>CM067842.1:192989523-197989523 GCA_034509565.1 Triticum monococcum | reverse complement strand
GACGACGAGGCCTAGGAAGGGGACGACGCGGAGCCGGGGAAGACACGGCGGTGGATGCCCATGCGTAGAGGAGTACAAGGGTTCACTGGTTCGGTGCGGTGTGAGGCTGCCGTCGCCGCAGAATAACAGGGGGTGTGGGTGAGTAGAGGGATGGCCTGGCCAGCGGTGGGAGTAGTAGGGGGCGGTGAGGCCTCCGCCGCATCACAGCCGGCCATGGGAGGCAGGAGCACGAGGCACGACCAGCACTGGTTTGGGCGGCTGGAGCAAGAAGACCAGAGGTTGAAGAAGTACTACGGTCGTTGGATGGACATCGTACGGTCACTGGAGCTAGAATCGTGCATATTGACTAAGTTGACAAAGCCCTCCGTCCCCGTCAGCTTAGTAGGCCCACAAGTCAGCCTCCCACCAAGGTGGGTCCCAACTAGCAGGGGGTATTCATTTTTTGTGCGTAATAAGGGGGCACTTCCGGTGGGTCCGAGCTGACGGCAGGGGGAACACTTTTTCACGAAATACGATGGCCCGTCAGGTGGGTCCCAACAGTCAGGGGAAAATGTTTTTTTCGCGATATACTGGTGGGCGTCCGGTGGGTCCCTGCTGTCAGGTGGAGGAATAATTATTTTCCGCGTAATAAGGAGGCACTTCCTTGTGGCTGCCATGAACCCAGCTGTCAGCCTCTCCACATACAGTATTTTTTCGATGGAATTCGGTCGTTGACCACATTGACCACCCCGCGCCGACAGCACCACGGCGGTGGACGATGGCGAGGCCTAGGAAGGGGACGACGTGGAGCCGGGGAAGACGCGACAGTGGATGTCCACGCGGAGAGGAGTATGAGGGTGGTTCGGCTACGCTGCCGTCGCCGCAGAATAACAGGGGGTGTGGGTGAGTGGAGTGGAGGGATGGCTTGGCCAGCGGTGGGAGTAGTATGGATGGACATCGTACGGTCAGTCGAGCTAGAATCGTGCATATTGACTAAGTTGACAAAGCCCTTCGTCCCTATCAACTTAGTAGGCCCACTATACTGGGTCCCAGCTAGCAGGGGGAGTATTTATTTTTTTGTTCGTAATAAGGAGGCACTTCCTTGTGTGCGAAGATATAGCTAGTGGGTCCGAGCTGTCAGCGGCGGTAATGTTTTTTTTATGAAATACAGAGGCCGTTTCGGTGGGTCCCAGATGTCAGGTGGAGGAAATCATTATTTTGCGCGTAATAAGGAGGCATTTCCTTGCGTGCGGCCGTGGACCCGGCTGTCAGCCTCTCCACGTACAATCCACTTCAGATGCATGTCGGTCGTTGACCACGCTAACCACACCACGCCGAGAGCACCAGGGCGGTGGACGACGACGAGGCCTAGGAAGGGAACGGCACGGACGCAGGGAAGACTCGGCCGTTGTTTTTGTTTCCCACGCGGAGGGGAGTACGACTGTACGAGAGTTTACTGGTTCGTCTGTCATCGTCGGAGAATAACAGCAGGTGTGGGTGAGTAGAGGGATGGCTAGGCCAACGATGGGAGTACGGTGGGGCGGTGAGGCCTGCGCAGCAGCACAGCCGGCCGCGGGGAGGAGGGAGCAAGCAGTCCCGCCGGCGCTTGTTTGAGCGGCTGGAGCAGGAAGAGCAGAGATTGAAGAAGCACGACGGCCGTTGGATGGACATCCAACAGTATACAGGCCATCTATGGAAAGCCTCAAATCTGTGTACAACCCATCTGCCATTATTTCAAATAATTTACAGCCCATTTGCTAATTCTTACGGGTTTTTTGGAGCCCATATTGTTTATGTTAGAATTACAGCCCATATTGTGGCCACGGTTAAAAAATTATACGGAATTTTGCATATGTCAGTGCGGTCTGAAGTGTTTTTAATCCCGAAATTTCGAGTCACATTCAGACTGATTTAAAAAATAAATGTATATCAATATAAAATCCAATAAATTGTCCATGCATAAAAATCAATGCAATTTAAAATCTCGAAATGAAAAAAAAGATATTTGAAAATAATTGCCGGTTTGATGTGTTTTAAAAATGTACAGCCCATTTCTCATTATTGATAGGCCATTTTCTCGGCCAGCCGAATGAAGCTCTCCTCGTCTTGAAAGATTTGCAGCCCAACATGCCTGATAAAGCGACTTACTTGACAAATCACAAAAGAACTGGGCTAGCCATTTTCAGAAAGAAAAAAAACTACTGGGCTGGTCTGTGGTAAACATAAAAGAAAAGGCTGTCTAGACAGGCCAGACTGTCCCGCACAGCCCAGTTGACACCCTGCTTCCGTTTCAAAAACAAATTAGATAAATGCCACTCCAATTATGGCGATTCATAAAAATGCCACTGCAATTTCCAAACTTTGAAAAATGCCACTGCAATTTTTGCAAACTTTGAAAAACGCCACTGCAGTTTGCAAACTTTGAAAAACGCCACCCCAGACTTCGAAAAATGCCACTAGAAATGGCATGAAATGGCATTTTTCAAAGTTTGGAAATTGCAGTGGCATTTCTCGGATACACCAGATTTGGAGTGGCATTTATCAAATTAACCCAAAACAAAAATAACTAGGCGAGCTGTTGGGTCCCTGGTGTCAGCCGCTCATTGTGCAATTCTCTCGTTTATTGACTACGTTGACAATGGCATGGGACCCAGATGTCAGAAATCCACTAGGAGGAGCCAGTTTTTTATTGGCCTGAAATAAGGAGGCACTTGCTTGCATACTGCCATGACCTTGGCGGGTCCCTGCTATCATCCTCTCGACGTACAATCATCTCCTGATTGTGTACGCATCAACTTGCTAGGCCCACAAGTCTGCCTCTAAACCGTGGAGGACAAATACAACCCATTTAAAAAATAACAGCCCATTCCATACGTCCAAATGGAAAGTTCAACATTCAGAGCAAAGTAACAGGTCTGATCCACATATAGAGTACTGAACTTCCACGTTGACAACCATCATAGCCAAGTTAACTATCTACTCCCACTAACACTCTAGTAGTGTACAAGTACTAACTTACTCTTAGCTAACTAGACGATGCCGGCCGCCATCTGCTGTCCATGCTAGACGCCGGCACCGACGTCCTCCGCCTCGCCTCAGACTTGCTAGAGGTGCGATAGGGCGCGTTGCTCGCGCGCGTTGGCCCTTTCCATGCCGGCGTGGTCCACCGAAGCTTCGGTTTCCAAGCAGGAAACCCACTTGACGAGCTGGTAGTAAAAATCGGCGTCGCGAACGCACGCGTGCCCGACAGCCTCCAGGGCTATTTGCCGGGCGCCGGCCTCCACATAGTCGGCCCAGTTGCGGGCGCTCTGCTTGCGACTCAGAGCGTCGGTGCGCCGCTGCTCCATGTCCCACTAGCGGCGCAAATCGGCAATACGCTGCTCCTCTGCCATGCGGTCGCGCTCCAACAACTCCTGCTCCTCCGCCATGCGGTCGCGCTTCAACAACTCCTCGATCTCCGCATTGCCATCTAAAGACAGATAGAATGCCTCCTCCCTCCGTCTGCCTTCCGGTGAAAACCCGAACACTAGTTCCGGCGGTGACCGCCTCCGGCGTCGCCTACCGCGGACGGGCGGGGGCATGGCGGACGTGGTGAGCGACGTCGGGTCGGTGGGGGCTTATGAGGATATGGCGAGTTGGGTCACAGTGGCACCTGAGAAGGCCGGGAAACAGTACTTATAGGCGGAAGGTAGCGCGATGGTCATTGGAATTCAATGCATAATGGCTTAGCGTGCCAGCTTGCCGTGGAAAACTAGAGAAACTAAAATTATGACTGTGCTGTCCCGTCCCGTCTGGGTCGCACGCCGGCATGGCGGTCAAACGAGTGCACTCGAATCATCTCCCTCCTTGTCAATAATGATTCCACGGATTTAAAGCGTATCTTTTTTCGCATCAGTTAGCTGCCTTAATTAGGGCTGGCTGCATGCAGGCACTCAGAATCGCTCGCAGGCAGTACGCGAAGCAGCATGCAACGAGTCACAGCCGAGGGCACACATGCAGCCACTTAAATCGCTGGAATTAATTAGTCTTAAACTTCTGCATCCTGTTAATTATTGCCATGCCTTGGTCTTGCTGCTTTGCTCACGGGACTAATAAATCCCGGACGGAGGGAGTACCTTGGTTGGTGAGAGGTTTGAATTAAGCCATGCAAACCGGAAAGGAGGTACTCCCTCCATATTTATTTAGTTCGCATATTAGCTTTGGTCAAAGTCAAGCTTTACAAACTTTGACCAAGTTTATATACAAAAATATTAAGATATACAATAACAAATCAACAACATTAGATGTATTATTAAATGTACTTTCACATCGTATAGATTTATTATGATAAATGTGTTGGGGAACGTTGCAGAAAACAAAAAAAATTCCTACTCGTTTCACCAAGATCCATCTAGGAGTTCATCTAGCAACGAGTCATGAGATGCATCTACATACCTTTGTAGATCGCGTGCGGAAGCGTTCAACGAACGGGGATGATGTAGTCGAACACGACGTGATCCAAATCACCGATGACCGAGTGCCGAACGGACGGCACCTCCGCGTTCAACACACGTACGGGACGGGAGACGTCTCCTCCTTGATCCAGCAAGGGGAAGGAGAGGTTGATGATGATCCAGCAGCACGACGGCGTGGTGGTGGATGCAGGGCGTCACAGTAGCAGGGCTTCGCCTATACTACGCAAGAGGGAGATGTAACAGGGAGAGAGGGAAGCACCAAAAGCATCGCCTCAAGTCCCTCCTCTCCCCCACTATATATAGGGGTGCCAAGGGGGGGGGGGGGGCGCCGGCCCTAGGAGATGGATCTCCTGGGGGGGGCAGCCAAGGGTGGGGGGCTTGCCCCCCAAGGCAAGGGGGCGCCCCCTTTAGGGTTTCCCCTAACCCTAGGCGCATGGGCCCCTTAGGGGTGGCGCCCCAGCCCACTAAGGGCTGGGTTCCTTCCCACTTCAGCCCATGGGGCCCTCCAGGATAGGTGGCCCCACCCGGTGGACCCCCGGGACCCCTCCGGTGGTCCCGGTACAATACCGGTAACCCCGAAACTTGTCCCGATGGCCGAAACAGCACTTCCCATATATAATTCTTTACCTCCGGACCATTCCGTAACTCCTCGTGATGTCCGGGATCTCATCCGGGACCCCGAACAACATTCGGGTTACTGCATATACATATCTTCACAACCCTAGCATCACCGAACCTTAAGTGTGTAGACCCTACGGGTTCGGGAGACATGTAGACATGACCGAGACGACTCTCCGGTCAATAACCAACAGCGGGATCTGGATACCCATGTTGGCTCCCACATGCTCCACGATGATCTCATCGGATGAACCACGATGTCGAGGATTCAATCAACCCCGTATGCAATTCCCTTTGTCAATCGATATATTACTTGCCCGAGATTCGATCGTCGGTATCCCAATACCTCGTTCAATCTCGTTACCGGCAAGCCACTTTACTCGTACTGTAATGCATGATCCCGTGACCAGACACTTGGTCACTTTGAGCTCATTATGATGATGCATTACCGAGTGGGCCCAGTGATACCTCTCCGTCATACGGAGTGACAAATCCCAGTCTTGATCCGTGTCAACCCAACAGACACTTTCGGAGATACCTGTAGTCTACCTTTATAGTCACCCAGTTACGTTGTGACGCTTGGTACACCCAAAGCACTCCTACTGTATCCGGGAGTTACACGATCTCATGGTCTAAGGAAAGGATACTTGACATTGCAAAACTCTAGCAAACGAACTATACGATCTTTATGCTATGTTTAGGATTGGGTCTTGTCCATCACATCATTCTCTTAATGATGTGATCTCGTTATCAATGACATTCAATGTCCATAGCCAGGAAACCATGACTATCTGTTGATCAACGAGCTAGTCAACTAGAGGCCTACTAGGGACATGTTGGTGTCTGTTATTCACACATGTATTACGATTTCCGGATAACACAATTATAGCATGAATAAAGACAATTACCATGAACAAGGAAATATAATAATAATGCTTTTATTATTGCCTCTAGGGCATATTTCCAACAGTCTCCCACTTGCACTAGAGTCAATAATCTAGTTACATTGTGATGAATCGAACACCCATGGAATACTGGTGTTGATCATGTTTTGCCCTAGGGAGAGGTTTAGTCAACGGATCTGCTACATTCAGGTCCGTATGTACTTTACAAATATCTATGTCTCCATCTTGAACATTTTCACGAATGGAGTTGAAGCGACGCTTGATGTGCCTTGTCTTCTTGTGAAACCTAGGCTCCTTGGCAAGTGCAATAGCTCCAGTGTTGTCACAGAAGAGCTTGATCGGCCCCGACGCATTGGGTATGACTCCGAGGTCGGTGATGAACTCCTTCACCCAAATTGCTTCATGTGCTGCCTCCGAGGCTGCCATGTACTCCGCTTCACATGTAGATCCCGCCACGACGCTCTGCTTGCAACTGCACCAGCTTACTGCCCCACCATTCAAAATATACATGTATCCGATTTGTGACTTTGAGTCATCCAGATCTGTGTCGAAGCTAGCGTCGACGTAACCCTTTACGACGAGCTCTTCGTCACCTCCATAAACGAGAAACATCTCCTTAGTACTTTTCAGGTACTTCAGGATATTCTTGACCGCTGTCCAGTGTTCCTTGCCGGGATTACTTTGGTATCTTCCTACCAAACTTACGGCAAGGTTTACATCAGGTCTGGTACACAGCATGGCATACATAATAGAACCTATGGCTGAGGCATAGGGGATGACACTCATCTCTTCTATTTCTTCTGCCGTGGTCGGACTTTGAGCCGAGCTCAATTTCATACCTTGCAGTACAGGCAAGAACCCCTTCTTAGACTGATCCATATTGAACTTCTTCAATATCTTATCAAGGTATGTGCTTTGTGAAAGACCTATGAGGCGTCTCGATCTATCTCTATAGATCTTGATGCCTAATATATAAGCAGCTTCTCCAAGATCCTTCATTGAAAAACTCTTATTCAAGTAGGCCTTGATGCTGTCCAAGAGTTCTATATCATTTCCCATCAAAAGTATGTCATCTACATATAGTATGAGAAATGCTACAGAGCTCCCACTCACTTTCTTGTAAACACAGGCTTCTCCATAAGTCTGCGCAAACCCAAACGCTTTGATCATCTCATCAAAGCGAATGTTCCAACTCCGAGATGCTTGCACCAGCCCATAAATCGAGCGTTGGAGCTTGCACACCTTGTCAGCATTCTTAGGATCGACAAAACCTTCCGGCTGCATCATATACAATTCTTCCTTAAGGAAACCATTAAGGAATGCCGTTTTGACGTCCATTTGCCATATTTCACAATCGTAAAACGCGGCAATTGCTAACATGATTCGGACGGACTTCAGCTTTGCTACCGTGAGAAAGTCTCATCGTAGTCAACCCCTTGAACTTGTCGGTAACCCTTAGCGACAAGCCGAGCCTTATAGATGGTCACATTACCATCCGCGTCTGTCTTCTTCTTAAAGATCCATTTATTTTCTATGGCTCGCCGTTCAACGGGCAAGTCAGTCAAAGTCCATACTTCGTTTTCATACATGGATCCTATCTCGGATTTCATGGCTTCTAGCCATTTGCCGGAATCCGGGCCCGCCATCACTTCTTCATAGTTCGAAGGTTCACCGTTGTCTAACAACATGATTTCCAAGACAGGGTTGCCGTACCACTCTGGTGCGGAACGTGTCCTTGTGGACCTTCGAATTTCAGTAGGAGCTAGATCAGAAGTATCTTGATCATTGTCATTAACTTCCTCTCTAGTCGGTGCTGGCACCTCAGGAACATTTTCTTGAGTTGCGCCATTTTCCGGTTCAAGAGGCAATACTTCATCTAGTTCTACTTTCCTCCCACTTACTTCTTTCGAGAGAAACTCCTTCTCTAGAAAGGATCCATTCTTGGCAACAAAGACCTTGCCTTCGGATCTGAGGTAGAAGGTATACCCAATAGTTTCTTTAGGGTATCCTATGATGACGCATTTTTCCGACTTGGGTTCGAGCTTTTCAGGTTGAAGTTTCTTGACATAAGCATCGCATCCCCAAACTTTTAGAAATGACAGCTTAGGTTTCTTCCCAAACCATAATTCATACGGTGTCGTCTCAATGGATTTCGACGGAGCCCTATTTAAAGTGAATGCGGCAGTCTCTAAAGCATAGCCCCAAAAAGATAGCGGTAAATCGGTAAGAGACATCATAGACCGCACCATATCTAATAGAGTGCGATTACGACGTTCGGATACACCGTTACGCTGAGGTGTTCCAGGCGGCGTTAGTTGTGAAACTATTCCACATTTTCTTAAGTGTGTGCCAAATTCGTGACTCAAGTATTCTCCTCCACGATCTGATCGTAGAAACTTGATTTTCCTGTCACGTTGATTCTCATCCTCACTCTGAAATTCCTTAAACTTTTCAAAGGTTTCAAACTTGTGTTTCATTAATTAGACATACCCATATCTACTCAAGTCATCAGTGAGAGTGAGAACATAACGATAGCCACCGCGAGCCTCAACACTCATTGGACCGCACACATCAGTATGTATGATTTCCAATAAGTTGGTTGCTCGCTCCATTGTTCCTGAGAACGGAGTCTTGGTCATTTTACCCATGAGGCATGGTTCGCACGTGTCAAATGATTCATAATCAAGAGACTCTAATAGTCCATCTGCATGGAGCTTCTTCATGCGTTTGACACCTATGTGACCAAGGCGGCAGTGCCACAAGTATGTGGGACTATCATTATCAACCTTACATCTTTTGGTATTCACACTAAGAACATGTGTAGCATTACGCTCGAGATTCATTAAAAATAAACCATTCACCATAGGAGCATGACCATAAAACATATCTCTCATATAAATAGAACAACCATTATTCTCGGATTTAAATGAGTAGCCATCTCGAATTAAACGAGATCCTGATACAATGTTCATGCTCAAAGCTGGCACTAAATAACAATTATTGAGGTTTAAAACTAATCCCGTAGGTAAATGAAGAGGCAGCGTGCCGACGGCGATCACATCGACCTTGGAACCATTCCCGACGCGCATCGTCACCTCGTCCTTCGCCAGTCTCCGTTTATTCCGCAGCTCCTGCTTTGAGTTACAAATGTGAGCAACTGCACCGGTATCAAATACCCAAGAGCTACTACGAGTACTGGTTAGGTACACATCAATTACATGTATATCACATATACCTTTTGTTTTGCCGGCCTTCTTGTCCGCTAAGTATTTGGGGCAATTCCGCTTCCAGTGACCACTTCCCTTGCAATAAAAACACTCAGTCCCGGGCTTGGGTCCATTCTTTGGCTTCTTCCCGGCAGCTTGCTTGCCAGGCGCGGCAACTTCCTTGCCATCCTTCTTGAAGTTCTTTTTACCCTTACCCTTCTTGAACTTAGTGGGTTTATTCACCATCAACACTTGATGTTCCTTCTTGACTTCTACCTCTGCTGATTTCAGCATAGCAAATACTTCAGGAATGGTCTTTTCCATCCCCTGCATATTGAAGTTCATCACAAAGCTCTTGTAGCTCGGTGGAGGCGACTGGAGGATTCTGTCAATGACCGCATCATCCGGGAGATTAACTCCCAGCTGAGTCAAGCGGTTATGCAACCCAGACATAGTGAGTATGTGCTCACTGACAGAACTGTTTTCCTCCATCTTACAGCTGAAGAATTTGTCGGAGACTTGATATCTCTCGACCCGGGCATGAGCTTGAAAAACCATTTTCAGCTCTTCGAACATCTCATATGCTCCGTGTCTCTCAAAACGTTTTTTGGAGCCCCGGCTCTAAGCTGTAAAGCATGCCGCATTGAACGAGGGAGTAGTCATCGGTGCGTGCCTGCCAAGCATTCATAACGTCTTGTTCAGCAGGGAGGACAGGTGCGTCACCCAGCGGTGCTTGTAGGACATAATCTTTCTTGGCAGCTATGAGGATGATCCTCAGGTTCCGGACCCAGTCCGTGTAGTTGCTGCCATCGTCTTTTAGCTTGGTTTTCTCTAGGAACGCGTTGAAGTTGAGGACTACGTTGGCCATTTGATCTACAAGACATATTGTAAATATTTTAGACTAAGTTCATGATAATTAAGTTCATCAAATCAAATTATTTATGAACTCCCACTTAGATAGACATCCCTCTTCTAGTCATCTAAGTATAACATGATCCGAGTTAACTAGGCCGTGTCCGATCATCACGTGAGACGGACTAGTCAACATCGGTGAACATCTTCATGTTGATCGTATCTTCTATACGACTCATGCTCGACCTTTCGGTCTTCTGTGTTCTGAGGCCATGTCTGTACATGCTAGGCTCGTCAAGTCAACCTAAGTGTTTGCATGTGTAAATCTGTCTTACACCCGTTGTATGTGAACGTTAGAATCTATCACACCCGATCATCACGTGGTGCTTCGAAACAACGAACTGTCGCAACGGTGCACAGTTAGGGGGAACACTTCTTGAAATTATTATGAGGGATCATCTTATTTACTACCGTCGTTCTAAGTAAACAAGATGCAAAAACATGATAAACATCACATGCAATAAAATAATAAACGTGACATGATATGGCCAATATCACATAGCTCCTTTGATCTCCATCTTGGGGCTCCATGATCATCTTGTCACCGGCTTGACACCATGATCTCCATCATCATGATCTCCATCATCGTGTATCCATGAAGTTGCTCGCCAACTATTACTTCTACTACTATGGCTAACGCGTTTAGCAATAAAGTAAAGTAATTTACATGGCGTTTCTCAATGACACGCAGGTCATATAAAAGAATAAAGACAACTCCTATGGCTCCTGCCGGTTGTCATACTCATCGACATGCAAGTCATGATTCCTATTACAATAGCATGAACATCTCATACATCACATACAGATCATTCATCATTCATGACAACTTTGGCCATATCATATCACAAACCACTTGCTGCAAAAACAAGTTAGACGTCCTCTAATTGTTGTTGCAAGTTTTACGTGGCTGAATTAGGGTTCTAGCAAGAACGTTTTCTTACCTACGTGAAAGCCACAACGTGATTTGTAAACTTCTATTTACCCTTCATAAGGACCCTGTTCATCGAATCTGCTCCAACTAAAGTGGGAGAGACAGACACCCGCCAGCCACCTTATGCAACTAGTGCATGTTAGTCGGTGGAACCGGTCTCACGTAAGCATACGTGTAAGGTTGGTCCGGGCCGCTTCATCCCACAATACCGCTGAAGCAAGAAAAGACTAGTAGCGGCAAGAAAGTTGACAAATCAACGCCCACAACAAATTGTGTTCTACTCGCGCAAGAAGAACTACGCATAGACCTAGCTCTAATACCACTGTTGGGGAACGTTGCAGAAAACAAAAAATTTTCCTACTCGTTTCACCAAGATCCATCTAGGAGTTCATCTAGCAACGAGTCATGAGATGCATCTACATACCTTTGTAGATCGCGTGCGGAAGCGTTCAACGAACGGGGATGATGTAGTCGAACACGACGTGATCCAAATCACCGATGACCGAGTGCCGAACGGACGGCACCTCCGCGTTCAACACACGTATGGGATGGGAGACGTCTCCTCCTTATTGATCCAGCAAGGGGAAGGAGAGGTTGATGATGATCCAGCAGCACGACAGCGTGGTGGTGGATGCAGGGCGTCACAGTAGCAGGGCTTCGCCTATACTACGCAAGAGGGAGATGTAACAGGGAGAGAGGGAAGCACCAAAAGCGTCGCCTCAAGTCCCTCCTCTCCCCCACTATATATAGGGGTGCCAGGGGGGGGCGGCCCTAGGAGATGGATCTCCTAGGGGGGGGGCGGCCAAGGGTGGGGGGCTTGCCCCCCAAGGCAAGGGGGCGCCCCCCTTTAGGGTTTCCCCTAACCCTAGGCGCATGGGCACGTTAGGGGTGGCGCCCCAGCCCACTAAGGGCTGGGTTCCTTCCCACTTCAGCCCATGGGGCCCTCCGGGATAGGTGGCCCCACCCGGTGGACCCCCGGGACCCCTCCGGTGGTCCCGGTACAATACCGGTAACCCCGAAACTTGTCCCGATGGCCGAAACAGCACTTCCCATATATAATTCTTTACCTCCGGACCATTCCGGAACTCCTCGTGACGTCCGGGATCTCATCCGGGACCCCGAACAACATTCGGGTTACTGCATATACATATCTTCACAACCCTAGCGTCACCGAACCTTAAGTGTGTAGACCCTACGGGTTCGGGAGACATGTAGACATGACCGAGACGACTCTCCGGTCAATAACCAACAGCGGGATCTGGATACCCATGTTGGCTCCCACATGCTCCACGATGATCTCATCGGATGAACCACGATGTCGAGGATTCAATCAACCCCGTATGCAATTCCCTTTGTCAATCGATATATTACTTGCCCGAGATTCGATCGTCGGTATCCCAATACCTCGTTCAATCTCGTTACCGGCAAGTCACTTTACTCGTACTGTAATGCATGATCCCGTGACCAGACACTTGGTCACTTTGAGCTCATTATGATGATGCATTACCGAGTGGGCCCAGTGATACCTCTCCGTCATACGGAGTGACAAATCCCAGTCTTGATCCGTGTAAACCCAACAGACACTTTCGGAGATACCTGTAGTCTACCTTTATAGTCACCCAGTTACGTTGTGACGTTTGGTACACCCAAAGCACTCCTACTGTATCCGGGAGTTACACGATCTCATGGTCTAAGGAAAGGATACTTGACATTGCAAAACTCTAGCAAACGAACTATACGATCTTTATGCTATGTTTAGGATTGGGTCTTGTCCATCACATCATTCTCTTAATGATGTGATCTCGTTATCAATGACATTCAATGTCCATAGCCAGGAAACCATGACTATCTGTTGATCAACGAGCTAGTCAACTAGAGGCCTACTAGGGACATGTTGGTGTCTGTTATTCACACATGTATTACGATTTCCGGATAACACAATTATAGCATGAATAAAGACAATTACCATGAACAAGGAAATATAATAATAATGCTTTTATTATTGCCTCTAGGGCATATTTCCAACAAAATGTCTATATTGTTTTCTATAAACTTGGTCAAACTTTACGAAGTTTGACTTTAGTCAACTCTAATATGCAGAGTAAATAAAAATGGAGGGAGTACTAGTACGTGCGTGATCCTCTATTTATTCATGTAGGATCAAGTAGGTCATTTCTTGAATTGAGCCCTGCAAACCGGAAAGGAGGTAGTACGTGCGTTATCCGCTATTTACCCGTGTAGGATCGATAGTGTAGCTTGTCAGTTTCTTCAGAGGTAGGCATTTTTATCCGTGTAGGATCGATAGTGTAGCCTGTCAGTTTCTTCAGAGGTAGGCATTTTTATTCAAAAAACTGCCACTTCGCATCTTGCGTCGCAAATAAAACTGCCAGGAGCGCATTTGTAGACTAGCTAGTGATCGATCAGTAACTTGTAAACACTAAGCGAACAGAAATAAGTAACTGTTAATGCATCTCAATGATTCACATATCATATACAAATATGTAGCTCCAAAAGCAAAGATCAGCCACTTCGGATCTCGCGTCGCAACTAAAACTAACTAGTACAATTCCCATACATAAGATCAACATGTTAATGCATCTCAATGATTCACAGATCATATACAAATATGTAGCTCCAAAAGCAAAGATCTAGAAAAAACATCTGTTCTTCCTACTAACATGGATGCTTCTCTTGGCCAACATTCAGTACAGACTGAAAGACAAATTTGTTTGTGAATTCTACAATTCCTCTTGCAAATGTAAGTTGTTTCACCAACAACTGGAACCATGAGAATGAACCACACATGATGGAGGAACATCCACTGCAATATGATTTGGTCTTCTCTCGATCACACCACGAGACTATTTTCGGAATACAAACTTTAACTTAGGCAAAATGATGCCCATTGTATAATCAGACCAAAGCAATGAAGCGCCTAGTGTTGGCCAATAAATAGTACAATACTACTTTTCTGCAGTCCATGAAGTGACTATCCAATCTTTCTGTGTCTATTTTCAAATGGCACTACATGCAGTGACTATACTATTCTCTTGTGTAGTTCAACCAAAATTGCGGACACTTTGTTTGTTTGCCAAATCTCAACGGGCAGACATCTCTGTCTACACAAATATCAAGCAGCTAGTAAACATATACCACACCTTGTATTTTCAGTTTAAACATGTCTCTTCCGCTTAGCATCTGTCATGTTCTGCACTGGACAATCTGATACAGTTATGTTTTGCCCTGGATAATTTCATACTGAATTGATTTGCTGGTTCAAAGCAGAAATATAGCGCCTATTCTTCATCAGACCAAGGATATCCATGTTCGCAGTGATGGATAAGGTGAAATCAATACAACCGAAATCGAGCATCCAATCATTGAATCCTGTCCCGCACCTCCAATGTAGGTCTACCCTGCCAATAAATTCACATGCAAACCACTAGTATTACTATCTAATGACAGTACAAAAAGAGTAGCAAGATAGTAGCAAACCATGTACCTTCATAATGAACAGCTCATAGTGCCACCAATTGGATATAAAGGTTTGGAAAAAAACATGCTCCTAATGTTGAACCAGTTGGACTTTTTGTGCAGTTCCACTAAAATCGAGCATCCCTGTTTGCATAGATATTGAAAGTGTGATTACTCTAAAAGTGGCACTAGTTGAAGCATAGACTCACAAATATAAGCATTCCAATTTCATAATGGGAAAAGGTAGCAAGACTGTTTCTAACCACCTGTTTGAAGGAATAAATAAAGCAACATCGGCTGATGTCAGGAAGGCATAGATAGTTTTTTCTGAAAAACTGAGCCATTCCTGGCCTTTCCTCTTCTTTTAAGCAAATTTTGTGCAGTTCTACTAAAATAAAATGCCATCACCGCCTTGACAATTCAGTGCCACTGTATAAAAGGAAATGACTTAACATTACATCATGATGTCAGGTATGTAGTCGAAAGGCATTAGAGACAAACATACATACTGTCGGATTTCGGGTTCCAGCAGACCCTTGAGGTTCGAACACTGGGGTGCACGCAGAGATTTCGCCTTCTACCTACCTGCACCCCTCCGCCTTGCTAGGATCTAAACTATGGAAAGAACAACACAAGAGACACAGGGTTTATACTGGTTCGGGCCACCGTTGTGGTGTAATACCCTACTCCAGTGTGTGGTGTGGTGGATTGCCTCTTGGGCTGATGATGATGAACAATACATGAAAGAACATCCTCGCGAGGGTCTGTTCTTGGCTGGGGTGATGAACTGCTGGGAGGAGTTCAGTCACCTTTCTCTCTCTCTCTCTCTCTCTCTCTGATCGAAACCCTCTCTAAAGAGCCTCCACCTTCGAACCCCCCTTTTGCTCTGTGGGTGGCTGGTCCTATTTATAGAGGCCATGGTCCTCTTTCCAAATATCGAGCGGGAAGGGAGCCAACAATGGCGGGCTAATTTGAAGGGGGACAGCAAGTATCAGCTATCCTGACAAAAGTAGTCTTCGCCTGCGCAAAGCTCCGGTGATGACGCCGTCTCGGGCTCCACTATGACCTCCGTCTCGCAGTCCTCCTGGTCTTGGTCTTGTTGCACCGAAATGGCAACCTTTGCCTGATGCTCGGTACTCCGCGGCTGCGCTTGCCCCCTTTGCACCAAGGAGGAAAGGAGGACACTGCGCGGGCTGGCACCCGCCTGGCGCCCTTGGTCGTCATGGCTTGCGTCATGGGCACCTCGTGAGGTATCCTGCCTTGGTCTCTCCGCCTCCTCGTGAGCCAGCCTGACGAGGCCGTGCCTGAGGAAGCTCCGCGTCGTCCGCCCCGTGAGGCTTGGCCCCTCGCGAGGGTCTTGGGTTTGTGTTGGTGAAGATGGGCCGCGCTGGGCCCCCTTTTGAGCCACGCCGTAGGCAGGCAAGTCTGGGGACCCCTGTTCCCAGAACACCGACAGTAGCCCCCGGCCCCAAGGCGCGCCTGGACTTGGCCGTGCTGGGAGGCAGAACGGCAAGAGTGAAGCGCCGCGGGCCCTAACAGCCTGCGGCCTTGGACGCCGCGTGGCGGTTGATTGGACATGGGCGCCTTAGCAACCACGTGAGTTGATAAAGGAGTGGCATCCGCCTAGGCCTTGCTTCTTCCTTTCCCCGGTTGCTGCTCAGATCCCCTTCCATGTGCCTTGTCGGATTCACGGGTTCCGGCAGACCCTTAAGGTTCGAACACTGGGGTGCGTGCGGAAACCACGCCCTCTACCTCCCCGTCTCACAAAGATCTAAACTACTAAAGGAACTGCACAAGGGACACAAGATTTATACTGGTTCGGGCCACCATTGTGGTGTAATACCCTACTCCAGTGTGTGGTGGATGGATTGCCTCCTGGGGCTGGTGATGACGGACAGTACAAGGAAGAACAGCTTCGCGAGGGTCTGTTCTTGGCTGGGGTGATGAACTGCTGGGAGGAGTTCAGTCACCTCTCTCTCTCTCTCTCACTTACTCTCTCTGCTTGCTAGTCGGATCCACATGCCGAACCCCTTGCTACGGGGGTGGCCGTCCCTATTTATAGGGGCCCTGGTCCTCTTCCCAAATATCGAGCGGGAAGGGAGCCAACAATGGCGGGCTAATTTGAAGGGGGACAACAAGTACTCTTATCCTGACTAAAGTTGGTCCTCGCCTGCGAAAGACTCTGCGGTGACGCCATGCTGGGCTCCATGGTGACCTCCGTCTCGTAGTCCGCTTGGTCCTGGTCTCGTTGCACCGAAATGGCAACCTTTGCCTGATGCCTCGGTACTCCGCGGCTGCGCTTGCCCCCTTTGCACCAAAGAGAAAAGGAGGACGCTGCGCACGCTGGCGCCCGCCTGGCACCCTCGATCGTCATGGCTTGCGTCATGGGCACCTCGCGAGGTACCCTGCCTTGATTCCTCCGCCCCCTCGAAAGCCAGCCTGAGGATGCGCCGTGTCGTCCGCCTCGCAAGGCTTGGCCCCTCGCGAGGGTCTTGAGTCTTGTGCTGATGAAGATGGGCCATGTTGGGCCTCCTTTGAGCCATGCCGCAGGCCGCAGGCAGGCAAGTCTGGGGACCCCCGTTCCCAGAACACCGACAGTAGCCCCCGGGCCCGAGGCGCGCACGAGCTTGGCCGTGCCGAGAGGCGAAAGGGCAAGGGCAAAGCGCCGCGGGCCCTAACAGCCTGCGGCCTTGGGCGTCGCGTGGCGGTTGATTGGACCTGGGCGACTCCACTTCCCCATGACGCCTTGGTGATCGCGTGAGTTGGACAAGTCCCTGCATGCAAATCATGTCATGATTACCTGTGATCATGGAGGCCGGCAGTTGGCCTTCACCGGCTATAAGTACGGTACGGCGCATGCCCTTCCAGTCCATCTCTCTTTGCTTTCTCCTCTGCCCCCAGTTCTTGCTTCGTCTTGGTGTGATGGCTCCATCGAGGAGGTACTTGGCTGCGGAGAAGGGGAAGGCCCTTCAGGGCGGTCCTGCCTCTCCCCCGCCCAAGCGCGGTCGTGGGCGCCCTCGAAAGCACCCGGTGCCCGCCCCGGTAGCGTTTGGCGGTCATGGGGACGGCTCCCAGCGCGGCGGCGGGCGAGCCGCCATGTCCGAGGGACGTGCCTGGGTTGCACGCTCCCCTAGGCCGTGCTTTCACGCTGTGCAGGCGCTGCCGGAGTTCGTGGTCTGGTCGGCGGAGCCGACCAGCGCCCGGCTCCCACTCCCTCGCTTCCTCCTTGGTGAACTCCCGGCCGGCGCTTCTGGCGGCCTCTGGCTCCAGGCGGAGGACTGCTGCAGCAGGTCCTCATGGGTCGCGCTGGAGGTCTCCGCCAGCGGGGGCTTGGCCTTAACTCATGGTTGGCAGGCGTTCGCCCACGCTCACGGCCTAGAGCACCGGTGTACTCTGCACTTCAGGTTCAATGGCGACGCCACCATCTATGTGAGGGTGTTTGGGGAAGATGGTCGCCGGATGGGGTGTTGCCCTGAGGACGACGACCGCGTCCGGGGGCCACGCTCTGATGGTGATGGAGGAGATAGCACCCGTGTGGATGGCGGCGTCCGCGACTCCCCAAGCTTCGTCAACTCTTCCTCAAGCGACTCCTCCAGCGGTGGCAGCAGCCCACCCCCGCGCCGTCGAGCTTGCTTGGGAGGTGGTGGTTCGTCCGCCCGCCGCCGTGCCCTGGTGAAGCGCGAGAGGGAGTCCGCCTGAGGCCCGGAGGCAGCCCGTGTCGCCTCCGCGGGCCGGTGTAAGGAGGGCCGCGCCGGGCTCGTCCTTTCCTTTTCCTTTTGTTTCCTGTGTAAGACAAAACAGCTGCATGGAGCCCCGCTGGGGCGTGTTGGGAATTATCGCTGTTTTAGCCATTACCTTGATCTTATTTTTGCGCCTCTTAACCACACGCCTGTGCGTAGATAGTTTTTGGCCCCTGCGGGGGGGGGGGGGGGGGGGGACCGACCCAGGCCCTGTGTGCGCGTCGCGGTGCCCGAGGGGCACGGACTAGAGGGGTGCTCTTGTAACGTGCCCGGGTCATGAAACCTTCCAACGGCTAGAGCAGAAACGCTCGTGAGGGCGTTTGAGTACCACCCCTCGCGAGGTCGTTTGCGAGAGAAACCAAAGCAAGGAGCGAAAATCGACGAACCACAAATCAGCAACAGCGATAACTTCAATAATACTTCAAATGCAAGTGAACACGTCAACTGCGGAAAGCAAATGAAAAAGCCGCGTCCGGCACCTAATCTAGTCTTCGACGTCTTCTCACCAGCGCGGAGCTAAGTGCTGCCACTGGGCGTGGGAGGGAGCCCCAGGGTCTGAGGCCGGCGCTCCTGAGACTCCGGGGCTTGTACAACCCCACTCATTATTACATGAGAGTGTCACGGGGCGGCGAGCTTCACAGGCATTGGCCTTGCTTCACATGCTCTGGGCCTTTCCAAAACGCGATTGCTTCACAGGCACTCACCTTGCTTCACAGGCTCCGGGCCTTTCCAAAACGCGATTGCTTCACAGGCACTAGCCTTGCTTCACAGGCTCTGGGCCTTTCCAAAACGCGATAGCTTCACAGGCACTCGCCTTGCTTCACAGGCTCTGGGCCTTTCCAAAACGCGATAGCTTCACAGGCACTCGCCTTGCTTCACAGGCTCTGGGCCTTTCCAAAACGCGATAGCTTCACAGGCACTCGCCTTGCTTCACAGGCTCCGGGCCTTTTCAGGGGTAGAACCTCCGGAGGTGCTGGATGTTCCATGCATTCTGGACTGGCACTCCCTCCTGAGTCTCCAAGCGCGCGGAGCCGGGCCTGGAAACATGAACAACCTTGAACGGCCCTCCCACATGGGAGAGAGCTTGTGCAACCCCTCCCTGGAGAGAACCCGCCTGAGCACGAGGTCTCCTACCTCGAGAGTCCTGGGGCGGATGTTGCGGCAGTGATATCGCCGTAGCGCCTGCTGATACCTCGCCGCTCGCAGCGCGGCCTCCCGGCGACGTTCCTCCCCCAGCACGAGGTCCATCCCCCGCATGGCATCCTACTGCGCCTCGTCGAACGCCAGGACCCGCGGGGAGCGACGTCTGACCTCGTGAGGGAGGACTGCTTCCGCTCCGTAGACCAGGAAGAATGGGGTCTCCCCAGTCGGTTTGGTCGCGGTGGTGTGGATCGACCACAACACGGACTGCAGCTCGTCGTACCATCCTCTGCCACAGGCCTCCATCTTCTTCTTGAACGTCCTGGTCTTGAGGCCCCTCAGGACCTCCGCGTTGGCTCGCTCGGCCTGGCCGTTGCTTCGGGGGTGCGCCACTGAGGCGTAGCATATCTGCGTTCCAAGGTTAGCACAGTATGTTTTGAAGAGGTTACTGGTGAACTGCGAACCGTTGTCCGTGATGATGCGATTCGGCACCCTGAACCGGCTTACGATGCCCTTGATGAACTTTACCGCGGAACCCGCAGGGATGGCACAGACAACCTCCACTTCAGCCCACTTGGTGAATTTGTCCACAACAACATAGAGGTAGCGATAGCCCCCTGGCGCTCGAGGAAACGGGCCCAAAATGTCCAGCCCCCAGACCGCGAATGGCCACGAAAGGGGGATGGTCTGCAAGCCTCCTGCTGGCTGATGGATCTGCTTGGCGTGGAACTGGCAGGCTTCGCGAGCCTTTACCAATTCGATTGCGTCGTTGAGCGCGGTGGGCCAATAGAAACCGCTACGGAATGCCTTGCCGACGAGGGTCCGTGATGATGAGTGGTGCCCGCAGTCTCCGCCGTGTATGTCCTCCAGTAGTTCCTTTCCTTGTTCCCTGGAGATGCAATGTAGAAGTACATTGTTTGGTCGCTTTCAGTAGAGTTCTCCATCTCTGATGCAGTATGCCGTGGCCTGCCGCGCCACTCGCTCCGCTTCCTCCTCCCTCTCCGGCAAGGTCCCTTGCGCCAGGTAGCTCCGGAGCTCTGTGGTCCAACAACCCTCCTGAGGTTCCATCGCCAGGAGCAGGCGCGCTCCTGAGGTCGGGCCACAGGTCAGAGCTCCCGAGGCAGGTGGCTGGGGGAGCTCCTCCAAGGGCTGAGCCGTGTTTGACAGTGACGGCAGAGCTGAGGGCTTGAAGAGCCGCTCTCAAAAACGCCAGGCTCCTGGGGTAACCGCCTGGACGCACGCTTGGCGATATTGTCGGCCTCCTGATTGGTGCCACGAGGCACATGCTGCAGTTCCAGCCCCCAGAACTGCTTTTCCATCCTGCGGACCTCCGCTAGGTAGGCCTCCATATGCTCGTCCTTCGGCTCGTACACCTTGTTGGAGAAGTTGACTAGGAGCTGCGAGTCGCCTTTGATGGTGAGGCGTTTTATTCCCAGGGCTACTGCGGCCTTCAACCCGGCTATCAGTCCCTCATACTCTGCTATGTTGTTGGAGACCTTTTAACCCTGCTGGAAACAGAGCTGTACGGCATAGTAGAGCTTATCCAGTGTGGGTGATACTAGCACCGCACCAGCCCCCGCGCCGTGCCTGGAGAACGCCCCATCGAAGTACATGACCCAGCCTGCCGGCGCCTCGCTCCCCGGAGAGAGGGACCGATCCTCATTGTCCCTGAGGCCTGGCGCCTCCGCCCATTCCGCCACGAAATCAGCCAATGCTGCCCCTTTGATGACCCTGGTTGTGCTGAACTCGAGCTGAAACGCCTGCAGCTCTATGTTCCACTCGGTGACCCTTCCGGCTGAGTTAGGGCTCCTAAGCACTCTCTCCAGGGGGTACGATGAGACGACTTTGATGGGATGAGCCTGGAAGTAGTGATGCAGCTTGCGCGAGGCTACTAGTAGCGCGAGGAGGAGCTTCTGAGGCATTGGGTACCGTGCCCTCAGGTCCCGTAACACCATGCTAACAAAGTAGACCGGGTGCTCAACAAGGCTGAGAGCATCTGCGGTCGCGACGCCCTCGGGAGGTGAGGGTGCCTCACGAGATGAAGTGACCTCGGGAGGTGATCCATCCAGGCGTGCGGCCTCTCCCACCTCCGGTACATTCTTCGGCAGCTGCCCCTCCTCCACTGCGGTCGTGGCTTCCGCAGGCTCTCCTTGTTCCCATGTTGCCTTGCCTCGGGCTGCTGCTGCGGTCTTGACCTGGCGCTCCTCCCTAACCGCCACCAGGGCTGCGCTGGCGGAGTAAGGAGTGGCGGCGAGGTAAAGCAGCAGGGGCTCCCGAGGGCGCGGAGCCACCATGACTCGGGGACTGGTCAGATACCTCTTGAGATCTTGAAACGCCTTATCTGCCTCTTTAGTCCATTCAAAGGGCCCCTTCTTCTTCATCAGCTGAAAGAAAGGCAGCGCTCGCTCTCCCAATTTGGAGATGAAGCGCCCTAGCGCGGTCACGCGCCCAGTAAGCTTCTGCATCTCTCTGAGGGTCTTCGGCGGGCTCATGTCCTCGACCACCTTGACCTTCTCGGGGTTGGCCTCGATGCCACGATGGGACACGAGGAACCCCAAAAGCTTGCCCGAGGGGACGCCAAACACACATTTCTCTGGGTTGAGCCGCAGGTTTACTACGTCTAGGCTCGTGAAGGTCTCCTCCAGGTCCTGTATCAGGGTCTTGGCCTCCCGAGACTTTACTACAATGTCATCTACGTAGGCCTCGACATTCTTTCCGAGTTGCGGGCCCAAGGCGATGTGCATCAGCACCTGAAAGGTTGCTCCCGCGTTGCGCAGCCCGAACGGCATGCATGTATAGCAGTATACCCCGCATGGGGTCAAGAAGGCGGTCTTCTCGACGTCTTCTACCACCATCTTGATCTGGTGATACCCGGAGAAGGCGTCCAGGAAGCATAGCAGGTCACACTCTGCAGTGGAATGGATGATCTGGTCGATGCGGGGGAGCGGAAACGGATCTTGCGGGCATGCCTTGTTAAGGTTGGTGAAGTCGACACACATGGCGCTCGTTCCCCCCTTTCTTGGGCACAACAACAGGGTTGGCCAACCAATCCGGGTATCGGACCTCGCGAATGACCCCAGCGGCTTCTAGCTTGCGGGTCTCTTGAACAATGAATGCATGCTTTTCCACAGACTGCCGCCTGGCCTTCTGCTTCACGGGGCGCACATTTGGGCACACGTTGAGGTGATGCTCGATGACACTCCTGGGGATCCCCGCCAGCTGGTCGGGCTCCCAAGCAAATACCTTCTTGTTTGCGTGCAAGAACTTGACCAAGGCCCCCTCCTGCTCAGGCTCAAGGTTGGCGCCTATGGTGAAAGTGGCACTGGAGGACCCGTCCTCGTCGACGGGTATCTGCTTGGTCTCTGCCTTGTCCTGGGTGAACAACTGCTTCTTCTTGGCGGGCGCAGCCCCCTTGGGCTCAGGGGTCTTCACATTGATGGGCCGTGCCGACGCTGCTGTCTTGAAGGCGAGCTCGAATACTCGCAGGGCGTCCCCGGTGTCCCCGCGCACAGTGAGGGTACCGTTGCCCCCGGGCATCTTCATGAGGTTGTACGCCGGGTGCGTGGCGGCCATGAACTGGGCCAATGCCGGGTAGCCGAGGATGGCGTTGTAAGGGAGGCCGACGGGGGCGATGTCGAAGTCAACCGTCTCCGTGCGGAAGTTGTCGTAGGTGCCGAAGGTTACCGGGAGCCGAATCTGTCCCAGGGAGTCGGATGATCCGCCTCCGACACCCGAGAAAGATCGCTGGGCCGCAGCCGCTCCTGGGGTATGCAGAAGAGGTTGAAAGTCTCGACCTAAAGCACGCTGAGGCCTGCGCCGCCGTCGATGAGGGTTCTGGTGACGGCCACCTGGCAGATGGTGGGGGTACACAACAAGGGGAGCGCGCCTGAGCCGACCGGGTTGGTGGGATGGTCCTCCGAGCTGAAGGTCAAATCGACCTCGTGCGCCGCCCAGTCCGGGGGAGCCCCCTGCCGTGCGGAAGCGGTGCTAACCCGGCGGGCAAAAGGCTTGACGTGGCGGCTTGTGGGCGGCGCCTGCGAGCCACCCAGGAGGGCCGCAACGACCGGAGGCATCGGTGCCGCGGTGCAGTTACTCTGTCGCGTAGGCGGATGCTGGGGTGGTGCTCGTAGCTCGTTTCCCGCCGAGCCGGTGGCGGTGTTGACGGCGGGCGGCGGGGGACGACGAGAACGCCCACCGGCGAGGGCCGCCGGGGCGGCGCGAGCCCGACTGGCGCCGCACATGGATGCGGCGGCCGGAGGAGGGCGGAGCGGTGGAGGACGGATTCACGGGTTCCGGCAGACCCTTAAGGTTCGAACACTGGGGTGCACACGGAAACCACACCCTCTACCTCCCCGTCTCACAAAGATCTAAACTACTAAAGGAACTGCACAAGGGACACAAGATTTATACTGTTTCGGGCCACCATTGTGGTGTAATACCCTACTCCAGTGTGTGGTGGATGGATTGCCTCCTGGGGCTGGTGATGACGGACAGTACAAGGAAGAACAGCCTCGCGAGGGTCTGTTCTTGGCTGGGGTGATGAACTGCTGGGAGGAGTTCAGCCACCTCTCTCTCTCTCTCTCACTTACTCTCTCTGCTTGCTAGTCGGATCCACATGCCGAACCCCTTGCTACGGGGGTGGCCGTCCCTATTTATAGGGGCCCTAGTCCTCTTCCCAAATATCGAGCGGGAAGGGAGCCAACAATGGCGGGCTAATTTGAAGGGGGACAGCAAGTACTCTTGTCCTGACTAAAGCTGGTCCTCGCCTGCGAAAGACTCTGCGGTGACGCCGTGCTGGGCTCCATGGTGACCTCCGTCTCGTAGTCCGCTTGGTCCTGGTCTCGTTGCACCGAAATGGCAACCTTTGCCTGATGCCTCGGTACTCTGCGGCCGCGCTTGCCCCCTTTGCACCAAAGAGGAAAGGAGGACGCTGCGCGCGCTGGCGCCCGCCTGGCACCCTCGATCGTCATGGCTTGCGTCATGGGCACCTCGCGAGGTACCCCGCCTTGATTCGTCCGCCCCCTCGCGAGCCAGCCTGAGGAGGCTGCGCCTGAGGATGCGCCGTGTCGTCCGCCTCGCAAGGCTTGGCCCCTCGCGAGGGTCTTGAGTCTTGTGCTGATGAAGATGGGCCACGTTGGGCCTCCTTTGAGCCACGCCGCAGGCCGCAGGCAGGCAAGTCTGGGGCCCCCCGTTCCCAGAACGCCGACACGCCTCTCCTTCCTTCCTCTGAAATTTCCAGATCTGCTCCGACCGTGCGACCTAGGAAGCCATGGCGCCTCGCCAGCCCCCGGCCGTAGCTTGGTACTCGTCTGCCCTGGACTCGCCGAACGTGTCAGAGGCGAGCCTTTCTCGGTTGCGCCGGATGGCGACGGCGCGGGGCATTGACGGGGCGAAGGTGTTCAAGGCGGGCTCGACCACCCCCAAGGGTCAGGGGAGCACCTTCTATCCGTTCTTCGTAAGTGCCATTGCCGCTAGCCTGGTGCCTCCCTTCTCCGAGTTCTTCTTCTCTGTCCTCCGCCATTACAAGCTACAGGCTCTGCATCTCC
Organism: Triticum monococcum; assembly: GCA_034509565.1. Classification (NCBI taxonomy): domain Eukaryota; kingdom Viridiplantae; phylum Streptophyta; class Magnoliopsida; order Poales; family Poaceae; genus Triticum; species Triticum monococcum. Next base: position 197,964,618 of record CM067842.1, on the reverse strand, counting down.
ATCCCAACTCCGTCCTTCTCCTGGCAATCTTTGCTTATTATTGCGAGGCCCACGTTGGGGTGCATCCCTCAGTGGCCTTGCTGCGCCACTACTTCTACCTCCGGACCTCTCGCGGTCCTGCTTCTGCGTGCGCGAGCTTCATCGCATATGGTGGCGCCATTGCCATCTCGAACCCTGGGAAAAGGATTGTGGGCTTCAGGAGCAAGTGGATCTTGGTGGATGCTGGGCGCATCCACCCTCGGCTGATCTTGCCCACAGAGCAGCCCACGAGCTCCAGCGATTGGGGTCGAGCGGAGCTCGCGGATCCCCGCGCGAAGATGGTGTTGGAGAAGATGGACGCGGATCTGAGGCGGGCCAACATGGCGGCGGCGAAGCTGACCGGTGCGTCGCTGCTGAGAGAGTTCCTGGAGCACCAGCTGGCTCCGCTTCGGCAGTACTCACTCCCGATGTGGAAGCCCCGCCCAAGCCCCACGGCCTTGGTCGACGGAGATCTAGCTACGGTCCTCCAATCTCTGGTCGGGGGCGATGTGGCAAGGTTGGAGGGCGCTCCTACGCCCTTGTTCCTCCGCATGACTGGGAGCGGGTAGTGAAGTCAATGCCCGTCTTCAACGGGGATGGGCCCGTGCCCATGGAAACTCGCGAGGAACCGGTGGACGTGCCCTCCGACGACTCCAGCGAAGAGGAGGAAGGAGGGGAGCGGGGAAAAGGGCCTGACTCCGAGGCGACTGACGGAGAGTCGAGGGCTCCCCTCCCCCGGTGCAGGTCCCGCGTTCTCCGCCTTTCTCCGAGCGATGACGACGAGGATGACGACGAGTAGGACGGCGGGAGCTCGCCCCCAATCCCGAAGAAGGACTGGACCGGGCTGATCTCCCGTGGGTCTGCCTCGGCCCCGGGGCGGACCGCAGACACACCTTCCGCCTCCAAGCTTCCCGAGGTTGACCCTTCCAGCCGGCTTTCAGGCTTCAAATTTGGTCGGAGGCCGCTTGAGCTCACTGGCAACGACCCATAAGTGTTCGATTCTTGTCTTTATTTCTTGCTCTGCTTCTGAGGCTTGACGTCCACATCCCTTGGATAGGCTGGCGCCCGCAGCAAAGAAGCCGAAGGGAGCTCCCGAGGTTCCATCCGTGGCAACGCCTCTGCCCGCGAAGGAGGGTGACCGCGACGCACAGGCTTCCCCTGCCCGGTCGTCCTCGCGAGGCCTGGCTGAGCAGCCTGGGGCGAGCTCAGCCCCCATGGCCCAAGTGGCTCCCGAGGTGTCCTTGCCTGCCGCCGCCACCACAGCTGTCGGGCACGGCAGACTCCGCCTCAGGATGCTGTGACCGCGTTGTCGCCTTCTCCTCCTACTCCATCGGCTGCTGTCTCTCCGACTCCTTCTGCCGTTCTGGATCATGCTGCTGCTGAGCTGGACCGACTGCGGCAGGATCTTCTTGGCGCCGACCCCCGCTTGGTGGCCGGGCGCTTGGAGTTGGCTTCAGGATGGGTTCGCTCTGACGCTTTGATTCGGGCGGCGCTGGTCCAGGGATCGACGGCTTGCGATGAGGAAAAGCGGGCCGTCCTTGAGGCGAAGGCTGCTCGTGATGTAGCCCTGGGGGAGGTGGTCAACGTCCGTGGTCGCTGCAAGGCGCTGGAGGACGAGCTACAAGGCCTGCGGGATCAGCTCGCGAAAGAGGTCCGCCTTCGCCAAGAGCAGGAAGAAGGCGTGAAGGCCCGCGAGGCGGCCGTCGAGGGCCGGGAGGCCAAGCTCAGGAAGCGCCGCGACCGCCTAGGCGTGTTGGAGCAGGAGTTGGGGGCGAGGAAGGCCGAGCTGGACGACAAGGCCCTGGTTCTTGCCGAGGACCGCGTGGCCTTCACGGAGTTGGAGGCGAAGGCTCGCTCCTCGCTAAGGACGCTTTACGACAGCGGCCTGGAGAGCCCACTGGCTGGCGCCGAGGATGGCCCCGCCAAGCTGCTTCCCTTCCTGGTTCGTGCTCTTGAAGATGTCGCCCTTGGCGTTGGCCCCATGGCCAAGGCCGAGGCGCGTGTCCTGTCTTCTGCAGCGCTGACGCGGGTCCTCACCCACATCTAGCTTCGTGATCCCGGCGTCGACCTCGACAGCCTGCTGGAGCCAGCAAGCGGCGAGCGTGCTGCTGCTGCTGCCGAGGCCGTGAAGGGTCGCACGGAGGCTCTGCTGGGGAAGTTCCGGGCCTTCAGCACCAAGCTGGAGCAAGGCGCTGCCGACCCCGCTGCTCCGTGAGGCGAACCCACTCCGCTCTGCTCCCCCGCCGACAAGTGACTCCGTCGTGGCTCCTGTCCTGCCTTTAATTTCTGCACAAGTATCATGCCTCGGGGAGGCCTTTAAACTTGCGTTTGGTATTGGGATAACAGTGTGGACTGTAATATTTGCTTTCGAATTCCTTTGAATTTGCGCTTTTCCTTCCTACTTGCTTATGTTCTATGCCGGCAGAGCCCGACCCCGCACGTACCTCACCCAGCGTTAGTCCCGACCGGAAACCAGGATGGGACCAAGGAGTGAGGGGCTACGTGACAAGTTAGGCTCCTGAGTTGCGATGCTCAGGAGTCCCCCTTGGCGCATGAACAGCAAGTAGGGAGGTATGATGTGGGTGGATCCACCGTTCTACGTCTGCAGAGCCCGGCCCCGCGCATACCTCACCCAGCATTAGTCCCGACCGGAAACCAGGACGGGACCAACGAGTGAGGGGCTACGTGACCAGTTAGGATCCTGAGTCGCGATGCTCAGGAGTCCCCCTTGATGGCCAAACGACCTTCATACCTTGGCTCCGCTCGGGGAGAGGTGCGCGATGAACCAGGCCCGGGGGGCCTGGCTGGGCGGCGTGCGTCTGGGCGTGACCCAGGCGCAGCCCCCGTGCCCAGCCCCCTCGTGCGGCACTCCCGAGGGGAGGCGTTACGATGAGGCTAGACACTGAGCTCTGGGCTCCCTGAGGTTGATGCGGCCCGGGGGCCACCCTCAGTTGTTTATCACCAGCGCGGAGCATAGCGCTTCTGTATGTGTACGGGCATAGCCGCTCCTCGGCAGTGTCGTCAGCCAGCGCGGAGCATGGTGCTTCCACTGGTACGTGGGAGGGGGCCCCCCTCCGGGAGGAGCCCCCGGGGCGTGTATAGCCCTGCCCTGACATGTGGCTGGCACGGTAGGGCCTGGCGAGGTGTATCTGGGGACCCGTTAGCCAGCGCGGGACTCACGGGGCCCTACCTCTAGGCGGGTTGCGCCTGGCACTGGGCCTTATCTTGTGATGTGTCCCTGCAAATTTGGTTAGATGCCTGCACTCTACGTCCTCGGGTCCCGGCCCTTGAGCTGGTCTCAGCCATCGCTGGTATGCCAAGTCGCGATGTCGTGGTCAAGGCCAGAGGGTGAGGGCTGGACAGCCAGTAAGAGCCCTAAGTCGCGATGCTCAGGTACCCCCCCTTTAACGTGCAAGTGGTCGGCATGGAGGAGAAGAGGTGCCGTGGACCGGCATCAAATAATCAAGCATGGTGGTTCTAACGCATAACCGGAAATAAACGCAAATGGGATACGTGCCGCTGGGCCTGGCCCGAGCGGTTTGGGGATGATGCAGCCCGAGTGGCGCCCCCAACAAGGTAAGCTAACAACGCGAAATAAAAGGGATACAGGCCGCAGGGACGGACCCAGGCGGCCTGGGGGCGCTCCCAGCTGGAAGTGAAACTTGAAAGATGTCACCTGATGACGCTGAAGACGAAGGGGTGTTGGTGTAGCAGACTCGGTGGGCTGCGGAAGCCGATCCTCATGAGCCCCCAGGCCCAGGGGCCTCGGGAGGCTCCGGAGGCGCTGGTGGCTCCTCGCGGACCATCTCCATCTCCGCCAGGGCTGCGGAACGCCTGGACTCTTATGCCTCCGTGGTGCCCCTCATGAGGTGCTGGTACGTGGCAGCCGCGTTCAGCAAGCCGTAAGGCATGCGAATGTAGCTGTGGGGTGGGCCTCCGTAGCGCCCCACTCGTGAGGGCCAGAGGCGGTCCAGGGAGGCGACTCGGTTGAGCCCTGGTATGTCGATGCAGACGCCCAGCCCACCATCCTCGCCTAGATGGGGAGCCACTGCTGGTAGGTGGCGGCCGCCTTTCATGATTCTTGACTCCTGTAGCTCCTGAATGGCCTTGATGACGAACTCCTGAGGGTCTGGATCTCCTTGCCTTGCTCCTTCTTGAGGGAAACGTGCTTCGAAACACGCCTCCATGTGGTGCCCAAGCGCCTCCCTTGTGACCCTAGCCAGGTCGGTGGCCCTCCAGGGGAGAGCCCCCGAGCCCTGCCTAAGGAGGGCGCCGAGCGCGCTTTCCTATGCGATGGAAGGAGGTTCCCCCTGGGCAGGCACGGGCCTAGAGGGGCCTGCCTCCAGAGGGGCCGGACCGAACGATGTCTTCTTCTTCTTGGGGGCGGTCTCGGGAAGCCTCCTGCTTCCGCGATCCGGGTCTTCCAGTGATGCGGCCTGAAAGGCTCGTTCCAGGGAACACACCGCGTCCTTCTCTTCACAGGGCACCGTGATGACTCCGCCGGTTCCTGGCATCTTGAGGATGTTGTAGCCGTGGTGAGTTACGGCCATGAATTTGGCCAGCGCTGGGTACCCAAGGATGGCGTTGTACGGTAGGTGAATGTGAGCGACGTCGAAGTCGATGAGCTCGGTGCGGTAGTTGTCGCGTGCCCCGAAGGTGACAGGGAGGCGGACCTACCCAATCGGGACCGTGGAGCCGTCGGTGATACCGGAGAAAGGCTTGGTTGGCTGAAGCTGGCTGTAGGGTACTTGGAGATTGTTGAATGTCTCCACGGATAGGACGTTGAGCCCTGCCCCGCCATCGATGAGGGTCTTGGTGACCACCACGTTGCTGATGATTGGGGAACAAAGCATCGGGAGGACTCCGGCTATAGCCGCACACTTGAGCTGATCTGCTGAGCTGAACGTGATGGCGGACGCCGACCACCTGAGAGGGCACGTGGCTTCGAGCCTGGGGAGGACTGCGTTCACTTCGCGGGCGAACTGCTTGAAGATGCATTGAGAGGCTGGGGCTTGAGCCCGCCCAGGATGCAGGCGATTGCGCGCGGCTCCTGGAAGCCCCTAGCCCCCTCATCCTGGTGGCGGTCCTTGTTTCTCCTTGGCTGCGGCGGCAGCGGAGGGAGGCCTACGTTGCCTTGCGGGCGATCCTCGTGAGGCTGATCCCTCCAGTCTCCCTCGCGAGGCGGGTCTTGCCAGTGATCCTTGCGAGGTTGATCGCGCCACCCCTAGCGCGGGCCACGGTCTTCCCAGTGTCCTACGTTCCTTCCTCCTCCTCGACCGTAGCCCCGGTCACCGCGGTCAGGGCGACGGCCGATCCTTCCTTCTCGCACGGCTCGGAGCTCTTGACATTCGTTGGTGTTGTGGGTGTGGAGGTCGTGGTACACACAGTACCGGCTGCCCTTGGAAGGTTCGAGCTGATCTCTGCCCCGCTTGGTGTCTGGTTCTGCCGCGAGCATGGCAGCCCCCTTGTGCTTCACATCCTTGGCCTTGGGCTTCTTCTCTTCTGGGTCTGCGGCAGGCAGCTCGAGGAGGGAGAGACGCCCTTCCTCAGCCCTGGCGCACTTGTTTGCCAAGTTGAATAGCTCCAAGGAAGTGCACATGTCTTCATGCATCGCCAGCTCCTCCTTCATCTTGACATCGCGCACGCCGTCGGAGAAGGCTGAGATGATGGCCTCCTCAGTCACCTTGGGAATCTTGAGGCGTGCGTTGTTGAAGCGCTGGATGTACTTCTGCAGGGTCTCCCCGGGTTGTTGGTTGATGCGGCGCATGTCGCTCACGGCGGGTGGCCTGTCGCGAGTACCTTGGAAGTTGGCGATGAAGCGGGTGCGCATCTCGTCCCAGGAGGAGATCGTGCCTGGAGCCAGGTTCAGGAGCCAGGTGCGGGCCCCGTCCTTGAGCGCCATGAGAAACTAGTTCGCCATGACCTTCTCGTCTCCGTTGGCAGCTTCGATGCCCAGCTCGTAGAGCTGGAGGAACTCCGCAGGGTCGGCCGTGCCGTCGTAGCGAGGAGGCAGGTCTGGCTTGAACTTGCCGGGCCACGCGACGCTGCATAGTTCGGTGGTGAAGGCGCGACAGCCTGCTGTGGCCACAGGAGGCCTTGGGTGACGGAGAGCTTGGTCTTGCATGTCCCCACGCGCTGCAGCTGAGAGCAGCGCGGGGTCTTGACGCACGGGAGCAGGAGCATGGTCGCGACGTGCTGGAGCAGGGAGCGCCCGGGCAGCTTCTTGCGGGCGAGGGACTTCTTGACAGCTCTGCTCTTGCCGCGCTGGCACCTGACGGAGCGGGTTCCGCCCAGGGGCCATGCGCCTTGGAGCCATGGCGCCTTCCTGAGGAGGAGGCGGCTGGGGCGCCACCGGAGCTTCATCACCCGCGCGGGGCGGGGTGCGGTGCAGCGGAACGGACGGCACAGCAGAACCCCCTGTGGCGCGGACGAGCTCGGCGACGCGGTCGAGCCATTCTTCGTAGACGTCGTCGACGGGACGGTAGCGCAGGAGCTCGTTTTCCACGATGAGTGCAGCCTGAGCCTCCATGGGCGCGCGGAGCGCGTGGGACGAAGATCCAGCTGGGGTGAGCGAGGGAGTTGCGTTGCGGCCGTCTTGCCGCACAGACGGATGCTGAGACGATGCTTGCTGCTCGTCCCCTGCCGGGCCGTTGTCGGCGTTGACAGCAGGTGACGGGGAACGGCGAGGACGCCCGCCAACAGGGGCCGTCTGGGCGACGCGGGAAGCGAGGGCGGCCCGGCGCTCCGCGCGGGCCCGACGAGCGTCAGACATGGGCGCGATGGTCGGAGGAGAATGGGGTGGTGGAAGACGAATTCCGACGCACCCCTACCTGGCGCGCCAAATGTCGGATTTCAGGTTCCGGCAGACCCTTGAGGTTCGAACACTAGGGTGCGCGCGGAGATTTCGCCTTCTACCTACCTGCACCCCTCCGCCTTGCTAGGATCTAAACTATGGAAAGAACAACACAAGAGACACAGGGTTTATACTGGTTCGGGCCACCGTTGTGGTGGATTGCCTCTTGGGCTGATGATGATGAACAATACAAGAAAGAACAGCCTCGCGAGGGTCTGTTCTTGGCTGGGGCGATGAACTGCTGGGAGGAGTTCAGTCACCTTTCTCTCTCTCTCTCTCTCTCTCTCTCTCTCTCTCTCTCTCTCTTTCTGATTGAAACCCTCTCTAAAGAGCCTCCACCTTCGAACCCCCCCTTTTGCTCTGTGGGTGGCTGGTCCTATTTATAGAGGCCCTGGTCCTCTTCCCAAATATCGAGCGGGAAGGGAGGCAACAATGGCGGGCTAATTTGAAGGGGGACAACAAGTATCAACTATCCTAACAAAAGTAGTCTTCACCTGCGCAAAGCTCCGGTGATGACGCCGTCTCGGGCTCCACTATGACCTCCGTCTTGCAGTCCTCCTGGTCTTGGTCTCATTGCATCGAAATGGCAACCTTTGCCTGATGCCTCGGTACTCCGTGGCTGCGCTTGCCCCCTTTGCATCAAAGAGGAAAGGAGGACACTATGCGGGCTGGCACCCGCCTGGCGCCCTTGGTCGTCATGGCTTGCATCACGGGCACCTCGTGAAGTATCCTGCCTTGGCCTCTCCGCCTCCTCGTGAGCCAGCCTGACGAGGCCATGCCTGAGGAAGCTCCGTGTTGTCCGCCCCGCGAGGCTTGGCCCCTCGCGAGGGTCTTGGGTTTGTGTTGGTGAAGATGGGCCGCGCTGGGCCCCCTTTTGAGCCACGCCACAGGCCGCAGGCAGGCAAGTCTGGGGACCCCCATTCCCAGAACACCGACACATACCTCCTCCGATAACATAATGAACATTAACTTTAACAAAGGTGTGACTAGCTTTACCGGGATAATTTGAGTGAACTCTACACCCTTTGTTCCTTAATATAAGACGTTTTCGCGGTTCAATTTAAAGTACCCAAATGTCTAGTATTTAGAAAAACAGGTAGTAGTTTTCTTGAGCACATATCTGGGAAAGCTTGCCACACTTTATTTATGTCCATACGCTAATGCAACACCATTCAAATACTACAAATATACACTAATCCAGTGGCTAGTGCAACAGTAGAGTAGTTAGTTTATTACAGGGTACAATACAATGGTTTTACTGAACAGATTTCAATAAACTCTAGCACTGGAAGGTTTCTATAAGAATTAACAATACAAAATGTAAAGGTAACAAGTTTCAGCATTGGTATACTAGCTCTGCATGAGCATTAAACCAAATACAAAAGTCTGAAGGTAACTAGCATTATTAACTAATGACAGTATAAAGAAAATTGCAAACCATGTACCTCCAAGGTAAATATCATTTCAAACTCGGGGGGACCTTAAAAATTGCTATCCCAATCTTGATAATCGATCAAACATAAAAACTTGATCGAACGAATCAAGAGAACAACCGGAGGAGGAGGTGCCCACTCTTGACCTTTCCTCTTGTCTTCATAATTGTCTGTGCAGTTTAACCAAAATAAAATGACATCAGCGCCTTGGCATTTTGGTGACACTATACAAAAAAATTAACTTATCTCATGAAAGTGAGGTATGTAATCTATAAGCATTAACAGTGCAAAAATCTGAAGGTAGTAACAAGTTTCATCGTTGGTATGCTCGCTGTGCAACAACATTAGAATGCCTTAGCTGAAAAATCTTTAATACATCCACAATCAACAGCTAACCCTGAAATAATCCAGTGACATTAAATGGCATTGCTTAAATTTATCGATGGCATTAGACCGAGAGCGGCATTAGTTAAATGTGGCATCACTTTAGCAGTAGCATTGCTTGACTTGACTGCTGGCGTTATACTATCAGCAAAAAAAAGTGGCAATAAGAGCATGGGAGGCCCATTCGGACAGTGGGCGCACCAGTACGATGTACCTCCACGAACACAGAGTGGTGAGGGAGGTATGGTTGCCCAGAGCAACAAATATCCAGGCAGCATATGTGGATTACGTCCCATTTTTGCTCTCTTTAGCCACCTTTTTCCTATGCGAGGACAACAAACCGATCGACCTGGTCATTCTCTATTGCGTTGTCATGCCTTTCTACCCTTCTTCAACCAAGAGACATGAGACTCATTCCTTAGCTACTGATTTTCCCCTTTTCAACCTAGATGCGGGTTCGACGCCTACTCTCTTGGACAGTACAGTCTCCCTTCCTTTCCTTATTCAACCCAGACATGGATTAGTTTGCATGAAGTAGGGTTTCCTTTAATAGTGCAAATTATGGTTTTCGTCTGCGTGGCCAGTAGACTAGAGGATAGCAAATTGGGAAGATGGTGGAGTGGAAAAAGATCCACATGCAACGACGTGGCAGATGGGGCAATAGAACAAGGTTATGGTTCGAAAAGAGGTAGCATACCTGAGGGTCGGCGGGAAGTGGCTTTGCTCGTGGTCGTCGTCCTCCGCCCACACTACGGCAGCGAGCCTGGGGATGGAGGCCATCCCACGCGGGTGCTAGGTCTGAGAGGATGGCCTTGTCGTCAGTGTGTGACCTCACTCTCCGACGACGAGTGCGTCAATGCTGCACGTCCTTTTCTTCCCCGGCGGATCTGTGACCACTAGTGAGGAGGGAGAGAGGGCCCGTCTTTTTTAGATTTGGAGAGAGGGTGGTAGTGTGACAAGCAAGTGGGAAGCCCTTAGCAAGAAAGCGCTCAAGCTCCAGCCTATATATCTTTTTTATACTACTAGTACTGGAGGTGGAGTAGTGGTAGAGTAGTTTATATTTTCTCTCTGTACAGTACCAGTTAGTCGTGCTTCAAAACTGATCGGCACGCCATTAAAAAAATAAAGGTCGATAACTAATGCGGCACCTCGGGCCAACACGGCCAGATCGCATTTTGCACGAGAAATTACACACCATGTTTCGTTGACATGTGGTCCCGTTCCAACATACCAGTGAGATGATGGCGAGTAGTAGGAGTATTTCCGAACGGACGTGTAGGCCGGGGCGCCTCTTCGTGAACCGTGGCAAACTCGCAACCGTCCACCGACTGTCGCCTTTCCCTCTCGATTTGGAACTACTTTCGCACGCTCTTCCTCTCCCTCCTCCATTTTCCTTCAGCCCTTCACCCTTTCTTCTGCCATTGTTCGACCGTCTTCTCCATGGAGGGAACAGGCCGGAAACGACCCCGTTATTCTTGCCCCGATCTGAAAGATGACGTGGTGGAGGAACTTATTGATCGGTGCGACATCATCACCTCGGCTAGCATGGCAAGTTCGTTCAAGCCCATTCTCGACTCAACTAATAACATCATTACAAAGAACCCAAGAGTCAAGGAGCGGTTTGATCTCCCCTATCTTCTCCGCCGTGACCCTGATGATGACTGGCGCCGGCACGACGGAGGCCTCGCTCTATGCAAGTTGATGCGCTTCATAATGATACATATGATGTTAAGATGCCATCGCTTGAGGGCAAGGCTTGGGCGGGCGCAAATGGAGATTGGGTTGTTTACATTGGGTCCAACTGCGAGTGGGAACTTATGAATGTGTACACTCGTCACAGGGTTCCACTTCCAAAAATCTCAGCACACTGCCTAGAGGTTGAGCACACCGGTAATGTATGCACATTCAAATATGATCATGGTGACTGTATTCTACGGAAGATAGCAATTTGTCGAGTTCCCAACCGCTCTTGGAATTATAGCAACTATGATGTTGTTGCTATCTTCGACAAGCTTGTTGCCATCCTTGATGGTTTCACTCGATGGATATTGCTCAAAAATCTGTTTTTGTACACGGGTGAGTATTGTGATGCAATTCAATACGAGGGCCTTGTGTTTGCTGCCACCACTCGTGGCACTGTTTTTGCATGGCATCCTCATAGTTTCGGTATGTTTGTCTTCCACCGTAATTATAATTGTTTCATCCACATGCATGCGGGTTAGCAAGTTTCCCTTTACTAATTAACCTTCTTCTTGTGTTTCCAAGGTCCTGTGAACATCCCACCACCTATACTTGAAAAAATTTATAACCAAGGGGGACATGACGATGGTGATGATCACGAGCATGAGGACGAGGAGCGCCCATATACTCTGTGGCGCCTGGCAACTAATTCCGATGGATCACCTCTTCTTGTGTGTATACAGCCCACTGATGATGTTACTGCTAAGGAAGCAGGTGTCTCCCATGGTCGCACTCTCCGGACCTATTCCAACACCCGTTGCATGGTATTCGGGATGGAAACTAGTGTGCTAGCGCCAACTCCTTCTCCCTGGTACAGAATTGATAGTCTTGGAGAAAACTCGCTCTTCCTTGGACAAAACTATCCGATGATGGTGAAAGGTGATCCAACTGCTGTTGACACATTTATGAGAAGCAACTGTGTCTATACCTCGGACATTTGTGTGGTTCCCTACCCTGGTAGGGATATAGTAGGCCGCTTCAGCCTGGATGATCAGTCCTGCGTTGGTTTCCAGATCAACAATCGATGGCCCGTCCCAGAGAATCACTTTTGGGTCAAAGCAGGCGTTTCCAACGCCAAGGAATGGTTGAGTTGAAGTTCATTTCGTTGCTTGTTATTTGTTGTGTGGTGAAAACTTTAGTATTTATAATGTATCCTTGTTGTCGATGTGGGTTGATGACCTGTTGTATGTAATAAAATGATATGCATGTGATAAACTTACTAAATTTATGAATGGCTTTCGAGTCGCTTCTCTAAATTTGTACTAGCTTCACATGCTTCGCGCCTCGGGCGGGTGTTTTTACTGTAGCCATATGTTAATGTGTTCGTTGTACGTAACCAGCACCTCGAATCCTCGATACTAGTATACTATATACTAGTAGGAGTAAGTAGTAGGAGTAGTAGGGTGGCATGGGCCAGAACAAGCATTCACGTCCAGGAGTACGGCACGCGCCACCACCACGACATCCATCTAACACCATATTATTTCTTGGAGTCCATGCTAGAGCAATCTCTTCAACCTCGTCGTTTCTCTAACTTCAGCCATCGCGCGGCGGGCGGGTTGGAGGTTTGCCGATAGTCGGTTTTCTTAACTGCGGTCCCACTTGTAAGGCCAACTCCAACGCACGACCCCAAACGCACCTCCATTTTGCATGAACTCCAACGATAATTTTGACTAGAAAAGCAAGACCAAAGAAAACAAGAACCACAAGAATACATTTTACTACTCCTGTAAGTTGGATTAGTGCCTTCTCGATGCATTCATTGTTGATCTGCGGAGGCTCGATCTTGCGTGCTTCTTTCTTCTTCGAGTGTAAAGAAGTAGACGTTGCTTCCTCGCATCTAGTCTCATGTCTAGCCTCTATTCTAGTAGGAGTATCAACAAGTGCACTAATCTCACCTCTAGCCTCTGTGCTAGCTAAAAGTGATAGAACATCTACTAAATTGTGCTCTATTAATATATGGATGTACTTTTCTTCCCAATACAAAAACTTGCATCCATTCTACTCCCTCCGTTGCACAATACACACCTTCTATTTGTCAATATATATATGTATCTAGACATGTCTTATTATATAGGTACATCCATTTTTGGACAAATGGAAGTCAAGTATTTTGGAACGGAGGGAGTACACAATAAAATTTTTAAGTTAGCACAACTAGTCTAAGCCAAGAGCAGAACCGAAGCTTTGGTCGGCTTCTTCCTCCTTTTGCTGACACGTGGGACATCCAGCATCCAGGTCGTGTCATGAAAGAAAATAGAGTGGTAGTTGAAGCCACGAGATGTGCATCTTGGGTTAAACTGTAAATAGAATCTTACTACTCTTGAGTAACTCCGAAAGCGGCCACTGAAGATCTTTATTGGATTTGTTTTCCATCACCAGCACGTCGAGGTGAAAGATGTGCAGGTTCAGTGGGTCCTCTTGCGTTTTCACTGACATGTGGGCCGCATGTGAGCAAATAGACGATGGGCTCCGCGCGTCCGCTGGCTGGCTGAGAAGAGAGATAGAGGAGGGCTGAGCACGGACTGCAGGAAACTTGTTCTACGTACCTCGATATAGGCTCGATATAGTCGGGTGGCATGGGCCATAACTAGCATTCACGTCTAGCAGTACGGCACACGCCACCAACACGAGTCCCATCCGACACCAATTTTCTTGGAGTCCGTGCTACAGCCATCTCTTCTCCCTCCTGTTTTCTCAGTCATCGCGCGGTGGGCGGGGTGGGGGTTTGCCGATAGTCGGTTTGCTCAATTGCGGTCCCACTTGTAAGTGAAAATGCAACACCGCACGCATTCCCGCTTGAGCGGCGTGCCGGACCAACCGTGTGGGGGTGCGACGCGAACACGGCAGGCTTTTCCTTTTGATCTCGTAACTTGTAAAATTTGGTTCTGCTCCATGGCGCGACCGATAGATAGAAAATAACGATTTTGCCTAGAGTAATGAGAAGTTTGGTTCTGGCGCCGTTCATGCATGGAGTACGTACGAAAATTATGAAGTTCATGCGAAAGGTAAGATAATTACTGTAGTATCATATACTACTACATGGATTTGACGGAAAGATAAAAATACATACGGATCCATCAATGTTCAATGACATCCTCACACCCTAGTGCGCCGGGTCACCAACCGACGTGTGAGGAGCAGCGACATTGGCGGCGAGTTCAACATGCTTCTGAACAGTGCCGTCCAAGGTTGCCCTGCGCTCCAAGAAGGCCAGCATCCTATCATCCTCCTCTTGCATGTAGTAGTCCTTGTGGACGATTTGCGTGTAGACATGGGTGATTATGTCCATGGTGTCTTGCTGCGCCAGGCGCTGCGCGGCGAGCGCGACCTCGAGGTGGACATTCTCCGACGTGACGGCGGGCAGTCGCAGGGCCACCAGTGTGTCGAAGAGGTTGTTACCATAGTGGCCGTTGAGGGTGGCGGGCATCACAGAGCCTGGGCACGTCGGCTGGAGGCTTACGTCAAAGTCGTCTGCAAGCTTCTTGACGACGGTGAACTTGTCAAGGAAACCGACAAGGACCTCGTCGAACAAGGAGATGAAGCTGTCGTCGAAGCGGCCCCTCGCCTTGGCGGCCTCAAGAAATACTACCTGGAGACGTTCCTGGGTGCCGGGCCGCAGGCCGGCGTCATGGACCATCTGGCACAGCCAGCTGATGCTCGCGCTCATCGCCTCCATGGGTCTAGCGTCAAGATGGCAATGGGGCCCCGAAACCCGCGTCCCCGTGGGTTTTTACCCTATTAGGAGACGGGGATGGGTGTCTTTTCATCCCCACGGGGCTATTGTTGGGCATATTATACAACCCGACACGTTTCGTGGGTTTGCACCCGTTTCAATAGTCCCCGAACCCGAAACCCGGCAAAATACATTTTTTACGAAACATTTTCTTTACATATCATTATAAAGTTTATCATTATCTTGCTGCAATGTTTCATAAGATGTTCATTACTACTTATTTGATTCTCATATGTAATTGCATATCTTGTTGAATCATGTATGGCTGAAATCTGCTCATCTTTGTTGCTGAAATGTGGTATCACATGCTATTGAAATACATTCTATATAGATGTTGAACCATCTACTATTATTTTTGGTTGAAATTTTCTCAAGTTATGATGCTCAGATGTGCTTGTTTTGCTGCTGAAATGTTATCCTTTGTCGCCACTATGTTTGTTTAAATATTTTGATTTTCTCATGGGTTCCCCGTGGGTTCCCCGAAACCCGATGGGTTTAGGGGACGGGCAGAAAACTAGCCCCGCGCATGGTGATGGGGACGGGGATGGGTTTACGATTTTCTCATGGGGATGGGTTTGGGAAGGCAAAACCCGATGGATTTCGTCCCCGTTGCCATCTTGAGTCTAGCGTAGCTTCTAGTCAACTGATCTTGCTATTCGAGTGATCACTCAGCCCTAGGTTAGCGTGCATAGGTGCGTAGGATTTTGTACTACTCCTCGGCCCTCTACTGCACCTGCCTTTGGCTGTATGATAGGTGGGCCAGCCACCCCCTAGGGCCACGTGTCATTCACCCAAAGGCAGTTCCTCACAGTGAATATCCGTTGGTCAAATTATTACGTGTTGCTCCTCACAGTGAAGTGACAAGACCCTGCGCCGGAGATGACACCTGAGTATAGGCGCCGTGTTCGGCATACCATAGTCAGCCTCACCATCTGCAGTCACTATCATCATGTCTTTAGAGCTAGCCTGCTTACAACTAGCCCTATTCGACATAATTTCCCGTGCGTAGATGCCTGTGCATTGCACGGAACACCAAGATTGGGGGTGGACGGCTCCGGCAGCGGCCATCGCGCCAGATTTTTCCACGGCCTTCTACTCCTAGATGTGGTGGGGAGGAGATGAGGCTGATTGTGAGAGACAAGGAGTTTTTTGTAAATAGGGAACAAGTGCGGGCATCTTTTTGCAAAAATGGAGAAGCTTGGTTTGTATGCGTCAGATCTAGATCCGATGGCTATTGGTGAAAGATGGGAGGCACAACATCATCACCAACTCAGGACCTATTTGATTCGCAGGATTTTGAAAACACGGGAATAGGACACGGCAATATTACAAGTTTCAAACTGATATTACAAATGTTAGGAGTAATGCTGCACCTACGAAGAGGGAATTACTAGGAAGTTTACGTAAGAACTTTCATTACTTTAGGTGGATGCAGCATTATCGTACAAACGAAAATCCACCGCCCTGACAAGTCACTAATGGGCAAATAAGTTTTCGAGTCTCTGGCCACTTAATGTTTCAAAAACAAATTCAGCTTCTGCGGAGACTTTGTCATTTAGGCTTAGACGCTTGCGGTGATCAACACGCCATTCATTGTTGCGCCAGAGAACGCCAAACCTCATTACCTTGAGCACACTTTCCTCCAGAACAAAGAACCTGACCAATTTAATCTCAGATGTGCTGCCTCGGTAGTCGATAAAATCAATTTCTTTAAGATGGCGATCAAGGCATTCGATGAGATTGTTATAGTGCAGCACATTTTTCACTTTCGGGTCTTTTTTTATCTGCAAAAGAAGAAAACATATTAGAGCAGCTGGCTGCATAAGATTGCCGTGTCATCAAGAGGTACCAATATCATTCGCTCATACGATAGGGTTGGCTGGCTAGTGATATTTTTCACTCTCTCTCTCTCTCTCTCTGTGTGTGTGTGTGTGTGTGTTTCCTCTCATTTAACTAGGAGCACATGAAGAGCTTGGGCATTTGTTGCCTTCCACTATGTGGCCGATGCCATATTTCGCAAAAGTATGCCACATAACACACATCGATGTCAAATCAAAAGATTTTGGTAACGCTCTCGCGATGTGAGAGAGTTGGCACCGCTGTCCACACAGACCCACATGTATAAACAAATCAATCAAACCAACTACACCAGCCTCTCACTCTCCCAAACAAGTGTTTTTTTATTTCCTTAGTCCTCTCTCTCTCCCACGTAGTGTTTTTTCATTGCGTGAGTTAATTTGGCACCGGAGCAAAGTAGGTGATCCGGATTGGGACACCAGGTGAGCAATGGAGGGGCACCGATGCCAAATGCATCACAAGTGAATTTGGCACATGTTTTGGCCTACATAGCCCACTTTTGTAATACTACCTTGTATTTAGTATAAAATTTTGACCATAGATTTACCTAAGAAAATGCCAATGCATGTCACTAAAAATTACACCATTTGAAATTATGTTCAAATACGAATCCAACGATATAGTTCTTGGTGACATGCATTAACATTTTGTTAGTTAAATCTATGGTCAAATTTTGATACTACAAAATTGGAAGAGTAAACCAGGAGAATTTGGCAGACGAGTACACCAACGCTGTCAATTTCGGCGCGTCAATGACCCTGATTTTTGTTGGACCTTCTAGATCTGATACAAGCAATCTCTCAAGGAAAGGCGCATTCTCAATGACCATAACATGGAACAGCTGGAGTGATCTCTTCCCAATTAATGTCTTGTTGCGGGGCCAGCAAGACACATAAACCATCAGAGATTCGTCGAGGCGATGTGGAGGCTAATGAACCCGTGGATCTGCTCAAGACGAAGGTACTCGAGCGCAGTACAGCTGCGAACCAGGTGCTCCATAGCCTTCTTCGAGATGACAACGTCGAAGAGGTCGAGCTGCTTGAGTTGAGGGAGAAGAAGAGCGGGTGCGACATTAATCTGGGGAAGATAGCAGGAGCTGAAGCTGGCGCGGCGCAGCGTTGGCGTGAGGCGGAGTGCGGACGGCAGCAGAGAGCGACATCGTCCAGCTTCAAAGCTGAGCTCCTCCAGCTGATCTAGGGTGGGGGATAAGAACCACTCGTCGAACTTGGGTTGGACCTTGCAGTTGGTACTGAACATGCAGATGTCAAGGCGTTTGGCTGGCCCAGGGTGCGATGAAAGGATCTTGGAGACTACGGCCATGCGTTTGCAATCCCCGTCGCAGAGGCAGCTGTCGACGGTGAGGTTGAGGAGGACGCAGCGCCAGAGGGGGCACCACCACCGGGAGAGCAGGGCGGTCCGCACGGCAGATTTGGTGGGGAGGAGGCCGATGATGACGAGCAACGTGTCATCAGGGAGGCTGCTGATGAAGTCCAGGCTCGCCGGATGCGGTTTTGGCTCGAGCCGCCTCCGCTTGTTGGCTGCCTCGCCGTCCATCTCAACCGGCGCCGATGCCGGTGTACACGTGTGCTGGTGTGTGTTGTGTGCTGGGTGTGCGCGAGTGCATCCTTCGCGCGCAAGAAGTTTGTCCTCAATGCGCCCTCAATTTACTAGCGTGCGGGGTGCTACCCCGAGTGGTTTCAACTTTGTTTACTTCACCGCGTGTCAGATGGGCCTCTAGTTTACTTATTTTCACCCACTGCCACATGGGCCAACACAGGAAGATACAGAACACGAGCTGACAAAGCAACATGTGGATTGGTTGACCGGTCAACTAAACAATATACGGAGCTATACGCTGACACAGTGAGCGTATAATCCGTCGGTATAGAGAGTTCGAGTGAGAGGGGAGGCCCGTGAGAGATAGCAGAGAGAGAGAGAGAAAGAGCTACTCCCTCCGTTTGATAATGTAGTTCCAACATTTTTTAAGTCAAACTTTTGAAACTTTGACCAAGTTTATAAAGAAATTACTTATATCTACAATACCAAAGATAAATGATAGTATGAAGTAAGTACATGTTGTGATGAATCTAATGATCGTTCCAGATGTAAATGTTTTTCTCCACATATACCTGGTCAAACTTTTCTGAGGTTTGACTTTTCAAAACATCCATATGCTTATGCACGTGACAGAGTCCCTAACAAGAGAGAGAGAGAGAGAGAGAGTGAAAAAAGTGTGTGTGCGTGTGTGAAAGAGACATGGACAACACACGATAAAAGTAGAGAAAAAGCGTGCGTGTCTTATGCAAACATATCACACATGCATCTTTGACAACGGAGGCAAGGTTAGGAGATAGTGTGTGGTTGTTTGGAACTGAGAGAGCAAGACCCCTAGCACGTGGCCAAGAGGGGTCTGACAAACAAGGGAGAGAGGTCGAGAGAGACGTACGGAGAAAATGCAGACATGGGGAGGAGAGAGTGTATGTTTGTCATAGAGAGATCCCCTGGAGATCGTGATGGGACTACATGGGTGGGAGATCGAGTGACAAGGTGTGTGCGTCAAGATGGCAATGGGGCCCCGAAACCCGCGTCCCCGTGGGTTTTTACCCTATTAGGGGACGGGGATGGGTGTCTTTTCATCCCCGCGGGGCTGTTGTTGGGCACATTATACAACCCGACACGTTTCGTGGGTTTGCACCCGTTTCAATAGTCCCCGAACCCGAAACCCGGCAAAATACATTTTTTATGAAACATTTTCTTTACATATCATTATAAAGTTTATCATTATCTTGCTGCAATGTTTCATAAGATGTTCATTACTACTTATTTGATTCTCATATGTAATTGCATATCTTGTTGAATCATGTATGGCTGAAATCTGCTCATCTTTGTTGCTGAAATGTGGTATCACAGGCTGTTGAAATACATTCTATATAGATGTTGAACCATCTACTATTATTTTTGGTTGAAATTTTCTCAAGTTATGATGCTTAGATGTGCTTGTTTTGCTGCTGAAATGTTATCCTTTGTCGCCACTATGTTTGTTTAAATATTTTGATTTTCTCGTGGGTTCCCCGTGGGTTCCCCGAAACCCGATGGGTTTAGGGGACGGGCAGAAAACTAGCGCCGCGCATGGTGATGGGGACGGGGATGGGTTTACGATTTTCTCATGGGGATGGGTTTGGGAAGGCAAAACCCGATGGATTTCGTCCCTGTTGCCATCTTGATGTGTGCGCGATAGAAAATGCCTCGAGAGATATCGAGATAGACGTATGGATGGAAGGAGACAATACGTGTGTTCCTGTTGGCTAGTAAGAGATAATCATACTTAGGAGGGGGGGTGCTTGCACCTATGATGGATTGAGGGATTATGGTACTTAGGGGGGTGCGTGTCACATGGAGAGAGAACAAGGGCGGAGAGTGTTGGATGGGTCTATATGTATAGCGCGAGCGAGACATGTGTATGTGTGAACCAGGGAGATATAAGGCCCGTTTGGCTTGCGTCCTGAGCATCTTTTGCCTGGCCTGGGGTTGTGGCTGGATTTCATGCACGCTTGTTTGGTTGCTACCCTGTGAAAAAGAAAGCCCGCCTGGCCTGGGTTCCCTTGCACTTTAATTAGCCTGGCTGAACTCCAAACACTGCAAGTAGCCTGGCCCAGGCGACCAATTTCGAATGCCTGGTTGTGCTTGGTGGTGTGGCCACGAGGCTAACAGCAACATGGATGGATATTAGCATTAAATAATTGATGCATGGATTGATTGATGGGAAGTTGATGCTTTGCCTGGCCCAGGCATGAACCAAATGCTTCAGCACCACACAAGCCTGGCCAGGCAGAATTTTTTTACATCTCACGTCCACACCAGGCAGTACCGGCCATCAAGGCATGAGGGTCAGGTCACAAACCAAACTGACCAATAAAGTTTGAGAGAGATTGAGGAGCCCCGATAAGGCTGAGTGTTGCGTCAGATAGCTGAGAGGGGGAAAGAGATATTCCATCCGCTCGATAATGCAGTGCATGTAAATTTTTTAGAAGTCAAACTTTGGAAACTTCGATCAGGTTTACGCAAATGTTATTTATATCTACAATACCAAAGATACATCATACAAAACTACATCTCATGGTGAATCTAAAGGTATATGTTTGCCGTACTAGATGTAATTCTTTTTCTCCACGTACATGGTCAAACTTTGTGATGTTTGACTTTTCAATGAATCTATATGCTATGGACCGAGGAGAGTGCCTCAGTCGAGACAGATCAAGTGCGTGTGAAGGAGAATGAGTAAGTGTGCAAAAAGAGTATGTGTGTGAAAGAGAAAGTGACAACAAATGATAAATTAGAGAGAGAGTGTGTGTGTTTTTTCGTTTCTTATGCAAACATATCACGCATGCATCTCCGAGATGGAAACGCGAGGCGAGGAGATACACGAAGATAGCTAGTGTGTGATTGTTTGCAACGGAGAGAGACACCCCTGTAGCACATGTCCAATAGAGGTGTGGCCAACAAGGAACAAAGGTCGAGAGGGACACATGGATGGCATGGATGCATGGGGAGGGAGAGAGGGTGTGTTTGTGATGGAGAGATCCCGTCGAGATCGTGAGGGGACTATATGGGTGGGAGATCGAGGGAGTGCGTGCGCGATAGAAAGATGCCCCGAGAGAAATCGAGATAGACCATGCACATGTTTGTGATGGAGACTAAGATTAGCTAGTCATATACATACAGGGGGGACTGCATGTGCCTACAATTGAGTGAGAGACCATCATACTTGGCTAGCTGGGCATGAGATTGTGTGTGTGCGCGTGTGAGATGGAGAGAGAACGAGGGGGAGAGATAGATTTTTAGATGGGCCTATCGAGTGCGAGTGAGATATGCATGTGTGACCCAGGTGGATGGAGAGTTTGAAAGAGGGGGGGAAGAGCTCTGAGACGACATAGTGGTGCGTGAGAGAGTTACAGGCAAAGAGCCAAGGAATCTGTGTGCGTACGATGAGTGCACCCAAGATATCTAGCTTGGACTAGCTAGAGTATCATACATAGTGTGCGAGAGAGACCTATAGATGGTGTATATATGCATGCGAACTAGAAAGACCCCCCAGACACACACAAAGATAGATAGAGAGAGAGAAAGGGAGAGGATCGAACAAGGTTTTTGTGTCGGATGCGTGCGACAGAATTGAAGATTGTTGGCGAGAGAGAGAGAGAGAGAGAGAGAGAGAGAACAGGAGTCCGGGAGAGGGGGAGGTCGCGTTTTATGCATCAAAGACTGATATATACCATGTTTCGATATAAACTTGCATTCAAATATTTAAATTGGAGAACATGTTGTCTGCAATCCACACATGAACGGATATATGCGTATATCAAACAAGTTCATTAATTTGACTTTCAACATGTTCATGGAGTACTATAATACTGTACAACATGCTACTCGATTGAGGTGTTCAATTTTGGATTTAGTTCACTATTTTGACCTACCGAACGAGCTATTTCATTGAATCGAGATATTTCATTTTGGGTTTGATTCGTGTTTTTGATTGGGTCAACTATTTGTCATATAGTACATCGCTAGCAACGAGCATGTAAAAACACATTACTCCCGAGCATCATCTCTCCATCTAAAAACAAAGTGGCAAGCTAATATTTCAAAATTTGATCCGAATCGACTTGGTAAGGTAGATGTGGATGCTAGTTCTCCCAAAATTTGAACGAACCGTTAAACATCCTCTCTGCTCGGTGGTATTCGCCCGAGCAAATAAATGGGAGACGCGAAATTACTGTCCTATGTGGGACACGGATCAATTGGCCCGTTGTACATCGAGGGTAGGTTTGTAACTTCATCCAAGAGCGCCTTCTCCTCGGCCGAAATGACATGTGCCGAATAATTCATAAACCATGGTCGATAAAACATGCTCTCCTTGCCCGAAATAGCTCGCACCCACTATTTCAAAACACGCTCTCCTCGCCCAAAATCGCTCGCGCCCACTATAGTTCAAAACACGCCCTCCTCGCCCGAAATCGCTCCCGCCTAGAGAAGCAAAGTTACTCTACTATCCCCGACCCTTAGTACACAGACCCAAGCCGAGAAGCCTATAGGCAAGGGTAGAATTGTAACTCCCCCTCACATTTCAGAAAAATGCATCTGTAATACATGGTTCCACTCCCCTCCCAATTTCCCCCGCCCGCCCCCATTCATACCTCGTGGGCGCCAAATCACCTTCTCCCTGGGAAGCTCCCTTCTCCCGAGCCGCGAAAATCAGCCCCACCTCCATGGCGCCCCCACCGCACCAATTTCACAGCCGTCCTCCTCGCTAATGCCGGAGACGCTGTCCATTTGCCGTCGTGCACTGGGCCGTGTGCCTCTTACTCCGTGCTGCTGGTGCTGCCTCGATGACGGCCGCGTGAACCGTACCAGAGCCGATTCACCCCCGCCGTTGTTCACGGCACCGGAGCGGCTCCAACTTCGGATCCATCCAGAGTCCTGGCGCTGCTTCGACGTAGCTGTCGACCATTGAGACATCGCTCTTTCCCTGCCGTCGGTCGCCACCGCAACCGCGCCGGCCTCACCTACTCGGCAGCTGGAGTTGCCTACTTCACCATGCCGCCAGATAGGTCGCACCCTCATCTCAAATCACTTTATTTAGGCGTTAGTTGTCTGAATTTTTATTCTGGGCCAATCCATTTGCAATGGGAAGCAGCACCCCTTGAGGCGGCAAAGCTCCTAGGCTACCGGTTGGCTGGTGTCTAACATAAGGGTGCGGGGCTGCAAAGTTTGCTGCGGAAGCAGCGCTTAGATGGCTATATTTTAGAGTTGCGTGGGTTGAAGGTACTGCCGCCGCCGTATCTGGATGACGGGGAGTCTTTGTGGATTGGCCTGGGGGCGGCGCAACCACGGTAGTGCGGTGGGGCGGGGAGCAGGGTTTCTGCCCGGGCCACGGACGGCGGAGGCAGGCTTCTCTGCCGTTGGTCGCTCGCTCTTCGGGGAAGATTCCGAACAGTGTCAGCCGGGAGGCACAAGACGGCTAGCCATCCGGCGTAGATCGGACAGTACAAAAATAAAATAAAATCGTGTGACCCCAATTTAGTCTTCAGTCAATAGACGTGTGACCAGTCTCGTACCTTGGTGTTGATCTCTTAGTGTATTTCTTCAGATCAAAGAGATATTTCATTCTTATCATTATGCGTTATCTGCATCTTCAGACACACCGTCTTCTGACTCACTACAGCTGCTCCAACAAGGGAAGCATACGCCAGAAGGGAGCTATAGTCCCCACTCAACAGTTCCCTCCATCGAATGCGCGTGCCCGACATGCGCAGCCACAACAACTGCAGGACCATCGATAAGTCAGCACATGATGCGCACTCCTATGGATGGCAGCCAGATAGGTTGTACCCTCATCTTACTTGTGTGCAACATTTATGGCTTTGTTATTGATCTAAGCATGGAAAATAGATCATCACATTTCACTGTATATTCATGCTGATCTCTTACGGGTCTTGTTTAGGTGTTAACGTTGTTCCATAGTTCAGCTAAGATACTTGTTCTTTAGGTAACACTGTTCCATAGTTATCATCCATGAGCCAATGCTATCCCACAGGCTGGTGATTATAGTATTATACCACTTCTAGTATTTCCTATGTTGTTCTTTAATACTTTTGTGTGCCATCTAGTTAATCTTGAGTACAAACGATACATATTCTGTAGCTTCATCTGTGTTCTCCCTTTAGTTTATGAGACCTGTTGCTGCTAGTTAACCCCAGTCCTACTATTTATGTCGTCTCCTACAGGCACTCATTACATAAATCTAACTACTAGTTGTTTTCCATGCATGTCAGATATAATTGCACACACTGATATATCCACAAGAACCTCATGGAGCAATGTAAAGGCCGATAAACTTGATGTCAATGATACCCAATATGATGGAACATGTAAAGGCAGTTCTTTAGAAGACTTGCGGAAAGATGATGAATCCTCTTCACCCCACAAGGTCCTTTCTCTAACATGGCCTGTGATATGGGTACAACATGCATATAATGTCCTAGAGTGTATCTACTCTGTTGCAATGCCATGTGCTTAGCATGCTAATCATGCATGTAAATATGTCATGCCTTCCTGTTTTTCAGTACCTATTCCATTCATGATAACATGTTTTCAAATTCAAGTACTGTCATTCTACTCTATCACAATGCCATCTGCTTAATTTGGACATCATGCTTCTGAATATCTTATGCATTGTTATTCATCAGTATGTACTTCATTTGTCTACCATACCATGTTTTTTACATTGAAGTGCTGTTCTAGTGCTCTGTTGCAATGCCATCTTATTTTCCCAATCATACACGTGTATGTTGCCTTAGTTATTTCTGTATGTATTCCGCTAGCATACAGTTTTACATTCAACTAGTGTTTTTTGCTGTGTTGTCGTGTCGTATCCCTAGCTCTTACACCATACTCCCTCCGTCCGGATTACATGTTGCCGAAATGGATAAAAAAGGATGTATCTAGAACTGAAATACGCCTAGACCCATCCATTTTTTCTGGATGGAGGGAATACATGTCAATATGTCATGCCTTTCTATTCTTCAGTACCTATTCCATCTCTCTGCTGCCACATGTTTTATAATTAAAGCACCATTCTTCTATACAAGGCATGCAAGGGGAAGACGACTATGTTAGAATCTGAAGGGTTACAAACAAGGCCTTTGCAAAAGATCCAAACGCCGGGAGATAATAAACCAACTCCAGTTTTTATAGATACTGCTCCAGCACAGAGAAACCCAACTCCTACTGATAATAAGCAGATTCCAGTGGCCAAAGAACTAGTCCGCTCCAGTCCAGCAAAAATATGTCAACTCAATTCTAAGAAGCGTGTGCGTATCCTTGCATCATGAAATTTTATAGCATGCTGATCATATTTTCTACATGTTTCTTACCCATCTCTCTTTTAGAAAATAAGCTTAACAGATAGAAGATTTTCTGCAATGGTATCGTTTATGAGGAAAGATTCTTGCAGGAATTCTCTATGCTCCAATGTAGATGTAAGTACCTGTTGTATATCACTATATTTTTACATCAGCATGTATTTTGTTAATCAGCGTGAATCCAACCTTTATCTGATCTAAATTTAGTTGTAGCAAAATGTATGATTAAAGGCCACAATGTTGATTTTTGCAAGGAAAACTGCCTGGTAGTTTTGCATCCTTAGCTGCATGAGTGTACTATGTCATATCAGTGGGTTTTAATACTTTGGTTCTGTAGTGGGTTTTTCAGTGTTTTTTTACTGTGTTGTCCTGTCATATCCCTAGCTCTTACATCATACTCCCTCCGTCCGGATTAAATGTCGCAGAAATGGATAAAACTGGATGTATCTAGAACTGAAATACGCCTAGACCCATCCATTTATTTCCGGATGGAGTGAATACATGTCAATATGTCATGCCTTTCTATTCTTCAGTACCTATTCCATCTCTGCTGTAGCATGTTTTATAACTGAATCACCATTCTTCTATATAAGGCATGCAAGGGGAAGATGGCTATGTTAGAATCTGAAGGGTTACAAACCGGGTCTTTGCAAAAGATCCAAACGCCAGGAGATAATAAACCAACTCCATTTTTAATAGATACTGCTCCAACATAGAGAAACCCAACTCCCACTGATAATAAGCAGATTCCAGTGGCCAAAGAACTAGTCCTCTCTAGTCCAGCAAAAGAATGTCAACTCCATTCTAAGAAGCGTGTGCGTATCCTCGCATCATGAAATTTTATAGCATTCTGATCATATTTTCTACATGTTTCTTACCCGTCTCTCTTTTAGAAAATAAGGTTAAACAATACAAGACTTCCTCCATTGGGATCGTATTTGAGGAAAATATCTTGCGGGAATTCTCTGTGCTCCAGTGCTGATGTAAGTACCTGTTGTATATCACTATATTTTTACATCAGCATGTATTTTGTTAATCGGCCTGAATCTAACCTTTATCTGATCTAAAATTAGTTGTAGCAAAATGTTAAAGGCGCCAATGTTGATTTTTGTAAGGAAAACTGCCTGGTAGTTTTGCGTACTGAGCTGCATGAATGAGCTATCTCATATCACGCACATTACTGAATTGTAGTGCTTCTATGGTTGCCCATTCATTCATTGTGTCAATGTTGCTTTCGTATTACCTTACCTGGCTGATGATAGCTGTGCCATATTGTGTTAATTTGGTGTAGGCTAGTTGCCCAAACGTTCGTTGTGTCAATGTTGATTTCCTATTATCTGACTTGGCCAATGATAGCAATGCTAGTGTGTTAATTTTTTGCAGGCTGCTGAAGGTAAGAAGACAAACTCTGAAAACAGCAAGGAAACCCCATTGTTTCTTTCCAGTAAATGTAGGCCAGGTAATATGGCAATAACTCATGATTAATCTGTTTGGTTCCCGTCCTAATTTATGTTATGATGTAGTGGTCAAGACACTCTCCACTATCAATAATACAAGCCTACCAAAATCGCTATCTGAATCTGTTCAATATCCTCTGTCTCGAATGCGACAGAATAAATGTATGTTTGTGAACCAATTAATGGCTGAAGCAATGATGGAAATGGTGGATGAATCAGAGGTGCAAAGTCGTGCGACACAACAACTGATCAATGTTTTCAGAGACAGTGTGGCAAAGCAGCAAGAACTTGCCCACATGCTTATGGGCGTCATCTGTGCTGAGGTTGCAGATTGTGACGTTGTAGATGGTTAGGTTCTGCTCATTTATTTGCACCGGCATCAATCTTTGATTGCCTAGTGGATGTAATTTCCTGTAATATATTCTGGATGTGCAACGTTATTCCCTGTATGCCGTACCTTTGCTCGTCGTAATGGGCTCAAATTATCTAATTTGGCCTAAAGACATGAACGAACTTTAGTGGGCCCATTAAGTTAATGGGTCGTTACTAGGCCGAAAGTTAATGGTCGGCCCTCTTACCTCCCGGGTCATTAACAGGCCGACATTGAAGCAGGCAACAGGTGGCCCCAATTTATTTCACGGGCCGTTAACATGTCGTTACTAAGTTTGGGCTACATATGGGCCAGCTATACTGTAGGCCTTTAGCAGGCCGAAAGAGACAACGGGCTTGTATTGGACCATGAAGAGCATGGGCCGCTAAGAGGCCGAAAGTCAGGTCATATTGTAAACGGCCCAACTGTGTTGTGGGCCTTTAGCAGGCCGAAAGAGAAACCGGGTTGGTATTGGACCATGAAGGGCATGGGCCATTAAGAGGCCGGAACTAAGGTCCGACTACAAATGGCCCAACTCATTTATGGTCCGTTAACATGCCGAAAGGCACACAGGGCCCGGAATTGGCCCAACACTTAAATGGGTCGCTAAAAGGCCAAAACTCAGGTCCGACTATAATTGGCCCAACTGATTTATGGGCCGTCAACAGGCTGAAAGTGACACCGGGGCAGAAATTGGCCCAACACTTAAATGGGCTACTAAAAGGCCGAAACTCAGGTCCGACTACAAATGCCCATCAGATTTATGGGCCGTCAACAGGCTGAAAGACACACCGGGCCGGAAATTAGCCCAACATTTAAATGGGTAGCTAAAAGGCCGAAAGATGTACATCCTGAAAATTGGCCCATCCATTAAATGGGCTGTTAACAGGACGAAATCTCATCGGGCCGATATTGAGCCCAAATATATAGCGGGCTGTTAACGGGCTCACACTGACGATGGGCTGCAATGGTGTCAAATCTTTAATGGGCCGAATTGGCACATCGCGTATGGGCCGTGGGCTTAAATGGACCTGACACAAGTAGGCCTTATATGGGCCGGCCTGCTAATTTTTACTGGGCCGGCCTTTTTCACCGGAATGGGCCACTGTTGGGCCATGCCACGTGTCGACCTATCATAGGCGCCTCCTGTCCAATGAGTGGATGACATTTGTCCCAACGATGAGCCGGCACGTGTTTCCTCTAGCCAATGGTGATTTTACACATGGAAAATCCCCATTGGTCGGTGCTGTTAACGGGTTATCGGATCCAAAACCCGACCCGATAGCTTAATGGTGTTCCGTTACGGTGGATGCCACGTGTCGGTCACCCTTGACGAAAGCACTTCTGTGACGCGCGATTTATCGTCATGGAAGTGGACACTTCCGTGATGATAATTTTGGTAATGTCATGGAACACTTCTACGACATCACAGGTATGACTATCTTGATTCTGTCATAATTTTTTCATGGATGTACATGCATGACAAAAAACGCGACCTACTGTGACAAACACGTATCATCACGGAAGTGTATTTTTTTGTAGTGCATAGTGGGTAGGGCCAAAGAGATCCATGTGGAGCAATTCAAATGGTCGAGTAGTAGTCATGATAGTCTTCGCTAGACGCTTGGCCTTGGTCATCTTTCCAACTTCACAGGCTCCGCATAAGTGATCCTTGAGGAATTTGACATTTTCAATGCCAATTACATGCTTCTTCTTCGCGAGCGTGTGCAGATTCCTCATGCCAGCATGACCAAGTCGTCGATGCCATAGCCAGCCTTCTGAAGCTTTTGCAAGTAGACATGTAGCAGGTTGTGGTCCTGTAGAGAAATCAACAATATATAAATCTCCTCTCCTAAAGCCTTCGAAGATTTTGGAATTGTCAGCTTCCATGATCACAACACAACGATACTTGCCAAAGACAACGACCATATCAAGATCACAAAGCATTGAGACAGACATGAGGTTGAACCCTAAGGACTCAACAAGCATGACTTTGTCCATGTGTCGATCCTTTGAGATTGCAACCTTACTGTCGGTGTCAAAACCGGCGGATCTCGGGTAGGGGGTCCCGAACTGTGCGTCTAGGCCGAATGGTAACAGGAGGCAAGGGACACGAAGTTTTACCCAGGTTCGGGCCCTCTCGGTGGAGGTAAAACCCTACGTCCTGCTTGATTAATATTGATGATATGGGTAGTACAAGAGTAGATCTACCATGAGATCAGAGAGGCTAAACCCTAGAAGCTAGCCTATGGTATGATTGTTGATGTGTATGTTGTCCTATGGACTAAAACCCTCCAGTTTATATAGACACCAGATAGGGTTAGGGTTACATAGAGTCGGTTACAATGGTAGGAGATCTGAATATCCGTATCGCCAAGCTTGCCTTCCACGCCAAGGAAAGTCCCTTCCGGACACGGGACGAAGTCTTCAATCTTGTATCTTCATAGTCCTGGAGTCCGGCTGAAGGTATAGTTCAGCTATCCGAACACCCCCTAATCCAGGACTCCCTCAGTAGCCCCTGAACCAGGCTTCAATGACGACGAGTCCGTCGCGCAAATTGTCTTTGGCATTGCAAGGCGGGTTCCTCCTCCAAGTACTTCATAGGAGATTTTGAACACAAAGATAGTGTCCGGCTCTGCAAAATAAGTTTCCACATATTGCCACACAGAGAATAATATTTACACAAATCTAATCCGCTGACGTATTCTGTAGTGTGACATCACACCACGGCCAAGCTTTCATTCGAACCATTTTACTGTCCTATCTCAGCGCGTTATGCGAGGCGGTTTCCCTGGCACGTCTTGTTAAAGCAGAGATCGTGTCCCCTTATTCCGGGATTCTCATCAATACGGGCATGGGTAACCCAACAGCTTCTAGGATTCCTAGATTATAGGCAAGTCCAAACGGACACGGAGAGGACGCTTGATATTCACCCTCCTTATAAAGGGACCAGGCTTTTATTTTTCCCTCCCGTGCTCAATCGAATCCTTCCCCCACCTCAAGCTCAAGCGCCCGAAGTTCAGGTCAAGTGCTCCGAACCTTCAGTCATGTCCGGATCTAGCCTTCAAGGCCGATGGGTGCCTTCCTCCGTCACGGAAGAAGACATCAAAAGGTTGAGGGAGGCCAGATATCTGACCGCCGAGATTTTGCATCGGCTGCCTCCCCGAGGTCAGGTCGTCCCTACCCCTGAATCCAACGAGAACGTCGCGTTCGTTTCCCACTTCCTCCAAGGTCTAGGCCTTGCTCTGGATCCTTTCGTCAGGGGTTTGATGTTTTATCACGGACTAGACTTCCATGATCTAGCTCCGGACTCCTTTCTTCAAATCACGACATTTATCGTCGTGTGCGAGGCCTTCCTTCGAGTTACCCCTCACTTTGGCTTGTGGCTCAAGACCTTTGAAGTGAAGCCGAAGATGGTCGAGGGGCAACATGCAGTGTGTGGAGGTGCCTCAATACGCAAGATGACGGGAGCTGTGTGGCCCAAAGGTTCCATCCCAGAGGTGTCTGAATTGTGGCAATAGGAATTGTTCTACATCACGGCTCCTAGAAGTGCCAAGTGGGCGGCCGCCCCTATTTTCCGCTCGGGCCCTCCACCACAACTGATGTCATGGATCAATAGAGGCCTGAGCTGGGGCCTAGCCAAGGATGTGCCTATACTGCAAAGCCGCATTCGGGATCTCTTCAATGGAGATTTCAGTTTGGTTGTGGTGATACAAGTTATGCTGGTTCGTCAAGTCCAACCTTGCAAACGCCGGCCTCTTCGCCTATGGGAATTCAACCCCGAGGGACCGCGTGTCATTCAAAATTTTCTCGGCCTGACACACGAGGAGATGTACAAGTCATTCTTCGGACCTCAGGTGGAGTGTCCGGAAATTACTGAGGACGTGGGCCTGAGTAGTAACCGCGCCGCCGAACAGGTAAGGCATCTTCCAGCCGAACATATTATCTCTCCTTTGTTACGAAATTATTTCTGAGAGTTCGCTTTTTGACCAGGACTGGCTAACAAAGGCGAAGTTGATTCGGTGTTCGGCCCCCCTCCCTGAGGGTTTGGAAAATCCGGTATTGGAGAAGATGCTCCAAACCGCACCCTGCCCGGAGCCCTTAAAGGAAAATACTATGGAGGGTAATGCGGGCGGACGCGGGCCCTCAACGCTGCCCATTCTAGCCGAGGGAGCGAGCGTCTCCATGAAGGAAGACTACTCAAAGAGGAAAAGAACTACGCCCGGGGATTCGGAAGCCGAAACTTCCAAACGGGAGAAGAAGTCTCCCACAGAGGGTCCTACCTCGGTGGGCACCGTTGCCGCACAAAGTCCGCGAGGGGATCAATTCTCCCGCGAGTCGTAAGTGACCCGAAATACTTTAATAGTACAAATATGCCATCTTTTCCTTCTGAGAAGATAACCACCGCATATATTTTTGCAGTTCGGGCCTTAGCCCTTCTCAAATGAGCTTATCTTCGGGGGATCTTCTTCCAGTGATGATGGAGAGCGAAACGCCTCCTCCGGACTCCTCCGCTCCGGAAGTGGGCGACCCTGAAGTGTCATCGCGGAGGGCCTCTCCGAGTCCGGTAAGGCCAGAAGATAATCCCATTGACCCCTGAAGCTCCCAGTGTCCGACTCCCGAAGAGAGCAGACCAAAGAGTCAGGCACCGTCTAGTGTGCGATCGGATGTGCTGAGGGAGTTGGTGGGGCGAGCGGCCATCTCAAATGAACACCGTGTGCTAATGGATATGGTGATTGAGAGAATATCGTCCGCCGAAAGCGGATTGCATGAAGCTTTTATGAGTCTACTGACAGGTTTTGAGGTATGTAAAAGAATGTATGATAGTCCTGCACATGCTAGGTGTGCCCTGTGTAGATAGTAGCCCCTGAGACTCTGGTTGTCGTCGGAAACGACGACGAACAGAGGATCAAATTCCCAGGTAATAACCATACCACCTCTATGTGCAGGTGATGGAAGCTCCAGTGGCTAGCCGGACTAGCGAGTTTGCCCATTTAGAATGACAGTTGGATGCGGCAGACGCCGACATCGAGCTTGTTAACAAAAGGCTTGACGAGGCACAGGGTAAGTGTCTTTATCTGGTAAACGTCACATAAGAAGAGCAGCATAATGCCAGTATCTTTAATATGTTGTGACTGCAGATGGAGCTGCCACTGTTGAAGCCTTGCAGGCAGAACTTGCCCGAGCCAAGGGACAAGCGAGGTTGGGTAATGCGGCTGCTTTTAAGGCGGCCGAAGAGTTGCAAGCCGAGAAGGCCGCACAAGGCGAAAGCCGAGACAAGATGGCCAAGATGGCCATAGAATTAAGAGCCGCCGCCGACCGTTGCCGGGTTCTTGAAAAGGAAAACCAGGCGAAGGCATCGGACCTTGAGAAGGCTGCTGCAACGAGAAAGGACCTCCGCTCTGCTATGAGGGCAAAGAAGGAGGAGCTGTGAGAAGCCGAGGATATTGTAACTGGGAAATCCTTTATGTTGTGGAGGAAGTTCAGAGACCCACGGTATGCCCCCCTGGATCGGCTGTGGAGCTCGGAGGATGTGTATATGGATTTGGCGGCGAGCGCTGCCGATGCGGCCAAGTACTTCCAGGGTCAGAGGGACCGTGGAGTAGACCAGCTATTTTCGAGACAATTCCATACTCCCAAGCGTCCACTTTCATTGACTGACCAATTAGCCGAATGGGCCGAACTAAATAGGTTGTCCGGACTCGCCATGAGGTCCGTTGTGGATCAGCTATGGCCGGAGAGATCGAAACCGAACAGATATTTCAGCTTGGTGCAACAGTTCCTTGACGTGGTGCCGCATATAAATGCGATGAAGAGGTCGGCGTGCATAGAAGGCGCACGAATGGCCTTTTCCCGTGCTAAAGCATACTGGGAAGAGATGGATGCTACCACTGTTGCAGCGCAGGATTCAGCCATAGGTCGAAGGGCTGCTGAGCACTACTTTGAGGAAGTTCTTGAGGGTGCTCGTTTGATAGAGACCCAGTGCTCAAAAAATGTTATGTTTGAGTGATATGTAATCTCATTGTAAGCGAAATGCTTTTATAAATTTTCATAAGGCTACTTTTATACTTTTGCCTGAAAGTATTGTGATGCCTCCTGGGCGGCCGTTTATGCATACATGTGTATAACCTGAAAGATTGCAGTCGTCGGCTTCAACCCCCACACATATAATGCGGAGGTGTTCGCAGAAACACGCGTTCACACTTAACCCAACGTCTTGGTCCTATTAAGGAGGTGATAGCGGAGCGAGCGAGGCAACCGGACTATAATGCTTTAACACTTTCACTTAGCCATAGGAGTTTGACAGTGGGGCTACTAGATAGCCCCTGGTGGCGCCGCACTCTCTCGATCTCGGGGTGCGTACATGCCTGGCCGGAAAACGGCCCTTCGTTAAGGCGGAGGAATTCTAACATTCCCACAAGTCATCGAGTGGTTGACCAGTCTCACGCTATATCATGACAGTCAGTTTTCGGCTTTCTCTACTGAGGTGCTCGTCCGGATAAACCAGGGCACAATCGCAGTAGTTCTCCTGGTGCTACCTTAGCCGGTAAAGCAGAACGTAAGGCACCAAAACACAGGAGCCGGGCAAACCCAACATTTGACCAAAGACAATGATTCGGAGCTGATGCATATAGGGCAAAACTCGCGACGCCGAACACTCCCTAAGGGTATTCGGTCTTTGTGGTATAAACCGGGCCTAAATAATGGCCTTTGTAAGAAGCCCCTTGTGTCCAAGTACGTGCATTGTTCTGGCATGGCAACATGCCAAGATGTCAGCATCCTTCACAACGGTGGATATGTATCAACAAGAGACAGTAAAAAAGGTTTACGCAGGGTCTTAATCTAAAAAGAATCCTTTGAGTGGGTCCCTGCTGCACGGCTGCGCCTGTGTCTCCGTTGTGCCGTAGCCTGGACAGGTGTAGCACGATGATCGTCTGTAAAAGAGAGGAAGTTAAGTGAAAAAGTTGTCGTGCAAAAAGATAGTTTTTAAAGAAACCATGTATAATTGAAGATGATAAGAAATTGCCACTTGTCTGCGCGCGTTGAGCCCCTTGTATTGACAAATAGGGGTGTGATCACTTATTTGGTGTAAATAGCGGCGCCGGACTCGATCGCTGGTCCGGACACCTTTAATGTTCGGTTGCCAAGGCAACCTCACTCTCTTCGGCGCGCAGAGAGCGCTTGATATCTCCGTGCACTGTAATGATGCCACATGGACCGGGCATCTTGAGTGTGAGGGAGGCGTAGTGTGGTATTGCATTAAAGCGAGCGAAAGCTACGCGTCCGAGTAGTGCTTGATAGCCACTTTGAAACGGAGCGATGTGGAAAGTTAAATGCTCGCAACGGAAGTTATCGGGGGAGCCGAATGTAACTTGTAATGAGAGGGAGCCCGTACAATGAGCCCCTGGGCCTGGCTTTACTCCTTTAAAGGTAGTATTGCTATGGCGAATTTGTGTTGGGTCTAAACCCATCCCGCAGATTGTATCCTGATATATTAGGTTTAGGCTACTTCCGCCGTCCATCAAGACTTGTGTGAAGTGATATCCGTCAATTACTGGGTCTAATACCAGGGCAGCCCATCCTGCGTGCCGGATACTTGCTGAGTAATCCTGATGGTCGAAAGTGATTGGTTGAGATGACCAGTGGCAGGACTTCGCGGTGACAGGCACTTGGGTATGTTTTTCTGGGAGTGACGTGCTGTTTTTTCCCCCGATCACGTGTAACACGTTTACTATTTTGACTTCTGGTGGAAATTTCTTTTGTTCCGCCGTGTCTTGTTTGGGAGGCTCGTCCTCGTCTTCACTTGGTGTATCCTCCCTCTTGTGTACGGCGTTGAGCTTGCCGGACTACTTGAAGACCCAACATTCTCTGTGGGTATGATTAGCGGGTTTACCAGGGGTACTATGGATCTGGCATACTTGGTCCAGAATTTTGTTGAGGTTGGACAGGTCGTCCCTGGTGCCTTTAGGGGGCGGCTTTTGACCTGGCCGAGAGCTTTTGAATCCGGCATTTACTGTCGTGCCCTTCGTGCTATCTTCTTTAATCCGGCGTTTGCTATTGCTGTTGCACCGTGATTTCCCGTTTCCATCTCTAACTTCGGATGTACTGGGGTCGCTGGTGCTGCATCTGGCTAGCCAGCTGTCCTCACTCGCGCAAAAGCGGGTCATGAGGTTTGTTAATGCGGCCATCATTCTTGGCTTATTTGGGCCGAGGTGTTTGGCGAGCCATTCGTCGCGGACGCTATGTTTGAAAGCTGCCAAGGCTTTGGCGTCCGGACAGTCGACAATCTGGCTCTTTTTAGTAAGAAACCTATTCCAAAGCTTTCGGGATGACTCTCCGGGCTGTTGAGTTATATGACTCAAATCGTCCGCATCCGGAGGTCGGACATAAGTCCCTTGAGAATTTTCCCGAAAGGCGTCTTCGAGCTCCTCCCAACTTCCAATGGAGCTTTCGGGGAGGCCTTTGAGCCAGTGACGAGCTGGCCCTTTGAGCTTGAGGGGTAAGTACTTGATGGTGTGGAGATCGTCTCCTCGAGCCATATGGATCTGAAGGATGTAGTCCTCAATCCAGACTCCGGGGTCTGTTGTTCCGTCGTATGCCTCTATGTTTACGTGTTTGAATCCCTCTAGAAATTCATGGTCCAGCACCTCATCGATGAAACACAGGGGGTGTGCGGCACCCCTGTAGCTGGGTGTACCGCGTTGTTCGGATGTTTGTTGTGTTGTGTTGTATGTTGGGGCGCGCTTGCATGGTCCATAGATGGATCTTGTTGCGCCGTCCTTTGGGTGCGAGCCCTCGCATGGGTCGCATATTGTATTATGAGTGGCGTTGTATGCCGCTCTGTGTTGGTAGAGGGGTCGTCTATCCGACCAGGTGGCTACTTTGATATTTGGTTGTGGAGGTTCTGAGGCCTCCTCATCGAATTCGGGCAGCAGCTTCCGCTTTAGGTAGCTCTTGGAGGGGCGATTGTCGCCGTACCTTGCTGTTGTGCTGAGTATTTTACTCCATCTAAATTGGAGTGTGTCTTGCGCGTCCTTGAGCCTTTGCTTCTGTTTTTTCAGGCTCCTGGCGGTGGCAACAAGCCTTTTACGGGCAGTCTGCTGCTCCGGGTGTCTGTCCGGCGTTATGTCGTCCGGGCCGTTATCCTTGATAGGATTTGTTTGTTCGGTTTGATTATCCGGACTGCCGTTGTCTGGCAGCGGTTCGCCCTGCTCCAGCGCTGGGTCCGTGTGATCGCTATTTTTGTCGAGGCGGGATTTGGGTGGCGCTTGCATCGCCACTTTGACTGCTTTTTGAGGGAACAAGCCTTTGGTGCGTCCTTCCGTTCCTTGTCGTCATCTTTTGGTGCGTCCACCATGTATACGTCATATGACGAGGTGGCGTTCCAGGGCCCAATGGGTGCTGGTTCCTCAACGTCTCCTTCATCGGCGTCCATACCGTCGATGTCTTCGGAGTCGAAGTCGAGCATGTCGGTTAAGTCGTCGACAGTGGCTACAAAGTGGGTGGTGGGTGGGCTTTGAATTTCTTTATCGTCCGAATACCAACCTTGCTGGCCGTAGTCCGGCCAGGGCTCTCCTGATAAAGAGAGAGACTTCAGTGTCTTCAGGATATCGCCAAAAGGCGAGCGCTGAAAGATGTCCGCGGCAGTGAACTCCATAATCGGCGCCCAATCGGATTCGATTGGCAGGGGCGCGGAGGGTTCGGAGTCTGGAGAGGAGTCCGGCTCCTTGGAGTCACGAGTCTCGTGGAGTACGGGGCTAGTGTTCGGCTCAATCACCGTGGGGATCACAGCCCCCGAGGCAGCATCCAACCGCCCATCCTTGATCGGCGCAGTTGGCTCCGAATCAAGGATCGGAGCCGATGCGGGTGCGGCCTCCAGGGCACTGTTCGGCGGTAGAGCTATATCATGCTCGTCGGGACAGTGCGGCGCGCTCGGCAGTGGCTCGAATCCGTCGAAGATCAAGTCCCCGCGGATGTCAGCCGTGTAGTTTCAATTTCCGAATCTGACCTGACGGCCAGGGGTGTAGCTTTCGATCTGCTCCAGATGGCCAAGTGAATTGGCCCGCAGTGCGAAGCCACCGAAGACGAAGATCTGTCCGGGGAGGAAGGTCTCACCCTGGACTGCATCACTGTTGAAGATCGTCGGAGACATCGAGCCTGACGGCGACGATAGAGAGGAACTCTCAATGAAAGCACCAATGTCGGTGTCAAAACCGGCGGTCTCGGGTAGGGGGTCCCGAACTGTGCGTCTAGGCCGGATGGTAACAGGAAGCAAGGGACACGAAGTTTTACCCAGGTTCAGGCCCTCTCGATGGAGGTAAAACCCTACGTCCTGCTTGATTAATATTGATGATATGGGTAGTACAAGAGTAGATCTACCACAAGATCAGAGAGGCTAAACCCTAGAAGCTAGCCTATGGTATGATTGTATGTTGTCCTACGGACTAAAACCCTCCGGTTTATATAGACACCGGAGAGGGCTAGCGTTACACAGAGTCGATTACAATGGGAGGAGATCTACATATCTGTATTGCCAAGCTTGCCTTCCATGCCAAGGAAAGTCCCATCCGGACACGGAACCAAGGTAGCAATTGTGTATGCGATGACAACTTCGTTTCACAAGGTTTCTAGGTCTCCAGCAAATTCAACTTGTAAGCAATTGCATATTCAGGTCTCCAGCAAATTCATCAAACATTTAAGTTCGCCTGGAGACCTGACCCTGCATAAGAGGTTAGTTCTTTTTCTTCACCACGCACATCTGAAGGGGTGGCAAAGAGTTCATCATTCTACGAGCTCCATAAGAGAAAGGTGGCATAGATGCCAATCCACTTCGTTTCACATAAGAGTGGTTAGGGTAAGCATAAGAGTAAGTAGAGAAATTCTTCGAGGACTTATGAACATAATGATTTGAAGAATAATGCACATATCCATAATCCTTAGATCTTCCCTGCGAAACAGAGTTGTTAGCACGATGATAATCATATGAGGATTTTGATCCTTTTGAGGAATTTGATCCACGTGAAGAATTTGGTCAGTATGAGGACTTGGATCCATATGAAGAATTTGATCTGGGGTTCCTATTCTTCATAGGTGGCGTCATGATGACATTCACCTGAAGATTTTCAAGGCATCTTTTGGGAACCCAGATTTTCTTCATAGGAGGACCGTTCCTGCAGTTAGTGCCAACATATCTAGCAAATACTTCACCATTCTGATTTTTGAACAGTTTATAATTGGAGCCAAATGACTCATCAGAAGAATGAGGAGATTCACATGTAAAGCCAGATAAAGTGGATGGATCCACTGAAGGTCCCTTTGCAGCAACCCATGAGGTTTTGGGATACTGCTCTGGTTTCCAGTAGGTACCATCATCATTGATTTTCCTCTCAAAGGCAATACCCTCTTTCCTAGGGTTCCTGTTGAGGATCTGCTTTTAAGCACATCACAGAGAGCCTGATGCCTTTTGAGGCTTTTGTACATGCCTGTCATATACAATTCCTTCAGCCTTACATCATCAGTGATACTAGCAATGTCCTCAGATGAGGAATTAGTGATAGCAGAGGCAGTTGAAGAATTCGCTGCAATGAAGTATTTGAACATTCAGGTGAAGAATTAGCAGTTTCACGTTCAATGAACTGCAAACATGGAGGAACAAATTCAACCTGAGTAGCGCTGATCTGTTGAGCGAGTAATGAATCACGCTCCTTCTGAAGATCTTCATAACTCACTCTTAACTGCTCAAGATCTTGCTTTCTTTGAAGAAATTCATAAGAAAGCTTATCATGATCAGATAGGAGAGTGTTATGATGACCTTGAAGGTTGTCAAACTTGGACTGGAGTCTTTGAAGATTTTTAGCCAAGATTTTAGTGCGATCCATTTCCTCACCCAACATACCATCGCTTTTATCTAGCATATTTTGAACCTTTTCAAGAGCCTTTTGCAGTTTCACAGCAATCTTAGCAAGTTTAGAGTAGCTGGGTTTGAGGTTTTCATCAGATTCATCCTCACTAGATTCAGAGGAGGGATATTTGAGTACCTTTGAGCCTTTTGCCATAAAGCAATAGGTGGGAGCGTAGTCCTCGCCGTCGTCATCAGTAGTGTTGGGGAGGTCCATTTCTTCAGAGTTGAATATAGACTTGCTGACGAAAACAGTTGCGAGGGCTAGGCTCGCCACACTAGAGTCTGACTCCTCAGATTCCTCCTCTTCCTCATTTTCTTTAGATTCAGCCTCAGAGTCCATTTCCTTGCCAATGAATGCTCGAGCCTTCTTGGAGCTGCTCTTCTTGTGAGATGAGGACTTTGAGGGTCTTGATGATGAGGACTTTGAAGATTTCTTCTTCTTCTTTGAATCATCAGAACTGTAATCCTTGTACTTCTTCTTCTTCTTCGATTCCTTTTCCCACTGAGGACAATCTTGAATGTAGTGTCCAGGTTTTTTGCATTTATGGCAGAGTCTCTTCTTCTAATCATGGGATGAGGAATCTGATGTCAAGTCACCACCTCTTGAGGATTTACCAAAACGACCACGTCTTGAGAACTTTTGGAACTTCCTCACAAGCATTGCTAGCTCCTGCCTCAGTTCTTCAGGGTCACCAAGGCTACCGTCAGAATCTTCACCATCAGATTCGGATACCGCCTTGGCCTTCAGAGCCTGTGATCTACCATAGCTTGGTCCATAGAGATCTCTCTTCTCAGCAAGCTGAAACTCATGAGTGTTTACTCTATCGAGGATATCAGCGGGATCAAGTAACTTATAGTATCCACATTCTTGTATCATCAATGCCAAGGTATCAAATGAGGAATCAAGCGATCTCAGCAATTTCTGCACCACCTCATGATCGGTGATATCGGCGACACAAAGTGCTTGAAGCTCATTTGAGATGTCAGTGAGGCGATCGAAGGTTTGCTGAACATTTTCATTGTCGAGTCTTTGAAGCGGTTGAAGAGATTTCGAAGAACGTCAACTCGAGAGTCACGCTGTGTTGAGACTCCCTCATTGACCTTGGACAGCCTATCCCAGATAAGCTTGGCTGTCTCCAAAGCACTCACTCTGCCATACTATCCTTTGCTCAGATGGCCACATATGACATTCTTCGCTTGAGAATCGAGTTGCTTGAATCTCTTCACATCAGCATCGTTGATGGTGGGAGTGACAGAGGGAACACCATTCTCCACAACGTACCAGAGATCGTTATCAATTTCCTCAAGATGCATGCACATCTTATTCTTCCAGTAGGGTTAGTCCGTCCCATCGAAAGTAGGACACCCAGCAGAAACCTTGGTCATACCTGGGGTCGACATAACTAGAACTCCAGGTGGTTAAACCAAAATCACACAGAACAAGGGAGTACCTTGCTCTGATACCAATTGAAAGTGCGTTATATCGACTAGAGGGGGGTGAATAGGCGATTTTTATGAATTCTTCACTGAGGAATTTCAGGGTGAGGAAATTCCTTAGCGGAGAACTACTTGCAGCGGAATAAGTACTCAGAAGTAAACATAACAGAAGACAAGCATGGTCATCATGATGAAATGAAGACAAGCACAGAATACGGAAAGCGTAAACATAGGATAACACATGATGAAGACAAACAGTCTGAAGAAATTGAACTGAGGAAATTGAGAAAGTCTTTAGTCGAAGTCCTCAAATAGATATGAACAAGCACTCCACACATAAATGAGGAAATGGAACGGTTGAGGAAATGGAACCAGGTAGCTTGGTGAAGACAATGATTTGGTAGACCAGTTCCAACTGTTGTGACAGTTGTACGTCTGGTTAGGGCGGCTAGGTATTTAAACCTGAGGACACACAATCCCGGACACCCAGTTCTGAACATGCAGTTCAGAACACTCAGTCCTCACTGTATTCTCCTTGAGCTAAGGTCACACAGACCTCGCCCAATGACTCGTGGTAAGTCTTCAGGTGACTTCCAAACCTTCACAAACTCGGTCACTCGGTGATCCACAATTCCTCTTGGATGCTCTAGACCATGACGCCTAACCGTCTAGAAGATGCACAGTCTTCAAAGGTAACAAGCATCGGATCCACGCAGGATCAATCTCTTCAGTGATGCTCAATCACTTGGGGGTTTGTAGGTGTTTGGGTTTGGGTTTCCACACTTGATGATTTTCACTCAAAGTCCATGGAGGATGGGATGGTCTCAAATGACAAGTGTCAGTTTCTCTCAGAGCAGCCAACTAGCTAGTGGTTGTAGGGGGCAGCTATTTATAGCCTAGGGAGCAGCCCGACATGATAAGACATAAATGCCCTTCAATGATATGATCGTTAGGTGGGTAGATATTTTGGAACAGCTAGTGCATATCACAACAACGGTCGGAAATTTGAGTATCAAATTCCTCAGGGCTATCATGTTCCTCACTGTGTAGGAAATCCGCACTGGTGAATTCCTAACTCCTCAGTTAGAAGAACTTCCTCAGAGACCATAAGAACTTTGTCTCTGTCACTGAAGAATATGACTGAACTGTATGAGATTTCCAATGGCTTCACTCGAAGGGATTGGTAGGTGTAGGATTTTGAGTTGAGCATCACATGGGAATTTTTCCTTAGTATTTCCTCGACCCCCTTTAACAGTACGGTGTTTCCTATGACTCAAGAAAGAGAAAGTGAAACTATGAAAATGAAAGTCTTCACGCTTCATGTTCCTCAAATGAATACCAAGTCTGCAAGGTCACACCAATTTCTTCACTTTCAAAGTCTTCAGAAATCCAAAGTCTTTAGTTCGAGAACTTCATTTTTAGGGGTCGGCTTTCTCTGTAAATATCAAACTCCTCATAGACTTATATACCTGTGTACACTCACAAACACATTAGTCCATTAACCTATAAGTCTTCAATACACCAAAATCACAAAGGGGCACTAGATGCACTTACATTCTTCTTCATCATTTCTTATTCTCCGTCATCTCCGTCTTCACGTCCATCTCCCTCTTCCTCTTCTCCTTGCTCCTTAGCTTCTCCATGATATCTGAGAATGCACAAAGTGTCCGTATGAGGTACTAGCCATGTCTCATGTGCATCAAAGTGGAAATGTGAGGGGAGAGATGTCACCTCGGTTTCAAGAGCTCTTGCACGTGCTCGTGTCATGGGTCCAAGAGGTGTCGTAGAAGATGTAGTTGGGTCCATGGGGATGGCCTTGGGATGCTCCGCATCATCTCCCCTCCCTTGGGGAATATCCGTCCTCGGATCAAATTCTTCATCACCATGGAAGGGAGAAAGATCTTTGATGTTGAAGATGTCGGTCACATTGTACTTGTCGCGCGGGAGGTCGATCTTGTAAGCGTTGTCGTTGTATTGTGCGAGCACCTTGAAGGGTCCATCCGCTCGGGTCGAAGCTTGGACTTGCGTTCTTGTGGAAAACGGTCCTTGCGAAGATGTAGCCACACGAGATCACCAATGTTGAAGACCATAGGGTGCTTGTTGAAGTTGAGCTTGGATGCAAGGCGGTGAACTTGGCGCTCGATGGTGCTCCTTGTATCTTCATGCACCTTCTTGAGATGTGTCGCTCTTGCACTCGCGTCCAAATTGATGCGCTCTTGAAGTGGTAGAGGGAGAATGTCCAGTGGTGACAACGGGTTGAAGCCGTAGACGACCTCGAAGGGGGACTTGCCGGTTGTTGAATGTCTTGCTCGGTTGTAGGCGAACTCGGCGATAGGTAGGCACGCCTCCCACTCCTTGATGTTCTTCTTGATGAGTACCCGAAGTAGAGCGGAGAGTGTGCGGTTGGTAACTTCCGTTTGACCGTCGGTTTGTGGATGATATGCCGTAGAGAAAAGTAGCTTGATTCCTAGCTTGGCGCATAGGGTCTTCCAAAAGTAGCTAAGGAACTATCGTCGCGGTCCGAGACGATAGTCTTTTGCACTCCATGTAGACGTAATATTTCCCTACAAAAGAGATTAGCAACATGTGAAGCATCATCTATCTTGTTGCAAGGAATAAAATGTGCCATTTTTGAGAAACGGTCCACAACGACAAATATCAAATCCTTCCCATTTCGAGTCCTAGGCAACCCAAGTACAAAGTCCATGTTAATGTCTTCCCAAGGTTGGTATGGAATTGGTAGAGTGATACTCTCCAACGTATCTATAATTTTTGATTGCTCCATGCTATGTTATCTTCTGTTTTGGACATTATTGGCTTTATTATTCACTTTTATATTATTTTTGGGACTAACCTATTGACCAGAGGCCCAGCCCAGAATTGCTGTTTTTTTTGCCTATTTCAAAGTTTTGCAAAAAAAGAATATCAAACGGAGTCCAAACGGAATGAAACCTTCGGGAAGGTGATTTTTGGAATGAACATGATCCAGGAGACTTGGACCCTTCGTCAAGCAACCAACAGGGAAGCCATGAGGTAGGGGGCGCGCCTACCCCCCCAGGCGCACCCTCCACCCTCGTGGGCCCCCTGTTGCTCCACCGATGTACTCCTTCCTCCTATATATACCTGTGTACCCCCAAACGATCGAAGACGGAGCCAAAACCCTAATTCCACCACCGTAACTTTCTGTATCCATGAGATCCTATCTTGGGGCCTGTTCTGAAGCTCCGCCGGAGGGGGCATCGATCATAGAGGGCTTCTACATCAACACCATAGCCTCTCCGATGATGTGTGAGTAGTTTACCTTAGACCTTTGGGTCCATAGTTATTAGCTAGATGGCTTCTTCTCTCTTTTTGGATATCAATACAGTGTTCTCCCCCTCTCTCGTGGAGATCTATTCGATGTAATCTTCTTTTGCGGTGTGTTTGTTGAGACCGATCAATTGTGGGTTTATGATCAAGTTTATCTATGAACAATATTTGGATCTTCTGAATTCTTTTATGTATGATTGGTTATCTTTGCAAGTCTCTTTGAATTATCAGTTTGGTTTGGCCTACTAGATTGATATTTCTTACAATGGGAGAAGTGCTTAGCTTTGGGTTCAATCTTGCGGTGTCCTTTCCGAGTGACAGTAGGGGCAACAAGGCACGTATTGTATTGTTGCCATTGAGGATAACAAGATGTTTTTTTATCATATTGCATAAATTTATCCCTCTACATCATGTCATCTTGCTTAAAGCGTTGCTCTATTCTTATGAACTTAATACTCT
The DNA here is from genome assembly GCA_034509565.1 of Triticum monococcum. NCBI lineage: Eukaryota > Viridiplantae > Streptophyta > Magnoliopsida > Poales > Poaceae > Triticum > Triticum monococcum. Next base: position 197,920,742 of record CM067842.1, on the reverse strand, counting down.
AGATGCATGTTGGATAGCGGTCGATGTGTGGAGTAATAGTAGTAGATGCAGGCAGGAGTCGGTCTACTTGTCTCGGACGTGATGCCTATATACATGTTCATACCTAGATATTCTCATAACTTTGCTCAATTCAGTCAATTGCTCAACAGTAATTTGTTCACCCACCGTAAAATACTTATGCTCTTGAGAGAAGCCACTAGTGAAACCTATGGCCCCGGGTCTATCTTCCATCATATTAATCTTCCAACACTTAGTTATTTCCATTGCCTTTTATTTTACATTGCATCTTTATCATAAAAATACCAAAAATATTATCTTATCATATCTATCAGATCTCACTCTCGTAAGTGAGCGTGTAGGGATTGACAACCCCTTATCACGTTGGTTGCGAGGATTTATTTATTTTGTGTAGGTGCGAGGGACTAGCGCATAGCCTCCTACTGGTTTGATACCTTGTTTCTCAAAAACTGAGGGAAATACTTATGCTACTTTACTGCATCACCCTTTCCTCTTCAAGGGAAAACCAATGCAGTGCTCAAGAGGTAGCAAGAAGAATTTCTGGCGCCGTTGCCGTAGAGGTCTACGCAAAAGTCAACATACCAAGTACCCATCACAACCCTTATCTCCAACATTACATTATTTGCCATTTTCCTCTCATTTTCCACTCCCCCACTTCACCCTTGCTGTTTTCTTTGCCCTTCTTCTACTCGTCATTCCATTTGCTTGGATGTCTTACTTGGCTCGTTTGCTCGTTTGGTTGGATTAGTTGTTTATTTATTACTAAACAGAGAACCTAAACATCTATGGATCCTCATCCGGTTCCTAATATTTTTAAGAGATCAAATTATGATGAACCAATTGCTACTGAGTTTTGTGCACTAGATTATCTTTATGAAGTTTTGCTTGAAATTCGTGAATGTGAAAATTGTGATAAAGTACTTTATGGAGTGATTCACGATGAATCTTTGAATAAAAAGCATGATTGCTATGATGATAGTATAAATTCTATTAATGTCAATTGTGCTTATAATGTGCAAAACCCTAAGCTTGGGGATGCTAGTTTTGCTATGTCTACTACTTGTTGCAATAATCATGATTGGGGTGATTCTTCTTGTGATCTTAAAAATTTATTTAAGCCCCATGATGACTATGAGATTGCTAATAGTGTTTGCAATATTATTGAAAGTGGATTTCGAAGAGTGTCAACTTTAGATCCCACATATTTGGAGAATGTTCAATCTTATGAAATTTTTGATAAAAGTGGGTTTGGAGAGGTCACGACTTTAGTTAATGTTAATCCCACAATTTTGGAAGAGTGTCAACTTTGCATGCATGTGGATCGTGTTGAAAATATTTTATGTGATAGCTATTTTGTTGAATTTACTTATGATCCTACATGTAATTATTATGAGAGAGGAAAATATGATGGTAGAAATTTTCATGTTACTAAATTACCTCTCGTTATGTTGAGATTACTATTGTTTCTTTCCTCTTCCATGCATATGCTAGTTTTTTCTTGCGATGATAATTTGTTTGACTATAAGATGCCTAATAATAGCAAGTATGTTAGACTGAGATGTGTTTTTCACATGTTTTATGATGCTCTCTTTGTGCTGCAATTCTTGTCTTTCATGTGAGCATCATTAAAATTATCAATGCCTAGCTAAAAAGGCTTTAAAGAAAAGCGCTTGTTGGGAGACAACCCAATATTTTTCCTTTCTGTTATTCAATAAATTATTTATCTAGCCTCTGTTTTGGTTGTGTTTTTTGTGTTTTATTAGTGTTTGTGCCAAGTAGAACCGTTGGGAAGACTTGGGGAAAGTCTTGTTAATCTTGCTGTAAAAGATAGAAACTTTAGCGCTCACGAGAACTATTGCCATTTTTATTTGGAAATTGCTATTTAGTTAATTCTTTTTTTAAATGATTAATAGATAAATTCCTAACATCCAGCAATTTATTTTAGAATTTTTAGGGTTCCATATCTTGCTCTAGCTACAAATTACTACAGACTATTCTGTTTTTGACAGATTCTGTTTTTCGTGTGTTGTTTGCTTATTATGATGAATCTATGGCTAGTAAAATAGTTTATAAACCATAGAGAAGTTGTAATACAGTAGGTTTAACACCAATATAAATAAAGAATGAGTTCATTACAGTACCTTGAAGTGGTCTTTTGTTTTCTTTTGCTAGCGGAGCTCACGAGATTTTCTACTTTAAGTTTTGTGTTGTGAAGTTTTCAAGTTTTGAGTAAGGATTTGATGGATTATGGAACAAGGAGTGGCAAGAGTCTAAGCTTGGGGATGCCCATGGCACCCCCAATATAATCTAACGACACCAAAAATCCAAAGCTTGGGGATGCCCCGGAAGGCATCCCCTCTTTCGTCTACTTCCATCGGTAACTTTACTTGGAGCTATATTTTTATTCACCACATGATATGTGTTTTGCTTGGAGCGTCTTGTATGATTTGAGTCTTTGCTTTTTAGTTTACCACAATCATCTTTGCTGTACACACCTTTGGATAGAGACACACATGATTCTGAAATTATTAGAATACTCTATGTGCTTCACTTATATCTTTTGAGTTATATAGTTTTGCTCTAGTACTTCACTTATATCTTTTAGAGCATGGTGGTGGATTTGTTTTATAGAAACTATTGATCTCTCATGCTTCACTTAGATTATTTGAGAGTCTTAAATAGCATGGTAATTTGCTTAAATAATCCTAATATGCTAGGTATTCAAGATTAGTAAAAACTTTCTTATGAGTGTTTTGAATACTAAGAGAAGTTTGATGCTTGATGATTGTTTTGAGATATGGAGGTGGTGATATTAAAGTTGTGCTAGTTGAGTAGTTGTGAATTTGAGAAATACTTGTGTTGAAGTTTGCAAGTCCCGTAGCATGCACGTATGGTAAACGTTATGTAACAAATTTGAAACATGAGGTGTTCTTTGATTGTCCTCCTTATGAGTGGCGGTCGGGGACGAGCGATGGTCTTTTTCTACCAATCTATCCCCCTAGGAGCATGCGTGTAGTGCTTGGTTTTTGATGACTTGTAGATTTTTGCAATAAGTATGTGAGTTCTTTATGAATAATGTTGAGTCCATGGATTATACGCACTCTCACCTTTTCATCATTGCTAGCCTCTTCGGTACCATGCATTGCCCTTTCTCACATTGAGAGTTGGTGCAAACTTCGCTGGTGCATCCAAACCCCGTGATATGATACGCTCTTTCACACATAAACCTCCTTATATCTTCCTCAAAACAGACATCATACCTACCTATTATGTCATTTCCATAGCCATTCGAAATATATTGCCATGCAACTTTCCACCGCCCCGTTTATCATGACACGTTCATCATTGTCATATTGTTTAGCATGATCATATAGTTGACATAGTATTTGTGGCAAAGCCACCGTTCATAATTCTTTCATAGTATTTGTGGCAAAGCCACCGTTCATAATTCTTTCATACATGTCACTTTTGGTTCATTGCATATCCCGGTACACCGCCGGAGGCATTCATATAGGGGAAAACTTTGTTTTTTGCCACTCTAGATTTTGCCAATTTTGTTTATGCCACTTTAAAATTTGACATCTCATTTTTGCCACTCTTAATTTTGACAATGTATCACAAATGCCATTCTATCAGGTCAAGGCACGGTTTGACCAAACGAAGCATGGCAAAGACAATATTGCCCTTGATATTTTGTTTTGCTTTTGCCACTACAGTTTTCGTAGACAGTTTACTGATACCTGACAAACACAGCAGATGGGTTGATTCGATTGAGTTCATGTGCTAATTTGAAAAAGGATTGCAAATAGATAAAGCAGTCGCACATCCATTCATACATCTCCGATTCACCACACTTTCACACACATACATCAGGCGCGCAAGGCACAACACGTCGACACATACATATGCATCTCCGTCTCTCCAATTCAGAAAGATTCCACACGAACCAACATCAAGCACGCACAAAGAACAATACATATGCATCTCCAATTCACCACATGTGTAGATCAACTAGCAAGCAACCAGGAGGGCAGTGGAGCTACCGCGTCGAGGACGGATGGGGGCACTGATTGAAGGCAGCGCCATGGACGGAGGGGAGTACGTCTCAGCCATGGAGAAGAGCAGCAGGAGATGGAGACGACTTGGGCTCATCCACGGTCGCGAGCACCGCCGCCTTGATGCACGGAGCTCCAGAGGATGCCTACGGCCGCGAGCACCGCCATACACTGGTGACGAGGCAGAGGCGTGCGCCCAGTCGGTGCTGGTGACGAGGCGGATTCCAGGAGGTGTATAGCCGGCGTTGGTGACGATAGAGGCGCGTAGGCCCATGGGGTCCCAGATCCAGGGTGAGTAGGGACTGCGTCCCCGTCCCGGACGAGAGGAGGTAGGGGAGGACGGGAGGTGGGTCGTTGCCAGCGCTTCGGAACAAGGAGAGCAGCGTGGAGCGAGGAAATAGGCCTCCACAGGAGCGCAGGCGGCGGCCAGGCCTCACGCGCGACCAGGCCTCACGCGCAACCAGGCGGCAGCTCCGGCAGGGGCCGCGCCGGACGACAGGGGTGGAGCGCCGCGCGCCGGGATGGAGGCGGCTGGCTGCTATGGCACGCGGGGACACGACCGGAGGTGGGAACGCGGCAGCCAGAGTTGGCGGTGGTGACTGGATGCGGGTGTGTGTGGTGAAGTTGGGAGCTAGGACGGTTGGATAGGTGTGTGTACAGATTAGGGTCTGGGTCACTTCCAAACTGGCCCCACAAGTCAGTAGGGGCAACTTATGTCATTTTTGCAAATACTGACAGGTTTTTTCCGGGTCAACTGAGAAGAAGAAACGGTCAACTCATGGAAGTGTAACAAAATGGCATTTGTGATACATTGTCAAAAACTAAGAGTGAAAAAAATGAGATGTCAAATTTTAGAGTGGCATAAACAAAACTGACAAAAACTAGAGTGGCAAAAACAAAATTTTCCCTTCATATAGAGTCATACCTTGTTCTAGTATCGAGTTGTAATCATCGAGTTGTAAATAAATAGAAGTGTGATGATCATCATTTAATAGAGCATTGTCCCAATAAAAAAGAAAAAAAAGAGAGACCAAAAAAAGAAGAAGGCCCAAAAGAAAAAAAGAAAAAAGAAATGAAAAAGGACAATGCTACTATCCTTTCTTTCCACACTTGTGCTTCAAAGTAGCACCATGATCTTCATGATAGAGAGTCTCTTATTTTATCACTTTCATATACTAGTGCGATTTTTTCATTATAGAACTTGGCTTGTATATTCCAACAATGGGCCTCCTCAAGTGCCCTAGGTCTTCGTGAGCAAGCAAGTTGGATGCACACACACTAGTTTCTTTTGTTGAGCTTTCATACATTTATAGCTCTAGTGCATCCGTTGCATGGCAATCCCTACTCCTTGCATTAACATCAATCGATGGGCATCTCCATAGCTCATTGATTAGCCTCGTTGATGTGAGACTTTCTCCTTTTTTGTCTTCTCCACATAACCCCCATCATTATACTCTATTCCACCCATAATGTTATACCCATGGCTCACGCTCATGTATTGCGTGAAGGTTTATAAAGTTTGAGATTACTAAAGTATGAAACAATTGCTTGGCTTGTCATCGGGGTTGTGCATGATGAGAGCATTCTTGTGTGATGAAAATGGAGCATGACTAAAGTATATGATTTTGTAGGGATGAACTTTTTTTGGCCATGTTATTTTGAGAAGACATAATTGCTTAGTTAGTATGCTTGAAGTATTATTGTTTCTATGTCAATATTAAACTTTTATCTTGAATCTTTCGGATCTAAATATTCATGCCACAATTAAGAAGAATTACATTGAAATTATGCCTAGTAGCATTCCACATCAAAAATTCTATTTTTATCATTTACCTACTCGAGGACGAGCAGGAATTAAGCTTGGGGATGCTTGATACGTCTCCAACGTATCTATCATTTTTGATTGCTCCATGCTATATTATCTTCTGTTTTGGACATTATTGGGCTTTATTATTCACTTTTATATTACTTTTGGGACTAACCTATTAACCGGAGGCCCAGCCCAGAATTGCTGTTATTTTGCCTATTTCAGAGTTTCGCAGAAAAAGAATATCAAACGGAGTCCAAACGGAATGAAACCTTCGGGAACGTGATTTTCGGAACGAACATGATCCAGGAGACTTGGACCATATGTCAAGCAACCAACAGGGAAGCCACGAGGTAGGGGGGCACACCTACCCCCCAGGCGCGCCCTCCACCCTCGTGGGCCCCCTGTTGCTCCACCGACGTACTCCTTCCTCCTATATATACCTACGTACCCCCAAATGATCGAAGATGGAGCCAAAACCCTAATTCCACTGCCGTAACTTTCTGTATCCATGAGATTCCATCTTGGGGCCTGTTCCAGAGTAGTGCCGGTGGGGGCATCGATCACGGAGGGCTTCTACATGAACACCATAGCCTCTCCGATGATGTGTGAGTAGTTTACCTCAGGCCTTCGGGTCCATAGTTATTAGCTAGATGGCTTCTTCTCTCCTTTTGGATCTCGATACAATGTTCTCCCCCTCCCTCGTGGAGATCTATTCGATGTAATCTTCTTTTGCGGTGTGTTTGTTGAGACCGATGAATTGTGGGTTTATGATCAAGTTTATCTATGAACAATATTTGGATCTTCTGAATTCTTTTATGTATGATTAGTTATCTTTGCAAGTCTCTTCGAATTATCAGTTTGGTTTGGCCTACTAGAATGATCTTTCTTGCAATGGGAGAAGTGCTTAGCTTTGGGTTCAATCTTGCGGTGTCCTTTCCGAGTGATAGTAGGGGCAACAAGGCACGTATTGTATTATTGCCATCGAGGATAACAAGATGGTTTTTTATCATATTGCATGAATTTATCCCTCTACATCATGTCATCTTGCTTAAAGCGTTACTATGTTCTTATGAACTTAATACTCTAGATGCATGCTGGATAGCGGTCGATGTGTGGAGTAATAGTAGTAGATGCAGGCAGGAGTCGGTCTACTTGTCTCGGACGTGATGCCTATATACATGATCATACCTAGATATTCTCATAACTATGCTCAATTCTGTCAATTTCTCAACAGCAATTTGTCCACCCACCGTAAAATACTTATGCTCTTGAGAGAAGCCACTAGTGAAACCTATGGCCCCCGGGTCTATCTTCCATCATATTAATCTTCCAACACTTAGTTATTTTCATTGCCTTTTATTTGACTTTGCATATTTATCATAAAAATACCAAAAATATTATATTATCATATCTATCAGATCTCACTCTCGTAAGTGACTGTGTAGGGATTGACAACCCCTTATCACGTTGGTTGCGAGGATTTATTTGTTTTGTGTAGGTGCGAGGGACTAGCGCGTAGCCTCCTAATGGATTGATACCTTGGTTCTCAAAAACTGAGGAAAATACTTACGCTACTTTGCTGCATCACCCTTTCCTCTTCAAGGGAAAACCAACGCAGTGCTCAAGAGGTAGCATAGAGGGATATAAATGCCATGAGATTGAGCTTTGGACTTAGCTTTGCGACATGTAGAGCAACGGTTGATGAAGCGATTGGCATCGCGAAACATCTTTGGCCAAAAGTAGTTCTTCGAGAGCGTGGCGAACGTCTTGTCTCGTCCAAAGTGTACCATTAAGCCTCCTCCATGAGATTCCTGCAAAAGCAACAAACGAAGAGAAGACTCGGGGATGCAAAGTTTGTTAGCTCTCATAAGATATCCATCTTTGATGTAATAGCATTCCCAAGATGTGTGCGACAAACACTTGGCAAAAGGAGTAGCAAAAGTGGGATCATGCTCATACAAGTCTTTGATATGCTCAAAACCAATGACATCTAATTCAAGTTGAGTGACAAGCATGCAAATGCGGGAAAGGGCATCTTCTACAATCTTTTCATTACCCTTAATGTACTTGATGACATAAGTAAAAGACTCAATAATTCACTCCATTTAGCATGACGCTTGTTCAACTTGGTTTGGCCCTTAAGATACTTGAGCATTTCATGATCGGTATGAATGATAAACTCATGAGTGCGAAGATAGTGTTCCCATTCATGCAAAACGCGGACTAAAGCATATAGCTCTTTGTCATAGATGGGGTAATTGAGTTGCGCGCCGAAGAGTTTCTCACTACAGTAAGCTATGGGGCGCTTCTCTTGCGTTAACACACCTCCTATGCCATTACCACTAGCATCACAATGAATCTCAAAGGGTTTGTCAAAGTTGGGTAATGCAAGCAGGGGATCATGAGTAAGCAAATTCTTAAGCTCATTGAAAGCGGTATCTTGGGATGGTCCCCAAACAAAAGGCGCATTCTTCTTGCTCAAAGCATGCTAAGGCGAAGCAATGGTGCTAAAATCCTTCAGAAAGCGACGATAGAAACCCGCAAGGCAAGAAAGTTGCGCACTTGTTGCAAACTGGTTGGTTGTGGCCAAGTCTTAATAGCATTGATCTTGGACTCATCGACATGAACACCCTTAGAGGAAACCACAAAACCCAAGAAAACGAGCTTATCAACGCCAAAAAGGCATTTCTCCATATTAGCATAGAGTTGCTCTTTTTGAAGAGTTTGCAAAATGGTTCGAACATGGGTGACATGATCTCTAAGAGATTTGCTATAAACAAGGATATCATCAAAGTAGACCACAACAAATATACCAATGTAAGGACGAAAGACATGATTCATAAGACGCATAAAAGTACCTGGTGCTTCCGATAGACCCATAGGCATGACTAACCACTCATACAAGCCAAACTTGGTTTTGAAAGCGGTTTTCCATTCATCACCCTCTTGTATGCGGATTTGATAGTAACCACTCTTAAGATCAATTTTCAAAAAGATAGTGGCACCACTAAGTTCATCAAGCATATCATCAAGGCGTGGAATGGGATACCTATATCGGACGGTGATAGCATTGATAGGTCTACAATCGGAGCACAAGTGAAAGCTACCGTCACATTTTGGCACAAGAATGTCTGGGATGGCACAAGGGCTCAAACTTTCACGCACATGTCCATGGTCTATGAGATGCTTTACTTGCCTTTGTATTTCTTTGGTTTCTTTGGGGTTGACGTGGTAGGGAGCTTTGTTCGGAAGCGGTGCACCCGGGATGAGGTTGATGCGGTGCTTAATGCCTCGTAGTGGAGGTAGTCCCGGAGGTAGCTCGTCGGGTAGAGGAAGAGTGTGAGAAGTGTTAGTTTGTGGTGCATTGTCCTTGCACACAATGACGTAGTGTAGGACATTAGATGGGTTCTCACACACTCCTCTTATCTCACTTTTGGTGGCAAATAGGACTAAGTTCTTCTTTTCGCTCATTGTGGAGGTGTTTGATTTGGGCTTGTGGCGCTCACTCTCTTTTTGGTGGCTCTCTCTCTCTCTCACTATGGTCTCCACGATGGGTGGCTTGCTTATCGGCGATCACTTGACTTGGCGACATTGGACGGAGGACGTACTCCTTGCTTTTCATCTTGAAGATGTAGTGGTTCGTTCGGCCATTGTGGATGACTCTTCTATCAAATTTCCATGGGCGTCCAAGGAGAAGATGGCAAACGGTCATTGGAACGACGTCGCACTCCAAGGTATCTTCGTAGGCGCCAATTTTGAAGGAGACTTGTACTCGGTGCTTGACATGGATGGTGCTGGAGTCGCTAAGCCATTGCACTTTGAGACTTCATTTTGTAAGTGAGCTTCATTTTGAAGGAGACTTGTACTCGGTGCTCGACTTGGAGAAAAGTTTTTCACTTGCGAGGTGGCTCTTGGTGACGTAGGATTTCATGTCGTCGTCGTGCTCAAAAGAGTGGGTTGGTAGAAGTACTTGGCCTATGAATCATTCCAAGATAAATGTGAGTGGTAGAAAGAGAAGAACAAATACCAAATGTACTGTCGGTGTCAAAACCGGCGGATCTTGGGTAGGGGGGTCCCGAACTGTGCGTCTAGGCTGGATGGTAACTGGAGGCTGGGGACACAATGTTTTACCCAGGTTCGGGCCCTCTTGATGGAGGTAAAACCCTATGTCCTGCTTGATTAACCTTGATGATATGGGTAGTATAAGAGTAGATCTGCCACGAGATCAGAGAGGCTAAACCCTAGAAGCTAGCCTATGGTATGATTGTATGTTGTCCTACGGACTAAAACCCTCCGGTTTATATAGACACCGGAGAGGGCTAGGATTACCCAGAGTCGGTTACAATGGGAGGAGATCTACATATCCGTATTGCCAAGCTTGCCTTCCATGCCAAGGAAAGTCCCATCCGGACACGGGACGAAGTCTTCAATCTTGTATCTTCATAGTCCGAGAGTCCGGCCAAAGGTTATAGTCCGGCTGTCCGGACACCCCCTAATCTAGGACTCCCTCAGTAGCCCCTGAACCAGGCTTCAATGACGACGAGTCCGACGCGTAGATTGTCTTCGGCATTGCAAGGCGGGTTCCTCCTCCGTATACTTCATAGAAGATTTTGAACACAAGGATAGTGTCCGGCTGTGCAAAATAAGTTCCACATACTGTCATAGAGAGAATAATATTTACACAAATCTTAATCTGCTGACACGTTTTGGCAACATGATATTATGCCATGGACCGGTGCTTATTCGAACCGTTTTTGTTCAACCAGCTCCACACATAACGCGAGGCGGTTTCTTGACACGTCTTGTCAAAGCAGAGATCGTGTTCCCCCAACTACGGGATTCTCATTAATACGGTCGTGGGTGACCCAACCGTGTCTAGGACTCCTAGATTATAGGCAAGTCCAAACGGCCGCGGTGAGGATGCTTGATATTCACCCTCTTTATAAAGGGATAAGGTTTTCGCTTTTTCCCTCTCGTGCTCAATCGAACCCCTCCCCCGCCTCGAGTTCTAACACCCAAAGCCCAGGACAGGTGCACCGGATCTTCAATCATGTCCGGATCCAGCCTTCAAGGCTGATGGATGCCCTCCTCCGTCACGAAAGAGGATATCAAGAAGTTGAGGGAGGCCAGATACCTGACCGCCGAGGTTTCGCATCGGCTGCCTGCTCGAGGGCAGGTCGTCCCCACTCCCGAACCCAACGAGAACGTCGTGTTCGTCTCCCACTTCCTCTGAGGCCTAGGCCTCACTCTGGATCCCTTCGTCAGGGGTTTGATGTTCTATTACGGGCTAGATTTCCACGATCTAGCTCCGGACTCCTTTCTCCACATCTCGACACTTATTGTCGTGTGTGAGGCCTTCCTCCGCATTACCCCTCACTTCGGCCTGTGGCTCAAGACCTTTGAAGTGAAGCCGAAGATGATCGAGGGGCAACATGCAGTGTGCGGAGGCGCGTTAATAAGCCAGATGGTAGGAGCTCCGTGGCCGAAAGGTTCCTTTCCAGAGGTGTCCGGATTGTGGCAACGGGAGTGGTTTTACATCATGGCTCCCAAAAGTGCCAAGTGGGCGGCTGCCCCCGCTTTTCGCTTGGGCCCCCACCACAACTGATGTCATGGATTAGCAGAGGACTGAGCTGGGGTCCAGCCAAGGATGTGCCTATATTGCAAAGCCGCATTCAAGATCTCTTCGAGGGAGATTTTAATTTGGTTGTGGTAGTGCAAGTTATGTTGGTTCGTCGAGTCCATCCCTGCAAACGCCGGCCCCTTCGCTTATGGGAGTTCAACCCAGAAGGACCGCGTGCTATTCAAAGTTTCCCCGGCCTGACGCACAAGGAAATGTACAAGTCATTCTTCGGACCTCAAATAGAGTGTCCGGATACTACCGAGGACGTGGGCGTGAGCAGTAACCGCGTCGCCGAACAAGTAAGTAATCCTCTAGTCAAACACACCGTCTTTTATTCATCATGACGTCATCTCTGAGAAATCGCTCTTTGACCAGGACTGGCTAACAAACGCGAAGTTGATTCGGTGTTCGGCCCCCCTCCCTGAGGGTTTGGAAAATCCGGTGCTGGAAAAGATGCTCGAGCTCGCACCTTGCACGGAGCCCTCGAAGGAATATACAGGGGGGAATAATATGGGCGAAAGCGGGCCCCCATCGCTGCTAGCTCCACCCAAGGAAATGAGCGCCTCCATAAAGGAGGATAACCGGGGGAGGAAGAGGACCACTTCTGAGGATCTGGAAGCCGAGGCCTCCAAACGAGAGAAGAAGTCTCCAACAGAGGGTCCTTCCTCGAGGGGTGCTCTTGCCGCACAAAGTCCGCGGGAGGATCAGCCCTCCAACGAGTCATAAGTGATTCAAAAAATACTTTAATAGTGAAGGTATACTACCTTTCCTCTGAGGAGAATAACTGCCGCATATATCATGCAGTTCGGGTCTTAGCCCTGCTCAGATGAGCTCGTCTTCGGGGGATCTTCTTCCGGAGATGATGGAGAGCGAAATGCCTCCCCTGAACTCCTCCACTCAAGAAGCGGGCGACCCCGAAGTGTTGTCACGGAGGTCCTCTCCGGATCCGGTGAGGCCAGAAGATAATCCCATAGTCACCCGAAGTCCCCATCGTCCGGCTCTCGAAGAGAGCAAACAAAAGAGTCTGGCACCGTTTGGTATGCGGTCGGACGTTCTGAGGGAGCTGTTGGAGCGAGCGGCCATCTCAGAAGAACATCGTACGCTAATGGGTACGGTGATGGAAATAATTTCGTCCGCCGAAAGCGGATTACATGAAGCCTTTATGAGTCTACTGACAGGCTTCGAGGTACGTGAAATGATATTTGATAGTACCGCACATGTTAGGTGTGCCCTGTGTAGATAATAGCCCCTGAGACTCTGGTTGTCGTCGAGAATTGCGGCGAACAGAGGATCATAGTCCAACGCAATAACCAGACTGCCTTTATGTGCAGGTGGTGGAAGCTCTGGTGGCTAGCCGGACTAGTGAGTTTGCCGAATTAAAGCGGCAATTGGATGCGGCAGACGCCGACATTGAGCTTGTTAACAAGCGGCTTGACGAATCACAGGGTAAGTAATGTTTTCTAGTGAATGTCACATAGTAAGAGCAGCATGATGCCAGTATCTTTAATATGTTGTGACTGCAGACGGAGCTGCCACCATGGAGACCCTTCGGGTGGAACTTGCCCGAGCCAAGGAACAAGCAAGAATTAGTAATGCGGACGCTTTAAAGGCGGCCGAAGAGTTAAGAGCCAAAAAGTCTGCACATTGCAAGAGCAAAGATAAAATGGCCAAGATGGCTGTAAAGTTAAAAGACATTGCCGGCCGCTACCGGCTCCTTGAAGAAGGGAACCGAGCGAAGGCGACGGACCTTGGAAAGGCCGCGGTGGCGACCAAAGACACCCGCTCTGCTATGAGGGCAAAGAAGGAAGAGCTGCGTGAAGCCGGGGATATTGCGGCGGGGAAGCCCTTCATGCTACGGAGGAAGTTCGGAGATCCACGGTATGCCCCTCTAGGTCGGCTGTGGAGTTCGGCAGACGCATATATGGACTTGGCGGCGAGCGCTGCCGATGCGGCCAAATACTTCTAAGGTCAAACAGATCATGAAGTGGACAAGCTATTCTGGTCGCAATTCAACGTTCCAGAGCGTCCGCTTCCATTGACTGATCAGCTAGCCGAATGGGCCGAACTAAATAGGTTGTCCGGACTTGTCGTGAGGTCTGTCGTGGATCAGCTGTGGCCGGAAAAACCGAAGCCGAACAGCTATTTCAGCTTAGTGCAGCAGTTCCTTGGTGCGGTGCCGCGTATCAATGTGATGAAGAGCTCGGTGTGTATAGAGGGCTCGCGGATGGCCCTTGCCCGTGTCAAAGCATACTAGGCGGAGATGGATGCTACCACTGTTGCGGCGCAGGGTTCGGCCATAGGCCGAGTGGCTGCCGAGCACTATTTCGAAGAAGTTCTCGAGGGCGATCGTTTGATAGAGGCCCAGTGCTCGAAGAATATTATGTTTGAGTGACATGTATTCCCATTGTAAACACAATGTTTTTATGAAATTTATTAAGGCTGTGTTTATACTTTTGCCCGAAAGTAATATGATGCCTCCTGTGCGGCCGTTTATGTATACATGTGTATAACCTGAAAGATTGCAGTCGTCGGCTTTAGCCCCCATGCATATAATGCGGGGGTGTTAGCAGAAAACGCGTATTCACACTTAACCCAACGTCTTGGTCCTAATAAGGAGGTGATGGCGCAGCGAACGAGGCAACCAGACTATAAGCTTTAACACTTTCACTTAGCCATAGGAGTCTGACAGTGGGGCTACTAGATAGCCCCTGGTGGCTCCGCACTCTCCCGATCTCGGGGTGCGTACATGCCTGGCCGGAAAACGGCCCTTCGTTAAGGTGGAGGAATTCTAACATTACGATAGGTCATTGAGTGGTTGACCAGTCTCACGCTATATCATGACAGTCAGTTTTCGGCTTTCTCTACTAAGGTGCTCGTCCGGATGAACCAGGGCACAATCGTAGTAGTTCTCCTGGTGCTGCCTTAGCCAATAAAGTGGAACATAAGGCACCAAAACACAGGAGCCGGGCAAACCCAACATTTGACCAAAGACAATGATTCAGAGATGATGCATATAAGGCCAAACTCGCGACGCCGAACACTCCCTAAGGTATTCGGTCTTTATGGTATAAACCGGGCCTAAATAGTGCCCTTCGTAAGAAGCCCCTTGTGTCCAGGTACGTGCATTATTCTGACGTGGCCACATGGCAAGACGTCAGCATCCTTCTCAATTGTGCTGAGAATTCGAGGGATGTGTATCAACAAGAGACAGTAAAAAAGGTTTACGCAGGTTCTTAATCTAAAAAGAATCCTTGGAGCGGGTCCCTGTTGCACGTCTGCGCCTGTGTCTCCGTTGTGCCTTATCCTGGACGGGTGTAGCACGATGGTCATCTGTAAAAGAGAGGAACTTAGGTGAAAAAGTTGTCGTGCACAAAGGTGGTTTTTTAAAGAAACCATGTATAATTAAAAATGAGTAAAAAAATTGCCACTTGTCTGCGCGCGTTGAGCCCCTTGTATTTGTAATAGGGGTGTGGCCATCAATCCAGTACAAATTACATATAGCAGCGCCGGACTCGTCTAACCGCGTCCGTGGTCTTGATGACCTATCAAATGCTTTAGTTGGTGAGGCCGTTTTTAGTGTGCGGCTGCCAAGGCAGTCGCATTCTCTTCGACGCGCAAAGATCGCTTAATATTTCCGTTCACTGTAATGATGCCACGTGGACCGGGCATCTTGAGCGTGAGGGAAGCATAATGCGGTATCGCATTAAAGCAAGCAAAAGCTTCGCGTCCAAGTAGTGCTTGATAACCACTTTGGAACGGAGCAATGTGGAAGGTTAAATGTTCGCTACGGAAGTTATCGGGGAAGCCGAATATAACTTTTAGTAGCAGGGAGCCCATGCAGTGAGCCCCTAGGCCTGGCGTTACTCCTTTAAAGGTAGTGTTGCTATGGCGGATTTTCGTTGGGTCTATCCCCATTTCGCGGATTGTATCCTGGTATATCAGGTTTAACCTGCTGCCACCGTCCATCAGGACTCGTGTAAAGTGGTATCCGTTAATTATTGGGTCTAATACCAGGGCAGCCCATACTGCACGCCGGATACTTGCTGAGTAATCACGATGGTCGAAAGTGATCGTTTGAGACGACCAGTGGTAGGACCTCGCTATGATAGGCCCTTGGGCATGTCTCTCTGGGAGTGCTGCTTTGCTTCCCTTGATCACGTGTAACATGTTGACTGTTTTGACTTCTGGTGGAAACTTCTTTTGTTCCCCAGTGTCTTGCTTGAGAGGCTCATCCTCGTCTTCGCTTGGTGTATCCTCCCCCTTGTGTACGTCATTGAGCTTGCTGGACTGCTTGAAGACCCAACATTCTCTGTGGGTATGATTAGCGGGTTTACCAGGGGTGCTATGGATCTGACATACTTGGTCCAGAATTTTGTTTAGGCTGGACAGTTCATCTCTGGCGCCTTTAGAGGGCGGCTTTTGTTGACTTGGCGGAGAGCTTTTGAATCCGGCGTTTACTGTCGTGCTCTTCGTGCTGTCTTCTTTATTCCAGCGTTTTTTATTGTTGTTGTGCTGTGATTTCCCGTTTCCATCTCTAGCTTCGGATGTACTGGGGTCACTGGTGCTGCATCTGGCTAGCCAGCTATCCTCACCCACGCAAAAGCGGGTCATGGGCTTGTTAATGCTGCCATTGTTCTCGACTTTTCTTGGCCGAGGTGTCTGGCAAGCCATTCGTCATGGACGCTATGCTTAAAAGCTGCCAAGGCTTCGGCGTCCGGACAGTCGACTATTTGGTTCTTTTTAGTAAGAAACCTATTCCAAAGTTTTCGGGCGGACTCTCCGGGCTGTTGAGTTATATGACTCAAATCGTCCGCTTCCGGAGGTTGGACATAAGTCCCTTGAAAATTTGCCCGAAAAGCGTCTTCAAGCTCTTCCCAGCTTCCAATGGAGTTTTCGGGGAGGCTTTTAAGCCAGTGCCGAGCTGGCCCTTTGAGTTTGAGGGTTAAGTATTTAATGGCGTGGAGATCGTCTCCTCGAGCCATATGGATGTGGAGGATATAGTCCTCAATCCAGATCCCAGGGTCTGTTGTTCCGTCGTATGCCTCTATGTTTACGGGTTTGAATCCCTCTGGAAATTCATGGTCCAGCACCTCATGGGTGAAACATAGGGGGTGTGCGGCGCCCCTGTATCTGGACATGCCGTGGTGTTCGGATGTTTGGTGTGTTGCATCGTGTGCTGGAGTGCGCTTGCGCAGTCCATAGATGGATCTAGTTGCTCCGTCCTTTTGATGCGAGCACTTGCGTGGATCGCGTATTGGCTTCTATGCGGCGTTGCTTGCCGCTCCATGTTGGCCGTGAGGTCGTCTATCCGGCTGGGTGGCCGTTTTAATTTCTGGTTGTGGGGGATCTAAGGCTTCCTCATCGAATTCAGGTAGCAACTTCCGCTTCGGGTAGCTCTTGGTGACGCGATTACCGCCATACTTCGCTACTGTGTTGAGTACTTTACTCCATCTGATTTGGAGTGTGTCTTGCGCCGCCTTGAGCCTTTGCTTCTGCCTTTTTAGACTCCTCGCGGTGGCAACAAGCCTTTGATGGGCATTTTGTTGCTCCGGGCGTCTGTCCGGTGTTATGTCCTCCGGACTATTATCCTTGACAGAGTTGGTTTGTTCGGTTTGATTCTCCGCGTTGCCGTGGTCTGGTAGTGGTTCGCCCTGCTCTAACGCTGGGTCTATATGATCATTATTTTTGTCAAGGCGGGATTTGGGGCGGCGCTTACGCTGCTGCTTTGACTGCTTCTCGAGGGGACAACCATTTGTTGCGTCCTTCTGTTCCTCGTCGTCGTTTTCCTTTGGTGTGTCCACCATGTATACGTCATGTGATGAGGTGGACGTCCAGTGCCCTATGGGCAGTGGTTCCTCTTTGTCTCTCGCATCGTCGTACATACCGTCGATGTTTTCGGAGTCGAAGTCGAGCATGTCGGTTAAGTCATCGACAGTGGCTACTAAGTGTGTGGTGGGTGGGTCGCGAATTTCTTCGTCGTCCGCATCCCACTCTTGCCGGACATAGTTCGGACAGGATCCTCCTGATAAGGAGAGAGACCTTAACGAGTTCAGTATGTCACCAAAGGGCGAGTGCTGAAAAATATCCACGGAGGTAAATTCCATGATCGGCGCCCAATCAGATTCGATAGGAACGGGCGTAGGCGGTTCGGAGTCCGTGGCCGGAGAAGGATCCGGCAGTTTAACAACACGACTCTCGTGCAAGGTAAGGTCAATGTTTGGCTCGATCGCCGCTGAGGGTAAGGCCTCCGTGGCGGGGTCCATCCACCCGTCTGCGCAAGGCGCAACTGGCTCTGAATTAAGGGTCAGAGCGGCTGCCGGTGCGATCTCCTTAACACTGTCCAATGGGAGAGCTAAGTCATACTCATCGTGACCGCATGGCGCACGAGGCAGAGGCTTGAATCCGTCGAAGATCAAATCTCCACGGATATCGGCCGTGTAGTTTAAGCTTCCAAACCTGACCTGGTGGCTAGGGGCATAAGTTTCCATCTTCTCCAGATGGCCAAGCGAATTGGACCACAGTGCAAAGCCGCCGAACACAAAGATCTGTCCGGGGAGAAAAGTCTCACCCTGGACTGCATCGCTATCGATGATAGTAGGAGCCATCAAGCCTAATGGCAACGACACAGAGGAACTCAATGAAAGCACCAATGTCGGTGTCAAAACCGGCGGATCTCGGGTAGGGGGTCCCGAACTATGCGTCTAGGCTGGATAGTAACAGGAGGTAGGGGACACAATGTTTTACCCACGTTCAGGCCCTCTTGATGGAGGTAAAACCCTACGTCCTGCTTGATTAACATTGATGATATGGGTAGTACAAGAGTAGATCTACCACGAGATCAGAGAGGCTAAACCCTAGAAGCTAGCCTATGGTATGATTGTATGTTGTCCTACGGACTAAAACCCTCCGGTTTATATAGACACCGGAGAGGGCTAGCGTTACACAGAGTCGATTACAATGGGAGGAGATCTACATATCTGTATTGCCAAGCTTGCCTTCCATGCTAAGGAAAGTCCCATCCGGACACGGGACGAAGTCTTCAATCTTGTATCTTCATACTCCGAGAGTCCGGCCAAAGGTTATAGTCCGGCTATCCGGACACCCCCTAATCCAGGACTCCCTCACGTACCTTGACCAAAGTTGAAAGTGGATCGATGATCACTCCCATGTAGGACAAGAAAATAACACAATTGGTACTAGCTCTTGTTGGTTTCTCACACCTACACAAGTAAAATCTTATGGTGGAGCTTGGTTAGGATGGTGGCACAAAATTTCATGCAATTTTAAGTGGGCTTCAATAATGTTGGAAAAGATTCGCAAGATGCAATGTAACAAGTAGACCAAGCATATAAGGTACACGGAAACACACACGCAAAAAGATAAGTGGGGTTGGGCAACCACAGATGAGCCAAAATGTGGAATCCACGAAAATGCTCTTGTTGCACAACACTAGAAAGACGCTAGCATGATTGCACAATAGGCGGATACAAGAACTTGTGCAGAACCTACTTAGCAAAAATGCAACAACTTCTATCCCAAGTATGTTTTATGCAAGGTGTTTCTATGATATGATCCAAGATGATCGAATATGACAATCTTAATGTTGTATGATGCTATGGTTCTTGCTTAAAAGCTCTTCGCTTATCTTTCCTCTTTGCTTAAAAGCTTGTTTGGCTCTTTGATGTTGGAGCTCTTTTCTTATGCGATGGTTGACGAACCAAGGTAGCAATTGTGTATGCGATGACAACTTTGTGACACAAGAGATGATACCAATATATGCAACAATAATGTATGTATGCTATGGGAAGTGTGATCACTAATGTGCACAAGTCTCATTGCCGGCAATACTCAATGGCTAGTCTCGATGGGTAAGCAACACAAAGGAGTAAGGCTATGATGGTTGTCAATGTAATGGCAAGAGTGATATGTCCAATACCAAGACGAGGTTACCATTCTTGCTTACAGTATGGTGTCAAATTGATGGACTGAATACCAAGTTGTAGTCGAGGTGGTCGTTGTTGATGATGCGTCCGTGGCGAAGATGAGCGACGGCG
The DNA here is from genome assembly GCA_034509565.1 of Triticum monococcum. Taxonomy (NCBI): domain Eukaryota; kingdom Viridiplantae; phylum Streptophyta; class Magnoliopsida; order Poales; family Poaceae; genus Triticum; species Triticum monococcum. The sequence goes on along the minus strand of CM067842.1, from coordinate 197,901,185 downwards.
ATGTTGATGACGAACCGTACCTAGGTAGCTGAAACACGAGAGGATACGGAACCGCAACTGAAATTCGCAAAGCTCGAAGTGGCAACACATGTCGAAGTGCGAAACGGTCCAAATGGTGGTGGTGTGCGGAAGTGGTGATGGTGTATTGGTGGTGGGAGTGCGTATGCGGAAATGTAGGGCGGTGGTGGTGACTACACTAAAAAAAATCAGTTTCGTCAGGGTCGGTCGGACGTTCGGGCTGGGCCGGTCGTCCGGTCGTCGGACGTCTGGGCTAGGTCGGACGTCCGGTGCCTGGGTGAAATTTGGGCACAGGATGAACCGCTAGGGTTCGAGGTGGAGATGGCGAAAATGGTCAAATTCGGAGGATTTTGTGGATGGAAAGGGTGGGGAAAGGGGGGAAAGCTAGATCCACTCAAAACAAAGCAAATCCACGGACCCAAACCAACAAAATCTCAACACACTAACAAATCACAAAAAAAACTTAGGGCTATTTTTGTGGGGTAATTTTCGAATTAGGCTGAAAAACAACAAAACAAGGTTAGCAACACAACGGGGAGGCTCCGAAATCATGATCAACGTGGCTCATGATACAAAGATGATGTAGGGTAGAACCCTAATCGGCCGATCTTTCATGAAAGGAGCGGACCGCGATGAACATGAAGAACACATGGGGGAAAATAGGTAAAATACAAGGAGAAACACAAGAGAATCACTAAACCAACACAAGATAGTCACACATGTGCTAGATCCTCGGATACATAAGAGTTCGCACGGTACACGATCGACTACGGACGATATAAGGGTAGCGAGTCTTCTCCTTGAGGAGGTCTTGATGTTCTTCTCCGCGAGGAGGTCTTGAATCCAAAGGGATCTCCGAAGAGGCCGCGGTCTCTCTCGAGGAGTAGATCCATTGTGGATGAGCAATGCTCTATCTCTCAAATGATCTAAACCAATGCTAACCCTAGAAAGTTGGATGAGGTGGAGTATATATAGTCTTAGTACAAAAGAGGGGGCGAAGGGGTACGTGGGTTGTGGCCCACCACGAAAAGGTGCAGAGGCGTCGGACATCCGGGAGTCACCGGTCGTCCGGAGGCTTGCGACGGTCCGGACGTGCGGTGCCTGTCGGACGTCCATAGATTCGGCTCGGGTGGTCTTCTGTCGGACGTCCGGTCGGGGTCGGACGTCTGGGCGTCAGTTGTCCGCTGGGTTCCAGAAATCCGTAGATTTGGCTTGGGTGTGGTGGCGTCAGACGTCCGGTCTGGGTCGGACGTCCGGAGCCTGGAGATCGTCGGACGTCCGGAGCCTATAGCTTCTACTTTATCATTTCTTCTTCTCCGTCGTCGCCGTCTTCACGTTCATCTTCCTCTTCCTCTTCTCCTTGCTCCTTAGCTTCTCCATGATACCTGAGAATGCACAAAGTGTCCGTATGAGGTAGTAGCCATGTCTCATGTGCATCAAAGTGGAAATGTGAGAGGAGAGATGTCACCTCGGTTTCAAGAGATCTTGCACGTGCTTGTGTCATGGGTCCAAGAGGTGTCGTAGAAGATGTAGTTGGGTCCATGGGATGGCCTTCGGATGCTCCGCATCATCTCCCCTCCCTTGGGGGAAGATCCATTCTTGGATCAAATTCTTCATCACCATGGAAGGGATAAAGATCTTTGACATTGAAGATGTCGCTCACGTTGTACTTGTCGCGCGGGAGGTCGATCTTGTAAGCGTTGTCGTTGTATCGTGCGAGCACCTTGAAGGGTCCATCTGCTCGGAGTCAAATTTTGGACTTGCGTTCTTGTGGAAAACGTTCGTTGCAAAGATGTAGCTACACGAGATCACCAATGTTGAAGACCATAGGGTGCTTGTTGAAGTTGAGCATGGATGCAAGGCGGTGAACTTGGCGCTCGATGGTGTTCCTTGTATCTTCATGCACCTTCTTGAGATGTGTGGCTCTTGCACTCGCGTCCAAATTGATGCGGTCTTGGAGTGGTAGAGGGAGAATGTCCAGTGGTGACAACGGGTTGAAGCCATAGACGACCTCGAAGGGGACTTGCCGGTTGTTGAATGTCTTGCTCGGTTGTAGGCGAACTCGGCGATAGGTAGGCACACCTCCCACTCCTTGATGTTCTTCTTCATGAGTACCCAAAGTAGAGCGGAGAGTGTGCGGTTGGTAACTTCCGTTTGACCGTCGGTTTGTGGATGATATGCCGTAGAGAGAAGTAGCTTGATTCCTAGCTTGGCGCATAGGGTCTTCCAAAAGTAGCTAAGGAAGTTGACGTCGCGGTCCGAGACGATAGTCTTTTACACTCCATGTAGACGTAATATTTCCCTACAAAAGAGATTGGCAACATGTGAAGCATCATCTATCTTGTTGCAAGGAATAAAATGTGCCATTTTTGAGAAACGGTCCACAATGACAAATACCGAATCCTTCCCATTTCGAGTCCTAGGCAACCCAAGTACAAATTCCATGCTAATGTCTTCGCAAGGTTGGTATGGAATTGGTGGAGGCATATAAATGCCATGAGATTGAGCTTTGGACTTAGCTTTGCTACATGTATAGCAATGCTTGGTGAAGCGATTGACGTCGCAAAACATCTTTAGCCAAAAGTAGTTCTTCGAGAGCGTGGCGAACGTCTTGTCTCGTCCAAAGTGTTCCATTAAGCCTCCTCCATGAGATTCCTGCAAAAGCAACAAACGAAGAGAAGACTTGGGGATGCAAAGTTTGTTAGCTCTCATAAGATATCCATCTTTGATGTAATAGCGTTCCCAAGATGTGGGCGACAAACACTTGGCAAAAGGAGTAGCAAAAGTGGGATCATACTCATACAAGTCTTTGATATGCTCAAAACCAATGACATCCAATTCAAGTTGAGTGACAAGCATGCAAATGCGGGAAAGGGCATCTGCTACAATGTTTAATTTACCCTTAATGTACTTGATGACATAAGGAAAAGACTCAATAAATTCACTCCATTTAGCATGACGCTTGTTCAACTTGGTTTGGCCCTTAAGATACTTGAGCGTTTCATGATCGGTATGAATGATAAACTCATGAGGGCGAAGATAGTGTTCCCATTCATGCAAAACAAGGACTAAAGCATATAGCTCTTTGTCATAGATGGGGTAATTGAGTTGCGTGCTGGAGAGTTTCTCACTAAAGTAAGCTATGGGGTGCTTCTCTTGCGTTAACACACCTCCTATGCCATTACCACTAGCATCGCAATGAATCTCAAAGGGGTTTTTCAAAGTTGGGTAATGCAAGCACCGAAGCATGAGTAAGAAAATTCTTAAGCTCATTGAAAGCGGTATCTTGGGATGGTCCCCAAACAAAAGGCGCGCTCTTCTTGCTCAAAGCATGCAAAGGCGAAGCAATGGTGCTAAAATTCTTCACAAAGCGACGATAGAAACCCACAAGGCCAAGAAAGTTGCCCACTTGTTGCAAGCTGGTTGGTTGTCGCCAAGTCTTAATAGCATTGATCTTGGACTCATCAACATGAACACCCTTAGAGGAAACAACAAAACCCAAGAAAACGAGCTTATCAACGCCAAAAAGGCATTTCTCCATATTAGCATAGAGTTGCTCTTTTCGAAGAGTTTGCAAAACGGTTCGAACATGGGTGACATGATCTCTAAGAGATTTGCTATAAACAAGGACATCATCAAAGTAGACCACAACAAATATACCAATGTAAGGGCGAAATACATGATTCATAAGATGCATAAAAGTACCCGGTGCTTCCGCTAGATCCATAAGCATGACTAACCACTCATACAAGCCAAACTTGGATTTGAAAGCGGTTTTCCATTCATCACCCTCTTGTATGAGGATTTGATAGTAACCACTCTTAATATCATTTTTCAAAAAGATAGTGGCACCACTAAGTTCATCAAGCATATCGTCAAGGCGTGGAATGGGATACCTATATCGAACGGTGATGTAACGCCCTCGATGCGGCTATATCTCCCACGTGTCGAAGCACGACTTAGAGGCATAACCGCATTGAAAGCAATGTCGCAAGTGAGGTAATCTTCACACAACCCATGTAATAAAATAGGGGAAGAAGTTACATAGTTGGCTTACAATCGCCACTTCACACAATTACATGAATAAAGCATTACATCATCCAAATACAATCAAGGTCCGACTACGGAACCAAAATAAAAGAAGAACCCCAAATGCGACAAAGGTCCCCGATCGACCCCAACTGGGCTCCACTACTGATCAACTAGAACAGAACGACACAAAGGACAAGATCTTCATCGAGCTCCTCCTGAGCTTGGCTGCGTCATCTGCACGAACTCATCGGCACCTGCAAGCTGGTTTTGGAAGTATCTGTGAGCCATGGGGACTCAGCAATCTTGCACCCTCGCGATCAAGACTATTTAAGCTTGTGGGTAAGGTAAAGGTATGAGGTGGAGCTGCAGCAAGCGACTAGCATATATGGTGGCTAACATGCGCAAATGAGAGCGAGAAGAGAAGGCAAAGCACGGTCGGGTAAAAGTATGATCAAGAAGTTATCCTGGACTACCTACGTCAAGCATAACTCCAACAACCGTGTTCACTTCCCGGACTCCGCCGGAAAGAGACCATCACGGTTACACACGCGGTTGATTCATTTTAATTAAGGTCAACTTCAGGTTTTCTACAACCGGACGTTAACAAATTCCCATCCGCCCATAACCGCGGGCATGGCTTTCGAAAGTTCAAATCCCTACAGGGGTGTCCCAACTTAGCCCATCACAAGCTCTCACGGTCAATGAAGGAATAGAACTCCACCCGAGACATTCCGATTAGACTCGGTATCCCAGTACAACAAGACATTTCGACAGGGTAAAACTAAACCAGCAACACCCGAATGTGCCGACCAATCCTGATAGGAGCTGCACATATCTCTTTCTCAGGGCACACTCAGATGAGCAATCCGTACAACTAAAACCAGCCCTCAAGCTTCCCCGAGGTGGCGCTGCACAGGGCTCTAGTTCGGACCAACACTCAGAGGAGCACTGGCCCGTGGGAGCTAAAATAAAGATGACCCTTGAGTCTGCAGAACCCAAGGGAAAGAAAAGGCTAGGTGGCAAATGGTAAAACCAATGTTGGGCATTGCTGGAGAAGCTTTACTAAAGGCGAACTGTCAAGGGGTTCCCATTATAGCCCAACCGCGTAAGGGACGCAAAATCCAGGAACATAACACCGATATGACGGAAACTAGGGCGGCAAGAGTGGAACAAAACACCAGGCATAAGGCCGAGCCTTCCACCCTTTACCAAGTATATAGATGCATTAATTAAATACGACATATAGTGATATCCCAACAAATAAACATGTTCCAACAAGGAACAACATCTCCATGTTCCAACAAGGAACAAACTTCAATCTTCACCTGCAACTAACAACGCTCTAAGAGGGGCTGAGCAAAGCGGTAACATAGCCAATCAACGGTTTGCTAGGACATTGGTGGGTTAGAGGCTGAACCTGGCAATTTGGGAGGCTGACAAGCAAATGGTAGGCATCGTAGCATTGGCATAGCAAAAGAGCGAGCAAACTAGCATGGCAAAGATAGTAGTGATTTCGAGGGTATGATCATCTTGCCTGAAATCCCGCAAGGAAGAAGAACGAGTCCATGAAGAAGACAAACGGTCATAGTGGAACGAATCCTCACAACACGACGTTATCGGAACCAACCCGAAGAAGCAACACCGGAAAGAAGCAAACAACATAGTAAACAACCATCACATAATCATGGCATGATGCACAATCAAGTATGATGCATGTCCGGGTTAATGAAGCATGACATGGCAAGTGCACAAGCAATCCTACAAATTAAGTGGAGCTCAATATGCATCGGGATGCATATTGACAAAACACCACATCAATTATTTAGTTCTCCCTCGTTTATGTACCCAACAATATTAAATGTTGATTAACATGGCAAGGGGTGAAGCAAATGAAAACTACCTATCTAGGCAAATTTAAATGAGGCCGAAACAACGAACAACAATTCCGGAAATCCTCATATGCATAATTTAAGGTTTGGTACTGTTCTGCCCTAAACATTATTTTAGAGTTGTTAAACATGCAAGATGAGTGCACCATGTTAAACTAGGCAAAATTCTACCCCAGTTACCTATAAAGTTTATTTAAATCGGAGCTACGGTTATTTAGATATGAATTAAAGCATTTTAGCATGGCATGGAGCAAATTTAACCAAACAACATTTTAAACATTTTAACATGGCAAGAAAATGGCATATTATTAATCTACACATAATTCTGAGCAAGTTTCATATATCATTCATTTTAATCCGATGCACGGTTTGTGAGTTGTTATATGCATGTTGTGCAAGGGGTTTTCTGTAAATCTGTAAATTCCTGGATAAATAGATTAATCACTCCGCGGAAAAAAAATGTGACATGGGCCGAATCTTGCTGGCCCGACAGTGCACAGGTGCTGGAGGGGTGCTCACTTTGGGCCAGGCCCAGGTGGAGGAGGGAGGCCAGATCTGGGCTTCGGTTGGGCCTTGCAGCTGGGCTGGAGAGGAAGGAGGCCCGCAGAGGGCGCTGGCGCGCTGGTGGGCTCATCCCGCTCCTCGACCTCGCCTGGATCGAGCAAGGCAGGGGCGGCGCTGTGGCTCCAGCGGGGTAGGACGCCAGCGGACGGCGGGGACGAGGCGGATCCGGCAGGTGGGCGATGGGACAACCGGATCCGGGGACGGAGGCGATGGTGGCGTGTCCGTGGTGCTGGTCCGGTGCGATGGTGTTCCTGTCGCTCGAAGCAGAGGCGAGGCAGCAAGGCAGGGGCGAGGCCGACATGGCGACGTGCGGGAGGTGGGACGAGCCGGACGAGGTGGACTCCGTCGAAGGGCGCGGTCGGTGGAGCCTGCCGGGGTAGTCGCCGGTCTCCTACATCGCGCGGGGAAGACAGCGCAGGATCGAGGCTCGAAGCAGAGGGCGGCCCACGGCGGGGACTTGGCGTCGGCTAGAGGAGCCCATCCATTGGGCTGCTCATGGCGTACCTGAGAGAGAGGGAGGTGCGTGAGAGAGAGGAAGAAATCGGGAGAGGGAGAAGAAGGAGACAGAGTGGCGCGGGTCAGCCTGATGGTCTTCGAGAGGAGCGCATCTCTCTGCGTCGACGAGGAGGTCGGGGAGGCTGGATGGATTTGGATCGGGGGGGGGGATGAGGCTGTTGATTGGCTCGCTGTTGATCCCGAGGGGAAAAACGAAGAGGAGACAAGGTGGAGGTTTTTGCGGCGGCAGGGAGAAAATGATTGATGGGACTGCCTAGTCTAGGGTTTGGAATGGTTTATATAGCAAGAGGATTTTTGGATAGGGGCATTAGGTCCCTCGATTAAAATCGGACGGACACGAATAAAATAGCTAAGAAGCCCAAATAAGGAAACGATGACGTTTTGCAGACGTTTGGGTATGATCCGGACACAACGGTGGCGACACCTCGGGTCGGGTCCGGGACAACTTTCGGACGCGCGCGCGAGGAGGTCAGCGGACTGACGAGAGAGCCTAGGTTGGGCCTGAGGAATTGTGAAGAGTGGGTTGGTCTGAGAGAAGAGGGGAGAGATGCGGCCCGGCACGGTTTTCGGAGACCGAAAACGTCCGACGTTAGACCGGCTATATTGTCGCTATAGTTATCCGTTGGGGCATCAAACAGACTCCGAATGCGATGAAACTTGGCAGGCGGCCTACTAACAACAAAACAACACCGCACGCCAATTTTCATCCTATTCCGAGAACATTTTCTGGCCACTTATAAAATACTATTTCGGACATGCCGCGGGCGCGTGCAAGTGTGTCTGGGCTCAGAACGGACAACAGAAGGAATGGGGAGAAACCCGGACGGATGCAGGTTTTGAAAACATGATGATGCAATGCATACGATGACATGACAAGATGCAACACGCAAGCAAATGACAATGCAACAACAGCGAATAACTGCACGACACCTGGCACATCGGTCTCGGGGCGTTACAACACTCCACCACTACAAGAGGATCTCGTCCCGAGATCTAGAATGGCACCGGGGAAACAACGAAAGAGAAAGAGAAGAGGTAAAACTAAGTTGCTTCTTTGACAAACGAGTAAAACCAAAGAACCTTGAGAGGTTAAACAAATTCGAGAAAAGAATACCACGAAGGTGAACTAGGTCGAAAAACACTCCGTTAGAAACGAGGGACAAAGAGCATTGCGAAAAACCTTGAGGTTGAAGGGCAAGATATATATTGAAAACACTCCGGTTAAAGAAGGGGATCAAGGAAGACCAAATTCGGGCAGCCTCCGGTTGAAATGAAAATAATTGAATAAGAACTTGATAAGATGAGAAGATACGTGATGAAATCACAACACACTGCCACTGGAACTATTGAATGAATGGAACAAGGGGTAAGAAAGATCTCAGACCGCACTCCGGTTGAGAAGGGAGTCAAAATTTGATAAGATGAGAGAGCTCAAATGAAAACACGACACTCTGGTTGAGAAAGGGATGCAAGACTTGATAAGGCGAAAAGAACTTGAACAAAGGGGCACAATACTCCGGTTAAGCAAGAAAGGGAAGGAATAAGAGTGATATAATTTGGACAGCACTCCATCTGTAAATGGAAGGAATTGAACAAGACAAGATGAGAGGATACTTGAAAAGAGGACACAACACTCCAATAAAAGTATAGGCATGGAGAGATCATGATCTTTGACAAAACGAGATGATGGGTTGAAAATATGAACATCAAAATGCCTCCGGAACAAAAGAATAGAAGATAGATAATTGAAATAGGAGAATGGAGAAGAAAATGCCAACTTCTGCCACAAAAGAGCTTGACAAGGCATCTTTAGGAGAAAAGTCGAACGGAATTGTTGTAAAAACAACAATGAAAAGAGTAATCATGATATATGGTCTTATGGAATACAACTCAGATTATGAGGTGACAACTTGCCACTCACGGGAAGAGAATTGGGTTGGAATGAACAAGGAGACGAGAAACTATTTCACCGGGAGGATAAATGAAAAACTTGGATCATATATAAGCACCATAATAACAACCATCCTTAGGGAAGGCTTTAGGTGAAATATAACCCAAGAGAATACCAACGAACAGGTTGATGGATTTAAAAATATCCCAATCTTGACAGCATGTGAATCATGAAAACATGAACTCAAATTATCAAGAATGACACAATACCACCTCCGGTAATATGGTAGAAAGAATTGCACTCCGGATTGCAATATGAAGAAAGCTTGAGTTTCTGTGAAAAGAAACTTGATGAACATTTAGAGAATGAATTAAATCCTTTATGAACCATCATGTAGAGCCTCCATGAAGAACTCCGGTAATAAAAGGATGATCAAACAAAAGGAAAGAGAAGTTGAAAACACAAGCGAAGTCTTGCGATGCTTTAGAAGAATCTTAGTGGTGATATAATTGAAAGAGGTTGGAACTCCGAGAAAGAAAGATGAGCACTTGAAACCAAGAATATGTATGATGAACCACTCCGGAAAAAGAATTAATCACTTGGATGGAACAAGAATAAGAATTATGTTATGCGTATCCTTCAACAATTTAATTGCTGACAAGCAACGGATTTGGCATACTACTTATCCTTGTAGAAAGATTAAGATAGATATAGCGCAAATTTAATGGACCACCGGTAGGATTGAAACAACGAATGAATATATACGGTAACAAATGATGAGAACTCTTGGACGAACCACCGTAAGAATTGAAAATGAACTAAGAGAAGATAAAGAAACACCGGGAAGAATTGGGAAAAACGAATGAAGATACTTGAGGGGAATTAAGATGCAAGAGAACGAAGAGATCACAAGCCGATTAAAGATCACTTGAATGAAGCACCGGTAAAATTGGAGAATGATAGCTGAAAGTTGAAAATGAATAAGTCTTCTTAAATGATGGGCTTCAGGGAAAAGAAAAGGAAAATAACTCATGAAAAGCTCTGGATGGGTGAAAAGAATATCTCACAATCGCAATTAATTATGAGAGGATGGCAACAAGCTAGAATCATGAATCTTGAAGAGAAAGGATCAAGATTGAGAGAAAAAATCTTCTTCGGTCTTCAAAATCCGAGAATGACGACGAGAAACACCACCATGAATTATTGGGGCACACCGGAAGAATCAAAAGCAAAGAGGTTGAGCCAACTATGAAAAGAATTATGAAAGATCTAGGAGAAGGCACTTGACTGATGATAAATCATTCTTACGTCAAACTTCGAAAAGAATTTTGGATAGCTCTGGGGAGATTAGAAGAGTCAGGAAAGATCCTGGGAAAAGACCTATGGGTTAGTGCCCACTCAAAAGAAACACCGTAGAACGATTACTTGAAAAGGAGAATGCACCGGTTGAATTAAATGGCTAGAATGAAATAACAACCTCGAGAGAGCTTGAACGAATGCAGAGTGGAAACAAGAATCTTCAAGATATCTTCAGCATTCCGTAACAAATGAATAGCGAGGAGTAGATGATTAAGAGGTGCACCGGTATGAGAAGGCAATGAAATACGGAAAAGAATATGATCAACACCGAAAGCTTGAATTGAAAACACCGGAGAAAAAGGCAAATATTAGTATCTTCATGAGAATCACCAGATAAGAACTTGCCTGAAAAGAACGAAGAGACTTCACAAGAATAAAAGGATACTTGATTAAAACATCTGAGTCCTTGGAGAAAAACAAAGGGAGGGAGGGTGGGAAAAACAAAGACAATTTGGAATGGATGGAACGAACACCGGAAAGAAATAATAATTGATCTTGCTGAATGTTGAAGTGATCGGATCCACTTGAAGAGAGACACACCGGTTAAAATGATTGACATGACAATCTCGATGATCAAGAAGGATTAGTGTTCACATCGAGGTATGTGAACACCGCTTATAGAAGGTATGGAATCAACATTTGACTTCGAAGCAACTCGAATACCACAACTCAAAAACAAAACAAAGGATTGGCTTGCGAAATAAGCCGGAACAAACATATGATAGAGATTTCGTCCGAAGTTTTCATGGTGGGACCTACACGGGCTCGATCGTACAGCACCATCATGTACATGGCAGTGCACATGACATACGACGCGTCCCCGAGTGAGCATAGCCAAGGACTCTTTAAGACACAACGAGACCACTATAAAATCGACCGTGAATAGGCGAACCACTAGACGTCGAACCCCAATTTCATATCATACATCTGTCGGAAGGATATCCTAAGAGCTACTTGAATTCCCACCTATGAAACTCCCGAAATTTTCCGGTTATGCAATCAGGTGTTGGGGATACAGGGGAAGCAAAATATCTCACCCAAATCTAGCAAATCCTACATCCAGCTGTATCCATCCTTCAACACATAACCAAGAAACCTTCGGAAATCGTCTACCTTAACCTTCGAAAAGCATCCGTTATACAAGTTATGGCGATACTCCCGAACTCCCGCCCCAGTACTGGGTGGCGTCGAGGTTATCTCACCAACGAACTGCATAAAGGAGATTTTCGATGTCGACGAACATATCTCAAGTATTCCAGAATTGCAACAATAAATTTATGATGACAACACCTCAGAGCTCAACTCCCTGGGACACTTCCACTAAACCCCTGACAGGAGGCACCAAGACAGTATTCTCATCATAAGCCATCGGAACAAATCCAAGATACTCGCGTGATCCTAAATTTTTTTTAGTGAAATTTGAGAAGAGAAGAGTCAAAATTCTACGTCAGGATGCCTTACCAGAGCGATGAGGAGACTGGGAAGTAAAAAGAATTCCTAAACTCTCTGATATATAATTCCTAAATGACTCAAAACATTTTTCTAGACACAACTCGGCTGCTAAAAACGATCAAGCAATGGGGGCTCCTAAGGTCGGGGAAGGCTCTGATTACCAACTTGTAACGCCCTCGATGCGGCTATATCTCCCACGTGTCGAAGCACGACTTAGAGGCATAACCGCATTGAAAGCAATGTCGCAAGTGAGGTAATCTTCACACAACCCATGTAATAAAATAGGGGAAGAAGTTACATAGTTGGCTTACAATCGCCACTTCACACAATTACATGAATAAAGCATTACATCATCCAAATACAATCAAGGTCCGACTACGGAACCAAAATAAAAGAAGAACCCCAAATGCGACAAAGGTCCCCGATCGACCCCAACTGGGCTCCACTACTGATCAACTAGAACAGAACGACACAAAGGACAAGATCTTCATCGAGCTCCTCCTGAGCTTGGCTGCGTCATCTGCACGAACTCATCGGCACCTGCAAGCTGGTTTTTGGAAGTATCTGTGAGCCATGGGGACTCAGCAATCTTGCACCCCGCAATCAAGACTATTTAAGCTTGTGGGTAAGGTAAAGGTATGAGGTGGAGCTGCAGCAAGCGACTAGCATATATGGTGGCTAACATGCGCAAATGAGAGCGAGAAGAGAAGGCAAAGCACGGTCGGTAAAAGTATGATCAAGAAGTGATCCTGGACTACCTACGTCAAGCATAACTCCAACAACCGTGTTCACTTCCCGGACTCCGCCGGAAAGAGACCATCACGGTTACACACGCGGTTGATTCATTTTAATTAAGGTCAACTTCAGGTTTTCTACAACCGGACGTTAACAAATTCCCATCCGCCCATAACCACGGGCACGGCTTTCGAAAGTTCAAATCCCTGCAGGGTGTCCCAACTTAGCCCATCACAAGCTCTCACGATCAACGAAGGAATAGACCTCCACTCGAGACATTCCGATCAGACTCGGTATCCCAGTACAACAAGACATTTCAACAGGGTAAAACTAAACCAGGAACACCGCCCGAATGTGCCGACCAATCCCGATAGGAGCTGCACATATCTCTTTCTCAAGGCACACTCAGATGAGCAATCCGTACAACTAAAACCAGCCCTCAAGTTTCCCCGAGGTGGCGCTGCACAGGGCTCAAGTTCGGACCAACACTCAGAGGAGCACTGGCCCGTGGGGGTTAAAATAAAGATGACCCTTGAGTCTGTAGAACCCAAGGGAAAGAAAAGGCTAGGTGGCAAATGGTAAAACCAATGTTGGGCATTGCTGGAGAAGCTTTACTTAAGGCGAACTATTAAGGGGTTCCCATTATAGCCCAACTGCGTAAGGGACGCAAAATCCGGGAACATAACACCGATATGACGGAAACTAGGGCGGCAAGAGTGGAACAAAACACCAGGCATAAGGCCGAGCCTTCCACCCTTTACCAAGTATATAGATGCATTAATTAAATACGACATATAGTGATATCCCAACAAGTAAACATGTTCCAACAACGAACAAACTTCAATCTTCACCTGCAACTAACAACGCTATAAGAGGGGCTGAGCAAAGCGGTAACATAGCCAATCAACGGTTTTCTAGGACATTGGTGGGTTAGAGGCTGAACATGGCAATTTGGGAGGCTGATAAGCAAATGGTAGGCATCGTAGCATTGGCATAGCAAAAGAGCGAGCAAACTAGCATGGCAAAGATAGTAGTGATTTCGAGGGTATGATCATCTTGCCTGAAATCCCGCAAGGAAGAAGAACGAGTCCATGAAGAAGACAAACGGTCATAGTGGAACAAATCCTCACAACACGACGTTATCGGAACCAACCCGAAGAAGCAACACCGGAAAGAAGCAAACAACATAGTAAACAACCATCACATAATCATGGCATGATGCACAATCAAGTATGATGCATGTCCGGGTTAATGAAGCATGACATGGCAAGTGCACAAGCAATCCTACAAATTAAGTGGCGCTCAATATGCATCGGGATGCATATTGACAAAACACCACATCAATTATTTAGTTCTCCCTCGTTTATGTACCCAACAATATTAAATGTTGATTAGCATGGCAAGGGGTGAAGCAAATGAAAACTACCTATCTAGGCAAATTTAAATGAGGCCGAAACAACGAACAACAATTCCGAAAATCCTCATATGCATAATTTAAGGTTCGGTACAGTTCTTCCCTAAACATTATTTTAGAGTTGTTAAACATGCAAGATGAGTGCACCATGTTAAACTAGGCAAAATTCTACCCCATTTACATATAAAGTTTATTTAAATCGGAGCTACGGTTATTTAGATATGAATTAAAGCATTTTAGCATGGCATGGAGCAAATTTAACCAAACAGCATTTTAAACATTTTAACATGGCAAGAAAATGACATATTATTAATCTACACATAATTCTGAGCAAGTTTCATACATCATTCATTTTAATCCGATGCACGGTTTGTGAGTTATTATATGCATGTTGTGCAAGGGGTTTTTTGTAAATCTGTAAATTCCTGGATAAATAGATAAATCACTCTGCGGAAAAAATGTGACATGGGCCGAATCTTGCTGGCCCGACAGTGCACAGGGGCTGGAGGGGTCCTCACTTTGGGCCAGGCCCAGGTGGAGGAGGGAGGCCGGATCTGGGCTTCGGCTGGGCCTTGCAGCTGGGCTGGAGAGGAAGGAGGCCCGCAGAGGGCGCTGGCGCACTGGTGGGCTCATCCCGCTCCTCAACCTCGCCTGGATCGAGCAAGGCAGGGGCGGCGCTATGGCTCCAGCGGGGTAGGACACCGGCGGACGACGGTGACGGGGCGGATCCGGCAGGTGGGCGATGGGACAACCGGATCCGGGGACGGAGGCGATGGTGGCGTGTCCGTGGTGCTGGTCCGGTGCGATGGTGTTCCTGTCGCTCGAAGCAGAGGCGAGGCAGCAAGGCAGGGGCGAGGCCGACATGGCGACGTGCGGGAGGTGGGACGAGCCGGACGAGGTGGACTCCGTCGAAGGGCGCGGTCGGTGGAGCCTGCCGGGGTAGTCGCCGGTCTCCTGCGTCGCGCGGGGAAGACAGCGCAGGATCGAGGCTCGAAGCAGAGGGACGGCCCACGGCGGGGACTTGGCGTTGGCTGGAGGAGCCCATCCATGGGGCTTCTCATGGCGTACCTGAGAGAGAGGGAGGTGCGTGAGAGAGAGGAAGAAATCGGGAGAGGGAGAAGAAGGAGACAGAGTGGCGCGGGTCAGCCTGCTGGTCTTCGAGAGGAGCGCATCTCTCTGTGCCGACGAGGAGGTCGGGGAGGCTGGATGGATTTGGATCGGGGGGGGGGGGGTGAGGCTGTTGATTGGCTCGTTGTTGATCCCAAGGGGAAAAACGAAGAGGAGACAAGGTGGAGGTTTTTGCGGCGGCGGGGAGAAAATGATTGACGGGACTGCCTAGTCTAGGGTTTGGACTGATTTATAAAGCAAAAGGATTTTTGGATAGGGGCATTAGGACCCTCGATTAAAATCGGACGGACGCGAATAAAATAGCTAAGAAGCCGAAATAAGGAAACGGTGACGTTTTGCAGACGTTTGGGGATGATCCGGACACAACGGTGGCGACACCTTGGGTCGGGTCCGGGACAACTTTCGGACGCGCGCGCGAGGAGGTCAGCGGACTGACGAGAGAGCCTAGGTTGGGCCTGACGAATTGTGAAGAGCGGGTTGGTCTGAGAGAAGAGGGGAGAGATGCAGCCCGGCACGGTTTTCGGAGACCGAAAATGTCCGACGTTAGACCGGCTATATTGCCGCTATAGTTATCCGTTGGGGCATCAAACAGACTCCGAATGCGATGAAACTTGGCAGGCGGCCTACTAACAACAAAACAACACCGCACGCCAACTTTCATCCCATTCCGAGAACATTTTCTGGCCACTTATAAAATACTATTTCGGACATGCCGCGGGCGCGTGCAAGTGTGTCTGGGCTCAGAACGGACAACAGAAGGAATGGGGAGAAACCCGGACGGATGCAGGTTTTGAAAACATGATGATGCAATGCATATGATGACATGACAAGATGCAACACGCAAGCAAATGACAATGCAACAACAGCGAATAACTGCACGACACCTGGCACATCGGTCTCGGGGCGTTACAGGTGATGGCATTGATAGGTCTACAATCGGAGCACATGCGAAAGCTACCGTCACATTTTGGCATAAGAATGACTGGGACGGCACAAGGGCTCAAACTTTCACGCACATGTCCATGGTCTATGAGATGCTTTACTTGCCTTTGTATTTCTTTGGCTTCTTCGGGGTTGATGTGGTAGGGAGCTTCGTTCAGAAGCGGTGCGCTGGGGATGAGGCCGATGCGGTGCTTAATTCCTCATAGTGGAGGTAGTACCGGAGGTAGCTCATCGGGGAAAACATCGTGAAATTCCTGCAAAAGAGAAGACAACGCTAGAGGAAGAGTGTGAGAAGTGTTAGTTTCATTTCATTGTCCTTGCACACAATGACGTAGTGTAGGACAGTAGATGGGTTCTCACACACTCCTCTTATCTCACTTTTGGTGGCAAATAGGACTAAGTTCTTATTTTCGCTCATTGTGGAGGTGTTTGATTTGGGCTTGTGGCACTCATTCTCTTTTTGGTGGCTCTCTCTCTCTCTCACTATGATCTCCACAATGGGTGGCTTGCTTATCGGCGATCAGTTGACTTGGTGACATTGGACGGAGGACGTACTCCTTGCCCTTCATCTTGAAGATGTAGTGGTTCGTTCGTCCATTGTGGATGACTCCTCTATCAAATTGCCATGGGCGTCCAAGGAGAAGATGGAAAACGGTCATTGGAACGACGTCGCACTCCAAGGTGTCTTCGTAGGCGCCAATTTTGAAGGAGACTTGTACTCGGTGCTCGACTTGGATGGTGCTGGAGTCGCTAAGCCATTGCACTTTGTATGGATGTGGATGCTTTGTCTTGGGAAATTTTAGCTTGGATCAAAGTTCTTCACTTGCGAGATTATGACAACTCCCTCCATCGATGATGACCTTGACGGATCGTCCATTGATGCCGGCCTTGGTGTGTAATATGTGGCATCGTTGGTCTTATTCTTGGTGATGTTGGAGAGTCAAGACCTTGGAGACAACAAGAGCGGGACTTGAATCTTCATTGCAAAAGACTTGTTCCTCTTCATCGTTCACTTGCCGGTGCATGGCGACTTGCTCGATAGCGTCCATTTCTTCTTCACTCATTGAGTCGTAAGTGTCGTCGTCGTTGAGGATCATGGTTCGCTTGTTGGTGCACTCATAGGACTTGTGGCCTCGGCCTCTGCATGTGAAGCATTTGAAGGAACTTCTCTTGATGGTCTCATCGGTTGGAGTGGATGATGATGAAGCTCACGGTTTGAAGTTGCTTGTAGTAGGAGGATGACTTGGAGTTGACGAAGCTTTCTTGGAACTCAACTTGTCGATGTTGCTAGTAGAAGGCTTGGAAGTCGGTGTTGGAGTCGTTGAAGCTTTGGTAGCTTGATGCACTAGCTCGATGAGGTTCGAGTATGGTTGGAAGTCGGCGATCTTCTTGATAGGATGGTTGAGTCCAATCAAGAAACGTGCCATAGTTTGATCATCATCTTCCATGACACTTGCTCTTATCATGGCGATCTCCATCTCCTTGTAGTACTCTTCAACGGTCTTGGTTCCTTGCTTGAGTAGTTGGAGTTTCTTGAAGAGGTCGCGGTTGTAGTAGGTAGGCACAAAGGGTGCTCTCATGACATCCTTCATTTGTGCCAAAGTAGTGATGGGTGGTTCCCCTCTTGCCTCTTAGCACTCGATAACTTGTTCCCACCAAATGAGGACATAGTCTTGGAACTCTAGGGATGCCATCACGATCTTCTTCTATTCTTCATAGTTGTGCAAGCGAAAGATTTTGTCCACCTTCAATGCCCATGAAAGATATTCTTCGGGATCGTTGCTTCCATTGAACTTGGGCATTGTGAACTTGAGCTTTCCGTAGCGTTGTTCTTCATTGTGTTGGGGTCGGGGATGATGACGCCCGTGTTGTAGATGATTGTCAAGCTCGTGTCGCTCTTGGTGAGGAGGGTTGTCAACCTCATGTTGCTCTTGTCGTGGAGGATTTCCATTGTCTTCATGTTCTTGATGAACTTGATGTTCTTGGCGAGCTTGTGGAGGATCTTGTCGAGCTCGAGGAGGAGCTTTAGGAACTTGACGATGCACGCGAGGTTGAAATCTCCGTTCTTGAATTTCTTCGCGAAATGCTTCTTCTTGTTCTCGAGCTTGTCGGCCTCGGTTGGCTATGGCTCGACTTGAATCTTGGAGGGCTTGTTGCGCCGCAAGTGCTTGAGCTTCACGGAGTTGTTCTTCTTGGCGTTGTGCCTCGGCATCTTGTGCAACTTGGTGTAGACGCGCTCGCTCTCCCTCTTCATGTTGGCGTTGATGTTGCTGTTCTCATGCTAGCGCAAAACCCTCTTGGGTTTGACGTTGTCAGCGCTCTTGAGAGTCGGTGTCGCGTAGAGGATTGAGTCTTGCTTGAAGATCGTTGTGCATGGCACGGCATAGAGTGTTCGATGTCGGTGTACTTGAGCCGGAGAGGGTGAAGTCGGACTGTCGACTAGAGCCTTCTTGATGAAGACGAAGTGGAAGAAGAGCGGTTGAGCAACAAAGCGCAAATTTTGTCCATCCTTGCGTCATTCTCTTGCTTGTGATCATTGAGCTTGTGGTTGAAGTAGTCCCTTGTACGTTGCTTGGAGAGTCGCAAGTCGGCGGCGAGGTTGTCAACGCGTTCACTCATAGCTTGTTGCTCTTGATGCAAAGCACGTTGTGCACCAAAGAGGTGGCTCTTGGTGATGTAGGAGTTCATGTCGTCGTCGTGCTCAATGAAGAGTGGGTTGGTGGAAGTACTTGGCCTATCCATCATTCCAAGACAAATGTGAGTGGTAGAAAGAGAAGAACGAATACCAAATGTACCTTGACCGAAGTTGAAAGTGGATCAATGATCACTCCAATGTAGGACAAGGAAATAGCACAATTGGTACTAGTTGTTGTCGGTTTCTCACACCTACACAAGTAAAAGCTTATGGTGGAGCTTGGTTAGGATGGAGGCACAAAATTTCATGCAATTGTAAGTGAGCTTCAATAATGTTGGCAAAGATTCACAAGATGCAATGTAACAAGTAGACCAAGCATATAAGGTACACGGAAACACACACGCAAAAAGATAAGTGGGGTTGGGCAACCAAGGATGAGCCAAAATGTGGAATCCACGAAAATTCTCTTGTTGCACAACACTAGAAAGACGCTAGTACGATTGCACAATAAGCGGATACAAGAACTTATGCACAACCTACTTAGCAAAAATGCAATGACTTCTGTCCCAAGTATGCTTTATGCAAGGTGTTTCTATGATATGATCCAAGATGATCGAATATGACAATCTTAATGTTGTATGATGCTATGGTTCTTGCTTAAAAGCTCTTTGCTTATCTTTCCTCTTTGCTTAAAAGCTTGTTTGGCTCTTTAATGTTGGAGCTCTTTTCTTATGCGATGCTTGACGAACCAAGGTAGCAATTGTGTATGCGATGACAACTTTGTGACACAAGAGATGATACCAATATATGCAACAATAATGTATGTATGCTATGGGAAGTATGATCACTAATGTGCACAAGTCTCGTTGCCGGCAATACTCAATGGCTAGTCTCGATGGGTAAGCAACACAAAGGAGTAAGGCTATGATGGTTGTCAATGTAATGGCAAGAGTGATATGTCCAATACCAAGACGAGGTTACCATTCTTGCTTATAGTATGGTGTCAAATTGATGGACTGAATACCAAGTTGTAGTCGAGGTGGTCATTGTAGCATTTTAATCGCATCTACTAGTCATTCAAGCGCGAGTTTCATCAATACCATTTGGCATTCTTGCTTATCAGTTTGATTAAACTCTATTTCTTGTAAAGTGGTTGTGGCAGGAACAAGGGAATGATTTCTGTGGATACTATGTTTGCGAGTCCATCCGCCACATGACCTGTGAGCGGGGCTACACTGACGAACAATATGAAGTACGTAAATAACAACATTCACAATTTTATTTTATTACCATCATTTGTGTTGAGTTTCATTCATTCATATATATATATGTATTGACCCCCTTCTTTAAATTAGATGTTTCGGAAGCGGGATGAACTCCTAGCACCAGCTCGCATGCGAGCAATTCAAGAGGAATTGGCGGCATTCTTTCTTGACCACGTGATCCCTGAAGACGGAGAATTCTATGTTGACCCTGAGTCCATATGATTATATTTGTAAGAGATAATTATTGTATATATGTAGCCGGTAGTGTCAGATAGATATACGAGAACTTGTTGTTCGACCAATCTCTCGGAGAAGGAGAGGTGGTCGATATCACTTCTCTCTATATGCATATATGTTCATGACGATCTTCTGTTTCCTTCGTTTGCTTACTAGCTAGCCAGCGTGTCCAGTCCTCTCTATACGTATTAGTACGTAGCGTCGACCAAGCACGGACATAAGAGAGGACACTTCTCTCTATTAATTATAGCTAGCTAACACAATATATGAAACACCTAAATTAACCCCCCAAAACCCCCAACCCCCCCCCCCCCCTAAAAAAAACTAAAACCCCAGCCACAGAAATGCTGACGCGTGGATTCCTATTGGTCCCGGTTGGTGCAACCAACCGGGACCAAAGGGTCTCCTGCCTGTGCTGTGCGCACTGCCCACGTGGAGGCCCATCAGTCCCGGTTCTAGATTGAACCGGGACTAAAGGGTCGGAGCATTAGTACCGACACTTTAGTCCCGGTTCAGGAACCAGGACTAAAGGCCCTTACGAACCGGGACTATAGGCCCTTTTTCTACCAGTGTATGCGATGCTTGACGAACCAAGATAGCAATTGTGTATGCGATGACAACTTTGTGACAAAGAGATGATACCAATATATGCAACAATGATGTATGTATGCTATGGGAAGTATGATCACTAATGTGCACAAGTCTCGTTGCCGGCAATACTCAATGGCTAGTCTCGATGGGTAAGCAACACAAAGGAGTAAGGCTATGATGGCTATCAATGTAATGACAAGAGTGATATGTCCAATACCAAGACGAGGTTACCGTTCTTGCTTATAGTATGGTGTCAAAATGATGGACTGAATACCAAGATGTAGTCGAGGTCGTCGTTGTTGATGACGCGTCCATGGCGAAGATGAGCGGTGGCGATGTTGATGACAAACCGTACCTAGGTAGACGAAACACAAAAGGATACGGAACCGCAACTCAAATTCTCAAAGCTCGAAGTGGCAACACGTGTCGAAGTGCGAAATGGTCTAAATGGTGGTGGTGTGCGGAATTGGTGATGGTGTATTGGTGCTGGGAGTGCATATGCGGAAATGTAGGGCGGTGGTGGTGACTAGACTGAAAAAAAATCAAATTCGTCAGGGTCGGTCAGACGTCCGGGCTGGGCCGGTCGTCCGGTCGTCGGACGTCCGTGCTGGGTCGGACGTCCGGTGCCTGGGCGAAATTTGGGCACGGGATGAACAACTAGGGTTCGAGGTGGAGATGGCGAAAATGGTGAAATCCGGAGGATTTTGTGGATGGAAAGGGTGGGGAAAGGGGGGGAAGCTATATCCACTCAAAACAAAGCAAATCCATGGATCCAAACCAACAAAATCTCAACACACTAACAAATCACAAAAAAATTGGGGCTATTTTTGTGGGGGAATTTTTGAATCAGGCCGAAAAACAACAAAAAAGGCTGGCAACACAACGGGGAGGCTCCGAAATCGTGATCAATGTGGCTCATGATACAAAGATGATGTAGGGTAGAACCCTAATCAGCCGATCTTTCACGAAAGGAGTGGATCCCGCGGTGAACACGAAGAACACGTGGGGGAAAAGAGGGAAAGAACAAGGAGAAACACAAGAGAATCACTAAACCAACACAAGATAGTCACACATGTGCTAGATCCTCGGATACATAAGAGTTCACACGGTACACGATCAACTACGGACAATACAAGGGTAGCCGGTCTTCTCCGTGAGGAGGTCTTGATGTTCTTCTCCGCGAGGATGTCTTGAATCCAAAGGGATCTTCTCCGAAGAGGCCGCGGTCTCCTCGAGGAGTAGATCTGTTGTGGATGAGCAATGCTCTATCTCTCAAATGAGCTAAACTAATGCTAACCCTTGAAAGTTGGACGAGGTGGAGTATATATAGTCTTAGTACAACAGAGGGGGGGTGAAGGGGTACGTGGGCTGCGGCCCGACACGAAACGGTGCACAGGCATTGGACGTCCGAGAGTCACCGATCGTCCGGAGGCTCGCGAGGGTCCGGACGTCCGGTGCCTGTCGGACGTCCGTAGATTCGGCTCAGGTGGTCTTCTGTCGGACGTCCGGTCGGGGTCGGACGTCCGGGCGTCGGTCGTCCGCTGGGTTCCGGAAATCCGTAGATTGGCTCGGGTGCGGTGGCGTCGGACGTCCGGAGCCTGTAGCTTCTTCTTCATCATTTCTTATTCTCCGTCATCTCCATCTTCACGTCCATCTTCCTCTTCTCCATGCTCCTTAGCTTCTCCATGATACCTGAGAATGCACAAAGTGTCCGTATGAGGTAGTAGCCATGTCTCATGTGCATAAAAGTGGAAATGTGAGAGGAGAGATGTCACATCGGTTTCAAGAGCTCTTGCACGTGCTCGTGTCATGGGTCCAAGAGGTGTCATAGAAGATGTAGTTGGGTCCATGGGGATGGCCCTGGGATGCTCCGCAACAGAAGCGGCCCGACCCGACTCCTCGTCATCGCTTGTTTAATGCCCAACCACTTCCCCGCCTGCACGCATGCATGGGTCGATTATTAGGGCGGGCGAGGGGCGCACACGGGCTGTTTTGGGATGATTAGGGTTAGTGCTAGGCTGCTAGTAATATCTGGATATGGATTGATAGACACGCCGAGCGGAGGAAGATTTCGACGCAAATGGTGTGTGTATGGAGCGGCTCGGATACGATTCTCATCTGTGTGATGGGGCTCACGCATCCAACCGCATTCCACTCGAACTGATAATGACGCTTCTTTGTGCCAATAGATTTTGCGTTGGGTCCCTGACAAGTGACAAGGATAGGCCAACTCGCAATAGGACGTCCGTTTTGTTCGACTTGTGTCTGTTTGCGTCGGCAAAACAGACATGAGTGTTGAGCACGTATATGTGTTATGTGCATATTGTGTATTGAGCCCGCCTCCTAGTTTCTTATATAGTTGAGGTTTGTGGCTCATCTCTGTACATCATATATACGTGCCTATGCACGAAAAGCAATACATCGTGCAATTTTAATCTCATACATGGTATCAATTTTTAGGTATTAATCCTCGCCTTCCGCCGCCGCCGCCGCTGCGCGCTTCCTCACATGCTGCCGATGTCACCACCCAGCCATCTTTGCCCGCGTGTCATCTCCCGCGCAAGCCGCTACACCTCCCTCCTTCGCCCGCTCGCTAGCCCGCCGATCGCGCCTGCCCGCCTGCATCGCTAGCTGCCAATCGCACACGATCCCATCAGCTGTGCCTGATCACGCTAGCTGCCAACCGCGCACAATCCCGCCAGCCAGCCGCCAAATTGCGCCCAATCCTGCTAGCCACCCAGCCGCGCCGCCCGCTTCGCCAAGTCGCGCCCGATCCCGCCAGCCAGCAACCCGCGTCCGCCCATCACCCGTGCCACCGCTGCCTGCCCGCTTCACCAAGTCGCTGCTGTACACCCGTGTCACCCACATCCGCTTTCTACTGCCGCCACATGTCGGTGTAAAAACGGGCTGATCTCGGGTAGGGGTCCTGAACTGTGCGTCTGAGGATCGAAGGTAATAGGAGACGGGGGATACGATGTTTACCCAGGTTCGGGCCCTCTTAATGGAGGTAATACCCTACTTCCTGCTTAATTGACTTTGATGAGTATAGGAGTTACAAGAGTCGATCTACCTCGAGATCGTAATGGCTAAACCCTAGATGTCCAGCCTGTATGATTTGTGATTGCCTCTACGGACTAACCCTTCGGTTAAAATAGACACCGGAGGGGGCTAGGGTTGTACAGAGTCGGTTTATAGAGAAAGGAAACTACACATCTGGCCGCCAAGCTTGCCGTCCACGCAACGGAGAGTCTCATTCAGACACGGGGGAAAGTCTTCTATCTTGTATCTTCACGGCCCATCAGTCCGGCCCATATCACATAGCCCGGAAAATCGAGGACCCCCTTATCCAGGACTCCCTCAGTAGCCCCTGAACTTGCCTTCAATGACAACGTAGTATCCGGCTTTATGTCTTCGGCTTTGTAAGGCGAGTTCTCCATTACACTTCGGATTTGACGATAATTCGGCTCCACATTAAATATTGATTCTTTGCTGCCGTCGTCTCGGCTTCCACGTATCGGATGAATGTGAACGGTCTAGGTGCTTTTTTTACAAATAACCCCTCAACTATGCAGGGAAGGCATCTATTTAAGGAGATTAGATCTTAGGTGCCATTCCCCACCACGCAGAAATCCTTAGAACTCGCCATAGGAAATCTTCCAAACATGGCCGGCGCTCCTAGCTCTTCCTCACGCCCCCTCGGCCCTCAAAAGGTGATTGGGAAAGCTGCTTAGTATCCCACGCCCATCTAAATAAACTTCAAACGCAGGGATATCTTCCTCCCGCGGATCTAGTCTTTGTTCGGGCTGGATTAACTTTCATCAATGGCGAGGCCCTGGCGGAGAATTTCCTCAGTCCGTCTAAAGAGGAGCGGGTGTGCTTCGTTTCCTTCCTTTTGAGAGGCATATGATTTCCTATCCATCCTTTCCTCAAAGGTCTCCTGGAGTATTACGGCCTCCAACTGCACAATCTGACACCAGGCTCCATCCTGCACATCACGGGCTTCGTTGCTCTTTGCGAGCTGTTCCTAGGCTTTGAGGCTCATTTCCAGCTATGGGCGGAAATTTTTCTGCCTCGTCCCCCACTCCCAAAAGGGATCTATATTCGAGGTGGGCGGCATCGAAGTATGGCGCATAGCCGAGACAGGATACCTGTCCGGTACTCCAAAGAAGGCATCCGAAGAGTGGCCCTCGGAATGGTTTTATATTGAAGACATCGTTCTTCTGGACCCAATCCGGCGCGGTCTTCCGAAATTCTCCAGCGCTCCTTTAAAGAAGCGCGCCAGTTGGCGTCCCCGAAGCCTCGAGGAAGGAGACAGTGCGAAGGTCAAGAGGCTGGCAAGCAAGATCAGAGTACTTGCCAACTCCAGGATGTCTATAATCGAGGTAATGGCGATTTCAATAACGTGATGCGTTCAGCCGCTCCAATCTAGAGGATTTCCTATGTGGAATTACAATGGGGATGACGATGTGTCCCGTTGTCTACGCAAGGGTCCAGACAATTTTGCCGCGCTCGTCACCATCCTAGCTGACCTTTACAAAGGGAAGAAGGAAGACTTCACTCGCTTGAAATGTCGGGAAGGTTTTTCCATGTATAACCCCATCGACTGGTGAGTTTTTTAATTATTGGCCTTACTCAACCTTTTTCCAGAGTCATGCTAGTCGAATTTAATCGGGCTACTTTTAATAGGAATGGAGAAAGGTTGTTGAGGGGGTCTACAACCCCGCTCCGCATCTAGAGGACCATGTTCGAGACCTGGATCCCGGATATGAAGAAGATCCAGATATATTCATAGAACTTAAGGAGGGGGTCTTCTATCAGGCGAGCTACGACGGCACGAAAGTGGCCATTATAGCCGATTACCCCGGCCTTCTCCCCTCCTCTCATGTAAGTACCCAGGAGACCTCTCCTCCAAAAAAGTTTTCCCGTTGCGCCTCACCCACCGCACTGTCTCATGCTCCAAAGGGGTGGTGCTCGTCTCGCCAAGCTGTATCAAAGGTGTCTTCTAATAAGGCGGCGCCCGCGCAGGGCGAGTCTTTGAAAAGAAGGGCAAACGGTGATACTACCGAGCCCCCACCTTCACCAAAGACATCTAGTTTTTAACATGCACTCGATGGATAGACCGAACTGTGACGTTTTCTGTTGGGCCATTTTTTAGGAAGAGCATACGCCGGACTATATCCGGGGAGCTCGCCGGCCATGCATTGACCAATTCGGCCCCGGACCCTGCCATAAGGACTAGGGTTGATATGGACAAAATGCCGGATTATCATCTCCAAGAGGATTCAGATAATGTGTCTGTCACCAATTACGAAGTGGAGAGCGCGATGAATCATCGGCGGTGGAAAGAGGCCATGCGCGACCCAAGTTTTACCAAAGAGGCGTTCAATGCCCTCAGCTCTGCGGATGCATATATCCGAGCTACTCATGATGGACTTGCTGGAGCCACTCACCAGCTTTCAAAGGATATGCGGGTAAGAACTTTGTGTGGATTCAATAATCATGTGCCAGTAGCCCCCGAGACTTGAAGCAGTTGGCCCAATTGATTTAAGGGTCGTTTATATTATCAGGTACTCACGATGAAAAACAACACGTTATCCAAGGAGCTTGAAGAATGTCGGACCAAGCTAACTGTTGTCACCGTCAAACTGGAAAGTTTGAAGAAATCCAAGAAGGCACCGGATGGTAAGCACAACAGTGTCTAGAAAATATGTTTATGTACTAACAATGATTGTTGAATATTCATTGTTTTGTTTATAGCAGCAGGATCGACGGATCAGTTGGAGGAGTCATGGTGATAGTGTATATTGCAATGAAGGCAGTTCATCGTTTTTCCGCCGACCAATTATTCCCTTAAGAATGCTAGCTTTCGGCTTCACCCGTCTGAGGTACATGTCCGGATGACCCGGTTGTAACAATCGCAGAGGTGCTCCCATTATGCCTTAGCCGAACAAGCGGGAACGTAGGGCATAAGCACAGGAGCCAGGTAACCCAGCTTGGCAAAAACTTAAGTCATAGAGGTGCATATAATGGCAAAGACAAGACGTATGTGAGCAAACAACACACACACACACGCATATATATATATATGGTGAGTTTTATGCCCAGAATAATAAGCTTCTATTGAGAGAAGCCCCCAGTTATGATGGGGTGTATACATTTAAGGATGCGTACCCCTGAAGTGTGCGGCTTACCCGAACACATGCTAGAAATCGTAAGGAAAACAAAAAGAAGGAAAAAATTGAAAATAAGAAAAAGGGAACAAACAAAGGTATGTGTCTGGACTTAGGCGTAGAATCTTCGGAGCCTGGCAGTGTTCCATGGGTTCGGCTCTAAGTGATTGTCCGATGCATTGCGAAGGCGATAGGCTCCTCCAGTGAGAACTTCATCTATAATGAAGGGACCCTCCCATTTGGGCTTGAGCTTGTCCTTTTTATTCTTTGGTAGGCATAGAATGAGTTCACCGACATTATAAGTCTTTGCCCGCACTTCTCTGCTTTGGTATCTTCGAGCTTGTTGTTGGTACAATGCGGAACGGGCTTCTGCAACATCGCGCTCCTCCTCCAGGCCATCTAAGTCGTCCCGCCGATAGAGCTCGGCCTCTCTCTCCTCATACATGCATACTCGGGGTGAGTCATGAATAATATCGCAGGGCAAGACAACCTCTGCGCCATACACCATGAAGAATGGTGTGTATCCGGTCGTGCGATTGGGCGTGGTCCGCAACCCCCAGAGTATGGAGTCGAGCTCTGTCGGTGTCAAAACCGGCGGATCTCGGGTAGGGGGTCCTGAACTGTGTGTCTAGGCCGGATGGTAACAGGAGGCAAGGGACACGAAGTTTTACCCAGGTTCGGGCCCTCTCGATGGAGGTAAAACCCTACGTCCTGCTTGATTAATATTGATGATATGGGTAGTACAAGAGTAGATCTACCACGAGATCAGAGAGGCTAAACCCTAGAAGCTAGCCTATGGTATGATTGTTGTTGTGTATGTTGTCCTACGGACTAAAACCCTCCAGTTTATATAGACACCAGAGAGGGTTAGGGTTACACAAAGTCGGTTACAATGGTAGGAGATCTACATATCCGTATCGCCAAGCTTGCCTTCCACGCCAAGGAAAGTCCCTTCCGGACACGAGATGAAGTCTTCAATCTTGTATCTTCATAGTCCAGGAGTCCGGCTGAAGGTATAGTCCGGCCATCCGGACACCCCCTAATCCAGGAGTCCCTCAGTAACCCCTGAACCAGGCTTCAATGACGACGAGTCCGGCGCGCAGATTGTCTTCGGCATTGCAAGGCGGGTTCCTCCTCCAAGTACTTCATAGAAGACTTTGAACACAAAGATAGTGTCCGGCTCTGCAAAATAAGTTTCCACATATTGCCACAGAGAGAATAATATTTACACAAATCTAATCTGCTGATGTATTCCATAGTGTGACACACCACGGCCAAGCCTTTATCCGAGTCGTTTCATTATCGCACCTCAGCGCGTCATGCGAGGCGGTTTCCTTGGCACATCTTGTTAAAGCAGAGACCGTGTCCCCTTATTCCGGGATTCTCATCAATACGGGCGTGGGTAACCCAACCGCGCCATTGATTACGGCGCTTGGAGATAAGCGAGTTTTACCAGGCTGGTGGGGACACGTAGTTGCGTCCACCCATATAAGGGGATAAGGATCCACCTTTTCACCTATGCCTTCTTCCTCCCTTGCTTATCCATTCTCGCGCACTCGAGCTCCAGCGCCCAAGTCTGCACTCCCCACCTCAACCTTCTCCAGCCATGTCCGGAGCGGGAGGCAAGTGGATGGTCTCCTCCGTCACGGAGGGACACATCAAAAAACTGAGGAAGGCCGGATACTTGTCTAACGACATTGCGTACCGGCTTCCCGAAAAGGGGCAGCTCGTCCCCACCCCTAGGCCCCATGAGAGGGTGGTGTTCCTCCCCCATTTCCTCCACGGGTTGGGCTTCCCTCTTCACCCATTTGTCCGGGGGCTCATGTTCTACTATGGCCTGGATTTCCACGATCTGGCCCCGAACTTTTTCCTCAACATCTCGGCGTTTATCGTCGTGTGCGAGGCTTTCCTCTGCATCCGCCCCCATTTCGGCCTATGGCTCAAGACTTTCAATGTCAAGCCGAAGGTGGTGCGCGGCAACCAGGCGGAGTGCGGAGGCGCCATGGTGGGCAAGATGGCCAACGTCTTATGGCTCGAGGGCTCCTTTGCGGAGACCCTGAAGGGGTGGCAATCGGGGTGGTTTTACATCACCAAGCCGCGCGACCCCGAATGGGTCGCAGCCCCCGAGTTTCGATCTGGACCCCCTACGCGGCTCACCTCCTGGAAGGAGACGGGCCTATCGTGGGGTAAAAAAGGAGAGCTGACCGGACTCCAAACATGCAGCCAAACCCTGGTCGACAAGAAGCTCAAACTTGTCAATGTAGTCCAGGTTATGCTCATCCGCCTGATCCTCCAGTGTCAACAACGAGCTTTCAACCTGTGGGAGTTCGACCCGGCGCGGCACCAAACTCTGAGCAGGCTCTTCGACATGACATACGAAGATGCCTAGAAGGTGCTTTTTAAGGGCGCCGAGGCCCCCGCATCCGCTACAGAGGATCACGGATTCAGTACGCAGCGTCACGCTCATGCAGTAAGCTATTTTTTCCTTTTACAGGGTATCGGTTTTTCATAGTTTGACTCCGTGCGGGATCTAAGCTCCCTTACCTTTGACAGGATTGGCAGGTGATGTTCGGACATATCAACTGTCCGGCTCCTTTGCCCGAAGGCCCAGCGGACGCTCGCTTGGCGAAGCTGCTGGTCCCGGCACCCTATGTGGTGCCGGAGAAGAAGGCCATGAAAAAGGCCACGGGGATTCGAGAGTGTGCCCGGCGCCAAGAGGTGTCGGATCCATCATCCGACGGTTCCGAGGCGCATTCCTCCCGTGAAGACGAGGAGGAAGAAGAAGAGACCTCTCCCCCTCTAGCGGGAGGAGAGAAGAAAAGGAAGGCCGCCCTCTCTAGGGAGGCCGGAGGGTCCAAGAAGGGGAAAATCCTTCCTTCGGACTACTCCACCGACGCCGACGACGGCGGAGAGGTGTGGCCGCCCAGGGCCAAGCCCATGGCAAAATTGTAAGTATCTGGATACCAGAGTAATTCATAATATTCGTTTATTGCACAGCTTTCCCTTATGTCAAATATGTTTATGCAGCCCACCCAAAGATCAGCTCGACGCGTCGTCGAGCGGCTCACTAGACTCGTCGGATGTGAACTCGCTTCCGACGGCTTCCTCCTCCCGCCCTACGGACGACACCGAAGTGTTGTCCCAACAGGTTCCAAGCCGGGAGGAGGTGGTCCTGGAGGCGCCTCAAGGCGACCTCCTGGACTCCAGGAGTAAAGGGGATGAAACCCCCCAGGGCTCCAAGTTCGGCTCTAGGCCGGACACCGCTCCGAAACCTTCAAAGGTTCCAGAGTCCGGCGAGGGACCTCCTTCCAAGGGGAGCAAGCCCACCGTGTCGGTGACCCCCGTCCAACCGGAGGCGCCGGACAATCTGTTGGAGGCGCTCCAAGGCACCTCCATCGACGAGGAGCACCGCACCATTATGAGTGCGGTGGTCCAGAAGGTTCAGTCCGCCAAGAGCGGACTGACTGAAGCTTGTACTAGCCTTTTAACAGGCTTTGAGGTAAGTAAAGAATGTGTAAATAATATTACCGCATAGACAGTAGCCCCTGATGCTCTGTTTGGCGTTCGGGAAGAAAAGCCGAATAGAGGATCAAATAAAATTCGCAGGAGTCTAACAAAAAGGAGTCAATATGCGTATGCAGGCTTCTCTGCTTGCGTCCGCCGCACTGACTGCGGAAGTGAACGTGCTAAAGCAGAACCTCGAACGGTCCGAGCAAGAGCTCGGGCGTGCCAAGAAGCAGCTCGAGGACAATGAAGGTACGAAATACCTTGTTTAAATATATATATAAAAAGGTGCAATTGGAAAAAATGACAGGATTTTCATGGCTATTGTAGGGGCCACGTCTGAGGTGGCGACCCTTAAGCAAGCGCTGGTCGAGGCCGAGAAGAGGGCGGCCACGGAGCGCACCGAGCGGGAGAAGTATGAGGCCGAGGTTGGCAAGGTACGGCAAGAGCTCCAGGCTCTCATGGAAAAACATGAGAGTTTGGAGCTTGACTCAAAGACACGAGCATCCGAGCTCGCGGTGGCTATTGAAAATGCCAAGTCTGCCAAGGCCGAATCCCAGAAGACCCTCCAGGAGTTGGATGAGGTGAAGAAGATAGCGGCGGGTAAGGCATTCTTTATGCAAAGCAAACACATAAACGTGAGTTACTTGTTACTTACCCGAATCCGGAGCTCTCCAGGAGCGTTCGCAGATCTTCCCCGGAGTGTGTCCGATGCCGCCGCATTCTATCGAGCCGAGGAGGGCAGCTCGATAGAGAAGGTGTTCTGGTCTCAGTATGCTGAGGCCGGACACCCTGTGCCCCTGAGCGACCAGCTGAAGCAACTGGTCAAGCTCCACAAGGCGGCCGAACAGGCCATGAAGGGCCTCATAGTTCGGTTGTGGCCTGGAGGGGCTCTGCCTGGGAGCTATTTTGGGCTGGTGCGACAGCTGGTGGAGGCCTGTCTGAGGCTCTAAGTCATCAAGTGCTCCATCTGCATTGAAGGTGCCCGTAGGACCCTTGCCCGTGCTAAGGTGCACTGGGGCAAGCTGGATGCTGAGAAGCTTGTGAAGGACGGGCCATCGCCGGGGAAAGAGCATCGCAAGCCCGATAATTATTATAAGGATGTTCTGAAGGGTGCCTTCCTTGTGGCGGATGAATGTTCTAGGGATGTAATTTTTGAGTGAAACTTGCTCGTTTTGTCCTGTGCGCTGAAAAGTTGTTCATATGCACTAAGCAATGCTATTGGAATTTAAAATATTACCTTCTGTGCGGCTATTTATCAATTCTAAGAGATGGCAAGTCGTCGGCTTCTGCCCCCATGCCGCTAGTGCTGGGGTTTTCGGGGATAAACATGAGCGCTCTTTTCCCCATGTTTGGGTCCTTCGAGGGAGGCGCTCAGCCCAACGAACAAGGCAATCGGACTATAATGCGTGAACACTCTCACTTAGCCATAGAATTCTATAATTTTAAATTTCAGCGAAGCCCCTGGTATTCGGAAGACCGAGTTCGGGGCGCTATCCACGCCTTGGCCGGACAGAGCCGGCTCCTCGCTCTAAGCGGCATAAGTCGTTAGGGACTCGAAAAACCTCTCAAACAGTGACCAGCTCTAGCTTTATCATGACAGTCAGTTTTAGCTTTCTCCACTGAGGTGCTCGACCTAGCTCAACTGGGCACAATCGCAGTGGTTCTCCTAGTGCTACCTTAGCCGATATAGCGGAACGTAAGGCACCAAACATAGGAGTCGGGCAAACCCAACTATTTACCCAAGACATGATTCGGAGCCGATGCATATAATGCTATAAGTTCGGGGTGCCACACTTGTTAAAGTGTTCGGACTTCTCACACCATATTGAGGGGTACTAAAGCCCCTGGCGTATTTTGGTCATACCAAAGTGTATGGATGCAACATGTCGTTAAGGAACATATATTAAAAAAGAGTAATGCAAAAGTAGACAAAAGCTATGCATTGTTTGTTAAAGAGGGCTGCAATCAAAGCAGAACGATACAAATAGCGCGATAAGCAAAAGGTTGGACTATGTAACATGTCCGTTCCAGGGGCAAGCTGCGGAATAGTATGCGAAACAGGTATACTGCTCGCGATAGAGACCACCTGGGAGTTCCGTAATGCGGCGTGGCTTGTCTGCTTCCCTGGTCCTTGCATCGTTTGTGCGGCATTGAACTGCCAAACAGGCCTTCCGAAGAGTGGAGTCCTGAAAGTAAGAGAAAATTAAGAAAAATCGGCAGCCCCTGGTGCGGTTTAAGCCGTGTTTCGGGCGTGCCGTGATGGTGCCCCTCCCCTGTACCCATGGTATTTCTCGAGCGTAGTTATGTACGCGAAGTACTGGTATCGCATTTTTGCGAGGGCTGGGGTTGGGGCCGCAATTCTACGCCTTCTCGGGTCATGCCAGGTGGTCTGTTGTAGGTTACTCCGGGCGCGCTTGACGGTGTCCGGTCGTTTAATGGCCGGACAAGAGAACTGCCTGGAGAGGCTGCTTTGTACTTCTGCTGTAAGGGCCGCCGTGTGCTCCTCCGTTCGGAGGGAGCGTTCGGTGTTTCCATTGACCGTAATTACTCCTCGAGGGCCTGGCATTTTGAGCTTAAGGTAGGCGTAGTGCGGTACCGCATTGAACTTGGCGAATGCGGTCGCCCGAGCAGTGCGTGATAGCCAGTGCAGAATGGGACTACGTCGAAGATTAACTCCTCGCTTCGGAAATTATCCGGAGATCCGAAGACCACTTCAAGTGTGACTGAGCCTGTACAGTTGGCCTCTACACCTGGTATTACGCCTTTAAAGGTCATTTTGGTGGGCTTAATCCTCGAGGGATCTATGCCCATTTTCCGCACTGTATCCTAGTAAAGCAGGTTTAGGCTGCCGCCGCCGTCCACAAGGACTCTAGTGAGATGAAATCCGTCGATAATTGGGTCTAGAACCAATGCGGCGAATCCGCCATGACGGATGCTAGTGGGATGGTCCCTTCGATCAAAGGTGATCGGGCAGTAGGACCATGGGTTGAACTTTGGGGCCACTGGCTCTACCACGTATACGTCCCTTAACGCGCGCTTCCGCTCCCTTTTGGGGACGTGGGTTGCGTATATCATGTTCACCGTCCGCACTTGTGGGGGAAAACCCTTCTGTCCACTGTTATTCGGTGGCCGGGGGTCCTCGTCATCATCGCTATGCAGCCCCTTGTCTTCATTTTCGGCATTTAACTTGCCCACCTGCTTGAACACGCAACAATCCCTGTTGGTGTGATTGGCCGGCTTTTCGAGGGTGCCATGTATCTGGCATAAGCGGTCGAGTATTCGGTCCAAACTGAACGGGCCCCTAGGATTCCTTTTGAATAGCTTTTTCCGCTGACCGGATTTAGAGCCTCTGAATCTGGCATTAACTGCCGTATCCTCAGTATTGTCACCGTTAATGCGGCGCTTCTGCTTGTTGCGACGCGACCTGCCGCTACTGTCCCTGGTATCCGAATTACCAGGGTTCTTGGTCATATTTTTGCTACGAGTAAGCCAGCTGTCTTCTCCCATGCAAAAGCGGGTCATGAGTGTCGTGAGTGCTGCCATAGACTTTGGCTTTTCCTGTCCATGGTGCCGGGCAAGCCACTCGTCACAGATATTGTGCTTGAAGGCTGCTAGGCCTCAGCGTCCGGACAGTCGACTATTTGATTTTTCTTTGTTAGGAACCGTGTCCAGAATTGCCTCGCCGATTCCTCTGGCTGCCGAATTACGTGACTTAGGTCATCGGCGTCTGGGGGTCACACATAAGTGCCTTGGAAATTGTCGAGGAATGCGGCTTTGAGTTCCTCCCAACAACTGATTGATCCTGTTGGCAAGCTGTTAAGCCAATGCCGAGCTGGTCCTTTAAGCTTGAGTGGGAGGTATTTGATGGCGTGGAAATCATCGCCGCGGGCCATGTGGGTATGAAGGAGATAATCCTTGATCGATACCACAGGATCTGTTGTGCCATCATATGATTCTATGTTTATGGGTTTGAAACCCTCGGGGATTTTATGATCCATTATTTCGTCTATGAAGCATAGTGGGTGTGCGGCGCCTCTGTACTGGGGTATATCACGACATAGCTCCAATGAGCTTTGTCTACTGTGTTCGGCCCTGCCGAATTTGTGGCTGGCGTGACGGTTACCGTCTCGAGCCGTGGGGCGCCCACGCGATCCGTAGATCGATCTTGTTTGCCTTGCCTTGTCATCCAACATATCTCATAAGTCCGGCGCATATTCCCGTGCCTTGGTACGGGGTGCGGCTTGAGTGGAGGGCCGAGAGGCCTCTCTGTCGCGGCCACGAGGTGGCCGGTCAGCCGCGTCAAGTGCTTCCTCCTCTAATCGGGGTAGCAACCTGCGCTTTGAGTAGCTCTTGGAGGGGCGTTCGAGTTTATGCTCTTCGGCCGCAAGGACTTCAGTCCATCTATCGACTAGCAAATCTTGGTCAGCTCTAAGCGGTTGCTGTTTTTTCTTGAGGCTTCTTGCCGTGGCCTTAAGCCTGCGTTGAAAACACTCTTGCTCGACGGGATCCTCTGGCATGACGAATTCGTCGTCGTCGAGGCTTGCCTCGTCTTCGAAGGGAGGCATATAATTATCGTCCT
The DNA here is from genome assembly GCA_034509565.1 of Triticum monococcum. NCBI lineage: Eukaryota > Viridiplantae > Streptophyta > Magnoliopsida > Poales > Poaceae > Triticum > Triticum monococcum. The sequence continues at coordinate 197,866,261 of CM067842.1, read as the reverse complement.
TGACCTCTCTGTCTGCCGCTCTCTCATGAGGGCTGGTTTCTCCATCCTCCTGTGCTAAATCTTGCTGGAGGGGGTTTTCTTCGGCACTTTCCAGATTATTATTATCTCCCGTGCTGGAATCACCGTATTTGTTTTGACGGGATTTTGAGCGGCGCCGCTGACGCCGACGCTTAGGCTGTTTCTTGGAGGGGTCATCCTCCGCTGTTCCATCGCCATCTCCTTCTTTTGGGGTGTCCACCATGTATATGTCATATGAGGAGGTGGCTTTCCAGGGCCTGATAGGCGCTGGTTCTTCATCGTCTCCTTCATCAGCGTCCATACCGTCGATGTCTTCGGAGTCGAAGTCGAGCATGTCGGTTAATTCGTCGACAGTGGCTACAAAGTGGGTGGTGGGTGGGCTTTGAATTTCTTCATCATCCGAATCCCAACCTTGCTGACCGTAGTCCGGCTAGGGCTCTCCTGATAAAGAGAGAGACTTCAGTGTCTTCAGAATATCGCCGAAAGGCGAGTTCTGAAAGATGTCCGTGATAGTAAACTCCATGATTGGCGCCCAATCGGATTCGATCGGCAGGGGCGTGGAGGGTTTGGAGGCCGGAGAGAAGTCCGGCTCCTTGGAGTCACGAGTCTCATAGAGTGTGGGGTAGGTGTTCGACACGATCGCCGTTGGGATCGCAGCCCCCGAGGCACCGTCGAACCACCCATGCTCGATCGGCGCAGTTGGCTCCGAATTAAGGGTCGAAGCCGATGCGGGTGCGGCCTCCAGGGCACTGTTCGGTAGCAGAGCTAGATCATGCTCATCGTGACAGTGCGCCGCGCTCGGCAGTGGCTCGAATCCGTCAAAGATCAAGTCCCCGCGGATGTCAGCCGTGTAGTTTAAGCTTCCAAATCTGACCTGACGGCCAGGGGCATAGCTTTCGATCTGCTCCAGATGGCCAAGTGAATTGGCCCGCAGTGCGAAGCTGCCGAAGACGAAGATCTGTTCGGGGAGGAAGGTATCACCCTGGACTGCATCGCCATTGATGATCGTAGGAGCCATCAAGCCTGACGGTGACGACACAGAGGAACTCTCAATGAAAGCACCAATGTCGGTGTCAAAACCGGCGGATCTCGGGTAGGGGGTCCGGAACTGTGCGTCTAGGCCGGATGGTAACAGGAGGCAAGGGACACGAAGTTTTACCCAGGTTCGGGCCCTCTCGATGGAGGTAAAACCCTACGTCCTACTTGATTAATATTGATGATATGGGTAGTACAAGAGTAGATCTACCACGAGATCAGAGAGGCTAAACCCTAGAAGCTAGCCTATGGTATGATTGTTGTTGTGTATGTTGTCCTACGGACTAAAACCCTCCGCTTTATATAGACACCGGAGAGGGTTAGGGTTACACAAAGTCGGTTACAATGGTAGGAGAAGCTTGCCTTCCATGCCAAGGAAAGTCCCTTCCGGACACGGGACGAAGTCTTCAATCTTGTATCTTCATAGTCCAGGAGTCCGGCTGAAGGTATAGTCCGGCCATCCGGACACCCCCTAATCCAGGACTCCCTCAAGCTCCTTGACCCAGTGTTTATCTGACTCCTTTAGGGATCGCACTAGTCTGGGTTTGATGCCGCTCATTATCAGGCCATCACTACAAAAAAAGACACTTCCATGATGGTACACGTTTGTCACAGTAGGTCACGCTTTCTGTCATGCATGTACATCCATGACGATTTTATGACAGGATCAAGATAGCCATACCCATGTTGTCGTAGAAGTGTTCCATGACATTACAGAAATTATCATCATGGAAGTGTCCACTTCCATGACAATAAATCACGCGTCATAGAAGTGCTTTCGTCAAGGGTGACCGGCACGTGGCATCGACCGTAACGGCTCGCCGTTAAGCTATCGAGTCCGGTTTTGGATCCAATAACCCATTAACAGCCCGGTCCAATGGGTATTTTCCATGTGTAAAATTCTCATTGGCCGACGGAACCACGTGTCAGCTCCTCGTTGGGACAGATGTCATCCACTCATTGGATAGGAGGCGCCTATGATACTCGACACGTGGCACGGCCCAATAGAGGCCCATTCCGGTGAAAAGGCCGGCCCAGCTAAAGGCCCACCATGTTTTTTTAGACACTAGTGGGCTGGCCCGTTAACAGCCTGCCATGTTTTGGGTCAAATTGAGGCCCATATCAGATCAGGCCCGTTCACAGCCTGTCGAGTTTTGGGCCAAATTATGGCCCATATCGGACCAGGCCAATTAACAGGCCACTGTACCTTTGGGCCCATTCTAAGAAAGGTTTGTATTTCAGCCTGTTAAATGCCCATTTACCAGTTTGGCCTGTTAACAGTTTCGGCCTTTAGCGGCCCGTGGAGTATCTACGACGTTGTCGGCCCAGTTTAACTTTAGGCCATTTAATGGCCCATGTAGAAACTGGGCTATTTATTGTCCGAAGTAACTTTCGGCCTCTTAATGGCCTGTAGTCTTCGTGGATAAATTTCAGCCCAACTGGCCTATCGGCCTGTTAATGGCCCATGTAACAGTTGGGCCTAATTACAGCCAGCGTTGAATCCGGCTTGCTTACAGCCCATCTGATAATGGCCCGTGAAACTTTTGGGCCTATGGCCTGCGTGGATACCGGCCTACTTAAAGCCCATAATTTTATTGGCCCAAACCGGCCCAAGATATATTTTGGCCTGTTAACTGCTCGTCCTATTTGGGCCCAACATGGGCCTTAGGCAGTTTTGACCTGTATTGGACCGTGAATTTTTCGGCTCAACGCTATCCCAATCTAGGTTTTAGCCTTGTAAAAGCCCATGGTATTCTCTGGCCCAGCTGGCCACAACTTTACTCGGCCTGTTAAAGGAGGGAAACTACTATAGGTTTAGACCTGCTAATGGCCTAAGATGAATATAGGCCCACGTTTTGGCCCATATGAGTAACGGGCCGGCCTGAAGACCGACAACACTAAGATCCACTGAACCTTCCGGCCTAAATTACAACATACTGAACAAAGAATAAACCTAGACTATACAATAAAGAAATTATGGCATATTACATCCATCGGGAATCAAAGTTCGCTACCGGTGATAATAAAGCGCAACATGATCGCGGATTACATACACTGGGCATCAAAGGTCGCCACCAGTGCATATAAACGCGCCGACAAAAGAATATACAAAACTGAGAGCACTTCAGAAGGCACTAGGGCTGGCAAGGTCAAGCCCCGCATGCAGCCGAACAAGCTGATGAGACCTCAGTTGTGTCAACGATAGATGCTTCATCCCTAGCTATATGGCACCATAGTGCGCACGGCAGTCCCCTGACATCTTCATTATATCTTTGACTTCAAGCCGGAGCTGAGTTGAAGCAAGCCTTTTTGCTTTAACTTGAGACTGGATAAGTCGAACTGATAGAGGCAGTGACTACATAGAGGTTGTCTCACACCTGCGGGTGAGTAGCTTCAACTCACTGTCTTCATCAAGACATGACCTTGGGGTCATCTCGCTATCCTCAAGATGGTTTGGCTCATTATCTTCCCTAAAGTTCTGCCTGGCATAAGAGATACGACTCTAAAAGAGAAATAAGGAGACACGTAATAGGTTTCACAATTATATAAGCAAATAAATGGATATGTTCTGCATAAGGAACATGTTTTTACAACTACAATTTAGAACTGGTAGTTGTTGCAAACATCCAATCAGATGTAAACAGAAAAGTAAACAGCAGTGGAGGAAATGATGCCTACCCAAATCTATACTAGAACAAAGTTTGAAGGCTTGAGAAGGATGAACTTACATTACATGTGAACACGGGCTGGACAAAGCCCTTCTCCATGTTGATGGAAGGATAATTCAATAAATTCCCCAAAGAAAATTATTTATAAGTGTTGCCATTATTCTACATTTGCAAAGAGTAAATATAGATCAAATAATATTGGAAGAAACAGAGGATAATGAAGCTCAGGTGCAGACTGATGATACATAATCAAATAGCAATTAATTAAGTACAACGTTACAAGGAAAAAGGTACTGACAAGAGGAATGCAAACATCAACGTGTGCAGTGGCATTGGCTTTATTCAACATTTTGGTAAGAGTAAATGTAGATATGATAATTTGGAGAAAGTGGAGGGCAGGGCAGATAAGATGCAGAGTAATGCTAGACAATCAACTATCTCGTGATGCAATTACAGTAATACCACCACCGTCTGTTATTACTTGTCGCTCAAATGGATGTATCTAGCACTATTAAGTTCTAAATACATCCAATTGATCAACAATTAATTCGATACAGAGGGAGTACATGACAACATGTACTTACATGAGCAATCCAAAACTTCATAACCATTGTATTAATTCTACATTTATCTAAGAGTAAATATAGATCTTATAATTTCAAGAAAAGGGAGGATAAAGAAGCGAACATTTATAGTGATGCTACATAATCAAACAGCAATGAGTGTAAGTATGCTGACAAAGGGCAAGAGGTACTGATAAGAGCAATGCAGAGCCCTGTATAGTCATGAGATCCTATGATCCTTTTAGCAAGGAGATTCATCTGAAATTAGTTTTCATACAAGAGCGAAGGTAAGGCACATGCAGAAATTTAGGAGTTCAAATTTTGAATTCATATCATAGACAGTACCTGACAGTGGGCTCTCAGTAGTTCTAATAGGGGTTTGGCCACTGGAGTAGGGGTAAAGTATGGTACAGTTGGGCCTGTGTTTTCTGTGGCTACTGATCTATCTGATCTAATAGGTATCAGTACCTTTTACAAATACCTAGTTTGTACTCCTTGAGTATCTGCACTGACCCTCTTCCTTTTGGACATCTATTACGAAAGAACAACATTTGACTGGAAAAACATGGTATGACGACACATGGAATAGGTACAGAAAATGGATAGGTATGGCATATACTCATATATGATGCTTGAACTAAGCAGATGGTGTAACAAAGTAGAAGTAATGCAAGAGGTCAGATGCAAAATATGTGCGACCAATACATCCTTGCCAAGTTAGAGCAAGCACCTTGATGGGTGAATAAGATAGGCCATCCTCCACCATGCCAAGTTTGTTAGCCAGTGGATTGTTCCACAATATTCCTCTCGTGTGCCCATTCTCATATTCATTTTGATAATGTTCAATACCTGACATGCATGAAAACATAAAAACAAATGAGATTATCTTTGTAATGCAGAAGTGATTCTAATCCAATACTTCCTCCCTGTAAACCACTTTGTGCTATCTATGCAATTCTTCTAAGAGGTGCCATGCATGCTGTAATTTGGTGTGTGCATTAATATAATGTGGCCTACTACTGAAAATATGAGAGCTCCAGAAGTGATGATACTTTGCAGAGGACAGCTTCAACATATAGTAAAGAAGAACAACTCGACCTGACCTGAGAGATTCAAAATATACTAAGGGAGAATAACTCGACCTGACCAGTCGACCACAAGAGAAGAGGATCATCTTAAAGAAGAGCAGAAGAGCAAGAAGATTGAAGATATTACAAGTCTTTCTATACAATGTCGGTTGGCCACCCATGATGAACCAGAGCGCACACAGAAATACTATTCCTTCCGGTCTCTCCATATGTGGCTCACATGCATTTCGAAACTAAAGTAGGAACATTTAGCTGACCAATTAAACATCTCTCAGTTTTACTAATATCAGCATAATATCATATTTGAATTTGTACAACTAAGCTTGTTTAGCTCGATGGGTGGAGCAGTGCTATTACGATATGAACCACGTAGGCTGATCGTGGTCATCATAAAATGGGGAAACCGTAAGCATGATGAGTATAGTGTTGACCGTGGCAGTGGGATGGCAGATCTGAAGCTGCAAACCGCGCAAAGGATAGTTAGCAACCGATGTTTGCTTTGAAATAACAACTAAGATTTGGTATGGAAAAGAAAGTACAGTCAACAAGTGACAAAGAAATGCAATTCTGCTGTCTCTCTATATGCCGTGACATGCATTTGGAAACTCAAGTGGGACCTTTAGCTAACCAATTAAATGTGTCTATTAACTAATATCAGTATCATATCACAATCATATTTGAAGAACTAAGCTTTGGAATTTTGAGTGTTGTGTTGTGCAGCTTGAAGGGTGGAGTAATGCTAGCACGACAGAAAGCACCTACGCAGATCATAGTAGAGTAGATAAAAGGGGACAACCCTAAGCATCAAGAGTAAAATCAGGAAAGTGGAACTAGCTGGACCAGTGGGTGGCGCACAGGATTTTTGAAACGAATATAGGAACATTAGGTGACCAATTAAACATTCTGTATTTTAGTAATATGAGCATCATATCAGATTCGTATTTCAACACGTAAGCTTTGGAATTATGAGTGGCATGTTGTTTTGCTTGATGGTTGAGGTCTCTAAGAGCAGTGCTAGCATGACACGAAGCAGTGAAGCACCTACGATGATGGTATTGAATATAAAGGGGGGAAAACATAAGCTTTACGAGTATAGTGACTGTGCCATGGAGGATCTGAAGGCGCAAACTGGACAAAGCTACTTCGCAACCAATGTTTGCTTCCAACTAGCCACTACCATTTGGTACGGACAAGGAAAGTATAGTAAACAATTTACGATCTATTTTCTGGGTGAGATCAATAACTTAAGCACATATGGAAGAGTACCACCTCTCTTGCGACGCCATGTAGGCCCCTGATGATTCGTTGAGGGTGTTATGGGTGCGATGGTTGTCGGCGGCGGGGAAGAAGACTTTAGACGGCAGATGGCCGGGTTGGGGGATAAATCATGTTGTCATGGACGAGGCGGTCATAGGAGCGGCAACCACAAGGTGGACGACAGCGCCGATGAAGCAAGACGACGCGATGAAAGAATCCTGTTCTGGCGCCATGGATGAGAGACGTCCATCTCTTGTAGTGGACGACGGGGTAGGGGTAGCGGCTCCGGCAAGGTGGAGGATGGGGTGGCAGACGGAGGAGGCTGGCCGTAGTGGGGAGGTTGTCGTGGCACCGACGGTGTATGAATGGGGAAATGGAGGGGGAGGGGGGTCTCAAACTTTGGGACACGCTTGTCTGAAATGTGGGAAAGTTACGAACTTATCCCGTATTTAAAATTTCAGACATCATGTCGGTTGGGGATAGGACGGTAATCTCGCATCTCCCAAATATTTGCGGGTAACGATTTCGGGTGAGGAGATGGTGTTTTTCCGCCCACGGTTGGCGCCCACGGTGTATGAATGGGGCTGACAGGTAGGGCGGTTGTGTCACATCTGAGGCAAGTTACACATCTGCCCCTATTTAAAATATTAGCCTACATCGATTTCGGACAAGGAGAGTTTGTTTTGCCACCCACCGTGGATGAATGGGGAAATGGAGGGAGAGACACATGTCTTTCGAACGAGCTTGAATCAAATGTGTTTTGCCGCCGACGTTTGGCATCCATCGTGTCTGAATGGGCTCAGAGGCCGTCATGTCACGTCTGATTGAAGTTACTAGTCTACCCCTATCGACAACAGTGTAAATCCGGTCGATAAGGATGTCAAGTGTCAGGGGTAGATTGTAATTTTCATCTCGCAAACACTTGCTTTGGGCAGCCCACAAATGATAGTGGGTGTTTAGCTGCTTTGTTCAAAACTTGGGAGAATTAGCATTCATGTTTGCCCTGGGCCCTGGCAACTAAATCCAAATCCAATTTTTATTCGATTACGAATATCCACAGATAATTCTACGTTTTGTTATTTATTTCTTCAAAACCACAACAAAGATTTATTCCACCTTTATATATGATTATGATTTAGAAATGCCATGATCTTCGAATTCAGTAGGTTGGATACACTTTGAGTCAAATACTTATTTTATCCAATACAATATGCTCACACGAAAAACAGTTCACCTTATGTCAATCATACAAGTACTGAGGATTACCTCGCCTAAAGAATTCGGATCATTACAACTCATGGACAACATAGGGGGTCTTACAACATAATCCATTCAGAGACATGACACAACATGCAAGTACAATAATCTAATGACAATTTCAACTGGTATCTAAAGAAGAACTGGGATTACCCTGGGCTTTAGATAGCAGAAGCAGCAGGACCTCGTCCGTCTTCAAATGCAACATTCTTACTTCCTCCAATTCTTCGGTTGCTTGCATAATGCGTGCAGCTAATTGCATGATTTCCAGCTTCAAGATCGAGATTACCTCATTCATGGCAGCCACACCATCTCTTTCTGCCTCTAGTAGAGCCTCAAGAACTATAATATATGTGCTCAGACTGCTCTCTGGTGATGTTGCCTCTGAACTTCTACCATCTGGTAACATGGATGGCGCACTGCTTCCACAAATAATTATGGGGTTGTACATTGTGTCCTAGTGTGAATGGCATCCTAAAAAGTTTCCATTGGACAAAAGTAAGAGATGGTTATCGCATGATCCAGGTAGTAAGCTTATATGGTAAACAACATACGAATTATTGCCGAGCATGGCAAGCTATATTTAAATGGTTCGAAGCAGCATCAGCCGAAAAGAAATTAAAATGGTAAGATGAAACTAGGGATGTAAGTGGAAAATAAACGACATCTGCCAGTCCCATCTAGTTAGTTTTTGCTAGCTCCCTAGTTCATTTTCCTCAAAAAACAAAAACTCTTTTGAACTATCATATCACTAGTGCACTTTAATCGGGATTAAACGGGAACCAGTTGACATCCCTAGTTGAAAGGGAGTGTACCACCGCTATATTTAAGTTGCCAAGGCATCTAAGAAATTGAAATAATCTGAGAAAACACTTAATAGTGTGGCGTCATATAAACTACGAAGACAACCTTGTATGAAGTTCAAAGGAAAAGTTAGGGACTCAAATGAACTAGGCATGCATTTCTTTACGATAGTACAGGAGGCACTGCTGACATATTGGCCAACTCAGGTATAGCGTAACAAGTAACAAACAAGGATTCAAATCAAGCAATACAGCAAAGCAGACAACTGAACTATTTGTAATTCTGTAGGATTAGAGGTTGAGGGCACAAGCCAAGAAAGTAGCCCACACACATTACATATCACATGTACTAAAAGACACGAGCTTACCATATGTTGCTGTGAAGCCTCGCTGCTGTTGCAATGTTCTTTGAAGATATCGTCAGCATCCCGTGGTTGCAAATCTAGTTGTTGTAGTTTATTCTGCACCCTCTATTTAGGTAAAATTAATTTTAATCGCATGCACTGGTTCGAATTGATCATCAATGGTTCATCTAAACTAATGAAAGAAGGGTGTGTGCATACACGACAATATATCTGCTTCCCTCTATTTTTAAGCTTGTTCGAGGTGCCAGCCCCAAAAGAACAAATATTTTGTTTGATGTGGTTGGCAGCTTCATAATTAATAGAAGCATCAAATTAGTCATGCAACTTGGGAAGATCAAGAACACACAAAAAAGTAATGAACAGAGGCTCAGAGTAGTGATGTAATAGCTAGCATCATAAAATGTAGGGTAAAACGAACAAAAAGCAGCGGAACCACATGCTAGTTTGCTGATGTGTAATTTAGCATAGAGAACATGAAGCAGTCTGATGGAACCAACAGGTGGCATCAGAACAAAACAATTATCATAAATATAGCATGCAAGAAGTAAAATAGTAGGCAGTGATATCTAGGAAGTACAGTAATACTTAGGACAAAACTAAAGCATATTAACTATATGTGCACTAGTATGTAATTTAGCACATGTAACATGTTCGCTGCCAGAAGTATGGCCCTACAGGGGCAAGCAGAATAACACATCTCATGAAAAATTGAATGATGTCCTGAAGAAATTCAAAGGTGCGGTGCTTATGCTAAGAAAGTGAACGTTGGCGCCGGCCGTTGGATAATAGTACCTGATTCTCGGCGGCGTATGGGTATCATTGTCATACTTGATAGCTAAGGATCATCGGTGGTGCTCGTGTTGCGCTTAAGTTTGGGCCGGCTGTCTCCGTCGCTCAAGCGGCTCCGGTGCTTCGGTTGCGGCGCCTGTCGACATGCAAGAAAGCTCATCTGTGGTAAGTGAACAATTGCATGATCAAGAAGAGAAAAACCTAAGGAGTAAAAATCGAAATAACCTGATGAGGCTGCGGCGTCAGTAAAGCAAGGTCGGTGGAGTTGAATATGGCGTCCATGGAGCGGGTCTGGTGCAGTGGACAAAGGCTTCGGCGGACGCGGTGTACAGTGCTTTCGGTGAGGCGGATCTGTTGTAGCAGACGAGGGCTTGTATGAAGGGCCTGCGATGGGGTGGACAAGGGAGTCAGTGAAGGTCCTACACTGTGGTGGACGAGGGCGCTGGTTAAGCAGATCCGGTGCGGTGGACCATGATGGCGGTCAAGGAGATCTGGAGCAGTGGACAAGCCAGTCGCTGAAGCGGCTCCGATGAAGGGGTGAGTTTATTTGTTCCGGCGGGGTGTGAGGTCCACCGGTACGGCGGAGGTCTAGATTCAGCGGCTTGCCGTGGTTGGGGGGTCAGGGAAGGGCTCTGGGAAGAATGTTGGGGCAAAGAGGGGAAAACAATGGAGTTACCAAAGCAGACCTTTTTCGTTCATGTGGCAGGGGTAAAATAGGAATATCGCAGGCCTAAACTTTCGGGCGCGAGATATTTTGATGTGAGCGGGAAGTTTCAAAGCTTTTGGCGCCTGAAATTATAAGTGTTCTGCTCTTGTACGGACGACTATGATATCCTGGCCGAGAATTTATTTGTTTTGCGCGCAAAAAAAGTGCAAGTTTTGAAAATCATTGTCTCCAACTCGAAATTTAGATTGTCCATTCAATTCAAATATGGATCATTGAGCTAGTACAAGCAAATACCATCATACGGTCCAATTCAAATGAAATTCCAAATGTGTTTATCCTAAGTATGATGACAAAAGCAAAAATGTGTATGTGTATGAATAAAGTGGATGATAATAAAGTTTGAACATGCCCGTATGTGTATATCTCTAGGTTTCATATATGAATTTGAAATCACAAAATCCCGTCTTAAAAAATGTAACTCCGTTTAAATGCATTACAAAAGCTAATGATGGAGTCGAATTCCAAAATTCCAATCTTAGGTTTGTAATTCTGGTACATTAAGGTATATCACGCACGTTCAAAAGTATCGTTATCTCATAGTCCAAACTGTGAAACAAATTCATCAACCATGAGTGCACACACTATTGACCATATATATCTCAATTATGCTAAAGTCCCTCAAATATAGACACCTCGCTCTTTATCTAAAGCCAACCGCCCCCCCCCCCACACACACACAAGTCGTTCTCTCCCCCACACACGAACACACGAGCACATTTGTCGGATTTCGGGTTCTGGCAGACCCTTAAGGTTCGAACACTGGGGTGCGCGCGGAAATCACGCCCTCTACCTCCCTGTCTCACAAAGATGTAAACTACTAAAAGAACTGCACAAGGGACACAAGATTTATACTGGTTCGGGCCACCGTTGTGGTGTAATACCCTACTCCAGTGTGTGGCGGATGGATTGCCTCCTAGGGCTGGTGATGATGGACAGTACAAGGAAGAACAGCCTCGCGAGGGTGTGTTCTTGGCTGGGGTGATGAACTGTTGGGAGGAGTTCAGTCACCTTCTCTCTCTCTCTCTCTCTCTCTCTCTCTCTCTTATTCTCTCTACTTGCTAGTCAGATCCACACACCGAACCCCTTGCTACGTGGGTTGCCGTCCCTATTTATAGGGGCCCTGGTCCTCTTCCCAAATATCGAGCGGGAAGGGAGCCAACAATGGCGGGCTAATTTGAAGGGGGGCAGCAAGTACTCTTATCCTGACTAAAGTTGGTCTTCACCTGCGAAAGACTCTGCGGTGACGCCGTGCTGGGCTCCATGGTGACCTCCGTCTCGTAGTCCGCTTGGTCCTGGTCTCGTTGCACCGAAATGGCAACCTTTCCCTGATGCCTCGGTACTCCGCGGCTGCGCTTGCCCCCTTTGCACCAAAGAGGAAAGAAGGACGCTGCGCATGCTGGCGCCCGCCTGGCACCCTTGATCGTCATGGCTTGCGTCATGGGCACCTCGCGAGGTACCCCGCCTTGATATCTCCGTCTCCTCGCGAGCCAGCCTGAGGAGGCTGTGCCTAAGGATGCGCCGTGTCGTCCCCCACGCGAGGCTTGGCCCCTCGCGAGGGTCTTGAGTCTTGTGCTGATGAAGATGGGCCATGTTGGGCCTCCTTTGAGCCACGCCGCAGGCCGCGGGCAGGCATGTCTGGGGACCCCCGTTCCCAGAACACCGACAGTAGCCCCCGGGCCCAAGGCGCGCATGGGCTTGGCCGTGCTGAGAGGCGAAAGGGCAAGGGCGAAGCGCCGCGGGCCCTAACAGCCTGCAACCTTGGGCGCCGCGTGGCGGTTGATTGGACGTGGGCGACTCCACTTCCCCACAACGCCTTGGTGATCGCGTGAGTTGGACAAGTCCCTGCATGCAAATAGTGTCATGATTACCTGTGATCGTGGAGGCCGGAGGTTGGCCTTCGCCAGCTATAAGTACGGTACGGCGCGTGCCCTTCCAGTCCATCTCTCTTTGCTTTCTCCTCTGCCCCCAGTTCTTGCTTCGTCTTGGTGTGATGGCTCCATCGAGGAGGTACTCGGTTGCGGAGAAGGGGAAGGCCCTTCAGGGTGGTCCTGCCTCTCCCCCTCCCAAGCGCGGTCGTGGGCGCCCTCGAAAGCACCCGGTGCCCGCTCCGGTAGCGTCTGGCGGTCATGGGGATGGCTCCCGGCATGGCGGCGGGCGAGCTGCCGTGGCCAAGGGACGTGCCTGGGTTGCACGCTCCCCCAGGCCGCGCTTTCGTGCTGTGCAGGCGCTGCCGGAGTTCGTGGTCTGGTCGGCGGAGCCCACCAGCGCCCGGCTCCCACTCCCTCGCTTCCTCCTTGGTGAACTCCCGGCCGGCGCTCCTGGCGGCCTCTGGCTCCAGGCGGAGGGCTGCTGCAGCAGGTCCTAATGGGTCGCGCTGGAGGTCTCCGCCAGCGGGGGCTTGTCCTTAACTCGTGGCTGGCAGGCGTTCGCCCGCGCTCACGGCCTGGAGCGCCGGTGTACCCTGCACTTCAGGTTCGATGGCGACGCCACCCTCTATGTGAGGGTGTTTGGGGAAGATGGTCGCCGCACGGGGTGTTGCCCTGAGGACGACGACCGTGTCCGGGGGCCCCGCTCTGATGGTGATGGAGGAGATAGCGCCCGCGCGGATGGCGGCGTCCGTGACTCCCCAAGCTTCGTCAACTCTTCCTCAAGCGACTCCTCCAGCGGTGGCAGCAGCCCACCCCCGCGCCGTCAAGCTTGCTTGGGAGGTGGTGGTTCGTCCGCCCGCCGCCGTGCCCTGGTGAAGCGCGAGAGGGAGTCCGCCTGATTCCCGGAGGCAGCCCATGTTGCCTCCGCGGGCCGGTGTAAGGAGGGTCGCGCTGGGCTCGTCCTTTCCTTTTCCTTTTGTTTCCTGTGTAAGACAAAACAGCTGCATGGAGCCCCGCTGGGGCGTGTTGGGAATTATCGCCATTTTAGACATTACCTTGATCTTATTTTTGCGCCTCTTAACCGCACGGCTGTGCGTAGATAGTTTTGGGCCCCTGCCGGGGGGGCGACCGACCCAGGCCCTGTGTGCGCGTCACGGTGCCCGAGGGGCACGGACTAGAGGGGTGCCCTTGTAACATGCCCGGGTCATGAAACCTTCCAGCGGCTAGAGCAGAAACGCTCACGAGGGCGTTTGAGTACCACCCCTCGCGAGGTCGTTTGCGAGAGAAACCAAAGCAAGGAGCGAAAATCGATGAACCACAAATCAGCAACAGCGATAACTTCAATAAGACTTCAAATGCAAGTGAACACGTCAACTGCGGAAAGCAAATGAAAAAGCCGTGTCCGGCACCTAATCTAGTCTTCGACGTCTTCTCACCAGCGCGGAGCTAAGTGCTGCCACTGGGCATGGGAGGGAGCCCCAGGGCCTGAGGCTGGCGCTCCTGAGACTCCGGGGCGTGTACAGCCCCACTCATTATTATGTGAGAGTGTCACGGGGCGGCGAGCTTCATAGGCATTGGCCTTGCTTCACAGGCTCCGGGCCTTTCCAAAACGCGATTGCTTCACAGGCACTCGCCTTGCTTCACAGGCTCTGGGCCTTTCCAAAATGCGATAGCTTCATAGGCACTCGCCCTGCTTCACAGGCTCTGGGCCTTTCCAAAACGCGATAGCTTCACAGGCACTCGCCTTGCTTCACAGGCTCTGGGCCTTTTCAGGGGTAGAACCTCCGGAGGTGCTGGATGTTCCATGCATTCTGGACTGGCACTCCGTCCTGAGTCTCCAAGCGCGCGGAGCCGGGCCTGGAAACATGAACAACCTTGAACAGGCCCTCCCACATGGGAGAGAGCTTGTGCACCCCCTCCCTGGAGAGAACCCGCCTAAGCACGAGGTCTCCTACCTCGAGAGTCCTGGGGCGGATGTTGCGGCAGTGATATCGCCGCAACGCCTGCTGATACCTCGCCTCTTGCAGTGCGGCCTCCCGGCGACGTTCCTCCCCCAGCACGAGGTCCATCCCCCGCATGGCGTCCTGCTGCGCCTCATCGAACGCCAGGACCCGCGCGGAGCGACGTCTGACCTCGTGAGGGAGGACTGCTTCCGCTCCGTAGACCAGGAAGAATGGGGTCTCCCCAGTCGGTTTGGTCACGGTGGTGCGGATGGACCACAGCACGGACTGCAGCTCGTCGTACCATCCTCTGCCACAGGCCTCCAGCTTCTTCTAGAACGTCCTGGTCTTGAGGCCCCTCAGGACCTCCGCGTTAGCTCGCTCGGCCTGGCTGTTGCTTCGGGGCTGCGCCACTGAGGCGTAGCATATCTGCGTTCGAAGGTTAGCACAGTATGTTTTGAAGAGGTTACTGGTGAATTTCGAACCGTTGTCCATGATGATGCGATTCGGCACCCCGAACCGGCTTACGATGCCCTTGATGAACTTGACCGCAGAACCCGCAGGGATGGCGCGGACAGCCTCCACTTCAGCCCACTTGGTGAATTTGTCCACGGCAACGTAGAGGTAGCGATAGCCCCCTGGCGCCCGAGGAAACGGGCCCAAAATGTCCAGCCCCCAGACCGCGAATGGCCACGAAAGGGGGATGGTCTGCAAGCCTCCTGCTGGCTGATGGATCTGCTTGGCGTGGAACTGGCAGGCTTCGCAAGCCTTTACCAATTCGATTGCGCCGTTGAGCGCGGTGGGCCAATAGAAACCGCTACGGAATGACTTGCCGACGAGGGTCCGTGATGATGAGTGGTGCCCGCAGTCTCCGTAGTGTATGTCCTCCAGTAGTTCCTTTCCTTGTTCCCTGGAGATGCAACGCAGAAGTACATCGTTTGGTCGCTTTCGATAGAGTTCTCCATCTCTGATGCAGTATGCCGTGGCCTGCCGCGCCACTCGCTCCGCTTCCTCCTCCCTCTCCGGCAAGGTCCCTTGCGCCAGGTAGCTCCGGAGCTCTGTGGTCCAACAACCCTCCTGAGGTTCCATCACCAGGAGCAGGCGCGCTCCTGAGGCCGGGCCACAGGTCGGAGCTCCCGAGGCAGGTGGCTGGGGGAGCTCCTCCAAGGGCTGAGCCGTGTTTGACAGTGATGGCAGAGCTGAGGGTTTGAAGAGCCGCTCCTCGAAAATGCCAGGCTCCTGGGGTAACCGCCTGGACGCGCGCTTGGCGATATCGTCGGCCTCCTGATTGGTGCCACGAGGCACATGCTGCAGTTCCAGCCCCCAGAACTGCTTTTCCATCCTGCGGACCTCCGCTAGGGAAGCCTCCATATGCTCGTCCTTCGGCTCGTACACCTTGTTGGAGAAGTTGACTAGGAGCTGCGAGTCGCCCTTGACGGTGAGGCATTTTATTCCCAGGGCTACTGCGGCCTTCAATCCGGCTATCAGTCCCTCATATTCTGCTATGTTGTTGGAGACCTTTTCACCCTACTGGAAACAGAGCTGTACGACATAGTAGAGCTTATCCAGAGTGGGTGATACCAGCACCGCATCAGCCCCCACGCCGTGCCTGGAGAACGCCCCATCGAAGTACATTACCCAGCCTGCCGGCGCCTCGCTCCCCGGAGAGAGGGACCGATCCTCATTGTCCCTGAGGCCTGGCGCCTCCGCCCATTCCGGCACGAAATCCGCCAATGCTGCCCCCTTGATGACCCTGGTTGTGCTAAACTCGAGCTGAAACGCCTGCAGCTCTATGTTCCACTCGGCGACCCTTCTGGCTGAGTTAGGGCTCCTGAGCACTCTCTCCAGGGGGTACGATGAGACGACTTTGATGGGATGAGCCTGGAAGTAGTGACGCAGCTTGCGCGAGGCTACCAGTAGCGCGAGGAGGTGCTTTTGAGGCATTGTGTACCGTGCCCTCGCGTCCCGTAACACCGTGCTAACAAAGTAGACTGGGTGCTCAACAAGGCTGAGAGCATCTGCGGTCGCGACGCCCTCGGGAGGTGAGGGCGCTTCACGAGATGAAGTGACCTCGGGAGGCGATCCATCCGGATGTGCGGCCTCTCCCGCCTCCGGTACATTATTCGGCAGCTGCCTCTGGAGGATTCGGGCAGATCCTTGCCCCGCTTGGTGTCTGGTTCTGCGGCGAGTACGGCAGCCCCCTTGCGCTTCACGTCCTTGGCCTTGGGCTTCTTCTCTCCTGGGTCCGCCGCAGGAAGCTCGAGGAGGGAGAGACGTCCCTCCTCAGCCCTAGCGCACTTGTTCGCCAAGTTGAACAGCTCCAGGGAGGTGCAGAGGTCTTCGTGCATCGCCAGCTCCTCCTTCATCTTGATGTCACGCACGCCGCCGGAGAAGACCGAGATGATGGCCTCCTCGGACACCTTGGGGATCTTGAGGCGCGCGCTGTTGAAGCGCTGGATGTATTTTTTCAGGGTCTCTCCGGGTTGTTGCTTGATGCGGCGCATGTCGCTCACGGCGGGTGGCCGGTCATTAGTACCTTGGAAGTTGGCGATGAAGCGGGCGCGCATCTGGTCCCAGGAGGAGATCGTGCCTGGAGCCAGATTCAGGGGCCAGGTTCGAGCTCCTTCCTTAAGCGCCATGGGGAACCAGTTCGCCATGACCTTTTCATCCCCGCTGGCAGCCTCGATGCCCAGCTCATAGAGCTGGAGGAACTCTGTGGGATCAGTCGTGCCGTCGTTGCGAGGAGGCAGGTCAGGCTTGAACTTGCCGGGCCACGCAACGCTGCGCAGCTCAGTGGTGTAGGCGCGGCAGCCCGCGGTGGCCACGAAAGGCTTCGGTTGGTGGAGAGCTTGGTCTTGAGGTTCCCCACGTGCTGCAGCTAGGAGCTGGGCGGGGTCTTGGCGCGCCGGAGCTGGAGCAGTGTCGCGGCGTGCCGGAGCAGGGAGCGCCCTGGCAGCCCCTTGCGGGCGAGGGACTTCTTGGCAGCTCCGTTCTTGTTGCGCTGGCGCCTGACGGAGCGGGTTCCGCCCAGGGGCCAAGCGCCTTGGAGCCATGGCATCTTCTTGGTGGGGAGGCAGCTGGTGCACCTCTGGAGCTTCGTTGCCCGCGCGGGGCGGAGTGTGGCGCAGAGGAACGGACGGCGCGGAAGAGCCCCCGGTGGCGCGGACAAGCTCGGCGACGCGGTCGAGCCACTCTTCGTAGACGTTGTCGACGGGGCGGTAGTGCAGGAGCTCGTTTGCCGCGAGGAGCGCAGCTCGAGCCTCCAAGGGTGCGCGGAGCGCGCGGGACGAAGAACCGGCTGGTGCGAGTGATGGAGTAGCGGTGCGACCATCTTGGCGCACGGACGGATGCTGAGACGATGCTTGCTGCCCGCCCCCCGGCGGGCCGGTGGCGGCGTTGATGGCGAGCAACGGGGAACGACGAGGACGCCCACCGACAGGGGCCATCTGGGCGACGCGAGAAGCGATGGCGGCCCGGCGCTCGGTGCAGGCCCGACGAGCGTCGGACATGGATGCGACGGTCGGAGGAGAACGGAGTGGTGGAGGATAGATTCCGGCGCACCCCTACCTGGCGCGCCAAATGTCGGATTTCGGGTTCCGGCAGACCCTTAAGGTTCGAACACTGGGGTGCGCGCGGAAATCACGCCCTCTACCTCCCCGTCTCACAAAGATCTAAACTACTAAAAGAATTGCACAAGGGACACAAGATTTATACTGGTTCGGGCCACCGTTGTGGTGTAATATCCCACTCCAGTGTGTGGTGGATGGATTGCCTCCTGGGGCTGGTGATGATGGACAGTACAAGGAAGAACAGCCTCGCGAGGGTCTGTTCTTGGCTGGGGTGATGAACTGCTGGGAGGAGTTCAGTCACTTTCTCTCTCTCTCTCTCTTACTCTCTCTACTTGCTAGTCAGATCCACACGCCGAACCCCTTGCTACGTGGGTGGCCGTCCCTATTTATAGGGGCCCTGGTCCTCTTCCCAAATATCGAGCGGGAAGGGAGCCAACAATGGCGGGCTAATTTGAAGGGGGGCAGCAAGTACTCTTATCCTGACTAAAGTTGGTCTTCGCCTGCGAAAGACTCTGCGGTGACATCGTGCTGGGCTCCATGGTGACCTCCGTCTCGTAGTCCGCTTGGTCCTGGTCTCGATGCACCGAAATGGCAACCGTTGCCTGATGCCTCGGTACTCCGCGGCTGCGCTTGCCCCCTTTGCACCAAAGAGGAAAGAAGGACGCTGCGCGCGCTAGCGCCCGTCTAGCACCCTCGATCGTCATGGCTTGCGTCATGGGCACCTCGCGAGGTACCCCGCCTTGATATCTCCGTCTCCTCGCGAGCCAGCCTGAGGAGGCCGCGCCTGAGGATGCATCGTGTCGTCCCCCTCGCGAGGCTTGGCCCCTCGCGAGGCTTGGCCCCTCGCGAGGGTCTTGAGTCTTGTGCTTATGAAGATGGGCCATGTTGGGCCTCCTTTGAGCCACGCCACAGGCCGCAGGCAGGCAAGTCTGGGGACCCCCATTCCCAGAACGCCGACAACATTAACACCCCCCTCTCTTCTAAAGTCCAGACCCCCGATATAGGTCTCTATCACTTTGTCTCTCGAGCATGCACACATCTCTTCCCCCACTCTCTAGATCACCCGACATCTCTCTTTGCCAAGCACACACACTATGTAGAGTGTATCTTTCCCATACACACAAAACGTCGCCCCCAAACGTCTATCTCCGTAGTTATGTGGTTCTCGCACACTCACCTCACACACCACCCCCACTGCAAACAAGCACACTTTGTCTCCTTGTGCACCACTCTCCTCTTTCTATCTCTCCCACATGCGGACCCGCCCCAGCTCCTTCCCTGTATACATATATGTCGTGACTCTTTCCATAGCTCCCTAATGTATCATCTTTCTCAATCTCACACATTGTTCTCTACACCGTCTATTCTAGATCTCTCATGAAGTCCCTATCACACACACGATGACTCGCTTCCCTTGCGTCTCCATACCTAGGCCAATTTCGAACTACATCAACATTGTCTCCCTATCTATACGCCATTTATGGACACAAATGACCCCTCTCCCCCATCTCTTCCTTTCTCTCTCCCCGTCTCTCTCTCTCTCTCTCTCTCTCTCGCTCTCACACCCCTCTCCCACACACACTCAATGTATCTTCCAAATAGTCTGCTCCCCGGCCACACCCATGCTTTCCCGCTACTACACATGCCTTTGTCTCTCTGTGACGCATATGTCACACCATTCCCCCTTCCCTTATACTAGGTTTACATCATTAATGGTCTCTCTGCTCCACATACACACACTCCCTCTCACACACAAACGCGCACACAAACACACACAGACACGCACAAAAACCCATTTATCTGGATCCTCATCTCTCCCCATGTCCGCATGTGTATCTCACACACTCACTCTCTGATTATGTCCATGTGTCTCCACGATACACAACACAAAGCCCCATGTACATGTCTCTCTCTATCCTCCACACACATAGACACAAAGAATCTCTTATCATCGCCTCAGTCTCTAGACATATCACACATGCACACTCTCTCTCTCTCTCTCTCTCTCTCTCTCGCAAACACGCCCAACAAGGGTTTCCCCATGAATAACTTACCGTCTATTCATCAACAGTCGTGGCAGTACAGCGAACACGAGACATGAAAAATAATAAATCTACACGTGCGTAGACCACCTACTATGACTACTAGGACTAGAGCAAGCCGTAAACGCGCCGCCGTCACCCCCTCCTTATCGGCGATGGGAAAACCTTTGTTTTACATAGTCGAGAAGTCATTGTGCTAAGGCCCCACATGCTGAGGCATTGAATAGAATGTAGATCCTAGTTTACGGAAACAAGTATCGATAATACGTTTGTATCTCCATACTTATATTTCTTCTCTTATAAAAAACCGAGTTGGTGATGATGGTACACATGCCATCTTACAATATAGACCGTCCGATCTATATCTGACGGATGGAAATTAAACTAAAAGATACTCGCACCTCTCTCCACACTTGCAGACAAGACATTCCCTCGTTCATCCTTATCTCCAATAACCTCATTGTTGAGCAATTAAGAAAGGAAGCCTTTGGAACAAACTGGCCTCGTGGCCGCTGCCGGCGTCGTCCATCCCCATGCCTCCACTCAGTCCGACCACCAATCACCACCACGCCCCACTCCTCTTCACCTTATCTCCTATTTCTCGAGATATCATTAGTTTTTACACATGGGATTACTCCCGCATGGCTCAATCACAACAAGTGTTTTATAATAAATGCACCTTGATGTGCCATGTTATGCACGAACATCTTGCTGGTACTCCTACAGAAGACTAAGTTGGTGACGATGGTGTGTCTGCCATCCGTCATTTCTGATCATTAGATCTACATCTAATGACTGTGAGGTAAGTTGTTGCCTTTTTCTCACCAACATCCCACCTCTCTACCAATTTTTAGAAAAACCCATAATTAGTATCTTAAAACAAACCACACCCCTCCCTCACCTCACCAAAACAGCCCAAGGAATATATTCTGATTGAAACATAATATATCTTTAGTGATATATGTATATCAAAATTAGAGTGTTTTGTATCAAGTTTGTGAATAAGTATTAGTCTAATTATGATCCGTTGCAACGCACGTGACCATTGCTAGTATTTCCAACCATGCAAAAAATGCTAGTACTTCCATAGTTTCGAGTTTTCCATCAAGATATTAGTCACTCATGGTTGATATTTACTTTCAATCACATACACATATGCACTATGTAACTAGCCTTGCTTATTGGCTTCCAAAGCTTAACTTTCACCCCTACTTACAATATGTAGAGTATTTAACAAAAAACTACCGCTTTCAACCAGCCCTAGGACGAAACTATTGTACAAAAAATAGCAAAAACATACCCAAAATTTCTTAATCCACGCCAAAAACTACTACCTAGTGCCAATTAGGCTCGTTTAAACCCGTTTATGACAGGGTTGGCCCACACGTCTGTGCTGACAAGGCAGCTTAAACCAACACATTTTGTTTGACCGTTGACACGAGGGACCTACATGTGACCTTCTATCATGTTATCCCCCCTCAAATCATTATTTTTCCTGAACATTACTTCAAACAATACTGATGCGTGTTCGTCGGTGGCCCGGTGATGAGCAAGTTGGCCGCTGCTCCGCTGGACGGGCCGGATGCCGCACTGGCCTCCGCACGGGTTGGCAGGCTGGCCCGAGCGTGACTCACGAGCGAGCAAGCCACCGCGCCGGCCTTTGCTTGAGCGAGATGGCTGGCCTTTGCGCGACGCGTGCGAGAAAGCCACCACGCCGCCGTGCCAATCTAGCTAGCAAACCTTGCAAACAAGCAGCTGGACGGAGCTATCTTGGCTAGCTAGCGGCCGCGAACGCTGGACGGAGCTCGCATCCGGGATGCCACAAGATGGGCTCCGCACCGCCGGTGGTTTTGACCTCGCCTTCTGCCGGCGGCGGTAGTGCATCCCATGGCCGAGGATGACTAGGTGGATGGGTCGGAGGTAGGAGGTCACTCGGGGCTTTTTGTGTAGACTGACATGTAGGTCCCACAAGTCATAACGCCAGACTTGTCGGTCGAATAGAAGGCGTTGACTTAAGGGGAGACATGGGTTGAAACATGCCTATAACGACACTTTTAGAGTAGTCGTTTCTTGGTAGGGCTGGTTGGTAAGGGCATGTACAATGGTTGATAAGGCAGTCTTATTTTAAATCTCCCACGTATGCAAGTGGTAGTAGTTTCTTAGCATTATTAGTGGTTTCTTATAAGGAACAATGTACTACTAGCGACAAAAGGTGATCCTAGGTTGCGTTGTACGCCAACGAGTACTACTAGTGTTCATGGGAGTGTATACCTCGTTTTGTGGGTTCGATCCCGGCCGAAAGTGTGGCGGCCTTTTTTTAAATAGTAAATTCGATGCGAGCCAATATTGTACATAGGTAGTTTGAGTTTTGATGTTGAACGGACGTGTCGCACCACAATCTGGGTGCACTGGATAGCCCAGCCACGTGAACGGGTTTTCCTTCCCATCATCTCGTGGCTCGCGTGCTCACCCTAGCCACACCTCGCTTGTAGCTTCCTCGTCAGCTAGTAGCATATTTAAACTAGCGCCTCCCAATTAAGCCCGAGGAGCCGGACAAGCATGGTGTGGCATTAGGAACTGTGCAATATGGATCTGTACGTAAAGTGCTAGTACTCTACTAGTACTCTGTGGCTTGTGGCGTTGCACGCATGGACTTCACTCCATTATCGGCTCTATAAAAGAAATTCCTCTTGACGTGATTTTTTTTGAAACGGAGGCAAAAGCTTTGCATCATCTCATTCATAAAGAAGGAACTACTAACAAAGTTCGACGAGATCCATTACACCTCCACAAATGGAAGCGAAAAGCCTAGTCTTGTAGTATCAAATAACTCAAATGTTCTGCCCCCGCAGTAACCGTCGCTGATAAACAGGCTGCTAGTGTGTGTGTGTGAGAGGAGCGGTTGAGTAGGCCAAATATGCGCTTGAATAGAGCACCGAGAGTACCCACTACGCAGGTGTACTTTCCCTGCATTGATAGTACAACGATGGTTCTAGAGAACAGTACTATCCCCCCACTTCCAACTGTAGCTCCTTGGCCCTGAGATTAAGAGTTCAAAACTAGTGCACTATACTAGAAGCACAGTACATCGCACTACTAGTTGAGAAAGTAGTACTAGTACTGCTACAGTACGAGTACGTAGTAAATAATAGCCTCACCCCTTCGCTAAGGAACGATCGAGGAGCTATAGTTGGAAGGGACGAGGCCCTGCTGTTACTACGCTCTTATCTCCTCCTCTCCAGTTTCCCTCCCCCTGAAGTGAAGGCAGTTCATTGCTGCTCCCATGGATTCGGCAGGCGGTTCTCCTCCTCGTCAGGGATGGGAGACCTTGGACGACGACCCTCTGGGAGAAATCACACTCCGCTCTGACGTCCTCACCACCGCAAGACTCGGTGCTTCCTGCACCAACTTTTTCAAGACGGTGCTTAAATAGGCTTGGGAAAAGGCCATGCTTGTTGGTCTTCCATGCGTACTCGAGGAGAAGATTCTTCTATGGGACAATCCTTTGAACAATCCACCGCTCCCTGGCCATGGTTGCACATTGACTCCATGAGAGTTGCCGACGTTGAGAGGTAGTCGGATTTTGTCCGATGAGCAGGTCAGTCATGGAGTTTGATCATGCAGTACTTAGTTATTCCATTTCCGTCCCATAATTTCTCCACTGCCCACCATCTTATATATAGGTCTGGGTCGGTGCCAACGAAGATTGGCTTGCATACCTCCAGCCAGATACCACCATCATTTTGCACAACATCCACAGCAGTGCGGCCGTTCCCGTAGACCCCTTCTCAACCATTGGGATTGGTCTTCTGGACTGGCTAGGCTTGAATACGTATGATGATGCCTACATGAGATTGAAGAAGATAGCAATTGCGGACCCACCGACAAAGCGACGCGGCTACGATTATTACTATCTCATCGCGGTGTTTGACATAAGGATTTCCATCAATGCAAAAGGCAGTAATGGCAGAGGATGGCGCATGTTGGCCGCGGTAGATTCGTACCCCTACATGTTCGAAGACGTCTGCGCCATCTAGGCCGCATATTCACGGTGACAAGCCAGGGGACTTGTTTCATCTGCTTGCCATCCTACGGCACGGGAGATTACAAACGGAATGCACAAACCATCATTTACATCCGTAACGGTACTCCATAATTTTATAGGGACGAGTCATCCCCCAATCAAAATAAGATCGCCGATCCTGGATGTGCATTTGCATCCGCGATTCGGTCTAACCTGGAACCTTGTAGCCGACTTTGGCATATTGGGATCAACTATCTTAGCAGTTGTTACCCATGGTACCACTGATGTGCAACATGGTCACACAATCTACCACGATCGGACCGTCACCATCTACCCAGGTATTCCATTTAGTATTATATTTTTTAACCCTCACGCTTTCTCTTTCATTGTTGTACTACTTACTAGTACTAGTAGGAGTACTTTTTTACCTTGGAGGACGCGTATAGCTAGCTAGGCCCTTGACAACTTAAACCCACTAGCTGCCACCATTTTTGTTTTTCCATGTCTTACTATCTCATCCATGTAGCCAAGAGTGGCTATATATAATAATTCGGTTACTTTACTTCCTCTAAACCAGAATAGTACTATTTGCTGCACAGTATTACTGACCGCCATATTTGAGCACAATATTATTATGCATGGACCTTGACTGTGTACGTCACCATGTGTCCAGATCTGAGATGTCGCGTGTACCAGATGAACGGCCCTGAGTTCGACCCCCGTGATGCTACGTGGGTGCCGAGGAACACTCTCGGAGAGTACTCGCTTTTCATTGGGGACAGCTACCCCATTGTGAAGCGGATGCCACCTTCCATGCACGACACCGAAGGCCTGCCGTTCATGAAGCATGGTTGCGTCTTTAGTGCACACCGCCGGATGAACAACATGCTGGGACACGCTATCCCTGATTTATGCCGCTTAAGCTTGGATGCGTCTCCATCGTGTGGAACCGGACTAGAAAGCTGTGACAATGATTCCCGTTGCCCACCGCTATGGATCGTGCCATCCACGAAGAACACCTGGGACTGGAATCTAGAGGAGGACATGTAGCCCATCTATAACGTGTAAGAGGGGTATGGTAAATTGTGAACAGTAGCACTGTGAATATATGTAGACTAGTTGTGCACAAATTTATCGCATGAATTGGAGATGAACTTGTGTGGCATACTAGCATTTGTCCTTTAGAATTTATTACTAGTAAATGTGTTATGTGTACGTGCAACTTGTGTAGTTGTTGCACGGGATCCAACACGCTCATTGAGAAAAAAAGGTGGCACGGCTTTGGATATAGGTGATGTGGCGGCATCATATAGTAGCATCGTTCGCTATAGTTTTAATACTCCTACTAGGATGACAACTCCTATAAAACCTTGCGCTTGGCTCTTTGCCTCTTTGGGAGGTTCAATAGTTCATACTCGTGTGAACCTTGCACTTGGCTCTTCGCCTCTTCGGAATGTCCAAAAATGATGATACTACAGTATAATATGCTTCTGGCAATCTGACACAGATTGAACTGCTGTAGGTCCACCGCGAGGGCGAGGGCGAGTGAGAGGGAGAGGGAGAGGGCGCTGTAGTCAAAACCCTCTCCTCATCCTACGAGCCACCACGCGCGTGGGCGAGGGAGAGGCGTAGTAAGCAAGCTTCTCCTCGTTCGGTGAGTTGACGGGACACATCAAAGCAGTACAAGTACTAGTCATTTCCGGTTAAATATGGCTTAATTTGAAACGAGAAAAATACACTGGCGGTCAACATATGTAAGAATACGCTCTTTACGGTCACTATAGATAGTTTTGCGGTGATTATACGATCACTAGCTCATCGTAGAGCACCGTATTGCACCCTACAGACCGGCCACATATTCGACGTGGCACTTTGTTGACTGGTTAAATTGTCACCTGGTTTCTGGGTCCCACCTGTCAGTTGGCAGAGCAAACAAATCAGTTGAACAAAACTTTACGCAGGCGCGACAGGAGTCCAACCCTTGCGTGCGAACCACCCTGGCTGTGTATGTGAGTGCATGCACGTGTACTCCCTCGGTCTTCCAACAAAGAGTGTACATCGGCTAAAAAACAAAGAGTGTGCATCTACACTTCCAATGCATTTAGCCTTTAATCTAAAATCGATATTGACTGACTAATGCACCAACTTGTGCTCTAGTTATAGGCTACATGTCCATCCTTAATTACAACATGCAAAAACCTTCATTTAATCTTCTTCTCTCAATGGTCGCATGCACACATAAATCTGCTACTTTTGGGCGTTAATTATGTCGCAGTTAATGCGCAAATCTCTAAATATAGTCTTTCATGGATGTAGGGAGTAGGTTGAGCACTTGAGCGTGAGCGTGTGTGTTGCGTCGCGTACTGTGTGCGGCATGGGTGCGTGAGTGTTGCATGCATCCATGTGTACGTGTGAGTGTTGCATGTTGCATGCATGCATGCATGAGGCTTTTACTCCCTCCCATTGACATGTTCATATTTCAAGCTTCCTTTGTTCCCTCCATATTGTGATACTCCCTCTGTTTCGAAATATGGAGTAAAAGCCTCCCTCTGCTCCCATAGAGTATTTGTCTCTCTAGAGATTTCAACAAGTGACTACGTACGGAGAAAAATGAGTGAATCTACACTCTAAAATACATTCTACGTACGGAGAAGAATGGAGGGAGTAGCAAATAAACATTAAGTTCTCTTGTTTTCCCTCCTTGGTCATGGTGCACAACCAAAGATGACTCACCTGGATGGAGGGAGTAGATGGTCAAAGTTTGACACAAAATTAATGCATTGGTAAACATAATTTTTGTAAGGAAAACGAGTGCGTTAATTGCGTGTTTTTGCAAACTACAAAAATTATTCCACCACTCATCATCTACCTTGGTTGATGAGATTTTTGAATTGAGCCCTATAAACTGGAAAGGAGGTAGTACTAGTACTCCTACATTATTGGTGTTGGGTGCCTTGGCCAATGTTTCATATTGTTGGACAGGATGCATCGATGCTTACATGGGGTGCTAAGCACATTAAAAACATTAGCAACTAAAGATCCCAATGCTTACATGTACAGGTGCTTAACTTGTTGGTGCTAAGCATCCTTTATTTAATGATTTTGTAACTAAAGTTCTTCATGCATTGGTGGAATTATTCCATTTAAGTCTTTTGTCTAAGTTCTCGCGCTTAGTACTGGGATCACCACACTTATCTCTCCTCTTAATTACCTTGCCACATAAGACTTTTTGCCTACATGCTAGCCTTAGCACCTATACAAGGCGGAGCATTGGGAGGGGCCCGAGTGTACAGGCATAGGGATACTGTAGATAGGAAGTCTTCGCGATCCATTATTCCCTATCTCGGTCAGAGAGAACTATTCAACTAGTCTTCACAGTGAAGTGACAATACACGCTGCAGCAGATGGGACACCTGATTAATAAGCTGAACTAGCGTATTGGTGTTACTAAATCAGCCTTACCCAGTACTGCCATCATGTTTGCCAGTGGAGCACGCTTCCGCAAATACGACTACGCACATCTCTCCTCCATTAACTAACATATGGGCCCTCTTGAGGTAGACCCACATGTCATCGGCGTAGCTATTTACACTCTGAAAGACGGTATATCCTGGTAGTAATACTAGTAGAATTGAGATTTAATGCACTTCCTTCCCCATCTTTCACTCTTCTTCCTCCTCTCTTCTTATTCCTCCTCTCTTCCCCATCGTCGGCCACACACCATTTCCCCCTGCTCACTGCTCGCCCGCCCGCAACATCTTCCTTGGTAGCTCGCGCATACCATATGCCCCCGCTCACTGCTCGGCCACACACGCCATCTTCTTCGCACGCCCGCCCAAATCCACTTCCCCGCTGGCTCGCAAGCACCGAAAACCCCAGTTACTCAGCGCCCTAAAAAACCCTATGGCAGAACCGACTGACACGCAGAGCCGCGATTGGAATTTCGTCCCCGATGTTCTCTTGGAGAAGATTTGTAATCGTATGGACCTGCTCAGCACTGTTCGTCTGGCCGCATGCTCGGTGTCTTTGTACCGTCTACTCGTCTGCAACCGGCCTGCTCTTTTCAAGACACCCTGCTTGCTGATGCCCGATCCTCGCAGGTGGCCTAGACACCGACTTGACAATCCTACGGAGGTTGCCGTGGTGCCCCTCGACATGCTACCACTACCCGTCCACCTGTCCTTCATGCGCGGCCACTACTGGGCGGGCATGAAGGCCAACTGGATCATCCTCATCCACCAATCTGGTAGTCCGTGGCATCTCGTGGATATCTACACCCAGCGAGAGATCACCCTTCCATCGTTGGATACCGCCGCCATCGAGCCTCGCGGCCTGCCGGACACTCCTGCCTACTACGCACAAGACGCGTCGAGCTTTTGGCTCGACCTCTGTTTGCTGAAGGTTGTAATATGCGAAGTGCCCACACCATCACAAGACTACATGGATTACAAGCTAATTGCCATGTTCAACATGGGATTAGTCTATCTGGAATCCAGTCGCCATACATGGTTATGGCTCATCATCGATCCTCTTCACCCAACATTTCTGTCTGATGCTATAGTGGATGATGGCATCGTTTATGCGGTCGACGCACAGATTGGCTGCCTATACTGGTGGAATCTATCGTCATGTAATTGTTCTATCTCATCTCATATTTACCTTAAGAATACGATTGCCTGTTCATTGTTACAAATTTATAATATATAGTATGTCTATAACCATATCATTGCTATATGTTCCTCTCATTTCCTAGATTTTTATGACCACAAATGTTATTGTTAGAGTTGATATGAGAACAATTGGCATGTAATGATTGTTAGAATAGATATTATGTGTATAACCTCATGATTGCTATATGTTACTATCATTTCCAGGATTTTTATAACAATGCATGTTATTGTTTAGAGTTGATATGATAACTGTAGTAGGTGCTATGGTAGAATATGACTAGGCCCTATCATATATGTTTTCCTCTCATTGTTACATGATGTTTGAAACATGATACATTGCTAGAATATGAAAGCCATTGGCTTATTTTTTTAACTTGGGGTATGATTATGACCACGACATTGCAATTCTCTGTCTATGATATGTGTCACTGTTATAATAATCTTAATTCTACACATACTCTCAACATGATTGTTTATTTTTGTCCTTTTGGTCTCCAATTTGAATTGTTGCAGCAGACGCAAATGCGTTGGCCTTCATGATTCCAGGACCTGGAATCATACCAGCCGATGGGTAGTGGTTTATCGCTCGTCAGCTGACGGCGGTCATTTGATGCTCATTTGCATGTACCAAATTGACCAAACCATTTCATCAAACCACATGCAGTACAATGCCTGGGGCGTTCGTGCCATTGATGGCTATTGCTGCTTCGTGTTTGAGAAAGATCCCATTTCTGTTGGGCCAGGCGCATTCAACTGGAGGCGGGTTTACAGCCTCATCAACCACTCCATGTTCCTCGGGCTCAATTATCCGATCGTCCAACCAATCATCGATCATATCACTGGCGATGATTACCGTGATATATAACTTCCATTCGCCAGGGGGAACTGTGTTTACACATCATACCATGGGTTTCATGAATCACCATATCTAGAGATTCGTCAACATAGCTTGTTGCGAGATAATCTTTAGTGTGTGAAAGGCATCAAGCTTCCATGCGATGGATGGCTTTTGCAAACCCGACATGCGGCGATGTGGTTCATGCCAACAGCAAATATGCACAACTTGATTCGTACTGATATCTAGACTGAGCCATGTGTCGTGTTGCTGTAGCATGACCCTCTTTTGTTGGACATTACGTACAGTTGTTAGTTTGAAGCACTCCTCTGGTTAGAAGGATAGATAACTTTCTGGGATCAAGTGCATCCTAACTCACCCTGCGTAGGATGTAATGATAATGATGATGGAGATGCTGTGCAGAAGCCATATATATATATATATATATATATATATATTGTATTACTCATGTAGCCTACAAAGTCTGTCGCACAGCCTTGTAACTTCTTACCCCATTTCTAAATTTGTACTAGTCCTCTATACCGTATATTGCGCTACTCGTACTACTACCTCCCTCCTGGTTTACTGGTCCCCTTCATAATTTGTGTCAAATTTTGACCATAAATTTCACTAACTAAATGTTAATGCATGTCACAAAAAAGTATATCGTTTTATTCGTATTTCAACATAGTTACCAATGGAATAATTTTCTGTGACATGCATTGACATTTTATAGTTAAACCTATGGTTAAAATGTGACACTAAATACGACTAGTAAGTAGTACAATAGCAGTACTAGTATACATCGGTCAAATTATTCATCATGTCCATACATTGAATTGACGTGACAACACGCTACACGTGAGGTGACACAAGAATCCCGGCGGCGTCTTCGGGTATTATGGACTTCATATTGGGAGTACCACTTATCTGTCGAAATCTTTCATCATTTACTTAAAACAATCAATTGATCATACATTGAGTACCATATAACTGGAATTAACTGATGCAAGTCCAAGAAGGATTGGCATGTGCTGCCGGCTGGCGTCAAGTTCGATCCCACGAATCAGGAGCTGATCGAGCACCTTGAGGTCAGAGTGACTGCTGACAGCGCGAGATCTCACCCTCTCATCGATTTCTTCATACCAACCATCGACGACGAGCACGACATATGCTACACCCATCCTGCGAAACTTCAGGTAAGACACCGATCGGCCGTCTACTTGCACAAACATATTCCTTTGTTTATAGCTCTATTTTTCTTTTTATACATAGACCTAGTGAAGCAATTACAATTTGACAGTTAATAAAAAGTGAAACAAGAGACTGCAACATGCCAAAGATGTTATGAAAATGCCAACCATGCACACTAAAACCTGTATTCGACAATACTGCAGGTATCACACTGAGTGGCCTAAGCAAGCATTTCATCCAACACAATTCCAGGGCATTCGAAAGGGGCACATGGACGCATTGCAACATACAGTCAGAGTGTGGCATGCACGTGATGTGGCACAAGACGGGCAATACCTTGACGGTGGTGGTCAACGGCCGGCAGACGGGCAGCAAAAAGGTTATGGTGGTGCACACCAACAAGAACTTCGACCAGCAGAGGACCAACTGGGTGATGCACCAGTACCACCCCGGGGACCTGGAGCAAGAGAAGGAGCGGGAGCTGGTCCTCTTCAAGATTTTCTACCAGACGAACACTAGGGCCAGGAGTAAAAAGATTATAAGTTAGTTTGGTATTGGTACTTGTACTACCTTGTTGTCAGCAAGTTGGTATTGTTGTTAACGATCTTTAAGTATGAACTTGGCATTTGCTTCCAACCATCATGCCGAGGGTCGACATGGATATAATGTTGAATCATTTGTTTTGAAACGAATTTGAGGCACCTGATTTTTATTTGATGGGTAGCATAAGCACCTGCTGTTTGAATTCCCAGTTCTCCAAATTTTTTGAAAAAATTTCATGCACTTATTATCACGATGAAAAAACAATATACCTGCTGCATCCCAATTATCATTCTGTACTTGCAGAATTTTCTCATTTGTTGAGCAAGTATATTGTTTTTTCAAGTCGAGCAAGTCTCAACTGGGCTGTAGACTGCCTAGGCTTGGTTTTGTTTTTAACAGGCCCAGCTCATAACGACAACGGGGCACAATGATCCAGCAGGTATCTACTAGCCTTTGGCCCACCAGCGTTAGTTATATTTTGTCTTACAACATCCGCACGCAGTTTTTTTACTGAATCAAACACACAGCCCAGTTCTATTTTCCTCTTGAAACGCCATGTACTACATCCGTTTTCTAATCTCTACCTATAGTTTTACTAGTTCACATACACGTACCATTATATTGAAAATACATAAAGTTCCCTTTTCATATTTACATCCTTATTTTTGTTGTTGTTTTCCCTCCCAGCGCTGATTTTTTTACCACTGGTTTTCCCTTAAACCAACTCAATTGTCCCACGTCTTATTTGCTTACAAAAACAAAATGATTTTTTGGCAAATCAATAAGTTCTTAAAAAATGTTTATCATTTCGGGATTTCAACAATTCGGACTCCACCGAAATATGCAAAATAAGGTTGAACTTTTTGACCGTGGTCCTGGGCAGAAAATGGGTTGTAATAAATTGCTTAAGAATTAGCAAGTGGGCTGCAAATTATAATTTTTTTAGCAAATGGGCTCTATGTTGTCTGCCACAGATTTGGAGGCTGACTTGTGGGCCTACTAAGTTCATGCGTACACAAGGTTTCTAAAAAAAGAAACTTAATCAACAATCGACTCTACCAGCGTCTGACCGTTAGATGTCAATCTAATGGCAATCGTGCTTCTTCAGTCTCTGATCTTCCTGCTCCAGCCGCCCAAGCTAGCGCCAGTGGAACCGCCAGCTCCCGCCTCCTGTGGCCAGCTGTGCTGCCGGGAAGGTCTCACGGCCCCACCATACAAGCATCCCTGGCCTATCTATCCCTTTACTCACCCACACCTCCTGTTATTTTCCGCCGATGGGAGCTAAACTAGTCAGCCCTCATACTCCCCACCGCGTGGGCAGCCACTGCTGTGTCTTCCCCGGCTCCGTGTCATTCCCTTCGTAGGCCTCGCCGTCGTCCACTGCCCTGGTGCTCTCGGCACAGCATGGTCAACGTGGTCAATGAACGACATCCATCGAAAGTGGACTGTACTGAAGGAAATATGCCCTAGAGGCAATAATAAAGTTATTATTTATTTCCTTATTTCATGATAAATGTTTATTATTCATGCTAGAGTTGTATTAACTGGAAACATAATACATGTGTGAATACATAGACAAACAGAGTGTCACTAGTATGCCTCTACTTGACTAGCTCGTTAATCAAAGATGGTTATGTTTCCTAACCATGGACAAAGAGTTGTTATTTGATTAACGGGATCACATCATTAGGTGAATGATCTGATTGACATGACCCATTCCATTAGCTTAGCACGCGATCATTTAGTATGTTGCTATTGCTTTCTTCATGACTTATACATGTTCCTATGTCTATGAGATTATGCAACTCCCGTTTGCCGGAGGAACACTTTGTGTGCTACCAAACGTCACAACATAACTGGGTGATTATAAAGGTGCTCTACAAGTGTCTCCAAAGGTACATGTTGGGTTGGCGTATTTCGAGATTATGATTTGTCACTCCGATTGTCGGAGAGGTATCTCTGGGCCCTCTCGGTAATGCACATCACTTAAGCCTTGCAAGCATTCCAACTAATGAGTTAGTTGTGGGATGATGTATTACGGAACAAGTAAAGAGACTTGCCGGTAACGAGATTGAACTAGGTATTGGACGACGATCGAATCTCGGGCAAGTAACATACCGATGACAAAGGGAACAACGTCTGTTGTTATGCGGTCTGACCGATAAAGATCTTCGTAGAATATGTAGGAGCCAATATGAGCATCCAGGTTCCGCTATTGGTTATTGACCGGAGACGAGTCTCGGTCATGTCTACATTGTTCTCGAACCCGTAGGGTCCGCACGCTTAAGGTTTCGATGACAGTTATATTATGAGTTTATGAGTTTTGATGTACTGAAGGAGTTCGGAGTCCCGAATGTGATCATGGAAAGGACGAGGAGTCTTGAAATGGTCGAGACATAAAGATTGATATATTGGAAGCCTATGTTTGGATATCAGAAGTGTTCCGGGTGAAATCGGGATTTTACTGGAGTACCGGGAGGTTACCGGAACCCCCCGGGAGGTATATGGGCCTTAGTGGGCCTTAGTGGAAGAGAGGAGAGGTGGCCAGAGATGGGCCGCGCGCCTCTCCCCCCTTGGTCCGAATAGGACAAGGAGAGGGGGCCGGCCCCCCTTCCTCCTCTCTCTCCTCTTTCCCCCCTCCACGAATCCTATTCCAACTAGGAAAGGGGGGGGGAGTCCTACTCCCGGAAGGAGAAGGACTCCTCCTGGCGTGCCTCCTCTTGGCTGGCCGCCCCCCCCCCTGAGCCTTTATATACGGAGGCAGGGGCACCCCCTAGAGACACAAGTTGATCCACGTGATCATATTCTTAGTCGTGTGCGGTGCCCCTTCCACCATAGTCCTTGATAATATTGTAGCAGTGCTTAGGCGAAGCCCTACGACATTAGTACATCAAGATCCTCACCACGCCGTCGTGCTGACGGAACTCTTCACTGACACTTTGCTGGAACGGAGTCCGAGGATCGTCATTGAGCTGAACATGTGCTAGCACTCGGAGGTGCCGTAGTTTCGGTGCTTGATCGGTCGGGCCATGAAGACATACGACTACATCAACCGCGTTGTCATAACGCTTCCGCTATCGGTCTACGAGGGTACGTAGACAACACTCTCCCCTCTCGTTGCTATGCATCACCATGATCTTGCGTGTGCGTAGGAATTTTTTTGAAATTACTACGTTCCCCAACAGTGGCATCCGAGCCTAGGTTTTATGTGTTGATGTTATATGCACGAGTAGAACACAAGTGAGTTGTGGGCGATATAAGTCATACTGCTTACCAGCATGTCATACTTTGGTTCGGCGGTATTGTTGGACGTAGCGGCCCAGACCGACATTACGCGTACGCTTACGCGAGACCGGTTCTCCCGACGTGCTTTGCACAAAGGTGGCTAGCGGGTGTCAGTTTCTCCAACTTTAGTTGAACCGAGTGTGGCTACGCCCGGTCCTTGCGAAGGTTAAAACAGCACCAACTTGACAAACTATCGTTGTGGTTTTGATGCGTAGGTAAGATTGGTTCTTGCTTAAGCCCGTAGCAGCCACGTAAAACTTGCAACAACAAAGCAGAGGATGTCTAACTTGTTTTTGCAGGGCATGTTGTGATGTGATATGGTCAAGACATGATGCTAAATTTTATTGTATGAGATGATCATGTTTTGTAACCGAGTTATCGGCAACTGGCAGGAGCCATATGGTTGTCGCTTTATTGTATGCAATGCAATCACGTTGTAATGCTTTACTTTATCACTAAGCGGTAGCGATAGTCATGGAAGCATAAGATTGGCGAGACGACAACGATGCTACGATGGAGATCAAGGCGTCGCACCAGTGACGATGGTGATCACGACGGTGCTTCGAAGATGGAGATCACAAGCACAAGATGATGATGGCCATATCATATCACTTATATTGATTGCATGTGATGTTTATCTTTTATGCATCTTATCTTGCTTTGATTGACGGTAGCATTATAAGATGATCTCTCACTAATTATCAAGAAGTGTTCTCCCTGAGTATGCACCGTTGCGAAAGTTCTTCGTGCTGAGACACCACGTGATGATCAGGTGTGATAGGCTCTACGTTCAAATACAATGGGTGCAAAACAGTTGCACACGCGGAATACTCAGGTTATACTTGACGAGCCAAGCATATACAGATATGGCCTCGGAACACGGAGGCCGAAAGGTCGAGCGTGAATCGTATACTAGATATGATCAACATAGTGATGTTCACCAATGAAACTACTCCATCTCACGTGATGATCGGACATGGATTAGTTGATTTGGATCACGTGATCACTTAGAGGATTAGAGGGATGTCTATCTAAGTGGGAGTTCTTAAAGTAATATGATTAAATGAACTTAAATTTATCATGAACTTAGTCCTGGTAGTATTTTGCAAATCATGTTGTAGATCAATAGCACGCCTTGTTGCTTCCCTGTGTTTATTTTGATATGTTCCTAGAGAAAATTGTGTTGAAAAATGTTAGTAGCAATGACGCGGATTGGATCCGTGATCTGAGGTTTATCCTCATTGCTGCACAGAAGAATTATGTCCTTGATGCACCGCTAGGTGACAGACCTATTGCAGGAGCAGATGCAGACGTTATGAACGTTTGGCTAGCTCAATATGATGACTACTTGATAGTTTAGTGCACCATGCTTAACGTCTTAGAATCGGGACTTCAAAGACATTTCGAACATCATGGACCATATGAGATGTTCCAGGAGTTGAAGTTAATATTTCAAGCAAATACCCGAGTTTAGAGATATGAAGTCTCCAACAAGTTCTATAGCTAAAAGATGGAGGAGAATCGCCCAACTAGTGAGCATGTGCTCAGATTGTCTGGGTACTACAATCGCTTGAATCAAGTGGGAGTTAATCTTCCAGATAAGATAGTGATTGAAAGAATTCTCCAGTCACCATCACCAAGTTAGTAGAACTTCGTGATGAACTATATTATGCAAGGGATGACAAAAACGACTCCCGAGCTTTTCATGATGATGAAATCGATGAAGGTATAAATCAAGAAAGAACATCAAGTGTTGATGGTTGACCAGATCACTAGTTTCAAGAAAAGGGCAGAGGGAAGAAGGGGAACTTCAAGAAGAATTGCAAGCAAGTTGCTACTCAAGTGAAGAAGCCCAAGTCTGATCCTAAGCCTGAGACTAAGTGCTTCTACTGCAAAGGGTCTGGTCACTGGAAGTGGAACTGCCCCAAGTATTTGGCGGATAAGAAGGATGGCAAGGTAAACAAAGGTATATTGGATATACGTGTTATTGATGTGTACTTTACTAGTGTTTATAGCAACCCCTCGGCATTTGATACTGGTTCAGTTGCTAAGAGTAGTAACTCAAAACGGGAGTTGCAGAATAAACAGAAACTAGTAAAGGGTGAGGTGACGATGTGTGTTGGAAGTAGTTCCAAGATTGATATGATCATCATCGCACACTCCCTATACTTTCGGGATTAGTGTTGAAACTAAATAAGTGTTATTTGGTGTTTGTGTTGAGCATGAATATGATTTGATCATGTTTATTGCAATACGGTTATTCATTAAAGTCAGAGAATAATTGTTGTTCTGTTTACATGAATAAAACCTTCGATGGTCATACACCCAATGAAAATAGTTCGTTGGATCTCGATCGTAGTGTTACACATATTCATAATATTGAAGCCAAAAGATGCAAAGTTAATAATGATAGTGCAACTTATTTGTGGCAGTGCCATTTAGGTCATATCAGTGTAAAGCGCATGAAGAAACTCCATACTGATGGACTTTTGGAACCACTTGATTATGAATCACTTGGTACTTGCGAACCATGCCTCATGGGCAAGATGACTAAGACTCCGTTCTCCGGAACAATGGAGCGAGCAACAAAATTAATTGGAAATAATACATACTGATGTAAGCAGTCCAATGAGTGTTGAGGCTCGCGGCGGGTATCATTATTTTCTGACCATCACAGATGATTTGAGCAGATATGAGTATATCTACTTGATGAAACATAAGTCTAAAACATTTGAAAAGTTCAAATAATTTCAGGGTGAAGTGGAAAATCATCATGACAAGAAAATAAGGTTTCTCGATCTGATCGCAGAGACAAATATTTGAGTTACGAGTTTGGTCTTCAATTAAAATGTTGTGGAATAGTTTCACAAACTCATGTCACCTGGAACACCACAGCATAATGGTGTGTCCGATCGTCATAACCATACTTTATTGGATATAGTGCAATCTATGATGTCTCTTATCGATCTATCACTATCGTTTTGGGGTTATGCATTAGAGACAGCTGCATTCACGTTAAAAAGGGCACCATCTAAATCCATTGAGATGACACAATCTGAATTATGGTTTGGAAAGAAACCAAAGTTGTCGTTTCTTAAAGTTTTGGGTTGTGATGCTTATGTGAAAATGTTTCATCCTGATAAGCTCAAACCCAAATCGAAGAAATATGTCTTCATAGGATACCCAAAGGAGACTGTTGGGTACACCTTCTATCACAGATCCGAAGGCAAGACATTCGTTGCTAAGAATGGATCCTTTCTAGAGAAGGAGTTTCTCTCGAAAGAAGTGAGTGGGAGGAAAGTGGAAAACTTGATGAGGTAATTGTACCTTCTC
This sequence comes from Triticum monococcum, assembly GCA_034509565.1. Lineage (NCBI taxonomy): Eukaryota > Viridiplantae > Streptophyta > Magnoliopsida > Poales > Poaceae > Triticum > Triticum monococcum. Next base: position 197,828,387 of record CM067842.1, on the reverse strand, counting down.
CCTTATTGGAAAGTAGTTCATCACAGAAATCTGTTCTTGTGACTACTACACCAATTAGTGAGGAAGCTAATGATGACGATCATGTAACTACAGATCAAGTTACTACCGAATCTCGTAGATAAACCAGAGTGAGATCCGCACCAGAGTGGTACAGTAATCCTGTTCTGGAAGTCATGTTACTAGACCATGACGAACCTACGAACTATGAGGAAGCGATGATGAGCCCAGATTCCGCGAAATGGCTTGAGGCCATGAAATCTGAGATGAGATCCATGTATGAGAACAAAGTATGGACTTTGATTGACTTGCCCAAAGATCGGTGAGCCATTGAGATTAAATGGATCTTCAAGAGGAAGACGGACGCTGATAGTATTGTTACTATCTACAAAGCTAGACTTGTCGAAAAAGGTTTTTGACAAAGTTCAAGGTGTTGACTACGATGAATTTTTCTCACTCGTAGCGATGCTTAAGTCTGTCCAAATCATGTTAGCAATTGCCGCATTTTTATGAAATCTGGCAAATGGATAAACAAAACTACATTCCTTAATGGATTTAAAGAAGAGTTGTATATGATGCAACCAAAAGGTTTTCTCAATCCTAAAGGTGCTAAAAAAATATGCAAGCTCCAATGATCTATCTATGGACTGGTGCAAGCGTCTCGGAGTTGGAATATATGCTTTGATAAGTTTATAAAAGCATATAGTTTTATACAGACTTGCGGTGAAGCCTGTATTTACGAGAAAGTGAGTGGGAGCACTACATCATTTCTGATAAGTATATGTGTATGACATATTGTTGATCGGAAATAATGTAGAATTATTCTGCAAAGCATAAAGGAGTATTTGAAAGGAGTTTTTCAAAGAAAGACCTCGGTGAAGCTACTTACATATTGAGCATCAAGATCTATAGAGACAGATCAAAACACTTGATAAGTTTTTTCAATGAGTACATACCTTGACAAGATTTTGAAGTAGTTCAAAATGGAACCGTCAAAGAAAGAGTTCTTGCCTGTGTTACAAGGTGTGAAATTGAGTAAGACTCAAAACACGACCACGACAGAAGATAGAAAGAGAATGAAAGTCATTCCCTATGCCTTGGCCATAGGTTACAAAGTATGCAATGTTGTGTACCAGATCTATTGTATACCCTACACTGATTTTGGCAAGGGAGTACAATAGTGATCTAGGAGTAGATCACTGGACAGCGGTCAAAATTATCCTTAGTGGAATAAGGATATGTTTCTCAATTATGGACGTGACAAAAAGGGTTCGTCGTAAAGGGTTACGTCGATGCAAATTTTGACACTGATCTAGATGATTCTAAGTCTCAATCTGGATACATATTGAAAGTGGGAGCAATTAGCTAAAAGTAGCTCTGTGCAGAGCATCGTTGACATAGAAATTTGCAAAATACATACGGATCTGAATATGGCAGACCCATTGACTAAACTTCTCTCACAAGCAAAACATGATCACACCTTAGTACTCTTTGGGTGTTAACCACATAAGCGATGTGAACTAGAATACTGAATCTAGTAAACCCTTTGGGTGTTGGTCACATGGCGATGTGAACTATGGGTGTTAATCACATGATGATGTGAACTATCGATGTTAATCACATGGTGATGTGATCTAGATTATTGACTCTAGTGCAAGTGGGAGACTGAAGTAAATATGCCCTAGAGGCAATAATAAAGTTATTATTTATTTCCTTATTTCATGATAAATGTTTATTATTCATGCTAGAATTGTATTAACCGGAAACATAATACATGTGTGAATACATAGACAGAGTGTCACTAGTATGCCTCTACTTGACTAGCTCATTAATCAAAGGTGGTTATGTTTCCTAACCAGGGACAAAGAGTTGTTATTTGATTAACGGGATCACATCATTAGGTGAATGATCTGATTGACATGACCCATTCCATTAGGTTAGCACCCGATCGTTTAGTATGTTGCTATTGCTTTCTTCATGACTTATACATGTTCCTATGACTATGAGATTATGCAACTCCCGTTTGCCCGAGGAACACTTTGTGTGCTACCAAACGTCACAACGTAACTGGGTGATTATAAAGGTGCTCTACAGGTGTCTCCAAAGGTACATGTTGGGTTGGCGTATTTCGAGATTAGGATTTGTCACTCCGATTGTCGGAGAGGTATCTTTGGGCCCTCTCGGTAATGCACATCACTTAAGCCTTTCAAGCATTGCAACTAATGAGTTAGTTGCGGGATGATGTATTACGGAACGAGTAAAGAGACTTGCCGATAACGAGATTGAACTAGATATTGGATACCGACGATCGAATCTCGGGCAAGTAACATACCGATGACAAAGGGAACAACGTATGTTGTTATGCGGTCTGACCGATAAAGATCTTCATAGAATATGTAGGAGAGAATATGAGCATCCAGGTTCCGCTATTGGTTATTGACCGGAGACGAGTCTCAGTCATGTTTACATTGTTCTCGAACCCGTAGGGTCCGCACACTTAAGGTTTCGATGATAGTTATATTATGAGTTTATGAGTTTTGATGTCCCGAAGGAGTTCGGAGTCCCGGATGTGATCACGGACATGACGAGGAGTCTCAAAATGGTCGAGACATAAAGATCGATATATTGGAAGCCTATGTTCGGATATCGGAAGTGTTCCGGGTGAAATCGGGATTTTACCAGAGTACTGGGAGGTTACCGGAACCCCCCGGGAGGTATATAGGCCTTAGTGGGCCTTAGTGGAAGAGAGGAGAGGTGGCCAGAGATGGGCCGCGCGCCTCTCCCCCCTTGGTCCGAATAGGACAAGGAGAGGGGGCCCGCCCCCCTTCCTCCTCTCTCTCCTCTTTCCCCCCGCCACGAATCCTATTCCAACTAGGAAAGGGGGGGGAGTCCTACTCCCGGAAGGAGTAGGACTCCTCCTGGCGCGCCTCCTCTTGGCCAGCCCCCCCCCTTGAGCCTTTATATACGGAGGCAGGGGCACCCCTAGAGACACAAGTTGATCCACGTGTACCTCTACTCACCCACACCCCTGTTATTCAAGGAACGACTTCCATCAGAAGAGTACTATACCTGGAGAGGCTGACAGCTGGGTCCATGGCCGCAGCAAGGAAGTGCCTCCTTATTACGCGCAAAATAATTATTCCTCCACCTGACAGCAGGGACCCGCTAGACGGGCCATTGTATTTCACGAAAAAAATGTTCTCCCTGACTGCTGGGACCCACCAGCTACATCTTCGCACGCAAGGAAGTGCCTCACAGTCGGGACCCACCTGGTCGAAGCATATATAGCGTTGTCATTCTAGTCGCGAACATGTGCATACATACTGGTCGATGTAGAGGCGCGCATGTGTCGTAGTAGAGGCACACATGTGTCATAGTAGAGGTGCGCACGTAGCATGTACACGCACGTACAAAGGCCAGGGTGCAAGAAAGTAAATACTGTTGGCTTTCGGGTTCCGGCAGACCCTAGAGGTTCGAACACTGGGGTGCGCGCGGAGATTTCGCCTCCTACCTTCCTGCACCCCTCCACCATGCTAGGATCTAAACTATGGAAATAACAACACAAGAGACACAGGGTTTATACTGGTTCGGGCCACCGTTGTGGTGTAATACCCTACTCCAGTGTGTGGTGTGGTGGATTGCCTCTTGGGCTGATGATGATGAACAATACAAGGACGAACAGCCTCGCGAGGGTCCGTTCTTGGCTGGGGCGATGAACTGCTGGGAGGAGTTCAATCTCCTTTCTCTCTCTCTCTCTCTCTCTGGCTGCTTCTCGGCTAAAACTCCCGGAACCCCCTTTCAACCAACCGACCCCCTTTGCTATGTGGGTGGCCGGTCCTATTTATAGAGGCCCTGGTCCTCTTCCCAAATATCGAGCGGGAAGGGAGCCAACAATGCGGGCTAATTTGAAGGGGGACAGCAAGTATCAGCTATCCTGACAAAAGTAGTCTTCGTCTGCGCAAAGCTGTGGTGATGATGCCGTCTTGGGCTCCCCGATGACCTCCGTCTCGTAGTCCTCCTGGTCTTGGTCTCGTTGCACCGAAATGGCAACCTTTGACTGATGCCTCGGTACTCCGCGGCTGTGCTTTCCCCCTTTGCACCAAAGGGGAAAGGAGGACGCTGCGCGGGCTAGCACCCGCCTGGCGCCCTGAGTCGTCATGGCTTGCATCACGGGCACCTCATGAGGTACCCCGCCTTGATCTCTCCGCCTCCTTGTGAGCCAGCCTGACGAGGCCGTGCCTGAGGAAGCTCCGCGTCGTCCGCCCCGCGAGGCTTGGCCCCCCGCGAGGGCCTTGGGTTTGTGTTGGTGAAGATGGGCCGTGTTGGGACCCCCTTTGAGCCATGCCGCAGGCCGCAGGCAGGCAAGTCTGGGGACCCCCATTCCCAGAACGCCGACAGTAGCCCCCGGGTCCAAGGCGCGCCCGGACTTGGCCGTGCAAGGAGACAGAAGGGCAAGAGCGAAGCGCCGCGGGCCCTAACAGCCTGCGGCCTTGGGCGCCGCGTGGCGGTTGACTGGACGTGGGCACCTCCACTTCCCCATGGCTCCTCGGCAACTGCACGGATTGGACAAGTCCCTGCATGCAAAACGGGTCATGATTACCTGCGATCGTCGAGGTCGGCGGTTGGCCTTCGCCGGCCATAAGTACGGAACAGCGCGCGCCCTTCCAGTCCATCCCTCCTTGCTTCTCCTTCTTCCCGATCCTTGCTCCGTCTTGCCGCGATGGCTCCGATCCGCCGGTTCTCGATGGCAGAGAAGTGAAAGGCTCCCCGAGAGGGACCAGACCCACTCCCGCCGAAGAAACGGCTCGTCCACCATGGCCCGGACGAGGGGGCCCTTCAGGTGGTGTCGAGGCCTTGGTGCGAGCGGGCGCCGCCGGGGTTCCTGTTTCCATTGTACGCCCACGTTGAGGGCCCCAAAGGAGCTGATGCTGACCGCCACGGGCGGCGCCGCCGTCGGTGCCGACAGGTCATGAAGGTGTGGGTCGTCCCCCTGGGTCCATACCGAGGGCTCCTCCCAAGAGTTCGGGCTCCACGTCGCCATTCCCCTTCAGTCTTGGATCCGCCTTCCTCCCTTCTTCGCCTCCATCATCCCGCAGGGGGAGCCCCTGGAGCTCTGGCTGCAGCACGCCGGCTGCAGCACCCTCGCGACCGAGGCAAAGGTCGCGGTCGTCGCCTCGGGCGAGGTCTACATGACACGGGGCTGGAGAGAGATTGCCAAGGTTTGCAGGACAAGGGGCGTCTTCGCGATCCACTTGGACTACGACGGTGCTTCGGTGATGCTCTTCAAGGTCTTCGATGCGAGCGGGCGCCGGCTGGAGTGCTGCCCCGGTGAAGGTGGCCAGGACCCTGCTGCGACGAGGACATGGCTCGCCAACCGCTCCCTTGGTGGCTCCTCGGGCGGTGGAGACGTCGAAGGTCCCAGCGACTCCGGCGAGCTCTTCGCGACCTCGGAGACGAGCGACGACAGCTATGAGCCCCCGAGCCGGCGCCGCTCCTGGAGTAGGGCAGGCTCGTCAGGCCGCCGCCGACTCTGATCCGGATGGGGTAGGCATCGATGCTTGACGGCCCACTGTTGATGATGGCGTCTTTTGTAGGGATGCGCGTAGTTTGCGTCCCTTTAGGATTTGTTCCCTGCGAGGAACCAAAAACACGTCCCGTGGGGGCTTGTAAGCTCGAGGATCAGGGGCCACTCTCTGGTGTGTGGCCGGGTCCGTGCATCGGCAGGCGCAAGGTTGCTCGGCGAGGTCCTCGTGTGTCTCTCCCCTCTCGCCTTTGCTCCCTTTTTTGCTCTACGTCCTCGGGTCCCGGCCCTCGAGCGATCTTAGCCGTCGCTGGTATGCCAGGTCGCGATGCCGTGGTCAAGGCCAGAGGGTGAAGGCTGGAGAGCCAGTAGGAGCCCTGAGTCGCGATGCTCAGGCACCCCCCCTTTAACGTGCAAGCGGTTCGCGCGGACGAGAGTGAAGGAGACACAGCAAGAGCCTCGCCTGACGCAGCTCCTTCAGGAGGTCCTGCAGGTCCATCATAGAAAAAGCAAGGGGTTGCCATAACAATTGATGGTCAGCCGTTGGTTGCTTCCGAGGGGTAGTGAGGCACTGAAGGCTTGACGAGGTGAAGCTATGCGGGGCTGCCGCGGCCAGAGCTCAGCCATCCAGGTTTGTCGGCGTTGCAGGGACGGACCCATGTGCAAGCGTCGTGCCGTTTGGGAGAAGCTCCATTAGTTGGCGTCAGTTGAGCAAGCAACTAGGTAAAACACATTTGCCGCGAAGGAGTTTATTCGTTCAAATAGATGCTAGGGATGCGGACATCACTAGGTCAGGCCCAAGCGACTTGGGGATGATGCAGCCCGAGTGGCGCCCCCACAAGGTAAGCTAACAACATGGAATAAAAAGGATACACGCCGCAGGGACGGACCCACGCGGCCTGGGAATAATGCAGCCCTGGGGGCGCTCCCAGCTGGAAGTGAAACTTGAAAGATATCACCTGATGATGTTGAGGATGAAGGAGTGTTGGTGTAAAGGACTCGGTGGGCCGCGGAAGCCGATCCTCATGAGCCCCCAGGCCCAGGGGCCTCGGGAGGCTCCGGAGGCGCTGGCGGCTCCTCGCGGACCATCTCCATCTCCGCCAGGGCTACGGAACGCCTGGCCTCTTGTGCCTCCGTGATGCCCCTCATGAGGCGCTCGTACGTGTCAGCCACGCTCGGTAAGCCGTAAGGCATGCGAACGTAGGTGTGGGGTGGACCTCCGCAGCGCCCCACTCATGAGGGCCAGAGGCGCTCCAGGGAGGCGACTTGGTTGAGCCATGGTACGTCGATGCAGACGCGCAGCCCGCCATCCTCGCTTGGATGGGGAGCCACTGCTGGTAGGCGGCGGCCGCCTTTCATGACTCTTGACTCCTGTAACTCCTGGATGGCCTTGCTGACGAACTCCTGAGGGTCTGGATCTCCTTGTGTTGCTCCTTCTTGAGGGAAACGTGCTTCGAAACACGCCTCCATGTGGTGCCCAAGCGCATCCCTCGTGACCCTAGCTAGGTCGGTGGCCCTCCAGGGGAGAGTCCCCAAGCTCTCCCTGAGGAGGGTGCCGGGCGCGCCTTCCTATGCGATGGAAGGAGGTTCCCCCTGGGCAGGCACGGGCCTAGAGGGGCCTGCCTCCTGAGGAGCCAGGCCGGACAATGGCTTCTTCTTCTTCTTAGGGATGGTCTCGGGAGGCCTCCTGCTTCCGCGATCCGGGTCTTCCAGTGATGCGGCCTGAAAGGCTCGTTCCAGGGAACACACTGCGTCCTTCTCATCACAGGGCACCGTGATGACTCCGCCACTTCCTGGCATCTTGAGGATGTTGCAGCCGTGATGAGTTACGGCCATGAACTTGGCCAGCGCTGGGTACCCAAGGATGGCGTTGTACGGCAAGCGAATGTGAGCGACGTCGAAGTCGATGAGCTCGGTGTGGTAGTTGTCGCGTGCCCCGAAGGTGACAGGGAGGCGGACCTGCCCAATCGGGACCGTGGAGCCATCGGTGATACCGGAGAAAGGCTTGGTTGGATGAAGCTGGCTGTAGGGCACTTGGAGGTTGTTGAATGTCTCCACGGACACGACGTTGAGCCCTACCCCGCCATCGATGAGGGTCTTGGTGACCACGACGTTGCTGATGATTGGGGAACAAAGCATCGGGAGGACTCCGGCTGTAGCCGCACACTTGACCTGATCTGCTGAGCTGAACGTGATGGCGCACACCGACCACCTGAGAGGGCGCGTGGCTTCGAGCCTGGAAAGGACTGCATTGACTTCGTGGGCGAACTGCTTGAAGATGCGTTGAGAGGCTGGGGCTTGAGCCCCGCCCAGGATGCAGGCGATCGCCCGCGGCTCCTGGAAGCCCCCAGCCTCCTCGTCCTGGTGGCGGTCCTCATTTCTCCTTGGCTGCGGCGGCAGCGGTGGGAGGCCTGCGTTGCCTTGCGGGCGATGCTCGCGAGGCAAATCCCTCCAGCCTCCCTCGCGAGGCGGGTCTTGCCAGCGATCCTCGCGAGGTTGATCGCGCCAACCTTGGCGCAGGCCATGGTCTTCCCAACGTCCTACGTTCCTTCCTCCTCCGCAACCGTAACCTCGGTCACTGCGGTCGGGGCGACGGCCGATCCTTCCTTCTCGCACGGCTCGGAGTTCTTGACATTCGTTGGTGTTGTGGGTGTGGAGGTCGTGGTACACACAGTACCGGCTACCCTTGGAAGGTTCGGGCTGGTCTCTGCCCCGCTTGGTGTCTGGTTCTGCCGCGAGCATGGCAGCCCCCTTGCGCTTCACATACTTGGCCTTGAGCTTCTTCTCTTCTGGGTCTGCGGCAGGTAGCTTGAGGAGGGAGAGACGCCCTTCGTCAGCTCTGGCGCACTTGTTTGCCAAGTTGAACAGCTCCAAGGAAGTGCACAGGTCTTCATGCATCGCCAGCTCCTCCTTCATCTTGACATCGCGCACGCCGTTGGAGTAGGCTGAGATGATGGCCTCTTCAGTCACCTTGGGAATCTTGAGGCGTGCATTGTTGAAGCGCTAGATGTACTTCTGCAGGGTCTCCCCGGGTTGTTGCTTGATGCGGCGCATGTCGCTCACGGCGGGTGGCCGGTCGCGAGTACCTTGGAAGTTGGCGATGAAGCGGGTGCGCATCTCGTCCCAAGAAGAGATTGTGCCTGGAGCCAGGTTCAGGAGCCAGGTGCGGGCCCCGTCCTTGAGCGCCATGCGAAACTAGTTCGCCATGACCTTCTCGTCTCCGTTGGCAGCTTCGATGCCCAGCTCGTAGAGCTGGAGGAACTCCGCAGGGTCGGCCGTGCCGTCGTAGCAAGGAGGCAGGTCTGGCTTGAACTTGCCGGGCCACGCAACGCTGCGTAGTTCGGTGGTGAAGGCGCGGCAGCCTGCTGTGGCCACGGGAGGCCTTGGGTGATGGAGAGCTTGGTCTTGCATGTCCCCACGCGCTACAGCTGAGAGCAGCGCGGGGTCTTGACGCGCGGGAGCAGGAGGATGGTCGCGACATGATGGAGCAGGGAGCGCCCGGGCGGCTTCTTGCGGGCGAGGGACTTCTTGGCAGCTCTGTTCTTGCCGCGCTGGCACCTGACGGAGCGGGTTCCGCCCAGGGGCCACGCGCCTTGGAGCCATGGCGTCTTCTTGAGGAGGAGGCGGCCGGGGCGCCGCCGGAGCCTCATCGCCCGCGGCGGGCGGGGTGCGGTGCAGCGGAACGGACGCCGCAGGAGAGCCCCCTGCAGCGCGGACGAGCTCAGCGACGCGGTCGAGCCATTCTTCATAGACATCGTTGACGGGGCGGTAGCGCAGGAGCTCGTTTGCCGCGATGAGCGCAGCTCGAGCCTCCATGGGCGCGCGGAGCGTGCGGGGCGAAGATCCAGCTGGGGCGAGCAAGGGAGTTGCGGTGCGGCCATCTTGCCGCACGGACGGATGCTGAGACGATGCTTGCTGCTCGTCCCCCGTCAGGCCGGTGGCGGTGTTGATGGCAGGTGACGGGGAACGGCGAGGACGCCCGCCGACAGGGGCCTTCTGGGCGACGCGGGAAGCGAGCGCGGCCCGACGCTCTGCGCGGGCCCGACGAGCGTCAGACTTGGGCGTGATGGTCGGAGGAGAACGGGGTGGTGGAAGACGAATTCCGGCGCACCCCTACCTGGCGCGCCAAATGTCAGATTTCGGGTTCCGGCAGACCCTTAAGGTTCGAACACTGGGGTGCGCGCGGAGATTTCGCCTCCTATCTACCTGCACCCCTCCGCCATGCTAGGATCTAAACTATGGAAAGAACAACACAAGAGACACAGGGTTTATACTAGTTCGGGTCACCGTTGTGGTGTAATACCCTACTCCAGTGTGTGGTGTGGTGGATTGCCTCTTGGGCTGATGATGACAATACAGGGAAGAACAGCCTCGCGAGGGTCTGTTCTTGGCTGGGGCGATGAACTGCTGGGAGGAGTTCAGTCTCCTTTCTCTCTCTCTCTCTCTCTCTCTCTCTCTCTCTGGCTGCTTCTCGGCTAAAACTCCGGGAACCCCCTTTCAACCAACCGACCCCCTTTGCTATGTGGGTGGCCGGTCCTATTTATAGAGGCCCTGGTCCTCTTCCCAAATATCGAGTGGGAAGGGAGCCAACAATGGCGGGCTAATTTGAAGGGGGACAGCAAGTATAAGCTATCCTGACAAAAGTAGTCTTCGTCTGCGCAAAGCTCTGGTGATGACGCCGTCTTGGGCTCCATGATGACCTCCGTCTCGTAGTCCTCCTGGTCTTGGTCTCGTTGCGCTGAAATGGCAACCTTTGCTTGATGCCTCGGTACTCCACGGCTGCGCTTGCCCCCTTTGCACCAAAGGGGAAAGGAGGACGCTGCGCGGGCTGGCACCCGCCTGGCGCCCTGGGTCGTCATGGCTTGCGTCACGGGCACCTCGTGAGGTACCCCGCCTTGATCTCTCTGCCTCCTCGTGAGCCAGCCTGACGAGGCCGTGCCTGAGGAAACTCCGCGTCGTCCGCCCCGCGAGGCTTGGCCCCTCGCGAGGGTCTTGGGTTTGTGTTGGTGAAGATGGGTCGTGCTGGGCCCCCCTTTGAGCCACGCCGCAGGCCGCAGGCAGGCAAGTCTGGGGACCCCCGTTCCCAGAACGCCGACAAATACGGCCACATACGTACATACCGTCGGGGTCTCGAACGCCTACTCGCGCATACGTACGGCCAGGGCTCGTGTACATGGCTGGGTCGGAACGGAGAAACTGCGTCGTCGTCGTGTTCATGGGGACCCAACCGACTGGGTCAGAACGGAATGCGTTGTCGTGTTCATCGGGAGCCAACTGATACGTCTCTGTCGTATCTACTTTTCCAAACACTTTTGCCCTTGTTTTGGACTCTAACTTGCATGATTTGAATGGAACTAACCCAGACTGACGTTGTTTTCAACAGAATTGCCATGGTGTTATTTATGTGCAGAAACAAAAGTTCTCGGAATGACCTGAAACTCCACGGAGATTATTTTGGAAATAATAAAAAATATTGGCAAAGAATCAAGGCCAGGGGGCCCGCACCCTAGCCACGAGGGTGGGGGCGCGCCTGCCCCCCCCCCCGGGCGCGCCCCCTGCCTTGTGGGCCTCCTGGAGCTCCACCGACCTCAACTCCGACTCCATATATTCATGTTCGGGGAGAAAAAAAATCAGGGAGAAAGATTCATCGCGTTTTACGACGCGGAGCCGCCGCCAAGCCCAAAACACACTCGGGAGGGCTGATCTAGAGTCCGTTCGGGGCTCCGGAGAGGGGAATCCGTCATCGTCGTCATTGTCAACCATCCTTCATCACCAATTTCATGATGCTCATCGCCGTGCGTGAGTAATTCCATCGTAGGCTTGCTGGACGGTGATGGGTTGGATGAGATTTATCATGTAATCGAGTTAGTTTTGATAGGGTTTGATCCCTAATATCCACTATGTTCTGAGATTGATGTTGCTATGACTTTGCTATGCTTAATGCTTGTCACTAGGGCCCGAGTGCCATGATTTCAGATCTGAACCTATTATGTTTTCATGAATATATGTGAGTTCTTGATCCTATCTTGCAGGTCTATAGTCACTTATTATGTGTTATAATCGGGCAACCCCGAAGTGACAATAATCGGGACCACTCCCGGTGATGACCATAGTTTGAGGAGTTCATGTATTCACCATGTGTTAACGCTTTGGTCTGGTACTCTATTAAAAGGAGGCCTTAATATGCCTTAGTTTCCGCTAGGACCCTGCTGCCATGGGAGGGTAGGACAAAAGATGTCATGCAAGTTCTTTTCCATAAGCACGTATGACTATATTCGGAATACGTGCCTACATTACATTGATCAATTAGAGCTAGCTCTGTGTCACCCTATGTTATGACTGTTACATGATGAACCACATCCGACATAATTCTCCATCACCGATCCAATGCCTATGAGCTTTTCACATATTGTTCTTCGCTTATTTACTTTTCCGTTGCTATTGTTACGACCACTATAAAACACCAAAAATATTACTTTTGTTACCGCTACCTTTTGCCACCGTTACCACTACTATCATATTACTTTGCTGCTAAATACCTTGCAGCAGATATTAAGTTATCCAAGTGTGGTTGAATTGTCAACTCAGCTATTAATACTTGAGAATATTCTTTGGCTCCCCTTGTGTCGAATCAATAAATTTGGTTTGAATACTCTACCTTCAGAAATTGTTGCGATCCCCTATACTTGTGGGTTATCAAGACTATTTTCTAGCGCCGTTGCCGGGGAGCATAACTCTATTCTTTGAGTCACTTGGGATTTATATCTGCTTATCATTATGAAGAACTTGGAATATCCAAGAACCAAGATTTATCCCTCAACTACGAGGGGAGGTAAGGAACTGCCATCTAGCTCTGCACTTGATTCACCTTCTGTTTTGAGTAAGCTTGCGACGCCTAAAACTGCTTCTGCTATTCGTTCTGATATGTCTCATGTTATTGATGATGCTACTTCTGCTATGCATGATACTTATGATGAAACTACTTCTATGCTTGATACTAATGTGCCACTTGGTGATTTTCTTGATGAACAACTTCCTAGGGCTAGAGAGAATGAAATTATTGAAACTGGTAATATTGATGAAAGTGATGGTGAAGGCTCTCCTAATAAATATGAATTGTATGTTGTGCCTGAGGGCTATGTTATGGATGAAGAAACTAAAAGAGACTTTCTTGCATGCAATGATAGAAGTGATCTTAAGAAATTATTAGCTAAGCTTAAACAAAAGCTCTGAATGCTAGAATGAAATATGATCCTGCTTATGCTACTTCACCTATCTTTGTTACTGATAAGGATTATGAATTCTCTATTGATCTTGATATAATTACTTTGGTTGGATCTGATCCTTTTTATGGCTATGAATCTGAAACTGTTGTGGCACATCTTACTAAATTAAATGATATAGCCACCCTGTTCACTAATGATGAGAGAACTCGCTACTTTTATATCCTTAAAATATTTCCGTTATCATTAAAGGGTGATGCTAAGATATGGTTTAATTCTCTTGATCTTGGTTGTGTGTGTAGTCCCCAGGATATGATTTATTACTTCTCTGCTAAATATTTCCCTGCTCATAAGAAAAAAGCTGCTTTAAGGGATATATATTTTTTGCAAATTGAAGAAGAGAGTCTCCCACAAGCTTGGGGGAGGCTTCTCCAATTACTTAATGCTTTGCCTGATCATCCTCTTAAGAAAAATTAAATACTTGATATCTTTTATAATGGACTAACCAATGCTTCCAGAGATTACCTGGATAGTTGTGCTGGTTCTGTTTTCAGGGAAGGAACACCAGATGAAGCTGAAATTCTATTGAATAATATGTTGACAAATGAAAATAATTGGACACTTCCTGAGCCAGCTCCTAAGCCTATTCCTAAACCAACTCTGAAGAAAAGGGGTGTTCTATTTCTCAGTCCTGAAGATATGCAAGAGGCAAAGAAATCCATGAAAGAAAAGGGTATTAAAGCTGCAAATGTTAAGAATTTACCTCCTATTGAAGAAATACATGGTCTTAATTTACGGCATGTTGAAGAAATATATGGTTTTAATCCACCACCTATTGAAGAAACACATGGTCTTGATAACCCGACACAGGTAGTAAAGGTAAATTCTCTCTATAGATATGATAAAGCTGAAATCCCTCCTACTAAGTTTGCTAGCCAATGTTTGGATGAGTTTGATAACTTTATGGTTAAGCAAGAAGACTTCAATGCTTATTTTGGTAGACAATTGAAACAAAATTCTTATATGATTGAACACTTGGGTGATTATATGTCTAGAGTTAAAGGTGAACTTAAACTCATTAGTAAACATGCTCCTATGGTTACCACTCAAGTAGAACAAGTACTTAAAGCTCAGAATGATTTGCTCAATGAATTAAATAGTAAGAAAAATGATAATGTTGTTAGAGTTATGACTAGAGGTGGTAAAATGACCCAGGAACCTTTGTATCCTGAGGGCCATCCTAAGAGAATTGAGCAAGATTCTCAGAGAAATAATATTGATGCACCTAGTCCTTCTAAGAGGAAGAAAAAGAAAAATGACAGGACTTTGCATGCTTCTAGTGAACCTGTTATTGACACACCTAAGAATCCCAATGATATCTCTATTTCTGATGCTGAAACACAATCTGGTAATGAACATAAAACTAGTGATAATGTTCATGTTGATGCTCAACCTAGCAATGATAATGATGTAGAAGCTGAACCTGCTGTTGATCTTGATAACCCACAATCAAAGAATCAACATTATGATAAAAGAGACTTTGTTGCTAGGAAACACGGTAAGGAAAGAGAGCCTTGGGTTCAGAAACCCATGCCTTTTCCTCCTAAGCCATCCAAGGAAAAGGATGATGAGGATTTTGAGTGCTTTGCTGAAATGATTAGACCTATCTTTTTGCGTATGCGATTGACTGATATGCTTAAAATGAATCCTTATGCTAAGTACATGAAAGATATTGTTACTAATAAAATAAAGATACCGGAAGCTGAAATTTCCACCATGCTTCCTAATTATACTTTTAAGAGAGGAATACCAAAGAAACTTGGAGATCCCGGAGTACCAACTATACCATGCTCCATTAAAAGAAACTATGTTAAAACTGCTTTATGTGATCTTGGAGCCGTTGTTAGTGTTATGCCTCTCTCTTTATATTGTAGACTTGATTTGAATAAGTTGACACCTACTGAAATATCTTTGCAAATGGCTGATAAAGCAACTGCTATACCTGTTGGTATTTGTGAGGATGTGCCTGTTGTAGTTGTAAACGTTACTATTTTAACGGACTATCTTATTCTTGATATTCCCGAGGACGATAGTATGTCTATTATTCTTGGAAGACCTTTTTTGAATACCGCAGGGGATGTTATTGATTGCAACAAAGACAATGTCACTTTTCATGTTAAGGGTAATGAGCATATGGTACACTTTCTGAGGAAACAACCTCAAGTCCACAGTATCAATTCTATTGGAAAAATTCCATCGATTATTTTTGGAGGTTTTGAATTTCCTCTTCCTACTGTCAAGAAGAAATATGATATTCTTATTATTGGGGATGTGCATATCCCCGTTGAGGTAACATAGTGTCATTCCATATTTCTCCGGTTTCATGTTACTCGAAATGAGTTTGTTAACAAGAGTTGATCAACCTTGTTAGTGGATTCCTTTTGATGAGTATGAGATGGATGAAGTTAGAAAGCACAACCTTCTGTACCCTCCTTTTACTTTCTTTTATTTAGTAGAAATAAAGTAAAAATAGTATTTTTCTATCAGATTTCTGAATTATCCGTGCAATATAAAAATACCCTAAAATTAAAAGTTCTCCAAATGCCCTGCCAATTTAATATGATTTTTCTGGAATATTTGAGAATATCTGGCATTGAGAACACATCAGGGGGAGCAAGCACCTGTCCACGAGGGTCCAGGGCGCGCCCCCCTGCCTCGTGGGCCCATGGTGGCTCTCCTCCACTTATTCCTGCACCCACACACTACTTCTTCCTCCCAAAAAATCACCATCCATCTCAAGCATGTGTTCTAACTCATTTTGCTGCGATTTTCGATCTCCTTGCTCAAAGCACCTCTCACAAAACTGCTTTGGGGGATTGTTCCTTGGTATGTGACTCCTCCATTGGTCCAATTAGTTTTTGTTCTAGTACTTTATTCATTGCAAATTTGTGCTGCCTAGGTGACCATGTTCTTGAGGTCGCATATCAAATTTATATGGTCCCAAGTAGTTGTAATGCATGATATAGGTCCTAGGCACTTGTAGGAGTAGTTGCTATCAATTTTGTTGAGCTTGGTTCATTTTTATTTGAAGTTACCAAAAATTTCAGAATTTTTCAGAAAATAATGAAGATATTTTTTAGGGGCTCATCGAGCCGAAGCTCGAAGGAAAAGCAAAATGAAGAAGCAGAGAGGCCCAAATATAATCTGCCTTGCACCGCGGAGGTTCGGCCGTGTGAATGGCCTCCAATGATTTCTTGAGAGCAACCGGGATTTATGATGATTTTTATGAATTGGCTAAGAATGCAGGCCTCATCGACTTCCTCCGCGAACAACGCGAATAGTATCTCTTACTCACCAATACTTTTGTGCAAAACTTCTACTATTATCCTAAGGAATCACCTCCTTTAGTAGAGTTTCATTTATATGATGTGGTTAAGAAGATGTCACTATATGAATTTTGTAGGGTTTGCAAAATACCTTTCGAGGGTAGCTTAGAGAAACCACATCGTAGAGATGTGGACGGGTTTATTGACATTATTACTGTAGGGGAAACTAGGAAAGTTTCCGATGCAAGAATCACTAGCATACATTTTCCTGTTTTAAGATACTTTGCAATATTTGCTAGTCGTTGCTTAATTGGTCGTGGAAACTGTGGAAACCTTAGTGTTGCTGATATTATTATTTTTTTCCATGGTTTATTCCGTGATGACTCTGTTAGTATGGGCGGTATTATTGCCAAACAGTTAAGTCTGAACCGTACAAAAGGGCCCCATCTTTGGAGGTGTCTATGCTTCACGCCTTGCTGCATACTATAACATACCTATTAGGCACTATGAAAAGGAAGAAAAATTGCTGCCTACTGTTTATTTAGATTATAAGAGTATGGTAGCGCATTTTGTTGTTGTAAAGAATAGGGAAAGGGAGCTTAAATAAAAATTGGTCTTTGATATACATCATCCTGAGACTATTACACTGCCTGCTCCTTCCTTGTTTGATTTATCTGCAGGCAAGTACCTTGTTCCGTTGGAGGCCATTCACGCCTATCGGAACCCTACATCAGCTGCAGAGCCAGAGCCGGAACCAAAATTTGATCCTCCATGACAGTCTGATTACCAGTGGGATCCAGAGGTGATTGCCAGCCAGTGGCAATCTGAGTATCCATCACAGTACAACCCCAACTACAACTTTGGATATCCGCCAGGCCATCCATCGCAATAAACCCACTTAGGCCAAAAGCCTAAGCTTGGGGGAGTACGTATTTCTCACCGACATTACATTCATGTTCACACACTCATTGCTAGATGTTGGTGCTCATAATCTTTCACTGTAATATCCATGTTAGCTTATTTTCTCTTTTTATGCTTTCTTCTTGTGTGTTTGAAATAAACCTTAAGAAAAACCAAAATAATTAGTTGTAGCTTTTAGCTAGTTTTAATTTCCATGCTTGTAGTAGTAATTAAAAAGAAAACCCAAAAAGATTTCTTGTTCTTCTTTTGCTTGTTGGGAGCTTTCCCGTGTAAATAGTTTTATTTATTTTCTTTTCTTTGGGCGTCGATAAGAGAAGACCATGATTAAATTGTTGAAGTGACTCCTATATGCATTATAGTTGATTTAACCAAGAGCCCATATTGCCTTGTCTTCTCCTGTTTATTGAATGCTTGCAGATTCTAGCTTAGTCCAATGCACATGCACTATTACTATTATTCACATCATTCGGTCGTGGAAGTGAAAGGCAATTATGACGATATATGATGGACTGATTGAGATGGGAGAAGCTGGTATGAACTCGACCTCTCTTGTTTTTGTAAATATGATTAGTTAATCGTTCCTGATTCAGCCTATTATGAATAAACATGTTTGCAATGACAATTAGAGATTATAGTTGCTTATGCCATGCTTAATTATCTAGGAGCTTATAATGGTTTACCTTGCGTGCCAACATGCTATTAAAATGGTTGTGATGTGGTATGATAGGGTGGTATCCTCTTTTGAATGATTCAAGTGGCTTGACTTGGCACATGTTCACGCATGTAGTTGAAACAAAATCAACATAGCCTCTATGATATTTATGTTCATGGTGCATTATATCCTACTCATGCTTGCATTCGGTGTTGATTAATTTTAATGCATGTTCATGACTGTTGTTGCTCTCTAGCTGGTCGCTTCCCAGTCTTTTTCTAGCCTTCACATGTACTAAGCAGGAATACTGCTTGTGCATCCAATTCCATAAACCCCAAAGTTATTCCATATGAGTCCACTATACCTACCTATATGTGGTATTTACCTACCGTTCCAAGTAAATTTGTATACGCCAAACTCTAAACCTTCAAATAAACATTCTATTTTGTATGCTCGAATAGCTCATGTATCAACTAGGGCTGTCCGTATCTTCCATGTTAGGCGGGTTATTCTCAAGAAGCATGGACTCCGCTCCTCACTCACGAGAAAATGGTTGGTAACTGGGATGCCCAGTCCCATGCTTTATGCAAATCAAATCAAAATAATTGCAAACAAAACTCCCCCGGTACTGTTGTTAGTTGGAGGCACTCGTTGTTTCGAGCAAGCCATGGATTGATGCTTGTTGGTGGAGGGGGAGTATAAACTTTACCATTCTGTTTGGGAACCGACTATAATGTGTGTAGCATGGAAGATATCTCCATCTCTTGGTTGTTATGTTGACAATGAAAGTATGTCGCTCAAAATATTATTCATATCTATTTCAAAATCGAGCTCTGGCACCTCTACAAATCACTGCTTCCCTCTGCGAAGGGCCTATCTATTTACTTTTATGTTGAGTCATCACCCTCTTATTAAAAAGCACCAGCTGGAGAGCACCTCGGTCATTTGCATTCATTACTGATTAGTTTACATTGAGTATGACTTGACTGGATCTCTTTTACCATGAATTACAATGTCTAGTCAGTCCTTGATCTTTAAAGGTGCTCTGCATTTATGTTTTGCAGTCTCAGAAAGGGCTAGCGAGATACCATCCTGTTATATCATATCATGATTGTTTTGAAAGTGTTGTCATCCGAGATTTATTATTATTGCTCGCTAGCTGATTATGCCATTGATATGAGTAAACATGAGACCTAAGTGTTATTGTGAATGTGGTTAGTTCATAATATTTGCTGAAAACTTGAATGTTGGCTTTACATATTTACAACAACAAGAGAAAAACAGAGTTTGTAAAAGTTTTTCTTTATCACTTTCAGTTTGTCAATTGAATTGCTTGAGGACAAGCAAAGATTTAAGCTTGGGGGAGTTGATACGTCTCCGTCGTATCTACTTTTCCAAACACTTTTGCCCTTGTTTTGGACTCTAACTTGCATGATTTGAATGGAACTAACCCGGACTAACGCTGTTTTCAGCAGAATTGCCATGGTGTTATTTACGTGCAAAAACAAAAGTTCTCAGAATGACCTGAAACTCCACGGAGATTATTTTTGGAAATAATAAAAAATACTGGCCAAGAATCAAGGCCAGGGGGCCCACACCCTAGCCACGAGGGTGGGGGCGCGCCCCGTGCGTCGTGGGCCCCCTGGAGCTCCACCGACCTCAACTCCAACTCCATATATTCGTGTTCAGGGAGAAAAAAAATTAGGGAAAAAGATTCATCACGTTTTACGATACAGAGCCGCCGCCAAGCCCAAAACTCTCTCGAGAGGGCTGATTTGGAGTCCGTTCGGGGCTCCGGAGAGGGGAATCCGCCGTCGTCATCATCATCAACCATCCTGCATCACCAATTTCATGATGCTCACTGCCGTGCGTGAGTAATTCCATCATAGGCTTGCTGGACGGTGATGGGTTGGATGAGATTTATCATGTAATCGAGTTAGTTTTGTTAGGGTTTGATCCCTAGTATCCACTATGTTCTGAGATTAATGTTGCTATGACTTTGCTATGCTTAATGCTTGTCACTAGGGCCCGAGTGCCATGATTTCAGATCTGAACCTATTATGTTTTCATGAATATATGTGAGTTCTTGATCCTATCTTGCAAGTCTATAGTCACTTACTATGTGTTATGATCCGGCAACCCCGAAGTGACAATAATCGGGACCACTCCCGGTGATGACCATAGTTTGAGGAGTTCATGTATTCACCATGTGTTAATGCTTTGGTCCGGTACTATATTAAAAGGAGGCCTTAATATCCCTTAGTTCCGCTAGGCCCCCGCTACCACGGGAGGGTAGGACAAAAGATGTCATGCAAGTTCTTTTTCATAAGCACGTATGACTATATTCGGAATACATGCCTACATTACATTGATGAATTAGAGCTAGTTCTGTGTCACCCTATGTTATGACTGTTACATGATGAACCACATCCGGCATAATTCTCCATCACCGATCTAGTGCCTACGAGCTTTTCACATATTGTTCTTCGCTTATTTACTTTTCCGTTGCTATTATTACTATCACTATAAAACACCAAAAATATTACTTTTGTTACCGTTACCTTTTGCCACCGTTACCACTACTATCATATTACTTTGCTACTAATACCTTCTTGCAGATATTAAGTTATCCAGGTGTGGTTGAATTGACAACTCAGCTGCTAATACTTGAGAATATTCTTTGGATCCCCTTGTGTCGAATCGATAAATTTGGGTTGAATACTCTACCCTCGAAAGCTGTTGCGATCCCCTATACTTGTGGGTTATCACCAACCGGCTTGGCATACCATAGAACGGAGGAAACGACCTTGTGTTCAACCGGCCACGGTCGAAACGGGATCCTGTTCATCGGTAGGGGTCTGGCGTACCACAAAATGAAGGAAACGGACTTTTGTTGGACCTCCTACGGTCGAAACGGGGTCCTGTTGACTGGGAAGGGTGTGGCGTACCACAAAACGGTGGAAATGGACTTGTGTTGGAGTACGGTCGAAACGGGGGTCCAGTTCATCGGGAGGGGTGCGACGTACCGCAAAACGGGACTCCGCGGGATACTGTTCATCTCGACCGTCGAACTCCTCCAGCCTCCACGAGGTACTGTTCATCCACCATCGACCTCCTCTAGCCTCCACCTGTGACTGTTCATCCACGGGCTCCTATTCATCCAGCCTCCATCGGCAGCTGTTCAACCAGCCCTGTCCACGGGGTCCTGTTCAACCACCCCTCCATGGGCTACTGTTCATCCAGCCCTCCACTGGCTACTGTTCAACCAGCCCTCCACCGGCTACTGTTCAACCAGCCCTCCACGGGGTCCGATTCATCCACCGGCTCGATCGATCGGGGTACTGTTCATCCAGCGGCAACGGCCTCTACTACCACGGGTTCCTGTTCATCCAACCCCCACTGGGAACTGTTCATCCAAACCTCCCAACAATGCTCACCGTTCATCCAGAGGCAGCATCGATCGGGTTCAGTTAATATCCATCGATCGATCGCTCGGGTTCAATAACGCGTAGCCTGTAGTGCAATCCCTTGGGTTTAGTTAGAGCCCAACGCCTCGCTCGAGTTCAGTTAGAGCGTAACGCCTCGCACACACGCGCGTACATATGAGAGAAACGCGCATCGCTCGGCCCCCAACCACCTACCGTAACCGGGAACTCCCTGATATTTTCCTCGCCCTCACTTCTACCATTGCTTTTTCCATCATGGACGGCCCAAAGAATGTCATGCAGGTGCCTCTCCGGCCCGCCCAGGATGAAAAGCCCATTTTTTGTCAGTATTTTTTGTCATAGAAGTAGGACCCCACCACATCTATGATGATAACGGGTTTTGTCACAATTATTGTCATAGAAGTGTCATAAGTATGACAAAAAAATTCGTTCGGCCCAAAATGTCACGGATGTGTCTTTTTTTGGTAGTGCATTGGCCCGTTCAACTTGACCGTTTGTTTGGGCGTGATAAATGGAGGCGTAATCGAGCTTAATGCCCAGATTAGCACATGAAGTTTTTACCTCGTCGGTTGTAAAGTTAGAGCCGTTGTCAATAATAATGTTGTGTGGGACACAATACCGGTGTACGGCACCAGATATAAAGTCTATCACCGGTCCGGCTTCAGCCATTTTAACTGGTTTGGCCTCTATCCACTTAATGAATTTATCTACCATAACCAGCAAG
Organism: Triticum monococcum; assembly: GCA_034509565.1. Taxonomy (NCBI): domain Eukaryota; kingdom Viridiplantae; phylum Streptophyta; class Magnoliopsida; order Poales; family Poaceae; genus Triticum; species Triticum monococcum. The sequence goes on along the minus strand of CM067842.1, from coordinate 197,806,577 downwards.
TATTTTTTTCTTATGGCTTCCCCCTTTAAGGGGTCCAACCATGTCCAGCCTCCAGATCGCGAAAGGCCAAATAATGGGGATTGTTTGTAGGGTAGTGGGTGGCATATGGCTTTGATTGGCAAAGAGCTGGCATCCAACACAACGCTGTACGAGGTCCTGTGCATCTGCCCGGGCCGTAGGCCAAAAGAAACTTGCACGGAAGGCCTTACTTACAAGGGCCCGAGCTGCAGCGTGATGGCTGCCGAGGCCAGCATGTATTTCGGCCAAGAGTCGCCGCCCCTCCTATTCGGAGATACATCTTTGAAGGACTCCAGTAGTGCTCTTCTTGTAGAGCTCTCCTTCATGAACTTTGTAGGCTTTTGAGTGTCGAACGATACAACGAGCCTCATTCTGGTCATCAGGGAGCTCCCGCCTATTAAGGTAGGCCAGAAAAGGTTTGGTACATGGAGCAATTACCGCCATGATTACATGGGCGGAAGGTGTTGGTTTTGTGCCTGAGCCCCTGACGACATCTGAATCGTGTTCGACATTCGGGGGTGTGGTAGGCGCCGGACTGGTATTTCCGCTCTCATCCTGCCATACCACGGATGGCTTAAAGAGCCTTTCCACAAAGGTGTTAGGCGGGACAGGGTCGCGTTTAGTGCCCATTCGAGCAAGGATGTCCATTGCTTGATTACTGTCTCGGGCCACATGATGAAACTCGAGCCCCTCAAACCAAGCAGATATTTTGAGCACGGCGTTGTGGTAAGGCATCATCTTTGGATCTTTTGCATCAAATTCTCTGTTTATTTGGGATATTGCGAGGTTTGAATCCCCATGCACGTCGAGGCATTGTATGCCCATAGAAACAGTCATCCGGAGACCATGTAGTAGTGCCTCATATTCGGCTGCGTTATTGGAGTCCGTATACATGATTTGTAATACGTAACAGACTGTGTCCCCTATGGGGGACGTTAGGTGACACCAGCCCCCAGTCCGGCTAACATTTTGGAGCCGTCGAAGTACATCACCCAGTTGGAGTATGTGCTGTACTCTTTAGGGATTTTGGCTTCTGTCCATTCGGTGATGAAGTCGGCCAACACATGAGATTTAATAGCTCGGCATGGCTTGTATGCTATTTCAAATGGTAAGAGCTCGATAGCCCATTTTGAAATGCGGCCGGTGGCGTCTCGATTGTTTATGATGTCATTGAGTGGTACCTCGGAGGCCACCGTGATCGAGCACTCTTGAAAGTAGTGTTGCAGCTTTCGAGATGCCATGAAAACCGCATATGCTATCTTTTGATAGTGCGGGTATCGGGATTTGCATGGTGTGAGAACCGCCAATACATAGTATACTGGTTTTTGGAGTGGGATTTTGTGTCCCTCTTCCTCTCGTTCAACGACGAGCACATCGCTCACTGATACGCCTTCAATGTATCTATAATTTTTGATTGTTCCGTGCTATTATATTATCTGTTTTGGTGTTTAATGGGCTTTACTATACACTTTTATACTATTTTTGGGACTAACCTACTAACCCAAGGCCTAGTGCAAATTGCTGTTTTTTTGCCTCTTTCAGTGTTTCGGAGAAAAGGAATATCAAACGGAATCCAAACGAAATGAAACCTTTGGGAGAGTTATTTTTGGAATAAATGTGATCCAGGGGACTTGGAGTAGACGTCAAGAAAGGAGAAAGGAGGCCATGAGGCAGGGAGGCGTGCCAGCCCCCCTGGGCGCGCCCCCACCCTTGTGGGCCCCTCGCAACTCCACCGACCTACTTCTTCCTCCTATATATATATATATATATATATATATATATTCATATACCCCAAAACATCTAGGAGCACCATGAAACCCTATTTCCACCGCCACAACCTTCTGTACCCAAGAGATCTCATCTTGGGGCCTTTTTCGGAGCTCCGCTGGAGGGGGATCGATCACGAAGGGCTTCTACATCAACACCATAGCCTCTCCGATGATGTGTGAGTAGTTTATCATAGACCTTCGGGTCCAGAGTTATTAGCTAGATGGCTTATTCTCTCTCTTTGGATCTCAATACAAAGTTCTTCTCGGTCTTCTTGGAGATCTATTCGATGTAAATTTTTTTGCGGTGTGTTTGTCGAGATCCGATGAATTGTGGGTTTATGATCAAGATTATCTATGAACAATATTTGATTCTTCTCTGAAATCTTTTATGTATGACTTGTTATCTTTTCAAGTCTCTTCGAATTATCGGTTTGGTTTGGCCTACTAGATTGATCTTTCTTGCAATGGGAGAAGTGCTTAGCTTTGGGTTCAATCTTGCAGTGTCCTTTCCTAGTGACAGCAGGGGCAGCAAGGCATGTACTGTATTGTTGCCATCGAGGATAAAAAGATGGGATTTATATCATATTGCTTGAGTTTATCCCTCTACATCATGTCATCTTGCCTAATGCGTTACTCTGTTCTTATAAACTTAATACTCTAGACGCATGCTGGATAGCGGTCGATGTGTGGAGTAATAGTAGTAGATGCAGAATCGTTTCGGTCTACTTGTCGCGGACGTGATGCCTATATACATCATCATGCCTAGATATTCTCATAATTATGCACTTTTCTATCAATTGCTCGACAGTAATTTGTTCACCCACCGTAATACTTATGCTATCTTGAGAGAAGCCACTAGTGAAACCTATGGCCCCATGGTCTATCTTCTATCATATAAGTTTCCCATCTATTTTGTTTTGTAATCTTTACTTTCAATCTATATCATAAAATACCAAAAATATTTATCCTATTATCTATATCATATCTCACTCTCGTAAGTGACCGTGAAGGGATTGACAACCCCTTTTGAAAGCACAAGTGCTCCCTAGGTGGTTTTGATAATTGATGACAACATATCTCTTGTTGGACTAATGTTTTCACCTAGTATGTTTCAGATAAGTTCAACAATGGAGTGGCATGGACTAAAGGGTGTGGGAAGGTCTCCAAGACACTAAGAACAAAGGATTGGCTAAAGCTTGAAGTTCAAGACTCTTCATTTTACATTTTAGTGATCCAAGATCGCATTGAGTCCATAGAAAAAGCCAATACTATCAAGGAGGGATGAGGTGTTGTTTAATGAGCCTCTTGCTCAAGTGCTTAATGATATGCTCCAAAATCCTCAGCTACTTTCCCATATCCACAAATGACCTAAACCCTAAGCCAAACTCGGTCATACCGATTCCTTCATTCCGGCGCCACCGAGTTTCACTTGTCATTTGCCACTGCCAAACCCTAGCAATTCAGTCCTACCGATAAGGATCTTGGTCTCACCGAGATGGGCTTGCAAACTCTCTGTTACCTACTGCATTACTCTCGGTCCCACCGAGATATGCAATCGGTCCCACCGAGTTTGCTTGGCCAACTCTCTATTTTGCTTATTACCCAAATCGGTCCCACCGAGTTTGAGTAATCGGTCAAACCGAGTTTTGGATTTTCCCTAACCCTAGCACATCGGTCCCACCAAGTTGTTCCAATCGGTCCCACCTAAATTCATAACGGTCACTAGGTTTACCATTTCGGTCCGACCGAGTTTTCTGATTCGGTCCCACCGAGATTGATAAATTGTGTGTAACGGTTGGATTTTGTGTGGAGGCTATAAATACCCCTCCACCTCCTCTTCACTCGTGGAGAGAGCCATCAGACTAGACCTACACTTCCAGCATCCTATTTCTGAGAGAGAACCACCTACTCATGTGTTGAGGCCAAGACATTCCATTTCTACCATATGAATCTTGATCTCTAGGCTTTCCCAAGTTGCTTTCCACTCAAATATTCTTTCCACCAGATCCAAATTGTATGAAAGAGAGTTGAGTGTTGGGGAGACTATCATTTGAAGCACAAGAGCAAGGAGTTCATCATCAACACACCATTTGTTACTTCTTGGAGAGTGCTGTCTCCTAGATTGGCTAGGTGTCACTTGGGAGCCTCCGACAAGATTGTGGAGTTGAACCAAGGAGTTTGTAAGGGCAATGAGATCGCCTACTTCGTGAAGATCTACCACTAGTGAGGCAAGTCCTTCGTGGGCGATGGCCATGGTGGAATAGACAAGGTTGCTTCTTCGTGGACCCTTCGTGGGTGGAGCCCTCCGTGGACTCGTGCAACCGTTACCCTTCGTGGGTTGAAGTCTCCATCAACGTGGATGTAGGATAGCACCACCTATCCGAACCACGGGAAAAACATTCGTGTCTCCGATTGTGTTTGAATTCTCCAAACCCTTCCGTTTACATTCTTGCAAGTTGCATGCTTTACTTTCCGCTGCCTATATACACTTTGCATGCTTGCTTGATATGTATTATGAGTGCTGAAATTATGCTTAAACTCCACTCAAACCAAAAAAGCTTAAAAATTGCAACTTTGGCATGAAGTGTCTAATCATCCCCCTCTAGACACATCTACTTCAAGGTCCTACAAGTGGTATCAGAGCTTTGGTCTCCATTGCCTTGGCTTAATCACGATTGGAGGAAGATGGATGTGTCTACTTTAGGGAGTCTTAGACATAGAGTGCCTATCCTTGATGGAGAATATTTTCATGAGTGGAAAAATGAGATGCTTGTAATCTTCAACCAATATCATTTGAACAAGTATATTGCTAGCCCTTGTGCACCTCATATTGATCCTTTGCATCCTACCTTAGATGAAGATATTGACATGATTCGCAATCTTAGAACTATTGAGCTCATCATTAGAGGATTGCCCAAAAATTTGATTGCTAGTTTGCCTACTCTTGATTGTGCTTATATTATATGGAAATTTCTTGAGGAACGATCTCCCGACCATTCCTTAAAAAATTTGGATAAAATTCTCCATAAATCTATTGCCTCGAGTAAGATGAACTCTAGTGATCCTAACCTTGGTGATTGTCTACTTGAGCTTGCCAATCTCAAGCGAGCTAAGGGGGATGTTGGAATCATTAGTGATATTATATTCGAAGCTATAAGAATTCATAAAAGTGACCATTTTAATGATCATTTATCTAATGAATTACCCTCTCTAGGAAATGATGAGTCACAAGATCATGGTGAACATGAATACTATGATGATGATGATGATAGTGACTTCAATCTTGATGATGCAATGAGACACTTTGGTCTTACGGCAAATCTTCGGGGATATGAATCAGGAGGAAAGGAGTGGGTACTTGATAGTGGATGTACTGATCATATGACCGGGGATGAGGAGATGTTCCGTGAGATTGCTGAAAACGACGGCCCTCGAAAATATGTCACCTTTGGTGATAATTCAAAGGGTAAAGTAGTTGGCCTTGGTAAGGTGGCCATCTCACATGATAGTTCCATTCAAAATGTCATGCTCTTTGAATCTCTCGGCTACAATTTACTTTCAGTATCTAGACTTGCTGATTTCGGTTTAAATTTCCTATTTACTGAGGTAGATTGCCAAGTGTTTCGTCGAGACAACCATAAAATGGTCTTTACCGGTAGGCGTAAAGGTGACCTTTACATTGTCGACTTCTCTAAAAAGGCACAACCTAAAACTTGCTTTATTGCTAAATCCTCAAAAGGTTGGTTGTGGCATAGACGACTAGGTCACGTTGGCATAAGAAATCTTGACAAGCTTAATAAAGGAAATCATATCCTTGGAGTTAACGATGTCATATTTGATAAGGATAGACTTTGCAGTGCTTGTCAAGCAGGTAAACAGGTTGGAGGAAGACATCCCATGAAGAACATCATGACCACAAGGAGGCCACTCGAGCTACTTCATATGGACCTTTTTGGTCCCAACGCCTACAAGAGTCTCGGTGGAAATTCTTTTGGTCTAGTTATAGTTGATGATTTTTCAAGATTTACGTGGGTGTTCTTTCTTAATGACAAGTCGCAGGTCCAGAAGATCTTCAAAAACTTCGCTAGGAAGGCCCAAAACCAGTTTGACGTGAAGATCAAGAAGGTTCGAAGTGACAACTGAACAGAGTTCAAGAACGTAAATGTGGACACCTTTCTTGACGAAGAAGGGATTTCACACGAGTTCTCAGCTACGTACACACCTCAACAAAATGGAGTTGTTGAGAGGAAGAATCGGACGCTCATCGAAATGGCAAGAACAATGCTTGATGAATACAAGACGCCAAAGCATTTTTGGGCAGAAGTGGTTGAGACAGCTTGTCATGCAACAAATCGCTTGTATCTTCACAAGCTACTCGGCAAGACGGCATACGAGCTCCTCACCGGTAACAAACCCCAAGTTGGATACTTTCGAGTATTCGGCTCAAAGTGCTACATTCTTGATAAGCATCATCGTTCAAAGTTTGCTCCTAAATCTCATGAAGGTTTCCTACTTGGTTATGGCTCAAACTCTCACACTTACCGTGTCTACAACAATTTCACCCGAAAGGTTGAAGAGACGGTAGATGTGAAGTTTGATGAATCTAATGGCTCGCAAGTAGAGCAATTGCCAATTGATGTAGGAGACAAAGACCCTTCAGAAGCAATCCAAGACTTGCCCATAGGCAAAGTTCGTCCAACAGAGGTGAAGGAGAGTACTTCATCTATCCAAGTGGAGGCTTCTACTTCACAACAAGGTGGACCTAGAATTGATACGGAAGCATCCACAAGTGGGACACACCAAGATGAAGAAGACAAGGAAATGCATCAAGACGAACATCAACAACCTCCTTCTCCACCACGACAAGACAATGACAAAGTCAACAATGAAGAAGGCCAAGAAGAAGAACAAGATGAAGAAAATGTTCAACGAAGACCCAAGCAAAAGCTCTCACGAGTTCGAGCAAGAATTGCCAAATATCATCCCGTCGAGCAAATCTTCAATGATATACAAACCGGGAGAATCACTCGCTCAAAGACTCGTTTAGCTAACTTTTGTGAAAACTATTCATTCATCTCTAGCATTGAACCTATGAAGGTTGAAGAAGCATTGGAAGATCCGGATTGGATAAACGCCATGCATGAAGAACTACACAACTTTGAGAGAAACCAAGTTTGGACATTGGTTGAGAAGCCCGACGACAACCACAACATCATTGGTACCAAATGGGTGTTTCGCAACAAGCAAGATGAAGATGGACAAGTGGTTCGCAACAAAGCACGTCTCGTCGCCCAAGGGTACACACAAGTCGAAGGTATGGACTATGGTGAGACATATGCTCCCGTTGCTAGACTTGAGTCCATTCGCATCTTACTTGCCTATGCTAATCACCATAACATCACCTTGTACCAAATGGACATTAAAAGTGCTTTTCTAAATGGTGAAATAGAGGAGGAAGTTTATGTCAAACAACCTCCCGGCTTTGTCAATCCTAAGAAACCTAATCATGTCTACGAACTTCACAAAGCCCTTTATGGTCTTAAACAAGCTCCTAGAGCATGGTATAAATGCTTGACCAAGTTCCTTATTACAAGTGGTTTCGAAATTGGTAAAATTGATTCTACTCTTTTTACTAAAAGGGTTAATGGAGAACTATTTGTACGCCAAATTTATGTTGATGATATCATATTTGGTTCTACTAATCCTCTCTTTAGTGAAAAGTTTGGAAAGCTAATGTCAGAAAAGTTTGAGATGTCTAAGATGAGTGAACTCAAATTCTTTCTCGGTTTGCAAATCAAGCAAACTAAAGAAGGTACATTTGTCTCTCAAACAAAGTACACCAAGGACTTATTCAAGAAGTTCAATATGCAAGAATGCAAAGGTATGTCTACACACATGCCTACTAGTGGACATAATGATTTGACCAAAGATGGTGGACCGGTTGATCAAAAGGTTTATTGCTCTATGATTGGTTCATTGTTATACCTATGTGCTTCACGTCCCGATATTATGCTGAGTGTGTGCATGTGTGCAAGATATCAAGCTACCCCTAAAGAATGTCATCTTAAGGCTGTGAAAAGGATAGTTAGATACTTAATTCATACACCAAATTTTGGCATTTGGTACCCTAAGAGGTCTTCTTTTGATCTTGTTGGCTATTCCGACTCGGATTATGCCGGAGACAAGGTTGATAGAAAGTCAACTTCGGGTACTTTTCAATTTCTTGGTAGATCCCTTGTGTCTTGGTCCTCCAAGAAACAAAACTCAGTATCCTTATCCACCGCTAAAGCGGAATACATTGCCGCTGGTTCATGTTGTACTCAATTACTTTGGATGACCCAAACTCTTAAAGATTATGGGATCTATGTGAAACATGTTCCACTGCTTTGTGACAATGAAAGTGCTATCAAAATTGGTCATAATCCTGTACAACATTCTCGAACTAAGCATATTGAAGTTCGTCATCATTTCATTCGAGATCATGTTGCTAAGGGTGACATAGATCTTAAGCATGTTCGCACTGATAAGCAATTAGCGGATATATTCACTAAACCACTTGATGAGAAAGTGTTTTGCAGGTTGAGAGGAGAATTGAACATCATTGATGCTTCGAACTTGGAGTAGGAACTCCATTGGATACATGCAAGGCATGAGCTTATGACTAATCCATGATATATCTCTTATGATGACTATCTTATGTCTTGGATATATTTGTGCCTTGCATGTTGTCTAACCCATGTAGGTGCGTGGTTGAATCTAATTCCATGAGATTGCGATTCACTCACATCTTGAGCAATCTTTACATCACCAAGACTCTACACAATGATGGTTGAAGACAAGGAAGCACAAAATCACTCAAACATATCCTTTGACAAATCCTATGTTGAGCTTCATGAATGTCATTCCTTTTTGATACACAAGTGCTTTTCCTTGCTAGAACTAATCCATGTAGGTAGATGAACTCAAACTCCAAGCGGTGCTCCAAGCTCTTGATGGGCTACATCAACCATGAGCACCCACGCAAGTTCAACTACATGAGAAAGAACCACACCACCACCCAAGGTATGTTGTTCCATCTTAGAGAAGCTTTACTCCGAGACATGAGTCAAAGCAACTCAACAAGATGTGAATACATCGAGATGCTTAAACGAAAAATGGTAACCCCATTTTGAGCTTAAACGATGCGTATGACCTATGATCAAGTGTTCTCACTTGACTCCCAAGTCAATATACTCTAACATAGGTGACTATGTCACCGCCCCACTCTGGATGAAGTTCTCTTATGCTCCTTCTTTGTGTTATTGCATTTGTCTCATGCTTGTTTGTTTTCTTTCTCTTTTTCAAAAACAAAAAAAAACTTCATCTAGATCTTTCAGTTTCTTCTCTTTTCTCTTTGATTTTGTTCTGCATTTTCTGCATTTAATTCCTTGCAAACCCTTTAGGTAATTCATTGCAAATCTTTGTGAGATCCTACATGTCTAGTGAGCTGAGGTGACAAGTGTTTTTCTCTGTGTAAACTCGGTTTCACCGACTTGCAATTTTCGGTCCAACCGAATCTTTTCGGTACCACCGAAATATGCCACTCGGTGCCACCGACTTTGCAATCAGAAAAACAGTTTGCCACTTGTTCTACATTTCTTCTCATCCAGCTCCACTCAATGAATCTTGTCCTCTACAAGCATCACAATTTTATCCTTTACTTTGTGATGAGTCTCAAGGACCAAACCTATATGACGGATTCCAGAAAGCCCTTCTTGGAAATTGATGTCAAAGGGGGAGGGAGAGATCACATCAAAGCTTGTAGGAGCGAGATCACATCAAAAGGTCTCTAGGACCAAACCTACAAGAGAGAAAGTCTCAAGGATCCCAGATGTTATTAAGGGGGAGAGAGAGATCTCTAGGGGGAGAGACAATACTCAAGGATCCCAGATGCTTGATGTTCAAGAGGAGAGATGTCACATGTCTTTTTAGGGGGAAATACATATTCATTTGTATCTTTCAGTCTTTCAGCTCTGATTTTCTGTTCCCTATCTTCTCCCAATATCCCATGAAAGATTCAGGGGGAGCAAGACACCCATGGGAAAGAAATCAGTCAAATTCATTGCATATCTTTACCCTTGGGGACATGTTGAATTCAATGAAGTACCTAGTACTTACTTTCTACATGTCATCCTAGTCTTGGCATTCTTGTGGTTTCTTTTGGTTGCTCTGGCTAGTGGATGTACCTGTGTTATCTAACCTTGTTTGTGCAGGTTCATTCCATCCTAAGCCAACTTAAGACTACAAGGTAAGTGTATGCATCAAAATCATGAGTATGAGGAATTCTTGCCTATGTACATACTGTTTGCAAGAAGGACTCATGAGCATGAAGGTATTTTCCTTAATAATTGTTTGCTCTGATGCATATGGCCAAGATACATGTAACACATTGCCTACTCTGTCATGATTATGCTCTCACATGCTTCTATATTTTATATTCACATGATTGCATACATGTAGGGGGAGCCCATGTTTGTTAAATGTCCTTCCAAAGCTTTACTTACTATTCTTTGTATCTTTATCTAAAGCTTTGATGTATGTTTCCATCAATTACCAAAAAGGGGGAGATTGAAAGCACAAGTGCTCCCTAGGTGGTTTTGATAATTGATGACAACATATCTCTTGTTGGACTAATGTTTTCACCTAGTATGTTTCAGATAAGTTCAACAATGGAGTGGCATGGACTAAAGGGTGTGGGAAGGTCTCCAAGACACTAAGAACAAAGGATTGGCTAAAGCTTGAAGTTCAAGACTCTTCATTTTACATTTTAGTGATCCAAGATCACATTGAGTCCATAGGAAAAGCCAATACTATCAAGGAGGGATGAGTGTTGTTTAATGAGCCTCTTGCTCAAGTGCTTAATGATATGCTCCAAAATCCTCAGCTACTTTCCCATATCCACAAATGACCTAAACCCTAAGCCAAACTCGGTCATACCGATTCCTTCATTCCGGCGCCACCGAGTTTCACTTGTCATTTGCCACTGCCAAACCCTAGCAATTCGGTCCTACCGATAAGGATCTCGGTCTCACCGAGATGGGCTTGCAAACTCTCTGTTACCTACTGCATTACTCTCGGTCCCACCAAGATATGCAATCGGTCCCACCGAGTTTGCTTGGCCAACTCTCTGTTTTGCTTATTACCCAAATCGGTCCCACCGAGTTTGAGTAATCGGTCAAACCGAGTTTTGGATTTTCCCTAACCCTAGCACATCGGTCCCACCGAGTTGTTCCAATCGGTCCCACCGAAATTCATAACGGTCACTAGGTTTACCATTTCGGTACGACCGAGTTTTCTGATTCGGTCCCACCGAGATTGATAAATTGTGTGTAATGGTTGGATTTTGTGTGGAGGCTATAAATACCCCTCCACCTCCTCTTCACTCGTGGAGAGAGCCATCAGACTAAATCTACACTTCCAACATCCTATTTTTGAGAGAGAACCACCTACTCATGTGTTGAGGCCAAGACATTCCATTTCTACCATATGAATCTTGATCTCTAGCCTTTCCCAAGTTGCTTTCCACTCAAATCTTCTTTCCACCAGATCCAAATTATATGAAAGAGAGTTCAGTGTTGGGGAGACTATCATTTGAAGCACAAGAGCAAGGAGTTCATCATCAACACACCATTTGTTACTTCTTGGAGAGTGGTGTCTCCTAGATTGGCTAGGTGTCACTTGGGAGCCTCCGACAAGATTGTGGAGTTGAACCAAGGAGTTTGTAAGGGCAAGGAGATCGCCTACTTCGTGAAGATCTACCGCTAGTGAGGCAAGTCCTTCGTGGGCGATGGCCATGGTGGAATAGACAAGGTTGCTTCTTCGTGGACCCTTCGTGGGTGGAGCCCTCCGTGGACTCGCGCAACCGTTACCCTTCGTGGGTTGAAGTCTCCATCAACGTGGATGTAGGATAGCACCACCTATCCGAACCACGGGAAAAACATCCGTGTCTCCGATTGCGTTTGAATACTCCAAACCCTTCCCTTTACATTCTTGCAAGTTGCATCCTTTACTTTTCGCTGCCTATATACACTTTGCATGCTTGCTTGATATGTATTGTGAGTGCTGAAATTATGCTTAAACTCCACTCAAACCGAAAAAGCTTTAAAATTGCAACTTTGGCATGAAGTGTCTAATCACCCCCATCTAGACACATCTACTTCAAGGTCCTACACCTTTATCACATTGGTTGTGAGGTTCTTATTTGTTTGTGCAGGTGCGAGGTGACTTGCGTGTAGTCTCCTACTGGATTGATACCTTGGTTCTCAAAAACTGAGGGAAATACTTACGCTACTTTACTGCATCACCCTTTCCTCTTCAAGGGAAAACCAACGCAGTGCTCAAGAGGTAGCACTCACCACCTGGTGAGTTGCAGATATGTACAGCATCATAGGTTCGCCGACGTTAGGTGCGGCAAGGATTGGGTTGTTTGCTAACAAGGTTTTTATTTCTTCCAACCCAGTTGTTGCCGTGTCCGTCCACTCAAAGTGGTCGGTACGTCGGAGCAGGCGATATAGTGGCAGCACCTTCTCTCCTAATCTAGAGACAAGGCGGCTCAAGGCTGCCACGCACCCGGCTAGTTTTTGGACCTGCTTTAGGTCTGTTGGTATTGCCAACTGTGACAAGGCTTGGATTTTGGCTGGATTTGCTTCAATTCCTCTATTGGAAACAATGAACCCGAGCAGCTTTCCGGCTGGAACACCGAAAACGCATTTTTCTGGATTGAGCCATATTTCATATGTTCGGAGGTTGTCAAATGTAAGGCATAAGTCGTCCACCAATGATTCGGCATGTTTAGTTTTGATGACTACATCATCTACATATGCCTCCACCGTCTTGCCAATTTGTTTTTCCAGTCATGTTTGAATCATGCGTTGGTAAGTGGCGCCGAAATTTTTGAGTCCGAAAGGCATAGTGTTGAAGCAGAAAGGCCCGTACAGAGTGATGAATATCGTTGCAGCCTGATCGGATTCCCTCATCTTAATCTGATGGTATCCGGAGTTGAAAGTGCAACTATCCCTGGGTGGTTTTGGTAATTACTAACAACACATAGCTAATTTAACTAATACTATTTCAAGATGATCATTTCAGAAAGTTCAATGATTGGCATGGCATGGATTAGGAATGTGGACCCCTCAAAATGCTAAGGACACACATTGGCTCAAGCTCAAGACTCTACATTTTCATTTTAGTGATCCATGATCACATTGAGTCCATAGAAAAAGCCAATACTATTAAAAGGGGATGAGGTGTTGCTTAATGACTTACTTGCTCAAAATGCTTAGTGATATGCTCCAAAAACCCTCAACCACTTTCTCATATCCACATATGTCCCAAACCAATAGTCAAACTCGGCCCCATCGAAATGTTCTATCCGGCGCCACCGAGTTCACTTGACATAGCCATTGCCAGAAACCCTAGTCATTTTGGTCTCACCGATAGGGATCTCGGTCTCATCGAGATGGGATTGCAAACTCTCTGTTTCCCTTCGTAACATTTCGGCCCAACCGAGATGAGCGATCGGTCCCACCGAGTTCACAATGCAAACTCTCTGTTTCCCTTTCGTAACATTTGACTCTCACTGAAATGAGCGAATCGGTCCCATCGAGTTTGCCTGGCCAACTCTTGGTTAGCTTATTACCAAAATCGGTCCCACCGAGTTTGTGTAATCGGTCTCACCGAGATTTCGTTATGCCCTAACCCTAATGAAATCAGTCCCACGGAGTTGACATGTCGGTCCCACCGAAAAGCTTAACGTTCACATTTTGAACTGAATCGGTGTGGCCGAGTTTTCTGACTTGGTCCTACCGAGTTTTGTAAATTGTGTGCAATGGTTAGATTTTGTGTGGAGGCTATACATACCCCTCCACCCTTCCTTCATTAGTAAGGAGAGCCATCAGAACGTGCCTACACTTCAGCATTCATTTTCTAAGAGAGAACCACCTACTCATGTGTTGAGACCAAGATATACCATTCCAACCATATGAATCTTGATCTCTAGCCTTCCCCAAGTTGCTTTCCACTCAAATCATCTTTCCACCAAATCCAAATCTGTTAGAGAGAGTTGAGTGTTGGGGAGACTATCATTTGAAGCACAAGAACAAGGAGTTCATCAACAACACACCATCTATTACCTTTTGGAGAGTGGTGTCTCCTAGATTGGTTAGGTGTCACTTGGGAGCCTCCGTCAAGATTGTGGAGTTGAACCAAGGAGTTTGTACGGGCAAGGAGATCGCCTACTTCGTGAAGATCTACCCTAGTGAGGCAAGTCCTTCGAGGGCGATGGCCATGGTGGGATAGACAAGGTTGCTTCTTCGTGGACCCTTCGTGGGTGGAGCCCTCCGTGGACTCGTGCAACCGTTACCCTTCGTGGGTCGAAGTCTCCATCAACGTGGATGTACTATAGCACCACCTATCGGAACCACGCCAAAAATCTTTGTGTCTACATTGCGTTTGCTCACTCCAAACTCCTCCCTTTATCGTCATATGAAAATGTTTTACATTCCGCTTCTATACTCTTAGACTTGCATGTGTAGGTTGATTTCTTGACTTCTGCTAAGTTGCTAAAATCTGCCAAGACTTGAAATTGGGAAAAGGCTAGATTTTTATTTGGTCAAGTGGTCTAATCACCCCCCTCTAGACATACTTTCGATCCTACAAGTGGTATCAGAGATTTGGTCTCCATTTGCCTTGATTTCCATAGTTTCGGTGATCATAGGCTTGGTTTCACAACCTAGGAGAGTATGGCGTCTAGTGAGAGAAATTACCACCGTAGGGGTCCTTACCTTGATGGTACTAATTTTGCTAGTTGGAAGCATAATATGAAAATGCATATTTTGGACATAACCCCGCCGTTTGGGCTATTGTATGTATTGGCTTGCAAGGTGAATTCTTTGATGGGAGAGAACCGAACTGTGAAGCTAGCGTGGAAGAGTTGAAGATGCTGCAATACAATACTCAAGCTTATGATATCCTCTTCAACGGATTGTGCCCCGAAGAATTCAACAAAATCAGTCATCTTGAGAATGCAAAGGAAAGTTGGGATACTTTTATTGATATGCACAAGGGTACCGACTCCGTCAAGGAATCCAAATTGGATGTGCTTCAAAGTCAACTTGACAAGTTCAAATGAAGGATCGTGAAGGTGTCGCCGAAATGTACTCTAGGCTTGCTCTCATCACAAATGAGATTGCCAGCTTAGGAAGTGAAGAGATTACCGATAGATTCATCATCAAGAAGATCCTAGGAGGCTTGGATGGAAAATATGATATCGTGTGCACATTAATCCAAATGATGCCCAACTACAAAGATCTCAAGCCAACAGAAGTCACTGAAAGAATTGTTGCTCATGAGATGTCACTCAAGGATAAGGAAGAGCTTCACAACAAGTCAAGTGGTGCTTACAAAGCCTCATGTGATGTTCCTACATCGTTAAGTGAGAAACAAGCCTTCAATGAAGAATTGAGCCTCATGGTGAAGAACTTCAACAAGTTCTACAAGAGTAGAAGCAAAGAAAGAAGTTCCAAGTCAAGGTCCTACAATGACAAAGATCTTCGAGTTGTGAACGAAATTCCTATAATTGTGGAAGACCCGGACACTACTCCAATGAGTGTACGACCCCCTAAAAAGAATAGAAGATTCACCCAAGAGGAGAAGTAGAAGAGAAGAATCGCCACCAAGAGAGAGAAGGAGTAGAGATGATCGTTATGAACGAAGAACATCATGGAGAAGCAAGGATTCAGAAAGGAAGGACAAGTCATCAAGGAGCTACACAAAACGAATACATCAAGCTCATTTTGGTGAATGGGTATTCGGCTCTGACTCCAACAATCACTCCGAGAGAAGTTATCACTTCGACTCCGAATATACTCAAGATGAAGGTGTTTCCGGTCTAGCACTTGTGTCAACCAAGTCCTACAACATATTTGACTCACTAAATGAAGGAATTGGAAGATGCTTCATGGCTAAAGGCCCAAAGGTATCACACCCCGAGTATGTTGATTTCAATAGTGATGAAGATGATTTGCTAGGTGATGATGAGTTACTTGTTGACAACTATAGTGATGAAAACTATGATGAACTTACTATTAATCATGTTAATCAAGATAAAACAAATGATGATGATAAGAAGGAGATTGATCGTCTAACTAAAGAACTAAACACTCTTAAGTTAGCTCATCAAACTACCTTGGAAAATCACTGGGAGCTTTTAAAGACTCATGAGAAGTTATGCTTTGAAAAGGTCAACCTTGAGCAAGAGCATGGGTTATTAAAGCAATCAATGATGATCTTCACAAGAAAAGTTCTTCTTACATCGCCAAGCGTTTACTCTTGTCTACTTACATGCCACAAGTTAAATCTAGCAACAAGAGTAAGAAAGATTCTTCTTCCAGTAGTAACAATAATCATGTTAAATCCAATGTTCTTGCTTCTATTAGTTCTGTTGATTCCACTATGATTCTCTTAGCCAAGTTACACTTGAGCAAGAAAATAGCTTATTGAAGGTAATTATAGAGAAAGGTGTTTACAAGAGCCTTGCAGGGAGTAAGCAATTTGAGGAAATTGTACGCAAGCAAGGAAGGCACCGGAAGAATCAAGGTATTGGTTTTGAATGGAAGTTCAATGCCAATGGAGTTGAGTGGGAAGAAGATCAATACCCTAAAACGAAGTTTGTTCCTCAACAAGAGAAGTATGATCCTACTTCTTTCCAAGGGACACAAGCTCAAGATGATCTTCCACCACAAGACCACAAACAAAAGGCAAGGGCAAGCTTCAAGAGGAGATTGATGCATTTGAAGAAGCTCCTAAGGCCTTGGTCAAGTGGGTTCCCAAGACTACATTAAGTTCTACTTCATCAAGTACGACTACAACTCCAAGGATTACCATCAAGATGATGTGGATCCCAAAGAAGAAGAACTAGAGAGTTCTTGAGGGTGACTCCGCCAACATACTTCACTCATACTCCCTCCATTCCTCTTTATAGTGCGCCTTTCGCTGCAGCACTTATACCAATGCATGAGCGGGCGTCTTTGTTTGGACAAGAATTGCCCCTCCCCCTGCTTGGTCTGTCACGCACGTGGGTACCTGCTGCTGCACTTCCGTGAACCAGTTGAGGGTTATTTCGTCCAAAGCAGCTTCACAGCGCTTATGCGCACTATATATCGGAATCGAAGCCAAAAAACTATACGCACTAGAATCTGGAATAGAGGGAGTATCATTTTGGCGAGGACAAGTGCAAACCACTTCCACATCTTGCACTAGTTCAAGGAGCCACAAACCCTCTTGTTGGTAAGACAAGGGACAAGGTAACCTATTGCCTTCATTGACATCATCTTGTGTGAACATCACTCTATGTCTACGGATATCCTTGTTTTTTCCTTGTGGGACTAATCCGTGTAGGTATTGAAAGTGCAACTCACTCCAATGGATTGCTCCAAATGATCTACATCAACATTGAGCATCCACATCTTCAACATCTACATGAAGTCATCATCGACAAAACCCAAGGTTAGTTCATCCCACTTAGGGGGGATATCACATCTAGGGGGAGCTTTACTCTAATCAATTGAGCTAAAGCAACTCTAATGGTGTGAACACAACAATGCTTTATGTAAAAGTGGTAACCCCACTTGTGCTTAAACGATGAGTATGACCTATGATCAAATGTTCTCATTTGACTACTAAGTCAATATACTCATATATAGATGACCTAGTCATCGCCAATTGCTTGATAGATGCTAGAGTGTATCTGCATGCTTTGCCACATATTTCATTTGCCATTTTATTGTGTGAGCATGTTGATTGCATATTTTACTCATTCAAGGACATCCACTTGTTGTTTTGATTGTTTGGCTTTTCTCTTTTGCCAAGTGGATGGACAAGAATGCCTAAGAACCTCCTCTAGCTATCTATACTTTTCTTGTCTCAAA
The DNA here is from genome assembly GCA_034509565.1 of Triticum monococcum. NCBI lineage: Eukaryota > Viridiplantae > Streptophyta > Magnoliopsida > Poales > Poaceae > Triticum > Triticum monococcum. Next base: position 197,788,825 of record CM067842.1, on the reverse strand, counting down.
CTCTATTCATGCTACATCACAAAGTTTGATCAAGTCACATTTGAACCACTCTGTGTGAGGAGCACTCAGAGTCCCGATTTGTCATAGACTTAAACTTCCAAAACCTCTCTATGCATTTCGGTCTGACCGATCCATCCATTTCGGTCACACCGAGTTCATTGAGTTGATCTAGGTTTTGAATCTCGGTGCAACCGATTTGAACTTATCGGTCACACCGAGTTGTAGTAACCGCTTGCGATTCTGCATCTTAGTGCCACCGAGTTGTTCCACTCTGTCACACCGATAGGGTCAGGATATATATACCCACGGGTGAGATTTTGGAAATTTCTTCAAACCTCATCAGCCCGTGCGTGTCCTGCTCTGCCGCCTTGGGTCTCCGGATCGTCTCCTCGTCGCCAGTGACCTCCCTCCGCTGGTTTCCGTCGCCGTCAATGGGATTCTGCCCCGCCGTTGTCGATGCAGCGAACTCCCGCTGAACTAGGGTATGAGTTCGATCTTGTGTGCTAAATTCCTTACTCCGATTCCTAGCACATTGCTTTTCCATGATCATTACCATCTATGAAATCAATCTATCCATAGAAAAAAATCCTTTAGGTTAGGTTTGATTCGAAAATTAAGGGTTAGGTCTCTGCCGAACTCATCTCGGACTGACCGAGTTGTAGAAATCGGTCCCACCGATTTGGCTTAGGCCATTGCACATGCGCTTTTTGGTCTGGCCGAAAATTGCAAATCGGTGCGGCCGAATTCGATTCTCTGTGAAACCCTAGCAATCTCGGAGCCACCGAACTGTGACTCGGTCTGGCCAAGTTCACTAGTTTAGACTCCTACAGTTGCTTCGGTATCACAGAGTTTTACAAATCGGTAGCTCCAAAATGATTTATGTGGAGAACTAAAACTAAGTTTTTGACTCATTTGTTTTGCAATAACTCTGCACATTGTGATGCTCATCTATTCTACCTCATCTATATCTATTCACAGGGTTTGCTGTCAGTTTGATTGCCAGGATGTCTGACCAAAGTGCTAGTCAGAACAAGTCAGAAGAGCAAGTGCAAATGAGTGAGGGCACTAGTCCCTCAAGCAGCTATGATGAGGGTAGCAGGAGCATTCCCAGTAACTTGCCCAAGGCAGCCACCAGATCAAGGAAGAAGAAAACCTCAGATTCTGAAGATGAGGACTATGTGGCTGTTGAGGAGGAAGTTAGCTCCAAAAAGAAAGTGCTGAAGAAAGAGTATGGTACTGCTGCAACAACTAAGCCTGGATTGCACAAGAAGACCCCTGCCAAGAGGGTGCCAACCCTAAAGGCCAGAGCCTCAACTGCTGAAATCCCTAAGCCAACTAAAGAGGCTACTGGAGAGGGAAAGAAATGGAAAGAGAGGGTCAAGAAGACCACTGCCAGAGTCATTGGTAGATCCTCTATAATGAGAGATCCAGAATAAGATTAAGAGGGAGAGGATGCTACACCAGCACCCAAGTCCCAGAAGCTTATGGGGGATGCCATTAAGTCAGGGGCTGCCACTTCAAAGCCCAAGATTGCAGCTCAAGCTCAGAAACCTTCTAAGCCCAAGAGAAGCACCAGGAACATCCTAGTTGAAGAGAAGAACAAGGCCCCAGTGCCTAAAGTAGTAGAAGAAGATGCAGAAGCCCAAGTGCTGAGGAAACTGAAACCCAAGATTCCAGAACACAATGACACTCATCCAGTGGCTGAGGATATGAACATCAGGAAGGATGCAGGATTGAGACTTTGGAGACAGTCAGATCCCGATGCTGTGAGGAGGAGTACTGCAGTGGACTATAGGTTCCACACCAAAGAACAGCAAGACTTCTGTGAGACTATTTTTCTTGACAAGAAGCCTATAGTTTGTGATATGAAGTGGGTTGATTGGGAATTAATTCATTGATGAGAATGAAGACTATTTCCCAGGAGTGCATGAAAGCTTCAAAGCTTGTGGAGTTGATGAGTTTGTGGGACAGAAGCTTAACAAATGGAATGATGAGCTCGTTATGCAGTTCTATTCTACAGCTCATTTCTATCCAGATGGTAGAATTGTTTGGATGTCTGAGGGTACAAGGTACCAATCAACTGTTGATGAGTGGGCCAAGTTGATCAATGCCCCAGAAGAGCATGAGGATGATTTCGATGTGTATGCCAAGAAGAAGAAGGACCACAACTCAATGGCAAACATGTACAAGGAGATCCCAGACAAAGCTTTGGAGACACACAAGCTTGGATTTGTGCATTATTTGTTGTCTGGTCTGCCTACAATCAACACAATCTTAAGGCATACTCTGTTACCCAAATCAGGAGATCATAAGATGATAAGAGGACATTCAATCAACTTGCTGCAGATATCTGATTTTCCTCAAAAATTCAAGGTCATGAGTCTCATAATTGAGACAATCAAGAGGACTCCTGCAGATCAAAAAAGATCTTGTGGGTATGCTCCACACATTCAGGTGCTCATCAACTCCAAGATGGGCATAGGCACTTACTTGTTGGACAAGGATCACTTACCTTTGCACCCAGAATTTGAGGATAACACAGTTGTGATGAATGAGGATGATCCTTCATCAACACAAGCACAAGAGAAGAGGGAAAAGTCAAAGGCAAAAAAGGCTGCAAGGATGCCAAATGCTAAGGAAGCTTCTCAAGTGTAATTGAAGAGCAAACAAGATCACCTAGGTTATATGGTTGAGGCAACTTTGAGGATTGAGAAGGGCTTGGCCACCCTGACTCAGAATCAGGAGAGCTTGGAGAGGATCGTTGATACCAAGTTTTATGATCTTGATCTGAAAGTGACTAAGATACAGACTGCAGTCGATCATCTCCAGGAGGAAGCAGAGGAGAAGAGAGGGAAGGCAACTACGGACGCTTTTCAGCGAGTGCCAAGAGGTCAGAGGTCAGCTGCAGTGCCAGTGTCAGATACAAGAGCTACTTCATCTACACCAGCAGCAACAGCTTCAGTACCACCTCCAGCAACCACTCCAGCAGCTCCAACAACATCCACTGATGCCTTCGCCCTTGGAGTTCTCTCTACACCGCCTCCCGAAGACCAAGCCTGAGAGATGCATAGCACTATGCATTTTCAAACCTTTTGGTAACTTGTTGCCAAAGGGGGAGAAATGTATAGATCATAGGCTTCGAGAGAGAGTGTTTTTCTTCTTTTTCTCTCTGGCTATTTGGTTGAACTTTTGTGTGTGCTTGTTTGATACCTTATGTATGTGTGAGATACTTGTACGATCATGTGTTTGATCATATCATACTTTAATGTTTGCTTGGATGACATTATCCTTTATATCCCTATATGATCATTCACTTTTCTTGGTGATGAGTGCATGTTTTAATTCCTATCATTTTGAGCGCTCCACCAAGATGTATGTGACATGGAAGAGTAACCCATGATCCTAATCGATTGTGCATTTGCATTCAAAAGCAAATTTTAAATAATGCACAATATTAGGGGGAGCTCTTGCTTATCACATACTTCTCAAAACGATGATGTACTTAAATCTTATTATCACTTGTCTAAGCTTTGATCTACATGTTTTCATCAATTACCAAAAGGGGGAGATTGAAAGTGCAACTATCCCTGGGTGGTTTTGGTAATTACTAACAACATATAGCTCATTGAACTAATACTATTTCAAGATGATCATTTCAGAAAGTTCAATGATTGGCATGGCATGGATTAGGAATGTGGACGCCTCAAAATGCTAAGGACACACATTGGCTCAAGCTCAAGACTCTACATTTTCATTTTAGTGATCCAAGATCACATGAGTGCATAGGAAAAGCCAATACTATTAAAAGGGGATGAGGTGTTGCTTAATGACTTACTTGCTCAAAATGCCTAGTGATATGCTCCAAAAACCCTCAACCACTTTCTCATATCCACATATGTCCCAAACCAAAAGTCAAACTCGGCCCCAATGAAATGTTCTATCCGGCGCCATCGTGTTCAGTTGGCATAGCCACTGCCAGAAACCCTAGTCATTTCGGTCTCACCGATAGGGATCTTGGTCTCGCCGAGATGGGATTGCAAACTCTCTGTTTCCCTTTGTAACGTTTCGGTCCAACCGAGATGAGCAATCGGTCCCACCGAGTTCACAATGCAAACTCTCTGTTTCCCTTTCGTAACGTTTTGGTCTCACCGAAATGAGTGAATCAGTCCCACCAAGTTTGCCTGACCAACTCTCTAGTTAGCTTATTACCAAAATCGGTCCCACCAAGTTTGTGTAATTGGTCTCACCGATATTACGTTATGCCCTAACCCTAATGAAATCGGTCCCACCGAAAAGCCTAACGTTCACATTTTGAACTGAATCGGTCTGACTGAGTTTTCTGATTCGGTCCAATCGAGTTTGGTAAATTGTGTGTAACGGTTAGATTTTGTGTGGGTGCTATATATACCCCTCCACCCTTCCTTCATTAGTAAGGAGAGCCATCAGAACGTGCCTATATTTCAGCATTCATTTTCTAAGAGAGAACCACCTACTCATGTGTTGATACAAAGATATTGCATTCCAACCATATGAATCTTCATCTAGCCTTCCCCAAGTTGCTTTCCACTCAAATCATCTTTCCACCAAATCCAAATCTATGAGAGAGAGTTGAGTGTTGGGGAGACTATCAATTGAAGCACAAGAGCAAGGAGTTCATCAACAACACACCATCTATTACCTTTTGGAGAGTGGTGTCTCCTAGATTGGTTAGGTGTCACTTGGGAGCCTCCGTCAAGATTGTGGAGTTGAACCAAGGAGCTTTTACGGGCAAGGAGATCGCCTACTTCGTGAAGGTCTACCCTAGTGAGGCAAGTCCTTCGTGGGCGATGTCCATGGTGGGATAGACAAGGTTGCTTCTTTGTGGACCCTTCGTGGGTGGAGCCCTTCGTGGACTCGCGCAACCGTTACCCTTCGTGGGTTGAAGTCTCCATCAACGTGAATGTATGATAGCACCACCTATCGGAACCACGCCAAAAATCTTCGTGTCTACATTGAGTTTGCTCGCTCCAAACTCCTCCCTTTATCTTCATATGCAAATGTTTTACATTCCGCTGCTATACTCTTAGACTTGCATGTGTAGGTTGATTGCTTGACTTGTGCTAAGTTGCTAAAATCTGCCAAGACTTGAAATTGGGAAAAGCTAGATTTTTATTTGGTCAAGTAGTCTAATCACCCCCCCCCTCTAGACATACCTTCGATCCTATAGGATTATGCGTTGAGGAAACACAGTGAATCGTGTCCTACAGTTGCATCAATGATTTGGTCAATGAGGGGCAGTGGAAAGGGGTCCTTAGGACAGGCCTTGTTGGGGTCTTTGAAAATCAACACAAAGGCGCCAGGATTTGTCCTTCTTTGGCACCATGACCAGGTTTGCTAGCTAATCCGGGTGTTTTATCTCTCTAATGAACCCAGCTTCAAGTAGTTTGGCTAGATCTTCCCCCATAGCTTGTCGCTTGGGTTTGGAAAATCGCCGCATCGTTTGCTTAACTGGCTTGAACCTCTTTATTATGTTGAGGCTTTGTTCGGCGAGTCTGCGTGGCATTCCTGGCATATCCAAAGGATGCCAGGCGAAGATGTCCCAATTCTCTCACAGGAATGCTCTTAGAGAAGCATCGATCATCGAATCCAGCTGTGCTCCAATGGCTGCTATTTTATTAGGATCCGTCAGGTGAACTTGGAATTTGACTATTTCGTCTGCTGGCTTGAAAGAAGTGGACTTAGGCCTTTTATCGAGGATTACATCGTCTCTATCCACTATGGAACGTAGAGCGGTGAGCTCGTCAGCCGCAAGGGCCTCGAATAGTGCCTAGAAGGCCAGGGATGCGGTTTTGTTTTCAGCGCGGAGTGCTATGTCTAGATCACTGGTGATAGTGATAACTCTGTTGGGCCCGGGCATTTTGAGCTTCATGTACCCATAATGGGGTATGGCTTGAAAGCGTGTGAATGCGTCTCGCCCCAACAGGGCGTGATATCTGCCGTTGAAAGGTGCCACATGGAAGATTAACTCTTCGGACATGTAGTTCTCCGGCGTGCCAAATACCACATCCAATTTAATTTTCCCCGAACATCGTGCTTATCAACTGGAGATAATGCCTCGAAAGGTTGTACTGCTCTGCTCGATGCGGCTCTTGTCTATTTGCATTTTATCGAGCGTATCCTTCTAGATGAGGTTCAGTCCATTGTCGCCGTCCATGAGCACTTTAGCGAGCCGAAAGTCGTCGATGATTGGATTTAAGACCAAAGCGGCTGGTGCGCAGATTGATCGAGCCCTTGGTTCGTCGTTGGCTGTGAAATTTGTCGTCGTATCGTTCCAAGGAGGTACTGCGGCTAGTTGGTTGATTTCGGCGAGGTCACGGACTACCCTTTTACGCTGATTATTTGAAGAAAAGGTCTCGAAGACCCTGAAGATGTTGAGACCGTCGTCCTTCGGAGGGTATTTCTCTAAGGTCGTATTTGTGAGGATAGCCTCACCGCTCTTGGCCACCTACCGGAGTACCCAACATGCCCGAAGGCTGTGTGTTGGTTCGGAATTCGGCGTCGTGTGTATCCGACAGGGCTTGTCGAGCCATTCATCAAGGATAGTTTTGTGTCCCGTCAAGGGTTTAATTTTCTTGTCCATAGGGTGATGATCAGGTGCCCCGTGAGGTTGCATCCTTTTTGCCCGTCCGGTGGGTGGCTTAAAGGCTGGCGGTTCCCACCGAGCTGTTTGGGCTTTCCAGGCGCTTTCCATGGCGCAATATTTCTATACTATGTGTGCCAAATCTGCAAAGTGCAGAATGCAGCGTCAGTTGAGGGCATTGAGGATCCCCTCGTCCGTACAGTTGCGGCAAAATACTAAAACCGTGTCGTCATCGCAGCAATCTTTGATCTTGTTTTTAACAAGGAGGAATCTTGCCCAAAAGTGATGGACTATTTCCTGAGGTTGTCGGTGTACATACATTAGGTCGCATATGTCCGGAGGACCGGAATTGCTTGGGGAATATTGCTTGTGGTTGGTGGGCGGGCTTAAATCCGAACCCTAATCCACTGTGGGATCCAGAGTTCTTAGAATTTCTTAGGTCACTAGCCCAGGATCCGGAGTATCTTAGGAGTTTTCAGGATGACACCTAGTTCTATGTTTAGAGGACAGGAAGTCTCTTCCCAAAGATGGGTATCCGGCTCACAGGGCTTGGAAATCCGAACATAGCTTGTTCTCAGCATAGGGGAGAGTTATCCTTGGCTTGCTCCTCAACAACCGCAACCAGATGGGTGATCGGCGGGGACCTGATTTCCCTCTGATCTGGTTTAAGCCTGATCCGATCATAGTCTGTTGCGACCCCCGGGGCGGCGATGCGATCTAGCAATTCCTTCAAAGATGAAACATTTGTCGGATCCATCTTGTCAGAGTGTTCGAGGCCAATGCGGAGATGAGTTTTGGTGGTTTGGGGACCGGCTTTGGCTTAACGGCCGAGCGGGCGCCCATGAAAAAACTGCCGAGCTGGAGGATCTTCCCAGGAGTTAGGGCCCTTCCAGAGGTGATTTTGTCGTTGACAACAAGACAAGCCATCGATCCTTCTATTGACGACACAGAGGAACTCTCAATGAAAGCACCAATGTCGGTGTCAAAACCGGCTGATCTCGGATAGGGGGTCCCGAACTGTGGTTCTGAGGATCGAAGGTTATAGGAGACGGGGGACACGATGTTTACCCAGGTTCGGGCCCTCTTAATGGAGGTAATACCCTACTTCCTGCTTGATTGACTTTGATGAGTATAGGGGTTACAAGAGTCGATCTACCTTGAGATCGTAATGGCTAAACCCTAGATGTCCAGCCTGTATGATTTGTGATTGCCTCTATCGACTAAACCCTTTGGTTTATATAGACACCGGAAGGGGCTAGGGTTGTACAGAGTCGGTTTATAGAGAAAGGAAACTACACGTCTGGCCGCCAAGCTTGCCGTCCACGCAAAGGAGAGTCTCATCCGAACAAGGGGGAAAGTCTTCTATCTTGTATCTTCACGGCCCATCAGTCCGGCCCATATCACATACCCCGGACGACCGAGGACCCCCTTATCCAGGACTCCTTCACCACACCCGCGCCGCCTCATCTCCGCCATGTCGTCTGTCACGTCCTCTGCATCCACCAACTCCAACCCGTTCGCCGACGCCAACCCTCCCGACGTCAACGACATCCGCAACCTCAACATCTTCGAGCGGGTGCCGGTTCGTCTCTCCCAGGCGGACTCCTCCTACTACAAGTGGAAGACGTATTTTTCCCTCGTGTTCCGGGAGTATCACCCCATCGACCACGTGGACGGCACCGTCGGTTCCAGCCTCTTCCCCGAGTTCCATGACTGGTCCGCCATCGACACCATGATCATCCGTTGGTTCTTCCTCGCCATCTCGCCAGACCTCTTCCAAACGGTCGTGGCGGACGGTGATGATGCCTGCGCCGTGTGGACCAAGGTGAACGGGCTCTTCACCGACAACCAGCTCCAGCGTCGCGTTTTTTGCAGCAAGAATTTTTTGGGTGTCACTAGGACAACACCTCCGTCGATGACTATTGTCGCCGCCTGAAGACTCTCGCTGACGAGCTCTGCGATATTGGCGCGAAGATCGACGATGACCTCCTCCTCAACACGCTCATCGTCGGGCTCAACGAGGACTTCGGCAACTCCGCGACGAACCTCAGCCTCATCCCCAACCCGTCCTTCACCAAGTTTGCTGTATACCCCCGCTTGGAGGAGCGATGGATGAAGCAGGTGAAGGCACGGGCCATCCACATTTGTTGCGTACCTCCGCTCCGGGGCGGCTGGAGGCGCCGCGGGTGGTGCCGGTAGCGAGAGCGGTGTGGATGGCTCCCGCCTTCACCTGCTTCATCCTTCGCTCCTCACAAACTCGCACCTCGTTCAATCGATTGCATCTTCATCGGCTACCCCTCTAACTCCAAGGGATATCAGTGCTACAATCCCGTCTACCATCATGTGTTCACTTCCCATCATGTTTACTTTGATGAGCATGTGTTTCCTTTTCAGCAGGTACCCCCGGCTATTCCTCCCGCCACCGGTGACGCCGGCTCTTCGACACCTCTCCCAGGGCACTTGCGTGCCTCTCTTGGCCCGCCCCTGGCTTTGAGGCGCGCCCCCCGCATGCGGCGGCTCCTACCGCCGTGACGCTTGATACGTCTCCAACGTATCTATAATTTTTGATTGTTCCATGTTGTTTTATTATCAATCTTGGATGTTTTATAATCATTTTATATCATTTTCTGGTACTAACCTATTGACATAGTGCCAAGTGCCAGTTCCTGTTTTTTCCATGTTTTTTACATCACAGAAAATAAATATCAAACGGAGTCCAAATGCCACAAAACTTTACGGAGATTTTTTATAGACCAGAAGGAACATGTTGGGCCCTGGTTGCACCTGGGGGAGTCCTGAGGAGGGGCCAACCCACTAGGGCGCGCCAGGAGGCCCAGGCGCACCCTGGTGGGTTCTGCCCACCTCGGGTGCCCCCCGGACCGCCTCTTTGCTCTATAAATACCCCCAAAACCCTAGGGGATTCGATGAAATATTCATCCAGCCGTCGCAGAGTCCACAACCACCAGATCCAATCTAGACACCATCTCGGATGGGGTTCACCACCTCCATTGGTGCCTCTCTGATGATGCGTGAGTAGTTCTTTGTAGACCTTCATGTCCGTAGTTAGTAGCTAGATGGTTTCATCTCTCTCTCTCTCTCTTGATTCTCAATACAATGGTATCTTGGAGATCCATATGATGTAACTCTTTTTGAGGTGTGTTTGTTGGGATCTGATGAACTTTGAGCTTATGATCAGTCATATCTTTTTATATCCATGAAAGTTATTTGAGTTTCTTTGATCTCTTATATGCATGATCTCTTATAGCCTCGTATTTCTTCTCCGATATTTGGGTTTTGTTTGGCCAACTTGATCTATTTATCTTGCAATGGGAAGAGGTGCCCGGTAGTGGGTTCGATCTTACGGTGCTTGATCCCACTGACAGAAAGGGAACCGACACATATGTATCGTTGCTACTAAGGATAAAAAGATGGGATCTATATCTACACAATATATAAACGGATCTTGTCTACATCATGCCATCGTTCTTATTGCATTACTCCATTTTTTCATGAACTTAATACACTAGATGCATGCTGGATAGCGGTCGATGTGTGGAGTAATAGTAGTAGATGCAGGCAGGAGTCGGTCTACTAATCTTGGACGTGATGCCTATGTAATGATCATTTCTTGGATATCGTCATAATTATTTGAGGTTCTACACTACAAAAAAATACACTTCTGTGATGATACGTGTTTGTCACAGTAGGTCGCGTTTTCTGTCATGCATGTACATCCATGACGATTTTATGATAGAATCAAGATAGTCATACATGTGCTGTCGTAGAAGTATTCCATGACATTACCAAAATTATCATCACGGAAGTGTCCACTTCCACGACGATAAATCGCGCGTCACAGAAGTGCTTTCGTCAAGGGTGACCGACACATGGCATCCACCGTAACGAAACGCCGTTCAACTATCGGGTCGGGTTTTGGATCCGATAACCCGTTAACAGCCCCGACCAATGGGGATTTTCCACGTGTAAAATCATCATTGGCTAGAGGAAACACGTGTCGGCTCATCGCTGGGACAGATGTCATCCACTCATTGGACAGAAGGCGCCTATGATACGTCGACACGTGGCACGGCCCAACAGAGGCCCATTCCTGTGAAAAGGCCGGCCCGTTTGACTTGGTCAAAAGGTGGCGGGCCGGCCCATGGAAAGCCTGTTAACGGCCTGCTCGCATATATCCCATTTACAGCCCGCTAACCCAAGGCCCGTTACTCCCTATTCGAATTAGGCCCAGTAGCGTCATCTGGGCCATCCAATATGATTCCAGCCCGTTTTCACTTCTGGCCCATGTATGGCCCACGATGTCTTTCGGCCCATATGAGGCCCTATGTAACTCTTGGCCTATTAACGGCCCGTGGTGAAAATGGCCCGTAATGAACAGTGTATCACTTTACACCCATTAACGGCCCGTGGTGAAACTGGCCTGTAAAGAACAGTGTATCACTTTATACCCATTAGCAGCCCGTTATTCCGTTGGGCCGTTTCCAACCCATGTTATCTTTCGGCCTTCTCAGAGCCCATTTATTCTTGGGCTATTTTCCAGCATTTTTTTACTTACGGCCCGTTACTGTCATTTTCTGCTTGTGGGCCAAATTCAGCCTGTGGTTACAGCCGGCCATTTGTGGTCCATTAATATGTAGGGCCGTTTTCATAGCGTCATCAAATACGGCCTATTAACGATGGCCCATGATGGTCGGCCCATGAATGGACGATTCCAACTCTAGCCCGTTTACGGCCAGAATGCGGTCTGTTTGGCCCATGTTTGGCCAATCGATCATACGGCCCGTATAAGGCCCATTGATGATACGGCCCGTAGAAGGCCCATTGTTTCTACGGCCCGTAGAAGGCCCATTGTTTCTATGGCCCGTAGAAGGCCCACTATTTCTACGGCCATAGAAGGCCCACTGTTTATACGGCCCGTAGAAGGCCCACTGTTTCTACGGCCCGTAGGAGGCCCAGTGTCATTACAGTAAATATTAGCCCATGGTTATTGTGGCCTAGTTTTAAAAAATAGGTTATTGCAGCCACTAGCAAACCGCAGAAAAAGAACTGCACTAACTACAAGCAAACAAATAAACAAGACAACAAGGAAATAAATAAGCAAGCAACTTACACTAGGCTATCACGGCTATTACACATATTACATCCACTGGGCATCAAAGTTCGCCACCAGTGCAAATATAGGGAACACAGCAGCATATAAACGTCGCAGCAAAACAAGTCCAGAACTGAAACCACTTCAGAAGAGCTCAAGAAACAATATCCAGGGTACCCATAATGCTGGCAAGATGCTTAGCAAGCTTATTAACTTTCTCTTGTTTGGCGCTTAAGTCCTCCAGCGCTTGCTATTGCACCAAAAAGTATGCATCTGAATTCTGCAGGGACTTCCTCAGTCCTTCGGCTTCCTGTCGCATAACATCTGATCGATGTCTTTCAACTTGAAGTTGAGACTCAAGAAGCCGAACTGATTCAGGCAACGAGTTCGAAAAGCTGGTGCCAGCAGTGGTAGCCAGTAACTGGAACACTACATCAAGACAGGACTTTGGGGTTGTCTAAGTGTCTTCAATATAGTTTTTATCAGCTTTCTTGGAGACCAACAGGGATGTCTCACTATCTTGAACCTTATCTGCATTACTTCCTTTACCATTGCATAACAGGGTACTCTTCTCCAATATTTTATCCGTGTTCTAAAAGAGAAATAAACAAACACATCTCAGGTTTACAATGTAGTATATGAAACTCATTTTGGTAAACCAGTTCAATAGTAAGGTGGACAGGATAACATCATGAAACAAACATATATCTATGTAGTATGGTCATTGTATGGTCTATATCATTCTAGTTTATGTTGCCAAATCAAGATAGATACAGTTTGAATCATATCTATTTAAGACAAAGCAGCATAGACAGAATATAAGTGTGGGAAACTACATAGCAATAAAAACACTTGTAATGTGCATGGCATGAGAACATAACTATTTATTCAATTGAAACTGAAATCAACATAGAGCAAGTTACAACAGCAAACAGCCAAACACGTTGAAGAAACAGGTTTAAAACATACCTGTTGCGCCATTGGAGTTTCAATTGCATCCTTCAAATTTGAAATTAGTTGGTATCAGTAAATACAGTGATGCAAGAGCAAAGTAGTATGAACCATAGCTACGGAACCTGACCTGAGAACAATTCTTCTTCTGCTTTAAGCGTTGACTTCGGGTTTGGAGTGGTGGTCCTCGTGATTTGGGCACTGCAGTTGCCTTACTAACTGCTCGTGTTTGGGTGCTCTGTGGTGGAGACGGTGCTGTGTCAACGGGAACTAGGTGTCTATCTGCTGGGGTTGGGGTTAGAAGGGGTGTAGCTGGTTCTTTGTCCAACTGGGTAGGGGTACAATCTGCATGAGTGTGGGTTATGTGTGGTGGGGCTGGTTCTTGGGAAAGTACAACCGTGGTTCTATCTACATCGACAGGTAGCACGATCTTTTCTGAAGACCATGTTTTTACTCCCACAGATACTGCCATCACTCCCTCCAATTGAAATGGCTGATAAACAAGAAAAGTAATTGAATGTACAGACATTGTAAGATAGACAGGTGCAATGGATAGTAGGGAAGAAAACAGGGCATGCAATCATTCACATTTATGTTGTCTAAGCAAACAGAATAGCAGGACATAATTTCACATATATGATGGCTAATTAAACAGGATAGCATGACACAATTTCACATGTATGATGGCTAACTAAATAGGATAGAATGACATACTTCAAAATATGATGACTATGTAAACAGGATGACATGATATAACTATACGATGTGTCTATTAAAGTGGTTGGCATGCCATAAATCACAAACATGCCGTCGATGGAAACATGATGGCATGATATAATTCACAGATAGAATGACATAATTTAAAATATGATGACTATGTAAACAGGATGAGATGATATAACTATATTATGTCTTTAGAAAATGGGTTGGCATGCCATAATTCAGATACATGTTGTCTATGTAAACATCATGGCATGACATAATTCAAATATATGATTTATATACTAAGGAAGTGAGCAGAGGGCAATCGCATATATGATGTCTCAACTAAGGAGATGCCATTCAATATTGTGTATATGATGTAAAAACTAAGCATTGCAATACAACATATGCATTATATGAGTAATATAACCCTGCCAAGTTTGAGCATACACCTCAGCGGGATAAAAGGACTGGTCATCTGCCTCTGAATCCTCCTCTGAAGAGCTATCTGTAACCAGCAAGATATCTGCTTCAGCAGGTAGCATTGTCTGCTCTTAAGACCTTGTTTTCACTCTAGATTTCTCCATCACCAATTCAATTGGCTGATGCACAGGAAGAGCAGTTGAATATACAAACATTGTCGACAAAAGCAATGAGAAATACAAAAAAAGGACGGCATGATATAATTCACATATATGAAGCTTGCCTAAACAGCATGGCATTGCATAATTCACATACATAATGCCTTGCAACAAGATAACATTGCATAATTCACATATATAATGTCTTGCAACAAGATGGCATTGCATAATTCACATATATGGTAATTAGACACTAAACAGGTGGCATTCACACAAAGCATGTCTAAACTAAGCAAATGACATAGCAATGCAAGATACCAAACGCACGATATGAGCAACATAACCCTGCCAAGTTAGGGCATGCACCTGGCGGGGGGGGGGGGGGAATATGACTAGTCATCTGTCTCTGAATCCTCCTCTGAGGAGCTATCGGTAACCAACAAGACATGCGCTTCGTCAGATAGCATTGTCTGCTCTGAAGACCTTGTTTCCACTCTATATTTTTCCATGACCATGCCAAATGGCTGATGCACAGGAAGAGTAATTGAATGTACTAAAACTGTTGACAAATTTAACACGTAATAAAAAATGATGGCATGATATAATTCACATATAAGATGACTGGCTAACCAGGGTGGCATTGCAAAATTCACATATATGATGCCTGGCTAGACAAGATGGCATTGCGTGATTCACATATGCGATAAAGAAACTAAATAGATGGCATTGACACAAAGCATGTCTAAACTAAGCAGATGACATCTTTAATGTATACAGTAAGCAATGCAAGGCACCATATGCATGATATTACCAACATCAGCATGCCAAGTTAGAGCGAAGACCTCATGGGGTAAATAGGAGTGGTCTTTGTTGGAGAATGTAGCCGAAATTCAAAAAATTTCCTACGTGTCACCAAGATCTATCTATGGAGAGACTAGCAACGAAGGGAAGGAGAGTGCATCTACATACCCTTGTAGATCACTAAGCGGAAGCGTTCAAGTGAACGGGGTTGATGGAGTCGTACTCGTCGTGATTCAAATCACCGATGACCAAGTGCCGAACGGACGGCACCTCCGCGTTCAACACACGTACAGCCCGGTGACGTCTCCCACGCCTTGATGCAGCAAGGAGAGAGGGAGAGGTTGAGGAAGACTTCATCCAACAGCAGCACAACGGCGTGGTGGTGGTGGAGGAGCGTGGCTATCCTGCAGGGCTTTGCCAAGCACCACAAAAGAGGAGGAAGAAGAGACGCAGTGCTGCACCAAGAGAGATTGAATCGCGCCTTGTGGGCAGCCCCTTAGGCCTCATATATATAGGGGAAGGGGAGGGCTGCGCCCCCTCTAGGGTTCCCACCCCTAGGGGGGCGGCAGCCCTAGATGGGGTCAAGGGTGGCGGCCAAGAGGGGGAGAGGAGAGGGAGGCGCCCCAATATGGGCCCTAAGGCCCATATCCCATTAGGGTTTGCCCCCTTTCCACCTCTTGGGCACCTTGGGCCTATGTGGGAGGCGCACCAGCCCACTTAGGGGCTGGTCCCTCACCACTCTTGGCCCACGCAACCTTCTGGGGCTGGTGGCCCCACTTGGCGGACCCCCGGGACCCTCCCGGTGGTCCCGGTACATTACCGATAAACCCCGAAACCTTTCCGGTGACCAAAACAGGACTTCCCATATATAAATCTTTACCTCCGGACCATTCCGGAACTCCTCGTGACGTCCGGGATCTCATCCGGGACTCCGAACAACATTCGGTAACCACATACTAACTTCATTTATAACCCTAGCGTCATCGAACCTTAAGTGTGTAGACCCTACGGGTTCGGGAGACATGCAGACATGACCGAGACGTTCTCCGGTCAATAACCAACAGCGGGATCTGGATACCCATGTTGGCTCCCACATGTTCCACAATGATCTCATCGGATGAACCACGATGTCAAGGACTTAATCAATCCCGTATGCAATTCCCTTTGTCTATCGGTACGATACTTGCCCGAGATTCGATCGTCGGTATACCGATACCTTGTTCAATCTCGTTACCGGAAAGTCTCTTTACTCGTTCCGTAACACATCATCCCGTAATCAACTCCTTGATCACATTGTGCACATTATGATGATGTCCTACCGAGTGGGCCCAGAGATACCTTTCCGTTTACACGGAGTGACAAATCCCAGTCTCGATTCGTGCCAACCCAACAGACACTTTCGGAGATACCTGTAGTGCACCTTTATAGTCACCCAGTTACGTTGTGATGTTTGGTACACCCAAAGCATTCCTACGGTATCCGGGAGTTGCACAATCTCATGGTCTAAGGAAATGATACTTGACATTAGCAAAGCTTTAGCATACGAACTACACGATCTAGTGCTATGCTTAGGATTGGGTCTTGTCCATCACATCATTCTCCTAATGATGTGATCCCATTATCAATGACATCCAATGTCCATGGTCAGGAAACCGTAACCATCTATTGATCAACGAGCTAGTCAACTAGAGGCTTACTAGGGACATGGTGTTGTCTATGTATCCACACATGTATCTGAGTTTCCTATCAATACAATTATAGCATGGATAATAAACGATTATCATGAACAAGGAAATATAATAATAATCAATTTATTATTGCCTCTAGGGCATATTTCCAACAGTCTCCCACTTGCACTAGAGTCAATAATCTAGTTCACATCGCCATGTGATTAACATTCACAGGTCACATCGCCATGTGACTAACACCCTAAAGAGTTCTGGGTTTGATCATGTTATGCTTGTGAGAGAGGTTTTAGTCAACGGGTCTGAACCTTTCAGATCTGTGTGTGCTTTACAAATCTCTATGTCATCTCCTAGATGCAGCTACCACGCTCTATTTGAAGCTATTCCAAATAACTGTTCTACTTGGAGCTATTCTGAATTGTTGCTCCATTATACGTATCTGGTATCTCTACTCAGAGCTATCCGGATAGGTGTTAAGCTTGCATCGACGTAACCCTTTACGACGAACTCTTTTACCACTTCCATAATCGAGAAAATTCCTTAGTCCACTAGTTATTAAGGATAACTTTGACCACTGTCCTGTGATCCATTTTTTGGATCACTCTTGTACCCCTTGACTGACTCATGGCAAGGCACACTTCAGGTGCGGTACACAGCATAGCATACTGTAGAGCCTATGTCTTAAGCATAAGGGACGACTTTCGTCCTTTCTCTCTATTCTGTCGTGGTCGAGCTTTAAGTCTTAACTTCATACCTTACAACTCAGGCAAGAACTCCTTCTTTGACTGATCCATTTTGAACACCTTCAAGATCATGTCAAGGTATGTGCTCATTTGAAAGTATCATTAAGCGTTTTTGATCTATCCTTATAGATCTTGTTGCTCAATGTTCAAGTAGCTTAATGCAGGCTTTCAATTGAAAAACACTTTTCAAATAACCCTATATGCTTTCTTAGAAATTCTACATCATTTCTGATCAACAATATGTCAACAACATATACTCATCAGAAATTCTATAGTGCTCCCACTCACTCTTTTGGAAATACAAGTTTCTCATAAACTTTGTATACACCAAAATCTTTTGATCATCTCATCAAAGCATACATTCCAACTCCGAGATGCTTACTCCAGTCCTCAGAAGGATTGCTGGAGCTTTGCATACTTATTAGCATCTTTCAGGATTGACAAAACCTTCCGGTTGTATCACATACAACCTTTCCTCATAAATCGTCGAGGAAACAATGTTTTGACATCCTATCTGCAAGATTTCATAAATAGTGCAGTAACTGCTAATATAATTCCAACACACTTTTAGCATCGCTACAGGTGAGAAAGTCTCATCGTAGTCAACTCCTTGAACTTGTCGAAAACATATTAACGACAAGTCGAGCTTTCTTAATGGTGACATTTACCATCATTGTCCGTCTTCCTTTTAAAATCCATCTGTACTCAATAGCCTTACGACCATCGAGCCGTTCTGCCAAAGTCTACACTTTGTTTTCATACATGGATCCTCTCTCGGATTTTTTATGGCCTCGAGCCATTTATCGGAATCCAGGCCCACAACTGCTTCTCCATAGCTCGTAGGTTCATTGTTGTCTAGCAACATGACTTCCAAGACAGGATTACGTACCACTCTGAAGTAGTACGCATCCTTGTCATCCCACGAGGTTTGGGAATGACTTGATCCGAAGTCTCGTGATCAATATCATAAGCTTCCACTTCAATTGGTGTAGGTGCCACAGGAACAATTTCCTGTGCCCTGCCACACACTAGTTGAAGAGACGGTTCAATAACCTCATCAAGTTTCCACCATCCTCCCACTCAATTCTTTCGAGAGAAACTTTTCCTCGAAAAAGGACCCGATTCTAGAAACAATCCCTTATTGCTTTCGGATCTGAGACAGGAGGTATACCCAACTGTTTTGGGTGTCCTATGAAGATGCATTTATCCGCTTTGGGTTCGAGCTTATCAGCCTGAAACTTTTTCACATAAGCGTCGCAACCCCAAACCTTTTAAGAAATGACAGCTTAGGTTTCTCTAAACCATAGTTCATACGGTGTCATCTCATCGGAATTACGTGGTGCCCTATTTAAAGTGAATGTGGTTGTCTCTAATGCCAAACCCATAAACTATTGTGGTAATTCGATAAGAGACATCATGGTATGCATCATATCCAATAGGGTGCAGTTATGATGTTCGGACACACCATCACACTATGGTGTTCCAGGCTGTATCAGTTGTGAAACAATTTCCACAATGTCTTAATTCTGTGCCAAACTCGTAATTCAGATATTCATCTCTATGATCATATCATAGATCTTTTATCCTCTTGTCACGATGATCTTTCAACTTCACCCTGAAATTATTGGAACCTTTCAATAATTCAGACTCGTGATTCATCAAGTAAATATACTCAACATCTACTCAAATCATCTGTGAAGTAAGAACATAACGATATCCACTACACGCCTCAGCAGTTATTGGACTACACACATCAAAATGTATTACTTCCAGCAAGTTGCTTTCTAGTTCCATTTTACTGAAACCGAGGCTTTCAGTCATCTTGCCCATGTGGTATGATTTGCATGTCTCAAGTGATTCAAAAATCAAGTGAGTACAAATGGTCCATTTGCATGGAGTTTCTTCATGCATATACACCAATAGACATAGTTCGCATGTCTCAAACTTTTCAAAAACGAGTGAGCCCAAAGATCCATCAACATGGAGTTTCTTCATGCGTTTTATACCGATATGACTTACGTGGCAGTGCCACAAGTAGGTGGTACTATCATTACTATCTTATATCTTTTGGCATGACCATGTGTATCACTACGATTGAGATTCAATGAACCATTCATTTTAGGCGTAAGACCATTGAAGGTATTATTCAAATAAACAGAGTAACCATTATTCTCCTTAAATGAATAACCGTATTGCGAAAGACATAATCCAATCATGTCTATGCTCAACGCAAACACCAAATAACAACTATTTAAGTTTAACACAAATCTCGATGGTAGATGGAGCGTGCGATGCTTGATCATATCAACATTGGAAATACTTCCAACACATATCGTCATCTCACCTTTAGCTAGTCTCCGTTTGTTCCGTAGCTTTTATTTCGAGTTACTAACACTTAGCAACCGAACCGGTATCTAATACCCTGGTGCTACTAGGAGTACTAGTAAAGTATACATCAACACAATGTATATCCAATATACTTCTATCGACCTTGCCAGCCTTCTAATCTACCAAGTATCTAGGGTAATTCTGCTCCAGTGGCTGTTCCCCTTATTACAGAAGCACTTAGTCTCGGGTTTGGGTTCAACCTTGGGTTTCTGCACTAGAGCAGCAGCTGAATTGCCGTTTCATGAAGTATCCCTTCTTGCCCTTGCCCTTCTTGAAACTAGTGGTTTCACTGACCATCAACAATTGATGCTCCTTCTTGATATCTACTTTTGCGGTGTCAAACATCGCGAATATCTCAAGGATCATCATATATGTCCCTGATATATCATAGTTCATCACGGAGCTCTAGCAGCTTGGTGGTAATGACTTCGGAGAAACATCACTATCTCATCTTGGAAGATCAACTCCCACTTGATTCAAATGATTGTTGTACTCAGACAATCTGAGCACAAGCTCAACAATTGAGCTTTTCTCCCTTAGTTTGTAGGCTAAGAAAAACGTCGGAGGTCTTATACCTCTTGATGTGGGCACGAGCCTGAAATCCCAATTTCAGCCCTCAAAACATCTCATATGTTTCATGACGTTTCAAAACGTCTTTGGTGCCTCAATTCTAAACCGTTTAACTGAACTATCATGTAGTTATCAAAACGTGTATGTCAGATGTTCGCAACATCCATAGACCACGTTCGAGGTTCAGCACACTGAGCGGTGCATTAAGGACATAAGCCTTCTAAGAAGCAATGAGGACAATCCTCGGTCTACGGACCTAGTCCGCATAATTGCTACTATCAACTTTCAACTAATTTTCCTCTAGGAACATATCTAAACAGTAGAACTATAGCGTGAGCTATGACATAATTTGCAAAATCCTTTTGACTATGTTCAGGATAATTAAGTTCATCTTATGAACTCCCACTCAGATAGACATCCCTCTAGTCATCTAAGTGATTACATGATCCGAGTCAACTAGGCCGTGTCCGATCATCACGTGAGACGGACTAGTCAACGTCGGTGAACATCTTCATGTTGATCGTATCTTCTATACGACTCATGCTCGACCTTTCGGTCTTCTGTGTTCCGAGGCCATGTCTGTACATGCTAGGCTCGTCAAGTTAACCCTAAGTGTTTTGCTGTATAAAACTGTCTTACACCCGTTGTATGTGAACGTAAGGATCTATCACACCCGATCATCACGGCGTGCTTCGAAACGACGAACTGTAGCAACGGTGCACAGTTAGGGGAGAACACTTCTTGAAATTTTAATGCGGGATCATCTTATTTACTACCGTCGTTCTAAGCAAATAAAATGTATAAACATGATAAACATCATATGCAATCAAATAGTGACATGATATGGCCAATATCACTTTGCTCCTTTTGATCTCCATCTTCGGGGCTCCATGATCATCATTGTCACCGGCATGACACCATGATCTCCATCATCATGATCTCCATCATCATGTCTTCTTGAAGTTGTCACGTCATCTATTACTTCTACTACTACAGCTAACGGTTAGCAATAAAGTAAAGTAATTACATGACGTTTAAGTTGACACGCAGGTCATAAATAAATAAAGACAACTCCTATGGCTCCTGCCGGTTGTCATATTCATCGGCATGCAAGTCGTGATTCCTATTACAAGAACATGATCAATCTCATACATCACATATATCATTCATCACATCCTTTGGCCATATCACATCACATGGCATACCCTGCAAAAACAAGTTAGACGTCCTCTAATTGTTGTTTGCATGTTTTACGTGGCTGCTATGGGTTCCTAGCAAGAACGTTTCTTACCTACGCAAAGACCACAATGTGATATTCCAATTGCTATTTACCCTTCATAAGGACCCTTTTCATCGAATCCGATCCGACTAAAGTGGGAGAGACAGACACCCGCTAGCCACCTTATGCAACTAGTGCATGTCAGTCGGTGGAACCAGTCTCACGTAAGAGTACGTGTAAGGTCGGTCCGGGCCGCTTCATCCCACGATGCCGCCGAATCAATATAAGACTAGTAACGGCAAGCATATTGAACAAAATCAACGCCCACAACTACTTTGTGTTCTACTCGTGCATAGAATCTACGCAATAGACCTAGCTCATGATGCCACTGTTGGAGAACGTAGCAGAAATTCAAAAATTTTCCTACGTGTCACCAAGATCTATCTATGGAGAGACTAGCAACGAAGGTAAGGAGAGTGCATCTACATACCCTTGTAGATCGCTAAGCGGAAGCATTCAAGTGAACGGGGTTGATGGAGTCATACTCGTCGTGATTCAAATCACCGATGACCAAGTGCCGAACGGACGGCACCTCCGCGTTCAACACATGTACAGCCCGGTGACGTCTCCCACGCCTTGATCCAGCAAGGAGAGAGGGAGAGGTTGAGGAAGACTTCATCCAACAGCAGCACAACGGCGTGGTGGTGGTGGAGGAGCGTGGCTATCTTGCAGGGCTTCGCCAAGCACCACAAAAGAGGAGGAAGAAGAGACGCAGGGCTGCACCAAGAGAGATTGAATCGCGCGTTGTGGGCAGCCCCTTAGGCCTCATATATATAGGGGAAGGGGAGGGCTGCGCCCCCTCTAGGGTTCCCACCCCTATGGGGGGGCGGCAGCCCTAGATGGGGTCAAGGGTGGCGGCCAAGAGGGGGAGAGGAGAGGGAGGCGCCCCAATATGGGCCCTAAGGCCCATATCCCATTAGGGTTTGCCCCCTTTCCACCTCTTGGGCACCTTGGGCCTATGTGGGAGGCGCACCAGCCCACTTAGGGGCTGGTCCCTCACCACTCTTGGCCCACGCAACCTTCTGGGGCTGGTGGACCCACTTGGCGGACCCCCGGGACCCTCCCGGTGGTCCCGGTACATTACCGATAAACCCCGAAACCTTTCCGGTGACCAAAACAGGACTTCCCATATATAAATCTTTACCTCCGGACCATTCCGGAACTCCTCGTGACGTCCGGGATCTCATCCGGGACTCCGAATAACATTCGGTAACCACATACTAACTTCCTTTATAACCCTAGCGTCATCGAACCTTAAGTGTGTAGACCCTACGGGTTCGGGAGACATGCAGACATGACCGAGACGTTCTCCGGTCAATAACCAACAGCAGGATCTGGATACCCATGTTGGCTCCCACATGTTCCACGATGATCTCATCGGATGAACCACGATGTCAAGGACTTAATCAATCCCGTATGCAATTCCCTTTGTCTATCGGTACGATACTTGCCCGAGATTCGATCGTCGGTATACCGATACCTTGTTCAATCTCGTTACCGGCAAGTCTCTTTACTCGTTCCGTAACACATCATCCCGTAATCAACTCCTTGATCATATTGTGCACATTATGATGATGTCCTACCGAGTGGGCCCAGAGATACCTTTCCGTTTACACGGAGTGACAAATCCCAGTCTCGATTCGTGCCAGCCCAACAAACACTTTCGGAGATACCTATAGTGCACCTTTATAGTCACCCAGTTACGTTGTGACGTTTGGTACACCCAAAGCATTCCTACGGTATCCGGGAGTTGCACGATCTCATGGTCTAAGGAAATGATACTTGACATTAGCAAAGCTTTAGCATACGAACTACACGATCTAGTGCTATGCTTAGGATTGGGTCTTGTCCATCACATCATTGTCCTAATGATGTGATTCCGTTATCAATGACATCCAATGTCCATGGTCAGGAAACCGTAACCATCTATTGATCAACGAGCTAGTCAACTAGAGGCTTACTAGGGACATGGTGTTGTCTATGTATCCACACATGTATCTGAGTTTCCTATCAATACAATTATAGCATGGATAATAAACGATTATCATGAACAAGGAAATATAATAATAATCAATTTATTATTGCCTCTAGGGCATATTTCCAACAGCGATAATGCCTCCACATGTGCCACGTGGCTTCATGAACTGTAAGAGAGACACTTGTAGTGTGCGATTGGTATTCTAATTTACGTGTTTTGCACATACTCGAAGTACTAGTAAGGTACACGTGCATTGCACGCATCAGATTTTGCAACCAAATTATGAATAAATACCACACTATAGCATGTAAGCTCTGAGTCATATATGCCTGATGTAGCCCTTCGTTTAATTCTTATAGTTCATCTCATTCAAAATCAATTAGTTTTTATAGAAAAGCTAAGAACGCGGGAATAGGAAAAACATGGGATTATAGTGGAATGTCGTCTTGAATCCTACAGGATTGTACGAGTGTTTGATTGAGCATAGAAAAAACGCAAAATTCTTTCAAAGAGGTTTCAGTGGATGGGATGTTTCCTATGAAATCTAGTGCAAATGAATCATATGGAAAAATTCCTATGGTTTACAATCCTATGAATCAAACAACCAAGATAGGAAAATTCCTAATGATTAGAATCCTCCAAAATTCCTTTGAGAATCCTTTGAATCAAAAAAGCCCTTAATCTATTTTATGATTCATGGAATTGTGCTTTGTAAAGCATAAAGTAAAAACAAAAAATGGCAATTCAACTAGAAAAAAAGTTTGGGCTGTTATGATACGGAAGATTCTAGAACAAAAGAGAACCACTGTTGTTTTGAGGTTTGTGCATTATGCTTAAGTTCAACCATGGAGTCTGCTAGATTGTACATGTGGCAAAATCCGGTGGGGGCTAGAAGATGGTGTGAGGGGCCGAGTGGAGGGAGACTATGAAGGAATGCACAAGTGCGAGATCAATATTTAGAAAGAGGGGGCGAACACGTGCGCTGTTGCGCGCAGTGGCGGAGCCATGAAAAATAAATGAGCTAGGGGGCCAAGCATTGCTAATCCTTTATGAGGAGGGTCAATTCATGAACTTAAACCATTTTTAGCAGCAATTGTCTAATGATCACATTCATATTAGCCTTGATATATAGTGGTGTTAGGGGGGAGGGGGCAGGGCCCTTACTGCCCCCTGTCTTCGCCATTGTGCACGCGTCTGAGAGATGAAGCGGAAGGCATGGATGATGAGAGGGGGACGTTGGATATATAATTAATGTGGGTGTATTAGCTATATATGTTAATGCTATATAGAGAGTTATAGATTGATCGATGTGGACGTGGGAGAGAGGGTGAGACCTCACTGGATATATCGATTGATCGGTTTGTGTGGAAAACTATGAAAGACCTAGCCATATACACACATACATAGAGGAACATCGATCGTTGCGCATGCACGCGTGAGAGACAAAGAATGCCCGATATGATGGAGAGAGGGATGTGTGTGGGTGTGTGCCTTCATGGGAGACTGACTTGAAGAAAAAGATTGCATGCGTGCGATGGATAATGCCGACTGGTAGTGTGTGTGCATGCATGCACGAGAGAAAGTTAGTGGTACAATTATAAAGAGAAGACTACTGTGTGGCTGTAAAAGAATAGGTGAGGTCATAATCAATGTAAAGTTGAATTCAAATATTTGAATAAGAGATCCTGATGTTTGAAACCCATGCATGCATGAATATAACAGAGATCTGCGCGGTGTGGTTTGGAAATGAGCATATTGTAATGTATACACATTGAACAAGGTCAGACTGATTTGAATTTGAGATACCGATGGCAGACATCATTTGGCCACGTCGCATCAGTGCATGGACACACTATTCTAATTGGAGATGATGGGCGGCTTTCGCATCACATATCTATATCTATACCCCTATATATATTATATATTTTTATTTTTTTATATTGTGTGCGGGTAACTTTAACTTTGAAAGATGGTCGTTAGATGAGGCGAATCCGATGGTCCAAAGATGGCAAATTTGAGCACTACTGGCCGTTAGATATCATCTAGATTTCACCAGATTTCGCCACATGTATAATCTAGAAGACTCCATGGTTGAACTTAAGCATAATGCACAAACATCAAAACACAAGCACTTCTTATTTGTTCTAGAATCTTCCATATCAGAATTGCCCAAATGTTTTTCTACATGATTTGCCATTATTTGTTTTTACTTTATGTCTTTCGACGCACAATTCCATGAATTTAAAATAGATTAGCTTTCATATAAAAACTAGATGATTTTGAATGAAATGAACTATAAGAATTAAACGAACATCTACATCATGCATATATGAATCAAAGCTTGCATGCTATAATGTGGTATTTATTCATAATTTGGTTGCCAAATCTCATGCGTGCAATGCACGTGTACCTTACTCTAGTATAAATGGTGTTTGTGTGTGTGTTGTGCATGTTGAGGTGCAAATTGTTTTTTTTTGGGTACACGTTAAGCTTGTTCTTCCGAAATTTCAAGACGCACCTTGTTATGCCGAAAATTCAAGCTAGCGTCTCTGTCTATCGTGCTGCAAAACTCCCGCCTCTTCAACCCGTGCCTTGTTAGCCCGAAATATTTAAGATATATCTTTGTCTTGTTGTGCTCCGACAACTCCCTCCATCTCAACCCGCGCCTTCCTATTCCGAAATTACAACGCGTGCGAAAACTCCCACCTCCTGTGAAATCCCGACA
Organism: Triticum monococcum; assembly: GCA_034509565.1. Classification (NCBI taxonomy): domain Eukaryota; kingdom Viridiplantae; phylum Streptophyta; class Magnoliopsida; order Poales; family Poaceae; genus Triticum; species Triticum monococcum. The sequence continues at coordinate 197,762,693 of CM067842.1, read as the reverse complement.
CACGAAATGCCCGTGGTACCCCTGAACCGAAAGAACCGCCTCAAATCGGTGGGGGTACTTTCGTAACTGACCCCACATTTTGGACAAGCGCGTCTCTAAGCCATGGTTCCCCACTGCTATACCATCCACCCACCCATTCGTACACCGAGGCCGTGAAAACCCGTGACAAGACCCAACACCCTGCTCCGTCTGCCACCCAGCCAGAGCCTCTTCCCTGACGATGTCGTCCACAGCAACACCTCGATGTCCCTCATCCATCGTACCAGATGAGGATCCATCATCGATCTCATTGTCCCGCTGGTTCAGCCACCCCGTCCTCCACCTCCAAGGAGCTGCCCCGACGTTCCCCTCGTCTTTCGCGCCACCTCTATTCCCACACCGCCGTCTTCACCTGCACCAACGGAAGAGCATCATCATCACCGTTTCCTCGGATGAAGCTGCGGCCTAATCGGGGCCACCAAAGAGGTTGTACACTAATTGCCGCATTTTCTTCTTGATTCGATCTCACGGTGCTGCCGGCACTCGGTCCCGAGCCGACACGGCGCGGCTCCATCCACGGCGGCGTCGCAGGCCACTTCCTCCACGGCGTTGCTCCCTCGGCGGCGATGTCCACATTAGTAGGAGCTACTGCTGCTTTAGCTCTCGCTCGCACTGCTGCTCTGCTCTTGCTCTCGGCCCCCTGCCTGGTCTGCTCTTGCTATTGCTCTTGCTCGCGCTGCTGCTCTCACTCTTGCTATTTCTTGCGATGCTGCTCTGATTTAGCTACATTTCAGTCGACTGAATCGACTTTTGGGTCAGTCGATTTTCAGGGGGTGGGGGGGGCTAGCCGGGGTGAAGGAAGAACCAGCCGCAGCGGGGAGGGGGGCTCGCCGGAGAGGTACCCCACTATCTATCTTAGGGTTCAATATGGGGGCGGTGGTCACTAGCGGTGGCGGGGCATTGGCAGGGCGGTGGCGTGGGGATCGCCGGAGAAAAAGCTCGGCACAGGGGGGGCTAGAGGGATGGCCGGGGCGGCAGCGGACCGACGATGGGGAGTGTTTTCGGGGTGGGTGGGGTGGCGCACCGCCGGCCGCGGGCGGCGGGGGGCTGCTGTTTGGCCGGTTGTGGCTGGCGGCTCAGCGGGGTGGAGGTTGAAGATGAACCGCATGCCCTTCATTTCGTATCTAATGGCTGCAAAATCGACTGACCAGGGATGAAAAAGTCAGTCGACTGACGTGTAGCCTCACCTTGCTAGTGCGTTCAGTTTCGACAGCAAAATTCAGTTTCGACAACAAAATTCAGTTTCGACAGTTAAGTTTAGTTTTGACAGTTAAGTTCAGTTTCGACAGTTAAGTTCAGAAATGAGCGGCTGATTTATTTTACATCTAGCACTTTGTGGTTATGTATTTTACGTCATGTATTGGAGATGCTATTAGAATTCCATTTAGGTTAATGTTGTTCGTTGTCTCTATTGTCCTACTTCAGCCTCGGCGTCGTACAACTCATCGGAGCTACTCAAACGATGAAACCCTCCATCACAGTGGAGCAGTACCTCGGGCTCCATCTCCAGACGCCTAAGATCTTCTTCCCCTCCTCCGACAGCCAAGTCAGCCGAAGCATCCTTACCGGCCAACCCAATCACGCTGAGATCGACATGGCTTTGCCAAAGAGGTTGTACACTTGTTGCATCTCTTTTTTACTCTACATGTTATATATATTGTCCACTGAGCACTCGTAGTAACGGGAAATACGGTTATTTTATCCTACTATATGACAAGCAGTGAGGTACCAGGTGACTTAGCTATCCGTGATGGACTCTCTTGAACGCCATCATTATTTATCTCTGCGCGTTTGAGCTGTGCATTTGTCGATGGGCCTGGGAGTTGAGCTAGTATTGCAGTGGCCTGGGTCCAAAGTAATAGAAGTAGCACAAAAACATTTTTTTAGTGTAGGATTTTCCTTGCTCAAGCCTGCTTACTAGAATCGCCAGTGCTTGAAAGGAAAAGTGAATGAAAAACATCGGAATTGGAAAGTTTCCTATGGTACTACTTTTCATGAATTTGGTGCAAGGAGCAAAGGAAAACTGTAGGATTTGTTCCTTTAGTGTCTCCTTGAAAGAGAAAAAACGTAGGAATTCTAATTTCCACTTCTCCTCCTTTTCATATTCCTATTCATCAAGCACAAGACTAAGAGATAGTAGCATAATAGCATTATAACCGTACATTTTCTTGTGGTTTGACTTAATCTCACCATGCTTTTTTGCATCCCGTGATCTTCCAGTTGTTGTAAATCAAACACCCAGATTGGCAGAAATCCTGTGTTTTTAAATTCTCTGTTTTGCACGTGCATTCCTATCCTATTCCTGCCTATTTCCTATCCCTGCATTGTTAGAATCCTCAAATCCAAACAAGCCCTTACTCAATTACTTCTGTTACATATATGTGTCAAAGAAAACCTTGTGTGGTTTGTCCTGCTCCTGCGGCGCTGTGTTCCATCCCAGCTCAGCTGCTCCAACGACAGAAGGGTTCACCACAGCAGGGATCCGCTCTCCAGACTGTCTTTCGCCGCCTCAGATCTTCTTCCCCGCCGCCAGCAGCCACGGCAACTGCATTAGCATCATCAACTGAGCAGATGACCTTGAGGACTACACGGGTCCGCAAGAGAGGTCACACTCTTCCGTGTCTGCTTACGTTATGCGTCGCTCAATATGATGACATGCTACATTATCGTCGTGTTCACCTACTAGACTTCGAGTCAGGTCCAAACTAATGCTGAAACTTGAGTTTTAAAATGGTTGTGGGGTACATATTGGGGCAGCAATCAGTACTATCTGTCTACTATCTGGTTAATCTCCGATGTCTACCATGAGTTTCATGTTGGGTGAAAACAAACATTAAAGGAGCCATTATCTGTATTTTTTAACTAAAGCCATTATCTGCCTGTTATCATTGGTTTTGGGTCTCTCCACAGTTTGCTACCATCACTCCAGATTTGTGCATTCACTCCTTACATAATCTCACTATGTTTTATTCCTATGCATGCCAGTTATTGTACACAATGGAACCGATCATGTAGAGCAAAAGAGACGAGCCTTGCGTGGCGATAAAATTTCATGCAGACGTCGTTCCATGGTGGGCGCAAAGGTAGCCCCCCCTCCACCCATTTCGGATCGTAATCAAGAGGAAGATAACTGTTCTGAGGGGGATTCAGAAGGAGAAGACTGTTGGAAATATGCCCTAGAGGCAATAATAAATTGATTATTATTATATTTCCTTGTTCATGATAATCGTTTATTATCCATGCTATAATTGTATTGATAGGAAACTCAGATACATGTGTGGATACATAGACAACACCATGTCCCTAGTTAGCCTCTAGTTGACTAGCTCGTTGATCAATAGATGGTTACGGTTTCCTGACCATGGACATTGGATGTCATTGATAACGGGATCACATCATTAGGAGAATGATGTGATGGAGAAGACCCAATCCTAAGCATAGCACTAGATCGTGTAGTTCGTATGCTAAAGCTTTGCTAATGTCAAGTATCATTTCCTTAGACCATGAGATTGTGCAACTCCCGGATACCGTAGGAATGCTTTGGGTGTACCAAACGTCACAACGTAACTGGGTGACTATAAAGGTGCACTACAGGTATCTCCGAAAGTGTTTGTTGGGTTGGCACGAATCGAGACTGGGATTTGTCACTCCGTGTAAACGGAAAGGTATCTCTGGGCCCACTCGGTAGGACATCATCATAATGTGCACAATGTGATCAAGAAGTTGATTACGGGATGATGTGTTACGGAACGAGTAAAGAGACTTGCCGGTAACGAGATTGAACAAGGTATCGGTATACCGACGATCGAATCTCGGGCAAGTATCGTACCGATAGACAAAGGGAATTGCATATGGGATTGATTAAGTCCTTGACATCGTGGTTCATCCGATGAGATCATCGTGGAACATGTGGGAGCAAACATGGGTATCCAGATCCCGCTGTTGGTTATTGACCGGAGAACGTCTCGGTCATGTCTGCATGTCTCCCGAACCCGTAGGGTCTACACACTTAAGGTTCGATGACGCTAGGGTTATAAAGGAAGTTAGTATGTGGTTACCGAATGTTGTTCGGAGTCTCGGATGAGATCCCGGATGTCACGAGGAGTTCCGGAATGGTCCGGAGGTAAAGATTTATATATGGGAAGTCCTGTTTTGGTCACCGGAAAGGTTTCGGGGTTTATCGGTAATGTACCGGGACCACCGGGAGGGTCCCGGGGGTCCGCCAAGTGGGGCCACCAGCCCCAGAAGGTTGCGTGGGCCAAGAGTGGTGAGGGACCAGTGCCTAAGTGGGCTGGTGCGCCTCCCACATAGGCCCAAGGTGCCCAAGAGGTGGAAAGGGGGCAAACCCTAATGGGATATGGGCCTTAGGGCCCATATTGGGGCGCCTCCCTCTCCTCTCCCCCTCTTGGCCGCCACCCTTGACCCCATCTAGGGCTGCCGCCCCCCTAGGGGTTGGAACCCTAGAGGGGGCGCAGCCCTCCCCTTCCCCTATATATATGAGGCCTAAGGGGCTGCCCACAAGGCGCGATTCAATCTCTCTTGGTGCAGCCCTGCGTGTCTTCTTCCTCCTCTTTTGTGGTGCTTGGCGAAGCCCTGCAGGATAGCCACGCTCCTCCACCACCACCACGCCGTTGTGCTGCTGTTGGATGAAGTCTTCTCAACCTCTCTCTCTCTCCTTGCTGGATCAAGGCGTGGGAGACATCACCGGGCTGTACGTGTGTTGAACGCGGAGGTGCCGTCCGTTCGGCACTTGGTCATCGGTGATTTGAATCACGACGAGTACGACTCCATCAACCCCGTTCACTTGAACGCTTCCGCTTAGCGATCTACAAGGGTATGTAGATGCACTCTCCTTCCCTTCATTGCTAGTCTCTCCATAGATAGATCTTGGTGACACGTAGGAAAATTTTTGAATTTCTGCTACGTTCTCCAACAGTGTCATCATGAGCTAGGTCTATTGCGTAGATTCTATGCACGAGTAGAACACAAAGTAGTTGTGGGCGTTGATTTTGTTCAATATGCTTGCCGTTACTAGTCTTATCTTGATTCGGCGGCATCGTGGGATGAAGCGGCCCGGACCGACCTTACACGTACTCTTACGTGAGACTGGTTCCACCGACTGACATGCACTAGTTGCATAAGGTGGCTAGCGGGTGTCTGTCTCTCCCACTTTAGTCGGATCGGATTCGATGAAAAGGGTCCTTATGAAGGGTAAATAGCAATTGGCATATCACGTTGTGGTCTTTGCGTAGGTAAGAAACGTTCTTGCTAGAAACCCATAGCAGCCACGTAAAACATGCAAACAACAATTAGAGGACGTCTAACTTGTTTTTGCAGGGTATGCCATGTGATGTGATATGGCCAAAGGATGTGATGAATGATATATGTGATGTATGAGATTGATCATGTTCTTGTAATAGGAATCACGACTTGCATGTCGATGAATATGACAACCGGCAGGAGCCATAGGAGTTGTCTTTATTTATTTATGACCTGCATGTCAACTTAAACGTCATGTAATTACTTTACTTTATTGCTAACCGTTAGCTGTAGTAGTAGAAGTAATAGATGACGTGACAACTTCAAGAAGACACGATGATGGAGATCATGATGATGGAGATCATGGTGTCATGCCGATGACAATGATGATCATGGAGCCCCGAAGATGGAGATCAAAAGGAGCAAAGTGATATTGGCCATATCATGTCACTATTTGATTGCATATGATGTTTATCATGTTTATATATCTTATTTGCTTAGAACGACGGTAGTAAATAAGATGATCCCTCATTAAAATTTCAAGAAGTGTTCTCCCCTAACTGTGCACCGTTGCTACAGTTCGTCGTTTCGAAGCACGCCGTGATGATCGGGTGTGATAGATCCTTACGTTCACATACAACGGGTGTAAGACAGTTTTACACAGCAAAACACTTAGGGTTAACTTGACGAGCCTAGCATGTACAGACATGGCCTCGGAACACAGAAGACCGAAAGGTCGAGCATGAGTCGTATAGAAGATACGATCAACATGAAGATGTTCACCGACGTTGACTAGTCCGTCTCACGTGATGATCGGACACGGCCTAGTTGACTCGGATCATGTAATCACTTAGATGACTAGAGGGATGTCTATCTGAGTGGGAGTTCATAAGATGAACTTAATTATCCTGAACATAGTCAAAAGGATTTTGCAAATTATGTCGTAGCTCACGCTATAGTTCTACTGTTTAGATATGTTCCTAGAGGAAAATTAGTTGAAAGTTGATAGTAGCAATTATGCGGACTAGGTCCGTAGACTGAGGATTGTCCTCATTGCTTCTTAGAAGGCTTATGTCCTTAATGCACCGCTCAGTGTGCTGAACCTCGAACGTGGTCTATGGATGTTGCGAACATCTGACATACACGTTTTGATAACTACATGATAGTTCTGTTAAACAGTTTAGAATTGAGGCACCAAAGACATTTTGAGACGTCGCGAAACATATGAGATGTTTTGAGGGCTGAAATTGGGATTTCAGGCTCGTGCCCACATCAAGAGGTATAAGACCTCCGACGTTTTTCTTAGCCTACAAACTAAGGGAGAAAAGCTCAATTGTTGAGCTTGTGCTCAGATTGTCTGAGTACAACAATCATTTGAATCAAGTGGGAGTTGATCTTCCAAGATGAGATAGTGATGTTTCTCCGAAGTCATTACCACCAAGCTGCTAGAGCTTCGTGATGAACTATGATATATCAGGGACATATATGATGATCCTTGAGATATTCGCGATGTTTAACACCACAAAAGTAGATATCAAGAAGGAGCATCAATTGTTGATGGTCAGTGAAACCACTAGTTTCAAGAAGGGCAAGGGCAAGAAGGGATACTTCATGAAACGGCAATTCAGCTGCTGCTCTAGTGAAGAAACCCAAGGTTGAACCCAAACCCGAGACTAAGTGCTTCTGTAATAAGGGGAACAGCCACTGGAGCAGAATTACCCTAGATACTTGGTAGATTAGAAGGCTGGCAAGGTCGATAGAAGTATATTGGATATACATTGTGTTGATGTATACTTTACTAGTACTCCTAGTAGCACCAGGGTATTAGATACCGGTTCGGTTGCTAAGTGTTAGTAACTCGAAATAAAAGCTACGGAACAAACGGAGACTAGCTAAAGGTGAGATGACGATATGTGTTGGAAGTATTTCCAATGTTGATATGATCAAGCATCGCACGCTCCATCTACCATCGAGATTTGTGTTAAACTTAAATAGTTGTTATTTGGTGTTTGCGTTGAGCATAGACATGATTGGATTATGTCTTTCGCAATACGGTTATTCATTTAAGGAGAATAATGGTTACTCTGTTTATTTGAATAATACCTTCAATGGTCTTACGCCTAAAATGAATGGTTCATTGAATCTCAATCGTAGTGATACACATGGTCATGCCAAAAGATATAAGATAGTAATGATAGTACCACCTACTTGTGGCACTGCCACGTAAGTCATATCGGTATAAAACGCATGAAGAAACTCCATGTTGATGGATCTTTGGGCTCACTCGTTTTTGAAAAGTTTGAGACATGCGAACTATGTCTATTGGTGTATATGCATGAAGAAACTCCATGCAAATGGACCATTTGTACTCACTTGATTTTTGAATCACTTGAGACATGCAAATCATACCACATGGGCAAGATGACTGAAAGCCTCGGTTTCAGTAAAATGGAACTAGAAAGCAACTTGCTGGAAGTAATACATTTTGATGTGTGCAGTCCAATAAGTGCTGAGGCGTGTAGTGGATATCGTTATGTTCTTACTTCACAGATGATTTGAGTAGATGTTGAGTATATTTACTTGATGAATCACGAGTCTGAATTATTGAAAGGTTCCAATAATTTCAGGGTGAAGTTGAAAGATCGTCGTGACAAGAGGATAAAAGATCTATGATATGATCATAGAGATGAATATCTGAATTACGAGTTTGGCACAGAATTAAGACATTGTGGAAATTGTTTCACAACTGATACAGCCTGGAACACCATAGTGTGATGGTGTGTCCGAACATCATAACTGCACCCTATTGGATATGATGCATACCATGATGTCTCTTATCGAATTACCACAATAGTTTATGGGTTAGGCATTAGAGACAACCACATTCACTTTAAATAGGGCACCACGTAATTCCGATGAGATGACACCGTATGAACTATGGTTTAGAGAAACCTAAGCTGTCATTTCTTAAAAGGTTTGTGGCTGCGACGCTTATGTGAAAAAGTTTCAGGCTGATAAGCTCGAACCCAAAGCGGATAAATGCATCTTCATAGGACACCCAAAACAGTTGGGTATACCTCCTGTCTCAGATCCGAAAGCAATAAGGGATTGTTTCTAGAATCGGGTCCTTTTTCAAGGAAAAGTTTCTCTCGAAAGAATTGAGTGGGAGGATGGTGGAAACTTGATGAGGTTACTGAACCGTCTCTTCAACTAGTGTGTGGCAGGGCACAGGAAATTGTTCCTGTGGCACCTACACCAATTGAAGTGGAAACTTATGATATTGATCACGAGACTTCGGATCAAGTCATTCCCAAACCTCGTGGGATGACAAGGATGCGTACTACTTCAGAGTGGTACGTAATCCTCTCTTGGAAGTCATGTTGCTAGACAACAATGAACCTACGAGCTATGGAGAAGCAGTTGTGGGCCTGGATTCCGATAAATGGCTCGAGGCCATAAAAAATCCGAGAGAGGATCCATGTATGAAAACAAAGTGTAGACTTTGGCAGAACGGCTCGATGGTCGTAAGGCTATTGAGTACAGATGGATTTTAAAAGGAAGACGGACAATGATGGTAAATGTCACCATTAAGAAAGCTCGACTTGTCGTTAAGATGTTTTCGACAAGTTCAAGGAGTTGACTACGATGAGACTTTCTCACCTGTAGCGATGCTAAAAGTCTGTTGGAATTATATTAGCAGTTACTGCACTATTTATGAAATCTTGCAGATAGGATGTCAAAACATTGTTTCCTCGACGATTTATGAGGAAAGGTTGTATGTGATACAACCGGAAGGTTTTGTCAATCCTGAAAGATGCTAATAAGTATGCAAAGCTCCAGCAATCCTTCTGAGGACTGGAGTAAGCATCTCGGAGTTGGAATGTATGCTTTGATGAGATGATCAAAAGATTTTGGTGTATACAAATTTTATGAGAAACTTGTATTTCCAAAAGAGTGAGTGGGAGCACTATAGAATTTCTGATGAGTATATGTTGTTGACATATTGTTGATCAGAAATGATGTAGAATTTCTAAGAAAGCATATAGGGTTATTTGAAAAGTGTTTTTCAATTGAAAGCCTGCATTAAGCTACTTGAACATTGAGCATCAAGATCAATAAGGATAGATCAAAAACGCTTAATGATACTTTCAAATGAGCACATACCTTGACATGATCTTGAAGGCGTTCAAAATGGATCAGTCAAAGAAGGAGTTCTTGCCTGAGTTGTAAGGTATGAAGTTAAGACTTAAAGCTCGACCACGGCAGAATAGAGAGAAAGGACGAAAGTCATCCCTTATGCTTAAGACATAGGCTCTACAGTATGCTATGCTGTGTACCGCACCTGAAGTGTGCCTTGCCATGAGTCAGTCAAGGGGTACAAGAGTGATCCAAAAAATGGATCCATTGACAGTGGTCAAAGTTATCCTTAGTAACTAGTGGACTAAGGAATTTTCTCGATTATGGAAGTGGTAAAAGAGTTCGTCGTAAAGGGTTACGTCGATGCAAGCTTAACACCTATCCGGATAGCTCTGAGTAGAGATACCGGATACGTATAATGGAGCAACAATTTAGAATAGCTCCAAGTAGAACAGTTATTTGGAATAGCTTCAAATAGAGCGTGGTAGCTGCATCTAGAAGATGACATAGAGATTTGTAAAGCACACACGGATCTGAAAGGTTCAGACCCGTTGACTAAAACCTCTCTCACAAGCATAACATGATCAAACCCAGAACTCTTTAGGGTGTTAGTCACATGGCGATGTGACCTGTGAATGTTAATCACATGGCGATGTGAACTAGATTATTGACTCTAGTGCAAGTGGGAGACTGTTGGAAATATGCCCTAGAGACAATAATAAATTGATTATTATTATATTTCCTTCTTCATGATAATCGTTTATTATCCATGCTATAATTTTATTGATAGGAAACTCAGATACATGTGTGGATACATAGACAACACCATGTCCCTAGTAAGCCTCTAGTTGACTAGCTCGTTGATCAATAGATGGTTACGGTTTCCTGACCATGGACATTGGATGTCATTGATAACGGGATCACATCATTAGGAGAATGATGTGATGGACAAGACCCAATCCTAAGCATAGCACTAGATCGTGTAGTTCGTATGCTAAAGCTTTGCTAATGTCAAGTATCATTTCCTTAGACCATGAGATTGTGCAACTCCCGGATACCGTAGGAATGCTTTGGGTGTACCAAACGTCACAACGTAACTGGGTGACTATAAAGGTGCACTACAGGTATCTCCGAAAGTGTCTGTTGGGTTGGCACGAATCGAGACTGGGATTTGTCACTCCGTGTAAACGGAAAGGTATCTCTGGGCCCACTCGGTAGGACATCATCATAATGTGCACAATGTGATCAAGGAGTTGATTATGGGATGATGTGTTACAGAACGAGTAAAGAGACTTGCCGGTAACGAGATTGAACAAGGTATCGGTATACCGACGATCGAATCTCGGGCAAGTATCGTACCGATAGACAAAGGGAATTGCATACGGGATTGATTAAGTCCTTGACATCGTGGTTCATCTGATGAGATCATCGTGGAACATGTGGGAGCCAACATGGGTATCCAGATCCCGCTGTTGGTTATTGACCGGAGAACGTCTCGGTCATGTCTGCATGTCTCCCGAACCCGTAGGGTCTGCACACTTAAGGTTCGATGACGCTAGGGTTATAAAGGAAGTTAGTATGTTGTTACCGAATGTTGTTCGGAGTCCCGGATGAGATCCCGGACGTCACGAGGAGTTCCGGAATGGTCCGTAGGTAAAGATTTATATATGGGAAGTCCTGTTTTGGTCACCGGAAAGGTTTCGGGGTTTATCGGTAATGTACCGGGACCACCGGGAAGGTCCCGGGGGTCCGCCAAGTGGGGCCACCAGCCCCAGAAGGTTGCGTGGGCCAAGAGTGGTGAGGGACCAGCCCCTAAGTGGGCTGGTGCGCCTCCCACATAGGCCCAAGGTGCCCAAGAGGTGGAAAGGGGGCAAACCCTAATGGGATATGGGCCTTAGGGCCCATATTGGGGCGCCTCCCTCTCCTCTCCCCCTCTTGGCCGCCACCCTTGACCCCATCTAGGGCTGCCGCCCCCCCTAGGGGTGGGAACCCTAGAGGGGGCGCAGCCCTCCCCTTCCCCTATATATATGCGGCCTAAGGGGCTGCCCACAACGCGCGATTCAATCTCTCTTGGTGCAGCCCTGCGTCTCTTCTTCCTCCTCTTTTGTGGTGCTTGGCGAAGCCCTGCAGGATAGCCACGCTCCTCCACCACCACCACGCCGTTGTGCTGCTGTTGGATGAAGTCTTCCTCAACCTCTCCCTCTCTCCTTGCTGGATCAAGGCGTGGGAGACGTCACCGGGCTGTACGTGTGTTGAACGCGGAGGTGCCGTCCGTTCGGCACTTGGTCATCGGTGATTTGAATCACGACGAGTACGACTCCATCAACCCCGTTCACTTGAACGCTTCCGCTTAGCGATCTACAAGGGTATGTAGATGCACTCTCCTTCCCTTCGTTGCTAGTCTCTCCATAGATAGATCTTGGTGACACGTAGGAAAAATTTTGAATTTCTGCTACGTTCTCCAACAGTCGTGACCTCCTTGCGTGGATTGATCACAGTGATGTGTTGCTGGTTTCAGAAGAATGTACTCGTCCTCCCTGAGCCATACTGGCGATACATGCACGAAGCGAAGATGTGCACGCACGCCATGCACGCACACGCGGGTACACCGGCAAACGCAATTTTGTACCAATATCCACCCTATGTGATAATTTGACGCGTGTAAAGTCGTTCACTTCATTGATGGTCAACTAATACAGCGCGTGCAAATTGAGTGGACATGAGGGCGGAAGAAAGACATTATTACTCCACTGCGCGCATGTGAGTAGTTAAATCATGGGTTGCTAGTAGTACTTCCATTGGTCTCCTTCGTATTTTGTGCTAATTTTTGACAGTAACATAATATTTACGCATTTGAGCAGTGTGGTACTTGAAATTTATGTTCCGCTAAACTCATCGGGAGCCGTTTCGGGCCTTGAAACCAAAACCATCAATTAATCTTTACCTTCTTCCCATCACATTTGAAAGCCTGCTCAGACCTACTAGTACGTACCAAACCTGAACGTGTTCCCACTATGCAGGTATTAGTACTAGTGCTAGTACTTAGGTTATAAAAAGGGGAACTACCTAACCAAAAATTACTCTACCTTTCCTCCTCATAAGTGCTTCTTCTTTGTCCGTCGTTGCCATGGTCGGTGAGCAGAGCTCTAGGTCGAGAACTACTCGTAACAAGGGAGCGGCAACCAAGGCTGCGGAAAAAAAGGGCTTGCCGCCACGGAGAGACCTCGAAAGATCTCTCACGGGCAGGCGATGGCTCCCAGGAGCGCCCTAGCCGCGGAGGCGAACATGCCGAGCCGGCTGAGCTGGAGTCATTATCCCTCGATGGCATGCCTGATCAGCTCAATAAGCACCTCAATAAGCAGAAGGAGTTCATCCAAGGCTTGATGGAGTTGCTGAAGGAGAGCCTCGACAACATGCCCGTTGAGCTCAATCAGTAGGGGGAGTTGACCGCCGGCTTGGTGATGCTCCTGAAGAAGAGCATTGCCTCAGAGAAGAAGGCGACCGGTGAAATCCTGCGACTTCAGGAGGACAAGGCGAAGCTCTGCCACGAGATCAACCTGTTGGAGAAGAACGCCGGCTGGAAGAAGCTGCATGAGAATAGTAGTTCCTCGATGAAGATGCTACAGGCCCTTGTCATGGACCAAAAGGAGGAGTTGGCGAAGCTCCGCATCGAGCACCCGGCTGCTGTCAAGGTGCGTAATGCGGTCGTGGAACAGATGATGAAGGCTCGCGTCGAGAAATCACGCGTCATGGACAGAATGAAGAAGATGGCGGAGGAGACACGCGAGGATATGGAGGTCATGGAGGTGATGAAGAAGCAGTTACGACTCCGCGGCGAATTAGATCATTTGGGGTGATAATCTTCCTTATTCTTTTGCTCTTGTGTTTCATCTTTTGCTTCGGGTGTTTCGCCGCACGTGTCACGTTCTTTGCGAGGCATGAATAGAACAATGGTTTTTTTTCGAGGGAATGAATAGAACAATGCTAACAATGAGATGACTAGCAAATTAGATCATTTTTTATCGCCATATGGCACTGGGCTGCCGTGTTTCGTGCTCCTCCGTTGCAGTACTACTCCAGTGAAAAACTTGAGTATATCGCACGGTTCTTTGCTCCTCCTCGATCAGGTCGTCGGCGTATTTATACGAGCAGTCAAATCACAAGGCCCCGCCTTCCAGCAATAATGAGCCATCAAATCACAAAGGCCCTCGCCTCTCGTGAAACCGACCAAGCTAGACTGCCCCGCCCTCTAGCCTTTTAAAAAATGTATACTTTTGTACAGCAGTAGTATCGATGGATTGCGCCATGGAGCAAAACTTGAAATCTATCCCTAATTTTTCTCTCCCTAATAATAAAGCACGGATTGACTCCGTGGGTTCACCGTCACAATACGTTTCTTCCCGTAAGTTTACGCTTTCACTTTGAATTTAAAACATGTACGCGAGGTGATACTAAAAAACTGTTCATTGATCGCGTAGGTCAATTCATATAAGTCGCTGTTTTGTCCCTCCGGCTCGCTCGACTGGGCCGTGTTGATCGTTCTTGTCAACCGCGTGATGGGGCCTGGTCAAAAGAAAAAAAACGATGCAAAAAATACTTCACGTGAGTTTCAAACCCACGACCAAGGCCCCGGGGATGCGGCCGCAGATGTTGGTCATCTCCCGTGGGGGCACGCGGAAGCTGCTGAACCTGGAGGAGGCGGCGGCGGCGACGACGGAGCTCGGGTTCAACGTGATGGAGGCGGGGGCGCACGTGGCGGTGTTCGCGGCGTTGGTGAACGCGGCGGACGTGCTGTTGGCGGTGCACGTGGCCGGGCTGACGAACCAGATCTTCCAGCCGACGCAGGCGGTGGTGCTGCAGATCGTGCCGTGGGGGAACATGGACTGGATGGCCACCAACTTCTACGGGCAGCCGGCGCGGGACATGCAGCTCCGGTACGTGGAGTACTATGTCGACGAGGAAGAGTCGAGGAGACGAGCCTCAAGGACAAGTACCCGAGGGAGCACCTGGTGTTCAACGACCCTAAGGCGCTGCACAAGCAGGGGTGGCAGGCGCTCACCGAGACCATCATGAAGCAGGACGTGAAGGTGAACCTCACCAGGTTCCGCCCCTTCCTGCTCCAGGTCATCGACAAGCTGCAGGAGTAGCGGTGGCGGCGCCATCGTCTCCGTTGTCATCCCCGGCTCATACGTACACATGAAAAACTCATACGTACAAACCTAGCCGACCATCGTGGACACCGGTTAATCCTATTTGGTGATTGTAGGAAAGTGACGATCTTTCAAGCCAACAACCAGGGGCATGAGTTCACGTCTTCAGGTATGTATATGCACATGATCTTATAAAGTAGATGTTTATACAACTCCTGCCCAGTTTGATATTTGGTCTCTCATACTAGGAGTCGTTAATAAGCTTCAACTAATGAGATGGAACGATATTGCTTTTTAAGCAGTTAACCACAGGAAGAAACTGTTTTGTGACTATCGGCATCGAATAGAAACGAATGAAGTATCGATACTAGGAAAATGGATAATCAGGTGTCTCTAACAGGTGCTAGCATATATTGTTTGCATCTCAAGATGATCCGGTACACAGATTTCTTTCTCTGCGGTATGATCATCTTAATAGATCAGTAACCTGTATGAGAAACAATATGTTTGTTATTTTGATTATCATGATGATCGTCACTTTGTCAGGTACCAACGTATCTTTTGGACGTTGTATGTTTGTTATTTTGTCAGTATTATATATATTCTTAAACTTTATTATTCCTGACTACGATACATATAAATTCACTCGGTACAAAAATAGTAGTCTTGAAAATTTTGAGCACGTTGTTGCGTTGATGATAGCTGAACAACTTTGTTGCCACTGCTTGCAACCGTGCCATTGACCTCCCTCGGGGTCGCCCTTCTCAATTGTAATCTCTGCTTGCCCAAGTTAAGCTCCTCCTTAGCAACGGCCCATCTTGATGGTGGCCTTTCATGAAAGCACTAAACCCAACCACAAAGCCGGCTCTGTATCCCATTATTTTTTGGTTTTCTCCCGTTGCAACGCACGGGAGCATTACATGTCCATGAATTATAAGTTGTGTGGAAGGGAGACCCGCGAGCGGTGTGGCCCAAATTTAACAAATATATATATATTTCAGTCGAAAGGTACTTTTCGCCACAGGCCAAAATGGCCAAAATTTAGCCGAAATAATAATAGTTAAAAGGAAGGAGGATTGTGTGATCAAGAAATAAGGAAGGATTCAAACGGGTCAGATTCTTAAAAAGGAAGGATTGTGTAAGGCTACTTAAATAAGAAGGAAGTTTGATTGTCGTTTGAATATTTTTACGAATGTTGCTTTGAAGGGAAAGAAAATAGAAATGCGGCTAAAATATTTGACATTTTTATGTTGTATTTGTATATTAATTAATGAGGTATTTCTTTAAGATCTTAGATTTATGATTGTGCTTGCCCGTTTAAAATATCAATTAATACTAGGAGCATTACAGGCCCATGAACTATAAGTTGGGGGAAGGGAGACTCGCGAAGCGATATGGCCGAAATTTCACCAATATATATATATATATATATATATATATATATATATATATATATATATATATATATATATTGGCCGAAAGGTTTCGGTACTTTCCGTCCCAGGCGAAAATGGGCAAAATTTAGCTCAAATCCGTTTTTTAACCAAAAATCAAAACACAGCTCTCGTTGCAACGCACGGGCACTTGTGCTGGTTATTTATATTTTATATTAATTATATTATATATATAATATAATATATATAATATTATAATAATAATAATAATAATAATAATAATAATAATAATAATAATAATAATAATAATCTCTCCCTAATAATAAAGCACGGATTGACTCTGTGGGTTCACCGTCACAATACGCTTCTTCCCGTGAATTTACGCTTTCACTTTTTTCGATACGTCCATATTTTTTCCAAAATCCAAGATGATACTAATATATCTATATATATCACTTCGTATAAAATTTCAGGATTGGCCGCAGCGTGCACACAAAGTTAGCCCAAGGAAATACAAAAATAATTGCCAGCCCCTGGAGCACGCCGTCTTATTTTCCAGCCGTGACGCACAAGATAAGGTGAGCACTCCATACGTTTTTACGTTTTTGTTGTTTTCATACACGATTCATTAATCGTTCGCCCGATCGCCCGATTAGGCAGGCCACCTGCGCCTGAGTTGTCTGACTCGATCTCTCCATGGCTGTTACTTGGGCCTTAGCCCACCGAAGAGGTATGTTGCCAGGTGTCCCGATCTCCTTCCTATTCGAACAAGTCCTTCCTCTTTTGATCTAGAAACATCATGTTTCGTCCAATCCTTCCTGCGCCGGTCGACTCCTCCGACACAAACTCTCTTCGAGCACGAAGGTGCCCATGGGGTGATCAGCGGGGACTCCTTTGGCCCACAGGCCGATGAAGGCACATATAAAGGCTTCTCGACTCCCTCGAGTCCTCGACTGAAGCCCCAATTCAATTCAGCGACAGGAACAATCTCACGGGAACAGGGGGCTTCCTCTATGTGGGGTGCGCACCACGTCATCGTTGTTCTTGTCGGCGGCGTTCTAACAATTATATATGGGCATGGAACCCTAAAGCTACCGGCAGCTTTTCCGAAGACGGGAGCTACATCTGTGCCGTGTTGATCGTAGTTGAACTAACTGTGGCGACAGGAACAAGCTGCACGGCAGCGGCGGCAGCAGTGACATCAGCGACATGAACAATCTGACAGGAGCAGGCTAGCTTTATGTGGGGTGCGGGCGTGTCGTCGGTCGTATTCTAACTGTGGCGGGCACCGGCATCCTCACCACCAGTGTCGCGACGAGAGTCGTTGGTGTATGTGTTGCATGCCGCGGTCTTGGAGTTGGATAACTGGAGCTTCCATGGAAGGAGAGGAACGTTGGCTGCTGGAGGCCGTGATCGTGGAAGGCAACGACGAGTCGACGATAAGGAGGTTGGGGAGGAGAGGGCGGAGGGGTAGACAACAAGAGGCCATGATTAGTTGCAGAGATTGTGAGGCACGTCGGGAAGGCACCATTTCTGGTGCAGCAGGAGATTGTAACTACGTGGTGCGACCGCGCGAGCCGGCGTCTAATAGCGTCCGTCGTCAATACCGTACTTGAGGAATACAGAGAGGAAAGGCAATCAAGTCCGTTGCAATGTCAAGCTATGATTAGCTTTACATGGGTGATTATGGCTGTGACTTCGATTACTAACATGGTGTCCAAGTTCCTCGGAAAATTCCGTTTTGCACAGCTAGGACAGCCATAGCGCTAGACAGATGGATGAGCCCTAATAAACTCATAATAATGCATCTTCTAGGACATGCAGGCAGTGTTTCTTAAGTTTGTACTTCTGGAGTACAACAACTAGAGATCAGATAGGTTATTTCCTAGCATGGCCTGAAGGGCACTGCTTGCAGCAGTGGTGCCAAAAATTGCTGCCCATACGGTGTCGTTGCTTTCCTAGTACGTACTTATTAGTCTCACCATGTTTTGTTTGATATTGTTGGTAATTTTTTTCAACTGATTTCGAAATAGTAGAGAGCGCGCATACAGATTAGGATCGTTGTCAGGCCACCTCAAGGTTGCCAGCTACCAGTGTCCAAAAAAACTGTGCCATTTATTAGTGTAAACAATTAATGTTTTCCTACTACTTTTTTGAGTATTTGTGTTCTACATGATTATTCTTACTCATGATATGCTAACATGAAGTTGCTCTTTCAGGACATGCGTGGGGGTGTGCCTTAATGCATACTTAAAACAATTACCTTTCTTTTTAGAGTATTGATAGACCCTTCTTCACATTAAGTTATCATTTGGTTTCACAAGTTTTTTTTACACTAATTCAGTTTCATTGTTTTGGTATGTTTTCCAAAAACATGTTGCCCTGCTCCTCCCATCCATAAGTATCCCTCAAGGGTATCCTGTTTGTTTTTTATTATCCAATTAATTAATATTTTCTAGACTCTCTCAAACCTGTATTTTTCTGTCCCAGGGTTTCCATTGGTATTTGTTCCAATGATTTTTTCTTGAAGTCTGTTCTAATTGTCAGTCTTTGTAGACGGTGATCCATATTGCAATTGATTACAGTTTCTGGCCAAAATGGATGAGTTTCTTGAGGCGTGCGAGGATCTGTTTCTTCCGTTGCAACGCACGGACATATGTGCTAGTAATAATAAAGCATGGATTGACTCCGTGAGTTCACCGTCACAATACGCTTTTTTTCATAAGTTTACGCTTTCATTTTGAATTGAAAACATATTCGAGGTGGTACTAATCTTACGCCCTAATTTCTAACAAAATTTACAGATCGTATATAAAAGAAAGTGCTGGACCCATGGGCCTACATGGTTTACAGATCGTATTGGGCTCCATCAAGTGTTTCCTTAGTACGTGAGTACGTCCCGTGTTTCGTCGTCCGTACCCCCTTCTCTCCGCACGCTCAAAATTTCATACTCGCGTGTCCTTGTCAGCTTCCGTTGTGAAGAACGAAAAATAATAATTTGGAATCCAATCCCTATATGACTCTATGAGGACAAGACAAGATATAAGCTCGTCGATTTTCCTCCTGAAATCGCACAGGCAGAACGTATGGAATCAGAAGAGAAGAACTTGAGATCCGCCGGTTGCAACAAGCTGCTGGAGGGCGAGCAGAAGGGATCCTTGAGGCCGCTGACCCGAGGCTAGCCGCCCGCGAGGCGAGTTCGACAAGGGCGGCGCAGAGTGGTTCCTTCTACTGGGTAGCATGCCACGGTTCTGACGGGGGAGAATAACAATGGATGAGGCCGCAAAGAAGCCGGCAGAAGTGGGTGGCCGGATGGCCGTATGAGCGGGCAGACGACGCGGCTGAGGTGGTGGTGATGGTCGTACTTAGGAGAGCTTCGGGGAGGAGTTGGATGGGGTGGAGCGGCCTGCCGGTGGACGACGACAGGGTCGACGAGATGCCGACTAGATAGGCGAGTCTGCCATGGGATGGTCAATCGGCTGGGGTTGACGGACGCGACAACAAAGCCGGATGGATCGGGAGGATAGCCGCCATTCTCCCGCTCCCGAGGTGTGCGCGCCCCCAACCCTGGATGATTTGTTATCCCTGTCTATCTCAATGGCGGACTACGTTTGCAGAAGATTTTGCTAGATGCCCGATGGCTTGGGTGTTTTGTTTCTCGAAAGCAAACCGGTGCCCTGGTCATTCTTTGAAATCTTGTGAAGGATGACCTTCCAAATAAGAATAATGATCAAAGGCTTGGTAAAGATTCGTGAAGGGATTCATACACTCCCAGGAGCAGATAACGATGCGTCATGCGTTAAGCATGAAGGCCGATCCTTCCATCATAGTTGCTGGTGTTAGCAGCACCTTATGCCTCATTACATAATGAACATCACGCAGAGATGGAGATGAGTGTTGATCAAGCCTATCAAGTTCATGATCCATATGCACCTATACGAGTAAGCATGCTCTAGATTTTGAGGTACGCATTAATACAAGTCGAATGTCACTTTTGTCCTCACATTGTGTTGTCATATTTAGTGCTCCCCCACAAGTCATGGATGATTCTCTTCAAGATTCTATTTTGAACACTTGTAGGTATGGTGGTTTTGTGTTGCAACAAACTTTACTAGGATTAGTATATTGATAAAAGTAGGTGGCAATATTCACATGTTTTTAACTGATATATGTTCCGGATTTATAATTCCAATTCTACTATTTAGACAAGAGCTTTGTGGCTAATCATACTTGATCCTATGTTCTCTGCCTGTAGGTATTTTTTTGAAAAGTATATTCTCTGCCTGTAGGTATGGGTTTCACATTTTTATCAATTTCCATATGTTTTACATGGTCAACAATGCTTCAGAGTTCACCCGCAAATAAACAAAACAAAAAAACAATGCTTCAGAGTGAAAATTCTACTCAAACTGATGCTCTTACATATCAGTTGTAATCTTATTTATGCTTGTCATGCATAAATTATCTTCATTCTTTCTAGAAAAGATACTGTCTTCCTCTTTGAAAGATCATCACCCTTTTCTAATGCTCGGCTTTGATAATGCTGGCAGTGTCAGTGCACAAAAATTGTTTGGAGGTTTATGAATGTGAGACTAGACGTACATCTTTATGTATTCACCTTCTGTCAATTGACCTGCTTTCTAAAGAAATTCCCGTAATACATGCCCGGACTAAGAAGCACAATAGAAAATACTCCAATGACTTTGTCATCAGCAATCATTGTCCCATAATTCACTTCTTCGAGCCGATGGTCGTAAAGCGATGGCGGTAATGAGGAGTAGTGGCAGCACAGATGGGTCGCTTGAGACGTGAGGATTTGTTATTAATCCCGTTGCAACGGGCAAGTACAACAACGGCTCTGTGTGTGTGTGTGCGCGCGCGCGCGTGCATGTGCGTGTGCGTGTGTGTGTGATAGAAGAACATAATCAGGATGATGAAAAACCATCCTTGGCAACGTTGCCAATGATACAGCCTCCTCATATGCACTACATGTTTGACAACGTAAAGAAAATGATTTGTGTGAATGAAATATAATAATAATTTTATTAAGGATTACTAAAGATATTTGTGATAAATGTTCTCAGACTTTTGGACTCAAACGAAAATATCATATGAATGATGTTCAGATCATTACATGTTTGAACATAAAATAAGAGTTATGTGTACTATAATGCTAATTCCATTTTTGGTTATTAAATATAATTATGATACTATTTGGAAGGAATTATCTTTTGCTGCATATATTCAGTCCAAATGCAGGAAATGATGTAGAGAACCAGGAGCTCAGGCGTGCATCACGCACATCTTTTTATATTTATATACAAACAAATATGGCTAGCCTTCAACAGTCTATGTAAAAAGAAGGATATAATTTTGTCTCGTGCTTAATTATATATATTTCTATGATGAGTCGCAGAAAGGACATATATGAAATTGGTTCCTAAATTTGACATGAACATGCATGCATGTCCTGTTGGTTGTTCGGGCAATTTAAAACATGGTCGGGCTGATATTTCATTATGCATATGATATTTTCATCTGACTCCAAAAGTCCGAGCACATTTATCACAATTAGCTTCGGTAATCATAAATAAATTAGTATTATAATACACATAAATCATTTTCTTTATGTTGTCAAACATGTTACAATTGAAACATCATGAGTCCGATTCTCCTTTCCCGGAGGTTGTGTTCTTTCAATAAGAGGATGCAAGTATTTATTTTCTCGTTGCAACGCACGTGCATATGTGCTAATTTATTTTGTATCCGTTGCAACGCACGGACTCTTTTGCTAGTTAAAATAAAAGGTGGTACATATAGAGAGCGCTCGTCGCCAAATTATGCATATAGTACTATTAAAAAGGCTAGTCACAATAATGGTGTCTAGCACAACCCACCCCTCAAATAAAACTAAGAGGGTGTTTGGATACGTTTTAGTCCCATGACTAAAAGTAGTGGGACTAAAACATGCTAGCCTCACCCATGCTTGGATCCAAATACTAAAAAGGCTAAAATCAAGTTAATGAGCATTTATTATCCTCCAAACCCTCCAATCCAGAACTCGCCTGTGTTAAAGGAGATGAGTTAAATGAGTAGAGAGAGGACTAATCCACATTTTAGTAGGGGTACCCCTGACTAAAAAAATTTAGTCTCAAGACTAGTTTTAGCCCTTCTTTAGTCAGGGGTGCTTGGAACTTTAGCCTCTTAAAGAGACTATTTTTAGTCAGACTAAAATAAGTCCCTTGGATCCAAGCACCCTGTAAGCATCTTGGAATTCTTTGACAAAACTAAGCACCCTAAAATTCTTTGACAACTAAACTGCTGGCTATATGATGTTGGCCATATATATTGTACGTATATAATGTGAAGAAACGAGTGGTAGTACTATACCAACCAAAAGATGAAATGTAAGAAATACTAGTATGTACGTACTGAAGAGTTAAAGTAATGAGAAGAAACATAACATAGTTCTGCTGGGGGCTCAGCACAGCACACCCCTCAAACTAAATTAAGCACACCTGAAATTAAACTTTGCAACTATTCCAGTAGACACTGCATTAGAAGCACCATGAGCAACGACACTGCCACCTTACTCGGAGTCCTCGTCCACGTCCTCGACTTCTCCTTGTCCCTCTTCCTCTTGGCCGATACTTCTTTGCTTGAACCGCACACTTGGCTGTTGCTCTTCATCCAACCCTTGTAGATATTAAGCAAAGGTAGCCATCCATTGCAGCGTAGTGGATGTGGTCTATATCTAGTATATTCCACTGCCATGCATGACGATGAAATGTGTATGGAGGTTTCTCCAGTTTACCGTACGAAGGATGAACCATGGCTCCTGCCATGGTCAGCATTGAAGGCTGACGAGAGGACACCAGCCGATTCGTCTGGAGGTCGAAGGTGTTGCCTACAACGAGGCCTATCCGACGCAAGACTTCTTTGTCATTACCAAAGTCTACAGTAACGAATTTGACTAGGTTGCTCTGGAGGAAGTCCTTAAAATCCTGGCACTCAACGTCGGCATGGCATATGTGGTAGACCAAGCATAAGTCATGCACGCAAACCTGGATCACGGCGGGCTTCTTCCTCTCTTCGTCCTTTAGATCCTTCTCTCGTCCCAGGACTGTGGTGTACTCAACATCTAGCCTAGCGACCCACTCATCATCTAAGTCTTCGAACATGCGTCTGAAGCGAGAAAGGCATCCTTTCACCGTCGCGGAAGAACGGGTGTAGATGACGTCGAACTCATCGCCAGTGATGGTTCTAACCTTGTACTCACCGCCGATCGTGGAGATTTGGGACGACATGGATTTGGGAGAAGGGTTAGGATTAGTGGAACTGCCGTAATGTGAATGGACGGGACGACTACGAGCGAACTGTCGTAGTATTGAAGGACGTGCGGGGACGAGTAGGGGCGAACTGCCAGCGTGCGAACGGCAGGGTAGTCGCTTTCCATTCTCCTATGATCACGGGGCCCCACCTGTCCAGCAGTAACTCGATTTTTTTTCAAAACTATCATGTTTATTGTAGCAATTTCGGAAACTATAGGACGTAATGCAAAAAAACCAAAACTAGTAGCCCGTCGGCCACAGCTAGGCCGAAGTAATACTTTTCGGCCACAGCTAGGCCGAAATAGTACTTTTCGGTCACAGTGTGGCCGAAAAGTACTACTTCGGCCAGAGCTAGGCCGAAGTAGTACTTTTCGGCCAGAGCCAGGCCAAGGTAGTACTTTTCGGCCACACTTAGACCGAAATAGACTTTTTGGTCAACCCTAGGCCGAAGTTGCATGGCTCATGCTGAATTGTATTTTGTCGCCACCCGTTTCCCGCCCACCCCTTCCCGCCACCCGTTTCTCGGCCACCCCTTCCCGCCACCCGTTTCCCGGCCACCCCTTCCCGCCACCCGTTTCCCGCCCACCCCTTCCCGCCACCCGTTTCCCGGCAACCCGTTCCTGCCTTATTTTCCCGCCAATCCGTTCCCGCCTTATTTTCCCGCCAATCCGTTCCCGCCTTATTTTCCCGCCAATTCCTTCCCGCCTTATTTGCCCGCCAACCCTTTCCCGCCATACCGCAGTTATTCTTTCCCGCCATTTTCTCCTCTGTATCTATAAAAACCCCTTCAGGCGGAGGTGGATAAGCATTCCAGTGTAGTGTAGTCGAGATGTCCCATTATCCATTCGATCATAGTTTTCACCCTGAGATGAGCAGCACTCTGCTGAGTCTAGCTACCGATTTCAGGATGGACAATAGGATAGTTCCATGGGACGAACTCACCGGTAGTGACACCATAATGAATGAGTTGGCTCACCAGCTACGTAGGTCTGGGTGGCCTGAAAGGACCTATGAGGAGGTACGTCAAGAACTTCTTAGGCTGCATGAAAGGTGGAAGAAGGTGGTGGAGCCGAAGAGTGAAACTTTCAGAAGGACTGCAGAAAAGCATCCATTTTTATGGACTGAGGAGAGCGAGGACGACGATGATATCTTCATGCCGCCGCTTCCGGGTTCTGCATCGTCGAAGGGCAAGAGTTCTGCATCGTCCAAAGGAAAGAGTTCTGCATCCGCGAAGGGCAAGAGTTCTGTATTGACCAAGGGCAAGAGTTCTGCATCGACGAAGGGCAAGAGGAGCGCATCGTCGAAGGGCAAGAGGGCTACATCAACGGAGGATGACGATGATGACTTCATGTAGTATGTAAGATGTATTCCAGTTGTACCGTTTCATTCAGATGTATTTGCATTATTAGTTTGTATTGTATTATTGTAGGGCATTATGTTCTATCTGAATTTCATTTGGTAGTATGTAAGATGTATTGCACAAGTTCAGCCGCACCGTTTAATTCAGATGTACTTGTATCTTAATTATCGGTTGTAGTCTATTTGGAAATGTAACTGAAATAAGAATGCGAATTAATAGTAATATGTCTCTCGCATACATAAAACAATATATGTCTCCTGATCACATAGAAGCAAGTGCGATAGTAACACATACATGAAGCATGTCTCATACATAAATGCTGACACACAACTGCGAATAGTCTGAAACTAACATAGATAATGAGTCATACATAGATAGATAAGCATATCACTGCGGGGGACGACGACGAGTCTGGGTCTTCCTCGCGCGAGGACCCGAAGGCGATAAGCGCTGAGGCGGTGGACGAGGCTCGCGATAACCACGACCATAGTTAACCTCGTCTGTCACGGTCTGTGTCTCCTGCGTCGGTGGTGGTGGTGGAGTGTGAAACACTGTCTGCGAGAAGCCATAAATGTTTGTAGCTTGGTCATCATCCTCGCGGTCGCCCTCAAAGTACGAAGCACCACCACTAAGGATCGGTGACTGCTCTGAATGCATGAACGGTTGCGACTGGTTGCCACCTGCGGTGAAGTAAAATTGATACAAATGCATGAACGAAGCACCACCAGTAAGCATCAGTGACTGCTGAGAATGCAAGAACGATTACTACACTGTTCAAAAGAATGTAGTGAGTAGTGTTACCTAGATTCATCTGCTGATGCCAGTAAGCGCTCCCTGGCTGTGAAGGAGGTGGCTCATGCCAGGAAGAGCTCCCTGGCTGTGAAGGAGGTGGCTCATGCCAGGAAGAGCTCCCTGGCTGTGAAGGATGTGGCTCATGCCAGGAAGATCTCCCTGGCTGTGAAGGAGGTGGCTCATGCCAGGAAGATCTCCCTGGCTGTGAAGGAGGTGGCTCATGCCAGGAAGATCTCCCTGGCTGTGAAGGATGAGGTTCTGCACGGTGCACAGAGGGTCGTGGTTCTGAACGGTGCACAGAGGGTCGTGGTTCTGAATGTTGTACAGAGGGACGTGGCGGACGATGTGCTGGAGGAGGAAGTGCAACATCCGAAGTCCGTCTACACGTAACAGCTGCGTAAATCCCGCGTAGCTTGTCATCAAGACGCCTCAACCATGAGACGCCCTCTCGCGGTGGGATAGTTTCTCCCCTCTGACAGCGCCGCATTAAAGCGGAAACCTCCTCTTGCGCCTGTAGTGTCAAGTCACCCTGTACACAAAGAATGAACCAATTATATGATCGTTGTATGAGAACCAAGCGAATATGTCCAGATTAACAAAAGACTTAACATATGAGAACCAAGGTATTTACCGCGTGGTGTCTGGTTCCCACAATAGAGGCAGTTGGGTACATATCGCTGGTGAGAGGGGTTTCGATCTGATCAGGAGCAGCTGATGGAACCAAGTAGATCCTCGTTGTATGCCGGTAACGCTGCAGATACAACCCGAACATTTCCCAGTCAAAGGTCCGAACCTCACCCCAGATATTTGTCGCAGCGGTAGTCCATTCGTCAACGTAAGGGGTAATGCTCTCAAGCCAATAAGCCATGGACTTGTTTCCTCCTAGGCGACTGTCCCTGAGATTGACATGCGCGATACATGATTAGGTATATTATGAATGCAGAGCTGCCAACTAAAATAGTATTAGTACTTACTTGTGCACATGTCTGGCAAGTGTGGAATATCTGGAATCTCAGGCTGTTGATATGGACCGAACTGTCTCATCACCCTATGAAGAGACATCTCCTCAACCGTCACGTCGAACACCAACTTGGCCTTGGTCATCCAATAGTGCCGATCTCTAGTGCACAATCCAGAAATCCCAACTGGGTACCTCGATGATATAGCCTGAGGCGTGTATGGCTCCCAAATAACTTGATCCTCGTGCAAACTATCAAACTGCGCCATGAAGGACGGGTAGCATCCCCTAACCTGAGTATGCGCAAACTGTCTCTGTGCATGACAACAAATAAGCATTAGTAATACTATTGAATGGCAAGAAATAATTAAATTAATTGTTACTTAATATAAAAGTACCTCTCGCCGTGTCCAAACAGATCCCATAGTAGGTAAGTCACCGATAGTAGGCACATAAGTCCCAGCTAAGTCCTCCAAACCAAAAGGTTTATCAATGTAGACATAGGGTCGTCCAATAGGGAACCTCTCGTATGACCAAAGCTGCAACAATAATGGACATCCAACAAGACTAGATTTTCTAGACTTCAACAAGCAAGCTTTGCACAGGCCTCTGTACGTAGCCGCTAACACAGCAGAACCAAAACTCCTCTGTAGAATATCCGCAGGGCAACGTGCGTCAGCTATCTCTCGTGCAATACCGATGAGTCGTGCATCGACAGTGGTCACGTGGTTCTCCGTAAACATTGTCTTGCCGAATAGCCAAAGAATATATGCCTCTAGGGACCGGTCAATCTGAGCCTCCGACAACTCAACGTCGGGATGTCCTAACGAGACAATCTACATAGAAACATAATAATTGTATGAACATCGGACAACTCAAAAACAACATTTGTTTAAGTGGCCGTGATGGTTACCTGAAACTGGCTCAACCATCTAAAAAGAGGTCCATGAGGATCGTTGTCTATAGCCCTAGCAGTCGGGACTGCAGCCAAAAAACGGGTCTGCATCGCTGCTTGCCACCCAGATTCTGCCTCTAA
The DNA here is from genome assembly GCA_034509565.1 of Triticum monococcum. Taxonomy (NCBI): domain Eukaryota; kingdom Viridiplantae; phylum Streptophyta; class Magnoliopsida; order Poales; family Poaceae; genus Triticum; species Triticum monococcum. The sequence goes on along the minus strand of CM067842.1, from coordinate 197,735,237 downwards.
GGGACCTATGGCAGCACCGGCCAGAGGTAATCCCAACAAGTAAGACACATCCTGTAAAGTAGGCGCCATCTCTCCCCAAGGAAAGTGAAACGTATGTGTTTCTGGTCTCCATCTATCTACTAAGCAGGTAAGGAGTGACTTGTCGTAAGAGAAACGTCTCACTTGCCTCTTGTGTAACTGCAATGGTTCACCTGCCTCATCTAAGTCCAGACCATCAATCCACTCATCCAATGTACCCTCAACCAGCCGTGCCAAGGGTAGAAGTCCAGCCCAACTTAACCTACAAAATAAAGAGATTGTTAGCGGTTATGAAAAGTATGTCAAACATAGTAAGTCATTATATGGTCTCCATTATATGCACACATACCTATCAACCCATGAATCGTGTATCAGCCAGTTAGTCTTTGGGGTACGAGTGACCAACACGTCTAAGTTGTTGCCCGCTTCTGTAAGGGCGCCTCGGTGCTTTCTATCAATGGTACCATTAAGCAACGGATACAAAGACATATCTGCAATTCAAACAACAAATCTCAGGTGCAAATAAAACATAGTATGACATATTACAAATTATAACATAGTCCTGACATATTACGAATTAAAACATAGTCCTGACATATTACATATTAAAACATAGTCCTGACATATTACATATTAAAACATAGTCCTGACATATTACAAATTAAAACATAGTCCTCACATATTACGAATTAAAACATAGTCCTGACATATTACATATTAAAACCCACTACGGCACATTATATAGCTTCTGAGTTATTTCTTCCTCGTCCGCCCCTTCGGCCTCGACTGCCACGACCACGTCCGCCTCTTGCTCCTGTTGTCGCAGCCGTCGATGTGGAAGCACTCGTCGATGCATAAGCACCATCTTTGTTCAGGTCGGGACAATATTTCATCCTATGCCCATAAGCCGCGCATAACAAACATTGTCTGGTTGCCCCACCAGCTTCAGACTGGTCCATATTGTTCCGGATGCGACGGGCCTTTCGTCTGCCCCTACTTGTTCGCCGAAGGTCTGGATGCGGGATGTATACTCTCTCACCGTCGTTTACCTTGTTGAAATTGCCGACGACTCTAAACCCTGTCATCTCGCCTGTCCAGGTGTTCAGCACTGCCTCTTTTAAATAGTATGGGGACACGAAGAATATAGCATCCAACTGAATCTGGCCATAGGCAGCCAACACATGAGAGCAAGGTAGGTGCAGCAACTTCGGTTTGTTGCATGTACACTCACACGTTGGATAAAATTCCGTTCCAATTTTTACCTCGTGTGTCTTCACCTCATTTCCAGAACCAAAACCATCGGTAGGAAGCTGAACCTCATACCTCCTTTCTTGATTACCTATGAGTCTGACACTGTGCTTCTTTGCTTTCTCTATCTTCTTTGCCATGTATTCCATGACACGGCTACAATAAGGTGTGTTCTGATTATCTTCAATATGCTTCTTTGCTAACTCGTGCCTTTCTCTGGAATATCTCAATGTGCCATGGAATACAGCCTCCACAATAGCTGTGAGTGGCAATGATCTATTCCCTCTCAGCACAAAGTTATACACCTCTGCAAGATTGGTTGTCATGTGGCCATACCTAGCTCCATGTGTGTCATGCAGCAAAGACCAATTCATTGGAGGCTCTTTCTCTATCCACTCAGAAAAATTCTTTATTGCCCTTCCCTTTTTTCTCTTAGTATTAGGAGGGTCAATTGCTGGCAAGTCACAAAGACCAACTGGCTCCTCTAGCTCCGCGATGAGTGCTGCTAATTTAACCTGATCTTCTTCCATTTTCTTCCTTGCACGGACCTGCTTCTTAGTAAACTCATCTAGTTTTGACCAAATAAATTCATATTTCCGCTGCTGGCTCTGCTTGCATAATTTCTTGAACAAGTTCATCAACCGCTTGTTCTTGAACTGTGAGAAAAAATTAGCCCCAAGATGGCGCATGCACCACCGGCTCTGCAAGTCCCTCCAAGGTGTTGGTTCGTCATCTGCTGGATTCTGAAGTGTCTTCACGGCCTTCAATATACCAGCATGTCTATCATGAATGACACACACGTTTGGTCGGTCCTTCACGATGGCAATTTTCACTTGGCGGAAGAACCAAACCCAGCTGAGAAAGTTCTCACCCTCCACAAATGCCATGGCAAGTGGGATGATTTGATTATTCCCGTCCACACCAATAGCAGTCAGGATTTGCCCTCTATACTGACCGGTCAGGAATGTACCATCCACAAACATAACAGGAGGACAATGCTGGAAAGCTTCGATGCACATAGCAAATGAGAAGAACACTTGTTTCAACACCTTGAAATCTGGTATACTCAGCAACCTCATGTGTTGTACGTTCACATAAGTGCCGGGATTCCTCTCCTTCAGTATGCCCAGGAGACGGACAACATTATCATATGAGTCGAAGAACGTCCCAAACCTTTCCTCCATAGCCTTCTGCTTAGCCCTCCAAGCCTTCCCGTAAGGAATGACATAATTCCATCTGACCTTCACTGCTGTCTGGATGTGTTTTGCTTCCATATCTTTCTTCTCTACTATCTCAGTATACATGAGTTGTGCAATGAGACTTGAAGTCAGGTTCGGATGCTTCACCAGCAGGTTCGTCCTCACACAATTATGTGGGACGACAATGGTGACAACCCAGTGGATGTCATAGTTCGGCACGTGACCGTGCACCTTCCCAGGACAACCTGTTACAACACATTTCACGGTATAGTTTGTTGGACTTGATATGTGTGTCTTGAAAACCCTCTGCGTAGACATAGCCCACTTTATCACCGCATACTTCAATTTTTTCTTTGTATCAAACATAGCCCCTATTTGTACTTGGTTCAAATTATACTGCCATGGAGTCTCATGGCCATCGTTCACCGTAAGGCCGGTGGATATGTCCTGCTCCCATGCAGAAGGAATCGGTACCTCAACTTCATCCTCAGAATTTTCAGAATCCAGTTCCTCCACCAATCCATCCTCGTCCTCTTCCTCCATCACCCTCTGCATTTCATCCCCTTCCTCATCCCCATCAGCAAAACCAGAAACAGCTAATATTATCGACTGGCTACTCTGCCCAGTATTAGGACCACAAACATTTTGTGGCACGTAGTCTGACTCTTTCTCCGGTTGGCTAGCATCCACATCTTGTGGCTGTGACCCGGATAAAACAATCTCGTTAGCCGCTTCACTGCCTTGGCCGGGTTCATACCCCCTGTGGAGTTGTACGGTATTCTCCTCCTTCGGCACAGGTTGCACAAGTGCATATGGGTGGATTCTTCGGTCTCGGCAGCGTCTTAACAGGGACAACCAATGATGGCTCCTATCTACCGGCATCAACTCCCACTTGACATTTTTACAAGATTTGGTCCACAATGCATGAATACTGACGGAACATACTTCAGGATCCAGACCGAAACTAGTTGTCAACCAGTACTTCAACTGTCTAATGTCCAGTCTGTCCGGGTCAGCTAGTGTCATGACGCCATTTTTAAACTCGCTAAGATCAACCCCCAACTCATTATATCGAACATTACCAGCGCCGTAGTAAACATTCAGATTTACTGATTCAGACATTTTCACCTGTCAGACATTGCCATCTTCTCATTAATCACAACGAACTATGCGCTAAAATGCCTCCTAAAATATATTAACACTAAAATTCACAATATGACTTATATACACTAACTAAACTATATTAATCACAATATACACTAATATTATCCGCTACCTACACGAACTATGCGTTAAAATGCCTCCAAAAATATATTAACACTAAAATTCACAATATACACTAATATTATCCGCTACACGAATTATGCGCTAAAATGCCTCCAAAAATATATTAACACTAAATTCACGATATACACTAATATTATCCGCTACACGAACACTAATATTATCAGCTACACGAACTATGCGCTAATATTTACATAATATTTGTGATGACGTGATTATACCTTCGAAGTGTGTGTCCGCTTCTTGCTTCTCTCTTTGACTCAGCGGCACCGGCCACCTCGTGAAGTACTTGCACCACCGGAAAACGACAACGCCGCCCCCGACGACCGGAGGTTCAACTCCGGTCAGCCCCCAACCTGCTCCTCCTCCTCACCACCTCCTCCTCTGCAGCAGCTGCTACTGGTCACCACCACCTACTACCCGTCCTCCTCTCCACCATGGCTCCTCCTCCCCACCATGGCTGCTCCTCCCCAAACACATCAAAAACTATCCCATAGCAAAAAATAACACCATAGGCCGGTGGAGATTGCTATGATCTACCGATTCTGTGGGTTGGATTTGCAAATGTGTGGCAAATGGAGGAGATCGGCGCGGGGGGGGGGGGGGGGGTTCTACAGAGAAGAACTAAGAGAGAGAGAAAGGGAAGAACAGGCGCAGGGGCGAACGGGCGGGCGCTGCTGCTTATCCACAACTTTTCGGTCGAAGCCTGGCCGAAAAGCTCTTCGGTCGAAGCCTGGCCGAAAAGGCCAGCTTCGGGCACCGGTGGGCCGAAAACGGCCCAGTTCGGCCGGGCCCCAGCCAACAACGAGTTTTCGGCCGCGCTTGGGCCGAAAAGCCTACTTCGGCCACACCCTGGCCGACGGGCTACTACTTTTGCGTTTTTTTCATTCTCCGCTATAGTTTCCGAAATTGCTACAAAAACATGATAGTTTTGAAAAAAATCCAGTAACTCGCTGTCAAATCACACAGCCCTACGTTTGCAGCAGCCTACTCCTTCGTCCTCTCGCGTCTCTGTCGAACCGACTAGGCGGAACTGCCCCGCCGCCTACCACGCAGGAAAAGCCCCGCCCTCGACTTTTAAATAGTATACAGTATACTAATTTTGTATCCATGGATTGCGCCCGCGCCATGGAGCAAAGCGTCTAGAAAACTGCGGTACACATGTACGGAGTATACAGCACGCCCGTCGCGTTCGCGTCGCACCCCGGACGGTCCATCGGTCTGGCACGCTGCTCTCCGAATGGAACGCGCGTCATATTGCGTTTGCACACACATGTGGGATGGCAATTGAGAACCGACCATAGGCACACTCCCCGGCCCCGCAAGTCGGGTGACTTAATAGAAGAGGGAGACGAGCGATAGTACTAGAGAAGTGTTGTACTGCATTGGTGCCTGGACGATCCCTACAATACACGGAAGATCAGTTCGTCCATGCATGTGACCAGACTCTAGCAGACACGCCTGGATTGGCTATCATCTACATATCGTGCAAGCTGTGTTGTACATGGCTGTAGTTGTGGTGAGAAATCTAAAAAAGGTTTCTTGTCATCTCGCAAAATTAGGTGTCATGTGTTTCGGATCAATGCGAGGGTTAAACAGCGACAACTGAGTTGGTCTAGTCATTGACGGCACATGCACGAACAGTGACTACTCGACTACCATCTAGGTCAAGCCGGCTATGTTAATTAGGACATCTATCAACGGACCCCTTTTCTATGAGTTTATCTTTAATTTGAGCTTTGTTCCTCGTCTAGTTTGTCCGTTGGGATTCGTGTTGTCTCCTTTGGGCAGTGAGGTTATGGTTTCTTGTCATGTGGCATTTTTTCGTGTTATATGTTATAATCCAGCGCTTCAGATCAAAATGACGACAACTGCACCTCCGGGCCACGTGCATGAAGACTTCTCGACAGTCATTGACGAGGTCATGCCGGCTCCGGTAGACAAAAGAAAACTAGTACTACTCCACTATATAGGCAGGAGCCTCCGCGCTTGCTTGCTAGTGTTGCTCCCTTCACACTGTCTCGGCCTCTCCAGATCTAAACACGACAGCGGTGGCCACACTCTCTCTCTCTCTACTCACCGTTGGTCACAGATCCAGCCGGATCCTCTCCGCCGGGGAAGGTAAGAAGGTGCAACGTTCACGCGGTCGTCCTCGGCAATGGCTCTTACCCACTGCTGGGCGCGTCCCGATCAGCCTGCCTTGCCGTTCTCTCCCAAGCACCGCTGGCGAGGGAGGGCCTCCGACCCCTTCTTCCTCGTTGTCGTAGTGTGGGCAGATCCAGCCTCCCGCCGCCCACCTAGCGACATCCCGGCGACCATCAGGTATAACTTCCTTCGAAACCGGCCTTGCTCTACTTCCCGAGCTCCTGACGTCGCTGTATTTGTATCTTTTACTATTTCTCAGGGGCCCTCGTAGATAGGATCGATCGGCTGTTCGAAAACCACCTATTTTTTACGTTTAAGAGGTAAAACTAGTTCATGCACTCGAATCTAGTACTACTTGGTTCAAACAAGGAATAAAGGGGTGGGGGTGGGGGAGGATTTGTTACCTGAATCTAGGACTTGGTCGAAAGAGGAAATAATGAGGGCGAAAAGTAGCAGAGACTGGCTATCCAACTGGTCTCTAGGTCTAATAGGGAAATAAAGGGAAACACATTACAAACTCAATATAAACCCAATCTATTGGTTGAAAAAGGAAAGAAAGTGGGGACTGGGGGACAAGTCAACAGAGTAAGTCCAGCACTAGATTTGCTAGCCTCACACGGTATAAGGTGGCTATACCGAACAAAAATGGGACCAACCCAGATATCCTGTTCTGATGTTTGTTGCCCCGAGCCACTCTTATGTAATGCCACTGGTAAAATGTAGCAGTCACACTGTTAAAAGTAAGGACACGTTAACCCAATGTTGTTTTCAATCTAATGCCTCCAGTAATATGAATCAATGGCACTTCTTTACATGTCCTGCTAAAATTTCCCATTAAGATAAGTTGGTTCTTTTTGTTAGAAATGCAACTGTCCTGGTCCGCCTACTCTCTCGTGCCCAAAGTAATGTCATATTTAACGGTTGTCATAGTTCCTAATGCCCACACTAATATCTAGCAATGCCAGTGCTTTAGAAATTGCTACTGTCCTTGTAGGATTGCCATTCAGATAAGGAACATGCTTCTTTTCATTTGATGCATGTTTCATCACTTGTTAGTCACCCTCCTTTCCACCTTTTTTGTGCAAACGGAGACATACATTTCACGCTCGACCTTAGTTGAACTGCACAAATGATATCCAAATTATACTTGAGCATTCCAGGAGCTTCACAACCAACCTTGATGTTGCTCAATTTTATTGCAACTAATGAAGAAGAAGCTGTGTGGGTTTCGTTTTCTGATGGAAATGGAACCGGGGCTGGAGCCCTTTTCTTAAAAAAATGAAGAAGTTGCTAGCTCACGGGACATTGCTTCATTTTAGGCAAACTGCACCAAAAGGTCCCATGAATTGAATCATCCATGTTCGTGACTGAAAGAGGCAGCTTCAGCATCCCAGTCTAAGCACCCCCGGCCTCCATCCTTGCGACGCACGGTACACCTTGTTTGCCACCTGCTCGACCCTAGTGTCACTGAAAAAATGAAGTAATAATACAGTTAAAATAGAGCGAGTGTCATCTCTATCATTTCATTTCCAATGTAGATAAAGAAAGTGCTTCTCTTTGTTAATATATGTTTCATCAACTAGTCCCATTGTTAATGTTTAAGCGTTTCTGCAAACTAGGGTGCTTAATTTTAGTTGATATGTACAAAAATAGAGGTTTGAATGTCTCAAGGCGCCTCCTTGTACTACCGCTGTACACTGATGTTCATCACTGGCAGAAGGTGTATCTGGGAGACTTGGGACGATGTCCAGTATGAGGCGTACCGTATAAGGCGTCGCAGGGCCCATCTCGCCCTCGCAGCATGGCATACTATGATACTATCGCAATATTTTCTTCTATTTATTTTGTGTGTTTCATCAACTAGTGCCACTATAATGTAATCACGCTTTTTCATTATCTGTGCAAACAGAGTTATTCAGCTGCATTTTAGTGGAACTGCACAAATGTACGTATGGAACCGGCATCTATGCAGAGTGCGAGGTGTGCCAAGTAAAAAATTGTCGACACCAACCATGCTGCATGCACGCATTGGCATCCACCACCACCAGTGGGATGTGTGGTGCTCTCTGTGGATGGATCTTTCTCGGCAGCAAATCATCTAACCAAATACAAGTAGCTTATATTGGCAGTTTTCTAGGGAGTACTCTTTTCTGAAAGAAGCACCAATCTATTTTTCCTTATTTGTACACTGTGTCACAACTTTGACCCAAAGGTCCAAAGCTATTTTAGGGTGATTGGCGTAGTACTCGGAGACTGATTGTAAGCATGATTTTCATTAGCTGTCACACTGATTGTAAGCATGAGCGGGTAGAAATTAGGTTAGTGCGAAGCTTACCTTAAACCCTACCGCCGCCATTGAAACGAGGCGAGCGTCAAGGGAACCATGGAGAACGGTGGGGAAGCAACGTTGCGCCATCCGGCCTCCTCTTGCTGTGGGAGAACGAATACTCCTGTGGCTCCGGCTGGCTCTGCACCCTCACGAACGGCACACCATACTCGATCGATTCGTTATCCTCTGGGTGCTCGACCTTTGACCTGTATGCCCACCACCTCCGCCTGACTGTCGCCTCGGGCGAATCTGTCTGCTCCATCACCCAGAGGAGATACTCGATGAACTCGGAGGACTACGGCGTGACTGCCGCCGAGGAGTACATGTACATCGCCACCCTCATCGCCGTCGTCTCGCTCTTTCGCATACATTGCCACATGGCCCGCACCGTCCTTGAAATCTCCCACTCACTGTCAAACCAACTAAGGATCTCCTTCAACCTGGCTAACTTTGCCTGGTCGCCGCCGACGATCTGCCTGATTCACTGATGCATCCTCTCCATAGATGTCCTTCTGAGTGGTCCGGTGCTAGCTTTGGAAGATGGGAGGAGAGACGGTGGTCTTGCAATAGAGAAGAGGGAGAGGCGAGATGGTGGTTTTGGAATGGAGATGATGGAGAGGAGAGGAGGTGGTTTTGCAATGGAGAAGATCAGAAGAGGGAGAGGCGAGACGGTGGTTTTGGAATGGAGATGATGGAGAGGAGAGGAGGTGGTTTTGCAATGGAGAAGATCAGAAGAGGGAGAGGCGAGATGGTGGTTTTGGAATGGAGATGATGGAGAGGAGAGGAGGTGGTTTTGCAATGGAGAAGAGGGAGAGGAGCGTGCGGCAGCGATTTAGGATTGGACGAGAGGGCCGGCGCGCTGTGACTGGATCAAAATCAAAAATCAATTTACCCTTCAATTAAGAAAGCGACCCCACATTAACTAGTCTCCCTTTTATTCTGGGTCATAATTGACCATGATTTTCGCACATAAAATATATGTTATACGTTGCAAAAATAATATAATTTGAAAGTACATTCAGATACGAACCAAACGATACAATTTTTGGTGACATGCATTCACATTTTGCTTGTCAAATACAGTACATGGTCAAACTTTGACCCAAAATACGCAAAACAACAAAAAAATACTTCCAAGACCAGCGCCGCTCCTCCGCTCTTCTCCTCTTAAACCACCGCTGCTCCTCTCCTGTTCCAATCTAAATGCAGCGCCGCTCCCCTCCTCTTCCATTTTAAAACCACCGCCCCTCCTCTCCTGTTCTAATCCAAAACCAGCGCTGCTCCTCTCCTCTTCCATTCAAAAACCACCGTTGGCGAGTGAAGGTGCTATGGAGAAGTAGATCGATGGAGGAGTACAACCGATACGTGAGGATCATAGACGGCGACCCTGTGAAGCTAGCTAGGATGTTGGAGATACAGTCTTGGTTTGACAACAAGGACCAACTAGCGGCAACGGCGACATCCATGGCCAAATATCTGCAACAGAGCGAAAAGGCGGCGATACTCCCAGAGGGAGTCACGCCAGAGTACATAGAGCTGCTCCTCTAGTCCATGGAGCAAACAGATTCACCAAATCCGATCGTGAGGGGTGGTGGGAGTATCGATCCCAGATGGAGTATCCACCAGAGATTGAAGGATCGAGCATCTACAAGGTGTCGTTTGTGAGGGTGTCCTGCCAGAGCGAGCCGGTGGAGTCTTCGTCGACCGAACCCAACTGCAAGAGGAGAAAAGCAGTTGGCCCGACGACGCTTCCCCGCCATCGTCTCCCTCGCCGTTCACATCGTCTCACGGGGCGGCTGTCTGCTGTCGAGGAATAGGAGGGGGCTGCCCCCAGCCCAATAGTCGGGCAGGTTGTGAATTGTCAGGAGGAGCTTAGGGTTGTCAGTATTTGTAGGTTTTGAATTGTGTTTTGTGTTGTGTATTTTGAGAGTACTTTCAGATATGAATGTCTTTTGAATTTCAGATTTGCAGTATTGAGCATATGAAGTATTTTATGAATTCTAGAGATCTATTTTTAGCACTTAAAAAAATGTAGTTTCATAGAAGTATAAAAGTGCAGACAATGTGATTCTCAAAGAAGAAACTGCAAGTTTCAGTTTCAGATAAGAAACTGCGAGTTCAGTATCAGATAAGAAACTGCAACTTCCAGAGGCAGAGCATTATATTAACACGGCCTTTTCAAACAGGATTAACATCATGTTGGAAGTTTTATTCATGGTCGAAAATGGAACTACCAGCCAGTTAACATCATGCTGATCAACATTCATGCATAGCACATCTTCATATGATGCACAGTCAAAATGCCCACACAATGTCGAGTGTGTGAAACACATAAAAAACGAGGGACGGAGTTTTGGCAAGTGTTGGACGTGGTTTTGGGCTGCCCCGTCTAGGCTTTCATCTTTAACATGCGTAGCCCACGACCTCAGATGGGAGGTCCATAGGCCTATTTGTATTTTCTTAGGGCCGTCATGTATCGACCGGCCTATGGACCTCCCATCCGAGGTTTTATTTTTGGCAGCCCAATTTATGTTTTTTTTGAAGAAAACGCAGAGGTCTATTCTGTTTTTCTATATAAGAATAGGAACGCCAGGTCCAACTTATGTTTCCCTTCTAACTATATTATATATATTTAAATTATTTTATATGTTATTATATATTATTTTTATTGTCATCATATATTTAACAGATACTTACATATGTAAGAAAACAATATCCCACATCTTATTAACTTATAAAAATAATTTCTTAACAAATAAAATCCTGGATTGTTTTGGCATGAAAATCCTAGTGATTGTGTACAAAAGCTTGGTAAGATTTAAGGACGAATGTAATAATATCACTTATTATTTAAATATATTTATAACAAAATGCTCAGCCCCTTTTTATTTTTGATAACATTGCTGGCCCAACCCAACATTATAATTAGAATCAGCCTAGCAAAATCGTGTATTTCGAGAAAGTGCAAATGGCCTGTAATTTTTTAGGAAATAAAATAAATGGGCCGCATGGACGCTACATTATTTGTTCACCCAGCCCAGCTAATGGTTGTAATTCAAAAAAAAGATCAAATTAACTGTAAATTTTACCGCGCAAAAAAGACTGTAAATTCTGAAAAAATGGGTTGAATAAGTGCCACATTTTTGGAGGCTGAAATGTGGGCCAATAGGTCGAAGCCAATGCAAGTTGTTGTCAATTTAGTCAACAAATGATTCTGACATGTTAGCCATTGGATTTACATCCAACGACCGGCATCCATCTTCAATCTCTCGTCTTCTTCCTCCAGCGCTGCCGGGACCACCTCCCGCCTCCTGCTGCTAGCAGCTTTGCTTAGCACGCTTCGCTATGAAGCGCTACTCCACCGTTGGCCAGGCCATCCCTCCACCCCTCCACACCTCTTGTTCTTCTCCACAGACTGCCGAACCACACCGCACTAGAACCAGTTAACCCTCGTACACCTCTCTGTCTGCGACTCTACTCCCGCATCTTCCCATCTCCGGCTCGTTGCTGCCCGGGGCCTCGCCGTCATCCACCACCTTGGATGCGCTCGGTGCGGCGTGGTCAACGTGGTCAACGAACGACACCATCGGAAGTAGACTGTGCATGGAGAGGCTGACAGCTGGGTCCACGGCCGCACACAAGGAAATGCCTCCTTATTACGCGCAAAATAATGATTCCTCCACCTGACATCTGGGACCCACCGGAAGGGCCTCTGTATTTTGCGAAAATAACGTGCCCCCCACTGACATGTCGGACCCAGCAGCTATCTTCGCACGCAAGGAAGTGCCTCCTTATTATGCATAAAAAATGAATATTTCCCCTACCAGCTGGAACCCAGCATAGTGGGAGGATGACTTGTGGGCCTACCAAGTTGACGGGGACGAAGGGCTTTGTCAACTTAGTCAATATGAAAGATTCTAGCTCCTGTTACCGTACAATGTTCATCCAACGGCCGTAGTGCTTGTTCAACCTCTGGTCTTCTTGCTCCAGCCACCCAAACCAGCGCCGGTCGTGCCGCGTGCTCCTGCCTCCCATGGCCGGTTGTGATGCCGCGGAGGCCTCACCGCCCCCTACTACTCCCACCGCTGGCCAGGCCATCCCTCTACTCACCCACACCTCCTATTATTCTACGGCGACAGCAGCCTCACACCGCAGTCGAACCAGTGAACCCTCGTACTCCTCTTCGCATGAGCATCCACTGCTGCGTCTTCCCCGGCTCTGAGTCGTCCCCTTCCTATTAGTCGTCGTTGTCCATCGCCGTGGTGCTCTCGGCGCAACGTGGTCAACATGGTCAAGGAATGACTTCCATCGGACGTTGACTGTACGTGGAGAGGCTGACAGCTGGGTCCACGGCCGCAGCAAGGAAGTGCCTCCTTATTATACGCAAAATAATGATTCCTCCACTTGACAACGCGGACCTACTGAACGGGCCATCGTATTTCGCGAAAAAAACGTTTCCCCCTGACTGTTGGGACCCACCAGCTACATCTTCGCATGCAAGGAAGTGCGTTCGGGCAAAAAAACGATTCGCCCCCCTGACTACTGGAACCCACCAGCTACATCTTCACACGCAAGGAAGTGCGTCCGGGCAAAAAAAACGATTCACCCCCCTGACTGCTGGGACCCACCAGCTACATCTTCGCACGCAAGGAAATGCCTGACAGTCGGGACCCACCTGGTCAAAGCGTACGTAGCGTTGTCATTCTGGTCGCGAACGTGTACGTACATATATACTGGTGGATGTAGAGGCACGTACGTGTCATAGTAGAGGCGCGCACGTAGCATGTACACGTACGTACAGCGGCCAGGGTGCAAGAAAGAAAATACGGCCACGTAAGTGTACATACGGGCGGGGTCTCGAACGCCTACTCGCGCATACGTACGGCCAAGGCTCGTGTACATGGCTGGGTCGGAACGGAGAAACGGCGTCGTCGTCGTGTTCATGGGGAGGCAACAGAATGCATCGTGTTCATGGGGAGGCAACGGAATGCGTCGTGTTCATCGGGAGGCAACGGAACGTGTGGGAGCCAACCGGCTGAGTCGGAACGGAATGCGTGGTCGTGTTCATCGAGGGGGCTTGGACGGAACAGGCGATGGAAATGAGGCCTGGCGTACCACAAAACGAAGGAAACAGACCTCCTACGTTTGGAACGGGGTCCTGTTGATCAGGAGGGGTGTGGCGTACCGCAAAACGGAGGAAACGGACCTCCTACGGTCGAAACGGGGGTCCCGTTGATCGGGAGGGGTGTGGCGTACCGCAAAACGGACGAAACGGACCTCCTACGGTCGAAACGGGGGTCCTGCTGATCGGGAGGGGTGTGGCGTACCGCAAAACGGACGAAACGGACCTCCTACGGTCGAAACGGGGGTCCTGTTCATCGGGGGGGTGTGGCGTATGCAAAACGGGACTCCATGGGATATTGTTCATCTCCACCGTCAACCTCCTCCAGCCTCCACGGGCTCCTGTTCATCCAGCCTCCACCGCGCGCTACTCCACCGGCTACTGTTCAACCACCCCTCCACGGGCACCCCTCAACCGTCTACTGTTCATCCAGCCCTCCACACCACGGGGTCCTGTTCAACCACCCCTCCACGGGCACCCCTCCACCGTCTACTGTTCATCCAGCCCTCCACACCACAGGGTCCTGTTCATCCAGAGGCAACGCCACCGCTCACTGTTCATCCAACCCCCCGGCAACGCTCATTGTTCATCCAATCGATCGGCTCCAGTTAGCAGCAGTAGCGAAGGAACCGCTCGATCGGGTTCAGTTAACAGCCATTGATCGATCGCTCGGGTTCAGTAACGCGTAGCCTGCAGTGCAATCGCTCGGGTTCAGTTAGAGCACAACGCCTCGCTCTGGTTCAGTTAGAGCCAGTGCCTCGCACACACACGCGTACGTGTACGAGAGAAACATGCATCGCTCGACCCCCGACCTCCCACCGTAGCCGGGAACTCCCCGAAATTTTGCTCCCCCTCGCTTCTACCACGGTTTTTTCCATCATGGACGGCCCAAAGAATGTCATGCAGCTGCGTCTCCAGCCCGCCCAGGACGAAAAGCCCATTTTATGTCATGATTTTTTGTCATAGAAGTAGGAGCCCACCACATCTATGATGATACCGGGTTTTGTCACAATTATCGTCATAGAAGTGGCATATGTATGACAGAAAAAAAATTCGTTCGGCCCAAAATGTCACGGATGTGTCTTTTTTTGTAGTGCTATCAATTGCCCAAGAGTAATTTGTTTACCCACCGTTTGCTATCTTTCTCGAGAGAAGCCACTAGTGAAACCTACGCCCCCGAGTCTTCTTCCTCATATATTTGGTTGTGATCTACTTTTCCTTTGCATTTTTATTCAGATCTATTAAACCAAAAATACTTTGCTGCACTTTATTTTATTTGCGATCTATTATTTCAATCTACTATAAATTTCTGGCATCATTACCCGAAAGGGATTGACAACCCCTTTAACACGTCGGGTTGTGAGGTGTTGTTATTTGTGTGAGGTGTTGTTTACATTGTGTTGCTTGGTTCTCCTACCGGTTCGATAACCTTGGTTTCTTCACTGAGGGAAATACCTGCCGTCGCTGTGCTGCATCATCCCTTCCTCTTTGGGGAAATACCGACATAGTCCTAGAAGACAGTAGCTTTTCTGGCGCTATAGTCAGAGAGCAATCAAAAGGAATTTCTGGCGCTGTTGCCGGGGAGGATCTTCAGCATAACCAGGTTCCCAATCACAAATCTCATCTCCTCGCAATTTACTTTATTTTCCATTTACCTCTCGTTTTCCTTTCCCCCACTTCACAAAAAAATTCCGTTTTATTCGCCCCTCTTTTTCGTTCGTCGTTTTCTCGTCAGATCTCATGTTTGCTTGTGTTGCCATGTGCCTTCTATATGCTTGCATCTTCGCTTGCTAAAAATCTATTGATATGGATCCTCATCCACTTGCTAATCTTTTTAAAAGATCCAATCATGATGAACCAATTGCTATTGAGTTGAGTGCACTATATTATCTTTATGAAGTTTTGCTTGAGAATCATGAATCTGAAAATTGTGATGAAGAAATTTATGAAGTGATTCATGATAGCTCCTTAAATGAAAAGCATGATTGCAATAATCTTACTATAAATTATATTAATGTCAATTGTGCTAATAATATGCAAAACCCCAAGCCTGGGGATGCTTGTTTTGTCATGTCCGATACTTATTGCAATGATCATGATTGGGGTGATATTGTTTCTTATGATCTTGAAAATTTATTTAAGCCTCATGATGAATATGTTTGCGATAATATTGAAAGTGGGTTTGGAAGAGTGTCAACTTTGCATGCATGTGGATCATAAAGAGAAAAAATATATGATAGTTATATTATTGAATTTTATTATGATCCTACATATAATTATTATGAGAGAGGAAAATATGGTTGTAGAAATTTTCATGTTATTAAATTTCCTCTCGTTGTGTTGAGATTGTCAATGTTTTATTCCTCTTCTTTGCATATGCTAGATGTTTCTTGTCTTGATAATTTGTTTTCCTATAAAATTCCTATGCATAGGAAGTATGTTAGATTTAAATGTGTTTGTCACATGTTTCATGATGCTCTCTTTGTGTTTCGATTATTATCTGTTGCGTGAGCATCCTTGAAATATTATGCCTAGCTAGGGGCATAAAACTATAGCACTTGTTGGGAGGCAACCCAATGAATAAAATTTATTTTTGCTTTTTGCTTCCTATTTTTGAGTGTTAGCACAATATTGCTGTTGTTATGATTGCGTTTTTTATGTTTTAAATAGTGTTTGTGCCAAGTAAAGCCTTTAGGATCTTCTTGGGTGATAGTTGTTTGATCTTGCTGAAAAACAGAATCTTTTATGCTCACGAAATTAATTTTCATTTTTTACCAGAGAGCGATAAAATACACATTCCACTTGCATTAGATCAATATACAAATTTCTCAGGTCGTCCTAATTTTTCAGAATTTTTGGAGTTACATAAGTATTCGAAATAGTCAGATTGCTAGAGACTGTTCTATTTTAACAGATTCTGTTTTCTTTGTGGTGTGTGCTTATTTTGATGGCTCTATGGTTTTCTTTGATGAGTTTTTGCCATAGAAAAGTTGAACTACAGTAGATATAATACAAAAAAATATGAATTGGTTTGATATAGCACTTATAGTAGTGCTTTATTATTCTTATACTAACGGATCTCACGAAGGTTTTGTTGAGTTTTGCGTGATTGAAGTTTTCAAGTTTTGGGTTATCTTACGATGGATGAAGGAAGGATGGAAGAGCCTAAGCTTGGTGATGCCCCGGCATCCCAAGCTATTATCCAAGTGTAACGCCCCGAGACCGATGTGCCAGGTGTCGTTCAGTTATTCGTTGTTGTTGCGTTGTCATTGCTTGCGTGTCATGCATCTCATATCATGTCATCACGTGCATTGCATTTGCATACATGTTCATCTCATGCAGTCGAGCATTTTCCCCGTTGTCCGCTTTGCAATCCAGCGCTTCGTTCTCCTCCGGTGGTCGTTTCTACCTTTCTTTCATGTGTGGGGTTTAAACATTTCCGGATTGGACCGAGACTTGCCAAGCGGCCTTGGTTTACTACCGGTAGACCGCCTGTCAAGTTTCGTACCATTTGGACTTCGTTTGACGCTCCAACGGTTAACCGAGGGACCGAAAAGGCCTCGTGTGTGTTGCAGCCCAACACCCCTCCAATTTGGCCCAAAACCCACCAAACTCTGCTCCATCATCTCGTTCGTTCGATCACGATCGCGTGGCCGAAAACCGCACCTCATTTGGACTCTCCTAGCTCCCTCTACCTATAAATATGTCCTCCCCGTCCATTTTCGCGGACGAAACCCTAGTCTACCACCTCCCCGCGCCACCGGACATGTCCGTCCAGTCGCCGGACACGTCCAGTTCCGCCGCCACCTCACTCCGGTGAATCAGCGCCCGACACGTCAGCCTCGTCGTCGCCTTCACCCAATCAACATGCGCCACCTCAGCCAGCCGCGCCTCCCCCGCCGCAGATGGCCCTGCAGGCCCATCCGGGGCCCGCCCAAGCCCGCGAGAGCCCGGACCGGCCCCCGCACTCCGCCGCCAGAGCCTCCCCTGCGCCGCCGCCTTGCGTCTCGTCACCGGCCGCCGCCCCGCGCCTCCCCGCCACCGCGCTTCGCCGCTCCGCCGCCTACCGGCGCCGTCTTCGCCGGAGCGCGCCACCTGGGCCTTCGCAGGCCGCCGCTCGACTGCGGGGTTCCCGAGCGGACGAACCCCGAGTGCTCGCCGGCCCTCTTCACCTCGCCGTCCGGCCGCAGGAGCTCGCCGGAGCTCCGGTGCCGCGCCGCCACTTCAGGAGCTCGCCGGAGCTGCCGCCCATCACCGCCGCCGACCTCGGGAGCGCGTCGCCGCCTCTGCCATGGCCGCCCCGCTCGCCTCCGACGCCGGATCCAGGATCCCCGTCCCCGGATCTCCCCGTCCCGGCGATCGGACGGCCTCCCAGCTCGCCGGAGCCACATCTCCGGTCATCTTCCCCGTCAATTCCGGCAAGGATCCTGGTGAACCTCGAGCCACGTGCAAGTCAACCCTAGATCCGTTTTCCACGTTTCATATGCCCATCTTCATCGCATCATATCTTTGCATCCGTGGCTCCATTTTGGACATATGATATATCAAAATCTTCGTCTCGACGAGTACATCATTTCATTCCATTGCATCATTTGCATTTGAGTTCATCTTGATGCCCAAAATGCTGTTAGAAGGAGGCATCGTGAGTTAAATTGCAGATCCGTTAGCTCATCGTAGACTTTTGTCATTTTTGCCATGATTATTTAGTGCATGATATGCCTGTGACTCTTTGGGATAAATTGTTAAGCATTTTGTCTTCTTTCCAGAGGTGCCACCCATGCATTTTTAGGATGTGTGTGGTGACTTGTGCAAGCTTGCAAAGAGGGGCACCTGATTAATCTGTTTTCAGGGACTTAGTGATTTTCACTAAGTCTGGGATATTTTAGTTCATGATGCCATATGTTCAGCTTGTTTCCTAGTGATCCGTGCCTCTTTTGAGGATGATCAGCAAGGGAGTTTTGATATTTATGTTATGCTCTATCCATCCATGTCTTTGTTTGCATATGTGGAGTGCTCTAGCTTGAGTCAATCGAGCTCAACTTTTGCATCGTTGTGTATTTGGGAAGATCGTTAACTCTTTTGCGATTTTGCCGGTGCTATTGCTAGTGATCCATGCATGCTATGCCATTGTTCTTGCCATGCCTAGTTGGCATTTTGTGCCTATTTTATGGATATATGCTTGACTTGCCATGACTTGCACCGTAATGAGTGCATCGAGCTCGTTTACATGCCTCCGTGAGTTATAATTTCAGCATGTCTCAGTTTTCACTAAGTCTGAAAACTGATTGTGTTTCATCCATGTTCGTGTGCTCGTTAGAGTATTTTGTGAACCCTTTTGGCCCCAGGTCACTTTGGGTGTTTTGTTAAGATTGTTGAGTAGTTCCATGCCATGTTCTTACTTGTCATGTTCAGGTTATGTATCATGTTGTTTTGTTGCTCCGAAGAGAGCATCGTGGTCTGAAATTTCAGGCTAGTGTTAATTTCACTAAGTCTGAAATCTGTTTCGCTTATTCATTTTTGCCATGCTTGTTTGAACCTCATAATGGATGAATTTGGCCATGGCTCAGTCCTAGTGATTTGTTAAGCATCTTGTGTACATCCCTGCCATGTATTTTGTTTTCATGTTTGGTGGCTGTAGCATGTTCATTTCGTTGCATTTAGGAGCCTACTTGCTGTAAATCGCAGATCGGTTCGTTTCGTAAAACACTTGCCATTTCCAAACCGTAGCTCCGATTCCTATGATCTTTATATCGTTTTCAGGGGATTTCTCCCCCTCTATCCAGTGGCACACTTGGTTATCCAAGTTGAGGCCAGGTTCATGCATTTTCTGTCACGTCTTGCATTTTGCATCCCGCATCGCATCCCGCATCTCGCATATCATACCATGTCCATGTGTTGGTTGTTTACTATGTTGTTTGCTCTTTTTTGGTGATTGCTTCTTCGGGTTGGTTCCGATAACGTCGAGTTTGTGAGGACCCGTTCGACTACGTCCATTTGTCTTCTTCATGGACTCGTTCTTCTTCCTTGCGGGATTTCAGGCAAGATGATCATACCCTCGAAATCACTACTATCTTTGCTATGCTAGTTTGCTCGCTCTTTGCTATGCCATTGCTACGATGCCTGCCACTTGCTTGTCAGCCTCCCAAACTGCCATGTTCAGCCTCTAACCCACCAATGTCCTAGCAAACCGTTGATTGGCTATGTTACCGCTTTGCTCAGCCCCTCTTATAGCGTTGTTAGTTGCAGGTGAAGATCGAAGTTTGTTCCTTGTTGGAACATGGAGATGTTGTTCCTTGTTGGAACATGTTTACTTGTTGGGATATCACAATATATCTTATTTAATTAATGCATCTATATACTTGGTAAAGGGTGGAAGGCTCGGCCTTATGCCTGGTGTTTTGTTCCACTCTTGCCGCCCTAGTTTCCGTCATATCGGTGTTATGTTCCCGGATTTTGCGTCCCTTACGCGGTTGGGCTATAATGGGAACCCCTTGACAGTTCGCCTTAAGTAAAGCTTCTCCAGCAATGCCCAACATTGGTTTTACCATTTGCCACCTAGCCTTTTTTCCCTTGGGTTCTGCAGACTCAAGGGTCATCATTATTTTACCCCCCCCCCCCCGGGCCTGTGCTCCTCTGAGTGTTGGTCCAACCTGTCAGCTGCCGGTGGCCATCAGGGGCAACTCTGGGCTGGCTTACCCGTACCTAGGACAATCTGAGTGTGCCCTGAGAAAGAGATATGTGCAGCTCCTATCGGGATTTGTCGGCACATTCGGGCGGTGTTGCTGGTTTAGTTTTACCCTGACGAAATGTCTTGTTGTACTGGGATACCGAGTCTGATCGGAATGTCTCGGGTGGAGGTCTATTCCTTCGTTGACCGTGAGAGCTTGTCATGGGCTAAGTTGGGACACCCCTGCAGGGATTTGAACTTTCAAAAGCCGTGCCCGCGGTTATGGGCAGATGGGAATTTGTTAACGTCCGGTTGTAGAAAACCTGAAGTTGACCTTAATTAAAACGAATCAACCGCGTGTGTAACCGTGATGGTCTCTTTCCGGCGGAGTCCGGGAAGTGAACACGGTTGTTGGAGTTATGCTTGACGTAGGTAGTCCAGGATCACTTCTTGATCATACTTTTATCGACCGTGCTTTGCCTTCTCTTCTTGCTCTCTTTTGCGAATAGGTTAGCCACCATATATGCTAGTCGCTTGCTGCAGCTCCACCTCATACTTTTACCTTACCCATAAGCTTAAATAGTCTTGATCGCGGGGGTGCGAGATTGCTGAGTCCCTGTGGCTCACAGATACTTCCAAAACCAGCTTGCAGGTGCCGTTGAGTTTGTGCAGATGACGCAACCCAGCTCAGGAGGAGCTCGATGAAGATCTTGTCCTTTGTGTTGTTTCTTTATAGTTGATCAGTAGTGGAGCCCAGTTGGGGTCGATCGGGGACCTTTGTCGCATTTGGGGTTCTTCTTTTATTTTGGTTCCGTAGTCGGACCATGAGTGTATTTGATTGATGTAATGCTTTATTCAGGTATTTGTGTGAAGTGGCGATTGTAAGCCAACTATGTAACTCTTTCCCTTATTATATTACATGGGTTGTGTGAAGATTACCTCACTTGCGCCATATGCCTTCAATGCGATTATGCCTCTAAGTCGTGCCTCGACACATGGGAGATATAGTCGCATCAAGGGTGTTACACCAAGAATGAGCAACCAACTAAGCTTGGATGCCCCCGAGTGGCATCCCCGCTTTCTTCCAACAACTATCGGTATTTTACTCGAGACTATATTTTTATACGTCACATGATATGTGTTTTGCTTGGAGCGTCTTGTATGATATAAGTCTTTGCTTGATTTATTTTGTGTTGTAAGTCATCAATCCTTGCTGGACACACCTATTTGAGAGAGCCAAAATTATGTCATGACTTGTTAGAATTGCTCTCTATGCTTCACTTAAATTTTTATGAGCAATGGACTTGCTCTAGTGCTTCACTTATATCTTTTTAAGCACGGTGTGCTTAGTATTTTTGGAGAAATGCTCTCTTGCTTCACTTAGATTTACTAGAGAATACCCCGCGCCTTGCTGCGGGAATCGATTGCAATATATTCCAGTGATTGATTGTATGAAGTTTCCATAGTTGAATTAATAATATATGAACTAAAGCTAAAAATAAATAGTATATATTGTATGCCCTCCGTCTCAAAATAAGTGCCGCAACTTTATACGAACTTTAGTACAAAGTTGTATTAAGATTGAGACACTTATTTTGGGACAAAGTTCGTATAAAGTTGAGGCACTTATTTTGAAACGGAGGGAGTATTTGATTATTGTGTAGTCAGAAAATATTTTGAATATAAGTGGCATAACGTAATGGAAAACTTTTTTCATGCATTTTGAGTGGACCTTTGATGAGGTGGCATGTGTGGTGAGGTGAAAGGTGTGCATGAGATCAACTAATAATGAAAAACTTTTTCTCATGCATGTAGTGATGGGCCTTTGATAAGGTGGCATGCGTGCATGTTGAGATAAATAGGATAGTGGGGATCAACTTCTTATGTATATAGGATTTGAGAGTTAATAAAATTTTGAAGAAATTCTTCTTGCTTCACTTAAATTATTTTGAGAGAAAGAAAAAAATTATTATACTCATGATCTTCACTTATATTTGTTTGAGCTTATGAAAAGCAACACATGAAAATTAGTCCCAAAGTGATAGATATCCAAGAAGGATAAGAAAAAATGTCATAAGATCATTGGGCAAAATAAACTTGATTCTTAGTAATAGTTTTGAGATATGATGATGTGATATGTGAGTTATATTGATGAGTAATTGTGCTCTAGTAGGAATATTGGTGTTAAGGTTTGTGATTCTCGAAGCATGCACATATAGTCTCTCGTTATGCACTGATGTTGGAGCATGATTTATTTTTGATTGTCTTCCTTATGAGTGGCGGTTGGGGACGAGCGATAGTCTTTTCCTACCAATCTATCCCCCTAGGGGCATGCGTAGTAGTACTTTGCTTTGAGGGCTAATAAACTTTTGCAATAAGTATATGAGTTCTTTATGACTAATGTGAGTCCATGGATTATACACACTCTTACCTTTTTGCAATTTGCTAGCCTATACGGTACCGTGCATTGCCTTTTTCTCACATTGAGACGTGCTACAAACTTCGCAGGTGCATGATACGTCCATTTTGCATCATGCTTTTATATCGATATTTATTACATTATGGGCTGTTATTATACATTATGTCACAATACTTATGCCTATTCTCTCTCATTTTACAAGGTTTACATGAAGAGGGAGAATGCCGGCAGCTGGGATTCTGGGCTGGAAAATGAGCAAATATTAGAGACCTATTCTGCACATCTCCAAAAGTCTTGAAACTTCACGGAAGGTATTTCCAGAATATATAAAAAATACTAAGGGCAAGAACTTCCAGAGGGGGGCCACACCCTGGCCACGAGGGTGAGGGCGCGCCCTACCCCCTGGGCGCGCCCCCTGCCTCGTGGGCCCCCTGGTGGCCCTTCGATGCCCATCTTCTGCTATATGGAGTCTTTCGTCGAGGAAAAAATGATCAGCAAGCTTTCGGGACAAGACTCCGCCGCCATGAGGCGGAACCTTGGCGGAACCAATCTAGGGCTCCGGCGGAGCTGTTCTGCCGGGGACACTTCCCTCCGGGAGGGGGAAATCATCACCATCGTCATCACCAACGCTCCTCTCATCGGGAGGGGGCCAATCTCCATCAACATCTTCACCAGCACCATCTCCTCTCAAACCCTAGTTCATATCTTGTATCCAATTCTTGTCTCTAAGTCTGGGATTGGTACCTATAGGTTGCTAGTAGTGTTGATTACTCCTTGTAGTTGATGCTAGTCGGTTTATTTGGTGGAAGATCATATGTTCAGATCTTATATGCATATTAATACCCCTCTGATTATGAACATGAATATGCTTTGTGAGTAGTTACGTTTGTTCCTGAGGACATGTGAGAAGTCTTGCTATTAATAGTCATGTGAATTTCGTATTCGTTCGATATTTTGATGAGATGTATGCTGTCTCTCCTCTAGTGGTGTTATGTGAACGTCGACTACATGACACTTCACCATTGTTTGGGCCTAGAGGGAGGCATTGGGAAGTAATAAGTAGATGATGGGTTGCTAGAGTGACAGAAGCTTAAACCCTAGTTTATGCGTTGCTTCGTAAGGGGCTGATTTGGATCCATATATTTCATGCTATGGTTAGGTTTACCTTAATACTTCTGTTGTAGTTGCGGATGCTTGCAATAGGGGTTAATCATAAGTGGGATGCTTGTCCAAGTAAGGACAGTACCCAAGCACCGGTCCACCCACATATCAGATTATCAAAGTACCGAACGCGAATCATATGAACATGATGAAATCTAGCTTGACGATAATTCCCATGTGTCCTCGGGAGCGCTTTCTTCTGTATAAGAGTTTGTCCAGGCTTGTCCTTTGCTACAAAAAGTATTGGGACACCTTGCTGCACTTTATTTACTTTTTTACTTGTTGCTCGTTACAAATTATCTTATCACAAAACTATCTATTACCTATAATTTCAGTGCTTGCAGAGAATACCTTGCTGAAAAACGCTTATCATTTCCTTCTGCTCCTCGTTGGGTTCAACACTCTTACTTATCGAAAGGACTACGATAGATCCCCTATACTTGTGGGTCATCAAGACTCTTTTTTGTCGCCGTTGCCGGGGAGTGAAGCGCCTTTGATAGGTGGAATTTGCTAAGGAAAAATTTATATAGTGTTTTGAAATTTACTGTCACTTGTTACTATGGAAAGTAATCCTCTGAGGGGCTTGTTCGGAGTATCTTCACCCCAAACAGTAGAGCAAAAGTTCCTCCTCAACCTACTCAACCTATTGAACCTACTGAAAATGAAAATGTCTACTTTGAAATTCCTTCGGGTATGATAGAAAAACTGCTAGCTAATCCTTTTGCAGGAGATGGAACATTACATCCTGATGAGCACCTAATATATGTGGATGAAGTTTGTGGATTATTTAAGCTTGCAAGTATGCCCGATGATGTTAACAAGAAGAAGGTCTTCCCTTTAGATTTGAAGGGAGATGTATTTACATGGTATAGGCTATCTGATGATATGGGATCATGGAACTACAAACGATTGAAATTGGAATTTCATCAGAAGTTTTATCCTATGCATCTTGTTCATCGTGATCGTAATTATATATATAATTTTTGGCCCCACGAAGGAGAAAGCATCGCTCAAGCTTGGGGGAGGCTTAAATCAATTTTATATTCATGCCCCAATCATGAGCTCTCAAGAGAAATGATTATCCAAAAAAATTATGCTCGGCTTTCTGATAACAACCGCACCATGCTTGATACTTCTTGTGATGGCTCTTTTATGATGAAGACTATTGAATTCAAATGGGATTTATTGGAAAGAATTAAACACAACTCTGAAGATTGGGATCTCGACGAAGGTAAGGAGTCAGGTATGACACCTAAGTTTGATTGTGTTAAATCGTTTATGGATACCGATGTTTTCCGTAAATTTAGCACTAAATATGGACTTGACTCTGAGATAGTAGCTTCTTTCTGTGAATATTTTGCTACTCATGTTGATCTTCCTAAGGAGAAGTCGTTTAAATAACATCCTCCCACAGAAGTAAAAGTAGCTGCACCTATTAAAGTTGAAGAAAATACTATCACTTATAATGATCCTATTATTCCTACTGCTTATGTTGAGAAACCACCTTTTCCTGTTAGGATAAAAGATCATGCTAAAGCTTCAACTGTGGTTCGTCAAAGCAATATTAGAACCAATACACATCCTGAGCAAGTTAAAGTTGAACCTAATATTGCTATTGTTAAGGATCTCTTGGCTGATAATATTGATGTGCATGTTATTTATTTCTGTGATGAAACTGCTAGAATTGCTAAACCCCGTGATACAGATAAACCTAGACCTGTGGTAGGCGTGCCTGTTATTTTTGTTAAAATAGGAGATCATTGTTATCATGGCTTGTGTGATATGGGTGCTAGTGCTAGTGCAATACCTATTGACTTATACAAAGAAATTATGCATGATATTGCAGCTGCTGAGTTAGAAGATATTGATGTCACAATTAAACTTGCCAATAGGGATACTATTTCACCAATTGGGATTGTTAGAGATGTTGAAGTCTTGTGTGGGAAAACTAAATATCCTACTGATTTTCTTGTTCTTGGTTCCCCACAAGATAGCTTTTGTCCCATTATATTTGGTAGACCCTTCTTAAACACTATTAATGCTAGGATAGACTGCGAAAAGGATGTTGTTACTATTGGTTTAGGTGATATGTCTCATGAGTTCAACTTTTCTAAATTTTGTAGACAACACCGTGAAGAGGAATTGCCTAGGAAAGATGGAATTATTGGTCTTGCTTCTATTGTTGTACCTCCTAGTGATCCTTTAGAACAATATTTGCTAGACCATGAAAATGATATGTATATGAATGAAAGAAGGGAAATAGATGAAGTGTTCTTTAAACAGGGACCTATTCTGAAACACAACTTGCCTGTTGAAATCTTAGGGGACCCTCCTCCACCCAAGGCTGATCCCGTGTTTGAGCCTAAACCATTGCCTGATACTCTTAAATATGCTTATCTTGATGAAAATAAGGTATATCCTGTTATTATTAGTGCTAACCTTTCAGAGAAGGAGGAAGAAGATTATTGAAAACTCTGAAGAAGCACTGTGTTGCTATTGGATATACTCTTGATGATCTTAAGGGCATTAGCCCCACTCTATGTCAACACAAAATAAATTTGGAGAAAGATGCCAAACCAGTTATTGATCACCAACGACGGCTGAATCCTAAGATGAAAGAAGTGGTAAGAAAAGAAATACTAAAGCTCCTTGAGGCAGGTATAATTTACCATGTTGCTGATAGTCAGTGGGTAAGTCCGGTCCATTGTGTTCCTAAGAAGGGAGGTATTACTGTCGTTCTTAATGATAAAGATGAATTGATTCCGCAAAGAATTATTACAGGTTATAGGGTGGTAATTGATTTCCGCAAATTAAATAAGGCTACTAAAAAAGATCATTACCCCTTACCTTTCATTGATCAAATGCTAGAAAGGTTATCCAAACATACACATTTTTGCTTTCTAGATGGTTATTCTGGTTTCTCTCAAATACCTTTGTCAGCTGATGATCAATCAAAGACCACTTTTACTTGCCTTTTCGGTACTTTTGCTTATAGACGTATGCCTTTTGGTTTATGTAATGCACCTGCTACCTTTCAAAGATGCATGATGGCTATATTCTCTGACTTTTGTGAAAAGATTTGTGAGGTTTTCATGGACGATTTCTCCGTTTATGGATCCTCTTTTGATGATTTCTTAAGCAACCTTGATCGAGTTTTGCAGAGATGAAACTAACCTTGTCTTGAATTGGGAGAAGTGCCACTTTATGGTTAATGAAGGTATTGTCTTAGGGCATAAAATTTCTGAAAGGGGCACTAAAGTTGATAAAGCTAAAGTTGATGCTATTGAAAAGATGTCGTGTCCCAAGGACATCAAAGGTATAAGAAGTTTCCTTGGTCATGCCGGCTTTTATAGGAGGTTCATTAAGGACTTCTCAAAAATTTCTCGGCCTCTGACTAATTTATTACAAAAAGATATACCATTCGTCTTTAATGATGATTGTGTAGAAGCATTTGAAATACTTAATAAAGCATTGATCTCTGCACCGATTGTTCAGCCACCTAATTGGAATTTACCTTTTGAAATTATGTGTGATGCTAGTGATTATGCTGTAGGTGCTGTTCTAGGGCAAAGAGTTGATAAGAAATTAAATGTTATTCAATATGCTAGTAAAACTCTAGACAATGCCCAGAGAAATTATGCTACTACTGAAAAAGAATTATTAGCAGTTGTATTTGCTTGTGATAAGTTCAAACCTTATATTGTTGATTCTAAAGTAACTATTCACACAGATCATGCTGCTATTAAATATCTTATGGAAAAGAAAGATGCTAAACCTAGACTTATTAGATGGGTTCTCTTGCTACAAGAATTTGATTTGCATATTATTGATAGAAAGGGAGCCGAGAACCCCGTTGCAGATAACTTGTCTAGGTTAGAAAATGTTCCTGATGACCCACTACCTATTGATGATAGCTTTCCCGATGAACAATTAAATGTCATAAACGCTTCTCATACTGCTCCATGGTATGCTGATTATGCTAATTACGTTGTTGCTAAATTTATACCACTTAGTTTCACATACCAGCAAAATAAAAGGTTTTTCTATGATTTAAGACATTACTTTTAGGATGACCTACATCTCTATAAAGAATGAGTAGATGGTGTTATTAGACGTTGTGTACCTGAGCATGAACAGGAACAGATCCTACGCAAGTGTCACTCTGAAGCTTATGGAGGACACCACGCTGGAGATAGAACTGCACATAAGGTATTGCAATCCAGTTTTTATTGGCCTACTCTCTTCAAGGATGCCCGTAAGTTTGTCTTATCTTGTGATGAATGTCAAAGAATTGGTAATATTAGTAGACGTCAAGAAATGCCTATGAATTATTCACTTGTTATTGAACCATTTGATGTTTGGGGCTTTGATTATATGGGACCTTTTCCTGCCTCTAATGGATATACACATATTTTAGTTGTTGTTGATTACGTTACTAAGTGGGTAGAAGCTATTCCAACTAGTAGTGTTGATCATAACACCTCTATTAAGATGCTTAAAGAAGTTATTTTTTCGAGGTTTGGGGTCCCTAGGTATTTAATGACTGATGGTGGTTCACATTTTATTCTTGGTGCTTTCCGTAAAATGCTTGCTAAGTGTGATGTTAGTCATAGAATTGCATCTCCTTATCACCCAAAGTCCAGTGGTCAAGTAGAATTGAGTAATAGAGAACTCAAATTAATTTTGCAAAGACTGTTAATAGATCTAGAAAGAATTGGTCCAAGAAACTTGATGATGCATTATGGGCCTATAGAACTCAAATATGTCTCCGTATAAAATGGTTTATGGAAAAGCATGTCACTTACCTCTCGAACTAGAGCATAAGGCATATTGGGCTATTAAAGAGCTCAACTATGATTTCAAACTTGCCGGTGAGAAGAGGTTATTTGACATTAGCTCACTTGATGAATGGAGAACTCAAGCCTATGAGAATGCCAAATTGTTTAAAGAAAAAGTTAAAAGATGGCATGACAAAATGATACAAAAGCGTGAGTTTAATGTAGGTGATTATGTATTGCTATACAACTCTCGTTTAAGATTTTTTGCAGGAAAACTTCTCTCTAAATGGGAAGGTCCTTAGGTTATCGAGGAGGTCTATTGTTCTGGTGCCATAAAAATCAATAACTTCAAAGGCACAAATCCGAAGGTGGTGAACGGTCAAAGAATCAAACATTATATCTCAGGTAATCCTATAAATGTTGAAACCAACGTTATTGAAACCATAACCCAAGAGGAATACATAAGGGACACTTTCTGGAACGTTTCAGACTGCGAAAAGGAATAGGTATGTGGTACGGTAAGTAAACTGACTCCAAAACAGTTCTAATGGCAATTTTTCTCCATTTTGGAATATTTAGAAAAATAAGAAGCAGTCCGAGAAGGACACGAGGACTCCATGAGGGTGGAGGGCGCACCCTACCCCCCTGGGCGCGCCCCCTGCCTCGTGGGCACCTCGTGCGCTCTTCGGACTCTGTTTTCTTGCACGTTACGTATTTTGGTCGGTAAAAATTCATTATATAACCTCCCAAAGGTTTTGACTCCCGTACCATGCAAAAATCTCCTGTTCTTGTTTCGAGCTGTTTTCTGCCAGGGTTGTCAAAGCCAAGCATCATGTCGTCTCCCTACTCCTCCAACAATGAGGGCAACGATGCTTGGCTAATGAAGATAGAGTTGAAGAGAGAAGAACCCATGGAGATCAACAAGGATGAAGGGATCAAGAAGGCCACGGAGGACCAAGTTCCGGCAATAGAAGACATCCTTCAACTTGATCGCAATCTTCTTACCCCAACTGAGATCGAACCTTTCAAGATGATTGAGTTAGCTCATATACAAAACAAGTATCTCACACGTGGAAATATTTTGTTGAAGGAGCATATCATTGCACTCAAGGGCATTATCCACAAGTTGGAAGACCTCCTACGCTCGATGTGCGACTATCCATCATCACCAACACCCTCTTCACCGACGAGAAAGGAGACATAATCATATGGGTATGGGCACTCCCCTTGGCAACTGCCAAACTTGGGGCAGTGCCCCGGTACCGTATCACCATCACATCTCTATCTTTATCGTTTTTCTTAGTTCGATCCTTTTAGTAATATCTTGATCTAGTAGAATAAAGTTTTTGGTATGATCTAGTTTTGAGTTTTGCTTTATGATCCCTCTATCTAATCGAGTCTGTGAGCTATATAATAAATATTAGTGTTGAGTCAAGGGCTTGATGATTTTGCTATGATCTTGAGGAAATAAAATAAAAAGAGAAAGAATAAAAAGAAACAAAGAGATCATATGGATCTTATGGAGAGTAATGAGCTCACATATAAAAGAGTATGATGAATAAAAGTTGTTGAGAGTTGACAAACACAGTTTTGGTCATCATTGCAATTAATAGGAAGTAATAAAGAAAGAGAGGTTCACATATAAATATACTATCTTGGACATCTTTTATGATTGTGAGCACTCATTAAAGTATGACATGCTAAGAGTTGATGTGGGACAAGGAAGACGACGTAATGGGTTATGTTTTCTTACATCTGAGATAAATTATATTGTCATGGATCATCCAACATGTTGAGCTTGCATTTCCCTCTCATGCTAGCCAATTTCTTCGCACCAAGTAGAGATACTACTTGTGCTTCCAAATATCCCTAAACCTAGTTTTGCCATGAGAGTCCACCATATCTACCTATGGATTGAGTAAGATCCTTCAAGTAAGTTGTCATCAGTGCAAGCAATAAAAATTGCTCTCTAAATATGTATGACTTATTAGTGTGGGAGAAAATAAGCTTTATACAATCTTGTGATATGGAGAAATAAAAGTGACGGACTGCATAATAAAGGTCCATATCACAAGTGGCAATATAAAGTGACGTTCTTTTGCATTAAGATTTCGTGCATCCAACCATAAAAGCGCATGACAACCTCTGCTTCCCTCTGCGAAGGGCCTATCTTTTACTTTCATCTTCTACCTTACATAAGAGTCATGGTGATCTTCACCTTTCCTTTTTACATTTTATCCTTTGGCAAGCACAATGTATTGGAAAGATCCTGATATATATAGCTAATTGGATGTGAGTCTTCATGAACTATTATTGTTGACATTACCCTTGAGGTAAAACATTGGGAGGCAAAACTATAAGCCCCTATCTTTCTCTGTGTCCGATTAAAACTCCATACCCATAAATATTGCGTGAGTGTTAGCAATTGTGAAAGATTAAAAGATGGTTGAGTATGTGGACTTGCTGAAAAGCTCTTATATTGACTCTTTCCTATGTTATGATAAATTGCAATTGCCTCAATGACTGAGATTAGAGTTTGTTGGTTCTCAATGAAGTTTATGATTCATACTTGAAATTGTGATTGAATTTTTACTTTAGCATAAGAGATCATATGACAATATATATATATATATATATATATATATATATATATATATATGTTGCTGTTCTAAGAATGATCATGATGCCCTCATGTCTGTCTTTTATTTTTATCGACACCTCTATCTCTAAACATGTGTACATATTTTTCGATTTCGGCTTTCACTTGAGGACAAGCGAGGTCTAAGCTTGGGGAGTTGATACGTCCATTTTGCATCATGCTTTTATATCGATATTTATTGCATTATGGGTTGTTATTACACATTATGTCACAATACTTATGCCTATTCTCTCTTATTTTACAAGGTTTACATGAAGAGGGAGAATGCCGGCAGCTTGGATTCTGGGCTGGAAAAGGAGCAAATATTAGAGACCTATTCTGCACAGCTCCAAAAGTCATGAAACTTCACAGAAGTTATTTCTAGAATATATAAAAAATACTGAGGGCAAGAAGTTCCAGAGGGGGGCCACACCCTGGCCACGAGGGTGGGGGCGCGCCCCCCCTGCCTCGTGGGCCCCCTGGTGGCCCTCCGATGCCCATCTTGTGCTATATGGAGTCTTTCGTCGAGGAAAAAGTGATAAGCAAGCTTTCGGGACGAGACTCCGCCGCCACGAGGCGGAACCAATCTAGGGCTCCGGCGGAGCTGTTCTGCCGGGGACACTTCCCTCCGGGAGGGGGGAAATCATCGCCATCGTCATCACCAACACTCCTCTCATTGGGAGGGGGCCAATCTCCATCAACATCTTCACCAGCACCATCTCCTCTCAAACCCTAGTTCATCTCTTGTATCCAATTCTTGTCTCTAAGTCTGGGATTGGTACCTGTAGGTTGCTAGTAGTGTTGATTACTCCTTGTAGTTGATGCTAGTCGGTTTATTTGGTGGAAGATCATATGTTCAGATCCTATATGCATATTAATACCCCTCTGATTATGAACATGAATATGCTTTGTGAGTAGTTACGTTTGTTCCTGAGGACATGGGAGAAGTCTTGCTATTAGTAGTCATGTGAATTTGGTATTCATTCGATGTTTTGATGAGATGTATGTTGTCTCTCCTCTAGTGGTGTTATGTGAACTTCGACTACATGACACTTCACCATTGTTTGGGCCTAGAGGGAGGCATTGGGAAGTAATAAGTAGATGATGGGTTGCTAGAGTGACAGAAGCTTAAACCCTAGTTTATGCGTTGCTTCGTAAGGGGCTGATTTGGATCCATATGTTTCATGCTATGGTTAGATTTACCTTAATACTTCTGTTGTAGTTGCGGATGCTTGCAATAGGGGTTAATCATAAGTGGGATGCTTGTCCAAGTAAGGACAGTACCCAAGCACCGGTCCACCCACATATCAGATTATCAAAGTACCGAACGCGAATCATATGAACGTGATGAAAACTAGCTTGACGCGATAATTCCCATGTGTCCTCGGGAGCGCTTTCTTCTATATAAGAGTTTGTCCAGGCTTGTCCTTTGCTACAAAAAGGATTGGGCCACCTTGCTGCACTTTATTTACTTTTGTTACTTGTTGCTCGTTACAAATTATCTTATCACAAAACTATCTATTACCTATAATTTCAGTGCTTGCAGAGAATACCTTGCTGAAAACCTCTTATCATTTCCTTCTACTCCTCGTTGGGTTCGACACTCTTACTTATTGAAAGGACTACGATAGATCCCTATACTTGTGGGTCATCAGTGCATCCAAACCCCGTGATATGATATGCTCTATCACACATAAGCCTTATTATATCTTCCTCAAAACAGCCACCATACCTACCTATTATGGCTTTTCCATGGCCATTCTGAGATATATTGCCATGCAACTTCCACCGCTTCCGTTTGATGACTTGAGCATTCACTGTCATATTGCTTTCATGATCATATAGCTGACATAGTAGTTGTGGCTTAGCCACCGTTCTTCATTTTTCATACATGTTACGCTAGATCATTGCACATCCTGGTACATGCCAAAGGCATTCATATAGAGTCATACTTTGTCATAGATATCGAGTTGTAATTTTTATTTCTTTTTGAGTTATAAGTAAATAGAAGTGTGATGATCATCATTATTCATTTTTAGAGCAGTGCCCCAGTGAGGAAAGGATGATGGAGACTATGATTCCCCCACAAGTCGAGATGAGGCTCCGGACAATGAGAGAGAGAAAAGGAAGAAAAAGAAAAAAAGGAAGAAAAAAAGAAAGAAAAAAGGGAAAAGAAAAGAAAAAATAATATATATATATATAAACAAAGAGAGAAGGGGCATTGGTAGTATCCTTTACCGCACTTGTGCTTCAAAGTAGCACCATGTTTTTCATATGGAGAGTCTCCTATGTTGTCACTTTCATATACTAGTGGGAATTTTTCATTATAGGATTAGATGCACACCCACTTAGTTTCATATTGAGCTTTCATACACTTATAGCTCTTAGTGCATTCGTTGCATGGCAATCCCTACTCTTCATGTTGATGTCGATTAATGGGCATCTCCATAGCCCGTTGGTTAGCCGCATCTATGTGAGACTTTCTTACTTTTTTGTCTTTTCTATATTTACCCCTATCATCATACTCTATTCCACACGCAGTGCTATATCCATGGCTTGCGCTCATGTATTGTGTGAGGGTTGAAAAAACTGAAGCGCGTTAAAAAGTATGAACCAATTGCTCGGCTTGTCATCGGGGTTGTGCATGATAAATACTTTGTGTTAAGAAGATAGAGAATGACAAGACTATAAGATTTTGTAGGGATAACTTATTTTAGCATTGATATTTTGAAAGACATGGTTGCTTGTTGATATGCTTGAGTATCTAAATTATTGTGTCAAAACTAGACTATTGCTTTGAATCACATAAAAAGTCCAAATGTCCATGCTATAAAGAAAAGAATATGATATGACATGTTAAACAGCACTCCACATCAAAAGTTCTGTTTTTATCACTTACCTACTTGAGGATGGGTAGGAGTTGAGCTTGGGGATGCTGATACGTCTCCAACGTATCTAAATTTTTTGATTGTTCCATGTTGTTTTATTATCAATCTTAGATGTTTTATAATCATTTTATTTCATTTTTTGGTACTAACCTATTGACATAGTGCCAAGTGCTAGTTCCTGTTTTTTCCGTGTTTTTTACATCACAGAAAATCAATATTAGACGGAGTCCAAATGCCACGAAACTTTACAGAGATTTTTTATGGACCAGAAGGAACATGTTGGGCCCTGGTTGCACCTGGGGGGAGTCCCAAGGAGGGGACAACCCACCAGGGTGCGCCAGGAGGCCCATGCGCTCCCTGGTGGGTTTTTGCCCACCTCGGGTGCCCCCGGACCGCCTCTTTGCTCTATAAATACCCCAAAAATACCAGAACCCTAGGGGAGTCGACGAAATATTCATCTAGCCGCCGCAGAGTCCAGAACCACCGGATCCAATCTAGACACCATCTCGGATGGGGTTCACCGCCTCCATTGGTGCCCCTCCGATGATGCGTGAGTAGTTCTTTGTAGACCTTTGGGTCCGTAGTTAGTAGCTAGATGGCATCATCTTTCTCTCTCTCTCTCTCTCTCTCTCTCTCTTGATTCTCAATACAATGGTCTCTTGGAGATCCGTATGATGTAACTCTTTTTGCGGTGTGTTTGTTGGGATCTGATGAACTTTGAGTTTATGATCAGTCATATCTTTTTATATCCATGAAAGTTATTTGAGTTTATTTGATCTCTTATAGCCTCGTATTTCTTCTCCGATATTTGGGTTTTGTTTTTGCCAACTTGATCTATTTATCTTGCAATGGGGAGAGGTGCCCGGTAGTGGGTTCGATCTTACGGTGCTTGATCCTAGTGACAGAAAGGGAACCGACATGTATGTATCGTTGCTACTAAGGATAAAAAGATGGGATCTATATCTACGCAATAGATAAACGGATCTTGTCTACATCATGTCATCATTCTTATTGCATTACTCTGTTTTTCCATGAACTTAATACACTAGATGCATGCTAGATAGCGGTCGATGTGTGGAGTAATAGTAGTAGATGCAGGCAGGAGTCGGTCTACTAATCTTGGATGTGATGCCTATGTAATGATCATTGCTTGGATATCATCATAATTATTTGAGGTTCTATCAATTGCCCAACCTTAATTTGTTTACCCACCGTTTGCTATCTTTCTCGAGAGAAGCCACTAGTGAAACCTACGGCCCCCGGGTCTTCTTCCTCATATATTTGCTTGTGATCTACTTTTCCTTTGCATTTTTATTCAGATCTATTAAACCAAAAATACAAAAATAATTTGTTGCACTTTATTTTATTTGCGATCTATTATTTCAATCTACTACAAATTTCTGGCACCGTTACCCGAAAGGGATTGACAACCCCTTTAACACATCGGGTTGCGAGGTGTTGTTATTTGTGTGCAGGTGATGTTTACATTGTGTTGCTTGGTTCTCCTACTAGTTCGATAACCTTGGTTTCTTCACTGAGGGAAATACCTACCGTTGCTATGCTGCATCATCCCTTCCTCTTTGGGGAAATACCGATGTAGTCCTAGTAGACAGGAGCTTTTCTGGCACTATAGTCAGAGAGCAATCGGCGTTGGCGCCCCCGACGTTGGCGCCCACGACCCCCTCGGCGCTCCCGGCGCCTGTGGCCGGTCCGGTCACCCGCGCCCGAACGGGCATTTTTCGCCTGAGCTCGCACTACGCCTCGGATGACTACATCCATGCGGCATCCACCTCTGAGCCATCGCCGTTGCCGTCCTTCGTTCGAGCCGCTCTTCGTGACCCGCTCTGGATGGCTGCGATGCAAGAGGAGTTTGACGCCCTGTTGCGCAACCGGATGTGGCAACTTGTTCCCCGTCCCAGGCATGCCAACGTGATTACCGGAAAGTGAGTCTTTAAACACAAGCTCCATCCTAATGGTACCCTTGATCGCTATAAAGCACGTTGGGTCATTTGTGGCTTCCGACAGCATGCTGGCATCGACTTCACCGACACCTTCGCTCTGGTCATCAAGCCCGACACGATACACACGGTTCTCCACCTTGCGGTCTCCCGTGCTTGGCCGGTGCACCAGATGGACGTCACCAACGCCTTCATCCATGGTCACCTTGAGGAGCAGGTCTTCTGCCAGCATCCCACCAAGTTTGTTGACCCGACGCTTCCCGACCACGTGTGCCTGCTTTCGCGGTCCATGTACAGACTCAAGCAGGCTCCGCATGCTTGGTACCAGCGCATCGCAGCGTTTCTCCACAAGCTTGGGTTCCGCTCTACCCGCTCGGACGCCTCGCTCTTCGTCTATCATCAGGGCTCTGACACAGTCTACTTGCTGCTCTATGTCGACGACATCATCCTGACGGCATGTACGGCTGGTCCCCTCAGTCAGCTCATGGCTCGTCTTCGCGCTGAGTTCGCCATCAAGGACTTGGGTCCTTTGCACTACTTCCTCGGTGTCGAGGTGGTGCGCCGTACAGATGGCTTCTTTCTTCATCAGCGGAAGTACGCTCACGAGCTCCTGGAGCGCGCCGGCATGCTTAAATGCAAGCCCGCCGCTACGCCTGTTGATATGAAGGCCAAGCTTTCTGTCACGGATGGTTCTCCTGCTTCGGATGCTGCTTTCTATCGGTCTATCGTTGGTGCTCTCCAGTACCTCACTCTGACTCGACCGGAGATCCAGTATGTCGTGTAGTAGTTGTGTATTCATATGCATGCTCCTCGAGATGTTCACTGGGCTGCCGTTAAGCGGATTCTCCGCTATATCTGTGGCACTATGGATCTTGGCGTCACGCTTCACGCCTCCGCCGGCACCGTCCT
This sequence comes from Triticum monococcum, assembly GCA_034509565.1. NCBI lineage: Eukaryota > Viridiplantae > Streptophyta > Magnoliopsida > Poales > Poaceae > Triticum > Triticum monococcum. The sequence goes on along the minus strand of CM067842.1, from coordinate 197,698,474 downwards.
CACCGCCTACTCCGATGCCGACTGGGCGGGCTGTCCTGACACTCGTCGCTCCACTTCAGGCTATTGTGTCTACCTTGGACCCTCACTTATCTGGTGGTCATCCAAGCGACAGCCTACGGTCTCCCATTCCAGTGTTGAGGCTGAGTATCGTGCGGTGGCCAACGCCGTCGTCGAGTGTTCGTGGCTTTGCCAGCTGCTTCAGGAGCTCTCTTGCCATGTTGACCGTGCCACGGTGGTCTACTACGACAACGTCTCGGTGGTCTACCTCTCCGCTAACCCGGTGCATCATCGACGGACCAAGCATATTGAGTTGGATATTCATTTTGTTTGGGAACAGGTGCCCCTTGGATATATTCGTGTTTTACACGTCCCTACTTCCCAACAATTTGTCGATATCATGACCAAGGGCTTGCCTACGACGTCATTTGAGGAGTTTCGGTCCAGTCTTTGCGTCAGCCGCGGTCCCACTTTGACTGCGGGGGGGGGGGGGGTGTGAGTATATGTGTTTTGTGCATATTGTGTATTAGGCCCGCCTCCTAGTTTCTTGTATAGTTGAGGTCCGTGGCCCACCTCTATACATCATATATATGTGCCTATGCACGAAGAGCAATACATCGTGCAATCATAATCTCATACAATGATGCCAACTCCAACGCAGGACCGCAGATCGGCTGGATGTGTCTTTGGCTCAAACGGACAAACGAGACGGCCCAACGCCCTACCCCATCCGTGAAATATGTACTTTTCTGGCCCGGCTCAACCCATGCCAAGCGCAAATTTCATAGGGCTTTGCGGTCAAACGGACAAAGAACAGACGCGCATACGTCCAATCATCGTCCGCCTCAGCCCTGCGCGTCGGCCGTCGAACTACCTTCCACCGACTCCATTTAATCCACATGAATGGGCGGGCCCGCCATTCGTCACCCAGCCGCCCCAGCCGCATTCTTTTTTATGGCGAAGCCGTGGACTGCCAGTCCACTTCCACTTCCCCACCGCATCAACGCCACTGCTCCCTCCCTCCCAGACAGCAAACCCTAGCCTCCCCCCCCACCTCGCTCCACGTTGGCCATGGGCTTCTGGAAGTGGGTACCCGGCAAGAAGGCCAAGCACGACCACGAGGCGGGGCCGTCATCTGCCTCGTCTGGAAGCACAACCACCCACTCCACCTTGTCGGGCAACGTTCTCGATCTCACCTCTGGTGGTTGTGCCACGCTTCCGGTCGTACGTCAAGGTCGACATCTGCCATGGTGACAGGGGCGATGAAACTAAAAAAAATCACAATCAATGAACTTTTTCTAAAATTGGTGAACTTTTTTCAAAATTGATGAACTTTTTTTAAATTTGTGAACTTTTTCCATATTCGATTAAATTTGTACAACATTCATTAAAATCAATTATTTTGAAAAAATGGTGAATTTTTTAAAAAATATGATTTTTTTAAAACTTGATGAGTTTTTTTCAATTTGATGAACTTTTTTCAAAATCGGTGAACTTTTTTTACGTCGATGATCCTTTTTCCAAATTTTATGAACTTCTTTTCAAATTTGATGATATTTTTTTCAAAATCAATGAAAATTTTCCAATTTCATATTTTTGAATTCATGAACTTTTTTTAGTACATGAACTTTTTTATAGTTCATGATGTTTTTTGAAGTTTGTTGACATTCAAATTTTGTTCACATTTATTTTTCAAAATAAATCACTTTTTCTCAATAGCGAGGCTAAAGTTTTGTTCTTAAATTATAAGCGCTGCAATATTTCACTGAGGCCTAGTAGCACTAGTGGTTAAGCAAGCACGCAAGTAGCTAATAAGTGTGTGGGTTATGTTCCTCTCGATAGCAATTATTTGGGTTTTCTTTTTCGCCCTGTAAATACTTTTTGCACTGCCCTGCGTGTTCATGGACAGCCCACTAGCATTCTGCAATGAGTGCGAGTTGGCTCAACCGGCGCATAAGGCGCCCAATAGGAGGCCCCGTAGATTAGTTCGCATTTGCCTTTTCCTCTTTTTTTGTATCTTTATTTTGAGGGAATCACTGTCCGGGCCAATAACTACTTTTTTCCTTTTGAAAATGTTCATAAATATGAAAAATTTCATACCATTTGAAATGACATTGAGAAAAGTGTTCAGATGATAAAAAAAATGTTTTTATGACCTCTCTGAAAATCTTGATGGAAAAAAATCATGTATTTTTTAAAATATTTCAAACTATTCAAAAAATATGTTCATGACATTAATAAAAAGATACCGTAACACTTAAAAATCTTCTCACATTTAAGAGAAATTGTTCATGTCTTTTTTAAAATTTCCTAGTGGGTGTTCAAAAAATGTTCAATGTGCATTTGACAAATATTCAAAAAGTATTCACATAAAATGCTTGTCAAGTATTGAAAGAAATGTTCAAAGTGTATCCAAAAAATGTTCAGACCATTTACAAACAATATTCACTGTGCATTTAAATTTAAACTATGCTACATGATATTTTAGCAAAAAAATGAAATGTAAAAAATCACACAATCTAAGAAAGATGATCCTTAAATATAATAAAATGTCCATGCCAATTTTTTGAAAAATGTTGCAACACATAAAAGCAATCTTTCAAAAAAAGGTTCTTGACAGTTTTTAAGAAGGTTTAAATGCGTGTTTGAAAATGTTCGTTGTGCACTTTGCAAATATTCAACATGTATATGGAAAAATGTTCAATGTGTGCTTAGATAAAGTCATCATGTATTTGAATAAAAGAAAAATAAAAAACAATCTCTTCTCTACTATTCAAAAAGAATGTAAGGTTTCATATTTCACTTTTTTTTTCATCCACCTCTTTGTTTGACATTTCCCGTATGATAACCAATCACCTTAAATTACTTACTTTCTGAACCAATTCCACTTTAATTTTCTTACCAAACTTCACATCAAAATATAAGGCAAATAACAAATAGGATTTGATAAACATTTAATTACACAATTGCATTAATATGGTTAGATAAATCACAAGTACTAGAATATTTATATCCCATTCCATTACACGGGCATTGTCCTAGTGAAATAAAAAAAACTATGTGAAACAATAAGGTTCCATGTTTCACTCTTCTTTCCACCGCCTCTTCATGTAATCTTTCGCGTACGATAATCAATCACCTTAATGTACTTACTTCCTGAACCAATTCCAATTTAGTTTACTTACCAAACTTTGCATCAAAATATAAGACAAATTATGCGCGGGATTTGATAAACATTTATTTACACAGTCAATTAATATGGGCAGATAAACCACAACCTAACGTACTAGAATATTTATATCTCGTTGTAATGCACGGGCGGTGTCGTAGTGAATAAAAAAACCCAAAAATAAACCAATGAGAATCAATAGAGAAAACAACTTGAAAAAAATCAAATAAAATTGGTAAAGAAAAACACATAAAATAGAAAAAACGAGGTTGAATGTTCTAAAACCGGTTTGTAAGATATGTAGAACCTTTTCAAAAACCGTTTTGTTATGCCGACCCACTAAGGCGAGCGCCAACTAACGTTGTAGAGCCAGCGCACTACCTCCTCGGTCGCGGCCCAATGACTCGTTTCCTCCACTGACCCCCCCCCCCCCTCGCTCCGTCGATTACGTACATTTTTTCAATCGTTTTCTATGCTGCTACTTTGCTGGTTTAGAAAATAAAACTGGCTAGTGTTCAAACGATAAATTGGAGAAATTATAAGTGGTCACCAATTTGCAAAAATTATTGCAAATTTGAAAAAAAAGACAAATTTGAAAAGCTCATGAATTCGATTTTTTAACTAATTCAAAAAATCTCAAATTTTAAAAGCTATTGAATTAGAAAAAAGTTCATGAATTTGAAAAAACTTAAATTCGAATAAATCTCATGGATTTGAAACTGTTCATGCACTGAAAACAATTCACGCATCTAAAAAAGTTGGTGGATTTAAAAAAACCATGTCTTCTTAAATGAAAGCAACAGCAAAATGATAACAAAAAAGAAAACCAAGAAATAGAAATGAGAATGAAAAAGTAAAAAGAAAAGAGAATCAAAGAAAAAGGTCCAGAAAACAAAGTAAAAATTACAAAGGTAACCGACTCAGAAAAATGAACCTTTTCCGAAAACCTGCCAGTGGTACACTATTTTTTTTACTGTAAGGACAGTAGGAAAGGCTCCTACTACATGTATATTAATATGATGGTGTTGTACAATTTACATGATGGAATGTTACATGGGGAGGATAGAGTACAAAACTATCAAGGATTATTAATCAACGTATGGTATCTAGAAGGGCAGTAATGAACTACACTTTGGAGTGTTGGAAATATGCCCTAGAGGCAATAATAAAATAGTTATTATTATATTTCCTTGTTCATGATAATTGTCTGTTGTTCATGCTATAATTGTGTTATCCGGAAATCATAATACATGTGTGAACATATAGACCACAACATGTCGCTAGTGAGCCTCTAGTTGACTAGCTCGTTGATCAACAGATAGTCATGGTTTCCTGACTATGGACATTAGATGTCATTGATAACGGGATCACATATTAGAAGAATGATGTGATGGACAAGACCCAATCTTAAGCATAGCACAAGATCGTGTAGTTCGTCTGCTAGACCTTTTCTAATGTCAAGTATCTTTTCCTTAGACCATGAGATTATGCAACTCCCGGATACTGTAGGAATACTTTGGGTGTGCCAAATGTCACAACGTAACTGGGTGACTATAAAGGTGCACTACGGGTATCTCTGAAAGTGTCTGTTGGGTTGGTACGAATCGAGACTGGGATTTGTCACTCCGCATGATGGAGAGGTATCTTTGGGCCCACTCGGTAAAACATCATCGTAATGAGCTCAATGTGACTAAGGGTTGGTCACGGGATGATGTCTTACGGAACGAGTAAAGTGACTTGCCGGTAACGAGATTGAACGAGGTATTGGAATACCGACGATCGAATCTCGGGCAAGTAACGTACCGATTGACAAAGGGAATTGAATACGGGATTGATTGAATCCTCGACATCATGGTTCATCCGATGAGATCATCATGGAATATGTGGGAGCCAACATGGGTATCCAGATCCCGCTGTTGGTTATTGGCCGGAGAGTTGTCTCGGTCATGTCTGCATGGTTCTTGAACCCGTAGGGTCTACACACTTAAGGTTCAGTGACGCTAGGGTTGTAGAGATATTAGTATGCGGTAACCCGAAAGTTGTTCGGAGTCCCGGATGAGATCCCGGACATCACGAGGAGTTCCGGAATGGTCCAGAGGTAAAGATTTATATATAGGAAGTCCAGTTTTGGCCACCGGGAAAGTTTCGGGGGTCACCGGTATTGTACCGGGACCACCGGAAGGGTCCCGGGGGTCCACTGGGTGGGGCCACCTATCCCGGAGGGCCTCATGGGCTGAAGTGGGAAGGGAACCAGCCCCTGGTGGGCTGGTGCCCCCCTTGGGCCTCCCTTGCGCAAAGGGTTGGAAACCCTAAGGGGGTGGGGGCGCCTCCACCTGCCTTGGGGGCCAAGCGACCCCTAGGCCGCCGCCCCCTCCCCTTAGATGGGATCTATAGGGGCAGGCGTCCCCAGGCCCCCTATATATAGTGAAGGGGAGGGAGGGCAGCCGCACCCAAGTCCCTGGCGCCTCCCTCCCTCCCGTGGCACCTCCTCCTCCCCGCTTGCGTTTGGCGAAGCCCTGCCGGGATCCCGCTACTTCCACCACCACGCCGTCGTGCTGCTGGATCTCCATCAACCTCTCCTTCCCTTGCTGGATCAAGAAGGAGGAGACGTCTCTCCCAGCCGTACGTGTGTTGAACACGGAGGTGCCGTCCGTTCGGCGCTCGGCCATCGGTGATTTGGATCACGACGAGTACGACTCCATCAACCCCGTTCTCTTGAACGCTTCTGCTCGCGATCTACAAGGGTATGTAGATGCACTCCCCTCTCCCTCGTTACTAGATGACTCCATAGATTGATCTTGGTGATGCGTAGAAAATTTTAAAATTCTGCTACGTTCCCCAACAGTGGTATCAGAGCTAGGTCTATGCGTAGTTTCTATGCACGAGTAGAACACAAGTTGTTGTGGGCGTTGATTTTGTGAATTTACTTGCCATTACTAGTCTTATCTTGATTCGGCGGCATCGTGGGATGAAGCGGCCCGGACCGACCTTACACGTACGCTTACGTGAGACTGGTTCCACCGACTGACATGCATTAGTTGCATAACGTGGCTAGCGGGTGTATGTCTCTCCCACTTTAGTCGGATCGGATTCGATGAAAAGGGTCCTTATGAAGGTAAATAGAAATTGGCATATCACGTTGTGGTTTTGGCGTAGGTAAGAAACGTTCTTGCTAGAAACCTATAGCAGCCACGTAAAAACTTGCAACAATAATTAGAGGACGTCTAACTTGTTTTTGCAGCATGTGTTGTGTGATGTGATATGGCCAAAAGGATGTGATGAATGATATATGTGATGTATGAGATTGATCATGTTCTTGTAATAGGAATCACGACTTGCATGTCGATGAGTATGACAATCGGCAAGAGCCATAGGAGTTGTCTTAATTTATTTATGACCTGCGTGTCAACGTAAACGTCATGTAATTACTTTACTTTATCGCTAACCGTTAGCCATAGTAGTAGAAGTAATGATTGAAGAGACAACTTCATGAAGACACGATGATGGAGATCATGGTGTCATGCCGGTGAGGACGATGATCATGGCACCCCGAAGATGGAGATCAAAAGGAGAAAAATGATATTGGCCATATCATGTCACTATTTGATTGCATGTGATGTTTATCATGTTTTACATCTTATTTTCTTAGAACGACGGTAGCATAAATTGAAGGAAATATGCCCTAGAGGCAATAATAAAGTTATTATTTATTTCCTTATATCATGATAAAAGTTTATTATTCATGCTAGAATTGTATTAACCGGAAACATAATACATGTGTGAATACATAGACAAACAGAGTGTCACTAGTATGCCTCTACTTGACTAGCTCGTTAATCAAAGATGGTTATGTTTCCTAACCATGAACAAAGAGTTGTTATTTGATTAACGAGGTCACATCATTAGTTGAATGATCTGATTGACATGACCCATTCCATTAGCTTAGCACCCGATCGTTCAGTATGTTGCTATTGCTTTCTTCATGACTTATACATGTTCCTATAACTATGAGATTATGCAACTCCCGTTTACCGGAGGAACACTTTGGGTACTACCAAACGTCACAACGTAACTGGGTGATTATAAAGGAGTACTACAGGTGTCTCCAATGGTAGATGTTGGGTTGGCGTATTTCGAGATTAGGGTTTGTCACTCCGATTGTCGGAGAGGTATCTCTGGGCCCTCTTGGTAATACACATCACATAAGCCTTGCAAGCATAATAACTAAGATGTTAGTTATGAGATGATGTATTACGGAACGAGTAAAGAGACTTGCCAGTAACGAGATTGAACTAGGTATTGGATACCGACGATCGAATCTCGGGCAAGTAACATACCGATGACAAAGAGAACAACGTATGTTGTTATGCGGTCTGACCGATAAAGATCTTCGTAGAATATGTAGGAGCCAATATGGGCATCCAGGTCCCGCTATTGCTTATTGACCGGAGACGTGTCTCGGTCATGTCTACATTGTTCTCGAACCGTAGGGTCCGCACGCTTAACGTTACGATGACAGTTATTATGAGTTTATGCATTTTGATGTACCGAAGGTTGTTCGGAGTCCCGGATGTGATCACGGACATGACGAGGAGTCTCGAAATGGTCGAGACATAAATATTGATATATTGGAAGCCTATGTTTGGACATCGGAAGTGTTCCGGGTGAAATCGGGATTTTACCGGATTACCGGGAGGGTTACCGGAACCCCCCGGGAGCCAAATGGGCCTACATGGGCCTTAGTGGAAAGGTGAGAGGGCTGCCCACAAGGGCTGCGCACCTCCCCCTCCCCCTAGTCCTATTAGGACTAGGAGAAGGGGCCGGCCACCCTCTCTCTCTCTCTCTCCCCTTTAAGGAATCCTAGTTGGACTAGGATTGGAGGGGGGAGTCCTACTCCCGGTAGGAGTAGGACTCCTCCTGCGCCTCCCTCCTCTTGGCCGGCCAGCCCTCCCCCTCTCATCCTTTATATATGGGGGCAGGGGACACCCCAAGACACACAAGTTGATCCTTGAGATCGTTCCTTAGCCGTGTGCGGTGCCCCCTGCCACCAAATTCCACCTCGATCATATCATTGTAGTCCTTAGGCGAAGCCCTACGTCGGTAGTACATCAAGATCGTCATCGCGCCGTCGTGCTGATGGAACTCTTTCTCGACGCTTTGCTGGATCGGAGCCCGAGGATCGTCATCGAGCTGAATGTGTGCTAAGAACTCGGAGGTGCCGGAGTAACGGTGCTTGGATCGGTCGGATCGGGAAGAAGACGTACGCCTACTTCCTCTACGTTGTGTCAACGCTTCCGTTGCGATCTACAAGGGTACGTAGATCAGACTCTCCCACTCGTTGCTATACATCACCATGATCTTGCGTGTGCGTAGGAAAATTTTGAAATTACTACGTTCCCCAACAGTGATATCAGAGCCTAGGTTTTTATGGTTTGATGTTATTTGCACGAGTAGAACACAAGTGAGTTGTGGGCGATACAAGTCATACTGCCTACCAGCATGTCATACTTTGCTTCGGCGGTATTGTTGGACGAGACGATCCGGACCAACCTTACGCGTACTCTTACGCGAGACCGGTTCCCTCGACGTGCTTTGCACATAGATGGCTTGCAGAAGACTGTCTCTCCAACTTTAGTTGAACCAAGTGTGACTACGCCCGGTCCTTGAGAAGGTTAAAACGGAGTCTATTTGACAAACTATCGTTGTGGTTTTGATGCGTAGGTGAGATGAGTTCTTACTTAAGCCCGTAGCAGCCACGTAAAACTTGCAACAACAAAGTAGAGGACGTCTAACTTGTTTTTGTAGGGCATGTTGTGATGTGATATGGTCAAAGCATGATGCTGATTTTATTGTATGAGATGATCATGTTTTGTAACCAAGTTATCGGCAACTGGCAGGAGCCATATGGTTGTCGCTTTATTGTATGCAATGCAATCGCGATGTAATGCTTTACTTTATTACTAAGCGGTAGTGATAGTCGTGGAGGCATAAGATTGGCGAGACGACAACGATGCTACGATGGAGATCAAGGTGTCGCGCCGGTGACGATGGTGATCATGACGGTGCTTCGGAGATGGAGATCACAAGCACAAGATGATGATGGCCATATCATATCACTTATATTGATTGCATGTGATGTTTATCTTTTATGCATCTTATCTTGCTTTGATTGACGGTAGCATTATAAGATGATCTCTCACTAAATTATCAAGAAGTGTTCTCCCTGAGTATGCACCGTTGCCAAAGTTCGTCGTGCCCAGACACCACGTGATGATCGGGTGTGATAAGCTCTACGTCCAAATACAACGGGTGCAAAACAGTTGCACGCGCAGAATACTCAGGTTATACTTGACGAGCCAAGCATATACAGATATGGCCTCGGAACACGGAGACCGAAAGGTCGAGCGTGAATCATATAGTAGATATGATCAACATAACGATGTTCACCATTGAAAACTACTCCATCTCACGTGATGATCGGTTATGGTTTAGTTGATTTGGGTCACGTGATCACTTAGAGGATTAGAGGGATGTCTATCTAAGTGGGAGTTCTTAAGTAATTTGATTAACTGAACTTAAACTTATCATGAACTTAGTACCTGATAGTATCTTGCTTGTTTATGTTGATTGTAGATAGATGGCTCGTGCTGTTGTTCCGTTAAATTTTAATGCGTTCCTTGAGAAAGCAAAGTTGAAAGATGATGGTAGCAATTACACGGACTGGGTCCGTAACTTGAGGATTATCCTCATTGCTGCATAGAAGAATTACGTCCTGGAAGCACCGCTGGGTGCCAGGCCTGCTGCTGGAGCAACGCCAGATGTTATGAACGTCTGGCAGAGAAAAGCTGATGACTACTCAATAGTTCAGTGTGCCATGCTTTACGGCTTAGAATCGGGACTTCAATGACGTTTTGAACGTCATGGAGCATATGAGATGTTCCAGGAGTTGAAGTTGATATTTCAAGCAAATGCCCGAATTGAGAGATATGAAGTCTCCAATAAGTTCTATAGCTGCAAGATGGAGGAGAACAGTTCTGTCAGTGAGCATATACTCAAAATGTCTGGGTATAATAATCACTTGATTCAGATGGGAGTTAATCTTCCAGATGATTGCGTCATTGACAGAATTCTCCAATCACTGCCACCAAGCTACAAGAGCTTCGTGATGAACTATAATATGCAAGGGATGAACAAGACTATTCCCGAGCTCTTCGCAATGCTGAAAGCTGCGGAGGTAGAAATCAAGAAGGAGCATCAAGTGTTGATGGTCAACAAGACCACTAGTTTCAAGAAAAAGGGCAAAGGGAAGAAGAAGGGGAACTTCAAGAAGAACGGCAAGCAAGTTGCTGCTCAGGAGAAGAAACCCAAGTCTGGACCTAAGCCTGAAACTAAGTGCTTCTACTGCAAGTAGACTGGTCACTGGAAGCGGAACTGCCCCAAGTATTTGGCGGATAAGAAGGATGGCAAGGTGAACAAAGGTATATGTGATATACATGTTATTGATGTGTACCTTACTAGAGCTCGCAGTAGCACCTGGGTATTTGATACTGGTTCTGTTGCTAATATTTGCAACTCGAAATAGGGACTACAGAATAAGCGGACGCTAGCAAAGGACGAGGTGACTATGCGCGTGGGAAACGGTTCCAAAGTCGATGTGATCGCGGTCGGCACGCTACCTCTACATCTACCTTCGGGATTAATATTAGACCTAAATAATTGTTATTTGGTGTCAGCGTTGAGCATGAACATTATATCTGGATCTTGCTTAATGCGAGACGGTTATTCATTTAAATCAGAGAATAATGGTTGTTCTATTTATATGAATAATATCTTTTATGGTCATGCACCTTTGAAGAGTGGTCTATTCTTGTTGAATCTCGATAGTAGTGATACACATATTCATAATGTAGAAGCCAAAAGATGCAGAGTTGATAATGATAGTGCAACTTATTTGTGGCACTGCCGTTTAGGTCATATCGGTGTAAAGCGCATGAAGAAACTCCATACTGATGGGCTTTTGGAACCACTTGATTATGAATCACTTGGTACTTGCGAACCGTGCCTCATAGGCAAGATGACTAAAACACTGTTCTCCGGTACTATGGAGAGAGCAATAGATTTATTGGAAATCATACATACCGATGTATGTGGTCCGATGAATACTGAGGCTCGTGGCGGATATCGTTATTTTCTCACCTTCACAGATGATTTGAGCAGATATGGGTATATCTACTTAATGAAACATAAGTCTGAAACATTTGAAAAGTTCAAGGAATTTCAGAGTGAAGTTGAAAATCATCGTAACAAGAAAATAAAGTTTCTACGATCTGATCGTGGAGGAGAATATTTGAGTTACGAGTTTGGTGTACATTTGAAAAATTGTGGAATAGTTCCGCAACTCACGCCACCCGGAACACCACAGCGTAATGGTGTGTCCGAACGTCGTAATCGTACTTTACTAGATATGGTGCGATCTATGATGTCTCTTACTGATTTACCGCTATCGTTTTGGGGTTATGCTTTAGAGACGGCCGCATTCACGTTAAATAGGGCACCATCAAAATCCGTTGAGACGACGCCTTATGAACTATGGTTTGGCAAGAAACCAAAGTTGTCGTTTCTTAAAGTTTGGGGCTGCGATGCTTATGTGAAAAAGCTTCAACCTGATAAGCTCGAACCCAAATCGGAGAAATGTGTCTTCATAGGATATCCAAAGGAAACTATTGGATACACCTTCTATCACAAATCTGAAGGCAAGACTTTTGTTGCTAAGTTCGGAAACTTTCTAGAGAAGGATTTTCTCTCGAAAGAAGTGAGTGGCAGGAAAGTAGAACTTGACGAGGTAACTGTACTTGCTCCCTTATTGGAAAATAGTACATCACAGAAAACTGTTTCTGCGACACCTATACCAATTAGTGAGGAAGCTAATGATGATGATCATGAAACTTCAGGACAAGATACTACTGAACCGCGTAGATCAACTAGAGTGAGATCCGCACCAGAGTGGTACGGTAATCCAGTTCTAGAAGTCATGCTACTAGATCATGATGAACCTACGAACTATGAAGAAGCGATGGTGAGCCCAGATTCCGCAAAGTGGCTTGAGGCCATGAAATCTGAGATGGGATCCATGTATGAGAACAAAGTATGGACTTTGGTTGACTTGCCCGACGATCGGCAAGCAATTGAGAATAAATGGATCTTCAAGAAAAAGACTGACACTGACGATAATGTTACTGTCTATAAAGCTCGACTTGTCGCAAAAGGTTTTCGACAAGTTCAAGGGGTTGACTACGATGAGACCTTCTCACCCGTAGCGATGCTTAAATCCGTCAGAATCATGTTAGCAATTGCCGCATTTTATGATTATGAAATATGGCAGATGGATGTCAAAACTGCATTCCTGAATGGATTTCTGGAAGAAGAGTTGTATATGATGCAACCAGAAGGTTTTGTCGATCCAAAGGGGGCTAACAAAGTATGCAAACTCCAGCGATACATTTATGGACTGGTGCAAGCATCTCGGAGTTGGAATAAACACTTTGATAGTGTGATCAAAGCATTTGGCTTTATACAGACTTTTGGAGAAGCCTGTATTTACAAGAAAGTGAGTGGGAGCTCTGTAGCATTTCTGATATTATATGTAGATGACATATTACTGATTGGAAATGATATAGAATTTCTGGATAGCATAAAGGGATACTTGAATAAAAGTTTTTCGATGAAAGACCTCGGGGAAGCTGCTTACATATTAGGCATAAAGATCTATAGAGATAGATCAAGACGCTTAATTGGACTTTCACAAAGCACATACCTTGACAAGATTTTGAAGAAGTTCAAAATGGATCAAGCAAAGAAAGGGTTCTTGCCTGTGTTACAAGGTGTGAAGTTGAGTCAAACTCAATGCCCGACCACTGCAGAAGATAGAGAGAAAATGAAAGATGTTCCCTATGCTTCAGCCATAGGCTCTATCATGTATGCAATGCTGTGTACCAGACCTGATGTGTGCCTTGCTATAAGTTTAGCAGGGAGGTACCAAAGTAATCCAGGAGTGGATCACTGGACAGCGGTCAAGAACATCCCGAAATACCTGAAAAGGACTAGGGATATGTTTCTCGTATATGGAGGTGACAAAGAGCTCATCGTAAGAGGTTACGTTGATGCAAGCTTTGACACTGATCCGGACGATTCTAAATCGCAAACCGGATACGTGTTTACTTTAAACGGTGGAGCTGCCAGTTGGTGCAGTTCTAAACAAAGCGTCGTAGCGGGATCTACATGTGAAGCGGAGTACATAGCTGCTTCGGAAGCAGCGAACGAAGGAGTCTGGATGAAGGAGTTCATATCCGATCTAGGTGTCATACCTAGTGCATCGGGTCCAATGAAAATCTTTTGTGACAATACTGGTGCAATTGCTTTGGCAAAGGAATCCAGATTTCACAAAAGGACCAAACACATCAAAAGACTCTTCAACTCCATCCGGGATCTAGTCCAGGTGGGAGACATAGAGATTTGCAAGATACATACGGATCTGAATGTTGCAGACCCGTTGACTAAGCCTCTTCCACGAGCAAAACATGATCAGCACCAAGGCTCCATGGGTGTTAGAATCATTACTGTGTAATCTAGATTATTGACTCTAGTGCAAGTGGGAGACTGAAGGAAATATGCCCTAGAGGCAATAATAAAGTTATTATTTATTTCCTTATATCATGATAAATGTTTATTATTCATGCTAGAATTGTATTAACCGGAAACATAATACATGTGTGAATACATAGACAAACAGAGTGTCACTAGTATGCCTCTACTTGACTAGCTCGTTAATCAAAGATGGTTATGTTTCCTAACCATGAACAAAGAGTTGTTATTTGATTAACGAGGTCACATCATTAGTTGAATGATCTGATTGACATGACCCATTCCATTAGCTTAGGACCCGATCGTTTAGTATGTTGCTATTGCTTTCTTCATGACTTATACATGTTCCTATAACTATGAGATTATGCAACTCCCGTTTACCGGAGGAACACTTTGGGTACTACCAAACGTCACAATGTAACTGGGTGATTATAAAGGAGTACTACAGGTGTCTCCAATGGTAGATGTTGGGTTGGCGTATTTCGAGATTAGGGTTTGTCACTCCGATTGTCGGAGAGGTATCTCTGGGCCCTCTCGGTAATACACATCACATAAGCCTTGCAAGCATAATAACTAAGATGTTAGTTATGAGATGATGTATTACGGAACGAGTAAAGAGACTTGCCAGTAACGAGATTGAACTAGGTATTGGATACCGACGATCGAATCTCGGGCATGTAACATACCGATGACAAAGGGAACAACGTATGTTGTTATGCGGTCTGACCGATAAAGATCTTCGTAGAATATGTAGGAGCCAATATGGGCATCCAGGTCCCGCTATTGGTTATTGACCGGAGACGTGTCTCGGTCATGTCTACATTGTTCTCGAACCGTAGGGTCCGCATGCTTAACGTTACGATGACAGTTATTATGAGTTTATGCATTTTGATGTGCCGAAGGTAGTTCGGAGTCCCGGATGTGATCACGGACATGACAAGGAGTCTCGAAATGGTCGAGACATAAAGATTGATATATTGGAAGCCTATGTTTGGACATCGGAAGTGTTCCGGGTGAAATCGGGATTTTACCGGATTACCGGGAGGGTTACCGGAACCCCCCGGGAGCCAAATGGGCCTACATGGGCCTTAGTGGAAAGGTGAAAGAGAGAGAGAGGTGGCCAGTAGGCCCATTTCGAGATTACCGGAACCCTCCATGGCAGCCCCTTTCACCTTTCCACTAAGGCCCATGTAGGCCCATTTGGCTCCCGGGGGGTTCCGGTAACCCTCCCGGTAATCCGGTAAAATCCCGATTTCACCCGGAACACTTCCGATGTCCAAACATAGGCTTCCAATATATCAATCTTTATGTCTCGACCATTTCGAGACTCCTCGTCATGTCCGTGATCACATCCGGGACTCCGAACTACCTTCGGTACATCAAAATGCATAAACTCATAATAACTGTCATCGTAACGTTAAGCGTGCGGACCCTACGGTTCGAGAACAATGTAGACATGACCGAGACACGTCTCCGGTCAATAACCAATAGCGGGACCTGGATGCCCATATTGGCTCCTACATATTCTACGAAGATCTTTATCGGTCAGACCGCATAACAACATACGTTGTTCCCTTTGTCATCGGTATGTTACTTGCCCGAGATTCGATCGTCGGTATCCAATACCTAGTTCAATCTCGTTACTGGCAAGTCTCTTTACTCATTCCGTAATACATCATCTCATAACTAACATCTTAGTTATTATGCTTGCAAGGCTTATGTGATGTGTATTACCGAGAGGGCCCAGAGATACCTCTCCGACAATCGGAGTGACAAACCCTAATCTCGAAATACGCCAACCCAACATCTACCATTGGAGACACCTGTAGTACTCCTTTATAATCACCCAGTTACGTTGTGACGTTTGGTAGTACCCAAAGTGTTCCTCCGGTAAACGGGAGTTGCATAATCTCATAGTTATAGGAACATGTATAAGTCATGAAGAAAGCAATAGCAACATACTAAACGATCGGGTCCTAAGCTAATGGAATGGGTCATGTCAATCAGATCATTCAACTAATGATGTGACCTCGTTAATCAAATAACAACTCTTTGTTTCATGGTTAGGAAACATAACCATCTTTGATTAACGAGCTAGTCAAGTAGAGGCATACTAGTGACACTCTGTTTGTCTATGTATTCACACATGTATTATGTTTCCGGTTAATACAATTCTAGCATGAATAATAAACTTTTATCATGATATAAGGAAATAAATAATAACTTTATTATTGCCTCTAGGGCATATTTCCTTCAGTCTCCCACTTGCACTAGAGTCAATAATCTAGATTACACAGTAATGATTCTAACACCCATGGAGCCTTGGTGCTGATCATGTTTTGCTCGTGGAAGAGGCTTAGTCAACGGGTCTGCAACATTCAGATCCGTATGTATCTTGCAAATCTCTATGTCTCCCACCTGGACTAGATCCCGGATGGAGTTGAAGCGTCTTTTGATGTGTTTGGTCCTTTTGTGAAATCTGGATTCCTTTGCCAAAGCAATTGCACCAGTATTGTCACAAAAGATTTTCATTGGACCCGATGCACTAGGTATGACACCTAGATCGGATATGAACTCCTTCATCCAGACTCCTTCGTTCGCTGCTTCCGAAGCAGCTATGTACTCCGCTTCACATGTAGATCCCGCTACGACGCTTTGTTTAGAACTGCACCAACTGACAGCTCCACCATTTAAAGTAAACACGTATCCGGTTTGCGATTTAGAATCGTCCGGATCAGTGTCAAAGCTTGCATCAACGTAACCTCTTACGATGAGCTCTTTGTCACCTCCATATACGAGAAACATATCCCTAGTCCTTTTCAGGTATTTCAGGATGTTCTTGACCGCTGTCCAGTGATCCACTCCTGGATTACTTTGGTCCCTCCTTGCTAAACTTATAGCAAGGCACACATCAGGTCTGGTACACAGCATTGCATACATGATAGAGCCTATGGCTGAAGCATAGGGAACATCTTTCATTTTCTCTCTATCTTCTGCAGTGGTCGGGCATTGAGTTTGACTCAACTTCACACCTTGTAACACAGGCAAGAACCCTTTCTTTGCTTGATCCATTTTGAACTTCTTCAAAATCTTGTCAAGGTATGTGCTTTGTGAAAGTCCAATTAAGCGTCTTGATCTATCTCTATAGATCTTTATGCCTAATATGTAAGCAGCTTCCCCGAGGTCTTTCATCGAAAAACTTTTATTCAAGTATCCCTTTATCCTATCCAGAAATTCTATATCATTTCCAATCAGTAATATGTCATCTACATATAATATCAGAAATGCTACAGAGCTCCCACTCACTTTCTTGTAAATACAGGCTTCTCCAAAAGTCTGTATAAAGCCAAATGCTTTGATCACACTATCAAAGTGTTTATTCCAACTCCGAGATGCTTGCACCAGTCCATAAATGTATCGCTGGAGTTTGCATACTTTGTTAGCTCCCTTTGGATCGACAAAACCTTCTGGTTGCATCATATACAACTCTTCTTCCAGAAATCCATTCAGGAATGCAGTTTTGACATCCATCTGCCATATTTCATAATCATAAAATGCGGCAATTGCTAACATGATTCTGACGGATTTAAGCATCGCTACGGGTGAGAAGGTCTCATCGTAGTCAACCCCTTGAACTTGTCGAAAACCTTTTGCGACAAGTCGAGCTTTATAGACAGTAACATTATCGTCAGCGTCAGTCTTTTTCTTGAAGATCCATTTATTCTCAATTGCTTGCCGATCATCGGGCAAGTCAACCAAAGTCCATACTTTGTTCTCATACATGGATCCCATCTCAGATTTCATGGCCTCAAGCCACTTTGCGGAATCTGGGCTCACCATCGCTTCTTCATAGTTCGTAGGTTCATCATGATCTAGTAGCATGACTTCCAGAACTGGATTACCGTACCACTCTGGTGCGGATCTCACTCTAGTTGATCTACGCGGTTCAGTAGTATCTTGTCCTGAAGTTTCATGATCATCATCATTAGCTTCCTCACTAATTGGTATAGGTGTCGCAGAAACAGTTTTCTGTGATGTACTATTTTCCAATAAGGGAGCAAGTACAGTTACCTCGTCAAGTTCTACTTTCCTCCCACTCACTTCTTTTGAGAGAAACTCCTTCTCTAGAAAGTTTCTGAACTTAGCAACAAAAGTCTTGCCTTCGGATCTGTGATAGAAGGTGTATCCAATAGTTTCCTTTGGATATCCTATGAAGACACATTTCTCCGATTTGGGTTCGAGCTTATCAGGTTGAAGCTTTTTCACATAAGCATCGCAGCCCCAAACTTTAAGAAACGACAACTTTGGTTTCTTGCCAAACCATAGTTCATAAGGCGTCGTCTCAACGGATTTTGATGGTGCCCTATTTAACGTGAATGCGGCCGTCTCTAAAGCATAACCCCAAAACGATAGCGGTAAATCAGTAAGAGACATCATAGATCGCACCATATCTAGTAAAGTACGATTACGACGTTCGGACACACCATTACGCTGTGGTGTTCCGGGTGGCGTGAGTTGCGAAACTATTCCACAATTTTTCAAATGTACACCAAACTCGTAACTCAAATATTCTCCTCCACGATCAGATCGTAGAAACTTTATTTTCTTGTTACGATGATTTTCAATTCACTCTGAAATTCCTTGAACTTTTCAAATGTTTCAGACTTATGTTTCATTAAGTAGATATACCCATATCTGCTCAAATCATCTGTGAAGGTGAGAAAATAACGATATCCGCCACGAGCCTCAGTATTCATCGGACCACATACATCGGTATGTATGATTTCCAATAAATCTATTGCTCTCTCCATAGTACCGGAGAACAGTGTTTTAGTCATCTTGCCTATGAGGCACGGTTCGCAAGTACCAAGTGATTCATAATCAAGTGGTTCCAAAAGCCCATCAGTATGGAGTTTCTTCATGCGTTTTACACCGATATGACCTAAACGGCAGTGCCACAAATAAGTTGCATTATCATTATCAACTCTGCATCTTTTGGCTTCTACATTATGAATATGTGTATCACTACTATCGAGATTCAACAAGAATAGACCACTCTTCAAAGGTGCATGACCATAAAAGATATTATTCATATAAATAGAACAACCATTATTCTTTGATTTAAATGAATTACCGTCTCGCATTAAACAAGATCCAGATATAATGTTCATGCTCAACGCTGACACCAAATAACAATTATTTAGGTCTAATATTAATCCCGAAGGTAGATGTAGAGGTAGCGTGCCGACCGCGATCACATCGACTTTGGAACCGTTTCCCACGCGCATCGTCACCTCGTCCTTTGCTAGCGTCCGCTTATTCTGTAGTCCCTGTTTCGAGTTGCAAATATTAGCAACAGAACCAGTATCAAATACCCAGGTGCTACTGCGAGCTCTAGTAAGGTACACATCAATAACATGTATATCACATATACCTTTGTTCACCTTGCCATCCTTCTTATCCGCCAAATACTTGGGGCAGTTCCGCTTCCAGTGACCAGTCTGCTTGCAGTAGAAGCACTCGGTTTCAGGCTTAGGTCCAGACTTGGGTTTCTTCTCCTGAGCAGCAACTTGCTTGCTGTTCTTCTTGAAGTTCCCCTTCTTCTTCCCTTTGCCCTTTTTCTTGAAACTAGTGGTCTTGTTGACCATCAACACTTGATGCTCCTTCTTGATTTCTACCTCCGCAGCTTTCAGCATTGCGAAGAGCTCGGGAATAGTCTTGTTCATCCCTTGCATATTATAGTTCATCACGAAGCTCTTGTAGCTTGGTGGCAGTGATTGGAGAATTCTGTCAATGACGCAATCATCTGGAAGATTAACTCCCATCTGAATCAAGTGATTATTATACCCAGACATTTTGAGTATATGCTCACTGACAGAACTGTTCTCCTCCATCTTGCAGCTATAGAACTTATTGGAGACTTCATATCTCTCAATTCGGGCATTTGCTTGAAATATTAACTTCAACTCCTGGAACATCTCATATGCTCCATGACGTTCAAAACGTCGTTGAAGTCCCGATTCTAAGCCGTAAAGCATGGCACACTGAACTATCGAGTAGTCATCAGCTTCCCTCTGCCAGACGTTCATAACATCTGGCGTTGCTCCAGCAGCAGGCCTGGCACCCAGCGGTGCTTCCAGGACGTAATTCTTCTGTGCAGCAATGAGGATAATCCTCAGGTTACGGACCCAGTCCGTGTAATTGCTACCATCATCTTTCAACTTTGCTTTCTCAAGGAACGCATTAAAATTCAACGGAACAACAGCACGAGCCATCTATCTACAATCAACATAAACATGCAAGATACTATCAGGTACTAAGTTCATGATAAGTTTAAGTTCAGTTAATCAAATTACTTAGGAACTCCCACTTAGATAGACATCCCTCTAATCCTCTAAGTGATCACGTGATCCAAATCAACTAAACCATAACCGATCATCACGTGAGATGGAGTAGTTTTCAATGGTGAACATCGTCATGTTGATCATATCTACTATATGATTCACGCTCGACCTTTCGGTCTTTGTGTTCCGAGGCCATATCTGCATATGCTAGGCTCGTCAAGTTTAACCTGAGTATTCTGCGTGTGCAAAACTGGCTTGCACCCATTGTAGATGGACGTAGAGCTTATCACACCCGATCATCACGTGGTGTCTGGGCACGACGAACTTTGGCAACGGTGCATACTTAGGGAGAACACTTCTTGATAATTTAGTGAGAGATCATCTTATAATGCTACCGTCAATCAAAGCAAGATAAGATGCATAAAAGATAAACATCACATGCAATCAATATAAGTGATATGATATGGCCATCATCATCTTGTGCTTGTGATCTCCATCTCCGAAGCACCGTCATGATCACCATCGTCACCGGCGCGACACCTTGATCTCCATCGTAGCATCGTTGTCGTCTCGCCAATCTTATGCTTCCACGACTATCACTACCGCTTAGTAATAAAGTAAAGCATTATATCGCGATTGCATTGCATACAATAAAGCGACAACCATATGGCTCCTGCCAGTTGCCGATAACTTGGTTACAAAACATGATCATCTCATACAATAAAATCAGCATCATGCCTTGACCATATCACATCACAACATGCCCTGCAAAAACAAGTTAGACGTCCTCTACTTTGTTGTTGCACGTTTTACGTGGCTGCTACGGGCTTAAGCAAGAACTCATCTCACCTACGCATCAAAACCACAACGATAGTTTGTCAAATAGACTCCGTTTTAACCTTCTCAAGGACCGGGCGTAGCCACACTCGGTTCAACTAAAGTTGGAGAGACAGTCGCCCGCAAGCCATCTATGTGCAAAGCACGTCGAGGGAACCGGTCTCGCGTAAGCATACGCGTAAGGTTCGTCCGGGTCATCTCGTCCAACAATACCGCCGAACCAAAGTATGACATGCTGGTAGGCAGTATGACTTGTATCGCCCACAACTCACTTGTGTTCTACTCGTGCAAATAACATCAAACCATAAAACCTAGGCTCGGATGCCACTATTGGGGAACGTAGTAATTTCAAAAAAATTCCTACGCACACGCAAGATCATGGTGATGCATAGCAACGAGAGGGGAGAGTGTTGTCTACGTACCAACGCATACCGACTGCGGAAGCGATCACACAACATAGAGGAAGTAGTCATACGTCTTCCCGATCCGACCGATCCAAGCACCGTTACTCCGGCACCTCCGAGTTCTTAGCACACGTTCAGCTCGATGACGATCCTCGGGCTCCGATCCAGCAAAGCGTCGAGGAAGAGTTCCATCAGCACGACGGCGTGGTGACGATCTTGATGTACTACCGATGCAGGGCTTCGCCTAAGCACTACAACGGTATGATCGAGGTGGAATTTGGTGGCAGGGGGCACCGCACACGGCTAAGGAACGATCTCAAGGATCAACTTGTGTGTCTAGAGGTGCCCCCTGCCCCCATATATAAAGGATGGGAGGGGGAGGGCTGGCCGGCCAAGCAAGGGAGGCGCAGGAGGAGTCCTACTCCTACCGGGAGTAGGACTCCCCCCTCCAATCCTATTCCAACTAGGACTCCAAGGGGGAAAGAGAGAGAGAGAGAGAGGTGGCCGGCCACCTCTCCTAGTCCTAATAGGACTAGGGGAGGGGGAGGCACGCAGCCCTCCATGGAAGCCCCTTTCACCTTTCCACTAAGGCCCATGTAGGCCCATTTGGCTCCCGGGGGGTTCCGGTAACCCTCCCGGTAATCCGGTAAAATCCCGATTTCACCCGGAACACTTCTGATGTCCAAACATAGGCTTCCAATATATCAATCTTTATGTCTCGACCATTTTGAGACTCCTCGTCATGTCCGTGATCACATCCGGGACTCCGAACAACCTTCGGTACATCAAAATGCATAAACTCATAATAACTGTCATCGTAACGTTAAGCGTGCGGAGCCTACGGTTCGAGAACAATGTAGACATGACCGAGACACGTCTCCGGTCAATAACCAATAGCGGGACCTGGATGCCCATATTGGCTCCTACATATTCTACGAAGATCTTTATCGGTCAGACCGCATAACAACATACGTTGTTCCCTTTGTCATTGGTATGTTACTTGCCCGAGATTCGATCGTCGGTATCCAATACCTAGTTCAATCTCGTTACTGGTAAGTCTCTTTACTCGTTCCGTAATACATCATCTCACAACTAACATCTTAGTTATAATGCTTGCAAGGCTTATGTGATGTGTATTACCGAGAGGGCCCAGAGATACCTCTCCGACAATCGGAGTGACAAACCCTAATCTCGAAATACGCCAACCCAACATCTACCATTGGAGACACCTGTAGTACTCCTTTATAATCACCCAGTTACATTGTGACGTTTGGTAGTACCCAAAGTGTTCCTCCGGTAAACGGGAGTTGCATAATCTCATAGTTATAGGAACATGTATAAGTCATGAAGGAAGCAATAGCAACATACTAAACGATCGGGTGCTAAGCTAATGGAATGTGTCATGTCAATCAGATCATTCAACTAATGATGTGACCTCGTTAATCAAATAACAACTCTTTGTTCATGGTTAGGAAACATAACCATCTTTTATTAACGAGCTAGTCAAGTAGAGGCATACTAGTGACACTCTGTTTGTCTATGTATTCACACATGTATTATGTTTCCGGTTAATACAATTCTAGCATGAATAATAAACATTTATCATGATATAAGGAAATAAATAATAACTTTATTATTGCCTCTAGGGCATATTTCCTTCAAATTTATAATGATAATAGCATGCCTCCTACCTATGATGATTATTGTGATGATACTTATGCTATAAAAAGTAGTGATTATGCTTATAAAACTTATCATTATTATAGTTACCCCTTTTCTGAACATTACTCTTTTAATGTGGAAACAATTTATAGTATCCAAGTCTCTTATCATACTCCCACTATTATTCATGAGAAGAATTTTGCTTGTGTGGAGAGTAATAAAAATTCTATGCTTATGCATCATGAAAAGAATGCTTTAGGTGCTGGTTATATTGTTGAATTCATTCATGATGCTACTGAAAATTATTATGAGGGAGGATTATATGCTTGTAGGAATTGCAATAATATCAAGTTTCCTCTCTATGTGCTTAAAATTTTGAAGCTATGCTTGTTTTACCTTCCTATGCAAGTTGATTCTTGTTCCCACAAGTTGTTTGCTCACAAAATCCCTATGCATAGGAAGTATGTTAGACTTAAATTTGCTAGTCATATTCTTCATGATGCTCTTTTTATGTTTCAATTCTTATCTTTTATGTGAGCATCATTGAAATCATCATGCCTAGCTAGGGGCGTTAAACGATAGCGCTTGTTGGGAGGCAACCCAATTTTATTTTTGTTCCTTGCTTTTTATTCCGGTTTAGTAATAAATAATTTATCTAGCCTCTGTTTAGATGTGGTTTTATGTGTTTAATTGGTGTTTGTGCCAAGTAGAACCTTTGGGAAGACTTGGGGAAAGTCTTGTTGACCATGCTGTCAAAAACAGAAACTTTAGCGCTCACGAGAATTGCTGCCATTTTTATTTGGAGAGTTCTATTTAGTTAATTCTTTTTGCTGCTGATCAATAAAAAAATCCCAGGTCGTCTAATTTTGGTAGAATTTTTTGGGTTCCAGAAGTTTGCGTTAGTAACAGATTACTACAGACTGTTCTGTTTTTGACAGATTCTGTCTTGCGTGTGTTGTTTGCTTATTTTGATGAATCTATGGCTAGTAAAATATTTTATAAACCATAGAGAAGTTGGAATACAGTAGGTTTAACACCAATACAAATAAAGAACAAGTTCACTACAGTACCTTAAAGTAGTCTTTTGTTTTCTTTCTCTAACGGAGCTCACGAGATTTCTATTGAGTTTTGTGTTGTGAAGTTTTCAAGTTTTGGGTGAATTCTTTTGATGGATTATGGAACAAGGAGTGGCAAGAGACTAAGCTTGGGGATGCCCATGGCACCCCCAAGATAATCCAAGGACACCAAAAAGTAAAAGCTTGGGGATGCCCCGGAAGGCATCCCCTCTTTCGTCCACTTCCATCGGTAATTTACTTGGAGCTATATTTTTAATCACCACATGATATGTGTTTTGCTTGGAGCGTCTTGTATTATTTGTGTCTTTGCTTGTTAGTCTACCACAATCATCCTTGCTGTACACACCTTTTGAGAGAGCCATGTATGAATTGAAATTTGTTAGAATACTCTATGTGCTTCACTTATATCTTTTGAGCTTGATAGTTTACTCTATGTGCTTCACTTATATCTTTTTGAGCGTGATAAATTTTGCTCTAGTGCTTCACTTAGATCTTTTAGAGCACGGTGGTGGTTTGTTTTAAAGAAACTTGATCTCTCATGCTTCACTTAGATTATTTTGAGAGTCGTTAATAGCATGGTAATTTGCTTAATGTTAATATACTTGGTATTCAAGATATGTGAAACTTTCTTTTTAGTGGGTTGAATACTAAGATAAGTTTGATGCTTGATAATTGTTTTGAGATATGGAGGTGATAATATCATAGTCGTGCTAGTTGAGTAGTTGTGAATTTGAGAAATACTTGTGTTGAAGTTAGCAAGTCCCGTAGCATGCACGTATGGTTAAAGTTGTGTAACAAATTTGAAGCATGAAGTGTACCTGGCTTGTGCATCCTTATGAGTGGCGGTCGGGGACGAGCGATGGTCTTTTCCTACCAATCTATCCCCCTAGGAGCATGCGTGTAGTACTTGATTTTTGATGACTTCTAAATTTTTGCAATAAGTATATGAGTTCTTTTGACTAATGTTGAGTCCATGGATTATACGCACTTTTACCTTTCTGCCATTTGCTAGCCTCTTCGGTACCGTGCATTGCCCTTTCTCACATTGAGAGTTGGTGCAAACTTCGCCGGTGCATCCAAACCCCGTGATATGATACACTCTTTCACACATAAACCTCCCTATATCTTCCTCAAAACAGCCGCCATACCTACCTATCATGGCATTTCCATAGCCATTCCGAGATATATTGCCATGCAACTTCCATCATCATCATCATCATCATCATCATCATGACATGCTTTACTTTTGTCATATTGCCATTGCATGATCTTGTAGTTGACATCGTATTTGTGGCAAAGCCACCATGCATTATTTTTCATACATGTCACTCCTGATTCATTGCACCATCCCGGTACACCGCCGGAGGCATTCATATAGAGTCATATCTTGTTCTAGTATCGAGTTGTAATCATTATGTTGTAATTAATAGAAGTGTGATGATCATCATTATTAGAGCATTGCCCAATCAAAAAAAGGAGAGAGAAAGGCCAAAAATAAAAAAAGAAAGGCCCAAAAAGAGAGAAAATAAAAAGGGCAATGCTACTATCTCTTTTTCCACACTTGTGCTTCAAAGTAGCACCTTGTTCTTCATGTAGTGAGTCTCATATATTGTGCTTCAAAGTAGCACCATGATTTCATATAGTGAGTCTCATAAGTTGTCTTGTTCATACTAGTGGGAATTTTTCATTATAGAACTTGGCTTGTATATTCCAACGACGGGCTTCCTCAAAATGCCCTAGGTCTTCATGAGCAAGCAAGTTAGATGCACACCCACTAGTTTTCTTTTGTTGAGCATTCTTAGCTCTAGTGCATCCGTTGCATGGCAATCCCTACTCCTTGCATTTACATCAATTGATGGGCATCTCCATAGCTCATTGATTAGCCTCGTTGGTGTGAGACTTTCTCCTTTTTGTCTTCTCCACACAATCCCCATCATCATATTCTATATCACCCATAGTGCTATGTCCATGGATCGCGCTCATGTATTGCGTGAAGGTTGAAAAAGTTTGAGATTATTTGAGTATGAAACAATTGCTTGGCTTGTCATCGGGGGTATAGAAGTTGGGAACATCTTTGTGTGACGAAAATGAAGCATAGCCTAACTATATGATTTTGTAGGGATGAACTTCCTTTGGCCATGTTATTTTGAGATGACATAATTGTTTGATTAGTATGCTTGAAGTATTATCATTTTTATGTTAATATGAACTTTTGTCTTGAACCTTTCGGATCTGAATATTCATACCATGATTAAGAAGATTTACATTGAAATTATGCCAAAGTATCACTCCGCATCAAAAATTCTCTTTTTATCATTTACCTACTCGAGGACGAGCAGGAATTAAGCTTGGGGATGCTTGATACGTCTCCAATGTATCTATAATTTTTGATTGCTCCATGTTACTTTATCTACTGTTTTGGACTATATTGGGCTTTATTTTCCACTTTTATATTATTTTTGGGACTAACCTATTAACCGGAGGCCCAGCCCAGAATTGCTGTTTTTTGCCTATTTCAGTATTTCGAGGAAACAAAATATCAAACGAAGTCCAAACGGAATGAAACCTTCGGGAACGTGATCTTCTCACCGAACGTGATCCAGGAGACTTGGACCCTACTCCAAGAAGTTTTCGGGGAGGTCACGAGGGTGGAGGGTGCGCCCCCCTGGGCGCGCCCCCTGCCTCGTGGGCCCCTCGGAGCTCCACCGACGTGCTTCTTCCGCCTATATATCTCCATATACCCTATAAACATCAGAGAGCACAATAGATCGGGAGTTCCGCCACTGCAAGCCTCCAGAACCACCAAAAACCAATCGGGACCCCTTTCCGGTACCCTGCCGGAGGGGGGATCCATCACCGGTGGCCATCTTCATCATCCCGGCGCTCTCCATGACGAGGAGGGAGTAGTTTTCCCTCGGGGCTGAGGGTATGTACCAGTAGCTATGTGTTTCATCTCTCTCTCTCGTGTTCCTCTATGGCACGATCTTGATGTATCCCGAGCTTTGCTATTGTAGTTGGATCTTATGATGTTTCTCCCCCACTACTCCTTTGTGATGAATTGAGTTTCCCCTTTTTAAGTTATCTTATCGGATTGAGTCTTTATGAGAACACTTGATGTATGTCTTGGTGATCAACTTGCGGGTTTCGTGACATTGGGAACCTATGCATAGGGGTTGGCACACGTTCTTGATTCTCCGGTAGAAACTTTGGGGCGCTCTTTGAAGTACTTTTATGTTGGTTGGATAAATCTGAGATTGTGTGATGCATATCATATAATCATGCCCACGGATACTTGAGGTGACAATGGAGTATCTAGGTGACATTAGGGTTTTGGTTGATTTGTATCTTAAGGTGTTATTCTAGTAAAAACTCCAGGGTTGTTTGTGACACTTATAGGAATAGCCCAACGGATTGATTTGAAGAATAACTTTGAGGTGGTTTCGTACCCTACCATAATCTCTACGTTTGTTCTCCACTATTAGTTGTTGGAAATATGCCCTAGAGGCAATAATAAATTGGTTATTATTATATTTCCTTGTTCATGATAATCGTTTATTATCCATGCTAGAATTGTATTGATAGGAAACTCAGATACATGTGTGGATACATAGACAACACCATGTCCCTAGTAAGCCTCTAGTTGACTAGCTCGTTGATCAATAGATGGTTACGGTTTCCTGACCATGGACATTGGATGTCGTTGATAAAGGCATCACATCACTAGGAGAATGATGTGATGGACAAGACCCAATCCTAAGCCTAGCACAAGATCATGTAGTTCGTATTCTAAAGCTTTTCTAATGTCAAGTATCATTTCCTTAGACCATGAGATTGTGCAACTCCCGGATACCATAGGAGTGCTTTGGGTGTGCCAAACGTCACAACGTAACTGGGTGGCTATAAAGGTACACTACAGGTATCTCCGAAAGTGTCTGTTGGGTTGGCACGAATCGAGACTGGGATTTGTCACTCCATGTAAACGGAGAGGTATCTCTGGGCCCACTCGGTAGGACATCATCATAATGTGCACAATGTGATCAAGGAGTTGATCACGGGATGATGTGTTACGGAACGAGTAAAAGATACTTGCCGGTAACGAGATTGAACCAGGTATTGGGATACCGACGATCGAATCTCGGGCAAGTATCGTACCGCTAGACAAAGGGAATTGTATACGGGATTGATTAAGTCCTTGACATCGTGGTTCATCCGATGAGATCATCGTGGAGCATGTGGGAGCCAACATGGGTATCTAGATCCCGCTGTTGGTTATTGACCGGAGAGTTGTCTCGGCCATGTCTACATGACTCCCGAACCCGTAGGGTCTACACACTTAAGGTTTGATGACGCTAGGGTTATAGGGAAAGTATGTACACGGTTACCGAATGTTGTTCGGAGTCCTTAATGAGATCCTGGACGTCACGAGGAGTTTCGTAATGGTCCGGGGGTAAAGATTTATATATGGGATGTCCTGTTTTGGTCACCGGAAAAGTTTCGGGTGCTATCGGTAACGTACCGGGACCACCGGGAGGGTCCCGGGGGTCCACCAAGTGGGGCCACCAGCCCCGGAGGGCTGCATGGGCCAAGTGTGGGAGGGGACCAGCCCTAGGTGGGCTGGTTCGCCCCCCCCCCCCACCAAGGCCCAAGGTGCAAGGGAGAGTGGAGGAGGGCAAACCCTAGGCTCAGATGGGCCTAAAGCCCACCTAGTGGTGCGCCCCCCTCTCTCCCCCCTTGGCCGCCCCCCTAGATGGGATCTAGGGCTGGCCGCCACCCCTAGGGGTGGAAACCTAGGTGGGGGCACAGCCCCTCCCCTCCCCCTATATATACTTGAGGTTTTGGGCTGCCATAGACACGATTCAATCTCCTTCTTGGTGCAGCCCTACCCCTCTCCCTCCTCGTCTCTTGCGGTGCTTGGCGAAGCCCTGCTGGAGTACCACGCTCCTCCACCACCACCACGCCATCATGCTGCTGCTGGATGGAGTCTTCCCCAACCTCCCTTCTTCCCTTGCTGGATCAAGGCGTAGGAGACGTCACCGGGCTGTATGTGTGTTGAACACGGAGGTGCCGTCCGTTCGGCACTAGGATCATCGGTGATTTGGATCATGACGTGTACGACTCCGTCAACCCCGTTCACTTGAACGCTTCTGCTTAGCGATCTACAAGGGTATGTAGATGCACTCTCCTTCCCCTCGTTGCTAGATTCTCCATAGATTGATCTTGATGATGTGTAGAAAATTTTGAATTTCTGCTACGTTCCCTAACAGTGGTATCAGAGCTAGGTATATGCGTAGTTACTATGCACGAGTAGAGCACAAAGTGGTTGTGGGCGTCGATATTGTCAATTATCTTGCCGTTACTAGTCTTATCTTGATTCGGCGGCATCGTGGGATGAAGCGGCCCGGACTGAGCTTACACGTACTCTTACGTGAGACTGGTTCCACCAACTGACATGCACTAGTTGCATAAGGTGGCTAGCGGGTGTCTGTCTCTCCCACTTTAGTTGGATCGGATTCGATGAAAAGGGTCCTTATGAAGGGTAAATAGAAATTGGCATATCATGTTGTGGTTTTCGCGTAGGTAAGAAACGTTCTTGCTAGAAACCTTTAGCAGCCACGTAAAAACTTGCAACAACAATTAGAGGACATCTAACTTGTTTTTGCAACATATGCCTTGTGATGTGATATGGCCAAAAGGATGTGATGAATTATATATGTAATGTATGAGATTGATCATGTTCTTGTAATAGGAATCACGACTTGCATGTCGATGAGTATGACAACCGGCAGGAGCCATAGGAGTTGTCTTAATTTATTTATGACCTGCGTGTCAACTTAAACATCATGTAATTGCTTTACTTTATTGCTAAAGCGTTAGCCATAGTAGTAGAAGTAATAGATGACGAGACAACTTCAAGAAGACACGATGATGGAGATCATGGTGTCATGCCGGTGACAACGATGATCATTGAGCCCCGAAGATGGAGATCAAAAGGAGCAAAATGATATTGGCCATATCATGTCACTGTTTGATTGCATGTGATGTTTATCATGTTTTACATCTTATTTGCTTAGAACGACGGTAGTTTAAATAAGATGATCCCTCACTAAAATTTTAAGAAAAGTGTTCCCCCTAACTGTGCACCATTGCGAAGGTTCGTTGTTTCGAGGCACCACGTGATGATCGGGTGTGATAGATTCTAACATTCGAATACAACGGGTGTTGACGAGCCTAGCATGTACAGACATGGCCTCGGAACACATGCGAAACACTTAGGTTGACTTGACGAGCCTAGCATGTACAGACATGGCCTCGGAACACGGAAGACCGAAAGGTCGAACATGAGTCATATAGAAGATACGATCAACATGAAGATGTTCACCGATGATGACTAGTCCGTCTCACGTGATGATCGGACACGGCCTAGTTGACTCGGATCATGTAATCACTTAGATGACTAGAGGGATGTCTATCTGAGTGGGAGTTCATAAGATGAACTTAATTATCCTGAACATAGTCAAAAGGTCTTCGCAAATTATGTCGTAGCTCGCGCTTCAGTTCTACTGTTTAGATATGTTCCTAGAGAAAATTTAGTTGAAAGTTGATAGTAGCAATTATGCGGACTAGGTCCGTAAACTGAGGATTGTCCTCATTGCTTCATAGAAGGCCTATGTCCTTAATGCACCGCTCAGTGTGCTGAACCTCGAACGTTGTCTGTGGATGTTGCGAACATCTGACATACACATTTTGATAACTACGTGATAGTTCAGTTAAACGGTTTAAAGTTGAGGCACCGAAGACGTTTTGAAACGTCGCGAAACATATGAGATGTTTCGAGGGCTGAAATTGGGATTTCAGGCTCGTGCCCATGTCAAGAGGTATAAGACCTCCGACGATTTTCTTAGCCTGCAAACTAAGGGAGAAAAGCTCGATTGTTGAGATTGTGCTCAGATTATTTGAGTACAACAATCATTTGAATCGAGTGAGAGTTGGTCTTCCAGATGAGATAGTGATGTTTCTCCGAACTCATTACCACCAAGCTGCTAGAGCTTCGTGATGAACTATGATATATCAGGGACATATATGATGATCCTTGAGATATTCGCGATGTTTGACACCACAAAAGTAGAAATCAAGAAGGAGCATCAATTGTTGATGGTTGGTGAAACCACTAGTTTCAAGAAGGGCAAGGGAAAGAAGGGATACTTCATGAAACGGCAAATCAGCTGCTGCTCTAGTGAAGAAACCCAAGGTTGAACCCAAACCCGAGGCTAAGTGCTTCTGTAATAAGGGGAACAGCCACTGGAGCAGAATTACCCTAGATACTTGGTAGATGAGAAGGCTGGCAAGGTCGTTAGAAGTATATTGGATATACATTGTGTTAATGTGTACTTTACTAGTACTCCTAGTAGCACCATGGTATTAGATACCGGTTCGGTTGCTAAGTGTTAGTAAACTCGAAATAAATGGCTGCGGAGTAAACGGGGACTAGCTAAAGGTGAGCTGGCGATATGTGTTGGAAGTTTTTCCCAAGCTTGATGTGATCAAGCATCGCACGCTCCCTCTACCATCGAGATTGGTGTTTGCGTTGAGCATAAACATGATTGGATTATGTCTATCGCAATACAGTTATTCATTTAATGAGAATAATGGTTACTCTGTTTATTTGAATAATACCTTCAATGGTCTTGCACCTAAAATGAATGGTTTATTGAATCTCGATCATAGTGATACACATGTTCATGCCAAAAGATATAAGATAGTAATGATAGTACCACCTACTTGTGGCACTGCCACGTAAGTCATATCGGTATAAAACGCATGAAGAAGCTCCATGTTGATGGATCTTTGGGCTCACTCGTTTTTGAAAAGTTTGAGACATGTGAACCATGTCTATTGGTGTATATGCATGAAGAAACTCCATGCAAATGGACCATTTGGACTCACTTGATTTTGAATCACTTGAGACATGCAAATCATACCACATGGGCAAGATGACTGAAAGCCTCGTTTCAGTAAAATGGAACTAGAAAGCAACTTGTTGGAAGTAATACATTTTGATGTGTGCAGTCCAATGAGTGCTGAGGCGTGTAGTGGATATCGTTATGTTCTTACTTCACAAATGATTTGAGTAGATGTTGAGTATATTTACTTGATGAATCACGAGTCTGAATTATTGAAAGGTTCAAGTAATTTCAGGGTGAAGTTGAAAGATCGTCGTGACAAGAGGACAAAATATCTATGATATGATCATAGAGATGAATATCTGAATTACGAGTTTGGCACAGAATTAAGACATTGTGGAAATTGTTTCACAATTAATACAGCCTGGAACACCATAGTGTGATGGTGTGTCCGAACATCATAACTGCACCCAATTAGATATGATGCATACCATGATGTCTCTTATCGAATTACCACGATAGTTTATGGGTTAGGCATTAGAGACAACCACATTCACTTTAAATAAGGCACCACGTAATTCCGATGAGATGACACCGTATGAACTATGGTTTAGAGAAACCTAAGCTGTCATTTCTTAAAAGTTTGGGGCTGCGACGCTTATGTGAAAAAGTTTCAGGCTGACAAGCTCGAACCCAAAGCGGATAAATGCATCTTCATAGGACACCCAAAAAAGTTGGGTATACCTCCTGTCTCAGATCCGAAAGCAATAAGGGATTGTTTCTAGAATCGGGTCCTTTCTCGAGGAAAAGTTTCTCTCGAAAGAACTGAGTGGGAGGATGGTGGAGACTTGATGAGGTTATTGAACTGTCTCTTCAACTAGTGTGTGGCAGGGCACAGGGAGTTGTTCCTGCGGCACCTACACCAATTGAAGTGGAAGCTTATGATAGTGATCATGAAACTTCAGATCAAGTCACTACCAAACCTCGTGGGATGACAAGGATGCGTACTACTTCAGAATGGTACGTAATCCTGTCTTGGAAGTCATGTTGCTAGACAACATTGAACCTACGAGCTATGGAGAAGCGATGGTGTGCCTGGATTCCAAAATGGCTCGAGGCCATATAATCCGAGAGAGGATCCATATTTGAAAACAAAGTGTAGACTTTGGAAGAACTACTTGATGGGTGTAAGGCTGTTAGGTACATATGGATTTTAAAAGGAAGACGGACAATGATGGTAAGTATCACCATTAAGAAAGCTCGACTTGTCGTTAAGATGTTTTCCGACAAGTTCAAGGAGTTGACTACGATGAGACTTTCTCACTTGTAGCGATGCTAAGAGTCTGTTGGAATTATATTAGCGATTACTGCATTATTTATGAAATCTTGCAGATGTCAAAACATTGTTTCCTCGACGATTTTCTTGAGGAAAGGTTGTATGTGATACAACCGGAAGGTTTTGTCAATCCTGAAAGATGCTAACAAGTATGCAAAGCTCCAACAATCCTTCTAAGGACTGAAGTAAGCATCTCGGAGTTGGAATGTATGCTTTGATGAGATGATCAAAGATTTTGGGTGTATACAAAGTTTATGAGAAACTTGTATTTCCAAAGAAGTGAGTGGGAGCACTATAGAATTTCTGATGTATATATGTTGTTGACATATTGTTGATCAGAAATGACGTAGAATTTCTGGAAAGCATATAGGGTTATTTGGAAGGTGTTTTTCAATGGAAATCCTGGGTTAAGCTACTTGAACATTGAGCATCAAGATCTATAAGGATAGATCAAAACGCTTAATGGTACTTTCAAATGAGCACATACCTTGACATGATCTTGAAGGTGTTCAAGATGGATCGGTCAAAGAAGGAGTTCTTGCCTGAGTTGTAAGGTATGAAGTTAAGACTTAAAGCTCGACCACGGTAGAAGAAAGAGGAAGGACAAAGGTCGTCCCCTATGCTTTTGTCATAGGCTCTATACGGTATGCCATGCTGAATACCGCACCTGATGTGTGCCTTGCCACATATTTGGCAAGAAGGTACAAAGGTGATCTAGGAGTAGATCACCAGATAGCGGTCTAAATTATCCTTAGAGGAATAAGGATATGTTTCTCGGTTAGAGGTGATAAAGAGTTCGACTAAAGAGTTACGTCAATGCAAGCTTAACACCTATCCAGATAGCTCTGAGTAGAGATACCGGATACGTATAATGGAGCAACAATTTAGAATAGCTCCAAGTAGAACAGTTATTTGAAATGGCCCCAAATGTAGCGTAGTAGTTGCATCTACAAGATGACATAGAAATTTGCGAAGTACATACGGATCTGAATGTTGCAGACCCATTGACTGAAACCTCTCTCACAAGCATAACATGATCAAACCCAAAACTATTTGGGTGTTAGTCACATGGGGATGTGACCTTGAGTGTTAATCACATATCGATGTGAACTGGATTATTGACTCTAGTGCAAGTGGGAGACTGTTGGAAACATGCCCTAGAGGCAATAATAAATTGGTTATTATTATATTTCCTTGTTCATGATAATCGTTTATTATCCATGCTAGAATTGTATTGATAGGAAACTCAGATACATGTGTGGATACATAGACAACACCATGTCCCTAGTAAGCCTCTAGTTGACTAGCTCGTTGATCAATAGATGGTTACGGTTTCCTGACCATGGACATTGGATGTCGTTGATAACGGGATCACATCACTAGGAGAATGATGTGATGGACAAGACCCAATCCTAAGCCTAGCACAAGATCATGTAGTTTGTATGCTAAAGCTTTTCTAATGTCAAGTATCATTTCCTTAGACCATGAGATTGTGCAACTCCCGGGTACCGTAGGAGTGCTTTGGGTGTGCCAAACGTCACAACGTAACTGGGTGGCTATAAAGGTACACTACAGGTATCTCCGAAAGTGTCTGTTGGGTTGGCACGAATCGAGACTGGGATTTGTCACTCCGTGTAAACGGAGAGGTATCTCTGGGCCCACTCGGTAGGACATCATCATAATGTGCACAATGTGATCAAGGAGTTGATCACGGGATGATGTGTTACGGAACGAGTAAAAGATACTTGCCGGTAACGAGATTGAACCAGGTATTGGGATACCGACGATCGAATCTCGGGCAAGTATCGTACCGCTAGACAAAGGGAATTGTATACGGGATTGATTAAGTCCTTGACATCGTGGTTCATCCGATGAGATCATCGTGGAGCATGTGGGAGCCAACATGGGTATCCAGATCCCGCTGTTGGTTATTGACTGGAGAGTTGTCTCGGCCATGTCTGCATGACTCCCGAACCCGTAGGGTCTACACACTTAAGGTTCGATGACTCTAGGGTTATAGGAAAAGTATGTACGCGGTTACCGAATGTTGTTCGGAGTCCCGGATGAGATCCCGGACGTCACGAGGAGTTCCGGAATGGTCCAGAGGTAAAGATTTATATATGGGAAGTCCTATTTTGGTCACCGGAAAAGTTTCGGGTGCTATCGGTAACGTACCGGGACCACCGGGAGGGTCCGAGGGGTCCACCAAGTGGGGCCACCAGCCCCGAAGGGCTGCATGGGCCAAGTGTGGGAGGGGACCAGCCCTAGGTGGGCTGGTGCTGAAAGGAAATATGCCCTAGAGGCAATAATAAAGTTATTATTTATTTCCTTATATCATGATAAATGTTTATTATTCATGCTAGAATTGTATTAACCGGAAACATAATACATGTGTGAATACATAGACAAACAGAGTGTCACTAGTATGCCTCTACTTGACTAGCTCGTTGAGCAAAGATGGTTATGTTTCCTAACCATGAACAAAGAGTTGTTATTTGATTAACGAGGTCACATCATTAGTTGAATGATCTGATTGACATGACCCATTTCATTAGCTTAGCACCCGATCGTTTAGTATGTTGCTGTTGCTATTCTTCATGACTTATACATGTTCCTATGACTATGAGATTATGCAACTCCCGTTTACCGGAGGAACACTTTGGGTGCTACCAAACGTCACAACGTAACTGGGTGATTATAAAGGAGTACTACAGGTGTCTCCAAAGGTAGATGTTGGGTTGGCGTATTTCGAGATTGGGATTTGTCACTCTGAATGTCGGAGAGGTATCTCTGGGCCCTCTCGGTAATGCACATCACATAAGCCTTGCAAGCACTGCAACTAATATGTTAGTTGTGAGATGATGTATTACGGAACGAGTAAAGAGACTTGCCGGTAACGAGATTGAACTAGGTATTGGATACCGACGATCGAATCTCGGGCAAGTAACATACCGATGACAAAGGGAACAACGTATGTTGTTATGCGGTCTGACCGATAAAGATCTTCGTAGAATATGTAGGAGCCAATATGAGCATCCAGGTCCCGCTATTGGTTATTGACCGGAGACGTGTCTCGGTCATGTCTACATTGTTCTCGAACCGTAGGGTCCGCACGCTTAAGGTTCCGATGACAGTTATATTATGAGTTTATGAGTTTTGATGTACCGAAGGAGTTCGGAGTCCCGGATGAGATCGGGGACATGACGAGGAGTCTCGAAATGGTCGAGACGTAAAGATCGATATATTGGACGACTATATTCGGACATTGGAAAGGTTCCGAGTGATTCGGGTATTCTCGGAGGTACCGGGGAGTTACGGGAATACGGGGAAGAGTAATGGGCCTTGATGGGCTTTAGTGGGAAGAGGAAAAGGGTGCTGCGCCCCCCCTCCCCTTTGGTCCGAATTGGACTAGGGAAAAGGGGGCCGGCCACCTCTCCTTCTCCTCCTATTCCTTCTCCCTTCCTCCCCTTTTGGTGGACTCCTACTAGGACTTGGAGTCCTAGTAGGACTCCCATCCTGGCCGCACCCTATGCCTTGGCCGGCCTCCTCCTCCTCCATCCTTTATATACAGGGGCAGGGGGCACCCCATAGACACACAAGTTGATCCTTGAGATCGTTCCTTAGCCGTGTGCGGTGCCCCCTGCCACCAAATTCCACCTCGATCATACCGTTACAGTGCTTAGGCGAAGCCCTGCGTCGGTAGTACATCAAGATCGTCACCACGCCATCGTGCTGACGGAACTCTTCCTCGACGCTTTGCTGGATCGGAGCCCGAGGATCGTCATCGAGCTGAACGTGTGCTAAGGACTCGGAGGTGCTGGAGTAACGGTGCTTGGATCGGTCGGATCAGGAAGAAGACGTACGACTACTTCCTCTACGTTGTGTGATCGCTTCCGCAGTCGGTCTGTGTTGGTACGTAGACAACACTCTCCCCCTCGTTGCTATGCATCACCATGATCTTGCGTGTGCGTAGGAAAATTTTCGAAATTACTACGTTCCCCAACAGTGGTATCCAAGCCTAGGTTTTTATGGTTTGATGTTATATGCACGAGTAGAACACAAGTGAGTTGTGGGCGATACAAGTCATACTGCCTACCAGCATGTCATACTTTGGTTCGGCGGTATTGTTGGACGAGACGATCCGGACCAACCTTACGCGTACTCTTACGCGAGGCCGGTTCCCTCGACGTGCTTTGCACATAGATGGCTTGCGGAAGACTGTCTCTCCAACTTTAGTTGAACCAAGTGTGGCTACGCCCGGTCCTTGAGAAGGTTAAAACAGAGTCTATTTGACGAACTATCGTTGTGGTTTTGATGCGTAGGTGAGATGAGTTCTTACTTAAGCCCGTAGCAGCCACGTAAAACTTGCAACAACAAAGTAGAGGACGTCTAACTTGTTTTTGCAGGGCATGTTGTGATGTGATATGGTCAAGGCATGATGCTGATTTTATTGTATGAGATGATCATGTTTTGTAACCGAGTTATCGGCAACTGGCAGGAGCCATATGGTTGTCGCTTTATTGTATGCAATGCAATCGCGATGTAATGCTTTACTTTATTACTAAACGGTAGTGATAGTCGTAGAAGCATAAGATTGGCGAGACGAC
This sequence comes from Triticum monococcum, assembly GCA_034509565.1. NCBI lineage: Eukaryota > Viridiplantae > Streptophyta > Magnoliopsida > Poales > Poaceae > Triticum > Triticum monococcum. The sequence goes on along the minus strand of CM067842.1, from coordinate 197,660,500 downwards.
AACGATGCTACGATGGAGATCAAGGTGTCGCCGGTGACGATGGTGATCATGACGGTGCTTCAGAGATGGAGATCACAAAGCACAAGATGATGATGGCCATATCATATCACTTATATTGATTACATGTGATGTTTATCTTTTTATGCATCTTATCTTGCTTTGATTGACGGTAGCATTATAAGATGATCTCTCACTAAATTATCAAGAAGTGTTCTCCCTGAGTATGCACCGTTGCAAAAGTTCTTCGTGCTGAGACACCATGTGATGATCGGGTGTGATAGGCTCTACGTTCAAATACAACGGGTGCAAAACAGTTGCACACGCGGAATACTCAGGTTATACTTGACGAGCCAAGCATATACAGATATGGCCTCGGAACACGGAGACCGAAAGGTCGAGCGTGAATCATATAGTAGATATGATCAACATAGTGATGTTCACCAATGAAACTACTCCATCTCACGTGATGATCGGACATGGTTTAGTTGATTTGGATCACGTGATCACTTAGAGGATTAGAGGGATGTCTATCTAAGTGGGAGTTCTTAAGTAATATGATTAAATTGAACTTAAATTTATCATGAACTTAGTCCTGGTAGTATTTTGCAAATTATGTTGTAGATCAATAGCTCGCATTGTTGCTTCCCTGTGTTTACTTTGATATGTTCCTAGAGAAAATTGTATTGAAAGATGTTAGTAGCAATGATGCGGATTGGATCCGTGATCTGAGGTTTATCCTCATTGCTGCACAGAAGAATTATGTCCTTGATGCACCGCTAGGTGACAGACCTATTGCAGGAGCAGATGCAGACGTTATGAACGTTTTGCTAGCTCAATATGATGACTACTTGATAGTTTAGTGCACCATGCTTAATGGCTTAGAATCGGGACTTCAAAGACGTTTTGAACGTCATGGACCATATGAGATGTTCCAGGAGTTGAAGTTAATATTTCAAGCAAATACCCGAGTTGAGAGATATGAAGTCTCCAACAAGTTCTATAGCTAAAAGATGGAGGAGAATCGCTCAACTAGTGAGCATGTGCTCAGATTGTCTGGGTACTACAATCGCTTGAATCAAGTGGGAGTTAATCTTCCAGATAAGATAGTGATTGACAGAATTCTCTAGTCACCATGACCAAGTTAGTAGAACTTCGTGATGAACTATAGTATGCAAGGGATGACGAAAACGACTCCCGAGTTTTTCATGATGATGAAATCGATGAAGGTAGAAATCAAGAAAAACATCAAGTGTTGATGGTAGACAAGACCACTAGTTTCAAGAAAAGGGCAAAGGGAAGAAGGGGAACTTCAAAAAGGAACAGCAAGCAAGTTGCTGCTCAAGTGAAGAAGCCCAAGTCTGGACCTAAGCCTGAGACTGAGTGCTTCTACTGCAAAGGGACTGGTCACTGGAAGCGGAACTACCCCAAGTGATTGGCGGATAAGAAGGATGGCAAAGTGAACATAAGTATATTTGATATACATGTTATTGATGTGTACTTTACTAGTGTTTATAGCAAATCCTCAGTATTTGATACTAGTTCAGTTGCTAAGATTAGTAACTCGAAACAGGAGTTGCAGAATAAACAGAGACTAGTTAAGGGTGAAGTGACGATGTGTGTTGGAAGTGGTTCCAAGATTGATATGATCATCATCGCACACTCCCCATAATTTCGGGATTAGTGTTGAACCTAAATAAGTGTTATTTGGCGTTTGCGTTGAGCATGAATATGATTTGATCATGTTTATTGTAATACGGTTATTCATTTAAGTAAGAGAATAAATTGTTGTTCTGTTTACATGAATAAAACCTTATATGGTTACACACCCAATGAAAATAGTTCGTTGGATCTCGATCGTAGTGATACACATAATCATAATATTGAAACCAAAAGATGCAAAGTTAATAATGATAGTGCAACTTATTAGTAGCACTGCCGTTTAGGTCATATTGGTGTAAAGCACATGAAGAAACTCCATGCTGATGGGCTTTTGGAATCACTTGATTATGAATCAGTTGATGCTTGCGAACCATGCCTCATGGGCAAGATGACTAAGACTCTGTTCTTCGGAACAATGGAGCGAGCAACAGATTTGTTGGAAATCATACATACTGATGTATGTGGTCCGATGAATATTGAGGCTCGCGACAGGTATCATTATTTTCTGATCTTCATAGATGATTTGAGCAGATATGAGTATATCTACTTGATGAAACATAAGTCTGAAACATATGAAAAGTTCAAAGAATTTCAGAGTGAAGTGAAAAATCATCGTAACAAGAAAATAAAGTTTCTATGATCTGATCGTAGAGAAAAGTATTTGAGTTACGAGTTTGGCCTTCAATTAAAAACAATGTGAAATAGTTTCACTACTCACGCCACCTGGAACACCACAGCATAATGGTGTGTCCGAACGTCATAACCGTACTTTATTGGATATAGTGCAATCTATGATGTTTCTTACCGATTTACCACTATCGTTTTTGGGGTCATGCATTAGAGACAGCTGCATTCATGTTAAAAAAAAGGGGCACCATCTATATCCGTCGAGACGACGCCTTATGAACTATGGTTTGGCAAGAAACCAAAGTTGTCGTTTCTTAAAGTTTGGGGTTGCGATGCTTATATGAAAAAGTTTCATCCCGATAAGCTCAAAACTCAAATCGGAGAAGTGCATCTTCATAGGATATCCAAAGGAAACTATTGGATACATGTTCTATCACAGATCCGAAGGCAAGACTTTTGTTGCTAAATTCGGAAACTTTCTGGAGAAGGAGTTTCTCTCGAAAGAAGTGAGTGGGAAGAAAGTAGAACTTGATAAGGTAATTGTACCTTCTCCCTTATTGGAAAGTATTTCATCACAGGAATCTGTTCCTGTGACTTCTACACCAATTAGTGAGGAAGCTAATGATGATGATCATGTAACTTCAGATCAAGTTACTATCGAATCTCGTAGGTAAACCAGAGTGAGAACCGCACCAGAGTGGTACGGTAATCCTGTTCTGGAGGTCATGTTACTTGACCATGACGAGCCTACGAACTATGAAGAAGCGATGGTGAGCCCAGATTCCGCAAAGTGGCTTGAAGCCATGAAATCTGAGATGGGATCCATGTATGAGAACAAAGTTTGGACTTTGGTTGACTTGCCCGTTGATCGGCAAGCCATAGAAAATAAATGGATCTTCAAGAGGAAGACGGACGCTGATAGTAGTGTTACTATCTACAAAGCTAGAATTGTCGCAAAAGGTTTTCGACAAGTTCAAGGTGTTGACTACGATGAGATTTTCTCACTCGTATCTATGCTTAAGTCTGTACGAATCATGTTAGCAATTGCCGCATTTTATGAAATCATGTGGGCTGGTGCTGAAAGGAAATATGCCCTAGAGGCAATAATAAAGTTATTATTTATTTCCTTATATCATGATAAATGTTTATTATTCATGCTAGAATTGTATTAACCGGAAACATAATACATGTGTGAATACATAGACAAACAGAGTGTCACTAGTATGCCTCTACTTGACTAGCTCGTTGATCAAAGATGGTTATGTTTCCTAACCATGAACAAAGAGTTGTTATTTGATTAACGAGGTCACATCATTAGTTGAATGATCTGATTGACATGACCCATTTCATTAGCTTAGCACCCGATCGTTTAGTATGTTGCTGTTGCTATTCTTCATGACTTATACATGTTCCTATGACTATGAGATTATGCAACTCCCGTTTACCGGAGGAACACTTTGGGTGCTACCAAACGTCACAACGTAACTGGGTGATTATAAAGGAGTACTACAGGTGTCTCCAAAGGTAGATGTTGGGTTGGCGCATTTCGAGATTGGGATTTGTCACTCCGAATGTCGGAGAGGTATCTCTGGGCCCTCTCGGTATTGCACATCACATAAGCCTTGCAAGCACTGCAACTAATATGTTAGTTGTGAGATGATGTATTACGGAACGAGTAAAGAGACTTGCCGGTAACGAGATTGAACTAGGTATTGGATACCGACGATCGAATCTCGGGCAAGTAACATACCGATGACAAAGGGAACAACGTATGTTGTTATGCGGTCTGACCGATAAAGATCTTCGTAGAATATGTAGGAGCCAATATGGGCATCCAGGTCCCGCTATTGGTTATTGACCGGAGACGTGTCTCGGTCATGTCTACATTGTTCTCGAACCGTAGGGTCCGCACGCTTAAGGTTTCGATGACAGTTATATTATGAGTTTATGAGTTTTGATGTACCGAAGGAGTTCGGAGTCCCGGATGAGATCGGGGACATGACGAGGAGTCTCGAAATGGTCGAGACGTAAAGATCGATATATTGGACGACTATATTCGGACATCGGAAAGGTTCCGAGTGATTCGGGTATTCTCGAAGGTACCGGGGAGTTACGGGAATACGGGGAAGAGTAATGGGCCTTGATGGGCTTTAGTGGGAAGAGGAAAAGGGTGCTGCGCCCCCCCTCCCCTTTGGTCCGAATTGGACTAGGGAAAAGGGGGCCGGCCACCTCTCCTTCTCCTCATATTCCTTCTCCCTTCCTCCCCTTTTGGTGGACTCCTACTAGGACTTGGAGTCCTAGTAGGACTCCCATCCTGGCCTCACCCTATGCCTTGGCCGGCCTCCTCCTCCTCTATCCTTTATATACAGGGGCAGGGGACACCCCATAGACACACAAGTTGATCCTTGAGATCGTTCCTTAGCCGTGTGCGGTGCCCCCTGCCACCAAATTCCACCTCGATCATACCGTTACAGTGCTTAGGCGAAGCCCTGCGTCGGTAGTACATCAAGATCGTCACCACGCCGTCGTGCTGACGGAACTCTTCCTCGACGCTTTGCTGGATCGGAGCCCGAGGATCGTCATCGAGCTGAACGTGTGCTAAGGACTCGGAGGTGCCGGAGTAACGGTGCTTGGATCGGTCGGATCGGGAAGAAGACGTACGACTACTTCCTCTACGTTGTGTGATCGCTTCCGCAGTCGGTCTGTGTTGGTACGTAGACAACACTCTCCCCCTCGTTGCTATGCATCACCATGATCTTGCGTGTGCGTAGGAAAATTTTCGAAATTACTACGTTCCCCAACAGATGCCCCCCCCACCAAGGCCCAAGGCGCAAGGGAGAGTGGAAGGGGGCAAACCCTAGGCTCAGATGGGCTTAAAGCCCACCTAGTGGTGCGCCCCCCTCTCTCCCCCCTTGGCCGCCCCCCCCCCCCCCCTAGATGGGATCTAGGGCTGGCCGCCACCCCTAGGGGTGGAAACCTAGGTGGGGCACAGCCCCTCCCCTCCCCCTATATATACTTGAGGTTTTGGGCTGCCATAGACACGATTCAATCTCCTTCTTGGCGCAGCCCTACCCCTTTCCATCCTCGTCTCTTGCGGTGCTTGGCGAAGCCCTGCTGGAGTACCACGCTCCTCCACCACCACCACGCCGTCGTGCTGCTACTAGATGGAGTCTTCCCCAACCTCTCCTTCTCCCCTTGCTGGATCAAGGCGTAGGAAACGTCACCGGGCTGTACGTGTGTTGAACACGGAGGTGCCGTCCGTTCGGCACTAGGATCATCGGTGATTTGGATCACGACGTGTAGGACTCCATCAACCCCGTTCACTTGAACGCTTCCGCTTAGCGATCTACAAGGGTATGTAGATGCACTCTCCTTCCCCTCGTTGCTAGATTACTCCATAGATTGATCTTGATGATGTGTAGAAAATTTTGAATTTCTGCTACGTTCCCCAACATTAGTGGCTTTGGAGTGACTCTTTGTCGCATGTTGAGGGCTTGTCATATGATCTATCTATGTTATTATTGTTGAGAGAACTTACACTAGTGAAAGTATGAACCCTAGGCCTTGTTTCCTAGCATTGCAATACCGTTTACGCTCACTTTTATCATTCGTTACCTTGCTGTTTTTATATTTTCAGATTACAAAAACTATTATCTACCATCCATATACCACTTGTATCGCCATCTCTTCGTCGAACTAGTGCACCTATACAATTTACCATTGTATTGGGTGTGTTGGGGACACAAGAGACTCTTTGTTATTTGGTTGTAGGGTTGCTTGAGAGAGACCATCTTCATCCTACGCCTCCTACGGATTGATAAACCTTAGGTCATCCACTTGAGGGAAATTTGCTACTGTCCTACAAACCTCTGCACTTGGAGGCCCAACAACGTCTACAAGAAGAAGGTTGTGTAGTAGACATCAGTCATTGATAACGGGATCACATCATTAGAAGAATGATGTGATGGACAAGACCCAATCTTAAGCATAGCACAAGATCGTGTAGTTCGTCTGCTAGACCTTTTCTAATGTCAAGTATCTTTTCCTTAGACCATGAGATTGTGCAACTACTGGATACTGTAGGAATACTTTGGGTGTGCCAAACGTCACAACGTAACTGGGTGACTATAAAGGTGCACTACGGGTATCTCCGAAAGTGTCTGTTGGGTGGCACGAATCGAGACTGGGATTTGTCACTCCGCATGATGGAGAGGTATCTCTAGGCCCACTCGGTAAAACATCATCGTAATGAGCTCAATGTGACTAAGGGTTGGTCACGGGATGATGTGTTACGGAACGAGTAAAGTGACTTGCCGGTAACGAGATTGAACAAGGTATTGGAATACCGACGATCGGATCTCGGGCAAGTAACGTACCGATTGACAAAGGGAATTGAATACGGGATTGATTGAATCCTTGACATCGTGGTTCATCCGATGAGATCATCGTGGAATATGTGGGAGCCAACATGGGTATCCAGATCCTGCTGTTTGTTATTGGCCGGAGAGTTGTCTCGGTCATGTCTGCATGGTTCCCGAACCCGTAGGGTCTACACACTTAAGATTCGGTGACGCTAGGGTTGTAGAGATATTAGTATGCGGTAACCCGAAAGTTGTTCGGAGTCCCGGATGAGATCCTGGACCTCACGAGGTGTTCCGAAATGGTCCGGAGGTAAAGATTTATATATAGGAAGTCCAGTTTTGGCCACCGGGAAAGTTTCGGGGGTCACTGGTATTGTACCGGGACCACTGGAAGGGTCCCGGGGGTCCACCGGATGGGGCCACCTATCCCGGAGGGCCTCATGGGCTGAAGTGGGAAGGGGACCAGCTCCTAGTGGGCTGGTGTGCCCCCCTTGTGCCTCCCTTGCGCCTAGGGTTGGAAACCCTAAGGGGGTGGGGGCGCCTCCACCTGCCTTGGGGGCCAAGCCACCCCTAGGCCGCTGCCCCTCCCCTTAGATGGGATATGTAGGGGCCGGCGCCCCCCCCCAGGCCACCTGTATATGGTGGAGGGGAGGGAGGGCAGCCGCACCTAGGTCCCTGGCGCCTCCCTCCCTCCCGTGACACCTCCTCCTCCCCGCTTGCGCTTGGCGAAGCCCTACTGGGATCCCGCTAATTCCACCACCACGCCATCGTGCTGGTGGATCTCCATCAACCTCTCCTTCCCTTGCTGGATCAAGAAGGAGGAGACGTCTCTCCCAACCATACATGTGTTGAACGCGGAGGTGCCGTCCGTTCGGCGCTCGGTCATCAGTGATTTGGATCACGACGAGTACGACTCCATCAACCCCGTTCTCTTGAACGCTTCCGCTCGCGATCTACAAGGGTATGTAGATGCACTCTCCTCTCCCTCGTTGCTAGATGACTCCATAGATTGATCTTGGTGATGCGTAGAAAAATTTAAAATTCTGCTACGTTCCCCAACATGTTACACTCTATATCTAAGATTGTAGAAGTCAGACTTGAATCTTTGTTTCCAGGCTGCCACAGTAGGCTTCACTTTCCTGAAATGGTGGTTGTTGCGTTCTTTCCAGAGGCTCCAAGCAGAGATCAAGAAAATATCCATCCACATCCTCCGAGGGTGACGGTTTTTCTGGTGGCTTATCAGCTGCAATCTATGGTTATGTTTGGACCAGTGAAATCCAAGAGTTCTCCAACATTCTTGGCTGAAAACACAATGAAAGAATAAGTGTTCCACGGTCTCTTCAACATGCTGGCCACAAAGGAGGCAATCTAGGTTGGAACCAATATTATAATGTCTTCTGTTGAGCATGATTCTAGTGTTTAATTAGGCGATTAGACAGTAGAAAACATCCAAAAACTTTGATTTTGGGGATGCATTTGGCTTTCCAGAGCCACTTGAAAGCCTCATGAGCAACCACGTCTCTGAAGAAGAAACTGTAATATGTAGTGGTTGAAAGTGTCATCGCCCCAAACACATTTCCAAGTGTCATGCATGTCAAGTGGGGCAATCGTGGCCACCTTAGATTGAATTTGCCTCAGTTCCTCTCTTGCCTGGATTGAGAGCGGAAGGTAAAAGTTCGTGTGCAGGTCAGCTGCCGTCAGGAGTTCTTTAACCGAGACGTCTTCATTTAATGTGTAGGAAAAGCCCCTGAGATATTGTTCGGTGTAAATTGATTGGTTCCAGTTGACTTTCCAGAAAAGGGTCGAAGATCCATTCCCTATTTGAAACCTTTGTTACTCCTCTGTAGACTGACATGAGTTGGATCATATCTTCCCACCAAAAAGAGCCACAAGGGTCTTGGGCATGAGGGACTGAGTTGTTATAATAGGATTCCCGAATTAGATTTACCCAGGGCGTATCATGTCTATCATAGAACTTGTGCAGCAAGGCATCGTTTTGAACACGTAAATTAATTATCCCCAAGCCTCTGCTCTTCTTTGGTCTGCACACCATGTCCCAGGCCGCCAAAGAGTTGCATTTGACCCCATCATTAGTCTTTTTCCTCCACATGCAATGTCTCCTGATCTTATCGAGCCACAATTTGGGGGGGGGGGTGGGTAGCCTAATGGTGCCCATCGAGAACATAATCAGAGAGGTGATCATTGAGTTCATGAGGGCCAGTTTGCCTGCATATGACATCAAGGACATGGCCGCTGTAATATTTCTCCCTGCTTTGCAAACCAAAGGAGTCATGTCTTGGATATATGGTCTGGTGGTGCCCAGGGGGAGCCCAAGATACGTGAAAGGCATGGCACCCACAATACAGCCAAATAAAGCAGCCAGATCATTACACTTGTCAGCTGGAGTGATGATTGGGACAAGTGTAGATTTATGAAAATTGATCTTGAGCCCAACGGACGTGGCATAGTCAGCAAGAATGTATTTTATCATTTGTGCTTAGTTCAGGCAAGCCGACATGATTATGATTGTGTCGTTGGCGTACTATATGACCGGGTAGTCACCATTGTTACATGGCCGGATGGGGTAGTCCAAGAGGTTCCTACGCAGAGCATCATTGATTGCATTATGGAGAAGATTATTGACTGCTTATGCGGTGTCCGACAAGGTGACCCGGTGTCTCCTCTGATTTTTGTCCTTGCCGTGGATCTTCTCCAGACTGCAGCGGTACACTATTACGGGCCAGGCCATTTAGAAATCTCAAGAACTTAAGAAGGGATCGGGGTGTGCGCTGTGTACCGAAGCCCAGTTCTTTTGGTGGCTTAAAAAGTAAGCCGCCTCCCCCCCCCCCCCCAGCTTTTCTCATAAGTTGCCTCCCTCATTCATTGGGCCTTCTAAACTAGTAGTCTCAACAAATTTTAGAAGCGGCATATTTTTTAAACTGGGGAGAGGCAGTTTATTTTTAAGCCGCCTAAAACAAGTGGCCTTATTCAATGCCTTAAGCTCCGAACAAGATTCAGCAGTCGAGCGAACTCACAGGAATGGAGCGGGATCAATTGCACTGGACCGGTCTAGTACATGACCTTTTACTTTCGGTTTTAGGAACCTTCTAGCAAGTTCGTATATGGTTTTATCGGTTTTGGGAACCTTCCAGAAGGTTCTTTTAACCGTTTTTTTCCTATTTATTTTTATTTTTATTTTTCTGTTTTCCAATTTCCGTTTCTTTTTAGCTTTTCCATTTTCCATTTCTCTTTTTATTTTCTTTCTTTTTATTTTTTTCAAGTTTTTTTTCTTTTTCAACAAATGTACAGAAACTTTATAAATGTTCTCATTTTAAATTTATGTTCACAAATTCCAAATTCTTGGTGGAATTTCAAAAAATGTTCCCATTCAAAATTTTGTTCATGGTTTTAAAAACTGTTCATGTTTTGAAATTTTGTTCGGGAATTCAAAAAATGTTCCCCGTTTCTAATTTTGTTCATGAATTTGAAAATTTATTCTGAAATTCAAAAGATGTTTTAGGAATTTTAAAAATGTTTGCATTTTCTTTTTTGTGCACAAATTTAAATATTGTTTGGGAATTTCAAATAATGTTTCAGCTTTCCAAATTTCTTCACAAATTTAAAACAAATCACATTTTCAAAATTTGTTCGCAAATATAAAAAATGTTCACCACTTGGAAATATTGTTCACTATTTTCAACAAGTGTTCATGTTTTCAAGTCTTTTCCAATTTTTCAAAAAATGTTCACGTTCCTAAATAATGTTCGTAAACTGAAAAAAATATTTTAATTAATAAATTTTGTTCCCCTTTCCTCAAAAAATGTTGCCGTTGTAGAATTTTTTTTTGCAAAACAAATCACGGTCAAAATTTGAAAATAAGTTGAAATCTGTCGCAACTGTTAGTTCATATAAACTCGGATGCCATCTTAGACGTGAAGTCACAGGTAGTAAAGTGATAAGTGACGGAGTAAGTTGTTGCAAGGTCCTGTGTTCAATCCATTGCAACACTTTAGTTTTTTCTTTTTGTAATTATCGGTCGTAGTGTGCATTAAGGCCAACTCCACCGTGCGACTCCAAACGGACGCCCGGATTGGCCGGATGTTGTCCCTTTGGGGCGCCGATGGGTTCGCCTGTGTCCAGCTTTGTCAGATGGGTCGTGCGTGCGTCCACCACGCGGCCGCACCCCAAATCGTGTCCGGGGTCGATGTGAATAAAAATATATAAAAACTAGAATGAAATAACTAAAAAAGTAAATAAACACATTTTAAAAAACATAATATATATAGGGTCGGCCACAAAACCGCCCAGTTTCCACGGCCACTTAAAAGGCCCAGTTTCATAATTAACATATAAAAACAAAATAAAAAAACGCTCCCCGGGCGGTCCTGCCGCGCCCGTCGATGCCGTGGCCGTCGCCGTCTTCACTGGCCGCCGGTGTCGTCATCGTCGCTGACGAGGTCGACGTAGGCCGGCGGCGTCCACAGGTGGGCCGACGGTGCGTGGTAGACGGGGGCGGGCTGGACGGCCGGAGGTGCCTGCACCACCTCCTCCCGTGGCGACGCCTCCCGTTCCAGTGACCGCAGCGGAGTGGGGCACCAGTTCACGCCCACGCCGGCGGCCATCTCCGGAGCAGTGCAGGACCAGCCCCACCCCTGGCCCAGCAGCTGCTGGAACGCGGCCACCGGCTCCTCCTCCTCGGGGATGGCTACATCACCCGCAGCGGAGCGGGCCGTCATCTCCTCCAGGCCCTCCCATTGCCGCTCATCGTGCGTGTACATGGAGTCCTCCATGACACGCGCCATGAGACGGGCCTCCTCCTCCTCCGTCATGCGAGGAGGTGGTGGTGGTGATGGAGACGGCAAAGGCGGCGGCGTGGGCATGACGCCGCGCTCCTGGGGAGCAGGCGCTGCGCGCTCCTGTCGTGGTCGCCGCGGCCCCGTCGAGGTGCCGACGAAGAACGATGCGCGCCTGGTGCCGTGCTCGTCACGAAACCAGGTGTCCCAGAGCCTGGAGTCGGGGCGTACCTGAGGTCGTAGAAGAGGTCGTCGGGGAGGAGGCGGCGGCGGCGCTCGATCTCCTTGTCGCGCGCACGGCCGCTCGTCGGGACCGGCGGGATCGGGACCCGGTTGGCGGAGAGATGACAGTATTGGGGAGATGGACGTCGCTCCAGGGGAGCGGCGTCCTCGTCTCGCAATAACGGCGGCACACCGACGTCGCGCTCGCCGGCGGACGTGGGCGTGATGGAGAAGGCGGGCGGCGCGGGGGCCCGGCGTGGTGGCGATGGCGAGCCGCGGCGGCGTCCCGACGAGGAACCAGCCTCGCGGTCGTGCTTGCCTTTGCGGCCCATGGCTGCGGGCGGCCGGCCGGCGAGGTGTTGGCTAGGGTTTGGGACTGGGGCTGTCGGGTTTCGAGAATGCCGCGGGATGGCATGGGGCAGTGTGGACGACGACCCGTCCACGCTTCCCACTTAAAGAAGGACGGTGACTGTTCGACGTGTGAATGACAGGTGAGGCCGCCTGCTCGTGTGCATTGAAGTGGGCGGGTGCGAGATAGGTGGACGCCTGCCATGCGGCCCCAACATGGACGAGACGCGCGTTCGTTTGGTGTCCATCGCAACCCAAATCCGACACAAGTTTACGCTTGAAATGGACCGGTCCGGACACAAAACGAACAAGATGAATTTAGGCCGTCGCGCGCTAGGCTGTCTCCTTTGTCCATTTTACCTTAAATAAACAAGACCGGACAAGATAGGGTCGCGCGGTGGAGTTGGCCTAATCTAGACCGGCCCAGTGGAGCGACCTCCCTGTGCGGCACACGTCTGTTGGACGCAAGGCGCGTCACATAGGAGGTCCCAGAGGAGCATACGTCTCGCAGTAAGCGAGCCAGCGTATCCTATTCGGTGCCTTCTATGTTGCTTCACGTACATTTCGTATGCGGCACCGGAAGGCGCTCGGGATGTGCCGGCCCATCTAAGGAGGTTGAAGCGGGAGTAGCTGGTCCCGATGTTGGGAAGCTCCAACCGGGTTCTTTTTTTTCGGAATGGTTTGTTTGTTTCTTGATTCTTTTTTTGTATTTTTCTTTTTGAAATGCATGATTTTTTTAAAAATTAATGCATATTTTTGAAATTTCTGAACTTGTTTTAAATACCAATGATCTTTTTTTTCAAATTTATGATTTTATTTCCAATTCATGAATATATCTTTTTTCATTTTTTTTAATTTTGAACTTTTTCAAAAAGTCAATGGCCAACTATTTGACTGACATCGGTCAACCATGCGGACCGGTTGAACCAGTGACGGGTCGAACCAGGCAATCAAGAGGGCGTGCGAACGAGCTGTGGCTCGGGAAGTAAGCGAGGGAGCTGAGGTTAGTTGGGCTGGCCATAGCGCTTGCGTGTGAGCGCCAGTTGAGAGGTTGCTAGCGCTACAAGCGCCGTATAGGGGAAAAATCTTATACGACGCATCATTGCGTCTAAGACCGCGCTTGGATTGCCGTTTCGCAGCGATCTACAAGCGTAAGATATGCATCTGTAAAACTAAGGGCCTCTTTGATTCACAGGATTGTAAAAACACAGGAATAGAAAAAACGTAGGATTGAAATGACATGTCCATTGGATTTCTATAGAATTTGATGTTATTTGATTGTATTACAGGGAAAACAAAGGATTTCTTTCAAGAGGTTAGAGTGGATGCTAAAATTCTAATAAAATGTAGCGCAAATGAATTCATAGGAAAAAATTCTATGAAATTCAATCCTGTAAATCAAACGAGCGACCCAGGAAAAATTCTAAGGATTCTAATCCTTTAAAAATTCTTTGAATCAAAGAGACCCTAAATAGTGTGGTTGGAAACAACTCCTTGGTTGGTCATTTATAGATCCTAAAAATCGGGCTGTTTCGTGCCTTGCAGGCGGAAAAAAAAGAAAAACACCTCTTCCTCCCTCCGTTCCATTTCTGTCCGTATTTTATTCGTTCCTCGTTTAATATAGGTGTAATCAGTTACACATGTAAAATATATACAACCCTGAAACGACAATCCAAGCGGGCCCTAATGGTCAATGCTTTGTACAGGAGGTCCGAACGAGCGACCGAGGTGGCCGGAAATTTTGTGTTTTTGAATTTTTGTTTGGAATAAAAAAACTTTTCATGATTACGAAATTTGTTCTCATATTCAGAAAATTGCTTGCGATTATAAAATTTGTTCTCAAATTCGAAAAATGTTGGTGTTTCCAAAATTTCTTCACATTTTTCAAAAGTATTCAAAAACTTTAAAATTTGTTCATCTATTCAAAAAATGTTCTGGATTTCAAAAGTTGTTAGTGTTCTCAATTTTTGTTCAGTTTTACAAAATCTATTCTCTTTTTCATAAAAAGGGGTTTATTTCGAAATTTGTTCTTGTTTTACAGAAAAATGTTTGGAATTCTAAAAAATTATTTGAATTTGAAAAAATGTTAGGAATTTCAAAAAAATAGTTTCTTTATGGTTTTCAAAACATGTTTAGAATTATTAAATTTGTTCAAGTTCTAAAACATATTTTGCATTTTCAAAAAGAATCGGATCTCAAAATTGTTCATAATTTCCAGGAAGTTTTTTAAAAAAAATCAATAAATGTTTGAAATCTATCAGCGCTGTCTGTTCTTAAAGTTTCACCGAAATATTAGTAGGTTGAAGTTGTCAGCTCAAGTGGGTAGCTGCATGAGGTAAGAAGATGGCAGATCGCGTGTTCGAGTCCTGTGCAGTGCTCTCTTTTCTCAGGATTTTTTTGAAACTAAACACAATTGTTTTATTAATAAAAAATGTTCATGGGATACACTGTAAATCTGACGGGTTTAAAAGATACTTGGCACAATGAGTCCAGACCAAAAGCATGCTTAGCGAGGCTATATGCGTCGCGATTGGACTCTCTCCCTTCAAAGATGAAGGAACAATGGTTGAAATTCTTTGAAGTTTCTATAATTTCCTTGATGATGCTCGCATAGACGCCTCCTGTATGTTGTTTTTATATCAAGTACCACTCCTTGGCAGTCCGACGCTACAACCACATGTGATCGTGATAAATCTGTCGCCAAAGCCAGTTTCTCGAAGCACGCCAAAGCTTCAAGGGTAGTTGGGTCCCTTATTCCCCTGCATGTTATAACCGAAGAACCAAGATAACCGCCGTTTGTCTCTCGCAATCAATTTTTCGGGATTTTTGCCTCGTGCTGTTTTGCGTTCAATTTGATTCGGTCCCAGTGGGCCGGTCCAGTCATGGATCCACCTGTGCGGGCTGCGCTTCATTCGACACAATGTGCGTCCTATAGGAGGAGCTCCCCTGTAATTCTCATGAAAAAAGGAGCTCCAACGAGGCAAATTCCCTCGCACTTACAACCAGTCGAAATAAAGGTTTGCCCTCGACCTCTGAAGAGAGTGACAGCTCCAACTATTTAAATGGGCCTCTTTGTCGCATATGATTTGTCTTACATAATTACTGGGCCCATCATTTCTTCAAATGTATCGCGAGGTCTAGTTTTCGGGAGCTCCTAACGGGCGCTTTATGCGCCGGTTGAGGATCCGGGCGCCCACTGCAGCATATTAGTGGGCCGGTCCATGAACACGCAGCGCACTGTCAAAAATATATTTAGGGCGCAAAAAATTCAACCCAAAACCCGCTCTTGGGAGGATTCGAGCCATGCCAACTAGCTGTAGTGCATGCTAGCTAACCACTAGACCAACTATGCCCACATGAAAGATTGTAACGCGAAACTTTTAAGAACTGAACCCTATCCGCGCTATATAGAAAAATGTGATTCCTTTTGAATTTTTTTATTAAAAAAATGAATGTCCACAGATTTCAGAAAACATCACGAAATAGAAAAAAGTTCATAAAAATGAAAAAGAGTTCATCGATTTTCAAAAAGGTTCACAAATTTGAAAATAGTTCATAGGTTTTGAAAAAAAAGTTCACTGACTTTGTAAAAAGTTCATTGATTTTTTAAAAAGTTCATAATTTTTTAAAAAATTACTGATTTTGGAAAAAAGTTCATCGGTTTAAAAAAATCATTAATTTTGAAAAATAGTTCATCGATTTTCAAAAAGGTTCACAAATTTGAAAATAGTTCATAGATTTTGAAAAAAAAAGTTCATTGACTTTGTAAAAAGTTCATCAATTTTTTTAAAAAGTTCACAATCTAAAAAAAAGTTCACTGATTTTGGAAAAAAGTTCATTGAATTTGAAAAAACTTCATCGGTTTTGAAAAAAAGTCCATCAAAGTTGTAAATAGTTCATCAAATTTGAAATAGTTAATTAAACTTTTAAAAAGTTCATCGAATTCAAAAAACGTTCACGAATTTGAGAAGGGAATTCATGTATTTTAAAAAAGTTTAGCAAAAAAACCATTCCAAAAAGAAAGAAAGAAAAAAACCAAACAAAAGCATTCCAGAAAAAGAAATTATAAGAAGAGAAACGCTAAAAGTACACACGTGAAGTCGGTTGGCTGGTTGGTTGTGTCAACGAACGTTGAGCCAGGAGATCGGGTGTTTGATACACCGTATTTGCTGTGTTTTTGTGTCTTTAAACAGGAAAAAGAAAGTAGCGTGGGCCGGCTCAGCGCGGAGAAAGGGGGTGTGCGCCCCGTACGGTTAAGCCTGTAACGGGCGCTACGGGCGCCGTTTAGGAAATGCCCTAGTTTTCAGATCGAAATAGGCCCAAAGTGGCTACACTGAATGGGCTCCAGCTTCTGTACTTCTCTACGGTGTACTAACAAAGAAACCAAAAACACAACGCTAACCGTCTAACCGACACGTGTCGCGTGTCAATGGCGAATCACAACTCTTCTAACCCGTCATTATCGACCAACACACGATAGATCGATAACTACCATCCTCCAGACTGTACGATCCTGACAGCGGTACGGTCACATCCGTCCGCACCGCACCACACCCCCATTCCGCTCTGGCCGCAGTACGGTCACATCCAAGTCCCCGGCGCGGCCCGTTTCACCATAAACCGCGTGCGACCCGGCCCGGCCCGGCCTTCCCCGTTTTGTCATCGCCAGTCTTCTTGTTCTAGGTTAAAAATTTCTCAAAAAAAAAGGTTAAAGGTTAAAGCTGGCCGTGCCCTTCTTCCCGATTCGCCCTCTTTTGTCGCTTTTGCGCTGTGAGGCACGGGCATGGGCTCGGAGCGGAAGGAGAGGGAGCGGTCACCGCGTCGATCGTCCGGCGACAGCTACGTGCCGGGGCCGGAGGCTGGCGACATGGCCATGGATGGCGACCGAGCCGTTACACT
Organism: Triticum monococcum; assembly: GCA_034509565.1. NCBI lineage: Eukaryota > Viridiplantae > Streptophyta > Magnoliopsida > Poales > Poaceae > Triticum > Triticum monococcum. Next base: position 197,643,591 of record CM067842.1, on the reverse strand, counting down.
CCGCTTTCCCGCGGCCGCCGCCAGAGATGGCAAGCCCGGCCCCACCCCCGAACCCCCCCAGGTGGCCAGGCCCCAGGCCGTCCATGGGATGGGATCGGATCACGACCGGCTGCTTTGCTCGGCTCTGCTCTGCCGCAATCACTTGGCCTGCATGCCTTCCAACAGTAGTAACCGTGCGCGCGCCGGACACAAGGCAGGATCAATAGGGATTGACAACTAAACTACTCCTACCAACGATTGGTCCGTGTACGTGTAGATTCTTGATTAGCCCCCGCTTTTGCGTTTTCGACATGGCCGCGACGGTGCCTTCTCATCGCTTTGACTCCGCGAGCGCGATACGACATGCAGCACTGGTCACTGGTCATCCGGAACCCACACGTGGGAATAACTTTGATGCTAAACAAAAGAAAAAACTTTGATGCTAAACAGAATTTCGCCTTCAGTTCAGGCCATGCACCGGACAGATTCTACAGTGAGGTGACCCTTCTGGCTCTCTCGATGAGGAGCGGGCCTAGTGTGTTTAGCTAGCACCTGTCGCGTGCGTGGTTGAGGGTTGAGAGGGACGTTCGGTTGCCATCGCCGTGATTTTTATGCGCCATTGGTTCACAAGTTGAAATGCGGAGCATGAACACTATCGACGCGTCTTGTCGGTGCCATGCAAGTAGATGCAGAATCTGGAATTTTGCATGTGGCCGGTTTTCAATGTTCAGTTCAGGATTAAGAAAGAGGAAAATAGGTTTGTACTTTTTCTTTCCGGTAATCATGGGCTCACAAATAGGTTAGTAGTTAACCTGTTGTAGGCTGGGATTATTATGATTTAATCAACCAAAGAATACTTTGTTGACTAGAAAGTTATAGCTTGGGGCTATCTGGTAGTAATTTGCCTTATTTCTCCAATATGTAAGTACTGTTAGGTCCACATCCAGTGTCTAACCATGCTTCCTTAGTTTAATGTTCAGTTAGATAAGCACCGAGATATTTTCAACACGTTTTCAGTAATTCCGCGTTTTGAGGTACAAGAACAAACACTATATTTGGCCACTATTTTGAGGTAAATAACAAGATTTTGATTATACGCGCAAATAAAAAGAGGTACTTCCTCCAAACCAAATTAATCTGCGCATCCTCTATATAATTTAAGTAAGACAATGTACAGAGGTTGCGTCAATTAACTCAGATCGGAGGGAGTATCACTTGTCATCCTCGCTGTTGGTGGAGCTACGAGCAGGTCACCAACGCTAAGTTTTTTTTTAATGTATTCAGGCCTTTTAATGAGATATACCCAGTACAACACGTATATACAAAAATGTGCATAGTCACACAACCTCTACTTTAGATTTCATCGACCTTGAAGATATAATAGCGAAGTTACTAGTAGCACCTCGTCGTCGACGAATACATGGTCTACACTGGAAAGACAATCTCCCTTACATGAGACATATAATATGGCAAACCTGGGTGCGTTTGATGTCCGTTGGTCTGGGACTACGATGGTCTCACTAATCACTTGACTGTCTAGAAAAGTTATAGCTTGAGCTTATCTAGTAGTAGGAGGATATCGATCCTCGCTGTTAGTTCAGTGCTGAGTTAGACAAGCACCGAGAGACGAGAAAAAACAGTTTTCAGTTTGGCATTTCCATGTACGAAAACAAACACTAATTGTGCCGCTGTATTTGCTAGCTAAATTAAGTAACGGGTTTTCGACAAAAGGTACAAGTAAAAAAAAATCACTTCTCCTCGTCTGCTAGCCTCGATGTATCTTGTAATTAAAACAAATTCAGCGTCAATTCTTCTTGATCTGCTTGTCTATGCCCTAGTCGCGCTGACATTGACGTCGATAGGTCGATCGCTGGCAGCACTATGCCTCGGGACAGTGACATGCTATACTACGTATGCGGATACCGACCGTACCATGGCTAAGCGGGCAATCACGCGCACCGGGAGCGTAGTTACCGCAATCGTAGAGCAACACGTAGCGCGTCTCCCCGCGGATCAACCGGGAGGCGCGCGGTAAAAATATTTACCACGCATTGCTGGTTTCCACCGCACGCGGGCGAGTAAAAAAGCCGTGTGAAAACAGGCTCATGTACTGGGAGGGGGTTAAAAGGAGCCAGCAAAAGCGCAGTCAATTCCCGGGCTCCGGAGATAAGATAAGGATTGATCGATGCAGCTAAGCTAAGGTAGCGGGTTAATTACGCGTCAGATCAGATGACGCGACGGGTGATCCGTCGTTTAGTAGCTCACGTCCATGGGGGCCCCGCCCACATGTCCACATCGCCAAAATTATCCAAATCGGGGAAGCCGGGAGGCGACACGGCCGAAAGGCGCCCGAAAGCACCGCACCGTGAGGCCCCTTTTAATGCTCCACCTTATACAGGTGTTAAGTTTTTCACGTAGGTAAATTTTTTTGATATGGTATGTTATTTAAGAAGAGAGAGATGAGTGTGGTGATTCCAGAAAGAAACAACGCTAAGCGTGTGAACCTAGTCAAAACATTTAAAGGAAGAAAGCCCATCAATACATGAAGAGTTTTAGTTGCTAAATCATTAAATGAAGCAAGCTTAGCAACTATAAACTAAGCACCTATGCATTGAGGAGTATAGTTGCTAATCTATTTAATGTGTTTAGCATCTCATCTAAGCACACATGCATTGGCAGCAGCCTGACATCGAAGATTGCACAGCAACACACTCGGCCCTTTTTCTTTTCTTTACTTTTCTGCGGGTAGCTTGCATCAACCTTGTTGCAATTTTTTACAAACAAATACGACGAGTAGTTGGTACGTCTCATTGTTTTTCCTTTTTTTCCAAACACATTAGGACATCTCCAAATGGATCCGCAAACCGTCCATGCCTATCTGGACTGCGGAAATCATCCAACGCGAGTCTGTATTAGTTCAGACGCGTTTTCTTATGCAAATCAGGGACAAATGTGGGAACATTTGCAGGAGTCTGGATACCAGACACATAGAACTCTGACACCCTTGGGTCACTCAAAACCCTTCCCGGACCCCGCACCTTCATCCTCCTCATTTTCTCTTCTTCCCACTTTTTCCTTTTGCCTTTGCCGCCTTTCCACCACCCCAGCCGACATGCCATACCCCTGTTGGAACTCTACATCTCCATCACCTCCAGCGCTCCAGCAGGTCTCCACCCCGCTTCTCCTTCGTTGCTGTTCAACCCCTGTCATTCGACCGCCCAGCCAGGCACCATCCACTACTGCTATACTTTTTTTGAAACAAAGAAGGTGGATGCCTGCCGACCTTATATTTCAAAACAGGCCAAAGCCTGATGAAGTAACAGTTACAAACAAGACTTGTTCGGTGCACCAAGGTACAAGGCACAAGCAGTTTCAGAACATGGAAGAAGAAAAGAAGAGAAGAAGGAAAGGTTACATCAGGCGTTCACAGGTTATGTAGCAATTTTTGGCGCCAAACCTGTAGAATATCCCTAGTTCGCTGACTATGAGCTCTGAGACTCCAGAGACGGAGCATATCTGCTGTAGTCCAAACTTTTGAATTGAAGACCCTGTCATTCCTAGTGTGCCACAAGGTGATAGCACAAGCTGCGAATGCAATGTTCCATTTGTGTTTGAAACTGAGCTGGTGCTGTGCTTGTTCCACAAAAGTTAGAACGTCAAGGGTTGCGCAAGCCAAAGTATCCAGAGCCAACTTGCCCCATAAAACGTTGGTTGAAGCACATTGTAGTATCAGGTGGTCAACTGACTCAACAGCAGGGTAGGTGTCGCAATGTGCAAACGGAGCGGCCACAGACCATCCCTTCTTTACCATATTATCTTTAGTGTTGAGGCGCCCGCGGAAAGCAAGCCAAAGGAAGATCCTATGTTTGAGGGGAATTAGAGCATCCCAAACCCAGGTGTCAAGAGTTGTCAAAACCCCCCTGAAAGTGAGTAGGCCGTAGAAGTATCTTGTGCTAAGTTGACCAGAGCCCACGGAAGCGGAGCGCTTGTCCTCTTGCAGTAAGTTCGGAGCAATACCAGACAACAATTCATGCAGGGCCATTAGCTCAGTGGAGGCTGTTTGGGAGAGATTAGGATGTGGTTGCCCATGATCCATTGGAATGTTGTGAGTGCACTGAGCAAGCTGGCTGTATCGCGAAGGAATACAGCGTGGGGAACATCAGATATAAACGGCCCACTTCAAGCCATTGATCCTTCCAGAAGGAGACCATTATTCCAGACCCAAGAACACACTTAGAAGAGTTGATGACCATAGGAATGAGATCTTTGAACCCTTTCCAAATGACCGTGTCTCTGCTACTAGCACTCTGAGGAAGAAAAGCCCGGCAGTAGTGTGTGGCAAACCATTTATAACATGGTATGTCAGAACCTTGTAGGACTTTGGAGACAAACTTGCACATCATAGCTTGGTTATGAGCATGCAACTGGCGTATGCCCAAACCACCATTGATACGAGGCAGTGAGACCGTATCCCAAGCCACTAAGCATTGGCCACCCTTAACCTTGTTCTTGCCTTGCCAAAAAAAAGCTCGCAAGAGACATTCCAACTTTCCAAGAGACTCCTTGGGCCAGGCAAAGCAAGACATGAAATAACTTGGGATGCCAGCGAGCACTAAGTTAATGAGTGTCAACCTTCCCCCTAAGGATAAGAAAATAGCTAACCAGTCAGAAAGACGACGATCGACCTTGTGTATAACTGACAATAATATACCATGTGTAATCTTGTGCAGAGAGAGGGGCAAACACAGGTATGTACATGGAAAGGATGAAACTGGGCAGCCTAGGATCTGGGCAATGGCAGAAGCTGTGCTCGACTCCACGGCGACAGGCACGAGAGTGCTCTTGTGGAAGTTTATGGTGAGCCCAGAAAAATCAGAGAAAGCTGTGAGAGCTGACTTGATTACTGTCGCTTGCTGCGTAGTGCCTTGAAAAAGTATCAGCGTGTCGTCCGCGTATTGCAGAACTGGGAAGAAACTGTCTGAACCGAGGGGGTGCAGCAAGGAGCCATCTTGGAATAGTTGGCAGCACATTCTCTAAAGCACATCCGCTATGAGAATGAAGAGATACGGGGATAAGGAATCCCCCTGCCGAAAACCTCTCTTTGCCCGGATGGGGGCACCTAGCTCGCCATTAAGGAGGACTCTAGAGCTACCAGTTGACAAGAGCGTATGGATCCATCACATTCACACTTGAGGAAAACCTCTGGCTTCAAGAATTTTACGTAAGCAGCACCAACTGACACTATCAAAAGCTTTGTGAAAGTCCAGCTTTAAAGCAATGACTGGCATTTTCCTTTCATGGGTATATTGAATCATTTCACCAGCAAGAGCAAAGTTCTCAATGATCGATCGGCCCCGCAAGAAGCCGGTCTGGAGGGAGTGAATCAAGAGGGGAATCCATGCTTTCAGTCGAGTTGCCAGGACCTTAGAGACCAGTTTTGGTATACTATGCACGAGAGAAATTGGTCTGAAGTCTCGTAGTTCCTGGGGCGTGTCTTTTTTAGGCAGTAGAGTGATGAAAGTAGAGTTAATGCCAGCAAGATCAACTTCATTTCTGTGGAAATCACCAAAAAATCTGAGGAGGTCATCCTTTCGCAACAACTTAAAAGTCTTGTAAAACTCATTGGTAAAACCATCGAGGCCCGGACTTCTGTTATTGGGTGAGCAACTGATGGCCTGTAGGATTTCTGCCCAGAAGAATTGTACCGTAAGCTCAGAAAGATCAACCGGAGTGTAAAGGGAGCTAACATCCACTGTGCTCATAGAGGAGGCTGGCTGACCCAAGATTGCCTTAAAGTAATCCGTAGTTAGACTTAGTTTCTGACCATTCTCAAAGTGCTCCACACCATTGTGAACAAGGACTTTAACCTTGTTGCGCCGAGCCTAACAGTTAGTCGCAGCGTGAAAAAATTGAGTGTTCTCGTCCCCGGAGACACACCATCGTACCTTGGCTCTGCGCCGCCAAATCACAGTCTGCCAGAGTATCAACTGTTCGGCCTTGATAGTAGCAAAAGCTCTGAGCACTACCTCAACAACATAGAGCGACCTCATCTCTTCGACGACATTTATATAAGAGACGACATGCTTTTTGTTATCCAAAAGAACCCGCAGACTAGGTTTCGTACTGCACCAATGTCGCAAAGTAGCCCGAACGCGCCTCATTTTGAAACTGATCAGGGATGCAGAAGAACTGATTTCTCGTGCGCCTCTAGCCCATGCCTCAGTGATGATGTTTCTAGGTTCTTCCATCTCCAGCCAATGATTCTCCATACGGAATAGTGCTTATGGGTGTGTCCATAGAGATGGACATTAGAACGGGTGCATGATTTGATGTGGTTGAGGCAATGCAAGAAGCAATTGAGTGCAAAAAGCTGAGGTTCCAAGCTGCATTGACGAGCACACGATCCAAGCGAACAAGAGTAGGTTGATCTTGTTTGTTGGACCAAGTATAAAGCCTATTGTCAATCTGAACATCATCCAAACCATGCCCTCTGATCCAATCATTAAAAATTTCCATCATATTCCAGTTTATCTGGCCTCGAGACTTCTCATGGGCGTACCTATACATGTTGAAGTCACCCAGGACCACCCATGGAAGCTCAGGTGATCCAGCTACAGAGCTGACTGCATCAAAGAAGCTCGGTCTCTCATAATTCAGACATGGAGCATAAACCGCCGTAAGCGGGAAGGAGCTGTTAGTTGACGTAGAGGTCATCTTCATAGTAACATGGAACTTGTGCAGCGCAACCACTTGGCCTAGAACCACACCAGGATCCCAGGCAACCAAAATTCCCCCGGTCGCGTCATCAGAGAGAGTGACAGCATGTTCTTTGAGATTCAAACGCAAGAAAGCTCGCAACTTGAAGGGAGAGACAGAGGACAGCTTTGTTTCCTGCAAGAAAACGACACTAGGGCAACAAGAGATTATAGTATCATGGACCAACAAGCACTTATCATGCTCGCCGAGTCCACGTACATTCCAGTTCAGAATCCTCATAATGCAGTAAAGAACACATAGCCCAGAACAAGAGGACTAAGAACCATATATATCATGATCATGTTAATGCAAACGGTGCAAAGCACTAGGATAGATACGCTGAAAGAGTAACATATAGACTCTTGACTGACTGACCAACAGAACTGACCGGACTGAACCTGACTGACTAATTGCCAAAGAACTAGCAAAAGCAACAGATGACAGTAGAACACTAACAAGGACGAACTCCTGACCAAAACTACTACGAGCAGCACTGCCCGAAGGCCAATGTGAATGACACCATATCGAACCATTGAAGGAGTTGAAGACGCACGCAAGAGAGCCAGGAGAAGCATTGGCCGAGGTGGAGGCGTCATCCGAAGAGACGGGGACGGCTTTGTTCTTGGCTTGTTCCAGGATGGCGCTGACGTTGAGGTCACAACACTGAGCGATCTGCTTCAGCTTGCACCGAGTAAGCGGCGACGACGTGTTCAGCAGTGGCAGTTCAAGAAGGCCAGCGACAGCCGCGGTCTTGGTCTTCTTGCAGCGAGAAAGGGAGCCGGATCGGTGAGACGTCCCAGAGCTGGAGTCAGATCCCGCGGCCACCGCCTTCCTCTTAGCGGCGCGCTCAACTGATCCCATGCACGCACCATCGTAGGCGTGCCTGATGCGCGGACTACGCCTAGGCGAAGTGGTGAGCACCGGCAGCGGCGCCTCCTCCTCCGCTTGCTGGTCAAGGTCAGGCACCCTGACCGCCTCCAGGGCCCCCGAAGCAGCCAACACCGGGGCCTGGATCTCCGCTAACTCGTTGAGATCAAAGGCCGTTGGGATGGCCAAGACCGCCACGCCCGCGCCCAGGGGGGAGTAGGGAAGAACTGCAGCGCAACCTTGGGCAGGAGCTCACCGGCGAGGGGCTCACGCGGTGGCTGGAGGCAGTTGCAGAGGGCGGTGGCCACCTAGGGGGGGAGCGCAGCACAGGCCCCGTGTTGCAGGTCAGTGGAGATGACTAGAGACGGTTGACCACTCAATAGGATCCCAGGCTTAGGTCGTGGGATCTGGAGCAGATGGGTCGGGCCACAAGAATCTGGTGGGCTCGGTAGTACTGCTGCGCTGGGAACTGGGCTTCTACTGGGAAGCCATTACTTGAGAAAGCAAGCGCGAGCCCAACAGCAGGAAGCAGCCCAACAGGCACATTAGCCTTAGGCTGGTGCCTGCATTCCACAGAAGGAAGCAGCGGAAGCGTGCGGGAGCAAAGCCCCCCATCCAGCATTTTGGGCCAAAAGTTGAAGAAGAGGGAGCGAGAGCTTTCCCGCGTAAACGCCCCCTTGGTCTAATCGAAGCAGGAGAAGAAACCATTGTCCATTGAGAGCAGGCGGACCGGGATCACGCCCGTAGCCACCCTACTATTGTTGAGCTCCAGCTTGAAGGTGAAATTGAGATCTTCAGCGCCGAAGGAGACCGAGACCCGTGGCGTGCGCACGTCCACCGCCCACAGCGACAAGTTGAGGCGGATCCTGAGCTCATCCTAGTGTATGATTTGAGCTTCGGTGGGCAAGGAAAAGGCGCTGCCTCGGATGAGCTTGGGCTTAGCCGCCAGCTTGAGCATGGCCAGGAAGTCACCCGGCAAAGCCATCTCCGGGTGCAGGAAAGCACGGAAAGCACAGTCCTCCATGCCCTCCCCACCATTCGCACGCCCACAGGCCGAAGAGGACCCAGGATGAGCATGCCCCCGCCGAGGCATGAGAGGGGCAGGGGGCGTGGGTCGGCGGCGTCTCCGTCATGCCGTCCGGGCGGGCGCGACGTGACCGTGGGGGCGCCAAGGGAGCGGGCAACATCCCACATCTCATTGATGATGACGTCGGCGTAGATGCCGTTGCCGTCGACGCGGTGGAAAGTGATATGGTGAGGGATGTGATGCAGAGCCTCAACCTTGACGAGGACGAAGATACTGGAGAACTCACTGCCATGGAGGCAGGCGTGCTCCAAACGGAAGAGGCTAGCGAAGCCAGCAACGGTCGCCGCCACCCCCCTCCGGTTTCACAACTCCAGTGGCATCTTCTCGAGCGAGAGGCCGACGACGTGGCGGTAGGTGAAACGGAACGCGTTGTCCCCCGCATTATGATGCAGGATCCAAACGATGCGATCGCCCACCTCCAGCGGACTAGTGCGCAAGGTAGCGACTTGCTCTGACTCACGTTGGAACACGACGAATGCCGTGCCAACAACGGATCCAGCGAACCATACCGCAGTGATGCCAAGATGGTGTCGAAAATCCCTACGGAGCTAGGGAAGGAAAGAAGCTTTTGGAGGAGAGATAGTGACGAGGAACACGAGATAGTTCTGGTCAGACACCAGGGGGTAGTGGACATCCAGAGAGGATGGGCGACCGTGCACCACCGGCTCCATAGCGACGAAATGCTGGAGAGCTAGGCTCAGAGGGGATGGATGGGAGGAGAAGGAAGAGGGTGAAGATTGTGTGAGAGGGGACGACTTCCCGGTGCCCGTACTTAAAGGCGCATGGTCATGGTGGAGTGGACGAAGGATGAACCTATGGCTGCATTGAAAATGAGTGTGGCCAACCAAGCGGCACAACCAGCTGACTACCGGATCCCTGCAATCCCGTTGCCGGTGGCTATAGGACAGGTATCGGAAGCAGCGACGGTGCAAGTCTTTAGGCTTTCCAAACCGCAGCCGGGGATATGGTTCAGTTATCGAGAGATTAGCAGCAGCAATAACAGTCGAGGTGGAGAGCAATGCATCCCTGTAGGGGGTGCAGCTAGGCGCGGATAGAGGCGTAGGCTGGCCATAGCGGGCAGCTGGAACGTCGCCAACATTAGCGGAGGAATCCGCGCGCGGACCAGCTAATGATTGGCCAACAGCAGGCGGCATCGGCATAATGCAAGGAGCTAAGAGGGATAAGCTCGGGGCTAATCGATTGTAGGGTGGTGCGTTCCCGCATGTAACAGAGCGCCCCTCATGCAGGCATGCCGCGAGATCCCTGGAATCCAGGGCACGCGAAACCGTGGCAGTCAAGAGATTGCAATCTTGCGGCAGAGACGAAACTCATGGAGGACGAGGACCGAGGAGAGACGGCAGGAGGGAGTTAGTCGCCCATGTACATCTACGTGCATTGTAACACCCTCGATGCAGCTATATCTCCTACGTGTCGAAGCACGACTTAGAGGCATAACCGCATTTAAAGCAATGTCGCAAGTTAGGCAATCATCACAACATCCCATGTAATATCAATAATAAAAGGGGAAGGAACAAAGTTGGCTTACACTCGCCACGTCAATCAAAGTACATAAATAGCATTAAATCATCCAATCACTCATGGCCCGACTACGGCGCCAAAATAAAAGATCAACCCAACATGCGACACGGTCCCGATCGCCCCAACTGGGCACCACTACTCATCATCAGGGAAAGACACATAGTAACGGCGTGAGTCCTCGTCGAACTCCCACTTGAGCTCAAGCGCGTCATCTAGAACAGAGTCATCAGGCCCTGCATCTGGTTTGGAAGTAATCTGTGAGCCACAGGGACTCAGCAATCTCGCACCCTCGGGATCAAGACTATTTAAGCTTATAGGTAAGGTAAGATAAAATATGTGGAGCTGCAGCAAGCGACTAGCATATATGGTGGCTAACCTGTTTGCAAAAGAGAGCGAGAAGAGAAGGCAAAGCGCGATCGAATAACTAGAGAACAACCTGCGGCAAGCATTACTCCAACACCATGTTCACTTCCCGGACTCCGCTGAGAAGAGACCATCACGGTAACTCACATAGTTGATTCATTTTAATTAAGTTAAGGTTCAAGTTATCTACAACCGGACATTAACAAATTCCCATCTGCCCATAACCGCGGGCACGGCTTTCGAAAGTTCAAATCCCTACAGGGGAGTCCCAACTTAGCCCATGACAAGCTCTCACGGTCAACGAAGGAATATACCTTCTCCCGAGACATTCCGATCAGACTCGGTATCCCGGTTCTACAAGACATTTCGACAAGTTAAAACAAATCCAGCAACACCGCCCGAATGTGACGACAAATCCCGATAGGAGCTGCACATATCTCGTTCTCAGGGCACACTCAGATTGTCTTAGGTACGGGTAGGCCAGCCCAGAGTTGCCCCTGGTGGCCACCGGCAGCTCACAGGTGGACCAACACTCAGAGGAGCACTGGCCCGGGGGGTTTAAAATAAGATGACCCTCGGGCTCCGGAAACCCAAGGGAAAAAGAGGCTAGGTGGAAAATGGTAAAACCAAGGTTGGGCATTGCTGAAAAAGCTTTATTCAAGGCGAACTATCAAGGGGTTCCCATTATCACCCAACCGCGTAAGGAACGCAAAATCCGGAAACATAACACCGATATGACGGAAACTAGGGCGGCAAGAGTGGAACAAAACACTAGGCAAAAGGCCAAGCCTTCCACCCTTTACCAAGTATATAGATGCATTAAGATAACAAGATAATGTTCCAACAAGTAAATAATGTGGTAGGCATCGTGGCATAGGCATAGCAAAAGAGCGAGCATCTAGCAAAGCAAAGATAGAAGTGATTTCGAGGGTATGATCATCTTGCCTGCAAAGTTGTCAGAGTTGACTGGATCCTCGAAAGCAAACTCAACGGGCTCCTCGTTAGCGAACTCGTCTCCCGGTTCTACCCAAACAAAACAAACAAGCAAACGGAACACAATCAACCACATGCAAGCTCAAACAACATGATGCAAACATGGTATGCTAAGCGGGATGCAATATGTGATGCATATGCAAGATTTGACAAGGAATGAATGAACCTGGCCTCAACTTGGAAATCCAAGTGTGCCACTGGAAAGGTGAGATAATTTCTCTTGAAAACGATATAAAGATCGCCGGAATCGGAGTCATGGTTTGGAAATGGCAAGCAATTCAAATATTGCACCGGTCTGCGATATACAGCAAGTAGCCATCTAAATGCAACAAGATGAACATGCTACAGCACCCAAACATGGCAACAAAATACATGGCAGGGATCCATTCATGATGCTTAACAAAATATGAACACTGAGCTACGGCCAATTCATCCATTAACAGGTTCAAACAAGCATGGCAAAAATGCATTTGGTAAACAGATTTCAGACTTAGTGAAATTAACACTTGTCTGGAATTTCAGATCAGGTAGCACACTTTGGAGCATGAAAACTATATTCTACAGGTACTGAACATGGCAAAGTAAGGCATGGCCGGGGGCGGTGAGGGGCAGTGCGGCGGAGGCGGCGCCGGCTCGGGGCGGCGCGGGCGGAGCGGTGGCCGGGCGAGGTGGCGGCGGCCTGCGATGGCGACCACGGCGGCCGGCGTCGATGGGGCCTACCGGCGTCGGGGAAGGGCAGGCGCGTGAAGGAAATATGCCCTGGAGGCAATAATAAAGTTATTATTTATTTTCTTATATCATGATAAAAGTTTATTATTTATGCTAGAATTGTATTAACCGGAAACATAATACATGTGTGAATACATAGACAAACAGAGTGTCACTAGTATGCCTCTACTTGACTAGCTCGTTAATCAAAGACGGTTATGTTTCCTAACCATGGACAAAGAGTTGTCATTTGATTAACGGGATCACATCATTAGTTGAATGATCTGATTGACATGACCTATTTCATTAGCTTAGCACCCGATCGTTTAGTATGTTGCTATTGCTTTCTTCATGACTTATACATGTTCCTATGACTATGAGATTATGCAACTCCCGTGTGCCAGAGGAACACTTTGTGTGCTACCAAACGTCACAACGTAACTGGGTGCTTATAAAGGTGCTCTACAGGTGTCTCCAAAGGTACATGTTGGGTTGGCGTATTTCGAGATTAGGATTTGTCACTCCGATCTTCGGAGAGGTATCTCTGGGCCCTCTCGGTAATGCACATCACTTAAGCCTTGCAAGCATTGCAACTAATGAGTTAGTTGCGGGATGATGTATTACGGAACGAGTAAAGAGACTTGCCGGTAACGAGATTGAACTAGGTATTGGATACCGACGATCGAATCTCGGGCAAGTAACATACCGATGACAAAGGGAACAACGTATGTTGTTATGCGGTCTGACCGATAAAGATCTTCGTAGAATATGTAGGAGCCAATATGAGCATCCAGGTTCCGCTATTGGTTATTGACCGGAGACGAGTCTCGGTCATGTCTACATTGTTCTGGAACCCGTAGGGTCCGCACGCTTAAGGTTTCGATGACAGTTATATTATGAGTTTATGAGTTTTGATGTACCGAAGGAGTTCGGAGTCCCGGATGTGATCACGGACATGACGAGGAGTCTTGAAATGGTTGAGACGTAAAGATTGATATATTGGAAGCCTATGTTTGGATATCGGAAGTGTTCCGGGTGAAATCGGGATTTTACCGGTGTACCGGGAGGTTACCGGAACCCCCAGGGAGGTATATGGGCCTTAGTGGGCCTTAGTGGAAGAGAGGAGAGGTGGCCAGAGATGGGCCGCGCGCCTCTCCCCCCGTTGGTCCGAATAAGACAAGGAGAGGGGGCCGGCCCCCCTTCCTCCTCTCTCTCCTCTTTCCCCCCTCCACGAATCCTATTCCAACTAGGAAAGGGGGGGGGAGTCCTACTCCCGGAGGGAGTAGGACTCCTCCTGGCGCGCCTCCTCTTGGCCGGCCGCCCCGCCTTTGAGTCTTTATATACGGAGGCAGGGGCACCTCCTAGAGACACAAGTTGATCCACGTGATCATATTCTTAGCCGTGTGCGGTGCCCCCTTCCACCATAGTCCTCGATAATATTGTAGCAGTGCTTAGGCGAAGCCCTGCGACATTAGTACATCAAGATCATCACCATGCCATCATGCTGACGGAACTCTTCCCCGACACTTTGCTGGATCGGAGTCCGGGGATCGTCATCGAGCTGAACATGTGCTAGAACTCGGAGGTGCCGTAGTTTCGGTGCTTGATCGGTCGGGCCGTGAAGATGTACGACTACATCAACCGCGTTTTCATAACGCTTCCGCTATCGGTCTACGAGGGTACGTAGACAACACTCTCCCCTCTCGTTGCTATGCATCACCATGATCTTGCGTGTGCGTAGGAAATTTTTTGAAATTACTACGGTCCCCAACAATGGTACCAGAGCCTAGGTTTTATGTGTTGATGTTATATGCATGAGTAGAACACAAGTGAGTTGTGGGCGATATAAGTCATACTACTTACCAGCATGTCATACTTTGGTTCGGCGGTATTGTTGGACGAAGTGGCCCGGACCGACATTACGCGTACGCTTACGCGAGACCGGTTCTCCCGACGTGCTTTGCACATAGGTGGCCCACGGGTGACAGTTTCTCCAACTTTAGTTGAACTGAGTGTGGCTACGCCCGGTCCTTGCGAAGGTTAAAACAGCACCAACTTGACAAACTATCGTTGTGGTTTTGATGCGTAGGTAAGATTGGTACTTACTTAAGCCCGTAGCAGCCACGTAAAAACTTGCAACAACAAAGTAGAGGACGTCTAACTTGTTTTTGCAGGGCATGTTGTGATGTGATATGGTCAAGACATGATGCTAAATTTTATTGTATGAGATGATCATGTTTTGTAACCAAGTTATCGGCAACTGCCAGGAGCCATATGGTTGTCGCTTTATTGTATGCAATGCAATTGCGCTGTAATGCTTTACTTTATCACTAAGCGGTAGCGATAGTCATGGAAGCATAAGATTGGCGAGACGACAACGATACTACGATGGAGATCAAGGTGTCGCGCCGGTGACGATGGTGATCACGACGGTGCTTGGGAGATGGAGATCACAAGCACAAGATGATGATGGCCATATCATATCACTTATATTGATTGCATGTGATATTTATCTTTTATGCATCTTATCTTGCTTTGATTGACGGTAGCATTATAAGATGATCTCTCACTAAATTATCAAGAAGTGTTCTCCCTGAGTATGCACCGTTGCAAAAGTTCTTCGTGCTGAGACACCACGTGATGATCGGGTGTGATAGGCTCTACGTTCAAATACAGCGGGTGCAAAACAGTTGCACACATGGAATACTCAGGTTATACTTGACGAGCCAAGCATATACAGATATGGCCTCGGAACACGGAGACCGAAAGGTCGAGCGTGAATCATATAGTAGATATGATCAACATAGTGATGTTCACCAATGAAACTACTCGATCTCACGTGATGATCGGACATGGTTTAGTTAATTTGGATCACGTAATCACTTAGAGGATTAGAGGGATATCTATCTAAGTGGGAGTTCTTAAGTAATATGATTAATTGAACCTAAATTTATCATGAACTTAGTACCTGATAAGTATCTTGCTTATGTATGTTTGATTGTAGATAGATGGCCCGTGCTGTTGTTCCGTTGAATTTTAATGCGTTCCTTGAGAAAGCAAAGTTGAAAGATGATGGTAGCAATTACACGGACTGGGTCCGTAACTTGAGGATTATCCTTATTGCTGCACAGAAGAATTACGTCCTGGAAGCACCGCTAGGTGCCAGGCCTGCTGCTGGAGAAACACCAGATGTTATGAACGTCTGGCAGAGCAAAGCTGATGACTACTCGATAGTTCAATGTGCCATGCTTGACGGCTTAGAACCGGGACTTCAACGACGTTTTGAACGTCATGGGGCATATGAGATGTTCCAGGGTTTGAAGTTAATATTTCAAGCAAATGCCCGGATTGAGAGATATGAAGTCTCCAATAAGTTCTATAGCTGCAAGATGGAGGAGAACAGTTCTGTCAGTGATCATATACTCAAGATGTCTGGGTATTGTAATCACTTGATTCAACTGGGAGTTAATCTTCCAGATGATAGCATCATTGACAGAATTCTCCAATCACTTCCACCAAGCTACAAGAGCTTCGTGATGAACTATAATATGCAAGGGATGAATAAGACTATTCCCGAGCTCTTCGCGATGCTGAAAGCTGCGGAGGTAGAAATCAAGAAGGAGCATCAAGTGTTGATGGTCAACAAGACCACTAGTTTCAAGAAAAAGGGCAAAGGGAAGAAGAAGGGGAACTTCAAGAAGAACAGCAAGCAAGTTGCTGCTCAAGAGAAGAAACCCAAGTCTGGACCTAAGCCTGAAACTGAGTGCTTCTACTGCAAGTAGACTGGTCACTGGAAGCGGAGCTGCCCCAAGTATTTGGCGGATAAGAAGGATGGCAAGGTGAACAAAGGTATATGTGATATACATGTTATTGATGTGTACCTTACTAATGCTCGCAGTAGCACCTGGGTATTTGATACTGGTTCTGTTGCTCATATTTGCAACTCGAAACAGGGACTACAGATTAAGCGAAGATTGGCTAAGGACGAGGTGACGATGCGCATGGGAAATGGTTCCAAAGTTGATGTGATCGCGGTCGGCACGCTACCTCTACATCTACCTTTGGGATTAATATTAGACCTAAATAATTGTTATTTGGTGCCAGCGTTAAGCATGAACATTATATCTGGATCTTGTTTGATGCGAGACGGTTATTCATTTAAATCAGAGAATAATGGTTGTTCTATTTATATGAGTAATATCTTTTATGGTCATTCACTCTTGAAGAATGGTCTATTCTTATTGAATCTCGATAGTAGTGACACACATATTCATAATGTTGAAGCCAAAAGATGCAGAGTTGATAATGATAGTGCAACTTATTTGTGGCACTGCCATTTAGGTCATATCGGTGTAAAGCGCATGAAGAAACTCCATATTGATGGACTTTTGGAACCACTTGATTATGAATCACTTGGTACTTGCGAACCGTGCCTTATGGGCAAGATGACTAAAACGCCGTTCTCCGGTACTATGGAGAGAGCAACAGATTTGTTGGAAATCATACATACAGATGTATGTGGTCCGATGAATATTGAGGCTCGTGGCAGATATCGTTATTTTCTTACCTTCACTGATGACTTAAGCAGATATGGGTATATCTACTTAATGAAACACAAGTCTGAAACATTTGAAAAGTTCAAAGAATTTTAGAGTGAAGTTGAAAATCATCGTAACAAGAAAATAAAGTTTCCATGATCTGATCGTGGAGGAGAATATTTGAGTTACGAGTTTGGTGTACATTTGAAAAAATGCGGAATAGTTTCGCAACTCACGCCACCCGGAACACCACAGCGTAATGGTGTGTCCGAACGTCGTAATCGTACTTTACTAGATATGGTATGATCTATGATGTCTCTTACTGATTTACCGCTATCGTTTTGGGGTTATGCTTTAGAGACGGCCGCATTCATGTTAAATAGGGCACCATCAAAATCCGTTGAGACGATGCCTTATGAACTATGGTTTGGCAAGAAACCAAAGTTGTCGTTTCTGAAAGTTTGGGGCTGCGATGCTTATGTGAAAAAGCTCCAACCTGATAAACTCGAACCCAAATTGGAGAAATGTGTCTTCATAGGATATCCAAAGGAGACTATTGGATACACCTTCTATCACAGATCCGAAGGCAAGACTTTTGTTGCTAAGTTCGGAAACTTTCTGGAGAAGGAGTTTCTCTCGAAAGAAGTGAGTGGGAGGAAAGTAGAACTTGACGAGGTAACTGTACCTGCTCCCCTGTTGGAGAGTAATGCATCACAGAAACCTGTTTCTGTGACACCTACACCAATATGTGAGGAAGCTAATGATAATGATCATGAAACTTCAGAACAAGATACTACTGAACCTCGTAGATCAACCAGAGTGAGATCCGCACCAGAGTGGTACGGTAATCCTGTTCTGGAAGTCATGCTACTAGATCATGATGAACCTACGAACTATGAAGAAGCGATGGTGAGCCCAGATTCCGCAAAATGGCTTGAAGCCATGAAATCTGAGATGGGATCCATGTATGAGAACAAAGTGTGGACTTTGGTTGACTTGCCCGATGATCGACAAGCGATTGAAAATAAATGGATCTTCAAGAAGAAGACTGACACCGACGGTAATATTACTGTCTACAAAGCTCGACTTGTCGCAAAAGGGTTTCGGCAAGTTCAAGGGATTGACTACGATGAGACCTTCTCACCCGTAGCGATGCTTAAGTCTGTCCGAATCATGTTAGCAATTGCCGCATTTTATGATTATGAAATTTGGCAGATGGATGTCAAAACTGCATTCCTGAATGGGTTTCTGGAAGAAGAGTTGTATATGATGCAACCAGAAGGTTTTGTCGATCTAAAGGGAGCTAACAAAGTGTGCAAGCTCCAACGATCCATCTATGGACTGGTGCAAGCCTCTCGGAGTTGGAATAAATGCTTTGATAGTGTGATCAAAGCATTTGGTTTTATACAAACTTTCGGAGAAGCCTGTATTTACAAGAAAGTGAGTGGGAGCTCTGTAGCATTTCTGATATTATATGTGGATGACATATTACTGATTGGAAATGATATAGAATTTCTGGATAGCATAAAGGGATACCTGAATAAGAGTTTTTCAATGAAAGACCTCGGTGAAGCTGCTTACATATTAGGCATTAAGATCTATAGAGATAGATCAAGACGCTTAATTGGACTTTCACAAAGCACATACCTTGACAAGATTTTGAAGAAGTTCAAAATGGATCAAGCAAAGAAAGGGTTCTTGCCTGTGCTACAAGGTGTGAAATTGAGTCAGACTCAATGCCCGACCACTGCAGAAGATAGAGAGAAAATGAAAGATGTTCCCTATGCTTCAGCCATAGGCTCTATCATGTATGCGATGCTGTGTACCAGACCTGATGTGTGCCTTGCTATAAGTCTAGCAGGGAGGTACCAAAGTAATCCAGGAGTGGATCACTGGACAGCGGTCAAGAACATCCTGAAGTACCTGAAAAGGACTAAGGATATGTTTCTCGTATATGGAGGTGACAAAGAGCTCATCGTAAACGGTTACGTTGATGCAAGCTTTGACACTGATCCGGACGATTCTAAATCGCAAACCGGATACGTGTTTACATTAAACGGTGGAGCTGTCAGTTGGTGCAGTTCTAAACAAAGCGTCGTGGCGGGATCTACATGTGAAGCGGAGTACATAGCTGCTTCGGAAGCAGCAAACAAAGGAGTCTGGATGAAGGAGTTCATATCCGATCTAGGTGTAATACCTAGTGCATCGGGTTCAATGAAAATCTTTTGTGACAATACTGGTGCAATTGCCTTGGCGAAGGAATCCAGATTTCACAAGAGAACCAAGCACATCAAAAGACGCTTCAATTCCATCCGGGATCTAGTCCAGGTGGGAGACATAGAGATTTGGAAGATACATACGGATCTGAATGTAGCAGACCCGTTGACTAAGCCTCTTCCACGAGCAAAACATGATCAGCACCAAGGCTCCATGGGTGTTAGAATCATTACTGTGTAATCTAGATTATTGACTCTAGTGCAAGTGGGAGACTGAAGGAAATATTCCCTAGAGGCAATAATAAAGTTATTACTTATTTCCTTATATCATGATAAAAGTTTATTATTCATGCTAGAATTGTATTAACCGGAAACATAATACATGTGTGAATACATAGACAAACAGAGTGTCACTAGTATGCCTCCACTTGACTAGCTCGTTAATCAAAGATGGTTATGTTTCCTAACCATGGACAAAGAGTTGTCATTTTATTAACAGGATCACATCATTAGTTGAATGATCTGATTGACATGACCTATTTCATTAGCTTAGCACCCGATCGTTTAGTATGTTGCTATTGCTTTCTTCATGACTTATACATGTTCCTATGACTATGAGATTATGCAACTCCCGTGTGCCGGAGGAACACTTTGTGTGCTACCAAACGTCACAACGTAACTGGGTGATTATAAAGGTGCTCTACAGGTGTCTCCAAAGGTACATGTTGGGTTGGCGTATTTCGATATTAGGATTTGTCACTCCGATCTTCGGAGAGGTATCTCTGGGCCCTCTCGGTAATGCACATCACTTAAGCCTTTCAAGCATGGCAACGGATGAGTTAGTTGCGGGATGATGTATTACGGAACGAGTAAAGAGACTTGCCGGTAACGAGATTGAACTAGGCATTGGATACCGACGGTCGAATCTCGGGCAAGTAACATACCGATGACAAAGGGAACAACGTATGTTGTTATGCGGTCTGACCGATAAAGATCTTCATAGAATATGTAGGAGCCAATATGAGCATCTAGATTCCACTATTGGTTATTGACCGGAGACGAGTCTCGGTCATGTCTACATTGTTCTCGAACCCGTAGGGTCCGCACGCTTAAGGTTTCGATGATAGTTATATTATGAGTTTATGAGTTTTGATGTACCGAAGGAGTTCGGAGTCCCGGATGTGATCACGGACATGACGAGGAGTCTCGAAATGGTCGATACATAAATATTGATATATTGGAAGCCTATGTTTGGATATCGGAAGTGTTCCGGGTGAAATCGGGATTTTACCGGAGTACCGGGAGGTTACCGGAACCCCCCGGGAGGTATATGGGCCTTAGTGGGCCTTAGTGGAAGAGAGGAGAGGTGGCGAGAGATGGGCCGCACGCCTCTCCCCCCTTGGTCCGAATAGGACAAGGAGAGGGGCCGGCCCCCCTTCCTCCTCTCTCTCCTCTTTCCCCCTTCCACGAATCCTATTCCAACTAGGAAAGGGGGAGGGGGGAGTCCTACTCCCGGAGGGAGTAGGACTCCTCCTGGCGCGCCTCCTCTTGGCCGGCCGCCCCCCCTTTGAGCCTTTATATGTGGAGGCAGGGGCACCCCCTAGAGACACAAGTTGATCCACGTGATCATATTGCCGTGTGTGGTGCCCCCTTCCACCATAGTCCTCGATAATATTGTAGTAGTTCTTAGGCGAAGCCCTGCGACATTAGTACATCAAGATCGTCACCACGCCGTCGTGCTGATGGAACTCTTCCCCGACACTTTGCTGGATCGGAGTTCGGGGATCGTCATCGAGCTGAACGTGTGCTAGAACTCGGAGGTGCCATAGTTTCGGTGCTTGATCGATCGGGCCGTGAAGACGTACGACTACATCAACCGCGTTGTCATAATGCTTCCGCTATCGGTCTATGAGGGTACGTAGACAACACTCTCCCCTCTCATTGCTATGCATCACCATGATCTTGCGTGTGGATAGGAATCTTTTTGAAATTACTATGTTCCCCAACAGCGCGGGCGGCGGACGACAAACGGGCGGCGGGGCGCGGCGTCTGGGCCTCGGGGGCCCGGGGTGGGCTTCCCGGGCCGGCGGCGGAGGAAGGCGGTGATGTGGGCTCGGGCGCCACGTGGCGAGCCGCGGTTGGCTGCGGGCGGCCGGCGGACGTGTCCGGCCGCGCGGAGAGCGGTGGATCTAGGGTTTCGGGGAGAGGAGAAGGAGAATTTCGGAGGGGGTCTTTAAATAGGCATAGGAGGAGCTAGGAGAGTCCAAATGAGGTGCGGTTTTCGGCCATACGATCGTGATCGAACGCTCTAGATGATGGAGAGAGTTTTGGTGGGTTTTGGACCAAATTGGAAGGGTGTTGGGCTGCGACACACACGAGGCCTTTTCGGTCCCTCGGTTAACCATTGGAGCATCAAACGAAGTCCAAATGTTATGAAACTTGACAGGTGGTCTACCGGTAGTAAACCAAGGCCGCTTGGCAAGTCTCGGTCCAATCCGGAAATGTTTAACCCCCACACAGGAAAGAACTGTAGAAATGACAACCGGAGGAGAACGGAGCGCCGGAATGCAAAACGGACAACGGGGAAAATGCTCGGATGCATGAGATGAACACGTATGCAAATGCAATGCACATGATGACATGATATGAGATGCATGACAATGACAACAACACATGGAGACAAAACCCGAACCTGAGAAAATAAAATAACTTAACGCCGGAAACGGCAAGAGTTGGATTACATATTAGGTAAATCATATCTGGGGTGTTACAACACTCCACCACTACGAAAGGATCTCGTCCCGAGATCTTGGACTGGAAGAACGCCGGGTACTCAGAACGGAGGTGATCCTCGCGTTCCCAGGTGGCTTCATGGTCGGAATGGTGTGACCACTTGACTTTGAGGAATTTGATTGACTTGTTGCGAGTCTTGCGTTCAGTCTCTTCAAGAATTGCAACGGGGTGCTCACGATAAGAGAGATCTTCTTGGAGATCAATGTCTTCGAAGTTGACGGTGCGTTCAGGAGTCTTGAAGCACTTGCGGAGCTGAGAGACATGGAACACGTCATGCACATTTGCAAAGTTTGAAGGAAGCTCGAGTTGATAGGCGATATCGCCTCTCTTGCTGACGCTCTTGAAAGGTCCCACGTATCTAGGGGCAAGCTTCCCTTTGATACCGAAGCGACGAGTACCTTTCATAGGAGAGACGCGGAGGTAAACATGATCTCCGATCTCGAAAGCCAAATCACAGTGCTTACTATCATAGTAGCTCTTCTAGCGGGATTGGGCTGCTTTGAGGTTATCTCGAATGACTTTGCACATTTCCTCTGCCTCTGTGATTAAGTCATTTCCCAGAAGTTGACGTTCGCCGGTTTCAGACCAGTTGAGAGGGGTACGACACTTCCTGCCATACAGAATTTCGAATGGGGCCTTGCCCGAACTTGCTTGAAAACTGTTGTTGTAGGAGAATTCAGCATATGGAAGACAATCCTCCCACTTCATGCCGAAGGAGATCACACAAGCCCTGAGCATATATTCAAGAATCTGATTGACACGCTCGACTTGACCGCTAGTTTGAGGATGGAAAGCTGTACTGAAGCGGATGTTGGTGCCCATGGCCTTCTGAAAAGAATCCCAAAACTTGGAGGTAAAGATGCTGCCACAGTCTGAAGAGATCACCTATGGAATACCGTGCAGAGAGACAATTCGAGAGGTATAAAGCTCCGCCAATTGAGCTGTTGTGATTGACTCTTTGATAGGTAGAAAGTGAGCCACTTTAGTGAGTTTGTCGATGACAACGAATATAGCATCATTGCCACGTTTGGACTTTGGAAACCCAGTCACGAAGTCCATCTCAATGTGGTCAAACTTCCATTCTGGAATGGCAAGAGGTTGGAGGAGACCAGCTGGCCTTTGATGTTCTGCCTTCACTCTTCTGCAGACATCACATTCATTCACAAACTGAGCAATCTCGCGCTTCTTTCGAGTCCACCAATAAGCCTGCTTGAGGTCCCGATACATCTTCGTGCTCCCAGGGTGGATGGAGAGGAGAGAATTATGAGCCTCATTCATGATCACTTTACGAAGGTCACCTTTGGGCACAACAATACGATCCTCGAAGAAGAGAGTATCCTTGTCATCAAGGCGGTAGCACTTGTACTTGGGTTGACTCTTGGCAATCCCAATCTTCACCTTCTTCACCATAGCATCAAGAAGTTGGGCTTGGCGAATCTGGTCTTCCAAGGTAGGAGAGACTTGAAGGTTGGCGAGGACACCTTGAGGAACAACTTGCAGATTGAGTTTGCGGAAAGCTTCACAAAGCTCAGGTTGATAAGGCTTGAGAATCAGACTGTTGCAATAAGCCTTCCTGCTCAAAGCGTCAGCAATCACACTGGCCTTGCCTGGAGTATACTCGATACTCAGATTATACTCTTGAATCATTTCGACCCATCGAGTCTGCCTGAGGTTGAGATTAGGCTGAGTGAAGATGTACTTGAGACTCTTGTGGTCAGTGAAGATGTCCACTTTTCTTCCCAATAAGAGATGTCTCCAAGTCAAAAGAGCATGCACAACTGCCACCAACTCGAGGCCATGAGTGGGGTAGTTCTTCTCGTTGGGCTTCAACTGGCGAGAGGTATAAGCCACAACTTTCTTCTCTTGCATCAACACTGCGCCAAGACCTTGGAGAGAGGCATCGCAAAAGACCTCGAACGGTTTGGATTCATCAGGAGGAGTCAGAACTGGAGCGATGACCAATTTCTCTTTCAAAGTGTTGAAAGCAATGTCACATTCCGAAGACCAAACGTACTTGACGTGCTTCTGGAGAAGATTAGAGAGAGGCTTCGCGATCTTAGAAAAGTTTTCAACGAATCTTCGACAGTAGCTTGCGAGACCGAGGAAGCTACGGAGTTGCTTCACATTCTAAGGTGGTTCCCAATTCACAATTGCAGACACCTTCTCAGGATTCACCGCAATGCCCTTGGCAGAGATGATATGCCCAAGATAAAGAACCTCATCGAGCCAAAATTCGCACTTGGAGAACTTAGCGTAGAACTGGTGTTCCCTGAGCTTATCGAGTACCAAACGCAAGTGCTTGGCATGATCTTCCTTGTTCTTCGAAAAGACCAGAATGTCATCGAGATATACCAAAACAAAGTCATTTGTGTAGGCGTTGAAGATGAAGTTCATCATGCGAGAGAAAGTCGGAGGAGCGTTGACGAGGCCAAAAGACATGACAGTGTATTCATATGAACCATAGCTTGTCCTGAAAGCCGTCTTGGGAATATCTTGCTCACGGATCCGAATCTGATGATAACCCATACGGAGATCAAGCTTGGAGAATACTTGGGCACCTTTGAGTTGTTCGAACAGCTCTTTGATGTTGGGAAGTGGGTATTTGGTCTTGATAGTCTTCTTGTTCAATGGACGGTAATCAACACAAAGTCACTCCGTTCCATCCTTCTTCTTCACAAAAAGAACTCCACAACCCCACGGAGAAGAACTAGGTCGGATGAGACCCATTCTCTCTTGAATATCGAGTTGCTTCTTCAGCTCCTTCAACTCTTCAGGTCCGAGCTTGTAAGGACGCTTGCAAATAGGTTCCGTGCCAGGCTCAAGATCGATGATGAATTCAACTGGCCGGTGCGGAGGCATTCCTGGAAGCTCTTCTGGAAAGACGTCTTGATATTCGCAAATGACTGGAATCTGCGAGATAGCATCCAGTTCACCCTTCTCATTGAGAGAAAACAGACGGATGGTATCATCATGAGCGGCAAAGACAATTACATCCTCAGACGAATGAGTCAATTGAATCTGCCTGGCTGCACAATCAAGCTGAGCCTTGTGCTTAGAAAGCAATTCCATTCCGAGAATAAGATCAATATCCGAGTCACCAATAACCGTAGGAGAAGATAGAAACTTGCAGTCACCCAAAGTGATAGTAACATCCGGAGCAATGGAGTTAGCATGCATGTGCCTACCGGGAGAGACAACTGCTAATGGACTAGGCAAAACTTGCAAAGCCAAACCATGCTTAGATGTAAACGGTCTCGAGATGAAACAATGTGATGCACCAGTGTCAAAAAGAACTTTAGCTGGAATATCGTTAACAGGAAGGTTACCCATGATGACATCTGACGAGTCCTCTGCCTGAGCTGCGTTCATCAAGTTGACCTTGGCGTGCTTGGGGTTATGCTTGACCACAGCTGTACTTGCCGATCTCACAGGAGGAGGAGGAGGGAGACGCCTCTGATTGAAGCATTTGTTGGCATAGTGACCCTTCTGTTGGCACTTGTTGCACGTGACCTCTGAAAGCGGACGGTGATACGGAGCACTCGATCTTGGAGCTTGAGACGAAGTCTTGTTCAGAAAGCCAGGGTTGGGTGGGTGGGAAGATCCACTGCCACCTTTGATCTTCTGCTGATACGGCTGGCGGAATGGAGGAGGAGGAAGCCAATACTTCTGCTACTTGGCCACTTGAGTAGAGGAAGAAGGAGTAGCATCTCTGACTCGCTTCTTGGAAGCATCACACTTCAGTTGAGCAGCTTCTTGCTTCAATGCCATGTTGTAGAACTCATCGTACCTCAAGGGCTCAAAGAGAACAAGAGCTAGCTGGATTTCTTCTCTGAGACCACCCCTGAACTGGTATATCATGCTCTTCTCGTCAGGGACGTCCTGCTTAGCAAAGCGGGCGAGCTTCTGAAACAACTTGTTGTAGTCATAGACAGACAAAGAGCCTTGCATCAGGTTGCGGAATTCCTCACGCCTGCTTTCAACCATGCTCTGAGGAATATGATGAGCTTTGAAGTCTTGACGGAATTCATCCCAGGTAATCACACGGCCTCCTCTGGAATCTTTGTACTGCTGGAACCACTCTGTAGCTTGGTCTTTGAGTTGGAAGGAAGCGAACTTGACAAAGTCCTCAGGCCTGATGTTACTGCACTCGAAATGCTTGCACAAGTCCACAAGCCAATCGTCAGCATCAGTTGCCTCAACACAATTGCTGAAGGTCTTTGGCTGATTTGCAAGGAACTGGTTGAGTGTAGCAAAGTGATTCTGATTATTGCCTTGGTTGCCTTGGTTCGCTTGGTTCGCTTGATTGCGCTCTTGAAGAATTTGCATGATCAACTGCGTGTTTGCATTGGTTGCGGCCATCACAGCTTGCCATGCCTCCGGAGGAGGTGGAGGTGGTGGCGGATCAGGATTCGGAGTCATGCGTGTTGGAGGAGCCATCCTGAAGAGGTTGACATCCATTAGCACATTGATAGACAAATATCGAAGCTGAATCCAACGGAATGAAAATTGCAACATATAGTCTTCACATCCGAACATAAGAACGAATGCATTCCAATTGAAATGGTCACATATCCATAAATTGAGAAACCACTTAGAATTTAGGTAGAGGAATAAATGAACAAGGTACGGATCAAGAATGAATACTCGGTAAGAAATCCCAATCTCAAACCAAATATCCGTGGAAGAGGAACTAGAGCTACAAGAATTCCCACCTATGAAACTCCCGAACCTTTCCGGTTATGCAATCAGGTGTTGGGGATACAGGGGAAGCATAATATATCACCCAAATCTAGCAATTCCTACATCCAGCTGTATCCATCCTTCAACACATAACCGAGAAAAACTTCAGAAACCATCTACCTCAACCTTCGAAAAGCATCCATTATACAAGTTATGGCAATACTCCCGAACTCCCGCCCCAGTACTGGGTGGCGTCAAGGTTATCTCACCAACGAACTGCATAAAAGAGATTTTCGATGTCGGCGTACTAAACTCAGGTATTCCAGAACTGCAACGATAAAATTGTGACGACAACACCTTGGAGCTCAACTCCCCGGAACACTGCCACAACCCCTAAAGACAGGAGGCACCAAGAACAATGTTCTCATCACAAAACCATCGGAACGATTCCAAGATACCCGCGTGATCCTAAATTTTTTAGTGAAATTTGAGAAGAGAAGAGTCAAAACTCTACGCCAGGATGCCTTACCAGAGCGATGAGGAGACTGGGGAGTAAAAAGAATTCCTAAACTCTCCTATATATAATTCCTAAATGACTGAAAACATTTTTCTAGACTCAACAACGACTGCTAAAAACGATCAATCAGTGGGGGCTCTTAAGGTCGGGGAAGGCTCTAATTACCAACTTGTAACGCCCTCGATGCAGCTATACCTCCTACGTGTCGAAGCACGACTTAGAGGCATAACCGCATTGAAAGCAATGTCGCAAGTTAGACAATCATCACAACATCCCATGTAATATCAATAATAAAAGGGGAAGGAACAAAGTTGGCTTACACTCGCCAGGTCCATCAAAGTACATAAATAGCATTACATCATCCAATCACTCATGGCCCGACTATGGCACCAAAATAAAAGATCAACCCAACATGCGACACGGTCCCGATCGCCCCAACTGGGCACCACTACTGATCATCAGGGAAAGACACATAGTAACGGCGTGAGTCCTCGTCGAACTCCCACTTGAGCTCAAGCGCGTCATCTGGAACGGAGTCATCAGGCCCTGCATCTGGTTTGGAAGTAATCTGTGAGCCACAGGGACTCAGCAATCTCGCACCCTCGCGATTAAGACTATTTAAGCTTATAGGTAAGGTAAGATAAAATATGTGGAGCTGCAGCAAGCGACTAGCATATATGGTGGCTAACCTGTTCGCAAAAGAGAGCGAGAAGAGAAGGCAAAGCACGATCGAATAACTAGAGAACAACCTGTGGCAAGCATTACTCCAACACCGTGTTCACTTCCCGGACTCCGCCGAGAAGAGACCATCACGGTAACTCACACAGTTGATTCATTTTAATTAAGTTAAGGTTCAAGTTATCTACAATCGGACATTAACAAATTCCCATCTGCCCATAACCGCGGGCACGGCTTTCAAAAGTTCAAATCCCTGCAGGGAAGTCCCAACTTAGCCCATGACAAGCTCTCACGGTCAACGAAGGAATATACCTTCTCCCGAGACATTCCAATCAGACTCGGTATCCCGGTTCTACAAGACATTTCGACAAGTTAAAACAAATCCAGCAACACCGCCCGAATGTGCCAACAAATCCCGATAGGAGCTGCACATATCTCATTCTTAGGGCACACTCAGATTGTCTTAGGTATGGGTAGGCCAGCCCAGAGTTGCCCCTGGTGGCCACCGGCAGCTGACAGGTGGACAAACACTCAGAGGAGCACTGGCCCGGGGGGTTTAAAATAAGATGACCCTCGGGCTCCGGAAACCCAAGGGAAAAAGAGGCTAGGTGACAAATGGTAAAACCAAGGTTGGGCATTGCTGGAAAAGCTTTATTCAAGGCGAACTATCAAGGGGTTCCCATTATCACCCAACCGCATAAGGAACGCAAAATCTGGGAACATAACACCGATATGACGGAAACTAGGGCGGCAAGAGTGGAAAAAAACACTAGGCAAAAGGCCGAGCCTTCCACCCTTTACCAAGTATATAGATGCGTTAAGATAACAAGATAATATAATGATCTCCCAATAAGTAAATAATGTTCCAACAAGGAACGGTCTCCAATCTTCACCTGCAACTAGCAACGCTATAAGAGGGGCTGAGCAAAGCGGTAACATAGCCAATCAACGGTTTGCTAGGACATGGTGGGTTAGAGGTTTGACATGGCAATTTGGGAGGCATGATAAGAAAGTGGTAGGCATCGTGGCATAGGCATAGCAAAAGAGCGAGCATCTAGCAAAGCAAAGATAGAAGTGATTTCGAGGGTATGATCATCTTGCCTGCAAAGTTGTCAGAGTTGACTGGATCCTCGAAAGAAAACTCAACGGGCTCCTTGTTAGCGAACTCGTCTCCCGGCTCTACCCAAACAAAACAAACAAGCAAACGGAACATAATCAACCACGTGCAAGCTCAAACAACATGATGCAAACATGGTATGCTAAGCGGGATGTGATATGTGATGCATATGCAAGATTTGACAAGGAATGAATGAACCTGGCCTCAACTTGGAAATCCGAGTGTGCCACTGGAAAGGTGAGATGATTTCTCTTGAAAACGATATAAAGATAGCCGTAATCGGAGTCACGGTTTGGAAATGGCAAGCAATTCAAATATGGCACCGGTCTGCGATATACAGCAAGTAGCCATCTAAATGCAACAAGACGAACATGCTACAGCACCCAAACATGGCAAAAAAATACATGGCAGGGATCCATTCATGATGCTTAACAAAAGATGAACACTGAGCTACGGCCAATTCATCCATTAACAGGTTCAAACAAGCATGGCAAAAATGCATTTGGTAAACAGATTTCAGACTTAGTGAAATTAACACTTGTCTGGAATTTCAGATCAGGTAGCACACTTTGGAGCATGAAAACTATATTCTACAGGTACTGAACATGGCAAAGTGAGGCATGGCATGGAGCTACTCAAAAAGCTTAACAAAAGTCCCTTAGTGACCTTGAGCCACAAGGGATCAGAAAATACATTTGCAAGCACGTGAACATGGCAAAAACATAATCAGTTCTCAGACTTAGTGAAAAACTGGAATATGCAAAATCAGATATCAGGTAGGCATGTTTACAAGCTTGATGCACTCACTACAGAGCATGTCATTACAATCTAAGCATACACCCATCAAGAATACACATTATACAAGCTAGACATGGCAAGAACAAAAACATAGCATGCACAGATCAACTACAACATCCTCGGCAAAATCGCTAACAAGTAGAGAATGTGCCCAGATCCACGAAATAGCAAAAGTAGAGCTCGATTGACTCAAGCTAGGTTGCTCCATAATTGCAATCAAAGACATGGATGGATAGAGCACTACCAGATTAACAAATCATCCTTACTGATCATCCTCAAAAGAGGCACGGATCACTAGGAAACAATATGAACATATGGCGTATTGATAAAATCAGAACTAGGACTTAGTGGAATTTCTAAGTCCCTAAAATCAACATTAACGAATGCACCACTTTGCAAGCTTGTGCTAGTCACCTCACACATCACAAAAATACATGGATTGCACCTCTGGAAAGATGGCAAAGCATATAACAAAACACATGTAGAGCTCAGGGGCATATCATGCACACAATAATCATGGCAAAAATGACAAATAGCTAATTGGAGCAGAAGATCTGACAATTATCTCAAATAGCACTCTTCCAACAGCATTTCGGGCATCAAGATGAACTCAAATGAAAATGATGTAATGAGATGAAATGATGTACTCTCTGAGATGAACATTTCGATATGCTATATGCCCAAAATGGATCTACGGATGCAAAGTTACGGCACGATGAACATGGCAAAATGAGGGGGGGTAACTCAGATCCAGATCCAGCCGCATGGAAAACGAGGTTGGCCGGGGAACTTGGAGCTCGCCGGAGTTCTTGCGCGGGGGGTTGCCGGAGTGGCTGGAGTCGCCGGATCCGGTCCTCCGTTGACCGGATCTGGCCGGGGGCGGTGCGGCGGAGGCGGCGCCGGCTTGGGACGGCGCGGGCGGAGCGGTGGCCGGGCGAGGCGGCGGCGGCCGGCGATGGCGACCACGGCGGCCGGCGTCGACGGGGCCTGCTGGTGTCGGGGAAGGGCAGGCGCGGGCGGCGGACGATAAACGGGCGGCGGGGCGCGGCGTCTGGGCCTCGGGGGCCCGGGGTGGGCTTCCCGGGCCGGCGGCGGAGGAAGGTGGTGATGTGGGCTCGGGCGCCACGTGGTGAGCCGCGGTTGGCTGCGAGCGGTAGCGGACGTGTCCGGCGGCCGGCGGACGTGTCCGGCCGCGCGGAGAGGGGTGGATCTAGGGTTTCGGGGAGAGGAGAAGGAGAATTTCGGAGGGGGTGTTTAAATAGGCATAGGAGGAGATAGGAGAGTCCAAATGAGGTGCGGTTTTTGGCCACGCGATCATGATCGAACGCTCTAGATGATGGAGAGAGTTTTGGTGGGTTTTGGACCAAATTGGAAGGGTGTTGGGCTGCAACACACACGGGGCCTTTTCGGTCCCTCGGTTATGAAGGAAATATGCCCTAGAGGCAATAATAAAGTTATTATTTATTTCCTTACATCATGATAAATGTTTATTATTCATGCTAGAATTGTATTAACCGGAAACATAATACATGTGTGAATACATAGACCAACAGAGTGTCACTAGTATGCCTCTACTTGACTAGCTCGTTGATCAAAGATGGTTATGTTTCCTAACCATGAACAAGGAGTTTTTATT
This sequence comes from Triticum monococcum, assembly GCA_034509565.1. NCBI lineage: Eukaryota > Viridiplantae > Streptophyta > Magnoliopsida > Poales > Poaceae > Triticum > Triticum monococcum. The sequence goes on along the minus strand of CM067842.1, from coordinate 197,612,326 downwards.
TGATTAACGAGGTCACATCATTAGTAGAATGATCTGATTGACATGACCCATTCCATTAGCATAGCACCCGATCGTTTAGTATGTTGCTATTGTTTTCTTCATGACTTATACATGTTCCTATAACTATGAGATTATGCAACTCCCGTTTACCGAAGGAACACTTTGGGTACTACCAAACGTCACAACGTAACTGGGTGATTATAAAGGAGTACTACAGGTGTCTCCAATGGTAGATGTTGGGTTGGCGTATTTCGAGATTAGGGTTTGTCACTCCGATTGTCGGAGAGGTATCTCTGGGCCCTCTCGGTAATGCACATCACATAAGCCTTGCAAGCACTGCAACTAATAAGTTAGTTGTGAGATGATGTATTACGGAACGAGTAAAGAGACTTGCCGGTAACGAGATTGAACTAGGTATTGGATACCGACGATCGAATCTCGGGCAAGTAACATACCGATGACAAAGGGAACAACGTATGTTGTTATGCGGTCTGACCGATAAAGATCTTCGTAGAATATGTAGGAGCCAATATGGGCATCCAGGTCCCGCTATTGGTTATTGACCGGAGACGTGTCTCGGTCATGTCTACATTGTTCTCGAACCGTAGGGTCCGCACGCTTAACGTTACGATGACAGTTATTATGAGTTTATGCATTTTGATGTACCGAAGGTTGTTCGGAGTCCCAGATGAGATCACGGACATGACGAGGAGTCTCGAAATGGTCGAGACGTAAAGATTGATATATTGGAAGCCTATGTTTGGACATCGGAAGTGTTCCGGGTGAAATCGGGATTTTACCGGAATACCGGGAGGGTTACCGGAACCCCCCGGGAGACTAATGGGCCTATTGGGCCTTAGTGGAACAAAGAGAAAAAGGGAAAAGGCCCAAGCTGGCCGGCGCCCCCCTTCCCCAAGTCCTATTAGGAATAGGATAAGGGGCCGGCCCCCCTTCTCTCTCTTTCCCCCCCGGGAGTCCTAATTGGATTAGGATTGGGGGGAGGAGTCCTACTCCCGGTGGGAGTAGGACTCCCCTGCGCCTCCCCTCCCTTGGCCGGCCGGCCCCCCTCCTCCAACCTTTATATACGGGGGCAGGGGGCACCCCAAGACACACAACTTGATCCTTGAGATCGTTCCTTAGCCGTGTGCGGTGCCCCCTGCCACCAAATTCCACCTCGATCGTACCGTTGTAGTGCTTAGGCGAAGCCCTGCGTCGGTAGTACATCAAGATCGTCATCACGCCATCGTGCTGACGGAACTCTTCCTCGACGCTTTGCTGGATCGGAGCCCGAGGAACGTCATCGAGCTGAACGTGTGCTAAGAACTCGGAGGTGCCGGAGTAACGGTGCTTGGATCGGTCGGATCGGGAAGAAGACGTACGACTACTTCCTCTATGTTGTGTGATCGCTTCCGCAGTCGGTCTGCGTTGGTACGTAGACAACACTCTCCCCTCTCGTTGCTATGCATCACCATGATCTTGCGTGTGCGTAGGAAATTTTTTGAAATTACTGCGTTCCCCAACAGTGGCATCCGAGCCTAGGTTTTATGGTTTGATGTTATATGCACGAGTAGAACACAAGTGAGTTGTGGGCGATACAAGTCATACTGCCTACCAGCATGTCATACTTTGGTTCGGCGGTATTGTTGGTTGAGACGATCCGGACCAACCTTACGCGTACTCTTACGCGAGACCGGTTCCCTCGACGTGCTTTGCACATAGATGGCTTGCGGAAGACTGTCTCTCCAACTTTAGTTGAACCAAGTGTGACTACGCCCGGTCCTTGAGAAGGTTAAAACGGAGTCTATTTGACGAACTATCGTTGTGGTTTTTGATGCGTAGGTGAGATGAGTTCTTACTTAAGCCCGTAGCAGCCACGTAAAACTTGCAACAACAAAGTAGAGGACGTCTAACTTGTTTTTGCAGGGTGTGTTGTGATGTGATATGGTCAAGGCATGATGCTGATTTTATTGTATGAGATGATCATGTTTTGTAACTAAGTTATCGGCAACTGGCAGGAGCCATATGGTTGTCGCTTTATTGTATGCAAGGCAATCGCGATGTAATGCTTTACTAGATTACTAAACGGTAGTAATAGTCGTGGAAGCATAAGATTGGCGAGACGACAACGATGCTACGATGGAAATCAAGGTGTCGCGCCGGTGACGATGGTGATCATGACGGTGCTTCGGAGATGGAGATCACAAGCACAAGATGATGATGGCCATATCATATCACTTATATTGATTGCATGTGATGTTTATCCTTTTATGCATCTTATCTTGCTTTGATTGACGGTAGCATTATAAGATGATCTCTCACTAAAATTATCAAGAAGTGTTCTCCCTGAGTATGCACCGTTGCCAAAGTTCGTCGTGCCCAGACACCACGTGATGATCGGGTGTGATAAGCTCTACGTCCATCTACAACGGGTGCAAGCCAGTTTTGCACACGCAGAATACTCAGGTTATACTTGACGAGCCTAGCATATGCAGATATGGCCTCGGAACACAGAGACCGAAAGGTCGAGCGTGAATCATATAGTAGATATGATCAACATGACGATGTTCACCATTGAAAACTACTCCATCTCACATGATGATCGGTTATGGTTTAGTTGATTTGGATCACGTGATCACTTAGAGGATTAGAGGGATGTCTATCTAAGTGGGAGTTCCTAAGTAATTTGATTAACTGAACTTAAACTTATCATGAACTTAGTACCTGATAGTATCTTGCTTGTTTATGTTGCTTGTAGATAGATGGCTCGTGCTATTGTTCCGTTGAATTTTAATGCGTTCCTTGAGAAAGCAAAGTTGAAAGATGATGGTAGCAATTACACGGACTGGGTCCGTAACCTGAGGATTATCCTTATTGCTGCACAGAAGAATTACGTCCTGGAAGCACCGCTGGGTGACAGGCCTGCTGCTGGAGCAACGCCAGATGTTATGAACGTCTGGCAGAGCAAAGCTGATGACTACTCGATAGTTCAGTGTGCCATGCTTTACGGCTTAGAATCGGGACTTCAACGACGTTTTGAACGTCATGGAGCATATGAGATGTTCCAGGAGTTGAAGTTAATATTTCAAGCAAATGCCCGAATTGAGAGATATGAAGTCTCCAATAAGTTCTATAGCTGCAAGATGCAGGAGAACAGTTCTGTCAGTGAGCATATACTCAAAATGTCTGGGTATAATAATCACTTGATTCAGATGGGAGTTAATCTTCCAGATGATTGCGTCATTGATAGAATTCTCCAATCACTGCCACCAAGCTACAAGAGCTTCGTGATGAACTATAATATGCAAGGGATGAACAAGACTATTCCCGAGCTCTTCGCAATGCTGAAAGCTGCGGAGGTAGAAATCAAGAAGGAGCATCAAGTGTTGATGGTTAGCAAGACCACTAGTTTCAAGAAAAAGGGTAAAGGGAAGAAGAAGGGAAACTTCAAGAAGAACAGCAAGCAAGTTGCTGCTCAGGAGAAGAAACCCAAGTCTGGACCTAAGCCTGAAACTGAGTGCTTCTACTGCAAGCAGACTGGTCACTGGAAGCGGAACTGCCCCAAGTATTTGGCGGATAAGAAGGATGGCAAAGTGAGCAAAGGTATATGTGATATACATGTTATTGATGTGTACCTTACTAGAGCTCGCAGTAGCACCTGGGTATTTGATACTGGTTCTGTTGCTAATATTTGCAACTCGAAACAGGGACTACGGAATAAGCGGACACTAGCAAAGGACGAGGTGACGATGCGCGTGGGAAACGGTTCCAAAGTCGATGTGATCGCGGTCGGCACGCTACCTCTACATCTACCTTCGGGATTAATATTAGACCTAAATAATTGTTATTTGGTGCCAGCGTTGAGCATGAACATTATATCTGGATCTTGTTTAATGCGAGACGGTTATTCATTTAAATCAGAGAATAATGGTTGTTCTATTTATATGAATAATATCTTTTATGGTCATGCACCTTTGAAGGGTGGTCTATTCTTGTTGAATCTCGAAGATAGTAATACACATATTCATAATGTAGAAGCCAAAAGATGCAAAGTTAATAATGATAGTGCAACTTATTTGTGGCACTGCCGTTTAGGTCATATCGGTGTAAAGCGCATGAAGAAACTCCATACTGATGGGCTTTTGGAATCACTTGATTATGAATCACTTGGTACTTGCGAACCGTGCCTCATAGGCAAGATGACTAAAACACCGTTCTCCGGTACTATGGAGAGAGCAACAGATTTATTGGAAATCATACATACCGATGTATGTGGTCCGATGAATATTGAGGCTCGTGGCGGATATCGTTATTTTCTCACCTTCACAGATGATTTAAGCAGATATGGGTATATCTACTTAATGAAACATAAATATGAAACATTTGAAAGGTTCAAAGAATTTCAGAGTGAAGTTGAAAATCATCGTAACAAGAAAATAAAGTTTCTACGATCTGATCGTGGAGGAGAATATTTGAGTTACGAGTTTGGTATACATTTGAAAAATTGTGGAATAGTTTCGCAACTCACGCCACCCGGAACACCACAGCGTAATGGTGTGTCCGAATGTCGTAATCGCACTTTACTAGATATGGTGCGATCCATGATGTCTCTTACTGATTTACCGCTATCGTTTTGGGGTTATGCTTTAGAGACGGCCGCATTCACGTTAAATAGGGCACCATCAAAATCCGTTGAGACGACGCCTTATGAACTATGGTTTGGCAAGAAACCAAAGTTGTCGTTTCTTAAAGTTTGGGGCTGCGATGCTTATGTGAAAAAGCTTCAACCTGATAAGCTCGAACCCAAAGCGGAGAAATGTGTCTTCATAGGATACCCAAAGGAAACTGTTGGGTATACCTTCTATCACAGATCCGAAGGCAAGACATTCGTTGCTAAGAATGGATCATTTCTAGAGAAGGAGTTTCTCTCGAAAGAAGTGAGTGGGAGGAAAGTAGAACTTGACGAGGTAACTGTACCTGCTCCCTTATTGGAAAATAGTACATCACAGAAAACTGTTTCTGCGACACCTATGCCAATCAGTGAGGAAGCTAATGATGATGATCATGAAGCTTCAGAACAAGATACTACTGAACCACGTAGATCAACCAGAGTGAGATCCGCACCAGAGTGGTACGGTAATCCAGTTCTGGAAGTCATGATGCTAGATCATGATGAACCTACGAACTATGAAGAAGCGATGGTGAGCCCAGATTCCGCAAAGTGGCTTGAGGCCATGAAATCTGAGATGGGATCCATGTATGAGAACAAAGTATGGACTTTGGTTGACTTGCCCGATGATCGGCAAGCAATTGAGAATAAATGGATCTTCAAGAAAAAGACTGACGCTGACGGTAATGTTACTGTCTATAAAGCTCGACTTGTCGCAAAAGGTTTTCGACAAGTTCAAGGGGTTGACTATGATGAGACTTTCTCACCCGTAGCGATGCTTAAGTCCGTCAGAATTATGTTAGCAATTGCCGCATTTTATGATTATGAAATATGGCAGATGGATGTCAAAACTGCATTCCTGAATGGATTTCTGGAAGAAGAGTTGTATATGGTACAACCAGAAGGTTTTGTCGATCCAAAAGGAGCTAACAAAGTATGCAAACTCCAGCGATCCATTTATGGACTGGTGCAAGCATCTCGGAGTTGGAATAAACGCTTTGATAGTGTGATCAAAGAATTTGGCTTTATACAGACTTTTGGAGAAGCCTGTATTTACAAGAAAGTGAGTGGGAGCTCTGTAGCATTTCTGATATTATATGTGGATGACATATTGCTAATTGGAAATGATATAGAATTTCTGGATAGCATAAAGGGATACTTGAATAAAAGTTTTTCGATGAAAGACCTCGGGGAAGCTGCTTACATATTAGGCATAAAGATCTATAGAGATAGATCAAGACGCTTAATTGGACTTTCACAAAGCACATACCTTGACAAGATTTTGAAGAAATTCAAAATGGATCAAGCAAAGAAAGGGTTCTTGCCTGTGTTACAAGGTATGAAATTGAGTAAGACTCAATGCCCGACCACTGCAGAAGATAGAGAGAAAATGAAAGATGTTCCCTATGCTTCAGCCATAGGCTCTATCATGTATGCAATGCTGTGTACCAGACCTGATGTGTGCCTTGCTATAAGTTTAGCAGGGAGGTACCAAAGTAATCCTGGAATGGATCACTGGACAGCGGTCAAGAACATCCTGAAATACCTGAAAAGGACTAAGGATATGTTTCTCGTATATGGAGGTGACAAAGAGCTCACTGTAAGAGGTTACGTTGATGCAAGCTTTGACACTGATCCGGACGATTCTAAATCGCAAACCGGATACGTGTTTACTTTAAACGGTGGAGCTGTCAGTTGGTGCAGTTCTAAACAAAGCGTCGTAGCGGGATCTACATGTGAAGCGGAGTACATAGCTGCTTCGGAAGCAGCAAACGAAGGAGTCTGGATGAAGGAGTTCATATCCGATCTAGGTGTCATACCTAGTGCATCGGGTCCAATGAAAATCTTCTGTGACAATACTGGTGCACTTGCCTTGGCAAAGAAATCCAGATTTCACAAGAGGACCAAACACATCAAGAGACGCTTCAACTCCATCCGGGATTTAGTCCAGGTGGGAGACATAGAGATTTTCAAGATACATACGGATCTGAATGTTGCAGACCCGTTGACTAAGCCTCTTCCACGAGCAAAACATGATCAGCACCAAGGCTCCATGGGTGTTAGAATCATTACTGTGTAATCTAGATTATTGACTCTAGTGCAAGTGGGAGACTGAAGGAAATATGCCCTAGAGGCAATAATAAAGTTATTATTTATTTCCTTACATCATGATAAATGTTTATTATTCATGCTAGAATTGTATTAACCGGAAACATAATACATGTGTGAATACATAGACCAACAGAGTGTCACTAGTATGCCTCTACTTGACTAGCTCGTTGATCAAAGATGGTTATGTTTCCTAACCATGAACAAGGAGTTGTTATTTGATTAACGAGGTCACATCATTAGTAGAATGATCTGATTGACATGACCCATTCCATTAGCATAGCACCCGATCGTTTAGTATGTTGCTATTGTTTTCTTCATGACTTATACATGTTCCTATAACTATGAGATTATGCAACTCCCGTTTACCGGAGGAACACTTTGGTTACTACCAAACGTCACAACGTAACTGGGTGATTATAAAGGAGTACTACAGGTGTCTCCAATGGTAGATGTTGGGTTGGCGTATTTCGAGATTAGGGTTTGTCACTCCGATTGTCGGAGAGGTATCTCTGGGCCCTCTCGGTAATGCACATCACATAAGCCTTGCAAGCACTGCAACTAATAAGTTAGTTGTGAGATGATGTATTACGGAACGAGTAAAGAGACTTGCCGGTAACGAGATTGAACTAGGTATTGGATACCGACGATCGAATCTCGGGCAAGTAACATACCGATGACAAAGGGAACAACGTATGTTGTTATGCGGTCTGACCGATAAAGATCTTCGTAGAATATGTAGGAGCCAATATGGGCATCCAGGTCCCGCTATTGGTTATTGACCAGAGACGTGTCTCGGTCATGTCTACATTGTTCTCGAACCGTAGGGTCCGCACGCTTAACGTTACGATGACAGTTATTATGAGTTTATGCATTTTGATGTACCGAAGGTTGTTCGGAGTCCCAGATGAGATCACGGACATGACGAGGAGTCTCGAAATGGTCGAGACGTAAAGATTGATATATTGGAAGCCTATGTTTGGACATCGGAAGTGTTCCGGGTGAAATCGGGATTTTACCGGAATACCGGGAGGGTTACCGGAACCCCCCGGGAGACTAATGGGCCTATTGGGCCTTAGTGGAAAAAAGAGAAAAAGGGAAAAGGCCCAAGCTGGCCGGCGCCCCCCTTCCCCAAGTCCTATTAGGAATAGGATAAGGGGCCGGCCCCCCTTCTCTCTCTTTTCCCCCCAGGAGTCCTAATTGGATTAGGATTGGGGGGAGGAGTCCTACTCCCGGTGGGAGTAGGACTCCCCTGCGCCTCCCCTCCCTTGGCCGGCCGGCCCCCCTCCTCCAACCTTTATATACGGGGGCAGGGGGCACCCCAAGACACACAACTTGATCCTTGAGATCGTTCCTTAGCCGTGTGCGGTGCCCCCTGCCACCAAATTCCACCTCGATCGTACCGTTGTAGTGCTTAGGCGAAGCCCTGCGTCGGTAGTACATCAAGATCGTCATCACGCCGTCGTGCTGACGGAACTCTTCCTCGACGCTTTGCTGGATCGGAGCCCGAGGAACGTCATCGAGCTGAACGTGTGCTAAGAACTCGGAGGTGCCGGAGTAACGGTGCTTGGATCGGTCGGATCGGGAAGAAGACGTACGACTACTTCCTCTACGTTGTGTGATCGCTTCCGCAGTCGGTCTGCGTTGGTCCGTAGACAACACTCTCCCCTCTCGTTGCTATGCATCACCATGATCTTGCGTGTGCGTAGGAATTTTTTGAAATTACTGCGTTCCCCAACAGGTTAACCGTTGGAGCATCAAACGAAGTCCAAATGGTACGAAACTTGACAGGCGGTCTACCGGTAGTAAACCAAGGCCGCTTGGCAAGTCTCGGTCCAATCCGGAAATGTTTAACCCCGACACATGAAAGAAAGGTAGAAATGACCACCGGAGGAGAACGGAGCGCCGGAATGCCAAACGAACAACAGGGAAAATGCTCGGATGCATGAGATGAACACGTATGCAAATGCAATGCACATGATGACATGATATGAGATGCATGACAACGACAACAACACACGGAGACAAAACCCGAACCCGAGAAAATAAAATAACTTAATGCCGGAAACGGCAAGAGTTGGATTACATATTAGGTAAATCATATCCGGGGTGTTACATGCATGCACCCATGCACGGGCCTCCCCCAATTCGCGATGCACAGAAAGGTCCAGATCAGGAAGAGACATGCCAACCAAGATAAACCCTGACCTCCATGGATCACGGAGCACGATCTCCTTAGCAATGCACTCATGAGCTACCTGAAAAAGGAAAGAGCCCCCCTGACAGGGCTGGACATGGTAGCTGTTGGCACAACCCCCGAACCAGGTGACCAGGAGGGATGCAAAAGATGTGGGCGAGAACGAGACACCGTCATTGAGGACGACGGCGAGCACCCCGGCCGACCGGCAGCGACCAGCCACCGCCAAAACGGTGCCGCAGCCATACTTGGATAGCATGGCATCCTCAAACCTAGTACCGTCCATGGAACAAGCCAAAGAGCCCTAGAGAACCCTAAAGCTAGAACTCAAAAAGAACAACAAGACGCCGGAGCGGCAAGCATGCATCAAGGTTGGCTGCAGTTCAGAACGTGCACTATGAAGGACCGACCTAAAGACCAGCGGAAAACCGAGGATGAAGGGAGCCATTGATCCTAACCTAAACCTCAAGCTGCGCATGGAGCTCAGGTGTGGGTGGATGTCGGGTCCGATTGGTGCACGAGGGGATGGTGTACGCCGATGCTGGATTAGCAGACGACGGTGAGCTCACGCCTCCTAGCTCACTGGGTGGACGCCGTGCCCAGGTGGCACACGGTAGTGCGGATGCCGGTGGGTGGATGCCGTGCCCGAGTGGCGCACGGTGGTGCAGAGACCAGTGGGTGGACGCCGTGCCCGGGTGGCACACGGCGGTGCGGTGGCCGCCGCTCGCTCAGCCGGTCCTTGCTCTCACCGCTCCCTCCGTCGCTCGCTCCCTCTTGACTTTTTGTTTGTATCTATATATCTATCCATAGTGAGGAACCGACACGTCCATACAAATAACAGCCTACTGCTATACTCACCATGCCCGACAACTGATAAATGAATTGTCGGAGCTAAAAGCCGTATTCCCTTCTTTCTAGCAATGGATTCCAATTTGGAGTACATATACGAGCAATATGTTGAGACGTCTGCCGGCTTGTTGGACGAGGAGGAGTACTCTGATGAGACAATGATGATGCAAGCGGTCCTTGAAGATGCGGAGCGTGTGGAGGAACATGTTCTAAATTTCTAGGGCTCGGTCAAGGGTCATCGAGTGCTCAACCGCAACAGGGCGCGCAACCATTTGACACTGATGGCTGACTACTTTGCCCCGGATGCACGTGTTGAGTCCAATTTATGTGATAGTTTTACTAAGTATTTTGTTCCTACATAGTAGGCTTCATGGAATTTCACTGCGTTCGCACACTTCTTTTGTTGATAATCCCTCAGATAACGTCTTTTGGATCAATTATCATTTAATTGAGAAAATCCTCAGAAATAGTAGTGGAATCATGTATTTAAAGTTATAATCACCTACCATGAAAATGTCAAGCAAGAAGGCCAAAGAAACAGACTTCATCGCGCATCCAGAGCGCTAGATGACGTTCCATACGACCGCGAGCGCTCATATGAGCGGTCGTATGGCACGCCGCCGCTAGATCAACTATTTCCACCCCGTCGAACCGGATCATGGATCAGACACCCAGAGACACCAGAAACTCATCCAGAAGGTAGAACCATAGCCTTCAGAGTTCATTCGGAGGAGGGATTAGCAAGGAGAAGAAGGGGGATCCTTCAACCGCGAGGAGGACAACATCATCATCACCATGCACTCCATCATCATCGTCATCATCCACATCCTTATCATCTGCAACATCAAGAACCCTAGTGGATCCTTTGATGTATCATTTAAATCATTCATCCATGTATGCCAGTACCATTGCCATGATGCTCGTTATTCCCATGTGTGAGTAGATCCCTAGTTCTCGGGGATATGGATGAACTGTGGTATGTGTAGGATCTAAAACGTTATTGTGGATATGAGATCCTCTGTTGAATGCTCAATTTAATAACTTCGTGAATGTTGTGAAGGGGCCCCACTCAGCATTTGTGCCTTATGGCCACAAAGTATATCACTGTCATTGTAAAGGTCTAGGATGTGGAGGTAATTTGAGGTGACAGTAAAGCCTACTACTCCTAACCTTTGCAATTGACTAGGGAATTATGGATAATCCTTAGAGAGGTCGCATCCACGGGGAAACCCTTAATTATCATGAGTTGTAACCCTCTAGAGGAGACTTGTTGGGGAATGTAGCATGCAATTTTTTTTAAAAAAATCCTACGCTCACGCAAGATCTATCTAGGAGATGCATAGAAATGAGAGGGAGAGAGAGTGTCCACGTACCCTCGTAGAACGAAAGTGGAAGCGTTTGACAACGCGGTTGATCTAGTCGAACTTCTTCTCATTCCGACCGATCAAGCACCGAACATACGGCACCTCCGAGTTCTGCACACGTTCAACTCGATGACGTCCCTCGAACTCTTGATCCAGCAAAGTGTCGAGGGAGAGTTCCGTCAGCATGACGGTGTGGTGACGGTGATGGTGAAGTGATCCGTGTAGGGCTTCACCTAAGCACTATGAAGATATGACCGGAGGTGTAAACTGTGGAGGGGGGCGCCGCACACGGCTAACAATTGTTGGTGTGTGTTCTAGCGGTGCCCCCTCTCGGTGTCAAAACCGGCAGATCTCGGGTAGGGGGGGTCCCGAATGATACGTCTCCAACGTATCTATAATTTTTGATTGTTCCATGCTATTATATTATCAATCTTGGATGTTTTATATGCATTTATATGCTATTTTTATGATTTTTGGGACTAACCTATTAACATAGAGCCCAATGCCAGTTTCTGTTTTCCCCTTGTTTTTGAGTTTTACAGAAAAGGAATACCAAACGGAGTATAATTGACGTGCCAATATTTGATGATTTTTTAAGGACCAAAAGAAGCCCCCGGAGTAAAAGAGTTGGGCTAGAAGAGTCCTGGGCCGTCCACGAGGGTGGGGGGTGCGCCCTACCCCCTCGGACGTGTCCCCCTATCTCGTGGACGACTCGGAGACCCCGTGACGTGAGACCGACGCCAAAAATTCCGATGAATACAGAAACCTCCATAAAATAACCTAGATCAGGGGTTCCGCCGCCGCAAGCCTCTGTAGCCACCAAAAACTAATCAGGCCCCGTTCCGGCACCCTGCCGGAGGGGGGATCCCTCACCGGTGGCCATCTTCATCATCCCAACGCTCTCCATGACGAGGAGGGAGTAGTTCACCCTCGGGGCCGAGGGTATGTACCAGTAGCTATGTGTTTGATCTCTCTCTCTCTCTCTCGTGTTCTTGATTTGGCATGATCTTGATGTATCGCGAGCTTTTCTATTATAGTTGGATCTTATGATGTTTCTCCCCCTCTACTCTCTTGTAATGGATTGAGTTTTCCCTTTGAAGTTATCTTATCGGATTGAGTCTTTAAGGATTTGAGAACACTTGATGTATGTCTTGCATGTGCTTATCTGTGGTGACAATGGGATATTCACATGATCCACTTGATGTATGTTTTGTTGATCAACTTGCGAGTTCCGTGACCTTGTGAACTTATGCATAGGGGTTGGCACACGTTTTCGTCTTGACTCTCCGGTAGAAACTTTGGGGCACTCTTTGAAGTTCTTTGTGTTGGTTGAATAGATGAATCTGAGATTGTGTGATGCATATGTATAATCATACCCACAAATACTTGAGGTGACATTGGAGGATCTATGTGACATTAGCGTTTTGGTTGATTTGTGTCTTAAGGTGTTATTCTAGTACGAACTATAGGATAGATCAAACAAAAAGAATAACTTCATGTTATTTTACTAGGGACTCTTGAATAGATCGATCAGAAAGGATAACTTTGAGGTGGTTTCATACCCTACAATAATCTCTTCGTTTTTTCTCCGCTATTAGTGACTTTGGAGTGACTCTTTGTTGCATGTTGAGGGATAGTTATATGATCTAATTATGTTATCCTTGTTGAGAGAACTTGCACTAGTGAAAGTATGAACCCTAGGCCTTGTTTCAACGAATTGCAATACCGTTTTAGCTCACTTTTATCATTAGTTACCTTGCTGTTTTTATATTTTCAGATTACAAAAACCTATATCTACCATCCATATTGCACTTGTATCACCATCTCTTCGCCGAACTAGTGCACCTATACAATTTACGATTGTATTGGGTGTGTTGGGGACACAAGAGACTCTTTGCTATTTGGTTGCAGGGTTGTTTGAGAGAGACCATCTTCATCCTACGCCTCCCATGGATTGATAAACCTTAGGTCATCCACTTGACGGAAATTTGTTACTGTCCTACAAACCTCTGCACTTGGAGGCCCAACAACGTCTACAAGAAGAAGGTTGTGTAGTATACATCAAGCTCTTTTCTGTCGCCGTTGCCGGTGAGGTTAGCGCTTGAAGGTATATCTTTAGATCTTGCAATTGAATCTTTTAGTTTCTTGTTTTATCACTAGTTTAGTTTATAAAATAAAACTACAAAAAATGGAATTGATTGTGCGTCATATGCTTCATCTTTCTAATATCTTTCGTGAAAATGATGGAAAGGAAAATTGTGCTCAAGTGTTAGAAGAAGAATGCATTAAAATGTTTGGCACTAAATATTTGAATGATGAGCATGATTGCAATGTTGTTAGTATGAATTCCTTGAATATTCATGATGCTAATGATATGCAAAGCCACAAGCTTGGGGATGCTATGTTTGACGAAGATGATACTTTTTGTCCCCCAAGTTTTGATGAGCAAATTTATTTTGATGATAGCATGCCTCCTAGTTATGATGATTATATTGATGAAAGTGGGTTTGGAAGAGTGTCAACTTTAGTAAGTAATGATCCCACTATTTTGGAGGGTGTTGAATCTTATTGTGATAATTATGAAAGTGGATTTGGAGAGGTCATGACTTTATTTAGTGATGAATCCACTATTTTGGAAGAGGTTCCAATTGATTATGAGAACAAAGTTGCTATCTATGATGATTATTGTGATGACATGTATGCTATAAATAATAATGATAACCATGAAACTTGTTATCTTGAATTTAATTTTCAATTGGATTATGCCTCACATGATAGTTATTTTTTTGAGTTTGCTCCCACTACTATTCATGAGAAGAAATTTGCTCATGTGGAGAGTAATAAAAATTCTATACTTGTGCATCATGAAAATAGTGCTTTATGTGATAGTTATATTGTTTAATTCATTCATGATGCTACTGAAAATTATTATGAGAGAGGAACATATGCTTTTACATATTGCAATAATATCAAGTTTCCTCTCTATGTGTTGAAAATCTTGAAGTTATCCTTGTTTTACCTTCCTATGCAAGTTGATTCTTGTTCCCACAAGTTGTTTGCTCACAAAATCCCTATGCATAGGAAGTGGGTTAGACTTAAATGTGCTTGTCATATGCTTCATGATGCTCTCTTTATGTTTCAATTCTTATCTTTTATGCGACCATCATTGAAATCATCATGCCTAGCTAGGGGCGTTAAACGATAGCGCTTGTTGGGAGGCAACCGAATTTTATTTTTGTTCTTTGCCTTTTGCTCCTGTTTAGTAATAAATAATCTATCTAGCCTCTGGTTAGATGTGGTTTTATGTTTTAATTAGTGTTTGTGCCAAGTAAAGCCTTTAGGATCTTCTTGGGTGATTGTTGTTTGATCTTGCGGATAAAAACAGAAAGTATGCGCTCACAAAAATAATTATAATTTTTTACCAGAGAGAGATAAAATACCAATTCCAACTACAGTAGATCAGTATACTTTTTATACTGGTCGTCCTAATGTTTCAGAATTTTTGGAGTTACAGAAGTATTCGAAATCTCTAGAATACTACAGACTGCTATGTTTTTGACAGATTCTGTTTTCATTGTGTTGCTTGCTAAATTTGATGGATAGTAGTATCGGAGGGTATGAACCATAGAGAAATTGGAATACATTAGATACTACACCAATATGAATTTAGAATGAGTTCATAACAGTACCCTAAGTGGTGATTTATTTTCTTATACTAACGGAGCTTACGAGTTTTCTGTTGAGTTTTGTGTTGTGAAGTTTTCAAGTTTTGGGTAAAGATTCGATGGACTATGGAATAAGGAGTGGCGAGAGCCTAAGCTTGGGGATGCCCAAGGCACCCCGAGGTAATATTCAAGGACAACCAAGAGCCTAAGCTTGGCGATGCCCCGGATGGCATCCCCTCTTTCGTCTTCACTCATCGGTAACTTTACTTGGAGCTATATTTTTATTCACCACATGATATGTGTTTTGCTTGGACCATCATTTTATTTTATTTTGTTTTGCTTGCTATTTGAATAATATCCCAAGATCTGAAATTATTAAATTTTATAGAGTCTTCACATAGTTACATAATTATTCAACTACTTATTGATCTTCACTTATATCTTTCGGAGTAGTTTGTCGTTTGCTCTAGTGCTTCACTTATATCTTTTTAGAGCACAGCGGTGGTTTTATTTTGAAGAAATAGATGAACTCTCATGCTTCACTTATATTATTTTTAGAGTCTTTTAGCACAGCATGGTAATTTGCTTTGGTTATGAATTTAGTCCTAATATGATGGGCATCCAAGAGAGATATAATAAAAACTTTCATATAAAGTGCGTTGAATACTATGAGAAGTTTGATGCTTGATGATTGTTTTGAGACATGAGGATGGTGATATTAGAGTCATGCTAGTAAATTAATTGTGAATTTGATAAATACTTGTGTTGAGGTTTGCAAGTCCCGTAGCATGCATGTATGGTAATTGTTGTGTAACATATTTGAAGCATGAGGTATTTGTTTGACTGTCTACCTTATGAGTGGCGGTCGGGGACGAGCGATGGTCTTTTCCTACCAATCTATCCCCCTAGGAGCATACGCGTAGTGCTTGGTTTTTGATGACTTGTAGATTTTTGCAATAAGTATGCGAGTTCTTTATGACTAATGTTGAGTCCATGGATTATACGCACTGTCACCCTTCCACCATTGCTAGCCTCTCTAGTACCGCGCAACTTTCACCGGCACCATAAACCCACCATTTACCTTCGTCAAAACAGCCACCATACCTACCTATTATGGCATTTCCATAGCCATTCCAAGATATATTGCCATGCAACTTTCCACCGTTCCATTTATTATGACACGCTCCATCATTGTCATATTGCCTTGCATGATCATGTAGTTGACATCGTATTTGTGGCAAAGCCACCATTCATAATTTTTTCATACATGTCACCCTTGATTCATTGCACATCCCGGTACACCGCCGAAGGCATTCATATAGAGTCATATTTTGTTCTAAGTATCGATTTGTAATTCTTGAGTTGTAAGTAAATAAAAGTGTATGATCTTCATTATTAGAGAATTATCGCATGTGAGGAAATAAAAAAGATAAAGGACAAAAAAATAAGGCCCAAAAAAACAAAAAAAACAAAAAAAATGAGAGAAAAAGAGAGAAGGGGCAATGCTACTATCCTTTTTACCATACTTGTGCTTCAAAGTTGCACCGTGATCTTCATGATAGAGAGTCTCCTATGTTGTCACTTTCATATACTAGTGGGAATTTTTCATTATAGAACTTGGCTTGTATATTCCAACGATGGGCTTCCTCAAATGTCCTAGGTCTTCATGAGCAAGCAAGTTGGATGCACACCCACTTAGTTTCTTTTTGAGCTTTCATACATTTATAGCTCTAGTGCATCCGTTGCATGGCAATCCCTACTCACTCACATTGATATCTATTGATGGGCATCTCCATAGCCTATTGATGTGCCTAGTTGATGTGAGACCATCTTTCTCCTTTTTGTCTTCTCCACAACCACCACTCTATTCCACCTATAGTGCTATGTCCATGGCTCACGCTCATGTATTGCGTGAAAGTTGAAAAAGTTTGAGATTACTAAAGTATGAAACAATTGCTTGGCTTGTCATCGGGGTTGTGCATGATTTGAGTATTTTGTGTGACGAAGATGGAGCATGACCAAACTATATGATTTTGTAGGGATGAGCTTTCTTTGGCCATGTTATTTTGAGAGGACATAATTACTTTGTTAGTATGCTTGAAGTATTATTGTTTTTATGTCAATATTAAAGTTTTGTCTTGAATCTTATGGATCTGAATATTCTTGCCACAATAAATAGAATTACATGGATAAATATGTTAGTAGCATTCCACATCAAAAATTCTGTTTTTATCATTTACCTACTCGAGGATGAGCAGGAACTAAGCTTGGGGATGAGTGATACGTCTCCAACGTATCTATAATTTCTGATTGTTACATGCTATTATATTATCAATCTTGGATGTTTTATATGTATTTATATGCTATTTTATATGATTTTTGGGACTAACCTATTAACCTAGAGCCCGGTGCCAGTTTCTGTTTTTCCTTGTTTTTGAGTTTTACGAAAAAGGAATACCAAACGGAGTCCAATTGACGTGCCAATTTCTGATGATTCTTTATGGACCAAAAGAAGCCCCCGGAGTAAAAGAGTTGGTCCAGAAGAGTCCCGGGCCGTCCACGAGTGTGGGGGGCGCGCCCTACCCCCTCGGGCGCGTCCCCCTATCTCGTGGACGACTCGGAGCCCCCCCTGACATGGGGCCGACGCCAAAAATTCCTATAAATACAGAAACCTCTAGAAAATAACCTATATCGGGAGTTCCACGCCGCAAGCCTCTGTAGCCACCAAAAACCAATCGGAACCCTGTTTCGGCACCCTGCCGGAGGGGGCATCCCTCACCGGTGGCCATCTTCATCATCCCGGTGCTCTCCATGACGAGGAGGGAGTAGTTCACCATCAGGGCTGAGGGTATGTACTAGTAGCTATGTGTTTGATCTCTCTCTCTCGTGTTCTTGATTCGACACGATCTTGATGTATCGCGAGTTTTTTCTATTATAGTTGGATCTTATGATGTTTGCCCCCCTCTACTCTCTTGTAATGGATTGAGTTTTCCCTTTGAAGTTATCTTATCGGATTGAGTCTTTAAGGATTTGAGAACACATGATGTATGTCTTGCATGTGCTTATCTGTGGTGACAATGGGATATTCACGTGATCCACTTGATGTATGTTTTGGTGATCAACTTGCGAGTTCCGTGACCTTGTGAACTTATGCATATGGGTTGGCACACATTTTCGTCTTGACTCTCTAGTAGAAACTTTGGGGCACTATTTGAAGTTCTTTGTGTTGGTTGAATAAATGAATCTGAGATTGTGTGATGCATATCATATAATCATACCCACGGATACTTGAGGTGACATTGGAGTATCTAGGTGACATTAGGGTTTTGGTTTATTTGTGTCTTAAGGTGTTATTTTAGTACGAACTCTAGGATAGATCGAACGGAAAGAATAGCGTCGTGTTATTTTACTACGGACTCTTGAATAGACCGATCAGAAAGGATAACTTTGGGGTGGTTTCGTACTCTACAATAATCTCTTCGTTTGTTCTCCGCTATTAGTGACTTTAGAGTGACTATTTGTTGCATGTTGAGGGATAGTTATATGATCTAATTATGTTATCCTTGTTGAGAGAACTTGCACTAGTGAAAGTATGAACCCTAGGCCATGTTTCAACGCATTGCAATACTGTTTTAGCTCACTTTTATCATTAGTTACCTTGCTGTTTTTATATTTTCAGATTACAAAAACCTATATCTACCATCCATATTGCACTTGTATCACCATCTCTTCGCCGAACTAGTGCACCTATACAATTTACCATTGTATTGGGTGTGTTGGGGACACAAGAGACTCTTTGCTATTTGGTTGCAGGGTTGTTTGAGATAGACCATCTTCATCCTATGCCTCCCACGGATTGATAAACCTTAGGTCATCCTGATAACCCACAAGTATATGGGATCGCAACAGTTTTCGAGGGTAAAGTATTCAACCCAAATTTATTGATTTGACACAAGGGGAGCCAAAGAATATTCTCAAGTATTAGCAACTGAGTTGTCAATTCAACCACACCTGGAAACTTAATATATGCAGCAAAGTATTTAGTAGCAAAGTAATATGATGGTAGTGATAACGGTAGCAAAAGGTAACAGTGGCAAAAGTAATGTTTTTGGTATTTTGTAGTGATGATAGCAATAGCAACGGAAAAGTAAATAAGCGAAGAACAATATACGAAAAGCTCGTAGGCAATGGATCGGTGATGGAGAATTATGCCGGATGCGGTTCATCATGTAATAGTCATAACCTAGGGTGACATAGAACTAGCTCCAATTCATCAATGTAATGTAGGCATGTATTCCGAATATAGTCATACATGCTTATGGAAAAGAACTTGCATGACATCTTTTGTCCTACCCTCCCGTGGCAGCGGGGTCCTAATGGAAACTAACGGATATTAAGGCCTCCTTTTAATAGAGTACCGGAACAAAGCATTAGCACATAGTGAATACATGAACTCCTCAAACTATGGTCATTACCGGTAAGTATCCCGATTATTGTCACTTCGGGGTTAAAGGATCATAACACATAATAGGTGACTATAGACTTGCAAGATAGGATCAAGAACACTCATATATTGATGAAAACATAATAGGTTCAGATCTGAAATCATGGCACTCGGGCCATAGTGACAAGCATTAAGCATAACAAAGTCATAGCAACATCAATCTCAGAACATAGTGGATACTAGGGATCAAACCCTAACAAAACTAACTCGATTACATGATAGATCTCATCCAACCCATCACCGTCCAGCAAGCCTACGATGGAATTACTCACGCACGGCGGTGAGCATCATGAAATTGGTGATGAAGGATGGTTGATGATGATGATGGCGACGGATTCCCCTCTCCGGAGCCCCTTACGGACTCCAGATCAGCCCTCCCGAGAGGTTTTAGGGCTTGGCAGCGGCTCCGTGTCGTAAAACGCGATGAATTCTTCTCTTTGATTTTTTTCTCTCCGAAACCAAATATATAGAGTTGGAGTTGAGGTCGGAGGAGCTCCAGGGGCCCCATGAGGTAGGGGGGCGCGCCCTAGGGGGGCAGACGCGCCCCCACCCTCGTGGACAGGTGGTGCCCCCCTGGTCTTCATCTTTTGCAAGGATTTTTTATTATTTCCGAATAGATGTTCCGTGAGGTTTCAGGTCATTCTGAGAACTTTTGTTTCTGCACATAAATAACACCATGGCAATTCTACTGAAAACAACATTAGTCCAGGTTAGTTCTATTCAAATCGTGCAAGTTAGAGTCCAAAACAAGGGCAAAAGTGTTTGGAAAAGTAGATACGACGGAGACGTATCAACTCCCCCAAGCTTAAACCCTTGCTTGTCCTCAAGCAATTCAGTTGATAAACTGAAAGTGATAAAGAAAAACTTTTACAAACTCTGTTTGCTCTTGTTGTTGTAAATATGTAAAGCCAGCATTCAAGTTTTCAACAAAGATTATGACTAACCACATTCACAATAATGCTTAGGTCTCATGTTTACTCATATCAATGGCATAATCAACTAGCGAGCAATAATAATAAATCTCGGATGACAACACTTTCTCAAAACAATCATAATATGATATAATAAGATGGTATCTCGCTAGCCCTTTCTGAGACCGCAAACCAAAAATGCAGAGCACCTTTAAAAATCAAGGACTGACTAGACATTGTAATTCATGGTAAAAGAGATCCAGTCAAGTCATACTCAATGTAAATTAACAGTAATGAATGCAAATGACAGTGGTGCTCTTCAACTGGTGCTTTTTAATAAGAGGATGATGACTCAACATGAAAGTAAATAGATAGGCCCTTCGCAGAGGGAAGCATAGATTTGTAGAGGTGCCAGAGCTCGGTTTTGAAATAGAGGTGAATAATATTTTGAGCGGTATACTTTGATTGTCAACATAAAAACCAAGAGATGGTGATATCTTCCATGCTACACACATTATAGGCAGTTCCCAAACAGAATGGTAAAGTTTATACCCCCCTCCACCAACAAGCATCAATCCATGGCTTGCTCGAAACAACGAGTGCCTCCAACTAGCAACAGTCCCAGGGGGAGTTTTGTTTTGCAATTATTTTGATTTAGTTTGCATAAAGCATGGGACTGGGCATCCTGGTGACCAGCCACTTTCTCGTGAGTGAGGAGCAGAGTCCACTCCTCTTGATAATAACCCGCCTAACATGGAAGATACGGATAGCCCTAGTTGATACATGAGCTATTCGAGCATACAAAACAGGATGATTATTTGAAGGTTTAGAGTTTGCCACATACAAATTTACTTGGAACGGCAGGTAGATACCGTAAATAGGTAGGTATGGTGGACTCATATGGAATAACTTTGGGGTTTAAGGGATTGGATGCACAAGTAGTATTCCCGCTTAGTACAAGTGGAGGCTAGCAAAAGACTGGGAAGCGACCAACTAGAGAGCGACAACAGTCATGAACATGCATTAAAATTAATCAGCACTGAATGCAAGCATGAGTAGGATATAATCCACCATGAACATAAATATCGTGAAGGCTATGTTGATTTTGTTTCAACTACATGCGTGAACATGTGCCAAGTCAAGTCACTTAAATCATTCAGAGGAGGATACCACCCTATTGATACGTCTCCAACGTATCTATAATTTTTGATTGCTCCATGCTATATTATCTACTGTTTTGGACTATATTGGGCTTTATTTTCCACTTTTATATTATTTTTGGGACTAACCTATTAACCGGAGGACCAACCCAGAATTGCTGTTTTTTTGCCTATTTCAGTGTTTTGGAGAAACAGAATACCAAACGGAGTCCAAATGGAATAAAATCTTCGGGAACGTGATTTTCTCACCGAACATGATCCAGGAGACTTGGACCCTGCTCCAAGGAACAAAAGAGGCGGTCACGAGGGTGGCCCCCCCTAGGGCGCGCCCCTGCCTCGTGGGCCCCTCGTTGCTCCTCCGGCGTACTTCTTCCTCCTATATATACACACGTACCCCCAAACGATTAGAACAAGAGCCAAAAACCTAATTCCACCACCGCAACTTTCTGTATCCACGAGATCCCATCTTGGGGCCTGTTTCGGAGCTCCGCCGGAAGAGGGCCGTCAGCACGGAGGGCTTCTACATCATCCTAGCCTCTCCGATGAAGTGTGAGTAGTTTACCTCAGACCTTCGGGTCCATAGTTAGTAGCTAGATGGCTTCTTCTCTCTCTTTGAATCTCAATACAAAGTTCTCCCCCTCTCTCGTGGAGATCTATTTGATGTAATGTTCTTTTTGCGGTGTGTTTCTTGAGATTGATGAATTGTGGGTTTATGATCAAGTCTATCTATGAATAATATTTGAATCTTCTCTGAATTCTTTTATGTATGATTGGTTATCTTTGCAAGTCTCTTCGAATTATCCGTTTGGTTTGGCCAACTAGATTGGTAGTTCTTGCCATGGGAGAAGTGCTTAGCTTTGGGTTCGATCTTGCGGTGTCCTTTCCCAGTGACAGAAGGGGCAGCAAGGCACGTATTGCATCGTTGCCATCGAGGATAACAAGATGGGATTTATTTCATATTGCATGAATTTATCTCTCTACATCATGTCATCTTGCTTAAGGCGTTACTCTGTTTTTAACTTAATACTCTAGATGCATGCTGGATAGCGGTCGATGAGTGGAGTAATAGTAGTAGATGAAGAATCATTTCGGTCTACTTGTCACAGACGTGATGCCTATATACATGGTCATGCCTAGATATTCTCATAATTATGCTCAATTCTGTCAATTGCTCAACAGTGATTTGTTCACCCACCGTAGAATACTTATGCTCTTGAGAGAAGCCACTAGTGAAACCTATGGCCCCCGGGTCTATTCTCATCATATCAATCTCCATCACTTTAATATTGTTTTGCTATTTACTTTGCCTTTACTTTTTACTTTGCATCTTTATACCAAAAATACCAAAAATATTCTATCTATCAGATCTCACTCTCGTAAGTGACCGTGAAGGGCTTGACAACCCCTAATCGCGTTGGTTGCGAGTAGCTATCGTTTTGTGCAGGTACGAGGGACTTGAGCATGGCCTCCTACTAGATTGATACCTTGGTTCTCAAAAACCGAGGGAAATACGTACGCTACTCTGGTGCATCATCCCTTCCTCTTCGGGGAAAACCAACGCAAGCTCAAGACGTAGCACCTATCATACCACATCACAGCCATTTTAATAGCATGTTGGCACACAAGGTAAACCATTATAAGCTCCTAGATAATCATGCATGACACAAGAAACTATGATCTCTAGTTGTCATTGCAAACATGTTTATCCATAATAGGCTGAATCAGGAACAATTAATTAATCATATTTACAAAACAAAAGAGGTCGAGTTCATACCAACTTTTCTCATCTCAGTCAGTCCATCATATATTGTCATAATTGCCTTTCACTTGCACGACCGAATGATGTGAATAATAATCATAGTGCACGTGCATTGGACTAAGCTGGAATCTACGAGCATTCAATAAATAGGAGAAGACAAGGCAATATGGGCTCTCTTGTCAGATCAACAATAATTCATATAAGAGCCACTTCAACAATTTAATTATGGTCTTCTCCTATCAACCCCCAAAGAAAAGAAAAGAAAAAAAACTATTTACACGGGAAAACTCCCAACAAGCAAAAGAAGAACAGGAAATCTTTTTGGGTTTTCTTTTTAATTACTATAACAAGCATGGAAAGTAAACTAATAAAAAACTACAACTATTTTTTTGGTTTTTCTTAAGGTTTATTAAACACACAAGAAGAAAGCATGAAAAGGAAAATAAACTAGCATGGATGATACAATGAAAAAGTATGAGCACTGACATCTAGCAATGAGTGTGTGAACATGAATGTAATGTCGGTGGGAAATACGTACTCCCCCAAGCTTAGGCTTTTGGCCTAAGTTGGTCTATGGCCACGGTTGTCCTGGCTGATATCCATAGTAATAGTTGGGGTCGTACTGAGATGAAGAAGGTTCCGATTGCCACTGGTTGGCAATCATCTCCGGATCCCACAGGTAATTAGAATGTCATGGAGGATCAAGTTGTGTTTCGACTCTGGCTCTGTGGCTGATGTAGGGTTCCGGCAGGTGTGAATAGCCCCTAATGGAACAAGGTATTTACCTGTAGATAAGTCAAACAAGGAAGGAGCAGGCAGGGTAATAGTATCAGGATGATGTTTATCAAAGAACAATTTGTATTTAAGCTCTCCTTCCCTATTCTTAACAATAAAATCATGTGCTACCATACTCTTATAATCTAAATAAACAGTAGGCAACAATTTTTCTTCTTTTTCATAGTGCCTAGCTAATAGGTATATTATAATGTGCAGCAAGGCATGAAGCATAAATACCACCAAAGATGGGTCCTTTTGTACGGTTCAGACTTAACCGTTTAGCAATAATACCACCCATACTAACGAAGTCATCACGGTATAAGCCATGGAACAAAATAAAAATATCAGGAACACTGAGGTTTGCATAGTTTCCGCGACCAATTAAGCAACTACTAGCAAATATTGCAAAGTATCGTAAAACAGGAAAATGTATGCTAGTGATTCTTGCATCAGAAGCCTTCCTAGTTTCCCCTACAGTAATAGTATCAATAAAACCGTCCACATCCTTACGATGTGGTTCCTCTAAACTACCCTTGAAAGGTACTTTGCAAACCCTGCAAAATTCATATAGTGGCATCTTCTTAACAACATCATATAAATGAAACTCTACTGAGGGAGGTGATTCCTTAGGAAAATAGTAGAAGTTTTGCACAAAAGTATTGGTGAGTAAGAGATACTGTTCGCGTCGGTCGTGGAGGAAGTCGGTGAGGCCTGCATTTTTAGCCAATTCATGAAAATCCTCATAAATCCTGATTGCTCTCAAGAAACCATCGGAGGGCCATTCACACGGCCGAACCTCCGCGGTGCAAGGCAAATTATATCTGGGCTTCTGTGCCTCTTCATTTTGCTTTTCCCTTGAGCTTCGGCTCGATGAGCCCCTCAAAAATCTCTTCATCATTTTCTGAAAAAATTCAGAAATTTCTAATAACTTCAAAATAAAAGTGAACCAAACTCAATAATGTTGATAGCAACTACTCCTACAAGTGCCTAGATCCTATATCATGCATCAAAACTACTTTTGACCATATAAATTTGACATGCAAGCTCAAGAATAGGGTCACCTAAGCAGCAAAAATATGCAATGAATAAAGCACTAGAACAAAAACTAATTGGACCAATGGAGGAGTCACATACCAAGGAATAATCTCCCCAAGCAGTTTTGTGAGAGGTGCTTTGAGCAAGGAGATCGAAAATCACAGCAAAATGAGCTAGAACTCGTGCTTGAGGTGGATATTCGTGTTTGTGGGAGGAAGAAGAAGTGTGTGGGTGCAGGAATAAGTGGAGGAGGTCCACCATGGGCCCACGAGGCCGGGGGCGCGCCCAGGGGGTAGGGCGCGCCCTCCACCCTCGTGGCTAGGTGGTTGATCCCCCTACTATGTTCTCAGTTCCAGATATTCTCAAATATTCCAAAAAAATCATATTTAAATTTCAGGGCATTTGGAGAACTTTCATTTTCGGGGTATTTTTATATTGCATGGATAATTTAGATAACAGGCAGAGATTAATATTTTTGCTTTATTTAATATAAATAACAGAAAGTAAAAGGAAGGTACAGAGAGTTGTGCTTTCTAGTTTCATCCATCTCATGATCATCAAAAGGAATCCACTAACAAGGCTGATCAAGTCTTGTTAACAAACTCATTCCGAATAACATGGAACCGGAGAAATTTCGAATAACACTATGTTACCTCAACGGGGATATGAACATCCCCAATAATAAGAATATCATATTTCTTCTTGACAGTAGGAAGAGGAAATTCAAAACCCCCAAATATAATTGATGGAATTTTCCAATAGAGTTGATACTATGAACTTGAGGTTGTTTCCTCGGAAAGTGTACCATATGCTCATTACCATTAACATGAAAAGTGACATTGCCTTTAGTGCAATCAATAACAGCCCCTGCAGTATTCAAAAAGGGTCTTCCAAGAATAATAGACATACTATCGTCCTCGGGAACATCAAGAATAACAAAGTCCGCTAAAATAGTAACGTTTGCAACTACAACAGGCACATCCTCACAAATACTGATAGGTATAGCAGTTGATTTATCAGCCATTTGCAAAGATATTTCAGTAGGTGTCAACTTATTCAAATCAAGTCTACGATATAAAGAGAGAGGCATAACACTAACACCGACTCCAAGATCACATAAGGCAGTTTTAACATAATTTCTTTTAATGGAGCATGGTATAGTGGGTACTTATGGATCTCCAAGTTTCTTTGGTATTCCACCCTTAAAAGTATAATTAGCAAGCATGGTGGAAATTTCAGCTTCCGGTATCTTTATTTTATTTGTAACAATATCTTTCATATACTTAGCATAAGGATTCATCTTGAGCATATTACTTAATCGCATACGCAAAAAGATAGGCCTAATCATTTTAGCAAAGCGCTCAAAATCCTCATCATCCTTTTTCTTGGATGGTTTGGGAGGAAAAGGCATGGGTTTCTGAACCCAGGGCTCTCTTTCCTTACCGTGTTTCCTAGCAACAAAGTCTTTCTTATCATAACGTTGATTCTTTGATTGTGGGTTATCAAGATCAACACCAGGTTCAATTTCTATATCATTACTAGGTTGAGCATCATCATGAACATTATCATTAACATTATCACTAGTTTCAGGTTCATTACCAGATTTTGTTTTAGCATCAGAAATAGAGATATCATTTGGATTCTCAGGTGGTTCAGCAATAGGTTCACTAGAAGCATGCAAAGTCCTATCATTTTTCTTTTTCTTCCTTTTAGAAGGACTAGGTGCATCTATATTATTTCTATGAGAATCTTGCTCAATTCTCTTAGGGTGGCCTTCAGGATACAAAGGTTCCTGAGTCATTCTACCACCTCTAGTCATAACTCTAACAAAGTTATCATTATTCTTACTATTCAATTCATTGAGCGAATCATTTTGAGCTTTAAGTACTTGTTCTACTTGAGTGGTAACCATAGAAGCATGTTTACTAATAAGTTTAAGTTCACCTTTGACATTAGCCATATAATCACCCAAGTGTTCAAGCATATTTGAATTGTATTTCAATTGTCTACCAAAATAAGCATTAAAATCTTCTTGCTTAACCATAAATTTATCAAACTCATCTAAGCATGGGCTAGAAAATTTAGTAAACGGGCTTTCAGCTTTATCATATCTATAGAGAGAATTTACCTTTACTACCTGTGTCGGGTTACCAAGACCATGTGTTTCTTCAATAGGTGGAGGATTAAGATCATATGTTTCTTCAACAGGTGGTAAATTAAGACAGTGTATTTCTTCAATAGGAGGTAAATTCTTAACATCTTCAGCTTTAATACCTTTTTCTTTCATAGATTTCTTTGCCTCTTGCATATCTTCAGGACTGATAAATAGAATACCCCTTTTCTTCAGAGTTTTTTTAGGAATAGGCTCAGGAGTTGGTTCAGGAACTGGTTCAGGAAGTGTCCAATTATTTTCATTTGTCAACATATTATTCAATAGAATTTCAGCTTCATCCGGCGTTCTTTCACTGAAAACAGAACCAGCACAACTATCCAGGTAATCTCTGGAGGCATCGGTTAGTACATTATAAAAGATATCAAGTATTTCATTTTTCTTAAGAGGATGATCAGGCAAAGCATTAAGTAATTGGAGAAGCCTCCCCCAAGCTTGTGGGAGACTCTCTTCTTTAATTTGCACAAAATTATATATCCCTTAAAGTAGCTTGTTTCTTATGAGCAGGGAAATATTTAGCAGAGAAGTAATAAATCATATCCCGGGGACTATGCACATAACCAAGATCAAGAGAATTAAACCATATCTTAGAATCACCCTTTAATGAGAACGGAAATATTTTAAGGATATAGAAGTAGCGAGTTCTCTCATCATTAGTGAACAGGGTGGCTATCATTTAATTTAGTAAGATGTGCCACGACAGTTTTAGATTCATAGCCATGAAAAGGATCAGATTCAACCAAAGTAATTATATTAGGATCAACAGAGAATTCATAATCCTTATCAGTAACACATATATGTGAAGTAGCAAAAGCAGGGTCAGGTTTCATTCTAGCATTTAGAGATTGCTGCTTCCATTTAGCTAATAACCTCTTGAGTTCGTATCTATATTTGCAAGCTAAAATAGCTAAAGAAGCTTCTTTATCAAAAACATAACCCTTAGGAATAACGGGCAAGTCTTCATCATCACTTTCATCAATATTATCAGATTCAATATTTTCATTCTCTCCAACCCTAGCAAGTTGTTCATCAAGAAATTCACCAAGTGGCACAGTAGTACCAAGCATAGAAGTAGTTTCATCATAAGTATCATGCATAGCAGAAGTGGCATCATCAATAACATGCGACATATCAGAACGAATAGCAGAAGCAGGTTTAGGTGTCGCAAGCTTACTCAAAATAGAAGTAGAATCAAGTGCAAAGTTAGATGGCAGTTCCTTACCTCCCCTCGTAGATGAGGGATAAATCTTGGTTTTTGGATCTCTCAAGTTCTTCATAATGTTAAGCAGATATAAATCCCAAGTGACTCAAAGAATAGAGCTATGCTCCCCGGCAACAGCGCCAGAAAATAGTCTTGATAACCCACAAGTATAGGGGATCACAACCGTTTTCGAGGGTAAAGTATTCAACCCAAATTTATTGATTCGACACAAGGGGAGCCAAAGAATATTCTCAAGTATTAGCAGCTGAGTTGTCAATTCAACCACACCTGGAAACTTAATATCTGCAGCAAAGTATTTAGTAGCAAAGTAATATGATAGTAGTGATAACGGTAGCAAAAGGTAATAGTGGCAAAAGTAATGTTTTTGGTATTTTGTAGTGATGATAGCAGTAGCAACGGAAAAGTAAATAAGCGAAGAACAATATATGGAAAGCTCGTAGGCAGTGGATCGGTAATGGAGAATTGTGCCGGATGCGGTTCATCATGTAACAGTCATAACCTAGGGTGACACAGAACTAGCTCCAATTCATCAATGTAATGTAGGCATGTATTCCGAATATAGTCATACATGCTTATGGAAAAGAACTTGCATGACATCTTTTGTCCTACCCTCCCGTTGTAGAGGGGTCCTAATGGAAACTAAGGGATATTAAGGCCTCCTTTTAATAGAGTACCAGAACAAAGCATTAGCACATAGTGAATACATGAACTCCTCAAACTATGGTCATCACCGGTAAGTATCCCGATTATTGTCACTTCGGGGTTAACGGATCATAACACATAATAGGTGACTATATACTTGTAAGATAGGATCAAGGACACTCATATATTGATGAAAACATAATAGGTTCAGATATGAAATCATGGCACTCGGGCCCTAGTGACAAGCATTAAGCATAACAAAGTCATAGCAACATCAATCTCAGAACATAGTGGATACTAGGGATCAAACCCTAACAAAACTAACTCGATTACATGATAGATCTCATCCAACCCATCACCGTCCAGCAAGCCTACGATGGAATTACTCACGCACGGTGGGAGCATCATGAAATTGGTGATGGAGGATGGTTGATGATGACGATGGCGACGGATTCCCCTCTCCGGAGCCCCGAACGGACTCCAGATCAGCCCTTCCGAGAGGTTTTAGGGCTTGGCGGTGGCTCCGTGTCGTAAAACGCGATGAATTCTTCTCTCTGATTTTTTTCTCTCCGAAAACAATTATATAGAGTTGGAGTTGAGGTCGGAGGAGCTCTAGGGGGCCCACAAGGTAGGGGGCGTGCCCTAGGGGGGCAGGCGCGCCCCCCACCCTCGTGGACAGGCCCCCTGGTCTTCATCTTTTGCAAGGATTTTTTATTATTTTCGAATAGATGTTTCGTGAAGTTTCAGGTCATTCTGAGAATTTTTGTTTCTGCACATAAATAACACCATGGCAATTCTGCTGAAAACAACGTTAGTCCGGGTTAGTTCCATTCAAATTATGAAAGTTAGAGTCCAAAACAAGGGCAAACGTGTTTGGAAAAGTAGATACGACGGAGACGTATCACATCCACTTGAGGGAAATTTGCTACTGTCCTACAAACCTCTGCACTTGGAGGCCCAATAACATCTACAAGAAGAAGGTTGTGTAGTAGACATCACCGAACTATGCGTCTAAGGACCGATGGTAACAGGAGACAGGGGACACGATGTTTACCCAGGTTCAGGCCCTCTTGATGGAGGTAATACCCTACGTCCTGCTTGATTGACTTTGATGAGTATAGGGGTTACAAGAGTTGATCTACCACAAAATCGTAATGGTTAAACCCTAGATATCTAGCCTATATGATTATGATTGCCTGTATGGACTAAACCCTCCGGTCTATATAGACACCAGAGGGGGCTTGGGTTCTATAGAGTCGGTTTACAGAGAAAGGAATCTTCATAT
This sequence comes from Triticum monococcum, assembly GCA_034509565.1. Taxonomy (NCBI): domain Eukaryota; kingdom Viridiplantae; phylum Streptophyta; class Magnoliopsida; order Poales; family Poaceae; genus Triticum; species Triticum monococcum. The sequence goes on along the minus strand of CM067842.1, from coordinate 197,582,011 downwards.
CTGCATGCTAAGCTTGCCTTCCATGCCAAGGAGAGTCCCACCCGGACAGGGGAAAAAGCCTTCCATCTTGTATCTTCATGACCCGTCAGTCCGGCCCATGTCACATAGCCCGGACACCCGAGGACCCCTAATCAAGGACTCCCTCAGTAGCCCCTGAACTAGTCTTCAATGACGACATGTCTGGCACGTGAGTTGTCTTCGGCATTACAAGGCGGGTTCCTCCACCGAATACTTCAAAGCATCTGAGCCGAGGGGCAATATTCGGCCTTTACATCTCTGACCTTGGTAAGGTGAATTCTTCGAATAACTCGGCTTTCATTAAATGTCGTACCCTTCGGCTTGTGTGCTTCCGCCGCCTCAGCTTCCACATGGAAAATGAACACGAAGGGTCCCCACATTTTTACAAATAACCCCTCAACAACGTACGGAAGGTTCCTATTTAAAGAGATCAAATCTCAGATGCCATTCGACACCAGGCGAAAAATCCTTCGAACTTGCTTCGAGCAACCACACAATCATGGCCAGCGCTCCTAGTTCTTTCTCCCGCCCCCACGGCCCTCAAAAAGGCGATTGGGAGAGATTTTCCGTATCACATGCCTAGCTGACTAAGCTCCAGGTGTAGGGCTCTCTCCCACCCGCGGATCTAGTCCTCGTTCGGGCGGGTTTAACCTCCTTTACTGGCGAAGCCCTGGCGGAAAATTTCCCAAACCCTCCAGAAGGGGAGCGAGTATATTTCATTTCCTTTCTCCTAAGAGGCGTTGGATTTCCAATCCATCCTTTCCTCCGAGGTCTCCTGGAGTACTATGGCCTTCAACTGCACAATCTCACGTCAGACTCCATTCTACACATCGCGGGTTTTGTCGCTCTTTGCGAGCTGTTCCTAGGCTGCGAGGCCCATTTCGAGCTATGGAGGAAGCTTTTATGACTCGTACCTCGCTCCCAAAAGGGATCCATATTCGAGGTGGGCGGCGCCGAAGTATGGTGCATAGCCAGAACAGGATATCTGTCCGGCACTCCGAAAAAGGCATCCGAGGAGTGGCCCTCAGAGTGGTTCTATATTGAAGATGTCGTTCTTTTGGACCCAATCCGACGTGGCCTACCTGAATTTTCCAATAGCCCATTAAAGAAACACCACAACTGGCGCCCCCGGAGCCTCGAGGAGGAGGACAGTGCAGAAGTTAAGAAGTTAATGGACAAGATAAAGGTACTCGCCCAGTCCGGACTGTCCATAATTGAAGTCATGGCGATTTCCATAACACGCGGTGTCCAACCACTCCAATCCAGAGGACTCCCCATGTGGAACTACAACGGGGAGGATGATACATCGCTCTATGGGTGCAAGGGTCCGGATAACTTCACCGCCCTGGCCGCCATGTTGACTGATCTTTATAAAGGGGAGAAAGAAGAATTCACCCGCCTCAAGTGCCGAGATGGCTTTTCCATGTACAACGCCCCTAGCTGGGTAAGCATTCAATCCAACACCTCACTTAATCTTCTTCTTGAGTCGTAATTAGTCAATCTTAACCTGACCATTTTTACCAGGAATGGAGTAAGGCTACTGTGGGGATCTATAACCCCACTCCGCAGCTGGAGGACCATAATCGGGACCTGGATCCTACCTTTACTAAAGAGGCATTTAATGCCTTTAGTTCGGCAGACGCATACATCCGAGCTGCTCGGGATGGGCTTGCTGGGGCCACTCGCCAACTTTCAAAAGATACGCAGGTAGGATCATTTCGTGTAGATTTAATAGCCATATACTAGTAGTCCCCGAGACTTGAAACCAGTTGAAGCAACGGATTTTAAGGATCGATGTGTAATCAGGTACTCACGGAGAAGAATAGCATGCTTTCTCGGGAGCTGGAGTAGTGTCGGTCCTGATGAAGCTATGTACCTAGGGTAGGGTCATGGACCTGTCCCAGCTGCCCTACCCAAGGACATCTCAAGAAGAAATCACCTTTTAATCGACTTGGAGGTGTTCCACTCGACGGCCAGGAGACCTAAAAGCACTCCGCACTATAACGGTCGGTTATTAAGTAGCTTTTATGGTCATCATAGCACTTTATTAGAGGCGTTACCAGTAACGCCCGACCTTAATGTATTTAAAACCCTGCACAACTGTGGGCCCGGGGGGGGGGGGTCCGGCGAACTCTATATAAGCCACCCCTCCTCCTCAGTGTAAAGGGTTCGCACCCCTGTAATTCATACACGCATAATCCAGTCGACCGCCTCTGGGATCCGAGACATAGGGCTATTACTTCCTCCGAGAAGGGCCTGAACTCGTAAACCTCGTGTGCTTACAACTTCTCCATAGCTAAGATCTTGCCTCTCCATACCTACCCTCCTACATTACTGTCAGGCTTAGAACCACGACAGTTGGCGCCCACCATGGGGCCGGTGTTTTAGCGATTTGTTGGAGGAGTTGCGATCTTTTCCGATCCAAATCATCATGGTTTCAGGCGGAGTTTTGGTGGAGGGCCGCGAGATCTGTCTCGGCGCGCTCACGTTCATCGCCGACAACTCCGCTTGGCTTCAGGAGGCTCCGCTCGACGTGGACGCACTCCCTGTCCGCGGGGCAACGCACTTTCGTGCGTGCGTCCGCGGCATCCTCTTGCGGAAACCGTCGACCCACTATCGGTCGGCTCCTGTGTTGTCCTCCCTCCCTGTTTCCTGCCGGCGCAAGTGCTCCGGTCGGTCAAGGCTTCAGCGGTGGGTGAGACACGCGGTGGCATGCCAGTCGGCCACCCCTCAAGTCGCGGCGATCAAGCCCGACGGATCCCTCTACGGCCTGTTCGACTGGCTCCGCAGAGACCGCATCCGAGTGCGACAGCAGTGATCTGGCGGCGGAGGTTCTGATGGTCGATGGACCGCCCAATCCTCCCGGTTTTCCCCGCACCGACGGAGGCGCAGGTGGAGGCGACCCGTCGCGTCCCCATGAGGAATGTCTCCCCGAGCCTCTCACGTAACTGTAGAGAGAAGAACTTCCTCGCTGGAACATGGATGCACTGCACACTCCTATCGTTGGAGAAACCCCCGAGGCTTGTGCCTTGGAGGACGCGCGCCTAGCAAACTTGGCCGAGCGCGCTCGACTGGAGAACCTCCAGCGAGCACTCGACGAGCATGCGCGACAACGGGTTCCAGAATCCATTCGACATCAGCTCTTTCCGCCCCCGCAGGTATATCGAACTCCGATTCAGAACTTAGCAGCTGCAGCCCGTATAGCAGAGTCGATTCAGCCTTCCCAGTCGGAGGCTGGCAGAGGCTTGCTGCAGATCAGAGCGTTACTCCGGGCAGCAGGAGACCAGAATTCCGCTGTTTCTCAGTCGCGGAACATGATTCATAGCAGATCCATTGCTCCAGACACAGTCCAGTCGGCTCATAGCCCAAGATCGCCCCCGAGGCGTGAGGGATGTGAGGACCGGCGTAATCAGTACGGGAACCGTGAGCAGTATGATCACCGATTCGATCGTGACGATCGACGTCGAGTGCCCACCCCTTCCCCGAGGAGTGGGTCGTATGTGCCTAGACAGCAGGATGGCAGGCGCCCTCATAGTGTTGGGCGAAGGATCCCAGTCGACCCGAGGGAACCAGGCTTTGATGCGAGATCCATTCTCGTTCAAGGTTTGGTCGACAGGAACAGAGCTCACCGAGAAGGTCTCGACAGAGATGCGCCTACCAGCAGCAGAGTACATGTTCCGGGGCCAGAGTGCTTTAGTAGAGCCATCAGGGCCGCTGTGATTCCTCCCAACTTCAGGTTGGCGACTGGAGTCAGTAAGTTCACTAGTGAGTCCAAGCCCGATACTTGGCTTGAAGACTACCGAGTGGCCGTCCAGATTGGCGGTGGCAATGATGAAGTGGCCATGAAGCACCTGCCTCTCATGTTGGAGGGCTCGGCCAGAGCGTGGCTGAATCAGTTAGCACCCAGCAACATTTACACTTGGGAAGATCTCGCCCGAGTGTTTGTCACCACATTTGAAGGAACATGCAAGCGACCGGCAGGGCTGACGGAACTGCGGTCTTGTGTGCAGAAGCCGAATGAAACTTTGAGGGATTACATCCAGAGATGGATCACGTTACATCACACGGTAGAGAATGTGCCTGACCACCAAGCAGTCTGTGCCTTCAAAGATGGCGTCAAGTACAGGGAACTGAATCTGAAAATCGGTCGAACCGGAGATATGTCTCTGAATCGGATGATGGAGATTGCCACCAAGTATGCTAATGGTGAAGATGAGGATCGACTCAGGAGCGGCAAGCTCAAGTCAATTGCTCAAGAAACCGGAGGAGGGAATTCCAATCGGAAACAAAAGCGGAAAGCCGAGCCAGCTGCTCCTGGGGAAGCCTTGGCTGTAACTCAAGGAAAGTTTAAGGGGAAACCCAAAGGGCCTTGGAACCCCAAGAAAGTTAAAGACCAAGACGGAAATGATGTGTTGGATTTTCCATGTCACATCCACACCAAGAAAGATGAAGAGGGTAATTTCATTTACCCGAAACATACCACTCAACAGTGTCGGCTCTTGATCCAGCAGTTCCAGGGTAAGCAGCCCAAAGATAGGGAAAAGGAGTCGGACAAAGTTGAGGACAAGGGAGACAGTGACGATGGATACCCCCAGGTCAATTCCACCCTGATGATTTTTGCTGATGTTGAAAGCAAAAGTCGACTGAAAGTTATCAACCGAGAAGTGAATATGGTTGCTCCGGCAACACCCAGTTATCTGAAGTGGTCTCAGACTGCCATCACATTCGACCAGTCCGATCACCCAACGCACATTGCCACCCCTGGGAGGCAAGCTTTGGTGGTCGACCCAGTTGTTGAAGGCACTCGACTGACCAAAGTCTTGATGGATGGTAGCAGTGGTTTGAACATACTGTATGCTGAGACGTTGAAAGGGATGGGCATTCCGATGCCCAGGCTCAGTACCAGCAACATGAGTTTCCATGGAGTCATTCCTGGAAAGAAGGCTGAGTCACTCGGCCAGATTGCTCTTGATGTGGTTTTCGGTGATTCCAAGAATTACCGCAAAGAAAAGTTGACGTTCGAAGTTGTAGATTTCCAGAGTGCTTATCACGCTATTTTGGGCAGGACGGCTTATGCATGCTTCATGGCTCGACCATGTCATGTGTATCTCAAATTGAAGATGCCTAGTCCCAAAGGTGTGATCACTATTACGGGCAATCGGAAGAAAGCAGAAGAGTGTTTTCAGAAAGGTTCAAAGATCATTGATGCTCAGATGGCAGTGGTGGAGCTGCAGGAATACCAGAAGACTGCAGACCCGAGTGATTTGTTGCGAGCCAAGAAGCCCGCTACAGAATCAGCTTTTCAGTCGTCTGGCGAAATGAAGCCGGCTCACATTCACCCGACCGATCCCAATGCTGCTCCGACTCATATCTCAACAACACTCGACTCCAAATAGGAAGAAGCGCTCATCCAGTTCCTCCATGAGAACTGGGACATTTTCGCATGGAAGCCTTCTGACATGCCGGGTGTTCCCAGGGGGCTGGCTGAGCATCGCCTACGAGTCGACTCAAAAGTAAAACCTGTCAAAGAACATCTCCGACGGTCCGCCGTCCAGAAGAGAAAGGCTATTGGTGAGGAGGTGGCTCGGCTCTTAGCAGCGGAGTTCATCCGAGAGATCTACCACTCCGAGTGGCTCGCCAACGTTGTCATGGTCCCGAAGAAGGACAAGTCACTTCGCATGCGCATTGACTTTGAACATATCAATCGGGCCTGCCCGAAAGATCATTTTCCTCTCCCCCGCATCGACCAGATAGTCGACTCGACTGCGGGATGTGAGTGACTGTCTTTTTTAGACGCCTATTCCAGGTACCATCAGATCCTTCTATACGGACCTGACGAGATCAAAACAGCTTTCATCACTCCATTCGGGTGCTTCTGTTATGTTACCATGCCGTTCGGCCTCAAGAATGCCGGAGCCACATTCATGAGGATGGTTTAGAAGTATTTGATCACTCAAATCAGTCGGAATGTGGAAGCATACATGGATGATATTGTGGTCAAGTCACAGAAGGGTTCCGACCTGCTAACTAACCTTGCTAAAACCTTTGCCAACCTCAGGAGGTATGATATCAAGGTTAATCCATCAAAGTGCACATTCGGAGTTCCTGGCGGAAAGCTACTCGGTTTTCTCGTTTCCGAACGAGGAATTGAGGCCAATCCAGAAAAAGTCGGTACTATACTCCGAATGAAAAGTCCTGTGCGAGTGCAAGACGTCCAGAAGCTTACTGGTTGCTTGGCCGCTTTAAGTCGATTCATCTCTCGTCTCGTTGAAAAGGCATTGCCTCTTTACCGATTGATGAAGAAGTCCGACAAGTTCGAGTGGACTCCTGAAGCTGATGCAGTGTTTGCAGAGCTCAAAGCTCTGCTCTCCACCCAGCCGGTGCTTGCTGCCCCAATCAGCAAAGAGCCTTTGCTGCTTTACATTGCAGCCATGGGACAAGTCGTCAGTACGGTACTTAGGTCGAGCGGGAAGAAGAAGGAAAAGCCTTCAAAGTTCAGCACCCAGTATATTACATTTCTGAAGTTTTGACCCCGTCGAAGCAAAGATATCCTCATTACCAGAAGCTTGTATATGGGATTTATATGACCACAAAGAAGGTTGCTCACTACTTCTCTGATCGCTCCATTACAGTCGTCAGCGACGCTCCATTGTCAGAGATCCTGCATAACAGAGACGCAACTGGTCCAGTGGCAAAATGGGCGATTGAACCCCTTCCTCTAGATATCAAGTTTGAGGCAAAGAAAGCTATCAAGTCCCAAGCAATAGCAGATTTCGTCGCTGAGTGGATTGAACAGCAACTGCCGACTCAGGTTCACTCGGAGCATTGGACCATGTTCTTCGACGGTTCGAAAATGCTCAATGGTTCCGGTGTCGGGGTGGTATTGGTCTCCCCCCGAGGAGATAAGCTCAGATATGTTCTTCAAATCCACTTTGATTCCTCCAATAACGAGGCAGAATATGAAGCAGTTTTATATGGGTTGCACATGGCCATTTCACTCGGCGTTCATCGCCTCATGGTCTATGGCGACTCAGATTTGGTGGTTAATTAGGTGATGAAGGAGTGGGACGTCAGAAGTCCAGCCATGACTGGTTATTGCAATGCAGTGAGAAAGCTGGATAAGAAATTTGAGGGGTTAGAACTTCTCACATACCCCGACTGAAAAATCAAGCAGCTGATGATTTGGAAAAAATAGGTTCCAAAAGAGGAGCCATTCCCAACAATGTGTTTTTGGAACACATCCACACACCATCAGTTCAGGAGGATCCCTTCACTGAAGAGGCCCCGCAGCCAAAAAGTGCCACGGATCCGACTGAAGTTGAAGTTCAGGCTGTGGTCGACCTGATCATGGAAGTCTTGGTCATGACTCCCGACTGGACCATACTGTACATCGCGTACATCCTAAGGAAAGAGCTCCCAGAGGCCAAAGAAGAGGCCCGACAGATCGTCCGTCAATCCAAGGCCTTTACAGTCAAAAAGGGACAACTGTATAGAGAAAGCGCGACGGGAGTCAGTCAGAAGTGTATATGTAACATCCCAAATTTTCAATTTGGAATGTTATACATTAGATCATCATGCATATCATATTTTATTTTGCATTTTGGTTCATCCTAGAAATTCTACGCAACTCAAGGACCCACAGAGAGAGTTGGGGATTTCGTTATTTTCATATTTGAGTTTTCTCAAATTTTGAGAATAGGATCATTTGATTTTATTTATTTTATCATCAATTATTTCTATTACAAAAATATGAGAGAGGGAATAAAATGACTTTCCCAAAATAAAGAAATATTGAGGATTTAATAAAATATCAAATAAGATTTTATTTCAGAGTTTTTCGGTGTTTTATTTGAATTTAGGAAAAATTTGCGTTTTTCAAAATTGCATTTAGGGCCCAAATAAATGTTCACCTTGTGCGGCTTGATTTTAGAAGCCCGTGAAAATTTATTTCGGAATTTTTGGAGTCCATTTAATATTACTTTTTATTTTTCTTCCGAGCGGAATAATAAAAAAAAACGAACCGACTTCGGGCCGTACCCGAGCGGGACACCGCCCGGGGGCAGCCTTTAAATAGCGCCGCCCCAGCCCATCAGCCCCGCCTTGATCCGCGCGCGCCGCCGGAGCCGCCGCCGACGATCCCGCCGCCCGAGGTTCGTCGTGCCTCGTTTTCCGTGCCGAAAAAATATCGGCGTTCGTTGTTTTTTCTTTTTCTCGGATTAAATCCGCGATTTTTCTGATCGCGATTCCTGATCCGATTTTCGTTTTAGTATAACTTTTCGCTCGTTTATCGGAATCAGGCGATTCAAGCACCCAGGGATTCGTCTCGAAACCCTCTATCTGTTTAATCAACTTAAACAAGATTTTGCTACTGTAAAATTTGCCCTAGATCCAGATTACTAGAACGAAGTTGTTTTCTTTCGCCGTTTGACTTTCGTTGCTTCGTTCGATTTGATTCTTTTTGCCAACCGGAGTTCTTAAGTTGAACCTTCTGGTTAGATCTCTTATTTGAGTTTTACCCGTGCATTAGATGAGTACTTATTTTATGCTTGTTTGTTTGTCTGCGATAGAATACCCGGAGTGCGCTGCCTGTTACTTCGAATCGTTAGGTTTCATGGATCATCAGCAAGGCAAGTAACACTTTGATCATACCTTTTCTACTACCCAGTTTTATTGCATTAGATCAATCTTCACACATTGCATGATTAGGATCTAATTAAATTGTGGGATGGGAAGTAGATGAGGTAGTACCTATTACTTGTTTATTATCAAACCTTTGGGAGTTACTTCTACGTTTGCTTATTATGCCATCCTATGCTAGTAGACGTGGATTGGGTGAGTGAAATCCATGACAAATGTGAGATTGTTAATTAATGGTTTATCTAAGGTGGCAACTTAAACACACATCTGGGTGGATTGAGGCACCTGGGTAATCCAGGACTTGCCTGTTTTCTTTTGGACCGCCACCCAGGCTCAAAGGGATCATGAGACTATTCATACTAGAAACTTCCGTGTGCAGCCACAAGCTATTATGGGCTCTAGCATAGTTGACTAAGTCGTGCGAACTCTTACAGTGGTAGACTAGCAGATGTAGGGGATGTAGGTGGTACGGTCTATCCATCGTAAGGTGCTAGCGCTTCTGAAAGACTATGTCTCGGTCATCCGTCTTCTCAAACACCATGCAGTGTGAGAAACCAAACGGAGGCGATCGAGTCTTGTGGGGAAAAGTGCGCAAACCTCTGCAGAGTGTAATAAACTAATCATGGTTAGCCGTTGTAACGCCCGAGACCGACGTGCCAGGTGTCGTCCAGTTATTCGCTGTTGTTGTCTTGTCATTGATTGCGTGTCATGCTTTGCATATCACGTCATCATGTGCATTTCATTTGCATACATGTTCGTCTCATGCATCCGAGCATTTTCCCCGTTGGCCGTTTTGCATTCCGGCGCTCCTATCTCCTCCGGTGGTCATTTCTACCTTTCTTTCATGTGTGGGGATTAAACATTTCCAGATTTGATCGAGACTTGTCATGCGGCCTTGGTTTACTACTGGTAGACCGCCTGTCAAGTTTCGTACCATTTGGACTTCGTTTGATACTCCAACGGTTAACCAAGGGACCGATAAGGCCTCGTGTGTGTTGCAGCCCAACACCCCTTCCATTTTGGCCCAAAACCCACCTAAACCTGCTCCATCATCTCGGCCGTTCGATCACGATCTCGTGGCCGAAAACCGCACACCTCATTTGGACTCTCCTAGCTCCCTCTACCTATATATATGTGATCCCCTTCGAATTCTCGCGCAGACGAAACCCTAATCCTTCCCCTCGCGCCGCCGGACGCGTCCACGCGCCGCCCGGACATGTCCACTCCGCCGACCACCTCACCTCCACCAATCCGGCCCCGCCACATCAGCCGCGCCCGGCCAACCGGGAGCCGCCACCTGTCGCCCGCCTCTCTCTCCTCTCGCGCGCGCCGCCGAGGCCCGCCGCGGCCCTCCCCCGGCCCTATTCCGCGCCGACCGGGCCCAAGCGCCCGAGCGCGTCCGCCGCCTTCCGCGCCGAAGGCCGCCGCGTCGCCGGCGCCCGCCGCGCCGCCGACCTCCGCCGCCTTCGCCTTCCGGCGCCGCCCGCCACCTCGCCGCGCCCCTCATCACCTCGCCGTGCCGCCGCAGGTGCTCGCTGGCGACGCCCCGGTCCGCCGTCGCCTCGCCGGCCGGACAAGGCCTCGGCTACCTCCTTCTCCGATGAACCACCCTCATCTCCGGCGAGTCGCCGTCAGAAACAGTGTTTCCGGCCGTCCTCGGTTTCCGTGCACGATCTGGATCTCAGATCTAGAATTTCCCCGGTTGACTTTTCCCCTCCGAACCCTAATTTTTATGCATTTTCAATGCATCATATCTTTGCATCCGTAGACCCGTTTTGGGCATATAGCATATCAAAATGTTCGTCTCAGAGAGTACATCATTTCATTCCATTGCGTCATTTTCATTTGAGTTCATCTTGATGCCCATAATGCTGTTAGAAGAGTGCTACTTGAGATAATTGTCAGATCTGCTACTCCATTTAGACATTTGTCATTTTTGCCATGATTATTGTGTGCATGATATGCCCATGAGCTCTAAATATGTTTTGTTAAGGGTTTTGCCATCTTTCCAGAGGTGCAACCCATGTATTTTTGTGATGTGTGTGGTGACTAGCACAATCTTACCAAGTGAGGCACTTGGTAATTCTGTTTTCAGGGACTTAGCATTTCCACTTAGTCCTTGAGCTGTTTAGTTCATGATGCCATATGTTCATGTTGTTTCCTAGTGATCCGTGCCTCTTTTGAGGATGATCAGTAAGGATGTTTTGTTAATCTTGTAGTGCTCTATCCATCCATGTCTTTGTTTGCAATTATAGAGCACCCTAGCTTGAGCCAATCGAGCTCTACTTTTGCTACTTCGTGAATCTGGGCATATTGTCAACTTGTTTGCAATTTTGCCGATGATGTTGTAATTCATCCGTGCATGCTATGCTATTGTTCTTGCCATGTCTAGCTTGCATTTTGTGTATTCTTGTTGGGTGTATGCTTAGCTTATCATGACTTGCTCCGTAGTGAGTGCATCAAGCTCGTAAACATGCCTACTTGAGTTATGTTTCAGCATGCTCCAGTTTTCACTAAGTCTGATTACTGATTATGTTTTTGCTATGTTCACATGATTGCAAATGTATTTTGCGATCCCTTTTGGCTCAAGGTCACTAAGGGACTTTTGTTAAGCTCTTTGAGTAGCTCCATGCCATGCTTTACTTTTTCATGTTCAGGTCATGTAGCATATAGTTTTGTTGCTCCAAAGAGTGCTATCTGATCTGAATTCCAGACAAGTGTTAATTTCACTAAGTCTGAGATCTGTTTACCATATGCAGTTTTGCCATGCTTGCTTGAACCTGCTAATGGATGAATTGGCCGTAGCTCAGTGCTAGACTTTTGTTAAGCATCTTGAATGCATCCCTGCCATGTATTTTGTTGTCATGTTTGAGTGCCGTAGCATGTTCATATTGTTGCATTTATTTGGTTACTTGCTGTAAATCGCAGACCGGTGCCATATTTGAATTGCTTGCCATTTCCAAACCGTAACTCCGATTCCGGTGATCTTTATATCGTTTTCAAGCGATGTCATCTCACTTTTGCAGTGGCACTCTTGGATTTCCAAGTTGAGGCCAGGTTCATGCATTCCTTGTCCAATCATGCATATGCATCGCATACCGCATCCCGCATATCATACCATGTTCATGTGTGGTTTGTTTACTATGTTGTGTGTTTCTTTCCGGTGTTTGCTTCTTCGGGTTGGTTCCTGTAATGTCGTGTTTGTGAGGACCCGTTCGTCTACATCCGTTTGTCTTCTTCATGGACTCGTTCTTCTTCCTTGCGGGATTTCAGGCAAGATGATCATACCCTCGAAATCACTTCTATCTTTGCTTGCTAGTTGCTCGCTCTTTTGCTATGCCTATGCTGTGATACCTACCACTTGCTTATCATGCCTCCCATATTGTTGAACCAAGCGTCTAACCCACCTTGTCCTAGCAAACCGTTGTTTGGCTATGTTACCGCTTTGCTCAGCCCCTCTTATAGCGTTGTTAGTTGCAGGTGAAGTTTGAAGTTTGTTCCTTGTTGGAACATGGAGATGTTGTTCCCTGTTGGAACATGTTTACTTGTTGGGATATCACAATATATCTTATTTAATTAATGCATCTATATACTTGGTAAAGGGTGGAAGGCTCGGCCATATGCCTGGTGTTTTGTTCCACTCTTGCCGCCCTAGTTTCCGTCATATCGGTGTTATGTTCCTGGATTTTGCGTTCCTTACGTGGTTGGGTTATAATGGGAACCCCTTGACAGTTCGCTTTGAATAAAACTCCTCCAGCAAGGCCCAACCTTGGTTTTACCATTTGCCACCTAGCCTTTTTCCCTTGGGAGTCGCGCATCCCAAGGGTCATCTTTATTTTAACCCCCCCGGGGCCAGTGCTTGTCTAAGTGTTGGTCCGAACTAGAGTCCTTTGCAGCGCCACCTCGGGGAAACTTGAGGGCTGGTTTTAGTTGTACGGAGCGGTCATCCGGTGTTGCCCTGAGAACGAGATATGTGCAGCTCCTATCAGGATGTCGGCGCATCGGGCGGTCTTGCTGGATTTGTTTTACCATTGTCGAGGATGTCTTGTAGAACCAGGATACTGAGTCTGATCAGAATGTCTCGGGAGGAGGTCTATTCCTTCATTGACCGTGAGAGCTTGTGATGGGCTAAGTTGGGACACCCCTGCAGGGATTTGAACTTTCGAAAGCCGTGCCCGCGGTTATGGGAAGATGGGAATTTGTTAATGTCCGGTTGTAGAAAACCTGAAGTTGACCTTAATTAAAATGCATCAACCGCGTGTGTTACCGTGATGGTCTCTTTCCGGCGGAGTCCGGGAAGTGAACACGGTGTTGGAGTTATGCTTGACGTAGGTTGCTATAGGATCACTTCTTGATCATACTTTTATCGACCATGCTTTGCCTTCTCTTCTCGCTCTCATTTGCGTATGTTAGCCACCATATATGCTAGTCGCTTGCTGCAGCTCCACCTCATACCTTTAGCTTACCCATAAGCTTAAATAGTCTTGATCGCGAGGGTGCGAGATTGCTGAGTCCCTGTGGCTCACAGATACTTCCAAAACCAGCTTGCAGGTGCCGATGAGTCCGTGCAGATGACGCAACCAAGCTCAGGAGGAGCTCGATGAAGATCTTGTCCCTTGTGTTGTTTCGTTCTAGTTGATCAGTAGTGGAGCCCAGTTGGGGTAGATCGGGGACCGTGTCGCATTTGGGGTTCTTCTTTTATTTTGGTTCCGTAGTCGGACCTTGATTGTATCTGGATGATGTAATGCTTTACTCATGCAATTGTGTGAAGTGGCGATTGTAAGCCAACTATGTATCTCTTTCCCTTAATGTATTACATGGGTTGTGTGAAGATTACCTCACTTGCGACATTGCTTTCAATGCGGTTATGCCTCTAAGTCATGCTTCGACACGTGGGAGATATAGCCGCATCGAGTGTGTTACAAGTTGGTATCAGAGCCTTCCCCGACCTTAGGAGAACCCACCGATTGATCGTTTTTAGCAGCCGAGTTGTGTCTAGAAAAATGTTTTGAGTCATTTAGGAATTATATATCGGAGAGTTTAGGAATTCTTTTTACTCCTCAGTCCCTTCGTCGCTCTGGTGAGGCATCCTGACGTAGAGTTTTGACTCTTCTCTTCTCAAATTTCACTAATTTTTTTTAGGATCACGCAGGTATCTTGGAATCGTTCCGATAGTTTTGTGACGAGAACATTGTCTTGGTGCCTCCTGTCAGGGGTTTTGTGGCAGTGTCCCGGGGAGTTGAGCTCCGAGGTATTGTCGTCACAATTTTATCGTTGCAGTTCTGGAATACCTGAGTTTAGTACGTCGACATCGAAAATCTCTTTTATGCAGGTTGTTGGTGAGATAACCTCGACGCCACCCAGTACTGGGGCGGGAGTTCGGGAGTATCACCATAACTTGTATAACGGATGCTTTTCGAAGGTTGAGGTAGATGATTTCCGAAGGTTTCTTGGTTATGTGTTTAAGGATGGATACAGCTGGATGTAGGATTTGTTAGTTTGGGTGAGATATTATGCTTCCCCTGTATCCCCACCACCTGTTTGCATAACCGGAAAGGTTTTCATAGGTGGGAATTCAAGTAGCTCTTAGGATATCTTTCCGACAGATGTATGATTTGAAATTGGGGTTCGACGTCTAGTGGTCCACCTATTCACGGTTGGTTTTACAGTTGTCTCATTGTGTCTTAAACAGTCCTTGGCTATGCCGACTCAGGGACGCTTCGTATGTCATGTGCACTGCCTTGTACATGATGGTGCTGTACGATCGAGCCCGTGTAGGCCCCACCACGAGAACTTCGGACGAAATCTCTATCATATGTTTGTTCTGGCTTATTCTACAAGCCAATCCTTTGTTTTTGTTTTGAGTCGTGGTATTCGATTTGCTTCAAAGTCAAATGTTGATTCCATACTTGTCCTAAGTGGTGTTCTCATACTCCTATGTGAATACTAATCCTCCTTGATAATCGAGATTGTTATGCAAATCTTGTTCAACCGGTGTGCTTCTCTTCAAGTGGATCCGATCATTTCAACATTCGCTAGATCAAGTATCAGTTCTTCTCAACGGTGTTTGTTTCATCCATCTCCAAGTTGCTTTTGTTTTACCCGCCCACCCACCCCATTTTCTTCAAGGACTCAGATTTCATAATCAAGTATCTTTTATTCATATGAAGTCTCTCCATTCTTTTTCGTCAATGTTCTTATCCGGTGATTCTCATGAAGATTCTAACGGAGCTTCAAGTTCGTCATTCGTCATTCTTCGTTCTTTTCCTTCTCCGGTGGATTCAATTCAAGCTTTCGGTGTTGACCATATCCTTTTCCTCGTTTCAATGCTTTCTTATGCCGGTGCAATTCTTAATCATTCACCTCTCGCTATTCAATAGTTCCGGAGTGCTCAAGATATCTCCTAGATTCATCTTTTCCACTCTACATTCATTCAAGACCTTTCGAGGTTGATATCTCATTCAAGTCATTTAATCCAACCGGTGCAACCTCTCTTTCAAATCATTCAACGGTGTTTTCTTTTGAGTGGGCCCTAACCCACAGGTCTTCTCCCAGGATCTTACCCGACTCTTCTTATTTTCCCGGTGGTATTCTCAAATTCTTTTCAAAGTTTGACATAAGAATGATTTTCATTAGTCAAATGTCTTTCTCCAAGATCTTTCAAAATTCTTTTCATCATTGGCTCAACCTTTCCATTCTTCATTTCGGAGTGTCTAAATAATTCATGGTGGTGTTTCTCGTCGTCTTTCTCATCATTTGAAGACCAAAGAAGATTTTGCCTCCATATCTTATCCGTTCTCTCAGAGATTCGTGGTTCTAATTCGAGGCCATCCTCTCATAATTGTTTGAATGTGAGAATTCTTTTTAAATATCCGGAGCAATTCAGGAGCCTTTCTCAGTTTGTTATCCGGAGTCCATCAATTCAGGTTTATTCATTCTCAGCTGTCTGTTATCATTCTCCTATCTTACCGGTGCATCGTTCAAGTGATCTCTAATCAATTTGTGATCCCTTCGTTCTCTTGTATCTAAATTCTCTCAAGTATCTCCGTTCATTTCATAACTATTCCCGGTGTTCCTTTAATTTTCCTTCGTTCGTTTTCTATTCTACCGGTGGGTCGTTCAAGATTTTCTCAAGTTATCGATATCTCTCTTAATCCTGTCCACGAGAATAAGTAGTGTGCCAAATCCATTGTTTGTCATCAATTAAATTGGTGAAGGATAAAGCATAATGTAATTCTTATTCTTGTTTCACTAAGTTTATTCAATTTCTTTTCCGGAATGGTTCATCATATCACATTCATCGATTCGAGATGCTTCTTCTTTTCTTTTTCCGGAGTTCCAAGCTCTAATTATCACGGAGATCCATCTAAATCATTGCAAGGCTTCAACCTTATTCTTTTATCCCTCATTTTGGGTTGTTCATTCTTTTTCTTACCAGAGTTCTTCAAGGAGGCTTTACATGATGGTTCATCAAGGATTTAATTCCTTCTCCAAGTTTTCATTGAGATTCTTTTAAGGAGCTCAATCATTCTTCATCTTGTAATACGGAGTGCACTTGTTTCTACCGTATCATTGGAGGTGGTATTATGTCATTCTTGATAATTTGAGTTCATGTTTCATGATTCACACGTTGTTAAAAATGAGGTATTTTAAATCCACCAATCGCTTTGTTGGAGTTATCTTGGGTTATATTTCACCTAAAGCCATCCCTAAGGACTGTTGCTATCTATGCTTCTCATAAATGATCCAAGCTCTTCTTTACCCTCCCGGTGAAATACTTTCTCGTCTCCTTGTTCGAATAAATACAATTCTTTTCCCGTGAGTGGCAGGTTGTCACCTCATAATTTGAGATGTATTCCGCAAGACCATATCAAGCTTATCCTTTCGTTGTTGGTTTCCCAACAACTCCATTGGACCCTTCTCCTAAAGATGCCTCTTCAAGCTCTTTTGTGGCAGAAGTTGGCATTTTCTTCTCCATCCTCCTATTTCAATTATCTATATTCTATCCTGTCGTTCCAGAGCCATTGTGATGTTGCTCTCTTCAACCCATCTTCTGGTCTTGTCAAGATCATGTTTGACTCGTGCTTATCCTTTCAACCGGAGTGTTGTGTCCCTTTGCTCAAGCTCTTTCATTTTATCAAGTTTTTCATCTCTTTTAAACCGGAGTGCTGTCAGAGATCTTTCTTACCCCTTGTTCCATTCATTCAATAGTTCCGGAGGCAGTATGTTGTTGATCTCATCAAGCACCCTATCATCTTGTCAAGTTCTTGTTAATTCCTTCCATTTGTAGTCGGAGTGCTGTCCAAATTATATCATTCTTAATCCTTCTCTATCTTGTTTTAACCGGAGTGGTTGCAATGTATATCTTGCCCTTCAGCCTCAAGGTTTTTCGCAATGTTCTTTGTTCCTCTCTTCTAACAGAGTGTTTTCAACTTTGTTCATCTCAGTTGTATTCTTTGCTCGAGATTGTTCAACCTCGCAAGGTTCTTTGGTTTCACTCTTTGGTAAAAGAAGCAACTAAGTTTTACCTCTTCTCTTTCTCTTCCGTTTTCCCTCCGGTGCCATTCTAGATCTCGGGATGTGATCCTCTCGTAGTGGTGGAGTGTTGTAACGCCCCGAGACCGATGTGCCAGGTGTCGTCCAGTTATTTGCTGTTGTTGCCTTGTCATTGCTTGCGTGTCATGCTTTGCATATCAGGTCATCATGTGCATTTCATTTGCATACATGTTCGTCTCATGCATCCGAGCATTTTCCCCGTTGGCCGTTTTGCATTCCGGCGCTTCTATCTCCTCCGGTGGTCATTTCTACCTTTCTTTCATGTGTGGGGATTAAACATTTCCGGATTGGACCGAGACTTGTCATGCGGCCTTGGTTTACTACCGGTAGACCGCCTGTCAAGTTTCGTACCATTTGGACTTCGTTTGATACTCCAACGGTTAACCGAGGGACCGATAAGGCCTCATGTGTGTTGCAGCCCTACACCCCTCCATTTTGGCCCAAAACCCACCTAAACCTGCTCCATCATCTCGGTCGTTCGATCACGATCGCGTGGCCGAAAACCGCACCTCATTTGGACTCTCGTAGCTCCCTCTACCTATATATATATGTGATCCCCTCCGAATTCTCGCGCAGACGAAACCCTAATCCTTCCCCTCGCGCCGCCGGACGCGTCCACGCGCCGCCCGGATATGTCCAGTCTGTAGGCCACCTCACCTCCACCAATCCGGCCCCGCCACATCAGCCGCGCCGCCGCGCCCGGCCAACCGGGAGCCGCCACCTGTCGCCCGCCTCTCTCTCCTCTCGCGCGCGCCGCCGAGGCCCGCCGCGGCCCACGCCCGGCCCTCTTCCGCGCCGACCGGACCCGAGCGCCCGAGCGCGTCCGCCGCCATCCGCGCCGAAGGCCGCCGCGTCGCCGGCGCCCGTCGCGCCGCCGACCTCCGCCGCCTTCGCCTTCCGGCGCCGTCTGCCACCTCGCCGCGCCGCCGCAGGTGCTCGCCGGCGCCGCCCCGGTCCGCCGTCGCCTCGCCGGCCGGACAAGGCCTCGGCTACCTCCTTCTCCGACAAACCTCCCTCATCTCTAGCGAGTCGTCGTCAGAAACAGTGTTTCCGGCCATCCTCGGTTTCCGTGCACGATCTGGATCTCAGATCTAGAATTTCCCCGGTTGACTTTTCCCCTCCGAACCCTAATTTTTATGCATTTTTCAACGCATCATAACTTTGCATCCGTAGACCCGTTTTGCGCATATAGCATATCAAAATGTTCATCTCAGAGAGTACATCATTTCATTCCATTGCGTCATTTTCATTTGAGTTCATGTTGATGCCCATAATGCTGTTAGAAGAGTGCTACTTGAGATAATTGTCAGATCTGCTACTCCATTTAGACATGTCATTTTTGCCACGATTATTGTGTGCATGATATGCCCATGAGCTCTAAATATGTTTTGTTAAGGGTTTTGCCATCTTTCCAGAGGTGCAACCCATGTATTTTTGTGATGTGTGTGGTGACTAGCACAATCTTACCAAGTGAGGCACTTGGTAATTCTGTTTTCAGGGACTTAGCATTTCCACTAAGTCCTTGAGCTGTTTAGTTCATGATGCCATATGTTCATGTTGTTTCCTAGTGATCCGTGCCTCTTTTGAGGATGATCAGTAAGGATGTTTTGTTAATCTTGTAGTGCTCTATCCATCCATGTCTTTGTTTGCAATTATGGAGCACCCTAGCTTGAGTCAATCGAGCTCTACTTTTGCTACTTCGTGAATCTGGGCAGATTGTCAACTTGTTTGCAATTTTGCCGATGATGTTGTAGTTCATCCGTGCATGCTATGTTATTGTTCTTGCCAAGTCTAGCTTGCATTTTGTGTATTTTTGTTGGGTGTATGCTTAGCTTATCATGACTTGCTCCGTAGTGAGTGCATCGAGCTCGTAAACATGCCTACTTGAGTTATGTTTCAGCATGCTCCAGTTTTCACTAAGTCTGATAACTGATTATGTTTTTGCTATGTTCACATGCTTGCAAATGTATTTGGCGATCCCTTTTGGCTCAAGGTCACTAAGGTACTTTTGTTAAGCTCTTTGAGTAGCTCCATGCCATGCTTTACTTTTTAATGTTCAGGTCATGTAGCATATAGTTTGGTTGCTCCGAAGAGTGCTATCTGATCTGAATTCCAGACAAGTGTTAATTTCACTAAGTCCGAGATCTGTTTACCATATGCAGTTTTGCCATGCTTGTTTGAACCTGCTAATGGATGAATTGGCCATAGCTCAGTGCTAGACTTTTGTTAAGCATCTTGAATGCATCCCTGCCATGTATTTTGTTGTCATGTTTGAGTGCTGTAGCATGTTCATATTGTTGCATTTATTTGGCTACTTGCTATAAATCGTAGACCGGTGCCATATTTGAATTCCTTGCCATTTCCAAACCGTAACTCTGATTCCGGTGATCTTTATATCGTTTTCAAGCGATTTCATCTCACCTTTCCAGTGGCACTCTTGGATTTCCAAGTTGAGGCCAGGTTCATGCATTCCTTGTCCAATCATGCATATGCATATGCATCGCATACCGCATCCCGCATATCATACCATGTTCATGTGTGGTTTGTTTACTATGTTGTGTGTTTCTTTCCGGTGTTTGCTTCTTCGGGTTGGTTCCGGTAACGTCGTGTTTGTGAGGACCCGTTCATCTACGTCCGTTTGTCTTCTTCATGGACTCGTTCTTCTTCCTTGCGGGATTTCAGGCAAGATGATCATACCCTCGAAATCACTTCTATCTTTGCTTGCTAGTTGCTCGCTCTTTTGCTATGCCTATACTGCGATACCTACCACTTGCTTATCATGCCTCCCATATTGTTGAACCAAGCCTCTAACCCACCTTGTCCTAGCAAACCATTGTTTGGCTATGTTACCGCTTTGCTCAGCCCCTCTTATAGCGTTGTTAGTTGCAAGTGAAGTTTGAAGTTTGTTCCTTATTGGAACATGGAGATGTTGTTCCCTGTTGGAACATGTTTACTTGTTGGGATATCACATTATAGCTTATTTAATTAAAGCATCTATATACTTGGTAAAGGGTGGAAGGCTCGGCCTTATGCCTGGTGTTTTGTTCCACTCTTGCCGCCCTAGTTTCCGTCATATCTGTGTTATGTTCCCGGATTTTGCGTTCCTTACGCGGTTGGGTTATAATGGGAACCCCTTGACAGTTCGCTTTGAATAAAACTCCTCCAGCAAGGCCCAACCTTCGTTTTACCATTCGCCACCTAGCCTTTTTCCCTTGGGAGTCGCGCATCCCGAGGGTCATCTTTATTTTAACCCCCCCGGGCCAGTGCTTGTCTAAGTGTTGGTCCGAACTAGAGTCCTTTGCAGCGCCACCTCGGGGAAACTTGAGGGCTGGTTTTAGTTGTACAGAGCGCTCATTCGGTGTTGCCCTGAGAACGAGATATGTGCAGCTCCTATCAGGATGTCGGCGCATCGGGCGGTCTTGCTGGATTTGTTTTACCATTGTCGAGGATGTCTTGTAGAACCGAGATACCGAGTCTGATCGGAATGTCTCGGGAGGAGGTATATTCCTTCGTTGACCGTGAGAGCTTGTGATGTGCTAAGTTGGGACACCCATGCAGGGATTTGAACTTTCAAAAGCCGTGCCCGCGGTTATGGGCAGATGGGAATTTGTTAATGTCCGGTTGTAGAAAACCTGAAGTTGACCTTAATTAAAATGCATCAACCGCGTGTGTTACCGTGATGGTCTCTTTCCGGCGGAGTCCGGGAAGTGAACACGGTGTTGGAGTTATGCTTGACGTAGGTTGCTATAGGATCACTTCTTGATCATACTTTTATCGACCATGCTTTGCCTTCTCTTCTCGCTCTCATTTGCGTATGTTAGCCACCATATATGCTAGTCGCTTGCTGCAGCTCCACCTCATACCTTTACCTTACCCATAAGCTTAAATAGTCTTGATCGCGAGGGTGCGAGATTGCTGAGTCCCTGTGGCTCATAGATACTTCCAAAACTAGCTTGCAGGTGCCGATGAGTCCGTGCAGATGACGCAAGCAAGCTCAGGAGGAGCTCGATGAAGATCTTGTCCTTTGTGTTGTTTCGTTCTAGTTGATCAGTAGTGGAGCCCAGTTGGGGTCGATCGAGGACCGTGTCGGATTTGGGGTTCTTTGTCGGGACCCCGATCCTAGGTCACACCGATCTAGCATGTAACACATCATATCACTTTGTGGCGTCACGCACGGTATTTCCACGGGTGCCACCTTACCTGGCCCGGGACCGTTTGCGCCTTTTGGCTCACGTATATGATAGCGTCGCTAGCATCCATATGACAAAGAACCCGGGCCGACATGGCTAGTCGTGAACCCAAAGCGGCACTACCCCATGGGGACAGGCATACGTGAATCAACCTCGAGCATGTCGGTCAACAGCTGTGAATCCGGGCTGTAGCACTGGGCTAACAGGACTCCGGTAACCCGGGCTGTAGCAGGCTAGGCAGGACTCCGGATGTCACCGCGTGACATTTCCCCGAAGGGACAGACATAGGAACGAAGTGAATCACATGCCGGCCAGTCAAGTGTCCTGAACAGTAGTGCTGGGCTAGCAGGACTCCGGTGATCCGGGCTGTAGCGGACTACTATCGCTCAGAAGTACTAGACTACATTTCCCCATATGATAGGCTGCCAAGGATAAACAACTAGATAGTCAGATCCCACACATACCAAGCATTTCAGTCATACACACAATATGCTTGATATGTGTGA
Organism: Triticum monococcum; assembly: GCA_034509565.1. Taxonomy (NCBI): domain Eukaryota; kingdom Viridiplantae; phylum Streptophyta; class Magnoliopsida; order Poales; family Poaceae; genus Triticum; species Triticum monococcum. The sequence goes on along the minus strand of CM067842.1, from coordinate 197,560,104 downwards.
ATACAACATGGCATCACAACATAACTCTACAACTCAAGTATTAATTCATTAGGCTCTGAAGAACCAGATATTACAAGCATGGGTCTCATGACCCAACAATCATAGCATACAAATCAAACACATGCGGAAGCTTAACATGTCTGAGTACAGACATCTATAAATGAAAAAGGCTAAGAAGCCTGACTATCTACCAGATCCTGTCGAGGGCACAAGATCGTAGCTGAGGTATCAAGCTAAACGTCGAAGTCCACGCGGAACTACTAGCGAGACTGAAGTCTGTTTGCAAAACATAAATTAAGCAAACGTGAGTACAAAGGTACTCAGCAAGACTTACATCAGAACTAAACTACATATGCATCGGTATCAACAAAGGGGGGGGGTGGAGTTTAACTGCAGCAAGCCAGCTTTGACTCAGTGGCTAACCTGAACTACGATTGCAAGCAACTCTTTTGAGGTGGCGCACACGAGTCCACATATTCACCATTCAATACACCACTATGGATCCGCTCCCGTCTCCCTACGAGAAGGCCACCCATAGCACTCACGCTTATCTTGCGAGTTTTAGGGTATCCACTTTCACTTGTCTATGAACTGTTATAGGCAACCCAGAAGTCCTTTACCATGGACACGGCTATTCGAATAGATCATTTATAACCCTGCAGGGGTGTACTTCGTCACACATGTTTCCACCACTTAGCGTCTGCACACGACATGTGCTCGGCAGACTTCAAGCGAAAGCCGACGTGGGTGTAGACCACGACCTGACTAACCACACAAGTCTCTAGTCCAGGTTTATCGCCTATTCGGGTTCCATCCGCGAGGAGATCCGGCCGGAGTTTCGCTCACAGCCCCAAACGATGTGTGCAGGGTTCCCGAGACACCAAACGGGCGCCCGGTACACCGTGCCACAGTGTATCTACCGCATCATAGCCCACCCCTAGGGTCAGCGCTACGCACGGCCGCCAACACATATCCTATAAACACCAGAAACTAATTGCAACTCCTGGACAGAGGACGAGAGGGGTCAGTAAGTCGAGCGGGGTCATATTTCAGGGCCCAACGTGTGGTAGTAGCTGTTTCATGGATCACAAACACAGAACTCAGTTCCTGAGGACGGCTGCAATGAGACAACCCACCATGTACTCCTACATGGCCTCTCACCGCTACCTTTACCAAATCGTGTTCACACACTTAGCTCTTAACAGTAGGACATGTTTACACCCCTCCGATTCATCCCCGATGAATCGGACCTGACTCAACTCTAAGCAGTAGCAGGCATGACAAACAAGCATGAATGAGTAGGCACATCAGGGCTCAAACAACTCCTACTCATGCTAGTGGGTTTCATCTATTTACTGTGGAAATGACAGGTCATGCAGAGGATAAGGGGTTCAACTACCGCAAAAAATAACAGATGAATCGTTGTTGTCCTAATGCAGTAAAAGAGAGCAGGAGCGAGGGAGGGGGATTGTATCGGAATGAACAAGGGGGTTTTGCTTGCCTGGCACTTCTGAAGATATCATTGGGTCTTCATCAGTGTCAACGATCACATCATCGGTACAACGTCTATCGAGAGGGGACAAATACCGGCAACAGGAGAAAGAAACACAATCAATGCAATGCACAATATGATGCATGATCATGACATGTCAATATGCTGTGGTTTGAGCTAATGCAACTAGCTATGATTTAAATGAAGTTGGTTTGAGTGCAAGATTCAAATTCCAACCCCATATATGATTATTTAAATGCCCTTTATTTGTTTTGTCCAAAACAGAGGACAAACATTGTTCAAACATGCATGAAAATGGTACAGATGGATTCCTTGAATTTTTCTGATAATTTTACATATATAATTTATCTCATTTGGAGTTACGGTTGAATTTCTATGATTTTTAGAAGTTTTGGGCATTTTCTGAAATTTCCTGAATTGTTTTTAAACTGGAAAATGATTTACTGCGTCAGCTTGACGTCATGATGATGTCAGCAAGTCAACAGGGTGCGTCCGGGTCAAACCTGACCAGTGGGACCCACTGGTCAGTGACTAATTAACTAACTAAAGTTAATTAGAGCCTGGGCCCGCATGTCAGTGTCTATTTAACATAACTAAGTTAATTAGGACTAAATAAATCTAACACTAATTAAAAAGGGGCCTGGCCCACACGTCAGTCAGTCAGGGGGGGTCAAACCCCTGGTCAACGGGTTCAAACCCCCGGCCAGCAGGGTCAAACCTGCCGGCGACTTGACGCCGACGAGGCCAGACACGGCGGAACGGCTCGGGTTTCGCCCACGGGCAACCAAACTCGCGGCAAAGGGCATCTACGTGCTCCTGGGACTCGCGCGCATCTAGTGGTGCAGACAGGAGGGGCTGGGGCAGCGCGTAACCGCGGCGGCGACGAGCCGGGCGGCGGCCGGAGTTCGGCTGTGCACGGGAAAGCGGCTGCAGCGAGCAAACACGCAAAATAAAGCGCGGGCAAGGCACTACGCGATGCAGCGGTGTTGTTTGGCACGTTGGCGCGACCAAATGGGCATCGGAGCGACGCCGGCGACGAGCCCGAGCGGCGTTGAGCTCGGTCAGTAGGGAGTCGGCAATTTGAGCTTGAAATAATGGCGGGGAGGAGGGGGATTCGGAGCAGGAGCTCACTGGGGTCACGTAGAGCAGCTCGGTGGGCTCGGGGACGGTCCGGAACCGACGAATTTGACGGAGATGGCCGGCGGTCCCGAGGTTGAAGAAGACGACGCCGAGGACAAAGCAAGGCTTCCCGGCTCGCTTGGCTCGGTGCAGAAGGCGTAGGTGACAGTGGCGTAGCTTCCACGCAACACGGGAAGGCGAGAGGGGGTCGGGGAGCGCGGTGGTTCACGGCGGCGCTTCCTTGGCTGCGTCGGCCGTCGTGGGAGAGAGCGAGGGAGAGGAGGGGAGAGTGAGCTGTGAGAGAGGGGAAGGACCAGGGGGCTCGGCGTTTCCAAACGCGACGGATCGGAGTGGGAGGGAGCAGGAGGTGGAAGCAGGAGGTGGCTTCGCCTCCTGTGCGTGCGCCACACCGTCGTCCTCCTGGCAAAGGAAGGAGACGACTGGCACCCGGCTCTGGTGGGCTGGGCCGTGCTAGGCCAAGTGGGCACCAGGTAAGCCACAGGTAACCTCTCTCTCTCCTATTTCTATTTTTGTTCTGTTTTCTATTTATGCAAATGGGTTTTAATTTGGTTGTTGAACCAAACTATTTTTTTTACTTCTGATAATTTTTCCAGGGACTAAATGGATTATTCCAAAGCCCCTCAACAATTTATCAGAATTATTGAACATATATTTATTATATAATAAATATAGATCCAATTCAAATATTTATTGGATTAAATCAAAGGCCCAAAATAAATATCTCTGAGATTCCAAAAATATTGTTTTAAGTTTTACCTCTTGCCAATATTTTCAGAGACTAAGAGGAACATTTTCTTGGACTTCTTTGAAAGATTTTAATGTTGATCATTTTTTTAATTGATTTCTGGGGCTTTCAGCTTTCCCCAATTCAACTTTCAAAAATTTAGACATGATGCAACGCCAGATGCTAGCACTGGGCATTAATAGAACTAGGGATGTGACAACTCGCCCCCACTAAACAAGAATCTCGTCCCGAGATTCAAGACGTGAGGTAAGAAGACAGAGGGCACAACTAACACGGTCTTCACGATCCAGGTTGCATCTCATAAGGTTGTTGATCCGATCACCATCATTGTCTTGATGTCTTGCTCTGAGAATTTCATCCACTCACGACAATGAGAAGGAAGGAAAACCCTAAAGAGTCGATCTCCTCAAAGATCAGGCAACTCACGATCAACTCACGGAGTGAGACATAGAAACATCTCGCGAACTGAGAGGCAAAACTTGCATCAGGAGCGATAGAAGAAACAATTTGACGAGGGTTTCAAAGTAGTGAGGGGAATTGCCATGATTTTAAAACAGGGCACCTCAGGGAAGGTGACTCGAAGAACTATTTCCTTAAGTGGCAAAAAGAATTACTTTTGATTCAGAGATTGCTGAAACCCTTCATACCAGCTTAAGGCAATTTACAACTGATCGTTTGAGATAGCTTGAAGAGATGGCATACTTGGACTAGGATGGATGATGTGGACTACCTTGTTGGAGACAACGCAATGGATGATTTTTGCTTATCATCGGAAATGGATGGGACCTATGGTAAGTCCACTTTTGAAGATAGTCCTGATCAGCAGCTACCGAGGTGCAAGCTGGGAACAAAATGCAAATGTTGGGAATGATTCTAGTAACTGGGGAGAAGGTTCACCGGCAAAGGTGATTCCACCAATCGGATGGCTATCGAACAACTGAGAGAACGGAGGCACATTCCAGTTAACGACAACATCAGAACCTAGTGCCTGAGCGTGCTTTCAAGAACTTGAGCATTTCCATACTCGTCAAGGTCGTACCAGCATCCATGTCAAGGATCCTGGCAACACAACATGCTACCATGATGAATAATGGTGGAAGATGCAGATGCAAAGGAAGATAACACTTTCTCAGATTTCACCTTAGCGAAGCCAAGGAAACAAAATCTGGATGATCGACCGAGAGACATTTAGCACTCCGCTTCTAATGTTCTCCTTGATGTACTGGTTACCACGGTCATGCTTTAAGCATCGGCATAGCCACCAAGTAGTGGTCGGACTTCGGAATACAATAGATCCATAAGGAACAACTTCTGGAGTAAATCCTACGAAATCCTCATGGGAAGGTGGCCAACTTTCTTCAATCGAGATACTACAATAATAGGTCTTCCGGCTGGATGTGTTGGCCACGACATCCACTTTACCATTTATCAAGGGACCAATATTATAGTTCTTAGAAAGTGCTCCAACCATCATATCTGCTTGAGATTCAGATCTGGTTGGTGACAGGATATTCCAGACTCATCGAGTCTAGAAAGGAAAATGAAGGTTTGCAACACAAATCGACGAGATGACATTGCGAGATTCTCGGGGAATGAACTACGGTAGTAAGCTCCAAAACATGAGCTGGTTCTGCTAAACACATGTGAACACGATGTCCTAGACAAGCATGGTCACCTGGTAGTCTTAAAATGAAACAGTACCGAGTTCAGGGGGAACCATCAACGAGGATATCGAAGTCCTTGTGTAGGTCTAACCCTTAAGAAGAAACTTCTTCTCCTTGAACAAATCAATTAGTGGCTTGGTGTGCTAGGGATACGTATAGAATGTAGATGATCAGTCTATCAGACCATAGAATACTTCTCACATGCATGACTGACTTGGGATGATTCCAGAGGAAGCAAAAACAAACTTTCTCGAATTCACGGCGGCAACTTACACCAGATGCACATGAATTAGAAGAAGTCACATCTTTCAACCGGACATATGCTTCATGATCGGGACATGAGGGCAATGCTTATAAAGTTTCCAACACTAGCTGGATGTTCAACACAATCATGGAGGAGACAAAATGCCGCTGATGGGCTCAATAGCAACTCATCGGAATTTCCATATCACTGGACTTCCACCACTATGTGAACAATGTGATAGTATTGGTCAGACCAAAGATATAATGGTGTATGCTCGAGGGACAACCGCAAGTAAGACAACATTACGAACATCATTGGTTCTGATTTGATTTGACGATAGCCCACACTCAAATCAGGGTTTGGACAAGATAATAGATACAACAACTGATCACGAGGATCAGTCGATGAATATATCATCTTTCTTCAACACACACACACACACACACAAGGATATCCCTTAGGGATGAGCTAAGTCGGACAAGTTTTCATCTTCCAACTCTCCAAGTTGTTGTTAAGCTTAACCAACTAGCTCAGGGGTATCCAACACAGATTCTTGGAGAAAAATGGTTTATTGAAAAACCAACTTGATCACGAACTCAACATAACGGTCAGATGACAACCTGGTAACACTTCCGAGAAGATATTCGGAAAATCACGAACCACCGGTATGTTACTAAGCTCGAGAACAACCTTGCTTTTCAGGGCAAGATGATATGATCAAAGAGTGAGGGATTGGCACAATCTTAACCCATTGATCGAAGTGTGCACCAGAAATATGGACTGGGTAGCACGATCAGTCTTAGAATGATAATTCAATAACCAACACGCTAAGAATGAGAATATTGTCCATTAACTACCAAGCAACACAGTTGCTAGGAGTATTGATTTCACACATCACGACTCACATGCCGGCATTCCGGTTACAATAACACGGGAACCGAAGAATGAAGAATGATGGTAAGAAGTATCACTGCGTCAAGAATTCATGAGAGATGTGCAATTCTCACGACGCTCTTGACATAAAGTGGGTAATACTTTAGGATAGAACAGAACCAAAAGCTGGATTGGCATTTTGATCTGCGGAATACAACCACTTTGACCCGATCCGAGAAATGGATGAGGTACTGGAGTTTGTTTCTCCTAGTCATTCTAAAATAGAACGGCTCGACGGACCACAAGAATAAAAGGCACCAATGAACACAAATGCACAACTATTCCTGACTATCAATTGATAGACGAAGGTCAGAAAACAACTAAAGAGGAACAACTCAAGGAACATATAATTTTCTGAGCTGTGGAGGCATAGATTAGTATGTCGAGCAAAGCTCAACATATTTCTTCCAGATAACCCATGCAGAAAGGTAGAACTGGCAGAGCCACAATATAGAATGGAGAACTCATCAAGAGCACTCTGGTTGTGATCCTTTGGTTCAAGAACTCCTGCCAAGAATGGTTCATGATAATTGGAAGAAGGATGTACCACGAACCTCGAGGACTATCGCAAAGGTTACTAATATCCTAGAGGAATGAGCAAACACTATCAACATGAAGTAAGTAGGGTGAATCTCGGGTTCAAAACCCAGGAATAGAATGCCTACCAACTAAATGGCATCACGGGATGCTTTCGAGAATGATGGCCAGAATCACACACTGGGAACACAAAACATGGCTAGATTACTAGGTGGCACTCTAAGACATCTAGGGTCATAATAATAATTCCAAAATATATGTCGAGGCAAAATAATACCCCAACTGACAAGTAGTGTGATTAATCTGGCCCAAATGGACATCAAGAACAGGGGAAAGGGTTTGAAAATGCATCAGACTATTTAGAAACCTAGGATGACTCGGACAGCATAACGGCTATAAATGCTCAAAATGATTTGAGACATCCTGCAAAATGCTGGCATAACTACTCAGAAGCACAAAATCAAGGTTCGAGACCAACTATGAACACACAGAAGTAGTAGAAACTGAACTGGCTTAAATCCAACAATCTTAGGCAACTACGGTTTAGTAACACGTCATCCTGATAGATAGATGAGAAGGCCTAATTCTTAATTCCTGTAGAAAAGAAGAGGTTGACTCAGATCAAATGGCCATGAGGTATAAGGAGTAAAAAGAGCCTTACGTTCCCTTCCACAATCAATTCCCTTACATAACTAAAGCATTTCTAGACTCAACTTTGACCAGTTTGGCTTGGTAATCCTACAGGCAGTCAGGCTCTGATACCAACGCTGTCGGGACCCCGATCCTAGGTCACACCGATCTAGCATGTAACACATCATATCACTTTGTGGCCTCACGCACGGTATTTCCACGGGTGCCACCTTACCTGGCCCGGGACCGTTTGCGCCTTTTGGCTCACGTATATGATAGCATCGCTAGCATCCATATGACAAAGAACCCGGGCCGACATGGCTAGTCGTGAACCCAAAGCGGCACTACCCCATGGGGACAGGCATACGTGAATCAACCTCGAGCATGTCGGTCAACAGCGTGTGAATCCGGGCTGTAGCACTGGGCTAACAGGACTCCGGTAACCCGGGCTGTAGCAGGCTAGGCAGGACTCTGGATGTCACCGCGTGACATTTCCCCGAAGGGACAGACATAGGAACGAAGTGAATCACATGCCGGCCAGTCAAGTGTCCTGAACAGTAGTGCTGGGCTAGCAGGACTCCGGTGATCCGGGCTATAGCGGACTACTATCGCTCAGAAGTACTAGACTACATTTCCCCATATGATAGGCTGCCAAGGATAAACAACTAGATAGTCGGATCCCACACATACCAAGCATTTCAGTCATACACACAATATGCTCGATATGTGTGAATACAACATGGCATCACAACATAACTCTACAACTCAAGTATTAATTCATTAGGCTCCGAAGAACCAGATATTACAAGCATGGGTCTCATGACCCAACAATCATAGCATACAAATCAAACACATGCGGAAGCTTAACATGTCTGAGTACAGACATCTATAAATGAAAAAGGCTAAGAAGCCTGACTATCTACCAGATCCTGTCGAGGGCACAAGATCGTAGCTGAGGTATCAAGCTAAACGTCGAAGTCCACGCGGAACTACTAGCGAGACTGAAGTCTCTCTGCAAAACATAAATTAAGCAAACGTGAGTACAAAGGTACTCAGCAAGACTTACATCAGAACTAAACTACATATGCATCGGTATCAACAAAGGGGGGGGGGTGGAGTTTAACTGCAGCAAGCCAGCTTTGACTCAGTGGCTAACCTGAACTACGATTGCAAGCAACTCTTTTGAGGTGGCGCACACGAGTCCACATATTCACCATTCAATACACCACTATGGATCCGCTCCCGTCTCCCTACGAGAAGGCCACCCATAGCACTCACGCTTATCTTGCGAGTTTTAGGGTATCCACTTTCAATTGTCTATGAACTGTTATAGGCAACCCAGAAGTCCTTTACCGTGGACACGGCTATTCGAATAGATCATTTATAACCCTGCAGGGGTGTACTTCGTCACACATGTTTCCACCACTTAGCGTCTGCACACGACATGTGCTCGGCAGACTTCAAGCGAAAGCCGACGTGGGTGTAGACCACGACCTGACTAACCACACAAGTCTCTAGTCCAGGTTTATCGCCTATTCGGGTTCCATCCGCGAGGAGATCCGGCCGGAGTTTCGCTCACAGCCCCAAACGATGTGTGCAGGGTTCCCGAGACACCAAACGGGCGCCCGGTACACCGTGCCACAGTGTATCTACCACATCATAGCCCACCCCTAGGGTCAGCGCTACGCACGGCCGCCAACACATATCCTATAAACACCAGAAACTAATTGCAACTCCTGGACAGAGGACGAGAGGGGTCAGTAAGTCGAGCGGGGTCATATTTCAGGGCCCAACGTGTGGTAGTAGCTGTTTCATGGATCACAAACACAGAACTCAGTTCCTGAGGACGGCTGCAATGAGACAACCCACCATGTACTCCTACATGGCCTCTCACCGCTACCTTTACCAAATCATGTTCACACACTTAGCTCTTAACAGTAGGACATGTTTACACCCCTCCGATTCATCCCCAATGAATCGGACCTGACTCAACTCTAAGCAGTAGCAGGCATGACAAACAAGCATGAATGAGTAGGCACATCAGGGCTCAAACAACTCCTACTCATGCTAGTGGGTTTCATCTATTTACTGTGGAAATGACAGGTCATGCAGAGGATAAGGGGTTCAACTACCGCAACAAATAACAGATGAATCATTGTTGTCCTAATGCAGTAAAAGAGAGCAGGAGCGAGGGAGGGGGATTGTATCGGAATGAACAAGGGGGTTTTGCTTGCCTGGCACTTCTGAAGATATCATTGGGTCTTCATCAGTGTCAATGATCACATCATCGTTACAACGTCTATCGAGAGGGGACAAATACCGGTAACAGGAGAAAGAAACACAATCAATGCAATGCACAATATGATGCATGATCATGACATGTCAATATGCTGTGGTTTGAGCTAATGCAACTAGCTATGATTTAAATGAAGTTGGTTTGAGTGCAAGATTCAAATTCCAACCACATATATGATTATTTAAATGCCCTTTATTTGTTTTGTCCAAAACAGAGGACAAACATTGTTCAAACATGCATGAAAATGGTACAGATGGATTCCTTGAATTTTTCTGATAATTTTACATATATAATTTATCTCATTTGGAGTTACAGTTGGATTTCTATGATTTTTAGAAGTTTTGGGCATTTTCTGAAATTTCCTGAATTGTTTTTAAACTGGAAAATGATTTACTGCGTCAGCTTGACGTCATGATGATGTCAGCAAGTCAACAGGGTGCGTCCGGGTCAAACCTGACCAGTGGGACCCACTGGTCAGTGACTAATTAACTAACTAAAGTTAATTAGAGCCTGGGCCCGCATGTCAGTGTCTATTTAACGTAACTAAGTTAATTAGGACTAAATAAATCTAACACTAATTAAAAAGGGGCCTGGCCCACACGTCAGTCAGTCAGGCGGGGTCAAACCCCTGGTCAACGGGTTCAAACCCCCGGCCAGCAGGGTCAAACCTGCCGGCGACTTGACGCCGGCGAGGCCAGACACGGCGGAACGGCTCGGGTTTCGCCCACGGGCGACCAAACTCGCGGCAGAGGGCATCTACGTGCTCCTGGGACTCGCACGCATCTAGTGGTGCAGACGGAAGGGGCTGGGGCAGCGCGTAACCGCGGCGGCGACGAGCCGGGCGGCGGCCGGAGTTCGGCTGTGCACGGGAAAGCGGCTGCAGCGAGCAAACACGCAAAATAAAGCGCAGGCAAGGCACTACGCGATGCAGCGGTGTCGTTTGGCACGTTGGCGCGACCAAATGGGCATCGGAGCGACGCCGGCAACGAGCCCGAGCGGCGTTGAGCTCGGTCAGTAGGGAGTCGGCAATTTGAGCTTGAAATAATGGCGGGGAGGAGGGGGATTCGGAGTAGGAGCTCACTGGGGTCACGTAGAGCAGCTCGGTGGGCTCGGGGACGGTCCGGAACCGACGAATTTGACGGAGATGGCCGGCGGTCCCGAGGTTGAAGAAGACGACGCCGAGGACGAAGCAAGGCTTCCCGGCTCGCTTGGCTCGGTGCAGAAGGCGTAGGCGACAGTGGAGGAGCTTCCACGCAACACGGGAAGGCGAGAGGGGGTCGGGGAGCGCGGTGGTTCACGGCGGCGCTTCCTTGGCTGCGTCGGCCGTCGTGGGAGAGAGCAAGGGAGAGGAGGGGAGAGTGAGCTGTGAGAGAGGGGAAGGACCAGGGGGCTCGGCGTTTCCAAACGCGACGGATCGGAGTGGGAGGGAGCAGGAGGTGGAAGCAGGAGGTGGCTTCGCCTCCTGTGCGTGCGCCATGCCGTCGTCCTCCTGGCAAAGGAAGGAGACGACTGGCGCCCGGCTCTGGTGGGCTGGGCCGTGCTGGGCCAAGTGGGCACCAGGTAAGCCACAGGTAACCTCTCTCTCTCCTATTTCTATTTTTGTTCTGTTTTCTATTTATGCAAATGGGTTTTAATTTGGTTGTTGAACCAAACTATTTTTTTTTACTTCTGATAATTTTTGCAGGGACTAAATGGATTATTCCAAAGCCCCTCAACAATTTATCAGAATTATTGAACATATATTTATTATATAATAAATATAGATCCAATTCAAATATTTATTGGATTAAATCAAAGGCCCAAAATAAATATCTCTGAGATTCCAAAAATATTGTTTTAAGTTTTACCTCTTGCCAATATTTTCAGAGACTAAGAGGAACATTTTCTTGGACTTCTTTGAAAGATTTTAATGTTGATCATTTTTTAATTGATTTCTGGGGCTTTCAGCTTTCCCCAATTCAACTTTCAAAAATTTAGACATGATGCAACGCCAGATGCTAGCACTGGGCATTAATAGAACTAGGGATCTGACATTCTTCTTTTATTTTTGTTCCGTAGTCGGACCTTGATTGTATCTGGATGATGTAATGCTTTACTCATGCAATTGTGTGAAGTGGTGATTGTAAGCCAACTATGTATCTCTTTCCCTTTATGTATTACATGGGTTGTGTGAAGATTACCTCACTTGCGACATTGCTTTCAATGCGGTTATGCCTCTAAGTCGTGCTTCGACACGTGGGAGATATAGCCGCATCGAGTGTGTTACAAGTTGGTATCAGAGCCTTCCCTGACCTTAGGAGCCCCCACTGATTGATCGTTTTGAGCAGCCGAGTTGTGTCTAGAAAAATGTTTTGAGTCATTTATGAATTATATATCGGAGAGTTTAGGAATTCTTTTTACTCCTCAGTCCCTTCGTCGCTCTGGTGAGGCATCCTGACGTAGAGTTTTGACTCTTCTCTTCTCAAATTTCACTAATTTTTTTTAGGATCACGCAGGTATCTTGGAATCATTCCGATGGTTTTGTGACGAGAACATTGTCTTGGTGATTCCTGTCAGGGGTTTTGTGGCAGTGTCCCTGGGAGTTGAGCTCCGAGGTGTTGTCGTCACAATTTTATCGTTGCAGTTCTGGAATACCTGAGTTTAGTACGCCGGCATCGAAAATCTCTTTTATGCAGTTCGTTGGCGAGATAACCTCGACGCCACCCAGTACTGGGGCGGGAGTTCGGGAGTATCGCCATAACTTGTATAACGGATGCCTTTCGAATGCTGAGGTAGATGATTTTCGAAGGTTTCTTGGTTATGTGTTGAAGGATGGATACAGCTGGATGTAGGATTTGTTAGTTTGGGTGAGATATTATGCTTCCCCTGTATCCCCACCACCTGATTGCATAACCGGAAAGGTTCGGGAGTTTCATATGTGGGAATTCAAGTAGCTCTTAGGATGTCTTTCCGACAGATGTATGATTTGAAATTGGGGTTCGACGTCTAGTAGTCTGCCTATTCACGGTTGGTTTACAGTGGTCTTGTTCTGTCTTAAAGAGTCCTTGGCTATGCTGACTCGGGGACGCTTCGTATGTCATGTGCACTGCCTTGTACATGATGGTGTTGTACGATCGAGCCCGTGTAGGCCCCACCATGAAAACTTCGGACGAAATCTCTATCATATGTTTGTTCTGGCTTATTCTACAAGCCAATCCTTTGTTTTTGTTTTGAGTTGTGGTATTCGAGTTGCTTCAAAGTCAAATGTTGATTCCATACTTGTCCTAAGTGGTGTTCTCATACTCCTATGTGAATACTAATCCTCCTTGATAATTGAGATTGTTATGCCAATCTTGTTCAACCGGTGTGCTTCTCTTCAAGTGGATCCGATCATTTCAACATTCGCTAGATCAAGTATCAGTTCTTCTCAACGGTGTTTGTTTCATCCATCTCCAAGTTGCTTTTGTTTTACCCGCCCACCCACCCCCTTTTCTTCAAGGACTCAGATTTCGTAATCAAGTATCTTTTATTCATATGAAGTCTCTCCATGCTTTTCTGTCAATGTTCTTATCCGCTGATGTCGGAGTAAATAGCCATGGGTAGCCTAGCCGGGTTCCCCTGGCCCATCAGAAAAAATTATGAGCCCGTCCGGCTCTCAAGAAGACTCAAGACCTAAGGCCGCCTCCCCCCTTTGCCGGCTATCTTCTAGGCCGGCTTCGGGGGCGGCCCGCCTTTTACCCTCATGAAGAAAGTCGTGGGAGGGCCGACTACGAGAAGCCGGCTGCGACAAGGCCGACTCCAAGAGGCCGGCTCCCATAAAGCGGTCAAGGCCGTACCCGCAGAGTACGCATCCACCCCTCGATGATGAAGCAGGGCGTGGCTACAGTGGAGCCTGCCACCCCCAAAACCCGGAGCACGCCTGGTACAGTGCGCCGTACGGGTGGCCATGACCCGTCCGGCGCGGCACTGTTGCCATGGCGGCCCCAAACGCCGTCCACGACGGGCCACTAGCGTGGCCCCCGAGGCGGCGGGCCCCTTCGGGCAGAGAGATACCGAAGGCGGCCGCACCTCCCTCCAAGTCGGCCTGATGAGGGGCCGGCTCCCCGTAGCCGGCTCGCCATCATCCTTGAAGGAGACGCCCATTAAAGAGACAAGATACGGCGGGGCTACAGTAATCGCCCGCCAGGGCGACGGTACTGTAGCCACGCTTACCCCGACCAAGCCCGCGTCAATAGCACAGAGCGACAGTAGCCAGCCACCGACCAGGCCCTGGCCTGTAGGGCCTGCCTGTCGACCAAGGAGCCGGCAGCCGGCGGGACCCACCAGTCGGCGGGCCCCAGCAGCCGGCGCGGAAGCCGGCGAGCACAGTCACAGACAGCTGGGCCCCGCGCCCAGCTGGATTACCTTTGTACCCCCGGGGGGTAGGCCTATATAAACCGCCCGGTGCACCCATGCAAGGGGAGACGCTCAAGTTAGACCTAGACACCATACAAGGAGAGGAAGCACGCTAGCTGTGCCCTTCTTCCTCCTTCCACCCAAACCAGCTCGAGGAGCATTGTGTAGCTTCTTGTTCGTTTAGTAATCATGTGGAGACCCCGCAGAGCAGCAGTAGGGGTGTTATCTCCCCGGAGAGCCCTGAAGCTGGGTAAGATTCGCCGGTGCGCATGTCTTCGCCTTATCCCGTTTCCAGGCACCGGTGATGTTTTATTGGCTCCCACAATGATAAGCCACCCGTTGGCATATGTCGCACCTAACACCCGACATTTGGCGCCCACCGTGGGGCCATGTGCACCGTCATCCGGAGACCTGTTCTGGACGGGAACCCTTTTCCTCCCCCGCGAGCGTAGCCAGCCCGGCTCGCCCGATGGCGCTTGCCACGACGCGCTGCATGGCGTCACCAACATCTGCGCGGCGAGCGGCCTCGCCGACCTCTTCGACAAGGCTTGCATCTCCGACAAGCTTGCCTCCGATGCGGGCACCGACCACCTCGCCAACCTCCTCAGCCAGCTCCACGTCTCCAGCGAGCAGCTGCGGACTTGGAGTCGGTTGGCTCCACCGACCCGATGCCTGTCGACTCCGACACGGCATCCTACGACACCTTCCCCACCAACGTCACGATCTACAACGACCCGCTCCCTCCGGCCGGCGATTGCGATACCGTCACCACTGAGGTGATGGTTATCGGCCACGACGGCCTGACCGACGAGGGCGCCCATGACGCCCCGCGCGCGGCGGCCCACGACTTGTCCGTCCCCCTCCCGGCTGATGCCGGCGACGAAGTACTGGAGGCACGCCGCCTCGCCCTCCTCGCGGAGGGCCGGCGGCTGGCCTCCGTAAGACGCCTCACCGAGGCCTACCAGCACGAAGCTGACCGCGCCGCCTTCGGCACGCCGGCTCCGGCTGGCCCAAGCCGGGCTAGTGCGGTCAGGCAACGCGGTGCCGTCATTGCCGACACGCTTGGAGTCGATCGCCCGGTCTACGCCACACCGCTCGAGAACCTGCGCGCCGCCCAGGCGGCCGTAGATGAGCTGGACGGCTTGGAAGCCGAAGATCTCCCCCACATGACGCGGCGTATACAGCAACTAATTGACGCGGCCGCTCGGCGGCACGAAGCCGACGCCTGCGCGGGAAGCCCCCCCCCCCCCCCCCCGCGCCGTGATCACGGCGCGACTTCCCGATCGCCGACTACAAGCAACACCCGCGCACGGCGCGAGAAAGAGCCGGCTTCCAGCCAAAGCCGGACCTGAATCTCCATCGAACGAGACGCGGACGGCCGCCCCCGAGCCATGGAATGGCGGGGCACCCCGCCTCCGCCTTGAGCTCGTGGAGAGAGATACCCCACCCCGCCTCCAGTGGCGCACCCGACTCTCAGTGGCCGGCTTGGTCGCCGCGAAGGAGTCGGCAAAAACGACGCCCGCCACCGGATCGACCGCCTGGCCAGATCCCTGGCGCTAGAAGAAGAAGACGATGTCGGCCCGCCCTGCTTTGGCCCCCGTATCCGCGACGAGCCCTTCCCCAAAGGGTTCTCGCTCCCAAGAGACACGCCCAAGTACAATGGCTTGGTGAAGCCGGAAGACTGGCTGACCGACTACTCCACAGCCGTCAGCATCGCCAACGGCAATCGGCACGTTGCCGTGAAGTACGTGCCCCTCATGCTGCAAGGCACGGCACGGACTTGGCTTAACAGCCTCAAGCCTCTCAGCATCAACAGCTGGGTAGATTTTACGGAAGCCTTCGTTCGCAACTTCACCAGCACCTACAAGCGGGCTCCCAAGCCCAGACAGCTCTCCCTGTGCGTACAGGGCCCAGCCGAGTCCACTCGCGACTACCTCACGCGCTGGGCCGAGCTCCGCAACTCTTGCGAAGGGGTGCATGAGGTGCAAGCCATCGAATACTTCACTGCCGGGTGCCGAGAGGGCACCCTCCTTAAGCACAAGGTCCTTTGCGACGAGCCGGCTACCCTCGACGAGCTCCTGAACATCGCCGACAAGTACGCCACTGCCGACTCTTCGATGAAGAGCGAGCTCCGGGCGGACGCATTCGGGAAAGTGCTTAATCCGGCGCCCCAAACGTCGGCGGGAGATTCCGGCCGACGCCAACACCAGAATGACCAGAAGCGCAAAGGCCCTGTGCCGCCTCCCGCTAGCCGGCAGGTGGCCACGGTCGAAGACGCGCTGCCTGAGGGGCGCCCCGCGCCCAAGAAGCCCAAGGGTGGCCGGGCGGCTTGGCAGCCGGCCTTCTCCTACGAACAAACTCTTGACGCCCCGTGCAAGTTCCATAGCGGCACGAAGCCGTCCAACCATACGACCCGAAAGTGTAACTGGCTCGCCCGAATCTCCAAGGGCGAAGGGCTCATGCTGACTCCGCCTGCCGGCCCGCCGCCTCCAGCTCCGCAGCCCAAGGCCGCTCGGCCCGCGGTCGACGCCGTGCAGGACGAGTTCCCTGACGAGCCAGCATCTTACGTTGTCTTCATGAGCCAACCCGAAGACCGGCGCAGCAAGCGCCGAGAGCAACAAGAAGTCAATATGGCCGCCGCCAACTCAGCCGGCCACATGCATTGGTCGGAGAAATCCATCAGCTGGAGCCGGGCCGACCACCCAGAGGTGATGCCGTCCCCCGGCTCCTACGCTTTGGTCCTGGAGGCCACCCTCGCGACGGACACGCACGCCGCCCGCTTATCCCGTGTGCTGATCGACGGTGGAAGCAGCATCAACATCCTGTACCGCGACACCCTGGAGAAGTTGGGTGTCAAGGCGAAGCAGCTTGTGCTGACTCGGACGATGTTTCACGGCATTGTACCCGGTTTGTCCTGTGCCCCCATTGGCAAGATCGAGATCGACGTACTCTTTGGGGGCAAGGATCATTTCCGCTGGGAAGCGATCTGGTTCGAGGTGGTGGACTTGGAGAGCCCTTACCACGCCTTGCTTGGCCGACCCGCCTTGGCCAAGTTCATGGCGGTCCCCCACTATGCATACCTCAAGATGAAGATACCAAGTTCCAAGGGCATCATCACCATCGTCGGCGACTACAAGAAGTCCGCCGACTGCGCCGCGGCCAGCAGCCGGCTGGCCGAATCCCTCGTGATTGCCGAAGAAAAGAAGAGGCTGGACAGGGTCGTGGCCTTGGCCAGCAAGCAGCTGAACCCGCCCGTCGACTCCAAGGAGTATGATGCCCAAGGATCTTTCCAGCCGGCCAAGGAGACCAAGAAGATACAGCTCGACCCCGAGCACCCCGAGAGGTTTGCCGTCATTGGGGCGAGCGTAAACAGCAAATAGGAAGGCGAGCTCGTCGATTTCCTCCGTGAGAATCGGGATATCTTTGCATGGTCCCCCAAGGACATGCCGGGTGTTCCGAAGGATTTCGCCGAGCACAAATTACATGTGCGGGAGGACGCCAAACCAGTCAAGCAGCCTCTCCGCCGACTGTCAGAGGAGAAGAGAAGGATCATAGGGGAGGAGATAGCCCGGCTTCTTGCAGCCGGCTACATCATGGAAGTTTTCTTCCCCGAGTGGTTCGCGAACCCGGTTGTCGTGCTGAAAAAGAATAACAAGTGGCGCATGTGTATAGATTACACAAGCCTCAACAAAGCATGCCCCAAAGATCCATTCGCCCTGCCCAGAATTGACCAAGTGATAGACTCCACAGCCGGATGCGAGCTGTTGAGCTTTTTGGATGCTTATTCAGGATATCACCAGATAAAACTAAACCCGGATGACCAACTGAAGACCGCCTTCATCACGCCGTTTGGAGCCTTCTGCTACCTGACCATGACGTTCGGCTTGAGGAATGCCGGCGCCACTTTTTAGCATTGCATGCAGAAGTGCCTCCTCACGCAGCTCGGCAAAAACGCCCACGTCTACGTGGATGATATCATGGTGAAGACGGAGAAGTGCGGCACGCTGCTGGAAGACCTGAAAGAGACATTTGAGAACCTGCGTCGGTTCCGAATCAAGCTCAACCCTGAGAAATGCGTGTTCGGAGTGCCAGCCGGCCAGCTCCTAGGCTTTCTGGTCTCCGAACGCGGCATCGAGTGCAACCCTATGAACATCAAGGCCATCGAGAGGATGGCGGTCCCAACCAAGCTTCGAGAGATCCAGAAGTTCACCGGGTGCCTGGCCTCTCTGAACTGCTTCATCAGCCGGCTTGGAGAGAAAGCTCTCCCCCTCTACCGCCTCATGAAGAAGAGCACTCACTTCGAGTGGAATGACCAGGCCGACCAAGCTTTCCACGAGCTGAAGAAAATGCTGGCCACGCCGCCTGTCTTGGCGGCGCCGACTGAGAAAGAGCCCATGCTCCTTTATATTGCCGCCACTAGCCGGGTGGTCAGCACCATCATTGTAGTCCAACGCCCCGAAGAAGGCTGAGCCCAGCCGGTCCAGAGGCCGGTTTATTACCTGAGCGAGTTGCTTTCCGCCTCAAAGCAGAACTACCCGCACTACCAGAAGATGTGCTACGGCGTGTACTTCACCGCCAAGAAGCTGAAGCCGTACTTTCAAGAACATCCCATCACGGCCGTATGCACTGCCCCGCTGGCCGAGATCATATGCAGCCGGGATGCATCCGGCCGGGTGGCTAAGTGGGCCATCGAGCTGGCCCCTTACACGATCTTCTACCAACCCCGCACCGCCATCAAGTCACAAGCACTGGCCGACTTCCTCATCGACTGGGCCGAGACCCAGTACTTACCGCCAGCTCCCGACTCCACCCATTGGCGCATGCACTTTGACAGATCCAAGATGCGCACTGGCTTGGGAGCCGGCGTCGTCCTTACCTCTCCTAAGGGCGACAAGCTTAGATACATGCTGCAGATCCACTTCGCCGCCTCCAACAACGTAGCCGAGTACGAAGCTCTCATACACGGGCTCCGGCTTGCCAAGGAACTCGGCATCCGCCGGATCCTGTGCTATGGCGACTCGGATTTGGTGGTTCAGCAATCATCTGGCGACTGGGACGCCAAGGACGCAAACATGGCAAGCTACCGCTTCCTAGTGCAGCAAATTAGTGGGTACTTCGATGGATGCGAATTCCTCCATGTACCGCGAGCCGACAACGAGCCAGTAGATGCCCTGGCCCGAATAGGCTCCATGCGGCAAGCAATACCAACCGGCGTCGCCCTACAACGCCTCCTCAAGCCGTCCATCAAGCCGTCTCCGGAATCCGACTCTATCTTCGTGCCGCCTAACCCCGATGGGGCCGGATCCGGCTCGAAGAATCAAGCAGTCGGCCCGGGGACTTCAATACTCGGCTCGGGGACTGCAGTAGCCGGCTCAGGGACTGCCGCACCCGGCTCGGGGACTGCGGTAGCCGGCCCGGGGACTTCTTCAGCACAGCAAGCGGCGGCCGACTCCAGTACTTCATTACCCAGCCCGCCCACCCTGGTGGCTGTAGCCACATTGGCAGCAGGGGAAGTTGCAGCTCCATCATGGGCTCAAACCATCCTCAACTTCTTGGTGAACCAAGATTTGCCGGCTGTCGAAACAGAAGCGAGACAAGTCCAATGTCGAGCAGGAGCATACACAATCGTCAACAGAGAACTTGTCAAGCACAGTGTCACCGGAGTCTTACAGCGATGCGTCGAGCAGGAGAAAGGCACTGCGATCCTCAGAGATATACAACAAGGAGAGTGCGGCCACCACGCCGCATCAAGATCACTTGTCGCCAAAGCCTTCCGCCACGGTTTCTTCTGGCCGACTGCTTTGGACGACGCCAAAGAGCTAGTCAAACACTTCAAAGGCTGCCAGCTTTTCAGCTCCAAGCAACACATGCCGGCTTCGGCACTCAAGACCATTCCCCTCACCTGGCTCTTTGCCGTCTGGGGACTGGATATGGTGGGTCCATTCAAGACGGCGCGCGGCGGCATGACGCATTTGCTCGTCACCGTGGACAAATTCACCAAGTGGATCGAGGCGAAGCCGATCAAGAAGCTGAATGGGCCGACTGCGGTGACTTTCATTGCAGATATAACAACCCGGTACGGCGTACCGCACAGCATCATCACCGACAACGGCACGAATTTTGCCAAAGGTGCCTTGGTACGGTTCTGCGCTGCACAAGGTATCCGGCTGGACCTTGCGTCTGTCGCCCACCCGCTGTCAAACGGCCAAGTAGAGCGAGCAAACGGTCTCATCCTGTCCGGCATCAAGCCCCGACTGGTCGTACCTCTGGAGCGTTCAGCCGGCTGTTGGCTCGACGGGCTGCCGGCTGTCCTATGGAGTCTGCGTACTACCCCAAACAGATCAACCGGCTTCACTCCTTTCTTCCTTGTATATGGTGCCAAGGCAGTCATCCCAACAGACATCGAGTTCGACTCGCCTCGGGTAACCATGTACACGGAGGCGGAGGCCAAAGAAGCATGAGAAGACGGCGTCGACCTGCTGGAAGAAGGCCGGCTGTTAGCCCTCAGCCGGTCTGCCATCTACCAGTAGGGCTTGCGCCGTTACCACAGCCGAAAGGTCAGGCCAAGATCCTTCCAGGAGGGCGACCTTGTGCTCCGGCTGATCCAGCGAACAGCCGGCCAGCACAAGCTCGCAGCCCCCTGGGAAGGCCCCTTCGTCGTCAGCAGAGCTCTAGGCAACGATTCCTACTACCTCATCGATGCGCAGAAGCCGAAGGCACGCAAGAGAGATGACTCCGGCAAGGAGTCGGAATGACCATGGAATGCCAATCTTCTTCGGAAATTTTACAGTTGAAATGCAGTATGTATCACGTCCACTTTTGTACTAAGTATGAAACAATAGGCTCCCCGAGGAGGACTCGGGGACTGCCATCTTTTATTTTATGAATGAAAGCTATCATGCGTATGGTATCGCCTGTTCATTTATTTTGTCCAGCACTGGGTTCGACGAGTCGGCCCGGGGACTAGCCGACTGGAGTTATATCAAGAGTCCTACCCGCGGTCAGACAAGTAATGTGCCGACACCCAGGCTTGGCTCTTGCCAAAATCGCAGTTCGAAGAACCGACTGCCCGGCTGGCAAGAGTCATAAGCCGGAAAGGGTGCGCACACGAAAAACGGCTAGGGACTAACGGGCTTATATAACAAAAGCCGGCTTGCCGCCTCCCGCCGACCGACTACCAGAGTAGCTGGCCGGCCGGCTTGCATTCAGTCTGCTTCAAATCCAAGAAAGCTCGAGTACTTGCCTTCCCAAAGAGAGAAGGCGACAAAGGAAAAAGCCTAAGGATAAAAAGTGCACTCGAATGGAAGCCAACACATGCATAGAATAATATTTACAAAAAGGACCTCCAGAGAGGTCAGCATCCAACATTGTTCGATACACCCCCAGTGGGTGGAATTGCGGAAACTTAAAAGTTGTTCGAAAAGGCAAAAGCAGGAACAACAGGGACGACAGATCAAGCAGACGGGGCCGCTGACGAGCCGGGCTAGGCGGTGGAGGCGGTCGTGCCGGCTGAAGGAGCGGCCGGCTGGCCAACTTCGGCCTGATCACCGCCTCCGGCAGAGGGCGCGCTCCCGCGCGGCTCGTTGCTGGAGGCACGATCGGCTTGAGGGCGGTCGGTCGTCTCACCAGCCGGCTCGGCGTCTTTGCCGTCTTCTTCCTCGTCATCCTCTCCCTCGTCGCTGGAGGCAATCTCCTCGGCCGAGTCCTCGCCTTCCGCTGGGTTCAGCCCGAACCACTCCTCCGGCTGGGCGATGCCGTCGTCATTGAGTTCCGGCGCGAAGACGCTGGTGTCAGTGCACTCGGCGATCGTCGAGGCGTGCTGGGCGATCGCCGGCCGTACCTCCTCCAGCTCCGCGTCGGCCTCCAGCCGCGAAGTCCGCAGCTAGTCTAGGTTTAACCCCGGGTACCATGCGCGGACGAACTCCAACGCACGCCCGCCTCCGAGATGGGCTGCCAATGCCTTCCAAGCCTCGAAGCGGCCGACTGCGACTTCTAGCCAGTCGGCGGTCCGACTTGGGGTGCGGGGAATCATCTGGCCGGGCCAGAGCACGGCCAGCACCTGCGCCCCGGCACATTGGAGCCGGCGGAGCATCCGATGGGCCGGCTGCAGTCGCGCTTGGACGGCAATGAGCTGCTCCGACAGCGTTCGATTTGCATCCGGCGCAATGACAACTCCAGCCTGACGGCGCGCCTCGCGATGGGCCTCGATGGCTTGGGTGGCAAGGACGGAGTGGCCGGGAAAGTAATCTGCACAAAGTAACAAGCACAAGTCAGAATAAAACCCCAGGCGGCCGGCAGATGGAGGAAGGGCAAGAAAGGCGGCTTACCATCGATCAGATCTTCGATTCGGCCGAAGCCTTCCTCCAGCGCCTGGCGCGTCTCGGCCCAGCTCGCCGCCTTGATCTCGAACTCCACCTTCAGGGCAGCCTCGCTGTCCTGCGCCTTCTGCAGGGCCGCCTTATGGCTCTCTTCCTGGTCGGCCAGTTTCTTGGCCAGGCGGTCGCGCTCCCGAACCAAGTCGGCATACTCGGCGTCCCTGGCACGAAGAGCGGTCTGCGCCTCGCCGAGCTCCCTCCGCAAGTCGGCATTGGCCCCTACATGAGCAAGAGTCAATAAGAGAAAAAGTCAATAAGGGAAAGGTCACCAAGAAAGATCCGACCCGACTGCGCTGCAGTCGGCCCGGATCTCGGGGACTACACCCAGTGGGTGCGCTGTCGTGCCCCCATGAGAGACAGATAAGAGAAATATACTTACGTCGGCTGCTGGCCAGGTCTTCGGTCCTCCGGCTGAGCTCCCGAGCCTAGGAGTTGAAGGCGGTAGCACGAGAGTTGTGATAATCCTAAAGACCAGACAGAAAACAGAGTTAAGATAGCCGCCGAGAAAGATCCGACCCGACTGCGCTACAGTCGGCCCGGATCTCGGGGACTACACCCAGTGGGTGCGCTAGCGCGCCCCCACGGAAAAAAATCAGAGGATCAGAGCGATCGACAAGTAAAAAACTTACCCGGATTGCAGATCGCGTCGACAGAAACTCCTGAGTAAATTGCTGCAGGAGGACAGCCTGAGCCTGCAGCCGGCTCCAAACCCCTTGGGCCGCCATGTTCAGCTCGCCACTTCCTCCGCTGGGAGTCCACCCGGACGTGGCGGAACTGGCCGCCTCCAAGGCTTCTGCCGTCTGGTTGGCACCCGTGGCTTGGCGCGTGTCCGGCGGGGCCGTGCTCCCTCCGGCGCGCTGGCTCGCCGCCAGCTGAATTTCAAGACCGGCTCCGGCCTCGGGCGCGCCCCGGGCCGGCTCCTCCGGCACCGCCGACGATTGGCCGCCTTCGCCCGCTCTGGCTGGCGCTCCCGACGGCGTCCTCTCCGCGAAGACCTCGAAGAGCTCATCCCTCTGCACCGGCGGCTGATTGGGGGTGATCTCCTCCGCCGTGGGCAGCGGGATGCCGGGTCAACGGTACGGAGGGGGATGGCAAGCAGTGGAGGCCGGCTACGGGTGCCCTCCGCCTCCGTCTCCGCGGTCGCCCGCTCCAATGGAGTCTCGGCTGCCGCATCCGCTCGCTCCATCGCCGCCCGGGCGGCCTCCCGCTCCACCGCCTCCCTCTCTTCTCGCGCCTCGCGGGCGTTCCGCTCCGTGGCCTCCGCAAGATCGGCACGGGGGTCCACGCGGCGGGGCCCTGAAGATCCAGCACCCGGCCCAACCATAGAGCCGCTTGGGCCTCACTCAAGGGAAAGCGGCGCCCTGCTCAGAAATCGGAGAAGGGTTAGAACAAAAGACAACAACAAAAAAAAGGGACACGCAAGCGGCCAAAGGGCTTACAATGAAACCGCTGGAGGTTGCTTCACCGCCTTCCGGAAACGGGCCGCCTTCGCCGCTGCTTCGTCTCGCTTCGTTGCCGCGGCGGAGGTTCTCGTCTTCTTCAGCCGGCTGCCGAAGAGAGGAAGCGCGGCCCGGCGTTTCGACGTTCCACCACCGGCAGCCGGGGCGGCGGACGAGCCCGCGCTGTAGCGGTCGGTTGCCGGCTGGTGGCGCGGGATTTCTTCGGTGTCGGCGTCGTCCGGCCAGTCGTCAAAATTGGCCGAAAGCCCCGTGCCTCCGGGCTCGGCGACGTCCCCCATGGCGGCGTCCTCCATGGCGGCCGCCCCCAAATCCGGGTCATCAATGTCGTCTACCGCACGGTCCGGGGCAAACCGGCGTTCGACCCCTGCCGCCCCGGCTGGTGGCGGAAGAAGAGGGTTCTGATAAAAGCAGCCGCCTGGTCAGAAGCCGGCCGGCAAAAAAAAGGTAGAAAGAAGGACTTACCACGGGCGGTGGATGGGCGCGGGAGTACGGCACCTTGCCATATTGCCAGTCGTCGGCGAGCTTGAGGTTGGCGATGTAGTTCACCATGAGCGCTACCTCGGCATGGGGCATGTCCCATGTGCTCAGCCGGCAAGGGTCGAAGCGGCCGCTCATCTGGCATAGCATGTGGGGCCGGCTCTAAAGGGGAAGGATCCGGCGCTCGATGAAGGCGGCCACCAAGTCGGCCCCACGCAGGCCTTCTGACTGGATCATTACCCAAAGCCGGGCGATGGCGGCGTTCCCAGCCGGAGATAAGGACTTGGACCTGAAGCCCCAAGACGGCTGCCTCCCAGCCGGCGGGCCGTCTATGTAAGCTGGCAGATTAACGTAGTCTCCTTGCGGGGCGATGTTCTTGACGTAGAAGTATGATTTTTGCCAGAGCTTCACCGATTGGATTAAAGGAATGTGCGGGAAGGGGTTGTTCTCGCTTGACCTCTTCATCGCGATGAAGGCCCCGCAGGGGGCGGGCACGCCGGCGGTGACGGTGCCGAGCTTGTTTTGGAAGAGCTCCGCCCAAAGCTCCAGCGTGGGCATCACTCCCAAGAAGCCTTCGCAGAGAGAGACGAAGGCTGACAGCAGCATCACCGTGTTGGGCGTGAGGTGATGCGGCTGGAGACGGTATGAGTCGAGGAAGGAGCGCATGAACCCACTCGCCGGGAAGCCGAAGCCACGCAGGAAATGCGTGCGGAAGACGACGCGCTCGCCTTCCTCAGGCGCTGGCGAGATTTCTGCCTCTGGCGCCAGACGAGCCTACACGAGGTTGGCGGCGGGCAGGCGTCGGGTCTGGCGGAGAAACTCTATGTGGTCTTC
Organism: Triticum monococcum; assembly: GCA_034509565.1. Taxonomy (NCBI): domain Eukaryota; kingdom Viridiplantae; phylum Streptophyta; class Magnoliopsida; order Poales; family Poaceae; genus Triticum; species Triticum monococcum. Next base: position 197,534,882 of record CM067842.1, on the reverse strand, counting down.
ATGGACGTTGGAGCCGTCCCACGAGCTCGACAGCGCCATGGACATGACGGCGTGGGCAGACTGCGATGGGAGGATGCGTCGGGCGGGGAAGAAGAAGAAAGGAAAGAAAGGAAAGGAGAACAAGGAGGGACGGGGAGCGAGCAAGCCTTTGTCTCTCCCCCTCCCCCTCCTACTTGTAGGCTCGTGCGCCGGAGCCGAGGAGGCGCGGCGTGGGGGATCGTGGGGATCGATCGTGCCCACCCCCCCACGCCCCGCGTTTATTGCGCGCATTGAAGACACGAAGAAACGGCCGCGGGGAGGCGAGCAGTCCCCTCGGGCCACAGAAGATCTGCGCCCAGGCCAAGGCCGAGGAGTGGCGGGCCCGGGCCTGCGGCGGCGTCCTGTCGCGCGCATGCGACGGCAGGATTTCTCCGCCACGTGGCCCGTCGTGGGGCCCGCGGGCCGCCCGCGGGTCAACCATGGTCATAATAATAAACAAACAATTTCTCCAAAGTCGGCCTGCGACGGCAAGGTCGGCTCCTCAGGGTATGAAGCTGGCCAAGCTTCTCGTCCCTCTATCCGCCGCGAAGCTCGCCCAGCTTCGGGGACTACTGTCGGAGTAAATAGCCATGGGTAGCCTAGCCGGCTTCCCCTGGCCCATCAGAAAAAATTACGAGCCCGTCCGGCTCTCAAGAAGACTCAAGACCTAAGGCCACCTCCCCCCTTTGCCGGCTATCTTCTAGGCCGGCTTCGGGGGCGGCCCGCCTTTTACCCTCATGAAGAAAGTCGTGGGATGGCCGACTACGAGAAGCCAGCTGCGACAAGGCCGACTCCAAGAGGCCGGCTCCCATAAAGCGGTCAAGGCCGTACCCGCAGAGTACGCGTCCACCCCTCGATGATGAAGCAGGGCGTGGCTACAGTGGAGCCTGCCACCCCCAAAACCCGGAGCACGCCTGGTACAGTGCGCCGTACGGGTGGCCACGACCCGTCCAGCGCGGCACTATTGCCACGGCGGACCCAAACGCCGTCCACGACGGGCCCCCAACATGGCCCCCGAGGCAGCGGGCCCCTTCGGTCAGAGAGATACCGAAGGCGGCCGCACCTCCCTCCAAGTCGGCCTGATGAGGGGCCGGCTCCCCGCAGCCGGCTCGCCATCATCCTTGAAGGAGACGCCCATTAAAGAGACAAGATACGGCGGGGCTACAGTAATCGCCCGCCAGGGCGGCGGTACTGTAGCCACGCTTACCCCGACCAAGCCCGCGTCAACAGCACGGAGCGACAGTAGCCAGCCACCGACCAGGCCCTGGCCGGTGGGGCCTGCCTGTCGACCAAGGAGCCGGCAGCCGGCGGGACCCACCAGTTGGCGGGCCCCAGCAGCCGGCGCGGAAGCCGGCGAGCACAGTCACAGACAGCTGGGCCCCGCGCCCAGCTGGATTACCTTTGTAGATGACGCAACCAAGCTCAGGAGGAGCTCGATGAAGATCTTGTCCTTTGTGTTGTTTCGTTCTAGTTGATCAGTAGTGGAGCCCTGTTGGGGTCGATCGGGGACCGTGTCACATTTGGGGTTCTTCTTTTATTTTGGTTCCGTAGTCGGCCCTTGATTGTATCTGGATGATGTAATGCTTTACTCATGCAATTGTGTGAAGTGGCGATTGTAAGCCAACTATGTATCTCTTTCCCTTTATGTATTACCTGGGTTGTGTGAAGATTACCTCACTTGCGACATTGCTTTCAATGCGGTTATGCCTCTAAGTCGTGCTTCGACACATGGGAGATATAGCCGCATCGAGGGTGTTACAGCCGTGTCCCCGGTTATGGACATCTTGAGTATCTAGTACTTGGATTTTCATGTGAATCTCAACATGTTACTCTAAATTAATTTTGTTGGGTTATGTTTAATGTTGATGCTTAATTGGGATTGAGGATGCTGTCAACCATTCTCAATGTTTAACAACCACCATAATAGTTAAATAAATTTTATTCCTTTGAAGTAGGGAAAAATTGGCTTTACGCAAAACTGTAACCATAGAGCTTTCCACCAGCCAAATATGCATATAGTATAGCTGTTTCATTCCATTACTCTCTATGTGTTACCTTGCCAGCATATTCCCTGTGCTGACCCGTTTTCGGGCTGCAATGTTAATGTTGCAGACTTTTCAGACGACGATTAAGGAGTTTTTAGGTCGTGGTTCTATACTCAGTGATGCCGTTGGAGTTGATGGACTCACTTATCTTCCAAGCCTTCCGCTGTTATCGTTATTAGATGGCCTTAAGCCATATTTATTGTAATAAGTTCTCTTTTGAGACACTCGATATAATAAGTGTGTGATTGCTACTCTGCTATAAATCCTCCGAGTACTGTGTGGTGTCAGCATTACTGATCCAGGGATGACACCGAACATAGAGATTAGACTGTTTGAGGTCTGGTCGCTACAGAGATGGTATCAGAGCACACGCTGACTGTAGGACACGACCACTAAGCTAAAAGACCTAGATCACTATTCACTCTCTTCTCTTCTGACTTCTCATCTTTTCTACTCTTTAGGACGGCGGATGCAAGGAACAAGTTCACGCAACCGGATGAAGATACACCCTTTGGACGTCACTTGAAGGAAGTCACTAGATACCTGAACATAGGAGCACCAAGCTACACGGGAACCTACAAGGCAACTTTACCTGAAGAAGAGCGCTGGATAATTCATGTTCAAGTTCCAGGAAGAACGTTCATGCCAGTCATGGAGCCCATAGAGTTTTCTTTTGATGCACCAACTTGGATTCTAGGAAAGAGCATGGCAGCTCACGTCGCCATGTGACGCATTGGAGAAGTCTACCACAATGATCTCAAGGATACTATCTACTAGATTTGTGGGCGCCGAGATGAACACTGGGAGATGATCAGCACCCAGAAGGATAGATCAATTGCAGCTTTTATCCAAGAGTTAAACCATCATATTCAATGACGGGAGAACCAGATGTGCGCCGACATGATAGATCTGAAGAAGGCAAGGAGAAGAATCAAGGAACTGGAGGAAGAACTCAAGGCTACACATGAGTATTATGAAGAGGAAATTGAAGTATTGGTGGATAAGAATGCCGACCTAACAAAGAAGATTGGAATATTTATGGGAGACCCTACGCCGGTAGATGAAGATGAAGAACCCAAGGAGATTAGCCCGGAAGACTACATCATCATCGACAGCACCGACTCGGAACAAGATAGTAGAGATGATGACTATGTTGATGAAGCTGGAGCAGATATCATGGAGTCAACGACCGTAGAATATTTCTAGTAGACCACCTCATCAGTAGTAGTAATCCACCATGTAAATATAGTAGTCCGAGCACTTTTGCGATAGATAGATCGATTGTATGCCTTGTTTGATTGAAGTGAATTGTTTGCTTTTGCCTCATGTGCATATGGGTAGTGTTTTCTCTTTAGACCCCCTCTATTCTTATATCTCATCTTTTCTAAACCCTCAGATGCCTCCGAGACGTGACCCCGGATTTACCTTTCCACTGGAGCTCACCTAGTTGATCCAGCAGCAGAACACATTGATGCAGTTGCTAGTCCAGAATCAGAATTAGGGGAACAACAACAACAACCCACCACCACCACCACATGTTGACCACTTAGCCCGTTTTCTTAGGCTGAATCCGCCGGTGTTTTCCAGTAGCACCGAGCCGATAGTAGCAGATGATTGGCTCCGCAAGACATCTAGGGAGTTGACCACAGCAGGATGCACAGATGTGGAGAAGGTGAAGTTTGCCGCACATCAGCTAGAAGGACCCGCAGCATCATGGTGGGAGAATTTCACAGCCACTTTCCCTGTAGACACTATCACATGGGACCAGTTTCAGCAGGCTTTTCGTACTGCCCATGTTTCAGCAGGAGCTATGGCCATGAAGAAGCGTGAGTTTCACAACTTGCACCAAGGAGGACGGACAGTTGGCCAGTATGTGGAGGAGTTTAGTAAGTTAGCACGTTATGCCCCAGATGACGTCGCTACGGATGCAGCTAAGCAGGAGAAGTTTCTGGAAGGACTGAATGATGAGTTGAGCATGCAGTTGATGGTAGCCTCCTTCAACAACTACCAGGAGTTGGTAGATCGTGCTCTTATGATTGAAGGCAAGCAGCAGCAAATTGAGAATCGCAAGAGAAAGTATGGACAAGGAAAGTACACTTCAAGAGCTAAGCAGAAGCCATGTTTTACCCCTAGACCGGGAGGACATTTTCAGCAAACCCATGGAGGAGGTAGCTCGCACAATCACAATGGCACCAAGAATGGTAATGGCAACGGAGGAAGCAATGGTCAGAACCGCACCAACCCCTCCACCCCAGCCAAGAAGGACCTAAGCCAAGTCACTTGTTTTAAGTGTCAGAAGACCGGACATTATGCCAATGAATGTCTTGAATTACAAAATGGAAATAGCAATGGATGTTCTGGGAAGAAGCCGAACCCTTTTAACAGGGGACAGGTGAACCACGTTAGCATGGAGGATGTTGAAGCTCTGCCCGATGCAGTAATAGGTAAGTTTTTGGTTAAGTCATTTACTCCACTCGTTCTTTTTGATACTGGCGCATCGCATTCATACATCTCAAGGGGATTTGTGGACAAGTATAACCTACCAACCCAAGCCCTTAGGTCACCCATGTTAGTAACCTCGCCTGGAGCAGAGTATGTGGCTAGTCTATGGTGTGATCGGTTACCATTAAGGATTGGTAACTATGTTTTTCCCTCAGACCTAATAGTATTGGAATCTCAAGGATTGGATGTGATATTAGGCATGGATTGGTTACCAAAGTATGAAGGGAATATTGAATGTGCTAGTAAGTCAATTTTGCTTACGACCCCAGAAGGGAGAAGGATCAAGTATGTATCCCGGCATGTGCCAAAGAGGACTCAAGTGAATTGCCTAACAGGAGTTGTGCAGGAGGAAGTACCAGTGGTAAGGGATTTCCCTGATGTATTTCTAGAAGAGTTGCCAGGCATGCCACCGGATAGAGATATTGAGTTTTTGATTGAGCTATTGCCAGGCACAGGTCCAATATCAAAGAGACCATATAGGATGCCAGCAAAGGATTTGGTGGAAATTAAGAAGCAGATTAAGGAGTTACTGGATAAGGGATATATTCGCCCAAGTTCTTCACCTTGGGGATCGCCAGTACTACTAGTGGAGAAGAAGGATGGATCGTTAAGGATGGTTGTTGATTATCGAGGATTGAATGAAGTAACGATCAAGAACAAGTACCCACTACCGATGATCAATGATCTGTTTGACCGATTGCAAGGAGCTAAGGTATTTTCCAAGATCGATCTGCGATCAGGATACCACCAGTTGAAGATTCGAGAACAGGATATTCCGAAGACAGCTTTTACCACCAGGTATGGGCTGTATGAGTATTACCGTTATGTCATTTGGTTTGACTAACGCACCTGCCTATTTTATGAACATGATGAACAAAGTGTTTATGGAGTTTTTGGATAAGTTCGTCGTAGTGTTCATTGATGATATCCTGGTTTATTCGAAGAACGAAGAGGAACATAAGGAGCATTTGCGTTTGGTACTTGGAAAGCTCAGAGAACATCAATTATATGCCAAGTTCAGCAAATGTGAGTTTTGGTTGAAGGAAGTAGGATTCCTCGGACATGTTATATCTGGAGAAGGTATAGCAGTAGATCCCGCTAAAGTTGAAACCGTGACCAAGTGGGAAGGCCCAACAACAGTTGAAGAGATTTGGAGTTTTCTTAGACTTGCAGGATACTATCGGAGATTTATTGAGAATTTCTCAAAGATTGCGAAGCCTATGACGGAATTATTAAAGAAAGATACCAAGTTCATATGGACGGAGGAATGTGAGGCTAGTTTCCAGGAGTTGAAGAAACGTTTGGTTACCTCACTAGTGTTGATTTTGCCGGACCAGACCAAGGATTATGAGGTGTACTGCGACGCCTCACGTCGAGGACTTGGAGCAGTGCTTATGCAGGAAAGGAGAGTTGTTTCATATGCCTCAAGAAAACTGAAGCCTCATGAGTTGAATTATGCCACGCATGATTTGGAGTTAGCAGCCGTAGTGCATGCATTGAAAACATGGAGACATTTCCTCATTGGAAATCATTGTGAGGTGTACACGGATCATAAGAGTTTGAAGTACATTTTCACATAGAAGGAGTTGAATCTCAGACAAAGGATATGGTTGGAGCTTATCAAGGATTATGATATGAAATTGCATTATCATCCTGGAAAGGCTAATGTAGTAGCTGACGCATTAAGCCGTAAGAGCCATGTCAATACATTAATGATGGGAGAAATACCCAAGGAGTTAGCAGAAAATCTTCGTGAACTATGTTTGGAAATAGTTCCGAGAGGCTATGTAGCAGCATTGGAGATTCAGTCAACTTTGATGGATAGAATTAGAGAAGCTCAGAAAACTGACAAAGAGATTGCCGCTATAAAGGAGAAACTGAGCAAAGGAAAAGCTAAAGGATTTCGTGAGGATGAGCACGACACCTTATGGTTTGAAGACCGTGTTTACGTGCCCAATGACCCGGAGATCAGGAAGTTGATTTTGCAAGAGGCACATGATTCACCTTATTCGATTCACCCAGGAAATACCAAGATGTATTTATGTATTTGGATTTGAAGGACATTTTCTGGTGGACCGGAATGAAGGCAATATGCCAGAGAGTAAAGGCAGAGCATCAGAAGCCAGCAGGATTGTTACAACCATTGCCGATACCCGAATGGAAGTGGGATAAGCTAGGCATGGATTTTATCACGGGATTGCCCAGGACTCGTTCAGGCTATGACTCGATTTGGGTTGTAGTCGATCGATTGACAAAAGTAGCTCATTTGATCCCAGTAAAGACCACTTATACCAGTGCTAAGTTGGCAAAGATATACATGACCAGGATCGTATGTCTGCATGGAGTTCCAAGGAGCATCGTATCAGATAGAGGAACCCAGTTTACCTCAAAGTTCTGGAATCAGTTGCACGAAACTTTGGGTACCAGGCTTGAATTCAGTACAACTTTTCATCCACAGACAGATGGATAGACCGAGAGAGTCAACCAGATTTTGGAAGATATGCTGAGAGCTTGTGCGCTAGATTATGGATCTAGTTGGGACGATAATTTGCCATATGCAGAGTTCTCTTACAACAATAGTTATCAAACCAGTTTGAAGATGGCCCCTTTTGAAGCATTGTACGGAAGGAGGTGCAGGACACCATTGTCATGGGACGAAGTTGGAGACCGCCAGTTGTTTGGACCTGACTTGATTAAAGAGTCTGAACAGAAGGTGAACTTGATTCGCGATAGGCTCAAGATAGCCCAGTCCAGATAGAAAAGTTATGCAGATTCTAAACGCAAGGAGACAGTTTACGAAGTCGGAGATAGAGCTTACCTTCGAGTATCTCCACTTCGGGGAACAAAGCGTTTTGGAGTTAAAGGGAAGTTAGCGCCACGATTTGTAGGACCATATCAAGTTTTGGAGCGTATGGGAGAAGTGGCCTACAAGTTGGAATTGCCCGAAGGATTGTCAGGAGTTCATGATGTGTTCCACGTTTCCTAGTTAAAGAAGTATCACACTGCGATGACTGACATACCGTTGAGGGACACAGTGCCTTTGGAAACTATTCAGTTGGATAACGATTTGACCTACGAGGAGAAGCCGGTTAAGATTCTCGAGTTTGCCAGCCGAGTTACTCGCAGCAAAGTTATCAAGTTTTGCAAAGTTCAGTGGAGCCACCACACGGAGGATGAAGCCACCTGGGACTTTGATTGGGCTATTGTGGGTATTGGTTTGCAAGGTGAATTCTTTGATAGGAGAGAACCGAACCATGAAGCTACCACAGAAGAGTTGAAGATGCTGCAATACAATGCTCAACCTTGCGATATCCTCTTCAACGGATTGTGCCCGCGAAGAATTCAACAAAATCAGCCGTCTTGAGAATGCAAAGGAAATTAGGGATACTTCGATTGATATGCACAAGGGTACCGACTACATCAAGGAATCCAAATTGGATGTGCTTCAAATCCAACTTGACAAGTTCAAAATGAGGGATGGTGAAAGTGTCACTTAAATGAAGGAGGGCGAGATTCATCTTAAGGGGGGTAGGTTTGTAACATCCCAAATTTTCAATTTGGAATGTTATACATTAGACAATCATGCATATCATATTTTATTTTGCATTTTGGTTGATCCTAGAAATTCTACGCAACTCAAGGACCCACGGAGAGAGTTGGGGATTTCGTTATTTTCATATTTGAGTTTTCTCAAATTTTGAGAATAGGATCATTTGATTTTATTTATTTTATCATCAATTATTTCTATTACAAAAATATGAGAGAGGGAATAAAATGACTTTCCCAAAATAAAGAAATATTGAGGATTTAATAAAAAAATCAAATAAGATTGTATTTCGGAGTTTTTCGGTGTTTTATTTGAATTTAGGAAAAATGTGCGTTTTTCAAAATTGCATTTAGGGCCCAAATAAATGTTCACCTTGTGTGGCTTGATTTTAGAAGCCCGTGAAAATTTATTTCGGAATTTTTGGAGTCCGTTTAGTATTTCTTTTTATTTTTCTTCTGAGCGGAATAATAAAAAAATGAACTGACTTCGGGCCGTACCCGAGCGGGACACCGCCCGGGGGCAGCCTTTAAATAGCGCCGCCCCGAGCCGCCCCAGCCCATCAGCCCCGCCTTGATCCGCGCGCACCGCTGGAGCCGCCGCTGCCGACGACGATCCCGCCGCCCGAGGTTCGTCGCGCCTCATTTTCCGTGCCGAAAAAAATATCGGCGTTCGTCGTTTTTTCTTTTTCTCGGATTAAATCCGCGATTTTTCTGATCGCGATTCCTGATCCGATTTTTGTTTTAGTATAACTTTTTGCCCGTTTATCGGAATCAGGCGATTCAAGCGCCTAGGGATTCGTCTTGAAACCCTCTATCCGTTTAATCAACTTAAACAAGATTTTGCTACTGTAAAATTTGCCCTAGATCCAGATTACTAGAACGAAGTTGTTTTCTTTCGCCGTTTGACTTTCGTTGCTTCGTTCGATTTGATTTCTTTTTGCCAACCAGAGTTCTTAAGTTGAACCTTCTGGTTAGATCTCTTATTTCAGTTTTACCCGTGCATTAGATGAGTACTTATTGTATGCTTGTTTGTTTGTCTGCGATAGAATACCCTGAGTGCGCCGCTTGTTACTTCGAATCATTAGGTTTCGCGGATCATCAGCAAGGCAAGTAACACTTTAATCATACCTTTTCTACTACCCAGTTTTATTGCATTAGATCAATCTTCACACATTGCATGATTAGGATCTAATTAAATTGTGGGATGGGAAGTAGATGAGGTAGTACCTATTACCTGTTTATTATCAAACCTTTAGGAGTTACTTCTATGTTTGCTTATTATGCCATGCTATGCTAGTAGACGTGGATTGGGTGAGTGAAATCCATGACAGATGTGAGATTGTTAATTAATTGTTTATCTAAGGTGGCAACTTAAACACACATCTAGGTGGATTGAGGCACCTGGGTAATCCAGGACTTGCCTGTTTTCTTTTGGACCGCCACCCAGGCTCAAAGGGATCATGAGACTATTCATACTAGAAACTTCCGTGTGCAGCCACAAGCTATTATGGGCTCTAGCATAGTTGACTAAGTCGTGCGAACTCTTACAGTGGTAGACTAGCAGATGTTGGGGATGTAGGTGGTACGGTCTACCCATCGTAAGGTGCTAGCGCTTCTGAAAGACTATGTCTCGGTCATCCGTCTTCTCAAACACCATGCCGTGCGAGAAACCAAACGAAGGCGATCGAGTCTTGTGGGGAAAAGTGCGCAAACCTCTGCAGAGTGTAATAAACTAATCATGGTTAGCCGTGTCCCCGGTTATGGACATCTTGAGTATCTAGTACTTGGATTTTCATGTGAATCTCGACATGTTATTCTAAATTAATTTTGTTGGGTTATGTTTAATGATGATGCTTAATTGGGATTGAGGATGCTGTCAACCATTCTCAATGTTTAACAACCACCATAATAGTTAAATAAATTTTATTCCTTTGAAGTAGGGAAAAATTGGCTTTACACAAAACTGTAACCATAGAGCTTTCCCCCAGCCAAATATGCATATAGTATAGCTGTTTCATTCCATTACTCTCTATGTGTTACCTTGCCAGCATATTCCATGTGCTGACCCGTTTTCGGGCTGCAATGTTAATGTTGTAGACTTTTCAGACGACGATTAAGGAGTTTTTAGGTCGTGGTTCTATACTCAGTGATGCCGTTGGAGTTGATGGACTCACTTATCTTGCAAGCCTTCCACTGTTATCGTTATTAGATGGCCTTAAGCCATATTTATTGTAATAAGTTCTCTTTTAAGACACTCGATATAATAAGTGTGTGATTGCTACTCTGCTATAAATCCTCCGAGTACTATGTGGTGTCAGCATTACTGATCCAGGGATGACACCGGAGCACAGAGATCAGACTGTTTGAGGTCTGGTCGCTACAGTATAACACCAGGTCAGATGATCCTTGATGATATCCACTCGGGGACCTGTGGTCATCATGCGTCCTCTCGAACCATTGTGGCTAAAGCATACCGAGCGGGATTCTACTGGCCAAGAGCAAATGAAATGGCGAAAGAGATAGTCAACAAGTGTGAAGGATGTCAGTTTTACTCCAATGTGTCGCACAAGCCCACGTCGGCCCTGAAAACCATTCCACTCGTCTGGCCCTTCACCGTTTGGGGACTGGACATGGTTGGACCACTGAGAACGGGCAGGAGCGGCTTCACTCATGTGCTAGTAGCAGTCGACAAGTTCACCAAATGGATTGAAGCTAAGCCTATCAAGAATCTTGATGCTTGCACTGCTATCAGTTTCATCAGAGAGTTGATATTCAGATATGGAGTTCCGCACAGCATCATCACTGACAATGGGTCAAACTTCAATCCCAACAAGTTCAGAGCCTTTTGCGCCTCTCAGGGCACACGAGTCGACTACGCTTCGGTCTCTCACCCCAGTCGAATGGACAAGCGAAAAGAGCAAACGGCTTAATTCTCAAAGGATTGAAACCCTGATTGATGCGCGATCTCAAGCATGCAGCAGGCGCATGGGTCGACGAGCTTCCATCAGTTCTTTGCGGATTGAGGACAACCCCGAACCGATCGACCGGGAGAACCCCATTCTTTCTGGTCTACGGTGCCGAAGCAGTTTTGCCGAGTGACCTGCTCCACAACGCACCCCGAGTCGAGCTCTACTCTGAAGATGAAGCAGAACAAGCCGACAGGATGCAGTCGACCTCCTGGAAGAAGAAAGAGAAATGGCCATGATCCGATCGACCATCTATCCGCAAGACCTGCGTCGATTCCATGCCAGGAATGTGAAGAGTCGAGCCTTCGAAGAAGGAGACTTGGTCCTCCGAGTGGATCAACAGAAGCCACACAAACTCGCTCCTACTTGGGAAGGCCCCTTCATAGTCACCAGAGTCCTCCACAATGGAGCGTACCACCTTTATAATGTCGATCGCCAGATTGATGAGCCACGAGCCTGGAATGCGGAGCTGCTCTGCCCCTTTTATACTTGAATTCTCACTCGGATGAGATGTAATAAGAAAAACTCCTGTAGTTTATTTATGAATGACAAGAGTGTTATAATTTTCCCAGTGATTGTTATTGTTTTTGTTTGCGGGAGAAATCCCCCAGCGGGTGCCTTAGCTGTGAATCCGTTTCGCCTAAGTTTGTAAAAATAATTTCCTACCGAGTGTTGAGCCAGCCTCCCACTCGGGGGCTTAGCTGCGAACCCGTTTCGCCTAAGTATTTGAAAATCCTACCGAGTGGTGAGCCAGCCTCCCACTCGGGGGCTTAGCTGTAGTCCAGTACTCGCCTAAGTATTTGAAAATCCTACCGAGTGGTGAGCGACCCTCCCACTCGGGGGCTTAGCTGCAGTCAAGTACTTGCCTAAGTATTTGAAAAATCCTACCGAGTGGTGAGCGACACTCCCACTCGGGGGCTTAGCTGCAGTCCAGTACTCGCCTAAGTATTTGGAAAATCCTACCGAGTGGTGAGCGACCCTCCCACTCAGGGGCTTAGCTGCAGTCCAGTACTCGCCGAAGTATTTGAAAATCCTACCGAGTGGTGAGCGACCCTCCCACCCAGGGGCTTAGCTGCAGTCCAGTACTCGCCTAAGTATTTGAAAATCCTACCGAGTGGTGAGCGACCCTCCCACTCGGGGGCTTTGCCGCAGTCCAGTACTCGCCTAAGTATTTGAAAATCCTACCGAGTGGTGAGCGACCCTCCCACTCGGGGGCTTAGCCGCAATCCAGTACTCGCCTAAGTATTTGAAAAATCCTACCGAGTGGTGAGCGACCCTCCCACTCGGGGGCTTAGTTGCAGTCCAGTACTCGCCTAAGTATTTGAAAAATCCTACCGAGTGGTGAGTGACGCTCCCACTCGGGGGCTTACCTGCAGTCCAGTACTCGCCTAAGTATTCGAAAATCCTACCGAGTGGTGAGCGACCCTCCCACTCGGGGGCTTAGCTGCAGTCCAGTACTCGCCTAAGTATTTGAAAAATCCTATCGAGTGGTGAACGACCCTCTCACTCGGGGGCTTAGCTGCAGTCCAGTACTCGCCTAAGTATTTGAAAATCCTACCGAGTGGTGAGCGACCCTCCCACTCGGGGGCTTAGCTGCAGTCCAGTACTCTCTTAAGTATTTGAAAATCGTACCGAGTGGTGAGCCAGCCTCCCACTCGGGGGCTTAGCTGCAGTCCAGTACTCGCCTAAGTATTTGAAAATCCTACCGAGTGGTGAGCCAGCCTCCCATTCGGGGGCTTAGCTGCAGTCCACTACTCACCTAAGTATTTGAAAATCCTACCGAGTGGTGAGCCAGCCTCCCACTCGGGGGTTTAGCTGCAGTCCAGTACTCACCTAAGTACGTGCGCTCCATCCCAATCTGCAAGGACGACGAGGTGCAGGTCGACTGCCACCTTCTCCTTGGGAGCTTCGCCACAAATACAACGTGCGCTCCATCGCACTCCGCAAGGACGACGAGGTGCAGGTCGACTGCCACCTTCTCCTTGGGAGCTTCGCCACAAATACAACGTGCGCTCCATCCCACTCCGCAAGGACGACGAGGTGCAGGTCAACTGCCACCTTCTCCTTGGGAGCTTTGCCACAAATACAACGTGCGCTCCATCCCACTCCGCAAGGACAACGAGGTGCAGGTCGACTGCCACCTTCTCCTTGGGAGCTTCGCCACAAATACAACGCGCGCTCCATCGCCGACCCGCAGGGGCGACGAGGTGTAGGTCGACTGCTACCTTCTCCTTCGGGGCTGCGCCACAAATACAAAAGCTATCTCGAGTGAAGAACGAGTTCCACTCGATGGATGATTCATGAAGATATTCAACGATAAACCAAGTTCAGATAAATCCCAAAGGTTCCGGACCACAGATCGAAGTGCTCGGGCATTCAGCCCAAAAGATTTTAACGGTTACAAAAACCACTCGGCATTCTGAGGCAAATTTAAGGTGGGGCATAAAAGTTTGTTCACTCCACGGGAGGAGGACTGGCAGGCTCGACGAACTCGTCTAGGTCGACGCCGTCGGCGATCCGAGTGGCTGCAGTGATGAAAGTCTCCATAAAAGATCGGAAGTCATGCTTCTGGGTGTTGGCGACCTTGATTGCTGCCAGCTTATCTTGTCGCACCTCCTTGCAGTGGACATGAACCAAAGACAGAGCCACATCAGCACCACACCGGGCAGAAGATTTCTTCCACTCCTGCACTCGATCAGGGGTCTCGTTAAGTCGAGTCATCAGGGACTCAAGATCATTCTGGAGCGTGGCCTCTGGCCAAAGTGCCAGGTCGATCCGTGACGTGGCGACCTTCAGTCGAGCCAAGTAGTCCACAACACCGTCAATGCGGGATTCCAGTCGGAGCAGATTCATGGAAGTTTCATCTTTCACGGGAGAATTGATTGGGTCCAAACCTGGCTCAATCCGCCCAGTCTCCTGCTCGAAGTTCTGGCAAAGCTCTGCATTCACGATCCAGGGATAAGTCAATTTTCGTACGCTGAGTCGACAAAAAACATCAGTTGGAACAAAATGTGTACCTTCAAGCTTGATGAACAACTTCTTGGCAAGGCTCCTCAGATAGCTCTCCAGATCGTCCCTCCTGCGAGTGATGCCTTCCATCTTCTCATACAGGTTGAGATTGTCCTTCTTCAAGCGCATGCACTCCTTGTTAGCTTCGTTCAGAGCAGAGTTCATCTTGGTGTTCTCTTCTTCCAACTGGCCGACCGAAGCCAGTTTCTGTTCAGCCAGAGCGGTTCTGTCGTCAGCTTCCTTTTTAGCAGCAGCCAAATCCTGATCCTTCTTCGCCAGAGCTTCTCTTAGTTTTTCTGCAAAGAAATGGTGCTTGATTCAGAAAGAGCAGAAGGGTACTCAAGCCTAAGACAAACCAGTCGACAAGCTCGTCTTACCATTGGCGTCGTCCTTGGCCTTTTGCAGCTCTGTCTTGGCCAATTCCAAGTCAAGGTTCAGCTGGATCTGCTGTTTCTCCAAGTCAGCAAAGCGAGCTCCAAGATCACAAGATTTCTGCAATCAGGGAGGAGAAGTTATTTTACAGCGATAAACGACAAAGATAATAAATACTAAGACTGCGGTCGACTGCCCGCAGTCCACCATAGTATCGGGGACTACACCCAGTGGGTGCACTTTGCGTGCCCCCATCGGTTATGATCCCGCTCGACCGGCCCGCCGGAGTCGAGTGCAAAAAAAGGGAAAGAAAGAAGAACTCAGACCACAGCCGACTGCCAGCAGTCGACCGTGGTCTCGGGGACTACACCCAGTGGGTGCACTTGGCGTGCCCCCACCGGTTCTGGTCCCACTCGCCCAGACCGAGTAGAAGAGACAAACTACCAGTTCGGTTTACACTCGACGCGGCCAGACCACATCGAGCGAAAGAATCAAAATACAAAGACTACAGTCGATTGCCAGCAGTCCACCGTAGTCTCGGGGACTACACCCAGTGGGTGCACTCAGCGTGCCCCCACTAGTTCAAAAATTCAATCGACGCACCCAGTGGGTGTACAGATGCAAAGATTTTCTGAAAGAGAGTCTTCAGATAACATATCCTAACAGAACAAGCGGTGACCAACTAACCTGAACATTGCTTTGGAGAGCCGAGCTGGCATCGTAGGCGGCCTGACTGGCGTCCCGCACCGTCTTCATCTTCGCCATCATAATACCCGCCTGGCGTATGGCTTCCTTGGCAGCATTCACTTCGTCCTCTGGGACATGTTGGGTCGCAAAAACTGAAGGTGGGTCGACAGGGGCCTGAGCAGTCGACGAAGAAGGCAAGGCACTCGACAATGGCACGACGAAGGTAACAGAACCCCGATTGGCATCGCCAGCATCCTGGATGACTGGTTCCGCCCTTGGCGTCGACTGTGGCACCTTGCTTGCAGGAGCTTGCCTATTTTTCCTCGTCAAAGGCCTCTCGGGCTCTTCATCATCATCGGGGAGGTCGATAATGTCGGGAGCTGTTCAAAGTTCAATCGCCAAAATCACATCACCCAATGGTGCACATTGCAGTTGAGTCGACCAAATAAAGACAGAATGGCAGAAATCATACCCAGATTGGAAGTGACCACATCCTCCATTACCTCATCCTCGTCCCTGTAAGCTGAGGTCCCGGAAGTAGCAGCGCTGCCAGTTCCAAAGTTCGTCTGGTTAAATCAAGAAAAAACAAACAACACGGGGTGTCGAGTGAATACAAAGGGAGACACTCACGCAGAAGCGACGGGGATTTCAATCTTAATCTTCGGCAACGCCTTCCGAGGCTTCGGCTCTGCAACTTTGGGATGCTTTGATGCTTTTTCGGTCGGGGTTGGTGAAGAGGTCCGAGGACGCTTTGAAGACTGACCAGCCTGAGCAGTCGCCTTTTGACGAGCGCTCGGTCGTTCTTGGTCAAGCTTGGATCGCCTCTCCCTGCGAGGAGGCGACTCGACTTCTTCTTCGTCACTTGAGTCGTCGCTTTCTTCGTCCCCTTCACCGTCAGAAGTCCATTTGCCACTGTCGCCGCCGCTCGCCTCTCCTTCCAGGTCTTGCTCTTGCTCTCTGTTGGGCATTGAATACATTTTGATAAGGGCCTGAAAGAAAGCAGGAAGAATAAAGTCAGTCGACGCAGTATAGACAGCTACGCGAGTGAATTCAGATTACAATCAAAGCTCAGAACCGGACCTTCTCTGGTACATGGGACTGGTCGAATGGAGGAACTCTCCTGGCTCCCCTGGGGTTGTCCTTGTTTCCGGTCATGCCCGACAGCCACTTCTCCAGTGTGTCGTCATTGACCTCCTCCGGGTGAATCAGAGTGGAGTCGTCCAGACCCGAATACATCCACATCGGATGGTCTCGGGCTTGAAGAGGCTGGATGCACCGCTGAAGGAAAACCTCCAAGAGATCCATACCGGTGACCCGTCACGGATAAGCTGGACCACTCATTCGACCAGCACCCTAACCTGCGCCTTCTCCTCCGGGAGCACCTTCAAAGAGGAAGGTTTCCTCACTCGGTCCATGGTAAAAGGAGGGAGGCCAGTCGACTGTCCTAGCGTCGACTGGTCTTTGCAGTAAAACCATGCCGACTGCCATCCGCGAACTGAGTCGGGAAGAATCATGGCTGGAAAGGAACTTTTCCCTCTCATATGAACACCAAGACCCCCACACATCTGAATCACTTGTGTTCTCTCATCACTCAGATTGGCCTTTTTCACCGTCTAAGAACGACAGGTGAAAATGTGCTTGCAAAGACCCCAGTGAGGCCGACAACCCAGGAAATTCTCACACAAAGACACGAAAGCAGCGACATACACAATTGTGTTGGGAGTGAAGTGGTGGAGTTGTGCCCCAAAGAAATTCAGAAATCCCCGAAAGAAAGGGTGAGGAGGCAAGGAAAATCCATGGTCGACGTGGGTGGCAAGGAGAACGCGCTCACCCTCCCGAGGTTGCGGCTCGGATTCCTTCCCCGGAAGCCGCGCCGATCCATGGGGGATCAGCCTCCTTCGGCTAGGTCGTCGAGGTCTTCTTGGGTGATCGTCGAGCGGATCCAGTCACCCTGGATCCAGCCCTTCGGCAGGCCGGCTCACGAGGAAGATCCACCCCGACTGGTCGCCTTCACCTTTGCCTTTGCTGTCGCCTTCTTCGCCTGCTCCGGAGCTGCCGTCTTCTCCTTCCCCATCGTCGCCGGTGAGACGCGTGTGGAGCGGTGGCGCTGGGGCGAGAGCGAGCGCGACGAAGAAGCCTGAAGTGGAGAAGAGAGAATGGGAACACACTGTTCAAGAGACCCCGGTCCGACGCCTTATATGAGGTCGCTTCCGAGTGGCTAACTGGTAGGCCAGGGCGGTCCTGTCAAATCTCGTAACAATCGTGCGTGCGATACGTGGCGAAAAAGGTAGTGCGGGGATCGAGGCGGCTCCGCCCTATCCCATCCGATTACTGCGGCCTCCCCCGTCCCGCGCGCTTCCCAAAATTTGGATCCCGTGAAATCTGCGGGCTGCAGAACAACTTGTCAGACTGAAGATCTCCTCCATGCCGTCACTCGGAGCCTTTCAAGTAAAGAAACTCACTCGACAAAAAACTAAGAATGGATCAAGGCGACTGAAAAGGAAGTTGCTGTCATCACTCAGGTTCATTGATCCGAAACAAGATATGCTCATGGCATGAAAAATGAGTCGAAGAAGTTCTCAACTCCTTCCCCACTCAAACCTCGATCCATTTGGGGGCTAATGATGAAGGTATGTACCTAGGGTAGGGTCATGGACCTGTCCCAGCTGCCCTACCCAAGGACATCTCAAGAAGAAATCACCTTTCAATCGACTTGGAGGTGTTCCACTTGACTGACTCGAAGACACTCGACCAAGAAGCAATCACTCGACCAAGATCCAACCACTCGACGGCCAGGAGACCTAAAAGCACTCCGCACGATAACGGTCGGTTATTAAGTAGCTTTTATGGTCATCATAGCACTTTATTAGAGGCATTACCAGTAACGCCCGACCTTAATGTATTTAAAACCCGGCACAACTGAGGGCCCGGGGGGGGGGGGGGTCCGGCGAACTCTATATAAGCCACCCCCTCCTCAGTGTAAAGGGTTCGCACCCCTGTAATTCATACACACATAATCCAGTTGACCGCCTCCAGGCTCCGAGACGTAGGGCTATTACTTCCTCCGAGAAGGGCCTGAACTCGTAAACCTCATGTGCTTACAACTTCTCCATAGCTAAGATCTTGCCTCTCCATACCTACCCCCTACATTACTATCAGGCTTAGAACCACGACAGGTCCCAACTGACTGCTACTACTGCCGAACTGGAGAAGTCCAAGGAGGCACCGATTGGTAATGTTCCCTTATGTCTGGAAAAATAATCATGTGCCAGTCATGTGTATGCAAATGAGCAAAATTTTGTTTTACAATGGCAGGATCGGCGACGCAGCTGGAAGAGAAACTGAAGGCCGCGCAGGTGGACAAAGAACATGCTGAAAGGCAAGAGGCCGCTGGTCAACGTGTACTGACATAGACCAAGGACGAGAAGAACAAGCTGCAGGACGCCAACACCCAGCTCGGCGAAGAGCTGAAAGATGTGCGAGCCCAACTAGCAGACACCTTGAAGGCGAACAAAAAGCTGAGAGGCGGCATATTCAGTATGCCTTTTAACTTATTGTTGTATAGTTCGCTGATGCGAATCCCAACAAGTTGTATGTCTGTAGGTGTGTTGACTGGGCGGCCCGAAGAAGAGGTGTCTAGATTTCAAGGCGACCTGCTACAAGAGCTGTCCAAGGTGCATGAGCGAGCACGGAAGGCGATAAGAAGCATTGCTAAGGCTTTATGGCTAGCCGATTCTCCTCCAGGAAGTATGGAGGACCTTGTGAATTTATTCAAGGGAGCTCGGCGCCTTTTTGGGCTATGGAAGATATCGGCATGCCGAGAAGGTGCGCGGGAAGCCCGGGCCATGGTAAAAACACAGTACACCGGACTTGATCCCAATCATATGTCTCGGGTCGGACCTCGAGGATCTGACGGACAGGAAATTCCGGTCAGCTTGGTGTATGACCAAATGAAGGCGGCCGCCAAGTTCTCCCAACAAGATTGTAAACTAGACAGCCTGTTAGAGGGTCTAGAGGAAGAAGAAGTTTTTGAGTCTAAGTAGCAATGTACTTTTGTCAACAAACTTGTCTCCAGCCGAATTTGTAAAATGATTGTCATGGCTGACTTTCTGCTTCGAACACCAAAAACCCGAGGTTAGGAGTGTTTCCGAATACTATACCATAGGTAAACACCAAAGTATGTTTGGAAACCAGGCAATCCGGTCATCATTACTTGAACAGACAAGTTGTATTCAGGGAGTTATGTTATATTACATTTGATTGTAAGAAACATCTTCCAAAGAGAATAGTCCCGTTAAGGGTTCCTTTCCTTGGGCTAGTATGCGGTTCTTTGTGCATACCGAAGCTGTGATACTGAAAATTCATAGTACATGTTTATACTCTGTGGTTTTGTAGTGCCATGAGGGCAGTTCATCTTTTGCTCACCGACCAATCATTCCCTTAAGAATGCTAGCTTTCGGCTTCACCCGTCTAAGGTACATGTTCAGATGACCCGGCTGTAATAATCGCAGAGGTGCTCCCTTTATGCCCTAGCCGAACAAGCGGGAACGTAGGGCATAAGCACAGGAGCCAGGCAACCCGGCTTAGCAAAAACTTAAGTCATAAAGGTGCATATAATGGTGAAGAAAAGGCATATATGGGTAGATGACACATATATATGGTGAGCTTGATGCTCGAAAAATAATAACCAGAATAAGCTTCTTGTGAAAAGAAGCCCCCAGGTATTGTGGGGTAAGTACATTTGAGGATGTCTACCCTTCAGGTGTACGGTTTATCCGAACATGAACTAGAAGTCGTATAGAAATGAGGCAAAAAAGAGAAAACTGTAAAAAGGAGAAAGGACAAAACAAGAAAAAAGGTATATGTGCGGACTTAGGCGTAGAATCTTCGGTGCCTTGCTGCATTCCATGGGTTTGGCTCCAAGCAACTGTCCGAAGCATTGCGAAAATGACATGCTCCTCTAGTGAGAACTTCATCTATAATGAAGGGACCCTCCCATTTGGTCTTGAGATTGTCCTTTTTCTTTTCTGGTAGGCATAAAACTAGTTCACCGACATTGTAGGTCTTTGCCCGTAGTTCTCTACTTTGGTATCACCGAGCCTGGTGTTGATAGAATGCGGAACGGGCCTTCGCGACATCGCGCTCCTCCTCCACGACGTCCAGGTCATCCTACCGACCGAGCTCGACTTCTCTCTCTTCATACATGCGCAATCGAGGTGAGTCATGAATAATGTCGCAAGGCAAGACTGCCGCTGCACCATACACCATGAAAAAGGGTGTATATCCGGTCGTGCGATTAGGCGTGGTCCGCAGCCAGTTCCTCGACCCAGTGTTTGTCTGATTCTT
Organism: Triticum monococcum; assembly: GCA_034509565.1. NCBI lineage: Eukaryota > Viridiplantae > Streptophyta > Magnoliopsida > Poales > Poaceae > Triticum > Triticum monococcum. The sequence goes on along the minus strand of CM067842.1, from coordinate 197,514,391 downwards.
GCAGAGATCACACTAGTCTGCATTTGATGCCACTCATTATCATGGTGTTAGCCCGTTCGACCTGACCGTTTGTCTAAGGGTGGTATACGGAGGCGTAATCAAGCTTGATGCCCAAGTTGGCGCACCAAGTTTTCGCCTCGTCGGCTGTAAAGTTAGAGCCATTGTCAGTAATAATACTGTGCGGGACACCATAACGGTGTACGACACTGGATATGAAGTCTATCACTGGTCCGGCTTAAGCCATTTTGACTGGTTTGGCTTCTATGCACTTAGTGAACTTGTCAACCATTACCAACAAGTATTTCTTCTTATGGCTTCCCCCTTTAAGAGGTCCAACCATATCGAGCCCCCAAACCGCAAAGGGACAAGTAATGGGGATTGTTCGGAGGGCAATGGACGGCATATTGCTTTGGTTATCGAAAAGCTGGCATCCAACGCAGCGCTGCATGAGGTCTTGTGCATCTGCCTGGGCTGTGGGCCAAAAGAAACCTATGCGAAAGGCTTTACTTACAAGGGCCCCGGCTGTGGCATGATGGTCGCCAAGACCAACGTGTATTTCGGCCAAGAGCTATCGTCCCTTGTCTTTGTAGATACATCGCTGAAGGACCCCGGTAGTACTTTTCTTGTAAAGTTCTCCTTCATGAACTTTGTAGGCTATGGAATGTCGAACGATGCGATGGGCCTCAGTCTGATCCTCAGGGAGCTCATTCCTAGTGAGGTAGGCGAGGAAAGGCTCGGTCCATGGGGTAACTACAACCATTATTCCGTGGGCCAATGGTGTTATTTTGGTGCCCGAGCCCCCGATGATATCAGGACTATGTTTGGAATCGGGTGTATGATCGGCTCCGGGTCGGTTCTCCCATTCTCGTCCTGCCATAGCACAAATGGGAAGAGCCTTTCCACAAAGGTGTTAGGCGGGACAGGGTCGCGTTTAGCACCCATGCGAGCAAGGATCTCCGTGGCTTAATTACTCTCTCGAGCCACATGATGAAACTCGAGACCCTCGAACCGAGCTGATATTTGGAGTACGGCGTTGCGGTAAGCTGCCATCTTCGGATATTTTGTGTCAAAGTCTCCGTTTATTTGGGATATTGCGAGGTTGGAATCCCCACGTACCTCAAGGCGTTGCATGCCCATGGAGACGGCCATACGGAGACCATGCAATAGGGCCTCGTATTCAGCTGCATTGTTTGAGTCTGTATACAGTATTTGCAACACGTAACAAACTGTGTCTCCTATGGGGGATGTCAAGACGACACCAGCCCCTAGTCCGGCTAACATTTTAGAGCCGTCAAAGTGCATCACCCAGTTGGAATACGTGCCGTATTCTTTAGGGAGTTCGGCCTCTGTCCATTCAGCGATGAAGTGAGCCAACACCTGAGATATAATGGCTCGGCGTGGTTTGTACGTTATTTCAATTGGTAGGAGCTCAATGGCCCATTTCGCAATCCAGCCGGTGGCGTCCCGGTTGTTTATAATATCATTGAGTGGTACTTCGGAAGCCACCATGATTGAGCACTCTTGGAAGTAGTGCCGTAGCTTGCAGGATGCCATAAAGACCACATATGCTATCTTCTGATAATGCGGGTATCGGGATTTGCATGGTGTGAGGACCATCGATACATAATATACTAGTTTCTGGAGTGGGAATTTATGTCCTTCCTCTTCTGGTTTGACGACGAGCACCGCACTCACCACCTGGTGAGTTGCTGATATGTAAAGCAGCATTGGTTTGCCGACATTTGGTGCGGCCATGTGGGGGGTTGCTGGTCCCTCGCACACCTATGGGGATCGGCGGACCGAGCCCCTTTCGGTTCGGCAGGGGGCGGTGGATGCACAAAGAGCAGATCGAGGCGAAACGCACGAGCGAGACAATCGGTTTACCCAGGTTCGGGCCGCACGGATGCGTAAAACCCTACTCCTGCTTTGGTGGTTGTATTGAGTTCTTGCTCGGGAGCGGTGAGTGCTATAGTACACTCAAGCAGCTGGCGAGACCGAGCGTGAAAATGGGTGTCCTCCTTCTCTGTTGCGCATGGGCCTCCTTTTATATGTCTAAGGGGTCACTGACACGTGGCAACAGAGGTGAGGGTAAAAATGTAAAAGGGGTGGTAGTTGGATCCACCGCCTACACGTCGTGTCCTACCTAACCCTAACGGCAGGGGACAAAGGCATTAAATGCCTGTCTGTGTCGCTTAGACGGGGCGGAAAGGGACCATCAGGGGCGCCAGCGTTTGCCACAATGGCTCCTTGTCAGCGCCTGCTCGCCACCGCATGCCCCCGGCTGCACAGCCTCCCGCCACGTATGCCAGGAATGGTCCCATGGCGACACGTTGGTGGGTGAGCTGGAGCGCGGGCGGCGGGGTAGTAGCTTGCCGCGGCAAGCGCCTTGCCGCGGATGTTGTCTTGTTGCGTCCGGGAGCTTGCCGCTCACCGGGTCTTGTCGGGGCGCGAGGTGCGCCGCAGCGAGTTTCTTGAGATGCTTTGGTTGGTCCTCCCGGCAAGCTCCTCTTCCCGGGGTCTCGTCTCCATCCCGGCAAGCTCCTCTTGCCGGGGCCTTGTCTCCTTCCCGGCAAGCTCCTCTTGCCGGGGCCTTGTCCCCTTCCCGGCAAGCTCCTCTTGCCGGGGCCTTGTTTTGCTCTTGAATACTTTATTCTTGAATGGCTCCTAAAGGAACCACGGAGGGTCTTGGCGGTCGCCCGGCAAGCCTTGCCGCGGGTCGCTGCGACTGCCCGTGCACAAGTTCGGGATACTAAGGTACCCCTACTTTAGTACACCGACAGGAGCCCCTGGGCCTGGGCCATACACGGTGCCGAGCGCTGTTGGGCCAGGCCCAAAACAGTGCACGGGCACGCGCGGCCTAGGGCACGCCATAACTCACTTCGCACCCACCGCGCCCTCCCCAAACGGCACGCATCAAACGCGGCATCGTGGGAGAGATCGTGGGCGGTTTTCGAGGTGCCCGCTCCCCACGATCACGGGGTGGGGAGAGGCTGCCCCATTCGTCGCCTCGGATCTGCACGCCTGCCACGCGGCTCCCATGCACTTGGGGTCGCGGACGGCAGAGGCGGGAATCGGGGCCGTCTTGGGTTGAGGCAGCGGGTCGGCCCCAGCTCCCTGCCTCCCCGTGTCCTGATTCGCTGAGCGGGGCGGCCGAGCCCCCACCTCGCTCCTTTATAAAGAGCGGGAGGGGAGGACGGGAGCCCGCATCCTCCCATCTTCTCCTTCCTTCAGCTTCTGCTCCCCCTCCTCCCATTCGCCATGGAGAGAGGGAACCCTGGTCCTTCGTCAGTGGCGGCAAGGGTTGCCGCCAGGCAGCGCATCCCTCCCTCTCCCGCACCCGTGGTGGCGGAGCCAGCCATAAGGGGAAGAGGGAGGGGGCGAGGTCGCAGATGAGGTCGTGGACAAGGCCGTGGCGCTCGGGGAAGAGGTGGACGAGGCGGCGCGTCGGCTTCGCCTCCGCCGGCGGCTCCTCTTCCCGCGGTGGCCCATGCTGGGGACGACCCTTGCGAGTTCTTCGTCAGGCTGCGCCGGGCGCCCCGTCGTCGCCTCCGACTCCTAGCTCCGTTTGCGGAGGTGGTGGAGTTGGACCCACCCGAGACACTGAGACTACACATGAGGGGCTGTGGGATCAGCGGCACGCGAGTCCGCGCCGGATTCCGAGCCCCTGGCGTGATGTATCTCGGTCGAGGGTGGAAGATGTTCGCCCGCATCCATAGCTTGACGCCGGGGCTCACCCTCCACTTCATGTTGGTGGAGGGCGATCTCCTCTCCGTCAAGGTCTTCGGGTGCTTCGGCGTCCGGGCCCGGTGGTGCGTGGAAAGCTCCTCCGATAGTGAAGGCTCCTCCTCGAGCGAGAGTGACGAGGAGGGGAGCGACAGCGACGATGAGGGGAGCGGGCGGCAGGATGGCGGGTCCGACTAGGTGTCGGGCGCCGCTCCGTGCGGCACCGGCGACCCCATCATCCGTGTCGCCGGCTCCTTGAACTCCCCGGGGTCGTCTCCTTGGGCGGCTGGCGTAGGGAGGCTGCGGAAGAGGAAGAGGGCTGGTGGCAAGGCCGTCAAGCCGGAGTACGAGGGCGTGGTGCCCTCGATAGCGTGCTGACGTCCTGTCGCCTCGTCTTCGAGCCCTGCTTCCGGCGCTGCCATCACCGTCCAGCCTTGACGGCCCCCGGGTGTTCTCTTGGTGTCTTCTGGCACCCGTAGTTCGCCTAGGCGCTCCTTTTGCCCTTCTCGCCTCCTTGACCTAACTCCTGAATAGAGGGACAAGAAAGGGATTACGGGCATCTTATCTTTTTAATTTGTAAGCCTTCGGGCCTTAGTTGCATCTAGAACTTGTAATCCTCTCTTTCATGTTTTTCATCCTCTATGGACTGTACCTGTATGGAATGTTTAATGAAAAAGGGGGATGTTTGCCAGGTCATTTGTCTCGCGGGTAGAACCCACGCCAAGGAGCAGATCCTTGGTATCTTTCAGATAGACACCCCTTCCCCGGCAACAGGCCCTGCCGTCTTCCTGCGTCGCTCGACCTTTCTCACGCTTTTGGCGGAGGCAGGGACGAGGCAGGTGCGGCCCCTCGTTTCCTCCCTTTGCTGCCGCGACTACGACCAAAACTTGGCCCTGGGGCCCTAGGGCCTAGAGCTAAGGGAGCACGGTAGCTTTCGGGAAGAAACGAGGTTTCGTATTCCCCAGTCCATAAGAGAATGCATGAAGAGGGATGAGAGACTTATCTAAGATTGCAGCCCCCGGCAACTCTGGCTTGCCGTGGGTGAACCTTGGTACTTGCAGCCCCTGGCAACACTGGCTTGCCGGGGTCCAGATGCCGGCACGTCCTTCTTTTCCTTTTCGTCCCCAGGCGGTCCGGCAAGGATATGCAAGCCCTGCGAACCAAAAGAAAACGAAAGAAAGGCAAAGGGACGCACACTCGACCTCTAAGTTAGGGGTTAGCCGCTGTCAAGCACTATCAACCCTAACTGAGGACTCGACTCGACCTAGCATGCATGCTATAACTCTGGGCGCCAGCGCTTCATTTACTTGTGCTCAGGGTCTGCGCCTGGCTTTGTACAAAGGATTACATGCAACAACGACAAGACTTGTACAAAAGGGTGGTTGCCGGACAGGGTCCGACAACCGCGCCTTATGGGTAAAACTTACAAAGAAGCTCGATATTCCAGGAGTTGCTCACTGGTATGCCATCTTCGCTCTCCAGGCGGACAGCGCCAGGCCTGGTGACTCGTTTCACCCGGTAAGGGCCTTCCCACTTCGGCGTCAACTTGTTGGAATTCTTGGCGGACTGAACGCGCCGAAGAACAAGGTCGCCTTTCTCGAGACTTCTGGCGTTAACTTTGCGGCTATGATAGCGACGCAAAGCTTGCTGGTAGCGAGCGGCTCGCACAGCAGCCTGAAGACGATCTTCCTCAAGGAGCAGTGCGTCATCTTGCCGCAGCCGCTCTTGCTCAAGCTCATCATAAGCGAGCACTCGAGGTGACCTGTATACGAGTTCCGTGGGGATAACTGCCTCCGCTCCATAGACTAGAGCTAAGGGTTTCTGCCCGGTGGCTCGATTTGGCGTCGTCCTGATCGACCAAAGAACCATCGGCAGCTCCTCGATCCAGTTGCGTCCGTGCTTGTACAGCCTGTCGAAGGTTCTGGTCTTGAGCCCGCGCAGCACTTCAGCATTTTCCCTCTCCGCTTGACCGTTGCTCCTTGGGTGAGCAACAGAAGCGAAGCAGACCTTGGTGCCAAGATCTTGGACGTACTGCATGAAGGTGCGGCTCGTAAATTGTGTACCGTTGTCGGTAATTATTATGTTAGGGATTCCGAAACGGCAAACAATCGACCTGAAGAACTTGACCGCGGACTACGCCGTCACCTTCCTCACTGGTTCCACTTCCGGCCACTTTGTGAACTTGTCGATTGCAACGTACAAGTACTCAAAGCCCCCGACTGCTCGGGGGAAGGGGCCGAGGATGTCGAGCCCCAGACCGAAAATGGCCAGGATAAAGGGATCGTCTGGAGAGCTTGAGCTGGCTGGTGTATCTGCTTGGAATGGAACTGGCACACTTCACACTTGGTTACTTGTGCAGTTGCATCCTGGAGGGCTGTCGGCCAGAAGAAGCCTTGCTGGAATGCTTTTCCGACAAGAGCTCTCGCGCCAATGTGGGGACCACATATGCCTCCATGTATCTCTGCCAACAGCTTCTGTCCATCTTCCCGAGGAATACACTTCAATTTCACACCGTTGAGTCTTCTTCTGCACAGTGTGTTGTCGACAAACTGGTACATACTAGACTACCGGGCTACTCTTTCCGCTTCTTCTGGTTCCCCGGGAAGCTCTCCTGTCTGAAGGAAACGGACAATCTGCTGCGCCCATGTCGGAGCCTGTGGCTCGACGACAAGGACTAAAGGCACATCTGCTGCTACAGGAACGTCTGCTTCTACGGCGAGAGCCTGCGACTCTGCCGGAGCTTGATGCTCCCCGACAAGCTTGCCAGAGCAGAGCTTGTCGGGAGAATCTGCCTCAACGGAACAAACCCTGGGGCTTGCCGGAGTAGACTGCTCCTCAGCATTCTTGGCGTCGATCTTGGGGACCTTCTTGGCGGCGGCTTCGGGAAGCTCTGCTGGAAGATAGTCACCAGAGATCAACTTCCTCTTCTTGCTCTGTCCAGTTGATGGTGTTACGGATGGCTGAGTCAGCTTGAGCACAAAGGTCCCTGGTTCCACAGGTAACTTAAGTGCTGCGCACTTTGACAGGCCATCGACAATGTTGTTCTCAGCTCTTGGAACATGTTCCATTTGCTGGCCGTCAAAGCGCTCTTCCAGCTTCCTCACTTCATCAACGTAAGCTTCCATCAACGGACTCTGGTAATCCTTGTTCACTTGGCGGACGACAAGCTGCGAGTCACCCCTAACAATGAGCTTCTTAATCCCAAGTTCTGCCGCGATCCTAAGACCGGCAAGCAAGCCTTCATATTCTGCAGTATTGTTTGTCGCTTGCTCCTTGGTGAAGTGCATCTGGACTATGTACTTGAGATGCTCTCCGGTGGGTGCGACAAGCAGTACACCAGCACCGGCACCTTGCAGCGAGAAAGCACCGTCAAAGTACATGAGCCACTCTTTGCTTGCTTCCTTGGCGGGGATGCTCGTCTCCGGAATTTCTTCGTCTGGAGTTGGCATCCACTCTGCTATGAACTCTGCCAATGCTCTACTCTGGATTGTTGATGTACTCTCAAACTTGAGGCCAAAGCTTGACAGTTCCAGTGCCCACTCGACAATCCTGCCTGTTGCTTCTGGATTTTGCAATATCCTCTTCAGCGGAAAGCGAGTGACAACTGTGATCTCGTGTGCTTGGAAGTAATGGCGCAGCTTTCTCGAGGCCATGAGAAGGCCGAAAAGCAGCTTCTGCACACCAGAGTACCTTGACCTAGCCCCCTGTAAAAGGGAGCTGACAAAGTAAACTGGGCGCTGCACCATTTTCTTCGGTATCTCCTCTTGCATCTGCGCAGATCCTTGCTTGTCGGGACCAGAGCTTGTCAGGGAAGCCCCCTGCTTGTCGCTGGATGTGCTTGCCGCGGTCGCTGGCTCGTCGTCTGCCTCCCTCTCCGCTACTAGCGCAGCACTAACCACTTGATTAGTTGCCGCTATGTACAGCAGCAACTTCTCTTGTGGTTTAGGTGCGACAAGTGTTGGAGTGGAGGACAGGTATCTCTTTAGGTCTTGCAGCGCAGCCTCCGCTTCCGGAGTCCATTTCATTGGACCTGCCCTTTTCAAAATTTTGAAAAACGGCAGGGCGTGCTCAGCAGACCGAGAGATAAACCTGCTGAGAGCAGCTACGCAGCCGACAAGCTTCCATACGTCCTTGACGCGCTTTGGTGCTTCGATCTACTCAATGGCCCTGATCTTGTCGGGATTAGCTTACACACACTTCTCGGGGTTGAGCTTGAGGTTGACCTTGCGCAGATTTGCAAAAGTCTCTTCTAAGTCTTGAATCAGAGTTGCCCTGTCTTTGCTTTTGACCACTATATCATCCATGTAAGCTTCTACATTTCTGTGTATCTGTGGCTTCAAAGCGATGTGGACTACTCTGGCAAATGTCGAACCAGCATTCTTTAATCCGAAAGGCATCCGTACGAAACAGTACGTGCCACATGGAGTAATGAATGCGGTTTTCTCCTCATCTTCTTCTGCCATGAAGATCTGATGGTATCCTGAATACGTGTCAAGAAATGAAAGCAACTCACATCCGGCTGTGGAGTCAACAATCTGGTCAATGCGCGGCAAGGGAAATGGATCTTTTGGACAAGCTTTATTAACATCAGTAAAGGCAATACAAAGCCTCCATTTCCCATTCGCCTTGCGCACTACAACCGGATTGGCCAACCACGTGGGATGGAGCACCCCTCTGACGAGGCCTGCTGCTTCCAATTTCTTGATTTCTTTGGCTATGAATTCTTGGCGCTCCACCGCCTGTTTCCTGACCTTCTGCTTGACGGGCCGCGCATGAGGACAAACGGCAAGATGGTGCTCAATTACCTTCCTAGGAACACCGGGGATGTCAGACGGTTGCCATGCAAACACGTCGACATTCGCCCGCAGGAAAGTAACGAGCGCGCTTTCCTATTTAGGATCAAGCGTGGCACTGATGGTGAAGGTACCACCAGTGCCGTCCTCCTTGGCGAGCACCTTCTTGGTAAGTGGTGGAGCGGCCATCGTCTTCTTACTCTTGCCGGACTTGGTCTTCTTCTTGCCGGCGGAGCTCGATGGTGCGTCCTCGACGGCAGCGCAGCACTCCGAAGAGGCGCGCTTGCCAGAGTAGGCATCAGAGCTCTTGCCGGACTTGGCCTTCTTCTTCCCCCCCGGGAGCTTCAGCGGCAAGTGTGTCGCGGTCTGTCGCGGCAGCTGCTTCCCGGTAGATCTTGTCGGCGCAGATAAGGGCATCCTTCTTGTCACCAGGGACAGAGATGACGCTTATCGGGCCTGGCATCTTGAGCATGTTGTAGGCATAGTGAGAGGCTGCCATGAACTTGGCGAGCGTTGGACGGCCTAGTATGCCATTGTAGGGCAATGGGAAATCGGCAACGTCGAAAGTGACCCTCTCAGTCCTGAAATTCATCTCGCTGCCCAATGTTACCGGCAACGCGACTTTTCCCTTCGGCTTGCTCCTTCCCGGGTTAATTCCTTGGAACGTACCGGTCTCTTCGAGCTCGCTGTCCGGGATCTGGAGTTTCTGGAGCACAGCGGAGGAGATCAGATTTAGGCCGGCCCCGCCGTCAACTAGCATCTTGGTGACCTTGAGGTTGCGGATTGTTGGCGAAACCAACAACGGCAAGCACCCGACCGCAGTTGTGCGATCAGGGTGGTCCTTGATGTCAAAGACGATGGGCGTGCTGGACCACTTCAGAAGCTTGCGTGATTCGACAGGTGGCTCTGCCGCATTAACTTCCCGGAGCCACTGTTTGAGTTGGCGGTGGGAAGTATGCAAAGAGGCGCCACCGAAAACACACAAGACTTCTGTAGCCTTCTGAAACTCCTGCTCGCTGTTCTCAACATCATCCATGTCTTCGTCGTCGTCTTCGTCTTCGTCCTTGTCGCGGCCGCGGGGAGGTCTGTCTCCTTGCCGCTGCTTGGCCTTGCCACGGCTTCCTCCCGGGCCAGCGCGCTTCTTGCCGGCCTCCCCACCACCTCCTTGGGCTCTCTCCTTGTCGCGCCGCTCGTACTCAGCTTTTTGTTGCTGGACAAGCTGCTCGACCCTCTTGCAGTCCTGGAGATCATGGCCCTTGGTGCGGTGGATCTTGCAGTACTGCTTGTCGGAGCTGCCCTGCTTGTCGGCGGCCGCCACAGCCTGGCAGTTGGTGCACGCGGCAACCTCCTTGCCAGAGCTGCCAACTTTGGCTTGCTTGGCGGGGCCGTCATCGCCGAACTGCTCAACGACTAGTACCTCTTTGCCGCTCTTCTTCCTGTTGCGCCTCCGGTTTTTCCTTGCCGGGGCGGCATCCTCGCTGTCAGACCCCCTGCTCCGGCATCCTCTCCGGGGAGTTTCCTCCCTTCTTCAGCGCGTGCACACTTGTCGTCTAGGGCGTACAGCACGCTGACGTCCCTGATCCTGCTCATCGCCATCTCCTCCCGCATCCTGCGATTACGCACGTTCTGATGGAACGCGCTGATAACCGCAGCAGGGTGGATGTCTGGGATGTTGCGCTGCACACGGCTGAATCTCTGGATATACTTGCGTAGGGGTTCTCCTTCCTTTTGGGCAAGCAGGTGGAGGTCTCTCTCTTGGCCATGCGGTTTGTGGCCGCCTGTAAAGGCGCCGACAAACTGATGGCACAAATCCGCCCAAGAGGATATGGAGTTGTCCGGCAAGTGCATGAGCTAGGATCTAACTCCGGGCTTGAGCACGAGCGGGAAGTAGTTGGCAAGGACCTTGTTGTCTCACCCCCCGGCAGCTTGCACCACAATGGTGTAGATGCTGAGGAACTCCGACGGGTGCGACTTGCTGTCGTACTTCTCTGGCACGTTTGGCTTGAAATGCTTCTGGTTGGGCCACTGGACTTGCCGCAGCTCACGGGTGAACGCAGGGCAACCTGCCGCGTACGGCAAGTTACCTGGCACTCCGGGTGCATGCACGTCAACAGAGGGCCCGGCGCGCAGGTCTGATTGACGCCGTGCTTCCCTTCGGCGCTCGATGCGTGTTCGAGCGTCTTCTTGCTGTCTCTCATGAAGGATTTGGCATTGATCGCGACGAGCTCACAGATCCGACGACGCGGTGGAGTAGCTGTCAAGGTGGATCTGGTGAGTCGGCGATCTTGGCCTTCGGGGCAGAGAGTGCACAGTGGTTGCACCCTCGCCGGTCTTGTCGCCACCGGCTCGCGCCTGGCTGCCTTGCCACGGCAGCGATGCACTCGGCTGCTGCGGGTTGTCGCCGTTGGCGAAGCCGATGAGACTCTGAATGGTGGCCCTCTAGTCGTCGATCTTCTCTGGCGCTGGAGCATAGTCTAGGAGCAGCTGGGCACGCGCCAACGCTTCCGCCGGAGTGGTGGGCGGCGGCAGCGAACGGTGCGAGGAGCGAGATATGCTCGGACTCCTAACTGCGTTAGAAGGAGCAACATCCCGTCCAAGCGACCACGCCACGCTCGCGCCAGCATGTGGGCGTGCATGCTGATTCTGAGCGCTTCGGGATCCGCCAGCTTGATCTTGGCCCAACAGATGTATGGTACCATGGGTACCATGGCGCTGCTGGTCCCGCGCCTCCTAGGACGGGCGCGATGCGTGTACGGACGCCGAGGTCTTGGAGTGCGCGCGGTCGTTGTGGGAGGCGACCGCGCCGCCGACGTGCGGTGCAGCCTGGTCCTTGGACCGGGCAGCGCCACGAGTCTCCCCATCGGTGCCCGCTCTTCCGCTGGCGCCTGCTCCTCCAGCCGTCCGCTCCAGCGATGGCGGGCTCGGCGCAGATGGAGCGGCTACCTCAGAAGTCTTCTTCTTCGGCGGCATGTTGATGAAGACGATGAAGATTTGGCTCGCGCGAACGCCGGATCAGGTTCGCACAACCTCGACGCACCCCCTACCTGGCGCGCCAAAGATGTCGGGGGTTGCTGGTCCCTCGCACACCTATGGGGATCGGCGGACCGAACCCCTTTCGGTTCGGCAGGTGGCGGTGGATGCACAAAGAGCAGATCGAGGCGAAATGCACGAGCGAGACGATCGGTTTACCCAGGTTCGGGCCGCACGGATGCGTAAAACCCTACTCCTGCTTTGGTGGTTGAATTGAGTTCTTGCTCGGGAGCGGCGAGTGCTACAGTACACTCAAGCAGCTGGCGAGACCGAGCGTGAAAATGGCTGTCCTCCTTCTCTGTTGCGCATGGGCCTCCTTTTATATGTCTAAGGGGTCACCCACACGTGGCAACAGAGGTGAGGGTAAAAATGTAAAAGGGGTGGTAGTTGGATCCACCGCCTACACGTTGTGTCCTACCTAACCCTGACGGCAGGGGAAAGGGACCGTCAGGGGCGCCACCGTTTGCCACGATGGCTCCTTGTCAGCGCCTGCTCGCCACCGCATGCCCCCGGCTGCACAGCCTCCCGCCACGTACGCCAGGAATGGTCCCAGGGCGACACGTTGGTGGGTGAGCTGGAACGCGGGCTGCGGGGTAGTAGCTTGCCGCGGCAAGCGCCTTGCCGCGGATGTTGTCTTGTCACGTCCGGGAGCTTGCCGCTCACCGGGTCTTGTCGGGGCGCGAGGTGCGCCGCAGCGAGTTTCTTGAGATGCTTTGGTTGGTCCTCCTGGCAAGCTCCTCTTCTCGGGGTCTCGTCTCCATCCCGGCAAGCTCCTCTTGCCGGGGCCTTGTCTCCTTCCCGGCAAGCTCCTCTTGCCGGGGCCTTGTCCCCTTCCCGGCAAGCTCCTCTTGCCGGGGCCTTGTTTTGCTCTTGAATACTTTGTTCTTGAATGGCTCCTAAAGGAACCACAGAGGGTCTTGGCGGTCGCCCGGCAAGCCTTGCCGCGGGTCGCTCCGACTGCCCGTGCACAAGTTTGGGATACTAAGGTACCCCTACTTTAGTACACCGACAGGCCAGGATGGGCTTGCTTGCTAGCAAAGTTTTTATTTCCTCCAGCCTGGCTATTGCAGCATCCGGCCACACAAAGTGGTCGGTGCGTCGGAGCAGGCAATATAGTGGCAACGCCTTTTCTCCTAATCTGGAGATAAAACGGCCCAAGGCTGCCACGCACCTGGCTAGTTTTTGGACCTTCTTGAGGTCGGTTAGTGTTGCCAATTGTGACAATGCTCGAATTTGGTTGGGTTTGCTTCAATTCCCCTATTGGAGACAATGAACCCAAGTAATTTTCCGGTAGGAATGCCGAAAACAAACTTTTTCGAATTGAGCCTTATGTTATATGTTCGGAGGTTGTTGAATGTGAGGCGTAAGTCGTCCACTAATGATTCAACATGCTTGGTTTTGATGACTACGTCATCTACATATGCCTCCATAGTCTTGCCAATTTGTTTTTCCAGGCATGTTTGAATCATGCGTTGGTAAGTGGCGCTGGCGTTTTTGAGGCCGAAAGGCATAGTGTTGAAGCAGAAAGGCCCATACGGGGTGATGAATGCCGTTGCGGCTTGGTCGGATTCCTTCATCTTAATTTGATGGTATCTGGAGTATGCATCGAGGAAACACATTGAATCGTGTCCCGCGGTTGCATCGATAATCTGGTCGATGCGAGGTAGTGGGAAGGGGTCCTTAGGGCAGGATTTATCCTTCTTTGGTACCATGACCAGGTTTGCAAGCCAGTCTGGATGTTTGATCTCTTTGATAAACCCGGGTTCGAGTAGCTTGGCCAGCTCCCCCCATAGCCTGTCGTTTGGGTTCGGAAAATCGCCGGAGCATTTGCTTGACCGGCTTGTATCCCTTCAGTATATTGAGACTATCTTCGGCCAAGGCGCATGGGATTCCTGGCATATCCGAGGGGTGCCAGGCGAAGATGTCCCAATTCTCACACAGCAACGCGCGTAATGCTGCGTCGACCGTCAGGTCCAGCTGTGCCCCAATGGAAGCTGTTTTCTTGGGATCCGTCGGGTGGACTTGAAATTTGACTATCTCGTCAGCTGGCTTGAAAGAGGTGGATTTGGGCCTTTTTTCAAGAATTACATCGTCCCTATTCACTGTGGAACGCAGTGTGGTGAGTTCCTCTACCGCTAGGGCTTCAGACAATGCCTCAAGGGCCAATGATGCGATTTTATTTTTGGCACAGAGTGCTATGTTCGGATCACTGGAGATAGTGATAACACCATTGGGCCCGGGCATTTTGATCTTCATATACCTATAATGAGGTATAGCTTGAAAGCGTGTGAATGCATCTCGCCCTAACAGGGCATGATATCCGCTGTTAAAAGGAGCCACTTGGAAGATTATCTCTTCGGACCTATAGTTTTCTGGTGTGCCGAATACAACATCCAGCTTAATTTTCCCCGAGCATCTTGCTTCCCTGCTGGGAATGTTTCCCCTAAAGGGTGTATTGCTCCGCTCAATGCGACTTCTGTCCATTTGCATTTTATTGAGCATGTCCTCGTAGATGAGGTTCAGTCCGCTACCACCGTCCATTAGCACTTTAGTGAGCCGAAAACAGTCCATGATTGGGTTGAGGACCAGAGCGGCTGGTGCTCGAACTGAGCGGGCTCTTGGTTCGTCATCGGCATTGAAAGAAATTGCCGTATCATTCCAAGGGTTTATTGCTGCTACATGGCAGACTCCGGCAAGGTCGCGAAGTGCCTGTTTGCACCGATTATTTGATGAGAAGGTCTCGAAGACTGTGAGTACTTCGGGATCATGTTCTAAAGAGTACTTTTGCGGTGTAGTATTGGTGAGGATAGCCTCGCCGCTCTTGGCCACCCGCCGGAGTATCCTACACGCCCGTAGGCAGTGCGTTGGTTCGGTATTCAGCGTCATGTGTATTTGACAGGGCCTGTTGAGCCATTCTTCAAAGACAGTTATGTGTCTCATAAAGGGCTTGAATTTCTTGTCCACAGGATGATGATTAGGTGCCCCGTGAGGGTGTACCCTTTTTTCCCGTCCGGGAGATGGCTTAAAGGCATGCGGTTCCCAGTGGGCTGCTTGAGTTTTCCAGGTGCTTTCCATTGCGCAGTACTTCTGTACTATGCGTGCCAAATCTGCGAATTGCATGACACGATGGCGATTGAGGGCATTAAGGATTCCCTCGTCCGTACAATTGTTGCGAAATACTGAAATTGCGTCGTGGTTGCAGCAGTCCTTTATCTTGTTTTTAACAAGGAGGAATCTAGCCCAAAAGTGATGGAATCTAGCCTGTTCCTCCACAACCGCTACCTGATGGGTGATCTGCTGAGATTTAATTTCTCTCTGATCGGGTTTAAGCCCGATCTGATCATAGTCTGTTGAGACTTCCAGGGCGGTGATGCGATCTAGCAGTTCGTTCAAAGATGATAGATCTGCCGGATCCATCTTGTCAGAATATTCGGGGCTGACACGGAGGGGATTTTCGGCGACTTGGGGGTTGCTTTTGGATTAATGGCCGGACGGGCACCCACAGTGACATCGCCGAGCCGGAGGGTTTGCCCTGGAGTTAGGGCTCCTTCGGAAGTGATATTGTCATTGATGACAAGGCGAGCCATCGGTCGGCCAGTTGACGCCACAGAGGAACTCTCAATGAAAGCACCAATGTCGGTGTCAAAACCGGCAGATCTCGGGTAGGGGGTCCCGAACTGTGCATCTAAGGATAGATGGTAACATGAGACAGGGGACACGATGTTTACCCAGGTTCGGCCCTCTTGATGGAGGTAATACCCTACGTCCTGCTTGATTGACTTTGATGAGTATAGGGGTTACAAGACTTGATCTACCATGAGATCGTAATGGCTAAATGCTACCTACTACCTCTTGAGCATTGCGTTGGGTTTCCCTTGAAGAGGAAAGGGTGATGCAGCAATGTAGCGTAAGTATTTCCCTTAGTTTTTGAGAACCAAGGTATCAATCCAGTAGGAGACTGCACGCAAGTCCCTCGTACCTACACAAACAAATAAGAACCTCACAACCAACGCGCTAAAGGGGTTGTCAATCCCTTCACGTTCACTTACGAGAGTGAGATCTGATAGAGATAATAATAATAAGATAATATTTTTGGTATTTTTATGATATAGATTGAAAGTAAAGATTGCAAAATAAACGGTAATAGAAATAGCTTGTTGATGGGAGATTAATATAAAGAAGAATAGACCCGGGGGCCATAGGTTTCACTAGTGGCTTCTCTCAAGATAGCATAAGTATTACAGTGGGTGAATAAATTGCTGTCGAGCAATTGATAGAAAAGTGCATAATTATGAGAATATCTAGGCATGATCATGTATATAGGCATCACGTCCGCGACAAGTAGACCGACACGATTCTGCATCTACTACTATTACTCCACACATCGACCGCTATCCAGCATGCATCCAGAGTATTAATTTCATAAGAACAGAGTAATGCATTAGGCAAGATGACATGATGTAGAGGGATAAACTCAAGCAATATGATATAAACCCCATCTTTTTATCCTCGATGGCAACAATACAATACGTGCCTTGCCGCCCCTACTGTCATTGGGAAAGGACACCGCAAGATTGAACCCAAAGCTAAGCACTTCCCCCATTGCAATAAAGATCAAATTAGTAGGCCAAATCAAACTGATAATTCGAAGAGACTTGCAAAGATAACCAATCATACATAAAAGATTTCAGAGAAGAATCAAATATTGTTCATGGATAAACTTGATCATAAACCCACAATTCATCGGATCTCGACAAACACACTACAAAAAGAGTTACATCAAATAGATCTCCAAGAAGATCGAGGCGAACATTGTATTGAGATCCAAAGAGAGAGAAGAAGCCATCTAGCTAATAACTATGGACCCGATGGTCTGAAGTAAACTACTCACACATCATCAGAGGGGCCATGGAGTTGATGTAGAGGCCCTCCATGATCGATTCCCCCTTTGGCGGAGCTCCGGAAAAGGCCCCAACATGGGATTTCTTGGGTACAGAAGGTTGCGGCGGTGAAAATAGGGTTTCGTGGTGCTCCTGGATGTTTTCGGGGTATATGAATATATATATATATATATATAGGAGGAAGAAGTAGGTCGGTGGAGACACGAGGGGCCCACGAGGGTGGAGGGCGCGCCCAGGGGGTAGGCGCGCCCCCTCCCTCGTGGCCTCGTCGTTGGTTGCTTGACGTCCACTCCAAGTCCCCTGGATCATGTTTGTTCCAAAAATAACTCTCCTGAAGGTTTTATTCCGTTTGGATTCCGTTTGATATTCCTTTTTTACAAAACACTGAAATAGGCAAAAAAACAATTTGCACTGGGCCTTGGGTTAGTAGGTTAGTCCCAAAAATAATATAAAAGTGTATAAATAAGCCCATTAATATCCAAAACAGATAATATAATAGCATGGAACAATAAAAAATTATAGATACGTTGGAGACGTATCACTACCTCTTGAGTACTGTGTTGGTTTTCTCTTGAAGAGGAAAGGGTGATGCAGCAAAGTAGCATAAGTATTTCCCTCAGTTTTTGAGAACCAAGGTATCAATCCAGTAGGAGACTACATACAAGTCCCTCGTACCTACACAAACAAATAAGAACCTCGCAACCAACGCGATAAAGGTGTTGTTAATCCCTTCACGATCACTTACGAGAGTGAGCTCTGATAGATTGAAAGTAAAAGATTGCAAAGTAAAATAGATTGGAAACTTATATGATAAAAGATAGACCTGGGGGGCCATAGGTTTCAGTAGTGGCATCTCTCAAGATAGCATAAGTGTTATGGTGGGTGAACAAATTACTGTCGAGCAATTGATAGAAAAGTGCATAATTATGAGAATATCTAGGCATGATCATGTATATAGGCATCACGTCCGCGACAAGTAGACTGAAACGATTCTGCATCTACTACTATTACTCCACACATTGATCGCTATCCAGCATGCATCTAGAGTATTAAGTTCATAAGAACAGAGTAATGCATTAGGCAAGATGACATGATGTAGAGGGATAAACTCTAGCAATATGATATAAACCCCTTCTTTTAATCCTTGATGGCAACAATACAATACGTGCTTTGCTGCCCCTGCTGTCATTGGGAAAGGACACCGCAAGATTGAACCCAAAGCTAAGCACTACTCCCATTGCAAGAAAGATCAATCTAGTTGGCCAAACCATTTACACTGGGTGTATGACCATAGAAGGTTTTATTCATGTAAACATAACAAAAAATATTCTCTGACTTAAATGAATAACCGTATTTGCAATAAACGTGATCCAATCATATTCATGCTCAACGCAAACACCAAATAATATTTATTTAGGTTCCACACTAATCCTGAAGGTACAGGGACTGTGCGATGGTGATCTTATCAACCTTGGAATCACTTCCAACACACATCATCACCTCGCCCTTAACTAGTCTTTGTTCATTTTGCAACTCCTATCTTGAGTTACTAATCTTAGCAATTGAAATGATATCAAATACCCTGGGTTTACTATGAACACTAGTAAAGTACACATCAATAACTTGTATATCAAATATACCTTTATTCACTTTGCCATACTTCTTATCCGCCAAGTAACTTGGGTAGTTCCACTTCCAATGACCATTTCCTTTGCAGTAGAAGCATTCAGTTTCAGGCTTGGGTCTAGCTTTGGGATTCTTCATGGGAGTGGTAACTTTCTTGCCATTCTTTTGAAGTTTCCCTTTCTTGTCCTTGCCCTTTTCTCGAAACTAGTGGTCTTCTTAACCATCAACACTTGATGCTATTTCTTGATTTCTACCTTCGCTGATTTCAGCATCGCGAAGAGCTTGGGAATCATTTTAGTCATCCCTTGCATATTATATTTCATCACGAAGTTCTAGTTGCTTGGTGATAGTGACTAGAGAACTCTGTCAATCAGTATCTTATGTGGGAGATTAACTCCCACTTGATTCAAGTGATTGTAGTGCCCAGACATTCTGAGCACATGCTCACTAGCTGAGCTATTCTCCTCCAGCTTGTAGGCAAAGTACTTGTCAGAGGTCTCATACCTCCCAACACGGGCATAAGTATGAAATACTAATTTCAGCTCTTGGAACATCTCATATGTTCCATGGCATTCAAAACGTCTTTGAAGTCCCGATTCTAAGCCGTAAAGCATGGTGCACTAAACTATCAAGTAGTCATCATATCGAGCTTGCCAAACATTCATAACGTTTGCATATGCTCCTGCAACAGGTCTGTCACCTAGCTAGCGGTGCATCAAGGACATAATTCTTCTGTGCAGCAATGAGGATAATCCTGATATCATGGACCCAGTCCGTATCATTGCTACTATCATATTTCAACTTAGTTTTCTCTAGGAACATATCAAGAACATAGGGGAGCTACAACGCGAGCTATTGATCTACAATATAATTTGCAAATACTATCAGGACTAAGTTCATGATAAATTAAAGTTCAACCAATCATATTACTTTAGAACTCTCACTTAGATAGACATCCCTCGAGTCATCTAAATGATCACGTGATCCAAATCAACTAAACCAGGTCCGATCCTCACGTGAGATGGAGTAGTCTTCAATGGTGAACATCTCTATGTTGATCATATCTACTATATGATTCACGTTCGACCTTTCGGTCTCCAGTGTTCTGAGGCCATGTCTATACATGCTAGGATCGTCAAGTTTAACCCGAGTATTCTGCATGTGCAAAACTGTCTTCCACCCATCGTATGTGAACATAGAGCTTATCACACCCGATCATCACGTGGTTTCCCGGCATGACGAACTGTCTCAATGGTGCATACTCAGGGAGAACACTTATACCTTGAAATTTTAGTGATGGATCATCTTATAATGTTATCGCCGAACTAAGCAAAATAAGATGCATAAAAGATAAAGATCACATGCAATCAAAATATGTGACATGATATGGCCATCATCATCTTGTGGCTTTGATCTCCATCTCCAAAACACCATCATGATCTCCATCTTCACCGGCTTGACACCTTGATCTCCATCGTAGCATTGTGGTCATCTCGCCAACTATTGCTTCTACAACTATCGCTAATGCATAGTGATAAAGTAAAGCAATTACATGGCGTTTGCATTTCAAACAATAAAGAGACAACCATAAGGCTCCTGCCAGTTGCCGATAACTTTTACAAAACATGATCATCTCCTACAATAACGTATATCACATCAGGTCTCGACCATATCACATCACAACATGCCCTGCAAAAACAAGTTACACGTCCTCTACTTTGTTGTTGCAAGTTTTACAAGGCTGCTACGGGCTTCTAGTAAGAATAGTGTCGGATTTCAGGTTCCGGCAGACCATTGAGGTTCGAACACTGGGGTGCGTGTGGAGATTCCGCCTCCTACCTACCTGCACCACTCAGCCTTGCTAGGATCTCAAACTGTGGAAAGAACAACACAAGAGACACATGATTTATACTGGTTCGGGCCACCGTTGTGGTGTAATACCCTACTCCAGTGTGTGGTGTGGTGGATTGCCTCTTGGGCTGATGATGATGAACCATACAAGGAAGAACAGCCTCGCGAGGGTCAGTTCTTGGCTGGGGGAATGAACTGCTGAGAAGAGTTCAATCACCCTTCTCTCTCTCTCTGGCTGCTTCTCGGAAAAACTCTCTTTTCTTCGGTGGGTGGCTGGTCCTATTTATAGAGGCCCTGGTCCTCTTCCCAAATATCGAGCGGGAAGGGAGCCAACAATGGCGGGCTAATTTGAAAGGGGACAGCCGGTACCAGCTATCCTAACAAAAGTAGTCTTCGCCTGCACAAAGCTCTGGCGGTGACGCCGTCTTGGGCTCCACAGTGACCTCCGCCTCGTAGTCCTCCTGGTCTTGGTCTCATTGCACCGAAATGGCAACCTTTGCCTGATGCCTCGGTACTCCGCGGCTGCGCTTGCCAAATTTGCACCAAAGAGGAAAGGAGGACGCTGCGCTGGCTGGCACCCGCCTGGCGCCCTGAGTCGTCATGGCTTGCTTCACGGGCACCTCGTGAGGTACCCCGCCTTGATCTCTCCGCCTCCTCGTGAGCCAACCTGATGAGGCCGTGCCTGAGGAAGCTCTGCGTCGTCCGCCCCGCGAGGCTTGGCCCCTCGCGAGGGTCTTGGGTTTGCATTGGTGGAGATGGGCCGTGCTGGGCCCCCCTTTGAGCCATGCCGCAGGCTGCAGGCAGGCAAGTCTGGGGACCCCCGTTCCCAGAACGCCGACAGTAGCCCCGGGGCCCAAGGCGCGCCCGGGCTTGGCCGTATAGGGAGGCGAAAGGGCAAGAGCGAAGCGCCGCGGGCCCTAACAGCCTGCGGCCTTGGGCGCCGCGTGGCGGTTGATTAGACGTGGGCGTCTCCACTTCCCCATGATGCCTCGGCAACTGCGCGGATTGGACAAGTCCCTGCATGCAAAGCTGGTCATGATTACCTGCGATCGTGGGGGCCGTCGGTTGGCGCTCGCCAGCTATAAGTACTGATCGATGTGCACCCTTCCAGTTCATCTCTCCTTGCTTTTCATGGCCCCGTCAAGGAGGTTCTCGGCCGTGGAGAAGGGAAAGGCTTGCCAGGTTGAGCATGCCTCTCCCCCGCCCAAGCGCGGCCGAGGGCACCCCCGCAAACATCCTGTGGCCACCACGACAGCTCCCCGCGGCCGCGGAGACGCTTTCCAGCACGGTGGCGGGCGGATTGCTGCAGCCGGGGGTGCACTCTGGCTGCGCGTACCCCTATGCCACGCTTTCGCGGTGCTGAGGTGCTGCCGGAGTTCGTTGTGTGGTCGGCGGAGCCGACTAGTACCCGACTTCCACTTCCTCGCTTCCTCCTTGGCGAGCTCCCGGCCGGCGCCCCGGGCGGCCTCTGGCTTCAGGCCGACGGCTGCTGCAGCCGGGCCTCATGGGTTTCACTGGAGGTCTCCGCAGCCGGGAGCCTGGCCCTGGCCCGCAGTTGGCAGTCGTTTGCCCACGTGTGTGGCCTGGGCCGTCGGTGCACCCTACACTTCAAGTTCGACGTCGATGCCACCCTCTACGTGAGGGTGTTTGGGGAAGATGGTCGCCGCGCAGGGTGTTGCCCCGTGGGTGACGACCGCGGCTGGGAACCCGGCTCCGGCGATGATAGAGAGGGCAGCGCTCGCGTGGCTAGCGGCGTTCAGGGTTCCTCAAGCTTCTCCGGTTCTTCTTCAGGCGGCGACTCTTCTAGGGGTGGCCGCGGTCAGCCTCCACGCTGTCGTATCTGCTTGGGAGGTGGTAGCGTGTCCGCCCGCCATCGCGCCCTGGTGAAGCATGAGAGGGAGTCCGCCTGAGCTCCCGAGGCAGCTCGAGCTTCCCTGCGGGCTGGTGTGAGGCGAGCTGCACCAGATTTGTTCTTTCTTTTCCTTTTTCCTGCGTAAAAAGGACAGTAGTGTGGAGCCCCGCGGGGGCGTGTATTGGTTATTGCTGTTAATCATCATTTTTCTTTCTTTATCATACCTTCCGGCTACATGCCCGCGCATGGACAGTTCCCAGCCCCGGCCGTGGGGGCGACTGACCCAGGCCCTGTGTTTGTGTCGCGGTGCCCGAGGGGCACGGACTGGAGGGGTGCTCCTGCAAGGGGCCTAGGTCACGAACCCTTTGAATGACTAGGATAGGAACACTCGCGAGGGCGCTCGGCTGCCCCCCTCGTGAGGCCTTGCACAAGAGAAATCGAGGCAGGAAAATAAAAAAGTCGAAGAACCACAAGCCAAAGTCGGCAACAACTTCAATAAAACTTCCAATGAGAAGAAACAAGCCAACTGCGGAAAGCAAATGAAAAGCCGCGTCCGGCACCTAATCTAGTCTTTGACGTCTTCTCACCAGCGCGGAGCTAAGTGCTGCCACTGGGCGTGGGAGGGAGCCCCAGGGCCTGAGGCCGGCGCTCCTGAGACTCCGGGGCGTGTACAGCCCCAACTCATTATTACGTGAGAGTGTCACGGTCGGCGAGCTTCACAGGCGTTGGCCTTCTTCACAGGCTTCGGGCCTTTTCCGAAATGCGATAGCTTCACAGGCATTCGCCTTCTTCATAGGCTCCGGGCCTTTTCCAAAACGCGATAGCTTCACAGGCATTCGCCTTCTTCACAGGCTCCAGGCCTTTTCCAAAATGCGATAGCTTCATAGGCATTCGCCTTCTTTGCAGGCTCTGGGCCATTTTAGGGGTAGAACCTCCGGAGGTGCTGGATGTTCCATGCGTTCTGGACTGGCACCCCCTCCTGAGTCTCCAAGCGCACGGAGCCGGGCCTGGAAACATGAACAACTTTGAACGGGCCCTCCCACATGGGAGAGAGCTTGTGCAGCCCCTCCTTGGAGAGGACCCGCCTGAGCACGAGGTCTCCTACCTCGAGAGTTCTGGGGCGGATGTTGCGGCAGTGATATTGCCACAGAGCTTGTTGGTACCTCGCCGCTCGTAGTGCGGCTTGTCGGCGACGTTCCTCCCCCAGCACGAGGTCCATCCCCTGCATGGCGTCCTGTTGCGTCTCGTCGAACGCCAGGACCCATGCGGAGCGACACCTGACCTCGTGAGGGAGGACCGCTTCGGCTCCATAGACCAGGAAGAACGGGGTCTCCCCAGTCGGCTTGGTCGCGGTTGTGCGGATGGACCACAACACGGACGGAAGCTCGTCGTACCAACCTCTGCCGCAGGCCTCCAGCTTCTTCTTGAACGTCCTGGTCTTCAGGCCCCTCAGGACCTCCACATTGGCTCGCTCGGCCTGGCCGTTGCTTCGGGGGTGCGCCACTGAAGCATAGCATATCTGCGTTCCAAGGTTAGCACAGTATGTTTTGAAGAGGTTACTGGTGCACTGCGAACCGTTGTTTGTGATGATGTGATTCGGCACCCCGAACCGGCTCACGATGCCCTTGATGAACTTGACCGCGGAACCCGCGGGAATGGTGCGGACGGCCTCTACTTCAGCCCACTTGGTGAACTTGTCCACGGCAACGTAAAGGTAGTGGTAGCCCCCTGGCGCCCGAGGAAACGGGACCAAGATGTCCAGCCCCCAAACTGTGAATGGCCACGAAAGGGGGATAGTCTGCAAGCCTCCTGCTGGCTGATGGATCTGCTTGGCGTGGAACTGGCAGGCCTCACAAGCTTTCACTAGTTCGACGGCGTCATTGAGCGCGGTGGGCCAATAAAACCCACCGCGGAATGCCTTGCCGACGAGGGTCCGTGATGATGAATGATGTCCACAGTCTCCGCTGTGTATATCTTCCAGTAGTTCCTTCCCTTGCTCCCTGGAGATGCAGTGCAGGGATACATCGTTTGGTCGCTTCCGATAGAGCTCTCCATCCTTGATGCAGTATGCCGTGGCCTGGCGTGCCACTTGCTCTGCTTCCTCCTCCTTCTCCGGCAAGGTCCCTTGCGTTAAGTAACTCCGGAGCTCCGTGAACCAGCATCCCTCCTGAGGTTCCATCTTCAGGAGCAGGCGTGCTCCTGAGGCCGGGCTGCAGGTCGGAGCTCCTAAGGCAGGTGGCTGGGGGAGCTCCTCTCGAGGCTGAGCCGTGTTTGACATTGACGGCAAGGCCGAGGGCTTGAAGAGCCGCTCCTTGAAAATGCCAGGATCCTGAGGTAACCGCGTGGACGCCCGTTTGGCGATGTCGTCGGCCTCCTGATTGGTGCCATGGGGCACATGCTGCAACTCCAACCCCCAGAACTGCTTCTCCATCCCGCGGACTTCCGCAAGGTAGGCTTCCATGTGCTCATCCTTTGGCTCGTACACCTTGTTGGAGGAATTGACAAGGAGCTGCAAATCACCCTTGATGGTGAGGAGTTTCACCCCCAGGGTAGCTGCGGCCTTCAAGCCTGCTACTAAACCTTCATACTCCGCTATGTTGTTGGAGACCTTTTCACCGTGCTGGAAACAGAGCTGCACAACGTAATAGAGCTTGTCCTAAGTGGGCGATATAAGCACCGCCCTAGCCCCAGCGCCATGCCTGGAGCACGCCCCAGCGAAGTGCATGACCGAGCCTTCTGGCGCCTCGCTTCCCGGTGATAGGGACCGATCCTCGTCATCCTTGAGGCCTAGTGCCTTCGTCCATTCTGCCACAAAATCCGCCAACGCAGCTCCCTTGATGACTTTGGTCGTGCTGAATTCGAGCTGAAACGCTTGCAGTTCTATGTTCCACTCAGCGACCCTTCCAGCTGAATTGGGGCTCCTAAGCACTCTCTCCAGGGGGTATGACGAGACGACCTTGATGGGGTGCCCCTGAAAATAGTGTTGCAGCTTGCGCGAGGCCACCAGTAGCGCGAGGAGGAGTTTCTAAGGCATCGGGTACCGCGCCCTTGCATCCCGCAACACCGTGCTGACGAAGTACACTGGGTGCTCAACGAGGTGGAGTGCGTCAGTGTTGGTGGCTCCCTTCGGAGACCATGGCGCCTCTTGAGGCAACGAGACCTCCTGAGACTGGCCATTTGGGAGAGGGGCCTCTTCCGCCTCCGGTGCACCCCTCTGCAGCGGCTGATCCTCCTCAGACGCTGCGGCAGTTTCTGTGGGCCTTCCTCGTTCCTGTTCCGCCTTGTCCCGGGCCGCTGCCGCGGTTTTGATTCGACGCTCCTCTCTGACTGCCACCAAGGCTGCGCTGGCGGAGTAGGGAGTGGCGGCGAGGTAAAGCACTAGGGGCTCTTAAGGGCGCGGAGCCACCATGACCGGTGGACTGGTCAGGTATCTCTTGAGATCCTAGAACGCCTTGTCGGCCTCTTTAGTCCACTCGAAGGGCCCCTTTTTCTTCATTAGCTGGAAGAAGGGTAGCGCTCGCTCCCCCAACTTGGAGATGAAGCTCCCTAGCGCGGTCACGCGCCCCGTGAGCTTCTGCATTTCTCTGAGGGTCTTTGGCGGGCTCATGTCTTCCACTGCCTTGACCTTCTCCGGGTTAGCCTCGATGCCTCGGTGGGACACGAGGAAACCCAAGAGCTTGCCTGAGGGGACTCCGAACACACACTTCTCTGGGTTGAGCCGTAGGCTCACCACGTTGAGCCTCGCGAAAGTTTCCTCCAGGTCTTGTATCAAGGTCCTGGCCTCCCGAGACTTTAACACAATGTCATTGACGTAAGGTTCAACATTCTTCCCGAGCTACGGGCCCAAGGTGATGTGCATTAGCCGCTGAAAGGTCGCCCCTGCGTTACGCAGCCCGAATGGCATGCATGTGTAGCATTACACCCACTCGGGGTTAGGAAAGCTGTCTTCTCGACGTCTTCTACCGCCATCTTGACCTAGTGATACCTAGAGAAGGCATCCAGGAAGCATAACAGGTCGCATTCCGCAGTGGAATCGATGATCTGGTCGATGCGGGGAGCGGGAACGGATCCTGCGGGCACGCTTTGTTGAGGTTGGTGAAGTCGACACACATGCGTTCCTTCCCTCCCTTCTTTGGCACAACGACAGGGTTGGCCAACCAATCTGGGTATCGGACCTCGCGACTGACCCCAGCGGCCTCTAATTTGCGGGTCTCTTAGACGATGAAGGCCTGCTTTTCTATGGACTGCTGCCTGGCCTTCTGCTTCACAGGGCGCACGTTGGGGCACACGTTGAGGTGATGCTCGATTACACTCCTGGGGATCCCTGCCATCTGGTCTGGCTCCCAAGCGAATACCTTCTTGGTTGCGCGCAGGAACCCGACCAGGGCCTCCTCCTGCTCGAGTTTGAGGTGGGCGCCTATGGTGAAAGTGGCGTTGGTGGACCCGTCCTCATCGATGGGTATCTGCTTGGTTTCTGCCTTGTCTTGGGTGAACAACTGTTTCTTCTTGGTGGGCGCAGCTCCCTTGGGCTCGGGGGACTCCAAGTCGGCGGGCTGTGCCGACGCCGCTGTCTTGAAGACGAGCTTGAGCACCCGCAGAGCGTCCCCGGTGTCCCCGTGCATGGTGAGGACACCGCTGCTCCCGGGCATCTTCATGAGGTTACACGCCGGGAGCGTCGCGGCCATGAACTGGGCCAGCGCTGGGTAGCCGAGGATGGCGTTGTAGGGGAGGTCGATGGGAGCGATGTCGAAGTCGACCAGCTCCGTGCGGAAGTTGTCGTAGGTGCCGAAGGTTACTGGGAGCCGGATCTGTCCCAAGGAGCTGGACGATCCACCCCCAACGCCTGAGAAGGGCCGGCTGGGTCGCAGCCGTTCCTGGGGTATGCAGAGGAGATTGAAAGCCTCGACCAAGAGCATGCTGAGGCCCGCGCCGCCATCAATGAGGGTTCTGGTGATGTCCACCTGGCAGATGGTGGGGGTGCACAACATGGGGAGCGCACCCGAGCAGGCCGAGTTGGAGGGGTGGTCCTCCTAGGTGAAGGTCTGGCCGGTGTCGGGCGCCGCCCGATCCAGGTGAGTCCCCTGCCGCGTGGAAGCGGCGCTGACCCAGCGGATGAACGGCTTGACGTGGTGACTTGTGGGCGGCGCCTACGAGCTGCCCAGGAGGGCCGCAACGACCGGGGGTGTCGGTGTAGTGCGATGGGCGGGGAAGAGGTCGCGGGGCTCTTCTCGAGAGGCCACGGAGGCTGCCGGCGGGTGGGGCAGCCATGCGCGTGAAGCGCCGGTGAGGGCCGCGGGGAGCCAGTTGGCCGCAACCCTATCGTTACCCCCCTGCTTTGAGGAGGGCCTCCTCGCTCGCCAGCAAGAAGGCCAGCGGATCTGTCGCGCCACCGTAGCGCGGCGGCGTCATTGTCTTGAGCTTGTCCGGCCACCGTACCCGTTGCAGGGCTGGGACCCGGGCTCGGAGCCCCCTGGCCCCCGTGCTGGCGCTTGCGGCCGAAGAGGGCGACGCGCTGCTCATCGCGAGGCAGGCCGTGGCGGTGGCGGAAGAGAAAACTCCGGTGCACCCACTACCTGGCGCGCCAAATGTCGGATTTCGGGTTCCGGCACACTCTTGAGGTTCGAACACTGGGGTGCGCACGGAGATTCCGCCTCCTACCTACCTGCACCACTCAGTCTTGCTAGGATCTAAAACTGTGGAAAGAACAACACAAGAGACACAGTATTTATAATGGTTCGGGCCACCGTTGCCTACTCCAGTGTGTGGTGTGGTGGATTGCCTCTTGGGCCGATGATGATGAACCATACAAGGAAGCACAACCTCGTGAGGGTCAGTTCTTGGCTGGGGGGATGAACTGCTGAGAAGAGTTCAATCACCCTTCTCTCTCTCTCTCTGGCTGCTTCTCGGAAAAACTCTCTTTTCTTCGGTGGGTGGCTGGTCCTATTTATAGAGGCCCTACGCTCACGCAAGATCTATCTATGAGATGCATAGCAACGAGAGGGGGAGAGTGTGTCCACGTACCCTCGTGGACCGAAAGCGGAAGCGCTTGACAACGCGGTTGATGTAGTCGAACTTCTTCTCGTTTCGACTGATCAAACACTGAACGTATGACACATCCGAGTTCTGCACACGTTCAGCTCGATGACGTCCCTCGAACTCTTGATCGAGCAAAGTGTCGAGCGAGAGTTCCGTCAGCACGATGGCGTGGTGATGGTGATGGTGAAGTGATCCGTGCAGGGCTTCACCTAAGCACTACGAAGATATGACCGGAGGCATAAACTATGGAGGGGGCGTCGCACACGGCTAAAAATTGTTGGTGTGTGTTCTAGTGGTGCTCCCCTTCAGATATATAGGTTGGAGGGGAGGAGAGGTAACAAAGGGGGCACTCCAAGTAGGATGAATCCTACTTTGGGTCCTCCCAATTCAGCCTTCCCCCTTTCCTATTCCTATTTGGAGTAGGAAGGGAAGAGGGGGAAGGGGGAATCCTATTCCCTTTTTCCTTTTCCTCCTTCCCCTTTTCGACTCCAATTTCGCCATACCATATGGGAGGGGCGCACCAGCCCCTTAGGGGCTTGTCTGTCCACCTCTTGGCCCATTAAGGCCCATGCAGTTGCCGGGGGGATGCCCGGAACCACTTCCGGTGACCCGATATGCACCCGGTACCCCAGGAACACTTTCGGTGTCCGAATATCATCGTCCAATATATGAATCTTTACCTCTCGGCCATTTAGAGACTCCTCGTCATGTATGGGATCTCATTCGGGACTCCGAACAACATTCGTTCACCAAATCACATAACTCATATAATACAAAATCGTCATCGAACGTTAAGCGTGCAAACCCTATGGGTTAGAGAATTATGTAGACATGACCGGGACACTTCTCCGGTCAATAACCAACAGCGGAACCTGGATGCACATATTGGTTCCCACATATTCTACAAAGATCTTTATCGGTCGTACCATAATGACAACATACGTTATTCCCTTTGTCATTGATATGTTACTTGCCCGAGATTCGATCGTTGCTATCTCCATACTGTCGGATTTCGGGTTCCGGTAGACCCTTAAAGTTCGAACACTGGGGTGCGCGCGGAGATTACATCTTCTACCTCTCCGTCTCGCAAAGATCTAGACTACTGAAAGAACTACGCAAGAGACACAAGGTTTATATTGGTTCGGGCCACCGTTGTGGTGTAATACCCTACTCCAGTGTGTGGTGGGTGAATTGCCTCTTGGGGCTGATGATGATGAACGATACAAGGAAGAACAGCCTCGCGAGGGTCTATTCTTGGCTGGGGTGATGAACTGCCGGGAGGAGTTCAGCCACCTTTCTCTCTTTCTCTCTCTCTCTCTTTCTCTCTCACTGCCTTACTCTTACTCGCCGGCCCCCCTTGCTCTTTGGGCGGCTGGTCCTATTTATAAAGGCCGTGCCTGAGGAAGGTCCGTGTCGTCCGCCCCGCGAGGCTTGGCCCCTCGGGAGGGTCTTGAGTCTTGTGTTGATGAAGATGGGCCGTGCTAGCCCCCCTTTGAGCCACGCCGCAGGCCGCAGGCAGGCAAGTCTGGGGACCCCCGTTCCCAGAACGCCGACAGTAGCCCCCGTGCCCAAAGCGCGCCCAGACTTGGCCGTGCCGAGAGGCGAAAGGGCAAGGGCGAAGCGCCGCGGGCCCTAACAGCCTGCGGCCTTGGGCACCGCGTGGCAGTTGATGGGACGTGGGCGTCTCCGCTTCCCCACCACACCTTGGTGATCGCGCGAGTTGGACAAGTCCCTGCATGCAAATCGTGTCATGATTACCTGTGATCGTGGAGGCCGGCGGTTGGCCTTCGCCGGCTATAAGTACAAAGCTACGCGTGCCCTTCCAGTTCATCCCCCCTTGCTTCTCCTTTTTCTTCATGGCCCCATCGAGGAGGTTCTCGGCCCTCGAGAAGGGGAAGGCTTGCCGGGTTGAGCCGGCCTCTCCCCCACCCAAGCGCGGTAGAGGGAACCCTCGCAAGCATCTTGTGGGCACCATGGTGGCTCCCCGCGGCCGTGGAGGTGATCTTCAGCACGTCGACGGGCGGATTGCTGCAGCCGGGGGGGGGGGGGGGGCGCTCCGGCTGCGGGTCCCCCCAGGCCGCGCGTTCGTGCTGCTGAAGTGCTGCCGGAGTTCGTCGTGTGGTCGGCGGAGCCAGCTAGCACCCGGCTCCCGCTTCCTCGCTTCCTCCCTGGTGAGCTCCCGGGCGGCCTCTGGCTCCAGGTCGACGGCTGCTGCAGCCGGGCCTCATGGGTCTCCCTGGAGGTCTCCACGACCGGGAGCCTGTTCCTGGCCCGCGGTTGGCTGACGTTTGCCTGTGCGCGTGGCCTGAGCTGTCGGTGCACCCTACACTTCAAGTTCGACGGCGATGCCACCCTCTACGTGAGGGTGTTTGGGGAAGATGGTCGCCGCGCAGGGTGTTGCCCCGAGGGTGACGAGCGCGGCTGGGAACCCAGCTCCGGTGATGATTGAGGGAGCAGCGCTCGTGCGGCTGGCGGCGTTCGGGGTTCCTCAAGCTTCTCCGGTTCTTCTTCATGCGGCGACTCCTCCAGCGGTGGCCGCGGTCAGCCTCCACGCCGTCGTATCTGCTTGGGGGGTGGCAACGTGTCCGCACGCCGCCGCGCCCTGGTGGAGCGCGAGAGGGAGTCCGCCTGAGCCCCGGAGGCAGCTCGGGCCTTCCCCGTGGGCTGGTGTGAGGCGAGCCGTGCCAGATTTGTTCTTCCTTTTCCCTTTTTCCTGCATAACAAAGACAATAGTGCGGAGCCCCGCGGGGGCGTGTTTGGGTTATTGCTGTTAATCATCGTTTTCCTTTCGTTACCTTTCCTTCCGGCTATGTGCCCGAGTGTGGATAGTTCCCGACCCCGGCCGTGGGGGGGGGGGGCGACCGACCCAGGCCCTTTGTTTGTGTCGCGGTGCCCGTGGGGCACGGACTGGAGGGGTGCTCCTGTAAGGGGCCCAGGTCGCGAACTCTTTGAATGACTAGGATAGGAACGCTCATGAGGGGCTCAGCTGCCGCCCCTCGCAAGGCCTTGCGCAAGAGAAATCGAGGAAGGAGAGTGAAAAGCCGAAGAACCGCAAGCCAAAGACGGCAAGAACTTCAATAAAACTTCAAATGAGAAGGAAGAAGCCAACTGCGGAAAGCAAATGAAAAGCCGCGTCCAGCACCTAATCTAGTCTTCGACGTCTTCTCACCAGCGCGGAGCTAAGTGCTGCCACTAGGCGTGGGAGGGAGCCCCAGGGCCTGAGGCCGGCGCTCCTGAGACTCCGGGGCATGTACAGCCCCAACTCATTATTACGTGAGAGTGTCATGGGCGGCGAGCTTCACAGGCATTGGCCTTCTTCACAGGCTCCGGGCCTTTTCCAAAATGCGATAGCTTCATAGGCGCTCGCCTTGCTTCACAGGCTCCGGGGCTTTTCCAAAACGTGATAGCTTCACAGGCACTCGCCTTGCTTCACAGGCTCTGGGCCTTTTCCAAAACGCGATAGCTTCACAGGCGCTCGCCTTGCTTCACAGGCTCCGGGCCTTTTCCAAAACGCGATAGCTTCAGAGGCGCTCGCCTTGCTTCACAGGCTCTGGGCCTTTTCCAAAACGCGATAACTTCACAGGCACTCGCCTTGCTTCACAGGCTCTGGGCCTTTTCAGGGGTAGAACCTCCGGAGGTGCTGGATGTTCCATGCATTCTGGACCGACACTCCCTCATGAGTCTCCAAGTGCGCGGAGCCGGGCCTGGAAACATGAAAAACCTTGAACGGG
The DNA here is from genome assembly GCA_034509565.1 of Triticum monococcum. NCBI lineage: Eukaryota > Viridiplantae > Streptophyta > Magnoliopsida > Poales > Poaceae > Triticum > Triticum monococcum. The sequence goes on along the minus strand of CM067842.1, from coordinate 197,482,848 downwards.
CCCTCCCACATGGGAGAGAGCTTGTGCAGTCCCTCCCTGGAGAGAACCCACCTGAGCACGAGGTCTCCTACCCCAAGAGTCCTGGGACGGATGTTGCGGCAATGACATCGCCGCAGCGCTTGCTGGTACCTCGCCGCTCGCAACGCGGCTTCTCGGCGACGTTCCTCCCCCAGCACGAGGTCCATCCCCCGCATAGCGTCCTACTGCGCCTCGTCGAACGCCAGGACCCGCGTGGAGCAACGTCTGACCTCGTGAGGGAGGACCGCTTCCGCTCCGTAGACCAGGAACAATGGGGTCTCTCCAGTCGGTTTGGTCGCGGTGGTGCGGATGGACCACAGCACGGACTGAAGCTCGTCGTACCAACCTCTGCCACAGGCCTCCAGCTTCTTCTTGAACGTCCTGGTCTTGAGGCCCCTTAGGACCTCCGCGTTGGCTCGCTCGGCCCGACCGTTGCTTCGGTGGTGCGCCACTGAGGCATAGCATATCTGCGTTCGAAGGTTAGCACAGTATGTTTTGAAGAGGTTACTCGTGAACTGTGAACCATTGTCTATGATGATGCGATTCGGCACCCCGAACCGGCTTACGATACCCTTGATGAACTTGACCGCGGAACCCGCGGGAATGGTGCGGACAGCCTCTACTTCAGCCCACTTGGTGAATTTGTCCATGGCAACGTAGAGGTAGCGGTAGCCCCCTGGCGCCCGAGTAAACGGGCCCAAGATGTCCAGCCCCCAGACTGTGAATGGCCACGAAAGTGGGATAGTCTGCAAGCCTCCTACTGGCTGATGGATCTGCTTGGCGTGGAACTGGTAGGCTTCACAAGCTTTCACTAGTTCCATGGCGTCCTTGAGCGCGGTGGGCCAATAAAACCCACTGTGGAACGCCTTGCCGACGAGGGTCCGCGATGATGAATGATGTCCGCAGTCTCCGTCGTGTATATCTTCCAGTAGTTCCTTCCCTTGCTCCCTGGAGATGCAGCGCAGGGATACATCGTTTGGCCGCTTCCGGTAGAGCTCTCCATCTCTGTTGTAGTATGCCGTGGCCTGGCGTGCCACTCGCTCCGCTTCCTCCTCCTTCTCCGGCAAGGTCCCTTGCGCTAAGTAGCTCTGGAGCTCCATGATCCAACATGCCTCCTGAGGTTCCATCGTCAGGAGCAGGCACGCTCCTGAGGCTGGGCCACAGGTCGGAGCTCCTAAGGCAGGTGGCTGGGGAGCTCCTCCAAGGGCTGAGCCGTGTTTGATAATGTCGGCAGAGCTGAGGGCTTGAAGAGCCGCTCCTCGAAAACGCCAGGCTCCTGGGGTAACCGTCTGGACGCGCGTTTAGCGATATCGTCGGCCTCCTGATTGGTTCCACGGGGCACATGCTGCAACTCCAACCCCCAAAATTGCTTCTCCATCCTGCGGACTTCTGCAAGGTAGGCTTCCATGTGCTCATCCTTTGGCTCATACACTTTGTTGGAGAAATTGACAAGGAGCTGCGAATCGCCCTTGATGGTGAGGCATTTCACTCCCAGGGCGGCCGCGGCCTTCAAGCCTGCTATTAAACCTTCATACTCCGCTATGTTGTTGGACACCTTTTCGCCTTGCTGGAAACAGAGTTGCACGGCGTAATAGAGCTTGTCCTGTGTGGGCGATATAAGCACCACCCCAGCTCCAGCGCCATGCCTGGAGAACGCCCCATCGAAGTACATGACCCAGCCTTCTGGCGCCTCGCTTCCCGGGGATAGGGACCGATCCTCATCGGCCTTGAGGCCTGGCGCCTCCGTCCACTCTGCCACAAAATCCGCCAATGTTGCTCCCTTGATGACCATGGTTGTGCTGAATTCGAGCTGAAACGCTTGCAGCTCTATGTTCCACTCAGCGACCCTTCCTGCTGAATTAGGGCTCCCGAGCACTCTCTCGAGGGGGTATGACGAGACGACCTTGATGGGGAGACCCTGAAAATAGTGTCGCAGCTTGCGCGAAGCCACCAGTAGCGCGAGGAGGAGTTTCTGAGGCATGGGGTACCGTGCTCTTGCATCCTGCAGCACCGTGCTGACGAAGTACACTGGGTGCTCAACGAGGCGGAGTGCGTCAGTGCTGGTGGCTCCTTCCGGAGAGCCTGGCGCCTCTTGAGGCAATGAGGCCTCCTGAGACTGGCCATCTAGAAGAGGGGCCTCTTCTGCCTCTGGTGTGCCCCTCTGCGGCGGCTGATCCTCCTCAGCCACGGTGGTGGTTTCTGGAGGCCTTCCTTGTCCCTGTTCTGCCTTGTCCCGGGCTGCTGCCGTGGTTTTGATTCAGCGCTCCTCTCTGACTGCCACCAAGGCTGCGCTGGCGGAGTAGGGAGTGGCGGCGAGGTAAAGCACCAGGGGCTCATGAGGGCGCGGTGCCACCATGACCGGTGGGCTGGTCAGGTATCTCTTGAGATCCTGGAACGCCTTGTCGGCCTCTTCAGTCCACTTGAAGTGCCCCTTTTTCTTCATTAGCTGGAAGAAGGGCAGGGCTCGTTCTCCCAACTTGGAGATGAAGCGCCCTAGCGCGGTCATGCGCCCCGTGAGCTTCTACATTTCTCTGAGGGTCTTTGGCGGGCTCATGTCTTCCACCGCCTTGACCTTCTCTGGGTTAGCCACGATGCCTCGGTGGGACACGAGGAAACCCAAGAGCTTGCCCGAGGGGTATCCGAACACACAGTTCTCTGGGTTGAGCCATAGGTTCACTGCGTTGAGGCTCGCGAAGGTTTCCTCCAAGTCCTGTATCAAGGTCCCGGCCTCCCGAGACTTTACCACAATGTCATTGACGTAAGCTTCAACATTCTTCCCGAGCTGCGGGCCCAAGGTGATGTGCATCAGCCGCTGAAAGGTCGCCCCTGCGTTACACAGCCTGAATGGCAGGCAGGTGTAGCACTAAACCCCACACGGGGTTAGGAAGGATGTCTTCTCGACGTCTTCTACTTCCATCTTGATCTGGTGATACCCAGAGAAGGCATCCAGGAAGCATAATAGGTCACATTCCACAGTGGAATCGACGGTCTGGTCGATGCGGGGGAGCGGGAACGGATCTTGCGGGCATGCTTTGTTGAGGTTGGTGAAGTCAACACACATACGCTCCTTCCCTCCCTTCTTTGGCACAACGACAGGGTTGGCCAACCAATCTGGGTATCGGACCTCGCGGATGACCCCAGCGGCCTCTAATTTGCGAGTCTCCAAACGATGAAGGCCTGCTTTTCTGTGGACCGCCGCCTGGCCTTCTGCTTCACAGGGCGCACGTTGGGGCACACGTTGAGGTGATGCTCGATTACACTCCTGGGGATCCCTGCCAACTGGTCCAGCTCCCAAGCTTGGTTTTTGCCTTGTCTGGGTGAACAACTGCTTCTTCTTGGCGGGTGCAGCCCCCTTGGGCCCGGGGGTCTCCAAGTCGGTGGGCTGTGTCGACGCCGCCATCTTGAAGGCGAGCTTGAGAGCCCGCGGCGCGTCCCCGGTGTCCCCGTGCACAGTGAGGACACCGCTGCTCCCGGGCATCTTCATGAGGTTGTACGCCGGGTGCGTCGCAACCATGAATTGGGCCAGTGCTGGGTAGCCAAGGATGGCGTTGTAGGGGAGGCCGATGGGGCCGATGTCGAAGTCAACCAGCTCCGTGTGGAAGTTGTCGTAGGTGCCGAAGGTCACTGGGAGCTGGATCTGCCCCAAGGAACTGGACGACTTGCCCCCGACGCCTGAGAAGGGCCGGCTGGGTTGCAGCCGTTCCAGGGGTATGCGGAGGAGGTTGAAGTCCTCGACCGAGAGCACGCTGAGGCCCGCGCCGCCATCAATGAGTGTTCTGGTGACGGCCACCTGGCAGATGGTGGGGGTGCACAATATGGGGAGCGCGCCCGAGCAGGCCGAGTTGGAGGGGTGGTCCTCCGAACTGAAGGTCAGGCCGGTCTCGGGCGCCGTCCGATCCGGGGGAGTCCCCTGCCGCGTGGAAGCGGCGCTGACCCGGCGGATGAACGGCTTGACGTGGTGACTTGTGGGCGGCGCTTGCGAGCCGCCCAGGAGGGCCGCGACGACCGGGGGTGTTGGTGTAGCGCGATGGGACGGCGCAGGAGAGCCCCCTACGGCGCGGACGAGCTCGGCGACGCGGTCGAGCCATTCCCCGTAGACGTCGTCGGTGGGGTGGCAGCGCAGGAGCTCGTTTGCCGCGATGAGTGTAGCCCGAGCCTCCATGGGCGCGCTAAGCGCGCGGGGCGAAGATCCAGCTGGGGCGAGCGTGGGAGTTGCAGTGTGGCCGTCTTGGCGCACGGATGGATGCTGAGACGATGCTTGCTGCTCGTCCCCCGCCGGGCTGGTGGTGGCGTTGATGGCAAGTGACAGGGAACGGCGAGGACGCCAGCCGACAGGGGCTATCCGGGTGACGCGGGAGGCGAGGACGGCCCAGCGCTCCGCGCGGGCTCGACGAGCGTCAGACATGAGCGTGATTATCGGAGGAGAACTGAGCGGTGGAACACGAATTCTGGCGCACCCCTACCTGGCGCGCCAAATGTCGGATTTGGGTTCCGACAGACCCTTAAGGTTTGAACACTGGGGTGCGCGCAGAGATTACGTCTTCTACCTCTCCGTCTCGCAAAGATCTAGACTACTGAAAGAACTGCGCAAGAGACACAAGGTTTATACTGGTTCGGGCCACCGTTGTGGTGTAATACCCTACTCCAGTGTGTGGTGGATGGATTGCCTCTTGGGGCTGATGATGATGAACGATACAAGGAAGAACAACCTTGCGAGGGTCTGTTCTTGGCTAGGGTGATGAACTGCCGGGAGGAGTTCAGCCACCTTTCTCTCTTTCTCTCTCTCTCTCTTTCTCTCTCACTGCCTTACTCTTACTCGCCGGCCCCCTTGCTCTATGGGCGGCTGGTCCTATTTATTGAGGCCCTGGTCCTCTTCCCAAATATCGAGCGGGAAGGGAGCCAACAATGGCAGGCTAATTTGAAGGGGGACGGCAAGTATAAACTATCCTAACAAAAGCAGTCTCCGCCTACGCAAAGCTCTGGTGATGACACCGTCTTGGGCTCCACGGTGACCTGCATCTCGTAGTCCTCCTGGTCTTGGTCTCGTTGCACCGAAATGGCAACCTTTGCCTGATGCCTCAATACTCTGCGGCTGCGCTTGCCCCCTTTGCACCAAAGAGGAAAGGAGGACGTTGCGCGGGCTGGCACCCGCCTGGCGCCCTGAGTCGTCATGGCTTGCGTCACGGGCACCTCGCGAGGTACCCCACCTTGATCTCTCCGCCTCCTCGCGAGCCAGCCTAACGAGGCCGTGCCTGAGGAAGGTCCGTGTCGTCCGCCCCGCGAGGCTTGGCCCCTCACGAGGGTCTTGATTCTTGTGTTGATGAAGATGGGTCATGCTGGCCCCCCTTTGAGCCACGCCGCAGGCCGTAGGCAGGCAAGTCTGGGGACCCCCGTTCCCAGAACGCCGACACATACCTAGTTCAATCTCGTTACCGACAAGTCTCTTTACTCGTTCCATAATGCATCATCCCTCAACTAACTCATTAGTCACATTGCTTGCAAGGCTTATTATGATGTGCATTACCGAGAGGGCCCAAAGATACCTCTCCGATACTCGGAGTGACAAATCCTAATATCGATCTATGCCAACCCAGCAAACACTTTTGGATATACCTGTAGAGCATCTTTATAATCACCCAGTTACATTGTGATGTTTGATAGAACACAAGGTATTCCTCTGGTATCTGAGAGTTGCATAATCTCATAGTCAAAGGAATATGTATATGACATGAAGAAAGCAATATCATAAAACTTAACGATCATTATGCTAAGCTAATGGATGGGTCTTGTCCATCACATCATTCTCCTAATGATGTGATCTTGTTCATCAAATGACAACACAAGTCTATGGTTAGGAAAGTTAACTATCTTTGATGAAGGAGCTAGTCTAGTAGAGGCTTACTAGGGACACGGTGTTTTGTCTATGTATCCACACATGTATCAAGTTTCCGGTTAATACAATTCTAGCATGAATAATAAACATCTATCATGATATAAGGAAACATAAAATAACAACTTTATTATTGACTTTAGGGCATATTTCCTTCAAGACTGTGATGGTGGCGTGTGTGGCACAAAGTCTACCATGAGTCGAATGTGTACTGTACCCGGCTCCGACCAGCAAAATCCTCAAGAGTGGCTTAACAATCCATTCCATACAATGCTTATGCATAGGTGCGCTAGAAACTCACCAATGGGGATTTTGGACTCCCGGAGAACGCCTTTCCATTCTGCTGTTTCGCTCGTCACTACAATCCTTGTTCTTTATTTACTTTTAATTTTATGTTACTTTATTACAAGTAAATACACTACTCATTTATAATTATTACTCGACCTCACTCTTATTTAAGTCTACAACTATCTGCAGGCATGAAAATACATAATTCCCTATAAGAGGCAAAACTCTGATTCATGTGCTCCCTGTGGGATCGATACTCTTACTTCAAAAAGGCTACAAATAAATCATGTGCACTTGTAGGTCATCAAGCTTTTTCTGGCACCGTTGTCGGGGAGCTGAGCGCTTTTGGGCCTTGCCTTGAGTGTTGAATTATTTTTTTGTCTAACATTTTTTTGCAGATAAAGAGCAACCATGGTCCTTCAAGAGAAAATTTGTCAGGTAGGAGTGGAAATTGTGGCAGGACCGTCTGGAGGAGAGAATGTTATATTAGTTGGTCCTGACCTACCTGGCAAAAAATACAAGATAAACCCTTGTTTAATTATTATGGTGAAAGAAAATATATTCCGAGGTTATGCAATCTAATGCCCGTATATATGCATATTAAAAAAATTGATGTTCCGTGTGGAACGTTTCAGTTGCGAGACTTGACTAATGAAGAAATTAAGGCACAATCTTCCCTTATTTGTTAGATGGAGGAGCTGCCAAATGGTTAGAACGCCAGCCCTGGGCATCTTGAGGAACTGGCCAGAATTATTGGATGCATTCTAGGCTTATTATTATCCTCAAGGGAAAATATATACAATAAGAAGGAAGATCAGCAACTTTGGGCAATGAGAAGGTGAGAAATTGGTAGATGCATATATAAGGTATCGTGAAAAACCCTTTGCATGTCCTGAACACCATTATCCTGATTACTTGATAGTTAATTTCTTTTATGGTAGACTTGACTCACAAAGTAAACAAGCTTCAGAAGTTGCTTCTAAAGGTTCATTTCTGGGAACCAAGATACCATAGGCTTGGAGTTTACTTGATAGGACGAGGTACAGTACTGAAAATTGGTACCTTTGTTCAAAGGAAAAGAGTAAGATTGATCATGTTTATGATAGTATTAAGTCTTTCCTTATAACTACAAAAGTAAATGACCTATGTCGCGAGATAAATATTGGAACTAACCCCATGCTGCACAGTTTAAAAGACTTTTCTAAGTTCATGAAATTGCCAGAGAAAAAGTACCTGAAATACAACAGGGTGTCTAAAGCTATCCATATGGCAGAAGCCATAAACAAAAGGACTACTCCACCTACGAAATGAAAAGAATCTTATCGTAATCCAAGTGGCAAAAAGTCAGAGGGAACACCCTTAGTCAAGGGGAAGAAGAGCGTCAAGGTAGAACAATGCAGGACTCCACCTTATGTTAATATAGCAAAAGAACTTGCCACACTTATAGCAGTTGTGAACAAAGAAGTCTACCTGGATAAAGACACTACTTCTTATCTTAAGGGGTGCAAGGAAGGTAAAGATGCAGGTAAAAAAATCTTATTATGTTCCTTTGGGTGTAAGTCCTATTTTGGGTTATGTGACCCTGGTTCTCCAGCCAATATTATTCCTTACGGTCTGTACAAAAATCTATGATGATATTTCTCCTTGTACCCTTGAGCCCACCGATGTTGTCATTAGGCTTGCAGATAAAACTAACAGGAAGCCTTGTGGCATCTTTAAAGATGTCAATATTATAATAGGGTGACTCATTTATCCCAATGATATTTATGTACTAATGATCTCTGAGGATAAAGATTGTCCTATTGTTTTTTGGAACCTCTTTCCTCAATGTTGTTGGAGCATACATCAAGAAGAAGTCTATCTCCACGAAGTGGGGATACGAAATGATTAAGTTCCCATTTTATTCAATATTAAGCAAGCCATATAAGGAGGAAGCTCAAGATAATGAAGAGCAAAAATTGGATCAATTAGCTAAGATTCATTTCCAAACACTAGAAAATGAGGTTGAACGGGTACTGGTGAGACCTGAATCCTTATTTGAAGAAGAAGAAAAGGAGGAAATTGAAATGATAATGGATGCTACTCCAATAGTCTGCCCACGCTCGAATAAAGTCTATGAGGCACTTGAAAGAAAAGGAAACAAGGAACTACCTCCTCCTACTTTGAAACCCTTACCAAAAGGGCCCAGGTATGAATTTATGGATAATACAGAAAGATTTGCTACTGTTGTTAATGCTGACCTTTCGGGAAAGGAAAAGGAGAAACTGTTGGTGGTGCCAAGTAAACATCAGAAGGCTTTAGGCTACTCAATGAAATATGTAAGAGGGATACATCCGTCCATTTATTATCATGCTATCCCTATATAAGAAGGGTTAAACTAGTGATTAAAGTCAACGAAGGCTGCATCCAGCCTCAAAAAATGTGGTAAGAAAAGAGATAATACGTGAAAGGATCGAGAAGAGGTGTCTAGAGGGGGGGGGGGGTGATTAGACACTAGGTGGTAAAAGTTGCAGTTTTTAAATTCTTTAGGTTGAAGTGGATTTTTGGCACAAGTTTAACAAACACAATACATATCAAGCAAGCATGCAAAGAGTATATGAGCAGCGGAAAGTAAAGCATGCAACTTGCAAGAATGTAAAGGGAAGGGTTTGGAAGATTCAAACGCAATTGGAGACACGGATGTTTTTGTCGTGGTTTAGATAGGTGGTGCTATCGTACATCCACGTTGATGGAGACTTCAACCCACGAAGGGTAACGGTTGCGCGAGTCCATGGAGGGCTCCACCCACGAAGGGTCCACGAAGAAACAACCTTGTCTATCCCACCATGGCCATCGCCCATGAAGGACTTGCCTCACTAGCGGTAGATCTTCACGAAGTAGGCGATCTCCTTGCCCTTACACATTCCTTGGTTCAACTCCACAATCTTGTCGGAGGCTCCCAAGTGACACCTAGCCAATCTAGGAGACACCACTCTCCAAGAAGTAATAAATGGTGTGTTGATGATGAACTCCTTGCTCTTGTGCGTCAAATGATAGTCTCCCCAACACTCAACTCTCTCTCACGGGATTTGGATTTGGTGGAAAGAAGATTTGAGTGGAAAGCAACTTGGGGAAGGCTAGAGATCAAGATTCATACGGTAGGAATGGAATATCTTGGTCTCAACACAAGTGTAGGTGGTTCTCTCTCAGAAAATATAAGTTGGAACTGTAGGTTTGTTCTGATGGCTCTCTCCACAAATGAAGAGGTGGTGGAGGGGTATATATAGCCTCCACACAAAATCTAACCATTACACATAACTTCCCAAACTCGGTGGGACCGAATGGTTAAACTCGGTCTGACCGATTTAGGAAAGCTAGTGACCGTTAGGGTTTTCGGTGGGACCGACATGCAACTCGGTAGGACCGATATGATTAGGATTAGGGCATAACATAATCTCGGTGAGACCGATTACACAAACTCGGTGAGACCGATTTTGGTAATAAGCTAACCAGAGAGTTGGTCAGGTAAACTCGGTGGGACCGATTGCTCATTTCGGTGAGACCGAAATGTTACAAAAGGGAACTAGAGAGTTTACATTGCAGTCTCGGTGGAACCGATCGCAAGTTTCGGTGAGACCGAAAGTATTGCAATAGGCAATAGAGAGTTTGCAATCCCATCTCGGTGAGTCCGAGATCCCTACCGGTGAGACCGATTTGCCTAGGGTTTGTGGCAGTGGCTATGACATTTGAAACTCGGTGGCGCCGGATAGGAAGAATCGGTGGGGCCGAGTTTGACTTTTGGTTTAGGTCATATGTGGATGTGAGAAAGTAGTTGAGGGCTTTGGAGCATATCACTAATCATTTAAGCAAGAGCTTCGTTAAGCAACACCTCATCCCTCCTTGATAGTATTGGCTTTTACTATAGACTCAATGTGATCTTGGATCACTAAAATGGAAAATGTAGAGTTTTGAGCTTTGAGCTTGAGCCAATCCTTTGTCCTTAGTATGTTGAAGGGGTTTCACATCCTCTAGTCCATGCCACTTCACTGTTGAACTTATCTGAAACATACTAGATAAAAATGTTAGTCCAACAAGAGATATGTTGACATTAATTACGAAAACCACCTAGGGAGCACTTGTGCTTTCAGTTTCCCCCTTTTTGGTAATTGATGACAACATACATCGAAGCTTTAGATCAAGATATTAAAAGTAGTAAGTAAAGCTTTGGAAAGACATGTAACTTGCATAGGCTCCCCTACATGTATGCAATCATGTGAATATGGAATATAGGAGCATGTGAATGCATAAACATGACAGAGTAACCAATGTGTTACATGTATCTTGGCTATAGGCATCAGAGCAAATGATGAAAATATGAGAAATGTACCTTCATGCTCATGAATCCTTCTTGCAAACAGTATGTACATCAACAAGAAATTCTCATACACATGACTGTGATGCATATACTTACCTTGTGGTCTTGAGTTGGCTTAGGATGGGATGAACCTGCATAAACAAGGTTAGATAAGACAGATACACCTACTGGCCAGAGCAAACAAAAGAAACCACAAAAGTACCAAGACTGGGATGACATGTAAGTGAGTACTAAGTACCACATTGGATATAGACATGTCCCCAAAGGTAAAGATATGCAATAAATTCAAGGATTTCCTTCCCTTAGATGTCTTGCTCCCCCTGAATCTAACATGGGATACTGGGAGAAGATAGGGAACAGAAAATCAGAGCAAAATTAGAGCTCAACGGAAATAAACAGAGCTAATGCAAACGAGCAACTATGAACATGTCTTTACCCTGTTGAAGATATGTGACTTCTCTCCTCTTGAACACCAAGCATCTGGGGTCCTTGATGATTACACTTTCTTCCCTTGAGTATTCTCTCCCCTATAGATATGATTAAGCTTTGATGTGATCTCTCTCTCCCCCTCTGACATCAATTTCCAAGAAGGGTCCTTCTAGATTTTTGTCATGATGGGTTTGGTCCTTGAGTCACAGAACAAAGTAGCAAGTTGAATGGGATGCTGGTCGAGGACAAGATTCATTGAGTGGAGCTGGATCAAAAAGAATTCAGAAACAAGTGGCAAGATGTTTTTCCTGCAGTGAAATTGGTAGCACTGAGTTTGGTGGTTCGGTGGCACCGAAAGGGTTCGGTTGGACCGAAGTAAACAGCCCGGTGTGGACGAGTTCAACGCAGAGAAAACACTTGTCACCTCAGCTCACTAGGCAAGTAAGATCTCACAATGATTTGCAAGGAATTTAATGCAGAAGATGCAGAACAGAAAATAAAAGTGAAGAAACTAAAAGGAATCTAGATGAAGTTTTCTTGTGTGTGAGAGGGAAACAAATATGCATGAGACAAATGCAAGAGCACAGAAAATAACACAAGAGAACTTCATCTAGAATTGGGCGGTGACAAAGTCACCTATGTTAGAGTATATTGACTTAGGAGTCAAGTGGGATCACTTGATCTTTGGTCATACCCTTCGTTTAAGCTCAAAATGGGGTTACCATTTTTCGTCAAAGCATCTTGATGTATTCACATCTTGTTGAGTTGCTTTATCCCTTGACTTGGAGTAAAGCTTCTCTAAGATGGAATACCATACCTTGGGTGGTGGTGTTGGTCATGATCATGTAGTTGAACTTGTGTGGGTTGCTCAAGGTTGATGTAGCTCATCAAGAGTTGGGAGCACCACTTGGAGTTTGAGTTCATCTACCTACATGGGTTAGTTCTTGTAAGGAAGAGCACTTGTGTATCCAAAATGACAATCATGATAAAATTTGTCAAAGGATATGTTTGAATGGTTGTGTGCTTCCTTGTCTTCATCCACCACTGTGTAGCGACTTGGTGAAATAGAAATTGCTCAAGATGTGAGTGAGTTGCAATCTCATAGATTTCGATTCATCCAAGTACCTAGAGAGGTTAGATAGCATGCAAGGTGCAAATATATCCAAGACATAAGATAGTCAACATAAGAGAAATATCAAGGATTAGTCATAGGCTCATGCCTTGCATGTATTGAATGTTGTTCCTACTCCAAGTTCGAAGCATCAGTGATGTTCAATTCACCTCTTAACCTTCAAAACACTTTCTCATCAAGTGGTTTGGTAAATATATCTGCTAATTGCTTATCGGTGTGAATACGCTTAAGATTAATGTCCCCTTTCGCAACATGATCTTGAATGAAATGATGACAAACTTAAATATGCTTAGTTGGAGAATGTTGCACGGGATTATGAGCAATCTTAATAGCACTTTCATTGTCACAAAGCAATGGAACATGTTTCACATTGATCCCATAATCTTTAAGAGTTTGGGTCATCCAAAGCAATTGAGCACAACATGATCCAGCGGCAATGTATTCCGCTTCGGCGGTGGATAAGTGTAAGTGCATCTAGTGCCACCCCTAGTTGGTTTTGGAGTATTGACGACAAACCTAGCTGAGGGACTAATGTGTTTGTGAGAATTGCAGGATAACACAGGTAGAAGTCCCTCATTGATTCGGTTTAGCTACCAGAGATGACCCCCAAAAATGTACGAAGACATTGAAGACAATGGTGGTTCATGAAGACATTCGTGTCGAAGACAATGACATATGAAGACTCCCCATGAAGCCTTTGGAACTCGAAGACTTAGATCCTTCGTAGCTTTACTTTATTCATGTTGTGTCATAGGAACCACCGTACTGTTAAGTGGGGTCCAAGAAAACCAGTCAGGATGACTGAAGTGATGCCTAATTCAAATCCTATGTCTTCGAGTGAAGACAATGAGAGAAAATCTTGTCCAGAGTCAGACAAGTCAGCTTTACTTGCAGCCCAAGTAAAGTTGCCGTGAGAGTTCAAAATCCGTACGTTAGTACACGTGTCAATTCCTTAGTGACCTAGGGTCATTTCAGACAAATCAGGTCAGGGTTGCCAAGTGGCTATAAATAGCCAACCCCCACAACCATAAACGGTTGGCTGCTTAGATTTCAGTGCACGGCTTTTGTCGTTTGAGAGCAACCCACCTCGAAGCCTTTGAGAGAAAATCCTTAGTGAGGAGAGAAGCCCTAACCACCCAGAGCCAAAGTAATTGGGCATCACTTAAGTCTTCTTGTCTGAGTGATCTGAAGACTTATTACACTTGAGGACTGTGCATCCTCGAGACGGTTAGGCGTCGCGTTCTGAGCATCCAAGAGGAATTGTGGATTGCCGGTGAACGAAGTCTGTGAAGGTTTGGGAGTCTACCTTGAAGACTTACCAGAGTGATTGGGCGGGGTCTGTGTGACCTTAGCTCAAGGAGAAAATGGTGAGGACTGGGTGTCCTGAGCTGCGTGTTCAGGACTGGGTGTCCGGGACTGTGTGTCCTTTGGTTTAAATACCTAGCCGCTCCAACCAGACGTACAGTTGTCACAGCAACTGGAACTGGTCCAACATATCATTGTCGTCAACGTGTCACTGGTTTCATCTTCACCTCCCTTTACTTACCAGTACACATTGTGAAGCTATTGCATGCCTGCTTAATCTTCTGTCTTCACAACCTGACTGTATGATCTGTTTGGCTTCATTACTTCTTCCAACCTGATCCTCATTACACTGAAGCTATTTGTCTCTGTGCTTTCACTGTACTGTATATTTGACTATGGCTTGCGTTGTGTAATCTACCTTCCGCTGCATAGTGATAGGCTTCAAGCCTGTTTGTCTTCATAACTTCCACGTTTTGAAGACTTTCTTAAAAATCGCCTATTCACCCCCCCCCTCTAGTCGATATAACGCACTTTCAATTGGGATCAGAGCAAGGTGCTCCCTTGTTCTGTTTGATTCGGTTTAACCACCTGGAGTTTTAGCTATGTCGACTGCAGGGATAATTAAAGTCTCCGCTGCGTGCCCCGTCTTCGATGGAACTGAATATCCCTACTGGAAGAATAAGATGCGCATGCATCTTGAAGCCATTGACGTCGACCTATGGTATGTCGTCGAAAACGGCGTTCCCAAGGCTGGAGAAGGTGTCACTGCGGCTGATGTCAAGAAGTTCACTCAACTGGACTCCACTGCCAAGAATATTATCTGTGGTCATTTGACCAAGGGACGGTACGGCCGTGTGAGTGCCTTGAAGACATCCAAGCTGGTCTGGGACTGGCTCTCCAAGGTCAATGAAGGCATCTCAACCCAGAGAGATCAGAGAATCAGTGTTCTTCGCAATCTCTTCAGCCGCTTCAAGCGAAATGACAATGAGAATGTCCAGCACACATTTGACCGGCTCACTGACATCACAAATGAGCTTCAAGCCCTCGGCGCCACTGAGATCACCAAACATGAAATCGTCAAGACGCTGCTAAGATCACTTGACAGTTCATTTGACATCCTAGCCCTGATGATTCAAGAACGTCCAGACTTCAAGACACTCGATCCGTCTGACATACTTGAGAGGCTCAACACACATGAGTTTCAGCTTTCTGAGAAAAGAGATATCTACGGTCCAAACTATGGGCGAACTCGTGCCTTGAAGGCAAAAGCTGTGTCATCATCTGAAGAGGAATCTGACAGCAGTTCTGATGATCCTGAAGACATTGGAAGGGAACTTGCAATGCTAGTGAAGAAGTTCCAGAAATTCACCAAGAAGAAAGGCTTCAGAAAGTCTTCATGATCAAGCTCAAGGAATGATGAATCTTCTGCGCATGACTACAAGAGGAAAACTTGTCACAAATGCAAGAAAACTGGACACTTCATCTCTGAATGCCCACAGTGGGACAATGAGAACAGAAAGAAGAAGAAGAGCAAGGAATATGACTCTGACGATAAAAAGACGAAGAAATACTCAAAGTCTTCGTCCAAGTCTTCCTCAAAGTCTTCATCACACAAGAAGAGTTCATCTGGCAAGGCTCGTGCGTTTGTTGGCAAGGAAATGGATTCAGAGGAGGAGCCCACTTCTGAGGGAGCAGAGGTGGAGTCTGAGGAGGAGTCTGATTCAGGCATTGCAAGTTTGGCTACAGCCTATGTCGCCAAGTCCATCTTCAACACTGAAGACAATGACTCCATCACCATCACCGATGCAAATGACAAGGACGACTCTACTCCCACCTACTGCTTCATGGCACGTGGTGCCAAGGTAAACACACGCACTACTCACTATCGAACATCTAGTGACGATGACTCTGATTGTGATTCAAAACCCAGTTACAAAACACTTGCTAAAATTGCAACTGAACAACAAAAGGCCATGGAACATATTCAAAAACTGTTAGACAGGAGCGATGATCTGTTGGGTGCTGAAATGACTCGTTCTGAATCCTTAATTGAAGACATAAAAAATCTTCATGTTAAGTATCAGGAACTCGAAGATCGTCTTGAGACTCTCTCAACTACTCATGAAAAGCTTTCCTATGATTATCTTCAGAAGAAGCAAGATCTTGAGAAGTTGAGAGCGGATCATGAAGATCTTTAAAAGGAAAACGAGTCACTTCGAGCCGAACAGATCGGTTCTGCTCAGGAAGGATTTGAACCACCATGCCTCAAATGCATTGAGCGTGATAATGCTATTTCTGTTGCTGAATGTTCCACTGCTACTGCTGTTGCAATATCTTCAACTGTTGAAGTGGTAACTAACCCCTCTGCTGAGGATACCACTGCTATTGCTGATGAAAATGCTAGGTTGAAGACATTGCTTGAAACAGGGATGTACAAAAGTCTCAAAGGACATCAGACACTATGTGATGTCCTCAAGAAGCAGATTGTGAACCGAAACCCTAGCAAAGAGGGTGTTGGGTTCGTGAGGAAAATTAATGCAGATGGCTCTTACTGGAAACCTGAGCAGTACCCCAAAACCACATGGGTTGCTGCAAAGGAATCCTCATCAGATCCATCCAATCTATCTGGCTTCCCTTGTGCTAATCCAATTATCATTGATGAATCCTTTGATGCAAACTATAAACTGTTTAGGAATCAGAATGGTGAAGTATTTGCCAGGTACATTGGTACTAACTGCAGGAATGGACCGCCTATGAAGAAGATCTGGGTTCCAAAAACGTGTCTTGAGAATCTTCCTGTGAATGTCCTCATGACACCTCACATGAAGAAGACAAACCTCAGACCAAAGGCTTCATATGGTCCAAAGGGTTCATACAGGCAGAGGGCTCATCTGAGTTGCACTAACACAAATGCTTTGTAGGGAAACCAAGCTCAGGCTTATGAGAGCGGTTCTTCAAACCGTCATTCTCATATGACCAAAAATTATTCTGCCCATTCTTATGAGTATTATTGCCCACCTGCTAGACTGTTTGCTAGGGCTCCAAAGCCAAAATTCTCAGATGCTGCACTTAGACTTATTGCTTCTAAGCCACCCTTGAAGATGTGGGTGGTTAAGAAAGCTTAACTCTCTTTTGCAGGGAAAGGTCTCCAGCTCAAAACCAAAATCTTCTGATGCTATTGCTGGGGACCTTAAAAAACTCGTGGGGCGCACAATCAAATGTCCGAATGGCATCACTATGTATTTCATATCTGAATCGCATGCTACTCTCCCTGCTTGTCCTAACCTGGATCTCAGTTTTCATAATCCAATGGTTCGTCAAATGTTTTTGCTTCACAACACTCTTGGTGAAGCCTATCCCCCTAACTTCACTGTAGGGTACGACACCAGTAACTTCGGAGTCTTCAGTATGGATTATTGACAGCGGGTGTACAAATCACATGACTGGCAAGAGAAGTCTCTTTATGGACTCAACCTTACGTCCATCTGACAAGAGCCACATCACATTCGCTGACACTGGTAAAAGTAAAGTACTGGGTCTAGGTAGAGTTGCAATCTCAAAGGATCAACACATGGATAAAGTCAGGTTTGTTGAATCCCTTGGCTTCAACTTAATGTCTGTCTCAATGCTTTGCGATTTAAACATGATTGTGATCTTTGGAAAATATCGCTGTCTGGTACTAATGGAATCTGACAAGTCTCTAGTGTTTGAAGGGTATCGAAAAGATGATTTGTACGTGGTAGATTTCTCAGCAGGGCCACAACTTGCAGTTTGTCTTCTCGCAAAGGCTTCAGAATGCTGGCTTTGGCATCGAAGACTTGGGCATGCTGGCATGAGGAACCTCCACACCCTTGCTAAGAAGAAGCATGTCATAGGCATCGAGGGCGTCAAGTTCAAGAAAGATCACTTGTGCGGTGCCTGTGAAGCTGGGAAGATGACAAGGGCAAAACATCCTTCGAAGACAATCATGACCACTACTCAACCCTTCGAACTGCTTCACATGGATCTCTTCGGTCCTACCCACTACTCAACTTTCTCCACTACTGCTTGCCTCTATGGATTCGTCATTGTTGATGATTACTCTAGATATACTTGGGTGCACATAATCCTTTACAAGACTGAAGTGCAGGATGTCTTCAGACGCTTCGCAAATCGGGCAATGAACAATTATGGCGCCAAGATAAAGCACATCAGAAGTGACAATGGCACAGAATTCAAGAACACTGGCCTTGACACATATCTTGATACATTGGGCATCACTCATGAATTCTCAGCTCCATACACGCCACAACAGAATGGCATCGTCGAACGCAAGAACAGAACACTCAGTGAGATGGCCAGAACAATGTTAGATGAGTACAAGACACCAAGAAAATTCTGGACTGAAGCCATTGACACTGCATGCCATACTATCAACCGTGTATATCTTCACAAGCTGCTTAACAAGACATCTTATGAACTTCTGACTGGCAAGAAGCCAAATTTAAGTTACTTCAGAGTATTTGGATCAAGATGCTGGATCAAGGACCCTCACCACACCGCAAAATTTGCTCCAAAAGCACATGAGGGTTTCATGCTTGGATATGGAAAGGATTCGCACTCCTACAGAGTCTTCAATCTCTTTCACTACAAAGTGGTTGAAACAGTGGATGTGCGATTTGATGAGACCAATGGGTCACAAAGAGAGCAACTACCAGATGTACTAGATGAAGTTCCAGCCAGTGAATCAATCAAGCTAATGGGAACTGGAGAAATTATACCTTCTGAAGCTCGTCCTGAAGAAGAACTTATCATCTCAGCACCTGGTCCACATGAAGACAATGCTCAGCCTGAAGACATTCCTCCCCATGACAACGTAGATCAGCAAGAGCAAAGTCTTCGACCCCTACATCCTCGTGTTGCCAATGAAGTACAGATTGACAGGATAATTGATAGCATCAATGCACCTGGTCCACTGACTCGTTCAAAGGCAACTCAACTGGCAAACTTTTGCGGACACTTCGCATTTGTTTCAATCACAGAACCCAAGAAAATTGATGAAGCCTTTATGGAACCTGAATGGATTCAAGCTATGCAAGAAGAGCTTCAACAATTTGAGCTGAACAATGTATGGGAGTTAGTTAAGCGTCCTGATCCACGGAAGCATAACATAATAGGCACCAAATGGATATACCGCAACAAGCAAGATGAGCATGGCCAAGTCGTCAGAAACAAGGCTCGTCTCGTTGCTCAAGGATATACTCAAGTGGAAGGCATCGACTTCGACGAAACATTTGCTCCTGTGGCCAGACTTGAAGCCATCCGTATACTGTTGGCCTATGCAAATCATCACAACATAATTCTGTATCAAATGGATGTAAAAAGTGCCTTCCTCAATGGCAAAATTGAAGAAGAAGTGTATGTTGCGCAACCACCTGGGTTTGAAGATCCAAAACATCCTGACATGGTGTACAAGCTCAAAAAGGCACTATATGGCCTCAAACAAGCCCCTCGGGCCTGGTATGATACACTCAAATACTTCCTGAAGAGCAAAGGCTTCATACCTGGTTCCCTGGATCCCACTCTCTTCACAAAGACATATGATGGTGAACTGTTTGTGTGCCAAATATACGTGGATGACATTATCTTCGGCTGCACCAATCAGAAGTACAGTGAGGAGTTCGGATATATGATGCAAGAGCAATATCAAATGTCTATGATGGGGGAGCTGAAATTCTTCCTCGGTCTTCAGATAAGGCAACAACGCAATGGCATCTTCATATCTCAAGAGAAATATCTCAAAGACTGCCTGAAGAAGTTCGGTATGCAAGATTGCAAAGGCTTCACCACACCAATGCCAGCCAAACATCATCTGGGTCCTGACGACAATGGTAAAGAGTTCGATCAAAAGGTATACCGCTCCATGATTGGTTCTTTGCTTTATTTATGTGCATCTAGGCCAGATATTATGCTTAGTGTTTGCATGTGTGCTCTGTTTCAAGCGGCACCAAAGGAGTCGCATCACTTAGCAGTGAAGCGAATTCTTCGATATTTGGCTCACACACCAACTCTAGGGTTATGGTATCCAAAGGGGTCAGAGTTTGATCTGGTTGGATTTTCGGACGCTGATTACGCTGGTGACAAGGTTGATCGAAAGTCCACATCAGGCACATGTCATTTCCTGGGCCGATCTCTTGTCTGTTGGTCTTCAAAGAAGCAGAACTGTGTATCTCTCTCCACTGCTGAATCTGAATACATTGCTGCTGGATCCTGCTGCGCTCAGCTTCTATGGATGAAGCAAACCCTCAAGGATTATGGCATTCATCTGAAGCAAGTGCCACTTTACTGCGACAACGAAAGCGCCATCAAGATCACCAACAACCCAGTTCAGCACTCGAAGACAAAGCACATTGAAATTCGTCATCATTTTCTCAGAGATCATGTTACAAAGGAAGACATTGATATCATACACGTCAACACTGAAGAGCAATTGGCAGATATCTTCACCAAGCCCTTGGATGAGAAGAGATTTTGCAAGATACGGTGTGAGCTAAATATCTTGGAATCCTCAAATGTTCTGTGATCAGGCACACATCCTAACACTTATGCATGATGATGACTTAGATGTGCAACACACAAAGTAACGTATATCTTCAATCAATGAAGACATACATTCTAAGTGTGAATACATTAACGTGGAATTTGACCTCGGAGCGCCACGATAATTGTGCGCCGTGTCTGGGTCCAATACTTCCTATACGGTGGGTAGCGCCACCACCAAAATTTTTCTGCTTGAAGTATTTTACTCATGGCGTTACATTTGCTATGTCTTCACATTTGGTTTGGCTTCAATCTCAACATGTCTTCATGATTATCTTCACTATGTTGATTATATATGCACTGGTGTTCTGTCCTCTACAGCATTCACTTATAGCTATGTCTTCTTGGCTGAATCTTTTGAACTAAGTGAATGTGATCGGACCCTAACCTCTCCATGCTTCCTACCTCAAACTCTATCTCTCCAAGTCATATGCACTCTATTGAAACTGTCGAATGTCTTCACTGCATCCTTGTTAGAAGAAGACACAGAGACAAACTTTAAAACAGCTTTTAATGTTTTTCCATCAACTAGAACTCCGGAGAAGTTGGAACGTCTCCCGACAAACCAGGCGAGCGTGGGGTGAAACTGCCCCCACAATTCCGCATGCTGGCCACGTACTGATCAGATGCGAATCGCCAGGGGCACCTGAGTAATAGCGCAGTGCCGCCCATATCCCTATAAGTACACGTTTCACTGCGGTCATTATCTCTTCTTCCTCCCTCGCACAAACCCTAGCACCACCGCTAACTCGCAACGACGCCAGCGACGAAGTGCTTCACTACTGCGACCTCTCCGACGCCGTTCTCACGCCGACCGCGGACACCAGTCTCTCCGCCGTCGTCCTAAGTGTCTTCCGTCGGCAAGTTAGGGCACGGAGGATCGAACTGCTCGGCCTCACCTCTCTTCTCGTCTAGCAGTTCCAAGTCTGGTAAATAACAAGCTTTTTACAGCCTCTTTTGATCCTATTGATCCATCACTTTCTGCCAAAAGAGGTTTCTATTCCTTCAAGTTTCATTCCTCTTGTCTGAATCTCATAAATTGCCTAGCATATTCACTTGTTCTTCATGAAGTAGTTAGATTCCTCACTTGTACTGATCTATGGGTTCGTACAAATCTGGAACCAACTTCTTTTCTATAAAGTGAATGTCTTCGCATGATGAGGTCAATGTCTTCTACACTGATTTATCTTCAAAATCTTCTGAGAATGCATATGACCTCTTCCCCTTCCCTCGCACCTTAATGCTGTCACAGGTACATGTCCGTGGGAGAATCTTTTGGTTCTCATAGTCTGCATTCATTTGCAGAATTCCTACAGCGTCACATCAATTCACCCGAAGCAAGTTCCTGTTGGTCAAGCAAAAGGAAGCCTTTGAAGCCTTTGAAACCTTTGAAGCCTTTGAAGCTTTTGAAGCCTTCCAAGTTAAGCTTCATGGCATCCGAGAAACCATCAAGGAAGGGAGGCAGACAGAGACGGGGTGACACATCAAAGGATCTGCCTGAAGATTTGGCAGAAACGTACCAAACAGATCCTGAAGAAACCTATGCTCAGCGCAAGACACGAATCCAATGGATTCGCTGGTATTGGGCAGACCAGTGGTTCCTATACCGCTTCGTCACCAAAGAATATGCAGAGAAGTGCGCCATCAAGCGGCCATGGGGAGATGCCTTGTACAAGAATCTCGTACCCCGAACCAGAGACGAAGCCATTGCTCAAGGTTTCTTTCCATGCATGGTCAGGGGACAACACCCAGCTGATGCACATCCATCGTCCCTTCTCTGGTGTCGCGATGACACTCTGTTCAAGCGCAACTTCCAATTTGCCCAGAACTCTGCGAAGCAAAACAAGAAGGAGTTTGGATTGGACTTCAACCCTGGTCCCTCCAGACCAAGGGAAGATGGCACACGCGACGCTAATCCCAATGTCATCGGGCCATTTGCCAATCTCGACGGCCTCATCACTCACATTACAGTCCAAGGGACTGCCGTGAACGACCCTCCAGCAGACACTGAGTCTGATGATGCTCCTCCTGCCCCAGAGCCGAAGCAGATGAAGAAGAAGCCAAAAGCTTCCAAGCCAGTCGCCTCCCCCAAGATCTCCAAAGCGAAGCCATTGGCCACTGCACCTCCTGAAGCCAGTGTGCAGTCTGAAGACTTATCAAGAGTCTCCAAGCCTCAAGTAGCAAAGAAACCACAGCCACACACCAGCAAAGAGCTAACTGTCGCTGCCGTTCTTCGCTGCGAAGCCATTGATCTGTCCAGTGACGAAGATCTTGGTGATGACGCTCTTGAGCAGCTCATCAAGAGCAAGGAGGAGGCTGAAATCTTCAACAATTTGCCTCTGTTCGATGCAAAAATCATCCACAACTTCATAGATGAGTGGTTTGACACGCCCAACATCAGCTTTGATGATCTGCAGCTGCCCATTGGCCTCAGCGTAGCCTTCCAAGGAGCTATCGCTTCAGAACTCGCTATTGCCCAGCGCATCGTGGAACTGAAGCAAAAGATAGATTTTGAAAAGGCTCAGTTTAAGCAGAACATGGCCACGCTCAGCGTCCAAGAGATCAAAGACTTCAAAGTCATGCTGCATGAGTTGAAGGAAAACTTCATGCAGAAACGTGCAGAGGCTCAGGGTTCACGCGAGCGCATGAAGAACTTGGCTGATCTCTGCGTACATGCCTACAATGAGGCCGAGAAGCGAAAGGCACTTGGGCGTCCCGGCATCGACCCCAGGATGGCCGCCAAGAAAAAGAAGACGCCCACCGTGGCTGAAGAAGAGGCCCCACGCCAAGAAGCTATTCCAATTGTCTTCCCCACCGCCAAGCCTAGCTCGAAGCCAAAGCGCTCACCCGCTTCAGAGCTTAAGAAGACCAGGATAGCCGAAGCTAAAGCAAGGAAGAGGAAACATTCTGAAGCCTCTCCTTCAGACCCCACCACCAAAAAGCGCAAGTCCAAGAAGTCTCGGGCTGCTCCCACAGAGCCCTTGATAGTTGAACCCCTTTCTGTTCGCCGTCCTAATGAAGATCGTCAGATGACTGTCCATGAGCCTGCTCTCACCGAGGCTCAGCGTGATGAAGACATTCCAGCAGCCGACCCCACCGCTGCTGAAGACATTAGTCTCCAAGACAATGTACAAGATGATGCAGTCCTTCCTCAGCTCGAATCGAGTGAATTGCTCAGCATTGGTCGTCCCCTGATGCCAATCACACAAGATGCATCGTGGGCAGATCGCCCACAAGAGGAAGAGGATGAGCCCCAGCCCACTGCAACTCCACCGGCGTCGCCTGCATTCCGTAGGCTTCGCAAAGGACCAAGGGCTCAGACTGCTGACGACATTCCAGCTGCATCAGCCGAAGCACAAGCAGAAGAGCATGAAGAACCTCAAGCTCCATCTCCCCCACACCAGCAAGAAGAAATTCTCAAGGAGGCTGACACCACTGCGGCTGCCACACTTAATACTGAAGCATTTGTGGAGCCAGACCAACCAACAGCTTCAAGAGATACTGAAGCAACTGCCTCTGACCCTTCTGTGCCTGTGTCTGCTGCCGGACCACAGTTCAATTATCATATTGCGCACAGGCCCCAGGTACAGAAGCCAATCCCACGACTGCCAAGGTTCCTAGGACCAGTCACTGCTCCTGGCTCCTTCAATGTCAATAGCTTCAGGGCAGACAACACTTTCTTCAACCGCTCCAAGAACCCTTACTCAAGGGAAAAGATTGTGTCAGATAGGTTCTGGAGCTACCCACAGCGCAGCTACTACTCCTGCGTCCTCTACAACCAGAACCGTATCTTTCCACATCAGCGCCTTGAAGGTGAAGCTTTTGCTGGTCTGCCTGGTCTGGAAGAAGCCCTGGACTGCTTCAAGCAAGTTGGCCTGCTGCCGTTTGTCACGGACGAAGAGCACTGGAACAAAGAGCTTCTGCTTCAGTTCTATGCCACATTGCACATCAAGGGATACAACAGAGATTCGAAGACTTGGGTCCTGGAGTGGATGACCAGCAACGTCCATCATGAAGCCAATGCATTTGATATCATTGAGCTGACCGGCCTACCCACTCCAGGCGAACACTTCGAAGAAGGCTGCCAACTCCATACTGAAGCAGTTGAGAGCATATTTCAGCGACCTGAGCCAAATATGAGTCAGATGCTCTCAATGATGAAGCCATTGCCTTCTGACGCACCTTACCCAACGGAGTTCTTCGTTGAAGACTTAGAGTACCTGCCGAGAACTATCTATCACATCATCAGGCGGACTCTATGGCCCATTAAGGGGCACTCTCGATATGCCAAGGTTGAAGGTGCCATGAAGACTCTCATCTTCTGCATCCTACACGGCAAATGCTTCAATGCCCAGGATCTCTTCATACGTCAACTTGCCGCGTCTGGCTCAGATCTCTTTGGTCTGAAGATTTATGCTCCATGGGTTATGAGGCTAATCAAGCTCCACTCTACGATATCATATCAGCCCTCAGTCCGCAACCACAGAATCTTCTTACCCGATGTGGACACCTCTGCTGAAGCTATTTATCCTGAGCCTGCCAAACAGCCACTAAGTCTTCAGAATGCAGAACACCAAAGCTTCACTCAACATGATGAAGGTGTTGAAGCCATTTCCAGAGTCTATCCAATGGCTGGCACCACACGTGCCCCTGCATCCACTGAAGCCACTGACAGCGAAGCTGGGCAGAGACCCAAGAAACACGCTCGTACACTAACTGATCGTGAACTTCTTGTGGCTCTGCATCAAAAGCAAGATAGGCATCACGACTGGCTCAAGAGGCAGATGCACAGTCTCATGCAAGACGTCAATCGCATCAGGAATCTGGCCACCAAGAACGCCTTCGTCGCACACGAAACCTGTCGCCGCACTTGGAAAGGCCTCACTATGATGTGCACTGAAGCTGAATTGCAAGAGGATGGCTTCAAGGAGCGTTTCAAGTTTGACTCCACACCCCCAGAAGAGCTGTGTTGCGTGGGACTCCTTCACTTGAAGAATCCGAGTTCTCTTCCTCTGCTGCCACCGTGACGGGAAAAATCATTGAGGAAGAAGACGGCGCCACATCACCACCAATGACTTCACCACGCGTCGTCACTGCCCCAAGCTCGCCTGCACCACCAAATGTCTCCACCGACCCTGCTGCGCCTGGGAACGCATAGAAAACTCTATGTCTTCAAACCTTTTTGGTCATCACTAACAAAAGGGGGAGAAGCATATGATGTTTATAGTCTTCAAGCGGGTCAATAATATGGGCGGGTGCTTTATATTTTGCATTTTGCTTCGTGCTTACAACTCTCGTTTTGCTACATTTGGTTCTTTGAGTTGTAACACTTAAACTTGATGGTCGTCTGCTACTATGTTTGCCACTGTGTTCTTGCGAAGATAAATTCTGCATGTACGACGATAATTTCCGCACTCTTATCATTTCGCAGACGTCCATTTTTCATTATGCATATCATTATCTTCATATATCTTTACGTGCATGATGGACTGTCATCATAAGTTGAAGCGGATTCCCACAAATACAACCTGCTGTGTGCATTTGCTTTCCAGAAGCAAATCACTTAATATGCACATCTTCAGGGGGAGCCCTTGCAGCTTATGAAGACAATTCCTTTACAATTTCACAAATTATATTCCCCGTTGAAAACTTCAACTAGTTTGTCATCAATCACCAAAAAGGGGGAGATTGTAAGTGCATCTAGTGCCACCCCTAGTTGGTTTTGGAGTATTGACGACAAACCTAGCTGAGGGACTAATGTGTTTGTGAGAATTGCAGGATAACACAGGTAGAAGTCCCTCATTGATTCGGTTTAGCTACCAGAGATGACCCCCAAAAATGTACGAAGACATTGAAGACAATGGTGGTTCATGAAGACATTCGTGTCGAAGACAATGACATATGAAGACTCCTCATGAAGCCTTTGGAACTCGAAGACTTAGATCCTTCGTAGCTTTACTTTATTCATGTTGTGTCATAGGAACCACCGTACTGTTAAGTGGGGTCCAAGAAAACCAGTCAAGATGACTGAAGTGATGCCTAATTCAAATCCTATGTCTTCGAGTGAAGACAATGAGAGAAAATCTTGTCCAGAGTCAGACAAGTCAGCTTTACTTGCAGCCCAAGTAAAGTTGCCGTGAGAGTTCAAAATCCGACCGTTAGTACACGTGTCGGTTCCTTAGTGACCCAGGGTCATTTCGGACAAATCAGGTCAGGGTTGCCAAGTGGCTATAAATAGCCCACCCCCACAACCATAAATGGTTGGCTGCTCAGATTTCAGTGCACGGCTTTTGTCGTTTGAGAGCAACCCACCTCGAAGCCTTTGAGAGAAAATCCTTAGTGAGGAGAAAAGCCCTAACCACCCAGAGCCAGAGTAATTGGGCATCACTTAAGTCTTCTTGTCTGAGTGATCTGAAGACTTATTACACTTGAGGACTGTGCATCCTCCAGACGGTTAGGCGTCGCGTTCTGAGCATCCAAGAGGAATTGTGGATTGCCGGTGAACGAAGTCTGTGAAGGTTTGGGAGTCTACCTTGAAGACTTACCAGAGTGATTGGGCAGGGTCTGTGTGACCTTAGCTCAAGGAGAAAACGGTGAGGACTGGGTGTCCTGAGCTGCGTGTTCAGGACTGGGTGTCCGGGACTGTGTGTCCTTTGGTATAAATACCTAGCCGCTCCAACCAGACGTACAGTTGTCACAGCAACTGGAACTGGTCCAACATATCATTGTCGTCAACGTGTCACTGGTTTCATCTTCACCTCCCTTTACTTACCAGTACACATTGTGAAGCTATTGCATGCCTGCTTAATCTTCTGTCTTCACAACCTGACTGTATGATCTGTTTGGCTTCATAACTTCTTCCAACCTGATCCTCATTACACTGAAGCTATTTGTCTCTGTGCTTTCACTTACTGTATATTTGACTATGGCTTGCGTTGTGTAATCTACCTTCCGCTGCATAGTGATAGGCTTCAAGCCTGTTTGTCTTCATAACTTCCACGTTTTGAAGACTTTCTTAAAAATCGCCTATTCACCCCCCTCTAGTCGATATAACGCACTTTCAATAAGGATACTGAGTTTTGTTTCTTGGAGGACCAAGAGACGATAGATCTCCCAAGGAATTGACAAGTAGCCGAAGTGGACTTTCTATCAACCTTGTCACCGACATAGTCCGAATTGGAGTAGCCAACAAGATCAAAGGAAACCCTCTTTGGATACCAAATGCCAAAATTTGGTGTATGGGTTAAGTATCTCACTATCCTTTTCACAGCCTTAAGATGACATTCTTTAGGAGCAGCTTGATATTGTGCACACATGCACACACTTAGCATAATATCGGGATGTGAAGCACATAGATATAACAATGAACCAATCATAGAGCGATAAACCTTTTGATCAACCGGTTCACCATCTTGGTCAAATCAAGATGTCCACTAGTAGGCATGGGTGTAGTGATACCTTTGCATTCTTGCATATTGAACTTCTTGAATTAGTTCTTGGTGTAATTCGTTTGAGATACAAAGGTGCCTTCCTTAGTTTGCTTGATTTGCAAACCGAGAAAGAATTTGAGTTCACTCATCATCATCTCAAACTTCTCCGACATTAGCTTTCCAAACTTTTCTCTAAAATGAGGGTTAGTTGATCCAAATATAATATCATCGACATAAATTTGACATACAAATAGTTCTCCATTAACCCTTTTAGTAAAAAGAGTAGAATCTATTTTTCCAATTTCAAAGCCTTTTTCAATAAGGAACTTGGTCAAGCATTTATACCATGCTCTAGGAGCTTGTTTAAAACCATAAAGAGCTTTGTGAAGTTTATAAACATGATTAGGTTACTTAGGATTGACAAATCCGGGAGGTTGCTTAACATAAACTTCCTCCTCAATTTCACCATTCAGAAAAGCACTTTTAATGTCCATTTGGTACAAGGTGATATCATGATGATTAGCATAGGCAAGTAAGATGCGAATGGACTCAAGTCTAGCCACGGGGGCATATGTCTCACCATAGTCCATAACTTCGACTTGAGTGTAGCCTTGGGTGACTAGGCGTGCTTTGTTGTGGACGCTTGACCATCTTCATCTTGCTTGTTGCGAAACACCCATTTGGTACCAATGATGTTGTGGTTGTTGTCGGGCTTTTCAACCAATGTCCACACTTGATTTCTCTCAAAGTTGTGTAGCTCTTCATGCATAGCGTTTATCCAATCCGGATTTTCCAATGCTTCTTCAACCTTCATAGGTTCAATGCGAGAGATGAATGAATAGTGTTCACAAAAGTTAGCTAAACGAGTTTTAGAGCGAGTGATTCTCCCGGTTTGGATATCATTGTAGATTTTCTCGACGGGATGATCTTTGGCGATTCTTGCTCGAACTCGTGAAAGCTTCTGCTTGGATCTTGGTTGAACATCTTCTTCATCTTGTTCTTCTTCTTGGCCTTCTTCGTTGTTGACATTGTCGTTCCCTTGTCGTGGTGGAGAAGGAGGTTGTTGGCGTTCATCTTGATGTACTTCCTCGTTTTCTTCATCTTGATGTGTCCCACTTGTGGATGCTTCTGTATCAACTCTTGGTTCACCTTGTCGTGAGGTAGAAGCTTCCACTTAGACTGACGAAGTACTCTCCTTTACCTCCGTTGGACGAATCTTGCTAATAGACAAGTCTTGGATTGCTTCCGAAGGGTCTTTGTCTCCTACATCAATTGGCAATTGCTCTACTTGCGAGCCATTAGATTCATCAAACTTCACATCTACCGTCTCTTCAACCTTTCGGGTGAAATTGTTGTTGGCACGGTAGGTGTGAGAGTTCGAGCCATAACCAAGTAGGAAATCTTCATGAGACTTAGGAGAAAATTTAGAGCGATGATGCTTATCAAGAATGTAGCACTTTGAGCCAAATACTCGAAAGTATCCAACTTGTGGTTTGTTATCGGTGAGAAGCTCGTATGCCGTCTTGCCAAGTAGCTTGTGAAGATACAAGCGATTTGTTGCATGACAAGCTGTCTCAACCACTTCCTCCCAAAAGTTCTTTGGCGTCTTGTACTCATCAAGCATCGTTCTCGCCATTTTGATGAGTGTCCGGTTCTTCCTCTCAACGACTCCATTTTGTTGAGGTGTGTACGTAGCCGAGAACTCATGTGAAATCCCTTCTTCGTCAAGAAAGGCATCCACATTTGCGTTCTTGAACTCCGTTCCGTTGTCGCTTCGAACCTTCTTGATCTTCACGTCAAATTGATTTTGGGTCTTCCTAGCGAAGTTTTTGAAGATCTGTTGGACCCGCGATTTGTCATCAAGAAAGAACACCCACGTAAATCTTGAAAAATCATCAACTATGACTAGTCCAAATGAGTTACCAGCGAGACTCTTGTAGGCATTTGGTCCAAAGAGATCCATGTGAAGTAGCTCGAGTGGTCTTCTCGTGGTCATGATGTTCTTCGCGCGATGACTTCCTCCAACTTGTTTCCCTGCCTTACAAGCACTACAAAGTCTATCCTTGTCAAATATAACATATTTTACTTCAAGGATATGATCACCTTTAATAAGCTTGTCAAGGTTTCGCATACCAACATGACCTAATCGTCTATGCCATAACCAACCTTTAGAAGATTTAGCAATTAATAAAGTTCTAGGTTGAGCCTTTTTAGTGAAATCAACAATGTAAAGATCACCTCTACGTATTCTGGTAAAGACCATTTTATGATTGTCTCTACGAAACACTTGGCAATCTACTTCAGTGAATAAAACATTGAAACCAAAATCTGCAAGTCTAGATATTGAAAGTAAATTGTACCCAAGAGATTCAACGAGCATGACATTTTGTATGGAGCTATCATGTGAGATGGCCACCTTACCTAGGCCAACCACCTTACCCTTTGAGTTATCACCAAAGATGACATATTTTAGAGGGCCGTTGTTTTCAGCAAGCTCAAGGAACATATCTTTATCTCCGGTCATATGATCAGTACATCCACTATCAAGAACCCATTCCTTTCCTCCAACCATGTAGCCGCGAAGATTTGCCATAAGACCAAAGTGTCTCATTGCATCATTAAGATCATAGTCACTGCCATCATCATCCTCATCATCGTATCCATGTTCAACATCATCTTGTGATTGATCAATTCCTAGAGAGGGTAATTCATTAGATAAATGGTCATTTCTATAGTTATCTTTATGAATTCTAATAGCTCTGGAAATGATATTGCTAATGATTCCAACATCTCCTTTGGCACTCGTAAGATTAGTCAGCTCAAATAAGTAGTCACCAAATTTGGGATCATTAGAACTCATCTTAATCAAGGCAATAGATTTATGGAGGATTTCATATACATCTTTCAAGGAATAATTTGGAAAGCGTTCCTCAAGAAACCTCCATATAGTGTAGGCACAATCAAGAGTAGGCAAACATTCAATCAAGTTTCTAGGAAAGCCTCTAGTGATAAGATTAAGAGTTCTAAGGTTGCGGATCATGTCAATAGATTCATCAAGGGTAGGATGCAAAGGATCAACATGAGGTGCACAAGGGCTAGTAACGTACTTGTTCAAATGATATTCATTGAAAATCTCAAGCATTTCCTTTTTCCACTCATGAAAATATTCTCCATCAAGAATAGGCACTCTATGTCTAAGACTCCCAAAAGTAGACTCATCCATCTTCCTCCAATGGTGTTTAAACCAAAGCAATGGAGACCAAAGCTCTGATACCAATTGAAAGGATCAAGAAGAGGTGCCTAGAGGGGGGTGATTAGACACTAGGTGCTAAAAGTAGCAGTTTTTAAATTCTTTAGGTTGAAGTGGATTTTTGGCACAAGTTTAACAAACACAATACATATCAAGAAAGCATGCAAAGAGCGTATGAGCAGCGGAAAGTAAAGCATGCAACTTGCAAGAACATAAAGGGAAGGGTTTGGAAGGTTCAAACGCAATTGGAGACATGGATGTTTTTGTCATGGTTCCCATAGGTGGTGCTATCGTACATCCACGTTGATGGAGACTTCAACCCACGAAGGGTAACAGTTCCGCGAGTCCACGGAGAGTTCCACCCATGAAGGGTCCACGAAGAAGCAACCTTGTCTATCCCACCATGGCCATCGCCCACGAAGGACTTGCCTCACTAGCGGTAGATCTTCATGAAGTAGGCGATCTCCTTGCCCTTACACACTCCTTGGTTCAACTCCACAATCTTGTCGGAGGCTCCCAAGTGTCACCTAGCCAATCTATGAGACACCACTCTCCCAGAAGTAACAAATGGTGTGTTGATGATGAACTCCTTGCTCTTGTGCTTCAAATGATAGTATCCCGAACACTCAACTCTCTCTCTCTCTCTCTCACACACAGGATTTGGATTTGGTGGAAAGAAGATTTGAGTGGAAAGCAACTTGGGGAAGGCTAGAGATCAAGATTCATATGGTAGGAATGGAATATCTTGTTCTCAACACAAGTGTAGGTGGTTCTCTCTCAGAAAATATAAGCTGGAAGTGTAGGTTTGTTCTAATGGCTCTCTCCATGAATGAAGAGGTGGTGGAGGGGTATATATAGCCTCCACACAAAATCTAACCGTTACACATAACTTCCCAAACTCAGTGGGTCCGAATGGTTAAACTCGGTCTGACCGATTTAGCAAAGGTAGTGACCATTAGGGTTTTCGGTGGGATCGACATGCAACTCGGTAGGACCGATATGATTAGGGTTAGGGCATAACGTAATCTCGGTGAGACCGATTACACAAACTCGGTGAGACCGATTTTGGTAATAAGCTAACCAGAGAGTTGGTCAGGTAAACTCGGTGGGACCGATTGCTCATTTTGGTGAGACTCGAAATGTTACAAAAGGGAACCAGAGAGTTTACATTGTAGTCTCGGTGGAACCGTTCACAAGTTTCGATGAGACCAAAAATATTGCAATAGGCAATAGAGAGTTTGCAATCCCATCTCGGTGAGACCGAGATCCCTATCAATGAGACCGATATGCCTAGGGTTTGTGGCTGTGGCTATGACATTTGAAACTCGGTGGCGCTGGATAGGAAGAATCGGTGGGGCCGAGTTTGACTTTTGGTTTAGGTCATATGTGGATGTGAGAACGTAGTTGAGGGCTTTGGAGCATATCACTAAGCATTTGAGCAAGAGCTTCATTAAGCAACACCTCATCCCTCCTTGATAGTATTGTCTTTTCCTATAGACTCAATGTGATCTTGGATCACTAAAATGGAAAATGTAGAGTCTTGAGCTTTGAGCTTGAGCCAATCCATTGTCCTTAGTATCTTGAAGGGGTTTCACATCCTCTAGTCCATGCCACTTCACTGTTGAACTTATCTGAAACATACTAGATAAAAATGTTAGTCCAACAAGAGATATGTTGACATTAATTACCAAAACCACCTAGGGAGCACTGGTGCTTTCAATACGTCTCCTTGATGTAGGGGCAATTTACCCTATATCTAATAGTAAATGGGTAGTGTCGGTGTCAAAACCGGCGGATCTCGGGTAGGGGGTCCCGAACTGTGCATCTAGGCCGGATGGTAACAGGAGGCAGGGGACACAATGTTTTACCCAGGTTCGGGCCCTCTTGATGGAGGTAAAACCCTACGTCCTGCTTGATTAATATTGATGATATGGGTAGTACAAGGGTAGATCTACCACGAGATCAGAGAGGCTAAACCCTAGAAGCTAGCCTATGATATGATTGTATGTTATCATTGTTGTCCTACAGACTAAAACCCTCCGGTTTATATAGACACCGGAAGGGGCTAGGGTTACACAAGGTCGGTTACAAAAGAGGAGATATCCATATGCGTATTGCCTAGCTTGCCTTCCACGCCAAGTAGAGTACCATCCGGACACGAGACGAAGTCTTCAATCTTGTATCTTCATAGTCTATCAGTCCGGCCAAAGGATATAGTCCGGCTGTCTGGAGACCCCCTAATCCAGGACTCCCTCAGTAGCCCCTGAACCAGGCTTCAATGACGATGAGTCCAGCGCGCAGTATTGTCTTCGGCATTGCAAGGCGGGTTCCTCCTCCGAATACATCGCAGAAGAATTTGAATACGAGGATAGTGTCCGACCCTGCAACATAAGTTCCACATACTTTCGTAGAGAGAATAATATTTTCGCAAATCTAATTTGCTGACTTGTTTTGACAGGATGACGTCATGTCATGGCCCGGTGATTATTCGAACCGTTTCCTTTAACTAGCCCCGCACATAACGCGAGGCAGTTTTTTGACACGTCTTGTCAAAGCAGAGATCGTGTCCCCTTATTAAGGGATTCTCATCAATACAGTCGTGGGTAATCCAACCGTGTCTAGGACTCCTAGATTATAGGCAAGTCCCAAACAGCTACGGAGAGGACGCTTGATATTCACCCTCTTCATAAAGGGACAAGGTTTTCGCTTTTTCCCCTCGAGTTCTAACACCCAAAGCCCAGGTCAGGTGCTCCGGATCTTCAATCATGTCCGGATCCAGCCTTCAAGGCCGGTGGATGCCCTCCTCCATCACGGAAGAGGATATCAAGAAGTTGAGGGAGGCCAGATACCTGACCGTCGAGGTTTCGCATCGGCTGCCTGCTCGACTGTAGGTTGTCCCCACTCCCGAACCCGACGAGAATGTCGTGTTCGTCTCCCACTTCCTCCGAGGCCTAGGTCTCACTCTGGATCCCTTCGTCAGGGGTTTGATCTTCTATTATGGGCTAGATTTCCACAATCTAGCTCCGGACTCCTTTCTCCACATCTCGACATTTATTGTTGTGTGTGAGGCCTTCCTCCGCATTACCCCTCACTTTGGCCTGTTGCTCAAGACCTTTGAAGTGAAGCCGAAGATGATCGAGGGGCAACATGCAGCGTGTGGAGGCGCGCCAATAGGCAAGATGGCAGGAGCTCCATGGCCGAAACGTTCCTTTCCAGAGGTGTCCGAATTATGGCAATGGGAGTGGTTTTACGTCAAGTCTCCCAGAAGTGCCAAGTGGGCGGCTGCCCCTGCTTTCTGCTCGGGCCCCCCACCACAAATAATGTCATGGATTAGCAGAGGTTTGAGCTGGGGTCCATCCAAGGACGTGCCTATACTGCAAAGCCGCATTCAAGATCTCTTCGAGGGAGATTTTAATTTGGTTGTGGTAATGCAAGTTATGCTGGTTCGTCGAGTCCAGCCTTGCAAACGCCGGCCCCTTCGCTTGTGGGAGTTCAACCCAGAAGGACCACATGCCATTCAAAGTTTCCTCGGCCTAACGCACGAGGAGATGTACAAGTCATTCTTCGGACCTCAAATAGAGTGTCCAAATACTACCGAGGACGTGGTCCTGAGCAGTAACCGCGCCGCCGAACAACTAAGAAATCCTCTAGCCGAACACACCGTATTTTATTCATGAAGTTATTTCTGAGAGATCGCTCTTTGACCAGGACTGGCTAACAAAGGCGAAGATGATTCGGTGTTCGCCCCCCCTCCCTGAGGGTTTGGAAAATCCGGTTTTGGAAAAGATGCTCGAGCTTGCACCTTGCCCGGAGCCCTCGAAGGAAGATACAAGGTGGAATAATATGGGCGGAAGCGGGCCCCCATCACTACCAGTTCCAATCGAGGGAATGAGCGCCTCCATAAAGGAGGATAACCGGGCGAGGAAGAGGACTGCTTCCGAGGATCCGGAAGCCGAGGCCTCCAAACGGGAGAAGAAGTCTCCAACAGAGGGTCCTACCTTGGGGGGTGCTCTTGCCGCACAAAGTCCGCGGGGGGATCAGCCCTCCAACGAGTCGTAAGTGATCCAAAAAATACTTTAATAGTGAAGGTATAGCATCTTTCTTCTGAGAAAATAACCGCCGCATATATCTTGCAGTTCGGGTCTTAGCCCTTTCCAGCTGAGCTCGTCTTTGGGGGATCTTCTTCCGGAGATGATGGAGAGCGAAACGCCTCCCCGGACTCCTCCGCTCAAGAAGCGGGCGACCCCGAAGTGTCGTCATAGAGGGCCTCTCCGGATCCAGCGAGGCCAGAAGATAATCCCATAGACTCCCAAAGTCCCCAGCGTCCGGCTCTTGAAGAGAGAAAACAAAAGAGTCCGACAACGTCTGGTATGTGGTCGGACGTTCTGAGGGAGCTGGTGGGGCGAGCGGCCATCTCAGAGGAACACCATACGCTGATGGGTACGGTGATGGAGATAATTTCGTCCGCCGAAAGCGGATTACATGAAGCCTTTATGAGTCTACTGACAGGCTTTGAGGTACGTGAGATAATATGTGATAGTACCGCACATGTTAGGTGTGCCCTGTGTAGATAGTAGCCCCTAAGACTCTGGTTGTCGTCGAGAACGGCGGCAAACAAAGGATCATAGTCCCAGGCAATAACCAGACTGCCTTTATGTGCAGATGGTGGAAGCTCCGGTGGCTAGTCGGACTAGTGAGTTTGCCGAATTAAAATGACAACTGGATGCGGCAGACACCGACATTGAGCTTGTTAACAAGCGGCTTGATGAATCACAGGGTAAGTAATGTTTTCTGGTGAATGTCACACAATAAGAGCAGCATGATGCCAGTATCTTTAATATGTTGTGACTGCAGACGGAGCTGCCACCGTGGAGACCCTTCGGGCGGAGCTCGCCCGAGCCAAGGAACAAGCGAGGATTAGTAATGCAGCTGCCTTGAAGGCGGCCGAAGAGTTGAAAATCGAGAAGGCCGCCCACTGCGAGAGCCAAGAGAAGATGGCCAAGATGGCGGTAGATTTAAAAGACACTGCCGACCATTGTCGGCTCCTTGAAAAAGAAAACCGAGCAAAGGCAACGGACCTTGAGAAGGCCACGATGGCGGACAAAGACACCCGCTCCGCTATGAGAGCGAAGAAGGAGGAGCTGCGGGAAGCCGAGGATATTGCGGCTGGGAAGCTCTTCATGCTACGGAGGAAGTTTGGAGATCCACGGCATGCCCCTTTGGATCGGCTGTGGAGTTCGGCAAATGCATATATGGACTTGGCGGCGAGCGCTGCCGATGCGGCCAAATACTTCCAAGGTCAAACAGATCGTGAAGTGGACAAGCTGTTCTGGTTGCAATTCAATGTTCTAGAGCGTCCGCTTCCATTAACTGATCAGCTAGCCAAATGGGCCAAACTAAATAGGTTGTCCGGACTCACCATGAGATCTGTCGTGGATCATCTATGGCCGGAAAAGCCAAAGCCGAACAGCTATTTCAGCTTAGTGCAGCAGTTCCTTGGTGCGGTGCTGCGCATTAATGCGATGAAGAGGTCGGCGTGCATAGAAGGCTCGCGGATGGCCCTTGCCCGTGTTAAAGCATATTGGGTGGAGATGGACGCTACCACTGTTGCGGCGCAGGGTTCGGCCATAGGCCGAGTGGCTGCCGAGCACTATTTCGAGGAGGTTCTCGAGGGTGCTCGTTTGATAGAGGCCCAGTGCTCGAAGACTATTATGTTTGAGTGATATGTATTCTCATTGTAAACATAATGTTTTTATGAAATTTTATAAGGCTGTGTTTATACTTTTGCCTGAAAATAATATGATGCCTCTTGTGCGGCCGTTTATGTATACATGTGTATAACCTGAAAGATTGCAGTCGTCGGCTTCAACCCCCGTGCATATAATGCGGAGGTGCTCGCAAAAAACGCGTGTTCACACTTAACCCAATGTCTTGGTCCTATTAAGGAGGTGATAGCACAGCGAACGAGGCAACCAGACTATAATGCTTTAACACTTTCACTTCGCCATAGGAGTTTGACAGTGGGGCTACTAGATAGCCCCTGGTGGCTCCGCACTCTACCGATCTTGGGGTGCGTACATGCCTGGCCGGAAAATGACCCTTCTTTAAGGCAGAGGAATTCTAACATTCCGATAGGTCAATGAGTGGTTGACCAGGAGCTCGTCCGGATGAACTAGGGCACAATCGTAGTAGTTCTCCTGGTGGTGCCTTAGCCGGTAAAGAGGAACATAAGGCACCAAAACACAGGAGCCGGGCAAACCCAACATTTAACCAAAGACAATGATTCGGAGCTGATGCATATAAGGCCAAACTCGCAACACCGAACACTCCCTAAGGTATTCGGTCTTTATGGTATAAACCGGGCCTAAATAGTGCCCTTTGTAAGAAGCCCCTTGTGTCCAGGTACGTGCATTATTCTGACGTGGCCACATGCCAAGACGTCAGCATCCTTCTCAATTGTGCTGAGAATTCGGTGGATGTGTATCAACAAGAGACAGTAAAAAAGGTTTATGCAGGGTCTTAATCTAAAAAGAATCCTTGGAGCGGGTCCCAACTGCACGTCTGCGCTTGTGTCTCCGTTGTGCCATATACTGGACGGGCGTAGCACGATGGTCATCTGTAAAAGAGAGGAACTTAGGTGAAAAAGTTGTCATGCAAAAAGGTGTTTTTTAAAGAAACCATGTATAACTAGAAATGAGTAGAAATTGCCACTTGTCTGCGTGCCTTGAGCCCCTTGTATTTGTAATAGAGGGGTGTGGCCATCAATCCGGTGCAAATTACATATAGCAGCGCCGGACTCGTCTAACCACGTCCGTGGTCTTGACGACCTATCAAATGCTTTAGTTGGCGATGCCGTTTTTAGTGTGCGGCTGCCAAGGCAGTCGCATTCTCTTCGGCACGCAAAGATCGCTTAATACTTCCATTCACTGTAATGATGCCACGTGGACCGGGCATCTTGAGCATGAGGGAAGCGTAATGCGGTATTGCATTATGCGAGCAAAAGCTTTGCGTCCAAGTAGTGCTTGATAACCGCATTGGAACGGAGCAATGTGGAAGGTTAAATGTTCGCTATGGGAGTTATCGGGGAAGCCGAATATAACCTTTAGCAGCAGGGAGCCCGTGCAGTGAGCCCCTGGGCCTGGCGTTACTCCTTTAAAGGTAGTGTTGCTATGGCGAATTTTCGTTGGGTCTATCCCCATTTCGCGGATTGTATCCTGGTATATCAGGTTTAAACTGCTGCCACCGTCCATCAGGACTCGTCCAAAGTGGTATCCGTCAATTATTGGGTCTAATACCAGGGGAGCCCATCCTGCCCGCCAGATACTTGCTGAGTAATCACGATGGTCGAAAGTGATCGGTTGAGACGACGAGTGGCAGGGTTTCGCGGTGATAGGCCCTTGGGCATATTTATCTGGGAGGGCCGCTTTTCTTCCCTTGATCACGTGTAATACGTTGACTGTTTTGACTTCTGATGGAAACTTCTTTTGTTCCCTAGTGTCTTGCTTGAGAGGCTCATCCTCATCTTCGCTTGGTGTATCCTCCCCCTTGTGTACGACGTTGAGCTTGCCGGACTTCTTGAAGACCCAACATTCTCTGTGGGTATGATTAGCGGGTTTACCAGGGGTGCTATGGATCTGACATACTTGGTCCAGAATTTTGTTCAGGCTGGACAGTTCATCTCTGGCGCCTTTAGAGGGCGGCTTTTGCTGACCTGGCCGAGAGCTTCGGAATCTGGCGTGTACCATCGTGCTCTTCGTGTTGTCTTCTTTATTCCGACGCTTATTATTTTTGCCGCGTCGTGATTTCCCGTTTTCATCTCTAATTTCAGATGTGTTTGGGTCGCTGGTGCTGCATCTGGCTAGCCAGCTGTCCTCACTCGCGCAAAAGCGGGTCATGAGGCTTTTTAATGCTGCCATTGTTCTCGGCTTTTCTTGGCCGAGGTGTCTGGCAAGCCATTCGTCGCGGACGCTATGCTTAAAAGCTGCCAAGGCTTCGGCGTCTGGGCAGTTAACTATTTGGTTCTTCTTAGTAAGAAACCTATTCCAAAGCTTTCGGGCTGACTCTCCGGGCTGTTGAGTTATATGACTCAAATTGTCCGCATCCGGGGGTCAGACATAAGTCCCTTGAAAATTTGCCCGAAAAGCGTCTTCGAGCTCTTCCCAGCTTCCAATGGAGTTTTCGGGGAGGCTTTTAAGCCAGTGCCGAGCTGGCCCTTTGAGCTTGAGGGGTAAGTACTTGATGGCGTGGAGCTCATCTCCTCGAGCCACATGGATATGGAGGATATAGACCTCAATCCAGACCCCAGGGTCTGTTGTTCCGTCGTATGCCTGTATGTTTATGGGTTTGAATCCCTCTGGAAATTCATGGTCTAGCACTTCATCGGTGAAACATAGGGGGTGTGCGGCGCCTCTGTATTGGGCTATATCGCGACGCAGCTCGAATGGGTCTTGCCCCCTGTGTTTGACCCAACCGGATTTGCTTTTACTGTATCCAGCGTGACGTTTATCGTCTTGCAGAGTTGAGCGCCCTCGTGATCCGTAGATCGATCTTGCATGCTTTGCTTTGTCCTCCAATATGTCTCGCAGGTCTGGCGTATCTCCCCATGCCTTTTTATTTGAATGGCGTCGGTGTGGAGGCTGAGTTTTTGGCTGGAATGCCTCTCTACCGCGGCCACGAGGTGGCCGATCAACCGTATCATACGCTTCTTCCTCTAGTCAGGGTAGTAAGCTACACTTTGGGTAATTCTTGGAGGGGCGCTCGAGTTTATATTCCTCTTCCGCGAGGACTTCAGTCCAGCTGTCAGCTAGCAGATCTTGGTCAGCTTGAAGCTGCTTCTGCTTTTCTTCAGGCTATTTGCCATGGCCATAAGCTGGCGCTTGAAGCACTCTTGTTCGACGGGATCCTCTGGTACGGCGAATTCATCATCGCCGAGGCTTGAATCATCTTCGAAGGGGGCATGTAATTGTCATCCTCCTCCTCTCCGTCTGCTGATCTCTCAGGAGGGCTGGCTCCTCCATCCTCCTGCTCTAAATCTTGCTAGAGGGGATTGTTGTTGTCTTCGGCACTATCCGGAGTGTTATTATCTCCTGTGCCGGTATCGCCACTTTTTCTTTGGCGGGACTTAGAGCGGCGCCGCTGATGTCGGCACTTGGGTTGCTTCTTGGAGGGGTTATCCTCCGTTATCTCGTCGCCATTGCCTTCTTTGGGTGTATCCACCATGTATATGTCATATGACGAGGTGGCTTTCCAGTGCCCTATAGGCGCTGGTTCATGTTCGTCTCCTACATCGTCATCCATACCGTCGATGTCTTCGGAGTCGAAGTCGAGCATGTCGGTTAAATCATCGATAGTGGCTACGAAGTGGGTGGTGGGTGGGCGTCGAATTTCTTCGTCGTCCGCATCCCCCATCCTGTTGGCCATAGTCCAGCCAAGGCTCTCCCAACAAATAGAGAGACTTTAGTGAATTCAGAATGTCGCCGAAGGGCGAGTGCTAAAAGATATCCGCGGCGGTGAATCCCATGATCGGCGCCCAATCGGATTTGATTGGCAGGGGCGCAGACGGTTCGGAGTCTGGAAAAGAGTCCGGCACCTTGGAGTCACGGGCTTCACAGAGGATTAGGCTGGTGTTCGGCTCGATCACCGTTGAGACTGCAGCCCCTGAGGCGGTGTCTAGCCACCCGTCCTCGACTAGCACAGTTGGCTCCGAGCTAAGGGTCGGAGCTTATGAGGGTGCGGCCTCTGGGGTAATGTTCGGCGGCAGAGCTAGGTCATACCCATCGTGACAGTGCGGCGCACCCGGCTGTGGCTCGAATCCGTCGAAGATCAAGTCTCTGCGGATGTCGGCCGTGTAGTTCAAGCTTCCGAATCTGACCTGATGGCCAGGGGCGTAGCTTTCAATCTGCTCCAGATGGCCAAGTGAATTAGCCCGCAGTGCAAAGCCACCGAACACGAAGATCTGTCCAGGGAGAAAGGTCTCACCCTGGGCCGCATCATTGTTGATGATCGGAGGAGCCATCGGGCCTAAAGGTGACGACACAGAGGAACTCTCAATGAAAGCACCAATGTCAGTGTCAAAACCGGCGGATCTCGGGTAGGGGGTCCCGAACTGTGCGTCTAGGCCGGATGGTA
Organism: Triticum monococcum; assembly: GCA_034509565.1. NCBI lineage: Eukaryota > Viridiplantae > Streptophyta > Magnoliopsida > Poales > Poaceae > Triticum > Triticum monococcum. The sequence continues at coordinate 197,442,045 of CM067842.1, read as the reverse complement.
ATAGGAGGCAGGGGACACAATGTTTTACCCAGGTTCGGGCCCTCTTGATGGAGGTAAAACCCTATGTCCAGCTTGATTAATATTGACGATATGGGTAGTACAAGAGTAGATCTACCACGAGAGCAGAGAGGCTAAACCCTAAAAGCTAGCCTATGGTATGATTGTATGTTATCATTGTTGTCCTACGGACTAAAACCCTCCGGTTTATATAGACACCGGAAGGGGCTAGGGTTACACAAGGTCGGTTACAAAAGACGAGATATCCATATCCGTATTGCCTAGCTTGTCTTCCACGCCAAGTAGAGTCCCCTCCGGACACGAGTCGAAGTCTTCAATCTTGTATCTTCATAGTCTGTCTGTCTGGCCAAAGGATATAGTCCGGCTATCCGGAGACCCCCTAATCCAGGACTCCCTCAGGTAGGTTCGGTTCATTGCATTCCTAAGAAAGGAGGAGTTTCCTTAGTAACTAATGGAAATAATGACCCAGTCCCTACTAGGGCTATTGTTGGATATGGATGTGTGTTGATTTCAGCAAAATAAATAAGTGGACTAAGAAGGATCACTACCCATTGTTGTTCATAAATGAGATATTGAAGAGATTGGCTAACAACTCTTATTTTTGCTATCCCGATGGATATTCTGGATTCTCGCAAATACCTATCTGGCCTGAGGACCAAGAAGAGACTACCTTCACGTGCCTATATGGTACAAACGCATACCGTAGGATTCCATTTGGTCTATGTAATGGGCCACCCTCGTTTTAACAATGCATTTGCAAAGTTTTTCCTGATTTTGTTGAGAAAATTGTCGAGGTGTTTATCGACAATTTTTCTATCCAAGGAACCTCCTTGATAATTGCCATCCAACGCTATCATGTATATGTTTGTCAGTAAATTCAAATTCAAATGTACTTCGATACGTGCAGCGCGTCGGATCACACCAGCGCCGGATCGTATGTCCGATCACAACCAAAAAGAGGCAAATATGCTTAGTTTTCACTTGCCCAAATCCAAAAGATCATCAGTCTGGCAGTTCATGCATTTCTGCCCTGCTGGGCCAGCAATCCGAACCATCTACTCCCCAATCAATGTGGTGCCATCGCTGCCGCATAGGCTGCCTCCGCCTCCGCTGCATCTTCATAGTCCGCTGCTACCAACTCATCCTTCTGCCACTGCAACATCTGGTAGGAGACGGATTGCATGATCACTATTGCATCGGCATCCAAAGAGTCGACATTCAAGGCCAACATCTTGGTGTCCTCTGCATTGGTAGTGATCTTCACCCTCGTTTCCTCGAGCACGGCGTTCCATTTCTTCGATCCAAGTCCTCCTCTTTTTGAGCTTGAGCTTCTTATCTGTTACATCCATCAACAATTTGAACTTCTCCGCCTTCTCCTCCTCGTTGATGTCCGAGCGCTTCATGCATGCCTCCTCCTTCTTCACCAAAATGTCCTCGAACCTCTCCATCATCTTGGCCGCCGCACCTTATCACTTCGCCCTCTCCTCTTCCCACTTCTTCCCCCGTAAATTTCTTCTAATCTTCTTCGGCGATTCTTGGGTTGGGTTGGTAGGGTCACCAGTTTATTCCTCGTTGGCTTGGGTGGCGGTCTTGGCTATGAAAAGGTTACACTTTGGTTGCCCATTCAACTTCAACCAACAATGCATGACAGTGAAGGACTTTTCTCTAATTTCTTGTACACCGCACAAGCACGAGTAAGATACAAACTGAAACATTGTATAGGCTCCAGTCTCACTAGTACTAGAGGGGCATCTTAGTGTCAGTAGAATACTAGTACAAGCATGTAGGTGATAATGATATCTCGAGAAAGGACATCCCCCAACATAACATTTAACACGAGTAAATACTAGAACATTATACAACAAAGACTAATTTTGCATACAAGATCATACATCAACCTAGAACCGGATCAATCACTCAAACATAGATGAATAGACACACAAAGAGGATTGGTTCATTGATGTCATCAACATGTTCAATCTTACAAATTACAGGTGAGGATGGAGATGGACATGGATACACCGGCGCGCACGATCTAGCCAGGACCAATACCCGGTGATGATGGTGGTGATGGAGATAGCGCCTCCACCTCCTTGTGCAATGTGGTGTTGGAGGGAGGGGCCTCCTGTCGGTGTCAAAAACGATGGATCTCAGGTAGGGTGTCCCGAACTGTGCGTCTGAGGTTGATGTTAACAGGAGACAGGGAACACAATCTTTACCCAGGTTCGGGCCCTCTCGATGGAGGTAAAACCCTACGTCCTGCTAGATTAATATCGATGAGTATGGGGGCTACAAGAGTTGATCTACCACGAGATAGTAATGGCTAAAACCCTAGAAGTCTAGCCTATTTGATTATGATTGTCCCTATGAACTAAACCCGGAGGGGACTAGGGTTGTACAAAGTCGGTTACAGAGAAAGGAATCTTCATATCCAAACGCCAAGCTTGCCATCCACGTGAAGGAGAGTCCCATCCGGACACGGGTGAGAGTCTTCGGTATTGTATCTTCGTAGCCCTTTAGTCCGGCCCATGTCCAACAGGCCGGACGCCCGAGGACCCCATAGTCCAGGACTCCCTCAGTAGCCCCTGAACCAGGCTTCAATGATGAGGTGTCCAGCGCGCAGATTGTCTTTGGCATTGCAAGGCGGGTTCCTCCTCCGAATACTCCAACACAGTCTTCGAACACAAAGAACGTGTCCGGATACGCAAAACAAATACCACACACCACCGCAGAGAATATAATATTTCATGAGTCCAGTCTGCTGACAATTTTTTGTAATGTGATATCACGCCCCTACCCGGTTATTATTTCAAACCGTTTCTCGACTTGTCGTCCCATATTTCGAGATGTGGCTTTATTGGCATGTTTCGTCAAAGCAGAGATCGTGTCCCCTTATTGTAGGATTCTCATCAATATGGGTATGGGTAATCCAACCGTGCCACCCGCACGACCCCTAGGGAATAGGCGAGTTTCATGGCGAGTGGGGAGGCGCTTGATATTTACTACCTTTATAAGGAGATAAGGATTCATCTCTTCCACCCGCGCCTTCTCTCTTTCCGCCTACACACTCTCGAGCTCCAGCGCCCAAGTTCTCATCCTTCCTGCCCCAAGAAAATACTCCAACCATGTCCGGAGCGCAGGGAAAGTGGATGGCCTCCACTGTCAAGTAGAAGGACATCACCCAACTTCGGGAGGCCGGATATTTGGCCAAGGAGGTCGCCCATCGGCTTCCGATCGAGGGACAACTCATCCCTACCCGGGAGCCCCATGAGAGGGTAGTTTTCATCCCCCACTTTGTCCGTGGGCTAGGATTTCCACTCCACCCCTTTGTCCGAGGACTCATGTTCTAGCATGGGCTAGATTTCCATGATCTGGCCCCAAATTCCTTCCTCACTATCTCGGCGTTCATCGTCGTGTGTGAGGCTTTCCTCCGCTTCCCTCTCCACTTTGGATTGTGGTTGAAGACCTTCAACGTGAAGCCGAAGGTGGTGGGCGGCGAGCACGCGGAGTGCGGAGGTGCCATTGTGAGCAAGATGTCCAACGTCCTGTGGCCCAAAGGCACCTTCATGGAGACCGTCAAGGGGTGGCAGAAATTGTGGTTCTATGTCATAGAGCCCCACGATGCTGCCTAGGACGCGGCTCCCGAATTCAAATCTGGGGCCCCAATGCGGCTTACCTCTTGGCAGGAGAAGAGCCTGGATTGGTCTTCGTCGGACGAGATGATAGCGCTCCAGACGCGCATCAGGAGCATGATGGACAAGAATGTCAAGCTTGTCGATGTGATTCAGGTGATGCTAGTCCAGTGGATCCTTCCGTGCCAGAGCTAGGCTTGCCACCTGTGGGAGTTTGATCCGGCCGAGCACAAGACCCTGCATCGGTTCTTCAGATCTACACACTAAGATATCTAGAAGGTCCTCTTTAAGGCCAACGACACATGGCTGAAGACCACCGAGGATCGTGGGCATGACCTGGCTCATCCCGCCAGTTTGGTAAGTTTTCCGTTGTTGCAAGGTGTATTCCTTACCTGCTTATTCAAGGAGGGTGTCCGAACTTCCCCATTTGTTTTTTTAGGATTGGATGAAGAAGGCGGAGCGGATTCATTCTTTGGCTCCGCTGCCCGAGGATCCAGCCATCCTACGTTCGACGAAGATGCTGGTTCCGGCACCCTACAAGGCGCCGGAGAAGAAGGCCAAGAAGAAGGCCAAGGGGACCAGAGGTGGCCTCCATCCCAAGGGTACTTCGGACGTAGCGTCCGAAGACGCCGAAACTCACTCCGCCGCCGAAGAGGAGGAAGAGGAGGAAGAAAGAAACTTCCCCCTCCCTGAGGGGGAAGGAAAAGGGCGGCCTCCACAGATCTGGAGGAGGAGGCGTCCAAGAAGGGAAGGGCTTCCCTCGTGGATAGCTCCGTGTGGGACGTCGATAGCAGCCCAGAACGGCGCCCTCGAGATAAGCCCCTGGCCGAATCGTGAGTATCCAAAGACCCTGACGCATTCATATATATGCCTCTTTTATTTCATAATTTTAACATGTCAAGTCATGCATTTGCAGTCCGGCTCGTTCCGCCCTTGAGCGATCCTCATCTTCGGGGAACTCGCTGGACCCGAAGGTGATGGACAGCGGGTCCCTTCCAACAGCCTCCTCTCCTAGGGCCATGCATGATACTGAGGTGTTGTCCTGAAGGATCCCCGGCCAGGGAGAGACGCGGGAGGCCTACAAGACGGCGCCAGAGGGTGAGACCTCGGCTGTCGGACACATGGGGGAGCAGATCCCCATGGAGACTGGCAATGGGGGGCATGTCCAATTCGGGCCCCAGCCGAATCTGGTCCCGGACACCAATACGGTTCCGGAATCCGGCAAGCAACCTCCTTCATCAGAAGGAGGTGTGCCCATTCCGCCGGTGACCTCTGTCCAACCAGAGGCGCCGAATACTTTACTGGAAGCGCTGCAAAACGCTTCCGTCGTAGAGGAACACTGTACCCTTATGGGTGCGGTGATTGAGAAGATTCAATCCGCAAAAAGCGGACTGGCCGAAGCCTGCACAAGCCTTCTAACAGGCTTTGAGGTAAGCAATGTAACTTTGTGAAAAGAAAATCACAGTATAGATAGTATCCCCTGAGACTCTACTCGGTGTTCGGAAAGAAGAGCCGAACAGAGGATCAAACAGTTTTTCGCAGGAGAAAAACCAAATATATTTATGTGCATAAGCAAGTGTCACTGTTGGCCGCGACTTCTCATGCTGCCGAAGTCTCCGGACTGAAGCAGAGGCTGGAGTAGACCGAGGAAGGGCTCAGTCGTGCGAAAAAGTAGCTGGAGGACAGTCAAGGTATTCAATGTTTTTGTGTATATCCGGGAGGGATGAATGTTTGTGCGCTGACCACAGTGCCATGATATTTTCGTAGGGGTGGCGACCGAGGTAGAGGCCCTCAAGAAGGCGCTGGCCGTGGCCGAGGAGAGGGCTGCAAAGGAACATGCCGCCGAAGAAAAGCATGAGGCTAGGATTGGTGAAGTCCAGCAGGAGCTCCAAGATGTCATGAACAAATACGAGTCCTTGGAGCGCCAGAATGCGGACCAAGAGTCCGAACTTGCAAGGGTCCGCCAAAGTGCACAAGAGGCCCATGCCGAAGCCAAAGGCACCCTCCAGGAAATCCAAGAGGCCAAGAAGATTGCGTCGGGTAAGGCTTTTATTATGCAAAGCAAGTATGTGAAGACAAGATATCTCTTACTGACCCGGATTTGGAGTTCTCCAGGGGCGTTTGTGGATTTTCCACGCAACGTTTCTAACGCTACGGCATTCTTCCGAGCCGAAGAAGGGAGCGCAATGGAGAAGCTATTCTGATCATAATACCTTGCGCCAGAACATCTGGTGCCTTTTAGCGACCAGCTAAAACAGCTGGTCGAGCTGCATAGGGTGGCCGAACTAGCCATGAAGCACTTAATAATCCGGCTGTGGCCTACAGAAGCTATGCCCGGCAGCTACTTCGGACTCGGCTGGTCCAAGCCTGCCCTCGACTTGACGCCGTTAAGCGGTCGGTCTGTATAGAATGTGCGCGGATGCCCTTCTCCCGTGTCAAGATGCAATGGTCGAAGATGCATGCCGTCAAGCTCGTGACCGAAGGATCGCCCGAGGGAAAGGAGCACCGCACGCTCGCACGATATTTCGATGATGCCTTGGAGGGATCCCGTATTTTAGCGGAGCAATGTGCAATGGACATTATTTTTGAATGAGTATATTCATGTTATCCTGTCTTGTAGTATTAAACAGAGCCGTTATGTAATATAATGCTTGTTTATTTGTTGAAGTTTTTACCTCCTATGCGGCTGTTTTTATTAAATATGAGGGTTGGCCAGTCGTTGGCTTCAGCCCCCACGTAGGTAGTACGGGGGTGTTCAGGATGAATCTAAACACTCTTTATCCCAACATTTGGTCCTTAAAGGATGTGTTTAGCGCTACGAACCAGGCAATCAGACTATGTGGCTTTATCACCCTCACTTAGCCATAGGAGTTTGACAATAAAAATTTAGGTGCAGCCCCTAGTATTCGAACTAGGATGTTGTAAACACCTGGCCGGATAAGAACCGATTCATCGCACAATGCAGAAAAAATCGCTAAAGATTTGAAACCACCGAAGAGCTGACCGGCTCACGCCGCATCATGACAGTCAGTTTTCGGCTTTCTCTACTGAGGTGCTGATCCGGATAAACCAGGACACAATTGCAATAGTTCTCCCTTTACTATCCTAGCCGATATAGCAGAATGTAAGGTAGTAAGCACAGGAGCTGGGCAACCCAACTATTGACCAAAGCCATGATTCAGAGCCGATGCATATAATGCTAAATTCGGGGTGACGAACTGTACTGTAAAAAGTGTTTGGACTTTGTTGCCATGTTATGGGGTACAATGAAGCCCCTGGCGGATTAAAGCGTGCCAAAGTGTACGGTTGCAATTTAATAAAATTATCAAAAGAGCAAACTAGTGCCACATAAGTTTAGATATGGACTGTTTCCATTATAGTTTGATTAATACGTCAAAGCGTATTTTGTACAAATGGTGCGATAAGGAACATCGGATATTTAACATGCCAAGACCAAGGGGGAGCTGCGTACGGGTCCTGAAAGCAGGTAGAATGATCTTTGAGAAGAACATCTAGATATTGCCCCACGCGTCTGTGCTTCCTGCCCCCTTGGTGTGTCCGTCCATCGAAAGGACCGATTATGAGGCCGTCAAGAGGGGCCTACGGAGAAGAAACCTGAAGAGGAGAAAAAAAGAAAGTAAAAAGGGAAATTATGTGTGTCCAGGGTAGGTCGAGCCATATTATGGATCACAATCTAGTTATGCCTCCGTCTATGCCCATGGTATTTTGAGTGCGTAGTTATGTACGCGCTATGCGAACGCCGCCACTTGGCGGGGTCTGGGACGGAGGCCGAATTGCTAGTTGAGCTCTTGACGAGCTGGGCTGTCCTGGCGCAGGGTAGTCCGGACTCGTTTGACAGTGTCCAGGAGTAGGGCTGCTGAATTAAGGTTCTTCTTGTGGAGGCCGCTCTGTACCTCTGCTGCTAGGGCAGCGGTGTGCTCCTCGGTGTGGAGGGAGCACTTCGTATTTCCATTGACTGTTATGACACCAAGTGGTCTGGGCATCTTGATCTTGAGATAAGCATAGTGCGGCACCACATTGAATCGGGTAAACGCAGTTCGTCCGAGCAGTGCATGATAGCCGTTGTAGAAGGGGACGATATCGAAGATTAACTCCTCGCTTCGGAAGTTGTCCGGCGATCCGAAGACGACCTCCAATGTGATTGAGCCCGAGCAGCGGGCCTGTACACCTGAAATTACTCCTTTAAAGGTAGTCTTGGTGGGCTTGATCCTTGATGGATCGATGCCCATTTTGCGCACTGTATCCTGGTACAGCAGGTTAAGGCTGCTGCCGCCGTCCATGGGGACTCGTGTGAGGTGAAATCCATCAATTATTGGGTCGAGGAACAGTGCGGCTGACCCGCCATGACGGATACTGGTCGGATGGTCCCAACGATCGAAGGTGATTGGGCATGACGACCATGCGTTGAATTTTGGGGCGACTGGCTCTATCGCATAGATGTCCCTGAGCGCGCGCTTGCGCTCCTTCTTGGTGATATGGGTAGTGTATATCATGTTCACTATTTTGATTTGAGGGGGAAACTTCTTCTACGCCCCTGTGTTCGGTGGACGGGGCTCCTCGTCATCGTTCTCGGTTTACGACCCCTTCTCCTTGTCTTTGGCATTTAATTTGCCGGCCTGTTTGAAGACCCAACAACTCCTGTGGTATGATTGGCTGGTTTATCAGGGGTGCCATGGATCTGACATGGGCGATCGAGTATGCGGTCCAGGCTGGAAGGGCCTTGATTATTTCTTTTATATGCCTTTTTCTGCTGTCCGGACTTGGAGCCACTGAATTCGGCGTTGACCGCCATGTCATCGGTATTATCACCGTTGCTTCGACGCTTGTGTTTGTTGCGTCGGGGCTTGCCGTTGCTATTTCTGGCTTCCGAAGTGCCAGGTTCGCTTGTGTTGTTATTGCCATGGGCTAGCCAGCTATCTTCGCCCGCGCAAAAGCGGGTCATAAGTGCCGTGAGGGCTGCCATGGTCTTCGGCTTTTCTTGGCCGAGGTGTCGGGTGAGCCATTCGTCCCGGATGCTATGTTGAAATTCCGCTAGAGCTTCGGCATCCGGAAAGTGGGCGATTTGGTTCTTTTTGGTTAAGAATCAGTCCAGAATTTCCTGGCTGCTCTCCGGGCTTTTGGATTATGTGACTTAAGTCATCGGCATCCGGAGGTCTAACATATGTACCTTGGAAGTTGTCAAAGAAGGCTTCTTCCAATTCCTCCCAGCTGCCAATGGAGTTTCCAGGCAGGCTGTTCAGCCAGTGTCGGGCTGGCCCCTGGAGTTTTAGGGGGAGGTATTTGATGGCATGAAGATCATCGCCGCGCACCATGTGAATATGGAGGATAAAGTCTTCAATCCATACCGCATGATTTGTGGTTCCATCATATGATTCAACATTCACGGGTTTGAACCCTTCTGGAAATTCATCTTCCATTACTTCATCAGTGAAGCAGAGGGGGTGTGCGGCGCCTCTATATCGGTCCAGGTCGTGACGTATTTCAGGTGGAGTCCGTTTGTGATTTTTGGCTCGGATGTAACTATGCTTACCATGTTCGGCTCGATAGCCGTTGTCGCGCATTGGGGCACGCCCCCGTGATCCATAGATCGATCTGGCCACACTTGCTTTATTCTTCAGGCCCTGTCGGAGATCGTATGTGTATCCCTGAGTAGTTTCGTCTCTATCTTTATGGCGAGGTGGTACGGGCTGGTGTTCGGCTTGGGTTGCCGCTTTGTCCCGACCACGTGGTGGTCGTTCAGCCACATTATGCGCTGATGGCATGGGCTCCAACGCCTCATCATCGAATTGAGGTAGTAATTTGTGCTTTTGGGTAACTTTTGAGTGGTCGCTTGAGGCTGTACTCCTCGGCTTCTAGGATGTTAGTCCATCTGTCGTTGAGCAGATCTTGATCAGCTTGAAGCTATTGCTGCTTCTTTTTCAATCTCCTTGCAGTGTCTATTAGCTGGCGCTTGAAGCGCTCCTACTCGAGAGGTTCCTCAGGCACGATGAAATCCTCGTTGTGAAGGCTCACCTCATCATCGGAGAGTGGAAGATAATTGTTGTCCTCCGAGTCTTCGTGCGCGGCCTGTTCATCAGGGCCGACTCGCACATCTTCCCGTTCATCTTGTTCGGAAGTTGCCTCAACGGGGTCTTCATTGTCTTTGGCACCATCCGGAGTGTTATCTTCTCTTGTGCCGGTGTTATTTTCTTTGCTGCGGCGTGATTTAGGGCGGCGCCGCTGACGCCGGTGTTTTGGTTGTATCTCAGGAGGTTTATCCTCAACTGGATCTTCCTTGTCATTGCCACTATTCTGTTTTGGTGCATGTACCATGTATACATCATATGAGGAGGTGGCCGTCCATCGTCCGGCGAATGGTGGGTTTTCGGCCTGCTCCTCTCCAACATCTTCGCCCATACTGTCGATGTCTTCTGAGCCGTAATCGAGCATGTCGGTTAAGTCTTCGACAATGGCTATTAAGTGGGTGGGGGTGGGAAACGGAATTCTCTGTCGTTAGCCTCAAGTGCAAACCAGATATAATTCGGCGGAGAGTCCCCCGCTAAGGAGAGTGTTTTTAATGAGTTTAGCACGTCACCTAAAGGCGAGTGCCGAAAGATGTCCACGGAGCTGAATTCGTCGATCGATGCCTGATCAAGCTCGTCATGCGCGGATGCACATGGTTCGGAACTTGTAGCCCGAAACGGGTCTGAGGTTTTGGTGACACGGATCCCACTCCAGGTTGGGTTGGTGTGCGGCTCTAACGTCGCTGAGTCTACGGTTTCCGTGCAGGGGTTGAGCCTCCCATCCTCGGATAGCACAATCTACTCCGGATCTAGGGCCAGAGCAGTTACAGGCGCTATCCCCTGGGCATGGTATGATGACAGATTTAAGTCATGTTCATCCTGGCGACAGGGAGCGGCTACCATGGTCTAGAATCCGTCAAAGATCAAGTCTCCACGGATATCCGCGATGTAGTTCAGGCTTCCAAATCTGACCTGACGGCCAGGGCGTAGCTATCGACCTGCTCTAGATGGCCACGCGAGTTGGCCTGCAGTGCGAAGCTGCCGAATACGAAGATCTGTGTGGGGAGGAAGGTTTCTCCCTAGACAACATTGTTGTAGACGATTGACGGGGCCATCGAACCTCCTGACGATGACACAACAGAACGCTCAATGAAAGCACCAATGTCGGTGTCAAAACCGGCGGATCTCGGGTAGGGGCTCCCGAACTATGTGTATGAGGTTGATGGTAACAGGAGACAAGGAACACAATGTTTACCCAGGTTCGGGCCCTCTCGATGGAGGTAAAACCCTACGTCCTGCTAGATTAATATTGATGAGTATGGGGGTTACAAGAGTTGATCTACCACAAGATCGTAATGGCTAAAACCCTAGAAGTCAAGCCTATTTGATTATGATTGTCCCTATGAACTAAACCCTCTAGTTTATATAGACACCGGAGAGGACTAGGGTTGTACAAATTCAGTTACTGAGAAAGGAAGCTTCTTATCCAAATGCCAAGCTTGCCATCCACGCCATGGAGAGTCCCATCCGGACACGGGTGAGACTCTTCAGTCTTGTATCTTCATAGCCCATCAGTCCGGCCCATGTCCAATTGGCCGTACGCCCGAGGACCCCTTAGTCCACGACTCCCTCAGCTCCCACAAGGGGAGAGCCTCCTAGCGGCTGCCCGGAGTTGTGGTGGATGATGATGGTTGAAGCAGACGGCTAGGGTTGGAGGTATTCATATAAGAGGCGTTCTCTGGTCTCCTCCGTTGATGTGAATCCTCCTCCTCCATCCAAGGGGTCTAGATGAGCCTTATCCTCTTCCAATCCCTTCATTAAGAGCAAAGGGTCCTGTGGGAACAATTGGGAACACAATCGGTGAAGAATCCCATCTGGAAGGGCAACTTTCAGAGTTGTCTGCATGTCAAACGACCACCGAAACGACCGCGTGTGGTCATTCGGAACGCCATCTTTCACCCTGTCCTCCTCCGATAAAATGGTTGTCATTTCTTCATACGAACTCAGAATTTGCCTTCTCGGGCTCGTTGGATTCGTATGAACAACGCCAAACCATTTCTGGTCTTATATCTTGATTTTGAGAACATTAAAGAAATGAATTTATCCTACCTTTGAAATGTCTAAGTCTAACCCCTGGCTGACTCCGTATTGAACCCATCCTTGTGAAGGAAATATGCCCTAGAGGCAATAATAAAGTTATTATTTATTTCCTTATATCATGATAAATGTTTATTATTCATGCTAGAATTGTATTAACCAGAAACATGATACTTGTGTGAATACATAAACAAACAAAGTGTCACTAGTATGCCTCTATTTGACTAGCTCATTAATCGAAGATGGTTATGTTTCCTAACCATAGACATGAGTTGTCATTTGATTAACGAGACCACATCATTAGGAGAATGATGTGATTGACATGACCCATTCCATTAGCTTAGCACCCGATCGTTTAGTATGTTGCTATTGCTTTCTTCATGACTTATACATGTTCCTATGACTATGAGAGTATGCAACTCCCGTTTACCAGAGGAACACTTTGTGTGCTACCAAACGTCACAATATAACTAGGTGATTATAAAGGCGCTCTACAGGTGTCCCCAAAGGTACATGTTGGGTTGGCGTATTTCAAGATTAGGATTTGTCACTCCAATTGTCGGAGAGGTATCTCTGGGCCCTTTCGGTAATGCACATCACTTAAGCCTTGCAAGCAATGTGTATAATGAGTTAGCCACGGGATGATGCATTACGGAACGAGTAAAGAGACTTGGCGGTAACAAGATTGAACTAGGTATGATGATACCGACAATTGAATCTCGGGCAAGTAACATACCGATCACAAAGGGAACAACATATGTTATTATGCGGTTTGACCGATAAAGATCTTCGTAGAATATGTAGGAGCCAATATGAGCATCCAGGTTCCGCTATTGGTTATTGACCGAAGACGTGGCTCGGTCATGTCTACATTGTTCTCGAACCTGTAGGGTCCGCACGCTTAACGTTACGATGACAGTTTCATTATGAGTTTATATATTTTGATGTACCAAAGGTTGTTCGGAGTCCTGGATGTGATCACGGACTTGACGAGGAGTCTCGAAATGGTTGAGACATAAAGATCGATATATTGGACGACTATATTTGGACACCGGAAAGGTTCCGGGTGAGTTGGGACAATATCGGATCACCGGGAGGTTATCGGAACCCCCCCGGGAGGTATATGGGCCTTATTGGGCCTTAGTGGAAAGGAGGGTGTCGGTGTCAAAACTGGCGGATCTCGGGTAGGGGGTCCCGAACTGTGCGTCTAGGCCAGATGGTAATAGGAGGCAAGGGACACGAAGTTTTACCCAGGATTCGGGCCTTCTTGATGGAGGTAAAACCCTACGTCCAGCTTGATTAATATTGATGATATGGGTAGTACAAGAGTAGATCTACCACGAGATCGGAGAGGCTAAACCCTAGAAGCTAGCCTATGGTATGATTGTTGTGTATATGTGTTGTTCTACGGACTAAAACCTTCTGGTTTATATAGACACCGGAGAGGGTTAGGGTTACACAAAGTCTATTACAATGGTAGGAGATCTACATATCCGTATCACCAAGCTTGCCTTCCATGCCAAGGAAAGTCCCTTCCAGACACGGGACGGAGTCTTCAATCTTGTATCTTCATAGTCCAGGAGTCCGGCTGAAGGTATAGTCCGGCCATCCGGACACCCCCTAATCCAGGAGTCCCTTAGTAGCCCCTGAACCAGGCTTCAATGACGACGAGTCCGGCGCGCAGATTGTCTTCGGCATTGCAAGGCGGGTTCCTCCTCCAAGTACTTCATAGAATATTTTGAACACGAGGATAGTGTCCGGCTCTGCAAAATAAGTTTCCACATATTGCCATAGAGAGAATAATATTTACACAAATCTAATCTGCTGACGTATTCCGTAATGTGACATCGCACCACGGCCAAGCCTTTATTCGAATTGTTTTATTGTCCCACCTCAGCGCGTCATGCGAGGCGATTTCCTTGGCACGTCTTGTTAAAGCAGAGATCGTGTCCCCTTATTCCGGGATTCTCATCAATACGGGCGTGGGCAACCCAACCGCGCCATTGACTACGGCGCTTGGGAGATAAGCGAGTTTTACCAGGCTGGTGGGGACGCATAGTCGTGTCCACCCATATAAGGGGATAAGGATCCACCTTTTCACCTACGCCTTCTTCCTCCTTTGCCTATCCATTCTCGTGCACTCGAGCTCCAGCACCCAAGTCCGCACTCCCCACCTCAACCTTCTCCAGCCATGTCCGGAGTGGGAGGCAAGTGGATGGTCTCCTCCGTCACGGAGGGACACATCAAAAAACTGAGGAAGGCCGGATACTTGTCTAACGACATCGCGTACCGACTTCCCGAAGAGGGGCAGCTCGTCCCCGCCCCTAGACCCCATGAGAGGGTGGTGTTCCTCCCCCATTTCCTCCGCGGACTGGGCTTCCCTCTCCACCCATTTGTCCGAGGCTCATGTTCTACTATGGCCTGGATTTCCACGATCTGGCCTCGAACTTTGTCCTCAACATCTCGGCGTTTATCGTCGTGTGCGAGGCTTTCCTCCGCATCCGCCCCCATTTCGGCCTATGGCCCAAGACTTTCAATGTCAAGCTGAAGGCGGTGCACGGCAACCAGGCGGAGTGCGGAGGCGCCATGGTGGGCAAGATGCCCAACGTCTTATGGCTCGACGGCTCCTTTGTGGAGACTCTGAAGAGGTGGCAATCGGGGTGGTTTTACATCACCGAGCCGTGCGACCCTAAGTGGGTCGCAGCCCCCGAGTTCCGGTCCGGACCCCCAACGCGGCTCACGTCCTGGAAAGAGACGGGCCTGTCGTGGGGCAGCAAAGGAGAGGTGAGTGGACTACAAACATGCATCCAAACTCTGGTGGACAAGCAGCTCAAGCTTGTCAACGTAGTCCAGGTTATGCTCATCCGCCGGAACCTCCCGTGTGAACAACGGGCCTTCAATCTATGGGAGTTCAACCCAGCGCAGCACCGAACTCTAAGTAGGCTCCTCGACACGACGTACGAAGTTGCCTGGAAGGTGCTTTTCAAGGGCGCCGAGGCTCCCGCATCTGCTACCGAGGATCACGGATTCAGCGCGCAGCGTCACAGTAACGCGGTAAGTTGTCTGTACCTTTTACAGGGTATTAGTTTTTCATAGTTTAACTTTATGCGGGATCTAAGCTCCCTTACCTTTGACAGGATTGGCAGGCGAAGTCTGGACAGATCGACTGTCTGGCTCCTTTGCCCGAAGACCCAGCCGATGCCCGCTTGGCGAAGCTGCTGGTTCCGGCACCCTATGCGGTGCCGGAGAAGAAGGCCACGAAGAAGGCCACGGGGACTCGAAAAAGTGCCCTGCGCCCGGAGGTGTCGGGTTCATCATCCGACGGCTCCAAGGCGCATTCCTCCCGTGAAGACGAGGAGGAGGAAGAAGAGACCTCTCCCCCTCCAGCGGGGGAGAGAAGAAAAGGAAGGACGCCCACACTGGGAAGGCCAAAGGGTCCAAGAAGGGGAAGACCCTTCCTCCGGACTACTCCACCAATGCTGACGACGGCGAAGAGGAGTGGCCGGTCAGGGCCAAGCCCCTAGCAAAATCGTAAGTATCCGGATACCAGAGTAATTCATAGTATTCCTTTATTGCACAGCTTTCCCTTATGTCGAATATGATTATGCAGCCCACCCAAAGACCGGCTCAACGCGTCGTCGAGCGGTTCACTGGACTCGTCGGATGTGAATTCGATCCGACGGCTTCCTCCCCCCGCCCCATGGATGACGCCGAAGTGTTGTCCCAACAGGTTCCAAGCCAGGAGGAGGTGGTCCTAGAGGCGCCGCAAGGCGACCTCCCGGACTCCAGGAGTGAAGCGGATAAAACCCCCCAGGGCTCCAAGTCCGGCTCTAGGCCGGACACCGCTCCAGAACCTTCAAAGGTTCCAGAGTCCGGCGGGCGACCTCCTTCCAAGAGGAGCAAGCCCTCCGTGCCGGTGACCTCCGTCCAACCGGAGGCGCCAGACAATCTGTTGGAGGCGCTCAAAGGCGCCTCCATTAACGAGGAGCACCACACCATTATGAGTGTAGTGGTCCAGAAGGTTCAGTCCGCCAAGGACGGACTGACTGAAGCTTGTGCTAGCCTTTTAACAGGCTTTGAGGTAAGTAAAGAATGTGTAAATAATATTAACGCAGAGACAGTAGCCCCTGATGCTCTGTTCGGCATTCGGGAAGAAAAGCCGAATAGAGGATCAAATAAAATTCATAGGAGTCTAACAAAAAGGAGTCAATATGCGTATGCAGGCTTCTCTGCTGGCGTCCGTCGCACTGACTGCGGAAGTGGACACGCTAAAGCAGAACCTCGAGCAGTTCGAGCAAGAGCTCGGGCGCGCCAAGAAGCAACTCGAGGACAAGGAAGGTAAGAAATACCTTGTTTATATATATATATATAAGTGCAATTGCAAAAAATGACAGGTTTATCGTGGCTATTGTAGGGGCCACGTCTGAGGTGGTGACCCTTAAGCAAGCGCTGTTCGAGGCCGAGAAGAGGGCGACCATGGAGCACACCGAGCGGGAGAAGTATGAGGCCCAGGTTGGCGAGGTGCGGCAAGAGCTCCAGGCTCTCATGAAAAAACATGAGAGTTTGGAGCTTCACTCAAAGATGCGAGCGTCCGAGCTCACGGCGGCTATTGAAAATGCCAAGTCTGCCAAGACTGAATCCCAGAAGACCCTCTAGGAGTTGGATGCAGTGTAAAAGATAGCGGCGGGTAAGGCATTCTTTATGCAAAGCAAACACATAAACGTGAGTTACTTGGTACTTACCCGAATCCGGAGATCTCCAGGAGCATTCGTAGATCTTCCCCGTAGCGTGTCCGATGCCGCCGCATTCTATCGAGCTGAGGAGGGCAGCTCGACAGAGAAGGTGTTCTGGTCTCAGTATGCTGAGGCCAGACACCCCGTGCCCCTGAGCGACCAGCTGAAGCAACTGGTCGAGCTCCACAAGGAGGCTGAACAGGCCATGAAGGGCCTCATAGTTCGGCTGTGGCCTGGAGAGGCTCCGCCTGGGAGCTATTTCGGGTTGGTGCGGCGGCTGGTGGGGGCCTGTCCAAGGCTCGAAGTCATCAAGCGCTCCGTCTGCATTGAAGGTGCCCGTAGGGCCCTTGCCCGTGCTAAGGTGCACTGGGGCAAGCTGCATGCTGAGAAGCTTGTGAAGGACGGGCCACCGCCGGGGAAAGAGCATCGCAAGCCCGAGAATTATTATAAGGTTGTTCTGAAGGGTGCCTGCCTTATGGCGGATGAATGTTCCAGGGATGTAATTTTTGAGTAAAACTCGCTCGTTTGGTCCTGTGCGCTGAAAACTTGTTCATATGCGCTAAGCAATGCTATTGGAATTTAAAATATTAACTTCTGTGCGGCTGTTTATCAATTCTGAGAGATGGCGAGTCATCGACTTCTGCCCCCGTGCCGCTAGTGCTGGGGTGTTCGAGGATAAACCTGAGCGCTCTTTCTCCCATGTTTGGGTCCTTTGAGGGAGGCGCTCAGCACAACGAACAAGGCAATTGGACTATAATGCTTGAACACTCTCACTTAGCCATAGAATTCTATAATTTTAAATTTCGGTGAAGCCCCTAGTATTCGGAAGACCGAGTTCGGGGCGCTATCCACGCCTTGGCCGGACAGAGCCGACTCCTCTCTCGAAGTGGCATAAGTCTTTAGGGACTCGAAAAACCTCTCGAACAGCGACCAGCTCTCGCTTCATCATGACAGTCAGTTTTAGCTTTCTCTACTGAGGTGCTCGACCCAGCTCAACTGGGGCACAATCGCAGTAGTTCTCCTAATGCTACCTTAGCCGACATAGCGGAACATAAGGCACGAAAACATAGGAACCAGGCAAACCCAACTATTGACCCAAGACATGATTCGGAGCCGATGCATATAATGCTATAAGTTCGGGGTGCCGCACTTGTTAAAGTGTTCGGACTTCTCACACCATATTGAGGGGTACTAAAGCCCCTGGCGTATTTTGGCCATACCAAAGTGTGCGGGTGCAACATGTCATTAAGGAACATATATTTGTAAAAAAAGGAGTAATGCAAAAATAGACAAAAGCTATGCATTGTTCATTAAAAAGGACTGCGATCAAAGCAGAACGATACAAATAATGCGGTAAGAAAAAGGTTGGACAATTTAACATGTCCGTTCCAGGGGCAGGCTGCGGAATGGTATGCGAAACAGGTATACTGCTTGTGATAGAGACCACTTGGGAGTTCCGTAATGAGGCTTGGCTTGTCTGCTTCACTGGTGCTCGCATCGTTTGTGTGGCAATTGAACTGCCGAACAGGCCTTCCGAAGAATGGAGCCCTGAAAGTAAGAGAAAATTAAAAAATCGGCAGCCCCTGGTGCGGTTTAAGCCGTGTTTCGGGCGTGCCATGATGGTGCCCCTCCCCCTGTACCCATGGTATTTCTATAGCGTAGTTATGTACGCGAAGCACTGGTGTCGCATTTTTGCGAGGGCTGGGGTTGGGGCCGCATTGCTACGCCTGCTCAGAACGTGCCAGGCGGTCTTGTTGTTGGTTACTCCGGGCGTGCTTGACGGTGTCCGGTCGTTTAATGGCCGGACTGGAAAACTGCCTGGAGAGGCTGCTTTGTACTTCCGCAGCAAGGGAGCGTTCGGTGTTTCCATTGACCGTAATTACTCCTCGAGGGCCTGGCATCTAAGCTTAAGGTATGCGTAGTGCGGTACCGCATTGACCTTGGTGAATGCGGTTCGCCCGAGCAGTGTGTGATATCCACTGCGGAATGGGACTATGTCAAAGATTAACTCCTCGCTTCGGAAATTATCCAGAGATCCGAAGACCACTTCAAGTGTCACTGAGCCTGTATAGTTGGCCTCTACACCTGGTATTACGCCTTTAAAGGTCGTTTTGGTGGGCTTAACCCTTGAGGGATCTATGCCCATTTTTCGCACTGTATCCTGATAAAGTAGGTTCAGGCTACTGCCGCCGTCCATAAGGACTCTAGTGAGATGAAATCCGTCAATAATTGGGTCTAGAACCAATGCGGCGAATCCGCCATGACGGGTGCTAGTGGGATGGTCCTTTCGATCAAAGGTGATCGGGCAGGAGGACCATGGGTTGAACTTTGGGGCGACTGGCTCTATTGTGTATACGTCCCTTAACGCGCGCTTCCGCTCCCTCTTGGGGATGTGGGTTGCGTATATCATGTTCACCCTCCGCACTTATGGGGGAAAACCCTTCTGTCCACTGTTGTTCGGCGGCCGGGGCTCTTCATCGTCATCACTATGCAACCCCTTGTCTTTATTTTCGGCATTTAACTTGCCTGCCTGTTTGAACACCCAACAATCCCTGTTGGTGTGATTGGCCGGCTTTTCGGGGGTGCCATGTATCTGGCACAAGCGGTCGAGTATTCGGTCCAAACTGGACGGGCCCCTAGGATTTTTGTTGAATGGTTTTTCCGCTGACCGGATTTATAGCCTCTGAATCCGGCATTAACTGTCGTATCCTCAGCATTGTCGCCGTTAATGCGGCGCTTCTGCTTGTTGCGACGTGACCTGCCACTACTGTCCCTGGTATCCGAATTACCAGGGTTCTTGGTCATATTGTTGCTACGAGCAAGCCAATTGTGTTCTCCCACGCAAAAGTGGGTCATGTGTGTCGTGAGTGCTGCCATAGATTTCGGCTTTTCCTGTCCAAGGTGCCGGCCAAGCCACTCATACGGATATTGTGCTTGAAGGCTGCTAGGGCCTCTGCGTCCGGACAGTCGACTATTTGATTTTTCATTGTTAGGAACCGTGTCCAGAATTGCCTGGCCGATACCTCTGGCTGCTGAATTACGTGGCTTAGGTCATCGGCGTCTGGTGGTCGCACATAAGTGCCCTGGAAATTGTCGAGGAATGCGGCTTCCAGGTCCTCCCAACAACTGATTGATCCTACTGGCAAGCTGTTAAGCCAATGCCGAGCTGGTCCTTTAAGCTTGAGTGGGAGGTATTTGATGGCGTGGAGATCATCGCCGCGGGCCATGTGGATATGAAGGAGATAATCCTCGATCCATACTGCAGGATCTGTCGTGCCATCGTATGATTCGATGTTTATGGGTTTGAAACCCTCAGGGATTTGATGATCCATTACTTCATCTTTGAAGCATAGTGGGTGTGCGGCGCCTCTGTACTGGGCTATATCACGACGTAGCTCCAATGAGCTTTGTCTACTGTGTTCGGCCCTACCGGATTTGTGTCCGGCGTGACAGTTATCGTCTCGAGTCGTGGGGCGCCCACGCGATCCGTAGATCGATTTTGTTTGCCTTGCCTTGTCCTCCAACATATCTCGCAGGTCTAGCGCATTTTCCTGTGCCTTGGTACGGGGTGCGGCTTGAGTCGAGGGCCGAGAGGCCTCTCTGTCGCGGCCACGAGGTGGCCGGTCGGCCGTATCTGGTGATGTAGGTTTAAGTGCTTCCTCCTCTAATCGGGGTAGCAACCTGCGCTTTGGGTAGCTCTTGGAGGGGCGTTCGAGTTTATGCTCTTCGGCTGCAAGGACTTCAGTCCATGTGTCGACTAGCAAATCTTGATCAGCTCTAAGCTGTTGCTGTTTTTTCTTGAGGCTTCTTGTCGTGGCCATAAGCCTGCGTTGAAAACGCTTTTGCTCGACGGGATCCTCTAGTATGACGAATTCATCATTGTCGAGGCTTGCCTCCTCTTCGAAGGGAGGCATACAATTATCATCCTCGACCTCTCTGTCTGCCGCTCTCTCATGAGGGCTGGCTTATCCATCCTCCTGTGCTGAATCTTGCTGGAGGGGGTTTTCTTTGGTACTCTCCGGAGTATTATTATCCCCCGTGCTGGAATCACCGTATTTGCTTTGGCGGGATTTTGAGCGGCGCCGCTGACGCCGGCGCTTAGGCTGTTTGTTGGAGGGGTCATCCTCCGCTGTTCCATCACCATCTCCTTCTTTTGGGGTGTCCACCATGTATATGTCATATGACGAAGTGGCTTTCTAGGGCCCAATAGGCGCTGGTTCTTCATCGTCTCCTGCATCGGCGTCCATACCATCGATGTCTTCGGAGTCGAAGTCGAGTATGTCGGTTAAATCGTCGACAGTGGCTACAAAGTGGGTGGTGGGTGGGCTTTGAATTTCTTCATCGTTCGTATCCCAACCTTTCTGACCGTAGTCCACCCAGGGCTCTCCTGATAAAGTGAGAGACTTTAGTTTCTTCAGAATATCGCTGAAAGGCGAGTGCTGAATGATGTCCGCGGCAGTAAACTCCATGATCGGCGCCCAATTGGATTCGATCGGCAGGGGCACGGAGGGTTCGGAGTCCGGAGAGGAGTCCAGCTCCTTGGAGTCACGAGTCTCGCAGAGTGCGGGGCTGGTGTTCGGCTCGATCGCTGTTGGGATCGCAGCCCCCGAGGCGGCGTCCAACCACCCATACTTGATCGGTGCAGTTGGCTCCGAATTAAGGGTCGAAGCCGATGCGGGTGTGGCCTCTAGGGCACTGTTCGGCGGCAGAGCTAGATCATGCTCGTCGTGACAGTGCGGCACGCTCGGGAGTGGCTCGAATCCGTCGAAGATCAAGTCCCCGCGGATGTCAGCCGTGTAGTTTAAACTTCCAAATCTGACCTGACAGCCAGGGGCATAGCTTTCGATCTGCTCCAGATGGCCAAGTGAATTGGCCAGCAGTGCGAAGCCGCCGAAGACGAAGATCTGTCCAGGGAGGAAGGTCTCACCCCAGACTGCATCGCTATTGATGATCGTATGAGCCATCAAGCCTCACGGCGACGACACAGAGGAACTCTCAATGAAATCACCAATCTCGGTGTCAAAACCGGTGGATCTCGGGTAGGGGGTCCCGAACTGTGCGTCTAGGCCGGATGGTAATAGGAGGCAAGGGACGCAAAGTTTTACCCAGGTTCGGGCCCTCTTGATGGAGGTAAAACCCTACGTCTTGCTTGATTAATATTGATGATATGGGTAGTACAAGAGTAGATCTACCACGAGATCGGAGAGGCTAAACCCTAGAAGCTAGCCTATGGTATGATTCTTGTGTATATGTGTTGTTCTACGGACTAAAACCCTCCGGTTTATATAGACACCGAAGAGGGTTAGGGTTACACAAAGTCGGTTACAATGGTATGAGATCTACATATCTGTATCGCCAAGCTTGCCTTCCACGCCAAGGAAAGTCCCTTCCGAACACGGGACGAAGTCTTCAATCTTGTATCTTCATAGTCCAGGAGTCCGACTGAAGGTATAGTCCGGCCATCCGGACACGCCCTAATCAAGGACTCCCTCAGAGGGGAAAGGAGCAAGGGAGGGGGCGCCCCCCCAAGCCCAATCCGAATTGGGAGGGGGGCGGCCCCCCTTTCCTTCCTCCCTCCTTCCTCTTCCTTCCCTATCCTACTCCTAATAGGAAAAAGGGGAGTCCTACTCCCTGTGGGAGGTAGACTCTCCCTTAGGGCGCGCCATCCTCCTTGGCCGGCCCCCTCCTCCACTCCTTTATATACGGGAGCAAGGGGGCACCCCATAGACACAACAATTGATCATTGATCTCTTAGCCGTGTGCGGTGCCCCCTCCACCATATTCCTCGATAATATTGTAGCGGTGCTTAGGCGAAGCCCTACGACGGTAGAACATCAAGATCGTCACCACGCCATCGTGCTGACGGAACTCATCCCCGACACTTTGCTGGATCGGAGTCCGAGGATCGTCATCGAGCTGAACGTGTGCTAGAACTCGGAGGTGCCGTAGTTTCGGTGCTTGATTGGTCGGGCCGTGAAGACATATGACTACATCAACCGCGTTGTGCTAACGCTTCCGCTTCCGGTCTATGAGGGTACGTAGACAACACTCTTCCCTCTCGTTGCTATGCATCACCATGATCTTGCGTGTGCGTAGGATTTTTTTTGAAATTACTACGTTTCCCAACAGTGGCATCCGAGCCTAGGTTTTATGCGTTGATGTTATCCACGAGTAGAACACAAGTGAGTTGTGGGCGATATAAGTCATACTGCTTACCAGCATGCCATACTTTGGTTCGGCGGTATTGTTGGATGAAGCGGCCCGGACCGATATTACGCGTACGCTTATGCAAGACTGGTTCTACCGACGTGCTTTGCACACAGCTGGCTGGCGGGTGTCAGTTTCTCCAACTTTAGTTGAACCGAGTGTGGCTACGCCCGGTCCTTGCAAAGGTTAAAACATCACCAACTTGACAAACTATCGTTGTGGTTTTGATGCGTAGGTAAGAACGATTCTTGCTAAGCCCGTAGCAGCCACGTAAAACTTGCAACAACAAAGTAGAGGACGTCTAACTTGTTCTTGCAGGGCATGTTGTGATGTGATATGGTCAAGACATGATGCTAAATTTTATTGTATGAGATGGTCATGTTCTGTAACCGAGTTATCGACAACTGGCAGGAGCCATATAGTTGTCGCTTTATTGTATGCAATGCAATCGCGCTGTAATGATTTACTTTATCACTAAGCGGTAGCGATAGTCGTGGAAGCATAAGATTGGCGAGACGATAACGATGCTACGATGGAGATCAAGGTGTCACGCCGGTGACAATGGTGATCATGACGATGCTTCGGAGATGGAGATCACAAGCACAAGATGATGAGGGCCATATCATATCACTTATATTGATTACATGTGATGTTTATCTTTTATGCATCTTATCTTGCTTTGATTTACGGTAGCATTATAAGATGATCTCTCACTAAATTTCAAGATAAAAGTGTTCTCCCTGAGTATGCACCGTTGCCAAAGTCCGTTGTGCCCAGACACCACGTGATGATCGGGTGTGATAAGCTCTACGTCCATCTACAACAGGTGCAAGCCAGTTTTTGCACACGTAGAATACTCAGGTTAAACTTGACGAGCCTAGCATATACAGATATGGCTTCGGAACACTGAGACCGAAAGGTCGAGCATGAATCATATAGTAGATATGATCGACATAGTGATGTTCACCATTGAAAACTACTCCATTTCACGTGATGATCATTATGGTTTAGTTGATTTTAGAAGATTAGACGGATGTCTTTCTAAGTGGGAGTTCTTAAGTAATATGATTAACTGAACTTAAATTTATCATGAACTTAGTACCTGATAGTATCTTGCTTGTTTATGTTTGATTGTAGATAGATGGCCCATGCTATTGTTCCGTTGAATTTTAATGCGTTCCTTGAGAAAGCAAAGTTGAAAGATGATGGTAGCAATTATATGGACTGGGTCCGTAACGTGAGGATTATCCTCATTGCTGCACAGAAGAATTACGTCCTGGAAGCACCGCTGGGTGCCAGGCCTGCTGCTGGAGCAACACCAGATGTTATGAACATCTGGCAGAGCAAAGCTGATGACTACTCGATAGTTCAGTGTGCCATGCTTTACGGCTTAGAGTGGGGACTTCAACGACATTTTGAATGTCATGGAGCATATGAGATGTTCCAGGAGTTGAAGTTTATATTTCAAGCAAATGCCCGTATTGAGAGATATGAAGTCTCCAATAAGTTCTATAGCTGCAAGATGGAGGAGAACAGTTCTGTCAATGAGCATATACTCAAAATGTCTGGGTATAATAATCACTTGATTCAACTGGGAGTTAATCTTCCGGATGATTGCGTCATTGACAGAATTCTCCAATCACTTCCACCTAGCTACAAGAGCTTCGTGATGAACTATAATATGCAAGGGATGAATAAGACAATTCCCGAGCTCTTCGCAATGCTAAAAGCTGCGGAGGTAGAAATCAAGAAGGAGGATCAAGTGTTGATGGTCAACAAGACCACTAGTTTCAAGAAAAAGGGCTAGGGGAATAAGAAGGGAAACTTCAAGAAGAACAGCAAGCAAGTTGCTCCTCAGGAGAAGAAACCCAAGTCTGGACCTAAGCCTGAAACTGAGTGCTTCTACTTCAAGCAGACTGGTCACTGGAAGCGGAACTGCCCCAAGTATTTGGCGCATAAGAAGGATGGCAAGGTGAACAAAGGTATATGTGATATACATGTTATTGATGTGTACCTTACTAGAGCTCTAAGTAGCACCTGGGTATTTGATACTGGTTCTGTTGCTAATATTTGCAACTCGAAACGGGGACTACGGATTAAGCAAACACTGGCAAAGGACGAGGTGACGATGCGCGTGGGAAATGGTTCCAAAGTCGATGTGATCGCGGTCGGAACGCTACCTCTACATCTACCATCGGGATTAGTATTAGACCTAAATAATTGTTATTTGGTGCCAGCGTTGAGCATGAACATTATATCTGGATCTTGTTTGATGCGAGACGGTTATTCATTTAAATCAGAGAATAATGGTTGTTCTATTTATATGAGTAATATCTTTTATGGTCATGCACCCTTGAAGAGTGGTCTATTTTTGATGAATCTGGATAGTAGTGATACACATATTCATAATGTTGAAGCCCAAAGATGCAGAGTTGATAATGATAGTGCAACTTATTTGTGGCACTGCCGTTTAGGTCATATCGGTGTAAAGCGCATAAAGAAACTCCATACTGATGGACTTTTGGAACCACTTGATTATGAATCACTTGGTACTTGCGAACTGTCGGCGTTCTAGGAACAGGGGTCCCCAGACTTGCCTGCCTGCAGCCTGCGGCGTGGCTCAAGTGGGGGCCCAGCACGGCCCATCTTCATCAACACGAGGCTCAAGACCCTCGCGAGGGGCCAAGCCTCGTGAGGCGGACGACACGGCGCATCCTCAGGCACAGCCTCGTCAGGCTGGCTCGCGAGGAGGCGGAGAGTTCAAGGCGGGATACCTCAAGAGGTGCCCATGACGCAAGCCATGACGACACGGGGCACCAGGAGGGTGCCAGCACGCGCAGCGTCCCTCTTTCCTCTTTGGTGCAAAGGGAGCAAGCATATCAGCGGAGTACCGAGGCATCAGGCAAAGGTTGCCACTTCGGTGCAACGAGACCAGGACCAGGAGGACTACAAGACGGAGGTCACCATGGAGCCCAGCGCGGCGTCATCACCAGAGCCTTTGGCAGGCGAAGACTGCTTTTGTTAGGATAGATGTACTCGTTGTCCCCCTTCAAATTAGCCCGCCATTGTTGGATCCCTTCCCGCTCAATATTTGGGGAGAGGACCAGGGCCTCTATAAATAGGACTACCCACCCACATAGCAAGGGGTTCGAGTCTGGTTGGGTTTTTGGTGCCGGTTCGATTCCTGGTCGTTCGGTCCGGGACCTGAGAGAGAGAGGGTGACTGAACTCTTCATAGCAGTTCATCACCACAGCCAAGAACAGACCCTCGCGAGGCTGTTCTTCCTTGTATTGTTCATCCTCACCAGCCCCAGGAGGCAATCCATCCACCACACACTGGAGTAGGGTATTACACCACATCGGTGGCCTGAACTAGTATAAATCTTGTGTCTTTCGTGCAGTTCTTTTAGTAGTTTAGATCCCATCAAGACGGAGAGGTTGAAGGTGAGATTTCCGCGCGCACCCCAGTGTTCGAACCTTAAGGGTCTGCCGGAACCCGAAATCTGACATTTGGCGCGCCAGGTAGGGGTGCGCCGAAATTCGTCTTCCACCGCTCCGCTCTCCTCCGACCGTCGCATCCATGTCAGACGCTCGTCGAGCCCGCGCCGAGCGCCGGGCCGCCATCGCTTCTCGCGTCGCCCAGACGGCCCTCGTTGGTGGACGTCCTCGTCGTTCCCCGTCGCCTGCCGTCAATGCCGCCACCGGCCCGGCAGGGGGCGAGCAGCAGGCATCGTCTCAGCACCCGTCCGTGCGGCAAGACGGCCGCACCGACACTCCATCACTTGCTCCAGCTGGCTCTTCATCCCGCGCGCTCCGCGCACCCTTGGAGGCTCGAGCTGCGCTCCTCGCGGCAAACGAGCTCCTGCGCTACCGTCCCGTCGACGACGTCTATGAACAATGGCTCGACCGCGTCACCGAGCTTGTTCGCGCCACAGGGGGCTCTTCCGCGCCGTCCGTCCCTCTGCGCCGCACACTGCCCCGCGCAGGCAACGAAGCTCCGGAGGCGCACCAGCCGCCTCCTCTCCAAGAAGATGCCGTGGCTCCAAGGAGGTTGGTCCCTGGGCGGAACCCGCTCCGTCAGGCGCCATCACAACAAGAGCGAAGCTGCCAAGAAATCCCTTGCCCGCAGGGGGCTGCCCGGGCGCTCCCTGCTCCGGCACGCCGCGACCCCGCTCCAGCTCCAGCACGACAAGACCCCACCCTGCTCCTAGCTGCAGCATGTGGGGACACTCAAGACCAAGCTCTCCACCAACCGAGGCCTTTCGTGGCCACCGCGGGCTGCCACGCCTACACCACTGAGTTGCGCAGCGTCGCATGGCCCGGCAAGTTCAAGCCCGGCCTGCCTCCTTGCTACGACGGCACAACTGACCACACAGAATTCCTCCAGCTCTATGAGCTGGGTATCGAGGCTGCCGACGGGGATAAAAAGGTCATGGCGAACTGGTTCCCCATGGCGCTCAAGGAGGGAGCTCGAACCTTGCTCCTGAATCTGGCTCCAGGCACGATCTCCTCCTGGGACCAGATGCGCGCCCGCTTCATCGCCAACTTCCAAGGTACTCGCGACCGGCCGCCTGCTGTGAGCGACATGCGCCGCATCAAGCAACAACTCGGAGAGACCCTGCAAAAGTACATCCAGCGCTTCAACAGCGCGCGCCTCAAGATCCCAGGGTGTCGGAGGAGGCCATCATCTCCGCCTTCTCTGACGGCGTGCGTGACGTCAACATGAAGGAGGAGCTGGCGATGCACGAAGACCTCTGCACCTCCCTGGAGCTGTTCAACTTGGCGAACAAGTGCGCCAGGGCTGAGGAGGGACGTCTCTCCCTCCTCGAGCTGCCTGCCGCGGACCCATAAGAGAAGAAGCCCAAGGCCAAGGACGTGAAGCGCAAGGGGGCTGCCGTGCTCGCAGCCGAACCAGACACCAAGCGGGGCAAGGATCTGCCCGAACCCTCCAGAGGCACCCGGTACTGTGTGTACCATGACCTCCACACCCACAACACCAACAAATGTCAAGAGCTCCGCGCCGTACGAGAAGGAAGGATCGGCCGTCACCCTGACCGTGCTGACCGGGGCTACGGCCGGGGAGGAGGAAGAAACCCAGGGCGCTGGGAGGACCACTGGCGGGACCTTCCTCGCGAGGGGGACTGGAGAGACCAGCCTCGTGAGGACCGCCCTCATGGCAACACAGGCCTACCTCCGCTGCGGCCTCCACCAAGAAGGAACGAAGACCGCCATCAAGACAAGGGGGCTGGGGGCTTCCAGGAGCCGCGTGCGATCGCCTGCATCCTGGGCGGAGCTCAAGCCCTAGCCTCCCAACGTATCTTCAAGTAGTTTGCACACGAAGTGAATGCAGTTCTCCCCAAGCTCGAAGCAACGCGCCCCCTCAGGTGGTCGGCGTGCCCCATCACGTTCAGCTCGGTGGACCAGCTCAAGTGCGCGGCCACTGCAGGAGTCCTCCCGATGCTCTGCTCCCCGGTCATCAGCAACGTGCAGGTCACCAAGACCGTCATCAATGGTGGGGCAGGGCTCAGCGTCCTGTCCGTGGAAACATTCAACAACCTCCAAGTGCCCTATGACCAGCTTCAGCCAACCAGGCCTTTCTCCGGGATCACCGACGGCTCCACAGTCCCGATCGGGCAGGGCCGCCTCCCTGTCACCTTCGAGGCCCGCAGCAACTACC
Organism: Triticum monococcum; assembly: GCA_034509565.1. Classification (NCBI taxonomy): domain Eukaryota; kingdom Viridiplantae; phylum Streptophyta; class Magnoliopsida; order Poales; family Poaceae; genus Triticum; species Triticum monococcum. Next base: position 197,413,659 of record CM067842.1, on the reverse strand, counting down.
GCACCGAGCTCATCGACTTCGACGTCGCCCACATCCGCCTACCATACAACGCCATCCTCGGGTACCCAGCGCTGGCCAAGTTCATGGCCGTGACCCACCACGGCTACAACGTCCTCAAGATGCCAGGAAGTGGCGGCGTCATCACGGTGCCCTGTGAAGAGAGAGATGCAGTGTGTTCCGTTGAGCAAGCCTTTCAGGCCGCGTCGCTAGAAGACCCAGATCGCGGAAGCAGGAGGCTTCCTGAGACCATCCGCAAGAAGAAGAAGACGTCATCAGGCTCAGCCCCTCAGGAGGCAGGCCCCTCAGGGCCCGTGCCTCCTCAGGAGGGCCCTCCATCCATCGCATAGGAAAGCGCGCCCGGCGCCCTCCTCAGGCAGGGCTCGGGGGCTCTCACCTGGAGGGCCACCGACCTAGCCGGAGTCACGAGGGAGGCGCTTGGGCACCATGTGGAGGCGTGCTTCGCAGCACGTTTCCCTCAGGAGGGAGCCAGGCGAGGAAGATCAGACCAGCAAGAGTTCATTGACGAGGCCATTCAAGAGCTACAGGAGACAAGGATCATGAGAGGTTGCCGCCGCTTGCCAGCCCTGGCCCCACATCCAGGCGAGGATGGCGGGCTGCGCATCTGCGTCGACGTACCAGGGCTCAATCAGATCGCCACAACGGAGCGCCTCTGGCCCTCGCAAGTGGGGCGCTGCGGAGGTCCACCCCACAGCTATGTTCGCATGCCTCACGGCCTGCCGAGCATGGCTGCGGCGTACCAGCGCCTCATGAGGGGCATCGTGGAGGCTCAAGAAGACAGGCGTTCCGCGGCCTTGGCGGAGGTGGAGGCAGCTCGCGAGGGGTCACCAGCGCCTCCGGAGCCTCCCGAGGTCCCGGGGCTCGTGAGGATCGGCTTCTGCAGCCTGCCAAGTATGCCGCACCAACGCCAATACGCTGATGACATCCTCAGGTGACATCTTTCAAGTTCCGCTCTCAGCTGGGAGCACCCTCTCAGGGTTGCATCACTCCCAGGCCGCGTGGGTCCATCCCCGCGGCATGTATCTACATTTACCTTTCCGTCGTTAGTTTGCCTTGTTGGGGGCGCCCCTCGGGCTGCATCATTCCCAAGCCCCTGGGGCTAGGCCCAGCGGCGTGTATCTCCATAGTGTTTATTTCCAACTATGCATTGCCTATCACGCTTAGCTGCATGGTGCCCGTCCGCGGCATCTTCTCTTCCCATGTCGGCCACTTGCACGTTAAAGGGGGGGGTGCCTGAGCATCGCGACTCAGGGCTCTTACTGGCTCTCCAGCCCTCAACCTCTGGCCTTGTCCACGGCATCACGACCTGGCATACCAGCGACGGCTAAGACAAGCTTGAGGGCCGGGACCCGAGGACGTAGAGTACCGGCATCTAACCAAATTTTGCAGGGACACATCTCAAGATATGGCCCAGTGCCGGGCGCAACCCGCCCAGAGGTAGGGCCTCCTGAGTCCCGCGCTGGCTCACGGGTGCCCAGATACACCTCACCCAGCTCTACCGTGCCGGTCACTTGTCAGGGCGGGGCTGTATATGCCCCGGGGGCTCCTCCCGGATGGGAGTCCCCTCCCACGTACCAGTGGAAGCACCATGCTCCGCGCTGGCTGACGACACTGCCGAGGAGCGGCTATGCCCGTACACATACGGAAGCGTTATGCTCCGCGCAGGTGGTAAACAACTGAGGGTGGCCTCCGGGCCGCGTTCACATCAGGGAGCCCAGAGCTTAGTGGCTGGCCTCATCGCAACGCCTCCCCTCGGGAGCGCCGCGCGAGGGGGCTGGGCACGGGGGCTACGGCTGGGTCACGCCCAAACGTACGCCGCCCAGCCAGGCCCCTCGGGCCTGGTTCGCCGCGCGTCTCTCCCCGAGCGGAGCCAAGGTATGAAGGCCGTTTGCGCGTCAAGGGCGACCCCTGGGCATCGCGACCCAGGGGCCTAACTGGTCCCGTAGCCCCTCACTCCTTAGTTTCGAAAGGCTATGCTGCGTGAGGTACGCGCGGGGCCGGGCTCGGCAGACGTAGAACGGTAGCCACGCTTACATCTCGCCTCATCACCCGCTGTTCACGCGTCAAGGGGGACTCCTGAGCATCGCGACTCAGGAGCCTAACTGGCTCCGTAGCACCTCACTCCTTAGTTCCGAAAGGCTATGCTGGGTGAGGTACGCGCGGTGTCGGGCTCTGCAGACATAGAACGGAAAACACGCCTACATCACGCTTCCCTACTTGTTGTTCGAGCGCCGAAGGGGACTCCTGAGCATCGCGACTCAGGAGCCTAACTTGTCATGTGGCCCCTCACTCCTTTGGTCCCGTCCTGGTTTCCGGTCGGGGCTGATGCTGGGTGAGGCATGCGCGGGGCCGGGCCCTGCCGGCGTAGAACACAAGCAAGTAGGGAAGAAAAGCATAAACTCCAAGGAACTTAAAAGCAAACATTACAGTCCATACTGTCAATCTCAATGCCAAACGCAAGTTTAAATGCCTCCCCGAGGCGTGATGCATGTGCAGGAACCTAAAGAAGAGCAGGGATGGGACGGAGTCACTCGTCGGCGCTGGTTTTGCCTTGTGGAACAGCAGGGTCGGCAGCGCCTTGCTTCGGCCTGGTGCTGAAGGCCCGGAACTTCTCCAGCAGCGCCTCCGCACGCCCCTTCACAGCTTCGACAGCGGCAGCAGCACCCTCGCCGCTCACCGGTTCCAGCAGGGCGTCGAGGTCGGTGTTGGGATCGCGGAGGTAGACGTGGGCGAAGACCCGTGTCAGCGCGGCAGAAGACAGGACGTGCGCCTCGGCCTCGGCCGCGGGGCCGATGCCGAGGACGACGTCCTCAAGAGCCTTGACCAAGAAGGGAAGCAGCTTGGCGGGGCCATCCTCGTCACCAACAAGCGGGCTGTCCAAGCCGCTCTCGTAAAGCATCTTCAGGGAAGCGCGAGCGTCCTTCTCCATGTCCGCGAAGGCCACGCGATCTTCGGCGAGGACCTGAGCCTTGGCGTCTAGCTCGGCCTTCGTCGCCTCCAGCTCCTGCTTCCACACGCCTAGACGCTCGCGGCGCTTCTTGAGCTTGGCCTCCGAGTCCACGAGCGCCGCCTCACGTGCCTTCGCCCCCCTCTCCTTCTCTTGGCGAAGGCGAACCTCCTCCGCAAGTTGGCCCCGCAGCAGCTCGTCCTCCAGCGCCTTGCAGCAGTCGCGGGCCTTGACCGCTTCCCCCAGGGCCGCGTCACGAGCAATCTTCGCCTCAAGGACGGCCTGCCTCCCCTCGTCGCAGGCCGTCGAAGCCTGAACCAGCGCCGCCCGGATCGAAGCATTAGAGCGAATCCACCCCGAAGCCAGTTGCGGACGCCCGGCCACCAGGCGAGGGTCGGCGCCGAGAAGGTCCTGGCGCAGCCGGTCCAGTTCAGCAGCAGCATGCTCCAAGACGGAGGAAGAAGATGGAGGAGCCTCGGCGCGCTCCAGGACGACAGGAGGAGCTGAGGGAGCAGTGGCCAGCAAAACGGGAGGAAAAGGTGGCGGCGGCAAGGCCGGCGAATCCCGAGCCAGCGTTCGCTGTGTCTCCCCAGCCGTGGCAGTGGCGCCGGACGAGGACACCTCAGGAGTCACCTGGGCCATGGGGGCTGAGCTCGCCCCCACCAGAATGGCCAGACCTCCTGAGGGCGACCGACCAGGAGAAGCCCGCGCACCGCGATCGCCCCCTTTCACTGGTGGGGGCGCTGCCACGGATGGAGCCTCAGGAGCCCGCTTCGGTTTCTTTGCCGAAGGCGCCCGCCTACTCAAGAGAAGCAATCATCAGGCCTCGTCGGCAGAATGAGAAACAAGAGAACAAGCATCAAGCGCTTACGGGTCATCGCCGGTGAGCTCGGGCAGCTTCCGGCCCAACTTCAAGCCAAATAGCCAGCTGGAAGGGTCGACCTTAGGAGCGGAAGGCGCGGCAGCGGACTGCCCCGGGGTAGGGGCAGGCCCGCGGGGGACCAGCCTGGTCCTGTCCTTCTTCGGGATCGGAGGCGAGCTCCAGCTACCCAGCACATCGTCGTCATCATCATCATCATCATCGCTCGGTGATAGGCGGAGAGTACGGGGCGAGCGCCGAGGGAAGGGAGCCCTCGACTCTCCGTCAGTCGCCCCGAAGTCGGGCCCCTCTCCCCGCTCCTCTTCGCTCTCCTCCTCGCTGGAGTCACTGGAGGGCACGTCCACCAGTCCTTCAGAAGGCGCCACGGGCACGAGCCTGACCCCGTTGAAAACGGGCATGGACTTCACCACCTACTCCCAGTTGCTGCGAAGAAACAAGGGCTCGGGAGCGCCCTCCAACCTTGCCACCATGCTCCCGACCAGAGATTGAAGAACCGCGTCCATGTCCTCTTCGTCCACAGGCACGGGGCTCAGATGAGGCCTCCACATCGGAGAAGAGTACTGCCGAAGTGGAGCCAGCTGCTGCTCCAAGAACTCCCTCAACAGTGACGCGCCAGTCAACTTCGCCGTCGCCATGTTGGCTGGCCTCAAGTCCGCATCCATCTTCTCCAACACCGGCTTCGCGCAGGGATCCGCGAGCTCCTCCCGGCACCAGTCGCTGGCGCTCACAGCCTGCTCCGTGGGCGGGATCAGCCGAGGCTGGACGCGCCCGGCGTCAACCAAGACCCACTTGCTCCGGAAGCCATCAGCCCTCTTCCCAGGATTCGAGATGGTAATGGTGCTGCCATGCGCGACGAAGCTCGCGCACGCGGAAGGAGAACTGCCAGTAGTCTGGAGGTAGAAGTAGTGGCGCAGCAAGGCCACCGAGGGCTGCACCCCCACGTGGGTCTCGCAGTAGTAAGCAAAGATCGCCAGGAGAAGGACAAAGTTGGGGTGGAGATGCGGAGCCAGCAAGTTGTAATGGCGGAGGACAGAGAAGAAGAACTCGGAGAGGGGAGGCACCAAGCCCGCTGCGATGGCGCCCACAAAGAAAGGGTAACAGGTGCTCCCTCGACCTTTAGGGGAGGCGGAGCCGACCTTGAACACCTCCATCCCGACGACGCCCTGCGCCGCCGCCATCCGGCACAGCTGGGCAAAGGTGGCCTTGGACACAGTCGGCGGGTCCAGAGCAGGGGAATACCAAGCTTCGGCCGGAGGCTTGCGAGGCGCCATGGCTTCCTGGGTCGCGCAACCGGAGTAGATCTGGAAGTTTGGAGGAAGAAAGGCGAGGCGCAAGAAAGGGGATCTGAGCAGCAACCACAGAAAGCAAGGGCGAAGTCTGGGAAGACGCCTCTCCCTTGTCAACCCACGTGGTTGCTAAGGCACCCACGTCCAATCAACCGCCACGCAGCGTCCAAGGCCGCAGGCTGTTAGGGCCCGCGGTGCTTCGCCCTTGCCCTTTCGCCTCTCGGCACGGCCAAGTCCATGCGCGCCTTGGGCCCGGGGGATACTGTCGGTGTTCTGGGAACGGGGGTCCCCAGACTTGCCTGCCTGCGGCCTGCGGCGTGGCTGAAGTGGGGGCCCAGCACGGCCCATCTTCATCAACACGAGGCTCAAGACCCTCGCGAGTGGCCAAGCCTCGCGAGGCGGACGACACGGTGCATCCTTAGGCACAGCCTCGTCAGGCTGGCTCGCGAGGAGGCGGGGAGTTCAAGGCGGGATACCTCACGAGGTGCCCATGACGCAAGCCATGACGACACGGGGCACCAGGCGGGTGCCAGCGCGCGCAGCATCCCTCTTTCCTCTTTGGTGCAAAAGGAGCAAGCGTATCAGCAGAGTACCAAGGCATCAGGCAAAGGTTGCCACTTCAGTGCAACGAGACCAGGACCAGGAGGACTACAAGACGGAGGTCACCATGGAGCCCAGCGCGGTGTCATCACTAGAGCCTTTGGCAGGTGAAGACTGCTTTTGTGAGGATAGATGTACTCGTTGTCCCCCTTGAAATTTGGCCGCCATTGTTGGATCCCTTCCCGCTCAATATTTGGGGAGAGGACCAGGGCCTCTATAAATAGGACTAGCCACCTACATAGCAAGGGGTTCGAGTCCGGTTGGGTTTTTGGGGCCGGTTCGATTCCTGGTCGTTCGGTCCGGGACCTAAGAGAGAGAGAGAGAGAGAGAGAGAGAGAGAGAGAGAGAGAGGGTGACTGAACTCTTCATAGCAGTTCATCACCACAGCCAAGAACAGACCCTCGCGAGGCTGTTCTTCCTTGTATTGTTCATCCTCACCAGCCCCAGGAGGCAATCCATCCACCACACACTGGAGTAGGGTATTACACCACATCAGTGGCCTGAACCAGTAAAAATCTTGTGTCTTTCGTGCAGTTCTTTTAGTAGTTTAGATCCCATCGAGACGGAGAGGTTGAAGGTGAGATTTCCGTGCGCACCCAAGTGTTCGAACCTTAAGGGTCTGCCGGAACCCAAAATCCGACACGAACCGTGCCTCATGGGCAAGATGACTAAAACGCCGTTGTCCAGTACTATGGAGAGAGCAACAGATTTGTTGGAAATCATACATATAGATGCATGTGGTCCAATGAATGTTGAAGCTCATGGCGGATATCGTTATTTTCTCACCTTCACAGATGATTTAAGCAGATATGGGTATATCTACTTAATGAAACATAAGTGTGAAACATTTGAAAAGTTCAAGGAATTTTAGAGTGAAGTTGAAAATCATCGTAACAAGAAAATAAAGATTCTCTGATCTGATCGTGGAGGAGAATATTTGAGTTACGAGTTTGGTTTACATTTGAAGCAATGCGGAATAGTTTCGCAACTCACGCCACCCGGAACACCACAACGTAATGGTGTGTCCGAACGTCGTAATCGTACTTTACTAGATATGGTGCGATCTATGATGTCTCTTACAGATTTACCGCTATCATTTGGGGGTTATCACATCATTCACGTTAAATAGGGCACCATCAAAATCCATTGAGACGACACCTTATGAACTATGGTTTGGCAAGAAACCAAAGTTGTCGTTTCTGAAAGTTCGGGGCTACGATGCTTATGTGAAAAAGCTTCAACGTGATAAGCTCGAACCCAAATCGGAGAAATGTGTCTTCATAGGATACCCGAAGGAGACTGTTGGGTACACCTTCTATCATAGATCCGAAGACAACACATTTGTTGATAAGAATGGATCCTTTCTAGAGAAGGAGTTTCTCTCGAAAGAAGTGAGTGGGAGGAAAGTAGAACTTGATGAGGTAACTGTACCTGCTCCCTTATTGGAAAGTAGTACATCACAGAAACCGGTTTCTATGACACCTACACCAATTAGTGAGGAAGCTAATGATGATGATCATGAAACTTCAGAACAAGTTACTACTGAACCTCGTAGATCAACTAGAGTAAGATCCGCACCAAAGTGGTACGGTAATCCTGTTCTGGAAGTCACGCTACTAGATCATGATGAACCTACGAACTATGAAGAAGCAATGGTGAGCCCAGATTCCGCAAAATGGCTTGAAGCCATGAAACCTGAGATGGGATCCATGTATGAGAACAAAGTGTGGACTTTGGTTGACTTGCCCAATGATCGGCAAGCAATTGAGAATAAATGGATCTTCAAGAAGAAGACTGACGCTGACGGTAATGTTACTGTCTACAAAGCTTGACTTGTCGCAAAAGGTTTTTGACAAGTTCAAGGAATTGACTACGATGAGACCTTCTCACCCGTAGCGATGCTTAAGTCTGTCCGAATCATGTTAGCAATTGCCGCATTTATGATTATGAAATTTGGCAGATGGATGTCAAAAATGCATTCCTGAATGGATTTCTGGAAGAAGAGTTGTATATGATGCAGACGGAAGGTTTTCTCGATCCGAAGGGAGCTAACAAAGTGTGAAAGCTCCAGTGATCCATTTATGGACTAGTGCAAGCATCTTGGAGTTGGAATAAACGTTTTGATAGTGTGATCAAAGCATTTGGTTTTATATAGACTTTTGGAGAAGACTGTATTTACAAGAAAGTGAGTGGGAGCTCTGTAGCATTTCTGATATTATATGTGGATGACATATTACTAATCGGAAATGATATAGAATTTCTGGATAGCATAAAGGGATACGTGAATAAGAGTTTTTCAATGAAAGACCTCGGTGAAGCTGCTTACATATTGGGCATTAAGATCTATAGAGATAGATCAAGACGCTTAATTGGACTTTCACAAAGCACATACCTTGACAAAGTTTTGAAGAAGTTCAAAATGGATCAAGCAAAGAAAGGATTCTTGCCTGTGTTACAAGGTGTGAAGTTGAGTAAGACTCAATGCCCGAGCACTGCAGAAGATAGAGAGAAAATGAAAGATGTTCCCTATGCTTCAGCCATAGGCTCTATCATGTATGCAATGCTGTGTACCAGACCTGATGTGTGCCTTGCTATAAGTCTAGCAGGGAGGTACCAAAGTAATCCAGGAGTGGATCACTGGACAGCGGTCAAGAACATCCTGAAATACCTGAAAAGGACTAAGGATATGTTTCTCATATATGGAGGTGACAGAGAGCTCATCGTAAATGGTTACGTTGATGCAAGCTTTGCCACTGATTTGGACGATTCTAAATCGCAAACCGGATACGTATTTACATTAAACGGTGGAGCTGTCAGTTGGTGCAGTTCTAAACAAAGCGTCATGGGGGGATCTACATGTGAAGTGGAGTACATAGCTGCTTTGGAAGCAGCAATCGAAGGAGTCTGGATGAAGGAGTTCATATCCGATCTAGGTGTCATACCTAGTGCATCGGGTCCAATGAAAATCTTTTGTGACAATACTGGTGCAATTGCCTTGGCGAAGGAATCCAGATTTCACAAAAGAACCAAGCACATCAAAATACGCTTCAATTCCATCCGGGATCTAGTCCAAGTGGGAGACATAGAGATTTGCAAGATACATACGGATCCGAATGTAGCAGACCCGTTGACTAAGCCTCTTCCACGAGCAAAACATGATCAGCACCAAGGCTCCATGGGTGTTAGAATCATTACTGTGTAATCTAGATTATTGACTCTAGTGCAAGTGGGAGACTGAAGGAAATATGCCCTAGAGGCAATGATAAAGTTATTATTTATTTCCTTATATCATGATAAATGTTTATTATTCATGCTAGAATTGTATTAACCGGAAACATGATACTTGTGTGAATACATAAACAAACAAAGTGTCACTAGTATGCCTCTACTTGACTAGCTTGTTAATCGAAGATGGTTATGTTTCCTAACCATAGACATGAGTTGTCATTTGATTAACGAGATCACATCATTAGGAGAATGATGTGATTGACATGAACCATTCCATTAGCTTAGCACCCGATCGTTTAGTATGTTGCTATTGCTTTCTTCATGACTTATACATGCTCCTATGACTATGAGATTATGCAACTCCTGTTTACCGGAGGAACACTTTGTGTGCTACCAAATGTCACAACGTAACTGGGTGATTATAAAGGTGCTCTACAGGTGTCTCCAGAGGTACATGTTGGGTTGGCGTATTTCGAGATTAGGATTTGTCACTCCGATTGTCGGAGAGGTATCTCTGGGCCCTCTCGGTAATGCACATCACTTAAGCCTTGCAAGCAATGAAACTAATAAGTTAGTTGCAAGATGATGTATTATAGAACGAGTAAAGAGACTTGCCGGTAACGAGATTGAACTAGGTATTGAGATACCGACGATCGAATCTCGGGCAAGTAACATACCGATGACAAAGGGAACAAACGTATGTTGTTATGTGGTCTGACCGATAAAGATCTTCGTAGAATATGTAGGAGCCAATATGAGCATCCAGGTTCCGCTATTGGTTATTGACCGGAGACGTGTCTCGGTCATGTCTACATTGTTCTCGAACCCGTAGGGTCTGCACGCTTAACGTTACGATGACAGTTTCATTATGAGTTTATATATTTTGATGTACCGAAGGTTTTTCAGAGTCCCTGATGTGATCACGTACTTAACGAGGAGTCTTGAAATGGTCGAGACATAAAGATCGATGTATTGGACGACTATATTTGGACACCGGAAAGGTTCCGGGTGAGATTGGGACAATACCGGATCACCGGGAGGTTATCAGGACCCCCCGGGAGGTATATGGGCCTTATTGGGCCTAAGTGGAAAGGAGGGGAAAGGAGCAAGGGAGGGGGCGCCCCCCCCAAGCCCAATCCGAATTGGGAGGGGGGCCGGCCCCCCCTTTCCTTCCTCCCTCCTTCCTCTTCCTTCCCTCTCCTACTCCTAATAGGAAAAAGGGGAGTCCTACTCCCTGTGGGAGTTGGACTCCCCCTTAGGGCACGCCACCCTCCTTGGCCGGCCCCCTCCTCCACTCCTTTATATACAGGAGCAAGGGGGCACCCCATAGACACAACAATTGATCATTGATCTCTTAGCCGTGTGCGGTGCCCCCCTCCACCATATTCCTCGATAATATTGTAGCGGTGCTTAGGCGAAGCCCTGCAATGGTAGAACATCAAGATCGTCACCACGCCGTCATGCTGACGGTACTCATCCCCGACAATTTGCTGGATTGGAGTCCGGGGATCGTCATCGAGTTGAACGTGTGCTAGAACTCGGAGGTGCTGTAGTTTCGGTGCTTGATCGGTCAGGCCGTGAAGACGTACGACTACATCAACCGCGTTGTGCTAACGCTTCCGCTTCCGATCTACAAGGGTACATAGACAACACTCTTCCCTCTCGTTGCTATGCATCACCATGATCTTGCGTGTGCGTAGGATTTTTTTTGAAATTACTACATTTCCCAACACCTTGGTCCTTTCATCATGCTTGGTCCTAGGTTGCTCCAAAACACCTATAGACACAAGAAAATAAGAAAAACTAATAAAAAGCAAATAAAACACTAAACATGCAACACATGAGCTCTAAAAATGCGTCAAATATAGAGCCATCATGAATCCAATGCTGAAAATTCTTATGAATATCAAAAAACCCGAAAGTGGACCTAGATGAGTTTTCCCGACGCCTTAAGCCTTTGTTCCAAAGCAATCTCATTCGGAGCCCTATTCCACCTCCCTGCCGGAGGGGGGAAGTCATCACCAGAGGCCATCTTTGTCATCTCTGCTGCTTCCATGATGAGGCAGGAGTAGTTCACCCTCGGGGATGAGGGTATGTACTTGTAGCTATGTGTTTGATCTCTCTCTCATGATCTTGATAGGGAATGATCTTGATGTACTATGAGCTTTGTTAATATAGTTGGATCATATGGTTTTCTTACATCTCTATCTTGTTCTGATGAATTGAGTCTTTCTCTTTGAGATTTCATTATTATCAAATTGAATATTTGGATTTGAGATCACTTGATGTATGACTTGCATGTGGATACCTGTGGTGAAAATGGAGAATTATATTGAATCACTTTGTAATCAATTTTGCGGATTCCCGTGGTGACACTGGGGTAATATAGGCACATAGGTTGATACACATTTTCATCCTACTTTCTATGATAGAAACTTTGGGGTAACTTTTGGAATTCTTTGTGTTGGCTGAATATTACAAATCTTAAATTGTTTGATGCATATCGAATAATTGACTCACTGATACTTGTTGTGACATTGGAATATCTAGGTGACATTAAATTTGATTGATAAGTATCATATGGTGTTATTGTAGTACGAACTCTAGGGCTGTTTGTGACACTTATAGGGATGGATCAATAGATTGATCAGAAAGATAACTTTGAGGTGGTTCGCTACCTACAACAATTTCATCTTATATTCTCTACTATTGATAAGAATTTTGGAGTGATTCTTTGTCGCACGTTGAGGGATTGTTCTATGATTCAATTGTGTTAGCACTGTTGAGAGATTGCACTAGTGAAAGTATGAACCCTAGGCCTTGTTTCCAAGCATTGGATTACCGTTTGCACTCAATTTTGTTACTTGCTCTCTTACTATTTATATTATTTCAAATTACAAAAACCTATATCTACTATCCATACTACACTTGTATCACCATCTCTTCGCCGAACTAGTGCACCTATACAATTTACCATTTTATTGGGTGTGTTTAGGACATAAGAGATTTATTGTATTCGATTGCAGGATTGTTTGAGAGGGACCATCTTCATCCTACACCTCCTACGAATTGATAAACCTTAGGCCATACACTTGAGGGAAATTTGCTATCGTCCTACAAAACTCTACGCTTGGAGGCTGTGACGCCCCAAGACCGGAGGTTCAGATGCCTTCCAGGGTTTCCGGGTTTCGTCGTGAGATTTTTTTGGGTTGTTGCATCATGTGCATTGCATCATGCCATCTTTTCTCAAAGCTAACTAAAACTCTCTAAATAAATTGCATGGATCTTCGGTCCATTTAAACCGAGGGAATTCACATGGTGATTCTCTTTATAACATATCCTCCCGTTATTAGGGAGCCATATTTAAAATTCCATTGTTTTGGAATCACCCGTGAACCCACTTGCATATTAAATCCCTTGGCCGTTTTCTTCTTCAAGTTTCGACTCTCTAGTCTTGCCAATAATTCTTTCACCATTTTTCGGAGCTCTAACAAAATCCCCAACATTTTTGGACCTGTCGAATACCGACTTCCTTCTCACACTCATTTGAATTAAATTCAAATGAGTTGGAATTCAAACTTCACACGTGTGCTATTTCCTATTTTCTTGGAACAAGCTCATCTTTATGAGTCCGGGGAAATTAACCTCCCGCGCAAATTCTATCCCTAACACTTCCTTTATTCTCTTTTTCTTCCATATTTTTTTCCTGTTTTGGGAGATAAAAGGAGAAGTTTTAGAGAGGAGTGAGAGAGAACAGCAGGCCCATTCTCCTTCTAAGACCCAGCCGGCGCCCTCCACACTGGGCCTCCTGCACCGGCCCATACCTCTCCTAAGGCCCAGCGCCCCAATCCCACCTAAGCCTAAGCCCATCTCCCTCGAACCCCTCCTTCTCCTTCGTTCCCCCAAGCGCCGCCAGCCAGAGCCCGATCCCCTCGATCTCTCTCTCTCACCATCTCCCTCTCGTTCCCGGTGAGCCACCACCTTGCGCCACCCGTTCGTCGTCCCATGCCTCCTCCGCCACCGAGGTCCATCAGGAAGGCCACCCCACGCGCGACCCGGCGCCTTGCTGACTTTCCCCACGCCGGGGGCTGTCTCCTCACCCTCGTTGCACGCTCGCGAGCTACGCGGCCTGATGCCGGCCTCGCTAGAGCGCGCTGCTAGCAGCAAGTCGCTGCCGAGCCTTGCCAGTTCCTCCGGCCTCACCGTCCTCTCCTTCACCTCCTCGCCCTCGCGCCTCCTCGTCCCTCCGTTCGGCTTCAAGCTCGCTGCCTCCCTGCCACGGCGTCCATGTTGTATCATCGCGCCGGCGACCATGACCAGCATCGTGCCTTTGCCGTCGCCGCACCACGTTCCTGCTCCGACGCCATCTGCCTCCCCCTCGCTGTTTCGCCAGCCATGGCCGCCTCTACACCCGCACGTCGCGTCGGCAAGCTCTGCCCGCCCTTCTCCTTTTCCGGGTTCGTTTCCAGCGCCGCTCGACCCTGCTCCGCTTCCTGCACGTGACCCTGCGGCCTCGAGCTCCTATGGTCTTCTGTGTTGGGGTTTGCTCCCGAGCACCACCATCAAACCCTGCTCCTGCCTCCATCGAAGGCCGACACATCAAGCTCGACCCCGAACAGGGAATAACACCAAGTACCAGGACGACGAGGACCACCAAGTTCGTCCACCGCCGTCAAGTGAACAAGACTGGCAAGTTTGAAGACCCCAAGTACCTCTTCGAAACGACCGAGTACCACTACCGTCGACCCTCGAAGACCTCGTGGATGTCAAGTTCCGTGTCGTTGACCCCGAACCTCTACGAAAACGTGTACGACTACTTCCGTGGCCGAAGACCCGTGTACAACTACCGTCGCTGAAGGCCGTCGAGTGAACGTCTACCCACATCGTGTATTTGACCAAGTTCGATGACGACCTCTGAGAAACTCGGATTCGCCAAGTTCTACTACCGTCGCCCTTGGAAACCTTGGATTCGTCAAGTACCTCTCCGAAAACGAACGTGAACCACTACTTCCCTTGAAGACCCATGAATGTCTACTTCCACTACGTCGACTCGAACTGCTCTGATAATGCATGCTTCAGAGGTATAACGTCGAGATGACCGCCGTGGACGAATGTTGTGTGATACGAGATGAACCCCGTGTTTGCAGCGTGCTTGTTTGTTACGTGCACGACCCTCGGTTGCCATGCCGCCGACACATGGGACACCCGGTATCCGGGAGCGTCCCACCTCCTTTTGCTCGCTCCCGCCACTCCCTTTTGCACCAGTATCTCCATGAGCTACCGGAAACCGAGATGTTGCCGTGGCATCATTTTCGGATTCGTTCTCGTGTCTCCCCTTTTCGTTTTCGCCATGATGACAAATGCTCTCATCACGCTCATGTCAACTTTTAATAAAAATTGCATAAGCTTGTTCACGTCATCCGCATCATGATAACAACAATTAAAATGTTTAAATTGTTGTTGCAATAAATTACTAATGCATATGGGGATTCACCGGATTTGTTATTTGTTATATCTGGCCCCATTTAAATTGTTTAGATGGTGTAGTTTTGTTATGCCTCACCTCTTGCCATGTTAGCCAACATTTAATATTGTTGAGTGCCTAACCGAGATCGAACTAAATAACTTTAATGTGGTGTTTCGTCAATATGCAACAGATATTGAGCTCCATTTAATTTGTAGGATTGTTTGTGCACTTTGCCATGCCATGCTTCATTAAACCGGACATGCATCATACTTGATTGTGCATCATACCATGATTATGTGATGGTTGTTTACTATGTTGTTTACTTCTTTCCGGTGTTGCTTCTTCGGGTTGGTTCCGATAACGTCGTATGTGTGAGGATCCGGTCGACTACGTCTGTTTGTCTTCTTCATGGACTCGTTCTTCTTCCTTTCGGGATCTCAGGCAAGATGACCATACCCTCGAAATCACTTCTATCTTTGCTTGCTAGTTCCTCGCTCTTTTGCTATGCCTATGCTGCGATACCTACCACTTGCTTATCATGCCTCCCATATTGTTAAGCCAAGCCTCTAACCCACCTTGTCCTTGCAAACCGTTGTTTGGCTATGTTACCGCTTTGCTCAGCCCCTCTTATAGCGTTGTTAGTTGCAGGTGAAGATTGAAGTTTGTTCCTTGTTGGAACATGGAGAGGTTGTTCCTTGTGGGAATATGTTTACTTGTTGGGATATCACAATATCTCTTATTTAATTAATGCATCTATATACTTGGTAAAGGGTGGAAGGCTCGGCCTTATGCCTGGTGTTTTGTTCCACTCTTGCCGCCCTAGTTTCCGTCATATCGGTGTTATGTTCCCGGATTTTGCGTTCCTTACGCGGTTGGGTAATAATGGGAACCCCTTGACAGTTCGCCTTGAATAAAACTCCTCCAGCAAGGCCCAACCTTGGTTTTACCATTCGCCCCTAGCCTTTTTCCCTTGGGAGTCGCGCATTCCGAGGGTCATCTTTATTTTAACCCCCCGGGCCAGTGCTTGTTTAAGTGTTGGTCCGAACTAGAGTCCTTTGCAGCGCCACCTCGGGGAAACTTGAGGGCTGGTTTTAGTTGTATGGAGCGCTCATCTGGTGTTGCCCTGAGAACGATATATGTGCAGCTCCTATCAGGATGTCGGCGCATCGAGCGGTCTTGCTGGTCTTGTTTTACCTGTCGAAATGTCTCGTAACCGGGATTCCGAGCCTGATCGGGTCTTCCCGCTAGAAGGAATATCCTTCGTTCACCGTGAGAGCTTGTGATGGGCTAAGTTGGGACACCCTGCAGGGATTTGAACTTTCGAAAGTCATGCCCTTGGTTATGGGCAAATGGGAATTTGTTAATGTCCGGTTGTAGAAAACCTGAAGTTGACCTTAATTAAAATGCACCAACCGCGTGTGTTACCGTGATGGTCTCTTCTCGGCGGGGTCCGGGAAGCGAACACAGTGTTGGAGTTATGCTTGACGTAGGTTGTTCTAGGATCACTTCTTGATCATACTTTTATCGACCGTGCTTTGCCTCCTCTTCTCGCTCTCATTTGCGTACGTTAGCCACCATATATGCTAGTCGCTTGCTGCAGCTCCACCTCATACCTTGTACCTTACCCATAAGCTTAAATAGTCTTGATCGCGAGGGTGCGAGATTGCTGAGTCCCCATGACTCACAGATACTTCCAAACCAGTTTGCAGGTGCTGATGTTACCAAGCAGGTGACGCAACCAAGCTCAAGGAGGAGCTCGATGAAGATCTTGTCCTTTGTGTTGTTCCGTTCTAGTTGATCAGTAGTGGAGCCCAGTTGGGGTCGATCGGGGACCTTGTCGCATATGGGGTTCTTCTTTTATTTTAGTTCCATAGTCGGACCTTGACTGTATTTGGTTGATGTAATGCTTTATTCATGTAATTGTGTGAAGTGGCGATTGTAAGCCAACTATGTACCTCTTTCCCTTATGTATTACATGGGTTGTGTGAAGATTACCTCACTTGCGACATTGCTTTCAATGCGGTTATGCCTCTAAGTCGTGCTTCGACACGTAGGAGATATAGCCGCATCAAGGGCGTTACAAGTTGGTAATCAGAGCCTTCCCTGACCTTAGGATCCCCCTGCTTGATCGATTAGCGGATGAGTTGAGTCTAGAAAAATGTTTTGAGTCATTTAGGAATTGTATATCGGTGAGCTTAGGAATTCTTTTTACTCCCCAGTCCCTTCATCGCTCTGGTAAGGCATCCTGACGTAGAGTTTTGACTCTTCTCTTCTCAAATTTCACTAATTTTTTTTAGGATCACGCGGGTATTTTGGAATCGTTCTGATGGTTTTGTGACGAGAACATTGTTCTTGGTGCCTCCTGACATTTAGGGGTTGTGGCAGTGTCCCGGGGAGTTGAGCTCCGAGGTGTTGTCGTCACAATTTTATCGTTGCAGTTCTGGAATACCTGAGTTTAGTTTCACCGACATCGAAAATCTCTTTTATGCAGTTCATTGGTGAGATAACCTCGACGCCACCCAGTACTGGGGCAGGAGTTCGGGAGTATTGCCCTAACTCGTATAACGGATGCTTTTCGAAGGTTGAGGTAAATGATTTCCGAAGGTTTCTTGGTTATGTGTTGAAGAATGGATACAGCTGGATGTAGGAATTGCTAGTTTTGGGTGAGATATTATGCTTCCCCTGTATCCCCAACACCTAATTGCATAACCGGAAAGTTACGAGAGTTTATAAGTGGGAATTCATGTAGCTCTTAGGATATCTTTCCGACAGATGTATGATTTGAAATTGGGGTTCGACGTCTAGTGGTCCACCTATTCACGGTTGGTTTTACAGTGGTCTCGTTGTGTCTTAAAGAGTCCTTGGCTATGCCGACTCGGGGATGCTTCGTATGTCATGTGCACTACCTTGTACATGATGGTGCTGTACGATCGAGCCCGTGTAGGCCCCACCATGAAAACTTCGGACGAAATCTCTATCATATGTTTGTTCCGGCTTATTCTGCAAGCCAATCCTTTGTTTTTGTTTTGAGTTGTGGTATTCGAGTTACTTCGAAGTCAAGTGTTGATTCCATACCTACCCCAAATGCTGTTCTCATACTCCTATGTGAATACCAATCCTTCATGATAATCGATATTGTCATGTCAATCTTTTTCTCAACGGGTGCGTTTCTCTTCAAGTTGGTCCGATCACGGCAACATCCACAAGATCAATTCTCAGTTCTTCTCAACGGTGTTTGTTTCATCCGTCTCCAAGTTGCCTTTGTTTTTCCCGCCCACCCACCCTTTTTTCTTCGAGGACTTAGATTTCTTAATCAAGTATCATCTTATTGATGTGAAGCCTCTCCATTCTTTTCCGTCAATGTCCTTATCCGTTGATTCTCAGGAAGATGCTAACGAAGCTTCAAGTTCATCATTCTTCGTTCTTTTCTTCTCTGGTGGTTTCAAGTCAAGCTTTGTTGATCATATCTTTTCCTCATTTCAATACCTTCTCATACCGGTGCACCTCTTAATCATCTACTCCTCACTATTCATTTGTTTCGGAGTGCCGAAGATATCTCAGAAGATTCCTGTTTCCACTCTGCTTTCGTTCAAGATCTTTCGAGGATGTCACCTCATTCAAGCCATTTAATTCAACCGGTGAAACCTCTCTTTTAAATCATTTCAACGGTGTTTCTTTTGAGTGGGCCCTAACCCACAGGTCTTTCCCAGGATCTTACCTGACTCTTCTTATTTTCCCGGAGCTATCCTCAAATTTCTTTTTGAAGTTTGACGTAAGAATGATTTATCATCAGTCAAATGCCTTTCTCCAAGATCGGTTAAATTCTTTCATCGTTGGCTCAACCTCTTCGATTTTGATTCTTCCGAAGTGTCTAAATAATTCATGGTGGTGCTTATCATCGTCATTCTCAAAATTTGAAGACCGAAGAAGAGTTTTACCTCCATATCTTATCCGTTCTCTCAGAGATTCGTGATTCTAGCTTGTCGCCATCCCCTCATAATTGTTTTGATTATGAGAATTCTTTTCACCCATCCGGAGTAATTCAGGAGTCTTTTCAGTTTGTTTATCTAAAGGCCATCAATTCAGGATTATTCATTCCAGCTTTCAGCTCTCATTCTCCGATCTTACCGGTGCATCAAGTGTCCTCTAATCGGCTCGTGATCTCTTCGTTCTCATGTTTCTAAATCCTCTCAATCTCTGTTCATTTTATAATTCTTCCTGGTGTTTCTTTATTTTTCTTCGTTCATTTTAATTCTTATGGTGGTTCATTCAAGACTTCTCTTCCTCATCAATTTATTCATTATTTCAATTCTACCGGTGGTGTGTTGAATATTTTCTCAATTTTATGTTATATCTCTCTTAATCCTTTCTACGAGAATAAGTAGTGTGCCAAAGCCGTTGATTGTAATCAATTTAATTAGGGAAGGATACGCATAATGTAATTCTTATTCTTGCTTCATCCAGCTAATTAATTCTTTATTCCGGAGGCCCATCAAATTCTCGGTTTCACTTGATTCATTTTTCGTTCCCGGAGTCCCAAGCTCTCGCAATTATATCACCACGGAGATTCATCTAAATCTTTACAAGGATTCACCTTGTGTTTTCAACTTCTTTTTCCTTCCGTTTGATCATCCTTTTGTTTAACTGAATTCTTCATGGAGGCTCTAAATGTTGGTTCACCAAGGATTTAATTCCTTCTCGAAGTGTTCATCGAGATTTTTTTAGAGGAGCTAAAGTATTCTTTATCTTGCATTTTAAAGTGCAATTCTTTCAACCGTATCATTCAAGGTGGTATCACATCATTCTTGATAATTTGAGTTCATGTCTCATGATTCACATGTTGTTAAGAATGAGGTATTTTAAATCCATCAATCTCTTCTTTGGAGTTATCTTGGGTTTATTTTTCACCTAAAACTTTCCCTAAGGTTTGTTGCTATTAATGGTGATAATATATGATCCAAGTTCTTCATCTATCCTCCCGGTGAAATACTTTCTCGTCTCCTTGTTCATTCCAATCCAATTCTTTTTCCGTGAGTGGCAGGCTGTCACCTCATAATTTGAGATGTATTCCATAAGACCATATGAAGTGTATTCTTTTCGTTGTTGGTGTTCCAACAACTCCGTTCGACCCTTCTCCTAAAGATGCCTTTTCAAACTCTTTGTGACAGAAGTTGGCATTTTCTTCTCCATTCTTTATTTTAATCATCTATCTTCTATTACTCTCTCCCGGAGGAATTGTGTTGCTGCTCTCTTCAAACCTTTTTCTTGTCCTCATCATGTTTATCCTCTTAATCGGAGTGTTGTGCCCCTTTGCTCAAGCTCTTTCATTTTATCAAGTCTTTCATCTCTTTTCATCCGAAGTGCTGCCCGAATTTGTAATTCCTTATTCCGCTTCCCTACCGGAGTGCTTTCAACTTCATTTATCTTCGTTGTATTCTTTTCTCGATATGGCTTAACCTTTTCAAGGTTCTTTGGTTTCACTCGTTTTTCAAATGAGCAACTTAGTTTTACCTCTTCTCTTTCTCTTCCGTCTTCCCTCTGGTGCCATTCTAGATCTCGGGACGAGATCCTCTTGTAGTGGTGGAGTGTTGTGATGCCCCAAGACCGGAGCTTCATATGCCTTCCATGGTTTCCGGGTTTCGTCGTGAGATTTGTTTGGGTCGTTGCATCATGTGCATTGCATCATGTCATCATGCCATCTTTTCTCAAAGCTGACTAAAACTCTCTAAATAAATTGCATGGATCTTCGGTCCATTTAAACCGAGGGAATTCACATGGTGATTCTCTTTATAACATATCCTCTCGTTATTAGGGAGCCATATTTAAAATTCCATTGTTTTGGAATCACCCGTGAACCCACTTGCATATTAAATCCCTTTGCCTTTTTCTTCTTCAAGTTTCGACTCTCTAGTCTTGCCAATAATTCTTTCACCATTTTCCGGAGCTCTAACAAAATCCCCAACATTTTTGGACCTATCGAATACCGACTTCCTTCTCACACTCATTTGAATTAAATTCAAATGAGCTGGAATTCAAACTTCACACGTGTGCTCTTTCCTATTTTCTTGGAACAAGCTCATCTTTATGAGTCCGGGGAAATTAACCTCCCGCGCAAATTCTATCCCTAACACTTCCTTTATTCTCTTTTTCTTCCATATTTTTTTCCTGTTTTGGGAGATAAAAGGAGAAGTTTTAGAGAGGAGTGAGAGAGAACAGCAGGCCCATTCTCCTTCTAAGACCCAGCCGGCGCCCTCCACACTGGGCCTCCTGCACCGGCCCATACCTCTCCTAAGGCCCAGCGCCCCAATCCCACCTAAGCCTAAGCCCATCTCCCTCGAACCCCTCCTTCTCCTTCGTTCCCCCAAGCGCCGCCAGCCAGAGCCCGATCCCCTCGATCTCTCTCTCTCACCATCTCCCTCTCGTTCCCTGTGAGCCACCACCTTGCGCCACCCGTTCGTCGTCCCATGCCTCCTCCGCCACCGAGGTCCATCAGGAAGGCTCCCCCACGCGCGACCCGGCGCCTTGCTGCCTTTCCCCGCGCCGGGGGCTGTCTCCTCACCTTCGTTGCACACTCGCGAGCCACGCGGCCTGATGCTGGCCTCGCTGGAGCGCGCTGCCAGCAGCAAGTCGCCGCCGAGCCCTGCCAGTTCATCTGGCGTTACTGTCGTCTCCTTCACCTCCTCGCGCCCGCGCCTCCTCGTCCCTCCATTCGGCTTCAAGCTCGCCGCCTCCCTGCCACGGCGTCCGTGTTGTATCATCGCGCCGGCGACCACGACCAGCATCGTGCCTCTGCCGTCGCCGCACCACGTTCCTGCTCCGACGCCATCTGCCTCCCCCTCACTGTTTCGCCAGCCATAGCCGCCTCTGCACCCGCACGTCGCGCTAGCAAGCTCTGCCCGCCCTTCTCCTTTTTCGGGTTCGTTTCTAGCACCGCTCGACCCTGCTCCGCTTCCTGCACGTGACCCTGCGGCCTCGAGCTCCTATGGTCTTCTGTGTTGGGGTTTGCTCCCGAGCTCCACCGTCAAACCCCGCTCCTGCCTCCATCGAAGGCCGACACATCAAGCTCGACCCCGAACAGGGAATAACGCCAAGTACCAGGACGACGAGGACCGCCAAGTTCGTCCACCATCGTCAAGTGAACAAGACTGGCAAGTTTGAAGACCGCAAGTACCTCTTTGAAACAACCGAGTACCACTACCGTCGACCCTCGAAGACCTCGTGGACGTCAAGTTCCGTGTCGTTGACCCCGAACCTCTACGAAAACGTGTACGACTACTTCCGTGGCCGAAGACCCGTGTACAACTACCGTCGCTGAAGGCCGTCGAGTGAACATCTACCCACATCGTGTATTTTACCAAGTTTGATGACGACCTATGAGAAACTCGGATTCGCCAAGTTCTACTACCGTCGCCCTTGGAAACCTTGGATTCATCAAGTACCTCTCCGAAAACGAACGTGAACCACTACTTCCCTTGAAGACCCATGAATGTCTACTTCCACTACGTCGACTCGAACTGCTCCGATAATGCACGCTTCAGAGGTATAACATCGAGATGACCGCCGTGGACGAATGTTGTGTGATACGAGATGAACCCCGTGTTTGCAGTGTGCTTGTTTGTTACGTGCACGACCCTCGGTTGCCATGCCGCCGACACATGGGACACCCGGTATCCGGGAGCGTCCCACCTTCTTTTGCTCGCTCCCGCCACTCCCTTTTGCACCAGTATCTCCATGAGCTACCGGAAACCGAGATGTTGCTGTGGCATCATTTTCGGATTCGTTCTCGTGTCTCCCCTTTTCGTTTTTGCCATGATGACAAATGCTCTCATCACGCTCATGTCAACTTTTAATAAAAATTACATAAGCTTGTTCATGTCATCCGCATCATGATAACAACAATTAAAATGTTTAAATTGTTGTTGCAATAAATTACTAATGCATATGGGGATTCACCGGATTCGTTATTTGTTATATCTGGCCCCATTTAAATTGTTTAGATGGTGTAGTTTTGTTATGCCTCACCTCTTGCCATGTTAACCAACATTTAATATTGTTGAGTACCTAACCGAGATCGAACTAAATAACTTTAATGTGGTGTTTCGTCAATATGCAACGGAGTTGCATATTGAGCTCCATTTAATTTGTAGGATTGTTTGTGCACTTTGCCATGCCATGCTTCATTAAACCGGACATGCATCATACTTCATTGTGCTTCATGCCATGATTATATGATGGTTGTTTACTATGTTGTTTACTTCTTTCCGGTGTTGCTTCTTCGGGTTGGTTCCGATAACGTCGTATGTGTGAGGATCCGGTCGACTACGTTTATTTGTCTTCTTCATGGACTCGTTCTTCTTCCTTTCGGGATCTCAGGCAAGATGACCATACCCTCAAAATCACCTCTATCTTTGGTTGCTAGTTGCTCGCTCTTTTGCTATGCCTATGCTGCGATACCTACCACTTGCTTATCATGCCTCCCATATTGTTAAGCCAAGCCTCTAACCCACCTTGTCCTAGCAAACCGTTGTTTGGCTATGTTACCGCTTTGCTCAGCCCCTCTTATAGCGTTGTTAGTTGCAGGTGAAGATTGAAGTTTGTTCCTTGTTGGAACATGGAGAGGTTGTTCCTTGTGGGAATATGTTTACTTGTTGGGATATCACAATATCTCTTATTTAATTAATGCATCTATATACTTGGTAAAGGGTGGAAGGCTCGGCCTTATGCCTGGTGTTTTGTTCCACTCTTGCCGCCCTAGTTTCCGTCATATCGGTGTTATGTTCCCGGATTTTGCGTTCCTTACGCGGTTGGGTAATAATGGGAACCCCTTGACAGTTCGCCTTGAATAAAACTCCTCCAGCAAGGCCCAACCTTGGTTTTACCATTCGCCACCTAGCCTTTTTCCCTTGGGAGTCGCGCATCCCGAGGGTCATCTTTATTTTAACCCCCCGGGCCAGTGCTTGTTTAAGTGTTGGTCCGAACTAGAGTCCTTTGCAGCGCCACCTCGGGCAAACTTGAGGGCTGGTTTTAGTTGTACGGAGCGCTCATCCGGTGTTGCCCTGAGAACAAGATATGTGCAGCTCCTATCAGGATGTCGGCGCATCGGGCGGTCTTGTTGGTCTTGTTTTACCTATCGAAATGTCTCGTAACCGGGATTCCGAGCCTGATCGGGTCTTCCCGCTAGAAGGAATGTCCTTCGTTGACCGTGGGAGCTTGTGATGGCCTAACTTGGGACACCCCTGCAGGGATTTGAACTTTCGAAAGCCTTGCCTGTGGTTATGGGAAGATGGGAATTTGATAATGTCCGGTTGTAGAAAACCTGAAGTTGACCTTAATTAAAATGCACCAACCGCGTGTGTTACCGTGATGGTCTCTTCTCGGTGGGGTCCGGGAAGCGAACACGGTGTTGGAGTTATGCTTGACGTAGGTTGTTCTAGGATCACTTCTTGATCATACTTTTATCGACCATGCTTTGGATCCTCTTCTCGCTCTCATTTGCGTATGTTAGCCACCATATATGCTATTCGCTTGCTGCAGCTCCACCTCATACCTTGTACCTTACCCATAAGCTTAAATAGTCTTGATCGCGAGGGTGCGAGATTGCTGAGTCCCCATGACTCAAAGATACTTCCAAACCAGTTTGCAGGTGCTGATGTTACCAAGCAGGTGACGCAACCAAGCTAAAGGAGGAGCTCGATGAAGATCCTGTCCTTTGTGTTGTTCCGTTCTAGTTGATCAGTAGTGGAGCCCAATTGGGGTCGATCGGGGACCTTGTCGCATATGGGGTTCTTCTTTTATTTTAGTTCCGTAGTCGGACCTTGATTGTATTTGGTTGATGTAATGCTTTATTCATGTAATTGTGTGAAGTGGCGATTGTAAGCCAACTATGTACCTCTTTCCCTTATGTATTACATGGGTTGTGTGAAGATTACCTCACTTGCGACATTGCTTTCAATGCGGTTATGCCTCTAAGTCGTGCTTCGACACGTAGGAGATATAGCCGCATCGAGGGCGTTACAGAGGCCCAATAGAGTCTACAAAAAGAAAAGTTGCATAGTAGACATCACAACTTATGATAATTAAGGGTTTACCCTATGGACGTGACCTCTCTAAGGGTTCTCTTTAACTCCCCTATCAATTGCAAAGGTCAGGACCAAAGTCTTTTACTATCACCTCGAATTATCTTCACATCCTAGCCCTTTACGACAGTACAGATATACTTCATGGCCAAAAGTCACAAATGTTGAGTGGGGCCCCTTCACAACATTCACGAAGCTATTAATCTAAGCATTCAATAGAGGATCTCCCATCTAAAATAACAATTTAGATCTTACCAAGGTTCATCCATATGTCTGAGAACTAGGGATCCACTCACACAACGGGACAATGAACATCACAACAAGGGTGATGGCAAACATGGATGGATGATACACTACAAAAAAGACACATCCTTGACATTTTGGGTCGAGCAATTTTTTTCTTTCATGCTTATGACACTTCTATGACGATAATTGTGACAAAACCCAATATCATCATAGATGTGGTTGGCTCCTACTTCTATGACAAAAAATCATGACAGAAAATGGGCTTTTCATCCTAGGCGGGCCGGAGACGCACCTGCATGACATTCTTTGGGCCGTCCATGATGGAGAAAATTGTGGTAGAAGCAAGGGCGAGGAAAATATTGGGGAGTTCCCGGTTACGGTGGGTGGTCGAGGTTGAGAGATGCAGTGTGGTTTGCGCGTTTCTCTCATACGCGCATGTGGTGCGAGCCATGTCGCTAACAGAACCCGAGAAATCTCCTGCTAGTACTTACTGTAGCCGATCGATCCCTTCGCCCCTAACTGAACCCGACCGAGACTCCTTCGCTACTAACTAAACCCGATCGATCGCTGCTGCTGCTGCATGCTTACTGAAGCCGACCGAACCCCCGTGCAAGACGTAGCTAGCTGGTTGGATTGCCCCTGGATGAACAGTGCCCGTTGCTGCCGCGCGCGCGATACGTAGAATGAGTCGAGACGTGGCGTGAGTCCAGCCTGTTGGGTTGGCTCTGGATGAAAAGTTCCTAGTGGGGGTTGGATGAACAGGACCTCGGCCGTGTGTAGGCGGTTGCCTCTGGATTAACAAAACCTCGTGGAATATAGTACGTGGTTGCCACTGGATGAACAGGGGCCCAAGGTGGCTGCGCACACCCCAGCCAGTTGGGGGTGGATGAACAGGACCCCGTGGAGGGTGGTTGAACTGATGTCGGTGGAGGCTCGGTGAACAGTGTCAGGTGGAGGTTGGAGACGGTGGATGAACAGTAGCGGGTGGAGGCTGGAGGAGTCGATGGTGGATGAACAGTAGCCCGTGGAGTCCCATTTTGCGGTAAGCCACACCCCTCCTGATGAACAGGACCCCGTTTCGACTGTAGGCACTCCAACACAAGTCCATTTCCTCCATTTTGTGGTACACCACACCCCTCCCGATCAACATGACCTTGTTTTGACCATAGGAGCTCGAATAGAAGTCCGTTTGCACCGTTTTGCGGTACGCCAGACTCTTCCCGACGAACATGACCCATTTCGACTATACGCGGTCGAACAGAAGGCTCGTTTCCTCCGTTCTGCGGTAGGCCAGACCTCGTTTCGGCTGTTCCGTCCAAAGCAGTTGGCTCCCGATGAATAGGATGCATTCTGACCTAGTGGCTTCGCTCTCGATGAACAAGACGCGTTCCGACCCAGTCACTTGGCTCTCGGTGAAGATGACGTTGTTTCCTCCGTTCCGACCCATCCGGTTAGCTACCGATGAACAGGACGACATCGATGCCGTCCGTTGCCTCTCCATGTACACGAGTCCTGGCTATACTTATGCGCGTGTACGCGTTCGAAACCCCGCCCTTATGTACGTACATAGCCGTATTTAATTTCTTGTAGCATGGCTGTACGTACGTGTACACGATATATATAGACGGGACTGCGTGACATGCTACGTCCGCGCCTGTACTACGACACACACATCTCCTTACTCGGACACGGTTCATTGCTGTAGAGAGACCGATCGACCATTATATACGTACACGTTCGCGACCATACAAACAACCCGATATACGGTTCGAGCCGGTGGGTTCCAGCTGTCATGAAGGATAAGGAGGCACTTCCTTCCGTGCGAAGATATAGCTGGTGGGTCTCAGCTATCAGGGAAAGAATCATTTTTTGCCCATAATATGGACGCACTTCCTTGCATACAAAGATGTAGCTGGTGGGTCCCAGCTGTCAGGGGGGAAACGTTTTTTTCGAGGCCCTTCCGGTAGGTCCCGCTGACACGTGGAGGAATCATTATTTTACGCGTAATAAGGAGACACTTCCTTGCTGTGGTCGTGGACCCAGCTGTCAGCCTCTCCATGTACAATCCTCTTCTAATGGAAGTCGTTCCTTGACCACGTTGACCATGCCGCGCCAAGAGCATCACGGCCTTGGACGACAGTGATGCCTAAGATAGGAACGATTTGGAGTCATGGAACAAGGGGCACTCGAGTCCCTGGCGGAGGGGGGTATGAGGGACTGGTTCGGCTGCCGGGTGAGGCTGCCTTCGCCGGAGAATAACAGAAGGTGTGGGTGCATAAAGGTATGACCTGGCCACCGTTAGGAGTAGGGTGGGGCGGCGAGGCCTGCGCGGAAGGACAGCCAACCACGGGAGGCAGATGCAGGTGCTCCAGCTGGCGATGGTTTTGGCGGCTAGAGCAAGAGCAACTAGATCAGAGATTGAAGAAGTAGGATCGCCGTTGGAAGTCAATCCAATGACTACAGATGTTAGAATAGTTTGTTGACTTTTTGTTTTAGACCATTAAATCATTTTGTTCACTAAATGGGCAACACCTTGCGCAGGCTTCGTCTAGTGGGCCATCAAAGTCAAGTTCGAAAGATGTGGCAGAATGCAGCCCATTTATTTAGGTTTTACAACCCATTTAATTTTGTTTGCCAATACATCTATTTCCTGGGCTTTGACTCAAAAAATAATCTATTTCCTGGGCTGGGCTGGGTAAAAATAATAATAACTGATTTACTATTTATGATAATTGTTTCTAAAAATACTATTTATGATAATTTACAGCGCATTTGATTATTTATTTGAATGCACCTATTTACTAAGCTGGGTCAAAAATAATATTGCGTACATGTCGCGCATTTACCATTTCTGATAATTTACAAGCCATTTTATTTTAGTAGAGATGGACCCATTTTGTGGGATGGGTGAAAAACAATGATGGTCTGGACTGAGCATTTCGTATAAAAATAATATTGAGATGCAAATATTATTAAAAAATTAAGTTGGGCTTGGTAGTCCTATTATATAAAAAATGAACTAGGATGTGCATTTTATTAAAAAAACATAGGCTAGGCTGTGCTTGTTTTAGGATATTGTGTACAACAGTCGGCCCAGTTGCATTGCTGATGTTCAAAAAAGGCATGTGTAATACAATACAACTTTACATGCCTACTTAGCCCACATTCATCGACGCCAGAAAGGCCCAAACAAAGCTCATGTACAACTTTTTGAAGTCACCGAGCTCAATTAATAACTTAAGAAAAGAGTTAGAGTACAATGGAACCTAATTAAAAGCTGACACGAGCGAAGAAATAATTCAACGGGTCCCACTTGTGAGTGTGTGTGTGAGAGGGACCCATCGGTCGATGCTCGTAAATACACCGTTCAGCCATATGCATTGCTGATGCTCAGTAAAAACTTATATAGTTGATACAATCATATAGAACATCATAGCACACAAAACTTGCATACAAAAATTTGACGCAGGTGACACAATCATGGTGGAAGTAGTGGATCGCTATGGATAGGGCTATGTTGAAACCAACGAACTCGTACATAACGGTTCAACGTCTTTATCAATGACGGGGAAATATCTTGAATGTTGTGCAAATAAAACAGACAGATAACACAATAAGTTCCGCTAGCACATTAAGTTGACGTACAACCCTTTCTAAAAAAGTTCATGTACAAAAATATAACATGTAACATTCAAATGTAATGGCACATCAGTGCTTCGCACCGATAGCACATATTTAACTAGTATCTGAGAAGATTCAGTTGTTACCTCAAATTAGAGCACATCCAGGCAGCCATCCCTGCCTCTTCTCCCAAAGAAGCAGTGGCCTCCACCATGTGATGGAGTAGGCCTGCTACCTCTTGAGAATGCGTTGGTTTTCCCTTGAAGAGGAAAGGGCGATGGAGCAAAGTAGCATAAGTATTTCCCTCAATTTTTGAGAACCAAGGTATCAATCTGGTAGGAGATAACACGCAAGTCACCAAGTACCTGCACAAAAAATCAAGAACCTTGCAACCAACGCGATAAAGGGGTTGTCAATCCCTTCACGGTCACTCGCAAAAGTGAGATCTAATAAAGATGGTAATATAAATATTTTTGGTGTTTTTGTTGTGTAGATTGGAAAGTAAAGATTGCAAAATAGTAAATGAGATGCGATGTAAATAAAAAGAGATGCAATATAATAAGAAAGAGACCTGGGGGCCATAGGTTTCACTAGTGGCTTCTCTCATGATAGCATGTGTTACGGTGGGTGAACAAATTACTGCCGAGCAATTGATAGAAGAGCGCATAGTTATGGGAATATCTAGGCAATGATCACGAATATAGGCATCACGTTTGTGTTAAGTAGAACGAAATGATTCTGCATCTACTACTATTACTCCACACATCGACCGCTATCAAGCATGCATCTAGAGTATTAAGTTCATAAGAACAGAGTAATGCATTAACAAGATGACATGATGTAGAGGAATAAACTCAAGCAATATGATATAAACCCCATATTTTTATCCTCAATGGTAACTATGCAATACGTGCCTTGCTGCCCCTACTGTCACTGGGAAAGGACACCGCAAGATTGAACCCAAAGTTAAGCACTTCTCCCATTGCAAGAAATTTCAATCTACTAGGCCAAACTAAACCGATAATTTGAAGAGACTTTCAAAGAAATCGAATCATGCATATAAGAATTCAAAGAAGAACCAAATATTATTCATAGATAAACTTGATCATAAATCCACAATTCATCGGATCTCGGCAAACATGCCGCAAAAAGTATTACATCGAATTGATCTCCAAGAACATCGAGGAGAACTTTGTATTGAGAACCAAAGAGAGAGAGAAGAAGCCATCTAGCTAATAACTATGGACCCGAAGGTCTGTGGTAAACTACTCACACATCATCGGAGAGGCTATGGTGTTGATGTAGAAGCCCTCCGTGATCGATTCCCCCTCCGGCAGATCGCCGGAAAAGGCCCCAGATGGGATCTCATGGGTATAGAAGGTTGCGGCGGTGGAAAAGTGGTTTCGTGGCTCCCCCTAATGGTTTTAGGGTATAAGAGTATATATAGGCGAAAGAAGTACGTCGGTGGAGCTCTGTGTGGGCCACGAGGGTGGGGGTGCGCCTACCCCCCTGGGCGCGCCCTCCTGCCTCGTGGCCGCCTCACAGACTTCTAGACTTCCAGTCCAAGTCTCCTGGATTGCGTTTGTTCCAAGAAAGATCCTCGCGAAGGTTTCGTTCCGTTTGATATTCCTTTTTTGTGAAACACTAAAATAGGCAAAAAAACAGAAACTGGCACTGGGCCTCCGGTTAATAGGTTAGTCCCAAAAATAGTATAAAAGAGCATATTAAAACCCATTAAACATCCAAAACAGATAATATAACAACATGGAACAATCAGAAATTATAGATATATTGGAGACGTATCAAGCATCCCCAAGCTTAATTCTGCTCGTCCTCGAGTAGGTAAATGATAAAAACAGAATTTTTGATGTGGAATGCTACCTTACATAACTTCCAATGCAATTTTCTTTATTGTGGCAGGAATGTTCAGATCCAAAATATCCAAGTAAAAGTTTAATATTGACATAAAAATAATAATACTTCAAGCATACTAACCAGGCAATTATGTCTTATCAAAATAACATAGCCAAAGAAAGCTCATCGCTACAAAATCATATAGTTTGCTTATGCTTCATTTTCGTCACACAAAATGCTCCAATCATGCACAACCCTGATGACAAGACAAGCAATTGTTTCATACTTTAGTATTCTCAAACCTTTTCAACTTTCACGCAATATATGAGCGCGAGCCATGGACACATCAATATAGGTGGAATAGAATGGTGGTTGTGGATAAGACAAAAAGGAGGAATATAGTCTCACATCAACTAGGCGTATCAATGGGCTATGCAGATGCCCATCAATAGATATCAATGCGAGTGAGTAGGGATTGCCATGCAACGGATGCACTAGAGCTATAAGTGTATGAAAGCTCAACAAAAGTAACTAAGTGGGTGTGCATCCAACTTCTTTGCTCACGAAGACCTAGGGCAATTTGAGGAAGCCCATCATTGGAATATACAAGCCATGTTCTATAATGAAAATTTCCCACTAGTATATGAAAGTGACAACATAAGAGACTCTCTATCGTGAAGATCATGGTGCTACTTTCAAGCACAAGTGTGGAAAAAGAATAGTAACATTGCCCCGTCTCTCTTTCTCTCTCGTTTTTTTGTTTGGGCCTTCTCCTTTTTATGGCCTCTTTTTTTTGTCCGGAGTCTCATCCCGACTTGTGGGGGGAATCATAGTCTCCATCAACCTTTCCTCACATGGGACAATGATATAATAATGAAGATCATCACACTTTTTTTCTTACAACTGAATAATTACAACTCGATACTTAGAACAAAATATGACTCTATGTAAATGCCTCCGGCAGTGTACTGGGATGTGCATTGAATCAAGAGTGACATGTATGAAAAATCATGAATGGTGGCCATGCCACAAATGCAATTTCAACTACATGATCATGCAAAGCAATATGACTATGATGAAGCGTGTCATAATAGACGGAACGGTGGAAAGTTGCATGACAATATATCTCGGAATGGCTATGGAAATGCCATAATAGGTAGGTATGTTGGCTATTTTGAGGAAGGTAAATCATGGGTTTATGGTACCGGCGAAAGTTGCACGGCACAAGAGAGGCTAGCAATGGTGAAAGGGTGAGAGTGCGTATAATCCATGGACTCAACATTAGTCATAAAGAACTCACATACTTATTGCAAAAATCTACAAGTCATCAAAACCAAGCACTACACGCATGCTTCTACGGGGATAGATTGGTAGGAAAAGACCATCACTCGTCCCCGACCGCCACTCATAAGGAAGGCAATCAAAGAAACACCTCATGCTTCAAATTTGTCACACAACGGTTACCATACATGCATGCTACGGAACTTGCAAACCTCAACACAAGTATTTCTCAATTTCACAATTACTCAACTAGCACGACTCTAATATCACCATCTTCATATCTCAAAACAATCGTCAAGTATCAAACTTCTCATAGTATTCAATGCACTTTATATGAAAGTTTTTATTATACCCATCTTGAATGCCCATCATATTAGGACTATTTTTATAACCAAAGAAAATTACCATGCTGTTCTAAAAGACTCTCAAAATAATATAAGTGAAGCATGAGAGATCATTAATTTCTATAAAATAAAACCACCACCGTGCTCTAAAAAGATATAAGTGAAGCACTAGAGCAAAATTATCTATCTCAAAAGATATAAGTGAAGCACATAGAGTATTCTAATAAATTCCGATTCATGTGTGTCTCTCCCAAAAGGTGTGTACAGCAAGGATGATTGTGGTAAACTAAAAATCAAAGACTCAAATCATACAAGACGCTCCAAGCAAAACACATATCATGTGGTGAATAAAAATATAGCCTCAAGTAAAGTTACCGATAGATGAAGACGAAAGAGGGGATGCCTTCCGGGGCATCCCCAAGCTTAGGCTTTTGGTTGTCCTTGAATTTTACCTTGGGGTGCCTTAGGCATCCCAAAGCTTAGGCTCTTGCCACTCCTTATTCCAAAATCCATCAAATCTTTACCCAAAAACTTGAAAACTTCACAACACAAAAACTTAACAGAAAATCTCATGAGCTCCGTTAGTATAAGAAAACAAACCACCACATTAATGTACTGTAATTAACTCATTCTTTATTTATATTGGTGTTAAACCTACTGTATTCCAACTTCTCTATGATTCATACCCCCGATACTACCCATATATTTATCAAAGTAAGCAAACAACACACGAAAAACAAAATTTTTCAAAACAGAATTGTTTGTAGAAATCTGGAGGTTTCGAATACTTCTGTATCTCCAAATATTCCGAAAAATTAGGACGGCCTAAATAATTTGTATATTGATATACTGTAGTTGTAATTGGTATTTTATTGCTCCTTGGTAAAAAAATTAAAATTATTTTCGTGAGCACATACTTTCTGTTTTTATCAGCAAGATCAAACAACAATCACTCAAGAAGATCCTAAAGGCTTTACTTGTCACAAACACTAATTAAAACATAAAAAGCACAATAATAACAGATGCTAGATAAATTATTTATTACTAAACAGGAACAAAAAGTAAAGAAACAAAATAAAATTGGGTTGCGTCCCAAAAGCGCTATCAATTAATGCCCCTAGCTAGGCATTGAGATTTCAATGATGCTCACATGAAAGACAAGAATTGAAGCACAAAGAGAGCATCATAAAACATATGAAAAACAAGTTTAAGTCTAACATGCTTCCTAAGCATAGGGATTTCATAAGCACACAAATTATCAAGACAAGCAAAAACCACCAGAAGCAAGGAAGAAGAAAGAAACAATAGCAATCTCAACCCAACGAGAGGTAATTTTGTAACATGAAAATTTATACAACCATATTTTCCTCTCTCATAATAATTACATGTAGGATCAAATCAATTTAAACAATATATCTTTCACATAAAATTTGCTCTTCGTGATCCACATGCATGCAAAGTTGACACTCTTCCGAAATAGTGGGTTTATCATAAGGCGATGTATCAGGTGAAAACCACCATTCAGTGAAAATCTGAAAACTTTCACTACTAACCATAAGATCTCAAATAGATGGATTAGATCAGAGGTGGGATACCCCTTAGCCACTTAAGCACGTTTAATAGAAGGACCCCTCAAACGTTTTAATTGGGTCGTACAGCTTCATCTCCTACCTCCCGTTCGATCTAATCTGGCAAAAGAATATAATCTGAGAAAAAAATTCACCGCTGGAGCTCACCGATGCAGACGACGGCTAGAACTGAGCTCAATCCTAGGAATACCAGATCGATCAGCTCAAGTCCCTTGCGAGTCCACCACCGTGCTACCATGCAGCCTCCGCCGTGTCATCTCACCGATGAGGCCGCAATCCACGCCGCCGCCCTTCCTTTCGCGCGCCATCGCTGGTCGTGCTCTTCCTCGCCGGGGCATCGCACACCTGCTGTTTCCGCCTCATTCCCAACCTCCCGTTGGGTCTTGAGGTATGAGCATGTTTCCATTTCCCGCTGGCCTTCGTGATTCATAGGTGTGTCATCTAGATCCGCCCCCGGTCTCACCTTGACTTCGTTCTTGCTCCTCTCGGAAACAGCGGAAGGTTATCATCTAGGGATTGTGCCGTACGAGTTCATGGTTCAGCGATTCTACCTTCGTCGGTGTCGGGTCTCTGATTAGCTCTAGCGGTAATTTTTGCATGACAGGGATTAGATCAAACGAGAGGTGGAAGATGAAGTTGTACGGCCTGAGTAAGACATGTGAGGCGGTTTTATGTTAAACGTGTTTAAGTGGCTATAATGGGGTATCCCGACTCTTATCGAATCCATCCATTTGAGATCTTATGGTTAGAAGTGAAAGTTTTCAGATTTTCACTGAGCAGTGGTTTTCACTTGATACGTTGCCTTATCATAAAATAAAGTCATGACCTCTTCGAACCCACTTTTATCAAAAACTTCATAAGATTGAACATTATCCAAATATGTGGAATATAAAGTTAACACTCTTCCAAACCCACTTTCAGTATTATTGCAAGCATTATTATTAATCTCATATTCATCATGGGGCTTAAATAAATTTTCAAGATCATAAGAAGAATCACCCCAATCATGATCATTGCAACAACTAGTAGACATAGCAAAATTAGTATCCCCAAGCTTAGGGTTTTACATACTATTAGCAAAATTTACATTAGTAGAGTTTATAGTAACATCATTGCAATCATGCTTTTTACTCAAAGATCTATTGTGAATCACTTTATAAAGCACTTCATCACAATTTTCAGATTCACGGATTTCATGCAAAACTCCATAAAGATAATCTAGTGCACTCAACTCACTAGCAATAGGTTCATCATAATTGGATCCTTTAAAAAGGTTATCAAGTGGATGGGGATCCATAAACTCTTAGCAAGTGAAGATTCAAGCAAAAAGAAGGCACAAGGTAACACAAGATCGAACGGAAGAGGGGCAAGAAAAAGGAAAATGTTTCCGAAAATCATTCTAGAAGTGGGGGGGGGGGAGGAAAACGAGAGGCGAATGGCAAATAATGTAATGCGAGGGAGAAGAGTTTATGATGGGTACTTGGTATGCCTTTACTTGGCGTAGATCTCCCCGGCAATGGCGCCGGAAATCCTTGTTGCTACCTCTTGATCATGCGTTGGTTTTCCCTTGAAGAGGAAAGGGTGATGCAACAAAGTAGCGTAAGTATTTCCCTTAGTTTTTGTGAACCAAGGTATCAATCCAGTAGGTGATAACACACAAGTCACCTAGTACCTGCACAAACAAGCAAGAACCTTGCAACCAACGTGATAAAGGGGTTGTCAATCCCTTCACGGTCATCCTATTCTCAAACACCAGGCAGTGCGAGAACTTCAAGGGAGGCAATTGAGTCTTATGGGGAAAAGTGCGCAAACCTCTGCAGAGTGTTAGAGGCTATTTTGTTTGCGCCTGTGTCTGCCTTGCCAATCAAGGCTTGCCAAATAATTGGCGCAGGATTTGGGCGCCCATACCTTGCCAAAAAGTTGGCTACAAATTGAACTAAGGCTGTTGTGAGGGTGCGGGCGCACCAATTTGTTGGCCTCCATCCAAATGAGCGCCCAAGCTGGGTCAATGGCCAAATTTTTGGTAGGGCGTCCCAGGGCACTGATCCAAACAGCCCCTTAAAACCTAATCGATTAGCCGTGTCCCTGGTCACGGACAACTTGAGCATCTAGTAGTGTAAATGCTGGGAGATCTCATCACTCTTAATTAAAATAGTTGGGTTTTAAATGAAACTTTGGGAATGGATTGAGTTGTGTTTACCAACTCATCCTATGCTATACAGTAGTGGTAGAATAATATCTTTTATTCTAGGAAAAAACTAGCTTTATGCAAAAAACTAAACTTAGAGCTTTCCACTAGCCAAATTGCATGTACAAATAGGTTCATTATTCTTATGATATGACTTGCCAGTACATTCAATGTACTGACCTATAGGGCTGCAACGTCTTATGTTGCGGGAATTCTCTACGACGAGTAAGAGTTACATTGTAGGGTTGCGATCTACACTCAACTTGCCGTTGGCGTTGATGGGACTCCACATCCGTTCAATTGTTTCCGCTGAGACTTATGAGGTATATATCATTTTTACATTATTTATACATGTGATTGCACTTTGATATATACATTGATGTACTGTGTGTGCCAGCATTCCGATCCAGGAATGTCACGAATACACATGGGCTTGACTGTTTGAGGTCGGGTCGCTACAGAAATGGTATCAAAGCACATGTTGGCTGTAGGACGTGACCCTAGAAACTAGAAAGCCCTTAGGAAAGGATTTCTCATAAACTTTATTTTCAAAAAGATCATGTACCTCTCTTCTTTTCTGAGCTTTAATAAATCTTTCCTTTTACCTCAAATAGTTAGACAATACCCTTTTCCCTTTGACTACACGGAGGATCAACTGATGAGACCACTCCGAGAAGGACAAGATATCGTACAACTGAGGACCACTTCAGAGTAAAGAGGACTTCACCATACACTAGAAGAATTTAAGTTACGACAGTCAAAGACTCGAAGAATTTGAAGACACTGAAGAATTCCAAGATTTATATGACTTTTAGAAGACCAAACCCTTGTTGTATACCCACGTTAGATGCGATGATTTGTGAGCTATCATATTTTGTGTGTGTTTTCCAACAATAACAAATAAAACTTATTTTCAAAACTATATTGTTTGTATTTTGTGTATCTCTCTCTATCCCTCTTATCTCCCTCTAGGGTATAAGCTTCTCTCACTGTAGCAACCCATCATCTACTCATTACTTACCAATGCCTTCCCCTAGGCCCAAACAATGGTGAAGTGTCATGTGGTCGAAATTTACATAACACAACTAGAGGAAAGACAACATACATCTCATCAAAATATCGAACAAATACCAAACTCACATGATTACTTATAACAAGACTTCTCCCATGTCCCCAGGAACAAACGTAACTACTCACAAAGCATATTCATGATCATAATCAGAGGGGTTTTGAATAGCATTAAGGATCTAAACATATGATCTTCCATGGAATAAACCAACTAGCATCAACTACAAGGAGTAATAATCAACTCTACTTGCAACCCACAGGTCCCAATCTGAGGTTTTGAGACAAAGATCAAATACAAGAGAAGAACTAGGGTTTGAGAGGAGATGGTGTTGGTGAAGATGTTGATGGATATTGACCCCCTCTCGATGAGAAGATCATTGGTAATGACGATGATGATGATTTCCCCCTCCGGGAGGGAAGTTTCCCCGGCAGAAGAGGTCCGCCGGAGCCCTAGATTGGTTCTGCCCAAGTTCCGCCTTGAGACAGCGACGCTTCGTCCCAAAAGCTTCCTTCCAATTTTTTAGGTCAAAACAGACCATATAGCAGAAGATGGGCATTAGGGGCCTGCCAGGTGGCGCACAAGGTAGGGGCGCGCTCTTAACCCTTATTGATGGCTGGTGGCCCTCCTCTGGTGCTTTCTTTGCCCAATATTTTTTATACATTCCGAAATAATTCTCCATGAAGTCTCAGGAGTTTTGGAGTTGTGCAGAATAGGTCTCTCAGATTTGCTCTTTTTCTAGTCTAGAATTCGAGCTGTCGGCATTCTCCCTCTTCATGTAAACCTTGTAAAATAAGAGAGAGAAATCATAATTATTGTGCTATAATGTGTAATGACAGCCCACAATGCAATAAATATTGATATAAAATCATGATGCAAAATGGACGTATGAACTCCCCCAAGCTTAGACCTCGTTTGTCCTCAAGCTAAAGCCAAAATCAGAAAATATGTCCACATGTTTAGAGATTGAGGTGTTGATAAAATAAAATACGGACATGAGGGCATCATGATCATCTTTAGAATAGTAACATATATTGTCATATAATTTCTTATGCCAAAGTAACAATTCATTCACAAGGTAAAGTATGAATCAGAAACTTAGTTGAAAGTTAACAAACTATGATCTCAGTCATTGAAGCAATTGCAATTTATCATAACATCAGAAAGACTCAATATAAGATCTTTTCAGCAAGTCCACATACTCAACTATCATTTAATCTTTCACAATTGCTAACACTCACGGGATACTTATGTGTTCAAAGCTTCAATCGGACACAGAGAAACATAGGGGCTTATTGTTTCGCCTCCCAACCTCTTACCTCAAGGGTAATGTCAACAATAATACTTTATGATAACCTACATCCAAGTGGATATATATATATATATATATATATATATATATATATATATATATGGATCTCTCCAACACATAGTGCTTGCCAAAAGAAAAAGTGTAAAAAAGGAAAGGTGAAGATCACCATGACACTTGTATAAAGGTAGAAGATAAAGGTAAATGATAGGCCCTTCGCAGAGGGAATCGGAGGTTGTCATGCGCTTTTATGGTTGGATTGACAAAATCTTTATGCAAAAGAACGTCATTTTATATTGCCTCTTGTGATAAAGAACTTTATTATGCAGTCCGTCGCTTTTATTTCTTCCATATCACAAGTTCGTATAAAGCTTATTTTCTTCACACTAATAGATCATACATATTTAGAGAGCAGTTTTTAATTGCTTGCATTGATGACAACTTACTTGAAGGATCTTACTCAATCCATAGGTAGGTATGGTGGACTCTCATGGCAAAACTGGTTTAAGGGATGTTTGGAAGCACAAGTAGTATCTCTACTTGCTGCAAATAATTTGGCTAGGATAAGAGAGAAAGGCAAGCTCAACATGTTGGAGGATCCATAACAATATTAACTTCTGTTCGAATGTAAGAAAACATAACACATTATGTTGTCTTCCTTGTCCAATATCAACCTTTTAGCATGTCATATTTTAATGAGTGCTCACAATTACAAAAGATGTCCAAGATAGTATATTTATATGTGAAACCTCTTTTTCTTTATTACTTCCTATTAATTGCAACAATGACCCAAACTATGTTTATCAATTCTCAACAACTTTTATTCATCATACTCTTTATATGTGAAGTCATTACTCTCCATAAGATCAATATATGATCTTTTTATTTTGTTTTATTCATTTCTTTTATTTAATTCCCTCAAGATCATAGCAAGAAAGCAAATCCCTTGACTCAAAACTACTCTTTAGTATATAGCTCACGGACTCGATTACATAGAGGGATCATAGAGCAAAACTCAAAGCTAGATCATACTAAAGCTTTATTCTACTAGATCAAGATATAACCAAAAGGATCAAACTAAGAAAAATGATAAAGTTGAAGGTGTGATGGTGATACGATACTGGGACACCTCCCCCAAGCTTGGCAGTTGCCAAGGGGAGTGCCCATACCCATGTATTTATAACTCTTTTCTCGGAGGTGGTGATGTGATATTCTTGGCGATGATGCCCCTTAGGATACGATTCTCCTCCTCGAGCTTATTATTTTGCTGCTTAAGATCCATTATTTCCTTGCGAAGTTTACCTGTGATGGCTAGAGCTCCAATAAGCCATGGATGTTTCATAGCTGCAAGGGAAAAGGTAACACTCTTTTTCATATTTTCATAAGATAGAAATCTAGCATTAGGAGGATGACCAAATTTGGCATTGCAGAGCTCTGAAGTTCCTCCAACATGAATCCACCTTGAAGACAAGAGGTAACTTCCCGATCCTCCTCCATGTCATCCACTCTTTTCAAGTTAGCCTCCATATCTTCCTTCATTGCTTGCCCAAAGTAGCCAGCTTCGTTGTTTGCTCTTAGTCCCGTTGTCGAATGAGAGACACGACTCTCCCCGACCGACTCTTGCAAAGACATCTTGCTCCAAATTTGTTGCAGAAACAACTCAAAACCAAAATGAGGGATTTTGCCATGGTACGGTAGTAAAAACCTTCAAGAGATTATATAATGAATTTTTACCGACCAAAAGAAGTATTGTGCAAGAAAACAGAGTTCGGAGGGCACACAAGGTGGCCACAAGGTAGGGGGCGCGCCCTCCACCCTTGTGGATGCCTCATGTGCTCTTCGGACTACTTTAAATTTTCCTATTTTTTGAATATTCCAAAACGGAGAAAAATTGCCATTAGAACAGTTTTGGAGTCGGTTTACTCCACATACCTATTCCTCTTCGGAGTCTGAAGCGTTGTCGAAAGTATCCCTTATGTACACCTCCGGCATTACGGTATTGATTATATTGGTCCCAATGTTTATGGGATCACCTGAGATATAGTGTTTGATTCTTTGACCGTTTACCACCTTCGGATTTGTACCCTTGCTGTTGTTGATCTTGATGGCACTGGAACGATAGACCTCCTCGATAATGTAAGGACCTTCCCATTTAGAGAGAAGCTTTCCAGCAAAAAATCTTAAACGAGAGTTGTATAGCAAAACATGATCACCTACATTAAACTCACGCTTTTGTATCCTTTTATCATGCCATCTTTTAACCTTTTCTTTAAACAACTTGGCGTTCTCATAGGCTTGGGTTCTCGATTCATCAAGCGAGCTTATGTAAAATAACATCTTCTCACCAGCAGATTTGAAATCATAATTGAGGTCTTGGATTGCCCAATAAGCTTTATGTTGTAGTTTAAGAGGTAAGTGACATGCTTTTCCATAAACCATTTTATACGGATACATACCCATATGATTCTTATAACCAGTTCTATAATCCCATAATGCATCATCAAGTTTCTTAGACCAATTCTTCCTAGATCTATTAACAGTCTTTTGCAAAATGAATTTAATCTCTCTATTGCTCAATTCTACTTGACCGCTAGGATGAGGATGATAAGGAGATGCAATTATATGGTTGAGATCATATTTAGCAAGCATTTTACGGAAAGAACCATGAATAAAATGTGAACCACCATCAGTCATCAAATACCTCGGAAAAATAACTTCTTTAAGCATCTAATTAATAGAAGTGTTATGATCAGCACTACTAGTTGGAATAGCTTCTACCCACTTAGTAACATAATCAACAACAACTAAAATGTGTGTACACCCATTAGAGGAAGCAAAAGGTCCCATATAATCAAAGCCCCAAATATCAAATGGTTCGATAACAAGTGAATAATTCATAGGCATTTCCTGACGTCTACTAATATTGCCAATTCTCTGGCATTCATCACAAGATAATACAAACTTACGAGCATCCTTGAAAAGAGTAGGCCAATAAAAACCAGATTGCAATACCTTATGTGCAGTTCTATCTCCAGCATGGTGTCCTCCATAAGCCTTGGAGTGGCACTTGTGTACGATCTGTTCATGTTCATGCTCAGGTACACAACATATAATAGCACCATCTACTCCTTCTTTGTAAAGGTGTGGGTCATCCCAAAAGTAATGTCTTAAATCATAGAAAAACTTTTTATTTTGTTGGTATGTGAAACTAGGTGGTATAAATTTAGCAACAATGTAATTAGCATAGTCAGCATACCATGGAGTATTACGAGAAGCATTTATGACAGCTAGTTGTTCTTCAGGAAAGCTATCATCAATAGGTAGTGGGTCATCAAGAACATTTTCTAGCCTAGACAAGTTGTCTGTAACGGGATTCTCAGCTCCCTTTCTATCATAATATGCAAATCAAATTCTTGTAACAAGAGAACCCATCTAATAATTCTAGGCTTAGCATCTTTCTTTTCCATAAGATATTTAATAGAAGCATGATCAGTGTGAACAGTTACTTTGGATTCAACAATATAAGATCTGAACTTATCACAAGCAAATACAACTGCTAAAAATTCCTTTTCAGTAGTAGCATAATTTCTCTGGGAACTATCTAGAGTTTACTAGCATAATGAATAACATTCAATTTTATATCAACTCTTTGTCCTAGAACAGCACCGACAACATAATCACTAGCATCACACATAATTTCAAAGGGTAAATTCCAATCAGGTGGATGAACAATAGGAGCAGAAATCCAGGCCTTGTTAAGTATTTCAAATGCTTCTACACAATCATCATCAAAAACAAACGGAACATCTTTTTGCAAGAGATTAATGAGAGGCCTAGAAATTTTAGACAAGTCTTTAATAAACCTCCTATATAAACCGACATGACCAAGGAAACTTCTATACCTTTGATATCTTTAGGACACGACATCTTTTCAATAGCATCTACTTTACCTGTATCAACTTCAATACCTCTTTCAGAAATTTTATGCCCCAAGACTATACCTTCATTAACCATTAAGTGGCACTTCTCCCAATTCAAGACAAGATTAGTTTCTTCACATCTCTGCAAAACTTGATCAAGGTTGCCTAAGCAATCATTAGAATAAGTTTCGTAAACGGAGAAACCATCCTTGAAAACCTCAACAATATTTTCACAAAAGTAAGAGAATATAGTAGTCATGCATTTTGAAAAGTAGGAGGTGCATTGCATAAACCAAAAGGCATACGTCTATAAGCAAAAGTACCGAAAGGGCAAGTAAAAGTGGTCTTTTCCTGATCATCTTTTGACACAGGCATTTGAGAAAACCCAGAATAACCATCTAGAAGGCAAAAATGTGTATGTTTGGACAGTCTTTCTAGCATTTGATCAATAAAAGGTAGAGGGTAATGATCTTTCCTAGGAGCTTTGTTTAAT
Organism: Triticum monococcum; assembly: GCA_034509565.1. Taxonomy (NCBI): domain Eukaryota; kingdom Viridiplantae; phylum Streptophyta; class Magnoliopsida; order Poales; family Poaceae; genus Triticum; species Triticum monococcum. The sequence goes on along the minus strand of CM067842.1, from coordinate 197,371,246 downwards.
TTGTGAAAATCAATTACCATTCTATAACCTGTAACAATTATTTGTGGGATCAATTGTCACACCCTGATTTTCATGCCACAACACTTAAGCTATTAAATCATGATAAAATGAGGTTTTAAAAAACTTTTGAGTGTTTTGGACCTTGCCTTGTTTGGATTTTGTCTGTTGTTTGCAAGTGCTCTAAAAATCAAATAAATCCTCCAACTCTTATACTCCTTCTCCTTGATCCAAAACCTTTTCCCAATGATCATACCATGTGTATAGAGAAATATAATATTTCCTTACAAAATAATTTGGCCAAAAAGTATTTTCTAAAATTAGTTTTCCAAAACCCCTTGAATTGAGATTTGCACTGCAAGTACTTGATTTGAGGTGTGAAAAATCTTTCCAAAAGTTTATTTGAAACCTATTAGATATAGGACTCCCTTAAACCACAAAAATATAATTTTAAAAGTTATTTTCTTATTTTATTTAAAAGCTTTTCTTAAGGACAGAAATGGTCTTTAATAGGGAAAAATTATTTAATGTTTCAAAAATATTTGAGAAAATTTAGGGAAACTCAATGGACATATATTGTCCATATATAAGAGTTTCAACACATGGTCATGTTCAAAATATTGGTCAAATCCCTCAAAAACATTTCTGCTCATTTCAAGGATTTGAAATATTTCTACAGGAAATATTTTCATAAAAATCCAAGAAAATTCTAACATGTCACATATGACATTTTTATGATCTTGCCAAGTATCATGTCATGGAGAATAATATAACCCCGTGAAACCCTCTCAAAACCACTTCTGTCCTTTTTCAAGTTTGAACAACTTTGCAATGTCAAACATGTCCAAATGCTCTCAAACTTGGTGCACATGCTCAAATGGTCTAATTATTCATCTCTACCAAATGGCACAAGTTGGAGAGAAGGTTATCTTGACCAAAGTGCCCCAAAACCCTCTCTGACCAGAATCAAATTTGAACAACTTTGTGCTACCAACTTTCTCTCCTTGACCCCAAATTTTGTGAGCATGTTCACATGACCGAATGAGGCCACTACACCAAGTGGTGCATCAAGGGGAAGTAGTTTTCTCAACTAAATCTACACAAACCCCTTTCTATTGATTTCTAGGGTTTACAAAAGTTGCATTGGCCACTTTGCCCAAATGAGCTCAAATTTGGTGGCACACCCTATTTCTAAGTGTCTTTCCATCCTGTTAAGTATCATGGCAATTGGAGTTCATTTGCTTGCCCAAATCATTATCAAACACCTTCTGACATTTTACAAAAATCACTGTTTTAACCCCTTCCACTATTCTTGGTAAGCTCCACTTTTTACCACCTCCCCTCCTAGTCCCCTTTCACCTCCAGTAGCAATGGCAAATCCATAGCTCAATTATTGGAGGGGTAAAACCCCACTTCCTCTCTCTGGACATCCATTTTATCTCTCTCCCTCAACCTCTCTCCTCTCCTACTGGCTCTCCAGGGCATCCAATGCCCCTCCCCACTTGTTTACTTCTCCCTAGCGCTACCAGACATGAGTGGGCATGCCCCTGCCCTTTAAACAATGCCATGGCAGCCAAAGGAACGCTCTGGAGTGCGCTACAGTGCGCTCCCGCATTGTAGCCGCCCCCTGCCGAGCACCTCCGGCCACCTCGGGCCTCCCCAGCGCGCCCGACGAGGTGCCTCGGCGTCCACGACACGCTAAACCGCTGCCCCCCTCCTCCTTCTCCCTCCTGCTGCCTCTGCTCACACGCGCGCCGGCCGCCCAAGAGCTCCAATGAGCAGCCTCACACGCGCGGCACCTCTGGCCCTTCCCCGCTCCTTCTATCCCTTCCCCTGGCCGTAGATCATCTCTACAAACGCCCCGGACACGCACACACAAGCCCCCGTGACCCCAAGCAACGGCAACAACCTCGCCGGCGCACTCGTCCATGGTGCACCATCGCCCCGCCATAAAAGGCCGTCCTAGGCCCTCCTCTCTGCTCCATTTGCTCTCTCTCTCTCTCCCGTGCACCCCCTGGACCAGGCCATTCCTCCTCCCGCGCCCTCCAACCTCGTCCATGGCCGGAGTGCCGTCGTCAGCCTCCTCCTAAATTCATGCTTCGTGGCCTCTTCCCTCCCCTTTAGACTCCACTAGAGCACCTCCAGCATCACCGCGGTCCTCCCCCGCGTTCCTTGACCTTCTCCCGGTGACCATAGCGCCGTGACCACCATTGCCGTCAACCTCGCGCGTCACGGCCGATGGTGCGTCCGCAACCGGCCTCCCCTGCGGTCATGGTGTAGCTCGGCGGGTGCGGAATGACCTCCTGAGCCCTCCATTGTGCGGGGCGTCGACGGAGGTGGCCCGTGCCACCCGGGAGAGCGCCGGCGCCGCTCGGCCTCGCCTCCCCTGCCTTTGCTCTGTTCGAGCGGGAGGTAGGAGACGGCCTGAGCCCCGGGCCCCGCTCGTCAGTGACCCGATGGGCGGACCCCAACCGTTTAAGTGGAGACGGCTTCCGGCGTTGCCGTCTCCCTCATGCGAAGGCGTATTTCCAGGAAGCCGCCTCCGACGTGGCCCCTGCGCGCATGCAGCCGAGCCACTGGGCCGGCCCATGGTCTATCTGTCGCTCAGCGCGCAGGATAAGGTTAAATCCTTATTTCCTTTTTTTCTTTTTCAGTCAACTTCAAAAATCCATAAATAATTCAATAGAGCTCCAAATTTGATGATTCCAATTTCTAGTGACTCCGTAAATCATGATCTATCACATGGTGCTATTTGCACATTTTTCCAGAAACTTTCTCTTCAGAAATATTTACTAAAAACCCATTTTCCATTTCTGTGATAAAGTTTAGAAAATCACAGAGAGCCCATTTTTGATCCAAATGCCATGATTCAAATTCCTAGATGTTTCTAAGTTCATAACTTAGTTTATGAACAATTTTATTAATACTTTCTGTACCACATAAATTATTGAGCCATTTCTTCACATTTATTAACTTTGTAAATTCATAGGAAAATCATTTCAACTCCACATCCAGTGAAACTACTTCCTAGATGCTTCTAAAATCATCCTTTGTTAGATGGGTGCCTTTGCTCATTTTTTAAAAATATGTTTCTGTACACTTCTTGCAATTCCATAAACCCATTGATTCCATCATATCAAAATGTTTAGAAATATTCATTGATCCACTTCCAATGAAATCACTTTGGTCATTCCTCATGTGACCAGAGGTATCCTAGAAAAGTCAAATCAATATATTTTTGGAGCACTTTTATTTTCTACCTTGTTGTGTTGCTTATTGTGGTTGCTTTCGACGATAGTTGACGAAGTAGACGAAATGCTCGGAGTTGGACCAGAGATATTTGAAGACCTCGAAGACTTTGTTAAAACAAGCAGCCCATTGACCATGTCTATGAAACCCTTTTTATGCATTCCATATGGCACTTTATTATTGTTGCATCGGAATCATGATGAGAGGGGAGCCACTTTGGTGGGTTGCCCTCATCTCCTCCTTATTGATACTTGCATTGTGCATGACCCTACCTCCTTATGAGGGTTATGCCGGTGGAGTAGATAGGATGCTAAGTAGTTGCTACGCAAAAATGGGCGGGAATATGCATAGTGATGAGGCAAAGTATTTTCAAAGGACTTTTCGAAAACCCCGTCGGGTGCCACTTATGCCCGTGGGAGATAATGAAATGGGTAACCAGTTGATGACGAAGTGGTGTACCGAGGCAAGTGTGTGTATTGTTTTCGAAAACGGATTAGATTTAAGATTTGTCGACTGTCCCAACCTCACATGCGCAACCACTCTACCCTTATATGGGAAAGGGCATTATTGATTACCTAGGCCGAAACTAGCTTGGAGCCCGCATTACTAGTGACAGGAGAGTTGTTGGTGCGCTATCTCGGGACAGGGTCGTGCCAAGTAGGGCGGCCATGACTGTTTTCACAGGGCACCGGATACACCGTTGTGTCCCCTCTCGGATGTTACGATCTCGAGTGTGTCTCGTATGATGTACATCGTGAGGATACGGAACAACGAGTGGACTCCTTGTTAGTGTCGTCTAGGGAAAGATAGTGATCGGGTGCTTACCCCGGGTACTTGAGGTATCGCGGGTCGTGGAGGACACGAAAGTTCCCTGGATCTTGTGGGTAAAGTGTGCAACCTCTGCAGAGTGTAAAACTATTCGAATAGCCGTGTCCACGGTCAAGGACAGTTGGGCGGTGCTGCTTAAACTACGTCCACTTGTTTTTAACCAGTGTGTGTGTGGGAAGAACTACTTGGGTCAAGTCAGAGGACTTGACATGATTGAGTTGGGTTGGTGCCCACTCCTTTTATGATGATACCTGTACTTGGGTCAAGTCAGAGGACTTGACATGATTAAGTTGGGTTGGTGCCCACTCTATTTATGTTGATATCTGTAACCTGTCCTTATGGTTACTTGAATTCTCCTAATGCATGTCTTACGAGTTGTTGAACATGTCATTGCACTCAAAAACTAGCTTTCCGCAAAAATTTACCTATATCATGCATTGTTGTACCTTGAACCAAAACATGGGTTGCTTGTGAGTACATTCAAAGTACTCATTGGCTTGCCACTGGTTATTTTATTAGCCAGGCATGAAAGAACAGGATATGATGAAGAATACTTCGGTGATGAACATGCAAGCTAGGACGCTTCCCAGTCAGAATGCCTGTAGGGTTAAGGCAGATGGCATGGGTTCTACTTATCGACGAAGATTTCCGCTGTTTGTGTTGCATTTGATGTTCAGCCCTTAGGGCTTTATCTATGTAAGACTTGACCATAATGGTCATGATTTGTGTAAGACGGTATGTATGGATGTAAGACTCTTGTTATTCAGCTTCTGTGTGTTCAGTGAGCATTGATCTCTGGGATCACTGTACACGTGCATTCAGTGATCTCGACTTATGAGTCGGGGTCCCCACAGAGCTGGTATCAGAGCCATCCTGACTGTAGGAAGCCTTAGTTAGCATGGTCGTTAGTTAGGGTAAAACTATTTCCAAAACTACTACTAGTTTTCAAAACTATCTATACTTCTCTTCCCTTCTCAGTTTTTCGAAAACTAAGGTATACTTTCCTTATCGATCTCTTCCCTTCAAAACTATTGCAAACGGTCGCTAGCACCCTCAAGCCCCTGACCATGGGATTCCTTGTAACCCTCGTGGATAGCCTAGAAGGGAGTACACCTTGCCAAACACCCACCCACCTCTTCTGAACCCAAGATTGGCGACACCACGACAAGACAGTGCCAACAGAAGATACACCTTTGAAGAATGAGGACCTGAAGACCCAAGAGATGGTGACACTTTTGAATTTGCCCCAGGATGATGCAACCTTGTCCTATGATGATCAGGGTGTAAGATATGCAAGACCATGATAGACATCGCTAATAGAGCAATCATGTCCTTACCGTTGTTGTATCGGCAACCACCGGTGGATGAGAACCTCGCCATTTGGTCCGCCTCACTATAGTGAGCAGGAAAATGGTTCTCTTCATCCCCCGCTCTCGGTGTCGATGTTTTCATCAACGTAACCGATGTGTTGGACCTCTATTATGCCTTGTTAATACCATTGCACAAGGGATTACCTACTTGGTACCATCGACGCCTTAGAAGACAAAAAGGGGTCGTCATGATTAAGAAGACAATAGAAGGCCGAGTTAATGCCTGCTACGAGGAGCCACCTTCACCCCATCACTTAAAAAGGCGAGAAGTTGTTGAAGACTCTTCAGGCTCAACCCAGATCATTTCATCGAACAACTACAAAAGACGTAGCAACATCCGAGGAAAACTCAGAAGACTGCATGAGGCACAAGGCACGACTACTGAGTCCGAGAACCCCTAGGGTAGGATGAGTCGTGTACCCCCTATGCATAGTCGAGTCCGTATGATGGTTCGAATAGAACCATGATTGTGTGATGCTTGTTTTCATTTGTTTGTGTTTTGATATAAGTCGCACTTTTGCCCTAGGCAACAAGTACGTGACTATATCACCTTCCTTGTTTTCCTTTGTTTGGCCCTTTTTTTTGTTTGCACCTGCACTATAGAACCCCCCTTTAGGCATTCCCCTCCTCTATGCTACTTTTCGCCTCTCATTCCTCTCCTCAACTGAAGACCGGCAAGATGAGATACACCAAGGATTCTACTTTGGCAACCAGTTAGCACTGAAGACTTTTACTACAGCCTCCTCGACCAAGTGCAACCTCGTGGAAATTATGTTTAACCCTCCAGACTAGAAACCCATTCTTAGACCCTTCGAGATTTCACGAGATACCCCAGATCAGTCCTTAACCATGTGCTTAACCCATAGAATCGCAAGAGAACCAGTTAAGCCTCCGTAACCTTGCTTATCACTGGGTTCATTATGGAACTAGTGGACATAGTGAACGAGCACATTGTCATTCTAAGACGGCACAAGAACTGACGATGCCATAAGGAAGACCAATTTGAGGATATAGGGATAGAGGACAAATGACTTGAGGAATTATATGAGACTACTTGGTGCATTATGAGGCTTTGATGTTGGAAGGTGAACTTGGTGGGAGCATTAGTAAAGATTAGCATAGCTTTCATTACCGCTGGAGTAAATTGGATTTTGTGGGACAATTATAATCGCAAGAGGAAATTCTTGGAAGTATAAGGATTTGACTGAGCCAGGGGATATGATAGAAGATAGTTGACATTATGTAATGACTTGGGGGAATAGATAGGAATTCTCGTTGGACATGAGATTTGGATCCAATACGTTATCCTAGTGGAGTATGGATGCAGAGTAATTCTACATGGTTCGGAGTAAATTGGATTTAGACTGATGATCTCGATCATGATACCATGATTCTTGGAGGACAATAAACTAGGAGATTGGATTAATTATCGGAGTTGATATAAGCTTGACCTTGGAGTTTACTGACCATGATAATGGAAATTGGTGGACTTACTATAGTAGAGACAGCCCTTTCAAGCATTTGGGGATTATATGGACTTTAGGAGATCATGAGGAACATCATAAACATTGGATTTGTAGAATTAAATGGATTATGTAGTGATTGATGAAAGCTAATGGGCTGTTGGTTGATTCATAGGAAGGAAACAAGATCTTGGAGTGGCTTACGACGTGTTTCCTTAGGATAGAGGTGCTTTATCTTAGACCTTGGAAGAAGAGGCTGAGCACTTGGATTGTCGTGTTTTATTCCAGCCTGGAAGCTTGTATGCTCTACCCATGGATTTTTAGGGGTAGCCATACATATGAGTTTGGGGATCGTAGACATATATGATTTTGTTAGACCTCCTCCGAGTCCCGAGCATATAGATGACATGAGTGATGATTGGAGCTGACCTACAAGAGTGGATGCTTTCGGTGGTATAAGGTTATTTGTTTAAAGGACTGGATAGAATAATTGGCATCTCAGGAACCGTGCTTAAGGATAAGGTGACAAACGTTCGCTCGCACACTAGAATACTTGAAACCCTTAAGCCCCACCAAGCCACGATATGGTCGGAATCACAACCATGGGCTTTGGCTCTAGGACAAGGAAACCTTGGCCAATACCCAACCATGACCACCACTAATACCCCAACCTATACCCTATGTACCCCGTGGGCAAGTCTTCACGGAGTACTCGGACAAGTAGTTGTCATCCTTCCTTGATGACATACTTGTCTACCCGAAGACGGTAGAAGAATCACTGAGCTGGTGAAGAAAACATTTGAAGACCGCCATGCCAAGGAGGAAGAACTATACCAACCACCGTCGCCAAGAAATAAACGTCCGTGATGAAGGCCAGGAGTATCTGCAAGCCACTTCACTCAATGGGACCAAGCATTTCCATGTCAAAGGGAAGCTCACACCAGGATTTATCAGCCCTCTCCAAGACCACTGCAAGACGAAGAATAGACGGCTACCAGCTAGAGTTATCACCTGAGTCACCCACTGTGCACGACATTTTTCCACACGACACAACTCCGGAAGTGTTTCCTACTTCCTATCTAGCCCGGTCTCTGCAAGGACATCAAACACCGAACCATTGACCCCCCAGCCCAATATGACCTATGCGAGAGACCCCAATTGCAATCTGGATCAAGCAGGATGACAAACACAAAGCCACGCCATCAAGTACTTCAAGGTTCAATGGAGCACCAAACGGAAGCAGAAGCAGTATGAAGACGTGAAGACTACCCCAAATCCAAGTTTCCATAATCCTTTCCGCGCCTAGTCTGGGAATCTCGGGGACGAGATTCTTGTAAGGGGGGTAGGTCTGTCACACCTTGATTTTCATGCCACAACACTTAAGCTATTAAATCATGATAAAATGAGGTTTTACAAAACTTTTGAGTGTTTTGGACCTTGCCTTGTTTGGATTTTGTCTGTTGTTTGCAACTGCTCTAAAAATCAAATAAATCCTCCAACTCTTATACTCCTTCTCCTTGATCCAAAACCTTTTCCCAATGATCATACCATGTGTATAGAGAAATATAATATTTCCTTACAAAATAATTTGGCCAAAAAGTATTTTCTAAAATTAGTTTTCCAAAACCCCTTGAATTGAGATTTGCACTGCAAGTACTTGATTTGAGGTGTGAAAAATCTTTCCAAAAGTTTATTTGAAACCTATTAGATATAGGACTCCCTTAAACCACAAAAAAATAATTTTAAAAGTTATTTTCTTATTTTATTTAAAAGCTTTTCTTAAGGCCAGAAATAGTCTTTTATAGGGAAAATTTATTTTAATGTTTCAAAAATATTTGAGAAAATTTAGGGAAACGCAATGGACATATATTGTCCATATATAAGAGTTTCAACACATGGTCATGTTCAAAATATTGGTCAAATCCCTCAAAAACCATTTCTGCTCATTTCAAGGATTTGAAATATTTCTACAGGAAATATTTTCATAAAAATCCAAGAAAATTCTAACATGTCACATATGACATTTTTGATGATCTTGCCAAGTATCATGTCATGGAGAATAATATAACCCCATGAAACCCTCTGAAAACCACTTCTGTGCTTTTTCAAGTTCGAACAACTTTGCATTGTCAAACATGTCCAAATGCTCTCAAACTTGGTGCACAGGCTCAAATGGTCTAATTATTCATCTCTACCAAATGGCACAAGTTGGAGAGAAGGTTATCTTGACCAAAGTGCCCCAAAACCCTCTCTGACCAGAATCAAATTTGAACAACTTTGTGCTACCAACTTTCTCTCCTTGACCCCAAATTTTGTGAGCTTGTTCACATGACCGAATGAGGCCACTACACCAAGTGGTGCATCAAGGGGAAGTAGTTTTCTCAACTAAATCTACACAAACCCGTTTTTGTTGATTTCTAGGGTTTACAAAAATTGCATTGGCCACTTTGCCCAAATGAGCTCAAATTTGGTGGCACACCCTATTTCTAAGTGTCTTTCCATCCTGTTAAGTATCATGGCAATTGGAGTTCATTTGCTTGCCCAAATCATTATCAAACACCTTCTGACATTTTGCAAAAATCACTGTTTTGACCCCTTCCACTATTCTTCGTAAGCTCAACTTTTTACCACCTCCCCTCCTAGTCCCCTTTCACCTCCAGTAGCAATGGCAAATACATAGCTCAATTATTGGAGGGGTAAAACCCCACTTCCTCTCTCTGGACATCCATTTTCTCTCTCTCCCTCAACCTCTCTCCTCTCCTACTAGCTCTCCAGGGCATCCAATGCCCCTCCCCACTTGTTTACTTCTCCCTAGCGCTACCAGACATGAGTGGGCACGCCCCTGCCCTTTAAACAATGCCATGGCAGCCAAAGGCACGCTCTGGAGAGCACTACAGTGCGCTCCCGCACTGTAGCCGCCCCCTGCCGAGCACCTCCGGCCACCTCGGGCCTCCCCAGCGCGCCTGACGAGGTGCCTCGGCGTCCATGACACACTAAACCGCTGCCCCCTCCTCCTTCTCCCTCCTGCTGCCTCTGCTCACACGCGCGCCGGCCGCCCGAGAGCTCCAATGAGCAGCCTCACACGCGCGGCACCTCTGGCCCTTCCCCGCTCCTTCTCTCCCTTCCCCTGGCCGTACACCATCTCTACAAACGCCCCAGACACGCACACACGAGCCCCCGTGACCCCAAGCAATGGCAACGACCTCGCCGGCGCACTCGTCCACGGTGCACCATCACCCCGCCATAAAAGGCTGTCCCAGGCCCTCCTCTCTGCTCCATTTGCTCTCTCTCTCTCTCTCCCGTGCACCCCCTAGACCAGGCCATTCCTCCTCCCGCGCGCTCCAACCTCGTCCATGGCCGGAGTGCCGTCATCGGCCTCCTCCTAAATTCGCACTCTGTGGCCTCTCCCCTCCCCTTTAGACTCCACTAGAACACCTCCAGTATCACCGCGGTCCTCCCCCGCGCTCCTTGACCTTCTCCCGGTGACCATAGCGCCGTGACCACCATTGCCGTCAACCTCGCCCGCCGCGGCCGATGGTGCGTCCGCAACCGGCCTCCCCTGCGGTCATCGCGTAGCTCGGTGGGTGCGAAATGACCTCCTGAACCCTCCAGTGTGCGGGGCGTCGACGGAGGTGGCCCGTGCCGCCCGGGAGAGCGCCGGCGCCGCTCGGCCTTGCCTCCCCTGCCTCTGCTCTGTTCGAGCGGGAGGTAGGAGACGGCCTGAGCCCCGGGCCCCGCTCGTTAGTGACCCGATGGGCGGACCCCACCCATTTAAGTGGAGACGGCTTCCGGCGTTGCCGTCTCCCTCACGCGAAGGCGTATTTCCAGGAAGCCGCCTCCGACGTGGCCCCTGCGCGCGTGCAGCCGAGCCACTGGGCCGGCCCACGGTCTATCTGTCGCCCAGCGCGCAGGATAAGGTTAAATCCTTATTTCCTTTTTTTCTTTTTCAGTCAACTTCAAAAATCCATAAATAATTCAATAGAGCTCCAAATTTGATGATTCCCATTTCTAGTGACTCCGTAAATCATGATCTATCACATGGTGCTATTTGCACATTTTTCCAGAAACTTTCTCTTAAGAAATATTTACTAAAAACCCATTTTCCATTTCTGTGATAAAGTTTAGAAAATTACAAAGAGCCCATTTTTGATCCAAATGCCATGATTCAAATTCCTAGATGTTTCTAAGTTCATCACTTAGTTTATGAACATTTTTATTAATACTTTCTGTACCACATAAATTATTGAGCCATTTCTTCACATTTATCAACTTTGTAAATTCATAGGAAAATCATTTCAACTCCAAATCCAGTGAAACCAATTCCTAGATGCTTCTAAAATCATCCTTTGTTAGATGGGTGCCTTTGCTCATTTTTCAAAAATATGTTTCTGTACACTTCTTGCAATTCCATAAACCCCTTGATTCCATCGTATCAAAATGTTTAGAAATATTCATTGATCCACTTCCAATGAAATCACTTTGGTCATTCCTCATGTGACCAGAGTTATCCTAGAAAAGTTAAATCAATATATTTTTGGAGCAATTTTATTTTCTACCTTCTTGTGTTGCTTATTGTGGTTGCTTTCGACGATAGTTGACAAAGTAGACGAAATGCTCGGAGTTGGACCAGAGATATTTGAAGACCTCAAAGACTTTATTAAAACAGGCAAGCAGCCCTTTGACCATGTCTATGAAACCCTTTTTTGCATTCCATATGGCACTTTATTATTGTTGCATCGGAATCATGATGAGAGGGGAGCCACTTTGGTGGGTTGCCCTCATCTCCTCCTTATTGATACTTGCATTGTGCATGACCCTACCTCCTTATGAGGGTTATGCCGGTGGAGTAGATAGGATGCTAAGTAGTTGCTACGCAAAAATGGTCGGGAATATGCATAGTGATGAGGCAAAGTATTTTCAAAGGACTTTTTGAAAACCCCGTCGGGTGCCACTTATGCCCGAGGGAGATAATGAAATGGGTAACCACTTGATGACGAAGTGGTGTACCGAGGCAAGTGTGTGTGTTGTTTTCAAAAACGGATTAGATTTAAGATTTGTCGACTGTCCCAACCTCACATGCGCAACCACTCTACCCTTATATGGGAAAGGGCATTATTGATTACCTAGGCCGATACTAGCTTGGAGCCCGCATTACTAGTGACGGGAGAGTTGTTGGTGCACTCTCTCGGGAAGGGGTCGTGCCAGGTAGGGCGGCCATGACTGTTTTCACAGGGCACCGGATACACCGTTGTGTCCCCTCTCGGATGTTATGCTCTCAAGTGAGTCTCGTATGATGTACATTGTGAGGATACGGAACAACGAGTGGACTCCTTGTTAGTGTCGTCTAGGGAAAGATAGTGATCGGGTGCTTACCCCGGGTACTTGAGGTATCGCGGGTCGTGGATGACACGAAAGTTCCCTGGATCTTGTGGGTAAAGTGTGCAACCTCTGCAGAGTGTAAAACTATTCGAATAGCCGTGTCCACGGTCAAGGACAGCTGGGCGGTGCTGCTTAAACTATGTTCACTTGTTTTTAACCAGTGTGTGTGTGGGAAGAACTACTTGGGTCAAGTCAGAGGACCTGACATGATTGAGTTGGGTTGGTGCCCACTCCTTTTATGATGATACCTCTACTTGGGTCAAGTCAGAGGACTTGACATGATTAAGTTGGGTTGGTGCCCACTCTATTTATGTTGATATCTGTAACCTGTCCTTATGGTTACTTGAATTCTCCTGATGCATGTCTTATGAGTTGTTGAACATGTCATTGCACTCAAAAACTAGCTTTCCGCAAAAATTTACCTATATCATGCATTGTTGTACCTTGAACCAAAACATGGGTTGCTTGTGAGTACATTCAAAGTACTCATTGGCTTGCCACTGGTTATTTTATTGGCCAGGCATGAAAGAACAGGATATGATGAAGAATACTTCGGTGATGAACATGCAAGCTAGGACGCTTCCCAGTCAGAATGCCTGTAGGGTTAAGGCAGATGGCATGGGTTCTACTTATCGACGAAGATTTCCGTTGTTTGTGTTGCATTTGATGTTCAGCCCTTAGGGCTTTATCTATGTAAGACTTGACCATAATGGTCATGATTTGTGTAAGACGGTATGTATGGATGTAAGACTCTTGTTATTCAGCTTCTGTGTGTTCAGTGAGCATTGATCTCTGGGATCACTGTACACGTGCATTCGGTGATCTCGGCTTATGAGTCGGGGTCCCCACATCAATTTAGTCTTATCATTAGGAACAACAGTAATACCTCCCCTCCTAGGACACAATGAACATGACTTACCCATCTACTATCAGGAATAGGATAAATTATATCTACCTCCAGGAGCTTGAGTATTTCATTTCTTACCACTTACTTTATCTTAGGATTTAACCGTCATTGGTGATCAACAACGGGTTTAGCATCAGGCTCCATATTAATTTTATGCTGACATAGAGTGGGACAAATTCCCTTAAGATCATCAAGGGTATATCCAATAGCAGCATGGTGCTTCTTCAGAGTTTTCAATAATTTCTTTTCTTCAGGCTCTGAAAGGTTAGCACTAATAATAACATGATATATCTTCGTTTCATCAAGATAAGCATATTTCAAATTATCAGGTAATTGTTTAAGCTCAAACACGGATCTCTCTTGGGTGGAGGAGGATCCCCAAGGATTTCAACAGGAAAATGGTGTTTCAGAACATGCCCTTGATTAAAGAATATCTATTTCCCTTCTTTAATTCATAAACATATCATTTTCATGGTCCAGCAAATATTGTTCTAAGGGGTCGGTATGAGGAACAACAATAGAAGCAAGACCAATAATTTCATCCTTACTAGGCAATTCTTTATGATGGGGTTGTCTAAAAAACTTAGAGAAATGAAAATCATGAGACATATCCCCAAAACTTACAGTAACAGTTTCTTTCTCACGGTCTATCTTGGCATTAACAGTATCCAAGAAAGGTCTACCAAATATAATGGGACAAAAATCATCTTGTGGAGAACCAAGAACAAGAAAATAAATAGGGTATTTTATTTTCCCACACAAGAATTCAACATCTCTAACAATCCCAATTGGTGATATAATATCTCTATTGGCAAGCTTAATAGTAGTAAGGTCTTCTATCTCAGCAGGTGTAATATCATTCATAATTTCTTGATACAAGGTATAAGGAATTGCACTCACACTAGCACCCACATCACATAAGACACGATAACTATGACCTCATATTTTAACAAAAACAATAGGCATGCCAACAATAGGTCTATGTTTATCTTTAATATCGGGTTTAGCAATCCTAGCATCTTCATCATAGAAATAAATAACATGCCCATCAATATTATCAACCAAGAGATATTTAACCATAGCAAGACTAGGTTCGACTTTAATTTGCTTAGAGGGTGTAGGTGTTCTAGTATAACTCTTAGGAACCACAGTTGAAGCTTTAGCATGATCCTATATTCTAGCAGGAAAAGGTGGTTTCTTAGTATAAGCGGTAGGAATAATAGGATCAACATTATAAGTAATAGTTTCTTCTTCGGCTTCAACTTTAATAGGTTCTACTACTTTCACTTCAATGGGAGGATGATATTTAAACCACTTCTCCTTAGGCAGATCAAAACGAGTAGCAAATGATTCACGAAAAGAAGCTACTATCTGAGAGTCAAGTCCATATTTAGTGCTAAAATCATGAAAAGTATCGGTATCCATAAAAGATTTAACACAACCAAACTTAAGGTTTATACCTGACTCATTACCTTCGTCGAGTTCGCAATCTTCAGAGTTGCCTTTAATTCTTTCAAATAAATCCCATTTGAATTTAATATCCTTCTTCATAAAAGAACCAGCACAAGAAGTATCGAGCATGGATCGATCATTATGAGAAAGCCGAGCATAATTTTTTTGAATAATAATTTCTCTTGAGAGCTCATGATTGGGGCATGAATATAACATTGACTTAAGCCTCCCCCAAGCTTGAGCAATACTTTCTCCTTCACGAGGCCAAAAATTACAAATATAATTCCGATCATGATGAACCAGATGCATAGGATAAAACTTTTGATGAAATTCCAATTTCAATCGGTTGTAATTCCAAGATCAAATATCATCACATAGCATATACCATGTCAATGCCTTTCCCTTCAAAGATATAGGGAATACCTTCTTCTTAACAACATCCTCGGGAAAACATGCAAGCTTAAGTAATCCACAAAATTCATCCACATAGATTAGGTGCATATCAGGATGTAATGTTCCATCTCCTGCGTAAGGATTAGCTAGAAGTTTCTCTGTCATACCCGAAGGAATTTCATAATAAATATTTTTAGTAGGTGCAGTAGGTTATAAAACAACTTCTTGCTCTACTGGTCGAGGTGAAGATACCCCGAACAAGCCCCTTAAGGGATTATTTTCCATAGTAACAAGTGATAGTAAATTTCAGCACACTATATAAATGTTTCCTTACCAAATTCCACTTACCAAAGGCGCTTCACTCCCCGGCAACGACACCCGAAAAGATTCTTGATGACCCACAAGTATAGGGTATCTATCGTAGTCCTTTTGATAAGTAAGAGTGTCGAACCAAATGAGGAGCAGAAGCAAATGACAAGCGGTTTTTAGCAAGGTATTCTCTGCAAGCACTGAAATTATCGGTAACAGATAGTTGCGTGATAAGATAATTCGTAACGGGTAACAAGTAACAAAAGTAACTAAGGTGCAGCAAGGTGGCCCATTCCTTTTTGTAGCAAAGGAAAAGCCTGGCGAACTCTTATATAAAGCAAATCGCTCTCGAGGACACATGGAAATTACTGTCAATTAGTTTTCATCATGCTCATATGATTCGCGTTCGTTACTTTGATAATTTGATATGTGGGTGGACCGGTGCTTGGGTTCTGCCCTTCCTTGGATAAACCTCCCACTTATGATTACCCCCTCTCGCAAGCATCCGCAACTACGAAAGAAGAATTAAGATAAATCTAACCATAGCATGAAACATATGGATCCAAATCAGCCCCTTACGAAGCAACACATAAACTAGGGTTTAAGCTTCTGTCACTCTAGCAACTCATCATCTACTTATTACTTCCCAATGACTTCACCTAGGCCCAAACAATGGTGAAGTGTCATGTAGTCGACATTCAAATAACACCACTAGAGGAAAGACAACATACATCTCATCAAAATATCGAACGAGTACCAAATTCACATGATTACTTATAACAAGACTTCTCCCATGTCCTCAGGAACAAACTTAACTACTCACAAAGCATATTCATATTCATAATCAGAAGGGTTTTGAATAGCATTAAGGATCTGAACATATGATATTCCACCGAATAAAGCAACTAGCGTCAACTACAAGGAGTAATCAACACTACTAGCAACCCACATGTACCAATCTGAGGTTTTCAGACAAAGATTGGATAAAAGAGAAGAACTAGGGTTTTAGAGGAGATGGTGTTGGTGAAGATGTTGATGGAGATTGACCCCCTCTCGATGAGAGGATCGTTGGTGATGATGACGACGATGATTTTGCCCTCCGGGATTCCGCAGCAGAACAGCTCCGCCGGAGCCCTAGATTGGTTATGCCCAAGTTCCACTTCGAGACGGCGGCGCCTCATCCCGTAATCTTCCTTCTAATTTTTTCCAGGTCAAAACACACCGTATAGCTGAAGATGGGCATGAGGGGCCTGCCAGGTGGTCCACATGGTAGGGGGGCGTGCCCAGGGGGTAGGGCACACCCTCCACCCTTGTGGATGGCTGGTGCCCCCTCTGGTGCTTTCTTTGCCCAATATTTTTTTAAATTCCAAAATAATTCTCCGTGATTTTTAGGACTTTTGGAGTTATGAAGAATAGTTCTCTCAGATTTGCTCCTTTTCTAGTCCAGAATTCCAGCTGTCGGCATTCTCCCTCTTCATGTAGACCTTGTAAAATAAGAGAGAAAAGGCATAAGTATTGTGCTATAATGTGTAATAATAGCCCATAATGCAATAAATATTGATATAAAAGCACGATGCTAAATGGACGTATCAACCAGCTACGACGCATTTTTATATCTGTTTGCATAGGTCCCACGTGTCAGGAGGGGTGTAGAAATAAAAAGGGATCATAAAATGTCTCGCCTTGGTGATACGAAAAAGTGACCTCAACTAGCTTGTGGCACATGTAGCTCTAGAAGTGTGAGCACGTACACAGACAGGTACCACTCCTTAGTCTACCTACATAGCCTTTTCGTTTAGTCTACCTAACCGTCTAATCAACTGCCTGCAGGCCACTTCTCCCATTTACTTCTCCATCAAGAACTGATTTTCCTTGGCTTCTTCACCTCTCCTTCATCTTCATTTGCATCCAAACCCCACTGTATTCGCATTGTTTTAACCTCTTTACATACTCCTGGAGTAATTCTGAAGCCCCTTTAAATAATCATCTTATTCAGTTACACTAGCCATCTAATCCTAATTCAAACCATAGCCCTCCGGTCCAGCGGTTCCAAATGGCGAAAGAGATCAAGATGCAGGTTTTTAGCGTCCAACATGTCCTCATCGAAGTCCCGTTGAGCATAGTTGCCACCATCATCGACCACCCAAGGGGTGTTTGGAAGTGGATCAACAATGTATCCAACTCCCTCAAAAAGCTGGAGATGAAGGTCATCGGTCTCGATGCAGAGTACACAGAGCGTGCCACTGTGAAGGTCCAACACACCGCCGTCCTTCAGTTGTGCCTCGAAGATGATGTTTTGGTGTACCACATCATACACGTGCCCTCCATACTTGGTGAGCTCCATGATTTCTTGTCTCGGGAGGACATATACTTCTGTGGGGCAGCCATCGAAGGGGACAAATAGAAGCTGGAGCCGTACAACCTTGATTCGAAAAGCATCGCTGACCTACAAACCAGAATCAAAATTCATGTAGAATATTGTGATAAACAGCCACCATCCCTATTCGACGTAGCAAATTTTGTGCTCGGAACAATTAAGGTTGCCTGGATGGGAGAATTATCCCTTGACGTAGGGGCAGATAAAATATGTTGCCCTCGATTCCTGTGTGAGTTTCAAGATAGCTGCAAGGTCTAAAGATCTTGTTGCGAAGTCGTCTCCCATAGAAAATGAGATCAAGAAGAAGAAGAAGAAGAAGCTGCACCAGCAAAAGGGCATTATGGATGGATGAACTAGTTCCTCTCATGTAAAAGAATATTTCCTCTCTATGTATATTGATATAGATGAACTATTTCGATGGTGTGCGTGTCTTTGGAACAAGTAGTAGCGTAGGTCCACTTGACTATAAGGAACTATTTATCCGCCTAGCTTTCTCTACTACTCCTTCTAGTGATCGGTATGCAATGCATGTGTCAGTAAACATGAAAACTTGTCCATTGAAGTTGAAGTATGGTGACCATCATGTTTCATCCACTGCCACTCGCGATTCCCATGACAATGCTCCAACCCACGACACCACGTCCCCCGACATGCGCGTCACCCCTCTCGGCTGGACCGCTCCTCTGCCTTTGTGTGCATGACCTGTGGGCCAGCTGAAATGCGGCGAGCATCAAATTTCTACCACAGCCACACGCGATTCCCATGACACCGCTCGAACCCATGACACCAGACCCCGACCTGCGGCTCACCCCTCTTGGCCCCACCGCCCCTCTGCCTTCGGGAGCATGACATGTGAACCAGCCACCTATCAGGTCCACATGTTATTGACTCAAAGGCAGGTATAGTAAGGCGACGAAGCTCAGTCCCGTGGGCCCCGAGAGGGAAATGTACCTCCTGTGCCAGGCCTTGTGGTGCTACCACTGCATGAACTCGTGCCAAACTCGAGATTTGTTTCTTACTAGCAAGATGCTCGTGTGTTGCACGGAACATAAGATGCTTTTGTATGAGTAGTTTGTCTTGTGGGAGAAAAGGATGAATGAGGGATGGTCTTGTTTGCCAATGAGGAGAGGAGTGTGGGTATCATATTGCAAAATTGCCATAGTGTCCTTCCTATCCGTCAGATATAAATCGGACGGCCTATATTGTAGGATGGCAGGCACACCTTCATCACCAACTCTGTTTTTATAAGAGTAGAGACTACTACTACGAATGTGCCGACCCGTGCGTTGTAATGGATCCAAAGTAGTAGAATAATACTTGTTCAAAGGCTTGAAATATAAACACTCTAGCTTTGATATACATATATCAGTAGAAATAAATCATGCTTCACTCAAAATATATTCCTCAGGCTGTTCTGATCAGGTGAGGGACGGGTGTGGATGGTTTGAAGATAACAGGTTTTAAAAAATCAAAGCTATTTTTTACATTTTGTAGCGCGACACGACATCCGGTGCACCTAAGTATCTGGAAAATTTGAGTTTGGGTCGGAGGCACACCCTGCGGCCAGGGTTCGAATCCTGTTAGGGTCGAAATTCTGTTTCCTCACCCGGGTGGCTTCTTCTATAAAACTATGTACGGGGTGCTAGTGCCCATGGATCTTATTTATTTCGCTGGTGTGCATGTCTTTGGAACAAGTTTTCTCTACTACTGCTCCTTGCATTGAGCGGTATGCAATGCATGTGTCAGCAGGCATTACAACTTGTCCATGGAAGTTGAACCACGACGACCATCACCTTTCTACCACTGCCACACGTGATTCCCACGACGCTGCTCCAACCCACGGCACCACGTCCCCTGACGCTGCCTCACCCCTCTCAGCCCCACCGCTCCTCTTCCTTCGTGTGCATGACATGCGGGCCAGCTGAACTGTGGCGACCATCAAGTTTCTACCATAGCCACACCCGATTGGACGTGGCTTGCCTGCTCCGCTCCTGTGCTCTGATCCGTACTCCCGCACCATCCAATTTTCATCTAGTGGCTGTGACACATTTCATCCCGGGCATCACTCCTCAGTTAGAGTACTTCTGTAATACAGGCAGTACCTGCTGCTGTGACCATCTACGCCTCGTAATGCCCTGACATCCAGTTGTGGCACCCTCGCCACGGCCAAGCCACCGCCGGCCGGTTCATCTCGAACGAGTGAGTCGCGAACGTCGCCGCGATAATGGCCAGCTGGGCATCTCGAACCACACCGATGCCGCTTCCCCGTAGCCGACCTACGTTGGCACATGGCCGCACACCATTGTGCTGTGTGTTAACGTACGACGACATGAACCCTTCCAACCTCACTGTCTCAACTACGTCGAGTACATCACGTTCGCAAACCGATATCCGTTGAGCAGGTTGCTCCCGCCAACGGGCACACGCCTATACGTATCCAACATTCCAGCCTCATCGCTGATTGGTACATCCTCGGGACAGTGCAAGCAGTCGGAATCTCGAGCCCAAGTCAAGCTATGTGCCCCGAGTAGATTGCTGGCTCCACCCGAGCTCCCATCCGATTGTTGTTGCCGTTGCACTACTAATGATCGGGAGCAGCACCCTGCCGCTCATCCGGAGCGCGATCTAGTAAACATCGTGCGGCATGTCACAACAGACAAGCACCTCGACATGCGTCGGCCGGGCAGAGACTTTTCTTGGCCACAAGCTCCATGGTCTTGTCCAACATCAGTGTGGTACTGCAGTCAAACATGCGGGTAAAATACTACGGGAGCAACTGCATGTGCATGGCCCAGACACTGATGTTGGCATGGAGGAGGTCGTACTTGCTGGCGCTGCAGCGTGCTACATGGCTTAGGCAGGCACCTATTGCGACGCTCTGGCGTTGGCACCGGCATTGGCAACGCAGCTGATGATCTGGAGGAGGACGAGCAGGAAAGGAAAGGGTCTTTCATGCATGTACGGATTCATGCAGGAAATTATTTCCTGGAAATACGGCCTTTGTTTACCTTTCTTTGAGGCTATAGATGACCCACATGAGGAAATCTATTATAATCGTTGGATGAAAATTAGTGGTGCGGGAGTACGGATCGGAGGATGGAAGGGGCAAAGGCAAGCCTCGTCTGACGCTGCTCGAACCCATGACATGACACGTCTGCCGACATGCGCCTCACTCCTCTCGGTCCCACTGCCGCTCTGCTTTCATGAGAATGACATGTGGGCCAGCTGCATTTAGGGTCCACATGTCATTGACTGAAAGGCTGGTGCACTAAGCCACCGAATCTCAGGCCCGTGGGCCCCGAGAGGGAAATGTAAATCCTACGCCAAGCCTTGTGGTGCTCCCGCAGTACGAACTCATGCCAAACCTGGAATTTGTTTCTTACTACTACCAATGTGTCGGCCCATGCGTTGCAATGGATCCAAAGTATCTATTTAGTGGAGTGCACTCTAAACACATTATCTATTTATTTTTCTCTAGCCTTTCCTAGCCATGCAACCCATCCACATAAGCTTCATGGGTGCCCCCACATCATACCCTATTTTTCATACTACGTTGACTGGAAAAAAGATAAATCACCCAAAACAAGATCTTCATGTTTTCTCTTCCTACAATGTTGTACCGTGCATGTACCTAGTGGCATAGTGGTAGTAGTTGTAGTACAAACTTCTTAGTAGGAGTAGTAGTACGAAGTGCTCCTACTCTATCAATGAGTACCGTTTGACACCCAAATTTCTTGGCTTCCATGCTACATCTAGATCTTCCCCTCCTCGTTTCTGTTTTCCAATGCGGCGGGTGGGGTGCGGTTTGCCGGTAGTTAGTTTTCTCAACTGCGGTCCCACATGAAAGTGAAAATGCTAGGCAACACGCCTTCCCTAGCTATGTGGCATGCCGGACGGGCCATGGAGTACTCCCAATTCCCGGGCATGTGGGGGTGCAACGCGAACGCGGCATACCTTCTCTTTTACTAGCAATGTGCCCACGCACTGCGACGGATCCAAAGTACAATAGTACTTGTTCACAAACTTCAAGAAAACACTCTTGTTTAGATATACATATATACCACTAAAATATATTAATTTTCACTCAAAATATAATTTTGAGGCTGTTTTGATGAGGTGAGGGAGGGATGTGGTTGCTTTCAAGATAATAAGGGGTTTTCTACAAATTGGAGCAGAGAAGTGGGCTATAGTTGCAAAAATGCCACAACTTACCTAACAACCATTAGATGCATATCTAATGGTCAGAAATGATGGATAGTAGACACACCGCCATCACCAACTGAGTCTTTTATAGGAGTACAAAAACATGTATAAATTGTAACCTTTGGTTCTGCTCCTTGGCACGATCAATAGATAGAAATAACTATTGGAAACACTAGGGCGGGGCTTTTGCCGCCAGATAAGAATGGTAGTAACTAGGTTGGCGCATCGTCAGTTTGGTCACATGCGGTCTGACATGTTGTAGTGCTACTAGCAAGATGCCCGTGCATTGCATGAAGTTGATGGAAAAGGTAACCGCAACTTATAAATTGACGAATGGGGTACTAGTTACAAAGTGATGCATATAATTGCCTCGAAATGTGAGCAAAGGGATCACACATGTCTGTATTGACTAGAACGAGAATGCAATAGCACATGAAGAATTTAGGCCACGATGATGCGATCGCAGTGGAGGTTACAGGAGGCAAGAAGAAAGATGCATCCATCAACGTACGACCTCCTCCTCCTCGACTCGGTGCACCAGGCCACCGACCGACGGCTTAGGAGTGGCGGCTTTTGTGGTGAGGTCAAGGTGCCTCTCAGCAAAGGTGTCCAATGCTACCAGTCAATTGAGGAAGGCCAACATCGTAGTGTCCTCACTGGCCTTGTAGATACCTATGTCGACGACTTCCTTGTACGCGTGGATGTGTAGGTCGACGAATTCTTGCAGGGCAAGGCTCCTCGCAGCGAGCGCGACCTCCAGGTGGACATTCTACGTTGCATCAGCGGGCAGTTGCATGGCCATCAATGCTTAGGTTCTCTCCATGGAGACCGATTAGGGTGGCACGCAATGAGGAGCCCGGGCATGCGTGCTGGAGGAGTACAACGATGTCGTCCGCGAGCTTCTTGATGACGGTGAACTTGTTGATGGTGGCAACGATCATCTGGTCCAACTGAGAGTCATAGCTGGCGTCGACGATGGCCATGAACTAGCCGGTCGCCAACACCATCTGGAGATGATCCTCATCGCCATGCCACAGGCCTGTGTCGTGGACCATCTGGCACAGCCTCTGGCCGCTCACGCACTGATAACCTACAAGTATAGGGGATCGCAACAGTTTTCGAGGGTAGAGTATTCAGCCCGAATTTATAGATTCGACACAAGGGGAGGCAAAGGACATTTGAAGGTACTAGCAGCTGAGTTGTCAATTGAACGACACCTCTGCACCAACGTAATTAGTAGCAAAGTAATATGATAGTTTGATAGTAATGACAGTAGCAATGGTAACAGTAATAGTGATAGCAATAGTTTTGTAGCAAGTGCAATACTAACGACAGCAATGGTAACTTAGCAAGAATAATATAAGATAAATTTGTAGGCATTGGATCGGTGACTTGTTGGATGATATTCATCATGAGACAATTATAACCTAGGGCGATACGACATTAGCCCCAGTTCATCAATATAATGTAGGCATGTATTCCGTAAATAGTCATACGTGCTTATGGAAATAACTTGCATGACATCTTTTGTCCCACCCTCCCGTGGCAGCGGGGTCCTATTGGAAACTAAGGGATATAAATGCCTCCTTTTAATAGAGAACCGAAACAAAGCACTAACACACCATGAATACATGAACTCCTCAAACTACGGTCATGATTGAGAGTGGTCCCAGCTATTGTCACTCCGGGGTTGCCGGATCATAACACGTATTAGGTGACTATAACTTGCAAGATCGGATCTAGAACATGGACATAATGGTGATAACATAAACGGTTCAGATATGAAATCATGGCACCCGGGCCCAAAGTGACAAGCATTAAGCATGGCAAAGTCATAGCAACATCAATCTTAGAACGTAGTGGACACTAGGGATCAGGCCCTAACAAAACTAACTCGATTACATGATGAATCTCATCTAACTCCTCACCGACCAGCGAGCCTACAAAGGAATTACTCACTCCTGGTGGGGAGCATCATGGAATTAGCGATGGAGAAGGGTTGGTGATGACGAAGAACAAACATCCCCCACTCCTGAGCCCCAAACGGACTCGAGATCTGGCCTCCCGATGAAGAACAGGAGGTGACGGCGGCTCCGTCTTGTGGATCGCGATAATTCTTTATCCCTCATTTTTTCTAGAAAAATAGGATTTTGTAGTGTCAGTTTCAGGGTCTGTGGGGCCACCAGGTGGGGACAACACACCTGGGCACGCCAGGAGGGGCGCCCTGGTGGGTTGTGCCCACCCAGGTGCCCCCTCCCAATGGATGTTGGCTCCAGAAATTCTTATTTATTGTATAAAAAATCCTCGCAAAGTTTGGTTCCATTTCGAGAACTTTTATTTCTGCACAAAAACAACACCATGTCTACTGAAAACAGCGCTAGTCCGGAGTTAGTTTCATGCAAATGAAGCAAATTGGAGTCCAAAACAAGAGGAAAAGTGTTAGGAAAAGTAGATACATTGGAGATATATAAACTCCCCCAAGCTTAAACATTTGCTTGTCCTAAAGCAATTTAGTTGATAAATTGAAAGTGAAAAAGAAAAACTTTTACGAACTCTTTTGCTCTTGTTTGCATAAATAAGCTTAAACAACACCCAGGTTTTTAGCCAATATTACAACAAACCATGCCAACAATAACTCCTAAAGATTATATTAACTCATATCAATGACATAATCAGCTAGAGAGCAATAATGAGATATCTCAGACAGCAACATATTGTCAATACAACCATGATATAATATGACAATAGTGGTATCTCGCTAGCCCTTTTTGAGACCGCAAAACATAAATGCAGAGCACCTCCAAAGTTCAAGCAATGACTAAACATTGTAATTCATGGTAGAAAAGATCCAGTCATGATGCACCCAATATTAGCTACACACAATGCATAAGTCATGATAACAGTGCTCTCAGGTTCTGGAGCTTGTTTTAGAAGGTGATGACACAACATAAAAGTAAATAGATAGTCCCTTCGCAGAGGGAAGTAGTGATTTGCAGAGGTGCCAGAGCTTAAGTTTTTAAAACAGAGGTAAATGATATTTTGAGACATGCAGCCTTCTCATTTACTTCACGACTATCAGTTATCAATATCTTCCATGCTAAGCACGCTAGTGGTGGTTGCCAAGCGATAAAAGCAAAGGTTTACTCCCCCTGCACCAGCAATCTGTTGGGATCTACGGTAGGGTGCGTCGACTGCAAATTAAAATTTCCTATGCGCATAACAACCAAGAACATGCTACGGGAGATGGATCACAGTTCATTACCACTAGACGCGCAGTGCCGTGCAGCGGAAGAAGAGTTGGGACAGCGCGTCCGCGTGGATCGTCTCCTCCTCGTCCGATCTCCCTCGTACAACCGGTGGTCGGTTCCCACGTACAGGTTTGCCGGAGCAGCGCAAGTGCACCGCCTCTAACGGTATCCGCACGTGCAGGAGGAACTTCGCGCGGCGGACTGCTAGGTCCGATCACACAACCGGCGGCGAGTGGAGGTGTCTATTCGCAACACATGCAAACCCTAGTGACAGCGCCAAAGCGATCAGCCCCGTGAGTGTGCGGCACCTCCACTATATATAGGCGTCTGTCGCGGGCTCAACACTTGGGCCTCGCACGGACCCTAAAGCCCATAAGTCTACTCGGCTACAATCCGAATACAGTTCGGATAACATCCGACCAGTGTCCTCGGATCCGACCTCATAGGTTCCTTCCCTTAAGCGCGCGACCCCTTAGGTTCAAGTCGGCTTGGTCGCAGTTCGGATCACCTTTGAACTGCACGGTTGGTAGCGGCCTCTAGCAAGGCATGCCGAACACCAAGTAGACTATGAAGCTAGTTAGCGAACCTATACATCACACTTCCATTCCTTTTGCCACACGATATATGTTGTCGACCTCAAGGTGAGTCTGTCCTCCTTGTGCTAGTCCGACCTCTTTCTCGTTCAAGTGATGCCGACCACAAACCGAATTATCTCATAATCCTTGTCGCATGGCCATGTTTATCCTGGTCGGATCACACGAGGGGCCCAGAGTATATCTCTCCTGATTGAAGGGGCAAATCCCATCTTGCTCGACCACATCTCGTAGCAGGGTTCTGGACAAACCCGAAACCTACCTTTATAACTACCTAGTTACAGAGTAGCGTTTGGTCGGCCCAAAGCAAGTATGTCACCATCCCGAGCACATGCGTCAGCTCAGGTCTTAGGACATAGAACATATGTTGTACTAGAGACTCACAGATGACATATCACCGCGTCTCATAGTTGGGTATGTCCGACTTGGACCTTATCTCGACTCGGATCCGACTACGTCGAATCCGACCAGATCCTTCCAAGTCCATATTATCCGGTTAGCATCCAATGCTCCATGGCTAGTGAGACCAAGCCATCGACCATGTCATATTCTAGTTTAGTTGGCTACGCGTCCACACAACCCTTTCGACTAGGGACCTTTTAGGACAGTCATCATACAATGCATAGTCCCACAAACAAGTGACGTACTTGCTGATACACATCATTGATAATGTCCAAGGACTATCTTTATTCATAAACACATAGGAAATATCATCATAGATGATTGCCTCTAGGGCATATCTCCAACACAATCACACTCCATGGCTTGTCTGAAACAATGGGTGCCTTCCAAATCAACAACAGTCCTAGGGGAGTTTTGTTTAATTATTTGCATTTTTAGTTCGGGACTGGGAATCCCTATTACCGCCCTTTTCTCGTGCGATGGTGAGTGAATAAACACTCGACCTTAGAATAACCCACTTATCATGGAAGATACCGACCACCTCATGTCGTTCCATGAATGATCCAGGCACACAAAAAGGATATTTATTAGAAGTTTTTAGAGGTGGCACATGCAAATTTACTTAGGACAGCAAGGTAATACCACATATAGGTAGGTATGCTGGACTCATCTGGAATAACGTTGGGTTCAAGGTTTTTGATGTACAAGCAGAATTCCCATTTAGTACAGGCGAAGGCTAGCAAATAGATTGAGAAGCGGCCAACTAGAGAGCAACAACGGTCATGAACATGCATTATGCATAAGTAACATTGGACACTAGCATGAGTAGGATATGAACACCATGAACATAAATATCATAGAGGCTATGTTGGTTTTGATTCAACTACATGCATGAACATGTGCCAAGTCAAACCACTCGAACATTCAGAGGAGGATACCATATTATCATACTACATCACAATCATTTTAACGCAATGTTGATATCCAAGATAAATCATTATCCACTCCCAGCTACTTATGCATGGCATGAGCAATTATAATCTCTAATTGTCATTGCAAACATGTTTAATCATAATGGGCTGGATCATGGATACTAGGTTAAACATATTTACACAAACAGAACAAGTTGAGTTCATACCCGTTTCTCTCTGCCACGACCAATTCATCGAATATCATCATTATTGCCTTTCACTTGCACGACCGAACGATATGAAAATAATAATAGTGCAAGAGTGTTGTGGACTAAGCTGGAATCTGCAAACATTTTATTCAACAGGAGAAGACAAGGTAAAATGGGCTCTTTATTAGATCCACAGTTATTCATATGAGATCCACTCAACATTTTCATCGTGGTCTTCTCCTCAGTACGACTCAAATAAAAAGAAAAGAAATTCAGAGAAACACACTGAAATATTTTTGGAGTTTTTGGTTTTCTTGAACAAGCAAATAAAAGGGAAAAGCAAAAACAAAAAAGAACTATTTACATGGGAAAACTGCCAACAAGCAAAATAAGAACAAGGAAATCTTTTTGGGTTTTCTTTTCACTGCTACAGCTAAGAATGCATAGAAAGTAAACT
The DNA here is from genome assembly GCA_034509565.1 of Triticum monococcum. Taxonomy (NCBI): domain Eukaryota; kingdom Viridiplantae; phylum Streptophyta; class Magnoliopsida; order Poales; family Poaceae; genus Triticum; species Triticum monococcum. The sequence goes on along the minus strand of CM067842.1, from coordinate 197,343,499 downwards.
AAGTACAACTATTTTTTTGGTTTTTCTAAGATTTTTCAAACACACAAGAAGAAAGCGAGAAAATAAAATTAAGCATGGATGATACAATGAAGAAGTGTGGACACCGACAAATGAAACAAGTGAACATGAATGTAATGTCGGTGGGAAACACGTACTCCCCCAATCTTAGGCTTTTGGCCTAACTTGGTAATCAATAAGTAATCTGGATAGTAGTCGGCGTGGTAGCTCACGGAGGCTCTCGATGCAGATGCCTCGGCTTGCCGTGCTGCCTCCACGGCCGCGTTGTGAGCTCGGGCCTCGATCTCAAGAACAAAATATCTTCCCTTGCTGTGATAGTCAAAAAGAGTAGGCGCAGGGAAATATGTGTGTAAAACAGATGTTTGATTAAACAACAGATTGTAAGTGAAGTTATGAATCTTTCCTTGGAGAATCTCATGACTTTTCAAAGCATCTAAGTCTAAATACTGCGTGGGTAGGATAGGGTCAAAGGGCAAAGGTGAAATACCCAGCCCTCGTGGTAAACGTGTGGCATATATTCTAGCATAGAAATAGCCACTATTGGTGTTATGCTGCAGTCTAGGTGCAACAATCGCTCCAAGGTTATAACTCCTTTCACCGGTGACAGTGGTGCGTATGAGGCTCAAGTCTGGAGCACAAAGTGTACTACAGTCTTGCTTGCCTACTATACATTGCCTGTTAAATAATGCAAAGTACTGAATTGCGGGAAAAATGAATGCTCTTTATTCTACCTTGTGTCACTCCCCTCGTCTCATCGTAGCAAAGACTAGTCAAGAATGATTGGTACTCAGCCTTTTGTGGTTCGTCAAGCGAACCCCAGAATGGGAGTTTGCAGTGGTGAGGAAAACTCTCTAGTGATATGGTAAATGGATTTTCATAAAGCTTAAATAACACCCTAGACTCATGGGGATGGAATTTAAATCCTTTGACAAATGATTCAGTGAGAGTGTGGTGTTGTTCGCACTTATCTAAAATGTAGGGACCGAGACCGGCATTGTGAACATATTGGTCAAATTCCTCCTTAATGCCCACAGGCATCATATAATCATCGCAAGGCCATAAGCATGTTTAGGTGGCTGCATCTCGAATGGAACTCTCACTTGGTTCAACATAAGACAGGCGAGCGGAGTTGTCAGTTGAAGACGCCTTCGAGGATCTCCTCCTCGAAGAACTCCTTCCAAATAGGTTCACCATGTTCGCATACAATGTTCTAAAAAATTTGGGTGACAAAAATTTATCAACAAAACTTTATAAGATTGATAGCAACTACTCATAGGGATACATAGAGGCCATAGCAAGCATTCAAACTACTTAGAGCTCTAAGAATTCAACATGCAAGCTCATCTACAACAGCACCAAGAGTAGCTAATTACTCAAAATATAAACCACTAAAACAAAAACTAATTGGACAAATGGTGGAGTCACATACCAAGCAATAATCCCTCGATTGATAGCAACTACTCGTATCCTGGCGCGCCCAGGTGGGTTGTGCCCACCTAGTGCACCTCCCTCTGATGTTATTTGCACCAAAAATTCTTAAATATTCGGGAAAAAATTGTATTAAATTTCCAGGGCATTCTGAGAACTTTTATTTTTGGGTCATTTTTTATTGCACGGAAAATTCAGAAAACATACAGAACATGGCATTTTCTTTTATTTTACTAATAAAAACAGAAAACAAAATGTAGGGATAGAAGGTAGTGCTTACTAAATTCATCAACTTCATACTTGTCGAAAATGATCCATTAATAAGGTTGATCAGGTCTTATTAACAACCACTTTTGATTAGCATGAAACCGAAGAACTTTCATAAATCACTAAGTTACCTGAACAGGGATATGAATGTTCCCAACAATAAGCATTTCATATTTATTTTTGGCAGTAGGTAGAGGTATTTGAAAACTTCCAATAGTGATTGTCGAAGATTTTTCAATACCATTAATACCACTCACTTGGAGTTGTTTCTTCGGAAAGTGCACCGTATGCTCATTACCATTGATATGAAATGTGACCTTGCTTTTATTGCAATCAATAACAGCCCCTGCAGTATTCAAGAAGGGTCTACCAAGGATAATCGACATGTTGTCATCCGCGGGCATCTCAAGTATAACATAGTCAGTCAAAATAGTAACATTAGCAACAACAACAGGCACATCTTCACAAATACCATTAGGTATGGTAGTTGATTTTCAGCCATTTGAAAAGATATTTTAGTAGGTGTGAGTTTATTCAATCAAGTCTTTTATATAAAGAGAAAGGCATAACACTGACACCAGCTCCTAAATCACATAAATCAGTTTTCATATAATTCTTTTTGATAGAGCAATGTATAGTTGGTATTCCCAGATCTCCAAGTTTTTTAGGTACTCCATCTTTAAAAGTTTAATTAGCAAGCATAGTGGAGATTTCAACTTCCGGTATTTTTCTCTTATTAGTGATGATGTCTTTCATATACTTTGCATAAGGAGGCATTTTCAAGATATCAGTCAAGCGAGTATGCAAAAAGACTAGCCTCAGCATTTCAGCAGAGCATTCAAATTCTTCATCTTCTTTCTTTCTAGTTGACTTAGGTGGAAAGGGCATAGGTTTTTGAACCCACGGTTCTCTTTCTTTACTGTGTTTTCTAGCAATGAAGTCTCTTTTATCATATCTTGTATTCTTAGGTTGTGGGTTATCAAGATCAACTGCTGGTTCCATCTCAACCTCATTGTCTAGTTCTTTACTATTTGGTTGACTATCTTCATGACATCATTAAATTTTGCATTATCAGAAGGTGAGTGTTCACTACCAGGTTGAGTTTCAGCATCAGAGATAGAAACTTCATTATCATTATCAGGAGGTATTTCTATTTCAGATTCACTGGAAGCATCCAAAGTCCTATCATTTTTCTTCTTCTTTTTCTTTCTAGAAGGACTAGGTGCATCATTTTAACTCTTTGTGAATCTTGTTCAATTCTTTTTGGGTGTCCCTCTGGATATAGTGGTTCCTGAGTCATTTTACCTCCTCTAGTTGCAACTCTAACAGCAAAGTCATGTATATTATTATTCATTTCATCTAGCAACTCTCTTTGAGATTTAGCAACTTGTTCTAAATGGGTTTGTACCATAGAGGCATGCTTTCCAACAACTCTAACATCATTTGAGATTCCAAATAACAAGTCACTCAAGTGAGCAATCATATCAAATTAGTATTTCAATTGTTTCATAACATTTGCATTGAAGTGATCTTGTTTTCTAATATAGTTTTCAAACTCATAAAGGCATTGGCTAAGGTGCATATTGTGAGGATTGTCATTTTCATTGAATTTCATAAGAGAATTTACCTATACCACCTTAGGATGTGGTGGTGCATTAAGCCCATGTATTTCTTCGATAGGAGGTAAATTTTTGACATCCTCAGCTTTAATACCTTTTTCCTTCATGGATTTCTTTGCCTCTTGCATATCTTCGGGACTGATATATAATATGCCCCTCTTCTTTGGAGTGGTCTTAGGCGGTGGTTCAGGAAGAGTCCAATCATCATAATTTTTCAATATATTATTCAAAAATTATTCAGCTTGACCAACAGTTCGTTCCCTGAAAACACAACCAACACAACTGTCTAGGAATTCGCTAGAAGCATCGGTTAGTCCATTCTAGAATATATCAATTATTTCATTTTTCTTAAGAGGATGATAAGGCAAAGCATTAAGTAACTAGCAAAGCCTCCCCCTAGCTTGTGGGAGACTCTCTTCTTTAATTTCCACAAAGTTAAATATTTCCTGTAATGCAGCTTGTTTCTTATGAGCAGGGAAATATTTTCTAGAGAAGTAATAAATCATATCCTGGGGATTACGAAAACAACCAGGAGCAAGAGTATTGTACCAAGCGTTAGCATCACCCTTTAATGAGAACGGAAATAATTTGAGAATAAAGTAATAGCGAGTATTCTCGTCATGACCAAAAAGGGCGTCTATGTCATTCAACTTAGTAAGATGTGCCACAACAGTTTCAGTTTCATAACCATGGAAAGGATCAGATTCAACCAAAGTAATTAACTCTGGGTCAACAGAAAATTCATAAATCTTATCATCAATAAAGATAGGTGAAGTAGCAAACTTAGGATCATATTGCATTCTAGCAATCAGAGATTTTTCTTTATACTTGCATAGTAATTTATCTAGATCATCTCTATCCTTACAGGCAAGAATATCTCTAGTTGTCTCCTCATTCATAACATAACCTTTCGGTACCTTTGGAAATTCATATCTAGGAAGGCTAGTTCTAGCAGGTGTTTGAGGAGTTTCAGTTTCAAGCTCATCATCAGATTCAACAACATCATGTTGTATTACTCTAGCAATTTGTTCATCAAGAAAATCACCAAATAGAACATCATTATCATCAAGCAAGGTACTAGCATCATCATAAGTATCATTCATAGTAGAAGTAGCATCATCAATAACTTTCGACATATCAGGATTAATAGGGGATCGCAACAGTTTTCGAGGGTAGAGTATTCAACCCAAATTTATAGATTCGACACAGGGGGCCAAAGAATATTTGAAGGTATTAGCAGCTGATTTGCCAATTGTTGGAGTAATGGGCCACGGGTAGGCTAACCCGAAGCCCAGAACCTTTCAAGACATCGGGGCTGACTGCGCCCCTCAAGACGCCAAGATGAAGAGCCGCCTTCTGAAGGCCAGCTGAAGGAACAGCCGACTGCCCGCATGTGGCCGAGTTTTGGAGGCGAGGTCAAGACGGCCCGACTCCCGCCTGGCGGCTTCCAGAGAAGCCGGCCACGGGGAGTCGGCCCACGGCACCAACAAAGCCCATGCCCTCATCAGGGGGGATGGGACGGGGAGTGGCAACAGTGAAGCCCACTCCCTCCCCTTTCCAGGGGATGGCTAGGCCACAGTGCGCTATACCAACGGAGATCTCCGTCCGGTGCGGCACTGTTGCCATGCCATCCCTGACATCAGCACAAGTGGGCGGAGTCCTGTACCCACGACGGCCTGTCAGTACGGTCCAGGGATGATGGGCCCTACCGGTCAGCGAGAGTCCAGAAGACGGCAAGAGCGCCACCAGTCGAACCCGAAGGGAGCCGGTCCCCGAGAGTCGGCCTGCCCCTCCCACGGGTCCCACGCGGCATTAACCAGACGAGACAGGGAGTGGCTACAGTAATCGCTCGCCAGGCGGTGGGGCTGTAGTCACGACCCCATGACCAAGCCTGCGTCATTAGAGGCATGGCTACAGTAATCAGCAGTCGGCGGGGCCCACCAGTCGGCAGGCCCCAACAGTCGGCAGAGAGGCCGGCAGGCGAAGAGACTAACGGTTGGGCCCTGCGCCCAGTCGATTTACCATTGTACCCCTGGGGGGTAGGCTTATATAAACCCCCAGGGCACCCATGCAAAGGGTTCCAACCCATTAGAACTAGACCAGATCCTAGGGGGAGGAGAAAGCTAGCATTGCCTTCTCCTACCTCCAGCATACAGCTCGAGGAGCGCCCTTGTACTCACTTTGCCTTAGTGATCATGCGGAGACCCCACAGAGCAGGACTAGGGGTGTTATCTCCTTGGAGAGCCCCGAACCTGGTTACAGTACGTTAGCATTCATGTCTATGCCTCATCCTGCTTCCAGGCACCGGCGACGTTCTACTCGCTCCCACCATGATAAGCCATCCATTAGCATATGTCGCACCCAACCCCCGACATTTGGCGCCCACCGTGGGGCCAGGTGCACCGTCGTCCGGAGACCTGTTCTGGACGGGAACCCTTTTCCTCCCTAGCGAGCGCAGCCAGCCCGGCACGCCAGACGGAGTCTGCACCAACGTGCTGCATGGTGCTGAAATCACCTGCGCGGCCAGTTGCCTCGCCAATCTTGTCGGTGAGGTCCGCCTCTCCGACGAGCCCGCATCCGATGCGGGCACAGGCGGCCATGAGAGCCTCCTTGAGGGCCTCCTCGATCAACTCCACTCCGACACCGCGTCGCTTGAAGCGTTCCCCACCAACGTGGTGGTCTACGATGAGCTGCTCCCTTGCGCGGAGAGCGGCGGCAGAACCGTCACGGAGGTGCTTGTCATTGATCATGGCGAGCACTCCGGCAGAGGTGCTCATGACCCGCTCAACGTGGCGCTGAAAGACCTGGCAGCGCCCATTCCCGAAAACGCCGACGCCGAGACGCTGGAGGCACGCCACCTTCAGCTAGTCGAATGCGCCAAGAAGCTAGCCATCATGAGACGCCTATCGGAGGCCTACCAGCGCGAGATGGACCGTGCTGTGGGCGGCACGCCGGCTCCAGCTGGGCCTAGCCACCTTGGCATGATCCAACAGTGCCGCGTGGCCATCGCCAACCTGTTCGGGGTGAATCGCCCCGTTTACGCCATGCCTACGGAGAACATCCGAGCCTCCCAGGCGGCGGCGGACGAGCTGGACAAATTCGAGGGCGAAGAACGTCGCTTGATGATGGAGCGCGTCCAGCGACTCCTTGACGCGGCTGCGGAGTAGAACAAGGTCGGCTGCCGCACTGTTGCACCACACCTTCAGAATGATGACCTGCTTCCCCGTCGAGACCAAGGCGCGACATCTTGGATGCCGACTGGTGGCGTCCGCGGAAGAAAAGACAAGGAGCCGGTTGCTAGCCGCAGTCGGACTCGCATCACCGTAGAGCGTGACCTAGACGGCCGCCCAAGAGCAGTGGAACGACGAGACGACTGTCCGCCTCCTCCCCCTCGCAGGGAAAGGAGAGTCTCCCCGCCGCCTGTTGATCACCCGACACTCGGTGACCGCCTTGGCCGCCGAGAGGGAGTCGGAGAGAATGACGCCTGCCACCGGATCGACCGTCTCCACCGATCCCTGGCGCTTGAAGAAGAAGATGAGTTGCATCCGCCGTGTTTCGGCCCCCGCATTTGAGACGAGCCCTTCCCCAAAGGGTTCACGCTCCCAAGAGACACGCCCAAATACACCGGCTCCGTGAAGCCGAAAGACTTGCTAGTTGACTACTCCACAACCGTCAACATAGCAAACAACAACAAGCGTGTTGCCGTGAAGTACGTTCCGCTCATGCTCCAGGGCACGACCCGGACATGGCTGAACAGCTTGAAGCCCCACAGCATCAATAGCTGGGTCGACTTCACCGACGCCTTCGTCTGCAACTTCACCAGCACGTACAAGCGGCCTCCCAAACCTCGCCAGCTCTCCTTGTGCATGCAAGGCCCCAATGAGTCAACTCGCGACTACCTCAGACGCTGGGCCGAGCTCCGTAACTCCTGCGAGGGCGTGCACGAGGTGCAGGCCATTGAGTACTTCACTGTAGGATGCCGAGAGGGCACCCTCCTCAAGCACAAGCTTCTCTGCGATGAGTCGGAGACCCTCGACGAGCTGCTGATCATAGCAGACAAATATGCCACAGCCGACTCCTCCATGAAGGCAGAGATCCAAGTTAGTGCGACAGGCAAGGTGGCTCCTCAGGCTCCTCGAACCTCGGCTGGAGATGCCAGTTGGCGTCAACAGCAGAACGACGACAAGCGCAAAGCCCCACAGCCGGCTTCCACCAGCCGGCAGGTGGCAACAGTCGAAGACCAGCAGCTGGAAGGGTAGCCTCCGCCCAAACGCCAGAAGGGCGGTGTCGGTGTCAAAACCGGTGGATCTCAGGTAGGGGGTCCCGAACTGTGCGTCTAGGCTAGATGGTAATAGGAGGCAAGGGACACAAAGTTTTACCAAGGTTCGGGCCCTCTTGATGGAGGTAAAACCCTACGTCCTGCTAGATTAATATTGATGATATGGGTAGTACAAGAGCAGATCTACCACGAGATCGGAGAGGCTAAACCCTAGAAGCTAGCCTATGGTATGATTGTTGTGTATATGTGTTGTTCTATGGACTAAAACCCTCCGGTTTATATAGACACCGGATAGGGTTAGGGTTACATAGAGTCGGTTACAATGGTAGGAGATATGCAAATCCGTGTCGCCAAGCTTGCCTTCCACGCCAAGGAAAGCCCTTCCGGACACGGGACGAAGTCTTCAATCTTGTATCTTCAAATTCCAGGAGTCCGGCTGAAGGTATAGTCCGGCCATCCGGACACCCCCTAATCTAGGACTCCCTCAGTAGCCCCTGAACCAGGCTTCAATGACGATGAGTCCGGCGCGCAGATTGTCTTCGGCATTGCAAGGCGGCTTCTTCCTCCAAGTACTTCATAGAAGATTTTGAACACGAAGATAGTGTCCGGCTCTACAAAACAAGTTTCCACATATTTCCATAGAGAGAATAATATTTACACAAATCTAATCCGCTGACGTATTCCGTAGTGTGACATCGCACCACGGCCAAGCCTTTATTCGAATCGTTTTATTGTCCCACCTCAGCGTGTCATGCGAGGCGGTTTCCTTGGCACGTCTTGTTAAAGCAGAGATCGTGTCCCCTTATTCCGGGATTCTCATCAATACGGGCGTGGGTAACCCAACCGCGCCATTGATTATGGCGCTTGGGAGATAAGCGAGTTTTACCAGGCTGGCGGGGATGCATAGTCGCGTCCACCCATATAAGGGGATAAGGATCCACCTTTTCACCTACGCCTTCTTCCTCCTTTGCCTATCCATTTTCGCGCACTCGAGCTCCAACGCCCAAGTCCGCACTCCCCACCTCAACCTTCTCCAGCCATGTCCGGAGCAGGAGGCAAGTGGATGGTCTCCTCCATTATGGAGGGAAACATAAAAAAACTAAGGAAGGCCGGATACTTGTCAAACGACATTGCACACCAGCTTCCCGAAGAGGGGCAGCTCATCCCCACCCATAGGCCCCATGAGAGGGTGGTGTTCCTCCCCCATTTCCTCCGCGGACTGGGCTTCCCTCTCCACCCATTTGTCCGGGGGCTCATGTTCTACTACGGCCTGGATTTCCATGATCTGGCCCTGAACTTCATCCTCAACACCTCGGCGTTTATCTTCGTGTGCAAGGCTTTCCTCCGCATCCGCCCCCATTTCGGCCTATGGCTCAAGACTTTCAATGTCAAGCCAAAGGTGGTGCGTGACAACCAGGCGGAGTGCGGAGGCGCCATGGTGGGCAAGATGCCCAACGTCTTATGGCTCGAGGGCTCCTTTGTGGAGACCTTGAAGGGGTGGCAATCGGGGTGGTTTTACATCACCGAGCCGCGCGACCCTGAATGGGTCGCAGCCCCCGAGTTCCGATCCGGACCCCCTACGCGGCTCACCTCCTGGAAAGAGACAGGCCCGTCGTGGGGTAAAAAAGGAGAGCTGACCAGACTCCAAACATGCGTCCAAACCCTGGTGAACAAGAAGCTCAAACTTATGAACGTATTCCAGGTTATGCTCATCCGCCAGATCCTCCCGTGTCAACAACGGGCTTTCAACCTGTGGGAGTTCGACCCGGCGCGACACCGAACTCTAAGCAGGCTCTTCAACACGACGTACGAAGATACCTGGAAGGTGCTTTTCAAGGGCACCGAGGCCCCCGCATCCGCTACCGAGGATCGTGGATTCAGCACGCAGCGTCACGCTCGTGCGGTAAGCTGTTTTTACAGGGTATTAGTTTTTCATAGTTTGACTCCATGCGGGATCTAAGCTCCCTTACCTTTGACAAGATTGGCAGGAGACGTCCGGACAGATCAACTGTCCGGCTCCTTTGCCCGAAGGCCCAGCGGACGCTCGTTTGGCGAAGCTGCTGGTTCCGGCACCCTATGTGGTGCCGGAGAAGAAGGCCAAGAAGAAGGCCACGGGGACTCGAAAGAGTGCCTGGCGCCAGGAGGCGTTGGATTCATCATCCGACGACTCCAAGACGCACTCCTCTCATGAAGACAAGGAGGAGGAAGAAGAGACCTCTCCCCCTCCAGCGGGAGAAGGGAAGAAAGGAAGGCCGCCCCAACCGGGGAGGCCGAAGGGTCCAACAAGGGGAAAACCCTTCCTCCAGACTACTCCACCAATGCCGACGACGAGGAAGAGGAGTGGCCGCTTAGGGCCAAGCCCCTGGCGAAATCATAAGTATCCGGATACCAGAGTAATTCATAGTATTCCATTATTGCACAGCTTTACCTTATGTCGAATATGATTATGCAGCCCACCCAAAGACCGGCTCGACGCGTCGTCGAGCGGTTCACTGGACTCGTCAGATGTGAATTCGCTTCCGACGGCTTCCTCCCCCCGCCCTACGGACGACGCCGAAGTGTTGTCACAACAGGTTCCAAGCCAGGAGGAGGTGGTCCTGGAGGAGCCGCAAGGCTACCTCCCGGACTCCAGGAGTGAAGGGGATAAAACCCCCCAAGGCTCCAAGAACGGCTCTAGGCCGGATACCGCTCCGGAACCTTCAAAGGTTCTAGAGTCCGGCAGGCGACCTCCTTCAAAGAGGAGCAGGCCCTCCATGCCGGTGACCCCCGTCCAACCGGAGGCGCCGGACAATCTGTTGGAGGCGCTCAAAGGCGCCTCCATCGGCGAGGAGCACCGCACCATTATGAGTGCGGTGGTCCAGAAGGTTCAGTCCGCCAAGAACGGACTGACTGAAGCTTGTGCTAGCCTTTTAACAGGCTTTGAGGTAAGTAAAGAATGTGTAAATAATATTACCGCATAGACAGTAGCCCCTGATGCTCTGTTTGGCGTTCGGGAAGAAAAGCCGAATAGAGGATCAAATAAAATTCACAGGAGTCTAACAAAAAGGAGTCAATATGCGTATGCAGGCTTCTCTACTGGCGTCCGCCGCACTGACTGCGGAAGTAGACACGCTAAAGCAGAACCTCGAGCAGTCCGAGCAAGAGCTCGGGCGTGCCAAGAAGCAGCTCGAGGACAAGGAAGGTAAGAAATACCTTGTTTAAATATATATATATATATATAAGTGCAATTGCAAAAAATGACAGGATTATCGTGGCTATTGTAGGGGCCACGTCTGAGGTGGCGGCCCTTAAGCAAGCGTTGTTCGAGGCCGAGAAGAGGGCGACCACGAAGCGCACCGAGCGGGAGAAGTATGAGGCCCAGGTTGGCAAGGTGCGGCAAGAGCTCCAGGCTCTCATGAAAAAACATGAGAGTTTGGAGCTTGACTCAAAGACGCGAGCGTCCGAGCTCGCGGCGGCTATTGAAAATGCCAAGTCTGCCAAGGCCGAATCCCAGAAGAACCTCCAGGAGTTGGATGCGGTGAAAAAGATAGCGGCGGGTAAGGCATTCTTTATGCAAAGCAAACACATAAACGCGAGTTACTTGTTACTTACCCGAATCTGGAGCTCTCCAGGAACATTCGCGGATCTTCCCCGTAGCGTGTCCGATGCCGCTGCATTCTATTGAGCTGAGGAGGGAAGCTCGACAGAGAAGGTGTTTTGGTCTCAGTATGCTGAGGCCGGACACCCCGTGCCCCTGAGCAACCAGCTGAAGCAACTGGTCAAGCTCCACAAGGCGGCCGAACAAGCCATGAAGGGCCTCATAGTTCGACTGTGGCCTGGAGAGGCTCTGCCTGGGAGCTATTTCGGGCGGGTGCGGCGGCTGGTGGGGGCCTATCCAAGGCTCGAAGTCATCAAGCGCTCCGTCTGCATTGAAGGTGCCCGTCGGGCCCTTGCCCGTGCTAAGGTGCACTAGGGCAAGCTGGATGCTGAGAAGCTTGTGAAGGACGGGCCACCGCCGGGGAAAGAGCATCGCAAGCCCGAGAATTATTATAAGGATGTTCTGAAGGGTGCCCGCCTTATGGCGGATGAATGTTCCAGGGATGTAATTTTTGAGTAAAACTCGCTCGTTTTGTCCTGTGCGCTGAAAACTTGTTCATATGCGCTAAGCAATGCTGTTGGAATTTAAAATATTACCTTCTATGCGGCCATTTATCAATTCTGAGAGATGGCGAGTCGTCGGCTTCTGCCCCCCTGCCGCTAGTGCTGGGGTGTTCGGGGATAAACCGGAGCGCTCTTTTTCCCATGTTTGGGTCCTTCGTGGGATGCGCTCAGCACAACGAACAAGGCAATCGGACTATAATGCTTGAACACTCTCACTTATCCATAGAATTCTATAATTTTAAATTTCGGCGAAGCCCCTGGTATTTGGAAGACCGAGTTCGGGGCGCTATCCATGCCTTGGCCGGACAGAGCCGACTCCTCGCTCTAAGCGGTGTAAGTCTTTAGGGACTCAAAAAACCTCTCGAACAGCGACCAGCTCTCGCTTCATCATGACAGTCAGTTTTAGCTTTCTCTACTGAGGTGCTCGACCCAGCTCAACTGGAGCACAATCGCAGTAGTTCTCCTGGTGCTACCTTAGCCGACATAGCGGAACGTAAGGCACCAAAACATAGGAGCCGGGCAAACCCAAGTATTGACCCAAGACATGATTCGGAGCCAATGCATATAATGCTATAAGTTCGGGGTGCGGCACTTGTTAAAATGTTCGGACTTCTCACACCATATTGAGGGGTACAAAAGCCCCTGGCGTATTTTGGCCGTACCAAAGTGTACGGGTGCAACATGTCGTTAAGGAACATATATTTGTAAAAAAAGAGTAATGCAAAAATAGACAAAAGCTATGCATTGTTTATTAAAAAGGGCTACGACCAAAGCAGAACGATACAAATAATGCGATAGACAAAAGGTTGGACTATTTAACATGTCTGTTCCAGGGGCAGGCTGCATAATGGTATGCGAAATAGGTATACTGCTCGTGATAGAGACCACCTGGGAGTTCCGTAATGCGGCATGGCTTGTCTGCTTCCCTGGTTCTTTCATCGTTTGTGCGGCAATTGAGCTGCCGAACAGGCCTTCCGAAGAATGGAGTCGTGAAAGTAAGAGAAAATTAAAAAATCGGCAGCCCCTGGTACGGTTTAAGCCGTGTTTCGGGCGTGCCGTGATGGTGCCCCTCCCCCTGTACCCATGGTATTTCTAGAGCGTAGTTATGTACGCGAAGCACTGGTGTCGCATTTTTGCGAGGGCTGGGGTTGGGGCCGCATTGCTACGCCTGCTCAGAACGTGCCAGGCGGTCTTGTTGTAGGTTACTCCGGGCGCGCTTGACAGTGTCCGGACGTTTAATGGCCGGACTGGAGAACTGCCTAGAGAGGCTGCTTTGTACTTCCGCTGCAAGGGCCACCGTGTGCTCCTCCGTTTGGAGGGAGCTTTCGGTGTTTCCATTGACCGTAATTACTCCTCGAGGGCCTGGCATCTTGAGCTTAAGGTATGCGTAGTGCGGTATCGCATTGAACTTGGCGAATGCGGTTCGCTCGAGCAGTGCGTGATAGCCACTACGGAATGGGACTATGTCGAAGATTAACTACTCGCTTCGGAAATTATCCGGAGATCTGAAGACCACTTCAAGTGTGACTGAGCCTGTACAGTTGGCCTCTACACCTGGTATTACGCCTTTAAAGGTCGTTTTGGTGGGCTTAATCCTGGAGGGATCTATGCCCATTTTTCGCACTATATCCTGGTACAGCAGGTTTAGGCTGCTGCTGCCATCCATAAGGACTCTAGTGAGATGAAATCCGTCAATAATTGGGTCTAGAACCAATGTGGCGAATCCGCCATGACGGGTGCTAGTGGGATGGTCCCTTCGATCAAAGGTGATCGGGCAGGAGGACCATGGGTTGAACTTTGGGGCGACTGGCTCTACCGCGTATACGTCCCTTAACGCGCGCTTCCGCTCCCTCTTGGGGATGTGGGCCGCGTATATCATGTTCACCGTCCGCACTTGTGGGGGAAAACCCTTCTGTCCACTGTTGTTCGGTGGCTGGGGCTCTTCGTCGTCATCGCTATGCAGCCCCTTGTCTTCATTTTCGGCATTTAACTTGCCTGCCTGCTTGAACACCCAACAATCCCTGTTGGTGTGATTGGCCGGCTTTTCGGGGGTGCCATGTATCTGGCACAAGCGGTCGAGTATTCGGTCCAAACTGGACGGGCAACTATGATTTCTTTTGAATGCCTTTTTCTGCTGACCGGATTTATAGCCTCTGAATCCGGCATTAACTGCCGTATCCTCAGCATTGTCGCCATTAATGCGGCGCTTCTGCTTGTTGTGACACGACCTGCCACTACTGTCCTTGGTATCCGAATTACCAGGGTTCTTGGTTATATTGTTGCTATGAGCAAGCCAGCTATCTTCTCCCATGCAAAAGCGGGTCATGAGTGTCCTGAGTGCTGCCATAGATTTCGGCTTTTCCTGTCCAAGGTGCCGGGCAAGCCACTCGTCATGGATATTGTGCTTGAAAGCTGCTAGGGCCTCTGCGCCCGGACAATCCACTATTTGATTTTTCTTTGTTAGGAACCGTGTCCAGAATTGCCTGGCCGATTCCTCTGGCTGCTGAATTATGTGGCTTAGGTCATCGACATCTAGTGGTCGCACATAAGTGACCTGGAAATTGTCGAGGAATGCGGCTTCTAAGTCCTCCCAACAACTGATTGATCCTGTTGGCAAGCTGTTAAGCCAATGCCAAGCTGGTCCTTTAAGCTTGAGTGGGAGGTATTTGATGGCGTGGAGATCATCGCCGCGGGCCATGTGGATATGAAGGAGATAATCCTCGATCCATACCGCAGGATCTGTTGTGCCATCGTATGATTCGGTGTTTACGGGTTTGAAACCCTCGGGGATTTGATGATCCATTACTTTGTCTGTGAAGCATAGTGGGTGTGCGGCGCCTCTGTACTGGGCTATATCATGATGTAGCTCCAATGAGCTTTGTCTACTGTGTTCGGCACTACCGGATTTGTGTCCGGCGTGACGGTTATCGTCTCGAGTCGTGGGGTGCCCACATGATCCTTAGATCGATCTTGTTTGCCTTGCCTTGTCCTCCAACATATCTCACAGGTCTGGCGCATTTTCCCGTCCCTTGGTACGGGGTGCGGCTTGAGTGGAGGGCCGAGAGGCCTCTCTGTCGCGGCCACGAGGTGGTCGGTCGGCCGTATCTGGTGATGTACGTTTAAGTGCTTCCTCCTCTAATCGGGGTAGCAACCTGCGCTTTGGGTAGCTCTTGGAGGGGCGTCCGAGTTTATGCTCTTCGACAGCAAGGACTTCAGTCCATCTGTCGACTAGCAAATCCTGATCAGCTCTAAGTTGTTGCTGTTTTTTCTTGAGGCTCCTTGCCGTGGCCATAAGCCTGCGTTGAAAACGCTCTTGCTCGACGGGATCCCCTGGCATGACGAATTTGTCGTCGTCGAGGTTTGCCTCGTCTTCGGAGGGAGGTATATAATTATCGTCCTCGACCTCTCTATCTGCCGCTCTCTCATGAGGGCTGGCTTCTCCATCATCCTGTGCTGGATCTTGCTGGAGGGGGTTTTCTTTGGTGCTCTCTGGAGTATTATTATCTCTTGTGCTGGAATCGCCATATTTGCTTTGGCGGGATTTTGAGCGGCGCTGCTGACGGCGGCGCTTAGGCTGTTTCTTGGAGGGGTCATCCTCCGTTGTTCCATCACCATCTCCTTCTTTTGGGGTGTCCACCATGTATATGTCATATGATGAGGTGGCTTTCCAGGGCCCAATAGGTGCTGGTTCTTCATCGTCTCCTGCATCGGCGTCCATACCGTCGATGTCTTCGGAGTCGAAGTCGAGCATGCCGGTTAAATCATCGACAGTGGCTACAAAGTGGGTGGTGGGTGGGCTTTGAATTTCTTCATCGTCCGTATCCCAACCTTGCCGACCGTACTCCGGCCAGGGCTCCCCTGATAAAGAGAGAGACTTTAGTGTCTTCGAAATATCACCGAAAGGCGAGTGCTGAAAGATGTCCGCGGCAGTAAACTCCATGATCGGCGCCCAATCGGATTCGATCGGCAGGGGCGCGGAGGGTTCGGAGTCCGGAGAGGAGTCCGGCTCCTTGGAGTCACGAGTCTCACGGAGTGCGGGGCTGGTATTCGGCTCGATCACCGTTGGGATCGCAGCCCCCGAGGCGGTGTCCAACCACCCATCCTCGATCGGCGCAGTTGGCTCCGAATTAAGGGTCGAAGCCGATGCGGGTGCGGCCTCCAGGGCACTGTTCGGCGGCAGAGCTAGATCATGCTCGTCGTGACAGTGCGGCGCGCTCGGCAGTGGTTCGAATCCGTCGAAGATCAAGTCCCCGCGGATGTCAGCCGTGTAGTTTAAACTTCCAAATCTGACCTGACGGCCAGGGGCATAGCTTTCGATCTGCTCCAGATGGCCAAGTGAATTGGCCCGCAGTGCGAAGCCGCCGAAGTCGAAGATCTGTCCGGGGAGGAAGGTCTCACCATGGACTGCATCGCTATTGATGATCGTAGGAGCCATCAAGCCTAACGGCGACGACACAGAGGAACTCTCAATGAAAGCACCAATGTCGGTGTCAAAACCGGCGGATCTCGGGTAGGGGGTCCCGAACTGTGCGTCTAGACTGCATGGTAACAGGAGGCAAGGGACACAAAGTTTTACCCAGGTTTAGGCCCTCTTGATGGAGGTAAAACCCTACGTCCTGCTTGATTAATATTGATGATATGGGTAGTACAAGAGTAGATCTACCATGAGATCGGAGAGGCTAAACCCTAGAACCTAGCCTATGGTATGATTGTTGTGTATATGTGTTGTTCTACGGACTAAAACCCTCCGGTTTATATAGACACCGGAGAGGGTTAGGGTTACATAGAGTTGGTTACAATGGTAGGAGATCTGCATATCCGTATTGCCAAGCTTGCCTTCCACGCCAAGGAAAGTCCCTTCCGGACACGGGACGAAGTCTTCAATCTTGTATCTTCATAGTCCAGGAGTCCGGCTGAAGGTATAGTCCGGCCATCCGGACACCCCCTAATCCAGGACCCCCTCAGGCGGCAAGCCCAACTGGTTGCCGGCTTTCTCATATGAGCAGACTTTGGATGGTCCCTGCAAATTCCATAGTGGCGCGAAGCCGTCCAGCCACACCACTCGGAAGTGCCACTGGCTCACTAGGATCGCCATGAGAGACAGCCTCTTGCCTCCCCCACCTGCTGGGTAGCCGCCTCCTCTGCCGCCCCAGCAGCTGGCGGTGAGACCAGTCGGTGCAATACAAGACGAGTACCTAGAAGAGCATGGGGCCTATATCGTGTTCACCAGCGTGGCCGATTATTGACGCAGCAGGCGGCTGCAGCAGCAAGAAGTGAATGCGGTAGCATCTGAGACACCAGAGTTCATGCATTGGTCTGAGAAGCCCATCAGCTGGAGCAGATCTGACCACCCGGAAGTAATGCCCAAACCAGGCTCCTATGCCTTGGTTTTGGACGCCACCTTTGCCACGGACAAGCGAGCTGCTTGCTTCTCCAGAGTCCTGATAGACGGCGGTAGCAGCATCAGCATCCTGTACAAGGATACCATGGAGAAATTAGGAATCAGACAGAGGCAGCTTCAGTCCAGCCGGACAGTATTCCATGGCATAGTTCCTGGCCTTTCCTGCTCACCAATCAGCAAGATTCTGATTGACGTCCTCTTTGGAGACAAACATCATTTCCGCCGAGAGTCAGTTTGGTTTGAGGTGGTGGACCTTGAGAGCCCATACCATGCGTTACTTGGCCGGCCTGCCCTGGCCAAGTTCATGGCTGTCCCCCACTATGTCTACCTCAAGATGAAGATGCTGAGTTCCAAGGGGATTCTGACCATAGCTGGCGACTACAAGAAGCCGTCCGCCTGTGCAGCAGAGAGCAGTTGGCTGGCCGAGTCCCTCGTGATCGCAGCTGAGAAGTGGCTCCTTGATCGGGTTGTGGCGATGGCAAGCAAGCAGCCAAAGATGTTGCCTGATCCCAAGGAGTCGAAAGCCAAGGGCTCGTTCAAGCCAGCCAAAGAAATGAAGAAGATACCCTTGGACCCGGAGCACCCGGAGAGGTACGTTGTCGTATGTGCAAACCTCGACATCAAATAGGAAGGCGAGCTCGTCGATTTCCTCCGTGAGAATCGGGACATCTTCGCATGGTCCCCCAAAGACATGCCAGGTGTCCCGACGGATTTCGCCGAGCATAAATTACATGTCCGGTCTGATGCCAAGCCAGTCAGGAAGCCCTTGCGCCGCTTGTCAGAAGAGAAGAGAAGAGTTGTTGGAGAAGAGATAGCCCGGCTGCTGGTAGCCGGCTTCATCATGGAGGTGTTCTTCCCAGAGTGGCTACCCAACCCGGTCCTGGTACTGAAGAAGAACAAGCAGTGTCGAATGTGTATTGACTACACTAGCCTCAACAAAGCATGCCCCAAGGACCCGTTCGCTTTGCCAAGGATCGACCAAGTGATAGACTCCAGAGCCGGATGCGAGGTGTTGAGTTTCTTAGATGCATATTCAGGATATAACCAGATTAAGTTGAACCCGGCCGATAGACTGAAGACTGCCTTCACCACGCCATTTGGAGCCTTCTACTACTTGACCATGACGTTCGGCTTGAGGAATGCCGGCGCCACCTTCCAAAGTTGCATGCAGAAGTGCCTCCTCAAGCAACTCGGCAGACATGCCCACGTTTACGTGGATGATGTGGTGGTGAAGACAGAGAAGCGTGGAACACTGCTGGAAGACCCAAATGAGACCTTTGAGAACTTGCGTCTATTTCAAATCAAGCTCAACCCGGAGAAATGCATCTTCGGAGTACCAGCCGGCCAGCTTCTTGGCTTCGTGGTCTCTGAACGCGGCATAGAGTGCAACCCTGTGAAAATCAAGGCCATTGAGAGGATGGAAGTACCCAGCCGACTGCTGGACGTACAAAAGTTCACCGGCTATTTGGCATCCATCAGCCGATTCATCAATCGGACGGGCGAGAAGGCACTCCCCCTATACCAACTCATGAAGAAGACCACTTTTTCGAGTGGAACCACAAGGCAGACGAAGCTTTTCTCCAACTGAAGAAGATGTTGACTACTCCACCTGTCCTGGCGGCTCTGACTCCAAAGGAACCCATGCTCCTCTACATCGCCGCCACTAGTCGAGTAGTCAGCATAGTCATCGTGGTAGAGCGCAAGGAGAAGCCAAGGCACTACCAGTCTAGACCGGTATATTATTTGAGTGAAGTACTATCGATCTCCAAGCAAAACTACCCCCACTACTAGAAGATGTGCTACGGCGTGCACTTTGCCGCCAAGAAATTGAAGCTTTACTTTCAAGAGCATCCAATCACTGTGGTCTGCACAGCTCCACTAGTCGAGATCATCGGGTGCCGGGATGCTTCGGGCCGAGTAGCCAAATGGGCCATAGATTTGGCCCCCTACACCATCTACTACCAGCCTCGCACGGCCATCAAGTCGCAAGCGCTGGCTGACTTCCTCGTCAACTGGGCCGAGACCCAATACCTGCCGCCAGCGCCCGACTCCACCCATTGGCGAATGCATCTTGACGCCTCCAAGATGCGCACCGGCTTGGGAGCCGGCATCGTCGTCACCTCTCCCAAAGGCGACAAGCTCAAGTATGTGTTGCAAATCCATTTTGCTGCCTCCAACAACGTTGCCGAATACGAGGCACTCATTCACGGGCTCCGGCTTGCCAAAGAGCTCGGCATTCGCCGGATCCTGTGCCATGGTGACTCCGACTTGGTGGTCCAGCAGTCGTCGGATGATTGGGACACCAAAGACGCAAACATGGCGAGCTACCGCTTCCTCGTATAGCAACTCAGTGGATATTTTGAGGGGTGCGAGTTTCTCCATGTGCCAAGAAACGACAACGACCAAGCAGACGCCCTGGCACGAATCGGCTCTACCCATCAAGCAATACCGTATGGCGTTGCCCTTGAGCGCCTCCTCAAGCCGTCTGTCAAGCCATCGCCAGAGTCAGACTCTATCTTCGTGCTGGCTCCTCCTGAAGCAGTCGGATCCGACTCGAGATCCCCCGCAGACGGCACGAGTATTCTGGCAGGCGGCGCGGGGGTCGTGACAGTCGCACCCGGCCCGGGGACTGCGGCGGTCGGCCCGAAGACTTCAGAACCCGGCGCGGGGACGACACCAATCGGCCCGGGGACTGCACCAATCGGCCCGAGGACTTCATCAACACAGCAAGAGCTGCCGACTCCAACCCGCCGCCTCCCGGCCCAGCCACCCTTGTCCAAGTCGCAGTCCTGACAGTTGCAGAAATTGCAGCACCTTCATGGGCCCAGCCCATCCTCAAATTCCTGGTGAAGAAAGAACTGCCAACTGATGAGATCTTAGCTCGGCAAGTGCAACGCCGGGCAACAGCCTACACCATAGTCAACAGAGAGCTTGTAAGGCGCAGTGTCATTGGTGTCTACCAGCGCTACGTGGAGCCGGAGCAAGGCAAAGCAATTCTCAAGGACATCCATCAAGGTGAGTGTGCCCACCACACGACTTCAAGAGCACTCGTCGCCAAAGCCTTCCGCCATGGTTTCTTCTGGCCGACTACACTTGAAGACGCCAAGGACTTGGTCCAAAAATGCAAAGGGTGCCAGAAGTTCCGCTCCAAACCACATCAGCCGGCTTCTGCACTCAAGACTATTCCCATTGCCTGGCCCTTTGTTGTTTGGGGACTGGACATGGTGGGACCATTCAAGACGGCACGAGGCGGCTTGACTCACTTACTTATCGCAGTGGACAAGTTCACCAAGTGGATAAAGCAAAACCAATCAAGAAGTTGAATGGTCCGACTGCTATGACTTTCATCTCCGACATCCCAATTCGGTACGGCAAACCACACAGCATCATCACCGACAACGGCACAAACTTTGCCAAAGGTGCCTTGGCCCGTTTCTGCGCGACGCAGGGCATCCGACTGAACTTAGCATTCGTTGCCCATCCGCAGTCAAACGGCCAGGTAGAGCGAGCAAACGGCCTCATCCTGTCCGGCATCAAGCCTCGACTGATCGAGCCTCTGGAGCGTTTGGCCAGCTGCTGGCTTGACGAGTTGTCAGCCGTCCTCTGGAGCCTGTGCACAACTCCAAATAAGTCAACCGTCTTCATGCCCTTCTTCCTCGTCTACGGTGCTGAAGCCGTCATCCCAACGGACGTAGAATTTGACCCCCCTCGAGTCACCATGTACACCGAAGAGGAAGCAGAAGAAGCACGTCAAGACGGTGTTGATCTGCTGGAAGAGGGCCGGCTGTTGGCACTCAGCCGGTCTAGCATCTACCAGCAGAGCGTGTGCCGATAATACAACCGGAAGGTCAAGCCGAGATCTTTCCAAGAAGGAGACCTTGTGGTCCGGCTAATCCAGCAAACATCCGGCCAGCACAAGCTCTCAACACCTTGGGAAGGCCCTTTCATCATCAGCAAAGTGTTGGGCAACAACTCCTACTACCTGATCGACGCTCAGGAGCCCCGAGCACGCAAGAAGGACGACTCTGGCAAAGAGACAAAGCGGCCATGGAATGCAATTCTCCTCCGAAGATTTTACAGTTAATGCAGTATGTACCACGCTACCTTTTGTATTAAACTATGAAGACTTCGGGCCCCCCGAGAAGAGGTCGGAGACTGCCCTCTTTTATCTATATGATAAGAGTTATGCCTATGAGTATGTTATTCTTTGTTATGCCGCTTGGCACAGGGTTCGATTAGTCGGCCCGAGGAGTTGCCGTCTTGTACTATGAAATGCTTCCTGCAGTCGGACAAGTAGTGTGTGGCACTTAAGACGTCTCCTGTTAGAAGCTGCAGCTCGTAGAGCGACTGTCTGGTAGGCAGGAGTAAGGTAGAATGGGTGTCCACATGAAAAATGGGTGTCCACATAATTTAAGCCAGCTTCCAGCCTTTTACAACTGATTATTGAGCAGCTGGCTCACCGTTTTCTAATCAACTTGCTAGAAAACTCTAAACGGCTAAGTACTTGCCTTCCCAAAAGAAGCTAAGTACTTGATCCAGCAACAGTCCGTAGAGCAGCTGTCTGACTGGCAAGACGACAACCAAGGGAAGGCGGCAAAGGAAAAATCCAAAGAGCAATGGGCAAGAAGAGATAGAACACGGAGAAATATTTACATAGAAAAGGCCCTTGGCCGAATCTTGAAAACAAAAGTTCAAGATACACCCCGCAGGTGGAATTGTGCAAATTAACAAGTTCATCGAGACTATTAAGCAGATAAAAGCAAAGACGAAGTGGTAGCCTAGGAAACTGCAGACGAATTCGGAGGATCGGAGGAGTCGGCGGTGCCAGTTGCCAGAGCGGCCGGCTAGTTGGACTCCGTTTGGTCGCCTCTAGCAGCAGCTGGCTCGGTTGGGCACGACTCATTGCTAGAGGCGCGGTCGAGCTGGGGCTGGTCGTCCGCTCCGACCTCTGGCGCCTCCTCTTTGCCTCCTTCCTCCGCCTCGCCTTCTTCCTCGCCACTGGAGTCAATCACCTCCGCCGAGTCCTCGCCGTCGTCCGGGTTCAGCCCGAACCACTCCGGCGGCACCTCGTCGCCGTTCTCAGCCTGCTCTGGGACGAAGACGCTGTTGTCGGTGTATTCGGTGATCGACGCTGCATGCTTGATGAGATCGTCTTCCACGACCGCCAACTCCGCCTGAGCTTCTAGCTGGAACGTGGCTAGCTGGGCTAGACTCAGCGCAGGATACCACGCCTTGACGAACTCTGTGGCCTGGTGCGCTCCAGCCCGGGCCGAAGAGCCCTTCCAGGCCTCAAGGCGGCCAGCCACTACCTCCAGCCAGTCGGTAGTCCGACTGGGGGTGTGCGGTGCCTGCATATCCGGCCACAGGGCGGCAATCGCCTGGGCGCCGACACGCTGAAGCCGGCGCAGCATCCGGTGAGTTGGCCGAAGGCGGGCCTCGATGCTCAGGATCTGCTCGTCAAGAGTTCGGGGGGCATCGGCGGCGATCTTTTCGCCGTCCGCCCTCCGCCCTTTGCGATCCGCTTCGATGGCTTGGTTGGCAGCGATCGAGTGGCCAGGGAAGAAGTCTGCCAAGACAGAAGAACGAAGAACAAGATTAAAGACTAGAGGTTGACTCGACTAGCAGTCGGCAACTTAGAAAAGGAAAATGAGGGGAAGCTCACCGTCGACGAGATCTTCGATCTCATGGAAGCCGGAGGCCAGCATCGCCTCCTTGTCAGTCCAGGAGGAGTGCTCGGTCGCGAATTCGGCAAGGAGGGCGGTCTCCTTATCCTCCGCCTCTCTCTCAGTCTTTTTGAGCAGCTCCTTCTACTCCGCCAGTTGCATGGCCAGCAGATCGCGCTCTGCGGCCAGCTTGTTGCACTCCTCCTCCTTGGCACGTAGCACGGTGTTGGCATCGCCTAGCTGCTGCTGCAGGGTGGTGTTGGCCTCTGCAGAAGAAGAAGAAGAAAAAAGGTGTTAGTCGTCAACAAGGAAGAAAGGTCGCTGGGGAGATCCGGCCCGACTGCTCAGCAGTCGGCCCGAATCTCGGGGGCTACAGCCCGCGGGTGCGCAAGCGCGCCCCCGCGAAGAAAGGAATCATCAACAGAAAGAAGAATAGTCGCCGGGGAGATCCGGCCCGACTGCTCAGCAGTCGGCCCGAATCTCGGGGACTACAGCCCGCAGCTGCGCCAGCGCGCCCCCACAGAGAAGGAAGAGGATTCACTCCGGCTTTCCGACAAGTCGGCGGTCCGCTTGGCTAGCTCCTCAACGTTGGCGTTGAAGGTGGTCACGCGAAGATTGTGGTAATCCTGTGACAAAATTTCAGACAAGTGTTGGTACTTGGAACTCGCCGATTAGAGTTCCGAGCCGCCTGCTCAGCAGCCAGCCCGAAACTCGGGGACTACACCCAGTGGGTGCGCTGGCGCGCCCCCACAAAGAAGAACAAGAAACAGAGACCAAGAACGAGGACACGTACCCGGATGGCTGCTCGCGATGTCGGATGCGCCTTGGTGCAGTCCTTGATGGCATCGCCCTCGACTCGAATCTTGGCTTGGACGTCCTAAACTGCCCGATTCAACGGGCCCGTCCCGCCTCCCTACACCCACCCAGTGGGCGTGGCGCTCGTCGTCTCTGTGTCCGGGATCGTGGAGCTCGCGGCGCCGGTCTCCAAAGGGCGCGGGGCCGAAGCCGCCTTCATGAGACGGCGACGCGTCGGCATGCCGACCTGGAGAACTAGGCCCGACACCACCTCATCTTCAGTCGGCGGCACCGGCGGGTCCGCCAGCTGTCCGCCTTGTACGCTCCTAGATGGCGGCGGTGGCGGCACAATCACATCTGGCCTAGAAGCATCGCCGCCGTCCCTCTCCATGACCGGGTTTTCACCGTCGGCTTCCCCAGTCTGCCCCGTAAACTCTGGAGGCGGCGGCGCGGAGTTCAGTGGAATGACAAAAACCGCCGATTGGTGGTGCGCGGCTTCTTCAGCCTGCTTCTTCGCCACAACGGCGGCCTCAGCCTCCGCCGGTTTTTTCTGGGCGGCGGCCTCCGCCTTCTCGGCCTCCGCCTTCTCGGCCTCCGCCTTCTCGGCCTCCGCCAGTTTTTCCTGGGCGGCGGCCTCCGCCTTCTCCAGGAGGGCGGCCGCCCGCTCTTCGCGCGCCTCTCGCGCGTTTCGCTCTGTCGCCTCCCGGAGGTCAGCGGCCGGATGGACCCGCCAAGTGGTGGTGGAGGTCTCCGTCGACCCTACGACGGAGGCAGCTGCGACCTTATCAAGAGAGAGGGGAGCCCTAGACCAAGGGAAAATGAGCAAAAACTCAGACAAGATCAACGAAAGAAAAAATGAAGGCGAACGGAAGGAGCACTTATGCGGAGACCAGCAGCGGCTTCTTCTCCTCCTTGCGGAAGCGGTTGGCCTTCGCGGCCGCTTCGTCCCGCTTGGTCACCGCGGCCGAGCCCTTGGGTTTCTTCGGCCGGCTGCCGAACATGCTCGGCGCGGCCCTGCGCTTCTTCGCGCCGCCTTGAGCGTCCGACGCGACAGAAGAGCTCGCGCCGGGCTGGCCGACTCCTGGCTGGTGGCGCGGGGCCACCTCCTCGTCACCGTCAGGCCAGTCCTCAAGACTGGCCCCGAGTCTCGGGCGACCCACTTTGCCGCCTCCTCCCTCGGCGTCATCCTCCAGGGCCGCCGCCCCCAAGTCGGGGTCGTCAACGTCGCTCTCCGCCCGGTCGGGGAGGAATTCGCGGTCCGGCCCCATGGTGCCGGTTGCTGGCTGGAGGAGGGGGTTCTGACCAAAGCTGACTGGTCAGATCGGACAAGACGGACTCGGTGACAGAGAAGTCAAGAAAGTCAAACAAAAAGAGAAAAAGAAACAACTCACCGGAGGAGGAGGGTCGGCACGTGAATACGGCTCCTTGTCGAACTGCCACTCTTCTTTGAGGTTGCAGTTCGCAAGATAATTCACCATATAGGCTACCTCTTCGTGTGGCATTTCCTTGGTGCACATCCGACTCGGGTCCCATAGCCCGCTCATCTGGCAAATTAAGGGGGGGAGACCTTGGAGTGGGAGCACTCGGCACGCCACAAAGGCGGCCAGCAAATCTGGCCCGGTCAGGCCCTCCAACTGCGTCAGCACTCGGAGTCGCACGACGGCGCCGGCTCATGCGGGCGTCAGCATCCTCGCCCGATACGACCAGTTGGGCTGCCTCCCAGCCGGCGGGCCGGCCACGTAGGCCGGCAGATTGACCCAGTCGCCCTCCGCGAAGATGCTCTTCACGTAGAAGTACGAACGCTGCCACATCTTCACCGACTTTATCAGCCTGATGGGGGGAAACGGGTTGTCGGCCCCCGACCTCTGCACGGCGATGAACGCGCCGCACTGAGCCGGCACGCCTGCGGCTTGGGTGCCAAGCTTGGAGTAGAAGAACTCCCCCAGAGCTCGATGGTGGGGAGAACGCCGAGGAAGCCTTCGCACAAGGAGACGAAGGCGGACAGCAGCACCACCATGTTGGGGGTGAGATGGTGTGGCTGGAGACCGTAGAATTCAAGAAAGGAGCGGAAGAAGCTGCTTGCCGGTAGGCCAAGGCCGCGTAGGCAGTGCGAGCGGAAGACGACCCGCTCGCCCTCCTGCGGCGACGGTGAGATTTCCCCCCTCGGCGCGAGACGGACCCGCACAAAGTCCTTTCCGGGCAGCCGACGCGTCTTGCGGAGGAAATCGACATGATCGTCATGGACCTCCGAACCGTCCCAGGTGCCGGAGTGCACCGCGGGGGCGTGGCGGCGGAAGAAGAGCTCATCGGGAACGGACCACCGCAGCGCTCGACGTAGCTTGGGGCGCAGCGGCGAGATGAAGAAGAAGAGGAAGCAATGAGGAGGAGGGGCGTGCGTGCTCTGCCCCTCCCCCTCCCCCTACTTATAGACTCATGGGCTGCGAGGCCGAGGGGGCAGTTGTGGGATCTACTGCGCCCACAACCCCATGCCCCCAAGTTTATCGCGCAAAGTTACTGCGTGCAGTAACTTCGCGGGAACCTCAACCGTCCACCCCGGCCGCAGCGGATCCGCTCACGCGCCGAGGCGCGGTAGTGGCGAGCCCCGCGTGTAGGCATGTCCTATCGCGCGTGTGGGTGGGCAGACTGGCCTGGCCGCTTGTTGCCACGTGACAGGCCCGAAACGGGCGGCGGCCTGGAAGCTTAGCTAGTACGCCACTTGGATCCTGCCGAGGCGTTCGGAAATTTTGGACTAGTCAAAATTGGGCGAGTTCGACTCCTACCAGTCGGCCCGGCAGAAGTCGAACAAGGTTTCACCTCAAGCACTCGGAGAAAGAAACTGCCGAGGCTCTTCGACTGATCATCCGTGGCGCCTCATCAGCTTCGGGGACTACTGTCGGAGTAATGGTCCACAAGTACGCTAACCCGAAGCCCAGAACCTTTCAAGACATCCGGGCTGACTGCGCCCCTCAAGACGCCAAGATGAAGAGCCGCCTTTTGAAGGCCAGCTGAAGGAACAACCGACTGCCCGCATGCGGCCGAGTCCTGGAGGCGAGGTCAAGACGGGCCGACTCTTGCCTGGAGGCTTCCAGAGAAGCCGGCCACGGGGAGTCGGCCCACGGCACCAACAAAGCCCATGCCCTCATCAGGGGGGATGGGACGGGGAGTGGTAACAGTGAAGCCCACTCCCTCCCCTTTCCAGGGGATGGCTAGGCCACAGTGCGCTGTACCAACGGAGATCTCCGTCCGGCGCGGCACTGTTGCCATGTCACTCCTGACATTAGCACTAGTGGGCGGAGTCCTGTACCCATGACGGCCTATCAGTACGGTCCAGGGATGATGAGCCCTACCGGTCAGCGAGAGTACAGAAGACGGCAAGAGCGCCACCAGTCGGACCCGAAGGGAGCGAGCCCCCGGGAGTCGGCCTGCCCCTCCCACGGGTCCCACGCGCCATTAACCAGACGAGACAGGGATTGGCTACAGTAATCGCCCGCCAGGCGGCGGGGCTGTAGCCACGACCTCATGACCAGGCTTGCGTCATTAGAGGCACGGCTACAGTAATCAGCAGTCGGCGGGGCCCACCAGTCGGCGGGCCCCAACAGTCGTCACAGAGGCCGCAGTTGGTTTACCATTGTACCCCTGGGGGTAGGCCTATATAAACCCCCTAGGGCACCCATGCAATGGGTTCCAACCCATTAGAACTAGACCATGTCCTAGGGGGAGGAGAAAGCTAGCCTTGCCTTCTCCTACCTCCAGCATACAGCTCGAGGAGCGCCCTTGTACTCACTTTGCCTTAGTGATCATGCGGAGACCCCGCAGAGCAGTACTAGGGGTGTTATCTCCTAGGAGAGCCCCGAACCTAGGTAAAGTACGCCAGCGTTCATGTCTACGCCTGATCCTGCTTCTGGGCAGCAGCGACGTTCTACTCGCTCCCACCATGATAAGCCATCCATTGGCATATGTCGCACCCAACTATAACACCCCGGATATAACTTTCCCAATTTGTAATCCAACTCTTGCCGTTTCCGGCTTTAAGTTAATTTATTTTCTCGGGTTCGGGTCTTTGTCTCCGTGTGTTGTTATCGTTGTCATGCATCTCATATCATGTCATTATGTGCATTGCATTTGCATATGTGTTCATCTCATGCATCCGAGCATTTTCCCCGTTGTCCGTTTTGCATTCCGGCGCTTCGTTCTCCTCCGGTGGTCATTTCTAGCTTTCTTTCGTGTGTGGGGATTAAACATTTCCGGATTGGACCGAGACTTGTCATGCGGCCTTGGTTTACTACCGGTAGACCGCTTGTCAAGTTTCGTATCATTTGGACTTCGTTTGATGCTCCAACGGTTAACCGAAGGACCGAAAAGGCCTCGTGTGTGTTGTAGCCCAACACCCCTCCAATTTGGCTCAAAACCCACCAAACTCTGCTCCATCATCTAGATCGTTCGATCACGATCGCGTGGCCGAAAACCGCACCTCATTTGGACTCTCCTAGCTCCACTCATGCCTATAAATAGCCCCCCCCCCCCCGAAATTCGGATCTCTCCCTCCCCCCGAAACCCTAATTTCGTCTCCGCGAGGCCGGGCATTGTCCGCCCCGCGCCGGACACGTCCGCCGCCGCCCCCTCGCCCTATCTCGTCGCGCCACGTGGCACTCGCCACCACGCCGCCGCCGCGGCCCGGGAGGCCCAAATCGGGCCCCCGCGAGCCCGAGCCACCGCCGCCCGGCACCCGCGCCTCCGCCGCCCCTCGTCCTCGCGCCCGGTGGCCGGCACCGCCACCCAGCCATCTCCGGCCGCCCGGAGCCGGCCGGACCTCGCCGCACCGCGGGAGCCACCGCCTACCGCCGCCGTCTACGCCACCCCGGCATCCTCCTCTACTCTGGCCGGCGTGCCCCGCCCGGATCCGGCGAACCCCCCCTCCATCTCCGGCCACCACCACCATCTCCGGCCGGCCATCCTCGAAAAACGTGCTCGGGTGAGCAGTGCGCTACAGTGCCAGATCCAGATCTGGATCCCTCGGTTGACTTTTTCCCCTCCGAACCCTAATTTTTGTGCATACTTTGACCTGCCACATCTCCGCATTCGTAGCTCCGATTTGGACATATAGCATATCAAAATGTTCGTCACGATGAGTACATCATTTCATTCCATTGCATCATTTTCATTTGAGTTCATCTTGATGCCCGAAATGCTGTTAGAAGAGGGCTTTGTGAGTTATTTGTCAGATCTGCTAGTTCATCTTAGACTTTTGTTATTTTTGCCATGATTATTGTGTGTATGATATGCCTATGAGTCCTGCATATGTTTTGTTAAGGGTTTTATCATCTTTCCAGAGGTGCAACCCATGTATTTTTGTGATGTGTGTGGTGCTTAGTGCAAGCTTGCAAAGAGAGGCACCCGGTAAATATGTTTTCTGGGACTTAGTGTTTTCACTAAGTCCTGGGATTATTTAGTTCATGATGCCATATGTTCATGTTGTTTCCTAGTGATCCGTTCCTCTTTTGAGGATGATCAGTAAAGGAGTCTTGTTAATATTGTAGTGCTCTATCCATCCATGTCTTTGTTTGCATATATGGAGCACCCTAGCTTGAGTCAATCGAGCTCTACTTTTGCTTCGTTGTGAATTTGGGCAGATCGTCAACTTGTTTGCGATTTTGCCGATGTTATTGTAGTTGATCCGTGCATGCTATGCCATTGTTCTTGCCATGTCTAGCTTGTATTTTGTGCCTTCTTAATGGATATATGCTTGCCTTGCCATGAACTGCACCGTAGTGAGAGCATCAAGCTCGTTAACATGCCTTCGTGAGTTATGTTTCAGCATGTCCCAGTTTTCACAAAGTCTGAAAACTGATTATGTTTTTGCTATGTTCGTGGGCTTGTTAGTATATTTTGTGATACCTTTTGGCTCAAGGTCACTAAGGGACTTTTGTTAAGCTTGTTGAGTAGCTCCATGCCATGTCTTTCTTTGTCATGTTCAGGTCCTGTAGCATGTTGTTTTGCTGCTCCGAAGAGGGCTTCATGATCTGAAATTCCAGACAAGTGTAAATTTCACTAAGTCTGAGATCTGTTTACCATTTGCGTTTTTGCCATGCTTGTTTGAACCTCTTAATGGATGAATTGGCCGTAGCTCAGTGCCAGACTTTTGTTAAGCATCTTGAATGCTTCCCTGCCATGTATTTTGAAGCCATGTTTGAGTGTTGTAGCATGTTTATCTCATTGCATTTAGATGCCTACTTGCTGTATATCGCAGACCGGTGTCATATTTGAAACGCTTGCCATTTCCAAACCGTAACTCCGATTCCGGCGTTCTTTATATCGTTTTCAAGCGATTTCATCTCATATTTCCAGTGGCACACTTGGTTTTCCATGTTGAGGCCAGGTTCATGCATTCCCTATCATATCTTGCATATGCATTCCGCATTGCATCCCGCATAGCATACCATCATTGCATCGTGTTGTTTGAGTATGCACGTGGTTGATTGTATCCTTGTTGCTTGTTTGTCTTGTTTGGGTAGAGTCGGGAGACGAGTTCTCTAACGAGGAGCCCATTGAGTTTTCTTTCGAGGATCTTGTCAACTCTGACAACTTTGTAGGCAAGATGATCATACCCTCGAAATCACTACTATCTTTGCTATGCTAGTTTGCTCGCTCTTTTGCTATGCCAATGCTACGATGCCTACCATTTGCTTGTTAGCCTCCCAAATTGCCATGTTCAGCCTCTAACCCAGCATTGTCCTAGCAAACCGTTGATTGGCTATGTTACCGCTTTGCTCAACCGCCTCTTATAGCGTTGCTAGTTGCAGGTGAAGATTGGAGCCGTTCCTTGTTGGAACATTTATTTACTTGTTGGGATATCATTATATTGCCATGTTATCTTAATGCATCTATATACTTGGTAAAGGGTGGAAGGCTCGGCCTCTCGCCTAGTGTTTTGTTCCACTCTTGCCGCCCTAGTTTCCGTCATATCGGTGTTATGTTCCTGGATTTTGCGTTCCTTGCGCGGTTGGGTGATAATGGGAACCCCTTGATAGTTCGACTTGATTCAAGCTTTTCCAGCAATGCCCAACATTGGTTTTACCATTTGCCACCTAGCCTCTTTTTCCCTTGGGTTTCCGGAGCCCGAGGGTCATCTTATTTTAACCCCCCCCCCCCCCCCCCCCCGGGCCGGTGCTCCTCTGAGTGTTGGTCCAACCGAGCGATGTCCGGGGCTACCAGTGGCAACTCTGGGCTGGCCTACCCGACGTCTTGCTCATCCGGTGTGCCCTGAGAACGAGATATGTGCAGCTCCTATCGGGATTTGTCGGCACATCTGGGTGGTGTTGCTGGTCTTGTTTTAACCTGTCGAAATGTCTTGTTGTACCGGGATACCGAGTCTGATCGGAATGTCTCGGGTGGAGGTCTATTCCTTCGTTGACCGTGAGAGCTTGTCATGGGCTAAGTTGGGACCCCCCTGCAGGGATTGAACTTTCGAAAGCCATGCCCGTGGTTATGGGCAGATGGGAATTTGTTAATGTCCGATTGTAGATAACTTGAACCTTAACTTAATTAAAATGAATCAACCGTGTGTGTTACCGTGATGGCCTCTTCTCGGCAGAGTCTGGGAAGTGGCCACAGTGTTGGAGTAATGTTTGTGCAGGTTGCTCTCTAGTTTCTCGCTCGCGCTTTGCCTCCTCTTCT
The DNA here is from genome assembly GCA_034509565.1 of Triticum monococcum. Taxonomy (NCBI): domain Eukaryota; kingdom Viridiplantae; phylum Streptophyta; class Magnoliopsida; order Poales; family Poaceae; genus Triticum; species Triticum monococcum. The sequence continues at coordinate 197,312,215 of CM067842.1, read as the reverse complement.
CGCTCTCTTTTGCGAATAAGTTAGCCACCATATATGCTAGTCGCTTGTTGCAGCTCCACATATATTTACCCTATCCTACCTATTGAGCTTAAATAGTCTTGATCGCGAGGGTGCGAGATTGCGGAGTTCCTGTGGCTCACTGATTACTATTACACCAGATGCAGGGCCAGATGATACAGCTCCAGATGGCACGCTTGAGCTCAAGTGGAAGTACGACGAGGACTCTCAGCATTACTATGTTTCTTTTCCTGATGATCAGTAGTGGTGCCCAGTTGGGGTGATCGGGACCTTGTCGCTTGTTGGGTTATCTTTTATTTTGGCGCCGTAGTCGGGCCATGAGTGTTTGGATGATGTATGTTATTTATGTACTTGATTGACGTGGCGAGTGTAAGCCAAATATGTTATCCCTTTTATTCATCTATATTACATGGGATGTTTGTGATGATTGCCCGACTTGCGACATATGCCTTCAATGCGATTATGCCTCTAGGTCGTGCCTCGACACGTGGGAGATATAGTCGCATCGAGGGTGTTACAAGTTGGTAATCAGAGCCTTCCCCGACCTTAGGAGCCCCCACTGATTGATCGTTTTTAGCAGCCGAGTTGTGTCTAGAAAAAATGTTTTGAGTCATTTAGGAATTATATATCGGAGAGTTTAGGAATTCTTTTTTACTTCCCAGTCTCCTCATCGCTCTGGTAAGGCATCCTGACGTAGAGTTTTGACTCTTCTCTTCTCAAATTTCACTAAAAAAAATTTTAGGATCACGCGGGTATCTTGGAATCGTTCCGATGGTGTTATGATGAGAACATTGTCTTGGTGCCTCCTGTCAGGGTTTTAGTCGAAGTGTCCCGGGGAGTTGAGCTCTGAGGTGTTGTCATCATAATTTTATCGTTGCAGTTCTGGAATACCTGAGTCTAGTACGTCGACATCGAAAATCTCTTTTATGCAGTTCGTTGGTGAGATAACCTCGACGCCACCTAGTACTGGGGCGGGAGTTCGGGAGTATCGCCATAACTTGTATAACAGATGCTTTTCGAAGGTTGAGGTAGATGGTTTCCGAAGGTTTCTTGGTTATGTGTTGAAGGATGGATACAGCTAGATGTAGGAATTGCTAGTTTGGGTGAGATATTATGCTTCCCCTGTATGCCCAACACCTGATTGCATAACCGGAAAGGTTCGGGAGTTTCATAGGTGGGAATTCTTGTAGCTCTAGCTCTTCTTCCACGGATATTGGTTTGAGATTGGGATTTCTTACCGATTATTCATTCTTGATCTGTACCTTGTTGATTTATTTTCTTCTACCTAATTCTACGTAGCGTCGCAATTTATGGATATGTGACCATTTCAAGAGGAATGCATTCGTTCATTTTGTTCGGATGTGTAGACTTTATGTTGCTATTTTCATTCCGTTGGATTCAGCTTCCATATTTGTCTATCATTGTACTAATGGATGTCAACCTCTTCAGGATGGCTCCTCCAACGCGCACGACTCCGAATCCTGATCCGCCACCACCTCCACCTCCTCCGGAGGCATGGCAAGCTGTGATGGCCGCTACCAATGCAAACACACAGTTGATCATGCAAATTCTCCAAGAGCGCAATCAAGGCAACCAAGGGAATCAAGGCAACAATCAGAATCACTTTGCTACACTAAACCAGTTCCTTGCTAACGGGCCAAAGACGTTCAGCAATTGTGTTGAGGCAACCAATGTTGACGATTGGCTTGTGGATCTGTCCAAGCATTTTGAGTGCAGCAACATCAGGCCTGAAGATTTCGTCAAGTTCGCTTCCTTCCAACTCAAAGATCAAGCTGCAAAATGGTTCCAGTAGTACAAGGATTCCAGAGGTGGACGTGTGATCACTTGGGATGAATTCCGTCAAGATTTCCGAGCTCATCAAATCCCTAAGAGTGTGACTGAAAGTAAGCGTGAGGAATTCCGCAACCTGAAGCAAGGCTCTTTGTCTGTCTATGACTACAACAAGTTGTTCCAGAGGCTCGCCCACTTTGCCAAGTAGGACGTCCCTGATGAGAAGAGCATGATATACCAGTTCAGGGGTGGTCTCAGAGAAGAAATCCAGCTAGCTCTTGTTCTCTTTGAGCCCTTGAGGTACGATGAGTTCTACAACATGGCACTGAAGCAAGAGGCTGCTCAGTTGAGGTGTGATGCTTCCAAGAAGCGAGTCAGAGACACTACGCCTTCTTCCTCTACTCAAGTGGCCAAGCAGCAGAAGTATTGACTTCCTCCTCCTCCGTTCCGTCAGCCGTATCAGTAGAAGAGCAAAGGTGGCAGTGGTTCTTCCCACCCACCCAACCCCGGCTTTCAGAACAAGACTTCGTCTCAAGCTCGAAGATCGAGTGCTCCGTACCACCGTCTGCTTTCAGAGGTCACGTGCAACAAGTGCCAATAGAAGGGTCACCATGCCAACAAGTGTTTCAACCAGAGGCGTCTTCCTCCTCCTCCTGTCAGATCGGCAAGTACAGCCGTGGTCAAGCATAACCCCAAGCACGCCAAGGTCAACTTGATGAATGCAGCTCAGGCAGAGGATTCGTCAGATGTCATCATGGGTAACCTTCCTATTAATGATATTCCTGCAAAAGTTCTTTTTGACATGGGTGCATCGCATTGTTTCATTTCCAAACCTTTTGCATCAAAGTATGAGTGCGATTATCAGTATCTGCAAAGTGCCTTGCAAATTGTGTCACCAGGCAAGCAGATGACAGCTAACACCTGCGTTCCGGAAGTTACTATCACCTTGGGCGACTACAAGTTCCTTTCTTCCGCAATTGTTCTTGGTGACTCAGATATTGATCTTATTCTCGGAATGGATTGGCTTTCTAAGCACAAGGCACATCTCGATTGTGCAGCCAGGCAGATTCAATTGACTCATTCGTCTGAGGACGTAATTGTCTTTGCCGCTCGGGGTAATACTATCCGTCTATTTTCTCTCAATGAGAAGGGTGAACTGGATGCTATCTCGCAGATTCCAACCATTTGCGAATATCAAGACGTCTTTCCAGAAGAGCTTCCAGGAATGCCTCCGCACCGGCCAGTTGAATTTGTTATTGATCTTGAGCCTGGTACGGAACCTGTGTGCAAGCGTACTTACAAGCTCGGACCTGAAGAGTTAAAGGAGCTGAAGAAGCAACTCGATGTTCAAGAAAGAATGGGTCTCATCCGGCCTAGTTCTTCTCCGTGGGGTTGTGGTGTTCTTTTTGTGAAGAAAAAGGATGGAACGGACCGACTTTGTGTTGATTACCGTCCATTGAATAAGAAGACCATCAAGAACAAATACCCACTTCCCAACATCAACGAGCTGTTCGAACAACTCAAGGGTGCCCAAGTATTCTCCAAGCTTGATCTCCGTATGGGTTATCATCAGATTCGAATCCGTGAGCAAGATATTCCCAAGACGGCCTTCAGGACAAGCTATGGGTCATATGAATACACTGTCATGTCTTTTGGCCTCGTCAACGCTCCTCCGACGTTCTCTCGCATGATGAACTTCATCTTCAACGCCTACAGCAATGACTTCGTGTTGGTCTATCTCGATGACATTCTGGTTTTCTCGAAGAACAAGGAAGATCATGCCAAGCACTTGCGTTTGGTTCTCGACAAGCTGAGGGAACACCGGTTCTACGCCAAGTTCTCCAAGTGTGAATTTTGGCTCGATGAGGTTCTTTATCTTGGTCATATAATCTCTGCCAAGGGCATTGCCGTGAATCCTGAGAAGGTGTCTGCAATTGTGAATTGGGAACCTCCTCAGAACGTGAAGCAACTCCATAGCTTCCTCAATCTCACAAGCTATTGTCGAAGATTCATTGAAAACTTTTCTAAGATCGCGAAGCCTCTCTCAAATCTTCTCCAGAAGCACATCAAGTACATTTGGTCTCCGGAGTGTGACATTGCTTTCAACACTTTGAAAGAGAAATTGATCACTGCTCCAGTTCTGACTCCGCCTGATGAATCCAAACCATACGAGGTCTTTTGTGATGCCTCTCTCCAAGGTCTTGGCGTAGTGTTGATGCAAGAGAAGAAAGTTGTTGCTTATACCTCTCGCCAGTTGAAGCCTAATGAGAAGAACTACCCCACTCATGATCTCGAGTTGGCAGCAGTTGTGCATGCTCTTTTGACTTGGAGTCATCTCTTATTGGGAAGAAAAGTGGACATTTTCACTGATCACAAGAGTCTCAAGTACAACTTCACTCAGCCTAATCTCAACCTCAGGCAAACTCGATGGGTCGAAATGATTCAAGAGTATAATCCGAGTATTGAGTATACTCCAGGCAAGGCCAGTGTGATTGCTGACGCATTGAGTAGAAGGCCTACTGTAACAGTCTGATTCTCAAGCCTTATCAACCCGAGCTTTGTGAAGCTTTCCGCAAACTTAATCTGCAAGTTGTTCCTCAAGGTTTCCTCGCCAACCTTCAAGTCTCTCCTACCTTGGAAGACCAGATTCGCCAAGCCCAGCTTCTTGATGCTATGGTGAAAAAGGTGAAGATTGCGATTGCCAAGAGTCAACCCAAGTACAAGTGCTACCGCCTTGATGACAAGGACACTCTCTTCTTCGAGGATCGTATTATTGTACCCAAAGGTGAACTTCGTAAAGTGACCATGAATGAGACTCACAATTCTCTCCTCTCCATCCACCCTGGGAGCACGAAGATGTATCAGGACCTTAAGCAAGCTTATTGGTGGACTTGAATGAAGCGCGAGATTGCTCAATTCGTGAATGAATGTGATGTCTGCAAAAGAGTGAAGGCGGAACACCAAAGGCCAGCTGGTCTCCTCCAACCTCTTGCCATTCCAGAATGGAAGTTTGACCACATTCAAATGGACTTCGTGACTGGGTTTCCAAAGTCCAAGCGTGGCAATGATGCTATATTCGTTGTCATTGACAAACTCACTAAAGTGGCACATTTTCTGCCTATCAAAGAGTCGATCACTGCAGCTCAATTGGCGGAACTCTACACCTCTTGAATTGTCTCTCTGCATGGTATTCCTCAAGTGATCTCTTCAAACCGTGGCAGCATCTTTACCTCCAAGTTTTGGGATTCTTTTCAGAAGGCCATGGGCACCAACATCCGCTTCAGCACAGCTTTCCATCCTCAAACAAGCGGTCAAGTCGAGCGTGTCAACCAAATTCTTGAAGATATGCTCAGGGCTTGTGCGATCTCCTTCGGCATGAAGTGGGAGGATTGTCTTCCTTATGCTGAATTCTCCTACAACAACAGTTTTCAAGCAAGTTCGGGCAAGGCCCCATTCGAAATTCTGTATGGCAGGAAGTGCCGTACCCCTCTCAACTGGTCTGAAACCGGTGAACGTCAGCTTTTGGGAAATGACTTAATCACAGAGGCAGAAGAAATGTGCAAAGTCATTCGAGATAACCTCAAAGCAGCCCAATCCCGCCAGAAGAGCTACTCTGATAGTAAGCACCGTGATTTGGCTTTCGAGATCGGAGATCATGTTTACCTCCGCGTCTCTCCTATGAAAGGGACTCGTCGCTTCGGTATCAAAGGGAAGCTTGCCCCTAGATACGTGGGACCTTTCAAGATTGTCAGCAAGAGAGGCGACCTCGCCTATCAACTCGAGCTTCCTTCAAATTTGGCAAATGTTCATGATGTGTTCCATGTCTCTCAGCTCCGAAAGTGCTTCAAGACACCTAACCGCACCGTCAACTTCGAGGACATTGAGCTCCAAGAAGATCTCTCCTATCGTGAGCACCCCGTTGCTATCCTTGAAGACACTGAATGCAAGACTCGCAACAAGTCGATCAAGTTCCTTAAAGTCAAGTGGTCACACCATTCCGACCGTGAAGCTACCTGGGAACGCGAGGATCACCTCCGTTCTGAGTACCCGGCATTCTTTCAGCCCTAGATCTCGGGACGAGATCTTTTCGTAGTGGTGGAGTGTTGTAACACCCCGGATATAACTTTCCCAATTTGTACTCCAACTCTTGCCGTTTCCGGCGTTAAGTTATTTTATTTTCTCGGGTTCGGGTTTTTGTCTCAGTGTGTTGTTACCGTTGTCTTGCATCTCATATCACGTCATCATGTGCATTGCATTTGCATACGTGTTCATCTCATGCATTCGAGCATTTTTTCCGTTGTCCGTTTTGCATTCCGGCGCTTCGTTCTCCTCCGGTGGTCATTTCTAGCTTTCTTTCATGTGTGGGGATTAAACATTTCCGGATTGGACCGATACTTGCCAAGCGGCCTTGGTTTACTACCGGTAGACCGCCTGTCAAGTTTCGTATCATTTGGACTTTGTTTGATACTCCAACGGTTAACCGAGGGACCGAAAAGGCCTCGTGTGTGTTGCAGCCCAACACCCCTCCATTTTGGCCCAACACCCACCAAACTCTTCTCCATCATCTAGAGCGTTCGATCACGATCACATGGCCAAAAACTGCACCTTATTTGGACTCTCCTAGCTCCTCCTATGTCTATATATACACCCCCCCTCGAAAAATTCACGGATTCCCTCTCGAAACCCTAGTCCGCTTCGTCTCCACGCGCCGGCGGACGAATTTCCGTCCGGCCGGACATGTCCGATGCCCTCGCCGCGCCACGTGTCGCTCACTAACAGGGCGAGCCGCCGCGCCCACTTCACCGCCCGGCCGGCCCGCCGAAGCCCGCCGCAGGGCCTCCTGGCCCGAAGGCGCCCCGACGCCACGCCCGAGGTCCGACGCCCCGCGCCGCCTCCCTCCTCGGCTCCGGTGACCGGCGACCGCCGCTCCGCCGCTCCAACTCGACGCCGGCAGCCGCCGCTCCGCTCCGCCTCGACCCGGTCTGTGCCACCCCGCGCCGCCCGGCCTCGTCCCGCCGCCTCTCCGCCGTCCCGTGCTCCGGCGGGGGCCCCTGCGAGCCCCTCGACCTCACCGGCCGGCGAGCCCGCCAGGTCCGGCTGCCTCCTCCGAAGAACCTCGATCGGCGCGCCGGTGAACAGTGCATCATGCCCGATTCAGATCTGTGAACAGTAAACCCTAGGGGTAAAATTCGTATGTCCCCAATTTTTTCCTGATCCAAGTGCCCTTCTTCATGACCCCGTAAATTTGCATCCGTAGATCCGATTCATGCATATAGCATATCAAAATGTTCATCTCTGAGAGTACATCATTCCATTCCATTGCATCATTTTCATTTGGGTTTATCTTGATGCCCGAAATGCTATTAGAAGAGGGCTACTTGAGTTAATAGTCAGATCTACTACTCCATCTTAGACATTTGTCATTTTTGCCATGATTATTGTGTGCATGATATGCCCATGAGTTCTACATATGTTTTGTTAAGGGTTTTGTTATCTTTCCAGAGGTGCAACCCGTGTATTTTTGTGATGTGTGTGGTGACTAGTGCAAGCTTGCAAAGTGAGGCACTTGGTAATTCTGTTTTCAGGGACTTAGCATTTCCACTAAGTCCTTGAGCTGTTTAGTTCGTGATGCCATATGTTCATGTTGTTTCCTAGTGATTCGTGCCTCTTTTAAGGATGATCAGTAAGGATGTCTTGTTAATCTTGTAGTGCTCTATCCATCCATGTCTTTGTTTGCATATTTGGAGCACCCTAGCTTGAGTCAATCGAGCTCTTCTTTTGCTACTTTGTGAATCTAGGCAGATTGTCAACTTGTTTGCAATTTTGCCGAGGATGTTGTAGTTGATCCGTGCATGCTATGCCATTGTTCTTGCCATGTCTAGCTTGCATTTTGTGCCTTCTTAATGGATGTATGCTTGTCTTGCCATGACTTGCACCGTAGTGAGTGCATCGAGCTCGTAAACATGCCTACTTGAGTTATGGTTTCAGCATGTCCCAGTTTTCACTAAGTCTGAAAACTGATTATGTTTTTGCTATGTTCACATGCTTGCAATTGTATTTTGTGATCCCTTTTGGCTCAAGGTCACTAAGGGACTTTTGTTAAGATCTTTGAGTAGCTCCATGCCATGTCTTACTTTGTCATGTTCAGGTCCTGTAGCATGTTGTTTTGTTGCTCCGAAGAGAGCTACTTGGTCTGAAATTCCAGACAAGTGTTAATTTCACTAAGTTTGAGATATGTTTACCATTTGCATTTTTGCCATGCTTGTTTGAACCTGTTAATGGATGAATTGGCCGTAGCTCAGTGCTAGACTTTTGTTAAGCATCTTGAATGCATCCCTGCCATGTATTTTGATGCCATTTTTGGGTGCTGTAGCATGTTCATCTCATTGCATTTAGATGGCTACTTGCTGTAAATCGCAGGCCGGTGTCATATTTGAATCGCTTGCCATTTCCAAACCGTAACTCCGATTCCGGTGATCTTTATATCGTTTTCAAGCGATTTCATCTCATCTTTCCAGTGGCACACTTGGTTTTCCAAGTTGAGGCCAGGTTCATGCATTTCCTGTCATATCTTGCATATGCATCCCGCATCGCATCCCGCATAGCATATCATCATTGCACCATCTTGTTTGATCCTTGCACGTGGTTGATTGTGTAGCCGAGAGACGAGTTCGCTAACGAGGAGCCCGTTGAGTTTGCTTTCGAGGAACCAGTCAACTCTGACAACTTTGCAGGCAAGATGATCATACCCTCGAAATCACTACTATCTTTGCTATGCTAGTTTGCTCGCTCTATTGCTATGCCAATGCTACGATGCCTACCACTTGCTTTCAAGCCTCCCAAATTGCCATGTTCAGCCTCTAACCCACCATTGTCCTAGCAAACCATTGTTTGGCTATGTTACCGCTTTGCTCAGCCCCTCTTATAGCGTTGCTAGTTGCAGGTGAAGATTGGAGACCGTTCCTTGTTGGAACATTATTTACTTGTTGGGATATCATTATATTGCCATGTTATCTTAATGCATCTATATACTTGGTAAAGGGTGGAAGGCTCGGCCTCTCGCTTAGTGTTTTGTTCCACTCTTGCCGCCCTAGTTTCCATCATATCGGTGTTATGTTCCCGGATTTTGCGTTCCTTACGCGGTTGGGTTATAATGGGAACCCCTTGATAGTTCGTCTTGATTAAAGCTTTTCCAACAATGCCCAACCTTGGTTTTACCATTTGCCACCTAGCCTCTTTTTCCCTTGGGTTTCCAGAGCCCGAGGGTCATCTTATTTTAAACCCCCCGGGCCAGTGCTCCTTTGAGTGTTGGTCCACCTGTCAGCTGCCAGTGGCCACCAGGGGCAACTCAGGGCTGGCCTACCCGTACCTAAGACAATCTGAGTGTGCCCTGAGAAAGAGATATGTGCAGCTCCTATCGGGATTTGTCAGCACATTCGGGCGGTGTTGCTGGTCTTCTTTTAACCTGTCGAAGTGTCTTGAAGAACCGAGATACCGAGTCTGATCGGAACATCTCGGGAGGAGAGCTTGTCATGGGCTAAGTTGGGACTAAGTTGGGACTCCCCTGTAGGGATTTGAACTTTCAAAAGCCGTGCCCGTGGCTATGGGCAGATGGGTATTTGTTAATGTCCGGTTGTAGATAACTTAAACATTAACTTAATTAAAATGAATCAACTGTGTGAGTTACTGTGATGGCCTCTTCTTGGCGGAGTCCGGGAAGTGGACACGGTGTTGGAGTAATGTTTGCCGCAGGATTGCCCTCTTTAGTTATGCGTTCATGCTTTGCCTTCTCTTCTCGCTCTCTTTTGCGAATAGGTTAGCCACCATATATGCTAGTCGCTTGCTGCAGCTCCACATATTTACCTTGCCTTACCTATTAAGCTTAAATAGTCTTGACCGTGAGGGTGCGAGATTGCTGAGTCCCTGTGGCTCACGGATTACTATTACCCCAGATGCAGGGCCTGATGATACAACTCCAGATGGCGCGCTTGAGCTCAAGTGGGGGTACGACGAGGAATCTCAGTGTTACTATGTTTCTTTTCCTGATGATCAGTAGTGGTGCCTAGTTGGGGTGATCGGGACCATGTCGCTTGTTGGGTTATCTTTTATTTTGGCACCGTAGTCGGGCCATGAGTGTTTGGTTGATGTATGTTATTTATGTACTTGATTGACGTGGCAAGTGTAAGCCAACTATGTTATCCCTTTTATTCATCTATATTACATGGGATGTTTGTGATGATTGCCTGACTTGCGACATATGCCTTCAATGCGATTATGCCTCTAAGTCGTGCCTCGACACGTGGGAGATATAGTCGCATCGAGGGTGTTACACATTTCCTCTCCCCCTCCCCTATTGAAACCATAGGCTGCTCATCCACCGGCATACCAGAGCCCATTCAGTCCCAGCGGCGTCCACCTTGCCAGATCTACTTCCGCGGACGCATTTACCCCTCCCACCTCCCCTAGAAACAAGTAGACTGCTCATCCACCACTGTACCATAGTCCATTCAGTGTCGGCCTTGTCCAGGCACCGGATCAGCTTCGCCGGTACTCTCGTCAACCGCAGCACATCTGCAGCGGCTCCTTCATACTCCCCACCGGATATGCTTCGTCCACAGCCCCGGAGCCACCCCACCGACGCCCCCGTCGACGGCCTCTGATACTGTTCGTCGACACCTTCCTCAACCCTACCAGAGCTGCTTCGCCAACACCATTCTCAACCCTACCGGAGTAGCTTTGCCTATACCATTCTCAACACTACCGGAGCCGCTTTGCCAACGCCCAAGTCCACGACCTCAGATCCGCTCTATCGCACCCTCGTCCAACCTACCGGAGAAGCTTCTAATGCCCCGTCCACGGCTGTAGATCCGCATCGTCGACACCATCCTGAACCCAACCATCGGACCAGCTTCACTGACGCCCTCGTCCAGGGCATCAGATCCGCTTCGCTCACACCATAGTCCAACCTACCGGAGCCGCTCCACAAACACCCAACTCCACTGTCCTAGATCTCCTTAACAGACCCCGACAGCCAGCGCATCATCATCACCCTTACGTTATGATGACCCACAAGTATAGGGGATCTATCATAGTCCTTTCGATAAGTAAGAGTGTCGAACCCAACGAGGAGCAGAAGGAAATGATAACCAGTTTTCATTAAGGTATTCTCTGCAAGCACTGAAATTATCTGTAACAGATAGTTTTGTGATAAGGTAATTTGTAATGGGTAACAAGTAATAAAAGTAAATAAGGTGCAGCAAGATGGCCCAATCCTTTTTGTATAAAAGGACAAGCCAGGACAAACTCTATATAAAGTAAAACACTCCCGATGACACATGGGAATTATCGTCAAGCTAGTTTTCATCACGTTCATATGATTCGCGTTCGGTACTTTGATAATTTGATATGTGGGTGGATCGGTGTTTGGGTACTATCCTTCCTTGGACAATCATCCCACTTATGATTAACCCCTCTTGCAAGCATCCGCAACAACAAAAGAATTATTAAGGTAAACCTAACCATAGCATGAAACATATGGATCCAAATCAGCCCCTTACGAAGCAACTCATAAAGTAGGGTTTAAGCTTCTATCACTCTAGCAACCCATCATCTACTTATTACTCCCCAATGCCTTCCTCTAGGACCAAACAATGGTGATGTGTCATGTAGTCGACGTTCACATGACACCACTAGAGGAAAGACAACATACATCTCATCAAAATATCGAACGAATGCCAAATTCACATGACTACTTATAGCAAGACTTCTCCCATGTCCTCAGGAACAAACGTAACTACTCACAAAGCATATTCATGTTCATAATCAGAGGGGTATTAATATGCATAAAGGATCTGAACATATGATCTTCCACCAAATAAACCAACTAGCATCAACTACACAGAGTAATCAACACTACTAGCAACCCACAGGTACCAATCTGAGGTTTTGAGACAAAGATTGGATACAAGAGATGAACTAGGTTTTGAGATGAGATGGTGCTGGTGAAGATGTTGATGGATATTTACCCCCTCACGATGAGAGGATCGATGGTGAGGACGAAGGTGATGATTTCCCCCTCCCGGAGGGAAGTTTCCTCGGCAGAACAACTCCACCGGAGCCCTAGATTGGTTCTGCCAAGGTCCCGCCTCGTGGCGGCGGAGTTTCATCTCGTAAGCTTGCTTCTAATTTTTTTCTAGGACGAAACACTCCATATAGCCAAAGATGGGCATCAGAGGGCTGCTAGGGGGCCCACGAGGTAGGGAGCACGCCCAGGGGGGTAGGGCGCGCCCCCACCCTCGTGGATGTTGGGTGGACCCCTCTGGTACTTCTTTCACCCAATATTTTTTTATATATTCTGAAACGTGCTCCCGTGAAATTTCAGGACTTTTGGAGATGTGCAGAATAGGTCTCTAATATTTGCTCCTCTTCCAGCCCAGAATTCCAGCTGCCGGCATTCTCCCTGTTCATGTAAACCTTGTAAAATAAGAGAGAATAGGCATAAGTACTGTGATATAATTTCCCATAATGCAATAAATATCAATATAAAAGCATGATGCAAAATGGACGTATCACGTTTCTTACCTCATTCCCACCGTCTGGCAAGAGGCCAAGTGTGACATCCTGGTTTTTGCTCTTTTTCTTTTTCTGGATTTCTTTGCCATTTGATTTGAATTTGGAGTTTTGAATCTACTCAATTGGACTTAATCACTTGGGCATGCCCTTGGTTTTCACCCAAGTGACTCACCTCTCTCTCAAACACCTCATTTCTCTCTGATATGTCACAAAATGGCCCTCGGAATATTCTTCCATAAATGAAAAATATCCATTTCTTCTCTGAAAATCACTTCAGTCACTTATGCTCCAAAGCAACCGTAATTTTTCTTGCCCACAAAAATCAGAGAAAATTCCTGAATATTCCTTAGGCCTTGGCACACCTCCCTATGCAAAAATATTTCATACTTATTTGGAATATTTTTTCTACAGAAAATCTTTTCTGTTCTGGCCAAAAATGCAGTTTCTACATCAAGTGCATTTTTCCTTGATCCAATGGAGCTGAAATTTTTTAGCTTCATTAGCCTCCTAAGAAACTCCTAACCACCAAAGATCAACTCCTAACTCTCTCTAGATCTCTCTCTTTTAACCTCACAAGTTTCTGTCCAGAAACTTTCCAGGAAGATACACTCACACACATTCGACCTGTGATGAACTCAAGACCTTGGATCAACCCAACCTTGCAAAGACTACACGCCAGACACAGTTTGCACAGCCCAGGTCGCGTGATGCCATAGCTCACGTGGTGACCACGCGTAGACAAGGTGTTCGACAGCCGTTTGGCACACTCTGGATGCCGCTGACGTCCCTGTGGCGCTCATGCTCGCTTCCCAGCTCGCCGCACCTTGCCAAACCTCGTCACCATCTTCGTCTTGAAGACATTTACTCCACCCTCCCGCTCACCAATGCTGAAGCTTGCCGCAGTAAGCACGGGCATGACGCAGCCAAGCGTATAGTGCGCCCGTGCAACTGTTCTCGTCGCCACCCAAGCATGTGTCATCGTTTCCTCCCTCCCACAATGGTCGCGTGAGCCACGACTTCTTCTCCCCCTTTCACTGACACCTCTTATCGCCGGGCGCCGTCTCGAGAGAACTCCGGCGGAGCCCGAGCCCCCTCCTCCCTCGCCTATAAATATAGCCCCTCCCCGGCCTCTACGAGCACCTCAACACACTCACACAACCACCACGATGCAGTAGATAGCCGCAGCCCGTCCGAGCAGGCCTCTGGCCGCCTTTCTCGATCGGATTCCGCTGGTGATCCCCTCTGCTGCTTCCCGCCCCTCCAGAGCCGCTTGAGCTCGACCAACTCCTCCGGCGTGCCCCTGGTGATCCTCTGGTGCACGTTGAACCAGTTGGAGCCCCTAGAAACACCTTGCCTCGCCAGAATCGGCAACTTCGACGAGCTTCCTTCACCGCCGTCCCTCGAGAAGACCACTGCGACACGCTTTGTCCACCCCTAGCCACGTTCCGGGAACGTACAAGCTCGCCGTAGAATCGCGCATCCATCCCCCCTCCACGGCAGAAGCTGACCTCTCCTCGCTGGCGACTCGTCGCCCCTTCTCTGTTTCCCTCCCACTCCCTCTAAGTCTGACAGCGGGGCCCCACTGTTAGCCACTCAGCTGCGCCCGAAGCGGTATAAGTGGTGGCGCCCTGCGGGTTTACGCCTTCGATGTCACCCCCTGGTTTTCTTTTTATTTGAATTTAATTCAAATTTTTAGGAGAAACTTTAACTAGTCATAACTCCTAAACCATAAGACCAAATGAATTAATTCTTTTTGCATTGTGTTTGTATTGGAATATTCTAGCAGCATACCAAATTTGAGATTTTTCTCTGCTGTCTAGAATTTATGGTGAACTTCAGAAGTGTTCTTGATGTTTTCTTTTTGTTGTTTTATTTGTTTTCAAAAAGAGAAGCTTGCCTAGAAGAGAACCAAGAGGAGTGTGACCCTCCTCTGTGCTAAGGCAAGCCACAAAAATATTTGCATGGTGTCATTTTCAATATTTATGATTTTCCAACTTGAATATGGTTTATTCCATGCATTTAAATCATTTAATAAATATTGCTTATGCTAGTTTATGTTGTCATGATTGAAGTGATTAGTTACAGTAGTGTTTGAGTGCATGGACTAGTATGAGGCAGTAGAAGTATTTTTGATAGTATGGCTATGATTTGGTAACGATCAGTATCATTTTCATATATGAGTTATTGATTTTAATATGTCAATGGCATAACTAAAAATGATGAGACTGAAAACCAGTGAAGTTGAAACCAGTGAGTTAAAGTGATTAGTGGTGCAAGTAGAATGATTCTACGATGTTTATCCGTTTACTTGAGTGTTATGTGGATATAGTGCATATCAGATAGTTGCATGTTCATGGCATAATATGACCCGAGTTCTTTATTTCAAGTTAAACCTGACGATAACTCAACTTGAACATAATGTTGATCGAGTCATGGTGCCACTGAATCGAGCTTCCCGGTGCAACCACATTTGCCTTTATGGGAAGGCCTTTATTCGGTCCGTTGTCATGCCTCTGGTCGGTGCCTCCAACGAGGGAAGGTTATGGGCATGCGGTACCCTGGCCCGGTAAGCAGACATAACCTTGTGTGCCCATTGTTGTTATGGTACCGTGTCCCCGTTTGGGACCGTTGATTGTTTTGCCATGATGGTGGCCATTGGATGTCTTTGGTAGACATCGGGGCCACCCATGACTTAGCCCAAGAGGGGCGTTGGTCGGTGTGGCCGAGAGAGTGTCATGGCAATAGGAGAGTTATGTCAGAACATCGTTGGTCCACCCGAATGGGAGTGCGAGGCCATGGGTTCCGTAGTGTGGGTACAATGTACTAACCTCTGTAGAGTGTTTATTAAATCTATCGATAGCCGCATCCTCGGTTACAGCCTCGTAAGTACGTCACGCCATGGATCAACATGCTCAAGTTAATCTTTCACAATAAAGTTATATGGGTGGCACAGGTTATGTGATGAGATAGTTGAGACCATGAAGATGGTCGTTGTTGTGGAAACCAAAGTGTTGGTTTCGTTTGTGATCTAGGAGCGATCATCGTTTGATGATGTTGATTACGAGGTAAACCGTTTGGTAAGAGAGTCCGAGGGACTCGGTGCACAAATTTGTTTCACTTCATGAGTAATATGTTGAAGCATTGCATTTAACCTGCTTAATTGTCAAATTATTGTTTGCCGTTATGCTTATACTTGTTGTGAGCTTGCAAGTACATTCAATGTACTGACCTGCCATGTCATGCCAGCTTTCAGGAAAGTCTTATCGGATCGGAGTGCTTCCCTTGTCTAGATCGTGTCCGCATCGGTGTCCCTGTGCTATGGAGTTCCACTTCATCATCATTTTGCTGTTGCGTAGTTGTCGTGATCGAGGCCCCTTCATGTTCATTAAATAATGTACATATTGTTCAGCCGCACCGTGTGTGCCGCTTGGCCTCGCTACTTGATGTAATATCGAACTTATGTTTCCGCTAGCATCAATAAAGCGGTGTTTTTCTGTACCAAGTTGTTGTGTGTTGACAGAAGACTAGATCTCTGGGCTGGCAATGCAAGGTAAACTGGTTGCTCTGAGCTGGGGTGCCACAACGCTTGGTATCAGAGCCGCGCTAATTGTAGGTCATGGTAGCCCGCCGACACGCTAGTCGAACGGTAGCTAGCTTAAATTGGGTGTTGGTAGTGTTTGCATCTGATTGCTGCATTGCATGCACTTGGTTTATTATTATTTCTGACCGACTAAAGGTTTTGAGCGTAGATGGCTCCAGTACCATATGCGTGCCAGTTGGAGCTGCCACCGTACACTTCGCCGCGCCTTCTCTAGAGTGTATGGCGTCGCCTCTACCCTCACGGTGACGACCCTGTGTATCGGGTGCACCGGGAGTGCCTAGCAGACTCAGTATATGAGTATCACGCAGTGGTTAATTACCTTGCGCAGCAGTTCAGCATCAGGCTCTTACACTTGTTCTTCTAGGAGTGTTTTCGCTTCTACCGCCGCTTAGGTTTTTCAGTCTGTTGCATTTGAGATCCTCATTGAGCTATGCTATAACGAGATCCAAATGCAGACCCACCCAGGTTTCTACTACTATCCATCCCTACAGGATGATTGTCGTGTACGCTTTCCTCTCATTGATCCGGCAGCCGATAGCGCTACTAGCCACCTTTCCTGCTATATCAGTGCTAGTTATCTCATGATTCATGAGCTGGCTCGAGAGCTAACTCGTGCTCGCACTGCTTTAGTGGCCGCTAGGTCCTAACCCACTCCACCTTCCATGGAATTTACGCCTTATATTGCACCGGTTTGTAGTTCGCTAGTTACCCCGGTTACTCCTCCAAGTAGCTCGGGCACCTCGACTGTGACTCCACACAGTGCCCCTGCCAAGTGGGCTTCCCTTCTTGCTACTCCCGCAGCCCGTATGCTCCCGCCTCATCCCGCACCTGCCCCTAAGGGAAAGCCCTCGAGGCAGCGTCGTCGTGTCACCTTTAACCCAGAGGTTTCCGTTAATGTCGTCAGTTCAGGGTATGAGTCCGGCTCAGGAGAGGACCGAGCAGGACAGGCAGAGCACTAGATCGTCAGTGTATCCACAGTTGTCATGATGCTTGATGTACGAATGTAGTCGTACTTGTCATGATATTTTGTTTCATGTATGAGCGTAGTCAAACCCGCCATGATGTTCCCCTTTCATGTATGAGTCTACGCATAATTATGTTGGATCTTTTTATTCGCCTTGGTTTTTGCTCCTTTCTTTCGGGGTTTTTGCTTGCTTTTCTTCCCATTTTTGGATGTTGCTTATCTTGGTTGCCTCATATTGGGAAAACTAAACAATAGGATGATGCGGGGAGGCAGCAGCAGTCAAGCTGGTGAGGATGTCCCTGTTCGTCGTTTAGCAAGACATTCCCCCGAGCCATATCCACCACCACCGCCTCCATTGCCACATCCGCCATCCACTAAACAAATCATGTGCATGTTCAAAGAAAGAAGAAACAAAAATCTGATTGAGCTATTGAAAAGTGTGCAAGCTATGGTTGGGCAGAATGGAAATCAGAATGGTCATCACTCTAAATTGTCAGACTTTCAGAGGACTAAGCCTTCTAGTTTCAGTCACGTTATCGATCCTATGGAAGCTTATGATTGGTTGCGGACTATTGAGAACAAGCTTGAGATTGCCCGCACCGAGGAAGCCGACAAGGTTCCGTTTGCTACGCACTATCTTGAGGGAGCTGCGGCTATATGGTGGGATAATGCTAAAGCTATGTGGCCCATGGATGATTAAATCACTTGGGCTAAATTCAAGGACCATTTCCACAAGTACCATATTCCTGCCAGTATTATGAAGGTCAAGCAGCGTGAATCCTCACTCTCACCCAAGGAAGCATGTCATTAAGTGAGTATCTGCATAAGTTTAACCATTTGGCATGTATTCTCTCTATGATGTGGCTACAGAAGAAAGGAAGATCGACATATTTCTTGGGGGACTAAATCAAGACCTTAGATGCACTCTGAGTATGCTCGATTTTCCGGATTTCCAGACTTTGGGAAACAAAACCCTCATTGCAGAAAGAGAACACAAGCTCATGCACGACAATAAGCCCGCTAATAGTTATCATAAGCGCAAGTTCGAGCCTAAGAAGGATGGACAGCCAATGCAGAAGGCTCGTACTTGGCAGCAGCTCCGGTTGAGGACAAGCCCAATTGGTAGCAAAATGTTAACAAGACTACTACCCAAGTCAAGAATGTCATGACCAGCCCAGTACACGAAGAGTGTTAGCGCAATAATAAATCTTTTTCTTGTGGGCAAAATGGACATTACGCTAGACAGTGCCCCAAGAGTGGCAAGTCAAATGCTCCATTTAAGTCACAAGTCAACCACATGGGACCATACCCTAGCCAGAAGACCATCCAAGGGCAAGTTCACCACCTCTTCGCAGATGAAGCCCAAGAGGACCCAGAAGTCGTCATTGGTAAGTTTCCAGTTAATAGCATACATGCAATAATTTTGTTCGACTCTAGGCTTCCCAGTCTTTTATTTCACGGAGTTTTGTTGCCCAAAAGAAGTTTTCTTGCTCGATTTTGGGAAAGAGTATGATGGTACAATCCCCGAGATCGGTGCTCAAAAGCAATTTGGTCTGCCGAAATTTGGAGATTGACATCAAGGGAGTCATCTTCCTAGCTTCTTTGATAGCCATTGTGTCTTCCAAGTTGGATACTGATTTGGGAATGAACTGGTTGACCCAACATCAAATATGCATCAAATGTGCGACCAGAGAAGTCACATTGGCAAGTCGAGAAGGTCAGACTACACAATTCTTTGCTCGAAGAAGCATACCCAAGAAAGAAATGGTCTTCACAGCTGTAGCTGAAGAATTGGATCTAATTCCTATGGTCAATGAGTTTCCAGATGTATTTCCTGAGGAATTACTAGGAATGCCGCCAGACCGAGAGCTTGAATTTGCAATTGACCTTGTGCCCGGAACCGCACCGTTATACAAGAAGTATTATCGGATGCCTTCATTAGATTTAGTGGAATTAAAGAAACAACTTGATGAGATGCTTCATAAAGGATACGTCCGTCCAAGCTCTTGACCATGGGGATCACCCACAATCTTCATGGACAAGAAAGACGACAGTCCCAGAATGTGTGTGGATTACCGTCAGTTGAATGATGTCACTATCAAGAACAAATATCCGCTTCCGAGGATTGATGATTTGTTTGATCAGCTCAGCGGGGCAAAAGTATTCTCCCAGATTGATTTGAGGACCAGATATCACTAGCTCAAAATCAAGAAGGAGGATGTTCATAAGACCGCGTTCACCACTCGATACGATCTTTATGAATATACGGACATGTCATTCGGTCTCACCAACGCCCTCGCTTTCTTCATGCATATGATGAATAAAGTATTCATTGACTTCTTGGATAAATTTGTGGTGGTATTCATTGATGACATCCTCATATACTCGAAAGGTGAAGAAGAGCACAAGGGACATCTCAGATCAGTCTTGCAAAGGCTTTGTGACCATCAACTATATGCGAAATTCAGCAAATGTGAATTTTGGCTCAGGCAAGTTGGATTTTTGGGGCATGTACTTTTAGCAGAAGGAATAGCCGTGGACCCAAGCAAAGTGAAGGACGTTCTTGATTGGACAACACCCACGATAGTGACTGAGATCCGGAGTTTTCTTGGATTAGCGGGATACTAGCACCAATTCATCGAAGGCTTCTCTAAGATTGCCAAGCCAATGACAGAACTCCTCAAGAAGGATGAGAAATTTATATGGTCTGAGGACTGTGAGAAAAGCTTCAATGAGTTAAAGACCAGATTGACGTCAGCACCTGTGTTGACCCTCCTAGACATCTATCGCAACTTTGATGTATACTGTGACACATCCAAAAGAAGTATTGGATGCATACTCATGCAAGATGGCAAGCTTGTAGCATACGCATCTCAATAGCTACGCCCCCATGAAGGGAAGTACCCAACCATGATTTGGAATTGGTGGCAGTTGTGCACGCATTAAAAATTTGGAGGCACTACCTCATTGGCAAAAGATGTCAGATATTTACCGACCACAAGAGTCTCAAGTATATATTCACCCAACCGGACTTGAACCTCCAACAACGAAGATTGCTCGAATTGGTCAAGGATTATGATCTTGGAATAAATTACCATCTAGGTAAGGCCAACATGGTTGTCGATGCCCTCAGCTGCAAGCCTGCCAGTTTGAACACCATGATGGAGTCCTTGCCTCCCGAACTCCATGAAGAGATCGCTCAGCTTAACCTGGTTATTGTTGAGGCTGACCTTGCCAATATATTGGAAACCCCTGCCCTCGAAGAAGAAATCTGCATGGCCCAACAAGATGACTCAGTTCTGCAACACCATGTCAAGCGTATGCAAGAAGGCAAGACCCAGGATTTCTCTAAGGATGAGCAAGGTACTCTAAGGTTTCGAGGACGGATTTGCGTACTTGAGCAAGCAGACGTGAGAAAGAAGATCTTTTAGTAGAAGCGCACAAATCTTCATACTCGATCTATCCAGGATGTACCAAGATGTACGAAGACCTTCATCAGGCATTCTGGTGGGATGGGATGAAGAAGGACATCACCTATTTTGTCGCTTGTTGCGACATATGTAACAAAGTGAATGCAGAATATTAGAAACCCGTCGGACTTCTTCAACCTTTACCCATTCCGAAATGGAAGTGGGACGATGTCTGTATGGATTTCGTCATAGGTCTACCAAGGACTCACTGAGGCAATGATGCAGTATGGGTTGTGGTGGACATGCTGACAAAGGTAGCTCACTTTATTCCCATCCAAACCACCTACCGAGCCGATCAACTCGCATAGCTATATGTCCAGAATTGTCAATCTACATGGAGTGCCAAGAACTATCACTTCCGACAGAGGTTCTCTCTTTACCTCAGCATTCTGATCACGTCTCCATCAAGCTCTAGGGACCGCACTAAAGTACAACACCGCCAATCATCCTCGGACAGACGGGCAGACTGAGAGAGTAAATCGAATACTTGAAGATATGATCCGCGCATGTGCTTTGTCCCAAGGACCCAAGTGGGAAAATTGTCTGCCTTATGCTGAGTCATCCTACTACAACAGCTTCCAGACCAGCCTCAAGATGTTACCATATGAAGCTCTGTATGGCCGTAAGTGCCGCACTCTGCTAAACTGGTCTCAAACCGTAGATAGACGTATTTTCGGAACTGACTTAATGATGGAGGCTGAAAAGCAAGTCAAGGAGATCCGAGATAGACTACAATTGGCCAAGTCCCGATAGAAGAGCTACTATGACTCAAAGCACCGTCAGATTAGTTTTGAACCCAGAGAGTATGTGTACCTCAGAGTCACACCCATGAAAGGAGTCAAGAGATTTCAGACCCAAGGAAAACTTGCACCCGGATATATTGGTCTGTTCCCAGTTATGTCCAGAGTTGGTACAGTTGCTTATCAATTGGAACTACCACCGGAATTGTCAGAAGTGCACAATGTGTTCCATGTTTCACAGTTGAGAAGGTGTATCTCGCCATCCGAGAAAAGGACTGATATGGCAGAGATAGAGCTTGCTAAGGATTTAACATATGAGGAGAAACCGATCTAAATATTGGATGCAATAGAAAGAGTCACTCGCAGTAAGGTTATAAAATTTTATAATGTACAGTGGGAGCATCACACTGAGGAAGAAGCAACTTGGGAAAGAGAGGAATTTTTAAGAGCAGCCTATCTAGAATTGTTTTCCCGAGCAACTAAAACTCGAGGACGAGATTCATCCTAAGTGGGGGAGGTTTGTGACATCCTGGTTTTTGCTCTTTTTCTTTTTCTGGATTTCTTTGCCATTTGATTTGAATTTGGAGTTTTGAATCAACTCAGTTGGACTTAATCACTTGGGCATGCCCTTCATTTTCACTCAAGTGACTCACCGCTCTCTCTCAAACACCCCATTTCTCACTGGTATATCACAAAATGGCCCTAGGAATATTTTTCATAAATGAAAAAAATTCATTTGTTCTCTGAAAATCACTTCAGTCACTTATGCTCCAAAGCAACCCTCATTTTTCTTGCCCACAAAAATCTGAGAAAAATCCTGATTATTCCTTAGACCTTGGCACACCTCTCTATGCAAAAATATTTCATACTTATTTGGAATATTTTTGCTACAGAAAATATTTTCTGTTCTGGCCAAAAATGCAGTTTCTACAGGAAGTGCATTTTTCCTTGATCCAATGGAGCTGAATTTTTTCTAGCTTCATTACCCTCCTAAGAAACTCCTAACTCTCTCTAGATCTCTCTCTCTTTTAACCTCACAAGTTTCTGTCCAGAAACTTGCCAAGAAGATACACTCACACACAGTCGACCCGTGATCAAGTCAAGACCTTGGATAAACCCAACCTTGCAAAGAGTACACGCCAGACACAGTTTGCACAGCCCAGGTTGTGTGATGCCATAGTACACGTAGTTACTGCGCGTGGACAAGGTGCTCGACAGCTGTTCGGCGCGCTCTGGATGCCGTTGACGTCCCTGTGGCACTCGAGCTCGCTTCCCAGCTTGCCGCACCTTGCCAAACCTCGCCACCCTCTTCGTCTTGAAGCCATTTACTCCACCCTACCGCTTGCCGACGCTGAAGCTTGCCGCAGCGAGCACGGGCATGACACGACCAAGCATATAGTGCACCCATGCACCTGTGCCCGTCGCCACCCAAGTCCGGTCCTCATTTCCTCCCTCCCATAGTGGCAGCGTGAGCCACGGCTTCTTCTCCCCCTTTCACTGACACCTCTTGTCGTCGGGCACCGTCTCCAGAGAACTCTGGCGGAGCCCGAGCCCCCCTCCTCCCTCGCCTATGAATACAACCCCTCCCCGGCCTCCCCGAGCAACTCAACACACTCACACAACCACCACGACACAGTAGATAGCCGCAGCCTGGCCGGGCAGGCCTCTGGCCGCCGTTCCTGATCGGAGTTCACCGGCGATCCCCTCTCCTACTTCCTGCCCATCCAGAGCCACTCGAGCTCGACCAACTCCTCCAGCATGCCCCTAGTGATCCTCTAGCGCACGTTGAACCAGTTGGAGCCCCCTAGAAATGCCCTGCCTCACCGGAATCGCCATCTCCGATGAGCTCCCTTCGCTGACGTCTCTTAAGAAGACCACCACGACACGCTCCGTCCACCCCTAGCCACGTTTCGGGTACGTACAGGCTCGCCGTAGTCTTGCACATCCATCCCCCCTCCACGGCGGCAGCCGACCTTTCCTTGCCGGAGAAACGCTAGCGACTCGCCGCCCCTCCTCTGTTTCCCTCCCTCTCTCTAAGTCTGACAAGGGGGCTCCACTGTCAGCCACTCAGCCGCGCCTAAAGCAATATAAGTGGTGGTGCCCCGCGGGTTTACGCCTTCGACGTCACCCCTAGTTTTCATTTTATTTGAATTTATTTCAATTTTTTACCAGAAACTTTGACTAGTCATAACTCCTAAACCATAAGTCCAAATGATTTGATTCTTTTTGCATTGTCTTTGTTTTGGAATATGCTAGCAACACACCAAATTGAGATTTTTCTCTATTGTCTAGAATTTCTGGTGAATTTTAGAAGTGTTCTTGATGTTTTATTTTTGTTGTTTTATTTGTTTTCATAAGGAGAAGCTTTCCTAGAAGAGAACCATGAGGAGTGTGACCCTCCTCTGTGCTAAGGCAAGCCACACAAATATTTGCATGGTGTCATTTCAATATTTATGATTTCCCAACTTGAATATAGTTTATTCCATGCATTTAAGTCATTTAATAAATATTTCTTATGCTAGTTGATGTTGTCATGATTGAAGTGCTTAGTTTAAAGTAGTGTTTGAGTGCATGGACTAGTATGAGGCAGTAGAAGTATTTTTGATAGTATGGCCATGATTTGGTTACGATTGGTATCATTTTCATATATGAGTTATTGATTTTAATATGTCAATGGCATAAATAAAAATGATGAGATTGAAAACCAATGAAGTTGAAACCAGTGAGTTAAAGTGATTAGTAGTGCGAGTAGAATGATTCTATGATGTTAATCCGTTTACTTGAGTGTTATGTGGATATAGTGCATATCAGATAGTTGCATGTTCATGGCATAATATGACTCAAGTTCTTTATTTCAAGTTAAACCTAATGATAACTCAACTTGAACATAATGTTGATCGAGTCATGGTGCCACTGAATCGAGCTTCCGAGTGCAACCACATTTACCTTTATGGGAAGGCCTTTATGCGGTCTGTTTTCATGCCTCCGGTTGGTGCCTCCAAGGAGGGAAGGTTATGGGTGTGCAGTACCCTGTCCCAGTAAGCAGACATAACATTGCGTGACCGTTGTTGTTATGGTACCTTGTCCCCGTTTGGGACATTGATTGTTTTGCCACGACAGTGGACGTTGGATGTCTTTGGTAGACATCGAGGCCACCCATGACTTAGCCTAAGAGGGGAGTTGGTCGGAGTGGCTGAGAGAGTGTCATGGCAATGGGAGAGTTCTGTCGGAATGTCGTTTGTCCACCCGAATGGGAGTGCGAGGCCATGGGTTCCGTAGTGTGGGTACAATGTACTAACCTCTGCAGAGTGTTTATTAAATCTATCAATAGTCGCGTCCTTGATTAGGATAGGGCTCGTAAGTAGGTCACACCATGGATCAACAGGCTTAAGTTAATCTTGCATACTGAAGTTATATGGGTGGCACTGGTTATGTGACAAGATGGTTGAGACCATGAAGATGGTCGTTGTTGTGGAAACCAAAGTGTTGGTTTCGTTTGTGATCCGGGAGGGATCACCGTTTGATGATGTTGGTTACGAGGTAACCTGTTTGGTAAGAGAGTCTGAGGGACTCGGTGCACAAATTTGATTCACTTCATGAGTAGTATGTTGAAGCATTGCATTTAACCTGCTTAATTGTCATATTATTGTTTGCCATTAGGCTTATACTTGTTGTGAGCTTGCAAGTACATTCAACGTACTGACCTGGCGTGTTATGCCAGCTTTCAGGAAAGTCTTACTGGATCGGAGTTCTTCTCGTGTCTAGATCGTGTCCACATCGGTGTCCCTATGCTATGGAGTTCCGCTTCGTCGTTGTTCCGCGGCCGTGTAGTTGTCGTGGTCGAGGCCCCTTCATGTTCATTAAATAATGTACATACTGTTCAGCCGCACCATGTTTGCCGCTTGGCCTCGCTACTTGATGAAATATCGAACTTATGTTTTTGCTAGCATCAATAAAGTTGTTGTTTTCTGTACCAAGTTGTTGTGTGCTGCCAGAAGACTAGATCTCTGGGCTGGCAATGCAAGGTAAACCGGTTGCTATGAGCCGGGTGCCACACCAAGGACCCTCCGTGGCCTAGGTACTTGTCACCTTTAAACCCGTCCAATATCACCTTCCCGATGTACTTCAAATATACTAATAGGTCGTTGTTACATGTTATGCAGTTGGCAAAAACTACAATGACTATGTTTCTTCTGGATCTAACAGCTTGGCCAACCAAGATCCTGGACTGAGGCATTGCTATGATCTTGTATGTTTGTCTCTCTCTTGTATTGTTGTGTGCCTGCTAGCGTGCTTTGCTAGGATTTTCGACCAGTAATCCCTTTGTGCAGACAATGATTTCCACTACTAGCTGCTAAATTAGAGATGTAGATGTCGTACATGATACTCCCTCCATTCATAAATATAAGTCTTTCCGGAGATTCCACTATAGACTACATACAGAGCAAAATGAGTGAATCTACACTAAAAAATGCATCTATATACATCTATATTTGGTCCATACTAGAATTTGTACAAAGACATATATTTAGTAACAAAGGTAATGCATTACACAAAATCATAGGTGGCAAGTAGGAATTCCAGTGCACTACATTAGGCTCCCTTAGAGTGTCTGCTAGTCCAGTACATTGAGTCATGGCTAGTTTATGCTACGCACACAATCGTTAATTGGTGGTTTAAATCTACGCAAGGGATATGCAATGTATTATCATGTAGAGATATCTCAAATTAGCCATGCCAACTTGCAGATGGGGTGCTGCAATGTAAAAGTACAAGATTTCTTAGTATAAGATGTATGTGGCAATTTCATGGAACATCGCAAAAAAAGGAGAGGCAGCGGTGAGCATATACAGTGTGCTATGCTAGGTCACTCTTGCCCAGTTCTTTTGCAGGATTCTTCCAGAATCTGCCCCTCTCTAGCTTATCCTAGATTCTTTGACCCCCATTTGTTTTACAATCCTAACTAGAGAGGATTGTAAAACAAATGGGGCTCAAAGATTCTGGCAGAATATGGCTAGGGGTCAGATTCTGGGAGAATCTAAGAAAATAACTGGGCCTCCATTGCAATCATCATGACATGTTATTTGTATGTCAGTGTTGTTGGCCAAGATTCTTAGGGACAGTTAGTTTGAGTTATCCTAAGAAAATAAGCACCTTTGAATATAACCTCCAGATAATAAGCCAATCAGTTCTTTTCATTGCCTGTCTTTTTAGCTTATCTGTGGTATGATCAGTGAAAGTCTAGATTGCATTATATGTTGTCATTTTTCTGCCCATATGAAAATTAATTTGACATGCAAACATCTCAAATTGAACCCAGTGCAGTAATTAATATGATAGAAAAACAGACCATCAATATTTGTTCAAAATGCAAATACAAAGATACCATCTACTTGGCACAATCTACTTTGGTCAATGTCTTGCACGGAGAGCACATTGCCTAATTTAAATGAAGAATGCATTGCCTAAATTTAAATGAAGAACCATTAGTTACCGAGATTCGATGGTCCAAGTGGCTGGTTATTATCATATAGCAGCACCACCTAAGAGCATCATATAGCATCAGCAGCTCATAGAAACTCATCATACAGTAGCAACAGCAGATAGAAACTCATCATACAGCAGCAGCAGCTAGCAATTCATCATATACCAGCAGCAGGTCATAGCAATTCATCATATAGCAGCAGCACGAGTAGCTCATGGCAATTCATCATATAGCAGCAGCAGGAGCAGCTCATAGCATTTCATCATATAGCAGCAGTAGGAGCAGGTTATAGCAACTCATCATATAGCAGCAGCTCATAGTAATTCATCATATAGCAGCAACAGGAGCA
This sequence comes from Triticum monococcum, assembly GCA_034509565.1. Lineage (NCBI taxonomy): Eukaryota > Viridiplantae > Streptophyta > Magnoliopsida > Poales > Poaceae > Triticum > Triticum monococcum. The sequence continues at coordinate 197,285,225 of CM067842.1, read as the reverse complement.
GCTAATCGCAATGCATCATATAACAGCAGCAGCTCATAGCAATTCATCGTATAGTGTCAGGTGGTAGCAGCGACATATGCCAACGGGTGGCTTATCATTGTGGGAGCCAATAAAACATCGCCGGTGCCTGGAAACGGGATAAGGCGAAGACATGCACGCCGGCGGATCTTACCCAGCTTCAGGGCTCTCCGGGGAGATAACACCCCTACTGCTGCTCTGCGGGGTCTCCGCATGGTTACTATATGAACAAGTGGCTACACAATGCTCCTTGAGCTGTTTTGGGTGGAAGGAGGAAGAAGGGCTTAGCTAGCTTGCTTCCTCTCCTTGTATGGTGTCTAGGTCTAGATTGAGAGTCCCCCTTTGCATGGGTGCACCGGGGGGTTTATATAGGCCTACCCCCCGGGGGTACAATGGTAATCCGGCTAGGCGCGGGGCCCAGCTGTCTGTGACTATGCTCGCCGGCTACTGGGGCCTGCCGGCTGGTGGGTCCCGCCGGCTGCCGGCTCCTCGGTCGACAGGCAGGCCCTGCAGGCCAGGGCCTGGTCGGTGGCTGGTTACTGTTACTCCGTGCGGTTGACACAGGCTTGGTCGGGGTAAGCGTGGCTACAGTACCGCCGCCCTAGCGGGCGATTACTGTAGCCCCGCCGTATCTTGTCTCCTTAATGGGCGTCTCCTTCGAGGAGGGTGGCAGGCCGGCTATGGGAAGCCGACCCTCTATCTTGCCGGCTTGAGAGGAGGTGCGGCCGCCTTCGGTATCTCTCTGCCCGAAGGGGCCCACCGCCTCGGGGGCCACGCTGGCGGCCCGTCGTGGATGGCGTCTGAGCCGCCGTGGCAACAGTGCCACGCCGGACGGGTCGTTGCCACCCGTACGGCGCACTATACCAGGCGTGCTCCGGGTTTTGGGGGTGGCAGGCTCCACTGTAGCCACGCCCCGCTTCATCATCGCAGGGTGGACGCGTACATTGCGGGTACGGCTTTGACTGCTTTATGGGAGCCGGCCTCTCGTAGCCGGCCTTGCTGTAGCCGGCTTCTCGTAGTCGGCCCTCCACAGCTTTCTTCATAAGGGTAAAGGGCGGGCCGCCCCCGAAGCCGGCCAGGAAGGTAGTCGGCTAGGGGGGAGGCGGCCCAGGCCTTGAGTCTTCCTGAGAGCCGGACGGGCTCGTAATTTTTTCTGATGGGCCAGGGGAAGCCGGCTGGGCTACCCATGGCTATTTACCCCGATAGTAGTCCCCGAAGCTGGGCGAGCTTCGCGGCGGACAGAAGGACAGGAAGCTTGGCCAGCTTCACACCCTGAGGAGCCGACCTTGCTGTCGTAGGCCGACTTCAGAGAACTTTCTTGTTTATGAATATGACCGTGGTTGACCCGCGGGCTGGCCGCGGGCCCCACGACCGGCCACGTGGCGGAGAAGTCCTGCCGTCGCACGTGCGCGACGGGACGCCGCCGCAGGCCCGGGCCCGCCACTCCTTGGCCTCGGCCCGGGCGCGGATCTTCTGTGGCCCGAGGGGACTGCTCGCCTCCCCGCGGCCGTTTCTTCGTGTCATCAAGGCGCGCAATTAACGCGGGGCGTGGGGGAGATGGGCACGATCGATCCCCACGATCCCCACGCCGCGCCTCCTCAGCTCCGGCGCACGAGCCTACAAGTAGGAGGGGGAGGGGGAGAGGCAAAGGCTTGTTCGCTCCCCCGCTCCCCGTCCCTCCTTGCTCCTCTTTCCCTTCTTCTTCCTCCGCGCCCGACGCAGCCTCCCGTCGCAGCCCGCCCCCGCCGCCATGTCCATGGCGCTGTCAAGCTCATGGGACGGGTCCAACGTCCATGAAGACCACATCGAGTTTCTCCGCCAGACCCGGCGCCTGCCCGCCGCCAACCTTGTGCAGGCTCGTCTGGCGCCGGAGACGGAGATCTCGCCGGCGCCAGAGGAAGGCGAGCGTGTCGTCTTCCGCACGCATTTCTTGCATGGCTTCGGCTTCCCGGCGAGCGGCTTCATGCGATCCTTCCTCGACTTCTACCATCTCCAGCCGCATCACCTCACGCCCAACGCGGTGATGCAGCTGTCGGCCTTCGTCTCTCTCTGCGAAGGCTTCTTGGGAGTGCTGCCCACGCTGGAGCTTTGGGCGGAGCTCTTCCAAAACAAGCTCGGCACCGTCTCCGCCGGCGTGCCCGCCCCCTGCGGGGACTTCATTGCGATGAAGAGGGCAAGCGACAACAACCCCTTCCCGCACATTCCTTTAATCCACTCGGTCAAACTTTGGCAGAAATCGTATTTCTACGTCAAGAACGTCGCCCCGCAAGGAGACTACGTCAATCTGCCGGCTTACGTAGCCGGCCCGCCGGCTAGGAGGCGGCCGTCTTGGGGCTTCCGGTCCAAGTCTGTCGGTGTAATGGGACACGGATACCCCGAAGACGGCGAGATGATATTTCAAGACATCGGGGCTAGCAAAGCCCCTCACTCCAACCGACCGGCCGCTCCTGCCGGCCCCCCGTCCGACTGCGCTACCCGGCCGGCTGCCGACTGCCGGCCGCCGACTACGCCAACCAGTCGGCTGCTGACTGCAGCCCGACCCGACATCGATGAGACAACCGTACCGCGACGACATCATGTACAGTGTACCGTGTCCCCTGGGTACTGATTTATAAAGTACCCCAGGGGACAAGCATGACATGTGCCATGCCTCTAGCCATGCCTACATGGCTTGGCATGTAAGCTACCCAAGGTAGCTTACATCCAACGCCACCACCCACATAGCTTACATAGTAAGCTAGCCCACACTATATATACCACCACCCATCCATCCGTCCAGGGGGATGGCCACTCACGCCCACACACAAGCTAGCAAGCAAGCTAGCTTTCCATCCATCCATCACATAAGCCCACACATACGGCCATTAGCATGGCCGGCCACTAGACGCCTGGTATGAGCATTTACCAGATCAGATGCCTATGGCACTGATCCCAGATACAGCTCCAGGAGCACTTTGTACTGCCCGATGTACACCTCGGGTATATACTCAGACATGCAGGAGTAGGGGTATTATCTCTCCGGAGAGCCCCGAACCTGGGTAAACCACCGCGTGCTACTCGCATACCCGCTCCCGGTCCTATCAGCAGCAGTCCTACCCACACACTAAGCCCTTGTGGCATCTGTCGACTCGCAAGCACCCCGTGAGAAATACCACGACAGTTGGCGCCCACCGTGGGGCGGTACTATGCTACCGCGCTGTTGCTGGTTTCGCTGTCCGGGCGGGACCCTTTTTTCTTCATCGCCTCCGCCGCGGCGTCGCGCCGTCTCTCCGGTAGCGCTCGGGGGCTCGACATCGACCCGCCCCCGGAGCGGCCGCGAGGGGCGGCGCGTCCTCGCCATCGGCATCTTCGTCTTCACCACCACGGCGTCGGGCCGTCCCTTCGATGGAGGTCGGGGGCTCGACATCGACGTGCCCCCGGAATGGCCGTGGGGGGCGGCGGGCCTCGCTGTCGACCTCGCCTTCGTCATCACCACCGTCGCGACGCAGGCCACCCATCCACGCGCGCGCTGCGTGCGGTGCCTCGCTTCGGTCGGCCGCATCCGTGCGCGCGCCGCGCCACGTCATTCGCATCTGCTCCCCTCCGCGCTACGCTTTGCTTCCGGCTGGAACGTGTGTTCACTCCTCCATATACCGACTATGCAAGCTAGCTAGATGAAAGTCAAGACAATGGTCAAACCATTGGCCATACATCCATGCACTATCCATTCGCTAGCCAGATACAAGTTGGATACTGCCCGTATATTGGTCGGATAGTGGCCACGCACCAGTCAGACAGTAGCCGGACAATGGCTTGGCTCGGCCCAACGCCTAGCCCCGTGCTGCTACCGCGGGCAGCGCTCCATCGCGCGCGGCCGTCGTCGCGCTCCCCGCGCTGGCGCTGCTCATACCTCCGCGCGTGCTCGTTGCTCCGGCTCTGCCGCACCTGCCTGCTGCTTCGCTCGCCTCCACACCAGCGCCGGCCCTGCTCCTCCGCCCCCGCGCTACTCTGCCGAGCTCTGGAGCTGATGGCCGGGTCGCGCGACCTGCGCCGGCTCCGCCCCGGGCTCGCGTCGTTGTTTTGGTGCCGGCGTCCTCCACCCCCCGCGCCGTCCGGCCTTCCGCCGCTGCGCGGCCTCGCGACGCCCGGCCGACTCCCCCAGCCACCGCCTCGACTCGGTCGCGCCCGACTCGTCCGCCCACACACACCTGGCCTCCTCTCCGTCTCGCGCCGCGCCGGCCGACGCCACGGCCGCCTGTTCTGCCTCATGCCGTGTCGGCTGCAGCCTGGCCTCCTCTCCGCCTTGCTCCAGGCCAGCTCCCGCTCCAGCCTCTTCCACACTCGGCCGCGCGTGGCTCCGCCCGTGGCCACCCCGCCGCCTCAAGCTCACGCGCCGGTGGGCTCCCTGCGGCTCCCGCGCACTGCTCCAGCCCCGGGCTCTCCTCCTCTGCGCCCACGGAGCCGGCCCCGGCCTTCTGCGCCGCCTCCTTCACTCCGCGACCGGCTGCGTCGTCCACGCGCCGCTCGCTCCGCCTCTGCATCCCGCAGCCCGTGCGCGTACACCCGCGCCGGCTCCGCGTCGCTGCTCCGGCCTCCGCGCCGCCTCGTCTCCGACTGCGCCTCACGCGCGCACCCGCGCCGACCGCAGCCGCATCCCGGCCCGGCGGACTGCCGCCCATGTCGGGTCCCCTCCCGCGCCGCCTGTGCGTGACTCCACGTCGGCGCTCGCGGGCTCCGCCCCGCCTCGGTCAACTGCGCCCCCGCGCCGGCTTGCTGCGGCCGACTGCGCCGCCGTCCCGGGCGGCTCCAGGTGGCCGCACCGCGCAGTCCGACTCCGTCACCCGGCTCCATGTCGCCCGCATCGCCGCTGGCTGATTCCCCGCCTGGGCCGGCTGCTGGCTCCGCCGGGTCGCCGGAGCCCCCGCCTCCGACTCCTCCCCTGTGCCGGCTTCCCTCCACCTCGCTTGGCCGCCTTCACGGGTGCGCCCTGCGCCGGCTCCGCCCGCACCTCGACCGACTCCTCCTCCGGTCGGCTTCGCTCGCCCGCCGACTCCGTGCATCGCGCCGGCTCGGCGCCCGACCTCCCCCGCCCTAGGTTGCGCCCCTCCGTCTGCGGCGGGCCACCCTACGCTACCCCGCTCGCCTGGCCGGCTCCGCCCGCGCCGGCTGGCCGGCTCCGCCTGCGTTAGGCCGGCTCTACATCGCCGCAGCGTCGACTGCTGCCCAAGCCGCGCCTACAGCCACGCGCCCGCGGGACTCGCGTCGCCCCGCCGGCGGGCTCCCCCACATCCCGGCATGCCGGCTTCTACCGCGGCCCGGGCACCGACTGCCGCCGTCCCACTCCTGCTGACTGCACGGGCGGTGGGAAAAAAGACAGAGGGAGCCGGCTGAGAAAGAAGTTGGCCGGGTGCCCACGGCCGGCTTGACCAAAAAAAAGGAGTGTGAGATGCCAGCTAGAGAAAATGTCAGGCCGGCTTGCTCCAGAGGAAAACGAAAAACCCGTCCGGATGACCCGTCTGCCTGCTTCGCCATTCGGACGGTCAGTCGCGACCCTCGCTGCCGGCTGTACCAGGCCGGCTGGACCGCCTCCTACTCCGACGACACACCCAACGGGTGCGCTGACGCGCCCCCGCGAGAGATAAAGACAAAGTAGTTGCCGGAAGATCTGGCCCGACTGCTCAGCAGTCGGCCCGAATCTCGGGGGCTACACCCAGCGGGTGCGGTGACGCGCCCCCGCGAGAGATAATGACAAAGTAGTTGCCGGAAGATCCGGCCCGACTGCTCAGCAGTCGGCCCGAATCTCGGGGGCTACACCCAGCGGGTGCGCTGACGCGCCCCCGCGAGAGATAAAGACAAGGTAGTCGCCGGAAGATCCGGCCTGACTGCTCAGCAGTCGGCCCGAATCTCGGGGGCTACACCCAGCGGGTGCACTGACGCGCCCCCGCGAGAGAAGAAGAATGCAAGGTAGTTGCCGGAAGATCCGGCCCGACTGCTTAGAAGTTGGCCCGAATCTCGGGGGCTACACCCGGCGGGTGCGCTGACGCGCCCCCGCAAGAAAGAAGACAAGATAGCTGCCGGAAGATCCGGCCCGACTGCTCAGCAGTCGACCCTACACCCAGCGGGTGCGCCGGCGCACTCCGCGAGCGCCGAGTCGCGCCGGCTATCTTCGACGACCGCGACTACACAAAAATCAATGTGAGCTCCTCACCCGCATATTTTTGCACTACGCAAGCACGGATAACCCCGAGCGTTGCTCGGGGGCTGCCTCCGCATTTTATTACAGTAGCATCACTGTTTGCCCCGGCGCCAGCCAGAGTTGGCCCGGGGGCTGGCCGCTTGGCCTGAGACATTAGTTCCCGCAGACGGCTTAGTACCGTGCGCGGTACCAAAGGCCCACTCTTAGTCACAGACCGCAGAGCGGCTGCGGACTAGCAAGAGTGAACGCTGGAGGCCACCCACGCGAAAAACGTCCGGGAAGAAAAACGTTCGGGCGACCCGACCGTTTTCCTCTACAAGTATCTACTCGGTTGAATCTTCTCCCAGACTCTGAGTACTATACACTCCGCTTCGCGGCCCACTCTCAGCCACAGACCGCAGAGCGGCTGTCCGGCAAGCAAGAGCCCGGGCCAAAAAGTGGAGGGAACATGAAAAAGATTAAGGGGGCTCGGACGAAACCGAGTCGGCACCCTCCGCATAAAACTTGCAATGATAAAAGCAAGCATTCGATATATCTGCATGGACTAACTCTATCCTTTTTTATGATTATTTTCATGAACATTTGCCAAAAAACCTCCGCCCAACTTCGCCAAGTTGCCCGGAGGCTCGGGGGCTACTGTCGGTGTAATGGGACACGGATACCCCGAAGACGGCGAGATGATATTTCAAGACATCGGGGCTAGCAAAGCCCCTCAGTCCGACCGACCGGCCGCTCCTGCCGGCCCCCCGTCCGACTGCGCTACCCGGCCGGTTGCCGACTGCCGGCCGCCGACTACGCCAACCAGTCGGCTGCCGACTGCAGCCCGACCCGACATCGATGAGACAACCGTACCGCGACGACATCATGTACAGTGTACCGTGTCCCCTGGGTACTGATTTATAAAGTACCCCAGGGGACAAGCATGACATGTGCCATGCCTCTAGCCATGCCTACATGGCTTGGCATGTAAGCTACCCAAGGTAGCTTACATCCAACGCCACCACCCACATAGCTTACATAGTAAGCTAGCCCACACTATATATACCACCACCCATCCATCCGTCCAGGGGGATGGCCACTCACGCCCACACACAAGCTAGCAAGCAAGCTAGATTTCCATCCATCCATCACATAAGCCCACACATACGGCCATTAGCATGGCCGGCCACTAGACGCCTGGTACAAGAATTTATCAGACCAGATGCCTATGGCACTGATACCAGATACAGCTCCAGGAGCACTTTGTACTGCCCGATGTACACCTCAGATATATACTCAGACATGCAGGAGTAGGGGTATTATCTCTCCGGAGAGCCCCGAACCTGGGTAAACCACCGCATGCTACTCGCATACCCGCTCCTGGTCCTATCAGCAGCAGTCCTACCCACACACTAAGCCCTTGTGGCATCTGTCAACTCGCAAGCACCCCGTGAGAAATATCACGACAAAGTCCTTATCTCCGGCCGGGAACGCCGCCATCGCCCAGCTTCGGGTAATGATCCAGTCGGAAGGCCTGCGCGGAGCCGACTTGGTGGCCGCCTTCGTCGAGCGCCGGATCCTTCCCCTTCAGAGCCGGCCCCACATGCTATGCCAGATGAGCGGCCGTTTCGACCCCTGCCGGCTGAGCACATGGGAGATGCCCCATGCCGAGGTAGCGCTTATGGTGAACTACGTCGCCAACCTCAAGCTCGCCGACGACTGGCAATACGGCAAGGCGCCGTACTCCTGCGCCCATCCTCCGCCCGTGGTGAGTCCTTCTTTCTGTCATCAGCCGGCTTGAGTCGGCCGGCTTCTGACCAGGCGGCTCTTCCCCCTCTCTCTTTTTTTATCAGAACCCTCTTCTCCCGCCGCCAGCCGGGGCGGCAGGAGTCGAACGCCAGTATGCCCCGGACCATACGGTAGACAACCTCGACGACCCGGATTTGGCTGCGGTCGCCAGGGAGGATGCGACCACGGGGGACGTCGCCGAGCCCGGGGGCACGGGGCTCTCGGCCAGTTTTGACGACTGGCCGGATGACGCCGATGCCGAAGAAATCCCGCGCCACCAGCCGGCAACCGACCGCCACAGCGCGGGCTCGTCCGCCGCGCCGGCTGCCGGTGGCGGAAAGTCGAAACGCCGGGCCGCGCTTCCTCTCTTCGGTAGCCGGCCGAAAAAGACGAGGGCCTCCGCCGCGGCCACGAAGCGAGACGAAGCGGCCGCGAAGGCGGCCCGCTTCCGGAAGGCGGTGAAGAAACCTCCAGCAGTTTCCTCGTAAGCTCTTGGGCCGCTTGCGTGCTTGTTTTTTGTTGTCTTCCTTTGTTCTAACTCTTCTCCGATTTCCGAGCAGGGCGCCGCTTTCCCTCGAGCGAGGCCCAGGCGGCTCTGTGGTCGGGCCGGGTGCCGGATCTTCAGGGCCCCGCCGCGTGGACCCCCGCGCCGATCTTGCAGAAGCCATGGAGCGGAACGGGAGGCCGCCCGGGTGGCGACGGAGCGAGCGGACGCGGCAGCCGAGACTCCATCGGAGCGGGCGACTGTGGAGACGGAGGCGGAGGGCAGGCATAGCCGGCCTCCGCTGCTCGCCATCCCCCTCCACACCTTGGACCCGGACATCCCGCTGCCCACGGCAGAGGAGATCACCCCCGATCAGCCGCCGGTGTAGAGGGACGAGCTCTTCGAGGTCTTCGCGGAGAGGACGCCGCCGGCAGCGCCAGCCGGAGCGGGCGAAGGCGGCCAGTCGTCGGCGGTGCCGGAGGAGCCGGCCCGGGCCGCACCCGAGGCCGGAGCCGGCCTTGAACTTCAGCTGGCGGCGAGCCAGCACGCCGGAGGGAGCACGGCCCCGCCGGATACGCGCCAAGCCGCGGGTGCCGGCCAGACGGCAGACGCCTTGGAGGCGGCTAGTTCCGCCACGTCCGGGTGGACTCCCAGTGGAGGAAGTGGCGAGCTGAACGTGGCGGCCCAAGGGGTTCGGAGCTGGCTGCAGGCTCAGGCCGGCCTCCTGCAGCAATTTACTCAGGAGTTTCTGTCGACGCGGTCCTCAATCCGGGTAAGTTTTCTTCTTGTCGACCGCTCTGGTCCTCTGATTTTTTTCCGTGGGGGCGCGCTAGCGCACCCACTGGGTGTAGTCCCCAAGATCCGGGCCGACTGCAGCGCAGTCGGGTCGGATCTTTCCCGATGACTATCTTAACTCTGCTTTCTGTCTGATCTTTAGGATTATCACAACTCTCGTGCCGCCGCCTTCAACTCCCAGGCTCGGGAGCTGAGCCGGAGGATCGAAGACCTGGCCAGCAGCCGATGTAAGTATATTGCTTTTATCTGTCTCTCGTGGGGGCGCGATAGCGCACCCACTGGGTGTAGTCCCCGAGATTCGGGCCGACTGCAGAGCAGTCGGGTCGGATCTTCCTTGACGACTTTTCCCTTGCTGACTTTTTCTCTTTGTCTTTTTGCTCATGCAGAGGCCAACGCCGACTTGCGGAGGGAGCTCGGCGAAGTGCAGACCGCTCTTCGTGCCAAGGACGCCGAAAATGCCGACTTGGTTCAGGAGCATGACCGCCTGGTCAAGAGACTGGCCGACCATGAGGAAAGCCATAAGGCGGCCCTACAGAAGGCGCAGGATGGCGAGGCTGCCCTGAAGGCGGAGCTCGAGACCAAGGCGGCGAGCTGGGCCGAGACGCGCCAGGCGCTGGAGGAAGGTTTCGGCCGAATCGAAGATCTGATCGATGGTAAGCCGCCTTTCTTACCCTTCCTCCATCTGCCGGCCGCCTGAGGCTTTTATTCTGACTTGTGCTTGTTACTTCACGCAGATTACTTTCCCGGCCACTCCGTCCTCGCCGCCCAAGCCATCGATGCCCATCGCGAGGCGCGCCGTCAGGATGGAGTTGTTATTCCGCCGGATGCGAATCGAACGCTGTCGAAGCAGCTCATCGCCATCCAAGCGTGACTGCAGCCGGCCCATCGGATGCTCCGCCGGCTCCAACATGCCGGGGCGCAGGTGCTGGCCGCGCTCTGGCCCGGCCAGACGATTCCCCGCACCCCAAGCCGGATTGCTGACTGGCTAGAAGTCGCAGTCGGCCGCTTCGAGGCTTGGAAGGCGTCGGCAGCCCGTCTCGGAGCCGGGCATGCGCTGGAGTTCGTCCGCGCGTGGTACCCAGGGCTGAGCCTGGACCAGCTGCGGACTTGGCGGCTGGAGGCCGACGCGGAGCTGGAGGAGGTGCAGCCGGCGATCACGCAGCGCGCCTCGACGATCGCCGAGTGCACCGACACCAGTGTCTTCGCGCCGGAACTCAGTGATGACGGCGTCGCCCAGCCGAAGGAGTGGTTCGGGCTGAACCCGGCGGAAGGCGAGGACTCGGCCGAGGAGATTGCCTCCAGCGACGAGGGCGAGGACGACGAGGAAGAAGACGGCGGAGACGCCGAGCCGACTGGTGAGACGACCGACCGCCCTCAAGCCGACCATGCCTCCAGCAACGAGCCGCGCGGGAGCGCGCCCTCTGCCGGAGGTGATGATCAGGCCGAAGTTGGCCAGCCGGCCGCTCCTTCAGCCGGCACGACCGCCTCCACCGCCCAGCCCGGCTCGTCAGCGGCCCCGCCGGCTTGATCTGCCGTTCCTATTGTTCCTGCTTTTTGCTTTTTCGAACAATTTTAAGTTTCCGCAATTCCACCCACTGGGGGTGTATCAAACAATGTTGGATGCTGACCTCTCTGGAGGTCCATTGTGTAAATATTATTGTATGCATGTGTTGGCTTCCATTCATGTGCACTTTTTTATCCTTAGGCTTTTTCCTTTGCCGCCTTCCCTCTTTGGGAAGGCAAGTACTCGAGCTTTCTTGGATTTAAAGCAGACTGAATGTAAGCCGGCCGGCCGGCTATTCTGGTAGTCGGTCGGCGGGAGGCGGCAAGCCGGCTTTTGTTATATATAAGCCCGTTAGTCCCTAGCCGTTTTTCGTGTGCGCACCCTTTCCGACTTATGACTCTTGCCAGCCGGGCAGTCGGTTCTTCAAACTGCGATTTTGGCAAGAGCCAAGCCTGGGTGTCGGCATATTACTTGTCTGACTGCGGGTAGGGCTCCTAATATAACTCCAGTCGGTTAGTCCCCGGGCCGACTCGTCGAACCCGGTGCCGGACAAAATAAATGAACAGGTGATATCATACGCATGATAACTTTCATTCATAAAATAAAGGATGACAGTCCCCGAGTCCTCCTCGGGGAGCCTATTGTTTCGTACTTAATACAAAAGTGGACATGATACATACTGCATTTTAACTGTAAAACTTCCGAAGAAGATTGGCATTCCATGGTCGTTCCGACTCCTTGCCGGAGTCGTCTCTCTTGCGTGCCTTCGGCTTCTGCGCGTCGATGAGGTAGTAGGCATCGTTGCCTAGAGCTCTGCTGACGACGAAGGGATCAGCCGGAGCACAAGGTCGCCCTCCTAGAAGGATCTTGGTCGGACCCTCCGGCTGTGGTAGCGGCACAAACCCTGCTGGTAGACGGCAAACCGGCTGAGGGCTAACAGCCGGCCTTCTTCCAGCAGGTCGACGCCGTCTTCTCTTGCTTCTTTGGCTTCCGCTTCCGTATACATGGTTACCCGAGGCGAGTCGAACTCGATGTCCGTTGGGATGACTGCCTCGGCACCATATACAAGGAAGAAAGGAGTGAAGCCGGTTGATCTGTTTGGGGTAGTACGCAGACTCCATAGGACAGCCGGCAGCTCATCGAGCCAACAGCCGGCTGAATGCTCTAGAGGTACGACCAGTCGGGGCTTGATGCCGGACAGGATGAGGCCATTTGCTCGCTCCACTTGACCGTTTGACTGCGGGTGGGCGACTAACGCAAGGTCCAGCCGGATACCTTGTGCAGCGCAGAACCGTGCCAAGGCACCTTTGGCAAAATTCGTGCCATTGTCGGTGATGATGCTGTGCGGTACGCCGTACCGGGTTGTTACATCTACAATGAAAGTCACCGCAGTCGCCCATTCAGCTTCTTGATCGGCTTCGCCTGAATCCACTTGGTGAATTTGTCGATGGCGACGAGCAAATGTGTCATGCCGCCGCACACCGTCTTGAATGGGCCCACCATATCCAATCCCTAGACGGCAAAGGGCCGGGTGATGGGAATGGTCTTGAGTGCCGAAGCCGGCATGTGTTGCTTGGAGCTGAAAAGCTGGCAGCCTTTGCAGTGTTTGACTAGCTCTTTGGCGTCGTCCAAAGCAGTCGGCCAGAAGAAACCATGGCGGAAGGCTTTGGCGACAAGTGATTTTGATGCGGCGTGGTGGCCGCACTCTCCTTGGTGTATATCTCTGAGGATTGCAATACCTTTCTCCTGCTCGACGCATCGCTGTAAGACTCCGGTGACGCTGCGCTTGACAAGCTCTCTGTTGACGATTGTGTATGCTTCGGCTCGACGTTGGACTTGTCTCGCTTCGGTTTCGTCAGCCGGCAGATCTTGGTTCACCAGAAAGTTGCGGATGGTTTGGGCCCATGATGGAGCAGCGACTTCCGCTGCCGCCAAAGTGGCTACAGCCACCACGGTGGGCGGGCTGGGTAATGAAGTGCTGGAGTCGGCCGCCGTTTGCTGTGCTGAAGAAGTCCCCGGGCCGGCTACCGCAGTCCCCGGGCCGGCTACCGCAGTCCCCGAGCCGGGTGCAGCAGTCCCCGAGCCGGGTACTGCAGTCCCCGAGCCGAGTATTGAAGTCCCCGGGCCGACTGCTTGATTCTTCGAGCCGGACCCGGCCCCATCGGGGTTAGGCGGCACGAAGATGGAGTCGGATTCCGGAGACGGCTTGATGGATGGCTTGAGGAGGCGCTGTAGGGCGACGCCGGTTGGTATTGCTTGCCGCGTGGAGCCTATTCGGGCCAGGGCATCTGCTGGCTCGTTGTCGGCTCGCGGCACATGGAGGAATTCACATCCATCGAAGTATCCACTGATCTGCTGCACTAGGAAGCGGTAGCTTGCCATGTTTGCGTCCTTGGCGTCCCAGTCGCCAGAAGATTGCTGAACCACCAAATCCGAGTCGCCATACCACAGGATCCGGCGGATGCCGAGTTCCTTGGCAAGCCGGAGCCCGTGTATGAGCGCTTCGTACTCGGCTACATTGTTGGAGGCGGCGAAGTGGATCTGCAGCATGTATCTGAGCTTGTCGCCCTTAGGAGAGGTAAGGACGACGTCGGCTCCCAAGCCGGTGCGCATCTTGGATCCGTCAAAGTGCATGCGCCAATGGGTGGAGTCGGGAGCTGGCGGTAAGCACTGGGTCTCGGCCTAGTCGACGAGGAAGTCGGCCAGTGCTTGCGACTTGATGGCGGTGCGGGGTTGGTAGAAGATCGTGTAAGGGGCCAGCTCGATGGCCCACTTAGCCACCCGGCCGGATGCATCCCGGCTGCCTATGATCTCGGCCAGCGGGGCAGTGCATACGACCGTGATGGGATGTTCTTGAAAGTATGGCTTCAGCTTCTTGGTGGCGAAGTACACGCTGTAGCACATCTTCTGGTAGTGCGGGTAATTCTGTTTCGAGGCGGACAGCACCTCGCTCAGGTAATAAACCGGCCTCTGGACCGGCTGGGCTCGGCCTTCTTCGGGGCGTTGGACCACAATGACGGTGGTGACCACCCGGCTAGTGGCGGCAATATAAAGGAGCATGGGCTCTTTCTCAGTCGGTGCCGCCAAGACAGGCGGCGTGGACAGCATTTTCTTCAGCTCGTGGAAAGCTTGGTCGGCCTGGTCATTCCACTCAAAGTGGGTACTCTTCTTCATGAGGCGGTAGAGAGGGAGGGCTTTCTCCCCAAGCCGGCTGATGAAGCGGTTCAGAGAGGCCAGGCACCCGGTGAACTTCTGAATCTCTCGAAGCTTGGTTGGGACCGCCATCCTCTCGATGGCCTTGATCTTTGCAGGGTTGCACTCGATGCCGTGTTCGGACACCAAAAAGCCTAGGAGCTGGCCGGCTGGCACTCCGAACACGCATTTCTCGGGGTTGAGCTTGATTCAGAACTGGCGCAGGTTCTCGAATGTCTCCTTCAGGTCTTCCAGCAGAGTGCCGCGCTTCTCCGTCTTCACCACGACATCATCCACGTAGACGTGGGCATTCTTGCCAAGCTACGTGAGGAGGCACTTCTGCATGCAACGCTGAAAAGTGGCGCCGGCATTCCTCAAGCCGAACGTCATGGTCAGGTAGCAGAAGGCTCCAAACGGCGTGGTGAAGGCGGTCTTCAGTTGGTCATCCGGGTTCAGCTTTATCTGGTGGTATCCCGAGTAAGCATCCAAAAAGCTCAACAGCTCGCATCCGGCTGTGGAGTCTATCACTTAGTCAATTCTGGGCAGAGCGAAGGGATCTTTTGGGCAGGCTTTGTTGAGGCTTGTGTAATCTATACACATGCGCCACTTGTTATTCTTCTTCAGCACAAGAACCGGGTTCGCGAGCCACTCGGGGAAGAAAACTTCCATGATGAAGCCGGCTGCGAGAAGCCGGGCTATCTCCTCCCCTACGATCCTTCTCTTCTCCTCTGATAGTCGGCGGAGAGGCTGCTTGACTGGTTTGGCGTCCTCCCGCACATGTAATTTGTGCTCGGCGAAATCCTTCGGAACACCCGTCATGTCCTTGGGGGACCATGCAAAGATATCCCGATTCTCATGGAGGAAATCGACGAGCTCGCCTTCCTATTTGCTGTCTAGGCTCGCCCCAATGACGGCGAACCTCTCGGGGTGCTCGGGGTCGAGCTGTACCTTCTTGGTCTCCTTGGCCGGCTGGAAAGATCCTTGGGCATCATACTCCTTGGAGTCGGCGGGCTGGTTTAGCTGCTTGCTGGCCAGGGCCACGACCCTGTCCAGCGTCTTCTTCTCTGCGGCAATCACGAGGGATTCGGCCAGCCGGCTGCTGGCCGCGGCGCAGTCGGCGGACTTCTTGTAGTCGTCGGCGATGGTGATGACACCCTTGGAGCTTGGTATCTTCATCTTGAGGTATGCGTAGTGGGGGACCGCCATGAACTTGGCCAAGGCGGGTCGGCCAAGCAAGGCGTGGTAAGGGCTCTCCAGGTCCACCACCTCGAACCAGATTGCTTCCCGGCGGAAATGATCCTTGCCCCCAAAGAGTACATCGATCTTGATCTTGCCGATGGGGGCGCAGGACAAACCGGGTACGGTGCCGTGGAACACCGTTCGAGTCGGCGCAAGCTCTTTTGCCCTGACACCCAGCTTCTCCATGGTGTCGCGGTATAGGATGTTGATGCTGCTACCACCGTCGATCAGCATGCGGGAGAAGCGCATGGCACGCGTGTCCGTTGCAAGGGTGGCCTCCAGGACCAAAGCGTAGGAGCCGGGGGACGGCATCACCTCTGAGTGGTCGGCCCGGCTCCAGCTGATGGATTTCTCGGACCAATGCATGTGGCCGGCCGGGTTGGCGGCGGCCACATTGACTTCTTGTTGCTCTCGGCGCTTGCTGCGCCATTCTTCGGGCTGGCTCGTAAAGACAACGTAAGACGCTTGCTCGTCGGGGAACTCGTCCTGCACGGTGTCGACCGCGGGCCGAGCGGCCCTGGGCGGCAGAGCCGGAGGGGGCGGGCCGGCAGGCGGAGTCGGCGTGAGCCCTTCGCCCTTGGAGATTTGGGCGAGCCAGTTGCACTTTCGGGTCGTGTGGTTGGACGGCTTCGTGCCGCTGTGGAACTTGCACGGGCCGTCAAGGGTTTGCTCGTAGGAGAAGGCCGGCTGGCAAGCCAGCCGGCCGCCCTTGGGCTTCTTGGGTGCGGGCCGCCCCTCAGGCGGCGCATCTTCGACCGTGGCCACCTGCCGGCTAGCGGGAGGCGGCGCAGGGCCTTTGCGCTTCTGATCATTCTGGTGTCGGCGTCGGCCGGCATCTCCAGCCGGTGCTTGGGGCGCCGGATTGAGCAGTTTTCCAGACGCGTCCACCCGGAGCTCGGTCTTCATCGAGGAGTCGGCGGTGGCGTACTTGTCGGCGATGTTCAGGAGCTCGTCGAGGGTAGTCGGCTCGTCGCAAAGAAGCTTGTCCTTGAGGAGGGTGCCCTCTCGGCACCCGGCAGTAAAGTATTCGATGGCTTGCACCTCGTGCACCCCTTCGCAGGAGTTGTGGAGCTCGGCCCAATGCGTGAGGTAGTCGCGAGTGGACTCGGTCGGGCCCTGTACGCACAGGGAGAGCTGTCCGGGCTTGGGAGCCCGCTTGTAGGTGCTGGTGAAGTTGCGAACGAAGGCTTCAGTGAAATCTACCCAGCTGTTGATGCTGAGAGGCTTGAGGTTGTTAAGCCAAGTCCGTGCCATGCCTTGCAGCATGAGGGGCACGTACTTCACGGCAACGCGTCAGTTGCCATTGGTGATGCTGACGGCTGTAGAGTAGTCGGTCAGCCAGTCTTCCGGCTTCACCGAGCCGTTGTACTTGGGCGTGTCTCTTGGGAGCGAGAACCCTTTGGGGAAGGGCTCGTCGCGGATGCGGGGGCCAAAGCAAGGCGGGCCGACATCGTCTTCTTCTTCCAGCGCCAGGGATCTGGCCAGACGGTCGATCCGGTGGCGGGCGTCGTTCTCGCCGACTCCTTCACAGCGACCAAGCCGGCCGCTAAGAGTCGGGTGCGCCACTGGAGGCGGGGTGGAGTATCTCTCTCCGCGAGCTCGAGGCGGAGGCGGGGTGCCCCGCCATTCCATGGCTCGGGGGCGGCCGTCCATGTCTCGCTCGATGGAGATTTGGGTCCGGCATTGGCTGGAAGCCGGCTCTTTCTCGCGCCATGCGCGGGTGTTGCTCGTAGTCGGCGATCGGGAAGTCGCGCCGTGGTCGCGCCGTGGGGGAGGGCTCCCCGCGCAGGCGTCGGCTTCGTGCCGCCGAGCGGCTGCATCAATTAGTTGCTGTATACGCCGCGTCATGTGGGGGAGGTCTTCGGCTTCCAAGCCGTCCAGCTCGTCTACGGCCGCCTGAGCGGCGCGCAGGTTCTCGAGCGGGGTGGCGTAGACCGGGCGATCGACTCTAAGTGTGTCAGCGATGACGGCGCCACGTTGCCTGACAGCACCAGCTCGGCTTGGGCCAGCCGGAGCCGGCGTGCCGAAGGCGGCGCGGTCAGCTTCGCGCTGGTAGGCCTCGGTGAGGCATCTTAGGGAGGCTAGCCGCCGGCCCTCCGCAAGGAGGGTGAGGCGGCGCGCCTCCAGAACTTCGTCGTTGGCGTTAGCCAGAAGGGGGGCGGACAAGTCGTGGGCCACCGCGCGTGGGGCGTCGCGGGCGCCCTCGTCAGTCGGGCCATCGTGGCCGATAACCATCACCTCATCAGTGACAGTATCGCGATCGCCGGCCGGAGGGAGCGGGTCATTGTAGATCGTGACGTTGGTGGGGAAGGTGTCGTAGGATGCCGTGTCGGAGTCGACAGGCATCGGGTCGGTGGAGCCAACCGACTCCAAATCCGCAGCGGGCTCGCTGGAGACGTGGAGCTGGCCGAGGAGGTTGGCGAGGTGGTCGGTGCCCGCATCGGAGGCAAGCCCGTCGGAGATGCGGGCCTTGTCGAAGAGGTCGGCGAGGCCGCTCGCCGCGCAGATGTTGGTGGTGCCATGCAGCGCGTCGCGGCAAGCGCCATCGGGCGAGCCGGGCTGGCTACGCTCGCGAGGGAGGAAAAGGGTTCCCGTTCAGAACAGGTCTCCGGACGACGGTGCACCTGGCCCCACGGTGGGCGCCAAATGTCGGGTGGTAGGAGCGACATATGCCAACGGGTGGCTTATCATTGTGGGAGCCAATAAAACATCGCCGGTGCCTGGAAACGGGATAAGGCGAAGACATGCACGCCGGCGGATCTTACCCAGCTTCAGGGCTCTCCGGGGAGATAACACACCTACTGCTGCTCTGCGGGGTCTCCGCATGGTTACTATATGAACAAGTAGCTACACAATGCTCCTTGAGCTGTTCTGGGTGGAAGGAGGAAGAAGGGCTTAGCTAGCTTGCTTCCTCTCCTTGTATGGTGTCTAGGTCTAGATTGAGAGTCCCCCTTTGCATGGGTGCACCGGGGGGTTTATATAGGCCTACCCCCCGGGGGTACAATGGTAATCCGGCTGGGCGCGGGGCCTAGCTGTCTGTGACTATGCTTGCCGGCTTCTGCGCCGGCTACTGGGGCCTGCCGGCTGGTGGGTCCCGCCGGCTGCCGGCTCCTCGGTCGATAGGCAGGCCCCGCAGGCCAGGGCCTGGTCGGTGGCTGGTTACTGTTACTCCGTGCGGTTGACACAGGCTTGCTCGGGGTAAGCGTGGCTATAGTACCGCCGCCCTGGCGGGCGATTACTTTAGCCCTGCCGTATCTTGTCTCCTTAATGGACGTCTCCTTCGAGGAGGGTGGCAGGCCGGCTATGGGAAGCCGACCCTCTATCTTGCCGGCTTGAGAGGAGGTGCGGCCGCCTTCGGTATCTCTCTGCCCGAAGGGGCCCACCGCCTCGGGGGCCACGCTGGCGGCCCGTTGTGGACGGCGTCGGAGCCGTCGTGGCAACAGTACCGCGCCGGACGGGTCGTGGCCACCCGTACGGCGCACTGTACCAGGCGTGCTCCGGGTTTTGGGGGTGGCAGGCTCCACTGTAGCCACGCCCCGCTTCATCATTGCAGGGTGGACGCGTACATTGCGGGTACGGCTTTGACTGCTTTATGGGAGCCGGCCTCTCGTAGCCGGCCTTGCTGTAGCCGGCTTCTCATAGTCGGCCCTCCACAGCTTTCTTCATAAGGGTAAAGGGCGGGCTGCCCCCGAAGCCGGCCAGGAAGGTAGTCGGCTAGGGGGGAGGCGGCCCAGGTCTTGAGTCTTCTTGAGAGCTGGATGGGGTCGTAATTTTTTCTGATGGGCCAGGGGAAGCCGGCTGGGCTACCCATGGATATTTACCCCGACATATAGCGGACCAGAATAAAAATTTGGCAAAAAATCAAAGCAGATCCTCACCTTATTTGATGAACTCATCCTTCAACAACACCTCAAGGCCATGAGAATAAGGGGTGGCGCCAAAGGGTGGATAAACTGGGGAGATTTGGCCCTACCCGCCGGCCATGTTGCCTAGCTGGAGAGAGCATCCACTACAAAAAAGACACATCCGTGACATTTTGGGCCAAACGAAATTTTTTTCTGTCATACATATGACACTTCTATGACGATAATTGTGACAAAACCCGGTATCATCATAGATGTGGTGGGCTCCTACTTCTATGACAAAAAATCATGACAGAAAATGGGTTTTTCGTCCTGGGCGCGCCGGAGACGCAGCTGCATGACATTCTTTGGGCCGTCCATGACGGAAAAAACCGTGGTAGAAGCGAGGGCGAGGAAAATTTTTGGGAGTACTCGGTTACGGTGAGAGGTCGGGGGTCGAGCGATGCGCGTTTCTCTCGTACACGTACACGCGTGTGTGCGAGGCATTGGCTCTAACTGAACCCAAGCAAGGCGTTGGGCTCTAACTGAACCCAAGCGATTGCACTGCAGGCTATGCATTACTGAACCTGAGCGATCGATCGATGGCTGTTAACTAAACCCAATCAAGCGATTCCTTCGCTACTGCTGCTAACTGAAGCCGATCGATGCTGCCTCTGGATGAACAGTGAGTGTTGCGGCGGGGGGGGGGGTGGGTGAACAGTTCCCGGTGGGGGTGGATGAAAAGGACCCCGTGGTGTTGCCTCTGGATGAACAGGACCCCGATCGATCGAGCCGGTTGGGGCTGGATGAACAGGACCCCGTGGAGGGCTGGATGAACAGGACCACCCCGTGGAGGGCAGGATGAACAGTAGATGGTGGAGGGCAGGATGAACAGTAGCCCGTGGTGGAGTGGTTGAATAGGAGCCCGTGGAGAGGGCTGGATGAACAGTAGCTGGTGGAGTAGCGCGCGGTGGCGGCTAGATGAACAGGAGCCCGTGGATGAACAGTTGCAGGTGGAGGCTGGAGGAGGTCGACGGTGGATGAACAATAGCTCGTGGAGGCTGGAGGGGGTCGACGGTGGAGATGAACAGTATCCCGTGGAGTCCCATTTTGCGGTACGCCACACCCCTCCCGATGAACAGGACCCCCGTTTCGACCGTAGAGCTCCAACACAAGTCCGTTTCCTCCGTTTTGTGGTACGCCACACCCCTCCCGATGAACAGGACCCCCGTTTTGACTGTAGGAGGTTTCTTTTGTCCGTTTTGCGGTACGCCACACCCCTCCCGATGAACAGGACCCCCGTTTCGACCGTAGGAGGTATGTTTCCTCCGTTTTGCGGTACGCCAGACCCCTCCCGATCAAAAGGACCCTGTTCTGAATGTAGGAGGTACGTTTCCTCCGTTGTGCGGTACGCCAGGCCTTGTTTCCATCGCCTGTTCCGTCCAAGCCCTCCCGATGAACACGACCACGCATTCCGTTCCGACCCAGCCGGTTGGCTCCCACGCGTTCAGTTGCCTCCCCATGAACACGACGCATTTTGTTGCCTCCCCATGAACACGACGCATTCCGTTGCCTCCCATGAACACAACGATAACATTGTTTCTCCATTCCGACCCAGCCATGTACACGAGCCCTAGCCGTACGTATGCGCGAGTAGGCGTTCGAGACCCCGCCCGTATGTACACATATGTGGCCGTATTTTCTTTCTTGCACCCTGGCCGCTGTACGTACGTGTACATGCTACGTGCGCGCCTCTACATCGACCAGTATGTTCGTACAAGTTCGCGACCAGAATGACAACGCTATGTACGCTTCGACCAGGTGGGTCCCAACTGTCAGGCACTTCCTTGCCTGCGAAGATGTAGCTGGTGGGTCCCAGCAGTCAAGGGGCGAATCTTTTTTTTTGCCCGGACGCACTTCCTTGCGTGCGAAGATGTAGTTGGTGGGTCCCAGCAGTCAGGGGGAAACGTTTTTTTGCGAAATATAATGGTCCGTCCGATGGGTCCCAGCTGTCAGGTGGAGGAATCATTATTTTCCGCGTAATAAGGAGGCACTTCCTTGCTCCGGTCATGGACCCAGCTGTTAGGCTCTCCACGTACAGTCTACATCCGATGGAAGTCGTTCCTTGACCACGTTGAACACGCCACGCCAAGAGCACCAGGGCGGTGGACGACGGTGAGGCCTAGGAAGGGGACGACACGGAGGCAGGGAAGACTCGGCAGTTGTTTCCCACGCTGAGGGGATTACGACTGTATGAGGGTTTACTGGTTCGTCTACCGTCGCCGGAGAATAACAGCAGGTGTGGGTGAGCAGAGGGATGACTAGGCCAGCGATGGGAGTACGATCGGGTGGTGAGGCCTGCGCGGTAGCACAGCCGGCCACCAGGAGGAGGGAGCAAGCAGTCCTGCCGGCGCTTGTTTCAGCGGCTAGAGCAGGAAGAGCAGAGATTGAAGAAGCTAGACAGCCGTTGGATGGACATCCAACAGTCAGTGCTTGTGTGTCAACCTTTTTTTACGAAAGCCTCAAATCTGTGGAAAACAGCATACAGCCCATCTGCCATTATTTCTAATAATTTACAGCCCATTTGCTAATTCTGAAGGTTTTTTTTTGGAGCCCATATTCTTTTTGTTAGCATTACAGCCCATATTGTGGCAACGGTTAAAAAATTATACGAAATTTTGCATATTTCGGTGCGGTCCGAACTGTTTTTAATCCCGAAATTTTGACTCACATTCAAACTAATTTTAAAAATAAATGTATATTAATATAAAATCCAACAAATTCTCCAAGCATAAAAATTAATGTAATTTAAAATCTTGAAATCAAAAAAAGATATTTGAAACTAATTGTCGGTTTGATGTGTTTTAGAAATGTACAACCCATTTCTCATTACTGATGGCCATTTTCTCGGCCAGCCGAATGAAAGCTCTCCTCGTCTTGAAAGGTTTGCAACCCAACAGGCCTGACAAAGCGACTTGGCAAATCACAAAAAAAACTGGGTTGTGGCCGTGGACCCAGCTGTCAGCCTCTCCACGTACAGTACTCTTCCGATGGAAGTCATTCCTTGACCAGTTGACCACACCGTGCGGAGAGCACCACGGAAGTGGACGATGCCGAGGCCTAGGAAGGGGACGACGCGGCAGAGGAAGCCCACGCGGAGAGGACTACGAGGGTTCACTTGTTCGGCTACGATGTGAGGCTGCCGTCGCCGCAGGGCCTGGCCAGCGGTGGGAATAGTAGGGGCAGTGAGGCCTCTGCGGCAGCACAGCCAGCCATGGGAGGCAGGAGCATGCGGCACGACCGGCGCTGCTTTGGGCGGCTGGAGCAAGAAGACCAGAGGTTGAAGAAGCACTACGACCGTTGGATGGACGTCATACGGTCACTGGAGCTAGAATCGTTCATATTGACTAAGTTGACAAAGCCCTTCATCCCCGTCAACTTAGTAGGCCCACAAGTCAGCCTCCCAGCAAGGTGGGTCCCAGCTAGCCGGGGGAGTATTCATTTGTTGTGCATAATAAGGAGGCACATCCGGTGGGTCCGAGCTGACAGCGGGGGAACGTTTTTTTCGCGAAACATGGTGGCCCATCCGGTGGGTCCCAGCAGTCAGGGGGAAACGATTTTTTCGCAAAATACTAGTTGCCCGTCCGGTGGGTCCCCACTGCCAGGTGGAGGAATAATTATTTTCCGCGTAATAAGGAGGCACTTCTTGCGGCTACCGTGGACCCAGTTGTCAGCCTCTCCACATGGAGTACTCTTCCGATGGAAGTCGTTCGTTGACCACATTGACCACGCCGCGCCGAGAGCACCATGGTGGTGGATGATGGCGAGGCCTAGGAAGAGGACGACGCGGAGCCGTGCAAGACGCGACAGTGGATGCCCAGGAGGAGAGGCGTATGAGCGTTCACTGGTTCGGTTGCGGTGTGAGACTGTCATCGCCGCGGAATAACAGGGGGTGTGGGTGACTGGAGGGATAGCCTGGCCAGTGGTGGGAGTAGTATGGGGGCGGTGAGGCCTCCGCGGTAGCACAGCCGGCCACGGGAGGCAGGAGCAGGCGGCACGACCGGCGCTGCTTTGGGCGGCTGGAGCAAGAAGACCAGAGGTTGAAGAAGCACTATGGCCGTTGGATGGACGTCATACGGTCACTGGAGTATTGACTAAGTTGACAAAGCTCTCCGTCCCTATCAACTTAGTAGGCTCACAAGTCAGCCCAACAATATGGTGGGTCCCAGCTAGCAGGGGGTATTCATTTTTTTGGGCGTAATAAGCAGGCACTTCCTTGCGTGCGAAGATATAGCTGGTGGGCCCGACCTGTCAGCGGGGGGAACGTTTTTTTGCGAAATACAGAGGCCCTTCCTAAGGGTCCTAGCTGTCAGGTGGAGGAATCATTATTTTGCACGTAATAAAGAGGCATTTCCTTGCGTGCGGCCGTGGACCCAGCTGTCAGCCTCTCCACGTACAGTCCACTTCCGATGGATGTCGTTCATTGACCACGTTGACCAGGCCGCGCCGAGAGCACCAGGGCGGTGGGCGGCAGCGAGGCCTAGGAAGGGAACGACATGGAGCCAGGGAATACTCGGCAGTTGTTTCCCACGCGAAGGAGTACGAGGGTTTACTGGTTCGTCTACCATCGCGGGAGAATAACAGCATGTGTGGGTGAGTAGAGGGATGGCTAGGCCAGTGATGGGAGTACGGTGGGGCCGTGAGGCCTGCGCGGCAGCATAGCCGGCCGCGGGAGGAGGGAGCAGTCAGTCCCACCGGTGCTTGTTTGAGCGGCTTGAGCATGAAGAGCAAAGATTGAAGAAGCACGACAGCCGTTGGATGGACATCCAACAGTCACTGCTCTCGTGTGTTGACTAAGTTGACAGGGCGTTGCTTTTTATGAAAGCATACGCGTCAACCTGTAGTAGGCGCACAAGTCAGCCTCAAAACTATGGAAAATAGCATACAAGCCATCTGCCATTATTTCCAATAATGTACAGCCCATTTGCTAATTCTTAAGAATTTTTTGGGAGCCCATCTTCTTTTTGTTAGCATCACACCCCATATTGTGACCACCGTTAAAAAGTATACGAAATTTTTCATATTTCGGTGTGGTCAACTATTTTTAATCCAGAAATATCGATTCACATTCAAACTATTTTGAAAAATAATTTATATAAATATAAAATCCAAATAATTGTCCATGCATAAAAATCAATGGAATTTAAGATCTTGTAATGAAAAAAATTGAAACTAATTCCCAGTTTGATGTGTTTTGAAAATGTACAACCCATTTCTGGGCAAACCGAATGAAACTCTCCTCGTCTTGGAAGATTTGCATCCCAGCAGGGCCGATAAAGCAAGTAGGCTGTGTTTGGGTATTTCTTTTAAAAAATAGAACTGGGCTAGCCATTTTTTGCAAGAGAAAAACACAATTGGGCTCATGATGTGGTAAACATAAATAAAACCCTGGCTAGACGGGCCACAGCCCCCGCACAGCCCCGGTGTTACCCTGATTCGTCGCGAAAACTAGTATAAACAACAACTGCTTGTTCCTCAAAAAAAAACTACGCGACTTGTTGGGTCCCTAGTGTCAGCCGCTCGTAGTGTAATTCTCTCGTTTATTGACTACATTGACGATGGCGTGAGCCCCAGATGTCCAACCATTAGGAGGAACCATATTTTTGGGCTTGTACTATAGAGGCACTTACTTGCGTACTGCCATTATGCTGGTGGGTCCCTACTGTCATTCTCTCCACATACAATCATCTCCTTGTTCCTCTCGGTTGTTGACGACGTTGACAACGCAAGAGGGTGGCGCACCGTGCAAGGCGAGCGAACCAAGGCCGCAAGGCGGAAGACAACGGTGAGGCCTCAGACGGAACGAACAGGAGCCGTTGAAGATGCGCCGATCCAGTCGCAGGCGGAGGGGAGTACGAGGGTTGACTGGTTTGGGCGCGGGTGCATGTTGGGGCTGACATCGTCGGAGAATAACAGGACGTGTGGGGGAATAGAGGGAGGGACTGGCCAACATTAGAGGGTACGTACGGTAGTGCGGCGGAGGCGCAGCCAGCGTTGGGAGGCGGGAGTAGGCGGAGCCGACGGGGTGGTTTGGTTTGGGCGATTGGAGGAAGAAGAAGACAAGAGATAGAAGATACACGACAGATGTTGGATGTCAATCCAACGGCTGGTAGGCAGAATCGTTTGTTGACTGGCTAGTAAGTCGACACCTTGGATAGGCTATTTCCTCGCGGGTCCCAAATGTCAGAATCCAAATCTGTCATGGTCATGCAGCCTTTCCTATGAAAATTTACAACCCATTTGATGTGCTAGTTCAAAATAAGTTTGTGGGTGCTGGTGGGGGCTAATCACTTGGCTTCTGTAATGCACGGTGAGCTCAAGCAGCCGGCGAGAGTGATGTTATTTCCCTTGGTTTGGATTTGTTACAATATTTCACTCTAAATTAAACGAATGGCAACCCATTTGCCTTGTTTGAAAGAAAATATGACAGTCACAGTCGAGTTGAAAAGGGCAGGAACATCTAACTCCAGCTTACAAACTGTACAAAAGCACGAGGATTAATTGTTCATCAGGTTTACAAAAAAACTAGATAGAAAAGGGCAACAACATCTAACTCCAGCACTGTTTTCGGCAGTCACAGTCAAATGGATCGGTCAGGTCCATAGAATGAACATCATGGGTCATAAAATTTACTGGATTATGACCACAATATGTTGTAAATAGAAGCCCGGCACGTTCAGAAGCTGTTTTGCCCACCTGAAACTCCTTTTTTTTCTTGTCGACATACCCATCCGTCATAACCATGCTGCTGATAAACTTAAGCCTGATGGACAATAGTAACCTCGCATTTAGGAGGAAGAATGTGACAGATCTTGTGTTTGCACGGTTGGCTACATATCGTTCTAGCGTTATTGTCTTCAATCGAATCTCATGAGAAGTGAGAAAATCCCGATGCTTACGAATCCACCGATTGTTTATAACTTTCTTACCCCGTCTTGTTGCCTAAATAGACATGAAGATTGAAAATAGTTAAGGTCTAAAAGAAGAGTGTCGAAAGACCAACATCTGAACGGTTAATTCTAGTACACTATATGCGGGCTTCCAATGTGCGTGAAATTATCACCTTTATATACAACTTCTCCAGACATGGAAATCATTGCAGCAAGCCAATAATCTTGTTCAGATCAAAACTATTCATTTGGATATATAAGATCTTGACAGAATCCAGCACCATTGATAGGACATCCATGGAGAAACTCTTCATTGAGCATAGAACATAATATTAGTACAAAATGTGTACTCCAAGATGATATATAAATTATGCGCAGAAATTTAAAATGCAGCTTATGGTTACAAGTGTAGATGATAATATAAAGTACCTGAAGAACTGTGGAGCCAAACACCATATTGAAATGAGCACAGAGATCATGTATTACACCCAAGGTCTCCAGTTTAGGCGCAGAGAGGACGATTATTTGCAACGGTGAATAACTAGAATCAAGGATCAACCTTTGAAGTGAAGGGGCATCTTGGATGATGAGCTGCCTTCCGTCAAAAGAAATTCCAATTCTTACAAGGTTAGGCGACTTTATTTGGAGACAACCGATTCTAACTGTGAAAACAAGCACCAAGCACTCCAGCGCGGGGCAACTGGAGTGGATGATGATGTGCAATGAGGCCTCTGAGATACGAACCCGCAGAAGTGAAAGTTTCTTGAGAAATGGGAGTCGAAGGTTTAGTACCAGATTGTCTGGTAGGTAGCACTGTGCAAAGGCGGCGGTTTGGAGAGAGGACGAAAACCCCGAGATGGACATCGGTGCTGAGGGCACAAGTTCATGGCGTTTGGTATGCGGTATGTGATTTCCAGGGGAATAGTAGAACTCAAGCAGCTATAGTTCTATGAATTCAGGGGATTCCAACCAGGCGTCCACCGTGCAGGGCATGGTATGCTTGCTCAGGTAGCATGACGGGATGCAGAGGCTTTGAACGGAGCCCTGGTGGGAGGAGATGATGGCTATGGGGATTTCAAAATCATTGAAGAGAGATAGCTGACGACAGTCGAGATTAAGGGGAACGGCGCGCCATAGAGGGCGCCACCGAATTGAGAGGACTTGGGTGCGGCAGCAATCCTTGGTGGGGAGAAGCAAGATGATCTCCCCAAGGATGGCGTCTGGGAGATCGCTGATGCGGTCCACCTGAGATTCTACGGGTTCCTGCGATCCGGTGGGGGCGGGGTCGCTGCTTCTCCCGCGCTGCTGGGTGTGGGATCTACAACAGGCGTTGCCGCTGGCGGGAGCCTCATCTTCTTGGTGCTGGGGTCAGCCGACTCCATTTTCCTCGAGGGCGTCGCGTCGCGCTCACGGATTTGAGAAGAGTAACGAATGACGAGCCTAGTTGTAGTGTGAGTAAAGAAGAAGGGGAGCTTGGGATTTTCTGTAGGAGTGAGGAAGAAGGGGAGCTGGGGTTTTCTGTAGGAGTGAGGTGAGGAATTTGGGGGTACGAGTGGAGCGAGCTGACGTGAGGTGGGTGGGAGCGAGGAGGAAGAAGAAGAGCACCCAGGTTTTTTTGGGGGGGCGGTGTGTTGGGTGTGGGTAGAGCCTCTCATTTAGTAAATATATGGGCTTTTGAATTGATTTTACTATTTACTAGTGTGGATGGGCTGTTTTGTCTTGGGACCCGAGAAACAATTACTACTAGTACAGTGGAGACACTCTGCAGCTACCCAGAAAAACAACTACTACTAGTACAGTGGAGACACTCTACCGCTTCTGGCTCCTCCTAGGTCATTGAAACGTCTCCCTCTACTGAATGTCGTTATACTTTTGTTCACCGACATGCGGCCATGCAGCACGCGGGCCCAAATGCCATCCACCAAATTAGAAGGCAGTATGCAGGCGGAGAGTCACCCCGGTCGTAGCGCGGCAGTAATGAGCCGTCGTATCACAAAACCCCACCTCCCCGCAGTCTAAGTTTGACGGACGAAGCAACCATCATTTCACTCTTCGTTGAATCCCCTTCTCCCTCACCGTCTTTAAGAAAGGCAACACTTGCATCTGACACTGTTCTTCTCTCCGAACGAAGGGAAGGTAAGCGGATCCGTGATGTTGGTATATTTTCGTTCATAGGAAAAAAACTTTTGCAAAGCAGTAACCGATCCTCACTCTCTTTTTTGTTTCATTGTCATTGCGATTGTGTTTTCCTTTCAGTGGTCTCCTAGTATTCGTCAGTTTCATGATGGACCAAGGAGAACCAGGCAAAGATCTGCCGATATTGGAGCAGACGCGGGAGGCTGATCCCCATGAGACAGAGAGCTCCAAGAAGATGGAGGCAACCACCGAGGCGACCCCAGATACTGAGATGGTCAACGCCCCGTTTGAGGTTACAGCCCCATGGCACTGCAGGAGCAGTTTTCCCCATTCGAGGATGTGCCCCCCCCCCCCCCCCCCGCGCTGAGTTGCCCAAGGTGATTTCCTTCTTTGCCGATCTCGATTGTGGTTTTTCATCTAAGCATGTGGTGATTTTTTTAGAAAAGGAAGTATGTGGTGATTAATAATGCAAAATTTTATTAGCTTCGATGCGATGGTATACGTAGTGGTTTAAATAACTTGTGTTTCTTATACTAAAAAGTAATTGAGAATTTGTTTCTGTTTCAATTAGAGCCCTGATGCAGACAAGGATTGTGTGGTTGTACATGTCACTCGCTATGAGGCGGACGACCTGAATATACGCACTGGGAAAACAGAGTTCTTAGGCTGTTGGGTCCTGGAAGCCATTTGCGGTTATACCGATGAAGAGTTGTATTCCAGCCTCACTGTTGTCAGGCGTGTTGTCCAGGGTGTACTGAAGCACAAGAAGTTCAAAGCTACTCCTTCGTTTGTGAGGAATACTGTTCTTGTCAAGCTTACGCAGGAAGATGGCGTGGCATGCCTCCACAAACAAGTTTATCAATGGCAAGGCCACAAGGTTGTCTTCATGAAGGTTCACAGGATTGAGCTACTGCGGGACGTCCTCAATGATGTTCATGGCAAGGTCCGTCTTGTGTCCAGCCCAAATTAGATCGAGGCATGAAATAGTTGCCCCAGCTAGTGTCTAATAGTAGTTTGGATTGTGTCTAATTATCCGAACCTTGCCTGTCATCGACCCCTCTGGGCTAGTAGTCTGTTTGAATCCGTCTATGGGAACTGCTGCTACTTTTGTGTGCCCGTGAATCATGTGAGAACCATCGTAATTGTTGCCGAAATAGATGCGTCCTCACTAGTTTTTCATGAATATGGCATGGTAAGACATAAGTTGTCTCGGTTTATCATACGAGCAGTGTGTATTTTGATGAAATAGAGCACTCGTTTGAGAACCGTGCACCGACGTATACATAAGTACGTGTCAACACTGTTGGTGCTACCCCACTTGTAAGCAGTTGTGCAAAACACGGCACATTGGCTCAGCTCGCTTCAACACTAGGCTATCGACCAGCTAACAATCAACAATCTGCTGTCTGACATATAAGCAACTATGTATCTTGTTGCAGTGGTTCATGCAGTTAATTGAGGCCACAATGTAATAAATTCCAAACGTTCACATGCTAGTCCAGCGCTCATGTAGAACACTCACATTAAACTCGTCTTCATAAAAAACTTGAAAAGCATAAGTTAAGCAATTTTATACATCTCAATGATTCATAGAACATAACAAACATATACTTGTTCACAGCAAAAGACAAAGTTATGAGAAGGTTTACAAATCAGGGAAAAACAAGCAAGGCTTCTCTCTGAGCAAAGGGCCTCCCGGCAGGCTTAAATTTCCCGGAGTTCACTCTCGTTTTTTCTTGTTGCCACCATTCAGGGTTAGGTTCTCTCATTCCAGAATAACCAATTATAACTGTGGTCTCAGCTGGAATGCTGAACTGAACCATGCAGTGTACTGACCAGCTGAAATGCTTGTGCATTCCACTAAATTTAAGCACCGCTATTTGTAGAAATAAGCAGACCACAATGCCTCTTGTCCGTGCACCTGTCCAAAAAACCGCCGTGCAGCCGTGCCAGCTAGTCCTTGGT
Source organism: Triticum monococcum (assembly GCA_034509565.1). NCBI lineage: Eukaryota > Viridiplantae > Streptophyta > Magnoliopsida > Poales > Poaceae > Triticum > Triticum monococcum. The sequence continues at coordinate 197,255,158 of CM067842.1, read as the reverse complement.
CCATGGATGAACTGGTAGAAAGTGCATTCCGGACTAGGATGCAGTTGTTTTCGCTCGTCCCTGCATTGCAATCAGGAAGTAAAACATACGAAGCAGCTTCTTTTAGATTGTGTTGGTCATTCTACCTTAGTTACTACCAATGTAGGGATACCTTGAAGACGGGAGGTTAGACAATGGCAGCGAGGGATAGCCATCTCATTTTGCACAATTGTACTAAAACTGAGGTGTGTGCTTTTGATTGTGCGGATAGAAACGATACGGAGACAGACATCCCGAAACGATATGGAGACAGACATCCCTGTTTGCGCAAATAAGAAATACGGTTATTTAAACAGTGGCAGATATTACTACTTTCCCCTGTTTCCTCTTAGAACGAAGTCCTAGATTCATGTTACAGCTTTCCCACTTTCTTCCCTGTTTGAACCAACGCTTTGAGTCGACTGTATTAAATAGCTTTACTTCTAATAATAGTAGAATTCTAGGTGGCTTTGGAACACCGGACGGAAGTAGAAAAGGATCCACACGAAGGGAGCTGGGGCAGTAGAGCAAGGCAGGTTTTGAAGGAATATATACCTGAGGGTCATCGGCATGTCGCAAAGATGGCGTAGGGAGGCCGCATCTTGGCCACAATACCGCAGGGAGGAAGAAGGGGTCGGAGGCCCTCCCGAGCCAGCGCTCTCTTGGAGAGAATGGCACGGCCACCGATCGGGACGCGCGGGAAGCCGTTGGTCTCCTCCCTCGCCGCCGACGACAGTGTGAACGATGCACCTACACCCCTGCCCCGGTCGAGGTTGTCCATCCGGATTTGTGACCACCCGTGAGCTGAGAGAGTGTGTGGCCACCTATATGTTGCTTAGATCTGGAGAGCATGAGAGAGTGAACGTGAGGAACCTTAGTAAAGCAAGCGCTAAGGCTCCTGCTTTTATATATAGTGGGGTGATTTTGTTGTACCAGCTTCAAAAAAATGCGCTCCTACGTGTACCCGCGAGTGGGTGTGAGAGAACTAGTGCGTGCGTGCACCGCTTCTCTTCGTGAGAGTACAATATACTATGCCCAAAGAACGTTCGCCACAAGAATAATAGTACAAGTGTGTGACGTGTGAGCTAAAATAAAATGTGCGCGCCGTCTTTTTTTTTTGAAGTTCTGAGGGTAGGGTGTGAAGAACACATATGTGCGTGACGTCTACCTGTAGATGGACGGTGGGTGCGACGTGCGAGTCTGCGAGAGGACTCGGGAGAGTCATGACTCGTGAGGGTGCGTGTGCATGAGAGAGGGGGCACGTATCAATGCAATGCATGTGTCCGTAAATCATTATCCGACAAACGTTCGCCACAAGCCTTTTCCTGACGAACGCCGTAAGGACCGTTAGATCGGCATCCGACAGTGTCAGTTTTGCCATGTCATTTAACAGAACAGCCACTCCTCCTACACACAAATCTTCCACGTGAGTGTTAGCAACTGTCGTACGCTCCCTCCGTTCCGAAATGCAGTGCATATAGCTTTATTGAAAATTCGAACCTCGCAAACATTTACTGAGTTTTCGTGTACCAAATTGCACATGTAGAATACCATGTATATATCATTTCATTCATCTTCGAGAGGTAACTATAAAGTTGGGTGAGGAGTCTACAAAGAAAGACCATCGTATCACCCGAAGCAATTTCAAGCATCCTTTAGTGTCGAGGAATATCATAGGAACTCTATATGATATGATTTTTATAGGATTTTTCCTTTAGAGCCAATTGGTTCATAGGAATAGATTCATATACTCCACATTTCAAAGGAAATAAACATGATATCATTTTTATAGCTTTAGAGCCACTTGGTTCATATGAATGGATTCCTATACTCCCTTAATTTCAAAGGAAAACAAACATTAGCATATATTCAATAGAAAAGTTCCTATGATATGAACCAAATTACATCTCTTTTCTAATCCCTCCTCATAGGAATTGAGATACATGTCATCTCTAGATTCAATAGAAAAGTTCCTATGATGTGAACAAAATGACATCTCTTTTCCAATCCCTACTCATAGGAATTGAGATGCTCCATGTCATCTCTTTCCCTACAACTTCCATGTATACATCTTCTATTCCTAAATAGATAGTACAACCCACTAGTAGCTTTTTTCCGAAACATGCAACTATGGCACAAGAACTATATAGTGCGCCAATAACTTTGAAAGATGGTCGTTGGATGAAGCTAACCCGACAGTGGAGAGATAGGCAAATCCAAGCACTACTGGCCGTTGGATATCATCAACATTCCACCAGATCTGCCACATATACAATTTAGAAGACTCCATGGTTGAACTTAAGCATAATGCACAAACCACAAAACACAAGCACTTCTCCTTTGTTCTAGAATCTTCTGTATCATAATTGATTATTTTTTTTCTAAATGAATTGCCATTATTTGTTTTTTACTTTATGATTTACTCCCTCCATTCCAAAATAGATGACCCAACTTTGCACTAACTTTGTACAAAGTTAGTGCAAAGTTGGGTCATCTATTTTGGAACGGAGGGAGTACAATGCACAACCCCATGAATCTTAACATTTTTATAAAACTTATTGATTGTGAATGAGATGAACTATAAGAACTAAACGAACATCTACATCATGCATATATGACTCAAAGCTTTACATGCTATAGTGTGTATTTATTCATAATTTGGTTTCGAAATCTCATGCGTTCAATACATGTGTACCTTACTAGTTTTGAGTAGAGTAGAAAATTTCACGCGGCCCCGGGTATATCAAAATGTAGGGCCCATGCATCATTGCCTTTCGGTCGAACCTATGTCCACAATTTTTTGTACGTACTATATCTCCACTGGTCCCCGAACCCAAAATGCTGCCTCGTTCCCGTAAAACCAAGCGGCCCACACATATTTAAGGCATCGGCTTGAACCCGTTTACTACGACGTGGCCCCGCATGCCGTAGTACTCCTACAAACCCTACCGCCGCACTCATCATCTGTTTTCTTCAAGAGGATGAGGGAGAAGCCGATTTGTAGTGGAGGTGCTTTAAAAAAAGGATCTGTAGTGGAGACCCCTACCCTAGGGTGCCCTAGGTAGCTGCTGCACGCATCATTGTTTTCTCTTTTCTTTATGCTCTTGCGCCCTAGAGTGAAATGATGGTTGCTTCATCTGTCCAGCTTAATGCGGGAAAGGTGGGGCTTTGTGATTTGACCCCTCGTCACTCATTTTCTAGTACTGCGGCGCTATGACCGGGGTGCCTCCAATTCCAACCGCTGCTCCGAACTGTAATTTGGTGCATCGCACATGGAACAAGATGGTGGATGAGCCACATGTTGGACAAAGGGGTCTTGTTAAGTGTGTCACCATTTAGTGTGCGGACTGACCCTGCTTGAGTTGCTACGCCAACACGATAGGAGCAGCCTACCACTTGGTTTTGCTCCTTGGTGAATCCCGACTATATTGATCTAAAAAGATACATGCTGAACTACCCTCTCCGTCTTGGTTTTTTATTTAGGCATCTCAGTTTATAGCGCCTGCACATAGTTCTAGGTCATCCATTTGACTAACTAAATATGAGTTACTATGTCACAAAAAGTATATCATTGGATTCTTAAGCGGATGTAGTAGTATTTAAAAGTCGACGGCGAGGCTTTTCCTGCACGGTAGGCGGCGCGGCAGTTCCGCCTAGTCGGTTCGATAGAGACGCGAGAAGACGAGGGAGTAGGCTGCCGCAAACATAGGGCTGTGTGATTTGACAGTGAGTTACTGCTGAACAGGTGGGGCCCCATGATTTGACTTGCCATTATCATTTTAACCGCGGCGCTACGACCGGCGTGAGTCTCCCAGATTCCTGACCACCTCCATACAGGTGCCTCTCCCAATGCTCCATGTAGTAGAGGATGGCTCTTGCATGAAAGCCCACTTCTCCACTTTTTCCTTGCCTCTCTTTCCTCCACATATGCAAAAATGCCATGTAAAGCGCACTATTGTACTTACTTTTACTTGCTCCTACAGGTGCTTAAGCTTGCCACATAGGCATAAAGTCTGATGTGGCAAGTTAATCAAGAAGAGAGAGACTAGTTTGGTGACCCAAGGAAGAAACGGTGCTAAGCGCGTGTACCTAGGTGAAAAGACAATTTTGAGTCTATAGCTAATTAAATGAAGCAAACTTAGCAACATCATTTCATTGGAAGAGGTCACTCCTTGGCAAATGCAATAAATACATGTGCTTAGCACCGTTTCTACCTTGAGTACGAAGAAAGAGATAGAGAGGAGTAAAAATACACTTATAGCCAACCTTGTTGTAGTATGAGTGACTAAGTGATGACTATGTATGACATGCCAACACCAGATAGCCTAACGCACCGTGTTAAATCTACAAGGGCGCGACCGCGCGAGCGACATGACGGTCGTGGTAGGCGCGACCATGATACGGGCTGCTGGCAGCCCTTGGATCTGAGATTAAACGGTCGCATGCTAAGTTGCTGAAAATTTGCAGAATAACCCTCCAAGATAGGATATTCACGCATAGGTCTAGAATCACGCCATGCAACCGTTCGATCTCAGATCCAAGGGCTCTCGGAAGCCTATATCATGGGAGAATGGAAATCCACTACCATGTCGTTCGCACACTGGCATTTCGCTCCTACTCGTCCTCGCACGTCCTTCAATACTATGGCGGTTTGCACCTAGTCGTCCCGTCGATTCACATTACGGCAGTTCCACTAATCCTAACCGTCCTCCCAAATCCATGGTGTCCCAAATCTCCACGATCGGCGGTGAGTACAAGGTTAGAACCATCACCGGCGATGAGTTCGACGTCATCTACACCCATTCTTCCACGACGGTGAAAGGATGCCTTTCTCGCTTCAGACGCATGTTCGAAAACTCAGATGATGAGTGGGTCCCTGGGCTAGATGTTGAGTACACCACAGTCCTGGGACGAGAGAAGGATCTAAAGGACGAAGAGAGGAAGAAGCCCGTCGTGATCCAGGCTTGCGTACATAATGTTTGCTTGGTCTACCACATATGCCATGCCGACGTTGAGTGCCAGGATTTTAAGAACTTCCTCAAGGACAAAATAGTGAAATTCGTTACTGTAGACTTTACGAACGACGAAGAAGTCCTGGGTCAGATAGGCCTCGTTATAGGAAACCCCTTCGACCTCCAGAAGAATCGGTTGGTGTCCTCTCGTCAGCCTTCAATGCTGACCCTGGCAGGAGCCATGGTTCATCCTTCGTACGGTAAACTGGACAAACCTCCATACACGTTTCATCGTCATGCATGGCAGCAGAATGTACTAGATATAGACCACATCCACTACGCTGCAATGGATGGCTACATTTGTTTCAATATCTACAAGGGTTGGATGAAGAGCAACAGCCAAGTGTGGGGTTCAAGCAAAGACGTATCGGCCAAGAGGAATAGGGACAAGGACGAAGTCGAGGACGTGGACGAGGACTCCGAGTAAGGTGGCAGTGTCGTTGCTCATGGTGGTTCTAAACTTCTAATGCAGTGTCTACCGGATTAGTTGCATAGTTTAATTTCAGGTGTGCTTAGTTTAATTTGAGGGTTGTGTTGTGCTGAGCCCCCAGCAGAACTATGTTATGTTTCTTCTCGTTACTTCAACTCTTCAGTATGTACATACTACTAGTATTACTTTAATAGAATTTAGCACCCCAATTAAGCACGTACTAGCTTTTTTAATAGTACTATATGCATAATTTGGCGACAAGCGCTCTCTATATGTACCACCTTTTTTTATTTCAATTTTTGCTCCATGGTGCAATCCATCGATAGTACTACTGTACAAAAGTATACATTTTTTAAAAGGCTAGAGTACTGTTCATCACATATATAGCCAGTTAAATTCTCAACCTAGAACGACGTGCATGCCATGTAGTAAACCGATACGGAGGAAGTATAGTAAAAATGAGGTGATTTTACCGAGCGATCGGTGGGGGAGCATGGCCTGTCATGCGGTCCCACGTGTCATGATGTACCAAGGCGATTCGCGTGTCCCTCTTGAGGCAGAAGCAGTACTAGTATGTGGTTTGAGATGATGGCGAACCGAAGTGTGAAATAATGGTTGCTTCGTCCGTCTGGGAAAGTGCGGCATTGTGATTTGATGTCTCATTGCTCATTACTACTACTGGGCCAGTACGAGTGGGGTGCGTCCCCCCTGCTGTTCTGCACTATTATTTGGTGCTTGACACGTCGATCCGGTTGCTATATGTCCCACATGTTGGCGACAGGAAGTACAGAATTCATGAAAGGGAGCGTCGATAGAGGAGTATACTACAGAATTCATGAAAGGGAGCGACTTAGTTTTGGAAAAATATGTTTTTACGGAGTACGTACCCACTAGGGTTTATAGGGCTCATCTAAAAAACATTCAATTTTTCGTTTGATAAGTCTCAATTCTACTATACTAGTAGTAGTACCATTACATGTTGGATTTCGAGGTGCGTTAGATCACCCGACGCAAGCAGTGTCAAGAGGAAACTAACCAATGCATGTACAAGTTCATGGAAATTTAGTGGTCATTCATCCATTCGTTCTAATTAATGCCTCAGTAAACATAACTTCTTGAGAAAAACGAGCGTACTAATTACTTGTGCAAACTACGAAATTAATTCGACCACTCACCGTCTACCTTGGTTGGAGAGATTTTGAAATTGAGCCATAAACTGGAAAGGAGGGAGTAGTAACTTTTGTCTCGATTACTATTTGTGGCCTTGTATAGATGCAAAATGTATTTTTTATAGTGGCCTTGTATAAGTAAATGGAGGGAGTACTAACCAAAGTACGTAGTAGGGACGAGGAGTAAACGAAGAGAGTAGTAAAATTTTCTCCTCGTGCTGCGAGCCATCGCACGCGTGGGCGAGGGAGCGGGCGTAAGGTGTATTAAGCAAGCTTCACCTTATCCTGCGAGCCACCGTGCCCGTGGGCGGGGGAGACGGCGTACTAAGCAAGCTTCTCCTCGTTCTGCGAGTTGACGGGACACATCAAAAGTACTCCAGTGTATAGAGCCTTGCCTCTAAGGTAGGCCCCACATGGTTTGCCTCTTTTTTAATTTAACATAACGCGTCAAGTAGCAATTTGTTTGTTCACCCGTGGTAGACAATCTTCCCTCCACCAAGTGGACAACCAGTACACGTGCCAAATTACCACGTGGGCTGCCTTTTTTGTACAGAAATGAGCTCCACCGTGTACCCGCGCGGGTGTGGTTGGGAAAGAGACGGGAGTACGTGCGCCGTGTGTGCACCTCTTCTCTTCGCGCACGTCCCCCACCTACATGGGTGTGTGTGAGAGAGATACAAACCTAGACATAATGCGCCGTCCATCCCCATGCCTGCGCCCAGTCCGACCACCAGTCACCACCACGCCCACTCCTCCTCACCTTATCTCTCATCTTTCTCCCTCCATTTTTATATACAAGGGGCCACTATCAAAATTACAATTTGTAGATATACAAGGCCACTAACACTAATCGATGCAATGTTAATGGTGTTTGCCTTGTGGTACTAGCAAAGGAGGACATTAATTATCCCTTGCATGCATGTTGGAGTTTGTAAAAAAATGCATCTTGATGTTCCGTGCAATGCACGGGCATCTTGCTAGTCCATGAAAACAACACATGGCAAAATTCCACGGCAAACGAGGTATTTGAATCTATTGGGAGGGGCTGTTTAGATCTTGCCCAGGGTAGCCAAAATATTGGCAACCCTTTTGTCCACCGGTGCCTTCGCCACCGATGAACGAGGAATGGCTCGGGTGCTCACTACAAAAAAAATACACTTCCGTGATGATACGTGTTTGTCATAGTAGGTCGCTTTTTTTGTCATGCATGTACATCCATGACAAATTTATGACAGAATCAAGATAGTCATACATGTGCTATCGTAGAAGTGTTCCATGACATTACCAAAATTATCATCACGGAAGTGTCCACTTCCATGACGATAAATCGCGTGTCACAGAAGTGCTTTCCTCAAGGGTGACCGACATGTGGCATCCACCGTAACGGAACGCCGTTAAGCTATCGAGTCGGGTTTTGGATCCGATAACCCGTTAACAGCCCCGACCAATGGGAAATTTCCACGTGTAAAATTCTTATTGGCCGGACGAAACACGTGTCAGCTCGTCAGTGGGTCAGATAGGCGCCTATGATACGTCGACACGTGGCACGACCCAACAAAGGCCCATTCCTGTGAAAAGGCTGGCCCGTTTGACTTGGTAAAAAGGTGGCCGGCCGGCCCATGGAAAGCCTGTTAACGGCCTGTTCGCATATAGCCCATTTACAACCCGCTAACCCAAGGCCCGTTACGCCCTATCCAAATTAGGCCCAGTAGCGTCATCTAGGCCATCCAATATGATTCCAGCCCGTTTTCACTTCTGGCCCATGTATGGCCCATGATGTCTTTCAGCCCATATGAGGCCCTATGTAACTCTTGGCCTATTAACGCCCCGTGGTGAAACTGGCCCGTAATGAACAGTGTATCACTTTACACCCATTAACGACCCGTGGTGAAACTGGCCCGTAATGAATAGTGTATCACTTTATACCCATTAACGGCCCGTTATTCCGTTGGGCCGTTTCCAGCCCATGTTATCTTTCGGCCTTCTCAGAGCCCATTTATTCTTGTGCTCATTTCCAGCATTCGTTTACTTACGGCCTGTTACTGTCATTTTCTGCTTGTGGGCCAAATTCAGCCCGTGGTTACAGTCGGCCCCTTTATGGTCTGTTAATATGTTGGGCCGTTTTCATAGCGTCATCAAATACGGCCTATTAACGATGGCCCGTTACAGTCGCCCCATGAACGGACGATTCCAACTCTAGCCCGTTTACGGCCATAATGTGGCATGTTATTGGCCCATGTTTGGCCAATCGATCATACGGCCCGTATAAGGCCCATTGATGATATGGCCCATAAAAGGCCCATTGTTTCTACGGCCCGTAGAAGGCCCACTGTTTCTATGGCCCGTAGGAGGCCCAGTGTCACTACAGTAAATATTAGCCCATGGTTATTGTGGCCTAGTTTTAAAAAATAGGTTATTGCAGCCACTAGTTAACCGTAGAAAAAGAACTGCAATGACTACAAGCAAACAAATAAACAAGACAACAAGGAAATAAATACGCAAGCAACTAACGCTAGGCTATCACGGGTATTACACATATTACATCCACTAGGCATCAAAGTTCACCACCAGTACAAATATAGGGAACAAAGCAGCATATCATATACACTGGCCGTCAAAATTGGCCACCAGTGCAAATAAACGCGGCAGCAAAACAAGAGCGTAACTGAAACAACTACAGAAGAGCTCAAGAAACGTTATCCTGGGTATCCACCATGCTAGCAATAAGCTTAGCAAGCTGATTAGCTTTGTCCTATTTGGCGCTAAAATCCTCCAACGCTTGTTGTTGCACCAAAAAGTATGCATCTGAATGCTCCAGGGAATTCCGCAGTCCTTCCGCTTCTTGTCGCAGCACAGCTGATCGATGTCTTTCAGCTTGTAGTTGAGACTCAAGAAACCGAACTGATTCAGACAGTGAGTTTGAATAGCTTGTGCAAGCGGTAGTGGCCAGTAACTCCAACACTAAACCAAGACAGGATGTGTCACTATCCTGAACCTTATCTGCATTACTTCCTTTATCGTTGCTTAATAAGGCACTCTTCCCCAATATTCTGTCAGCATTCTAAAAGAAGAAACAAGCAGACACATAACAAGTTTAGCATGTACTAGTATATGAAACTCATTCCGGTGAACCAGTTCATTAGTAAGGTGGACAGGATTAAACTACCAAGTCTTCTATTGCCAAGTAATAGTACATAATAAAAGCATCAAACAAGCATATATCTATGACCTATGGTAGCAATGGAATCTTACATTAGAACAGTTGTTCTTCAGGTTTAGGCACTTGTTCTACATGAACAGAGTACAGTAAGACGCAAGAATATAATACTTAAAAATAAAAAATGAGCTCATAGACCTTACCCCATTCTTGGCTCGGGACCAGTACAGAACAAGGCGTTCCCAGTCATCGTCCAGTAAATGTGTCTGAGGAGAACGTAAGGGAATTTGATGAGTTTCTTTGCCGGTGAAGTACGTTTTCTTCAAGTAATTCCGATACTGCCACCAAGCATTCTTGAAGATAGCAGAGGTATTAGCACAGGTTACCTCATCCTGAGTTTCCAAATCGGTCCTTCTCTATAGAGAAAAATGGGAAAATTTGATGTATTATAACGATCATGGAGGTAGGACTTATGAGACGAAGCAAAGTAATTGCCATGAATAACATTACTTACACATAACTCCTGGACAAACACCTGCAACTGGCATTTTCCTTCATCTTCAGTATAATATTTCCAAGATGGGAAGATAAGCACATACGATTTAACAACATCAAATGCGATAGATGCTAAACTACGACTAGCTGGTTGTGCTTCCTCCACAGGAATAAGCATACTAACTAGTGGAGTTGGGGTTCGCCGTGATAGTACTGGCCATTTGGGCACTGGAGCTACCTTACTAACTGCTCTTGTTTGGGAGCTCTATGGTGGAGATGGTGTTGTGTCAACAGGAACTGGGTTACTATCGGCTGGGGTTGGGGTTAGATTGGGTGAAGTTGGTTCTCTGTCCATCGTAATAGGGGTACAATCTGCGAGAGTTTGGGTTGTGTGTGGTAGGGCTGGTTCTTGTGCATGTACAACCGGAGTGCTATCTCCACCAAAAGGTAGCACTGTTTTATTTGAAGACCGTGTTTTTAGTCCGCTAGATACTGGCATCACCCGCTCCAATTCAAATGGTTGATAAACAGGAAACATAGTTGAATGTATAGACATTGTATGAGAGACAGATGCAATAGATAGTGTGGAAAAAAGAGGGCATGAAATAGTTGACATGTATATTGTTTAACTAAAACGGATACCATGACATAATTTCACATATATGATGTCTATCTAAACTGGATAGCATAGCATAACATAATTCAAAGATATGATGAATAACTAAACAGGATCGCATGACATAATTCACCTACATGTTATCTAAGTAATCAGGATCGCAGCATTTAATTCACATATGTGATTTATATGCTAAACAGAGGGCATTCAATATGATGTGTGAACTAAGAACATGGTGTTGAATATTGTGTATATGATGTCTAAACTATGCAATGCAAGACACCGTATGCATGATATGAGTAGTATAACCGTGCCAAGTTAGAGCATACACCTCAGTGGGGGAATATGACTGGTCATCTGTCTCTGAATCCATCTTTGAGGAGCTATCGGGACCCAACAAGAGATCTGCTTCGACAGGTAGCACTGTCTGCTCTGAAGGCCTTGTTTTCACTCCAGATTTTTCCATCTCCCACCCAAATGGCTGATTCACAGGAAGAGTAGTTTAATGTACAAACATTGTCGACAAATGGAAATGTAATGAAGAAAAGGATTGGCAAGATATCATTCAAATATATGATGCCTGGTTAAACAGGATGGCATTGCACATTTCACATATATTATGGCTGGCTAAAAGACATGAGACTGCATAATTCCCATATACGATATAGAAACTAAACAGGTGGCATTACAAAACATGTCTAAACTAAGCAGATGACATATATGATGTCAAAAGTAGGCACTGCAAGGCAACATATGCATGATATGACTAACATCATCATGCCAAGGTAGAGCAAACACCTTGGGAGTAAATAGGAGTGGTCAGCGGCGTCCGAATCTGCCTCAGAACAGATATCTTCCTCTGGATTACAATCTGGAGAGGGGTGGGGAGGGTTTGCCATTGAACCGACCATGGAGCAATGTCTACATGACATTGTATTGCCGCGCAAAAATCTTCTCTTTTCTTTACATGTTCAACATGACTGTGTACAATATCTGACATGCATACAAAAAAAATATGGTGAGATTATGTAAGGAGAGCATGCAGAAATTTAGAGTGATGGTAACAACCAGTGGATCGATGTTTTTCCGTTGAACCAAAATAGCCCTAATGGATCGACATGAATGTATAGTAATAAGTGATGCAACAAGTGTACAACCTCTTTGCCGTAGCCGTGTCGACCTCGGCATCATTGGGTTGGTCACTGAAGCAGTTGAGGCAGAGGTGGCTGTCGGAGGTGTGGAGGAAGATCTGAGGAATCTGTAGACGGCGTCTAGGGCACTACTCTGTTGTGACGGATCGTTCTGTCGTTGGAGCAGCTCCGGTGAGCCGTAAGACGTCGAGGCTGAAGCAACACAAGACAGACATCGTCAATCTCAAGTGGGATTCTAATAGCATCTCCAATAGATGATGTAAAATGGATGTAAAAATAAAATCACCAAAAACCACCTGACTACAACATATGAGGTAAAAACTGTTGACTCTGAACTTAACTGTCGAAACTAAAATTTACTATGGAATCTGAAGGCCATTGTCGAAACTGAATGCAATGGTAGCAGAGAGGCACTTGACATGTTGTTTAGGGAGGGCGTGCAGTTCATCTTCAACCTGCACCCCCCTGAGCCGCCAGCCACCACTGGCCGAACCGCCGGCCCCAGCGCCGCCTCGCCGCCCCAAAACAACTGACCACCGCCGCCCCGGCCAGCCCTCTAGGCCCCCCACCCTAAACCCTAAGATAGATAGTGGGGTACCTCTCCGGCGAGCCCCCGTCCCCGCTGCGAGTGGTTCTTCCTTCACTCCGGCGAGCCCCCCAAACCCCTGAAAATCGACTGACCCAAAAGTCAATTCAGTCGATTGAAGTGTGGCTTAATCGGAGCAGAGCAGCAGCATGAGCGAGGGGGAGAGCAGCAGCAGCAGCTGGGCGAGCGAGCGATCGAGCGAGAGCCGGAGCAGCAGCAGCAGCAGATCTGGCTGGTATGGACGCCGCCGTCGAAGGGGCCTCGCAGTGGGGGAGAGCCACTATGGAGATGTCGCCCGCGACGCCGACTTAAAGGTAGCCGCTCCATGGGGGTGCGGGATGGAGCACCATCGGCGCCGGGAGGTCGAGTTAAGGAGAAGGTGCGATGCGATGAGTGTACAACCTCTTTGGTGGGGCCGAGTAGGCCTCGGCTTCGTCCGAGGAGTCGGTGAGGATGCTGCGGTTTCGGTGGAGCAGGTTAAGGCGGCGCTGTGGGGATGGAGCAGCCGCGATAGACGAGGCGATCGTCGGAGCAGCTCCTTGGAGGTGGAGGACGGGGCGGCTGAACCGGTGGGACGGCGAGATGGACGACGGATCCTCATCCGGGGAGGTGGACGAGGGACGTCGAGCTGTTGCGCTAGACGACATCATCGGGGAAGAGGCTTGGCTGGGCAGCGGTGACGTGGTGGACAGAGGAGGGTGGGGTTTCGCAGCTGGAGTGGAGAGGTTATGGCGGCCTGGGATTTCGATTGGCGAAAAGGGGGCGATGGGAGGGGGTGAAGCATGACTTAGGAACGCGCTTGTCCAAAATGTAGGGTGTGTTAGAAAAGTACCCCCCCCCCACCGATTTGAACTAGCGGCCCTTTCGGCTCAGGGTTAGAAGGGGGATTTCACGTGTCGGGATTTGGCAGCTGGAGGGAGTTTTCGCGCGCGTTGTAATTTCGGGATAGCAAGGCGCGGGTTGTGAAGGTGCCAGTTTTGGGAGCACGATATCTGAATTTTCGGGATATAACAAGACGTGGGTTGAATTTTAAGGACAAGCCTAACGTGTAGTAATATTGTACTTGTACGTACCAAATCAATTCGCACTTCCCTCAACCAAAAAGAAAACGAAAAAAATAAAACTATTCACACCACACAAAGAGAGAGTCTTCCCCCTTTTACTATACAAATGCTAATCAAAGCTACTCCCTCCTTCCATCTATATAGGGCCTAATGTGTTTTTCGATGCTAACTTTGACCAAATATTAGAGCAATGATATATGACATGCAACTTACAGAAAGCACACCGTTAAATTTGTCTGTGAAAGGTTCTTTCAATGATATAATTTTCACATTGTGCATGTCATGTACTATTAATCTTGTCAATAGTCAAAGGCGGTCTTAAAAATCTCATTACGCCCTATATAGATGGAAGGAGGGAGTATGAATCCATGTTATGTCCGATTAAATTTTTTCGCTTGCTGTATAATGCATGTAACCTACTGATACCAACATTTTAGTGCATTCCAAATGTCTATACTACCGCTGCAATTCTAACTAAAATTGAATTTGTTTCTCTATTTCAATAAGAATCTACAATCATGATTGTTGCCAACTTCAACCATCATAGTTTCCTTGCTATCTTCCAGATATAAATCAGACAGCCTATAATGCAGGATGGCAGGCACACCATCATCAACAACTCTGTTTTTTATAAGAGTAGAGATAAAACATATTAAATGTAGTATACCATGTTCATAACCACACCATGTGTATCACCGTTATATATATTCACACATCCGTCAGTTTGAAACACTATGATAAATTCTTCAAATATCCGAATTTGCTTTTTATAATGAAGTATATATGATCTCTATTCATCTTTTACACCCACACAGCCCTCTTATCTTTGTAGCTAGCGCTAACTTTCTCTTGTGCATGCACACGCCCGCATCCCTCTCACCCTCCCTCAGCATTCTCTAGCTCCATCGCGCAAATTCGTCTTTTCACTTTAGGTCGTTCACCCATGGTGTGTGTAGGCCCCCCAGCTCCTTCTTTACGGCACACATCGATCGATATGCCTCTCTAGCCAGGTGTGCCTAGCACAAACACAAGCTTCCACTCTTCTCTTGTCACCGTCCATGCCTCACTCCCACCACTCTTTTCATCGTTCTCGTACTCGCACACTCCTCCCCCTCAATATAGTATGCCTCTCGTACCACCTCCTACATGCATCCCTCTCTCTCTCTCTCTATCGTTCTCCTTGTGCCTCATTTGCTTCTAACACACACATGCATGTATACCGATCAATCTCCCAACATATACCTAGATCGACTTTAACTACCCCCCATCAATCGACGTACCTCACAAGTTATGTCTCTCCTTTATCTTACAAAGGGCGATTGATCTTCCTATGTAGTTACGTCTTCTTACCACAGCCACATCGTCCCCCCTCATCATTCGTGCATGCCTCCTGACCCGTCTCTCACACGCACGTGCACACACAACAAGCAGCCATCTCCTCTCTTATTGATATTGCGGGTGTGCCCTCCGTTTGTCTAGCAAGCCTATCCCACCATTTGTTAGAAGCAACTCCACTACCACCCCCTCCAACACTCTAGCTCTATCTCTCTCCCAACCTTATTCATCTCCTGCACATATGCATGGATGCCGATCGATCTCCCTTAATACATGAGGCAGATCGATCTCCTTAATACATGAGGTAGGCCTCTCTCCTCCTCCACACATATACCAGCCATTGTACCTCTATAGTTAATTGGGCCTCCCTCTTCCCCCACCACACACTAATAGTCGAGCGCTGCAGGTAGGTATCCATGCCACAGAGACAAACTGCACATGTCCCATCTCACGTTCCAGTAGGCCATCCACTCTATATCTTTGACGTGGGCACACACAAATTCGATGGCACTCTTTATCGATCGTGCGCGCACACACACACATCATCCCTCTCTTCGATTCTATGGGACACCTCAAGCCGATGATACCTCCACTCTCTTCTCGTGGATCACCCCCTCTATATATATGTTATATCCAGGACTCTATTTCACACACATTGCATATGTTAAATTTTTTGATTGACCCCCCCCCCCCCAAAAAACTCTCAAGAACCCACACACTATATCTCTCTAGGTTTGTATCTCTCTCACACAACCCCACGTAGGTGGTGTACGTATACAAGAAGAGAATAGGTGCACCGTGCACGTACTCACGCTACGTGCCCAGCCACACCCGCGCGGGTACACGGTGGAACTCATTTCTCCGTAGAAGCTGAATTTGTTTTTGAAACATCAAGTGGCCAGAGACTCGAAAACTTATTTTCCCATTAGTGACTTGTCAGGGCGGTGGATTTTAGTTTGTACGATAATGCTGCATCCACCTAAAGTAACAAAAGTTCTTACGTAAACTTCCTAGTAATTCCCTCTTCGTAGCTGCAGCATTACTCCTAACATTTGTAATATCAGTTTGAAACTTGTAATATTGCCGTGTCTTATTCCTGCATTTTCAAAACCATGCGAATCAAACAGGTCCTGAGTTGGTGATGATGGTGTGCCTCCCATCTTTCACCAATAGCCGTTGGATCTAGATCTAACGCATACAAACCAAGCTTCTCCATTTTTGCAAAAAGATGCCCACACTTGTTCCCTATTTACAAACAACTCCTTGTCTCTCATAATCAGCCTCATCTCCTCCCCACCACATCTAGGAGTAGACGGCCGTGGAAAAATCTGGCGCGATGGCCGCTGCTGGAGCCGTCGACCCCCAATCTTGGTGTTCCATGCAATGCACGGGCATCTACGCACGGGAAATTATGTCGAACAGGGCTAGTTGTAAGTAGGCTAGCTCTAAGCCGTGATGATAGTGACTGCAGATGGTGTGGCTGACTATGGTATGCCGAACACAGCGCCTATACTCAGGTGTCATCTCCGGCGCAGGGTCTTGTCACTTCACTGTGAGGAGCAGCACGTAATAATTTGACCAACGGATAGTACAGTGCTAGTACTCCTACTACTACATTGGTAGTACTACTACTAGTACTAGTAGCACCCCGTCTGGATTTAGGAGTACTACCACGTCCATCTGGATTTTAGTATTTGACTAGCAATATCTAGTAATGCATGTCACCAAAAATGTACTACTCCCTCTGTAAATAAATACATGGTGTTTTATTCCTATCGGCGAGAGAACTTAATGTATTTTTGCTACTCCTAACTAGAGTACTAATAGGATTACATGCAATGAACTAAACACTGCATGTCATGTTTGGTAGTCTCAAGTCATTGAAAGCATGCACGGCCCGCATCTCTCATTGGTTGATATGTCACGAAATAAGAAACAAGGAGGGAGTTAATGCACCATGCCTAAGTATTTTGGGATTATTTGGGTTTCGTAAGGTGACTTACACAACATTTTTGTTTACATGCATTAACATTTAATACTTAAATCAAAGGTCAAAACATGGCGCAAAATGCAAAGGGGACCAATAAACCAGTAGACATCAAACTTCTCTCGTTTGGCCCCAACTAGAGGTCCGGTGAGATGACTATACTGCACCGGCACGGAGGGGGACGCAACTTCGTTGACTTAGGGCAACTGCCTTTGCGTAAGAAGAAAGAAGCACACAATATTGAGCCTCCACAGATCAACAATGAATGCATCGAGAAGGCACTAATCCAACTTACAGGAGTAGTAAAATGTATTCTTGTGGTTCTTGTTTTCTTTGGTCTTGCCTTTCTAGTCAAAATTATCGTTGGAGTTCATGCAAAATGGATGTGCATTTGGGGTCATGTGTTGGAGTTGGCCTTACAAGTGGGACCGCAGTTAAGGAAACCGACAATCGGCAAACCCCCACCTCGCCAGCCGCGCGATGGCTAAAGTTAGAGAAATGATGAGGTTGAAGAGATTGCTCTAGCACGGACTCCAAGAAATAATATGGTGTCAGATGGATGTCGTGGTGGTGGCGTGTGCCGTACTCCTGGACGTGAATGCTTGTTCTGGCCCATGCAACCCCACTACTCCTACTACTTACTCCTACTAGTATATAGTATACTAGTATCGAGGATTCGAGGTGCTGGTTACGTACAACGAACACATTAACATATGGCTACAGTAAAAACACCCGCCCGACGCACGAAGCATGTGAAGCTAGTACAAATTTAGAGAAGCGACTCGAAAGCCATTCATAAATTTAGTAAGTTTATCACAGACATATCATTTTATTACATACAACAGGTCATCAACCCACATCGACAACGAGGATACATTATAAATACTAAAGTTTTCACCACACAACAAATAACAAGCCATGAAATGAACTTCAACTCAACCATTTCGCGGCGTTGGAAATGCTTGCTTTGAACCACAAGTGATTCTCTGGGACGGGCCATCCGTTCTCGATCGGGAGACCAACACAAGACTGATCATCCAAGCTGAAGCGGCCTACTATATCAGTACCAGGGTAGGGAACCACCCAAATGTCCAAGGTATAGACATAGTTGCTTCTCATAAATGTGTCAACAGCAGTTGGATCGCCTTTCACCATCATCGGATAGTTTTGTCCAAGGAAGAGCGAGTTTTCTGTGCCAGGGAGAAGGAGTTGGCGCTAGCACACTAGTATCCATCCCGAATACCATGCAACGGGTGCTGGAATAGGTCCAGAGAGTGCGATTGTGGGAGACACCTGCTTCCTTAGCAATAACATCATCAGTGGGCTGTATACACACAAGAAGAGGTGATCCATCGGAATTAGTTTCCAGGCGCCACAGAGTAGATGGGCGCTGCTCATGATCATCACCATCGGCATCTCCCCCTTGGTTATAAAAATTTTCAAGTATAGGTGGTGGGATGTTCACAGGACCTTGGAGACACAAGAAGGAGGTTAATTAGTAAAGGGAAGCTTGCTAACCCGCATGCATGTGGATGAAACAATTATAATTACGGTGGAAGACAAACATACCGAAACTACGAGGATACCATGCAAAAAGAGTGCCACGAGTGGTGGTAGCAAACACAAGGCCCTCGTATTGAATTGCATCATAGTACTCATTCGTGCACAGAAACTGATTTTTGAGCAATGTCCATCGAGTCAAACCACTAAGGATGCCAACAAGCTTGTCAAAGATAGCAACAACTTCATAGTTGTTGTAATTCCAGGAGCGGTTGGGAACTCGACAAATTGCTATCTTCCGTAGAAGACAGTCACCATGATCGTATTTGAACGCGCGTACATTACCGGTGTGCTCAACCTCTGGGCAGTGTGCTGAGATTTTTGGAAGTGGAACCCGGTGACGAGTGTACACATTCACAAGTTCCCACTCGTAGTTGGACCCAATGTAAACAACCCAATCTCCATTTGTGCCCGCCCAAGCCTTGCCCTCGAGCGATGGCATCTTAACATCATAAGTATCATTATCAAGCAGCATCAACTGGCACAGGGCGAGGCCTCCGTCGTGCCGGTGCCAGACATCAGGGTCACGGTGAAGAAGATAGGGGAGATCAAACCGCTCCTTGACTCTTGGGTTCTTTGTAATGATGTTATTAGTTGAGTCGAGAATGGGCTTAAACGAACCTGCCATGCTAGCCGAGGTGATGACGTCGCACCGATCAATGAGTTCCTCCACCATGTCATCCTTCAGATCGGGGCAAGAATAACGGGGTCGTTTCCGGCGTGTTCCCTCCATGGAGAAGACGGTCGAACAATGGCAGAAGAAAGGGTGAAGGGCTGAAAGGAAAATGGAGGAGGGAGAGGAAGAGCGTGCGACATCAGTTCCAAATCCAGAGGGAAAGGCGAAGAATCGGTGGACGGTTGCGAGTTTGCCACGGTTCACGAAGAGGTGCCCCGGCCTACACGTCCGTTCGGAAATACTCCTACTACTCGTCGCCGTCTCACTGATATGTTGGAACGGGACCACATGTCAACGAAACATGGTGTGTAATTTCTCGTGCAAAATTCGATTTGGCCGCGTTGGCCCGAGGTGCCGCATTAGTTATCGACCTTTATTTTTTTTAATGGCGTGCGGATCAGTTTTGAAGCACGACTAACTGGTATTGTACGTGGAGAGGATGACAGCAGGGACCCGCCAAGGTCATGGCAGTACGCAAGCAAGTTCCTCCTTATTTCAAGCCAATAAAAAAATGGCTCCTCCTAGTGGATTTCTGACATCTGGGTCCCATGCCATTGTCAACGTAGTCAATAAATGAGAGAATTGCACAACGAGCGTCTGACACCAGGGACCCAGCAGCTCGTCCAGTTATTTTTGTTTTGGGTTAATTTGATAAATGCCACTCCAAATCTGGTGTATCCAAGAAATGCCACTGCAATTTCCAAACTTTGGAAAATGCCATTTCATGCCATTTCTAGTGGCATTTTTCGAAGTCTCGAGTGGCATTTTTCAAAGTTTGCAAACTGCAGTGGCGTTTTTCAAAGTTTGCAAAAATTGCAGTGGCATTTTTCAAAGTTTGGAAATTGCAGTGGCATTTTTATGAATCGCCATAATTGGAGTGGCATTTATCTAATTTGTTTTGGAGACAGAAGCAGGGTGTCAACTGGGCTGGGCGGGACACTCTGGCCTATCTAGACAGCCTTTTCTTTTATGTTTACCACAAACTAGCCTAGTAGTTTTTTTTCTTTCTGATAATGGCTAGCCCAGTTCTTTTGTGATTTGTCAAGTAAGTCGCTTTATTAGGCCTGCTGGGCTACAAATCTTTCAAGACGAGGAGAGCTTCATTCGGTTGGCCGAGAAAATGGCCTATCAGTAATGAGAAATGGGGTGTACATTTTTAAAACACATCAAACTGGCAATTATTTTCAAATATCTTTTTTTCATTTCGAGATTTTAAATTGCATTGATTTTTATGCGTGGACAATTTATTGGATTTTATATTGATATAAATTTATTTTTAAAATCAGTCTGAATGTGACTCGAAATTTCGGGATTAAAAATAGTTCAGACCGCACCGACATATGCAAAATTTCGTATAAGTATTTAACCGTGGCCACAATATGGGCTGTAATGCTAACATAAAGAATATGGGCTTCAAAAAACCCGTAAGAATTAGCAAATGGGCTGTAAATTATTTGAAATAATGGCAGATGGGCTGTATGTTGTTTTCCACAGATTTGAGGCTTTCCACAGATGGCCTATATACTGTCGGATGTCCATCCAACGGCTGTCGTGCTTCTTCAATCTCTGCTCTTCCTGCTCCAGCCGCTCAAACAAGCGTCGGCGGGACTGCCTGCTCCCTCCTCCCCGCGGCCAGTTGTGCTGCCGCGCAGGCCTCACCGCCCCACCGTACTCCCATCGCTGGCCTAGCCATCCCTCTACTCACCCACACCTGTTGTTATTCTCTGGCGACGGCAGACGAACCAGTAAACCCTCGTAAGCACACTAGGATGTACGAGTTCAGGCCCTTCGCTGAGGAAGTAATAGCCCTACGTCTCGGTGCCCGGAGGCGGTCGATTGGATTAGGGTGTGTGAATAACAGGGGTGCCCACCCCTGCTACTGAGGAGGGGGTGGCTTATATAGAGTTCGCCAGACCTCTCCCGCCCTCAGTAATGCAGGGTTAAAATACATTAAGGCTGGGCGTTACTGGTAACGTCCCTAATAAAGTACTATGATGACCATAAAGACTACTTAATGGCCGACCGTTCGCCTGCAGAGTGACTTTAGATCTCCTGGCAGTCGAGTGGTTGGCTTCGTGGTCGAGTGATAGTTTCCTGGTCGAGTGTCTTGAATCCGTCGAGTGGGATACCTTCAAGACGATTGAAAGGTGACTTCTTCTAGGGATGTCCTTGGGTAGGGCTCTTAGGACAGGTCCATGCCCCTATCCTAGGTACATAGCTTCATCATTAGCCCTCGAATGGATCGAGGTTCGAGTGGGGAAGGAGTTGGGGATCCTTCCGACTGGTTCTTAGCGTTATATGAATGTCTTGTACTGGATTAACTGTCACGGATGACGTTGTCAACTTCTTTCGGTCACCTTGATCCATTCTTGGTCTCTCGTCGAGTGAATTTCCTTACTTGTGAAATACCGAGTGCTGGCTCGAGCGGGATCTTCTGTTTGATGAGTTGTTCCGCAGCCCGCATATTTTGCAGGATTTGAATTTCGGGAAGCGAGTGGGACGGGGGCGGCCGCAGTAATCGGATGGGATAAGACGGAAACTCCTCGATTCCCGTGCCACCTTTTTCGCCACGTGTCGCCGCGCGCCTGTTGCGGGATTTGATGAGATCGCCTGGGCCTACCGGTCAGCCACTCGGAAGTGGCCCCTTATAAGCTGCCGGCTCGGGGCTCCCAAACAGCGTGCTCTCACCTTTCCCTCTCCCTTCACAAGGTCCTCCGCCACCTCCGCTCTCACCCTAGCACAGTAGGTCCATTCGAGCCTTGCCGACGACGATGGTGAAGGACAAGACGTCGGCTTTGGAGCGCGCGAAGAAGGCGGCGGTGCGGGGGAAGGGGAAGAAGTCCGCTCTGGGCGGATCTTCCTCGAGGACTGCTCTGCCCAGGGATTGGATCTAGGGCGACTGGATGCCGTCGGTGATTCGGCAGGAAGATCTTGATGACATGGTCGAGGTGGGAGTCATTCCCCATGAAGCTGCGCGTCTCCCGGGGTGAGAAGTCGAGCCCCAACCTCATGACGGTGAGTGCGTCCTCCTCGCCACCCATATCGATCGCGGATTTTCTCTACCTCCTCATCCTTTTTTTCGGAGCTTTTTGAACTTCTTCGGAGCGCAGCTCCATCACTTCACTCCCAATTCCATCGTGTATTTGGCTGCTTTCGTTTCCTTGTGCGAAAGTTTCTTGGGTTGCCGCCCTCATTGGGGACTCTTTAAACACATTTTCACTTGCCATTCTCAATCAGTAAAGAAAGCCAAGTCGAGTGACGAACGGACGCAAGTGATCCAGCTATGCGGGGGCCTGGCGATCCAGATGAGGGGAAAAGGTTCTTTTCCGTCTATCACTTTTCCCGAGTCAGTCCGTGGTTGGCAGTCGACCTGGTTTTATTGCCAAGACCGGGTCACCCCAGGGGAGTCGACTAGGCTTCCCCCTTTCTCTCTGGACCGAGCTCAAAAACCTGCCTCTCTGAAAGTGCTGCCGGAGGAAAAGGCGCAAGTCAAGGTGCTGGTTGGTCGAGTGGTTCAGCTTGTCCGAGAGGGCGTGACTGGCATGGACTTGCTGGAGGTCTTCCTTCGGAGGCGCATCCAACCGCTTCAGGCTCGTGACCACCCGATGTGGCTGTACTCGGGTCTCGACGACACCACTCGGGTTCACCCAGAGGAGGTCACTGACGAGATACTGGAAGGGTGGTTGTCAAGCATCACAGGGAACAAAGACAACCCCCGAGGAGCCAGGAGGGTTCCTCCGCTTGACAGTACATACGAAGTGGACCAGGTCTGACCTTGTGTTCCTGACTGAGATCTTGCTTTCTTCATTTGCTCTCTTTGAATCGATCGACTTACTTTCAACTTGTCTGCTGCTCTCCAGGCAACTACAGAGATGTACTCGACACCCAATGGAGCGCAGGAGCAGGCCGAGGAAGGGGAGGCGAGCGGAGGCGAAAGTGGAGACGAACAAGGAGAGTGGGAATCTAACGGCGAAGGAGAGGGAGACGACGACGTCGACTCCAGCGAAGAGGAGGAGGAGGAGGAAGCTGAACCTCCCCGCTCGGAAAGGCGATCCAAGCTTACACACGACCCTGAGCGGGAACGTGGTAAGGCGACTGCTCCCGTTGGGCAGTCATCGAAGCGCCCTCGGACCTCTTCTCCAACACCGACTGAAAAAGCTCCCAAGCACCCACGCGCGGTGCCGTCGAAGCCACCCAAATCTCTGCCCAAGATGAAGATGACTGTCCCCACCATTTCTGGGTAATAATAGAACTTGTTTTCCTTTGTCGACCATGGACAGATCCTTAGTCGATTCATTGAGCCAACTAACTATCTTTCGAAATTTGCAGTGCTGCTACTTCTGAGATCTCCGTCAAGGACGATGATCAAGAGATGGAAGATGTTGTTACTTCCAACCCTGGTATGATTACTGATGTTCTGCCTTGAGTCGACTGACGATTTCTTATAACTCTGGTCGATTGAATTTTTCTCGTAGCTCCTCCTCATGTTATTAACCTTCCTGACGACGAAGATGAAGCGCCACTGAGAACGAGACGGAACAGGAAGGCGTTGGCTGGCAAGACCCCACAATCTACTCCGGCGCCTGAGGCCGTAGCTCGAGACGGTGGTGATATCACTCGGGCTTCTGTGACTTTCGCCGATCCTCTGACGAGTGTGCGGCCCTTGACGTCGACCGCAAATCCGCCTTCGCTCTTCGCCACACACCACGTCCCTGAGGACCAAGTGGGTGCAGCTAAGGAAGCTATACGCCAGGCAGGGATCATGATGGGGCAGGTCAAGGTGGTTCAAGAAGCCAGCCAAGTGGCTTATGACGCGAGTTCAGCTCTTCAGAGTAACGTCCAGGTCAGTCGATTCACTACTTGTTCTGTTAGGGTATGCTGTTTGAAGAATCTCTTTTCCGAAGATCTTTAAATCTGTACACCCACCGGGTGTGTCTGTTAAGTTTTGGACGAGTGGGGGCACGCTTAGTGCACCCACTGGGTGTAGTCCCCGAGACTACGGTGGACTGCTGGCAGTCGACTGTAGTCTTTATATTGTGTTGCTGTAGTTGTACTTCTTCACTCGGTCTGGTCAGGCCATGTCGAATGAAACTGTATCCGGTCGACTGCGGGCAGTCGATATTTTTTTTCAAAACCAGTTGGGGCACGCTGAGTGCACCCACTGGGTGTAGTCCCCGAGACTACTATTGAATGTTTTTGATTCAGCTGTAGTCTTAGAAACGCCATCATTGTCTCTTGGTTACTCGGAAGCAACTTATCTTGGACCTCTGTGGACTGATTTTTGTAGAAATCCTGTGAACTTGTGGCTCTCTACACTGAGTTGGAGAACAAACAGATCCAGCTCAACCTTGACTTGAAGCTTGCTCAACAGAACCTGCAGAAGGCGCGAGAAGAAGCAAAAGGTATGGCTGGTGATGTTTCTCATTCTTGACGAGTGACTTTCCTTTCTTTCTGGCCGTCCTCGATGTTGATCTCACTTGCTGTTTCGCAGACAAAGTGGAGGAGGCTCTGAAGAAGAAGGATCAAGACCTTGCCGAAGCTCAGAAGGAGGCCCTGAACAAAATGAAGCTTGCTGAAGAAAAAGTGGCTTCAGTCGATACTCTTGAAAAGGAAAACTCCAGGCTGAAAAGTGCTCTCGACATGGCTAATCAAGAGGTCAGCCATCTGAAAAATGACAAGATGACTCTGAGTTACCAGGCAGGTGAGCTGGCGGGGCAGAGGAACGATCTGGAGGTTTATCTTGGTGGACTCGCCAAGAAGTTGTTCGTCATGCTCGAAGGTAATTGCTCCGACCCGACTGTCTTGCAGTTACCAAGCCTGCGTAGGGCCACTGTCTTATTCTTGAATCATGCTTGCAGAATTCTGCTAGAGCTTCGAAGAGGAAACCAGTCGAGTGGAGCCAGGCTTGGACCCCGCCAATTCTCTCATGAAGGACGAGGCTGCTATGAACGTGCTCCGACTGGAGTCTCGTGTTGCCAGTGTTGTTGGCTATCTTGCTTGGCTGAAGGTTGCGATGACGCAGATCGATGCATCACTCTGGCCTGGGATGACGCTTCAGAACGACCTCGAGTCTCTGATGGTTCGACTGAACGAAATCCCGGGTCGAGTGGCGGAATGGAACAAATCTTCTGCTAGATGTGGTGCTGATGTCGCTCTGTCCCTGGTCCGCGTCCATTGCAAGGAGGCGCGAGAAGAAAAGCTGGCCGCCATCCAAGTTGCCAATACCAGGAAGCACAGCTTTCAAGACTTCATGGAGACTTTCATCGCTGCTGCCACTCGTATTGCAGACGGGATCGACTTGGACGAGTTCGTCGCCCCTTCCAGTCCTCCGCCTGAGGAATGAAAAACTTTTGTGCTTCACTTTAAATTTGCCTCGGAATGCCGAGTGGATTTTGTAACCGTTAAACTCTGTCGAGCTGAGGGCTCGAGTACTTTGATCTGAGGTCTGGGACCTTTAGGCCTTATCTGAACTTGATTTATCGTTGAATATCTTCATGGATGATCCGTCGAGTGGAACTCGATCTTCACTCGGAATAACCTTGTATTTTTGGTACAGCTCTGAAGGAGAAGGTAGCAGTCGATTTGCACCTCGACGTCCTTGAAGATCGGGTTGTGTTCCATTCTTAGGCGAGCGCTGGGCCGCAGATAAGCCTCCGAGTGGGAGGTTTGCTCTCCAATCGGTAGGATTTTTCAAACTTAGGCGAGCACTAGGCCGCAGCTAAACCCCCGAGTGTGAGGTTTGCTCTCCACTCGGTAGGATTTCTTAAACTTGGGCGAGTACTTGCAATGCAGCTCAGCCCCCGAGTGGGAGGTTTTCTCTCCACTCGGAAGGATTTTTCACACTTAGGCGAGCACTGGGCTGCAGCTAAGCCCCCGAGTGGGAGGTTTGCTCTCCACTCGGTAGGATTTTTTCAAACTTAGGCGAGCACTGGGCTGCAGCTAAGCCCCCTAGTGTGAGGTTTGCTCTCCACTCGGTAGGATTTTAAAACTCTTAGGCAAGCACTGGGCTGCAGCTAAGCCCCCGAGTGGGAGGTTTGCTTTCCACTCGGTAGGATTTTTTCACACTTAGGCGAGCACTGGGCTGCAGCTAAGCCCCCGAGTGGGAGGTTTGCTCTCCACTCGGTAGGATTTTTTCAAACTTAGGCGAGCACTGGGATGCAGCTAAGCCCCTGAGTGTGAGGTTTGCTCTCCACTCGGTAGGATTTTAAAACTCTTAGGCGAGCACTGGGCTGCACCTAAGCCCCCGAGTGGGAGGTTTGCTCTCCACTCAGTAGGATTTTTTTCAAACTTAGGCGAGCACTGGGCTGCAGCTAAGCCCCCGAGTGGGAGGTTTGCTCTCCACTCGGTAGGATTTTAAAACTCTTAGGCGAGCACTGAGCTGCAGCTAAGCCCCCGAGTGGGAGGTTTGCTCTCCACTCAGTAGGATTTTTTCACACTTAGGCGAGCACTGGGCTGCAGCTAAGCCCCCGAGTGTGAGGTTTTCTCTCCACTCGATAGGATTTTAAAACTCTTAGGCGAGCACTGAGCTGTAGCTAAGCCCCCGAGTGGGAGGTTTGCTCTCCACTCAGTAGGATTTTTTCACACTTAGGCGAGCACTGGGCTGCAGCTAAGCCCCCGAGTGTGAGGTTTTCTCTCCACTCGATAGGATTTTAAAACTCTTAGGCGAGCACTGGGCTGCAGCTAAGCCCCCGAGTGGGAGGTTTGCTCTCCACTCGGTAGGATTTTTTTTACAAACTTAGGCGAAACGGATTCGCAGCTAAGTCACCCACTGGGGATTTCATATGCAAACAAAGTGACAACAATTATTGGAACACTCTTGTCTTCGATAAAAATAAACTGCAAAAGTTTTTCTTATTACATCTCATCCGAGAGAGAATTCAAGTGTAAAAGGGGCGTAGCAGTTCCGCATTCCAAGCTCGTGGCTCGTCGATCTGGCGATCAACATTGTAAAGGTGATACGCTCCATTGTGGAGGACTCTGGTGATGATGAAGGGGCCTTCCCAAGTAGGAGCAAGCTTGTGTGGTTTCTGTTGATCCACTCGGAGGACCAAATCTCCTTCTTGGAAGGCTCGACTCTTCACATTTCTGCCGTGGAATCGACGCAAGTCTTGCTGATAAATGGTCGATCTGATCATAGCCATTTCCCTCTCTTCTTCTAGGAGGTCAACTGCGTCTTGCCGGGCTTGTTCTGCTTCATCTTCGGTATAAAGTTTGACTCGGGGTGCGTTGTGAAGTATATCACTCGGCAGGACTGCTTCGGCTCCATAAACCAGAAAGAATGGAGTTCTTCCAGTCGACCGGTTCGGGGTGGTCCTCAATCCCCACAGAACTGATGGAAGCTCGTCGACCCAAGCACCTGCCGCGTGCTTGAGATCACGCATCAGTCGAGGCTTTAGTCCTTTGAGAATCAGACCATTTGCCCTTTCAGCTTGTCCGTTCGACTGGGGATGGGCGACCGATGCGTAGTCGACTCATGTGCCTTGTGAGGCGCAAAAAGCTCTGAATTTGTCCGAATCAAAGTTTGACCCATTGTTAGTGATGATGCTATGAGGGACTCCATATCTGAATGTTAACTCCCTGATAAAACTGATAGCAGTGCAGGCATCAAGATTCTTGATAGGTTTAGCTTCAATCCATTTGGTAAACTTGTCGACTGCCACAAGCACATGTGTGAAGCCTCTCCTGCCTGTTCTCAACGGGCCAACCATGTCCAGTCCCCAAACAGCGAAGGGCTAGATGACTGGAATGGTCTTTAGGGCTGATGCGGGCTTGTGCGACATGTTGGAGTAGAACTGACACCCCTCACACTTGTCGACTATCTCCTTTACCATTTCATTTGCTCTTGGCCAGTAAAGTCCCGCTCGGTATGCTTTAGCCACAATGGTCCAAGAAGACGCATGGTGACCACAGGTTCCCGAGTGGATATCATCAAGGATTATCTGACCTTCTTCTGGTGTTATGCACTTCTGACCGATTCCAGTCGCGCTTTCTCTATACAGCTGTCCCTTTATGACTATGAAGGCCTTGGATCGACGGACGATCTGTCGAGCCTCTTCCTCGTCCTTCGGGAGTTCTTTCCTCAGGATATACGCGATGTACGGTATCGTCCAGTCGGGAGTGATTGCCAATACTTCCATGATTAGGTCGACCACAGCAGGAACTTCGACTTCAGTCGGATCTGTGGCACTTTTCGGCTGCGGGGCTTCTTCTGTAAAAGGATCTTCTTGGACTGACGGTGAGTGGATGTGCTCCAGGAACACGTTGCTGGGAATGGCTTCTCTCTTGGAGCCTATCTTTGCCAAATCGTCAGCCGCTTGATTTTTCAGTCGGGGGATGTGATGAAGCTCTAACCCCTCGAATTTCTTTTCTAACTTTCTCACTGCATTGCAATAACCAGTCATTGCCGGACTTCTAACGTCCCACTCCTTCATCACCTGATTGACCACCAAATCTGAGTCGCCATAGACCATGAGGCGATGGATGCCGAGTGAAATGGCCATGCGCAACCCATACAAAAGTGCTTCATATTCTGCTTCATTATTGGAGGAATCGAAGTGAATCTGGAGAACGTAACTGAGCTTATCTCCTCGGGGGGAGACTAATACTACCCCAGCACCTGAGCCATTCAGCATCTTAGATCCATCGAAGAACATGGTCCAGTGCTCCGAGTGAATTTGGGTCAGGAGTTGCTGTTCAATCCACTCGGCGACGAAATCTGTGATTTCTTGGGACTTGATAGCCTTCTTTGCTTCAAACTTGATATCTAGGGGAAGGAGTTCAATCACCCACTTTGCCACTCGACCAGTTGCATCTCTGTTGTGCAGAATCTCTGACAGTGGGGCGTCGCTGATGACTGTAATGGAGTGGTCAGAGAAGTAATGTGCAACCTTCTTCGTGGTCATATAAATCCCATATACAAGCTTCTGGTAATGAGGATATCTTTGTTTTGAAGGGGTCAAAACATCATATGCATAATATATTGGGCGCTGAACTCTGAAGGCCTTTCCTTCTTCTTCCCGCTCGACCATAAGTACTGTACTAACAACTTGTCCTGTGGCTGCAATGTAAAGCAGCAGAGGCTCTTTACTGATTGGGGCAGCAAGCACCGGCTGGGTGGAGAGCAGAGCTTTGAGCTCTGCAAATGCTGCATCAGCTTCTAGAGTCCACTCGAACTTTTCAGACTTCTTCATCAGTCGGTAAAGAGGCAACGCCTTTTCACCGAGATGAGAAATGAACCAACTTAGAGCGGCCAAGCAACCTGTAAGCTTCTAGACATCGTGCACACGCACATGACACTTCATCCGGAGTATGGTACCAACTTTTTCAGGATTGGCGTCAATTCCCCGTTCGGAAACGAGAAAACCGGGTAACTTTCCACCTGGAACTCCGAATGTGCACTTTGATGGATTGAGTTTGATATCATACCTCCTGAGGTTGGCAAAGGTTTCAACAAGGTCAGTCCGCAGGTCGGAACCTTTCCGTGACTTAACCACAATATCATCCATGTATGCCTCCACATTCCGACTGATTTGAGTGAGTAAACACTTCTGAATCATCCTCATGAACGTGGCTCCGGCATTCTTGAGGCCGAATGGCATGGTGACATAACAGAAGCATCTGAATGGAGCGATGAAAGCTGTTTTGATCTCGTCGGGTCCATACAGACGGATCTGATGGTACCCGGAATAGTCGTCCAGAAAAGATAATCGCTCGCATCCTGCGGTCGAGTCGACTATTTGGTCGATGCGAGGGAGAGGAAAATGATCTTTCGGGCAGGTCCGATTGATATGTTTAAAATCAATGCACATGCGAAGTGACTTGTCCTTCTTTGGGACCATGACAACATTGGCGAGCCACTCGGAGTGGTAAATCTCCCGGATGAACTCCGCTGCTAAGAGCCGAGCCACCTCCTCGCCAATAGCTTTCCTCTTCTGGACGGCGGACCGTCGAAGATGTTCTTTCACAGGCTTAAATTTTGGGTCGACTCGTAGACGATGCTTAGCCAGCTCCCTGGGAACTCCAGGCATGTCAGAGGGCTTCCATGCGAAGATGTCCCAGTTCTCACGGAGGAACTGGATGAGCGCTTCTTCCTATTTGGAGTCGAGCGTCGTTGAGATGTGAGTCGGGGCAGCATCGGGGTCGGTTGGGTGAATGTGGACTGGCTTTGTTTCACCGGACGACTGAAAAGCTGATTCTAAAGCAGGCTTCTTGGCTCGTAGCAATTCACTCGGATCAGCAATCTTCTGGTACTCTTGTAGCTCGACCACTGCCATCTGAGCATCAGCGATCTTTGAGCCTTTCTGAAAACACTCTTCCGCTTTCTTCCGATTGCCTGTAACAGTGATCACACCTCTGGGGCCGGGCATCTTCAATTTGAGATACACATAACACGGTCGAGCCATGAAGCGTGCATAAGCTGACCTGCCCAAAATAGCATGATAAGCACTTTGGAAGTCCACAACCTCGAATGTCAACTTTTCCTTGCGGTAATTCTTTGAATCACCGAAAACTACATCAAGAGCGATCTGGCCGAGTGATTCGGCTTTCTTCCCAGGAATGACTCCGTGGAAGCTCATGTTACTGGTACTGAGCCTGGACATCGGAATGCCCATCCCTTTCAATGTTTCTGCATACAGTATGTTCAGGCCACTACCGCCATTCATCGGGACTTTGGTCAGTCGAGTGCCTTCGACAACTGGGTCGACCACCAAAGCTTGCCTCCCAGGGGTGGCAATGTGCGTAGGGTGGTCAGATCGGTTGAATGTGATGGCAGTCTGAGACCACTTCAGATAACTGGGTGTTGCCGGAGCAACCATATTCACCTCTCGGTCAATGACTTTCAGTTGACTTTTGCTTTCGACATCAGCAAAAATCATTAGGGTGGAATTGACTTGGGGGTATCCATCATCACTATCTTCCTTGTCCTCAACTCTGTCCGACTCTTTTTCCTTATCTTTGGACTGCTTGCCCTGAAACAGCTGGATCAGGAGCCGGCACTGTCGAGTGGTATGCTTTGGGTAAATAAGTTTACCCTCTTCATCTTTCTTGGTGTGGATGTGACATGGCAGATCCAAAACATCATTTCCATCTTGATCCTTAACTTTCTTGGGGTTCCAGGGCCCCTTGGGTTTTCCCTTGAATTTTCCCTGGGTTACGGCCAGGGCCTCCCCAGGGGCGGCTGGCTCGGCCTTCTGCTTCTGTTTCCGACTGGAATTTCCTCTGGTTTCTTGGGCGACTGCCTTGTGCTTGCCACTCCGGAATCGATCTTCGTCTTCACCATTAGCATATTTGGTGGCAATCTCCGTCATCCGATTCAGAGACATCTCTCCAGTTCGACCGAACTTCAGATTCAATTCTCTGTACTTAATGCCTTCTTTAAAGGCACAAACTACTTGATGATCTGGTACATTCTCAACTGTGTGATGCAATGTGATCCACCTCTGGATGTAATCCTTCAGAGTTTCTTTCGGTTTCTGCACGCAAGACCGCAATTCTGTAAGGCCTGCAGGTCGCTTGCATGTTCCTTCAAAGGTTGTAACAAACACTCGGGAGAGGTCCTCCCAAGTGTAGATGCTGCTGGGTGCTAACTGATTCAGCCACGCTCTGGCTGAGCCCTCTAACATGAGAGGCAAATGCTTCATAGCCACCTCATCATTGCCACCGCCAATCTGGACAGCCACTCGGTAATCTTCGAGCCAAGTGTCAGGCTTAGACTCACCGGTGAACTTGCTGACTCCATTCGCCAACCTGAAGTTGGGAGGAATCACTGCAGCTCTGATGGCTCGAATGAAACACTCTGGCCCCGAAACATGTACTCTGCTGCTGGCAGGCGCATCTCTGTCCTGGCCTTCTCGGTGAGCTCTATTCTTGTCAACCAGACCTTGAACGAGGATGGATCTCGCATCAAAGCCTGGGTCCCTGGGGTCGACTGGAATCCTCCGCCCAACACTATGAGGGCGTCTGTCATCCCGCTGTCGAGGCCCATATGACCCACTCCTCGGGGGAGGGGTTGGCACTCGACGTCAATCATCACGATCGAATCGGTGATCATACTGCTCATTTCTTCTGTACTGATCGTGTCGGTCTCCGCGTCCCTTACGCCTCGGGGGCGATCTTGGGCTGTGAGCCGACTGGACTGTATCCGTTGCAACGGATCGACTGTGGATCCTATTCCGCGACTGAGAAACAACGGAATTCTGGTTTCCCGCTGCCCGGAGCAACGCTCTGATTTGCAACAAGCCCCTGCCATCCTCTGACTGGGAGGGCTGAATCGATTCTGCTATACGGGCCGCGGCTGCCAAATTCTGAACTGGGGTTCGATATACGTGCGTAGGCGGGAAGAGCTGACATCGACTGGACTCGGGAGCTCGCTGACGCGCTTGCTCGTCGAGTATTCGCTGGAGATTCTCCAGTCGAGTGCGCTCGGCCAAGTTAGCCAAGCGCGCGTCCTCCAAGGCCCGGGCCTTGGGGGTTTCTCCGACGATAGGAGTGTGGAGTGCATCCATGTTCCGGCGGCGAAGCTCCTCTCGCTGCAATGACGAGAGGTTCGGGGAGATACTCATCGTGGGGATGCGACGGGTCGCCTCCACCCGCGCCTCCATCGGTGCGAGCGAAATTGGGAGGACTGTGTGTTCCATCGACCACCAGAACCTCAGCCGTTGGGTCGCTACTATCGCACTCGGATGCGGTCTCCGCGGAGCCAGTCGACAGGTTGAACAGCCCGTAGAGGGATTCGTCGGGCTCAATTGCCGCGACTTGTGGGGCGGCCGACTGGTGAGCCACGGCATGCCTCACCCACCTCTGAAGTCTCGACCAACCGGAGCGCTTTGGCCGGTGGGAGACAGGGCGGGAAGATGACACGGGAGCCGACCGATACTGGGTCGACGGCTGCCGCAGGAGGACGCCATGAACACATGCGCAGAAGTGTGTCGCACCGCGGACAGGGAGCGCGTCGATGTCGAGTGGAGCCTCCTGAAGCCAAGCGGATTCGTTGGCGATGAACGTGAGCGCGCCGGGACGGATCTCGCGGCCCTCCACCAAAACTCCGCATGAAACCATGATCAAAGGGATCGGAAAAATCGCAACTTCTCCAACTAGGCGCTAAGACTCCTGCCCCACGGTGGGCGCCAACTGTCGTGGTTCTAACTCTGACAGTGATGTAGGGGGGTATGTATGGAGAGGCTAGATCTCAGCTATGGAAAACTTGTAAGCACACCAGGATGTACGAGTTCAGGCCCTTCACTGAGGAAGTAACAGCCCTACGTCTCGGTGCTCGGAGGCGGTCGATTGGATTAGGGTGTGTGAATAACAGGGGTGCCCACCCCTGCTACTGAGGAGGGGGTGGCTTATATAGAGTTCGCCAGACCTCTCCCGCCCTCAGTAATGCAGGGTTAAAATACATTAAGGCTGGGCGTTACTGGTAACGTCCCTAATAAAGTACTATGATGACCATAAAGACTACTTAATGGCCGACCGTTCGCCTGCAGAGTGACTTTAGATCTCCTGGCAGTCGAGTGGTTGGCTTCGTGGTCGAGTGATAGTTTCCTGGTCGAGTGTCTTGAATCCGTCGAGTGGGATACCTTCAAGTCGATTGAAAGGTGACTTCTTCTAGGGATGTCCTTGGGTAGGGCTCTTAGGACAGGTCCATGCCCCTACCCTAGGTACATAGCTTCATCACTCCCCTCCGTGTGGGAAACAAAAACAACGGTCGAGTCTTCCCTGCCTCCGTATCGTTCCCTTCCTAGGCCACGCCATCGTCCACCGCCCTAGTGCTCTCAGCGTGGCGTGGTCAGCATGGTCAACGACCGACATGCATCTGAAGTGGACTGTACGTGGAGAGGCTGACAGCTGGGTCCACAGCCGCACGCAAGGAAATGCCTCCTTATTACGCGCAAAATAATGAGTTCCTCCACCTGACATCTGGGACCCACCGAAACGGCCTCTGTATTTCGCGAAAAAAATGTTACCGCCGCTGACAGCTCGGACCCACCAGCTATATCTTCGCACGCAAGGAAGTGCCTCCTTATTACGCACAAAAAAATGAATACTCCCCCTGCTAGCTGGGACCCAGTATAGTGGGCCTACTAAGTTGACGGGGACGAAGCGCTTTGTCAACTTAGTCAACATGCACGATTCTAGCTCGACTGACCGTACGATGTCCATCCAATGGCCGTAGTGCTTCTTCAACGTCTGGTCTTCTTGCTCCAGCCGCCCAAAGCAGCGCCGGTCGTGCCGCCTGCTCCTGCCTCCCGTGGCCGGCTGTGCTGTCGCGGAGGCCTCACCGCCCCCATACTACTCCCACCGCTGGCCAGGCCATCCATCCACTCCACTCACCCACACCCCCTGTTATTCTGCGGCGACGGTAGCGCAGCCGAACCAGTGAACCCTCGTACTCCTCTCCGCGTGGACATCCACTGCCGCATCTTCCCCGGCTCCGCGTCGTCCCCTTCCTAGGCCTCTCCGTCGTCCACCGCCGTGGTGCTGTCGGCGCGGCGTAGTCAATGTGGTCAACGACCGAATTCCATCAGAAGAATACTGTATGTGGAGAGGCTGACAGCTGGGTCCACGGCAGCCGCAAGGAAGTGCCTCCTTATTACGTGGAAAATAATTATTCCTCCACCTCACAGCAGGGACCCACCGGACGCCCACCAGTATATCGCAAAAAAAAACGTTTGCCCCTGACTACTGGGACCCACCCGACGGGCCACCGTATTTCGCGAAAAAAATGTTCCCCCTGCTGTCAGCTCGGACCCACCAGAAGTACCTCCTTATTACGGACAAAAAAATGAATACCCCCTGCTAGCTGGGACCCACCTTAGTGGCAGGCTGACTTGTGGGCCTACTAAGTTGACGGGGACGGAGGGCTTTGTCAACTTAGTCAATATGCACGATTCTAGCTCCAATGACCGTACGATGTCCATCCAACGGCTGTAGTGCTTCTTCAACCTCTCGTCTTCTTGCTCCAGCCGCCCAAACCAGCGTCGGTCTTGCCTCGCGCTCCTGCCTCCCATGGCCGGCTGCGATGCGGCGGAGGCCTCACCGCCCCCTACTACTCCTACCGCTGGCCAGGCCATCCCTCTACTCACTCACACCCCCTGTTATTCTACGGCGACGGCAGCCTCACACCGCAGTGAACCAGTGAACCCTCGTACTCCTCTACACGTGGGCATCCACTGCCGCGTCTTCCCCGGCTCCGCGTCCCCTTCCTCGGCCTCGCCGTCATCCACCGCCCTGGTGCTCTCGGCGTGGCGTGGTCAACATGGTCAAGGAACGGCTTCCATCGGACGTGGACTGTACATGGAGAGCCTGATAGCTGGGTCCACGGCCGCAGCAAGGAAGTGCCTCCTTATTACGTGCAAAATAATTATTCCTCCACCTGACAGCGGGGACCCACCGGACGGGCCACCAATATTTTGCGAAAAAATCTTTTCCCCCTGACTGCTGGGACCCACCAGACGGGCCACCGTATTTCGCGAGAAAATGTCCCCCCCCCCACCCCCGCTGTCACCTCGGACCCGCCGGAAGTGCCTCCTTATTACGCACAAAAAATGAATACTCCCCCGGCTAGCTGGGACCCACCTTCCTGGGAGGCTGACTTGTGGGCCTACTAAGTTCACAAGGACGAAGGGCTTTGTCAACTTAGTCAATATGCACGATTCTAGCTCCAGTGACCGTACGATGTCCATCCAACGGCCGTAGTGCTTCTTCAACCTCTGGTATTCTTGCTCCAGCCGCCCAAAGCAGCACCGGTCGTGCCGCATGCTCCTGCCTCCCGTGGCCGGTTGTGCTGCCGCAGAGGCCTCACTGCCCCCTACTATTCCCACCGCTGGCCAGGCCCTGCGCCGATGGCAGCCTCACACCGCAGCCGAGCCAGTGAACCCTCGTAGTCCTCTCCGCGCGGGCTTCCACTGCCGCATCGTCCCCTTCCTAGGCCTCGCTGTCGTCCACCGCCGTGGTGCTCTCCGCGCGGCTTGGTCAACGTGGTCAAGGAACGACTTCCATCGAAAGAGTACTATACGTGGAGAGGCTGACAGCTGGGTCCACAGCCACAGCCCGGTTTTTTTGTGATTTGCCAAGTAAGTCGCTTTGTCAGGCCTGTTGGGCTGCAAATCTTTCAAGACGAGGAGAGCTTTCATTCGGCTGGCCGAGAAAATGTCCCATCGGTAATGAGAAATGGGTTGTACATTTTTAAAACACATCAAACCGGCAATTAGTTTCAAATATTTTTTTTTCATTTCAAGATTTTAAATTACATTAATTTTTATGCGTGGAGAATTTGTTGGATTTTATATTGATATACATTTATTTTTAAAATTAGTTTGAATGTGAGTCAAAATTTCGGGATTAAAAACAGTTCGGACCGCACCGAAATATGTAAAATTTCGTATAATTTTTTAACCGTTGCCACAATATGGGCTGTAATGCTAACAAAAAGAATATGGGCTCCAAAACCCGTAAGAATTAGCAAATGGGCTGTAAATTATTAGAAATAATGGCAGATGGGTTGTATGCTGTTTTCCACAGATTTGAGGCTTTCCTAAAAAAAGGTTGACGCACAAGCACTGACTGTTGGATGTCCATCCAACGACCGTCATGCTTCTTCAATCTCTGCTCTTCCTGCTCCAGCCGCTCAAACAAGCGCCGGCGAGACTGCCTGCTCCCTCCTCCTCGCGGTCGGCTGTGCTGCCGCGCAGGCCTCACCGGCTGACCGTACTCCCATCGCTGGCCTAGCCATCCCTCTACTCACCCACACCTGCTGTTATTCTCCAGCGACGGCAGACGAACCAGTAAACCCTCATACAGTCGTACTCCCCTCCTCATGGGAAACAACTGTCGAGTCTTCCCTGCCTCCGTGTCGTTCCCTTCCTAGGCCTCGCCGTCGTCCACCGCCCTGTTGCTCTCAGCGCGCCATGGTCAACGTCGTCAAGGAACGACTTCCATCGTACGTGGACTGTACGTGGAGAAGCTGACAGCTGGGTCCACGGCCGCAGCAAGGAAGTGCCCCCTTATTACGCGGAAAATAATGATTCCTCCACCTGACAGCTGGGACCCACCGGACGGGCCACTGTATTTCGCAAAAAAAACATTTCCCCCTGACTGCTGGGACCCACCAGCTACATCTTCGCACGCAAGGAAGTGCGTCCAAGCAAAAAAACGATTCGCCCCCTGACTGCTGGGACCCACCAGCTACATCTTCGCAGGCAAGGAAGTGCCTGACAGTCGGGACCCGCCTGGTCGAAGCGTACGTAGCGTTGTCATTCTGGTCGCGAATGTGTACGTACATATATACTGGTCGATGTAGAGGTGTGCACGTGTCGTAGTAGAGGCGGCCAGGGTGTAAGAAAGAAAATACGGCCACGTATGTGTACATACGGACGGGGTCTCGAACGCCTACTCGCGCATACGTACGGCCAGGGCTCGTGTACATGGCTGGGTCGGAACGGAGAAACAGCGCCGTCGTCGTGTTCATGGGGAGGCAACAGAATGTGCCGTGTTCATGGGGAGGCAACGGAATGCGTCGTGTTCATGGGGAGGCAATGGAATGCGTCCTGTTCATCCGGAGGGCTTGGACGGAACAGGCGATGGAAACGAGGCCTGGCGTACCGCAGAACGGAGGAAACGGCCTTGTGTTCGACCGGCCACATTCGAAACGGGATCTTGTTGATCGGGAGGGGTCTGGCATACCGCAAAACGGAGGAAACGAACCTCCTACGGTCGAAACGGGGGTCCTGTTGATCGGAAGGGGTGTGGCATACCGCAAAACGGATGAAACAGACTTGTGTTGGAGCGCTATGGTCGAAACGGGGGTCCTGTTCATCGGGAGGGGTGTGGCGTACCGCAAAA
This sequence comes from Triticum monococcum, assembly GCA_034509565.1. Taxonomy (NCBI): domain Eukaryota; kingdom Viridiplantae; phylum Streptophyta; class Magnoliopsida; order Poales; family Poaceae; genus Triticum; species Triticum monococcum. The sequence continues at coordinate 197,217,059 of CM067842.1, read as the reverse complement.
CGGGACTCCACGGGATACTGTTCATCTCCACCGTCGACCCCCTCCAGCCTCCACGAGCTAATGTTCATCCATCGTCGACCTCCTCCAGCCTCCACATGCGACTGTTCATCCACGGGCTCCTGTTCATCCAGCCTCCACCGCGCGCTACTCCACCGGCTACTGTTCAACCAGCCCTCTCCACGGGCTCCTGTTCAACCACCCCTCCACGGGCTACTGTTCATCCTACCCTCCACCGTCTACTATTCATCCTGCCCTCCACCGTCTACTGTTCATCCTGCCCTCCACAGTGTAGTCCTGTTCATCCAGCCCTCCACGAGGTCCTGTTCATCCAGCCCCAACCGGCTCGATCTATCGGGGTCCTGTTCATCCAGAGGCAACACCACGGGGTCCTATTCATCCACCCGCACCGGGAACTGTTCATCCAACCCCCCCCCCTTCGGCGTGCAACGCTCACTGTTCATCCAGAGGCAGCATCGATCGGCTTCAGTTAGCAGCAGTAGCGAAGGAATTGCTCGATCGGGATCAGTTAACAGCCATCGATCGATTGCTCAGGTTCAGTAACGCGTAGCCTGCAGTGCAATCGCTCGGGTTTAGTTAGATCCCAATGCCTCGCTCGGGTTCAGTTAGAGCCAACGCCTCGCACACACGCGCGTATGTGTACGAGAGAAACGTCTATCGCTCGGCCCCCGACCTCCCACCGTAACCGGGAACTCCCTGAAATTTTCCTCCCCCTCACTTCTACCACGGTTTTTTCCGTCATGGACGGCCCAAAGAATGTCATGCAGTTGCGTCTCTGGCCCGCCCAGGACAAAAAGCCCATTTTCTGTCATGATTTTTTGTCATAGAAGTAGGAGCCCACCACATCTATGATGATACCGGGTTTTGTCACAATTATCGTCATCGAAGTGTCATATGTATGACAGAAAAAAAATTCGTTCGGCCTAAAATGTCACGGATGTGTCTTTTTTTCGTAGTGGCTCATGCTGTCATGCATCCTCCAGTGCGCACGTTGGAGACGAGCTCGCACAAGCTGTGTTTTTTTGTCCCACGATGCTGCCCAAGCCGCCCGCAGACCGACCGGCAACCCGCAAATTACGCCATCCAACCGTAGTCGCACACATTATGACAGCAACTCAACCAACCGGACAAAATTCACGCAAACACGTAGACAAACTGATATTTCATATAAACAACAATGAAAATCATATAAAATACCGGATTTCATTACATTCAAATGAACTACGCGGTGCTAGTTCTGGACAGCACAGGTATATAATACCTAGCCTAAATGGTCCGGCAGCATGATCACCGGACTGCCGAGAGCCCCGAAGGTATATGCTTCAGCGCAAAGGACGGCTCGCTTCCCCACTGCCCAACTGATATCATTGGCTGGTGCCGAAGATGATGGTGGCCGACACCGGTTCGAGTTCATCACCGGCCACTACTTCGCCATGGCCGGCACCGGCTCGAGTTCATCCTAACATTCCCCTCTTCCGTAGAGCCCATGCGGGGTCGATGAAGGTCCTAGCAAAAAAAGGATCCAGCAAGACACATGTTGTGTACGTCGGCGTCGCCTCCGCGGTGGCCTTCATGGGACCCAAGCGGCGGCGGCCTCCTGTGTTCTACTTCTCCTCGATGATGGCGGCGGACGCGGAGGCGCTGGCCACCGACTCGTCGCTCTCCGCGCACCCAGCTTCTGTCGCTGCTTGCATGGAGCGGCCGCCGGCATGGGAATCTCGGCCACAGAAACGGGAGACGCGGTACGAGGCGGCGGTGCGGACGGCAGCAACGACGCCCGTGCGCCGCTCCTCGTCGAGCTGGCCTGGAGCGGCGAGTTGCTGAACCGCGCTCCGGCATGGGGCGGCAACTCGCTCCGTCGGGCTAGGGGAGGGAGGTGGATCAGCGAGCTGCATACCTCGTATCCGGCGGGCTACCCAGCCGGCTTGGATGCGGAATAACTACTCTTCGTAAGCCATTGTAAGAGTGGACAAAATAGTGGAGGAGATAGGGGAGCGGCGGAGGTGTGTGATTCTTGGCCGGCGTTTGGCCTCCTTTAAATAGGAGATTAAATAGATGGCGGATGGGAGGAGCTCGGCCGGCGTTGTGTTTAACGCCGGCCCGGTCATGAACGGACGTGTGTCCACAGTGGGTTTCTTGGCTTCCACACGGGCGGATTTCATGGAGGCGTTTGAATGCAGCACGGAGGCGTGTTTAGCCGGGTGTGCCGCGAGTGGCGCCCTCGACTCTGACCTAGGACATCGCGCCGTTCTTCCACTGACATGTGGGCTCTTTGGGTGCATGGCATGCATGTCAGTGACTCAACGCAGGCAGCGCACAGCAGAGGAACCTTTGGTGGCTCAGGGCGGTCAGAAGCGGGCATTTCATAAACCGATGATTGTTCATTGAGTGTGACGTCATCTTTTTCATGTAGATAAGCCTACTATGTTGATAGGCCGTTTGATACATTGTGATTCATAAAGACCGCTGCAAACATCAATGTTCTGCTTATCACAGATAGGATTGATTAATACCCGTAACAATCCATGTCCTTAACAAAGGGTGCATGCACGTATAGGTTGAACGTGTGTCTTGCGTAGTGTGCTGTGTGCATGCAGGCGTGCGAGCGTTGCGTGTGTGCAAGGGTACGTTTCAGTGTTGCATGCATGGGTGCGTACGTGCATGTGTTTGTGAGTGCATGTGTACGTGTCAGTGTTGCATGACAGCATGCGTGTGTGTGTGTATGTGTCAGTGTTGCACGCCTACATGCGTGTGTGTCTTGCGTGCATGCATGTGTACGTGCGGGGTGAGGCTACACGTCAGTCGATTGACTTTTTCATCTCTTGTCATTAGATTTTCCAGCTGTTGAATACGAAATCAAGGGCCTCCAGTTTATCATCAAACTCCACCCCCCTGAGCCGCCAGCCACCACCGGCCGAACCGCCAGCCCCCGCCGCCCGCGGCTGGCCCGCCCTCCCCGAAACCACTCCCCACCGCCGGTCCGCCGCCGCACCGGCCATCCCTCTAGCCCCCCCCCCCCCCCGACCGAGCTTTTTCTTTGGGGATCCCCACCCCACCGCCCAATGAACGCCCCCCAACCGCCGGTGACTGCCAACCAGAGGTCTCACAACTTCGAATACCCACCGACCACTAATTTATTACCATTTTTGTGCTTCATATACGCGCTGACGGGTGGGCCCTATGGTAATGTGCGCTGCTGAATGTGGTCGTTTGACTGGTCAATTGATCGTGTTATCAACAAATTACGGAGCTGTATGGTGAGCCAGTGACCGTATGATCACCCTAAAATGTACTCCTATTTTATTAACACAGTACAGACTCAAACTACTATTTCTTTCTTTCATATACGGGCTGACAGGTGGGCCCCATGGTTACACGCCCCGATGGTGCAACACTAGTTGCGCCGCATGGAACGTTTGACTGGTCAATTGATTGTGTCATCAACAAAATATGGAGTTGTACGAGTGAGCCAGTGACCGTATAATCATGATATGTATTTGTTTAACACGGTACAGACGCAAGGCCTCATATATACGCGCAAGCACTCACCGCTATAAGCGCACACACACGAACCCTACGCCTATGAGCACCTTCGAGAGAGTGGGCCAGCATATATGATCTTGAGATTTTAGGAAGTCACCATAGGTGCCTCGTAGTCGACTGGAACGTCTCCTCCCACTGAACGTACGTCGCCGGAAAATACTGAAATTAACACAAGATAAATGCGAGCACCGGGACTTTAACCTTGGTGGGCTCGAGAAACCACTGTCCTCTAACCATCCAACCACATGTTGGTTAGCATGACAAAATGTATGTGGTGACCGTGATGAGCTTATTCTGAAGTCCAGTGACCATATCGTGCTTTCTCTTCAAATACAATGACCGTAAGTGTCGTCAACAAAATACAGAGCACGCATCAAATGCAAAGTCCATCAGTGTCATCAACAAAATATGGAGACGTATCGTGAGCTAGATACCGTTGTACTATTGTGTATGCTTATTTTCTTAGTGGCCGATTGTGTATGTGGTGTGGTGGGCACATCATTTCTAGTTGTGGTGGGTCAACATGAAGACTCATGGGTCGGTTCCATCCTGCGCCACATATAGGTTGGACCGAGACGTGTTATACAAAGACCTATGTGGAGGACTCGACGTACAACACGAAGCTACCAGAGTCGCGGAGGACTCTATCCCCACTGGTGATAAGCCGACTATATATGATTTGTAACCCTAGGCCTTTAGTATGTTATACAAGCTTGGGGGCTAGTTCGTCGATAGTATACACACATGCACAATGCCTGGTATTCACGTGTACTTTGTACACACCCCTATCACTAATAGACAGTACCAGGAGTAGGCTCGTTCTTCAACTGCAATTGAATTCTAGCATGTGCATGTGTTTATTTCATATTATCGATCCATAGAGTGAGAGCGGTTTGAAATACAGGCAATGGAAGCTTTTGTAATTCATATATAAACATTAATTAGTGCACTCCATGTTGTTAGTGTGAAGCACTTTATACATTTGTCACTTGCATGGATACATTCCAAATTGCTTGCTACGAAATAGAATACATGTCGAATTCAACATAAAGGGGGTTTCAAAGATTCGAATTCATAGGAAGTGCATTCATCTATTTGAACCCGAGATAATGGCATTTGTAAATCAGATGTGAAAGGGGGCATCAATCTTTGTTGTGAGTTTGAACATGCTATATATATTCATACGCATATCTAACCTTTTTTGCAACCAAGGACATTATATCTGGAATCATGCATGAACTGAGGTAAGTTGCATATTTTTTAATATATACTCGTGTACAATGTATATTCAAATGTACCCCCTCCATTCCAAAATAATCGTAGCTTTAGGATTTTCAAGAGTAAAGATTTGTGAAGCTTGACAAATCCTGAAAGTTCAATTCAAGAGAACAGAAAACGTTAATGCTTCTGCTCCCAAATATTGAACGAAACGCCAAATAGGCCTCTGGTCACCCGAAACCGCGCGAGACTAATGTTTTGGTGGTAGGAAATTACTGTCCTGACTCTGGCCCGTGTAGCCTATCGGCCCGATCTCCAAAGGTCTAAACCGGGGTAGGTTTATAACTTCACCAAGACACCCGAGAAGCATTCATACGCCGTGGGCGCCTACCCATGCGCTCGGCCGAAATCTATCCCGCCCACATTTGGGACACCTGACATGACTGTCCTACCCCCAACCCGCAATATGTCCGAAATTTTAGATGGGGGGAAAGTTTGTAACTTTCCCCAAATTTCAAACAAGCATGTCTCAAACCGAAACATTGTTCCCCCTTAGTTCCCGCCTCCCTCCGTTTCCCCATTCATACTCCGTGGGCGCAAAAATGCCCTCTCCACCAGCCGCGAAACCCCAGCCTCCTCCGTCCTCCACCCCATAGCGGCCAATCCACTGCCGCCCTCCTCCATCACGCCGGAGCCGGTACCCCAACGTCGTCGTCCAACACAACCGCAACGCCCTCAAGGACTTAGCAGCTGAAGCCGAGGCAGAGCTGCCTCCACGACGCCGATGCTGACGTGCGCCATACCAGAACCACTCCGACCACGCCGTCCTACGCCTCACTGCTGCGGCTCCACTGTCGCAACCGTCCACCGCACCGGAGCTGTTCCCGCTACACCGTTGTTCGCCGCCTCGGATCTGCTTCCCCGCCGCCGACAGACGGCCACCGCAGCACACTCAACAACTTGGCCATGGGTTCATCCAAGGCTGCACCGTCCTCCACAACTTCTGGTTTCCGGCGAACAACAAGAAGATAGTCGGAAAAACAGAAGGAGGACACAGCACTGCCAGCAGAAAGAGGTACTCCTCTTCCCTTATTTGTGCAAATCTTACGTCTCTGTTGATACATCTCCGTTGTATCTACTTTTCCAAACACTTTTGCCCTTGTTTTGGACACTAATTTGTATGATTTGAATGGAACTAACCCGGACTGACGTTGTTTTCAGCAGAATTGCCATCATGTTGTTTTATGTGCAGAAAACAAATATTCTCGGAATGACCTGAAACTCCACGGGTGGTCTTAGAAAAAATAATAAAAATCCTCGCCAAATCTGAAGACCAGGGGGCCCACACCCTTCTCACGAGGGTGGGGGCGCCCCCCCTAGGGCGCGCCCCCTACCTCGTGGGCCCCCTGGAGACCCTCCGACGACAACTGTGTTAGGAGTGCTGTGTTAGGAGACCAATCTTATCATATGGGAGCCATTGTAGCTCATAGGTTGCATCATAATAGACATAATGGAGATTTCTTTGGAGGAATTTTTGCAACCCGCTTAGCTCATTTTCTTGAAATAGACATTCGCGAGGGTGATACGGAGTTGCCCCCTGCATATTTAGATTATGACTCTATGGCTTCACACCAGTTTGTCGAGAGGCTGAATCACCTCTCTTATACCGCTTAATTTTTGATAAACGACGTGTTTTCCATATTACTCTCCCTGCTCCTGCCTTCTTTGATTCGCAGGCAAAAGGAAGATATGCTATTACCAAAGAGGAGGCAGAAGAGTACGAGAGGAGAGCAGAGGCAGCTCGACTCCACGCTGCAGCTCAGCAGGCGATAACCGTTACACATTAGTATGATCCCAACTATCCTTCCTCATCACGGTACGACCCCAACAACTATTATTATGGATATCCGCCAGGCCAGCCGTGGCCATAGACCAACTTAGGCCAAAAGCCTAAGCTTGGGGGAGTACGTATTTCTCACCGACATTACATTTATGTTCACACACACTCATTGCTAGATGTCGGTGCTCATACTTTTTCACTGTAATATCCATGCTAGTTTATTTCCTTTTTCCTGCTTTCTTCTTGTGTGTTTGATAAACCTTAAGAAAAACCAAAAAAAATTAGTAGTAGTTTACTTTTCATGCATGTAGTAGTAATAATTAAAAAGAAAACCCAAAAATATTTCATGTTCTTCTTTTGCTTGTTGGGAGCTCTCCCGTGTAAATAGTTTTATTTCTTTTCTTTTCTTTGGGGGTCAGTAGGAGAAGACCATAATTAAATTGTTGAAGTGGCTCTTATATGCATTATTGTTGAATTAACCAAAGAGCCCATATTGCCTTGTATTCTCCTATTTATTGAATGCTCGCAGATTCCAGCTTAGTCCAATGCACATGCACTCTTATTATTATTCACACCGTTCGGTCGTGCGAGTGAAAGGCAATTATGATGATATATGATGGACTGACTAAGATGAGAAAAGCTGGTATGAACTCGACCTCTTTTGTTTTTGTAAATATGATGAGTCCCGTTGAAAGCACAAGTGCTCTCCAGGTGGTTTTGGTAATTAATGTCAACATATCTCTTGTTGGACTAACGTTTTTATCTAGTATGTTTTAGATAAGTTCAACAATGGAGTGGCATGGACTAAAGGTTGTGGGAACTCCTTCAAGATGCTAAGGACAAAGGATTGGCTAAAGCTTCAAGCTCAGGACTCTTCATTTTACACTTTTAGTGATCCAAGATCACATTGAGTCCATAGGAAAGGCCAATACTATCAAGGAGGGACGAGATGTTGATAATGAGCCTCTTGCTCAAAGTGCTTAGTGATATGCTCCAAAATCCTCAGCTACTTTCCCATATCCTCAAATGACCTAAACCCTAAGCCAAACTCGGTCATACCAATTCTTTCAACCCGGCGCCACCGAGTTTCACTTGTCATTTGCCACTGCCAAACCCTAGCAATTCGGTCTCACCGATGGGATCTCGGTCTCACCGAGATGGGCTTGCAAACTCTCTGTTACCTGTTGCAATATCTTTGGTCCAACCGAGATATGCAATCGGTCCCACCGAGTTTGCTTGGCCAACTCTCTGTTTCGCTTATTACCCAAATCGGTCCCACCGAGTTTGAGTAATCGGTCAAACCAAGTTTTGGATTTTCCCTAACCCTAGCACATCGGTCCCACCGAGTTGTTCCAATCGGTCCCACCGAAATTCCTAACGGTCACTAGGTTTACTATTTCGGTCCGACCGAGTTTTCTGATTCGGTCCCACCGAGATTGGTAAATTGTGTGTAACGGTTGGATTTTGTGTGGAGGCTATATATACCCCTCCACCTCCTCTTCACTCGTGGAGAGAGCCATCAGAACACATACACCATTCCAAATCATATGTTCTGAGAGAGAACCACCTACTCATGTGTTGAGACCAAGATATTCCATTCCAACCATATGAATCTTGATCTCTAGCCTTCCCCAAGTCGCTTTCCACTCAAATCTTCTTTCCACCAGATCCAAATCCTATGAGAGAGAGTTGAGTGTTGGGGAGACCATCATTTGAAGCACAAGAGCAAGGAGTTCATCATCAACAAACCATTTGTTACTTCTTGGAGAGTGGTGTCTCCTAGATTGGCTAGGTGTCACTTGGGAGCCTTCTACAAGATTGTGGAGTTGAACCAAGGAGTTTGTAAGGGCAAGGAGATCGCCTACTTCGTGAAGATCTACCGCTAGTGAGGCAAGTCCTTCGTGGGCGATGGCCATGGTGGGATAGACAAGGTTGCTTCTTCGTGGACCCTTAGTGGGTGGAGCCCTCTGTGGACTCGCGCAACTGTTACCCTTCGTGGGTTGAAGTCTCCATCAACGTGGATGTAGGATAGCACCACCTATCCGAACCACGGGAAAAACATCCGTGTCTCCGATTGCGTTTGAATTCTCCAAACCCTTCCCTTTACATTCTTGCAAGTTGCATGCTTTACTTTCCGCTGCCTATATACTCTTTGCATACTTGCTTGATATGTGTTGTGAATGTTGAAATTATTCCTAAACTCCACTTAAACTGAAAAAGCTTAAAAATTGCAACTTTAGCCTTGAGTGTCTAACCCCCCCCCTTTCTAGACACACCTACTTCTAGATCCTACACCCGTGTTCTTGATTCAGCTTATTATGAATAAACATGTTTGTAATGACAATTGGAGATCGTAGTTGCTTGTGACTTGCTTGATTAGCTATGAGTTATAATGATTTACCTTGTGTGCCAACATGCTATTGAGATGGTTATGATGTGCTATGATGGGGTGGTATCCTCCTTTGAATGATTTAAGTGACTTGACTTGGCACATGTTCACGCATGTAATTGAAACAAATCAACATAGCCTTCACGATATTTATGTTCATGGTGGATTATATCCTACTCATGCTTGCATCCAATGTTTATTAATTTTAATGCATGTACATGGCTATTGTCGCTCTCTAGTTGGTCGCTTCCCAGTCTTTTGCTAGCCTTCACCTGTACTAAGCGGGAATACTGCTTGTGCATCCAATCCCTTAAACCCCAAAGTTATTCCATATGAGTCCACTATACCTTCCTATATGCGGTATATACTTGCCGTTCCAAGTAAATTTGTATGTGCCAAACTCTAAAACTTCAAATAAACATTCTGTTTTGTATGCTTGAATAGCTCATGTATCAACAAAGGTTGTCCTTATCTTCCGTGTTAGGCGGGTTATTCTCAACAGGAGTGGACTCCGCTCCTCACTCACGAGAAAATGGCTGGTCACCGGGATGCCCAGTCACATGCTTTATGCAAACTAAACAAAATTAACTGCAAACAAAACTCCCCTTGGGACCTGATGTATGTTGGAGGCACTCGTTGTTTCGAGCAAGCCATGGATTGATGTTTGTTGGTGGAGGGGAGTATAAACTTTACCATTCTGTTTGGGAACCGCCTATAATGTGTTTAGCATGGAAGATATCGCCATCTCTTAGTTGTTACGTAGACAATGAAAGTATACCGCTCAAAATACAATTTATCTCTATTTCAAAACCGAGCTCTGGCACCTCTACAAATCCCTGCTTCCCTCTGCGAAGGGCCTATCCATTTACTTTTATGTTGAGTCATCACCCTCTTATTAAAAAGCACTAGCTTGAGAGCACAGCTGTCATTTGCATTCATCACTATTAATTTATGTTGGGTATGACTATGATTGGATCTCTTTTACCATGAATTACAATGTCTAGTCAGTCCTTGATCTTTAAAGGTGCTCTACATTTATGTTTTGCGGTCTTAGAAAGGGCTAGCGAGATACCATCTTGTTATATCATATTATGATTGTTTTGAGGAAGTGTTGTCATCCAAGATTTATTATTATGACTTGCTAGTTGATTATGCTATTGATATGAGTAATTATGAGACCTGAGAATTATTGCAAATGTGGTTAGTTATGATTTATGCTGAAAACTTGAATACTGGTTTGACATAGTTACAACAACAAGAGAAAACAGAGTTTGTAAAAGTTTTTCTTTCTTTCAGTTTGTCAACTGAATTGCTTGAGGACAAGCAAGGGTTTAAGCTTGGGGGAGTTGATACGTCTCCGTCGTATCTACTTTTCCAAACACTTTTGCCCTTGTTTTGGACTCTAATTTGTATGATTTGAATGGAACTAACCCAGACTGACGTTGTTTTCAGCAGAATTGCCATGATGTTGTTTTATGTGCAGAAAACAAATATTCTCGGAATGACCTGAAACTCCACGGGAGGTCTTAGAAAAAATAATAAAAAATCCTCGCCAAATATGAAGACCAGGGGGGCCACACCCTTCTCACGAGGGTGGGGGCGCCCCCCGAGGGCGTGCCCCCTACCTCGTGGGCCCCCTAGAGACCCTCCGACTCCAACTCCAACTCTATATATTTGCTTTCGGAGAGAAAAAACCAGAGAGAAGAAATCATCGTGTTTTACGATACGGAGCCGCCGCCAAGCCCTAAAACCTCTCGGGAGGGCTGATCTGGAGTCCGTTCGGGGCTCCGGAGAGGGGGATTCATCGTCGTCATCATCATCAACCATCCTCCATACCAATTTCATGATGCTCACCGCCGTGCATGAGTAATTCCATCGTAGGCTTGCTGGACGGTGATGGGTTGGATGAGATTTATCATGTAATCGAGTTAGTTTTGTTAGGGTTTGATCCCTAGTATCCACTTTGTTCTGAGATTGATTTTGCTATGACTTTGCTATGCTTAATGCTTGTCACTAGGGCCCGAGTGCCATGATTTCAGATCTGAATCTATTATGTTTTCATGAATATATGTGAGTTCTTGATCCTATCTTGCAAGTCTATAGTCACCTACTATGTGTTATGATCCGGCAACCCCGAAGTGACAATAATCGGGACCACTCCCGGTGATGACCATAGTTTGAGGAGTTCATGTATTCACTATGTGCTAATGCTTTGTTCCGGTTCTCTATTAAAAGGAGGCCTTAATATCCCTTAGTTTCCAATAGGACCCCGCTGCCATGGGAGGGTAGGACAAAAGATGTCATGCAAGTTCTTTTCCATAAGCATGTATGACTATATACGGAATACATGCCTACATTACATTGATGAACTGGAGCTAGTTTTGTGTCACCCTATGTTATGACTGTTACATGATGAACTGCATCCGGCATAATTATCCATCACTGATCCGGTGCCTACGAGTTTTCCATATACTGGTTTACGCTTATTTACTTTCCCGCTACTACTGTTACAATCACTACAAAATACCAAAAACATTACTTTTGCTATCTTTACTTTTGTTGCCGTTACCACTACTATCATATTACTTTGCTACTAAATACTTTGCTGCAGATACTAAGTTTCCAGGTGTGGTTGAATTTACAACTCAGCTGCTAATACTTGAGAATATTCTTTGGCTCCCCTTGTGTCGAATCAATAAATTTGGGTTGAATACTCTACCCTCAAAAGTTGTTGTGATCCCCCATACTTGTGGGTTATCATCCGCTCACACCGTATTCATCCCACGAAAGAAACTAGTTGAGCGCTTCTTGCTGCATCTTCTTCGTGATACTAAATGCACAAGGTTTCCTCCCTTTTACTATTTCACCTTTGCTAGAGGTCAGTAGCCCGCCTGGATTTCAATTCAGGGTAAGTCGAACCGCAATTAAAATAAGCAGCACCCGCTTAGGCGCGTGGAGCACCTAGTCCGCCTATTCCCCGGGGAAGCGGCACATCGGTGTCTATCATAGGGGTGTGGGGCGCAGGAGCGCTTGCGCCCGGTATGGAGGTCGGCGGGGCTTGAATGGATGGCCGGGGGGTGGTGCGAAGCACGGCGGTGCGGTGAGGTCGAGGGGAGGGCGCAGGTAGGGGAGGAATACTGGGCCGGTGGTCGCCGGCGTTGCGAGGAAGATCATCAACACTGACTCGCTGGAGGTAGATGAAGGCGATCTGCCCGTTCTTTGTACATCGGACGGTGCAGAAAAAATGGACTGACCTATTTGCTTTCAGTCGACTGTTATTTTCATAGGATCCTGTAGTAATTTAGTGTGCCATGCATGTTGTAGAGCTATCATATGTCTCCCATCATTTATTTCTCACCGACCTACTATCTGCTACCTTTACACTGTACTAATTGTGCACACACTTCACCCATACTCACACTATTGTTTTTTTATGCATGGGTATTTCAGACTCTGACGCAGTGTTGATGAATGCAGAAAAGAAAAGACAGAAGTCGCTCCAGTGTAATTCGAAGATAAGCACTAAGTGTTCCAGCGCTCTAACGGGTGCAGTGTCAGTAGTTGGAGACAGTAAACGTAGCTCTGCAGTTGATGATCTCAATTGCCACACACAACCATCCCAGGTGCTTGCTTTAACTTCGCGCTGTCAAATGTGGTTGCATGTTGCATATGGTGTCTAGCTTGTATTGCTTTCAATTTGGTTAAATTGCATCTGCTTACTTTACACATTATACCTTTGATAATGACATGCCTTCCTGTTTTTGATACATACTACATATGTCTATTAACCATGTTCGTACATCAAACTAATGATCTTTTGTATCCCTCGTCAATCACTTATGATGAGACAGTCACCCGGGTGGGTTTCTGTGAGACGCCATACTCGTTTAAAGAGTGCAGTGTCATCCTCCCCACATGATTCTCAAGAAACAACAAGGCTAAATGAAGATAGTCAATGTAGCACTCTAGTTGATCACCGCAATTCCCCCACACCACCATCGCAGGTGCTTGCTCTTACTTGGCAATGTGATATGTAGTGTTCGTCTTACATGAAAGTAGTGTCCGTCAGTATCATGCATCAATGAGTTCTGAAGAGCAAATTTTATTCCTTTTTCTTGTGGGTTTGACTTGACAAGGCAAAATCAAGAAAGAGGAAGGAAAAGAGTAAGGAAGGCGATGATGGTGGTCCTCTGCAGCAACGTAAACGAAGCATCTGTACCGATTCTCCTTGTACTGATAGTGCATTACAAGGTCCAAGTCTCCGCTCCCCTACTCCACCATCCAAGGTGCTTGCTCTAACTTGGCAGTGTGATATCTGGTTGCATGTTGCATATGGTGTCTAGATCATATTGCTCCTAATTAGTGTAAACTGCATCTGCTTAGCTTACACATGATACATGTGAATATGACATGCTTTCCTATTTTTGGTACATACTATATCTTATGATAAGGCACCTTTAAGTCGCCACTGGGATATTGGTTGTGTCTTGCATATGATTTCTAGCATGCACTGCTTCTAATTTGTTGAAACGCCATACAGTTTGAACTTGGCAGAGTGATATTGGTTGCATCTTTCATATGGTGTCTAGCTTGAAGTGCTTCTAATTTGTTGAAATGCCTTCTACTTAGTTACCACATCATAGGTGTGAATATGTCACACCATCCTGTTTTTCATACATATTCCATCCTCACATCATGTGTTTGCCTTTCATCCGAGTAGTGTTCATCGGTATCATGCATGAATGAGTTCTGAAGAGCGAATTTTATTCCTTTTTCTTAACGGTTTGACTTCACAATGCAAAATCATTACAGCTGAAGGAAATTAGTCTGGTAGTGGATGATGGTGGTCCTTCGGAGCAACTCAAACAGGGGGGTCTCTACAGATTCTACTCCGCTATCCTCCCAACAATATTCGTAAGACAACACAAGGCTGGACAGTCAACGTAGCTTTGTAGATGATGAGCACACCTCCCCTACTCCACCATCACAAGTGCTTGCTCTAACTTGACACTATTATATGTGGTTGCATGTTGCGTATGATGTCTAGCTTGTATTGCTTCTAACTTGAATTGCATCTGCTTACTTTACACATAATGCCTGTGAATATGACACGTGTTCCTGTTTCTAGAACATACGTGTACATGATGAGCACATCTCCCCTACTCCACCATCACACGTGCTTGCTCTTACTTGGAACTGTTATATATGGTTGTGTTTTCCGTATGATGTCTAGTTTGTATTGCTACTGATTATGTTGAATTGCATCTGCGTAGCTTAGAACTTATACCTACAATGATCACTTACCCATAAGACACATTTAACTTGGGACTATGATGTAGGTTGCATCTTGCATTGTCTTCTAGCTTGTACTGCTTCTAATTTCTTGAAATGGCACTTACGACGAGACACTTTTTACCTGATAGAGTGATATTGGTTGCATGTTCATATGGTGCCTAGCTTTCATTTCTTCTAATTTTGTTGAAATGCCTTCCGCTTACTATTTTTTCATACATATTCCATCCTCCTATCGTACGTGTGAATATGAAACGCTGTCTTTTTTGTATATATTCCATCCTCCTATCCTGCGCTTGCCTTACATCAAAGTAGTGTTCGTCTGTATCATGCATCAACCAGTTATGCAGAGCTAATTTTATTCATCTTCTTGTGTTTTTGAATTCATAAGGCAATATCAGAAAATAGGAAGGAAAAGAGTAAGTTAGGGGATGTTGGTGATCCTCCGCACCGATGCAACCAGAGACTCTCTAGATTTGTCACTGCTACTGCTAATGAAGTTGAAGTCCCAAGTCTACATGATGAGTTCATCTCCTGTACTCCACCATCGCAGGTGCTTGCTCTAAGTTGACAGTGTGATAATTGGTTTCATGTTGCATATGTTGTCTAGCCTGTATTTCTTCTATTTTGATTAAATTGCACCTGCTGAGTTTATGTGTTATACATGTGCATATGACATGGCTTTCTGTGTCTAGAATACACTTCATCTATCTATCATACCATGTTCTTACATCAAAGTACTGATGTTGTGTATCCCGCATCAGTCACTCATGATTGGATGCTTTTAACATGGCAGTTTGATAGTGGTTGCATCTTGCATTGATTTCTATGTTGTACTGCTTCTAATTTTTCGAATTGCCACTTATGACAAGACACTTTTAACTTGGCAGAGTAATATTGGTTGCATCTTTCATATGGTGTCTAGCTTGCATTACTTCTATTTTCTTGAAAATCCTTCTGGTTAGTTTGCACATTGTAGCTGTGAATATGTCATGTCGTCCTGTTTTTCTTACATATTCCATCCTCATACGGTTGTCTTACATCAAAGTATTGCTTGTCTGTATCATGCATCAATGAGTTCTGAAGAGTGATTTTATTCTTTTGTGTTGTGGGTACAGCTTGACATGGCAAAGTCAAAAAAGAGCAAGGAAAATAATATAGTAGGGAGTGTTGTTACTCGTTGGGTGAAACGGAAAAGGTTCTGCCCTTGAGATTCTGCTGGTACTTATAGTGCATTAGAAGGTCCAAGTCCACCGGCTAAATCTACAAACACAGTATCACCTGCTCCACCAGCTGCAGCATCCGCTTCAACTGTACCAGCATCTCAACCAGTTACTCGTTCGTTTGCTCCGGAACTGGCCAGTTCCCAAGCTGCCTTCACACCTAACACTACTTCCGAAGCACTGCTGACACAACAGGACTTGGCAAGATCAGATGAACCTCATGAGCATCAACACCAAGACGGTACTTGACCGAGTCAAGTTGTAGTTGCATGCTCCTTTATATGTACTCTCACAGTTTCGTGTACACTAACACTTTCCATATTCATTGTTGAACTAGCACCATGGCGCAAGCGGAAATAGACATCAGGGATAATGCTTGACAGATTAACAAAATCTAAAGGAGGAAGAATGGAGATCCATTTTGAGGCAGGTTTAAAAAGGCCACGTGATGCTACAGAGTCAGCCAAGTTAGTATCAGAGGCAGCCGTTGCCGTTAGGTGTCATGCATGTATCCTCCCAACATGGATCCAGTACAGGAATGAGAAAGACAATACCCAGTTTAACACCTTCCTTGACTATTTATCCGTAAGTAATGTTATTCATCGCAATTAGTAATATTGTCTTGCTCTGTCCCATACTTTCTAGCTTCCTCCTAATAAGACTCACATTCTTTTTTCAACAGATGAGGTTCAAGTTGGATCCGAAAGATGATGCAACTAGACAAGCATGCACTCATGTTTTCCAGTCTGCTCTTCAACAGTATTGGTACCACCTTAGAAAATCTCACTTTGAAGGCAAGGCTAACAATGAAATCGCCTGTCGGCATTCTGGGAACGGGGGTCCCCAGACTTGCCTGCCTGCGGCCTGCGGCGTGGCTCAAAGGAGGCCCAGCACGGCCCATATTCATCAACACAAGACTCAAGACCCTCGCAAGGGGCCAAGCCTCACGAGGCGGACGACACAGAGCTTCCTCAGGCACGGCCTCATCAGGCTGGCTCGCGAGGAGGCAGAGAGATCAAGGCGGGGTACCTCGCGAGGTGCCCATGACGCAAGCCATGATGACTCAGGGCGCCAGGCGGGTGCCAGCCCGTGCAGCGTCCTCCTTTCCTCTTTGGTGCAAAGGGGGCAAGCGCAGCCACGGAGTACCGAGGCATCGGGCAAAGGTTGCCATTTCGGTGCAACGAGACCAAGACCAGGAGGACTACGAGACGGAGGTCACCGTGGAGCTCAAAACGGCGTCATCACCAGAGCTTTGCGCAGGCGAAGACTGCTTTTGTCAGGATAGTTGATACTTGCTGTCCCCCTTCAAATTAGCCCGCGATTGTTGGCACCCTTCCCGCTCGATATTTGGGAAGAGGACCAGGGCCTCTATAAATAGGACCAGCCGCCCGCATAGCAAGGGGACTCTTGGATCGGTGGGAAGCAGAGAGAGAGGAAGAGAGAGAAAGGTGACCGAACTCCTCCCAGCAGTTCATCGCCCCAGCCAAGAATAGACCCTCGCGAGGCTGTTCTTCCTTGTATTGTTCATCATCATCATCCCCAAGAGGCAATCCACCCACCACACACTGGAGTAGGGTATTACACCACAACGGTGGCCCGAACCAGTATAAACCTTGTGTCTCTTGTGCAGTTCTTTCAGTAGTCTAGATCTTTGTGAGACGGAGAGGTAGAAGGCGTAATCTCCGCGCGCACCCCAGTGTTCGAACCTTAAGGGTCTGCCGGAACCAGAAATCCGACATTTGGCACGCCAGGTAGGGGTGCGCCGGAATTCGTCGTCCACCGCCCCGTTCTCCTCTGACCGCCGCATCCATGTCCGACGCTCGTCGGGCCCGCGCCGAGCGCCGGGCCGCCATCTCTTCCCGCGTCGCCCATATGGCGCCCGTCGGCGGATGTCCTCGCCGTTCCCCGTCACCTGCCGTCAACGCCGCCACCGGCCCGGTGGGGGGCGAGCAGCAAGCATCGTCTCAGTATCCATCCGTGCGGCAAGACGGCCGCACCGCTACTCCACCGCTCGCACCAGCTGGTTCTTCGTCCCGCGCGCTCCGCGCCCCCTTGGAGGCTCGAGCTGCGCTCCTCGCGGCAAACGAGCTCCTGCGCTGCCACCCCGCCGACGACGTCTACGGGGAATGGCTCGACCGCGTCGCCGAGCTCGTCCGTGCCGTAGGGGGCTCTGCTGCACCGTCCCATCGCGCTACACCAACACCCCCGGTCGCCGCGGCCCTCCTGGGCGGCTCGCAGACGCCGCCCACAAGTCACCACGTCAAGCCGTTCATCCGCCGGGTCAGCGCCGCTTCCACGCGGCAGGGGGCTCCCCCGGATCGGACGGCGCCCGAGACCGGCCTGACCTTCAGTTCAGAGGACCACCCCTCCAACTCGGCCAGCTCGGGTGCGCTCCCCATATTGTGCACCCCCACCATCTGCCAGGTGGCTGTCACCAAAACCCTCGTTGATGGCAGCACGGGCCTCAGCGTGCTCTCGGTCGAGGCCTTCGACCTCCTCTGCATACCCCTGGAATGGCTGCAACCCAGCCGGCCCTTCTTAGGCGTCGGGGGCAAGTCGTCCAGTTCCTTGGGGCGGATCCGGCTCCCAGTGACCTTCGGCACCTATGACAACTTCCGCACGGAGTTGGTTGACTTTGACATCACCCCCATCGGCCTCCCCTACAACGCCATCCTTGGCTACCCAGCGCTGGCCCAATTCATGGCCACGACGCACCCGGCGTACAACCTCATGAAGATGCCCGGGAGCAGCGGTGTCCTCACTGTGCACGGGGACACCGGGGACGCGCTGCGGGCGCTCAAGCTTGCCTTCAAGACGGCGGCGTTGGCACAGCCCGCCGACTTGTAGACCCCCGGGCCCAAGGGGGCTGCACCCGCCAAGAAGAAGCAGTTGTTCACCCAAGACAAGGCAAAAACCAAGCAGATACCCGTCGATGAGGACGGGTCCACCAACGCCACTTTCACCATAGGCGCCCACCTCAAACCCGAGGAGGAGGAGCCCCTGGTCGGGTTCCTGCGCGCAAACAAGAAGGTATTCGCTTGGGAGCCGGACCAGTTGGCAGGGATCCCCAGGAGTGTAATCGAGCATCACCTCAATGTGTGCCCCAACGTGCGCCCTGTGAAGCAGAAGGCCAGGCGGCAGTCCACAGAAAAGCAGGCCTTCATCGTCCAGGAGACCCGCAAATTAGAGGCCGTTGGGGTCATCCGCGAGGTCCGATACCCAGATTGGTTGGCCAACCCTGTCGTTGTGCCAAAGAAGGGAGGGAAGGATCGTATGTGTGTCGACTTCACCAACCTCAACAAAGCATGCCCGCAAGATCCGTTCCCACTCCCCCGCTGTCGGTGTAATGGGGCACGGATACACCAAAGACGGCGAGATGATATTTCAAGACATCGGGGCTAGCAAAGCCCCTCAGTCCGACTGCCCGGCCGCTCCTGCCGGCTCCCCGTCCGACTGCGCTACCCGGCCGGCTGCCGACTGCCGGCCGCCGACTACGCCAACCAGTCGGCTGCCGACCGCAGCCCGACCCGACATCAACGAGACAACCGTACCGCGGTGCCATCATCTACAGTGTACCGTGTCCCCTGGGTACTGATTTATAAAGTACCCCAGGGGACATGCATGACATGTGCCATGCCACTATGCCATGCCTACATGGCTTGGCATGTAAGCTACCCCAGGTAGCTTACATCCAACGCCACTACCCATGCCACTAGCTAGCCAGCTAGCTACATGCCTACATAGCTTACATAGTAAGCTAGCCCACACTATATATACCACCACCCATCCATCCATCCACAGGGATGGCCACTCACGCCCACACACAAGCTAGCAAGAAAGCTAGCTATCCATCCATCCATCCATTCACCTGGGCACATATGCTCACGGCCATGAGCAAGGCCGGCCATTAGCGTGCCTCGTATAGGCATTTACCGGATCAGATGCCTATGGCGTTAATCCCAGATACAGCTCCAGGAGCGCTTTGTACTGCCCGATGTACACCTCAGATATATATACTCAGACATGCAGGAGTAGGGGTATTATCTCTCCGGAGAGCCCCGAACCTGGGTAAACCACCGCGTGCTACTCGCATACCCGCTCCCGTTCCTATCAGCAGCAGTCCTACCCACACACTAAGCCCTTGTGGCATCTGTCGACTTGCAAGCACCCCGTGAGAAATACCACGACACCCGTGGGGCGGTACTATGCTACAGCGCTGCTGCCGGTTTCGCTGTCCGGGCGGGACCATCTTCATCATCTCCGCCGCGGCGTTGCGCCGTCTCTCTGGTAGCGCTCGGGGGCTCGACTTCGACCCGCCCCCAGAGCGGCCGCGTGGGACGGCGCGTCCTCGTCGGCGACCTCACCGCCTTCGTCACCACCGTTGCGACGCCGGCCATCCGTCCGCGCGTGCGCCGCGCGCAGGGCCTCGCTTCGGTCGACCGTGTCCATCTACACGCTGCTCGCGTCCGCTCCCCTCCGCGCTGCGCTTTGCTCCGGCCGGAGCGGGCGTTCGCTGCTCCACGCATCGTCTTCGCTAGCTAGCTAGATGCAATGGTCAAACCATTGGCCATACACACCATCCAGACCACGCCCAGACAATGGCGTTTGTTTGCTGCTACTACTGCCCGCTAAATGCTTGCTTCTGCAACCACTGAAGCCCGCGAGCACCGCGGCCGACCGCGCCGGTGCTCCCGCCGTCCGCGCGCCTGCACCCCTTCTCTGCACTCGCGCTCGTGCCCCACAGCCTGCTGCTGCTGCCCCCCGTCGCCCCGCGGGCTTCGGCCGCCCCCGCAGCACTGCTCCGTCCGCAGTGTCCCGTCGTTCCTGCATCGCCGCCGCCAAGCGCCCCCACGCGCGGGCGCGCTGCCTCGTCGCGTTGACGTCGCCCTGCTGGCCCCGCGCGCGCCTCCCCGTCCTCCTTCGCGCTCGTCCGCGCCGGTCTGCCCCAACCGTCCGTCCCCGCACCGGCTAGTTCTGGCCCCTACCGGCTGCTGGGTGCTCCGCGCCAGCCGGCTTCGGGCCCTCGCCGGCTCGCCTCCGCCCCATTGGTCCGCTGCCGGCTGGGCTCCGGCGCTGACCGCGTGCGCCGCTCGTCCGGGTTGCCACTGCCGCCTCCCGCGCGCCGGCCGGGTGGCTGCCGCCGAGTCCGCCTCGCCTGGCCGGCCTCCCCCGCGCCGGCTGCTCCTCTGCCCGTCTCCGGCTTCGCCCCGGTGCCGACTCCCCGCGACTCGGGCGGCCGGCTTCCTGCAACGCCGCCTTCGCCCCGCGCTCGATCTCTGCTCCCGGTGGCTGGGCGGCCCGCCTCGCGCAGCGCCGGCTGCCGCCCCGGCCGCCTGCTCCGCCACTACTCCGGGCCGACTTGGCGCCCGCGCCACCCCTGGCCGGCTACCGGCTGGCCGCCGACTCCGGTCTGCCACGTCGCCGGCTTGCCGCCCCCGGCCGCCTGCTGGTGTCGCGCCCGCCCGCCTGCCGACTGCCGCCTCGGCCTCGTCCGGGTCTCGCTCCTCTGGAGCCGGCTTCCTTGAGGCCCGTGCTGCGCAAGGCTCTTGCGTGTCCCAGCCGCCGCCTGCTGGGTCGCCGCAGCCTGTGTCCGAACCTCCCGCGTGCTGCTCCGCCTCGCGCGGCCGTCACCGCCGACTCCGGTCTGCCCCGTCGCCGGCTTGCCGCCCCCGGCCGCCTCCTGCCTCGCCCCATGGCCGCCTACGTGCGCGTCGGCCTCCTTGCGCCCCGGCGTCCGCACACGCCGACTCCGGTCTGCCCTGTCGCCGGCTCCCGCGCCCGGGCTCGCCTGGATCTCCGGCATCGCCCCACGCCTGCCCGGGTCTGGCTGCGCCCGCCCTTGGCCGGCCCCGGGTCGCTGCTCGTGCCCCGCTCGACGGTTGCCCAGCCGCTCTGAGACTCGGGTGGGGGAGGAGGGGGGTAGGGGCCGGCTGGGGAGAAAGTCAAAAGGCCGATTGCCACAGCCGGTTTGAAAAAAAAAAGAAAAAAAAGACAGAGGGAGCCGGCTGAGAAAGAAGTAGGCCGGGTGCCCACGGCCGGCCTGACCAGAAAAAAAAAAGACAGAGGGAGCCGGCTGAGAAAGAAGTAGGCCGGGTGCCCACGGCCGGCCTGACCAGAAAAAAAAGAGAGAGAGCAGCCTATACGTCTGCCCGCTACAAGAGAAGAAATGAAAAAACATCCGTCTATCCGTCCGCCTGCTTCGCCACTCGGATGGCTAGACGCGACCCGGCCTGCTTGCCTGCTTCAACATCAGGCCGGCAAGAGCGCCGGCACTGCCGCCCGTTCGCCTACACCCAGTGGGTGCGCTGACGCGCCCCCGCGAGAGAAGAGAAGACAAAGTAGTTGCCGGAAGATCTGGCCCGACTGCTCAGCAGTCGGCCCGAATCTCGGGGGCTACACCCAGCGGGTGCGCTGACGCGCCCCCGCGAGAGAAGAGAAGACCAAGTAGTTGCCGGAAGATCCGGCCCGGCTGCTCAGCAGTCGGCCCGAATCTCGGGGGCTACACCCAGCGGGTGCGCTGACGCGCCCCCACGAGAAAGAAGACACAACAGCTGCCGGAAGATCCGGCCCGACTGCTCAGCAGTCGGCCCTACACCCAGCGGGTGCGCCGGCGCACTCCGCGAGCGCCCAGTCGCGCCGGCTATCTTCGACGACCGCGACTACACGAAAATCAATGTGAGCTCCTCACCCGCATATTTTTGCACTACGTAAGCGTGGATAACCCCGAGCGCTGCTCAGGGGCTGCCTCCGCATTTTATTACAGTAGCATCACTGTTTGCCCCGGCGCCAGCCAGAGTTAGCCCGGGGGCTGGCCGCTTGGCCTGAGACGTTAGTTCCCGCAGACGGCTTAGTACCGTGCGCGGTACCAAAGGCCCACTCTTAGTCACAGACCGCAGAGCGGCTGCCGACTAGCAAGAGTGAACGCTGGAGGCCACCCACGCGAAAAATGTCCGGGAAGAAAAACGTTCGGGCGACCCGACCGTTTTCCTTTACAAGTATCTACTCGGTTGAATCTGCTCCCAGACTCTGAGTACTGTACACTCCACTTCGCGGCCCACTCTCAGCCACAGACCGCAGAGCGGCTGTCCGGCAAGCAAGAGCACAAGCCAAAAAGCGGAGGGAACACGAAAAAGATTAAGGGGGCTCGGACGAAACCGAGTCGGCACACTCCGCATAAAACTTGCAATGATAAAAGCAAGCATTCGATATATCTGCATGGACTAACTCTGTCCTTTTTTATGATTATTTTCATGAACATTTGCCAAAAAACCTCCGCCCAACTTTGCCAAGTTGCCCGGAGGCTCGGGGGCTACTGTCGGTGTAATGGGGCGCGGATACCCCGAAGACGGCGAGATGATATTTCAAGACATCGGGGCTAGCAAAGCCCCTCAGTCCGACTGCCCGGCCGCTCCTGCCGGCTCCCCGTCCGACTGCGCTACCCGGCCGGGTGCCGACTGCCGGCCGCCGACTACGCCAACCAGTCGGCTACCGACCGCAGCCCGACCCGACATCAACGAGACAACCGTACCGCGGTGCCATCATCTACAGTGTACCGTGTCCCCTGGGTACTGATTTATAAAGTACCCCAGGGGACATGCATGACATGTGCCATGCCACTATGCCATGCCTACATGGCTTGGCATGTAAGCTACCCTAGGTAGCTTACATCCAACGCCACTACCCATGCCACTAGCTAGCCAGCTAGCTACATGCCTACATAGCTTACATAGTAAGCTAGCCCACACTATATATACCACCACCCATCCATCCATCCACGGGGATGGCCACTCACGCCCACACACAAACTAGCAAGAAAGCTAGCTATCCATCCATCCATCCATTCACCTGGGCACATATGCTCACGGCCATGAGCAAGGCCGGCCATTAGCGTGCCTCGTATAGGCATTTACTGGATCAGATGCCTATGGCGCTAATCCCAGATACAGCTCCAGGAGCGCTTTGTACTGCCCGATGTACACCTCAGATATATATACTCAGACATGCAGGAGTAGGGGTATTATCTCTCCGGAGAGCCCCGAACCTGGGTAAACCACCGCGTGCTACTCGCATACCCGCTCCCGGTCCTATCAACAGCAGTCCTACCCACACACTAAGCCCTTGTGGCATCTGTCGACTCGCAAGCAACCCGTGAGAAATACCACGACACCCGCATCGACCAGATCGTCGATTCCACTGCGGAATGTGACCTGTTATGCTTCCTGGATGCCTTCTCTGGGTATCACCAGATCAAGATGGCGGTAGAAGACATCGAGAAGACAGCCTTCCTAACCCCGTGTGGGGTATACTGCTACACGTGCATGCCATTCGGGCTACGTAACGCAGGGGCGACCTTTCAGCGGCTGATGCACATCACCTTGGGCCCGCAGCTCGGGAAGAATGTTGAAGCTTACGTCGATGACATTGTGGTAAAGTCTCGGGAGGCCGGGACCTTGATAAAGGACTTGGAGGAAACCTTCACGAGCCTCAGTGCAGTGAACCGATGGCTCAACCCAGAGAAGTGTGTGTTCGGAGTCCCCTCGGGCAAGCTCTTGGGTTTCCTCGTGTCCCACTGAGGCATCGAGGCTAACCCAGAGAAGGTCAAGGCGGTGGAAGACATGAGCCCGCCAAAGACCCTCAGAGAAACGCAGAAGCTCACGGGGCGCATGACCGCGCTAGGGCGCTTCATCTCCAAGTTGGGAGAACGAGCCCTGCCCTTCTTCCAGCTAACGAAGAAAAAGGGGCCCTTCGAGTGGACTGAAGAGGCCGACAAGGCATTCCAGGATCTCAAGAGATACCTGACCAGCCCACCGGTCATGGTGGCACCGCGCCCTTAGGAGCCCCTGGTGCTTTACCTCGCCGCCATTCCCTACTCCGCCAGCGCAGCCTTGGTGGCAGTCAGAGAGGAGCGCCGAATCAAAACCACGGTAGCAGCCCGGGACAAGGCAGAACAGGGACAAGGAAGGCCTCCAGAAACCACCACCGTGGCTGAGGAGGATCAGCCACCGCAGAAGGGCGCACCAGAGGCGGAAGAGGCCCCTCTTCCAGATGGCCAGTCTCAGGAGGCCTCATTGCCTCAAGAGGCGCCATGGTCTCTAGAAGGAGCCACCAGCACTGACGCACTCCGCCTCGTTCAGCACCCAGTGTACTTTGTCAGCATGGTGCTGCGGGATGCAAGAGCACGGTACCCCATGCCTCAGAAACTCCTCCCCGCGCTACTGGTGGCTTCGCGCAAGCTGCGGCACTATTTTCAGGGTCACCCCATCAAGGTCGTCTCATCATACCCCCTGGAGAGAGTGCTTAGGAGCCCTAATTCAGCTGGAAGGGTCACTGAGTGGAACATAGAGCTGCAAGCATTTCAGCTCGAATTCAGCACGACCAGGGTCATCAAGGGAGCAGCGTTTGCGGATTTTGTGGCGGAGTGGACGGAGGCGCCAGGCCTCAAGGCCAATGAGGATCGGTCCCTATCCCCGGGAAGCGAGGCGCCAGAAGGCTGGGTCATGTACTTCGATGGGGCGTTCTCCAGGCATGGCGCTGGAGCTGGGGTGGTGCTTATATCACCCACACAGGACAAGCTCTATTACGCCGTGCAACTCTGTTTCCAGCAAGGCGAAAAGGTCTCCAACAACATAGCGGAGTATGAAGGTTTAATAGTAGGCTTGAAGGCCGCGGCCGCCCTGGGAGTGAAATGCCTCACCATCAAGGGCGATTCGCAGCTCCTTGTCAATTTCTCCAACAAAGTGTTCGAGCCGAAGGATGAGCACATGGAAGCCTACCTTGCGGAAGTCCGCGGGATGGAGAAGCAATTCTGGGGGTTGGAGTTGCAGCATGTGCCCCGTGGCACCAATCAGGAGGCCGACGATATCGCCAAACGCGCATCCAGACGGTTACCCCAGGAGCCTGGCGTTTTCGAGGAGCGGCTCTTCAAGCCCTCAGCTCTGTCGTCATTATCAAACACGGCTCAGCCCTTGGAGGAGCTCCCCCAGCCACCTGCCTCAGGAGCTCCGACCTGTGGCCTGGCCTCAGGAGCGCGCCTGCTCCTGACGATGGAACCTCGGGAGGGATGTTGGATCACGGAGCTCCGGAGCTACTTAGCGCAAGGGACCTTGCCAGAGAAGGAGGAGGAAGCGGAGCGAGTGGCACGCCAGGCCACGGCATACTGCATCAGAGACGGAGAGCTCTACTGGAAGTGACCAAATGATGTATCCCTGCGCTGCATCTTCAGGGAGCAAGGGAAGGAACTACTAGAAGATATACACGGCAAAGACTGCGGACATCATTCATCATCGCGGACCTTCGTTGGCAAGGCGTTCCGCAGTGGGTTTTATTGGCCCACCGCGCTCAATGACGCCGTGGAACTAGTGAAAGCTTGTGAAGCCTGCCAGTTCCAGGCCAAGAAGATCCATCAGCCAGCAGGAGGCTTGCAGACTATTCCCCTTTCGTGGCCATTCGCAGTCTGGGGGCGGGACATCTTGGGCCCGTTTCCTCGGGCGCCGGGGGGCTACCGCTACCTCTACGTTGCCATGGACAAATTCACCAAGTGGGCTGAAGTAGAGGATGTCTGCACCATCCCCGCGGGTTCCGCAGTCAAGTTTATCAAGGGCATCGTAAGCCGGTTCAGGGTGCCGAATCGCATCACCACAGACAATGGTTCGCAGTTCACTAGTAACCTCTTCAAAACATACTGTGCTAACCTTGGAACGCAGATATGCTACGCCTCAGTGGCGCACCCCCGAAGCAATGGCCAGGCCGAGCGAGCCAACGCGGAGGTCCTGAGGGGCCTCAAGACCAGGACGTTCAAGAAGAAGCTGGAGGCCTGTGGCAGAGGTTGGTACGGCGAGCTTCAGTCCGTGCTATGGTCCATCCGCACCACCGCGACCAAACCGACTGGGGAGACCCCGTTCTTCCTAGTTTACGGAGCGGAAGCAGTCCTCCCTCACGAGGTCAGACGTCGCTCCGCGCGGGTCCTGGCGTTCGACGAGGCGCAGCAGGACGCCATGCGGGGGATGGACCTCGTGCTGGGGGAGGAACGTCCCCGAGAAGCCACGCTGCGAACGGCGAGGTACCAGCAAGCGCTGCGGCAATATCACTGCCGCAACATCCGTCCCAGGACCCTTGAAGTAGGAGACCTCGTGCTTAGGCGGGTTCTCTCCAGGGAGGGACTGCACAAGCTCTCTCCCATGTGGGAGGGCCCGTTCAAGGTTGTTCATGTTTCCAGGCCCGGCTCCGCGCGCTTGGAGACTCAGGAGGGAGTGCCGGTCCAGAATGCATGGAACATCCAGCACCTCCGGAGGTTCTACCCCTGAAAAGGCCCAGAGCCTGTGAAGCAAGGCGAGTGCCTATGAAGCTATCGCGTTTTGAAAAAGGCCCAGAGCCTGTGAAGCAAGGCGAGTGCCTGTGAAGCTATCGCGTTTTGGAAAAGGCCCAGAGCCTGTGAAGCAAGGCGAGTGCCTGTGCAGCTATCGCGTTTTGGAAAAGGCCCAGAGCCTATGAAGCAAGGCGAGTGCCTGTGAAGCTATCGCCTTTTGGAAAAGGCCCAGAGCCTATGAAGCAAGGCGAGTGCCTGTGAAGCTATCGCGTTTTGGAAAAGGCCCAGAGCCTGTGAAGCAAGGCGAGTGCCTGTGAAGCTATCGCGTTTTGGAAAAGGCCCAGAGCCTGTGAAGCAAGACGAGTGCCTGTGAAGCTATCGCGTTTTGGAAAAAGGCCCAGAGCCTGTGAAGCAAGGCGAGTGCCTGTGAAGCTACTGCGTTTTGGAAAAGGCCCAGAGCCTGTGAAGCAAGGCGAGTGCCTGTGAAGCTATCGCGTTTTGGAAAAGGCCCAGAGCCTGTGAAGCAAGGCGAGTGCCTGTGAAGCTATCGCGTTTTGGAAAAGGCCCAGAGCCTGTGAAGCAAGGCGAGTGCCTCTGAAGCTATCGTGTTTTGGAAAAGGCACGGAGCCTGTGAAGAAGGCCAATGCCTGTGAAGCTCGCCGCCCGTGACACTCTCACGTAATAATGAGTTGGGGTTGTACACACCCCGGAGTCTCAGGAGCGCCGGCCTCAGGCCCTGGGGCTCCCTCCCACGCCCAGTCGCAGCACTTAGCTCCATGTTGGTGAGAAGACGTCGAAGACTAGATTAGGTGCCGGACGCGGCTTTTCATTTGCTTTCCGCAGTTGGCTTGTTCCTTCTCATTTGAAGTTTTATTGAAGTTGTTGCCGTCTTTGGCTTGCGGTTCTTCGGCTTTTCACTCTCCTGCCTCGATTTCTCTTGCGCTAGGCCTCGCGAGGGGGGCAGCTGAGCGCCCTCGCGAGTGTTCCTATCCTAGTCATTCAAAGAGTTCGCGACCTGGGCCCCCTACAGGAGCACCCCTCCAGTTCGTGCCCCACGGGCATCGCGACAGAAACAAAGGGCCTAGGTCGGTCGCCCCCCCCCCCCCCCCATGGCCGGGGTCGGGAACTATCCACGCTCAGGCACATAGCCGGAAGGAACGGTAACGAAAGCAAAACGATGATTAACAGCAATAACCCAAACACGCCCCCGCGGGGCTCCTCACTATTGTCTTTGTTACACAGGAAAAGGGAAAAGGAAGAACAAATCCGGCGCGGCTCGCCTCACACCGGCCCGTGGGGAAGGCCCGAGCTGCCTCCGGAGCTCAGGCGGACTCCCTCTCGCACCTTACCAGGGCTCGGCGGCGTGGGGGCTGATCGCGGCCGCCACTGGAGGAGTCGCCTTCTGAAGAAGAACCAAAGAAGCTTGAGGAACTCCGAGCGCCGCCAGCCGCACGAGCGCTGCTCCCTCCATCATCACCGGAGCTGGGTTCCCAGCCGCAATCGTCACCCTCGGGGCAGCACCCCGCGCGGCAACCATCTTCCCCAAACACCCTCACGTAGAGGGTGGCGTCGCCGTCGAACTTGAAGTGTAGGGTGCACCGGCGGACCAGGCCACGCGCACGGGCAAACGTCTGGCAACCGCAAGGACAGGCTCCTGGCTGCGGAGACCTCCAGGGAGACCCATGAGGCCCGGCTGCAGCAGCCGTCGGCCTAGAGCCAGAGGCCGCCCGGGGCGCCGGCCGGGAGCTCGCCTAGGAGGAAGCGAGGAAGCGGGAGCCGGGTGCTAGCCGACTCCGCCGACCACACGACGAACTCCGGCAGCACTTCAGCAGCACGAACGCGTGGCCTGGGGGGACGCGTAGCCGGAGCGCGCCCCCCGGCTGCAGCAACCCGCCCGTCGCCGTGCTGAAGATCACCACCACGGCCGCGGGGAGCCACCGTGGTGGCCACAGGATGCTTGCGAGGGCGCCCTCTGCCGCGCTTGGGTGGGGGAGAGGCGGGCTCAACCCGGCAAGCCTTCCCCTTCTCGGCGGTCGAGAACCTCCTCGACGGGGCCATGAAGAAGAAGGAGAAGCAAGGAGGAATGGACTGGAATGGCACACGCAGTTCCGTACTTATAGCCGGCGAAGGCCAACCATCGGCCTCCACAATCACAGGTAATCATGACACGATTTGCATGCAGGGACTTGTTGTCACAGCCCTAGATTAGCCATCGTTTGGCTTTGCTTGATCATCATGCATCATGTCTAATTTTATCTGAAACTTGAAATAGGGGGTGTTCAAACCCTAGCACTTTGAAACTCAATTAGGTCTAGCAAAGAAAATTGCATTCAATGAACCCAAAATGTTCTGCTTTGATGTTTGATATTTTGGCAATGGTTTTGATCCATACCAAAAATAATGAACATTTTTAAGGAACAATTTGGGCACTGAATTTAAGTCATAAAGTATTTGAATTGGGGCATTAATTGCTATAAATATTATTAAATGCTCCAACAATTCTGAAAATAACTAAGGGCCTCTGAGATAATTCAGTAATTTCCCATGATTAATTTCAGGATTTATAGAAGTGATTTGGTGTTTTTACTAAATCAAAAACAAACTTGCAAAATAGAAAACAGAACAGAAAAAAAGAGGAGAAAGGAACCTACCTGGCCCACTTACCTCTAGCCGGCCCAGCTGGACCAGCCCAGCCCACCAGGGGCACCGCTGTCTTCAACCTCTGCCAGTAGGCAGAGACGATGTAGCACGCGTGCACGCGGAGGCCTCCACCTCCTGCTTCGCGGTGGAAGCCTCCTCGACATCCTCGCGACGCCACGGAGACGCCCCGAGACCCCTCTATCCTCTCCCTCACTCGCTGCTCTCCCTCCCCTCCCCTGGCTCTCACCCTCGCACACACCGAACACAGCCGCCGCCGCCGCTCGCTGTTGCCACGGCCACTGTCCCTCCCTTGCCCATCCACCGTCATCGAGAGCTCCGCCACGCCATCCCCGTCAACTCCACCGAGCCACGTGAGCTGGGAAGCACCGCAACGCCCTCGACGTTGTCGTCTTCTACCTCAGGCCACCGAGATCGCCCGCTCCAATTCGCGCCAACCGGGTCGTCCCCGGCCCCGCCGTCTGCACCCTTCACCTCACCGTGAACCCTGGTCCCTTTCCCCCTTCTTTCCTTGTCGTCCGCGTGTTGTAGCGTAGTACCCTGCGAGCTCCCGCGCCGCCGTCCGCCATGGCCGGTAGGCCCGTGCTCTTGAGCTCTTCTGCTCGCAGCCGAGCATAGCAACGCGCTCAGCATGTCTCCAGGAGCTCAAAACACCCAACCGCTGCTCCTAACATGCTCTGCGGCGTCGACTCGGTCGATGCCCGAACTCCGGCCGCCGCTCCGCCCGTCGCCGCCGCCTCTACACTGCACCCCGGCACCTACCGCTGCCTCCTTTAGATGCGCCTCACCTCCAGCTCGCCGTAGCGGCAAACCGCGTCGCAAATGGCCGCCTGTAGCGCGAGCCCGAGCAACTCCGGCGAGCCTCTGCCGTGGGATATGGTCGCCGGCGCTTAGTCCAGCGATGCTGACGTGGCATGATTAGTTAGGGTTAATGACACAGTTAGTAACACCCTGGGACACAGACAGCCGGGCCCCACTGCCTAACTAACCGGCTAACTAAGTAAGATTAAGATTATTCTAATTACAGTGGGCCCACATGTCATCTTTGACTATGCTGATGTGGGCGTTGACCCGACCCCACCTGTCTGTGACCTAGGCAGCACTGGGTCACTGACGAGTGGGCCCCGCTGGTCAGGTTTGACCTGGACCGCGCCTGTTGACCGCTGACGTCATAGTGACGCAGTGCTGACGCAATAAACTATTTTCTGGGTTTAATTTAAATCAGGAAATTCCAGAAAATGCCCAAAACTTCTAAAAATCATAGAAATTCAACTGTAACTCCAAATAAAATAAATTATATATGTAAAATTATCAGAAAAATTCAAGGAATCCATCTGTACCATTTTCATGCATGTTTGGACAATGTTTGTCCTCTGTTTTGGACAAAACAAATAAAGGGCATTTAAATAATCATATATGGGGTTGGAATTTGAATCTTGTACTCAAACCAACTTCATTTAAATCATAGCTAGTTGCATTAGCTCAAACCACAGCATATTGACATGTCATGATCATGCATCATACTGTGCATTGCATTGATTGTATTTCTTTCTCTGTTGCCGGTATTTGTCCCCTCTCGATAGACGTGGTACCGACGTTGTGATCGTTGACACTGATGAAGACCCAATGATATCTTCAGAAGTGCCAGGCAAGCAAAACCCCCTTGTTCATTCCGATACAATCCCACTCTCTCACTCCTGCTCTCTTTTACTGCATTAGGGCAACACCGATTCAACTGTTACATGCTGCGGTAGTTGAACCCTTTCCTCTGCATGACCTGTCATTGCCACAGTAAATAGATGAAACCCACTAGCATGAGTAGGAGTTGTTTTGAGCCCTGTTGTGCCTACTCATTCATGCTTGTTTGTAATGCCTGCTACTGCTTAGAGTTGAGTCAGGTCTGATTCATCGGGGATGAATTGGAATGTGGTGAACATGTCCTACTGTTGAGAGCTAAGTGTGTGAACACAATTTGGTAAAGGTAGCGGTGAGAGGCCATGTAGGAGTACATGGTGGGTTGTCTCATCGCAGCCGTCCTCAGGAACTGAGTTCTGTGTTTGTGATCCATGAAAAGCTACTACCACGCATTGGAATGCTTAAGTGCCCATCTCGACTTATTAATCAACCTGATCTCTGTCCAGGAGTTGCAACTAGTTTCTGGTGTTTGTAGGTAGTGTTAGTAGTCTACCAAGTGGCACCCGGTACAGGTGGGCTTGGGACAGACTAGGCACAATGGCCCGATGTACCAACTGGCACCCGGATGGTGGGCTTGGGAACCCTGTACACATCGTTTGGGGCCGTGAGCGACACCCCGGCCGGATCTCCTTGCGGATGGAACCCGAATAGGCGATAAACCTGGACTAGAGACTTGTTGGTTAGTCAGGTCGTGGCCGACTCCCTCGCCAGGCTTCCGCTTGAAGGTTGCCGAGTTACACAACGTGTACATGGTGGTAAGTGGCGAGAGCGTGTGTGAAGAAGTACACCCTTGCAGGGTTATCATTATCTATTCGAATAGCCGGATTCCTCGGATATGGAAACTTGGACCCCTTGCATAGTTCATAGACAAGTGAAAGTGGATACTCTAAAATGCGCAACATAAGCGTGAGTGCTATGGATGGTGTTCTCGTAGGGAGACGGGAGCAGATCCATAGTGGTGTATTGGTATGGTGAATTTGTGGACTCGTGTGCGCCACCTCAAAAGAGTTACTTGCAGTCGTGGTTCAGGTTAGCCACTGAGTCAAAGTTGGCTTGCTGCAGTTAAACTCCACCACCCCCTTTGTTGATACCGATGCATATGTAGTTAGTTCTGATGTAAGTCTTGCTAGGTACATTTGTACTCACGTTTGCTTATTTTATGTTTTGCAGAGAGACTTCAGTCTCGCTATTAGTTGCACGTGGACTTCGACGCTTAGCTTGTTACCTCAGCTACGATCTTGTGCCCTCGGCAGGATCTGGTAGATAGTCAGGCTTCTCAGCCTTCTTCATTTGTAGTTGTCTGTACTCAGACAAGTTAAGCTTCCGCATGTGCTTGTTGCTTGTGTGCTCTGTATGTTGGGTCATGAGACCCATGTTTGTAATATCTCGCTCTTCGGAGCCTAGTGCATAAATACTTGAGTCGTAGAGTCTTGTTGTGATGCCATGTTGTATGTACTCATATCGGGCATATTGTGTGTATGATTGAAATGCTTGGTATGAGTGGGATCCGACAATCTAGTTGTTTATCCTTGGCAGCCTATCATATGGGGAAATGTAGTCTAGTGCTTTCTGAGCGATAGTAGTCCGCTACAGCCCGGTTCACCGGAGTCCTGCTAGCCCAGCACTACTGCTCAGGACACTTGACTGGCCGGCATGTGTTTCTCTTCGTTCCTGTGTCTGTCCCTTCGGGGAAATGTCACGCGGTGACATCCAGAGTCCTGCCTAGCCTGCTACAGCCCGGGTTACCGGAGTCCTGTTAGCCTAGTGCTACAGCCCGGATTCACACGCTGTTGACCGACATGCTCGAGGTTGATTCATGTATGCCTGTCCCCATGGGTTAGTGCCGCTTTGGGTTCATGACTAGCCATGTCGGCCGGGTTCTTTGTCATATGGATGCTAGCGACACTATCATATACGTGAGCCAAAAGGCGCAAACGGTCCCGGGCCAGGTAAGGTGGCACCCGTGGGAATACCGTGCGTGAGGCCACAAAGTGACATGATGTGTTACATGCTAGATCGGTGTGACCTAGGATCGGGGTCCTGACAGCTTTGGTATCAGAGCCTGACTGCCTGTAGGATTACCAAGCCAAACTGGTCGAAGTTGAGTCTAGAAATGCTTTAGCTATGTAAGGGAATTGATTGTGGAAGGGAACATAAGGCTCTTTTTACTCCTTTACCCTATGCCCTTCTGATCTGTGTCATCCTCTTCCTTTCTACGGGGATTAAGAACTAGGCCTTCTTATCTATCTATCAGGATGACGTGTTACTAACCCGTTGACTTATAGGATTGATGGATTCATGCTGCAGTTCAGTTCCTACTACTTCCATATATTCATAACTGGCCTCAGAACCTTGATATTATGATTCTGAGTGGTTATGCCACCATTTTTGCAGGATGTCTCAAATCTTTTCAAGCATTTACAGCCGTTATGCTGTCCGAGTCATCCCAGGTTTCTAAATAGTCTGATGCATTTGCAAACCTTTTCCCCTGTTCCTGATGTCCATTTAGGCCAGGTTAATCACACTAATCGGTGAGTTGAGGTACTCCGTTGCCTGGGCATTTATGTTGGAACTGTTATTATGACCCTAGGTGTCTTAGAGGATCACCTAGTAATCGAACCATGTTTTGTGTCCCCAGTGTGTGATTCTAGCCATTATTCTCAAGAGCATCCCGTGATGCCATTTAGTTAGTAGGCATTCTATTCCTGGGTTTTGAACCCGAGACTCACCCTACCTGCTTCATGTTGATAGTGTTTGCTAGTTCCTTAGGACATTAGTAAACCTTGTGATAGACCTCGAGGTCCGTGGTATTTCCTTCTTCCAAATACCTTGAACCACTTATGGCAGAAGTTCTTGAACCAAAGGATCACAACCAGAGTGCTCTTGATGAGTTCTCCATTCTATATTGTGGCTCTGCCAGTTCTACCTTTCTGCATGTGTTATACGGAAGAAATATGTTGAACTCGTTCGACATACTAACCTATGCATCCACAACTCAGAAAGTTATATGTACCTTTGAGTTGTCTCCCTTCCGTTATATTCCGATCTTCATCTATCAATTGATAGTGAGGAGTATGCATGCATTCGTGTTCATCGATGCCTAGTATTCTTGTGGTTCGTCAAGCCGTTCTATTTCAGAATGACTGGGAGAAATAAACTCCAGTACCTCATCCATATCCAGGATTGGGTCAAAGCAGTTGTATTCTGCAGATCAAAATGCAAGCCAGCTTTTGGTTCTGTTCTACCCTGAAGTATTACCCACTTTATGTCAAGAGCGTCGTGAGAACTGCACCTTCTCCTATGAATTCTTGATGCAGTGATACTTCTTGCCATCATTGTTCATTCCTCGGTTCCTGTGTTATTGTAACCGGAATGCCGGCAAGTGAGTCATGATGTGTGAAATCAATACTCCTAGCAACTCTGTTGCTTGGAAGTTAATGGACAATAATCTCATTCTTAGCGTGTTGGTTATTGAATTATCATTCTAAGACCGATCATGCTACCTAGTCCATATTTCTGGTGCACACTTCGATCAATGGGTTAGGATTGTGCCAATCCCTCACTCTTTGATCATATCATCTTGCCCTGAAAAGCAAGGTTGTTCTCGAGCTTAGTAACATACCGGTGGTTCGTGATTTTCCGAATATCTTCTCGGAAGTGTTACCAGGTTGTCACCTGACCGTTATGTTGAGTTCGTGATCAAGATGGTTTTTCAATAAACCACTTTTCCCCAAGAATCTGTGTTGGATACCCCTGAGCTAGTTGGTTAAGCTTAACAACAACTTGGAGAGTTGGAAGATGAAAACTTGTCCGACTTAGCTCATCCCTAAGGGGATATCCTTGTGTGTGTGTGTGTTGAAGAAAGATGATATCTTCACCAATTGGTCCTCGTGATCAGTTGTTGTATCTATTATCTTGTCCAAACCTTGATTTGAGTGTGGGCTATTGTCAAATCAAATCAGAACCAACGATGTTCGTAATGTTGTCTTACTTACGATTGTCCCTCGAGCATACACCATTATATCTTTGGTCTGACCAATACTATCACATTGTTCACATAGTGGTGGAAGTCCAGTGATATGGAAATACCGATGCGTTGTTGTTGAGCCCATCAGCAGCATTTTGTCTCCCCCATGAGTCATGTTGAACGCTACACTAGTATTGGAAACTTATAAGCATTATCTTTGTGTTTCGTTCATGAAGCATATGTTTGGATGAAAGAAGTGACTTCCTCTAATTCATGTGCACTCGATGTAAGTTGCCGCCATGAATTGAGCAAGGTTTGTTTTGTTTCCCTTGGAATCATCCCAAATCAGTCATGCATATGTGCGAAGTATTCTATGGTTTGGTAGATTAATTACCTCCACTCCATATGTGTTCCTAGCACACCAAGCCACTGATTGGTTTGTTCAAGGAGAAGAAGTTTCTTCTTAGGAGCTAGACTTACGCAAGGACTTCGATATCCTCGTTGATGGTTCCCTCCTGAACTCGGTAGTGTTTTGTTGTAAGACTACCAGGTGGCCATGCTTGTCTAGGACAACTTGTTCATGCTTGTAGCAGAACCAGCTCATGTTTTGGGGCTTGCTATCGTAGTTCATTCCCCGAGAATCTCGCAACGTCGTCTCATCGATTTGTGTTGCAAACCTTCATTTTCCTTTCTAGACTCAATGAGTCTGTAATATCCTGTCACCAACCAGATCTGAATCTCAGGCAGATATGATGGTTGGAGCATTTCCCAAGAACTATAATATTGGTCCCTCGATAACCGGTAAAGTGGATGTCAAGGCCAACACATCCAGTCGGAAGGCCTATTATTGTATATCTCGATTGAAGAAAGTTGGCCACCTCCCCATGAGGATTCCGTAGGATTTACCTCCGTAGTTAATCCTTACGGATTCTTGTGCTCCCGAAGTCCGACCTTTTACTTGATGTTCTAGATACCAAACCATATCTATAAATGGTTTAAGCTACCACATCAAGGAGAACATTAGAAGCAGAGTGCTAAATGTCTCTTGATCGATCATCCAGATTTTGTTTCCCTGGCCTCGCTAAGGTGAAATCTAAGAAAGTGTTATCTTCCTTTGCATCTGCATCATCCATCACCACTCATCATGGTGGTATGTTGCGTTGCCAGGATCCTTGACACGGATATTGGTAAAACCTTGATGAATATGGAGATGCTCAAGTTCTTGAGAGCACGCGCAAGCACTAGGTTTTACCGTTGGCGTTAACTGGGATTTGCTTCCAGTTTCCTCGGTTATGTTATAACCTTTTCAAACAATGGAATCACTCTCGACTGTTGAGTTCTTCCCCAGTTACCAGAATCATTCCCAACATTTGCATTTTGTTCCCAGCTTGCACCTCAGTAGTTGTTGATCAGGATCATCTTCAAAAGTGGACTTACCATGGGTCCCTTCCATCTCCGATGATAAGCAAAAACCATCCATTGCGTTGTCTTCAACAAGGTAGTCCACATCATCCTTTCTAGTCCAAGTACGTCATTCTTTTGAACTCCTTCAAATGATCGATTGTGATTGCCTTAGGCTGGTATAGAGAATTTTATTGATCTCTGGATCAAAAGTAATTCTTGTTGCCACTTAAGGGAAATGCTCTACGAGACACCTTTCCCTAAGGTGTCCCGTTATGGAATCATGGCAATTACTTCCTCGCTACTTAGAAACCATGCACCATCTATTTAAGCATGGGATTGTTGCCCACCAAGTCAAACCTCGTCGTTGTTCTTCCATCCCTCTTGATGTGTGTTTTGTGTCTCAGCTCAAGAGATGGTCTAATGTCTCACTCCATGATTTGATCTTGAGTGCTCGATCCTCGAGGGGATCGATTCCTGTAGAATTTCTTTCTGCCGTCCTCATGCTGGATGAAGATCCCGAAAGCAAAGACGTTAAGATCAAGATGATGCAATGAATCAACATCCTCGGGAAGGGCAGTTGGATCGAGAAGCCTGTGATAGTTATGCGACCCCTCTGTCTTCTTACTCCACTTCTTGAATCTCGAGACGAGATTCTTGTTTAGTGGGGGTGAGTTGTCACAGCCCTAGATTAGCCATCGTTTGGCTTTGCTTGATCTTCATGCATCATGTCTAATTTTATCTGAAACTTGAAATAGGGGGTGTTCAAACCCTAGCACTTTGAAACTCAATTAGGTCTAGCAAAGAAAATTGCATTCAATGAACCCAAAATGTTCTGCTTTGATGTTTGATATTTTGGCAATGGTTTTGATCCATACCAAAAATAATGAACATTTTTAAGGAACAATTTGGGCACTGAATTTAAGTCATAAAGTATTTGAATTGGGGCATTAATTGCTATAAATATTATTAAATGCTCCAACAATTCTGAAAATAACTAAGGGCCTCTGAGATAATTCAGTAATTTCCCATGATTAATTTCAGGATTTATAGAAGTGATTTGGTGTTTTTACTAAATCAAAAACAAACTTGCAAAATAGAAAACAGAACAGAAAAAAAAAGAGGAGAAAGGAACCTACCTGGCCCACTTACCTCTAGCCGGCCCAGCTGGACCAGCCCAGCCCACCAGGGGCACCGCTGTCTTCAACCTCTGCCAGTAGGCAGAGGCGATGTAGCACGCGCGCACGCGGAGGCCTCCACCTCCTGCTTCGTGGTGGAAGCCTCCCCAACATCCTCGCGACGCCACGAAGACGCCCCGAGACCCCTCTATCCTCTCCCTCACTCGCTGCTCTCCCTCCCCTCCCCTGGCTCTCACCCTCACACACACCGAACACAGCCGCCGCCGCCGCTCGCTGTTGCCACGGCCACTGGCCCTGCCTCGCCCATCCACCGTGATCGAGAGCTCCGCCACGCTGTCCCCGTCAACTCCACCGAGCCACGTGAGCTGGGAAGCACCGCAACGCCCTCGACGTCGTCGTCTTCTACCTCGGGCCACCGAGATCGCCCGCTCCAATTCGCGCCAACCGGGCCGTCCCCAGCCCCGCCGTCTGCACCCTTCACCTCACCGTGAGCCCTGGTCCCTTTCCCCCTTCTTTCCTTGTCGTCCGCGTGTTGTAGCGCAGTACCCTGCGAGCTCCCACGCCGCCGTCCGCCAAAGCCGGTAGGCCCGTGCTCTTGAGCTCTTCCGCTCGCAGTCGAGCATAGCAACGCGCTCCGCGCGTCTCCAGGAGCTCAAAACACCCAACCGCTGCTCCTAACGTGCTCTGCGGCGTCGACTCGGTCGATGCCCGAACTCCGGCCGCCGCTCCGCCCGTCGCCGCCGCCGCTACACTGCACCCCGGCACCTGCCGCTGCCTCCTTTAGATGCACCTCACCTACAGCTCGCCGTAGCGGCAAACCGCGTCGCAAACGGCCGCCTGTAGCGCGAGCCCGAGCAACTCCGGCGAACCTCTGCCGCGGGATATGGTCGCCGGCGCTTAGTCCGGCGATGCTGACGTGGCATGATTAGTTAGGGTTAATGACACAGTTAGTAACACCCTGGGACACAGACAGCCGGGCCCCACTGCCTAACTAACCGGCTAACTAAGTAAGATTAAGATTATTCTAATTACAGTGGGCCCACATGTCATCTTTGACTATGCTGATGTGGGCGTTGACCCGACCCCACCTGTCTGTGACCCAGGCAGCACTGGGTCACTGATGAGTGGGCCCCGCTGGTCAGGTTTGACCTGGACCGCGCCTGTTGACCGCTAACGTCATAGTGACGCAGTGCTGACGCAATAAACTATTTTCTGGGTTTAATTTAAATCAGGAAATTCCAGAAAATGCCCAAAACTTCTAAAAATCATAGAAATTCAACCGTAACTCCAAATAAAATAAATTATATATGTAAAATTATCAGAAAAATTCAAGGAATCCATCTGTACCATTTTCATGCATGTTTGAACAATGTTTGTCCTCTGTTTTGGACAAAACAAATAAAGGGCATTTAAATAATCATATATGGGGTTGGAATTTGAATCTTGTACTCAAACCAACTTCATTTAAATCATAGCTAGTTGCATTAGCTCAAACCACAGCATATTGACATGTCATGATCATGCATCATACTGTGCATTGCATTGATTGTATTTCTTTCTCTGTTGCCGGTATTTGTCCCCTCTCGATAGACGTGGTACCGACGCTGTGATCGTTGACACTGATGAAGACCCAATGATATCTTCAGAAGTGCCAGGCAAGCAAAACCCCCTTGTTCATTCCGATACAATCCCACTCTCTCGCTCCTGCTCTCTTTTACTGCATTGGGGCAACACCGATTCAACTGTTACATGCTGCGGTAGTTGAACCCTTTCCTCTGCATGACCTGTCATTGCCACAGTAAATAGATGAAACCCACTAGCATGAGTAGGAGTTGTTTTGAGCCCTGTTGTGCCTACTCATTCATGCTTGTTTGTCATGCCTGCTACTGCTTAGAGTTGAGTCGGGTCTGATTCATCGGGGATGAATTGGAATGTGGTGAACATGTCCTACTGTTGAGAGCTAAGTGTGTGAGCACGATTTGGTAAAGGTAGCGGTGAGAGGCCATGTAGGAGTACATGGTGGGTTGTCTCATCGCAGCCGTCCTTAGGAACTGAGTTCTGTGTTTGTGATCCATGAAAAGCTACTACCACGCATTGGAATGCTTAAGTGCCCCTCTCGACTTATTAATCAACCTGATCTCTGTCCAGGAGTTGCAACTAGTTTCTGGTGTTTGTAGGTAGTGTTAGTAGTCTACCAAGTGGCACCCGGTACAGGTGGGCTTGGGACAGACTAGGCACAGTGGCCCGATGTACCAAGTGGCACCCGGATGGTGGGCTTGGGAACCCAGTACACATCGTTTGGGGCCGTGAGCGACACCCCGGCCGGATCTCCTTGCGGATGGAACCCGAATAGGCGATAAACCTGGACTAGAGACTTGTTGGTTAGTCAGGTCGTGGCCGACTCCCTCGCCAGGCTTCCGCTTGAAGGTTGCCGAGTTACACAATGTGTACATGGTGGTAAGTGGCGAGAGCGTGTGTGAAGAAGTACACCCCTGCAGGGTTATCATTATCTATTCGAATAGCCGGATTCCTCGGATATGGAAACTTGGACCCCTTGCATAGTTCATAGACAAGTGAAAGTGGATACTCTAAAATGCGCAAGATAAGCGTGAGTGCTATGGATGGTGTTCTCGTAGGGAGACGGGAGCAGATCCATAGTGGTGTATTGGTATGGTGAATTTGTGGACTCGTGTGCGCCACCTCAAAAGAGTTACTTGCAGTCGTAGTTCAGGTTAGCCACTGAGTCAAAGCTGGCTTGCTGCAGTTAAACTCCACCACCCCCTTTGTTGATACCGATGCATATGTAGTTAGTTCTGATGTAAGTCTTGCTGGGTACATTTGTACTCACGTTTGCTTATTTTATGTTTTGTAGAGAGACTTCAGTCTCGCTATTAGTTGCACGTGGACTTCGACGCTTAGCTTGTTACCTCAGCTACGATCTTGTGCCCTCGGCAGGATCTGGTAGATAGTTAGGCTTCTCAGCCTTCTTCATTTGTAGTTGTCTGTACTCAGACAAGTTAAGCTTCCGCATGTGCTTGTTGCTTGTGTGCTCTGTATGTTGGGTCATGAGACCCATGTTTGTAATATCTCGCTCTTCGGAGCCTAGTGCATAAATACTTGAGTCGTAGAGTCTTGTTGTGATGCCATGTTGTATGTACTCATATCGGGCATATTGTGTGTATGATTGAAATGCTTGGTATGAGTGGGATCCGACAATCTAGTTGTTTATCCTTGGCAGCCTATCATATGGGGAAATGTAGTCTAGTGCTTTCTGAGCGATAGTAGTCCGCTACAGCCCGGTTCACCGGAGTCCTGCTAGCCCAGCACTACTGCTCAGGACACTTGACTGGCCGGCATGTGTTTCTCTTCGTTCCTGTGTCTGTCCCTTCGGGGAAATGTCACGCGGTGACATCTGGAGTCCTGCCTAGCCTGCTACAGCCCGGGTTACCGGAGTCCTGTTAGCCTAGTGCTACAGCCCGGATTCACACGCTGTTGACCGACATGCTCGAGGTTGATTCATGTATGCCTGTCCCCATGGGTTAGTGCCGCTTTTGGTTCACGACTAGCCATGTTGGCACGGGTTCTTTGTCATATGGATGCTAGCGACACTATCATATACGTGAGCCAAAAGGCGCAAACGGTCCCGGGCCAGGTAAGGTGGCACCCGTGGGAATACCGTGCGTGAGGCCACAAAGTGATATGATGTGTTACATGCTAGATCGGTGTGACCTAGGATCGGGGTCCTGACACTTGTCCAACTCGCATGATCCCCGAGGCATCGTGGGGAAGCGGAGACGCCCACGTCCCGTCAACCGCCACGCGGCGCCCAAGGCCGCAGGCTGTTAGGGCCCGCGGCGCTTCGCCCTTGCCCTTTCGCCTCTCGGCATGGCCAAGTCCGGGCGCACCTTGGGCCTGGGGGCTACTGTCGGCGTTCTGGGAACGGGGGTCCCCAGACTTGCCTGCCTGCGGCATGGCTCAAAGGAGGCCCAGCACGGCCCATCTTCATCAACGCAAGACTCAAGACCCTCGCGAGGGGCCAAGCCTCGCGAGGCGGACGTCACGGAGCTTCCTCAGGCACGGCCTTGTCAGGCTGGCTCGCGAGGAGGCGGAGAAATCAAGGCGGGGTACCTCACGAGGTGCCCAAGATGCAAGCCATGATGACTCAGGGCGCCAGGCGGGTGCCAGCCCGCGCAGCGTCCTCCTTTCCTCTTTGGTGCAAAGGGGGCAAGCGCAGCCGCGGAGTACCGAGGCATCAGGCAAAGGTTGCCATTTTGGTGCAACGAGACCAAGACCAGGAGGACTACGAGACGGAGGTCACCGTGGAGCCCAAGACGGCGTCATCACCAGAGCTTTGCGCAGGCGAAGACTGCTTTTGTCAGGATAGTTGATACTTGCTGTCCCCCTTCAAATTAGCCTGCCATTGTTGGCTCCCTTCCCGCTCGATATTTGGGAAGAGGACCAGGGCCTCTATAAATAGGACCAGCTGCCCACATAGCAAGGGGACTCTTGGATCGGTGGGAAGCAGAGAGAGAGGGAGAGAGAGAAAGGTGACCGAACTCCTCCCAGCAGTTCATCGCCCCAGCCAAGAACATACCCTCGCGAGGCTGTTCTTCCTTGTATTGTTCATCATCATCAGCCCCAAGAGGCAATCCACCCACCACACACTGGAGTAGGGTATTACACCACAACGGTGGCCCGAACCAGTATAAACCTTGTGTCTCTTGTGCAGTTCTTTCAGTAGTCTAGATCTTTGCAAGACGGAGAGGTAGAAGGCGTAATCTCCGCGTGCACCCCAGTGTTCGAACCTTAAGGGTCTGCCGGAACCTGAAATCCGACATCGCCCAAACATCTCCAGTGGAATATATTACAGATGAAGACTGGACAGCCCTCGTTAAACACTGGTCTGATCCAAAGTATCAGGTAGGCTATATGTATTTGATCAGACCACATATTGAACTTGTATTTATGTATGTGCCTTACAAGTGTATCTTCTTCTAGGCTAACTGTTTGAAGAACAATACCAACCGTTCTAAAGTGAAATTCCAACAGACCACAGGATCTCGTAGCTATATTGCACACTGCGAGGCTCTTGTAAATAGCTGCTACTTCCTTCTTTTTTGTGCCATATTATCGTATCTATATTGACTTGTTCCAAATACAGAGGAAATCCCGTGCGGACCAAAAAGAACCTGAACCGATTGCAGTGCAAATCTTCAAGGATTGCCACACCAGCAAGATGAAGGGCATGAGCACACCAGTTCAAGCCGCTGTTGTAAGTCCTTACTCCTCCTGCCTTGAACTCATTGGTACTGTGATGTGTTCATTTAACTACTTGGTTTGCAGCCAATGTCAGTTACTCTGTTCACTTTTATTCACAGTTGTCTTAACGTATCATTTCACCTTACATGGTTTAAAAGAGATGAAGGATATTCTTTTGGTCTTGATCTGTAATCTAGTTGTTATGTTCACGTGCGCACACAATGATAAAATAGCCTGTTTGTTTTATATCTGTTTGCCCATGATATGAATGATGTCATACTATGTTCATCCTACTTTAAACCATGTCTCTTTATCCTTAGATGTCAATGAATGTG
Organism: Triticum monococcum; assembly: GCA_034509565.1. Classification (NCBI taxonomy): domain Eukaryota; kingdom Viridiplantae; phylum Streptophyta; class Magnoliopsida; order Poales; family Poaceae; genus Triticum; species Triticum monococcum. The sequence goes on along the minus strand of CM067842.1, from coordinate 197,173,777 downwards.
AGGAAATAGACAATACAGTAGGCATGCTACATGGACATATATTCCGAACGTGATTTTATTATGTAGTTGGCACTACAATACATGCTAATGTATTACAGTAGTTCACCAAAATAAGTTATGTATAAACGTTTAACCTACTTTGTTTGTTTTGTCTCATTAGTAACTTATCTGGTACACTAATCTACAAGTTCAAACTTTCAGGAAGCTATGGAACAAATGATTGAACATCCACAACCACCTGAAGGTGACGAGGCTACTACAGGCACAATGTCACCTCTTGCTGCAGTGCGTCAGTATCTCTCCACTAACAGTGCAAAAAGCACCTTCCTGTGTAATTCTGGATTGGTTGTCAAGGTAACCTCGTCCAAATCGCCTACTGAACAAAATCTTCCTGCTATACAGAGTGATATATCTGTGCTCCAGACACAAGTCCAATCCCTAATGGACGTTGTTTCGGAAACAAGAATAGTGGTTGAGAAATGTCGTCAAGATATGAATGTTTTTGAAACCAGACTCTCAGACATTCGCTTCATTCTTCAAGAGCAATGGCAGAAAAAAGGTGGAGATCATGCTGCTCCATCAGATTCTACAGCCTGAAACATTAGCACTCAGGTCAAATGATCTATGCTTCTATACATCTGATGGTGCTTTTATCTGGAAGGACTGTAAACTTTATGCCAACAGGCCTTTTGTTGTATGGTTGGAATTCATTTTGTTGTGATACAACATTTATGATGCTGCCTCAGGCTGCAGTAATTATGACGCTATTTTTGTATAGTGTAGGTTTATCTTAGTAATGTATTCAGCCGAAAGCTTCGTAGGAGCCCAACATGCCAACATTCGTCGGTCCCATTCCAATTGGGCTAAAAACGATTACGGGCCGAAATTGGCATGCAGCCCACTAAAAATATCTGGGCCTAAATCAGCATAAGCTTTCATATTTTTCTGGTAGGCCTGTGCCCATAGTGGGCCTTTAACAGGCCTAAACATAATTTGGGCCCTCACTAAAAATAGGCCGTTTACAGGTGTAAATATCTCGAGCCCATAAAATACACGGGCCTTTAATAGACCGAAAGTGAGATTGGGCCCTGATTGTGCCAAATAACCCACTGGACTTTAACAGGCCGAAATTCGGATAGGCTGTAAATGCGCCGACCTAATACACGGGCCTTTAACAGGCCGGAACTTCGGTCGGGCTAGATTATCGTCATTTTTATATGGGCCGTTAATGGGCCCGATATGACGTTGGGCCACATATGGCCCATGGTTTACATCTGGCGTTAACAGGCCAAAAATGACAACAGGCCGAAAGTGGCCCAAAGCTATAGTGGGCCTCTAACAGGCCAAATGTTAGACATGGCCGAATATGACCCAAATCCTTCACGGTCGTTTATGGGCCGAAAGTTTTGATGGCCTGTAAATGGGCCCAAATGAAGCCGGGCCTTTAACAGGCCGGAAATACACCGGGCCGTAATTTGGCCCAATTACTTACCGGACTGTTAACGGGCCAGAAGTGACCATGGGCCGCGTTGATGACAAGTTTAGGACAGGCCGTTGACGGGCCGAGATGACAGAGAATGTTGGGCCTTTAGCTGGGTCGGCCCATTATGGTCGTCAGAATCTTGTGGGCCTTTAGCTGGGTCGGCCCATTGTGGTCCGCAAAATCTTGTGGGCCTTTAGCTGGGCTGGCCCATTATGGTCTGCAAAATCGTGTGGGCCTTTAGCTGGGCCGGCCCATTATGGTCCGCTAAATTTTGTGGGCCTTTAGCTGGGCCGCCCCATTATGGTTCGCTAAATCTTATGGGCATTCGGTTGGACCGGCCCATTTAATCTTTGTGGGCAACTTTTGGGCCGGTCCACGTGTCAATATATCATAGGCCCATCTCGACCGTTGGATGAGTGACACCTGTGCCAACGCGGAGCTGACGCATGGATCCGTCAGCCAATGAGAATTTTACACGTGGAAAATCGGCATTGGTCGTGGCTGTTAACGGGTTATCGGATCCAAAATCCGACCCGATAGCTTAACGGCGTTCCATTACGGTGGATGCCACGTGTCGGTCACCCTTGACGAAAGCACTTCTGTGACGCGCGATTTATTGTCATGGAAGTGGACACTTCCATGATGATAATTTTGGCAATGTCATGGAACACTTCTACGACAACACATGTATGACTATCTTGATTCTGTCATAAATTTGTCATGGATGTACATGCATGATAGAAAACGCAACCTACTGTGACAAACACATATCATCATGGAAGTGTATTTTTTTTGTAGTGATCGTCGAGGAGTTGGCCAGATGGGACCAGTGGCGACTACTCGCTGGAGGAACCCTAGCGCTGTAGGTAGGGGATCAAGGTAGGGGGAAAGGGGAGAGGAGATGCAAGCAGGCAGGGCAATGAACGCTTGCATGTTTGTTTTTACTTGAGGGTCAGGTGTGATGCGGGCATGAGCAGTGGCATTTTTAGTGTAATATAGGTAGACAATAGATTCATTTCGCTATTCCCCTTCCCTTCATTTTTTAGTGAGCTTCTACCCGAAGCACCCCCCTTCCCCAAAGCAAAATAAGTTAAGCCCAAGACCATAACTCAAAAACGACTTCTTTACATCTTTTATGGCTTATTTTGACAATAAGCACTGAAAAGGCGGAATAGAACTGGCCCTTAACCTGCAATTCAATTGTGCGTGCAATGATGAATGACTCCTGCCTGCTATAGTGTACATTTAGGCATCATACATGGCATAACCTAATACATGTGCCTTTCATTATAGAATATGAAATATGCAATGTTTATGTTAGTTCATATGTTGCACATGATGTTTAAATGCCCCTTAAATCTAGTTAGTCAAGTGATGGTCTTTAAGCCTCCTTTTATGCTTCTTTTCTTGATATGTAATTCAGTGTTGTGCAAGATTTGCTCACACATCTGTTCAATTGCTTGTTTGTATCAACTAGCCATACTAGGACTATTTGCTTTGATTACTTGTTGTTCTTGACCTAACAGAGCTTGTCAGCGATTTAAACACTAAGGGATGTTGTAGTTGGGGCTTGTATAACCTTTAGGTGACATAAAGGTTTGGATGTACACTAAAGTAGGCTCTCCAAGAGTACCTGGAGATCCAGTTTGAAGGTATGCCTAGTTTTTACACAACGCACACATAGTAAATGATCATTTCATTGTGTGCAAGAGATGTGGCATGTTTCATTATGTGGTGTTATTTTGTTATAAACTCATCCTTTGGTGTTGTTCACAGACTGGAAAGTATGCATATTTATCTTCCAAGGAGACCATTAACTAGTTTGCGTCACCTTGCAGAGGGGGTGCAATGAATATAAGATCGAGGATTTCCAAGTACAAGATGCTAGGAAGGAGCCTTGCAAGAGAAGGAGGAGCAACGCTGAGCCTGTTCAACCATTTATGGTAAGTCACTGTATTACAATTACCAAGACATCCTATTTGTCTGACATTGTGCTTGCGTAGGGGTCTCCATGTGTAACCCAGTCATTGTGCCATTGATTAAAACTCCCTCCGCTGACTACTATATGATGTTCTAACTTTTTTGTAAATCAGATGTATGTAAACACATTTTAATGTGTCTGTTCACTCATCACGGATGTAGTCTACTTTTAAGTATCTAAAACATCTTATAGTAGTGAACAGTGTGAAACTGCTTCCTGCTATGGTAGAGTTCTCGATGTCATAACCAACGGCATATTCACATCATTAGCCTCCCTATAATTACTAGGATCTTTATTACATACTAGTCGAGATACTTCATAGGGGGCAAACAATATTACATTACTTGTTCCTTTATATAGTAAATGTAGCTAGGCCATGAATGTTATTGAGGCGTGCATGTATGCCTGCTGGCAACTCAATAGTTAAATTGCTTGTTTGTTTTAGGCCTAGTTAAATTGCTCTTTTCAATTGCTTTATTTGTCCTCAGTTAATGAGATGCCCAAACAATGATGCCTGATGTTTGGTACTCGATTAAATTACTTGTAGCTGCGTGTATGACTATTACTTGACATAATTAAAGGCCTTACCATTTAAATGCTCAGGCGAAGTGTGCCTGAAGCTTTGAAGTCTATTAACCAACTATTACTGCATGAGGCTCATAGTCTAGTTTATACGAGGCTAATGATTGCATAGTTTTGCTTGCTGTAGTAGGTTTGTATGAATCCCTCTGTTGTTCATTATGCTCCCTAAAACTTTAATTGAGCTACAGAATGGCCAACTGCTTGCTTACTTATATGCAATATATATATATATATATATATATATATATATATATATATATAATTGCCAGTAGCTGCATGTGGTCTAAATTTGTAACATGTCTGTTTTGCATTTGGCCCCAACATCATGCTCCTCTAGTGAGCTAAAAGAGATTTTTGTATGCGGCTTGCACAGACTACCATTTTTATAATTTTTAAAATATCACCTGCTTATGCTTCATGACGTGTAACATTATTGTTAGTCCTGTTTTGCCATGTATAAAATACTCTGCCTTGCTTGCTTCACTGTTGTAACTGTATTTTTGCCCTAGTCATGTGTACTTACAGAAATATTTTAGGATGAAGTGACATCAACACAAAGATCTGAGAGCGGTGCGGCATGGCCGTTACCAAATGATTATGGATTGGAATTGGAATGTGCTGATGTTCTAATGCATCAACTACAGGTGGCAAGACAATGTGTACATGACTGTCAACATGCAATCAACATGTTAGACTGAAGTTGTAGATATTAGATGCAAGAGTCAAAAATGAAACAAGACACTGAGGTAACCACAAAGGAATTGGAGATTTTGCAGACTGAAATTTGTGCTATCTGAATCCAGCCAATCCTATTTTCTGAAGAGATTATTGTTCAAATGGTAAGTTCTGTTGATGCGTGTCCATGATGTATGAGCTTTATTTGCCCAGAGTATGTAATTTGTTGTTTGTGTACGCTTTATTATCACTGGTGCCGAACTGTAATGCCCAGTGGGTATAATCTGCTATAATTTCTTTATTGTATAGTGTAGGATTATTCTTCGTTTCTATGCTTTTGTCTCTTTATTGTATAGTGTAGGTTTTTTAGAGTCGATGGTATAAAGTAGGGTAATTCTTTGTATATGCCATATCGTTGAAACTGGGGCCAACACGCCCAAACATTACCTGGACGCCATCTAAACGAACAAACATTTTCAAAGCGGACCTTAATTAGGCCGGTCAACTTAATAATTAGTGCTTCCCAAACGACGTGGCCCACAATAACAATGGCTCTTAGTGAGTCGTTAACATGCCAAAAGCTCGATAGGGACGTATAAATGGAAATGGCCCACGGGCCTCTAGCATGCCGAAATAATTGTTAATTTTGTCTCGGCCCTTTTACATGACGGGCCAGTAAGAGGCCGAAAGTGTTTTGGCCCAGAAGAGGCCCAATTTACAAAATAGGCGTTTAACAGGCTGAAAGTCGCGCTGGGCTGAAAGTGTGCCCTGCTGAACGTAGGCCTCTAATAGATCAAAAATCAGGTGGCACCGTCAAAGGACCAACTATTGTTCGGGCTGTTAACAGGCCAAACGACAAAATGGGCTAGGAATTGGCCCATTTACAGAATGGGCCGAGGAAAGGCCGAAAGTCTCAATGGGCTAGAAGTTAGTCCAAATACAAAATGGGCCGAGAAAAGGCCCAAAGACGTACCGGCAGCATATTGGCCCATATCTATAATGGGCTACTAACATGCCGAAAAAAGGTCGGGCTATAATTGGGCCCAAAGACGTAGCGGGTCGTTAACAGGCTGGAACATACGATGGGCTGGAAATTGTCGAATCTAGAATGGGCCTTTTGTGGGCTGATTCTGCATAACTTGTACGGGTCGTGCTTGTGAATGGGCCTGAATCAAGTGGCCCGCTAATGGGCCGGCCCGCTTATTTTGACAGGCCGACCCTTTAACCTAAACGGGCCATTGTTGGGCCGGGCCACGTGTCGATGTACCATAGGTGCGTCTCGTCCACTCGCTGGATGACACCTGTCCCAACGCGAAGCCGACACATGAATACTATGGCGAATTGGAATTTTACACGTGGAAAATCGCCATTGATTGGGGCAGTTAATGGGTTATCGGATCCAAACCAAAACCCGATAGGTTCACGGCGACGCGTTACGGTGGATGCCACGTGTCGGTTATCCTTGACGAAAGCGCTTCCATGACATGCCATTTATCGCCATGGAAGTGGACACTTCCGTGATGATAACTTTGGTATTGTCATGGAACACTTCTACGATAGCACAGGTATGACTATCTTGATTCTGTCATAAAATCATCATGGACGTACATGCATGACAGAAAATGTGACCTACTATGACAAAGACGTATCATCATGGAAGTGGTTTTTTTTGTAGTGATACAAATAACACACAATGTGAACAACTAGGGTCCATGTTGTTACAATGATAAGATGTGGATGATGATGACGATGATGGTGGTGGTGATGATGATGATGATGATGATGGCAGTGGTGACGACGTTGTAGCCCCATGTGCGTGACGAGGACGATGGACCTCTTCTCCTTGCCAATCCCTCCTACGGATGATCTCCGGAGGCTAGGGTTCTGCCTTCTGGACGAGTTTCTGGTCTCTCTGGGCGTCTGATCTACAGAGCGGGCGCGGTCGCATGGAACGCTGTCTTTTGCTCTGGAAGCATAGCAATGACTTCTTTGTTGGCCTCCTTTATTGGTTCTTTTATGGTAGGTGATCATCACTTGAAATACGTGATTTCACAACCATTTCTAGGGATTTCCACCTTATTATGCTAAGTGGTCCAAAAATGGTTACCTGAGAGATTATCAACAAAAAGAGGTGCGCAAACACGGCAAAATTCCACAAAGCCTATCATGCAGGCACAAATAACTAGTAGAATTATCACATGAATTGGACTCATCAACATCTCCTTTGTCAGCTATGACCATCACAACTTTGCAATTAGATTTTACAGTGACAGTAGTCTTTCTTATAGGCACTACACATTCTCTTTCCACTTATATCGTCTTGCCATATTTATTGCATTTCATAGTAACTCTTGTAACCTCATTGTTCCCTTTTTTGCTTACCTTTCTTGACGCTGCCATAGTAGCCACTGAAAACCTAGCTATTTTTTAGTAGAAATTGAAGTATTTCGACCCATCTTCCTTTGTCTTGAACCGCATGCCAAGTTATGGTTTGAAATTGCTGCTAGTGTTTCTCAAACTTCCCTTTGATGATGCATCTTCTTCATTTTGCAAGAACTTTTCAATGTCATCTTCATCAAGAAAGGCATCATCTTGATCGAGGAAGGCATTGCCTTTGAGTTGTTGATGCAAGTCAACTAGTTCTCCCCTTTCTTCTTGATTGTTTTGGTTTCTGTCAGTGTTTGTTGTTGCTCTAGCATCAACATCATCATTGATCTGCATTTTATCTCTTCTTGTGTTAGATTTAATATTTTGACAGTTTTTGGTCTATAATATTTACTTAGATCTCATATTTTCATGTTTTCATGTTCTCAAACAGGGCCGCCTCCCAGGAATTAGCTTCTGATGATGCTTTTTCGGTTGTTGTATCATCTTGAGGCATTTCTTGCCATGTCTGTAGAGTAAGTTAACTTATTCTTTGTTATTCACTTTTCTTCTATTTCTTTATTGCTTTTTATTTTTTTCCAGAAAGGAATTTAACTTACATTTGAGCCATTTCCTGAGTTGTACTCCCTCCGTCCGGAAATACTTGTCATAGAAATGGATACAAATGGATGTATCTAGAACTAAAATACATCTAGATGCATCCATTCCTTGGACAAGTATTTCCGGACGGAGGGAGTAGCTCATATCTGCTTGTTTGCTAGAGTCTCCCTCACTTTGGCGATACTTGTTTGTCGGTCAATTTGCTGGATGTACCTGCAAGCATGATGATAGTTTTGTTTTCTCATATTTTAGTTTATTTTCAGGTACTACTAGAGGCACCTTGAACGATGTATGCTTTTTCCCTTTTGTAGTAGTTGATGTTACCTTGTGTATGATGTTTGATTGTAGAGCGCGGGGATTCAATATGATTGTAAACTTTTCAGGAATATATTTCTCAGTTTTATTGGATAAAGTTTTTGTTTGCTATTTCGGGGTATTGTAACTGTCGGCGTTCTGGGAATGGGGGTCCCCAGACTTGCCTGCCTGTGGCCTGCGGCGTGGCTCAAAGGGGGGCCAGCACGGCCCATATTCATCAACACAAGACTCAAGACCCTCGCGAGGGGCCAAGCCTCACGGGGCGGACGACACGGACCTTCCTCAGGCACGGCCTCGTCAGGCTGGCTCGCGAGGAGGCGGAGAGATCAAGGCGGGGTACCTCGCGAGGTGCCCGTGACGCAAGCCATGACGACTCAGGGCGCCAGGCGGGTGCCAGCCCGTGCAGCGTCCTCCTTTCCTCTTTGGTGCAAAGGGGGCAAGCGCAGCCGCGGAGTACCGAGGCATCAGGCAAAGGTTGCCATTTCGGTGCAACGAGACCAAGACCAAGAGGACTACGAGACGGAGGTCACCGTGGAGCCCAAGACGGCGTCATCACCAGAGCTTTGCGCAGGCGGAGAATGCTTTTGTCAGGATAGTTGATACTTGTTGTCCCCCTTCAAATTAGCCCGCCATTGTTGGCTCCCTTCCCGCTCAATATTTGGGAAGAGGACCAGGGCCTCTATAAATAGGACCAGCCACCCACAGAGCAAGGGGGCCGGCGAGTAAGAGTAAGGCAGTGAGAGAGAAAGAGAGAGAGAAAGAGAGAAAGGTGGTTGAACTCCTCCCGGCAGTTCATCACCCCAGCCAAGAACAGACCCTCGCGAGGCTATTCTTCCTTGTATAGTTCATCATCATCAGCCCCAAGAGGCAATCCACCCACCACACACTGGAGTAGGGTATTACACCAAAACGGTGGCCCGAACCAGTATAAACCTTGTGTCTCTTGCGCAGTTCTTTCAGTAGTCTAGATCTTTGCGAGATGGAGAGGTAGAAGACGTAATCTCCGCGCGCACCCCAGTGTTCGAACCTTAAGGGTCTGCCGGAACCCGAAATCCGACATTTGGCGCGCCAGGTAGGGGTGCGCCGGAATTCGTCTTCCACCGCTCAGTTCTCCTCCGATCATCACGCTCATGTCTGACGCTCGTCGAGCCCGCGCGTAGCGCCGGGCCGTCCTCGCCTCCCGCGTCACCCGGACAGCCCCTGTCGGCGGGCGTCCTCACCGTTCCCCGTCACCTCCGTCAATGCCGCCACCGGGCCGGCGGGGGACAAGCAGCAAGCATCGTCTCGGCATCCATCCGTGCGCCAAGACGGCCGCACCGCAACTCCCACGTTTGCCCCAGCTGGATCTTCGCCCCGCGCGCTTAGCGCACCCATGGAGGCTCAGGCTGCACTCATCGCGGCAAACGAGCTCATGCGCTGCCGCCCCGCCGACGACGTCTATGGGAATGGCTCGACCGCGTCACCGAGCTCGTCCGCGCCGCAGGGGGCTCTCCTGCGCTGTCCCATCGCGCTACACCAACACCCCCGGTCGTCGCGGCCCTCCTGGGCGGCTCGTAGGCGCCACCCACAAGTCACCATGTCAAGCCGTTCATCCGCCGGGTCAGCACCGCTTCCACGCGACAGGGGGCTCCCCCGGATCGGACGGCGCCCGAGACCGGCCTGACCTTCAGTTCGAAGGACCACCCCTCCAACTCGGCCTGCTCGGGCGTGCTCCCCATGTTGTGCACCCCCACCACCTGCCAGGTGGCCGTCACCAGAACCCTCGTTGATGGCGGCATGGGCCTCAGCGTGCTCTCGGTCGAGGCCTTCAACCTCCTCCGCATACCCCTGGAACGGCTGCAACCCAGCCGGCCCTTCTCAGGCGTCGGGGGCAAGTCGTCCAGTTCCTTGGGGCAGATTCGGCTCCCAGTGACCTTCGGCACCTTCGACAACTTCCGCATAGAGCTGGTTGACTTCGACATCGCCCCCATCGGCCTCCCCTACAACGCCATCCTCGGCTACCCAGCGCTGGCCCAATTCATGGCCGCGACGCACCCGGCGTACAACCTCATGAAGATGCCCGGGAGCAGCGGTGTCCTCACTGTGCACGGGGACACCGGGGACACACTGCGGGCGCTCAAGCTCGCCTTCAAGACGGCGGCGTCGGCACAGCCCGCCGACTTGGAGACCCCCGGGCCCAAGGGGGCTGCACCCGCCAAGAAGAAGCAGTTGTTCACCCAAGACAAGGCAAAAACCAAGCAGATACCCGTCGATGAGGACGGGTCCACCAACGCCACTTTCACCATAGGCGCCCACCTCAAACCCGAGCAGGAGGAGGCCCTGGTCGGGTTCCTGCGTGCAAACAAGAAGGTATTTGCTTGGGAGCCGGACCAGTTGGCAGGGATCCCCAGGAGTGTAAACGAGCATCACCTCAACGTGTGCCCCAACGTGCGCCCTGTGAAGCAGAAGGCCAGGCAGCAGTCCACAGAAAAGCAGGCCTTCATCATCCAGGAGACCCGTAAATTAGAGGCCGCTGGGGTCATCCACGAGGTCCGATACCCAGATTGGTTGGCCAACCCTGTCGTTGTGCCAAAGAAGGGAGGGAAGGAGCATATGTGTGTCAACTTCACCAACCTCAACAAAGCATGCCCGCAAGATCCGTTCCTGCTCCCCCGCATCGACTAGATCGTCGATTCCACTGCGGAATGCAACCTGTTATGCTTCCTGGATGCCTTCTCTGGGTATCACCAGATCAAGATGGCGGTAGAAGATGTCGAGAAGACAGCCTTCCTAACCCCGTGTGGGGTATACTGCTACACGTGCATGCCATTCGGGCTGCGTAACGCAGGGGCGACCTTTCAGTGGCTGATGCACATCACCTTGGGCCCGCAGCTCGGGAAGAATGTTGAAGCTTACGTCGATGACATTGTGGTAAAGTCTCGGGAGGCCGGGACCTTGATAAAGGACTTGGAGGAAACCTTCACGAGCCTCAGTGCAGTGAACCTACGGCTCAACCCAGAGAAGTGTGTGTTCGGAGTCCCCTCGGGCAAGCTCTTGGGTTTCCTGGTGTCCCACCGAGGCATCGAGGCTAACCCAGAGAAGGTCAAGGCAGTGGAAGACATGAGCCCACCAAAGACCCTCAGAGAAACGCAGAAGCTCACGGGGCGCGTGACCGCGCTAGGGCGCTTCATCTCCAAGTTGGGAGAACAAGCCCTGCCCTTCTTCCAGCTAATGAAGAAAAAAGGGGCCCTTCGAGTGGACTGAAGAGGCCGCGGGATGGAGAAGCAATTCTGGGGGTTGGAGTTGCAGCATGTGCCCCGTGGCACCAATCAGGAGGCCGACGATATTGCCAAATGCGCGTCCAGACGGTTACCCCAGGAGCCTGGCGTTTTCGAGGAGCGGCTCTTCAAGCCATCAGCTCTGTCATCATTATCAAACATGGCTCAGTCCTTGGAGGAGCTCCCCCAGCCACCTGCCTCAGGAGCTCCGACCTGTGGCCCGGCCTCAGGAGCGCGCCTGCTCCTGACGATGGAACCTCAGGAGGGATGTTGGATCACGGAGCTCCGGAGCTACTTAGCGCAAGGGACCTTGCCGGAGAAGGAGGAGGAAGCGGAGTGAGTGGCACGCCAGGCCACGGCATACTGCATCAGAGACGGAGAGCTCTACCAAAAGCGACCAAACGATGTATCCCTGCACTGCATCTCCAGGGAGCAAGGGAAGGAACTACTGGAAGATATACACGGCGGAGACTGCGGACATCATTCATCATCGCGGACCCTCGTCGGCAAGGCGTTCCGCAGTGGGTTTTATTGGCCCACCGTGCTCAATGACGCCATGGAACTAGTGAAAGCTTGTGAAGCCTGCCAGTTCCACGCCAAGCAGATCCATCAGCCAGCAGGAGGCTTGCAGACTATCCCCCTTTCGTGGCCATTCACAGTCTGGGGGCTGGACATCTTGGGCCCGTTTCCTCGGGCGCCAGGGGGCTACCGCTACCTCTACGTTGCCATGGACAAATTCACCAAGTGGGCTGAAGAAGAGGCTGTCCGCACCATTCCCGCGGGTTCCGCGGTCAAGTTCATCAAGGGCATTGTAAGCCGGTTCAGGGTGCCGAATCGCATCATCACAGACAACGGTTCGCAGTTCACCAGTAACCTCTTCAAAACATACTGTGCTAGCCTTGGAACGCAGATATGCTACGCCTCAGTGGCGCACCCCCGAAGCAACGGCCAGGCCGAGCGAGCCAATGCGGAGGTCCTGAGGGGCCTCAAGACCAGGACGTTCAAGAAGAAGCTAGAGGCCTGTGGCAGAGGTTGGTACGACGAGCTTCGGTCCGTGTTGTGGTCCATCCGCACCACCGCGACCAAACCGACTGGAGAGACCCCGTTCTTCCTGGTCTACGGAGCGGAAGCGGTCCTCCCTCACGAGGTCAGACGTCGCTCCGCACGGGTCCTGGCGTTCGACGAGGCGCAGCAGGACGCCATGCGGGGGGTGGACCTCGTGCTGGGGGAGGAATGTCGCCGAGAAGCCGCGCTGCGAGCGGCGAGGTACCAGCAAGCGCTGCGGCGATGTCACTATCGCAACATCCGTCCCAGGACCCTTGAGGTAGGAGACCTCGTGCTCAGACGGGTTCTCTCCAGGGAGGGACTGCACAAGCTCTCTCCCATGTGGGAGGGCCCGTTAAAGGTTGTTGATGTTTCCAGGCCCGGCTCCACGCGCTTGGAGACTCAGGAGGGAGTGCCGGTCCAGAATGCATGGAACATCCAGCACCTCCGGAGGTTCTACCCCTGAAAAGGCCCAGAGCCTGTGAAGCTATCGCGTTTTGGGAAAGGCCCAGAGCCTGTGAAGCAAGGCGAGCGCCTGTGAAGCTATCGCGTTTTGAGAAAGGCCTAGAGCCTGTGAAGCAAGGCGAGCGCCTGTGAAGCTATCTTGTTTTGGAAAAGGCCCAGAGCCTGTGAAGCAAGGCGAGCGCATGTGAAGCTATCGCATTTTGGAAAAGGCCCAGAGCCTGTGAAGCAAGGCTCGCGCCTGTGAAGCTATCGCGTTTTGGAAAAGGCCCGGAGCCTGTGAAGCAAGGCGGGCGCCTGTGAAGCTATCGCGTTTTGGAAAAGGCCCAGAGCCTGTGAAGCAAGGCGAGCGCCTGTGAAGCTATCACGTTTTGGAAAAGGCCCGGAGCCTGTGAAGCAAGGCGAGCGCCTGTGAAGCTACCGCGTTTTGGAAAAGGCCAGGAGCCTGTGAAGAAGGCCAATGCCTGTGAAGCTCGCCGCCCTTGACACTCTCACATAATAATGAGTTGGGGTTGTACACGCCCCGGAGTCTCAGGAGCGCCGGCCTCAGCCCCTGGGGCTCCCTCCCACGCCCAGTGGCAGCACTTAGCTCCGCGCTGGTGAGAAGACGTCGAAGACTAGATTAGGTGCCGGACGCGGCTTTTCATTTGCTTTCCACAGTTGGCTTGTTCCTTGTCATTTGAAGTTTTATTGAAGTTGTTGCCGTCTTTGGCTTGCGGTTCTTCGGCTTTTCACTCTCCTGCCTCGATTTCTCTTGCGCAAGGCCTCGCGAGGGGGGGGCAACTCAGCGCCCTCGCGAGCGTTCCTATCCTAGTCATTCAAAGAGTTCGCGACCTGGGCCCCTTACAGGAGCACCCCTCCAGTCTGTGCCCCACGGGCACCGCGACACAAACAAAGGGCCTGGGTCGGTCGCCCCCCCCCCCCCCCACACGGCCGGGGTCGGGAACTATCCACACTCGGGCACATAGCCGGAAGGAACGGTAACGAAAGCAAAACGATGATTAACAACAATAACCCAAACACGCCCCCGCGGGGCTCCGCACTATTGTCTTTGTTACGCAGGAAAAAGGGAAAGGAAGAACAAATCCGGCATGGCTCCCCTCACACCGGCCCGCGGGGAAGGCCCGAGCTGCCTCCGGGGCTCAGGCTGACTCCCTCTCGCGCTCCACCAGGGCGCGGCGGCGTGCGGACACGTTGCCACCCCCCAAGCAGATATGACGGCATGGAGGCTGATCGCGGCCACCGCTGGAGGAGTCGCCGCCTGAAGAAGAACCGGAGAAGCTTGAGGAACCCCGAACGCCGCCAGCCGCACGAACTTTGCTCCCTCCATCATCACCGGAGTTGGGTTCCCAGCCGCGGTCGTCACCCTCGGGGCAACACCCTACGCGGTGACCATCTTCCCCAAACACCCTCACGAAGAGGGTGGTGTCGTCGTCGAACTTGAAGTGTAGGGTGCACCGACGGCTCAGGCCACGCGCACGGGCAAACGTCTGCCAACCGCGGGCCAGGGACAGGCTCCCGGCCGCGGAGACCTCCAGGGAGACCCATGAGGCCCGGCTGCAGCAGCCGTCGGCCTGGAGCCAGAGGCCACCCGGGGCGCCGGCGGGGAGCTCGCCAAGGAGGAAGCAAGGAAGCGGGAGCCGAGTGCTAGCCGGCTCCGCCGACCACACGACGAACTCCGGCAGCACTTCAGTAGCATGAACGCGCGGCCTGGGGGATGCGCAGCCGGAGCGCCCCCGGGCTACAGCAATTCGCCCGTCGCCATGCTGAAGATCACCTCCATGGCCACGGGGATCCACCGTGGTGGCCACAGGATGCTTGCGAGGGTGCCCTCTGTCGCGCTTGGGTGGGGGAGAGGCGGGCTCAACCCGGCAAGCCTTCCCCTTCTCGGCGGCTGAGAACCTCCTCGACGGGGCCATGAAGAAAAAGGAGAAGCAAGGGGGGATGAACTAGAAGGGCACGCGCAGCTCCATACTTATAGCCGGCGAAGGCCAACCGCCGGCCTCCACGATCACAGGTAATCATGACATGATTTGCATGCAGGGACTTCTCCAACTTGCGCGATCACCGAGGCATCGTGGGGAAGTGGAGACGCCCACGTCCCATCAACCGCCACGCGGCGCCCAAGGCCGCAGGCTGTTAGGGCCCGCGGCGCTTCGCCCTTGCCCTTTCACCTCTCGGCACGGCCAAGTCCGAGCGCGCCTTGGGCTCGGGGGCTACTGCCGGTGTTTTGGGAATGGGGGTCCCCAGACTTGCCTGCCTGCGGCCTACGGCGTGGATCAAAGGGGGGCCAGCACGGCCCATCTTCATCAACACAAGACTCAAGACCCTCGCGAGGGGCCAAGCCTCGCGGGGCGGACGACACGGGCCTTCCTCAGGCACGGCCTCGTCAGGCTGGCTCGCGAGGAGGCGGAGTGATCAAGGCGGGGTACCTCGCGAGGTGCCCGTGACGCAAGCCATGACGACTCAGGGCGCCAGGCGGGTGCCAGCCTGTGCAGCGTCCTCCTTTCCTCTTTGGTGCAAAGGGGGCAAGCGCGGCCGTGGAGTACCGAGGCATCAGGCAAAGGTTGCCATTTCGGTGCAACGAGACCAACACCAGGAGGACTACGAGATGGAGGTCACCGTGGAACCCAAGACGATGTCATCACAAGAGCTTTGCGCAGGCGGAGACTGCTTTTGTCAGGATAGTCGATACTTGTTGTCCCCCTTCAAATTAGCCCGCCATTGTTGGCTCCCTTCCCGCTCGATATTTGGGAAGAGGACCAGGGCCTCTATAAATAGGACCAGCCGCCCACAGAGCAAGGGGGCCGGCGAGTAAGAGTAAGGCAGTGAGAGAGAAAGAGAGAGAGAGAGAGAAAGAGAGAAAGGTAGCTGAACTCCTCCCGGCAGTTCATCACCCCAGCCAAGAACAGACCCTCACGAGGTTGTTCTTCCTTGTATCGTTCATCATCATCAGCCCCAAGAGGCAATCCACCCACCACACACTGGAGTAGGGTATTACACCACAACGGTGGCCCGAACCAGTATAAACCTTGTGTCTCTTGCGCAGTTCTTTCAGTAGTCTAGATCTTTGCGAGACGGAGAGGTAGAAGACGTAATCTCCGCGCGCACCCCAGTGTTCGAACCTTAAGGGTCTGCCGGAACCCGAAATCTGCAGTAACTCACATTTAGTATAAGATCTTCTTATGACATTGATAGTAGATCATCTTCAGTTATTGTTCTTTGTTTGCTTTCCATGTGCAAATATGATTGAAGTAATGTCAGTAAATAGCAAAAATATGAAGAATATTACAGGTATAATTTCTCAGCAACACTAGTTTGTTAGTCTTCGTAACTCTTTTCTGATTGTATACTGTATTTTATAGAGATAGGTAATTGAATTTTCTGATTTCTTGTGTGTCCTGAATTGTTCTTTGCATCCACTAATATTCGTGTCACATGAAGATTGCAAGCTGGCCGATGAGGATTGCGAGCAATGTGCGTGCCAAACCAGCAAATGCAAAACTGGAGTTTGCGGTTGCACCAAGGTGCGCGCTCTAGTTTTGTTTCCTTCTTGTGCATTCATGTCAGATTTATTGCCTTTGCAAAAGTCTAGACATGCTTATTCTTTCTCTGATCCTGATTGAGGGTAGTTCATTCTTCTTGGTTGAAGGACTGAAAGGGTGTAACCTAAAATACCAGTGCTAGGGTGTGGTAATCGCTTTGGGATCAAAGGGGGCATGTACATGACACTCTCTTCATTTATGTGTGTTGTTTCCTTCATAGCTTACATCATGATGCTAGTGTAATCTCTGTTTCCTGCATGTACAAAGCATCTGATAAATCCAGTGCTGGACCAAGAGGGCAGGGGGTATGGGTGGCACAAGTGACACTGGGGTCTCAGGTTCAAACAAGCAAATAAGAACCGGGGGTAAGTTTGTGCTTCCACTTGCGTAGTTTATTGAGAGAAATCCTAGGTTAGTTCTATGTATGTCTGCCCAAATCAAGGTGATCTGCTCCTTTTGTGTAGTGATAACAGTAGGCTTCAGACATACCAGAGCATGGTGTAGGTGAAATGTTGTTTCCTCTTAATGATGCTGGATTCGAGTGTATTTCTTTTCTAAAGTTTGGAATGTATTCGACCTAGGCCTTTGTTGATGTTTGGTTTTACAGTGTAGTAATATCTAATGTTTCAGTTGTCTAACTATATATGATCATCCTAGAATAGTGTCGGTCATCACAGTTTTTACTTTCTAGTAAGTTTGGTCACACTTCAGTTGTTCTAGGTGCATGTATTTATGTTATAAATTCATACTTTGGTAGTGAACATTTCAGTGGAATTCATCAGTTCTTGTGTTTATGTATTCCTTTTGCCCATTTCTTCAGTAGATGTACTGATGTTTTTCTTCCATGTGTGTCTTTCCTGACGTATTTTGAAAGTGATTTTCCTGATGATTTGTACGTGAAGTAGAGGTGAAGCAGAGGTGAGCAGAACTATGATCCAAAAGGAGTTTGAGGATTTTCATGTACGTGTGTTGTGTCTCTGGATTGATCTTGCTCTCTCAACCTAGTGTATCCATCTGGTCTTTCTCCAGGTACTTCCCTCCCTGCCACGCCCCTCAGCCATGCCTCTGGTTCTTCTCTCCCGCTTCTTCCTTGTGTGTTCTTTGATCTTGTCCCCCCTGTCCCTCCCATGACACATGTTCTTTCTCCAATGACATATTTTTCCCCTTCTCCTCCCCCTCTCCCATGGCGCGCTCTAGATCTGTTCTTGTTTGGAGATAACCATGAGAGATGGTTAGTAAAGGGGGGTTGGGTTGTTTCATGGGTTTACAAGTTGAAGAGAGTCGCCAGTTTTCTGTTCATGATTGTGGGAGTCCTAGATTAGGGGGTCTCCGGATAGACGGACTATCTCCATTGGCCGGACTGTTAGACTATGAAGATACAAGATTGAAGACTTCATCTCGTGTCCGGATGGGACTCTACTTGGCGTGGAAGGCAAGCTAGGCAATACGTATATGGATATCTCCTCCTTTGTAACCGACCTTGTGTAACCCTAACCCTCTCTGGTGTCTATATAAACCGAAGGGTTTTAGTCCGTAGGACAACAATCACAGCATACAATCATACTGTAGGCTAGCTTCTAGGGTTTAGCCTCTCTGATCTCGTGGTAGATCTACTCTTGTAACACCCATATCATCAATATTAATCAAGCAGGAAGTAGGGTTTTACCTCCATCAAGAGGGCCCGAACCTGGGTAAAACTTCGTGTCCCTTGTCTCCTGTTACCATCCGGCCTAGACACACAGTTCGGGACCCCCTACCCGAGATCCACCGGTTTTGACACCGACATTGGTGTTTTCATTGAGAGTTCCTCTGTGTCGTCGCCGTTAGGCTTGATGGCTCCTACTATCATCGATAGCGATGCGGTCCAGGGTGAGACTTTTCTCCCCGGACAGATCTTCGTATTCGGCGGCTTTGCACTGCGGGCCAACTCGCTTGGCCATCTGGAGCAGATTGAAACTACGCACCTGGCCATCAGGTCAGATTTGGAAGTTTGAATTACATGGCCAATATCGGTGGGGACTTGATCTTTGACGGATTCGAGCCACAGCCGGGCACGCCGCACTGTCGCGATGGGTACGACCTAGCTCTGCCACCGGACGGTACCCCAGAGGCAGCACCCACATCAGCTCCGACCCTTAGCCCGGAGCCAACTGCGCCAATCGAGGACGGGTGGCTAGACACCGCCTCAGGGGTTGCAGTTTCGACGGCGATCGAGCCGAACATCAGCATAATCCTCTGCGCAGCCCGTGACTCCAAGGTGCCGGACTTTCTTCCGGACCCCGAACCATCCGCGCCCCTGCCAATCGAATCCGATTGGGCGCCGATCATGGAATTCACCGCCGCGGATATCTTTCAGCACTTGCCCTTCGGTGACATTCTGAATTCACTAAGGTCTCTCTCTTTGTCAGGAGAGCCCTGGCCGGATTATGGCCAACAGGATTGGGATGCGGACGACGAAGAAATTCGACGCCCACCCACCACCCACTTTGTAGCCACTGTCGATGATTTAACCTACATGATCGACTTCGACTCCGAAGACATCGACGGTATGGACGACGATGTAGGAGACGAACATGAACCAGCACCTATAGGGCACTGGAAAGCCACCTCATCGTATGACATATACATGGTGGATACACCCAATGAAGGCAACGGCGACGAGATAGCGGAGGATGACCCCTCCAAGAAGCAACCCAAGCGCCGACGTCAGCAGCGCCGCTCTAAGTCCCGCCAAAGCAAAAGTGGTGATACTGGCACAGGAGATAATAACACTCTGGATAGCGCCGAAGACAATAACAACCCCCTCCAGCAAGATTTAGAGCAGGGGGATGAAGGAGCCAGCTCTCCTGAGAGAGCGGCTGGCGGAGAGGAGGAGGATGACAATTACATGCCCCCCTCCGAAGACGAGGCAAGCCTCGGCGACGATGAATTCGCCGTACCAGAGGATCCCGTCGAACAAGAGCGCTTCAAGTGCAGGCTTATGGCCACGGCAAATAGCCTGAAGAAAAAGCAGCAGCGGCTTCAAGCTGATCAAGATCTACTAGCTGACAAATGGAGTGAAGTCCTCGCGGCCGAGCAATATAAACTTGAGCGTCCCTCCAAGAGTTATCCAAGGCGCAGGTTACTTCCCCGACTGGAGGAAGAAGCGTATGAAACAGCTGATTGGCCACCTCGTGGCCGCGATAGAGAGGCATTCCAGCCAAAAGCTCAGCCTCCACCCCAAGGCCATTCAAATAAAAAGGCATGGGGAGATACGCCAGACCTGCGAGACATATTGGAGGACAAAGCAAAGCATTCAAGATCGATCTACGGATCATGAGGGCACACCACTCTACGAGACGATAAACATCACGCCGGATACAGTAAAAGAAAATCCGGCCGGGCTGAACACAGCGGGCAGGACCCATTCGAGCTGCGTCGTGATATAGCCCAATACAGAGGCGCCACACACCCCTTATGCTTCACAGATGAAGTAATGGAACATCAATTCCCAGAAGATTTCAAACCTGTAAACATTGAATCATACGACGGCACAATAGATCCCGCAGTATGGATTGAGGACTTCCTCCTCCACATCCACATGGCCCGTGGTGATGACTTACATGCCATCAAATACCTCCCACTAAAACTCAAAGGACCAGCGCGACATTGGCTTAATAGCTTGCCAGCAGACTCCATTAGCTGTTGGGAAGATCTGGAAGCCGCATTCCTCAACAACTTTCAGGGCACTTATGTGCGACCACCAGACGCCGATGACTTGAGCCACATAATTCAGCAGCTAGAAGAGTCGGCCAGGCAATTCTGGACTCAGTTCCTTACAAAGAAAAATCAAATCGTCGACTGTCCGGATGCGGAGGCCTTAGTGGCTTTCAAGCACAACATCTGAGACGAGTGGCTAGCCCGGCACCTTGGTCAGGAAAAGCCGAAATCTATGGCAGCCCTCACGATGCTCATGACCCGCTTTTGTGCGGGAGAAGACAGCTGGTTGGCTCGCAGTAACAACATATCAAAGAACCATGGTACCTCAGATACCAAGGACGGCAATAGTAGGTCACGTCGCAACAAGCATAAGCGCCGCATTAACGGTGAAAGTACTGAGGATACGACAGTCAATGCCGGATTCAAAGGCTCTAAACCCGGTCAGCGAAAAAAGGCATTCAAACAAAGTACGCTGGGTCCGTCCAGCTTGGACCGTATACTCGATCGCTTGTGTCAAATACACGGCACCCTAGACAAGCCAGCCAATCACACCAACAGGGATTGTTGGGTGTTCAAGCAAGCCGGCAAGTTAATTGCCGAAAACAAGGACAAGGGGCCACATAGCGATGACGAGGAAGAACCCCGGCAGCCGCACACTGTAGGACAAAAGAGGTTTCCCCTGCAAGTGCGGACGGTGAACATGATATATGCAACCCACATCCCCAAGAGGGAGCGGAAGCGTGCGTTCAGGGACGTATATGCGTTGGAGCCAGTCGCCCCAAAGTTCAACCCTTGGTCCTCCTGTCCGATCACCTTCGATCGCAGGGACCACCCCACTAGTATCCGTCATGGCGGATTCGGCGCACTGGTCCTAGACCCAATCATTGACGGATTTCACCTCACTCGAGTCCTTATGGATGGCGGCAGCAGCCTGAACCTGCTTTATCAGGACACAGTGCGCAAAATGGGTATAGACCCCTCAAGGATAAACCCACAAAAACGACCTTTAAAGGCGTCATCCAGGCGTAGAGGCCCACTGCACAGGCTCAATTACACTGGAAGTGGTCTTTGGATCCCCGGATAACTTCCGAAGCAAAGAGTTAATCTTCGATATAGTCCCGTTCCGCAGTGGTTATCACGCGCTGCTCGGACGAACCGCATTTGCTAGATTCAATGCGGTACCACATTATGCATACCTCAAGCTCAAGATGCCAGGACCTCGCGGAGTTATTACAGTCAATGGAAACACAGAGCGCTCTCTCCGAACAGAGGAGCACACCGCGGCCCTCGCAGCAGAAGCGCAAAGCAGCCTCTCAAGGCAATCTACCAGTTCGGCATTTCAAAGCCCGGACACCTTCAAGCGCGCTCGAGGCAATCGGCGAACAGACCGCCTGGCGTGATCTGAGCTCACGTAGCAATACGGCGGCCACCCCAATCCCAGCCCAACGGCGTTGTTCGTGCCGCACGTACATAATTACGCATTAAAAATACCATGGGCACAGGTGGGGAGGGGGGGCACAACTGCGGCACGCCCCAAAACGCGGCCTAAACCGCACCAGGGACTTCCCGCTTGGTTATTTTTCTTTTTTTCAGGACTTCAATCTATGGAAACACTGTCCGGCAGCTCTATTGCCGAACACATGATACAGCAACCAAGGAGGCCGACAACTACGGAATTCCCAGGTGGATTACAGATTTCATATAATTCCTCAGCTCGCCCTTGGAAGGGACATAGTCCTGCTCTTTTGCTTATTACACTATCTGTATCACTCTGCTTTAATACAATTTTTTTATATACAATACATGACATTACGACTATTTTCGCATTTTTGTTATATATATATATATATACATATCCATGTGTTCATTAATAACGCCTAGCAACCGTAAACTCTGGTACGGCCAATGCACCAGGGGCTTACGTACCCACAATATGGTGTGAAAAGTCCGAACACTTTCACAAGTGCGGCACCCCGAACTTATAGCATTATATGCATCTGCTCCGAACCATGTCTTTGGTCAAATGTTGGGTTTGCCCGGCTCCTATGTTTTGGTACCTTACGTTCCGCTCTATCGGCTAAGGTAGCGCTAGGAGAACTACTGCGATTGTGCCCCGGTTTTGTCGGGCTGAGCACCTCAGTAGAGAAAGCTAAAACTGACTGTCATGATAAGGCGAGAGACTGGTCGCTGTTCGGCGAGGTTTTTCGAGTCCCTAAAGACTTATGCCGCTTAGGGCGAGGGGCCGGCTCCGTCCGGATTACAGGCGTGTATCGCGCCCCAAATTCGGCCTTCCGAATACCAGGGGCTTCGCTGAAATTTAAAATTATAGAATTCTATGGCTAAGTGAGAGTGATGAAGCATTATTAGTCCGGTTGCCTTGTTCGTTGTGCTGAGCACCTCCCTCGAAGGACCCAAACATGGGAACAAGAGTGCTCAGGTTTATCCCGAACACCCCGGCACTCGTGGCATGGGGGCAGAAGCCGAGGACTAGCCATCACTCAGATTGGATAAACAGCCAAACAGAAGGTAATATTTTAAATTCACGCAAGCGTTGCATAGCGAATACGATACAAGTTTTCATACATACAGGACAAAACGACCAAGTCTCATTCAAATATTACATTTTCCGAACACTCATCCGCGATAAGACGGGCGCCCGGCAGAACACCCTCGTAGTACATCTCGGGGTGGCGGTGCTCCTTGCCCTCCGGCGGCCCCTCCTTGATTAGCTTCACGGCGTCTAGCTTGACCCACTTTGTTTTTACACGAGCGAAGGCCCGGCGTGCACCTTCAATGCAGACGGATCGCTAGACGACCTCCAGCCATGGGCAGGCATCCACAAGCCGCCTCACCAGGCCGAAGAAGCTGTTCGGAAGGGCGTCGCCAGGCCACAACCGGACTATGAAGCCCTTCATGGCCTGATCGGCCGCCTTATGTAGCTCGGCCATCCGCTTCAGCTGGTCGCTCATTGGCACCGGATGTTCGGCCTCAGCATACTGAGACCAGAACAGCTTCTCCGTCGAGCTTCCGTCCTCGGCCTGGAAGAATAGTGCGGCATCGGACACAGTGCGGGGCAAATCTGTGAATGCTCCTGAAGAGCTCCGGATTCGGGTAAGTAATCGGTAATTCACCTTTACATGCTTGCTTTGCATATAGAAAGCCTTACCCGCCGCTATCTTATTCATCGCGTCGATCTCCTGAAGGGCCTTATAGGCCTCGGCCTTGGCGCTCTTCACGCTCTCACGGGCCACAGCAAGCTCAGACTCTCTCGTCTTCAAGTCAAGCTCCAACGCCTCGTGCTTTGTCACGAGAGCCTGGAGCTCTTGCTGCACCTCGCCCACCCGAGCCTCGTGCCTCTCTCGCTCGGTGCGCTCCTAGGCCGCCTTTTCTTTGGCCTGGGACAGCGCTTGCTTCAGGGTCGCCACCTCGGTCGTGGCCCCTGGCAAACATACAATGATCCTGTCATTTAGCAATCGCGTCCTTTTTCTCATCTGCAGACGGGGTATTACTTACCCTTGCTCTCCTCGAGCTGCCTCTTAGCAAGGCCGAGCTCTTTCTGGGACCCCTCGAGGGCCTCCTTTAGTACGGCGACCTCCACAGTTAGTGCGGCGGACGCCAGCAGTGAAGCCTGCATATGCATATTGACATACTTATATTAGACTCCTGCGATATTATTTGATCCTCTGTTCGGCTTTTCTTTGTGAACACCGAACAAAGCATCATGGGCTACTGTCTATGCGGTAATACTTCTACTACATTTTAAAACACTTACCTCGAAGCCTGTTAGAAGGCTAGTACAGGCTTCAGTCAATCCGCTCTTGGCGGACTGAACCTTCCGGATCACCGCACTCATGATAGTGCGGTGCTCCTCCTCGATGGAAGCGCTGCGAAGCGCTTCCAACATAGTGTCCGGCGCCTCTGGATGGACAGAGGTCGCCGGCATAGGCGTCTCACCCTCCTTAGAAGGGGACCGCCTGCCCAAGCTCGGAACCGTTGGAGGGTCCGGTGCGGTGTTCGGCTGAGGGCCGAACTTGGGGCTCTCGGGGTCCCCATCCCTCGGCTCCCGGAGTCAGGAAGGTCGCCTTGAGGCGCCTCCGGGACTGTCCCCCCTCGATCCGGTGCCTCTTGAGACAGCACCTCGGCGTCGTCGGCTGGATGAGGGGGGTGGCGGTCGGGACTGGATCGCTATCCATGTCCGACGGGCCTAGGGAGCCGTCCGAGGATACCTCGATATTAGCTCGGGGCAGCCTGCACAATTGAGTTCGGTGTTAGGGAAAGCAATGCGACAAAGGAATCCTATGGGTTGCTTTGGGATCCGAATACTTACGATCTCCCCTGGGGCTTGGCCTTGGGCAACCACTCGTCTCCACTTTCGTCGGCGACGGTGGAGCTGTCCGGAAGGAGAGTCCTTCCCTTCTTGGACCCTCCGGCCTCCCCAGTTGGGGCGGCCTTCCTTTTCTTGTCTTCCCCAGTTGGCGGGGGAGCCTCTTCTTCCTCTTCCTCGTCTTCGGGGGAAGAGTGTGCCGCAGAGTCATCGGACGGTGAGTCCGACGACGCCTGGCGTCGGGAACTCTTTCGAGCTCCCTTGGCCTTCTTGGTCTTCTCCGGCACCTTATAAGGGGCCGGAGTCAACATCTTCGCCAGAAGGGCGTCCGCAGGGCCTTCGGGCAAGGGAGCCGGACAGTCGATTTGTCCGGCCATCTTCTGCCAGTCCTGTTAACGGCACGGGAGTTTAGATCCCGCATAGAGTCAATCTATATAGAAAACAAGTATCCTGTGAAAGGTAAAACAACTTACCGCACTGGCGTGGCGCTTCGCGCTGAATCCGCGATCCTCAGTAATGGGGGGAGGGACCGCGGCACCCTTGAACAGCACCCTCCAGGCATCTTCATGAGTTGTGTCGAAGAGCCTGTTCAGAGTTCGGTGCTACGCCGGGTTGAACTCCCACAAGGTAAACTCCCATTGTTGGCACGGGAGTATCCGGCGGACGAGCATAACCTGGACTATGTTGACAAGCTTGAGCTTCTTGTCCACCATGTTCTGAATACATGACTGGAGTCCGGTCAGCTCTTTTGAATTACCCCAGGACAGGCCCTTCTCTTTCCAGGAGGTGAGCCGCATGGGGATGCCAGATCGGAACTCGGGGGCCGCTACCCATGCAGGGTCGCGCGGCTCGGTGATATAGAACCACCCCGATTGCCACCCCTTTATGGTATCCACGAAGGAGCCCATGAGCCATGTGATGTTGGGCATCTTGCCCACCATGGCGCCTCCGCACTCCGCCTGGCGGCCGCTCACTATCTTCGGCTTGACGTTGAAGGTTTTCAGCCATAGGCCGAAGTGGGGCTTGATGCGGAGGAAGGCCTCGCACACGACGATAAACGCCGAGATGTTGAGGATAAAGTTCGGGGCCAGATCGTGGAAATCCAGGCCGTAATAAAACATGAGCCCCCAGACAAAGGGATGGAGAGGGAATCCCAGTCCGCGGAGGAAATGAGTGAGGAATACCACCCTCTCATGGGGCTTGGGGGTGGGGATGAGCTGTCCCTCATCTAGGAGCCGGTGCGCGATGTCGTCGGGCAGGTATCCGGCTCTACTCAGTTTCTTGATGTCTCCCTCCGTGACGGAGGAGACCATCCACTTGCCTCCCTCTCCGGACATGGTTGGAGAAGGTTGAGGTGGAAGTGAGGGCTTGGGCGCTATAGCTCGAGTGTGCGGAAGCAGATGAGCAGAGGAGGAAGAAGGCGTGGATAGAAAGGTGAGTCCTTATCCCTTTATATGGGCAGACAAGCGTCCCCACTTGCCTGGTAAAACTCGCTTATCCCCCAAGCACCGTAATTGATGGCGCGGTTGGGTTACCCACGCCCGTATTAATGAGAATCCCGTAATAAGGGGACACGATCTCTGCTTTGACAAGACGTGTCGAAAAACTGCCTCGCGTTATGTGCGGGGCTGGTTAAAAGAAACGGTTTGAGTAACCACCGGGCCATGACGTAACGTCATGTTGCCAAAACAAGCTAGCGGATTAGATCTGCGAAAACATTATTCTCTCTACGGTGAAATGTGGAACTTATTTTGCAGGGTCGGACACTATCCTTGTATTCAAATTCTTCTGTGATGTATTCGGAGAAGGAACCCGCCTTGCAATGCCGAAGACAACTGCGCGCCGGACTCATCGTCCTTGAAGCCTGGTTCAGGGGCTACTGTGGGAGTCCTGGATTAGGGGTCTCCGAATAGCCGGACTATCTCCATTGGCCGAACTATTAGACTATGAAGATACAAGATTGAAGACTTCGTCTCATGTCCGGATGAGACTCTACTTGGCGTGGAAGGCAAGCTAGGCAATACGTATATGGATATCTCCTCCTTTGTAACCGACCTTGTGTAACCCTAACCCTCTCCGGTGTCTATATAAACCGAAGGGTTTTAGTCCGTAGGACAACAATCACAACATACAATCATACCGTAGGCTAGCTTCTAGGTTTTAGCCTCTCTGATCTCCTGGTAGATCTACTCTTGTAACACCCATATCATCAATATTAATCAAGCAAGACATAGTGTTTTACCTCCATCAAGAGGGCCCGAACCTGGGTAAAACTTCGTGTCCCTTGTCTCCTGTTACCATCCGGTCTAGACGCACAGTTCGGACCCCCTACCCGAGATCCGCCGGTTTTGACACCGACAATGATGTTATTTTTGCCCGGTGATTTGGTGGTCCATGAAAGGGCCAGGAGAGTGGGGGGCCAATCTAGGGTTTTTGTGTGACCCGTTTTCAGCCCGACCCATTTTCTCCTTAAACACATACATACAATTGTCATAGGTTTTTGGACATATAATTGTCAACAGTTGATTGGAAATGTTGATTGAAATCTTATTAGAAATTAGTCGAATGCAAAATTGACAATCCCCAAAACTTTTTCTGAGCCAGTAAGAGACCTTGCATAATCATGGCCCACACCTTAGAAGTTGAATGAAAGATCGAGATCGAGGCCTTTCGTGCACATATCTTTCCCTAGTTTTGGTGTAGCGGCTAGGCGACATGCATCTTGTAGGATTGATGATTAGGGAGACATGCATCTTGTAGGAGTGATGATTGGGGAGACGATATAGTGGGCAGCTTGGGTATGTGACAACCATTGGCCATCGTCGGTGCTTAGGGCATCTCCAGCGCCGACCCTCAAACTGCATGCATACGTCTGGACAGTGAAAGCCATCCAACGTGGGCCTGTATTGGTCCGTAGGGTGGTCTAGACGTACTTTCTGCTGCAAATCAGAGACAAATGTTAGGGGAGGGAGGGGGCTTTGCGGGTGTCCAGACAGCACCCATGCCCGCTTCTGATCACTCCGGCCCACCCAAAACCCTCCTTCCTTGTCCACGTGCGTTCCCGCCCAGCGCCAGCTGCCCACATTCATGCCGCTGTAGAGCGTGTCGCTGCACATTGAAGACGGCTGAGGGCGGACGCTACCTCTCACTGGATCCGTCATTGAAGCGGCGCGCCGGCCGATGGCGCTGCCCGCTGCATGCCCGGCTAAACACGGCTCCTCGCTGCATTCAAACGCCTCCATTAAACCTGTGTGGAAGCCGAGAAGCCTACTCTGGCCAGACGTCCGTTCACGACCGGGCTGACATTAAACAGAACTCTTTGCATGCTCCCCATGTCCGCCCGCTATTTAAAGGAGGCCAGACGCCGGCAAGAATCGCACCACTCTGTCACTCCCCATCTCCTCCTTCCATAATTTTCTCCACCCTTTTGATGGCATCCAACGAGGAGGAAGAGCAGTTCTCCGGCATAAAAGCCAACCAGGTGGCCCGCCGAGCCCACTGGATTCGACTGAGGCAGCTCGCTGCTCCACCTCCCTCGCCAAGCCCGATAGAGAAAGTTGTTGCCCCAGGCCGGTGCGTGGTTCAGCAACTCATCACTCCAAGCCCAGCTCGTGGAGGAGTGGCGTGTTGCTCTAGGCCGGCACGGTGGAACAAGAATCGTCGCTGCCGTGGACGATGACGTGCCGTACGACGCCTCCCGTGCCTGCAACCGCGCCATCCGCCATCAACGCGTGCATAACTGCGCCCTGTCGGCATAGAAGATGCCGGCTATGCGGACATCGACAAGTTGGCGCCCAAGATGTATGCGGTCGTCGCCATCATCGAGGAGAAGTAGAAAATGAGAGGTCGCCGCCGCTTGGGCCCCATGAAGACCACTGCCAAGGCGACGTCGGCGTACACAGCCGGTGTCTTGTCCTCTCGCAGGCGACCGTCGCCCCCTTACCCGAAACCAACTTTGATCCATGCAGCGTAGGGACACCCTTCCCTTCTAGTCGAAGCATCGACTGGTGGTTCCACTCCGATGAGTGGTGGGGAAGTGAGCCACCATTTGCGTTGAAACATATACCTCTGGGGGTCATGGTTGTCGGACATGGGGACTAAAATGGAGATCTCCGGCGGTCGGCAGTAGACTAGTCAAGGGTATCTATGTCGACGGAATGGATATCCACCGACGCCAGCCGTAGACTAGTTTTATCTTAGTCCGTTATCATTTTTAGTTAAAAGTATGTCTAAAATATAAATGTTTTTGTTCGGTTTGTATGAAATACATCATGTTTATATGAAATCCAACCGTGTTTGCATGAATTTCATCTGATTTGTTGAGGAAGTGTTTGAAATGTATGCGGGCACGGCGGCCTCCCGCATTCATGTCCGCAGACCGATCCCGCCCTATCTTCAGACGGATGCGGGAGGAAATTTGCGGGTCGCAGTTGGAGATGCCCTTAGTTGATGGTCCAAGACGATGTTTTCCTTGGAAATAGTATAACATCATATTTTCCAAACATATTTGTATGTAAACTTGTATTTATATATAAAAGATTGGCCCATAAAAAAACTAAGCACGGTAAGATACTAGTAAAATAATATAAGATCTTGGAGATCCGATCTCTGGATCTAAAAGATCTTATATTAGTTTATAGAGGAAGTAACTCACAAATCTTAATTGAAATATAAAAATGTCATTAAATATGTGATCAATCATACACGTGCATGCAATTATCATGCATGCCCTATTTACATACAAGCATATTTATATATTGTAATCAACTGCATATGTATTTACTTCGCAAAGAGTCAGATATAATTGTGGAGTATATGATGGAATAGACCCGGCCAAAAATTATATCTGACTGGGGATTGTAATCAGGTGCATATATATTTACTATTTACTATATGCACTACAATGTATATATGTGCATATGAAACTAATAGCATACTATGTTGTGACTCGTTTTGTACTTCGAAAATACTCCTAGCTAGCAGGTATATGGCCAAAAATTATACTATCTGACTGGGGATTGTAATCAGCTGCATACTATAAGCTCTCTACAATATACATATGAAGCTAATATCATACTATATATGTTCTGACTTTTTTTTACTTCGAAAATATTCCTAGCTGTGTATATGGCTAGCAAGTTCGCATAAGTACGTGCTCATGGTGCAATACAGCCAGCCACATATATCCATGCAATGGCGATGTGCATGCAATGCAACTAAGTGCTCACTGAATGCGACTACCACTAACTAGCTGCAACAACTACTGGCTAGCAATGCATGCGTGCATGCGCATATGTGGTGTTCATATCATTTGTTCAGGGATTCCAGTTCACGCCGGATATTTGGACGGGGTGCTGGAAGGCAGAGGTGGCGGCGGCAGTGGCTTCTGGCGCGAGCGGGGCGCCGAGGATGACATGCTGTTGATGGTAGGTCCCGTCTTGCACGGATAGATGATTCATAAATGGAGGCATGGCGTTTATCGCATTGCCCCCGCCGTTGTCCACCGCCATGTCGGCCGTCGACGACAGCGACATGTTGCCGACATTTCTGCTCCTGTTAAACCCAGGAAAATTCCTTGCCTGCGGGAGGATGCCAACGGTTGACGCATCGAGCCAGTTGAACGGGGTTGAAGACAACGGGGCGAGAAACTGTTTGGTCGGAGCCGGGCTCGCCCTCGCCGCCGCGGCCAGGTGGCTCAGCGAGGTGGCGCCCGCCGAGAGGCCGGCGTCCTCTGCTGTGAGCAGGCCGTCCAGGAAGTTGTCCTCGTGGCTGTCCTGGTGATGGAGCAGTGAATCGTAGTTGCTGCCATGCGCCCCTGCACCGGTCATGCCCGCCGTGGCATAGGGCGGGTATGCGGTGACGGCGTCCTCCACGGAGTCCTCGCACTCCATGCTCCTCTGCTGATCCCCGGCGGCGGCCTTGTTGATCTTCTTGTATATGCGGCACAGCACCCAGTCGTCCAACTGATGAGACGACGACGTACACTAATTAACTTGATCAACCACAATTCCCTAAGCTCGAGAGTAATTAAACACGATTGGTTACTGCTATGCTAGACCGCGCGATCGATCGACACGTACCCTGAGAGAGGCAGACCTGCTCCCGCCGGTGACAGTCGGCGGTCGGCTGGTGGTGGCGGAGCTAGACGCGTCGGTGAGGCGGTACTCGTGCATGATCCAGTTGGTTTTGAGGCCCTTGGGCGGCTTCCCGCGGTAGAAGACGAGCGCCTTCTTGACGCCGACCTTCTCCCGGCCGCACCCGGAGGCCAGGATAGGTTTGTCCGTGCCGGTGGCCTTCCAGTACCCCGACGTGGCCGCCCTGTTGGGCCGCGCGCCGTTGGGGTACTTGCGGTCGCGCGGGCTGAAGAAGTGCCATTCCTGCTCCCCGAAGGTCGCCTTCTCTGATCGATCCCGAGCGAGCGCATGAACAAGCATAACAGGATCACACACATAAACCATCTACATACATATATGCACTAAAAGAATATAAAAATACTTCTTGCACAGTAGTATAAGCATGATGGATGGATTCGATTATTTAACTGCACCGGAAATTTACGGCGCTTGATAAGCACGACGAGGTGAGATACACATACCGGGCAGCTCCCATGGGTCGAACTTGTAGAGATCCACCTCGGCGATGATGGTGACGGGGAGCGGCACCTTGGCGGCCTTCTTCTTGAGGTAGTGCACGACCAGCTCCTCGTCCGTCGGGTGGAACCGGAAGCCCGGCGGGAGGTCCGGCGCCGAGCCCTGCTGCGGAGGCGGCGGTGGCTGATGCCGCGGCGGTGCCGAGCCGGAAGATGAGTCCGAGCTGCCCATGGATCTCATCAGACCGTCCCCTAGCTAGCTACCAACAAACACACCGGATGATCCGACCAGAGTATATATGTGCACGCAGCAGCACAGCACCTCCGTGGACTGTGGTGCCTAGCTCAACCGCCAAAGCTTCTAGCTGGTGGGTGTGAAGGAACGGGCTGGGATTTGTTACGGCGACGGTTGGGAGGAGAGACGAGGAGAGGCGAGCAGGCAGGCGAGTGATCTGCGGTGGAAATTCTGGTGGTTTGGGGGCGGCTGTGCGAGCGTGAAACCGTGGCGAGGAGAGCAGGGGAGATGCAGGCCATCGGCGGGGGCAGTGTGGGAGGTGCGGAAGGCATTGGCCCGAGAAATACGGCTCCGTTGTACCGAACCCGGGGCCAAGGGCCCGTCGCCGCTGGACACGTATGCCGGCCGCCGCCCGTACCGCGTGTCAGATCGCCACCGGACGGGGCGCGCGCGACCACGGCCACCCGTTCCGCTGCTCTTACTTTTTTCTGTGAAAAAAAAAGAGAGTATTCCGCTACTTCTACGCGAGCGCGCAGGAACTGGACCGGAGCTGCGTGACACGGATCCGGCTTGCCTGCTCCCTCCCATGCTCCCATCCATACTCCCATTTCATCCTACGGTTGTATTTTTCTTTTTTTTTCTTTCTAATCTAATCATCTCCCTTTTTGATTTTAAGGGGATGGGGCCGGGTCTTATTTTGTTCCAGTCAAATCATGCCACGTATGCGGAAGCACGGATGGGCGCACGCTGAAAAAGCAGGCAAGTATCGTCCGTGTGACATGACTCAAGAAGGCACGACCAGCTTCCTCGTCACCCTATACTGGCGCGCGGGTGTCATATGGGCCGGCCCAATTTCCTTTTTTTCGTTCTTTTCTTCTTTTTATTTTTCCATTTTTATTTTATTTTATTTTATTTCTTTTTTATTTTCTTCTTTACTTTTTCAATTTTTTTTGCGAATTTTCATTTCAAATCCGCAAGCATTTTTTGTTCATACAATCAAAAATATCATCGTATTTAATTTTTGTTCATCAGGTTAAAAAAATGTTCATCAAATTCAAAATTTGTTCATCGAATTTAAAAAAAAGGGAATATCACAGGGAGTCACAGAACTTGCACTTGATGTTCAGTTTGTTACTAGAACTTTGAAAATACGAAAATGCGGTCACTCAACTTGACTCAAGCATGCACATACGGTCTCATAATACGTATCCTGGGGTATCGATGTGTATGGCCCCAGCTATCATTGACTAGAGGTGCTTGACCGAGAGGTTTTTTGTACAAAACACCCTTGCAATTTTTTATCCGTGGGAGAAGTCGACCACCGTGATGTATTTTTGCACAAAACCACTTCATTTTTTTTATTTGCAGGAAAGTCAAACACTATACTGCAAAAATTAACGCAAAAAATTGGGCGCACAAGGTTTGGAACGCACTACCCGAGATCTACACCAATCACTAGCTAAGGATAAAAAGTCTATATTTACTCGTACATGTCCCACCTGTTATTATAGAATGGAAATTAACAGAAATAAGTGTAGCTATCAAGTGTCCAACTCATGACCAGAGGCTAGCACAAAAGAAACCCTGGCCACTACAACATGCACCTTTATATGTCGATAATTGATAACTAGCGAGATATGAATTTAAATTTCTTTTTTTTAGCGAAGGATATGAATTTAATAGGACAAAGGCCCTCATGCAGCCCATTTTCACCTGATCGGTATTTTAGAAATTTGTAGATAATATGTAAATTGTAATTTCAGTAATAAAAATAATCTTTAAATATTTGTGTGTTACAAAAATTGTACATACAAATGAATAACCAACTTTCAAAAAACATTACATATTATGTAAAAATATTTCTATATTTATATTAATATTTACGAATTATAAAAATGTTTGTATGATAAAAAATATTCATAATATAAAATGAAAGTGTTGATATGAATATTAAATCATATATAATATTTAACTTATATTAATAAATCATAAATGTTTAGTAAATGTTTCTATTCATCATTTTGTATAGTTTAAATATAAGACATGGGTGTATATTTTTTTATAGATTCATTAAACATATTACTTGATATCATTTTCAATTTCTGTATTGACTAAATATTCTTATAGAATAGAAAAATTTGTATTTAAATGTTTTTATTTACTAATGATCGTTTGTATGTATAATGTTTTTAAAACACAGATATTTGAACATAAATTTTATAACTTAAGTTTTACAAATATCTGAAATATTTTTGTCTTACATTTATTAATATATTTTTTCATAATAAACAGGTTTATATTTAAAAAAATATCTACCAATCATCATATGTATGTAAAAAAATTAACACACAAATATATGAAAATAAAATTTGTGCTTACGTTTTGCAAATATCTTTAGAAATAGCGCCTACAAAATCTCAAGACTAATCACCATATGTATGTAAAAAAAATTAACACACAAATATTTGAAAATAAAATGTGTACTTATGTTTTGCAAATATCTTTAGAAATAGCGCCTACAAAATGGGCCATATTATCTGCAGCCCATTTGAACTCCACATGCTTTCTTGTCATGTATATATAATGTTGTTATCCAGATCAAACATCCAAACTTGATGGCTGGAGTGGCTACGCTCGGTAATGTTGCTAGAGCATGTCGCTTGTTTGAGACCTTGCGCGCATGCATTTTAGACATTAATTATTGCCATATAGTGGTCTGTTTTCTGCAAATAAAAAATAAGAGGGGTTTTCATGCAAAAAATGCATCACAGTGGTCCTTTTTTGTGAATAAAAAATACAAGGGTGTTCTATGCAAAAATGCATCTGCTGAGTGACTGACAGGTCGGGCCTATACATGGATACGACTGCAAGGGTATTTTTGTGACCGTGTGTGCACGCTTGACTCAAGTTATGTGACTACAATTCTGTATTTGAAAGTTCTAGTACCAAGTTTTATGACTAACCGTGATACTACATCCTTAAAAATGTGCATCAAATACGAAATTTCTCCACTGATTTTCAAAAAATGTTCATCAAATTCAAATTTTGTTCATCGAATTCAAAACTTGTTCGTCCATTTTTTAAAAACAATGTTCTGGTACAAATTTTGTTCATCAAGTTCAAAATGTTCATCGGATTCAAAATTTCTTCATCGGATTCAAAATTTCTTCATCGAATACCAAATAATTTTCATCATTAATGAAAAATGGTCATAAAAATTTCTTCAAAAAATGTTAATTCTTTTAAATATTTTTTAATTTGTAAACGTTATTTTCTGGTAAGTCTAAACATGTTTATGATTCTTTGACCATTTCTCTGCACCGGCAAACTTGTTTGAATGGGCAAACTTTTTAGAATCGATACACATTTTTCTGAATAGGCAAATATTTTTTGTATTGTTGAACATTTTTTGTTTGATGAACATTTTATGAAATGCATGAAAATTTGTTTAATTCATGAACATTTTTTGAATCAGCATATATATTTTTATTGATGAATTTCTTTTGTAATTCATGATTGATTTTTGTTAACATTTTCAGAAAAATCTTGAATATTTTTTGAATACGCTAACATTTTTTTTCAAAATCATGAATGTTTTTTAATCCACAAACATTTATGATTTCCTAGAGCATTTTTCTATGAATTGACATTTTTTAAATTTTTGAACTTCATGAATTCCCGAATTATTTTCATTTAGAATATATAAGAACAGGAAATACAAATAAAAAATAGATAAAATAAAAATGGAGGTCGTCCATGCCTACTCATGGGCCAGCCCAATAGAGCGCCCGCGAGGGGAAAGCAGGTGTGAGCTGGCCGGTTCGCCAGCACGCCATGCACGGAATAAGGTACGATGTGCGTGTATGTTCGTATGGGTGAGTGTAGACGAGTATATATGAGCGCATGCTCGCTTAAATTCGATGCACACATGCACCACATGAGCGGCTGCAGTCTCTTTCGATCTTTTCACCATCTATTATTCATTTCATTTCCTTAAAAAATGACTTTACTAAATAAGTTAATAAGTTCACCTCACATGAAAAATGTTCATGTCATGTACAAAATTTAATCGAACGAATTTGAAAAATCTTAATTATGCATTTTAAAATTATGAAACATGTATAGAGAAATATTTATATGAAAAATGTACATCATGTATCAAATACAGTACACATATAAATATTATTAATGTATTTATAAAAATTAAGTATGTACAAAAAAATCTTCCTGGTCTATACAAAAATTGTACAACTAATATGAAAAATAGACATCAAAAAATATATTTTAAGAAAGGCTAATCACTTACTCCCTCCGTCCAATAAAATAAGATCTTATTACACCCAGTATGTGAGCATATTGGATGTAATATGTATTATATTATAAGATTTTAAACATGTAAAGAAAAATGTTCCTGGTGCATACAAAGATTTACAATGTATACGGAAAAAATTGGATATGAAAACATATGTTTAAATTGTTGATCATGTTTTCGAAAAAATGTTTATACAATTTTAAAAACTGTTGATGTGATTAAAAAATGTTTTGTGCCATTAAGAGATTGTTTAACACGTACTACCTCTGTATCAAAATATCTGACATATTTGTATGCTAAACTAGACTACAAATGTATTTTGATAGGGAGACAATATTCATTTTTTGCAAGAAATGTTTTTGAAATTATGTAGATCATATATTTGAAAAATATTCAGCATGTAGGAAAAAATGTTGCACATGTTAGAAAATGGACAATATATATTGAAAAGAGTAGACATGTGTTGAAAAAATAAAAATAAAAATAACAGAAAACCAAAGAAAATCGGTGAAGAAATGAAGAAAATTCAAAGAAAAAGGATGAAGAGAAACAAAACAATAAAAAACAACCGATACAAACAACACATAGAAGTAAAAGAAAAGAAAATAAACAAAAAGGTTCTAAAACCTAGCAAAGACGTAAGAAAAGCATAGGGAAGAAGAAATAAAAGTCCAAAGAAAACCGGTGAAATTATAAAGAAAAACATAAAAAATGGCAAAAACTGGACTAGTCCAGCCAGACAGCAAAGAAAAAACTTGTCTGTACACCTACCGAGCAACGAGCAACGACCCGCACAAGCGAACGAACTGACTGCTCAGCCGGTCCATTTTCAAGATCTCTTGAGGCGAGACCTACTAGTCAGCACGGGTGATAGACCAGCGCCCACGCTCTCACGCTCCACCTTGCGCTTACAGCGTCATTTGGCAAACCAGCGCCCACGTGGAAGGTTGTCGAGTTGTTGTAGCACTTTTGTGATAAGTAGGTGTCGAAACCACATGGAGCAGGAGAGCACCGTAGACCCCGCAACTGTGTTGTTACTTAAGCCAGCTACGTACGCACCCAGACCCGGAGTTTGGAAATAGTCTATTTTATCGGTTGCTAAGGAAACGGAATAAAGAGTTTTATTACACTACGAACAAGAAGGTAAAACAGGAATAAAGAGATACTACGTTAGTGGACACGGTGCTTGAGAAATAAAGTGTTCTCGAGAGTTACGAAGTCACTACCACAAATATGACCAGCACAACAAGTGCGGAGCAAACGCTCTCTATCATATTCCTTATCTGTTCTTCATTGCATAAGTGGGCAGTTCCCGGTACAAAACATGTTCTAGTCTAACATAGACTCCATAGCACATACGCCACCAACCGTAGCTTCCCGAAGCAAGTTACAGTCAATTAAAGGTTTACTTGTTACTCCCCTATTAATTTGCAAAGACTCTGGCTTGAAGCTTTTACTCTCACCTCTAATTACCTCAACATCCTAACCCTTACAACGACACTAGTTCCTCCACGGCCAATCACGGCGATAATATGAGCGAGGCCTCCTCTCAACACTTGTGAAGAATACTAACTCGAACATAATTAAAAGCATATTGGATCGCTTGGAAATAATAATTATAATCATAAAAGAGTTCATCTGTATTCCCGAGAACAAATACAACTACTCAAACATAAAGAATAGGGTCAAGTTACAAGACGACACTAAGCCGGTGAAGGGAAGGTGTGGTGGTGATGATAATGATGGCGCCAGCGATGGTGGTGATGATGATGGCGCTGGCGTGAGGGAGATGGCATCGGCCTTGCTCGCGGTGGTGGAGACTCCTCTTCTTCCCGTTGGTCTCGTCCCTCTTTCTATGGTGGTCGAGATGGGGCAGCAACGGAGATGGAGATTGGATGACGGCGGCTTGTCGGGGATGATGGCAACGGCTAGGGTATGGACGTGTATATAAGATGCCTCTGTCTCCTCCATTGATGAGATGCATCCGCTCTGATGAGCCTTATCCTCTCCCAAACCCTTCCTTATTGTCCAAAGATCTCGTGGGAACAAACGGAGAGGAAATCAGTGATGAATCATGTTTGAAAGGGCAACTTTCAGAGCCAAAATCACCTCATAGGAGCGCCCGTATGACTATGTGGGATCATATGGAACGTCGTCTTTCATTTTGTCCTCCTCCGG
This sequence comes from Triticum monococcum, assembly GCA_034509565.1. Taxonomy (NCBI): domain Eukaryota; kingdom Viridiplantae; phylum Streptophyta; class Magnoliopsida; order Poales; family Poaceae; genus Triticum; species Triticum monococcum. The sequence goes on along the minus strand of CM067842.1, from coordinate 197,136,111 downwards.
TGTTTTGGCTGCCACTTTTTCATACATACTTTGACTTTGATGCTCTTAAGCTCATTGGATTCGCGAGAGCGATGCCGATCCATTTCTTGCTTCAGATATTGATTTGGAGCATTTTGGAAAAATCAATTTCTCCACCTTCCGAAACGCTAAGTCTAATACTGGAATTACCCTGTGGTGCCCATCCTTGATCCTTTAATCGTGATTGGTCCTAGGTTGCTCCAAAACAACTTTAGACGTAAGAAAACAAAGAAAACTAATAAAACCAAGTAAAATATTAAATATGCAATGCTCACAAGAAAAAGTGTAAAACCCAACAATCATGCATAATGGACAACTATTTGATTCCAAGGGACAAGATATACGAAGAGAACATGCAACAAATGAGTTCTAAAAATGCGTAAAATATAGAACCATCTGGACCGCACCCCATTAACCTTTGCGCTAGCTTCTGGCTACTGACTAAAAAAACATCTCTCATTTTTTCTTGCTAGATTTGAAAAGTGTTTGCGGATTAAATAAAAAAATGTTCACAAGTTTGGAAAGTTCACAAAATCGAAAATCATTCACAAATTCAATAAAAATTTATTAATTCAGAAAAATGTGGATAATTTCAAGAAAATGTTCATGAATTCTAAAATGTTTACGAATTTGAAAAAATAACAGCGAGTTCAAAAAAATTGTGGGAACGAAAAAGTTTGCAGATTTAAAAAGTATTCACAAAATTGAAAAAGGTTCTCGAAATTAAAAAAATGTTCATGAAATTTTAAAGGGAAAAATAAAAAGGAAAAATATCGGCAAAAAAGAAGAAACATAAACCGGTCAGAGGCTTCTAGAAGCTTCACAAAACCAGACCAAGTCACACATTCCGATTGCATACAGGCGATACTAGATGGTCAGCCCATTAGAGAAGCAACATACGAGGGGGTGTGCACTTCGTACGTATACAGCAGAAAATGCGTTATAAGCGCCACATAAGGTTTCGCGGGATATCTCTCACGTGATCTCCTTGGTACATTGTCATCAGCAATTCAGCACAACGCAAATACTCATACATATACGTATACATTCACTTATATAAATGTACACACACATCCTATTATAAGCATCTCCAAAAGACTGATTCGACATGTCATTTTAAAATTTACAAAGTCACCGTAGGCACCTCATCGTCGACGAAAACGTCTCCTCCCACTGAAAGCGTATCACCGAAAATCCCAAGATAAATCTAGAAATAATGTGAGCACCAGGACTTGAACCCTGGTGGGCTGAGGATACCACTCTCCCTCTAACCATCCAACCGCAGGTTGGTTCGCTCCTTGGTACATTGTCGTTACTATGTTTAGCTTCTTTCTTTTTACGAATGAATGAGAGTTTTCATTCATCAATTAGGAATTACATCGTTCTTACAAAGATCAGGGACCTCACCCGGCTCTGATCCGAGCCACACAACCGTTCGTCTTTCAGTTCTACCAAAAGAGGCTAAGTAATGGCTAATTCCATTCCGCTCTCTGCGTACATGTGCTAGTTTAAAAACATTCTTCAAGATGATGAAGTTTTAGAACAATTTCAAGCACAAACAATTTTGAAGGGTAATCGTGTATTTCCCGGGACATTCAAAACTATTTTTCAGTGTTGTTCATCGTTACAACATTTATAATATATTCATCTTTCTTTTGAATAAAACCAAACTTGTGCCTCCATGCATTGAAATAAAAGTGTATAGTTATAAGTCTAAAAGACAAACATTACAACATAGCATCCACACAAGTACATGGGATGCAAGACCTATCTAACCTTCACCGCGGAAAGAGAAAATCCAACTCTACAAAGAAGACAACTAGTTGATGACGTCATAGACCGCCAACATCGTACAACGAACATTTGTATCCTTGACTAGGCACACTCTCATACCTCACCCACCACTAATTAGACCAGATCCGGGTGATCCAATTATTTGAGGGAGAGATTTCCCTTGTAGGTCTCGGAATGCATGCAAAAACATCTTATAGACGGTGTAGAGGACTAAAAAATGTGGGCCCCATCCTCTGCACCACCACAAAACACCATAGGCCTCGTCTATCGCAAAATATATCCACAAATGTCGGTCAATGCCCATCGAGTGATCCCATGCGACCAAGAAGCCACAATACGAGATCCTTCATGACGTATTGTAATCCTTGCCACCTAAGGTAGCTGCATGAGCATGATGTTAGCACTCCTAGGATGAGCTTGCTAGAGCTAAAGTGGATACCAACAACATGCAAACCAGGCCGGATCCTACCTAAGTGAAGAACACATCCAAAGGGGGGTAATGTTGTCCACACCACCATCGTCTTGGCAAGCCAAATCTAGGCTTTCTTTGAAATATTCAGATTTAGGTTTTTGCCCTCTCGCAAGGATACCCCAAAGGGAGGCAAGCTGGCTAGGACTAGATCACGAGAGGTAGAGGTGAATCAATGATGCTTGATAATGCCATCGAGAGGGCATTGCCACACCGGCACCGGCACATGTTGAGCAAGGCTTTCGCCCATAGCGTCATGAGGACCCATCATAAACGATGTAACTCTACGGCAAACATAATAACAAAATCCTATCATCACCTATAGTCGTGACCGCCCGAGAACCTCGTTGGTCCAGGGCGATGCCAGGCCCCAGGCAGCCGGGATCGTGCCCTCCCGTTCCTTCGTCCATTGTAGATACAGTAATACTGTTCAATATGGTAGCCCTGTTGTTCGCAATAACGATTTTTTTTCCTTTTATGGCTGGGTGAGCAAGAAAAGGATTTGACTCTTGAAGATATCAACTCATATGTTTGCTCCATACATTCAAAAACATTTTTTGTATTTTCTATAAGAATGGATAAATAGAAATGGGTACATTCCTCTTTCTCGCGGACCGTGCCTCCAGCCTGGCACGTCACATGTCCTGGGTCATGGAGGGACGCACGGGCACTGTGAGGTAGTAATCTCATCTCATCATTAATGAACTTGTAGCATAGAAATTTAGTTTTTTTTCTTTCCAAATTTATCAAAATATGATAGTATCTTAAAATATGAAGAGGCTAAGTTTTCTCCCAAATACTCCTTTTGTTCACAAATATAGGATGTTTCATCCTTTTGTAAATCCAATGTATATAGACATTTTTTAGTGTGTTTCTTCACTTATTTCAGTCCGTATTTAGTTCATATTAATAAAATATCTAAAACATATTATATTTGTGAGCGGAGCAAGTGGCATTTTCGCACGCTTAATTTGTTGAGGATCGTAGCAGAAATTTAAAATTTTCTACGGAGTAATCTAGCAACGAGGGGAAGGGAGTGCATCTACATACCCTTGTAGATCGCTAAGAGGAAGCGTTACAAGAACGCGGATGAAGGAGTCGTACTCGTAGCGATTCAGATCGCGGTTGATTCCGATCTAAGCGCCGAACAACGGCGCCTCCGCGTTCAACACACGTGCAGCCCGGTGACGTCTCCTACGCCTTGATCCAGCAAGGGGAGAAGGAAAGGTTGGGGAAGACTCCGTCCAGTAGCAGCACGACGGCGTGGTGGTGGTGGAGGAGCGCGGGGCTCCAGCAGGGCTTCGCCAAGCACTACGAGAGACGAGGAGGGAGAGAGGTAGGGCTGCGCCAAGAGAGAGATCAAATCGTGTGTTGGGCAGCCCCCATACCTCAAGTATATATAGAGGGAGGGGAGGGGGCTGCGCCCCCTCTAGGGTTCCCACCCCAAGGGGTGCGGCAGCCCCAGATCCCATCTAGGGTGGCGGCCACAAGGGGGAGAGGGGAGGCGCACCTGGGGTGGGCCTTAGGGCCCATCTGCCCTAGGGTTTGCCCCCCTCCCTTCTTGGAGGCGCCTTGGTGGGAGGTGCCAAAGCCCACCTAGGGGCTGTTCCCTTCCCACTATTGGCCCATGTAGGCCTCCGGGGCTGGTGGCCCCACCTGGTGAACCCCCCGGACCCCTCCGGTGGTCCTGGTACACTACCGGTGATGCCTGGAACACTTCCGGTGACCAAAACCATACTTCCTATATGTCAATCTTTACCTCCGGACCATTCCGGAACTCCTCATGACGTCCAGGATCTCATCTGGGAGTCCAAACAACATTCGGTAACCGCGTACATACTTTCCCTGTAACCCTAGCGTCATCGAACCTTAAGTGTGTAGACCCTACGGGTTCGAGAGTCATGCAGACATGGCCGAGACAACTCTCCGGTCAATAACCAACAGCGGGATCTGGATACTCATGTTGGCTCCCACATGCTCCACGATGATCTCATCGGATGAACCACGATGTCAAGGATTCAATCAATCCCGTATACAATTCCCTTTGTATATCGGTACGATACTTGCCCGAGATTCGATCGTCGGTATCCCGATACCTTGTTCAATCTCGTTACCGGCAAGTCTCTTTACTCGTTCCGTAACACATCATCCCATGATCAACTCCTTGATCACATTGTGCACATTATGATGATGTCCTACCGAGTGGGCCCAAAGATACCTCTCCGTTTACACGGAGTGACAAATCCCAGTCTCGATTCGCGCCAACCCAACAGACACTTTCGGAGATACCCGTAGTGTACCTTTATAGCCACCCAGTTATGTTGTGACGTTTGGCACACCCAAAGCACTCCTACGGTATCCGGGAGTTGCACAATCTCATGGTCTAAGGAAATGATACTTGACATTAGAAAAGCTTTAGCATATGAACTACATGATCTTGTGCTAGGCTTAGGCTTGGGTCTTGTCCATCACATCATTCTCCTAATGATGTGATCCCGTTATCAACGACATCCAATGTCCATGGTTAGGAAACCGTAATCATCTATTGATCAACGAGCTAGTCAACTAGAGGCTTACTAGGGACATGGTGTTGTCTATGTATCCACACATGTATCTGAGTTTCCTATCAATACAATTCTAGCATGGATAATAAACGATTATCATGAACAATGAAATATAATAATAACTAATTTATTATTGCCTCTAGGGCATATTTCCAATAGTATCCCACTTGCACTAGAGTCAATAATCTAGTTCACATCGCCATGTGATTAACACTCACAGGTCACATCGCCATGTGACCAACATCCAGAGAGTTTACTAGACTCAATAATCTAGTTCACATCACTATGTGATTAACACTCAATGAGTTCTGGGTTTGATCATGTTATACTTGTGAGAGAGGTTGTAGTCAACGGGTCTGCCATATTCAGATCCCTATGTATTTCACAAAACTTTATGTCATATCGTAGATGATGCTACCACGTTCCACTTGGAGCTATTCCAAATTGTTGCTCCATTATACGTATCAGGTATCTCTACTCAGAGCTATCTGGATAGGTGTTAAGCTTGCATCGACGTAACTCTTTACGTCGAACTCTTTATCACCTCCATAACCGAGAAACATTTCCTTATTTCTCTAAGGATAATTTTGACCGCTATCTGGTGATCCACTCCTAGATCACCTTTGTACCCTCTTGCCAGACATGTGGCAAGGCACACATCAGGTGCGGTACTTAGCATGGCATACCGTATAGAGCCTATGACAAAAACATAGGGGACGACTTCGTCCTTCCTCTTTCTTCTGCCGTGGCCAATCTTTGAGTCTTACTCAACTTCACACCTTACAACTCAGGTAAGAACCCTTTCTTTGACTGATCTATTTTGAACTCCTTCAAAAACATGTCAAGGTGTGTGTTCTTTGAAAGTATCATCAGACGTCTTGATCTATCTCTATAGATCTTGATGCCCAATATGTAAGCAGTTTTATCCAGGTCTTCTTTGAAAATCACTCTTCAAACAACCGTTTATGCTTTCCAGAAATTCTACATTATTTCGGATCAACAATATGTCATCCACATATACTTATCAGAAATGTTGTAGTGCTCCCACTCACTTTCTTGTAAATACAAGTTTCTAACAAACATTGTATAAACCTAAAAGCTTTGATCACTCCATCAAAGCATATATTCCGATTCCGAGATGCTTGCTCTAGTCCATAGAAGGATTGCTGGAGCCAGCATACCTTTTAGCATCCTTAGGATCGACAAAACCTTTTATTGCATCACATACAACTTTTTCTTACGAAAACTCGTTTTGACATCCATCTGTCAGATGCTAACATGATTTCGACGGACTTAAGCATCGCTACAGGTGAGAAATTCTCATCGTAGTCAACTCCTTGAACTTGTGAAAAGACTCTTTCCCATAAGTCGAGCTTCATAGACGGTAACATTACCGCCCACGTCCGTCTTCTTCTTAAAGATCCATTTATCTCAATGGCTTGCCGATCATCGGGCAAGTCCACCAAAGTCCATACTTTGTTCTGATACATGGATCCTATCTCGGATTTTATGGCTTCTAACCATTTGTCGGAATACGGGACCACCATCGCTTCTCCATAGCTCGTAGGTTCATTGTTGTCTAACAACATGATATTTAAGACAGGATTACCGTACCACTCAGGAGTAGTACATATCCTTGTCGACCTATGAGGTTCGATAGCAACTTGATCCGAAGCTTCATGATCACTATCATTAACTTCCTATTCAACATACGTAGGCGCCACAGAAAACATCTTTCTATGTTGCATCACTCTCTGGTTGAAGTAAAGGTTCGACAACCTCATCAAGTTCTATCTTCCTCCCACTCAATTCTTTCGAGAGAAACTCCTTCTCGAGAAAGGACCCGTTCTTAGCGACAAACAATTTGCCCTCGGATCTGAGATAGAAGGTATACCCAACTGTCACCTTTGGGTATCCTATGAAGATGTGTTTTTCCGCTTTTGGGTTCGAGCTTCTCCGGCTGAAGCCTTAAGCATCACAGCCCCAAACATTAAGAAACGACAATTTTGGTTTCTTGCCAAACCATATTCATACGACGTCGTCTCAACGGACTTAGATGGTGTCCTATCTAAAGTGAATGCAGCTGTCTCTAACGCATATCCTCAAAATGAAAACGGTAGATCGGTAAGAGACATCATAGATCGCACCATATCTCATAAGGTTCGATTACGACGTCCGGACACACCATTACCCTGTGATGTTCTAGGTGGCTTCAACTGTGAAACAATTCCACAATGTCTTAAGTGATTGCCAAACTCATAACTCAGAAATTCTCATCGATCAGATCGTAGAAATTTGATCTTCTTGTTATGATGGTTCTTAACTTCACTCTGAAACCGCTTGAACTTTTCAAATGTTTCAGACTTGTGCTTCATTAAGTAAATATACCTATATCTACTCAAATCGTCAGTGAAGATGAGAAAATAGCGATATCCACCGCACACTTCAATTCTCATTGGATCACACGCATCAGCATGTATGATTTCCAACAAGTCACTTGCCCGTTTCATTGTACCTGAAAACGGGGTCTTAGTCATCCTACCCATGAGGCATGGCTCGCATGTGTCAAGCGATTCAAAATCAAGTGACTCCAAACATCCATCAACACGGAGTTTCTTCATGCATCTTACGCCAATATGACCTAAGCGGCAGTGTCACAAGAAAGTGGTACTATCTACATCTTTTGGCGTGAACATGTGTATTACCACGACCGAGATTCACTGAACCATTCACATAGGGTGCATGACCATGAAAGGTATTATTCATGTAAACAGAATAACCATTATTCTCTAACTTAAATGAATAATCGTATTGCAATGAACATGATCTAATCATATTCATGCTCAACGTAGACACCTGATAACATTTATCTAGGTTCAATACTAATCCCGAAGGCAGATGGAGCATGCGATGGTGATCTCATCAACTTTGGAAATACTTCCAACACACATCGTCACCTCGCCCTTAGCCAGTCTCCATTTAGTCCGTAGCTTTTGCTTCAAGTCACCAATAATAGCAACTGAACCGGTATCCAATACCCAGGTGTTACCAGGAGTACTAATGAGGTACACATTAATAACACGTATATACTTTGTTGAAGTTGCCAGCCTTCTTATCTACCATGCATTTGGGGTAATTCCGCTACCAGTGACCGTTCCCCTTACAATAGAAGCACTTAGTCTCGGGTTTGGGTTCAACCTTGGGTTCCTTCACTGGAGCGGCAACTGGTTTGCCATCCATGAAGTTTCCCTTCTAGCCCTTGCCCTTCTTGAAACCAGTGGTCTTGTTAAACCATCAACACTTGATGCTCCTTCTTGATTTCTACCTTTTGCGGTCTTAAGCACCGCGAACAGCTCCGGGATCAACTCCATCCCTTGCATGTCATAGTTCATCACGAAGATCTAGTAGCTTAGTGATAGTGGCTAGAGAACTCTATCAATCACTATCTTATCTGGAAGTTTAACTCCCACTTAATTTAAGTGATTGTAGCACCCCAGACATTCTGAGCACATGCTCACTAGCTGAGCTATTCTCCTCCATCTTGTTGGCAAAAGAATTTGTCAAAGGTCTCATACCTCTCAACACGGGCATGAGCCTGAAATCCCAATTTCAGCTCTTGGAACTTCTCATATGTCTTATGGCGTTCAAAACGTCATTGGAATCCCGATTCTAAGCCGTAAAGTATGGTGCACTAAACTATCAAGTAGTCATTAGGATGTGTCTGTCAGGTGTTCACAACATCCACAGACGACGTTGTAGGGGTTTACACATCGAGCAGTGCATCAAAGATGTAAGCCTTCTGTGTAGTAGTGAGGACACTCCTCGGACTACGGACCCAGTCCGCATCATTGCTTACAATATCTTTCAACTTAGTCTTTCTCTAGGAATGTATTGAAACACGGAGCTACAACGTGAGCTATTTATCTACAACATATTTGCAAAGACAATTTAGACTATGTTCATGATAATTGAGTTCATCTAATCAAATTATTCAATGAACTCCCACTCAGATAGACATCCCTCTAGTCATCTAAGTGAAACATGATCCGAGTCAACTAGGCCGTGTCCGATCATCACGTGAGACGGACTAGTCAACATCGGTGAACATCTTCATGTTGATCGTATCTTTTATACGACTCATGCTCGACCTTTCGGTCTTCCGTGTTCCGAGGCCATGTCTATACATGCTAGGCTCGTCGAGTCAACCTAAGTGTATTGCGTGTGTAAATCTGGCTTACACCCGTTGTATTCGAACGTTAGAATCTATCACACCCGATCATCACGTGGTGCTTCGAAACAATGAACCTTCGCAACGGTGCACAGTTAGGGGGAACACTTTCTTGAAATTATTATGAGGGACCATCTTATTTAAGCTACCGTCGTTCTAAGCAAATAAGATGTAAAACATGATAAACATCAGATGTAATCAAATAGTGACATGATATGGCCAATATCATTTGCTCCTTTTGATCTCCATCTTCGGGGCTCCATGATCATCGTTTTCACCGGCATGACACCATGATCTTCATCATCATGATCTCCATCATCGTGTCTTCTTGAAGTTGTCTCATCATCTATTACTTCTATTACTATGGCTAACGGTTTAGCAATAAAGTAAAGTAATTACATGACGTTCAAGTTGACATGCAGGTCATAAATAAATTAAGACAACTCCTATGGCTCCTGCCAGTTGTCATACTCATTGACATGCAAGTCGTGATTCCTGTTACAAGAACATGATCAATCTCATACATCACATATATCATTCATCACATCCTTTTGGCCATATCACATCACACGACATATGCTGCAAAAACAAGTTAGACGTCCTCTAATTATTCTTGCAAGTTTTTATGTGGCTGCTATAGGTTTCTAGCAAGAACGTTTCTTACCTACGCCAAAACCACAACGTGATATGCCAATTTCTATTTACCCTTCATAAGGACCCTTTTCATCGAATCCGATCCGACTAAAGTGGGAGAGACAAACACCCGCTAGCCACCTTATGCAACTAGTGCATGTCAGTCGGTGGAACCAGTCTCACGTAAGCATACGTGTAAGGTCGGTCCGGGCCGCTTCATCCCACGATGCCGCCGAATCAAGATAAGACTAGTAACGGCAAGTAAATTGACAAAATCGACGCCCACAACAACTTGTGTTCTACTCGTGCATAGAAATTACGCATAGACCTAACTCTGATACCACTGTTGGGGATCGTAGCAGAAATTTAAAATTTTCTACGCATCACCAAGATCAATCTATGGAGTAATCTAGCAACGAGGGGAAGGGAGTGCATCTACATACCCTTGTAGATCGCTAAGTGGAAGCGTTACAAGAACGCGGATGAAGGAGTCGTACTCGTAGCGATTCAGATGGCGGTTGATTCCGATCTAAGCATCGAACAACGGCACCTCCGCGTTCAACACACGTGCAGCCCGGTGACGTCTCCTACGCCTTGATCCAGCAAGGGGAGAAAGAGAGGTTGGGGAAGACTCCGTCCAGCAGCAGCACGACGGCGTGGTGGTGGTGGAGGAGCGCGGGACTCCAGCAGGGCTTCGCCAAGCACTACGAGAGACGAGGAGGGAGAAAGGTAGGGCTGCGCCAAGAGAGAGATCAAATCGTGTGTTGGGCAGCCCCCCATACCTTAAGTATATATAGGGGGAGGGGAGGGGGCTGCGCCCCCTCTAGGGTTCCCATCCCAAGGGGTGCGGCAGCCCCAGATCCCATCTAGGGTGGCGGCCACAAGGGGGAGAGGGGGAGGCGCACCTGGGGTGGGCCTTAGGGCCCATCTGCCCTAGGGTTTGCCCCCCTCCCCTCTTGGAGGCGCCTTGGGCCTTGGTGGGAGGCGCCCCAGCCCACCTAGGGGCTGGTCCCTTCCCACTATTGGCCGATGTAGGCCCCCGGGGCTGGTGGCCCCACCTGGTGGACCCCCGGATCCCTCCGGTGGTCCCGGTACACTACCGGTGATGTCCGGAACACTTCCGGTGACCAAAACCATACTTCCTATATATCAATCTTTACCTCTGGACCATTACGGAAATCCCCGTGACGTCCGGGATCTCATCCGAGACTCCGAACAACATTCGGTAACCGCGTACATACTTTTCCTATAACCCTAGCGTCATCGAACCTTAAGTGTGTAGACCCTACGGGTTCGGGAGTCATGCAGACATGGCCGAGACAACTCTCCGGTCAATAACCAACAGCGGGATCTGGATACCCATGTTGGCTCCCACATGCTCCACGATGATCTCATCGGATGAACCACGATGTCAAGGATTCAATCAATCCCGTATACAATTCTCTTTGTCTATCGGTACGATACTTGCCCGAGATTCGGTCGTCGGTATCCCGATACTTTGTTCAATCTCGTTACCGGCAAGTATTTTTACTCATTCCGTAACACATCATCCCATGATCAACTCCTTGATCACATTGTGCACATTATGATGATGTCCTACCGAGTTGGCCCAGAGATACCTCTCCGTTTACACGGTGTGACAAATCCCAGTCTCGATTCGCGCCAACCCAACAGACACTTTTGGAGATACCCGTAGTGTACCTTTATAGCCACCCAGTTACGTTGTGACGTTTGGCACACCCAAGGCACTCCTACGGTATCTGGGAGTTGCATAATCTCATGGTCTAAGGAAATGATACTTCACATTAGAAAAGCTTTAGCATACGAACTATACGATCTTTGTGCTAGGCTTAGGATTGGGTCTTGTCCATCTCATCATTCTCCTAATGATGTGATCCCGTTATCAACGACATCCAATGTCCATGGTTAGGAAACCGTAACCATCTATTGATCAACGAGCTAGTCAACTAGAGGCTTACTAGGGACATGGTGTTGTCTATGTATCCACACATGTATTTGAGTTTCCTATCAATACAATTCTAGCATGGATAATAAATGATTATCATGAACAATGAAATATAATAATAACTAATTTATTATTGCCTCTAGGGCATATTTCCAACATAATTAGTTACTGGGCAAAGAATTCCTAAAATCTTCAGAATAGGAAGTATACTTGGAGCAACGAGCAGAGCAACCCTACCATGTCAAAGCTAGATGCCTTTTTCTGCAATGAGGAGTGGGACCTTACCTTCGACAAGCACATCCTCCATGCGTTGTCCTCTTCACTCTCAGATCATTGTCCTCTCCTTTTGGCAAATAATGATGGTCCTAGGCGGCCTAAGACATTCCGTTTCGAAAACTTCTGGACCAACATGCCCGGCTTCCGTCAACTTGTTCAAGACGTGTGGAGCGAGCCCTCCACAGACACCAAGCCCTACCAACGACTCTTCCATAACTTGAAAGCTACTAGCCGCGGGCTGAAAGCATGGAGTAAATCGCTCTTCTCCAATGCCAAAACAACTTCATATGGCTCTAGAAATCATTCTTCGCCTGGACGAGGCTCAAGACAACAAAGAGCTAAGTTGCACTGAGAGAGAGCCGAGAAAAAGACTCAAAAGACGGGTTGTCGGACTTGCAGTCATGGAGAGGGCTAGAAAAAGGCAAAGCTCCAGGATCACTAACATTAAAGAGGGTGATGCCAATACCCGTTTTTTCCACCTGGAGATCAATGGAAGACGGTGGAAAAATCTAATTCACCGCCTTAAACATGGGAATGGATGGGTAACGGACCATGACCACAAGAAGATCATCGTTTAGGATCACTTCTCGGCCATGATAAAAAAGAGCAACCCTCCCACCCAAAGCATCAACTGGGCTACCATCCCTACTGTTGAGCACGATCTTTCCCATCTTGGGGACCCCATCACAGAGGAGAAGGTCAAGGCTGCGATTTTTGCCTTCCCCAGTAACAAGGCTCCGGGGCCTGATGGTTTCACCGGGAAATCTTCAAAGTTTGTTGGGATATTATCAAATATGACATCATGCTTGTGATCAATAACTTCTCGAACCTCCACGCTGAACATTTCCATTGGTTAAACTCGGCCAATATTGCTCTCATCCCCAAGAAGGATGGTGCTGAGGACATTACAATTTTTAGGCCTATCAGTCTCATCCATGCCGTGGCCAAGCTCATTGCCAAAATACTAGCTGCTCGTCTTGCCCCACACATGAATGATATCGTCTCCATCACGCAAAGTGCATTCATCAAGGCACACAACATCCATGACAACTTTTTGTATGTTCGAAATAGGGCCCGAAAATTCCACCGCACTAAGAAGCCAATGCTGCTCTTCAAGCTCGACATTAAGAAGGCCTTTGACTCCGTTAGGTGGGACTACCTCATGGACACTCTCAATCATCATGGCTTCCCCGCCCGCTTCCGAGGATGGATATCGGCCTTGCTCTCCTCTGCTTCTTCCCGGGTTCTTCTCAATGGGATCGTCGGGGACCCGATTAAGCATGGTTGTGGCCTTCGCCAAGGCGACCTGATGTCCCCCTTGCTCTTCGTTCTCGCCATCGACCCGCTGCACCACATTTTGAGCAAGGCTACTATGCAGGGCCACCTCCACTCTCTTGGTGGTCGACTACCGGGCATCCGGGCTTCTCTGTATGCTGATGATGCTGTTGTTTTCTGCGCCCCTATCAAGGAAGATGTCCAGTTCCTCACCGCTACGCTTGCCTCCTTCAGGGAGGCCACGGGCTTGGTCACCAACTGCCCTAAGAGTCTGGTTGCATCAATCCGGTGCGAGGGCGTTGATCTTGATGACATCTTGCAGTCTTTCCCGGCCTGCCACTCTTCCTTCCCCATCCGTTATCTGGGTTTACCACTTGCGATCAGAAGGTTGATGAGGGTAAACTTGCAACACTTAGAAGATCAAGCTGCCGGGAAGCTTGCACAGGGGGAGGCATGTTGCTATTGCGGGTCGAATGACCCTTGTCAAAGCGGTGCTCACGGCTATGGCAATCTACCATCTTACACCGCTTGACCTTCCGATGGAGGTGCTTAGGAAGATTGGCTCCTTGCGGCGTGCCTACCTTTGGGCTGGTTCAGACAAGGTGTCCGGTGGGAAGTGTAAAATCAACTGGGAGCTAGTCTGCAAGCCTAAGGAGTTTGGGGGCCTCGGAATTCGTAACCTTGGGAAGTTCGCTACTGCGTTGCGCTTAAGATGGTTGTGGCTTGAATGGGATGACCCTCCGAGAGCTTGGTTTGGCTTGGGAACTCCGTGCAACAACAAAGATCAGGACATCTTCGCGGCAGCCACTAAGGTTACTATTGGTGATGGCGCCACCGCGAGATTCTGGGAATCATCTTGGCTGGAGGGGATGAGACCCAAAGATATTGCACCAAAAAATTTCGAGATCTCGCGGAAAAAGGGGACCACAGTGAACAAGGCTTTGAGGGATAATGCTTGGGTTAATCACATCGATACCCAACATGGGATGACGCTTGCTCACATTCAACAATTTGCCACTATATGGGAAAAGCTAGCCAATGTCAACATACAACCTGGAGTTTGTGATTCTATCATCTGGAAGCTCACTAATGCCGGGACTTACACTGCTTCGTCGGCTTACAAGGCCCAATTCGCTGGTCATCTATGCTCACCCTTGCAGGATATGGTTTGGAAGGTTTGGTCACCCCCCAAGTGCAATTTTTTGCTTGGTTGGTCACTCAAAACAGGATTTGGACAGCAGATAGACTTCAGCGTAGAGGATGGCCCAATTGCGATCAATGCCCTCTTTGTAACCAGGTGAAGGAATCGGCGGCCCGCCTCCTTTTCAATTGCGATCAATGCCCTCTGGAAGGAGGTGTTCCCATGACTGAATCTTCAAGTTGACACGACGAATTGACATATCTTCACCACGGTTAAAGCTTGGTGGCAAGGAATCATCAACATTGCCCATCAAAGAAAGGCTCTCTCATCGTTCATCCACCTTGTTGGATGGGAGATTTGGAAAGAAAGGAACGCGCGTGTCTTTAGAAATAAAGCGGCACTGGTGGGCGTGATTGTTAACCTTATTAAGGAGGAGACAACGCTTCGGGCTATTGCGGGTGCCAAACATTTGTGTAATGTAATACCGCGATAGTAATTAGTTAGCGTTTCTGTCGCTTGAGCGGCGTGTATCTCACAAACTTCTCTCTTAATCAATGAAAATGGCAAGTCTTTTGCCTTCTTTCAAAAAAAAAGAATTCCTAAAAAAAAGCTACTGGACAAGGAACATCACAATTCTACCTGTCTCATAGTTTAACTTTCATGCAGGCGGTGGAAAAAGGTGTTTTTTTTTCTAGCTTTTGAAGATACGAACAAACCGTGGAAAGAAGGCGGACCGATGGAGCTCCGGTTCAACCTGTGCCTGCTTAACGTTCTTCCTGACGCGTGTGCGTGCGTGTGACTAAGTATGTTGGAAGCTGTAACTCGATCTCCCCCTTTTACCCGAAGAGGTTTCCCAACAAGTTCATCGAGCTCTGTAACATATGATTAGTTTGATTTGACGACCTTACTTTCCTGGTACAGTCAAGAATTCGAAGTTTTGAATCACACCAGTCCTTTTCTTCCTGGTCCACCAAAGAAACCAAGTAGTAGAGATGGAGATTACTATAATCTATCTACTGCCATCCCTTCCCCGCGGCAGTGTTTTGAATCTCTGACCACTGGACCTGGATCCGGACCAGTGAATTCTAGATTCAAAAACCGTCGCCGTCTAGCTAGAGAGCTTCGCAAATCGAAACTTCAAAAAATGGTGGCGGTTGGTTGACTCTTTATCAATATATGCTTCACTGCCTCGCCAGAACAAAAACGATCGACTACGTTCGCTTACCATCATTTAACACCAGTCGCTAACACGACCAACAGCCTTAGCCATCGGCCGATCACGCGCAGGGAACGGAAAGAAGCTCCAGTCGAAATTGAATAGTACAGCTAGAGTATCCCTCCATTCTTTCTCTGCCGTACAGTTACATGCTGACCTTTGATCCTGTGAAAATTCCGAGTTTCTGAGGCTCTGACCGGACCATCAACCCGGACTCGCCTGGTCAGTTGGCCCCCTTAACGCCGGGGCTGGCTGCTGCATTCTCATCCACGAACAGGAACAGCTCGATCCGGGCAGCAGTCTGGCTGCTCGTGCATGCCACCGAGCGAATGGTCTCCCTACTAGTACTCCCCCGTGCATTCACAGTGACGGTGCTGGGTACGCCTGGACCGTTGGTTTGATTAGTCAGGCGAGACTGCGCAGCCAGCCGGCCGCCGGCAGGTCCCCGCGATTTCTCCCGCTGCGTGGAAAAATAGAAACAACAGAGACGGCGCCTGGCGGAAGCGGCGCAGAAGGTTCTTGCGCAGTTGCTTGTTGGACGGGGAAACGCTCCAACGCGCGCAGCATCCGAGTAAGTATCAGAGATCGGAATTGTACTAGTAGTATAGTAGTGGTAGGGTGGGAGGAGTTGACCTCTCTCTTTCTCTGGATCTGCCGGGAGCAGACGGAGAAACGAGACACGGGAGTCGTTGCGACACATGGAACGGAAAGCTTTGCTCGAGGCATGCATGATGGGCTCGTCTTCGTCTTCTTCTCGTATACAAGTAAACCCGTCCTTGTCAGACACTGGAGCTCGAGAGTGATGGATTGGTGTTCCTGTCTGGTAGGAGGGGAGTACTTTTATTGTTGCGAACGAGTCTTTTATCTTCGTTGTTGTTTTTTTGGATTAGTGCGTGTTTTCACAAATCTTAGCAGCGTGTTCTTGGTCGTGTAGATAATAATAAAAATCTCAAAAGAAAGCCATTCTAGCCTTCTAGGTAGGACTGTTGCACGCACGTACTTCAGTTTCAAGCACTTGTTTTGGTCGAGCAATGCTACACTGTTCTGGACTTTGCATGCGTCTTACCTTGCCAGTCAAGATTGATCTTCTCTTTTCATCAACTAGGGCCATGATTTTCTACCGCATTTCAAACACTAATGTGTTATTTTTGTCCCCAGAGTACCCAACAATCCTTTGAACATGTAAAACAGGCACACTGTGCCCAACGACAGAAGCTGCCGCACAAGTTCCAGGAGCGAGCCACGACCACCTAGCCCGGGCACGATCCGCCGGCCGGTTGATCGGCGACCACGTCTCGGCAAGGAAGTTGATCGCTGACCACAATTAAGGACGACATGCGTCCGGCGAGTCACAGTCCGCACCGGTATAACAAACACATCTCGAACTGAAATTTGCGTCGAGAGACAGGACAGGAGCTGAACGCAACATGCGCGGTTTGACTGCGGTTCCAGGTCGCGGCGAAGCACCGGGAGAGGGAGAGGGAGGCATGTGGCGTTTGGCGACGGCGCCCGCGCTGACCGGGGCCGGGAAGGAAGGCGTCCGTGTCATGTGGAGCACGAATTAAACGCGCGCGCGCGCGCAGGAGCGGGTCGCCGCTGGGTTAAGCCGGGAGGGAGGGAGAGGGGCAGCGGCAGTTCGCCGGCGGGTGAAAGGGACGCGGCGGGCCGGGCTCTCCTGCGTGCCGCCGGGACGACAGCGACGGAGAGGATTCCGTGCCTGCCAAGTTCCAGGATTCCAGATTCTGGTCTCCAGTAGAATCTGCGTTTCTCTCTTTTTTTAAACCTTTGTCGGGTTCGAAAACTTGGAAATGGCAGGGCCGGATGGAATTTACATGCTGATCATGTCCCCATTCCAGGAACAGTGTCAACAAGCCGGTGGATGGACGATTCAAAGCTCCGGCTTAAGGACTGGCGATCAGCAGTCTTTAGTTTTTAATATTTTTTTAAAAAAAGTACCATGGATAAGATGACCGAATTGTCTTCCTACGGAGGAAGAAGAAGAAGCGAAATCATGGTTGAATTATGAGAAACGAATCAAAAAAACTCCATTAAGATTCAAAGTTTGAGTCTTAATTTGGGTCAAGTCAAAAGAAAGTGTAAGGTTGTTCTAAGTTTTGTAATTCGACATTCCAAACTTATTCTAGTTCAAGCCTTCTCCGAGTCAAACTTCTTGCTACACATGTGTTCTCTTTTTCCCCCTCTTGCAAGGCGACTAGTGCAAAGCTTTTTTCCCCCTTGATCTCCCCTGGCGAGCATGTGGATTTGCCTCCCCTCTGCCTGCATCTTTGGCTGCCGGTGGCGGCGAGAGGAATCCTGGTGTCTCAGCTCCGGATAGTAGATATGTTAGGGTTTAGGACGACGCTCGAAGGGATGTGCTCCATGGTCCATCTTGGTTGTAGGGTGAATCGCGTTGCCCGCCGTCCGTGAGACGCCTTTCGATCCCGGGTTTGAGGGTAGCTGGCTTTTGCTGCGACGGGGATAGATGGTTGTTGCGTCCATGGTTTGGTCTTCTGAGTGCAGGCACGTGCACGATGCGTTCATGGTGGTGTCTTCCCCATGACCCAAGTTTCCTTTTAGGTGTAGGTCGCAACGGAGGACAATGCATTGCAAGTGTTTTACTCCCTCCTACCTGCCTTTGAGTTTTTTTGTTGAGCACTTTCTATCTCCCACTTATGTTTCCATTTTTCTGTAAATTGATGGCTTCGTTAATTTAAGGTCGAGCTCTTCATGAGCCTCCATCCTAACAGCAAGATCATAATCAAGGAGGTGATCCCATTTATTGCAAACAAATTATATTTGGGGAAGATGTGAGGTGAAATAGGCCATCACCAACTTGATCTAATACTAATACCTACAAAGCTAGATTACGAAAATATCTTTGGAATATTAGATTCTTGGAAAGTGTGTTTAAAAAAAAAGATTATAGGAAAGGTCAACTTCTATAGTGTCAAGTAAATTGACCCTTGAGAATCCATCAGAAAATCATTCAGTGAAACCGTTATCTTCTTTTTGAAAAGGAGGATGACCCCTTGCCTCTGCATATGAAAGATGCATGCAACTATTTTATTAATTATTATTAAAGATCTTGCAAAGTAATACATCAATATGTCTGAGGCCACCATCTTGACAACATCTGTCGCTACTCCTATCCAATGATATAGGGGTGTAGAGAGCGTGAGCCGAATACCCATACCTCTCACCTAAACCTAACATCTAAAGCCGGAGGCCCCAACCAAGCCATATGTCAGGTCTGGGGCACAAACCGGT
Organism: Triticum monococcum; assembly: GCA_034509565.1. Lineage (NCBI taxonomy): Eukaryota > Viridiplantae > Streptophyta > Magnoliopsida > Poales > Poaceae > Triticum > Triticum monococcum. The sequence continues at coordinate 197,117,264 of CM067842.1, read as the reverse complement.
CCAGCGCATTCTTATAGGTCGTCGTCGTTGTCTTCCATCGATCCATCTTCAAGTCATATACTACATCGCCGGACAACACCTCCTTCTTACACGCATCCAACATCACACATTTGTCGCCAAGGCCCTGCCACGCCACGTCGCCGAGGCTCCACATCGTCGATGCGTCACATGGAACGCCGCTCCACCGCAGATGTCGTCCACTGGTCCCTCGAGCCTATGTATACCTTCAAGAATGACGCCCCGAAGAGGGATACGACACAAGAGCGCCACTATCATCTGATCAACCGATCTAAGGTTTCCCCCGGAGGTGGCGGATAGGGGTCTAGAGCTTCTCCATGACGATGCCTTCAAGAAGGGGACGGCGCAGAAAACACCGCCATCGCCAGCCTTGGCAACAAGACAAGAGTAGGGTTTTCACCCGGATCCGCTCGAGGAATCTCCATCCAGCCTAGTGTGCACGAGACCGCCACCGGTCATCGCCGCCGCGCATGGAGCAGGCTGCACCGGCCAGATCTGATCTGACCGGAGGTCAAACCACGCGTACAGTAGATCCATCCACCTGGCCCTCCATGCCACCGCCGCCAATCCGAGATCCGACCGGCTGGAGAGCCGCCCACCACCGCGCCGCAAGACCCGACCAGCCGCGCCTCCACACGCCGAGGGCCCTGCCCTACCCAAGTCACAGGAGAGAAGGAGAGACCCCCGCCACCGCCATCTGCCCTCGGGCTTAGCCCGACGGGTCATGCTGCAGCGACGGGAGGAGAGGAGGGAGTAGATCGGGGCTCAGCGGCGTCTAGGGTAGCGGCCCTCCCGAGTCGCCCGATGCAGGAGCGACCTTGAAAATGGGAGAGATTTTTACTTCCCAGCCTCTGCACCAACTAGGGATGCATACAACCATTTTAGTATGAGTACCATGTCAATTCCAGAAATTGAACTCGGGTTGTTAGGCTGCATAACCGCATGCCCAATCACTGAGTCAAGGTTAGCTATCTAAAAAAATTAATCATAAAATTATATACTTAGTTGCCAAGAATTTGAGTCAATTTGCATTAACGGACAACATGTGTTGTTGGGCTCACCGGCTCACATGCAGACTCATATTACTTTTCTGCAGTTGGAAATTTAAAATTTTCACATTCCGCACCCCTCAAATATGAAATCGATCCATGCCAAGTGAAATTTTGCACAGTAAATTCCCAGTATATCTAACGCGGTGCCTTGACTAAATAGTTTGAATCCATGTGGTTTACTGTTCACGTGCCGTACAGCTACCACTGTAAACATCAAAGAAAAAAATAAGTCATGAAAAATATTCTTCCGCCGCACGTACACACAGTAGTACACATGTATAGCTTGCGGAAAGTAGGGATCGTGATGTGTGAAATCAACACCACTGAGTAATGAGTCACACACATTTTGTCCTTATAATTTTCTAGGCAGGTCGATTGCAGGATCACACTTCAAAAATGTACAGTGGTATTTTTTTTCTTGAAGGATAAATAAATCCGCGTTGCCCCCCCTAAACATTTTTCCCTCAAGATATTTTTTTGCGTTTCCCTCAAGAAATTAACTCAAACTTTTTTCAGACTTACTTAACCCTCTAAACAATTACGTTTTGGAGTAATTTACAAAGAGTCAGTTTACGTGAATGATAGTTTAGCTACCAAATGTGACCATTTATGACATGTGAAAAAAGGGCAACATATTCTTCATCGACGAAGTACATGTATGATTTTTGTTATACTTTATAGAACCTTCTATGGAAGATTTTATGTAACAGAAATCAGTTTTTTTTGAACATCAGTACAGACACAAGCGCTATGAGCACCTCCGAAAGACTGAGCCGGCATATCTTCTTGAAATTTATGAAGTCACCGTAAATGCGAATCGCCGGAAATTCTGAAATAAATCCAGGAATAAATGCGAGCACCAGAATTTAAATCCTGGTAGACTGGGGATACCACAGTCCCTCTAACCATTCAACTACAGGTTGGTTCGCAGTAACAGAAACCAGTTGGAGGGTAAAATGCTCTAGGATGTGATCGTCCAGGGTGTTAGAGGGGGAAGTGAGTCATGATATTTTAGTTACAAAGTTCTGTTCTTTACGTTTTCCAAAACAGGGTTTTCTCGACTTCCATTTGAAGAAACCATCGTCTTCAAGGTTCATGTAAAATGTACAAAAATAACATAATATCAAAATGCCAACCGAAGGACATCTACATTGTTTATGGTTGTTTTTAAAGAAACAACATCATTCTTGGCTCGTAGGTGGAAGTTGGAGGATCCACGGAAGCTATTTCAGAACTTGGATGTTGGTTGTATGCATCGTTGCTTTATTTATAAGGCGGCACGAAAGCCTATTTCGAGCATCGTTAAGAGATCACCATTGGTTAAGATCCAACACCTAAAATTTCATAAACAAAATAAATTATGGAATATGTGATCAATCTCAAATTTAATTCACTTTATGCATTAGTACATATCTCGACGAGCATGGTGGGCTCCCGGGAGCAGTACTACGCGAGGCGCGGTAGCTCGAGGAGTTGGTAAGCACAAGGCTGATACTTTCATAGGTGGCGACACTGATTTGCTCCTTACCAGAATAATTGTGGTACTCTAGAAATGGCGGAAGATCAATTGTTTCTTTTTAGTGGGCGGAGAACAATATGCATTACATATTCCAAAAAGAAACAATGCCATTGTTTGCTCGTAGGGCGCAGGCTGCATGATCAACAGAAACTGTTTGGACATGGTTAAAAGATCACCATTGGTGAAGATCCAAGGCCTCACAAATTTTGTAAACAGAAACAATTGTGGAATATGTGATCGAACTATATTATTTGACTTTGTGCAGTACATGTACATATGCCCGTCATTATTTGCAAAATCTGAAGTTGCGGTGCCTGCATGGCCAGCCGTATAGCTTATTTTACCACACATTGGCGGCTACGGCATGCACCCATGAACCTAATACTTTAATTTACCGAAAATGAATCAACCAAAGAAAAACGAATGTCCCCTCAAAAAAAAAAAAACGAACGAATGAATCCTCTCCATGTTAATTATTTGACTGTTAATATGCCCCTTCGACTATTTGTTATTCCTGACGTGGAGCCGGGTACTTCGCTGAATAGTAGCCGTTGATTTTCCGTTCAAAATTAGAGCCTTGAAACGATCGTTTCCCTCCTCTGCACTCTCTCCATTTTTTCCATGTGGTACAGCACCGCGTCGGCTGCCGCTGACACCAGCTCGGCTATGTCCCTGCACAGAGATTGCCATTGCATACAGTTAGCTCCCAATTGGTTGCATGCATGCATTTGCGCGTGGACATTCACGGCACAGATGGAATTATACTTAGTATATCGAAGAGGAAGAAAATGATGCATGCATGCATGAGTGACGTACCCTGTGGCCGAGTCGTAGGTGAGGCCGACGGTGTTCTTGGCCTCGCGGAGCGCGTACTTGTAGCGCTCCACGTCTTGCGGGAGGTAGTCGTCGGAGGCGGCGAGGGCCTCGGGGAGCACGAGGTCGGAGGGCTTGATGTTGTAGAAGATGGGGATGATGGTCTTGCGTGACTCTACGAGCGTGGCGAGCTCCCAGAGGCAGTACTCCGAGTCGAAGTAGCTCGGGGAGAAGATGGCCACGGCGACGCTGCATTCGCTGATTCCGGCGCTGATCGTCTCCCTGAGCCGGTCACCCGGCCGCATCGACATGTTGTCCAGGAAGCCGCGGATGCCGCTCTGCGCGAGGCGGTCGTAGAGCAGGCGCGCCACCGTCCGCTTCGTGTCCACGCCGCGGTGGTTGATGAACACGTCGTACTGGGGCTCGCCGGCCAGAGACTCCTCGTCGTACTCCAGCCGCCGCGCCACCACGGCCTGTCGCTGCTTCCCCCCCTCGCTCGCGCGCATGGCCTCCGCTGACGCGCTCAGCCGGGACGCCATGATGGAGGACCTACGGGAAACTCCGGTTGAGGCCATTGATCGAGCTAGCTAGGTCGAGCAAGCTCAGCGGCGTACGTGTGCGTGCGTGGATCGATGGAGATCTGTACTGCTACCGGCCGTACGTACGGGTGTGCAGGTAGCTAGCTAGCTAGGTCCGGAACGATCGAGACGTACGGTTGGCTAGCTCACGACAGCAGCCGGATGAATTGATCAAACTGATGGATGGATCGAAATGTCCGTTGGTGAAATGACCGATCGGGGAGCTCGGGTTTATATAAGGGTAGAGAGCGGGAGCTAGGATCGAGCTCTCCACGTACGGCGATGGAGACCGGCGGCACGCGCGCGAAATCGTTCGCCTGGTGGCTATGAGCAACTGGTCGCGGGCGGGATCAGAGGTTTGAAAAGGTGGAAAACTAGTAGTAGTAGACGCGTACGGAGCAGCTACCGATGGAGCCATATGGTACGTGGTAGTAGTAGTCCGGTTCAATGGTGCCCTCGCAAGACGCGAGAGGAACCAACACACAGACAGACCAAGATACTATAAACTAGTAGTGAACGTTTGATCTTACGTTGATCACTTTACAATCGTCTAGTATCTTCCGTTCATCGGTTTGCGTGGATAATATCATGCAGAATTGCAGATCGATCCGGCCTTTCTGCGACGAACGAAGGAACGAATTGAGGGGCGAATTCTAGGCAGCTTTGCTTTGATTTGTCAGCCAATGGGCATGCATGCTTGGACCGGAGAGGGGGAGCACATGCATGTGTGGAGTATTTTAGATGGATTGGGAGACAAGAAAACCAACCGACTGGACGGGTTGGAGGTGGAACAGAGACTCCGGCGAGAGGCGCGGGCGGGTAGAACTACCGTTTCAAAACAAGAGACCGTTTCCTTCCCGGGACGCGCGCGCGCGCATGGACGCTGACGTCATCTTGGACTCTCCGACTGTACGTACGTCCGTGTCTGCGTTCGCTTTGATGAGTTCAACTTTCAACACCTCGTACCACCTCCTCGTCCAAATTAACCCTAGCTAGTACATCTTTTCTCGGTAAAAAGGGGAGGTGATTCTTGTTTCTTCTTTTTGACAGTGGTAGTAATAAAGACGGTGATTCTTGCTTGTTTTACCGGACGAACGGGCGTCGCGTCGCGTCAAGAGGGTGCATGCCCGGTATTTGACGACATGCATGCATGGATCCACCTCGGAGCCAGGTACTGTAGATCGATTGTTTTGAGACGTAGGGCCCCGAGACTGATCCAAGAGATCTGGGTGACAGGGACTTGAAGAGATTATAGGTAGTCCAGGTAGGACGGCGTGCAGCTGCATGCATTGCGTGCGTGCGCGCATGCGTGCATACGTGTTGATTTGTTCCTATGAACACATTTTCTTTTTTTCTTGCGAGGAGCAGAATTTCAGCTGCAGCTACATAATTGCTGATATATTCTACTATGTCGTAATAGTGCAAATTAAAGTGTTGCATATCGAAATATCCAATTAACTGAATATTCTACGTGTAGATCTCTGTATGTGTGTTCTGCATATATACGTAGAAGGATGAAGAAGCTCTGCTAGTCCTTAGGGCATCTACAATCAGAGCACACATATCCCCCAAGTGTCCGGATGAAAAAAATCACCCAACTGGATTGTGCTTACTCAACTCAAAAACGTTCGGTCCAACGTCATGGAGGAGGCATGTGCCGCGCGTCGCGCCACATGCATTGTGGCCGGCTTGCCTTCTAATAGTCCGGGCAAGGAGGCGCCAGAGCACGAGGAGGTGGAGGCCACGGATATGGAAGATGCGAGCATTAGGAGGAGGAGGAGGAGGAGGAGGAGGAGGAGCCACCGTTGGAAGACGAGGAGGTTGAGTAGCCACCATCTGAGGAGGAGGAGGAGGCACCGACTCCGGAGCAAGCCGAATTCGGGATGGAGGACGCATGCGTGGAGTTCGAGATTTCCCAAGAGGAGGAGGAGGCGGAGTAGCATGCCATCCTCAACTCTATTTAGTCCGAGGTGGAGACGAACCCGTCGCTTCCTCCACGAGGCGGACATGGAGCTTGAGGAGGCCAGTGTGTCCGAGGAGGACGGGGAGGAGGCGCCGGCGTTTCGCCCGGCCGCCAATGGTCATGAGGCCGGTGTCTCCGGCACGGACGTCATCGACATATCCGATGACGAGTAGTGTAGTTGCTAGGTTGCTGGTTCCTACTATGATTTATGTACCTAAATCATGAATATTGCATGTCGTTGCATGAAAATGGGGATCATCAAATGGGGAGTGCGGTTGTGATGTGTGAAATATGGAAGGTGACCCGGCGCTAATTTGCTAGTTTGTAAAATATGGAATGTGATCGGACGCGTTCACGGAGGTATGGGGGCTTAATTTTATTATGTAGGGTTGTAGATGCTCTTAAAGAAAGCCCTACCCCATGTGGCATATGTGTCAGCTATTTTACGCTCATGAATATTTGAAGGATGCAGATCTTCTCTGTAAAAAAAACTCTACTAGAGCCAAAGATGAGGTGCGAACGAACAACTAAAGCATGAGCATGCCTTTTCTATTCTCCGGGAAATATATGAGCAGGAAGTATGATCTAAATCATACTATTTTTCTATAGACAGATTAAACAGGAACATACAAGATTGTACTTTAGTTCAAACATATTTATTGTAGCAGCCCTTTAGGACAATTCATATATTATCTTAAACAAATGTATGGTTGCAGCCCTTTGACAAATTTATCTATTTTACCATTATACCAAACTTAAGACCCAACAAGTGAAACAAGCTTTTTGTTAAGAGAAATGAGATCTCAATACCTTAATACGTAAGAGGGTGCTTGGATCCAAGGGACTATTTTTAGTCTGACTAAAAATAGTCTCTTTTAGAGGCTAAAGTTCCAAGCACCCCTGACTAAAGAGAGGTTAGGACTAGTCTTGAGGCTAAAAATTTGTAGTCATAGAAAACCTACTAAAATATGTATTAGCCCTCTCTCTCATCATTTAATGCCTCTCCTTTAACATATGCGAGTTCTGGATTGGAGGGTTTGGAGGATAATAAATGCTCAATAACTTGATTTTAGTCTTTTTAGTATTTGGACCCAAGCATGGGTGAGGCTAGCAAGTTTTAGTCCCATTACTTTTAGTCATGGGACTAAAACGTATCCAAGCACCCTTTAAGAGAAAAGAAAATTCGAATTGAAAGAAGATAGAGCATACAAACGGAAGCGGAAGAGGCCTCGTCCTAGACTCCTGGGGCACTTGCCTGTCGCCGGAGGTACAGCTGCGGAGAGTTGCGGGCTGGCGGGGCAGCGCAGGCGGCGAGCGGCCTCAGCGTTTGGTACACAACGTGTGCATCCGTGCATTGATGTGCTCCTCCTCCTCAGGGCATCTCCAATGATTGTAAGATAGTTGTTGGTAGACTTTGCCACATAGAATTTTTTATGATGTGTCATACAATAAATGAGAAAAGAGAGAAATGTTGTATGTACATGAACCAACACTCATTGCACAAGCTCCAATATAGAATAAGAGAGCACCTCATTTATTATCTCACATCCTATTGGGCAAACTAGATACAACTCATTGAAATTGTTGTATGTTAATGCGTTGGTTGATGACATGACATATTTTACCAACAAGCTAACATACAAACTATTGAAGATGCCCTCACGGCGTTGTGGCATTTGCCAGTTAATTAGGAAAGTTAATTAATTACGATAGTACGAGGAACCCAATTGTGACGGGATATGAGGATCAGCTGATTTAGGGAAGTTATTAATTACTAGGAGGTATGTGTAATGCCTACTGCAATTAATTACTAGGGAAGTTAATTAATTTCCGTAGTATGAGGAACCCAATTGTCACGGGATTTTGAGGATCATCAATATTCCAAATAACTTTAACTCTTGGTGTTATTTTCAAGCCGATCGAGCACGTGGTTGCACAAGTGGAAGTGGACTAGCTTGTATCATGCAGAGATGTAGAGATCTGTTCAAATGCTTGCACACCAAGATTGCATTACTAACTTAGGTCGCTATATTCAGTCAACAATTTGTATCACACTTTAAGTAGAGAATGACTGAGAATTGGTAGTCTGATCGTAGCATAGGATCGGATCAACACTACTGTGAGGACACATAATATTAAACTATTCACAATTGTCACTTTTCTTAAAGGGGGACAACCTCCCGCCTATCCATCGATTGCTACACGGTAAATTGTTGATTATTAAACAATGTCAAATATTGTTACTCCCTTCTTTCCGGTTTATAACGCTCAATTTAAAAATCTCACCAATCAGATAAATAATAAGTGGTGGAATATTTTTTGTAGTTTGCAAAAGCACCCAATTAATGCTTTTATTTTTCTCAAAAAATTATGTTTATGAATGCATTAATTGCAATGCATGCATGCATAAAGTGCATGCATTGGTCAGTTTTCTCTTAATACTTGCACACAATGATTTCATGCATCTTAAAGTCTGCACGTGTGATGGGGAACAACCAAATTGAGCCTTATAAAATGGAAAAACTAAAATTTTAAGATAAGCCCTATAAACCGGAAAGAAGAGAATACCGAACAAATCGTCTTATAAAAAAGCCGAGGTCCACATCGTTTCTTTTACATATGCATAACTTATACCGTGGGAACGGTGGGTTTGGTCTGAGATTTCAGTGTGACAAATTTGTGGGATGAATTTTCCCAAAGAAACTCCTCCTACCAAGATCTGAAATAAGATTATAGATGTGTAGCGTTTTTTAGATCATACATATGTATCACATTTTCTATTTTGGATATGACTAGTGGACCAAACGCAAATGCGAAGAGTAGTTAACTAAGCTATGTACTACCCACCAACAATTTAACATATGGACTTTTATAACTACCAAACGTTCGGATTTTAGTAATAGGCAAGAACATCCTTATTTCACTCTAATTATATACATGCATGCATTAGAATGACTAATTTACACTTCTCCCTCTAATTACATGTATATGCACTACATGACGAAAATCTGATGTCATCCTAGATTTCTCCTTTTTCGAAACTTCAAAATATTTTGTAGCTCAAACTGTTGGTCGAATTGAAAAACCGTTTTCATATAAAAAATTCGCCGTGACGAGATCTTCGAAACTAGATCCTATGTTGATATGTTTCGATGACTTTTCTCGGGTCAAAAGTTACCAGGCCTAGACTAAGTAAGTTATCACATTGCCGGTACATAAATTACCACCCCGTTTACACAGAAATTATCGGAGCTTAAAAATGGTCCCTTTAACCATCTCCCCACATGCAAATGCACTAGAGGACAAAAAATTGATGTAATCCTACATTTCTCCTATTTTAAAACTTCAAAAATATTTTGTAGCTCAAAATGTTGATTTGATTGAAAAACCGTTTGCACATAAAAAATTCGTCGCGGCGAGACCTTAGAAACTAGATCTTATGTTGGTATAATTTAATGATTCCTTATCGGGTCAAAAGTTATCACGTCTAGGCTAAGCAAGTTATCAACTCTCTTGTGTGTATATTACCAATGCTATTTATATATGAGTTATGGGGGGGGGGGGGGGTTATGTTTTTCCCAGCTGAAATTTTTTTCATGGTGTTTGTACATGAGTTATCAGCTCTGTGTGGGTATATTACCATACTATTTATAGAGGAATTATTGGGGGTATGTTTTTCAACATAAAAATCCCGGGTGAAAAACTTACCGCAGTGTTTGTACATGAGTTACCAGATCTGCGGTATGTATATTACCATGGCAATTATGCAGAAGTTATCAGAGGTACGTTCTTCAACAACTTTTTCCCTAGGTGAAAAAGTATCATGGTATTTGTACATGAGTTATCAGCTTTGCGGTGTGCAAATTATCATGTTATTTACACAAAAGTTATTGAAGATATTTGTACATAAGTTATCACGTACACGATGCAAATACTACCATAATATTTGCATAGAAGATACCGAGGGTATGTTTATTAACAACTTTCTTCCCATGTCAAAATGTTACCACGGTATTTGTGCATGAATTATTAGCTCTGTTGTGCGTATATTACCATGCTATTATAGGAAAGTTACTGGAGGAATATTTTCAACCACTCTTTCCGGGGTTTCAAGGTTATGGCAGTGTTTGTACGTAAGTTATCAGGTCTATGATGTATGTATTACCATTCTAATAGACAAAAAATACCGGGAGATGTTTTCAATAATTTTCCCCTCTGAATCAAAAGTTACCGTGGTGTTTTTACAAGCCATCAGCTCTGTTATGCGCAAATTGCCATGTTATTTACATAAAAATTATCAGGGATGTTTTCAATAAAATTTTCTTCCTGTCAAAAAGTTACCACGTTGTTTGTACATAAATTATCACGTCTACGATGCGTATGTTACCATGCTATTCGCACTGAAGTGTTTGTATGTATGCCTAATTTCATAACTTATAATCTAGTACGAAATGATGCACTAAAGAAGGCCAACAAACAATAAAGAAACAAACTTTGTTTTGCTATCATGTGGTCGGAAAATGGTCACATAAGTATTTTCCAATTATAGGGCATGAAAATGGTGCTAGATTAGTTGGTTATTGGCGTCATACAAGATCAAGCTGACCTGGGATCGATCCCCTCTTGGCGTACTAATTTTTTACAATGTGCAATGATCAACACGAAAAAAAACAGCGGAGGCAGTGTTTGGAGCGGTAAAAAAAGTAGGCAGTTAACGATCTGTTCCACGAAGGAGAAAATCAGGGGAGGTGCTATTCGCGCGATCTGCAAGGGAGAAAATCACGGGAGGTTCCGTTCGATCGTGCGGCACAAAAGTCGTTCGGATCTAATGACAAGATCAGAACGTTTGGAAAATACAAATTTCGTTTAACATATTCATATATCTATCATCAAATATCTCCTTGCAAGCTCATGTATTGGCGCTTCTAGTACACAACCTCCATGATACCTCATTTAATGTTGTCATGTGCACCTATAGATAGTTGTGGGCAACAAAAAATTGAACAGAGAAAGCCGCCAACGACGCTATATATGTCAGCTCATAGACAGAATACAGAGTGAGAGTACGTCTTTACCTAATATTAAAGGGATGAGACTTTCATAGTTCTCCAGACGTCATTCTTTTATATCTATTAACTATTAAGATTAATGGCTAAGATTTAATAGATTCAGTTGAAAAAATTTACACACTTTATCCCACCAATAAGTGATTTCATGGTGCTCCTTCCGTCGCCTCTTTATATTCGTTAACCACAAAGATGAACCACTGAGATTTAAAAGAACCGTCATGTACTGTTGCCCCTCGAACAAAATAAAAATGGGCCAATAGCTCCTGTGCGACGTTTTTTATGTGAATTGGAAGGAGTGCGACGTTGTTGGAATGAATGGCTGTGATGCAACACATTTGAGCGTGTAAATAGCCCAGGGCCACATGGGGTGTTAAATATGGTTAAATTGGTCGTCAACCAAGCCCGCCCGTTTATGTTAGGACATGAGGGTCCAACTTAATTGTTCCTCAAAATAGCTGACCGTGCCCTGGCGCCCAACCGTGCTGGGCCCGCCAGTCTGCCCCCCCTCCGTCTCCGGTGGTGGCGGATCTTGCATTCTCGGTGGCGGCGGCGGAGCCTTCGTCCTCAGAAAATGGTGAGTGAATTCGAACCCTAGTCTCCCTCCCGTTCCTCTCTCGGGCCCATAGATCTCAGCTCGTTTCCTCTATTTTCGCTTGTTGAATCGATAGGTTGTGAGGGGAGCCCGTGGGCATACTGAGATGGAGCCGCCAGATTCAACTTCGAATAGGTAATGCGCCTCTCTCCGATCCAATTTTGCATGCAATTAGGGCCTCGTCTGCTCTTTCTCACGGGCTCACACTGTCCGCCACTGACAAAGGGGATGCTGCCGCTCGGACCTTCGAATTGACAGTCAATTTCTTTCCATCAAAGGCAAAATTAGTTGATGGTAGCATACAGAACATTGAGAGAGACACAATTATTAAATGGGAGGTTGAATTTACAGAGATTGATCCACAAGTTCTACAGAACATGGGAGAGACGGCAGTGAAGAAATGGGTGGAAAAAATTGGGGAGAATATTGTTTGGGGTCCAGAGCAAGAAGTATCATTGTTGCGGTTTGATGATTGGAAATGAGAGTATGTGAGAATAGAAGATGGTGAACAGATTGTTGAAGAAATCGATCGGCAAAACGGCTGGACAAGCAAACGGGCTAATTTTTTTGCTGAGCTCGTTGATCTGAACATTTTTCGAAGGTTGGATATGTGCCATCACAATTGGCTGCGCAGATGGTAGATGATGATTGGGCTACACAGAGGCCATTGATTCCCATGTGTATTGAACTTACAGTAATAGCCGAAGAAGGACAGGTGTCTGGAACTGAAACTGAAACTGCAGCAACTGTTGATTGGAATGTAGTTGAATTAGATGAGCCTACTGATTTGGTCATTGCACCAATGCCCGACATTGAGATGGCCACTTTTTTTTGGCATTCCAGTCGATGACAGAGATAAGCATGAGAGGGGCGAATCTAGTTTGCCTGCTAATGCTGATGAAGAAGTAGATGGACAGTTGATGAAACAAGCTGCAGATGAAGTAGATGATGCACATGATGATGAGCTGGTGCATGTGTATGACAAAGAAAACCCTGTCATTGAAGTAGGCAAGTTGTTCCCAAGCATGAAGGAGTTTAGGATGTGTTTCAAGACTTATGCAGTGAAACATGAGTTTGATGCCAAGACTGTTTGGACTGATAGAAAGAAGTTTTATGCGAGGTGCAGAGGATTTGATGGTAGTGTGAAGTCTTGCAAGTGGTACATATCTGCTAGACTGCAACCTGATGAAAGTACTGTCAGGGTTAACCAAATCCCCAATCAACATACTTGTATTACAAGTTCACAGAGAGTATCAACCATGACATCGCAACTTTGGGTTGCAGAAAAGATCACCCCAATTTTATCCAAAACACCAAACACTACTACGAAGAAACTCAAAGTAGACTTGGAAAAGAAAGTGAAATATCCCACAGTGTGGAAGGCAAAACAAAAGGCAATGAAAAATTTATATGGTGATTGGGCAAATACATTTAGGATGCTTTACAACTTCAAAGCAGAGGTGGAAAAGAGGTCACCTGACAGTGTTGTGGAGATAGATACAGAGGTATCAGCCAAAGGTAAAGTCAAGTTCTCCAAGTTTTTTATGGCTTTGAAGCCTTGCATCGATGGGTTCAAAGCAGGGTGCCATCCATATTTGAGCATAGACTCATCATTTTTGACAGGCAAGCGGAATGGTCAGTTGGCAGCATGCAATGCTTTAGATGGACACAACTGGATGTTTCCTATTGCAGTTGGCTTGTTTCAGTCAGAAACAGAGGCTTCATGGACATGGTTCATGATCCAGTTGAAAAGATGCCTAGGGCCAGTGTCACCTTTGGCTGTACACACAGATGCATGTAAGGGGCTTGAAAATTCAGTGAAAAATGTTTTCCCACATGCTGAGTAGAGGGAGTGCTTCGGTCATTTGTGGATGAATTTGATCAAAAAATTTAGAGAAGAATAATTTGGGCGCATGTGGCTAGCAGCAAGATCTTACACTAGACAGACACACAAATATCATCTTGATAAGATAATGGCAGCATATGATGAGTTTGGTTCATGGCTGAACACCTACCATTCTTTGTTATGGTAGATGTCAGCATTCAACACTGCCATCAAGTGTGACCACATCAACAATAATTTGGTAGAGAGTTTCAACAATAAGGTGAAGGAGTTAAAAGATTTGCCTGTTCATGACATGGTTGACCAAATCAGGATCATGCTCATGCGGTTGTGGGAATTGAGAAGAAGGATAGATGATTGTCTGCAAGGTGATAAGCTTCCAGCAGTGGTACAATAGGTGGTCAATAGGAGCAGATGTCTTTCACATTTGTTTGTTGAAAAATCTTCACCTTGGGGTGCCGAAGTTAGAGATAACAAAACTGGAAGGAGACATGTTGTTAACACTGAATTGCATGATTGCACTTGCCTCGAGTGGCAACACACTGGTAAACCATGTGAGCATGCCATTCTTTTCTTAGCATCCCAACCGAAGATAAACATGCACCCATATTTGCATGAATATTATTCGGTAGCAAGATTCAAAGCTGCATATGCTACTCCAATTCCAGCACATACAGATCAGTCTCAATGGCATGAAGTGGGCATTGAATTTTCCATGTGTCCTCCCTTGACGAAAAGAAAGGCTGGCTGGCCTAAATAGAGTAGATTCAAGGCATGGTTTGAGAAAGGTGGGAGTAGTAAGAAGGGAAAGAAAGATGGAAAGCCAAAAAGGGCTCAAAAAGGTAACAAAAATAGATGCAAGTTGTGCCAGGAACTTGGGCATAGAGTGGGATCTATCAAATGCCGTTACACTCCTAATAAGCCAAAGTATGTTCTTGTTTATTTGTCTGTGTTTTGATTTTGTGCTTTTTTCCAATTACTATATCTATAACATTTGCCCAATGGCCAGGAGGAAGCGAGCAAGTCAGCCCCTTGTTGTTGAACAGTGTTGGCCAACAAAAAAAGCAAGAGTCAATGGCGGTAGAAAGAAGAGAAGTGTGCCTGAGCCTGAGCAGACTGAAGAAAATCCTGCTGCAGTCAACATTCAGACTGAAGAAACTGATGTGGAGGTGCACACCGAAGAAACTGAAATTGCTGTCAACATTCAGACTGAAGAAACTACTCTTGAGGTTGAAACTGAACCTGAGCGTGTCGAGGTTCAGACTGAAGAAACCCATGTTGAGGTACACACCGAAGAAACTGAAACTGCTGTCAACATTGAGACTGAAGACACTGATCACGAGGGTGTTGACGAGGTGTTAAAAAGACCAGTGAAGAAAACCAAGATGATCAGTGAAATTGTGTGTGTAGTAGAACCAAAAACAAGAAGTGCTAAGGCGAAGAAGGGCACACGATGTGGTAGAAAGAGGTAGAACAGAGAACCGTTTGAAAATTTGGGGCATGTAATAATATTTGTAACTTGGTGCGTACTGGTAGTTACTATGTATCCCCGTATTTCTATTCGAACTTATTTGTTGGTACCTTGTCTAAACCATCCAAATAAAATTTAAATTTAAATTCAAATTTGGGCTCAAATTTGAATTAAGGATGAGGTATTGATGTTTTAATGCTATCTAAAGTACCTCAACTGAAATATGTTTGCTTGCTGATCATTCCAAGCCCTTTTGGTAAGTTGAACTCATAGTCATGAAAAGTGTGTCTCAAATGACCTCCAAAGGTAGGGTAAACGACCTCATATTTAAGCAAGTTTTTTGGCACCTTGTCTAAACCAGCCAAATAATTTTTCTACACATCTATTCTACCTATATAGTGTAAATCTAAAGTCTCACTCTGTATTGAATTAATTTTCTATTATTTTCTTTTCTTTTTGAAAAAACAAGGTTTAATAGAAAATTATATATAAAACAAGTTTAAAACATGAAAATGAGAAAAGTAAGTTAAGATCTTTCTTAGTCAATCCAAAATGAAGTTTTGGTAAGGTTTTCACACTTTTCATTTTCAAAACCCGACCTACTCTCAGGTGCCCACTACTCTCTCCCTTGAACTCCATACTACATTGTTCGAGGAATGACAATTTTGTGAAGGATTTTTTGTAAAAATGTATGTAAACCATATTTATATTTTTTTCTCGTTACTATACGACATAATAAGACTATGTGCGCAAGTTATATATATTTTTGATTTTTTTGAATTAGTTATGCTCAACCCTAATCAGTCAAAACCCTTCAAAACCTCTCAAAACCCCTCAAAACCCCTCTCAAAACCCCTCAAAACCCCGCACACTACTGGGTCGTCGATCATTGTGTGTGGACGGTTGAGATCAGACGTTTGGGTTAGCTACAATGCGCATCGATCCGCATGAGACGCGCTGATTGGTTGAATAGGTGGGGTTTGGATCAACCTCTCTCATTGGGGCATCAGGACCATTCATTTGAATCCAACGACAAGAGTTGATGCGGTGCATGGACCAAGCCTACGCAGTTCCCTTTCCATCGTTGCATGCGTGCCCGTGCCTACCCACAACATGCATGCCCACCCGCAGAACTGCGCCCGTGCGTTGCATGCATCGCCCTCGACGTAGCCCTGCTCCGCCACCCCTATCGACGCAGTAAGTTGTCGCATGCCTACCATTAGAACCGATGTAGCGTCGCATCAAAGCATGCACCCGGCCACAATGCAGCAGCCCGATGAAGACAACCAAAAAGCCAACGCTGCATGGCGTGCTCCTCTTTGAGGACGCAATACTGGCATGGGGTATCGATGTGGGTATTGATGCAGTTCAAACAGCATGCTGTCCGTTACAAGATGGGCAAATGAAGGCGTCCATTATTGACCGAACGTTGCCCTCTAGCCAGGCCCTAGCAAGATGGGCAAATTAATGGGCTATGACATGAATGCACGGGTGGCACACACAGAGAACCCGGGGCAGGCGTGTCCCCTTGACCCACGACGGCACAGACGCGTGCGTGAGCCCGTCCCCCTTGACCCGCGACCGATGGCACAGAAGGACCGCAACCCATTTCCCACGCTCGTGTACACTCTTTCATGGGGCGCCACCAAACTCCACCCGCCCATTAATTCTACGGGGTGAAACCACGTCGCACTTGGGCAATTTAAGCCGGGCACTATCGTCTTCCTCTCCCTCCTCATCCACACCCCATCCTCTGCCTCCTCTGCCCTCCTTCTTCCTTCTTATCCATCAAACCCGATCGAGCCCTCGAGCCACCCCGCCACCATACAGTACAACGCTCCCACCTACCGCTTCCCCCCAACCATGCCGGAAAGGCTCTACCCGGCCGGGGTGTATGTAGAGAGAACCCTTAGGGTTTGGGCAATCTCGAGGTGGAGGGGCGCAAGGGAGTTAACGGAGTTCTTCCTTGCGGCCGGCTTCCGCCACCTCCCCCGCGGCTCTCCTTGGATGTACCATCTTGAGGAGGTCAACCACAACGGCGTTGTGGTTGGGCTCCTCGCCACGTTCACTAACCCTTTCGATGCTTTCCATCTCCTCGGGCGAGCGTATTGGGTTGGTTGTGAGTTCATAGCTTTCACCACCTACAATATCTTCACCGACTTCAACGACATCTTCCCCAACAACGGTGTTATGCACACGCTCCCGTACCCCATCAACAACAGGGAGGAGTGAAGGGCGGCCCCGGAGGAGCGAGGTGGCCCCGGAGGAGGAGGAGGAGGAGGAGAAGAACCCGAAGAAGAACCCGCGTTTGGTGCCCCCCGATCTATCTAACTTGCTATAGATCTATCGTATTAGTTCTTTTAAGTTGTAATCGTTATGCTATTATTATTAAGTTCTATTAGTACTTTAAGTTGTAAGGCTATCATGGAGTTGTAAGGCTATCGTGGAACTATGGGTTGCAATCGTTATGCTTCTATATAATCGTTATGCTACTATATATATTGTGTGTTTTGTGCTATTATTTGTGGATTGCTATGGGTTGTTCTTGCTTATTATTCGTGAACTGCTATGGGTTGCTATGGGCCCGGGTTGCTACACCCCAATCACCACACACACCATCTTCAAAATATTGGCCAAACCATGGACATGCAACTAGGAGCCCCATGCAAACCCACTATGGACATGCAACTAGGAAATGCAAACTAATTTACTTCGGACAGTTCATGCAAGCATGCAACTCATTTAGTTCATGGAACCGTAGACATGCATAAAAACAATTAACATTTAGTTTTAGTGCATCAAAAAATGATCCATCACAAAATTTAGTGCAAGAAAAAGGCCAAAGTAAAAACAAGTAACATTTTATTGGGCCCCATTTTATTTGCCAAAGTTAGAGGTGGGCTGGTGCCCCTACGCGGGTGGGCTGGTCTTGGGCATGGTTATTTTCTCAGGGCCCATTTTCTCACGACCCAACATCTGTTCGGCAGCCCAGTTTTGTTTTTACTAGAAACTGAATTTGGGTGGGGTGTGTACTCTGTTAACTAAAGAACAAAAACAGAGGAAACAGAGCATGAACACCGAATAGGGCCCTGAGAATATCATTACAATAATTCAATTAAGTTTTGCTTCACACAAATTCAAATTCATCTAACAAATGATCCCAGGCTAACTCAAATTACTGGGCACTCCTGAAACTAGCTGACACACTAACTGAAACTCTAACAGTTTCTAGCGATTGATGAACATCAAGTAAAATAAACCCATAGGAATGACACAACCATAAAATGCTCCAGCCATCATATTTGCTTGCTGCTTCAAATCGATCAGATGCTTTAGTTGCTTGCCAATTTTCTTCAATTCACACTTCAATTCTGCACTGTGCATCATCGGATTGGCTCTGTCCGCCAAATTGGGGGCTTGTTCCACGGCAAGCCGCCCCCTAAAATTGAGCTCTTGGGTTCGGGTTGATCCCTCCAATTTCAACCTTTCAACATAGTCATCAAGCCACTCAAAAAGCCCACATTTCTTCAGAACCTGAAAAACAAGGGGCCGGCGGCGCATGAATCCTAGATCCACCACCCTGATTCGAGGAAAAAAGAAAGAAATCGGGAGAAATTAGACAATAGATTGGTCAAGAACACAGATCTAACCTGCCCCGCCTGTGGCTTGCTCAAGCATTTCACAAACTCGCACCCACGGTTGCCATTTTCTTCCCTCACACAAGTCAAATGCTTCAGAGGCTCCATGCGCAGGCAATCGGGGCATCTTGTCAACGGCAGTGGACCGTACTACGTCCATGATTGGCGGGAGGCCAAAGTCGAGCTAGACATCACTCGCCGGCGGCGCGCTTCGTTGCGAGAGCAGAGGAAGAAGAAGGTGGGAAAGGAAAGGGGCAGGGCAAGCAATGGAGGGCGGGGGGGGGGGGGGGGGGGGGCTGGCTCGGGTCGGGGCACGCTGATGAGCACGGGCATGCTTGCGTGGATAAGTTGGGGGTCCCACCCGCATGCGAGTAACTGCTAGGTCTCGCGTGTCATAACTCGAATCGCTAACCCCTCGTGTTTTTCATTTCATGGTTAAACAGAGCCATGTCGCATTGGAGCTATTGTTTGCTTCTAAAACGTCGCATCACAGCCATTCATTCCAACAACGTCGCACTCCTTTCAATTCGCATGAAAAACGTCGCACATGAGCTATTGGCCCAAATAAAAATCTCTCTCCTCTTCCTCGGTCAGCTCCGTATGTTTCCTTCACGAGCACGGTGACCCGCTTGGGCCGATTGGATCTCCTCTTCTGCTGCCTTGCTGCTGACTCTTATTTGATCATCCCCTTCTACTGGCCCGGCGACAACAACGAAACCAGGTAGATGTCGAGCGTAGTCGCTGAGACGACCGAACTCACAAGCACGTTCAGCCTGCAGGACTACATCAGCGTGTTCAAGGACGTGCAAGGCCTAGGAGAGCGCTTGGACGCCATGCACCGCAGGTTTGAGGTCATAATGGAGATGGTACTCATGGCGAGGGAGTCAAGCGGCGACAACAGTGGGAGAACAACGACATAGCCGGTGAGGGGCAAGGGAAGGATATTCTAGATATACTCACATGCAAGAAGTTGGCGCCGTCGAGATGCAGCTCACCAAGGACAACATCAAGGCTTTCATGATGGTATTACTCTATCAATCGCTTGATCTGTGGATCCACGATGCGGCGAATCGATGCAGTGCTTAAAAATCATTAATTGGTGTAGGACATCTCGCGACCGGGACAGACATACATGAAGAGGATCACGGTGGAGTGGGGCCTGTCGGGGTTGGTTAACAACTTGGACCTCCTCTAGAAGAGGTAGAAGGAGATGTGCACGATGGTCGACAAGGATCGACTGGCCGACAAGTCGGACATCCCAAACTTGCCGTACCAGGCAGTGGCCAAGGAAACGGTGCGTCTGTACCCAACGGCCCCCTGATGGTGCGGTGGTCCCTGGAGCAATGTAAGGAGAGCGGATACGACATACCGGTCGGTGCGGCGGTATTCGTGATTGTGTCGCGATCAGCAGTGAAGCAGCTGGAGTTCAGGCACGGAGACGCCGGGACGCACATGTGCGGGCAGCAGTTCCACACGATGGCGTTCTGGTTTGAGCGGCAGATGTACCCCGGCGCCTCGCATGCTGGTGGGGCAGGCGGCATTGTCGACCATGGTGAAGTGCTTCAAGTGGCAGCCCGTAGGCAGCGCGGCCAAGATGGACATGATGGCAGGGGCCTGGGCTGACACTGCCGCGGAAGCACCCGCTCGTCTGCGCCGTCGTGCTGAGGCTCCACCCGCTGCTGCTGCATGTACATGCGCCAATGAAGTAGTATGGCACCCGAGGAGTCTTTACAAGTGTCAACGCGGCTGCTCTCTACACTTTCAGCCATCGTAGTCCAAGGAAACACCAAGTGCTGCTCGCCGCCAGGTGACACTACCTATCACTTAACCTTTGAACCGTAATATTGCTAATTTGAAATCTCTACATTTTTTGGTACATCCATATTTGCTACAGTTTACCGTGGTCCAACCGAACTCTCCTAAGGTGCCTGATATGATGTCTGCGGCGGCGCCTTCAGCTGCAGCGCTGGCGAGAAAATAATCGTCGTAACTCTCAGGTCGTGTCCTTAGTTGTCCCTTCTTATTTTACAAGCATTGTGAGTGTTAATTAAGACCTACTAGATCATTGTTGACGCGCGTTGCTACGCCTATTTCTACAATGGAATGTTATGAATTTTCTTACATATATGAAGAAATGAATTTGCCTAAACCTATAGGTTTTGTTAGCACAATACATCAGATGAATGTCTTTTCTAGGGCTAGAGGAGGTAATGTTAATTGGTTTGCTTGGGAAGTGTCTACAAAATATGAAAGTTAATTTGCCTATATAAACATATATTAATTGGTAGTCAAAGTTAATCGGCATTCAGTAAAGCAATATTGTAGGACTGGGAAATTTTCTTTGATCTAATGTGCTAAAGTTAGTTCGAGTTTGTGCTAAACTTTTGATTATTCTTTTAGTGAAACGCTGAACTTTTGATGGTAAATGTTTTGTAATTGATCAAGCACATAAGAAGGCAAACGCAAGGTAATGCTATTTGATTATTTTGTGAGACTTTGCAGCTAGGCCAAGCCCTAGACAAAGAAGTGCAAGTAGAATAGGAGATCTAGGAGGGACATACCTCTCGACTTTCTTTAGCACAATTACCCACGAGAGATAAAAATCAGAGGCTGGAGATGAAGAACGGAGTCCACCCAGCAACACTTCTTCAATGGGCAAACTCTATCTTCCGGCTAGCACTCTCCTTAACCAAAGATATATAGTAGATATAGTGAGCAGAGAACTGAACTGAACATAAAGTTCTACTACTGCCACGCAAATGCTCTCGGTTATTTTGGTAGTTAAAGAACACACAATCAGAAGCTACATACCTAATCCTGGCAAATCACGAAATCCCTAAAAATCATGCATACGACTACGTACACCACATGACCATAGGGTCGGCATTCCCCAAATAGCTTCCATAAAAATCATGCAGGCCAGAAATTTATGCAATGAGGTCAGCGACAAAGAGATCAGAGGAACTCGCGCCCACGGCTGTACCTCAGAGGAGATGTGATCAGTGGGCGGGATCCCACATATAAGTCCCGTCAGGAATCGGACGCATCGTGAATCTGGCCTGCCAGGTCGGCGCGGTCGGCTTGCTTCGGCTCAGCATCAGGTACATGCTCGAGAGTGGCGTGGATCGGGCGGCGGGTGTTGGTGGGATATGTAAGCGGCCGGATGGATTGCAATCGCCGTCGTCATCGTTGTACGCAACATGTCGCTCGTGGCTTGCCTCGCACACAACGCTTCACTGCATGATTTTTTCCTTCGGCCGCACATACACCAAAGGCCCAGTAGGCCCAAATAAGGGTAGATGGCCAATTTTGTTACTGGAGCAGCGGCTAAGCCCGTGTAGCTCTCTACAATGAGCAACCTAAGCCCAGGCACGACTGTAGTTAGATTCAATGGCTAGAAACGTCCACAACTACAGATCGACGGCCGAAAACGCTGATAGGATGAGAAGGCTGGAATAGTGTGTGGTCGTAATATATCTAAATGTAAGTACATAGCTCGTGTTGATGAAATTTCTGACTACATTTCCCTCCAAATTTATAATATAATTACTAGCGTTATGATATTTGTTTAGAGTCAACTATACCATTTAAAATAGGGAAAAGTTACCTTCCAACTGACTAATTGCGCTCTCGCGTCCGCCACCTCCTTTGTTTGCCACGTGGCCACATGAGGCTCATGCCACCGCTCATCTTCCCCATCGTAACAAACTATGAAGTGGGCGGCAAACTGATAGGACGTGAACCAGTCACTCCTCATCCGGAGTAGTTGCTTGTTTGTGTTATGCGTGAAGAATTTGCGTGGCTCCTCATTGGGAGAGCCCTCCGCTTGCTAGACACGTATACCTTTTTTGGCAAAATGTTTCTGCAACAAGGATCATTTTGCAATAGCGACAGACATGGTTGCTATACGCATATGCTTTTTTTTTGGCAAAAATGTTTCCGCAACAAGGATCCTATTGCAATAGCGACGGACACAGTTGCAAAATGCATATGCTTTTTTGGCAAAATGTTTCTGCAATAAGGATCCTATTGCAAAAAAATCCGCAACAAGGATCTTGTTGCAAAAAAAATCTGCAACATTATCTATGTTACAAGATTTCTGCAACATGATCATTGTTGCAAAGATGCCTATGTAATATTAGCTCTATTGTAATGGGAAACGACACGCTTGGGCGCATGATGGAGCGAGATCAGATGGCTCGCGAGGCGGCAGATCTTTTAAAAAGATCCACCGACCGACGCGTAGCAGCTCCCTTTAAAATATATTTTAAGTTTGGTACATGCAAAATCTTTTACAAGCTATTAACATGTTAACTTGCCAACAAATTGATGTGTCTATAGATCCATCCATCTATGCTAACTATGGAGGTATGCAGCAATATCATTTGTTTTCATATTTTCCAAACATTTTTCTCAACAATGGTCCGTTTAATCTCGAAATATCTATTTTCAGATATTTCTATTTCCTTAAAAAACAAAACAAATTCAAAAAAGATTTTGTTTGTATTTAAAATTACTAGAAATGTCCTCACTTTTGCGTTATTAAACATGTTATGACCTGAATATCATAAATCCTCAAAACACACATTAGCATTAACATGAGTTTCTCTCTTTTAATCAGAAGACGCGGGAATATTTCTTAATAAGAAGACACAGGAATATTTGTTTTCTTCCGTTGCAACGCACGAGCATCTTTCCTAGTAACCCTAAAGGAGAGAAAGAAGAGCTTGGATTACATGGAAAGACCTATCCCTATGAACCGAGCAAAGATAACTGAAAGAAAATTCAACCAGAAGGATTACAACCTGAAGAGAACGACACTAAGGAACACCGCTGGAGAAACTTTCCGGCTTGAAAGTATCCTGCAAGGTCACCGCTCTTGTAAATGTTGTTTTAAAAGATAGGTGACCTGATAGTATTTTTGTTTCAACTAGAGGCCTCATCGCTGAGTAGGCATAGCTCAAAAATAGTGAATGACATGAATACAAAAGCCCGGGCAGTCCATAATAGCAAGTTTTTGAATGAAATGACAGCTAGATTGCCTATGAGCTTGACTATAGCATGCAATGACAGGTTCTAAAGATGAGTTCAATACTTGTTGAGCATAATCATGTGCAATTCCATTCAAACTCCTGGATATATGGAATAGGCTTGGGTTTGATCTGTTAGAATTGCAATTGAAGGCCGCTAAATGTTGCCTGATATCCCAGCGAGAAGTAGGGGCGTTGATGTGGTTGAGTGCAACAAACTTGGCTAATGAAAGATTGTCTGTGAGAAAGGTGACCTGCCGAACTTCAAGCTTTGTGCTACTTGTGATCTGTGTTGGCATTTCCCCGAAAAGGAGAGGATAATGCAGTACAATAGAGGTAAGTATTTTCCTCAGTTATGAAACCAATGTTATCAATCTAGTAGGAGAACCAAGCAACACTATGTAAATAGCACCTGCACAACAAACAACAATTTTTTTGCAAGAAACTTCCAATCTATTTATCTTCAATCATAAGAGTACAAAGAACAATAGAGGTAATATAAATTACAACCATGTCTGTTGACCACCTAGTGACGACTACAAGCACTGAAACAAGCCGAAGGCACGCCACCATCATCGCCCCTCCCTCACCGGAGCCGTGCAAACCTTGTTGTAGTAGACAGTCGGGAAGTCGTCGTGCTAAGGTCCCATAGGACTAGCAGTCCAGAGTAGCAACCATCACCAATGAAGAAAGTCACAAATCAGAAGGATCAAACCTGTAAACACCTAAACGAAGAAGAACAAAGACCAGATCCAAATATATCCATCAAAGACCAGCACCGACCGAATCCCGCAAGATCCGACGGAGAAAAACATCCACACGCTCTCCGACGATTCTAGACGCACCATTGGGACTGGGATAGAATGTGGGAGACATTATTCCTATTAAAGGACAATGCCACCGCCACACATCCCCAACCAAGATGTTCACTCTAACAAGAACAAGATGGATTCTCTCCCACCGGCAGGGGGCTGAAATCCTCTGCACCTCCATGCCCTATAGGCCATCGGAGATGGGACAGACCGGCGGCGGTGCCGACGGGAGGAGAAGAGCTTTTCTTGTGGGCACACAAACAACAAATACTTGCAAGCCAGTGCGGAAAGGGGTTGTCATGAAGGAAATATGCCCTAGAGGAACTAATAAAGTTGTTATTTTATATTTCCTTATATAATGATAAATGTTTATTATTCATGCTAGAATTGTATTAACCGGAAACTTGATACATGTGTGGATACATAGACAAAACACCATGTCCCTAGTAAGCCTCTACTAGACTAGCCCGTTAATCAAAGATGGTTAAGTTTCCTAACCATAGACATGTGTTGTCATTTGATGAACGGGATCACATCATTATGAGAATGATGTGATGGACAAGACCCATCCTTTAGCTTAGCATAATGATCGTTAAGTTTTATTGCTATTGCTTTCTTCATGTCATATACATATTCCTTTGACTATGATATTATGCAACTCCCGGATACCAGAGGAATACCTTGTGTGCTACCAAACGTCACAACGTAACTGGGTGATTATAAAGATGCTCTACAGGTATCTCCGAAGGTGTTTGTTGGGTTGGCATAGATCGAGATTAGGATTTATCACTCCGAGTATCAAAGAGGTATCTCTAGGCCCTCTCGGTAATGCACATCATAATAAGCCTTGAAAGCAATGTGACTAATGAGTTAGTTGCGGGATGATGCATTACGGAACGAGTAAAGAGACTTCCCGGTAACGAGATTGAACTAGGTATGAAGATACCGACGATCGAATCTCGGGCAAGTAATGAAGGAAATATGCCCTAGATGCAATAATAAAGTTGTTATTTATATTTACTTATATCATGATAAATGTTTATTATTCATGCTAGAATTGTATTAAACGGAAACTTAGTACATATGTGAATACATAGACAAACAGAGTGTCCCTAGTATGCCTCTACTAGACTAGCTCGTTAATCAAAGATGGTTAAGTTTCCTAACCATAGACATGTGTTGTCATTTGATGAACGAGGTCACATCATTAGAGAATGATGTGATGGACAAGACCCATCCGTTAGCTTAGCATAATGATCATTTAATTTTATTACTATTGCTTTCTTCATGACTTATACATCTTCCTCTAACAATGAGATTATGCAACTCCCGAATACCGGAGGAACACCTTATGTGCTATCAAATGTCACAACATAACTGGGTGATTATAAAGATGCTCTACAGGTGTCTCCGATGGTGTTTGTTGAGTTGGCATAGATCGAGATTAGGATTTGTCACTCCGTGTATCGGAGAGGTATCTCTGGGCCCTTTCGGTAATGCACATCACTATGAGCCTTGCAAGCAATGTGTATAATGAGTTAGCCACGGGATGATGCATTACGGAACGAGTAAAGAGACTTGCCAGTAACGAGATTGAACTAGGTATGATGATACCGACAATTGAATCTCGGGCAAGTAACATACCGATCACAAAGGGAACAACATATGTTATTATGCGGTTTGACCGATAAAGATCTTCGTAGAATATGTAGGAGCCAATATGAGCATCTAGGTTCCGCTATTGGTTATTGACCGGAGATGTGTCTCGGTCATGTCTACATAGTTCTCGAACCCGTAGGGTCCGCACGCTTAACGTTTGATGACGATTTGTATTATGAGTTATGTGATTTGATGACCGAAGTTTGTTCGGAGTCCCGGATGAGATCACGGACATGACGAGGAGTCTTGAAATGGTCGAGAGGTGAAGATTCATATATTGGAAGGTTATATTCGGACACCGTAATGGTTTCGGGAAGTATCAAATAAGTTTCAGAGTACCAGGGGTTACCGGAACCCCCCCCAGGAAGTTAATGGGCCACACATGGGCCTTAGTGGAGGAGAGAGGGCCGGCCAGGGAGGTGGAGCCCCCCTTGCCAATCCGAATTGGACAAGGGGTGGGGGCGGCACCCCCCTTTCACTCTCCTACTCCTCCTCTCTTTCCCTCTTTTCTATTCCGAAAAAGGAAAAGGGAGAGGGGAATTATCGGTGTCAAAACCGGCGGATCTCGGGTAGGGGGTCCCGAACTGTGCGTCTAAGGCGGATGGTAACAGGAGACAAGGGACACGATGTTTACCCAGGTTCGGGCCCTCTTGAAGGAGGTAATACCCTATGTCCTGCTTGATTGTTCTTGATGATATGAGTATTACAAGAGTTGATCTACCACGAGATCATAGAGGCTAAACCCTAGAAGCTAGCCAATGGTATGATTGTATATTGTCCTACGGACTAAACCCTCCGGTTTATATAGACACCGGAGGGGGCTAGGGTTACACAAAGTCGGTTACAAGGGAGGAGATCTACATATCCGTATTGCCTAGCTTGCCTTCCACGCCAAGGAGAGTCCCATCCAGACACGGGACAAAGTCTTCAATCTTGTATCTTCATAGTCCAACAGTCCAGCCAAAGGATATAGTCCGACTGTCCAGAGACCCCCTAATCCAGGACTCCCTCAGTACCCCCTGAACCAGGCTTCAATGACGATGAGTCCGGCATGCAATATTGTCTTCGGCATTGCAAGGCAGGTTCCTCCTCCGAATACTCCATGGAAGATTTTGAACACAAGGATAGTGTCCGGCTCTGCAAAACAAGTTCCACATACTACCGTAGAGAGAATAATATTTCCACAAATCTAATCTCCTGACATGTTTTGACAGCATGACATCACGCCATGGCCCGGTCATTATTAAACCATTTTTCTCAACCAGCACCGCACATATCGCGAGGCGGTTTTCTTGACACGTCTTGTCAAAACAGAGATCGTGTTCCCCTTATTACGGGATTCTCATCAATACGGACATGGGTAACCCAACCGCGCCATCAATTATGGCGCTTGGGGAATAAGCCATTTTATCAGGCAAGTGGGGAGGCACATCACCTCCTCCGCCCTTATAAAGGGAAAAAGATTCACTCTTTTCACCCATGCCTTCTTCCTCCTTGCTTACCCATTCCCTCACACTTGAGCTCCAGCGCCCAAGCTCGCGTTCTTCTTCTCAAACCACTCCAATCATGTCCGGAGTAGGAGGCAAGTGGATGGTCTCCTCCTTCGCGGAGGAGAATATCATAAAGTTACGGGAAGCCGGATATCTGGCCGCGGATATCGCGCACCGGCTGCCAGATGCAGGGCAGATCATCCCAACGCCCGAACCCCATGAGAGGGTAGTTTTTCTTACCCACTTTGTCCGCGGACTGGGATTTCCTCTCCACCCGTTTTTCACGGGCTCATGTTCTACTACGGGCTGGATTTTCATGATCTGGCCCCCAATTTCATCCTGAACATCTTGGAATTTATCGTCGTCTGCGAGGCGTTCCTCCACATCAAGCCCCATTTCGGCCTGTGGATGAAGACCTTCAATGTGAAGCCGAAGGTGGTGGTCGGCCAGAAAGCGGAGTGCGGATGCGCCATGGTGGTCAAGATGCGTAATGTCACCTGGCTCGAAGGCTCCTATGTGGAGACCATAAAGGGGTGGCAATTGGGGTGGTTCTACATCACCGAGCCGCGCGACACCAACTGGGCGGCGGCCCCCAAGTTTCGATCCGGAATCCCCACGCGGCTCACTTCCTGGAAAGAGAAGGGCCTGTCCTGGGGTTCTTCGGTAGAGCTGACCAGAATCAGACCTGCATCAGGAACATGATGAGCAAGAAAATCAAGCTCGTCAACTTGGTGCAGGTTATGCTCTTCCGCCAGATTCTCCCATGTCAACGACGGGCGTTTAATTTGTGGGAGTTCGACTCGGCCAAGCACCAGACGCTGCGAGAGCTCTATGACACGATGCATAAAGATGTCTGGAGGGTGCTGTTCAAGGGCGCCGAGGTACCTCCTCCCCTCACCAAGGACCACGGACTCAGCGCAAAGCGCCATGCCTATCCGGTAAGTTTCGATATCTCACAGGGTATTTATTTGCCCCAGTTGAATCATGTGCAAGATCTAAGCTTCCATGTCATTAACAGGACTGGATAAAGACAGCGGAGGAGCTCGATTGCCCAGCCCCCCTACCTAAAGAAACTGCAGATGCTCTCCTAACGGAGATGCTGGCTCTGGCACCTTACGAGGTGCTGGCAAAGAAGGCCAAGAAGAAGGCCATGGGGACCCGAAAGGGTCTCCGGCGCAAGGTTGTATCGGACTCATCGTCCGATGACTCCGACGCACACTCCTCCCATGAAAATGAGGAGGAGGAGGAAAGTTCTCCCCCCAGCCGGGGGAGACAAGAAAAGGGAGGCCGACCCAACCAGGGAGGCCGAAGGGTCCAAGAAGGGAAGGACCCTCCCTCCGGACTGCTCCACGACGGCCGCCTACAGTAGCGACGAGTGGCTACCCAGGGTCAAGCCCCTGGCGAAGTCGTAAGTATCCGGACACCATAGTAATTCATGGTATGTTTTATGGCACTGCTTTTCCTCATGCCGAACATGATTATGCAGTCCGTCCCGAGCTCATCTCGACGTATCTTCGTCGGGTGGTTCATTGGACTCGTTGGATATGAACAGCGGTTCTTTTCCGACCGCCTCCACTCCCCGCCCTACGGACAACGCCCAGGTGTTGTCTCAAAAGGCACCGAGCCAAGGGGAGGTAGTCCCGGGGGCGCCTCGAGGCAACCTTCCGGACCCTGAGCATAAAGGGAGCAGGACTCCCATGGGCTCTAGGTTCGGCCCCCAGCCGAACACTGCATCGGAATCTTTGGTGGTTCCGGACTCCGGCGGGCGACCCCCCGTTAAGGGGGGCAGGCCGCCCATGCCGGTGTCTTCTGTCCATCCAGAGGCACCGGACAACTTGCTGGAAGCGCTTCACGGCGCTTCCATCGAGGAAGAGCACCGCACTATCATGAGTGCGGTGATCGAGAAAGTTCAGTCCGCCAAAAACGGACTGACCGAAGCTTGTGCCAGCCTCCTAACAGGCTTTGAGGTAAGCAATCAAAATATAAGAAAATATTACCGCATAGATGGTAGCCCCTGATGCTCTATTCGGTGTTCGAGTAGAAAGGCCGAATAGAGGATCAAATGATGACTCAGGAGTTTAATCAGAATATATCTATGTGTATGTGCAGGCTGCACTACTGGCCGCTACCGCATGTACTGCGGAGGTCTCTGCACTGAAGCAGGACCTGGAGCGGCCCGAGAACGAGCTCGGCCTTACCAAGAGGCAGCTTGAGGAGAGCAAAGTTAAGCAATACCTTGTCTATATATAAAAAGGAAGTTCGAGTGTAAAGTAATAGGATCATCATGAATTTGCCAGGGGCCACGACCGAAGTGGCGACCTTGAAGAAGGCGCTGTCTGAGGACAAAGACAAAGCGGCCAAGGAGCGCATTGAGCGGGAGAAGCGAGAAGCCCGAGTGGGCGAGGTGCAGCAAGGTCTCGAGGCTCTCGCCAAAAAACATGAGTCCTTGGAGCTTGACTCTAAGACGAGAGAGTCCGAGCTCGTGCAGGCGCTTGAAAGCGCCCGGAGCGCCAAGGCTGAAGCCCACAAGGCCCTCCAGGAGATTGATGCGGTGAAGAAGATAGCAACGGGTAAGGCATTCATTATGCAAAGCAAGCATGTGGAGGAAACTTTCCTTTTACTTACCCGAGTTCGGAGCTCTCCAGGAGCGTTCGCAGATCTTCCCCGCAGTGTACTGGATGCCTCGGAGTTTTACCGAGCTCAGGAGGGGAGCTCGACGGAAAAGTTGTTCTGGTCTCAGTATACTGGGACCGAACACCCAATGCCCTTGAGCGACCAGCTGGAGCAATTGGTCGAGCTTCACAAGGTGGCCGAACAGGCCATGAGGGGCCTTATAGTTCGGATGTGGCCTGGCAAGCCCCTGTCTGGCAGCTACTTCGGTCTGGTGAGGCGGCTTGTGGAGGCCTGCCCACGGCTTGAAGTCATAAAGCGGTCCGTTTGCATCGAGGGTGTACGCAGGGCTTTTGCCTGGGCGAAGGTGCACTGGGCGAAGCTGGACGCCGTGAAGCTGGTGAAGGAGGGGCCGCCGGAGGGCAAGGAGCATCGCTGCCCCGAGATGTATTATGAGAATGTCCTGAAGGGTTCCTGAAGGAAATATGCCCTAGAGGCAATAATAAAGTTATTATTTATTTCCTTATATCATGATAAATGTTTATTATTCATGCTAGAATTGTATTAACCGGAAACATAATACATGTGTGAATACATAGACCAACAGAGTGTCACTAGTATGCCTCTACTAGACTAGCTCGTTAATCAAAGATGGTTATGTTTCCTAACCATGAACAAAGAGTTGTTATTTGATTAACGAGGTCACATCATTAGTTGAATGATCTGATTGACATGACCCATTTCATTAGCTTAGCACCCGATCGTTTAGTATGTTGCTATTGCTTTCTTCATGACTTATACATGTTCCTATAACTATGAGATTATGCAACTCCCGTTTACCGGAGGAACACTTTGGGTACTACCAAACGTCACAACGTAACTGGGTGATTATAAAGGAGTACTACAGGTGTCTCCAATGGTAGATATTGGGTTGGCGTATTTCGAGATTAGGGTTTGTCACTCCGATTGTCGGAGAGGTATCTCTGGGCCCTCTCGGTAATACACATCACATAAGCCTTGCAAGCACTGCAACTAATATGTTAGTTGTGAGATGATGTATTACAGAACGAGTAAAGAGACTTGCCGGTAACGAGATTGAACTAGGTATTGGATACCGACGATCGAATCTCGGGCAAGTAACATACCGATGACAAAGGGAACAACGTATGTTGTTATGCGGTCTGACCGATAAAGATCTTCGTAGAATATGTAGGAGCCAATATGGGCATCCAGGTCCCGCTATTGGTTATTGACCGGAGACGTGTCTCGGTCATGTCTACATTGTTCTCGAACCGCAGGGTCCGCACGCTTAACGTTACAATGACAGTTATTATGAGTTTATGCATTTTGATGTACCGAAGGTTGTTCGGAGTCCCGGATGAGATCACGGACATGACGAGGAGTCTCCAAATGGTCGAGACGTAAAGATTGATATATTGGAAGCCTATGTTTGGGCACCGGAAGCGTTCCGGGTGAAATCGGGATTTTTCCGGATTACCGGGAGGGTTACCGGAACCCCCCGGGAGGTAAATGGGCCTATTGGGCCTTAGTGGAAAAGAGAGAAGAGGCAGCCCACAAGCCTAGCCGGCGCCCCCCCTTTCCCAAGTCCTAATAGGACTAGGAGAGGTGGGCCGGCCCCCTCTTTCTCCTTCCCCCCAAGAATCCTAGTTGGAATAGGATTGGAGGGGAGGAGTCCTACTCCCGGTGGGAGTAGGACTCCTCCCTGCGCCTCCCTCCTAGCCGGCCGAACCCCCTGCCCCTGGCCTTTATATACGGGGGCAGGGGGCACCCCAAGACACACAACTTGATCCGTGAGATCGTTCCTTAGCCGTGTGCGGTGCCCCCTGCCACCAAATTCCACCTTGATCATACTGTTACAGTGCTTAGGCGAAGCCCTGCGTCGGTAGTACATCAAGATCGTCACCACGCCGTCGTGCTGACGGAACTCTTCCTTGGCGCTTTGCTAGATCGGAGCCCGAGGAACGTCATCGAGCTGAACGTGTGCTAAGAACTGGGAGGTGCCGGAGTAACGGTGCTTGGATCGGTCGGATCGGGAAGAAGACGTACGACTACTTCCTCTACGTTGTGTGATCGCTTCCGCAGTCGGTCTGCGTTGGTACATAGACAACACTCTCCCCTCTCGTTGTAGTGCATCACCATGATCTTGCGTGTGCGTAGGAATTTTTTTTGAAATTACTGCGTTCCCCAACAGTGGTATCAGAGCCTAGGTTTTATGGTTTGATGTTATATGTACGAGTAGAACACAAGTGAGTTGTGGGCGATACAAGTCATACTGCCTACCAGCATGTCATACTTTGGTTCGGCGGTATTGTTGGTTGAGACGATCCGGACCAACCTTACGCGTACTCTTATGCGAGACCGGTTCCCTCGACGTGCTTTGCACATAGATGGCTTGCGGAAGACTGTCTCTCCAACTTTAGTTGAACCAAGTGTGACTACGCCCGGTCCTTGAGAAGGTTAAAACGGAGTCTATTTGACGAACTATCGTTGTGGTTTTGATGCGTAGGTGAGATGAGTTCTTACTTAAGCCCGTAGCAGCCACGTAAAACTTGCAACAACAAAGTAGAGGACGTCTAACTTGTTTTTGCAGGGCATGTTGTGATGTGATATGGTCAAGGCATGATGCTGATTTTATTGTATGAGATGATCATGTTTTGTAACCGAGTTATCGGCAACTGGCAGGAGCCATATGGTTGTCGCTTTATTGTATGCAATGCAATCGCGATGTAATGCTTTACTTTATTGCTAAGCGGTAGTGATAGTCGTGGAAGCATAAGATTGGCGAGACGACAACGACGCTACGATGGAGATCAAGGTGTCGCGCCGGTGACGATGGTGATCATGACGGTGCTTCGGAGATGGAGATCACAAAGCACAAGATGATGATGGCCATATCATATCACTTATATTGATTGCATGTGATGTTTATCCTTTTATGCATCTTATCTTGCTTTGATTGACGGTAGCATTATAAGATGATCTCTCACTAAATTATCAAGAACTGTTCTCCCTGAGTATGCACCGTTGCAAAAGTTCTTCGTGCTGAGACACCACGTGATGATCGGGTGTGATAGGCTCTACGTTCAAATACAACGGGTGCAAAACAGTTGTACACGCGGAATACTCAGGTTATACTTGACGAGCCAAGCATATACAGATATGGCCTCGGAACACGAAGACCGAAAGGTCGAGCGTGAATCATATAGTAGATATGATCAACATATTGATGTTCACCATTGAAAACTACTCCATTTCACGTGATGATCGGTTATGGTTTAGTTGATTTGGATCACGTGATCACTTAGAAGATTAGAGGGATGTCTATCTAAGTGGGAGTTCTTAAGTAAATTAACTGAACTTAAAATTATCATGAACTTAGTACCTGATAGTATCTTGCTTGTTTATGTTGATTGTAGATAGATGGCTCGTGCTGTTGTTCCGTTGAATTTTAATGCGTTCCTTGAGAAAGCAAAGTTGAAAGATGATGGTAGCAATTACACGGACTGGGTCCGTAACCTGAGGATTATCCTCATTGCTGCACAGAAGAATTACGTCCTGGAAGCACCGCTAAGTGCCAGGCCTGCTGCAAGAGCAACACCAGAAGTTATGAACGTCTGGCAGAGCAAAGCTGATGACTACTCAATAGTTCAGTGTGCCATGCTTTACGGCTTAGAACCGGGACTTCAACGACGTTTTGAACGTCATGGAGCATATGAGATGTTCCAGGAGTTGAAGTTAATATTTCAAGCAAATGCCCGGATTGAGAGATATGAAGTCTCCAATAAGTTCTATAGCTGCAAGATGGAGGAGAACAGTTCTGTCAGTGAGCATATACTCAAAATGTCTGGGTATAATAATCACTTGATTCAATTGGGAGTTACACTTCCGGATGATTGCGTCATTGACAGAATTCTCCAATCACTGCCACCAAGCTACAAGAGCTTTGTGATGAACTATAATATGCAAGGGATGAACAAGACTATTCCCGAGCTCTTCGCTATGCTGAAAGCTGCGGAGGTAGAAATCAAGAAGGAGCATCAAGTGTTGATGGTTAACAAAACCACTAGTTTCAAGAAAAAGGGCAAAGGGAAGAAGAAGGGGAACTTCAAGAAGAACGTCAAGCAAGTTGCTGCTCAAGAGAAGAAACCCAAGTCTGGACCTAAGCCTGAAACTGAGTGCTTCTACTGCAAGCAGACTGGTCACTGGAAGCGGAACTGCCCCAAGTATTTGGCGGATAAGAAGGATGGCAAGGTGAACAAAGGTATATGTGATATACATGTTATTGATGTGTACCTTACTAATGCTCGCAGTAGCACCTGGGTATTTGATACTGGTTCTGTTGCTAATATTTGCAACTCGAAACAGGGACTACAGAATAAGCGGACACTAGCAAAGGACGAGGTGACGATGCGCGTGGGAAACGGTTCCAAAGTCGATGTGATCGCGGTCGGCACGCTACCTCTACATCTACCTTCGGGATTAATATTAGACCTAAATAATTGTTATTTGGTGCCAGCGTTGAGCATGAACATTATATCTGGATCTTGTTTGATGCGAGACGGTTATTCATTTAAATCAGAGAATAATGGTTGCTCTATTTATATGAGTAATATCTTTTATGGTCATGCACCCTTGAAAAGTGGTCTATTCTTATTGAATCTCGATAGTAGTAACACACATATTCATAATGTTGAAGCCAAAAGATGCAGAGTTGATAATGATAGTGCAACTTATTTGTGGCACTGCCGTTTAGGTCATATCAGTGTAAAGCGCATGAAGAAACTCCATGCTGATGGGCTTTTGGAACCACTTGATTATGAATCACTTGGTACTTGCGAACCGTGCCTCATGGGCAAGATGACTAAAACACCGTTCTCCGGTACTATGGAGAGAGCAATAGATTTATTGGAAATCATACATACCGATGTATGTGGCCCGATGAATATTGAGGCTCATGGCGGATATCGTTATTTTCTCACCTTCACAGATGATTTAAGCAGATATGGGTATATCTACTTAATGAAACATAAGTCTGAAACATTTGAAAAGTTCAAGGAATTTCAGAGTGAAGTTGAAAATCATCGTAACAAGAAAGTAAAGTTTCTACGATCTGATCGTGGAGGAGAATATTTGAGTTACGAGTTTGGTGTACATTTGAAAAATTGTGGAATAGTTTCGCAACTCACGCCACCCGGAACACCACAACGTAATGGTGTGTCCGAACGTCGAAATCGTACTTTACTAGATATGGTGCGATCTATGATGTCTCTTACTGATTTACCGCTATCATTTTGGGGTTATGCTTTAGAGACGGCCGCATTCACGTTAAATAGGGCACCATCTAAATCCGTTGAGACGACGCCTTATGAACTATGGTTTGGCAAGAAACCAAAGTTGCCGTTTCTTAAAGTTTGGGGCTGCGATGCTTATGTGAAAAAGCTTCAACCTGATAAGCTCGAACCCAAATCGGAGAAGTGTGTCTTCATAGGATATCCAAAGGAAACTATTGGATACACCTTCTATCACAGATCCGAAGGCAAGACTTTTGTTGCTAAATTCGGAAACTTTCTTGAGAAGGAGTTTCTCTCGAAAGAAGTGAGTGGGAGGAAAGTAGAACTTGACGAGGTAACTGTACCTACTCCGTTATTGGGAAATAGTACATCACAGAAAACTGTTTCTGTGAGAACTACACCAATAAGAGAGGAAGTTAATGATGATGATCATGAAACTTTAGATCAAGATACTACTATACCTCGTAGATCAACCAGAGTAAGATCCGCACCAGAGTGGTACGGTAATCCTATTCTGGAAGTCATGCTACTAGATCATGATGAACCTACGAACTATGAAGAAGCGATGGTGAGCCCAGATTCCGCAAAGTGGCTTGAAGCCATGAAATCTGAGATGGGATCCATGTATGAGAACAAAGTATGGACTTTGGTTGACTTGCCCGATGATCGGCAAGCAATTGAGAATAAATGGATCTTTAAGAAAAAGACTGACGCTGATGGTAATGTTACTGTCTACAAAGCTCGACTTGTCGCAAAAGGTTTTCGACAAGTTCAAGGAGTTGACTACGATGAGACTTTCTCACCCGTAGCGATGCTTAAGTCTGTCAGAATCATGTTAGCAATTGCCGCATTTTATGATTATGAAATTTGGCAAATGGATGTAAAAACCGCATTCCTGAATGGATTTCTGGAAGAAGAGTTGTATATGATGCAACCTGAAGGTTTTGTCGATCCAAAGGAAGCTAACAAAGTGTGCAAACTCCAGCGATCCATTTATGGACTGGTGCAAGCATCTCGGAGTTGGAATAAACGCTTTGATAGTGTGATCAAGGCATTTGGATTTATACAGACTTTTGGAGAAGCCTGTATTTACAAGAAAGTGAGTGGGAGCTCTGTAGCATTTCTGATATTATATGTGGATGACATATTACTGATTGGAAATGATATAGAATTTCTGGATAACATAAAGGGATACTTGAATAAAAGTTTTTCGATGAAAGACCTCGGGGAAGCTGCTTACATATTAGGCATAAAGATCTATAGAGATAGATCAAAACGCTTAATTGGACTTTCACAAAGCACATACCTTGACAAGATTTTGAAGAAGTTCAAAATGGATCAAGCAAAGAAAGGGTTCTTGCCTGTGTTACAAGGTGTGAAGTTGAGCCAGACTCAATGCCCGACCAATGCAGAAGATAGAGAGAAAATGAAAGATGTTCCCTATGCTTCAGCCATAGGCTCTATCATGTATGCAATGCTGTGTACCAGACCTGATGTGTGCCTTGCTATAAGTTTAGCAGGGAGGTACCAAAGTAATCCAGGAGTGGATCACTGGACAGCGGTCAAGAACATCCTGAAATACCTGAAAAGGACTAAGGATATGTTTCTCGTATATGGAGGTGACAAAGAACTCAACGTAAGAGGTTACGTTGATGCAAGCTTTGACACTGATCCGGACGATTCTAAATCGCAAACCGGATACGTGTTTACTTTAAACGGTGGAGCTGTCAGTTGGTGCAGTTCTAAACAAAGCGTCGTAGCAGGATCTACATGTGAAGCGGAGTACATAGCTGCTTCGGAAGCAGCGAACGAAGGAGTCTGGATGAAGGAGTTCATATCCGATCTAGGTGTCGTACCTAGTGCATCGGGTCCAATGAAAATCTTCTGTGACAATACTGGTGCAATTGCCTTGGCAAAGGAATCTAGATTTCACAAAAGAACCAAACACATCAAGAGACGCTTCAACTCCATCCGGGATTTAGTCCAGGTGGGAGACATAGAGATTTGCAAGATACATATGGATCTGAATGTTGCAGACCCGTTGACTAAGCCTCTTCCACGAGCAAAACATGATCAGCACCAAGGCTCCATGGGTGTTAGAATCATTACTATGTAATCTAGATTATTGACTCTAGTGCAAGTGGGAGACTGAAGGAAATATGCCCTAGAGGCAATAATAAAGTTATTATTTATTTCCTTATATCATGATAAATGTTTATTATTCATGCTAGAATTGTATTAACCGGAAACATAATACATGTGTGAATACATAGACCAACAGAGTGTCACTAGTATGCCTCTACTAGACTAGCTCATTAATCAAAGATGGTTATGTTTCCTAACCATGAACAAAGAGTTGTTATTTGATTAACGAGGTCACATCATTAGTTGAATGATCTGATTGACATGACCCATTTCATTAGCTTAGCACCCGATCGTTTAGTATGTTGCTATTGCTTTCTTCATGACTTATACATGTTCCTATAACTATGAGATTATGCAACTCCCGTTTACCGGAGGAACACTTTGGGTACTACCAAACGTCACAACGTAACTGGGTGATTATAAAGGAGTACTACAGGTGTCTCCAATGGTAGATATTGGGTTGGCGTATTTCGAGATTAGGGTTTGTCACTCCGATTGTCGGAGAGGTATCTCTGGGCCCTCTCGGTAATACACATCACATAAGCCTTGCAAGCACTGCAACTAATATGTTAGTTGTGAGATGATGTATTATGGAACGAGTAAAGAGACTTGCCGGTAACGAGATTGAACTAGGTATTGGATACCGACGATCGAATCTCGGGCAAGTAACATACCGATGACAAAGGGAACAACGTATGTTGTTATGCGGTCTGACCGATAAAGATCTTCGTAGAATATGTAGGAGCCAATATGGGCATCCAGGTCCCGCTATTGGTTATTGACCGGAGACGTGTCTCGGTCATGTCTACATTGTTCTCGAACCGCAGGGTCCGCACGCTTAACGTTACGATGACAGTTATTATGAGTTTATGCATTTTGATGTACCGAAGGTTGTTCGGAGTCCCGGATGAGATCACGGACATGACGAGGAGTCTCGAAATGGTCGAGACGTAAAGATTGATATATTGGAAGCCTATGTTTGGGCATCGGAAGCGTTCCGGGTGAAATCGGGATTTTTCCGGATTACCGGGAGGGTTACCGGAACCCCCCGGGAGGTAAATGGGCCTATTGGGCCTTAGTGGAAAAGAGAGAAGAGGCAGCCCACAAGCCTAGCCGGCGCCCCCCCTTTCCCAAGTCCTAATAGGACTAGGAGAGGTGGGCCGGCCCCCTCTTTCTCCTTCCCCCCCAAGAATCCTAGTTGGAATAGGATTGGAGGGGAGGAGTCCTACTCCCGGTGGGAGTAGGACTCCTCCCTGCGCCTCCCTCCTAGCCGGCCGAACCCCCTGCCCCTGGCCTTTATATATGGGGGCAGGGGGCACCCCAAGACACACAACTTGATCCGTGAGATCGTTCCTTAGCCGTGTGCGGTGCCCCCTGCCACCAAATTCCACCTCGATCATACTGTTACAGTGCTTAGGCGAAGCCCTGCGTCGGTAGTACATCAAGATCGTCACCACGCCGTCGTGCTGACGGAACTCTTCCTCGGCGCTTTGCTGGATCGGAGCCCGAGGAACGTCATCGAGCTGAACGTGTGCTAAGAACTGGGAGGTGCCGGAGTAACGGTGCTTGGATCGGTCGGATCGGGAAGAAGAAGTACGACTACTTCCTCTACGTTGTGTGATCGCTTCCGCAGTCGGTCTGCGTTGGTACGTAGACAACACTCTCCCCTCTCGTTGCAGTGCATCACCATGATCTTGCGTGTGCGTAGGAAATTTTTTTGAAATTACTGCGTTCCCCAACAGTTCCCGCCTTGTGGCGGATGAATGCGCCAGTGATGTCATTTTTGAATGAACATGCTCATGTGATCCTGTAATGTGAAACGAGTTCATTTGCGCCATGCGACGCTTTTTTAATTTAAAATATTACCTTCTGTGCGGCCTTTTATAAAATCTGATAGTTGGGCAGTCGTCGGTTTCTACCCCCATGTAACTAGTACTGTGGTGTTCGGGATAAACCTGACCACTCTTTACCCCAATTTTGGGTCCTTCAACGGAGGTGTTCAGCGCAATGAACCAGGCAATCAGACTATAAGGCTTTATCACTCTCACTTAGCCATAGAAGTCTACAATTTTAAATTTTGGCGAAGCTCCTAGTATTCGGAAGGCTGAATTTGGGGCGATATACACGCTTAAGCCGGCCAAGGCTGACTCCTCGCCCAAAGCGGAAAAAAGTCTTTAAGGACTTGAGACCTCTCGAACAGCGACCATTCTCTCACCTTATCATGATAGTCAGTTCAGCTTTCTCTACCGAGGTGCTCGTCCGGAAGAACCGGGACACAATCGCAGTAGTTCTCCCACCGCTACCTTAGCCGATATAGCGGAACGTAAGGTACCAAAGCATGGGAGCCGGGAAAACCCAACTATTGACCCAAGACATGATTCGGAGCTGATGCATATAGTGCTATAAGTTTGGGGTGCCGCACTATCGAAAGTGTTCGGACTTCTCGCCCCGTATTATGGGGTAAACGAAAGCCCCTGGCGTACTGACTGTACCCGAATGTACGGGTGCGGATTGTCATAAATGGACATATAAATAAAAAAGGATGGATAATGCGATAATAGACTAATGCTATGCATTGTTATTTAAATAATACGTCAAAGCGTATTGGTACAAGTGGTGCAATAAGAAAACAGTAGGAATATTTGACTTGGCCTCTTCAAGGGCAAGCTGCGTACAGATAGTAGAAAGCGGGTATATGATTATTATTAGAGACCACCTGAGGGTTCCCGTGTACATCTTAGCTTCTTGCCTCCTTGGTTTTTCCTTCCTGTAGTTTGTCCGGCTATCGTACTGCCGGACAGGGCTTCCAGAGAGTTAGATCCTGAAAGAGAAAAAATGATAAAGGTATACAGCCCCTAGGGCAGTTAAGCCGCATTGCGGGACGTGCCCTGATCGTGCCCCCGCCTTTGTCCATGGTATTTTCAATGCGTAATTATGTACGCACGTCACGGATTTCGTCGCTTGACTGGGACTGGGACGGGGGCCGAATTGCTAGGCGAGCTCTGAACATGGCAGGCAATCCTGTTGCAGTTTACTCCGGACTCGCTTGAAGGTGTCCGGGGGCTGTGTCGCTGAATTAGTGGTTTGCCTTAAAAGGCTGCTTTGTGCTTCTGCTGCGAGGGCCGCATTGTCCACCTCCGTGCGGAGCAAGCGTTCTGTGTTTTTGTTCACTGTTATGACCCCCTAGGTCTTGGCATCTTGAGCTTGAGGTATGCGTAATGCGGTACTGCATTGAATTTTGCAAATGCGGTTCACCCGAGCAGTGCGTGATAGCCACTACGAAACGAGACGATGTCGAAGATTAACTCCTCGCTTCGGAAGTTGTCCGGTGATCCGAAGACCACTTCCAGTGTGATTGAGCTCGTGCAATGGGCCTCTACACCTGGGATGACGCCCTTAAAGGTGGTTTTGGTGGGTTTGATCCTCGAGGGACCGAGACCCATTTTTCGCACTGTATCCTGATAGAGCAAGTTCAGGTTGCCGCCGCCGTCCATAAGGACTCGGGTGAGGTGAAATACGTCGATGATGGGGTCTAGGACCAGTGCGGCGGATCCGCCATGACGGATACTAGTGGGGTGGTCCCTGCGATCAAAGGTGATCGGACAAGCGGACCATGGGTTGAACTTTGGGGCGACGGGCTCCATCGCATAGACGTCCCTTAGTGCACACTTCCGCTCCCTCTTGGGAATGTGGGTTGCGTATATCATGTTCACCGTCTTCACTTGTGGGGGAACCCCTTTTGTCCTCCCGTGTTCGGCGGCTGGGGCTCCTCCTCGTCATCACTATGCAGCCCCTTGTCCTTGTTTTCGGCATTTAACTTGCGGGCCTGCTTGAACACCCAACATTCTCTGTTGGTGTGATTGGATGGCTTGTCGGGGGTGCCGTGGATTTGACACGAGCGATCCAGTATGCGATCCAAATTGGACAGAGCCGGAGTACTTCTTTTAAATGGCTTTTTCCGTTGACTGGATCTAGAGCCTCTGAATCCGGCATTGACTGCCATATCCTCTGTGTTATTACTGTTATTGCGGTGCTTTGGTCTGTTACAACACGGTCTGCCGTTGGCATCTTTGGTATCCGAAGTGCCCGGATTCCTTGATGCGTTGTTGCTGCGAGCCAGCCAGCTATCCTCGCCCGCGCAAAAGCGGGTCATGAGTGTCATGAGGGCTGCCATAGACTTCGGCTTCTCCTGGCCGAGGTGGCGGGCAAGTGAAAGCACAAGTGCTCCCTGGGTGGTTTTGGTAATTAATGTCAACATATCTCTTGTTGGGCTAACACTTTTACCTAGTATGTTTCAGATAAGTTCAACAATGGAGTGGCATGGACTAGAGGATGTGGAGCCCCTTCAAGATGCTAAGGACAAAGGATTGGCTCAAGCTTCAAGATCAAGACTCTACATTTTCTATTTTAGTGATCTAAGATCACATTGAGTCTATAGGAAAAGCCAATACTATCAAGAGGGGATGAGGTGTTGCTTAATGGCTTGCTTGCTCAAAGTGCTTAGTGATATGCTCCAAAACCCTCAACTACCTTCCCACATCCACATATGACCTAAACCAAAAGTCAAACTTGGCCCCACCGATTCTATCTATCCGGCGCCACCGAGTTTCAGATGTCATAGCCACTGCCACAAACCCTAG
This sequence comes from Triticum monococcum, assembly GCA_034509565.1. NCBI lineage: Eukaryota > Viridiplantae > Streptophyta > Magnoliopsida > Poales > Poaceae > Triticum > Triticum monococcum. The sequence continues at coordinate 197,075,010 of CM067842.1, read as the reverse complement.
CAAATCGGTTTCACCGATAGGGATCTCGGTCTCACCGAGATGGGATTGTAATCTCTCTGTGTATGTCCATTACCAAAATCGGTCTCACCGAGTTTGAGCAATCGGTACTACCGAGATTACAATGCAAACCCTCTGGTTAGCTTATTACCAAAATCGGTCCCACCGAGTTTGTGTAATCGGTCTCACCGAGTTTGCCTGACCAACTCTCTGGTTAGCTTATTACCAAAATCGGTCCCACCGAGTTTGTGTAATCGGTCACACCAAGATTACGTTATGCCCTAACCATAACCATATCGGTCCTACCGAGTTGCATCTCAGTCCCACCGAAAATCCTAACGGTCACTAAGTTTGCTGAATCGGTCCGACTGAGTTTAACCATTCGGTCCCACCGAGTTTGGCAAATTGTGTGTACGGTTAGATTTTGTGTGGAGGATATATATACCCCTCCACCCACTCTTCATTCATGGAGAGAGCCATCAGAACATACCTACACTTCCAATACACAGTTTTTGAGAGAGAACCACCTACACTTGTGTTGAGGTCAAGATATTCTATTCCAACCATATGAATCTTGATCTCTAGCCTTCCCCAAGTTGCTTTCCACTCAAATCTTCTTTCCACCAAATCCAAATCCTTTGAGAGAGAGTTGAGTGTTGGGGAGACTATCATTTGAAGCACAAGAGCAAGGAGTTCATCATCAACACACCATTTGTTACCTCTTGGAGAGTGGTGTCTCCTAGATTGGCTAGGTGTCACTTGTGAGCCTCCAACAAGATTGTGGAGTTGAACCAAGGAGTTTGTAAGGGCAAGGAGATCGCCTACTTCGTGAAGATCTACCGCTAGTGAGGTAAGTCCTTCGTGGGCGATGACCGTGATGGAATAGACAAGGTTGCTTCTTCATGGACCCTTCGTGGGTGGAGCCCTCCGTGGACTCGCGCAACCGTTACCCTCCGTGGGTTGAAGTCTCCATCAACGTGGATGTACGATAGCACCACCTATCGGAACCACGACAAATACATCCGTGTCTCCAATTGCGTTTGAATACTCCAAACCCTTCTCTTTACATTCTTGCAAGTTGCATGCTTTACTTTCCGCTGCTCATATACTCATTGCATGCTTGCTTGATATGTATTGTGTTTGTTAAACTTGTGCTTAAACTCCACTTAAACTTAAGAATATTAAAAACTGCAACTTTTGGCACTTAGTGTCTAATCACCCCCCTCTAGACACCTCTTCTCGATCCTTTCAATTGGTATCAGAGCTTTGGTCTCCATTGCCTTGGTTTAAACACCATTGGAGGAAGATGGATGTGTCTACTTTGGGGAGTCTTAGACATAGAGTGCCTATTCTTGATGGAGAGTATTTTCATGAGTGGAAAAATGAAATGCTTGAGATTTTCAATGAATATCATTTGAACAAGTACATTACTAGCCCTTGTGCACCTCGTGTTGATCCTTTGCACCCTACCCTAGACGAAGATATTGACATGATTCGCAATCTTAGAACTGTTGACCTCATCATTAGAGGCTTGCCTAGAAACTTAATTAGATGTTTGCCCACTCTCAAGTGTGCCTACACCATATGGAGATTTCTTGAGAAATGATTTCTAGATTATTCCTTGAAAAATTTAGACGAAATTCTCCATAAGTCCATTGCCTTGAGTAAGATGAACTCTAGTGATCCTAGCTTTGGTGATTGTCTATTTGAGCTTACCAATCTCATGTGTGCTAAAGGAAATGTTGGAATCATTAGCGATATCATATCCAAAGCTATTAGAATTCATAAAGGTAACCATTGTGATGATCATTTATCTAATGAATTACCCTCTCTAGGAATTGATCAGTCACAAGATGATGTTGAACATGGATACTATGATGAAGATGATGATAGTGACTATGATCTTGATGATGCAATGAGGCATTTTGGTCTTATGGCAAATCTTTGCGGCTACATGGCTGGAGGAAAGGAATGGGTCCTTGATAGTGGATGTACTGATCATATGACCGGAGATAAAGATATGTTCTGTGAGCTTGCTGAAAACGACGGCCCTTGGAAATATGTCACTTTTGGTGATAATTCAAAGGGTAAGGTGGTTGGCCTTGGTAAGGTGGCCATCTCACATGATAGCTCTATACAAAATGTCATGCTTGTTGAATCCCTTGGATACAATTTACTTTCAGTTTCTAGACTTGCGGATTTCGGTTTCAATGTCTTATTCACTTAAGTAGACTGCCAAGTGTTTCGTAGAGACAATCATAAAATGGTATTTACCGGTATACGTAGAGGAGATCTTTACATTGTTGATTTCACTAAAAAGGCTCAACCTAGAACTTGCTTAATTACCAAATCTTCTAAAGGCTGGTTGTGGCATAGAAGACTAGGTCATGTTGGTATGCGAAATCTTGGTAAGCTTATTAAAGGTCATCATATCCTTGGAATAAAAGATGTCATATTTGACAAGGATAGACTTTGTAGTGCTTGTCAAGCAGGGAAACAAGTTGGAGGAAGTCACCGCGCGAAGAACATCATGACCACAAGAAGACCACTCGAGCTACTTCACATGGATCTCTTTGGTCCAAATGCCTACAAGAGTCTCGGTGGTAACTCATTTGGTCTAGTCATAGTTGATGATTTTTTCAAGATTTACGTGGGTGTTCTTTCTTGATGACAAATCACAGGTCCAAAAGATCTTCAAAAACTTCGCTAGGAAGGCCCAAAATCAGTTTGACGTGAAAATCAAGAAGGTTTGGAGCGACAACGGAACGGAGTTCAAGAACGCAAATGTGGACACCTTTCTTGACGAAGAAGGGATTTCACACGAGTTCTCGGCTACGTACACACCTCAACAAAATGGAGTTGTTGAAAGGAAGAACCGGACTCTTATCAAGATGGCAAGAACGATGCTTGATGAGTACAAAACGCCAAAGCACTTTTGGGCGGAAGCGGTTGAGACAGCTTGTCATGCAACAAATCGCTTGTATCTTCACAAGCTACTCGGCAAGACGGCATACGAGCTCCTCACCGGTAACAAACCCCAAGTTGGATACTTTCGAGTATTCAGCTCAAAGTTCTACATTCTTGATAAGCATCGTCGTTCTAAATTTGCTCCTAAATCTCATGAAGGTTTCCTACTTGGTTATGGCTCAAACTCTCACACTTACCGTGTATACAACAATTTCACTCGAAAGGTTGAAGAGACGGTAGATGTGAAGTTTGATGAATCTAACGGCTCGCAAGTAGAGAAATTGCCAATTGATGTAGGAGACAAAGACCCTTCGGAAGCACTTCAAGACTTGTCCATTGGCAAGATTCGTCCAACGGAAGTGAAGGAGAGTACATCGTCCGTCCAAGTGGAAGCTTCTACCTCACGACAAGGTTAACCAAGAGTTGATACGGAAGCATCCACAAGTGGGACACGCCAAGATGAAGAAAACGAGGAAGCGCACCAAGATGAACATCAACAACCTCCTTCTCCACCACGACAAGAGAACGACAACGTCAACAATGAAGAAGGCCAAGAAGAAGCACAAGATGAAGAGGATGTTCCACCCCGACCCAAGCAAAAGCTTTCACGAGTTCAAGCAAGAATTGCTAAGGATCATCCCGTCGAGCAAATCTACAATGATATCCAAACCAAGAGAATCACTCGCTCTAAAACTCGTTTAGCTAACTTTTGTGAACATTACTCATTCATCTCTAGCATTGAACCTATGAAGGTTGAAGAAGCATTGGAGGATCCGGACTGGATAAACGTTATGCATGAAGAGCTACACAACTTTGAGAGAAATCAAGTGTGGCCATTGGTCGAGAAGCCCGACAACAACCACAACATCATTGGTACCAAATGGGTGTTTCGCAACAAGCAAGATGAAGATGGACAAGTGGTTCGCAACAAAGCATGTCTCGTCGCCCAAGGTTACACACAAGTTGAAGGTATGGACTATGGTGAGACATATGCTCCCGTTGCTAGACTTGAGTCCATTTGCATCTTACTTTCTTATGCTAATCACCGTGATATCACCTTGTACCAAATGGACATTAAAAGTGCTTTTCTAAATGGAAAAATTGAGGAGGAAGTTTATGTTAAGCAACCTCCTGGCTTCGTTAATCCTAAGGAACCTAATCATGTTTACAAACTTCACAAAGCGCTTTTTGGTCTTAAACAAGCTCCTAGAGCATGGTATAAATGCTTGACCAAGTTCCTTATTGAAAAAGGCTTTGAAATTGGTAAAATTGATTCTACTCTTTTTACTAAAAGGGTTAATGGAGAACTATTTGTGTGCCAAATTTATGTTGATGATATCATATTTGGTTCAACTAACCCTCATTTTAGTGAGAAGTTTGGGAAGCTAATGTCGGAGAAGTTTGAGATGTCTATGATGAGTGAACTCAAATTCTTTCTCGGTTTGCAAATCAAGCAAACTAAGGAAGGTACCTTTGTCTCTCAAACGAAGTACACCAAGGACTTATTCAAGAAGTTCAATATGCAAGAATGCAAAGGTATGACTACACCCATGCCTACTAGTGGACATCTTGATTTGACCAAAGATGGTGAACCGGTTGATCAAAAGGTTTATCGCTCTATGATTGGTTCATTGTTATATCTATGTGCCTCTCGTTCCGATATTATGCTAAGTGTGTGCATGGGTGCACGATATCAAGCTGCTCCTAAAGAGTGTCATCTTATGGCTGTGAAAAGGATAGTGAGATACCTAATCCATACACCAAATTTTGGCATTTGGTATCCTAAGAGGTCCTCTTTTGATCTTGTTGGCTACTCCGATTCGGACTATGCCGGAGACAAGGTTGATAGAAAATCCACTTCGGGTACTTGTCAATTCCTTGGTAGATCTCTTGTGTCTTGGTCTTCCAAGAAACAAAACTCGGTATCCTTATCCACCACCGAAGCGGAATACATTGCCGCTGGTTCATGTTGTGCTCAATTACTTTGGATGACCCAAACTCTTAAAGATTATGGGATATATGTGAAACATGTTCCATTGCTATGTGACAATGAAAGTGCTATTAAGATTGCTCACAATCCCGTGCAACATTCTCAAACTAAGCATATTGAAGTTCGTCATCATTTCATTCGAGATCATGTTGCAAAAGGGGACATTAAACTTAAGCATGTTTGCACCGATAAGCAATTGGCGGATATATTCACTAAACCACTTGATGAGAAAGTGTTTTGCAGGTTGAGAGGTGAACTGAACATCATTGATGCTTCAAACTTGGGGTAGGAACTCCATTTGATACATGCGGGGCATGAGCCTATGACTAATCCTCGATATTTCTCTTATGATGCTATTCACATGTCTTGGATATATTTGTACCTTGCATGTTATCTAACCCGTGTAGGTACTTGATTGAATCTAAATCTATGAAATTGAAACTCACTCACATCTTGAGCAATCTCTACATCACCAAGTCTCTACACAATGGTGGTTGAAGACAAGGATACACAAGTGCTCTTCCTTGCAAAGCTAACCCATGTAGGTAGATGAACTCAAACTCCAAGTGGTACTCCCAACCCTTGATGAACTACATCAACCTTGAGCAACCCACACAAGTTCAACTACAACACCACCACCCAAGGTATGTTATTCCATCTTAGAGAAGCTTTACTCCAAGTCATGAGTCAAAGCAACTCGACAAGATGTGAATACATCAAAAGGCTTAAACGAAAAATGGTAACCCCATTTTGAGCTTAAACAATGAGTATGACCTATGATCAAGTGCTCTCACTTGACTCCTAACTCAATATACTCTAACATAGGTGACTTTGTCACCGACCATCTCTAGATGAAGTTCTCGTGTGTCTCTCCGTGCTTTTGTCTCTTGCATATTTGTTTCCCCTTTCACTTCATCTAGAACTTTTAGTTTCTTTTCTTTCCTTTTTGTTCTACATTTTCTGCATCCAATTCATTGCAAATCTTTTAGTAAATTCCTTGCATATCCTTGTGAGATCTTACTTGTCTAGTGAGCTGAGGTGACAAGTGGTTTCACTCTAATGAACTCGGTCACACCGGTTTGTTCTCTTCGGCCCAACCGAAATCTTTCGGTGCAACCGAAGCACACAACTCGGAGTCACCGATTCCACCACAGGAAAACCAACTTGCCACTCATTCCTGATTTCTGTTTGCTCCAGCTCCACTCAATGATTCTTGTCCTCTACCAGCATCATATTAGACATGCTGCTTTGCTATGTGACTCGAGGACCAACCCATTTGTATCACATGTCCAGAAGAGCCCTTCTTGGAAATTGATGTCAAAGGGGGAGAGAGAGATCACATCAAAGCTTAATCCTTCCTATAGGGGGAGAAAGAGAGAATACTCAGGGGGAGAGAGTTTCTCAACTAGGAGAAAGTAATATCATCAAAGACCCCAGATGCTTGGTGTTCAAGAGGAGAGATGTCACATGTCTTTAAGAGGGGAAAGACATGTTTGGTTGCTTGCTTTAGCTCAAGCTCTGTTGTTTCCTTTTTTTGTTGCTCTGATTTTCTGTTCCCTATCTTCTCCCAATATCCCATGCAGATTCAGGGGGAGCAAGACATCTAAGGGAAGGAAATATCTGATTTTATTGCATATCTTTACCTTTGGGGACATGTCTATATCCAATGTGGTACTTAGTACTCACTCTACATGTCATCCCAGTCTTGGTTCTCTTGTGGTTTCTCTTGCTTGCTCTGGTCAGTAGGTGTATCTGTGTTATTTAACCTTGTTTGCACAGGTTCATCCCATCCTAAGCCAACTCAAGACCACAAGGTAAGTATATGCATCACAGTCATGTGAATGAGAAGTTCTTGCTGATGTACATACTGTTTGCAAGAAGGACTCATGAGCATGAAGGTACATTTCTCACATTCACATCATTTGCTCTGATGCATATAGCCAAGATACATGTAACGCATTGCTTACTCTGTCATGTTTACGCATTCACATGCTCCTATATTCAATATTCACATGATTACATACATGTAGGGGCAGCCTATGCATGTTACATGTCTTTCCAAAGCTTTACGTGCTATTCTCTATATCTTTATCTAAAGCTTTGATGTATGTTGTCATCAATTACCAAAAATGGGGAGATTGAAAGCACAAGTGCTCCCTGGGTGGTTTTGGTAATTAATGTCAACATATCTCTTGTTGGGCTAACACTTTTACCTAGTATGTTTCAGATAAGTTCAACAATGGAGTGGCATGGACTAGAGGATGTGGAACCCCTTCAAGATGCTAAGGACAAAGGATTGGCTCAAGCTTCAAGATCAAGACTCTACATTTTCTATTTTAGTGATCCAAGATCACATTGAGTCTATAGGAAAAGCCAATACTATCAAGAGAGGATGAGGTGTTGCTTAATGGCTTGCTTGCTCAAAGTGCTTAGTGATATGCTTGAAAACCCTCAACTACCTTCCCACATCCACATATGACCTAAACCAAAAGTCAAACTCGGCCCCACCGATTCTATCTATCCGGCGCCACCGAGTTTTAGATGTCATAGCCACAGCCACAAACCCTAGCAAATCAGTTTCACCGATAGGGATCTCGGTCTCACCGAGATGGGATTGTAATCTCTCTGTGTATGTCCATTACCAAAATCGGTCTCACCGAGTTTGAGCAATCGGTACTACCGAGATTACAACGCAAACCCTATGGTTAGCTTATTACCAAAATCGGTCCCACCGAGTTTGTGTAATCGGGCTCACCGAGTTTGCCTGACCAACTCTCTGGTTAGCTTATTACCAAAATCGGTCCCACTGAGTTTGTGTAATCGGTCACACCGAGATTACGTTATGCCCTAACCCTAACCATATCGGTCCTACCAAGTTGCATCTCAGTCCCACCGAAAATCCTAACGGTCACTAAGTTTGCTGAATCGGTCCGACCGAGTTTAACCATTCGGTCCCACCGAGTTTGGCAAATTGTGTGTAACGGTTAGATTTTGTGTGGAGGCTATATATACCCCTCCACCCACTCTTCATTCGTGGAGAGAGCCATCAGAACATACCTACAGTTCCAATACACATTTTCTAAGAGAGAACCACCTACACTTGTGTTGAGGTCAAGATATTCCATTCCATCCATATGAATCTTGATCTCTAGCCTTCCCCAAGTTGCTTTCCACTCAAATATTCTTTCCACCAAATCCAAATCCTTTGAGAGAGAGTTGAGTGTTGGGGAGTGATGGAGTCCTGGATTAGGGGGTGTTCGAATAGCCGAACTATACCTTCAGCTGGACTCCTGGACTATGAAGATACAAGATTGAAGACTTCGTCCCGTGTCCAGAAGGTACTTTCCTTGGCGTGGAAGGCAAGCTTGGCGATACAGATATTCAGATCTCCTACCATTGTAACTGACTCTATGTAACCCTAACCCTATCCTGTGTCTATATAAACCGGAGGGTTTTAGTCCGTAGGACAACATACACATCAACAATCATACCATAGGCTAGCTTCTAGGGTTTAGCCTCTCCGATCTCATGGTAGATCAACTCTTGTAATACCCATACCATCAATATTAATCAAGCAGGACGTAGGGTTTTACCTCCATCGAGAGGGCCCGAACCTGGGTAAAACTTCGTGTCCCCTGCCTCTTGTTTCTTTAAAAACCACCTTTTTGCACGACAACTTTCTCACTTAACTTCCTCTTTTTTACAGACGATCATCGTGCTACACCCGTCCAGGATATGGCACAACGAAGACACATGCGCATACGTGCAGCAGGGACCCGCTCAAAGGATTCTTTTTAGATTAAGACCCTGCGTAAACCTTTTTTACTGTCTCTTGTTGATACATATCCACCGTTGTGAAGGATGCTGACGTCTTGGCATGTGGCCACGCCAGAACAATGCATGTCCTAGACACAAGGGGCTTCTTACAAAGGACATTATTTAGGCCCGGTTTATACCACAAAGACTGAATACCCTAGGGAGTGTTCGGCGTCGCGAGTTTGGCCCTATATGCATCAGCTTCGAATCATTGTCTTTGGTCAAATGTTGGGTTTGCCCGGCTCCTGTGTTTTGGTGCCTTACGTTCCGCTTTACCGGCTAAGGTAGCAACAGGAGAACTACTGCGATTGTGCCCTGGTTCATTCGGACGAGCACCTCAGTAGAGAAAGCCGAAAACTGACTGTCATGATATAGCGTGAGACTGGTCAACCACTCGATGACCTATGGGAATGCTAGAATTCCTCCGCCTAAACGAAGGGCCGTTTTCTGGCCAGGCATGTACGCACCCCGAGATCGGGAGAGTGCGGAGCCACCAGGGGCTATCTAGTAGCCCCACTGTCAAACTCCTATGGCTAAGTGAAAGTGTTAAAGCATTATAGTCCGGTTGCCTCGTTCGCTCCGCTATCACCTCCTTAATAGGACCAAGACGTTGGGTTAAGTGTGAACGCGTGTTTTTGCTAGCACCTCCGCATTATATGCGTGGGGGTTGAAGCCGACGACTACAATCTTTTAGGTTATACACACGTATACAAAAATGGCCGCCCAGGAGGCATCATATTACTTTCAGGCAAAAGTATAAAAATAGCCTTATCAAACTCTATAAATGCATTTCGCTTACAATGAGATTACATATCACTCAAACATAATATTTTTTGAGCACCGGGCCTCTACCAAACGGGCACCCTCAAGAACTTCTTCAAAGTAGTGCTCAGCAGCCTTTCGGCCTATGGCCGAATCCCGCGCTGCAACATTGGTAGCATCCATCTCCGCCCAGTATGCCTTGACACGGGTAAAGGCCATCCGTGCGCCCTCTATGCACGCCGACCTCTTCATCGCATCAATGCGCGGCACCACATCAAGTAACTGCTGCACCAAGCTGAAGTAGCTGTTCGGTTTTGACCCTTCCGGCCATAACTGATCCACAACAGACCTCATGGAGAGTCCGGACAACCTATTTAGTTCAGCCCATTCGGCTAATTGGTCAGTCAATGACAGCGGACGCTCGGGAGAATGGAATTGTCTCCAAAACAGCTGATCTACTTCACGGCCCGTCGGACCCTCAAAGTACTTGGCCGCATCGGCAGTGCTCGCCGCCAAATCCAAATACACATCCTCCGAACTCCACAACCGATCCAGAGGGGCATACCGTGGATCTCCGAACCTCCTCTGCAACATAAAGGATTTCCCAGCTACTATATCCCCGGCTTCCCGCAGCTCCTCCTTCTTTGCCCTCATAGCAGAGCAGTGGTCTTTTCTCGTCGCAGCATCCTTCTCAAGGTCCAATGCCTTCGCCTGGTTTTCCTTTTCAAGAACCCGACAACGGTCGGCAGTGGCTTTTAATTCTTTGGCCATCTTGGCCATCTTGTCTCGGCTCTCGCCATGTGCGGCGTTCTCGACTTGCAACTCTTCGGCCTCCTTCAAAGTAGCCGCATTACCCAACCTCGCGTGTTCCTTGGCTCGGGCAAGTTCTGCCCGCAAGGCTTCAACAGTGGCAGCTCCATCTGCAGTCATAACATATTAAAGATGCTGGCATCATACTGCTCTTCCTATTGTGGCGTTTATCAGATAATGACACTTATCCTGTGCCTCGTCAAGCCTTTTGTTAACAAGTTCGATGTTGGCGTCTGCCGCATCCAACTGCCGTTCTAAATGGGCAAACTCGCTAGTCCGGCTAGCCACCGGAGCTTCCATCACCTACACATAGTGGCAGTATGGTTATTACCTGGGAATATGATCCTCTGTTCATCGTCGTTTCCGACGACAACCAGAGTCTCATGGGCTACTATCTACACAGGGCACACCTAGTATGTGCATGACTATCATACATTCTTTTACGTACCTCAAAGCCTGTCAGTAGACTCATAAAAGCTCCATGCAATCCGCTTTCGGCGGACGATAGTCTCTCCATCACCGTATTCATCAGCACACGCTGTTCATCTGAGATGGCCGCTCGCCCCACCAACTCCCTCAGAACATCCGATCGCACACTAGACGGTGCCGGACTCTTTTGTCTGCTCTCTTTGGGAGCCGGATACTGGGAGCTTCGGGGGTCAATGGGATTATCTTCTAGCCTCACCGGACTCGGAGAGGCCCTCCGCGATGACACTTCAGGGTCGCCCGCTTCCGAAGCGGAGGAGTCCGGAGGAGGCATTTCGATCTCCATCATCTCTGGAAGAAGATCCCCCGAAGACGAGCTCATTTGAGAGGGGCTAAGGCCCGAACTGCAAAAATATATGCGGTGGTTATCTTCTCATAAGAAAAAGATGGCATATCTGTACTATTAAAGTATTTCGAGTCACTTACGACTCGCGGGAGAATTGATCCCCCCGCGGACTTTGTGTGGCAACAGCGCCCCCAAGGCAGGACCCTCTCTGGGAGACTTTTTCTCCCGTTTGGAAGCTTCGACTTCTGAATCCCCGGGCACAGTCCTTTTCCTCTTCAGGTCGTCTTCCTTCATGGAGACGCTCGCTCCCTCGGTTAGAATGGGCAGCGTTGGGGGCCCGCGTCCGCCCGCATTATCCTCCATAGTATCTTCCTTCAAGGGCTCCGGGCATGGTGCGGTCTGGAGCATCTTTTCCAATACCGGGTTTTCCAAACCCTCAGGGAGGGGGGCCGAACACCGAATCAACTTCGCCTTTGTTAGCCAGTCCTGGTCAAAAAGCAAACTCTCAAAAAAATAACTTCGTAACAAAAGAGAGATAGTATGTTCGGCTGGAGGATACCTTAACTGTTCGGCGGCGCGGTTACTACTCAGGCCCACATCCTCGGTGATTTCCGGACACTCCACCTGAGGTCCGAAGAATGACTTGTACATCTCCTCGTGCGTCAGGCCGAGATAATTTTGAATGACACGCGGTCCCTCGGGATTGAACTCCCATAGGCGAAGAGGCCGGCATTTGCAAGGCTGGACTTGACGAACCAGCATAGCTTGTATTACCGCAACCAAACTGAAATCTCCATTGAAGAGATCTCGAATGCGGCTTTGCAGTATGGGCACGTCTTTGGCTGGCCCCTAGCTCAGACCTCTACTGATCCATGACATCAGTTGTGGTGGAGGGCCCGAGCGGAAAACAGGGGCGGCCGCCCACTTGGCACTTCTAGGAGCCGTGATGTAGAACCACTCCCGTTGCCACAATTCAGACACCTCTAGAATGGAACCTTTGGGCCACGGGGCTCCCGTCATCCTGCGTATTGAGGCACCTCCACACGCTGCATGTTGCCCCTCGATCATCTTCGGCTTCACTTCAAAGGTCTTGAGCCAGAGGCCAAAGTGAGGGGTAACCCGGAGGAAGGCCTCGCATGCGACGATAAATGTCGTGATATGAAGAAAGGAGTCCGGAGCTAGATCATGGAAGTCTAGCCCATAATAAAACATCAAACCCCTAACAAAAGGATCCAGAGCAAGGCCTAGACCTCGGAGGAAGTGGGAGACGAACACGACGTTCTCGTTGGGTTCGGGGGTGGGAACGGCCTGCCCTCGAGGAGGCAGCCGATGCAAAATCTCGGCGGTCAGATATCTGGCCTCCCTCAACTTTCTGATGTCCTCTTCCATGACGGAGGAAGGCACCCATTGGCCTTGAAAGCTAGATCCGGACATGACTGAAGGTTCGGAGCACCTGACCTGAACTTTGGGCGTTTGAGCTCTTGGTGGGGGAAGGATTTGATTGAGCGCGGGAGGGAAAAATAAAAGCCTTGTCCCCTTTCTAAAGAGGGTGAATATCAAGCGTCCTCTTCGTGCCCGTTTGGACTTGCCTATAATCTAGGAGTCCTAGAAGTGGTTGGGTTACCCACGCCCGTATTGATGAGAATCCCAGAATAAGGGGACACAATCTCTACTTTAACAAGACGTGCCAAGGAAACCGCCTCGCATGACGCACTGAGGTGGGGTAATAAAACGACTCGGATAAAGGCTTGGCCGTGGTGTGACACATTACGGAATACGTCAGCAGATTAGATTTGTGTAAATATTATTCTCTCTATGGCAATATGTGGAAACTTATTTTGCAGAGCCGGACACTATCTTTGTGTTCAAAATCTTCTACGAAGTACCTAGAGGAGGAACCCTCCTTGCAATGCCGAAGACAATCTGCGTGGCGGACTCGTCGTCATTGAAGCCTGGTTCAGGGGCTACTGAGGGAGTCCTAGATTAGGGGGTGTTCAGATAGCCAAACTATACCTTTAGCCGGATTCCTGGACTATGAAGATACAAGATTGAAGACTTCGTCCCATGTCCGGAAGGGACTTTCCTTGGCGTGGAAGGCAAGCTTGGCGATACGGATATTCAGATTTCCTACCATTGTAACCGACTCTATGTAACCCTAACCCTATCTGGTGTCTATATAAACCGGAGGGTTTTAGTCCGTAGGACAACATACACATCAACAATCATACCATAGGCTAGCTTCTAGGGTTTACCCTCTCTGATCTCGTGGTAGATCAACTCTTGTAATACCCATACCATCAATATTAATCAAGCAGGATGTAGGGTTTTACCTCCATTGAGAGGGCCAGAACCTGGGTAAAGCTTCGTGTCCCATGCCTCCTGTTACCATCCAGCCTAGATGCACAGTTCGGGACCCCCTACCCGAGATCCGCCGGTTTTGACACCGACAGGGAGACTATCATTTGAAGCACAAGAGCAAGGAGTTCATCATCAACACACCATTTTTTACCTCTTGGAGAGTGGTGTCTCCTAGATTGGCTAGGTGTCACTTGGGAGCCTCCAACAAGATTGTGGAGTTGAACCAAGGAGTTTGTGAGGGCAAGGAGATCGCCTACTTTGTGAAGATCTACCGCTAGTGAGGCAAGTCCTTCGTGGGCGACGGCGTGATGGAATAGACAAGGTTGCTTCTTCATGGAACCTTCGTGGGTGGAGCCCTCCGTGGACTCTCGCAACCGTTACCCTCCGTGGGTTGAAGTCTCCATCAACGTGGATGTACGATAGCACCACCTATCGGAACCACGACAAAAACATCCGTGTCTCCAATTGTGTTTGAATACTCCAAACCCTTCTCTTTACATTCTTGCAAGTTGCATGCTTTACTTTCCGCTGCTCATATACTCATTGCATGCTTGCTTGATATGTATTGTGTTTGTTAAACTTGTGCTTAAACTCCACTTAAACTTAAGAATATTAAAAACTGCAACTTTTGGCACTTAGTGTCTAATCATCCCCCCTCTAGACACCTCTTCTCGATCCTTTCAGCAAGCCACTCGTCACGGATGTTGTGCTTGAATGCCGCTAGGGCCTCTGCGTCCGGATAGTCGACAATTTGGTTTTTCTTAGTCAGGAACCGTGTCTAGAATTGTTTGGCCGATTCCCCTGGCTGCTGAGTTATATGACTCATGTCATCAGCGTCCGGTTGTCACACAAAGTGCCCTAGAAGTTGTCAAGGAATGCATCTTCCAAATCCTCCCAACTGCCGACGGAGTCTGCTGGCAAGCTATTCAGCCAATGCCGAGCTGGTCCTTTGAGTTTTAGTGGGAGGTACTTGATGGCATGTAGATCATCACCGCGAGCCATGTGGATGTGAAGGAGGAAATCCTCAATCCATATAGCGTGATCTGTTGTACCATCATATGATTCGATATTTACGAGTTTAAAACCCTCTAGGAATTCGTGATCCATAACTTCATCAGTGAAGCATAGGGGGTGTGCGGCACCTCTGTGCTGGGCTATATCACGACGCAGTTCGTTTGAGTCTTGTCTGCTGAATTCGGCCCGGCCGGATTTACCTTTAGTGTATCCGGTGTGGCCGTCATCGTCCCATGTTGGCGCACGCCCCCGTCACCCGTATATTGACCTTGCATGTTTTGCCCTGCTGTCCAATACGTCTCGCAGGTCCCGTGTGTTGCCCCGGGCCTTGGTATTTTTGATTGAGTGGCGGCGGGGTGCAGGCTGAACTTCAGGCTGAAACGCTTCTCTGGCTCGACCACGCGGTGGCCGGTCAGCCACATCGTAGACTGGTGATGGAGGTTTCAATTCTTCCTCCTCGAGGTGAGGTAGCAACCTGCGTTATGGGTAACTCTTGGAGGGGCGCTCGAGTTCGTATTCCTCGGCTGCAAGGACTTCGGTCCATCTGTCTGCTAGCAAGTCTTGATCAGCTTGAAGCTGTTGTTGCTTTTTCTTCAGGCTATTTGCTGTGGCCATAAGCCGGCGCTTGAAGCGCTCCTGCTCAACGGGATCCTCAGGCACGATAAATTCTTCGTCGCCGAGGCTTGCCTCGTCTTTGGAGAGAGGCATGTAATTGTCCTCCTCCGGTTCTCCATCTGTTGCCTGCTTTGGAGGGCTAGCTTGTTCATCCTCCGGCTCTAGATTGTGCTGGAGGGGATTGTGGTTGTCTTCGGCACTGTCCGGGGTGTTATTGTCTCCTGTGCTGGTATCACTACTTTTGCTATGGCGGGACTTAGAGCGGCGCCGTTGACGTCGGCGCTTTGGTTGCTTCTTGGAGGGGTCATCCTCCGATGTTTCGTCGCCATTGCCTTCTTTGGGGGTATCCACCATGTATATATCATATGATGAGGTTGTTGGAAATATGCCCTAGAGGCAATAATAAATTGATTATTATTATATTTCATTGTTCATGATAATCGTTTATTATCCATGCTATAATTGTATTGATAGGAAACTCAGATACATGTGTGGATGCATAGACAACACCATGTCCCTAGTAAGCCTCTAGTTGACTAGCTTGTTGATCAATAGATGGTTACGGTTTCCTGACCATGGACATTGGATGTCGTTGATAACGGGATCACATCATTAGGAGAATGATGTGATGGACAAGACCCAATCCTAAGCATAGCACTGGATCGTGTAGTTCGTATGCTGAAGCTTTTCTAATGTCAAGTGTCATTTCCTTAGACCATGAGATTGTGCAACTCCCGGATACCGTAGGAGTGCTTTGGGTGTGCCAAACGTCACAACGTAACTGGGTGGCTATAAAGGTACACTACGGGTATCTCCGAAAGTATCTGTTGGGTTGGCACGAATCGAGACTGGGATTTGTCACTCCGTGTAAGTGGAGAGGTATCTCTGGGCCCACTCGGTAGGACATCATCATAATGTGCACAATGTGATCAAGGAGTTGATCACGGGATGATGTGTTACGGAACGAGTAAAGAGACTTGCCGGTAACGAGATTGAACAAGGTATCGGGATACCGACGATCGAATCTCGGGCAAGTATCGTACCGATAGACAAAGGGAATTGTATACGGGATTGATTAAGTCCTTGACATCGTGGTTCATCCGATGAGATCATCGTGGAACATGTGGGAGCCAACATGGGTATCCAGATCCCGCTGTTGGTTATTGACCGGAGAACGTCTCGGTCATGTCTGCATGTCTTCCGAACCCGTAGGGTCTACACACTTAAGGTTCGATGACGCTAGGGTTATAAAGGAAGTTAGTATGTGGTTACCGAATGTTGTTCGGAGTCCCGGATGAGATCCCGGATGTCACGAGGAGTTCCGGAATGGTCCGGAGGTAAAGATTTATATATGGGAAGTCCTGTTTTGGACACCGGAAGAGTTTCGGGGTTTATCGGTAACGTACCGGGACCACCGGGAGGGTCCCGGGGGTCCACCAAGTGGGGCCACCAGCCCCGGGGGGCCACATGGGCTGTAGGGAGTGTTCCTTGGCCTACATGGGCCAAGGGCACCAGCCCCACTAAGGCCCATGCGCCTAAGAGAGAGAAGGGGGGCAAACCCTAATGGGATATGGGCCTTAGGGCCCATATTGGTGCGCCTCCCTCTCCCGTCCCCTCTTGGCCGCCCCCTTGCTTCCCCATCTAGGGCTGCCGCCCCCCCTAGGGGTGGGAACCCTAGAGGGGGGCGCAGCCCTCCCCTTCCCCTATATATATGAGGCCTAGGGCTGCCCCAAAACACAACGCGATTAGATCTCTTGTTGGTGCAGCCCTGCATCTCTCTCTCCCTCCTCTTCTGTGGTGCTTGGCGAAGCCCTGCAAGATAGCCACGCTCCTCCATCACCACCACGCCGTTGTGCTGCTGCTGGAAGGAGTCTTCCTCAACCTCTCCCTCTCTCCTTGCTGGATCAAGGCGTGGGAGACGTCACCGGGCTGTACGTGTGTTGAACGCGGAGGTGCCGTCCATTCGGCACTTGGTCATCGGTGATTTGGATCACGACGAGTACGACTCCATCAACCCCGTTCTCTTGAACGCTTCCGCTTAGCGATCTACAAGGGTATGTAGATGCACTCTCCTTCCCTTCGTTGCTAGTCTCTCCATAGATAGATCTTGGTGACACGTAGGAAAATTTTGAATTTCTGCTACGTTCCCCAACAGAGGTGGTGGTCCAATGCCCTGTGGGCGGTGGTTCCTGTTCATCTCCTGCATCATCGTCCATACCGTCGATGTCTTCGGAGTCGAAGTCAAGCATGTCGGTTAAATCATCGCCAGTGGCTACTAAGTGGGTGGTGGGTGGGCAGAGAATTTCTTCGTCGTCCGCATCCCATTCTAACCGAACATAGTTCGGCCAAGGTTGTCCTGACAAGGAGAGAGACCTTAATGAATTTAGCACATCGCCGAAAGGCGAGTGCTGAAAGATATCCGCAGAGGTGAACTCCATGATCGGCGCCCAGTTGGATTCGACAGGCACGGATGCAAGCGGCTCGGAGTCCGTGGCCGGAGATGAATCCAGTGGTTCAGCGACACGGCTCTCGTAAGGGGTGAAGTCAGTATCCGGCTCTATCGCCATTGAGAGTGCGGCCTCCATGGCGGGGTCTATCCCTCCGCTCTCGGATGGCGCGATTTGCTTCAGATTGATGGCCGAAGTAGTTGCAGATGCGATCTCCCAAATGTTGTCCGACGTCAGAGTTACGTCATGCTCATCGTGACTGTGCGGGGTACCTGACATGGGCTTGTATCCGTCGAAGATCAAGTCTCCGCGGATGTCGGCAGTGTAGTTTAAGTTTCCGAACCTGACCTGATGGCCAGGGGCATAGCTCTTGATCTGCTCCAGATGGTCGAGCGAGTTGGCCCGCAGTGCGAAGCCGCCGAATATGAAGATCTATCCGTGGAGGAAAACCTCACCCTGGACCGCATCGTTACCAATGATCGAAGGAGCCATCGAGCCTTACAGTGACGACACAGTGGAACTCTCAATGAAAGCACCAATGTCGGTGTCAAAACCGGTGGATCTCGGGTAGGGGGTCCCGAACTGTGCGTCTTAGGCGGGTGGTAACAGGAGACAAGGGACACGATGTTTACCCAGGTTTGGGCTCTCTTGAAGGAGGTAATACCCTACGTCCTTCTTGATTGTTCTTCATGATATGAGTATTACAAGAGTTGATCTACCACGAGATCGTAGAGGCTAAACCCTAGAAGCTAGCCTATGGTATGATTGTATATTGTCCTACGGACTAAACCCTCCGGTTTATATAGACAACGGAGGGGGCTAGGGTTACACAGAGCCGGTTACAAGGGAGGAGATCTAAATATCCGTATTGCCTAGCTTGCCTTCCACGCCAAGGAGAGTCCCATCCAGACACGGGACGGAGTCTTCAATCTTGTATCTTCATAGTCCAACAGTCCGGCCAAAGGATATAGTCCGGCTGTCCGGAGACCCCCTAATCCAGGACTCCCTCAGGAATCCTACTTGGACTAGTGAGTCCTAGTAGGACTCCCCACACCTGGCACGCCCCCTTGGGCCGGCCACCTCTCCTCCCCCTTATATACGTGGGAGGGGTGTAACACCCCGGATATGACTTTCCCAATTTGTATTCCAACTCTTGCCATTTCCGGCTTTAAGTTAATTTATTTTCTCGGGTTCGGGTGTTTGTCTCCGTGTGTTGTTATCGTTGTCATGCATCTCATATCATGTCATCATGTGCATTGCATTTGCATACGTGTTCATCTCATGCATTCGAGCATTTTCCCCGTTGTCCGTTTTGCATTCTGGCGCTTCGTTCTCCTCCGGTGGTCATTTCTAGCTTTCTTTCATGTGTGGGGATTAAACATTTCCGGATTGGACCGAGACTTGCCAAGCGGCCTTGGTTTACTACCGGTAGACCGCCTGTCAAGTTTCGTACCATTTGGACTTCGTTTGATGCTCCAACGGTTAACCGAGGGACCGAAAAGGCCTCGTGTGTGTTGCAGCCCAACACCCATCCAATTTGGCCCAAAACCCACCTAACTCTGCTCCATCATCTAGAGCGTTTGATCACGATCGCGTGGCCGAAAACCGCACCTCATTTGGACTCTCCTAGCTCCCTCTATGCCTATTTAAACACCCTCCCGAAATTCGGATCTCCTTCCTCCTCGAAACCCTAAAAATCCGCTCGCACCGCGCCGGACACATCCGTTTCCCACCGGACGAATCCCGCCGCCGCCGCC
Organism: Triticum monococcum; assembly: GCA_034509565.1. Taxonomy (NCBI): domain Eukaryota; kingdom Viridiplantae; phylum Streptophyta; class Magnoliopsida; order Poales; family Poaceae; genus Triticum; species Triticum monococcum. The sequence goes on along the minus strand of CM067842.1, from coordinate 197,055,705 downwards.
AGCCACTCCGCGCCCGCCACATGTCCATCCGCCGCCGCCTCCCACCAGGGCCCGCGGGAGCCCGGAGTCGGCCCCCACGGGCCCAGTCGCCGCGCCACCCGCGCCCTCTCCTCCACGGCGCCGCGCCCGCCGCCCTCTCCTCCATCATACCGAACAAATCATGCCGCCCCGACAGCCACTCCACGCCCGCCACGTGTCCATCCGCCGCCGCCTCCCACCGCGGCCCGCGGGAGCCCGAAGTCGGCCCCCACGGGCCCAGTCGCCGCGCCGCCCGCGCCCTCTCCTCCACGGCGCCGCGCCCGCGCCCTCTCCTCCACGGCGCCGCGCCCGCGCCCGCCGCCATCAGCCACCGCCCCGGAAGCTCGATGCCGGCGCCGCCACCTCGCCGGCCGGCTTCTTCTCCGGCAGATCCCGGCGCCGCCCGGCTGCCCCTGCCGCCGCATTGCCCGCGGCCGCGCCGCCCCGTCCCGCGCGCCACGCCGTCCATAGGCGCCGCGGCCGAGCCCCCGCCTCCGCCGGCCGCCTCATCGCCGGTGGGAAGCCCGCCGCCTCCGTCAGCTATAGTACCTCGCCGACCAGCCTCGATCCGCGTGCAAATCTCAGATCTGGAGATTCGGGGGTTGTCTTTTCTCAAAAACCCTAGCTCATGTTGCATACTTTGACCTGCCGTAACTCCGCATCCGTAGCTCCGATTCATGCATATAGCATATCAAAATGTTCGTCTCAAAGAGTACATCATTTCATTCCATTGCATCATTTTCATTTGAGGTCATCTTGATGCCCGAAATGCTGTTAGAAGAGGGCTACTTGAGTTAATTGTCAGATCTGCTACTCCATCTTAGACATTTGTCATTTTTGCCATGATTATTGTGTGCATGATATGCCCATGAGTTCTACATATGTTTTGTTAAGGATTTTGTCATCTTTCCAGCGGTGCAACCCATGTATTTTTGTGATGTGTGTGGTGACTAGTGCAAGCTTGCAACGTGAGGCACTTGGTAATTCTGTTTTCAGGGACTTAGCAATTCCACTAAGTCCTTGGGCTGTTTAGTTCATGATGCCATATGTTCATGCTGTTTCCTAGTGATCCGTGCCCTTTTTGAGGATGATCAGTAAAGGAGTTTTGTTAATATTGTAGTTCTCTATCCATCCATGTCTTTGTTTGCATATATGGAGCACCCTAGCTTGAGTCAATCGAGCTCTACTTTTGCTACTTTGTGAATCTGGGCAGATCGTCAACTTGTTTGCGATTTTGCCGATGTTGTTGTAGTTGATCCGCGTATGCTATGCCATTGTTCTTGCCATGTCTAGATTGCATTTTGTGCCTTCTTAATGGATGTATGCTTGTCTTGCCATGACTTGCACCGTAGTGAGTGCATCGAGCTTGTAAACATGCCTACTTGAGTTATGATTTTAGCATGTCCCAGTTTTTCACTAAGTCTGAAACTGATCATGTTTTTGCTATGTTCACATGCTTGCAAATGTATTTTGTGATCCCTTTTGGCTCAAGGTCACTAAGGGATTTTTGTTAAGATCTTTGAGTAGCTCCATGCCATGTTTTACTTTGTCATGTTCAGGTCCTGTAGCATGTTGTTTTGTTGCTCCGAAGAGAGCTACTTGGTCTAAAATTCCAGACAAGTGTTAATTTCACTAAGTCTGAGATCTGTCTACCATTTGCGTTTTGCCATGCTTTTTTGAACCTCCTAATGGATGATTTGTCCGTAGCTCAGTGCTAGACTTTTGTTAAGAATCTTGAATGCATCCCTGCCATGTATTTTGATGCCATGTTTGAGTGCTGTAGCATGTTCATCTCTTTGCATTTAGATGACTACTTGCTGTAAATCGCAGACCGGTGTCATATTTGAATCGCTTGCCATTTCCAAACCGTAACTCCGATTCCGGTGATATTTATATCGTTTTCAAGCAATTTCATCTCATCTTTCCAGTGCACACTTGGTTTTCCAAGTTGAGGCCAGGTTCATGCATTTCCTGTCATATCTTGCATATGCATCCCGCATCGCATAACATGTTTGCATCATCTTGTTTGATCCTTGCACGTGGTTGATTGTGTTCCTGTTGCTTGTTTGTCTTGTTTGGGTAGAGCCGGGAGACGAGTTCGCTAACGAGGAGCCTGTTGAGTTTGCTTTCGAGGATCCAGTCAACTCTGACAACTTTGCAGGCAAGATGATCATACCCTCGAAATCACTACTATCTTTGCTATGCTAGTTTGCTCGCTCTTTGCTATGCCAATGCTATGATGCCTACCACTTGCTTTCAAGCCTCCCAAATTGCCATGTTCAGCCTCTAACCCACCATTGTCCTAGCAAACCGTTGATTGGCTATGTTACCGCTTTGCTCAGCCCCTCTTATAGCCTTGTTAGTTGCAGGTGAAGATTGGAGACCGTTCCTTGTTGGAACATTTATTTACTTGTTGGGATATCATTATATTGCCATGTTATCTTAATGCATCTATATACTTGGTAAAGTGTGGAAGGCTCGGCCTCTCGCCTAGTGTTTTGTTCCACTCTTGCCACCCTAGTTTCTGTCATATCGGTGTTATGTTCCCGGATTTTGCGTTCCTTACGCGGTTGGGTTATAATGGGAACCCCTTGATAATTCGTCTTGATTAAAGCTTTTCCAGCAATGCCCAACATTGGTTTTACCATTTGCCACCTAGCCTTTTTTTCCGTTGGGTTTCCGGAGCCCGAGGGTCATCTTATTTTAAACCCCCCCGGGCCAGTGCTCCTTTGAGTGTTGGTCCGAACTAGAGTCCTGTGCAGCGCCCCCTCGGGGAAACTCGAGGTTTGGTTCTAGTTGTATGGAGAGCTCATCTGAGTGTGCCCTAAGAACGAGATATGTGCAGCTCCTATCGGGATTTGTCGGCACATTCGGGCGGTGTTGTTGGATTTGTTTTGACCTGTCGAAATGTCTTGAAGAACCGAGATACCGAGTCTGATCGGAACGTCTCGGGAGGAGGTCTATTCCTTCGTTGACCGTGAGAGCTTGTCATGGGCTAAGTTGGGACTCCCCTGCAGGGATTTGAACTTTCGAAAGCCGTGCCCGCGGTTATGGGAAGATGGGAATTTGTTAATGTCCGGTTGTAGATAACTTAAACATTAACTTAATTAAAATGAATCAACCGTGTGTGTTACCGTCATGGCCTCTTCTCGGCGGAGTCCGGGAAGTGGACACGGTGTTGGAGTAATGCTTGCGCAGGTTGTCTTCTAGTTTCTCGCTCGCGCTTTGCCTCCTCTTCTCGCTCTCTTTTGCGAATAAGTTAACGACCATATATGCTAGTCGCTTGCTGCAGCTCCACATATATTCACCTTACCCTACCTATTAAGCTTAAATAGTCTTGATCGCGAGGGTGCGAGATTGCTGAGTCCCTATGGCTCACAGATTACTATTACACCAGATGCAGGGACTGATGATACAGCTCCAGATGGCGCGCTTGAGCTCAAGTGGGAGTACGACGAGGACTCTCAGCGTTACTATGTTTCTTTTCCTGATGATCAGTAGTGGTGCCCAGTTGGGGTGATCGGGACCATGTCGCTTGTTGGGTTATCTTTTATTTTGGCGCCGTAGTCGGGCCATGAGTGTTTGGATGATGTATGTTATTTATGTACTTGATTGACATGGCGAGTGTAAGCCAACTATGTTATCCCTTTTATTCATCTATATTACATGGGATGTTTGTGATGATTACCTGACTTGCGACATATGCCTTCAATGTGATTATGCCTCTAAGTCGTGCCTCGACACGTGGGAGATATAGTCGCATCGAGGGTGTTACAAGTTGGTAATCAAAGCCTTCCCCGACCTTAGGAGCCCCACTGATTGATCATTTTTAGCGGCCGAGTTGTGTCTAGAAAAATGTTTTGAGTCAATTAGGAATTATATATCGGAGAGCTTAGGAATTCTTTTTACTTCCCAGTCTCCTCATCGCTCTGGTAAGGCATCCTGACATAGAGTTTTGACTCTTCTCTTCTCAAATTTCACTAATTTTTTTTAGGATCACGCGGGTATCTTGGAATCGTTCCGATGGTTTTATGATGAGAACATTGTCTTGGTGCCTCCTGTCAGGGGTTTAGTGGAAGTGTCCCGGGGAGTTGAGCTCTGAGGGGTTGTCATCATAATTTTATCGTTGCAGTTCTGGAATACCTGAGTTTAGTACGCCGACATCGAAAATCTCTTTTATGCAGTTTGTTGGTGAGATAACCTCAACGCCACCCAGTACTAGGGCGGGAGTTCGGGAGTATCGCCATAACTTGTATAACGGATGCTTTTCGAAGGTTGAGGTAGATGGTTTCCGAAGTTTTTCTCGGTTATGTGTTGAAGGATGGATACAGCTGGATGTAGGATTTGCTAGTTTGGGTGAGATATTATGCTTCCCTTGTATCCCCAACACCTGATTGCATAACTGGAAAGGTTCGGGAGTTTCATAGGTGGGAATTCTTGTAGCTCTAGTTCTTCTTCCACGGATATTGGTTTGAGATTGGGATTTCTTACCAATTATTCGTTCTTCATCCGTACCTTGTTCATTTATTTTCTTCTACCTAATTCTACGTGGCTTCTCAATTTATGGATATGTGACATTTCAAGAGGAATGCATTCGTTCATTTTGTTCGGATGTGAAGACTTTATGTTGCAATTTTCATTCCGTTGGTTTCAGCTTCATTTATCTGTCTATGTGCTAATGGTGGTCAACCTCTTCAGGATGGCTCCCACTAAGAGCACCAGTCAGAACCTGAATCAAGATCCGCCACCACCTCCACCTCCTCCGGAGGCATGGCAAGCTGTGATGGCCGCAACCAATGCAAACACACAGTTGATCATGCAAATCCTCCAAGAGCGCAATCAAGGCAATCAAGGAAATCAAGGCAACAATCAGAACCACTTTGCTACACTAAACCAGTTCCTTGCTAATGGGCCAAAGACGTTCAGCAATTGTGTTGAGGCAACCGATGCTGACGATTGGCTTGTGGATCTATGTAAGCATTTTGAGTGCAGCAACGTCAGGCCTGAAGATTTTGTCAAGTTCGCTTCCTTCCAACTCAAAGATCAAGCTGCAGAGTGGTTCCAACAGTACAAGGATTCCAGAGGTGGATGTCTGATCACTTGGGATGAATTCCGTCAAGACTTCCGAGCTCATCACATCCCTCAGAGTGTGACTGAAAGTAAGCGTGAGGAATTCCGCAACTTGAAGCAAGGCTCTTTGTCTGTCTATGACTACAACAAGTTGTTCCAAAAGCTCGCCCGCTTTGCCAAGCAGGACGTACCTGATGAGAAGAGCATGATATACCAGTTCAGGGGTGGTCTCAGAGAAGAAATTCAGCTAGCTCTTGTTCTCTTTGAGCCGTTGAGATACGATGAGTTCTACAACATGGCATTGAAGCAAGAGGCTGCTCAGTTGAGGTGTGATGCTTCCAAGAAGCGAGTCAGAGACACTACGCCTTCTTCCTCTACTCAAGTGGCCAAGCAGCAGAAGTATTGGCTTCCTCCTCCTCCGTTCCGTCAGCCGTATCAGCAGAAGAGCAAAGGTGGTAGTGGTTCTTCCCACCCACCCAACCCTGGCTTTCAGAACAAGACTTCGTCTCAAGCTCCAAGATCGAGTGCTCTGTACCACCGTCCGCTTTCAGAGGTCACGTGCAACAAGTGCCAACAGAAGGGTCACTATGCCAACAAGTGTTTCAACCAGAGGCGTCTTCTTCCTCCTCCTGTGAGATCGACAAGTAGAGCTGTGGTCAAGCATAACCCCAAGCACGCCAAGGTCAACTTGCTGAATGCAGCTCAGGCAGAGGACTCGCCAGATGTGATTATGGGTAACCTTCCTGTTAATGATATTCTTGCAAAAGTTCTTCTTGACACGGGTGCATCGCATTGTTTCATTTCCAAACCTTTTGCATCAAAGTATGAGTGCGATTATCAGCATCTGCAAAGTTCCTTGCAAATCGTGTCACCGGGCAAGCAAATGATAGCTAATTTCTGCATCCCGAATATTACTATCACGTTGGGCGACTACAAGTTCCTTTCTTTCCCAATTGTTCTTGGTGATTCAGATATTGATCTTATTCTCGGAATGGATTGGCTTTCTAAGCACAAGGCGCATCTCGATTGTGCAGCCAGTCAGATTCAATTGACTCATTCGTCTGAGGATGTAATTGTCTTTGCCGCTCGGGATAATACCATCCGTTTGTTCTCTCTCAATGAGAAGGGTGAACTGGATGCTATCTTGCAGATTCCAGTCGTTTGTGAATATCAAGACGTCTTTCCAGAAGAGCTTCCAGGAATGCCTCCGCACCGGCCAGTTGAATTTGTTATTGATCTTGAGCCCGGTACGGAACCTGTGTGCAAGCGTCCTTACAAGCTCGGACCTGAAGAGTTGAAGGAGCTGAAGAAGCAACTCGATGTTCAAGAAAGAATGGGTCTCATCCGGCCTAGTTCTTCTCCGTGGGGTTGTGGTGTTCTTTTTGTGAAGAAGAAGGATGGAACAGACCGACTTTGTGTTGATTACCGTCCATTGAACAAGAAGACCATCAAGAACAAATACCCACTTCCCAACATCAATGAGCTGTTCGAAAAACACAAGGGTGCCCAAGTATTCTCCAAGCTTGATCTCCGTATGGGTTATCATCAGATTCGAATCCGTGAGCAAGATATTCCCAAGACGGCTTTCAGGACAAGCTATGGGTCATATGAATACACTGTCATGTCTTTTGGCCTCGTTAACGCTCCTCCGACGTTCTCTCGCATGATGAACTTAATCTTCAACGCCTACACCAATGACTTCGTTTTGGTCTATCTCGACGACATTCTGGTTTTCTCGAAGAACAAGGAAGATCATGCCAAGCACTTGCGTTTGGTTCTCGACAAGCCGAGGGAACATCAGTTCTATGCCAAGTTCTCCAAGTGTGAATTTTCGATCGATGAGGTTCTTTATCTTGGCCATATCATCTCTGCCAAGGGCATTGCCGTGAATCCTGAGAAGGTGTCTGCAATTGTGAATTGGGAACCTCCTCAGAACGTGAAGCAACTCCGTAGCTTCCTCGGTCTCGCAAGCTATTGCCGAAGATTCATTGAAAACTTTTCTAAGATCGCGAAGCCTCTCTCAAATCTTCTCCAGAAGCACGTCAAGTACGTTTGGTCTCCAGAGTGTGACATTGCTTTCAACACTTTGAAAGAGAAATTGATCACTGCTCCAGTTCTTACTCTGCCTGATGAATCCAAACCGTACGAGGTCTTTTGTGATGCCTCTCTCCAAGGTCTTGGCGCAGTGTTGATGCAAGAGAAGAAAGTTGTTGCTTATACCTCTCGCCAGTTGAAGCCCAATGAGAAGAATTACCCACTCTTGATCTCGAGTTGGCGGCAGTTGTGCATGCTCTTTTGACTTGGAGACATCTTCTATTGGGAAGAAAAGTGGACATTTTCACTGATCACAAGAGTCTTAAGTACATCTTCACTCAGCCTAATCTCAACCTCAGGCAAACTCGATGGGTCGAAATGATTCAAGAGTATAATCCGAGTATCGAGTATACTCCAGGCAAGGCCAATGTGATTGCTGACGCATTGAGCAGGAAGGCCTACTGCAACAGTCTGATTCTCAAGCCTTATCAACCCGAGCTTTGTGAAGCTTTCCGCAAACTTAATCTGCAAGTTGTTCCTCAAGGTTTCCTCGCCAACCTTCAAGTCTCTCCTACCTTGGAAGACCAGATTCACCAAGCCCAGCTTCTTGATGCTATGGTGAAAAAGGTGAAGATTGGGATTGCCAAGAGTTAACCCAAGTACAAGTGCTACCGCCTTGATGACAAGGACACTCTCTTCTTCGAGGATCGTATTGTTGTGCCCAAAGTTAAACTTCGTAAAGTGATCATGAACGAGGCTCACAATTCTGTCCTCTCCATCCACCCTGGGAGCATGAAGATGTATCAGGATCTCAAGCAGGCTTATTGGTGGACTCGAATGAAGCGAGAGATTGCTCAGTTCATGAATGAATGTGATGTGTGCAGAAGAGTGAAGGCAGAACACCGAAGGCCAGCAGGTTTCCTCCAACCTCTTGCCATTCCAGAATGGAAGTTTGACCACATTGAAATGGACTTCGTGACTGGGTTTCCAAAGTCCAAGCGTGGCAATGATGCTATATTCGTTGTCATTGACAAACTCACTAAAGTGGCTCATTTTCTGCCTATCAAAAAGTCGATCACTGCAGCTCAATTGGCGGAACTCTATACCTCTCGAATTGTCTCTCTACACGATATTCCTCAAGTGATCTCTTCAGACCATGGCAGCATCTTTACCTCCAAGTTTTGAGATTCTTTTCAGAAGGCGATGGGCACCAACATCCGCTTCAGCACAGCTTTCCATCCTCAAACAAGCGGTCAAGTTGAGCGTGTCAACTAGATTCTTGAAGATATGCTCAGGGCTTGTGTGATCTCCTTCGGCATGAAGTGGGAGGATTGTCTTCCTTATGCTGAATTCTCCTACAACAACAGTTTTCAAGCAAGTTCGGGCAAGGCCACATTTGAAATTCTGTATGGCCGGAAGTGCCGTACCCCTCTCAACTGGTCCGAAACCGGTGAATGTCAGCTGCTGGGTAATGACTTAATCACAAAGGCAGAAGAAATGTGCAAAGTCATTCGAGATAACCTCAAAGCAGCCCAATCCCGCTAGAAGAGCTATTATGATAGTAAGCACCATGATTTGGCTTTCGAGATCGGAGATCATGTTTACCTCCGCGTCTCTCCTATGAAAGGGACTCGTCGCTTCGGTATCAAAGGGAAGCTTGCCCCCAGATACGTGGGACCTTTCAAGATTGTCAGCAAGAGAGGCGACCTCGCCTATCAACTCGAGCTTCCTTAAAACTTTGCGAATGTTCATGATGTGTTCCATGTCTCTCAGCTCCGAAAGTGCTTCAAGACTCCTGACCGCACCGTCAACTTCGAGGACATTGAGCTCCAAGAAGATCTCTCCTATCGTGAGCACCCCGTTGCTATCCTTGAAGAGACTGAACGCAAGACTCGCAACAAGTCGATCAAGTTCCTCAAAGTCAAGTGGTCACACCATTCCGACCGTGAAGCTTCCCAGGAACGCGAGGATCACCTCCGTTCTGAGTACCCGACGTTCTTTCAGTCCTAGATCTCGGGACGAGATCTTTTCGTAGTGGTGGAGTGTTGTAACACCCCTGATATGACTTTTCCCAATTTGTATTCCAACTCTTGCCGTTTCCGGCTTTAAGTTAATTTATTTTCTCGGGTTCGGGTGTTTGTCTCCATGTGTTGTTATTGTTGTCATGCATCTCATATCATGTCATCATGTGCATTGCATTTGCATACGTGTTCATCTCATGCATTCGAGCATTTTCCCCGTTGTCCGTTTTGCATTCCGGCGCTTCGTTCTCCTCCGGTGGTCATTTCTAGCTTTCTTTCATGTGTGGGGATTAAACATTTCCGGATTGGACCGAGACTTTCCAAGCGGCCTTGGTTTACTACCGGTAGACCGCCTGTCAAGTTTCGTACCATTTGGACTTCGTTTGATGCTCCAACGGTTAACCGAGGGACCGAAAAGGCCTCGTGTGTGTTGCAGCCCAACACCCATCCAATTTGGCCCAAAACCCACCTAACTCTGCTCCATCATCTAGAGCGTTTGATCACGATCGCGTGGCCGAAAACCGCACCTCATTTGGACTCTCCTAGCTCACTCTATGCCTATTTAAACACCCTCCCGAAATTCGGATCTCCTTCCTCCTCGAAACCCTAAAAATCCGCTCGCACCGCGCCGGACACGTCCGTTTCCCACCGGACGAATCCCGCCGCCGCCGCCAGCCACTCCACGCCCGCCACATGTCCATCCGCCGCCGCCTCCCACCAGGGCCCGCGGGAGCCCGGAGTCGGCCCCCATGGGCCCAGTCGCCGCGCCACCCGCGCCCTCTCCTCCACGGCGCCGCGCCCGCGCCCGCTGCCATCAGCCACCGCCCTGGAAGCTCGACGCCGGTGCCGCCAGCTCGCCGGCCGGCTTCTTCTCCGGCAGATCCAGGCGCCGCCCGGCTGCCCCTGCCGCCGCATCGCCCGCGGCCGCGCCGCCCCGTCCCGCGCGCCACGCCGTCCATAGGCGCCGCGGCCGAGCCCCCGCCTCCGCCGGCCGCCTCATCGCCGGTGGGAAGCCCGCCGCCGCCGTCAGCTACAGTACCTCGCCGACCGTCCTCGATCCGCGTGCAAATCTCAGATCTGGAGATTCGGGGGTTGACTTTTCTCAAAAACCCTAGCTCATGTTGCATATTTGACCTGCCGTAACTCCGCATCCGTAGCTCCGATTCATGCATATAGCATATCAAAAGGTTCGTATCAGAGAGTACATCATTTCATTCCATTGCATCATTTTCATTTGAGGTCATCTTGGTGCCCGAAATGCTGTTAGAAGAGGGCTACTTGAGTTAATTGTGAGATCTGCAACTCCATCTTAGACATTTGTCATTTTTGCCATGCTTATTGTGTGCATGATATGCCCATGAGTTCTACATATGTTTTGTTAAGGGTTTTGTCATCTTTCTAGAGGTGCAACCCATGTATTTTTGTGATGTGTTTGGTGACTAGTGCAAGCTTGCAACATGAGGCACTTGGTAATTCTGTTATCAGGGACTTGGCAATTCCACTAAGTCCTTGAGCTGTTTAGTTCATGATGCCAGATGTTCATGCTGTTTCCTAGTGATCCGTGCCCCTTTTGAGGATGATCAGTAAAGGAGTTTTGTTAATATTGTAGTGCTCTATCCATCCATGTCTTTGTTTGCATATATGGAGCACCCTAGCTTGAGTCAACCGAGCTCTACTTTTGCTACTTTGTGAATCTGGGCAGATCGTCAACTTGTTTGCGATTTTGCCGATGTTGTTGTAGTTGATCCGCGTATGCTATGCCATTGTTCTTGCCATGTCTAGCTTGCATTTTGTGCCTTCTTAATGGATGTATGCTTCTATTGCCATGACTTGCACCGTAGTGAGTGCATCGAGCTCGTAAACATGCCTACTTGAGTTATGATTTCAGCATGTCCCAGTTTTTCACTAAGTCTGAAACTGATCATGTTTTTGCTATGTTCACATGCTTGCAAATGTATTTTGTGATCCCTTTTGGCTCAAGGTCACTAAGGGACTTTTGTTAAGCTCTTTGAGTAGCTCGATGCCATGTTTTACTTTGTCATGTTCAGGTCCTGTAGCATGTTGTTTTGTTGCTCCGAAGAGAGCTACTTGGTCTGAAATTCCAGACAAGTGTTAATTTCACGAAGTGTGAGATCTGTTTACCATTTGCGTTTTTCCATGCTTGTTCGAACCTCCTAATGGATCATTTGGCCGTAGCTCAGTGCTAGACTTTTGTTAAGCATCTTGAATGCATCCCTGCCATGTATTTTGATGCCATGTTTGAGTGCTGTAGCATGTTCATCTCTTTGCATTTAGATGACTACTTGCTGTAAATCGCAGACCGGTGTCATATTTGAATCGCTTGCCATTTCCAAACCGTAACTCCGATTGCGGTGATCTTTATATCGTTTTCAAGCGATTTCATCTCATATTTCCAGTGGCACACTTGGTTTTCCAAGTTGAGGCCAGGTTCATGCATTTCCTGTCATATCTTGCATATGCATCCCGCATCGCATCCCGCATAGCATACCATGTTTGCATCATCTTGTTTGATCCTTGCACGTGGTTGATTGTGTTCCTGTAGCTTGTTTGTCTTGTTTGGGTAGAGCCGGGAGACGAGTTCACTAATGAGGAGCCCGTTGAGTTTGCTTTTGAGGATCCAGTCAACTCTGACAACTTTGCAGGCAAGATGATCATACCCTCGAAATCACTACTATCTTTGCTATGCTAGTTTGCTCGCTCTTTGCTATGCCAATGCTACGATGCCTACCACTTGCTTTCAAGCCTCCCAAATTGCCATGTTCAGCCTCTAACCCACCATTGTCCTAGCAAACTGTTGATTGGCTATGTTACTGCTTTGCTCAGCCCCTCTTATAGCGTTGTTAGTTGCAGGTGAAGATTGGAGACCGTTCCTTGTTGGAATATTTATTTACTTGTTGGGATATCATTATATTGCCATGTTATCTTAATGCATCTATATACTTGGTAAAGGGTGGAAGGCTCAGCCTCTCGCCTAGTGTTTTGTTCCACTCTTGCCGCCCTAGTTTCTGTCATATCGGTGTTATGTTCCCGGATTTTGCGTTCCTTACGCGGTTGGGTTATAATGGGAACCCCTTGATAATTCGTCTTGATTAAAGCTTTTCCAGCAATGCCCAACATTGGTTTTACCATTTGCCACCTAGCCTTTTTTCCCTTGGGTTTCCGGAGCCCGAGGGTCATCTTAATTTAAACCCCCCCGGGCCAGTGCTCCTCTGAGTGTTGGTCCGAACTAGAGTCCTGTGCAGCGCCCCCTCGGGGAAACTCGAGGTTTGGTTCTAGTTGTATGGAGAGCTCATCTGAGTGTGCCCTGAGAACGAGATATGTGCAGCTCCTATCGGGATTTGTCGGCACATTCGGGCGGTGTTGCTAGATTTGTTTTGACCTGTCGAAATGTCTTGAAGAACCGAGATACCGAGTCTGATCGGAACGTCTCGGGAGGAGGTCTATTCCTTCGTTGACCATGAGAGCTTGTCACGGGCTAAGTTGGGACTCCCCTGCAGGGATTTGAACTTTCGAAAGCCGTGTCCGCGGTTATGGACAGATGGGAATTTGTTAATGTCCGGTTGTAGATAACTTAAACATTAACTTAATTAAAATGAATCAATCGTGTGTGTTACCGTCATGGCCTCTTCTCGGCGGAGTCCGGGAAGTGGACATGGTGTTGGAGTAATGCTTGTGCAGGTTGTCCTCTAGTTTCTCGCTCGCACTTTGCCTCCTCTTCTCGCTCTCTTTTGCGAGTAAGTTAACCACCATATATGCTAGTCGCTTGCTGCAGCTCCACATATATTCACCTTACCCTACCTATTAAGCTTAAATAGTCTTGATCGCGAGGGTGCGAGATTGCTGAGTCCCTGTGGCTTACAGATTACTATTACACCAGATGCAGGGACTGATGATACAGCTCCAGATGGCGCGCTTGAGCTCAAGTGGGAGTACGACGAGGACTCTTAGCGTTACTATGTTTCTTTTCCTGATGATCAATAGTGGTGCCCAGTTGGGGTGATCGGGACCATGTCGCTTGTTGGGTTATCTTTTATTTTGGCGCCGTAGTCGGGCCATGAGTGTTTGGATGATGTATGTTATAAATGTACTTGATTAACGTGGCGAGTGTAAGCCAACTATGTTATCCATTTTATTCATCTATATTACATGGGATGTTTGTGATGATTGCCTGACTTGCGGCATATGCCTTCAATGCGATTATGCCTCTAAGTCGTGCCTCGACACGTGGGAGATATAGTCGCATCGAGGGTGTTACAAGGGGGCACCCCAAATACACACCAAGCCTTCTCTTATCCATGTGCGGTGCCCCCCCCTCCACAGTTACACACCTCGGTGATATCGTCGTAGTGCTTAGGCGAAGCCCTGTGCCGGTAACTTCATCATCACTGCAGCCACACTGTCATGCTGACGAAACTCTCCCTCATCCTCAACTGGATCAAGAGATCGAGGGACGTTATCGAGCTGAACGTGTGCTAAACACGGAGGTGTTGGGGAACGTAGTGATTTCGAAAATTTTCCTACGCACACGCAAGATCATGGTGATGCACAGCAACGAGAGGGGAGAGTGTTGTCTACGTACCAACGCAGACCAACTGCGGAAGCGATCACACAACATAGAGGAAGTAGTCGTACGTCTTCTTCCCGATCCGACCGATCCAAGCACCGTTACTCCGGCACCTCCGAGTTCTTAGCACACGTTCAGCTCGATGACGATCCTCGGGCTCCGATCCAGCAAAGCGTCGAGGAAGAGTTCCGTCAGCACGACGGCGTGATGACGATCTTGATGTACTACCGACGCAGGGCTTCGCCTAAGCACTACAACGGTATGATCGAGGTGGAATATGGTGGCAGGGGGCACCACACACGGCTAAGGAACGATCTCAAGGATCAACTTGTGTGTCTTGGGGTGTCCCCTGCCCCCGTATATAAAGGTTGGAGGAGGGGGGCTGGCCGGCCAGAGAGAGGGAGGCGCAGGGGGAGTCCTACTCCTACCGGGAGTAGGACTCCCCCCTCCAATCCTATTCCAACTAGGACTCTCAAGGGGGAAAGGAGAGAGAGGGGGGCCGGCCCCTTCTCCTAGTCCTACTAGGACTTGGGGAAGGGGGGGGGGGGGGGCGGCCAGGCTGTGGGCTGCCCCTTTTCTCTTTTCCACTAAGGCCCAATAGGCCCATTAGTCTCCCGGGGGGTTCCGGTAACCCTCCCGGTATTCCGGTAAAATCCCGATTTCATCCGGAACACTTCCTATGTCCAAACATAGGCTTCCAATATATCAATCTTTATGTCTCGACCATTTCGAGACTCCTCGTCATGTCCGTGATCTCATCCGGGACTCCGAACAACCTTTGGTACATCAAAATGCATAAACTCATAATAACTGTCATCGTAACGTTAAGCGTGCGGACCCTACGGTTCGAGAACAATGTAGACATGACCGAGACACGTCTCCGGTCAATAACCAATAGCGGGACCTGGATGCCCATATTGGCTCCTACATATTCTATGAAGATCTTTATCGGTCAGACCGCATAACAACATACGTTGTTCCCTTTGTCATCGGTATCTTACTTGCCCGAGATTCGATCGTCGGTATCCAATACCTAGTTCAATCTTGTTACCGGCAAGTCTCTTTACTCGTTCCGTAATACATCATCTCACAACTAACATATTAGTTGCAGTGCTTGCAAGGCTTATGTGATGTGCATTACCGAGAGGGCCCAGAGATACCTCTCCGACAATCGGAGTGACAAACCCTAATCTCGAAATACGCCAACCCAACATCTACCATTGGAGACACCTGTAGTACTCCTTTATAATCACCCAGTTACGTTGTGACGTTTGGTAGTACCCAAAGTGTTCCTCCGGTAAACGGGAGTTGCATAATCTCATAGTTATAGGAACATGTATAAGTCATGAAGAAAGCAATAGCAACATACTAAACGATCGGGTGCTAAGCTAATGGAATGGGTCATGTCAATCAGATCATTCAACTAATGATGTGACCTCGTTAATCAAATAACAACTCTTTGTTCATGGTTAGGAAACATAACCATCTTTGATTAACGAGCTAGTCAAGTAGAGGCATACTAGTGACACTCTGTTGGTCTATGTATTCACACATGTATTATGTTTCCGTTTAATACAATTCTAGCATGAATAATAAACATTTATCATGATATAAGGAAATAAATAATAACTTTATTATAGCCTCTAGGGCATATTTCCTTCAGTCTCCCACTTGCACTAGAGTCAATAATCTAGATTACACTGTAATGATTCTAACACCCATAGAGCCTTGGTGCTGATCATGTTTTGCTCGTGGAAGAGGCTTAGTCAACGGGTCTGCAACGTTCAGATCCGTATGTATCTTGCAAATCTCTATTTCTCCCACCTGGACTAAATCCCAGATGGAGTTGAAGCGTCTCTTGATGTGTTTGGTCCTTTTGTGAAATCTGGATTCCTTTGCCAAGGCAATTGCACCAGTATTGTCACAGAAGATTTTCATTGGACCCGATGCACTAGGTATGACACCTAGATCGGATATGAACTCCTTCATCCAGACTCCTTCGTTTGCTGCTTCCGAAGCAGCTATGTACTCCGCTTCACATGTAGATCCCGTTACGACGCTTTGTTTGGAACTGCACCAACTGACAGCTCCACCGTTTAAAGTAAACACGTATCCGGTTTGCGATTTAGAATCGTCCGGATCAGTGTCAAAGCTTGCATCAACGTAACCTCTTACGGTGAGCTCTTTGTCACCTCCATATACGAGAAAAATATCCTTAGTCCTTTTCAGGTATTTCAGGATGTTCTTGACCGCTGTCCAGTGATCCATTCCTGGATTACTTTGGTACCTCCCTGCTAAACTTATAGCAAGGCACACATCAGGTCTGGTACACAGCATTGCATACATGATAGAGCCTATGGCTGAAGCATAGGGAACATCTTTCATTTTCTCTCTATCTTCTGCAGTGGTCGGGCATTGAGTCTGACTCAACTTCACACCTTGTAACACAGGCAAGAACCCTTTCTTTGCTTGATCCATTTTGAACTTCTTCAAATTTTTGTCAAGGTATGTGCTCTGTGAAAGTCCAATTAAGCGTTTTGATCTATCTCTATAGATCTTTATGCCTAATATGTAAGCAGCTTCCCCGAGGTCTTTCATCGAAAAACTTTTATTCAAGTATCCCTTTATGCTATCCAGAAATTCTATATCATTTCCAATCAGCAATATGTCATCCACATATAATATTAGAAATGCTACAGAGCTCCCACTCACTTTCTTGTAAATACAGGCTTCTCCAAAAGTCGGTATAAAGCCAAATGCTTTGATCACACTATCAAAGCGTTTATTCGAACTCCGAGATGATTGCACCAGTCCATAAATGGATCGCTGGAGTTTGCATACTTTGTTAGCTCCCTTTGGATCGACAAAACCTTCTGGTTGTATCATATACAACTCTTCTTCCAGAAATCCATTCAGGAATGCAGTTTTGACATCCATCTGCCATATTTCATAATCATAAAATGCGGCAATTGCTAACATAATTCTGACGGACTTAAGCATCGCTACGGGTGAGAAGGTCTCATCGTAGTCAACCCCTTGAACTTGTCGAAAACCTTTCGCGACAAGTCGAGCTTTATAGACAGTAATATTACCGTCAGCGTAAGTATTTTTCTTGAAGATCCATTTATTCTCAATTGCTTGCCGATCATCGGGCAAGTCAACCAAAGTCCATACTTTGTTTTCATACATGGATCCCATCTCAGATTTCATGGCTTCAAGCCACTTTGCGGAATCTGGGCTCACCATCGCTTCTTCATAGTTCGTAGGTTCATCATGATCTAGCAGCATGACTTCCAGAACTGGATTACCGTACCACTCTGGTGCGGATCTCACTCTGGTTGATCTACGTGGTTCAGTAGTATCTTGTTCTGAAGCTTCATGATCATCATCATTAGCTTCCTCACTGATTGGTATAGGTGTCGCAGAAACAGTTTTCTGTGATGTACTATTTTCCAATAAGGGAGCAGGTATAGTTACCTCGTCAAGTTCTACTTTCCTCCCACTCACTTCTTTCGAGAGAAACTCCTTCTCTAGAAAGTTTCCGAATTTAGCAACAAAAGTCTTGCCTTCGGATCTGTGATAGAAGGTGTATCCAATAGTTTCCTTTGGATATCCTATGAAGACACATTTCTCCGATTTGGGTTCGAGCTTATCAGGTTGAAGCTTTTTCACATAAGCATCGCAGCCCCAAACTTTAAGAAACGACAACTTTGGTTTCTTGCCAAACCATAGTTCATAAGGTGTCGTCTCAACGGATTTTGATGGTGCCCTACTTAACGTGAATGCGGCCGTCTCTAAAGCATAACCCCAAAACGATAGCGGTAAATCAGTAAGAGACATCATAGATCGCACCATATCTAGTAAAGTACGATTACGACGTTCGGACACACCATTACGCTGTGGTGTTCCGGGTGGCGTGAGTTGCAAAACTATTCCACAATTTTTCAAATGTACACCAAACTCGTAACTCAAATATTCTCCTCCACGATCAGATCGTAGAAACTTTATTTTCTTGTTACGATGATTTTCAACCTCACTCTGAAATTCTTTGAACTTTTCAAATGTTTCAGACTTATATTTCATTAAGTAGATATACCCATATCTGCTTAAATCATCTGTGAAGGTGAGAAAATAACGATATCCGCCACGAGCCTCAATATTCATCGGACCACATACATCGGCATGTATGATTTCCAATAAATCTGTTGCTCTCTCCATAGTACCGGAGAACGGTGTTTTAGTCATCTTGCCTATGAGGCACGGTTCGCAAGTACCAAGTGATTCATAATCAAGTGGTTCCAAAAGCCCATCAGTATGGAGTTTCTTCATGCGCTTTACACCGATATGACCTAAACGGCAGTGCCACAAATAAGTTGCACTATCATTATTAACTTTGCATCTTTTGGCTTCTACATTATGAATATGTGTATCGCTATCTTCGAGATTCAACAAGAATAGACCACTCTTCAAAGGTGTGTGACCATAAAAGATATTACTCATATAAATAGAACAACCATTATTCTCTGATTTAAATGAATAACCGTCTCGCATCAAACAAGATCTAGATATAATGTTCATGCTCAACGCTGGCACCAAATAACAATTATTTAGGTCTAATATTAATCCCGAAGGTAGATGTAGAGGTAGCGTGCCGACCGCGATCACATCGACTTTGGAACCGTTTCCCACGCGCATCGTCACCTCGTCCTTTGCTAGCGTCCGCTTATTCCGTAGTCCCTGTTTCGAGTTGCAAATATTAGCAACAGAACCAGTATCAAATACCCAGGTGCTACTGCGAGCTCTAGTAAGGTACACATCAATAACATGTATATCATATATACCCTTGTTCACTTTGCTATCCTTCTTATCCGCCAAATACTTGGGGCAGTTCCGCTTCCAGTGACCAGTCTGCTTGCAGTAGAAGCACTCAGTTTCAGGCTTAGGTCCAGACTTGGGTTTCTTCTCCTGAGCAGCAACTTGCTTGCTGTTCTTCTTGAAGTTTCCCTTCTTCTTCCCTTTGCCCTTTTTCTTGAAACTAGTGGTTTTGCTAACCATCAACACTTGATGCTCCTTCTTGATTTCTACCTCCGCAGCTTTCAGCATTGCGAAGAGCTTGGGAATAGTCTTGTTCATCCCTTGCATATTATAGTTCATCACGAAGCTCTTGTAGCTTGGTGGCAGTGATTGGAGAATTCTGTCAATGACGCAGTCATCTGGAAGATTAACTCCCATCTGAATCAAGTGATTATTATACCCAGACATTTTGAGTATATGCTCACTGACAGAACTGTTCTCCTCCATCTTGCAGCTATAGAACTTATTGGAGACTTCATATCTCTCAATTCGGGCATTTGCTTGAAATATTAACTTCAACTCCTGGAACATCTCATATGCACCATGACGTTCAAAACGTCGTTGAAGTCCCGATTCTAAGCTGTAAAGCATGGCACACTGAACTATCGAGTAGTCATCAGCTTTGCTCTGCCAGACGTTCATAACATCTGGCGTTGCTCCAGCAGCAGGCCTGTCACCCAGCGGTGCTTCCAGGACGTAATTCTTCTGTGCAGCAATGAGGATAATCCTCAGGTTACGGACCCAGTCCGTGTAATTGCTACCATCATCTTTCAACTTTGCTTTCTCAAGGAACGCATTAAAATTCAACGGAACAACAGCACGAGCCATCTATCTACAATCAACATAAACAAGCAAGATACTATCAGGTACTAAGTTCATGATAAGTTTAAGTTCAGTTAATCAAATTACTTAAGAACTCCCACTTAGATAGACATCCCTCTAATCCTCTAAGTGATCACGTGATCCAAATCAACTAAACCATAACCGATCATCACGTGAGATGGAGTAGTTTTCAATGGTGAACATCGTTATGTTGATCATATCTACTATATGATTCACGCTCGACCTTTCGGTCTCCGTGTTCCGAGGCCATATCTGTATATGCTTGGCTCGTCAAGTATAACCTGAGTATTCTGCTGTGCAACTGTTTTGCACCCGTTGTATTTGGACGTAGAGCTTATCACACCCGATCATCACGTGGTGTCTGGGCACGACGAACTTTGGCAACGGTGCATACTCAGGGATAACACTTCTTGATAATTTTAGTGAGAGATCATCTTATAATGCTACCGTCAATCAAAGCAAGATAAGATGCATAAAAGGGATAAACATCACATGCAATCAATATAAGTGATATGATATGGCCATCATCATCTTGTGCTTGTGATCTCCATCTCCGAAGCACCGTCATGATCACCATCGACACCGGCTCGACACCTTGATCTCCATCGTAGCATCGTTGTCGTCTCGCCAATCTTATGCTTCCACGACTATCACTACCGCTTAGTAATAAAGTAAAGCATTACATCGCGATTGCATTGCATACAATAAAGCGACAACCATATGGCTCCTGCCAGTTGCCGATAACTCGGTTACAAAACATGATCATCTCATACAATAAAATCAGTATCATGTCTTGACCATATCACATCACACCATACCCTGCAAAAACAAGTTAGACGTCCTCTACTTTGTTGTTGCAAGTTTTACGTGGCTGCTACGGGCTTAAGTAAGAACTCATCTCACCTACGCATCAAAACCACAACGATAGTTCGTCAAATAGACTCCGTTTTAACCTTCTCAAGGACCGGGCGTAGTCACACTTGGTTCAACTAAAGTTGGAGAGACAGTCTTCCGCAAGCCATCTATGTGCAAAGCACGTCGAGGGAACCGGTCTCGCGTAAGAGTACGCGTAAGGTTGGTCCGGATCGTCTCACCCAACAATACCGCCGAACCAAAGTATGACATGCTGGTAGGCAGTATGACTTGTATCGCCCACAACTCACTTGTGTTCTACTCGTGCAAATAACATCAAACCATAAAACCTAGGCTCGGATGCCACTGTTGGGGAACGTAGTGATTTCAAAAATTTTCCTACGCACACGCAAGATCATGGTGATGCACAGCAACGAGAGGGGAGAGTGTTTTCTACGTACCAACGCAGACCGACTGCGGAAGCGATCACACAACGTAGAGGAAGTAGTCGTACGTTTTCTTCCCGATCCGACCGATCCAAGCACCGTTACTCCGGCACCTCCGAGTTCTTAGCACACGTTCAGCTCGATGACGATCCTCGGGCTCCGATCCAGCAAAGCATCAAGGAAGAGTTCCGTCAGCACGACGGCGTGATGACGATCTTGATGTACTACCGACGCAGGGCTTCGCCTAAGCACTACAACGGTATGATCGAGGTGGAATATGGTGGCAGGGGGCACCGCACACGGCTAAGGAACGATCTCAAGGATCAACTTGTGTGTCTTGGGGTGTCCCCTGCCCCCGTATATAAAGGTTGGAGGAGGGGGGCTGGCCGGCCAGAGAGAGGGAGGCGCAGGGGGAGTCCTACTCCTACCGGGAGTAGGACTCCCCCCTCCAATCCTATTCCAACTAGGACTCTCAAGGGGGAAAGGAGAGAGAGGGGGGCCGGCCCCTTCTCCTAGTCCTACTAGGACTTGGGGAAGGGGGGGGGGGCGGCCAGGCTGTGGGCTGCCCCTTTTCTCTTTTCCACTAAGGCCCAATAGGCCCATTAGTCTCCCGGGGGGTTCCGGTAACCCTCCCGGTATTCCGGTAAAATCCCGATTTCATCCGGAACACTTCCTATGTCCAAACATAGGCTGCCAATATATCAATCTTTACGTCTCGACCATTTCGAGACTCCTCGTCATGTCCGTGATCTCATCCGGGACTCCGAACAACCTTCGGTACATCAAAATGCATAAACTCATAATAACTGTCATCGTAATGTTAAGCGTGCGGACCCTACGGTTCGAGAACAATGTAGACATGACCGAGACACGTCTCCGGTCAATAACCAATAGCGGGACTGGATGCCCATATTGGCTCCTACATATTCTATGAAGATCTTTATCGGTCAGACTGCATAACAACATACGCTGTTCCCTTTGTCATCGGTATGTTACTTGCCCGAGATTCGATCGTCGGTATCCAATACCTAGTTCAATCTTGTTACCGGCAAGTCTCTTTACTCGTTCCGTAATACATCATCTCACAACTAACATATTAGTTGCAGTGCTTGCAAGGCTTATGTGATGTGCATTACCGAGAGGGCCCAGAGATACCTCTCCGACAATCGGAGTGACAAACCCTAATCTCGAAATACGCCAACCCAACATCTACCATTGGAGACACCTGTAGTACTCCTTTATAATCACCCAGTTATGTTGTGACGTTTGGTAGTACCCAAAGTGTTCCTCCGGTAAACGGGAGTTGCATAATCTCATAGTTATAGGAACATGTATAAGTCATGAAGAAAGCAATAGCAACATACTAAACGATCGGGTGCTAAGCTAATGGAATGGGTCATGTCAATCAGATCATTCAACTAATGATGTGACCTCGTTAATCAAATAACAACTCTTTGTTCATGGTTAGGAAACATAACCATCTTTGATTAACGAGCTAGTCAAGTAGAGGCATACTAGTGACACTCTGTTGGTCTATGTATTCACACATGTATTATGTTTCCGGTTAATACAATTCTAGCATGAATAATAAACATTTATCATGATATAAGGAAATAAATAATAACTTTATTATTGCCTCTAGGGCATATTTCCTTCAGGAGGTGCCGTACGTTCGGTGCTTGGATTGGTTAGATTACGAAGACGTTCGACTACATCAACCGCGTTACTAAACGCTACCGCTTTCAGTCTAGAGGGTACGTGGACACACTCTCCCCGCTCGTTGCTATGCTTATCCTAGATAGATCTTGCGTGATCATAGGATTTTTTTGAAATACTACGTTCCCCAACAAGTAACATACCGATGACAAAGGGAATAACGTATGTTGTCATTACGGTATGACCGATAAAGATCTTTGTCGAATATGTGGGAACCAATATGAGCATCCAGGTTCCACTGTTAATTATTGACCGAAGAGGTGTCTCGTTCATGTCTACATAGTTCTCAAAACCGTAGGGTCCGCACGCTTAACGTTTGATGACGATTTTGTATTATATGAGTTATGTGATTTGGTGACCGAATGTTGTTGGAAATCCCGGATGAGATCACAGACATGACTCAGTGTCTCGAAATGGCCGAGAGGTAAAGATTCATATATAGGACGATGATATTCGGACACCGAAAGTGTTCTGGGGGTATCGGGTACATATCGGGTCATCGGAAGG
The DNA here is from genome assembly GCA_034509565.1 of Triticum monococcum. Classification (NCBI taxonomy): domain Eukaryota; kingdom Viridiplantae; phylum Streptophyta; class Magnoliopsida; order Poales; family Poaceae; genus Triticum; species Triticum monococcum. The sequence goes on along the minus strand of CM067842.1, from coordinate 197,032,759 downwards.
GGTTCTGGGCATCCCCCCGGCAACTACATGGGCCTAATGGGCCAAGAAGGGGACAGACCAGCACCTAGGGGCCTGGTGCGCCCCATGTAGGCCAAAATAGGGGGAAGTAAAGAGGGGAAGGGGGAAAGGAAGGGGACGGATTCGGCCTCCCCCTTCCTTCTCTCCTCCCTCCTCCTTCCTCCCCCCTTCGGATGAATATAGAAGGGGGGAGGTCGAATTGGGAGGCGCCCAAGTAGGATTCCTCCTACTTGGGGAGCCCACTTGGCTATCTCTCCTACCCTCCAACCTATATATATGAGGGGGCACTGCTAGAACACACAACATTGATTCCTAGCCGTGTGCGGCGCCCCCCTCCATAGTTTGCGCCTCCGGTCTTATTGTCGTAGTGCTTAGGCGAAGCCCTGCACGGATCACTTCACAATCACCATCACCATGTCGTCATGCTGACAAAACTCTCCCTCGACACTTTGCTGGATCAAGAGTTCAAGGGAAGACATCGAGCTGAACATGTGCAGAACTTGGAGGTGCCGTACATTCGGTGCTTGATCGGTCGGAACGAGAAGAAGTTCGACTACATCAACTGCATTGTCAAACGGTTCTGCTTTCATTCTACGAGGGTACGTGGACACACTCTCCCCCTCTCATTGCTATGCATCTCCTAGATAGATCTTACATGAGCATAGGAAATTTTTGAAATTGCATGCTATGCTCCCCAACAGTGGCATCCGATCCAGGTCTATGCGTAGATGATATGCACGAGTAGAACACAAAGAGTTGTGGGCGGTGATAGTCATACTGCTTACCACCAATGTCTTATTTTGATTCGGCGGTATTGTTGGATGAAGCGGCCCAGACCAACCTTACATCACCACGTTCATGAGACCGGTTCCACCGACAGACATGCAACTAGTTTTGCATAAAGGTGGTCGGCGAGCGTCTGTTTCTCCAACTTTAGTTGAATTGAATTTGATTGCGGGCGGTCCTTGTTGAAGGTTAAATGAAAAAACTTGATAAATCACCATTGTGGTTTTGATGCGTAGGAAAGAACGGTTCTTGCTAGAAGCCCGTAGCAGCCACGTAAAACTCGCAACAAAAAAATTAGAGGACGTCTACCTTGTTTTTGCAGGGCACGTTGTGATGTGATATGGTCAAGGCATGATGTGATCTACATTATTGTATGAGATGATCATGTTTTGTAAAAGATATCGACAACTAGCAGGAACCTTATGGTTGTCGCTTTATTCTATGAAATGCAAACACCATGTAATTGCTTTACTTTATCAAAGGCACAAGATGTTGATGTCCATATGAAAGGATCGAGAAGAGGTGTCTATAGGGGGGTGGGGTGAATAGACCCTTAACAAGAAAAAGTTGTAGTTTTTTATTTTCTTCAAGTTAAGGTGGAGTTTTAGGACAAGTTTAAACATTCACAATACATTCAAGAAAGCATCGCCAGAGTATATGAGCAGCGGAAAGTAAAGCATGCAATTTTCAAGAAAGTAAAGGGATGGGATTGGAGTGTGCAAACGCAATTGGAGACACGGAGATTTTTGGCATGGTTCCGATAGGTGGTGCTATCGTACATCCACGCTGATGGAGACGTCAACCCACGAAGGGTAACGGTTGCATGAGTCCACGGAGGGCTCCACCCATGAAGGGTCCATGAAGAAGCAACCTTGTCTATCCCACCATGGCCATCGCCCACGAAGGACTTGCCTCACTAGGGTAGATCTTCAGGAAGTAGGCGATCTCCTTGCCTGTAAAAACTCCTTGGTTCAACTCCACAATCTTGACGGAGGCTCCCAAGTGACACCTAACCAAACTAGGAGACACCACTCTCCAAAAGGCAATAGATGGTGTGTTGATGATGAACTCCTTGCTCTTGTGCTTCAAATGATAGTCTCCCCAACACTCAACTCTCTCACACATATTTGGATTTGGTGGAAAGATGATTTGAGTGGAAAGCAAGTTGGAGAAGGCTAGAGATCAAGATTTATGTGGTTGGAGTGGATTATCTTGACCTCAACACATGAGTAGGTGGTTCTCTCTTAGAAAATGTATGATGGAAGTGTAGGCATGTTCTGATGGCTCTCCTCACAAATCAAGAGTGGGTGGAGGGGTACTTATAGCCTCCACACAAAATCTAACCGTTAAACACAAATCACCAAACTTGGTGGGACCGAATCAGACAACTCGGTTGGACCAATTTAGTTCATAATGTGAACGTTAGGACTTTCAGTGGGACTGATATGATCAACTCTGTGGGACCGATGTGCTAGGGTTAGGGTAAAACCTCATCTTAGCTTGACCGATTACGCAAACTTAGTGAGACCGATTTTGGTAATAAGCAAAACAGAGAGTTAGTCAAGCAGACTCGGTGGGACCGATTTCATATCTCGGTGGGACCGAAATTATTGCAATGGGTAACACAGAGTGAGGGAGTCCTGGATTAGGGGGTCTCCTGACAGCCGGACTGTATCCTTTGGCCAGACAGTTGGACTATGAAGATACAAGATTGAAGACTTCGTCTCGTGTCCGGATGGGACTCTACTTGACGTGGAAGGCAAGCTAGGCAATACGGATATGTATATATCCTCCTTTGTAACCGACCTTGTGTAACCCTAGCCCCCTCTGGCGTCTATATAAACCGGAGGGTTTTAGTCTGTAGGACAACATACAATCAGACCATAGGCTAGCTTGTAGGGTTTAGCCTCTCCGATCTCATGGTAGATCAACTCTTGTAATACTCATATCATCAAGAATAAATCAAGCAGGACGTAGGGTTTTACCTCCATCAAGAGGGCCCGAACCTAGGTAAAACATCGTGTCCCCTGCCTCCTGTTACCATCCGCCTTAGACGCATAGTTCGGGACCCCCTACCCGAGATACGCCGGTTTTGACACCGACAGAGAGTTTGCAAGCCCATCTAGGTGAGACCGAGATCCCATCGGTGAGATCGAATTGATTAGGGTTTGTGGCAGTGGCTATGTCAAGTGAACTCGGTGGCGCTGGATGGAAAGTTTCGGTGGGGCCGAGTTTGACTTTTGGTTTGAGACATAAGTGGATATGGGAAAGTGGTTGAGGGTTTTGGAGCATATCACTAAGCATTTTGAGAAAGCAAGCCACTAAGGAACACCTCATCCCCTTTTAATAGTATTGGCTTTCCTACGGACTCAATGTGATCTTGGATCACTAAAAGTAAAATGTAGAGTCTTGAGCTTTTGAGCTTGAGCCAATCCTTAGCATCTTGAAGGGTTCCATATCTTCTTGTCCACACCACTCCATCCATTGAACTTGTCTGAAATATACTAGAGGAAAACATTAGTCCAACAAGAGATATGTTGACATTAATTACCAAAACCATCCAGGGAGCACTTGTGCTTTCAATCTCCCCCTTTTTGGTAATTGATGACAACATACATCAAAGATTTAGATAAAGATATAGAGAATACCAAGTAAAGCTTTGGAAAGACATGTAACATGCATAGGCTACCCCTACATGTATGCAATCATGTCAATATGAAATGTAAGAGCATGTGAATGCATAATCATGACGGAGCAGGCAAAGTGTTACATGTATCTTGGCTATGTGCATCAGGGCAAATGATATGAATATATGAAGTGTAAATTCCTGTTCATGATCCCTTCTTGCAAAAAATATGTACATCAGCAAGAAATCATCATGCACATGAGTGTGCTGCATATAAACACTGTTAGATAACACAGATACTGTCGGATGTGGGGTTCCGGCAAACCCTTAAGGTTCGAACACTGGGGTGCGCACAAAGTCTTTTCCTCCCACCGATCTATGCCCTAGCTCGCTAAGATCTCGCGGATGAACTTGACAAACTCAGAACATAGAAAGACACAAGATTTATACTGGTTCAGGCACCGTTGTGGTGTAATACCCTACTCCAGTGTGGTGGTGGTGGATTGCCTCTAGGGCTGATGATGAACAATACAAGGGGAAGAACAGCCTCCTGAGGTTGAGGTGTTCTCGTGCTTGGTGCACTTGTGTGGTTGGGGATGATCTTGATGATCCGTCCACTCTTGTACGTCCGCCCTTTCGTGGTGGTGGCTAGCTCTACTTATATAGGCCCTGGTCCTCTTCCCAAATATTGGGCGGGAAGGGAGCCAACAACGGTGGGTAAATTTGAAGGGGGGCAACCAGTACAAGCTATCCTGACAAAGGTGGTCTCCGCCTGCGAAAGGCTCTGGTGGTGACGCCGTCTTGGGCTCCACGATGACCTCCGTCTTGCCGTCCTTCTAGTCTTGGTCTTGTTGCACCGATATGGCAACCTTTGCTTGATGCCTCGGTACTCCTCGCCTGCGCTAGCCTCCTTAGCACCAAAGAGGAAACAAGGACGTTGCGTGCGCTGGCGCTCTCCTGGCACCCGCCTGGTGTCGATTGTCATGGCTCACGTCACGAGAGTCTCGTGAGGTTTGCCTCGCCTTGTTATCCTTGCCCCTCATGAGCCTGCCCGACTAGGCCACTCCAGAGGAGGTCTCGTGTCGTCCGCCTCGCGAGGCTTGGCCCCTCGCGAGGGTCTTGGATGCCTTGTTGATGAAGATGGGCCGTACGGCCTACTGGCTTAGCCACGCCGCGGGCCGCAGGCAGGCAAGTCTGGGGACCCCTGTTCCCAGAACGCCGACAGTATCCCCTGGGCCCAAGGTGCCCTCAGGCTTGGCTTCGCAGCGAGGCCAAGGGTCAAGTACGGAGCACCGCAGGCCCCCAAAAGCCTGCGGCCTCGGTTGACGCATGGCGGTTGATTGGACGTGGGCGTCTCCGCTTCCCCACACTGCCTCGGCAACTGCACGACTTGACAAGTCCCTGTGACATGCAAGGAAAACAATCGTTACCTGCGATCGTGAGAGGTGCCTGGGGGAGTCCTGGATTAGGGGGTCTCCGGACAGCTGGACTATATCCTTTGGACGGACTGTTGGACTATGAAGATACAAGATTGAAGAGTTTGTCTCGTGTCCGGATGGGACTCTACTTGGCATGGAAGGCAAGCTAGGCAATACGGATATGTATATATCCTCCTTTGTAACCGACCTTGTGTAACCCTAGCCCCCTTCGGTGTCTATATAAACCGGAGGGTTTTAGTCCGTAGGACAACATACAATCAGACCATAGGCTAGCTTCTAGGGTTTAGCCTCTCCGATCTCGTGGTAGATCAACTCTTGTAATACTCATATCATCAAGAATAAATCAAGCAGGACGTAGGGTTTTACCTCCATCAAGAGGGCCCGAACCTGGGTAAAACATCGTGTCCCTTGCCTCCTGTTACCATCCACCTTAGACGCACAGTTTGGGACCCCCTACCCGAGATCCGCCGGTTTTGACACTGACATTGGTTCTTTCATTGAGAGTTCCTCTGTGACGTCGCCGTAAGGAAGGATGCCTCATCTCGTTGTTAAAAACAACATTACCGCTGGGGGAGCTCTGGTTGTTGGCCAAACTCTACGGCTAGGCAGTTTCATCATGACTACCTGTTCGGCCACTGCACCGACGATGACTTCTCGGGTCATCAAAAATAGCCTCCACGTCGGCTCGGAATTCGCCGAGCAAATGGATCCAATGGAGCTCTCGTCCCTAAATGAACTCTTGGATCGCATCGCCGCCTTGGGAGTCACTACGAACTATGATCGGATTGGGCTTAAACCCGATCAAAGGGAGATTAACTCTCCATCGGTCACCCATCACGTTGCGGTGGTGGAGGAACAATGCGGCAACTCTTCCTCTATTTTGAGAATTTACTATGTCCGGATTCCTGAGCTCTCCGAGCGGGATACCCGCTTTCGGGAGGACATCACGCAAGCCCTGAACCTAGAATCAGGCAGCGGGCCAGACTTATCGGGCAGCACTCCGGAACCCAAACTTCCAAGATTGGAAACTCCTCAGCCCCTGGGTCTGAGATCGGGTAGGGGTTCGAACTCAAATCCACCCACCCACCCAGACATAAACGATCTTTCCCACATCAGGCAAGAGCCCCATGAAACAGTACATCATTATTGGCCCAGATTCCTCCCTGTGATGAACAAGGTTAAGGACTGTCACGAGGAAGATGCAATCTCACTTTTCTGCAATAATTGCATGGACAAGGGACTCCTTAATGCCTTAAGTCGCCGTGACATATCACACTTCGCTGACTTGGCGTCCATAGTATGAAAGTACTGTGCGATGGAAAGCTCCTGGAAAACCGAAACGAAATTTTGGGATAATCCAGCTCCTAATATACACCTAGTCCGAAGTAAAAGGGTGCACTATCATAAGACACCCGAGATAGCTGCAAAGAAACAAAAACCCTCTACAGGGCATGGAACCGTACTAGAGGGATGGCTTAACGGACCCTGCAAAATTCATAGTACAGCGGATACAATACCAACGCACAACCTTAGAGCATGTTGGATACTCCGGCAGGTGGCCAAAAGTGGTGAGGATCTTTTTATCCCAAACGCCATAGAGCACCATCCCGTGGATAACAATACAGTGTTAACAGTCTTTGAGACCTTCGCGTCAAATAATAGGCGCAAGCGAACACTCCGCAGCATGGCCGAAATCTGCCACGTAGCAGCAATAAATCCATGGAGTGACATGGCTATTACCTTCAATGCCAGTGACGAACCTAAATTCCGAACAGCCCGAGCACCAGCCGCACTGGTCCTCAGTCCAATTGTGGACGGCTTTCGACTCACCAAAGTACTCATGGACGGCGGCAGCGGATTAAACCTCATCTATGAGGAAACTCTTCAAAAAATGGAAATAGACTGGAACCGCATTGAGCAAAGTAGCACAACCTTCAGGGGAATCATACCCAGTCGGGAGGCCCGATGCGCTGGGAAAATCACACTAGATGTGGTATTCGGTACGCCAGAGAACTATAGGTTCGAAGAAATTACATTTCAAGTGGCCCCGTTCAGCAGTGGATACCACGCCCTTTTAGGACGTGAGGCGTTCACGATCTTCCAAGCCGTACCCCATTATGGGTACATGAAGCTCAAAATGCCCGGGCCCAATGGAATCATCACCCTCACCAGTGATCCGGACATAGCACTTCGCACCGAAAACAAAACAGCCTTACTGGCCCTCGAGGCATTATCCGAAGCCCTCTCGGCCGAGGAATTAACCACGCTATGCTCCACAGTGGACAGGGACGACGTGATCCTCGATAAGAGATCCAAGTCCACCTCTTTTAAACTAGCGGATGAAATAGTCAAATTCCAAGTCCACCCAACGGACCCTACAAAAACATCCTCCATCGGGGAATAGTTAAACCCCGCCGTGGACGCCGCACTACGAGAGTTCCTCGCGAGAATTGGTACATATTCGCCTGGCATCCCTCAGACATGCCAGGAATCCCACGCAGGCTGGCCGAGCATAGCCTCAATATCCTAAAGGGATTCAAGCCGGTCAAGCAAGCTCTTCGGCGTTTCTCCGAACCTAAGAGACAGGCCATGGGAGAGGAACTAGCCAAGTTATTGGAGGCCGGATTCATCAGAGAAATAAAACAACCGGACTGGCTAGCAAACCTGGTGATGGTACCAAAGAAGGATAAATCCTAGCGCCTTTGTGTCGATTTCAAGGAGCTCAATAAAGCTTGCCCAAAGGATCCCTTCCCCCTCCCCCGCATCGATCAAATTATTGATGCTACCGCAGGACACGAGTCATTGTGTTTGCTCGATGCATACTCCGGTTACCACCAAATCAAGATGGCGGAGTCTGGCCAAGCTGCAACGGCATTCATCACACCATACGGTCCCTTCTGTTTCAACACAATGCCTTTTGGGCTCAAAAATGCCGGTGCAACATATCAGCGCATGATTCAGACATGTCTGGAGAAACAAATCGGCAAAATAGTAGAGGCATACATAGATGATGTGGTCATTAAAACCAAACACATCGAGTCTTTGATAGACGACTTGAGGCTCACATTCGACAACCTCCGAACATACGACATCAAGCTCAATCCGGAAAAATGCGTTTTCGGCGTACCAGCCAGAAAGCTCCTGGATTTCATAGTCTCCAGTAGAGGTATTGAAGCTAATCCGGCCAAAATCCGAGCTTTGTCACAGTTGGCTACCTCAACAGACCTCAAACAAATCCAGAAGTTAACTGGATGCATGGCGGCTCTAAGCCGCTTTATCTCCCGCTTAGGAGAAAAGGCTTTACCCCTTTATCGCCTCCTTCGGCGCACCGAACACTTCGACTGGACGGACGCTGCCACAACCGGATTGGAAGAAATAAAGGCCATTTTGGCAACCAACCCAATCCCGGCCGTGCCAAACATCGGCGAACCAATGCTGTTGTACATTGCGGCAACTCATCAAGTTGTAAGCACAGTGCTCGTTGTCGAACGAGAAGCTGACGGGCATAAATTCCCTCTTCAAAAGCTGGTATACAATGTATCCACTGTCCTCACTCCATGCAAATCACGGTACCCACATTATCAAAAGATAGCCTATGTGGTATTCATGGCATCCCGGAAGCTACGACACTACTTTCAAGAGTGTTCGATTATAGTAGCCTCAAAAGTGCCACTTAATGATATTATAAACAACCGTGACGCTACGGGCCGGATTGCTAAATGGGCCATTGAGTTCCTCCCGTTCGACATAACATACAAACCTCGACGAGCCATTAAGTCGCAAGCATTGGCCGACTTTGTCACCGAATGGACGGAGGACGAACTCCCTAAAGAGTACGACGCATACTCCAATTGGATCATGCACTTCGACGGTTCTAAAATGCTGGCTGGTCTAGGGGCTGGCATCGTCCTGATGTCCCCAACCGGAGATACCGTTCAGTATGTACTGCAAATATTGTATATAGACTCCAACAACGCAACTGAATATGAAGCTCTGTTGCATGGTCTTCGGATGGCAGTCTCCATGGGCATACAACGCCTGGAGGTGCGTGGGGATTCAAACCTTGCAATATCCCAAATAAATGGAGACTTCGACGCCAAGGATCCGAAAATGGCGTCCTACCGAAAGCTGTCCTAAAAATGTCATCTCGGTTCGAGGGGCTCGAATTTCACCATGTGGCTCGGGAACACAATCAGGCGGCGGATCTCCTCGCCCGCATCGGCTCAAAACGCGATGCGGTCGCCCCCCAACATATTTCTGGAGAGGCTGTTCAAGCCATCCGTAGTATGGGAAGGGGACACCGGTAACAATAGTCCGGACCCGGCCAAAATACCCGATACCGAACATTCAGACACAATCGGAGGCTCTGCCACCGAAATAACACCTTTAGCCCACGTAATAATGGCCATCATAGCCCCGTGGACAGAACCATTCCTAGCTTACCTAACTAGGCAGGAACTTCCAGAGGACCAAAATGAGGCACGCTGCATAGTGCGGCGGTCTACGGCCTACAGGGTCCATAAGGGAAAATTGTATAAAAAAAGCACTACCGGAATCCTTCAAAGGTGCATCTCCGAAGAGGAAGGGCGGAACCTTTTGGCAGAAATTCACGCTGGACTCGGCGGTCACCATGCCGCCGCCCGGGCTCTGGTAAGAAAGGCCTTCCGTACAGGATTCTATCGGCAAACGGCCCGGGCAGATGCACAGGACTTGGTCCAACGTTGCGCCGGTTGCCAGCTCTTTGCAAATCAAGGCCACATGCCACCCACCGCCCTCCAAAAAATCCCCATTACGTGGCCCTTCGTGGTCTGGGGGCTTGACATGGTTGGACGCCTTAAAGGGGGAACCCACAAGAAAAAAAACTTACTGGTCATGGTGGATAAATTCACCAAATGGATAGAGGCCAAACCTGTTAAAATAGCCGAATCCGGACTGGTGATAGACTTCATATCCGGGGTCGTACACCGTTATGGCGTCCCTCACAGCATCATCAATGACAACGGCACGAACTTGACTGCCGATGAGGTAAAACTCTGGTGCAGCAAAATGGGCATCAAGCTCGATTATGCTTCAGTCTATCACCCACAAACCAACGGCCAAGTTGAGAGAGCAAACAGTCTTATAATGAGCGGCATTAAACCCAGATTAGTGCGTTCCTTAACGGAGTCTAACACGCACTGGGTAGAGGAGCTCGACTCCGTACTTTGGGGGCTGCGGACCACGCCGAACCGTAGTACCAGATATACACCCTTCTTTATGGTGTATGGCGCAGAGGAAGTGTTGCCCTACGACATAATTCATGATTCACCTCGGATGCGCATGTACGAAGAAAGAGAAGCCGAGCTCGATCGGCAGGACAGTCTGGACACCCTGGAGGAGGAGCGCGACATAGCAAAAGCCCGTTCCACATTTTATCACCAACAGGCTCACAGATACCAAAGCAGAAAAGTACATGCCAAAACTTATAACATTGGCGAACTAGTTCTATGCCTGCTGGATAAGAAAAAGAACAAGCTCGAGCCCAAATGGGAAGGTCCCTTCATTATTGACCAAGTTCTAACCGGTGGAGCGTACCAACTGTGGGATGCATCGACTAATCGACTCGAGCCGAACCCATGGAACGCGGCCAGGCTCCGAAGATTCTACGCCTAATGTCGGACTCTATGTTCGTCCCCTTCCTCTATCCATTTTTTGTGTATGCATTATCTGTCTTGTTTTCCTTTCTTTCTTTCTTTTATTCTTTCTCTAGGCCTTCAAGGGCCAACTTGTGCCTCGCTTGCACACTATAGATGCGCTAGCCGTGCTCGTCATACCTGGCGGTTCTTTCACAGAAGCTTAATTATTTATCTGGGCCTCATGCCCCGCACATGTGTTATGCTTCCGCATGTACCTTTTTTCGTCGTTATATGCATCGATATGACTTAAGTTTTGGCCAAGCTGGGTTGCCTGGCTCTTGTATTTATGCCCTACGTTCCCGTTAATTCGGCTAGGGCATAAGGGGAGCACCTCTGCGATTGTTACTGCCGGGTCAGCCGGATGTGTACCTTAGACTGGGTGAAGCCGAAAGCTAGCGTTCTTAAGGGAATATTCGGTCGGTTACAAAAGATGATTTTTTTATTTTCCATATCTGCCCCCAGATGTTTTTTCCTGCATTTCTTATCGCAGTCTGGACATGCACTTTTGGGCACGCATACCCAGGGAAAGGAACCCTTAACGGAACTATTCTCCCTGGAAGATGTTTCTTACTACCCATGTAATATAACATAACTAGTTGGGCACTTGTCCGTTCAAGCACTAATGACCTCTACGCCTGGTATCCACGCATACCCCGGTTCTTCTATAACTGAGCGGGTATTCGGATACACTCCGGACTATCGGGTCCCGAGGTTGAAGCGAAAAGGTCCGCCAAGAGAAATGATCTACAATCCGGCTAGAAGGCATTATACATGTCACTTTAATTACATAGTCATGTAGACCGACTAAATTCCTCTTCTATACCATCCAACAGGTGGTCTAGCCTACAATCCTATTGGGAATACTTTGCGGCTAATTCTACTTGCCCATAAACTAAGCTAACGGGGATCTCTTTTCTGTCGGGCCCCACAGGCCCGACCTCGGCCATGTGATTTGGGTCAGCCTTGGTATACCGCGTCTTCACCATGGTCCAGGCTTCTCTGGCACCTTGTCGGCAGGCCGATATCTTCCATAATCGAAAGCGGCGCCGTGCTCCCTTGAGCTTCTCCATAAGCTCTGCAACACCCTCTGGCAGGGAGAGGGATGGCCATAAGGCTTGGGCAACACCTTGCATCACCTGCCGAACTTGTTCGTGCAGATGTGAGAGCTCGAATAGAAGATCACCCGCAATTTCCTCCGCGGGATGACCCATCAGCATACCTACAGACATAACACAGTCAGTTGGCTTCTTCGCCGAACTCCTTCAAAAGGATTCATTCAAGCACTTACTGAACATGTCACGCCGAAGCCGCTTATTCTCCTTCTCGGAGTCTGCAAGCTGGGCTTGAACGTCTTTTAGTTCCACGCTCAGCTTGATATTGGTGTCTTGGAGATTGTTTTTCTCCCGCCTAACCTCAGTCAGCATGCGTTTGCCAGCCTCTAGCTGTCGCACAACATGCTGGTCCTCCGGATTTTCTCCGGATTCATCTACAACATCTATTGTTAGATCTGCAGCCACGCCGCACACTATATGGTAACCATCATTCCTCAAAGTAAATGTTACCAGCGGGTGACTTTTCGGTTCCTGCAATGCGGCAACAGCGGCCCGCAGTTGGGTCTTACATTCCTCTAGCTCCTGTGATAGCCTATTATTCTTCTCTGTAAGAACCTGCACAATAAAGATGATACTTAAATCAGTTCTGCTAACTATTTCAAGTCTCACGGGCTACTGATACATATAAATCGTTAGATCTACTTACCCGTACATCCTTTACATACTGATCCGTGGCTCTGGCTAGACCATCTTGAGCAGCACGGAGGTACGCCTCTCCAGAATTGAAGGCATCAAATGCCTTTGGTCAAAAACAAGCGTCACGGAGTACGGCCCGGCGCCGCCTATGATTCATGGCGCTTTCCTATCCGCATCCTCTGTAGGGGGGTTATCTGGCGCCCGCCCCATATCGGCTTCCGCCTCTATGTCCGGTCCTGACGCCCGACTGGTGGAAGCGTGATTAGTAACATCGCCGGACATATTCCGGCGAGCGTTTTTTCTGTTAAAGAAACACGGGCGTCATTACATTTTGAGAAAGACGACAATCATGGAGCAGGTTTTTTGTTATACCTTCGCGCCGACGTCTCCATCCTGACCAGCTTCCTTTTTGGCCTGCCCGGCCTCGGTGCCTCTTGTTGGCGAGTTGCTGCGGGTTCGGCAGGGCGTCCCGAATGCCTTCCCTGTAAAAACGCCATATGTATATGGTAGGTGAAGTGTCTAAAAGGTGATCCTAGTTTTTGGAGTTGGGATTTTTTGGTTTTCTTACGTGCGATGGAGGAAGCAGTCCAGGATAGTCGGCCGTAATGGCCACCATGGCATCATCACAGCTTAACTAATAGAACTGTCGGTCTATCACCTCCATGAATATAACCAGATCTTCTTCAAGTCCGGAGTCGAGGGCCCGGTCAGGGTCCTCTGGTTGTGGAGACGGGCTGCTGACATCCTTTATGGCTTTTCACAGTTCCTGTCGCAAAGAGGCAAGGTGAATGTTTATGACAAATAATGCGGGACAAATGGGAATAAGGGGATATAACTTACCCAGCTTGGAGGACTGTACATGGAGAATCCGTCCCGTGGCTTGATGCGGATGAACTCCTCTTCCTCTCCCTTGAACAATTCGGACGGAATTTTTGCTAAAGCGGCCGCATTGTCCGGACCCTTACGCCCGCAACGGGTGGCATCATCTGCCCTGTTAAAACACCACAAGGGGTGCCCAGGATATTGAAGTGGTTGTACTCCCCGCATTATGCAAATCGACATAACTTCGACTACTGTCAATCCTGATTGAGCCAGTTCTTTAATCCGGTTCATCAGGTAGAGGACTTCTCCATTGTCTTCCACCTGGGGGCTCCGTGGGCGCCAACTTCGGCGATTCTTCAGAGGGGCATTGCTAAACTCAGGAAGACCCCGCCGAATAGGGTCTGGAAGGGGAACGTCCTCCATATAAAACCATTCCGAAGGCCAGTCATCGGACGACTTCTTCGGGGTACCAGACAGGTATCCGGTACCGGCGATGCGCCATATTTCGGCTCTGCCCACTTGATAAAGTGATCCCCTTTGTGTGCGAGGGACGAGGCAAAATAGCCTTTTCCACAGCTCGAAGTGAGCCTTGCAGCCCAGGAACAACTCGCAGAGAGCAACATAGCTGGCGATATGTAGAATTGAGGCAGGGGTGAAATTTTGTAATTGGAGGTCATAGAACTCCAGGAGCCCGCGGAGGAATGGATGAATTGGAAATCCGAGTCCCCTCAATAGATAGGGGACAAGGCATACCTGTTGGGGAACGCAGTAATTTCAAAATTTTTCCTACGCACACGCAAGATCATGGTGATGCACAGCAACGAGAGGGGAGAGTGCTGTCTACGTACCAACGCAGACCGACTGCGGAAGCGATCACACAACGTAGAGGAAGTAGTCGTACGTCTTCTTCCCGATCCGACCGATCCAAGCACCGTTACTCCGGCACCTCCGAGTTCTTAGCACACGTTCAGCTCGATGACGTTCCTCGGGCTCCGATCCAGCAAAGCGTCGAGGAAGAGTTCCTTCAGCACGACGGCGTGGTGACGATCTTGATGTACTACCGACGCAGGGCTTCGCCTAAGCACTGTAATGGTATGATCGAGGTGGAATTTGGTGGCAGGGGGCACCGCACACGGTTAAGGAGCGATTAACTTGTGTGTCTTGGGGTGCCCCCTGCCCCCGTATATAAAGGCCAGGGGCAGGGGGTTCGGCCGGCCAGGTGGGAGGCGCAGGGAGGAGTCCTACTCCCACCGGGAGTAGGACTCCTTCCCCCCAATCCTATTCCAACTAGGATTCTTGGGGAAGAAGGAGAAAGAGGGGGCCGGCCCACCTCTCCTAGTCCTATTAGGACTTGAAAAGGTGGGGGGCGCCGGCCAGGTGTGGGCTGCCTCTTTTCTCTTTTCCACTAAGGCCCAATAGGCCCATTAGCCTCCCGGGGGGTTCCGGTAACCCTCCCGGTATTCCGGTAAAATCCCGATTTCACCCGGAACACTTCCGGTGTCCAAACATAGGCTTCCAATATATCAATCTTTACGTCTCGACCATTTCGAGACTCCTCGTCATGTCCGTGATCTCATCCGGGACTCCGAACAACCTTCGGTACATCAAAATGCATAAACTCATAATAACTGTCATCGTAACGTTAAGCGTGCGGACCCTACGGTTCGAGAACAATGTAGACATGACCGAGACACGTCTCCGGTCAATAACCAATAGCGGGACCTGGATGCCCATATTGGCTCCTACATATTCTACGAAGATCTTTATCGGTCAGACCGCATAACAACATACGTTGTTCCCTTTGTCATCGGTATGTTACTTGCCCGAGATTCGATCGTCGGTATCCAATACCTAGTTCAATCTCGTTACTGGCAAGTCTCTTTACTCGTTCCGTAATACATCATCTCACAACTAACATATTAGTTGCAGTGCTTGCAAGGCTTATGTGATGTGTATTACCGAGAGGGCCCAGAGATACCTCTCCGACAATCGGAGTGACAAATCCTAATCTCGAAATACGCCAACCCAACATCTATCATTGGAGACACCTGTAGTACTCCTTTATAATCACCCAGTTACGTTGTGACGTTTGGTAGTACCCAAAGTGTTCCTCCGGTAAACGGGAGTTGCATAATCTCATAGTTATAGGAACATGTATAAGTCATGAAGAAAGCAATAGCGACATACTAAACGATCGGGTGCTAAGCTAATGGAATGGGTCATGTCAATCAGATCATTCTACTAATGATGTGACCTCGTTAATCAAATAACAACTCCTTGTTCATGGTTAGGAAACATAACCATCTTTGATTAATGAGCTAGTCAAGTAGAGGCATACTAGTGACACTCTGTTGGTCTATGTATTCACACATGTATTATGTTTCCGGTTAATACAATTCTAGCATGAATAATAAACATTTATCATGAAGTAAGGAAATAAATAATAACTTTATTATTGCCTCTAGGGCATATTTCCTTCAGTCTCCCACTTGCACTAGAGTCAATAATCTAGTTTACACAGTAATGATTCTAACACCCATGGAGCCTTGGTGCTGATCATGTTTTGCTCGTGGAAGAGGCTTAGTCAACGGGTCTGCAACATTCAGATCCGTATGTATCTTGAAAATCTCTATGTCTCCCACCTGGACTAAATCCCGGATGGAGTTGAAGCGTCTCTTGATGTGTTTGGTTCTTTTGTGAAATCTGGATTCCTTTGCCAAGGCAATTGCACCAGTATTGTCACAGAAGATTTTCATTGGACCCGATGCACTAGGTATTACACCTAGATCGGATATGAACTCCTTCATCCAGACTCCTTCGTTTGCTGCTTCCAAAGCAGCTATGTACTCCGCTTCACATGTAGATCCCGCTACGACGCTTTGTTTAGAACTGCACCAACTGACAGCTCCACCGTTTAAAGTAAACACGTATCCGGTTTGCGATTTAGAATCGTCCGGATCAGTGTCAAAGCTTGCATCAACGTAACCTCTTACGGTGAGCTCTTTGTCACCTCCATATACGAGAAACATATCCTTAGTCCTTTTCAGGTATTTCAGGATGTTCTTGACCGCTGTCCAGTGATCCACTCCTGGATTACTTTGGTACCTCCCTGCTAAACTTATAGCAAGGCACACATCAGGTCTGGTACACAGCATTGCATACATGATAGAGCCTATGGCTGAAGCATAGGGAACATCTTTCATTTTCTCTCTATCTTCTGCAGTGGTCGGGCATTGAGTCTGACTCAACTTCACACCTTGTAATACAGGCAAGAACCCTTTCTTTGCTTGATCCATTTTGAACTTCTTCAAAATCTTGTCAAGGTATGTGCTTTGTGAAAGTCCAATTAAGCGTTTTGATCTATCTCTATAGATTTTTATGCCTAATATGTAAGCAGCTTCCCCGAGGTCTTTCATCGAAAAACTTTTATTCAAGTATCCCTTTATGCTATCCAGAAATTCTATATCATTTCCAATGAGTAATATGTCATCCACATATAATATCAGAAATGCTACAGAGCTCCCACTCACTTTCTTGTAAATACAGGCTTCTCCAAAAGACTGTATAAACCCAAATGCTTTGATCACACTATCAAAGCGTTTATTCCAACTCCGAGATGCTTGCACCAGTCCATAAATGGATCGCTGGAGTTTGCACACTTTGTTAGCTCCTTTTGGATCGACAAAACCTTCGGGTTGCATCATATACAATTCTTCTTCCAGAAATCCATTCAGGAATGCGGTTTTTACATCCATTTGCCAAATTTCATAATCATAAAATGCGGCAATTGCTAACATGATTCTGACAGACTTAAGCATCGCTACGGGTGAGAAAGTCTCATCGTAGTCAACTCCTTGAACTTGTCGAAAACCTTTTGCGACAAGTCGAGCTTTGTAGGTAGTAATATTACCATCAGCGTCAGTCTTTTTCTTAAAGATCCATTTATTCTCAATTGCTTGCCGATCATCGGGCAAGTCAACCAAAGTCCATACTTTGTTCTCATACATGGATCCCATCTCAGATTTCATGGCTTCAAGCCACTTTGCGGAATCTGGGCTCACCATCGCTTCTTCATAGTTCGTAGGTTCATCATGATCTAGTAGCATGACTTCCAGAACAGGATTACCGTACCACTATGGTGCGGATCTTACTCTGGTTGATCTACGAGGTACAGTAGTATCTTGATCTAAAGTTTCATGATCATCGTCATTAACTTCCTCTCTTATTGGTGTAGTTCTCACAAAAACAGTTTTCTGTGATGTACTATTTCCCAATAACGGAGTAGGTATAGTTACCTCGTCAAGTTCTACTTTCCTCCCACTCACTTCTTTCGAGAGAAACTCCTTCTCAAGAAAGTTTCCGAATTTAGCAACAAAAATCTTGCCTTCGGATCTGTGATAGAAGGTGTATCCAATAGTTTCCTTTGGATATCCTATGAAGACACACTTCTCCGATTTGGGTTCGAGCTTATCAGGTTGAAGTTTTTTCACATAAGCATCGCAGCCCCAAACTTTAAGAAACGACAACTTTGGTTTCTTGCCAAACCATAGTTCAAAAGGCGTCGTCTCAACGGATTTAGATGGTGCCCTATTTAACGTGAATGCAGCCGTCTCTAAAGCATAACCCCAAAATGATAGCGGTAAATCAGTAAGAGACATCATAGATCGCACCATATCTAGTAAAGTACGATTACGACATTCGGACACACCATTGCGTTGTGGTGTTCCGGGTGGCGTGAGTTGCGAAACTATTCCACAATTTTTCAAATGTACACCAAACTCGTAACTCAAATATTCTCCTCCACGATCAGATCGTAGAAACTTTATTTTCTTGTTACGATGATTTTCAACTTCACTCTGAAATTCCTTGAATATTTCAAATGTTTCAGACTTATGTTTCATTAAGTAGATATACCCATATCTGCTTAAATCATCTGTGAAGGTGAGAAAGTAACGATATCCGCCACGAGCCTCAATATTCATCGGACCACATACATCGGTATGTATGATTTCCAATAAATCTGTTGCTCTCTCCATAGTACCGGAGAACGGTGTTTTAGTCATCTTGCCCATGAGGCACGGTTCGCAAGTACCAAGTGATTCATAATCAAGTGGTTCCAAAAGCCCATCAGTATGGAGTTTCTTCATGCGCTTTACACCGATATGACCTAAACGGCAGTGCCACAAATAAGTTGCACTATCATTATCAACTCTGCATCTTTTGGTTTCAACATTATGAATATGTGTATTACTACTATCGAGATTCAATAAGAATAGACCACTTTTCAAGGGTGCATGACCATAAAAGATATTATTCATATAAATAGAACAACCATTATTCTCTGATTTAAATGAATAACCGTCTCGCAGCAAACAAGATCCAGATATAATGTTCATGCTCAACGCTGGCACCAAATAACAATTATTTAGGTCTAATATTAATCCCGAAGGTAGATGTAGAGGTAGCGTGCCGACCGCGATCACATCGACTTTGGAACCGTTTCCCACGCGCATCGTCACCTCGTCCTTTGCTAGTGTCCGCTTATTCTGTAGTCCCTGTTTCGAGTTGCAAATATTAGCAACAGAACCAGTATCAAATACCCAGGTGCTACTGCGAGCATTAGTAAGGTACACATCAATAACATGTATATCACATATACCTTTGTTCACCTTGCCATCCTTCTTATCCGCCAAATACTTGGGGCAGTTCCGCTTCCAGTGACCAGTCTGCTTGCAGTAGAAGCACTCAGTTTCAGGCTTAGGTCCAGACTTGGGTTTCTTCTCTTGAGCAGCAACTTGCTTGCCGTTCTTCTTGAAGTTCCCTTTCTTCTTCCCTTTGCCCTTTTTCTTGAAACTAGTGGTTTTGTTAACCATCAACACTTGATGCTCCTTCTTGATTTCTACCTCCGCAGCTTTCAGCATAGAGAAGAGCTCGGGAATAGTCTTGTTCATCCCTTGCATATTATAGTTCATCACAAAGCTCTTGTAGCTTGGTTGCAGTGATTGGAGAATTCTGTCAATGACGCAATCATCCGGAAGTGTAACTCCCAATTGAATCAAGTGATTATTATACCCAGACATTTCGAGTATATGCTCACTGACAGAACTGTTCTCCTCCATCTTGCAGCTATAGAACTTATTGGAGACTTCATATCTCTCAATCCGGGCATTTGCTTGAAATATTAACTTCAACTCCTGGAACATCTCATATGCTCCATGACGTTCAAAATGTCGTTGAAGTCCCGGTTCTAAGCCGTCAAGCATGGCACACTGAACTATTGAGTAGTCATCAGCTTTGCTCTGCGAGACGTTCATAACTTCTGGTGTTGCTCTTGCAGCAGGCCTGGCACTCAGCGGTGCTTCCAGGACATAATTCTTCTGTGCAGCAATGAGGATAATCCTCAGGTTACGGACCCAGTCCGTGTAATTGCTACCATCATCTTTCAACTTTGCTTTCTCAAGGAACGCATTAAAATTTAACGGAACAACAGCACGAGCCATCTATCTACAATCAACATAAACAAGCAAGAAACTATCAGGTACTAAGTTCATGATAATTTTTAAGTTCAATTAATATACTTAAGAACTCCCACTTAGATAGACATCCCTCTAATCCTCTAAGTGATCACGTGATCCAAATCAACTAAACCATAACAGATCATCACGTGAGATGGAGTAGTTTTCAATGGTGAACATCAATATGTTGATCATATCTACTATATGATTCACGCTCGACCTTTCGGTCTCCGTGTTCCGAGGTCATATCTTATATGCATAGCTCGTCAAGTATAACCTGAGTATTCTGCGTGTGCAACTGTTTTGCACCCGTTGTATTTGAACGTAGAGCCTATCACACCCGATCATCACGTGGTGTCTCAGCACAAAGAACTTTTGCAACGGTGCATACTCAGGGAGAACACTTCTTGATAATTAAGTGAGAGATCATCTTATAATGCTACCGTCAATCAAAGCAAGATAAGATGCATAAAAGGATAAACATCACATGCAATCAATATAAGTGATATGATACGGCCATCATCATCTTGTGCTTGTGATCTCCATCTCCGAAGCATCGTCATGATCACCATCGTCACCGGCTTGACACCTTGATCTCCATCGTAGCATCGTTGTCGTCTCGCCAATCTTATGCTTCCATGACTATCACTACCGCTTAGTAATTAAAGTAAAGCATTACATCGCGATTGCATTGCATACAATAAAGCGACAACCATATGGCTCCTGCCAGTTGCCGATAACTCGGTTACAAAACATGATCATCTCATACAATAAAATCAGCATCATGCCTTGACCATATCACATCACAACATGCCCTGCAAAAACAAGTTAGACGTCCTCTACTTTGTTGTTGCAAGTTTTACGTGGCTGCTACGGGCTTAAGTAAGAACTCATCTCACCTACGCATCAAAACCACAACGATAGTTCGTCAAATAGACTCCGTTTTAACCTTCTCAAGGACCGGGCGTAGTCACACTTGGTTCAACTAAAGTTGGAGAGACAGTCTTCCGCAAGCCATCTGTGTGCAAAGCACGTCGAGGGAACCGGTCTCGCGTAAGAGTACGCGTAAGGTTGGTCCGGATCGTCTCGTCCAACAATACCGCCGAACCAAAGTATGACATGCTGGTAGGCAGTATGACTTGTATCGCCCACAA
The DNA here is from genome assembly GCA_034509565.1 of Triticum monococcum. Lineage (NCBI taxonomy): Eukaryota > Viridiplantae > Streptophyta > Magnoliopsida > Poales > Poaceae > Triticum > Triticum monococcum. Next base: position 197,011,976 of record CM067842.1, on the reverse strand, counting down.
CTCACTTGTGTTCTACTCGTGCAAATAACATCAAACCATAAAACCAGGCTCGGATGCCACTGTTGGGGAACGCAGTAATTTCAAAAATTTTCCTACGCACACGCAAGATCATGGTGATGCACAGCAACGAGAGGGGAGAGTGCTGTCTACGTACCAACGCAGACCGACTGCGGAAGCGATCACACAACGTAGAGGAAGTAGTCGTACGTCTTCTTCCCGATCCGACCGATCCAAGCACCGTTACTCCGGCACCTCCGAGTTCTTAGCACACGTTCAGCTCGATGACGTTCCTCGGGCTCCGATCCAGCAAAGCGTCGAGGAAGAGTTCCGTCAGCACGACGGCGTGGTGACGATCTTGATGTACTACCGACGCAGGGCTTCGCCTAAGCACTGTAACGGTATGATCGAGGTGGAATTTGGTGGCAGGGGGCACCGCACACGGTTAAGGAGCGATTAACTTGTGTGTCTTGGGGTGCCCCCTGCCCCCGTATATAAAGGCCAGGGGCAGGGGGTTCGGCCGGCCAGGTGGGAGGCGCAGGGAGGAGTCCTACTCCCACCGGGAGTAGGACTCCTTCCCCCCAATCCTATTCCAACTAGGATTCTTGGGGAAGAAGGAGAAAGAGGGGGCCGGCCCACCTCTCCTAGTCCTATTAGGACTTGAAAAGGTGGGGGGCGCCGGCCAGGTGTGGGCTGCCTCTTTTCTCTTTTCCACTAAGGCCCAATAGGCCCATTAGCCTCCCGGGGGGTTCCGGTAACCCTCCCGGTATTCCGGTAAAATCCCGATTTCACCCGGAACACTTCCGGTGTCCAAACATAGGCTTCCAATATATCAATCTTTACGTCTCGACCATTTCGAGACTCCTCGTCATGTCCGTGATCTCATCCGGGACTCCGAACAACCTTCGGTACATCAAAATGCATAAACTCATAATAACTGTCATCATAACGTTAAGCGTGCGGACCCTACGGTTCGAGAACAATGTAGACATGACCGAGACACGTCTCCGGTCAATAACCAATAGCGGGACCTGGATGCCCATATTGGCTCCTACATATTCTACGAAGATCTTTATCGGTCAGACCGCATAACAACATACGTTGTTCCCTTTGTCATCGGTATGTTACTTGCCCGAGATTCGATCGTCGGTATCCAATACCTAGTTCAATCTCGTTACTGGCAAGTCTCTTTACTCGTTCCGTAATACATCATCTCACAACTAACATATTAGTTGCAGTGCTTGCAAGGCTTATGTGATGTGTATTACCGAGAGGGCCCAGAGATACCTCTCCGACAATCGGAGTGACAAATCCTAATCTCGAAATACGCCAACCCAACATCTATCATTGGAGACACTTGTAGTACTCCTTTATAATCACCCAGTTACGTTGTGACGTTTGGTAGTACCCAAAGTGTTCCTCCGGTAAATGGGAGTTGCATAATCTCATAGTTATAGGAACATGTATAAGTCATGAAGAAAGCAATAGCAACATACTAAACGATCGGGTGCTAAGCTAATGGAATGGGTCATGTCAATCAGATCATTCTACTAATGATGTGACCTCGTTAATCAAATAACAACTCCTTGTTCATGGTTAGGAAACATAACCATCTTTGATTAATGAGCTAGTCAAGTAGAGGCATACTAGTGACACTCTGTTGGTCTATGTATTCACACATGTATTATGTTTCCGGTTAATACAATTCTAGCATGAATAATAAACATTTATCATGAAGTAAGGAAATAAATAATAACTTTATTATTGCCTCTAGGGCATATTTCCTTCAATACCCGCTCCCCCATAGAGGGGCTGGGGAAGCTCTCCACTTGCTCCCCGCCATTGTAGGTGGTGAGCCCGGCTCAGACGGGCACCACATACGCCGGAGGGAGAAATCCCTTGGTCTGCAGTTCGACCAATCGACTGTGTGGGACTGAACACCTCTCCCAATCACCAGGCTTAGGGCTACGGGGGCGGGAAGAGGAGCTGCGGAGGTCGGCCATGCTGGAATGGGTCTTTCCAAAACGCGCTCTGATGGATTCTCGCTGGGGGGAGGATGGTATGGATCAGATCTAAGAATCCCCATCCCTTTAATAGACAATTTATTTATCTGACTAGGGGGGTGAGGGAGTCCTGGATTAGGGGGTGTCTGGGTAGCCGGACTATACCTTCAGCCGGACTCCAGGACTATGATGATACAAGATTGAAGACTTCGTCTCGTGTCCGGATGGGACTTTCCTTGGCGTGGAAGGCAAGCTTGGCGATGCGGATATTTAGATCTCCTACCATTATAACCGACTTTGTGTAACCCTAACCCTCTCCGGTGTCTATATAAACCGGAGGGTTTTAGTTCGTAGGACAACTTCATCATACAACAATCATACCATAGGCTAGCTTCTAGGGTTTAGCCTCCTTGATCTCGTGGTAGATCTACTCTTGTACTACCCATATCATCAATATTAATCAAGCGGGATGTAGGGTTTTACCTCCATCAAGAGGGCCCGAACCTGGGTAAAACATCGTGTTCCTTGCCTCCTGTTACCATCCGGCCTAGACGCACAGTTCGGGACCCCCTACCCGAGATCCGCCAGTTTTGACACCGACATTGGTGCTTTCATTGAGAGTTCCTCTATGCCGTCGCAATCAGGAAGGATGCCTCTTCCTGTCTTTAAAGACGGCGCTGTTACTAAGGGAGCCTTGGCTGTCGGCCAAACTCTCCGGCTAGGCGGTTTTCTCATGACCGCCTGTTCGGCCGTTGCTCCGACGGTGACCTCTCGGGTCATCAAAAGCAATCTTCACGTCAGCTCGGAACTCGTCGACCATTTAGATCCAATGGAGCTCTCTTCCGTAAACGAGCTCTTGGATCACATCGCCGCCTTGGGGGTCACTACGGATTATGACCAGGTTGGGCTTGAACCCGATCTAAGAGAAATTAATTCTCCCCAAGTCGCCCATCACGTTGTCGTGGTAGAGGCACAGTGCAGCGACTCTTCATCTATCTTAAGGACTAGCTACGTCCGGATTCCCGATCCCTCCAAGCCGGATACCCGCGAAGGGGAGGATGTAACTCAAGACCTGAACTTAGAATCAGGCAACGGGCTAGATTCACTAGACAACATCCAAGAATCCAAACTTCAGAGTTCGGAAACTCCTTGGCCTCTGAGTCTTAGATTGGGTGAAGGTCCGGATTTAATTCCACCCACCCACCCGAACATAAGCGATCTATCCCAAATCAGGCAAAAGCCCGAAGAAACAGTACATCATTACTGGGCAAGGTTCCTCCTGGTTATGAACAGGATAAAGGACTGCCGCGAGGAAGACGCAATCCCAATCTTCTGCAATAATTGCACGGACAAGGGAATCCTCAATGCCACAGGTCGTCGTGATCTTACACGCTTCGCTGACTTGGCGACCATAGTACAAAAGTACTGTGCGATGGAAAGCGCCCGGAAAACCGAAACTAAATTTTGGGACAATCCGGCCCTGAATAGAAACCTCGTCCGAAATAAAAGGGTGCATCATCATCAGACACCCGGGTTAAAAACCAAAAAACCAAAACCCTCTACAGGGCATGGAACCGTACTGGAGGGATGGCTTAATGGACCCTGTAAAATTCATAGTACAGAGGACGCCACACCAACTCATAGCCTTAGAGCATGTTGCATACTCTGGCAGGTGGCCAAAGGGGGTGAAGATCTCCTAATTCCGGAGGCCGCAGAAAGCCACCTCAGGGACTCCAGTATAGTCTTAATAGTCTTTGAGACTTTCGCATCAAATAATATGCGAAAAAGAACACTCCGCAGCCTCGCCGAAGTCTATCAAGTAGCAACAATAAACCCATGGAGTGACACGGCTATTACTTTTAATGCCAGTGATGAACCTAAATTCCGAACAGCCCGAGCACCAGCCGCATTGGTACTCAGTCCTATAGTGGACGGCTTTCGCCTCACTAAGGTACTCATGGACGGAGGCAGCGGATTGAACCTCATTTATGAGGAAACCCTTCAAAAAAGGGAAATAGACTGGAACCGCATTGAGCGAAGCAGCACAACCTTTAGAGGAATAATCCCCAGTCGGGAAGCGCGCTGTACAGGAAAAATCACACTAGATGTGGTGTTCGGCATGCCGGATAATTATAGGTCCGAAGAGGTCACATTCCAAGTGGCCCCGTTCAATAGCAGATACCACGCTCTGCTGGGGCGGGAAGCATTTACAATCTTCCAAGCAATACCCCATTACGGGTACATGAAGCTCAAGATGCCCGGGCTAAATGAAATCATCACTCTCGCTAGTGATCCGAACATAGCACTCCGCACCCAAAACAAGACAGCCACATTGGCCCTTGAGGCACTGTCCGAAGCCCTAGTGGCTGAGGAACTGACTACGCTGCGCTCCACGGTAAACAGGGACAATGTGATACTCGACAAAAGATCCAAGTCCACCTCCTTTAAACCAGCGGATGAAATAGTCAAATTCCAGGTCCATCCAACGGACCCCAATAAAACAGCTTCCATCGGGGCACAGTTAAACCCCGATGTAGACGCCGCACTGCGAGAATTCCTACGGGAGAACTGGGACATTTTTGCCTGGCACCCTTCAGACATGCCAGGAATCCCACGCAGGCTGGCCGAACACAGCTTAAATATCCTAAAAGGATTCAAACCTGTCAAACAAGCCTTTCGGTGTTTCTGAGAGCCCAAGAGACAGGCAATGGGAGAGGAGCTAGCCAAACTATTGGAGGCCGGATTCATCAGAGATATAAAACATCCGGACTAGCTAGCAAACTTGGTGATGGTACCAAAGAAGGACAAATCCTGGCGCCTGTGCATCGACTTCAAAGACCTTAACAAGGCTTGCCCAAAGGATCCCTTCCCCCTCCCCCGCATCGATCAAATTATCGACGCCACTGTAGGACACGATTCGTTGTGCTTCTTTGACGCATACTCCGGTTACCACAAAATCAAGATGGACGAGTCATACCAAGCCGCAACGGCATTCATCACCCCATACGGCCCATTCTGCTTCAACACAATGCCTTTCGGGCTCAAAAATGCCGGCGCATCATATCAACGCATGATTCAGACATGTCTGGGAACCCAGATCGGCAAAACAGTAGATGCATACGTGGATGATGTGGTCGTAAAAACAAGACATGTCGAATCTCTAGTAGACGACTTGAGGCTTACATTTCATAACCTCCGAGCATATGACATCAAGCTAAATCCGGAAAAATGCATTTTCGGCGTTCCAGCCGGAAAGCTCTTGGGCTTCATCGTATCCGGTAGAGGAATCGAAGCAAATCCAGCCAAGATCCGAGCTTTGCCACAATTGGATATCCCAAAGGACCTCAAACAAATACAAAAATTAACCAGATGCGTGGTGGCTCTAAGCCGCTTTATCTCCCGTTTGGGAGAAAAGGCGCTACCCCTCTACCGCCTCCTTCGGTGCACCGAACACTTCGAGTGGACGGATGCCGCCACGGCCGAACTCGACGAAATAAAAGCCATATTGGCAACAAACCCTGTCCTGGCCGCGCCAAACATCGGCGAACCAATGCTATTGTACATTGCAGCAACCCATCAAGTTGTCAGCACAGTACTCGTCGTCGAGCGGGAAACGAACGGACACAAATTCCCCCTTCAAAAGCCGGTTTACTATGTGTCCACTGTCCTCACCCCATGCAAATCATAGTACCCACATTATCAAAAGATTGCATACATGGTATTCATGGCATCCCGGAAGCTACGACACTACTTTCAAGAGTGTTCAATCACAATATCATCGGAAGTACCACTCAACGATATTATAAACAACCGTGACGCAACAGGCTGGATTGCAAAATGGGCCATCGAGCTCCTCCTGTTCGACATAACTTATAGGCCACGACGAGCTATCAAGTCACAAGTTTTGGCCGACTTCATCGCAGAATGGACGGAGGCCGAACTCCCTAAAGAGCATGGCACATATTCAAACTGGATCATGCACTTCGACGGTTCCAAAATGTTGGCCGGACTAGGGGCCGGTGTTGTTTTAACGTCCCCCACAGGAGACACAGTTCAATATGTACTCCAGATTATGTACACGGACTCCAACAATGCAGCCGAATATGAGGCCCTTTTACATGGTCTCCGGATAGCAGTATCCATGGGCATTCAACGACTAGAGGTGCGCGGGGATTCGAACCTCGCGATATCCCAAATAAATGGAGACTTCGATGTCAGGGATCCAAAAATGGCAGCTTACCGCAACGCCGTCCTCAAAATGTCAGCTCGGTTTGAGGGGCTCGAATTTCACCATATAGCCCGAGAAAGAAATCAGGCGGCAGACGTCCTAGCACGCATCGGCGCAAAATGCGATGCGGTCCCCCCAACATCTTCCTGGAAAGGCTGTTCAAGCCATCCTTAGTATGGGAAGGGGAACATGGCAATATTAGCCCGGACCCAACCGCACGGTTTGACGAAGAATCTGACATAATCGGAGGCTCTGCCAATGAAATCACAACCTCAGCCCACGTACTAATGGCCGTTATCGCCCCGTGGACAGAACCATTCCTAGCCTACTTTACTAGGCAGGAACTCCCAGAGGACCAAAACGAGGCACGCTATTTAGTGCGGTGATCTAAAGCCTATAAAGTCCAGGAGGGAGAACTTTATAAGAAAAGCACTACCGGAGTCCTTCAAAGGTGCATCTCCAAAGAGGAAGGGCGGAACCTGCTGGCTGAAATTCATGCCGGACTCGGTGGCCATCATGCCGCAGCCCGGTCCCTTGTAAGCAAGGCTTTCCGTACAGGCTTTTATTGGCTGACGGCCCGGGTGGACGCTCAGGACTTGGTCCAATGATGCGTCGGTTGCCAGCTTTTTGCAAACCAAAGCCATATGCCACCCACCGCCCTCCAAACTATCCCCATCACTTGGCCTTTCGCGGCCTGGGGGCTTGACATGGTGGGACCCCTCAAAGGCGGAACCCACAAGAAAAAATACTTACTGGTCATGGTGGATAAGTTCACCAAATGGATAGAGGCCAAGCCTGTTAATACGGCCGAATCCGGACCTATGATAGACTTTATATCCGTGGTCGTACACCGTTATGGCATCCCTCATAGCATCATCACCGATAATGACATGAACTTTACGGCCGATGAGGTAAAACTCTGGTGCAAAAACATGGGCATCAAGCTCAATTAAGCTTCTGTCTATCACCCACAAACTAACGGTCAGGTCGAACGTGCAAATGGTCTGATCATGAGCGGCATCAAACCCTGATTAGTGCGGTCCCTCAAGGAATCTAACACGCACTGGGTAGAGGAGCTCGACTCCGTACTCTGGGGGCTGCGGACCACGCCGAATCGCACCACCGGATACACACCATTTTTTTATGGTGTACGGCGCAGAGGCAGTCTTGCCCTGCGACATAATTCATGACTCACCTCGAGTGCGCATGTACGAAGAAAGGGAAGCCGAGCTCGATCGGCAGGACAGTTTGGACGCCTTAGAGGAGGAGCGCGACGTGGGAAAAGCCCGTTCCACATTCTATCAACAGCACGCTCGAACATATCAAAGCTGAGAAGTGCGGGCCAAAAACTACAACATTGGCGAATTAGTTCTACGCTTGCCGGACAAGAAAAAGGACAAGCTGAAGCCCAAGTGGGAAGGTCCCTTCATAATCGACCAAGTCCTGACTGGTGGAGCATACCGCCTGCGAGATGCGTCGGATAACTGACTCGAGCCGAACCCATGGAACGCAGCCCGTCTCCGAAGATTCTATGCCTAGCGCCGGACTCTATGTTTGTCTCCTTCCTCTGTCCATTTTTTTACATTTTCTGTCTTACATTTCTCTCCTTCCCCTCTTTTCTTTTATAGCCCTTGAAGGCTCCTCAAGTGACGTGCTACTCGCGCCCATTAAACCTGGGGGCTTCTTTAACAGAAGCTTATTTATACGGGCTTCACACCCACCACATGTGTCAAACTTCCGCATGTACCTTTTCTTCACCATTATATGCATCGATATGACTTAAGTTTTGGCCAAGCTGAGTTGCCTGGCTCCTGTGCTTACCCCTACGTTCCCGATTGTTCGGCTAGGTGGTAAAGGGAGCACCTCTGCGATTGTTACTGCCAAATCAGCCGGATGTGTACCTCAGACTGGGTGAAGCCGAGCTAGCATTCTTAAGGGAATATTTGGTCGGTGAACTAAAAGATGACCTGTTTTACTTATTTATATATATGCCCCCAGATGATTTTCCTGCGTTTGCAGTCCGGACATGCACTTTAGGGCATGCCTCCCAGAGAAAGGAACCCCTAATGCAACTATTCTCCCCGGAAGATGTTTCTTACTAACCATGTAATATAACATAACTAGTTGGGCACTTGTGTGATAAAGCACTAATGACCCCTACGCCTGGTCTCCATGAATACCCCGGTTCTTACATAACCGGTAGGGTATTCGGACACACTCCGGATCGTCAGGTCCTGAGGTTGAAGCAAAAAGGTCGGCAATCACAAACGATCTACAATCCGGCTAGAAGGCATTACACATGTCAATTAAAAATTACATAGTCACTCTGACTGATTGTATTCCTCTTCAATACCATCTAACAGGCTGTCTAACTTACAGTCCTGCTGGGAATACTTTGCGGCCAATTCTACTTGGCCGTACACTAAGTTTACAGGGATCTCCTTCCCGTCAGGCCCCACAGGTCCGACCTCGGCCATGTGGTTTGGGTCAGACTTCGTGTACCGCGTCTTCACCATGGCCCAGGCCTCCCCAACGCCTTGTCGGCAGGCCGATATCTTCCACAACCGGAAGCGCCGCCAAGCTCCCTTAAGCTTCTCCGAAAGCCCTCCAAGGCCCTCGGGCATGCAGTGGGAAGGCCATAAGGCTTGGGCAACTCCCCGCATCGCCTGCCGAACTCGCTCGTGCAGTTGCGAGAGCTCGGGAAGAAGGTCACCCGTAGAACCAGGCATCTCCTCTGCAGGACGACCTGTTAGCATATCTACAGACATTACTCTGTTAGTCGACTTCGTCGCCGAACTCTTTTCTTTGAAAGATTCGCTTAAGCACTTACTAAATATGCCGCGTCGAAGCCGCTGATTCTCCTTAGTAGAGTCCGACAGCTGGCCACGAACATCTTTAAGCTCAATGACCAGCTTGGTGTTGGCATCCTGAAGATCAGTCTTCACCCGCCTCACCCTTGTTAGCATACTCTCACCGGCCTTTAGCTGGCGTAAGAGTTGTTGTCTCTCCGGATCCAGTCCGGCGCCATCTGCAATATGATTTTTCAGATTTACACCCACGCCACACTTCGCAAAATACTAATCTTTCGAAGTATATTTTACCAGAGGGGGTCTCTTTGGGCTCCCCTGCCGCGGCTAGTGCGGCCTCCAGTTGGGCTTTGCACTCTTCCAGCTCCTGGGACAGTATGGTATTCTTCTCTGTATGAACCTACATAACAAATGATCCTTAAATTAGTTACTCTAACTGTTTCAAGTCTCGGGGGCTACTGGTATATATATATTTACCAAAATTTTCTTACCCGTATGTGTTTTACATATTGCTCCGTGGCTCTTGCTAAACCATTTTGAGCGGCATGGAGGTACGCATCTCCTGAATTGATGGCATTTAATGCCTCTTGGGAGAAACAAGCGTCACGAAGAACTGTCCGGCGACGCCTGTGGTTCATGGCACTCTCCACCTCGGAATTGGTGGCAGACAGCCTGTCCTCATCCTTTGTCGGAGGGGCGTCCGGTGCGCGCCTTGTGTTCGCTTCCGCTTCCGGGCCAGGCGTTGGAGCCTGGCTGGTGGAGGCACGATTGGCAACCTCTCCGGATATAGTCCGGCGAGGTCTCTGTCGGATTTCGGGTTCCGGCAGACCCTTAAGGTTCGAACACTGGGGTGCGTGCGGAAATCTCGCCTTCAACCTCTCCATCTCGATGGGATCTAAACTACTAAAAGAGCTGCACAAAAGACACAAGATTTATACTGGTTCGGGCCACCGATGTGGTGTAATACCCTACTCCAGTGTGTGGTGGATGGATTGCCTCCTGGGGCTGGTGTGGATGAACAATACAAGGAAGAACAGCCTCGTGAGGGTCTGTTCTTGGCTGTGGTGATGAACTGCTATGAAGAGTTCAGTCACCTTTCTCTCTCTCTTTCTCTCTCAGATCCCGGACCGAACAACCAGGAATCGAACCCCTTGCTATGTGGGTGGCTAGTCCTATTTATAGAGGCCCTGGTCCTCTCCCCAAATATTGAGCGGGAAGGGATCCAACAATGGCGGGCTAATTTGAAGGGGGACAGCGAGTACATCTATCCGGACAAAAGCAGTGTTCGCCTGCCAAAGGCTTTGGTGATGACGCCGCGCTGGGCTCCATGGTGACCTCCGTCTCGTAGTCCTCCTAGTCTTGGTCTCGTTGCACCGAAGTGACAACCTTTGCCTGATGCCTCGGTACTCCGCGGATACGCTTGCCCCTTTGCACCAAAGAGGAAAGAGGGACGCTGCGCGCGCTGGCACCCGCCTGGTGCCCCGTGTCGTCATGGCTTGCGTCATGGGCACCTCGCGAGGTACCCCGCCTTGAACTCTCCGCCTCCTCGCGAGCCAGCCTGACGAGGCTGTGCCTGAGGATGCGCCGTGTCGTCCGCCTCGCGAGGCTTGGCCCCTCGCGAGGGTCTTGAGCCTCGTGTTGATGAAGATGGGCCGCGCTGGGCCCCCACTTGAGCCATGCCGCAGGCCACAGGCAGGCAAGTCTGGGGACCCCCATTCCCAGAACGCCGATAGTAGCCCCCGGGCCCAAGGCGCGCATGGACTGGGCCGTGCCGAGAGGCAAAAGGGCAAGGGCGAAGCGCCGCGGGCCCTATCAGCCTGCGGCCTTGGGCGCCGCGTGGCGGTTGATTGGCCGTGGCATCTCCGCTTCCACACGATGCCTTGGTGATGATGCGAGCTTGGCAAGTCCCTGCATGCAGATCGTGTTATGATTACCTGTGATCGTGGGGGCCGGCGGTTGGCCTTCGCCGGCTATAAGTATGGCACCGCGCGTGCTCGTCCAGTCCATCTCTTCTTGCTCTCTCCTTTGCCTCAGTTCTTGCTCCGTCTTGGTGTGATGGCTCCATCGAGGAGGTACTCGGCCGCAGAGAAGGGGAAGGCCCTCCAGGTCGGTCCTGCCTCTCCCCAACCCAAGCGTGGTCGTGGGCGCCCTCGGAAGCACCCGGTGGCCGCCCCGGCAGCTTCCAGCAGCCATGAGGGGGGGGAGGGCTCCCAGCGCGGCGGCGGACAAGCCGCCGCAGCCGGAGGGTGCGCCTGGGTTGCACGCTCCCCCAGGCCGCGCTTTCGCGCCATGCAGGCGCCGCCGGAATTTGTCGTTTGGTCGGCGGAGCCGGCTCGCACCCGGCTCCCGCTCCCTCACTTCCTCCTTGGCGAACTCCCGGCCGGCGCTCCTGGCGGCCTCTGGCTCCAGGCGGAGGGCTGCTGCATTAGGTCCTCGTGGGTCGTGCTGGAGGTCTCCGCCAGTGGGGGCTTGGCCTTCACTCGTGGCTGGCTGGCGTTTGCCCGCGCTCGCGGCCTGGAGCGTCGGTGCACTCTGCACTTTAGGTTCGATGGTGTCGCCACCCTCTACGTGAGGGTGTTTGGGGAAGATGGTCGCCGCGCGGGGTGCTGCCCTGAGGATGATGACCGTGTCCGCGGGCCCCACTCCGATGGTGATGGGGGAGATAGCACCTGAGCGGGCGGTGGCGTCAGCGACTCCCCCAGCTTCGTCAGCTCTTCCTCAAGCGACTCCTCAAGTGGTGGCAGCAGTGCTCCCCCGCGCCGTCGGGTTTGCCTAGGAGGTGGTGGTTCGTCCGCCCGCCGTCGTGCCCCGGTGAAGCACGAGAGGGAGTCTGCCTGAGGCCCTGAGGCAGCCTGTGTCGCCGCCGTGGGCCGATGTGGGAGGGGCGGCGCCAGGCTCGTCTTTTACCTTTCTCTTTTGTTCCCTGTGTAAAACAGAACAGATGCATGGAGCCCCCTTGGGGCGTGTTGGGAAATGTTGCCGCTTCAGCTATTACCTTGATCTCATTTTTGTACTTCCTGATTTCCCGCCTGTGCGTAGATAGCTTTCGACCCCTACCGGGGAGTGGGGCGACCGACCCAGGCCCTGTGCGCGTCTCGTGGTACCCGAGGGGCACGGACTAGGAGGGGTGCTCTTGTAATGCGCCAGGGCCGTGAAACCCTCCTGTGGCTAGGGCAGAAACCCTCGCGAGGGCGTCTGAGCACCATCCCTCGCGAGGTTGTTCACGAGAGAAACCAAAGCGAGGGGCGAAAATCGACGAACCATAAATCAGCAACAGCGATAACTCCAATAAGACTCCAAATGCAAACGAACATGTCAACTGCGGAAAGCAAATGGAAAAGCCGCGTCCGGCACCTAATCTAGTCTTCGATGTCTTCTCACCAGCGCAGAGCTAAGTGCTGCCACTGGGCGTGGGAGGGAGCCCCAGGGCCTGAGGCCGGTGCTCCTAAGACTCCGGGGCGTGTACAGCCCCACTCATTATTACGTGAGAGTGTCATGGGGCGGCGAGCTTCACAGGCATTGGCCTTGCTTCACAGGCTCTGGGCCTTTTCCTTGAGCGCGAGGGCTTCACAGGCACTCGCCTTGCTTCACAAGCTCCGGGCCTTTCCAAAAGAGATGATCTTCACAGGCACTCGCCTTGCTTCACAGGCTCCGGGCCTTTCCAAAAGAGATGATCTTCACAGGCACTCGCCTTGCTTCATAGGCTCCGGGCCTTTCCAAAAGAGATGATCTTCATAGGCACTCGCCTTGCTTCACAGGCTCCGGGCCTTTCTTAGGGGTAGAACCTCCGGAGGTGCTGGATGTTCCACGCGTTCTGGACCGGCACTCCCTCCTGAGTCTCCAAGCGCGCGAAGCCGGGCCTGGAAACATGAACAACCTTGAAAGGGCCCTCCGACATGGGAGAGAGCTTGTGCAATCCCTCCCTGGAGAGGACCCGCCTGAGCACGAGGTCTCCTACCTCGAGGGTCCTGGGGCGGACGTTGCGGCAGTGGTATCGCCGCAGCGCTTGCTGATACCTCGCCGCCCGCAATGCGGCTTCCCGTCATCGTTCCTCCCCCAACACGAGGTCCGTCCCCCGCATGGCGTCCTGCTGCACCTCGTCGAACGCCAGGACCCGCGCGGAGCGACGTCTGACCTCGTGAGGGAGGACTGCCTCCGCTCCATAGACCAGGAAGAATGGGATCTCTCCAGTCGGCTTGGTCGCAGTGGTGCGGATGGACCACAGCACGGATTGAAGCTCGCCGTACCAACCTTGGCCGCAGGCCTCCAGCTTCTTCTTGAACGTCCTGGTCTTGAGGCCTCTCAGGACCTCTGCGTTGGCTCGTTTGGCCTGGCCGTTGCTTCGAGGGTGCGCCACTGAAGCGTAGCATATCTGCGTTCCAAGGTTAGCACAGTATGTTTTGAAGAGGTTACTGGTGAACTGCGAACCGTTGTCTGTGATGATGCGGTTCGGCACCCCGAACCGGCTCACGATGCCCCTGATGAACTTGACCACAGAGCCCGCGGGGATGGTGCAGACGGCCTCCACTTCAGCCCACTTGGTGAACTTGTCCACGACGACGTAGAGGTAGCGGTAGCCCCCTAGCGCTCGAGGAAATGGGCCCAGGATGTCCAGCCGCCAGACTGCAAATGGCCACGAAAGGGGTATAGTCTGCAGGCCTCTGGCCGGCTGATGGATTTGCTTGGCGTGGAACTGGCAGGCCTCACAAGCTTTCACCAGCTCTACGGCGTCATTGAGTGCGGTAGGCCAATAAAACCCACTGCGGAATGCCTTGCCGACGAGGGTCCGCGATGATGAGTGGTGCCCGCAGTCTCCGCCGTGTATGTCCTCCAGTAGTTCCTTTCCTTGCTCCCTGGAAATGCAACGTAGGAGTACATCGTTTGGTCGCTTTCGGTAGAGTTCTCCGTCTCTGATGCAGTACGCAGTGGCCTGCCGCGCCACCCGCTCCGCTTCCTCCTCCTTCTCCGGCATGGTCCCTTGCGTCAAGTAACTCCGGAGCTCCGTGATCCAGCACTCCTCCTGAGGTTCCATCGTAAGGAGCAGGCGTGCTCCTGAGGCCGGGCCATAGAACGGGGCTCCTGAGGCAGGTTGCTGGGGGAGCTCCTCCCGAGGCTGAGCCGTGTTTGATAGTGACGGCAAGGCTGAGGGCTTGAAGAGCCTCTCCTCGAAGACGCCAGGCTCCTGAGGCAGCCGCCTGGATGCCCGCTTGGCGATGTTGTCGGCCTCCTGATTGGTGCCACAGGGCACATGCTGCAACTCCAACCCCTAGAACTGCTTCTCCATCCTGCGGACCTCCGCAAGGTAAGCTTCCATGTGCTCGTCTTTCGGCTCGTACACCTTGTTGGAGAAGTTCACGAGGAGCTATGAATTGCCCTTAATGGTAAGGCGCTTCACCCCCAGGGCTGCCGCAGCCTTCAGGCCCGCTATTAGACCCTCGTATTCTGCTATGTTGTTGGAGACCTTTTCACCTTGTTGGAAGCATAGCTGTACGGCATAGTAGAGCTTGTCCTGAGTGGGCGATATAAGCACCGCTCCAGCCCCAGCACCATGTCTGGAGAATGCCCCGTCAAAGTGCATGACCCAGCCTTCTGGCGCCTCGCTCCCCGGGAAGAGGGACCGATCCTTGTCGGCCTTGAGGCCTGGTGCCTCTGTCCATTCTGCCACAAAATCCGCCAATGCTGCTCCTTTGATGACCCTGGTTGTGCTGAATTCGAGCTGAAACGCCCGCAGCTCTATGTTCCACGCAGCGACCCTTCCGGCTGAGTTAGGGATCCTGAGCACCCTCTCCAGGGGGTATGACGAGACGACTTTGATGGGGTGAGCCTGGAAGTAGTAACGCAGCTTGCGCGAGGCTATCAGTAGCGTGAGGAGGAGCTTCTAAGGCATCGGGTACCGTGCCCTTGCATCCCGTAGCACCGTGCTGACAAAGTAAACTGGGTGCTCGACAAGACTGGGAGCATCTGGGGTTGCCGCGCCCTCAGGAGGTGAGGGCGCCTCGCGAGGCGTCGCGGCCTCGGGAGGTGGACTACACGGTCGAGTGGCCTCTCCTACCCCCGGTGCATTTCCCAGCTGCTGACCCTCCTCAGCTGTGGTTGTGGCTCCTGCAGGCTTTCCTTGTTCCTGTTTTGTCCTGCACCGGGCTGCCGCTGCGGCCTTGACTTTGCGTTCATCCGTAACCACCACCAGGGCTGCGCTGGCGGAGTAGGGTGTGGCGGCGAGGTACTGTAGCAGGGGCTCCTGAGGGTGTGGAGCCACCATGACTGGGGGACTGGTCAGGTACCTCTTGAGATCTTGAAACGCCTTATCTGCTTCTTCAGTCCACTCAAAGGTCCCTTTCTTCTTCATCAGCTGGAAGGAAGGCAGCGCTCGCTCCCCCAGTTTGGAGATGAAGCGCCCTAGCGCGGTCACGCGCCCCGTGAGCTTCTGCATTTCTCTGAGGGTCTTTGGCGGGCTCATGTCCTCGACTTCTTTGACCTTCTCGGGGTTGGCCTCGATGCCACGATGGGACACGAGGAATCCCAAGAGCTTGCCCGAGGGGACGCCAAACACACATTTCTCCGGGTTGAGCCGCAGGTTTACTGTGTCGAGGCTCGCGAAGGTCTCCTCCAGGTCTTGTATCAGGGTCTTGGCCTCCCGAGACTTTACCACTATGTCATCGACGTAGGCTTCGGCATTCCTTCCGAGCTGCTGACCCAAGGTGATGTGCATCAGTCGCTGAAAGGTTGCCCCTGCATTACGTAGCCCGAATGGCATGCATGTATAGCAGTATACCCCGCACGGGGTCAAGAAAGCAGTCTTCTCGACGTCTTCCACGGCCATCTTGATCTGGTGATACCCGGAGAAGGCATCCAGGAAGCATAGCAGGTCGCACTCCGCAGTGGAATCGACAATCTGGTCGATACGGGGGAGCAAGAACGGATCTTGCGGGCATGCCTTGTCGAGGTTGGTGAAGTCGACACACATGCATTCTCCCCCCCTTCTTGGGCACAACGATAGGGTTGGCCAACCAGTCCGGTATCGGACCTCGCGAATGACCCCTGCAGCCTCTAGCTTGCCGGTCTCTTGGGCGATGAAAGCCTGCTTCTCCGTGGACTGCCGCCTGGCCTTCTGCTTCACGGGGCGTACATTTGGGCATACGTTGAGGTGGTGCTCGATGACACTTCTGGGGATCCCCGCCAGCTGATCCGGCTCCCAAGCAAATACATTCTTATTCGAGAGCAGGAACTTGACCAAGGCCTCCTCCTGCTCGGGCTCTAGGTTGGCGCCTATGGTGAAAGTGGCGCTGGAGGACCCGTCCTCGTCGACGGGTATCTGCTTGGTTTCTGCTTTGTCCTGGGTGAACAACTGCTTCTTCTTGGTGGGCGCAGCCCCCTTGGGCTCTGGGGTCTCAGCATCAATGGGCCGTGCCGGCACCGCGGTCTTGAAGGCGAGTTTGAGTACTTGCAGGGCGTCCCCGGTGTCCCCGTGCACGGTGAGGGTACCGCTGCTCCCGGGCATCTTCATGAGGTTGTACGCCGGGTGCGTGGCGGCCATGAATTGAGCCAAAGCTGGGTAGCCGAGGATGGCGTTGTAAGGGAGGACGATGGGGGCGATGTCGAAGTTGACCATCTCCGTGCGGAAGTTGTCGTAGGTGCCGAAGGTTACCGGGGGCCGGATCTGTCCTAGGGAGTTGGACGGTCTGCCCCCGACACCTGAGAAGGATCGACTGGGTCGCAGCCGCTCCCGAGGTATGCGGAGGAGGCTGAAAGTCTCGACCGAAAGCACGCTGAGACCCACGCCGCCGTCAACGAGGGTCCTGGTGACGGCCACCCGGCAGATAGTGGGCGTGCACAGCAGCGGGAGCACGCCAGAGCCGACCGGGTTGGTGGGGTGGTCCGCCGAGCTAAAGGTTAGGCCGACCTTAGGCGCCGCCCGGTCCGGGGGAGCCCCCTGCCTTGCAGAGACGGTGCTAACCCGGCGGGCAAAGGGCTTGATGTGGCGACAGGTGGGCGGCGCTTGCGAGCCGCCCAGGAGGGCCGCGACGACCGGAGGCATCGGCGCCGTGGTGCAGTCACTCCATCACGCGGGCGGGTGCTGAGACGAGGCCTGCTGCTCGCCCCTCGCCGGGCCGGTGGCAGCGTTGACGGCGGGCGACGGGGAACGACGAGGACGCCCACCGACGGGGCCGTCTGGGCGACGCGAGAAGCGATGGCGGCCCGGCGCTCGGCGCGGGCCCGACGAGCGTCTGACATGGATGCGACGGTTGGAGGAGAGCGGAGCGGTGGGAGACGAATTCCGGCACACCCCTACCTGGCGCGCCAAATGTCGGATTTCGGGTTCCGGCAGACCCTTAAGGTTCGAACACTAGGGTGCGCGCGGAAATCTTGCCTTCAACCTCTCCGTCTCGATGGGATCTAAACTTCTAAAAGAGCTGCACGAAAGACACAAGATTTATACTGGTTCGGGCCACCGATGTGGTGTAATACCCTACTCCAGTGTGTGGTGGATGGATTGCCTCTTGGGGCTGGTGTGGATGAACAATACAAGGAAGAACAGCCTCGCGAGGGTCTGTTCTTGGCTGTGGTGATGAACTGCTATGAAGAGTTCAGTCACCTTTCTCTCTCTCTTTCTCTCTCAGATCCCGGACCGAACAACCAAGAATCGAACCCCTTGCTATGTGGGTGGCTAGTCCTATTTATAGAGGCCCTGGTCCTCTCCCCAAATATTGAGCGGGAAGGGATCCAACAATGGCGGGCTAATTTGAAGGGGGACAGTGAGTACATCTATCCTAACAAAAGCAGTCTTCGCCTACCAAAGGCTCTGGTGATGACGCCGCGCTGGGCTCCATGGTGACCTCCGTCTCGTAGTCCTCCTAGTCTTGGTCTCGTTGCACCGAAGTGGCAACCTTTGCCTGATGCCTTGGTACTCCGCGGATACGCTTGCCCCCTTTGCACCAAAGAGGAAAGAGGGACGCTGCGCGCGCTAGCACCCGCCTGGTGCCCCGTGTCATCATGGCTTGCGTCATGGGCACCTCGCGAGGTACCCCGCCTTGAACTCTCCACCTCATTGCGAGCCAGCCTGACGAGGCTGTGCCTGAGGATGTGTCGCGTCGTCCGCCTCGCGAGGCTTGGCCCCTCGCGAGGGTCTTGAGCCTCGTGTTGATGAAGATGGGCCGCGCTGGGCCCCCACTTGAGCCACGCCACAGGCCGCAGGCAGGCAAGTCTGGGGACCCCCGTTCCCAGAACGCCGACAGTCTCTTCGTCCTGAAGATAGCACGAACGTTAATATGCCCTGAAGGAATAACACCAGGGAAAAAGAGGGTGCGCTATACCTTTGCATCGGTGTCTCAGTCCGGACTACATTCCTTTTTACCCCACGGGGCCCTGCGGCCCCTCGTTGGCTAGCCGCCGCAGGTTCGGCCTCCCGCCTCGAAAACCTCCCCTGCAAAACACGATCGTTGTCAGGAAAACAGAAATGCGTGAGAATGGATTCCTTCTCAAGGGGATGAGACTCCGCTCTCTGTTACCTAGGACGTCGGGATTAACCCTAGGTAATCAGCCGTAATGGCCACCAAGGTATTGTCCTTGCTTAGCTGATGAAACACCCCGTCAATCAGCTCCACCGATATGTCCGGATCCTCTTCGGAGTCTGGATCGAGGGACCATTCTGGATCCTCGGGCTGTGGGGGATGGCTGTTTATATCCTTTACTTCCTGACGCAGTTCCTGCGTTGAAATCGTTAGACTACATATTTAATCATGGGAATATAAAACGGATGGATAAGCACAATTGTCCACTTACTCAACTCGGAGGGTTGTACATAGTAAATCCGCCTTGCGGGTTGACGCGAAGGAATTCCTCCTCTTC
The DNA here is from genome assembly GCA_034509565.1 of Triticum monococcum. NCBI lineage: Eukaryota > Viridiplantae > Streptophyta > Magnoliopsida > Poales > Poaceae > Triticum > Triticum monococcum. The sequence continues at coordinate 196,993,095 of CM067842.1, read as the reverse complement.
TCCCTTGTACATAGAGGATAAGATCTTTTCTAGAGCGGCAACTGAGGCTAGCCCCTTATGACCATAACGGGTGGCGTCATCCTCCCCGTTAAAATCCCACATGGGGTGGCCTCTATATTGAAGCGGCTGCACCCCCCGCATAATGCATGCGGCCATGACTCTGATCATGGTTAGTCCGGAATGATCCAATAGTCTTATCCGACCCATCTGGTGAAGGACATCCTGGTCGCCTTCTCTATGAGAACTCCGCGGACGCCAGATTAGGCGTTTCTTTAAGGGAGCACTGTTGAATTCAGGTAGACTGACCCGGATAGGATCCAGCAGCGGGACATCATCTATATAAAACCATTCCAAAGGCCAGTCCTCGGACACCTTCTTTGGGGTTCCGGATAGATATCCGGTCCCGGCGATACGCCACACTTCAGCTCCGCCCACTTGATATATAGACCCCTCTTGAGAGCGGGGCACCAAGCAGAATAACCTCTTCCACAACGCGAAATGAGCCTCAACACCCAAGAATAGCTCGCAAAGGGCGACGAAGCCCGTGATATGCCATATAGAGGCGGGCGTGAGATTGTGCAACTGTAGGCTGTAGAACTCCAGAAGCCCACGGAGAAATGGATGAATTGGAAATCCAAGTCCTCTTATTAGATAAGGGACGAGGCACACCCACTCTCCTTTGGAGGGATTGGGGGTGCTCTCCGCTTGCTCTCCACCATTATAGGTGGCGAGTCCGACTCAGACCGGGACCATATAGGCCTGAGGGAGAAATCCCTTGACCTGAAGCGACACTAGCTCGCTGTGCGGGATGGAGCACCTCTCCCAGTCTCCAGGTTTAGGACTGGAAGGGTGAGGGGAGGGGCTGCGACGGCTGGCCATGTTGGAATGGACCTTTGCTGGAGGTGCTCTGATGATTACTCGCGGGGAGAAGAAGGTGTGGTTTGGATCTGAATCCCCATCCCATTAAATAGGCGGCTCGTTTATGCGGCTAGGGGTGTGAATGTAAAAACACCCCGAATTTTCGCATTCGTTTGACACGTGGAAGACGGCCATTATTGGGCGTGGAAGCCAAGGTGCGCTACATTACGAAAATCGGACATTATTCAGCAGGTACACAGAATTTGGAGAAGAACCCGCCTTGCAATACCGAAGACAATCTGCGCGCCGGACTCATCGTCATTGAAGCCTCGTTCGGGGGCTACTGAGGGAGTCCTGGATTAGGGTGTGTCCGGGTAGCCGGACTATACCTTTAGCCGGACTCCAGGACTATGAAGATACAAGATTGAAGACTTCGTCCCGTGTCCGGATGGGACTTTCCTTGGCGTGGAAGGCAAGCTTAGCAATGCGGATATTTAGATCTCCTACCATTATAACCGACTTTGTGTAACCCTAACCCTCTCTGGTGTCTATATAAACCGGAGGGTTTTAGTTCGTAGGACAACTTCATCATACAACAATCATACCATAGGCTAGCTTCTAGGGTTTAGCCTCCTTGATCTCGTGGTAGATCTACTCTTGTACTACCCATATCATCAATATTAATCAAGCGGGACGTAGGGTTTTACCTCCATCAAGAGGGCCCGAACCTGGGTAAAACATCGTGTTCCTTGCCTCCTGTTACCATCCGGCCTAGACGCACAGTTCGGGACCCCCTACCCGAGATCCGCCAGTTTTGATACCGACATTGGTGCTTTCATTGAGAGTTCCTCTATGCCGTCGCAATCAGGAAGGATGCCTCTTCCTGTCTTTAAAGACGGCGCTGTTACTAAGGGAGCCTTGGCTGTCGGCCAAACTCTCCGGCTAGGCGGTTTTCTCATGACCGCCTGTTCGGCCGTTGCTCCGACGGTGACCTCTCGGGTCATCAAAAGCAATCTTCACGTCAGCTCGGAACTCGTCGACCATTTAGATCCAATGGAGCTCTCTTCCGTAAACGAGCTCTTGGATCGCATCGCCGCCTTGGGGGTCACTACGGATTATGACCAGGTTGGGCTTGAACCCGATCTAAGAGAAATTAATTCTCCCCAAGTCGCCCATCACGTTGTCGTGGTAGAGGCACAGTGCAGCGACTCTTCATCTATCTTAAGGACTAGCTACGTCCGGATTCCCGATCCCTCCAAGCCGGATACCCGCGAAGGGGAGGATGTAACTCAAGACTTGAACTTAGAATCAGGCAACGGGCTAGATTCACTAGACAACATCCAAGAATCCAAACTTCAGAGTTCGGAAACTCCTTGGCCTCTGAGTCTTAGATTGGGTGAAGTTCCGGATTTAATTCCACCCACCCACCCGAACATAAGCGATCTATCCCAAATCAGGCAAAAGCCCGAAGAAACAGTACATCATTACTGGGCAAGGTTCCTCCTGGTTATGAACAGGATAAAGGACTGCCGCGAGGAAGACGCAATCCCAATCTTCTGCAATAATTGCACGGACAAGGGAATCCTCAATGCCACAGGTCGTCGTGATCTTACACGCTTCGCTGACTTGGCGACCATAGTACAAAAGTACTGTGCGATGGAAAGCGCCCGGAAAACCGAAACTAAATTTTGGGACAATCCGACCCTGAATAGAAACCTCGTCCGAAATAAAAGGGTGCATCATCATCAGACACCCGGGTTAAAAACCAAAAAACCAAAACCCTCTACAGGGCATGGAACCGTACTGGAGGGATGGCTTAATGGACCCTGTAAAATTCATAGTACGGAGGACGCCACACCAACTCATAGCCTTAGAGCATGTTGCATACTCTGGCAGGTGGCCAAAGGGGGTGAAGATCTCCTAATTCCGGAGGCCGCAGAAAGCCACCTCAGGGACTCCAGTATAGTCTTAATAGTCTTTGAGACTTTCGCATCAAATAATATGCGAAAAAGAACACTCCGCAGCCTCGCCGAAGTCTATCAAGTAGCAACAATAAACCCATGGAGTGACACGGCTATTACTTTTAATGCCAGTGATGAACCTAAATTCCGAACAGCCCGAGCACCAGCCGCATTGGTACTCAGTCCTATAGTGGACGGCTTTCGCCTCACTAAGGTACTCATGGACGGAGGCAGCGGATTGAACCTCATTTATGAGGAAACCCTTCAAAAAAGGGAAATAGACTGGAACCGCATTGAGCGAAGCAGCACAACCTTTAGAGGAATAATCCCCAGTCGGGAAGCGCACTGTACAGGAAAAATCACACTAGATGTGGTGTTCGGCATGCCGGATAATTATAGGTCCGAAGAGGTCACATTCCAAGTGGCCCCGTTCAATAGCAGATACCACGCTCTGCTGGGGCGGGAAGCATTTACAATCTTCCAAGCAATACCCCATTACGGGTACATGAAGCTCAAGATGCCCGGGCTAAATGAAATCATCACTCTCGCTAGTGATCCGGACATAGCACTCCGCACCAAAAACAAGACAGCCACATTGGCCCTTGAGGCACTGTCCGAAGCCCTAGTGGCTGAGGAACTGACTACGCTGCGCTCCACAGTAAACAGGGACGATGTGATACTCGACAAAAGATCCAAGTCCACCTCCTTTAAACCAGCGGATGAAATAGTCAAATTCCAGGTCCATCCAACGGACCCCAATAAAACAGCTTCCATCGGGGCACAGTTAAACCCCGATGTAGACGCCGCACTGCGAGAATTCCTACGGGAGAACTGGGACATTTTTGCCTGGCACCCTTCAGACATGCCAGGAATCCCACGCAGGCTGGCCGAACACAGCTTAAATATCCTAAAAGGATTCAAACCTGTCAAACAAGCCCTTCGGTGTTTCTCAGAGCCCAAGAGACAGGCAATGGGAGAGGAGCTAGCCAAACTATTGGAGGCCGGATTCATCAGAGATATAAAACATCCGGACTAGCTAGCAAACTTGGTGATGGTACCAAAGAAGGACAAATCCTGGCGCCTGTGCATCGACTTCAAAGACCTTAACAAGGCTTGCCCAAAGGATCCCTTCCCCCTCCCCCGCATCGATCAAATTATCGACGCCACTGTAGGACACGATTCGTTGTGCTTCTTTGACGCATACTCCGGTTACCACAAAATCAAGATGGACGAGTCATACCAAGCCGCAATGGCATTCATCACCCCATACGGCCCATTCTGCTTCAACACAATGCCTTTCGGGCTCAAAAATGCCGGCGCATCATATCAACGCATGATTCAGACATGTCTGGGAACCTAGATCGGCAAAACAGTAGATGCATACGTGGATGATGTGGTCGTAAAAACAAGACATGTCGAATCTCTAGTAGACGACTTGAGGCTTACATTTCATAACCTCCGAGCATATGACATCAAGCTAAATCCGGAAAAATGCATTTTCGGCGTTCCAGCCGGAAAGCTCTTGGGCTTCATCATATCCGGTAGAGGAATCGAAGCAAATCCAGCCAAGATCCGAGCTTTGTCACAATTGGATATCCCAAAGGACCTCAAACAAATACAAAAATTAACCAGATGCGTGGTGGCTCTAAGCCGCTTTATCTCCCGTTTGGGAGAAAAGGCGCTACCCCTCTACCGCCTCCTTCGGTGCACCGAACACTTCGAGTGGACGGATGCCGCCACGGCCGGACTCGACGAAATAAAAGCCATATTGGCAACAAACCCTGTCCTGGCCGCGCCAAACATCGGCGAACCAATGCTATTGTACATTGCAGCAACCCATCAAGTTGTCAGCGCAGTACTCGTCATCGAGCGGGAAACGGACGGACACAAATTCCCCCTTCAAAAGCCGGTTTACTATGTGTCCACTGTCCTCACCCCATGCAAATCATAGTACCCACATTATCAAAAGATTGCATACATGGTATTCATGGCATCCCGGAAGCTACGACACTACTTTCAAGAGTGTTCAATCACAATATCATCGGAAGTACCACTCAACGATATTATAAACAACCGTGACGCAACGGGCTGGATTGCAAAATGGGCCATCGAGCTCCTCCTGTTTGACATAACTTATAGGCCACGACGAGCTATCAAGTCACAAGTTTTGGCCGACTTCATCGCAGAATGGACGGAGGCCGAACTCCCTAAAGAGCATGGCACATATTCAAACTGGATCATGCACTTCGACGGTTCCAAAATGTTGGCCGGACTAGGGGCCGGTGTCGTTTTAACGTCCCCCACAGGAGACACAGTTCAATATGTACTCCAGATTATGTACACGGACTCCAACAATGCAGCCGAATATGAGGCCCTTTTACATGGTCTCCGGATAGCAGTATCCATGGGCATTCAACGACTAGAGGTGCGCGGGGATTCGAACCTCGCGATATCCCAAATAAATGGAGACTTCGATGTCAGGGATCCAAAAATGGCAGCTTACCGCAACGCCGTCCTCAAAATGTCAGCTCGGTTTGAGGGGCTCGAATTTCACCATATAGCCCGAGAAAGAAATCAGGCGGCAGACGTCCTAGCACGCATCGGCGCAAAATGCGATGCGGTCCCCCCAACATCTTCCTGGAAAGGCTGTTCAAGCCATCCTTAGTATGGGAAGGGGAACATGGCAATATTAGCCCGGACCCAACCGCACGGTTTGACGAAGAATCTGACATAATCGGAGGCTCTGCCAATGAAATCACAACCTCAGCCCACGTACTAATGGCCGTTATCGCCCCGTGGACAGAACCATTCCTAGCCTACTTTACTAGGCAGGAACTCCCAGAGGACCAAAACGAGGCACGCTGTTTAGTGCGGTGATCTAAAGCCTATAAAGTCCAGGAGGGAGAACTTTATAAGAAAAGCACTACCGGAGTCCTTCAAAGGTGCATCTCCAAAGAGGAAGGGCAGAACCTGCTGGCTGAAATTCATGCCGGACTCGGTGGCCATCATGCCGCAGCCCGGTCCCTTGTAAGCAAGGCTTTCCGTACAGGCTTTTATTGGCTGACGGCCCGGGTGGACGCTCAGGACTTGGTCCAATGATGCGTCGGTTGCCAGCTTTTTGCAAACCAAAGCCATATGCCACCCACCGCCCTCCAAACTATCCCCATCACTTGGCCTTTCGCGGCCTGGGGGCTTGACATGGTGGGACCCCTCAAAGGCGGAACCCACAAGAAAAAATACTTACTGGTCATGGTGGATAAGTTCACCAAATGGATAGAGGCCAAGCCTGTTAATACGGCCGAATCCGGACCTATGATAGACTTTATATCCGTGGTCGTACACCGTTATGGCATCCCTCATAGCATCATCACCGATAATGACATGAACTTTACGGCCGATGAGGTAAAACTCTGGTGCAAAAACATGGGCATCAAGCTCAATTAAGCTTCTGTCTATCACCCACAAACTAACGGTCAGGTCGAACGTGCAAATGGTCTGATCATGAGCGGCATCAAACCCTGATTAGTGCGGTCCCTCAAGGAATCTAACACGCACTGGGTAGAGGAGCTCGACTCCGTACTCTGGGGGCTGCGGACCACGCCGAATCGCACCACCGGATACACACCATTTTTTTATGGTGTACGGCGCAGAGGCAGTCTTGCCCTGCGACATAATTCATGACTCACCTCGAGTGCGCATGTACGAAGAAAGGGAAGCCGAGCTCGATCGGCAGGACAGTTTGGACGCCTTAGAGGAGGAGCGCGACGTGGGAAAAGCCCGTTCCACATTCTATCAACAGCACGCTCGAACATATCAAAGCTGAGAAGTGCGGGCCAAAAACTACAACATTGGCGAATTAGTTCTACGCTTGCCGGACAAGAAAAAGGACAAGCTGAAGCCCAAGTGGGAAGGTCCCTTCATAATCGACCAAGTCCTGACTGGTGGAGCATACCGCCTGCGAGATGCGTCGGATAACTGACTCGAGCCGAACCCATGGAACGCAGCCCGTCTCCGAAGATTCTATGCCTAGCGCCGGACTCTATGTTTGTCTCCTTCCTCTGTCCATTTTTTTACATTTTCTGTCTTACATTTCTCTCCTTCCCCTCTTTTCTTTTATAGCCCTTGAAGGCTCCTCAAGTGACGTGCTACTCGCGCCCATTAAACCTGGGGGCTTCTTTAACAGAAGCTTATTTATACGGGCTTCACACCCACCACATGTGTCAAACTTCCGCATGTACCTTTTCTTCACCATTATATGCATCGATATGACTTAAGTTTTGGCCAAGCTGAGTTGCCTGGCTCCTGTGCTTACCCCTACGTTCCCGATTGTTCGGCTAGGTGGTAAAGGGAGCACCTCTGCGATTGTTACTGCCGAATCAGCCGGATGTGTACCTCAGACTGGGTGAAGCCGAGCTAGCATTCTTAAGGGAATATTTGGTCGGTGAACTAAAAGATGACCTGTTTTACTTATTTATATATATGCCCCCAGATGATTTTCCTGCGTTTGCAGTCCGGACATGCACTTTAGGGCATGCCTCCCAGAGAAAGGAACCCCTAATGGAACTATTCTCCCCGGAAGATGTTTCTTACTAACCATGTAATATAACATAACTAGTTGGGCACTTGTGTGATAAAGCACTAATGACCCCTACGCCTAGTCTCCATGAATACCCCGGTTCTTACATAACTGGTAGGGTATTCGGACACACTCCGGATCGTCAGGTCCTGAGGTTGAAGCGAAAAGGTCGGCAATCACAAACGATCTACAATCCGGCTAGAAGGCATTACACATGTCAATTAAAAATTACATAGTCACTCTGACTGATTGTATTCCTCTTCAATACCATCTAACAGGCTGTCTAACTTACAGTCCTGCTGGGAATACTTTGCGGCCAATTCTACTTGGCCGTACACTAAGCTTACAGGGATCTCCTTCCCGTCAGGCCCCACAGGTCCGACCTCGGCCATGTGGTTTGGGTCATACTTCGTGTACCGCGTCTTCACCATGGCCCAGGCCTCCCCAGCGCCTTGTCGGCAGGCCGATATCTTCCACAACCGGAAGCGCCGCCAAGCTCCCTTAAGCTTCTCCGAAAGCCCTCCAAGGCCCTCGGGCATGCAGTGGGAAGGCCATAAGGCTTGGGCAACTCCCCGCATCGCCTGCCGAACTCGCTCGTGCAGTTGCGAGAGCTCGGGAAGAAGGTCACCCGTAGAACCAGGCATCTCCTCTGCAGGACGACCTGTTAGCATATCTACAGACATTACTCTGTTAGTCGACTTCGTCGCCGAACTCTTTTCTTTGAAAGATTCGCTTAAGCACTTACTAAATATGCCGCGTCGAAGCCGCTGATTCTCCTTAGTAGAGTCCGACAGCTGGCCACGAACATCTTTAAGCTCAATGACCAGCTTGGTGTTGGCATCCTGAAGATCAGTCTTCACCCGCCTCACCCTTGTTAGCATACTCTCATCGGCCTTTAGCTGGCGTAAGAGTTGTTGTCTCTCCGGATCCAGTCCGGCGCCATCTGCAATATGATTTTTCAGATTTACACCCACGCCACACTTCGCAAAATACTAATCTTTCGAAGTATATTTTACCAGAGGGGGTCTCTTTGGGCTCCCCTGCCGCGGCTAGTGCGGCCTCCAGTTGGGCTTTGCACTCTTCCAGCTCCTGGGACAGTATGGTATTCTTCTCTGTATGAACCTACATAACAAATGATCCTTAAATTAGTTACTCTAACTGTTTCAAGTCTCGGGGGCTACTGGTATATATATATTTACCAAAATTTTCTTACCCGTATGTGTTTTACATATTGCTCCGTGGCTCTTGCTAAACCATTTTGAGCGGCACGGAGGTACGCATCTCCTGAATTGATGGCATTTAATACCTCTTGGGAGAAACAAGCGTCACGAAGAACTGTCCGGCGACGCCTGTGGTTCATGGCACTCTCCACCTCGGAATTGGTGGCAGACAGCCTGTCCTCATCCTTTGTCGGAGGGGCGTCCGGTGCGCGCCTTGTGTTCGCTTCCGCTTCCGGGCCAGGCGTTGGAGCCTGGCTGGTGGAGGCACGATTGGCAACCTCTCCGGATATAGTCCGGCGAGGTCTCTGTCGGATTTCGGGTTCCGGCAGACCCTTAAGGTTCGAACACTGGGGTGCGTGCGGAAATCTCGCCTTCAACCTCTCCATCTCGATGGGATCTAAACTACTAAAAGAGCTGCACGAAAGACACAAGATTTATACTGGTTCGGGCCACCGATGTGGTGTAATACCCTACTCCAGTGTGTGGTGGATGGATTGCCTCCTGGGGCTGGTGTGGATGAACAATACAAGGAAGAACAGCCTCGTGAGGGTCTGTTCTTGGCTGTGGTGATGAACTGCTATGAAGAGTTCAGTCACCTTTCTCTCTCTCTTTCTCTCTCAGATCCCGGACCGAACAACCAGGAATCGAACCCCTTGCTATGTGGGTGGCTAGTCCTATTTATAGATGCCCTGGTCCTCTCCCCAAATATTGAGCGGGAAGGGATCCAACAATGGCGGGCTAATTTGAAGGGGGACAGCGAGTACATCTATCCGGACAAAAGCAGTCTTCGCCTGCCAAAGGCTCTGGTGATGACGCCGCGCTGGGCTCCATGGTGACCTTCGTCTGTAGTCCTCCTAGTCTTGGTCTCGTTGCACCGAAGTGGCAACCTTTGCCTGATGCCTCGGTACTCCGCGGATACGCTTGCCCCCTTTGCACCAAAGAGGAAAGAGGGACGCTGCGCGCGCTGGCACCCGCCTGGTGCCCCGTGTCATCATGGCTTGCGTCATGGGCACCTCGCGAGGTACCCCGCCTTGAACTCTCCGCCTCCTCGCGAGCCAGCCTGACGAGGCTGTGCCTGAGGATGCGCCGTGTCGTCCGCCTCGCGAGGCTTGGCCCCTCGCGAGGGTCTTGAGCCTCGTGTTGATGAAGATGGGCCGTGCTGGGCCCCCACTTGAGCCACGCCGCAGGCCACAGACAGGCAAGTCTGGGGACCCCCATTCCCAGAACGCCGATAGTAGCCCCCGGGCCCAAGGCGCGCATGGAATGGGCCGTGCCAAGAGGCAAAAGGGCAAGGGCGAAGTGCCGTGGGCCCTATCAGCCTGCGGCCTTGGGCGCCGCGTGGCGGTTGATTGGCCGTGGCATCTCCGCTTCCACACGACGCCTTGGTGATGATGCGAGCTTGGCAAGTCCCTGCATGCAGATTGTGTTATGATTACCTGTGATCGTGGGGGCCGGCGGTTGGCCTTCGCCGGCTATAAGTACGGCACCGCGCGTGCTCGTCCAGTCCATCTCTTCTTGCTCTCTCCTTTGCCTCAGTTCTTGCTCCGTCTTGGTGTGATGGCTCCATCGAGGAGGTACTCGGCCGCAGAGAAGGGGAAGGCCCTCCAGGTCGGTCCTGCCTCTCCCCCACCCAAGCGTGGTCGTGGGCGCCCTCGGAAGCACCCGGTGGCCGCCCCGGCAGCTTCCAGCAGCCATGAGGGGGGGGGGGCTCCCAGCGCGGCGGCGGACAAGCCGCCGCAGCCGGAGGGTGCGCCTGGGTTGCGCGCTCCCCCAGGCCGCGCTTTCGCGCCATGCAGGCGCCGCCGGAATTTGTCGTTTGGTCGGCGGAGCCGGCTCGCACCCGGCTCCCGCTCCCTCACTTCCTCCTTGGCGAACTCCCGGCCGGCGCTCCTGGCGGCCTCTGGCTCCAGGCGGAGGGCTGCTGCATTAGGTCCTCGTGGGTCGTGCTGGAGGTCTCCGCCAGTGGGGGCTTGGCCTTCACTCGTGGCTGGCTGGCGTTTGCCCGCGCTCGCGGCCTGGAGCGTCGGTGCACTCTGCACTTTAGGTTCGATGGTGTCGCCACCCTCTACGTGAGGGTGTTTGGGGAAGATGGTCGCCGTGCGGGGTGCTGCCCTGAGGATGATGACCGTGTCCGCGGGCCCCACTCCGATGGTGATGGGGGAGATAGCACCTGAGCGGGCGGCGGCGTCAGCGACTCCCCCAGCTTCGTCAGCTCTTCCTCAAGCGACTCCTCAAGTGGTGGCAGCAGTGCTCCCCCGCGCCGTCGGGTTTGCCTAGGAGGTGGTGGTTCGTCCGCCCGCCGTCGTGCCCCGGTGAAGCACGAGAGGGAGTCTGCCTGAGGCCCTGAGGCAGCCTGTGTCGCCGCCGTGGGCCGATGTGGGAGGGGCGGCGCCAGGCTCGTCTTTTTCCTTTCTCTTTTGTTCCCTGTGTAAAACAGAACAGATGCATGGAGCCCCCTTGGGGCGTGTTGGGAAATGTTGCCGCTTCAGCTATTACCTTGATCTCATTTTTGTACTTCCTGATTTCCCGCCTGTGCGTAGATAGCTTTCGACCCCTACCGGGGAGTGGGGCGACCGACCCAGGCCCTGTGCGCGTCTCGTGGTACCCGAGGGGCACGGACTAGGAGGGGTGCTCTTGTAATGCGCCAGGGCCGTGAAACCCTCCTGTGGCTAGGGCAGAAACCCTCGCGAGGGCGTCTGAGCACCATCCCTCGCGAGGTTGTTCACGAGAGAAACCAAAGCGAGGGGCGAAAATCGACGAACCATAAATCAGCAACAGCGATAACTCCAATAAGACTCCAAATGCAAACGAACACGTCAACTGCGGAAAGCAAATGGAAAAGCCGCGTCCGGCACCTAATCTAGTCTTCGATGTCTTCTCACCAGCGCAGAGCTAAGTGCTGCCACTGGGCGTGGGAGGGAGCCCCAGGGCCTGAGGCCGGTGCTCCTAAGACTCCGGGGCGTGTACAGCCCCACTCATTATTACGTGAGAGTGTCATGGGGCGGCGAGCTTCACAGGCATTGGCCTTGCTTCACAGGCTCTGGGCCTTTTCCTTGAGTGCGAGGGCTTCACAGGCACTCGCCTTGCTTCACAAGCTCCGGGCCTTTCCAAAAGAGATGATCTTCACAGGCACTCGCCTTGCTTCACAGGCTCCGGGCCTTTCCAAAAGAGATGATCTTCACAGGCACTCGCCTTGCTTCATAGGCTCCGGGCCTTTCCAAAAGAGATGATCTTCACAGGCACTCGCCTTGCTTCACAGGCTCCGGGCCTTTCTTAGGGGTAGAACCTCCGGAGGTGCTGGATGTTCCACGCGTTCTGGACCGGCACTCCCTCCTGAGTCTCCAAGCGCGCGAAGCCGGGCCTGGAAACATGAACAACCTTGAAAGGGCCCTCCGACATGGGAGAGAGCTTGTGCAATCCCTCCCTGGAGAGGACCCGCCTGAGCACGAGGTCTCCTACCTCGAGGGTCCTGGGGCGGACGTTGCGGCAGTGGTATCGCCGCAGCGCTTGCTGATACCTCGCCGCCCGCAATGCGGCTTCCCGTCATCGTTCCTCCCCCAACACGAGGTCCGTCCCCCGCATGGCGTCCTGCTGCACCTCGTCGAACGCCAGGACCCACGCGGAGCGACGTCTGACCTCGTGAGGGAGGACTGCCTCCGCTCCATAGACCAGGAAGAATGGGATCTCTCCAGTCGGCTTGGTCGCAGTGGTGCGGATGGACCACAGCACGGATTGAAGCTCGCCGTACCAACCTTGGCCGCAGGCCTCCAGCTTCTTCTTGAACGTCCTGGTCTTGAGGCCTCTCAGGACCTCTGCGTTGGCTCGTTTGGCCTGGCCGTTGCTTCGAGGGTGCGCCACTGAAGCGTAGCATATCTGCGTTCCAAGGTTAGCACAGTATGTTTTGAAGAGGTTACTGGTGAACTGCGAACCGTTGTCTGTGATGATGCGGTTCGGCACCCCGAACCGGCTCACGATGCCCCTGATGAACTTGACCACAGAGCCCGCGGGGATGGTGCAGACGGCCTCCACTTCAGCCCACTTGGTGAACTTGTCGACGGCGACGTAGAGGTAGCGGTAGCCCCCTAGCGCTCGAGGAAATGGGCCCAGGATGTCCAGCCGCCAGACTGCAAATGGCCACGAAAGGGGTATAGTCTGCAGGCCTCTGGCCGGCTGATGGATTTGCTTGGCGTGGAACTGGCAGGCCTCACAAGCTTTCACCAGCTCTACGGCGTCATTGAGTGCGGTAGGCCAATAAAACCCACTGCGGAATGCCTTGCCGACGAGGGTCCGCGATGATGAGTGGTGCCCGCAGTCTCCGCCGTGTATGTCCTCCAGTAGTTCCTTTCCTTGCTCCCTGGAAATGCAACGCAGGAGTACATCGTTTGGTCGCTTTCGGTAGAGTTCTCCGTCTCTGATGCAGTACGCAGTGGCCTGCCGCGCCACCCGCTCCGCTTCCTCCTCCTTCTCCGGCATGGTCCCTTGCGTCAAGTAACTCCGGAGCTCCGTGATCCAGCACTCCTCCTGAGGTTCCATCGTAAGGAGCAGGCGTGCTCCTGAGGCCGGGCCATAGAACGGGGCTCCTGAGGCAGGTTGCTGGGGGAGCTCCTCCCGAGGCTGAGCCGTGTTTGATAGTGACGGCAAGGCTGAGGGCTTGAAGAGCCTCTCCTCGAAGACGCCAGGCTCCTGAGGCAGCCGCCTGGATGCCCGCTTGGCGATGTTGTCGGCCTCCTGATTGGTGCCACAGGGCACATGCTGCAACTCCAACCCCTAGAACTGCTTCTCCATCCTGCGGACCTCCGCAAGGTAAGCTTCCATGTGCTCGTCTTTCGGCTCGTACACCTTGTTGGAGAAGTTCACGAGGAGCTATGAATTGCCCTTAATGGTAAGGCGCTTCACCCCCAGGGCTGCCGCAGCCTTCAGGCCCGCTATTAGACCCTCGTATTGTGCTATGTTGTTGGAGACCTTTTCACCTTGTTGGAAGCATAGCTGTACGACATAGTAGAGCTTGTCCTGAGTGGGCGATATAAGCACCGCTCCAGCCCCAGCACCATGTCTGGAGAATGCCCCGTCAAAGTGCATGACCCAGCCTTCTGGCGCCTCGCTCCCCGGGAAGAGGGACCGATCCTTGTCGGCCTTGAGGCCTAGTGCCTCTGTCCATTCTGCCACAAAATCCGCCAATGCTGCTCCTTTGATGACCCTGGTTGTGCTGAATTCGAGCTGAAACGCCCGCAGCTCTATGTTCCACGCAGCGACCCTTCCGGCTGAGTTAGGGATCCTGAGCACCCTCTCCAGGGGGTATGACGAGACGACTTTGATGGGGTGAGCCTGGAAGTAGTAACGCAGCTTGCGCGAGGCTATCAGTAGCGTGAGGAGGAGCTTCTAAGGCATCGGGTACCGTGCCCTTGCATCCCGTAGCACCGTGCTGACAAAGTAAACTGGGTGCTCGACAAGACTGGGAGCATCTGGGGTTGCCGCGCCCTCAGGAGGTGAGGGCGCCTCGCGAGGCGTCGCGGCCTCGGGAGGTGGACTACACGGTCGAGTGGCCTCTCCTACCCCCGGTGCATTTCCCAGCTGCTGACCCTCCTCAGCTGTGGTTGTGGCTCCTGCAGGCTTTCCTTGTTCCTGTTTTGTCCTGCACCGGGCTGCCGCTGCGGCCTTGACTTTGCGTTCATCCGTAACCACCACCAGGGCTGCGCTGGCGGAGTAGGGTGTGGCGGCGAGGTACTGTAGCAGGGGCTCCTGAGGGTGTGGAGCCACCATGACTGGGGGACTGGTCAGGTACCTCTTGAGATCTTGAAACGCCTTATCTGCTTCTTCAGTCCACTCAAAGGTCCCTTTCTTCTTCATCAGCTGGAAGGAAGGCAGCGCTCGCTCCCCCAGTTTGGAGATGAAGCGCCCTAGCGCGGTCACGCGCCCCGTGAGCTTCTGCATTTCTCTGAGGGTCTTTGGCGGGCTCATGTCCTCGACTTCTTTGACCTTCTCGGGGTTGGCCTCGATGCCACGATGGGACACGAGGAATCCCAAGAGCTTGCCCGAGGGGACGCCAAACACACATTTCTCCGGGTTGAGCCGCAGGTTTACTGTGTCGAGGCTCGCGAAGGTCTCCTCCAGGTCTTGTATCAGGGTCTTGGCCTCCCGAGACTTTACCACTATGTCATCGACGTAGGCTTCGGCATTCCTTCCGAGCTGCTGACCCAAGGTGATGTGCATCAGTCGCTGAAAGGTTGCCCCTGCATTACGTAGCCCGAATGGCATGCATGTATAGCAGTATACCCCGCACGGGGTCAAGAAAGCAGTCTTCTCGACGTCTTCCACGGCCATCTTGATCTGGTGATACCCGGAGAAGGCATCCAGGAAGCATAGCAGGTCGCACTCCGCAGTGGAATCGACAATCTGGTCGATACGGGGGAGCAAGAACGGATCTTGCGGGCATGCCTTGTCGAGGTTGGTGAAGTCGACACACATGCATTCTCCCCCCCTTCTTGGGCACAACGATAGGGTTGGCCAACCAGTCCGGTATCGGACCTCGCGAATGACCCCTGCAGCCTCTAGCTTGCCGGTCTCTTGGGCGATGAAAGCCTGCTTCTCCGTGGACTGCCGCCTGGCCTTCTGCTTCACGGGGCGTACATTTGGGCATACGTTGAGGTGGTGCTCGATGACACTTCTGGGGATCCCCGCCAGCTGATCCGGCTCCCAAGCAAATACATTCTTATTCGAGAGCAGGAACTTGACCAAGGCCTCCTCCTGCTCGGGCTCTAGGTTGGCGCCTATGGTGAAAGTGGCGCTGGAGGACCCGTCCTCGTCGACGGGTATCTGCTTGGTTTCTGCTTTGTCCTGGGTGAACAACTGCTTCTTCTTGGTGGGCGCAGCCCCCTTGGGCTCTGGGGTCTCAGCATCAATGGGCCGTGCCGGCACCGCGGTCTTGAAGGCGAGTTTGAGTACTTGCAGGGCGTCCCCGGTGTCCCCGTGCACGGTGAGGGTACCGCTGCTCCCGGGCATCTTCATGAGGTTGTACGCCGGGTGCGTGGCGGCCATGAATTGAGCCAAAGCTGGGTAGCCGAGGATGGCGTTGTAAGGGAGGACGATGGGGGCGATGTCGAAGTTGACCATCTCCGTGCGGAAGTTGTCGTAGGTGCCGAAGGTTACCGGGGGCCGGATCTGTCCTAGGGAGTTGGACGGTCTGCCCCCGACACCTGAGAAGGATCGACTGGGTCGCAGCCGCTCCCGAGGTATGCGGAGGAGGCTGAAAGTCTCGACCGAAAGCACGCTGAGACCCACGCCGCCGTCAACGAGGGTCCTGGTGACGGCCACCCGGCAGATAGTGGGCGTGCACAGCAGCGGGAGCACGCCAGAGCCGACCGGGTTGGTGGGGTGGTCCGCCGAGCTAAAGGTTAGGCCGACCTTAGGCGCCGCCCGGTCCGGGGGAGCCCCCTGCCTTGCAGAGACGGTGCTAACCCGGAGGGCAAAGGGCTTGATGTGGCGACAGGTGGGCGGCGCTTGCGAGCCGCCCAGGAGGGCCGCGACGACCGGAGGCATCGGCGCCGTGGTGCAGTCACTCCATCACGCGGGCGGGTGCTGAGACGAGGCCTGCTGCTCGCCCCTCGCCGGGCCGGTGGCAGCGTTGACGGCGGGCGACGGGGAACGACGAGGACGCCCACCGACGGGGCCGTCTGGGCGACGCGAGAAGCGATGGCGGCCCGGCGCTCGGCGCGGGCCCGACGAGCGTCTGACATGGATGCGACGGTTGGAGGAGAGCGGAGCGGTGGGAGACGAATTCCGGCACACCCCTACCTGGCGCGCCAAATGTCGGATTTCGGGTTCCGGCAGACCCTTAAGGTTCGAACACTAGGGTGCGCGCGGAAATCTTGCCTTCAACCTCTCCGTCTCGATGGGATCTAAACTTCTAAAAGAGCTGCACGAAAGACACAAGATTTATACTGGTTCGGGCCACCGATGTGGTGTAATACCCTACTCCAGTGTGTGGTGGATGGATTGCCTCTTGGGGCTGGTGTGGATGAACAATACAAGGAAGAACAGCCTCGCGAGGGTCTGTTCTTGGCTGTGGTGATGAACTGCTATGAAGAGTTCAGTCACCTTTCTCTCTCTCTTTCTCTCTCAGATCCCGGACCGAACAACCAAGAATCGAACCCCTTGCTATGTGGGTGGCTAGTCCTATTTATAGAGGCCCTGGTCCTCTCCCCAAATATTGAGCGGGAAGGGATCCAACAATGGCGGGCTAATTTGAAGGGGGACAGTGAGTACATCTATCCTAACAAAAGCAGTCTTCGCCTACCAAAGGCTCTGGTGATGACGCCGCGCTGGGCTCCATGGTGACCTCCGTCTCGTAGTCCTCCTAGTCTTGGTCTCGTTGCACCGAAGTGGCAACCTTTGCCTGATGCCTTGGTACTCCGCGGATACGCTTGCCCCCTTTGCACCAAAGAGGAAAGAGGGACGCTGCGCGCGCTAGCACCCGCCTGGTGCCCCGTGTCATCATGGCTTGCGTCATGGGCACCTCGCGAGGTACCCCGCCTTGAACTCTCCACCTCATTGCGAGCCAGCCTGACGAGGCTGTGCCTGAGGATGTGTCGCGTCGTCCGCCTCGCGAGGCTTGGCCCCTCGCGAGGGTCTTGAGCCTCGTGTTGATGAAGATGGGCCGCGCTGGGCCCCCACTTGAGCCACGCCACAGGCCGCAGGCAGGCAAGTCTGGGGACCCCCGTTCCCAGAACGCCGACAGTCTCTTCGTCCTGAAGATAGCACGAACGTTAATATGCCCTGAAGGAATAACACCAGGGAAAAAGAGGGTGCGCTATACCTTTGCATCGGTGTCTCAGTCCGGACTACATTCCTTTTTACCCCACGGGGCCCTGCGGCCCCTCGTTGGCTAGCCGCCGCAGGTTCGGCCTCCCGCCTCGAAAACCTCCCCTGCAAAACACGATCGTTGTCAGGAAAACAGAAATGCGTGAGAATGGATTCCTTCTCAAGGGGATGAGACTCCGCTCTCTGTTACCTAGGACGTCGGGATTAACCCTAGGTAATCAGCCGTAATGGCCACCAAGGTATTGTCCTTGCTTAGCTGATGAAACACCCCGTCAATCAGCTCCACCGATATGTCCGGATCCTCTTCGGAGTCTGGATCGAGGGACCATTCTGGATCCTCGGGCTGTGGGGGATGGCTGTTTATATCCTTTACTTCCTGACGCAGTTCCTGCGTTGAAATCGTTAGACTACATATTTAATCATGGGAATATAAAACGGATGGATAAGCACAATTGTCCACTTACTCAACTCGGAGGGTTGTACATAGTAAATCCGCCTTGCGGGTTGACGCGAAGGAATTCCTCCTCTTCTCCCTTGTACATAGAGGATAAGATCTTTTCTAGAGCGGCAACTGAGGCTAGCCCCTTATGACCATAACGGGTGGCGTCATCCTCCCCGTTAAAATCCCACATGGGGTGGCCTCTATATTGAAGCGGCTGCACCCCCCGCATAATGCATGCGGCCATGACTCTGATCATGGTTAGTCCGGAATGATCCAATAGTCTTATCCGACCCATCTGGTGAAGGACATCCTGGTCGCCTTCTCTATGAGAACTCCGCGGACGCCAGATTAGGCGTTTCTTTAAGGGAGCACTGTTGAATTCAGGTAGACTGACCCGGATAGGATCCAGCAGCGGGACATCATCTATATAAAACCATTCCAAAGGCCAGTCCTCGGACACCTTCTTTGGGGTTCCGGATAGATATCCGGTCCCGGCGATACGCCACACTTCAGCTCCGCCCACTTGATATATAGACCCCTCTTGAGAGCGGGGCACCAAGCAGAATAACCTCTTCCACAACGCGAAATGAGCCTCAACACCCAAGAATAGCTCGCAAAGGGCGACGAAGCCCGTGATATGCCATATAGAGGCGGGCGTGAGATTGTGCAACTGTAGGCTGTAGAACTCCAGAAGCCCACGGAGAAATGGATGAATTGGAAATCCAAGTCCTCTTATTAGATAAGGGACGAGGCACACCCACTCTCCTTTGGAGGGATTGGGGGTGCTCTCCGCTTGCTCTCCACCATTATAGGTGGCGAGTCCGACTCAGACCGGGACCATATAGGCCTGAGGGAGAAATCCCTTGACCTGAAGCGACACTAGCTCGCTGTGCGGGATGGAGCACCTCTCCCAGTCTCCAGGTTTAGGACTGGAAGGGTGAGGGGAGGGGCTGCGACGGCTGGCCATGTTGGAATGGACCTTTGCTGGAGGTGCTCTGATGATTACTCGCGGGGAGAAGAAGGTGTGGTTTGGATCTGAATCCCCATCCCATTAAATAGGCGGCTCGTTTATGCGGCTAGGGGTGTGAATGTAAAAACACCCCGAATTTTCGCATTCGTTTGACACGTGGAAGACGGCCATTATTGGGCGTGGAAGCCAAGGTGCGCTACATTACGAAAATCGGACATTATTCAGCAGGTACACAGAATTTGGAGAAGAACCCGCCTTGCAATACCGAAGACAATCTGCGCGCCAGACTCATCGTCATTGAAGCCTCGTTCGGGGGCTACTGAGGGAGTCCTGGATTAGGGTGTGTCCGGGTAGCCGGACTATACCTTTAGCCGGACTCCAGGACTATGAAGATACAAGATTGAAGACTTCGTCCCGTGTCCGGATGGGACTTTCCTTGGCGTGGAAGGCAAGCTTAGCAATGCGGATATTTAGATCTCCTACCATTATAACCGACTTTGTGTAACCCTAACCCTCTCCGGTGTCTATATAAACCGGAGGGTTTTAGTTCGTAGGACAACTTCATCATACAACAATCATACCATAGGCTAGCTTCTAGGGTTTAGCCTCCTTGATCTCGTGGTAGATCTACTCTTGTACTACCCATATCATCAATATTAATCAAGCGGGACGTAGGGTTTTACCTCCATCAAGAGGGCCCGAACCTGGGTAAAACATCGTGGTCCTTGCCTCCTGTTACCATCTAGCCTAGACGCACAGTTCGGGACCCCCTACCCAAGATCCGCCAGTTTTGACACCGACAGGGGGCGAATGTAAAAGCGCGCTAGCGCCTCGTATTTATTTGACTCGTGGGAGATAGCCCTTATTGGGCACCGAAGCCTAGAGGTTTAACATTTATGAGGCCGGGCACTGCTTACGAACACTTGAAAATTGGAGAAGAACCCGCCTTGCAATACCGAAGACAACACTGTGCGAAGACTCATCGTCATTGAAGCCTAGTTCAGGGGCTACCGAGGGAGTCCTGGATTAGGGGGTCTCCGGACAGCTGGACTGTATCCTTTGGCCGGACTGTTGGACTATGAAGATACAAGATTGAAGACTTCGTCTCGTGTCCAGATGGGACTCTACTTGGCGTGGAAGGCAAGCTAGGAAACACGGATATGTATATCTCGTCCTTTGTAACCGACCTTGTGTAACCCTAGCCCCCTCCGGTGTCTATATAAACCGGACGGTTTTAGTCTGTAGGAAAACATACAATCATACCATAGGCTAGATTCTAGGGTTTAGCCTCTCCGATCTCGTGGTAGATCAACTCTTGTAATACTCATATCATCAAGAATAAATCAAGCAGGACGTAGGGTTTTACCTCCATCAAGAGGGCCCGACCTGGGTAAAACATTGTGTCCCCTGCCTCCTGTTAGCATCCGCCTTAGACGCACAGTTCGGTACCCCCTACCCGAGATCCGCCGGTTTTGACGCCGACAGAGAGTTTGCAAGCCCATCTAGGTGAGACCGAGATCCCATCGGTGAGATCGAATTGATTAGGGTTTGTGGCAGTGGCTATGTCAAGTGAACTCGGTGGCGCCGGATGAAATTTTTGGTGGGGCCAAGTTTGACTTTTGGTTTGGGACATAAGTGGATATGGGAAAGTGGTTGAGGGTTTTGGAGCATATCACTAAGCATTTTGAGAAAGCAAGCCATTACGGAACACCTCATCCCCTTTTAATAGTATTGGCTTTCCTGTGGACTCAATGTGATCTTGGATCACTAAAAGTAAAATGTAGAGTCTTGAGCTTTTGAGCTTGAGCTAATCCTTAGCATCTTGAAAGGCTTCCATATCTTCTTGTCCACGCCACTCCATCCATTGAACTTGTATGAAATATACTAGAGGAAAACATTAGTCCAACAAGAGATATGTTGACATTAATTACCAAAACCATCCAGGGAGCACCAGTGCTTTCAATCTTCCCCTTTTTGGTAATTGATGACAACATACTTCAAAGATTTAGATAAAGATATAGATAATACCAAGTAAAGCTTTGGAAATACATGTAACATGCATAGGCTCCCCTACATGTATGCAATCATGTCAATATGAAATGTAAGAGCATGTGAATGCATAATCATGATAGAGCAGGCAAAGTGTTACATGTATCTTGGCTATATGCATCTGGGCAAATGATATGAATATATGAAGTGTAAATTCATGTTCATGATTCCTTCTTGCAAAAAATATGTACATCAGCAAGAAATCTTCATGCACATG
Source organism: Triticum monococcum (assembly GCA_034509565.1). Classification (NCBI taxonomy): domain Eukaryota; kingdom Viridiplantae; phylum Streptophyta; class Magnoliopsida; order Poales; family Poaceae; genus Triticum; species Triticum monococcum. The sequence goes on along the minus strand of CM067842.1, from coordinate 196,971,985 downwards.
AGTGTGCTATATATAATTACTTTGTGGTCTTGAGCTAGCTTAGGAAGAGAAGAACCTGAGTAAACACTCTTAGATAACACATATACTGTCAGATGTGGGGTTCCGGCAAACCCTTAAGTTTCAAACACTGGGGTGCCCGCGAAGTCTTTTCCTCCTACCGATCTACGCCCTAGCTCGCTACGATCTCGCGGATGAACTCGACGAACTCGCAACACAGAAAGACACAAGATTTATACTGGTTTGGGCCACCGTTGTGGTGTAATAACCTACTCAAGTGTGGTGGTGGTGGATTGCCTCTAGGGCTGATGATGAACAATACAAGGGGAATAACAGCCTCCTGAGGTTGAGGTGTTCTCGTGCTTGGTACACTTGTGTGTTTTGGGATGATCTTGATGATCCGTCCACTCTTGTCCATCCCCCCTTTTGTGTTGGTGGCTAGCTCTACTTATATAGGCCCCGGTCCTCTTCCCTAACAAAGATGGTCTTTGCCTACAAAAGGGTTTGGTGGTGACGCCGTCTTGGGCTCCACGATGACCTCCGTCTTGCCGTCCTTCTGGTCTTGGTCTTGTTGCACCGATATGGCAACCTTTGCTTGATGCCTCGGTACTCCTCGCCTACGCTGGCCTCCTTAGGACCAATGAGGAAACAAGGGCGTTGCGCGCGCTGGCGCTCTCCTGGCACCCGCCTGGTGTCGATTGTCATGGCTCACGTCACGAGAGTCTCATGAGGTTTGCCTCACCTTGTTATCCCTGCCCCTCGTGAGCCTGCCCGACTAGGCCACTCCAGAGGAGGTCTCGTGTCGTCCGCCTCGTGAGGCTTGGCCCCTCGCGAGGGTCTTGGATGCCTTGTCGATGAATATGGGCCGTACGGCCTGCTGGCTTAGCGACGCTACGGCCGCAGGCAGGCAAGTCTGGGGACCCCCATTCCCAGAATGCCGACAGTAGCCCCTGGGCCCAAGGTGCGCTCGGGCATGGCTTCACGGCAAGGCCAAGGGTCAAGTACGGAGCACCGCGAGCCCCAAAAGCCTGCGGCCTCGGTTGATGCTTGGCGGTTGATTGGACGTGGGCGTCTCCGCTTCCCCACACTGCCTCGGCAACTGCACGACTTGACAAGTCCCTGCGACATGCAAGGAAAACCATCGTTACCTGCGATCGTGAGAGGTGCCTGAGCGAGTCCTGGATTAGGGGGTCTGCGGACAGCCGGACTATATCCTTTGGCCGGACTGTTGGACTATGAAGATACAAGATTTTATACTTCGTCTCATGTCCATATGGGACTCTACTTATCGTGGAAGGCAAGCTAGGCAATACGGATATGTATATCTCCTCCTTTGTAACCGACCTTGTGTAACACTAGCCCCCTCCGGCGTCTATATAAACCGGAGGGTTTTAGTCCGTAGGACAACATACAATCAGACCATAGGCTAGCTTCTAGGGTTTAGCCTCTCCGATCTCGTGGTAGATCAACTCTTGTAATACTCATATCATCAAGAATAAATCAAGCAGGACGTAGGGTTTTACCTCAATTAAGAGGGCCCGAACCTGGGTAAAACATCGTGTCCCCTGCCTCCTGTTACCATCCGCCTTAGACGCACAGTTCGGGACCCCCTACCCGAGATCCGCTGGTTTTGACACCGACATTGGTGCTTTCATTGAGAGTTCCTCTGTGTCGTCGCCATTAGGCTTGATGGCTCCTACGATCATCGATAGCGATGTAGTCCAGGGTGAGACTTTTCTCCCCGGATAGATCTTTGTCTTCGGCAGCTTCGCACTGCGGGCCAACTCGCTTGGCCATCTAGAGCAGATCGAAAGTTACGCCCCTGGCCACCAGGTCAGGTTTGGAAGCTTAAACTACATGGCCGATATCCGCGGAGACTTGATCTTCGACGAATTCGAGCCCCTGCCTTGCACGCCGCGCGGTCACGATGAGTACGATTTAGCTCTACCATCAAACAGTGTTCGAGAAATCGCACCGACAGCCGCTCCGACCCGCAATTCGGAGCCAGTTTCACCATCCGTGGACGAGTGGATAGACCCCACCCCGAAGGCCGTATCCTTTGCGGCGATCGAGCTGAATATTGACCTTACCCTTCACGAGAGCCATGTGGCCAAACTGCCGGATCCTTCTCCGGACATGGACTCCGAACCGCCTGCGCCCGTTCCCGTCGAATCCGATTGGGCGCCGATCATGGAGTTTACCTCCGTGGATATTTTTCAGCACTCGCCCTTTGGCGACATACTGAACTCATCAAGGTCTCTCTCCTTGTCAGGAGAGTCCTGGCCGAACTACGTCTGGCAGGATTGGTTTGCGGATGACGAAGAAATTCGCCGCCCACCCACCACCCACTTAGTAGCCACTTTCGATGACTTAACCGACATGCTCGACTTTGACTCCGAAGGCATCAACGGTATGGATGACGATGCGGGAGGCGAAGAGGAACCACTGCCCACAGGGCACTGGACGCCCACTACATCACATGACGTATACATGGTGGACACACCTAAAGAAAATAACTACGAGGAACGGAAGGACACAACGAAGGGTTGTTCCCTCAAGAAGCAGTCAAAGCGGCGGCGTAAACGCTGTTCCAAATCCCACCTCGGCAGAAATAACGATCACATAGACCCAGCGTTAGAGCAGGGTGGACCATTGCCCGACCACGACAACACGGAAAATCAAGCCGAACAACCCAACCCCGTTGAAGATAACAGTCCGAACGACATCACACCGGACAGGCGCCAGGAGCAACATAATGCCCACCAAAGGCTTGTTGCCACGGCGAGGAGTCTGAAAAAACAGAAGCGAAGGCTCAAGGCTGCACAAGACACACTCAAAATCAAATGGAGTGAAGTACTCAACACTGCAGTGAAATACGACAGTAATCGCCACACCAACAGCTATCGGAAGCGAAAGTTGCTATCTGAATTTGATGAGGAGGCCTTAGATCCTCCACAATTAAAAAATAAAACGGCCATCCGGTCGGATAGACGACCTCACAACCAACATAAAGCGGCAATCGACGCCGCACATAAACTAGTACGCGATCCGCGTAAGGGCTCGCATCAAAAGGACGGCGCAACCAGGTCCATCTATGGACCACGCAGGCGCGCTCCAACATACAATGCAACACAAAAAACATCCGAACACCACGGTACACCCAAATACAGGGGTGCCGCACACCCTCTATGTTTCACCGACGAGGTGCTAGATCATGAATTTCCAGAGGGTTTCAAACCCGTAAACATAGAGGCGTACGATGGAACAACAGACCCTAGGGTCTAGATTGAGGACTACATCCTCCATATCCATATGGCTCGAGGAGATGATCTCCACGCCATCAAGTAGTTACCCCTCAAGCTCAAAGGGCCAGCTCGGCACTGGCTTAAAAGGCTCCCCGAAAACTCCATCGGAAGCTGGGAAGAGCTCGAAGACGCCTTTCGGGCAAATTTTCAAGGGACATATGTCCGACCACCGGATGCAGACGATCTAAGTCATATAACTCAACAGCCCGGTGAGTCGGCCTGAAAACTTTGGAACAAGTTCCTCACTAAAAAGAACCAAATAGTTGACTGTCTGGATGCCGAAGCCTTAGCAGCCTTCAAGCATAGCGTTCGAGATGAATGGCTTGTCAGACACCTCGGTCAAGAAAAGCCGAGAACAATGACAGCATTAACAAGCCTCATGATCCGTTATGGCGCGGGCGAGGACAGCTGGTTAGCCCGATGCAGCACCAGCGACCCAAGTACATCTGAAGTCAGGGATGGAAACGAGAAATCACGACGTAGCAAGAATAAGCGCCGGAATAAAGAAGACAGCCCGAAGAGCATGGTGGTAAACGCCGGATTTGGAAGCTCTCGGCCAGGGCAGCAGAAGCCCCCTCCAAAGGCAACAAAGCCCCCTCCATCCGCCTTAGACGCACAGTTCGGGACCCCCTACCCGAGATCCGCCGGTTTTGACACCGACAGTGCCGGTTGGCCTTCTCCTGCTATAAATAGGGAGGGGGCTGAGCCCCCGTTGCCCATTTCTTCCTTGCTCGCTTGCTTCTTCCTCCTTGCTCCACTGCTAACATCAATGGCGCCTATCAGAAGGTTCTCCGCCGAAGAAAAGGGGAAGCCCCCCCGAGATGTCCCGGAGCCACTTCTGTCGAAGAAAAGGTTGATCCACCACCGTGACGAAGCGGCGATGCAGGTGGTGATGAGGCCTTGGTGTGAGCGGCATCCCCCAGGGTATCCGCTACCCGTGTATGTCCAAGCCTAGGGCTCAAGAAGGCGGAGCGACGAGCAGCGCCGCCCGTCCCGCGCTCGGGGTCACCGCGCCACGGCAACGCGCACCGTCGCCCCTGGAATCCACGCCGCGGACTCCTCGCACAAGGTTGTGCTGTGGGCGCCGGTGCCCCCAAGCTCTTGGATCCGCTTCCCGTGGTTCTTCGCCGACGTGATGCCGCCGAGGGGGCCTCTCGAGCTCTGGTTGCAGCACGCCGACTGGAGCAGAGATCGAAGCGGTCCCCACCGGCAAGATCTTCATGACTCATGGCTGGGGCGAGATCGCGCGGGTCTGCCGCACGAGGGGCGCCCTCGCGATCCACCTTGAGTACGATGGCGTCTCCACGCTTTTCTTTAAGGTCTTTGATGCCGAGGGCCGCCGCCTGGAGTGATGCTCCGGAGAGGAGCGTGAGGCTGACGTGCGCTCCGCTCGCAGCCACTCTAGCAGTAGAGCCCTTGGGAGTCCAACAGCTCTCCTGAGCTCTACAAGACTTCGGAGACGAGCAATGACAGCTACATGCGCCCGAGCTCTCGCTGCGCTCGGGGTAGTGTCGCCGCGTTTGGCCGCCGCCGCCTACGCTGATCTGGATGGGGTTGGCGCCGGCCTCCCGTGGCCCACTGTTGATGATGGCGTCTGCCACAGGAGGGTGTAGATAGGGTCCTTCTTAGTCTTATCTTTCATTCCCTGCGAAGAATCATGAAGCGCCCCGTGGGGGCATATAAGGGTCTGCAATGTCTTTTGTGCTTATTTTCCCGGTTATGAAGATTTGGTGAACGCACATCCCATTAAGGCTCGGTCCCCCATTTCTTTCCTTGGGATGGCTTGTTGCTCTACGCCGACAGGTCCCGGTCCCCAGGCAAGCTACAACCGTCGCTGGTATGCCAGGTCGTGTGCCATGGTCAAGGCCAGGAGGTGTGCGGCCCGAGGTCCAGTAAGAGCCCCTGAGGCGCGATGCTCGAGAGGTCCCCCTTAGCGCTCAAGCAGCCACGGTAAGGGAACAAAGGGAGTTGACGTGGCCGCAACGGGGTTGCGGCAAGGCGTGGGTGACCATAAGGCTCAGACATTTAGCCGATCTGAGGGCGAGACTTATCTTGCAAACTTCGCGGCGATTCCTAACGTTGCGCTAGGGCCATGCGCCAACTTGTGCAGCATAGCTAGGCCGGCCCATACGGGTTTCCCTCCTCCCATGCTCTCCTTAGTGCTCTGCATCCTCAGGTCCCGGCCCTCGAGCGAGCTCAGCCGCCGCTGGTATGCCAGGTCGCGATGCTGTGGTCAAGGCCAGGGGGTGAGGGCTAGAGAGCCAGTAAGAGCTCCTGAGTCGCGAAGCTCAGGGGCCCCCCTTTTAACGGACAAGCGAAGTGCACAAGAGGAAAGGAGACTCGCGGCGCCGCCTGCTATCCTCCCCGCGGGGTCCCTGTGATCAGTCACAAGAAGAACATGGTTTGCCGTTACCGCCGCCTGCCTGCCGCTGGTTGGTCCGGATGAAGTGAAGGCACTGAGGGCCTGGTGAGGTGACGTGCGCGGGGCGTGCCGTGAGCCAGAGCTCGACCGCTCAAATTTGTCGACGTGGCAGGGACGGACCCATGCACCAGCGCCGTGCCTGTGAGGACGCCCCGTGGGAGGCGATGATCGAGCAGGTGATAACCGTAGGCAGGTTAAGTAGGGAAGGCAAATCAGCTTGGGTAAATACAGTAAGATACATGCCACTGGGTCTGGCCCAAGCAGCTTGGGGATGATGCAGCCCGAGGGGCGCCCCCAGCAAAGTAAGCTAAAGACATGAGCAAAAGGGATACATGCCGCAGGGACGGACCCACGCAGCCTAGGAATAATGCAGCGCAAGGGGCGCTCCCAGCTTAAACGAGCTTGGAAGATGTCACCTGGTTCTGTAGATGAAGCAGAGTTGGTGAAGCTGAAGGCGTGCGTCGAAGAAATGACTCCTCATGAGCCACCGGAGCCCTGAGCCTCGGGAGGCTCCCTAAAGACCGTCTCCATTTCCTCTAGGACGGTGTGGTACCTAGCCTCTTGAGCCGCCAGGTCACGCTGCATGTTGCGCTGATAGGCCGACACCACGCTCGGCAAGCCGAGGGGCATGCGAACGTAGCTATGTGTCGGGCCCTCGCAACGGCCCACACATGAAGGCCATAAGCGCTCCTAAGACGCGGCCCTATTGAACCATGGGACATCGATGCAGACGCACAGCTCAGCACCCTTGCCTGGGTGGTGAGCTGTGCCCTGTGAGCACCTGTCGCCGCGCATGGCTCTTGCGTCTTGCAGTTCCTGTGTGGTCTTGATGATGAACTCCTGAGTGGTGGGCATCCTTTGCCATGTGTTCTCCTGAGGAAAACATGTCGTGTAGCACGCCTCCAAGTGTTGCCCGAGCGCCACCCTCGTGAGGTTGGCAAGGCCCGAGGCCCTCCAGAAGAGAGCCCCCGAGCCCTACCCGAGGAGGGCGTTGGGAGTGCCTTCCTATGCGATGGAGGGAGGCGCCCCCTGGGACGGACGTTGATCCTGACGAGGCTCCTGCCGCGACGCATCCTCCTGAGGTTATGCGCGGTGCAGCTGCTTCTTCTTGGGGATGGCCTCCGAAGGGCCCTCACTTCTGCTGCCGAGGTCGTTGATTATTGCAGCTTGGAAGGCGCGCTCGAGGGAGCACACTGCATCCCTTTCTTCACACAGGACCGTGATGACCCCGCCGCTTCCAGGCATCTTGAGGACGTTGTAGCTATGGTGGGTGACCGCCATGAACTTGGCCAGGGCCGGATACCCGAGGATGGCGTTGTACGATAGGCGGATGTGCGCGACGTCAAAGTCGATGAGCTCGGTGTGGTACTTGTCGCGCGTGCCAAAGGTGACAGGCAGGCGGACCTGCCCTATCGGTGTGGTGGAGCCGTCGGCCACTCCTAAGAAAGGTTTGGTAGGCTAGAGCTGCTCATATGGACTTGGAGGTTGTCGAATGTGTCTACGGACAGGACGTTGAGCCCTGCACCGCCGTCGATGAGGGTCTTGATAACTTGCACATTGCTAATGACTGGGGAACACAACATCAGGAGGATGCCAGCGGTGGCCGCGCACTTGAGCTGATCTGCTGAGTTGAAAGTGATGGCGCACTGGGACCACTTGAGCGGGCGCACGGCCTCAAGCTTGGGGAGCACCGCGTTCACCTCGCGAGCGAACCGTTTGAAGATGCGCTGAGAGGCTGGGGACTGGGCACCACCCAAGATGCAGGCGATTGCACGCGGCTCCTGGAAGCCCCCAGCCCCCTCGTCCTAATGATGATCATCGTTCCTTCTTGGTGGTGGCAGCGGGGGAAGACCGGCGTTGCTTTGGGGGTGATCCTTACGAGGCTGGTCCCTCCAGGCCCCCTCGCAAGGATGGTCTTGCCAGCGGTCCTCACGAGGCTTGTCGCACCATTCCTGGCGTGGGCCACGGTCGTCCCAGCATCCGCCTCCACGTCCTCCTCCACGTCCTCCTCCACGGCCGTTGCCCCGGTCACTGCGCTCGAAGCGTCGACCGTATTGTTCTTCTCGTATGGCTCTGAGCTCTTGGCAGTCACTGGTGTTGTGGGTGTTCAGGTTGTGGAAGGCATAGAACGGTTGGCTGTTCCTGGATGACTCAGGCTGATCTTTGCCCCGTTTGGTGTCGGGCTCCGCCGCTAGCACCGCTGCTTCCTTGCGCTTGACATCCTTGGCCTTGGCTTTCTTCTCTTCTGTGCCCGCGGCTGGCATCTCGAGGAGAGAGCCGCCCCTCCCCAGCTCTTGCGCACTTGGTCGCCAGGTTGAACAACTCCCGAGATGTGCAGAGCTCCTCGTGGATAGCGAGCTCTTCCTTCATCTTGACGTCATGGACGCCGTCGGAGAACGCGGAGATGATGGCCTCTTCCATGACCTTGGGGATCTTGAGGCGGGTGTTGTTGAAGCGCTGGATGTACTTCTGGAGGGTCTCCCCTGGCTATTGCTTGATACGGCGCAGGTCGCCCGCGGCCGGCGGGTGGTCGCGAGTGCCCTAGAAGTTGGCGATGAAGAGGTCGCGCATCTCGTCCCAAGAGGAGATCGAGTCGTGCTGCAGGTTCAGGAGCCAGGACCAAGCCCCGTCCTTGAGAGCCATGGGAAACCAATTTGCCATGACTTTCTCGTCGCCGTTGGCCGCTTTGATGCTCAGCTCATAGAGATGCAAGAACTCCGCAGGGTCGGCGGTGCCGTCGTAGCGAGGAGGCAGATCCAGCTCGAACTTGCCTGGCCAGGCGACGCTGCGCAGCTCGGGGGTGAAGGCGCGGTAGCCGGCCATAGTTATTGGGGCTCGCTTCGGAGGCGAAGCTTGGTCTTGATGAGGTCCGCGCGGCACCGCCGCGGGCGGCGTGCGGTCTTGACGAGGCGGCGCGGGAAGCGCGGGTGCAGCTCCTCGCGGCCGAGGGATTTCTTGGCAGCTTCTCTCTTCGCACGCGGGCACCGAGCATGGCGGATCATACCGTGGGGCCGCGTGCCTTGGTGCCAAGGCGCCGTCTTTGGGCTAGGGTGGTGGAGGCACGCCCCGGGCCTCGTCGCCCGTGGACGGCTGAGGGTGAGGCAGAGAGACGGATAGCTCCGGGGAGCCCCCTGCGGCGCGGACGAGCCCGGCGACGCAGTCGAGCCACTCCTCGTAGAGGTCATCGACTGGGCGGTAGCGTAGGAGTTCGTTTGCGGCGAGGAGTGCGGTCCGCGCCTCCATGGGAGTGTGGCGTGCATGGGACGAAGAATCGGCCGGGTCAGCGATGGAGTGGCGGTGCGGCTGTCCTGCCGTACCGAAGGATGGAGCAAAGACGCTTGTTGTCGTTCCCCACCGGGTCGGTGGCAGCGTTGGCGGCGGGAGACGGAGAACGACGAGGTGGCCCGCCGATGGGGGCCGTCTGAGCAACGCGGGCGGTTAGGGCAGCCCGACGCTCAGCTCGAGCACGACGAGCATTCGCCATGGAGACGATGGAGCGACGAACTGATGGAAGGGAAGCTACGACGCACCCCTACCTGGCATGCCAAATGTCGGATATGGGGTTCCAGCAAACTCTTAAGGTTCGAACATTGGGGTGCGCGCGAAGTCTTTTCCTCCCACCGATCTACGCCCTAGCTCGCTAAGATCTCGCGGACGAACTCGACGAACTCGCAACACAAAAAGACACAAGATTTATACTGGTTTGGGCCACCGTTGTGGTGTAATACCCTACTCCAGTGTGGTGGTGGTGGATTTCCTGTAGGGCTGACGATGAACAATACAAGGGGAAGTATAGCCTCCTGAGCTTGAGGTGTTCTCGTGCTTGGTGCACTTGTGTGGTTGGGGATGATCTCGATGATCCGTCCACTCTTGTCCGTCCCCCCTTTCGTGGTGGTGGCTAGCTCTACTTATATAGGCCCTGGTCCTCTTCCCAAATATTGAGCGGGAAGGGAGCCAACATTGACGGGCAAATTTGAAGGGGGGGCAACCAGTACAAGCTATCCTGACAAAGGTGGTCTCCACATGCGAAAGGCTCTGGTGGTGACGCCGTCTTGGGCTCCACGATGACCTCCGTCTGTCCATCCTTCTGGTCTTGGCTTGCTGCACTGATATGGAAACCTTTGCCTGATGCCTCGGTACTCCTCGCCTGCGCTGGCCTCCTTAGCACCAAAGAGGAAACAAGGACGCTGCGCACACTGGGGCCCACCTAGCGCCCGCCTGGTGTCGATCGTCATGGCTCACGTCACGAGAGTCTCATGAGGTTTGCCTCGCCTTGTTATCTCCGCCCCTCGTGAGCCTGCCCGACTAGGCCACTCCAAAGGAGGTCTCGTGTCGTCCTCCTTGCGAGGCTTGGCCCCTTGCGAGGGTCTTGGATGCCTTGTTGATGAAGATCGCCGTACGGCTTGCTAGCTTAGCCAGGCCGCGGGCCGCAGGCAGGAAAGTCTGGGGACCCCCGTCCCCTGACGCCGACAGATACATCTACTAGACAGAGCAAACAAAAGAAGCCACAAGAGTACCAAGATTGGGATGACATGTAGACAATGAGTACTAGGTACTCCCATTGGATATAGACATGTCCCCAAAGGTAAAAGATATGCAATGAATTCAAAGACTTCCTTCCCTAGCAGTCTTTCTCCCCCTGAATCTTGTGTTGCATAATGGGAGAACATAGGGAAACAAAATCAGAGCAAACCATATCATAAACATAAACATAACATAGACATGTCTTTCCCCTCTTAAAGACATGTGACTTCTCTCCTCTTGAACACCAAGCATCTCGGGCCTTTGATGTGATTATCTCTCTCTCTCCCTTTTTCTTTCTCTGCCCCTTTTGAAGAGAATAAGCTTTGATGTGATCCCTCCGATGTGATCTCTCTCTCCCCCTTTGACATCAATTTCCAAGAAGGGGTCTTCTAGAGTGTGAGTAAAAATAGGTTTGGTCCTTGAGTCACAGAGCAAAGCAGCATATAAATTATGATGCTGGTAGAGGACAAGAATCATCGAGTGGAGCTGGAACAAAAATGCAGGAACAAGTGGCAAATTGTCTTTTCTGCAGTGAAATCGGTGGCACCGAGTTGTGTTCTTTGGTTGCACCGAAAGGATTCGGTTGGACCGAAAGTAGCAAACCGGCTTGTCCGAGTACAACACAGAAAAAGAGCAATAGTCACCTCAGCTCACTAGGAAAATAAGATCTCACAAAGATTTGCAAGGAATTAACTAAAGGATTTGCAATTAATTGGATGCTAGGAATGCAGAACAAAAACAAAGAAAAGGAAATCTAGATGAAGTTTTTTTTGATAAAGGGAAGGGGATCAAAAAATGCAAGGAACACATGCAAGAACTTAGAGAAACACTAGAGAACTTCATCTAGAATTGGGAGGTGACAAAGTCACCTATGTTAGAGTATATTGACTGAGGAGTCAAGTGAGAACACTTGATCGTAGGTCATACTCATTGTTTGAGCTCAAAATGGGGTTACCATTTTTTGTTTAAGCTTTTGATGTATTTGCATCTTGTTGAGATGCTTTGATCCATGACTTGGAGTAAAGCTTCTCTAAGATGGAATAACATACCTTGGGTGGTAGTGTTGAACTTGATCATGTAGTTGAACTTGGGTGGAGTGCTCAAGGTTGATGTAGCGCATCAATGGTTGGGAGCACCACTTGGAGTTGAGTTCATCTACATACATGGGTTAGTCTTGCAAGGAAGGGCACTTGTGTATCCAAAATGACAATCATGAAACTTGATACCAAATGAAATTTGATATATAGAATTTGTCAAAGGATATGTTGAGGGGTTTCATGCTTCCTTGTCTTCAACCACCATTGTGTAGAGACTTGGTGATGTAGAGATTGCTAAAAATGTGAGTGAGTTGCAATCTCATGGATTTAGATTCATCCAAGTACCTACAAGGGTTAGATAGCATGCAAGGGTACAAATGTATCCAAGACATATGATTATCATTATCAGAGAAGAATCAAGGATTAGTCATAGGATCATGCCTTGTATGTATCCACATGGAGTTCCTACTCCAAGTTTGAAGCATCAATGATGTTCAATTCACCTCTCAAACGGCAAAATACTTTCTCATCAAGCGGTTTGGTGAATATATCCACCAATTGCTTATCGGTACAAACATGCTTAAGATCAATGTCCCCTTTGGCAACATGATCTCGAATGAAATGATGACGAACTTCAATATGCTTAGTTTGAGAATGTTGCACGGGATTATGAGCAATCTTAATAGCACTTTCATTTTCACAAAGCAATGGAACATGTTTCACATAGATCCCATAATCTTTAAGAGTTTGGGTCATCCAAAGTAACTAAGCACAACATGAATCGGCAGCAATGTATTCCTCTTCGGCGGTGGATAAGGATACCAAGTTTTGTTTCTTGTAGGACCAAGATACAAGAGATCTACCAAGAAATTGACAAGTACCCGGAGTGGAATTTCTATCAACCTTGTCTCCGGCGTAGTCCGAATCGGAGTAGCCAACAAGATCAAAAGAATACCTCTTAGGATACGAAATGCCAAAATTTTGTGTATGTATTAGGTATCTCACTATCCTTTTCACAGCCTTAAGATGACATTCTTTAGGGGCCACTTGATATCGTGAACACATGCACACACTTAGCATAATATCGGGACGGGAGGTACATAGATATAACAATGAACCAATCATGGAGCGAATACCTTTTGATCAACCGGCTTTCCATCCTTGGTCAAGTCAAGATGTCCACTAGTAGGCATGGGGGTTTTCATACCTTTGCTTTCTTGCATGTTGAACTTCTTGAATAAGTCATTGGTATACTTTGTTTGGGAAACAAAGGTACCCTCCTTAGTTTGCTTGATTTGCAAACCAAGGAAGAACTTGAGTTCACTCATCATAGACATCTCAAACTTCTCCGACATTAGCTTTCCAAACTTTTCACTAAAATGAGGGTTAGTCGAACCAAATATGATATCATCAACATAAATTTGGCACTAAAATAATTCACCATTAACCCTTTTAGTAAAAAGAGTAGAATCAATCTTCCCAATCTCAAAGCCATTTTCAATAAGGAACTTGGTCAAGCAATTATACCACGCTCTAGGAGCTTGTTTGAGACCATAAAGAGCTTTGTGAAGTTTGTAAACATGGTCAGGTTTCTTAGGATTGACAAAGCCGGGAGGTTGTTTAACATAAACTTCCTCCTCAATTTCACCATTTAGAAAAGCACTTTTAATATCCATTTGGTACAAGGTGATATCATGGTGATTAGCATAGGAAAGTAAGATGCGGATGGACTCAAGTCTAGCAACGGGGGCATATGTCTCACCGTAGTCCATACCTTCGACTTGAGTGTAGCCTTGGGCAATGAGACGTGCTTTGCTGCGGATGACTTGACCATCTTCGTCTTTCTTGTTGCGAAACACCCATTTGGTACCAATGATGTTGTGGTTGTTGTCGGGCTTCTCGACCAATGTCCACACTTGATTTGTCTCAAAGTTGTGTAGCTCTTCATGCATAGCATTTGTCCAATCTGGATCTTCCAATGCTTCTTCAACCTTCATAGGTTCAATGCTAGAGATGAATGAATAATGTTCACAAAAATTAGCCAAACGAGTTTTAGAGCGAGTGATTCTCCCGGTTTGGATATCATTGAAGATTTGTTCGACGGGATGGTCTCTTTGAACTCTTGGTCGAACTCGTGGGAGCTTTTGCTTGGGTCGGGGTGGAACATCTTCTCCATCATCTTGTCTTTCTTATTCTTGGCCTTCTTCATTGTTGACATTGTAATTCTCTCGTCGTGGTGGAGAAGGAGGTTGATGAGGTTCATCTTGGTGTATTTCCTCGTTTTCTTCATATTGGTGTGTCCCACTTGTGGATGCTTCCATGTCAACTCTTGGTTCACCTTGTCATGAGGTAGAAGCTTCCACTTGGATGGACGAGGTAGTCTCATTCACTTCCGTTGGACGAATCTTGCCAATAGACAAGTCTTGGATTGCTTCCGAAGGGTCTTTGTCTCCTACATCAATTGGCAATTGCTCTACTTGCGAGCTGTTAGATTCATCAAACTTCACATCTATCGTCTCTTCAACCTTTCGAGTGAAATTGTTGTAGACACGATAAGTGTGAGAGTTTGAGCCATAACCAAGTAGGAAACCCTCATAAGATTTAGGAGCAAATTTAGAATGACGATGCTCGTCAAGAATGTAACACTTTGAGCCAAATACTCGAAAGTATCCAACTTGGGGTTTGTTACCGGTGAGGAGCTCGTATGCCGTCTTGCCGAGTAACTTGTGAAGATACAAGCGATTTGTTGCCTGACAAGCCATCTCAACCACTTCCGCCCAAAAGTGTTTTGGAGTCTTGTACTCATCAAGCATCGTACTTGCCATCTCGATAAGAGTGAGGTTCTTCCTCTCAACAACTCCATTTTGTTGAGGCGTGTACGTAGTCAAGAACTCATGTGAAATCCCTTCTTCGTCAATAAAGGTACCCACATTTACGTTCTTGATCTCCGTTCCATTGTCGCTGCGAACCTTCTTGATCTTCACTTCAAATTGATTTTGGGCCTTCCTTTCGAAGTTCTTGAAGATCTTTTGGACCTGTGATTTATCATCAAGAAAGAACACCCACGTAAATCTTGAAAAATCATCAACTATAACTAGACCAAATGAGTTTCCCCCGAGACTTTTGTAGGCATTGGGACCAAAGAGATCCATATGAAGTAGGTCGAGCGGTCTCCTCGTGGTCATGATGTTCTTCATGGGATGACTTCCTCCGACTTCTTTTCCTGCTTGACAAGCACTACTCAATCTATCCTTGTCAAATATAACATCTTTTACTCCAAGGATGTGATCACCTTTAATAAGCTTATCGAGATTTCGCATGCCCACATGACCTAACCTTCTATGCCACAACCAGCCTTTTGAGGATTTAGCAATTAGGAAGTTCTAGGTTGAGCCTTTCTAGTGAAATCAACAATATATAGATCACCTCTACATGTACAGGTAAAGACCAATTTATGATTATCTCTACGAAACACTTGGCAATCTACTTTAGTAAATAGGACATTGAAACCAAAGTCAGCAAGTCTAGATACGAAAAGTAAATTGTAGCCAAGGGATTCAACGAGCATAACAATTTGTATAGAGCTATCATGTGAGATGGCCACCTTACCAAGGCCAACCACCTTACCCTTTGAGTTGTCACCAAAAGTGACATACTTTCGAGGGCCGTCATTTTTAGCAAGCTCACAAAACATATCTTTGTCTCCGGTCATATGATCAGTACATCCACTATCAAGGACCCATTCCTTTCCTCCGGCCATGTAGCCACGAAGATTAGCCATAAGACCAAAGTGTCTCATAGGCTCATCGAGATCAAGGTCACTATCATCATCCTCATCATAGTATCCATTTTCAACATCGTCTTGTGATGGATCAATTCCTAGAGAGGGTAATTCATTAGATAAATGATCATCACAATAGTCATCTTTATGAATTCTAATGGTTGAGAGATGATATTGCTAATGATTCCAACATCTCCTTTGGCACTCGGAAGATTAGTAAGCTCAAATAGACAATCACCAAATTTGGGATTATTGGAACTCATCTTACTCAAGGCAAAAGATTTATGAAGAATTCCATCCAAGTTTTGCAAGGAATAGTTTGGAAATCGTTCCTCAAGAAATCTCCATATGGTGTAAGCACAATCAAGAGCATGCAAGCTATCAAACAAGTTTCTAGGCAATCCTCTAATGATTAAATTGACAGTTCTAAGATTACGGATCATGTCAATAGACTCATCAAGGGTAGGATGCAAAGGATCAACATGAGGTGCACAAGGGCTAGTGATATACTTGTTCAAATGATATTCATTGAAAATCTCAAGCATATCAATTTTCCACTCATGAAAGTACTCTCCATCAAGAATAGGCATTCTATGTCTAAGACTCCCCAATGTAGACTCATCCATCTTCCACCAAAGGTGTTGAAACCAAAGCAATGGAGACCAATGCTCTGATACCAATTGAAAGGATCGAGAAGAGGTGTCTAGAGGGGGGTGAATAGACTCTTAACAAGAAAAAGTTGCAGTTTTTTATTTTCTTCAAGTTAAGGTGGAGTTTTAGGACAGGTTTAAACATTCACAATACATTCAAGCAAGCATGGCAAGATTATATGAGCAGCGGAAAGTAAAGCATGCAATTTGCAAGAAAGTAAAGGGATGGGATTGGAGTGTGAAACACAATAGGAGATACGGAGATTTTTGGCATGGTTCCGATAGGTGGTGCTATCGTACATCCACGTTGATGGAGACTTCAAGCCATGAAAGGATCGAGAAGAGGTGTCTAGAGGGGGGATGATTAGACACTAAGTGCCAAAAGTTGCGGTTTTTAATATTCTTAAGTTTAAGTGGAGTTTAAGCACAAGTTTAACAAACACAATACATATCAAGCAAGCATGCAATGAGTATATGAGCAGCGGAAAGTAAAGCATGCAACTTGCAAGAATGTAAAGAGAATGGTTTGGAGTATTCAAACACAATTGGAGACACGGATGTTTTTGCCGTGGTTCCGATAGGTGGTGCTATCGTACATCCACGTTGATGGAGACTTCAACCCACGGAGGGTAACGGTTGCGAGAGTCCACGGAGGGCTCCACCCACGAAGGGTCCACGAAGAAGCAACCTTGTCTATCCCACCATGGCCATCGCCCACGAAGGACTTGCCTCACTAGGCTAGATCTTCACGAAGTACGCGATCTCCTTGCCCGTACAAACTCCTTGCTTCAACTCCACAATCTTGACAGAGGCTCCCAAGTGACACCTAACCAATCTAGGAGACACCACTCTCCAAAAGGTAATAGACGGTGTGTTGATGATGAACTCCTTGCTATTGTGCTTCAAATGATAGTCTCCCCAACACTCAACTCTCTCTCACAGATTTGGATTTGGTGGATAGATGATTTGAGTGGAAAGCAACTTGGAGAAGGCTAAAGATTAAGATTTATGTGGTTGGAGTGGATTATCTTGACCTCAACACATGAGTAGGTGGTTCTCTCTTAGAAAATGTATGATGGAAGTGTAGGCATGTTCTGATGGCTCTCCCCACAAATGAAGAGTGGGTGGAGGGGTATTTATAGCCTCCACACAAAATCTAACCATTACACACAAATCACCAAACTCGGTGGGACCGAATCAGATAACTCGGTCGGACCGATTTAGTTCATAATGTGACCGTTTGGAATTTCGGTGGGACCGATATGATCAACTCGGTGGGACTGACGTGCTAGGGTTAGGGTAAAACATCATGTCGGTTTGACCGATTATGCAAACTCGATGTGACTGATTTTGGTAATAGGCAAAACAGAGAGTTAGTCAAGCAGACTCGATGGGACCGATTGCATATCTCGGTGGGACAGAAATTATTGCAATGGGTAACAGAGAGTTTGCAAGCCCATCTCGGTGAGACCGAGATCCCATCGGTGAGACCGAATTGATTAGGGTTTGTGGCAGTGGCTATGTCAAGTGAACTCGGTGGCGCCGGATGGAAAATTTTGGTGGGGCCGAGTTTGACTTTTGGTTTGGGACATAAGTGGATATGGGAAAGTGGTTGAGGGTTTTGGAGCATATCACTGAGCATTTTGAGCAAGCAAGCCATTAAGCAACACCTCATCCCCTTTTAATAGTATTGGCTTTCCTATGGACTCAATGTGATCTTGGATCACTAAAAGTAAAATGTAGAGTCTTGAGCTTTTGAGCTTGAGCCAATCCTTAGCATCTTTAAAGGGTTCCATATCTTGTTGTCCACGCCACTCCATCTATTGAACTTGTCTGAAATATACTAGAGGAAAACATTAGTCCAACAAGAGATATGTTGACATTAATTACCAAAACCACCCAGGGAGCACTTGTGCTTTCAATCTCCCCCTTTTTGGTAATTGATGACAACATACTCAAAGCTTTAGATAAAGATATAGAGAATAACAAGTAAAGCTTTGGAAAGACATGTAACATGCATAGGCTCCCCCTACATGTATGCAATCATGTCAATATGAAATGTAAGAGCATGTGAGTGCGTAATCATGACAGAGTAGGAAAAGTGTTACATGTATCTTGGCTATATGCATCAGGGCAAATGATATGAATATATGAAGTGTAACTTCATGTTCATGATTCCTTCTTGCAAACAATATGTACATCAACAAGAAATCATCATGCACATGAGTGTGATGCATATACTTACTTTGTGGTCATGAGCTGGCTTAGGAAGAGATGAACCTGAGTAAACACGGTTAGATAACACAGATACATCTACTAGACAGAGCAAACAAAAGAAGCCACAAGAGTACCAAGATTGGGATAACATGTAGACAATGAGTACTAGGTACTCCCATTGGATATAGACATGTCCCCAAAGGTAAAAGATATGCAATGAATTCAAAGACTTCCATCCCTAGCAGTCTTTCTCCATGATGATTGGGTGTGATAAGCTCTACGTTCACATACAACGGGTGCAAGAGAGTTTTGCACATGCGGAATACTCGGGTTAAACTTGACGAGCCTAGCATGTACAGACATGGCCTCGGAACACTGGAGACTGAAAGATCGAACGTGAATCATATAGTAAATATGATCAACATAGAGATGTTCACCATTGAAGACTACTCCATCTCACATGATGATCAGACATGGTTTATGACTCAAGGGATGTCCATCTAAGTGGGAGTTCTTTAGTAATATGATTAATTGAACTTATTTTATCATGAACTTAGTCCTGATAGTTTTGCATATCTATGTTGTAGATCAATAGCTCGCGATATAGCTCCTTTTTATATATGTTCCTAGAGAAAACTAAGTTAAAATATGATAGTAGCAATGATGTGAACTGGGTCCATGATTTGAGGATTATCCTTATTGTTGCACAGAAGAATTATGTCCTTGATGCACCGCTAGGTGACAGACCTGTTGCAGGAGCAGATGTAGACGTTATGAACGTTTGACAAGCTCGGTATGATGACTACTTGATAGTTTAGTGCACCATGCTTTACAGCTTAGAACCGGGACTTCAAAAATGTTTTGAACGCAGTGGAGCATATGAGATGTTCCAATAGCTGAAAATGATATTTCAGACTCATGCCCGTGTTAAGAGGTATAAGACCTCTGACAAGTACTTTGCCTTCAAGATGGAGGAGAATAGCTCAGCTAGTGAGCATGTGCTGAGAATGTCTGGGTACTATAGTCGCTTAAATCAAGTGGGAGTTAATCTTCTAGATAAGATAGTGATTGATAGAGTTCTCTAGTCACTATCACCAAGTTACTAGAACTTCGCGATGAACTATAATATGCAAGGGATGACAAAAACGATTCCCAAAGCTCATCATGATGCTGAAATCGGCGAAGGTTGAAATCAAGAAATAGCATCAAGTTTTATGGTTAACAAGACCACTAGTTTCAAGAAAAAGGAAAAGAAAGGGAACTTCAAGAAGAATGACAAGCAAGTTGCCACTCCCGTGAAGAAGCCCAAAGCTAGAACTAAACCCGCAACAGAGTGATTCTACTGCAAAGGAAATGGTCACTGGAGGTGGAACTACCCCAAATACTTGGCGGATAAGAAGGATGGCAAAGTGAACAAAGGTATATTTCATATACATGTTATTGATGTGTACTTTACTAGTTTTCATAGTAACCCTAGGGTATTTGATACTAGTTCAGTTGCTAAGATTAGTAACTCGAAACGGGAATTGCAGAATGAACAAAGACTAGTTAAGGACGAGGTGACGATGTGTGTTGGAGGTAATTCCAAGGTTGATATGATCACCATCGCACACTCTCTCTACCCTCGGGATTAGTGTTGGACCTAAATAAATGTTTTTTGGTGTTTACATTGAGCATGAATATGATTGGATCATGTTTAATGCGATATAGTTATTCATTTAAGTAGAGAATAATTGTTGTTCTATTTACATGAATAAAACCTTCTATGGTCATACACGCAATGTAAATGGTTTATTAAATCTTGATCGTAGTGATACAAATATTCATAATATTGATGCCAAAAGATGCAAAGTTGGTAATGATAGTGCAAAATATTTGTGGCACTGCTGTTTAGGTCATATTGGGGTAAAGCGCATGAAGAAACTCCTTGCAGATGGGCTTTTGGAATCACTTGATGATGAATCATTTGATACTTGCGAACCATGCCTCATGGGCAAGATGACTAAAACTCCGTTCTCTGGAACAATGGAGCGAGCTAATGACTCATTGGAAATAATACATACCGATATATGCGATCCGATGAATGTTGGGGCTCGCAGCGGGTATCGTTATTTTCTGACCTTCACAGATGATTTGAGCAGATATGGGTATATCTACTTAATGAAACACAAGTCTGGAACATTTGATAAGTTCAAACAATTTCAGAGTGAAGTGGAGAATCATCGTAAACAAGAAAATAAAGTTTCTACGATCTGATCGGAGAGGGGAATATTTGAGTTACGAGTTCGGCCTTCATTAAAACTGTAAGTGCATCTAGTGCCACCCCTAGTTGGTTTTGGAGTATTGACGATAAACTTGGTTGAGGGACTAATGTGTTTGTGAGAATTGCAGGATAACACAGGTAGTATTCCCATATTGATTTGGTTTACCTACCAGAGATGACCCCTAAAAATGTGTGAAGACATTGAAGACAATGGTGGTCTGTGAAGAGATTCACATTGAAGACTATGACATGAGAAGACATCGTATGAAGACTAAGGAGTGCGCAGACATAGTTGTTTCGTAGTTTCCTTTTCTTCTTTGTTGAGTCATAGGAACCACTGTACTATTAAGTGGGGTCCAAGTGAACAAAGTCAGAGTGACTGATGTGATGCTCAACTAAATCCTATGCCTTCAAACGAAGACAATGAGAGAAAATGTTATCCAGAGCTGGATGAGTCAGCTTTACTTAGAGCCCAAGTCAAGCTGCCGCGTGTGTTTGAAATCTGACCGTTGGACACGTGTCATTTCCTTAGTGACCTAGGGTCATTTCTGACAAATCAGGTCGGGTTGACTCCTGGCTATAAATATCCCACCCCTACACCATAAATTGGTGGCTGCTCAGAGTTAGTACACGGCTTTTGTCGTTTGAGAGCAACCCACCCCCGAAGCATTTGAGAGAGATATCCTTGCGAGGACAAAGCCAAAAACACCCAGAGCCAAAAGAGTGTTAGACATCACTGAAGTCTTTCTGACCGCGTGATCTGAAGACTTGTTACACTTGAGGACTATGAATCCTCCAGTCGGTTAGTCGTCGGGTTTTGAGCATCCAAGAGTCATTGTGGATTGCCGGTGAACGAAGTCTGTGAAGGTTTGGAAGTGTACCTTGAAGACTTACCAAAGTGGTTGGGCGAGGACTAAGTGTCCTTAGCTCAAGGGGAATAAGGTGAAGACGCGGTCTTCTGAGTTAAATCTCAGCCTCCCTAACCAGACGTACGGTTGTCACAACAACTGTACTGGTCCAACAAATCCTTGTCCTCTCCAAGCAATTGGTTCTATCTCATACCTCTCTTTACTTATGGTTTGTCTTCATAAAGTCATTTCCTGCTTGCATGATCTGATTGACTTCACTGTGTGAAGACTGTTGTTGGTTGGCTTCATACTATCTTCCATTTTGATCCATGCTACCTAGCTGCTAATAGTCTGCGTGCTTTCACTTCATTGCTTACTTGACTATGGTTTGTCTAGTGTAGTCTACCTTCAGCTGCATATCAATAGGTTCATTTATTATGTTAGTCTTCAAAGCCCCCATGTTTTGAAGACATTATGGTCGTGTGAGTGCTCTGGAAATTGGAAAGCTAGTCTGGGACTGGCTCTCCAAGGTCAACAAAGGCGTCTCAACCCAGAGAGACTCAAGGATCAGTGTTCTTCGCAACCTCTTCAACCGCTTCAAGAGAAATGACAATAAGAATGTTTAGCTTACATTTGATCACCTCACTGATATCACAAATGAGCTTCATGCACTCGGTGCCACTGAGATCACCAAGCATGAAATCGTCAAGACATTCTTGAGATCGCTTGACAGCTCATTCGACACCCTGGCCCTGATGATTCAAGAACGCCCTAACTTCAAGACTCTCGATCCGTCTGACATACTTGAGAGGCTTAACACACATGAGTTACAGTTATCTGAGAAAAGAGATATCTATGGTCCCAATTATGGCCGAACTCGCGCTTTTAAGGCAAAGGTTGTTTCCTCATCTGAAGAGGAATCTGACTGCTTTTCCAAGGATATCGAAGACATTGGAAAGGAGCTTGCTATGCCTGTGAATAAGTTTCAGAGGTTCACCAAGAAGAAAGGCTTCGGAAAGTCTTCAAGATCCATCTCAAGAAATGATGAAGCTTCCTCTCGTGAACACAAGAAGAGAACATGCCACAAGTGCAAGAAACCTGGTCACTATATCTCTGAGTGTCCACAATGGGACAATGAGACCAAGAGGAAGAAGAAGAAGAAGAGCAAGGACTATGATTCTGACGACAAGAAGAAGAAGAAATACTCAAAGTCTTCTTCAAAGTCTTCATCACACAAGAAGAGCTCATCTGGCAAGGCTCTAGTATTTGTTGGCAAGGAGATGGATTCAGAGGAGGAGTCTGCTTCTGAGGAGGCTGAGGTGGAGTCCGAGGAGGAGTCCGATTCACGCGTGGCAAGCATGGCTCTAGCTACTGCTTATGTTGCCAAGCCCATCTTCAACACTCAAGACAATGGCCCCATCACCAACGCTGATGCTAATGATGAGGATGACTCTGCTCCCACCTACTACTTCATGGCACGCGGTGCCAAGGTAAACTCATGCGATGCTTACTTTGAAACATCAAGTGAAGATGACTCTGAATACGAATCTAAACCTAGCTACAAAAAACTTGCTAAAATTGCAACTGAACAACAGAATGCTATGGAACATATTCAAAAATAGCTAGACAAAAGCGATGACCTGTTGGACACGGAAATGACCCGATCTTAGTCCTTAATTGAAGACATAAAAAATCTGCATGTTAAGTATGAGGAACTTGAAAGTCATCATGAAATGCTCTCAACAACTCATGAAAAGCTTTCCTACGATTATCTTGGAAGGAAGCAAGAACTTGAGAACATGAGAGCGTCTCATGAAGATCTTCAAAAAGAGAATGAGTCACTCCGCGCTCAACAGACCAGTTCCGCTCAGGAAGGATTTGAACCACCATGTCTAAAATGCCTTGAGCGTGATAACACTGTCTCTACTTCTGAATATTCTACTGTTGCTACTGTTGCAATATCTTCAACTGCTGATATGGTAACTAACCCCTCTACCGAGAATACCACTACTATTGCTGATGAGAATGCCAGGTTGAAGACATTGCTTGAGACAGGAATGCACAAAAGTCTCAAAGGGCACCAGACACTATGTGATGTCCTCAAAAAGCAGATTTTGAACTAAAACCCTAGGGAAGAGGGTGTTGGGTTCGAGAGGAAAATGAACGTTGATGGCTCTTACTGGAAGCCTAAGCAGTATCCCAAAACCACATGGGTTGCTGCAAAGGGACCTCCAGTGGATCCATCTACCCTATCTAGCTTTACTTGTGCTAACCTGATTATCCTTGATGAATCCTTTGATGCAAACTATAAACTATTTAAAAATCAGAATGGTGAAGTGTTTGCCAGGTATATTGGTACTAACTGTAGGAATGGACCCCCTTTGAAGAAGATCTGGGTGCCCAAGAGTTGTCTTGAGAATCTTCAGGTGAATGTCATCATGACACCACCTGGGAAGAAGACAAACCCCAGACCAAAGGCTTCATATGGTCCAAAGGCTTCATACAGGCAGAGGACTCACTAGAGTCACCCTAACGCCAATGTTTTGCAGGGAAACCATACTCAAACTTATGAATATGAGCGTGTTTCATCAAACCGCTATGTTCGTAAGACCACGAACTTTTCTGCTTATTCTTATGAGTATTATTAACCTCTTGCGAGGCTATTTGCTAGGGCTCCAAAGCCAAAGTTCTCCGATGCTGCACTTAGACTCATTGCTTCTAAGCCACCCCTGAAGATGTGGGTGGTTAAGAAAAATTAACTCTCTTTTGCAGGGAAAGGTCTCCAGCCGCAAATCACAGGCGTTTGATGCTTATGCTGGGGACCTAAAACATCTTGTGGGGCGCAAGATAAAATGCCCAAATGGTTTTACTATGTATTTTGTTCCTGGATTCCTTGACAATCATCCTATCTGCCCTAACCAGGATCTAAACTTTGATAATCTGCTTGTTCGTCAAATGTTTATGCTTCACATTTCCCTTGGTGAAGCCTATCCCCCTAACTGGACTGTAGGGTACGATACCAAAGGCTTTTGAGTGGATTATGGACAGTGGATGCACTAACCACAAGACTGGTGATCGAAGTCTTCTCATGGACTCAACCTTACGTCCATCTGACAAAAGTCACATCACATTTGCTGACATTGGTAAAAGCAAGGTATTGGGTCTAGGTAGAGTTGCAATCTCAAAGGATCAACACATGGATAAAGTGATGCATGTTGAATCCCTTGGTTTCAACTTAATGTCTGTCTCAATGCTTTGTGACTTGAACATGATTGTGATATTTGGAAAATATCGTTGCCTTGTTCTCATGGAACCTGACAAATCTCTAGTCTTTGATGGGTACCGAAAAGATGATCTGTACATGCTAGATTTCTCAGTAGGACCACAGTTGGCCATATGCCTTCTAGCAAAAGCTTTAGAGTGCTGACTCTCGCATCGGAGGCTATGGCATGTTGGCATGAGGATCTTGTACACACTCGCGAAGAAGAAACATGTCATAGGCATCTAGGGCGTCAAGTTCAAGAAGGATCATCTATGTGGTGCCCGCGAAGATGGAAAGATGACAAGGGCCAAGCATCCCTCGAAGACAATCATGAAGACATCTTGTCCCTTCAAGCTACTTCACATGGACTTATTTGGCCCTACCCACTACTCTACTCTCACTACCACTGCTTGCCTCTATGGCTTCATCATTGTCGATGATTACTCAAGATATACATGGGTGCATATAATCCTCTACAAGAATGAAGCGCAGGATGTCTTCAGATGATTCGCCAATCGTGCCATGATGAACTATGGCATCAAGATCAAGCACATCAGAAGTGACAATGACACAGAGTTCAAGAACACCGGCCTCGACACTTAATCTTGATACATTGGGCATCACTCATGATTTCTCTGCTCCATACACACCTCAGTAGAATGGCACCGTGGAGCACAAGAACAGAGCCCTCATTGAGATGGCTCGGATGATGCTTGATGAGTACAAGACTCCAAGGAAGTTATGGCCTGAAGCCATTGATACTGCATGCCATGTCATCAACCGTGTTTATCTTCACAAGCTTCTAAAGAAGACATCCTATGAGCCCCTAACTGGTAAGAAGCCAAATGTCAGTTACTTCAGAGTATTTGGTGCTAGGTGTTGGAACAAGGATCCACATCACACTTCCAAATTTGCATCAAAAGCACATGAAGGTTTTATGCTTGGCTACGGAAAGGATTCACACTCCTATAGAGTCTTCAACCTCTTTCACTATAAAGTGGTTAAAACCGTGGATGTGCGGTTCTATGAGACTAATGGCTCGCAAAGAGAGCATCTGCCAAATGTGCTAGATGAAGTCTCACCTAGTGAATCAATCAAGCTTATGGCTATTGGAGAAATGATACCTTCAGAGGCACATGCTGAAGAAGAAATCATCATTTCTGCAGCTAATGAACCTGAAGACACTGCTCAGCCTGAAGCCAATGCTGAGGACGAAGACAATGATTGGCAAGGGAAACATCTTCGTCCAGTTCATCCTTGTGTTGCGAATGAAGTATAGATCGAGAAGATAATTGATAGCATCAATGCACCTGGTCTACTCACTCGTTCAAGAGCAACATAGCTAGCAAATTTCAGTGGGCACTTTGCATTTGTCTCTATATCTAAACCCAAGAAAGTTGCTGAAGCCTTCATGGAACCTGAATGGATTCAAGCTATGCAAGAAGAGCTTCAACAGTTCGAGCTGAACAATATGTGGGAATTGGTTAAGTGTCCCGATCCTCGCAAGCACAATATCATAGGCACCAAATGGATCTATCGCAACAAACAAGATGAGCATGGTCAAGTTCTCAGAAACAAGGCTTGTCTCGTTGCTCAAGGATACACTCAAGTTGAAGGGATTTGTCGGTGTTCTAGGAATGGGGGTCCCCAGACTTGCCTGCCTGCGGCCCACGGCGTGGCTTTGCTGGCAGGCCTGTACGGCCCATGTTCATCAACAAGGAATCAAGACCCTCACGAGGGGCCAAGCCTCGCAAGGCGGATGACACAAGACCTTATCAGGAGTGGCCTCGCCAGGCTGGCTCGTGAGGGGTGGAGAATTCAAGGTCAGGCAAACCTCGCGAGGTTCTCATGACGTGAGCCACGACGATCGAGACCAGACGGGCGCCAGCGCGCGCAACGTCCTAGTTTCCACTTTGGTGCTAAGGGGGCAAGCGCAGGCGCGGAGTATCGAGGCATCAAACAAAGGTTTCCATATTGGTGCAACGAGACCAAGACCAGAAGGACAACAAGACAGAGGACACCATGGAGCCCAGGACGGCGTCACCACCAGAACCTATGGTAGGCGAAGACCACCTTTTGTTAGGATAGCTTTTACTAGTTGTCCCCTTTCAAATTGGCCGTTGTTGGTTCCCTTCCCGCTCAATATTTGGGGAGAGGATCAGGGCCTCTATAAATAGGACTAGCCACCACCATAGGCGAGAGGAAGAAGGATCAAGTTCATCCTCAGCCACACAAGTGTACCAAGCACAAGAACACCTCAACCTGAGGAGGCTGTTCTCCCCCTTGTACTATTCGTCCTCAGCCCAAGAGGCAATCCACCACCACCACATTGGAGCAGGATATTACACCACCATGGTGGTCCGAACCAGTATAAATCTTGGTTCCTTTGAGTTGCGAGTTCGTTGAGTTAGTTCATGAGATCTAGGCTAAGTTAGGATGCGGATCTATAGGGGGGAGATCATCGCACGCACCCAAGTGTCCGAACCTTAAGGGTTTTGCCAAAACTCGTGATCCGACATTTGGCTCGCCAGGTAGGGGAGCGCCGGAGCTTCTTCCCCACCAGGCGATCCGCCGACGCTCCGTGGTTCCGATGTCCGGCGACCCGAGGGCTGATGACGACCAATGGGCAGCCTGGCATGCCCGGGCGGCGCCGCCCGCCCAGGAAGTCTTCAACCCGACGTCTCAGGCAGCGCATGCCCCAAACACTATGGGGCGTGGGCGGTGCAGCCACTCACCCTCTGCTCTTACCCCTGACTGACGCGAGTCACTGCAAGGGCCGCCAGCCACGCCCCAGCGATAGCGCCGCACACCAGGAGGGAGCAGGCGAACATGTGGGTCGCGCTCATAGTGGCACGGGAGCTGC
This sequence comes from Triticum monococcum, assembly GCA_034509565.1. NCBI lineage: Eukaryota > Viridiplantae > Streptophyta > Magnoliopsida > Poales > Poaceae > Triticum > Triticum monococcum. The sequence continues at coordinate 196,944,816 of CM067842.1, read as the reverse complement.
TGCGGTGCCGGCTGATGGAGAGCGGCCGAGATGCACTGCTGGAACGCGTTGCCGAGCTCCTGGACGCGGCGGCCATGGGAGCACCGCTCTTCTGCTACCAGCTCACGCCCCAGGCGGTGGCAGGATCCCACGGCAGGCCTCGCCGCGCCCGCGTACCCCCAAGTGCGCCCGGAGGCTTCATCGACATCAGCGCGGTCGGGCATCCCCTCGCATCCAAGCCACCTCGGATGGGCGCGGGCACGAGCGTCCTCGCACACGGCCTCATCGGAGCACCACCCCGCCACCCTCAGGACAACGTGACGGGCCGAGCGACATGGAGCGTGGGGCACTTCGGCAAGGTCTTCGGGGCAGCGGCCTCAGAGGCCTACATGCCCTGCATGATGGATCAGGAGTACATGCCAGAGGACGACCCCATCTCGTTCCTCGGGCCAGGATGGGAGGAGAAGGCATTAGGAGCTGAAGCCTTCCAGGAGCCGCCAGAGAGCCCCGCCGGCCGCGCCGTCGACGACAGATAGTTGGTACCATTAATCCCTCAGGGGCAAGCTTACGCTAACCATGAGTCACATGTGAACCAGGTCACGACACTAAAGATGGTTCCGGCAAGGCAATGCCCGCCCCGACAGGAGAGACCCGCTGGGGGCTGTGTGGAAGGGGCCAGGAACAAGGCCCCTCCCCATGTCACACAGAGCAAGGCAACGCCCGAAGGTAGGCCCTCTGCCGGGGTGGTGACGGCGACCTTTCCCCCGGCAGAGGACCCATGGTCGCCGAGGGCGCCGCTGGCGTCCCCTCTACCGTCGTTGGGCCATTCTAGTTTCCGGTCGTCCCAGCGGTGGTAGGGGGTGGCGCAAGGCGGGGCCCTCGTCAGGCGATATGAAGTAAGGCTCACGCCTGTGAAGATCGCTGCCCATGACACTCACATAATAATGAGTGGGGCTGTACATGCCCCGAAGCCTCAGGAGAGCCAGCCTCGGGCCTTAGGGGCTCCCTCCTATGCCAAGTGGCAGCACTTAGCTCCGCGCTGGTGACAAGACGTCGAAGACTAGACTAGGCATCGGACGCGGCTATTTTCTTTGGATCTCTTTTTTGTAACCCTGCCTTCTGGATTTGGATTTAAGTTGAAGTTGAATTTTAATTGATTCACGCGGGGGGATGCCTTTTCTCGTTCGAGCTATTTCTCGCAGTCTAGTTCTTGCCTTATTTCGGAGTTCGCGCCAGTCGGTCCCCTCGCGGGCCCCTCGCGAGCCGGGCTAGGCACGAAGCACACGAGCTACGCACGTGCCAAGCCATGGATGGTGCTTGCTTATCACACGGCCCCCTCGAGCGTGTCGTTGAACTCCTCAAGAGCTTCTCAAAAACCTGCAATCTCTTGGGTCGGTTTTGGGCTCGTCCAAGCTAAGGTAACCGACAACAACAACCCTGCCCCGACATGCGTAAGCTCGTGAAGATGCATAGTCAATTTGACACAGAAGGATAATAGCTACGATTGTTTACATGAGGGGATCCCCCTCTCAAAATGTTCTTACAATCTTTCGGGGCCACGCCCCAGTTTTTACAGGGTAAACGACAGGGAACAAGGGATCAGCCGGATATGTCACGCGCCGCGGCCCCCACGTCACCTTCAGATGCACCGCTGGCGTCGCTGTTGCCATCGTCGGCGTCGCCCCCACCTTCATCGGTGCCGGCGTCGCCGCCGTCAACCATGTCGCCTTCGTCTGCCAGAACCACTACCCCGTTGTCATCGGAAGCGAAGGCCTTGACCAGTGCATCCACATTGCCTTCAACCCAACGCGCCAGGTCGCCCCGGATGGCTTCCAGTACGGGAGCAATGGCAGCATCAAAATCAAAGTCGGGAACGATGTTTTGGAGGTGGCTGAAGATGGGGGAGAACGCGTGCCCGAGTAGACTGCGACTCATCTCCACAACAAGTTGGCGAGCCCTCTTGGAACGGTTCTGCAGGCGCGTCCCGACATCCCCAAAGAAGCGGAGGTGGCCGGCGTAGTCGTTTGCATGGGGATGAGGAGCATTCTCATCGCAGATATGGCCCAAGGCATTGGTGGCCCGGTTCCTGAGGTCCTCGAGCATGGGGCGTGCACACGCTCTAACGTCCGTCGCTCAAGCACTTCATCCCTATTCTGCCGCATGACGGACTTGGCGTCGGCGACCCACTACTGAAGAGAGAGCAGCTCGGTGCGGGCGCGGAAGCGAGCTCAGCCTGCGCCGAGGCCAAGGCTGATGCGGTGGCCTCCTCGCGCCGCTCCACCTCGACCAACCTGGACTTGACGGCAGCAGTCCTACCGCCGGCCCCGGCTTCCACGAGCTTCAGTTTCAGGTTGTGCCTACTCTCAAGATCCGCACGAGCCTAGGCTACTCGACGGTTGACCTCTTCCTGGGCGCTGACCTCACGCGCGCCGACGTCGTCCTCCGCCTGAGCAACCTGGCGCTCTCTCATCTCCAGCCATTCGAGTTCAAGGCTACGCTCCACGGCTTCCAGCGCCAGCACCTCCTCACGCTTCCGGATCTCTTCCTCGTCGGCGGGCGACCCCCTCAATGACTCACGGGCAGCCCTACGCGCCTCCACCTGCTGATCCAAGACAGCTCTCCAGGCTTGGAGCTCCCACACATGTTTCTCCCCGGCCTCGCGACGGCGGTCAGCTTCACGAGCCTCCTCCAGAGCTCGGGAGCAGGCCTCATGGGAGGCTGCAACGGAAGCCTCGTCCTTCATGTTATCTAGCTCACGCTGGTGGCGCCCGAGGTTGATGGCCACTTTCAGCTTGTGCCACTCCTTTGCCAACCGAAGGCCCTCGGTCTCAAGGCGCACGTCGACACCCCCAAGTTCTTCACTGAGTCAGTTCATCGCACCCATCGCCTCCTGGAAGAGCTCATGACGAACAGCGCTCTACCTACGCTCGAACTCGAGCGCACGACCCATCTCGCCTCCGCTACGGGGGCTGTGGGCAACGCCCGGCGGGGTGCGCCCCCTCTCAGCAGGGGGCTGGGGGCTGGCATGGCCCCAGGCGCTAGCCGGCCCTCGCGAGGGGCCCACTGCTTGAACAGAACCCCAGGATCAAAGCCAGCCAGCTGCCGTCCGTGACCAGGGGAGGAGCCCTTGGCACGCTTGTTGCGCTCCGAGCAAGGCCGCGAAGGAAGGACGGGAAAGGCGCAAGCTCAAGGCGCCTTGATGATGGGCCAACTGCAGCGGTTGACCCCACTCTGTGGGCTTCGCATGAGCTTGCAGCGCTCGGGCTTGGTGGGTGCAACTGGACGAGAGGAGCTGCTTATTCGGAGATTTTACGGCCTTGGCAGAAGGGGTCCTGAGGGGATAATCGTCAGGAAGGAAACCGGCACACAGAAGATCACCAAGATAAGGTACTTACTCGTCAACGGTGATGTACTTCCTTCGTTTCAACGGCCCGAAGGTGCCGCTGCGGCAGCTTGGGGACCCCTTTCTCTTGCGGAGTTCTGCGAAGTCCACGCACAGCCGGCCGAAGCACTGGACATGGAGGCCGACACGAGGAACGGCTGGAGAAGTGCTCGGAGGGGCAGCATCAGAAGCGCCAGGATGAGGAGAGCTGGCCGGCTCTACCTCGCAGTGACTTGCCGAGGCCTCAGGAGCCCCGGTTGCGGGAAACGCGGGCTGCATCGCCCCTTCAATCGCCGCCCTAGGGCAATAGTCATGAGACCCCGAGGTCGATGCTTCGGGAGTCCTGGGCGGCATCAGCATCTCGGCACCTTCACTATCAGCCCCCAGCGGTGTACGCCCCCCTGCACCAACACTAGGGGCAAGCTCTGCGCCAGCGTCGAGGAAAGGAACCAGGACAATGGGGTTCTCGCGGGGCCCCATGAGGCCAGCTGGACGCAACCCCCCCCCCCCCCACTCGTCGAAGGAGGGCATCTGCTTCGCGAACGACATCTTGTTCGAGCAACGGTACAAAACACAACTCTTCCTCGGCAAGTCGTCTGGCAACGGGACGCTCATCAGGACCTCAAACACCGTTCACCGCGCCTCATGGGAGAGCTTAGACTCCTGAAGTCTCATGTGGTCCTGGCTGCTGAGCAAGGCCCACATCGGCCGAGAGTGGCGCTGAAGCGGAGCAATTCGGCGCCGAACGAACTCCCTCACCACCATAGGCGCAGTCACGCCAAGGTCTTTGAGCCATCTCAACCTTAGCCAGACGGGGACAAGGCGTGGATCGGCGAGCCTTCGCTGGCACCAACCGGAGTTAGGAATGGCGGGCTTAGACGGAGATGAGAGCAGGGGGCTGAGCACTCCGGCGTCAACAAACACCCACCGTGTCTAGAACCCGCTCGCGTATGGTGTAAGCTCGAAGTCAATCCCGTCGCCGTCTGTCGCCGCCACGGCTTGAAAGCTCAGGCACCCGGAGCTCTGCCTAGGATCAATCAGGTGTAGCGAGAAGAAGTGGCGGAAAAGATCCACAGAAGGAGCAATGCCGACCATGGCCTCACAAATGAAGGCAAAGACGGCAAACAGGGTTACGGATTGGGGATCAAGGTGCAACATTTGGATCTGATAATGGGAAAGCAGTGCGTTGAGGAAGACGGAGAAAGGAGGGACCAAGCCATCCTAGAGGGCGTCGATGAAGAAGGGGACCTCAGTGGCCGTCCGGTCAATGTGAGCACAGGAAGCGGGCCAAGCCACCGTCTCTCCCCACTCATTGAAGCTGGATGCGAGCATGGGACGCACCTTGCCCATGGCCTCATCGTTGAGCACCCGCGATCGGCCTACTGCGGGATCGGCGGCCGGGGGCGCACTAGCCGAAGACAGAGGCTTCTTCCCTTTATCCGCTTGTGTCGGCGCCATGGCGATGGGGCAAGCAGAGCTAAGGTCAGATTGGAAAGAGGAGCAGAGTCTAGGGGAAGCAGAGGAATTGGAGGAGAATGGAGCAAGCGATGGAAGAATAACCGTGTAGACCGCGGTGGCCATTTAGCCAGGCGGGTACCAAGGCAGCGTGGGGAAGCGGAGATGCCCACGTCCAATCAACCGCCACACGTCGACCGAGGCTGCAGGCTATTGGGGTCCACGGCGCTCCGCACTTGATCCTTGGCTTTGCCTCGAAGCCAAGCCCGAGCGCGCCTTGGGCCCGGGGGCTATTGTCGGCGTTCTGGGAACGGGGGTCCCCTGACTTGCCTGCCTGCGGTCCACGGCGTGGCTTTGCTGGCAGGCATGTATGACCCATCTTCATCAACAAGGAATCAAGACCCTCGCGAGGGGCCAAGCCTCGCGAGGCGGAAGACACAAGACCTCCTCAGGAGCGGTCTCGCCAGGCTGGCTCATGAGGGGTGGAGAGTTCAAGGTCGGGCAAACCTCACGAGGTTCTTGTGACGTGAGCCATGACGATCGAGACCAAGCGAGCGCCAGCGCGCGCTGCGTCCTCATTTCCTCTTTGGTGCTAAGGGGGCAAGCGCAGGCGGGGAGTACCGAGGCATCAAGAAAAGGTTTCCATATTGGTGCAACAAGACATAGACCAGAAGGACGGCAAGACGGAGGCCACCATGGATCCCAGGACAGCGTCACCACCAGAACCTTTGGCAGGCGAAGACCACCTTTTGTCGGGATAGCTTGTACTAGCTGTCCCCTTTCAAATTGGACATTGTTGGCTCCCTTCCCGCTCAATATTTGGGGAGAGGATCAGGGCCTCTATAAATAGGACTAGCCACCACCAAGGCGAGAGGAAGAAGGATCAAGTTCATCCTCAGCCACACAAGTGTACCAAGCACAAGAAGACCTCAACTTGAGGAGGCTGTTCCCCCCCCTTGTACTGTTCATCCTCAGCCCAAGAGACAATCCACCACCACACTGGAGTAGGGTATTACACTACCACGGTGGCCCGAACCAGTATAAATCTTGTGTCCTTTGAGTTGCGAGTTCATCGAGTTAGTTCGTGAGATCTAGGCTAAGTTGGGACACAGATCGATAGGGGTGGAGATCTTCGCATGCACCCCAGTGTTCGAACCTTAAGCGTTTTGCCGGAACCCGTGATCTGACAGGATTGACTTTGATGAAACATTTGCTCCGGTGGCTTGGCTTGAAGCCATTCGCATACTGCTAGCCTATGCCAACCATCACAACATCCTCCTGTACCAAATGGATGTGAAGAGTGCTTTTCTCAATGGCAAGATTGAAGAAGAAGTGTATGTTGCACAACCACCTGGCTTTGAAGACCCAAAACATCCTGACATGGTATAAAAGCTCAACAAGGCACTGTATGGCCTCAAACAAGCCCTTCATGCTTGGTATGACACACTTAAAGACTTCCTGAAGAGAAAAGGCTTCAAACCTAGTTCCCTGGACCCCACTCTCTTCACGAAGACATACGATGGTGAAATGTTTGTATGCCAGATCTATGTGGATGACATTATCTTCGGCTGCACTAACAAGAGATACAGTGATGAGTTTGGATGCATGATGCAAGAGCAATATCAGATGTCCATGATGGGTGAGCTGAAATTCTTCCTCGGTCTTCAAATCCGTCAGCAGAGCAATGGCATTTTCATATCTCAAGAGAAATACCTCAAAGATTGCCTGAAGAAGTTGGGAATGCAAGACTACAAAGGGTACATGACGCCAATGCCAACCAAAGGTCAATTGGGTCCCGACTACAATGGTAAAGAGTTCGATCAAAAGGTATACCGCTCCATGATTGGTTCTTTACTCTATTTATGTGCATCTAGGCCAGATATAATGCTTAGCGTTTGCATGTGTGCCCGATTCCAAGCGGCACCAAAGGAATCATGTCACTTAGCAGTGAAGTGAATTCTTCGATATTTGGCTTACACCCCAACACTAGGATTATGGTATCCAAAGGGATCAGAGTTTGATCTAGTTGGATTCTTAGATGCTGACTATGCCGGTGACAAGGTCAATCGCAACTCCACATCAGGCACAAGTAACTTTCTTGGACGATCTCTTGTCTGTTGGTCTTCGAAGAAGTAGAACTGTGTATCTCTCTCCACTGCTGAATCTGAATACATTGCTGCTGGATCTTGCTGCGCTCAGCTTCTATGGATGAAGCAAACTCTCAAGGACTATGGCATCCACCTGAAGCAAGTGCCACTTTACTGCGACAATGAAAGCGCCATCAAGATTGCCAACAACCCAGTCCAACACTCGAAGACAAAGAACATTCAGATCCGTCATCACTTTCTTAGAGATCATGTCATGAAGGAAGATATTGATATCATTCACATCAACACTGAAGAGCAATTGGTAGATATCTTCACAAAGCCCTTGGACGAGAAAAGGTTTTGCAAGTTGCGGTGTGAGCTAAATATCTTAGAATCCTCGAATGTCCTATAATCGGACACACATCCTAACGCTTATGCATGTTGATGACTTAGATGTGCAACACACAAAGTAATGTATATCTTCAATCAATGAAGACATACACCCTAAGTGTGAAGACATTAATGTGGAATTTGACTTCGGAGCGCCATGATAATTGTGTGTCGTGTCTAGGTCTAATACTTCCTATACGGTGGGTAACGCCACCACCAATTTTTTTGATGTGTTTCAATTGGCGTCATAATTGCATAGTATTCACATTTGATTTGTCTCAACATTTAGTTGACTTCATGTTTATCTTCACAATGTTGAGTTGGTCTTATGCTGATATATACATATATTCATGTTCAGTCCTCTATAGCATTCACTTATAGCTATGTCTTCATATTTGAATTTTTGTTGATCTAAGTGAATGTGATCGGACCGTAACCCCTTCTGTGCTTCTACCTCAAACTCTATCTATATATATCATATGCATTCTATTGAAACCTGTCGATTGTCTTCTCTAAATCCTTGTCAGGAGAAGACAAAGAGAAAAAAGTTTAAATCGATTTTTAATGTCATATCCTTATTGCCTAAATACCGGAGTAGCCAGAACGACCACCCGACAATCCAGGCGTGCGTGGGAACGTGGAACAACTTCCAATATGCTCCATGCACACCACGTGTCCTTCAGATGTGAACTGCCAGGGGCACCTGCGTAATTACGCTGTGCTGCCCCCTTCATTATAAATACACACTCATAGCGGTCATTATCTCTTCTTCCACCTCGCCACCTCGCACAAACCCTAGCACCTCCGCTAGCTCGCGTCGACGCTGGAGATGAAGCACTTAGTTGCCGCAACTTCTTCGACGCTGTCCTCACACCGACCGCGGACCTCGTCCTCTCCACCGCCGCCGTAGGTGTCTTCCGCCGCCAAGTTAGGGTGCAGAAGATTGAACTACTCGGCCTCTCTCTCCAACTCGTCTAGCAGTTCGTCAGTGGTAATTAGAAGTTACTTTTTACTACCTTTTTGATCCGTCAAATCCATCCAGTTCAATCAAAAGTGGTTTCTTCACTTTCAAATCCGGATCCGTCTTCATCTGCATCTCATATCATGCCAAGTATATTCACTTATGCTTCACAACTTGTTAGATTCCTCACTTGTAATTATTCATGGATTCGTACAAATCTGGAACCAACTCTCATCAAATAAGTGAATGTCTTCGCACTATGAGTTCAATGTCTTCAAACTGATTTATCTTCAAAATATTCTGAGAATGCATATGACCTCTTCCCCTTCCCTCACACCTCTAATGCTGTCACAGGTACATGTCCGTGGGAGAATCCCTTGGTTCTCATAGTCTGCATTCATTTGCAGAGTTCTTACAGCGTCATATTCACTCACCTGAAGCCAGTTCATGTCTGACCATCAAAAGGAAGCCATTCACTATCTTGAAGCTGTTCAATATGAATATAATGGCAACAGAGAAATCAGCTAGAAAGGGCGGCAGGCAGTGCCATGGGGATACAACTAAGGATTTACCTCCTGATCTGTTTGAAATGTACAAGACAGATCCTGAGGAAAGCTATGGCCAGCGCAAGACCCGAATCCAATGGATTCGAAGATATTGGGCAGAAGAATGGTTCAGATACAGATTTGTGACTCCTGAATATGCTGAAAAGAACACTATCAAGTGCCCATGGGGAGATATTCTGTACAGAAATCTGCAGCCCAAGTCCAAGTCTGAAGCCATTGCTCAAGGCTTCTACCCATGCATGGTCCGAGGACCGAAGCCAGAGAATGTCAACCCATCATCAATGATATGGTGTCGCAAAGACAATATTTTCAAACACAACTATCAATTTGCCAAGGAGTCAGCTGTCAAAAACAACAAGGAGTTTGGACTCAACTTCAACCCTGGCCCATCAGCTCCAAGGGCTGATGGCACACGCGATGCCAATCCAAATGTCATCGGCCCCTTCTACAACTTTGATGGCCTTCTCTCTCATATAGCTATACAAAGGGTTATGATGGAGCAGTCTGCTGATGACATAGATTCTGAAGATGCACCAGCACCACCGCAGCTGAAGCCTAAGAAGTCAAAGGCTTCAAAGCCCTCTACCTCACCAAAAGCTTTGCGTGTGATGCCATTGGCCACTGCACCTCCTGAACCCGGTGTGCAATTTGAAGATTTGTCTCATGTCTCCAAGAAGACCGAGAATACAAAGAAAACGAAGAAGCCCACGAAGATTTCTGGGCATGAACTAACTCCTGCTGCTGTTCTGCGCAATGAGGATGACACCATCGATCTGTCCAGCGATGAAGATCTTGATGATGATGCCCTTGAGCTACTGATCAAGAGCAAGCAAGTGGCGGAGATCTTCAACGATCTGACCCTCTTTGACGTGGATATTCTGAACAAATTCACCGACGAGTGGTTTGATGACCAGAGCATCAGCGTTTATGATCTTTAACTGCCAGTGGACATCAGCGTCACATTCCATAGAGCCATTTCTAATGAGTTGGCCTTGGCTTAGAAGATAGTTGAGCTCAAGAACAAAATTGATTATGAGAAGGCTCACTTCAAGAAGAACATGGCCAAGCTCAGCGTGGCAGATGTTCAAATCTTCAAGAAGATGGTGCATGACCTCAAGGTATAGTTTCACAAGAAGCGCAATGAAGCCAAAGTTTCAAGAGAGCACATGAAGTACTTTGCGCAGAAATGTGTTCAAGAACACAATGAGGCTGAGAAGCACAAGGCTCTTGGGCGTCCTCGCATCGATCCCAAGATGGCGGCCAAACAAAATAAGTCTGCTGTGACACAAATTGAAGCACCAAGGAAGGAAGCACCTCACATTGTCTTCCCTGCCAGCATGATAGGCTCGAAGCCTAAGGTCACCTCAGCAGCTTCAGAGCTGAAGAAGACAAGGGCCACTGAAGGCGAAGCCAAGAAACGCAAGCACAAGAATGCTTATGATGACGCACTATCGAAGAAGAAATTGAAGACAAAGTCTTCAAAGAAAGAGCATGCTGCGACCTCTGAACCCCTTGGTGTTGAGCCCATTTATGTTGCCCGTCCAACCTCCACCAACCAAGAACGTTGCCTTGTGATCCACGAGCCTGCTTTCACAGAGGCTCCTGAAGATGAAGAAGTTCCAGCTGTTGACCCCATCACAGCTGAAGACATTGGTCGTGAAGACAATGTTGAAGATGATGAAATCCTTCCTCAACTCGAGCACCAATTGGTATCATCGCCTATTCTTACGAACAGCGAACTCGTCAGCATTAGTCGTCCCTTGACGCCAATTGCTCAGGATGATTCATGGGCCGATCGCCCTCAACAAGACACCCCCATTCATGATGAGACACCGAGAACTCCACCACCTCAAGTCCCCACTCCGGTGCTTGACGATGACAACTACATGGTGCAGACCACTCCATCACCACAGGCATCGCCCGCTTTCCGTAGGCTTCGTAAAGGCCCTAGGCCGCAGGTCACCATGTTGAGCATTCCAGAAGGGGAAGTTCAAAAAATCTCAGTAGCACGCCACGTGTTTCCTGAAGCCACCCCTACTGTGAATGTCTCCGAGTCTGAAGCCAAAGTTGCTGAAGACATTCCGGCTGCATCAGCTGATGATGAGCAAGGAGAAATAGAAGAAGAACGTGTTGCCACACCCCCTGCTACTGATCAAGTTATTCCCGAGGAGAATGTGACTGTGCCTGACCCTCCTGTTATTGAAGAAATGGAGGTTGAAAACACTGAGGCTGCCACAAACAACGCTACTAACGCCTATGACGTTGTCATGGCCGAAGACAATGTGGATCCTAAAGCTAATGTGGTGCCTGAAGCTCAAGAACAACCTGAAGCCACTGTGAATGCTGAAGCCACTATTCCACCTCCAAGGCCTCACACCATTGAACATGCCTCTGATTGTGGCCAGCTTGTCACAGTGAGATGGCCCATTTTGGTTCCTCCAACTGCTCCCGGACCACAGTACGACTACCATGTTGAGTAGAGGCCTCAGGTTCAGAAGCCAAAGCCAGGGCTGCCAAGGCTTCTAGGTGCTGCCATATCCCTAGGATCGTTCAACATGAGCAACTTCAGGGCACACAATACTTTCTTCGACAACGCCAAGAATCCTTACTCGAAGCCAAAGATCTCTTCCGATTGATTCTGGAGCTATCAGCAGCGTAGCTACTACTCCCGCGTCCTATACAATCAAGAGCGAATCTTTCCTCACATGCATCTTGATTGCAAAGCTATTGCTGGGCTGCCCTGTCTGGAAGAAGCTCTTGATTGCTCCAGGGAGGTTGGTCTTCTCCATTTCATTACTGACACGGTGCACTGCAATGAAGAGCTTCTGCTGCAATTCTATTCCAGTCTTCACATTCATGGCTACAACAGGGATCCGAAGACATGGGTCCTTGAGTGGATGTCAGGAGATGTACATCATGAAGCCAAAGCTCAAGACATCAACGAGCTTACTTCCCTGCCCACTCCAGGTGAGTTCTATGAGCCTGGTTGTCAGCGTCATCGCGATGAATTACAGAGTATCTTCCAGAGTACTGAACCTAAAATGAGCGAGATGCTTAGCATGATGAAGCCACTACCCCAAGATGCTGAATACCCCAAAGAGTTCTTCATCAAAGACCTCGAGTACCTGCCCCACATAGTTTGTCATATTCTGAGGTGTACTCTATGGCCAGTCAAGGGACACTCGGCTGAAGCCAAACTTGAAGCAGCCATGAAGACTTTGGTGTTTTACATCATCAATGGCATCAGATTCAACACCCAGGATTTCTTCATCAGACAACTTCCTGCATCTGGGATTGATTTGTTTGGCCTGAAGTTCTATGCTCCATGGGTGCTGCGCCTGATCAAACTCCACTCTTCTGTTGACTATCAGCCCTTAGTGCACAACCATCTTGTCTTTCTGCCTAAGGTTGATCTGTCCATCGAAGCCATCTACCCAGAGCCTGCCAAGCAACCTCTATATCTTCATAATGCTGATCACCAAAGCTTCTCGCAACCAATGGAAGGTATTCTTGTTCCAAATGCCGCAACTCGATCCTATCCTCTGGCTGGCAATATGCGTGTGCCTCATCGTGCAAACATCGAAGCCACTGACAGTACAATTGCTCAAAGGCCTCGTTAGCGTTCTCGTGTACTCAATGACCGAGAGCTTCTTGTGGCCTTACATCAGAAGCAAGATAAGCATCATGACTGGCTCGAGCGTCAGATGTAGAGTATCTTGGTGGATGTCAATGACATTTGAAACTTGGCCACCAAGAACTCATTCGTAGCCCATGAAGCCTGTCGGCGGTCTTGGAAGAGTCTCACACTATTATGCCCAGAAGAAGATCTTCGCGAAGATGGCTTCACTGAGGGCTTCAAATTTAATTCCAGACCTCCATGCAATGCAAGCTGGCGCCTCCCTCCATCAATAGAAGTTCTGAGTACTCGTTTTTGGCTACAACTATTGTTGTGAGAGTCATTGATGAAGAATACGACGCCACTTCACCAACCATGGATGCACTGCATCTCGACACTACACCAGGCCCTTCTGCACCACTGAACTCCAGCGTCAACCCAGCACCTTCATCTACTCCTAATGGGGATGAGTAGATACTATATGTCTTCAAACATTTTTGGTCATTACAGACAAAAGGGGGAGAAGCATACGAGTTGATAATCTTCAAGCGGGTCCTTATGGGTGCTTGCACTATTTTGCAAACTGTTTATAACTCCCGTCTTTTGATACATTTGGTTCTTTGGGTTGTAACCCTTAAACTCGATGGTCGTCTGCTACTTTTTCTGCTACTCTGTGATGCGATGATAAATTCCGCATGAAGTCATTCTGCAGACGTCCATTTTCCATTATGCATGTCATTATCTTTGTTATATCTTTATATGCATGATGAATTGTCTTCATAAGTTGAAGAGGATCTCCACAAAGTAAAACCTGCCATGTGCATTTGCATTCAAAAGCAAACTACTTATATGCACATCTTCAGGGGCAGCCTTTTGCTACTTATGAAGACAATGCCGTAATTCTCAACTTTCACATACTTTTATCCCCATTGAAAACTTCAACCAGTTTGTCATCAATCACCAAAAAGGGAGAGATTGTAAGTGCATCTAGTGCCACCCCTAGTTGGTTTTGGAGTATTGACGACAAACTTGGTTGAGGGACTAATGTGTTTGTGAGAATTGCAGGATAACACAGGTAGTAGTCTCATATTGATTCGGTTTACCTACCAGAGATGACCCCTAAAAATGTGTGAAGACATTGAAGACGATGGTGGTCTATGAAGAGATTCACATTGAAGACTATGACATGAGAAGATATCGTATGAAGACTATGGAGTGCAAAGACATAGTTGTTTCGTAGTTTCCTTTTCTTCTTTATTGAGTCATAGGAACCACCATACTGTTAAGTGGGGTCCAAATGAACAAAGTCAGAGTGACTAATGTGATGCTCAACTAAATCCTATGTCTTCGAACAAAGACAATTAGAGCAAATGTTATCCAGAGCTGGATGAGTCAGTGTTTCTTGGAGCCCAAGTAAAGCTGCCGCGTGTGTCTGAAATCTAACCGTTGGACACGTGTCAGTTCCTTGGTGACCCAGGGTCATTTTGGACAAATCAGGTTGGGTTGCCTCCTGGCTATAAATAGCCCACCCCCTACAACATAAATTGGTGGCTACTCAGATTTAGTACACGGCTTTTCTGGTTTGAGAGCAACCCACCTCCGAAGCATTTAAGAGAGAGATCCTTGCGATGACAAAGCCCAAAACACCCAGAGCCAAAGAGTGTAAGGCATCACTGAAGTCTTTCTGTCCGCGTGATCTGAAGACTTGTTACACTTGAGGACTATGAATCCTCCAGCCGGTTAGGCGTCGCATTTTGAGCATCCAAAAGTCATTGTGGATTGCCGGTGAACGAATTCTATGAAGGTTTGGAAGTCTACCTTGAAGACTTACCAGAGTGATTAGGCAAGGACTAAGTGTCCTTAGCTCAACGGGAATAAGGTGAAGACGCGGTCTTCTGAGTTAAATCTCAGCCTCCCTAACCAGACGTATAGTTGTCATAGCAATTGGAACTGGTCCAACAAATCCTTGTCCTCTCCAAGCAACTGGTTCTGTCTCATACCTCTCTTTACTTACAGTTTCTCTTCAAGAAGTCATTGCCTTCTTGCATGATCTGATTGACTTCACTGTGTGAAGACTCTTGTTGGTTAGCTTCATACTATCTTCCATCCTGATCCATACCACCTAGCTGCTAATAGTCTTTGTGCTTTCACTTCATTGCTTACTTGACTATGGCTTGTGTAGTGTAGTCTACCTTTTGTTGCATATCAATAGGTTCATTTCTTCTATTAGTCTTCAAAGCCCCCATGTTTTGATGACTTTCATAAAAATCGCCTATTCATCCCCCATCTAGTCAACAACTAGCACTTTCAAAAACAATGTGGAATAGTTTCACAACTCACACCACGTGGAACACCACAGTGTAATGGTGTGTCCGAATGTCGTAACCGTACTTTATTAGATATGGTGCGATCTATGATGTCTCTTATCGATTTACCACTATCGTTTTGGGGTTATGCATTAGAGACGGATGCAGTCACGTTAAATAGGGCACCGTCAAAATCCGTTGAGACGACACCATATGAACTATGGTTTGGCAACAAACCTAAGTCGTCGTTTCTTAAAGTTTGGGGATGTGACGCTGATGTCAAAAGGCTTCAGCCTGATAAGCTCGAACCTAAATCGGAAAAGTGCGTCTTCATAGTATACCCTAAGGAAACAATTGGGTACACCTTCTACCATAGATCCGAAGGCAATATCATTGTTGCTGAGAATGGGTCCTTTCCAGAGAAGGAGTTTCTCTCAAAAGAAGTGAGTGGGAGGAATGTAAAATTTGATGAGGTAATTGTACCTTCTCTCAAATGGGAAAGTAGCACATCAGTGAAATCCGCTCCTGTGATGCCTACACCAACTAGAGAGGAAGCTAATGATGATGGTCATGAAACTTTGGATCAAGTTACTACTAGACCTCGTAGGTCAAACAGAGCATGTTCCGCACCAGAGTGGTATGGTAATCCCGTCCCAGAAATCATGCTATTAGACCGTGGCGAACCTACGAACTATGAATAAGATATGACGAGCCCAGATTCCGACAGATGCCTTGAGGCCATGAAATCTGAGATAGGATCCATGTATGAGAACAAAGTGTGGACTTTGGTGGACTTGCCCAATGATCGACAAGCCATTGAGAATAAATGGATCTTCAAGAGGAAGACTGACACTGATGGTAGTGTTACTATCTACAAAGCTCGACTTGTCGCAAAAGGTTTTTGACAAGTTCAAGATGTTGACTACAATGATATTTTATCACTCGTAGCGATGCTTAAGTCTATCCGAATCATGTTAGCACTTGCCGCATTTTATGAAATCTGGCAAATGGATGTCAAAACTGCATTCCTTAATGTATTTCTTAAAAAAGAATTGTATATGATGCAACCAAAAGTTTTTGTCGATCCTAAAGGTGCTAACAAAGTGTGCAAACTCCAACGATCCATCTATGGACTGTTGCAAGCATCTCAGAGTTGGAATATACACTTTGATAAGGTGATCAAAGCATATGGTTTTATACAGACTTATGGTGAAGCTTGTATTCACAAGACAGTGAGTGGGAGCTCTGTAGCATTTCTGATATTATATGTGGATGACATATTGTTGATTGGTAATGATATAGAATTTCTAGATAGCATAAAAGGATACTTGAATAAGAATTTTTTCATGAAAGACCTCGGTGAAGCTGCTTATATATTAGGCATCAAGATCTATAAAGATAGATGAAGACGCTTGATAAGATTTTTCAATGAGTACATACCTTGACAAGATTTTGAAGGAGTTCATAATGGATCACTCAAAGAAAGAGTTCTTGCCTGTATTTTAAGGTGTGAAGTTGAGTAAAACTCAAAGCCCAGCCACGACATAAGATAGAAAGAGAATGAAAGTCATCCCCTATGCATCAGCCATAGGCTCTATAAAGTATGCCATGCTGTGTACCAGACCTATTGTGTACTTTGCCGTGAGTTTGGCAAGGGGTGCAATAGTGATCCAGGAGTAGATCACTGGACATCAGTCAAAATTATCCTTAGAGGACTAAGGAAATATTTCTCGGTTACGGATGTGATAAAGAGTTCATCGTAAAGAGTTATGTCGATGCAAGATTTGACAGCGATCTGGATCACTCTGAGTCTCGATCTGGATACATATTGAAAGTGGGAGCAATTAGCTAGAGTAGCTCCATGTAGAGCATTGTAGACATAGAAATTTGCAAAATACATATGGATCTCAATGTGGCAGACCCGTTGACTAAACTTCTCTCACAAGAAAAACATGATCACACCTTATTACTCCTTGGGTGTTAATCACATGACAATGTGAACTAGATTATTGACTCTAGTAAACCCTTTGGGTGTTGGTCACATGGCGATGTGAACTATAGGTGTTAATCACATCACTACAAAAAATACACTTCCATGATGATACATGTTTGTCATAGTAGGTCACGTTTTTTGCCATGCATGCACATCCATGACAATTTTATGACAGAATCAAGATAGTCATACCTGTACTGTCGTAGAAGTGTTCCATGACAATACTAAAATTATCATCATGGAAGTGTCCACTTCCATGACGATAAATGGCGCGTCATGGAAGTGCTTTAGTCAAGGGTAACCGACATGTGGCATCCACCATAACGGGTCGCCGTTAAGCTACCGGGTTCCGGTTTGAATCCGATAACCCGTTAATAGCCCTGACCAATGGGGATTTTCCACGTGTAAAATCATCATTGGCTGGAGGAAACACGTGTCGGCTCACTGTTGGGACAGATGTCATCCACTCATTGGACCGAAGGCGTCTATGATACGTCAACACGTGGCATGACCCAACAGAGGCCCATTCCTGTGAAAAGGCTGCCCTGTTTGACTTGGTCAAAAGGTAGCAGGCCGGCCCATGGAAAGCCTGTTAACGGCATGTTCGCATATAGCCCATTTACAGCCCGCTAACCCAGGGCCCATTACCGCTTATCCGAATTAGGCCCAGTAGCCACATTTGGGCCGTCCAATATGATTCCAACCCTTTCTAACTTCCGGCCCTTGTATGGCCCATGACGTCTTTCGGCCCATATGATGCCCTTTGTAACTCTTGGGCCATTAATGGCATGTGGTGAAACTGGCCCGTAATGAATAGCGTATCACTTTATACCCATTAACGACCCATTATTCCATTGGGCTGTTTCCAGCCCATGTTATCTTTCGACCTTCTCAGGGCTCATTTCTAGCATTCGGTTACTTACGGCCCGTTACTGGCCTTTTCTACTTGTAGGCCAAATTCAGCCCGTGGTTCCAGCCGGCCCGTCTATGGCCCGTTAATCCGTTGGGCCATTTTCATAGCGTCATCAAATACAGCCGATTAACGATGGCCTGCTATGGTCGGCCCATGAACGGACAATTCCAACTCTAGCCCATTTACGACCCATAATGCGGTTTGTTATTGGCCCATGTTTGTCCAATCGATCATATGGCCCGTAGAAGGCGCATTGATGCTATGGCCCGTAGAAGGCCCATTGTTTCTACGGCCCATAGAAGGCCCTTTGTTTCTACGGCCTATAGGAGGCCCAGGGTCACTACAGTAAATATGTAGCCCTTGGTTATTGTGGCCTAGTTTTAAAAAATAGGTTATTGCAGCCACTAGCAAACCACGGAAAAACAATTGCACTGACTACAAGCAAACAAATAAACAAGACAACAACGAAATAAATAAGCAAGCAACTTACGCTAGGCTATCATGACTATTACACATATTACATCCATTGGGCATCAAAGTTCGCCACCAGTGCAAATATTGGGAACAAAGTAGAATATCACATACACTGGTTGTCAAAATTGGCGACCAGTGCAAATAAATGCCATAGCAAAACAAGTATAGAACTGAAACCACTTCAGAAGAGCTCAAGAAACAATATCCTAGGTACCCATAATGTTGGCAAGATGCTTAGCAAGCTTATTAACTTTCTCTTGTTTGGCGCTTCAATCCTCCAGCGCTGGCTGTTGCATCAGAAAGTATGCATTTGAATTCTGCAGGGACTTCCTCAGTCTTTCGGCTTCTGTCGCAGAACATCTGATCGATGTCTTTCAACTTGAAGTTGAGACTCAAGAAGCCGAACTGGTTCAGGCAGTGAGTTCGAAGAGCTGGTGCTAGCAGTAGTAGCCAGTAACTCGAACACTACATCAAGACAGGACTGTGGGGTTGTCTCAGTGTCTTCAATATAGTTTTTATCAGCTTTCTTGGAGACCAACAGGGATGTCTCACTATCTTGAACCTTATCTGCATTACTTCCTTTACCATTGCATAACGGGGTACTTTTCTCCAATATCTTATCTGCATTCTAAAAGAGAAACGAACAGACACATCATAGGTTTACCATGTTGTATATGAAACTCATTTTGGTAAACCAGTTCAGTAGTAAGGTGGACATGATAACAACATGAAACAAACATATATCTATGCAGTATGGTCACTGTATGGTCTATATCATTCTAGTTTATGTTGCCAAATTAAGATAGAGATAGTTCAAATCATATCTATTTAAGACAGAGCAGCATAGACAGAATAAAAGTGTGGGAAACTACACAACAATAACAACACTTGTAATGTGCATGGCATGAGAACATAATTGTTTATTCAATTGAAACTAAAATCAACAAAGAGTAAGTTACAACAGCAAACACGTTAAAGAACTAGGTTTAAAACATACCTGTTGCACCATTGGAGTTTCAATTGCATCGTTCAAATTTGAAATTAGTTGGTATGAGTAAATACAGTGATGCAAGAGCAAAGGAGTATGAACCATAGCTACGGAACCTGACATGAGAACAATTCTTCTTCTGCTTTAAGCGTTGACTTGGGGTTCGGAGTGGTGGTCCTCGTGCTTTGGGCACTGCAGTTGCCTTACTAACTGCTCGTGTTTGGGAGCTCTGTGGTGGAGACAGTGCTGTGTCAACTGGAATTGGGTTACTATCTACTGGGGTTGGGGTTAGAAGGGGTGTAGCTGGTTCTCTGTCCAACCGGGTAGGGGTACAATCTGCGTGAGTCTGGGTTATGTGTGGTGGGGCTGGTTCTTGGGAAAGTACAACCGTGGTTCTATCGACATCGATAGGTAGCACGATCTTTTCTGAAGACCGTGTTTTTACTCCCACAGATACTCTCATCACCCATCCAATTAAAATGGCTCTTAAACAAGAAAAGTAATTGAATGTACAGACATTGTAAGATAGACAGGTGCAATGGATAGTAGGGAAGAAAACAGGGCATGAAATAATTCACATTTATGCTGTCTAACCAAACATAATAGCATGACATAATTTCACATATATGATGGCTAATTAAACAGGATAGCATGACACAATTTCACATGTATGATGGCTAACTAAACAGGATAGAATGGCATACATCAAAATATGATGACTATGTAAACAGGATGACATGATATAACTATACGATGTGTCTATTAAAGTGGTTGGCATGCCATAATTCACAAACATGCCGTCGACGGAAACATGATGGCATGAAATAATTCATGGATGGAATGACATAATTCAAAATATGATGACTACGTAAACATGATGAGATGATATAAATATATTATGTCTTTAGAAAATGGGTTGGCATGGCATAATTCAGATACATGTTGTCTATGTAAACATCATGGCATGATATAATTCAAATATATGTTTTATATACTTAGCAAGTGAGCAGAGGGCAATCGCATATATGATGTGTCAACTAAGGAGATGGCACACAATATTGTGTATATGATGTAAAAACTAAGCATTGCAATACAGCATATGCATGATATGAGTAATATAACCCTTCCAAGTTTGAGCATACACCTTCGGGGGATAATAGGACTGGTCATCTGCCTCTTAATCCTCCTCCGAGGAGCTCTCTGTAATCAACAAGATATCTGCTTCAGTAGGTAGCATTGTCTGGTCTGAAGACCTTGTTTTCACTTCGGATTTCTCCATCACCAATTCAAATGGCCGATGCACAGGAAGAGCAGTTGAATATACAAACATTGCCGACAAATGTAATGAGAAATACAAAAAAAGATGACATGATATAATTCACATATATGACGCTTGGCGAAACAACATGGCCACTACTAGGAAAAGGGCTATAGATGAAATTGACACTAATGGCGCACCAGAGAAGTGGTGCGCCACTACTATATACTAATGGCGTACCATGTGGCGATGCGCCATTAGTGTGGAAGACACTAATGGCGCACCAGGCACAAGGTGCGCCACAAGTAACAAATTTTTTTCATTTTTCCAAACATACTAATGGCGCATCCGGGCAAAGTGCGCCATTAGTAGTTCTAACTAGTAATGGTGCACCAGCCATGGAGTGCGCCACTACTGTATTTTTTTATTCTATTTTCTGCAAAACTACTAATGGCACACCGTTGCAAAGTGCGCCATTACTAGTTTAAACTAGTAATGGCGCACTCTGCCACGGTGCGCCATTAGTATATATATATATTTTTACTTTTTTATAAAACTGCTAATGGCGCACGGCCAGCAGGTGCGCCATTAGTATGTTGGGTTACTAATGATGCATGGCTGTATGGTGCGCCATTAGTAACCTGGGACCAGCTAGATATTTTGGACAGCCACACCTACACACTCACTTTCCCCACTTCATTCCCTCCACCTCCTTCTCCAAGCTTGTCGGCTGCCTCCTCCTCCTCACCTCATTTGCACCATAGATTCATCAAAATTAAGTGGTGAAATTACGTTTTTTTGATAGGTAAGTAAGGGGAAAGCTATCTTCATGTTGTAGATCTACTTTTTTTCTCCCTAGCTCGCTCTAATAATATGCACATGCACTTTTTGTGGCCTAGCTAGATCGATGTATGTTTGTGGTGTTGCATATGTTTGTGGTGTTGCATATATGTTTGTGTTTGTAGGTACCGGTATTTGAAATGCGATAGTTGCCAATATTTTGCCGGAATGTTGATTCATTTCCATTTCGGCAAGAATTTTGGCACTATGCATTCTTTTTGGTCCAATTTTTAGGGAAAGTCATGCCAAATGTTTTCTTGGTTCTAAAATATCGTTTTTCTCTACCCCGCAGGCGACCATGGTCCGCACGATGACCGAAGGCATCGTGAATAGGTTTTTGAGCTCCGCGCAGGCCGAGATGCTTCAAAAGAACGAGACAGAGATAAGATGTCCGTGTCGAAGATGCAAGCTGAAGAGCCTTATTGCGGACCCGGATTCCGGGCAGGTGCGGGACCACCTGCTCTTGCGTGGTTTCATGGATGGCTATCGGTGGCAAGGTGATGAAGATGACTATGAAGTCATCCATGGGGGCCGGGCAAGAAATGAGGAAGGGCGGCAAGACAACCACCGCGGCTTGGGCGGGCGAGAAGACGAAGAATCTCCAGGACATGATCACGATGGTGATGCTGTACACAGTCATCATGTAGAAGATGCCGGACATGATGATGAGGAAGATGCCGGAGCAGACGAAGGGCATGATCATGAAGATGAAGATGTCGGCGGAGCAGACAACGATGGACCATCGATGGGCTGGGTGCAGGACCCTCATATTCAAGAGCTGCTTCTCAAGCAGACAGATAACGCAAGAGCTGCCACCCGAGAGAAAGCCAACCTGGATCAACTGGAGATAGATGCGGTTACTCCATTGTATGACCGACGCATGCTTCGACGAGAACATGTCATTCTGGCACGAACGTCTTCCCAAGGGGAACAAGTGCCCGACCAGTTTCGAGGAGGAGAAGAAAGTCGTGTGTCCTCTGGATTTACCGCACGTTAATTACCATGTGTGCATGAACAATTGCATCATTTATCGGGGCGAGCACGACGGTGCATGACTATCTCGGTTACGGATATCTCGCGGGGCAGGTGGGCCACGGATTTTCTAGATGCGTCAGGTGCATGGATGACACAACGTATCGCCAGCTAGATAGAGATCCCGGGTCTTCAAAAACCGTGTTCATGGGACATCGAAGGTGGCTTCGCGATGATGACCCATGGAGGAAACGCAAGGATCTGTTCGATGGTGAAACCGAACCCCGAAGATGCTCGCGTACAAGGAGCGGCGAGGAAATAGGCGAGCTGTTGAAAAATTGGAAAGATTGCCCACTGCCGGGAAAGAAGCAAAAGGCGCCAGAGCCGCTGCTGGTGGTATGGAAAACGAGGTCTGTTTTCTAGGACTTGCCGTACTGGAAGATCCACCGTGTGCCTCACAGCCTTGATGCCATGCATATCACGAAGAACGTGTGTGAGAGTCTTCTTGGTACCCTGCTAAACATGCCAGAGAGGACCAAAGATGGGCCGAAACCAAGGGCAGACATAAAATCAATGGGCATCAGGCAGGAGCTTCATGCTAATGATGATGATGATGATGATGATGAGGCGAAGCAGGACACAGAAGTCGTCGCAAAGGCAAAAAGGCCAAGAAGGCCGGAAATGACTACCCTCCCGCGTGCTTCACTCTAAGTCAGGAGGAGATCGAGCAGTTTTTCACTTGCCTCGTAGGAGTAAAACTTCCTTACGGTTACGCGGGGAAGATAAGCAGATACCTAGACCCAGCGAAGCAGAAGTTCAGCGGGATGAAGTCTCACGACTGTCACGTGCTGATGATGCAGATACTTCCAGTTGCAATCCGTGGGATCATGGACGCGCACGTCCGTGAAATGCTATTTGGCCTATGCAAATTTTTGACGTCATCTCTCAGAAGTCGGTTGGCGTGAGGCAACTCAGAAGGCTACAGGAAGAGATTGTGGTGATACTATGCGAGCTTGAGATGTACTTCCCGCCCGCATTCTTTGACGTTATGGTGCATCTGCTGGTCCATATCATGGAGGATATCATCCAGCTCGGGCCGACGTTCCTGCACATCATGATGCCGTTCGAAAGGATGAATGGTGTCATCAAAGGATACGTTCGCAACATGTCACGTCCAGATGGAAGTATAGCCAGGGGCTTTCTGACCGAAGAGTGCATCTCCTACTGCACGAATTATCTAGGCATCGAGAACCCCGTTGGTCTGTCCATCAACAGGCACCTCGGCAAGCTCGCTGGATGGGGTCACCGTGAGGGTCGCGGCGAAATGCATGTCGACTTCGAGGGTCGACTCGCCGACTTTGAAAGAGCAAACCTAGTCGCGCTACAACACATAGACGTGGTCGATCCTTGGGTAGTAGAGCACAAAACCTTTATTGACAAGACGTACAATGACCGAGGCTAACAGAGGACGGACGGAGATATAATCAAAGAGCACAACTCATGTTTCACGCGTTGGTTCAAGCAGAAGCTTCTGTCGTACCCTTTACATGAGGATTCTTCCGCGGAAGAACAACTCTTATTCGCCTTGTCACAGGGCGCCGAGCACAACCTAATGACCTATGAGGCGTACTATATCAATGGCTACACACTCTACACCGAGGACAAGGACATGAAGAGCGATGGTTATCATAACTCCGGGGTAACGATGGAATCCTACACCGGTAACGACAAGGAAAGATACTACGGAAGGATCGAGGAGATCTGGGAGCTGAGCTACGTTGGAGAGAAGGTCCCGATGTTCCGTGTTTGATGGGCCAAGGGCGTCCTAAAAGAAGACCGGTATTTCACCACCATGGTTATACCCGAAGCCAAATCCAAGACCGCGGGCGCAAACGTCACCGCAAAAAATAAGCCATGGGTACTGGCTTCCCAAGTGGACCAATGCTTCTTCATTACCGACCCGTAAAAGCCCAGTCATGTTGTCGTGAGGAGAGGCAAAAGGAAGATCATCGGAATGGATGGAGCAGCCAATGAGCAAGACTTCGACAAGTACGGCGACCCGAAGGTCGAACATGACGACGACGATGAAGTAGCAGCATACACCACAAGAAGAAGCAGGACCACCCTACCTAAAGGACGTCCGTTCCACAGAAGAACTCCATTTGCGAAAAAGAAGGGCAAGAAGATTGTGAACAGATAGCTAGCTAAGATCGATTGTATTTAAATCGTAGTCTTCATTTATCGATTGTATTTCATGGGCACTATTTGATATCATGAATATTCTTAAATTTCATGGGCACTTTTTGAATTCATGAGGACACTCGATCTCGATACCCCTCCATCTCGATCTCGATTCCACCCTATAGCTAAGTCCTCCCTCTCCCTCGCCAGATCCCAATCGTCCCTCTCTCCCTCGCTAGACCCACGACGCCGCCGCCCTGACCCATGACGCCGCCGCCCCGACCCCCGCCGGACTCCACCCCCGCCGCCCCCACACCCCCACCGCCGCCGCCCCCGCGGGCCCACACCCGCCGGACTCCACCCCCGCCGCCCCCGCACCCCCACCCTCGCCGCCCCCGCCACCCCCGCGCCCCCGCGCCCCCACCCCTGTCAGACTCCACCCCCGCCGCCCCCGCGCCCCCACGCCCCCACCCCCGCCGGACTCCACCCCCGCAGCCCCCGCGCACCCACCCCGCCGCCCCGACCCTCAATGTCTTCGCCTTCCTCCTCGTCAACCCCGGCCCCGCATGAGCTCACCATCGTCTTCCTCTCGGTGAGCTGCACCTGTCGGATTTCGGGTTCCGGCAGACCCTTAAGGTCCGAACACTGGGGTGCGCGCGGAGATTACGCCTTCTACCACCCCCGCCTCGCAAGGATCTAAACTACTAAAAGAACTGCACAAGGGACACAAGATTTCTACTGGTTCGGGCCACCGTTGCGGTGTAACACCCTAATCCAGTGTGTGGTTGGTGGATTGCCTCCTGGGGCTGATGATGCTGAACAATACATGGAAGAACAGCCTCGCGAGGGTCTGTTCTTGGCTGGGGTGATGAACTACGAGGAGGAGTTCAGCCACCCTTCTCTTTCTCTCTCTCTCTCTCTTACTAGCCAACCGACGAACGAACAAAACCTCCCCGAACCGAACCAACCAACCGAACCCCTTGCTACGTGGGCGGCTGGCCCTATTTATAGAGGCCCTGGTCCTCTTCCCAAATATTGAGCGGGAAGGGAGCCAACAATGGCGGGCTAATTTTGAAGGGGGACAACAAGTATCAACTAATCCGACAAAAGCAGTCTTCGCCTGCGCAAAGCTCTGGTGATGACGCCGTCTTGGGCTCCACGGTGACCTCCGCCTCGTAGTCCTCCTGGTCTTGGTCTCGTTTGACCAAAATGGCAACCTTTGCCTGATGCCTCGGTACTTCATGGCTGCGCCTGCCCCCTTTGCACGAAAGAGGAAAGAAGGACGCTGCGCGCGCTGGCACCCGCCTGGCGCCCTGAGTTGTCATGGCTTGCGTCACGAGCTCCTCGCGATGTACCCTGCCTTGATCTCTCCGCCTTCTCGCGAGCCAGCCTGACGATGCCGTGCCTGAGGAAGCTCTACATCGTCCGCCTCGCGAGGGTCTTGAGTCTTGTGTTGATGAAGATGGGCCGTGCTGGGCCTCCTTTGAGCCACGCCGCAGGCCGCAGGTAGGCAAGTCTGGGGACCCCCGTTCCCAGAACGCCGACAGCACCGGTTCCCCTCCCCCCTTTCTGTTAAATGAACGTTGTCTTGGTCCTTTTCATTTTTTTCATGGCATTCTTGAGGTGCTGATGTGTCTGAGGGCATGAACCATGATCAGGTTGAGTTCAGATTTCATTAGATTAGATGGATTATCATGCCTTGTGTCCTGATAGTTGGATATTTTAGTAGTATTGTCAACAGTAATAACTTTTACATGTTTGCATTGCTTCCAAGAGTAACAGCAGGTGCTTACGACACCTTTAGGAGATCTACTCATCTCTAATCATGCTACTCAAGGATAGGAAACGTAGGCTTCTCTATATATTTTTTCAGTGTCCTTTATTGGTGTTTCTATGATGTAGTCCAAATGAAACCAATTGCATGCATTGAGAAATAGAGTGTTAAAACAGAACTTGACGTGGTTTTCCACTTAGCTATCTGAATTGAGAAAAAACATAGCTTTTGCGGTCTCTGAGGCAAAACTTGCTACTCCATATACAGCTAATACTACTACTAGACAAGATACTACTCCATATACTACTAATACTACTACTGTATTTCATTTCAAAGTTCAAAATGCTGGTACTGAGATTTTCATTTCCAATGAGTGATGTTTTTCCTAGCAGTAGAAAAAACATAGCAACTTCTATGATTTTATAAAGTTGTTCTTATATGGGTGAAACTTCACTTGTTTTTAGGCTAGTGCAGGGTGTTGCTTCTTCTATATGGGCCAACTATGTCACAAATAAATTGTTCCTTCTTCTGTATTTGACAAGTAATGACTTGCAAAGATGATGATCATCTTGCTAGTTTGCTGGGTTTTGTCTCCGACCATTGTATCGTGATGAATTTGCAGGTACCCCGAGAGGCCCTTGAGTTTGCTAGAATGTCGATTAACTTCCGTTCTGGCAAATTCGGGTACTCCATATGTCCTATTTTCAGCAAAGGTCATGCCGAAATTTTCCGTGAATTTGAGCATGACTTTGCTAAAAATAGGACATATGGGGTACTTGCGACAAATGCATGGGCCGGGGTATCTTAGTACTTAGTTAAGTAGGATCAACTGCCCCGCCATTCTGGCTGCATTAAACCACAGGTGGCTATAGAGCCAAGTGATTAGGCCCAACTTAGAATTCTCCTTAGCATCGATAAACCCTAGATGATAAACCCAACATAGGTGGCAATAGAGCCAAGTGATTAGGCCCAACCTAGGGTGCCTCGGCATCGATAAACCCCAAATGATGAAAACTTAACTTGGCTTCTATAGGGTGCCTCGGTGTCGATGAGAACCTAAATGATGTACGCTTAGGCTTTTAGGGTGCCTCGGCATCGACAAACCCTAAATGATAAAATCTTAGCTTTTAGGATGCCTCGGTGTCGACAAACCCTAAATAATGAGACCATGATCTTGTTCCTTGACAATAACCAACTTTTTGACCAATTTTTTTCCTATTTAGAGTGAAACATGGCCCACAACGATGAGGCCGACGGTTCGGGCGGCAAGCAATTCTGGGAGCTGTCCCAGGAGTTGGAGGAAGAACCTCACCGCTATGAGGACGCCGCGGAAGACACCGATCCTGACTACACAACCCCTAGTGGCGTCGGGGATGACACCACTGATGATGGCGCCGCGGATGCCACCACTGATGATGGTGGCGCATGCAGAGAAGGCAGCCAACCGAAGAGGCAACGGAAGGACCAGCGCCCGAACGTGCTCGGCACCTTCAGGGAGGAATTTACTGAAGTGAACTCCGACGGGAATCCGACGGCGCCCAAACACGTAGTCAAGGGGTACTTGGTTCAGCTCAGGTGCATTCTCCGGAGCACCGTCTCGATCAACACCGAGAACCTAAGGCATAAGGACCGAGGGAATTTGCGCAGCCTCCTCTTCACGAAGCTGCACGAACGATACAAGTTCCCCACTGAGTTTGCAAACACACGCCTCTCAGGGAATAAAGTGAAAGGTGCCGCCCTCATGAGGATGAGCATGGCCCTGTCTACTTGGAAAAGCATGGTGAAGGCAGTGATTGAAAAAGGTGATAGTTATGACAAGATCAAGGCAAAATATCCTTTGATGAGCGAAGATGACTACAAGGAGTTCAAGATCAAGTGTGGGAGCCCCGCAACCTCCGAATCAAGTCAGTGGGGGAAAGAAATGCGGCAGTTGAACTTAGGGGTCCACCAACTCGGTCCCGACGGTTACAGAGTGGCGGAGCCTATATGGGACAAGGAGGACGCGGAGCGTGCCGAGCAAGGCCTACCGCCCTGCTTCGAGAAATACCGTGACAAGCAGACCAGGAACTTTCTCAGGGCCGGGTACAAGGAGGACCCGGTAACAAAGGAGCTTACCATGGATCCGAAGACCAAGGCGCTTGAGCTTCTTCTGGTAAGGAATACACCCCCGCGTAATTAGCTCCATATGGTTGCATTCTAATTAATCCCCAATATTTCTAAATGGTTCACGTTCCTTCTGCAGGACAAAGAAAGCAATAGCGCGGGGTCATCTCAGAGCTCCCCTTTCGACACCCCTTTGAATAGGGCGTTGAACGTAATGAAAAACAAGGATAAGATCAGTAAGCCAACGTCAGTTGGTCGTGTGGCCGGCAAAGGCTTGTCCACAAAATGGTCGTCATACTATACCGCTGGTGGGCGAAAGGAGAAAAAGACCATCTCGGAAAGCCAGTCACGCGAGGTTGAAGCACTCAAGGCACAAGTGGCGCGGATTCCGGAGCTTGTCCAAGAGCAAGTCGAACAACAACTGGGAACGAAGCTCAACGCCATGGTGCCTACGATGATTCATGGGCTGACGACGTGGATTGCGGGCGGCCAACAGGGGCCTCCCCTGGTTCCCAGCTTCACCGCCAGCAACTCGCACAGCACGCAGGCGGTGCCATTGGTGTCTCGGGCAGAGGCGGTATTCGTGTCTCCGGCGCCGGCACGAGCATTGGAGCTTAATGCACCTGGGTGTACGCCGGCCGGCACCTCGCCAGCAAGCGGCCCCTCCGTCAGTTGCACGCTCGTCATTGGCGGTGCCTCGACATTAGCCAAGAACGACGGCATCACGGTAACTAAGCCTCTCGGCCGATGACTTCATCTCCTTGCCTTTGACTGGGCATCCCTGACGCCCTACATGTTTTCGCAGGGCGCTGCCGACGTTCCTTGCACTCTCCTGCACTTCGTGGGCGGCGAGTTGGTCGATGTCGCCAAGGGAAGAATCGTTCAACCGGGCAACCCCGTGTTCCACGGTAATCCGATGCCACCCACAGTGTATAGGGTTGAAGTGGTTCGGGTGCTGGTAGGCTGCGACGAGCTGTTACCTCTGATTCGACCCGCTGGGGCCGACGAAGAAGATGAGATGACCCTCAGCACCTGCGTAAACTGGCCCCTACTTTGGCCAAAGAGCCAGATTCGTTTGGGGGCGGCGGACACCACCCCACAGACAAGACCACCAGTCGTGCCGGCGCCAAGCCATGGCAAGAACCCCGCAACGCTACCGGACATGCCGGACATCCCTATGGCACAGGAACCGGACATGCATATGGCACAGGATCCGGACGACGACGACAATGACGACGGTACATTTACCAACGTCGATAAGTACTTTGCCGAACATGGGTACGGTGACGAGTTCTGCGGGCCTCCTTCTCAATAACCCAACCAAGACGACCATGATCTAGCTGGTACGGCGGAGAAACCCAGTTGCAACAGGCGTCGTTTGGCGTTCAGTTCTCAGGAGACGCCTCCAGCTGCCACCTTCACCGAGCCTCAGATAGCTAAGGTGCGAAATATTATCAGCCCCAACACACTCAAGAAGGCGGTCTGTGAGCAGAACTCGGTCCCATTACAGCAGATCAAGAAGAAGAGCCGGAAACGGAAAACTAAAAAGGGCGTCGGTGCGAGCCAGCCGACACCGAGTACGATCCGTGCTCAGGACGGGCCACCTTCACCTAAGGATATCTCGAGGAGGGTGCATGTGGCGGGTAGGGCGATGCTACCGACAAATATGCTCAATGCTGCAACCGGTGCTATGCGGAGTCTACACGACAGTGTTCTTTCTTTGGAGAAGCGGCGTCCCAGAGTGAATGATGTGGCATACCAGGTTTTTGTGGCCAAGGTGCCAGAGGGCAAGGGCTTTGTGGATGGCGACATCGGGGGTACGATTGTCCTGCAGTTTGATGACATCTTTGCTATGTTTAACCTTCATCCGCTGCACTACACCTTCGTTCGGCTGTTTTCGCTGAGTATGAAGATGCGGATCATTAGAGACAAGACCCCGGACATCGTGATAGTCGACCCCTTCTACATGCGTGCCAAGCTCTTGAGCAGCGTTGGGGCCTGCCAAGTCGCGAGTTCACACCTCGAAGGCATCATTCTGGCAAACCCAGATAAGGATAACTTCCTTGTGGCTTACTTTCCCGAGTAAGTCATCCCTTAGCCACCCCGTAACATATGATTTCTTAGATTTCAATCGTTCTTTTTTTCTAACATTCCGTGTTCTGTGCAGTGACACACATTGCACACTCATCCTCTTAAGCCCGAAATATTCCATGGCCACGTATTTCGACCCGAACCATGACTCCAAGATAGACTACACAAATATCAAGAAAGTTCTCGATGATGTTCTCCCCGGCTACGCCAAGTCTGGAGGCACCTTCACCAGGGCAGTTCGTAAGTACGGCAAGCACGTGTTCGCCCACAATACGACGTTCTGCTGCGTCAAGCAGCCGCCTGGCGGTCAGAAGGATGCCTACTATGCCCTCCATCACATGCGGGCGGTCGTAAGGGACCTTCATCACCTTCTGCTACCAGATAATCTCAAAGATTGGGCCACGAGCTTGTCGGCAATACAGGACGCGGACACCAGACAAGAATTCTTTCGCATCTAGTCAGAGTTTGCGGACATCATCCATCAAGATGTCCTTCATACTTCGGGGCAGTTCTTCCTCAGATATCAACCATCCAATAGTGAGATAGACGGAACGCTACAAATGCAGGTTGACGCCTGCGATTTCATGACCATCACGACAGACGGCGGCTTCATCCACGCTCCTGTCCCATGAGTCGAGTCAAAAGTAGTGATGTGTAGTTCTGAAACATTGATTGGCTCATGTTGTAATTAAAATTTAATGAATTGTATGTCTCTTTGGTTTGGACAGTCGTTCAACTTAGATGTAATCAATGCTATTTATTAGTAGGACCATGAATTGTGCTATTAATGTCTTGCTTTTCTCTTCCGATCCTTTTGTTGCATACTAATATATTGCTTATGTATGTATTGTCTATTGTTTGGCTTGTGCATAGAGATGCCGTTGTATGTCGTGTACAAGGGTAAGGTTTCCGGAGTCTACAATGACTGGGAGGACTGTCGGAGACAGGTTCACCGTTTCAGCGGTAACAGTTACAAAGGGTACACCAGTAGGGCGGAGGCGGAATCTAGATACGCCCGCTATCTGGCGGGGGAGAGGAGGGAGCATTGGAGGAACCAGATGAAGACCAGTTTCATCGCGATGATGCTCATCGTGATGACCGCAGCTCTCTTCGATGTGATGGTAGTTTACATGATCGATATCGACTTGCAATGTGAAGACAAACTCGATACTCGTGGTCTCGAGACTTGTAATGTTTTATCTTTGTTCGGTCTTTTGAATTCGGAGACTAATATGATGAATTGTATTCCGAGACTAATCTTCTATTGTATTCGATGAATCTGCTGTTGCTATGTGCTGCTATCTCTATTCTGTCAAATAATATATTTTGTACCCTGTGCAAAAATCAGAAAAGTAAAAAACCTAATATTCATACTAATGGCGCATCACTACAGAGTGCGCTATTAGTATGCCAAAGTATACTAATGGCGCATCACCCAACAGTGCGCCATTAGTATGCCAAAGCACATGGTTAAATATGGCCCCCTGGGAGGCATACTAATGGCGCATTGCATTCTATACTAATGGCGCACTTCGCAGTGCGCCATTAGTACACCAGATACTAATGGCGTAGTGGTGGTGTGCCATTAGTAAGAAATACTAGTGGTGTGATACTAATGGCGCACCAGTAGTGCGCAATTAGTAGGCAAAACTGGTGCGCCATTGGTAGCCCTTTTCCTAGTAGTGGGCATTGCATAATTCACATATATAGTGCCTTACAAAAAAATAACATCGCATAATTCACATATATAGTGCCTTACAACAAAATAACATCGCATAATTCACATATATAATTGAAAGTGCTAGTTATCGACTAGAGGGGGTGAATAGGCGATTTTTATGAAAGTCTTCAAAACACCAGGTCTTTGAGGACAAACAATAGAAATGAAGCTATTTATATGCAGCGGAAGGTAGACTACACTAGACAAGCCATAGTCAAAATTGCAATGAAGTGAAAGCATGAAGACTATCAGCAACTAGGTAGTAAGGATCAAGATGGAAGACAGTGTGAAGCCAAACAGTAAACAGTATTCACTCGGTGAAGTCAATCAGATCATACAGTGAAGCAATTACTTCACGAAGACAAACCGTAAAGTAAAGGAAAGTGGAAGATAGTACCAATTGCTCGGTGAAGACATGGAGTTGGTAGACCAGTTCCAGTTGCTGTGACAACTGTACGTCTCATTAGGGAGGCTGAGATTCAACTCAGAAGACCACGTCTTCACCTTATTCCCCTTGAGCTAAGGACACCCAGTCCTCGCCCAATCACTCTGGTAAGTCTTCAAGGTAGACTTCCAAACCTTCACAGACTTCGTTCACCGGCGATCCACAATGACTCTTGGATGCTCAGAACGCGACGCCTGACCGGCTGGAGGATTCATAGTCCTCAAGTGTAACAAGTCTTTAGGTCACGCAGACAGAAAGACTTCAGTGATGCCTAACACTCTTTGGCTCTGGGTGTTTAGGGCTTTGTCCTCGCAAGGATCTCTCTCGCAAATGCTTCGGAGGTGGGTTGCTCTCAAACGACAAAAGTCGTGCACTAACTCTAAGCAGCCACCAATTTATGCTGTAGGGGTGAGCTATTTGTAGCCAGGAGGCAACCCGACCTAATTTGTCCGAAATGACCCTGGGTCACTACGGAACCGACACATGTCCAATAGTTGGATTTCAAACACAGGCGGCAGCTTGACTTGGGCTACAAGTAAAGCCGACTCATCTAGCTCTGGATAAGATTTGCTCTCATTGTCTTCGCTCGAAGACACAGGATTTGGTTGAGCATCACTTCAGTCACTCTGACTTTGTTCACTTGGACCCCACTTAATAGTACGGTGGTTCCTATGACTCAACAAAGAATAAAAGGAAACTACTAAACAACTATGTCTTCGCACTCCATTGTCTTCATATGAATGTCTTCTCATGTCATAATCTTCATCGTGAATGTCTTCACGAACCACCATTGTCTTCAATGTTTTCACATATTTTTAGGGGTCATCTTTGGTAGGTAAACTGAATCAATAAGGGACTACTACGTATGTTATCCTACAATTCTCACAAACACATTAGTCCCTCAACCAAGTTTGTCGTCAATACTCCAAAAAAAACTAGGGGTGGCACTATATGCACTTACAATCTCCCCCTTTTTGGTGATTGATGACAAACCGGTTAAGTTTTTAACGGGGATAAAAATATGTGATAGTTATGGATAAAAGCATTGTCTTCATAAGTTGCAAAAGCCTCCCCCTGAAGATGTGCATATAAGTAGTTTTCTTTTGAATGCAAATGCACATGGCAAGTTTTACTTTTTGGAGACCCTATTCAAATTATGAAGACAATTCATCATGCATACAAAGAGATAACGAAGATAATGACATGCATAATGAAAAATGGGCAGAATGGTTTCATGCGGGATTTATCATCGCATCACAGGGTAGTAGAAAAAGTAGCAGACGACCATCGAGTTTAAGTATTACAACTAAAAACCAAACTGTTTCAAAAGACGAGAGTTGTAAAGACTTAGCAAAAATAAATGCAACCACCCATAAGGACCCGCTTGAAGTCTATCAACTCATATGCTTCTCCCCCTTTTGTCAGTAATGACCAAAAAAGGTTTGAAGACACAGAGTATCTACTCATTCCCAGTTGGAGTGGATGATGGAGCAGGGTCATTGTTGGAGTTTGGTGGTGTAGATGGGCCTGACGCAGAATCGAGATGCAGTGCAACCATGGTCGGTGAAGTGGCATCATCTTCTTCATCGACGACTCTTGCAACAACAGTTGCACCGAAGACGAATGTTTAGAATCTTGAGTAGACGGAGTGCGACACCAGCTTGCATTTGGTGGAGGCCGGGATTCGAACTTGAAGTTCTCTATGAAGCCATCTTCGCGAAGATCTGTAAGTGCATCTAGTGCCACCCCTAGTTGGTTTTGGAGTATTGACGACAAACCTGGTTGAGGGACTAATGTGTTTGTGAGAATTGCAGGATAACACAGGTAGTAGTCCCTCACTGATTCGGTTAACCTACCGGAGATGACCCCTAAAAATGTATGAAGACATTGAAGACAAAGGTGGTATGTGAAGGTATTCACATTGAAGTCTATGACAAGAGAAGACATTGTGTGAAGACTATGGAGCACGAAGATTTAGTTGTTTCATTGTTTCGTTTTCTTCTTTGATGAGTCATAGGAACCACCGTACTGCTAAGTGGGGTCCAAGTAAACCAGTCAGAATGACTGAAGTGATGCTTAACCAAAATCCTATGTCTTCGAGCGAAGACAATGAGAGCAAATCTTGTCCAGAGCTGGATAAGTCAGCTTTGCTTGTAGCTCAAGTAAAGTTGCCGTGTCTGTTTGAAATCTGACCGTTGGAACACATGTCAGTTCCTTAATGACCCAGGGTCATTTCGGACAAATCAGGTCGGTTTGCCTAGTGGCTATAAATAGCCCACCCCCTACACCTTAAATTCGTTAGCTGCTCAAAGTTAGTGCACGGCTTTTGTCGTTTGAGAGCAACCCACCTCGAAGCCTTTGATAGAGAAATCCTTGCGAGGACAAAGCCCTAAACACCCAGAGCCAAAGAGTGTTAGGCATCACTGAAGTCTTCCTGTCTGTGTGATCTGAAGACTTATTAAACCTGAGAACTGTCAATCCTCCAGCCGGTTAGGCGTCGCGTTCTGAGCATCCAAGAGTCATTGTGGATCGCCGGTGAACGAAGTCTCTGAAGGTTTGGAAGTCTACCTTGAAGACTTACTAGAGTAATTGCGCAAGGACTGGGTTTCCTTAGCTCAAGGGGAATATGGTGAAGACGCGGTCTTATGAGTTGAATCTCAGCCTCCCTAACCAGACGTATAGTTGTCACAGCAACTAGAACTGGTCCAACAAATCATTGTCTTCAACGAGCCACTGGTTCTATCCTTCCCATCTCTTTATTTGTAGATTGGTCCTTGTGAAGTCATTGCCTATTTGCATTATCTATTTGTCTTCACTGTGTGATTGCTTGTTCTGATTAGCTTCATACTATCTTCCATCCTGATATATACTACCTAGCTGCTATTAGTCTTTGTGCTTTCATTTCGTTGAATACTTGACTATGGCTTTCTTAGTGTAGTCTACCTTCCGCTGCATGGGGATAGGTTTATTTCTATTGTTTGTGTTCGAAACCTCCATGTTTTGAAGACTTCCATAAAAATCGCCTATTCACCCCCCTCTAGTCGATCACTAGCACTTTCAATTGGTATCAGAGCAAGGTACTCCCTTATTCTGTGTGATTCGGTTTAACCACCTGGAGTTTTAGCTATTTCGACTACAGGGATAATCAAAGTCTCCGCTGCGTGCCCAGTCTTTGATGGAACTGAATATCCCAACTGGAAGAATAAGATGCACATGCATCTGGAAGCCATTGATGTCGACCTCTGGTATGTCATCAAGAATGGCGTCCCCAAGGCTGGTGAAGGTGTCACCGCTGCTGATGTCAAGAAGTTAGTTTAACTGGATTCCACTGCCAAGAATATCATCTGTGGTCATCTGACTGAAGGACAGTATGACCGTGTGAGTGCTCTAGAAACATCCAAGTAGTCTGGGACTGGCTCTCCAAGGTCAACGAAGGCGTCTCAACCCAGAGAGATCAAAGAATCAGTGTCCTTTGCAACCTCTTCAACCGCTTCAAGAGAAACGACAATGAGAATGTTCAGCTCATGTTTGACTGACTCACTGACATCACAAATGAGCTTCAAGCTCTCGGCGTTACTGAGATCACCAAGCATGAAGTCGTCAAGACACTCCTGAGATCACTTGACAGCTCATTTGACACCCTAGACCTGATGATTCAAGAATGCCCTGACTTCAAGACACTCGATCCGTCTGACATACTTGAAAGGCTCAACACACATGAGTTTCAGCTTTCTAAGAAAAGAGACATCTACGGTCCCAACTATGGGCAAACTCGTGCTTTGAAGGCAAAAGTTGTTTCCTCATCTGAAGAAGAATCTGACTGCAGTTCTGATGATCCTGAAGACATTGGAAAGGAGCTTGCTATGCTTGTGAAGAAGTTCCAGAAATTCACCAAGAAGAAAGGCTTCAGAAAGTCCTCATGATCCAGCTCAAGGAATGATGAAGCTTATGCTCATGACTACAAGAAGAGAACATGCCACAAGTGCAAGAAACCTGGTCACTACATCTCTGAGTGTCCGCAGTGGGACAATGAGAACAAGAAGAAGAAGAAGAGCAAGGAATATGATTCTGATGACAAGAAGAAGAAGAAATACTCAAAGTCTTCTTCAAGTCTTCCTCAAAGTCTTCATCATGCAAGAAGAGCTCATCTGGCAAGGCTCGTGCGTTTGCTGGCAAGGAAATGGATCCAGAGGAGGAGTCTGCTTCTGAGGAGGCGGAGGTGGAGTCTGAGGAGGAGTCTAATTCTGGCGTTGCAAGTCTGGCTACAGCCTACGTTGCCAAGTCCATCTTCAACACTGAAGACAATGACTTCATCACCGACGCCGATGCTAATGACAAGGACAACTCCGCTCCCACCTACTGCTTCATGGCACGCGGTGCCAAGGTAAACTCACGCACTACTCACTATCAAACATCCAGTGAAGATGACTCTGATTGTGGTTCCAAACCCAGCTACAAAACACTGGCTAAAATTGCAACTGAACAATAGAAAGCTATGGAACATATTCAAAAACTGTTAGACAAAAGTGATGACCTGTTAGACGCCAAAATGACTCGATCTCAGTCCTTAATTGAAGACATAAAAAATCTTCATGTTAAGTATGAGGAACTTGAAAGTCATCATGAAACGCTCTCAACAACTCATGAAAAGCTTTCCTATGATTATCTTCAAAGGAAGCAAGATCTTGAGAAATTGAGAGTGGCTCATGAAGATCTTCAAAAGGAAAACGAGTCACTTCGCGCCAAACAGACCAGTTCCGCTCAGGAAGGATTTGAACCACCATGTCTTAAATGCATTGAGCGTGACAACGCTACTTCTGTTGTTGGATGTTCTACTGATGCTACTGTTGCAATATGTTCAACTGTTGATGTGGTAACTAACCCCTCTGCTGAGGATGCCACTGCTATTGCTGATGAAAATGCTAGGTTGAAGACATTGCTTCAAACAGGGATGTACAAAAGTATCAAAGGGCATCAGACACTATGTGATGTCCTCAAAAGGCAAATCCTGAACCGAAACCCTAGGAAATAGGGTGTTGGGTTCGAAAGGAAAATGAATGCTGATGGCTCTTACTGGAAACCTGAGCAGTACCCCAAAACCACATGGGTTGCTCCAAAGGAACCTTCAGTGGATCCATCAACCCTATCTGGCTTCACTTGTGCTAATCCCATTGTTATTGATGAATCCTTTGTTGCAAACTATAAACTGTTTAAGAATCAGAATGGTGAAGTGTTTGCCAGGTATATTGGTACTAACTACAGGAATGGGCCACCTATGACGAAAATCTGGGTGCCGAAAAAGAGTCTGGAGAATCTTCCTGTGAATGTCGTCATGACACCACAAGTGAATAAGACAAACCCCAGACCACAGGCTTCATATGGTCCAAAGGCTTCATACAGACACCTGAGTCGCACTAATGCAAACGTTTTACAGGGAAACCATACTCAGGCCTATGAATATGAGCGCATTTCATCAAACCGCCATGTTCATAAGACCAAGAACTACTCTGCTTATTCTTATGAGTACTATTGTCCACCTACAAGACTATTTGCTAGGGCTCCAAAGCCAAAGTTCTCAGATGCTGCACTTAGACTCATTGCTTCGAAGCCACCCTTGAAGATGTGGGTGGCTAAGAAAGCTTAACTCTCTTTTGAAGGGAAGGGTCTCCAGCCGAAAATCAAATGCGTCTGAAGCTATTGCTGGGGACCTTAAACATCTTGTAGGGCACAAGATCAAATGCCCAAATGGTCTTATTATGTATTTTGTTCCTGAGTTTCTTGCTACTTGCCCTATCAGTCCTAACCTTGGTCTAAGCTTTCATAATCCACTTGCTCGTCAAATGTTTATGCTTCACAATTCTCTTCGTGAAGCCTATCCCCCTAACTGCACTGTAGGGTATGACACCGGCTGCTTCAGAATGAATTATTGATAGTGGATGTACTAATCACATGAAGGCAAGCGAAGTCTTCTCATGGACTCGACCTTACGTCCATCTAACAAGAGTCACATCACATTTGCTGATACTGGTAAAAGCAAGGTATTTGGTCTAGGTAGAGTTGAAATCTCAAGGGATCAACACATGGATAAAGTGATGCTTGTTGAATCCCTTGGTTTCAACTTAATGTCCATCTCAATGCTTTGCGATTTAAACATGATTTTGATGTTTGGAAAATATCGTTGCCTAGTTCTAATGGAATCTGACAAGTCTCTAGTCTTTGAAATGTATCGGAAAGATGATTTGTACACGATAGATTTCTCAGCAGGACCACAACTTGCCGTATGTCTTCTTGCAAAAGCTTCAGAATGTTGGCTCTGGCATCGGAGGCTAGGGCATGCTGGCATGAGGAACTTGCATACTCTTGCAAAGAAGAAGCACGTCATAGGCCTCGAGGGCCTCATGTTCAACAAGGATCACTTATGCGGTGCCTGCGAAGCTGGAAAGATGACGAGAGCCAAGCATCGCTCGAAGACAATCATGACAATGACTCAACCCTTCAAACTACTACACATGGACCTCTTCGGTCCCACTGATTACTCAACTCTTACTACTACTGCTTGTCTCTATGGCTTCGTCGTTGTTGATGATTATTCAAGATATACGTGGGTGCATATAATCCTCTACAAGACTAAAGTGTAGGATGTCTTCAGACGCTTCGCCAACCGAGCCATGAACAACTATGGCGTCATGATCAAGCACATCAGAAGTGACAATGGCACTGAATTCAAGAACACCGGCCTCGACACTCATCTTGATACTTTGGGCATCACTCATGAGTTCTCAGGTCCGTACACGC
Organism: Triticum monococcum; assembly: GCA_034509565.1. NCBI lineage: Eukaryota > Viridiplantae > Streptophyta > Magnoliopsida > Poales > Poaceae > Triticum > Triticum monococcum. The sequence goes on along the minus strand of CM067842.1, from coordinate 196,905,527 downwards.
CGCAGCAGAATGGCATCATGGAACACAAGAGCAGAACACTCATTTAGATGGCTCGGACGATGCTCGATGAATACAAGACTCCAAGGAAGTTCTGGCCCGAAGCCATTGATACTGCATGCCATGTCATCAATCGTGTTTATCTTCACAAGCTTCTGAACAAAACATCCTATGAACTCCTCACTGGTAAGAAGCCAAAAGTTAGTTACTCCAGAGTATTTGGTGCCAGGTGCTGGATCAAGGATCCTCATCACACTTCAAAATTTGCACCGAAAGCACATGAAGGTTTTATGCTTGGTTATGAAAAGGATTCGCACTCCTACAGAGTCATCAACCTCTTTCACTATAAAGTGGTTGAAACTATGGATGTGTGGTTCGATGAGACTAACGGCTCGCAAAGAAAGCACCTGCCAAATGTGCTAGATGATGTTCCATCTAGTAAATCCATCAAGCTTATGGGAACTGGAGAAATCATACCATCTAAAGCACAGCCTGAAGAGGAACTCAACATCTCTGCACCTGATCAAACTGAAGACAATACTCAGCCCGAAGACAATCCTTCTAACGATGACAATGATCAGCAAGAGCAAAATCTTCATCTTGTTCATCCTCGTGTTGCGAATGAAGTACAAATTGAGAAGATAATCGATAGCATCAATGCACCTGGTCCACTCACTCGATCAAGGGCAACACAACTAGCAAATTTCTGTGGGCACTTCGCATTTGTCTCAATATCTGAACCCAAGAAATTTGATGAAGCCTTCATGGAACCTGAATGGGTTCAAGCTATGCAAGAAGAGCTTCAACAGTTTGAGCTGAATAATGTATGGGAACTGGTCAAGCGTCCTGATCCTCGTAAGCACAATATCATAGGCACTAAATGGATATATCGCAACAAGCAAGATGAGCATGGTCAAGTTGTCAGAAACAAGGCTCGTCTCGTTGCTGAAGGATACACTCAAGTTCAAGGAATTGACTTTGATGAAACATTTGCTCCTGTGGCTAAGCTTGAAGCTATACGCATACTGCTGGCCTATGCAAATCATCATAACGTTCTTCTATATCAAATGGATGTGAAGAGTGCCTTTCTCAATGGCAAGATTGAAGAACAAGTGTATGTTGCACAACCGCCTAGCTTTGAAGATCCAAAACATCCTGACATGGTTTACAAGCTCAACAAGGCACTGTATGGCCTCAAACAAGCCCCTCATGCTTGGTATGACACACTCAAGGACTTCCTGAAGAGCAAAGGCTTCAAGCCTGGTTCCCTGGATCCCACGCTCTTCACGAAGACATATGATGGTGAACTGTTTGTGTGCCAAATATATGTGGATGAAATTATCTTCGGCTGCACTAATCAGAAATACAGTGATGAGTTTGGATACATGATGCAAGAGCAATATCAGATGTCCATGATGGGTGAGCTGAAGTTCTTCCTTGGTCTTCAAATACGACAGCAACGCAATGGCATCTTCATATCTCAAGAGAAATACCTCAAGGATTGCCTAAATAAGTTCGGAATGCAAGACTACAAAGGTTACACGACGCCAATGCCTACCAAGAGTCATCTAGATTCTGACGCCAATGGTAAAGAGTTTGATCAAAAGGTATACCGCTCCATGATTGATTCTTTGCTTTATTTATGTGCATCTAGGCCAGATATTATGCTTAGTGTTTGCATGTGTGCCCGATTCCAAGCGGCACCAAAGGAATCGCATCACATAGCTGTGAAGCGAATTCTTTGATACTTGGCTCACACCCCAACACTAGGATTATGGTATCTAAAGGGCTCAGAGTTTGATCTAGTTGGATTCTCGGATGCTAATTATGCTGGTGACAAGGTGGATCGCAAGTCTACATCAGGGACATGTCACTTTCTGGGACGATCACTTGTGTGTTGGTCTTCAAAGAAGCAGAACTATGTATCTCTCTCCACTGCTGAATCTGAATACATTGCTGCTAGATCTTGCTACGCTCAGCTTCTATGGATGAAGCAAAAACTCAAATACTATGGCATTCATCTGAAGCAAGTGCCACTCTACTGCGACAATGAAAGCGCCATCAAGATCGCCAACAACCCAGTTCAGCACTCGAAGACAAAGCACATTCAGATCCGTCATCACTTTCTCAGAGATCATGTCATGAAGGAAGATATTGATATCATTCACGTTAGCACTGAAGATCAACTAGTAGATATCTTCACAAAGCCCTTGGATGAGAAAATGTTTTGCAAGTTGCGGTGTGAGCTAAATATCTTGGAATCCTCAAATGTCCTGTGATCATGCACACATGCTAACACTTATGCATGTTGATGACTTAGATGTGCAAACACACGAAGTAACGTATATCTTCAACAAATGAACACTTACACTCTAAGTGTGAATACATTAACGTGGAATTTGACTTTGGAGCGCCACGATAATTGTGCGCCATGTCTTGGTCTAATATTTCCTATACGGTGGGTAACGCCACCACCAAACTTTTGTTTGGAATACTTTCTGTTGGCGTTACATTTGCAAAGTCTTCGCATTTTGTTTGTCTTCATTATTAACATGGCTTCATGTTTATCTTCAATGTATTGATTTGGTTTCTGTCCTCTACAACATTCACTTATAGCTATGTCTTCTATTTGAATCTTTTGAACTAAGTGAATGTGATCGGACCCTGACCTTTCTATGCTCCCGTCTTAAGTCTATCTATCCAAATCATATGCATTCTATTGAAACTATCAAAACGTCTTCTCTGTGTCCTTGACAGCAGAAGACACAGAGACAAACATTAATCTGTTTTCAATGCTCAATCCTTGTTACCTGAAACCCGGAGAAGTGGGAATGACCACCCGACAATCCAGGAGTGCGTGGGAACATGGAACAACCTCCAATGTATTGCATGATCGCCACGTATCCTTCAGATGTGAACCGCCAGGGGTACCTGTGTAATAACACTATGCCGTCCCTGTCCCTATAAATACACGCCTCACCCCAGTCATTATCTCTTCTTCCACTCTTGCACAAACCCTAGCGCCACCGCTAGCTCTCACGATGCCGGCGACGAAGCGCTTACCTGCCGCGACCTCACCGACGCCGTCCTCACGCGGGCCGCAGACATCATCTTCTCCACCGTCACCGTAGGTGTCCTCTGTCGCCAAGTTAGGGCATGGAAGATCGAACTGCTTGGCCTCCTCTCCCACTCCGTCTAGCGGTTCCTCGTGTGGTAAATAAAACCTCTTTTTACAGTCTTTTTGATCCGATAGATTCATCCTTTTCAACCACAAGTGGTTTCTATTCCTACAAGTTGGATCTATCTCATTCTGCATCTCATAGCATGCCTAGTATGTTCACTTATGCTTCACAAAGTAGTTAGATTCCTCACTTGTACTTATTTGTGGATTCGTACAAATATAGAACCAACTCTCTACATATGAGTGAATGTCTTCGCACTATGAGGTCAATGTCTTCTAAACTGATTTATCTTCAAAATCTTCTGAGAATGCATATGACCTCTTCCCCTTCCCTCGCATCTCTAATGCTGTCATAGGTACATGTCCGTGGGAGAATCCCTTGGTTCTCATAGTCTGCATTCATTTGCAGAGTTCTTACAGCATCACATAAATTCTCCTAAAGCCAGTTCCTATCTGACCAGTAGACGAAAGACTTCGATAGTGTTGAAGCCTTTCAGTCTAAACTTCATGACAACTCAGAAATCAGTCAGGAAGGGCGGCAGACAATGTCGTGGAAACACTACTAAGGACCTGCCACCGGATCTCTATGAGTTATACAAGTCAGATCCAGAAGAAACCTATGGAGAACACAAGAACCGAATCCAATGGATTCGAAGACATTGGGCAGAGGAATGGTTCAAGTACATATTCATCACCAAGGAGTATGCTGAGAAGAATGCCTTAAAGGGCCCCCTGGGGAGATATAATATACAAAGGTCTTCAGCCCAAGTCGAAGTCCAAAGCTATTGCTCAAGGCTTCTACCCCTGCATGATTCGTGGACCTCAGCCTGCTAATGCCGGCCCATCCTCTCTGTTATGGTGTCGTGAAGATAATATGTTCAAGCGCAACTATCAGGCTGCAAAGAACTCGGCCAAGAAAAACAAGAAGTCTTTGGGATTAGACTTCAACCCAGGCCCCTCTTACACCACGAGCTGACGGCACACGCGAAGCTGAACCCAATCTTATTGGGCCCTTCTACAACTTAGAAGGTCTCATCATTCACATTCAGGTTCAAGGGGCAGCCGTGGAACACTCTACAGATGACTATGATTCTGATGAAGTGCCTGCACCTCCGAAGCCTGTGAAGCAACAGAAACCAAAGGCTTCAAAGCCCCCCTCTGCACCAAAGGTCTCACGGGGGAAGCCTCTAGCCACTGCACCTCCTGAAGTCAGTGTGTAGTCTGAAGATCTCTCACGCATCAACAAGTCTGCCAAGTTGAAAAAGCCCATGCAACCCACTGGTCAAGCACTGACCCCTGCTACTGTTTTGAGAAATGAGAATGACGCCATTGATCTATCCAACGACGACGATCTTCATGATGACGCTCTAGAGCAATTGATAAGAGCAAGCAAGAGGCGGAAATCTTCAATGATCTTCCTCTCTTTGATGTGGAGATCCTGTACAAGTTTATTGATGAGTGGTTTGACAACCCAAATGTCAAATTTGATGATCTTCAGCTTCCAATTGGCCTCAGCATCTCCTTCCATGGAGCCATTGCTCCTGAGCTGGCTCTTGCCTAGAAGATTGTTGAGCTGAAGCACAAGATTGACTATGAAAAGGCTCATTTCAAGAAGCACATGGCCAAGCACAATGTTGAAGACATTCAAAACTTCAAGGTCATGATGCATGAGCTCAAGGAGGCATTCCACAAGACACGAGAAGAAGCAAAAGGTTCTAGTGAGCGCATGAAGAATCTTGCTGCCAAATGTGTTCAAGGCTACAATGAAGCTGAAAAGCGCAAGGCTTTGGGGCGACCACACATCGACCCCAGAATGGCTACCAAGAAGAAGAAGAAGCCAGCTATGGTAGAACCGGATGCATCAAGGCTGGAAGAACCTCGCATTGTCTTCTCAGCCAGTATGACAGGCTCGAAGCCTAAGGTCCCCACAGTGGCTTAAAAATTCAAGTAAACTAGAGTAGCTAAAGCCGAAGCCAGAAAGCACAAGACCAAAGCCACCACTGATGATGCTCCCCCAACCAAGAAAAGGAAAACAAAGAAGAGAGACCGGGCTGCTTCCACAGAGCCCCTCCTTGTCGAGCCGATTTCTGTTGCTTGTCCTGCGTCCGAACATCGTGAATGTCGTCTAGTAGTTCATGAGCCTGCTTCCACAAAGGCTCCTGAATCTGAAGAGAATCCAGCTGCTGACCCCACCACAGCTGAAGACATTGGTCCTCACGACAATGTTGAAGATGATGAAGTCCTTCCTCAGATCGAGCACAATTTGGTATCATCGCCTGTTCTCACGAATAGCGAACTCATCAGCATTGGTCGTCCATTGACGCCAATTGCTCAGGATGACTCATGGGCTGATCACCCTCAAGAATCCCCTCGTGCTGAAGAAACACCAATCACTCCCCCACCACAGGTCACTACTCCGGTGATTGACGGTGAAGACTTTGAGGCCCAACCAACTCAATCTCCACAGGCGTCGCCAGCATTTCGCAGGCTTCGCAAAGGACCAAGGCCACAGGTCACATTGTCAAGTGTTCCAGAAGGAGAAGAACGCCAATCCGTTTCACGCGAAGTCTTTCCTAAAGCCTCTCCTACTGTGAACATTCCTGAATCTGAATCCAAAATGGCTGAGGATATTTTGGCTGCATCAGCCGATGACCATGAAGAAGAACCAAGAGAAGAAGAACGTTTTGGTACACCCCCGTCCAACCTTGAAGTTGTTCTCGAGGAGAACGTGTCCGACCCTCCAGCTCCTGAAGTGGAGGTTACAAATACTGAGGCGGCCACCAACATCAACACTGAAGCCAATGACATTGTCATGGCTGAAGCTAATGTGGCGCCTGAAGCTAATGTGGTGCCAGAAGTAAATGCACCTGAAGCCAATGCAGCACCCGAAGCAAATCCGCTGCTTGAAGCCAATGCCTCTACTCCCGTACCTCCTCCAAGGCCACACACCATCGAGCAAGCATATGATCGTGGATAGTTTGTTACCGTCCGCTGGCCAATCCTGGTTCCTCCGCCTGCTCCCAGACCTCAGTTTGCCTATCATGTGGAGCACATGCCTCAGGTGCAGAAGCCAAAACCAAGGCTACCAGGGTTTCCAGGTACTGCAACTTCACCAGGATCATTTAATATGAACAGATTGAAGGCACACAACAGATTCTTCGATAGTGACAAGGACCCCTACACAAGGCCAAGAATCTCCTCTGATCGATTCTGGAGTTATCAGCAGCGAAGCTATTATTCATGCATCTTGTACAATCAGGGACGCATCTTCCGTCACATGCATCTTGATTGTGAAGCCATTGCTGGACTGCCATGCCTTGAAGAAGCCCTTGACTACTTCCGTGATGCGGGTCTGCTGAATTTTGTGACTGCAAAGGAACACTGGAATGAAGAACTTCTGCTTCAATTCTATGCTACCCTCCACATTCGTGGATACAACAGGGATCCGAAGACTTGGATCTTTGAGTCGATTGCAGGAGATGTTCATCATGAAGCTAAAGCTCAAGACATCATTGAGCTCACAGCCCTGCCCACTCCTGGTGAATACTATGAACCAGGTTGTCAACAACACCAGAATGCTTTGGAGAGCATTTTCCAGAAGGCAGAACCCAACATGAGCCAAATGCTGAGCATGATGAAGCCTTTGCCTCACGACGCTGAATACCCAACCGAATTCTTTGTTGAAGACCTAGAGTATCTACCCCGCACCATTTACCATATCATCAGACAAACTCTATGGTCTGTCAAAGGACATTCATCTGCAACAAAGCTTGAAGGAGCAATGAAGACTTTATCTTTCTATATCTTCAATGGCATAAGCTTCAATGCTCAAGACTTCTTCATCAGGTAGTTGGCTACATCTGGCTCCGACATTTTTGGTTTGAAGTTCTATGCTCCATGGGTAATGCGTCTCATCAAGCTTCACTCTGCCTTCAACTATCAGCCGTCTGCGCGCAATCATCTTGTATTCTTGCCAGAGGTTGATCTGTTTGTTGAAGCTATTTACCCAGAGCCTGCAAAGGATCCAATTTATCTTCACAATGTTGATCGTCAAAGCTTCACCCAGCCCATTGAAGGAGTTCAGGCAGTCTCTCGTGTTTATCCCTTGGCTGGTAACACACGTGCCCCTCGCGCCCAAACTGACGCAACTGGAAGCACCATTGCCCAAAGGCCTCGGAAGTGATCTCGTGTTCTCAATGACCGAGAGCTTCTTGTTGCGCTACATCAGAAACATGATAAGCATCATGACTGGCTTAAGTGTCAGATGCAAAGCCTCTTGGTGGATGTCAATCGCATTCGCAATCTTGCCACCAAGAATGCCTTTGTCACACATGAAACATGTCGGAGGTCTTGGAAGAGTTTGACTTTGCTCACTGCTGAAGAAGATCTTCAAGACGATGGCTTCATAGAAAGATTCAAATTTGACTCCACTCCTCCAAGGAATGCTCACCTGTGTCGGACTCCCTCACTTGAAGACTCTGCTATTCATCCTTAGCTGCGATGGTGAATGCTAGAGTCATCAATGATCAAGATGACGCCACTTCACCACCTCCACCTTCAGCGCGTCTCGACACTGCACCAAGTTCTTCTGCACCACCGGACCTCAACGACAACCCTGCTGCTTCGCTATAATGCCCTCAATGCGGCTATATCTCCCACGTGTCGAAGCACGACTTAGAGGTATAACCGCATTGAAAGCAATGTCACAAGTGAGGTAATCTTCGCAAACAACCCATGTACATAAATAAAGGGGAAAGGTACATAGTTGGCTTAAACTCGCCACGTCACACAAATACATAAATAAGTCATTACATTCATCCAATACACTCAAGGTCCGACTATGGAACCAAAATAAAGATCAACCCCCAAATGCGACAAAGTCCCCAATCACCCCAACTGGGCACCACTACTGATCATCTAGGAAAGACACGTAGTAACGACGAGAGTCTTCATCGAACTCCCACTTGAGCTCGGTCATATCATCTAGAGCGGTATCATCGGTCCCTGCATCTGGTTTTGGAAGTAATCTATGAGTCATGGGGTCTCAGCAATCTCACACCCTCGTGATCAAGACTATTTAAGCTTATAGGTAATGTAAAGGTATGATGTGGAGCTGCAACAAGTGACTAGCATATATGGTGGCTAACATATTCGCAAAAGAGAGCGAGAAGAGAAGGCAAAGGCACGAGCGACAAACTATGATCAAGAAGTGATCCTAGAACAACCTACGTCAAGCATTACTCCAACACCGTGTTCACTTCCCGGACTCCGCCGAGAAGAGACCATCATGGTTACACACGCGGTTGGTGCATTTTAATTAAGTTAAGTTTCAGGTTATCTACAACCGGACATTAACAAACTCCCATCTGCCCATAACCGCGGGCATGGCTTTCGGAAGTTCAAATCCCTGCAGGGGTGTCCCAACTTAGCCCATCACAAGCTCTCACGGTCAACGAAGGATATTCCTTCTCCCAAGACAATCCGATCAGACTCGGCATCCCGGTTACAAGACATCTCGACAATGGTAAAACTAAACCAGCAAAGCCGCCCGAATGTGCCGACAAATCCTGATAGGAGCTGCACATATCTCGTTCTCAGGGCACACCGGATTATCCAAGGTTCCGGTAGGCCAGCCCAGAGTTGCCCCTGGTGGCCACCGGCAGCTGACAGGTTGGACCAACACTCAGAGGAGCACTGGCCCGGGGGTTTAAATAAAGATGACCCTTGAGTCCGCGGAACCCAAGGGAAAAAGAGGCTAGGTGGCGAATGGTAAAACCAATGTTGGGCCATGCTGGAGGAGTTTTATTCAAGGCGAAGTGTCAAGGGGTTCCCATTATAACCCAACCATGTAAGGAACACAAAATCCGGGAACATAACACCGATATGATGGAAACTAGGGCGGCAAGAGTGGAACAAAACACCAGGCATAAGGCCGAGCCTTCCACCCTTTACCAAGTATATAGGTGCATTAAGATAAACAAGATAATATTGGTGATATCCCAACAATAAACATGTTCCAACAAGGAACGATCTCCAATCTTCACCTGCAACTAGCAAAGCTATAAGAGGGGCTGAGCAAAGCGGTAACATAGCCAAAGAACGGTTTGCTAGGACATGGTGGGTTAGAGGTTTGACATGGCAATAAGGGAGGCATGATAAGCAAGTGGTAGGTATCATAGCATAGGCATAGCAAAAGAGCGAGCATCTAGCAAGCAAAGATAGAAGTGATTTCGAGGGTATGGTCATCTTGCATGCAAAGTTCTCAGAGTTGCCTTGATCCTCGTAAGTGTACTCAACGGGCTCCTCATTCACATAATTGTCTCCCGGCTCTACCCAAACAAGAACAACAAGCAAAAGGCAACACAATCAACCACGTGCAATGCTCAAGCAACATGATGCAAACATGGTATGATATGCGGGATGCGATATGTGATGCATATGCATGATTTGGAAAGGAATGGTTGAACCTGGCCTAAACTTGGGAAACCAAGAGTGCCACTAGAAAGGTGAGTTGATTTCGGTTGAAATTGATATAAAGATCACCGGAATCGGATGCACGGTTTGGAAATGGCAAGCAAAAACAAATATGGCACCGGTCTGCGATAAACAGCAAGTAGCCATCTAAATGCATCAAGATAAATATGCTACAACACTCAAACATAGCAGCAAAATACATGGGAGGGATCCACTCATGATGCTTGACAAAAGGTGAACACTGAGCTACGGCTAATTCACTCATTAACAGGTTCAAACAAGCATGGCAAAAATGCAAAAGATAACAGGTTTCAGACTTAGTGAAGTTAACAGCATGTCAAGAATTTATCATCAGGAAGAAATGTTTAGAGCATGATAACTACATGCTACAGGAACATATAATGGCAAATAAAGGCATGGTATGAAGCTACTCAAAGCATATAACAAAAGTCCCTTAGTGACCATGAGCCAAAAGGGATCATAAAATACAATTGCAAGCATGTGAACATAGCAAAAACATAAACAGATTCAGACTTGGTGAAAACTGGAGCATGGCAAAACAGATAACGAGTAGGCATGTTTACGAGCTCGATGCACTCACTACGAGGCATTTCATGACAAACGAAACATACACCCAGCAAATAGACATGGCAAGAACAACAACATAACATGCACAGATCAACAACAACAAGCTCGGCAAAATCGCTAAACATGTTAACAATCTGCCAGGAACATTTTATAGCAAAAGTAGAGATCGATTGACTGAAGCTAGGGTGCTCCATAATTGCAAACAAAGACATGGATGGATAGAGCACAACATTATATAAAAAACATCCTTACTGATCATGCTCAAAAGAGGCATGCATCACTAGGAAACGACATGAACATATGGCATAAAAATAATGACAGGGTAAGGACTTAGTGAAATTCTAAGTCCCTGAAATCAGCATCATTGAGTAAGCTACTTTGCATGCTTGTGCTAGTCACCACAAAGATCGCAATAATACATGGGATACACCCCTGTAAAGATGACATGGCATTCTACAAAACACATGTAGAGCTCAGGATCATAGCATGCACACATTAATCATGGCAAAAATGACAAAAGAGCATTTGCTGAAACAGATCTACAACTATCATCACATAGCCCTCTTCCAACAACATTTCAGGCATCAAGATGAGCTCAAATGGAAATGATGCAATGATATGAAATGATATAATCGTCGATATGAACATTTTGATATGCTACACGCACGAATAAGCTACGATAAGGAAGTTATGGCATGTCAAAGTATGCAAAAATACTAGGGTTAGGGACGAAAAAGTCAACCCCGAGATTTCGGATCTGAGATCCAGATCGGGCCGGCACTGTAGCAAGCACGCACTTCGAGGTTGTACGGAGGGGATCGCCAGAGTTCGTCACGGTGGCCGGACTTCCTGAGAAGGAGCTCGCCGGGGTCGCTGGGGCCAGCGAGGGGCGCCGCGGTGGTGGCCGGCGGTGGCGCGGTCGGAGACGGCGGGCGGCGGCCGGAGCGGAGGCTCGCCGGCGCGGCGAAGCAGGCCGGCGTCGAGGAGCTGGAGTTCGTTGCCGGCTCGGAGACGTGGCGGCCGGCTTGGGTAGCCCGGGCGGCGCGCGGAGAGGCGGCTGCCCGGTCAGGTGCGGGGAGGGCAGGCGCTGGGCCTGCGGGCCCGCGTCGGTGGGAGGCGGCGGCGGCCACGTGACAGCTTGCCACTAGCACGGAGTGGCGGCGCAGTGCGTCCGTCACGCCCGGACACATCCGGCTCGGCGAGGAGCGGGGAGCTAGGGTTTCGGGGGAAGAAGACCCGGAAATTTTGTGGAGAGGTCTATTTATAGAGGTAGGAGGAGCTAGGAGTCTCCAAATTGAGCACGGTTTGCGGCCACGCGATCGTGATCGAACGCTGTAGATGATGGAGGAGGTTTATGTGGGTTTTGGGCCACTTTGGAAGGGTGTTGGGCTGCAACACACACGAGGCCTTTTTGGTCCCTCGGTTAACCGTTGGAGTATCAAACGAAGTCCAAATGACACGAAAACTTGACAGGCGGTCTACCGGTAGTAAACCAAGGCCGCATGACAAGTATCGGTCCAATCCGAAAAACGTTTAACCCCCACACACAAAAAGAGGTAGAAAGGGACACCGGAGGACATAGGAGCACCGGAATGCAAAACGGACAACGAGGAAAATGCTCGGATTCATGAGACGAACACGTATGCAAATGCAATGAACATGATGACATGATATGAGATGCATGACAAAGATAAAACACACGGAGACAAAAACCTGACAGCGAGGAAATAGAATAACTTAGCACCGAAAACAGCAAGAGTCGGAATGCAAATAAGGTAAATTACATCCGGGGTGTTACAACACTCCACCACTACGAAAGGATCTCGTCCCGAAATCTAGGACTGGAAAAACTCCGGGTACTCAGAATGGAGGTGGTCCTCGCGTTCCCAAGTGGCTTCACGATCGGAATGATGTGACCACTTGACTTTGAGGAATTTGATAGACTTGTTGCGAGTCTTGCACTCAGCTTCTTCAAGAATAGCAACGGGGTGCTCACGACAAGACATGTCTTCTTGGAGATCAATGTCTTCGAAGTTGACGGTGCGGTCAGGAGTCTTGAAGCACTTGCGAAATTGAGACACATGAAACATGTCGTGCATGTTTGCAAAGTTGGAGGGAAGCTCAAGTTGATAGGCGAGATCGCCTCTCTTGCTGATGATCTTGAAAGGACCCACGTATCTAGGGGCAAGCTTCCCTTCGATACCGAAGCGATGAGTACCTTTCATTGGAGAGACGCGGAGGTAGACATGGTCTTCGGTCTCGAAAGCCAAGTCATGATGCTTTCTATCATAGTAACTCTTCTGGCATGATTGCGCGGCTTTGAGATTATCACGAATGACTTTGCACATCTCTTCTGCCTTTTTGATCAAGTCATTTCCAAGAAGTTGACGTTCACCCGTCTCTGACCAGTTAAGAGGAGTATGACACTTCCTGCCATAGAGAATTTCAAATGGGACCTTGCCCGAACTTGTTTGGAAGCTGTTGTTGTAGGAGAACTCAGCATATGGAAGACAATCTACCCACTTCATACCGAAAGAGATGACGCAAGCCCTGAGCATATCTTCAAGAATCTGATTTACTCGCTCGACTTGGCCACTAGTTTGAGCATGAAAAGCTGTGCTGAAATGGATGTTGGTGCCCATGTCCTTCTGAAAAGAATCCCAAAACTTGGAGGTGAAGATGCTGCCATGTTCTGAAGATATCAACGGAATGCCGTGCAGAGAGACAATCCGGGAGGTATAAAGCTCTGCCAATTGAGCTGTTGTGATGGATTCTTTGATAGGAAGGAAATGAGCCACTTTAGTGAGTTTGTCGATGACAACGAAGATAGCATCATTGCCACGCTTGGACTTTGGAAATCCAGTCACGAAGTCCATCTCAATGTGGTCAAACTTCCATTCTGGAATGGCAAGAGGTTGGAGGAGACCAGCTGGTCGTTGGTGTTCTGCCTTCACTCTTCTACAGACATCACATTCATTCACGAACTGAGCAATCTCACGCTTCATTCGAGTCCACCAATACGACTGCTTGAGGTCATGGTACATCTTTGTACTTCCAGGGTGAATGGAGAGGAGTGAATTGTGAGCCTCGTTCATAATGACTTTGCGAAGGTCACCTTTAGGCACAACAATGCGATCCTCGAAGAATAGAGTATCCTTGTCATCAAGGCGATAGCACTTGTACTTAGGTTGACTCTTGGCAATCCCAATCTTCACCTTCTTCACCATAGCATCAAGAAGTTGAGCCTCGCGAATCTGATCTTCCAAAGTAGGAGAGACTTGGAGGTTGGCCAGAAATCCTTGAGGAACAACTTGCAGATTGATTTTGCGGAAAGCTTCACAAAGCTCGGGCTGGTAAGGCTTGATAATCAGACTGTTGAAGTAATCCTTCCTACTCAATGCGTCAGTAATTACATTGGCCTTGCCTGGAGTATACTCGATTCTCGGATTATACTCTTGAATCATTTCGAGCCAACGAGTTTGTCTGAGGTTGAGGTTTGGCTGAGTGAAGATGTACTTGAGACTCTTATGATCAGTGATGATGTCCACTTTTCTTCCCAATAAGAGATGTCTCCAAGTTAAAAGAGCATGCACAACTGCCGCCAACTCGAGGTCATGAGTGAGGTCATGAGATGTACTTGAGCACCTTTGAGTTGTTCAAACGGCTCGTTGATGTTGGGAAGTGGGTACTTGTTCTTTATGGTCTTCTTGTTCAATGGACGATAGTCGACACAAAGTCGGTCCGTTCCATCCTTCTTCTTCACAAAAAGAACTCCACTACCCCACGGAGAAGAACTTGGTCGGATGAGACCCATTCGCTCTTGAATATCGAGTTGCTTCTTCAGCTCTTTCAACTCTTCAGGTCCAAGCTTGTAAGGACATTTGCAAACAGGTCAGTGCCAGGCTCAGGATCGATGACGACTTCAACTGGCTGGTGCGGAGGCATTCCTGGAAGCTCTTCTGGAAAGACGTCTTGATATTCGCACACGACCGGAATTTGAGAAATGGCATCCAGCTCACCCTTCTCATTGAGAGAAAACAATCAAATGGTATCATCCCTTGCGGCAAAGACGATTACATCCTCAGACGAATGAGTCAATTAAATCTGCCTGGCAGCACAATCAAGCTGAGCCTTGTGCTTAGAAAGCCAGTCCATTTCGAGAATAAGATCAATATCTAAGTCTCCAAGAACCGTAGGAGAAGACAGAAACTTGTAGTCACCCAACGTGATAGTAACATCTGGAACCATGGAGTTAGCGTTCATGCGTTTACCCGGAGAGACAACTGCTATCGGTCTAGGCAAAACTTGGAGAGCCAATTCGTGCTTAGATGCAAAAGGTCTCGAGATGAAACAATGCGATGCACCAGTGTCAAAAAGAACTTTTGCAGGAATATCGTTAACAGGAAGGTTACCCATAATCACATCTGACGAGTCATGTGCCTGAGCTGCATTCATCAAGTTGACCTTGGCGTGCTTGGGGTTATGCTTGACCACTGAAGTGCTGGCAGACCTCACAGGAGGAGGAGGAGGAGGAGGAAGATGCCTCTGATTGAAGCATTTGTTGGCATAGTGACCCTTCTGCTGACACTTGTTGCACGTGACCTCCGAGAGCGGACGGTGATACGGAGCACTTGATCTTGGAGCTTCAGCCGAAGTCTTGTTCTAAAAGCCTAGGTTGGGTGGGTGGGAAGATCCATTGCCACCTTTGCTCTTCTGCTGATAAGGCTGACGGAATGGTGGAGGAGGCAGCCAATACTTTTGCTTCGTAGCCACTTGAGTTGAGGAAGAAGGAGTCGCATCTCTGACTCGCTTCTTGGAAGCATCGCACTTGAGTTGAGCAGTCTCTTGTTTCAGTGCCATGTTGTAAAACTCATCGTACTTCTGAGGCTCGAAAAGCACGAGAGCAAGTTGAAGATCTTCTCTGAGGCCACCCTTGAACTGGTAAATAATGCTCTTCTCGTCAGGGACGTCCTGCTTGGTGAAACGAGCAAGCCTCTGGAACAGAATGTTATACTAGTAAACAGACAAGCTGCCTTGCTTCAAGTTGCGGAATTCCTCCCGCTTCCTTTCAACAACACTCTGAGGAATGTGATGAGCTTTGAAGTCTTGATGGAATTCATCCCAGGTAATCACACGGCCTCCTCTGGAATCTTTGTATTGCTGAAACCATTCTGCAGATTGGTCTTTGAGTTGGAAGGAGGCAAACTTGACAAAGTCCTCAGGCCCGACGTTGCTGCACTCGAAATGCTTGCAGATATCCACGATCGAATCATCAGCGTCTGAGGCCTCGACACAGTTGCTGAAGGTCTTTGGCTGGTTAGCAAGGAACTGGTTGAGTGTAGCAAACTGATTCTGATTGTTTCCATGGCCATGATTCCCTTGGTTGCGCTCTTGCATAATTTGCATGATCAACTCCGTGTTTGCATTGGTAGTGGCCATCACAGCTTGCCATGCCTCCGGAGGTGGAGGTGGTGGTGGTGGATCCTGATTCTGGTTCTGACCCTTAGCAGGAGCCATCCTGAAGAGGGTGACATCCGTTAGCATCTTGACAGACAAATATTTAAGCTGAATCAAATGGATCAAAACTGCACATATAGTCTTCACATCCGAACAAAATGAACGAATGAATTCCAATTGAAATGGTCAGACTTCCATAAATTGAGAAGCCACTTAGATAGAGGTAGAAGAATAAAACAACAAGGTACGGACAAGAACAAATACTTGGTGAGGATTACCCAATCCCAAACCAAATATCCACGGAAGAAGAACTAGAGCTACAAGAATTCCCACTTATGAAACTTCCAAACCTTTCCGGTTATGCAATCGGGTGTTGGGGATATAGGGGAAGCATAATATCTCACCCAAAGCTAGCAAATCCTACATCCAGCTGTATGCATCCTTCAACACATAACCAAGAAAACATCGGAAATCATTTACCTCAACCTTCCAAAAGCATACGTTATACGAGTTATGGCAATACTCCCAAACTCCCACCCCAGTACTGGGTGGCGTCGAGGTTATCTCACCAACAACTGCATAAAAGAGATTTTCGATGTCGGCGAAACTCAGGTATTCCAGAATCTCAACGATAAAATTGTGACGACAACACCTCGGAGCTCAACTCCCCGGGACACTGCCAAAACCCCTAAATGACAGGAGGCGCCAAGAACAATGTTCTCGTCACAAAACCATCGGAACGATTCCAAGATACCCGCGTGATCCTAAATTTGTTTTAGTGAAATTTGAGAAGAGAAGAGTCAAAACTCGACGTCAGGATGCCTCACCAGAGCGTCGAAGGGACTGAGGAGTAAAAAGAATTCCTAACTCTCCGATATATATAATCCTAAATGACTCAAAACATTTTTCTAGACTCAACAATGCCAACGATTCGATCAAGCAGGGGGCTCCTAAGGTCGGGGCTGGCTCTGATTACCAACTTATAATGCCCTCGATGCGGCTATATCTCCCACGTGTCGAAGCACGACTTAGAGTCATAACCACATTGAAAGCAATGTCGCAAGTGAGGTAATCTTCGCAAACAACCCATGTACATATATAAAGGGGAAAGGTACTGTCGGCGTTCTGGGAACGGGGGTCCCCAGACTTGCCTGCCTGCGGCCTGCGGTGTGGCTCAAAGGAGGTCTAGCATGGCCCATCTTCTTCAATGCAAGACTCAAGACCCTCGCGAGGGGCCAAGCATCGCGGGGCGGACGACACGGCGCATCCTCAGGCGCAGCCTCCTCAGGCTGGCTCGTGAGGAGGCGGAGAGACCAAGGCAGGGTACCTCGCGAGGTGCCCATGACGCAAGCCATGACGATCGAGGGTGCCAGGCGGGCGCCAGCGCGCACAGCGTCCTTCTTTCCTCTTTGGTGCAAAGGGGGCAAGCGCAGCCGTAGAGTACCGAGGCATCAGGCAAAGGTTGCCATTTCGGTGCAACAAGACCAAGACCAGGCGGACTACGAGACAGAGGTCACCATGGAGCCCAGCACGGCGTCACCACAGAGCCTTTGGCAGGCGAAGACCAACTTTAGTCAGGATAAGTGTACTAGATGTTCCCCTTCGAATTGGCCAATTGTTAGCGCCCTTCCCGCTCAATATTTCGGAAGAGGCCCAGGGCCTTTGCCTATAAATAGGACCAGCCACCCGCATAGCAAGGGGGGGTTCGTTCGTTCGGTTGGCAAGCAGAGAGAGTAAGTGAGAGAGAGAGAAGGGTGACTGAACTCCTCCTAGCAATTCATCACCCCAGCCAAGAACATACCCTCGCGAGGTTGTTCTTCCTTGTATTGTTCATCACCATTAGCCCAGGAGGCAATCCACCAACCACACAGTGGAGTAGGGTATTACACCACAACGGTGGCCCGAACCAGTATAAACCTTGTGTCTCTTGTGCAGTTCTTTCAGTAGTTTAGATCTTTGTGAGACGGGGAGGTAGAAGGCGTAATCTCCGCTCACACCCCAGTGTTCGAACCTTAAGGGTCTGCCAGAACCCGTGATCCGACATTTGGCGCGCCAGGTAGGGGTGCGCCGGAATCTGTCTTCCACCACTCCGCTCTCCTCCGACCGTCGCATCCATGTCTGACGCTCGTCGGGCCCGCGCCGAGCGCCGGGCCGCCATCGCTTCTCGCGTCGCCCAGACGGACCCCGTCGGTGGCCGTCCTCGTCGTTCCCCGTCGCCCACCGTCAACGCCGCCACCGGCCCGGCGGGGGGCGAGCAGCAAGCGTCGTCTCAGCATCCATCCGTGCGGCAAGACGGCCGCACTGCTACTCCATCGCTCACCCCAGCCAGCTCTTCGTCCCGCGCGCTCCGCGCACCCTTGGAGGCTCGAGCTGCGCTCATCGCGGCAAACGAACTCCTGCGCTACCGCCCCGTCGACGACGTCTACGAGGAGTGGCTCGACCGCGTCGCCGAGCTCGTCCGCGCCGTAGGGGGCTCTCCTGTGCCGCCCGCTCCACTGCGCCGCACCCCACCCCGCGCGGGCAATGAAGCTCCGGGGGCATACCAACCACCTCCTCTCCAAGAAGACGCCATGGCTCCAAGGCGCGTGGCCCCTGAGCGGAACCTGCTCCGCCAGATGCCAGCACAGCAAGAACGGAGCTGCCAAGAAGTCCCTCGCCCGCAAGGAGCTGCCCGGGCGCTCCCTGCTCCGGCTCCGGCACGCCAAGACCCTGCTCTGCTCCTAGCTACAGCGCGTGGGGACCCTCAAGGCCAAGCTCTCCCTCAACCGAAGCCTCCCATAGCCACCGCAGGCTGCCGCGCCTACACCACCGAGTTGCGCAGCGTCACGTGGCCTGGCAAGTTCAAGCCAGACCTGCCTCCTCGCTACGACGGCACAACTGATCCCGCAGAGTTCCTCCAGCTCTATGAGCTGGGCATCGAGGCTGCCAGGGGGGATGAAAAGGTCATGGCGAACTGGTTCCCCATGGCACTGAAGGAAGGAGCTCGCACCTGGCTCCTGAATATGGCTCTGGGCACGATCTCCTCCTGGGACCAGATGCGCACTCGCTTCATCGCCAACTTCCAAGGTACCCGCGACCGGCCGCCCGCCGTGAGCGGCATGCGCCGGATCAAGCAGCAACCTGGGGAGACCCTACAAAAGTACATCCAGCGCTTCAACAGTGCGCGCCTCAAGATCCCCAAGGTGTCCGAGGAAGCCATCATCTCGGCCTTCTCCGATGGCGTGCGTGACGTCAAGATGAAGGAGGAGCTGGCGATGCATGAAGACCTCTGCTCCTCCCTGGAGCTGTTCAACTTGGCGATCAAGTGCGCCAGGGCTGAGGAGGGACGTCTCTCCCTCCTCGAGCTACCTGCCGCAGACCCAGAAGAGAAGAAACCCAAGGCCAAGGACATGAAGCGCAAGGGGGCTGCCATACTCGCAGCAGAACCAGATACCAAGTGGGGCAAGGATCTGCCCGAACCCTCCAGGGGCAGCCAGTACTGTGTGTACCATGACCTCCACACCCACAACACCAACGAATGTCAAGAACTCCCCACCGTGCGAGAAGGAAGGATCGGCCGTCACCCTGACCGTGCTGACCGGGGCTACGGCCGAGGAGGAGGAAGAAACCCAAGAGGCTGGGAAGATCGCGGCCCGCGCCAGGGGTGGCGCGACCAACCTCGCGAGGACCGCTGGCGGGACCTGCCTCACGAGGGGGACTGGAGGGATCAGCCTCGAGAGGATCGCCCTCATGGCAACGCAGGCCTACCTCCGTTGCCACCTCAGCCAAGGAGGAACAAAGACCGCCACCAAGACGAGGGGGCTGGGGGCTTCCAAGAGCCGCACGCAATCGCCTGCATCCTGGGCGGAGCTCAAGCCCCAGCCTCTCAACGTATCTTCAAGCAGTTTGCCCGCGAAGTGAATGCAGTTCTCCCCAAGCTCGAAGCAACGCGCCCCCTCAGGTGGTCGGCGTGCGCCATCACATTCAGCTCAGCAGACCAGCTCAAGTGTGCGGCCACGGCCGGATTCCTCCCGATGCTTTGCTCCCCAGTCATCAGCAACGTGCTGGTCACCAGGACCCTCATCGACGGAGGGGCGGGGCTCAACGTCCTGTCCGTGGAAACATTCAACAACCTCCAAGTGCCCTATGACCAGCTTCAGCCAACCAAGCCTTTCTCCGGAGTCACCGACGGTTCCACAGTCCTGATCGGGCAGGTCCACCTCCCTGTCACCTTCGGGGCCTGCAGCAACTACCGCACCGAGCTCATCAACTTCGACGTCGCCCACATCCGCCTGCCGTACAACGCCATCCTCGGGTACCCAGCGCTGGCCAAGTTCATGGCCGTGACTCACCACGGCTACAACGTCCTCAAGATGCCAGGAAGTGGCGGCGTCATCACGGTGCCCTGTGAAGAGAAGGATGCAGTGTGTTCCCTGGAGCGAGCCTATTAGGCCGCGTCGCTAGAAGACCCAGATCGCGGAAGCAGGAGGCTTCCTGAGACCACCCCCAAGAAGAAGAAGACATCGTCAGACTCAGCCCCTCAGGAGGCAGGCCCTTCAGGGCCTGTGTCTGCCCAGGGGGACCTCCCTTCCATCACATAGGAAAGCGCGCCCGGCGCCCTCCTCAGGCAGGGCTCAAGGGCTCTCACCTGGAGGGCCACCGACCTAGCCAGGGTCACGAGGGAGGCGCTTGGGCACCATGTGGAGGCGTGCTTCGAAGCACGTTTCCCTCGAGAAGGAGCCTGGCAAGGAAGGTCAGACTAGCCGGAGTTCGTTGACAAGGCCATTCAAGAACTACAGGAGTCAAGGATCATGAGAGGTTGCCGCCGTCTACCAGCTGTGGCCCCACATCCAGGCGAGGATGGTGGGCTGCGCGTCTGCGTCGACGTACCAGGGCTCAATCAGATCGCCACGATGGAGCGTCTCTGGCCCTCGCAAGTGGGGTGCTGCGTGGGTCCACCCCACAGCTATGTTCGCATGCCTTACGGCCTGCCGAGCATGGCTGCGGCGTACCAGTGCCTCATGAGGGGCATCATGGAGGCTGAGGAAGACAGGCGTTCCGCGGCCCTGGCGGAGATGAAGACAGCTCGCGAGGAGCCACCAGTGCCTCCGGAGCCTCCTGAGGCCCCGGGGCCTGGGGGCTCGTGAGGATCGGCTTCTGTAGCCCACCGAGTCTGCTGCACCAACGCCACTTCACCGACGACATCCTCAGGTGACATCTTTCAAGCTTCATTCCCAGCTGGGAGCGCCCTCCCAGGGTTGCATCACTCCCAGGCCGCGTGGGTCCGTCCCTGCGGCATGTATCCCCTTTTATTTTTCGGTCATTAGTTTGCCTTGTTGGGGGCGCCCCTCGGGCTGCATCATCCCCAAGCCGCTCGGGCTAGGCCCAGCGGCCTGTATCTCCCTCGCGTTTATTTCCATCTATGCATTCGCCTATCACACTTGATTGCTTGATGCCTGTCCGCAGCATCCCTTCTTCTCCATGTCGGCCACTTGCACGTTAAAGGGTGGGTGCCTGAGCATCGCGACTCAGGGCTCTTACTGGCTCTCCAGCCCTCACCCTCTGGCCTTGTCCACTGCATCGCGACCTGGCATACCAGCGACGGCTGAGACAAGCTCGAGGGCCGGGACCTGAGGACGTAGAGTACCGGCATCTAACCAAATTTTGCAGGGACACATCTCAAGATACGGCCCAGTGCCAGGCGCAACCCGCCTAGAGGTAGGGCCTCGTGAGTCCCGCACTGGCTCACGGGTGCCCAGATACACCTCACCTAGCCCTACCGTGCCGGCCACGTGTCAGGGCGGGGCTGTACACGCCCCGGGGGCTCCTCCCGGAGGGGAGCCCCCTCCCACGTACCAGTGGAAGCACCATGCTCTGCGCTGGCTGACGACACTGGCGAGGAGCGGCTATGCCCGTACACATACGGAAGTGCTCTGCTCCGCGCTGGTGATAAACAACTGAGGGTGGCCTCCGGGCCGCATTAACCTCAGGGAGCCCAGAGCTCAGTGGCTGGCCTCATCGCAACACCTCCCCTCGGGAGTGCCGCGCGAGGGGGCTAGGCACGGGGGCTACGACTGGGTCACGCCCAGACATACGCCGCCCAGCCAGGCCCCTCGGGCCTAGTTCGTCGCGCGTCTTTCCCTAAGCGGAGCCAAGGTATGAAGGCTGTTTGAGCATCAAGGGGGACTCCTAAGCATCGCGACTCAGGGGCCTAACTGGTTCCGTAGCCCCTCACGCCTTAGTTCCGAAAGGCTATACTGGGTGAGGTACGCGCGGGGCCGGGCTCTACAGACGTAGAACGGTAGCCCCGCTAACATCTCACCTCAGCACCCGCTGTTTGCGCGTCAAAGGGGACTCCTGAGCATCGCGACTCAGGAGCCTAACTGGCTCCGTAGCCGCTCACTCCTTAGTTCCGAAAGGCTATGCTGGGTGAGGTACGCGCGGAGTCGGGCTCTGCAGTCTAGGATCTAGAAGAAGGAGTGTCTAGAGGGGGGGGATAGACACTTAATGCTAAAGTTGCACTTTTTAAGGTTTTTCGGTTTAAGTGGAGTTCGGGCACAAGTTTAACATACACAATACATATCAATCAAGCATGGAAAGAGTATATAGGCAGCGGAAAGTAAAGCATGCAACTTGCAAGAATGTAAAGGGAAGGGTTTGGAGGATTCAAACGCAATTGGAGACACGGATGTTTTTCCCGTGGTTCGGATAGGTGGTGCTATCCTACATCCACGTTGATGGAGACTTCAACCCACGAAGGGTAACGGTTGCGCGAGTCCACGGAGGGCTCCACCCACGAAGGGTCCACGAAGAAGCAACCTTGTCTATTCCACCATGGCCATCACCCACGAAGGACTTCACGAAGTAGGTGATCTCCTTGCCCTTACAAACTCCTTGGTTCAACTCCACAATCTTGTCGGAGGCTCCCAAGTGACACCTAGCCAATCTAGGAGACACCACTCTCCAAGAAGTAACAAATGGTGTGTTGATGATGAACTCCTTGCTCTTGTGCTTCAAATGATAGTCTCCCCAACACTCAACTCTCTCTCATAGGATTTGGATCTGGTGGAAAGAAGATTTGAGTGGAAAGCAACTTGGGGAAGACTAGAGATCAAGATTCATATGGTAGGAATGGAATATCTTGGTCTCAACACATGAGTAGGTGGTTCTTTCTCAGAACATATGAGTAGGAAAGGAGTGTGTGTTCTGATGGCTCTCTCTTTGAATGAAGAGGTGGTGGAGGGGTATATATAGCCTCCACACAAAATCCAACCGTTACACACAATCTACCAATCTCGGTGGGACCGAATCAGAAAACTCAGTGTGACCGAAATAGTAAACCTAGTGACCGTTAAGAATTTCGGTGGGACTGAGATGCAACTCGGTCGGACCGATTCGGTTAGGGTTTTTGTGACACCCCAAATTTTTGACATTGTTTTATTAATTAAAATTTTGCCAGGAAATTAAAACTTTTATTCTCTGGGCTCCCTTTTTAGTTTTGAACCTTTTTCTCCCTTGTTATTATGGAGTTTTTCGCCAAAAGTGAAAACTTTTCAAATATGTTTTTGGACTTGTTTAACCTCTCAAGAAAAACTTTTCTTTTATTAGTAGAACTAATTACATAATTAATTTGCTTGATCTTTATTTTCTTGAAAAATGGTTTTCCAAGGTTATATGGCCATATTTGAACTACAACCATTTGATAAATTCATTCAAAAATCCCACAAAAATTTGGAGATGTCATGTGATGTTTTTAAATCACTTTTATGCAAAAATATCTTTTATTCTTGTAATATTTTGAGCTCTGCATCAATTTTTCTTCTCTGGTCCAGAGTGCAATTTTGCACTACAACTCATTTAAATATTTCTTTCTAGCCTCCACCAAAATTATGGGATGTTGATAGTAACATATGATTCAACTTTATGCAAAAACCCAGTGTTGTTATTTGAAATTTTGAGTGAATCAACCTCTCTTTCATTCTGGTCCAACTTGAGGATTTGTACTGCAACCACAGTTTTAGTTGCTCCTTTTTCCATGATTCCTTTTTCCTACTCTTAGTCCTCCCTACTAAACCCCAAAGTCCAGGAGCATGCACCCTTTGGATCATTTTTGGTTCATGAAATAATGCCATGAACCTTCTGTCCATAATTGAAATTCTGCAAAACTTGCACTAGCAAGTTTCTCCTTTTGTCTAAATGACCTCACCACTCTCTCTTGCATCTAAAGAGACCCCACTCTGGAAGTTTTGGCCACCCCAAGAGATGCCTAGGTGTATGTGGCATTCTGTCGAGCACCCTGTAGGCATGACTAGTTTTGACATGAGTCTTAGCTTTCATTGTGATCTTGCTTCCCTTGCCTAACTGCCTTGTCCAATAGACTCCTCGCTACTGATAACCTAGGTCTGCAAATTCCCAGCCTCACCCGAGACCTCTAACCCGCCCTGGCATTTCGTCGAGCACGTCCCGTGCGTGCACTGGGCGCGCCCAGAGCGCGCCAACTACAGCCGCGCGCCCGAGCCGACACGCTGGCCCCCCTGGTTTTGGCCCGCTCTGCAGCGCCACGCCACGCGCTACCCTCCTCGCAGCAATGCGCCAAGCCGCCCTGGCAGCCAACAGCGCCGCCACCAGAGCCCTCTTGGCGGCACGCCACGGCCGCCCGACCGCCTCTGCCATGGTCGGCGCCGCCAAAGCTATCCCGGCTCGCCACCTGCCCCTGGGAGCCGCGCAAGCTTATCCCCTCGCTCGTCGGCTAGCTCTCGTCGCCTCCACGTCGCCCTGCAAACTACAGAGAGGCGGTTCGCCGGCATCCTCATCCATCGCCGCGGAACCGACCTCGTTGCACTATAAAGAGAGGTCCCCGAACTTCCCCGAGCACGCAGGCAACCTCAGGCCACCCTAATAGCACTCCCCTAGCTCGCATTCGACCCAGGGAGGCTTTCTTCCCCGTCTCCGGCAACTCCAGCCACCGCCACGGTCCCGGCCATTCCGGCGCAACTAGGGCCTCCCCCTCTCCACTCTCTCCACCAGGAACACCCTCTCCCTCCCGTGAACCTTTCCCCCTACTCGATTTCGATCGGGAGCCACCACAACCCCAAAACCACTTTACCACCGAAGCTTCCCTCCGCCGCGGAGCTCGCCGTCGGCGACTCCCTCCACCCCCGCCGACCCGTCGACCACCGTGAGGACCGCCCCGGTCTTGCGGTTCCATACCGACTCTCTAGAGCCCGCGGGGAGCAGCCATTCGCCGGCGTTGATCGCCGTCGCCCCGCCACCGTTCGGGCGAGGGAGAAAGAAGGAGGGGTGGACTGGTCAAACCTGACTAGTTGGCCCTTGGACCCACTGTCAGTGACCCCGCCCAGTCCACGTGGGTTAAGTGGAAGCGCATTTCCGGAATACGCTTTCGACGTGTACGTTTTTAATTGAAACATTTTCCTTTTTCTGTTTTATTTTAAAAACAAATTTTGACCACAATTTTGACTATCTATAACTTTTTAAATATAACTCCAAATGAATTGATTCTTTTTCCTACATCTCTCCAATTCTGTCTAGTTTATTTTAAGATTTATTTGAAAATTTTCCAAACAACTTTTTTGTACTGTTTTTGAAATATGTGTTCTTTGCATATTTTTGAAAATAGGATTTTTGGGAGAGAAGGAAGCTTTCAAAAATTTTGGAGAGCACCCCCACCTCTCCACACCATGAAGGCAAGCATTCTGAACCCCGGGATAATAATTTTGGTGTGTTAGTTGACACGTTTATAAGACCACCTTATTTCGGAGAACTTGTTATTTCATGTGACATGATCATTTTGCATGGATGCATATTAGTGATTTCCTTGCTGTTGGAAATGAATATACTTGTGATGGTAATCATCCTCATGTGCCTTGTATGCATGCCGGAAAGGAATCCGGGAAAGCCTCTGCCTTGGGTAGGAGTGAGCTTGTCGCCGGTCCCCGTCGGGACGGTTATGTCCGGTATGGCATAGTAAGGTATAATGGGTGGTGATTTCGTCAGTTGATATATATTTGATATACATGTCATGCAGGGAACTCATAAGCCTCCTGAGTCGGCCATAGATCGAGTCTTGTTCCGGTAACCCCCATACTTGTTTTGTACTGCCACTGGTCCCTACCGTAGGTGGGGTATGGTTCAGTAAGTTGTTAACCCTTGTCTTGGCACACACCGTACAGAGAGGCCATGGTGGAAGATACCGGTTGTAGCTGGTAGGCATGCCACCTGGTCCGGGGGCATGGGTGTATCCGGTTGGGACCGAGAGGGGGGCACCCCTTAGAGCACGCGATAGAAATTTGATCCCATGCTACGCGAGGTTGTAGCCTCCCCACTTAGAGTTTTGCTTAACAGGTGTCATGGGTGATTCCAGACACGAGTAAAAGCTGGTGTGTGCAAGTCAGGTGTGTTTCAATTAAAAGACCGTAGACGGAATTAGTCCGATGGACTAAAGGAATCCGTTACTCGTGGGTAAAGAGTACACTCTCTGCAGAGATATTAAACCTATTCGAATAGCCATGTCCATGGTTAAGGATTACAGTCTGGGATGGGTCAAGTGTCGGTCTTAGTGTCGGTCTTCGGAGGAGAAACCACTAAACTCGAATATTGATGATGACATGTGCTATATGATGGTTATGGTTGTTATCATTATGGACTAACCATTTGCATTGGTTGAAATAATGAATACCCCTAGGACGGTACCACCTCCTGGACATTCACTATGATTATAAGCCCTTTATGCGGCGTCGCTCAGACGCCCGACTGTGACATGTTTGTTATTTCATTTTCATATAAGCCCTTTATGCGGCGTTGCTCAGACGCCCGACTGTGGCATGTTTGTTATTTCATCTTCATATAAGCCCTTTATGCGGCGTCGCTCAGACGCCCGACTGTGGCATGTTCGTTATTTCATTTTCATATAAGCCCTTTATGTGGCGTCGCTCAGATGGCCGACTGAGGCATGTTTGTTATTTCTTTTTCTCATAAGCCCTTTATGTGGCGTCGCTCAGACGCCCGACTGTGGCATGCTTGTTATTTTATTTACTTTATAAGCCCTTTATGTGGCGTCACTCAGACGCCCGACTGTGGCATGCTTGTTATTTTATTTACTTTATAAGCCCTTTATGTGGTGTCGCTAAGACGCCCGACTGAGGCATGCTCACTTTTACTATCCTTTCGAGATGTCGCTTCAGACATCCGATCGGTGCATTTTATTACTATTCTGTCATTACATATTCCGGTTGCACATAAATAACCTGCTTGCATGCATCAAGGTTTTATTTATGACTGACGATGTGATCATAGAATATTTTAGTGTATGTTGATCAATTATATTATGCCTGTGTTCTTAATGTTTGCGAGTACATTCAAAGTACTCACCGGCTTGTCCCTGGCTATTGTCTTGGCCAGATTGCTTGCTTGAAGAGGAGCGTGGCGATGACAGCCTCGGGACCTAAGCAACGGTGATAGCAGCCTCGCGAAGATAGGAGTTAACCTGGTCAGCTGTTCCTGTGGGAAATGGAGTCCCATAGACCGTGGTGATCCACAAACCGCTTCCGCCCTCAACCACTAGAACCATTTGATGTACTCATAGGCCACAATGGTCTTGTACTACATATTTTGTACTCTTGCTTGGAATTTCTATATCAAGTTGGTGCCTCATCAGCTAACAGTAATCCTGGGGCTGGTGAGCACAAGGGCCATTTCCTGGAAATTATACTCCGGAAAACAGGTCGCGACAAACTTGGTATCAGAGCCAGGCTGACCATTGGCTAATCCTATCTTAGCCAGGTCAATAAACTTAGAAAAACCAACCCACCAGACCTCAGCCAAACCCCAGTCAAGCTTCCCTTGCAAGATAGTCACACCGTGACCCGACACCTTTTGGCAGTCGGTGCCCAACCTATCAACCCAACCTGTCGCTCATGCGCCAGTGACCGAATCCTGAATAGTCCTTCTCGCAAGCGTGCGAAGGAAGGCTCCGTCCCCTTTTCTATAAAAGGGCACGCTAGCCTCAACCCACTCCAGCTAATCCCGACAGTCAGACCCGAAGAGAAGCCTCGACATCCACAAGGCACGCCCGCTTGGATTTGAACGAGGTAGACTAATTTACTCATTTAGTACCGAGCCTTAGTATAGCCACGCCCTTTATTTGTGTGTCGCCATGATTGAATGCTGTTTGCTTGAGCGCCTTGATTTTGTTTTACCATGCTTGTGTACGTCAGTGAACGGTTGCATTTTTACTTCGAGCGTACCAAAAACCAACCCCGGCAACACAAAGTTTGTGCTATGAGTAAGCTTTTTGGTTCCAACTAACAGGGAAGATATTTTCAAAAAAACAACCCTTATCAAATCTGGAGGACGAGATTTTTTTAAGGGGGGTAGTGTTGTGACACCCCAAATTTTTGACCTTGTTTTATTAATTAAAATTTTGCCAGGAAATTAAAACTTTTATTCTCTCGGCTCCCTTTTTTATTTTTGAACCTTTTTCTCCCTTGTTATTATGGAGTTTTTCCCCAAAAGTGAAAACTTTTCAAATATGTTTTTGGACATGTTTAACCTCTCAAGAAAAACTTTTCTTTTATTAGTAGAACTAATTACATAATTAATTTGCTTGATCTTTATTTTCTTGAAAAATGGTTTTCCAAGGTTATATGGCCATATTTGAACTACAACCATTTGATAAATTCATTCAAAAATCCCACAAAAATTTGGAGATGTCATGTGATGTTTTTAAATCACTTTTATGCAAAAATATCTTTTATTCTTGTAATATTTTGAGCTCTGCATCAATTTTTCTTCTCTGGTCCAGAGTGCAATTTTGCACTACAACTCATTTAAATATTTCTTTCTAGCCTCCACCAAAATTATGGGATGTTGATAGTAACATATGATTCAACTTTATGCAAAAACCCAGTGTTGTTATTTGAAAGTTTTGAGTGAATCAACCTCTCTTTCATTCTGGTCCAACTTGAGGATTTGTACTGCAACCACAGTTTTAGTTGCTCCTTTTTCCATGATTCCTTTTTCCTACTCTTAGTCCTCCCTACTAAACCCCAAAGTCCAGGAGCATGCACCCTTTGGATGATTTTTGATTCATGAAATAATGCCATTAACCTTCTGTCCAGAATTGAAATTCTGCAAAACTTGCACTAGCAAGTTTCTCCTTTTGTCTAAATGACCTCACCACTCTCTCTTGCATCTAAAGAGACCCCACTCTGGAAGTTTTGGCCACCCCAAGAGATGCCTAGGTGTATGTGGCATTCTGTCGAGCACCCTGTAGGCATGACCAGTTTTGACATGAGTCTTAGCTTTCACTGTGATCTTGCTTCCCTTGCCTAACTGCCTTGTCCAATAGACTCCTCGCTACTCATAACCTAGGTCTGCAAATTCCCAGCCTCACCCGAGACCTCTAACCCGCCCTGGCATTTCGTCGAGCACGTCCCATGCGTGCACTGGGCGCGCCCAGAGCGCGCCAACTGCAGCTGCGCGCCCGAGCCGACACGCTGGCCCCCTGGTTTTGGCCCGCTCTGCAGCGCCACGCCACGCGCTACCCTCCTCGCAGCAACGCGCCAAGCCGCCCTGGCAGCCAACAGCGCCGCCACCAGAGCCCTCTTGGCGGCACGCCACGGCCGCCCGACCGCCTCTGCCATGGTCGGCGCCGCCAAAGCCATCCCGGCTCGCCACCTGCCCCTGGGAGCCGCGCAAGCTTATCCCCTCGCTCGTCGGCTAGCTCTCGTCGCCTCCACGTCGCCCTGCAAACTACAGAGAGGCGGTTCGCCGGCATCCCCATCCACCGCCGCGGAACCGACTCGTTGCACTATAAAGAGAGGTCCCCGAACTTCCCCGAGCACGCAGGCAACCTCAGGCCACCCTAATAGCACTCCCCTAGCTCGCATTCGACCCAGGGAGGCTTTCTTCCCCGTCTCCGGCAACTCCAGCCGCCGCCACGGTCCCGGCCATTCCGGCGCAACCAGGGCCTCCCCCTCTCCACTCTCTCCACCAGGAACACCCTCTCCCTCCCGTGAACCTTTTCGCCTACTCGATTTCGATCGGGAGCCACCACAACCCCAAAACCACTTTACCACCGAAGCTTCCCTCCGCCGCGGAGCTCGCCGTCGGCGACTCCCTCCACCCCCGCCGTCCCATCGACCACCGTGAGGACCGCCCCGGTCTTGCGGTTCCATACCGACTCTCTGGAGCCCGCGGGGAGCAGTCGTTTGCCGGCGTTGATCGCCATCGCCCCGCCACCGTTCGGGCGAGGGAGGAAGAAGGAGGGGTGGACTGGTCAAACCTGACCAGTGGGCCCCTGGACCCACTATCAGTGACCCCGCCCAGTCCATGTGGGTTAAGTGGAAGCGCATTTCCGGAATACGCTTTCGACGTGTACGTTTTTAATTGAAACGTTTTTCTTTTTCTGTTTTATTTTAAAAACAGATTTTGACCACAATTTTGACTATCTATAACTTTTTAAATATAACTCCAAATGAACTGATTCTTTTTCCTGCGTCTCTCCAATTCTGTCTAGTTTATTTTATGATTTATTTGAAAATTTTCCAAACAACTTTTTTGTACTGTTTTTGAAATATGTGTTCTTTGCATATTTTTGAAAATAGGATTTTTGGGAGAGAAGGAAGCTTTCAAAAATTTTGGAGAGCACCCCCACCACTCGACACCTTGAAGGCAAGCATTCTAAACCTCGGGATAATAATTTTGGTGTGTTAGTTGACACGTTTATAACACCACCTTATTTCGGAGAACTTGTTATTTCATGTGACATGATCATTTTGCATGGATGCATATTAGTGATTTCCTTGCTGTTGGAAATGAATATACTTGTGATGGTAATCATCCTCATGTGCCTTGTATGCATGCCGGAAAGGAATCCGGGAAAGCCTCTGCCTTGGGTAGGAGTGAGCTTGTCGCCGGTCCCCGTCGGGACGGTTATGTCCGGTATGGCATAGTAAGGTATAATGGGTGGTGATTTCGTCAGTTGATATATATTTGATATACATGTCATGCAGGGAACTCATAAGCCTCCTGAGTCGGCCATAGATCGAGTCTTGTTCCGGTAACCCCCATACTTGTTTCGTACTGCCACTGGTCCCTACCGTAGGTGGGGTATGGTTCAGTAAGTTGTTAATCCTTGTCTTGGCACACACCGTACAGAGAGGCCATGGTGGAAGATACCGGTTGTAGCTGGTAGGCATGCCACCTGGTCCGGGGGCATGGGTGTATCCGGTTGGGACCGAGAGGGGGGCACCCATTAGAGCGCGCGATAGAAGTTTGATCCCATGCTACGCGAGGTTGTAGCCTCCCCACTTAGAGTTTTGCTTAACAGGTGTCATGGGTGATTCCAGACACGAGTAAAAGCTGGTGTGTGCAAGTCAGGTGTGTTTCAATTAAAAGACCGTAGACGGAATTAGTCCGATGGACTAAAGGAATCCGTTACTCGTGGGTAAAGAGTACACTCTCTGCAGAGATATTAAACCTATTCGAATAGCCATGTCCATGGTTAAGGATTACAGTCTGGGATGGGTCAAGTGTCGGTCTTAGTGTCGGTCTTCGGAGGAGAAACCACTAAACTCGAATATTGATGATGACATGTGCTATATGATGGTTATGGTTGTTATCATTATGGACTAACCGTTTGCATTTGTTGAAATAATGAATACCCCCGGGACGGTACCACCTCCTGGACATTCACTATGATTATAAGCCCTTTATGCAGCGTCGCTCAGACGCCCGACTGTGACATGTTTGTTATTTCATTTTCATATAAGCCCTTTATGCGGCGTTGCTCAGACGCCCGACTGTGGCATGTTTGTTATTCATCTTCATATAAGCCCTTTATGCGGCGTCGCTCAGACGCCCGACTGTGGCATGTTCGTTATTTCATTTTCATATAAGCCCTTTATGTGGCGTCGCTCAGACGCCCGACTGACGCATGTTTGTTATTTCTTTTTCTCATAAGCCCTTTATGTGGCGTCGCTCAGACGCCCGACTGTGGCATGCTTGTTATTTTATTTACTTTATAAGCCCTTTATGTGGCGTTGCTCAAACGCCCGACTGTGGCATGCTTGTTATTTTATTTACTTTATAAGCCCTTTATGTGGTGTCGCTAAGACGCCCGACTGAGGCATGCTCACTTTTACTATCCTTTCGAGACGTCGCTTCAGACATCCGATCGGTGCATTTTATTACTATTCTGTCATTACATATTCCGGTTGCACATAAATAACCTGCTTGCATGCATCAAGGTTTTATTTATGACTGACGATGTGATCATAGAATATTTCAGTGTATGTTGATCAATTATATTATGCCTGTGTTCTTAATGTTTGCGAGTACATTCAAAGTACTCACCGGCTTGTCCCTGGCTATTGTCTTGGCCAGATTGCTTGCTTGAAGAGGAGCGTGGTGATGACAGCCTCGGGACCTAAGCAACGGTGATAGCAGCCTCGCGAAGATAGGAGTTAACCTGGTCAGCTGTTCCTGTGGGAGATGGAGTCCCATAGACCGTGGTGATCCACAAACCGCTTCCACCCTCAACCACTAGAACCATTTGATGTACTCATAGGCCACAATGGCCTTGTACTACATATTTTGTACTCTTGCTTGGAATTTCTGTATCAAGTTGGTGCCTCATCAGCTAACAGTAATCCTGGGGCTGGTAGGCACAAGGGCCATTTCCTGGAAATTATACCCCGGAAAACCGGTCGCAACAGTTTGGGAAAATACAATACTCGGTTTGACCGATTACTCAAACTCGGTGGGACCGATTTTGGTAATAAGTGAAACTAAGAGTTGGCCAAGCAAACTCGGTGGGACCGATTGCATATCTCGGTGGGACCGAAGATATTGCAACAAGTAACAGAGAGTTTGCACACTACTAGAAAAAGGGCTATAGATGGGATTGACACTAATGGCGCACCAGACAAGCGGTGTGCCATTAGTATATACTAATGGCGCACCACCTTCTGATACGCCATTAGCGTTGAAACTACTAATGGCGCATCTGGCCCAGGGTGCGCCATTAGTATCAAAAAATTTTTTTGAACTAGTGCGCCTGTCCAAACATACTAATGGTTCATCCAGACACAGTGCGCCATTACTAGTTGTAACTAGTAATGGCGCACCTATCGTGAAGTGCGCCACTAATGTTATTTTTTTATTATATTTTTTATTCCTTTTTTTGCAAAACTACTAATGGCGCACTGTCCCACAGTGCGCCATTACTAGTTTAAGCTAGTAATGGCGCACTATGGGACAGTGCGCCATTAGTATTTTTTTGCAAAACTACTAATGGCGCACCACCAGATGGTGCGCCATTAGTAATCCCTCCCCTGCCTCGTCTCACCCCGGCCGTGCTCGCTTCCCCCGCCGCACCCGTCCACCTCCCTCACCGTCCCCCCTCCGCCTCTACCTCAGCTCAGCCAGGCCACGCGATGCCGAGCCGAGCGACGCCTCCCTCGCCGCCCCCCTCCGCCCGCGCCCGCACACTCGACGTCCTCCCGCTCAAGCCCCTCCGCCCGTGCCCGCACCCTCGACGTCTTCCTCCATTCCTCCATCCCCTCCCCCAGGTGATTCCTCCCTTCTCCTCTACCCCCTCCCCTGCAAACCCTAGGGCCACCTAGAGCTAGTAGCTAGATTGACGGTGATGGTTAGGAAGGATGGATCATGCCTTGATCGAGGGCAAACGTTTTTTTGGGGATTTGATTTACTTGGTGCTGCCTATGGACACTTTGGTGCCCTAATGCTTTGCAAAAGTGAGTGAAATGGGTCGCTAGTGAAATGGAGCACTCCCAATCAAATTTCTACTATTGGTCTCCTATAAAATTATGAATCATGCAATATACCTTGTTACTAAGTGCATAATCAAGTGCCCTTTAGTTATTTACTATTTCAGAATGTCTTAAGCTGACATCTACTCTCAGCATATGACTCTAGCAGCTACTTGTTGTACCTATTTTGTTTCATGCAGTACTGAATTTGTATGCCTATGCTTGATAATTTTGTTTCATATAGCTTTCTAGCTCCTTAGGGGGGTTGTTCCTCTTTATAGGTGTGTTAAACAGGGTTTTGTGTGGTCATATGGAGTTTATTAGGTAGAGAAAGTACCTTGTGATTTTTCTAATTTTGGACATATATCAAGTCTCACCAAGACATCTTCATTACAACACTCAGCTTATCCAAGACATCTTCATTACATTCTAGACAGGATAGAAGCCTACTTTGTTTAGAAACACAGTCAGAATTTGAAAAGGAAAACCCTTAAGCCAAACATACAACAAGCATTGACAACATAAGTGGAGACACTAATTTTCTCTGACTTGTGGAGGCTCTAATCCTCAGGGATCATGGCTAAAATAATTTTCCATGCCTGATTAGTGATTATCTTAATTAGTTTGTAAACTGTAGAGGTGGTTAGGCTCTGGTTAAAAATAAAAACAATAACAGAAGTTTTGTATTTTCTAAGTAAAAAATCCCAGTCAAGGACAAACTGTAGAGGTGGTTAGGCTCTGCATTAGTTGTTTTGTGCTTCAAGTGTCCCAGTCAAGGACAAACTGAGTGGTTGCAAAATAATATTATGTGGTCAATGTGGATTTACTATTTTCTGGTGATAGTTCTGAACTGGTAAATAAGTTAACATGCATAAGTGAGACTTGGCATTTTAAAGCTTAGGGTCTTCAACTTGAACCATGAATTGGGATGATAATGTTATTTTGCCTTCTTAACAGAATGGTGTCATAATCAGAACAAAGCTGCTGCAAATGCATACCTTTTTTTACAAGTGCATCTGCACCTTCTGATCCATTTAGAGTTATCATAAATATATTTCCAAGGTTTTTTTTCATTTCACTGTAGAGTCTTTGCTTCTGGACTCAATGCACATTCATCAGTCATAAGAGATAATTACTAGTAAGTCAAGGGCACCAGAATTTGATAATGCCTCTTTTGAGAAGTATGTCTATTGATTCAAAATTGATGATCATCTTGGTCTATGTCGGTGAGCTTGTGTTATGCACTTCTGCGTTTGACAAGTAATGACTTGCAAAGATGATGATCATCTTGCTAGTTTGCTGGGTTTTGTCTCCGACCATTGTGTCGTGATGAATTTGCAGGTACCTCGAGAGGCCCTTGAGTTTGCCGGAATGTCGATTAACTTCCGTTCCGGCAAATTCGGGTACTCCATGTGTCCTATTTTCAGCAAAGGCCATGCTGAAATTTTCCATGAATTTTAGCATGACTTTGCTAAAAATAGGACATATGGGGTACTTGCGACTAATGCATGGGCCGGGGTATCTTAGTACTTAATTAAGTAGGATCAACTGCCCCTTTATTCTTGCCGCATTACCATAGGTTTTAGGTGCCTCGGTGTCGATAAGAACCTAAATGATGAAAGCTTAGGCTTTTAGGGTGCCTCGGCGTCGACAAACCCTAAATGATAAAACCTTGGCTTTTAGGGTGCCTCGGTGTCGATAAGAACCTAAATGATGAAAGCTTAGGCTTTTAGGGTGCCTCGGCGTCGACAAACCCTAAATGATAAAAGGTTAGCTTTTAGGATGCCTCAGTGTCGACAAACCCTAAATGATGTAGTTTTGAATTATGAACGTAGGATATGTCGTCATCGGACGACGAAAGTCTCCCGGGGGAGTGCGACTAGTGCCACGACGATCGAGGTTTGTGCGACATGCCTCACCTGGACGATGATCGGCGCTTCAGCATTAAGCTCGAGGAGACCTTCGAAGTTGAAACGGTACACAACGACGACAAGTGTTATTTTCATAATTAAGCATGACTTCAACTATTTCAATGTGTAATTTTCATCTTTTACAATTCGAGTATAGCTTATCCCATGCCATGCAAGACGCTATGTCTTGGAGAGGATGGATTTTGAAGACCATGAAATTTCTGAAACAAAGAAAATTCACCTAAGGACTCATCACGATGTGGACTTTGAAGTAAATCTATATAATTCTGAGAGTGTAACCCATTTTGGTTGCAAAAATTGGGAAGCATTTTGCAAGATGTATGGTTTTGATGAGGGTATGCTTATCACCATGGATCTTGGTAATCCTGACATCAACCAAGACAATATGGACATTTGGGTCCTTGTTGATACGCCTCCAGTTCTACCGCTATGTGAGTTTCTCAAACATAGTTATTAGCTAATTTATATTGTTTATTTCAAAATAGTTGACAGCTTATTTCCATTGACAGCTTATTTTTATTGTTCAAAGAATGTGCGGGAGATGGTAGACAAAACCCACTACACCGATGGCTCCGAATTAACAACTTACAAGGAGAAAAATCATCTGGTCGGATTTTGTACTAACATTGAAAATTACATTATCCACAAACAAATTCCTCAACATTATGGTAAATACGTGCCACTAGTGCATGTGTTCAACTACGGTAACTACCATGGAGATACCCTGGTAAGATTTTTACTATTACGACATCCGTGCATCTTTTGCATACTTCTAAAACTAGTACATCATTGCTAACTATGAAGTTATTACTATGTTTTTCAACAGATAATCCTGGAGAATTGTGTGCCTCATATGATGTATCTGAAAGGTAGTGTTAATGTTTTGAACATACAGCCAGGTCATCCTACGAATCTCAACTGTCCATACCAGATTTCTAAAAGAAGTGGAGACATGAAAATCAAAGGATGGAAAAAATGTATGGACAGTCGTAAGGAGCTTCTTGGAAGCAAAAGGAAGCGAAGCGCAAGAATTGGAGACAGGATGTTCTCCATTCTCCATAATGGAGAGTCAAGGTCTATATTGTTTTATGCCATTTTAGCTTAAATAGGGTATTTAGGTCCTGCCTAATACTGATGATCATGTGCTGATGAATAATTAAGTAGGGTTGGTTCGAAGAGTATCAAGATGATGATCGTATGACTTGTTATGAATAACGAGTAGAAGTTGTATGATGATGATTAGTAGGACTTGTTAGGATTAGTATTACTTCCGACAAACTCGATACTCGCGGTCTTGAGACTTGTAATGTTTTATCTTTGTTCGGTCTTTTCAATTCGGAGACTAATATGATGAATTGTATTCGGAGACTAATATGATGAATTGTATTCAGAGACTAATCTTTTATTGTATTCGATGAATCTGTTGTTGATGTGTGCTGTCTATATTTTGTTCAATTATACATTTTGTAACCTGTGCAAAAAACAGAAAATAAAAAAAAATAAAAAAACCTAATATTCATATTAATGGCGCATCACATCACAGTGCGCCATTAGTATGCCGAAGTTACTAATGGCGCATCCTGTTGTCGTGCGCCATTAGTATGCCAAAGCACCTGGGTATACATGGCCCCCTGGGAGGCATACTAATGGCGCACCATGGACTATACTAATGGCGCACCGCGTGGTGCGCCATTAGTATACCAGATACTAATGGCGCACCAGTGGTGCGCCATTAGTAAAATATACTAATGGCGTGCTACTAATGGCGCACCACTAATGTGCCATTAATGGCCAAATTAGGTGCGCCATTAGTAGGCCTTTTCCTAGTAGTGGCAAGCCCATCTCGGTGAGACCGAGATCCGTATTGGTAGGACCGAATTGCTAGGGTTTGGCAGTGGCAAATGACAAGTGAAACTCGGTGGCGCCGGATTGACAGAATCGGTATGACCGAGTTTGGCTTAGGGTTTAGGTCATTTGTGGAAGTGGGAAAGTAGCTGAGGATTTTGGAGCATATCATTA
The DNA here is from genome assembly GCA_034509565.1 of Triticum monococcum. Lineage (NCBI taxonomy): Eukaryota > Viridiplantae > Streptophyta > Magnoliopsida > Poales > Poaceae > Triticum > Triticum monococcum. The sequence continues at coordinate 196,868,109 of CM067842.1, read as the reverse complement.
AGCACTTGAGCAAGAGGCTCATTAAACAACACCTCATCCCTTCTTGATAGTATTGGCTTTTCCTAAAGACTCAATGTGATCTTGGATCACTAAAATATATAAAAAGAAGAGTCTTGAGCTTGAAGCTTTAGCCAATCCTTTGTCCTTAGCATCTTGAAGAGGTTCCCACAACCTTTAGTCCATGCCACTCCATTGTTGAACTTGTCTGAAATATACTAGGTAAAGGTATTAGTCCAACAAGAGATATGTTGTCATCAATTATCAAAACCACCTAGGGAGCACTTGTGCTTTCATGCAGACGTAGAATGGAAGATACACCTACATCACGCCTCCCTACTTGTTGTTCGCGCGCCAAGGGGGACTCCTGAGCATCGCGACTCAGGAGCCTAACTTGTCACGTAGCCCCTCACTCCTTTGGTCCCGTCCTGGTTTCCGGTCGGGGCTAATGCTGGTTGAGGCACGCGCGGGGCCGGGCTCTGCCGGCGTAGGACACAAGCAAGTAGGGAAGAAAAGCATAAAATTCAAGGAGTTTAAAAGCAAATATTACAACCCATACTGTCGTCTCAGTACCAAACGCAAGTTTAAATGCCTCCCCGAGGCGTGATGCATGTGCAGGAATTGAAAGAAGAACAGGGATGGAACGGAGTCACTTGTCGGCGGTGAAGCTGTGTGGAGTGGCTTCGCCTCGTGGAGCAGCAAGGCCGGCAGCGCCTTGCTTTGGCCTGGTGCTGAAGGCCCGGAACTTCCCCAGCAGCGCCTCCGCGCGCCCCTTCACGGCTTCGACAGCGGCGGCAGCACCCTCGCCGCTCACCGGTTCCAGCAGGCCGTCGAGGTCGGCGCTGGGATCGCGAAGGTAGATGTGGGCGAAGACCTGCGTCAGCGCAGTAGAAGACAGGACGCGCGCCTCAGCCTCGGCCGTGGGGCCGATGCCAAGGGCGACATCCCCAAGGGCCTTAACTAGGAAGGGAAGCAGCTTGGCGGGGCCGTCCCCATCACCGGCTAGCGGGCTGTCCAGGCCGCTCTCGTAAAGCGTCTTCAGCGAAGCGCGGGCATCTTTCTCCATGTCCGCGAAGTCCACGTGATCCTTGGCGAGGACCCGAGCCTTGGCGTCCAACTCGGCCTTCGTCACCTCCAGCTCCTTCTTCAACGCGCCTAAGCGGTCGCGGCGCTTCTTGAGCTTGGCCTCCCGGTCCTCGAGCACCGCCTCGCGCACCTTTGCCCCCTTCTCTTGCTCTTGGCAAAGATGGACCTCCTCCGCAAGTTGGCCTCGCAAGCCTTGCAGCTCGTCCTCCAACTCCTTGCAGCGACCACGGACCCCAGCCACCTCTCCCAGGGCCGCGTCCAGGCGCCCGGCCACCAGGCGAGGGTCGGCGCCGAGAAGATCCTGCCGCAGCCGATCCAGCTCAGCAATGCCACGCTCCAGGATGGAAGAAGAAGGTGGAGAAACATCGGTGCGCTCCAAGACAACAGGAGGAGTTGGGGAAGCAACGGTCGGTGGAACGGGAGGAGAAAGTAGCGGCGGCGAGGCCGCAGTGCCCCGAGGCGGAGTCCGCTGCGCCTCCATAGCTGTAGCAGCGGGGCCAGACGAGGGCACCTCGGGAGTCGCTCGAGCCATGGGGGCTGGGCTCGCCCTAGCTAGCTCAGCCAAGCCTCGCGAGGATGAGCGGGCAGGAGAGGCCCGCGCGTCATGATCTCCCTCCCCTCCAGGCGGAGGCGTCGCCGCAGATGGGGCCTCAGGGGCTCCCTTCGGCTTCTTCGCCATGGGCGCCAGCCTATTCAAGAGAAGCAATCATCAAGCCTCGTCGGTGGAACGAGAGACAAAATATTAAGGATCAAGCACTTACGGGTCGTCGCTAGAAAGCTCTAGCTGCCTCCGGCCATACTTGAAGCCTCAGAGCCGGCTAGAGGGGTCGATGTCAGAAGCAGAAGGCGCATCCACAGTTCGCCCTGGAGTCAGGACGGACCCGGGGGGGATCGACCCGGTCCTGCCCCTCTTCGGGATCGAGGGTGAGCTCCCGCTACCCAGCACGTCATCATCATCATCATCGCTCAGCGAAAGGCGGAGAGTACGGGACCCGCGCCGGGGGAGGGGAGTCCTCGACTCTCCATCGGTCGCCCCAGAGTCGGGCCCCTCCCCCCACTCCTCTTCGTCCACCTCGTTACTGGAGTCGCCGGAGGGCACATCCACCGGTCCTTCGGAAGCCGCCACGGGCACGAGCCTGTCCCTGTTAAAAACGGGCATGGACTTCACCACTTGCTCCCAGTCGTCGCGAAGGAACAAGGGCTTGGGAGCGCCCTCCAACCTTGCCACCTCGCCCCCGACCAGAGATTGGAGAACCGCGGTCACATCCTCTTCGCCCACAGCCGCGGGGCTCGGATGAGGCCTCCACATTGGAGGAGAGTACTGCCGGAGTGGAGCCAGCTGGTGCTCCAAGAACTCCCTCAGCAGCAACGCACCGGTCAACTTCGCCGCTGCCATGCTGGCCGGCCTCAAGTCCGCGTCCATCTTCTCCAGCACCAGTTTTGCGCGAGGGTCCGTGAGCTCCACTCGGCCCCAGTCGCCGGAGCTCGCGGGCGGCTCCGCGGGCAAGATCGGCCTAGGATGGACGCGCCCGGCATCCACCAAGACCCACTTGCTCCTGAAGCCCTCAATCCTCTTCCCGTGATTCGAGATGGCAATGGTGCCGCCATACGCGACGAAGCCCGCGCACGCGGAAGGAGAGCCGTGAGTGACCCGGAGGGAGAAGTAGTGGTGCAGCAAGGCCACCGAAGGCTGCACCCCTACGTGGGCCTCGCAGTAGTAAGCGAAGATCGCCAGAAGAAGAACGGAGTTGGGGTGGAGATGCAGAGCCTGCAAGTTGTAATGGCGGAGGACAGAGAAGAAGAACTCGGAGAAGGGAGGCACCAGGACCGCAACAATGGAGCTTACAAAGAGAGGATAAAAGGTGCTCCCTCGGCCCTCAGGGGTGGCGGAGCCGGCCTTGAACACCTTCATCCCATTGATGCCCTGCGCCGCCGCCATCTGGCGCAGCCGGGCAAGGCCGGCCTTGGACACATTCGGCGAGTCCAGAGCAGGGGAATACCAAGCTTCGGCCGGAGGCTGGCGAGGCGCCATGGCTTCCTAGGTCGCGCAGTCGGAGTAGATCTGGAAGTTTGGAGGAAGAAAGGGAAGGCGCAAGAAAGGGGATCTGAGCAGCAGCCGAAGAAAGCAAAAGGCAAAGTCTGGGTAGATCGCTCCTTTATCAACCTGCGCAGTTGCAGGAGCACCCGCGTCCAATCAACCGCCACGCGATGCCCAAGGCCGCAGGCTGTTAGGGCCCGCGGCGCTTTGCCCTTGCCCTTTCGCCTCTCGGCACGGCCAAGTCCATGTGCACCTTCGGCCCGGGGGCTACTATCGGCGTTCTGGGAATGGGGGTCCCCAGACTTGCCTGCCTGCGGCCTGCAGCGTAGCTCAAAGGAGGCCCAGCATGGCCCATCTTCATCAACGCAAGACTCAAGACCCTCGCGAGGGGCCAAGCCTCGCGGGGCGGACGACACGGCGCATCCTCAGGCGCAGCCTCCTCAGGCTGGCTCGCAAGGAGGCGGAGAGACCAAGGCAGGGTACCTCGCGAGGTTCCCATGACGCAAGCCATGACGATCGAGGGTGCCAGGCGGGCGCCAGCGCGCGCAGCGTCCTTCTTTCCTCTTTGGTGCAAAGGGGGCAAGCGCAGCCGCAGAGTACCGAGGCATCAGGCAAAGGTTGCCATTTCGGTGCAACGAGACCAAGACCAGGCGGACTAAGAGACGGAGGTCAGCATGGAGCCCATCACGGCGTCACCACAGAGCCTTTGGCAGGCGAAGACCAACTTTAGTCAGGATAAGTGTACTAGATGTTCCCCTTCGAATTGACCAATTGTTGGCGCCCTTCCCGCTCAATATCTGGGAAGAGGCCCAGGGCCTTTGCCTATAAATAGGACCAGCCACCCGCATAGCACGAGGGGGGGGGGGTTCGCTTGTTCGGTTGGCAAGCAGAGAGAGTAAGTGAGAGAGAGAAGGGTGACTGAACTCCTCCCAGCAGTTCATCACCCCAGCCAAGAACATACCCTCGGGAGGTTGTTCTTCCTTGTATTGTTCATCATCATCAGCCCCAGGAAGCAATCCACCAACCACACACGGGAGTAGGGTATTACACCACAACGGTGGCCTGAACCAGTATAAACCTTCTGTCTCTTGTGCAGTTCTTTCAGTAGTTTAGATCTTTGTGAGACGGGGAGGTAGAAGGCGTAATCTCCGCGCGCACCCCAGTGTTTGAACCTTAAGGGTCTGCCGGAACCCGTGATCTAACAGGTACATAGTTGGCTTACACTCGCCACGCCACACAAATACATAAATAAGTCATTACATTCATCCAATACACTCAAGGTCCGACTACGGAACCAAAATAAAGATCAACCCCCAAATGCGACAAAGTCCCCGATCGCCCCAACTGGGCACCACTACTGATCATCTAGGAAAGACACGTAGTAATGACGAGAGTCTTCATCGAACTCCCACTTGAGCTCGGTCATATCATCTAGAGCGGTATCATCGGCCCCTGCATCTGGTTTTGGAAGTAATCTATGAGTCACGGGGACTCAGCAATCTCACACCCTCGCAATTAAGACTATTTAAGCTTATAGGTAAGGTAAAGGTATGATGTGGAGCTGCAACAAGTGCATATATGGTGGCTAACATATTCGCAAAAGAGAGCGAGAAGAGAAGGCAAAGGCACGAGTGACAAACTATGATCAAGAAGTGATCCTAGAACAACCTACGTCAAGCATTACTCCAACACCGTGTTCACTTCCCGGACTCCGCCAAGAAGAGACCATCATGGTTACACACGCGATTGGTGCATTTTAATTAAGTTAAGTTTCAGGTTATCTACAACCGGACATTAACAAACTCCCATCTGCCCATAACCGCGGGCATGGCTTTCGAAAGTTCAAATCCCTGTATGGGTGTCCCAACTTAGCCCATCACAAGCTCTCATGGTCAACGAAGGATATTCCTTCTCCCAAGACAATCCGATAAGACTCGGCATCCCGGTTACAAGACACCTCGACAATGGTAAAACAAAACCAGCAAAGCCACCCAAATGTGCCGACAAATCCCGATAGGAGCTGCACATATCTCGTTCTTAGGGCACACCGGATTGTCCAAGGTTCCGGTAGGCCAGCCCAGAGTTGCCCCTGGTGGGCACCGGCAGCTAACAGGTTGGACCAACACTCAGAGGAGCACTGGCCCTGGGGTTTAAAAAAAGATGACCCTTGAGTCCGCGGAACCCAAGGGAAAAAGAGGCTAGGTGGCGAATGGTAAAACCAATGTTGGTCCATGCTGGAGGAGTTTTATTCAAGGCGAAGTGTCAAGGGGTTCCCATTATAACCCAACCGTGTAAGGAACGCAAAATCTGGGAACATAACACCGATATGACGGAAACTAGGGCGGCAAGAGTGGAACAAAACACCAGGCATAAGGCCAAGCCTTCCACCCTTTACCAAGTATATAGGTGCATTAAGATAAACAAGATAATATTGGTGATATCCCAACAATAAACATGTTCCAACAAGGAACGATCTCCAATCTTCACCTGCAACTAGCAACGCTATAAGAGGGGCTGAGCAAAGCGGTAAGATAGCCAAAGAATGGTTTGCTAGGACATGGTGGGATAGAGGTTTGACATGGCAATATGGGAGGCATGATAGGCAAGTGGTAGGTATCATAGCATAGGCATAGCAAAAGAGCGAGCATCTAGCAAGCAAAGATAAAAGTGATTTCGAGGGTATGGTCGTCTTGCCTGCGAAGTTCTCAGAGTTGCCTTGATCCTCGTAAGTGTACTCAACGGGCTCCTCGTTCACGTACTTGTCTCTCGGCTCTACCAAAACAAGAACAACAAGCAAAAGGGAACACAATCAACCACGTGCAATGCTCAAGCAACATGATGCAAACATGGTATCATATGCGGGATGCAATCTGTGATGCATATGCATGATTTGGAAAGGAATGATTGAACCTGGCCTCAACTTGGGAAACCAAGAGTGCCACTAGAAAGGTGAGTTGATTTCGGTTGAAATCGATATAAAGATCACCGGAATCGGATGCACGGTTTGGAAATGGCAAGCAAAAACAAATATGGCACCAGTGTGTGATAAACAGCAAGTAGCCATCTAAATGCATCAAGATAAATATGCTACATCACTCAAACATAGCAGCAAAATACATGGCAGGGATCCACTCATGATGCTTGACAAAAGGTGAACACTGAGCTACGGCTAATTCACTTATTAACAGGTTCAAACAAGCATGGCAAAAATACAAAAGATAACAGGTTTCAGACTTAGTGAAATTAACAGCATGTCAGGAATTTATCATCAGGAAGCAATGTTTAGAGCACGATAACTACATGCTATAGGAACATATAATGGCAAATAAAGCATGGTATGAAGCTACTCAAAGCATATAACAAAAGTCCCTTAGTGACCATAAGCCAAAAGGGATCATAAAATACAATTGCAAGCATGTGAACATAGCAAAAATATAAACAGATTCAGACTTAGTGAAAACTGGAGCATGGCAAAACAGATAACGAGTAGGCATGTTTATGAGCTCGATGCACTCACTACGAGGCATTTCATGACAAACTAAACATACACCCAGCAAATAGACATGGCATAGAAGCTAGACATGGCAAGAACAACAACATAGCATGCTTAGATCAAGAACAACAAGCTCGGCAAAATCGCTAAACATGTTAACAATCTGCCAGGAACATTTTATAGCAAAAGTAGAGCTCTATTGACTCAAGCTATGGTGCTCCATAATTGCAAACAAAGACATGGATGGATAGAGCACAACATTATATACAAAACATCCTTACTGATCATGCTCAAAAGAGGCACGGATCACTAGGAAACAACATGAACATATGGCATAAAAATAATGACAGGGCAAGGACTTAGTGAAATTCTAAGTCCCTGAAATCAGCATCATTGAGTAAGCTACTTTGCATGCTTGTGCTAGTCACCACAAAGATCACAAAAATACATGGCATACACCCCTATAAAGATGACATGGCATTCTACAAAACACATGTAGAGCTCAGGATCATAGCATGCACACATTAATCATGGCAAAAATGACAAAAGAGCATTTGCTGAAACAGATCTACAACTATCATCACATAGCCCTCTTCCAACAGCATTTCAGGCATCAAGATGAGCTCAAATGGAAATGATGCAATGATATGAAATGATGTACTCGTCGAGATGAACATTTTGATATGCTACACGCACGAATCGGAGCTATGATAAGGAAGTTATGGCATGTCATAGTATGCAAAAATACTAGGGTTAGGGACGAAAAAGTCAACCCCGAGAATTCAGATCTGAGATCCAGATCGGGCCGGCACTATAGCACGCACGCACTTCGAGATTGAACGGAGGGGATCGCCGGAGTTCGTCGCGGTGGCCGGACTTGCCGAGAAGGAGCTCGCCGGGGTCGCCGGGGCCAGCGAGGGGCGCCGCGGTGGTGGCCAGCGGTGGCGCGAGCGCAGACGGCGGGCAGTGGCCGGAGCGGAGGCTCGCCGGCGCGGTGAAGCAGGCCGGCGTCCAGGAGCTGGAGTTCGTCGCCGGCTCGGAGACGCGGCGCCAGGCTCGGGTAGCCCGGGCGGCGCGCCGGGAGGCGGCGGCCCGGTCGGGCGCGGGGAGGGCCGGCGCTGGGCCTGTGGGCCCACGTCGGTGGGAGGCGGCGGCGGCCACGTGATAGCTTGCCACTGGCGCAGAGTGGCGACGCGGTGCGTCTGTCGCGCCCGGACACGTCCGGCGCGGCGAGGAGCGGGGAGCTAGGGTTTCGGGGGAAGAAGACCCGGAGATTTCGTGGAGAGGTCTATTTATAGAGGTAGGAGGAGCTAGGAGTCTCCAAATTGAGCACGGTTTGTGGCCACGCGATCGTGATCGAACGCTCTAGATGATGGAGGAGTTTTAGGTGGGTTTTGGGCCACTTTGGAATGGTGTTGGGATGCAACACACACGAGGCCTTTTCGGTCCCTCGGTCAACCGTTGTAGTATCAAACGAAGTCCAAATGACACGAAAACTTGACAGGTGGTCTACCGGTAGTAAACCAAGGCCGCATGACAAGTATCGGTCCAATCCGAAAAACGTTTAACCCCCACACATGAAAAGAGGTAGAAAGGGACACCAGAGGACATAGGAGCGCCGGAATGCAAAACGTACAACGGGGAAAATGCTCGGATGCATGAGACGAACACGTATGCAAATGCAATGCACATGATGACATGATATGAGATGCATGACAAAGACAAAACACACGGAGACAAAAACCTGACAAAGAGGAAATATAATAACTTAGCGCCGAAAACGGAAAGAGTCGGAATGCAAATAAGTTAAATTACATCCGGGGTGTTACATTCGCCTACTCCTCATGGGAACGAGTAGAAGCTCTATGTTTTCAAACCTTTTTGGTCATTACTGACAAAAGGGGGTGAAGCATAGAGTTGATAGTTTTCAAGCGGGTCCATATGGGTGGTTGCTTTACTTTTTGCTACTTTTGCCAAGTGCTTACAACTCTCGCTTTTGAAACATTTGGTTCGTTTTGAGTTGTAACACTTAAACTTGATGGTCGTCTGCTACCTTTTTCGACACTATGTGATGCAATGATAAATTCCACATGTGCGACGATAAATTCCGCACAAAGTCATTTTGCAGACATCCATTTTTCATTATGCATGTCATTATCTTCGTTATATCATTTCATGCATGATGAATTGTCTTCATAAGTAGAAGAGGAGCTCCACAAGTGCAAGCTGCCATGTGCATTTGCATTCAAAAGCAAAATACTTACATGCACATCTTCAGGGGGAGCCTTTCTGCTACTTACGAAGAGAATACTTAAATCCTTTACAATTTCACATACTTTATCCCTGTCGAAAACTTCAACTAGTTTGTCATCAATCACCAAAAAGGGGGAGATTGTAAGTGCATCTAGTGCCACCCCTAGTTGGTTTTGGAGTATTGACGAGAAACCTGGTTGAGGGACTAACGTGTTGGTGAGATTTGCAGGATAACATAGGTAGTAGTCCCTCACCGATTCGGTTTACCTACCGGAGCTAAAATTGTATGAAGACATTGAAGACAATGGTGGTATGTGAAGGTATTCACATTAAAGTCTATGACAAGTGAAGACATTGTGTGAAGACTATGGAGCACGAAGACTTAGTTGTTTCGTTGTTTCGTTTTCTTCTTTGTTGAGTCATAGGAACCACCGTACTATTAAGTGGGGTCCAAGTAAACCAGTCAGAATGACTGAAGTGTTGCTTAACCAAAATCCTATGTCTTCGAGCAAAGACAATGAGAGCAAATCTTATCCAGAGCTGGATAAGTCAGCTTTTCTTATAGCTCAAGTAAAGTTGCCGTGTGTGTTTGAAATCTGACCGTTGGAACACTTGTCAGTTCCTTAATGACCCAGGGTCATTTCGGACAAATCAGGTCAGGTTTCCTAGTGGCTATAAATAGCCCACCCCCTACACCATAAATTGGTTGGCTGCTTAGAGTTAGTGCACGGCTTTTGTCGTTTGAGAGCAACCCACCTCGAAGCCTTTGAGAGAGAAATCCTTGCGAGGAGAAAGCCCTAAACACCCAGAGCCAAAGAGTGTTAGGCATCACTGAAGTCTTCCTGTCTGTGTGATCTGAAGACTTATTACACTTGAGGACTGTGAATCCTCCGGCCGGTTAGGCATCACGTTCTTAGCATCCAAGAGTCATTGTGGATCACCGGTGAACAAAGTCTGTGAAGGTTTGGAAGTCTACCTTGAAGACTTACCAGAGTAATTGGGCGAGGACTAGCTGTCCTTGGCTCAAGGGGAATAAGGTGAAGACGCGGTCTTCTGAGTCGAATCTCAGCCTCCCTAACCAGACGTACAGTTGTCACATCAACTGGAACTGGTCCAACAAATCATTGTCTTCAACGAGCCATTGGTTCTATCCTTCCCATCTCTTTATTTGCAGATTGGTCCTTGTGAAGTCATTGCATGTTTGCATTATCTATTTGTCTTCACTATGTGACTTCTTGTTCTAATTGGCTTCATACTATCTTCCATCCTGATCTATACTGCCTAGCTGCTATTAGTCTTTGTGCTTTCATTTCATTGAATACTTGACTATGGCTTGCTTAGTGTAGTCTACCTTCTGCTGCATGGGAATAGGTTTATTTCTATCGTTTGTCTTCAAAACCTCCATGTTTTGAAGACTTTCATAAAAATCGACAATTCACCCCCCCTCTAGCCGATCACTAGCACTTTCAAGATCGTCTTCAAGGTAGAGTATTGTGACGCTCTTCCAGGACCGCCGACAGGCTTCATGAGCAACAAACGAGTTCTTGGTGGCCAAGTTACGCATGTGATTGACATCCACCAAGAGACTCTGCATCTGACACTTCATCCAGTCATGATGATGGTCCTGCTTCTGATGCAATGCCACAATAAGCTCTCGGTCAGTGAGTACATGAGAATGGTTTCGAGGCTTTTGGGCAATTATACTTGTAGTGGCTTCAGTGTTAGCGCGGTGTGGCACTCTCATGTTTCCAGCCAGAGGATAAGCGGGGGTTTCAGCATTGGGGACAAGAATTCCTTTAATAGGCTGCGAGAAGCTTTGATGTTCAACATTCTGAAGATGTAGGGGATTCTTCGCAGGCTCGGGGTAGATGGCTTCAATCGAGAGATCAACCTCAGGCAAAAACACAAGATGGTTGCGTGCTAAGGGTTGATAGTCAATGGTGGAATGAAGCTTAATCAAGCGCATTACCCATGGTGCGTAGAACTTCAGACCAAACATATCAATTCCAGAGGCAGCAAGTTATCTGATGAAGAAATCCTGTGTGTTGAAGCTGATGCCATTAATGATATAGAAAACGAGAATCTTCATGGCACCTTCAAGTTTAGCTTCAGAAGAATGTCCTTGATGGACCATAGAGTACGCCTTAGAATATGGTACACTGTGCATGGCAAGTACTCGAGGTCCTTCACAAGGAACTCCTTTGGGTATTCAACGTCTTGAGGCAATGGCTTCATCATGCTAAGCATCTGGCTCATGTTTGGCTCAGGCCTCTGAAAAATGCTCTACAACTCATCTCTATGACACAGACAGTCAGGTTCATATAACTCACCTAGAGTGGGCAGGGAAGTAAGCTCGATGATGTCTTGAGCTTTGGCTTCATGATGTACATCACCTATCATCTACTCAAGGACCCAAGTCTTCGAATCCCTGTTGTAGCCGCGAATATGGAGGATGGCATAGAACTGCAGTAGGAGCTCTTCATTCTAGTGTTCTTGGTTAGTCACAAAAGGAAAAAGACCAACATCCCTGAAGCAGTCAAGAGCTTCTTCTAAACATGGCAGCCTAGCTAAAGCTTCACAATCCAGACGCATGTGTGGAAAGATCCTCTCTTGGTTTTACATGATGCATGAGTAGTAGCTTCGCTACAGATGGCTCCAGAATCTGTCTGAGGAGATCCTTGGCTTCGTGTAAGGGTTCTTGGAGCTATCATAGAAGGTGATGTGCTCTCTAAAGCTATGCACGCTGAAAGAACCTTGTGTAGTTACAGCGCTTGGAAGCCTTGGCAGGCTCAGCTTGGGCTTCTGGATAGGAGGCCTCTGCTCCACATGGTAATCATATTGTGGCTCGGGAGCAGTGGGTGGAACCATAATTGGCCATCTTACATTGACAAGCTGACCTTCATGGTTGAGGGCATGTTCCATGGTGTGAGGCCTTGGGGGAGGAACGGTGCTATCAGAGATTATTGGAGTCACGGTGGCTTCGTCATTTACAGTAGCTTCAGGCTCCACATTGTCTTCAGCCATGACAGAGTCATTGGCTTCAGTGGCGTTGTTTGTGGCAGCCTCAAGGTTTTTAACCTCCATCTGTTCATGGACTGGAGGGTCCGTCACAAACACATTCTCCTCGAGAATGACTTGATCACTTGCTGGGGGTGTGGCTTCTCTTTCTTCTTCTCTCTCTTCTTTGTCTTCATCGACTGATGCATCCGGAATGTCTTCATCAGTCTTGGCTTCAGACTCTGAGGTAGTCGCAGAAGGAATGGCTTCAGGAAACAGTTGACGTGCTACTGAGCTAGTGTGTTGCGCTTCTCCTTCTGGGATGGTGGACATGGAGACCTGTGGCCGGAGGCCCTTGCGAAGCCTGCGAAACGCTGGCGACGCCTTTGGAGATGGAGTGGTATGTTCCATGTAATTGTCATCATCAAGCACCAGAGTGGTGACTTGAGGTGGTGGTGTTCTTGGTGTCTCATCTTGCACAGGGGTTTCTTGTTGTTGTTGCTCGGCCCATGAGTCATCTTGAGCAATTGGCGTCAATGGATGACCAATGCTAATGAGTTCACTACTCGTGAGAGCAGGCGATGATACCGACCGGGGCTCGAGCTGAGGAAGGACAACATCATCATCTACGTTGTTTCCGTGACCAGTGTCTTCAGCTATGATAGGATTAGTAGCTGGAACTTCTTCACTTGCATGAGCCTCTATTGAAGCAGGCTCATGGATCAAAAGTCGACGCTCTTGGTTGGTGGAGACAGGAAGAGCGATAGAGATGGGTTCAACATTGAGGGGCTCTTAGGCAGCAGCACGCTCTTTCTTTGAATATTTGAAGTCTTGGTCTTCAACTTCTTCTTGGAGGGAGCATCATCAGAAGTATCCTTGTGCTTCCTCTTCCTAGTTTCGGCTTCAGCCTGCTGTGTCTTCTTCATTTCTGAAGCTGCTGAGGGGACCTTTGGCTTCGAGCCAATCATACTGGCAGGGAAGACTATGCGAGGTTCTTCCTACCTTTGAGCTTTGGATTGGGCTGCAGCAGACTTCTTCTTTTGTTTGGCAGCCATCCTGGGGTCGATGCCAGGACGCCCAAGAGCCTTTTGCTTTTCAGCTTCATTGTGGGCTTGGACACATTTCTGAGCATAGTACTTCGTGCGCTCGCGTGAGCCTTTGGCTTCTTCACGCTTCTTGTGGAATTCTTCCTTAAGATCATGCAACATCTTCTTGAAGATTTGCACATAAGCCACACTAAGCTTAGCCATGTGCTTATTGAAATGTGCCTTCTCATGATCTATCTTGTTCTGGAGCTCGATGATTTTCTGAGCCAAGGCCAATTCATTGGCAATGGCTCTTATGTCCACAGGCAGCTATAGGTCATCAATACTGATGCTCTGATCGTCAAACTACTCATCGATGAATTTGTTCAGAATATCAACATCAAAGAGGGGCAGATCAATGAAGATCTCCGCCTCTTGCTTGCTATTGATATCAAGAGCTTCATCACCAAGATCTTCATCGCTGGACAAATCAATGGTATCATCCTCGTTGCGCAGAACGGCAGCAAGAGTCAATTCATTCCCAGAAACTTTCTTGGGCTTCTTGGGCTTCTTGGTCTTCTTGCTACTCTTGGACACGCGAGACAGGTCTTCAGACTGCACACCGGGTTCAGGAGGTGCAGTGGCCAATGGCTTCATAGTTGAAGCGGTTGGTGCAGCAAAGGGCTTTGAAGCCTTTGATTTCTTCTTCTGCTTTGGTGGTGCTGGCACTTATTCAGATTCAGCGTCATCTGCAGATTGATCTACGGTGGCCCTCTGAGCAGCAATGTGGGAGATGAGCCCATTGAAGCTAGTGAAGGGCCCAATGATGTTGGGATTGGCATCGCAAGTGCCATCCTGTCTTGGAGCAGATGGACCAAGGTTGAAGTTGAGTCCAAGATCCTTCTTGTTCTTCGCAGCTAACTCCTTTGCGAACTGGTAGTTGCGCTTGAACAGATTGTCGTCACGACACCATAATAAGGATGATGGGTGGGCATTCTCAGGCTGCGGTCCTCGGACCATGCACGAATAGAAACCTTGGGCAATAGCTTCAGGCGTCGACTTTGGTTGCAGGTTCTTGTACAGTATATCGCCCCATGGGTGCTGCTTGATGGTGTTCCTCTCAGTATATTCAGCAGTGACAAAGTTGTAATTGAACCACTATTCTGCCCAATATATTCGAATCCATTGGATTCGAGTCTTGCGCTGATTGTAGTTTTCATCAGGATCAGTCTTGTACAACTCATACAGATCCGGAGGCAGATCAAGAGCAGTATTGCCTCGACACTGTCTGCCACCTTTCCCAGCAGACTTCTCTGTGGCCACGATATTCAAGCAGATAGGCTTCAGAATGGTGAAAGGCTTCCGTCTACTGGTTAGACAAGAACTGGCTTTGGGAGAGTGAATATGTTGATGCAAGAACTCTGCAAATGAATGCAGACTATGAGAATCAAGGGATTCCCCCACAGACATGTAACTGTGACAACATTAGAGGTGCGAGGGAAGGGGAAGAGGTCATATGCATTCTCAGAAGATTTTGAAGATAAATCAGTTTGAAGACATTGACCTCATAGAGCGAAGACATTAACTTATTTGAAGAGAGTTAGTTCCAGATTTGTACGAATCCATGAATAAGTACAAGTGAGGAATCTAACTAGTTATGAAGCATAAGTGAATATCCTTTGCATGATACGAGATGCAGACAAAGACAGATCTATATTTGGAAGTATAGAAACCACTTTTGGTTGATGTGGATGGATTTGACGGATCAAAAAGACAGTAAAAAGTGAGATTTATTTACCGCTGACGAACTGCTAGATGAGGCAGAGAAAGAAGCCGAGCAGTTCAATGTCCCACGCCCTAACTTGGCGGTGGAAGACACCTACGGCGGAGGCGGAGAGGACGATGTCCGTGCCCGGCGTGAGGACGGCGTCGAAGAAGTCACAACAGCTAAGCGCTTTTTCTCCAGCGTCGACGCTTGCTAGCGGAGGCGCTAGGGTTTGAGCGAGGTGGCGAGGTGGAAGAAAAGATAATGACCATGCGGTGTGGAGATTTATTAGGTAGAGGGCTACACAGTGTAATTACGCAGGTGCCCCTGGCGGTTCACATCTGATGGACACGTGGTGTGCATGCAACTCATTGAAAGTTGTTCCATGTTCCCGCGCATGCCTAGTTTGTCGGGTGGTCGTTCTGGCTTCTCTGTGATTCAGGCAAAAGAGATATATCATTGAAAGCATTTTTAAATGCGTGTCTCTGTATCTTCAGCTGACAAGGATGTAGTGAAGACATTCGACAAGTTTCAACAGAACGCATATGACTTAGATAGATAGAGTTTGAGGAAGAAGCACAGGGGGGGTTAGGGTCCGACCACATTCACATAGTTCGGAAAAATGGCAAATTTGAAGGCATAGCTATAAGTGAATTCTGTAGAGGACAGAACACCATATACATATACATAATATATATATATATATATATATATATATATATATATATATATATCAAAAGATTGAATCAACATTGTGAAGATAAACCATGAAGATAAATCAATGTTGAAGACAAACCAAAAACGAAGTTAATGCAATCATGAAGCCAAAAGAAAATCTTCGAGAAAGTTTGGTGGTGGCGTTACCCACCGTATAGGAAGTATTAGATCCAGACACGGCGCACAATTATCATGGCGCTCTGAAGTCAAATTCTGTGTCAATGTATTCACACTTAGACTGTATGTCTTCATTGATTGAAGATATACGTTACTCTGTGTGTTCCACATCTAAGTCGTCAACATGCATAAGAGTTAGGATGTGTGTACAATCACAGGACATTTGAGGATTCTAAGATATTTAGCTCACACCGCAACTTGCAAAACCTTTTCTCATCCAAGGGCTTTCTGAAGATATCTGCCAATTGCTCTTCAGTGTTGACGTGAATGATATCAATATCTTCCTTCATGGCATGATCTCTGAGAAAGTGATGATGGATCTGAATGTTCTTGGTCTTCGAGTGCTAAACTGGGTTGTTGGCAATCTTGATGGCGCTTTCATTGTCGCAGTAGAGTGGCACATGCTTCAAGTGGATGCCGTAGTCCTTGAGAGTTTGCTTCCTCCATAGAAGCTGAGCGCAGCAAGATCGAGCAGCAATGTATTCAGATTCAGAAGTGGAGAGAGATACACAGTTCTGCTTCTTCGAAGACCAACAGACAAGAGATCTTCCAAGAAAGTGACATGTGCCTGATGTGGACTTGCGATTGACCTTGTCACTAGCATAGTCAGCATATAAGAATCCAACTATATCAAACTCTGAGCCCTTTGGATACCATAATCCTAGTGTTTGGGTGTAAGCCAAATATCGAAGAATTCGCTTCACTGCTAAGTGATGCGATTCCTTTGGTGCCGCTTGGAATCGGACACACATGCAAATGCTAAGCATTATATCTGGCCTAGATGCACATAAATAGAGTAAAGAACCAATCATGGAGCGGTATACCTTTTGATCGAACTCTTTACCATTGTCGTCGAGACCCAATTGACCTTTGGTTGGCATTAGCGCCATGTACCCTTTGCAGTCTTGCATTCCAAACTTCTTCGGGCAATCTTTGAGGTATTTTTCTTGTGATATGAAGATGCCATTACTCTACTGACGGATTTGAAGACCGATGAAGAATTTTAGCTCGCCCATCATAGACATCTGATATTGCTCTTGCATCATATGCCCAAACTCATCATTGTATCTCTTGTCAGTGCCGCCAAAGATATTGCCATCCACATAGATTTGGCATACAAACATTTCACCATCATATGTCTTCATGAAGAGTGTGGGATCTAGGGAACTAGGTTTGAAGCCTTTGCTCTTCAGGAAGTCTTTGAGTGTGTCATACCAAGCTCGAGGTGCTTGTTTGAGGCCATATAGTGCCTTGTTGAGCTTGTATACCATGTTAGGTCGCTTTGGTCTTCAAAGCTAGGTGGTTGAGCAACATACACTTCTTCAATTTTGCCGTTGAGAAAGGCACTCTTTACATCCATTTTATACAGAATAATGTTGTTGTGGTTGGCATAGGCTAGCAATATGCGAATGGCTTCAAGCCTAGCCATAGGAGCGAAGGTTTCATCGAAGCCAATCCCTTCAACTTGTGTATAACCTTGAGAAATGAGACGAGCCTTGTTTCTGAAAACTTGACCATGTTCATCTTGTTTGTTGCGATATATCCATTTGGTGCCAATGATATTGTGCTTGCCAGGATCAGGTCGCTTCACTAGCTCCCAAACATTGTTCATCTCAAATGGTTGAAGCTCTTCTTGCATAACTTGAATCCATTCATGTTCCAAGAAGGCTTCATCAACTTTCTTGGGTTCAGATATTGCGAAAAATGCAAAGTGCCCACAGAAATTTGCAAGCCGTGTTGCTCTTGAATGAGTGAGTGGTCCAGGTGCATTGATGCTATCAGTTATCTTCTCAATCTGTACTTCATTTGCAACACATGGATGGGCTGGACGAAGATTTTGCTCTTGCGGATCATTGTCTTCATCTTCAGCATTGGCTTCAGGCTGAGCAATGTCTTCGGGTTGATTAGGTGTAGAAATGATGATTTCCTCTTCAGCCCGAGCCTCCGAAGGTATGATTTCTCCAGTACCCATAAGCTTGATAGATTCACTTGGTGAGGCTTCATCTAGCACATTTGGCAGGTGTTCTCTTTGCGAGCCGTTAGTCTCATCGAACCACACATCCACAGTTTCAACCACTTTATAGTGAAAGAGGTTGAAGACTCTATAGCGCGAATCCTTTCCGTAGCCAAGCATAAATCCTTCATGTGCTTTCGGTGCAAATTTTGAAGTGTGATGTGGATCCTTGATCCAGCACCTAGCACCGAATAATCTGAAACTGCTGATGTTTGGCTTGTTACCAGTCAGGAGCTCATATGATGTCTTCTTTAGAAACTTGTGAATATATTAACACGGTTGACGTGGCATGCAGTATCAATAGCTTCAGGCCAGAACTTCCTTGGGGTCTTGTACTCATCAAGCATCATCCGTGCCATCTCAATGAGGGTTCTGTTCTTGTGCTCCATGATGCCATTTTGCTGAGGTGTGTATGGAGCTGAGAACTCATGTGTGATACCTAATGTATCAAGATAAGTGTCGTGGCCGGTGTTCTTGAATTCAGTGCCATTGTCACTTCTGATATGCTTGATCTTGATGCCATAGTTGGTCATGGCGCGATTGGCGAATCATCTGAAGACATCCCGCACTTCATTCTTGTAGAGAATTATGTGCACCCATGTATATCTTGAGTAATCATCAACAATGATGAAGCCACAGAGGCAAGTAGTGGTAGTGAGGGTATAGTAGTGAGTAGGGCCAAATAAGTCCATGGGAAGTAGCTCGAAGGGACGTGTCATCATGATTTTCTTCGAGTGATGCTTGGTCCTAGTCATCTTTCCAGCTTTGCAGGCACCACACAGATGATCCTTCTTGAACTTGACGCCCTCGATGCCTATGACATGCCTCTTCTTCGCGAGAGTGTGCAAGTTCCTCATGCCAGCATGTGATACGTCTCCAACGTATCTATAATTTTTTTATTGTTCCATGCTATCATATTATCTGTTTTGGATGTTAATGGGGTTTATTTTACAATTTTACATTATTTTTTGGACTAACCTACTAACGCAAGGGCCAGTGCAAATTGCTAATTTTTTGCGTATTTCAGTGTTTCGCAGAAAAGGAATATCAAACGGAATCCAAATGAATGAAACCTTCGTGAGAGTTATTTTTGGAACAAACTTGATCCGGAGGACTTGGAGTGGACGTCAACGAGGAGTCCACGAGGCAGGGGGCGCACCTACCCCCCTGGGCACGCCCTCCCCCTACTGGGCCCCTCTTGGCTCAACCGACCTACTTCTTCCTCCTATATATACTCATATACCCTGAAAACATCTAGGAGCACCATGAAACACTATTTCAATCACCGCAACCTTCTGTACCCAAGAGATCCCATCTTGGGGCCTTTTCCGGAGCTCTACCGGAGGGGGCATCTATCACGGAGGGCATCTACATCAACTCCATGGCCTCTCCGATGATGTGTGAGTAGTTTACTTTAGACCTTCAGGTCCATAGTTATTAGCTAGATGGCTTATTCTCTCTCTTTGAATCTCAATACAAAGTTCTCCTCGATCTTCTTGGAGATCTATTTGATGTAACTCTTTTTATGGTGTGTTTGTCGAGATTCGATGAATTGTGGGTTTATGATCAAGTTTATCTATGAACAATATTTGAATCTTCTCTGAATTCTTTTATGTACGAGTGGTTATCTTTGCAAGTCTCTTCGAATTATCAGTTTGGTTTGGCCTACTAGATTGACCTTTCTTGCAATGGGAGAAGTGCTTAGCTTTGGGTTCAATATTGTGGTGTCCTTTCCCAGTGATAGTAGGGGCAGCAAGGCACATATTGTATTGTTGCCATCGAGGATAACAAGATGGGGTTTATATCATATTGCATGAGTTTATCCCTCTACATCATTTCATCTTGCTTAAAGCATTACTCTGTTCTTTTGAACTTAATACTTTAGATGCATGCTGGATAGCGGTCGATATGTAGAGTAATAGTAGTAGATGCAGGCAGAAGTTGGTCTACTTGTCTCAGACGTGATGCCTATATACATGATCATACCTAGATATTCTCATAACTATGCTCAATTCTATCAATTGCTCAATAGTAATTTGTTTACCCACCGTGAATACTTATGCTCTTGAGAGAAGCCACTAGTGAATCCTATGGCCCCCCGGGTCTATCTTCCATCATATTAACCTTCCAATACTTAGTTATTTTCCTTTACCTTTTATTTTACTTTGCGTCTTTTATTCCTCTTTATCATAAAAATACCAAAAATAGTATCTTATCATATCTATCAGATCTCACTCTCGTAAGTGATTGTGTAGGGATTGACAACCCCTTATCGCGTTGGTTGCGAGGATTTATTTGTTTGTGTAGATGCGAGGGACTCGTGTGTGGCCTCCTACTGGATTGATACCTTGGTTCTCAAAAACTGAGGGAAATACTTACGTTACTCTGCTGCATCACCCTTTCCTCTTCAAGGGAAAACCAACGCAAGTGCTCAAGAGGTAGCACACCACATTGGGATAACAGCATACATACCAGGGTATATATCGTAAACCCACCATAAAACTCCTATGGCTAAGTGAAAGTGTTAACGCCCTATAGTCCGGTTGCCTCGTTCACCGCATTGACACCTCCATTCATGGACCAAGACGTTGGGTTAAGAGTGATCGTATGCTTTCCCGAACACCCCCGTATTTTCTACGTGGGGGCTGAAGCCGGCGAATGGAAAAGTTCCAGATTATGCAAACAACGGCCGCACAGGAGGAACCTAAAACTTTTAAGAAAAAATCATAATATTATCATCTTACTATCTTTTACAATTCAATACATTTCATTCAAATATCATATCTTTTGAGCACTGACCTTCTATCAAGCGGGCACCTTCTAAGACGTCCTCGAAATAGTGTTTGGTGCGTGATGGTCCTTACCCTTGGGAGGACTCCTCGCGGCAACATCAGTGGCCTTCATCTTAGCCCAGTATGTTTTGACACAGGCAAAGGCCATCCGTGCACCATCAATGCACATTGAACGCTTCACGGCGTCGATACACGGCACCGCGTCCACAAGCCGCTGCACCAAACCGAAGTAACTATTCGGAATGGGCTCCGTAGTCCACAGCCGGACTATGACATCCTTCATGGCGGAACCAGATATCCTGTGGAGCTCTGCTCACTGGGCCATCTGTTCATTTAATAACAACTGACGCTTCAACGAGCTAAACTGTGACCAAAAAAGCTTCTCCATGGCACACCCTACCTGCACTTGGTAAAATTGCAAAGCCTCGGAGGCACTCTTCGGCAGGTCTAAAAAAGGGTCCGGAGAACTCCACATTTGGTTCAACGGGGAATACTTTGGATCGCCGAACTTCGTCTGTAATAAGAAGGGCTTACCAGCCGCTATCTCCCCAGCTTGCCGGATCTCTTCCCAAGCCACTCTAGACTCAGACCGTGCTTCTTTCGCTTCTTGCATGGCCTTGTCGAGATCGGTCGTTCTGGTCTTGTTATCCTTCTCAAGGAATTCCCACCGGACGGTGGTCTCCTCTAGTTTGCGCGCCAGGGTAGTAATTCTTTCCTCACATTGGCGCCGAACATCCTGTTCAGTTTTTAATTCTTAAGTCGCCCTATGGGCAGCTAGATTACTCAACCGGGTTTGTTCCTTGGCAAGGACAAGCTTAGCCCACAGGGCCTCCACCGCAGCAGCACCGTCTGTAGTTACGCATGTCTCAGTATACAATTCCAGCTTCACGCTCATGTTATCATGCATAAATATACTGGCTGACTCAAAAACATACCTTGCACGTCGTCAAGACGCTTCTTGATCAGCGTGATGTCATCATCTACCTCATCAATCTTTTGCTGCAGATCCGCAACCTCCGCGGATTGGGCAGTTGTAGGGGAAGTAATAGCATGTGTTACAAGTAGTCATATTATTTCCTGGATAAATATTTTTTATCCTCTAATTGCCTCCCTCGGGGATCCGATTAGAGTCTCAGGGGCTACTATGTATACATAGGAGTATTTTGTGAATACACACAATTGAAAGCATTACATCACAAACCTCGAAACCTCTTAGTAGGCTTGTGAAGGCTTCATTCAATCCGCTTTTCACGGACATGAACTTTTTAACCACCGTACTCATCAAGTTACGATGGTCTTCGGAGATGGACGCCTGTCGCAACATGTTCGTCAATATATCTGGCATTTCTGGGTCTCCGGATGTAGCCGTAGCAACACGGCCTCCCTTCAAAGGGATCCATTCATTCACCCCTAGAGTTGTCTCCGGCTGAAAGCCGAACAGTCCGGGGCCTTCATTGTTGATCCCCGGACCCTGGGCTACCGAAGCATCAGGTACGGTTCGTGTTTCCATCACCCTTTGCATCGCTTGTGAATCAGGAGAGACCCTCCGGGACGACACCTCGAGGTCATCCACCTTATTGGGCAAGGAGACTGGTGGAGCTGTCTCGCTTTCCATCATCTCTGGGAGAAGGTCTCCTGAGGAAAACGATTGTTTAGAAAGATTGTGCCCCGAGCTGCAAAGAACTTACATTTTAGATGTTACCTTGGTCACAGGGGAGGAACGGGGTATGTGTAAAATGCCCTTGTTTGCTTATGACTTAGGCTTGGCCTTGCTGGAGGACTACGCGATAACGTCGTCCTTCAAGCCCGAGCCGCCCGACAGGGGCATCTTGCCTCGCTTGGGAGCCTTTTCTTCCCAATCTTCGGAGACGTCCCTTTTCTTGCCATGGGGGGAATGAATGTTGGCTTCCCCTTTACTTTTGCCTTCGGGCGATGAGATTTTCATCTCCCTGGACACGGCATCTAAAATATCTTCAGGATGGATGCCCTCTTTGGTCCTCCCGCTCCCCATCTTGTCCTCCTTCGCAGGCATCTGGTATAGTGCCGGAGGCAGCATCCTTGTTAATACGGGATCCGCTGGGGCTTCGGGAAGGGGGGCCGAACACCTAATTAGTTCCGCTTTCTTTATCCAGCCCTGAAAGAAGATAATTCTTTCGGTAACATATCACGATATACTTAACTACAAAGTGTTCGAAAGACAAGGGCTTACCATGGTGTCCGGACGGTTGCAGTCAAGGCCGATGTCTTCGGAAGTGTCCGGCCAATGTTTTCGTTTCCCAAAAAACATCTTCCACATCCCTTTGTGCGTAGCGCCAAAGAAGTGTTGGAGGGCTCGTGGCCCTTCCGAATTATACTTCCACATGCGAAGAGGCCTACGCTGGCATGGCAGGATTCGGTGGATCAGCATCACTTGAATCACGTTGACAAGAACGATGTCCCTCTCATGGACGGTTCGGATGCGGCTTTGTAGAGTCCGCACTTCATCAACTGATCCCCAGTGCATCCCCTTATTGACCCATGATGCAAGTTGTAATGGAGGGCCAGAGAGGAACGCAGGTGTAGCTGCCCACTTGGTGCTACGAGGTTCCATAACGTAGAACCACTCTCGCTGCCATTGATTGGAAGCTTCGGTGAAAGAGCCTTTTGGCCAGGGAGTGTTGGTAAGCTGGCTTACTACAGCACCGCCGCACTCCACTTGTTCCCCGTCGACTACCTTTGGCTTTACACCAATGGTCTTGAGCCATAAGCCGAAGTGTGGGGGATTCGGAGGAAGGCTTCACACATGACAATTAACGCCGAGAAGTGAAGGAAAGAATCTGGAGCTAGATCGTAAAAATCTAGTCCGTAATAAAACATTAGCCCCCGGACGAAGGGGTGGAGAGCGAACCCTAGCCCTCGGAGGAAGTGAGAGATAAATACATCCCTCTCGCCAGATCTGGGAGTCGGAACAGCCTGTCCTTGAGCAGGGAGCCTGTGGTGGATCTCCGCGGTTAGGTATCTGGCCGCTCAAAGCTTTGCAATATCCTCCTCTGTGACAAAGGAAGCCACCCATCGACCTTGCACTACTAGGGAAAATCTTATACACAGAATCTTAGCAGTAGCGTGGGATAAAAACAGGCGCTGCTGCTAAGTAGTAGCAGCGCGGCTACGGAAAGCTTGTTACTGGTGCAAACTTAGCAGTAGCGCGTGACGCTTAAACCGCGCTGCTACAAAAATCCACCGACAGTACACAACGACATAAGTTTACCAGTAGCGCGGCGCCAGGGAGCGCGCTGCTGCTAATGCCATAGTAGCAGCGCGCTTTTTTGTCAGATCGCTGCTGCTAATTTTGAAAATGTGCACAGGGTTGGACCGTTTAGCAGTAGCGCGTGACAGGAAAGCGCGTTGTTGCTATGCTCTTAGCAGCAGCGCGCTTTCTCTCCCGCGCTAGTGCTAAGACGCAGGACCCACCACCTTTTCCACCTCCCTCTCCCCATCTCCTCTCCTCCCTTCCCCTACCTCCCACATCCTCCCTCTCTCACTCTTCTTCTTCCTCAATACTTCTCCCCCCATTACTCTCCCTCTTCTACCTACCTTTCTCTCTCTTCATTACTCCTAGCTATAACTACACCACCTCCATTAATTCATCTCCTTTCTCTTTTTCCTCCCCCCTCCACTAGTTGAAGTTGTCTCCTCCCAAATTAGCTAGCTAGGTAGATGTAGCATTTAGTTAAGTGACCTATTTGCCCCCTAACTAGATCTTTCTTTGTCAAGAAGAGCTTTGTGCACTTTTGACCTCCCTACATCATCATCTCCACCGTGTGCTCGATCTCGAGATAGAGGTGTGATTAATATTTCATGCTTTTGCAAAATGGAAATATGTTTATGCATGTGTGTGTGATATTTTTATGGAAATTGTGTGTGTGGCATGAGTTGACGCCAAATTGTGCATTTGAGTTGCCTATGTTTTGCCGAAATGTCAATTTATTTCCGTTTCGGCAAATTATGGGCAAACTCTAGATCTATATATGTCCTACTTTTAAGTAAGGTCATGCCGAATTTTTGTATGACTTTGATGAATGCACGCATTTTTATAATCAATTTGTTTATTATTACCGTGCAGAGTTCACGATGGTTAGTGGAACGATGGTGGACAGGTGGTTGCGGTCGGCGGTGCAGGACATGAAGGAAAATAACCTGACAGAGGTTTTATGTCCGTGTCGAAAATGCAAAGGAATAGTTTGGCTTGACCCCCATGTCGATGGTCGTGTCGAAGCGCACTTGCTCATGACTGGTTTCATGGATGGCTATACTCGGTGGATAACTGAAGATGAGGATGACGATGTTGAGGATGCCGACGGGGCAGGCAATGATGACATGGGGCAAGATGAAGAGATGATCGATAATGGCAGCGGGGAAGAGGCCGGACAATGCGGCAGAGAGAACGACATGGACTCCATGCAGCAGAGTTCGTCGGTACTAAGTTCAATTGTGCGGGACCCTCATGTTCAAGCATTGCTTCGCAAGGAGACGAGTACTGAGAGAGCTGCTTCTAGAGAGGAGGCAAAGCTGGAGCAACTGGTGGTAGACTCGAATACTCCATTGTATGATGGTTGCAATCCTGAGGTGACCCGCTTGAGTTTCACGCTCCAAGTGCTGAAGACGAAGGCTAAAAACAAATGTACCGACACTAGCCTCGATGAGCATCTCAAGTACTTAAAGCATGTTCTTCCCGAGGGTAATCTATGTCCTAGTAGTGTTGATGAGGCCAAGAAGATCGTGTGCCCTCTTGATCTGCCACACATCAGATACCATGCATGCATCAACGATTGCATAATTTATCGGAAGGAGCATGCGGAAAAAACAAGTTGTCCGGTGTGCAATGCTTCTCGATACAAGAAGGCCGGGAAGAAATGTCCCCAGAAAGTGGTATGGTACTTACCGATCACTCCCTGTCTCCAGAGGTATTTTGTATATCCCAAGGAAGCAAAGCTAATGCGCTGGCACGCGGAGAGGAAGAAGCCCGACGATGGAGATGATCCGAAGCTGAGACACGTCAAGGATGGAAGCCAGTGGAGAGCATTGAACAGCTTCTATCGGTATTTTGAATGTGATGCAAGGAACATTGTGCTCGGCGCGTGTACCGATGGCATGAATCCGTTTGGCAACCAGAGCACCAACCATAAAGCACATGGCCCGTGTTTGTATGGATGTACAACCTCCCCCCTGGTTGTGCCTGAAATCGAAGTACATTCACATGAGCATGCTTATTCAAGGGCCGAAACAACTAGGAAATAATATTAATTTGTATCTGGGGCTACTTCAGGAGGAGTTAGACACATTATGGAAAACACCGGCCAAGACATGGGACGCCAGCAAAGGCGAGTATTTCAACATGAGAGCCGCGCTGATCACGACGGTGCACGACTATCTTGGTTACGGATATGTGGCAGGCCAGGTGTGCCATGGATATTGCGGATGCACGTGGTGCATGGATGATACGACGTCCCAGCAGCTAACATCAAGGAAAGATGGTGGGTCTGGGAAAATCGTGTACATGGGGCATCGAAGATGGCTCGAACAGCACGACCCGTGGAGAAACCATGGAGATCTATTCAATGGTCACGCTGAGCATCGAGGACCTCCACGTAAGCGGAGTGGTGCCGAAATCGACGAGCTGTTGAAAAACTAGAAGGAGTGCCCCGCGCCAGGAAAGACGATGAAAAAGGCGCCAGAGCCGCTGCTGAAGGTATGGAAGACGAGGTCTGTGTTCTGGGACTTGGAGTACTTGCACAAACTCGATACACCTCATTGCCTTGATCAAATGCATATATATAAGAATGTCCTTGAGAGCTTGCTCGCAACACTGATGAACATGCCGGATAAGACCAAGGATGGGCCGAAGGCAAGAAAAGACTTGCAAGATTTGGAAATCAGGGAAGATCTGCACATGCCGCCACGTAAAATGTCAGACGAGACAGAGACGGAGATAGAGGCACGGGAGAAGAAGGGCAAGAAAATAAAGAATGAGGATTATTGCCCCCCTTCTTGCTTCACCTTAAGTCAGGCTGAGATCAATCAATTCTTTAAGTGCCTTACCGGAGTCAAAGTTAGTTTCGGTTACTGTGGCAAGATAAGTAGATATCTAGACACAGACAAGAAAAGGTTCAGCGGGATGAAGTCTCATGACTGCCATGTGATGATGACGCATATATTACCTGTTGCCCTTAGAGGGATAATGGACAAGCACGTCCGTGACACGCTTATTGGTCTCTGCAACTTTTTCGACATCATCTCTCGAAAGTCGATCTGTGTGAAGCAGCTCCGAAGGCTACAGGAAGAGATCGTTGTGATACTGAATGAGCTTGAGATGTACTTCCCGCCCGCGCTCTTTGACGTGATGGTGCATCTGTGTGTCCATATTGTGGATGACATAATAGACCTGGGGCCGTCATTCCTGCACAACATGATGCATTTTGAGAGGATGAATGGGATCATCAAAGGATTCGTTCGTAACATGTCCCGTCCAGATGGAAGCATCGTCCAGGGCTATTTGACACAAGAGTGCATCTCTTTCTGTGAGAATTTTCTATATGGCGCAGACCAGTCGCCTGGTGTTAGTGTTGGTTTGCCCGTTAACAAGCACGATGGGGGGCTCGAAGGAGAAGGTCACTGCAACGGTCGCAGGGAACTGCACGTGGCATACTCAGATCAACGCAGTGACTTTGACAGAGCAAACTTGGTAGTGCTACAACACTTAGACGAGGTAGATCCTTTCGTGGCACTGCACAAAGAAATTATCGCAAAGAAGTATCATGACCGGGGGGTAAGTAGGACGGACGCCGAAGTTACTAGAGAGCACAACTCCACTTTCCTGCATTGGTTAAAAGAGCATATTATTGCTAATCCCCCGGAGGAGGGCTCTAAGGACGGATTGCTCATATACGCCTTAGCACATGGCCCCTCGCCCAACCTCGTAACCTATCAGGCATATGATATCAACGGATACACGTTCTACACGGAGGCCAAAGATATGGACAGTGATGAATATCAGAACTCAGGGGTGACGATGGAATGCATGACCGGCAGCGACAACGGCGCAACTGAACGATTTTATGGAAGGGTCGAGGAGATCTGGGAGCTTGACTACTCTGGACTGCACAACACGACAATGTTCCGTGTCAGATGGGCTAAGAATGTCGAAAGAGAAAGCCGGATTTTCACTACCATGACTATACCCGACGCCAAGAGCGCTACCGTGAACGCTACCGCAAAAAACGAGCCATGGGTAGACGCTAAGCACGTGACACAATGCTTCTTCATAACTGACCCATGCAATCCCAGTCGTGTTGTCGTGAGGAAAGGCAAAAGAAACATCATTGGAATGGATGGAGTCGCCAACAAGGAAGACTATGATCAGTACGGCAACCCAATGAGGGAAGATGACGATGATGATGAAGTATATGTCAAAAGAAGAATCAATACTACATTACCAAAGAAAAATCGTACTCCATGGAAAAGGCAAAGTCACAATGAGGGGATCAATTATTCTTCGACGAACAAGAAGGGAAAGAAGCTGACTCAAAAACGAAAACGTCAGCGCTGAGGAATTGGTCAAATGATGTAATATATATATATATATATATATGTTCCTATTTTGTATACACACTTAATTAGCCATTATTATGCATGGGTCCAATGATGTAATATATATATATATATATATGTTCCTATTTTGTATACACACTTAGCCATTATTATGCAAGGGTGCAATGATGTAATATATATGTTCCTATTATGCTGAGGAAAAGAAAAAAGGGAAACTGGTTATAGCAGTAGCGCTTTAGTGAAAAAGAGCTACAGCTAGTCAAGGTAGCAGTAGCGGTTTCTGCAGAAAATCGCTACAGCTAGTCAAGGTAGCAGTAGCGGTTTCTGCAGAAAACCGCTACAGCCAGTCAAGGTAGTAGTAGCATGTTTCGTGTAAATGCGCTACTGCTACGTCCACTTAACCCAAAATTCTCCCTCTCCCTGCTCCATCCCGCCTCTTTTCCCCCAAATCCCCACTCTCTCTTCCCCAGCCCCGTCGCACTGCCGCACCCGCCCCCGACCTCGGCACACTCGCCCCCGACCCCGGCGCGCTCGTCCCAGACCCCACCGCCCCCGACCCCACCGCGCTCGCCCCCGACCCCGCCGCGCTCGCCCCCGACCCGTTGGCCCTCGCCTCCCTCCTCTGCTTCCTCCCCTCCCAACCTCGGCCGTCGTCGGGCCTGCCTCCTCGCCCTGCACCCTCTGTAAAAAACCCCCTCTCTCTCTCTCTTTCTCTCTCTCTCTCTCCGCTAGCTAGGGTTAATTTACTTAGGTTTTAGTTATGTTAATTAGGTTATCTATTTAGTTATGGATTTAGATAGGTTTCAAAATTTGCTGAATTTACATGCAAATTGGAACTGGACATGTGATATATGGATATGTCATGTTTTGGACATCTCATGTTTTGGTAAATGATCCGAGTTGCCTATTTTACGCCGGAATGTTGATTCATTTCTATTCCGGTGAATTTCAGGCGCTCGATATGTCCATTTTTTAGCAAAGGTCATGCCGAAATTTCACGTGAATAAAGGCATGATTTGTGCTACATAGTTGGCATATCGAGTGCTGGCACATAGATTTCTTTTTTTATCTCATTTCTCATTTATTCATACTTTTAGAAATAAATGAGGACACTTAATCATAGGAAACATGTCGAACAACGAAGAAACTGGGCCTTCTGACCAAGATGCAGACGAGATGGATTATGAGGGTGAACAAGACTACCTCGACTTTTTGACTGCTAAGCAAGGTTTGCAGGTCCGCCTCGATCATGGTACTGACGCCGACACCGACACCGACGGCGCCGGCACCGAGACCGGTGGGGAAGGTACCACCGGGGAAGATAACAGCGCCGATGCCGGTACCGAAAAGAGGCATAAGAAGCAGAGGATACGAAAACCTAACAAACTAGGGATTGGACGACTTGTGGTCACAAAGATGGCACCTGGTAAGTTTGAGCCGTTAGAGCCGGAAGAACCTCGCAAGTGCTATGGGAACCAAGTAGGATGCATCCTACGGGAATGCGCGAGCATCAATGATGATGACTTAAGGAGTACAGAACATTTGACGCAGTTGCTCCTAACAAAGTTGCACAAGAGATTCAAGTTCCCCGATCGGGATGATAACATAGAACAACCATGGGATGATCCGAAGTTGAAAAAGATTAACAATCACGCCATGGGCATGTTCAGCAATGATTTGGCCTCCTGGAAATTGAGGGTGAAACGAGCTATTGAGGCTGAGGAACCCCTGTCCAAGATTCTGGAGGAAAATCCGACACTTACGGAAGAGGAGTTCGAAAAGTTCAAGGACACTTGCGCTACCGAGGACGCCAAGGCTAAGGCTGCGAAATTCAAGAGCCTTCAGCAAAGGAACACGGGGAAGCATCGCCTCGGAAGCCATGGCTACCTCGGTAAAAGGCCCATATGGGATAAGGAGGATGCGGAACGTGAAGCCGCGGGTCTCCTAGACCCCTTCGCGAAGTTCACCAACCCCTTGGAGCATGACTTCATCAGGGCCCGCTACAAGTGGGACAAGGAGAAAAAGGTTTTTCACACGGACAAGATCACGAGGAAATTGATTAGACTACTGGAGAAGCAACACCAGCTTGCAGCCGAAAACCCTACTTCTCCGATGAGGCCCAAGTGGGACACCCCTCTCAACCGGGCCTTGAACGAACTTAAGGGACTCCCTTTGGGCCAGCAGCCGCAATATGGTCGTGTGCATGGCGCTGGAGATGGCGCCACATGGAAGGTGTTTTACAACGAGGGCCCGGAGGCCAAGAAGCAGAAAAAGAAGTTTAGTCAGGCGGACATCGACGCAAAGGTGAAGCTTGCGGTCGAGAAAAAAGCAGCTGAGGACGCGAAAAAAGTAGCCGAGGACAAATATGAGTTGCTACAGCAGGCAGTCAATGCAGCTGTAACTGCCTGCAGAAATGATTTTGCTACTAACTTGGTTCCAGTTATCATCAACTGGATGAAGGAAAATCCAGACAAGATGGTACATGATTTCCCGTTGCCCAGTTTCGTCGGGAGCAACTCCATGAACAACAACACCATCGCACCATCACTTGCTCATGCAACTCGGCCTCCTCTCGCAGCCACTCCCACTCATAGCAGCCCGTCCTTAGTCTCTGGCGCGCTTGGTGGGCCTTCATCTTTGGTTGAGCTCGACGCCATCACGGTAATTACATGTCGCACCAACATATATATATATAATATTCCATTTTTGTTGCCTTTCGGATGTTTTACGCCACCGACATATGTGTTTGCAGGCGAAAGAAACCCAGTGCACCATACTCTACTTGATCAAAGGCCAGAAGGTGGGCGTGGGAAAGGGGGTGATAATGGACCCCTTGCAACCCACGTTCCACAACCAGCCGATCCCCGCTGGGCACTTCAGGGTTAGCTTGTCCAGTGTGAAATTGGGATACGAGGATTTGCCTCCTCCAATACTGCATGTGGGAGCGGACGACGAGACCCTGCCACGTATTGGAAGCTAGCTGCAAGGGTTGGGTGCTGCTATGGCCGAAGAATCTTATTCGTCTGGAGCCGGCCGAGAGCACACCAATAACCACACATCAACAACCATGTGCGGAGACCACCACCCCGCCTACGCAATTACCAGCTCCTGTAGTGCCGGGTGAGAGCGGCGGACGACATGATGAAGGGGGTGCAATAGTGCTGGCTGATGTAATTTGTCCTGTAGAACAGAGAATGGATGATGAGACGGAGGTCGACCCTATGGATTTTCTCAATACAAACGCGTATGACTGTGACATAGAATTGATGAGTCAACCATATGATGAATCGGGCTATCAGCTTGCTAATGAGGATATGGATGATATGCCCGGGCAGGAAGGTCGTAGCAAGGATTGCAAAAAGTCTCCCTTCATGAAATCCTCACAGGACACGCCTGAAGATGTCGCCTCAACACAGGCTCAACTATCCCAACGCGAGGGTCGTACAGTACTTAGCCCGGGAACACTGGGGCAGGGGTTAAGGAAGGGTCTAGAAGGTGTGCCCAAGAAAAAGGAGAGAAAGAGATCGGGGAAGATAGCTGCCTCCAAACAAGCCAGAGCACATAGCAGCCAAACGATGCATTCTGAAGAGCGTGTACCCGTGAAAGGTGCGGCCATGTTCCATCTCACGGGCGAGCCGATGCTACCGCCAAAACCACTGGAGGCACTATCAGGGGATCTCAGGAGACTGCACGACCATGTGATGTCGACTAAGAAAAGCCTACTAGCCTCAAAGGATCCAGGATATCCGACATACGCGGCTCGTGTGCCTGAGGGGAAGTGCTACATCGAGACACGGCCTGCGGAGGTGTTCTTCCTGCGGTTTGACCATATCTTTAAGATGTTTCTGACAAGGCAGCTCGGTTTTACAATCGTCCGCCTTTTTGCGCTACATATGAGCTCTGTCATGAACAGTGAAGAAGTCTCGCAAATCTGTGCGGCGGATCCGTACTACATGCACAAGTCTTTCTTGAGTCTCGGCGACTTTGAGCGTGAAACTACTAGGGACTACCTCCAAAACTTCATGGTACAGAATAAGGACCGGGAAATTGTCCTCGTGCCTTATCATCCAAAGTAAGTCAGTTTCGAACAACCCTTTCATACATTTCAATCATTCCTTCTCTCTCTATGGGGAATAATTTGAGGTGTCTTTTCCCCACAGCAACGGGCGCGCCGTCCTTATCGTTCTTTATCCGCAAGTCTCCCACGCCATGTATTTTGACCCTTCTAGAGACTACGAGAAAAAAGACTACACCCACATAATGAATATTCTAGATGATGCTCTCCAAGGCTTCAGCTTTAGAGGTGGCCACATGCAGATCAGGAAACAAAGGAACAAGAAGATGGGTTTCGCGCATAAAACTAACTTCTCCTGCATCCAAGTCCCAAAACCAAGCAAGAAGGATGGATTGTACATCCTCCATCTCATGAATCAGTTCAACATGGATCACCAAAAGCTTCGCATGAGAAGCAGAAATGATGATCATATCCACAAGTGGCTAGAATCTCATGGAGAAGCGGATTATAAACTTAGAGATGACTTCTTTCGCATCCAAAGCGACATTGCGACGATCATCATGAAAGAGGTCGTCGATGAGAAGGGGATGTTCCACCACGGCCCTATATCGCGAGCTGACGTCCGAACTCGCATAGGCATGCAACGTCTAGACCTCACGTCGTTCAAGAAGCTAGGGTCCATCCTCGATGATATGGAAGGATGGAACTTCTAGTGATTTATGATGCCGATGATGATGATATGTGTCGGTTGAACTTGTATACTATTTGTAGTGATGCAACTTTGTGATGTCCACGATCCCTGCCGAACTTGCGTAACGCTACTTTGTTAGTTTGCGTACGATGACCTGCGTACCTTTAGTTAATTAATTTGCGTACTGTATGTTGCATCTAGTTGCTAACCCTTTCTCTTTCGGTGTTCTCTAGTATATTTTGTTGCATATATATGATTGTGCATCCTCTTCATGAACATGCATCCCTAACAGGTACCTAGTTTCTCGATGTCGAGATGGAACTGCTATGTCGTGTACAAAGGGAAGGTTCCGGGGGTGTACAACGAGTGGCATGAGTGTCAAGCGCAAGTGAATGGGTTCTCGGACACCAGCCATAAAGGCTTCAAAAGCAAACAAGAAGGAGAAGCTAGTTACTTGAGGTTCACGCTAGCGCGAGACAGGACTCGTAACCGCCATCTCATGTACTGCATAGTTCCGCTCTCACTCATAGTGATAGCTCTTCTCGCGTATACCTTTGTTTAGATGGATGACGTTGTAGTTGCAAGTATTCGAGACTTGCATGTATCGCTATTTTCGAGATGATGACAAGATACCACTTTGTGTTGGATGATGATTATGATGAGACTATTTGTATGTATATGCTATGATTACATTTGTGGTCTCGCAGGCATTTGTATGTGTATCATGATGACATTTGTATGTGCTAAAGATTCTTCTATAAAGCCTGTTCAAATACAAAACAAATATGCCGGAAAAAAACAAAAAACTACTAAAATTAGCAGTAGCGAGTGGAGAAAAGTTAGCAGCAGCGCGGTTGTAGCAGTAGCGCGCACAGGGGAAGCGCGCTATAGCAATTAGCAGCAGCGAGGTTCCTTTAAGCACGCTGCTGCAATACTTGTGTAGCAGTTGCGTGGGTGGACCAGCGCTACTGCTATACGTTAGCTGTAGCGCCTTCTTGGTAGCGCAGGTACCCGCGCTGCTGATAGGCCTAAAACCCGCGCTGCTGCTAGCCTTTTCCCTAGTAGTGTTGAGGGACATGATGGGGGAGCTTGGAGTAATGAAGTCGAACCTTGGGTACTAAAACTCGAGGTTGGAAAGGTTGAGGAGAGGTTTGGCGTAAAAGGACAACCCTTGGTTCCTTTATAAAGGCAGCGAGTATTGAACGCCTCCTCCTAAGCCTAAAAACCTGCCTATTCCCAAGGAATCTTTCCAGTGGAACGGTTGGGTTACCCATGCTCGTATTAATGAGGCTCTCGCAATAAGGGGAAACGATCTCTGCTTCGACAGAACATGCCAGTAAAAACCATGCCTCGAAACATGGAACAGGAAACGGTTCGAAATAACAACCGAACAGACATGATGTCATCATGCAAAAAGTTGTCAGCAGATGGGACTTGTGAAATATTATATTGCTTGCGGTTGTGTGTGGTACTTGTGTTGCAGATCTGGACACCTTCGTTTTATCCAAAGACTATCTTGGAGTATTCGGGAAGTGGAATCCGCCTTGCAATGCCGAAGACAATCTGCGCGTCGGACACATCATCATTGAAGCCTGGTTCAGGGGCTACCGAGGGATTCCTGGACTAAGGGGTCCTCGGGTGTCTTATCTATTGGATATGGGCCAGACTGATGGCCGTAAGGATACAAATGCCGAAGACTCTTCCCGTGTCCGGATAGGACTCTCCTTGGCGTGGAAGGCAAGCTTGGCGACCAAACTATGAAGATTCCTTTCTCTGTAACCGCCCTTGTGTAACCCTGGATCCGTCCTGTGTCTATATAAACCGGAGGGCTAGGTCCGTAGATATGTCGAATCCTCATAATCATAGCCAGGTTAGACTTTTAGGGTTTAGCCCTTACGATCTCGTGGTAGATCAACTCGTGTAATACACATATTCATCAAGATCAATCAAGCAGGAAGTAGGGTATTACTTCCATAGAGAGGGCCCGAACCTAGGTAAACATTGTGTCCCCCGTCTCCTATTACCATCGATCCCAGATGCACAGTTCGGGAACCCCTATCCGAGATCCGCCGGTTTTGACACCAACAATAGCGCCTGGAGCAACAGCACGTGCGAGAGCCGGGGCAGCTGGTCGTGTAGCTGCATCTCGGGTAGCGGGAGAGGCTACATGTCAGTCGACTGACTTTTTCATCTCTGGCCAGTCGATTTTCCAGCCGTTGGATATGAAATCAAGGGCATGTAGTTCATCATCAACCTCCACTCCCTTTAGCCGCCAGCCACCACCGACCCCTGCCACCCACGGCCGGCGGCGCTCCCGCGCTGCCTCGCCCGCCCCGAAACCACTCCCCACTGCCGGTCCGCCACCGCCCCGACCATCCCTCTAGGCCCCCCACGCCGAGCTTTTTCTCCGGCAATCCCCACGCCACCGCCCCACCACCGCCCCCACCCTGAACCCTAAGATAGATAGTGGGGGGTGCCTATCCGGCGAGTGATACGTCTCCAACATATCTATAATTTTTGATTGCTCCATGCTATATTATCTACTTTTTTGGGCAATACTGGGCTTTATTTTCCACTTTTATATTATTTTTGGGACTAACCTATTAAACGGAGGCCCAGCCCAGATTTGTTGTTTTATGCCTATTTCAGTGTTTCGAAGAAAAGGAATATCAAACGGAGTCGAAACGGAACGAAATCAACTGGAGAAGTTATTTTTGGAAGGAAACCTACCGGATAGATTTGGACCCTACGTCAGAAGATGAAGGAGGAGCTCATGAGGGTAGGGGGCGCGCCCACCCGCCTAGGGCGCACCCCCTGCCTCGTGCCCCCCCCCTTCGGTCCACCGACGTACTACTTTCACCCATATATACCCACATATCCTAAAACTTCCAGAACGGAGATTAGATCGGGAGTTCCACCGCCAGAAGCCTCCGTAGCCACCGAAAACCAATCTAGACCCATTCTGGCACCCTGCCGGAGGGGGAATCCTTCTTCGGTGGCCATCTTCATCATCTCGGTGCTCTCCATGACGAGGAGGGAGTAGTTCTCCCTCGGGGCTGAGGGTATGTACCAGTAGCTATGTGTTTGATCTCTCTATCTCGTGTTCTTGAGGTGATACGATCTTGATGTATCGCAAGCTTTGCTATTATAGTTGGATCCTATGTTTCTCCTCCCCCTCTTCTCTCTTGTAATGAATTGAGTTTCCCCTTTGAAATAATCTTATCGGATTGAGTCTTTAAAGATTTGAGAACACTTGATGTATGTCTTGTCATGCGTATCTGTTGTGACAATGGGATACCACGTGATTCACTTGATGTATGTTTTGGTGATCAACTTGCGGGTTCCGCCTATGAACCTATGCATAGGGGTTGGCACACGTTTTCGTCGTGATTCTCCGGTAGAAACTTTGGGGCACTCTTTGAAGTCCTTTGTGTTGGTTGAATAGATGAATCTGAGATTGTGTGATGCATATCGTATAATCATACCCACGGATACTTGAGGTGACATTGGAGTATCTATGTGACATTAGGGTTTTGGTTGATTTGTGTCTTAAGGTGTTATTCTAGTATGAACTCTAGGGCTGTTTGTGACACTTATAGGAATAGCCCAATGGATTGATTGGGAAGAATAACTTTGAGGTGGTTTCGTACCCTACCATAATCTCTTCGTTCATTCTCCGCTATTAGTGACTTTGGAGTGACTCTTTGTTGCATGTTGAGGGATACTTATCTGATCCAATTATGTTAGTATTGTTGAGGGAACTTACACTAGCGAAAGTATGAACCCTTAGCCTTATTTCCACGCATTGCAATACCATTTACGCTCACTTTTACCATTATTTACCTTGCTGTTTTTATAATTTCAGATTACAAATACCTTTATCTACCATCCATATTGCACTTGTATCACCATCTCTTCGCTGAACTAGTGCACCTATACAATTTACCATTGTATTGGGTGTGTTGGGGACACAAGAGACTCTTTGTTATTTGGTTGCAGGGTTGCTTGAGAGAGACCATCTTAATCCTACGCGTCCTACGGTTGATAAACCTTAGGTCATCCACTTGAGGGAAATTTGCTACTGTCCTACAAACCTCTGCACTTGGAGGCCCAACAACGTCTACAAGAAGAAGGTTGTGTAGTAGACATCAAGCTCTTTTCTGGCGCCGTTGCCGGGGAGGTTAGCGCTTGAAGGTATATCTTCAGATCTTGCAATCGAGTCTTTTAGTTTCTTGTTTTATCACTAGTTTAGTTTATAAAAGAAAACTATAAAATAACGGAATTGAGTTTGCCTCATACGCTTCATCTTTTTAATATCTTTCGTGAGTATGATGGAAAGGATAATTGTGCTCAAGTGCTAGAAGAAGAAATATATAAAATGTTTGGCACTAAATATTTGAATGATGAGCATGATTGCAATGTTGTTAATATGAATTCCTTGAATATCCATGATGCTAAGGATATGCAAAGCCACAAGCTTGGGGAAGCTATGTTTGATGAAGATGATATTTTTTGTCCCCCAAGCTTTGATGAGCAAATTTACTATGATGAAAGCATGCCTCCTATATATGATGATTATTGTGATGACACGTATGCTTTAAAGAATAACCATGAAACTTGTCATCTTGATCTTAATTTTTAATCACATGATAGTTATTTTGTTGAGTTTGCTCCCACTACTATTCATGAGAAGAAATTTGCTTATGTGGAGAGTAGTAAATTTTCTATGCTTGTAGATCATGAAAAGAATTCTTTAGGTTCTGTTTATTTTGTTGAATTCATTCATGATGCTACTGAAAATTATTATGAGGGAGGAATATATGCTTGTGGGAATTGCAGTAATATCAAGTTTCCTCTCTATGTGCTTAAAATTTTGAAGTTAAGCTTGTTTTGCCTTCCTATGCTAGTTGATTATTGTTCCCATAAGTTGTTTGCTCACAAAATCCCTATGCATAGGAAGTATGTTAGACTTAAATGTGCTAGTCATATTCTTCATGATGCTCTATTTATGTTACAATTCTTATCCTTTATGTGAGCATCATTGAAATCATCATGCCTAGCTAGGGCGTTAAACGATAGCGCTTGTTGAGAGGCAACCCAATTTTATTCGTGTTCCTTGCCTTTTGTTCCTGTTTAGTAATAAATAATTCATCTAGACTCTGTTTAGATGTGGTTTTATGCTTTTAGTTAGTGTTTGTGCCAAGTAGAACCTTTGGGAAGACTTGGGAGAAGTCTTGTTGATCATGCTGTAAAAAAACAGAAACTTTAGCGCTCACGAGAATTGCTGCCATTTTTATTTGGAGAGTGCTATTTAGTTAATTATTTTTTCAGATGATTAATAGGTAAATGCCTCAGGCCAGCAATTTATTTTAGAATTTTAGGGGTTCCAGATCTTGCTCTAGCTACATATTACTACAGACTGTTCTGTTTTAGACAGATTCTGTTTTTCGTGTGTTGTTTGCTTATTTTGATGAATCTATCGCTAGTAAAATAGTTTTGTCGGGTGGTAGGAGCGACGTATGCCAACGGGTGGCTTATCATTACGGGGGCCAATAGAACATCGCCGGTGCCTGGAAACGGGATGAGGCGAAGACATGCACGCCGGCGAATCTTACGCAGCTTCAGGGCTCTTCGGGGAGATAACACCCCTACTGCTGCTCTGTGGGGTCTCCGCATGGTTACTAAGTGGACAAGTAGCTAGAATGCTCCTTGAGCTGTTTTGGGTGGAAGGAGGAAGAAGGGCTCAGCTCAGCTTGCTTCCTCTCCTTGTATGTGTCTAGGTCTAGAATGAGAGTTCAACCCTTTGCATGGGTGCACCGGGGGGTTTATATAGGCCTACCCCCCGGGGGTACAATGGTAATCCGACTGTGCGCGGGGCCCAGCTATCTGTGACTATGCTCGCCGGCTTCTCCGCCGGCTTCTGGGGCCCGCCGGCTGGTGGGTCCCACCGACTGCCGGCTCCTGGGTCGACAGGCCGGCCCCACCGGCCAGGGCCTGGTCGGCAGCTGGTTACTGTTGCTCCGTGTTGTTGACGCAGGCTTGGTCGGGGTAAGCGTGGCTACAGTAACGCCGCCCTGGCGGGCGATTACTGTAGCCCGGCCGCAGCTTGTCTCCTTAATGGGCGTCTCCTTCGAGGAGGGCGGCAGGCCGGCTACGTGAAGCCGGCCCTCTGTCTTGCCGGCTGGAGAGGAGGTGCGGCCGCCTTCGGCATCTCTCTGCCTGAAGGGGCCCACCGCCTCGGGGGCCACGCTGGTGGCCCGTCGTGGACGGCGTCAGAGCTGCCGTGGCTACAGTGCCACGCCGGGCGGGCCGCAGCTGCCCGCACGACGCGCTGTACCAGGCGTGCTCCGGGTTTTGGGGGTGGCAGGCTCGACTGTAGCCACGCCCCGCTTCATCATTGCGGAGTGGACGCGTACATCACAGGTACGGCGTTGACTGATTTATGGGAGCCGGCGCGGCGGTAGCCGGCCTCGGTGTAGCCGGCCCTGCCGTAGCCGGCCCTCCGCAGCCTTCTTCAGGAGGGTGAAAAGGCGGGCCGCCCCCGAAGCCGGCCATGAAGGTAGCCGGCTGGGGGGAGGCGGCCCAAGTCTTGAGTCTTCTTATGAGCCGGATGGGCTCATGATTTTTTCTGAGGGGCTAGGGGAAGCCGGCTGGGCTACCCATAGCTATTTACCCCGACAATAGTCCCCGAAGGCGGGCGAGCTTCACGGCGGACGGAAGGACGGGAAGCTTGGCCGGCTTCATACCCTGAGGGGCCGACCTCGTCGTTGCAGCCGACTCCGGAGCACTTTTTGTTTATCAGGGTGGCAGTGGTTGACCCACGGGCCGGCCGCGGGCCCCACGACGAGCCACGTGGCGCGGAAGTCCTGCCGTCGCACGCGCGCGATGGGACGCCGCCGCAGGCCCGGGCCCGCCACTCCTTGGCCTCGGCCCGGGCGCAGATCTTCTGTGGCCCGAGGGGACTGCTCGCCTCCCCGCGGCCGTTACTTCACGTCATCAAGGCGCACAATTAACGCGGGCGTGGGGGAGATGGGCACGATTGATCCCCACGATCCCCCACACCGCGCCTCCTCGGCTCTGGCGCACGCGCCTACAAGTAGGGGGGGAGGGGGAGAGGCACAGGCCCGCTCGCTCCCCCACTCCCCGTCCCTCCCGCTCCTCTTCTTCTTCTTCCTCGCGCCCGACGCAGTTTCGCGCCGCAGCCCACCCACGCTGCCATGTCTCTGGCTTTGTCGAGCTCGTGGGACGGGTCCAATGTCCACGAGGACCATATTGAGTTCCTCCGCCAGACCCGGCGCCTGCCCGCCGCCAACCTCGTGCAGGTGCGTCTGGCGCCCATGAAGGAGGTCTCGCCGGTGCCGGAGGAAGGCGAGCGCGTCGTCTTCCGCGCGCACTTCCTCCGTGGCTTCGGCTTCCCGGCGAGCAGCTTCATGCGCTCTTTCCTTGAATTCTACAACCTCCAACCACACCACGTCACGCCCAATGCAGTGCTGCAACTCTCGGCCTTCGTCTCGCTCTGCGAAGGATTCTTGGGGGTGCTGCCGACGCTGGAGCTCTAGGCGGAGCTGTTCCAGAACAAGCTCGGCACCGTCTCCGCCGGCGTGCCGGCTCCCTGCGGCGCCTTCATCGCGATGAAGAGGGCAAGCAACGACAACCCCTTCCCCCACATTCCTCCGATCCAGTCTGTCAAGCTTTGGCAGAAATCCTACTTCTACGTCAAGAACGTCGCCCCGCACGGCGATTACGTCAATCTGCCGGCTTACGTGGCCGGCCCGCCGGCTGGGAGGCGGCGGACATGGGGCTACAGGTCGAAGTCCTTGTCTCCGGCTGGCAACGCCTCCATCGCCCGGCTTCGGGTGATGGTCCAGTCGGAAGGCCTGCGCGCATCCGACCTGGTAGCCGCCTTCGTCGAGCGCCGGATTCTGCCCCTCCAAAGCCGGCCGCACATGATGTGCCAGATGAGTGGCCGGTTCGATCCTTGCCGGCTGAGCACATGGGAGATGCCCCATGCCGAGGTGGCTCTGATGGCGAACTACATCGCCAACCTGAAGCTCACCGACGAGTGGCAATTCGGCAAGGTGCCATACTCCCGCGCCCATCCTCCGCCTGTGGTAAGTCTTTTCTTCTCGTCGTCTGCCGGCTTGAGTCAGCCGGCTTCTGACCAGGCGGCTCTTCTCTTTTTTTTTCTCTTCATCAGAACCCTCTCCTCCCGCCGCCAGCCGGGGCGGCTGGAGTCGACCGCGAGTATGCCCCGGACCTCATGGTGGACGACCTCAAGGACCCGGACCTTTCCGCAGTCGCCATGGAGGATGCCGCCATGGGGGACGCCGCCGAGCTCGGCGGCACGGGGCTCTCGGCCAGTTTCGACAACTGGCCGGATGATTTCGAAGCCGAAGAAATCCCACGCCACCAGCCGGCAACCGACCGCCGCGGCGCGGGCTCGTCTGCCGCGCCGGCTGCCGGTGGTGGAAAGGGGAAACGCCGGGCCGCGCTCCCGCTCTTTGGAAGCCGGCCGAAGAAGCCGAAGGCCTCCGCCGCAGCCACGAAGCGCGAGGAGGCGGCGGCGAAGGCGGCCCGCTTCCGGAAGGCGGTGAAGAAGCCCCCCTCAGTTTCCGCGTAAGTCTAGCAGCCGCCTGCGTGCTTGTTATTCTGAAGTCTTCCTTTTCTTGAATGCTTTTCTGATTTTTTGAGCAGGGCGCTGCTCTCCCTCGAGCGAGGCCCAGCCGGCTCCGTGGTCGGGCCGAGTGCCGGATCCTCAGGGTCCCGCGGAGTGGACCCCCGCGCCGAACTTGACGCAGCCACGAAGCGCAACGCTCGCGAGGCGCGTCGAGAGAGGGAAGCGGCCGAGCGGGAGGCAGCGGAGCGGGAGGCCGCCCAGACGGCGCCGGGGCGAGCGAGCGCGGCAACCGAGACTCCGTCGGGGCGGGCGGCCGCGGAGACGGAAGCAAAAGGCGCGCGTAGCCAGCCTCCGCTACTCGCCATCCCCCTCCAAACTTTGGATCCGGACATCCCTCTGCCCACGGCGGAGGAGATTATCCCCGAGCAGCCGCCGGTGCAGAGGGACGAGGTCTTCGAGATCTCCGTCGAGAGGACGTCGCCGGCAGCGCCAGCCGGAGCAGGCGAAGGCGGCCAATCGTCGGCGGTGCCGGAGGAGCCGGCCCGGGCCGCGCCCGAGGCCGGAGCCGGCCTTGAGATCGAGCTGGCGGCGGGCCGGCATGCCAGCCTCCGCTACGTCCGGATGGACTCCTAGCGGAGGGAGCGGCGAGCTGAACATCGCGGCTCAAGAGGTTCGGAGCCGGCTGCAGGCACAGGCCGGCCTCCTGAGGCAATTTACTCAGGAGTTTCTGTCGACGCGGTCTGCAATCCGGGTAAGTCTTCGCTTATTGACCATTCTGGTCCTTTGAATTTTTTCCGTGGGGGCGCGCTAGCGCACCCACTGGGTGTAGTCCCCGAGATCCGGGCCGACTGCAGCGCAGTCGGGTCGGATCTTACTCGATGACTATCTTTGACTATTCTTTCTGATCTCTTAGGATTATCATAATTCTCGTGCTGCCGCCTTCAACTCCCAGGCTCGGGAGCTGAGCCGGAGGACCGAAGACCTCGCCAGCAGCCGGCATAAGTGTTTTCTCTTTGTTTGTTTCTCGTGGGGGCGCGACAGCGCACCCACTGGGTGTAGTCCCCGAGATCCGGGCCGACTGCAGCGCAGTCGGGTCGGATCTTACTCGACGACTTTTCCTTTGCTGACTTTTTCTCTTTATCTTTTGCTCATGCAGAGGCCAACGCCGACCTGCAGAGGGAACTCGGCGAGGTGCAGGCCGCTCTTCGCGCCAAGGGCGCCGAGTATGCTGACTTGGTTCAAGAGCGCGACCGCCTGGCGACGAAGCTAGCCGACCAAGAGGAGAGCCACAAGGCGGCCCTGCAAAAGGCGCAGGATGGCGAGGCTACCCTGAAGGCGGAGTTCGAGGCCAGGGAGGCGAGCTGGGCCGAGACGCGCCAGGCGCTGGAAGAATGCTTCGGCCGGATCGAGGATCTTATCGATGGTAGGCTGTCCTTCTTGCTCTTCTTCCATCCG
Organism: Triticum monococcum; assembly: GCA_034509565.1. Taxonomy (NCBI): domain Eukaryota; kingdom Viridiplantae; phylum Streptophyta; class Magnoliopsida; order Poales; family Poaceae; genus Triticum; species Triticum monococcum. The sequence continues at coordinate 196,825,390 of CM067842.1, read as the reverse complement.
CCGGCCGCCTGCGGCTTTGTTTTTGACATGTGTTTGCTATCTTGCGCAGAGTACTTTCCCGGTCAATCCTCCTCGCCGCCCAAGCCATCGAAGCCTACCGCGAGGAGCACCGTCAGGCCGGGGTCGTGATACCGCCGGACGCGAATCGAACGTTGTCGGAGCAGCTCATCGCCGTCCAGGCGCGGCTGCAGCCGGCCCACCGGCTGCTCCGCCGGCTCCAACGTGCCGGGGCAGCGATGCTGGCCGCGCTCTGGCCCGGCCAGGCAATTCCCCGCACCCCAAGCCGGACGGCCGACTGGCTCGAAGTCGCAGTCGGCCGCTTCGAGGCCTGGAAGGCGTCCGCGGCCCGTCTTGGAGCCGGGCGCGCGCTGGAGTTCGTCCGCGCGTGGTACCCAGGGCTAAGCCTGGACCAGCTGCGGACGTGGCGGTCGGAAGGCGATGCGGAGCTGGAGGAGGTGCGGCCAGCGATCGCGCAACGCGCCTCGACGATCGCCGAGTGCACCGACACCAGCGTCTTCGCGCTGGAGCTCAACGACGATGGCGCCGCCCAGCCGGAGGAATGGTTCGGGCTGAACCCGGCGGACAGCAAGGACTCGGCCGAAGAGATCGCCTCCAGCGACGAGGGCGAGGACGACGAGGAGGAGGAAGGCGAAGACGCTGAGCCGACTGGTGAGACGGCCGACCGTCCCCCAGCCGACCGTGCCTCCAGCAACGAGCCACGCGGGAGCGCGCCCTCTGCCAGAGACGATGATCAAGCCGAGGTTGGCCAGCCGGCCGCTCCTCCAGCCGGCGCGACTGCTTCCACCGCCCAGCCCGGCTCGTCTGCGGCCCCGCCGGCTTGATCTGCCGTTCTTTTTTGTCCCTGTTTTACTTTTTCGGACAATTTTAAGTTTCTGCAACTCCACCCACTGGGGGTGTATCGAACAATGTTGGATGTCGACCTCTCTGGAGGCCTTTTGTGTAAATATTAATATATGCATGTGTTGGCGTTCGTTCAAGTGTACTTTTTTGTCCTTAGGCTCTTTCCTTTGCCGCCTTCCCTCTTTGGGAAGGCAAGTACTTGAGCTTTGTTGGATTTGAAGCAGACTGAATGTGAGCCGGCCGGCCGGCTACTCTGGTAGTCGGTCGGCGCGAGGCAGTCAGCCGGCTTTTGTTATATATGCGAGCCTGTTTGGTCCCTAGCCGTTTTTCATGTGGGCACCCTTTCCGGCTTGTGGCTCTTGCCAGCCGGGCAGTCAGTTCTTCGAGCTGCGATTTCCGCAAGAGCCAAGCCTGGGTGTCGGCACATTACTTGTCTGACTGCGGGTAGGGCTCCTAATATAACTCTAGTCGGCCAGTCCCTGGGCCGACTCGTCGGACCCGGTACCGGACAAAATAAATGAATAGGTAATATCATACGCATGATAACTTTCATTCATAAAATAAAGGGTGGCAGTCCCCGAGTCTTTCTCGAGGAGCCTACTGTTTCGTACTTAATACAAAAGTGGGCATAATACATACTGCGTTTTAACTGTAAAACTTCCGAAGGAGATTTGCGTTCCATGGTCGCTCCGACTCCTTGCCGGAGTCGTCTCTCTTGCGTGCCTTCGGCTTCTGCGCGTCGATGAGGTAGTAGGCGTCGTTGCCCAATGCTCTGCTGATGATGAAGGGGCCTTCCCAGGGGGCTGCGAGCTTGTGCTGGCCGGCTGTTCGCTGGATCAGCCAGAGCACAAGGTCGCCATCCTGGAAGGATCTTGGTCGGACCCTCCGGCTATGGTAGCGGCGCAAACCCTGCTGGTAGATGGCAGACCGGCTGAGGGCTAACAGCCGGGCCTCTTCCAGCAGGTCGACGCCGTCTTCTCGTGCTTCTTTGGCTTCCGCTTCCGTGTACATGGTTACCCGAGGCGAGTCGAACTCGATATCTGTTGGGATGACCGCCTCGGCACCATATACAAGGAAGAAGGGAGTGAAGCCGGTTGATCTGTTGGGAGTAGTGTGCAGACTCCATAGGACAGCCGGCAGCTCATCGAGCCAGCAGCCGGCTGAACGCTCCAGAGGTACGACCAGTCGAGGCTTGATGCCGGACAAAATGAGGCTGTTTGCTCGCTCCACTTGGCCGTTTGACTGCGGGTGGGCGACTGACGCAAGGTCCAGCCGGATACCTTGTGCAGCGCAGAATCGTGCCAAGGCACCTTTGGCAAAGTTCGTGCCGTTGTCGGTGATGATGCTGTGCGGTACGCCGTACCGGGTTGTTATATCTGCAATGAAAGTCACTACAGTCGGCCCATTCAGCTTCTTGATCGGCTTCGCCTCGATCCACTTGGTGAATTTGTCGACGGCGACGGGCAAATGTGTCATGCCGCCGCGCACCGTCTTGAATGGGCCCACCATATCCAATCCCCAGACGGCGAAGGGCCAGGTGATGGGAATGGTCTTGAGTGCTGAAGCCGGCATGTGTTGCTGCGAGCTAAAAAGCTGGTAGCCTTTGCAGTGTTTGACTAGCTCTTTGGCGTCGTCCAAAGCAGTCGGCCAGAAGAAACCGTGGCGGAAGGCTTTGGCGACAAGTGATCTTGATGCGGCGTGGTGGCCGCACTCTCCTTGGTGTATATCCCTGAGGATCGCGATGCCTTTCTCCTGCTCGATGCATCGCTGCAAGACTCCGGTGGCGCTGCGCTTGACAAGCTCTCTGTTGACGATTGTGTATGCTCCAGCCCGGCGCTGAACTTGTCTTGCTTCGTTTTTCTCAGCCGGCAGGTCATGGTTCACCAAAAAGTTGCGGATGGTTTGGGCCCATGATGGGGCGGCGACTTCCTCTGCCACCAATGTGGCCACAGCCACCAGGGTGGGCGGGCTGGGTAATGCAGTGCTGGAGTCAGCCGCCGCTTGCTGTGCTGAAGAAGTCCCCAGGCCGGCTACCGCAGTCCCCGGGCCGGCTACCACAGTCCCCGAGCTGGGTACTGCAGTCCCCGAGCCAAATATTGAAGTCCCCGGGCCGGCTGCTTGATTCTTCGAGCCGGACTCGGCCTCCTCGGGGTTAGGCGGCACGAAGATGGAGTCGGATTCCGGAGACGGCTTGATTGAGGGCTTGAGGAGGCGCTGTAGGGCGACGTCGGCTGGTATTGCTTGCCGCGTGGAGCCTATTCATGCCAGAGCATCTGCTGGCTCGTTGTCGGCTCGCGGTACATGAAGGAATTCACCCCCGTCGAATTATCCGCTGATTTGCTACACTAGGAAGCAGTAGCTCGCCATGTTCGTGTCCTTGGCGTCCCAGTCGCCAGAAGACTGCTGCACCACCAAATCCGAGTCACCATAGCACAGGATCCGGCGAATGCCAAGTTCCTTGGCAAGCCGGAGCCCGTGTATGAGCGCTTCATACTCGGCTACGTTGTTGGAGGCGGCGAAGTGGATCTGTAGCGTGTATCTGAGCTTGTCGCCCTTTGGAGAAGTAAGGACGACGCCGGCTCCCAGGCCGGTGCGCATCTTTGATCCATCAAAGTGTATGCGCCAATGGGTGGAGTCGGGCGCTGGTGGTAAGTACTGGGTCTCGGGCCCAGTCGACGAGGAAGTCGACCAACGCTTGCGTCTTGATGGCGGTGCGGGGTTGGTAGAAGATCGTGTAGGGGGCCAGCTCGATGGCCCATTTAGCCACCCGGCCGGATGCATCCCGGCTGCCTATGATCTCGGCTAGCGGGGCGGTGCATACGACCGTGATGGGATGCTCTTGAAAGTACGGCTTCAGCTTCTTGGCGGCGAAGTACACGCCATAGCACATCTTCTGATAGTGCGGGTAATTTTGCTTTGAGGCGGATAGCACCTCGCTCAAGTAATAAACCGGCCTCTGGACCGGCTGGGCTCGGCCTTCTTCGGGGCGTTCGACCACAATGACGGTGCTGACCACCCGGCTAGTGGCGGCAATATATAGGAGCATGGGCTCCTTCTCAGTCGGTGCCGCCAAGACAGGCGGCGTGGACAGCATTTTCTTCAGCTCGTGGAAAGCTTGGTCGGCCTGGTCGTTCCACTCAAAGTGAGTGCTCTTCTTCATGAGGCGGTAGAGGGGGAGAGCTTTTTCTCCAAGCCGGCTGATGAAGCGGTTCAGAGAGGCCAGGCACCCGGTGAACTTCTGAATCTCTCTGAGCTTGGTTGGGACCGCCATCCTCTCGATGGCCTTGAACTTCACAGGGTTGCACTCTATGCCGCGTTCGGAGACCAGAAAGCCTAGGAGCTGGCCGGCTGGCACTCCGAACACGCATTTCTCCAGGTTGAGCTTGATCCGGAACCGGCGCAGGTTTTCGAATGTCTCCTTCAAGTCTTCCAGCAGAGTGCCACGCTTCTCCGTCTTCACCACAACATCATCCACGTAAACATGGGCGTTCTTGCCGAGCTGCGTGAGGAGGCACTTCTGCATGCAACGCTGAAAAGTGGCGCCGGCATTCCTCAAGCCGAACGTCATAGTCAGGTAGCAGAAGGCTCCAAACGGCGTGATGAAGGCGGTCTTCAGTTGGTCATCCGGGTTCAGCTTGATTTGGTGGTATCCCGAGTAGGCATCCAAAAAGCTCAACAGCTCGCATCCGGCTGTGGAGTCTATCACTTGATCGATCCTGGGCAGAGCGAAGGGATCTTTTGGGCAGGCTTTGTTGAGGCTTGTGTAATCTATACACATGCACCACTTGTTATTCTTTTTCAGCACGAGAACCGAGTTTGCGAGCCACTCGGGGAAGAAAACTTCCATGATGAAGCCGGCTGCAAGAAGCCGGGCTATCTGCTCCCCTACGATCCTTCTCTTCTCTTCTGACAGTCGGCGGAGGGGCTGCTTGACTGGTTTAGCATCCTCCCGCACGTGCAATTTGTGCTCGGCGAAATCCTTCGAAACACCTAGCATGTCCTTGGGGGACCATGCAAAGATATCCCGATTCTCACGGAGGAAATCGACGAGCTCGCCTTCCTATTTGCTATCCAGGCTCGCCCCAATGACGGCAAACCTCTCGGGGTGCTCGGGGTCGAGCTGTATCTTCTTGGTCTCCTTGGCCGGCTGGAAAGATCCTTGGGCATCATACTCCTTGGAGTCGGCAGGTTGCTTTAGCTGCTTGCTGGCCAGGGCCACGACCCGGTCCAGCGTCTTCTTCTCTGCAGCGATCACGAGGGATTCGGCCAGCCGGCCGCTGGCCGCGGCGCAGTCGGCGGACTTCTTGTAGTCGCCGGCGATGGTGATGACACCCTTGGAGCTCGGTATCTTCATCTTGAGGTAAGCATAGTGGGGGACCGCCATGCACTTGGCCAAGGCGGGTCGGCCAAGCAAGGCATGGTAAGGGCTCTCCAGGTCCACCACCTCGAACCAGATTGCTTCCCGGCGGAAATGGTCCTTGCCCCCAAAGAGTACATCGATCTTGAGCTTGCCGATGGGGGCACAGGACAAACCGGGTACGATGCCGTGGAACACCGTTCGAGTCGGTGCAAGTTGCTTTGCCTTGACGCCCAGCTTCTCCATGGTGTCGCGGTACAGGATGTTGATGCTGCTTCCGCCGTCGATCAGCACGCGGGAGAAGCGTGCGGCGCACGTATCCGTTGCAAGGGTGGCCTCCAGGACCAATTGCGTAGGAGCCGGGGGACGGCATCACCTCTGGGTGGTCGGCCCGGCTCCAACTGATGGGTTTCTCCGCGCAGTGCATGTGGCCGGCTGGGCTGGTGGCGGCCATATTGACTTCTTGTTGCTCTCGGCGCTTGCTGCGCCGGTCATCGGGCTGGCTCGTGAAGATGACATAAGATGCTTGCTCATCGGGGAACTCGTCCTACACAACGTCGACCGCGGGCCGGGCGGCTTTGGGCGGCGGAGCCGGCGGCGGCGGGCCGGCAGGCGGAGTCGGCGTGAGCCCTTCGCCCTTCGAGATTCGGGCGAGCCAGTTGCATTTGCGGGTCGTGTGGTTGGACGGGTTCGCGCCGCTGTGGAACTTGCACGGGGCATCAAGGGTTTGCTCGTAGGAGAAGGCCGGCTGCCAAGCCGGCCGACCGCCCTTGGGCTTCTTGGGTGCGGGCCGCCCTTCAGGCGGCGCGTCTTCGACCGTGGCCACCTGCCGGCTGGCGGGAGCCGGCGCAGGGCCCTTGCGCTTTTGATCATTCTGGTGTTGGCGCCGGCCGCCGTCTCCAGCCGGTGCTTTGGGCGCCGGATTGAGCACCTTTCTGGATGCGTCCACCCGGAGCTCGGTCTTCATTGAGGAGTCGGCGGTGGCGTACTTGTCGGCGATGTTCAGGAGCTCATCGAGGGTAGTCGGCTCATCGCAGAGAAGCTTGTGTTTGAGGAGGGTGCCCTCTCGGCACCCGGCGGTGAAGTATTCGATGGCTTGCACCTCCTGCACCCCCTCGCAGGAGTTGTGGAGCTCGGCCCAACGCGTCAGGTAGTCGCGAGTGGACTCGGCTGGGCCCTGTACGCACAGGGAGAGCTGTCTGGGCTTGGGAGCCCGCTTGTAGGTGCTGGTGAAGTTGCCAACGAAGGCTTTAGTGAAATCCACCCAGCTGTTGATGCTGAGGGGCTTGAGGCTGTTAAGCCAAGTCCGCGCCGTGCCTTGCAGCATGAGGGGCACGTACTTTACGGCAACGCGCCGGTTGCCATTGGCGATGCCGACGGCCGTGGAGTAGTCGGTCAGCCAGTCTTCCGGCTTCACCGAGCCGTTGTACTTGGGTGTGTCTCTTGGGAGCGAGAACCCTTTGGGGAAGGGCTTGTCGTGGATGTAGGGGCCAAAGCAAGGCCGGCCGACATAGTCTTCTTCTTCTAGCGCCAGGGATCGGGCCAGGCGGTCGATCCGGTGGCGGGCGTCGTTTTCGCCGATTCCCTCCCGGCGACCAAGCCGGCCGCTGAGAGTCGGGTGAGCCACTGGAGGCGGGGTAGGATATCTCTCTCCGCGAGCTCGAGGCGGAGGCGGGGTGCCCCGCCATTCCATGGCTCGGGGGCGGCCGTCCATGTCTCGCTCGATGGAGATTTGGGTCCGGCTTCGGCTGGAAGCCGGCTCTTTCTCGCGCCGCGCGCGGGTGTAGCTGGTAGTCGGTGACCGGGAAGTCGCGTCGTGTTTGCGGCGCGGGGGAGGGCTCCCCGCGTAGGCGTCGGCTTCGTGCCGTCGTGCGGCCGCATCGATTAGTTGCTGGATGCGCCGCGTCATGTAGGGGAGGTCTTCGGCTTCCAAGCCGTCCAGCTCGTCTACGGCCGCCTGGGCGGCGCGCAGGTTCTCGAGCGGGGTGGCGTAGACCGGGCGATCCACTCCAAGCATGTCGGCGATGACGGCGCCGCGTTGCCTGACAGCGCCAGCCCGGCTAGGGCCAGCCGGAGCTGGCGTGCCGAAGGCGGCGCGGTCAGCTTCGCGCTGGTAGGCCTCGGTGAGGCGTGTTACGGAGGCCAGCCGCCGGCCCTCCGCAAGGAGGGCGAGGCGGCGTGCCTCCAGAACTTCGTCGCTGGCGTCAGCCGGAAGGGGGGCGGACAAGTCTTGGGCAGCCGCGAGTGGGGTGTCGCAGGCGCCCTCGTCAGTCGGGCCGTCGAGGCCGATAACCATCACCTCGGGGGCGTCAGAATCGCGATCGCCAGCCGGAGGGAGCGGGTCGTTGTAGACCGTGACGTTGGTGGGGAAGGTATCGCAGGATGCCGCGTCGGAGTCGACGGGCATCGGGTCGGTGGAGCCAACTGACTCCAAATCCACAGCGGGCTCGCTGGAGACGTGGAGCTAGCTGAGGAGGTTGGCGAGGTGATCTGTGCCCGCATCGGAGGCAAGCTCGTCGGAGATGCGGGCCTCGTCGAAGAGGTTGGCGAGGTCGCCAGCCGCGCAGACGTCGGCGACGCCATGCAGCGCGTTGTGGCAAACGCCATCGGGCGAGCCAGGCTGGCTACGCTCGCGAGGAAGGAAAAGGGTTCCCGTCCAGAACAGGTCTCCGGACGACGGTGCACCTGGCCACACGGTGGGCGCCAAATGTCGGGTGGTAGGAGCGACATATGCCAACGGGTGGCTTATCATTACGGGGGCCAATAGAACGTCACCGGTGCCTGGAAACGGGATGAGGCGAAGACATGCACGCCGGCGAATCTTACCCAGCTTCAGGGCTCTCCGAGGAGATAACACCCCTACTGCTGCTCTGCGGGGTCTCCGCATGGTTACTAAGTGGACAAGTAGCTACAATGCTCCTTGAGCTGTTTTGGGTGGAAGGAGGAAGAAGGGCTCAGCTCAGCTTGCTTCCTCTCCTTGTATGTGTCTAGGTCTAGAATGAGAGTTCAACCCTTTGCATGGGTGCACCGGGGGGTTTATATAGGCCTACCCCCCGGGGGTACAATGGTAATCCAACTGGGCGCGGGGCCCAGCTGTCTGTGACTATGCTCGCCGGCTTCTCCGCCGGCTTCTGGGGCCCGCCGGCTGGTGGGTCCCGCCGACTGCCGGCTCCTGGGTCGACAGGCCGGCCCCATAGGCCAGGGCCTAGTCGGCAGCTGGTTACTGTTGCTCCGTGTTGTTGACGCAGGCTTGGTCGGGGTAAGCGTGGCTACAGTAACGCCGCCCTGGCGGGCGATTACTGTAGCCCCGCCGCATCTTGTCTCCTTAATGGGCGTCTCCTTCGAGGAGGGCGGCAGGCCGGCTACGTGAAGCCGGCCCTCTGTCTTGCTGGCTGGAGAGGAGGTGCGGCCGCCTTCGGCATCTCTCTGCCCGAAGGGGCCCACCGCCTCGGGGGCCACGCTGGTGGCCCGTCGTGGACGGCGTCAGAGCCGCCGTGGCTACAGTGCCGCGCCGGGTGGGCCGCAGCTGCCCGCACGACGCGCTATACCAGGCGTGCTCCGGGTTTTGGGGGTGGAAGGCTCGACTGTAGCCACGCCCCGCTTCATCATTGCGGAGTGGACGCGTACATCGCGGGTACGGCGTTGACTGATTTATGGGAGCTGGTGCGGCGGTAGCCGGCCTCGCTGTAGCCGGCCCTGCCGTAGCCGGCCCCACCGTAGCCGGCCTTGCCGTAGCCGGCCCTCCGCAGCCTTCTTCAGGAGGGTGAAAAGGCGGGCCGCTCCCGAAGCCGGCCATGAAGGTAGCCGGCTGGGGGGAGGCGGCCCAAGTCTTGAGTCTTCTTATGAGCCGGATGGGCTCATGATTTTTTCTGAGGGGCTAGGGGAAGCCGGCTGGGCTACCCATAGCTATTTACCCCGACAAGTTTATAATCCATAGAGAAGTTGGAATACAGTAGGTATAACACCCATATAAATAAAGAATGAGTTCATTAAAGTACCTTGAAGTGGTCTTTTGTTTTCTTTCGCTAACGGAGCTCACGAGTTTTCTACTTTAAGTTTTGTGTTGTGAAGTTTTCAAGTTTTGGGTAAAGATTTGATGGACTATGGAACAAGGAGTGGCAAGAGACAAAGCTTGGGGATGCCCATGGCACCCCCAAGATAATCTAAGTACACCTAAAAGCCAAAGCTTGGGGATGCCCCGGAAGGCATCCCCTCTTTCGTCTTCGTTCATCGGTAACTTTACTTGGAGCTATATTTTTATTCGCCACATGATATGTGTTTTGCTTGGAGCGTCAATTTATTTTGTTAGGATTTTATTGCTGTTATTTGGAACAATGTTTTGCATCTTTTATTTCAATAAAAGTGGCATTGATAGTCTTTACTATGCCTATGTTACAAGTCTTCATGTTGCTGTTTGAAAACAGAAAGTTTACCACTGTTGCAATAATTCCCTAGAAAAATCAGAATGTGATAAAATGTTGAAACCTTTTGCATATTAAGCTCCGATAAATGTACTACAGTGGGAATTTTCTTTCATAATTTTTGGAGCTAGGGAAGTATGGATGTTGCTGCATTCTCTACAGACTGTCCTGTTTAGGCAGATTGCTGTTATGTTTGCATTGTTTGCATATGGTTGCTTCTTTAATGATTCTATTTGAGGATAGGACTATTAAATATGCAGAGGCATTTAGTATGCAATGTTGAATAATAATTTTAGTGATTTTCTACAGTAGAGTATGATTAGGTTTTTGCAATGGTTTATACTAACTTATCTCACGAGTCCTTGTTCAGTTTTGTCTGGATGAAGCTTTTGAGATTTAGGGAGACCGTGATATGAGACGAATTAAGGAGACACAAAAGCTCAAGCAGGGTATGCCCAAGGCACCCCAAGATAATATTTCAAGAAGTCTCAAGCGTCTAAGTTTGGGGATGCCCCAGTTGGCATCCCACCTTTCTTCTTCAACAATTATCGGTTAGTTTCGGTTGATCCTAAGTTTTTGCTTCTTCACATGATGTTTGCCATTCTTAGAATGTCATTTTTTTTGCTTTGCTTGCTGTTTGAATAGAATACCAAGATCTGAAATTATTAAATGTTAGAGAGTCTTCACATAGTTGCATAATTATTCGACTACTCATTGATCTTCACTTATATCTTTCGGAGTAGTTTGTCAGTTGCTCTAGTGCTTCACTTATATCTTTTAGAGCATGGTGGTAGTTTTATTTTGAAGAAATAGATTGTAACGCCCTCGATGCGGCTATATCTCCCACGTGTCGAGGCACGACTTAGAGGCATAACCGCATTGAAAGCAATGTCGCAATTTAGGCAATCTTCACAAGATCCCATGTAATATAGATAATAAAAGGGGAGATACATAGTTGGCTTACACTCGCCACGTCAATCAAAGTACATAAATAGCATTACATCATTCAAACACTCATGGCCCGACTACGGCGCCAAATAAAAGATAAACCCAACATGCGACACGGTCCCGATCGCCCCAACTGGGCACCACTACTGATCATCAGGGAAAGAAACATAGTAACGGCGTGAGTCCTCGTCGAACTCCCACTTGAGATCTAGCGTGTCATCTGGAATGGAGTCATTAGGCCCTGCATCTGGTTTGGAAGTAATCTATGAGCCACAGGGGCTCAGCAATTTCGTACCCTCGCGATCAAGACTATTTAAGCTCATGGGTAAGGCAAGGTAATTATGTGGAGCTGCAGCAAGCGACTAGCATATATGGTGGCTAACCTGTTCGCAAAAGAGAGCGAGAAGAGAAGGAAAAGCGCTATCGAATAACTAGATAGCAAACCTGCGGCAAGCATTACTCCAACACCGTGTTCACTTCCCAGACTCCGCTGAGAAGAGACCATCACGGCAACTCACACAGTTGATTCATTTTAATTAAGTTAAGGTTCAAGTTATCTACAACCAGACATTAACAAATTCCCATCTGCCCATAACTGCGGGCACGGCTTTCGAAAGTTCAAATCCCTGTAGGGGAGTCCCAACTTAGCCCATGACAAGCTCTCACTATAACATCCCAAATTTTCAATTTGGAATGTTATACATAGATCATCATGCATATCATATTTTCTTGCATTTTGGTTGATCCTAGAAATTTCACGCAACTCAAGGACCCTCGGAGAGAGTTAGAGATTTCGTTATTTTCATATTTGAGTTCTCTCAAATTTTGAAAAGAGGATCGTTTGGTTTATTTATTTTATCTTCAATTACTTTTCCGATGTCAAATATATGAGAGAGGGAAATAATATGACTTTTCCCAATTTCGGAAAAATGAAGATTTAATGAATAAATCAATTTTCGGTTTTCCGGTGTTTGTTCGGATAGGGAAAAATGCGCATTTTAAAAAGTTTGCATTTTAGGCCCGGAGAAAAGTTCATTTTGTTCGACTCATTTTTAGGAGTCGGGGAAAGTTTACTTTATTAGATTTGGAGTTCGTTTAGATCTCTTTTTGTTTTTTTTCTTTCCGAGCGCGGAACCGTTTTTTTTAAATATAGTGTCCCAGCGACTTGGGCCTAAGGCCCAAGCCACCGCACCGCCAGCGGCCGGCCAGGCCAAGGCCATCGCTAGCGCTGCCTAGTGCCCAGGCGCCAGGCGCAGCGCCAGGGAGCCACCGCCGTTCCTTTTAGTTTCCTAGTAGCATTCATCTACGTTCGTTTTTTTTCTAGATCTCTTTCCTCTTTTCTATTCCTAATCCTAGTCTATTTCCTTGACCCCTACACCAAGTAAACCCCTCCCCTCCCCAATATAAATACCCACACACCCCCCTCTAAACACATCAAATCCAAGGCCCCAAAGCCCCAAGCACCACCACACCCCTCACCCGTGCCGCGCCGCCCTAGTGCCGCACCACCCGCGCCGCCGCATCACCCGCGCCGCCACACCACCCGCGCCGCCGCACCACGCCCACACCCATGCCGCCGGAGTTTCTCGCCGGAGACTTCATCGGAGGTAGCCTCGCGCTACATCTTTCTTCTCATCGGATCATTTTCTTCTAATCGTTCCGATTCTTTTTCTCCGATTCGTTTTTCTTCTCCAAACCGTTCCGGTTTTCTAGATCGGTTTTATAATCGGTTTTCTTCTCCGAAACCCTAGATCGGATCCGTCTTCTATTCCGATTTAGTTGCCCGAGATCGTTCACCGGACCGTTCGTCCTAACGAACATGATCACTGGATTATTCTTCTTGGTTAACGAACGTCCGTTCGTTCAACCGTTCTTCTTTTTCTTCTCGCCGGATTTATTCCGCGATCGCGATCTCAGATCCAATCTTCTTTCTAGTCTATCTTCTCGCTCGTTTATCGGAATCAGGTGATTCAAGCGCCTGGAGTTTCGTCTCGAAACCGCCGTTCCGTCTAATCAACTTTAACAAGGTTTTTCTACGGTAAAATTTGACCTAGTTTCAACTTGCTAGAACTGAGTTGTTTTCCGCCGCTTGTTTTCGGTTTCTTTGTTCGGTTCTTTCCTCTCTTTGCAACCGGAGTTCTTAAGTTGAACTTTCTGGTTCGATCTCTTGTTCGAGTTTTACCTGTGCATTAGATGATTACTTATTGTATGCTTGTTGTTTGTCTGCGATAGAATACCCGGATTGCGCCGCCTGTTACTTCGAATCTCTAGGACTCGCGGATCATCAGCAAGGCAAGTAACACTTTGATCATACCTTTTCTACAACCCAGTTTTATTGCATTAGAGCCATCCTCACACATTGCATGATTAGGATCTAATTAAATTGTGGGACGGGAAGTAGATGAGGTAGTACCTATTACCTATTTATTATGAAACCTTTGGGAGTTACTTCTACGTTTGCTTATTATGCCATGCTATGCTAGTAGACGTGGATTGGGTGAGTGATATCCATGACAGATGTGAGATTGATAATTTTTAATGGTTTATCAAAGGTGGCAACTTAAACACACATCTGGGTGGACTGAGGCACCTGATGTCTATCAGGACTTGCCTGTTTTTTTGGACCGCCACCCAGGCTCAAAGGGATCATAAGATCTTTCATGCTAAATACTTACGTGTGCAGCCACAAGCCATTATGGGCTCTGGCATAGTTGACTAAGTCGTGCGAACTCTTACAGGGTAGACTAGCAGATGTAGGGGAAAGTAGGTGTACCGGTCTATCCAACGTAAGGTGCTAGCGCTTCTGAAAGACTGTGTCTCGGTCATCCGTTTCTCAAACACCAGTAGTGCGAGAAAACCAACGGAGGCGATCGAGTCTTGTGGGGAAAAGTGCGCAAAACTCTGCAGAGTGTAACAAACTAATCATGATTAGCCGTGTCCCCGGTTATGGACAATCTTGAGTATCTAGTACTTGAATATCATGTGAATCTCATCATGTTACTTCTAATTAATATTGTTGGGTTTAATTGTTCACTTTTAATTGGGATTGAGAATGCTGTCAACCATTCTCAATGTTTAACAACCACCATGTTAGTTAATAAATTTATTCCTTTGCAGTAGGGAAAAATTGGCTTTACGCAAAACAGTAACCATAGAGCTTTCCACCAGCCAAATATGCATATAGTATAGTTGTTTCATTCCATCATTCTCTATGTGTTACCTTGCCAGCATATTCCATGTGCTGGCCCGTTTCGGGCTGCAACGTTAATGTTGCAGACTTTTCAGACGACGATTGAGGTGTTTTTAGGTCGTGGTTCTATACTCAGTGATGCCGTTGGAGTTGATGGACCCATTTATTCTTCCAAGTCTTCCGCTGTTATCGACACTAGATGGCCTTAAGCCATATTATTGTAATAAGTTCTCTTTTGAGACATCAATGTAATAAGTGTGTGATTGCCACTCTGCTATAAATCCTTCGAAGTACTGTGTGGTGTCAGCATTACTGGTCCAGGGATGACACCGGAGCACAGAGATCAGACCGGTTGAGGTCTGGTCGCTACACTCACGGTCAACGAAGGAATAGACCTCCTCCTGAGACATTCCGATCAGGCTCGGTATCCCGGTTCTACAAGACAACTCCGACAATGGTAAAACAAGTCCAGCAACACCACCCGCTATGCCGACAAATCCCGATAGGAGCTGCACATATCTCGTTCTCAGGGCACACCGGATAAGCTAAGCGTACGGGAGCCAACGTAACCCAAGTTGCCAAGGGACGGCCCCGCACGATGCTCTAGGTTGGACCAACGCTCAGAGGAGCACTGGCCCGGGGGTTTAAAATAAGATGACCCATGAGTCCGTGAAACCCAAGGGAAAAGGCTAGGTGGCAAATGGTAAAACCAAGGTTGGGCATTGCTGGAGGAGTTTTATTCAAGGCGGACTGTCAAGGGGTTCCCATTATAACCCAACCGCGTAAGGAACGCAAAATCCGGGAACATAACACCGATATGACGGAAACTAGGGCGGCAAGAGTGGAACAAAACACTAGGCGAGAGGCCGAGCCTTCCACCCTTTACCAAGTATATAGATGCATTAAGATAACATGGCAATATAATGATATCCCAAGAAGTAAATAGTGTTCCAACAAGGAATGGTCTCCAATCTTCACCTGCAACTAGCAACGCTATAAGAGGGGCTGAGCAAAGCGGTAACATAGCCAACCAACGGTTTGCTAGGACATGGTGGGTTAGAGGTTTGACATGGCAATTGGGAGGCATGATAAGCAAGTGGTAGGCATCGTAGCATAGGCATAGCAAAAGAGCGAGCATCTAGCAAAGCAAAGATAGAAGTGATTTCGAGGGTATGATCATCTTGCCTGCAAAGTTGTCAGAGTTGACTGGATCCTCGAAAGCAAACTCAACGGGCTCCTCGTTAGTGAACTCGTCTCTCGGCTCTACCCAAACAAGACAAACAAGCAAACGGAGCACAATCAACCATGTGCAAACTCAAACAACATGATGCAAACATGGTATGCTATGCGGGATGCGATATGTGATGCATATGCAAGATTTGATAAGGATTGAATGAACCTGGCCTCAACTTGGAAAACCAAGTGTGCCACTGGAAAGGTGAGATGAAATCGCTTGAAAATGATATAAAGATCACCGGAATCGGAGTTACGGTTTGGAAATGGCAAGCGATTCAAATGACAACGGTCTGCGATTTACAACAAGTAGTCATCTAAATGCAACAAGATGAACATGCTACAGCACCCAAACATGACAACAAAATACATGGAAGGGATCCATTCATGATGCTTAGCAAAATATGAACACTGAGCTACGGCCAATTCATCCATTAACAGGTTCAAACAGGCATGGCAAAAATGCATTTGGCAAACAGATCTCAGACTTAGTGAAATTAACACTTGTCTGGAATTTTAGATCAGATAGCACACTTTGGAGCATGAAAACTATATGCTAAGGACCTGAACATGGCAAAGTAAAGCATGGCATGGAGCTACTCAAAGAGCTTAACAAAAGTCCCTTAGTAACCTTGAGCCAAAAGGGATCAGAAAATACATTTGCAAACATGTGAACATGGCAAAAACATAATCAGTTCTCAGACTTACTGAAAACTGGAGCATGCTGAAACAGATATCAAGTAGGCATGTTTACGAGCTCGATGCACTCACTACAGAGCGTGTCATGACAATCTAAGCATACACCCCTCAAGAATACACATTATACAAGCTAGAAAGGGCAAGAACAATAGCATAGCATGCACGGATGAACTACAACATCCTCGGCAAAATCGCTAACAAGTAGACAATCTGCCCAGATTCACGAAATAGCAAAAGTAGAGCTCGATTGACTCAAGCTAGGGTGCTCCATAATTGCAAACAAAGACATGGATGGATAGAGAACTACAAGATTAACAAAACATCCTTACTGATCATCCTCAAAAGAGGCACGGATCACTAGGAATCAACATGAACATATGGCATAATGAGATAAACAGTCCAAGGACTTTGTGGAAATGCTAAGTCCCTGAAATCAGCATTAACGAATGCCCCAGTTTGCAAGCTTGTGCTAGACACCACACACATCACAAAAATACATGGGTTGCACCTCTGGAAAGATGGCAAAACATGTAATTAAACATATGTAGAGCTCATGGGCATATCATGCACACATTAGTCATGGCAAAAATGACAAATATCTAATTGGAGCAGCAGATCTGACAATTATCTCAAATAGCATTCTTCCAACAGCATTTCGGGCATCAAGATGAACTCAAATGAAAATGATGCAATGAGATGAAATGATGTGCTCTCTGAGATGAACATTTTGATATGCTATATGCCCAAAACAGAGTTATGGGTGCAAAGTTACGATGCGATGAACAATGCCAAAATAATTAGGGTTTCGGGTAAAGAAGTCAACCGAGGCAAGATCCGGATCCAGATCTGGCCGCACGGGTTACGAGGTTCGCCAGAACTGTTCACCGGGGAGGAGTTTGACCGCCGGAGCACGACGGGGAAGCGGGGGCCGGCGGGGGCGCGGCCGGCGACGAGGCTGGTGAGGGCGCGGCGCCTCGATGCGGCGCGGAAGCCGAGCCGGCGGGGCGGCGAGCGGCGTAGCAGGGCGGCGCACCGGTCCGGCGAGTGGCGGAGCTCGCCGGCGACGCGGGCGAGAGGCGGAGGCGGCGAGGCTCCCGGGAGGCGCGGGGGAAGGGGACGAACACGGGCGGCGGCGCGCCGGTTTGGGCCGCGGGGGCCCACGCGGGCCGGGCGGGCCGCAGCGGCGACGTGGGCGCACCCGCCACATGCCGGTGCCTGGTTGGTCGCGGGCGTCGGCGGGGAGGTGTCCGGCGCGGACGGACAATGTCCGGCGCGGCGGAGACGATTTTTAGGGTTTCGGGGGAGAAGGAGATCCGGATTTCGGAGTGGGTCTTTATATAGAGGTAGAGGGAGCTAGGAGTATCCAAATGAGGTGCGGTTTTCGGCCACGCGGTCGTGATCGAACGCTCTAGATGATGGAGAGGGTTTTGGTGGGTTTTGGGCCAAAATGGAGGGGTGTTGGGCTGCAACACACACGAGGCCTTCTCGGTCCTTCGGTTAACCGTTGGAGCATCAAACGAAGTCCAAATGGTACGAAACTTGACAAGCGGTCTACCGGTAGTAAACCAAGGCTGCTTGGCAAGTCTCAGTCCAATCCAGAAATGTTTAATGCCCACACATGAAAGAAAGGTAGAAATGACCACCAGAGGAGAACGAAGCGCCGGAATGCAAAACGAACAACGGGGAAAATGCTCGAATGGAAGAGATGAACACGTATGCAAATCCAATGCACATGATGACATGATATGAGATGTATGACAACGACAACAAAACACGGAGACAAAAACCCGAACCCGAGAAAATAAAATAACTTAACGCCGGAAACGGCAAGAGTTGGAATACATATTGGGTAAATCATATCCGGGGTGTTGCATAGATGAACTCTCATGCTTCACTTAGATTATTTTGAGAGTCTTAAATAGCATGGTAATATGCTTAAAATCCTAATATGCTAGGTATTCAAGAAAAATAAAATTCTCTTATGAGTGTGTTGAATACTAAGAGAAGTTTGATACTTGATGATTGTTTTGAGATATGAGGTAATAATATCAAAGTCATGCTAGTTGAGTAGTTGTGAATTTCAGGAATACTTGTGTTGAAGTTTGCAAGTCCCGGAGCATGCACGTATGGTAAACGTTGTGTAACAAATTTGAAACATGAGGTGTTATTTGATTGTCTTCCTTATGAGTGGCGGCCGGGGACGAGCGATGGTATTTTCCTACCAATCTACCCCCCTAGGAGCATGCGCGTAGTACCGAGGTTTTTGATGACTTGTAGTTTTTTGCAATAAGTATGTGAGTTCTTTATGACTAATGTTGAGTCCATGGATTATACGCACTCTCACCCTTCCATTATTGCTAGCCTCTTCGGTACCGTGCATTGCCTTTGCTCACATTGAGAGTTGGTGCAAACTTCGCCGGTGCATCCAAACCCCGTGATATGATACGCTCTTTCACACATAAACCTCCTTATATCTTCCTCAAAACAGCCACCATACCAACCTATTATGGCATTTCCATAGCCATTCCGAGATATATTCCGATGCAACTTTCCACCATCCAGTTTATCATGACACATTCATCATTGTCAGATTGCTTAGCATGATCATGTAGTTGACAAAGTATTTGTGGCAAACCCACCGTTCATAATTTTTTCATACTTGTCACTCTTGATTCATTGCATATCCCGGTACACCGCCGGAGGCATCCATACAGAGTCATACTTTGTTCTAGTATCGAGTTGTAATCATTGAGTTGTAAATAAATAGAAGTGTGATGATCATCATTCAATAGAGCATTGTCCCCAAAAAAAAGAGAAAGGCCAAAGAAAAAAAAGGCCCAAAAAAGGGGCAATGCTACTATTCCTTTTTCCACACTTGTGCTTCAAATTAGCACCATAATCTTCATGATAGAAAGTCTCTTGTTTTGTCACTTTCATATACTAGTGGGAATTTTCATTATAGAACTTGGCTTGTATATTCCAACAATGGGCCTCCTCAAGTGCCCTAGGTCTTCGTGAGCAAGCAAGTTGGATGCACACCCACTTAGTTTCTTTTGTTGAGCTTTCATACATTTATAGCTCTAGTGCATCCGTTGCATGGCAATCCCTACTCCTTGCATTAACATCAATCGATGGGCATCTCCATAATCTTCATGATAGAAAGTCTCTTGTTTTGTCACTTTCATATACTAGTGGGAATTTTCATTATAGAACTTGGCTTGTATATTCCAACAATGGGCCTCCTCAAGTGCCCTAGGTCTTCGTGAGCAAGCAAGTTGGTTGCACACCCACTTAGTTTCTTTTGTTGAGCTTTCATACATTTATAGCTCTAGTGCATCCGTTGCATGGCAATCCCTACTCCTTGCATTAACATCAATCGATGGGCATCTCCGATGCACATCCCTACTCCTTTTTTGTCTTCTCCACATAACCCCCTCATTATATTCTATTCCACCCATAGTGCTATATCCATGGCTCGCGCTCATGTATTGCGTGAAAGTTTATAAGTTTGAGATTACTAAAGTATGAAACAATTGCTTGGCTTGTCATCGGGGTTGTGCATGATGAGAGCATTCTTGTGTGACGAAAATGAAACAAGACTAAACTATATGATTTTGTAGGGATGAACTTTCTTTGGCCATGTTATTTTGAGAAGACATAATTGCTTAGTTAGTATGCTTGAAGTATTATTATTTCTATGTCAATATGAACTTTTGTCTTGAATCTTATGGATCTATATATTCATATCACAAGTAAGAAGAATTACACTGAAATTATGCCAACTAGCATTCCACATCAAAAATTATCTTTTTATCATTTGCCTACTCAAGGACGAGCATGAATTAAGCTTGGGGATGCTTGATACGTCTCCAACGTTTCTATAATTTTTGATTGCTCCATGCTATATTATCTACTGTTTTGGGCAATATTGGGCTTTATTTTCCACTTTTATATTATTTTTGGGACTAACCTATTAACCGGAGGTCCAGCCTAGATTTGTTGTTTTATGCCTATTTCAGTGTTTCGAAGAAAAGGAATATCAAACCGAGTCGAAACAGAATGAAATCAACTGGAGAAGTTATTTTTGGAAGGAAACCTACCAGATAGACTTGGACCCTACGTCAGAAGATGAAGGAGGAGCTCACGAGGGTAGGGGGCGCGCCCACCCCCCTGGGGCGCGCCCCCTGCCTCGTGGCCCCCCTTCGGTCCACCGACGTACTCCTTTCACCCATATATACCCATGTATCCTAAAACTTCCAGAATGGAGATTAGATCGGGAGTTTCGCCGCCAGAAGCCTCCGTAGCCACCGAAAACCAATCTAGACCCGTTCCGGCACCCTGCTGGAGGGGGAATCCTTCTCCGGTGGCCATCTTCATCATCCCGGTGATCTCAATGACGAGGAGGTAGTAGTTCTCCCTCGGGGCTGAGGGTATGTACCAGTAGCTATGTGTTTGATCTCTCTCTCTCTCTCTCTCGTGTTCTTGAGGTGATACGATCTTGATGTATCGCGAGCTTTGCTATTATAGTTGGATCCTATTTTCTCCTCCCCCTCTTCTCTCTTGTAGTTAATTGAGTTTCCCCTTTGAAGTAATCTTATCGGATTGAGTCTTTAAAGATTTGAGAACACTTGATGTACGTCTTGCCGTGCGTATCTGTGGTGACAATGTGATACCATGTGATTCACTTGATGTATGTTTTGGTGATCACCTTGCGGGTTCCGCCCATGAACCTATGCATAGGGGTTGGCACACGTTTTCGTCGTGATTCTTCGGTAGAAACTTTGGGGCAATCTTTGAGGTCCTTTGTGTTGGTTGAATAGATGAATCTGAGATTGTGTCACACATATCATATAATCATACCCACGGATACTTGAGGTGACATTGGAGTATCTAGGTGACATTAGGGTTTTGGTTGATTTGTGTCTTAAGGTGTTATTCTAGTATGAACTCTAGGGCTCTTTGTGACACTTATAGGAATAGCCCAACGGATTGATTAGAAAGAATAACTTTGAGGTGGTTTCGTACCCTACCATAATCTCTTCGTTCGTTCTCCGCTATTAGTGACTTTGGAGTGACTCTTTGTTGCATGTTGAGGGATAGTTATGTGATCCAATTATGTTAGTATTGTTGAGGGAACTTACACTGGCGAAAGTATGAACCCTAGGCCTTATTTCCACGCATTGCAATACCATTTACGCTCACTTTTACCATTAGTTACCTTGCTGTTTTTATAATTTCAGATTACAAATACCTTTATCTACCATCCATATTGCACTTGTATCGCCATCTCTTCGCTGAACTAGTGCACCTATACAATTTATCATTGTATTGGGTGTGTTGGGGACACAAGAGACTCTTTGTTATTTGGTTGCAGGGTTGCTTGAGAGAGACCATCTTCATCCTACGCCTCCTACGGATTTATAAACCTTAGGTCATCCACTTGAGGGAAATTTGCTACTGTCCTACAAACCTCTGCACTTGGAGGCCCAACAACGTCTACAAGAAGAAAGTTGTCTAGTAGACATCAGCGAGCCCCCTCTCCGCTGCGGCTGGTTCTTCCTTAACTGCGGCGAGCCCCCCCCCCCTGAAAATTAACTGACCCAAAAGTCGATTCAGTTGACTAAAGTGTAGCTAAATCGGAGTAGCAATGCAAGCAAGAGCGAGAGCGAGAGCAACAGTGCAAGCAAGAGTGAGAGCAGCAGTGTGAGCAAGAGCAAGTGCAAGAGCAGACCAAGTAGGGGACCGAGAGCAAGAGCTGAGAAGTAGCGAGAGAGAGAGCGGAAGCAGCAATAACTCCTACTGATGTGGACGTCGCCGCCGAGGGAGCAATGCCATGGAGGAAGTGTCCAGTGATGCCACCGTGGATGGAGCCGCGCCATGTCGGCTCGGGACCGAGCACCAGCAGCACTGTGAGATTGAATCAACAAGAAAATGTGCCGATTAGTGCAGAACCTCTTTGGTGGTGCCGATTAGGCCTCAACTTCATCCGAGGAAACGGTGATGATGTTGTTCTTCCAGTGGTGCAGGGGAAGACGGCGGTGTGGGAATGCAGGTGGCGTGAAAGATGAGGGGAATGTCAGGGCAGCTTCTTGGAGGTGGAGGATGGGGTGGTGATACGTCTCCAACGTATCTATCATTTTTGATTGTTCCATGCTATTATATTATCAATCTTGGATGTTTTATATGCATTTATATGCTATTTTATATGATTTTTGGGACTAACCTATTAATCTAGAGCCCAGTGCCATTTTCTGTTTTTCCTTGTTTTTGAGTATCGCAGAAAAGGAAAACCAAAAAGAGTCCAATTGACCTGAAATTTCATGGAGATTATTTTTGGACCAGAAGAAGCCCACAGAGTATCAGAGATGGGCCAGAAGTGTCCCGAGGCACCCACGAGGGTGGGGGCGCGCCCTACCCCCTCGGCGCGCACCCCTACCTCGTGGCCACCTTGGAGTTCCTCTGACTTGTTCCCGATGCTAATATCTCTTATATATACCAAAACTTCCAGAACATAACCTAGATTGGGAGTTCCACTGCCGCAAGCCTCTGTAGCCACCAAAAACGAATCTAGACCCGTTCCGGCACCTTGCCGGAGGGGGGAATCCCTCTCCGGTGGCCACCTTCATCATCCCGGCGCTCTCCATGACAAGGAGGGAGTAGTTCACCCTAGGGGCTGAGGGTATGTACCAGTAGCTATGTGTTTGATCTCTCTCTCTCTCTCTTGTGTTCTTGATTCGGCACGATCTTGATGTATCTTGAGCTTTGCTATTATAGTTGGATCTTATGATGTTTCTCCCCCTCTACTCTCTTCTAATGGATTGAGTTTTCCCTTTGAAGTTATCTTATCGGATTGAGTCTTTAAGGATTTGAGAACACTTGATGTATGTGTTGCATATGCTTATCTGTGGTGACAATGGGATATTCACGTGATCCACTTGATGTATGTTTTGGTGATCAACTTGCGAGTTCCGTGACTGTAGCGACCAGACCTCAAACAGTTTGATCTTTGTGCTCAGGTGTCATCCCTGGATCAGTAATGCTGACACCACACAGTACTTGAAGGATTTATAACAGAGTAGCAATCACACACTTATTACATCGAATGTCTCAAAAGAGAGCTTATTACAATAAATATGGCTTAAGGCCATCTAATAACGATAACAGCAGAAGGCTTGGAAGATAAGTGAGTCCATCAACTCCAACGGCATCACTGAGTATAGAACCACGACCTAAAACTCCTTAATCATCGTCTGAAAAGTCTTCAACATTAACGTTGCAGCCCGAAACAGGTCAGCACATGGAATATGCTGGCAAAGTAACACATAGAGAGTAATGGAATGAAACAGGCTATTCTATATGCATATTTGGCTGGTGGAAAGCTCTATGGTTACAATTTTGCGTAAAGCCAATTTTCCCTACTGCAAAGGAATAAATTTTATTTAACTATCATGGTAGTTGTTAAACATTGAGAATGGTTGACAGCATTCTCAATCCCAATTAAGTATCATCATTAAACAAAACCCAACAAAATTAAATTTTAGAGTAACATGTTGAGATTCACATGATAATCCAGGTACTAGATACTCAATATGTCCATAACCGGGGACACGGCTAACCATGATTAGTTTATACACTCTGCAGAGGTTTCCGCACTTTTCCCCACAAGACTCGACCGCCTCCGTTTGGTTTCTCGCACTACATGGTGTTTGAGAAACGGATGACCGAGACATAGTCTTTCAGAAGCGCTAGCACCTTACGATGGATAGACCGTTACACCTACTTTCCCCTACATTTGCTAGTCTACCCTGTAAGAGTTCGCATGACTTAATCAACTATGCTAGAGCCCATAATAGCTTGTGGCTGCACACGGAAGTTTCTAGTATGAAAAATCTCATGATCCCTTTGGGCCTGGGTGGCGGTCCATAAAGAAAAACAACATGCAATCCTGGAATACCCAGGTACCTCAATCCACCCAGATGTGTGTTTAAGTTGCCACCTTAGACAAACCATTAATTAACAAACTCACATCTGTCATGGATATCACTCACCCAATCCACGTCTACTAGCATAGCATGGCATAATAGGCAAACGTAGAAATAACTCCCAAAGGTTTGATAATACAACAGGTAATAGGTACTACCTGAACTACTTCCCATCCCACATTTTAATTAGATCCTAATCATGCAATGTTTGAGGATTGATCTAATGTAATAAAACTGGGTAGTAAAGAGGTATGATCAAAGTGTTACTTGCCTTGCTGATGATCCGCGAAACCTAGAGATTCGAAGTAACAGGCGGCGCACTCCGGGTATTCTATCGCAGACAAACAAACAAGCATACAATAAGTATTCATCTAATGCACAGGTAAAACTCAAATAAGAGGTCTGACCAGAAAGTTCAACTTAAGAACTCCGATTTGCGAAAAGAATCAAATCGAACGAAGCAACGAAAGTCAAACGGCAAAAGAAACAGGCTTCGTTTACTATTCTGGATCTAAGGCAATTTTTACAGTGGCAAAAACTTGTTTAAGTTGGTTAAACGGATAGAAGGTTTCGAGACGAAACTCCAGGCGCTTGAATCGCCTGATTCCGATAAACGAGCGAAAAATTATACTAAAACAAATATAGGATCAGAAATCGCGATCAGAAAAATCGCGGATTTAATCCGAGAAAAGAAAAACGACGAACGTTCGCTAGAACGAACGAACGAGCACTCGCTATTTTAATAAATCAGAAAACCCGATCTATTTAAAAAAACCAAAACCAAAAAAACGAACAAAACCGTCGGAAAAACCGAACGGTTTTTCGGGAAGGGGCGGCTGCGGCGGCGGCGGCGCTAGGGCGGGGTGCTAGGGTTTGGGAGGCCCCGGGCTGGGCTCCCCGGCTTATAAAGCCTGGACGGGCCTAGTGTCGAGGTCGGACACGGCCCGTAGGTCGGTTACGTTTATTTATTTTGTGCAGAAAAACAAATAAAAAAATACTAAACCGACTCCAAAAATCCCGAAATAAATTTTCCCCAACTTCTAAAATCAAGCCGCACAGGATGAACATTTATTTGGGGCCTAAATGCAATTTTGAAAAATGCACATTTTTCCTAAATTCAAATAAAATAGCAAATAAAACCAAATAAAATCTTATTTGATTTTTTATTAAATCCTCAATATTTCTTTATTTTGAGAAAGTCATTTTACTCCCTCTCTCATATTTTTTTTGTAATAGAAATTATTGAAGATAAAATAAATAAAATCAAATGATCCTATTTTCAAAATTTGAGAAAACTCAAATATGAAAATAATGAAATCCCCAACTCTCTCCGAGGGTCCTTGAGTTGCGCGAAATTTCTAGGATCAACGAAAATGCAATAAATATGATATGCAATGATGATCTAGTGTATAACATTCCAAATTGAAAATTTGGGATGTTACAAACCTACCCCCTTAAGATGAATCTTGCCCTCGAGATTTGGGTTGGCTAGAAAATAGGTGAGCGTGATCCTTGAGCAAATTTTCCTCTCGCTCCCAGGTGGCTTCATCCTCCGTGTGGTAGCTCCACTGAACCTTACAAAACTTGATAACCTTGCTGCGGGTGACTCGACTGGCATACTCTAGAATCTTAACTGGTTTCTCCTCATAGGTCAAATCGTTATCCAACTGAATTGCTTCCAATGGCACTGTGTCTCTCAAGGGTATGTCAGCCATCTCCGCGTGGCACTTCTTAAACTGAGAAACATGGAACACATCATGAACTCCTGACAATCCTTCGGGCAGTTCCAACTTGTAGGCCACTGCTCCCATACGTTCCAATACTCGGTATGGTCCTACAAATCGTGGCGCTAACTTTCCCTTAACACCAAAGTGCTTTATTCCCCGAAGAGGGGATACTTGAAGATAAACTCTGTCTCCGACTTCGTAAACTATCTCCTTGCATTTTGAATCTGCATAACTCTTCTGCCTGGATTGAGCTACCTTGAGCCTATTGTGAATCAATTTCACCTTCTGTTCAGACTCCTTAATCAAATCAGGTCCAAACAACTGGCGGTCCCCAACTTCATCCCACGACAACGGTGTCCTACACCTTCTTCCGTACAAGGCTTCGAAAGGGGCCATCTTTAAACTAGATTGATAGCTGTTGTTGTAAGAGAATTCTGCATATGGCAAATTGTCGTCCCAACTAGATCCATAATCTAGCGCACAAGCTCTCAGCATGTCCTCCAAAATCTGATTGACTCTCTCGGTCTGTCCATCTGTCTGGGGATGAAAAGTTGTGCTGAACTCTAGCTTGGTACCCAAAGTTTCGTGCAACTGATTCCAGAACTTTGAGGTAAACTGGGTTCCTCTATCTGATACTATACTCCTCGGAACTCCATGTAAGCATACAATCCTGGTCATGTATATCTTTGCCAACTTAGCACTGGTGTAAGTGGTCTTTACTGGGATGAAATGAGGTACTTTCATCAACCGATCAACTACAACCCAAATCGAGTCATAGCCTGAACGAGTCCTGGGTAATCCCGTGATAAAATCCATGCCTAGCTTATCCCACTTCCATTCGGGTATCGGCAATGGCTGTAACAATCCTGCTGGCTTCTGATGCTCTGCCTTTACTCTTTGACATACATCACAAACTGCTACATACTCTGCAATATCTTTCTTCATTCCGGTCCACCAGACAGTGTCCTTCAAATCCAAATACATCTTGGTATTTCCTGGGTGAATCGAATATGGTGAATCGTGTGCCTCTTGTAGAATCAACTTCCTGATCTCCGGGTCATTGGGCACATAAACACGGTCTTCAAACCATAGGGTGTCGTGCTCATCCTCATGAAATCCTTTAGCCTTTCCTTCGCTCATTTTCTCCTTTATAGAGGCAATCTCCTTGTCAGTCTTCTGGACTTCTCTGATTCTATCCATCAAAGATGACCGAATCTCCAATGCTGCTACATAGCCTCTCGGAACTATTTCCAAACATAGCTCATGAAGATCCTCGGCTAACACCTTTGGTATTTCTCCCGTCATTAGTGTATTGACATGGCTCTTACGGCTCAATGCGTCAGCTACTACATTAGCCTTTCCGAGATGGTAATGCAATCTCATATCATAATCCTTGATGAGCTCCAACCATCTCCTTTGTGTGAGGTTTAACTCCTTCTGCGTGAAAATGTATTTCAAACTCTTGTGATCCGTGTACACCTCACAATGATTTCCAATGAGGAAATGTCTCCATGTTTTCAATGCATGCACTACGGCTGCTAACTCTAAATCATGCATAGCATAATTCAACTCATGGGGCTTAAGCTGTCGTGAGGCATTTGAAACAACTCTCCCTTCCTGCATAAGCAGCGCTCCAAGTCCTCGTCGTGAAGCATCGCAATACACCTCATAATCCTTGGTCTGGTCTGGCAAAATCAACACTAGTGAAGTAACCAAGCGTTTCTTCAACTCCTAGAAACTAGCCTCACACTCCTCAGTCCATATGAACTTGGTATCCTTCTTCAACAACTCTGTCATAGGCTTCGCAATCTTTGAGAAATTCTGAATAAACCTCCGGTAGTATCCCGCGAGTCCAAGAATACTCCGGATCTCTCCAACTGTGGTTGGTGCTTCTCACTTGATCACGGTATCAACTTTAGTAGGATCTACTGCTATACCTTCTCCGGATATAACATGTCCGAGAAATCCAACTTCCTTCAACCAAAACTCACATTTGCTGAACTTGGCATATAGTTGATGTTCTCTGAGTTTACCAAGCACCAAACGCAAATGCTCCTTATGCTCCTCTTCATTCTTCGAGTAAACCAGTATATAATCAATGAACACCACGACGAACTTATCCAAGAATTCCATAAACACTTTGTTCATCATGTTCACAAAATAGGCAGGTGCGTTAGTCAGACCAAATGACATAACGGTATACTCGTACAACCCATACCTGGTGGTATCCTGACCGCAGATCGATCTTGGAAAACACTTTAGCTCCTTGCAATCGATCAAACAGATCATTGATCATTGGTAGTGGGTACCCACGATAGTCAACAACCATCCGTAACCATCCATCCTTCTTCTCCACTAGAAGTACTGGTGATGCCCAAGGCGATGAACTTGGGCGAATGTATCCTTTATCCAGTAACTCCTTAATTTGCTTCTTAATCTCCACCAAATCCTTTGCGGGCATCCTGTATGGTCTCTTTGATATTGGCCCTGTGCCTGGCAATAGCTCAATCAAAAACTCAATATCTCTATCCGGTGGCATGCCTGGCAACTCTTCGAGAAATACGTCAGGGAAATCCCTTACCACTGGTACTTCCTCCTGCACAACTCCTAATAAGGAATTTCCTTGTGTCCTATTTGGCGCATGCCGGGATACATACTTGATCCTTCTTCCTTCTGGCATCGTAAGAAAAATTGTCTTACTGGCGCAATCGATGTTTCCCCCATACATCGACAGCCAATCCATACCGAGAATTACATCCAAACCTTGGGATTCCAGAATAATTAAATCCGTTGGGAAAATATGCCTTCCTATACTTAATGGCACTTGGAAACATCCTTGACTGGCCATATACTCCACTCCTGGGGAGCTTACTAGCATAGGTGTTCTAAGAACCTTTGTGGGCAAGTTATACTTATCCACAAATCCTCGTGATATGTATGAATGTGATGCACCAGTATCAAAAAGAATGAGTGCAGTAAATGACTTAACCAAAAACATACCGATTACTGCATCCGGCTGCTCTTCAACCTCCTCCACATTAACGTGGTTCACCTGTCCCCTGTTGAAAGGGTTTGGCTTCTTCCCAGAGCTTCCATTGCCATTCTGGCCTTCAGGACATTCATTGGCATAATGTCCGGTCTTCTGACACTTAAAGCAAGTGACTTGGCTCAGGTCTTTCTTGGCTGGGGTTGATGGGTTGGTACAGTTCTGGCTGTTGCTTCCTCCGTTACCATTACCATTCTTGGGGCCATTGTGATTTTGCGAGCTACCTCCTCCATGGGTATGCTGAAAATGTCCTCCCGATCTAGGGGTAAATCGCGGCTTCTGCTGAGCTCCTGAATTGTACTTTCCTTGTGCATACTTCCTCTTGCGATTTTCAATTTGCTGCTGCTTCCCTTCAATCATAAGAGCACGATCTACCAACTCCTGGTAGTTGTTGAAGGTTGCTAGCATCAACTGCATGCTCAACTCATCATTCAGTCCTTCCAGAAACTTATCTTGCTTAGCTGCATCTGTAGCAACGTCATCTGGGGCATAACGTGCTAATTTACTAAAGTCCTCCACATACTGGCCAACTGTCCATCCTCCTTGGCGCAAGTTGCGAAACTCTCGCTTCTTCAAGGCCATAGCTCCTGCTGAAACATGGGCAGTTCGAAAAGCCTTCTGAAACTGGTCCCATGTGACAGTGTCGACAGGGAAAGTGGCTATGAAATTCTCCCACCATGATGCTGCGGGTCCTTCAAGCTGATGTGCGGCAAACTTCACCTTCTCCGCATCTATGCATCCTGCTGTGGTCAACTCTCTAGCTGTCTTGCAGAGCCAATCATCTGCTACTATTGGCTCGGTGCTACTAGAAAACACCGGTGGATTCAGCCTAAGAAAACGGGCTAAGTGATCAACAGGTGGTGGTGGTGGTGGGTTGTTGTTGTTGTTCCCCTGATTCTGATTCTGGACTAGCAAATGCATCAATGTGTTCTGCTGCTGGATCAACTGGGTGAGCTCCGGTGGGAAGGTAAATCCGGGGTCACGTCTCGGAGGCATCTGAGGGTTTACAAAAGATGAGATTTAAGAATAGAGGGGGTCTAAAGAGAAAACACTACCCATATGCACATGAGGCAAAAGCAAACAATTCACTTCATTCAAACAAGGGCATACAATCGATCTAACTATCGCAAAAGTGCTCGGACTACTATATTTACATGGTGGACTACTACTACTGTTGAGGTGGTCTACTAGAAATATTCTTCGGTTGCAGACTCCATGATATCTGCTCCGGCTTCATCAACATAGTCATCATCGCTATCATCTGGGTCCGAGTCGGTGTCGTCGATGATGATGTAGTCTTTCGGGCGAATCTCCTTGGGTTCTTCGTCTTCATCTACTGGTGTAGGGCCTCCCATAAATATCCCGATCTTCATTGTTAGGTCGTCATTCTTATCCACTAATACTTCAATTTCTTCTTCATAATCTTCACGTGTAGCCTTGAGTTCTTCCTCCAGTTCCTTGATTCTTGTCCTTGCCTTTTTCAGGTCTATCATGTCGGCGCACATCTAGTTCTCCTGACGTCTAATGTGCTAGTTTAACTCGAAAGCTGCAATTGATCTATCCTTTCTGGTGCTGATCATCTCCCAGTGCTCATCTCGGCGCCCACAAATATGGTAGATAGTATCTTTGAGATCATTCCGGTAGACTTCTCGAATGCGTCCCATGGCGATGTGAGCTGCCATGCTCTTTCCTAGACTGCAAGTTGGTGCATCAAAAGAAAACTCTATGGGCTCAGTGACTGGCATGAACGTCCTTCCTAGAACTTGAACTTGAATCATCCAATGCTCTTCTTCAGGTAAAGTGGCATTGTAGGTTCCGGTGAAGCTTGGTACTCTTATGTTCAGGTATCTAGTGACTTCATTCAGGTGACGTCCAAAGGTGTATCTTCATCCGGTTGCATGAACTTGTTCCTTGCATCCGCCATCCTAAAGAGTAGAAAAGATGAGAGGTTAGAAGAGAAGAGAGTGAATAGTGATCTAGGTCTTTAGCTTAGTGGTTGTGTCCTATAGTCAGCCTGTGCTCTGATACCATCTTTGTACCGACCAGACCTCAAACAGTCTGATCTCCGTGCTCAGGTGTCATCCCTGGATTAGTAACACTGACACCACACAATACTTGAAGGATTTATAAGAGAGTAGCAATCACACACTTATTACATCGAATGTCTCAAAAGAGAGCTTATTACAATAAATATGGCTTAAGGCCATCTAATAACGATAACAGTGGAAGGCTTGGAAGATAAGTGAGTCCATCAACTCCAACGGCATCAGTGAGTATAGAACCACGACCTAAAACTCCTTAATCATCGTCTGAAAAGTCTGTAACATTAACGTTGCAGCCCGAAATGGGTCAGCACATGGAATATGCTGGCAAAGTAACACATAGAGAGTAATGGAATGAAACAGGCTATTCTATATGCATATTTGACTGGTGGAAAGCTATATGGTTACAATTTTGCGTAAAGCCATTTTTTCCCTACTGCAAAGGAATACATTTTATTAAACTATCATGGTAGTTGTTAAACATTGAGAATGGTTGACAACATTCTCAATCCCAATTAAGCATCATCATTAAACAAAACCCAACAAAATTAAATTTTAGAGTAACATGTTGAGATTCACATGATAATCCATGTACTAGATACTCAATATGTACATAACCGGGGACACGGCTAACGATGATTAGTTTATATAGCCTACAGAGGTTTGCGCACTTTTCCCCACAAGACTCAATCGCCTCTGTTTGGTTTCTCGCACTACATGATGTTTGAGAAACGGATGACCAAGACATAGTCTTTTAGAAGCGCTAGCACCTTACGATGGATAGACCGTTACACCTACTTTCCCCTACATTTGCTAGTCTACCCTGTAAGAGTTCACACGACTTAATCAACTATGCTAGAGCCCATAATAGCTTGTGGCTGCACACGGAAGTTTCTGGTATGAAAAATCTCATGATCCCTTTGGGCCTGGGTGGCGGTCCATAAAGAAAAAAAACATGCAATCCTGGCATACCCAGGTACCTCAATCCACCCAGATGTGTGTTTAAGTTGCCACCTTAGATAAACCATTAATTAACAAACTCACATCTATCATGGATATCACTCACCCAATCCACGTCTACAAGCATAGCATGGCATAATAGGCAAACGTAGAAGTAACTCCCAAAGGTTTGATAATACAACAGTTAATAGGTACTACCTCAACTACTTCCCATCCCACATTTTAATTAGATCCTAATCATGCAATGTTTGAGGATTGATCTAATGCAATAAAACTGGGTAGTAAAGAGGTATGATCAAAGTGTTACTTGCCTTACTGATGATCCACGAAACCTAGAGATTCGAAGTAACACGCGGCGCACTCCGGGTATTCTATTGCAGACAAACAAACAAGCATACAATAAGTATTCATCTAATGCATAGGTAAAACTAAAATAAGAGGTCTAACCAGAAAGTTCAACTTAAGAACTCCGGTTTGCGAAAAGAATCAAATCAAATGAAGCAACGAAAGTCAAACGGCAAAAGAAACAGGCTTCATTTACTATTCTAGATCTAGGGCAATTTTTACAGTGGCAAAAACTTGTTTAAGTTGGTTAAACGGATAGAAGGTTTCGAGACGAAACTCCAAGCGCTTGAATCACCTGATTCCGATAAACGAGCGAAAAGTTATACTAAAACGAATATCGGATCAGAAATCACGATCAGAAAAATCACGGATTTAATCCGAGAAAAGGAAAACGACGAACGTTCGCTAGAATGAATGAACGAACGCTCGCTATGTAAATAAATCGGAAAAACCGATCTATTTAAAAAACCGAAACTAAAAAAACGAAAAAAACCGTCGGAAAAACCGAATGGTTTTTCGAGAAAAACTGGTGACTAAAAAAAGCTACGCGGCAACTCCGGCGACGGATCCGGCGGCGGTGGCGGTCGGCGGCAACGGCGGCGGCGGCACAGGGCGGCGGTGGCAGCGGCGGCGCTAGGGCGCGGGTGGGGCGCTATGGTTTGGGAGGCCTCGGGCTGCGCTCCCCGGCTTATAAAGCCTGGATTGGCCTAGTGTCCAGGTCGGACACGGCCCGTAGGTTGGTTACGTTTTTTTTTATTATTTCGTGCAGAAAAACAAATAAAAGAAATACTAAACGGACTCCAAAAATCCCGAAATAAATTTTCCCCGACTTCTAAAATCAAGCCGCACAGGATGAACATTTATTTGGGGCCTAAATGCAATTTTGAAAAATGCACATTTTTCCTAAATTCAAATAAAATAGCAAATAAAACCAAAAAAAATCTTATTCTATTTTTTTATTAAATCCTCAATATTTCTTTATTTTGGGAAAGTCATTTTATTCCCTCTCTCATTTTTTTTGTAATAGAAATTATTGAAGATAAAATAATTAAAATCAAATGATCCTATTTCCAAAATTTGAGAAAACTCAAATATGAAAATAACGAAATCCCCGACTCTCTCCGAGGGTCCTTGAGTTGCGTGAAATTTCTAGGATCAACCAAAATGCAATAAATATGATATGCAATGATGATCTAGTGTATAACATTCCAATTTGAAAATTTGGGATGTTACAGTGACCTTGTGAACTTATGCATAGGGGTTGGCACATGTTTTCGTCTTGACTCTCCGGTAGAAACTTTGGGGCACTCTTTGAAGTTCTTTGTGTTGGTTGAATAGATGAATTTGAGATTGTGTGATGCATATCTTATAATCATACCCACAGATACTTGAGGTGACATTGGAGTATCTAGGTGACATTAGGGTTTTGGTTGATTTGTGTCTTAAGGTGTTATTCTAGTACGAACTCTAGGATAGATCAAACGGAAAGAATAGCTTCGTGTTATTTTACTACAGACTCTTGAATAGATCAATCAGCAAGGATAACTTTGAGGTGGTTTCGTACCCTACAATAATCTCTTCATTTGTTCTCCGCTATTAGTGACTTTGGAGTGACTCTTTGTTGCATGTTGTGGGATAGTTATATGATCAAATTATGTTATTATTGTTGAGAGAACTTGCACTAGTGAAAGTATGAACCCTAGGCCGTGTTTCCTAGCATTGCAATACCGTTTACGCTCACTTTTATCATTAGTTACCATGTTGTTTTTATATTTTTCAGATTACAAAAACCTATATCTACCATCCATATTGCACTTGTATCACCATCTCTTCGCCGAACTAGTGCACCTATACAATTTACCATTGTATTGGGTGTGTTGGGGACACAAGAGACTCTTTGTTATTTGGTTGCATGGTTGCTTGAGAGAGACCATCTTCATCCTACGCCTCCCACGGATTGATAAACCTTAGGTAATTCACTTGAGGGAAATTTGCTACTGTCCTACAAACTCTGTATTTGGAGGCCCAACAACATCTACAAGAAGAAGGTTGTGTAGTAGACATCAAGCTCTTTTCTGGCGCCGTTGCCGGGGAGGTTAGCGCTTGAAGGTATATCTTTAGACCTTGCAATCGAATCTTTTAGTTTCTTGTTTTATCACTAGTTTAGTCTATAAAAGAAAACTACAGAAAAAATGGAATTGAGGGTACCTCATATGCTTCATCTTTTTAATATCTTTCATGAAAATAAGGATTCCGATAATTGTGCCAAAATGCTAGAAGAAGAATGCATTAAAATGTTTGGCACCAAATCTTTGAATGATGAGCATGATTGCAATGTTGTTAGTACGAACTCTTTGAATATCCATAATACTAATGATGATTGCACTAGTCATGATGAAAATGTCTCTTATAAGCATGTCAATTTTTGTGGAGTGCATAGGGTTTTCAAGTACACACCAAATAGGGAAGATAGATTTTTCAAGAGGCATAAGTATTTAGAAACTAAATGGTTGCAAGAAAGGCTAGATGTTTGTGCTGAAAATTTAAATTTTCTTAGCCATCCTTGTGAACTTTGCAATGAATGTGGTCATTTAAATATCCAATGCAAATTGTTTCATGATTGAATCGTGTCCAAAAATTGTGATGACTTGATTTCCCTTGCACATCATAATGAACTTAGTTTGCTTCCTGGTTATGAAGAAATGAAACGTATAACTGAGGATCTTCCAGTTTGTCCTGGATAAAGTTCTTGATTTTGATCTAGAGGAATTTAATATGTATTGTGCGGTGAATTGCATTGAAAATCCTTATATTTCCAATTACATAAAGACAAGAAAACAAATAGAAGATGAAGAGAATACTAATGAAAAGAAAGAGACTTCCCAATATCCTCCTATTATTTCTTATGATGAATCAGGTAACGAGGAGGAGCCTTCTATTCAACCAATCTCATTAATAAGGAGCTCCAAAAAGAGGGTTAAACCCACACATGATGTGAAGAAGAAAAAGAAAATACGTAGAAGCAAAGGTAAAAAGGTATCCCTCCCAAATGATGTTGCTCCTATTACTCATTGTGATGATGATACTTGCTATACTATTGGTGCTATCCATACTATTAGTGATGAGAGTGATTATGCTTATGATATGAAAATGCCCAAGCTTGGGGATGCTATGTTTGATGAGAATGACATGTTTGAGAATTTATTTGCTGCAATTAATGTTTGTCCCAAGCTTGGGGATGCTATGTTTAATGAAGATGATATTTTTAGTCTCCCAAGTTTTGATGAGCAAATTTATTATGATGATAGCATGCCTCCTATTTATGATGATTATATTAATGAAAGTGGGTTTGGAAGAGTGTCAACTTTAGGAAGTAATGATCCCACTATTTTGGAGGATGTTGAATCTTATTGTGATAATTATAGAAGTGGATTTGGAGAGGTCATGACTTTCTTTAGTAATGATTCCACTATCTTGGAAGAGGTTTTGATACGTCCATTTTGCATCATGCTTTTATATTGATATTTATTGCATTATGGGCTGTTATTTCACATTATGTCACAATACTTATGGTTATTCTCTCTTATTTTACAAGGTTTACATAGGAGGGAGAATGCCGGCAGCTGGAATTCTGGGCTGGAAAAGGAGCAAATATTAGAGACCTATTCTGCACAACTCCAAAACCTGAAACTCCACGGAATACCTTATAATAAATAATGAAAAATCCTCGCCAAAGATGAAGACCAGGGGGACCACACCCTGTCCACGAGGGTGGGCCCCCCCCCTAGGGCGCGCCCTCTACCTCGTGGGCCCCCAGGTGGCTCTCCGATGCCATCTTCTCCTATATGAAGCCTTTCGTCGAGAAAAAAAGAAGAAGCAACCTTTTGGGACAAAACTCCGCCGCCACGAGGCAGAACCTTGGCGGAACCAATCTAGGGCTCCGGTAGAGCTGTTTTGTCAGGGAAACTTCTCTCCCGGAGGGGGAAATCATCGCCATCGTCATCACCAACGCTCCTCTCATCGGGAGAGGGCAATCTCCATCAACATCTTCATCAGCACCATCTCATCTCAAAACCCTAGTTCATCTCTTGTATGCAATTCTTGTCTCCAAGTCCGGGATTGGTGCTAGTAGGTTGCTAGTAGTGTTAACTACTCCTTGTAGTTGATGCTAGTTGGTTTAATTGGTGGAAGATCATATGTTCAGATCCTTTATGCATATTATTACCCCTCTGATTATGAACATGAATATGCTTTGTGAGTAGTTACGTTTGTTCCTAAAGACAAGGGAGAAGTCTTGCTATTAGTAGTCATGTGAATTTGGTATTCGTTCGATATTTTGATGAGATGTATGTTGTCTAGCCTCTAGTAGTGTTATGTGAACATCGACTACATAACACTTCACCATTATTTGGGCCTAGAGGAAGGCATTGGGAAGTAATAAGTAGATGATGGGTTGCTAGAGTGATAGAAGCTTAAACCCTAGTTTATGCGCTGCTTCGTAAGGGGCTAATTTGGATCCATATGTTTCATGCTATGTGTCGGTGTCAAAACCGGCGGATCTCGGGTAGGGGTTCCCGAACTGTGCGTCTAGGCGGATGGTAATAGGAGACCGGGGACACGATGTTTTTACCCAGGTTCGGGCCCTCTCGATGGAGGTAAAACCCTATGTCCTGCTTGATTAATATTGATGATATGGGTAGTACAAGAGTAGATCTACCACGAGATCAGGGAGGCTAAACCGTAGAAGCTAGCCTATGGTATGATTGTATGTTCGTCCTACGGACTAAAACCCTCCAGTTTATATAGACACCGAAGAGGGCTAGGGTTACACAGAGTCGGTTACAATGGTAGGAGATCTACATATCCGTATCGCCAAGCTTGCCTTCCACGCCAAGGAAAGTCCCTTTCGGACACGGGACGAAGTCTTCAATCTTGAATCTTTATAGTCCAAGAGTCCGGCCGAAGGTATATTCCGGCTATCCGTACACCCCCTAATCCAGGACTCCCTCAGTAGCCCTTGAACCAGGCTTCAATGATGACGAGTCCGGTGCGCAGATTGTCTTTGGCATTGCAAGGTGGGTTCCTCCTCCAAGTACTTCATAGAAGATTTTGAACACAAAGGTAGTGTCTGGCTCTGCAAAATAAGTTTCCACATATTGCCATAGAGAGAATAATATTTACACAAATCTAATCTGCTGACGTATTCCATAGTGTGACATCACACCACGGCCAAGTCTTTATTCAAATCGTTTTACTGTCCCACCTCAGCGCGTTTAGCGAGGCGGTTTCCTTGGCACGTCTTGTCAAAGCAGAGATCGTGTCCCCTTCATTTACGGGATTCTCATCAATACGGACGTGGGTAACCCAACCGTACCCGTTGGTATGTTTTCTCGATCAAAGGCGAGTCCCAAACGGTCACGGGGAGGGCCCTTGGTATTCAACCTCTTATAAAGAGACCAAGGCCTTACTCCTTTCTTTCAATCTCAAACGAGTTCGCCCTTCGCCTCGAGTTCCAACACCCAAGGCTCCAGATTTCAGGCGCTTCGCACCTTCGACAATGTTCGGTTCCGACCTTCGAGGCTGATGGATGCCCTCCTCCCTCACAGAGGAGGACGTGCTGAGGTTGAGAGAGGCCAGGTTCTTAACCGGCGAAATCTGGCATAGGCTGCCTGCTCAAGGGCAGGTCATTCCCACTCCCAAGCCTGGTGAGAGTGTGGTGTTCATGTCTCACTTCCTTCGGGGGCTAGGCTTCCTGACGGATCCCTTCGTCAGGGGGCTCATGTTTTATTATGGGCTAGAATTTCACGACTTAGCTCCGGAGTCCATCCTCCATATTCCCTCATTCATCGTCATGTGTGAAGCCTTCCTCCGTATTACTCCTCACTTCGGACTATGACTCAAGACCTTCAAAGTAGAGCCGAAGATGATCGAGGGACGGCACGCGGAGTGTGGAGGTGCTTTTATAAGCAAGAATGCTGGTGCTCCATGGCCCGAGGGCTCTTTCAAGAGGAGTCTAGCTTATGGCAACGAGAGTGGTTTTATATCACCGCTCCCAGGGGCACCAAGTGGGTGGCGCCACCTGCCTTTCACTCGGGTCCCCCACCACAACTAGCGTCATGGGTTAATAAAGGACTGGACTGGGGGCCGTCCAAGGACGTGCCCTTGTCGCAGGGCCGCATTCGAGATCTCCTAGAAGGAGATATCAGTCTGGTCGTGGTGACATAGGTTATGCTGATTCGCCGAGCTCTGCCCTGCAAACGTCGCCCCCTCCGCCTTTGGGAGTTCAATCCGGAGGGACCACGAGCTCTCCAACATTTTATGGGCGCGACACCCGCGGAGACGTACAAATTGTTCTTCAGATCACAAGCAATGTGTCCGTACTTGACCGAGGACGTAGGCCTGAGCTGCAATCACCCGGATACTCAAGTAAGTAGCCTTGTGCCTGGACTCGCTATCCGTATATTTATCATAAAATTGCCCCTAAAAGAGCTGTCCTTTAAACAGGAGTGGATAGCAAAAGCAAAGCTAATCAGGTGTCCGGCCCCCCTCCCCGAGACCACGCCGGATCCTGTGCTAGTCAGGATGTTGGAGGTTGTGCCTTCGGAGAAAAGCGAGGGAGGGGACAAGGAAGCTACAGCCTCCTCGAAGAAGGTTGTATGGAAGGGAGGAATCGAAAATTCCTCTCCTCAGGGGAAGAAGAGGACCGCCTCTGACGACCCGGAGACCATGGCCTCAAAGCGGGGGAAGAAATCTTCGTGAGAGGATCCTGCGCCGGAGGATACTTCGGCCGAATTATGCCCTCAAGGGGATCAACCCTCCACCGAGCCGTAAGTAGAGAGGAGTTTTTCTTTTTAAGAAATGAGAGAAATCCTTGCATTATATGTGAGAAGAGTAATCGAAAATTTACCTTGTAGCTCGGACCTTAGCCCTTCTCAGCAAAGCTCGTCCTCGGGGGATCTTCTTCCGGAGATGATGGAGAGCGGAACGCCTCCCCCTGCCGTACCGCCTTGCGAGGCGGGCGACCCTGAGGTATCGTTGCGGAGGGTTTCTCTGAATCTGGTAGGGCCGGAAGGTAGTCATATGGCCCCCCAAAGCCCTCTGTGTCCGGCCTTCGAAAAGGGCCATCGGACGAGTCCGGCACCGTCTGGTGCGCAGTTGGAGGAGCTGAAGGATCTCCTAGGGCGAGCATCTATCTCAGAGGAGCACCGTCCATTGATGGGTACGGTGATTGAGAGGATTTCATTCGTGGAGAGCGGATTACACGAGGTCGTCAGGAGTTTACTGACAGGTTTTGAGGTACACGAAATAATGTACCCTTTTTAGACAGTTGCGCATAAATAAGATGCGCCCTGTGTAGATAGTAGCCCCTGAGACTCTGTGCGTTGTCAAAAATGACGGTGCGCAGAGGATCATAATCCCAGGTCTAATATGCCGCCTTCATACGTAGGTGGTGAAGTGTCGGGTTTCCAGCCGGACTGATGAATTTCCTGAACTAAAGCGGCAACTTGACGTGGCAGATGCCGACATCGCGCTTGTCAACAAGCGGCTTGATGAGGCACATGGTATGTAATTACTCTGGCAGCACCTGGTAAGAGGAGCTTTATGCCAGTATCTTACAATGTGTGCGCTTGATGCAGATGGTGCTTCTGCCATGGAGAATCTTTGGGTGGAACTTGCCCGAGCCAAGGAGCAAGCCAGGAAAAGTGATGCGGCTGCTGGAAAGGCAATTGTAGAGCTGAAAGCTGAACAGGTTGCTCACTGCCGAAGCAAGAAGGAAATGGCCGAGATGGCTGTGAAGCTGAAGAGCGCTACTGACCGTTGCAAGCTTCTTGAAAAAGAAGATTAGGCGGAACAGACGAACCTGGAGAAGGCCGTTGCCGATGCCAAGGATGCTCGCTCTGCGATGAGAGCTATGAAGGAGGAGCTGCGTCAGGCTGGAGAGATCGCGGCTGGAAAGCCCTTTATGCTGCGGAGGAAGTTATGTGATCCTAAACATGCTCCATTAGACCGGATGTGGAGTACGACGGACACCTATCTGGATTTGGCAGCGAGTGCCGCAGATGCGGCCGAACACTTCCGAGATCAAGAAGATCGCGAAGTGGAAAAGCTCTTTTGGTCGCAGTTCCACAATCCGGAGCGTCCATTGTCATTAGCCGATCGTTTGGCCGAATGGGCCGAGCTAAATAGGTTGTCCGAACTCGCCATGAAGTATGTCATGAGTCATCTGTGGCCAGAGAGGCCAGAGCCGAAAAGTTATTTCAACTAGGTGCAGCAGTTCCTTGGTGCGGCGCCGCATATTAATGCGATGAAGAGATCAGCGTGCATAGAGGGTGCATGGATGGCTCTTTCCCGTGTCAATACATACCGGGCGGAAATGGAGGCCACCGCTGTTGCATCCCCAGACTCGGATGGAAGCCGAGTACCAGCCGAGCACTATTTTCAGGAAGTTCTGCAAGGCGCTCGTTTAATAGAGACACAGTGCTCGAAGGATACTATATTCGAATAGCATATATTATTGTAAAACAATATTTTGATAAATGGTAGAAGCTTTTTATACTTGTGCCTACAAGTATTATAATACCTCCTGTGCGGCCGTTTAACATATATGTATATATAATCGGAAAGATGGCAGTCGTCACCTTCAGCCCCCACGCACATAATGCGGGGGTGTTCGCAGAAGGCGCATTTTCACACTTGATCCAACGTCTTGGTCCTACAAAGGAGGTGATAGCGCAGCGAACTAGGCAATCGGACTACGATGCTTTATCACTTTCACTTAGCCATAGGAGTTTGACAGTGAGGCTACTTATATAGCCCCTGGTGGTGCCTGCGCTCGCCCGAACTCGGGCGCGTATGTGCCTGGCCGGGAAGCGGCCCTTCGTTAATGCGGAGGAATCCCAAAGATTCCGGTAAGTCATCGAGTGGTTGACCAGTCTCACGCTATATCATGACAGTCAGTTTTCGGCTTTCTCTATTGAGGTGCTCGCCTGGCCGAACCGGGGCACAATCGCAGTAGTTCTCCTGGTGCCGCCTTAGCCGATAGAGCCGAACGTAAGGTAGCAAAACACAGGAGCCGGGCAAACCCA
Organism: Triticum monococcum; assembly: GCA_034509565.1. Taxonomy (NCBI): domain Eukaryota; kingdom Viridiplantae; phylum Streptophyta; class Magnoliopsida; order Poales; family Poaceae; genus Triticum; species Triticum monococcum. The sequence goes on along the minus strand of CM067842.1, from coordinate 196,784,493 downwards.
ACATTTGACCAAAGACATGATTCGGAGCTGATGCATATAAGGCCAAATTCGTGACACCGAACACTCCCTAAGGTATTCGGTCTTTATGAGGGCGGGCGGGATAACGCCCTTAGTAATAAGCCCCTAGTGTCCAGCGCGCAAAACTCTGTCGTGGCCACATGCCAAAACGCCAGCCTCCTCCTTGGTTATACCAAGAAACCAGGGGATGTGTATCAACAAGGGACAGTAAAAAAGGTTTACACAGGGTCTTAATCTGAAAAGAATCCTTGGAATGGGTCCCTGCTGCACGTCTGCGCCTGTGTCTCCATTGTGCCGTATCCCGGACGGGCGTAGCATGATGTTCACCTATAAAAGAGAGGAACTTAGTTGAAGAAAGATCGTGCCGAACATGAGTTATACTAAATAAACAAAGTATAAATCGAAATGGGTAAAATTGAGCTTTATTGTCTCTTGTTTTATATGCGCGGAGCCCCTAGTATAGGGGTATACGGCTATTAAGCCTTTATCAATTGTATGTTTATGCCGGACTCGTCTAGCCGTGTCCGTGGTCTTGACGACCTGTTTAGGTGCTTTGGCTGGTGAAGCCACTTTATTGTGGGGCTGTCAAGGCAGCCACACTGTCTTCCGCGTGGGAGGAACATTCAATGTTTTCCCTTTAATGAGATGATGCCTCGTGGACCGGGCATCTTAAGCGTAAGAGATGCATAATGTGGTATTGCGTTAAAGCGGGCAAAAGCTTCGCGTCCCAGCAGTGCTTGATAGCTACTTGAGAATGGGGCGATGTGGAAAGTTAGCTGTTCACGACGGAAGTTATCGGGGGAGCCGAACATAACTTCTAGCCGGAGAGAACCCATGCAACGGGCATCCGGGCCTGGCGTTACCCCTTGAAAGGAGGTTTTTCTATGGCGAATTTTTGTTGGGTCTATCCCCATGTTGCGGACTGTGTCCTGGTATAACAGGTTTAGACCACTGCCGTCGTCCATCAAGACATTTGTAAAGTGGAGTCCGCCGATTATTGGATCTAATACCAAGGCAGTCCAGCCTGGATTCCGGATACTTCTAGAGTAATCCTGATGGTCGAAGGTGGTCGGTTTTAACAACCATTGGCGAGACTCCTTTGGGATAGGCCGTATGGTGCGTATCTCTGTTGGCGCCATTCTATTCGTCACGTGAAGTAAGTTTACTATTTTGACTTCTTGTGGGAAATCCTTTTGTTTCCTGGTGCTCTGCTTGTGGGGTTCGTCATCGTCCTCACTTGGTGTGTCGAGCCCCTTGTGTTCGGCGTTGAGTTTGCCGGATTGCTTGAAAACCCAACAATCTCTGTGGGTATGGTTCGTAGGCTTCCCGGGAGTACTATGTATTTGACATATCTTGTCCAAGATTTTGTTTAAGTTGGAGAGCTCGTCCCTGTTATCCTTGAGGGGCGGTTTTCTCTGATTCTCCCACGAGCTTTTGAATCCGGCGTTGACCGCCGTGCTCTTTGGGCTGTTTCTCTTATTCCGGCGCTGGTCCCTGCTGCGTTGGGGTTTTTCGTTTCCATCCCTAACTTCGGATGTACTTGGGTCGCTGGTGCTAGATCTTGCCAACCAGCTGTCCTCTCCTGTGCAAAAGCGGGTCATGTGGCATGTTAATGCGGCCATTGTTCTTGGATTTTCTTGGCCGAGGTTTCTGTCGAGCCATTCGTCTCGAACGTTATGCTTAAAAGTTGCTAGGGCTGCGGCATCCGGACAGTCGACTATGTGATTCTTTTTAGTAAGAAATCTGTTCCAGAATTTCCGGGCTGACTCTCCGGGCTGTTGAGTTATGTGACTGAGATCGTCTGCATCCGGAGGGCGGACATAGGTCCCTTGAAAATTTGCCTGGAAAGCATCCTCAAGCTCTTCCCAACTTCCAATGGTGTTCTCAGGAAGGCTTTTGAGCCAGTGCCGGGCTGGCCCTTTAAGCATGAGGGGTAAGTATTTTATGGCGTGGAGGTCATCTCCTCTAGCCATGTGTATGTGGAGGATATAATCCTTGATCCAGACCCCAGGGTCTGTTGTTCCGTCATACGCCTCTATGTCTACGGGCTTGAATCCCGCTGGAAATTCATGGTCCAGCTCCTCATCGGTGAAACATAGGGGGTGTGTGGCACCCCTGTATTTGGGTGTGCCGTGATGTTCGGATATTTGTTGTGTTGCATTGCTTACTAGAGCTTGCTTTCTTGGCCCATAGATAGATCTGGTTGGGCCATCTTTTTGATGCGGATCCTTTGGTGGATCGTGTGCCGGCTTGTATGCGGCGCTGCTTGCCGCTCCATGCTGGCCATGCGGTCGTCTATCCGACCGGGTGGCTTTCCTATTTTTTGACTGCGGGGGCTCTAAGGCCTCCTCATCAAATTTAGGCAGTAGCTTTCGCTTTGGATAGCTTTTTGTGCGGCGACTGCCGCCATATTTGTTTGTAGTGCTGCGTACTTTGCTCCATCTGATTCTGAGTGCATCTTCCGCAGTTTTGAGCTTCCGCTTCTGCTTTTTCAGGCTTCGTGCAGTGGCGACGAGCCTTTTATGGAGGTTCTTTTGCTCCATGAGCTTATCCGGCGTAAGGTCATCCGGACTATTGTTTTCGCCGGGGATGGGGTGTTCGGTTTGTTTATGCAAGTTGCCCTATTCATACGGCTACTCGAAGGCATGTTCGTCGTCCGCCGGCTCGTCCTGCCCTATGGCTGGGTCTGTATGGCTGATGTCTCTGTCGAGTCGGGGCTTGGAGCGGCGCTTACGTCACCGCTTTGATTGCTTTTTGAGTGAACGATCCCTCATTGCATCCCTATGTTCCTCGTCGTCGCTTCCTTTGGGTGTGTCCACCATGTATACATCATGAGACGAGGTGGCTGTCCAGTGCCTTTTAGGCGTTGGTTCATGTTCATCGCCTACATCATCGTCCATACCGTCGATGTCTTCGGAGTCGAAGTCGAGCATGTCGTTTAAATTATTGATAGTGGCTACGAAGTGAGTGGTGGGTAGGCATCGAATTTCTTCATCGTCCACATCCCAATCCTGCCGGTCATAGTCTGGCTAGGACACTCCTGACAAAGAGAGGGCCCTGAGTGAATTCAAGATGTCGCCGAAGGGCGAGTGCTGAAAGATGTCTGCGGCAGTGAACTCCATGATCGGCGCCCAATCGGACTCGATCGGCAGGGGCGCGGAGGGCTCGGAGTCCGGAGAGGAGTCCGGCACCTTGGAGTCACGGGCTTCGCAGAGGACCAGGCTGGTGTTCGGCTTGATCGCCATAGAGATTGCGGCCCCCGAAGCGGTGTCTAACCACCCATCCTCGATTGGTGTGATTGGCTCCAAGCTAGGGGTCGGAGCGGACACAGGTGCGGCCTCCAGGACACTGTTCGGCAGCAGAGCTAGATCATGCCCATCGTGACAGTGCGGTGCGCTCGGCTGTGGCTCGAATCCATCGAAGATTGAGTCTCGGCGGATGTCGGCCATGTAGTTCAAACTTCCAAATCTGACCTGATGGCCAGGGGCGAAGCTTTCGATCTGCTCCAGATGACCAAGCGAATTGGCCCGCAGTGCAAACCCACCGAATACGAAGATCTGTCTGGGGAGAAAAGTCTCACCCTAGATCGCATCGCTGTTGATGATCGGAGAAGCCATCGGGCCTAAAAGTGATGACACAGAGGAACTCTCAATGAAAGCACCAATGTCGGTGTCAAAACCGGCGGATCTCGGGTAGGGGGTCCCGAACTGTGCATCTAGGCGGATGGTAGCAGGAGACCGGGGACACGACGTTTTTACCCAGGTTCGGGCCTTCTCGATGGAGGTAAAACCCTACGTCCTGGTTGATTAATATTGATGATATGGGTAGTACAAGAGTAGATCTACCACAAGATCAGGGAGGCTAAACCCTAGAAGCTAGCCTATGGTATGATTGTATGTTCGTCCTACGGACTAAAACCGTCCCGTTTATATAGACACCGGAGAGGGCTAGGGTTACACAGAGTCGGTTAAAATGGTAGGAGATCTACATATCCGTATCGCCAAGCTTGCCTTCGACGCCAAGGAAAGTCCCTTCCGGACACAGGACGAAGTCTTCAATCTTGTATCTTCATAGTCCAGGAGTCCGGCCGAAGGTATAGTCCGGCTATCCGGACACCCCCTAATCCAGGACTCCCTCACTATGGTTAGGTTTACCTTAATACTTTTGTTGTAGTTGCGGATTCTTGCAATAGAGGTTAATCATAAGTGGGATGCTTGTTCAAGTAAGAAAAGCACCCAAGCACCGGTCCACCCACATATCAAATTATCAAAGTATCGAACGCGAATCATATGAACGTGATGAAAACTAGCTTGACGATATTCCCATGTGTCCTCGGGAGTGCTTTTCTCTATATAAGAGTTTGTCCAGGCTTGTCCTTTGCTACAAAAAGGATTGGGCCACCTTGCTGCACTTTATTTACTTTTTTTACTTGTTGCTCGTTACAAATTATCTTATCACAAAACTATCTGTTACCACTTATTTCAGTACATGCAGAGAATACCTTGCTGAAAACCGCTTACCATTTCCTTTTGCTCCTCGTTGGGTTCGACACTCTTACTTATCGAAAGGATTACGATAGATCCTCTATACTTGTGGGTAATCAGGTTTCAATTGATTATGATGAGAACAAAGTTGCTACTTATGATGATTATTGTGATGATACTTATGCTATAAAAAGTAGAGATGATTATATTTATAGAACTTGTCATGATTATGATTACCCTTTTTCTGAACATTACACTTGTAATGTGGAAACAATTTATAGTATTCGAGTTTCTTATGACGCTCCCACTATTCCGAATGAGAAGAATTTTGCTTATGTGGATAGTAATAAAAATTCTATGCTTATGCATCATGAAAATGATGCTTTATATGATGGTTATATTGTTGAATTCATTCATGATGCTACTGAAAATTATTATGAGGGAAGAATATATGCTTGTAGGAATTGTAATAATATCAAGTTTCCTCACTATTTGCTTAAAGTTTTAAAGTTATGCTTGTTTTGCCTTCCTATGCTAGTTGATTATTGTTCCCATAAGTTGTTTGCTCAAAAAAACCATATGCATAGGAAATGGGTTAGACTCAAATGTGCTAGTCATATTCTTCATGATGCTCTATTTATGTTTCAATTCTTATCCTTTGTGTGAGCATCATTGAAATCATCATGCCTAGCTAGGGGCGTTAAACGATAGCGCTTGTTGGGAGGCAACCCAATTTTATTTTTGTTCCTTGCTTTTTGCTCCTGTTTAGTAATAAATAATTCATCTAGCCTCTGTTATGATTGTGTTTTTATGTTTTAATTAGTGTTTGTGCCAAGTAAAGCCTTTAGGATCTTCTTGGATGATTGTTATTTGATCTTGCGGAAACTGAAAGGATGCGCTCACGAGAATAATTTTCATTTTTAACCAGAGAGCGATAATGTAACATCCCAAATTTTCAATTTGGAATGTTATACACTAGATCATCATGCATATCATATTTTCTTGCATTTTGGTCGATCCTAGAAATTTCACGCAACTCAAGGACCCTCGGAGAGAGTTGGAGATTTCGTCATTTTCATATTTGAGTTTTCTCAAATTTTGAAAAGAGGATCATTGGATTTTGTCGGAGTTTATTTGCCTTTTATTTGGATAGGGAAAAATGCGCGTTTTCAAAATTTGCATTTTTGGCCCGGAGAAAAGTTCATTTTGTTCGACTCATTTTTAGGAGTCGGGGAAAATTTACTTTGGGAGTTTTGGAGTTCGTTTAGATTTTCTTTTCTGTGTTTTTCTGCGCGCAAACTGTTCTAAAAAAATAATAATTCTGCAGCGCCGCTTGGGCCAAGGCCCAGCAGCCGGCCGGCCAGGCCTCCGCGCGCGCCACGCCGCGTAGGCAGCCACCGCCGCCGCCGCCACTAGGCAGGAGTCCTAGTAGGACTCTAGTCCTTTCCCTCTCCCTCTTTTCTTGCCCCCTCCCCCAAGTCTCCTCCTCCCCTCCCTCCTATTTATACCCCCACACCCCCCATTTCCTTCCCAAACCAAACCGCGCCACCACCCCGCGCCCCTAGCGCCGCGCCTCCCTACCGCCGCCGTCGCCCCTTGCCCGCGCCGCCCCCTCTAGCACCGTGCCGCCGCCGCCCAACCCCGCGGCCGCCAGAGCACCACGCCGGAGCCTCGCCGGAGGTAGCCTAGCGCCGCGCCTCTCTTTCTCCCCTCGGTTCGGTTTTTCTTATAAACCGTTCCGATTCTTTTCTTTTCTTCCGATTCATTTTCTTTTCATTTTTCGTTTCGGTTTTCTTTCCGAAACCCTAGATCGGTTTTGTTTTCTTTTTCCGATTTAGTTGCCTAGGGACCGTTCGCCGGACCGTTCGTCCTAACGAACGTGATCACTGGATTCTTCATGGTTAACGAATGTCCGTTCGTTTAACCGTTCTTCTTTTTCTTTTCATCGGATTTATTCCGCGATCGCGATCTCAGATCCGATCTTCATTCTAGTTTATCTTCTCGCTCGTTTATCGGAATCAGGTGATTCAAGCGCCTGGAGTTTCGTTTCGAAACCGCCATTCCGACTAATCAACTTAAACAAGCTTTTGCTATGGTAAAATTTGACCTAGTTTCAACTTGCTAGAACCGAGTTGTTTTTCTTCCGCCGTTTGTTTTCCGTTGCTTTGTTCGGTTCTTTCTTTCTTTGCAACCGGAGTTCTTAAGTTGAACTTTCTGGTTCGATCTCTTGTTCGAGTTTTACCCGTGCATTAGATGAGTACTTATTGTATGCTTGTTGTTTGTGTGTGATAGATTACCCGGATTGCGCCACCTGTTACTTCGAATCTCTTGGACTCGCGGATTATCAGCAAGGCAAGTAACACTTTGATCATACCTTTTCTACAACCCAGTTTTATTGCATTAGATCAATCCTCACACATTGCATGGTTAGGATCTAATTAAATTGTGGGATGGGAAGTAGATGAGGTAGTACCTATTCCCTGTTTATTATGAAACCTTTGGGAGTTACTTCTACGTTTGCTTATTATGCCATGCTATGCTAGTAGACGTGGATTGGGTGAGTGATATCCATGACAGATGTGAGTGTGATAATTTTAAGGGTTTATCTAAGGTGGCACCTTAAACACACATCTGGGTGGATTGAGGCACCTGATGTCTATCAGGACTTGCCTGTTTTATTTTTGGACCGCCACCCAGGCTCAAAGGGATCATAAGCTCTTTCATGCTAAATACTTACGTGTGAAGCCACAAGCCATTATGGGCTCTGGCATAGTTGACTAAGTCATGCGAACTCTTACAGCGTAGACTAGCAGATTTAGGGGAAAGTAGGTGTACCGGTCTATCCATCGTAAGGTGCTAGCGCTTCTAAAAGACTGTGTCTCGGTCATCCGTTTCTCAAACACCAGTAGTGCGAGAAATCCAACGGAGGCGATCGAGTCTTGTGGGGAAAAGTGCGCAAACCTCTGCAGAGTATAATAAACTAATCATGATTAGCCGTGTCCCCGGTTATGGACATCTTGAGTATCTAGTACTTGAATATCATGTGAATCTCATCATGTTACATCTAAATTAATATTGTTGGGTTATTGGTGACTACTTTTAATTGGGATTGAGAATGCTGTCAACCATTCTCAATGTTTAACAACCACCATGATAGTTAAATAAATTTATTCCTTTGTAGTAGGGAAAAATTGGCTTTACGCAAAACAGTAACCATACAGCTTTCCACCAGCCAAATATGCATATAGTATAGCTGTTTCATTCCATTACTCTCTATGTGTTACCTTGCCAGCATATTCCATGTGCTGACCCGTTTCGGGAAGCTACGTTAATGTTGCATACTTTTCAGACGACGATTAAGGTGCTTTTAGGTCATGGTTCTATACTCAGTGATGCCGTTGGAGTTGATGGACCCATTTATCTTCCAAGTCTTCCGCTGTTATCGATATTAGATGGCCTTAAGCCATATTTATTTTAATAAGTTCTCTTTTGAGACATCGATGTAATAAGTGTGTGATTGCCACTCTGCTATAAATCCTTTGAAGCACTGTGTGGTGTCAGCATTATTTATCCAGGGATGACACCGGAGCACCGTAGACTTGATCCATTCGGGTCGGGTCGCTACAGAGATGGTATCAGAGCACACGCTGACTGTAGGACATGACCACTAAATTAAAGCCATAGATCACTATTCTCTCCTCATTTTCTAACTCCTCATCTTTTCTACTCTTTAGGATGAAGGACGCGAAGATCAAGTATGCTCAACCAGATGAAGGCACACCTTTTGGATTTCACTTGAAGGAAGTCACCAAGTACCTAAACATTGGATTACCAAGTTTCACGGGAACCTTCAACGCCACTCTGCCTGAAGAGGAGCGCTGGAAGATTCAAGCTCACATTCCGGGAAGAACATTCGTGCCACTCACTAAGCCAATAGATAGTGTTTTCAATGCACCAACCTGGAGTCTGGGAAAGAGCATGGCAGCCCATATCACCACAGGACGCATTGGAGAAGTTTATCAAGAAGACCTCAAGGACACTATCTACCAGATTTGCGGACGCCGAGATGAACAATGGGAGTTAGTCAGCACCAAGAAGGATAGATCCATTGCAGCTTTTATCCAGGAGTTAAACCAGCACATTCGACGCCATGAGAACCATATGTGCAATGATATGATAGAGTTGAAGAATGCGAAGGCAAGGATCATCGAGCTAGAAGGAGAACTGAAGGCTACATGCAAGGACTACATGGACGAGATCGTAGCTCTACCAAGACACAACGGCGATCTTAAGCAAGAGATTGAAGAACTCAAGAGGGAGTTAGCATCTAGGGAGGAAGACATGTATGTCGCATGTCCAGACAACTACATCATCATCGACGACACCGATTCGGATCCAAGTGAACCCGACTTTGAAGACGAAGCTGGAGCGGACATCATGGAGTCTTCCACCGGTTCAAATTTTTAGATGACCACCAATTATTAGTAGTATTTTCCCCATGTAAACACTATAGTTCGAGCACTTTTGCGATAGCTAGATCGATTGTAAGCCCTTGTTTGATTGAATGAAGTGATTTTGTGTGAATTTGCTCATGTGCATTGGGGTAGTGTTTTCTCTTTAGACCTCACTCTATTCTTATTTCTCATCTTTTCTAAACCCTCAGATGCCTCCGAGACGTGACAATGGATTTACACCGGAGCTCACTCAGTTGATCCAGCAACAGAATCAATTGATGCAGATGTTAGTTCAGAATCAGCAGAACAACAACAACAACAACAACCCACCACCACCACCGCCACCTGTTGACCACTTAGCCCGTTTCCTTAGGCTAAATCCGCCGGTGTTTTCTAGTAGCACCGAGCCGATAGTAGCAGACGATTGGCTCCGCAAGATAGGAAGGGAGTTGACCACTGCAGGATGCACGGATGGTGAGAAAGTGAAGTTTGCCGCACATCAGCTTGACGGACCCGCGGCAGCATGGTGGGAGAATTTCACAGCCACTTTCCCAGTTGACACTGTCACATGGGATTAGTTCCAGCAAGCTTTCCGCACTGCACATGTTTCAGTAGGAGCTATGGCCATGAAGAAGCGTGCGTTTCGCAACTTATGCCAAGGAGGAAGGACAGTTGGCCAGTATGTTGACGACTTCAGCAAGTTAGCATGCTATGCCCCAGATGACATTGCTACGGATGTCACTAAGCAGGAGAAGTTCTTGGAAGGACTGAATGATGAGTGCCATCATGATTGAAGGGAAGCAACAGCAGATTGAGAACCGCAAGAGGAAGTATGGACAGGGGAAGTATAACTCTGGAGCGCAGTAGAAGCCCCGTTTTACCCCTAAACCGGGATTTCAGTTTCAGCATACCCATGGAGGAGGTAGTTTGCACAACCACAATGGCCACAAGAATGGTAATGGGAATGGAGGAAGCAACGGCCAGAACCGGACCACCCCATCAACCCCATCCAAGAGAGATCTGAGTCAAGTCACCTGTTTCAAGTGTTCCAAGACCGGACATTATGCCAATGAATATTCTGAAGGCCAGAATGGAAATGGCAATGGAAGCTCAGGGAAGAGGCCGAACCCTTTCAATAGGGGACAGGTGAACCACGTTAGCGTGGAGGAAGTTGAAGATCAGCCTGATGCAGTAATCGGTAAGTTTTTGGTTAAGTCATTTACCGCACTCATTCTTTTCGATACTGGTGCATCACATTCATACATATCACGAGGATTTGTGGAAAAATATAGCCTGCCCACTAGGATTCTTAAAACACCTATGCTAGTAAGTTCTCCAGGAGCAGAATACATGGCCAGTCAAGGATGCTTTCAAGTGCCATTAAGCATAGGAAGGCATGTTTTCCCAACAGATTTAATTATTCTGGAATCCCAAGGTTTGGATGTAATTCTTGGTATGGATTGGCTGTCGATGTATGGAGGAAACATCGATTATGCTAGTAAGTCAATTTTGCTTACAACGCCAGAAGGAAGAAGGATCAAGTATGTATCCCGGCATGTGCCAAATAGGACCCAAGTAAATTGCCTAACAGGAGTTGTGCAGGAGGAAGTACCAGTGGTAAAGGATTTTCCTGATGTATTTCCTAAAGAGTTTCCAGGCATGCCACCGGATAGAGACATTGAGTTTTTGATTGAGTTATTGCCAGGTACATGCCCAATATCAAAGAGACCATACCGGATGCTAGCAAAGGATTTGGTAGAAATTAAGAATCAGATTAAGGAGTTATTGGAGAAAGGTTACATACGACCAAGTTCTTCGCCTTGGGGATCACCCGTACTTCTAGTGGAGAAGAAGGATGGATCATTACGGATGGTTGTTGATTACCGTGGATTGAATGAAGTAACCATCAAGAACAAGTACCCACTTCCAATGATAAATGATCTGTTTGATCGTTTGCAAGGAGCTAAAGTGTTTTCCAAGATCGATTTGCGACCGAGATACCATCAATTGAAGATTCGAGAATAGGATATTCCCGAGACAGCATTTACCACAAGATATGGACTGTATGAGTATACCGTTATGTCATTTGGATTAACTAACGCGCCTGCCTATTTTATGAACCTGATGAACAAAGTGTTTATGGAGTTTCTGGATAAGTTCGTCGTAGTGTTCATTGATGATATCCTGGTTTATTCAAATAATGAAGAAGAGCATAAGGAACATTTGCGTTTGGTTTTGGAGAAACTAAGGAAACATCAGTTATATGCCAAATTTAGCAAATGTGAGTTTTGGTTGAAGGAAGTAGGATTCCTTGGACACATTATATCCGGAGAAGGGATAGCAGTTGACCCCGCCAAGGTTGAGACCGTAACCGAATGGGAAGCACCAACGACAGTTGGAGAGATCCGGAGTTTTCTTGGACTCGCAGGATACTACCGGAGATTCATTGACAACTTTTCAAAGATTGCAAAGCCTATGACGGAGTTGTTGAAGAAGGATACCAAGTTTAATTGGACTGAGGAGTGTGAGGCTAGTTTCCAGGAGTTGAAGAAACGATTGGTTACGTCACCAGTGTTGATTTTGCCAAATCAGACCAAGGATTATGAGGTGTATTACGACGCTTCATGTCGAGGACTTGGAGCAGTGCTTATGCAGGAAGGGAGAGTTGTTTCGTATGCTTCACGACAACTGAAACCTCATGAGTTGAATTATGCCACACATGATTTGGAGTTAGCAGCCGTAGTGCATGCATTGAAGACATGGAGACATTTCCTCATTGGAAATCATTGTGAGGTGTACACGGATCACAAGAGTTTGAAGTACATTTTCATGCAGAAGGAGTCGAATCTCAGACAAAGGAGATTGTTGGAGCTCATCAAGGATTATGATATGAGATTGCATTACCATCCCGGTAAAGCTAATATAGTAGTTGATGCATTGAGCCGCAAGAGCCACGTCAATACGTTAATAACGAAGGAAATACCCAAGGAGTTAGCAGAAAACCTTCGTGAACTAAGTTTAGAGATAGTTCCGAAAGGCTATGTGGCAGCATTGGAGATTCAGTCAACATTGATGGATAAAATCAGAGAGGCTCAGAAATCGGACAAGGAGATTGCTTCTATAAAGGAGAAACTAAGCAAAGGAAAAGCGAAGGGATTTCGTGAGGATGAGCACGATACCCTATGGTTTGAGGACCGTGTTTATGTGCCAAATGACCCGAAGATCAGGAAGTTGATTCTACAAGAGGCACATGATTCACCATATTCGATTCACCTAGGAAATACCAAGATGTAATTGGATTTGAAGGAAACATTCTGGTGGACCGGAATGAAGAAGGATATTGCAGCCTATGTAGCAGTTTGTGACGTATGTCATAGAGTGAAGGCAGAGCATCAGAAGCCAGCCGGATTGTTACAACCATTGCCGATACCCGAATGGAAGTGGGATAAGATAGGCATGGATTTTATCACAGGACTACCCAGGACGAAGGCAGGATATGACTCGATATGGGTAGTAGTTGATCGTTTGACGAAGGTAGCACATTTCATTCCAGTTAAGACCACTTACACCAGTGCTAAGTTGGCAAAGATATACATGACTAGGATCATTTGTTTGCATGGAGTTCCGAGGAGTATTGTATCGGATAGAGGAACCCAATTTACCTCAAAGTTTTGGAATCAGTTACATGAAACTTTGGGAACCAGGCTAGAGTTCAGCACCACTTTTCATCCACAGACAGATGGACAGACCGAGAGAGTCAATCAGATTTTGGAAGATATGCTAAGAGCTTGTGCACTAGATTATGGATCTAGTTGGGACGATAACTTTCCGTGTGCGGAGTTTTCTTATAACAACAGTTACCAAACCAGTTTGAAGATGGCACCTTTCGAAGCTTTATACGGAAGGAGGTGCAGGACACCGTTGTCATGGGACGAAGTTGGAGACCGTCAGTTGTTTGGACCCGATTTGATTAAGGAGTCTGAACGGAAAGTTAAGTTGATACGCGATACGCTCAAGGTAGCCTAGTCCAGGCAGAAGAGCTACACAGATTCTAAACGCAAGGAGACAGTTTACGAAACCGGAGACAGAGTTTATCTCCGAGTATCCCCACTTCGAGGAGTTAAGCGCTTTGGAGTTAAGGGAAAATTAGCACCACGTTTCGTTGGACCATATAAGATCTTGCAACGTATGGGAGAAGTCGCTTATAAGTTGGAATTACCAGAGGGACTGTCAGGAGTTCATGATGTATTCCATGTTTCCCAGCTGAAGAAATGTCACGCCGAGATGGCGGAGGTACCACTAAGAGATACAGTGCCGCTTGAAGCAATTCAGTTAAAGGACGACTTAACGTATGAAGAGAAACCAGTCAAGATTCTCGATTATGCCAGCAGAGTTACCCGTAGCAAGGTTATCAAGTTTTGCAAAGTTCAGTGGAACCACCACTCCGAGGATGAAGCCACCTGGGAGAGAGAGGAAGATTTTCTCAAGGACCACCCTCACCTATTTTCTAGCCAACCCGAATCTCGAGGGCGAGATTCATCTTAAGGGGGGTAGTTTTGTAACATCCCAAATTTTCAATTTGGAATGTTATACACTAGATCATCATGCATATCATATTTTCTTGCATTTTGGTCGATCCTAGAAATTTCACGCAACTCAAGGACCCTCGGAGAGAGTTGGAGATTTCGTCATTTTCATATTTGCGTTTTCTCAAATTTTGAAAAGAGGATCATTGGATTTTGTCGGAGTTTATTTGCCTTTTATTTGGATAGGGAAAATGCGTGTTTTCAAAATTTGCATTTTTGGCTCGGAGAAAAGTTCATTTTGTTCGACTCATTTTTAGGAGTCGGGGAAAATTTACTTTTGGAGTTTTGGAGTTCGTTTAGATTTTCTTTTCTGTGTTTTTCTGCGCGCGAAACCGTTTTAAAAAAAATCCGCAGCGCCGCTTGGGCCAAGGCTCAGCAGCCGGCCGGCCAGGCCTTCGCGCGCGCCGCGCTGCGCAGGCAGCCACCGCCGCCGCCGCCACTAGGCAGGAGTCCTAGTAGGACTCTAGTCCTTTCCCTCTCCCTCTTTTCTTGCCCCCTCCCCCAAGTCTCCTCCTCCCCTCTCTCCTATTTATACCCCCACACCCCCCTTTTCCTCCCCAAACCAAACCGCGCCACCACCCCGCGCCCCTAGCGCCGCCGCCGCCCCTTGCGCGCGCCGCCCCGCCGCTGCCGCCCCCTCTAGTGCCGCGCCGCCGCCGCCCAACCCCGCCGCCACCGGAGCACCACGCCGGAGCCTCGCCGGAGGTAGCCTAGCGCCGCGCCTCTCTTTCTCCCCTCGGTTCGGTTTTTCTTATAAACCATTCCGATTCTTTTCTTTTCTTTCGATTCGTTTTTTTTTCGTTTTTCGTTTCGGTTTTCTTTCCGAAACCATAGATCGGTTTCGTTTTCTTTTTCCGATTTAATTGCCTAGAGACCGTTCGCCGGACCGTTCGTCCTAACGAACGTGATCACCGGATTCTTCTCGGTTAATGAACGTCCACTTGTTTAACCATTCTTCTTTTTCTATTCGTTGGATTTGTTCCGCGATCGCGATCTCAGATCCGGTCTTCGTTCTAGTTTATCTTCTCGCTCGTTTATCAGAATCAGGTAATTCAAGCGCCTGGAGTTTTGTTTCGAAACCGCCATTCCGAATAATCAACTTAAACAAGCTTTTGCTACAGTAAAATTTGACCTAGTTTCAACTTGCTAGAACCGAGTTGTTTTTCTTTTGCCGTTTGTTTTCCGTTGCTTTGTTCGGTTCTTTCTTTCTTTGCATCCGGCGTTCTTAAGTTGAACTTTCTGGTTCGATCTCTTGTTCGAGTTTTACCCGTGCACTAGATGAGTACTTATTGTATGCTTGTTGTTTGTCTGCGATAGATTACCCGGATTGCGCCGCCTGTTACTTTGAATCTCTAGGACTCGCAGATCATCAGCAAGGCAAGTAACACTTTGATCATACCTTTTCTACAACCCAGTTTTATTGCATTAGATCAATCCTCACACATTGCATGATTAGGATCTAATTAAATTGTGGGATGGGAAGTTGATGAGGTGGTACCTATTACCTGTTTATTATGAAACCTTTGGGAGTTACTTCTACGTTTGCTTATTATGCCATGCTATGCTAGTAGACGTGGATTGGGTGAGTGATATCCATGACAGATGTGAGTGTGATAATTTTAAGGGTTTATCTAAGGTGGCAACTTAAACAAACATCTGGGTGGATTGAGGCACCTGATGTCTATTAGGACGTGCCTGTTTTATTTTGGACCGCCACCCAGGCTCAAAGGGATCATAAGATCTTTCATGCTAAATACTTACGTGTGCAGCCACAAGCCATTATGGGCTCTGGCATAGTTGACTAAGTCGTGCGAACTCTTACAGGGTAGGGGAAAGTAAGTGTACCGGTCTATCCATCGTAAGGTGCTAGCGCTTCTGAAAGACTGTGTCTCGGTCATCCGTTTCTCAAACACCAGTAGTGCAAGAAATCCAACGGAGGCGATCGAGTCTTGTGGGGAAAAGTGCGCAAACCTCTGCAGAGTGTAATAAACTAATCATGATTAGCCGTGTCCCCGGTTATGGACATCTTGAGTATCTAGTACTTGAATATCATGTGAATCTCATCATGTTACTTCTAAATTAATATTGTTGGGTTATTGATGACTACTTTTAATTGGGATTGAGAATGCTGTCAACCATTCTCAATGTTTAACAACCACCATGATAGTTAAATAAATTTATTCCTTTGCAGTAGGGAAAAATTGGCTTTACGCAGAACAGTAACCATACAGCTTTCCACCAGCCAAATATGCATATAGTATAGCTGTTTCATTCCATTACTCTCTATGTGTTACCTTGCCAGCATATTCCATGTGCTGACCCGTTTCGGGCTGCAACGTTAATGTTGCAGAGTTTTCAGACGACGATTAAGGTGCTTTTAGGTCGTGGTTCTATACTCAGTGATGCCGTTGGAGTTGATGGACCCATTTATCTTCCAAGTCTTCCGCTGTTATCGATATTAGATGGCCTTAAGCCATATTTATTGTAATAAGTTCTCTTTTGAGACATCGATGTAATAAGTGTGTGATTGCCACTCTGCTATAAATCCTTCGAAGTACTGTGTGGTGTCAGCATTACTGATCCAGGGATGACACCGGAGCACAGTAGACTTGATCCATTCGGGTCGGGTCGCTACAGATAAAATAACAATTCCACTTGCAGTAGATTAATAAACAAATTTCCTAGGACTTCCTAATTTCTCAGGATTTTTGAAGTTACAGAATTATTCAAAACCTACAGATTACTACAGACTGTTCTGTTTTTGACAGATTCTGTTTTCTATGTGTCGTTTGCTTATTTTGATGAATGTATGAGTAGTATCAAAGGGTATGAACCATAGAGAAGTTGTAATACAATATATATTACACCAATATGAATTTAGAATGATTTAACAATAGTACCAAAAGTGGTGATTTATTTTCTTATACTAACGGAGCTTATGAGTTTTCTGTTAAGTTTTGTGTTGTGAGGTTTTCAAGTTTTGGGTAAAGATTCGATGGACTATGGAATAAGGAGTGGAAAGAGCCTAAGTTTGGGGATTCCCAAGGCACCCCAAGGTAATTTTCAAGGAAAACCAAGAGCCTAAGCTTGGGGATGCCACGGATGGCATCCCCTCTTTCGTCTTCGTTCATCGGTAACTTTACTTGGAGCTATATTTTTATTCACCACATGATATGTGTTTTGCTTGGAGCGTCATTTTATTTTCTTTTGTTTTTCTTTCTGTTTGAATAAAATACCAAGATCTGAAATTATTAAATTTTAGAGAGTCTTCACAATAATTATTCAACTACTCATTGATCTTCACTTATATCTTTCGGAGTAGTTTGTCATTTGCTCTAGTGCTTCACTTATATCCTTTTAGAGTACGACGGTGGTTTTATTTTGAAGAAATAGATGAACTCTCGTGCTTCACTTATATTATTTTGAGAGTCTTTAGAAAAGCATGGTAATTTGCTTTGGTTATGAAACTAGTCCTAATATGATGGGCATCCAAGTTGGGTATAATAAAAACTTTCATATAGAGTGCATTGAATACTATGAGGAGTTTGATACTTGATAATTGTTTTGAGATATAAAGATGGTGATATTAGAGTCGTGCTAGTTGAGTAATTGTGAAATTGAGAAATACTTGTGTTGAGGTTTGCAAGTCCCATAGCATGCACGTATGGTAACCTTTGTGTGACAAATTTGAAGCATGAGGTGTTTCTTTTATTGTCCTCCTTATGAGTGGCGGTCGGGGATGAGCGATGGTCTTTTCCTACCAATCTATCCCCCTAGGAGCATGCGTGTAATGCTTGGTTTTTGATGACTTGTAGATTTTTGC
This sequence comes from Triticum monococcum, assembly GCA_034509565.1. NCBI lineage: Eukaryota > Viridiplantae > Streptophyta > Magnoliopsida > Poales > Poaceae > Triticum > Triticum monococcum. The sequence goes on along the minus strand of CM067842.1, from coordinate 196,767,128 downwards.
AATAAGTATGTGAGTTCTTTATGACTAATGTTGAGTCCATGGATTATACGCACTCTCACCTTCCCATCATTGCTAGCCTCTTCGGTACCGTGCATTGTCCTTTCTCACCTTGAGAGTTGGTGCAAACTTCGCCGGTGCATCCAACCCCCGTGATATGATACGCTCTATCACACATAGACCTCCTTATATCTTCCTCACAACAGCCACCATACCTACCTATTATGGCATTTCCATAGCCATTCCAAGATATATTGCCATGCAACTTTCCACCGTTACGTTTATTATGACACGCTTCATCATTGTCATATTTCTTTGCATGATCATGTAGTTGACATCGTATTTGTGGCAAGCCACCATGCATAATTTCATACATGTCACTCTTGATTCATTGCCCTTCCCGGTACACCGCAGGAGGCATTCATATAGAGTCATACTTTGTTCTAGTATCGAGTTGTAATCTTTGGTTTGTAAATAAATAGAAGTGTGATGATCATCATTAATAGAGCATTGTCCCCAAAAAGGCCAAAAAAGATAAAAAAGAAAGGCCAAAAAAAGGACAATGCTACTATCCTTTTTACGATACTTGTGCTTCAAAGTAGCACCATGGTCTTCATGATAGAGAGTCTCTTATTCTGTTACTTTCATATACTAGTGGGAATTTTCATTATAGAACTTGGCTTGTATATTCCGACAATGGGCTTCCTCAAATGCCCTAGGTCTTCGCGACCAAGCAAGTTGGATGCACACCCACTTAGTTTCTTTTGTCGAGCTTTCATACATTTATAGCTCTAGTGAATCCGTTGCATGGCAATCCCTACTCCTCGCATTAACATCAATTGATGGGCATCTCCATAGCCCGTTGATTAGCCGCATCAATGTGAGACTTTATCCCTTTTTGTCTTCTCCACACAACCTCCATCATCATATTCTATTCCACCCATAGTGTTATGTCCATGGCTCGCGCTCATGTATTGCGTGAAAGTTGAAAAAGCTTGTGAATTCTAAATTATGAAACAATTGCTTGGCTTGTCATCAGGGTTGTGCATGATGGGAGCATTTTGTGTGATGAAAGTGAAGCATGGCCAAACTATATGATTTTGTAGGGATGAGCTTTCTTTGGCTATGTTATTTTGAGAAGACATAACTGCTTGGTTAGTATGCTTGAAGTATTATTGTTTTTATGTCAATATTAAACATTTGTCTTGAATCATATGCCACAATAAACAAAATTACATTGAAAACTATGTTAGGTAGCATTCCACATCAAAAATTCTGTTTTTATCATTTACCTACTCAAGGACGAGCAGGAATTAAGCTTGGGGATGCTTGATACGTCTCCAACGTATCTATAATTTTTGATTGTTCCATGCTATTATATTATCAATCTTGGATGTTTTATGTGCATTTATATGCTATTTTATATGATTTTTGGCACTAACTTATTAACCTAGAGCCCAGTGCCAGTGTCTATTTTGTCCTTGTTTTTGACTATCGCAGAAAAGGAAAACCAAACGGAGTCCAATTGACCTAAAATTTCATGAAGATTATTTTTGGACCAGAAGAAGCCCACGGAGTATCGGAGATGGGCCAGAAGAGTCCCGAGGCACCCACAAGGGTGGGGGTGCGCCCCCCTACCTCGTGGCCACCTCGAAGACCCCCCTGACTTGTTCACGACGCCAATATCTCTTATATATACCCAAACTTCCAGAACATAACATAGATCGGGAGTTCCATCGCCGCAAGCCTCTGTAGCCACCAAAAACCAATCTAGACCCGTTCTGGCACCCTGCCGGAGGGGGGAATCCCTCTCCGGTGGCCATCTTCATCATCCCGGCGCTCTCCATGATGAGCAGGGAGTAGTTCACCCTCGGGGCTGAGGGTATGTACCAGTAGCTATGTGTTTGATCTCTCTCTCTCTCTCGTGTTCTTGATTCGGCAAGATCTTGATGTATCGCGAGCTTTGCTATTATAGTTGGATCTTATGATGTTTCTCCCCCTCTACTCTCTTGTAATGGATTGCATTTTCCCTTTGAAGTTATCTTATTGGATTGATTCTTTAAGGATTTGAGAACACTTGATGTATGTCTTGCATGTGCTTATCGGTGGTGACAATGGGATATTCACGTGATCCACTTGATATATGTTTAGGTGATCAACTTGCGAGTTCCGTTACCTTGTGAACTTCTGCATAGGGGTTGGCACACATTTTCGTCTTTACTCTCCGGTAGAAACTTTGGGGCACTCTTTGAAGTTCTTTCTGTTGGTTGAATAGATGAATGTGAGATTGTGTGATGCATATAGTATAATCATACCCACGGATACTTGAGGTGACATTGGAGTATCAAGGTGACATTAGGGTTTTGGTTGATTTGTTTCTTAAGGTGTTATTCTAGTATGAACTCTAGGATAGATAGAACGGAAAGAATAGCTTCATGTTATTTTACTACGGACTCTTGAATAGATCGATCAAAAAGGATAACTTTGAGGTGGTTTCGTACCCTACAATAATCTCTTCGTTTGTTCTCCGCTATTAGTGACTTTGGAGTGACCCTTTGTTGCATGTTGAGGGATAGTTATATGATCCAATTATGTTATTATTGTTGAGAGAACTTGCACTAGTGAAAGTATGAACCCTAGGCCTTGTTTCCTAGCATTGCAATACTGTTTACGCTCACTTTTATCATTAGTTACCTTGCTTTTTTTATATTTTTCAGATTACAAAACCCTATATCTACCATCCATATTGCACTTGTATCACCATCTCTTCACCGAACTAGTGCACCTATACAATTTGCCATTGTATTGGGTGTGCTGGGGACACAAGAGACTCTTTGTTATTTGGTTGCAGGGTTGCTTGAGAGAGACCATCCTCATCCTATGCCTCCCATGGATTGATAAACTTTAGGTCATCCACTTGAGGGAAATTTGCTACTGTCCTACAAACCTATGCACTTGGAGGCCCAACAACGTCTACAAGAAGAAGGTTATGTAGTAGACATCAGGTGGCTGAACCGGCGAGACTTCGAGATCGATGACGGATCCTCATCCAGTGCGGTGGATGAGGGACGTCAAGGTGTTGTTGTGGACGATGTCATCGGGGAAGAGGCTTCGGCTAGGTGGCGGACGGAGGAGGGTGTGGGGCTTCGAGGGTTTTCGCGGCCTCGGTGTACAAATGGGTGGGTAGATGGGATGGGAGGGGGAACCATGGCTTAGGGACGCGCTTGTCCAAAATCTGGGGTAAGTTACGAAAGTACCCCCACCGATTTGAGCTAGGAGGTTCTTTCGGTTCAGGGGTATCACGCGCATTTCACGTGTCAGGATTTCGCAAGAGGTGGGATTTTTCGCACGCGTTGTAATTTTGGGATAGCAAGGCGCGGGTTGAGATGGAGGGAGTTTTCGGAGCACAACGAGACAAATATATATCTTAAATATTTCGGGGTAACAAGGCGTGGGTTGAAGAGGCGGGAGTTTCATAGCATGATAGACAGAGATGCTAGCTTGAAATTTCGGCATAACAAGGCGCGGCTCGAAATTTCGGGAGAACAAGCTTAACATGTACAAAAAAAGACAGTTCGCACCTCATCACTAGAGAGAGCCATGTCTCATTTTACTATATTACTAGAAATGCATTCAAATACAACAACAACAAAACTAAAAAATCGTGACAACAAACGTAACGTGTACATTACCAAATTAATTTGCACTTCCCTCAACAATAAAATAACAATTCATGTTGTCTAGAATATGGACTAAATTGGAGTACATTTTCTCTGTTTGAATGGGATTGTACTCGGGTTAGTTATACAACCATCTAAATATTATCTTCACAACACATGACATGAATATAGGAGTAGTAAATTCCTATATAAATATGAACTACATGTACATACGATCTCAAATTCAAATATATGTATCCATTTTATGTTGAATACAAATCATAGTACATGTATGCTCTAGCTAGATGTTTGGAATCTAAACCATGTATGATAGTACGTACAATGTGTTTAACATGAACAACACACACACACACACACACACACACACCATTTAGACTACTAAGGTACACGTGCATTGCACGCATGAGACTTGGCAACCAAATTATGGATAAATACCACATTATAGCATGTAAGCTTTGACTCATATATGCATGATGTAGATGTTATTTTAATTCTTATAGTTCATCTCATTCAAAATCATTTAGTTTTTATAAGAAAGCTAATCTATTTTAAGATTCGTGGAATTGTGCGTTGTAAAGCATAAAGTAAAAACAAATAATGGAAAATCATGTAGAAAAACATTTGGGCAATTATGATACGGAAGATTCTAGAACAAAGAAGAAGTGCTTATGTTTTGAGGTTTGTGCATTATGCTTAAGTTCAACCATGGAGTCTTCTAGATTGTACATGTGGCAAAATCTGGTGGAATGTAGATGATATCCAACGACCAGTAGTGCTCGGATTTGCCATCTCTGCACCGTCGGATTGGCTTCATCCAACGACCATCTTTCAAAGTTAAAGTTATTCGCACACTATATAAAAAAATATAAAATATAATATTTAGGGGTATAGATATAGATATGTGATGCGAAAGCCACCCATCATCCCTAATTAGAATAGTGTGTCCATGCACGGATGCAATGTGGCCAAACGATGTCTGACATCGGTATCACAAATTCAAATCAGTCTAACCTTGTCCAATGTGTATACAGTATAGCATGCTCGTTTTCAAACCACGCCGCGCATATCTCAATTATATTCATGCATGCATGGGTTTCAAACATCATGATCTCTTATTCAAATATTTGAATTCAACTTTACATTGATTATGACCTCACCTAGTCTTTTACACCCACATAGTCATCTTCTCTTTATAATTGTACCACTAACTTCTGCCCGTGCATGCATGCACACACACTACGACTCGGCATTATCCATCGCACACATGCAATCTTTTTCTTTAGGCCGGTCTCCCATGCACACACACACCTACCCCTCTTCATCATATCGGGCATTCTTTATCTCTCACATGCATGCACAATGATCGATGTTCCTCTATGTGTGTGTGTATAGGTAGGTCTTTCCCAGTTATCCACACAAACCGATCAATCTATATATCTAGTGAGGTCTCACCCTCTTTCCCACGTACACATCAATCAATGTGTACCTCTCTATATAGGATTACATAGCTAATACACGCACATTAATTATATATCCGACGTCCCTCTCTCATCATCCATGCCTTCCACTTCATCTCTCAAACGCGTGCACAGTGGTGAAGACAAGTGGCAGCAAGGGCCCAACCCCCCTAACATCACTATATATTGAGCCTAATATGAATGTGATTAGTAGATCAATTGCTGGTAAAATGGTTTAAGTTGACGAATTGGCCCTCCTCGTAAAGGATTAGCAATACTTGGCCCGCTAGCTCATTTATCTTTCATGGCTCCGCCACTACACGCAACAGCACACGTTCTCGCCCCCTCTCTTTAAATATCAATCTCGCACTTGTGCACTCCTTCATAGTCTCCCTCCACTTGGCCCCTCGCACCATATTCTAGCCCCCATCGGATTTTGCCACATGTACAATCTAGCAGACTCCATGGTTGAAATTAAGCATAATGCAGAAACCTCAAAACACAAGTGCTTCTCCTTTGTTCTAGAATCTTCCGTATCATAACTGCGCAAACTTTTTTTCTAGTTGAATTGCCATTATTTGCTTTTACTTTATGCTTTACAACGCATAATTCCATGAATCATAAAATAGATTAACTTTTTTTTATAAAAACTAATTGATTTTGAATGAGATGAACTATAAGAATTAAACGAGCGTCTACATCATGCATATATGACTCAAAGCTTAGATGCTATAGTGTGGTATTTATTCATAATTTGTTTTCCAAATCTGATGCATGCAATGCACGTGTACCTTACTAGTATTTCCAGTATGTGCAAAACACGTAAATTAGAAGTTCAATGGCATGCTACACGGTGTCTCTCTTTCAGTTCATGAAGCCACGTGGCACATGTGGAGGCGTTGTCACGACCTCCTTTTGTGGATTGATCATAGTGACGTGCTGATAGTTCCAGAAGAATGTACTCGTCCTCTCTTAGGCACACTGGCAGTACATGCACGAAGCAAAGATGTGCACGGACGCACTCATTCCCTCCCACACACACGCGGGTACACGGTGGGACGCATTTTCGTACGAAGATCCACCCCATGTGATAATTTGACGTGTGTAAAGTCCTTCACTTCATTGATGGTCAATTAATACAGCGCATGCAAATTGAGTGGACGTGAGGAAGGAAGTAGTTGAGAAAGACATTACTACTCCACTGTGTGCATGCGAGTAGTTAAATCATGGGTTGCTACTTCCATTGGTCTCCTTCGTATTTTGTGCCAATTTTTGGCCATATTTTTAAGTAAAATGATATTTATGCATGTCATAAAAAGTGGCACAAAAAAGGGGGCCAATAAACCAGGACGCAGGCAACACGATCAATTTTTGCTAGGGCTATTGTTGGTGGCCTTTGTATTTAAATATGGATGGAGTGGAGTAGTACTATCTTTATCAAAAGAGCGAGCAACTAGCAAGCAAAGATAGAAGTGATTTCGAGGGTATGGTCATCTTGCGTGCAAAGTTCTCTGAGTTGACGTAAGCTTGATCCTCGTAAGCGTACTCAACAGGTTCCTCATTCACGAACTCGTCTCCCAGCTCTACCCAAGGCAATAACACAAGCAAAGGAAACAACAATCAACCATGGTACAATGCGCAAGCAACATGATGTAAAACATGGCATGATATGCGGGATGTGATATGCAATGCATATGCGAGCTCCGGAAGGAAAAGATTGAACCAGGCCTCAACTTGGCAAACCAAGGGCGCCGCTGGAAAGATGAGTTGATTTCGGTCGAAATCGATATAAAGATCACCGGAATCGGATGCACGGTTTGCAAATGGCAAGCAAAACAAGAATGGCACGATTCTGCGATTAACAGCATGATGCCATCTAGAATGCAACAAGAAACTAAGCTACTACACTCCAACATAGCAACAAAGCACATGCCAGTGATCTACTCAAGATGCTTGACAAAAGATGAACACTGAGCTACGGCTAAATCACACAAGAGCAGGTTCAAACAAGCATGGTAAAAGTGCAAAATATATCAGCATCACAGACTTAGTGAAAATACTAACATGTCAGGAATTAACATCAGGAAGACATGCTTAGAGCAAGATAACAACATGCTACAGGACCAGATCATAGCAATACAAGGCATGGCATGAATCTACTGAAAGCATATAACAAAAGTCCCTTACTGACCATAAGCCAAAAAGGATCAGAAGATATGATGGCACCCATGTAAACATAGCAAGTTTCGTTAACAGATTCAGACTTAGCAGAAAACTAGACATGGCATAAACAGAATTATGAAGGCATGTTTGCGAGCACGATGCACTCAACACAAGGCATTGCATGACAAGTTAAGCATACTACCAGCAGGAAGACATGATCATGAAGCTAAACAAAACAAGAACAAGTTCATAGCATGCATGGATCAACTACAACAACCTTGGCAAAATTGATTAACACATAAACAATCTACCAGGAACATTTTATAGCAAAAGTAGAGCAATATTGAGTCATGCTAGGTTACTCCATAAATGCAAACATGGACATGGATGGATAGAGCACAACCATATCTCAAAATCATCCTTACTGAACATACTCAAAATAAGCATGGATCACTGTGTAGCAACATGAATACATGGCATAAAAATAACAGCAGGGAAATGACTTACTGGAATACCAAGTCCCTGAAATCAGCTATATCACGAGAGCTACTTTGCATGCTTGTGCTAGTCACCACATTGATCACAAAAATACATTGCATACACCCCTATAAAGATGCCATGGCATAGCCCAAAACACATGCAGAGCTCATGCCATATGCAGCACACAATAATCATGGCAAAAATGACAAATGCTCAAGATCTGTTAAGAAACAGGAACTAACATTTTATAGCACTCTTGAACAGCCTTTTAGGCATCAAGATGGACTCAAACAAGCATGTGTAGTGGAACTTAATGAAGAGGAAATCCATATGAACATTTTGATATCTCACATGTGCAAAACGGATCTACGGATGAGAAGTTATGATGCGATGAACATGGCATAAAAATAACACAGATCTGGGACTTAGAGAAAAATAGACCTCCGAGAAAAGTCAACGGGATGGAGTGGTTCCGGGACGGAGTGGAGGCGTTTGGTTCCCGGGACAGGTGGATCTGATCTATCTCTCCCGGATCCGGCGGACGCGGAACTCTGGCGAGGGCGGCGATGGCCGGCGATCGGAGCGGCGCGACGCGGGCAGCGCTGGGGGGCGGGGACGGCGCTCGGCGGCGGAGCACGCGGCGGAGATCTCGGGCGGCGGCCGGGCGGAGGCGGTGGCGGGCGGCAGAGGTGAGCGGGCGCACGGCGGCGGGCGGCCAACGCCGGCGATGGAGCGGCGGGAGCGCCGGCGAGCGGGCGTGGGGCGGCGGCCCAGATCTAGCCCGGGGCGGGCCGGCCTCGGGCCCTGGCGGGCCGTGGTGGGCGCGGAGGAGAGAGAGGGCGGCGGTGGTGAGGTGGCGGCCTCCGATTGGACAAGGGGGCGTTGGCGGACAGGTCCGGCTCGGGCCGGACGTGTCCGGCGGCACGGGGATAAAGAAGACTAGGGTTCGTCCGCGAATTTTTGGGGGGAGGCACATATTTATAGGTAGAGGGAGCTAGGAGATTCCAAATGAGGTGTGGTTTTCGGCCACACGATCATGATCGAACGACCGAGAGGATGGAGGGGTTTGGATGGGTTATGGGCCACTTTGGAGGGGTGTTGGGCTGCAACACACACGAGGCCTTTACGGTTCCTCGGTTAACCGTTGGAGTATCAAACAAACTCCAAATGGCATGAAACTTGACAGCCGGTCTACCAGTAGTAAACCAAGGCCGCTTGGAAAATCTCGGCCCATTCCGAGAAAGCTTAACACCTGCTCATGAAAAGAGGCAAAAGGGGGGCGCCGGAGGACATAGGAGCGCCGGATTGCAAAACGGACAACGGGGAAAGTGCTCGGATGCATGAGACGAACACGTATGCGAATGTGATGCACATAATGACATGATATGAAATGCATGACACGCAAACAAATGACAAGGCAACAACAGCTAATAACTGGAGGACACCTAGCGCAATGGTCTTGGGGCGTCACAACACTCCACCACTACGAGAGGGTCTCATCCTGAGATCTAGAATGGCACCGGAGGGAAAAGGAAGAGGAAGAGAAGAGGTAAAACTAAGTTGCTTCTTTGACAAACGAGTGAAACCAAAGAACCTCGAAGGGTTAAACTGCTTCAAAGAAAGAATACCACGGAGATGATCAAAGTTGAAAACACTTCGTCGGGAAAGAGGAACAAGGAAGAACAACTTCGAACAGCACTTCGGTTGAAAAGAGATGCAAGACTTGATAAGATGAAAAGAACTTGAGCAGAGGACACAACACTCCGGATAAATGGATAAGCATGAAAAGAACACGATCCTCACCATTCGAGATGATGAGAGAAAAGAGCAACATCACAATGCCTTTGGAAGAAAAGAAAGAATGGAATGTCATGAACAGAGGGAAACATGGTCTTGAGAGAGCACGCTTACAACATATTCTCGAACGGAGTTGTCAGATTATCAACAACGTAAGGAGTAAGCTTGTAGTGGGCTTATGGAGAACATCTGAAAACTATGAGGTGAAATTCCGCCACTAACGGAAACAATGGATTTGAATTGATATCAACAAGGAGACAAGAAACTTATATCACCCGGAGGATAAATGAAGAACTTGGGTCATTTATGAGCACCATAAATAGCAACAATCCTTAGGGAAAGCTTTAGGTGAAATATAACCCAAGATAACTCCAATGAAGAGATTGATGGGTTGAAAGGATCTCTTGAACGAAGAGAAAATGATGGATCTAAATATCTCATTGCTGACAACTTGTGAATCGTGAAACACGAAGAGAAATTGTCAATTATGACATAACACCACCTCACAAGATAAGAGAGAAAGAATCGCACTTCGGAATGCAAGATGAAGAACACTTGAGCTTGTTTGAAAAGAATCTCAATGAACACTTCGAGAAGGAATTAAATCCTTGATGAGCCGTCATGTAGAGTCTACATGAAGAACTCCAGTCACAAAAGGATGATATAAGGAAATTGAAGTTGAAAACACAAGGTGAAGCCTTGCGATGATTTAGATGGATCTTCATGATGATATAATTGAGAGCACTTGGATCTCCGGGAAAAGAAAGATGAGCAATTGAAACTGAGAATTGATATGATGAACCACTCCGGAAAGTAGGAATTGAATAAACTCAATGAAAAAAGAATAAGAATTACATTATGCTTATTCTTCGCCAATTTAAATTGATGACAAGCAACGGATTTGGCATACTGCCTATTCTCGTTGAAAAGAATTAAAGAGACATATAGCGCAAACTTGGGAAGGTCTTCAATGAACCACCATTAGGATTTAGAAAGAACGAATGCATTGATATGATAACCAAGGAAGAGAACTCTCAAACGAACCACCGTAAGAATTGAAAATGAAAGTAGCAAAGGCACAATTCACTGGGAAGAATTATAAAAATGAATGAAGATACTTGAGAGAATTTAGACACAAGTGAAACAAAGAGATCACAAGCTGAATAGAGAATACTTGAACGATGCACTGGTAAGATTTGAAGAACGAGAGCTGAAAGCTGGAATGAATAATTCTGAGATGATGGCCTCCGGATAATCAAACTGAAAAATACTCCCGAATTACTCCGGATGGGTGAAAAGTATTTTCATAATCAAAACAATTATGAGAGGATGGCATCAGGCTTGAACTACACGTCTTTGGAAAAACGGGTAAGATTTAAGTAGAACTCTTCTTCGGTCTTCAAATGTTGAGAATGACAATGCGAAACACAAACATGAGTTGTTGAGATACTCCGGGATGAATATTAGAAAGGTTGAACCGACGATGAAAATAATTTGAAAGATCTTGGGGAAAGACATTTGACTGATGATAGTTCATTCTTAGGTCAAACTTCGAAAAGAATTTAGGATAGCTCCGGAAAAATTAGAAGAGTCAGGTAAGATCCTGGGAAAAGACCGGTTGAGTTAAATAGCTTGGATGAGATAACATCCTGAAAAGAACTTGCACGAATTGAGAATGGAAACTAGAATCTTCTGAGATTTCTTCAGCGCTCCGGAACAATTGAATAGCAAGAAGTGGATGCTTAAGAGGTGCACCGACATGAGAAAACATTTGAAACGAGGAAACGGATATGATCAACAAAGCTTGAAATGAATCCACCATAGAAGAAAAGAACGAAGAATAAAACACTTGAAGCTTCGTTAGAATCTTCCTGAGAATCACCGGAAAAGAACATTGACGGAAAGCAATGGAGAGACTTCCATCAATAAAATGGATAGTTGATTAAGAAACCTGAATTCTTGAAGAAAAAGGGTGGGAGGGCGGGAAAACAAAGGAAACTTGGGACAGATGAAACAAATAACATTGAGAAGATTTGAGTTGACCTTGCGGATGTTGAAAAAGATCGGATCCACTTGAAGAGAAAACATGCTGGTTGAAAAGGATTAACATGACAATATCGATTATCATGAAGGATTAGTATTCACATAGAAATATGAGAACACCATTTAGGAACGGTATGGAATCAACACCTGACTCCGATGCAACTCGAATACCACAACTGAAAACAAAAACAAAGGATTGGCTTGCAAAATAAGCCGGAACAAACATATGATAGAGATTTCATCCGAAGTTTTCGTGGTGGGGCCCACACGGGCTCGATCGTACAACACCATCATGTACAAGGCAGTGCACATGACATATGAAGCGTCCCCGAGTCAGCATAGCCAAGGACTCTTTAAGACACAACGAGACCACTGTAAAACCAACCGTGGATAGGCGGGACCACTAGATGTCGAACCCCAATCTCATATCATGCATCTGTCGGAAAGATATCCTAGGAGCTACTTGAATTCCCACTTATGAACTCCTGAAACTTTCTGGTTATGCAATCAGGTGTTTGGGATATAGGGGAAGCATAATATCTCACCCAAACTAACAATACCTACATCCAGCTGTATCCATCCTTCAACACATAACCAAGAAACCTTCGGAAATCATTTACCTCAACCTTCGAAAAGCATCCGTTATACGAGTTATGGCAATACTCCCGAACTCCCGCCCCAGTACTGGGTGGCGTCGAGGTTATCTCACCAACAACTGCATAAAAGAGATTTTCGATGTCGGCGAAACTCATGTATTCCAGAACTGCAACGATAAAATTGTGATGACAACACCTCGGAGCTCAACTCCCGGGGACACTGCCACAACCCCTAAATGTCAGGAGGCACCAAGAACAATGTTATCGTCACAAAACCATCGGAACTATTCTAAGATACCCGCGTGATCCTAAATTTTTTTACTGAAATTTGAGAAGAGAAGAGTCAAAACTCTACGTCAGGAGGCCTCACCAGAGCGACGAAGGGACTGAGGAGTAAAAAGAATCCTACTCTCCAATATATATAATCCTATAAGACTCAAAACATTTTTCTAGACTCAACAACGCCAGCGATTCGATCAAGCAGGGGGCTCCTAAGTCGGGGAAGGCTCTGATACCAACTCCAGGCACCGAGACGTAGGGCTGTTACTTCCTCTGTGAAGGTCCTGAACTCGTAAACTCGCCTGTACAACTACTCCATAGCTAGGATCATGCCTCCTCATACCTATCCCCCATTCTACTGTCAGACTTAGACCTACGACAGTTGGCGCCCACCGTGGGGCAGGTGTCTGTCACACCCTAGCTAGTCCATGCATTTGAGTGTGCATCATGTTTACTTTCATCAGAAACTTGAAATGGGGAAGGCAGAACCCCCAACACCCCCCCTGGAATCAACTAGGGTTTACTAAAAATAATTTCAATGAACCTGAAATGCCCTTCTAAAATGTTCACCCTCTTTGCCTTGGGTTAGATCCTCTGGGAAAATAGGTGCACATTTTTCTAGGTCAATAGAAGGTCACTGATTTAAATCATAAATATTTGAATTTGGGCATTTAAATGCTATTAAATAATTTAAGTGCTCAAATAATTCTGGAAATAATTGTTTGCTGTTAGGAATAATCCCAATAGAGCCCACAATTATTTTCAGGATTTTAGAAAGTGCCTAGGTATTTTAAATAAAGCCCTAAAGCTACAGAAAAATAGAAAAAGAAACAAAATCAAAAAAAGGGGGAAAGCAGCCCAGCTGGCCAGCCCACCTGGCGGCCCAGCCCACCAAGGGCAGGGAGGTCTTCTTCCTCCCGCCAGGAGGACGCCGAGCGCGTGGCCGACGCATGCCCGGCCACCTCCTGCTTGCCTGGCTGTCCTCCCATCGCCCTGGATCTTCCTCGCGTCGCCACGCACCTTCCCCAACCCCCTCTCACTCTTCCCCGTGCTTCTCCTCTCCTCTGTCTCGCTCTCCCCCTCTGTCCCGAGCGCATTGGAGAGCACCGCCGTGCACCACCGCGACCACCGCCTCCCTCTCGCCTCTCCGACGTGCCCACGAGGTCCGCCTCGTCGCCCTAGTCCTCTCCGCCAGGCCACGCGGCGCCGGACGCCCCCGAGCGCCTCCATGCCGTCGTCTTCAACCTTCCGATGCCGGAGATCTCCATCGCCGCCTCGCTTGCTCCGGCCCCTCCCCGAGCTCGCTGATCTTCCTTGCGTGATCCCCGTGAGCCCCTGAACCGATTCCCCCTCTCCTTTTCCCTGTACGTCCGCCGTAGCCGTCATATCCGTCAAGCCCGAAGCTCACCGCCGCCGTCCATGGCACCGCCGCGGCCACAGCTGCTGCCACCCGTGTCTGAGCTCATCAGCATGCTCAGCGCAACCCTAGGAGCACGATGCACTCACCATCTCCTCCCCTAGTGCCCCGTAGCTCTATTTTCATCGATGGCCGAACCACGGCCGCCGCAAACCTCGTCGCCGGCGTCGATTCCGGCAACCATTTGGTCCAGCTCCACCACCCACACACGCGGCTCAGCCCCAGCTTTCGATAGAACCCAACCACGCTCCAAACGGTGGTCTGTAGCGCGATCCCGACGCCCCCGCCGCGTTCGGCCTCGCCGGCGGCTAAACGCCGGTGGGGTTGACCGGTCTGACCCCACAGCTCCATTGACCTCCCCCCTCTCTCTCAGTGACATGTGGGCCCGGCCCTGTTAAGTTTTAGTTAGGATTAATTTAACAACTAATTAATCCCTGTTTAGTTAATTGGGTCACTGACGCGTGGGCCCAACCCCATCAACTAAACCAGTTTAGGTTTATTTTTAGATTAGGATTAGCCACAGACACTGACGTGTGGACCCCACACGTCAGGTTTGACCTGTTCAGCCGCCTTTGACCTGCTGACGTAAGCATGACGCTGTGCTGACGCATTATATCATTTTCTGGTATTAATTTTATTCAGAAAATTCCAGAAAATAGTTCAAACTTCAAAAATTCATAGAAATTCAACCATAACTCCAAATGAGATAAATTATATATGAAAAATTATCAAAAAAATTCAATCTATCCATCTGTAATGGTTTCATGCATGACAAAACAAGTTTACCTTGCTGTTTAAGCAGAATAAGGAAATGCACTATACATGCCATATTTAATGAGCTACTATTTGAATCTTTGATTCAAATGAGCTCATCCCTTTCTATTCTATATTGCATTAGGCCAAGACACCAACATATTGATTCAAATGTGTTGATTGTGTTCCGATGTGCTCTTCGTGGTAGGTTCTGCCTCCGAGGATATTCACGAGTATCCAACTGAAGGGCAGTATCCCACTACCACTCCATCAGGCAAGCAACCATTGATCATTCCGACACAAACCCATGTGTCTCGCCTCTGCTCTTGTTTACTGCATTAAGACAACGCGTTTCAAACTGTTGTGTGCTACGGTAGTTGAACCCTTATCCTCTGCATGACCTGTCATTGCCACAGTAACTAGATGAAACCCACTAGCATGTGTAGGAGTTGATTGAGCCATGTTTTGTGATTCCTACCTTGCCATGCCTGCTATGCTTAGAGTTGTGTCAGGTTTGGTTCATCTGGGTGATGGGCTAGAGTGAAATGCTTATGTCAGTAATATGTGGGATGTGTTGAACATGTTTGGTAAAGGTATCGATGAGAGGCCATGTAGGAGTACATGGTGGGTTGTTTCATTGAGGTCGTCCATAAGAACTGAGATCTGTATGTGTGATTTAAGATGCAGTTACTACCGTACATTGGGCCCGAAACAAATGGACCCTCTCGGCTTCTTAGTCACCCTCGTACTCTGTCCAGGAGTTGCACTTAGTTTCTAGTGTTTGTAGGTTATGTGTTGGCGGCCGTGCATAGCGCTGACCCTAGGGGTGGGCTATGTTGCGGTAGATACACCATGGCCGGGTGTACCGAGTCACCCGTTTGGTGTCTCGGGAACCCTGTTCACATTGTTCGGGGCCGTATGTGGAAACCTCGGCCGGACTCCCTGCGGATGGAACCTGGATAGGCGATAAACCTGGACTAGGGGCTTAGGTGTTTAGGTAGGCCGTGGCCGACACCCTCGGTGGGCTTCCGCTTGAAGGTTGCCGAGTACATGTCGTGTAGACGGCGGTAAGCGGTGAAAGCATGTATGACGAAGTACACCCCTGCAGGGTATAAAACTATTCAAATAGCCGCGTCCGTGGTAAAGGACTACTTAGTTGCCTATACAGTTCATAGACAAGTTAATGGATACTACTAAAAGACTCAAGATAAGTGTGAGTACCGAGGATGGCCCTCTCGCAGGATGTCGAGGGAGGATCCACGGTGGAGTATTGTGTTGGTGAGTAGTGGACCCGTGTGCGAAAGCTATTTTACTAAAGAGGTTCCGTAGGATAGCTTAGCCAAGAGTCAAAGCTGGCTTGCTACATAACCCCCACCACCTTCTTGAGAATGAGCATGTATAGTAGGTTCTGATGTAAGACTTGCTGAGTACCTTTGTACTCATGTTTGCTTATTTATTGTTTTCAGACGACAACACTGCCCCCTCCGATGGGTTTTATGTAGACCTTGACGTCGACGAGTGACTAGCCACCCAGGTGGTGATCCCGGCCATGGAGGGCCCTATGTAGATAGACAGGCTTCGAGAAGCCTTCTTTCTTTCTTGAGTCTGTACTCAGACTAGTTGCTTCCGCATGTGCTTGTATGATTGTATGACTTGAGTGTGGGGTCATGTGACCCCTATCTGTATGAACATGTTATGTATGGCTCCCTGGAGCCTTTAAATAAAGTACTTGAGTTGTAGAGTTTTGTTGTGATGCCATGTTGTATGTACTCATATCGGGCATATTGTGTGTATGATTGAAATGCTTGGTATGAGTGGGATCCAACAATCTAGTTGTTTATCCTTCGCAGCCTTTCTTATGGGGAAATGTAGTCTAGTGTTCCTCGAGCCATAGTAGTCCGCTACAGCCCGGTTCATCGGAGTCCTGCTAGCCCAGCACTACTGTTAAGGACACTTGACTAGCCGGCATGTGTTTCACTTCGTCCCTATGTCTGTCCCTTCGGGGAAATGTCACGCGGTGATCTCCGGAGTCCTGCCTAGCCTGCTACAGCCCGGGATCCCCGGAGTCCTGTTAGCCCAGTGCTACAGCCCGGAATCACTCGTTGATGACCGACATGTTCGATGTGATTCATGTATGCCTGTCTCCATAGGGCTGTGCCGCTTTGGGTTCACGACTAGCCATGTCGGCCCGGGTTCTCGATCATATGGATGCTAGCGACATTGTCATATACGTGAGCCAAAAGGCGCAAACGGTCCCGGGCCATGGTAAGGCGACACCCGTGGGATACCGTGCGTGAGGCCGCAAAGTGATATGAGGTGTTACCGGCTAGATTGATGTGGCTTGAAATCGGGGTCCTGACAGTGTCTTAGAAGTTTGTTGGAGAAGTTGTGATTTTTCTGATTCCCATCATCATGGTTTCTGGCGGAGGATTGGCACAGGGCCATGAGATCTGCCTTGGCGCGCGTGTATTCATTGCCGACGGCTCCGCTTGGCTCCACGAGGCTCCACTCGACGTCGATGCGCTCCCCATCCGCGGGGCGACACACTTCTGCGCATGCGTCCGCGGCGTCCTTCTTCGACAGCCGTCGACTCAGTATTAGTCAGCTCCAACGATGTCCTCGCTCGCCGTTTCTCGCCGGCGCAAGCGATCCGGTCGGTCACGACTTCAGTGGTGGGTGAGGCACGCGGTGGCCCGCCAATCGGCCACCCCACAAATCGCGGCGATCGAGCCCGATGAAACTTTCTACGGCCTATTCGACCTGTCAACTGGCTCCATCGAGACTGCATCCGAGTGCGACAGCAGTGACCCTGCGGCAGAAGTCTTGATGGTCAATGGACCGCGCAGTCCTCCTGGCTTCCCCCACAATGACGGTGGCGATGGCATTAGCGATCCGTCGCGCATCCATGAAGAGTACCGCCCCGAACCCCTCTCTTCGCAATAGAGGGAAGATCTTCTCCGCCGCAATATGGATGCACTTCACACTCCTATCGTTGGAGAAACCCCCGAGGCCCGGGCCTTGTAGGAGGCACGCCTGGCCAACTTGGCAGCGGATTCCTGAGTCCAGTCGATGACAACTTTTTCCACCTCCGAGTCAGGTATACCAAACTCCGATCTAGAATCTCACAGCTGCATCCCGAATAGCAGAGTCAATTCAACCTTCCCAGTCAGAAGCTGGCAGAGGCTAGATGCAGATCCGGGCTTTACTCCAGGCAGCAAGAGAGAAAAATACAGTAGTATTTGTGTCGCGGAATAGGATTCATAGCAAATCTATGGTAGCAGACACTGTCCAATCTTCTCACAGCCCAAGATCGCCTCTGCGGCGTGAGGGACGTGGGCACCGGCCGGATCAGTACAGGAACCGTGAGCAGTATGATCATCGACTCGACCACGATGACCATCGTCGAGTGCCCATGCCTCCTCCGGGGAGTAGGTCATACGTGCATCGGCGGGAAGAGGACAGGCGCCCCCATAGTGGCGAACGAAGAATTCCAGTCGACCCGGAGAGCCAGGCTTTGATGCGAGATCTATTCTTGTTCAAAGTCTGGTTGATAGGAACAGGGCATACAGAGAGGGCCATGATAGAGATTATCCGACTGGAAGCAGGGTGCATGTTTCTGGTCCCGAGTGTTTCAGCAAAGCCATCAGAGCAGCAGTGATCCCTCCCAACTTCAGGTTGGCGACTAGAGTAAGCAAGTTCACTGGCGAGTCCAAGCCTGACACTTGGTTTGA
The DNA here is from genome assembly GCA_034509565.1 of Triticum monococcum. NCBI lineage: Eukaryota > Viridiplantae > Streptophyta > Magnoliopsida > Poales > Poaceae > Triticum > Triticum monococcum. The sequence goes on along the minus strand of CM067842.1, from coordinate 196,748,735 downwards.
GGACTACCGAGTGGCTGTGCAGATCGGTGGCGGCAATGATGAAGTGGCCATGAAGCACCCTCCTTTGATGTTGGAGGGCTCAGCCAGAGCGTGGTTGAATCAGTTAGCACCTGGCAGCATATATAGTTGGGAAGAACTTGCCCGAGTGTTTGTTAGAACCTTTGAAGGTACATGCAAAAGGCCGGCGGGGTTGACAGAGCTGCAGTCCTGTGTGCAGAAGCCGAATGAAACCTTGAGAGATTATATCCAGAGGTGGATCACATTGCACCATACAGTGGAGAATGTGTCAGATCACCAAGCAGTTTGTGCCTTCAAGGAAGGTGTTAAGTACAGTGAGTTGAATCTGAAGTTCGGTCGGACAGGAGATATGTCCCTGAGACAAATGATGGAGATTGCCACCAAGTATGCCAATGGTGAAGAGGAAGACCGACTCCGGAGTGGCAAGCATAAAACAGTCGCCCAAGAAACCGGAGGAGGGAATTCCATTCGGAAACAGAAGTGCAAGGCCGAACCAGCTACTCCTGGTGAAGCTTTAGTTGTGGCCCAAGGGAAATTCAAGGGGAAGCCCAAAGGGCCCTAGACTCCCAAGAAAGTTAAAGATCAAGATGGGAATGATGTGTTGGATTTACCATGTCACATTCATACAAAAAAAGATGAAGAGGGGAATCTCATTTACCCTAAGCACACCACTCGACAATGCCCTGATCTAGCAGTTCCGAGAGAAACAACCCGAGGAGAAGGAAAAGGAGTCAGACAAGGGTGAGGAAAGGGAAGAAGATGATGATGGTTTTCCCAATGTCAATTCACTCTGATGATTTTTGCTGATGTTGAGAGCAAAAGTCGATTGAAAGTTATTAACAGAGAGGTGAATATGGTTGCTCCGGCAACACCCAGTTATCTGAAGTGGTCCCTGACTGCCATCACATTCGACCAGTCAGATCATCCAGCACATATAGCCACCCCTGGGAGGCAAGCGCTGGTAGTCGACCCTGTTGTTGAAGGCACTCGACTGACTAAAGTACTGATGGATGGTGGTAGTGGTCTAAATATCCTTTATTCTGAAACTCTGAAAGGGATGGGCATTCCGATGTCCAAGCTTAGCGAAAGCAATATGAGTTTTCATGGCGTTATACCTGGCAAGAAGGCCCAATCACTCAGCCAGATCGCCCTTGATGTGGTTTTTGGTGATTCCAAGAATTACCGCAAGGAGAAGTTGACATTTGAAGTGGTGGACTTCAAGAGTGCTTACCATGCTATTCTGGGAAGGCCCACTTATGCATGTTTTATGGCTCGACCATGTTACGTGTATCTCAAATTGAAGATGCCTGGTCCCAGAGGGGTGATCACTATCACTGGCAATCGGCGGAAGGCAGAAGAGTGCCTCCAGAAGGGCTAAAAAATTGCCGATGCACAAATGGCAGTAGTAGAATTGCAAGAGTACCAGAAAAATGCAGATCCGAATGATTTGCTGCGAGCTAAGAAGCCTGCCACAAACTCTGCATTTCAGTCTTCTGGAGAAACGAAACTCTGCATATTCACCCGACCGATCCCAATGCGCTCCGACTCATATTTCAACGACACTCGACAGCAAATAGGAAGAAGCGCTCGTCCAGTTCCTCCGTGAGAACTGCGACATCTTTGCATGGAAACCTTCTGACATGCCGGCTGTACCTAGGGGACTGGCTGAGCATCGTTTGCGAGTCGACCCGAAAGTGAAACCTGTCAAGGAACATCTCCGACGGTCCGCCATCCAGAAGAGAAAAGCAATTGGTGAGGAAGTGGCTCAGCTCCTGGCAGCTAAGTTCATCCGAGAAATCTACCACTCCGAGTGGCTCGCAAATGTTGTCATGGTCCCCAAGAAGGGCGATTCACTTTGCATGTGCATTGACTTCAAGCATATCAATTGGGCCTGCCTGAAAGATCATTTTCCTCTCCCCCGCATCGACCAAATCGTTGACTCAACTGCGGGGTGTGAGCGATTGTCTTTTTTGGATGCCTATTCTGGGTACCATCAGATCTGACTGTATGGACCTGATAAGATAAAAACGACTTTCATCACTCCATTCGGATGCTTCTGTTATGTCACCATGCCATTCAACCTCAAGAACGCTGGAGCCACATTCATGAGGATGATCTAGAAGTGTCTGCTCACTCAAATCAGTCGGAATGTGGAAGCATACATGGATGACATTGTGGTCAAGTCACATAAGGGTTCCAACCTGCTGGCTGACCTTGCTGAAATCTTTGCCAACCTCAGAAGATATGATATCAAGCTTAATCCATCAAAGTGCACATTCGGAGTCCCTGGCGGAAAGTTACTCGGTTTCCTTGCTTCCGAACGAGGGATCGATGCTAACCCAGAGAAAGTTGCTGCTATACTTCGGATGAAACGCCCTGTGTGTGTGCACGATGTCCAGAAGCTTACTTGTTGTTTGGCCGCCTTGAGTCGATTCATTTCTCGCCTCGATGAAAAGGCATTGCCTCTTTACCGACTAATGAAGAAGTCTGATAAGTTTGAGTGGACCCCCGAAGCTGATGCAGCGTTTGTAGAGCTCAAAGTCCTGCTTTCCACCCAGCCGGTGCTTGCCGCACCAATCAGCAAAGAGCCTTTACTGCTTTATATTATAGCCACTAGACAATTTGTCAGTACAGTACTCACGGTCAAGCGGGAAGAAGAAGGAAAAGCCTATTAAGTTCAGCTCCCAGTATATTATGTTTCTGAAGTTCTGACTCCATCGAAGCAAAGATATCCGCACTATCAGAAGCTTTTTTATGGGATTTACATGACCACGAAGAAGGTTGCACACTATTTATCTGATCATTCCATTACAATCATCAGCGACGCTCCATTATCAGAGATTCTGAACCACAGAGATGCAACTGCTCGAGTGGCGAAGTGGGCGATTGAACTCCTTCCCCTGGACATCAAGTTTGAGGCAAAGAAAGCTATCAAGTCCCAAGCAATAGCAGATTTCCTCGCTAGTGGATCGAACAGCAACTTCCGGCCGAAATTCACTCGGAGCATTGGACCATGTTCTTCGATTGCTCCAAGATGCTGAATGGATCCGGTGCTGGGGTGGTGTTGGTATCCCCTCGTGGTGACAAACTCAGCTATGTTCTCCAGATTCACTTTGACTCTTCCAAAAACGAAGCCGAATATGAGGCACTTCTGTACGGGCTGCGTATGGCCATTTCACTCGGCGTCCATCGCCTCATGGTCTATGGCGACTCGGATTTAGTGGTCAATCAGGTGATGAAGGAGTGGGACGTCAGAAGCCCAGCTATGACTAGTTATTGCAATGCAGTGAGAAATTTAGAAAAGAGGTTTGAGGGGTTGGAGCTCCATCACATACCCTGACTAAAAAATCAAGCAACTGATGATCTAGCAAAGATAGGTTCCAAGAGGGAAGCCATTTGTCGGGGGTGTCTGATCCCTCGCACACCTATGGAGATCGGCGGACCGAGCCCCTTTTGGTTCGGCAGGGGGCGGTGGATGCACAAAGAGCAGATCGAGGCAAAACACACGAGCGAGACGATCGATTTACCCAGGTTCGGGCCGCACGGATGCGTAAAACCCTACTCCTGCTTTGGTGGTTGTATTGAGTTCTTTCTCGGGAGCAGCGAGTGCTACAGTACACTCAAGCAGCTGGCGAGACCGAGTGTGAGAATGGCTGTCCTCCCCCTCTCTGTTGCGCATGGGCCTCCTTTTATATGTCTAAGGGGTTATCGACACGTGGCAACAGAGGTGAGGGTAAAAATGTAAAAGGGGTGGTAGTTGGCTCCACCGCCTACATGTCGCATCCTACCTAACTCTGACGGCAGGGGACAAGGGCATTAAATGCCCGTCTGTGTCACCTTGACGGCCCAGAGAGGGACCCCTAGGAATGCCACCGTTTGCCACGATGGCTAATTGTGAGCGCCTGCTTGCCACCGCATGCCCCCGGCTGCACAGCCTCCTGCCACGTACGCCAGGAATGGTCCCAGGGCGACACGTTGGTGGGTGAGCTGGAGCGCGGGCTGCGGGGTTGTAGCTTGCCGCGGCAAGCGCCTTGCCGCGGATGTAGTCTTGTCGCTTCCGGGAGCTTGTCGCTTACCGGGCCTTGCCGGGGCGCGTGGTGCGCCGCAGCGAGCTTCTTGAGATGCTTTGGTTGGTCTTCCCGGCAAGCTCCTCTTGCCGGGGTCTCGTCTCCTTCCCGGCAAGCTCCTCTTGCCAGACCTTGTCTCCTTCCTGGAAAGCTCCTCTTGCCGGGCCTTGTCTCCTTCCTGGCAAGCTCCTCTTGCCGGGGCCTTGTTTGGCTCTTGGATACTTTGTTCCTGAATGGCTCCAAAGGAACCACGGAGGGTCTCGGCGGTCACCCGGCAAGCCTTGCCGCGGGTCGCTGCGACTGCCCGTGCACAAGTTCGGGGTACTAAGGTACCCCTACTTTAGTACACCGATAGGAGCCCCCGGGCCTGGGCCATACACGGTGCCGAGTGCTGTTGGGCTAGGCCCAAAACAGTGCACGGGCACGCGCGGCCTAGGTCATGCCATAACTCACTCCGCATCCACCACGCTCTCCCCAAACGGCACATGTCAAACGCGGCATCGTGGGAGAGATCGCGGGCGGTTTTCGAGGTGCCCACTCCCCACGATCACGGGGTGGGGAGAGGCCGTCCCATTCGTCACCTCGGTTCTGCACGCCTGCCACGCGGTTCCAATGCACTCGGGGTCGCGGATGGCGGAGGCGGGAATCGGGGCCGTCTTGGGTCGAGGCAGCGGGTCGGCCCCAGCTCCCTGCCTCCCCGCGTCTTGATTCGCTGAGCGGGGCGGCCGAGCCCCCACCTCGCTCCTTTATAAGGAGCGGGAAGAGAGGACGTGAGCTTGCATCCTCCCATCTTCTCCTTCCTTCAGCTTCTGCTCCCCCTCCTCCCATTCGCCATGGAGAGAGGGAACCCTGGTCCTTCGTTAGTGGCGGCAAGGATTGCTGCCAGGCAACGCATCCCTCCCTCTCCCGCACCCGTGGTGGCGGAGCCAACCGTAAGGGGAAGAGGGAGGGGGCGAGGTCGTGGACGAGGCCGTGGCGCTCGAGGACGAGGTGGACGAGGCGGCGCGTCGGCTTCGCCTCCGCCGGCGGCTCCTCCTCTCGCGGTGGCCCATGCCGGGGACGACCCTTGCGAGTTCTTCGTCAGGCTGCACCGGGCGCCTCGTCGTCGCCTCCGACTCCCAAATCCATTTGCGGAAGTGGTGGAGTTGGACCCGCCCGAGACGCTGAGACTGCAGATGAGGGGCTGTGGGATCAGCGGCACGCGGGTCCGCGCCGAATTCCCAGCCCCCGGCGTGATGTATCTCGGCCGAGGGTGGAAGACGTTCGCCCGCATCCACAGCTTGATGCCGGGGCTCACCCTCCACTTTAAGTTGGTGGAGGGCGATGTCCTCTCCGTCAAGGTCTTCGGGTTCTTCAGCGTCCGGGCCCGATGCTGCGTGGAAAGCTCCTCCGACAGTGAAGGCTCCTCCTCGAGCAAGAGTGAAGAGGAGGGGAGCGACAGCGACGACGAGGGGAACGGGCGGCAGGATGGCGGGTCCGACTGGTGTCGGGCGCCGCTCCGTGCGGCACCGATGACCCCATCATCTGTGTCGCTGGCTCCTTGAACTCCCCGGGGGCGTCTCCTTGGGCGGCTAGCGTAGGGAGGCTGCAGAAGAGGAAGAGGGCTGGTGGCAAGGCCGTTAAGCTGGAGTACGAGAGCGTGGTGCCCTCGACAGCATGCTGACGTCCTGCCGCCTCGTCTTTGAGCCCTGCTTCCAGCGCTGCCATCACCATCCAGCCTTGACGGCCCCCGGGATGTTCTCTTGGTGTCTTCTGGCACCCGTAGTTCGCCTAGGCGCTACTTTTGCCCTTCTCGCCTCCTTGACCTACCTCCTGAAAAGAGGGACAGGAAAAGGATTACAGGCATCTTATCTTTTTAATTTGTAGGCCTTCGGGCCTTAGCTGCATTTAAAACTTGTAATCCTCTCTTTTCATGTTTTTCATCCTCTATGGACTGTACCTGTGTGGAATGTTTTAATGAAAAGGGGATGTTTGCCGGGTCATTTGTCTCGCGGGTAGAAGCCACGCCAAGGAGCAGATCCTTGGTATCTTACAGATAGACATTCCTTCCCGGTAACAGGCCCTGCCGTCTCCCCGCGTCGCTCGATCTTTCTCACGCTCTTGGCGGAGGCAGGGACAAGGCGGGTGCGGCCCCTCGTTTCATCCCTTTCCTGCCGCGACTGCGACCAAAACATGGCCCTGGGGCCCCAGGGACCAGAGCTAAGGGAGCACGGTGGCTTTCGGGAAGAAACGAGGCTTTGTATTCCCAGTCCAAAAGAGAATGCATGAAGAGGGATGAAAGACTTATCTGAGGTTGCAGCCCCCGGCAACTCTGGCTTGCCATGGGGTGAACCTTGGTACTTGCAGCCCCCGGCAACACAGGCTTTCCTGGGTCTAGATGCCGGCACATCCTTCTTCCCCTTTTCATCCCCATGCGGTCCGGCAAGGATATGCGAGTCCTGCGAACCAAAGGAAACAAAGGAAGGACAAAGGGACGCACACTAGACCTCTAAGTTAGGGGTTAGCTGCTGTTAGGCACTATCAACCCTAACCGAGGACTCGACTCGACCTAGCATGCATGCTGTAACTCTGGGCGCCAGCGCTTCATTATCTTGTGCTCAGGGTCTGCGCCTGGCTTTGTACAAAGGATTACATGCAAAAGCGGCAAGACTTGTACAAAAGGGTGGTTGCCGGACAGGGTCCGACACCCGCGCCTTACGGGTAAAACTGACGAAGAAGCTCGATATTCTAGGAGTTGCTCACTGTACGCCATCTTCGGTCTCCAGGCGGACAGCGCCAGGCCTGGTGACTTGTTTCACCCGGTAAGGGCCTTACCACTTCGGCGTCAACTTGTTGGAATTCTTGGCGGACTGAATGCGCCGAAGAACAAGGTCGCCTTCCTCGAGGCTCCTGGCGTTAACTTTGCGGCTATGATAGCGGTGCAAAGCTTGCTGGTAGCGAGCGGTTCGCACAGCAGCCTGGAGACGATCTTCCTCAAGGAGCAGCGCGTCATCTTGCCATAGCCGCTCTTGCTCAAGCTCATCATAAGCGAGCACTCGAGGTGACCCGTATACGAGTTCCGTGGGGATAACTGCCTCCGCTCCATAGACTAGAGCGAAGGGTGTCTGTCCAGTGGCTCGATTTGGCGTCGTCCTAATCGACCAAAGAACCACCGGTAGCTCCTCGATCTAGTTGCGTCCGCGCTTGTGCAGCCTGTCAAAAGTTCTGGTCTTGAGCCCGTCCAGCACTTCAGCATTTGCCCTCTCCGCTTGACCGTTGCTTCTCGAATGAGCAACAGAAGTGAAGCAGACCTTGGCGCCAAGGTCTTGGACGTACTGCATGAAGGTGCGGCTCATAAATTGCATACCGTTGTCGGCAATTATCCTGTTAGGGATCCCGAAACGGCAAACAATCGACCTGAAGAATTTGATCGCGGACTGCGCCGTCACCTTCCTCACTGGTTCCACTTCCGGCCACTTTGTGAACTTGTCGATTGCAACGTACAAGTACTCAAAGCCCCCGACAGCTCGGGGGAAGGGGCCGAGGATATCGAGCCGCCAGACCGAAAATGGCCAGGATAAAGGGATCGTCTGGAGAGCTTGAGTTGGCTGGTGTATCTGCTTGGAATGGAACTGGCACGCTTCACACTTGGTTACTTGTGCAGTTGCATCCTGGAGGGCTGTCGGCCAGAAGAAGCCTTGCCGGAATGCTTTTCCGACAAGAGGTCTTGCGCCAATGTGGTGACCACATATGTCTCCGCGTATCTCTGCCAACAGCTTCTGTCCATCTTCCCGAGGAATACACTTCAATTTCACACCATTGAGTCTTCTTCTGCACAGTGTGTTGTCGACAAACTGGTACATACTAGACTGCCGGGCTACTCTTTCCGCTTCTTCTGGTTCCTCGGGAAGCTCTCCTGTCTGAAGGAAATAGACAATCTGCTGCGCCCATGTTGGAGCCTGTGGCTCGACAACAAGGACTAAAGGCACATCTGCTGCTGCAGGAACGTCCGCTTCTACGGCGAGAGCCTGCGGCTCTGCCGGAGCCTAACGTTCCCCGGCAAGCTTGCTGGAGCAAAACTTGTCGGGAGAGTCTGCTGCAACGGAACAAACCCTGGGGCTTGCCGGAGCAGACCGCTCCTCAGCATTCTTGGCTTCGATCTTGGGGACCTTCTTGGCGGCGGCTTCGGGGAGCTCTGCCGGAAGATAGTCACCAGATATCAACTTCCTCTTCTTGCTCTGTCCAGTTGATGGTGTTACGGATGGCTGAGTCAGCTTGAGCACAAAGGTCCCTGGTTCCACAGGTAACTTAAGTGCTGCGCACTTTGACAGGCCATCAGCAATTTCGTTCTAAGTTCTTGGAACATGTTCCATTTGCAGGCCGTCAAAGCGCTCTTCCATCTTCCTCACTTCATCAACGTAAGCTTCCATCAATGGACTCTGGTAATCTTTGTTCACTTGGCGGACGACAAGCTGCGAGTCACCCCTGACAATGAGCTTCTTAATCCCAAGTTCTGCCGCGATCCTGAGACCGGCAAGCAAGCCTTCATACTCTGCAGTATTGTTTGTCGCTTGCTCCTTGGGAAAGTGCATCTGGACTATGTACTTGAGGTGCTCTCCGGTGGGTGCGACAAGAAGTACACCGACACTGGCGCCTTGCAGCGAGAAGGCACCGTCAAAGTACATGAGCCACTCTTTGCTTGCTTCCTTGGCGGGGATGCTCATCTCCGGAATTTCTTCGTCGGGAGTTGGCGTCCACTCTGCTATGAACTCTGCCAATGCTCTGCTCTGGATTGTTGATGTACTCTGAAACTTGAGACCAAAGCTTGACAGTTCCAGTGCCCACTCGACAATCTTGCCTGTTGCTTCTGGATTTTGCAATATCCTCTTCAGCGGAAAGCGAGTGACAACTGTGATCTCGTGTGCTTGGAAGTAATGGCGCAGCTTTCTCGAGGCCATGAGGAGGCCGAAAAGCAGCTTCTGCACACCAGAGTACCTTGACCTAGCCCCCTGTAAAAGGGAGCTGACAAAGTAAACTGGGCGCTGCACCATTTTCTTCCGTATCTCCTCTTGCATCTGCGTAGACCCTTGCTTGTCGGGACCAGAGCTTGTCGGGGAAGCCCCCCGCTTGTCACTGGATGTGCTTGCCGCGGCCGCTGGCTCGTTGTCGGCCTCCTGTTCCGCTACTAATGCAGCACTAACCACTTGATTGGTTGCCCCTATGTACAGTAGCAACTTCTCTTGTGGTTTAGGCGCGACAAGTGTTGGAGTGGAGGACAGGTATCTCTTCAAGTCTTGCAGCGCAGCCTCCGCTTCCGGAGTCCATCTCATTGGACCTGCCCTTTTCAAAATTTTGAAAAAGGGGAGGGCGCGCTCAGCAGACCGAGAGATAAACCTGAGAAGAGCAGCTACGCAGCCGGCAAGCTTCCGTACATCCTTGACGCGCTTTGGTGCTTCGATCTGCTCAATGGCCCTGATCTTGTCTGGGTTGGCTTCGATTCCCCGCTGAGACACAAAGAACCCGAGAAGCTTGCCGGAGGGGACTCCAAACACGCACTTCTCGGGGTTGAGCTTGAGGTTGATATTGCGCAAATTTGCAAAAGTCTCTTCTAAGTCTTGGATCAGAGTTGCCCTGTCTTTGCTTTTGACCACTATATCATCCATGTAAGCTTCTACATTTCTGTGTATCTGTGGCTTCAAAGCAATATGGACTACTCTGGCGAATGTTGAACCAGCATTATTTAATCCGAAAGGCATCCGTACAAAACAGTACGTGCCACATGGAGTAATGAATGTAGTTTTCTCCTCATCCTCTTCTGCCATGAAGATCTGATGGTATCCTGAATATGCGTCAAGAAATGAAAGTAGATCACATCCGACAGTGGAGTCAACAATCTGGTCAATGCGCGGCAAGGGAAATGGATCTTTGGGACAAGCTTTATTAACATCAGTGAAGTCAATACAAAGCCTCCACTTCCCGTTTGCCTTGCGCACTACAACCGGATTGGCCAACCACGTTGGATCGAGCACTCCTCTGACAAGGCCTGTTGCTTCCAACTTCTTGATTTCTTTGGCTATGAATTCTTGGCGCTCCACCGCCTATTTCCTGACCTTCTGCTTGACGGGCCGCGCATGAGGACAAACGGCAAGGTGGTGCTCAATTACCTTCCTGGGAACACCGGGGATGTCAGACGGTTGCCATGCAAACATGTCGACATTCGCCCGCAGGAAAGTAACGAGCGCGCTTTCCTATTTAGGGTCAAGCGTGGCACTGATGGTGAAAGTACCACCAGTGCCGTCCTCCTTGGCGGGCACCTTCTTGGTAAGTGGTGGAGCGGCCATCGTCTTCTTACTCTTGCCGGTGGAGCTCGATGGTGCGTCCTCGACGGCAGCGCAACACTCCGAAGAGGTGCGCTTGCCGGAGTAGGCATCAGAGCACTCGCCGGACTTGGTCTTCTTCTTGCCGGTGGAGCTCGATGGTGCGTCCTCGACGGCAGCGCAGCACTCTGAAGAGGCGCGCTTGCCAGAGTGGGCCCCAGAGCTCTTGCCGGACTTGGTCTTCTTCCCCCCGGGAGCTTCAGCGGCAAGTGTCTCGCGGTCTGTCGCGGCGGCAGCTTCCCGGTAGATCTTGTCAGCGCAGATAAGGGCGTCCTTCTTGTCGCCAGGGACAGAGATGACACTTATTGGGCCTGGCATCTTGAGCATGTGAGAGGCCCCCATGAATTTGGCGAGTGCGGGACGGCCAAGTATCCCATTGTAGGGCAATGGGAAATCGGCAACGTCGAAGGTGACCCTCTCAGTCCTGACGTCCATCTCGCTGCCGAATGTTACCGGCAGCGCGACTTTTCCCTTCGGCTTGCTCCTTCCCGGGTTAATTCCTTGGAATGTACTGGTTTCTTCGAGCTCGCTGTCTGGGATCTGGAGTTTCTGGAGCACAGCGAAGGAGATCAGATTTAGGCCGGCCCCACCGTCAACTAGCATCTTAGTGACTTTGAGGTTGCAGATTGTTGGCGAAACCAACAATGGCAGGCACCCGACCGCGGTCATGCGATCAGGGTGGTCCTCAATGTCAAAGATGATAGGCGTGCTGGACCACTTCAGAAGCTTGCGTGATTCGATAGGTGGCTCTGCCGCATTAACTTCCCGGAGCCACTGTTTGAGTTGGCGGTGGGAAGTATGCAGAGAAGTGCCACCGTCAACACACAAGACTTCTGTAGCCTTCTGAAACTCCTGCTCGCTGTTCTCAACATCATCCATGTCTTCGTCGTCGTCTTCGTCTTCGTCCTTGTCGCGGCCGAGGGGAGGTCTGTCTCCTTGCCGCTGCTTGGCCTTGCCGCGGCTTCCTCCCGGGCCAGCGCGCTTCTTGCCGGCTTCTCCACCGCCTCCTTGGGCTCTCTCCTTGTCGCGCCGCTCGTACTCATCTTTTTGTTGCTGGACAAGCTGCTCGACCCTCTTGCAGTTCTGGAGATCATGGCCCTTGGTGCTGTGGATCTTGCAGTACTGCTTGCTGGAGCCGTCCTGCTTGTCGGCGGCCGCCACAGCCTGGCAGTTGGCGCACGCGGCAACCTCCTTGCCGGAGCTGCCAACTTTGGCTTGCTTGGCAGGGCCGTCATCGCCGGACTGCTCAACGACTAGTATCTCTTTGCCGCTCTTCTTCCTGTTGCACTTCCGGTTCTTCCTTGCCGGGGCGGCATCCTCGCTGTCAGATCCCCCTGCTCCAGCATCCTCTCCGGGGAGTTTCCTCCCTTCTTCAGCGCGTGCGCACTTGTCGGCCAGGGCGTACAGCTCGCTGACGTCCCTGATCCTGCTCATCGCCATCTCCTCCCGCATCCTGTGATTACGCACGTTCTGATGGAACGCACTGATAACCGCGGCAGGGTGGATGTCTGGGATGTTGCGCTGCACGCGGCTGAATCTCTGGATATACTTGCGCAGGGGTTCTCCTTCCTTCTGGGCAAGCAGGTGGAGGTCACTCTCTTGGCCATGTGGTTTGTGGCCGCCTGTAAAGGCACCGACAAACTGATGGCACAAATCCGCCCAAGAAGATATGGAGTTGTCCGGCAAGTGCATGAGCCAGGATCTGACTTCGGGCTTGAGCACGAGCGGGAAGTAGTTGGCAAGGACCTTGTCATCTCGCCCCCCGGCAGCTTGCACCGCAATGGTGTAGATGCTGAGGAACTCCGACGGGTGCGACTTGCCGTCGTACTTCTCCGGCACGTCTGGCTTGAAATGCTTCTGGTTGGGCCACTGGACTTGCCGCAGCTCACGGGTGAACGCAGGGCAACCTGCCGCGTACGGCAAGTTACCTGGCTCTCCGGGCGCATGCATGTCAACAGAGGGCCCAGCGCGCAGGTCTAATTGACGCCGCGCTTCTCTCCGACGCTCGATGCGTGTTCGAGCGTCTTCTTGCTGTCGCTCATGAAGAACTTGGCGTTGATCGCGACGAGCTCGCGGATCTGACGACGCGGTGGAGTAGCTGTCGAGGTGGATACGGTGAGTCGGCGATCTTGGCCTTCAGGGCGGAGAGTGCACAGTGGTTGCACCCTCGCCGGTCTTGTCGCCACTGGCTCGCGCCTGGCTGACTTGCCGCGGTAGTGATGCGCTCGGCTGCCGTGGGTTGTCACCATTGGCGAAGCCGATGAGGCTCTGAATAGTGGCCCTCCAGTCATCGATCTTCTCTGGCGCTGGAGGGTAGTCTAGGAGTAGCTGGGCACGCGCCAACGCTTCCGCCGGAGTGGTGGGCGGCGGTAGCGAACGGTGCGAGGAGCGAGATATGCTCGGACTCCTAACTGCGTTAGAAGGAGCAACATCTCGTCCAAGCGACCGCGCCACGCTCGTGCCAGCGTGTTGGCGTGCATGCAGGTCCTGAGCACTCCGGGACCCGCCAGCTTGATCTTGGCCCAGCAGACGTATGGTACCGTGGGTACCATGACGCTACTGGTCCCACGCCTCCTGGGATGGGCACGGTGCATGTATGGACGCCGAGGTCTTGGAGTGCGCGCGGTCGTTGTGGGAGGCGATCGCGCCGCCAATGTGCGGCGCAGCCTGGTCCTTGGACCTGGCAGCGCCACGAGTCTCCCCGTCGGCGCCCGCTCTTCCGCCGGCGCCTGCTCCACCAGCCGTCCGCTCTGGTGACGGCGGGCTCGGCGCAGACGGAGCGGCTGCCTCCGAAATCTTCTTCTTCGGCGGCATGTTGATGAAGGCGATGAAGACTTGGCTCGTGCGAATGCCGGATCAGGTTCGCACAACCTCGACGCACCCCCTACCTGGCGCGCCAAAGATGTCAGGGGTGTCTGATCCCTCGCACACCTATGGAGATCGGCGGACCGAGCCCCTTTTGGTTCGGCATGGGGCGGTGGATGCACAAAGAGTAGATCAAGGCGAAACACACGAGCGAGACGATCGATTTACCCAGGTTCGGGCCGCACGGATGCGTAAAACCCTACTCCTGCTTTGGTGGTTGTATTGAGTTCTTGCTCGGGAGCAGCGAGTGCTATAGTACACTCAAGCAGCTGGCGAGACCGAGCGTGAGAATGGCTGTCCTCCCCCTCTCTGTTGCGCATGGGCCTCCTTTTATATGTCTAAGGGGTTACCGACACGTGGCAACAGAGGTGAGGGTAAAAATGTAAAAGGGGTGGTAGTTGGCTCCACCGCCTACATGTCGCATCCTACCTAACTATGACGGCAGGGGACAAGGGCATTAAATGCCCGTCTGTGTCACCTTGACGGCCCAGAGAGTGACCGCTAGGAACGCCACCGTTTGCCACGATGGTTACTTGTCAGCGCCTGCTTGCCACCGCATGCCCCCGGCTGCACAGCCTCCTGCCACGTACGCCAGGAATGGTCCTAGGGCGACACGTTGGTGGGTGAGCTGGAGCGCGGGCTGCGGGGTAGTAGCTTGCCGCGGCAAGCGCCTTGCCGTGGATGTAGTCTTGTCGCGTCCGGGAGCTTGTCGCTCAACGGGCCTTGCGGGGGCGCGCGGTGCGCCGCAGCGAGCTTCTTGAGATGCTTTGGTTGGTCTTCCCGGCAAGCTCCTCTTGCCGGGGTCTCGTCTCCTTCCCGGCAAGCTCCTCTTGCCGGGGCCTTGTCTCCTTCCCGGCAAGCTCCTCTTGCCGGGGCTTTGTTTGGCTCTTGGATACTTTGTTCCTGAATGGCTCCAAAGGTACCACGGAGGGTCTTGGCGGTCACCCGGCAAGCCTTGCCGCGGGTAGCTGCGACTGCCCGTGCACAAGTTCGGGGTACTAAGGTGCCCCTACTTTAGTACACCGACACCATTCCTAGCAATGTGTTCCTGGAACATATTCATACACCTTCAGTTCAAGAAGATCCTTTCACTAAAGAGCCCCCGCAACCAAAGAGTGCCCCTCATCCGACTGAAATGGAGGTCCCCGCCGTTGTCGATTTGATCATGGAGGTTTTGGTCATCACTCCCGATTGGACAGTACCATATATTGCGTACATTCTTAGAAATGAACTCCTAGAGGACGAAGAAGAGGCTCGACAAATTGTCCACCGATCCAAAGCCTTTACCATGATAAGAGGACAGTTGTTCAGAGAAAGTCCGACTGGAGTCTGCCAAAAATGGGTAACACCTGAAGAAGGTCGAGTGATCCTCAATGACATCCACTCGGGGGCCTGCGGTCACCATGCGTCCTCTCATACAATTGTGACCAAAGCATACCGAGTGGGATTTTACGGGCCACGAGCAAATGAGATGGCAAAACAAATAGTCGACAAATGTGAAGGTTGCCAGTTTTACTCCAACATGTCTCACAAGCCTGTGTCGGCCCTGAAGACCATTCCACTCATCTGGCCTTTTGCTTTTTGGGGATTGGGTATGGTTGGACCTCTAAGGACTGGTAGGAGCAGATTCACTCATGTGTTTGTAACAGTCGACAAGTTCACCATTTGGATTGAAGCCAAGCCTATCAAGAACCTTGAAGCCAGCACTGTTGTCAGCTTCATCAGAGAGTTAACATTCAAATATGGTGTTCCACACAGCATCATCACTGACAGCGGGTCAAACTTTGATTTTGATGAGTTTAGGACCTTCTGTGCTTCTCAAGGTACTCGAGTCGACTATGCTTCAGTCGCCCACCCCCAGTCGAATGGGCAAGCTGAAAGAGCAAATGGAGTGATTCTCAAAGGACTGAAACCCCGACTAATGTGTGATCTCAAACACGCAGCAGGAGCCTGGGTCGATGAACTTCCATTGGTATTGTGGGGACTGAGGACAACTCCCAATCGGTCGACTGGTAGAACTCCCTTTTTCTTGGTTTATGGAGCCGAAGCTGTACTTCCAAGTGACTTTCCCCACAATGCGCCCCGAGTCGAGCTTTTCTCAAAAGAAGAAGCAGAACAGGCACGGCAAGATGCGGTTGATCTCCTGGAGGAAGAAATGGAGATGGCCTTGAGCCGATCCACCATTTATTAGAAAGATCTGCGTCGATTTCACGCCAGAAACATAAGGGGTCAAGCATTTCAAGAGGGAGACTTGGTTCTTCGAGTGGATCAACCGAAACCACACAAGCTTGTGCCTTCCTGGGAAGGCCCCTTCATTGTCACCAGATTTCTCCACAATGGAGCGTACCACCTCTATAACATCGAGCACAAGAAAGACAAGCCGCGCGCTTGGAATGCGGAGTTACTCCGCCCCTTTTATACTTCAGCACTCAGTCTGTTGAGATGTAATAAGAAGCACATTTGTAGTTCGTTTATCAAAGAGAAGAGTTTTACAGTCTTCTAAAATGGTTGTCGATTACTTATGTTTGTGTCTAAAATCCCTAGTGGGCGGCTTAGCTGCGAATCCGTTCCCTTAAGTGTAAAAAAATCCTACCGAGTGGTGAGCAAGCCTCCCACTCGAAGGCTTAGCTGCGAATCCGTTCGCCTAAGTTCAAAAATCCTACTATGTGGTGAGCAAGTCTGCCACTCGGGGGCTTAGCTGCAGTGCAGTACTCGCCTAAGTATTAAAAATCCTACCGAGTGGCGAGCAAGTCTCTCACTCGGGGGCTTAGCTACAGTCCAATACTCGCCTAAGTATTAAAAATCCTACCGAGTGGTGAGCAAGTCTCTCACTCGGGGGCTTAGCTACAGTCCAATACTCGCCTAAGTATTAAAAATCCTACCGAGTGGTGAGCAAGTCTCTCACTCGGGGGCTTAGCTGCAGTCCAATACTCGCCTAAGTATTAAAAATCCTACCGAATGGTGAGCAAGTCTCTCACTCGAGGGCTTAGCTGCAGTCCAGTACTCGCCTAAGTATTAAAAATCCTAACGCGTGGTGAGCAAGTCTCTCACTCGGGGCTTAGCTGTAGTCTAGTACTCACCTAAGTATTAAAAATCCTACCGAGTGGTGGGCAAGTCTCTTACTCAGGGGCTTAGCTGCAGTCCAGTACTCGCCTAAGTATTAAAAATCCTACTGAGTGGTGAACAAGTCTCTCACTCAGGGGCTTAGCTGCAGTCCAGTACTCGCCTAAGTATTAAAAATCCTACCGAGTGATGAGCCAACCTCACACTCGGGGGCTTAGTTGCAATCCAATACTCGCCTAAATATTAAAAATCCTACCGAGTGATGAGCAAACCTCACACTCGGGGGCTTAGCTGCAGTCTAGTACTCGCCTAAGTTTTAAAAATCCTACCAAGTGATGAGCAAACCTCACACTCGGGGGCTTAGCTGCAGTCCCGTACTCGCCTAAGTATTAAAAATCATACTGAATGATGACCAAACCTCACACTCGGAGGCTTAGCTGCAGTCCAGTACTCGCCTCAGTTTTAAAAATCCTACCAAGTGATGTGCAAACCTCACAATCAGAGGCTTAGTTGCAGTCCAGTACTTGCCTAAGTATTAAAAATCCTACTGTGTGATGAGCAAACCTCACACTCGGGGGCTTAGCTGCAGTCCAGTACTCGCCTAAGACGACGAGATGCAGGTCGACTGCAACTCTCTCCTCGGAGTTGCGCCACAAATACAACATGCACTCCATCCCCATCCACAAGGATGATGAGGTGCAGGTCCAATGCAACCTTCTCTTCGGAGCTGCGTCACAAGTACAACATGCACTCCATCGCTATCTGCAAGGATGACGAGGTGCAGGTCGAATGCAACCTTCACCTCGGAGCTACGCCACAAAGTAAAACATGCGCTCCATCCCTATCCGCAAGGATCACGAGGTGAAGGTCGAATGCAACCTTCACGTCGGAGCTACGCCACAAGTACAACGCGCGCTCCATCCCTATCGACAAGGACGACGAGGTGCAGGTCGACTGCAACTCTCTCCTCGGAGCTACGCCACAAGTACAACGCGCGCTCCATCCCTATCCACAAGGACGACGAGGTGCAGGTCGACTGCAACTCTCTCCTCTGAGGTGTGCCACAAGCATAACATGCGCTCCATCCCTATCCGCAAGGATGGAGAGGTGCAGGTCGACTGAGGTATCTCCCTCAGAGCTGCATTTCAAGAAATATTATGAGTGAAGAATAAGCTCCACTCGAAGGCACACACAAGCACATGCAGAAGATAAACCAAGATCGGATAAAACCTCAAAAGTTTCAGGACGAAGATAAAAGTACTCGGGCATCAGGCCCGAAGGAGTTTAACGGTTACAAAAATCATTCGGCATTCCGAGGCAAATTTAAAGGAAGTTTACATATCAAGTTCGTTCACTCAGCAGGAGGAGGGCTTGCAGGCTCGATGAACTCCTCCAAATCGATCCCGTCCACGATTTGAGTGGCAGCAGCAATGAAAGTCTCCATGAAGGATTGGAAGTCGTGCCTTTTGGTGTTGGCGGCCTTGATTGCCGCCAGCTTCTCTTCTCGAGCTTCTTTGCAGTGGACCCTAACTAGCTACAGAGCCACGTCAGCGCTGCATCGGGCAGAGGACTTCTTCCATTCCTGCACTCGACTGGGGACCTCATTGAGCCGAATCATCAGAGACTTGAGATCATTCTGAAGCGTTGCCCTTGGTCAGAGCGATGAGTCAATGCGCGACACTGCCACCTTCAGACGAGCAAGATAACCGGTAACACTGGCGACACGGGATTCCAGTCGAAGCACATTCATGGAAGCCTCGTCGCCGACTGGAGAAAGGATAGGATCCAAGCCCATCTCGACCCGTCCAGTCTCCTCTTCAAAGTTTTGGCAGAATTCTACAGAGTCAAGGAGTTAATGAGTCGACGGTTAGGACTAACTTGCGAACAGTAAAACAGTCGGGTAAAAAAGGGTACCTTCGAGCATAAGAAAGAGTTTCTTGGCGAGGGCTTTTAGGAAAGCCTCCAAATTGTTCCTCCTACGAGTCATGCCTTCCAGCTGATCATTCAGAGCCACTTTATCTTTTTTTCGGACGAGTCACCTCTTGGTTGGATTCAGTGAGAGACGACTTCAACTTGTTGATTTCCTCCTCTAGCGCTCCGACCGAAGCCAGTTTCTGGTCAGCAAGGGCAGCCTTCTCCTGAGCCTCCTTCTGTGCAGTTGCAAGGTCCAAGTCCTTCTCCAGGGCCAGCCTCATTTTCTCTACAAAATACACATTTAGATCAAACAGAAGAACGAAGGGATAACTTGAAGGATGGTCAAGATAAGCACTCGACAGGCCGTTACCTTCCGTACAAGCGACTTCATCTTGGGCCTTCTTTAAGTTCTGCTGAGCCAGCTCCAGGTCAAGGTTGAGTTGTCTTTGCTTTTCCTCAAATGTGGCGAACTTGGAGATAAGCGTACAAGATTTCTACAGTGATTAAAAGACATGATCAAAGATTATTTACTTCCGAGTGAATAAAACTTCAAGACTACTCATACCCCAACCGATTGCCAGCAGTCGACCGTGATCTCGGGGACTACACCCAGTGGGTGCACTTAGCCTGCCCCCACCGGTTCGGGTTCCACTCGGCTGGTTCTCCCAGACCGAGTAAAAAACCCCAGAGGAAGTAGTGCTCAGACCCCAACCGACTGCCGGCAGTCGAGTGCGGTCTAGGGGACTACACCCAGCGGGTGCACTTAGTGTGCTCCCACTGGTTCAGATCCCACTCGACCAGGCCGAGTGGAAGAGTGAAAATGATAAAGATGACAAAACACCCAGTGGGTGTACAGTCTCAAAGTGCAAGACAATGAGAGATTGTGCGAAGGAAAATATTCGGGTAGCATATCCTAATAGAACAAGTTCAGCCGGAAGTCAACTTACCTGGACATTGGCTCGAAGAGCCGCCCTAGCGTCATAAGTAGCCTGACTGCTTTCGTGCACCGCCTTCACCCGCTCCATCATTATGTCAGCCCGATGAATGGCCTCCGCAGCGGCGTCCATCGGGCTTTCTGGAACATGATGGGTGGCAAAGAAGGGGACAGACGGTCCAGACGCAGCGGCTTGGAGATCCGAGGCATGAAGTTGGATGGTTGAAGCAAGGACTGGGCAGTCGATGATGCGGGGCGTGCACTTGACACGGGGTCAGCAAAGGTTACAGAAACCTTACTCGCATCTTCGAGCTGTTGAACTATCGGTTCCGCTACCGGCTCCGACTAGGATGTCTTGCCAGCTGTTGCCTTCTTCTTCCTGAGCCTCGGCGGCACATCCTCGTCATCATTCAGAACTTCAATGACATTGGGAGGGGCTGCAAAGAAATCAGTCAATCCTAGATGAGTCGCCAGAAGTTAATCGACCATATAATCAAGAACAAGATCACGAGAGTTGTACCCAGGTTGGAGGTGACTGCATCTTCCATATCCTCGTCTTCATACTGGCGGGTGGAAGTCCCAAAGGTAGCAGCTCTGCAAATTTCAATATTCAGTCGGTCATGTTTGTTACACCGAGTCAACCAAAGAATCAGGTCAGATTTTTACCCAAAGATAGTAGGAATGACCATTTTGATCTTGGGCAAAGCCTTCAGAGGTTTGGATGATGCAACCCTTAGTGGTTTCGGTGCTGGAGGAGGTGCAACTTTAGATTGCTTCGGTGTCCTCTTAGTCGACACTGGAGATGACGTTCGGGGACGCTTCGAAGGCTGCCCAGTCGGTGCGGCCACCATGTCATCAAGGCTTTCCGGATCGTGAGTGTGCTTGGACCTTTTTTCTCTGCGAGGAGGCGAGTCGACCTCTTCTTCGTCACTTGGGTCGCCGCTCTCCTCACCCTCCTCCTCGTCCGAGTGCCACTCGCCGCTATTGCCTCCACTCGCCTCCTCCTCCAAGTCCTGCTCCTGCTCTCCATTTGGCATTGAATACATCTCAATAAGAGCCTGAAAGATAACAAGCAAAGCAAAAAAACAATCAGTCATCGACAGGCGGTTACACGATTAATCAAAAAATTACTCGTCAATCCAGAGTCAGACCTGGTCTGGCTGATGCGAATGGTCGAATCGAGCGACCCTCCTGGACCCCCTGGGTTATCGTTGTTGCATGTGATGCCTCTCAGCCACTTCACCACCGTGTCCTCGTCGACCTCCTCCGGGTGGATCCGAGTGGAATCCTCAATGCCCGAGTACATCCACATTGGATGATCACGAGCTTGGAGCGGTTGGATGCGTCATTTGAGCAACACCTCCAACAGATCCATACCAGTCACGCCGTCCTGGACGAGCTGGACCACCCGCTCGACCAACACCTTCACCTGTGCTCTCTCCTCTGGGATCACTTTCAATGCGGAGGGATTCTCAACCCAAGCCACGGAAAAAGCAGGGAGCCCGGTCGACTGGCCTGGAGTCGGCTGGTCTTTGCAATAAAACCAGGTCGACTGCCAACCTCGGACCGACTCGGGAAGGATCATGGCTGGGAAAGTGCTTTTATTTCTCATCTGAATCCCAAGACCCCCGCACATCTGAATCACGCGCGTTTTCTCATCGGATTGGCCTTCTTGACCGACTTAGAATGGCAAGTGAAAATGTGCTTGAAAAGACCCCAGTGTGGCCTACAACCTAAGAACTTCTCGCACATGGACACGTAGGCGGCAAGATACACGATGGAGTTGGGATTGAAATGGTGAAGTTGTGCTCCAAAGAAGTTCAAGAATTCCCAGAAAAAAGGATGGGGAGGCATAGAAAATCCACGGTCAACATGAGTTGCGAGGAGAACGCACTCACCATCACGCGTATGCGGTTCGGTCTCTCCTTCCGAGAGCTGTGCCGATTCATGGGGGATCAGCCCCCCGTCAACCAGTTCATCGATGTCGTCTTGGATGATCGTAGACCGGATCTAGTCGCCCTGGATCCAGCCGCGCGGCAGGCTGGATCCCGACGAGGATCTGCCCCCATTGGACCTCTTTCCCTTCGCCTTCGTCGTCGCCTTCTTTGCACGCTCCAAGGCCACCGTCTTCTCCTTCCCCATGGTTGCCAGTGAAGCTCGAACGGGGCAGCGGCACTGAGAGCGAAGATGGAGATGGCGGAGAAAGCAAAGGAGAAAGGAGGAGAATGGAGAAGCGTTGTGCATGAAATCCGATCTGGCACCTTATATGGGGCCGCTTCTGAGTGGCTAACCTGTGGGGCCAGACGATCCAATCGAATCCCGCAACAGTCACGCGCGAGGTACGTGGCGAAAAAGGTGGCGCGGTGATCAAGGTGGCCTCACCTGATCCCATCTGATTACTGCAGACTCCTCCGTCTCGTGCGCTTCCCCAAATACAAAATCCCACGATATCCGCGCGCAGCAGGGCAAGCTGTTAGGCAGAAGATCTTTTCCATATCATCACTCAGAGCATTACAGCAAAAGTTCACTCGACAGAACCAAGAATGGATCAAGGCGACTAAGCAGAATTTGGGGTCATCATAATTTTTCATTTGGTCGCAAATAAGACGCTCCCGAAGCACGAAAATTGAATAGGAGGAATTCTCAACTCCTTCTCCACTCAAGCCCCGAACCATTCGGGGGCTAGGGGTGGACAAACGAGTAGCTCGGCTTGTTAAGCTCGTACTCGTTAAGCTCGCGCTCGTTAAGGCTCGGCTCGTTAAGATCGTTAAGATTAACAAGCAGAAAACCCTGCTCGGCTCGGTTCGTTCGAAGCTCGTTAAGCTCGTGAGCACTCGCGAGCGCTCGTTAACAGATTATAATGTGTTATGATATACATGATGAATGTGTAGGTATGGTTTTCAAGATGAAATATGGTGACTACAAAAAGAAATGAAGTAGTTTGTTGCCTCATATGTCGATTAAATTAAATAAATGGGCTGAGGTGCTATAAAAGGTTTGTCACATAAGATGAAAATATGTATTGTGTTGTTACTAAAGAGCTTAACGAGCTACTCGTGAAACTCATTAGCTTGCTCGCTAAGCTCGTTAAGCTTAACGAGCTAAAATCAATGATTGGCTCTGTTCATTAAGAAGTGAGCTATGAGCTTAACGAGCCGAACTTCCGAGCACTCATTAAGCTCGCGAGCTACGAGCTTTTGGTCCAGCCCTATCGGGGGCTAATGATGAATCTATGTACCTAGGGTAGGGTCATAGGCCTGACCTAGATGCCCTCCCCAAGGTCATCACCCTAAAGCCAGAAGCATTCAAAGGGTACCATCATCCACTCGACCAGAGACATTCCACTCGGAAAAATCAATGGCACTCGACCGTCACAGTAACCAATCGACATACAGAAGACCTAAAGCCACTCTACAAAACAACGGTCGGGCGTTTACTCATAGACTTAATTATCATTTATATCACTTAATTGCTAGCATTACCAGTAATGTTCCACTCTTAATGTACATTGAATCCTGTGTAACGGAGGAGAGCTGGGGTCCTGGCGCACTCTATATTAGCCATTCCCCTCCTCTGGGACAAGGGTTCGCATCCTTTGTAAAAAAACACATATACACAATCCAGTCGGCCGCCCTCGGGCACCGAGACGTAGGGCTGTTACTTCCTCTGTGAAGGGCCTGAACTCGTAAACTCGCATGTACAACTACTCCATAGCTTGGATCGTGCCTCCTCATACCTACCCCCATTCTACTGTCAGTCTTAAAACCACGACACCTGCCTCGCCCACCGGATCCCGCCATGGATAATCCCTTAGATCCCTGGATCTCGCGTGCTACCCTCTCGTTGCGGACTGCAGCACTGCCGCCTTTGAGCGAAACCCACATGTGTTTTAGAGGGGATCCATTGCTCTGGAATCATAGATCAGTGGCACCGGAGGACATGCCAGGGCTGCGTTTCAGGTGGTAGGCAGCAAGGGCAAATCGAATCGAGGAAGCATCGCATCGATTGGAGAGAAGTTCGAAGGAGCTGCGCCTCGCGCAGCACTAGGCGGAGGCGCAATTCGTTCTCAGGGGAGAGATGCTGAGGGATGTCAGCATCTGGCAGCGTTGTGTTGATTCCGAGCTAGGGCTAATGGCAGAGATCATGTTCATGGAGTCAACTGCGGAGGAAAGAACACGCATGCCTGCGGAATGGCATGAGCAGCCGGTGCAACTATTCAAATAGGCGGTAGGAGAAGCCAAACCACGGGACCAGGTGCTCATGCATCGTAGGTGACGCCACTGGGCATGCATCATAGGCGAGGTGAGATGCCCTCCTTCCCCACCAGTGATGCAGTGGCCTACTCGGTTGCTGCTGCAGTGAACTTGCGGCGCCATGGCGGTTTGCAACCGTGACAATCACTCCATCTATATGTATTGTATTCTTGTGAAAATACTTGGTCGTTTGGAAAAAGATGGTAATTGATTTATCACTAATTTTTGAATGCTTGGTCATGATAATCACCCGAAGCCGCAACCAGAAATCTCCATCACGTAATACTTACGGTAGGTCGCACCAATAGATGGTCGGTCGGACCCGCGACACGCATCAGCTTGGGCTGACATGTACGACCAGTTACATCACTAACTTGTGCGACCATATTTCACTACTGCAGGATGCTGTTAATGCGACACAACGATCAGAGACCCTTTGAGAAACTGTGTGTGATGCCATAGTCGCGTACGGTACTGTATGAAAACCGTCAGAAATGTGTAAAACGTTTGCAATGACGGATGCATCAAAGACGGTTTAGGTTTTAGTTGCGTGTTCGATGAAGGGCATACGGTTCAGTTCAATGAACTGTTTGCGATGAGGAGGAACAAAAGAAACAGGATGCCAGATGGAGGCGTGTGCGATAGAAAGCATACGGTTCACTCGGATGAACTGTTTGTGATTAGGCAACACAAAAGAAACGGTCAACTAGATCAAAGGTGTGTGCGATATATGGCATGCGGTTCACTCGGATGAACTGTTTGCGTTGAGACATGAGAACAGAAACGGTTCAACTTAACAAGATGTGTGTGATACGCGGCAAACAGGTATGTAATCAGAAATGTGTCTGTAGACCGATAATAACATAGATGGTTGCTGCTAATAAGACGTGTGTGTTGTGTGATGGGATTGCATACAGAACAACGACATATAGACACACACACACACACACTTATAAGGACATGTTTGCATAACCAAATTAAACATCCACTTACATAGGTGGCTACTAGAACCATGACATTTGCACACACCAAAGTAGACTATTACATGCATAATTACATAGGTGGCTACTACACACATGACATTTCCACACACCAATAAAGTAAATTATATATAACATCATGATTAACTATCATAAACGATCATCTGATCATCATCTACTTCTTGTGACGCTGCTTGCCCTGCTTGTGGCTCGATCCAGGCTCGTTGATTTGGGTAACGAGACACTTCCTCATCTCAACGATCCACCTGTGCATCTCGTAGCATGTGTACATGCTCTTGGCCGCAAACCTGAGGTGAGGTTCATCCAGTTGCCACATCCAGGCCCCGTGCCAGGATACGGGACTTGTTCTCTGGGCATCCTGCTTCATCTTTTCATGGTATGGGTCGATGATGGCCGAGGCGGGTTCGACCAGGGAGTCCTTCTTCGTGCTACCCCAAACCGTGTAGTGGTCACGAATTTCGACAAGGTTCTTGCAGGCCAAGCCCGTAACACTGAGCGCTTTTACATCATTGGTGGTATCCACCGTGGAAACTTGTAGTCAGTGTTGTTGACAAACCTGTTGAAACGATCGCAAGGCTCTGTGGCCATGCAGTAGTTGTAGATGAGGACATGACGGCGCACGCACAACTGGGCGACAGCAACCTTCTGATCTATACCGGGACGACCGGTGGTGTACTGGAGGTTGATGCCAACCACCTTGTACTTGTCTCCAGCAAGCAACTGCTCAATGCCTTTGATGTAGTCATCCACCACGGCCGGGTCGATGGTGTACACCACCGAGAGATATGTCTCCCTCGCGTGGGTCTCCACTCTATGCTCGCTGAACTCCAATGGAGCGCCGCCGGACATCCCCTCTCTATGTGTCGTCGTGGGTGTGCTTGTTGTGTTGTGGGGCGCGATCGAAAGGTTAAAGAGACTAATGTTATAATGGCCATGGCAATTAAAGGGGAAGCTGGACGGCCTGGAATATTGGCAAGCCCTGATGGCAGTTCTAATTTGTAGCGCGTAACTCCAGCGTGAAGCACGTAACTGCATCGCGTGGCAACGTGCGCGGCACAACCACATTCATACGGGGGCCCCGACATGATCGTGTGCACGCCCAACCATTGGCTGAGCGCACGCGGAGGGACGCGAGCAAAGCTCTCCACGGTCGCCTCAACGGCAAGCAGTTGAACACGCAAGGAAAAGTTGTCCACAAGCCAAGCACACCGACGGACGCGAGCAGAGCGCGCTGCGATGCCTAACGACGAGCACAACACGTTTCGGCGCCTAACGGCGGGATAGACCTTCATTCAAGCCAATCAAAATAAGACTGGAACATACATGTATGTATTGAGCAAAGGGATCACACATGTCTGTATTGACTGGAATGAGATTGCAATAGCAAAATAAGAATTAAGGCCACGATGATGCAATCACAGTGGTGGTTACAGGAGGCAAGAAGAAAGATGCATCCATCAACGTCCGACCTCCTCCTCCTAAACTCAGTGCATCGGCCGGGCCACCGACCGGCGGCTAAGGAGCGGCGGCTTGTGTGGCGAGGTCAAGGTGCTTCTCAACTAAGGCATCCAAGGCTTCCAGGCGGCTGAAGAAGGCCAACTTCGTAGCATCCTCACTGGCCTTGTAGATACCTATGTACACGATTTGTTCGTACACATGGATGTGTAGGTCGACAGTTTCTTGCAGGGCGAGGCGCCTCGCGGCGAGCGCGACCTCCAGGTGGACATTCTTCGTGGCGTCGGCGCGCAGTTGCAGGGCCACCAGTGCTTCAAAGAGGTTCCGACCATGGAGGCCGATTAGGGTGGCAGGCAATGAGGAGCCCGGGTGCACGGGCTAGAGGAGTACGGCGATATCATCCGTGAGCTTCTTGACGACGGTGAACCTATTGGTGCTGCGAACGATCATCTGGTCCAACTAAGAGTCGTAGCTGGCCTCGACGGTGGCCATCCACCAGCCAGTCGCCAACACCGTATGGAGACGATCCACGGTGCCATGCCGCAGGCCGGCGTCGTGGACCATCTGGCACAGCCGTTGGTTGCTCATGCGCATCGCCTCCATGGGTCTGGAGTGGGAACTTTTGCATTTATTAGTGTAGGTGCTTAGGCAAATGCTTAGGTGCGTATGATGTGGTAGATGCATTGGAATGGAGGGGCGCCTTTATATGAGTGCAAACTGCATTGCATTCACATCGTGCTGCCTCTTTTCCCAGTCCTCCCATTACTTCCCTCATGCATTCACACGATGCTAATTGAAGGAGGATGCAAAATTGGCCATTCAACATTTCAGGAACCGCTACCCTCTCCCTTGTCTACATTAAAGCCGTATTAGGAACTGCGTCGCCCGCTGTCAAATCGAATACTACTGCGCCGCCCCGCTAGTGATTCACACGGGTCATCCAAAAGAACCGTTTCTGTTCAAGATATGCACAAATCCTGCTCTCACTTTGCATATGGGTGTTCTATCTGAAACCGCCATGCTTGTTGTGAGAAGCTCTGGTTTGTGAGAAGCATATACCCAAACCTGCCCCAAATGAGACAAAAACTTTACCACGACATGTTGATGCCGCTCCATGATAGCATGCCAAGTTTCATGAATTTCAGATGAGTATTGGATTTACTAGAATTTAAAAACCAGGTATCTCAATGTCTGCGGCCGAGTGACGGTGGCACGGTGCTTGACATTCATTCCCATTTCTTGCATGGGACCTAAGCATGCACCCAAGGACCAAAGATTTGATTTTTCAACCAATTTATATGCATTGGAGCATGTGCTTCAAACTTGAATTATGCACATAAATACATTGAAAAGTCACTTAATGCATAAAAATGTCCAAACGAACCCCGAAAAATCACAAAAAAATAACACAACACTCCTGTTGTTCTATGTTGACACGAGAAATTTTTTTAAAGCCATAAGAGGCAATGGATATCGTTTCACCCCCAAAGATAGGGCGTTCCCTACCGAAACCATCATGCTTGTTGTGAGAAGCTCTGGTTTGTGAGAAGCATATATCCAAACCTGCCCCAAATGGGATAAAAACTTTACCACGGCATGTTGATGCCGCTCCATGATAGCATGCCAAGTTTCATGAATTTCAGACGAGATTTGGATTTACTAGAATTTAAAAACCAGGAATCTCAATGTTTGCGGCTGAGTGACGGTGGCACAGTGCTTGACATTCATTCCCATTTCTTGCATGGGACCTAAGCATGCACCCAAGGACCAAAGATTTGATTTTTCAACCAATTTATATGCATCAGAGCATGTGCCTCTAGTTCAAATTTGAATTATGCACATAAATGCACTGAAAAGTCACTTAATGCATAAAAATGTCCAATCAAACCCCAAAAAATTAGAAAAAATAACACAACACTCCTCTTGTTCTATGTTGACACAAGAAAAAAATTGACAGCAATTAGAGGCAATTGATATCATTTCGCCCCCAAAGTTGGGACGTTCCCTACCAAAACATCATGCTTGTTGTGAGAAGCTCTGATTTGTGAAAAGCATATACCCAAACCTGTCCCAAATGGAACAAAAACTTTACCACGGCATGTTGATGCCGCTCCATGATAGCATGCCTAGTTTCATGAATTTCAGATGAGTTTTGGATTTACTAGAATTTAAAAACCAGGTATCTCAATATTTGCTACCGAGTGATGGTGGCACGGTGCTTGACATTCATTCTCATTTCTTGCATGGGACCTAAGCATGCACCCAAGGATCAAAGATCTGATTTTTCAACCAATTTATATGCACCGGAGCATGTGCAGATAGTTCAAATTTGTGTGCACATAAATGCATTGAAAACTCACTTAATGCATAAAAATGTCCAAACGAACCCCCAAAAATTACAAAAAACACACAACACTCCTGTTGTTCTATGTTGACACGAGAAACAATTTGAAAGCAATAAGAGGCAATGGATATCGTTTCGCCCCCAAAGTTGGGGCGTTCCCTACCGAAACCATCAGGCTTGTTGTGAGAAGCTCTGGTTTGTGAGAAGCATATACCCAAACCTGCCCCTAAAGGGACAAAAACTTTACCACGGCATGTTGATGCCGCTCCATGATAGCATGCCAAGTTTCATGAATTTCAGATGACTTTTGGATTTACTAGAATTTAAAAACCAGGTATCTCAATGTTTGCGGCCGAGTGACGGTGGCACGGTGCTTGACATTCATTCTCATTTCTTGCATGGGACCTAAGCATGCACCCAAGGACCAAAGATTTGATTTTTCAACCAATTTATATGCACCGGAGCATGTGCATGTAGTTCAAATTTCAATTATGCACATAAATGCATTGAAAAATCACTTAATGCATAAAAATGTCCAAACGAACCCCAAAAATCACAAAAAATAACACAACACTCCTGTTGTTCTATGTTGACACGAGAAAAAATTTGAAAGCAATAAGAGGCAATGGATATCGTTTCGCCCCCAAAGTTGGGGCGTTCCCTACCAGAACCATCATGCTTGTTGTGAGAAGCTCTGGTTTGGGAGAAGCATATACCCAAACCTGCCCCAAAAGGGGCAAAAACTTTACCACGACATGTTGATGCCGCTCCATGATAGCATGCCAAGTTTCATGAATTTCAAACGAGTTTTGGATTTACTAGAATTTAAAAACAGGTATCTCAATGTTTACGGTCGAGTGACAGTAGCACGGTGCTTGACATTCATTCTCATTTCTTGCATGGGACCTAAGCACGCAACCAAGGACCAAAGATTTGATTTTTCAACCAATTTATATGCACCGGAGCATGTGCATGTAGTTCTAATTTGAATTATGCACATAAATGCATTGAAAAATCACTTAAAGCATAAAAATATCCAAACGAACCCCGAAAAATCACAAAAAATAACACAACACTCCTGTTGTTCTATGTTGACATGAGAAACAATTTGAAAGCAATTAGTGGCAATGGATATCGTTTCGCCCCCAAGTTGGGGCGTTCCCTACCGAAACCATCATGCTTGTTGTGAGAAGCTCTGGTTTGTGAGAAGCATATACCCAAACCTGCCCCTAAAGGGACAAAAACCTTACCACGGCATGTTGATGCCGCTCCATGATAGCATGCCAAGTTTCATGAATTTCAGATGACTTTTGGATTTACTAGAATTTAAAAACCAGGTATCTCAATGTTTGCGGCCGAGTGACGGTGGCACGGTGCTTGACATTCATTCTCATTTCTTGCATGGGACCTAAGCATGCACCCAAGGACCAAAGATTTGATTTTTCAACCAATTTATATGCACCGGAGCATGTGCATGTAGTTCAAATTTCAATTATGCACATAAATGCATTGAAAAATCACTTAATGCATAAAAATGTCCAAACGAACCCCAAAAATCACAAAAAATAACACAACACTCCTGTTGTTCTATGTTGACACGAGAAAAATTTGAAAGCAATAAGAGGCAATGGATATCGTTTCGCCCCCAAAGTTGGGGCGTTCCCTACCAGAACCATCATGCTTGTTGTGAGAAACTCTGGTTTGCGAGAAGCATATACCCAAACCTGCCCCAAAAGGGACAAAAACTTTACCACGACATGTTGATGCCGCTCCATGATAGCATGCCAAGTTTCATGAATTTCAGACGAGTTTTGGATTTACTAGAATTTAAAAACCAGGTATCTCAATGTTTACGGTCGAGTGACAGTAGCACGGTGCTTGACATTCATTCTCATTTCTTGCATGGGACCTAAGCACGCAACCAAGGACCAAAGATTTGCTTTTTCAACCAATTTATATGCACCGGAGCATGTGCATGTAGTTCAAATTTGAATTATGCACATAAATGCATTGAAAAATCACTTAAAGCATAAAAATATCCAAACGAACCCCGAAAAATCACAAAAAATAACACAACACTCCTGTTGTTCTATGTTGACATGAGAAAACATTTGAAAGCAATTAGCAGCAATGGATATCGTTTCGCCCCCAAGTTGGGGCGTTCCCTACCAAAACCATCATGCTTGTTGTGAGAAGCTCTGGTTTGTGAGAAGCATATACCCAAACCTGCCCCAAATGGGACAAAAACTTTACCACGACATGTTGATGCCGCTCCATGATAGCATGAGAATTTTTATGAATTTCATATGAGTTTTGTATTTACTAGAATTTAAAAACTTGGTATCTCAACGTTTGCGGCCGAGTGACGGTGGCACGGTGCTTGACATTCATTCCCATTTCTTGCATGGGACCTAAGCATGCACCCAAGGACCAAAGATTTGATTCTTCAACCAATTTATATGCACCGGAGCATGTGCATGTAGTTAAAATTTGAATTATGCACATAAATGCTTAATGCAGAAAAATGTCCAAACGAACCCCAAAAAATCACGAAAAATAACACAACACTCCTGATGTTCTATGTTGACCCGAGAGAAAATTTGAAAGCAATTAGAGGCAATGGATATCGTTTCACCCCCAAAGTTGGGGCGTTCCCTACCGAAACCATCATGGTTGTTGTGAGAAGCTCTGGTTTGTGAGAAGCATATACCCAAACTTGCCCCAAATGGGACGAAAACTTTTCCACGGCATGTTGACGCCGCTCCATGATAGCTTGCCAAGTTTCATGAATTTCAGATGAGTTTTGGGTTTAGTAGAATTTAAAAACAAGGTATCTCAATGTTTGTGGCCGAGTGACAGTGGCACGGTGCTTGACATTCATTCCCATTTCTTGCATGGGACCTAAGCATGCACCTGAGGACAAATATTTGATTTTTCAATCAATTTATATGCATCGGAGCATGTGCATGTAGTTCAAATTTGAATTACGCACAAAAATTCATTGAAAACTCACTTAATGCATAAAAATGTCCAAACGAACCCCGAAAAATCACAAAAAATAACACAAGACTCCTGTTGTTCTATGTTGACACGAGAAAAAATTGAAAGCAATTAGAGGCAATGGATATCATTTCGCCCCCAAGTTGGGGCATTCCCTACCGAAAGCATCATGCTTGTTGTGAGAAGCTCCGGTTCGTGAGAAGCACATACCCAAACATTCCCCAAATGGGACAAAAACTTTACCACGGCATGTTGATGCCGCTCCATGATAGCATGCCAAGTTTCATGAATTTCAGACGAGTTTTGGATTTACTAGAATTTAAAAACCAGGTATCTCAATGTTTACGGTCGAGTGATAGTAGCACGGTGCTTGACATTCATTCTCATTTCTTGCATGGGACCTAAGCACGCAACCAAGGACCAAAGATTTGATTTTTCAACCAATTTATATGCACCGGAGCATGTGCATGTAGTTCAAATTTAAATTATGCACATAAATGCATTGAAAAGTCACTTAAAGCATAAAAATATCCAAACGAACCCTGAAAAATCACAAAAAATAACACAACACTCCTGTTGTTCTATGTTGACATGAGAAAAAAATTTGAAAGGAATTAGCGGCAATGGATATCGTCTCGCCCCCAAGTTGGGGCGTTCCCTACCGAAACCATCATGCTTGTTGTGAGAAGCTCTGGTTTGTGAGAAGCATATACCCAAACCTGACACGAGAAACAATTTGAAAGCAATAAGAGGCAATGGATATCGTATCGCCCCCAAAGTTGGGGCGTTCCCTACCGAAACCATCATGCTTGTTGTGAGAAGCTCTGGTTTGTGAGAAGCATATACCCAAACCTGCCCCTAAAGGGACAAAAACTTTACCACGGCATGTTGATGCCGCTCCATGATAGCATGCCAAGTTTCATGAATTTCAGATGACTTTTGGATTTACTAGAATTTAAAAACCAGGTATCTCAATGTTTGCGGCCGAGTGACGGTGGCACGGTGCTTGACATTCATTCTCATTTCTTGCATGGGACCTAAGCATGCACCCAAGGACCAAAGATTTGATTTTTCAACCAATTTATATGCACCGGAGCATGTGCATGTAGTTCAAATTTCAATTATGCACATAAATGCATTGAAAAATCACTTAATGCATAAAAATGTCCAAACGAACCCCAAAAATCACAAAAAATAACACAACACTCCTGTTGTTCTATGTTGACACGAGAAAAAATTTGAAAGCAATAAGAGGCAATGGATATCGTTTCGCCCCCAAAGTTGGGGCGTTCCCTACCAGAACCATCATGCTTGTTGTGAGAAACTCTGGTTTGGGAGAAGCATATACCCAAACCTGCCCCAAAAGGGACAAAAACTTTACGACGACATGTTGATGCCGCTCCATGATAGCATGCCAACTTTCATGAATTTCAGACGAGTTTTGGATTTACTAGAATTTAAAAACCAGGTATCTCAATGTTTACGGTCGAGTGACAGTAGCACGGTGCTTGACATTCATTCTCCTTTCTTGCATGGGACCTAAGCACGCAACCAAGGACCAAAGATTTGCTTTTTCAACCAATTTATATCCACCGGAGCATGTGCATGTAGTTCAAATTTGAATTATGCACATAAATGCATTGAAAAATCACTTAAAGCATAAAAATATCCAAACGAACCCCGAAAAATCACAAAAAATAACACAACACTCCTGTTGTTCTATGTTGACATGAGAAAACATTTGAAAGCAATTAGCAGCAATGGATATCGTTTCGCCCCCAAGTTGGGGCGTTCCCTACCAAAACCATCATGCTTGTTGTGAGAAGCTCTGGTTTGTGAGAAGCATATACCCAAATGGGACAAAAACTTTACCACGACATGTTGATGCCGCTCCATGATAGCATGACAATTTTTATGAATTTCATATGAGTTTTGTATTTACTAGAATTTAAAAACTTGGTATCTCAATGTTTGCGGCCGAGTGACGGTGGCACGGTGCTTGACATTCATTCCCATTTCTTGCATGGGACCTAAGCATGCACCCAAGGACCAAAGATTTGATTCTTCAACCAATTTATATGCACCAGAGCATGTGCATGTAGTTAAAATTTGAATTATGCACATAAATGCTTAATGCATAAAAATGTCCAAACGAACCCCAAAAAATCACGAAAAATAACACAACACTCCTGATGTTCTATGTTGACCCGAGAGAAAATTTGGATATCGTTTCACCCCCAAAGTTGGGGCGTTCCCTACCGAAACCATCATGGTTGTTTTGAGAAGCTCTGGTTTGTGAGAAGCATATACCCAAACTTGCCCCAAATGGGACGAAAACTTTTCCACGGCATGTTGACGCCGCTCCATGATAGCTTGCCAAGTTTCATGAATTTCAGATGAGTTTTGGGTTAGTAGAATTTAAAAACCAGGTATCTCAATGTTTGTGGCCGAGTGACAGTGGCACGGTGCTTGACATTCATTCCCATTTCTTGCATGGGACCTAAGCATGCACCTGAGGACAAATATTTGATTTTTCAATCAATTTATATGCACCGGAGCATGTGCATGTAGTTCAAATTTGAATTACGCACAAAAATTCATTGAAAACTCACTTAATGCATAAAAATGTCCAAACGAACCCCGAAAAATCACAAAAAATAACACAAGACTCCTGTTGTTCTATGTTGACACGAGAAAAAATTGAAAGCAATTAGAGGCAATGGATATCATTTCGCCCCCAAGTTGGGGCATTCCCTACCGAAAGCATCATGCTTGTTGTGAGAAGCTCCGGTTTGTGAGAAGCACATACCCAAACATGCCCCAAATGGGACAAAAACTTTACCACGGCATGTTGATGCCGCTCCATGATAGCATGCCAAGTTTCATGAATTTCAGACGAGTTTTGGATTTACTAGAATTTAAAAACCAGGTATCTCAATGTTTACGGTCGAGTGACAGTAGCACGGTGCTTGACATTCATTCTCATTTCTTGCATGGGACCTAAGCACGCAACCAAGGACCAAAGATTTGATTTTTCAACCAATTTATATGCACCGGAGCATGTGCATGTAGTTCAAATTTGAATTATGCACATAAATGCATTGAAAAATCACTTAAAGCATAAAAATATCCAAACGAACCCTGAAAAATCACAAAAAATAACACAACACTCCTGTTGTTCTATGTTGACACGAGAAAAAAATTTGAAAGGAATTAGCGGCAATGGATATCGTCTCGCCCCCAAGTTGGGGCGTTCCCTACCGAAACCATCATGCTTGTTGTGAGAAGCTCTGGTTTGTGAGAAGCATATACCCAAACCTGCCCCAAATGGGACAAAAACTTTACCATGGCATGTTTATGCCACTCCATGATAGCATGCCCAGTTTCATGAATTTCAAACAAGTTTTGGATATACTAGAATTTAAAAACCAGGCATCTCAGTGTTTGTGGCCGAGTGACGGTGGCACGGTGCTTAACATTCATTCCCATTTCTTGCATGGGACCTAAGCATGCACCCAAGGACAAAGATTTGACTTTTCAACCAATTTATATGCACCGGAGCATGTGCATGTAATTCAAATTTGAATTATGCACAAAAATGCATTGAAAACTCACTTAATGCATAAAAATGTCCAAACGAACCCCGAAAAATCACAAAAAATAACACAAGACTCCTGTTGTTCTATGTTGACATGAGAAAAAATTGAAAGCAATTAGAGGCAATGGATATCATTTCACCCCCAAGTTGGGGCGTTCCCTACCTAAAGCATCATGCTTGTTGTGAGAAGCTCCGGTTTGTGAGAAGCACATACCCAAACTTGCCCCAAATGGGACGAAAACATTACCACGGCATGTTGATGCCACTCCATGATAGCATGCCAAGTTTCATGATTTTCATACGAGTTTTGGATATACTAGAATTTAAAAACCAGGCATCTCAATGTTTGTGGCCGAGTGATGGTGGCACGGTGCTTGACATTCATTCCCATTTCTTGCATGGGACCTAAGCATGCACCCAAGAACCAAAGATTTGATTTTTTAACCAATTTATATGCAGCGGAGCATGTGCATGTAGTTCAAATTTGAATTATGCACAAAAATGCATTGAAAACTCACTTAATGCATAAAAATGTCCAAACGAACCCCGAAAAATAAAAAAAAAACACAAGACTCCTATTGTTCTATGTTGACACGAGAAAAAATTGAAAGCAATTAGAGGCAATGGATATCATTTCGCCCCCAAGTTGGGGCATTCCCTACCGAAAGCATCATGCTTGTTGTGAGAAGCTCCGGTTTGTGAGAAGCACATACCCAAACCTGCCCCAAAAGGGACAAAAACATTACCACGGCACGTTGATGCCGCTCCTTGATAGCATGCCAAGTTTCATGAATTTCAGACAAGTTTTGGATTTACTAGAATTTAGAAACTAGGTATCTCAATGTTTACGATCGAGTGACAGTAGCATGGTGCTTGACATTCATTCTCATTTCTTGCATGGGACCTAAGCACGCAACCAAGGACCAAAGATTTGATTTTTCAACCAATTTATATGCACCGGAGCATGTGCATGTAGTTCAAATTTGAATTATGCACATAAATGCATTAAAAATCACTTAAAGCATAAAAATATACAAACGAACCCTGAAAAATCACAAAAAATAACACAACACTCCTGTTGTTCTATGTTGACACGAGAAAAAAATATGAAAGCAATTAGCGGCAATGGATATCGTCTCGCCCCCAAGTTGGGGCGTTCCCTACCCAAACCATCATGCTTGTTGTGAGAAGCTCTGGTTTGTGAGAAGCATATACCCAAACCTGCCCCAAATGGGACAAAAACTTTACCACGGCATGTTGATGCCGCTCCATGATAGCATGCCAATTTTTATGAATTTCATATGAGTTTTGTATTTACTAGAATTTAAAAACTTGGTATCTCAATGTTTGCGGCCGAGTGACAGTGGCACGGTGCTTGACATTCATTCCCATTTCTTGGATGGGACCTAAGCATGCACCCAAGGACCAAAGATTTGATTCTTCAACCAATTTATATGCACTGGAGCATGTGCACGTAGTTGAAATTTGAATTATGCACATAAATGCTTAATGCATATAAATGTCCAAACGAACCCCAAAAAATCACAAAAAATAACACAACACTCCTGATGTTCTATGTTGACACGAGAGAAAATTTGAAAGCAATTAGAGGCAATGGATATCGTTTCACCCCCAAAGTTGGGGCGTTCCCTACCGAAACCATCATGGTTGTTGTGAGAAGCTCTGGTTTGTGAGAAGCATATACCCAAACTTCCCCAAATGGGACGAAAACTTTACCACAGCATGTTGATGCCGCTCCATGATAGCTTTCCCAGTTTCATGAATTTCAGATGAGTTTTGGGTTTAGTAGAATTTAAAAACCAGGTATCTCAATGTTTGTGGCCGAGTGCCAGTGGCACGGTGCTTGACATTCATTCCCATTTCTTGCATGGGACCTAAGCATGCACCCAAGGACAAAGATTTGATTTATCAACCAATTTATATGCACCGGAGCATGTGCTTGTATTTCAAATTTGAATTATTCAAAAAAATGCATTGAAAACTCACTTAATGCATAAAAATGTCCAAATGAACCCCAAAAAATCACAAAAAATAACACAAGACTCCTGTTGTTCTATGTTGACACGAGAAAAAAATTGAAAGCAATTAGAGGCAATGGATATCATTTTGCCGCCAAGTTGGGGCGTTCCCTACCGAAAGCATCATGCTTGTTGTGAGAAGCTCCAGTTTGTGAGAAGCACATACCCAAACCTGCCCCAAATTGGACAAAAACTTTACCATGGCATGTTGATGCTACTCCATGATAGCATGCCAAGTTCCATTAATTTCAGACGAGTTTTGGATATACTAGAATTTAAAAACCAGGTATCTCAATGTTTGTGGCCGAGTGACGGTGGCACGGTGCTTGACACTCATTCCCATTTCTTGCATGGGACCTAAGCAAGCACCCAAGGACAAAAGATTTGATTTTTCAACCAATTTATATGCACCGGAGCATGTGCATGTAGTTCAAATTTGAATTGTGCACACAAATGCTTAATGCGTAAAAATGTCCAAACGAACCCCAAAAAATCACAAAAAATAACACAACACTCCTTTTGTTCTATGTTAACACGAGAAATTTTTTGAAAGCAATTAGAAGCAATGGATATCGTTTCGCCCCCTAAGTTGGGGCGTTCCCTACCGAAACCATCATGCTTGTTGTGAGAAGCTCTGGTTTGTGAGAAGCATATACCCAAACCTGCCCCAAATGGGACGAAAACTTTACGATGGCATGTTGATGCCGCTCCATGATAGCATGCCAAGTTTCATGAATTTTAGATGAGTTTTCGGTTTACTAGAATTTAAAAACTTGGTACCTCAATGTTTGTGGCCGAGTGACGGTGGTACGGTGCTTGTCATTCATTCCCAATTCTTACATGGGACCTAAGCATGCACCCAAGGACAAAGATTTGATTTATCAACCAATTTATATGCACCGGAGCATGTGCTTGTATTTCAAATTTGAATTATTCAAAAAAATGCATTGAAAACTCACTTAATGCATAAAAATGTCCAAATGAACCCCAAAAAATCACAAAAAATAACACAAGACTCCTGTTGTTCTATGTTGACACGAGAAAAAAATTGAAAGCAATTAGAGGCAATGGATATCATTTTGCCGCCAAGTTGGGGCGTTCCCTACCGAAAGCATCATGCTTGTTGTGAGAAGCTCCAGTTTGTGAGAAGCACATACCCAAACCTGCCCCAAATTGGACAAAAACTTTACCATGGCATGTTGATGCTACTCCATGATAGCATGCCAAGTTCCATTAATTTCAGACGAGTTTTGGATATACTAGAATTTAAAAACCAGGTATCTCAATGTTTGTGGCCGAGTGACGGTGGCACGGTGCTTGACACTCATTCCCATTTCTTGCATGGGACCTAAGCAAGCACCCAAGGACCAAAGATTTGATTTTTCAACCAATTTATATGCACCGGAGCATGTGCATGTAGTTCAAATTTGAATTGTGCACACAAATGCTTAATGCGTAAAAATGTCCAAACGAACCCCAAAAAATCACAAAAAATAACACAACACTCCTTTTGTTCTATGTTAACACGAGAAATTTTTTGAAAGCAATTAGAAGCAATGGATATCGTTTCGCCCCCTAAGTTGGGGCGTTCCCTACCGAAACCATCATGCTTGTTGTGAGAAGCTCTGGTTTGTGAGAAGCATATACCCAAACCTGCCCCAAATGGGACGAAAACTTTACGATGGCATGTTGATGCCGCTCCATGATAGCATGCCAAGTTTCATGAATTTTAGATGAGTTTTCGGTTTACTAGAATTTAAAAACTTGGTACCTCAATGTTTGTGGCCGAGTGACGGTGGTACGGTGCTTGTCATTCATTCCCAATTCTTACATGGGACCTAAGCTTGCACCCAAGGACCAAAGATTTGATTCTTCAACCAATTTATATGCACCGGAGCATGTACATGTAGTTCAAATTTGAATTATGCACATAAATGCATAATGCATAAAAATTTCCAAACGAACCCCAAAAATCACAAAAAATAACACAACACTCCTGATGTTCTATGTTGACACGAGAGAAAATTTGAAAGCAATTAGAGGCAATGGATATCGTTTCGCCCCCAAAGTTGGGGCGTTCCCTACCGAAACCATCATGGTTGTTGTGAGAAGCATATACACAAACCTGCCCCAAATGGGACAAAAACTTTACCACAGCATGTTGATGCCGCTCCATGATAGCATGCGAAGTTTCATGAATTTCAGACGAGTTTTGGATTTACTAGAATTTAAAAACCAGGTATCTCAATGTTTGTCGCCGAGTGACGGTGGCACAGTGCTTGACATTCATTCCCATTTCTTAAATGGGACCTAAGCATGCACCCATGGACAAATATTTTATTTTTCAACCAATTTATATGCACCGGAGCATGTGCATGTAGTTCAAATTTGAATTATGCACAAAAATGCATTCAAAACTCACTTAATGCACAAAAATGTCCAAACGAACCCTGAAAAATCACAAAAAATAACACAAGACTCCTGTTGTTCTATGTTGACACGAGTAAAACTGAAAGCAATTAGAGGCAATGGATCTCATTTTGCCCCCAAGTTGGGGAGTTCCCTACCGAAACCATCATGCTTGTTGTGAGAAGCTCCGGTTTGTGAGAAGCATATACCCAAACCTGCCCCAAATGGGACAAAAACTTTACAATGGCATGCTGATGCCGCTCCATGATAGCATGCCAAGTCTCATGAATTTCAGACGAGTTTTGGATTTACTAGAATTTAAAAACCAGGTATCTCAATGTTTGTGGCCGAGTGACGGTGGCACGGTGCTTGACATTCATTCCCATTTCTTGCATGAGACCTAAGCATGCACCCAAGGACCAAAGATTTGATTTTTCAACCAATTTATATGCACCGGAGCATTGCATGTAGTTCAAATTTGAATTATGCACATAAATGCTTAATGCATAAAAATGTCCAAACGGGCCCCAAAAAATCACAAAAAATAACACAACACTCATGTTGTTCTATGTTGACACGAGAAAAAAATTGATAGCAATTAGAGGCAATGGATATCGTTTCGCCCCCAAAGTTGGGGCGTTCCCTACCGAAACCGTCATGCTTGTTGTGAGAAGCTCTGGTTTGTGAGAAGCATATACCCATACCTGCCCTAAATGGGACAAAAACTTTACCATGGCATGTTAATACCGCTCCATGATAGCATGCCAAGTTTCATTTATTTCGGACGAGTTTTGGATTTACTAGAATTTAAAAACAAGGTATCTCAATGTTTGTGGCCGAGTGACTATGGCATGGTGCTTGACATTCATTCCCATTTCTTGCATGGGACCTAAGCATGCACCCAAGGACAAAGATTTGATTTTTCAACCAATTTATATGCACCGGAGCATGTGCATGTAGTTCAAATTTGAATTATGCACAAAAATGCATTGAAAACTCACTTAATGCATAAAAATGTCCAAACGAACGCCGAAAAATCACAAAAAATAACACAACATTCCTATTGTTCTATGTTGACATGAGAAAAAAATCGAAAGCAATTAGAGGCAATCGATATCATTTCGTCCCCAAAGTTGGGGCGTTCCCTACCGAAACCATCATGCTTGTTGTAAGAAGCTCTGTCTTGTGAGAAGCATATACCCAAACCTGCCCTAAATGGGACAAAAACTTTACCACGCCATGTTGATGTCGCTCCATGATAGCATGCCAAGTTGCATGAATTTTAGATGAGTTTTGGATTTACTAGAATTTAAAAACCAGGTATGTGAATGTTTAAGGCCGAGTGACGGTGGCAGGGTGTTTGAGATTCATTCCCATTTCTTGCATGGGACCTAAGCATGCACCCAAGGACCAAAGATTTGATTTTTCAACCAATTTATATGCACTGGAGCATGTGCTTCAAACTTGAATTATGCACATAAATACATTGAAAACTCACTTAATGCATAAAAATGTCCAAACGAACCCCGAAAAATCACAAAAAATAACACAACATGTAGTTTCATGAATTTCAGATGAGTTTTGGATTTACAAGAATTTAAAAACCAGGTATCTCAATGTTTGTCGCCGAGTGATGGTGGCACGGTGCTTGACATTCATTCCCATTTCTTGCATGGGACCTAAGCATGCACCCAAGGACCAAAGATTTGATTCTTCAACCAATTTATATGCAACGGGCATGCACATGTAGTTCAAATTTGAATTATGCACATAAATGCTTAATGCATAAAAATTTCCAAACAAACCCCAAAAATCACAAAAAAACACAACATTCCTGATGTTCTATGTTGACACGAGAGAAATTTGAAAGCAATTAGAGGCAATGGATATCGTTTCGCCCCCAAAGTTGGGCACTGGTAGAAAAC
Source organism: Triticum monococcum (assembly GCA_034509565.1). Lineage (NCBI taxonomy): Eukaryota > Viridiplantae > Streptophyta > Magnoliopsida > Poales > Poaceae > Triticum > Triticum monococcum. The sequence continues at coordinate 196,707,494 of CM067842.1, read as the reverse complement.
GAGGCTTCCATACGCCCCCATTAGTCCCCAAAACAATCGAACCGCGACCAAAGGGGTCTTTAGTCGCGGTTCGGGAGAAGACCCGCGACCAACTACCTGGGCCCAGCGCGCTCGGTCGACAGCTGGCGGACGGGAGGGGCTTTAGTCCCGGTTGGCGTGGCCAACCGGGACTAAAGGTCCCAGAAGGCCTTTAGTCGCGGTTGGCCAGGCCAACCGGGACTAAAGCCCATCCAGCTGGCGGACGGGAGGGGCTTTAGTCCCGGTTGGCCTGGCCAACCGCGACTAAAGGCCCATCCCTATATATACTCAGCTCACTTCACTTCACTCGGCTCACTTCACAATTTTCAGAAGGTGGTGGTGGGGTGGTGGTGGGTTTGCTTTTGGTTTCTCCTATGCACACAAGGTGTTTGATGAAATGCCCGAGAGCCTAAAACAAGCCACACTTGATCTTTCTCATTTATTTTTCCTCCGCGATCGCGGTTAGCAACTCGAACCTTTCATGTGTCATTGATAAAATACGCATGTGTGTAGTTCATTGTTTAATTTGTATTATTTGTAGCTAGTTAGTTTAACAAATGCATGATGGTTAATTATATACTTTATATAATAATAATGCAGATGAATCGGCAATGGATGTACGGTTCCCGACTCTCCGGCGAGTTCACTACGGGTTTGAAAGATTTCCTCGTAGTGGCAAATGCGAACAAGCAGCAAGGTTTTATTATCTGTCCATGTGCTGTCTGTAAGAATGAGAAGGGTTACTCCTCCTCAAGAAGAGTTCACATGGACCTGCTTAAGCATGGTTTCATGCCAAGCTATTATTGTTGGACCAAGCATGGAGAAAGAGGGGTTAGAATGGAAGAATATGAAGAAGGGGATGATATCGATGACAACTATCGTGATCTTTTCGGTGATACTTTCATGGAGGATGATGCTGAAGGTGTGGAAGGGTTAGGTGAAGGTGAAGAAGAGGCACATGATGAGCCCGCTGATGATCTTGGTCGGACCATTGCTGATGCACGGAGACGCTGCGAAACTGACAAGGAGAGGGAGAATTTGGATCGCATGTTAGAGGATCACAAAAAGTCGTTGTATCCAGGATGCGATAATAGTCTGAAAAAGCTGGGCTGCACACTGGATTTGCTAAAATGGAAGGCACAGGAAGGTGTAGGTGACTCATCATTTGAAAATTTGCTGAAAATATTGAAGAATATGTTGCCGAAGAATAATGAGTTGCCCGCCAGTACGTACGAAGCAAAGAAGGTTGTCTGCCCTCTAGGTTTAGAGGTTCAGAAGATACATGCATGCATTAATGACTGCATCCTCTACCGCGGTGAATACGAGAATTTGAATGAATGCCCTGTATGCACTGCATTGCGTTATAAGATCAGAGGCGATGACCCTGGTGACGATGTTGAGGGCGAGAAACCCAGGAAGAGGGTTCCCGCCAAGGTGATGTGGTATGCTCCTATAATACCACGGGTGAAACGTCTGTTCATGAACGAAAACCATGCCAAGTTGTTGCGATGGCACAAAGAGGACCGTTTGTCCGACGGGCAGTCGAGACACACCGCTGATGGAATGCAATGGAGAAAGATCGACAGAGTTTTCAAAGATTTTGCAGCTGACGCAAGGAACTTAAGATTTGGTCTAAATACTGATGGCATTAATCCTTTTGGCGAGCAGAGCTCCAACCATAGCACCTGGCCCGTGACTCTATGCATCTACAACCTTCCTCCTTGGTTGTGCATGAAGCGGAAGTTCATTATGATGCCAATTCTCATCCAAGGCCCTAAGCAACCCGGTAACGACATCGATGTGTACCTAAGGCCATTAGTTGAAGAACTTTTACAGTTGTGGGCGAAACCTGGTGTACGTGTCTGGGATGAGCACAAAGGAGAGGAATTTGACCTACGAGCGTTGCTTTTTGTAACCATCAACGATTGGCCTGCTCTCAGTAACCTTTCGGGACAGAAAAATAAGGGATACAATGCATGCACGCACTGCTTACATGAGACTGAAAGTGTACGTTTGGTTAATTGTAAGAAGAACGTGTACCTGGGTCATCGTCGATTTCTTCCCCGAAATCATAACATAAGAAAGAAAGGCAAGCATTTCAACGGGAAGGCAGATCACCGGCCGAAGCCTGCGGAACGTACTGGTGCTGAGATATTTGATATGGTCAAGGATTTGAAAGTCATCTTTGGAAAGGGTCCTGGCGGACAATCAGTTCCGCGGGGAGTTGACGGGCACGCACCCATGTGGAAGAAGAAATCTATATTTTGGGAGCTAGAATATTGGAAAGTCCTAGATGTCCGCTCTGCAATCGATGTGATGCATGTTACGAAGAATATTTGCGTGAACCTGCTAAGCTTCTTGGGCGTGTATGCGAAGACAAATCATACAAAGGAAGCACGGCAGGACCAGCAACTTTTGAAAGACCCAGATGACCGGCATCCGGAATGGTTTCAAGGTCGTGCCAGCGACGCTCTTACCAAAGAAGAGAAGGTCATTTTTTTGAATGCCTGAGCAGTATGAAGGTCCCGTCTGGCTTCTCGTCGAATATAAAGGGAATAATAAACATGCCGGAGAAAAAGTTCCAAAACCTGAGGTCTCACGACTGCCACATGATTATGACGCAATTGCTTCCGATTGCTTTGGGGGGGCTCCTACCGGAAAATGTTCGAGTAGCCATTGTGAAGCTATGTGCATTCCTCAATGCAATCTCTCAGACGGTAATCAATCCAGAAGATCTACCACGGTTACAGAACGATGTGGTCCAATGCCTTGTCAGTTTCGAGTTCGTGTTCCCACCATCCTTCCTCAATATTATGACGCACCTCCTGGTCCACCTAGTCGAAGAGATTTCCATTCTCGGTCCTGTATTTCTACACAATATGTTCCCCTTTGAGAGGTTCATGGGAGTATTAAAGAAATATGTTCGTAACCGTGCTAGGCCAGAAGGAAGCATCTCCAAGGGCCATCAAAATGAAGAGGTAATTGAGTTCTGTATTGACTATGTTCCTGACCTTAAGCCGATTGGTATTCCTCAATCGCGGCACGAGGGGAGACTAAGTGGAAAAGGCAAGATCGGAAGGGATACCACGATATGTATGGACGGTCATTCTATGACTGAAGCACACCACACAGTTCTGCAAAATTCCAGCTTGGTGGCTCCGTACTTCGAGCAATACAAGAATATTTTACGCTCGGACAACCCGGGGAAGCCTGAATCCTGGATTAGAAAGGCCCACATGGAGACTTTCGGCAGTTGGTTGCGAAAACATTTAATGAATGACAATGATGTTGGAGATCAGCTGTACATGTTGGCCAAGAAACCATCTTCAACTATAACGACTTTCCAACGGTACGAGATAAATGGGAATACATTTTACACCATCGCCCAAGATAAAAAGAGCACCAACCAAAACAGTGGTGTCCGCTTTGATGCAGCAACCGAGAATGGGCAAAAGGTCACATATTATGGTTACATAGAGGAGATATGGGAACTTGACTATGGACCCTCCTTTAAGGTCCCTTTGTTCCGGTGCAAATGGTTCAAGCTAACAGGAGGTGGGGTAAAGGTGGACGAGCAATACGGAATGACAATGGTGGATTTCAACAATCTTGATTACCTTGACGAACCATTCGTCCTTGCCAAAGATGTCGCTCAGGTTTTTTATTTGAAGGACATGAGTAGCAAACCGAGGAAACGGAAAGATAAGAAAACGATCAGTACATCATGCGATGATCCAAAGCGCCACATTGTTCTTTCAGGGAAAAGAAACATCGTGGGAGTGGAGGACAAGACAGACATGTCAGAAGATTATAATATGTTTGGTGAAATTCCGCCCTTCAAAGTGAACACTGACCCAAGCATTAAGTTAAATGATGAGGATGCTCCATGGATACGGCACAATCGTAAGCAAGCAGGGACGTACAAGGGAAGAATTGATGTGTAATAATTTATTGTACCAAACTTTGTATTTGGTCGATGAACTGAATGATGTATCAAACCTTTTGTCAAACCTTCAAGGGATTTTAAAATGAATTAGTTTTATTTTTCTGATTTTTTTGATATATAATTGTATTTTTAAGATTTTAAAATGTCAGAAGATTTTAAAAAAGGAAAAAGGAAGAAAGGAAGAAAAAAAAAGAAGAAAAACAAGAAAAAGGAAGAAACAAACAGAAGAAAAAAACAGAAGAAAAAAGGAAGAAAAAAATAGAAGAAAAACAAGAATTTAAAATGAATTAGTTTTATTTTTCTGATTTTTTTATATATAATTGTATTTTTAAGATTTTAAAATGTCAGAAGATTTTAAAAAAGGAAAAAGGAAGAAAGGAAGAAAAAAAGAAGAAAAACAAGAAAAAGGAAGAAACAAACAGGAGAAAAAAACAGAAGAAAAAAGGAAGAAAAAAACAGAAGAAAAACAAGAATTTAAAATGAATTAGTTTTATATTCGAATTTTTTGATATATAATTGTATTTTTAAGATTTTAAAATGAATTAGAAACAAAATAATATAAACTTTAATAAAATAAAATAATTATCATAAAGTAAAATAAATAAGTAATTATCATAAAGTAAAAATAAATAAGTAATTAGAAACAAAATAAAATAAAATAAATAAGTTTTTGTTGTGAGTAGAAACAAAACAAAATAAATAAAGCAAAAATAAAAACAAAAAACAGGCAAAAAATAAAGAATATGCCACCTACTGGGCCACCACGGCCTGAATACGACTAGAAACCCATTAATGGGCCAGGATTCAGGACCGCAGAAGGCCCAGTAGGCCCACAGGCTCATAGTAACAGAATAGGCCCGTAAGCCTGCATTCGAGAGGAGCTCGAAGTGGTGAGCGCAGCCGCGCTTATAAACCACTATCGAAGCCTCTCGGCTAGCGAGGTGGGACTAAACATCCCACCGCACCGCGCCAGTTCAGCACAGACCCTTTAGTCCCGGCTGGGGAGGCGGACCGCGACTAAAGGGTACCCTTTAGTCGCGGTTGTTGTCCCCAACCGCGACTAAAGGGTCTTTCTGCGCGGGAAAGGAAGCGGCGCCAAAACCCTTTAGTCCCGGTTGGGGAGAGGGACCGCGACTAAAGGGTACCCTTTAGTCGCGGTTGTTGTCCCCAACCGCGACTAAAGGGTCTTTCTGCGCGGGAAAGGAAGCGGAGCCAAAACCCTTTAGTTGCGGTTGGGGAGGGGGACCGCGACTAAAGGGTACCTTTAGTCGCGGTCCTCCTCCCCAACCGCGACTAAAGGTGCGTCTATATATACTGCACTGAGCAGTTTTGCCGCGGCATTCTCCTCTGTCTCCCCAACGCCGATCGACGCCGACGCCGACGCCCCCGTCGCCGACGCCGACGCCGAAGCCCTGCGCGCCACCGCCCCCGTCCCCAGTGAGCGCCGCCTCCGCCCGTGCCTGCCCTTGCTCGCCGCCCGTGCCCTGCGCGCGCCCTTGCCCGCCGCCCTGCCGCCCGCCGCCCGACGCCCTGCCGCCCGCCGCCCGACGCCCTCCGCCCGCCGCCCGACGCCCTGCCGCCCTCCGCCCGCCGCCCGCCGCCCGCCGCCCTGCCTGCCGTCCTCCGCCTCCCCAGAAGAAAAAACAAAAAAAAAGGAGGAAGAAGAAAAGAAAGAAGAAAAAAAGGAAGAAGAAAAAACAAGAAAGAAAAAGGAAGAAGAAAAAAAATGAAAACCAAATAAAAACAAATGAAAACCAAAAGAAAGAAGAAAGAAAAAGGAAGAAGAAAAAAAGAAGAAGAAAGGAAGAAGAAAGGAAGAAGAAGAAAGAAAGTAAAAAGAAAAAGGAAAGAAGAAGAAAGAAAGAATAGAAAGGAAGAAGAAGAAAGGAAGAAGAAGAAAGAAAGAAGAAGAAAGAAAGAAGAAGAAAGAAAGAAAAAAGAAAAAGGAAGAAGAAGAAAGAAAGAAGAAAGGAAGAAGAAGAAAGGAAGAAGAAGAAAGAAAGAAGAAGAAAGGAAGAAGAAGAAAGAAAGAAGAAGAAAGGAAAAAGGAAGAAGAAAAAACTCAAGAAAAACAAAAGAAAACAAAAAAACAGAAGAAAAACAAAGGAAGAAGAAAAAAACAAAAGAAAACAAAAAAACAAACAGAAGATAAAAACAAAAAAGGAGGAAGAAGAAAAGAAAGAAGAAAAAAAGGAAGAAGAAAAAACAAGAAAGAAAAAGGAAGATGAAAAAAATGAAAACCAAATGAAAACCAAAAGAAAGAAGAAAGAAAAAGGAAGAAGAAAAAAAGAAGAAGAAAGGAAGAAGAAAGGAAGAAGAAGAAAGAAAGTAAAAAGAAAAAGGAAATAAGAAGAAAGAAAGAATAGAAAGGAAGAAGAAGAAAGGAAGAAGAAGAAAGAAAGAAGAAGAAAGAAAGAAGAAGAAAGAAAGAAAAAAGAAAAAGGAAGAAGAAGAAAGAAAGAAGAAAGGAAGAAGAAGAAAGGAAGAAGAAGAAAGAAAGAAGAAGAAAGGAAAAAGGAAGAAGAAGAAAGGAAGAAGAAGAAAGAGGAAGAAGAAAGGAAGAAGAAGAAAAAAAGAATTTTTACTTAAAGAATCTTATTTTTTAATTCCTCCTCCTCTATGTCCCCTTAATCTTATTTTTTAATTCCTTTATACTTAAAGAATTTTTACTACATGCAGGAGTGACATATGGCGGACGACAGAACCGAGCCGCTTAGGGATCCGGAGGCTGAACGCTATTTAATGGACATCATCAACAACGAGATTCCTTATGTGCCGGGCTCAGAATATGAGCAACAAGAGGATGTAGTCTCTTCTTATATGAACCTTGACGGTGACGATGATCGAGAAGGTGAAGGAACGGACATTGTCGACGGAGGTCAACCGTCAACAACCGACGATCTCCAATTGCAAGTAGCAACCACCTCCGGCGAGGTATATATATACATTGAGATCCTCTCGTGATACAAACTTACTGAAATGTGAATACATATGTATTAACGCGCGCGACTCTCTTTCTTTTTTTAGCCCTCCGGATTGAGTACGACAAAGCAGCGTGGCAAATCCAAGGCGATGAAAACAGGAGCAACATATGCCATTGAGTCTGTCAGTGAAACCGGCAAGCCCCTACAGCACACCTCAAAGTTTGTCAACCAATGCGGATTCGTTGTTAGAGACAACGTCCCGATCACCGTCCAGGAATGGAAAGAGCCAAAGAAGGCACGTCTTGGTTTCAGTTTTGTCGACAAGAGAACGAAAAAGGATTGCTGGAGAAAGCTTATGGAATATTTCATTCTACCTCCGGAATACAACAAAGTCGATGAATTCGGTAATGAGGTTCCGGGTGGACGTCAGAGGAGGAGGCTAGTTAAAGAGTTCGCTCTTCAGAAGATGGCCGATGCATTCCGGAACTTCAAGAAAAATTTAACCCGTGACTATGTCAACAAGGGCAAGACTCCGGATTTCAATGGACAATATGAGAAACTGAAAGATGATTGGCCAGAATTTGTGAGGCAAAAGCAATCAGACCATTTCAAGGAAATATCGAAAAAAATAAGGATAATGCGGCTAAGAAAAAGTACCATCATATTATGGGGCCAGGAGGATACCGCCTTGCGGACCCTAGGTGGCAGAAGATGGAGGAGGACCTGAGGGTGCGAGGAATCCCTCTAGGTACAGAGGGATGGGACCCAAGGGCCAAAAGCTGGTGGTACGGGCATGGGGGATCTCTAGACCCGGAGACAGGGGTGTGTGTTCACCGGCATCGACACTTTGCTCCGACCCAAGCCCTTATTGACGCAATGACCCATGCTCAAGCGGGCTTGATCAAGTTCAACAGAGAGAAAGACGCACTGACTTTAGCCCTCGGGAATGATGAACACGGAGGACGTGTACGAGGCAAAGGCAAAGTTTCGTGGAAAGTAGGGTTTTCCCAGGACAATGACCCGTACGGTTACAGAAGCCGTAAGAGAAAGACGGACCGGGATGCAGATCTTATGACGAAGTTTGCATCGGAACTCCATGAGTTGAAGCAGACCGTGCATGAACTATTGAAAGAAAAATCGGCTGCAGGGCCGCATGAAGATCATGAAGCGGATTGCGGAAGCCAGCAGCGGAGAAGCAGCGTGGCTTCCACGGATGCCCCGCCTGGTGCTAGTGCACCGATGATCGAGATTCGTGCACCGGAGCCTCACTACCCCGTGGATGATGTAAAGAAGATGAAAGACTCTGATCTACATTATCCCGTGGGGAACGTTTCCACGAAGGTAGCTAGCGGCAGTGCTTTACCCTGTAAACCTGGAGCACTCCACCACAACAACCCCATTCCATATGGCTATGCTTGTGTCACGGTGGAAGACATAGTCCAAGGGTTTGAGGACCTGGAGATTGAAAAACCTACACCCGAAGGGGATAGCAGACTTGGAGATGTCAAGCGCCAGTACATTCTATGGAAAAAGAAGTACATAGTGTTTCCAGACGAGGCGCCAAGGCTAGCAAGTCCACCCCCCTCCGATGGTGGTGGTGGTGGTGGCGGTGGTGGCGGTGGTGGTGGTCGTGGTGGTTCACCTACACCTCCTTCACGCCATTCGACGCCGTCCCCCGATCCACAACCTCCGGCGGGTACGACGCCCCCCAATCCTCCTTCGGCGGGTACGACGCCCCCCAATCCACCTCCGGCGAGTACGACGCCCCCCAATCCTCCTCCGGCGGGTACGACGCCCCCCAATACACCTCCGGCGAAGAAGCAGAAGCAGGCGGACAGCAAGGAAACCTGCTCCTGGACTATTAACCCGGACCCTTATGTACCTAAGACCACAAGGGTACCGGAGCCATCGCTGAAGCCTCTCCTCCCAAGGCCTGGGGAACTTAGTGAAGCTGACCTCACAGTGGCCGCGTCTACTGATTATGAGAAATGGAAGGCGGATATGAAGGCGAAAAAAGTGCCTGAGCCCAAGCAAGTATTCACTGAGAAGCAAAAGAAGTGGGCTAAGGATTTTTTGACGACACCGTCCCAAGCCGAGCTGAATATGCCTGACGACTATGGACATGAACTTCGTAGGCAAGCAAAAATATTGAAGGAGGAAGAAAGTAAAAAAAGCGGGAAACAAGTTGACCAGCTCGGGATGCAGAAGAAACAATCGATCCCCCCGCTCATAGTGAAAGCCGGTCCGGAAGAGGACCCCGAGATCATAGCAGCTGCGGCAGCACTTGGATTGACTGTAGCGGCTGCCATGAAACAAGCGTCCGAGATGGGTTTGACTGTTCGTGCCTTCTTAGACCTTGAGGATGCGCCTGTAGGTGAGATAACATTACAATATGTGCGGAAGGGGCCTCTCGTCGAGCCTGAGAAGGAAAATAGTCTACCAACACAAATGCGAAATCTGCTACGTTGGTACAAGCAATTCATAACATGGGCCAACAAAGAATATGTTTATGCGGATGTTACACATGAGCATCACATCAAACGGTACTCTGTAGAAGTTCATATGAGTGAATTATTCCAGCTGTTCAATCTGCGCGCCCTCGACAAATCTATGCTGAGTTGCTACATTCTGTAAGTGATTTATTTCTACCTCATCTCGTTCTTCATTGCCTGCACTATATATATATTGTCCTAACTATATTGTTGCGTACGCTATTATGCAGATTGAAGATTTGGGAATGCAAAATAAGAAACATCCATGATGTTGGGTTCATTGACCCACATATCGTTAATGGACATGTGTTAGAACATCACCACAAAGACATGGAGAAAGACCTGTACAAGTTTCTTAGAAAGCATCAACTCAAAAGTCATATTCTATTTCCTTACCATTTTGGGTGAGTGTTTCTCTCTTGTGCCCATTCTATTTTGTTTACTCCATGCATGGTATGTCTAATCGATGAGTTATGCATGACTGTGCATGTAACGTGTCCGCAGGTTCCACTGGATTCTGCTAAATATTGAACTTCACACCTCCACAGTTCTAATCACGGACTCTAAGGATTCGGATCCAAAGCGTTGGGCCGACATGAGAAAAATGCTGCAAAAGTAATTATTTTCAATCATTTGAGCTCTATATCGATCGGTCTCTTCATTTCCTAATATCAACAACTAATAAATCCCTTATTCATTTAATTTTCTTTGCCCTGTAGGGTTTGGAGACGGTTCTCAGAAGAAACTGTCGGTGAATTCAAACATGAGCTAGATTTCAGAAAGTTAGTTAATGTGGATAAGCAGCCATCGGGGACCGATCTATGTGGATACTATGTTTGTGAGAACATCCGGAGAAAAACCACTGAGCGGAAGGTATCAGCTAGCGTGCGGAACGCGACGGATAACTTGCGGAGGAGGCTTAGTCCAGAAGCTCGCTTCCGACCAATTCAAGAAGAATTAGCGGGATTTTTCATGAGGGAAGTCATCAATCCTAAAGGACAACACTATACCGAGGACGAAGAAATTTATATGCATACCCGAGATTGAAACTTGTTCGAAGTTGTATATGGTCATCCATCCTAATTGTGTATGGAAACTTGTTCGAAGTTGTATATGGTCACCCGAGATTGAATATATATTATATATTCCTCTTGAATTCTTCTTGTTTGAAATTTCATATGCATGTATATAGAAGCGTAGAATATGTGTACTGAAACTTCATCAAAAATAAAATAAAAAACAAAATAAAATATAAAACAAATAAAACACTACAAATTAAAAAGAAACCAGGTTTAGGGGGGCTAAAACCCTAAACCTGCGGAGGAGGCCTTTAGTCCCGGTTGGCCACGAGAGCCGGGACTAAAGGTCCTCGGCCCCGACGGACCACGGGCGCCCACGTGGCGGGCCTTTGGTCCCGGTCAGCCACAAGAACCGGGACTAAAGACTTTTGTCGCGGTCCGTAAGAGCCGCGGCTAAAGGGGGGGGGGTCTTTAGTCGCGCTTATTTAGTCCCGATTGCACAGCCAGGACTAAAGGCTGTTGCGAACCGGGACTAAAGGGCTTTTTTCTACAAGTGGGGGCGTTCCCGACCGAAACCATCATGGTTGTTGTGAGAAGCTCTGGTTTGTGAGAAGCATACACCCAAACCTGCCCCAAATGGGAGGAAAACTTTACCACATCATGTTGATGCCGCTCCATGATAGCATGCAAAGTTTCATGAATTTCAGACGAGTTTTGGATTTACTAGAATTTAAAAACCAGGTATCTCAATGTTTGCGGCCGAGTGACGGTGGCACAGTGCTTGACATTCATTCCCATTTCTTGCATGGGACCTAAGCATGCACCCAAGGACAAAGATTTGATTTTTTCAACCAATTTATATGCACCAGAGCATGTGCATGTAGTTCAAATTTGAATTATGCACAAAAATGCATTGAAAACTCACTTAATGCACAAAAATGTCCAAACGAACCCTGAAACATCACAAAAAATCACATAAGACTCCTATTCTAATATGTTGACACGAGAAAAAATTAAAAGCAATTAGAGGCAATGGATATCATTTCGCCCCCAAGTTGGGGCGTTCCCTACCGAAACCATCATGCCTGTTGTGACAAGCTCTGGTTTGCGAGAAGCATATACCCAAAGCTGCCCCAAATGGGACAAAAACTTTACAACGACATGATGATGCCGCTCCATGATAGCATGCCAAGTTTCATGAATTTTAGACGAGTTTTGGATTTACTAGAATTTAAAAACCAGGTATCTCAATGTTTGCGGCCGAGTGACGGTGGCGCGGTGCTTGACATTCATTCCCATTTCTTGCATGGGACCTAAGCATGCACCCACAGACCAAAGATTTGATTTTTCAACCAATTGATATGCACCGGAGCATGTGCATGTAGTTCAAATTTGAATTATGCACATAAATACTTAATGCATAAAATTGTGCAAACGAACCCCAAAAAATCACAAAAAAATAACACAACACTCCTATTGTTCTATGTTGACACGAGAATTTTTTTTTACAGCAATTAGAGGCAATGGATATTGTTTCGCCCCAAAGTTGTGGCGTTCCCTACCGAAACCATCATGTTTGGTGTGAGAAGCTCTGGTTTTGAGAAGCATATACCCAAACCTGCCCCAAATGGGACAAAAACTTTACCACGGCATGTTGATGCCGCTCCATGATAGCATGCCAAGTTTGATGAATTTCAGATGAGTTTTAGATTTACTAGAATTCAAAAACCTGGTATCTCAATGTTTGTGGCTGAGTGACGGTGCCACGGTGCTTGACATTCATTCCCATTTCTTGCATGGGACCTAAGAGTGCACCCAAGGACCAAAGATTTGTTTCTTCAACCAATTTATATGCATCGGAGCATGTGCATGTAGTTCAAATTTGAATTATGCACATAAATGCTTAATGCATAAAAATGTCCAAACGGACCCCAAAAAATCACAAAAAATAACAGAACACTCATGTTGTTCTATGTTGACACGAGAAAAAAATTGAAAGCAATTAGAGGCAATGGATATCGTTTCGCCCCAAAAGTTGGGGCGTTCCCTACCGAAACCATCATGCTTGTTGTGAGAAGATCTAGTTTGTGAGAAGCATATACCCAAACCTGCCCCAAATGGGACAAACACTTTACCACGGCATGTTGATACCGCTCCATGATAGCATGCCAAGTTTCATGAATTTCAGACGAGTTTTGGATTTACTAGAATTTAGAAACCAGGTTTCTCAATGTTTGTGGCCGAGTGACTGTGGCACGGTTCTTGACATTCATTCCCATTTCTTGCATGGGACCTAAGCATGCACCCAAGGACAAAGATTTGATTTTTCAACCAATTTATATGCACCGGAGCGTGTGCATGTAGTTCAAATTTGAATTATGCACAAAAATGCAATGGAAACTCACTTAATGCATAAAAATGTCCAAAACAAACCCCGAAAAATCACAAAAAATAACACAACATTCCTATTGTTCTATGTTGAAAAAATACGAAAGCAATTAGAGGCAATCGATATCATTTCATCCCCAAAGTTGGGGCGTTCCCTACCGAAACCATCATGCTTGTTGTAAGAAGCTCTGGTTTGTGAGAAGCATATACCCAAACCTGCCCTAAATGGGACAAAAACTTTACCACGCCATGTTGATGTCGCTTCATGATAGCATGCCAAGTTTCATGAATTTCAGACGAGTTTTGGATTTACTAGATTTTAAAAACTCGGTATGTGAATGGTTGCGGCCGAGTGACGGTGGCAGGGTGTTTGAGATTCATTCCCATTTCTTGCATGGGACCTGAGCATGCACCCAAGGACAAAGATTTGATTTTTTTCAACCTTATTTGCACTAGAGCATGTGCATGTAGTGCAAATTTGAATTATGCACATAAATGTATTGAAAACTCACTTAATGCATAAAAATGTCCAAACGAACCCTGAATAATTCCAATTCTTTTATGATCACTTCAAATAAAAGGTCTAGCAATTCAAACACCATCCATGGACGCAGTGACCCCATCATGTAATTCAAATCAAGAAGAAAAATCAAGTAGGTCCCACACAGTTTATTATAACCAACCGTGTGAGATGCAGCACAAAATATCTTTGGACCATGTCTGAATAAGGGACCGTGTCTGATGACACTTTGCGCCCTAGTTTTTTTGGCTGAAGCCATTCCAAATTTTTGGATTCCATGGAAATATCTACTTCCCCGCCCCCTCCCCTTACCAAAAGCCATATTTCCCCCTTTTCTGCCTTCCTTTCCAAGTTGGAACCTTCACTCCTTGCTTACAGCGTCGCCGCCTCCTCGCCGGTGACCCTCTTTCACGCTGCTCGGTCTCGCCTATCCAGGCAGGTAATCCACACCTGACCCCCATCCTCCTCCTCCTTCCACAACCCACATGCCCCGACCACTGGCGCGAGCGCGACACCTTCCACCTAAATCACCAACCCCTCCACAAAATAAGCGCAGGCCTAAGCCATGGTGCACGCAGTATAACCAAGACCTCAAGGTGCATTTGGCAGCGGAGAAGCAAATCACAGCCGCACGCGCGGATGAGGTCGCGATGGCTGCCATTCGTGCCAACCCCCAGATCTTGGCGGAGCACCTCACCGTCAAGGCCACCGTTGATGCCTCGCGCGCTGATGCCGCGACGCGGTTGGCTACTTTAAACGACAGTTCGTGGCGTTTTCTCGAGGCCATCGTCGGCGCCTTCGACGAAGACTACGAGGTGTTTTCTCAGCGTGCACGTGCTTACCTCATCTCGAGAGCCAGGAGGTTGGTGCCCGAAGCGGCTCAGGAAACTCACCACTACAACAAGGGCACCCACGATGCGGAGGCCTCACTCTCTTCCATGTCCAAGGAGCCAATCATCATCGATATCTCCGACAATGAGGAGTAGCTTGTCTTATTAGCTCAATATAAGGACCCATGCTTAGTTTGCTAGCTACTGCCTTTCCTTAACAAATTCTAGTGAAGTGTGCTATCTACTTTCACCATGCAATCTTCTGCTATAGTGTATATGTTCTATATGTCTTGCAATGTGGTGTTCAATTAACTGCTTGGTTCAATTCAGCAAATGTGATGTTCAATTCTTCAGGGTGCAATATTTCCAAGTTGTTAAGTATGCTTGGTTTGGTTAACTATCTGATCTTCTATTAGGAGTATGTTATATTGTTCAATTGGTGTTTAGTTAACTGCTTGGTTTATTTGTTGTGCCTTGGTTCACTTGTTGTGGTGTTTAGTTAACTGCTTGGTTCAATTCTGCAAGGCGATGTTCAATTGTTGTGGCTGCATTCTCTTATTGTATATGAGGAATAAATCGAATTTGGTTGTACTAAATACATGAGAAACAAATACAATTGCTATAATTCCAAGTTGTTAAGCATTCTTGGTTTGGTTAACTGTCTGATCTTCTATTAGGAGTATGTTATATTGTGCAATGTGGTGCTCAGTTAACGTTTGGTTCATTTGTTGTGGTGTTTAGTTAACTACTTGGTTCAATTCTGCAATGCGATGTTCAATTGTTGTGGCTGCATTCTCTTATTGTATACCATGTGAGGAATAAATCAAATTTGGTTGTACTAAATACATGAGAAACAAATACAATTGCTATATTTCCAAGTTTTTAAGCATGCTTGGTTTGGTTAAATGTCTGATCTTCTATTAGGAGTATGTTATATTGTGCAATGTGGTGCTCAGTTAACGTTTGGTTCATTTGTTGTGGTGTTTAGTTAACTGCTTGGTTCAATTCTACAATGTGATGTTCAATTGTTGCGGCTGCATTCTCTTATTGTATACCATGTGAGGAATAAATCGAATTTGGCTGCACTTAATACATGAGAAATATATACAAGTGCTATATTTCCTAGTTCTTAATCATGCTTGGTTTGGATAAATGGGTTTTCCATGTGGCTTGAATTAATCTGATGAATCTGCAATGTGCTTATTTTTCATCAACATATTTTACTGATAGCATGCGAACCCTTACTTAACTTGATGACTAACTACCTTATATGTGTTGCAAGGAAACAATGGGAAGCACTGAGGTTTACAAGATGGTACTAACTATTATACCTTGCCTTTGTTTATTCCTTTGGCCCGTTTCCAATATAGAGAAGATATTTATGCATGTCCTTGTTTTCAGGGTTCACTGATGATTACCTCTCAAACCACCTCTGTGGTCAGGATGCGAGGAAAGTTTTCATACAACACCCACGCTTCAATATTGAAGTGTTCCTGAAGAGGTTGAAGGATGGACGGTCAATCATACACAGGCACTGGCCTAAAGTTGCAAAGACCTTCAACATGAATGAAGGCTCAATATTTGCCTTCCGCTTCAGCAGTTTTCTAGATGAGATGCATCTCTCTATGTACCGTCTATGATGCTAATTTCGAAAGGTTCTAGACGTTGCATGTGAAACTTGTTGCTGGTGCAGTTGTGTAATGGGGTTGCTAAGTGCTGAAGCTATATCATGTTGTACTCCGATGTATTTCAATTATGAAATCCTTCTTCCTTAATATGGAAATGGAATATATTATGTGCTTAATATGAATCTCAATTATATTAGTAATTGGATTATTAATAATAGGCCAATTAGCCCGCTAATTGGGCAATTAGCTTGCTAATTGGGTTTTCTTATTGCAAACGGTTAATAAGAAAACACCGTGGGCGATGACCTAAGGCAACACACACAATTTCTAGGAATAAACCGTGCTGGATCAATGAACAATCACACAGGACATTCTCTTCAAAACTGTTTGCGTTACGCCACCTTGCACAAACGTTTTCCTTGTAGTGACTGTGTGGGTTGTATATACGAACATAAACATTTAGTGGTGACTGACTGTGTGGGATGTACTTATGACCAGAAATGATTTTGCCTGTATAATTGTATTTTCAGCACTACTGTACGTATTTCTGTATTTGAGTGCTCCCCGGTCACACACGACCTCATTTTGCCGAGCATGTGTGCCAGGACGGCATATCCCCAACGGTTTCTGGGTCGTGTGGGAAGGACCCCCCCTATCGCCCACACTCACTTGGCGACGGTTCCAAATGCTGTTGTGGAAAGGGGTAAAAACCGTTTGTTTAGGACCGACACGTACCAGTGTTTGAGCAGTAGTGCTTGAAATTTGTGTTCCAAGAAACTCATCGGAAGCCGTCTCGGGCCTCGAAACCAAAACCAACAATTAATATTTAGCTTGTTCCCATCACATTCCAAAGTGTATAGTATAATTAGGTGCAAACCTGCTCACACCTACTACGTTTCAAACCTGAACATGTTCCCACTATGCATGTTTTAGTACTAGTACTAGGTTATAAAAAGGGGAACTAGTACCTAGCCAAAAATCACTCTACCTCTTCCTCCTCATAAGTCTTTCTTGTTCGTCCATCCTTGCCATGGCCGGTATGCAGAGCTCTAGGTCGAGAATTATCCGAACTACTCGTAACAAGGGAGCGGAAACCAAGGCCGCAGAAAAAAGAGAGGGCTTGCCGCCTCGCAGAGATCTCGAAAGATCTCTCACGAGCAGGCGAGGGCTCCTAGGAGCGCCCTAGCTGTGGAGCTGAGTGCTCCCAGGAGCGCCCTAGCCACGGAGGCAAGGGCTCCCAGGAGCGCCCTAGCCGCGAAGGCGAACATGCCGAGCTAGCGGTGCTGGACTCGTTATCCCTCAAGGACATGCCCGATCAGCTCAATAAGCAGGAGGAGTTCATCGACGGCTTGGTGGAGCCGCTGAAGGAGATCCTCGACGACATGCCCACTGAGCTCAATGAGCAGGGGGAGTTGACCGCCGGCTTGGTGATGCTATTGAATAAGAGCATTGCCTCGTATAAGAAGGCGACCGGCGAAATCCTAGAACTTCAGGAGGACAAGGCGAAGCTCTACCACGAGCTTGACCTGCTAAAGGAGGAGAAAGCCAGCTGGAAGAAGCTGCATGAGAAGAGTAGTTCCTCGATGAAGATGCTGCAGGCCCCCGTAGGGATGGCAATGGGTAGGGTATGGGCAGGTACAACCTCCTTCTACCCAAACCCATACCCATAGAAACTTTTTATACCCACCCACTTCAATACCCATGGGTATAAACTAACACCCATGCCCATACCCATCGGGTATCCTATACCCAATGGGTATCCATTGGTTACAATATATATCATTCAAATTATTAAGAGGTAGAGAAATGAGTTCAAAATTCAAGTGATCATGGAAGAGTAGTATAGCACGTATGTGGCCTCCTCCAGTGGGTGGTCTCTTGGAGACATCAGGGGAGTATGAGCAGCGATTGGTGGAAGGCCGATGTAGTGGAAGGCGGTGGTGGGAATTGGGGATCACTGGATTGAGTGTTCGGCAAGATTCTGGTAGCGAAGAGTAGAGGACATATGAGGAGTGGCGAGAAGGTGATTATGAGCCTATGAGCTATGACTTGTTTATGGAATACGAGGTTTAGGGTTGGACCATATGAGTTGGATGTTAACCCCACATGTTATAGGAGTTATTTTCATTTATTAATTTTTTCTGGGTATCCATTGGGTTACCCATGGGCACAATTTCTTATCCATGCCCTACCCATATATTTTGCGGGTATGGGTACCCATTACCCATTGATAGAAAATCTCTTCAAGTCTTGCCCATACCCATTGTTTTCGGGTAGG
Organism: Triticum monococcum; assembly: GCA_034509565.1. Taxonomy (NCBI): domain Eukaryota; kingdom Viridiplantae; phylum Streptophyta; class Magnoliopsida; order Poales; family Poaceae; genus Triticum; species Triticum monococcum. The sequence continues at coordinate 196,689,451 of CM067842.1, read as the reverse complement.
GTACCCGTGGGTACCCATACCCATGGGCAAAACTGCCATCCCTAGTCATGGAACAGAAGGAGGAGTTGGCGAAGCTCCGCATCGAGCACCTGGCTGCTATCAAGGTACGTAATGTGGCCGTGGAACAGATGATGAAGGCTCGCGTCGAGAAATCCCGCGTCATCGACAGAATGAAGATGATGGCGGAGGAGATGCGCAAGGAGATGGACGGTGTGGAGGCGATGAAGAAGCAGTTACGACTCCGCGGCCAGCAACCCTTCATGTAGTGGAGAGCGGCGCCCCAGACTTGTGTGTGTGTCTTCCTTGTTTTTTTGGGGTGATAATCTTATTTCTTCTTTTTCTCCTGTGTTTCTTTTTTTGCTTCGGGTGTTTCACCACACGTGTAACGTTCTCTGCGTGGCATGAATAGAACAATGCTAACGATGAGCGGCGTCGTGGGATCGATGACTAGCAAATTAGATCATTTTTATCGCCATATCGCACTGGGCTACCGTGTTTCGTGCTCCTCCATCGTACTAGTACTCCAGTGGAAAACTTGAGTTTACCGCACGGTTCTTTGCTCCTCCTCAGGTCGTCGGCAACATTTATACAAGCAGTCAAATCACAAGGCCCCGCCTTCTGATACGTGTCCAACGTATCTATAATTTCTCATTGTTCCATGTTGTAATATTATCAATCATGGATGTTTTATAATCATTTTATAGTCATTTTATATCATTTTTTCATACTAACGTTTTGACATAGTGCCAAGTGCCAGTTCCTATTTTTTCCGTGTTTTTTACATCGCAGAAAATCAATATCAGACGGAGTCCAAATGCCATGAAACTTTACGGATAATTTTTATGGACCAGAAGGAACACAATGGGCCCTAGCCGTGCCTGGGGGCGCCCCGAGGGGGGCACAACCCACCAGGGCGCGCCAGGAGGCCCAAGCGCTCCCTAGTGGGTTGTGCCCACCTCGGGTGCCCCCCGGACCGCCTCTTTGCTCTATAAATACCCCAAAAATCGCAGAACCCTATGGGAGTCGACGAAATATTAATCCAACCGTCGTAGACTCCAGAACCACCAAATCCAATCTAGACACCATCTCGGATAGGTTCACCACCTCCTTGCAAGATCTAAACTAAACTATTGCTAAAACAAGAAACTAAAAGACTCAACGGCAAGATCTAAAGATATACCTTCAAGCACTCACCTCCCCGGCAACGGTGCCAGAAAAGAGCTTGATGTCTACCACACAACCTTCTTCTTGTAGACGTTGTTGGGCCTCCAAGTGCAGAGGTTTGTAGGATAGTAGCAAATTTCCCTCAAGTGGATGACCTAAGGTTTATCAATCCGTAGGAGGCGTAGGATGAAGATGGTCTCTCTCAATCAACCCTGCAACCAAATAACAAAGAGTCTCTTGTGTCCCCAACACACCCAATACAATGATAAATTGTTATAGGTGCACTAGTTCGGCGAAGAGATGGTGATACAAGTGGTATATGGATGGTAGATAAAGGTTTTTGTAATATGAAAATATAAAAAACAGTAAGGTAACTAATGATAAAAGTGAGTGTAAATGGTATTGCAATGCGTTGAAACAAGGCCTGGGGTTCATACTTTCACTAGTGCAAGTTCCCTCAACAATAATAACATAATTGGATCACATAACTATCCCTCAACATGCAATAAAGAGTCACTCCAAAGTCACTAATAGCGGAGAACAAATGAAGAGATTATGGTAGGGTACGAAACGACCTCAAAGTTATTCTTTCCAATCAATCCATTGGGCTATTCCTATAAGTGTGACAAACAGCCCTAGAGTTCGTACTAGAATAACACCTTAAGACACAAATCAACCAAAACTCTAATGTCATCTAGATACTCCAATGTCACCTCAAGTATCTGTGGGTATGATTATACGATATGCATCACACAATCTCAGATTCATCTATTCAACCAACACATAGAACCTCAAAGGGTGCCCCAAAGTTTCTACCGGAGAATCACGACAAAAACGTGTGACAACCCCTATGCATAGGTTCATGGGCGGAACCCGCAAGGTGATCACCAAAATATACATCAAGTGAATCACTTGGTATCCCATTGTCACCACAGATACGCACGGCAAGACATACATCAACTGTTCTCAAATCTTTAAAGACTCAATCCGATAAGATAACTTCAAAGGGAAAACTCAATCCATTACAAGAGAGTATAGGGGGGAAGAAACATCATAGGATCCAAATATAATAGCAAAGCTCGCGATACATCAAGATCGTACCACCTCAAGAACACGAGAGAGAGAGAGAGAAAGAGAGATCAAACACATAGCTACTGGTACATACCCTCAGCCCCGAGGGAGAACTACACCCTCCTCATCATGGAGAGCACCGGGATGATGAAGATGGCCACCGAAGAGGGATTGCCCCCTCCGGCAGGGTGCCAGAACGGGTCTAGATTGGTTTTCGGTGGCTACGGAGGCTTCTGGCGGCGGAACTCCCGATCTATTCTGCTCCTCGATCGTTTTATGGTATATGGAGATATATAGGCGGAAGAAGTACGTCAGGGGAGCCACGAGGGGCCCACGAGGGTGGAGGGCGCGCCCAGGGGGTGGGCGCGCACCCCTGCCTCGTGGCTTCCTTGTTGCTTCCCTTACGTGGACTCCAAGTCTCCCGGGTTGCTTTCCTTCCAAAAATAAGTTCCATGAAGTTTCAGGTCAATTGGACTCTGTTTGTTTTTCCTTTTCTGCGATACTCTAAAACAAGGAAAAAACAGAAACTGGCACTGGGCTCTAGGTTAATAGGTTAGTACCAAAAATCATATAAAATAGCATATAAATGCATATAAAACATCTGTCGGGTGGTAGGTGTGACATATGCCAACGGGCGGCTTATCATTGTGGGAGCCAGTAAAACATCGCCGGTGCCTGGAAACGGGATGAGGCGAAGACATGCACGCCGGCGAATCTTACCCAGCTTCGGGTCTCTCCGTGGAGATAACACCCCTACTGCTGCTCTGCCGGGTCTCCGCATGATCACTAGATGAACAAGTAGCTGCACGATGCTCCTAGACCTGTTTGGTGAGAGGAGGAAGAAGGGCACGGCTCGCTCTCTTCTTCTCCTTGTGTGGTGTCTAGAACTAGCAGGGATCAATCCTTTGCATGGGTGTCCCGGGGGGGTTATATAGGCCTACCCCCCGGGGGTACAATGGTAATCCGGCTAGGCGTGGGGCCCAGCCGTCTGTGACTATGTTCGCCGGCTTCTGCGCCGACTGCTAGGGCCCGCCAGCTGGTGGGTCTCGCCGGCTGCCGGCTCCTCGGCCAATAGGCAGGTCCCACTTTTCAGGGCCTTGACGGCGTATGGATACTGTTGCTCAATCCTGGTGATGAGGGCTTCGTCGAGGTAAGCGTGGCTACAGTGCCGCCGTCCGGCAGGTGATCACTGTAGCCTCACCGCGTCTTGTCTCCTTAAGGGGGCGTCTCCTTCAAGGGAGGCGGCTGGCCGGCTATGGAGAGCCGGCTTTGTCTTGGGCCGACTAGGGGATGCACGGCCGCCTTCGGGTGTCTCTCTGCCCGAAGGTGCCCACCGCCTGTGGGCCGTACTAGTAGTCCATCATGGATGACATCAGGGTCAACGTGGCAACAGTGCAGCGCCGGACGGGTCATGGCCACCCGTATGGCGCACTGTGCCAGTCGTGCTCCGGGATTCGGGTGGCAGGCTTCACTGTAGCCACACCCAGTCACATCGCCGTTAATGGGATGCAATCTTTGAGGGTACAGTCTAGACCACTTTGTGGGAGCCGGCTTCTTGGAGTCGGCCTTCTCACGGCCGGCTTCTCGAAGCCGGTCCTCCTGTGGCTTTCTTCACGAGGGCTAAAGTCGGGCTGCCTTCCGATAGCCGGCCTGGGAGACAGCCGGCAAGGGGAAGGCGGCCCACGCCTTGGATCCTTGAGAGCCGGATGGGCTCGTAATTTTTTCAGAAGGGCCAGGGGAAGCCTGCTAGGCTACCCATGGCTATTTACTCCGACAATAGTCCCCGAAGCTGATCGAGCTTCGAGGCTGGTAAAGGGACGAGAAGCTTGGTCAGCTTCCTATCCTGAGGGGCCGGCTTTGCTGGTGTGTGCCGACTTCGGAGAGCTCCGTTTCTTGCAGGCGGGAACGCGGTCGACCTGCGAGCTGACCGCAGGCTTTCCCGCGGGCCACATGGCAGTGAAACCCTGCCAGCGCACGCGCGCGACGAGATGCCGTTGCAGGCCCGGGCCCGCCACTCCTAGGCCTCGGCCTGAGCGCGGATCTTCTGCAGCCCACGCGGACCGCTCGCCTTCCCTCGGCGATTTTATTACGACATTAGGGTGCAATAATCGCAGGACGTGGGGGAGTGGGCACAGTTGATCCCCACGTTCCCCCACGCCGCGCCTCCTCGGCTCCGCCGTGCGGTCTATAAGTAGGGGGAGGAGGGGGAGCGGTAGAGGCGTCGCACACTCTCCCTCGCTCCGCCCCCTTTCGCCTTCATTCTTCTTCTTCTCGTCGCCGCCGCCACCCACCACCGCACCGTTCCGCCGCCGCATCGCCTCGCTTCCATGGCGCTGTCGAGCTCATGGGATGGCTCCAAAGTCCATGAGGACCACGTCGAGTTCCTCCGCCAGGCGCGACGCCTGCCCGGCGAGAGCTTCGTGCGGGTCCGTCAAGCGCCGGAGAACGAGGTTTCACCGGCACCAGAGGAGGGTGAGCGGGTTATCTTCCGCTCGCACTGCCTGCGCGGCTTCGGCCTTCCGGCGAGCGGGTTCCTCCGTTCCTTCCTTGAGTTCTACAACCTTCAGCCGCATCACCTCATGCCCAACGCGTTGATGCTACTGTCGGCCTTCGTCACCCTCTGTGAAGGTTTCCTTGGAGTCCTCCCCACGCTTGAGCTCTGGGGAGAATTCTTCCAGACCAAACTCGGTACTGTCGTCGCGGGCGTGCCCGCCCCCTGCGGGGCCTATATCGCCATGAGGCGGTCGGGCGAGAACAACCCCTTCCCGCCCATCCCGCTGATCCAGTCGGTGAAGCTCTGGCAGAAGTCGTACTTCTACGTGAAGAACGTCGCCCGGCAAGGCGACTACGTCAACCTGCCGGCTGGAAGGCAACCGTCGTGGAGCTACCGGGCCAGGTCATTGTCTCAGGCCGGGAACGCAGCCGTCTCCCGGCTTCGGGTGATGATCTAGGCGGAAGGCCTGACCGGAGCTGACTTGGTGGCCGCCTTCGTGGAGGGCCGGGTACTTCCTCTCCAAAGCCGGCCTCACATGATTTGTCAGATGAGCGGCCGCTTCGACCCAAGCCGGCTGAGCACTAGGGAGATGCCTCATGCAGAGGTGTCGTACATGGTGAATTACATCTCCAACTGCAAGCTCGCCGAGGACTGGCGATACGGCAAGGCACCGTACTCTCGCGCCAACCCTCCGCCCGTGTTACGTTTTTCCTTCTTTTCTCCTGTTGGTGGCCGGCCTTATGATAGCCAGCTTCTGATTAGTTGGTTTTCCCCTAGCAGAACCGTCTCCTTCTGCCGACGACCGGGGCCGCAGGGGTAGAGCGCCAGCTCGTCCCCGACCGCGTGGTGGACGACGCCGACGACCCGGTCTTGGGAGCAGCCGCCATGGAAGACGCCATCGCGGGGGAAACCGACAAGCCCGGAGGCGCGGGGCTCACGGCCGGCTTCGAGGACTGGCCGGATGATGCCGAGGTCGGAGTCGCCCCGCGCTGCCAGCCGGCGCCTGATCATCAAGGCGCGAGCTCGTCCGCCGCGCCGGCTGCTGGCGGCGGCGCCCAGAAGCGCCGGGCCATGTCGATCCTCTTCGGCAGCCGGCCAAAGAAGTCCAAGGCTTCCACAGCGGCGACCAAGCGAGATGAGGCGGTCGCAAAGGCGGCCCGCTTCCGCAAGGCGGTGAAGCAGCCGCAGGCGATCTCAGCGTAAGTCGTCGAATGCTTGGGTGCATATTTTTTTTGTTGTTCTTTTTGATTGAAAACTCTTCTAAACCTTTCTTTGCTCGCCGAACAGGGCGCCGCTTTCCCTTGAGCGGGGTCCGGGCGGCTCCGTAGTCCGGCCGACTGGAGAGTCTTTAGGCTCCCGCCGCGTGGACCCCCGCGCCGACCTCAGGGAGGCCACGGAGCGGAACGCTCGTGAAGCGCGGGAGGAGCGAGAGGTGGAGGAGCGAAGGGCCGCCCAGGCGGCGAAGGAGCAGGTCGATGCTGCAGCCAAGGCCCGGGCAGAGGTTGCAGCCGCGGAGATGGAGGCAGAGGCTTCGCACAACCAGCCTCCGCTGCTCGCCATTCCCCTCCGCGCCGTGGCCCCCAACATCCCGGTGCCCCCGTCGGAGGAACTCGACCAAGAGCCGCAAGCGTTGGAGAGGAGGGAGGTCTAAGTGGCCTCCGTGGAAGGAACAATGCAGACGGCGCTGACCAGAGCGGGCCAAGGCGGCCAATCTGCCGCGACGCCAGAGCAGTCGGCCGGGGGTGAGCCGGCAGCAGGAGCCGGCCTCGAGGTGCAGCCGGCAACGCGCGGGCGTGCGGGGGGAGGCACCGCCGCGCCGGAGCCGCACCGAGTTACGGGTGCTGGCCAGACGGCAGAGGCCTTGGAGGGGGCCAGCACCGCCATGTCCGAATGGACTCCCAGCGGGGGGACGGGTGAGCTGAACATGGCGGCCCAAGAGGTTCGGAACCGGCTTCAGGCCCAGGCTGCCTCGCTGCAGTAGTACACCCAAGAATTCCTAGCGACGCGGGCCGTCATCCGGGTGAGTCTCCTAGCCTTGTTTGTTTTGTTTTCTTGATTTCTTCTGTGGGGGCGCGTCAGCGCACCCACTGGGTGTAGTCCCCGAGTTCCGAGTCGGCTACTGCGCAGGCAGCTCGGAACTTACTAGGTCCTAACAACCATCTTATACCCGCCTCATGTCTGTCCTTTCAGGAGTATCATAACCTCCGTGCTGCCGCCTTCAACTCCCAGGCTCAGGAGCTGGGCCGGAGAACCGAAGACCTAGTCAACAGCCGGAGTGCATCCTTGTTTCCGTTCATCTCCTGTGGGGGCGCGTCAGCGCACCCACTGGGTGTAGTCCCCGAGATTCGGGCCGACTGCTGAGCAGTCAGGTCGGATCTTCCCTGACGACTTCTTCCTCATTGGTTTTTCTTTTGTCTTTCGTGCTTGCAGGGGCCAATGCCGACTTGAGGGGGCAGCTCAGCGAGGCGCAAGCCGCCCTTCGCTTCAAGGAAACCGAGCACGCCGCCTTGGTCCTGGAGCGTGACCGCCTAGCCAAGAAGCTGGCTGATCAGGAGGAGAGATACAAGGCGGCCCTGAAGGAAGCGCGGGATAGCGAAGCCGCCTTGAAGGCCAAGTTCGAGACTGAGGCGGTGGGCTGGGCTGAGACCAGGCAAGCGCTGGATGAAGGCTTCGGCTGTATTGAGGACTTGATCGACAGTAAGCCGCCTTCCTCGCTCCTTGCCTGGCCCTTGCCGCCTGATTTTTGCTCTGACTTGTGCTGCTTTTTATTCTCTGTGCAGACTACTTCCCCGGCTACTCCGCCTTCGCCGCCCAAGCCATCGAGGCCCATCGCGAAGCGCGCCGTCAGGCGGGGGCCGACATCGGGCCGGACGTGATTCGGACACTTGAGGAGTAGCTCTTGGCGGTCCAAGCGCGGCTGCAGCCGGCTCATCGTATGCTCCGCCGCCTCCAGCGCGCCGGGGCGCAGGTGCTGGCCGCCCTCTGGCCCGGCGAGACGATTCCCCGCACCCCGAGCCGGACAGCCGACTGGCTGGAGGTTGCGGTTGGCCGCTTCACGGCCTGGAAGGTGTCGGCGGCCCGGCTTGGAGCTGGGCGGGCGTTGGAGTTCGTCCGAGCTTGGTATCCAGGGCTGAACCTGGACCAACTGCGCACCTGGCGGCTGGAGGCCGACGCAGAGCTGGAGGAGGTGTGGCCGGCTATTGCTCAGCGCACTTCGACGATCGCCGAGTGCACCGACATCAGCGTCTTTGCACCTGAGATAAATGATGACGGCGTTGCCCAGCCGGAGGAGTGGTTCGGGCTGAACCCGACAGCGGGTGAGGACTCGGCAGAGGAGATCGCCTCCAGCGACGAAGGCGAAGACGACGAAGAAGAGGAAGGCGAAGACGTCGAGCCGGCCGGTGTTATAGCCGGCCAGCCTCAGTCTGACCATGCCTCCAGCAACGAGGCATGCACAAGCGCACCCTCTGTGGGAGGCGGTGATCATGCCGAGGTTCGCCAGCCGGCCACTCCTCCAGCCAGCGCTGCCATCTGCACCGACCTGCCCGGCTCGTCAGTCGCTCCGCCGGCTTAATCTGTCATCCTTGTTTTTTCCTATTTGTTGCCTTCTGAACAATTTTATTAAGCTTTCGCAGTTCCACCCACTGGGGGTGTATCCAAACTATTTTGAATGCTGGCCTCTTGGAGGTCTTTTATGTAAATATTATCGTGTGTATGTTTGGTTTCCCTTCATGTATGCTTTTTTATCCTTAGGCTTTTTCCTTTGCCGCCTTCCCCTTTTGGGGAGGTAAGTACTCGAGCTTTCTTGGATTGAAGTGAAGTGAATGGAAGCCGGCTGGCCGGCTACTCTGGTAGTCGGTTGGCGGTAGGAGGCAAACCGGCTTTCGTTATATTAGTCCGTTAGTCCCTAGCCATTTTTCGTGTGGGCATCCTTTCCTGCTTTTAACTCTCGCCAGTCAGACAGTCGGTTCTTCAAACTGCGACTTTTGGTCGAGAGAAAGCTTGGGTGCCGGCACGCTACTTGTCTGACTGTGGGTAGGACTTCTAATATAACTCTAGGCGGCCAGTCCCCGGGCCGACTAGTCGAACCCGGTGCCGGACGAAGAAAAAGTGAAAGTAATGACAAGGTCATAAGCATGATGTTCTTCATTCATAGATAAAAGATGGCAGTCCCCGAGCTCTCCTCGGGGGGGCTATTGTCTCGTACTTAGTACAAAAGTTAGCGTGATACATACTGCATTTCAACTGTAAAATTTTCGGAGGAGGTTGGCGTTCCATGGTCGTTCCAACTCCTTGCCGGAGTCGTCTCTCTTGCGTGCCTTGGGCTTCTATGCGTCGATTAGGTAGTAGGAGCCGTTGCCTAGAGCTCTGCTGATGACGAAAGGGCCTTCCCAAGGGGCCGAGAGCTTGTGCTGGCCGGCTGTTCGCTGGATCAGCCGGAGCACAAGGTTGCCCTGTTGGAAGGATCTTGGCCTGACCTTCTGACTGTGGTAGCGGCGCAAACCCTACTGGTAGATGGCAGATCGGCTGAGGGCTAACAGCCGACCCTCTTCCAGCAGGTCGACGCCGTCTTCTCGTGCTTCCTTGGCCTCCGCCTCCGTGTACATGGTTACCCGAGGCGAGTCAAACTCGATGTCAGTTGGGATGACCGCCTCGGCACCATACACGAGGAAGAAAGGAGCGAAGCTGGTTGACTTGTTTGGAGTAGTGCGCAGACTCCAGAGGACAGCCGGCAGCTCATCGAGCCAACAGCCGGCTGAACGCTCCAGTGGTACGACCAGTCGGGGCTTGATGCCAGAAAGGATGAGGCCGTTGGCTCGCTCAACCTGGCCGTTTGACTGCGGGTGGGCAACGGATGCTAAGTCCAGCCGGATACCTTGCGTTGCGCAGAAACGTGCCAAGGCTCCCTTGGCGAAATTCGTGCCATTGTCGGTGATGATGCTGTGTGGCACGTCGTACCGAGTTGTTATATCTGCAATGAATGTCACAGCAGTCGGCCCATTCAGCTTCTTGATCGGTTTTGCCTCAATCCACTTGGTGAATTTGTCCACGGCGACGAGCAAATGTGTCATGCCGCCGCGCGCCATCTTGAATGGGCCCACCATGTCCCGTCCCCAAACGGCGAAAGGCCAAGTGAGGGGAATGGTCTTGAGTGCTGAAGCCGGCATGTGTTGCTTGGAGCTGAAGAGTTGGCACCCTTTGCAATGTTTAACCAACTCTTTGGCGTCATCCAACGCAGTCGGCCAAAAGAAACCATGGCGGAAGGCTTTGGCGACGAGTGATCTTGAGGCCGCATGTTGGCCGCATTCCCCTTGGTGGATGTCTCTGAGGATTGCAATGCCCTTCTCTTGCTCGACGCATCGCTGGAGGACCCCAGTGACACTGCGCTTGACGAGCTCTCTGTTGACGATTGTGTATGCTCTGGCTTGGCGTTGGACTTGTCTTGCCTCTGTCTTGTCAGCCGACAGATCTTGGTTTATTAGGAAGTTGACAATGGACTGAGCCCATGATGGAGCTGTGACTTCTTCTATTGCCAATGTGGCTACTGCGACTAGGGCGGGCGGGCTGGGTGGTGAAATGCTGGAGTCGGCCGCCGGCTGTTGTGTTGGTGCAGTCCTCGGGCTGACTACCACAGTCCCCGAGCTGGGTGTGGCAGTCCCCGGGTCGGGCGTAACTGCAGAAGTCCCCGAGCCGGCTATTGAACTCCCCGGGCCGACTGTTGAAGTCCCCGGGTCACCTGCTTGGTTCTTCGAGCCGGAGCCGGCCACGTCGGGGTCAGGCGGCACGAAGATGGAGTCGGACTCTGGAGACGGCTTGATGGACGGCTTGAGGAGGCGTTGTAGAGAGACACCAGTTGGTATTGCTTGCCGAGTGGAGCCTATTCAAGCCAGGGCATCGGCCGGCTCGTTGTCGGCTCGCGGTACGTGGAGGAACTCGCATCCTTCAAAGTACCCACTGATTTGCAGAACAAGGAAGCGGTAGCTTGCCATGTTTGCGTCCTTGGCATCCTAGTCGCCGGATGATTGCTGGACCACCAAGTCCGAGTCACCATAACATAGGATCCAGCGAATGCCGAGTTCTTTGGCAAGCCGGAGCCCGTGTATGAGCGCCTCATACTCGGCTACATTGCTGGAGGCGGCAAAGTGAACCTGCGGCGTGTATCTGAGCTTGTCGCCTTTTGGAGAGATAAGGACAACGCTGGCTCCCAAGCCGGTGCGCATCTTGGACCCGTCGAAGTGCATGCGCCAATGAGTGGAGTCGGGAGCCGGCGGCAGGTACTGGGTCTCGGCCCAGTCGACGAGGAAGTCGGCCAGTGCTTGGGACTTGATGGCGGTGCGGGGCTGGTAGAAGATCGTGTAAGGGGCCAGCTCGATGGCCCATTTCGCCACCCGGTCGGATGCATCCCAGCTGCCTATGATCTCGGCCAGCGGGGCGGTGCATACGACCGTGATGGGATGCTCTTGAAAGTAGGGCTTCAGCTTCTTGGCGGTGAAGTACACGCCATAACACATATTTTGGTAGTGTGGGTAGTTCTGCTTCGAGGCGGACAGTACCTCGCTCAAATAGTACACCGGCCTCTGGACCGGCTGGGCTCGGCCCTCTTCTGGGTGTTGGACTACGATGACGGTGCTGACCACCCGGCTGGTTGCGGCAATGTAGAGGAACATGGGCTCTTTCTCAGTCGGGACCGCCAGGACAGGCGGTGTGGCCAGCACCTTCTTCAGCTCGTGAAAAGCTTGGTCGGCTTGGTCATTCCATTCGAAGTGCGTGGTCTTCTTCATGAGGCGGTAGAGAGGGAGGGCTTTCTCTCCGAGACGGCCGATGAAGCGGTTCAGGGAAGCCAAGCATCCAGTGAACTTCTGGACGTCCCGCAGCTTGGTGGGGATCGCCATTCTCTCAATGGCCTTGATCTTTACCGGGTTACATTCGATGCCGCGTTCAGAGACCAGGAAGCCTAGGAGTTGGCTGGCTGGCACTCCGAAAACGCATTTCTCAGGATTGAGCATGATTTGGAATCGGCGCAGGTTCTCAAATGTTTCTTTGAGGTCTTCCGGCAAGGTGTCGCGCTTCTCCGTCTTCACCACAATGTCGTCTACGTAGACGTGAGCATTTCTATCGAGTTGCTTGAGGAGGCACTTCTGCAAGCAACGCTGGAAAGTGGCACCGGCTTTTCTCCAGCCGAATGTCATAGTCAGGTAGCAGAAGGCTCCGAAGGGCGTGATGAAGGCGGTCTTCAAGCGGTCAGCCGGATCTAACTTTATCTGGTGGTATCCTGAGTAAGCATCCAAGAAACTCAACAGCTCGCATCCGGCCGTGGAGTCTATCACTTGGTCAATCCTTGGCAGGGCAAAGGGATCTTTAGGGCAGGCCTTGTTGAGGCTCGTGTAGTCTATGCACATGCGCCACTTGTTGTTCTTCTTTAACACAAGGACTGGGTTGGCAAGCCATTCTGGAAAGAAAACTTCCATAATGAAGCCGGCTGCCAGAAGCCGGGCTATCTCTTCTCCCACAATCCTTCTTTTTTCCTCCGACAGTCGGCGGAGGGGTTGTTTGACTTGTTTTGCGTCTTCTCGGACGTGTAGTTTGTGCTCGGCGAATTACTTCGGAACACCCGACATGTCCGTGGGGGACCATGCGAAGATATCCCGATTCTCACGGAGGAAATCGGCGAGCTCGCCTTACTATTTGCTGTTCAGGCCTGCCCTGACGACGGCAAACCTCTCGGGGTGCTCGGGGTCAAGAGGTATCTTCTTCGTCTCTTTGGCCGGCTAGAAAGATCCTTGGGCATCATACTTCTTGGGGTCGGGGGACAGGACCGACTGCTTGCCGGCCATGGCCATGACCCGGTCCAACACCTTCTTCTCTTCGGCAATCACAAGGGACTCGGCCATCCGGGTGCTGGCGGCAGCGCACTCGGAGGACTTCTTGTAATCGCCGGCTATGGTGATGATGCCCTTGGTTCTCGGCATCTTCATCTTGAGGTATGCATAGTGGGGAACCGCCATGAACCTGGCCAAGGCAGGTCGGCCAAGCAACGCATGGTAGGGGCTCTCCAGGTCCACCACTTCAACCCAGATCGCTTCCCGTCGGAAATGCTCCTTGTCCCCAAAGAGTACATCAATCTTGATCTTGCCAATGGGGGCACAGGATAAGCCGGGTACGATGCCATGGAACACTGTCCGAGTAGGCATGAGTTGCTTCGTCTTGACATTCAGCTTCTCCAGGGTGTCACGGTACAAGATGTTGATGCTCCTCCCGCCGTCTATCAACACACGGGAGAAACGGGCGGCGCGTCTGTCCGTTGCAAGGGTGGCATCCAGAACCAACACATAAGAGCCGGGAGACGACATCACCTCAGGGTGGTCGGCCCGGCTCCAGCTGATAGGTTTTTTGACCAATGCATGTGCTCGGCGGGGTTGGCAGCGACCATGCTGACTTCCTGGTGCTCTCGGCGTTTGCCGCGCCGGTCTTCGGGCTGGCTTGTAAAGACGATATAGGCTGCATGCTCATCGGGGAACTCATCATGCACGGCTCCGACTACGGGCCGAGCGGCAGGCGGCAGCGGAGCTGGAGGCGGCGGGCCGGCAGGCGGAGGTGGTGCGAGCCCTTTGCCTTTGGAGATTCGGGTGAGCCAATGGCACTTCTGGGTTGTGTGGTTGGACGGTTTCGCGCCGCTGTGGAATTTGCACGGGGCGTCAAGAGTTTGCTCGTAGGAGAAGGCCGGCTGCCAAGCCGGCCGGCCGCCCTTGGGTTTCTTGGGCGCGGGCCGCCCTTCGGGCGGCACGTCTTCGACTTTGGCCACCTGCCGACTGGCGGGAGGCGGCGCGGGGCCCTTGTGCTTGTGATCGTGTGGGTGTGGGCATCGGCCGGAATCCCTAGCCGGCATCTTGGGCACCGGGTTGAGTACTTTCCCGAACGCGTCTACCCGGAGCTCAGTCTTCATCGAGGAGTCGGCGGTGGCGTACTTGTCCGCTATGTCTGGAAGCTCGTCGAGGGTGGTCGGCTCGTCGCAGAGAAGCTTGTGCTTGAGGAGGGTGCCTTCTCGACACCCGGCAGTGAAGTATTCTATGGCTTGCACCTTGTGCACCCCCTCGCAAGAGTTGCGGAGCTCGGCCCAACGCGTGAGGTAGTCGCGAGTTGACTCGGCGGGGCCTTGTACGCACAAGGAGAGCTGTCTGGGCTTGGGAGCCCGCTTATAGGTGCTGGTGAAGTTGCGGACGAAAGCTTCCATGAAATCTAGCTAGCTGTTGATGTTGAAGGGCTTGAGGCTATTGAGCCAGGTCCGCGCCGTGCCTTGCAGCATGAGGGGCACGTACTTCACGGCAACGCGCCTGTTGCCGTTGGCTATGCTAACCGCCATGGAGTAGTCGATCAACCAATCTTCCGGCTTCATGGAGCCGTTGTACTTGGGCGTGTCTCTCGGGAGCGAGAACCCTTTGGGGAAAGGCTCATCGCGGATGCGGGCGCCAAAACAAGGCGGACCGACATCGTCTTCTTCTTCCAGCGGCAGGGATCGCGCCAGGCGGTCGATCCGATGGCGGGCGTCGTTCTCGCCGACTCCTTCGCAGTGACCTAGTCGGCCGCTGAGAGTCGGATGCGTCACAGGCGGCGGGGTGGGATATCTCTCTCTGCGGGGCCGAGGCGGAGGCGGGTTGCCCCGCCATTCCACGGCCCGGGGATGGCCTTCTGCGTCTCGCTCGATGGAGATTCGGGTCTGGCTTCGGCTGGCAGCCGGCTCTTTCTTGCGCCGTGCGCGGGTGTTGCCCGTAGTCGGCGTCCGGGATGTCGCGCCGTGATCTCGGCGCAGGGGAGGGCTTTCCGTGCGGGCGTCGGCTTCGTGCCGCCGCGCGGCCGCATCGATTAGCTGCTGGATGCATCTGGTCATGTGGGGAAGTTCTTCGGCCCCCAATCCGTCTAGCTCGTCTACGGCCGCCTGGGCGGCACGCAGGTTCTCGAGTGGAGTGGCATAGACTGGGCGGTCGACCCCCAGCGTGTCGGCGATGACAGCGTCGCGCTGCCTGACAACACCGGCCCGGCTCGGCCCGCCTGGAGCCGGCGTGCCAAAGGCGACGCGGTCGTCTTCGAGCTGACGGGCCTCAGTGAGGCGTCTTATGGAGGCCAGCCTCCGGCCCTTCGCGAGGAGAGCGAGGCGGCGCGCCTCCAGTGCTTCTTCGTCGGCATCAGCCGGGAGCGGGATGGACAAGTCGTGGACCGCCGCGTGCGAGGCATCGTGGGCGCTCTCGTCAGCAGCGCCGCCGTGGCCGATGACCATCACCTCGGTGGTGACAGCGTCGCAGCCATCGGTCCCGGGAAGCGAGTCGTTGTAGATCATGACATTAGTGGGGAAGGTGTCAAGTGAGGCCGTGTCGGAGTCGACAGGCATCGGGTCGGTGGAGCCAACCGACTCCAAGTCCACAGCAGGCTCGCCGGAGACATGGAGCTGGCCGAGGAGGTTGACGAGGTGGTCGGTGCCCGCATCAGAGGCGAGCTCGTCAGAGATGAGGGTCTTGTCGAGGAGATTGGCGAGGTTGTTCGCCGCGCAGATGTTGGTGACGCCTTGCAGCGCGTCGTGGCAAGCGCCATCGGGCGTGCCGGGCTGGCTACGCTCGCTGGGTAGGAAGAGGGTTCCCGTCCAGAACAGGTCTCTGGACGACGGTGCACCTGGCCCCACGGTGGGCGCCAAATGTCGGGTGGTAGGTGCGACATATGCCAACGGATGGCTTATCATTGTGGGAGCCAGTAAAACATCGCCGGTGCCTGGAAACGGGATGAGGCGAAGACATGCACGCCGACGAATCTTACCCAGCTTCGGGGCTCTCCGTGGAGATAACACCCCTACTGCTGCTCTGCGGGGTCTCCGCATGATCACTAGATGAACAAGTAGCTACACGATGCTCCTAGAGCTGTTTGGTGAGAGGAGGAAGAAGGGCACGGCTCGCTCTCTTCTTCTCCTTGTGTGGTGTCTAGAACTAGCAGGGATCAATCCTTTGCATGGGTGTCCCGGGGGGTTTATATAGGCCTACCCCCCGGGGGTACAATCGTAATCTGGCTAGGCACGGGGCCTAGCCATCTGTGACTATGCTCGCCGGCTTCTGCGCCGACTGCTGGGGCCCGCCGGCTGGTGGGTCCCGCCGGCTGCCGGCTCCTCGGCCGACAGGCAGGTCCCACTGTTCAGGGCCTTGCCGGCGGCTGGTTACTGTTGCTCAATCTTGGTGACGAGGGCTTCGTCGAGGTAGGCGTGGCTACAGTGCCACTGTCCGGCAGGTGATCACTGTAGCCTCACCGCGTCTTGTCTCCTTAAGGGGGCGTCTCCTTCAAGGGAGGCGGCTGGCCGGCTGTGGAGAGCCGGCTTTGTCTTGGCCCGACTGGGGGATGCACGGCCGCCTTCGGGTGTCTCTCTACCCGAAGGGGCCCACCGCCCGTGGGCCGTACTGGTAGTCCATCATGGATGACATCAGGGTCAACGTGGCAACAGTGCCGCGCCGGACGGGTCATGGCCACCCGTACGGCGCACTATGCCAGTCGTGCTCCAGGATTCGTGGGTGGCAGGCTTCACTGTAGCCACAACCAGTCACATCGCCGTTAAGGGGATGCAAACTTTGAGGGTATGGTCTAGACCACTTTGTGGGAGCCGGCTTCTTGGAGTCGGCCTTCTCGCGGCCGGCTTCTCGAAGCCGGCCCTCCCGTGGCTTTCTTCACGAGGGCTAAAGTCGGGACGCCTTCCGATAGCCGGCCTGGGAGACAGCCGGCAAGGGGAAGGCGGCCCACGCCTTGGATCCTTGAGAGCCGGGTGGGCTCATAATTTTTTCAGAAGGGCCAGGGGAAGCCCTCTAGGCTGCCCATGGCTATTTACTCTGACAACATCCAAGGTTGATAATATAATAGCATGGAACAATCAAAAATTATAGATACATTGGAGACGTATCAGCATCCCCAAGCTTAATTCCTGCTCGTCCTCGAGTAGGTAAATGATAAAAAACAGAATTTTTGATGTGGAATTCTACCTAACATAGTTCTCTATGTAATTCTTCTTTATTGTGGCAAGAATATTCAGATCCATAAGATTCAAGACAAAAGTTTAATATTGACATGAAAATAATAATACTTCAAGCATACTAACCAAGTAATCATGTCTTCTTAAAATAACATGGCCAAAGAAAGCTATCCCTACAAAATCATATAGTCTGGCTATGCTCCATCTTCACCACACAAAATATTTAAATCATGCACAACCCCGATGACAAGCCAAGCAATTGTTTCATACTTTTGGTGTTCTCAAACTTTTTCAATCATCACTCAATACATGAGCGTGAGCCATGGACATAGCACTATAGGTGGAATTGAATGGTGGTTGTGGAGAAGACAAAAAGGAGAAGATAGTCTCACACCAACTAGGCGTATCAATGGGCTATGGAGATGCCCATCAATAGATATCAATGTGAGTGAGTAGGGATTGCCATGCAACGGATGCACTAGAGCTATAAGTGTATGAAAGCTCAAAAAGAAACTAAGTGGGTGTGCATCCAACTTGCTTTCTCACGAAGACCTAGGGCATTCTTAGGAATCCCATCATTGGAATATACAAGCCAAGTTCTATAATGAAAGATTCCCACTAGTATATGAAAGTGACAACATAGGACACTCTCTCTCATGAAGATCATGGTGCTACTTTGAAGCACAAGTGTGGTAAAAGGATAGTAGCATTTCCCCTTCTCTCTTTTTCTCTAATCCTTTTTTGGGCCTTCTCTTTTTTATGGCCTCTTTTTTTTATTTGGGCCTTTTCTATTTTTTTATGGCCACTTTTTTTTATTTAATCCGGAATCTCATCCCGACTTGCGGGCGAATCATAGTCTCATCATCTTTTTCTCACTGGGACAATGCTCTAATAATGATGATCATCACACTTTTATTTCCTTACAACTCAACAATTACAACTCGATACTTAGAACAAAATATGACTCTATATGAATGCCTCCGGCGGTGTACCGGGATATGCAATGAATCAAGAGTGACATGTATGAAAGAATTATGAATGGTGGCTTTGCCACAAATACGATGTCAACTACATGATCATGCTAAGCAATATGACAATGATGGAGTGTGTCATAATAAACAGAACAGTGGAGAGTTGCATGGCAATATATCTCGGAATGGCTATGGAAATGCCACGATAGGTAGGTATGGTGGCTGTTTTGAGGAAATATATGGTGGGTTTATGGTACCGGCGAAATTTGCGCGGTACTAGAGAGCCTAGCAATGGTGGAAGGGTGAGAGTGCGTATAATCCATGGACTCAACATTAGTCATAAAGAACTCACATACTTATTGCAAAAATCTATTAGTTATCGAAACAAAGTACTATGCGCATGCTCCTAGGGGGATAGATTGGTAGGAAAAGACCATCGCTCATCCCCGACCGCCACTCATAAGGAAGACAATCAATAAATAAATCATGCTCCGACTTCATCACATAGCGGTTCACCATATGTGCATGCTACGGGAATCACAAACTTTAACACAAGTATCTCTCAAATTCACAACTACTCACTATCATTACTCTAATATTACCATCCTCATATCTCAAAACAATCATCAAGTATCAAACTTCTCATAGTATTCAATGCACTCTATATGAAAGTTTTTATTATACCCATCTTGGATGCCCATCATATTAGGACTAAATTCATAACTAAAGCAAATTACCATGCTGTTTAGGAATCTCAAAATAATATAAGTGAAGCATGAGAGTTCATCTATTTCTACAAAGTAAAACCACCACCGTTCTCTAAAAAGATATAAGTGAAGCACTAGAGCAAATGACAAACTACTCTGAAAGATATAAGTGAAGATCAATGAGTAGTCGAGTAATTATGCAACTATGTGAAGACTCTCTAACATTTAAGAATTTTAGATCTTGGTATTTTATTCAAACAACAAGCAAAACTAAATAAAATAAAATGACGCTCCAAGCAGAACACATATCATGTGGTAAATAAAAATATAGCTCCAAGTAAAGTTACCGATAGAAGTAGACAAAAGAGGGGATGCCTTCCGGGGCATCCCCAAGCTTAGGCTCTTGGTTGTCCTCGAATATTACCTTGGGGTTCCTTGGGCATACCCAAGCTTAGGCTCTTTCCACTCCTTATTCCATAGTCCATGGAATCTTTACCCAAAACTTGAAAACTTCACAACACAAAACATAACAGAAAACTCGTAAGCTCCGTTAGCGAAAGAAAACAAAACACCACTTCAAGGTACTGTAATGAATTCATTATTCATTTATATTGGTGTTAAACCTACTGTATTCCAACTTCTCTATGGTTTATAAACTCTTTTACTAGCCATAGATTCATTAAAATAAGCAAACAACATAATGAAAACAGAATCTGTCAAAAACAGAACAGTCTGTAGTAATCTGGATCAAACGTATACTTGTGGAACTCATAAAATTATCAAATAATTTGCAGGACATGAGGAATTTATCTATTAATCATATTCAAAAATAATTAACTAAATAGCACTCTCCAATAAAAACTAGCAACAATTCTCGTGAGCGCTAAAGTTTCCGTTTTTTACAGCATGATCACAAAGACTTTCCCCAAGTCTTCCCAAAGGTTCTACTTGGCACAAACACTAATTAAAAGCATAAAACCACATCTAAACAGAGGCTAGATGAATTATTTATTACTAAACAGGAGCAAAAATCAAAAAACAAACATAAAGTTGGGTTGCCTCCCAACAAGCGCTATCGTTTAATGCCCCTAGCCAGGCATGATGATTTCAATGATGCTCACATAAAAGATAAGAATTGAAACATAAAGAGAGCATCATGAAGAATATGACTAGCACATTTAAGTCTAACCCACTTCCTATGCATAATGATTTTGTGAGCAAATAACTTATGGGAACAATAATCAACTAGCATAGGAAGGCAAAACAAGCATAACTTCAAAACTTTAAGCACATAGAGCGGAAACTTGATATTATTGCAATTCCTACAAGTATATATTCCTCCCTCATAATAATTTTCAGTAGAATCATGATTGAATTCAACAATATAACTATCACATAAAGAATTCTTTTCATGATCTACAAGCATAAAATTTTTATTACTCTCCACATAAGCAAATTTCTTCTCATGAATAGTAGTGGGAGAAAACTCAACAAAATAACTATCATGTGAGGCATAATCCAATTGAAAGTTAAAATCATGATGACACATTTCATGGATATCATTATTCTTAATAGCATACAAGTCATCACAATAATCATCATAGATAGCAACTTTGTTCACATAATCAATTGGAACCTCTTCCGAAATAGTGGATTCATCACAAAATAAAGTCATGACCTCTCCAAATCCACTTTCATCAATATAATCATCATAAGTAGGGGGCATGCTATCATCATTATAAATTTGCATATCAAAACTTGGGAGACTAAAAATATCATCTTCATTAACGTAGCATCCCCAAGCTTGGGACAAACATTAATTGTAGAAAATATATTCTCAAAAACATCATCTTCTTCAAACATAGCATCCCCAAGCTTGTGGCTATGCGTATCATTAGCATCATGGATATTCGAGTAATTCATACTAACAACATTGCAATCATGCTCATCACTCAAATATTTAGTGCCAAACATTTTAATGCATTCTTCTTCTAACACTTTGGCACGATTTTCTTTTCCATCATACTCACGAAAGATATTAAAAAAGATGAAGCGTATGAGGTAGACTCAATTCCATTTTTGTATTTTCTTTTTTAAACTAAACTGGTGATAAAACAAGAAACTAAAAGACACGATTGCAAGATCTAAAGATATACCTTCAAGCACTCACCTCCCGGGCAACGGCGCCAGAAAAGAGCTTGATGTCTACTACACAACCTTCTTCTTGTAGATGTTGTTGGGCCTCCAAGTGCAGAGGTTTGTAGGATAGTAGCAAATTTCCCTCAAGTGGATGACCTAAGGTTTATCAATCCGTAGGAGGCATAGGATGAAGATGGTATCTCTCAAGCAACCCTGCAACCAAATAACAAAGAGTCTCTTGTGTCCCCAACACACCCAATACAATGGTAAATTGTATAGGTGCACTAGTTCGGCGAAGAGATGGTGATACAAGTGGTATATGGATGGTAGATAAAGGTTTTTGTAATATGAAAATATAAAAACAGAAATGTAACTAATGATAAAAGTGAGCATAAACGGTATTGCAATGCGTTGAAACAAGGCCTAGGATTCATACTTTCACTAGTGCAAGTTTCCTCAACGATAATAACATAATTGGATCACATAACTATCCCTCAACATGCAACAAAGAGTCACTCCAAAGTCACCAATAGTGGAGAACAAACGAAGAGATTATGGTAGGGTATGAAACCACCTCAAAGTTATTCTTTCCAATCAATCCGTTGGGCTATTCCTATAAGTGTCACAAACAGCCCTAGAGTTCGTACTAGAATAACACCTTAAGACACAAATCAACCAAAACCCTAATGTCACCTAGATACTCCAATGTCACCTCAAGTATCGGTGGGTATGATTATACGATATGCATCACACAATCTCTGATTCATCTATTCAACCAACACATAGAACCTCAAAGAGTGCCCCAAAGTTTCTACCGGAGAATCACGACGAAAATGTGTGCCAACCCCTATGCATAGGTTCATGGGCGGAACCCGCAAGTTGATCACCAAAACATACATCAAGTGAATCACGTAGTATCCCATTGTCACCACAGATACGCACGGCAAGACATACATCAAGTGTTCTCAAATCTTTAAAGACTCAATCCGATAAGATAACTTCAAAGGGAAAAATCAATCCATTACAAGAGAGTATAGGGGGGAAGAAACATCATAGGATCCAAATATAATAGCAAAGCTCGCGATACATCAAGATCGTACCACCTCAAGAACACGAGAGAGAGAGAGAGAGAGATCGAACACATAGCTACTGGTACATACCCTCAGCCCCGAGGGAGAACTACTCCCTCCTCATCATGGAGAGGAACGGGATGATGAAGATGGCCACTGGAGAGGGATCGCCCCCTCCGACAGGGTGCCGGAACAGGTCTAGATTGGTTTTCGGTGGCTACGGAGGCTTTTGGCGGCGGAACTCCCAATCTATTCTGCTCCCCTATCGTTTTAGGGTATATGGAGATATATAGGCAGAAGAAGTACGTCAGGGGAGCCACGAGGGGCCCACGAGGGTGGAGGGCGCACCCAGGGGGTGGGCGCGCCCCCTGCCTCGTGGCTACCTCGTTGCTTCCCTTAAGTGGACTCCAAGTCTCCCGGGTTGCTTTCCTTCCAAAAATAAGTTCCGTGAAGTTTTAGGTCAATTGGACTCCGTTTGATTTTCCTTTTCTGTGATACTCTAAAACAAGGAAAAAGCAGAAACTGGCACTGGGCTCTAGGTTAATAGGTTAGTCCCAAAAATCATATAAAATAGCATATAAATGCATATAAAACATCCATGGTTGATAATATAATAGCATGGAACAATCAAAAATTATAGATACGTTGGAGACGTATCAGGTCTATCTCTACATAGATAGATCTTGTCTACATCATGTCATCATTATTATTGCATTACTCCGTTTCTCCATGAACTTAATACACTAGATGCATGCTGGATAGCGGTCGATGTGTGGAGTAATAGTCGTAGATGTAGGCAGGAGTCGATCTACTAATCTTGGGCGTGCTGCCTATATAATGATCATTGCCTAGATATTGTCATAATTATTTAAGGTTCTATAAATTGCCCAACAGTAATTTGTTTACCCACCATTTGCTATTTTTCTCAAGAGAAGCCACTAGTGAAACCTACGGCCCCTGGGTCTTCTTTCTCATATATTTACCTTTGCGATCTACTTTTCTCTTGCATTTATTTTCAGATCTACTAAACCAAAAACCCCAAAAATACCTTGTTGCAATTTTTCCTTATTTATTTTATTTAGTGTTCGATCTATCAATCTACTACAAATTTATCTCGCGTCCATTTGCCTATCTTGAGGCGCCGTACCCCGAAAGGGATTGACAACCCCTTTAACACATCGGGTTGCGAGGATTTGTTATCTGTGTGCAGGGGTTGTTTACGTTGTGTTGCTTGGTTCTCCTACTGGTTCAATAACCTTGGTTTCATATCCGAGGGAAATATCTACCGCCGCTGTGCTGCTGTAACACCCTCGATGCGGCTATATCTCCCACGTGTCGAAGCACGACTTAGAGGCATAACCGCATTGAAAGCAATGTCGCAAGTGAGGTAATCTTCACACAACCCATGTAATACATAAGGGAAAGAGATACATAGTTGGCTTAGAATCGCCACTTCACACAAATACATGAATAAAGCATTACATCATCCAAATACAATCAGGGCCCGACTGCAGAGCCAAAATAAAAGAAGACTACCCCAAATGCTACACAGATCCCCGATCGTCCCAACTGGGCTCCACTACTGATCAACTGGAATGAAACAACACAAAGGACAAGATCTTCATCGAGCTCCTCCTGAGCTTGGTTGCGTCATCTGCACGGTCTCATCGGCACCTGCAAGCTGGTTTTGGAAGTATCGGTGAGTCACGGGGACTCAGCAATCTCGCACCCTCGCGATCAAGACTATTTAAGCTTATGGGTAAGGTAAAAGGTATGAGGTGGAGCTGCAGCAAGCGACTAGCATATATGGTGGCTAACATACGCAAATTAGAGCGAGAAGAGAAGGCAAAGCACGGTCGATAAAAGTGTCAGGACCCCGATTCTAAGCCACATCGATCTAGCCGGTAACACCTCATATCACTTTGCGGCCTCACGCACGGTATCCCACGGGTGTCGCCTTACCATGGCCCGGGACCGTTTGCGCCTTTTGGCTCACGTATATGATAGTGTCGCTAGCATCCATATGACAAAGAACCCGAGCCGACATGGCTAGTCGTGAACCCAAAGCGGCACTAACCCATGGGGATAGGCATACGTGAATCAACCTGGGCAACAACGTGTGAATCCGGGCTGTAGCACTGGGCTAACAGGACTCCGGTAACCCGGGCTGTAGCAGGCTAGGCAGGATTCCGGATGTCACCGCGTGACATTTCCCCGAAGGGACAGACACAGGAACGAAGTGAAACACATGCCGGCTAGTCAAGTGTCCTAAGCAGTAGTGCTGGGCTAGCAGGACTCCGGTGAACCGGGCTGTAGCGGACTACTATCACTCAGAAAGCACTAGACTACATTTCCCCATATGATAGGTTGCCAAGGATAAACAACTGGATTGTCGGATCCCACTCATACCAAGCATTTCAATCATACACACAATATGCCCGATATGAGTACATACAACATGGCATCACAATAAGACTCTACGACTCAAGTATTTATTCATTAGGCTCCGAAGAGCCAGATATTACAAACATGGGTCTCATGACCCAACAATCATAGAATACAAGTCAAAGCACATGCGGAAGCTTAACATGTCTGAGAACAGACATCTACAAATGAAAAAGGCTAAGAAGCCTGACTATCTACCAGATCCTGCCGAGGGCACAAGATCGTAGTTGAGGTATCAAGCTAAACGTCAAAGTCCACGCGGAACTACTAGCGAGACTGAAATCTCTCTGCAAAACATAAATTAAGCAAATGTGAGTACAAGGGTACTCAGCAAGACTTACATCAGAACTAGCTACGTATGCATCGGTATCAACAAAAGGGGGTGGTGGAGTTTAACTGCAGCAAGCCAGCTTTGACTCGGTGGCTATTCTGAACTACGACTGCAAGCAACTCTTTTGAGGTGGCACACACGAGTCCACACATTCACCATTCAATACACCACTATGGATCCACTCCCGTCTCCCTACGAGAAGGCCATCCATAGCACTCACACTTATCTTGCGAGTTTTAGAGTATCCACTTTCACTTGTCTATGAACTGTTATAGGCAACCCAGAAGTCCTTTACCGCGGACACGGCTATTCGAATAGATCATTTATAACCCTGCAGGGGTGTACTTCGTCACACATGTTTCCACCACTTAGCGTCTGCACATGACATGTGCTCGGCAGACTTCAAGCGAAAGCCGACGTGGGTGTAGACCACGACCTGACTAACCACACAAGTCTCTAGTCTAGGTTTATCGCCTATTCGGGTTCCATCCGCGAGGAGATCCGGCCGGAGTTTCGCTCACAGCCCCAAACGATGTGTGCAAGGTTCCCGAGACACCAAACGGGCTCCCGGTACACCGTGCCACAGTGTATCTACCGCATCATAGCCCACCCCTAGGGTCCGTGCTACGCACGGCCACCAACACATATCCTATAAACACCAGAAACTAATTGCAACTCCTGGACAGAGGACGAGAGGGGTCAGTAAGTCGAGCGGGGTCATATTTCAGGGCCCAACATGTGGTAGTAGCTGTTTCATGGATCACAAACATAGAACTCAGTTCCTGAGGACGGTTTCAATGAGACAACCCACCATGTACTCCTACATGGCCTCTCACCGCTACCTTTACCAAAATGTGTTCACACACTTAGCTCACACATAGTAGGACATGTTTACACACCTCCGATCCATCCCCGATGAATCAGACCTGACTCAACTCTAAGCAGTAGCAGGCATGACAAACAAAAATGAATGAGTAGGCACATCAGGGCTCAAACAACTCCTACTCATGCTAGTGGGTTTCATCTATTTACTGTGGAAATGACAGGTCATGCAGAGGATAAGGGGTTCAACTACCGCAACAAGTAACAGATGAATCGTTGTTGTCCTAATGCAGTAAAAGAGAGAAGGAGCGAGAGAGTGGGCTTGTATCGGCATGATCAAGGGGGTTGTGCTTGCCTGGCACTTCTGAAGATATCATTGGGTCTTCATCAGTGCCAACGATCACATCGTCGGTACAACGTCTATCGAGAGGGGACAAATACCGGCAACAAAGAAAGAAACACAATCAATGCAATGCACAATATGATGCATGATCATGATATGTCAATATGCTGTGGTTTGAGCTAATGCAACTAGCAACATGTTAAATGGAGTTGGTTTGAATACTAGGTTCAAATTCAAATTCAAACTATGAATTCAAATAGTGTATTATCATGTTTTGGACTAAACAGTGAGGTTAAGTTGTTCAAACATGAATGAAAATGCCATAAACAGATTCCTTGAATTTTTCTGATAATTTTTCATATATAATTTATCTTATTTGGAGTTACGGTTTAATTTCTATGATTTTTAGAAGTTTTGGGTATTTTCTAAAAATAAATAAATCATTTAAGATTTATATAAATTCTAGAAAGGAATTATTGCGTCAGCATGACCTCAGAGTGACGTCAGCAGGTCAACAGCGTCGACCAGGTCAAACCTGACCAGTGGGACCCACTGGTCAGTGACCCAGTCAACTAACCAAGTTAATTAGCCCTAACTAACTTAGTTAGTCGGGCGGGGCCCACATGTCAGTGGCTCATCTAATTAGCTAAGTTAATTAACACTAACTAACCTAACACTAATTAAGCAGGCGCCTGGGCCCACACGTCAGTGAGTCAGGGGGAAGTCAACCGAGCCGGTGGGGTCAAACCACGCCGGTCAGCAGGTCAACCCCTACCGGCGACGTGTCGCCGGCGACGACAGGCGCAGCAGAGCAGCGCGGAAACGCTGCTCCGGCGACCATTTGCACGGCGGAGGGGCTCTACGTGACGAGGGGACTCGTCCGCGTCCAGTGGTGCTCACGGCAGCAGCTCTAGTGGCCTCAAACGACGGCGGCGGCGACTTGCGCGGCGGCCGGAGTTCGGTCGGGTGCGGGGACGCGGCTGCGATGCGCTGGGAAAGGAACTGGCGGTGGCTTTGGCTTCCTGCGGAGCTGATGAGCATGGTGACGCGCGCGGATGCGCGCTACGGTGGCTCAGACCACGGCGGTGCCATGGTCGGTGGCGGCGAGCTCTCGGGCTCAACGGAGCCCGCGGTTAGAGGATGAAATTAGTAGAGGGAAGAGAGGGGTTCGGTGCGGAGGCTCACAGTGAGGCTAACGAGCGCGAGGGGGAGGTCGGGGATGCACTGACGACGGCGTACGGCCGCCGGAGATCTTCACGGCCGACAGTTGAAGAAGCAGGCGAGGACGACGGTACGGGGCTCCCGGCGTCGTGCGGCTCGGCTATGAGGAAGAGGAGGATGCGGCGGTGCTTCTGGAAGCATCAACGGGGCGAGGGAGGGCCAGTGGCCGTGGTGGTGCTCGTCGGTGCTCTCGGGCTCTCGCGGACGATCGCAGGGGAGAGGGACAGAGAGGGGGAAATCGCCACGGGAGAGAGGAGAGGAGTGCAGGGGGTCGAGAGGGCTGCGTGGCGTCGTCTGGAGCCGTCCAGGCCGTCGAGGGGGCACGCAGGCAAGGTGGAGGTGGCACGGCGCGTGCCTGCACGCGGCGACCACGCGCACGCGTCCTCTTGGCAGGAGCTTGAGGACGGTGGTGCTGGTGGGCTGGGCTGCCAGCTGGGCCGGCTTCAAGTAAGGCCAGGTAACTCTGTTGTTTCATTTCTATTTTTCTAATCTTATCTGTTTTCTATTTTGCAGGTTTGTTTTGAATTTGGTTTTGAAACCAAATCAATTTTGTTGCTTCTAGAAATATTTTTTTTGAAGCTAAAAGAATTAAACCAAAGCTCCATAAAATATTTCAGAATTATTGGACATATATTCATTTAATAGTAGATATAAATCCAATTCAAATAATTATTGATTTAAAATCAGAGCCCAAATAATTCCTTAGAAATGTTCCAAAATTTTGGTTTGATTTATAACTCTTGCCAAAATTGTCAGAGCTATTTCTAGGGCATTTTGGATTTGCTGATTGCAATTTTAGGGTTTCTTGCCCCATTATTAAAATGATTTTCGAGGCTTTCAATTTCCTCATTTCAAATTTCAGAATTTAGACATGGTGCACACATGAAGCTAGCCTAGAGCATTACCAGAAGCTAGGGATGTGACAAAAAGTATGATCAAGAAGTGATCCTAAAACAACCTACGTCAAGCATAACTCCAACACCGTGTTCGCTTCCCGGACGCCGCCGAGAAGAGACCATCACGGTAACACACGCGGTTGGTGCATTTTAATTTAAGGTCAACTGCAGGTTTTCTACAACCGGACATTAACAAATTCCCATCTGCCCATAACCGCGGGCACGGCTTTCGAAAGTTCAAATCCCTGCAGGGGTGTCCCAACTTAGCCCATCACAAGCTCTCACGGTCAACGAAGGATATTCCTTCTAGCGGGAAGACGCGATCAGGCTCGGAATCCCGGTTACAAGACATTTCGACAGGTAAAACAAGACCAGCAAGACCGCCCGATGCGCCGACATCCTGATAGGAGCTGCACATATCTCGTTCTCAGGGCAACACCGGATAAGCAATCCGTGCAACTAAAACCAGCCCTCGAGTTTCCCCGAGGTGGCGCTGCAAGGGGCTCTAGTTTGGACCAACACTTAGACAAGCACTGGCCCGGGGGTTTTTAAAATAAAGATGACCCTTGGGCTGGCCTAACCCAAGGGAAAAAAAGGCTAGGTGGCTAATGGTAAAACCAATGTTGGGCCTTGCTGGAGGAGTTTTATTCAAAGCGAACTGTCAAGGGGTTCCCATTATAACCCAACCGCGTAAGGAATGCAAAATCTGGGAACATAACACCGATATGACGGAAACTAGGGCGGCAAGAGTGGAACAAAACACCAGGCATAAGGTCGAGCCTTCCACCCTTTACCAAGTATATAGATGCATTAATTAAATAAGATATATTGTGATATCCCAACAAGTAAACATGTTCCAACAAGGAACAACATTGCCATGTTCCAACAAGGAACAAACTTCAATCTTCACCTGCAACTAACAATGCTATAAGAGGGGCTGAGCAAAGCGGTAACATAGCCAAACAACGGTTTGCTAGGACAAGGTGGGTTAGAGGCTTGGTTCAACAATATGGGTGGCATGATAAGCAAGTGGTAGGTATCGCAGCATAGGCATAGAAAAAGAGCGAGCAACTAAGCAAGCAAAGATAGAAGTGATTTCGAGGGTATGGTCATCTTGCCTGAGATCCTGCAAGGAAGAAGAACGAGTCCCTGAAGAAGACAAACGGACGTAGTCGACCAGATCCTCACAAACGCGACGTTATCGGAACCAACCCGAAGAAGTAACACCGGAAAAGAGCAAACAACCTAGTAAACAACCACCACATAGACATGGCATGATGCGCAAACAAGTATGATGCATGTCCGATTTAAAGAGGGCATGGCATGGCAAAGTGCACAAGCAATCCTACAAATTAAGTGGAGCTCAATATGCAACTCCGTTGCATATTGACGAAACACCACATGACTTGTTTAGGTTCGTTCTCGTTTATGTACCCAACAATATTAAATGTTGTTAAACATGGCAAGAGGGTGAAGCAAAATAAAACTACCTATCTAGTCAAGTTTAAATGAGGCCGAAAGCAACGAACAACAATTCTGGTAAATCCCCATATGCATGTATTGGTTTGGTACTGATCTGCCCTAAACACAATTTTAGAGTTACTAAACATGCAAAGTAAAGCCACCATGTTAAACTAGGCAAAATTCTACCCCATTTACATATAAAGTTTATTAATTTGGAGCTACGGTTATTTAGTTATGAATTAAATCATTTTTAACATGGCATAGGAGCAAAATTTAGTCAAACAACATTTTAAGCATTTTAAACATGCGTGAAAGTTGCATATTATGAAACTAGACAAAATTCTAGGCATATTTCATATATAAAGTTTTTCCATGTGATGCATGGTTAGTGAGTAATGAAAAGCATGAAGTTTAGGGGCTGATATGCAAAAGTGCAATTCCCTAGAAATTGATAAAATCGCAGCTAAGGAAAAAAATTATCTGGGCCAATATTGGCTGGCCCATTAGTGCAAGGCGGGGCGCTAGATCTGGCTTACCATGGGCTCGGCCCGTTCAAAAAAATAGAGGAGGCCTGGCGCTGGGCCTAGCGAAGAGGGAGATGCAGTCAACGCGAGCGGTTGCCTCGCTCGTTCTCCTCACGCACAGAGACGAGCGGGAGGAGCAGAAGCAGGGCAAGACGGAGGCAGGGGACTGCAGGACGGGCTGCTCCGGCGGAAGAGGCGCAGGGACTTGCCGGTCCGGCGGCGGCTGGAACGGACGGATCGGGCCTTGGGGCACCAGATCCGGTGGGTGGTGGAGCTCCATGGGCGACGACACTGCGGCTTGGTGCCGGGAGGAGATGGCGCTACCTGCGAACGCCATGAGAGAGAGAGAGATCGTGAGAGAGAGAAGGAAGGAGACGAAGCTGCGGGGGAGACGGGAAGGAGCAAGGACGGTCTGAGGGCGGTGCAGGGTGCTGCGGCGGATGGAGTTCGGTTCCTCGCCTCACTGGAATACGAACAAGACGGCAGCGACCGGCGCTGCTGGTGGTGCCCAACGGCGAGGGGAGCTCCGGTGGTGCTGCTGATTGCGGCAGCACGCGGAAGCACGGGAGGAGGGCGATGGGGTTGGCGTGGAGGCTGCTCGGGCAGGGGAGCGCACGGGGCTGTGGTGATCGGCTCGTTGGAGAAAACGAGACTGGGAGGAATTTTGGATCGGGAATGGTTCGGTGTGGAATCCGATGAAGAGAGTGGCGGCGGTGGGAGGGATCCCTAGAAATTTGGGATTTGGTCTAGGGTTAGACTAGCTATATATAGTAGGTGGGTTAGACTTAGGGGTATATCGTCCCTCCGTTTGCAACCGAACGATCGCGAATAAAATAGCTAGGAAGTCCAAATAAGAAAACGGTGACATTTTGTAGACGTTTGGGGATGATCCGGATCCAACGGTAACGACAGTCCGGGTCGGGTTCGGGACAACTTTCGGACGCACGCAAGGGGGGCCACGGTCTGACGAGAGAGATTAGGTTGGGCCTGGCGGTAGGTAGTGGGCTGTGTAGATGATCTCGAGCTGAGAGAAGAGAAGAGAGGGAGGCCCGACGACTGTTTCCGGAGACCGAAAACGTCCGACGTTAGACCGGCTATAATGCCGCTATAGTTATCCGTTGGGGCGTCAAACGGACTCCAAATGCGATGAAACTTGACAGGCGGTCTATCTACACTATAATAAGACCACACGTCAACTTTCATCCCATTCCGAGAACATTTTCCGGCCACTTATAAAAATACTATTTCGTACATGCCGCGGGCGCGTGCAAGTGTGGTTGGGCTCAGAACGGACAATAGATGGAACTGGGGGAACCCGGACGGATGCATGTTTTGAAAAACATGATGATGCAATGCACATGATGACATGAGAAGATGCAACACGCAAGCAAATGACATGGCAACGACAGCGAATAATTGGAAGACACCTGGCACATCGGTCTCGGGGCGTCACAGCTGCATCACCCCTTCCTCTTTGGGGAAATACCGATGTAGCTCAAGCGACATCAGAAGGAATTTCTGGCGCTGTTGCCGAGGAGGATCAAGTCAAGATAGTCTCCTGGCCACACACCATTTCTGGCGTCGTTGCCGGGGAGGATTTTCAACATATACCATGTTCCTAATCACAAATGTCATCTCCTCGCAATTTACATTATTTGCCATTTGCCTCTCATTTTCCTATCCCCACTTCACAAAAATTTGTCTTTTTATTCGCCTCTCTTTTTCGTTTGCCATTTTCTCGCCATGTCCGATCTTAGAAGAGCTAAGGGCTTTCTCCCGAGTCTTAATACTTTGGATAGCCCCTCTGCCCGCTCTAAGCTCATATACAATGATGATATGGAAGGATCTATCGGGGTGGTTAAGGAAAATCTTAACCAATGTGATGAAGATGATTCCAAAAACTTTCATTATTTACTTGATGAATCTTTGAAAGATGCTTGGGATAGGTTGTTGAGAATTCGAGCTAGCTATGTGCCCCAATACCAGATAGAGATATACTTGAAAAGTTTTTATGTTCGTTTACCTTCTTCCTTCAAGAAAGTTTTAGATTCTATATTCGAAAACAGTTTTCTTGAAGGGGATGCCGTTGATACTTATGAGATAAAAGCTATTTGGGCACCCCGAAGGAGAAAATGTTGAATCTACCACTCTTATGTGCTTTTATCAAAGTGGAAAAATTAAAGAGATGAAGGCTAGTTTAGATAAGAATTTTCGCGACATGCTTAATCTTTCTTCTGCTATCAATGGCCGTGTGCTTTCACAAAATAGAAAAATAAATGCCATTGATAGAAAATTTTCCCTTTTCTTTCCAAAGTACAAGGATGACAAAACTTAGATCCTTGCTTTATGCCTAGCTAAGGGCGTAAAACTATAGCGCTTGTTGGGAGGCAACCCAATGAATAAATTTTATTTTTGCTTTTTGATTCATGTTCTTGAGCGTTAGCACAATTATGTTACTGTTATGATTGTGTTTTTATGTTTTAATTAGTGTTTGTGCCAAGTAAAGCCTTTAGGATCTTCTTGGGTGATAGTTGTTTGATCTTGCTGAAAAAACAGAAACTTCTACGCTCACAAAATTAATTTTCATTTTTTACCAGAGAGCGGTAAAATACCCATTACACTTGCAGTAGATCAATATAGAAATTTCCCAAGTTGTCATAATTTTTCAGAATTTTTGGAGTTACAACAGTATTCGAAATAGTCAGATTGCTATAGACTATTCTGTTTTGACAGATTCTGTTTTCTTTATGTTGTGTGCTTATTTTGATGGCTCTATGGTTTTTGCTGATGAGTTTTTTCCATAGATAAGTTGGAATATAGTATATGTAATACAAGAACAAAATATTAACTGGTTTTATACAGTACTTATAGTAGTGATTTATTATTCTTATAGTAACGGATCTCACGAAGGTGTTGTTGAGTTTTGTGTGATTGAAGTTTTCTAGTTTTGGGTTATCTTACGATGGATGAAGGAAGGATGGACGAGCCTAAGCTTGGGGATGCCCTGGCATCCCAAGATATTATCCAAAAATGAGCAACCAACTAAGCTTGGGGATTCCCCCGAGTGGCATCCCCGCTTTTTTCCAACGACCATCGATATTTTACTTGAAAATGTATTTTTGTTGTCACATGATATGTGTTTTGCTTGGAGCATCTTGTATGATATGAGTCTTTGCTTATTTTGTGTTTTAAGTCATCAATCCTTGCTGGAGACACCTATTTGAGAGAGCCAAAATTATTTCATGACTTTTTAGAATTGCTCTCGATGCTTAACTTAATTTTTTATGAGCTATGGACTTGCTCTAGTGCTTCACTTATATCTTTTTGAGCATGGTGTGCTTTAGTATTTTTGAAGAAATGCTCTCTTGCTTAATTAGGTTTATTTGAGAGTTAGTAAAATTTTCAAGAAATTCCCTCTTGCTTTACTTAAATTCATTTGAGAGAAAGAAAAATTTATTATGCTCATGATCTTCACTTATATTTGTTCGAGCTTGTTGATACGTCTCCAACATATCTATAATTTTTGATTGTTCCATGCTATTATATTATCTGTTTTGGATGTTAATGGGCTTTATTTTACACTTTTATATTATTTTTCGGACTAACCTATTAACCGGAGGCCTAACCCAAATTGTTGTTTTTTTGCCTATTTCAGTGTTTTGTAGAAAAGGAATATCAAACGGAGTCCAAACGGAATGAAACCTTTGGGAACGTGATTTTTGGAACAAACGTGATCCAGAAGACTTGGAGTGGACATCAAGCAATCAACGAGGTGGACACGAGGCAGGGGGCAAGCCTATTGATAACCCACAAGTATAGGGGATCGCAACAGTTTTCGAGGGTAAAGTATTCAACCCAAATTTATTGATTCGACACAAGGGGAGCCAAAGAATACTCTCAAGTATTAGTAGCTGAGTTGTCAATTCAACCACACCTGGAAACTTAGTATCTGCAGCAAAATATTTAGTAGAAAAATAATATGATAGTAGTGGTAACGGTAACAAAAGGTAACGGTAGTAAAAGCAATGTTTTTGGTATTTTGTAGTGATGATAGCAATAGCAACGAGAAAGTAAATAAGCGAAGAAAAATATGTGGAAAGCTAGTAGGCAATGGATCGGTGATGGAGAATTATGCCGGATGCGACTCATCATGTAACAGGCATAACCTAGGGTGACACAGAACTAGATCCAGTTCGTCAATGTAATGTAGGCATGTATTCCGAATATAGTCATACGTGCTTATGGAAAAGAACTTGCATGACATCTTTTGTCCTACCCTCCCGTGGTAGCGGGGTCCTTACAGAAACTAAGGGGTATTAAGGCCTCCTTTTAATAGAGAACCGGAACAAAGCATTAACACATAGTGAATACATGAACTCCTCAAACTACGGTCATCACCAGTAAGTATCCCGATTATTGTCACTTCGGGGTTAACGGATCATAACACATAATAGGTGACTATAGACTTGCAAGATAGGATCAAGAACACTCATATATTGATGAAAACATAATAGGTTCAGATCTGAAATCATGGCACTCGGGCCCTAGTGACAAGCATTAAGCATAGCAAAGTCATAGCAACAGCAATCTCAGAACATAGTCGATACTAGGTGAGGGAGTCCTGGATTACGGGGTGTCCGGACTATACCTTCAGCCGGACTCCTGGACTATGAAGATACAAGATTGAAAACTTCATCCCGTGTCCGGAAGGGACTTTCCTTAGCGTGGAAGGCAAGCTTGGTGATACGGATATGTGGATCTCCTACCATTGTAACCGACTCCATGTAACCCTAACCCTAACCGGTGTCTATATAAACCGGAGGGTTTTAGTCCGTAGGACAACACATTCATACACAACAATCATACCATAGGCTAGCTTCTAGGTTAGCCTCTCTGATCTCGTGGTAGATCTACTCTTGTACTACCCATATCATCAATATTAATCAAGCAGGACATAGGCTTTTACCTCCGTCAAGAGGGCCCGAACCTGGGTAAAACTTCGTGTCCCTTGCCTCATGTTACCATCCGGCCTAGACGCACAGTTTGGGACCCCCTACCCGAGATCCGCCGGTTTTGACACCGACATTGGTACTTTCATTGAGAGTTCCTCTGTGTCGTCGCCGTCAGGCTTGATGGCTCCTACTATTACCAATAGCGATGCAATCCAGGGTGAGACCTTCCCCCACAGACAGATCTTCGTCTGCGGCGGCTTCGCACTGCAGGCCAATTTACTTGGCCGTCTGGAGCAGATCAAAAGCTGTGCCCCTGGCCGTCAGGTCAGATTTGGAAGTTTAAACTACACGGCTGACATCCGCGGGGACTTGATCTTCGACAGATTCGAGCCACTGCCGAGCGCGCCGCACTGTCACGACGAGCATGATCTAGCTCTGCCGCCGAACAGTTCCCTGGAGGCCGCACCCGCATCGGCTCCGACCCTTAATTCGGAGCCAACTGCGCCGATTGAGGATGGGTGGTTGGACGCCGCCTCGGGGGCTGCGATCCCAACGGCGATCAAGCCGAACACCAGCCACGTACTCCACAAGACTCGTGACTCCAAGGAGCTGGACTCCTCTCCGGACTCCGAACCCTCCGTGCCCCTGCTGATCGAATCCGATTGGGCGCCGATCATGGAGTTTACTGCCGCGGACATCTTTCAGCACTCGCCTTTCGGCGATATTCTAAAGACACTAAAGTCTCTCTCTTTATCAGGAGAGCCCTGGCCGGACTACAGTCAGCGAGGTTGGGATACGGACGATGAAGAAATTCAAAGCCCACCCACCACCCACTTTATAGCCACTGTCGACGATTTAACCAATATGCTCGACTTCGACTCTGAAGATATCGATGGTATGGACGCCGACGCAGGAGACGATGAAGAACTAGCACCTATTGAGCCCTGGAAAGCCACCTCGTCATATGACGTATACATGGTGGACGCACCAAAAGATGACGACGAGGAGCGGAAGGACGCACCGAATGCTTGTTCCCTGAAGAAGCAGTCAAAGGGGCGACGCAAGCGCCGCCCCAAATCCCGCCTCGACAAAAATAACGATGACACAGACCCGGCGCTGGAGGAGGGCGAACCGCTGCCGAACAACGGCAATCCGGATAATCAAACCAAACAAACAAATTCTATCAAGGATAATAGTCCGGACGACATAACGCCGGACAGGCACCCGGAGCAGCAGAATGCCCGTAAAAGGCTTGTTGCCACCGCGAGGAGTCTTAAAAAGTAGAAGCAAAGGCTCAGGGCTGCGCAAGGCACACTCCAAATCAGATGGAGTAAAATACTTAACACAACAGCGAGGTACGGCAACAATCGCCCCTCCAAGAGCTACCCAAAGCGGAAGCTGCTACCTGAATTCGATGAGGAGGCCTCAGACCCTCGACAACCAAACATCAAAGCAGCCACCTGGCCAGATAGACGGCCCCTCTACCAACATAGGGTGGCATACAACACCACTCACAATACAACACGTGACCCATGCGAGGGCTCGCACCCAAAGGACGACGCAACAAGATCCATCTATGGACCACGCAAGCACGCCCCAGCATACAATGCAATACAACAAACATCCGAACAACGCGGTACACCCAGCTACAGGGGTGCCGCACACCCCTGTGTTTCACCGATGAGGTGCTGGACCATGAATTTCTAGAGGGATTCAAACCCGTAAACATAGAGGCATACAACGGAACAATAGACCTCCCCATCCTTCATATCCATATGGCTCGAGGAGATGATCTCCATGCCATCAAGTACTTACCCCTCAAGCTCAAAGGGCCAACTCGTCACTGGCTTAAAGGCCTCCCCGAAAGCTCCATCAGAAGTTGGGAAGAGCTCGAAGACACCTTTCGGGCAAATTTTCAAGGGACTTATGTCCGACCTCCGGATGCGGACGATTTGAGTCAGATAACTCAACAGCCCAGAGAGTCAGCCCGAAAGCTTTGGAACAGGTTTCTTACTAAAAAGAACCAGATTGTCGACTGTCTGGACGCCGAAGCCTTGGCAGCTTTTAAGCATAGCGTCCGTGACGAATGGCTCGCCAGACACCTCAGCCAAAATAAGCCGAGAACGAAGGCCGCATTAACAAACCTCATGACCCGCTTTTGCGCGGGTGAGGACAGCTGGCTAGCCAGATGCAGCACCAGCGATCCCAGTACATCTGAAGTTAGAGATGGAAACGTGAAATCACGGCGCAACAGCAATAACAAACGCCGGAATAAAGAAGACAGCACGAAGGGCATGGCAGTAAATGCCGGATTCAAAAGCTCTCGGCTAGGTCAGCAAAAGCCACCCTCTAAAGGCACCAGGGATGAACTATCCAGCCTCAACAAAATTCTGGACCAAGTATGTCAGATCCATAGTACCCCTGGTAAACCTGCTAATCATACCCACAGAGATTGTTGGATCTTCAAGCAGTCCGGCAAGCTCAACGCCGTACACAAGGGGGAGGATACACCAAGTGAAGATGAGGACGAGCCTCCCAAGCAAGACACTAGGGAATAAAAGAAATTTCCACCAGAAGTCAAAACAGTAAACGTGTTACACGTGATCAAGGGAAACAATGCGGCACTCCCAGGGAAATATACCCAAGTGCCTGTCACCACGAAGTCCTGCCACTGGTCATCTCAACTGATCACTTTCAACCATCGCGATTACTCAGCAAGTATCCAGCGCGCAGGATGGGCTGCCCTGGTATTAGACCCAGTAATTGGCGGATATCACTTCACACGAGTATTGATGGACAGTGGCAGCAATTAAACCTAATATATCAGGATACAATCCGCGGGATGGGGTTAGACCCAACAAAAATTCGCCATAGCAATACTACCTTTAAAGGAGTAACGCCAGGCCCAGGGGCTCACTGTACGGGCTCCCTCCTACTACAAGTTATATTCGGCTCCCCTGATAACTTCCGTCGCGAGCATTTAACCTTCCACATCGCTCCGTTTCGAAGTGGCTATCAAGCACTGCTCGGACGCGAAGCTTTTGCTCGCTTTAATGCAATCCACACTATGCCTCCCTCACACTCAAGATGCCAGGTCCACATGGCATCATTTCAGTGAACGGAAATATCAAGCGATCTCTGCGCGCCGAAGAGAGTGCGGCTGCCTCGGCAGCCGCACACTAAAGGCGCCCGGACCACCGAAAGCATCCAATAGATCGTCAAGACCTCAGACACAACTAACCAAGTCCGGCGCCACTATTTATACCGAATAAACGGCCACACCCCTATTTGTCAATGCAAGGGGCTCAACGCGCGCAGACAAGTGGCAATGTTTTCTCATCTTGAATTATACATGGTTTCTTTAAAAACTATATTTTTGCATGACAACTTTTCACCTAAATTCCTCTCTTTTACAGACGATCATCATGCTACACCCGTCCAGGATATGGCACAACGGAGACACAGGCGCAGACGTGCAGCAGGGACCCGCTCCAAGGATTCTTTTTAGATTAAGACGCTGCGTAAACCTTTTTTACTGTCTCTTGTTGATACATATCCACCATTGAGAAGGATGCTGACGTCTTGGCATGTGGCCACGCCAGAAAAATGCACGTACCTGGACACAAGGGGCTTCTTACAAAGGCCATTATTCAGGCCCGGTTTATACCACAAAGACCAAATACCTTAGGGAGTGTTCGGCGTCGCGAGTTTGGCCCTATATGCATCAGCTCCGAATCATTGTCTTTGGTCAAATGTTGGGTTTGCGCGGCTCCTGTGTTTTGGTGCCTTACGTTCCGCTTTACCGGCTAAGGTAGCACCAGGAGAACTACTGCGATTGTGCCCTGGTTCATCCGGACGAGCACCTTAGTAGAGAAAGCCGAAAACTGACTATCATGATACAACGTGAGACTGGTCAACCACTCGATGACCTGTTGGAATGTTAGAATTCCTCCGCCTTAACGAAGGGCCGTTTTCCGGCCAGGCATGTACGCAGCCCGGGATCGGGAGAGTGCGGAGCCACCAGGGGCTATCTAGTAGCCCCACTGTCAAACTCCTATGGCTAAGTGAAAGTGCTAAAGCATTATAGTCCGGTTGCCTCGCTCGCTCCGCTATCACCTCCTTAATAGGACCAAGACATTGGGTTAAGTATGAACGCGTGTTTTTGTGAGCACCTCCGCATTATATGCGTGGGGGTTGAAGCCGACGGCTGCAATCTTTCAGGTTATACACATGTATAGATAAACGGCCGCCCAGGAGGCATCATATTACTTTCAGGCAAAAGTATAAAAATAGCCTTATAAAACTTTCTAAAAGCATTTTGCTTACAATGAGATTACATATGACTCAAACATAATATTTTTTGAGCACTGGGTCTCTATCAAACGAACACCCTTAAGAACTTCTTCAAAGTAGTGCCCAGCAGCCATTCGGCCTGTGGCCGAATCCCACGCTGCAACAGTGGTGGCATCCATCTCCGCCCAGCATGCTTTAACACGGGCAAAGGCCATCCGTGAGCCCTCTATGCACGCCGACCTCTTCATCGCATTGATGCGCGGCACCACACCAAGGAGCTGCTGCACCAAGCTGAAATAGCTGTTCGGTTTTGGCCTTTCCGGCCATAGCTGATCCACAACAGACCTCATGGCGCGTCCGGACAACCTATTCAGTTCGTCCTATTCGGCTAATTGGTCAGTCAATGAAAGTGGACGCTCGGGAGAATGGAATTGTGTCCAAAACAGCTGGTCCACTTCACGGTCTGTTTGACCCTGGAAGTACCTGACCGCATCGGCAGCGCTCGCCGCCAAATCCATATACACATCCTCCGAACTCCACATCCGATCCAGAGGGGCATACCATGGATCTCCGAACTTCCTCCGCAACATAAAGGATTTCCCAGCTACAATACCCCCAGCTTCCCGCAGCTCCTCCTTCTTCGCCCTCATAGCAGAGCGGATGTCTTTTTTCGTCGCAACAGCCTTCTCAAGGTCCGATGCCTTCGCTAAGTTTTCCTTTTCAAGAATACGGCAACGGTCGGCGGCGGTTTTTAATTCTGTGGCCATCTTGGCCATCTTATCTCGGCTCTCGCCATGTGCGGTCTTCTCGGCTTGCAACTCTTCGATCGCCTTCAAAGTAGCCGCATTACCAAACCTCGCTTGTTCCTTGGCTCGGGCAAGTTCTGCCCGCAAGGCTTCAACAGTGGCGGCTCCATCTACAGTCACAACATATTAAAGATACTGGTATCATGCTGCTCTTACTATGTGGCATTTACCAGACAATGACACTTACCCTGTGCCTCTTCAAGCCTTTTGTTAACAAGCTCGATGTCGGCGTCTGCCGCATCCAACTGCCGTTTTAAATAGGCAAACTCGCTAGTCCGGCTAGCCACCGAAGCTTCCATCACCTGCACATAGAGGTAGTATGGTTATTTCCTAGGAATATGATCCTCTGTTTGTCGTCGTTTCCGTCGACCACCAGAGTCTCAGGGGCTACTATCTACACAGGGCACACCTAGCATGTGCAGGACTATTATACATTATTTTACATACCTCAAAGCCTGTCAGTAGACTCATAAAAGCTTCATGCAATCCGCTTTCGGCGGACAAGATTCTCTCCATCACCGCATTCATCAGCATACGGGGTTCATCTGAGATGGCCGCTCGCCCCACCAACTCCCTCAGAACATCCGATCGCGCACCAGACGGTGCCGGACTCTTTTGTCTGCTCTCTTCGGGAGCCGGACACTGGGAGCTTCGGGGGTCAATGGGATTATCTTCTGGCCTCACTGGATTCGGAAAGGCCCTTCGCGATGACACTTCGGGGTCGCCCGCTTCCGGAGCGGAGGAGTCCGGAGGAGGCGTTTCGCTCTCCATCATCTCTGGAAGAAGATCCCCCGAAGACGAACTCATTTGAGAGGGGCTAAGGCCCGAACTGCAAAG
Organism: Triticum monococcum; assembly: GCA_034509565.1. Classification (NCBI taxonomy): domain Eukaryota; kingdom Viridiplantae; phylum Streptophyta; class Magnoliopsida; order Poales; family Poaceae; genus Triticum; species Triticum monococcum. Next base: position 196,648,906 of record CM067842.1, on the reverse strand, counting down.
ATATATGCGGTGGTTATTTCTCAGAAGAAAAAGATGGCATACCTGTACTATTAAAGTATTTTGGGTCACTTACGACTCGCTGGAGGGTTGATCCCCCCGCGGACTTGGTGCGGCAAAAGCACCCCCCGAGGTAGGACCCTCTGTGGGAGACTTCTTCTCCCGTTTGGAAGCTTCGGCTTCTGAATCCCCGGGCGCAGTCCTCTTCCTCCTCTGGTCGTCTTCCTTCATGGAGACGCTCACTCCCTTGGTTAGAATGGGCAGCGTTGGGGGCCCGCGTCCGCCCGTATTATCCTTCCCAGTATCTTCCTTCAAGGGCTCCGGGCAGGGTGCGACCTGGAGCATCTTTTCCAATACCGGATTGTCCAAACCCTCAGGGAGGGGGGCCGAACACCGAATCAACTTCGCCTTTGTTATCTAGTCTTGGTCAAAAAGCGAACTCTCAGAAATAACTTCGTAACAAATGAGAGATAGTATGTTCGGCCGAAAGATTCCTTACCTGTTCGGCAGCGCGGTTACTGCTCAGGCACACGTCCTCGGTGATTTCCGGACACTCTACCTGAGGTCCGAAGAATGACTTGTACATCTCCTCATGCGTCAGGCCGAGGAAATTTTGAATGACACGCGGTCCTTCGGGATTGAACTCCCACAAGCGAAGGGGCCGGCGTTTGCAAGGCTAGACTTGACGAACCAGCATAACTTGTATTATCGCAAACAAACTAAAATCTCCATTGAAGAGATCTCGAATGCGGCTTTGCAGTATAGGGACGTCCTTGGCTGGACCCCAGCTCAAACCTCTGCTAATCCATGACATCAGTTGTGGTGGAGGGCCCGAGCGGAAAACAGGGGCGGCCACCCACTTGGCACTTCTAGGAGCCGTGATGTAGAACCACTCCTGTTGCCACAATTCAGACACCTCTGGAATGGAACCTTTGGGCCAGGAGGCTCATGTCATCTTGCATATTGAGGCATCTCCGCACGCTGCATGTTGCCCCTCGATCATCTTTGGCTTTACTTCAAAGGTCTTGAGCCACAGGCAATGTTGCCTAACATGTCATATCATATTTCTTTTCTTCATAGCATGGACATTTGGAATTTTATATTGTTCAAAGCAATAGTCTAGTTTTGACATGATAATTTAAATACTCAAGCATATCAACAAGCAACCATGTCTTTCAAAATATCAACAATAAAAGAAGTTATCCCTAGCCCACCATGCTCAGTCATTGATCCATTCATGAAACACACTCGCATATTAGCTACACCCAATACTCAAGTACGATCATATTGCCTCCTAGTTGGTGCTTTTATAAGAGAAGATGGAGACTCAAATTCAAAGGGAAGTAGGGATTTGTAGAGGTGCCAAATCTCAAAGCGAAAAACTTAAGAGATAAAAACATTTTGGGAGGTGTATCCATCCCACCAAAAAAACGACTTAGAGTTCCCAATACTTTCCATGCTTAGATATTGTCGGATTTCGGGTTCCGGCAGACCCTTAAGGTTCGAACACTGGGGTGCGCACGGAGATTACGCCTTCTACCTCCCCGCCTCGCAAAGATCTGAAACTACTAAAAGAACTACACAAGAGACACAAGATTTATACTGGTTCGGGCCACCGTTGTGGTGTAATACCCTACTCCAGTGTGTGGTTGGTGGATTGTCTCTTGGGGCTGATGATGATGGATAATACAAGGAAGAACAGCCTCGCGAGGGCCTATTCTTGGCTGGGGTGATGAACTGGTAGGAGGAGTTCAGCCACCCTTCTCTCTCTCTCTCTCTCTCTCTCTCTCTCTCTCTCTCTCTCTCTCTTTCTCTCTCTTAGTCTTACTAGCCAACCGAACCAAAAGCTCGAACCCCTTGCTACGTGGGCGGCTGGCCCTATTTATAGAGGCCCTGGTCCTCTTCCCAAATATTGAGCGGGAAGGGAGCCAACAATGGCGGGCTAATTTGAAGGGGACACCAAGTATCAGCTACCCTGACAAAAGCAGTCTTCGCCTGTGCAAAGCTCTAGTGATGACGCCGTCTTGGGATCCATGGTGACCTCCGCCTCGTAGTCCTCTTGGTCTTGGTATCGTTGCACCAAAATGGAAACCTTTGCCGGATGCCTCGGTACTCCGCGGCTGCGCTTGCCCCCTTTGCACCAAAGAGGAAGGAAGGACGCTGCGTGCGCTGGCACCCGCCTGGCGCCCTGAGTCGTCATGGCTTGCGGCATGGGCACCCCGCGAGGTACCCTACCTTGATCTCTCTGCCTCCTCGCGAGCCAACCTGACGATGCCGTGCTTGAGGAAGCTCCGTGTCGTCCGCCTCGCGAGGCTTGGCCCCTCGCAAGGGTCTTGAGTCTTGTGTTGATGAAGATGGGCCATGCTGGGCCTCCTTTGAGCCATGCCACAGGCCGCAGGCAGGCAAGTCTGGGGACCCCCGTTCCCAGAACGCCGACAGTAGCCCCCTGGCCCAAGGCGTGACCGGACTTGGTCTTGCCGAGAGGCGAAAGGGCAAGGGCGAAGCGCTGCGGGCCCTAACAGCCTGCGGCCTTGGCCGCTGCGTGGCGGTTGATGGGACGTGGGCGTCTCCACTTCCCCACGACGCCTCGGTGATCGCGTGAGTTGGACAAGTCCCTGCATGCAAATCGTGTCATGATTACCTGTGATCATGGAGGCCGGCGGTTGGACTTCGCCGGCTATAAGTACAGAACTGCGCATGCCCTCCTAGTCCATTCCTCCTTGCTTCTCCTTCTTCCCGATCCTTGCTCCGTCTTGCAGCGATGGCTCCGATCCGCCGGTTCTCTGCAGCGGAAAAGGGGAAGGCCCCTCGAGAGGGACCAGACCCGCTCCCGCCGAAGAAGCGGCTCGCCCTTTGCAGCCGGGACGAGGAGGACCGGCAGGCGGCGCCGAGGCCCTGGTGCGAGCGGGCTTCACCGGGGTTCCCACTTCCCTTGTATGCCCACGCCGAGGGCCCCGAAGGTGTCGATGCCGATCGCTGCGGTCAGCGCCGACGTCGGCGCCGTCGGGTCACGAAGGCGTGGGTTGTTCCTCCTCGGGTTCACGCCGAGGTCTCCTCCCAAGAGTTCATGCTCCACGTCGCCATTCCTCTCCAGTCTTGGATCCGTCTGCCTCCCTTCTTCACCTCCGTCATCCCGCCGGGGGAGCCCCTAGAGCTTTGGCTACAGCACGCCGGCTGCAGCACCCTCGCGACCGAGGCAGAGGTCATGGTCGCTGCCCCGGGCGAGGTCTACATGTCCCGCGGCTGGAGAGAGATCGCCCGGGTTTGCAGGGAAAGGGGCGTCTTCGCGGTCCACTTGGAGTACGATGGGGCTTCGGCGATGTTCTTCAAGGTCTTCGACGCCAACGGGCGCGGGCTGGAGTGCTGCCCGGGAGAGGTGGCCAGGACCTTGCCCTGGTGAGGGCTAGGCCCGTCGACCGCCCCCTTGGCGGCTCTGCGGGTGACGGAGGCGCCGGAGGATCCAGCGACTCCGGCGAGGTCTTCGTGACTCCGGAGATGAGCGACGACAGCTACGAGCCCCCGAGCTGGCGCCGCTCCCGGAGCAGGGTGGGCTCGTCCGACCGTCGCCGACCCTGATCTGGATGGGGTTGGTGCTGGCGCTTGACGGCCCACTGTTGATGATGGCGTCTTTTGCAGGAGCGCGTGTAGTTAGCATCCCTTAGGATCCATTCCCTGCTAGGAACCAAAATGCGCCCCATGGGGGCTTGTAAGGTGCATGTGGTCCCGTTTGTTAATACATAACCTTTGCTTCAGAGTTGTGCGAGTTGCTGATTCCGTCTTAGCTTAGTTTTCCCTTTCAAACCTCGCGAGGGCTTGGTGCTCTGCGCCGACATGTCCCAGTCCCAAGGCGGCGTCAGCCGTCGCTGGTATGCCAGGTCGCGATGCCGTGGTCAAGGCCAGGAGGTGAGCGACCCGGGGTCCGGTAAGAGCCCCTGAGTCGCGATGCTCAGGAGGTCCCCTTTGGTGCCCAAGCAGCCGTCGTTCGGCGAGAAAGGAGAACAGCGTCGCTGACACAGAATTGCATTAGGTGCGGGGGTAGTGCCGCAATAGCTGGTGCTTTCGGGTGGTGACTTATCTCGAGAATCGGGGATCATTCCTGATGTGTCGTCGGGTCCGCGCGTCGGCAGGAGCGGAATCGCTCGGCGAGGTCCTCGCGTGCCCCTTCTGCCCTGCCTTTGCTCCCCTTTTTTCTCTACGTCCTCGGGTCCCGGCCCTCGAGTTTGTCTTAGCCGTCGTTGGTATGCCAGGTCACGATGCCGTGGTCAAGGCCAGAGGGTGAGGGCTGGAGAGCCAGTAAGAGCCCTGAGTCGCGATGCTCAGGCACCCCCCTTTTAACGTGCAAGCGGTTCGCGCGGGTGAGAGTGAAAGGGATGCTGCGAGGGCCTTGCCTGGTGCAACTCCCTCAGGGGATCCTGTAAACTCATCATAGAAAGAAGAAAAGGTCACCATGACAACTATTAGTCTGCCGTTAGTTGCTTCTAAGGGTAGGTAAGGCACTGGAGGCCTGACAAGGTGGTGCCATGCGGGGCTACCGCGGCCAGAGCTCAGCCACCCAGGTTTGTCGGTGTTGCAGGGATAGACCCATGCGCAAGCGCCGTGCCGTTATGGGAGCAATTCCGTCTGTCGGCGTCAGTTGAGCAGGCAACTAGATCAAACGCGTTAGCCACCAAGGAGGGAATTCATTCAAACAGATGCTGGGAAGGTAGACGTCGTTGGGTCGGGCCCAAGCGACTTGGGGATGATGCAGCTTGAGGGGCGCCCCCAATAGTGCAAGCTAACGACATGAAAGTAAAAGGGATACATACCATAGGGTCGGACCCACGCGGCCTGGGAACGATGCGGCCTTGGGAGGGCGCTCCCAGCTGGAAATGAAACTGGTAAGATGTCACCTGAGGGTGTCGAGGGCGAAGGGGTGTTGGTGCGGCAGACTCGGGAGGCCGCGGAAGCCGATCCTCACGAGCCCCCAGGCCCAGGGGCCTCGGTAGGCTCCGGAGGCACTAGTAGCTCTTTGCGAATCGCCTCCATCTCCGCCAAGGCTGCGGAACGCATGTCTTCTTGAGCTTCCATGATGCCCCTCATGAGGCGCTGGCGCGTAGCAACCGCGCTTGGCAGGCCGTGAGGCATGCGAACGTAGCTGTGGGGCGGACCCCGGCAGTGCCCCACTCGCGAGGGCCAGAGGCGCTCCATCGTAGCGACTTGGTTGAGCCCTGGTACATCGACGCAGATGCGCAGCCCACCATCCTCGCCTGGATGGGGAGCCACAGCCGGTAGACGGCGGCAACCTCTTATGATCCTTGGTTCCTGTAGTTCTTGAATGGCTTTGTCGATGAACTCCTGCGGGTCTGACCTTCCTTGCCTTGCTCCTTCTTGAGGGAAACATGCTTCGAAACACGCCTCCATGTGGGTCTGACCTTCCTTGCCTCCCTCGTGACCCTGGCCAGGTCGGTGGCCCTCCAGGGAAGAGCCCCTGAGCCCTGCCTAAGGAGGGCGCCGGGCGCGCTTTCCTATGCAACGGAAGGAGGCTCCCCCTGGGCAGACACGGGCCCTGAGGGGCCTGCCTCCCGAGGGGCTGGTCCGGACGATGTCTTCTTCTTCTTGGGGGTGGTCTCAGGAAGCCTCCTGCTTCCGCGATCCGGGTCTTCCAGTGACGCGGCCTGAAAGGCTCGCTCCAGGGAACACACTGCATCCCTCTCTTCACAGGGCACCGTGATGACTCCGCCAATCCCTGGCATCTTGAGGACGTTGTAGCCATGGTGAGTCACGGCCATGAACTTGGCCAGCGCTGGGTATCCGAGGATGGCGTTGTACGACAGGCGGATGTGGGCGACGTCGAAGTCGATGAGCTCGGTGCGGTAGTTGTCGCATGCCCCGAAGGTGACAGAGAGGCGGACCTGCCCAATCGGGACTGTGGAGCCGTCGGTGATTCCGGAGAAGGGCTTGGTTGACTGAAGCTGGTCGTAGGGCACTTGGAGATTGTTGAACGTTTCCACGGACAGGACGTTGAGCCCTGCCCCACCATCGATGAGGTCTTGGTGACCAGTACATTGCTGATGACTAGGGAGCAGAGCATCGGGAGGACGCCAGCTGTGGCTGCACACTTGAGTTGATCCGCTGAGCTGAATGTGATGGCGCACGCCGACCACTTGAGAGGACGCGTTGCTTCGAGCCTGGGAAGGGCTGCGTTCACCTCGCGGGCAAACTACTTGAAGATGCATTGGGAGGCTGGGGCTTGAGCTCCGCCTAGGATGCAGGCGATTGCGCGCGGCTCCTGGAAGCCCCCAGCCCCCTCATCTTGGTGGCGGTCCTCGTTCCTCGTTGGCTGAGGCGGCAGTGGAGGGAGGCCTGCGTTGCCTTGTGGGCGATCCTCACGAGGCTGATCCCTCCAGTCCCCCTCGCGAGGCAGGTCTCGCCAGCGATCCTCGCGAGGCTGCTCACGCCACCCTTGGCGCGGGCCACGGTCTTCCCATCGCCCTGCGTTTCTTCCTCCTCCTCGGCCGTAACCCTGATCGGCGAGGTCGGGACGGCCGCCAATCCTCCTTCTCGCACGGCGCGGAGTTCTTGGCATCCGTTGGTGTTGTGGGTGTGGAGGTCGTGGTACACACAGTACCGGCTGCCCCTGGAGGACTTAGGCAGATCTTTGCCCCGCTTGGTGTCTGGTTCTGCCGCGAGGACGGCAGCCCCCTTGCGCTTCACGTCCTTGGCCTTGGGCTTCTTCTCCTCTGGTTCTGCGGCAGGGAGCTCGAGGAGGGAGAGCCGTCCCTCCTCAGCCCTGGCGCACTTGGTCGCCAAGTTGAACAGCTCCAGGGAGGTGCACAGGTCTTCATGCATCGCCAGCTCCTCCTTCATCTTGACGTCGCGCACGCCATCGGAGAAGGCCGAGATGATAGCCTCCTCTGACACCTTGGGGATCTTGAGGCACGCACTGTTGAAGCGCTGGATGTACTTTTGCAGGGTCTCTCCAGGTTGTTGCTTGATGCGGCGAATGTCGCTCACGGCGGGCGGCCGGTCACGAGTACCTTGGAAGTTGGTGATGAAGCAGGTGCGCATCTGGTCCTAGGAAGTGATCATGCCTGGAGCCAGATTCAGGAGCCAGGTGCGAGCTCCTTCCTTGAGCGCCATGGGGAACTAGTTCGCCATGACCTTTTCATCCCCGCTGGCAGCTTCGATGCCCAGCTCGTAGAGCTGGAGGAACTCTGCAGGGTCAGTCGTGCCATCATAACAAGGAGGCAGGTCTAGCTTGAACTTGCCAGGCCACGCGACGCTACGCAGCTCGGTGGTGTAGGCACGGCAGCCCGCGGTGGCCACGAAAGGCCTCGGCTGGCGGAGAGCTTGGTCTTGAGGGTCCCCACGCGCTGCAGCCAGAATCAACGCGGGGTCTTGGCGTGCCGGAGCTGGAGCAGGGTCACGGCGAGCCGGAGTAGGGAGCGCCCGGGAAGCCCCTTGCGGGCATGGGATCTCTTGGCAGCTCCGTTCTTGCTGCGCTGGCACCTGACGGAGCGGGTTCCGCCCGGGGGCCACGCGCCTTGGAGCCATAGCGTCTTCTTGGAGGGGAGGCGGCTGGTACGCCTCCGGAGCTTCTTCGCCTGCGCAGAGCGGGGTGTGGCGCAGAGGAACGGACGGCGCGGAAGAGCCCCCTGCGGCGCGGACAAGCTCAGCCACGCGGTCGAGCCACTCCTCGTAGACGTCGTCGACGGGACGGTAGCGCAGGAGCTCGTTTGCCGCGAGGAGCGCAGCTCGAGCCTCCATGGGTGCGTGGAGTGCGCGGGATGAAGAACCAGCTGGTGCGAGCGACGGAGTAGCGGTGCGGCTGTCTTGCCGCACGGACGGGTGATGGGACGACGCTTGCTACTCGCCCCCTGCCGGGCCGGTGGCGGCGTTGACGACGGGCGACGGAGAACAACGAGGACGTCCACCGAGGGGCGTCGTCTGGGCGACGCGAGATGCGATGGTGGCCCGGCGCTCGGCGCGGGCCCAACGAGCGCCGGACATGGATGCGACGGTCAGAGGAGAACGGAGCGGTGGACGACGAATTCCGGCACACCCCTACCTGGCGCGCCAAATGTCGGATTTCGGGTTCCGGCAGACCCTTAAGGTTCGAACACTGGGGTGCGCGCGGAGATTACGCCTTCTACCTCCCCGCCTCGCAAAGATCTGAAACTACTAAAAGAACTACACAAGAGACACAAGATTTATACTGGTTCGGGCCACCGTTGTGGTGTAATACCCTAATCCAGTGTGTGGTTGGTGGATTGTCTCTTGGGGCTGATGATGATGGATAATACAAGGAAGAACAGCCTCGCGAGGGTCTATTCTTGGCTGGGGTGATGAACTGCTAGGAGGAGTTCAGCCACCCTTCTCTTTCTCTCTCTCTCTTACTCTTACTAGCCAACCGAACCAAAAGCTCGAACCCCTTGCTACGTGGGCGGCTGGCCCTATTTATAGAGGCCCTGGTCCTCTTCCCAAATATTGAGCGGGAAGGGAGCCAACAATGGCGGGCTAATTTGAAGGGGGACAACAAGTATCAACTACCCTAACAAAAGCAGTCTTCGCCTGCGCAAAGCTCTGGTGATGACGCCGTCTTGGGCTCCACGGTGACCTCCGCCTCGTAGTCCTCCTGGTCTTGGTATCGTTGCACCAAAATGGCAACCTTTGCCTGATGCCTCGGTACTCTGCGGCTGCGCTTGCCCCCTTTGCACCAAAGAGGAAGGAAGGACGTTGCACGCGCTGGCACCCGCCTGGCGCCCTGAGTCATCATGGCTTGCGTCACGGGCACCTCGCGAGGTACCCTGCCTTGATCTCTCCGCCTCCTTGCGAGCCAGCCTGACGATGCCGTGCCTGAGGAAGCTCCGTGTTATCTGCCTCGCGAGGCTTGGCCCCTCGCGAGGGTCTTGAGTCTTGTGTTGATGAAGATGGGCCATGCTGGGCCTCCTTTGAGCCACGCCATAGGCCGCAGGCAGGCAAGTCTGGGGACCCCCGTTCCTAGAACGCCGACAGATATATCATAGGCGGTTCCCTAACAGAAAATAAAGTTTATTCCTTTTTCCACCATATTTCACTTTCCATGGCTAACCGTATCCAAAGGTGCCCTCCATACCAACACTTTCCAAGGAATTTATTATTTGACAACATAAAGTAAATTCATTTTACATTTCGGGACTGGGCATCCCTAATACCTTTGCCTTACTCTCATGCAATGACAGGTGAATAAACACTCATCGTGAGAATAACACATCTAGCATGGAAAATATTAGCCACCCCTCACCGCTCCGCGAGCGAAACGAACACACAAAAGAGATGTTTATTTTTAAAATTAGCGATGGCACATGCAAATTTGCTTAGAACAACAAAAGAATATCGCATATAGGTAGATATAGTGGACTCATGTGGCAAAAGTAGGTTAAAGGTTTTTGGATGCACAAGTAATGATCATACTTAGCGTAAAATGAAGGCTAGCAAAAGATTGAGAAGCAACCAACCAAGAAATGAATAATCTCATAAGCGAGCATTAAGCATAAGTAACACCAAATAATGCACCACAAGTAGGATATAATTTCATTGCATAACTATTGACTTTCGTGCTTGCATAGGGAATCACAAACCTTAACACCAATATTCTTACTAAAGCATAATTACTCATTAAGATGACTCACATATCACATCATCATATCTTAAAACTATTACTAAGAATCAAGTTTATTTTGTCCAATGATCTTCATGAAAGTTTTTATTATATCCTTCTTGGATAACTATCACTTTGGGACTAATTTTCATCTGTTGTTTTTGACAAGCTCAAACAAATATAAGTGAAGATCGTGAGCATAATATTTCTTTCTCACAAATTAATTTAGGTGAAGCAAGAGAGAATTTCTTGAGAATTTTACTAACTCTCAAACAAATCTAAGTTAAGCAAGAGAGCATTTCTTCAAAAATACTACAGCACACAATGCTCAAAAAGATATAAGTGAAGCACTAGAGCAAGTCCATAGCTCATAAAAGATTTAAGTGAAGCAAAGAGAGCAATTCTAACAAGTCATGACATAATTTTGGCTCTCTCAAATAGGTGCGTCCAGCAAGAGATCAAGACTTAAAACACAAAATAAAAGAATTAAAGACTCATGTCATATAAGACGCTCCAAGCAAAACACATAGTACGTGACGAATAAAAATATAGCTTTGAGTAAAATACCGACGGTCGTTAGAAGAAAGAGGGGATGCCACTCGGGGGCATCCCCAAGCTTAGTTGGTTGCTCATTTTTGGATAATACCTTGGGATGCCGGGGCATCCCCAAGCTTAGGCTCTTCTACTCCTCATTCCTTCATTCATCGTAAGACAACCCAAAACTTGAAAACTTCAATCACACAAAACTCAACAAAACCTTCATGAGATCCGTTAGTATAAGAAAATAATAAATCACTACTATAAGTGTTGTATAAAATCAATTCATATTTTTTCTTGCATTATATCTAATGTATTCCAACTTTTCTATGGCAAAAACTCATCAAAGAAAACCATAGAGCCATCAAAATAAGCACAGAACACAAAGAAAACAGAATCTGTCAAAACAGAACAGTCTGTAGGAATCTGACTATTTAGAATACTTCTGTAACTCCAAAAAATATGAAAAATTAAGACAACTGGAGAGATTTGTATATTGATCTACTGCAAGTGGAATGGGTATTTTATCGCTCACTGATAAAAACAAGAATTATTTTCGTCGGCGCAAAAGTTTCTGTTTTTTCAGCAAGATCAAACAACTATCACCCAAGAAGATCCTAAAGGATTTACTTGGCACAAACACTAATTAAAACATAAAAACACAATCATAAAAGTAGCATAATTGTGCTAACACTCAAAAACAGGAAGCAAAAAGCAAAAATAAATTTTATTCATTGGGTTGCCTCCCAACAAGCGCTATAGTTTTACGCCCTTAGCTAGGCATAAGGCAAAGATCTAAGTTTTGTCATCCTTATTCTTAACCTTCTTAGAGGTGTTTTCATCATGGCGTTTTGTAAACACAACATAAAACATATTATCCATAGAAACCTTACCATTCCTAACTTGATGTTCATCATACCCTTTTTGATTTCCCGCAACAATCCAAGAGTAATGTTGATTAACATTATTGAAAACATGTTGGATTATATCTAGAACGGGGACTTCCTTTTTAAGATAGTCATCAAAGATTTTATTATACCCAAGAAAATGTCTTAAAGCATAGTCACCATTGTAAAGAATTTCATCTATCATAGGCTTTTCATGATTCATACCATAAAAATCAAAGATTTCCCTAGCTTCCCGTATTATGTAGTCAAACTCATTCACAAGAACGAGAGTGGCCAACTTTTTAGCCCTAGGATTCTTTATAACAGGAAGCTCAAAAAAGAATCTTTGTAAAGTAGGATGAGTAGGAATAAATTTACTTTCAAGTTTCAAAACTAGAGATGAAATAGCATCCGCTTAAGATCTAGTAGTTTTAAGTATAGGAGCATCATGAGGACTTAGATTCCCAACACAATTGAAAAATTCTTGGATACATTCTTTTCTCATAATGTTCCCTTGCCCCAAGATAAAAATTTTAGCATCCAGATTGCCCATACATCCAATCTTAGGAGTAAGGCCATCATCTGTTGGTGCCATACCGAAATCACTCATGTTTGCAAGCAAAGGATAGATTTGATGAGAAAACGGCGAACAGAAAAAGAGGGGCGAATAAAACAACATTTTTTGTGAAGTGGGGGAGAGGCAAATGGAAAATAATGTAAATTGCGAGGAGATGAGATTTGTGATTACGAACCTGGTATATGTTGAAGATCCTCCCTGGCAACGGCGCCAGAAATTCCTTTTGATGTCGCTTGAAGCTATGTCGGTATTTCCCCAAAGAGGAAGGGATGATGCGGCACATCGGCGGTAGGTATTTCCCTTAGATATGAAACCAAGGTTATCGAACTAGTAGGAGAACCAAGCAACACAACGTAAACAGCCCCTACACACAAATAACAAATACTCCCAAACCGACATGTTAAAGGGGTTGTCAATTCCTTTCGGGTAACAGTGCCAGAAATTGGTGTGTGGACGGTACAAAATTGTAATAGATTGAATAAATAGATTGCAAATAAAATAAAGTGCAGCAAAGTATTTTTGGGTTTTTGGATTAATAGATCTAGAAATAAAAGTAGATCGCAAAGGCAAATAATATGAGAAAGAGACCCGGGGGCCGTAGGTTTCACTAGTGGCTTCTCTCGAGAAAAATAGCAAACGGTGGGTGAACGAATTGCTGTTGGGCAATTGATAGAACTACAAATACTCATGACGATATACATGCAATGACCACTACATAGGCATCACGTCCAAGATTAGTAGACCGACTCCTGCCTGCATCTACTACTATTACTCCACACATCGATCGCTATCCAGCATGCATCTAGTGTATATAGTTCATAGAGAAACGGAGTAATGCAATAAGAATGATGACATGATGTAGACAAGATCTATCTATGTGGAGATAGGCCCAATCGTTTTATCCTTAGTAGCAACGATACATACATGTCGGTTCCCCTTCTGTCACTGGGATGAACCACCGTAAGATCGAAATCACTACAATGTACCTCTTCCCATTACAAGATAAATATATCAAGTTGGCCAAACAAAACCCAAATATCGGAGAAGAAATACGATGCTATAAGCAATCATGCATAAAAGAGATCAAAGAAACTCAAATACTTTCATGGATATAAAAAGAGATAGATCTGATCATAAACTCAAAGTTCATCGGATCCCAACAAACACACTGCAAAAGATTTACGTCATATGGATCTCCAAGAGACCATTGTATTGAGAATAAAGAGAGAGAGAGAGATGAAGCCATCTAGCTACTAACAACGGACCCAAAGGTCTACAAAGAACTACTCACACATCATCAAAGAGGCACCAATGGAGGTGGCGAACCCCATCCGAGATGGTGTCTAGATTAGATCTGATGGTTCTGGACTCAGCGGCGGTTGGATCAATATTTCGTCGACTCCCATAGGGTTTTGGGAATATTGGGATATTTATAGAGAAAATAGGCGGTCCGGGGAGCACCCGAGGTGAGCACAACCCACCAGGGCGCGCCTGGGCCTCCTGGCGCACCCTGGTGGGTTGTGCTCCCCTCGGGGCACCCCCAAGCGCAGCCAGGGCCCATTGTGTTCCTTCTGGCCCACAAAAAATCTCAGTAAAGTTTTGTGGCATTTGTACTCCGTTTGATGTTGATTTTCTGTGATGTAAAAAACATGGGGAAAACAGCTACTGGCACCTGGCTCTATGTCAATAGGTTAGTACCAAAAATGATATAAAATGACTATAAAACACCTAAGATTCATAATATAACAGCATGGAACAATCAAAAATTATAGATACGTTGGAGACGTATCACTGATCACGGGAGGGCACAAGCCCATTCTTCCGGAGGTCGAAGGGCTCGCCTACAACGAGGCCTATCCGACCTAGGACTGTTATGTCGTTCGTAAAGTCTACAGTAACGAATTTGACTAGGGCGCCCATGATAAAGTTCTTAAATTCCTCGTACTCAACGTCGACATGGCATATGTGGTAGACCAAGCACAAGTTATGCACGTAAACCTGGATCATGGCGGGCTTCATCTTCTCTTCCTCCTTTAGATTATTCTCTTTGTCCAGGGTTGTGGTGTAATCAACATCTAGTCCAGCGATCCACTCATCATTTCACTTTCGAACATATGTCTGAAGTAAGCAAGGCATCCTTTCACCGTTACGGAAGAATGGGTGTAGATGACGTTGAACTCATCGCCGGTGATGGTTCTAACCTTGTACTCACCGCCGATCATGGAGATTTGGGAAGCCATGGATTTGGGAGGAGGGTTAGGATTAGCGGAACTGCCGTAATGTGAGATTAGTGGAACTGCCGTAATGTGAGATTAGTGGAACTGCCGTAATGTGAAAGGATGGGGTGACTAGGAGCGAACTGCTGTAATGTTACGGGACATCTGGGGATGAGTAGGAGTGAACTGCTAGCGGTTTTTCGATTGTAAAAATGTTGAGTGGGGCATGAAAGCACAAGTTCTCCCTGGGTGATTTTGGTAATTAATGTCAACATATCTCTTGTTGGACTATTACTTTTATATAGTATATTTCAGATAAGTTCAATAGTGGAGTGGTGTGGACAAGAGGATGTGGAAACCCCTTCAAGATGCTAAGGACAGAAGATTGGCAAAAGCTCAAGTTCTCAAGACTCTACCTTTTCATTCTAGTGATCCAAGATCACTATGAGTCCATAGGAAAAGCCAATACTATTAAAAGGGAATGCGGTGTTGCTTAATGACCTGCTTGCTCAAAGTGCTTAGTGATATGCTCCAAAGCCCTCAACCACTTTCTCATATCCACATATGTCCCAAACCAAATGTCAAACTCGGCCCTACTGATTTGATCTAACCGGCGCCACCGAGTTCTATTGACATAGCCACTGCCAAGAACCCAAATCAGTTCGGTGCCACCGAAGGGATCCCGGTCTCACCGAGATGAGCTTGCAAACTCTCTGATTCCTGTTGCAATAATTTCGGTCTCACCGAGATATGTAATTGGCCTCACCGAGTTTGCTTGACCGACTCTCTAGTTAGCTTATTACCAGAATCGGTCCCATCGAGTTTGTGTAATGGATCAAACCGAGATGAGGTTTTACCCTAACCCTAACACACCGTTCCCGCCGTGTTGATCATATCGGTCCAACAGAAAAGCCTAACGTTCACATTTTGAAATAAATCAGTCTAACCGAGTTTTATGATTCAGTCGCACCGAGTTTGGTAAATTGTGTGTAACGGTTAGATTTTGTGTGGAGGCTATTTATACCCCACCACCCACTCTTCATTCGTGGAGAGAGCCATCAGAACGTGCCTACACTTCTACAATTCATTTTCTGAGAGAGAACCACCTACTCATGTGTTGAGACCAAGATATTCCAATCCAACCATAAGAATCTTGATCTCTAGCCTTCCCCAAGTTTCTTTCCACTCAAATCATCTTTCCACCAAATCCAAATCTTTGAGCGAGAGTTGCGTGTTGGGGAGACTATCATTTGAAGCACAAGAGCAAGGAGTTCATCATCAACACACCATCTATTACCTTTTGGAGGGTGGTGTCTCCTAGATTGGTTAGGTGTCACTTGGGAGCCTCCGTCAAGATTTTGGAGTTGAACCAAGGAGTTTGTACGAGCAAGGAGATGGCCTACTTCCTGAAGATCTACCCTAGCGAGGCAAGTCCTTCGTGGGCGATGTCCATGGTGGGATAGACAAGGTTGCTTCTTCGTGGACCCATCATGGGTGGAGCCCTCCGTGGACTCGCACAACCATTACCCTTCGTGGGTTGACGTCTCCATCAATGTGGATGTATGATAGCACCACCTATCGGAACCAGGCCAAAATCTCCATGTCTCCAATTGTGTTTGCACACTCCAATCACATCCCTTTACTTTCTTGCAAGTTGCATGATTTACTTTCCGCTGCTCATATAATTTTTCCATGCTTGCTTGAAATGTATTGGGAATGTTTAAACTTGTGCCAAAACTCCACCTCAACTTAAAGAAATTAAAAACTGCTACTTTTCCTTGTTGAGGGTCTACTCACCCCCCCCCCTCTAGACACCTCTTCTCGATCCTACAATTGGTATCAGAGCGTTGGTCTCCATTGCTTTGGTTTAATCACCATTGGAGGAAGATGGATGAGTCTATGTTGGGAGTCTTAGACATAGAGTACCTATACTTGATGGAGAGTTCTTTCATGAGTGGAAAATTGAGATGCTTGAGATTTTCAATGAATATCACTTGAACAAGTACATTACTACTCCTTGTGCACGGCTTGTTGACCCCTTGAATCCTACCCTTGATGAGTCTATTGACATGATTCATAATCTTAGAGCCGTCAATCTAATCACTAGAGGATTACCTAGAAACTTGATTGTGCTTACACCATATGGAGATTTCTCGAGGAACGATTTCCAAATTATTCCTTGCAAAATTTAGATGAGATTCTTCATAAGTCTATTGCTTTGAGTAAGATGAGTTCCAATGATCCTAAAGTTGGTGATTGTCTATTTGAGCTTACTATTCTTATGTATGCCAAAGGAGATGTTGGAATCATTAGCAATATCATCTTTGAAGCTATTAGAATTCATAAAGATGACCATTTATCTAATGAATTACCCTCTCTAGGAATTGATCAATCACAAGACGATGTTGAACATGGATACTATGATGAGGATGATGATAGTGACCTTGATCTCGATGAGTCTATGAGACACTTTGGTATGATGGCAAATCTTCGCGGCTACATGGCTAGAGGAAAGGAATGGGTTCTTGATAGTGGGTGTACCGATCACATGATCGGAGACAAGGATATGTTTCGTGAGCTTGCTGAAAATGACATCCCTCGAAAGTATGTCACTTTTGGTGACAACTCAAAGGATAAGGTGGTTGGACTTGGTAAGGTGGCCATCTTACATGATAGCTCCATACAAAATGTTATGCTTGTTGAATCCCTTGGCCATAATCTACTTTTCTTATCTAGACTTGTTGACTTTGGTTTCAATGTCCTATTTACTGAATTATATTGCTAAGTGTTTCGTAGAGATAATTATAAAATGGTCTTTACCGGTATTTGTAGAGGTGATCTTTACATTGTTGACTTCACTAAAAGGGTTCAACCTAGAACTTACTCAATTGCTAAATCCTCTAAAGGCTGGTTGTGGCATAGAAGATTAGGCCATGTGGACATGCGAAATCTTGATAAGCATATTAAAGGTGATCATATCCTTGGAGTAAAAGATGTTATATTTGACAAGGATAGATTATGCAGTGCTTGTCAAGCAAGAAAACAAGTTGGAGGAAGCCACCCCGTGAAGAATATCATGACCACAAGCAGACCGCTTGAGCTACTTCATATGGATCTCGTTGGTCCCAGATCCCAATGCCTACAAAAGTCTTGGTGAAAACTCATTTGGTTTAGTCATAGTCGATGATTTTTCTAGATTTACGTGGGTGTTCTTTCTCGATGATAAATCGCAGGTCCAAAAGTTCTTCAAGAACTTCGCTAGGAAGGCCCAAAATCAATTTGAAGTGAAGATCGGGAAGGTTCACAGCAACAACGGAACGGAGTTCAAGAACACAAATGTGGATACCTTTCTTGACGATGAAGGGATTTCACATGAGTTCTCGGCTACGTACACACCTAAACAAAATGGAGTTGTTGAGAGGAAGAACCGGACTCTTATTGAGATGGCGAGAACGATGCTTGATGAGTACAAGACGCCAAAACACTTTTCGGCGGAAGTGGTTGAGATAGCTTTTCATGCAACAAATCGCTTGTATTTTCACAAGCTACTCGGCAAGACGACATACGAGCTTCTCACCGGTAACAAACCCCAAGTTGGATATTTTCGGGTATTCGGCTCAAAGTGCTATATTCTTGATAAGCATCGTCGTTCTAAATTTTCTCCTAAATCTCATGAGGGTTTCCTACTTAGTTATGGCTCAAACTCTCACACTTACCGTGTCTACAACAATTTCACCTGAAAGGTTGAAGAGACAGTAGATGTGAAGTTTGAAAAATCTAAAAGCTCGCAAGTAGAGGAATTGCCAATTGATGTAGGAGACAAAGACCCTTCGGAAGCAATCCAACACTTGTCTATTGGCAAGATTCGTCCAACAGAGGTGAAGGAGAGTACCTCGTCCGTCCAAGTGGAAGCTTGTACGTCATGACAAGGTGAACCAAGAGTTGACACGAAGCCATCCACAAGTGGGACACACCAAGATGAAGAAAATGAGGAAGTACACCAAGATGAACCTCATCAACCTCCTTCTCCACCTAGACAAGAGAACGACAACATCAACAATGAAGAAGGCCAAGAAGAAGAACAAGATGATGAAGAAGATGTTCCACCCCGACCCAAGCATAAGCTCTCGCGAGTTCGAGCAAGAGTTTCAAGAGACCATCCCGTCGAGCAAATCCTAAATGATATCCAAACCGGGAGAATCACTCACTCTAAAACTTGTTTGGCTCATTTTTGTGAACATTGTTCATTTATCTCTAGCATTGAACCTATGAAGGTTTAAGAAGCATTGGAAGATCCGGATTGGATAAATGCCATGCATGAAGAAATACAAAACTTTGAGAGGAACCAAGTGTGGACATTGGTCGAGAAGCCCGACAACAACCACAACATCATCGGTACCAAATGGGTGTTTCGCAATAAGCAAGACGAAGATGGACAAGTCGTTCGCAACAAAGCACGTCTCATCGCCCAAGGCTACACTCAAGTCGAAGGTATGGACTATGGTGAGACATATGCCCCCGTTGCTAGACTTGAGTCCATCCGCATCTTACTTGCCTATGCAAATCACCATGATATTACCTTGTACCAAATGGACATTAAAAGTGCTTTTCTAAATGGTGAAATTGAGGAGGAAGTTTATGTTAGAAAACCTCCCGGGCTTGTTAATCCTAAGAAACTCGATCGTGTTTACAAACTTCACGAAGCCCTTTATGGTCTTAAACAAGCTCCTAGAGCATGGTATAAATGTTTGACCAAGTTCCTTACTGAAAAAGGCTTTGAGATTGGAAAGATAGATTCTACTCTTTTTACTAAAAGGGTTAATGGTGAATTATTTGTGTGCCAAATTTATGTTGATGATATCATATTTGGTTCGACTAACCCTCATTTTAGTGAAAAGTTTGGAAAGCTAATGTTAGAGAAGTTTTAGATGTCTATGATGAGTAAACTCAAGTTCTTTCTTGGGTTGCAAATCAAGCAAACCAAGGAGGCTAACTTTGTTTCCCAAACAAAGTATTCATGCCATGTTTACAATATTTTTATATGATTTTGGTATGATTTGATTAGAACTAACCCGGACTGACACTGTTTTCAGCAGAACTACCGTGGTGTTGTTTTTGTGCAGAAATAAAAGTTCTCAGAATGCGATGAAAATCAACGGAGATTTTTTCTGGAAAATATAAAAAATACTGGAACAAAAATCTACCGGAGGGGAGTCCCATGGGCCCCACGAGGGTGGGGGCGCGCCCCTATGCCTCGTGGACTTCCCGTGGGGCCCCTTGACTTGTTCTCGACGCCAACCTCTCCTATAAATGCCTCCAGAAAATAACCTAGATCGGAAGTTCCGCCGCCACAAGCCTCTGTAGCCACAAAAAATCAATCTAGGCCCTCTCTGGCACCCTGCCGGAGGGGGCCATCATCACCGGAGGCCATGGAGGAGGATCCCGGAGGGGCCATCATCGCCATGAAGGCCAAGATCCATAGGGAGAACGTCTCCCCATCCAGGGGGAGGCCATGAAGGAGGAAGCACAAGGGGGAGAACCTCTCCTCCTCTCTCGGTGGCGTCGGAGTGCCATCGGGAGGGGAATCATCATCGCGGCGATCGTCTTCATCAACATCACCATCATCATCACTTTTACGCGGTTCACTCTCCCGCACCCCGCTGTAATCCCTACTTGAACATGGTGCTTTAAATTGGTATGAGTTGTATGTTTTATTTTGGTGTTGTCCTATTGTGCCCTCCGTGTCGCGCAAGCGTGAGGGATTCCCGCTGTAGGGTGTTGCAATACGTTCATGATTCGCTTATAGTGGGTTGCTTGAGTGGCAGAAGCATAAACCCGAGTAAGGGGGTTGTTGCGTATGGGATAAAGGGGGCTTGATGCTTTAATGCTATGGTTGGGTTTTACCTTAATGATCTTTAGTAGTTTCGGATGCTTGCTAGAGTTCCAATTATAAGTGCATATGATCCAAGAAGAGAAAGTATGTTAGCTTATGCCTCTCCCTCATATGAAATTGCAATGACGACTACCGGTCTTGTTAAAAATTGCCTAAGACAATTCACAGACCGATCCATCATTATTACACACTCCCTATTTATAATATTTAGTAATATATTCTAACTTTATTATAACAGCACCTACTATTATATTTTATCTCTCCGATACCATGCAAAGTTATCCTCTTCATACCCACAATGTAGTTTTATTTCTCATTTCTAGTTGGAAGCAAACGTTCGGTGTACGTAGAGTCGTATTAGTGGCAGATAGGACTTGAGAGAATATTGATCTTACCTTTAGCTCCTTGTGGGTTCGACACTCCATACTTATCACTTCCACCATTGGGAATTGCTATGATGATTCCCTACACTTGGGGATTATAAAGCTCTTTTCTCGCGCCATTGTCGGGGAGCAATAGCGTGGGGTTGATATTCTCGTCTGTGCTTGTTTGCTTTCTTCACTAAGTAGATTTTGTTTTTCCTTTTTCTTTCTGTTTAGTTGTGGGTGAAACATACAAAAAAAATTAAAATAATGAAAATACAAAAAAATCTTACTTGCCTCTCATACCTAAAAAGTTTTTCAATAAGAGAAGTGATTGGAAGATTACGCATTGAAGAAATGAGGGTCGACCTTGAGCACTTGTGTTCATGCTCATGGAAACAATGTAAAAAAATTCGTGGAAGCTTCTCTGAAAATAATTACCCCCTTGTATATATCCATTGTATTATAAGAATAATGTGCCAAGCCTTGGTTTTAGGATGATTAGATTGCTTGTTTACTTTGTGCAGTACAAAAACAGAAACTTTGGCTGTAGCGCGTGATTTTAATTTTTTTACTGGAAAGTCAAATGGGTCTGAAACTTTTTTCAAATTACTTCTGTACAAATTTTTAAAATTTTAATATTTTTTAGAATTTTTTGGAGTTACATAAGTTTACTAAACTTCTAGATTACTACAGACTATCCTATTTTTGATAGATTCTGTTTTCTATGAGTTGTTCGCTTATTTTGATGAATCTATGGGTAGTATCGGGGGGGGGGGGGGTATGAACCATGGTGAAGTTGGAATACAGTAGATATAGTTCTAATATGGAATTGGACTAAGTTTTCAACAGTACCTAAAGGTAGTGATTTGCTTTATTACACTAACGGATCTCACAAAGTTTTTGTTAAAGTTTTGTGTGGATGAAGTGTTCAAAGATCGAGGAGCTATCAATATGAGAAGAATAAAGAGAGGCAAGAGCTCAAGCTTGGGGATGCCCAAGGCACCCCAAGTAATTATTTCAAGGATACTCAAGCATCTAAGATTGGGCATGCCCCAGTTGGCATCCCATCTTTCTTCTTGAACAATTATCGGTATACCTTGGTTTTTGTTTTGTTCACATAATTTGTGTCCTTTGTGTTTTTGTTTTTCCTTTAAGAACCATGCTAGTATGAGGCAGCCCTTTATTTATTTATAGAATACTTCATGTGCTTCACTTATATCTTTTAAGTATGATCTTATAGAATTGCTCTTTGTGCTTCACTTAAATCTTTTGAGTATGGTTTTATAGAATGCTTCATGTGCTTCACTTATATATTTCGAGCCTGGATATTGGTTAGTCTATATTAATTGTAGAATGCTCCATGAACTTCACTTATATCTTTTGGAGTATGAATAATACTATCATCTAAAGTGGATTTAGAAGAAGTTTGCTCCCACTATTTCGAATGAGGAGAATTTTGCTTATGTGGAGAGTAGTACAATTTCTATGCTCGTAGATCATGAAAAGAATGCTTTATGTGCTGGTTATATTGTTGAACTCATTCATGATGCTACTGAAAATTATTGAGGGAGGAATACATGCTCGTAGGAGTTGCAATAATATCAAGTTTCCTCTTTATGTGCTTAAAGTTTTGAAGTTATACTTGTTTTGCCTTCCTATGCGAGTTGATTTTTGTTCCCATAAATTGTGTGCTCACAAAATCCCTAGGCATAGGAAGTGGGTTAGGTTGAAATGATCTAGTCACATTCTTCATGATGCTCTCTTTATGTTTCAATTCTTATCTTTTATGTGAGCATCATTGAAATCATCATGCCTAGCTAAAAGGCATTAAAGAAAAGCGCTTGTTGGAAGACAACCCAATATTTACCCTACTGTTTTTGTGTGCTCTCATGATTAAGATAATATAGTAATAATGTATTATAGCTTTTCCTTCAATAAAGTGCAAAGTAAGACCTTTGGGAAGACTTGGCTGAAAGTTAATGTGATCTTGCTGTAAAAAACAGAAACTTCGCGCTCACGAGATTTGCTGTCATATTTTTACAGAAGAGTGCGATTGAGTTGATTCTTTTTTTAGCAGATTAGTAGACAAATTCCTCACGTCTGCCAATTTATTTCATAATTTTTGAAGTAGCATAAGTATGGTTTCTGTTCAGATCATTACAGATTGTTATGTTTCTAACAGATTCTGCGTTCATTGCATAGTTTGCTTGTTTTCCATTTTCTATGGCCTATATTTCTCAATATAAATGGTAGAAATGATATGGTACAGTAGGCATTGTGTGAGAACAATTATGAATCTTGTCTTTGACAGTACCAAAGTGAATGGTTTACTCTTTATCATACTGACCTATCTGACGAAGTTCCATTAAGTTTTGTGTGATTGAAGTTTTCAAGCTTTGGGTGAGATATCGATATCAGGAGAATAAGGATTGGAAAGACCCTAAGCTTGGGGATGCCCAAGGCAACCAAGATAATATTCAAGGAAGACTCAAGCGCCTAAGCTTGGGGATGCCCCGGAAGGCATCCCCTCTTTCGTCTCCAAAACTATCGGTATACCTTACTCGGAGCTATATTTTTATTTGTCACGTGATATGTGTTTTGCTTGGAGCGTACTTTCAATTTTACTTGCTGTTTGAATAAAATCATTGGATCTGAAATCTTGAATGAAAAAGAATCCTCCCATGGCTAGTTAATTATTGAGAGAATTCCTTATTTGGCCCTCTCTTAAAATTTGGTTCCCTTTTTGGCCCTAAAATATTTTTTTTCTTTTTTGACACTCAAACTTCATTTTGTTCCCTCTATGACATTTCCGTCAGTTTTGCCAACTAACACCGTTAAATACAACATGAAAAGTCCATTTTACCCCTAGTGTATTTTGTGACCAAAATGGAAGTCAAAATAGTGGCAATATGAACTGGAATATATTATCAAATGAAACAAAATTGCAATTATCCCCTATACAGTACAGTACACACATGCACAAATTTCAGTTGAAAATTTGGACAGAGCCTCCCTTGTATTTTGTACTGGACCACTACATGAGCATATCCCCTGTACGGTTTCAAAATTAACATGAGGAACTGGAATATATTACCAAATGCATATCCCCTGTACAGTACAC
This sequence comes from Triticum monococcum, assembly GCA_034509565.1. NCBI lineage: Eukaryota > Viridiplantae > Streptophyta > Magnoliopsida > Poales > Poaceae > Triticum > Triticum monococcum. The sequence goes on along the minus strand of CM067842.1, from coordinate 196,625,694 downwards.
ATATGCACAAAAGAACACACATAATTGCTCCAGGTTCACATATATGCAAACAACCCACATATTTGGTCATCTACACACATTCAGGTTCACATACAAGTGACATACAATAGTCCGGGTACACATAAAGATGACATAATAGTCCAGGTTCACAACAGGTTGCATATAGCACGTAAAGAGCCAAGTCCACACATATATCACATAAACAACTCGGTTTTCAAAATGAAACATGATACGAAAAGTAATGACATGAGAATCACAAGCTAAGTCTCCATTTGCCTCGTGTGCTCATTGAGGGGCTAGCAGGGTTGAATTTCTTGCTGCGTGTACCAATTGCAGGGCTGTCAAGTGGCACCATAGGAAGGTGCGGCGTAATTTCAACAACCTCTTTGCCTTTTCTTTTCGCATGTACCTTCACAGCAACATGTGTTTTCTTTTTTGCGACATCATGTTCGCCAAAAAATGGGTTGTGTTCTTGATCTAGACATACACATACATGACATACAGTAGCCCAAGTTAACAATAGAACAATGCATAACATAACATTAGAACTGAACTTCAAAACTACCATAGGTTACCTTTTTGCTCCTCCGGATCCAGATTTACAACCTTTCCCTTTTTCCTTGGTTGTTTTCTCCAAGATTTGTCTATGGTGTTAAGAATGCACTTAGAACACAAAGGCAAATATGTTGAATTTGGATCCACCCTATAAAAGCAAAAGATCAATTGTGCATGAACATACTTGCTTCGTGTTTTAAATAAAAAAAGTGCCATGTGTAAACGGATTATCCAATATAACAGATTTGTTTTATATGAACATAATCTTTATCTATTGTTTCATTGTAGATTTGGAAGCAACAAATATCCATCTCTAACTACTCTATTGCATCTTCGAACCATCTCAAGTACACTGTTTTATATGAACATAGTGTTGCATTTTGAGAAAAAACATGTCAAGGAAGGTGAAGCAAATATGTTGCATTTTGGATCCATCTCTAAGTAATCTGTTCGTTCAAGGACGTATCATGGTAGCAAATACTCAAATATAGAGAAGACAGGCACTTACCCTTGTAGCCATGCCAGAGCACTTGCATCCGAGGCCGTCGCACCATCGTCGTTCCCCTGCTTCAGCGCCGCACTTGGACCTCCCTCTGCCTCCCCGCCATGGCCGCCCTCCGGCGCCACACCTGGACCTCCCTCTGCCTCCCCGCCATGGACGCCCTCCGGTGGCGCGCCTAGAACAGCCTCCGCCTCCCTGCCATGGCCGCCCATCGACTCCCCACCATGGCCGACCAAGGCCGAGACCGGCGCAGCGTCGGCCACGCCCTCCACCGCGTCGTCCATCCCACCACCAGTAGCAGCATTGGCCACACCCTCCTCCATCCGAGAAATTTTTTTAGGCTTAGGGATCGAGGAAATGGGAATCGAGGAGAGTAGGGAGGGAATCGGGGTGTGACCCAGCGCAGCGCCCTGTTTGACCGTTCGGTCAACCAGGTTTTTTTCAGTGTCCTAGCAGGGGTAAGAAGGACATTTCCGGTCATAGTTAACGTTGCTAACAGCAAAAACTGACATATGTGTCAAGGAAGGAAGAAAATGAAGGTGTGGTATCAAAAAAGGAAAAATAAAATTTTTAGGGTCAAAAAGGGAACTAGATTTTAAGAATGGGTCAAATAAGGAATTCTCTCATAATTATTTGACTACTCAGTGTTCTTCACTTATATCTTTTTGGAGTAGTTTGTCATTTACTCACGCGCTTCATGTATATCCTATGAGTAAATGGTTGAATGAATTGAATATCATAAATCTGAATTTATATACGTTTCATATGCTTATAACATGGGGAGTAATGACTTCACATATAATAAGTATAGGTAGTAAACTTATTGAAAGTTAGCAAACGCAGAATTGGTCACTTGAACAATTCATGAAAGAATATTGAAGGAAGAGAGATTTCACATATAAATATACTATCTTGTACATCTTTTGCAATTGTGAGCACTCATTAAAATATGACATGCTAAAAGGTTGATGTTGGACAAGGAAGACAACTTAATGGGTTATGTTTTCCTATATCCGAAACGTTATATTGTCTTGGATCATCCAACATGTTGATCTGGCCTTTCCCTCTCATGCTAGCCAAATTCTTTGCACCAAGTAGAGATACTACTTGTGTTTCCAAACATTCCTTAAACCAGTTTTGCCATGAGAGTCCACCATACCTACCTATGGATTGAGTAAGATCCTTAAGTAAGTTGTCACTGGTGCATGCAATAAAAATTGCTCTCTAAATATGTATGATATATTAGTGGGAAGAAAATAAGCTTTATACGAACTTGTTATAGGGAAGAAATAAAAGCGACGGACGGCATAATAAAGGTCTTTCTCACAAGAGGCAATATAAAGTGATGTTCTTTTGCATTAAGATTTTGTGTGTTCAACCATAAAAGTGCATGACAACCTCTGCTTCCCTCCGCGAAAGGCCTATCTTTTACTTTTACCTTCTACCCTTAATACAAGAGTCACGGTGATCATCACCTTTCCTTTTTACACTTTTTCCTTTGGCATGTACCTTGTGTTGGAGTGATCCGGATATATATATCCACTTGGATGTAGGTTTTCATAAATTATTATTGTTGACATTACCCTTGAGGTAAAAGGTTGGGAGGCGAAACTATAAGCCCCTATCTTTCTCTGTGTCTGATTAAAACTTTGAACCCATAAATATCACATGAGTGTTAGCAATTGTGAAAGATTAAATGATAGTTGAGTATGTGGAGTTTGCTGAATCAAAGCTCTTACATAGAACCTTCCTGAAAATAAGATGAATTGCAGTTGTTTGATGAGTAAGAGCACGCTTTGTTAGTTTTCAAGAAAATTTATGATCTATACTTTAACATGTGAATAGCTTGTTACTTGATCATGAGAAGTTTCATGAGTTGAGCTACTGTTATGATATATAATGATGCTAGAAAAAGTGACTGGAACTATCATTGATCAAACCTCTGCACTTGCTAGCATTCATACTTCATAAATTATTTCTTTTATCATTTACCTACTTGAGGACGAGCAGGAATTAAGCTTGGGGATGCTAATACGTCTCCAACGTATCTATAATTTATGAAGTATTCATGCCATGTTTACAATAGTTTTATATGATTTTGGTATGATTTGATTAGAACTAATCTGGATTGACGCTGTTTTTAGCAGAACTACCGTGGTGCTGTTTTCGTGCAGAAATAAAAGTTCTCAGAATGCGATGAAAATCAATGAAGAATTCTTTTGGAAAATATAAAAAATATTGGAACAAAAATCCACCAGAGGGGAGTCCCATGGGCCCCATGAGGGTGGGGGGCGCGCCCACCACCCTGGGCGCGCCCCTGTGCCTCATGGACTTCCCGTTGGGCCCCCTGACTTGTTCTCGACGCCGACCTCTCCTATAAATGCCCAAACCTCCAAAAAATAACCTAGATCAGAAGTTCCGCCGCCGCAAGCCTCTGTAGCGATGAGAAATCAATCTAGGCCCTCTCTGGCACCCTGCCGGAGGGGGCCATCATCACCGGAGTCCATGGAGGAGGATCCCGGAGGGGCCATCATCGCCATGAAGGCAAAGATCCAGAGGAAGAACCTCTCCCCATCCAGGGGGAAGCCATGGAGGAGGAAGCACAAGGGGGAGAACCTCTCCTCCTCTCTCTTGGTGGCGTTGGAGTGCCATCGGGAGGGGAACCATCGCCGCGGTGATCGTCTTCATCAACATCACCATCATCATCTCTTTTACGCAGTCCATTCTCCCGCACCCCATTGTAATCCCTACTTGAACGTGGTGCTTTATGCCACATATTATGATCCAATGATTTGTTGCCATCCTATGATGTTTTGAGTAGATATCCTTTGTCTTTGGGTTGATTGATGATCTAGATTGGTATGAGTTGTATGTTTTATTTTGGTTCTGTCCTATTGTGCCCTTAGTCTTGCACAAGCGTGAGGGAGTCCGGCTATAGGGTGTTGCAATACGTTCATGATTCGCTTATAGTGGGTTGCTTGCATGACAGAAGCATAAACCCGAGTAAGGGGGTTGTTGCGTATGGGATAAAGGGGACTTGATGCTTTAATGCTATGGTTGGGTTTTACCTTAATGATCTTTAGTAGTTGCGGATGCTTGCTAGAGTTCCAATCATAAGTGCATATGATCCAAGAAGAGAAAGTATGTTAGCTTATGTCTCTCCCTCATATGAAATTCCAATGACGACTACCGGTCTTGTTAACAATTGCCTAAGACAATTCCGCACACCGATCCATCATTATTCCACACTCGCTATTTATAATATTTAGTAATATATTCTAACTTTATGATAACAGCGCCTACTTTTATATTTTATCTCTCCGATACCATGCAAATTTATCCTCTTCATACCCACAACGTAGTTTTATTTCTCGTTTCTAGTTGGAAGCAAACGTTCGGTGTACGTAGAGTCGTATCAGTGGCAGATAGGACTTCAGAGAATAATTATCTTAACTTTAGCTCCGTGTGGGTTCGACACTCCATACTTATCACTTCCACCATTGGGAATTAATACGATGATTCCCTGCACTTGGGGATTATCAGACTTATTCAAGAAGTTCAACATGAAAGAATGTAAAGGTATGAATACACCCATGCCTACTAGTGGACATCTTTACTTGACTAAAGATGGCAAACCGGTTGATCAAAAGGTTTATCCCTCTATGATTGGTTCACTGTTATATCTATGTGCCTCTCATCCCGATATTATGCTAAGTGTGTGCATGTGTGCACGATATCAAGCGTCCCCCAAAGAATGTCATTTTAAGGCTGTGAAAAGGATAGTGAGATACTTAATTCATACACCAAATTTTGGCATTTGGTATCCTAAGAGGTCTTCTTTTGATCTTTTTGGCTACTCCGATTCGGACTATGTCGGTGACAAGATTGAGAGAAAGTCCACTTTGGGTACTTGTCAATTTCTTGGTAGATCTCTTGTGTCTTGGTCCTCCAAGAAACAAAACTCGGTATCGTTATCCACCACCGAAGCGGAATACATTGCTGCCGGTTCATGTTGTGCTCAATTACTTTGGATGACCCAAACTCTTAAAGATTATGGGATATATGTGAAACATGTTCCATTGCTTTGTGACAATGAAAGTGCTATTAAGATTACTCACAATCCCATGCAACATTCTCGAACTAAGCATATTGAAGTTCGTCATCATTTCATTCAAGATCATGTTGCTAAAGGGGACATTGGTCTTAAGCATATTCGTATCGATAAGCAATTGGCGGATATATTCACCAAACCGCTTGATGAGAAAGTATTTTGCCGTTTGAGAGGTGAATTGAACATCATTGATGCTTCAAACTTGGAGTAGAAACTCCATTTGGATACATGCAAGGCATGAGCCTTTGACTAATCCTTGATATTTCTCTTATGATGATGATGATGATCATATGTCTTGGATATATACTTTCACCTTTGCATGCTATCTAAACCTTGTAGGTACTTGGATGAATCTAAATCTATGAGATTGCAAATCACTCACATCTCGAGCAATCTCTACATCACCAAGTCTCTACAATATGGTGGTTGAAGACAAGGAAGCATGAATCCCTTTAAACATATCCTTTGACAAATCCTATATATCAAATTTCGTTTGGCATCAAACTCACGATTGTCATTTTAGATACACAAGTGCTCTTGCTTGCAAGACTAACCCATGTAGGTAGATGAACTCAAACTACAAGTGGTTCTCCCAATTCTTGATGAGCTACATCAACCTTGAGCATCCTACACAAGTTCAACTACATGATCAAGATCAACACCACCACCCAAGGTATGTTATTCCATCTTAGAGAAGCTTTACCCCAAGTCATGGGTCAAAGCAGCTCAACAAGATGTGAATACATCAAAATGCTTAAACGAAAAATGGTAACCCCATTTTGAGCTTAAACGATTAGTGTGACCTACGATCAAATGTTCTCACTTGACTCCTCAGTCAATATACTCTAACATAGTTGACTTTGTCTCTGATCAATTCTATATGAAGTTCTCTAATGTTTCTCTGAGTTCTTGCATTTGTCTCTTGCATATTTGTTCCCCTTCTTTATTCAAAAAAAACTTCATCTAGACCTCTTTAATTTCTCTGTTTGTTTCTGCATTCCCTGCATCCAATTCATTGCAAATCATTCAGTTAATTCCTTGTAAATCTTTGTGAGATCTAATTTGCTTAGTGAGCTGAGATGACAAGTGTTCTCTCTGTGTTAAACTCGGACACACCGGCTTGCCTCTTTCGGTCTAACCAAACCATCTTGGTGCTACCGAAGAAAACAACTCGGTGCTACCGATCTCAATGTTGAGAAGACACTTTGCCATTTGCATCCTACATATTTGTTCTAGCTCCACTCAATGATTCTTGTCGTCTATCTGCATCACATTCTATATGCTGCTTTGCTATGTGACTCAAGGACCAAACCCATTCGATTCAAACTCCAGAAGACCCTTCTTGGAAATTGATGTCAAAGGGGGAGAGAGAGATCACATCAAAGCTTAATCACTTCAAAAGGAGGAGAATACTTCAAAGGCGGAGAGTGCTCAATCACATCAAAATCCCAGATGCTTGGTATTCAAGAGGAGAGAAGTCACATGTCTTTAAGAGGGGAAGACATGATAGCTTGTGTTATGATTATTGTGCTCTGTTTTATTTTTTCTCTGATTTCCTTTTTCCTACCTTCTCCCATTATCCAATATAAGATTCAGGGGGAGAATGACCTCTAAGGGAAGGAAATCTTTGAATTCTTTGCATATCTTTACCTTTGGGGACATGTCTATATCCAATAAAGTACATAGTACTCACTCTCTACATGTGATCCCAATCTTGGTACTCTTGTGGTTTACCGTTTTCTCTATTTAGTAGATGTATCTGTGTTATCTAACCTTGTTTACTCAGGTTCATCTCTTCCAAAGCCAGCTCAAGACCACAAGGTAAGTATATGCATCACACTCATGTGCATGATGATCTCTTGCTGATGTACGTATTGTTTGAAAGAAGGACTCACGAACATGAAGGTACAATTCCTATGTTCACATCATTTGCTCTGATGCATATAGCCAAGATACATGTAACTCATTGCTTGCTCTGTCATGCTTATGCATTCAAATGCTCTTATATTCCATATTTACTTGATTGCATACATGTTGGGGGAGCCTATGCATGTTACATGTTCTTCCAAAGCTTTACTTGCTATTATTTATATCTTTATCTAGAGCTTTGATGTATGTTGTCATCAATTACCAAAAAGGGGGAGATTGAAAGCACAAGTGCTCTCTAGTTGGACTAATACTTTTATCTAGTATATTTCACATAAGTTCAACATTCGAGTGGTGTGGACAAGAGGATGTGGAAACCCCTTCAAGATGCTAAGGACAGAAGATTGGCAAAAGCTCAAGTGCTTAGGACTCTACATTTTCATTTTAGTGATCCAAGATCACATTGAGTCCATAGGAAAAGCCAATACTATTAAAAGGGGATGAGGTGTTGCTTAATGACTTCCTTGCTCAAAGTGCTTAGCGATATGCTCCAAAGCCCTCAACCACTTTCTCATATCCACATATGTCCCAAACCAAAAGTCAAACTTAGCCCTACTGATTTGATCTACCCGGCGCCACCGAGTTCTCTTGACATAGCCACTGCCAGAAACCCTGATCAATTCGATCTCACCGATGGGATCCCGGTCTCACCGAGATGGGCTTGCAAACTCTCTGGTTCCTGTTGCAATAATTTCGGTCTCACGGAGATATGTAATCAGCCTCACCGAGTTTCCTTATCCAACTCTCTGGTTAGCTTATTACCAAAATCGGTCCCACCGAGTTTGTGTAATCGGTTAAACCGAGATGAGGTTTTACCCTAACCCTAGCACATCGGTCCCACCGAGTTGATCATATCGGTCCCACCGAAAAGCCTAACGTTCACATTTTTAACTAAATTGGTCTGACCGAGTTTTATGATTTGGTCCCACCGAGTTTGGTAAATTATGTGTAATGGTTACATTTTGTGTGGAGGCTATTTATTCCCCTCCACCCACTCTTCATTCATGGAGAGAGCCATCATAATGTGCCTACACTTCTACCATTCATTGTCTGAGAGAGAACCATCTACTCATGTGTTGAGACCAAGATATTCCAATCCAACCATAAGAGTCTTGATCTCTAGCCTTCCCCAAGTTGCTTTCCACTCAAATCATCTTTCCACCAAATCCAAATCTTTGAGAGAGAGGTGAGTGTTGGGGAGACTATCATTTGAAGCACAAGAGCAAGGAGTTCATCATCAACACACCATCTATTACCTTTTGGAGAGTGGTGTCTCCTAGATTGGTTAGGTGTCACTTGGGAGCCTCCATCAAGATTGTGGAGTTGAACCAAGGAGTTTTTACGGGCAAGGAGATCGCGTACTTCCTGAAGATCTACCCTAATGAGGCAAGTTCTTTGTGGGCGATGGCCATGGTGGGATAGACAAGGTTGCTTCTCCGTGGACCCTTCTTGGGTGGAGCCCTCCGTGGACTCATGCAACCGTTACCCTTCATGGGTTGAAGTCTCCATCAACGTGGATATATGACAGAGCCACCTATCAGAACCACGCCAAAATTTCCATGTCTCCAATTGCGTTTGCACACTCCAATGACATCCCTTTACTTTCTTGCAAGTTGCATGCTTTACTTCTGCTACTCATATACTTTTGCCATGCTTGCTTGAAATTTATTGTGAATGTTTAAACTTGTGCCAAAACTCCACCTCAACTTAAAGAAATTGAAAACTGCTACTTTTCCTTATTGAGGGTCCCCCTCTAGACGCCTCTTCTCAATCCTACAGGGCGTGTCAATGACAGGGTAGTGTCTTGCTTGGTGGATAGATGGATTCATGCACAGTACTATGGGGGGCCCAATTAGATGTCATGTCTACTCGACTCCCAATTAAATGGCTTCATGCATCTGTGTGTTCGCACATCAAGCATCTTGAAAATTACAGGTGATATGAAGCTTTCCATGCCCCCATGATACGGGCTTCTGAGAGCCCTTCGATCTGAGATCGAACGGTTACATGGCATGATTCTCTACCTATGGGTGAATATCCTATCCTGAAGGGTTATTCTACAAAGTTTCAGCAACTTAGCATGCGACCGTTCGATCTCAGATCCAAGTGTTGCCAGCAGCCCGTATCATGGTCGCGCCTACCATGACTGTCACTTCGCTCGCGCGGTCGCGCCCTTGGAGATTTTACACGGCTATAAATGAGCATTTTTATTGCCTACTCCCTCCATCCATTTTTATAGGGCCTATCTTTTGAATCTCCCATACCAAGGCTGGTGTGCAAAGGGAGGAGCAGATTTTGGGCACAGTGTAAATCTTGCAAGCAACCTCATTTAAATGCCTAACCCACTCACGTCCCTCTCTACTATTAGCATCTCGCATGCAAGTTCCTCTCATCACTTTTATGCATGCATTCAATTTAATGCGGCATCTAGCATGATTTCACAAGGAGGGCTCATGACTTACGAGAGAGAATTGAAAGGGAGACACATTGGGTATCTAATCCGTCCTTGTATAGATGGAAAATGAAATTTGGGGTTATGCCTTGTATAGATGCATAGAGGGACTACTTCGCATGCATGAAACTACTTCCTCCATCCAAGTGTGTTAGGCTATCTGATATTGGCATGTCATACATAGCCATCACTTAGTCACTCATACAGCAAGATTAGCTATAAGGTTGGTTATAAGAGTATTTTTTTTAGTTCTCTCTATCTCTTTCTTAGTAGTATTTATTGCATTTGCCAAGGAGCGACCTCTTCCAATGAAATGGTGCTTAGATGAGGTGCTAAGGGCATTAAATGGCTTAGCAACTCAAGTCCCCAATGCATAGGTGCTTAGTTTTTTGTTGCTAAGCTTGCTTCATTTAATTAGCTATAGACTCAAAATTGTCTTTTCACCTAGGTACACGCGCTTAGCACTGTTTCTTCCTGGGGTCACCAAACTAGTCTCTCTCTTCTTAATTAACTTGCCACATCAGACTTTATGCCTATGTGGCAGGCTTAGCACATGTACAAGCAAGTATAACAGTGGGCTAAACCCCCTTACATGGCATTTTTGCATATGTGGAGGAGAGAGGCAAGGAAAAAGTAGAGGAGTGGGCTCTCATGCAAGAGCCAGCCTCTACACGTGCTCCTAAACAAAATCATTTAATACAAGGAGAGAGATAGAGAGAAAGTGAGAAAAACCTTATAGCCAACCATATAGCCAACCCTAGTGTATGACTAATAAATAATACTACTAACTTTTGATGACATGGCATGTTTATATACTCATGCAGCACCAGCAGCTGGCTATACTATTAACCATGCTCTACATGGTGGAGCATTGGGTAAGGAACCTGTATACCATGGAGGTGGTCAGGAATCAGGAGACTCACGCCGGTCGTAGCGCCGTATTTAAAATGATAATGGCAAGTCAAATCACAGAGCCCCACCTGTCCAGCAGTAACTCGTTGTCAAATCACACAGCCCTACGTTTGCAGCAGCCTACTCCCTCATCTTCTCACGTCTCTGTCGAACCGACTAGGCGGAACTGCCCTGCCTACCGCATGCGAAAAGCTCCTCCCTTGACTTTTAAATATAATTTCGTATCCATGGATTGTGCCATGGAGCAAAGCCTCAAGAAAACGGCGGTACACATGTACGGAGTATACAGCACACATGTCGCATTCGCGTCGCACCCCAGACAGTCGGTCGGTCTGGCACGCCGCTCTCTGAATGCAACGGGCGTCATATTGCGTTTGCACACACATGTGGGACCGCAGTTGAGAACCGACCATAGGCACACTCCCCGGCCCTGCAAGTCTGGTGAGTTAATAGAAGAGAGAGACGAGCGATAGTAGTAGAGCAGTGTTGTACAGATGTCAGTGCCTGGATGATCCTGCATGACGCGGAAGATCAGTTCCTCCATGCATGTGACCAGACTCTAGTAGACACAGCTAGATTGGCTATCGTCTACATATCGTGCAGGTTGTGTTGTACAGGGTTGTAGTTCTGATGAGAAATCTAAAAAAAGGTTTCTTGTCATCTCGCAATATTAGGTGTCATGTGCGGGAGTCCTGGACTGAGGGGTCCTCGGGCGTCCGGCCTATTAGCCATGGGCCGGACTGATGGGCTGTGAAGGTACGAAGACCGAAGACTACACCCATGTCCAGATGGGACTCTCCTTGGCGTGGAAGGCAAGCTTGGGGACCAAATATGTAGATTCCTTTCCTTTGTAACCAACCTTGTGTAACCCTAGATCCTCCCGGTGCCTATATAAACCGGAGGACTTAGTCCGGAAAGGGGAGAGACTCATTACCAGTCATACAGGCTAGACTTCTAGTGTTTAGCCATTATGATTTCATGGTAGATCAACTCTTGTAATACTCATATCCATCAAGATCAATCAAGCAGGAAGTAGGGTATTACCTCCACCGAGATGGCCCGAACTTGGGTAAACATCGTGTCCCCTGTCTCCTGTTACCATCGACCTTAGACGCACAGTTCGGGACCCGCTACCCGAGATCCGCCGGTTTTGACACCGACATTGGTACTTTCATTGAGAGTTCCATTGTGCCATCGACGAAAGGTTCAATGGCCCCTTCAATCATCGATAGTGATGCCGTCCAAGGAGAAACCTTCCTCCCCAGACAAATCTTCATGTTCGGCGGCTTCGCACTACGGGCCAACTCGTTTGGCCACCTGGAGCATACCGATAGCTATGCCCCTGGCCATCGGGTCAGATTTGGGAGTTTGAACTACGTTGTGGACATCCGTGGAGATTTGATCTTCGCCGGATTCGAGACCGCGGCGACCGCTCCCAGTCACCTTGATGAACATGACCTAAATCTATCATCAGATCACATCCAGGATATAGCTCATGTGACCACTCTGGCCTTAGATCCAGAGCACACTGCGGCATCCAAGGATTGGAGGTTCAATCCCAGCACGGAGGCCACAGACTCCCCGGTGTTGGAGCCGCACATGGACTTAATCTCACGCAATACTCGTGTCACCGGAACTCCAGACTCTTCTCTGGGTATAAGTTCCGAACCATGCGAGTCCACGGATACTGAACTTGATCATTTATCGATCTTCGAGTTCAGCGCCGTAGACATCTTCCAGCACTCGCCCTTGGGCAATGTGCTGAACTCATTAAAGAACTTGTCCTTGGCAGGGGACTCACAGCCGAACTATGTACGGTTCGAACTAGAGGTTGATGATGGGGAATTTTGCTTCCCACCCGCCACCCACTTCATAGCCACTGTCGAGGATTTAACCGACATGATTGACTATGTCTCCGAAGACATCACTAGTACGAACGATGATGCCGACAAGGAGCAAGGCCAAAACCCGTCATTCACTCGACGACGGACGGCCACTTCTTCCTACGATGTATACATGGTGGACATGCCTGGAAAAAATAACAACAATGACAAAGAGGATCCAGTTGAGGATAAACCTCCTAAGAGACAGCCCAAGCGCCAACTTCCTCGACGCCGCTCTAAGTCGCGTCGTTCCAAAGACTACAGTATGGGCACCGGAAAATATAATACTCTGGACGATGCCGAAAATAATGAACACCCCATCAAGGTAACCTCCGAACATGGGGAACGGGATAATGGGCAAGTTAGCCCTGATGAACAGGCCATACACGGAGATTCGAAGGATAGTAATTATCTTCCACTCTCCGAGGAAGAGGAGAGCCTCGGCAACGAGGATTTAATCGTGCATGAGGAACCTCTCGAGCAGGAACGCTTCAAACGTCGGCTAATAGCCACTGCAAGGAGCCTGAGAAAGAAGCAGCTGCAGCTTCAAGCGGACCAAGATCTGCTCAATGATAGATGGACCGAAGTCCTGGCCACCGAAGAATACGGCCTTAGTGGCCTAGCCAAAAGCTACCCGAAGTGTAGATTGCTACCTCAGTGCGATGACAAGGCACTGGTGCCCGTACCATCATCGCACAATGCGGCAAGTCGACCACAACTCGGTCCGGATAAAGTGTCAACTCAAGCCAAACACCAGACCGCTCCACCTCGCCGTAAAGGCAAGAATAAAACAGCTCGGGGTTGTACATACAACCTCCAAAAGGACTTGGATAGTAGACCAGGACACGTAAGATCGATCTACGGATCGCAAGGATATGCCTCGACATGCGACGACAACTACCTATTCGGACGTGACAAACCTAGCCATGCCCGGGCCGAAAACCGCAAATGGACTCCATCGGAGGTACGTCGCAGTGTGGCCCAACATAGAGGTGCCGCACACCCTCTTTTCTTCACAGACGAAGTAATGTAGCAGGAATTCCCTGATGGGTTCAAACCCATGAATATCGAATCATATGACGGAACAACGGATCCCGCGGTATGAATCGAGGACTTCCTCCTCCATATCCACATGGCTCGCAGAGATGACCTTCATGCCATCAAATACCTACCACTAAAACTCAAAGGACCAGCTCGGTACTAGTTAAATAGTCTGCCGGAAAATTCTATTGGCAGCTGGGAAGATTTGGAAGACGCCTTTCGCGACAACTTCCAAGGAACATATGCCCGGCCATCGGACGCCGATGACTTAAGTCACATTGTCCAGCAGCCCGGAGAGTCAGCCAGGAAGCTATGGACTAGATTCTTAGTTAAAAAGAACCAAATCGTCGACTGTCCGGACGCGGAAGCCCTTGCAGCCTTCAAACACAGCGTCCGGGATGAATGGCTTGCACACCACCTCGGTCAAGAAGGACCTAGATCCATGACAGCCCTTATCGCTCTAATGACCCACTTTTGCACGGGAGAAGATAACTGCCTCGCTCATAGAAGAAACAACGCCATCGACTCGGGCACTTCCAAAATCTGAGACGGCAATGGCAAGCCATGACGAAGCAAACACAACAGTCGCAATGATAATGAAGGATCACGCGACACAGCGATCAACGCCGGATTCAGCAATCCAAAACCCGGTCAACGAAAAAAGCTATTCAAGGCGAACGAGACGGACCATCCAACCTAGATAGTATACTGGACCGACCCTGCCAGATTCACGGCCACCCCGATAAACCAGCTAATCATACCAACAAAACCTGTTGGGTCTTCAAGCAGGCTGGCAAGCTCAACGCCGAACACAAAGGGAGGAGGCCGCCAGGCGATAGGAACGACGGAGAGGTTCACCAACCAAATACCGGGGGTCAGAAGCAATTTCCCCCCGAGGATCGATCAACCCCGGAGCGGAAATAGTAGTTCGGCTTCCGCCGCCCACCTCATATACCCGCAAAATTTGTACCGGGCATACATCACTACGTACTTAAGATAGGTGACGCAAAGGATAAACATCTAAACCGACTCCATCGGAGTTCAGATCCGTACACTCACCTAAGGGGGTACTTCCGTCAAGGATTCCCCTCACCGAGGACAGGCGGCGCAGACGTGCAACAGGAGGTCAAAAGTAAACTTTTTGTAGACCGCACTCTTTATTTCGAGCCTGTAATATGCCTTTTTCCTCCGCCTTTGACCCCGGGCATGTCAAATACTCGGGGTCGAGGTCTTTTTATATATAAAGTAACCATTGGCGTACCGCTCACGTCCCAGTAAACATTATCTGAATTAATCATTCGTGTCTTTTCGCAAATGAATATGGCCCCTGTGGTCGTTTCATAGATATACCTTGGCATAACCTGCTAGGGGCTCGGTATGGGAACAAATGAGTTGCCAACAAAGTCCAAACAGCATTATAGCGTACTTCGACGTCGCGAGTTTGGCCTTATATGCATCAGCTCCGAATCATGTCTTGGGTCAATGGTTGGTTGCCCGGCTCTTGTGCTTGCCACCTTACGTTCCGCTCTATCGGCTAAGGTAGTAAAGGGAGAACTACTGCGATTGTGCTTCTGGTTCATCTGGTCAAGCACCTCAGTAGAGAAAGCCGAAAATCGACTGTCATGATGATGCGAGAGCTGGTTAACCACTCGATGACTTATCAGAATCTGTCGCGATTCCCTTCGTATCACACGAAGGACCCTTTTTTCGGGTCATATATGTAACGCACCATATTGGAATAAGTTGTACGCATACCAGGGGCTATACCGTAGTCCCCCCTATTAAACTCCTATGGCTAAGTGAAAGTGTTAACACCCTATAGTCTGATTGCTTGGTTTGCTGCATTATCACCTCCTTCATGGACCAAGACGTTGGATCAAGAGTGATTAAATGCTTTTCCGAACACCCCCGTACTTCCTACGAGGGGGCTGAAGCCGACGACTGGAAACCTTTCAGATTATATTAAAACGTCCGCACAGCAGGAACACAAGCTTTGGAGCAAAACATAAAAAATAGATTAACTATAAAATGTCTTTTACAATTCTCATACACCTCACTCGAACATGATGTCTTTCGAGCATTGACCCTCTATCAAGCGGGCGGCCTCTAGGACGTCTTGAAAATAATGCTCCGATTTGTAATGGTCCTTGCCCTTGGGTGGACTCTTCGCCGCAACATTGATGGCCTTCATCTTCCCCCAGAATGTCTTGACTCGGGCAAAGGCCATCCATGCACCCTCAATCCACACCGTCCGCTTCACAACATCGATACATGGCACCACATCAACAAGCCGCTGCACTAAGCCGAAGTAGCTATTCGGAACAGGCTCAGTTGGCCACGACCGGATTATGACGTTCTTCATGGCAGCGCCGGATATCCTATGAAGCTTGGCCCATTGGGACATCTGTTCTTTCAGCAACAAAGGCGCTTCGACGCGCCAAATTGCGACCAGAAAAGCTTCTCCGTTGCATACCCCTCTCGTGCCTGGTAAAACTATGCCGCATCGGAAGAACTCTTCGGCAAGTCTAAACACTCGTCTGGAGAACTCCACACTTGATTAAGCTGAGCATAGTTTGGATCGCTGAACTTAGTCTGTAGCAAAAAGGGCCTACTGGCCACAATCTCCCCAGCTTGTCGGATGTCCTCACGGCCTGCTCTGGATTAGGACCGTGCTTCTCTCGCCTCTCGTAAGGCCTTGTCAAGTTCAGCGATTTTGGCTTCATTCTCCTTCTCAAGAAGGCCACAGCGGCTAGCAGCATTTTTTAGTTCGAGCCCCATCATGGATATCTTCTCCTCGTCTTGCTGCTGAGCAGCCTGTTCGGCTTTTAACTCAGCCGATGCCCTTTCGGCAGCCGCATTGCTAAACCGGGCCTACTCCTTGGCCCGGGCATGCTCCGCCCGAAGAATTTCAATAGCGGCACCACCATCTGCAGCCATGCATATTCCAGCATAGAACTTTCAGCGTCATGCTTATATCACAAAAATGTATGTCAAGGCACTGCCCCGAATACATACCTTGCGACTCGTCAAGACGCATATTGATTAATGCAATGTCATCCCCGGCCAAATCAAGGTTCCGCTGTAGCACGACAATATCCGTAGTCTGGGAAGTAGCCAGGGGGAAGCAACCTGTGTTCAAGTTAATCAGATTAGTCCTTGAATATTTCTTTTCGATCCTTCGTTCGCCTCCCATGAGAAGCCAACCCGAGTCTCAGGGGCTACTACCTATACACAGGTGCATCTTTGCAAATAAAATATAGTTGAAAACATTACATCACAAACCTCGAAGCCTCTTAGCAGGCTCATGAAGGCTTCATTCGATCCGCTCTTCGTGGACAGAATCTTCTCAACCGCCATACCCATCAAGGTACGATGTTCCCCCGAGACAGATGCTTTTCGCAGCATATCCCTCAATATATCTGGCACCGCCGGGTCTCCGGAAGCCGCTGTAGGAGCACGACCATCCTTTGAAGGAACCCATTCACCCGTCTCTAGAATCATCATTGGCTGAAAACCGGATAGTCTGGGGCCTTCATTATTGGCCCCCGAATCCCGAACTGTAGCGACCCGACCTCAAACTGTCAAGTCTCCGTGCTTCAGTGTCATCCCTGGATCGGTAATGCCAACACACATAGTACTCGACGATTTATAAAAGAGTAGCAATCACAAACTTATTACATCAAATTTCTCAAAAGAGAACTTATTACAATAAATATGGCTTAAGGCCATCTAATACGATAACAGCGGAAGGCTTGGAAGATAAAGTGAGTCCATCAACTGCAACGGAATAGCTGAGCTGCATGACAACGACCTAATGAACCTTACTCCTCGTCTAAAAAGTCTGCAACATAATACGTTGCATCCCGAAAACGGGTCAGCACATGGAATATGCTGGCAAAGTAACACAGTAGAGCAAGAACAGAATAATAGTATCACTACATGCATATTTGGCTGGTGGAAAGCTCTATTGTTACTGTTTTGTGAAAAGCCAATTTTTCCCTACAACAAAGGAACATATTTTATTTAACTACCATGGTAGTTGAAACATCATGGTTCCTCCAACTCAATCCCAATTAAAGTAATTAACAACCCAACAATATTATTTTAGAGTGCTGAGATACTTATGATACTCCAAGTAATAGATACTCAAGATGTCCATAACCGGGGACACGGCTAACCATGATTAGTTTATACACTCTGTAGAGGTTTGCGCACTTTTCCCCACAAGACCCGATCTCCTCCGTTGGATTTCTCGCACTACATGGTGTTTGAGAAACGGATGACCAAGACACAATGTTTCAGAAGCATTAACCCCTTACTCCGGGCAGACCATACCAACCTACATCCCTCTACCTGCTGATCCACCTCTTCGGGAGCTTCACGCAACTTACTCAACTATGCTAGAGCACATAATAGCTTGTGGCTGCACACGGAAGTTTCTAGCATGAAAATATCTCAGTTCCCTTTGAGCCTGGGTGGCGGACCATTGGATTATCACACGGGTACTCCGGGATATCCTAGGACAACACTGGATTCCCCAGGTGCCCAACAAACAATCCACCCAGATGTGAATACAAGTTGCCACCTTAAGTTGAACCATTAATTTAACAATCTCACATCTGTCATGGATTTCACTCACCCAACCACGTCTATGAGCATAGCATAGCAATAAGCAACACGTAGAAGTAACTCCCAAGGGTTTGATAATAATAGCGCAATAGGTCCTACCTCATCAACTACTTCCCAACCCACATGTTAATCACAACCTAACCATGGAATGTTTGAGGATTGGAACTAATGCATAAAAGCTGGGTGAATAAGGGATGTGATCAAAGTGTTACTTGCCTTGCTGATGATCCGCAAAACCTAGGGATTCGTAGTAGCACGCTTCGCACTGCGGGTGTTCTATCGCAAACAAACAATAGCATACATAAGCAATCAAGCAAAGAAACACGGGTAAATCTCAAATAAGAAGATCTAACCAGAAAGTTCAACTTAAGAACTCCGGTTTGCGAAAAGGATCAAATAAAATGGAGCAACGAAACTCAAACTGCGAAAGAAACAAGATCCGTTTACTAATCTGGACTAAGGTCAGATTTTACAGTAGTAAAAACTTGTTAAAGTTGGTTAAACGGAAAGAGGGTTTCGTGACAAAGATCTAGGCGCTTGAATCGCCTGATTTCGACAAACGAGCGAAAAGATAAACTAAAACGAAAATCGGATCAGAAATCACGATTGATAATAATCGCGGAAAATCCGAGAAAAAGAAAACTGAGCTAATGAACGAGCGTTTGTTGTCTGTGGCTAACGAGTGAACTCCGTTCATTAAAACACACGTATGGACTAACATCTGCAAAGTAACCAAACCAAAAAAACTAGCAAACCGATCTATCCAAAAAACTAGGGTTTCTAAAAAACCAAATCGGTTTTTATAAAAAAACCGAACGGCGCTATACCTCCGGCGAGGTCCGACGAGCGGGGCGTGGCGGCGCGATGCAACGGCGGCACGGGGCAGCGGTGACGGCAAGCGGCGGCGTGGCGCAGCGGCGAGCGGCGGCGGCGGCAGCGCGAGGCGGCGGGGTGGTGGCTTGCGTCGGCGGGTGGCGCGGGCAGGCGGCGGCAAGCGGCTCGGGCTCCAAGGGGGGGCGAGGCACGGCTTATAACGAGGGGGCGACGTCTTGGGGGAGGGGCAAGGCGCGCGGGAGTCCCGGCTGGACTCCGCTTCGCGGCGGCGGCGGCGCTCTTGGTCTCCCGAGCGGAGACGAGGCACGGGTGGCTGGGCCGGCTCGGCTGGGCTTCGGCCCAGTCGGGTGCTAAAACTTTTTTTTAAATAATTCCGCCAAAGCTAAAAAAATCCTAGAAAATAAAATAAAAATCTAAAAATGCCAAAATAAATTTTCGTCGTCTAAATAAAATATTTAGAACGAGATGGACATTTTCTTGGCCCTAAAATGCAACTTTGAAAAACTTGCAATTTTTATAATTCAAATAAAATAGCAATAAACTCCGAATAAAATCAAATATTTGATTTTAACATTTTCCCTCCAATGTTTCATTTATTTTGGAGAAGTCATATTATCTCCTCTCATATATTTTAACATGAAATATTTTCGGAGAGAAATAATTAAAACCAAAAATCCTCGTTTCAATATTTGGTAGAACCCAAATATGACAACAGGGAAATCCCCAACTCTCTCCGAGGGTCCTTGAGTTGCCTAGGATTTCTAGGATCACGAAACGAAATGCAGTAATATATGATATGCATGGATGATCTATCTATAACATTCCAAATTGAAAATTTGGGATGTTACAAACCTACGGCCCCTTAAGATGAATCACGCCCTCGAGATTCGGGTTGGCTAGAGAATAGGTGTGGGTGGTCTTTGCGAAGATCATCCTCTCGTTCCCAGGTGGCTTCATCCTCGCTATGGTGGCTCCACTGAACTTTCCAAAACTTGATAACCTTGCCGCGGGTGACTCGGCTGGCAAATTCGAGAATCCCGACTGGCTTTTCCTCATATGTCAAATCACTGTCCAACTGAAACGCCTCTAAGGGTACTGTATCTCTTAATGGTATATCGGCCATCTCAGCATGACACTTCTTTAGTTGTGAAACATGAAATACATCATGGACTCCTGATAGTCCTTCAGGTAACTCTAACTTGTAGGCAACTTCTCCCATACGCTCCAAAATTCGATACGGTCCTACAAATCTTGGGGCTAACTTTCCCTTAACTCCAAAATGTTTCACTCCTCGCAAGGGTGACACTCGCAGATATGCTCTGTCTCCAATTTCATGGGTTATTTCCTTGCGTTTCGAATCTGCATAACTCTTCTGCCTGGACTGAGCTATCTTCGGTCTATCTCTGATCAACTTAACTTTCTCTTCTGACTCTTTGATCAAATCTAGTCCAAACAACTGCCGGTCTCCAACTTCATCCCACATCAACGGTGTTCTGCACCTTCGTCCATACAGGGCTTCGAACGGTGCCATTTTCAAACTGGCTTGGTAGCTATTGTTGTATGAGAACTCCGCGTAGGGTAAATTGTCATCCCGACTAGATCCAAAATCTAGTGCACAGTCCCTCAACATATCCTCCAGAATCTGGTTGACTCTCTCGGTCTATCCATCTATCTGTGGGTGAAATGCTATACTGAACTCCAACCTTGTCCCGAAAGTATGGTGCAGCTAATGCCAAAACTTTGAAGTAAACTGTGTCCCTCTATCTAATAAGATGGTTGTCGGCATTCTGGGAACGGGGGTCCCCAGACTTGCCTGCCTGCAGCCTCTGGCGTGGCTCAAAGGGGGGCCCAGCATGGCCCATCTTCACCAACACAAACCTAAGACCCTCGTGAGGGGCCAAGCCTCGCGGGCCGGACGACGCGGAGCTTCCACAGGCACGGCCTCGTCAGGCTGGCTCACGAGGAGGCAGAGAGATCAAGGAGGGGTACCTCACGAGGTGCCCGTGATGCAAGCCATGACGACCAAGGGCACCAGGCGGGTGCCAGCCCGCGCAGCGTCCTCCTTTCCTATTTGGTGCAAAGGGGGCAAGCGCAGCCGCGGAGTACCGAGGCATCAGGCAAAGGTTGTCATTTCGGTGCAACGAGCCCAAGACCAGGAGGACTACGAGACGGAGGTCACCGTGGAGCCCAAGACGGCATCATCACCAGAGCTTTGCGCAGACGAAGACTAATTTTGTCAGGATAGCTGATACTTGATGTCCCCCTTCAAATTAGCCTGCCATTGTTGGCTCCCTTCCCGCTCGATATTTGGGAAGAGGACCAGGGCCACTATAAATAGGACCAGCCACCCCCAAAGCACGGGGACGGCGGGTCGGTTGGTTGGAACTAGAGAAGCAGAGGAGAAGCAGCCAGAGAGAGAGAGAGAGAGGGTGACTGAACTCTTCTCAGCAGTTCATCCCCCCAGCCAAGAACAGACCCTCGCGAGGCTGTTCTTCCATGTATTGTTCATCATCATCAGCCCAAGAGGCAATCCACCACACCACACACTGGAGTAGGGTATTACACCACAACGGTGGCCCGAACCAGTATAAACCCTGTGTCTCTTGTGTTGTTCTCTCCATAGTTTAGATCCCAGCATGGCGGAGGGGTGTAGGTAGGTAGGAGGCGAAATCTCCACGCGCACCCCAGTGTTCGAACCTCAAGGGTCTGCTGGAACCCGAAATCCGACATTTGGCGCGCCAGGTAGGGGTGCGCCGGAATTCGTCTTCCACCACCTCGTTCTCCTGCGACCATCACGCTCATGTCTGACGCTCATCGGGCCCGCGCGGAACACTGGGCTGCCCTCGCTTCCCGCGTCACCCAGACGACCCCTGTCGGCGGGCGTCCTCGCCGTTCCCCGTCACCTGCTGTCAACACCGCCACCGGCCCGGCGGGGCACGAGGAGCAAGCATCGTCTCAGCATCCGTCCGTGCGGCAAGACGGCCGCACCGCAACTCCCTCGCTCGCCCCAGCTGGATCTTAGTCTCGCGCACTCCGCACGCCCATGGAGGCTCGGGCTGCACTCATCACGGCAAACGAGCTCCTGCGCTACCGTCCCATCGATGATGTCTATGAAGAATGGCTCGACCGCGTTGCTGAGCTCGTGTGCGCTACGGGGGGCTCTTTTGCGCCGTTCGTCCCACTGCACCGCACCCCGCCCCGCGCGGGCGACGAGGCTCCGGCGGCGCCCCAGCCGCCTCCTCCTCAAGAAGACGCCATGGCTCCAAGGCACGTGGCCCCTGGGCGGAACCCGCTCCGTCAGGTGCCAGCGCGGCAAGAACAGAGCTTCCAAGAAGTCCCTCGCCCGCCAGAAGCCGCCCGGCGCTCCCTGCTCCAGCGCGTCGCGACCATGCTCCTGCTCCCGCGCGTCAAGACCCCGCGCTGCTCTCATCTGCAGCGCGTGGGGACATGCAAGACCAAGATCTCCGCCACCCAAGGCCTCCCGTGGCCACAGCAGGCTGCCGCGCCTTCACCACCGAACTACGCAGCGTCGCGTGGCCCGGCAAGTTCAAGCCAGACCTGGCTCCTCGCTACGACGGCACGGCCGACCCTGCGGAGTGCCTCCAGCTCTACGAGCTGGGCATCGAAGCTGCCAACGGAGACGAGAAGGTCATGGCGAACTGGTTTCCCATGGCGCTCAAGGACGGGGCCCGCACCTGGCTCCTGAACCTGGCTCCAGGCACGATCTCCTCCTGGGACGAGATGCGCACCCGCTTCATCGCCAACTTCCAAGGTACTCGCGACCGGCCGCCCACCGTGAGCGACATGCGCCGCATCAAGCAACAGCCCGGGGAGACCCTGCAGAAATACATCCAGCGCTTCAACAACGCACGACTCAAGATTCCCAAGGTGACTGAAGGTGCATGAAGACCTGTGCACTTCCTTGGAGTTGTTCAACTTGGAAAACAAGTGCGCCAGGGCTGAGGAAGGGCGTCTCTCCCTCCTCGAGTTGCCTGCCGCAGACCCAGAAGAGAAGAAGCTCAAGGCCAAGGTTGTGAAGCGCAAGGGGGCTGCCGTGCTCGCGGCAGAACCAGACACCAAGAGGGGTAGAGATCAGCCCGAACCTTCCAAGGGCAGCCGGTACTGTGTGTACCACGACCTCCACACCCACAACAACAACGAATGTCAAGAACTCCAAGCCGTGTGAGAAGGAAGGATCGGCCGTTGCCCTGACCGCGGTGACCGGGGCTACGACCGAGGAGGAGGAAGGAACGCAGGAGGCTGGGAAGACCGTGGCCCGCGTCAGGGGTGGCGCGATCAACCTCGCGAGGATCGCTAGCAATACCCACCTTGTGAGGGAGGCTAGATGGATCAGCCTCGCG
Organism: Triticum monococcum; assembly: GCA_034509565.1. Classification (NCBI taxonomy): domain Eukaryota; kingdom Viridiplantae; phylum Streptophyta; class Magnoliopsida; order Poales; family Poaceae; genus Triticum; species Triticum monococcum. The sequence goes on along the minus strand of CM067842.1, from coordinate 196,602,488 downwards.
AGGATCGCCCGCAAGGCAACGCAGGCCTCCCACCGCTGCCGCCGCAGCCAAGGAGAAACAAGGACCGCCACCAGGACGAGGAGGCTGGGGCCTTCCAGGAGCCGCGCGCAATCGCCTGCATCCTAGGCGGGGCTCAAGCCCCAGCCTCTCAACGCATCTTCAAGCAGTTCGCCCGCGAAGTGAACGTAGTCCTCCCCAGGCTCGAAGCAACGCGCCCTCTCAGGTGGTCGGCATGCGCCATCACATTCAGCTCGTCATATCAGCTCAAGTGTGCGGCTACAGCCGGAGTCCTCCCGATGCTTTGTCCCCCAATCATCAGCAACGTGGTGGTCACCAAGACCCTCATCGATGGTGGGGCAGGGCTCAACGTCCTGTCCGTAGAGACATTCAACAACCTCCAAGTGCCCTACAGCCAACTCCAGCCAACCAAGCCTTTCTCCGGTATCACCGAAGGCTCCACGGTCCCGATTGGGCAGGTCCGCCTCCCTGTCACCTTCGGGGCACGCGACAACTACCGCACCAAGCTCATCGACTTCGACGTCGCTCACATCCGCCTGCCGTACAACACCATCCTTGGGTACCCAGCGCTGGCCAAGTTCATGGCCATGACTCACCACGGCTACAACGTCCTCAAGATGCCAGGAAGCGGCGGAGTCATCACGGTGCCCTGTGAAGAGAAGGACACGGTGTGTTCCCTGGAACGAGCCTTTCAGGCCGCATCACTGGAAGACCCGGATCGCGGAAGCAGGAGGCTTCCCGAGGCTGCCCCCAAGAAGAAGAAGACATCGTCCGGCCTGGCCCCTTAGGAGGCAGGCCCCTCTGGGCCCGTGCCTTCCCAGGGGGAACCTCCTTCCATCGCATAGGAAAGCGCGCCCGGCGCCCTCCTCAGGCAGGGCTCAGGGGCTCTCCCTTGGAGGGCCACCAACCTAGCAAGGGTCACGAGGGAGACGCTTGGGCACCACATGGAGGCGTGTTTCGAAGCATGCTTCCCTCAAGAAGGAGCAAGGCAAGGAGATCCAGACCTTCAGGAGTTCGTGAGCAGGGCCATTCAGGAGCTGTAGGAGTCAAGAGTCATGAGAGGCGGCCGCCGCCTACTAGCAGTGGCTCCCCATCTAGGCGAGGATGGCGGGCTGCGCGTCTGCATCGACGTACCAGGGCTCAACCGAGTCACCTCTCTGGAGCGCCTCTGGCCCTCGCGAGTGGGTCGCTGCGGAGGTCCGCCCCACAGCTACGTTCGCATGCCTTACGGCTTGCCGAGCGCGGCTGACACGTACCAGCGCCTCGTGAGGGGCACCACGGGGGCACAAGAGGCCAGGCGTTCGGCAGCCCTGACAGAGATGGAGATGGTCCATGAGGGGCCGCCAGCACCTCCGGAGCCTCCCGAGGCCCCTGGGCCTGGGGGCTCATGAGGATCGGCTCCCGCAGCCCACCGAGTCTGCTGCACCAACACCCCTTCGTCTTCAACATCATCAGGTGACATCTTTCGAGTTTTACTTCCAGCTGGGAGCGCCCCCACGGCTGCATTATTCCCTGGTCGCGTGGGTCCATCCCTGCGGTGTGTATCCCTTTTCTATTCCATGTTGTTAGCTTACCTTGTTGGGGGCGCCCCTCGGGCTGCATGATCCCCAAGCCGCTCGGGCCAGGCCCAGCGGCATGTATCCCATTTGCGTCTATCTCCGATTATGCATTAGAACCACCATGCTTGATTATTTGATGCCGGTCCATGGCACCTCTTCTTCTCCATGCTGACCACTTGCATGTTAAAGGGGGGTACCTGAGCATCGCGACTCAGGGCTCTTACTGGCTCTCCAGCCCTCACCCTCTGGCCTTGTCCATGGCATCGCGACCTGGCATACCAGCGACGGCTGAGACCAGCTCGAGGGCCGGGACCCGAGGATGTAGAGTGCAGGCATCTAACCAAATTTGCAGGGACACATCACAAGATAAGGCCCCATGCCAGGCGCAACCCGCCTAGAGGTAGGGCCCCGTGAGTCCCGCACTGGCTCACGGGTTCTCAGATACACCTCGCTAGGCCCTACCGTGCCAGCCGCGTGTCAGGTTGAGGCTGTACACGCCCCGGGGGCTCCTCCCGGAGCGGGGCCCCCTCCCACGTACCAGTGGAAGCACCATGCTCCGCACTGGCTGACGACACTGCCGAGGAGCGGCTATGCCCGTACACATACGGAAGTGCTATGCTCCGCGCTGGTGATAAACAACTGAGGGTGGCCCCCGGGCCGCATCAACCTCAAGGAGCCCAGAGCTCAGTGTCTAGCCTCATCGTAACAACTCCCCTCAGGAGTGCCGCGCGAGGGGGCTGGGCACGGGGGCTGTGCCTGGGTCACGCCCAGACGCACGCCGCCCAGCCAGGCCCTCCCGGGCCTGGTTCGTCGCGCGCCTCTCCCCGAGCGGAGCCAAGGTATGAAGGCCGTTTGAGCGTCAAGGGGGACTCCTGAGCATCGCGACTCAGGGGCCTAACTGGTCACGTAGCACCTCACTCTATGGCCCCGTCCTGGTTTCCGGTCGGGACCATCGCTGGGCGAGGCACGCGCACGGCCGGGCTCTGCAGACGTAGAACGATGGATCCGCGCACATCATACCTCCCTACTTGCTGTTCGTGCGCCAAGGGGGACTCCTGAGCATCGCGACTCAGGGGCCTAACTGGTCACGTAGCCCCTCACTCCTTGGCCCCGTCCTGGTTTCCGGTCAGGACCATCGCTGGGTGAGGCACGCACACGGTCGGGCTCTGCAGACGTAGAACGGTGGATCCTCCCACATCATACCTCCCTACTTGCTGTTCGTGCACCAAGGGGGACTCCTGAGCATCGCGACTCAGGAGCCTAACATGTCACATAGCCCCTCACTCCTTGGTCCCGTCCTGGTTTCCGGTCGGGACTACTGATGGGTGAGGTACGCGTGGGGCCAGGCTCTGCCGGTGTAGAACATAAGCAAGTAGGAAGGAAAAATGCAAATTTCAAAGGAATTCGAAAGCAAATATTACAGTCCACACTATTATCTCAATGCCAAACGCAAGTTTAAACGCCTCCCCGAGGCATGATACATGTGCAAGAATTAAAAGCAGGACAGGAGCCACGATGGAGTCACTTGGCGGTGGGGGAGCAGCGCGGAGTGGGCTCGCCTCACGGAGCAGCAGGGTCGGCAGCGCCTTGCTCCGGCTTGGTGCTGAAGGCCCGGAACTTCCCCAGCAGAGCCTCTGCGCGACCCTTCACGGCCTCGGCAGCGGAAGCGGCACGCTCGCCGCTCACTGGCTCCAGCAGGCTGTCGAGGTCGACACCGGGATCGTGAAGGTAGATGTGGGTGAGGACCAGTGTCAGTGCTGCAGAAGACAGGACACGCGCCTCGGCCTCGGCCGTGGGGCCAAGGCCAAGGGCAACATCTTCAAGAGCGTGGACCAAGAAGGGAAGCAGCTTGGCGGGGCCGTCCTCGGCGCCAGCCAGCGGGCTCTCCAGGCCGCTGTCGTAAAGCGTCCTCAGCGAGGAGCGAGCCTTCGCCTCCAACTCCGTGAAGGCCGCGCAGTCTTCGACAAGGACCAGGGCCTTGTTGTCCAGCTCGGCCTTCCTCGCCCCCAACTCCTGCTCCAGCACGCCTAGGTGGTCGCGGCGTTTCTTGAGCATGGGCTCCCGGCCCTTGGCGGCCGCCTCGCGAGCCTTCACGCCTTCTTCCTGCTCTTGGCGAAGACGGACCTCTTTCGCGAGCTGATCCCGCAGGCCTTGCAGCTCGTCCTCCAGTGCCTTGCAGCGACCACGGACGTCGACCACTTCTCCCAGGGCTGCATCGCGAGCAGCCTTCGCCTCAAGGATGGCCTGCTTCTCCTCATCGCATGCCATCGAGGCCTGGACCAACGCCGCCCGAATCGAAGCGTCGGAGCGAACCCATCCAGAAGCCAGCTCCAAGCGCCCGGCCACCAAGCGAGGGTCGGCACTGAGAAGATCCTACCATAGCCGGTCCAGCTCAGCAACAGCACGATCCAGAATGGCAGAAGGAGTCGGAGAAACCGCAGCCGGTGGAGTAGGAGGAGAAGGCGGCAGCGCGGCCACAGCATCCTGAGGCGGAGTCTGCCGCGCCCCGACAGCTGCAGTGGCGGCGGCAGGCAAGGACACCTCGGGAGCCACTTGGGCCGTGGGGGCTAAGCTTGCCCCAGCCGGCTTAGCCAGGCCTCGCGAGGACGACCAGGCAGGAGAAGCCTATGCGTTGCGGTCACCCTCCCTCGCGGGCAGAGGCGCCGCCACGGATGGAACCTCAGGAGCCCCCTTCGACTTCTTTGCTGCGGGCGCCAGCCTATCCAAAGGATGCGAACGTCAAGCCTCAGAAGCAGATCAAGAAATAAAGACAAGAATCAAACGCTTAGGGGTCGTCGCCAGTGAGCTCAAGCGGCCTCCGACCAAATTTGAAGCCTGAAAGCTGGCTGGAAGGGTCGACCTCAGGAAGCTTGGAGGCGGAAGGTGCGTCTGCAGTCCGCCCGGGGGCCGGGGCCGACCCGCGGGAGATCAGCCCGATCCTGTCCTTCTTCGGGATCGGGGGCGAGCTCCCGCCGTCCTACTCGTCGTCATCTTCGTCGTCATCGTCATCATCATCGCTCGGAGAAAGGCAGAGAACGCGGGACCTGCGCCGGGGGAAGGGAGCCCTTGACTCTCCATCGGCCGCCTCGGAGTCAGGCCCTTCCTCCTCTTCGCTAGAGTCATCGAAGGGCACATCCACCGGTCCCTCGAGAGCTTCCAGGGGCACGGGCCCCTCCCCGTTGAAGACGGGCATGGACTTCACTACCCGCTCCTAGTCGTCGTGGAGGAACAAGGCCGTAGGAGCACCCTCCAGCCTCACCACATTGCCCCCGACCAGAGATTGGAGAACCACAGCCAGGTCTCCGTCGGCCAAGGCCGCGGGGCTCGGACGGGGCCTCCACATTGGAAGTGAGTATTGCCGAAGCGGAGCCAGCTGATGCTCCAAGAACTCCCTCAGCAGCGACACGCCGGTCAGCTTCGCCGCCGCCATGACGCTCGGCCTCAGATCCGCATCCATCTTCTCCAACACCATCTTCGCGCGGGGATCCGCGAGCTCCGCTCGACCCCATCTGTTGGCAAGATCAGCCGAGGGTGGATGCGCCCGGCATCCACCAAGATCCACTTGCTCCTGAAGCCCTCAATCCTTTTCCCAGGATTCGAGATGGCAATGGCGCCACCGTACGTGATGAAGCTCGCGCACGCGGAAGCAGGACCGCGAGAGGTCCGGAGGTAGAAGTAGTGGCGCAGCAAGGCCACTGAGGGCTGCACCCCAACGTGGGCCTCGTAATAATAAGCAAAGATTGCCAGGTGAAGGATGGAGTTGGGATGGAGATGCAGAGCCTGCAGCTTGTAATGACGGAGGACAGAGAAGAAGAACTCGGAGAAGGGAGGCACCAGTCCAGCAACAATGGCACTTACAAAGGGTGGATAGAAGGTGCTCCTTTGACCCTCAAGGGTGGCGGAGCTGGCCTTGAACACCTTCGCCTTGTCGATGCCCCGCGCCGTCGCCATCCGGCGCAACCGGGCAAGGCTCGCCTCCGACATGTTCGGCGTGTCCAGGGCAGACAAGTACCAAGCTGCGGTCGGGGGCTGGCGAGGCGCCATGGCTTCCTAGGTCGCACGGTCAGAGCAGATCTGGAAATTTCGGAGGAAGGAAGAAGAACTGCAAGAAAGGGGATCTGAGCAGCAACCGGGGAAAGCAAGAAGCAGGGCCTAGGTGGATGCCACTCCTTTATCAACTTGAACGGTTGCTAATGCACCCACATCCAGTCAACCGCCACACGGCGCCCAAGGCCGCAGGCTGTTAGGGCCCGTAGCGCTTCGCTCTTGCCCTTCCGCGTCCCTGCACGGCCAAGTCCGGACGCGCTTTGGGCCCGGGGGCTACTGTCGGTATTCTGGGAACGGGGGTCTCCAGACTTTCCTGCCTGCGGCCTGCGGCGTCGCTCAAAGGGGGGCCCAGCATGGCCCATCTTCACCAACACAAACCCAAGACCCTTGCGAGGGGCCAAGCCTCACGGGGCGGACGACGCGGAGCTTCCGCAGGCATGGCCTCATCAGGCTGGCTCACGAGGAGGCGGAGAGATCAAGGCGGAGTACTTCACGAGGTGCCCGTGACGCAAGCCATGACGACCAAGGGCGCCAGGCGGGTGCCAGCCCGCGCAGCGTCCTCCTTTCCTCTTTGGTGCAAAGGGGGCAAGCGCAGCCGCCGAGTACCGAGGCATAAGGCAAAGGTTTCCATTTCGGTGCAACGAGACCAAGACCAGGAGGACTACAAGACGGAGGTCACAGTGGAGCCCAAGACGGCGTCATCACCAGAGCTTTGCGCAGACGAAGACTACTTTTGTCAGGATAGCTGATACTTGCTGTCCCCCTTCAAATTAGCCCGCCATTGTTGGCTCCCTTCCCGCTCGATATTTGGGAAGAGGACCAGGGCCACTATAAATAGGACCAGCCACCCCCAGAGCAAGGGGACGGCGGGTCGGTTGGTTGGAACTAGAGAAGCAGAGGAGAAGCAGCCAGAGAGAGAGAGGGTGACTTAACTCTTCTCAGCAGTTCATCCCCCAGCCAAGAACAGACCCTCGCGAGGCTGTTCTTCCGTGTATTGTTCATCATCATCAGCCCAAGAGGCAATCCACCACACCACACACTGGAGTAGGGTATTACACCACAACGGTGGCCCGAACCAGTATAAACCCTGTGTCTCTTGTGTTGTTCTTTCCATAGTTTAGATCCCAGCATGGCGGAGGGGTGCAAGTAGGTAGGAGGCGAAATCTCCGTGCGCACCCCAGTGTTCGAACCTCAAGGGTCTGCTAGAACCCGAAATCCGACAATGGTCCTCGGAACTCCATGTAGACATACGATCCTGGTCATATATATCTTGGCCAACTTTGCACTTGTATAGGTGGTTTTCACTGGGATAAAGTGAGCCACTTTGGTCAAGCGATCAACTACTACCCATATAGAATCATATCCTGATTTGGTCCTAAGCAATCCGGTGATGAAATCCATGCCAAGTTTATCCCACTTCCATTCTAGTATCGGCATAGGCTGTAACAATCCTGCTGGCTTTTGATGCTCAGCCTTCACTCTCTGACATACATCACATACGGCTACATACTCGGCAATATCCTTCTTCATACCAGTCCACAAGAAACGCTCCTTCAAATCCAAATACATCTTGGTGTTTCCGGGCTGTATCGAGTATGGTAAGTCATGAGCCTCTTGAAGTATTAAGTTCCTGATCTCTGTGTTATTGGGCACATAAACACGGTCCTCGAACCATAAGGTGTCGTGCTCATCCTCACGAAAACCTTTGGCCTTTCCTTCGCTCATTCTTTCTTTTATCTCGGCAATCTCCTTGTCATCCTTCTGAGCTTCTCGAATCTTTCCTAACAATGTAGATTGTACCTCCATTGTTGCCACAAAAGCTCTAGGAACAATCTCCAATCGAAGTTCCTTGAGATCCTCTGCTAACTCCTTCGGCAATCCCGTGCTCACTAGAGTATTAGCATAACTCTTCTGGCTTAAGGCATCTGCTACGACATTGGCCTTGCCTGGATGATAGTGAAGCTTCATGTCATAAACCTTTATAAGCTCCAACCACTTCCTCTGCCTAAGGTTCAGCTCCTTCTGCGTGAAAATGTACTTCAAACTCTTATGATCCATGTACACATCACAATGATTTCCTATAAGGTAATGTCTCCAGGTTTTCAACGCATGCACTACGGCTGCTAACTCCAAGTCATGTGTGGCATAATTCAACTCGTGCGGTTTCAGTTGTCGCGAGGCATATGAAACAACCCTTCCATCCTGCATAAGCACACTTCCAGGTCCTAGGCGAGAGGCATCGCAATACACTCGAAACTCCTTGCGTATATCTGGCAGAATCAACACTGGGGCTATAGTCAAACATTTCTTTAACTACTGAAAACTTGCTTCACATTCTTCTGTCCATTTAAATGTGGTATCCTTCTTAAATAACTCCGTCATTGGCTTCACAATTTTGGAAAAATTCTCAATGAATTTTTGATAGTATCCTACGAGTCCAAGAAAACTGCGGATCTCGCTAACTGAAGCGGGTGCCAACCATTCAGTGACTAACTAAACCTTGGTAGGATCTAATGCTACACCTTCTCTTTATATAACATGTCCAAGGAATCCAACTTCCTTCAGCCAAAACTCGCATTTGCTGAACTTGGCATATAACTTATGTTCCCTAAGTTTCTCGAGAACTAAGCGCAAATGCTCTTCGTGCTCCTCCTCGTTCTTCGAGTATACCATTATATCATCAATGAAAAACACAACGAACTTATCCAAATATTCCATGAACACTTTGTTCATCATGCTCATGAAGTAGGCAGGGGCGTTAGTCAGTCCAAACGACATGACTGTATATTCATATAACCCATACCGTGTGGTGAATGTTGTCTTTGGTATGTTCTTCTCTCGTATCTTCAGCTGGTGATATCCAGATCGTAGATCGATCTTTGAAAACACCTTGGTTCCTTGCAACTAGTCGAATAAATCATTGATCATCGGCAGTGGGAATTTGTTCTTGATCGTCACCTCATTTAACGCATGATAATCAACAACCATTCTTAAAGACTTATCCTTCTTCTCAACCAAAAGCATTGGGGCTCCCCACGGTGATGAGCTCCGTCGAATGTAACCTTTCTCCAATAACTCCTTGATATGTTTCTTAATCTCCTCCAGATCATTTGCGGGCAACCGATATGGTCTCTTTGATATAGGCCTGGTGCCTGGCAATAGCTCTATCAAAAACTCGATGTCTTGATCTGGTGGCATGCCTGGTAACTCTTCTGGAAAAACATCCTGGTAATCCTTGACTACAGGCACTTCCTCATGAACAACTCTCGTGAGGGTATTCACTTGGCTACTTCTTGGCGCATGCCTAGATACATACTTGATCATTTTTACCTCCGGGGTGGTGAGACAAATTGACTTACGAACACAGTCAATGCTTCCTCCATACTTTGACATATAGTCCATTCCTAATATCACATCCAGTCCTTGTGACTCCAAGATTATTAGGTCGGACGGAAAAACATGGCTACCAATGGTTAAGGGTATCTGGTCGCACCATTGACTAGCCATATACTCTGCTCCAGGTGAAATTACTAACAGATGGGTCCTAAGGGTTTGGGTTGGTAGTTTAAACTTATCCATGAATTCCCTTGATATATATGAATGCGATGCACCAGTATCAAAAAGAACAAGGGCGGTAAAAGACTTAACCAAAAACTTACCAATAATAGCGTCTGGCTGCTCTTCAACCTCCTCCACGTTGACGTGGTTCACTTGTCCTTTGTTGAATGGATTGGGCTTCTTTCCAGTGCTCCCATTGTTGTTTCCATTCTTTGCTTCAGGGCACTCCATGGCATAGTGTCCAGTCTTCCCGCACTTGAAACAAGTAATGTGGCTTACGTCTCTCTTCGCGGGTGTGGCTGGATTGGAGCGGTTCTGATTGTTGCTTGCTCCATTCCCATTCCCATTCCTTGGGCCAGTATGACTATGGTTACTTCCTCCATTATAGGTGTGGCCTCCATGGTTATGAACAAGTCCTCCCGAGTTCGGGGTTAGGCGAGGCTTCTCCTGAGCTCCTGAATTATACCTTCCTTGTCCATACTTCCTCTTACGGCTCTCAATATGCTGTTGCTTCCCTTCAATCATAAGAGCTTTATCAACCAACTCCTGGTAGTTGTTGAATTTTGCCACCATCAACTGCATGCTCATCTAATCATTCAGACCTTCCATAAACTTCTCCTGCTTTGCGGCATCTGTGGCCACATCATCAGGGGCATAACGAGATAACTTGCTAAACTCATCCGCGTACTGACCCACAGTACGGTTCCCCTGGCGTAAGTTGCGAAACTCATGCTTCTTAATACTCATAGCTCCGGTTGAGACATGGGCTATATGGAAAGCTTGCTGAAACTGATCCCATGTAATAGTGGCTATAGTGTAGGTGACAGTGTAATTCTCCCACCATGAGGCTGCTTGTCCATCCAACTGATGTGCCGCAAAACGCACCTTCTCAGCATCAATACATCCTGCAGTGGTTAACTCCCTTCCAATCCTGCAGAGCCAATCATCTGCTACTATGGGCTCGGTGCTACTAGAAAACACCGGCGGCCGCAACCTTAGAAATCGGGCTAAGTTATCAACTGGTGGGGGTGGCGGTGGATTGTTGTTGTTGTTATTGTTGTTGCCTTGGTTCTGAACTAACAACTGCATCAGGGTATTCTGCTGCTGGATCAAATGAGTGAGCTCCGGTGGAAAGGTAAATCCGGGGTCACGTCTCCAAGGCATCTAATGGGTTTAGAGGGGAGAGAATAGAATGAAGTCTAATGAGAAAGCACTACCCATATGCACATGAGACAAACACAGTCATTTCACTCAATCAATCAAACAAGGGCATACAATCGATCTAACTATCGTTACAAAAGTGCTCGGGCTATACTATTTACATGGTGGAATACTACTACTGATGTGGTGCCCTACTAAAAATATTCTTCGGTTGAAGACTCCATGATGCCTGCTCCAGCTTCATCTTCATAGTCATCATTGCTATTGTCGGGGTCCGAGTCGGTGTCGTCGATGACGATGTAGTCCTCCGGGCGAATCTCATTGGGTTCTTCGTCTTCTCCTCCTAGTGTGGGGTCTCCCAGGAATACTCCTAGCTTCATTGTCAGGTCGGCATTCTTCTCCACTAGTACAATGATTTCCTCCTCATAATCTTCACGTGTAGCCTTGAGTTCTTCCTCCAGTTCCGTGATCCTAGTGGCCTTCTTCAGATCTATCATTCCTGCGCACATCTGGTTCTCCTGGCGACAAATATGTTGGTTTAACTCCTAGATGAAAGCTGCAATTGATCTATCCTTCCTGGTACTGATCATCTCCCATTGCTCGTCTCGGCACCCACAAATCTGATAGATAGTATCCTTAAGCTCCTTCTGATAAACTTCTCCAATGCGTCCCATGGTGATGTGAGCTGCCATACTCTTTCCTAGACTCCAGGTTGGTGCATCGAAGGAAAACTCTATGGGTTTAGTGACTGGCGTGAATGTCCTTCCTGGAACTTGAACTTGAATCATCCATCGCTCCTCTTCTAGTAAAGTGGCGTTGTAAGTCCCGGTGAAACTTGTTAGTCCAATGTTCAAGTACCTAGTGACTTCCTTCAAGTGTCGTCCAAAAGGTGCTTCTTCATTCGGTTGTGCAAACTCGTTCCTTGCGTCCGCCATCCTAAAGAGTAGAAAGTGGAGAGGAGTCAGAAATTAAAAGAGAATAGTGATCTAGGGCTTTTAGCTTAGTGGTCGTGTCCTACACTCAGCGTGTGCTCTGATACCATCTTGTAGCGACCCGACCTCAAACGATCAAGTCTCTGTGCTTCAATGTCATCCCTGGATCGGTAATGCTGACACACACAGTACTCGAGGATTTATAACAGAGTAGCAATCACACACTTATTACACCGAATGTCTCAAAAGAGAACTTATTACAATGGCTTAAGGCCATCTAGCACGATAATAGCGGAAGGCTTGGAAGATAAAGTGAGTCCATGAACTCCAGTGGCATAGCTGAGCTGCACGGCAACGACCTAATGAAACTTACTGCTCGTCTGAAAAGTCTGCAACATAATACGTTGCAGCCCGAAAACGGGTCAGCACATGGAATATGCTGGCAAAGTAACACAGTAGAGCAAGAACAGAATAATACTATCACTACATGCATATTTGGCTGGTGGAAAGCTCTATGGTTACAGTTTTGCAAAAAGCCAATTTTTCCCTACAACAAAGGAATGGCTTTTATTTAACTATCATTGTAGTTGAATCATCATTGAGAAGGTTCCTCCAACTCAATCCCAATTAAAGTAATTAACAACCCAATAATATTATTTTAGAGTGATGAGATACTTATGATACTCGAAGTACTAGGTACTCAAGATGTCCATAACCGGGGACACGGCTAACCATGATTAGTTTATACACTATACAGAGGTTTGCACACTTTTCCCCACAAGACCCGATCTCCTCCGTTGGATTTCTCGCACTACATGGTGTTTGAGAAACGGATGACCGAGACACGGTGTTTCAGAAGCATTAACCCCTTACTCCGGGCAGACCATACCAACCTACATTCCTCTACCTGCTGATCCTCCTCTTCGGGAGCTTCACGCAACTTACTCAACTATGCTAGAGCCCATAATAGCTTGTGGCTGCACACGGAAGTTTCTAGCATGAAAATATCTCAGTTCCCTTTGAGCCTGGGTGGCGGACCATAGGATTATCACACGGGTACTCCGGGATATCCTAGGACAACACTGGATTCCCCAGGTGCCCAACAAACAATCCACCCAGATGTGTATTCAAGTTGCCACCTTAAGTTGAACCATTAATTTAACAATCTCACATCTGTCATGGATTTCACTCACCCAACCAAGTCTACGAGCATAGCATAGCAATAAGCAACACGTAGAAGTAACTCCCAAGGGTTTGATTATAACAGGGCAATAGGTTCTACCTCATCAACTACTTCCCAACCCACATGTTAATCAAAACCTAAGCATGCAATGTTTGAGGATTGGAACTAATGCATAAAAACTGGGTGAATAAGGGATATGATCAAAGTGTTACTTGCCTTGCTGATGATCCGCAAAACCTAGGGATTCGTAGTAGCACGCTTCGCACTCCGGGTGTTCTATCGCAAACAAATAATAGCATACATAATCAATCAAGCAAAAAAACATGGGTAAATCTCAAATAAGAAGATCTAACTAGAAAGTTCAACTTAAGAACTCCGGTTTGCAAAAAGAATCAAATCAAACGGAGCAACGAAACTCAAACTACGAAAGAAACAAGATCCGTTTACTAATCTAGACTAAGGTCAAATTTTTACAGTAGAAAAAACTTGTTCAAGTTGGTTAAATGGAAAGAGGGTTTCGTGACGAAGATCTAGGCGCATGAATCGCCTGATTCCGACAAATGAGTGAAAAGATAAACTAAAACGAAAATCGGATCAGAAATCGCGATTGAAAATAATCGCGGAAAATCCGAGAAAAAGAAAACTGACAAACAGGCTAACGAACGAGCGTTCGTTGTCTGCGGCTAACGAGTGAACTCCGTTCGTTAAAACGAACGTACAGACGAATGTCCACAAAGTAACTAAACCGAAAAAACTGGCGAACAGATCTATCCAAAAAAACTAGGGTTTCTAAAAAACCGAATCGGTTTTTATTAAAAAACCGAACATCGCTATACCTCCCGCGAGGTCCTGCGTGCGAGTAGCTCTGGCGAGCGGGGAGGGGCGGCGCGGTGCAATGACGGCATGGCGTAGCGGCGGCGGCTTGCGGCGGCAGGTGGCGCGGGCAGGCGGCAGCAAGCGGCTCGGGCTCCAAGGAGGGCGAGGCGCGGCTTATAAGGAGCGAGCGGCGTCTTGGGGGAGGGGCAAGGCGCACGGGAGTCCCGGCCGGACTCCGCTTCGCGGCGGCGGCGGCGCTCTGAGCGGAGACGAGACACAGGCGGCTGGGCCGGCTCGGCTAGGCTTCGGCCTAGTCGGGCGCTAAAACTTTTTTTAAAAATAATAATGATAATTCTGCCCGAACTAAAAAAATCCTAGAAAATAAAACAAAAATCTAAAAATGCCAAAACAAATTTTCATCGTCTAAGTAAAATATTTAGAACGAGATGAACATTTTCTTGGCCCTAAATGCAACTTTGGAAAACGTGCAATTTTTCTAATTCAAATAATATAGCAATAGAATTCGAATAAAATCAAATATTTGATTTTAATGTTTTCCCTCCAATGCTTAATTTATTTTGGAGCAGTCATATTATCTCCTCTCATATATTTTAACATGAAATATTTTTGGAGAGAAAAATAATTAAAACCAAAAATCCTCGTTTCGATATTTGGTAAAACCCAAATATGACAACAGGGAAATCCCCAACTCTCTCCGAGGGTCCTTGAGTTGCTTAGGATTTCGAGGATCACGAAATGAAATGTAGTAAAATATGATATGCTTGGATGATCTATGTATAACATTCCAAATTGAAAATTTGAGATGTTACACGAATGATCGGCAGTCCGGCTTCTGGTACTGCGTCTTTCATCCCCTGCAAAGCTTGTTGATCAAGAAAAACCCTCCGAGATGACACTTTGGAGTCGTCCGCCTTATTGGGCGAGGAGGTCAGGGGAGGTGTCTCGCTTTCCATCATCTCTGGGTGGAGATCTCCCGAAGAAGAGGATTGCCCAGAAAAACTCTATGCCGAACTATAAAATACACAAGCACGTCACGTATCTCTTCGGTAACAAGAAAGGAGCAGGATGCTATCAAAGCACCCTAGATTCACTTACGGTTTGGTTGAGGGCTTGTCCTCATGATGGAGCTGTTCAATGGCGTCGCCTTCCAGTCCCGAGCCGCTCGACGGTGGCATCTTGCCCCTCTTAGGAGATCGCCCCCCCCCAACCTTTGGAGGCGACCCTTTTCCTCCTGAATGGAGAAGGGATAATGGCTTCTCTTTCGCCTTTGTCTTCGGGCGAGGAAATGTCAGTTTCTCCAGACTCAGTATCTAATTTACCTCCGGAATGAAGGTCCTCTCGGGTCCTCTCACTCTCCACCTTGCCCTCCCCTGCCGGCGCCTGCTGCGATGTCGGTGCCAGCATCCTTGTAACACGGGGTATGTTGAGTCCTCGGGAAGAGGGGCCGGACACCTAATTTGTTCCGATTTCTTTATCCAACCCTGGAAAAGGATGGTTTGGTCGGTGTCTTACCACCGGATAGCTGATTATGAGGTGTTCGGCGGACGAGTACTTACCGGGGTGTCCGGATGGTTACAATCTAGGCCGGTATCTTTGGTGGTGTCCGGCCATTGTTTTCGTCTCCCAAATAATAGTTTCCACATTTCTTCGTGCGTAGTGCCGAAGAAGTGTTGAAGAGTCCGTGGCCCTTCTGGGTTAAACTCCCACAGGTGGAGAGGCCATCACTGGCACGCCAGGGTCCGGCGGACTAGCATTACCTGAATAACGTTGACAATATTGATATCCTTCTCAATGAGGCTTCAGATGCGACTTTGCAGAGTCCTCACCTCATCAACTGATCCCCAGTCCAAGCCATTATTAATCCACGATGCAAGCTGAATTGGGGGGCTGGATCAAAACGCAGGCGCAGCTCCCCACTTGGAACCGCGGGGCTCGATGATATAGAACCACTCCTCCTGCCATAAGTCGGAAGATTCTTTGAAAGATCCTTTTAGCCAGATAGCACTGGTGAGCTTGCTCACTGAGGCACCACCACACTCCGCCTGCTCCCCCTCTATCATTTGCGTTTTCACATTGAAGGTCTTGAGCCACAAACCAAAGTGTGGAGGAGTTCGGAGGAAGGCTTCGCACGTGACGATAAACGTTGAGATGATAAGAACAGAGTTCAGGGCGAGATCATGAAAATCTAACCCGTAATAGAACATGAACCCCAGACAAAGGGATTGAGGGCAAACCCAATCCTTGGAGGAAGTGAGAAACGAACACGACCCTCTCACCAGATCTAGGGGTAGGGATAACCTACCCCTCCATGGGAAGCCTGTGGAGGATTTCTGCGGTCAGGTATCTGGCCGCCCGAAGCTTCGTGATATCCTCCTCTCTGACAGAAGAAGCCACCCACTGGCCTTGATGGCTGGATCCGGACATGACTAAGGCTTATGGAGGGTGAAACCTGGGTGTTGGAACTCGAGTTAGTAAGAGTCGAGGAAGAAGCAAGCGTGGAGAGTAAAGGCGGGTCTATGCCCCTTTATAAAGGCTGAGAATATCGAACGCCTCCTCCCGGGCCTTAAAATTCGCCTATTCCCAAGGAGTTGTACCCTAAGGATGGTTGGGTTACTCACGTCTGTGTCGATCAAAGAATTCCTTAATAAGGGGACACGATCTCTGCTGGGATGAAATGTGTCAATGACAACCGCATTTCGGAACATGGGGCCGCGGGCGAAACAACGGTTCGAAATAATGAACGAACTGACATAATGTCGTATTGTAAAAAGTTGCCAGAGGATTGGATTCATAAATTATTATGCCCTTAGTGGAAGTATGTGCTGCTCGCTGAACTCGATCATCTGAAGACCGTTGCAGAGTATCCGGAAAGAAGGGAACCCGCGTTGCAATGCCAAAGACAAATCCGCGCGCCGGACTCCTTGTCATTGAAGCCAGGTTCAGGGGCTACTGAGGGAGGCCTGGACTGAGGGGTCCTCGGGCATCCGTCCTGTTAGCCATGGGCCGGACTGATGGGCTGTGAAGATACGAAGACCAAACACTGCACTCGTGTCCGGATGGAACTCTCCTTGGCGTGGAAGTCAAGCTTGGCGACCAAATATGTAGATTCCTTTCCTTTGTAACCAACCTTGTGTAACCCTAGATCCTCCCTGTGCCTATATAAACTGGAGGAATTAGTCCGGAAAGGGGAGAGACTCATTACCGTAGCCATACAGGCTAGACTTCTAGGGTTTAGCCATTACGATCTCGTGGTAGATCAACTCTTGTAATACCCATATCCATCAAGATCAATCAAGCAGGAAGTAGGGTATTACCACCATAGAGAGGGCCCAAACCTGGGTAAACATCGTGTCCCCTGTCTCCTGTTACCATCGACCTTAGACGCACAGTTCGGGACCCCCTACACGAGATCCGCCGATTTTGACACCAACATCATGTGCTTTGGATCACTACGAGGGTTAAACAGCGACAATTGAGTTCTTCCAAGGCGCTGGTCATTGGGGGCACATGCACGAAGACTACTTGGCTGCCATCTAGGTCAAGTCGGCTCTGTTAATTAGGACATCTATCGATGGACCCCTTTTTTATGAGTTTATCTTTAATTTGAGCTTTGATCCTAGTCTAGTTTGTCCGTCGGGATTCATGTTGTCTCCTTGGGGCAGTGAGGTTATGGTTTCTTTTCATGTGGCATTTTTTCATGTTATATGTTAATCTGGTGCTTCAGATCAAAATGATGAGAACTGCGCCTTCGGGGCATGTGCATCAAGACTTCTCGACAGTCATTGACGAGGTCAAGCCGGCTCCGGTAGATAAAAGAAAACTACTCCAGTATATAGGCAGGAGCCTCCATGCTTGCTTGCTAGTGTTGCTCTCTTCACACTATCTCATCCTCTCCAGATCTAAACACGACAGCGGTGGCCACACTCTCTCTCTGCTCATCGCTGGTCACATATCCAGCAGGAGCCTCCGTGCGTGCTTGCTAGTGTTGCTCTCATAACTTCCTTCGAAACCGGCCTTGCTCTACTTCCCCAGCTCCTTACGTCGTTCCATTTGTATCTTTTACTATTTCTAAGTCCCCCTCGTAGATAGGATCGATCGGCTATTCGAAAGCCACCTAAATTTTTACTGTTAATAGGTAAAACTAGTTCATGCACTCGAATCTAGTACTACTTGGTTCAAACAAGGAAGAAAGGGGATGGGGTGGGGGAGATTTGTTACCTGAATCTAGGACTTGGTCGAAAGAGGAAATAATGCGGGCGAAAAGTAGTAGAGACTGGCTATCCAACTGGTCTCTTGGTCTAATAGGGAAATAAAGGGAAACGCAGTACAAACTCAATATAAACCCGATCTATTGGTTGAAAAAGGAAAGAAAGTGGGGACTGGGGGACAAGTTAACAAAGTATGTCCAGCACTAGATTTGCTAGCCTCACACGGTATAAGGTGGCTATACCGAACAAAAATGGGACCAACCCAGATATCATGTTCTGATGTTTGTTGCCCCGAGCCCCTCTTATGTAATGCCACTGGTAAAATGTAGCAGTTGTACTGTTAAAAGTAAGGACATGTTAAGCCAATGTTGTTTTCAATGTAGTGCCTCCAGTAATATGAATCAATGGCACTGTTTTTCATTTCCTGCTAAATTTGCCATGAAGATAAGTTGCTTCTTTTCGTTAGAAATGCAACTGTCCTGGTCCGCCTACTCTCCCGTGCCCAAATACCAACTCTGTAGTAGCTGTTAATGTAATGTGGCTGGTAAAATGAAGCAATGGCACCATTAAAGTAATGTCGTATTTAACGGTTATCATAGTTAATCCTAATTAATGCCCACACTAATATCTAGCAATGTTGCTGCTTTAGAAATTAGCATTGTCCTTGTAGGATTGCCATTCAGATAAGGAACATGATTCTTTTCATTTGATGTATGTTTCATCACTTGTTAGTCACCATCCTTTCCAACTTTTTGTGCAAACAGAGATATACATTTCACGCTTGATCTTAGTTGAACTGCACAAATGATATCCAAATTATAGTTGAACATTTCACGAGCTTCACAACAAACCTTGATGTTGCTCAATTTTATTGCACCTAATGAAGAAGAAGCTGCTAGCTCATGGGACATCACTTCATTTTAGGTGAACTGTGCAAAAAGGTCCCATGAATTGACTCATCCATGTTGGTGAATGGTGTCATCCTTCTACGATGGCGTTGACTGCAAATATGGTTCCCATCATGAGGTATGTTCCTTTTTGGTCCGACCATTTGCCAAAGATCCTGGATGTTGAGTCTGCTCTTGTGCTACTGTTTTAGCACTACCATGATAAAGCAGTAATGTTATTATTTTGCACCTTAATCTAGTGGAACTATTAATTTGAGGCAATTTTTTGGCACTGCTAGTGCCACTGATTTTTTATATATATCGAAAGAGGGGGTTTCCTCCGATTTCATTAAACAAACCCAACCACAGAGAACCATTATCCGACAACATCTCAGTGTAAACGAGCAATTATGCAACTACTACTAGAACGGACTGAGTACTAGCAGGAGACAAGTTCACCACATAAGCTAGGCATGTAGGGGGATGCAGCACCAGCTCGACCAAGTTTGGATCACAATCCAAATGCTACCACAGAAACATTAAGGGGGAAGATAGGGACCAAAAGAGCCAACTTTAGCATCCAAGTCTAAGCACCCCCGGCCTCCATCCTTGCGATGAACGGTACACCTTGCTTGCCACCTGATCGACCCTAGTGCCACTAATAAAAGTAATAATACAATTAAAATAGAGCGAGTGTCCTCTATCATTTTATTTCCAATGTAGATAAAGAAAGTGCTTCTCTTTGTTAGTATATGTTTCATCAACAAGTCCCATTGTTAATGTTTAAGCGTTTCCGCAAACTAGGGTGCTTAATTTTAGTTGATCCGCACAAAAATAGAGATTGGAATGTCTCAAGGCCCCTCCTTGTACTACCGATGTACACTAATGTTCATCGGGAAGAACTGGGTCGATTTCCAGTATGAGGCCTACCATATGAGGTGTCGCAGGGCCCATCTCGCCCTCGCAGCATGGCATACTATGATACTACCGCAATATTTTCTTCTATTTATTAGTGTATGTTTCATCAACTAGTGCCACTATAATGTAATCATGCTTTTTCATAATCTATGCAAACAGGGTTATTCAGCTGCATTTCTGTGGAACTGCACAAATGTACGGGTGGAACTGGCGTATATGCAGAGTGCGAGGTGTGCCAAGTAAAACTTACCGACACCAACCATGCTCCATATGCACGCATTGGAATCCACCACCACCAGTGGGATGTGTGGCGCTCTCTATGGACGGATCTCTCTTGGCAACAAATCCTCTAACCAAATACTAGTAGCTTATATTGGCAGTTTTCTAGGGAGTACTCTTTTCTGAAAGAAGCACCAATCTATTTTTCTTTATTTGTACATAGTGCCACAACTTTGACCCAAAGGTCCAGAGCTATTTTAGGGTGATTGGCATAGTACTCGGAGACTGATTGTAAGCATGATTTTCATTAGACGTCACACTAATTGTAAGCATGAGCAGATGGAAGATTAGGTTAGTGCGAAACATACCTTAAACCCTACCGCCATCGTTGAAACGAGGCGAGCGTCGAGGGAACCATGGAGAATGGTGGGGAAGCGACATCACGCCATCCGTCCTCCTCTTGCGGTGGTAGAATGAATACTCCTATGGCTCCGGCTGGCTCTGCACTCATACGTCTCTGTACTATTATACAACTTTTACATACTTTTGGCAACATTTTATATGATTTATTTGGACTAACCTATTGATCCAGTGCCCAGTGCTAGTTCCTGTTTTTTTGCATGTTTTTGTATCGCATAAAATCCATATCAAATGAAGTCCAAATGCAATAAAATTCTACGGAGAATTATTTTGGAATATATGTGATTTTTGGGAGTTGGAATCACCGCAAACAGAGGCCCACACAGCCCACAAGACAGAAGGGCGTGCCTAAGGATCCTGGCTCGTGGTGGTGGGTTGTGCTCACCTCGACTTCGGTTGGAGATCTACTTTGGGCGCAAGGAAGATTACATCCGAAAAAAATCGTGTTAAAATCTCAGCGCAATCGGAGTTACGGATCTCCCGGAATATAGGAAACGGTTTTCGGCCAGATCTGGGGAGTGCGAAACAGAAGAGAACAGAGAGGGAGATCCAATCTCAGAGGGGCTCCCGCCCCTCCGCTGCCATGGAGGCCATCGACCAAAGGGGGAACTCTCCTCCCATCTAGGGGGAGGCCAAGGAAGAAGAAGAAGGAGGGGGCTCTCTCCCCCTCTCCGCCAGTGGCGCCGGAGTGCCGCCGGGGCAAGGATCGTGACAACGATCTACATCAAAAATCTTGCTACCGTCAACACCAACTCTCTCCCCCTTTATGCAACAGTTTAACACCTCTTCCCCCCATTGTAATCTCTACTTAAACATGGTGCTCAACTCATATATTATTTCACAATGATATTTGGTTATCCTATGATGTTTGACTAGGTCTGTTTTGTCCTGTTGGTTAATCGTGATCTTGGTTGGTATGATTGTATATTTTATTTATGGTGTTGCCCTACGGTGCCCTCCGTCTGGCGAAAATGTGAGGGACACCTGTTGTAGGGTGTTGCAATATGTTCATGGTTTGCTTATTGTCATTGTTGTGGGGGTGACAGCAGCCTAAATGTGGATAAGTGGGTTATGGCGTATGGGAGTAAAGAGTACTTGATACTTAATGTTATGGTTGGGTTTCATGACCTTAATGATCTTTAGTAGTTGCAGATGCTTTCTAGAGTTCCAATCATAAGTGCATATGATCCAAGTAGAGAAAGTATGTTAGCCCATGCCTCTCCCTCATGTAAAATTGCAAGAATGATTACCGATACTTTTTATCGATTGCCTAGGGGCAAATGACTTTCTTGTTGACAAAAGATATCCACTTTTGTTACCTTGCAATTTATTTGTAGTTTTATTCTCGCAAAGTACTCGTAGTTTTATCCTTGCTAAATAGTTTCATACTTGTTTCTGGTAAAGCAAACGTAAAGTGTGCATAGAGTTGTATCGGTGGTCGATAGAACTTGAGGGAATATTTGTTCTACCTTTAGCTCCTTGTTGGGTTCGACACACTTATTTATCTAAGAAGGCTACAAACAAACCCCTATACTTGTGGGTTATCAAGACCTTTTTCTGGCACCATTGCCAAGGAGCAGTAGCGTGGGGTGAATATTCTCGTGTGTGCTTGTTTGCTTTATCACTAAGTAGTTTTTATTCCCGGTTCTAAGTTGTTCTCTATCTTTAGTTATGGATATGGAACACGAAACACCAAAAAAATAGTGGTACTTTGTACTCATGGAGATGGGGAACCTCCTAAAACCCTCGATGCTTGTTATGTGAAAAATATTATGCAGTCACTACTGCAGGATGCTGCTAACGCGACACTACGACCAGAGACCCTTCGACGAAACTATGTGCGATGCAATAATCGCAAATGGTGGTGTAAAAGAACCGTCAAAAAAGGTGCAAAATTTTTGCGATGGCAGAGCCATCAAACATGGTTCAAATTTTAGTTGCGTGTGCGATGCAAGGCATACGGTTCAGTTCAATGAACTGTTTGCGATGAGGCGGAACAAAAGAAACGGGCAGCCAGATGAAGGCGTGTGCAATATACATCATACGGTTCACTCGGATGAACTGTTTGTGATGAGGAGGAACAATAGAAATGGGAAGCTAGATAAAGGTATGTGCGATTGAGGGCATACGCTTCGGAAGGATTAACTGTTTGCAATTTGGCAACAGAACAGAAACGGGTTAGCCAGATCAAATTATCTGCGATTGATGGCATACACTTCACACGGATGAACTGTTTGCGATTAGCCACAACAAACAGAAACAATTAGATAGATCAACATGTGTGCGCTAGACGGGCACACACATTCTAATTGAAAAAGCGTGCGTGATGGTAATAGCGAGCGCGCATAGTTGTTGGAACAAGATGTGTGCTGACATTGCCTATTGTCGTGCACCTTATGGTGCAAACGCCACGTACACAGCCGAGAAGGTGTACGTGCCCATGTCACGCCTTCCGGGAATAGTGGTGCACTTATAACCGTCAGTAAATTTTGAGCCTGCGTCCCATCACATTCCAAATTGTAAACCCGTTCACACCAATCAAAACCTAAACGGTTTCCCACTTAGGAGCGTATTAGTACTCGGTTATAAATCCTACTACTCCAAGATGACTTCACATTCCTCCTCAACTCCTCATCCACAAAAACAAACAAGTCATTCATCATCGTTCCCTTGCGTATGCCATGGCCAGCGTGAGTTCTAGGTCGAGAGATTGCCAGTAGGGAGATGCGAACATGGAAGTGGAAGCACGAGAGATGTCCCACCTTGTCGCGAACGCAACCGGCTTGTCCTGCCGCGCAGCCGTAGCAGAAGAGAGGTCCAGTCGTGCCGCCGAAGCAGCACGGAGGTCCTGCCGCACCGTCGATGCAGCAGACATGTCCGACGAGCCGCGGAAGCAGTAGAGATGTCCCGTCACGCCGCGAATGCCGCAAAGATGTCCTCCCGCACCACGGTGGCCTGGGAAAATGTCTCGCGGGCAAGCGAGGATTCTTACAGGCACATGCATGTGATCATCCATAGCCAGATGGATCAGATCTTCGGCTGGGCGAGGTTGCAGGACGACATGAAAGCCTCCTTTGAAAAGGCACCGGTGTCATCCGGCAGCTAAATGAGAGCAATGTGAAGCTCTTGGCCGAGTGCGACCTGCTGAGGGCTAAGATCATCAGAAGTGCGGAGCAGTAGGAGGAGACCACTGCCCTTTTGAAGAGGACCGGCGTCATCGTTGAGAAACTTATGGACGAGAATGCCATGCTGTGCATCGAGCGCAGAAGGCTGGTGGAGGAATCCGTGGATGCTCTCAAGCAGCATCTTGAGGACAAGAAAGAGCCCATCTCCACTTGCCGCGGAAAATAGTTCCCGTGGCCTACAGCAAAGCATCAAGAAAGTAGAGATCAGTGAGCCAGATGATTGTCTTCTTTCTTCTTTTGCCCTTGTGTATTTCGAATGTTGCCGCATGCGGATTTTTTTAATTATGTTCCTAAATATGTAAGACAATTATTATCCACTGTCAAGATCCGTGCAAAACTTTCTTTTCAGATTTTCATTTTTCTCTCTTAAATCCCAGTCCAGCGAGACATATAGCCATGCCGTAGAACAGGGGCTCGGGCCAAACGAACCCGAAATAATTCCAAAATTTAGCACGATACTTCTATTTGGTCTAATCTGCCTGTGTAAAAAATTAAGGCGGGAGAAGGTAGTGTACATATGTCGTTTCGCACACGGAGGTGACACGTTCCCTCTAGGAACCACGAGCCTTCTTGAGGGAAGCTCCGGTTTGCAAGAAGCTTACACCAAAGCTTGTCCCAATTCGGCTAAAAAAATTACCGTAGCATGTTGGTGCCATGTCATGACACCATGCCAAGTTTCATGATTTTCAGGCATGTTTTGGATTTACAGGAACTCAAAAACCAAGTTTCTCAATCTTTCCTGCCGAGCCACGACGCCCAAATGTTTGAATTTGATTCCCATTTCTTGCATGGGACCTAGAAATTCACCCAAGGACACACATGTGATTTTTGAACCAACTTTGGCGCGCTGGACCATGTGCTTGTGGTTCAAATTTGAAGTATGCACATTAAATGCCCAGAAACTCAATTAATGTATAAAAAAATGCAATCTGATGTTCAGTTAACAGTTTGGTCCTCTGAAATGTAATGTTCAGTTAACACTTTGGTCCAACAATTGCTACATTTCATAGTATTGTTCTCAAGCATTATTTGTTTTGTTAACTGTCTTATCTTCTAGTACATGTTTCTATTCTACAGTGTCATGCTCACTTAACTATTTTAGTTCATTTGGTCTGTTGTCCATTTAACTGTTTGGTTTAGTTCTGCAATTTGATTTTCATTTGCTATGGATACAATTTTGTATTGTTATGCATGTGACACCAATCGAATTTGGCTATACTCAATACATATTCTACTGATAGTATAGCAACTCTCAGTTAACCTGATCAAGATCTTCCTTATGTGTGTTGCAGGGAAACAATGGGAGACACTGTGGTTTACCATCGATGTTTGTTCAAGCATGGTCCTTTGGCTAACGACGCATTATTGCGCAGTTGCAGGAATCATTCTAATATTTAGGTTTCTTACAATTTGGTCTTGCACATGTAGGTCCTGCTATTAGAGGCTAAGGGAGTCCTGGATTAGGGGGTATCCGGACAGCTGGACTATATCCTTTGGCCGGACTGTTGGACTTTGAAGATACAAGATTGAAGACTTCGTCCTGTGTCCGGATGGGACTCTCCTTGGCGTGGAAGGCAAGCTTGGCAATACGGATATGTAGATCTCCTTGCTTGTAACCGACTCTGTGTAACCCTAGCCCCCTCCGGTGTCTATATAAACCGGAGGGTTTAGTCCATAGAACAACATACAATCATACCATAGGCTAGCTTCTAGGGTTTAGCCTCTTCGATCTCGTGGTAGATCAACTCTTGTGATTGCCATACCATCAAGAATAAATCAAGCAGGACGTAGGGTATTACCTCGATCAAGAGGGCCCGAACCTAGGTAAACATCGTGTCCCCCGCCTCCTGTTACCTTCCGCCTAGACGCACAGTTCGGGACCCCCTACCCGAGATCCGCAGGTTTTGACACCGACATTGGTGCTTTCATTGAGAGTTCCTCTGTGTCGTCATCGTTAGGCTGGATGGCTCCTTTAATCGTCGATAGCGATGCAGTCTGGGGTGAGACTTTTCTCCTCGGACAGATCTTTGTATCTGGCGGCTCCGCACTGCGGGCCAACTCGCTTGGCCATCTGGAGCAGATCGAGAGTTACGCCCCTAGCCACCAGGTCAGGTTCGGAAGCTTAAACTACACGGCCGACATCCGCGGAGACTTGATCTTCGACGAATTCGAGCCCCTGCCGAGTGCGCCGCACGGTCACGATGAGCATGATTTAGCTCTACCATTGGACAGTGTTCAGGAAACCGCACCGGCAACCGCTCCGACCCTCAATTCGGAGCCAATTGCGCCATCCATGGACGGTTGGATAGACCCTGCCACGGAGTGCGCATTCTCAGCAGCGATCGAGCCGAGTATCGACCTTACCCTTCACGGGAGCCGTGACGCCGAACTACTGGATTCTTCCCCGGCCACGGACTCCGAACCGCCTGCGCCCGTGCCTATCGAATCCAACTGGGCGCCAATCATGGAGTTCAGCTCCGCGGATATCCTTCAGCACTCGCCCTTTGGCGACATACTGAACACATTAAAGTCTCTCTCCTTGTCAGGAGAGTCCTGGCCGAACTATGGCCGGCCAGATCGGGATGCGGACGACGAAGAAATTCACTGCCCACCCACCACCCACTTAGTAGCCACTGTCGATGATTTGACCGACATGCTCGCCTTCGACTCCGAAGACATCGACGGTATGGATGACGATGCAGGAGACGAACAGGAGCCACTGCCCACAGGGCACCAGACGCCCTCTTCATCATATGATGTATACATGGTGGACACACCCAAAGAAAACGATGACGAGGAACGGAAGGACGCAGTGAAGGATCGTTCCCGCGAGAAGCAGTCAGAGCGGTGGCATAAGCGCCGCTCCAAATCCCGCCTCGGCAGAATGAGTGATCATATAGACCCAGCAATAGAGTAGGGTGAGCCAGCGGACGACAAACACGGCATTGATCCACCGTCCGACCACGGCAACACGGATAATCAAACCGAACAACCCGACTCCGGCGAAGATAATAGTCCAGATGACATCACACCGGATAGGCACCTGGAGCAACAGAATACCCATCAAAGGCTTGTTGCCACTGCGAGGAGTCTGAAAAAGCAGAAGCAAAGGAGTGAAGTACTCAACACTGCAGCAAAGTACGGCGGTAGTCGCCACACAAAGAGCTAGCCGAAGCGAAAGCTGCTACCTGGATTTGATGAGGAGGCCTTAGATCCCCCGCAATCAAAAAACAAAACAGCCATCTGGTCGGGTAGACGACCTCGTGGCCAACATAGAGCGGCAAACGACGCCGCACACAAGCCAGTACGCGGTCCACGTGAGGGCTCGCATCAAAAGGACAGCGCAACCAGATCCATCTACGGGCCAAGAAAGCGCGCTCCAGCATGCAATGCAACACAACAAAAATCCGAACACCACGGTACACCCAAATACAGGGGTGCCGCACAACCCCTATGTTTCACCGATGAGGTCCTGGACCATGAATTTCCAGAGGGATTCAAACCCGTAAACATAGAGGCGTACGACGGAACAACAGACCCTGGGGTCTGGATTGAGGACTACATCCTCCATATCCACATGGCTTGAGGAAACGATCTCCACTCCATCAAGTACTTACCCCTCAAGCTCAAAGGGCCAGCTCGGCACTGGCTTAAAAGCCTCCCTGAAAACTCCATTGGAAGCTGGGAAGAGCTCGAAGACGCTTTTCGGGCAAATTTTCAAGGGACCTATGTCCGACCAACGGATGCAGATGATTTAAGTCATATAACTCAACAGCCCGGAGAGTCAGCCCAAAAGCTTTGGAACAGGTCTCTCACTAAAAAGAACCAAATAGTCGACTGTTCGGTCGCCGAAGCCTTAGCAGATTTCAAGCACAGCGTTCGAGACGAATGGCTTGCCAGACAGCTCGGCCAAGAAAAGCCGAAAACAATGGGAGCATTAACAAGCCTCATGACCCGCTTTTGCACGGGCGAGGACAGCTGGTTAGCCCGATGCAGCACCAGTGACCCAAGTACATCCGAAGTCAGGGACGGAAACAGGAAGCCACGACGCAGCAAAAACAAGCGCTGGAATAAAGAAGACAGCCCGAAGAGCATGGCGGTAAACACCGGATTCAGAAGCTCTCGGCCAGGTCAGCAAAAGCTGCCCTCCAAAGGCAACAGAGACGAACTGTCCAGCTTGAACAAGATTCTGGACAAACTATGTCAGATCCACAGCACCCTCGATAAACCTGCAAATCATACCCATAGAGAATGTTGGGTCTTCAAGCAGTCCGGCAAACTCAACGCCGAACACAAGGGGCAGGATACACCAAGCGAAGACAAGGACGAGCCTCGCAAGCAAAGCACTGGGGCACAGAAGAAATTCCCACCAGAAGTCAAAACAGTAAACGTGTTACACGTGATGAAGGGGAGAAACAAAGCGTCACTCCTAGAGACACATGCCCTAGGGCCTATCACCGCGGAGTTCTGTCACTGGTCGTCCAAACCGATCACCTTTGACCATCGGGATTACTCAGCAAGTATCCGGCATGCAGGATGGGCTGCCTTGGTGTTAGACCCGATAATTGACGGATACCACTTCACACGAGCCCTGATGTTCGGCGACAGTAGTTTAAACCTGATATATCAGGACACAGTCCGCAAAATGGGGATAGACCCAACAAAAATCAGCCATAGCAATACTACCTTTAAAGGAGTAATACCAGGCCCATAAGCCCATTGTAACATCCCAATTTTTATTAAAATTGGATGTTAATAGAATCATTCAATGCATATCATATTTCTTTGCACTTTGGAGTTTTTTTTAAATATTCAATATTTTTCCACTCGAGAAAAACAAATGAGAGGGGATAAGATGACTTCCTCAAAATTTAAAAGAGGGGGAAATTTTATTTTGAATATTTTTCTTAGTTTTGGAGTTGTTTGGTATTTATTTTATTTGCAAAGAGTGCATTAATTGCATTAGGAAAAATATTTTCAAAATGTTCTATGCTCAAGTTAATGTTCATTAGGCTCTAAATATTAAATAGTTATTTTAGAAATTATTGTGGTGTTTTTATTAATTCATTTGAATTAATTATGGCCACTTTAGGGTTCGGTGTTAAAAAAAACACAGGCACGCACTCACCCGCCTGGACCGAAACCAGTTCGGCCCAGGGACGCGCGCGCCTAGCCAGCCGCGCAGGCCAGCCGGCCCAGCTGGCCATTTGGCCCAAGGCCAGCGTCCCAGCGCCCGAAAAGACTCGCACCGGTCGACCGCCCAGCGCCCGCCCTCGCTCACCCCCTCTCGCTGCCGCTGCCAGGCGGGCCCCGCCTCGTCAGCTCACCCCCAACCTCCCGCACCGCACGGGATAAGCACCCTCACCGCCCTCCCGCAACCGCCGCTCGGCTCTCTCACGGATGAGGCTTATCCGCAGCTCTGTAGAGCTCCTAGCCGCGCCTATATAAAGGCCAAGACCCCCTCTGTCGATTCCGCCGTCCCGCATCTCTCCACGCCGCTCACAGCCGCCGCACTGCCCGTTCACATCTCGCCGGAGCCGCACACCTCGCTGGAGCAATTCGCTGCCCGTAGACCTCTCTGACCCTTCCTTTATTTGTAAAACTTCTTAGCCCGCCGAGGCGCATTCTTTTGACACTATTTTTGGCCTAGATCTCGTCGGAGACACCGCACCGTCGACGTCGGAGCCGCCGGAGCACCGAGCCCCGCCGTCCTCGCCCCGCCCCATCCGGACGCCGCCGACGCACCCCGACGCCACCATCCGGACGCCCTCGACGCGCCGCACCTCCCCGTCTTCTTCCCCGTCGACGAGGACCACTGCAGCCGCCGTCCCCTCCGCCGCCGAGCTGCCGCCGCCGTCCTCTACTTGTCGCCGGCCACCTCCAGCCACTATAAGCCGCCGCCCCACCCTCGCCCGTTAGATCGGACCCCAACGGTCCAGATTAGACTAGGTTCGTTTTTTTTATTTTCGCAAAGAGGTACGTGGTTAACCGCGGTATCCTTAGACCATGCGGTTTATTTAAACCGAGCTCGGTTTTTTTAGTTAGCCGCCGCTGTATTTCTTATTTAGCGGCCATTCACTATATAGCCTCCACAGAGGATGCTGCTCGGCCAGCCAGGAGCTGCCACGTGGCCAGGGACTTGTCTGCGATAATTTCTTTCTCTGTTTAGTCCCTATAATTAGCAGATTAGTCCCTGAGCTTAGATTAGCTATAACTTTTTAACCGTAGATCCAAACTCGATGAAACCAGCGCCAAAATGTTCGTCTCGAATAGCTTTATCCAGAAAGCCAACTTTGAAAACTTTTGGCCAAATTCAAATTTGAACTTTATTCATATTTGAATTCAAACTTCAAATGGCCATATCTCCTAAACCATAGCTCCGATTAACGTGATTCTTTTTGCACCGTGTCACTGTAGCTAAACCCTATCACCTAGACCTTTCTCAAAATATTTTCACACACTAGATTCTGCCCTTTATATTTTTTTTACTAGTATGCATAGTATGCACTATACTTCACATCACTTCCTGAACCATAGGCCCATGTTGTTTTACATTTAGAACATTTTTCATGCTAGGGTGATGTTTGTTCATTTAGTTTTTCCGAGACTTTTGCTTTGCATGTTATTCTTGGTTCTCTTGAGTGTTGCTTATGTTTGTTTATTTTTCTTTGCAATAGATTGCCCGGAGTGCGAAGCAGAATATTATCAGTCTTTAGAATTCAACTAGCAGTACCAAGGCAAGTTGCATCTTGATCATGTTTCATTACCTATGTTTTTATTATGCACTTAGTTCTTTGCGGTAGGACTGCATGGTAGGAAACTGGTGCCACATGACTTTGCTTACACCCAGTAGCTCATTGAAGTAGGTCTGAACCATATAACTTTGTCGCCATCATTTTACTTTATGTTGCTATGCTAAGTAGACGTGGATTGGGGAGTGATCATTGTGAGAGATGAGTGACAGTGTAGTAAATAAGACCTAAGTTAAATAATGAACTACCTGGGCGGAAACTTGTGGGAATGGTGGCGAAGTACAGTGGGGCACACATGGGAAATCCATGGTGGTGCACCACTAGTGGAAAGTCTGCTCAGGCTCAAGGAGATCACTCGTATTCTCATGTCTAGAAGCTTACGTGTGCAGCCACATGCCAATATGGGCTCTGGCTTAGCTGAGTAGTCAGTGTGCCCCCTTCCGGGATGGGCTAGCAGATGTAGAATGATGTAGGTGTACCGGCCTATCCGTGGGTTAAGGGGGAACATTTTCGAAAGTCTATGTCTTGATCTTCCGATCATGGAGGTGGTCGAGTCTTGTGGGGAAAAGTGCACAACCTCTGCAGAGTTTTCAACCTAATCGATTAGTCGTGTCCCTGGTTACGGACAACTTGAGCATCTAGTAGTGAAAATGTCGGGATATCTCCTCACCTTTAATTAAACAGTTGGGTTTTAAATGAAACCTGGGGACGGATGGAGTTGGATTTACCAACTCATCCTATGCAAATATGTAGTAGTAGAATAGCAATCCTTTCTAATAGGGAAAAACTAGCTTTATGCAAACAACTAAACTTAGAGCTTTCCACCAGCCAAACTGCATGTAAAAGTAGGTTCATTACACTATGATGTGACTTGCCAGTACATTCAATGTACTGACCCATTTTGGCTGCAACTTATCACGTTGCAGATATACCCGACGAGGATTAAGGTGCGATAGGTCGATGTTCTACACTCAACCTTGCTCGTGGAGTTGGACTCATTTACTACTTTGCTTCCACAGTATTTGTTTACTGGCTCTATGCCCTATTTTGTAATAAATGTTTTGCTCCTGGACTATCGATGTAATAAAGAGATGTGTGTTATTTCTGTTATTTCATCGAGTACTGTGTGTGCTAGCAAGTTGATCCAGGGAATAGCACGGTAAGCACAGAGACTTCGACTCTTATCGAGTCGGGTCGCTACAAGATGGTATCAGAGCACACGTTGACTGTAGGACGTGACCCATAGAAATGGAGAAAAGCCATAGGATAAAAACTATAGTTTTCATCTTCCATATATATCCTTTGGTCTCGTATCTTCTCTACTTCAATGCTAATTCTTCTCTTTTTCAAAATGTAGATGTCGTCCGCCCTTGTTGAATTCGAGCAGCCCGATGAGACAATGCCCTTTGGAAGGCAGCTGGTGAAGATCACGAAGCACCTGAAGATTGGGCTTCCCACATTCACTGGAACCTTCACCGCCACCATACCCGAAGAGACACGTTGGAGGATCGATGCTCATATCCCCGGACGCATCCTCGGAAACCGAACCAAGCCCATTGATTTCCATGTGGATACCGCAACATGGGGCTTGGGCAGGGGTATCGCTGCTCACATTGCTCTCGGACGCATTCGGGAGGTGTATGACGAAGACCTCAGGAGGACCTCCTTCGTGATGTACGGACGCCGTGACGCAAACGGAGATGTGGTGCGTACCCTGGAGGAAGAGACGATAGCATCCCATATCCAGGACATGGAGGAGCACATTCGCATGATGGAGCTGGAGCTGTCCGACAACATGGTCGTCATCAAGAACCTCATGACACGCAAGGCCGAGCTAGAGGAGGAGCTCCAGGACGCTCGCATCGAGCACGAAGGAGAGCTGGACGCACTACAGGAGAAGGTAGACGACCTGAAGCTTGAGCTCGAGGAGGCCGAGGAGAAGCTGGATGAGAGGGAGAACATCCAGGAGGATCACTTGTATGGTGCCTATGTCAGCCAGGAGAGAGACCAAAATGATGAGCTCGGAGATGACGACACGGAGAGCGATGCAAGGACACCCGATGTCGACATGGTTGACTGGTCCATATCTGATGAGAGTTAGATTTTATACCACCATGAGAGTTTAGAAATTCGATTTCGTATCCGATTAGTTTTATTTCATTTGTAAGACCTTGTCAAATCTTGTGACATGGCTTACCTTAGGTTCGATTATTTATGTGAACCTCTTTGTTTGAAATTGAATTGGAGTGATTTGAAGTTTTATTGCTATCATGTGCATATGGGTAGTGTGATTTTACTCGCTAGGCCTTGTTCTATTCTAACTCCTCATCCACTCTGAAACCCATCAGATGCCTTCAAGACGTGACCCTGGATTCAACTTTCCGCCGGAGCTTACGCAATTGATCCAACAACAGAATGCTCTTATGCAGATGCTCATTCAGAACTAGAACCAGAACAACAACAACAACAACAACAACAACCACCCACCGCCGCCACCCCCGGTTGACAGTCTTACCTGTTTTCTGAGGCTGAACCCACCCGTGTTCTCCAGCAGCACGGAGCCGATCGTCGCAGATGACTGGCTCCGTAAGATAGGAAGGGAACTGGCCACGGCAGGATGCAATGATGTGGAGAAAGTGAAGTTTGCTGCCCACCAGCTGGATGGACCGGCAGCCGCTTGGTGGGAGAACTACACCACCACATACCCCATGGAGAATGTGACTTGGGATCAGTTCCAGCGGGCGTTCCGCACTGCTCATGTTTCAGCTGGAGCCATGAGTCTGAAGAAGAAGGAGTTCCGCAGCTTGCGCCAGGGAGGACGCACGGTATCTCAGTATGTTGATGAGTTCAGTAAGTTGGCCCGTTACGCCCCAGAAGACGTGGCCACCGATGCAGCCAAGCAGGAGAAGTTTCTGGAGGGACTGAATGATGAGTTGGGAGTTCAGTTGACTGTGGCAACATTTTCGAACTATCAGAAGCTGGTTGATAAGGCTATCATTCTTGAAGGCAAGCACCAGCAGATGGAGAATCGTAAGAGGAAGTACGGTCATGGGAAGTATAACTCGGGAGTTCAACAGAAACCCCGCTACAGCCCGTACTCAGGGAGTTCTGGATCAGGCACTAGCAAGTTTGGAGGGAATCACCATAACCATGGGGGCCACAGTCATCATGGCGGGAATGGACACAACCACCATGGTCACAAGCAGGGCAATGGTAATGGAGGAAATGGCAATCAGCAGCATTTCAATTCTTCCACACCGATGAAGAAGGACCTGAGTCACATCACCTGCTTCAAGTGCAAGAAGACGGGTCACTACTCCAATGAGTGCCCTGAGGCGCAGAATGGAAATGGAAATGGCAATGGGAGTTCTGGAGGCAAGAAGCCCAATCCTTTCACTAAGGGACATGTGAATCATGTCAATGTGGAAGAGGTTTATGAGCAGCCTGACGCAGTGATTGGTAAGTTCTTGGTTAATTCATTTCCAGCACTCATTCTTTTTGACACTGGTGCATCACATTCATTCATATCAAGGGGATTTGTGGATAAACATAAGTTGCCTACCATAGCTCTTAAGGCACCCATTCTAGTGAGTTCCCCACGAGCCGAATCTATGGCTGGTCAGGGATGTTTCCAATTGCCTTTAAACATAGGAGGGCATGTTTTTCCCACAGATATGATTATACTAGAATCACAAGGGTTGGATGTAATCCTGGGGATGGATTGGATGTCCAAGTATGAGGGAAACATTGATTGTGCTAGTAGGTCGATTTTTCTCACCACCCCGGAAAAGAAGAGGATCAAGTACGTATCCAGGCTTAAGCCTAAGAGGACTCAGGTGAACTCTCTTACGGGGGTTGTCCAGGAAGAAGTACCAGTGGTGAAAGATTATCCCGATGTATTTCTGGATGAGTTACCGGGTATGCCGCCAGATCGAGAGATTGAGTTTTTGATTGAGTTGCTTCCAGGCACGGGGCCTATCTCCAAGAGGCCGTATTGAATGCCTGCTAATGATTTGTAGGAAGTCAAGAAACAGATTAAGGAGTTACTAGAGAAAGGGTATATTCGCCCGAGTTCGTCACCTTGGGGAGCCCCAGTACTTTTAGTGGAGAAGAAGGATGGAACCTTGAGGATGTGTGTGGATTACCGCTCTTTGAATGAGGTGACCATCAAGAACAAGTATCCCCTACCGATGATCAATGACTTGTTTGACCAGCTAGAAGGAGCTAGTGTTTTCTCCAAGATTGATCTTCGATCGGGTTATCGCCAATTGAAGATTCATGAGAAGGATATACCCAAGACAGCTTTTACCACAAGGTATGGGCTTTATGAGTATACAGTCATGTCCTTTGGTTTGACTAATGCCCCTGCCTATTTTATGAGCATGATGAACAAAGTATTCATGGAGTTCCTGGATAAGTTTGTTGTGGTATTCATTGATGACATATTGGTTTACTCCAAGAACGAGGAGGAACACACCGAACATCTGCGTTTAGTTTTGGAGAAGCTCAGAGAACATCAACTTTATGCCAAGTTCAGCAAGTGTGAATTTTGGCTGAAGGAAGTCGGATTCCTTGGACATGTAGTGTCAGGTGAAGGGATTGCAGTGGACCCTACCAAGGTAGAGTCAGTCACGGAATGGAATGCACCCACCACAGTTGGCGAGATTCGTAGTTTCCTTGGACTTGCTGGTTATTACCGGAGATTTATTGAAAATTTCTCCAAGATTGCAAGGCCCATGACAGCGTTGTTGAAGAAGGACACCAAGTTCGTCTGGACTGAAGAGTGTGAAGCCAGCTTTCAAGAGTTGAAAAAGCGTTTGGTTACAGCCCCAGTGCTAATCCTGCCTGACATACACAAGGACTTTCAGGTGTATTGTGATGCGTCACGTCAGGGACTTGGAGGTGTTCTTATGCAAGAGGGAAAAGTGGTAGCTTATGCTTCACGACAGCTTCGATCTCATGAGTTAAACTATGCCACACATGATTTGGAGTTGGCAGCTGTAGTGCATGCACTCAAGACATGGAGACACTATCTCATTGGGAATCATTGTGATGTTTACACGGATCACAAGAGTTTGAAGTATATCTTCACACAGAAAGAGTTAAATCTCAGGCAAAGGAGGTGGTTGGAACTTATAAAGGATTATGACATGAGTCTGCATTATCATCCAGGAAAAGCCAACGTTGTGGCAGATGCCTTGAGCCGTAAGAATTATGTTAATACCCTTACAGCAGGAGGTTTACCTCAGGAGTTATGTGATGAGCTTCGAGACCTTCAATTGGAAATAGTTCCAAGAGGTTATGTTGCCGCACTCGAGGTGTAGTCCACCTTGTTGGTAAGGATCAGAGAAGCCCAGAAGTCGGACCAAGGTATTGCTGAGATCAAAGAAATGATGAGCAAAGGGAAAGCAGAAGGATTCCATGAGGATGAACATGGAACCATATGGTTTGAGCAACGGATTTGTGTACCCAATGACCCGGAAATCAGGAAGTTGATTCTTCAGGAGGCTCATGACTCACCGTATTCAATACACCCAGGCAATACCAAGATGTATTTGGACTTGAAGGAAAGTTTTTGGTGGGCCGGTATGAAGCGAGAAATTGCCGAGTATGTGGCAATATGTGATGTATGTCAGAGAGTAAAGGCAGAACATCAGAAACCAGCAGGATTACTTCAGCCGTTGCCGATACCTGATTGGAAATGGGATAAACTTGGTATGGACTTTATCATGGGGTTACCCAGGACCCGTTCAGGTTATGATTCCATTTGGGTAATAGTGGACCGTTTGACCAAGGTTGCTCACTTCATTCCACTGAAGACCACCTATACAAGTGCTAAGCTGGCAAAGATATATATGACCAGGATTGTATGTCTGCATGGAGTTCCAAGGAGCATCGTATCGGATAGAGGAACACAGTTTACCTCAAAGTTTTGGAAACAGTTACACGAAACTTTGGGTACCAGGCTAGAGTTCAGTACGACCTTCCACCCACAAACTGATGGGCAGACAGAGAGAGTCAATCAGATTCTAGAGGACATGTTGAGAGCGTGTGCGCTAGATTATGGGTCTAGCTGGGATGATAACTTACCCTACGCAGAGTTCTCATACAACAACAGCTACCAAGCCAGTTTGTAGGTGGCCCCTTTCGAGGCATTGTATGGAAGGAAATGCAGGACACCCTTGATGTGGAATGGAGTTGGAGATCGCAAAATGTTTGGACCTGATTTGATCATGGATTCTGAGGAGAAGGTCAAGTTGATTCGTGACAGACTTAAGATAGCTCAGTCAAGGCAGAAAAGTTATGCCGATACTAATGCAAGGAAGTGATCTATGAAGTGGGAGATAGAGCATATCTTCGCGTGTCTCCACTTTGAGGTATTAAGAGATTTGGAGTCAAAGGAAAGTTAGCACCACAATTTGTGGGGCCATACAGAGTTCTGGAACGCAGAGGAGAGGTTGCATACCAGTTGGAATTACCAGAGGCTTTGTCAGGAGTTCATGATGTGTTTCATGTTTCCCAGTTGAAGAAGTGTCATGCAGAGATGGCAGAGATCCCTTTAAGAGATACAGTGCCACTAGAAGCAATTCAATTGGAAAGCGATCTGACTTATGAGGAGAAACCTATTAAGATTCTTGAGACGGCAGAAAGAATCACTCGTACCAAGATCATCAAGTTCTGCAAAGTTCAGTGGAGTCACCACACCGAGGAGGAAGCTACTTGGGAACGAGAGGAAGATCTTAGACAGGACCATTCACAACTTTTTGCTGGCCAACCCGAATCTCGAGGACGAGATTCATCTTAAGGGGGGTAGGTTTGTAACATCCCAATTTTTATTAAAATTGGATGTTAATAGAATCATTCAATGCATATCATATTTCTTTGCACTTTGGAGTTTTTTTTAAATATTCAAATACTATTTTTCCACTCGAGAAAAACAAATGAGAGGGGATAAGATGACTTCCTCAAAATTTAAAAGAGGGGGAAATTTTATTTTGAATATTATTCTTAGTTTTGGAGTTGTTTGGTATTTATTTTATTTGCAAAGAGTGCATTAATTGCATTAGGGAAAATATTTTCAAAATGTTCTATGCTCAAGTTAATGTTCATTAGGCTCTAAATATTAAATAGTTCTTTTAGAAATTATTGTGGTGTTTTTATTAATTCATTTGAATTAATTATGGCCACTTTAGGGTTCGGTGTTAAAAAAACACAGGCACGCAGTCACCCGCCTGGACCGAAACCAGTTTGGCCCAGGGACGCGCGCGCCCAGCCAGCCGCGCAGGCCAGCCGGCCTAGCTGGCCATTTGGCCCAAGGCCAGCGTCCCAGCGCCCGAAAAGACTCGCACCAGTCGACCGCCCAGCGCCCGCCCTCGCTCACCCCCTCTCGCTGCCGCTGCCAGGCGGGCCCCGCCTCGTCAGCTCACCCCCAACCTCCCGCACCGCACGGGATAAGCACCCTCGCCGCGCTCCCGCAACCGCCGCTCGGCTCTCTCGCGGATGAGGCTTATCCGCAGCTCCGTAGAGCTCCTAGCCACGCCTATATAAAGGCCAAGACCCCCTCTGTCGATTCCGCCGTCCCGCATCTCTCCACGCCGCTCACAGCCGCCGCGCTGCCCGTTCGCATCTCGCCGGAGCCGCACACCTTGCCGGAGCAATTCGCCGCCCGTAGACCTCTCTGACCCTTCCTTTATTTGTAAAACTTCTTAGCCCGCCGAGGCGCATTCTTTTGACACTATTTTTGCCCTAGATCTCGTCGGAGACGCCGCACCGTCGACGTCGGAGCCGCCGGAGCACCGAGCCCCGCCGTCCTCGCCCCGCCACGTCCAGACGCCGCCGACGCACCCCGACGCCACCATCCGGACGCCCTCGACGCACCGCACCTCCCCGTCTTCTTCCCCGTCGACGAGGACCACCGCAGCCGCCGTCCCCTCCGCCACCGAGCCGCCGCCGCCGTCCTCTACTTGTCGCCGGCCACCTCCAGCCACTTTAAGCCGCCGCCCCACCCTCGCCCGTTAGATCGGACCCCAACGGTCCAGATTAGACTAGGTTCGTTTTTCTTCGCGAAGAGGTACGTGGTTAACCGCGGTTTCCTTAGACCATGCGGTTTATTTAAACCGAGCTCGGTTTTTTTTAGTTAGCCGCCGCCGCTGTATTTCTTATTTAGCGGCCATTCGCTATATAGCCTCCACAGAGGACGCTGCTCGGCCAGCCAGGAGCTGCCACGTGGCCAGGGACTTGTCTGCGATAATTTCTTTCTCTGTTTAGTCCCTATAATTAGCAGATTAGTCCCTGAGCTTAGATTAGCTATAACTTTTTAACCGTAGATCCAAACTCGATGAAACCAGCGCCAAAATGTTCGTCTCGAATAGCTTTATCCAGAAAGCCAACTTTGAAAACTTTTTGCCAAATTCAAATTTGAACTTTATTCAGATTTGAATTCAAACTTCAAATGGCCATATCTCCTAAACCATAGCTCCGATTGACGTGATTCTTTTTGCACCGTGTCACTGTAGCTAAACCCTATCACCTAGACCTTTCTCAAAATATTTTCACACACTAGATTCTGCCCTTTATATATATTTGTTTTTACTAGTATGCATAGTATGCACTATACTTCACATCACTTCCTGAACCATAGGCCCATGTTGTTTTACACTTAGAATATTTTTCATGCTAGGGTGATGTTTGTTCATTTAGTTTTTCCGAGACTTTTGCTTTGCATGTTATTCTTGGTTCTCTTGAGTGTTGCTTATGTTTGTTTATTTTTCTTTGCGATAGATTGCCCGGAGTGCGAAGCAGAATATTATCAGTCTTTAGAATTCAACCAGCAGTACCAAGGCAAGTTGCATCTTGATCATGTTTCATTACCTATGTTTTTATTATGCACTTAGTTCTTTGCGGTAGGACTGCGTGGTAGGAAACTGGTGCCACATGACTTTGCTTACACCCAGTAGCTCATTGAAGTAGGTCTGAACCATATAACTTTGTCGCCATCGTTTTACTTTATGTTGCTATGCTAAGTAGACATGGATTGGGGAGTGATCATTGTGAGAGATGAGTGACAGTGTAGTAAATAAGACCTAAGTTAAATAATGAACTACCTAGGCGGAAACTTGTGGGAATGGTGGCGAAGTACAGTGGGGCACACATGGGAAATCCATGGTGGTGCACCACTAGTGCACCGTCCGCTCAGGCTCAAAGAGATCACTCGTATTCTCATGTTTAGAAGCTTACGTGTGCAGCCACATGCCAATATGGGCTCTGGCTTAGCTGAGTAGTCAGTGTGCCCCCTTCCGGGATGGGCTAGCAGATGTAGAATGATGTAGGTGTACCGGCCTATCCATGGGTTAAGGGGGAACATTTTCGAAAGTCTATGTCTTGATCTTCCGATCATGGAGGTGGTCGAGTCTTGTGGGGAAAAGTGCACAACCTCTGCAGAGTTTTCAACCTAATCGATTAGTCGTGTCCTTGGTTACGGACAACTTGAGCATATAGTAGTGAAAATGTCGGGATATCTCCTCACCTTTAATTAAACAGTTGGGTTTTAAATGACACCTGGGGACGGATGGAGTTGGATTTACCAACTCATCCTATGCAAATGTGTAGTAGTAGAATAACAATCCTTTCTAATAGGGAAAAACTAGCTTTATGCAAACAACTAAACTTAGAGCTTTCCACCAGCCAAACTGCATGTAAAAGTAGGTTCATTACACTATGATGTGACTTGCCAGTACATTCAATGTACTGACCCATTTTGGCTGCAACTTATCACGTTGCAGATATATCCGACGAGGATTAAGGTGCGATAGGTCGATGTTCTACACTCAACCTTGCTCGTGGAGTTGGACTCATTTACTACTTTGCTTCGGCAGTATTTGTTTACTGGCTCTATGCCCTATTTTGTAATAAATGTTTTGCTCCTAGACTATCGATGTAATAAAGAGATGTGTGTTATTTCTGTTATTTCATCGAGTACTGTGTGTGCTAGCAAGTCGATCCAGGGACTAGCACGGTAAGCACAGAGACTTCGACTCTTATCGAGTCGGGTCGCTACACCCATTGCACGGGCTCCCTACTACTAGAGGTTATATTCGGCTTTCCCGATAACTTCCGCAGCGAAAAGTTAACCTTCCACATCGCTCTGTTCCAAAGTGGCTATCAAGCACTACTCGGACGCGAAGCTTTCGCTCGCTTTAACGCAATACTGCATTACGCTTCTCTCATGCTTAAGATGCCCGGTCCACGTGGCATCATTACAGTAAATGGAAATATTGAGCGCTCCTTGCACGCGGAAGACTGTGCGGCTGCCTTGGCAGCCGCATACTAAACGGCCTCACCAACTAGAGCATCTGACAGGTCGTTAAGACCACGAACACGGTTAGACGAGTCAGGTGTAGCTATATATAATTGATACAGGTTTGATGGCTATACCCCTATAACAATACAAGGGGCTCAACGCGTGTAAACAAGTGGCAATTAGGCTCAACTTTACTCATCTTGAACTGTACATGGTTTATTTAGTATAACCTACCTTTTGCACGACAACTTTTCAGCTAAGTTCCTCTCTTTTACAAATGACCATCGTGCTACACCCGTCTAGGATACGGCACAACGGAGACACAAGCGCAGACGTGCAGCAGGGACCCGTTCCAAGGATTCTTTTTAGATTAAGACCCTGTGTAAACCTTTTTTACTGTCTCTTGTTGATACACATCCCCCGGATTCTCAGTACAATTGAGAAGGATGCTGGCGTATTGGCATGTGGCCACGTCAGAATATTGCATGTACCTGGACACCAGGGGCTTATTACAAAGGGCACTATTTAGCCCGGTTTACATCATAAAGACCAAATACCTTAGGGAGTGTTTGGCATCGCGAGTTTGGCCACCTTATATGCATCAGCTCCGAATCATGTCTTTGGTCAAATGTTGGGTTTGCCCGGCTCCTGTGTTTTGCTGCCTTACGTTCCGCTCTATCGGCTAAGGCGGCACGAGGAGAACTACTATGATTGTGCCCTGGTTCATCCGGACGAGCACCTCAGTAGAGAAAGCCGAAAACTGACTGTCATGATATAGCGTGAGACTGGTCAACCACTCGATGACCTAGCGGAATCTTCGGGATTCCTCCGCCTTAACGAAGGGCCGTTTCCCGGCCAGGCATGTACGCGCCCCGAATTCAGATGAGCGCGGAGCCACCAGGGGCTATACAGTAGCCCCACTGTCAAGCTCCTCTGGCTAAGTGAAAGTGTTAAAGCATTATAGTCTGATTGCCTAGTTCGCTGCGTTATCACCTCCTTAATGGACCAAGACGTTGGATCAAGTGTGAACATGCGTCTTCTGCGAGCACCCCCGCATTATATGCGTGGGGGCTGAAGCCGACGACTGCCATCTTTCAGGTTATATACATATATACATAAACGGCCGCACATGAGGTATTATAATTCTTTCAGGCACAAGTATAAAATAGCCTTTACAATTCAGTAAAACATTGTTTTTCAATGGGAATACATGTCATTAGAACATAATATTCTTCGAGCACTGCGCTTCTATTGAACGAGCGCCCTCAAGAACTTCTCGAAGGTAGTGCTCGGCTGGTACTCGGCTCTCGTCCGAATCTTGGGCTGCAATGGCGGTGGCCTCCATCTCCGCCCAGTATGTCATCACACGGGCAAGGGCTCCGCGCACCCTCTACGCACGCCGACCTCTTCATCGCGTTGATGGGCGGCATTGCACCAAGGAACTGCTACACCAAACTAAAATAACTGTTCGGCTTTGGCCTTTCCGGACACAGATGATCCACAACAGACCTCATGGCGAGTCTGGACAACCTATTCAGCTCGGCCCATTCGGCCAACCGATCAGTCAATGGAAGCGGACGCTCTGGAACGTTAAATTGTGACCAGAACAACTTTTCCACTTCGCGATCTTTTTTATCTCGGAAGTATTCGGCCGCATCGGCAGCACTCGCCGCTAAGTCCAGATATGCGTTCGCAGAACTCCACAGCCGGTCCAAAGGGGCGTACCTAGGATCTCCGAACTTCATCCGCAGCATAAAGGGCTTCCCAGCCACGATATCCCCGGCTTGACGCAGCTCCTCCTTCATCGCTCTCATTTTAGAGCGGGTGTCTTTGGTCTCCATCGTGGCCTTCTCCAAGTCTGTCCTCTTCGCTCGATCTTCCTTTTCAAGAAGCTCGTAACGGTCAGCGGCATTCTTCAATTCCATAGCCATCCTGGCTATCTCCTCCTTGCTTTGGCAGTGAGCAGCCTGTTCGGCTTTCAGCTCCTTAATTGCCTTTAGGGAAGCCGCATCGCTTTTCCTAGCTTGTTCTTTGGCTCGGGCAAGTTCCACCCGAAGGTTCTCCACGGCCGCAGCTCCATCTGCATTCACACACATGTTATAGATACTGACGTCATGCTCCTCTTCCATGTGTCGCCGGAGGAATCACATACCTTGTGCCTCGTCAAGCCCCTTGTTGACAAGTACGATGTCGGTATCTGCCACGTCAAGATGCCGCTTTAGCTTGGCAAACTCATTAGTCCGGCTGGCCACCGGACCCTCCGCCACCTGCATATTAAGGCGGCACGATTATTCCTGGGACTATGATCCTCTGTGCGCCATCGTCTTCGACAGCACCCAGAGTCTCAGGGGCTACTATCTACACAGGGCACATCTAAAAATGTGTGGTACTGTCAAAAATGTACATCATTTTGTGTACCTCAAAACCCGTCAATAGACTCATAAAGGCTTACTGCAACCCGCTTTTGGCGGACGAAATCCTTTCAATCACAGTACCCATCAACATGCAGTGCTCTTCTGAGATCGCCGCTTGCTCTAGCAGATCCCTCAGTACGTCCGACCGTACACCAGACGGTGCCGGACTCTTTCGATTGCCCTCTTCAAAAGCCGAATACTGAGGACTTCGGGTGGCCATAGGATTACCTTCTGGCCTTGCCGGATCAGGAGAAACCCTCCTCGACGACACCTCGGGGTCGCCCACCTCATGAGGCGGTATGGCAGGGGGAGGCGTTTCGCTCTCCATCATCTCTGGAAGAAGATCCCCTGAAGACAAGCTCTGCTGAGAAGGGCTAAGATCCAAACTGCAAGATAAATGCTTCGGTTATTTTCCTCAGAATTAAGGCAAGATATTTTCATTATTATGTACCCTTTTACTTACAGCTCGGTGGAGGGCTGATCCCCTTGAGAGCATAGTGCAGCCAGGGTATCCCCCAGGGCAGGACCCTTTGGTGAAGATTTCTTCCCCCGTTTGGAGACCATTGTCTCCGGGTCCTCGGAGGCGGTCCTCTTCCTTCCCTGGGGAGAGGAAGTTCCAGTCCCTCCTCCCCGGCTAACCTCCTTTGCGGAGGCACAAGCTTCCTTGTTCCCCCCGTTCATCTTCTCCTAAGGGCACTTGATAAGGCGCGATCTCCAGCATCCTGGTTAGCACGGGATTTGGTGAGGTCTCAGGG
This sequence comes from Triticum monococcum, assembly GCA_034509565.1. Classification (NCBI taxonomy): domain Eukaryota; kingdom Viridiplantae; phylum Streptophyta; class Magnoliopsida; order Poales; family Poaceae; genus Triticum; species Triticum monococcum. The sequence continues at coordinate 196,559,135 of CM067842.1, read as the reverse complement.
AGGGGGGTCGGACACCTGATCAACTTTGCCTTCGCTATCTAATCCTTGTCAAAGAGCGGCTTTTTTAGGGCGATGTTGCGATAAATAAACGGACAATGTGTTCGGATGTGGGGCTACTTACTTGGGTATCCGGGCGATTGCGGCTCAGACCTGCATCCTCAGTGATGTCCGGACACATTATTTGTGGTCCAAAGAACAATTTGTACATCTCCTCGGGCGTCATGCCGAGGAAGTGTTTGATAGCTCGCGGTCCCTCCAGGTTGAACTCCCACACGCAAAGGGGACGGTGTTTGCAAGGCTGGACTCGACGAACTAGCAAAACTTGCACTACCATAACCAGACTGAAATCTCTCTCAAAGAGATCTCGGATACGGCTTTGCAGTATTGGCACGTCCTTGGCTAGACCCCAGCTCGGCCCCTTGCTGATCCATGACATCAGTTGTGGTGGAGGGCCTGAGCGAAAGGTGGGGGCAGCTACCCACTTGGCACTATGGGGAGTTGAGATGTAGAACCACTCCCGCTGCCACAATCCGGACACCTCTGGGAAGCTACCCTCGGGCCATGGAGCGTCAGGGATTTTGCTTATTGAAGCACCTCCGCACGCTACATGCTGCCCCTCAATCATCTTCGCCTTCACATCGAAGGTCTTGAGCCATAGGCCGAATTGAGGGGTAATGCGGAGGAAGGCCTCACATACGACAATAAATGACGAAATGTGAAGAAGGGAATCCGGGGCCAGATCGTGAAAATCTAGCCCATAATAGAACATAAGACCCCTAACAAAGGGATCCAGAGCGAGGCCTAGTCCTCGGAGGAAGTGGGAGACGAACACGACGCTCTCGTTGGGTTCGGGAGTAGGGACGACTTGCCCTCGGGCAGGCAGCCGATGCGAAATTTCGGCGGTCAGATATCTGGCCTCTCTCAACTTCTTGATGTCCTCCTCCGTGACGGAGGAAGGCATCCACCGACCTTCAAGGTTGGATCCGGACATAGTTGAAGGTCCAAAGTGCCTAAACCTGAGCTTTGGGTGTTGGAACTCGAGGCGGGAGGCGGATTCGATTAAGATCGATAGGAAAAAGCCTTATACCCTTTATAAAGAGGGTGAATATCAAGCGTCCTCCTCGTGGCCGTTTGGGACTTGCCTAAGATCTAGGAATCCTACCCATAGGCACGGTTGGGTTACCCGTGTCCGTATTGATGAGAATCCCGTGATAAAGGGGACATGATCTCTGCTTCGACAAGACGTGCCAAGGAAACGGCCTCGCGAAACACGCTGAGATGGGTTATGAAAAACGATTCGAATAAAGACCTGGCTGTGGTGTGATGTCACACTACGGGGTACGTCAGCAGATTAGATTTGTGGAAATATTATTCTCTCTACGGTGGTATGTGGAACTCGTTTTGCAGAGCCGGACACGATCCTCGTGTTCAAAATCTTCTATGAAGTATTTGGAGGACGAACCCGCCTTGCAATGCTGAAGACAATCTGCGCGCCGGACTCATCGTCATTGAAAGCCTGGTTCAGGGGCTACTGAGGGAGTCCTGGATTAGGGGGTATCCGGACAGCCGGACAATATCCTTTGGCCGGACTGTTGGACTATGAAGATACAAGATTGAAGACTTCATCCCGTGTCCGGATGGGACTCTCCTTGGCGTGGAAGGCAAGCTTGGCAATACGGATATGTATATCTCCTTCCTTGTAACCGACTTTGTGTAACCCTATCAAGGTTGTCAGAATCGTGATTTTGAATCGAATCGGAGCTCTGATGGCAGGATCGCAAATCGTAGAATCTTCACTATCAGGATCGTAGAAACGTAGATTCCATGAACTAAAATCATAGAATCAGGGTTGTAAGTTTGAATCGTAAAGTTGTAGAATCGTATAACAGAATCGCGATTCTGACAACCTTGAACCCTATCCCCCTCCTGTGTCTATATAAACCGGAGGGTTTAGTCCGTAGAACAACAGACAATCATACCATAGGCTAGCTTCTAGGGTTTAGCCTCTTCAATCTCATGGTAGATCAACTCTTGTACTACTCATATTGTCAAGAACAATCAAGCAGGACGTAGGGTATTACCTCCATCAAGAGGGCCCGAACCTGGGTAAACATCGTGTCCCCCGCCTCCTGTTACCATCCGCCTAGACGCACAGTGCAGGACCCCCTACCCAAGATCCGATGGTTTTGACACCGACAGAGGCTTAGACCCAATGTTCGACCCATTTTGCATATGGGGAAATGAGATGTCCATGAATATTAGTCAAGTCAAGAAACTCAGAAAGATTGTCAGGATGAAGAAACTTGCGACGAATAATAACAAGATCTTTCTTTGCACAATGAAGAAGACATCAGTCAACTATAGGATGGTACTAACTCTTTGACCTTGTTTTTACCCCTTGCGCCATTTCAAAATTTATAAGAGTGATTTATGCATATCTTTGTTTTCAGTACTTTTCAAAGCAGTTCATCGATGATTACCTCTCAAACCACCTGCATGGTCAAGAGGCGAGGAAGGTATTCATTCAACACCCACGGTACAATATTGAAGTCTTGCTGAAGAGGACGAAGGTTGGGCGGGCAATTATCCATAGCCACTGGCCTAAAGTTGCAAGGACATTCAACATCACTGAAGGCTCAATATTTGCCTTTAGCTTCTGCAGTTTCCCAAATGATATTCATCTGTCTATTTACCATGTATGATGCTACTTTCCAAAGGGTTTTGATGTTGCATGTGAAACTTGGTGCTGTTGTGTAATGGCGTAACTGAGTGCCGAAGCTATCTGATGTAATTCGATTTATGAAATCCTGGTTGCTATTATACGGATATGAAATATCTGGTGTGTTTTATAAGAAATATCAATTTGATTGGTACATGGATTATCAATAATAGGCTAATTACCCTGCTTATTGGGGTTCTCTATTGCAGACGGTTACTCAGACAGCACCGTGGGCGATGAACTCAAACAACTCGCATGGTTTCTAGAAAGTAGGCGTGTTCGATCAACTAACAATGACACACGACTTCCGGCAAAGAACTGTTTGCGTTAGGACACCTTGCACAAACGTTTCCACACAAAAAACTATGTGTGATATACATAAGAACGAAAATGATTTTCTGGGGTTCATCGTGTGGGATGTACATACGACCGAAAACAATTGGGTTTCCATGCCCCGCTAGATCACCCACGAGCTCATTTTGTGTGCCAGGAGGGCATATCCCCGACAATTTCTGGGTCGTGTGGGAAGGACCCCCCTATCATCGTCACTTACCAGGCGACGGTTCGAAATGACATCGCAGAAAGGGGTTAAAAACCGTTTGTATAGTGCGTCGTTGTACCAGTGACTACTTTGATAGTCTTGAGAAAACCCCATTCAACTATATAATGGGAGTAATGTTGGATCAACGTGAATACTTTAGGGATTATCACTTGACACAAAAAGGGAAATTATTATGGGATCAAATTCATATGTTGCATTGGTATGCTTGGGAGCTATGCTTGAGATATGATTATACTTGGTGCTCTACAATGAACGCTCCAGACCTTCCCTTTTCATGCAAATTTAATGATAATCAAACCTTAGATTCTTATGCTAATGGTATATATGATTACTATGATGTGGAACGAATAGAAGAATTTGTTGCTTTTAAGGGTGCTTATGAAATTAAATCTTTGTTTGAAAAGTTTAAAGATTTTGATAATTCAGTTTATAGACCTGAAAATTTTGGTATCCTTAAATATTGCTATGATAATTATAAATACAATTCCGATATTGATGCATTTATTGAGAAAGTCTCCGTTGTGCAAGAAGAGACTATTATTTTGTAGGAGTCTATGAAAGAAGGAATTGATGAAACTGTGAGCTCGTTGATGAAAAATATGAGGAGGAGAGCAAAGAACAAATGGAGGAATAGTGGATTTATCACCCATGCCCACCTTCTAATGAGAGTAACTATTAGTTTCCCTTCGTTCTTACCGAAGGATGAATGCTATGATAATTGTGTTGGGGAACGCAGTATTTCAAAAAAATTCCTACGATCACGCAAGATCTATCTAGGCGATGCATAGCAACGAGAGGGGAGAGTATGTCTACGTACCCTCCTAGACCAAAAGCGGAAGCGTTAAGAAATGTGGTTGATGTAGTAGAACGTCTTCGCGATCCAACCAATCAAGTATTGAACGCATGGCACCTCCGCGATCTGCACATGTTCAGCTCGGTGACGCCCCTCGTACTCTTGATCCAGTTGAGGCTGATGGAGAGTTTCGTCAGCACGGCGGCGTGTTGACGGTGATGATGAAGTTTACTAGCGTAGGGCTTCACCTAAGAACTAGAACGATATGACTGAGGTGTGTATCTGTGGAGGGGGGCACCACACACGGCTAAAACAATTGTCAACTTGTGTGTCTATGGGGGCCCCCCTCCCCCGTATATAAAGGAGGGGAGGAGGGGGGCGGCCGGCCCTCATGGTGCACCCCCAAGGGGGGGTTCCTACTCCTACTAGGAGTAGGTTTCCCCCCTTTTCTAGTCCTAATAGGAGGGGGGAGGAAGGGGAAGAGAAGAAGAAGGAAAGGGGGGCCGCCCCTTCCCAATTCGGATTGGGCTTGGGGGCACGCCCCCACCTCCTGGCCGCCTCCTCTCTCTTCCACTAAAGCCCATGTAGGCCCATTAAGCCCCGGGCGGTTCCGGTAACCCCCCAATTCTCCGGCATATGCCCGAACTCATCCGAAACCATTCCGGTGTCCAAACATAACCTTCCAATATATCAATCTTCATGTCTTGACCATTTTGAGACTCCTCGTCATGTCCGCGATCACATCCGGGACTCCGAACTATCTTCGGTACATCAAAACACATAAATTCATAATAATCAATCGTCATCGAACATTAAACGTGCGGACCCTACGGGTTCAAGAACTATGTAGACATGGCCGAGACTCATCTCCGGTCAATAACCAATAGCGGAACCTAGATGCTCATATTGGTTCCTACATATTCTACGAAGATCTTTATCGGTCAAACTGCATAACAACATACGTTGTTCCCCTTGTCATCGGTATGTTACTTGGCTGAGATTCGATCATTGGTATCATCAGACCTAGTTCAATCTTGTTACTGGCAAGTCTCTTTACTCATTCCGTAATGCAACATCCTGCAACTAACTCATTAGTCACATTGCTTGCAAGGCTTATAGTGATGTGCATTACCGAGAGGGCCCAAAGATACATCTCCGATAATCGGAGTGACAAATCCTAATCTCGATCTACGCCAACTCAACAAACACCATCGGAGACATCTGTAGAGCATCTTTATAATCACCCAGTTACGTTGTGACGTTTGATAGCACACTAAGTGTTCCTTCGGTATTCGGGAGTTGCACAATCTCATAGTCATAGGAACATGTATAAGTTATGGAGAAAGCAATAGCAATAAACTACACGATCATAGTGCTAAGCTAACGTATGGGTCAAGTCAATCATATCATTCTCTAATGATGTGATCCCGTTTATGAAATGACAACTCATGTCTATGGTTAGGAAACTTAACCATCTTTAATTAACGAGCTAGTCAAGTAGAGGCATACTAGTGACACTCTGTTTGTCTAATTATTCACACATGTACTAAGTTTCCAGTTAATACAATTCTAGCATGAATAATAAACATCTATCATGATATAAGGAAATATAAATAACAACTTTATTATTGCCTCTAGGTCATATTTCCTTCAGTCTCCCACTTGCACTAGAGTCAATAATCTAGATTACATTGTAATGATTCCAACACCCATGGAGTCTTGCTGTTGATCATGTTTTGCTCGTGAGAGAGGCTTAGTCAACGGGTCTGCAACATTCAGATCTGTATGTATCTTGCAAATCTCTATGTCTCCCTCCTTGACTTGATCGTAGATGGAATTGAAGTGTCTCTTGATATGCTTGGTTCTCTTGTGAAATATCGATTCCTTCGCCAAGGCAATTGCACCAGTATTGTTACAAAAGATTTTCATTGGACCCTATGCACTAGGTATGACACCTAGATCAGATATGAACTCCTTCATTTGCTGCTTCAGAAGCAGCTATGTATTCCTCTTCACACGTAGATCCCGCCACGACGCTTTGCTTAGGACTGCACCAACTGACAGCTCCACCATTCAATAAAAATAAATATCCGGTTTGTGACTTAGAGTCATCCGGATCAGTGTCAAAGCTTGCATCGACGTAATCGTTTATGACAAGCTCTTTGTCACCTCCATAAACAAGAAACATATCCTTAGTCCTTTTCAGGTATTTCAGGATATTCTTGACCGCTATCTAGTGATCCACTCTTGGATTACTTTGGTACCTCCCTGCTAAACAAATAGCAAGGCACACATGAGGTCTGGTACACGGCATTGCATACATGATAGAACCTACGGCTGAAGCATAGGGAATGACTTCCATTTTCTCTCTATCTTCTGCAGTGGTCGGGCATTGAGTCTGACTCAAGTTCACACCTTGTAACACAAGAAAGAACCCTTTCTTTGCTTGATCCATTTTGAACTTCTTAAAAACTTTATCAAGGTATGTGCTTTGTGAAAGTCTAATTAAGTGTCTTGATCTATCTTTATAGATCTTGATGCCCAATGTATAAGCAGCTTCACTGAGGTCTTTCATTGGAAAATTCTTATTCAAGTATCCTTTTATGATATTCAGATATTCAGTATCATTTCCAATCAACAATATGTCATCCACATATAATATTAGAAATGCTACAGAGCTCCCACTCACTTTCTTGTAAATACAGGCTTCTCCAGAAGTCTGTATAAAACCAAAAATTTAATCACACTATCAAAGTGTATATTCCAACTCTAAGATGCTTGCCCCAGTCCATAAATGGATCGCTGGAGCTTACACACTTTGTTAGCACCTTTTGGATCAACAAAACCTTCTGGTTGCATTATATACAATTCTTCTTTAAGATATCCATTAAGGAATGCAATTTTGACATCCATTTGCCAAATTTCGTAATCATAAAATGTGACAATTGCTAACATGATTCAGATGGACTTAAGCATCGCTACGGGTGAGAAGGTCTCATTGTAGTCAACTCCTTGAACTTGTCGAAAACCTTTCGCAACAAGTCGAGCTTTATAGACAGTAACGTTACCGTCAGCGTCAGTCTTCTTCTTGAAGTTCCATTTATTCTCTATGGCTTGTCGATCATCGGGCAAGTCAACCAAAGTCCACACTTTGTTCTCATACATGGATCCCATCTCAGATTTCATGGCCTCAAGCCATTTTGCGGAATCTGGGCTCATCATTGCTTCCTCATAGTTCGTAAGTTCGTCATGGTCAAGTAACATGACCTCCAGAATAGGATTACCGTACCACTCTGGTGTGGATCTTACTCCGGTTGACCTACCCGGTTCGGTAGTAACTTGATCAGAACTTTCATGATCATCATCATTAGCTTCCTCACTAATTGGTGTAGGAATCACTGGAACTGATTTCTGTGATGAACTACTTTCCAATAAGGGAGCAGGTACAATTACTTCATCAAGTTCTACTTTCCTCCCACTCACTTCTTTCGAGAGAAACTCCTTCTCTAGAAAGGATCCATTCTTAGCAATGAATATCTTGCCTTCGGATCTGTGATAGAAGGTGTACCAAACAGTCTCCTTTGGGTATCCTATGAAGACACATTTATCCGATTTGGGTTCGAGCTTATCAGGTTGAAGCTTTTTGACATAAGCATTGCAGCCCCAAACTTTAAGAAACGACAACTTGGGTTTCTTGCCAAACCACAGTTCATAAGGTGTCGTCTCAATGGATTTCGATGGTGCCCTATTTAATGTGAATGCAGCCGTCTCTAAAGCATAACCCCAAAACGAAAGCGATAAATCAGTAAGAGACATCATAGATCGCACCATATCTAATAAAGTGCGGTTACAACGTTCGGACACACCATTACGCTATGGTGTTCCAGGTGGCGTGAGTTGCGAAACTATTCCACATTGTTTCAAATGAAGACCAAACTCGTAACTCAAATATTCTCCTCCACGATCAGATCGTAGAAACTTTATTTTCTTGTTAGCATGATTTTCCACTTCACTCTGAAATTCTTTGAACTTTTCAAATGTTTCAGACTACGTTTCATCAAGTAGATGTACCCATATCTTCTCAAATCATCTGTGAAGGTAAGAAAATAACGATACCCGCCACGAGCATCAACACTCATTAGACCGCATACATTAGTATGTATTATTTCCAATAAGTCTGTTGCTTGTTCCATTGTTCCGGAGAACGGAGTCTTAGTCATCTTGCCCATGAGGCATGGTTCGCAAGCATCAAGTGATTCATAATCAAGTGATTCCAAAAGCCCATCATCATGGAGTTTCTTCATGCGTTCTACACCAATATGACCTAAACGGTAGTGCCACAAATAAGTTGCACTATCATTATTGAACTTATATCTTTTGGCTTCAATACTATCAAGATTTAGTAAAAATGGACCACTCATCAAGGGTGCATGACCATAAAAGATATTACTCATATAAATAGAACAACCATTATTCTCTGATTTAAATGAATAACCATCTCGCGTCAAACAAGATCCAGATATAATGTTCATGCTCAACGCTGGCACCAAATAAGAATTATTCAGGTCTAAAACTAATCCCGAAGGTAGATGTAGAGGTAGCATGCCGACGGTGATCACATCGACTTTGGAACCATTTCCCACGTGCATAGTCACCTCGTCCTTAGCCAATCTTCGCTTAATCTGTAGCCCCTATTTCGAGTTGCAAACATTAGCAACAAAACCAGTATCAAATACCCAGGCGCTACTGCCAGCATTAGTAAGGTACACATCAATAACATGTATATCAAATATACCTTTCACTTTCCCATCCTTCTTATCCGCCAAATACTTGGGGCAGTTCTGCTTCCAGTGACCAATCCCTTTGTAGTAGAAGCACTCAGTCTCAGGCTTAGGTCCAGACTTGGGCTTCTTCACTTGAGCAGCAAATTTTTTGTTGTTCTTCTTGAAGTTCCCCTTCTTCCCTTTGCCCTTCTTCTTGAAACTGGTGGTCTTGTTGACCATCAACACTTGATGCTCCTTTTTTATTTCTACCTCTGTAGCCTTTAGCATCATGAAGAGCTCGGGAATTGTCTTATCCATCCCTTGCATATTATAGTTCATCACGAAGCTTTTGTAGCTTGGTGGCAGTGATTGAAGAACTCTGTCAATGACACTATCAACCGGAAGATTAACTCCCAGCTGAGTCAAGTGATTGTGGTACCCAGACATTCTAAGTGTGTTCACTGACAGAACTATTCTCGTCCATTTTGAATATCTCTCAATCCGGGCATTTTCTTGAAATATTAACTTCAACTCCTGGAACATCTCATATGATCCATGACATTCAAAACGTCGTTGGAGTCCCGGTTTTAAGCCGTAAATCATGGCACACTAAACTATCGAGTAGTCATCAGCTTTGCTTTGCCAGGTGTTCACAACATCTGGAGTTGCTCCTGTAGCAGGTTTGACACCTAGCGGTGCTTCTAGGACGTAATTCTTCTGTACAGCAATGAGGATAATCCTCAAGTTACGGACCCAGTCCGTGTAGTTGCTACCATCATCTTTAAACTTAGCTTTCTCAAGGAACACATTAAAATTCAACGGAACAACAGCACGGGCCATTTATCTACAACAACATAGACATGCAAAATACTATCAGGTACTAAGTTCATGATAAATTAAAGTTCAATTAATTACATTACTTAAGAACTCCCACTTAGATAGACATCCCTCTAATCATCTTAGTGATCACATGATCCATATCAACTAAACCATGTCCGATCATCACGTGAGATGGAGTAGCTTTCAATGGTGAATATCACTATGTTGATCATATCTACTATATGATTCACGCTCGACCTTTCGGTCTCAGTGTTCCGAGGCCATATCTGCATATGCTAGGCTCGTCAAATTTAACCTGAGTATTCTGCTTGTGCAAAACTAGCTTGCACCCGTTGTATGTGAACGTAGAGCTTATCACACCCGATCATCACGTGGTGTCTTGTCATGAAGAACTATAGCAACGGTGCATACTCAGGGAGAACACTTATACCTTGAAATTTAGTTAGAGATCATCTTATAATGCTACCGTCGTACTATGCAAAATAAGATGCATAAAGGATAAACATCACATGCAATCAATATAAGTGATATGATATGGCCATCATCATCTTGTGCCTTTGATCTCCATATCCAAAGCACCGTCATGATCACTATCGTCACCGGCTTGACACCTTGATCTCCATCGTAGCATTGTTGTTATCTTGCCAACTATTGCTTCTACGACTATTGCTACCGCTTAGTGATAAAGCAAAGCAATTACATGGCGATTGCATTTCATACAATAAAGCGACAACCATATGGCTCCTGCCAGTTGCCGATAACTGTGTTACAAAACATGATCATCTCATACAACAATTTATATCATCACGTCTTGACCATATCACATCACAACATGACCTTCAAAACAAGTTAGTTTACGTGGCTGCTACGGGCTTAGCAAGAACCGTTCTTACCTATGCATCAAAAACCACAACGCGGTATAGTGATTGGTTTTTCATCTTCAGAAAGAACCCTATTCATTGAATCCGATTCAACTAAAGTTCGAGAAACTGACACCAGCCAACCACCTGTGTGCAAAGCACATCGGTAGAACCTGTCTCATGAAAGCGGTCATGTAATCTCGGTCCGGGCCGCTTCATCCAACAATACCGCCGAATCAAGAAACAACTAGTGATGACAAGCAATATGTATATACCCACGCCCACAACTCCTTTGTGTTCTACTCGTGCATATACCATCTACGCATAGACCTGGCTCGGATGCCACTGTTGGGGAACGCAGTATTTCAAAAAAAATCCTACGATCATGCAAGACATATCTAGGAGATGCATAGCAACGAGAGGGGAGAGTATGTCTACGTACCCTCGTAGACCGAAAGCGGAAGCGTTAAGAAACGCGGTTGATGTAGTCGAATGTCTTCGCGATCCAACCAATCAAGTACCGAACGCATGGCACCTCCACGATCTGCACACGTTCAGCTCGGTGACGTCCCTCGTACTCTTGATCCAGTTGAGGACGAGGGAAAGTTTCATCGGCACGACAGTGTGTTGACGGTGATGATGAAGTTTACTGGCGCAGGGCTTCACCTAAGCACTACGACGATATGACCGAGGTGTGTATTTGTGGAGGGGGGCACCGCACACGGCTAAAACAATTGTCAACTTGTGTGTCTATGGGGTGCCCCTCCCCCGTATATAAAGGAGGGGAGGAGGCACTATGGCTGGTGGAGGCTCTATGGTTATTTTTGCAGAAAGCTAGTTTTTTCCTACAACAAAGGAATATATTTTATTTAACTACAAAGTTTGTTGAAAACATTAAGAATGGTAACCCCATCTCAATCCCAAATTAGTAATCAATAACCCAACAAGTTAATTAAGTAAAGTGATGAGATCAACATAATAATTCAAGCACCAGATACTCAAGATGTCCATAATCGGGGACACAGCTAATCATGATTAGTTTGTACACTCTGCAGAGGTTTGTGCACTTTTCCCCGCAAGACTCGATCCCCTCCATTGAATTTCTCGCACTACATGGTGTTTGAGAAATGGATGATTGAGACACGTTCTTTCAGACGCATTAGCTCTTTCGACGGGTAAACCATACCACCTACAATCCCGTACATCTGCTAGTCTACCACTGAAAGAGGTCACACAACATACTCAACTATGCCGGAGCCTATAATGGCTTGTGGATGCACATGGAAGTTTCTAGGATGAATAACATAATGATCCCTTTGAGCCTGGGTGGCAAACCATAGGAAATTCACACAGATACCCCGAGATCTCCTTTGGACAACACTGGATTCCCCAGGTGCCCACAAACCATTCCACCCAGATGTGTGTTAAAGTAGCCACCTTAGGTAATCCCTTAGTTCATAATAATACTCACATCTGTCATGAATCACTCAAACCAAACCACGTCTACGAGCATAGCATAGCAAAGTATAATAAGTGTAACGTAGTAACTCCCAATGTTTGAATAAAAGGGCAATATGTACTACCTCAACAACTACTTCCCAAAACCCACATGTTAAACTAATGCATAAAAACTGTGTAATAAGGGATATGATCAAAATGTTACTTGCCTTGCTGACAATCTGAAAACCCTAGTGACTCGTAGTAGCACGCTTCGCACTCCGCAAACTCTATCGTAGACAAAAAGTAGCATACATCAGCACTCAAGCATAAGATGCAAGGGTAAACTCAAAGGAAAAGATCCAAACTGAAAGTTCAACTGAAGAGCTTCAATTTGCAAAAGAATCAATCGAATCGGAGCTACGAAACTCAAACTACGATCAAAAGAAGTTCGAATTCAAATCTACCCGAAACCAATTTTAAATTGTCAAAACCACATTCAAGTTGATTAACTGGAAAGAGGGGAACAAGACGAAGATTTTGGCATTGGTTTCACTGGATGTGGACGAACGAGCAAAAAGTTGCGAAGGTTCGAAGAATAGGGACTAATTTGTGATAAAGGTAATCACGGATAGGTCCCTGGCCAAAAAATAAAATAAAAAGAAAAATCTACCGGACGAACGTCCGCTAACAGAGGCTAACGAACGAATCCGTTCGTTAAAACGAACTAAACAGAGAACGTTCTCTATCTAGCGAACCCTAAAAAACAATCTAAAATCGATGAACTGAAAAAATAAACCGACGAAACCCTAAAAAACCGATCTAGGTTTATACCTAGAAAACGTGAAAACCGGTGGGGTCGGTGGCGGTTTCCGGCGAGGCGGCAGCGGCGTCAGCTGCGGGGCAAGGCGGCGGCGCGGCGGCGGCTGGCAGCGGCGCGGGCGGCAACGACAACGGCGTGTGGCGGGCTCGCGGCGGCTGCGGCTTGCGAGGCGGCGGCGACGGCGGTTGTGAGGAGAGGCGGCGGGGCGGCCTCCAGTTATAAAGGGGCCGGGGGAGCTTCTTGGGCGAGGGGGCGGCGATGGGGAGTCCGGCTCGGACTCCCTCGAGCGGTGGCGGTGAGGCGGAGTCCTCCGCCTGGGAGTAAGGCGGCGGCGCGGCTGCGGGCTGGCTCGGCTGGGCCTTCTGCCGAGTCGGGCGACGAACTTTTAAAAAAAATTCGGCCAAAAGAAAAATCCTAATAAAATATAAAAAAATTCTAAAAATACCAGAAACAATTTCCACCGTCTAAGTCTAATATTTAGAACAAGGTGAACACTTTTCTGGCCTAAAAATGCAATTTTCAAAAATGCATATTTTTCTAATTCAAATAAAATCCAAATAAAATTTTGATTTGATTTTAAAATTTCTTCTCCAATATTCCTCTCTTTTGAAGAAGTCATTTTATCTTCTCTCATTTATTTTTATTTTTTTGGAAATAATTGTAGAGAAATATATTTAAAATCAAATTGATCCTCTGTTCAAATTTGAGAAAAATTCAAATATGAAAATGAATGAAACCTCCAACTCTCTCCTTGGGTCCTTGAGTTGCTTAAGATTTCTAGGATCGCAACTAAAATGCAAATAAAATATGATATGCATATGATGACCTATGTATGACATCCAAATTGAAAATTGGGATGTTACAAACCTACCCCCCTTAAGATGAATCTTGTCCTCGAGATTCGGGTTGGCTAGAAAATAGGTGTGGGTGGTCTTTCCGTAGGTCTTCTTCATGTTCCCAGGTGGCTTCATCCTCGGTATGGTGGCTACACTGAACTTTGCAAAATTTGGTAACCTTGCTGCATGTAACTCGGCTGGCAAACTCGAGAATCTTAACGGGTTTCTCCTCGTAGGTTAGGTCACTATCCAACTGTATTGCTTCCAGGGGCACTGTATCTCTCAGAGGAATATCAGCCATCTCCGCATGGCACTTCTTCAACTGGGAAACGTGAAACATGTCATGAACTCCTGACAATCCTTCGGGTAATTCCAACTTGTAGGCCACTTCTCCCATACGTTCCAGAACTCGATATGGTCCTACAAATCTCGGTGCTAACTTTCCCTTAACTCCAAATCATTTAACTCCTCGCAGTGGTGACACACGAAGATATGCTCTATCCCCAATCTCATAGACTACCTCCTTGCGTTTAGTATCAGCATAACTCTTCTACCTGGATTGAGCTACCTTCAATCTATCTCGAATCAACTTAACCTTCTCCTCAGACTCCTTAATTAGATCTGGTCCAAACAACTGGTGGTCTCCGACTTCATCCCACATTAACAGTGTCCTGCACCTTCTTCCATACAAAGCTTCGAAAGGGGCCATCTTCAAACTAGCCTGGTAGCTGTTGTTGTATGAGAACTCTATGTAAGGCAAGTTATCGTCCCAACTAGATCCGTAATCTAGCGCAGCGGCTCTCATCATGTCCTCTAGAATCTGATTGACTCTCTCGCTCTATGCATCGGTCTGTGGATGAAAGGTTGTACTGAACTCTATCCTAGTACCCAAAGTCTGGTGCAACTGATTCCAAAACTTCAAGGTAAACTGTGTTCCTCTATCTGATACGATGGTCCTCGGAACTCCATGCAGACATACGATCCTGGTCATATATATCTTGGCCAACTTCACGCTTATATATGTGGTTTTCATGGGGATAAAGTGAGCCATATTGGTCAAGAGATCAACTACTACCCAGATGGAATCATAACATGATCTTGTCCTAGGTAATCCGGTGATGAAATCCATGCCAAGCTTATCCCACTTCCATTCGGCTATTGGCATAGGCTGAAGTAATCTTGCTGGCTTCTGATGTTTTGCATTCACTCTCTGACATACATCACATACTGCTACATAGTCGGCAATATCGTTCTTCATTCCTGTCCACCAGAAACGTTCATTCAAATCCAAATACATCTTGGTGTTTCCGAGGTGAATCGAGTATGGCGAGTCGTCAGGCTCCTGAAGTATTAACTTCCTGATCTCTGGGTCATTGGGCACATAAACACGATCCTCAAACCATAAAGTTTCGTGCTCATCCTCACGAAAACCCTTGGCTTTTCCTTTGCTCATTTTCTCCTTTATCTCAGCAATTTCATCATCCTCTTTTTGGGGTTCTCAAATCTTTCACCAGTAACCTCTTCAAAACATACTGTGCTAACCTTGGAACGCAGATATGCTACGCTTCAGTGGCGCACCCCCGAAGCAACGGCCAGGCTGAGCGAGCCAACACGGAAGTCCTGAGGGGCCTCAAGGCCAGGACGTTCAAGAAGAAGCTAGAGGCCTACGGCAGAGGTTGGTATGACGAGCTTCAGTCCGTGTTGTGGTCCATCCGCACAACCGCGACCAAGTCGACTGGGGAGACCCCATTCTTCCTGGTCTACGGAGCCGAAGCGGTCCTCCCTCATGAGGTCAAACGTCGCTCCGCGCGGGTCCTGGCGTTCGACGAGGCGCAACAGGACGCCATGCGGGGGATGGACCTTGTGCTGGGGGAGGAACGTCGCCGAGAAGCCGCGCTACGAGCAGCAAGGTACCAGCAAGCACTGCGGCAATATCACTGCCGCAACATCCGCCCCAGGACTCTTGAGGTAGGAGACCTCGTGCTCAGGCGGGTTCTCTCCAGGGAGGGACTGCACAAGCTCTCTCCCATGTGGGAGGGCCCGTTCAAGGTTGTTCATGTTTCCAGGCCCGGCTCCGCGCGCTTGGAGACTCAGGAGGGAGTGTCGGTCCGGAACGCATGGAACATCCAGCACCTCCGGAGGTTCTACCCCTAAAAGGCCTAGAGCCTGTGAAGCAAGGCGAATGCCTGTGAAGCTATCGCATTTTGGAAAAGGCCCAGAGCCTGTGAAGCAAGGCAAATGCCTGTGAAGCTATCGCGTTTTGGAAAAGGCCCAGAGCCTGTAAAGCAAGGCGAATGCCTGTGAAGCTATCGCGTTTTGGAAAAGGCCCAGAGCCTGTAAAGCAAGGCGCATGCCTGTGAAGCTATCGCGTTTTGGAAAAGGCCTAGAGCCTATAAAGAAGGCGAGTGCCTGTGAAGCTATCGCGTTTTGGAAAAGGCCTAGAGCCTGTGAAGAAGGCCAACGCCTGTGAAGCTCGCCGCCCATGACACTCTCACGTAATAATGAGTTGGGGCTGTACACGCCCCGGAGTCTCAGGAGCGCCGGCCTCAGGCCCTGGGGCTCCCTCCCATGCCCAGTGGCAGCACTAAGCTCCGCGCTGGTGAGAAGACGTCGAAGACTAGACTAGGTGCCGGACGCGGCTTTTCATTTGCTTTCCGCAGCTGGCTTGTTCCTTCTCATTAGAAGTTTTATTGAAATTGTTGCCGTCTTTGGCTTGTGGCTCTTCGGCTTTTCATTCTCCTGCCTTGATTTCTCTCGTGCAAGGCCTGACGAGGGGGGGGGGCAGCCGAGCGCCCTCGCGAGTGTTCCTATCCTAGTCATTCAAAGGGTGCACGGCCTAGGCCCCCTTGCAGGAGCACCCCTCCAGTCCGTGCCCCTCGGGCACCGCGACGCAAACACAGGGCCTGGGTCAGTCGCCCCCACGGCCGGGCCGGGAACTATCCACACGCGGGCACGTAGCCGGGAGGTACGATAAAGAAAGCAAAGCGATGATTAACAGCCATAACCCATACACACCCCCGCGGGGCTCCACTCTGTTGTCTTTTTTTACGCAGGAAAAAGGAAAAGAAAGAACAAATTCGGTGCAGCTCGCCTCACACCGGCCTGCAGGGAAAGCCCGAGCTGCCTCCGGAGCTCAGGCGGACTCCCTCTCGCGCTTCACCAGGGTGCGACAACGGGCGGACGCGCTACCACCTCCCAAGTAGATACGATGGTGTGGGGGCTGACCGCGGCCACCGCTAGAGGAGTCGCCGTCTGAAGAAGAGCCGGAGAAGCTCGAGGAACCCCGAGCGCCGCGAGCCGTGCGAGCGCTGCCCTCTTCATCATCGCCGGAGCCGGGTCCCCAGCCGCGGTCGTTGCCCTCGGGGCAACACCCTGCGCGGCGACCATCTTCCCCAAACACCCTCATGTAGAGGGTGGCATCGCCGTCGAACTTGAAGTGTAGGGTGCACCAACGGCCCAGGCCACGCGCGCGGGCAAACGACTGCCAACCGCGGGCCAGGGCCAGGCTCCCGGCTGCGGAGACCTCCAGTGAAACCCATGAGGCCCAGCTATAGCAGCCGTTGGCCTGAAGCCAGAGGCCGCCTGGGGCGCCGGCCAAGAGCTCGCCAAGGAGGAAGCGAGGAAGTGGAAGCCGGGTGCTAGTCGGCTCCGCCGACCACACGACGAACTCTGGCAACACCTCAGCAGCGCGAAAGCGCGGCATAGGGGGACGCGCAGCCGGAGCGCACCCCCCGGCCGTAGCAATCCGCCCACCGTTGTGCTGGAAAGCGTCTCCGCGGCCGCGGGGAGCTGTCGTGGTGCCCACAGGATGTTTGTGGGGGTGCCCTCGGTCGCGCTTGGGCGGGGGAGAGGCGTGCTCAACCTAACAAGCCTTCCCCTTCTCCGCGGCCGAGAACCTCCTTGACGGGGCCATGAAGAAGAAGGAGAAGGAAGGGGAGATGAACTGGAAGGGCGCGCGTCGATCAGTACTTATAGCTGGCAAGGGCCAGCCGACGGCCCCCACGATCGCAGGTAATCATGACCCGCTTTGCACGCAGGGACTTGTCCAATCCGTGCAGTTGCCGAGGCGCCATGGGGAAGTGGAGACGCCCACGTCCAACCAACCGCCACACGGCGCCCAAGGCCGCAGGCTGTTAGGGCCCGCGGCGCTTCGCCCTTGCCCTTTCGCCTCCTTGCACGGCCAAGTCTGGGCACGCCTTGGGCCTGGGGGCTACTGTCGGCGTTCTGGGAACGGGGGTCCCCAGACTTGCCTGCTTGCGGCCTGCGGCGTGGCTCAAAGGGGGGCCCAGCCCGGCCCATCTTCACCAACGCAAACCCAAGACCCTCGCGAGGGGCCAAGCCTCGTGGGGCGGATGACGCGGAGCTTCCTCCGGCACGGCCTCACCAGGCTGGCTCACGAGGAGGCGGAGAGATCAAGGCGGGGTACCTCACGAGGTGCCCGTGACGCAAGCCGTGACGACTCAGGGAGCCACGTGGGTGCCAGCCCGCGCAGTGTCCTCCTTTCCTCTTTGGTGCAAAGGGGGCAAGCGCAGCCGCGGAGTACCGAGGCGTCAGGCAAAGGTTGCCATTTCGGTGCAACGAGACCAAGACCAGGAGGACTACGAGACGGAGGTCACTGTGGAGCCCAAGACAGCGTCATCACCAGAGCTTTGCGCAGACGAAGACTGCTTTTGTCAGGACAGCTGATACCTGCTGTCCCCCTTCAAATTAGCCCGCCATTGTTGGCTCCCTTCCCGCTCGATATTTGGGAAGAGGACCAGGGCCTCCATAAATAGGACCAGCCACCCACATAGCAAGGGGGTCGGTGGGTTGAGAGAGTTTTCCGGAAAACAGCCAGAGAGAGAGAGAAGGGTGACTGAACTCTTCCCAGCGGTTCATCGCTCCAGCCAAGAATAGACCCTCGCGAGGCTGTTCTTCCTTGTATTGTCACCATCACCAGCCAAAGAGGCAATCAACCACATCACACACTGGAGTAGGGTATTACACCACAACGGTGGCCTGAACCAGTATAAACCCTGTGTCTCTTGTGTTGTTCTTTCTGTAGTTTAGATCCTAGCGAGGCGGAGGGGTGCAGGTAGGTTGGAGGCGAAATCTCCGCGTGCACCCCAGTGTTCGAACCTCAAGGGTCTGCCGGAACCCGAAATCCGACATAGGACTATTAAATATGCAGAGACATTTAGTATGCAATGTTGAATAATAATTTTAGTGATTTGCTACAGTAGAGTATGATAAGGTTTTGGTAATGGTTTATACTAACTTATCTCACGAGTCCTTGTTGAGTTTTGTGTGGATGAAGCTTTTGAGATTTAGGGAGACCGTGGTATGAGAGGAATTAAGGAGACACAAAAGCTCAAGCCTGGGGATGCCCAAGGCACCCCAAGATAATGTTTCAAGAAGTCTCAAGCGTCTAAGCTTGGGGATGCCCTGGTTGGCATCCCACCTTTCTTCTTCAACAACTATCGGTTAGTATCGGTTGATCCTAAGTTTTTGCTTCTTCACATGATGTTTGCTATTCTTAGAATGTCATTTTCTTTTGCTTTGCTTGCTGTTTGAATAAAATACCAAGATCCAAAATTATTAAATGTTAGAGAGTCTTCACATAGTTACATAATTATTCGACTACTCATTGATCTTCACTTATATCTTTCGGAGTAGTTTGTCGTTTGCTCTAGTGCTTCACTTATATCTTTTTAGAGCACGGTGGTGGTATTATAGAAATAGATGAACTCTCATGCTTCACTTATATAATTTTGAGAGTTTTAAATAGCATGGTAATTTGCTTAAATAATCCTAATATGCTAGGCATCCAAGAATAGTAAAAACTTTCATATAGAGTATTGAATACTAAGAGAAGTTTGATGCTTGATGATTGTTTTGAGATATGGAGGTAATAATATCAAAGTCGTGCTAGTTGAGTAGTTGTGAATTTGAGAAATGCTTGTGTTGAAGTTTGCAAGTCCCGTAGCATGCACATATGGTAAACGTTGTGTAACAAATTTCAAACATGAGGTGTTATTTGATTGTCTTCCTTATGAGTGGCGGTCGGGGATGAGCGATGGTCTTCTCCTACCAATCTATCCGCCTAGGATCATGCGCGTAGTGCCGAGGTTTTTGATGACTTGTAGATTTTTGCAATAATTATGTGAGTTCTTTATGACTAATGTTGAGTCCATGGATTATACGCACTCTCACCCTTCCATCCTTGCTAGCCTCTTCGGTACCGTGCATTGCCCTTTCTCACATTGAGAGTTGGTGCAAACTTCGCCGGTGCATCCAAACCCCGTGATATGATACGCTCTATCACACATAAACATCCTTATATCTTCCTCAAAACAGCAACCATACCTACCTATTATGGCATTTCCATAGCCATTTCGAGATATATTGCCATGCAACTTTCCATCATTCCGTTCATCATGACACATTCATTATTGTCATATTTCTTAGCATGATCATGTAGTTGACATAGTATTTGTGGCAAAGCCACAATTCATAATTCCTTCATACATGTCACTCTTGGTTCATTGCATATCCCAGTACACCGCCGGAGGCATTCATATCGAGTCATCTTTGTTCTAGTATCGAGTTGTAATCATTGAGTTGTAAATAAATAGAAGTGTCATGATCACCATTATTAGAGCATTGTCCCAAGTGAGGAATAAAAAAAGAGAAAGGCCATAAAAAAGAGAAGGCCCAAAAAAAGAGAGAAAGGCCATAAAAAGGAGAAGTCCCAAAAAAATAAAAAATAAAAAATAAAAAAAATGAGAGAAAAAGAGAGAAGGGACAATGCTACTATCCTTTGCCACACTTGTGCTTCAAAGTAGCACCATAATCTTCAGGATAGAGAGTCTTTTGTTTTTTCACTTTCATATACTAGTGGGAATTTTCATTATAGAACTTGGCTTGCATATTCCAACAATGGGCCTCCTCAAGTGCCCTAGGTCTTCGTGAGCAAGCAAGTTGGATGCACACCCACTAGTTTCTTTTGTTGAGCTTTCATACATTTATAGCTCTAGTGCATCCGTTGCATGGCAATCCCTACTCCTTGCATTAACATCAGTCGGTGGGCATCTCCATAGCCCATTGAATAGCCTCGTTAATGTGAGACTTTCTCCTATTTTGTCTTCTCCACACAACCCCCCTCATTTATTCTATTCCACCCATAGTGCTATGTCCATGGCTCGCGCTCATATATAGCGTGGAAGTTTATAGGTTTGAGATTACTAAAGTATGAAACAATTTCTTGGCTTGTCATCGTGGTTGTGCATGATGAGAGCATTCTTGTGTGACGAAATGGAGCATGACTAAACTATATGATTTTGTAGGGATGAACTTTCTTTGTCCATGTTATTTTGAGAAGACATAATTGCTTAGTTAGTATGCTTGAAGTATTATCATTTTTATGTCAATATGAACTTTTGTCTTGAATCTTTTGAATCTGAATATTCATGCCACAATTAATAAGAATTACATTGAAATTATGCCAAGTAGCACTCCGGATCAAAAATTCTGTTTTTATCATTTACCTACTCGAGGACGAGCAGGAATTAAGCTTGGGGATGCTGATACGTCTCCAATGTATCTATAATTTTTGATTGCTCCATGCTTTATTATCTACTCTTTTGAATGTTTATGGGCTTTATTATACACTATTATACCATTTTTGGGACTAACCTATTAACCCAGAGCCAAGTGCCAGTTTCTGTTTTTACCCTATTTTAGGGTTTCGAAGAAAAGGAAAATCAAACGGAGTCCAATTGACCTGAAACTTCACGGAACTCATTTTTGGAAGGAAAAAGCCCAGAAGACTTGGAGTGCACATTGGGGGACCTGCGAGGAGGCCACGAGGCAGCGGGGCGCGCCCTCCACCCTCGTGGGCCCCTCGTGGCCCCCTGACGTACTTCTTCCGCCTATATATCTCCATATACCCTAAAAACATCTGTGAGCACAATAGATCAGGAGTTCCGCCGCCAGAAGCCTCCGTAGCCACCGAAAGCCAATCTAGACCCATTCCGGCACCCTGCCGGAGGGGGCAATCCCTCTCAAGTGGTCATCTTCATCATCCCGGTGCTCTCCATGACGAGGAGGGAGTAGTTCTCCCTCGGGGCTGAGGGTATGTACCAGTAGCTATGTGCTTGATCTCTCTCTCTCTCTCTCGTGTTCTTGAGGTGGTATGATCTTGATGTATCGCGAGCTTTGCTATTACATTTGGATCCTATGATGTTTCTTCCCCCCTCTACTCTCTTGTAATGGATTGAGTTTCCCCTTTGAAGTTATCTTATCGGATTGAGTCTTTAAAGATTTGAGAACACTTGATGTATGTCTTGCCGTGGATATCTGTGGTGACAATGGGATATCATGTGATTCACTTGATGTATGTTTTGGTGATAAACTTGCGGGTTCCTCCCATGAACCTATGCATAGGGGTTGGCACACGTTTTCGTCGTGATTCTCCGGTAGAAACTTTGGGGCACTCTTTCAGGTCCTATGTGTTGGTTGAATAGATGAATCTGAGATTGTGTGATGCATATCGTACAAACATACCCACGGATACTTGAGGTGACATTAGAGTATCTAGGTGACATTAGGTTTTTGGTTGATTTGTGTCTTAAGGTGTTATTCTAGTGCGAACTCTAGGGCTGTTTGTGAGACTTATAGGAATAGCCCAACGGATTGATTGGAAGGAATAACTTTGAGGTGGTTTCGTACCCTACCATAATCTCTTCGTTCGTTCTCCGCTATTAGTGACTTTGAAGTGACTCTTTGTTGCATGTTGAGGGATAGTTATGTGATCCAATTATGTTATTATTGTTGAGAGGACTTGCACTAGTGAAAGTATGAACCCTAGGCCTTGTTTCCTAGCATTGCAATACCGTTTACGCTCACTTTTATCATACGTTACCTTGTTGTTTTTATATTTTCAGATTACAAATATCTTTATCTAATATACATATACCACTTGTATCACCATCTCTTCGCCGAACTAGTGCACCTATACAATTTACCATTGTATTGGGTGTGTTGGGGACACAAGAGACTCTTTGTTATTTGGTTGCAGGGTTGCTTGAGAGAGACCATCTCCATCCTACGCCTCCTACGGATTGCTAAACCTTAGGTCATCCACTTGAGGGAAATTTGCTACTGTCCTACAAACCTCTGCACTTGGAGGCCCAACAACGTCTACAAGAAGAAGGTTGTGCAGTAGACATCAGCTGGCGCGCGTGCGAAGGGAGGCAGCAGGAGGAGGGGCCCGACCAAGTAGCTTGTCGCGGACGTCGAGGCGGCCTCGGGAGACATGAGGGGGAGGGCCGAGGTCGCCGGGGGCGTCGGGCAGGGTGCGGCTACAGTGCGGGAGCGCACTGTAGCGCGCTCCAGAGCGTGTGCATGGCCGGCATGGCCATTTTTTAGGCAATGTGGGCGCGGCCAAGTGTGTCTGGTAGTGCTAGGGAGAAGTAAAGAAGAGGGGAGGGGCATTGGATGTCCTGGGGAGCCAATAGGAGAGGAGTGGGGTTGAGAGAGAGGGGGAAAGGGGCTGTCTAGAGAGGGAAAGAGAGGTTTTACCCCCCACCCCCAATAATGGAGCTGTGGACTTGCAATTGTTACTGGGGGTGCTAGGTGACCAGGGCTAGATGT
Source organism: Triticum monococcum (assembly GCA_034509565.1). Lineage (NCBI taxonomy): Eukaryota > Viridiplantae > Streptophyta > Magnoliopsida > Poales > Poaceae > Triticum > Triticum monococcum. The sequence goes on along the minus strand of CM067842.1, from coordinate 196,535,869 downwards.
GGTAAAAATATGGAGTCATGGAGAAGAGTGGAAGAGGTCAAAAATGAAGTTTTGTAAAGTGGCAGAAAGTGTTTGTTGTTGGTTTGGGAAGGTAAATGAATTCCATTTGGCATGAGACTCCACAGGGCGAAATGGAACATACAATTAGGGCCTTCCACCAACTTTGAGCTCATTTGCGAAAAGTTCACAACGTAACTTTTGTAAACCCTAGAAATCAACAGAAATGCATTTACCAAGATCTAGTCATGCAAAACCAATCCCCTTGATGCACTACTTTGTGTAGTATCATCATTTGGGCTTTTGAGCATGACCACAAGGTTTGGGGGTATTTGGAATAAGTTGGCAATGTAAAGTTGTTCAAATTCAAACCAGAACAGAGATGGTTTTGGGGCACTTTTGTGATCCAAAACAATTTGGATTGAGTTGAAACTCTGTAATATCATCACATTATGCAAATGTGACATGCTAGAATTTTTCTTGATTTATTGGAAAATATTTCTTGTAGAAATATTTCAAATACTTGAAATGGATAGAAATGGTTTTGGGAGGTTTTGTCCAATATTTTGAACATGACCATGTGTTGAAACTCTTATATATGGAAAATATAGAGTTTCCATGATTTTTTGTCATATATTTTTGAAACAACAAAATAATTTTTCCCTATTAAATACCATTTCTGGCCTTAAGAAAAAGCTTTTGCATAAAATAGGAAAATAAGTATTGTGGCATGAAAATCAGGGTGTGACAGACCTACCCCCTTAAAAGAATCTCGTCCCCGAGATTCCCAAACTAGGCGTGGAAAGGAATACAAAAACTGGACCTGGGGTAGTCTTCACGTCCTCATACTGCTTGTGCTTCCGGGTGGTGCTTCATTGAAACTTGAAGTGTTCAATGGTGTGGCTCCGTGTATGACGTCCTGCTTGGTCCAGGTTGCAATTGGGGTCTGTCGCATAGGTCATATTGGGCTGGAGGTCGATGGCTCGGTGATCGATGTCCTTGTAGAGACCAGACTAGTTAGGGAGTTGGAAACATTTTCGGAGTGGTGTTGTGTCGAAAAATTTTGTGCACAGTGGGTGACTCAGGTGGTAACTAGCTGGTAGATGTCTATTCTTTGTCTTACAGTGATGTTGGAGAGGGCCGATAAATCCTGGTGTGAGCTTCCCTTTGATATGGAAATGCTTGATTCCTTTGAGATAAGTGGCTTGCAGATACACCTGGTCTTTGATGAGAAATTTCACTCCTTGATGATGGTGGTTGGTATAGTTCTTTCTCCTTGGCATGGCAGTCTTCAAATGTTCCTTAACCAGCTGAACGACTCTTCTTCCGTCTTCGGGTAGACAAGTAGGTTACCAAATAATGATGACAACTATCTTGTCTAAGTACTCCATGGAGACTTGTTCACGGGGTACATAAAGTAGGCTGGGGAGTGGTGGTGGTGGTCACGGTTGAGTGTTGGTCAGGGTCTACTTGACCTAGAGCCAAAGCTCATGGTCATAATCCGACCATGTTGTGGCTTGGTAGGGCTTAAGGGTTTCAAGGATTCTAGTGTGCGAGTGAACATTTATCATCTTATCCTTAAGCACGGCTTCTGAGATGCCAATAGTCTATCTAGTCCCTCAAACAAATAACCTTATACCACCGAAAGCATTATTTTGTATAGGTCAAATCCAATCATCACTCATGTGATCCATAGTCTCATGACTCCCAAGAGGAGGTCTAACAAAATCATATATGTCTACGATCCCCAAACTCATATGTATGGCTACCCCTAAAAATCCATGGGCAGAGCATACAAGCTTCCAAGATGGAATAAAACACAACAATCCAAGTGCTCATCCTATTCTTCCAAGGTCCATGTTAGTGTATCTCTATCCTAAGGAAACACATCGTATGCCACTCCAAAATCTTGTTTCCTTCCTATGAATCAACTCCAACAACCCGTTAACTTCCATTAATCACTACATAAACCTTTAATTCTACAAATCCTAGTGTCTATGGTGTTCCACATGATCTCCTAAAGTCCATATAATCCCCAAATACTTGAAAGGGCTACCTTACTATAGTCATTCCACCAATTTCCATTATCATGGTCAAGTAAACTCCAAGGTCAAGCTTATATAGAACCCTAAATCAACTCCAACAGTTAATCCAATCTCCTAGTTTATCGTCCACCGAGAAACATGGTATCATGATCGAGATCATCAGTCTAAATCCAATTTACTCCGAACCATGTAGACTTACTCACCACCTATACTCCACTAGGATCACCTATTTAAATACAAATCTCATGTCCAACGAGAATTCCTACATGTTCCCCCAAAGTCATTGTCGTAATGTCTACAATCTCCTTATCATCTGATCAAGTCAAATTCTTATCCCCCCAAGAATCTCAGCTTGCGATCTTAATTGTCCCACTAAAATCCAATTTATCCAGGGGTAATGAAAGCTATGCTACTCTATGATAATGATCCCATCAAGTTCATCTACCAACATGAAAGCCTCATAATCCACCAAATAGTCTCACATAATTCCTCAAAGTCATTGATATAAACTCATCAAGTCATTTGTACTCTATTCCTATATCCTCAAATTGGTCTTCCCTATGGCACCGTCAGTTCTGGTGCTATATTAGGATGATAATGTGCTTGTTCACTATGTCCACTAGTTCCATAATGAACTCGATGATGTGCAAGGTTTAGAGAGGCTTAACTGGTTCTCTTGCAATTCTGTGGGTTAAGCACATGGTTAAGGACTCGAGATGGGGTATCTCATGAAGTCTCGAAGGGTCTAGGAATGGGTTTCTAGTCTGGAGGGTTAAACATAACTCTACGGGGTTTCACTTGGTCGAGGAGGCTGTAGAAAAGTTCTTCAGTGCTAGTTGGTTGTCGAAGTGGAATCCTTGGTGCATCTTGTCTTGCTTGTCTTTAGTTGAGGAGATAGATGAGAGGGAAAAGTAGCATAGAGGGGGGATGCCTAAAGGGGGTTCTATAGTGCAAGTGCAAACAAACAAGTGCCGAAAGGGCCAAACACAAACAACAAAATAAGGCAGGTGATATAGTCGTGTACTTGTTGCCTAGGGCAACAAGTACACGACTTATATCAAAACACAAACAAATAAAAACAAGCAACACACAATCATGGTTCTATTTGAACCATCATATGGACTCGACTGCACATCGGGGGTACATGACTCATCCTACCCTATGAGTTCTCGGATTCAGTAGTCGTTCTTTGCTCCGTGCCTCGTGCAGTCTTCTGGGTTTTCCTCAGGTGTTGCTACGCCACTTGTAGTTGTTCGATGAAACAATCCGGGTTGAGCCTGAAGATTCTTCAACAACTTCTCGCCTGTTGAAGTGATGGGGTGAAGGTGGCTCCTCATAGTAGGCATTGACTTGGTCTTCTTTTGTCTTCTTAATCATTACGATCCCTTTTTGTCTTCTGAGGCGTGGATGGTACCAAGTAGGTAATCCTTTATGCAATGACATTAACAAGGCATAGTAGAGGTCCAACATGTCGGTTACATTGATGACAACATCGACACCAAGAGCGGGGGATGAGGAGAACCATTTTCCTGCTCAGTATAGTGAGGCGGACCAAATGGCGAGGTTCTCATCCGCCGGTGGTTGCCAATACAACAACGGTAAGGACATGATTGCTCTGTTAGCGATGTATATCATGATCTTGCATATCTTACACCCTAATCGTCATAGGATCAGGTGGCATCATCCTGGGGAAAATTCAAAGGTGTCACCATCTTCCGAGTCTTGGTTTCTTCAATCATTGAGAAGGCATTTTCCATCTTGTCGTGGTGTCGCCAAGCTTGTGTTCATAAGGTATGGGTGAATGTCTGGCAAGACGTCTTCTTCTTGGTTACCCACGAGGATTACAGGGAATCCAATGGTCAGGGGCTTAAAGATACTAGCGACCATTAAAAATCTTGAAGTGGAAGAGATCAATAAGGAAAGTATATCTTAGTTTTTGAAGAACTGAAAAGGGGAAGAGAAGTATAGATAGTTTTGAAAATTAGTAATATTTTTGAAAATAGTTTCACCCTAACTAACGACCATGCTAAGTAAGGCTTCCTACAGTCAGGATGGCTCTAATACCAGCTCTGTGGGGACCCCGACTCATAAGTCGTGATCATCGAATGCATGTGTATGGTGATCCCAGAGATCAATGCTCACTGAACACACAGAAGCTGTATAACAAGAGTCTTACATCCATACATACAGTATTACATAAATCATGACCATTATGGTCAAGTCTTGAGTATAACTTCGCAGCAGAAATCTTCGTCGATAACTTGGACCCATGCCATCTGCCTTAACCCTACAGGCATTCTGACTGGGAAGCGTCCTAGCTCACATGATCGTCTCCAAAGAACTCTTCTTCGAACTCCTATTCTTCCATGCCTGGCCAATTAAATAAAAAGTGGCAAGCCAATGAGTACTCTGAATGTACTCACAAGCAACCCATGTTTTGGTTCAACATAAAACAATGCATGATATAGGTAAATTTTTGCAGAAAGCTAGTTTTGAGTGCAATGACATGTTCAACAACTTGTAAAACATGCAACATATGAATTCAAGTAACCTTAGGAACTGGTTACAGATATCAACATAAAGGGAGTGGGCTCCAACCCAACTCATCCATGTCAAGTCCTTTGACTTGACCCAAGTAGTTCTTCCCACACACACTGGTTTGTAAACAAGTGGACGTAGCCCAAGAGTGGTTACCCAACTGTCCTTGACCGTGGACATGGCTATTCGAATAGTTTTACACTCTGCAGAGGTTGCACACTTTACCCACAAGATCCGGGGAACTTCCGTGTCATCCATGACCTGCGGTACCTCAAGTACCCGGGGTAAAAACCCGATCATTACCTTTCCCTAGACGACACTAACATAGAGTCCAATCGATTGGTAGCAACCCCCGTGCCCAACATTTCTCATCTTAAGAATTTGGAGCCACGCTCCCATATTCATCTCATACCACAAGCACAGGGTACCAACGGTGTGTTCGGTGCCCTGTAAAAACAGTCATGGCCGCCCTAGCTACCTGGGACGACCCCGTCCCAAGAGGGCGCAACAACAACTCTCTCGTCACTAGTAATGCGGGCTCCAAGCTAGTATCGGCCTAGGTAATCAATAATGCCCTTTCCCATATAAGGGTAGAGTGGTTGTGCATTTAGGTTTGAATAACGGTCGCAACTTAAACCAATCCATTTTGAAAACAACACACACACACTTGCCTCGGTACACCACTTCGTCATCACGTGGTTACCCAACTCATTATCTCCCTCGGGCATAAGTGGCACCCGACGGGGTTTTCGAAAAGTTTTTGAAAACAATCTTGCTTCCATCACCATGCATATACCCAACCCATTTGTGTAGCAGCTACTTAGCATCCTAACTACACCCACTCGCATAACCCTCATAGAAAGGTAAGGTCACGCATCATGCAAGTGTCAACAAGAAAAGTAACAGAGCCACACCACCTCAAGTGGTCACCATTTTATCATGACTTCGATGCAGACAATGAAAGTGCCATATGACATGCATAAAAAGGTTTTCTTAGACATGGTCAAAGGGCTGCTTGCCTTGTCCTTCAGAGTCTTCAAACCTTCTGGTCCATCTCCAAGTACTCCACCTACTTCACCAACTAACGACGGAGACAATCACAATAAGCAACACAACAAGGCAAAAATAAAAGTGCTCTAAAAATGTGAGTTGGACTTTTCTAGGATACCTCTGGTCATATGAGGAATGACCTAGGTGATTTCATTGGAAGTGGATCAATGGATATTTCTAAACATTTCGATATGATGGAATCAAGGGGTTTATGGATTTGCAAGAAGTGTATAGAAGAACTATTTGAAAATGATCAAAGGCATCCATTTAACAAGGAATAATTTTAGAAGCATCTAGGAGTTTGTTTTACTGGATTTGGAGTTCAAATGAATTTCCTATGAATTTGCAAAGTTGGCTAATATGAAGAAATGGCTCATTATTTTGTGTGGCACATAAAGTATTAGGAAAAATGTTGAAAAACTAAGCTATGAACTTAGGAGTATCAAGGAGTTTGAATCATGGCATTTGGATCAATTTTGAGCTCTCTGTGATTTTCTAAAGTTCATCATAGAATTGGAAAATGGGGTTTTATTGGATTTGTGCGAAGAGAGGTGTTCTGGGAAAATGTGAATACTACACCAACAGGTAGATCATGATTTATGGAGTCACCAGAAATTTGAATCATTCAATTTGGAGTTAATATGAATATTTGGGAGATTTTACAAATTTCTGGAAAATGAAAAAGACAAAGGAAGTGGGGGTTATACCTATACCGCGCACCGAGCGCAGCATAGCACCGCAGCGCACTGGGCCGGCCCAGCGGCTCGGCCACGCGAATGACAGGGCGGCGTCGAAGGCGCCCAGGCGGAGTGCGCCTTCGCTGCGGGGACGCGGGAGAAGCCGAACGCGCCTCCACTTGCCAGCGTGGCCCGGTGGCTGGGCCATTGATGAGCGGGGCCCGCCTGCAGGTTAGTCCTCAACCTCCCGCACGGGCGCGAAGGGAGACAGAGGAGGCGTTCGAAGCCGGCCGCCGGTGCTACAGGGAGTCTCCGACGATGCTCCGTCCACCGGCGTGCTCAGGGGACCCGGACGCGTCCAAACATGGGTGGCACGATCACCCAGGGGCACCGGGTTGAGCAGGGTGTTGGCCACGGTGGACGAGGCCGACCGTGATGGGGGCACGACACTACAGCCACCAGGAGGAGTAACCGGAGTGCGGGGGAGATTTGGGGGGTCGGTGGAGATGCATTGCACTACAAAAAAATACACTTCCGTGATGATACGTGTTTGTCAAAGTAGGTCGCTTTTTTGTCATGCATGTACATCCAGGACAAATTTATGACAGAATCAAGATAGTCATACATGTGTTGTCGTAGAAGTGTTCCATGACATTACCAAAATTATCATCACGGAAGTGTCCACTTCCATGACGATAAATCGCGCGTCACAGAAGTGCTTTCGTCAAGGGTGACTGACACGTGGCATCCACCGTAACGGAACACCGTTAAGCTATCGGGTCGGGTTTTGGATCCGATAACCCGTTAACAGCCCCGACCAATGGGGATTTTCCATGTGTAAAATCATCATTGGCTAGAGGATACAATTGTCGGCTCATCGCTGGGATAGATGTCATCCACTCACTCGACAGAAGGCGCCTATGATACGTCGACACGTGGCACGGCCCAACAAGTTTAAATGGGCCGGCCCAACTAAAGCCCCACAAGATTTTGCAGACCATAATGGGCTGGCCCAGCTAAAGGCCCACGAGATTTTGCAGACCATAATGGGCTGGCCCAGCTAAAGGCCCACAAGATTTTGCGGGCCTTAATGGGCCGGCCCAGGTAAAGGCCCACAAGATTTTTGTGTGCCATAATGGGCCGGCCCAGGTAAAGGCCCACAAGATTCTTGCGAGTCATAATGGGCCGGCCCAGCTAAAGGCCCACGAGATTTCGCTGACATTAATGGGCCGGCCCAGCTGTAGGCCCATAAGATTTTGAGGACCCTAGTAGGCCGGCCCATTAACTGGCTGCCATGTTTTGGGCCAAATATCGGCCCATATTTGATTCGGTCCATTAATGGTCTGCCATGCTCCGGGCCTAATAGTGGCCCATATGAGATCCGGCCCGTTAAAAGCCTACCACGTTCTGGGCCAAATTACGGCCTAGATCAGGTCCGGCCCTTTAAGAGGCTCTGGGCTCAATTATGGCCCATATCAGATTCGGCCCGTCAACTAGACACTATGCTTTTGGGCCCACTTGCTAAAGGCCCACTTAGTAATTCGGCCTGATATTAGTTTTGGCCTGTTAAGGGACCGTTTAACATTTCGGCCCTATATTAATTTCGGCCTATTAAAAGCCCGGTATATAGTTGGGCCTAACTACGGCCCGGTTTGCATCCGGCCTGCTCGCAGTCGATATCTGATTGGGCCAAACAAGGACCCAGACAATTTTGGCCTATTAAAAGCCCGTGATTTGATTCGCACAATCATGGGTCGGGGTTCATTTCGGGCTGCTAAGTAACTAGTAGGAATTAAGAACAAACCTACTCTATACAATAAAGAAATTACGGCATAGTAACTAAGAATAAACCTACACTACACAATAAAGGATTTAAGGTATGTTACATCCACTGGGCATCAAAGTTCGCCACCAGTGATCATAAAGCACAACGAAGAAGCAGATTACAAAAACTGGGCACCATTGCAGCGTAACAAAATAATACTGAACTGAGACCACTTCCAAGACAGTTCAAGAAAGGTTAGCCTTGCAGGGGAACTGCTGCGCAAGCTGCTGAGCAAGGCTGTGAGCCGGCCTAGCATGTCGGTCATAGCTTCCAGGTGTAGCTGTTTAGCGATGAGGTTCTAATTGGTGTTCTCCGCAATCTTTCTTAGATATAGGACTTCAAGTCAAAGTTGAGTTGTAGAATGCCTTTCTGCTAGAACTTGGGACTGGAGAAGTCGAACTGATTCAGACAACAAATTCTGTGAGCTTGTCTGACTATTAGTCTCAAGTAACTTGAACACTGCATCAAGACAAGACTTTGGGGTTGTCTTGCTATCTTCAAGATGTTTTGCCTTCTTTGCTGCAATATATGTTGGGTTTGTCTCACAGCCTTCAGCAGACTTGTGCATGCCATCGGGCATATCACCCTGAAACAAAGCAGAGAGATGACAGGTTTTGCACATGTATAAACAAAGATGATAATTGTTCTGTCAATTCTATCCAATTTCAAATTAGAAAATAAAGAGTATGTTCAAAATATCAATAGCATAATTTGGCATTGTTCATAATGCGGGGAGCTTCACCACACTACTGTATTACCATGTCTACATAACAAGCATAGATGAAGGGCAAAGAAAATCATTGTATCTATTTTGGATAATGTGCATGGCATGTTGTTCATATCATCAGCCACATCAGTAAGATAAAACAGGAGATGACAAGGTGCAAACGTGGGCTGCTTCACCACACACTGGATTATAGATCCACAAAAACAAGCATACATATAGGGAGTATTAAGTATTGTGCATGGTATGAATAAGGAATTTGGTTTTACAAGTAAAACTTAGAACTTATGGTTCTTACGAACATGCATTTTGGTAGAAACAACAAACTAAACAACAGTAAACGATAGGGAGTATGAGCAAATTGAACAACAGTTGAGGATAAAGGCTTTAGAAGGACTGACTTACATTAACAGTTAACACCGGCTTTATAATGCCCTTCTCCATGGCAAGGGAAGGATAACTCAAGAATTTCAGCACAAAATCTTCTTCATAAGCATTGCATGTACTCTACATTTTGTAGAGAGTAATTATAGATATGATAATACTGGAAGGGATAGAGGATAATGAAGATAAGATGCAGATTGATGCTACATAATCAACTACCAATCCCTGGAAGTACAAGCGTTACAGGACAAAATGTACTGACAAGAGCAACGGGCTACACTTCTGCACTGGCATTGTCTGTGTATTCTACTTGTTGGTAAGATTAAATATAGATTTGATCTTTTTAGTAAATGGTGGGCGAGGGGGATAAGATGCAGAATGCTACAAAATGAACCAATCCCTCTTCCCATAATACAAGAGTGTTTTGAACACTGGTGTACTGTACAAAACGTTCTTATATTATGGGACGGAGGGAGTAGCTGTTAATGTAAGTACAGTGATAGACCACGTTCAGTCCTTACAAGAGGACTGCAGAGCTAAACCTCTTCAAAAGCATTGGGTTGATTCTAAATTTATGTAAGAGTCCATACGAATCTTATAATGTCCACCAAATGGACGATTATGAGGCTAACATGTGTAGTGATGCTACATAATCAAACAACTATGAAAGTAAGTATGATCATACAGGGCAAGAGGTACTCACAAGAGCAATGTAGTGTGCAGTATAGTTGCGAGATTCCGTGGTCCCTTGAGGACGAATGTTCTTCTGCTAACAGTTTTCGTACAAGTAAGACATTAAGGCAAATGGAGAAATGTAGTTCAAATTGTGATGTGATATCATAGACAGTACCTTACGCTGCAGCCGAGACCAATGTGTAACAAGATGATTCCAGTCATCGTCGAATAAATGTAGCACCAGCGACATTACAGAAATTTTGTTCAGAGGCTTGCCATCGAAGTGCGCTTTCCTCAGGTAGGAACGATACTTCATCAATGAGTGCTTGAAAAGCGCAACCAACCCTTGCTCTTCATCACAATCCAGTTTGCGCCTCGCCTATTTAAAAGAATGAAATCTTGTGTCTTCTGTCAGCAGAAACATATGCAATAATGACCATGAATAACATTAGTACATTACTTACGCGTAAGTTGCGGAGGAAGACTGGAGATTGTTCTGTGTCTGTGGTATAATCTTTCCATGAAGGAAAGATGCGCACAAAGTTCCTGACAACAACATAAGCTTCGTCTTCTAAACTGGGAAGAAATGGAACAGGGGTCCTATTTGCTGCAATTGGGGCTCTCTCTGGTTCGAAAAGGGATTTGGCAACTGGATTTGGTGTACTCTTTGCTGGAATGGGGGTTTTGCATCATATAGCTGGTGCTATGTCAACTGACATAATCATACTGTTTGCTACAGTTGGGGTCTGCTGAGTTGGGGCATCAGAAATGACCAGTGTAGTAGGGCTAGAGTCTGCTAGAGTTGGGGTATTTTGTGGGTCAGGTGATATTGCAACTACACCTAATGGGCTATTTGATTTATCAGGTGCCACTACCTTTTCCAAATACTTTGCTTGTGCTCCTCCATGATCAGCAATCGCCCTCTTCCTTTTGAACGTTTGATACACAAGAATAGCATTTGAATGGATAAATATAGTATGATGACAGATGGAATATGTACTGATAATGGATAGGCAGGGCATATTCACGTACACGATGTGTAAACTAAGCTAATGGTAGTTCAAAAAAGTAGAAGCAATGCAAAGCATCAGTTTCAAGATATGTGCGAGCAATGTAACCTTGGAAAGTTAGAGCAAGTACCTTGATGGGTGAATAAGATAGGGCATCTTCCTCTGACTCCTCCACTAGGGAGCTACATTGACTTAGGTCTCCCTCTAGCTCAGAATCACAGTTACGATCATATTCTGAGCATGAAACTGTAGGTGGAGAGTGTTTGCATTGCATTGCATCCAGACTTGATTTCAGTCCCTTAATGCCAAGCTTGACAGCCATGGCATTGTTCTACTTTATTCTTTTCATGCGCGCAAGATCATAATCATTATGATGTTGTTCAGAATCTGAGATTCATGAAAACATAAAAAGTAGTCAGATTATCTATGGAATGCATTGCGGTTTCAACTCGGAGAGTGTCTCCCTATAAACCCCTGCATATGCAAAGTTCACCTCCCCAACCGTGCTGACCAGACCACACAGAGATACACACCCGAGCGGCGAACATGCATTTTCGAAACTAATTTAGGAACATTTAGCTGACCAATTAAACAACTCTGCTTTAATAATATCATATTCGTATTTGAACAACTAAGCTTGTTTAGCTTGATGGGTGGAGCAGTGTTATTATGACACGAAGCATGTATTCCGATCGTATAGTGATCATAAAAGGGGGAAACTCTAAGCATATATTTTTTAGGAAAAGAGGGTTTCCCCTCTGATTTCTATTAAAGAAACCACCATGGAACCAACATGCTCAATTAAACCCTAAGCATGATCAATTAAACTGTATTATGGCTGTGCCATGGCAGATTTGAAGCTGCAAACCGGAGAAATGATATTTCGCATCCATTGTTTGCTTCGAACTAAGAACTAAATTCTAAGAGCTGAAAAGAAAGTAGAGTAACCAAGTTATGATCTATTTTCTGGTTGAGATCAAAAAGTTGAGGAGATATGAAGTACCACCTCTCTTGCGGCGCCGTGTAGGCATAGGGGGTGCGATGGCTGTCAGTGGCATTGAAGCAGATCTGTGAAGGTAGACGGGTGCATCGAGGGATAAGTCCCGTTGTGGTGGAAGAGAAGGTCGTGTGAGCGGCCCCGGCAAAGAGGACGACGGCGCCGATGAAGAGAGAGGACGTGATGCAAGGCTATTGGTCCATCGCCGTGGATGAGAAACGTCCATCTCTAGCAGTGGACGACGCGGTCTTGGTAGGCGCTCCGGCATGGTGGAGGACGGTGGCGATAGATGTGGTGGAGGACAGCGGCGATGGATGGGGTGGCGGACGGAGGCTGGTGTGGGAATGGGGTGTTCTAGCGCGGATGGTGTATGAATGGGAAAATGGAGGGAGAGGTACGGGGAACCATGTTTTTGGGATGCGCCTGTCTGAAATATGGGAAAGTTACAAACTTATCCCCCGTTTCAAATTTGGACATCTCGTCGGTTGGGGATAGGACGGTAATCTCGCATCTCCCAAATATTTGCCGGTAACTATTTTGGGCGAGGAGAGAGTGTTTTTCCGCCCACAGTAGGCGCCCACGGTGTATGAATGGGGCTGACAGGTAGGGCGGTTGTGTCACGTCTGATGGAAGTTACACATCTGCCCCTTTTTAAAATATTAGCCTACATCTATTTCGGACGAGGAGAGGGTGTTTTTGTTGGAGAACGTAGTAATTTCAAAAAAATTCCTACGCACACGCAAGATCATGGTGATGCATAGCAACGAAGGGGAGAGTCTCATCTACGTACCCTTGTAGATCACAACGGAAGCGTTGACACAACGTAGAGGAAGTAGTCGTACGTTTTCTTCCCGGTCCGACCGATCCAAGCACCGTTACTCCGGCACCTCCGAGTTCTTAGCACACGTTCAGCTCGATGACGTTCCTCGGGCTCCGATCCAGCAAAGCATCGAGGAAGAGTTCCGTCAGCACGACGGCGTGGTGACGATCTTGATGTACAACCGTCGCAGGGCTTCGCCTAAGCACTGTAACGGTATGGTCGAGGTGGAATTTGGTGGCAGGGGGCACCGCACACAGCTAAGGAATGATCTCAAGGATCAACTTGTGTGTCTTGGGGTGTCCCCTGCCCCCGTATATAAAGGATGAAGGGGGGAGGCTGGCCGGCCAAAGGAGGGAGGCGCAGGAGGAGTCCTACTCCTACCGGGAGTAGGACTCCCCCCCCCCCAATCCTATTCCAACTAGGAATCTTTGGGAAAAAGAGAGAGGGAAAGAGAGAGAGGTGGCCGGCCACCTCTCCTAGTCCTGATAGGACTAGGGGAGGGGGGAGGCGCGCAGCCCTCCTTGGCAGCCCCTTTCACCTTTCCACAATGGCCCATGTAGGCCCATTTGGCTCCCGGGGGGTTCCGGTAACCCTCCCGGTAATCCGGTAAAATCCCGATTTCACCCGGAACACTTCCGATGTCCAAACATAGGATTCCAATATATCAATCTTTACGTCTCGACCATTTCGAGACTCCTCGTCATGTCCGTGATCACATCCGGGACTCCGAACAACCTTCGGTACATCAAAATGCATAAACTCATAATAATTGTCATCGTAACGTTAAGCGTGCGGACCCTACGGTTCGAGAACATTTAGACATGACCGAGACACGTCTCCGGTCAATAACCAATAGCGGGACTTGGATGCCCATATTGGCTCCTACATATTCTACGAAGATCTTTATCGGTCAGACCGCATAACAACATACGTTGTTCCCTTTGTCATCGGTATGTTACTTGCCCGAGATTCGATCGTCGGTATCCGATACCTAGTTCAATCTCGTTACCGGCAAGTCTCTTTACTCGTTCCGTAATACATCATCCTGCAACTAACTCATTAGTTGCAATGCTTGCAAGGCTTAAGTGATGTGCATTAGCGAGAGGGCCCAGAGATACCTTTCCGACAATCGGAGTGACAAATCCTAATCTCGAAATACGCCAACCCAACATCTACCTTTGGAGCCACCTGTAGTACTCCTTTATAATCACCCAGTTACGTTGTGACGTTTGGTAGTACCCAAAGTGTTCCTCCGGCAAACGGGAGTTGCATAATCTCATAGTCATAGGAACATGTATAAGTCATGAAGAAAAGCAATAGCAACATACTAAACGATCGGGTGCTAAGCTAATGGAATGGGTCATGTCAATCAGATCATTCAACTAATGATGTGACCTCGTTAATCAAATAACAACTCTTTGTTCATGGTCAGGAAACATAACCATCTTTGATTAACGAGCTAGTCAAGTAGAGGCATACTAGTGACACTCTGTTGGTCTATGTATTCACACATGTATTATGTTTCCGGTTAATACAATTCTAGCATGAATAATAACCATTTATCATGATATAAGGAAATAAATAATAACTTTATTATTGCCTCTAGGGCATATTTCCTTCAATCTCCCACTTGCACTAGAGTCAATAATCTAGATTACACAGTAATGATTCTAACACCCATGGAGCCTTGGTGCTGATCATGTTTTGCTCGTGGAAGAGGCTTAGTCAACGGGTCTGCAACATTCAGATCCGTATGTATCTTGCAAATCTCTATGTCTCCCACCTGGACTAGATCCCGGATGGAATTGAAGCGTCTCTTGATGTGTTTGGTCCTTTTGTTAAATCTGGATTCCTTTGCCAAAGCAATTGCACCAGTATTGTCACAAAAGATTTTCATTGGACCCGATGCACTAGGTATGACACCTAGATCGGATATGAACTCCTTCATCCAGACTCCTTCGTTCGCTGCTTCCGAAGCAGCTATGTACTCCGCTTCACATGTATATCCCGCTACGACGCTTTGTTTAGAACTGCACCAACTGACAGCTCCACCGTTTAAAGTAAACACGTATCTGGTTTGCGATTTAGAATCGTCCGCATCAGTGTCAAAGCTTGCATCAACGTAACCTCTTACGGTGAGCTCTTTGTCACCTCCATATACGAGAAACATATCCTTAGTCCTTTTCAGGTATTTCAGGATGTTCTTGACCGTTGTCCAGTGATCCACTCCTGGATTACTTTGGTACCTCCCTGCTATACTTATAGCAAGGCACACATCAGGTCTGGTACACAGCATTGCATACATGATAGAGCCTATGGCTGAAGCATAGGGAACATCTTTCATTTTCTCTCTATCTTCTGCAGTGGTCGGGCATTGAGTCTGACTCAACTTCACACCTTGTAACACAGGCAAGAACCCTTTCATTGCTTGATCCATTTCGAACTTCTTCAAAATCTTGTCAAGGTATGTGCTTTGTGAAAGTCCAATTAAGCGTCTTGATCTATCTCTATAGATCTTTATGCCTAATATGTAAGCAGCTTCACCGAGGTCTTTCATTGAAAAACTTTTATTCAAGTATCCCTTTATGCTATCCAGAAATTCTATATCATTTCCAATCAGTAATATGTCATCCACATATAATATCAGAAATGCTACAGAGCTCCCACTCACTTTCTTGTAAATACAGGCTTCTCCAAAAGTCTGTATAAAACCAAATGCTTTGATCACACTATCAAAGCGTTTATTCCAACTCTGAGATGCTTGCACCAGTCCATAAATGGATCGCTGGAGTTTGCACACTTTGTTAGCTCCCTTTGGATCGACAAAACCTTCCGGTTGCATCATATACAACTCTTCTTCCAGAAATCCATTCAGGAATGCAGTTTTTACATCCATTTGCCAAATTTCATAATCATAAAATGCGGCAATTGCTAACATGATTCTGACAGACTTAAGCATCGCTACGGGTGAGAAAGTCTCATCGTAGTCAACTCCTTGAACTTGTCGAAAACCATTTGCGACAAGTCGAGCTTTGTAGACAGTAACATTACCATCAGCGTCAGTCTTCTTCTTAAAGATCCATTTATTCTCAATTGCTTGCCGATCATCGGGCAAGTCAACCAAAGTCCATACTTTGTTCTCATAGATGGATCCCATCTCAGATTTCATGGCTTCAAGCCACTTTGCGGAATCTGGGCTCACCATCGCTTCTTCATAGTTCGTAGGTTCATCATGATCTAGTAGCATGACCTCCAGAACAGGATTACCGTACCACTCTGGTGCGGATCTTACTCTGGTTGATCTACGAGGTCCAGTAGTATCTTGATCTAAAGTTTCATGATCATCATCATTAACTTCCTCTCTTATTGGTGTAGGTCTCCCAGAAACAGTTTTCTGTGATGTACTATTTCCCAATAATGGAGTAGGTACAGTTACCTCGTCAAGTTCTACTTTCCTCCCACTCACTTCTTTCGAGAGAAACTCCTTCTCAAGAAAGTTTCCGAATTTAGCAACAAAAGTCTTGCCTTCGGATTTGTGATAGAAGGTGTATCCAATAGTTTCCTTTGGATATCCTATGAAGACACATTTCTCCGATTTGGGTTCGAGCTTATCAGGTTGAAGCTTTTTCACATAAGCATCGCAGCCCCAAACTTTAAGAAACGACAACTTTGGTTTCTTGCC
The DNA here is from genome assembly GCA_034509565.1 of Triticum monococcum. NCBI lineage: Eukaryota > Viridiplantae > Streptophyta > Magnoliopsida > Poales > Poaceae > Triticum > Triticum monococcum. The sequence continues at coordinate 196,519,445 of CM067842.1, read as the reverse complement.
AAACCACAGTTCATAAGGCGTCATCTCAACGGATTTTGATGGTTCCCTATTTAACGTGAATGCGGCTGTCTCTAAAGCATAACCCCAAAACGATAGCGGTAAATCAGTAAGAAACATCATAGATCGCACCATATCTAGTAAAGTACGATTACGATGTTCGGACACACCATTACGCTGTGGTGTTCCGGGTGGCGTGAGTTGCGAAACTATTCCACAATTTTTCAAATGTACACCAAACACGTAACTCAAATATTCTCCTCCACGATCAGATCGTAGAAACCTTATTTTCTTGTTACGATGATTTTCAACTTCACTCTGAAATTCTTTGAACTTTTCAAACATTTCAGATTTGTGTTTCATTAAGTAGATATACCCATATCTTTTTAAATCATCTGTGAAAGTGAGAAAATAAAGATATCCTCCACGAGCCTCAATATTCATCGGACCACATACATCGGTATGTATGATTTCCAACAAATCTGTTGCTCTCTCTATAGTACCGGAGAACGGTGTTTTAGTCATCTTGCCCATGAGGCACGGTTCGCAAGTACCAAGTGATTCATAATCAAGTGGTTCCAAAAGCCCATCAGTATGGAGTTTCTTCATGCGCTTTACACCGATATGACCTAAACGGCAGTGCCACAAATAAGTTGCACTATCATTATCAACTCTGCATCTTTTGGCTTCAACATTATGAATATGTGTATCACTACTATCGAGATTCATCAAAAATAGACCACTTTTCAAAGGTGCATGACCATAAAAGATATTACTCATATAAATAGAACAACCATTATTCTTTGATTTAAATGAATAACCGTCTCGCATCAAACAAGATCCAGATATAATGTTCATGCTCAACGCTGGCACCAAATAACAATTATTTAGGTCTAATATTAATCCCGAAGGTAGATGTAGAGGTAGCGTGCCGACCGTGATCACATCGACTTTGGAACCGTTTCCCACGCGCATCGTCACCTCGTCCTTTGCTAGTGTCCGCTTATTCTGTAGTCCCTGTTTCGAGTTGCAAATATTAGCAACAGAACCAGTATCAAATACCTAGGTGCTACTGCGAGCATTAGTAAGGTACACATCAATAACATGTATATCACATATACCTTTGTTCACCTTGCCATCCTTCTTATCCGCCAAATACTTGGGGCAGTTCCGCTTCCAGTGACTAGTCTGCTTGCAGTAGAAGCACTCAGTTTCAGGCTTAGGTCCAGACTTGGGTTTCTTCTCTTGAGCAGCAACTTGCTTGCCGTTCTTCTTGAAGTTCCCCTTCTTCTTCCCTTTGCCCTTTTTCTTGAAACTAGTGGTTTTGTTAACCATCAACACTTGATGCTCCTTCTTGATTTCTACCTCCGCAGCTTTCAGCATTGCGAAGAGCTCGGGAATAGTCTTGTTCATCCCTTGCATATTATAGTTCATCACAAAGCTCTTGTAGCTTGGTGGCAGTGATTGGAGAATTCTGTCAATGACGCAATCATCCGGAAGTGTAACTCCCAATTGAATCAAGTGATTATTATACCCAGACATTTTGAGTATATGCTCACTGACAGAACTGTTCTCCTCCATCTTGCAGCTATAGAACTTATTGGAGACTTCATATCTCTCAATCCAGGCATTTGCTTGAAATATTAACTTCAACTCCTGGAACATCTCATATGCTCCATGACATTCAAAACGTCGTTGAAGTCCCGGTTCTAAGCCGTAAAGCATGGCACACTGAACTATTGAGTAGTCATCAGCTTTGCTTTGCCAGACGTTCATAACTTCTGGTGTTGCTCTAGCAGCAGGCCTGGCACTCAGCGGTGCTTCCAGGACATAATTCTTCTGTGCAGCAATGAGGATAATCCTCAAGTTACGGACCCAGTCCGTGTAATTGCTACCATCATCTTTCAACTTTGCTTTCTCAAGGAACGCATTAAAATTCAACGGAACAACGGCACGAGCCATCTATCTACAATCAACATAAACAAGCAAGATACTATTAGGTACTAAGTTCATGATTATTTTAAGTTCAGTTAATCAAATTTACTTAAGAACTCCCACTTAGATAGACATCCCTCTAATCCTCTAAGTGATCACGTGATCCAAATCAACTAAACCATAACTGATCATCACGTGAGATGGAGTAGTTTTCAATGGTGAACATCATTATGTTGATCATATCTACTATATGATTCACGCTCGACCTTTCGGTCTCCGTGTTCCGAGGCCATATCTGTATATGCTTGGCTCGTCAAGTATAACCTGAGTATTCCGCGTGTGCAACTGTTTTGCACCCATTGTATTTGAACGTAGAGCCTATCACACCCGATCATCACGTGGTGTCTCAGCACGAAGAACTTTTTCAACGGTGCATACTCAGGGAGAACACTTCTTGATAATTTAGTGAGAGATCATCTTATAATGCTACCGTCAATCAAAGCAAGATAAGATGCATAAAAAAGATAAACATCACATGCAATCAATATAAGTGATATGATATGGCCATCATCATCTTGTGCTTTGTGATCTCCATCTCCGAAGCACCGTCATGATCACCATCGTCACCGGCGCGACACCTTGATCTCCATCATAGCATCGTTGTCGTCTCGCCAATCTTATGCTTCCACGACTATCACTACCGTCTAGTAATAAAGTAAAGCATTACATCGCGATTGCATTGCATACAATAAAGCGACAACCATATGGCTCCTGCCAGTTGCCGATAACTCGGTTACAAAAACATGATCATCTCATACAATAAAATCAGCATCATGCCTTGACCATATCACATCACAACATGCCCTGCAAAAACAAGTTAGACGTCCTCTACTTTGTTGTTGCAAGTTTTACGTGGCTGCTACGGGCTTAAGTAAGAACTCATCTCACCTACGCATCAAAACCAGAACGATAGTTCGTCAAATAGACTCCGTTTTAACCTTCTCAAGGACCGGGCGTAGCCACACTTGGTTCAACTAAAGTTGGAGAGACAGTCTTCCGCAAGCCATCTGTGTGCAAAGCACGTCGAGGGAACCGGTCTCGCGTAAGATTACGCGTAAGGTTGGTCCGGATCGTCTCGTCCAACAATACCGCCGAACCAAAGTATGACATGCTGGTAGGAAGTATGACTTGTATCGCCCACAACTCACTTGTGTTCTACTCGTGCAAATAACATCAAACCATAAAAACCTAGGCTCTGATACCACTGTTGGAGAACGTAGTAATTTCAAAAAATTTCCTACGCACACGCAAGATCATGGTGATGCATAGCAACGAAGGGGAGAGTCCGATCTATGTACCCTTGTAGATCACAACGGAAGCGTTGACACAACGTAGAGGAAGTAGTCGTACGTTTTCTTCCCGGTCCGACCGATCCAAGCACCGTTACTCCGGCACCTCCGAGTTCTTAGCACACATTCAGCTCGATGACGTTCCTCGGGCTCCGATCCAGCAAAGCGTCGAGGAAGAGTTCCGTCAGCATGACGGCGTGGTGACGATCTTGATGTACTACCGTCGCAGGGCTTCGCCTAAGCACTGTAACGGTATGATCGAGGTGGAATTTGGTGGCAGGGGGCACCGCGCACGGCTAAGGAACGATCTCAAGGATCAACTTGTGTGTATTGGGGTGTCCCTTGCCCCCGTATATAAAGGATGAAGGGGGGAGGCTGGCGGCCAAAGGAGGGAGGCGCAGGAGGAGTCCTACTCCTACCGGGAGTAGGACTCCCCCCCCCCCAATCCTATTCCAACTAGGAATCCTTGGGAAAAAGAGAGAGGGAAAGAGAGAGAGGTGGCCGGCCACCTCTCCTAGTCCTAATAGGACTAGGGGAGGGGGGAGGCGTGCAGCCCTCCTTGGCAGCCCCTTTCACCTTTCCACAATGGCCCATGTAGGCCCATTTGGCTCCCGGGGGGTTCCGGTAACCCTCCCGGTAATCCGGTAAAATCCCGATTTCACCCGGAACACTTCCGATGTCCAAACATAGGCTTCCAATATATCAATCTTTACGTCTCGACCATTTCGAGACTCCTCGTCATGTCCGTGATCACATCCGGGACTCCGAACAACCTTCGGTACATCAAAATGCATAAAATCATAATAACTATCATCGTAACGTTAAGCGTGCGGACCCTACGGTTCGAGAACATTGTAGACATGACCGAGACACATCTCCGGTCAATAACCAAAAGCGGGACCTGGATGCCCATATTGGCTCCTACATATTCTACGAAGATCTTTATCGGTCAAACCGCATAACAACATACGTTGTTCCCTTTGTCATCGGTATGTTACTTGCCCGAGATTCGATCGTCGGTATCCGATACCTAGTTTAATCTCGTTACCGGCAAGTCTCTTTACTCGTTCCGTAATACATCATCCCGCAACTAACTCATTAGTTGCAATGCTTGCAAGGCTTAAGTGATGTGCATTAGCGAGAGGGCCCAGAGATACCTTTCCGACAATCGGAGTGACAAATCCTAATCTCGAAATACGCCAACCCAACATCTACCTTTGGAGCCACCTGTAGTACTCCTTTATAATCACCCAGTTACGTTGTGACGTTTGGTAGTACCCAAAGTGTTCCTCCGGCAAACGGGAGTTGCATAATCTCATAGTCATAGGAACATGTATAAGTCATGAAGAAAAGCAATAGCAACATACTAGACGATCGGGTGCTAAGCTAATGGAATGGGTCATGTCAATTAGATCATTCAACTAATGATGTGACCTCGTTAATCAAATAACAACTCTTTGTTCATGGTCAGGAAACATAACCATCTTTGATTAACGAGCTAGTCAAGTAGAGGCATACTAGTGACACTCTGTTGGTCTATGTATTCAAACATGTATTATGTTTTCGGTTAATACAATTCTAGCATGAACAATAACCATTTATCATGATATAAGGAAATAAATAATAACTTTATTATTGCCTCTAGGGCATATTTCCTTCAGTTTTGCCGCCCACCGTGTATGAATGGGGAATGGAGGGAGAAACAGAGGTCTTTCGGACAAGCTTGAATCAAATGAGTTTTGCCACCCATGTTTGACGCCCACCGTGTCGGAATGGGCTCAGAGGCGGTCGTGTCACGTCTAATTGAAGTTACTAACCTACCCCTATTTAGAGTAGTGGATATCGGGCCGATGGATTGTCCGTGTAATGGGTAGACAGTAATTTCCATCTCCCAAACACTTGGCTTCGGGCAGCCGATGTGGGAGTGGACATTTTGCTGTTTCTTTCGAATTTTGGGACAATAAGCATCCATGTTTACCCTGGCAACTAAATTCGAATCCATTTTGTATTCCTATATGAATCTTTAAAAATCATTCTATGTGTTTTTATATATCTACAAAAGGAAGACAAAGATGTATTCCACTTTCATATATGAATATGGTTTACAAATGCCGATACTCAAATTTAGAAACTAGAATCCAGTTTAAGGTGAATTCGAATATTTGGAACACTTCATGTCCAACTCAAATGTCACACGCAGCATCATGTGTACTCCCATTTAGATATGTACACAAGCGATGTATCAAGATTCAAATACCGAGTCAATCAACCAAGAATGTACGGAACTAATAGACATATAAACACTTATAGAGTATATGGATCAATAATATCAACTAACATACATAAGCGGGGCCGCTGTACTTTTTTTTGCTACAACATCATCCTTTTTTTAGCCACCATCCTGTCCATTTCAGATGCGTGCCACTTATGGTCCATCTATACTACTATTGTTGAATGCACATTCAGCCCGATTGGCATATTTGTAGGTCTGGCACAGCAATCCAAATGAAATGTCTCTGAGTCTTATCAATTAATATATACTTGTATTCAAATAAAATTACAAACAAAAAACAAAAACACAATTATTACATGATCTCTAAAACAAATGGTTTGATTGATTACATGAACAGACAACACAAAGGTTATTCAACTATGGAAAGAACATTTCACCTATGATTTACCAACTAGGAATTTAATTTCCTTTTTTCCTTTAGGACCTTAACAATCTAGTCAGTCTCAGCTTGCTTCATTTTGAAATCCACCAAATATTTAATGGTTGTCTTGAGTACTGCTGGTGATTGTGATGTTTGCTTCCTCAACATGTCAACTTCATCTCTAAGTGCAGAAGCAGAATCTCTTTCTACCACTAGTTTAGCCTCTAGAGCATCAGCAGTTGGCAATTCATAATGCATGATTGGGCTGGTGCCACTGCTGCGGTATGATGCAACGTCCATGGGGACCTCGCTCTTTGATCTTGGGCTAACCTGTTTTGCCATTAAAGTTCCGATTGGATTCAGAAAAGTTGAAGTTAGCAAAACATCTCAACTAGGAGTTATAACAGCAAACCAGTTAAACAAACAAGGAATTAAAGAGTTTCAATTGGATGCTGAAAAGTAGTTATTAACATCATTGTAACACGATGTTGCAGCAGCAAAGCAGTTAAACAAACAAGTAGATATTTAAGTTAAGGCAAACAAGTAATTCTTAATAGTAAGTATCAAACACATAGATAGGCGCAGTCTACAATATGATTAACAGGCTATGCCATTATGTAATCAGTAGCAAACTAAATTAAGCCAAGCAACGTAATTGAACAATTTTGCAACAAGTGGCTAACTTAAATTCCGAGAAGCAGGTAACTGAACCTACGCTAGTTCGTTGTACAGGCATACTGCAACTTCTTTTTCGCTTACAAGGTTGTACGAAGGAGTCCATGGCATCAATTGTTTGGATACGCAGTCCCAATACTTCTTTCTTCCCACACTGCATGGGTAAGTCGAATGGTTAATCTGGTAAGATGGTGCGTCCTTGATATGTTATATGAGGACGTGTAGTCAGACTAGTTGTAGCCAAACACATCACACTGGCTTTTACTGTATATTTCATGCGATTACTTTTGGCATATCGAGATCTAAGCAATCTACAATAAGATGAAAAGACTGGCATCCTTCACATTATTGGCGAACTCAGTTCATAGAAACAAGCAATTCAACCATTCTGTGGGTAAATCAAAAGCTCCACCGGAATATTTTTCACTATTCAATCATACACGCAAAAAGGGGCGACGCCACCATAGGGGCTGGTATGGGCGGCCGCCTCGGGTGGCTGGAAAGTGTGCGCCTAGTTTGAGTCATCCAGGTTGGCCCACGCTAGTTTTGTTCGTCCCAACGCACGAGCAGGCAATGTAAAAAATGAAGAAAAATGTTTCAATTTGGATGGGCCAATAACATAAGTGCAAGGCATGCCCTATAGCAGGCTCGTGGCCCAAACGAGCGCCTCCCATATCGATCGACACCAGGAAAAATCCCAATTCATTCGTCCCAGCCTCCAGTCTGGTTCGCTCCTAACCTAGCCGCCGCTGGACATACCGACACAGCACTTCCTCGCGCCCTCGTTGGAGGGCGGTCGCCGGGCTTCAAGCGAACGGAAGGACAAGAAGATGAAGATCCAACCCTAGGTGTAGCCTGCGTGGGAGGCAGCGGCACGGGCATGGCATCGAGCTTGCGCAAACGGACAGTCGCAGCTTGCAAGAGTAGCATGCGCAACGAGCAGGTACATCACATCCCTGATTATATTTAATTCAACTCTTCAATTTCTGGCCATTAGTTAAACCTGACGGTGTTGTAAAACAGCTTGTATGTAGGGAATCTATGAGAAAATGAAACCAATTTCTACTTATTTTATAACTCCCCAAATCAATACTGAACTGACTAAATCTGATGTATCTAATCAAGTTTCCGGTGCAAACATACAAGCTCATGTTGTTCTTGAGCCTGAAGTGTCTAATGAACAGACTGCTAATGAAGGATTTGATGCAAACATTGTACATGCTCCTAGTGATGAACATATAGTGTCTAATGGGGGATCTAATGCAAGCATTTTGCAAGCTCATTAAAGGATTTAGTGTCTAATGATGATCTACTATGTTGAGAGAGACAGAGATTTGCAGGCATTGATGACAAGCAAATTATAGTGCATTTTTATAGCTTGAGGAAACGTCGAGGCCATCTACCAGAAAGTCCCCGTATCATGACAACATAACATAATACTTTTCTAATCTGTTGTTTGAAACTATTGGCATACTTGTGCAGGATAGATATATTGATATGCAGTTTGTGCACTCGTTATACGTGCAATTACACTTCGATATTTTCAGCCAAAGAACGAATAATTCAAGCAGGTACAGACCATGTTTGTAGTCCTTGTACACCATGTTGCATTTTGTGTTTTATGGTGCTTGCATCATATAGTGTTTATAATCTGAACTACTTTGGATCATTAGCTGGTTTTCAAAGTGCATGTAGCTTCACATTTCTCAAGTTATGTTGATTTCCGGAGTGCATGTGCCTTCGTATTTTTTAAGTTAAATGTTCGCCCTGGTAACTTGAATTCGTGGATCAGCCACTGCACACAAATCATACACGAATGCCAGTACGAATCAAATGAAATGTTGGGACTTACGCTAGCTCGTTGTATAGGCTCACTGCAGCTCTGCTTGCGCTTGGGATGTTCCATGTACAAGTCCATGTTACCACTTGCTTGGATGTGCAGGCCTTGTGCTCCTTGCATCCCCCTCTGCATTTTTGACATGGCGAATGGTTGATCAAATAAGAGGAATCGACCTTGATGTTGTACCGGAGGACAGATACTTACAAGGTTATACGGGTGTGCAGGATGTGTACCAGATCCCGTAGCGCCGTCATGCTTCGCTAAAATATGGATTTGCTTGTTTCAGATGATATCTCTAGAAGAAATAAGAGTTAAGGTCAGATTTGCATAGGCGTGTAAGCTAAGAGAGCAGTGAAAGGATATCCAAACATCATCGGAATAGTGCACAAGGGAGTGATGTGTGGATACCTAGTTCGGGCCGGCGTTTGGGCATGCTCGCCTAGCTAGAGTGCGGGTCACTTCAGAGCCGTTGAGGGTGATGCGCTGGCGTTGGCTGGCCGCGCACGGATGCAGATCTTGAGTGGCAGCGGAGCGCTGCGATGTGGTGGACGAGACCGTTGGTAAAGCCCCAACGGCCTCGGGGGCGGAGGTGCGATGATGTGCTCGGTGAAGTAGCCCTGGTGAGCTGGGAGATGGCGTCGGTGAAGCGCACCTGATGCGGTGGAACTCGGTGTCTGTGAGGCATTTCGATTGCGGCAGCCGACGTTGTAGGTGGACCACCCGGTGCGGTGGACGAGGGCGTAGATAAGGTAGCTCCGGTGCGGTGGTGAAGCGCAACCGTCGTCTGGCACAGAGGTGGGGAACGGTGGGGAAAGAGACGAGATGAGGGGCGTTTCGAGGGTTGGCGGCGAATTAGGGATTTGAGCAATCTGGGCGCGAAAGGGGATGGTGGAGAAGAGAGATTTTGCAGGGCTGGAATTGGGGTTGCCAGATATTTCAATCTGAAACGTGGAAGCGCGAACTTATATTGTCGTCGTCCTTTTGGGGGGGGGGGTGGCTGGGTGCTACGCGTCCGTCCGACACACGCGACCACCCCGACAGGACTATGCTTCAGTGCCTTAAGGCACCTGCCTTTGTTTCCATGACATATGGGCCCAACAGGTGGCTGGCCCACATGTCAGTGACCCAAAGGCAGTTGCCTTTAAGGCACCGAAGCAGCATCCACCCTGACACGACCCTGGTTTGCCTGGTGCGCCTACATTTGAGAATGCAAACGAATCTTCTTTCATTTGCAAATTTGTATGTATTACCATGCCCGTGTTTTCCTTGCAATAATTAGTCATTCGAAACGAGATACTCCATCCGTTCACTTTTGTAAGTCATTTCAGACAACTTAAAATGAACTGTTTTGGACATTGTCTGAAATGTCTTCAAGGTCTTATAAAAGTGAACAGAGGGAGTACTATAAATTAATTAATGAGGAGTTATTTGAAAAAAAACAAAAGGTACCCACGCTAACGTGGATTAGAGTGTGTGTCACATAATTAGTTATTTGAATTAGAGTGTGTGTCACGTAGTTAGTTATTTGAATTAGAGTGTGTGTCATGTAGCGATCTCCAATTCTAACGTGGATTTCCCATTTCACTGTATCCACGCTACTTTTTTAATATGAATTCATATGTATATAATAAACACCATGGTAGTGAGAAAACTTTTGGATGGATTCAAACATATGACCTACAAAATAGCACAACAAACTGAGTCAATGTCAACTTTTCGAAACTTAGTATGGCACGAATTCGAAATAATTACCCGTATGCCTGGTCCTCGGTTCAAATCTTACAATGTACACCGAATTGAAACATCGATATTAAGTCTCGTACTATGTACATTCAAATGTTGTTTTTAGCCCCCCCCCCCCCGCACAAACGCTACATACTTCCTGTATCGGTCAATATTGCTCTCCTAACCACCTTCGGAAGCTATCGGTTTCCAACACACGTTCATTCTTTCTCTCCATGTTTCGATCTCTAAGTCTCTCAACTACACAACCCCCTTTTCCACTCTGTTACCAAATGTATTTACCTCACACACCCGCCATTGCACCCCATGCCGAGCTCTCTCCCTCTCTCCCCCCTCTCCCTCTCACCCTCTTGCGATAAATACATGCATTGCCTATCTAGCCCCCCAACCTCTCGTGCATGCGCACGCACACACATTGTATATCTAGGTCACTCCCTCGAGACTGTCTCACTCTTTCTTCCGCACAGCGGGCCACACTCGCTCAATCTCGCTCTCTTTATCTGAGTCTCGTTTAACCTCGTTTTCTTTCACACACAAATGATATATCTCCCTGTTCGGGCCTCGATCGACACACTCTATACTCTCTCACGCAGATTGTCTATCTAGGTCAGTCCATCCAAGCCGCCACCACTCTTTCGACCTCATGGTGGGCCACGCTCACTCAATATCTCTCTGTCTTTCTCTCTCTCTCTCTTCGTATGTCTCAATTGACCTCGCTCTTTCTCAGACAAAAGCGATATATCACCATGTTTGAGCCCAATTCAACCTATTCACATTGTATACTCTCTCACGCACATCGTCTATCTAGGTCACTCTCTCCAACCTGTCTCACTCTTTCGATCGCATGGCGACCCTATGTGATCGGTTGACCTTGCTTCCTCCCACGCACAAAATATATCTACACGTCTGTGACTAGATCATCTCTCAAGCTCTATCTTACAGCCCTCACCCTTGCCAAAAAGCTCAATTTGGCAATATCTCTCCAGAGCATATATATTTGTTCAATGAATGTCGGACCACACTCACTTTGTCTCTCTATCTATATGTCTCTCGATTGACCTCGCTTTCTCACACCGTATCTTCCACGCGTTGAAGCTACTACCTCTCCATCCCTCGCAAAGCCGGAGCTATTTACATTGTGAGGGGCACTCCAACCTTGGATTAATTTGTGTAGGCATTTATTCCGGTCGGTTTAGATTATATTTTCATAGCATTCGGCCCATAACTACTCCAATCACCGTAGCGGGTAATCAAGCTACGGGGAGCACCTAATATGAGCATCGGGGAGCCGTTGGATCGAAGATGCAGCGGCACACACGAGGCCTGAATGTTTTATTTGCAAAAAAACCTTTAGAGAGTTTGGAAATTGCGCATAATTACAAAGACTACTCCCAAGCCATTGGATCTCACTTCCAACGGTGTAAAAACTCGTATCACCATAGTATTTAGGCTGCGGGGTGGATGTGATATTCTATGCTGCTGTCATTTTTGTTCATAAACTTGCAAAAAAACGTGTAACTCGTGCCGTTACTTGTCTAACCGCGCAAAGTGTTTGTTCAAAAAAACCATCCTACACTGAAATATCGGAACAACACATGGGGGTCCCACTTGTCATTAATCAAATTTGGACCTAAAACTAACAAATATGAAAGACGAGATTCGAACTGGCAACCTGGACTACAAAGCGTAAGTCGATAGCCTGAAAAAACGAATGGTTGTTGGCTTTGTCCCATATCTTGATTTTATACAGTACTTGCGTTGAGTAGAGTAGAGGGAGTGCCTCGTCAACACGTGCATGACCGTTATCTCACTTATTGGTGGGTCCCAGGTCTGCGATCTCAATCTCTCTTCTCTCCATCGTCTAACCTTTGCACGGGCACACACGAAGAGCGGCGCTAGCTTGCCGTGGTGTTATTACAACTAAAAAAACTTGGAAAATAGAAGAATCGCCTAGAACAAGAGACGTTGTGGCTGGTCGAGACGGAGCTAACCACATCTATCCTCCGTGCCACGTTTGCATGATGAAGCTGTGTGGCTAGTGGGCTGTTTTCAACCGACTGGCTGGGTCCCGAGGTCGAACCATAGGTACTACATATGATACAGTATATTTTTACACGCACATTTTTCCTTCGTGTCGAGACGTGGCACACCCTACCGCGTGGTTTCGGGGTCCTCCCGGGTGGTGCACGCATATATTCTTCCTGACGTGGGATGCCCTACCGTGCGTTTTCTGGGTCCTCCTCGATCGTAGCGCCGAAGCAAGTAAATGAGTCGTCAAATCACGAAAGACCACCTTTTCCGCCGATACATCAGTGAAGCACGGTGGCTAGCTAGTTGGGCTAGTTCGACCGATTAGCTAGGCCGCCGCCACATTTGTTTTTTCACCCCTTTTTTATCTACTTGCCGGTAGGTAAATTTAAATATCAACCGTGGCGTTTCTCTGGTGTTTGGGTGCGGCAGGATTTTAAATTTTTTGATTGACTAGAGCAGGCGCGGCAGGATTTTTAATTTTTTGATTGACGGGAGCAGGCGCGGAAGCAATTAGTCACGATGACTCCGCCTATACCCACTGCTCCCTGATGTGAGAAGTCGTCGACTGGTGTTTTACCATGGTGAAAACCAAAGATTCCCCGCTCCCTCCGCCTTCCCGTAGATTGCATTGCCTTTCAGTCATTTCGCCCCCTTTGCTTCCTCTCCCCATTGCTTCTACCTGGTGCCATGGCGGCGCAGCAGATCACGGAGTCCGAGGTGAGGCTCCTCACACAGGAGCTCCATGCCAAGGATGCGGAGCTCAGGGCCAAGGACGTGGAGCTCCATGAGCTCAAGGAGGAGAGGAGTGCCGTGCTCCTCCGTTATGTGCGGGAGTTCACGGAGCTTCAAAAGCGGTAGGCGTCCACCACAAAGATGCTCGAGGCGTCGGCGGTGTTGCTGCAGAAAGCGGGAGATACGATAGGCCGTCAGGGGAGCCGGCTGGAGCGCGAGCGGACCGATCGTGACGAGGTCCAGGATCGCCTCAGCCACTTGGTGAACCAATTGCCACACACGTGTTGCGGCTGCGCGATGCCTACCGTTGTGCCAGCGCGACGATGCTGGGCGTTAGGCTAAACCCGTTCGACCACCTGGTCGACTTCAACGAGCTATGGCTTCCTGACCTGGTCTCCTTCTTCACCTATATCTCCGAGGAGCTGAGTCGTCTCCGCGCTATGGTGAGGGCTGAGCTAGACAAGGAGGGGTTGCAGGCTACCGTCACCGTTGCCGGGCGAATCCTTTCAGGGCTCGGTCACCGGAATCCATTCGTGCCATTGGACGCCGTCTTTGACGAGCTGGCTCCCGTCGACCGGGAGCGGGCTCTGCGGGCGGTTGCACCCTGCATCACCAATGTCGTGCGCCTCGAGAAACAGAGGGACTTTAGTGGTGTTTAGGCGCCCTCTGCATGGGCATGTCCACGTCTCGGCGCAACATGACCGTTGGATCAAACTCAGACGATGCAGATCAGTCACTGTAGCACAAAGCGTGTGGGTGTGTTTGGTTGCATTCTCATCTCAATATAGTTGTTTCCTCTTCGTGTATTTTTGTCAACCTACTAGTGTGGACTCATGCACCCTTCATGCACTCTGCCAAACACCCAAAAGTGGGTCGAGAAGGGAACTTTTGCTCCCATCCCATGCACCCTTCATACACCCTGCCTAACACTATTCGTGCTTCATATGGTTCATGTTTCGTGGAGTACTGTAGCACCATACTCTTCGTGCGCTGTGGACCTAGTTCTGTTAACATTGATCTCACCGTCCATTCTCGATCGGACAGTCGAAAAAGCGGTACTATGTTACATATAGGAGTAGTTGACATGCGCACAACATCATTTGTTATCGTCATATCTTACTACACTAGCAACAAGATTGTGTAGTACTGACATATGAACCACTGCACATGCCTAGTAGTAGGAGCACTGTGTATGTTCAAGTGGCTGCCGTGTTTCGCACTCCTCTGTCGTAAGAGTGGAAACGCTTGGTGTAATCGTTTTTTTCTTCTGAAAAACAGTGGACATGCTCTACCGTGCGGATCCTCCTCCAGCCATGCACTAAATTACTCACTTTCACCAACGTGTGGGACAGCCAGCATCGGGGTCCACCAGCCATGCACTAAATTACTCCGTAGTAGAGTGACGGTAGATTGCCCCGATTGAAGCGCCGCAGTAATGCCTAATGAGCCGTCAAATCACAAAAACCCCTCCTTTCCAGCAGTAAGTTGGACGGACGAAGCAACCATCATTTCACTCTTCTCTCTCAGCTTCCTCTCTACCCAACCCACACTTCTGCCTCATCTTGTTCCTCATTTCTTCAAGAAAACCCCGACCTGCTTCTGCCATTGTTCTTCTCTCCCAAAGAAGGAAAGGTGAGCGCATCAATGGTGTTGATTCTGGCCAAGGCCCGGTCTTGCAACCCCGAGACTGATCCTATAACTCCCTCTCTTTTCTTCTTTTGGGTTTGTGATTATGGTTTATTTTCTTTTATTTCTATTTGACAGTTTCTTGATGGACGCTGGAGCACCGGCCGAAGTGATGTCTATGGCTCCGGCCAAAACCGTCGAGGCTCATGGTACAAAGAAGCGCAAGCACCCCGCCAAGACTACCGCAGACAAGCTCAAAGCCATCGCCCTTTCCAAGCCCCCCCTCTCCGGGATCCCTCATTAAGCAAGTCCAGGTAATATCTCTTCTTGACGATCTTTTTCTCGATCTTGATCGTGTTTTTTCATCTAACACGCAGTACTAGTACTAGTAGTACAACTTTCTGGGTGATCTTGCATGCGATTTTTGTGTGCCAAATGATGGTTCTAAATTCCTCTTTTGACCAAAACATGCGAGAGGTTGACACAGATTTCTTATAGATTACTTTCAACTACTCCTCTGTCCCAAATTTCTTGTCTTAGATTTGTCTGGATACGGATGTATCTAATACTAAAATGTGACTTGATACATCCGTATCTAGACAAATCTAAGACAAGAATTTTGGGACAGAGGGGGTACTTTATGAACATCAATGCTACCTTTTAAGAGGGTATATTTTCCTCAGTAACTTGTGTTATGGATATTGCATGTAATCCCTCTGCTCACATGCCTTTGAAGACATGTTCTAGTGTCTTTGTTCACTCATTTTTGTGCGTATATGTAGTCATATATGGAGTATAATATCGAAAATCATCTTATACTTCTGAACGGAGGTAGTAATAAAATATGGTTTCTGTTTGAATTAGAACCAGGTCCGCGGTGGAGATGAAGTTCTCAAAGTCACGCCGTGTGAACTGGAAGACCTGATGATGAGTTCTACTACTGAACTATCCAACTGTTGTGTCCTTGTCGCCACGTGTCCTGAACTAGTGTTTTCCTGTAGCATTGTTGTCAGGCGTGTTCTCAAGGCTGTACTTGACCACAACAATCTCCTAGCTGTGCCTTCGATTACGAAGGGTGTGGTTCTTGTAAAGCTTCCCAACAAATCTGATGCAGCATGTCTTCAGCATCATGTTTATGAGTGGAAAGACCACTCTGTTAGGTTCTCCAAGGTTGACAAGATGGTGATGGTGCATGTAGACATCTCACACGAAGTCCATGGCCTAGTCAGTTATGCGGGGTTCATCCCGTAGGTCGGTGGAAAAAAATAGTCTGGAGAGTTTAGTTAGTGCAACTTTCCTTGTCTGTAGTAAGTACTATTGTTCAGTACTTGATTTGTGTTTGTGAACCCTGTATTGTTTATTAGTACTGCCGCTTTTGGTGTGTGGTCAGTCCTGAGAACGCTCTATGTTAATGTCTGTCCACTCAATTCAGTCTGTATATTTTGAAGTATCCATATCATATTTTTTGTGAGGACGGTCTATCAATTATGGTTACACTCCAATATCTGTATGCATTGTAGGGTTTATCGCACCCACCAGGATTTCCAGCCCCATGGATGTTCGGTCCATACGATTTGTCACGACCTTTGGACTATCCTGCTTGTGGGAGTAGGCAGGGCCCCTGCATGCCACGCGTAGTTGGATGATCAATCTTCTGTTTAGTACTTCAACATAGTGATTTCCTGGTAAGGATTCACTCGTGTCACATCAAGTAAATCTTATTGATTTACTGTCTAAATCTTATTGATTTAATGTCATGTTTTCTTTCTTTTCCTGCAATTTTACGATGCAGGTTTTGCCATGTGACATTCATCACAGAATAAACCATTTGGTTTGCTCTACGATGGCTATTTTTGCAGGTTTCACTTCTTATGTCGTGTTAGTAACGAAGGCATTGTCCATCACTTATATTACTGGAAAAAATTGGATTAGTCTATTGTCTAAGTACAAGCTGAATTCCTATGATGAACTGCAGTTTGGTTTAACAAAAACGCCACAATTAGTCCTTCTCGCGTTTAAAAGAAATGAAGAAAAAAACTGGATCACGGTCACGGATCCTAGTCAAGTTAGAAAGCTGATCATAGTAGACCAGACACGATCGCCGCTATCTCGCACAGATCGAGCACCGACAATTGCTCTAGCACTGACAGCGGCAGCAGCTCAGTTTGATCCGGCTGAGGATTGGGCATCGACCGCGTCAGCGGATCAGTCTGATCTACCGGAGGATCGGGCATCGACACCGGCACCTGCTCCGACACTGGCACCAGCTCTACAAGGAGCACCATCTCCGGCAGCAGCAGTGGCTTCGGCACCTGCATCAACACTTGCACTTACATCTGCTCTGGCCCGTGCAGTTGCACCGGCAACAGACTGGGCTGCAGTTCGCACTGAGTTTCCCTGATTTTTGTCCACTGAGTTTCCCTGATTTTTGTCAAATATTTTTGAAACAATAAAATATGTTTTCCCTATTAAAGACCATTTCTGGCCTTAAGAAGAAGCTTTTACATAAAATAGGAAAATAACTTTTAAAATTATATTTTTGTGGTTTATGGGAATCCTATATCTAATAGGTTTCAAATATACTCTTTGAAATATTTTCATACACCAAATCAAGTACTTGTAGTGCAAACCTCAATTCAGGGGTTTTTGGAAAACTAATTTTTGAAAATACTATTTGGCCAAATTATTTTTGTAAGAAAATACTACATTGCACTATACACATGGCATGATCATTGGGTAGAAGTTTGGGGCAAGGAGATGAAGTACAGAAGGTGGAGTATTTGACTTTAAAGAGCACTTGAAAAAACCACATAGAGAAAACCAACTCATAAATAAAAGCCAAATAATGCAAAAGTTTTTGGCAAACCACACTTTATCATGATTTATTACCTTAAGTGTTGTGGCATGAAAATCAGGGTGTGACAACAACAAACTTATCCAAAAACTCCATGAACACCTTGTTCATCATACTCATAAAATAGGCAGGGACATTAGTCAATCCAAATGACATGACCGTGTACTCGTATAGCCCGTACCTTGTGGTAAAAGCTGTCTTAGGTATATCCTATTCTCGGATCTTCAGCTTGTGGTATCCTGATCAAACGATCTTGGAGAATACTTTGGCTCCTTTCAGCTGGTCAAACAAATCATTGATCATTGGTAGTGGGTACTTGTTCTTGATCGTCACTTCATTCAATGCCCGATAATCAACAACCATTCTCAAAGATCCATCCTTCTTCTCAACTAAGAGCACTGGGGCTCCCCACGGTGATGAACTAGGTCGAATATATCCTTTCTCCAGTAACTCCTTGATCTGCTTCTTAATTTCTTCTAGATCATTTGCGGGCATCCGGTATGGCCTCTTTGATATTGGTCCAGTGCCTGGCAACAGCTCTATCAAAAATTCTATATCTCGGTCTGGTGGCATTCCTGGTAATTCCACTAGAAATACATCCGGGTAATCCTTCACAACAGGCACTTCTTCCTGAACAACTCCCAAGAGTGAATTTACTTGAGTCCTCCTTGGCGCATGCCTAGACACATACTTGATCCGTTTACCCTCTGGGGTGGTGAGAAGAATTGACTTACTAGCACAATCGATATTTCCTCCATACTTTGATAGCCAATCCATGCCTAGTATTATATCCAATCCGTGTGACTCCAAAATTATTAGGTCTGAGGGGAAAACATGGCTACCAATGGTTAATGGTAACCGATCACACCATCTGCTGGCCATATACTCTGCTCCCAGCGAGCTTACTAACATGGGTGACCTAAGGGCTAAGTTTGGCAACTTAAACTTGTTCACAAATCCCCTTGATATGTATGAATGCGATGCACCAGTGTCAAAAAGAATGAGAACGGTAAATGACTTAATCAAAAACTTACCAATCACTGCGTCAGGCTGATCCTCTACTTCCTCCATGTTGATGTGGTTCACCTGACCTCTGGTGAACGGATTGGGCTTCTTTCCAGAGTTTCCATTTTCATTGCCATTCTTCAACTCAGAACAATCATTGGCGTAGTGTCCAGTCTTCCCGCACTTGTAACAGGTGATATGACTTAGATCCTTCTTAGCGGGTGTTGCTGGGTTGGAACGGTTCTAGCTGCTGCTTGCTCCATTCCCATTTCCATTCTTGGGGCTACTATGGTTATGTGAGCTTCCTCCATTATGAGTATGGCCTCCATGGTTATGGGTGTAACCTCCTGAGTTAGGGGCAAAGCGAGGCTTCTGCTGAGCTCCAGAATTATACTGTTGGCGTTCTGGGAACGGGGGTCCCCGGACTTGCCTGCCTGTGGCCTACGGCGTGGCTCAAGTGGGGGCCCAGCGCGGCCCATCTTCATCAACACGAGGCTCAAGACCCTCGCGAGGGGCCAAGCCTCGCGAGGTGGACGACGCGGCGCATCCTCAGGCACAGCCTCGTCAGGCTGGCTCGCGAGGAGGCGGAGAGTTCAAGGCGGGGTACCTCGCGAGGTGCCCATGACGCAAGCCATGACGACACGGGGCACCAGGCGGGTGCCAGCGTGCGCAGCGTCCCTCTTTCCTCTTTGGTGCAAAGGGGGCAAGCATATCCGCGGAGTACCGAGGCATCAGGCAAAGGTTGCCACTTCGGTGCAACGAGACCAAGACCAGGAGGACTACGAGACGGAGGTCACCATGGAGCCCAGCGCGGCGTCATCACCAGAGCCTTTGGCAGGCGGAGACTGCTTTTGTCAGGATAGATGTACTCGCTGTCCCCCTTCAAATTAGCCCGCCATTGTTGGATCCCTTCCCGCTCAATATTTGGGGAGAGGACCAGGGCCTCTATAAATAGGACTAGCCACCGGCATAGCAAGGGGGTTGGTTCATTCTGTTCGCAAGTAGAGAGAGAGAGGGAGGGTGACTGAACTCTTCATAGCAGTTCATCACCACAGCCAAGAACAGACCCTCGCGAGGCTGTTCTTCCTTGTATTGTTCATCCACACCAGCCCCAGGAGGCAATCCATCCACCACACACTGGAGTAGGGTATTACACCACATCGGTGGCCCGAACCAGTATAAATCTTGTGTCTTTCGTGCAGCTCTTTTAGGATTTTAGATCCCATCGAGGCGGAGAGGTTGAAGGCGAGATTTCCGCGCGCACCCCAGTGTTCCAACCTTAAGGGTCTGCCGGAACCCAAAATCCGACATTTGGCGCGCCAGGTAGGGGTGCGCCGGAATTCGTCTTCCACCGCTCCGTGCCCCGTCGCATCTTCATCGCCATGCCCGGTGACCAGGAGGTCAACCCCGACCCGTGGGCTGCATGGCCCAAACACGCGGAACCGCTCGCCTCGGGCAACCCCGCGCCCCAGGTAGCTGGCGGTCCACAGGGCGCTGCAGGCCGCGGGCGACGCGGACAGACTTCGGCAACTCTTACACCGCGGTAGGATCGGTCGGCAGCAAGGGCCTCCAATCATGCTGCGACAACGACACCATACACCCACCGGGAGCAGGCGAATTCGAGGGCCGCGCTCACGGTGGCCCGAGAGCTGCTGCGGTGCAGGTTGCTGGAGGGCGGCCACGACGTGCTGCTAGAGTGACTGGCGGAGCTCCTGGGCTTCGCCGCCTCGGGGGCTAACCCCTTCTCCACCCAGCTCCCATCTCAAGCCCAGAGTGACCCGCACGGGGGCTCCGTGCGCGCCCGCGGGCTTCAAGGCTACTCCGGCGCCAGCGAAGCTGTCAGCACCGGACCGGTGGCGGCGCTGCCCCCGCCCCCAGCCCACGAAGGAGAAGGACTCGACGCGACCCGCGGCCCCGGAGGGCGGCCGCATTGCCACCCAGTGGCAGGCATGACAGGTGGGGCGGCATGGCATGCGGGGCGCTACGGCGTACGGGATGACGACGACGGAAGAGTACGTGCCCCTCATGATGGACCAAGGACACCCTCATGAGGACGGGCAGGGCTCACTCCTCGGCCCAGCTGGGGGGCAAGGTGATGGAGGCTGGGCCCTTCCTGGCGCTCCAGGACGAGCCCGCTGGCCAAGCTGGAGGCAGCGATCACCGGGCGCCGCTAACTCTTTAGGGGCAGGTATATGCTAACCGTGGATCGCAGGAGGTGCAGGTCGCCGCGGCGAGCGGCTGCCCCGCTCCTACAGTCCCTCACCCCTCGGGAGGAGGGTGCATGGGGCTACAGGGGAGGGGCCGGGATCCGACATCACCACCGCGGCGTTCGGAGCAAGGCGTTCTCAGGAAGTAGGCCCTCTGCTGGGGAGGTGCCTCAGGGCCTGCCCCTGGCAGAGGACCCGTGGTCGTTGGGGGAACCGCTGGCGACCGCTCTACCCCATCGGGCGGCGTCCTGGGTTCCGGTCGTTGCTGATGGCACTAGAGTGTGGCGCAAGGCGGGGCCCTCGTCTGGCGATATGAAGCAAGGCCAGTACCTGTGAAGAAGGCCCAGTGCCTGTGAAGCTCGCCGCCCCGTGACACTCTCACGTAATAATGAGTGGGGCTGTACACGCCCCGGAGTCTCAGGGGTGCCGGCCTTAGGCCCTGGGGCTCCTTCCCACGCCCAGTCGACAGCACTTAGCTCCGCGCTGGTGAGAAGACGTCCAAGACTAGATTAGCTGTCGGACGCGGCCTTTTGCCTGCCTTTTTGTTGCCCTTCCCTTTGGTTGTAGCTTTTCTCTCGCTGGATTTAAGTTGGATTCGAATTTGAGATTTGCGTGTGTTTGGCGGAGGGGTGCTTGTTCTCGCTTGAGCTGTTCTCGCGTTCTGGTTGCCGCTTCATCACAGCTGCCTCCCCTCGCGAGCCGGGTCAGGCCAGGCTAGTGCGCAACCCAGGCTGCCACTGTTGCTCCCTCTCGGGAGGATTTTTGGGTGCCTGCGGAGGTTGTCCTATCCGGAAAGGCCCAGAGCCTGTGAAGCAAGGCGAGTGCCTGTGAAGCTCTCGCGCTCGAGGAAAAGGCCCAGAGCCTGTGAAGCAAGGCGAGTGCCTGTGAAGCTCTCGCGCTCGAGGAAAAGGCCCACAGCCTGTGAAGCAAGGCGAGTGCCTGTGAAGCTCTCGCGCTCGAGGAAAAGGCCCAAAGCCTGTGAAGCAAGGCGAGTGCCTATGAAGCTCTCGCGCTCGAGGAAAAGGCCCAGAGCCTGTGAAGAGAGGCGAGTGCCTGTGAAGCTCTCGCGCTCGAGGAAAAGGCCCAGAGCCTGTGAAGCAAGGCGAGTGCATCTGAAGCTCTCGCGCTCGAGGAAAAGGCCCAGAGCCTGTGAAGCAAGGCGAGTGCCTGTGAAGCTCTCGCGCTCGAGGAAAAGGCCCAGAGCCTCTGAAGCAAGGCGAGTGCCTGTGAAGCTCTCGCGCTCGAGGAAAAGGCCCAGAGCCTGTGAAGCAAGGCGAGTGCCTGTGAAGCTCTCGCGCTCGAGGAAAAGGCCCAGAGCCTGTGAAGCAAGGCGAGTGCCTGTGAAGCTCTCGCGCTCGAGGAAAAGGCCCAGAGCCTGTGAAGCAAGGCGAGTGCCTGTGAAGCTCTCGCGCTCGAGGAAAAGGACCGGAGCCTGTGAAGCAAGGCGAGTGCCTGTGAAGCTCTTGTGCTCGAGGGAAAGGACCGGAGCCTGTGAAGCAAGGCGAGTGCTTGTGAAGTCATCGCGTTCGGGAGAAGGCCCAGGGCCCGTGGAGAAGGCCAACGCATGAGGAGTTTCTCATCAGCGACAACCTCACATCCTGAGGACCCAGCTAGAAAGCGCCCAAGGCGTCGCGCCCTCCTACAGGCCGCCTCGGAACCAGCATGGGACAAAGGTAAACCAGCCCACCGTCAGGCGCGAGCGCAATTTGGTTACTACTGATATGATAGACACAGGTTTTTACATGAGGGGCTTCCCCTGCGAAAATGCTCTCACACACCACCAGGTCAAAAGCCTGAGTTCTATTCATGCAGAGTGAAAAAGACAGGAGCGATACGCTCTCAGTCGGACCAATCCCTCAATGTGTCCCCGGAAGCACCTCCTGAGCCCTCGCCGGAGTCGCCGAGCTCGCCATCGACGGCGACAACCTCACATCCTGAGGACCCTGCTAGAAAGCGCCCAAGGCGTCGCGCCCTCCTACAGGCCGCCTCGGAACCAGCATGGGACAAAGGTAAACCAGCCCACCATCAGGCGCGAGCGCAATTTGGTTACTACTGATATGATAGACACAGGTTTTTACATAGGGGCTTCCCCTCCCAAAATGCTCTCACACACAACCAGGTCAAAAGCCTGAGTTCTATTCATGCAGAGTGAAAAAGACAGGAGCGATACGCTCTCAGTCGGACCAATCCCTCAATGTGTCCCCGGAAGCACCTCATGAGCCCTCGCCGGAGTCGCCGAGCTCGCCATCGACGCCTGCGTCGCTGTCGGCGGCATCAGGGCCGCTCGCCGCGCCATCCTCGTCAGCACCCACGACCACGTAGCTGTCGTCCGAAGTGAAGGCCCTGACGAGGGCGTCCACGTTATCCTCCACCCAGCGCGACAGGTCGTCCCGGACGGCCTGGGGGACTGGGGCGATGACGACATCGAAGTTGAAGCGGGGATTCATGTTCTGAAGATGGCTGAAGACACGGGAGAAGGCGCGCTTGAGCAAGGCGCGGCTCCTCTCCTCCACCAACCTGTCGGCCCTAACCGACCGCGCCTCCAGCTGCGCCACCACGGCGGTGAAGAACTGCAGGTTACCGGCGTAGTTGATCGTGTGTGGCTCACCGACGGATGCCTCGCAGATGTTGCCCAAGGCCGAGTTGGCCCTCTCCCTGAGCGTGGTGAACATTGGGCCATGCGCGTGCTCCAGGAGCCGCCGCTGGCGTATTTCATCGGCGTTCTGGCGCTCGACGGCCTCGGCCTCTTCCATCCGTTAGCGAAGGCGGAGCACCTCGGCTTGAGAGGCGGCCAGCTCTTTCTGCGCTGCCTCAAGGGCGGCCCGGGAGGCGTCGGCCAGCCGCATCGCCTCGTCCCGTTGGGTCCTTAGGGCTGCGGTTCTGCCTTCGGCTTCGACCCGGATCATCCCCAGCTTCCCCTCGAACTCACGCTCGAGGCCTTGGTGAGCCATCACCACCCGACGACAAACCTCCTCCAGGACACGCGCTTCCCGCTCAGCGATGTCGTCCTCCGCCTGCATCACTAGGTGCTCCCTTGTCTCCAGCCTCTCGTACTCACGGGAGCGTTCGGCGGCCTCCAGCACCAACACTTCCTCGCACTTCTGAAGCTCAGGAGGGTCACTGGAGGCCACCTCCATCGACGCGAGGGCTGCCTCGCATAGCTCCGCTTGCTCCTCCAACGAGTGGCATCGGGCCAGGAGCTCGTGAGCTCGCTCCTCCGCCGCCTCTTGCCATCCGTCAGCTCTCCGGTCCTCCTCGATGGCCTGGGAGCGGGCCACTCGGGAGGCCTCCAGCGACGCCTCCGCTTCTTCATCATCAAGGTCGCGTTGGCGGCGCGCAAGGGCGACGGCGGCCTCCAGCGCGCGCCTCCCTGCAGCTAGGTGCAGGCCCTCGGCCTCCAGGCGAGCATCTTCAGCGGCAAGCTCTTCCCCAAGCAGGTCCACCGCGTCGGCCGCTCATCGAAGGAATCCTTGGCGGCGAGAGCGGCGCTCCCAGTGCGCTCGAGCACATCTTCCACGTCATCATCCACCCCAAGCAGGCGCCGGGGGCTGCGGGTCATCGCTCCCCCTCCGGGCAGGGGGCTGGGGGCTGGCGACCTCGCAACGGCCGGACGCGCCACATCAGAAGCCCGACCAAGGGCCAGCCCGCCTCCAGATGAGGGGCGTAGGTGGCGCCTCAACCAGTCGCAGCCCAAGGCCAGACGGGAGGTACCCGACAGACTGGCTATCCCCTGAGAAGGCCCGCGAAGGAGAAGCGCAGGGAATGAAGGGCCGCGGCGCACCTCAGGACGATCCGCCCCATCAGACGCCCTCACCATGAGGGCAGAGCTGCTCGGAGCACTTGAGGATGGCGGAGGAGGCGAAGCCGAGGGAGGTGGTGCCTCGGCGACTCACGCGATCTCAGTTGGAAGGGGCCTGCGGAGCAAGAATCAGCGAAAGCAACAAGAGGATCGGGAGCCAGAGAGAAAAAAGACTTACTCGTCAGTGGCGAAGTACTTCCTGTGCTTCAGCACGCGACAAGGGGAGTCAACACCCAGAGCCTCCCTCTTCCTCTGGAGGGCCTCGAAGTCCACGCGGAAGCGGCCCAAGAGAAGAGTGCAAGGATCAACCTGCCGCGAGGACGAGGCACTAGGACGGCCCGCGTCGGGAGCGCCCGCCTGGCGCGTGCCACCAATCACCTCGTCAGAAGCCGGGACCAGGGCCTCCAAGGCCCCAGCCCCGGGTGCTGGGAGTGGCTGCCTACCACCTTCAGCCGTAGCAGTACGGGCCTCAGGAGCTGTCTCCTCACGAGCGGCATCGGACGCTGCACCCTCCTCTGGAGCTACCCCCGCGCAAGTAGCCTTGGGCGCCGCACCCTCCTCCGGAGCCGTCCCCTCACGAGCGGCGCACAATGTTGCCCCTCCTCCGGAGCCTCCTCGGCCTCAGGCGCCTCCTGTCTCCCTTCTCCGCCACTTGAGGAGGAGTCGCCTTGGCCGATTGGGAGGGGAGTCACGCCTACAGGGTTCTCGCGAGGCCCTTGGAGAGCGGCGAGGCGCAGCCCCCACTCATCGAAGGCGGGCATCTGCTTCACGAAGTCAGCCTTGCTCTGACAGAGATATAGCAAGGCCCCGCCTTGCTGGATGTTGCCAGGATTGGGGTCCCCGGCCAAAGTCAGGAGTGTCGACTTCAGCGCCACGGGAGCCAGGTCTTCTTCCTGGAGCCTCATGTCATCCTCGCGCCCCCGGAAGGCCCACATTCGGCGAGAGTGCCGCTGCAGGGGAGCGACACGGCACAACAGAAACTCCTTCACCACTTTGGGCGTTGTCATGCCGAGTTTCCTCAGGAGCGCGAAGCGGGGCCAGACGAAGACAAGCTGAGGGCTCTTCAGTGTCTCCTGGCCCCAACCCGAATTGGGGACGGCAGGCGAGGTCGGATCCGATAGCAGGGGGCTAGGCACCCCTGCGTCCACATACAACCACCGCTCGCAGAACCCAGCCGCGGGCTGGGGGAGTTGGAAGTCAATTCCAGACGCCTCGGACACAGGCTCGGCAGCAAAGCTCGAGCATGCCCAGCGCTGGGAAGGATCGACAAGACGCAGCGAGAAGAAGTGGCGCAGCAGGGCGACCAAAGGAGAGATGCCCACCACGGCTTCACAAACGAAGGCAAAGACCGAAAGGAGGGTGATGGACTCGGGACTTAGATGCATTAAGTGGATCTGATAATGCGAAAGCATGGCATTGAAGAAATCGGAGAAAGGGGGAACCAGACCCGCCCACAAGGCATCGGTAAAACATGGGACCTCAGTGGCTGTCCTGTCAATGGAGAAGTGGGACGCGGGCCAGGCAGTCGTCCTTCCGCACTCGTTGAAGACGGTGGCCAGGGCCAAGCTGTCCCTGCCCAGGCACTCTTGGTTGAGCACAGTCGACCGGCCGACGAGGGGGCCACCGTTGGCGGCGCACAAGACGAAGGCATGGGTTTCTCTGCTCTCTCCTTCCCCGTCGGAGCCATGGCGATGGGAAGGGGGGCATTCGAGATTGGATTGAAGGCAGGGGGAGGCGCTCGGAAGAAGGAAGAACAGAGGACACCCGAGCAACGGGAAAGGGGACGGCTGTGTACAACTACCAGTCCGCCTAGCAGGGCGCACAATAAGGAAGCGTGGGGGAATGGTGCCGCCCACGTCCAATCAACCGCCACGCGGCGTCCAAGGCCGCAGGCTGTTGGGGCCCGCGGTGCTTCGCCCTTGCCCTTTCGCCTCTCGGCACAGCCAAGTCCATGCGCGCCTTGGGCCCGGGGGCTACTATCGGTGTTATGGGAACGGGGGTACCCAGACTTGCCTGCCTGCGGCCTGCGGCGTGGCTCAAGTGGGGGCCCAGCGCGACCCATCTTCGTCAACACGAGGCTCAAGACCCTTGCGAGGGGCCAAGCCTCGCGAGGCGGACGACGCGGCGCATCCTCAGGCACAGCCTCGTCAGGCTGGCTCGCGAGGAGGCGGAGAGTTCAAGGCGAGGTACCTCGCGAGGTGCCCATGACGCAAGCCATGACGACACGGGGCACCAGGCAGGTGCTAGCGCGCACAGCGTCCCTCTTTCCTCTTTGGTGCAAAGGGGCAAGCGTATCCGCGGAGTACCGAGGCATCAGGAAAAGGTTGCCACTTCGGTGCAACAAGACCAAGACCAGGAGGACTACGAGACGGAGGTCACCATGGAGCCCAGCGCGGCGTCATCACCAGAGCCTTTGGCAGGCGAAGACTGCTTTTGTCAGGATAGATGTACTCGCTGTCCCCCTTCAAATTAGCCCGCCATTGTTGGATCCCTTCCCGCTCAATATTTGGAGAGAGGACCAGGGCCTCTATAAATAGGACTAGCCACCAGCATAGCAAGGGGGTTGGTTCATTTGGTTCGCAAGTAGAGAGAGAGAGGGAGGGAGGGTGACTGAACTCTTCATAGCAGTTCATCACCACAGCCAAGAACAGACCCTCGCGAGGCTGTTCTTCCTTGTATTGTTCATCCACACCAGCCCCAGGAGGCAATCCATCCACCACACACTGGAGTAGGGTAGTACACCACATCGATGGCCCGAACCAGTATAAATCTTGTGTCTTTCGTGCAGCTCTTTTACTAGTTTAGATCCCATCGAGGCGGAGAGGTTGAAGGCGAGATTTCCGCGCGCACCCCAGTGTTCGAACCTTAAGGGTCTGCCAGAACCCGAAATCCGACATATACTTTACCTATCCATACTTCCTTTTGCGACTCTCTATCTGTTGTTGCTTGCCTTCAATCATAAGTGCCCTATCTACCAATTCCTTGTAGTTAGTGAATGTTGCCACCATCAACTGCATACTCATCTCATCATTCAGCAATATCAATAAACTAAGCGATCATAATGCTAAGCTAAAAGGATGGGTCAAGTCAATCACATCATTCTCTAATGATGTGATCTCGTTTATCAAATGACAACTCATGTCTATGGTTAGGAAACTTAACCATCTTTGATTAACGAGCTAGTCAAGCAAGGGCATGCTAGTGACACTCTGCTAATGTATGTATTCACACATGTACTAAGTTTCCGGTTAATACAATTCTAGCATGAATAATAAACATTTATCATGATATAAGGAAATATAAATAACAACTTTATTATTGCCTCTTGGGTATATTTCCTTCAAATTGCTATGATCCCGTTGATTCTTTTGAAATATCCCTTTTTGATGAACTTGATGATTGATATGCTTGTGGCCAAGATGCCAATATGAATTATGTTTATGGAGATGAAGTTGTTGTAGTTCCTTATGTTGAGAATGAAATTGTTGATATTGCACCCACACATGATACTCCTATTATCTTTTTGAATTCTCCAAACTACACTATATTGGAGAAGTTTGTACTTATTAAGGATTACATTGATGGGTTACCTTTGTAGCGATCCGACCTCAGATGGTCAAATCTCTGTGTATAAGTGTCATCCCTAGATCGGTAATGCTGACACACACAGTACTCGAGGATTTATAACCGAGTTCAGTCACACACTTATTACATCGAATGTCTCAAAAGAGAACTTATTACAATAATATGGCTTAAGGCCATCTAAATAAGATAACAGCGGAAGCTTCGAAAGGTAAATGAGTCCATCAACTCCAACGGCATAGCTGAGTGCACGACAACAACCTAGCGCACCTTACTCTTCGTTTGAAAACTCTACAACATAATATGTTGCAGCCTGTGTAGGTCAGCACATGGAATATGCTGGCAAAATAACACTATAGAGCAAAGAACATGAAACAGCTATAACTATATGCATATGTGGCCGGTGGAGGCTCTATGGTTAATTTTGCCTAAAGCTGGTTTTTCCCTACAACAAAGGAATATATTTTATTTAACTACAAAGTTTGTTGAAAACATTGAGAATGGTAACCCCATCTCAATCACAAATGAATAATCAATAACCCAACAAGTTAATTAAGTAAAGTGATGAGATCAACATAATAATTCAAGCACTAGATACTCAAGATGTCCATAACCGGGGACACGGCTAATCATGATTAGTTTGTACGCTCTGCAGAGGTTTGTGCACTTTTCCCCACAAGACTCGATCTCCTCTGTTGAATTTCTCGCACTACATGGTGTTTGAGAAACGGATGATCGAGACTCGTAGTAGCATGCTTCGCACTCCGGAAACTCTATTGTAGACAATAGCATACATAAGCACTCAAGCATAAGATGCAAGGGTAAACTCAAAGGAAAAGATCCAAACTAAAAGTTCAACTAAAGAGCTTTGATTTGCAAAAGAATCAATCGAATCGGAGCTACGAAACTCAAACTACGATCAAAAGAAGTTCGAATTCAAATCTGCTTGAAACCAAATTTTAAATTGTCAAAACCACGTTCAAGTTGATTAACTAGAAATAGGGGAACAAGACAAAGATTTTGGCTTTGGTTTCACTAGATTTGGACGAACGAGCAAAAATTTTGCGAAGGTTTGAAGATGAGGGACTAATCTATGATAAAAGTAATTGCGGATAGGTCCCTGACCGAAAAATAAAATAAAAAGGAAAATCTACCGGACGAACGTCCGCTAACAGAGGCTAATGAACGAATCTGTTCGTTAAAACGAACTAAACAAAGAACATTCGCTAACTAGCGAGCCCTAAAAAACCGACCTAAAACCGATGAACCAAAAAAATAAACTGACGAAACCCTAAAAACCGATCTAGGTTCATACCTAAAAACCGGCGGGGTCGACAGTGGTTTCCAGCGAGGCGGCAGCGGCATCGGCAGCGGGGCACGGCGGCGGCGCGGCGTAGGCGGGCAGCGGCGCGGGCGGTGACGCGGGAGGCGGGTGGCGGCGGCGGCGGGCTCGAAGCGGCTGCGGCTTGCGGGAAGGCGGCGGCGCGGGTTGCGGGGAGGCGGCAGCGTCGGATGTGAGGAGAGGTGGCGGGGTGGCCTCCGGTTATAAAGGGGCCGAGGAGAGCTGCTTGGGCGAGGGGGCGGGGATGGAGAGTCCGGCTCGGAGTCCCTCGAGCAGCGGCGGCGAGGCGGAGTCCTCCGCCTGAGAGGAAGTCGGCTACGGGCCGGCTCGGCTAGGCCTTCGGCCCAGTCGGGCGACAAACTTTTTTTTTAAATAAATTTTGCCCAAAAGAAAATTCTTAATAAAATATAAAAAAATTCTAAAAAATACGATAAACAATTTTCACCGTCTAAGTCTAATATTTAGAACAAGGTGAACATTTTTTCGGCCTAAAAATGCAATTTTCAAAAATGCATATTTTTCTAATTCAAATAAAATAGCAAATAAAATCCAAATAAAATTTTAATTTGATTTTAAAATTTCTTCTCCAATATTCCTATCTTTTGAAGAAGTCATTTTATCTTCTCTTGTTTATTTTTATTTTTTTGGAAATAATTGGAGAGAAATATATTTAAAATCAAATTGATCCTCTTTTCAAATTTGAGAAAAATTCAAATATGACAATGAATGAAACCTCCAAGTCACTCCTTGGGTCCTTGAGTTGCTTAAGATTTCTAGGATCAGAACCAAAATGCAAACAAAATACGATATGCACCTATGTATAACATCCAAATTGAAAATTAGGATGTTACAGCCATCTACCACTACACATGATAATTTTGATGAGTATAATATCCATGTACTTGCTGCTCCTACTTGCAATTAGTATGAGAGAGGAACTATATCTCCATCTCTATATGTTTCCAACACGGTAAAATTGCAAGAAACAGCTTATGCTATGTATCGGCCTTTACTTGATGTGCATGAATTGTTCCTTTATGACATGTCGATGCATAGGAAGAGAGTTAGACTTCGTCATTGCATGATTTATGTTGCTTTGTGCTCGCTACTAAATTCCAAATCATTGTTAATTAAAATTGGCTTTGATATACCTTGGGATCCGGGTGGATCCATTACTTGAGCACTTTATGCCTAGCTTAATGGCTTTCAAGAAAGCACTGCCAGGGAGACAACCCAGGAGTTTCGGAGACTCATTTATTTCTGTTGAGTGCTTTTATAAAGTTTTAAAACAAAAAATATAGAGGGGAATGAGGGAGCCCTGGACTAAGGGTCCCCGGGCGTCCGTCCTGTTAGCCATGGGCCGGACTGATGGGTTGTGAAGATACGAAGACCGAAGACTACACCCATGTCTGGATGGGACTCTCCTTGGCATGGAAGGCAAGCTTGGCGACCAAATATGTAGATTCCTTTCTTTGTAACCGACCTTGTGTAACCCTAGATCCTCCCGGTATCTATATAAACCGGAGGACTTAGTCTGGAGGAGGGACATTATCATAACCATACAAGCTAGGCCTCTAGGGTTTAGCCATTACGATATCGTGGTAGATCAACTCTTGTAATACTCATATTAATCAAGATCAATCAAGCAGGACATAGGGTATTACCTCCATAGAGAGGGCCCGAACCTGGGTAAAACATTGTGTCCCCTGTCTCCTGTTACCATCGACCTTAGACGCACAGTTCGGGACCCCCTACCCGAGATCCACCAGTTTTGACACCGACATTGGTGCTTTCATTGAGAGTTCCACTGTGCTGTCGCCAAAAGGTTTGATGGCCCCTTCATTCGTCAATAATGACGTTGTCCAAGGAGAAAATTTCCTCCCCAGACAAATCTTTGTGTTCGGTGGCTTCGCACTGCAGGCCAATTCATTTGGCCATCTGGAGCAGATAGAAAGCTATGCCCCTGGCCATCAGGTCAGATTTGGGAGCTTGAACTATGTTGCGGACATCCATGGGGACTTGATCTTCGCTGAATTCGAGACCACGGCTACCACTCCTGGCCACCCCGAGGGACATGACCTAAATCTGTCATCGGACTGCATCCAGGAGACAGCTCCCATAACCGCTCTGGCCTTAGATCCGGAGCAGACTGCACCATCCAAGGATGGGAAGCTCAACCCCGCCTCGGAGGCCACAGATTCCCCGGCATTGGAGCCACACATAGACTTGATCTCACACGATACCTGTGCCACCGGAACTCCGGACTCGTCTCCGGCCGTAAGTTCCAAACCATGTGAGACTGCGGACGCCAAACTTGATCATTTATCGATCTTCGAATTCAGCACCGCAGACATCTCCCAGCACTCGCCTTTGGGCGACATGCTAAACTCATTGAAAAACCTGTCCTTTGCGGGGGACTCATAGTCGAACTATGTTCGGTTTGAACTAGGGGCTGGTGATGGAGAATCTTGCTTCCCACCCGCCACCCACTCCATAGCCACTGTCTAGGACTTAAGCGACATGCTCGATTACGGCTTCGAAGACTTCGACGGTATAGACGACGATGCTGAAGAAGAGCAGGGCCGAAACCCGCCACTCAACGGACATGGGACGGACACTTATTCATACGACGTATACACGGTGGATACACCTAAAGAAACTAACGACGATGACAAAGAAGATCCAGTTGAGGATGAACATCCTGAGACACAGCCCAGACGTCGGCGTCAGCGGCGCCGCTCTAAGTCACGTCATGCAAAAGACAATAATACCGGCACCGGAGAAAACAACACCCCGGACGATGCCGAAGACAATGAAGCCCATGTTGGGGCAACATCCAAACACGATGAACTGGAAGACGGGCACGATAGCCCGCATGAACAGGCCATACACGAAGACTCGGAGGACAGTAATTATCTTCTGCTCTCCGAGGATGAGGAGAGCCTCGGCGACGAGGATTTCGTCGTTCCTGAGGAACCTCTCGAGCAGGAGCGCTTTAAACGCTGGCTATTAGCCACTGCAAGGAGCTTGAAAAAGAAACAGCAGCATCTTCAAGCTGACCAAGACCTGCTCAACGATAGATGGACAGATATCCTAGTGGCCAAAGAATACGGCCCCAGGCGCACAACCAAGGGTTACCCGCAGTGCAGATTGCTACCTCAGTTCGATAAGGAAGCGCCGGAGCCTATACCACGCGGTCGGGACAATGCGGCTAACCGACCACCATGTAGTCGGCATAAAGCGGCAGCTCAAGCCGAACAGCAGCCCGCCTCACCCCAAAGAAAAAATAGAGATAAAATAGCTCGGGGTCATACATACAACCCTCGGCAGGACCTGGACAGTAGAGCAGGACATACCAGATCGATCTACGGATCGCAATGGTGTGCCTCGACACGCAACATCGGCTACCTATTCGGACGGGACAAGTCTAGTCACGCCCGGGCCAAAAACCGCAGACGGGCTCCATCTAAGCTATGTTGCGGCGTGGCCCAATATAGAGGTGCCGCACACCCACTCTGCTTCACTGACGAAGTAATGGAGCATGAATTCCCAGCAGGGTTTAAACCCATGAATATCAAATCATATGATGAAACAACTGATCCCGCGGTATGGATCGAGGATTTTCTTCTCCATATTCATATGGCTCGAGGAGACGACCTTCATGCCATCAAATACCTCCCACTAGAACTCAAAGAACCAGCAAGGTACTGGTTAAACAGTCTGCCTGAAAACTCTATCGGCAGCTGGGAAGATCTGGAAGACGCCTTCCGCGACAACTTCCAAGGTACATACATCCGGCCACCAGACGCCGATGACCTAAGTCACATCGTCCAGCAGCCCGGAGAGTCAGCCAGGAAGCTCTGGACTAGGTTCTTAGTTAAAAATAACCAAATCGTAGACTGTCCGGACGCGGAAGCCCTAGCGGCCTTTAAACATAGTGTCTAGGACGAGTGGCTCGCCCGCCACCTCGGTCAGGAAAAACCAAAATCCATCTCAGCCCTTACCACTTTGATGACCCACTTTTGCGCAGGAGAAGACAACTGGCTCGCTCGCAGAAGCAACAACGCTAGGAACCCAGGCACTTCCAAGTTCGAGACGGCAACGCGAAACTATGACGCAATAAGGACAAACGTGGCAATAGTAATGGGGGAGCGCACAACACAACGTCAACGCTGGATTCAGCGGCCCCAAACCCGGTCAACAGAAGAAGCCATTCAAGGCAAACAAAGACGGACTATCCAATTTGGATAAGATATTGGATAGGCCCTGCCAGATTCATGGCCACCCCAATAAACCAGCTAACCACACCAACAGAAGCTGTGGGGTCTTCAAACAAGCCGGCAAGTTAAACGCTGAATACAAGGGGAAGAAGCCGCCCGGTGACGACGACGACGACGAAACTCGCCAACCAAACACCGGGGGTCAGAAGCAGTTTCCCCCCGAAGTAAAGACAGTGAACATGGTACACATGACAAAGTCGCCAATAGGGGAACGCATGGAGCGCTCTCTCCGTGCAGAGGATCACACTACGGCTATCTGATACGTCTCCGTCGTATCTACTTTTCCAAACACTTTTGCCCTTGTTTTGGACTCTAACGTGCATGATTTGAATGGAACTAACCCGGGCTGACACTGTTTTTAGCAGAATTGCCATGGTGTTATTTATGTGCAGAAACAAAAGTTCTCGGAATGACCTGAAACTTCACGAAACGTCTATTTGGAAATAATAAAAAATCCTTGCAAAAGATGAAGACCAGGGGGCCCACACCCTAGCCACGAAGGTGGGGGCGCGCCTGCCCCCTAGGGCGTGCCCCCTACCTCGTGGGCCCCCTGGAGCTCCTCCGACCTCGACTCCAACTCTATATATTTGCTATCGGAGATCAAAAAATAAAGGAGAAGGATTCATCATGTTTTACGATACAGAGCCGTCGCCAAGCCCTAAAACCTCTCGGGAGGGCTGATCTGGAGTCCATTTGGGGCTCCGGAGAGGGGAATCCGTCGCCATCGTCATCATCAACCATCCTCCATCACCAATTTCATGATGCTCACCACCGTGCGTGAGTAATTCCATCGTAGGCTTGCTGGACGGTGATGGGTTGAATGAGATTTATCATGTAATCAAGTTAGTTTTGTTAGGGTTTGATCCCTAGTATCCACTATGTTTTGAGGTTGATGTTGCTATGACTTTGCCATGCTTAATGCTTGTCACTAGGGCCCGAGTGCCATGATTTCAGATCTGAACCTATTATGTTTTCATGAATATATGAGAATTCTTGATCCTATCTTGCAAGTCTATAGTCAGCTATTATGTGTTATAATCCGTTAACCCCGAAGTGACAATAATCGGGATACTTACCGGTGATGACCATAGTTTGAGGAGTTCATGTATTCACTATCTGTTAATGCTTTGGTCCGGTACTCTATTAAAAGGAGGAATTAATATCCCTTAGTTTCCGCTAGGACCCCGCTGCCACGGGAGGGTAGGACAAAAGATGTCATGCAAGTTCTTTTCCATAAGCATGTATGACTATATCCGGAACACATGCCTACATTACATTGATGAATTGGAGCTAGTTCTGTGTCACCCTAGGTTATGACCGTTACATGATGAACCGCATCCGGCATATTTCTCCATCACTGATCCATTGCCTACGATCTTTCCATATGTTGTTCTTCGCTTATTTACTTTTCCGTTGCTATTTTTACAATCGCTACAAAATACCAAAAACACTACTTTTTCTACCATTACCTTTTGCTACCGTTACCACTGCTATCATATTACTTTGCTACTAAATACTTTGCTGCAGATATTAAGTTTCCAGGTGTGCTTGAATTGACAACCCAGCTGCTAATACTTGAGAATATTCTTTGGCTCCCCTTGTGTCGAATCAATAAATTTGGGTTGAATACTCTACCCTCAAAAACTGTTGCGATCCCCTATACTTGTGGGTTATCAAGACTATTTTTTGGCGCTGTTGCCGGGAGCATAGCTCTATTCTTTGAGTCACTTGGGATTTATATCTGCTTATCATTATGAAGAACTTGAGAGATCCAAAAACCAAGATTTATCCCTCAACTACGAGGGGAGGTAAGGAACTGCCATCTAGCTATGCACTTGATTCACCTTCTATTTTGAGTAAGCTTGCGACACCTAAACCTACTTCTGCTATTCGTTCTGATATGTCGCATGTTATTGATGATGCCACTTCTGCTATGCATGATACTTATGATGAAACTACTTCTATGCTTGATACTACTGTGCCACTTGGTTAATTTCTTGATGAACAACTTGCTAGGGTTAGAGAGAATGAAAATATTGAATCTGATTATATTGATGAAAGTGATGATGAAGACTCTCCCTCTAATGAATAAGAATCACCTGTTATTCCTGAGGGTTATGTTTTTGAAAAAGAAGTTGCTTTAGCTATTTTAGCTTGCAAAGATAGATACGAACTCAAGAGGTTATTAGCTAAATGGAAACAGCAATCTCTTAATGCTAGAATGAAACCTGGCCCTGCTTTTTCTACTTCACCTAGCCGTGTTACTCATAAGGATTATGAATTCTCTGTTGATCCTGATATAATTACTTTGGTTGAATCTGGTCCTTTTTATGGATATGAATCTGAAACTGTCGTGGCACACCTTACTAAATTAAATGATATAGCCACCCTGTTCACTAATGATGAGAGAACTCGTTACTTTTATATCCTTAAAATATTTCCGTTCTCATTAAAGGGTGATGCTAAGATATGGTTTAATTCTCTGGATCCTGGTTGTGTGTGTAGTCCCTAGGATATGATTTATTACTTCTCTGCTAAATATTTCCCTGCTCATAAGAAACAAGCTGCCTTAAGGGAAATATATAATTTTGTGCAAATTGAAGAAGAGAGTCTCCCACAAGCTTGGGGGAGGCTTCTCAAGTTACTTAATGCTTTGCCTAATCATCCTCTTAAGAAAAATGAAATACTTGATATCTTTTATAATGGACTAACCGATGCTTCCATAGATTACCTGGATAGTTGTGCTGGTTCTGTTTTCAGGGAAAGAACACCGGATGAAGCTGAAATTCTATTGAATAATATGTTGAAAAATGAAAATAATTGGACACTTCCTGAGCCTATTCCTAAACCAACTCCGAAGAAGAGAGGTATTCTATTTCTCAGTCCTAAAGATATGCAAGAGGCAAAGAAATCTATGAAAGAAAAGGGTATTAAAGCTGAAGATGATAAGAATTTACCTCCTATTGAAGAAATACATGGTCTTAATTTACCGCCTGTTGAAGAAACATATGATCTTAATCCCTCACCTATTGAAGAAACTCATGGTCTTGATAACCCAACACAGGTAGTAAAGGTAAATTCTCTCTATAGATATGATGAAGCTGAAATCCCATTTACTAAGTTTGCTAGCCCATGCTTAGATGAGTTTGATAAATTTATGGTTAAGCAAGAAGATTTTAATGCTTATTTTGGTAGACAATTGAAATACAGTTCAAATATGCTTGAACACTTGGGTGATTATATGGCTAATGTCAAAGGTGAACTTAAACTTATTAGCAAAACATGCTTCTATGGTTACCACTCAAGTAGAACAAGTACTTAAGGCTCAAAATGATTTGCCCAATGAATTGAATAGTAAGAATAATGATTATGTTGTTAGAGTGGCTACTAGAACTGGTAGAATGACTCGGGAACCTTTCTATCCTGAAGGCCACCCTAAGAGAATTGAGCAAGATTCTTAGAGAAATAATATAGATGCACCTAGTCCTTCTAAAAGGAAGAAAAAGAAAAATCATAGGACTTTGCATGCTTCTAGTGAACCTATTGCTGAAACACCTGAGAATCCAAATGATATTTCTATTTCTGATGCTGAAACACAATCTGGTAATGAACCTGAAACTAGTGATAATGTTAATGATAATGTTCATGATGATGCTCAACCTAGTAATGATAATGATATAGAAACTGAACTTGCTGTTGATCTTGATAACCCACAATTAAAGAATCAACGTTATGATAAGAAGGACTTTGTTGCTAGGAAACACGGAAAAGAAAGAGAACCATGGGTTCAGAAACCCATGCCTTTTCCTCCCAAACCATCCAAGAAAAAGGATGATGAGGATTTTGAGCGCTTTGCTGAAATGATTAGACCTATCTTTTTGCATATGCAATTAACTGATATGCTTAAAATGAATCCTTATGCTAAGTACATGAAATAAATTGTTACAAATAAGCGAAATATACCGGAAGCTAAAATTTCCACCATGCTTGCTAATTATACTTTTAAGGGTGGAATACCAAAGAAACTTGGAGATCCAGGAGTACCCACTATACCATGCTCCATTAAAAGAAACTATGTTAAAACTGCTTTATGTGATCTTGGAGCCGGTGTTAGTGTTATGCCTCTCTCTTTATATCGTAGACTTGATTTGAATAAGTTGACACCTACTGAAATATCTTTGCAAATGGTTGATAAATCAACTGATATACCTGTCGGTATTTGTGAGGATGTGCCTGTTGTGGTTGCAAACGTTACTATTTTAACGGACTTTGTTATTCTCGATATTCCCGAGGACGATAGTATGTCTATTATTCTTGGAAGACCCTTTTTGAATACTGCAGGGGCTGTTATTGATTGCACTAAAGGCAATGTCACT
The DNA here is from genome assembly GCA_034509565.1 of Triticum monococcum. Taxonomy (NCBI): domain Eukaryota; kingdom Viridiplantae; phylum Streptophyta; class Magnoliopsida; order Poales; family Poaceae; genus Triticum; species Triticum monococcum. Next base: position 196,481,418 of record CM067842.1, on the reverse strand, counting down.
TTTCATGTTAATGGTAATGAGCATACGGTACACTTTCTGAGGAAACAACCTCAAGTTCATAGTATCAACTCTATTGGAAAAATTCCATCGATTATATTTGGAGGTTTTGAATTTCCTCTTCCTACTGTCAAGAAGAAATATGATATTCTTATTATTGGGGATGTGCATATCCCCGTTGAGGTAACATAGTGTTATTCGAAATTTCTCCGGTTCCATGTTATTCGGAATAAGTTCGTTAACAAGACTTGATCAACCTTGTTAGTGGATTCCTTTTGATGAGCATGAGATGGATGAAACTAGAAGGCACAACCTTCTATACCCTCCGTTTACTTTATGTTATTTATATTAAATAAAATAAAAATAAGTATTTTCCGTCTATTATCTGATTTATCTGTGCAATATAAAAATACCCCAAAAAAAGTTCTCCAAATGCCCTGAAATTTAAATATGATTTTTTCTGGAATATTTGAGAATATTTGGCACCGAGAACACTGCACGGGGGGCATCCACCTGGCCACGAGGGTGGAGGGCGCGCCCTACCCCCTCTGGGTGCGACCCCCCTGCCTCATGGGCCCACGGTGGCCCTCCTCCACTTATTCCTGCACCCACACACTTCTTCTTCCTCCCACAAACACGAATATCCAGCTCAAGCACGAGTTCTAGCTCATTTTGCTGCGATTTTCGATCTCCTTGCTCAAGGCACCTCTCACAAAACTGCTTGGGAGATTGTTCCTTGGTATGTGACTCCTCCATTGGTCCAATTAGTTTTTGTTCTAGTGCTTTATTCATTGCAAATTTGTGTTGCCTAGGTGACCATGTTCTTGAGCTTGCATGTCAAATTTATATGGTCAAAAGTAGTTTTGATGCTTGATATAGGCTCTAGGCACTTGTAGGAGTAGTTGCTATCAATTTTGTTGAGTTTGGTTTACTTTTATTTTGAAGTTACTAAAAATTTCAGAATTTTTCAGAAAATAATGAAGAGATTTTTGAGGGGCTCATCGAGTCGAAGCTCGAAGGAAAAGCAGAGAAGCCCAAGTATAATCTGCCTCGCACCGCGGAGGTTCGGCCGTGTGAATGGCCTTCCGATGATTTCTTGAGAGCAGCCGACATTTATGATGATTTTTATGAATTGGCTGAGAATGCAGGCCTCACCGCCTTCCTCCACGACGAACGCGCACAGTATCTCTTACTCACCAGTATCTTTGTGCAAAACTTTCATTTCCATGCTAAGAGCTCACCACCTACGGTGGAATTTTATTTATATGATGAGCATAAGGAGATGTCACTTTATGATTTTTGTCGGGTTTGTTTGATCCCTTTCGACGGCACGATAGAGGAACCACTTCGTGGCGATGTGGAGGGGTTTATTGATACCATCACTATAGGAGAAACAAGGAAGGTTTCCAATGCACGAATCACTAGCATACATTTTCCTGTTGTACGCTACTTTGCAATATTTGCTAGTCATTGCTTAATTGGTCGCAGAAACTATGGAAACCTTAGTGTTCCTGATATTATGATTTTGTTCCACGGTTTATTCTGTGATAACTCTGTTAGTATGGGCGGTATTATTGCTAAATGGTTAAGTCTGAACCGTACAAAGGGCCCCATCTTTGGATGCATCTATGCTTCACACCTAGCTGCACATTTTGACATACCTATTAGGCATTATGAGAAGGAAGAAAAATTGCTGCCCACTATTTATTTAGATTATAAAAGTATGGTGGCACATGATTTTATTGTTAAGAATAGGGAAGGGGAGCTTAAATACAAATTGTTCTTTCATAAACATCATCCTGAGACTATCACCCTGCCTGCTCCTTCCTTGTTTGATTTATCTGCAGGCCAGTACCTTGTTTCGTTAGAGGCTATTCACGCCTACCGGAACCCTACATCAGCCACAGAACCAGAGCCGGAACCACAAGTTGATCCTCCACGACAGTCTAATTACCATTGGGATCCGGAAATGATTGCCAACCAGTGGCAGTCAGAGTCTTCTTCTTCGTAGTTGTCGATGTACAAAAATAGGGGCACATCTTTGTACCCCTTTCCCTATGCACGGGCAGTCAGAGCCGCGCCCACGGCCACATCGAGCAGAACGAGGGAGGTGAGCCAAGGTAAGATCGAAGCCCAAGACAATCAAAGCAATGCCAAGGCCAAGACCACAAAGAGCAGAGGGACGAAGCAAGTTCCCCCGGCAAGACCCTTGCCGGGTGGCCTCCGCGGCCCCGGCAAGACTCTTGCCGGGACAGCTCGCCCTGCACCAACAGAGCGAGCCATCCTTGAGCCTGCGGCCCCAGTGCCATCATTAGCGTGGGGCCAGGACTCGGTAAGGCACACCTGTGGTGGCATATAGATCTTTGTGAAGACATATTCAAGATCAGATCAGAAGACAACGATTCTCGGCAAGGTCCTTGCCAAGGAAGGCCACCAGATCCCCAGCAAGATCCTTGCCGCAGACGACAACATGCCACGACGAGACCCTTGCCGGGCCCCCCGGCAAGGCCACCACCACGCCCACGTCAACCAAGTTTCCACCGCCATTCACATGCAGCTGCCAACCCAACCAGCTGGGTGGGCACCTGCATGGCAACACGTAGCTCCCAAGCCAACTCATCAAGCACCTGCATGGCGGCATGCAGATCTTCGTGAAGGCTCCACCACCGCACCAACTCAGCTGCCTTCTTGCCTATATGGCACCGCACGCATCCCCGGCCGAGGCGCATGTCGAAGCGAGGAGGAGTGGTGACGGATGGGATGGGCCTCGCCCCGTACCCGATAAAGTAAGAGGACACCTAAGTGATGCATTAAATGCACCTTCTCCTGTAATAAGAGGGACAACCTCGTGCCACTGTAGACCTTCCCACCTCCCGTGTGCCATTGTGGCAACCCCTTTTTCCTATTAAAGGAGGCCCGAGGTGACGAGGAGAGGGATTCGGCTCTTTGGAACCACATGATGACCACAGCTAGTTCGAGAGCTCAAGAACTCTCAGAAATACACCCACCAAAGCAGGACTTGGGTTTTACGCATCCTCGCAGCCTGAACCTGGGTAAACGATCCTTGTGTTTTCTACTAGCCCTGCTCTCCTCGCAACCCTGCGCCCCGGCAACCGTAGTAGGTATTCTTGTGATCCCATAGGTGTCGTTCCACACCGACAACAGTACGACCCCAACTATTATTATGGATATCCGCCAGGCCAACCGTGGCCATAGACCAACTTAGGCCAAAAGCCTAAGCTTGGGGGAGTATGTATTTCCCACCGACATTACATTCATGTTCACACACTCCTTGCTAGATGTCGGTGCTCATACTTTTTCATTGTATCATCCGTGCTAGTTTATTTTCCTTTTTATGCTTTCTTCTTGTGTGTTTAATAAACCTTAAGAAAAACCAAAAAAATTAGTTGTAGCTTTTAATTAGTTTACTTTCCATGCTTGTAGTGGTAATTAAAAAGAAACCCCAAAAATATTTCATGTTCTTCTTTTGCTTGTTGGGAGCTTTCCCGTGTAAATAGTTTTATTTCTTTTCTTTTCTTTGGGGGTCGATAGGAGAAGGCCATAATTAAATTGTTGAAGCGGCTCTTATATGCATTATTGTTGATCTGAGAAAAGAGCCCATATTGGCTTGACCTCTCCTGTTTATTGAATGCTTGCAGATTCCAACTTAGTCCAATGCACATGCACTATTATTATTATCCACATCGTTCGTTCGTGCAAGTGAAAGGCAATTATGACGATATATGATGGACTGACTGAGATGAGAAAAGCTGGTATGAACTCGACCTCTTTTTTTGTAAATATGATTAGTTCATCGTTCCTAATTCAGTCTATTATGAATAAACATATTTGCAATGACGACTAGAGATCATAGTTTCTTGTGCCATGCTTGATTAGCTAGGAGCCTATAATGGTTTACCTTGTGTGCCAACATGCTATTAAAATGGTTGTGATGTGGTATGATAGGGTGGTATCCTCCTCTGAATGATTTAAGTGACTTGACTTGGCGCATCATCACGCATGTAGTTGAAACAAAATCAACATAGCCTTCACGATATTTATGTTCATGGTGGATTATATCCTACTCATGCTGGGATTCGATGTTGATTAATTTTAATGCATGTTCATGATTGTTGTCGCTCTCTAGCTGGTCACTTCCCAGTCTTTTGCTAGCCTTCACTTGTACTAAGCGGGAATACTATTTGTGCATCCAACTCCATAATCCGCAAAGTTGTTCCATATGAGTCCACCATACCTACCTATATACGGTATCTACCTGCCATTCCAAGTAAATTTGTATGTGCCAAACTCTAAACCTTCAAATAAATATCCTATTTTGTATGCTCGAATAGCTCATGTATCAACTAGGGTTGTCTGTATCTTCCATGTTAGGTGGGTTATTCTCAAGAGGAGTGGACTCGCTCCTCACGCACGAGAAAATGGCTAGTCACCGGGATGCCCAGTCCCATGCTTTATGCAAACTAAATCAAAATAACTGCAAACAAAACTCCCCCTGGGACTCTTGTTAGTTGGACGCAATCATTGTTTCGAGTAAGCCATGGATTAATGCTTGTTGGTGGAGGTGGGGTATAAACTTTACCATTCTGTTTGGGAACCGCCTATAATGTCTGTAGCATGGAAGATATCGCCATCTCTTGGTTGTTATGTTGACAATGAAAGTATACCGCTCAAAATATTATTCACCTCTATTTCAAAACTGAGCTCTGGCACCTCTACAAATCCCTGCTTCCCTCTGCGAAGGGCCTATCTATTTACTTTCATGTTGAGTCATCATCCTCTTATTAAAAAAGCACCAGTTGGAGAGCACCGCTGTCATTTGCATTCATTACTATTAGTTTACATTGAGTATGACTTGACTGGATCTCTTTTACCATGAATTACAATGTCTAGTCAGTCCTTGATCTTTAAAGGTGCTCTGCATTTATGTTTTGCGGTCTCAAAAAGGGCTAGCGAAATACCATCTTGTTATATCATATTATGATTGTTTTGAGAAAGTGTTGTCATCCGAGATTCATTATTATTGCTCGCTAGTTGATTATGCCATTGATATGAGTAAACATGAGACCTATGCATTATTGTGAATATGATTAGTTCATAATCTTTGCTGAAAACTTGAATGTTGGCTTTACATATTTACAACAACAAGAGCAAGCAAAGTTTGTAAAAGTTTTTCTTTATCACTTTCAGTTTGTCAACTGAATTGCTTGAGGACAAGCAAAGGTTTAAGCTTGGGGGAGTTGATATGTCTCCGTCGTATCTACTTTTCCAAACACTTTTGCCCTTGTTTTGGACTCTAACTTGCATGATTCGAATGGAACTAACCCAGACTGACGTTGTTTTCAGCAGAATTGCCATGGTGTTATTTATGTGCAAAAACAAAAGTTCTCGGAATGACCTGAAACTTCACAGAACATCTATTTGGAAATAATAAAAAAACCTTGCAAAAGATGAAGACCAGGGGGCCCACGCCCTAGCCACGAGGGTGAGGGGCACGCCTGCCCCCCTAGGGCGCGCCCCCTACCTCGTGGACCCCTAGAGCTCCTCCGACCTCGACTCCAACTCTATATTTTCTTTCGGAGAGAAAAAATAAAGGAGAAGGATTCATCGCGTTTTACGATACGGAGCCACCGCCAAGCCCTAAAACCTCTCGAGAGGGCTGATCTGGAGTCCGTTCGGGGCTCCGGAGAGGGGAATCCATTGCCATCGTCATCATCAACCATCCTCCATCACCAATTTCATGATGCTCACCGCCATGCGTGATTAATTCCATCATAGGCTTGCTAGACGGTGATGGGTTGGAAGAGATTTATCCACTATGTTTTGAGGTTGATGTTTCTATGACTTTGCCATGCTTAATACTTGTCACTAGGGCCTGAGTGCCATGATTTCATGCAAGTTCTTTTCCATAAGCACGTATGACTATATTTGGAATACATGCCTACATTACATTAATGAATTGGAGCTAGTTCTGTGTCACCCTAGGTTATGACTGTTACATGATGAACCGCATCCGGCATAATTCTCCATCACTGATCCATTGCCTACGAGCTTTCCATATATTGTTCTTCGCTTATTTACTTTTCCGTTGCTATTCTTTCTGTCGGCGTTCTGGGAACGGGGGTCCCCAGGCTTGCCTACCTGCGGCCTGCGGCGTGGCTCAAAGGAGGCCCAGCATGGCCCATCTTCATCAACACAAGACTCAAGACCCTCGCGAGGGGCCAAGCCTCGCGGGGCGGACGACACGACGCATCCTCAGGCGCAGCCTCCTCAGGCTGGCTCGCGAGGAGGCGGAGAGATCAAGGCAGGGTACCTCGCGAGGTGCCCATGACGCAAGCCATGACGATCGAGGGTGCCAGGCGGGCGTCAGCGCGTGCAGCGTCCTTCTTTCCTCTTTGGTGCAAAGGGGGCAAGCGCAGCCGCGGAATACCGAGGCGTCAGGCAAAGATTGCCATTTCGGTGCAACGAGACCAAGACCAGGAGGACTACGAGACGGAGGTCACCATGGAGCCCAGCACGGCGTCACCATAGAGCCTTTGGCAGGCGAAGACCAACTTTAGTCAGGATAAGTGTACTAGATGTTCCCCTTCGAATTGGCTAATTGTTGGCGCCCTTCCCGCTCAATATTTGGGAAGAGGCCTAGGGCCTTTGCCTATAAATAGGACCAGCCACCCGCATAGCAAGTGGGTTGGTTCGTTCAGTTCGCAAGCATAGAGAGTGAGTGAGAGAGAGAGAAAGAGGTGACTGAACTCCTTCTAGCAGTTCATCGCCCCAGCCAAGAACAGACCCTCGCGAGGCTGTTCTTCCTTGTATTGTTCATCATCACCAGCCCCAGGAGGCAATCCACCAACCACACATTGGAGTAGGGTATTACACCACAATGGTGGCCCGAACCAGTATAAACCTTGTGTCTCTTGTGCAGTTCTTTTAGTAGTTTAGATCTTTGTGAGACGGGAAGGTAGAAGGCGTGATCTCCGCGCGCACCCCAGTGTTCGAACCTTAAGGGTCTGCCGGAACCCGTGATCCGACATTTGCCGCGCCAGGTAGGGGTGCGCCGGAATCCGTCTTCCACCGCTCCGTCCTCCTCCGGCCGCCGCATCCATGTACGGCGCCAGTCGAGCTCGCGTCACCCCGGCGGCCCTCGCCGGTGGGCGTTCTCGTTGTCTCCCGTCGCCCGCCGCCAACACCGCCACCGGCCCGGCGGGGAACGAGCGGCAAGCACCCCCCCCCCCAGCATCTGCCTACGCGGCGGAGTAGCTGCCCCGCAACACCGACGCCTCCGGTCATTGCGGCCCTCCTGGGCGGCTCGCAGGCGCCGCCCACGAGTCGCCACGTCAAGCCTTTTGCCCGCCGGGTTAGCGCCGTTTCCGCACGGCAGGGGGCTCCCCCGGACCGGGCGGCGCGTGAGGTCGGTCTGGCCTTCAGCTCGGAGGACCACCCCACCAACCTGGTCGGCTCGGGCGCGCTCCCCCTATTGTGCACCCCCACCATCTGCCAGGTGGCCGTCACCAGAACCCTTGTCGATGGCGGCGCGGGCCTCAGCGTGCTTTCGGTCGAGACTTTCAACCTCCTCTGCATACCCCGGGAGCGGCTGCGACCCAGCCGATCTTTCTCGGGCATCGGGGGCGGATCATCCGACTCCCTGGGACAGATCCGGCTCCCGGTAACCTTCGGCACCTACGACAACTTCCACACGGAGATGGTCGACTTCGACATCGCCCCCATCGGCCTCCCTTACAACACCATCCTCGGCTACCCGGCACTGGCTCAGTTCATGGCCGCCACGCACCCGGCGTACAACCTCATGAAGATGCCCGGGAGCAGCGGTACCGTCGCCGTGCACGGGGACACCGGGGACGCCCTGCGAGTACTCAAGCTCGCCTTCAAGACGGAGGCATCGACATGGCCCGTCAATGCGGAGACCCCTGAGCCCAAGGGGGCTGCGCCCGCCAAGAAGAAGCAGTTGTTCACCCAGGACAAGGCAGAAACCAAGCAGATACCCGTCGACGAGGACAGGTCCTCCAGTGCCACTTTCACCATAGGCGCTAACCTTGAGCCTGAGCAGGTGGAGGCCTTGGTCAAGTTCCTACGCGCGAATAAGAAGGTATTTGCTTGGGAGCCTAATCAGCTGGCGGGGATCCCCAGGAGTGTCATCGAGCATCACCTCAACGTGTGCCCAAATGTGCGCCCCGTGAAGCAGAAGGCCAAGCGGCAGTCCGTGGAGAAGCAGGCCTTCATTGTCCAAGAGACCCGCAAGCTAGAAGCCGCTGGGGTCATGCGAGGTCCGATACCCGGACTGGTTGGCCAACCCTATCGTTGTGCCCAAGAAAGGGGGGAAGGAACGCATGTGTGTCGACTTCACCAACCTCAACAAGGCATGCCCGCAAGACCCGTTTCCGCTCCCCCGCATCGACCAGATCGTCGATTCCACTGCGGAGTGCAACCTGCTATGCTTCCTGGACGCCTTCTCCGGGTATCACCAGATCAAGATGGCGGTAGAAGACGTTGAGAAGACCGCCTTCTTAACCCCGTGCGGGGTATACTGCTATACATGCATGCCGTTCGGACTGCGGAACGCAGGGGCAACCTTTCAGTGGCTGATGCACATCACCTTGGGCCCGCAACTCGGAAAGAATGTTGAAGCCTACGTTGATGACATTGTAGTAAAATCTCGGGAGGCCAAGACCCTGATACAAGACCTGGAGGAGACCTTCGCGAGCCTCGACGCAGTAAACCTGCGGCTCAACCCGGAGAAATGTGTGTTTGGCGTCCCCTCGGGCATGCTTTTGGGATTCCTCGTGTCCCATCGTGGCATCGAGGCCAACCCCGAGAAGGTCAAGGCGGTCGAGGACATGAGTCCGCCAAAGACCCTCAGAGAAATGCAGAAGCTCACTGGGCGCGTGACCGCGCTAGGGCGCTTCATCTCCAAATTAGGGGAGCGAGCGCTGCCTTTCTTTCAGCTGATGAAGAAAAAGGGGCCCTTCGAATGGACTGAAGAGGCAGATAAGGCGTTTCAAGATCTCAAGAGGTACCTGACCAGTCCCCCAGTCATGGTGGCTCCGCGCCCTCAAGAGCCCCTACTGCTTTACCTCGCCGCCACTCCCTACTCCGCCAGCGCAGCCCTGGTGGCGGTTAGGGAGGAGCGCCAAGTCAAGACCGCAGCGGCAGCCTGAGGCAAGACAAAACGGGAACAAGGAAAGCCTGCAGAAGCCACAACCGCAGTTGAGGAGGGTCAGCTGCCGAAGAATGCACCGGAGGCAGGAGAGGTCGCACGCCCGGATGGTCCACCTCCCGAGGCCACGTCATCTCATGAGGCGCCCTTACCTCCCGCGGGCGTCGCGACCCCAGATGCTTTCAACCTTGTTGAGCATCCCGTCTACTTTGTTAGCACGGTGTTACGGGACGCGAGGGCACGGTACCCAATGCCTCAGAAGCTCCTCCTCGCGCTACTGGTAGCCTCGCGCAAGCTGCGTCACTACTTCCAGGCTCATCCCATCAAAGTTGTCTCATCGTACCCCCTGGAGAGAGTGCTCAGGAGCCCTAACTCAGCCGGAAGGGTCGCCGAGTGGAACATGGAGCTGCAGGCGTTTCAGCTCGAGTTCAGCACAACCAGGGTCATCAAAGGAGCAGCGTTGGCGGATTTCATAGCGGAATGGGCAGAGGCACCAGGCCTCAGGGACAACGAGGATCGGTCCCTCTCTCCGGGGAATGAGGCGCCGAAAGGCTGGGTCATGTACTTCGATGGGGCGTTCTCCACACACGGCGTGGGGGCTGGTGCGGTGCTGATATCACCCACTCAGGATAAGCTCTACTATGCCGTACAGCTCTGTTTCCAGCAAGGTGAAAAGGTCTCCAACAACATAGCAGAATATGAGGGACTGATAGCCGGGTTGAAGGCCGCAGTAGCCCTGGGGGTGAAACGCCTCACCGTCAAGGGCGACTCGCAGCTCCTAGTCAACTTCTCCAACAAGGTGTACGAGCCAAAGGACGAGCATATGGAGGCCTACCTAGCGGAGGTCCGCAGGATGGAAAAGCAGTTCTGGGGGCTGGAGCTGAAGCACGTGCCCCGTGGTACCAATCAGGAAGCTGGCGACATAGCCGGGCGGGCATCCAGGCGGTTGCCGCAGGAACCGGCGTCTTCGAAGAGCGGCTCTTCAAACCTTCAGCACAGCCGACATTATCAAACACCGCTCAGTCTCGAGAGGAGCTCCCCCAGCCGCCAGCCTCGGGAGCCCCGGTCTATGGACCGACCTCAGGAGCACGCCTGCTCCTGATGATGGAACCTTAGGAGGAGTGCTGGATCGCAGAACTCCGTAGTTATTTAATGCAAGGGGCCCTACCGGAAAAGGAAGAGGAAGCGGAGCGTGTGGCGCGACAGGCCACGGCGTACTGCATCAGAGATGGAGAACTTTACCGGAAGCGACCAAATGATGTATCTCTGCGCTACATCTCCAGGGAGCAAGGAAAGGAACTACTGAAGGACATACACGGCAGAGACTGCGGACACCACTCATCATCATGGACCCTCGTCGGCAAGGCATTCCGTAGTGGGTTCTATTGGCCCACCGCGCTCAACGACGCAACCGAATTGGTAAAGGCTTGTGAGGCCTGCCAGTTTCATTCCAAGCAGATCCATCAACCGGCGGGGGGCCTGCAGACTATACCCATTTCGTGGCCCTTCGCAGTTTGGGGGTTGGATATTCTGGGCCCGTTCCCTCAGGCGCCAGAGGACTACCGTTACCTCTACGTCGCCATTGACAAGTTCACCAAGTGGGCAGAAGTGAAGACGCCCACGTCCCATCAACCGCCACACGGCGCCCAAGGCCGCAGGCTGTTAGGGCCCGCGGCGCTTCGCCCTTGCCCTTTCACCTCTCGGCACGGCCAAGTCCATGCGCGCCTTGGGCCCGGGGGCTACTGTCGGCGTTCTGGAAACGGGGGTCCCCAGACTTGCCTGCCTGCATCCTGCGGCGTGGCTCAAAGGAGGCCCAGCATGGCTCATCTTCATCAACACAAGACTCAAGACCCTCGCGAGGGGCCAAGCCTCGCAGGGCGGACGACACGACGCATCCTTAGGCGCAGCCTCCTCAGGCTGGCTCGCGAGGAGGCGGAGAGATCAAGGCAGGGTACCTCGCGAGGTGCCCATGAAGCAAGCCATGACAATCGAGGGTGCCAGGCGGGCGTCAGCGCGCGCAGCGTCCTTCTTTCCTCTTTGCTGCAAAGGGGGCAAGCGCAGCCGCGGAGTACCGAGGCGTCAGGCAAAGGTTGCCATTTCGGTGCAACGAGACCAAGACCAGGAGGACTACGAGATGGAGGTCACCATGGAGCCCAGCACAGCGTCACCATAGAGCCTTTGGCAGGCGAAGACCAACTTTAGTCAGGATAAGTGTACTAGATGTTCCCCTTCAAATTGGCCAATTGTTGGCGCCCTTCCTGCTCAATATTTGGGAAGAGGCCCAGGGCCTTTGCCTACAAATAGGACCAGCCACCCGCATAGCAAGTGGGTTGGTCCGTTCGGTTCGCAAGCAGAGAGAGTGAGTGAGAGAGAGAGAGAAAGAGGTGACTGAACTCCTCCTAGAAGTTCATCGCCCCAGCCAAGAACAGACCCTCGCGAGGCTGTTCTTCCTTGTATTGTTCATCATCACCAGCCCCAGGAGGCAATCCACCAACCACACACTGGAGTAGGGTATTACACCACAACGGTGGCCCGAACCAGTATAAACCTTGTGTCTCTTGTGCAGTTCTTTTAGTAGTTTAGATCTTTGTGAGACGGGGAGGTAGAAGGCGTGATCTCCGCGCGCACCCTAGTGTTCGAACCTTAAGGGTCTGCTGGAACCCGTGATCCGACAGTTGCAATCGCTACAAAATACCAAAAACACTACTTTTGCTACCATTACCTTTTGCTACCGTTACCACTGCTATCATATTAATTTGCTACTAAATACTTTGCTGCAGATATTAAGTTTCCAGGTGTGGTTGAATTGACAACTCAGCTGCTAATACTTGAGAATATTCTTTGGCTCCCCTTGTGTCAAATCAATAAATTTGGGTTGAATACTCTACCCTCGAAAACGGTTGCGATCCCCTATACTTGTGGGTTATCACTATCTCAGCCGAACTACACAACAGGGGCATTACACCGCATACCTCGTCAGCCATTAAGCCACCGGTCTCCATTCGACATGACCGCTCAAATCCCATACAGGACTAGCAGTTCGGCTTCCGCTGTCCGCCGCATATACCCGGACAATCTGTACCGCGCATACATAACTACGCACTTAAAATACCCTGGGCACCGGCGAAAGGAAAATACCGACGGACCTGAAAGTACTCCCATAACCTTTTCTTTTTTCTAAATTTTTTCCTTCTTCCTTTTTCTTGTTTCACTCCACAGGTGGCTCAATGGCTGGCCTCGGACTCTATCGGAGTTCGGGTTCGTACACTCACCCAAGGGCTATTTCCGTCAAGGAGTCCCTTCACCGAGGACAGGCGGCGCAGACGTGCGACAGGAGGTCCAAAATAACTTTTTGTAGACCGCACTCTCTATTTCGAGCCTATAAAGTGCCTTTCTCCTCCACCTTCAACCCCTGGCATATCAAAAAGGCGGGGTTGCAGCTTTGTTATCTATATACACGATTGGCACATCACTCAGATCCCAGTAAAAACAATCCATTCTTTTTTTAAAGGATCAAGTTTTGCCCCTATGGTTGTCTCAAACGTACACCTCGGCATAACTTGCCAGTGGCTCGATATGGGAACAAACGAGTTGCCGACAAAGTCCGAACAGCTCTATAGCGTACTTCGATGTCGCAAATTTGGCCTTATATGCATCAGCTCTGAATCATGTCTTGGGTCAATAGTTGGGTTGCCCGGCTCCTGTGCTTGCTATCCTACGTTCCGCTCTATCGGCTAGGGTAGTAAAGGGAGAACTATTGTGATTGTGCTTCCGGTTCACCTGTTTAAGCACCTCAGTACTCAGTAAAGAAAGCCGAAAACTGACTATCATGATGTGGCGAGAGCTGGTCAACCACTCAATGACTTATCAAAATCTTTCGCGATTCCCTCTGTGTCACACGAAGGACCTCTTTCCGGTCAAATATGTAAACGCATCATATGAATAAGCCACATACATACTAGGGGCTATGTCGTAGACCCACCATAAAACTCCTATGGCAAAGTGAAAGTGTTAATGCCCTATAGTCTGGTTGCCTGGTTCGCCGCATTGACACCTCCTTCACAGACCAAGACATTGGGTCAAGAGTGATCAGATGCTTTTTCGAACACCCCCGTACTTCCTACGAGGGGGCTGAAGCCGACGAGTGGAAAACTTTCAGTTCCTATACAAACGGCCGCACATGAGGAATAAAAGCCTTTAGGCAAAATCAAAATATAGACTGATTATAACAATTGTCTTTTACAATTCATAAAGAGTTCACTCGAATATTATGCCTTTCGAACATTGACCCTCTATCAAGCGGGCAGCCTCTAAGACGTCCTCAAAGTAATACTCTGGTGCGTGATGATCCTTGCCCTTGGGTGGACCCTGCGCTGCAACATTGACGACCTTCATCTTTCCCCAGTATGTCTTGACTCGGGCCATCCATGCACCTTCAATGCACGCCGACCGCTTCATGGCATTGATACGTTGCCCCGCATTAGCAAGCCGCACCACCAAGCCGAAATAGCTATTTGGAATCGGCTCAGTCGGCCACAGCTGAAGTATGACGTTCTTCATGGCAGCGCCAGACATCCTGTGAAGCTCAGCCCATTGGGACATCTGTTCATTCAGCAGCAGAGGGCGTTTTGATGCGCCGAACTATGACCAGAAAAGCTTCTCCATTACATATCCCTCTTGCGCTTGGTAAAACTGCGCCGCATCGAATGAACTCTTCGGCAGGTCCAAAGACACGTCTGGAGAACTCCACACTTGGTTAAGCTGAGCATAATTCGGATCGCCGAACTTAGTTTGTAATAAAAATGGCTTACCAGTCGCAATCTCCCCAGCTTGCCGGATCTCCTCACGGGCCGCCCTAAATTTGGACCGCGCTTCTTTCGCCTCTCGCAAGGCCTTTTCAAGCTCTGCCGCTTTGGCTTTCTTCTCCTTCTCTGGAAATTCACAGTGGCTCGTAGCATTTTTTTAGTTCGAGCGCCATCGAGGATATGTTCTCCTCGTCTTGGTGCCAAGCAGCTTGTTCGGCCTTTAACTCGGCCGATGCCTTTTCGGCAGCCGCATTACTAAACCGGGCCTGCTCCTTGGCCCAGGCCAGCTCTGCCCGAAGAATCTCAACGGCGGCGGCACCATCTGCAGCCATGCATATTCCAGTATGCAACTTTCAGCGTCACGCTTATATTACAAACACATATATGTTAGGATTGCTCCGAACACGTACCTTGCGACTAGTCAAGACGCCTGTTGATAAGCGCGATATCAGTATCTGCCTCATCAATCTTGTGTTGCAAATCCGCAATCTCTACAGTCCGAAAAGTTTCCGGGGAGGTCACAACATGTGTTCCAATTAATCATATTACTTCTTGGGCATATCTTTTGATCCTCCGATCGCCTCCCTCGGGAAGCCAATCAGAGTCTCAGGGGCTATTATCTATACATAGGTGTATTCTTGAATAAAACACAATCAAACATATTACGATACAAACCTCGAAGCCTCTTAGCAGGCCCACGAAGGCCTCATTCAATCCGCTTTTATGGCCAGGACCATTTCGACCACCGTGCCCATCAAGGTACGATGTTCCTCTGAGACGGACGCCTGTCGCAGCATGTTCGTCAATATATCTGGCGCCTCTGGGTCTCCGGAGGCTGCTGTAGGAGTACGGCCTCCCTTTGAAGGGATCTGTTTATTCGTATCCAGCTATAGACCGGAATGTTTGGGGCCTTTATTGTTGGTGCCCGGACCCTGGGCCGCCGAAGTATCACCTTCGGGTTGTGTCTTCATCATCCCTCGCACCACTTGTTGATCGGGAGAGACCCTCCGCGACGACACCTCGAAGTCATCCATCCTGTTGGGTGAGGAGATTGGTGGAGGCGTCTCTCTTTCCATCATCTCCGGGAGAAGATCCCCCGAGGAAGAGGATTGTTGAAGAAGACTGCGTGCCGAACTGCAAAAAAAACATATATTCTAGACGTTACAAGAAAGGGGCGGGACGTGTTTAAAACACCCTTGTTCACTTATGATTTGGCCTGAGGCTTGTCCTCATCATGGGACTGCGCGATGAGGTTGTCCTCCAAGCCCGAGCCACCCGACAAAGGCATCTTGCCTCGTTTAGGAGCCTTTTCCTCCCAATCTTCGGAGGCGGCCCATTTCTTCCCATTGGGGGAAGAGACGTTGACTTC
This sequence comes from Triticum monococcum, assembly GCA_034509565.1. NCBI lineage: Eukaryota > Viridiplantae > Streptophyta > Magnoliopsida > Poales > Poaceae > Triticum > Triticum monococcum. Next base: position 196,466,057 of record CM067842.1, on the reverse strand, counting down.
CCTATCATTTTTGTCTTCGGACAATGGAATCTTGTCTGGCACACCTTCGCGATGGGGGCCATCTTTGGTCCTCTCTGCCTTGCCCTCCTTCACAGGAATTTGGTATGGTGCCGAGGCTAGCATCCTTGTTAATATAGGATCCGCTGAACCTTCGGGAAGGGGGGGCGGACACCTAGTCAGCTCCGCTTTCTTTATCCAGCCCTGGAAGGAGATAGTTTGCTCGGTAATGTATTACAGCATACCTAAAAAAGGGGGTGTTCGGAAGTCAAGTGCTTACCGGGGTATCCGGACGGTTACAGTCGAGGCATGTGTCCTCAGTAGTGTCCGACCAATGTTTTCATTTTCCGAAAAACAACTTCCACATCCCTTTGTGTGTAATGCCGAAGAAGTGTTGGAGGGTTCGTGGTCCTTCTAGATTGAACTCCCACATACGGAGAGGCCTACGTTGGCATGGTAGGATTTGGCGAATCAACATTACTTGAATCACGCTGACAAGATCGATGTCCCTCTCGAGGAGGGTTCGGATGCGGCTTTATAGAGTCCGCACTTCATCAACTGATCCCCAATCCAGCCCCTTGTTGGCCCATGATGCAAGCTGTAGCGATGGGCCAGGGCGAAATGTGGGTGCAGCTACCCACTTGGTGTTGCGGGGCTCCGTAATGTAAAACCACTCTCACTGCCATTTATTGGAAGTTTCGGTAAAAGAACCTTTTAGCCAAGGAGTGTTAGTGAGCTGGCTGACTACAGCACCGCCGCACTCCACATGTTCCCCGTTGACTACCTTTGGTTTCACACTGAAGGTTTTGAGCCATAAGCCAAAGTGTGAGGGGATTCGTAGGAAGGCCTCGTACGTAATGATGAACGCCGAGACATGGAGGAAAGACTCTGGGGCTAGATCGTGAAAATCTAGTCCATAATAGAACATTAGCCCCAGACAAAGGGATCAAGAGCGAGCCCTAGTCCTCGAAGGAAGTGTGAGATGAATACGACCCTCTCGCCAAATCTGGGGGTCGGGATAACCTTCCCTTGAGCAGGAAGCCTGTGGTGGATTTCCGCGGTCAGGTATCTGGCCGCTCGAAGCTTCTCAATGTCCTCCTCTATAACAGAGGAAGCCACCCATTGGCCTTGAGGGCTAGTTCCGGACATAATGGGGAAGCTCGGAGCAACAAAATCGAAACCTTGGGTGCTAGAACTCGAGGTTGGAGAGGCTGAGGAGAAGTTTGGCGTCAAAAAGGATGGCCCTTGGTTCCTTTATAAAGGCAGCAGGAATTAAAATGCCTCCTCTTGAGCCTGAAAGCCTGCCTATTCCTAAGGGATCTTTCCAACAGAACGGTTGGGCTACCCATGCTCGTGTTAATGAGAATCCCGCAATAAGGTGACATGATCTCTATTTCGACAGAGCGTGCCAATAGCAACCGCGCCTCGAAACATGGAACGGCGAGACAGGAAACGGTTCAAAAAACCGGGCGAGCGTGATGTCACAATACAAAAGTTGTCATCAGATTGGACTCGTGGAATATTATATTCTCTCCACGGTTGTGTGTGGTGTGGTGTTACAGGTCCGGACACATTCAAATACGTCCAAAGACTATGTTGGAGTTCGGAGGGAGGAACCCGCCTTGCAATGCCGAAGACAGATCTACGCACCGGATACGTTGTCATTGAAGCCAGGTTCAGGGGCTACTGAGGGAGTCCTGGACTAAGGGGTCCTCGGGCGTGCGGCCTGTTAGCCATGGGCTGGACTGATTGGCTGTGAATATACGAAGACCGAAGACTACACTCGTGTCTGGATGGGACTCTCCTTGGCGTGGAAGGCAAGCTTGGCGACCAAATATGTAGATTCCTTTCTTTGTAACCGACCTTGTGTAACCCTAGATCCTCCCAGTTTCTATATAAACCGGAGGATTTAGCCCGGAGGACGGACATTATCATAACCATACAAGCTAGGCCTCTAGGGTTTAGCCATTACGATCTTGTGGTAGATCAACTCTTATAATACTCATATTCATCAAGATCAATCAAGCAGGACATAGGGTATTACCTCCATCGAGAGGGCCCGAACCTGGGTAAAACATTGTGTCCCTTGTCTCCTGTTACCATCGACCTTAGACGCATAGTTCGGGGCCCCCTACCCGAGATCCGCCGGTTTTGACACCGACAGGGAACTTAAAACTTCATAAAAAGAAAAGTGGAAGTGAGATAGACGAGCACCGTGGAAGCGAGGCATGCCTTGAACTTTGTTCATGCCCATGGAAACTTTGTGAATCTTGAATTGCGGAAACTTTTCAACAAAAATAATTGTCCCCTTGTACAATTCCATTGTATTATAAAAATAATGTGGCAAGATTTGCATTTAGGATAAGTAGATTGTGACGCCCGGATATTTAAGCTACAGTGAACCTCTGCTAATGATGCCATGACACATCGATTACTGCTGCTAATCTCGTGTCGGTTCAAAACTTTTAAATTCAAAATTTAAATATTGTCAAACACCAAAAGTGTTCAACATCATAACAAAAATGTTCGGTTAGTGTCAAATATTACATAGGTAATTATAGTAAAGAAAACACAAATTTATAAAATACTTATATGCCCTAAGTTGAATTAAAACAGTAAAAAAACAGAAAAGAAACAGATACAAAAAAAGGAACCCCCCCCCCAACTGGGCCATTTGTGACCCAGCTGGCCAGCCCAACTGGGCAAGGGCCTAGCCGGCCGGCCCACCCCGCACCCCACTCCCTTAACCCCCTGGTCACCCAAACCCTAACCGACACTGTCGGCGTTCTGGGAACGGGGGTCCCCAAACTTGCCTGCCTGCGGCCTGCGGCGTGGCTCAAGTGGGGGCCCGGCGCGGCCCATCTTCATCAACACGAGGCTCAAGACCCTCGCGAGGGGCCAAGCCTCGCGAGGCGGACGACATGGCGCATCCTCAGGCACAGCCTCGTCAGGCTGGCTCGCGAGGAGGCGGATAGTTCAAGGCGGGGTACCTCGCGAGGTGCCTATGACGCAAGCCATGACGACACGGGGCACCAGGTGGGTGCCAGCGCGCGCAGCGTCCCCCTTTCCTCTTTGGTGCAAGGGGAGCAAGCGTATCAGCGGAGTACCGAGGCATCAGGCAAAGGTTGCCACTTCGGTGCAACGAGACCAAGGCCAGGAGGACTACGAGACGGAGGTCACCATGGAGCCCAGCGCAGCGTCATCACCAGAGCCTTTGGCAGGCGAAGACTGTTTTTGTCAGGATAGATGTACTCGCTGTCCCCCTTCAAATTAGCCTGCCATTGTTGGATCCCTTCCCGCTCAATATTTGGGGAGAGGACCAGGGCCTCTATAAATAGGACCAGCCACCCACGTAGCAAGGGGTTCGATTCCTGGTCGTTCGGTCCGGACGACGGGAGAGAGAAAGGGCATAGAGAGAGAGAGGGTGACCGAACTCTTCACAACAGTTCATCACCTCAGCCAAGAACAGACCCTCGCGAGGCTGTTCTTCCTTGTATTGTTCATCCTCACTAGCCCCAGGAGGCAATCCATCCACCACACACTGGAGTAGGGTATTACACTACATCAGTGGCCCGAACCAATATAAATCTTGTGTCTTTCGTGCAGCTCTTTTAGTAGTTTAGATCCCATTGAGACGGAGAGGTTGAAGGTGAGATTTTCGCGCGCACCCCAGTGTTTGAACCTTAAGGGTCTGCCGGAACCCGAAATCCGACATTTGGCGCGCCAGGTAGGGGTGCGCCGGAATTCGTCTTCCACCGCTCCGCTCTCCTCCGACCGTTGCGTCCATGTCTGACGCTCATCGAGCCCGCGCCGAGCGCCGGGCCGCCATCGCTTCTCGCGTCGCCCAGACGGCCCCCGTCGGTGGGTGTCCTCGTCATTCCCCGTCGCCCGCCGTCAACGCCACCACCGGCCTGGCGGGGGCGAGCAGCAGGCATCGTCTCAGCACCCGTCCGTGCGGCAAGACGGCCGCACCGCCACTCCGTCACTCGCACCAGCTGGCTCTTCGTCCCGCGCGCTCCGCGCACCCTTGGAGGCTCGAGCTGCGCTCCTCGCAGCAAACGAGCTCCTGCGCTACCGTCTCGTTGACGACGTCTACGAAGAATGGCTCGACCGCGTCGCCGAGCTTGTCCGCGCCGCAGGGGGCTCTTCCGCGCCGTCCGTCCCTCTGCGCCGCACTCCGCCCTGCGCAGACAATGAAGCTCCAGAGGCGCACCAGCTGCCTCCCCTCCAAGAAGATGCCGTGACTCCAAGGCGACTGGCCCCTGGGCGGAACCCGCTCCGTCAGGCGCCAGCGCAGCAAGAGCGAAGCTGCCAAGAAATCCCTTGCCCGCAGGGGGCTGCCCGGGCGCTCCCTGCTCCAGCACGCCGCGACCCTGCTCCAGCTCCGGCACGTCAAGACCCTGCCCTGCTCCTAGCTGCAGCGCGTGGGGACCCTCAAGACCAAGCTCTCCACCAACCGAGGCCTTTCGTGGCCACCGCGGGCTGCCACGCCTACACCACTGAGCTGCGCAGCGTCACGTGGCCCATGTAGGATCGAAAGTATGTCTAGAGGGGGGTGATTAGACTACTTGACCAACTAAAAACGTAGCCTTTTCCCAATTTTAGTTCTTGGCAGATTTTAGCTATCTTAGAGCAAGTCAAGCAATCATCACACAATTCAAGCAAGCATGCAAAGAGTTTATTGGCAGCGGAAAGTAAAGCATGAAACTTGCAAGAATGTAAAGGGAAGGGTTTGGAGGATTCAAACGCAATTGGAGACACGGATGTTTTCCCGTGGTTCGGATAGGTGGTGCTATCCTACATCCACGTTGATGGAGACTTCAACCCACGGAGGGTAACGGTTGCGCGAGTCCACGAAGGGTCCACGAAGAAGCAACCTTGTCTATTCCACCATGGCCATCGCCCACGAAGGACTTGCCTCACTAGCTGTAGATCTTCACGAAGTAGGCGATCTCCTTGCCCTTACAAACTCCTTGGTTCAACTCCACAATCTTGTCGGAGGCTCCCAAGTGACACCTAGCCAATCTAGGAGACACCACTCTCCAAGAAGTAACAAATGGTGTGTTGATGATGAACTCCTTGCTCTTGTGCTTCAAATGATAGTCTCCCCAACACTCAACTCTCTCTCATAGGATTTGGATTTGGTGGAAAGAAGATTTGAGTGGAAAGCAACTTGGGGAAGGCTAGAGATCAAGATTCATATGGTAGGAATGGAATATCTTGGTCTCAACACATGAGTAGGTGGTTCTTTCTCAGTACATATGAGTAGGAATGGTGTATGTGTTCTGATGGCTCTCTCTTCGAATGAAGAGGAGGTGGAGGGGTATTTATAGCCTCCACACAAAATCCAACCGTTACACACAATCTACCAATCTCGATGGGACCGAATCAGAAAACTCGGTCTGACCGAAATAGTAAACCTAGTGACCGTTAGGAATTTCGGTGGGACTGAGATGCAACTCGGTAGGACTGATTCGGTTAGGGTTTGGGCATAACGTAATCTCGGTGAGACCGATCGCACAAACTTGGTGAGACCGAGTTCGGTAATTAGCTAACCAGAGAGTTGGTCAGGCAAACTCGGTGGGACCGACTCGCTCTTTCGGTGAGACCGAAAAGTTACAAGAAGGAAACAGAGAGTTTGCATTGCATTCTCGGTGGGACCGATTCGCTCTTTCGGTGAGACCGAAAAATTACGAAAGGGAAACAGAGAGTTTGCAACCCCATCTCGGTGTGACCGAGATCCTTATCGGTAGGACCGAATTGCTAGGGTTTGGCAGTGGCAAATGACAAGTGAAACTCAGTGGCGCCGGAATGAAAGAATCGGTATGACCGAGTTTGGCTTAGGGTTTAGGTCATTTGTGGATATGGAAAGGTGGTTGAGGATTTTGGAGCATATCACTAAGCACATAAAGCAAGAGGCTTATTAAGCAACACCTCATCCCTCCTTGATAGTATTGGCTTTTCCTAAAGACTCAATGTGATCTTGGATCACTAAAATATAAAATGAAGAGTCTTGAACTTTTGAGCTTGAGCCAATTCTTTGTCCTTAGCATTTTGAGGGTTCCACTTTCACATCCATGCCATGCCAATCATTGAGCTTTCCTGAAATAATCATCTTGGAATAGCATTAGCTCAATGAGATATATGTTGTTATGAATTACCAAAACCACCTAGGGATAGTTGCACTTTCAATCTCCCCCTTTTTGGTAATTGATGAGAACTTATAGATCAAAGCTTCGACAAATAATAATAATCATGAAATACATCATCGCTTTGAGAAGTATGTGATAAGTAAGAGCTCCCCCTAAATTTGTGCATATTTTAAAATTTGCTTTGGACTGCAAATGCACAAGGAGTTAGAATCATGGGTTACTCTTCCATGTCACATACATCTTGATGGAGCGCTCAAAAATGATAAGATTGAAATACATGCACTCATCACCAAGAATAGTGAATGATCACAAACGATAGATAGAATGATAATATTTAGCAAGCATTAAGCAACCATTAAGTGTAGCTTATGATCAAACACTTGATCATTGATGTCTCATGAATAATGACATAGTATCGCACACGCAAGCAAACAAAGTTCGAAAAACCACCAAATAAAAACAAGAGAGAATAAAAGCAACACTCTCTCTCGAAGCCTATGATCTATACATTTTCTCCCCCTTTGGCAACAAGTTACCAAAAAGTTCCTAGAAAATGCATAGTGCTAAGTCGACGCTCAGGCTTGATCTTCAGGTGGTGGTGGAGTCCGGAGCACGCCAAGGACGAAGCCTTCAGTAGATGTGGTAGGAGTTGAGGCTGTGGTGGATGCTGGAGCTGGTGGAACGGAGGCTGTAGCTGGTGCAGACGTTGTAGCTCTAGTGTCAGCAACTGGCAGTGCAAACGACCTCGGACCTCGTGGCACCCTAGCAAAAGCATCAGTTGTGGTTCTGCCTCTCCTCTCATTCATGTCCTCCTTAAGCTGCTCCACGGCGGTCTGTATCTCTATCACCTTGATGTCCATGTCACAGAACCTCTGTTCCATGATCCTCTCTAGGCTCGCCTGGTTCTGAGTCAGGGTAGCTATACTCTGCTCAATCTGCAGGGTGGACACTATCAGGTAACCGAGCTGCTCTTGTTTGGTCTTCAAGAAGTAATCAGATGCCTCCGCTTGAGTAGGCATCCTGGCAGCTTTCTCCTTCTTCGCCTTCTCCTTCTGAGCTTGTGCATGGGCAGATGAGGGTTCATTCTCAGTCATAACCACTTGGTTATCCTCAAAATCTGGACGGATGGGCAGGTGTTCCTTATCCAATAAATACACGCCCGTGCCCATCTTGGAGTTGATGAGCTCCTGAATCTGTGGGGCATAGCCACAACTCCTCTTCTGGTCTGCAGCTGTCCTCTTGATTGTTTCCACAATGAGACTCATGACCTTGAATTTCTGAGGCACGTCAAAGACATGAAGCAAGTTGATCGCGTGACCTCTGATCATCTTGTGATCTCCAGATCTGGGCAGAAGGGTGTGCCTAAGGATCCAGTTGATCGTAGGCAATCCTGAGAGCAGATAGTGCACTGAGCCAAACTTGAACGTGTCGAGCGCTTCATTCGGGATCTCCTTGTACATGTTGGACATGGAGTTGTGATCCATCTTTTTCTTGGCATAAATGTCCAAGTCATCAGCTTGCTCCTCTGGGGCATTGATCAACTTCGCCCATTCTTCGATAGTGGATTGGTACCTTGTACCCTCTGACATCCATCTGATCCTGCCATCCGGATAAAAGTGTGCTGTGGAGTAGAATTGCATGGTCAGCTCCTCGTTCCACTTTGTGAGCTTCTGCCCAACAAAGTCTGCAACTCCACACGCACTAAAGCTGTCAAATACACCGGGGTAGTACTCTTCATTGTCCTTGATGTAGGTCCAGTCGACCCATCTCATGTCACAAACGATCGGCTTCTTGTCAAGCAAAACAGTCTCATAGAAATCTTGCTGCTCCTTGGTATGAAATCTGTAATCCACGGCAGTCCTTCTCCTAGAAGCATACGGATCTGCTTCTCTCCATTTCCTCAGCCCTGAATCTCTCCTGAGCTTCATATCCTCAGCCACAGGATGAGCATCGTTGTGGTCTGGGATCTTGGGCTTGAGCTTCCTAAGGACACTCTCTTCCTCTTCTTCGATAGCTTCAGGCACTGGGGCCTTGTTCTTTTCCGCAGCTAGGATGCTTCGTGTGTTTCTCTTTGGTGCACTCTTAGGCTTAGATGCAGCCTTAGGTGCTTCCTTGGGTTTGGATGCAGCTGTTCCTGACCTTATAGCATCTCCCATGAGTTTGGCTGCCTTGGGTGCTGGTGCAGCAACCTCTTCTTCTTCCTCCTCATCTACCATGATGGAGGCCTTCCCGAGCACTCTGGCTACAGTCTTCTTGACCCTTTCCTTCCTCTTTTTGCCCTCAGCAACAACTGGCTCTATGGGTGCAGGCTTCACAGTTGAAGCTCTAACCTTAGACATGGGCTGCCTGCCTGCTGGCCTTTTGATTTTCAGCCCTGGCTTTGTGCCTTGAGCTGGTTCAGCTCTCTTTGATGTGGCCTCTTCCTCTGCCACATAGTCTTCATCCTCAGAATCAGACATTCTCTTCTTCCTTTGACGTGTGGCAGCCTTAGGCAGATTGCTGGGGTGCTCCTGCTGCCATCATCAGAAGAACTTGAGGGGCTAGTGCCCTCACTCATCACAACTTGCTGCTCAGACACATTCTGGCTGTCACTTTGATCAGACATGTTGCAAACTGACTGCTGACCCTGTGAATAGATTATGGATAGGATAGAGTGGATGAGCATCACAAAAAGCAGAGATTTTTGCAAAAGATTAATTCAAAAACTTAATTTTAGTTTTCCACAGAAAGCATCTCGGATCTACCGATTTTCAAACTCGGTGACACCGAAGCAGTTTTGGCACCAGAACTGGTGAACTCGGTCAGACCGAGTCACAGTTCAGTGGCACCGAGACTGCTAGGGTTTCACAGAATTCCAAAATCGGTCGCACCGATAAGTTATTCTCGGTCAGACCGAGTTTCACTTGTGCAATGGCAAAAGCCAGATCGGTGGGACCGAGTTTTTCAACTCGGTGGGTCCGAGATGGTTTCGGCGGAAACCTAACCCTAAAATTTTCGAATTAAACCTAATCTACGAGTTCATTGACTGGATAGGAGTGTTTCAATCGTGGCAAGAATCATGATGATCACAATGTGCTAGGAATCAGAGTGGAGAATAGCACAAAGATAGAGTCCATACCCTAGTTCGGCGGAGACTCGCTACGGTGGCAACGGCGGGGCAGAATTCCGTTGACGGCGGTGGAGACCAGCGACTGGAGGCTGCTGGCGGCGAGAAGACGATCCGGAGACCACGAAGGCAGAGCAGGCTATCGCGCGGGCGAAGAGGTTTCGGAGAAATTTCCAAAATTTTGCCCGTCACTATATATAGCCCGACCCTGTCGGTGTGACCGAGTGGAACAACTCGGTGGCACCGAGATGCAAAACTGTGTGCAGTTATTGCAACTCGGTGTGACCGAAAAGTTCAAATCGGTTGCATCAAGATCGAAAACCTAGATCAACTTAATGAACTCGGTAGGACCGAAAATGGAGTATCGGTCAGACCGAGATTCATAAAGAGGTTTTGGAAGTTTAAGTCTATGACGAATCGGGGACTCCGAGCGCTCCTCACACAGAGTGGTTCGAATCTGACTTGATCAAGTTTTGTGATGCAGCATGAATAGAGTTTGAGACGAGAAAAGCATAGATAGCTAGAGGAGGTTCTTAGACATTCTTGTCCATCCACTTGGCAAAAGAAGAAAGCCAAACAATCAAAACAACAAGTCGATGTCCTTGAATGAGTAAAATATGCAACCAACATGCTCACACAATAAGATGGCAAATGAAATATGTGGCAAAGCATGCACAACCAATTCTAGCATCTATCAAGCAATTTGCGATGACTAGGTCATCTATATATGAGTATATTGACTTAGGAGTCAAGTGAGAACACTTGATCATAGGTCATACTCATCGTTTAAGCTCAAGTGGGGTTACCACTTTTACATAAAGCATTGTTGTATTCGCATCTTTAGAGTTGCTTTAGCTCAAGTCTTAGAGTAAAGCTCCCCCTAGATGTGATATCCCCCCTAAGAGGGATGAACTAACCTTGGGTTTTGTCGATGATGACTTCATGTAGATGTTGAAGATGTGGATGCTCAATGTTGATGTAGATCACTTGGAGCTATCCATTTGAGTGAATTGCACTTTCAATACCTACATGGGTTAGTCCCACAAGGAACAAACAAGGATATCCATAGACATAGAGTGATGCACACACAAGATGATGTCCATGAAAACTTTAGGTTACCTTGTCCCTTGTCTTACCAACAAGAGGGTTTGTGACTCCTTGAACTAGTGCATGATGTGGAAGTTGATTGCACTTGTTCTTGCCAAAATGATGAGAATGAAATATGTTGGCGGAGTCACCCTCAAGAACTCTCTAATTCTTCTTCTTTTGGATCCACACCATCTTGATGGGAATCCTTGGAGTTGTAGTCGTACTTGATGTAGTGGAACTTGACGTGGTCTTGGGAATCCACTTGACTAAGGTCTTAGGAGCTTCTTCAAATGCATCAATCTCCTCTTGAAGCTTGTCCTTGCCTTTTTGCTTGTAGTCTTGTGGTGGAAGATCATCTTGAGCTTGTGTCCCCTTGAAAGAAGTGTCATACTTCTCTTGTTGAGGAACAAACTTTGTCTTGGGGTATTGATCTTCTTCCCATTCAACTCCATTGGCATCGAACTTTCGTTCAAAACCAACACCTTGATTCTTCCGGTGCATTCCTTGCTTGCGCACAATTTCCTCAAATTGCTTACTCCCGGCAAGGCTCTTGTACACTCCTTTCTCTATGATTCCCTTCAATAAGCTATTTTCTTGCTCAAGTGTAACTTGGCTAAGAGAATCATTAGTGGAATCAAGAGAACTACTAGAAGCAACAATATTGGATTTAGCATGATCATTGTTACTACTAGAGGAAGAATCTTTCTTATTCTTGTTACTAGTCTTGACTTGAGGAATGTAGGTGGATAAAAGTAAACGCTTGGCAATGTGAGAAGAACTTTTCTTGCGGAGATCATCATTGATTGCTTTTAAGAACTCATGCTCTTGCTCAAGATTAAGCTTTTCAAAGCGTAGTTTCTCATCAGCTCTTAAAAGTTCTCGATGATCTTCGAAGATAGTTTCATGGACTAACTTAAGAGTGTTTAGTTCTTTAGTTAGAGCCTCAATCTTATCCTTATCATTGTCATTCGTTTTAGCATGATTAATTGATATTTCACCATAATATTCTTCACTAGAGTTGTCAACAAGCAAATCATCATCACCTAACAAGTCATCTTCATCACTATTAAAATCAACGTACTCGGGGTGTGTTACCTTAGGACCTTTGGCCATGAAGCATCTTCCAATTCCTTCATTTGGTGAGTCAAATATGACGTAGGAGTTGGTTGACACAAGTGCTAGACCGGCAACACCTTCATCTTGAGTATCTTCGGAGTCGGAGTGATAACTTCTCTCGGAGTGGCTGTCGGAGTCGGAGCCGGATACCCATTCACCAACATGAGCTTGATGTCTTCGTTTTGTATAGCTCCTTGATGATTTTTCTTTCCTTTCCGAATCCTTGCTTCTCCGTGAGTATCTTCTTTCATAACGATCATCTCTACTCCTTCTCTCTCCTGGTGGAGATTCTTTGCTTCTTCTTTTTGGAGAATCTTCTCTTCTCTTGTAGGGAGCCATACACTCATTGGAATAGTGTCCGGGTCTTCCACAATTATAGCAGTTTCGCTCTCGACTAGAAGATCTTTTGTCATTGTAGGACCTTGACTTGAAGCTTCTATCTTTGTTTCTACTCTTGTAGAACTTGTTGAAGTTCTTCACCATTAAGCTCAATTCTTCATTGAAGTTTTGTTTCTCACTTGATGATGTGGGGACTTCACATGACGCTTTGTAGGCACCACTTGATTTATTGTGAAGTTCCTCTTTATCCTTGAGTGACATCTCATGAGCAACAATCCTTCCAATTACTTCCGTTGGCTTGAGATCTTTGTAGTTGGGCATCATTTGGATTAATGTGCACACGGTATCATATTTCCCATCCAAGGCTCTTAGGATCTTCTTGATGATGAATCTATCGGTCATCTCTTCACTTCCTAAGCCGGCAATCTCATTTGTGATGAGAGCAAGCCTAGAGTACATTTCAGCGACACCTTCACCATCCTTCATCTTGAACTTGTCAAGTTGACTTTGGAGCACATCCAACTTGGATTCCTTGACGGAGTCGGTACCTTCGTGCATATCAATCAAAGTATCCCAAATTTCCTTTGCATTCTCAAGGCGGCTGATTTTGTTGAATTCTTCGGGGCACAATCCGTTGAAGAGAATATCACAAGCTTGAGCATTGTATTGCAACATCTTCAACTCATCCGCGGTAGCTTCACGGTTTGGTTCTCTCCCATCAAAGAACTCACCTTGCAAACCAACACAAACAATAGCCCATACGGTGGGGTTATGTCCAAGAATATGCATTTTCATTTTATGCTTCCAACTAGCAAAATTAGTGCCATCAAAGTAAGGACCTCTACGGTGATAATTTCCCTCGCTAGATGCCATACTCTCCTAGGTTGTGAAACCAAGGCTATGACCACCAAAAGCTATGGAGATCAAGGCAAATGGAGACCAAAGCTCTGATACCACTTGTAGGATCGAAAGTATGTCTAGAGGGGGTGATTAGACTACTTGACCAACTAAAAACTTAGCCTTTTCCCAATTTTAGTTCTTGGCAGATTTTAGCTATCTTAGAGCAAGTCAAGCAATCATCACACAATTCAAGCAAGCATGCAAAGAGTTTATTGGCAGCGGAAAGTAAAGCATGCAACTTGCAAGAATGTAAAGGGAAGGGTTTGGAGGATTCAAACGCAATTGGAGACACGGATGTTTTCCCGTGGTTCGGATAGGTGGTGCTATCCTACATCCACGTTGATGGAGACTTCAACCCACGGAGGGTAACGGTTGCGCGAGTCCACGGAGGGCTCCACCCATGAAGGGTCCACGAAGAAGCAACCTTGTCTATTCCACCATGCCCATCGCCCATGAAGGACTTGCCTCACTAGCGGTAGATCTTCACGAAGTAGGCAATCTCCTTGCCCTTACAAACTCCTTGGTTCAACTCCACAATCTTGTCGGAGGCTCCCAAGTGACACCTAGCCAATCTAGGAGACACCACTCTCCAAGAAGTAACAAATGGTGTGTTGATGATGAACTCCTTGCTCTTGTGCTTCAAATGATAGTCTCCTCAACACTCAACTCTCTCTCATAGGATTTGGATCTGGTGGAAAGAAGATTTGAGTGGAAAGCAACTTGGGGAAGGCTAGAGATCAAGATTCATATGGTAGGAATGGAATATCTTGGTCTCAACACATGAGTAGGTGGTTCTTTCTCAGTACATATGAGTAGGAATGGTGTATGTGTTCTGATGGCTCTCTCTTCGAATGAAGAGGAGGTGGAGGGGTATTTATAGCCTCCACACAAAATCCAACCGTTACACACAATCTACCAATCTCGATGGGACCGAATCAGAAAACTCAGTCTGACCGAAATAGTAAACCTAGTGACCGTTAGGAATTTCGGTGGGACTGAGATGCAACTCGGTAGGACCGATTCGGTTAGGGTTTGGGCATAACGTAATCTCCGTAAGACCGATCGCACAAACTCGGTGAGACCGAGTTCGGCAATTAGCTAACCAGAGAGTTGGTCAGGCAAAGTCGGTGGGACCGACTCGCTCTTTCGGTGAGACCGAAAAGTTACAAGAAGGAAACAGAGAGTTTGCATTGCATTCTCGGTGGGACCGATTCGCTCTTTCGGTGAGACCAAAAAGTTACGAAAGGGAAACAGAGAGTTTGCAACCCCATCTCGGTGTGACCAAGATCCTTATCGGTAGGACCGAATTGCTAGGGTTTGGCAGTGGCAAATGACAAGTGAAATGTCAGGACCCCGATTCCAAGCCACATCGATCTAGCCGGTAACACCTCATATCACTTTGCGGCCTCACGCACGGTATCCCACGGGTGTCGCCTTACCATGGCCCGGGACCGCTTGCGCCTTTTGGCTCGCGTATATGACAATGTCGCTAGCATCCATATGACCGAGAACTCGGGCCGACATGGCTAGTCGTGAACCCAAAGCGGCACAGACCTATGGAGACAGGCATACATGAATCACAACGAACATGTCGGTCATCAACGAGTGATTCCGGGCTGTAGCACTGGGCTAACAGGACTCCGGGGGATCCCAGGCTGTAGCAGGCTAGACAGGACTCCGGAGATCACCGTGTGACATTTCCCTGAAGGGATAGACATAGGGACGAAGTGAAACACATGCCGGCCAGTCAAGTGTCCTGAACAGTAGTGCTGGGCAGCAGGACTCCGGTGAACCAGGCTGTAGCGGACTACTATGGCTCGAGGAGCACTAGACTACATTTCCCCATAAGAAAGGCTGCGAAGGACAAACAACTAGATTGTCGGATCCCACTCATACCAAGCATTTCAATCATACATACAATATGCTCGATATGAGTACATACAACATGGCATCACAACAAAACTCTACAACTCGGGTACTTTATTTAAAGGCTCCAGGGAGCCATACATAACATATCCATACAGGTAGGGGTCACATGACCCGACACTCAAGTCATACAGTCATACAAGCACATGCGGAAGCAACTAGTCTGAGTACAGACTCTAGAAAGAAAGAAGGCTTCTCGAAGCCTGTCTATCTACATAGGGCCCTCCATGGCCTGGATCACCACCTGGGTGGCTAGTCACTCGTCGACATCAAGGTCTACGTAAAACCCATCGGAGGGGGCAGTGTTGTCGTCTGAAAACAATAAATAAGCAAACATGAGTACAAAGGTACTCAGCAAGTCTTACATCAGAACCTACTGTACATGCTCATTCTCAAGAAGGTGGTGGGGTTTATGCAGCAAGCTAGCTTTGACTCTTGGCTAAGCTATCCTACGGAATCTTTTAGCAAAATAGTTTTCGCACACGAGTCCACTACTCACCATCACAATACTCCACCGTGGATCCTCCCTCGTATCCTGCGAGGGGGCCATCCTCGGTACTCACCCTTATCTTGAGTCTTTTAGTAGTATCCATTTACTTGTCTATGAACTGTATATGCAACCAAGTAGTCCCTTACCGCGGACATGGCTATTCGAATAGTTTCATACCCTGCAGGGGTGTACTTCGTCACACATGTTTCCACCACTTAGCGTCTGCACACGAAATGTGCTCGGCAGACTTCAAGCGAAAACCGACGTGGGTGTAGACCACGACCTGACTAACCTCACAAGTCTCTAGTCCAGGGTCATCGCCTATTCAGGTTCCATCCGCAAGGAAATCTAGCCGGGGTGTCCTCAACGGCCCCGAACGATGTGAACAGGGTTCCCGAGACACCAAACGGGTGACTCGGTACACCGTGCCACGGTGTATCTACCGCAACATAGCCCACCCCTAGGGTCAGCGCTACGCACGGCCGCCAACACATATCCTACAAACACCAGAAACTAGTTGCAACTCCTAGAGTGAGGCGAGGGGGGTCGGTAAGTCGAGCGGGGTCATATTTCAGGGCCCAATGTGTGGTAGTAGCTGAATCTTAATTCACGCATACAGAACTCAGTTCTTAGGGACGGCTTCAATGAAACAACCCACCATGTACTCCTACATGGCCTCTCATCGATACCTTTACCAAAACATGTTCAACACATCCCACATATTACTGGCACAAGCATTTCACTCTAGCCCATCCCCCAGATGAACCAGACCTGACACAACTCTAAGCATAGCAGGCATAGCAAGGTAGGAATCACAAAACATGGCTCAATCAACTCCTACACATGCTAGTGGGTTTCATCTAGTTACTGTGGCAATGACAGGTCATGCAGAGGATAAGGGTTCAACTACCGTAGCACACAGCAGTTTGAATCGTGTTGTCTTAATGCAGTAAACAAGAGCAGGAGCGAGAACATGGGTTGTATCGGAATGAGCAATGGTTGCTTGCCTGATGGAGTGGTAACGGGATACTGCCCTTCAGTTGGATACTCGTGAATATCCTCGGAGGCAGAACCTACCACGAAGAACACAACCGAGCACAATCAACACATGACGATATGCAACAATATGATGCATGCTATGACATGGCAATATGGATGTGTCTTGAGCTAATGAAACTAGCTATGATTTAAATGAAGTTGGTTTGAATACAAGATTCAAATTCCAACCCCATATATGATTATTTAAATGCCCTTTATTTGTTTTGTCCAAAACAGAGGACAAGCATTGTTCAAACATGCATGAAAATGGTACAGATGGATTCCTTGAATTTTTCTGATAATTTTTCATATATAATTTGTCTCATTTGGAGTTATGGTTGAATTTCTATGAATTTTTGAAGTTTTGGGTATTTTCTGGAATTTCCTGAATTATTTTTAAACTAGAAAATGATTTACTGCGTCAGCACTGCATCACTATGACGTCAGCTGGTCAACACGGTCGCCCAGAGTCAAACCTGACAGTGGGTCCCGCATGTCAGTGTAATTTGTTAACTAAAATATTAATTAGCACTAATCCTAATTAGTCAGCAGGGTTGGGCCCTACCTGTCATTGACCCAGGGGTCAAACTGGGCCCACCCGTGGTCAAACGTGGTCGGCGGGGTCAACTCGCCGGCGTCGAGTCGCCGGTGAGGCCAGACGCGGCGGAGCAGCATGGGTATCGCGCTCCGGCGACCAAAACAACGGCGGAGGCGTGCTGCTGGTGGACTCGCGCGTCGAGTGGTGTAGGCGGTGGGTGCGGGGGTGGCCGGAGATGACGCCGGCGAGCACGAATGCGGCGGCCGGCGTTCGGGTGTTCACGGGATCGATGCTGCGGTGCACGGGAGGAGGAGCTGGTGGTGGCCACGGGCTCCTGGTGGTGCGCTGAGCACAAAGGTGAGCTTGGCTTCGAGCCACTTTGGCTCTAGCCACAACGGCGCCATGGCCGGCGGCGAGGAGCTCACGGCTCCAGTGGCTAGGCTAGTTAGGGGAAGAGATTCACTGCGGGGAGAAGGGGGAAATGCTCGGGAGCTCACAGGGAGGTCGATGAGTAGCTCAGCGGGCTCGGGGAAGCTTCTGCAACGGCGAATTGACGACGGCGATCTCCGGGCACCGGAGATGAAGACGACGACGCTCGGGTCGACTGGGGCCTCCTCTGGTCGCGTGCTTCGGGTGTGTAGCTCCACGGGGTCAGGGCGGGGCCCAGGGATGCGGAGAGGGAGCGAGGGGGTGGCTGTGGACGCGGTGGCAGCGAACGGCGGCGACGGCGCGTTCGGGTGTGTGTGAGAGATCGAGACAGGGGAGGGGATGAGGTCGATGGAGTGAGCGAGAGGGATCAGTGGGCTGCGTGGCGTCTCCCAGGGGCGTCCAGGCGTCGAGGGGGGGGTGCGGCAAGCAGGAGCTGGCCGGAGCGCGTGCTCGCGCGCACCGGCCACGCGCTCGTCCTCCTGGCGAGGGGGAAGACGACAGGGAGGAGCCCTGGTGGGCTGGGCCGTCCAGCTACAGTGCTGGGCCGGTTGGTGGCGCCAGGTAAGTGGCCCACTGGCCTACTCTCTCTCTCTCTTTTCAAATTTTATTCTGTTTTTCTATTTTTGTTATTCTGTTTTGATTTAGTTTAAATACTAAATCATTTTATAAAATCCTGAAAATATTTATGGACACTTTCTGAAATATTTCAATGGCCCAAAAATAGTTCCAACATTATTTGAGCATTTGAATTATTTAATAGTATTTAAATGCCTAAATTCAAATATTTATGAATTAAGTCAATGCCCCTTTTGTTGACCTAAAATTATATGCACCATTTTTCCCAAGGGTTCTAACCCAAGGCAAAGAGGGTGAACATATTTGAAGGGCATTTCAGGTTCATTGAATTTATTTTTAGTAAACCCTAGTTGATTTCAGGGGGGGGTGCTGGGGGTTCTGCTTTCCCCATTTCAATTTCTGATGAAGGTAAACATGATGCACACTCTAATGCATAAGCTAGCTAGGGTGTGACAACTCACCCCCACTCAATAGAATCTCGTCCCGAGATTTAAGATCATCTGGGAAGAAGGCGGGGTACTCGAGTCGAAGACGATCCTCCCTTTCCCAAGTGGCTTCTTCCTCGGAATGGTGTGACCATTGAACCTTGAGAAACTTGATATTATGACATCGAGTGGTACGCTCGGCTTGATCAAGGATACGAACGGGGTATTCCCGATAAGAGAGGTTATCTTGTAAATCAAGCGTTTCGTGGTCCACTCCACGGATAGGATCCGCGAAGCAACGCCTGAGTTGCGAAACGTGGAAGACGTCGTGAACTCTGGAAAGATGCGGAGGTAGTTCCAATTGGTAGGCAACTTCTCCTCGTTTGGCAAGAATGCGAAAGGGTCCAATGTAACGAGGAGCCAATTTGCCTTTGATACCGAAGCGATGGGTTCCCTTTAACGGGGTAACCCGAAGGTAAGCTTTCTCGTCAATTTCAAATGTCATAGGCTTATGCTTACGATCATATTGACTCTTTTGGCGAGATTGGGCCGTTTTCAATTTCTCACGAATAACGCGAACCTGCTCTTCTGCTTCCTGAATCATATCCGGGCCAAAGAGTTGTCTTTCCCCGGTTTCTGACCAGTTAAGAGGCGTTCGACATTTTCATCCATAGAGAACTTCGAAGGGAGCCTTGCCCAAACTAGCTTGATAGCTATTGTTATAGGCAAACTCCGCGAATGGAAGGCATTTCTCCCAACTCATTCCGAACGAGATAACAGAAGCTCGGAGCATATCTTCCAGAATTTGATTTACTCGCTCTACTTGACCACTTGATTGAGGATGGAAGGCGGTGCTAAAGGACAGATGAGTTCCCATAGCATTTTGGAAACTTTCCCAAAATCGAGAGGTGAAGAGACTTCCACGGTCTGAGTTAATTTCCAATGGGACACCATGAAGAGACACTATTCGGGAGATGTATAGGTCAGCTAGCTGGCTAGCGGTGATACTCTCACGAACAGGTAGAAAATGGGCTACTTTGGAAAGACGGTCGATCACGACGAAGATGGCATTATTTCCCCTCTTGGTCCTGGGAAACCCAGTGATGAAGTCCATACTGATTTTGTCCCATTTGCATTCAGGAATAGCCAAAGGTTGAAGGGTGCCAGCAGGCCGTTGATGCTCTGCTTTAACACGACGACAAACGTCGCAATTAGCAATGTATTGAGCGATTTCTCTCTTCATCCTAGTCCACCAAAACCTCTGGCGTAGGTCTTGATACATTTTAGTACTACCGGGATGAATGGTGAGAGGGGATTCATGAGCTTCCTTAAGGATCATCTGGCGTAGATGTTGGTTCTTGGGAACCACCAGGCGGTTCTCAAAGAAGACAGCACCTTGCTCATCCATGGAAAAACATTTAGCTACTCCGCTAGCAATGTTTTCCTTAATCCGAGATATGCCCTTATCACGCTTTTGGGCAGCTATGATTTGATCCATAAGGGTAGGTTTCGCCACCATAGTAGACAAGAATCCTTGAGGAACAATGTGAAGATTAAGCTTGCGAAATTCCTCATGGAGAAGTGGTTGACTTTGTTGTAACAGCAGGTTGTTACAGTAGGACTTATGACTTAGCGCATCGGCCATGACATTGGCTTTGCCAGGGGTGTAAGTTATTCCTAAGTCGTAATCCGAGATCAACTCAACCCAACGTCTTTGCCTGAGATTCAAATCTGGTTGGGTGAAGATATATTTCAAGCTTTGGTGATCGGTGAAGATCTCGCAACGATTACCGAGGAGGTAATGTCGCCAGGTTTTGAGTGCATGGACTACAGCTGCAAGCTCTAGATCATGTGTGGGATAATTTTCCTCATGTGGGTGTAATTGCCGTGAAGCATAGGCAATTACCTGACGATCTTGCATGAGTATGCAACCTAGTCCTTGTCGCGAGGCGTCGCAATAGATAATAAAGTCCTTGGAGAAATCTGGTGGTACCAGTACGGGAGCAGATGTCAGGCGTCTTTTCAGTTCCTGAAAACTGAACTCGCACTGCGGAGTCCACTCGAACTTTTTATCTTTCTTGAGGAGTTCAGTTAGAGGTTTAGCAACCTTGGAGAAATTCTCGACGAAGCGGCGGCAATAGCTCGCTAGGCCAAGGAAACTCCGAACTTGCTTGACCGTTTCAGGTGGAGTCCAATCAAGGACGGCTTGAACTCGCTCGGGATTGACAGCAATACCCTTACCAGAGATTACATGGCCTAGATAGGTCACTTCTGACAACCAAAATTCACACTTGGAGAATTTGACATAAAGGCGATGCTCTCGAAGTTTCATCAATACCAGCCTTAGATGTTCGGCATGTTCCTCTTCATTCTTGGAGTAGATGAGTATGTCATCGAGGTATACTACGACGAATTTGTCCAAGTACTCCATGAAAACCGAGTTCATTAACCGGGAGAAAGTGGCCGGGGCATTGGTTAAACAGAAGGACATGACGGTGTACTCGTATTGGCCATAACGAGTAACAAAGGCCGTTTTGGGAATGTCCCCGTTTCTGATTTTGATTTGATGGTAGCCCAGCCTCAAATCCATCTTGGAGAAGACTGAGGATCCAGCGAGCTGATCATACAGGTCGTTGATCCTGGGAAGCGGGTATTTGTTCTTGATGGTGACCAGATTGACAGGTCGGTAATCCACAACCATTCGATCCGTTCCATCCTTCTTCTTGACGAAGAGGATGGGGCAAGCCCAAGGAGAGGAGCTAGGACGGATGAACCCTTTGTTCAAGGACTCATCGAGTTGGTTCTTAAGCTCGGCTAGTTCTAAGGGTGCCATCTTGTAGGGTCTTCTAGCAATTGGAACGGTTCCTGGAACAAGGTCTATCACAAACTCGACATCCCGGTCAGGTGGAACACCTGGCAGTTCTTCCGGAAACACATCCGGGAAGTCTCGGACTACCGGAACGTCCTCAAGGTCTGGAAGAGGGTTGGCATTGAGAGAGTAAAGTTGGCGCTTGGCCACTCGAGTTAAGACATTAACTGTCTTGCCCGAGGGATGAATAAGTTGAACGGTTCTAGTGGCACAATCGATCTTGGCATAATGAGCCGACATCCAGTCCATACCCAAGATGATGTTTATGTCGGAGGACTTGAGAGCTATTAAAGATGCAAGGAAAACAAGCCTATCGACAAGAATTTCGTTCCCATGGCTTACCCTAGAAGTTTGCCATTTGGAACCCGGAGTTTGAATTACCATGGAAGTGGGCATGTCACAGAATGTCGTGTTATGCAACCGAGCATAATTCTCGGATATGAATGAATGAGATGCTCCAGTATCGAAAAGAACAGATGCCGGATGGCAGTTAACAAGGAGCGTACCAAGGACGACGTTGGGATCCTCATGAGCCTCTTCGGCTGAGACGTAGTTGACATGGCCACGTGCAGTAGTGGCCGGCTTGGCGTAGAAAGTCTTTCCCGCGGGCTTACCACGGCCAACGGACTTTCCAGCTTGATTGGGGTTGTTCTGGGGACACTCTCGACTATAGTGACCCGGTTCTCCACACTTGAAGCATGTTACCACAGTGGGGCGTGGAGCAACATTAGCAGCGGGGCCACCATAGGGCTTGGGCGGTGCAAATTGCTGGTTGGGACGAGGCGCCTCAAAGGATGGCCTCGGGGTGAATCTGGGTGGCAGTGCGGTGCTTGGAATCCACACCCGGCGCTTCTGAGCTCCAGAGCCGGATGAAGACCCAAAATCACGGGAGTGCTTGCGTGAAGCGTCATAATCAGTCTGGCCTGTCTCAGCACTGATAGCTTTATTGACCAGCTTCTGGAAGGATGTGCACTCATGCAGACGGAGATCGCGGCGAAGCTCAGGGCTAAGTCCCTTACGGAACCTTGCCTGCTTCTTGGCGTCAGTAGAAACCTCTTCAGGAGCATAGCGTGCCAGGTTCCCAAATTCTCGGCTATATGCATCCACAGTCAACCTTCCTTGGGTGAAGTTACAGAACTCCTCCCTCTTGCGATCCATAAGTACTTCCGGAATGTGATGCTCACGGAAAGCCTCGCTGAACTCAGCCCAGGTAGTGATTTGGCCGACCGGGCGCATAGCTTCGTAGTTTTCCCACCAATGGCTAGCGGGGCCCTCGAGATGATAAGCATCATAGGTAACCTTGTCGGCTTCAGCTACGTTGGCAGAACGTAGCTTGTGGGTGATGCTGCGAAGCCAATCATCCGCGTCGAGGGGCTCGACGGAATGGTTAAACTTTGGTGGGTACAGCTTGATAAAGTCGTTGATTGACACCAAGTCATTTCGTGGGTGGCGTGCAGTGTTCTGCTCAATCCGCTCCAGCAGGCGGTTGGTCTCACGCTTGTTCCTTTCCGCCTCCAGCATCACTTCGGCCAGGGAAGGCGGGTGAGGCAAATTTTCACCTCTAGCTGCATTGGCTTCCCCCTGCTCCGGGGCAGCAGGGTTTCCGCGGGTGTTGACCATCCTAGGAGGAAACAAGACAACGGTTTAGACAAGGATGGCTCAAACTTAACAGGAAAGTGCAGAATGTAAAGGATAACGCGGAATGCAGAGATGCTCATTCGTATGCCATGGTAATATAAAACTGCCATATATACACCAACGGTCATACTCGTCATACATAGTTTAGTACAAGCCCATGCTACAGTACAACTATGAAGGTAGACGTTACATCTCATCGGAGGCATTCCGAGTCCCTATACATTATTTGTCTACACCTCCGGAATCGATTACACACCAAGTCGTATTCCACAAGTCACACAGGACAGTGGAGATACAACTACTACAATACTAGTGGTACTACTACTAACTCAGATAGCTCCGTAGTAGTCCTCATAGAAGTCACCTCCATAGCCTGGAAGTTCAACGTGATCATCCGGAAACAGACGGTCCTGAGGAGCCTGTGGACCATAGGGGCTAGGATAAGGTCTTGGACCAACAAACGGTGGCCTGCGGGGACCAAGGGGTGGGGTGATGCCTCCCACATCACGCCAATCCACCATGTCTGGCAGAGCTGCTCTCACAGGATACAAATCCCTGGTATCCATACATCCAGCTTGCACCACGGGTGCAAACCGAGTCAATGTGGCCCAATGATCAGCACGGGTATTAAAGAGCTCCAGCCTCAAGGCCCGATTCTCTCGGTCCTTATCTTCGAGCATCTCAGCGGTGGTACGAGTTAATGAGTCCTCCTGAGTGGAGTCAGCATAGATAGCCTGAAGATACCCCTGCGCTCCCGGAAGTGAAGCTGG
Source organism: Triticum monococcum (assembly GCA_034509565.1). Classification (NCBI taxonomy): domain Eukaryota; kingdom Viridiplantae; phylum Streptophyta; class Magnoliopsida; order Poales; family Poaceae; genus Triticum; species Triticum monococcum. Next base: position 196,442,659 of record CM067842.1, on the reverse strand, counting down.
CATGTAACGGAAGTCAGTGTTCCGAAGCAGGCCAGTCCGGACTCGCAAGATGGTCATCATGGAATAGGCAGCATCCTGCACAGCCATCTCAATGGTAACTCCGAGTCCATAGGAACAGTGAAGGGGCTCGGTAGATCCAGGATAGGAAGGAAATATCCTGACGGTGCATAAATACTGGCTTTGATTAAAGTCGCGGAACTGCTCTTCAACAGTGTATTCGGGATACCAACGGTATCCTGTCTCGATCATGACCCGGACCAACATAGCAGTATGACCGGGCACGTCGAGGCACCTGGTCAGGCGAACCACTTGATTTTGAGACTGGTTGGCCATCTGAAAGCACAACCACAAGACAAAGACATCAGAATTCCTAGGGAAAAAATTGGGCAGCATAACGGTTGTAAATGCTCAGAAAAAGATTCGAGACATCCACAACAGTTCACAATACCGCTCAACAGCATCATATCAAGGTTCTGATTCAAATAGCCACGTACTAAAATAGTAGAAACTGGACTGAAACTCGTAGCAATAATCCTATGAGCTACTACGGATTAGTAACACGTGAACCTGATAGAAGGAGAGAGCCTAGTCCTTAACCCACGTTGAATGAGAAGAGAATGACTCAGATCAGAAGCATAGGGTAAAGGAGTAAAAGAACCTTACGTTCCCTCCCACAATCAATTCCCTTACATATAACTAAAGCATTTCTAGACTTGACATCGACCAGTTTGGCTGAACGAACCTACAGGCAGTCCGGCTCTGATGCCAACGCTGTCAGGACCCCGATTCCAAGCCACATCGATCTAGCCAGTAACACCTCATATCACTTTGCGGCCTCACGCACGGTATCCCACGGGTGTCGCCTTACCATGGCCCGGGACCGTTTGCGCCTTTTGGCTCGCGTATATGACAATGTCGCTAGCATCCATATGACCGAGAACCCGGGCCGACATGGCTAGTCGTGAACCCAAAGCGGCACAGACCTATGGAGACAGGCATACATGAATCACAACGAACATGTCGGTCATCAACGAGTGATTCCGGGCTGTAGCACTGGGCTAACAGGACTCCGGGGGATCCCGGGCTGTAGCAGGCTAGACAGGACTCCGGAGATCACCGTGTGACATTTCCCCGAAGGGACAGACATAGGGACGAAGAGAAACACATGCCGGCCAGTCAAGTGTCCTGAACAGTAGTGCTGGGCTAGCAGGACTCCGGTGAACCGGGCTGTAGCGGACTACTATGGCTCGAGGAGCACTAGACTACATTTCCCCATAAGAAAGGCTGCGAAGGACAAACAACTAGATTGTCGGATCCCACTCATACCAAGCATTTCAATCATACATACAATATGCTCGATATGAGTACATACAACATGGCATCACAACAAAACTCTACAACTCAGGTACTTTATTTAAAGGCTCCAGGGAGCCATACATAACATATCCATACAGGTAGGGGTCACATGACCCGACACTCAAGTCATACAGTCATACAAGCACATGCGGAAGCAACTAGTCTGAGTACAGACTCTAGAAAGAAAGAAGGCTTCTCGAGGCCTGTCTATCTACATAGGGCCCTCCATGGCCTGGATCACCACCTGGGTGGCTAGTCACTCGTCGACATCAAGGTCTACGTAAAACCCATCGGAGGGGGCAGTGTTGTCGTCTGAAAACAATAAATAAGCAAACATGAGTACAAAGGTACTCAGCAAGTCTTACATCAGAACCTACTGTACATGCTCATTCTCAAGAAGGTGGTGGGGTTTATGCAGCAAGCCAGCTTTGACTCTTGGCTAAGCTATCCTACGGAATCTTTTAGCAAAATAGGTTTCGCACACGAGTCCACTACTCACCATCACAATACTCCATCGTGGATCCTCCCTCGTATCCTGCGAGGGGGCCATCCTCGGTACTCACCCTTATCTTGAGTCTTTTAGTAGTATCCATTTACTTGTCTATGAACTGTATATGCAACCAAGTAGTCCCTTACCGCGGACACGGCTATTCGAATAGTTTCATACCCTGCAGGGGTGTACTTCGTCACACATGTTTCCACCACTTAGCGTCTGCACACGAAATGTGCTCGGCAGACTTCAAGCGAAAACCGACGTGGGTGTAGACCACGACCTGACTAACCTCACAAGTCTCTAGTCCAGGGTCATCGCCTATTCAGGTTCCATCCGCAAGGAAATCCGGCCGGGGTGTCCTCAACGGCCCGGAACGATGTGAACAGGGTTCCCGAGACACCAAACGGGTGACTCGGTACACCGTGCCACGGTGTATCTACCGCAACATAGCCCACCCCTAGGGTCAGCGCTACGCACGGCCGCCAACACATATCCTACAAACACCAGAAACTAGTTGCAACTCCTGGACTAAGGCGAGGGGGTCGGTAAGTCGAGCGGGGTCATATTTCAGGGCCCAATGTGTGGTAGTAGCTGAATCTTAATTCACGCATACAGAACTCAGTTCTTAGGGACGGCTTCAATGAAACAACCCACCATGTACTCCTACATGGCCTCTCATCGATACCTTTACCAAAACATGTTCAACACATCCCACATATTACTGGCACAAGCATTTCACTCTAGCCCATCCCCCAGATGAACCAGACCTGACACAACTCTAAGCATAGCAGGCATAGCAAGGTAGGAATCACAAAACATGGCTCAATCAACTCCTACACATGCTAGTGGGTTTCATCTAGTTATTGTGGCAATGACAGGTCATGCAGAGGATAAGGGTTCAACTACCGTAGCACACAGCAGTCTGAATCGTGTTGTCTTAATGCAGTAAACAAGAGCAGGAGCGAGAACATGGGTTGTATCGGAATGATCAATGGTTGCTTGCCTGATGGAGTGGTAACGGGATACTGCCCTTCAGTTGGATACTCGTGAATATCCTCGGAGGCAGAACCTACCACGAAGAACACAACCGAGCACAATCAACACATGACGATATGCAACAAAATGATGCATGCTATGACATGGCAATATGGATGTGTCTTGAGCTAATGCAACTAGCTATGATTTAAATGAAGTTGGTTTGAATACAAGATTCAAATTCCAACCCCATATATGATTATTTAAATGCCCTTTATTTGTTTTGTCCAAAACAGAGGACAAGCATTGTTCAAACATGCATGAAAATGGTACAGATGGATTCCTTGAATTTTTCTGATAATTTTTCATATATAATTTGTCTCATTTGGAGTTATGGTTGAATTTCTATGAATTTTTGAAGTTTTGGGTATTTTCTGGAATTTCCTGAATTATTTTTAAACTAGAAAATGATTTACTGCATCAGCACTGCATCACTATGACGTCAGCTGGTCAACACGATCGCCCAGAGTCAAACCTGACAGTGGGTCCCGCGTGTCAGTGTAATTTGTTAACTAAAATATTAATTAGCACTAATCCTAATTAGTCAGCAGGGTTGGGCCCTACCTGTCATTGACCCAGGGGTCAAACTGGGCCCACCCGTGGTCAAACGTGGTCGGCGGGGTCAACTCGCCGGCGTCGAGTCGCCGGTGAGGCCAGACGCGGTGGAGCAGCGTGGGTATCGCGCTCCGGCGACCAAAACAACGGCGGAGGCGTGCTGCATGCTGCTGGTGGACTCGCGCGTCGAGTGGTGTAGGCGGTGGGTGCGGGGGTGGCCGGAGATGACGCCGGCGAGCACGAATGCGGCGGCCGGCGTTCGGGTGTTCGCGGGATCGATGCTGCGGTGCACGGGAGGAGGAGCTGGTGGTGGCCACGGGCTCCTGGTGGTGCGCTGAGCACAAAGGTGAGCTTGGCTTCGAGCCACTTTGGCTCTAGCCACAACGGCGCCATGGCCGGCGGCGAGGAGCTCACGGCTCCAGTGGCTAGGCTAGTTAGGGGAAGAGATTCACTGCGGGGAGAAGGGGGAAATGCTCGGGAGCTCACAGGGAGGTCGATGAGTAGCTCAGCGGGCTCGGGGAAGCTTCTGCAACGGCGAATTGACGACGGCGATCTCCGGGCACCGGAGATGAAGACGATGACGCTCGGGTCGACTGGGGCCTCCTCTGGTCGCGTGCTTCGGGTGTGTAGCTCCACGGGGTCAGGGCGGGGCCCAGGGATGCGGAGAGGGAGCGAGGGGGTGGCTGTGGACGCGGTGGCAGCGAACGGCGGCGACGGCGCGTTCGGGTGTGTGTGAGAGATCGAGACAGGGGAGGGGATGAGGTCGAGGGAGTGAGCGAGAGGGATCAGTGGGCTGCGTGGCGTCTCCCAGGGGCGTCCAGGCGTCGAGGGGGGTGCGGCAAGCAGGAGCTGGCCGGAGCGCGTGCTCGCGCGCGCCGGCCACGCGCTCGTCCTCCTGGCGAGGGGGAAGACGACAGGGAGGAGCCCTGGTGGGCTGGGCCGTCTAGCTACAGTGCTGGGCCGGTTGGTTGCGCCAGGTAAGTGGCCCACTGGCCTACTCTCTCTCTCTTTTCAAATTTTATTCTGTTTTTCTATTTTTGTTATTCTGTTTTGATTTAGTTTAAATACTAAATCATTTTATAAAATCCTGAAAATATTTATGGACACTTTCTGAAATATTTCAGTGGCCCAAAAATAGTTCCAACATTATTTGAGCATTTGAATTATTTAATAGTATTTAAATGCCCAAATTCAAATATTTATGAATTAAGTCAATGCCCCTTTTGTTGACCTAAAATTATATGCACCATTTTTCCCAAGGTTTCTAACCCAAGGCAAAGAGGGTGAACATATTTGAAGGGCATTTCAGGTTCATTGAATTTATTTTTAGTAAACCCTAGTTGATTTCAGGGGGGGTGCTGGGGGTTCTGCTTTCCCTATTTCAATTTCTGATGAAGGTAAACATGATGCACACTCTAATGCATAAGCTAGCTAGGGTGTGACATGAAACTCGGTGGCGCCGGAATGAAAGAATCGGTATGACCGAGTTTGGCTTAGGGTTTAAGTCATTTGTGGATATGGAAAGGTGGTTGAGGATTTTGGAGCATATCACTAAGCACATAAAGCAAGAGGCTCATTAAGCAACACCTCATCCCTCCTTGATAGTATTGGCTTTTCCTAAAGACTCAATGTGATCTTGGATCACTAAAATATAAAATGAAGAGTCTTGAACTTTTGAGCTTAAGCCAATTCTTTGTCCTTGGCATTTTGAGGGTTCCACTTTCACATCCATGCCATGCCAATCATTGAGCTTTCCTGAAATAATCATCTTGGAATAGCATTAGCTCAATGAGCTATATGTTGTTATGAATTACCAAAACCACCTAGGGATAGTTGCACTTTCAGCCCGGCAAGTTCAAGCTCGACCTGCCTCCTCGCTACGATGGCACAACTGACCCCGCGGAGTTCCTCTAGCTCTATGAGCTGGGCATTGAGGCTGCCGGCGGGGATGAAAAGGTCATGGCGAACTGGTTCCCCATGGCGCTGAAGGAAGGGGCGCAAACCTGGCTCCTGAATCTGGCTCAAGGCACGATCTCCTCCTGGGACCAGATGCGCGCCCGCTTCATCGCCAACTTCCAAGGTACTCACGACCGGACGCCTGCCGTGAGTGACATGCGCCGCATCAAGCAACAACCCGGAGAGACCCTGCAAAAGTACATCCAGCACTTCAACAGCGCGCGCCTCAAGGTCCCCAGGGTGTCGGAGGAGGCCATCATCTCCGCCTTCTCTGATGGCGTGCGTGACGTCAAGATGAAGGAGGAACTGGCGATGGACGAAGACCTCTGCACCTCCCTGGAGCTGTTCAACTTGGTGAACAAGTGCGCCAGGGCTGAGGAGGGACGTCTCTCCCTCCTCGAGCTGCCTGCCGCGGACCCAGAAGAGAAGAAGCCCAAGGCCAAGGACGTGAAGCGCAAGGGGGCTGCCGTGCTCGCAGCTGAACCGGACACCAAGCGGGGCAAGGATCTGCCCGAACCCTCCAGAGGCAGCCGGTACTGTGTGTACCATGACCTCCACACCCACAACACCAATGAATGTCAAGAGCTCCGCGCCGTGCGAGAAGGAAGGATCGGCCGTCGCCCTGACCATGCTGACTAGGGCTATGGTCGAGGAGGAAGAAACCCAGGGCGCTGGGAAGACCGCGGCCCGCACCAGGTGTGGCGCGACCAGCCTCGCGAGGACCGCTCGCAGGACCTGCCTCGTGAGGGGGACTGGAGAGACCAGCCTCGTGAGGACCGCCCTCATGGAAACGCAGGCCTACCTCCGTTGCCGCCTCCACCAAGAAGGAATGAAGACCGCCATCAAGAGGAGGGGGCTGGCGGCTTCCAGGAGCCCGCGCGATCGCCTGCATCCTGGGCGGAGCTCAAGCCCCAGCCTCCCAACGTATCTTCAAGCAGTTTGCCCGCAAAGTGAATGCAGTTCTCCCCAAGCTCGAACCAACGCGCACCCTCAGGTGGTCGGCGTGCCCCATCACGTTCAGCTCGGCAGACCAGCTCAAGTGCGCGGCCACTGCAGGAGTCCTCCCGATGCTCTGCTCCCCGGTCATCAGCAACGTGCAGGTCACCAAGACCCTCATCGATGGTGAGACAGGGCTTAGCGTCCTATCCGTGGAAACATTCAACAACCTCCAAGTGCCCTATGACCAGCTTCAGCCAACCAGGCCTTTCTCCGGGATCACCGACGGTTCCACAATCCCGATCGGGCAGGTCCGCCTCCCTGTCACCTTCGGAGCCCGCAGCAACTACCGCACCGAGCTCATCGACTTCGACGTCGCCCACATCCGCCTGCCGTACAACGCCATCCTCGGGTACCCGGCGCTGGCCAAGTTCATGGCCGTGACCCACCACGGCTACAACGTCCTCAAGATGCCAGGAAGTGGCAGCGTCATCACAGTGCCCTGTGAAGAGAGAGACGCAGTGTGTTCCCTGGAGCGAGCCTTCCAGGCCGCGTCGTTGGAAGAACCAGATCACGGAAGCAGGAGGCTTCCTGAGACCACCCCCAAGAAGAAGAAGACGTCGTCAGGCTCAGCCCCTCAGGAGGGCCCTCCATCCATCACATAGGAAAGCGCGCCCGGTGCCCTCCTCAGGCAGGGCTCGGGGGCTCTCACCTGGAGGGCCACCGACCTAGCCAGGGTCATGAGGGAGGCGCTTGGGCACCATGTGGAGGCGTGCTTCATAGCACGTTTCCCTCGAGAGGGAGCCAGGCGAGGAAGATCAGACCAGCAAGAGTTCATTGACGAGGCCATTCGAGAGCTACAGGAGACAAGGATCATGAGAGGTTGCCGCCGCTGGCCAGTCGTGGCCCCACATCCAGGCGAGGATGGTGGGCTGCGCGTCTGCGTCGACGTACCAGGGCTCAATCAAATCGCCACAACAGAGCGCCTCCGGCCCTCGCAAGTGGGGCGCTGCGGGAGTCTACCCCACAGCTATGTTCGCATGCCTTACGGCCTGCCGAGCATGGCTGCGGCGTACCAGCGCCTCATGAGGGGCATCGGGGAGGCTCAGGAAGACAGGCGTTACGCGGCTCTGGCGGGGGTGGAGACAGCTCGCGAGGAGTCACCAGTGCCTCTGGAGCCTCCTGAGGCCCTAGGGCCTGGGGGCTCGTGAGGATCAGCTTCTGCAACCTGTCAAGTCTGCTGCACGGACGCCACTACGCCGACGACATCCTCAGGTGACATCTTTCAAGTTCCGTTCTCAGCTGGGAGCACCCTCCCAGGGTTGCATCACTCCCAGGCCGCGTGGGTCCGTCCCCGCGGCATGTATCTGCATTGACCTTTCCGTTGTTAGTTTGCCTTGTTGGGGGCGCCCCTCGGGCTGCATCATCCCCAAGCCGTTCGGGCCAGACCCAGCGGCGTGTATCCCCCTAGTGTTTATTCCCAACTATGCATTGCCTATCACGCTTAGCTGCATGGAGCCTGTCCGCAGCATCTTCTCTTCCCATGTCAGCTACTTGCACGTTAAAGGGGGGGTGCCTGAGCATCATGACTCAGGGCTCTTACTGGCTCTCCAGCCCTCACCCTCTGGCCTTGTCCATGGCATCGCGACCTGGCATACCAGCGACGGCTGAGACAAGCTCGAGGGCCGGGACCCGAGGACGTAGAGTACCGGCATCTAACCAAATTTTGCAGCGACACATCTCAAGATATGGCCCAGTGCCGGGCGCAACCCGCCCAGAGGTAGGGCCTCGTGAGTCCCGCGCTGGCTCACGGGTGCCCAGATACACCTCACCTAGCTCTACCGTGCCGGTCACGTGTCAGGGCGGGGCTGTATACGCCCCGGGGGCTCCTCCCAGAGGGGAGCCCCCTCCCACGTACCAGTGGAAGCACCATGCTCCGCGCTGGCTGACGACACTGCCGAGGAGCGGCTATGCCCGTACACATACAGAAGCGCTATGCTCAGCGCTGGTGATAAATAACTGAGGGTGGCCTCCGGGCCGCGTTAACCTCAAGGAGCCCAGAGCTCAGTGGCTGGCCTCATCGCAACGCCTCCTCTCGGGAGCGCCGCGCGAGGGGGCTGGGCACGGGGGCTACGGTTGGGTCACGCCCAGACGTACGCCACCCAGCCAGGCCCCTCGAGCCTGGTTCGCCGTGCATCTCTCCCCGAGCGGAGCCAAGGTACGAAGGCCGTTTGCGCGTCAAGGGGGACCCCTGGGCATCGCGACCCAGGGGCCTAACTGGTCCCGTAGCCCCTCACTCCTTAGTTCCGAAAGGCTATGCTGGGTGAGGTACGTGCGGGGCCGGGCTCTGCCGACGTAGAACGGTAGCCACGCTTACACCTCGCCTCATCACCCGCTGTTCGCGCGTCAAGGGGGACTCCTGAGCATCGCGACTCAGGAGCCTAACTGGCTCCATAGCCCCTCACTCCTTAGTTCCGAAAGGCTATGCTAGGTGAGGTATGCGCGGGGTCAGGCTCTACAGACGTAGAACGGAAAACACGCCTACATCACGCTTCCCTACTTGTTGTTCGAGCGCCAAAGGGCACTCCTGAGCATCGCGACTCAGGAGCCTAACTTGTCACGTGGCCCCTCACTCCTTTGGTCCCGTCCTGGTTTCCGGTCGGGGCTGATGCTGGGTGAGGCATGCGCGGGGTCGGGCCCTGCCGGCGTAGAACACAAGCAAGTAGGGAAGAAAAGCATAAAATCCAAGGAACTTAAAAGCAAATATTACAGTCCATACTGTCAATCTCAATACCAAACGCAAGTTTAAATGCCTCCCCGAGGCGTGATGCATGTGCAGGAACCTAAAGAAGAGCAGGGATGGGACGGAGTCACTCGTCGGCGCTGGTTCCGCCTTGTGGAACAGCGGGGTCGACAGCGCCTTGCTTCGGCCTGGTGCTGAAGGCCTGGAACTTCTCCAGCAGCGCCTCCACGCGCCCCTTCACGGCTTCGACAGCGGCAGCAGCACCCTCGCCGCTCACCGGCTCCAGCAGGGCGTCGAGGTCGGTGTTGGGATCGCAGAGGTAGACGTGGGCGAAGACCCGTGTCAGCGCAGCAGAAGACAGGACGTGCGCCTCGGCCTCGGCCGCGGGGCCGATGCCGAGGACGACGTCCTCTAGAGCCTTGACTAGGAAGGGAAGCAGCTTGGCGGGGCCATCCTCGTCACCAACAAGCGGGCTGTCCAAGCCGCTCTCGTAAAGCATCTTCAGCGAAGCGCGGGCGTCCTTCTCCATGTCCGTGCAGGCCACGCGGTCTTCGGCGAGGACCTGAGCCTTGGCGTCCAGCTCGGCCTTCGTCGCCTCCAGCTCCTGCTTCCACACGCCTAGACGTTCGCGGCGCTTCTTGCGCTTGGCCTCCGAGTCCACGAGCGCCGCCTCACGCGCCTTCGCCCCCCTCTCCTGCTCTTGGCGAAGGTGAGCCTCCTCTGCAAGTTGCCCCGCAAGCCTTGCAGCTCGTCCTCCAGCACCTTGCAACGGTCGCGGGCCTTGACCGCTTCCCCCAGGGCCGCGTCACAAGCAATCTTCGCCTCAAGGACGGCCCGCTTCTCCTCGTCGCAGGCCGTCGAAGCCTGAACCAGCGCCGCCCGGATCAAAGCATCAGAGCGAATCCACCCCGAAGCCAGTTCCAGACGCCCGGCCACCAGGCGAGGGTCGGCGCTGAGAAGGTCCTAGCGCAGCCGGTCCAGTTCAGCAGTAGCATGCTCCAAGACGGAGGAAGAAGACGGAGGAGCCTCGGCGTGCTCCAGGATGACAGGAGGAGCTGAGGGAGCAGTGGCCAGCAAAACGGGAGGAGAAGGTGGCGGCTGCAAGGCTGCCGAATCCCGAGCCAGCGTCCGCTGCGTCTCCCCAGCCGTGGCAGTGGCGCCAGACGAGGACACCTCAGGAGTCACCTGGGCCGTGGGGGCTGAGCTCGCCCCCGCCAGAATGGACAGACCCCCTGAGGGCGACCAACCAGGAGAAGCCTGCGCACTACGATCGCCCCCTTTCATAGGCGGGGGCGCTGCCGCGGATGGAGCCTCAGGAGCCCGTTTCAGTTTCTTCGCCGAAGGCGCCGGCCTACTCAAGAGAAGCAATCATCAGGCCTCGTCGGCAGAATGAGAAACAAGAGAACAAGGATCAAGCGCTTACGGGTCATCGCCGGTAAGCTCGGGCAGCTTTCGGCCCAACTTCAAGCCAAACAGCCGGCTGGAAGGGTCGACCTTGGGAGCGGGAGGCGCGGCAGCGGACTGCCCCGGGGTAGGGGCAGGTCCGCGGGGGACCAGTCCGGTCCTGTCCTTCTTCGGGATCGGAGGCGAGCTCCCGCTACCCAGCACATCGTCGTCATCACCATCATCATAATCGCTCGGCGATAGGCGGAGAGTGCGGGGCGAGCGCCGAGGGAAGGGGGCCCTCGACTCTCCGTCAGTCGCCCCGGAGTCGGGCCCCTCTCCCCGCTCCTCTTCGCCCTCCTCCTTGCTGGAGTCGCTGGAGGGCACGTCCACCAGTCCTTCAGAAGGCGCCACGGGCACGAGCCCGACCCCGTTGAAAACGGGCATGGACTTCACCACCTGCTCCCAGTCACTGTGAAGAAACAAGGGCTCGGGAGCGCCCTCCAACCTTGCCGCCGTGCTTCCAACCAGAGATTGAAGAACCACGTCCACGTCCTCTTCTTCCGCAGGCACGGGGCTCGGATGAGGCCTCCACATCGGAGAAGAGTACTGCCGGAGTGGAGCCAGCTGCTGGTCCAAGAACTCCCTCAACAGTGACGCGCCAGTCAACTTCGCCGTCGCCATGTTGGGTGGCCTCAAGTCCGCATCCATCTTCTCCAACACCGGCTTCGCGCGGGGATCCGCGAGCTCCTCCCGGCACCAGTCACTGGCGCTCACGGCCTGCTCCTTGGGCAGGATCAGCCGAGGGTGGACGCGCCCGGCGTCAACCAAGACCCACTTGCTCCGGAAGCCATCAACCCTCTTCCCAGGATTCGAGATGGTAATGGTGCTGCCATGCGCGACGAAGCTCGCGCACGCAAAAGGAGAGCTGCCAGAAATCCGGAGGTAGAAGTAGTGGCGCAGCAAGGCCACCGAGGGCTGCACCCCCACGTGGGCCTCGCAGTAGTAGGCGAAGATCGCCAGGAGAAGGACAGAGTTGGGGTGGAGATGCAGAGCCAGCAAGTTGTAGTGGCGGAGGACAGAGAAGAAGAACTCGGAGAAGGGGGGCACCAAGCCCGCTGCAATGGCGCCCACGAAGAAAGGGTAATAGGTGCTCCCTCGACCTTCAGGGGAGGCGGAGCCGACCTTGAACACCTCCGTCCCGACGACGCCCTACGCCACCGCCATCCGGCACAGCCGGGTAAAGGCGGCCTTGGACACAGTCGGGGGGTCCAGAGCAGGGGAATACCATGCTTCGGCCGGAGGCTTGCGAGGCGCCATGGCTTCCTAGGTCGCGCAACTGGAGTAGATCTGGAAGTTTGGAGGAAGAAAGGGGAGGAGCAAGAAAGGGGATCTGAGCAGCAACCGGAGAAAGCAAGGTGAAGTCTGGGAAGATGCCTATCCCCTGTCAACCCGCATGGTCGCTAAGGCGCCACGTCCAATCAACTGCCACGTGGCGTCCAAGGCCGCAGGCTGTTAGGGCCCGCGGCGCTTCGCCCTTGCCCTTTCGCCTCTTGGCACGGCCAAGTCCATGCGCACCTTGGGCCCGGGGGCTACTGTCGGCGTTCTGGGAACGGGGGTCCCCAGACTTGCCTGTCTGCGGCCTGCGGCGTGCCTCAAGTGGGGGCCCAGCGCGGCCCATCTTCATCAACACGAGGCTCAAGACCCTCGCGAGGGGCCAAGCCTCGCGAGGCGGACGACACGGCGCATCCTCAGGCACAGCCTCGTCAGGCTAGCTCGCGAGAAGGCGGAGAGTTCAAGGCGGGGTACCTCACGAGGTGCCTATGACGCAAGCCATGACGACACGGGGCACCAGGCGGGTGCCAGCGCGCGCAGCGTCCCCCTTTCCTCTTTAGTGCAAAGGGAGCAAGCGTATCAGCGGAGTACCGGGGCATCAGGCAAAGGTTGCCACTTCGGTGCAACGAGACCAAGGCCAGGAGGACTACGAGACGGAGGTCACCATGGAGCCCAGCGCGGCGTCATCACCAGAGCCTTTGGCAGGCGAAGACTGCTTTTGTCAGGATAGATGTACTCGCTGTCCCCCTTCAAATTAGCCCGCCATTGTTGGATCCCTTCCCGCTCAATATTTGGGGATAGGACCAAGGCCTCTATAAATAGGACCAGCCACCCACGTAGCAAGGGGTTCGATTCCTGGTCGTTCGGTCCGGACGACGGGAGAGAGAAAGGGCATAGAGAGAGAGAGGGTGACCGAACTCTTCACAACAGTTCATCACCTCAGCCAAGAACAGACCCTCGCGAGGCTGTTCTTCCTTGTATTGTTCATCCTCACCAGCCCCAGGAGGCAATCCATCCACCACACACTGGAGTAGGGTATTACACCACATCGGTGGCCCGAACCAGTATAAATCTTGTGTCTTTCGTGCAGCTCTTTTAGTAGTTTAGATCCCATTGAGACGGAGAGGTTGAAGGTGAGATTTCCGCGCGCACCCAAGTGTTTGAACCTTAAGGGTCTGCCGGAACCCGAAATCCGACAGACACATTCCCCACTAACCGCCCCTCTCGGTCCACTCCTCCCCCACCCGCAAGATCTCCTTGCTCCTCCCCCCCCCCCACCGAACGGATCTGGATCGGGGGGCAACCGACGCCCCCGACCCCCCCCCCCCAGCTGCCGTCTCACGCCATGGCCCCGCCGCCCTCATCGCCGGTGGCCTGGACGTCGCCCGTTGCCCGCCCAGCCGCGCCTACGTCCTCCTCCGCGGCGTCTCGCCGGCGCCACCCCACCGCCTCTACCCCGCCGACGTCGCTTCGCCGTCGGACGCCTCCTCGACACCTCCACGAGCACGTTGCCTACCCCTACCACCGCGTAGTGAGCCCCTCCTCTCCCCCTTCTTCTTCGTCCTACCATAGGCGCCGAACCGCCTCGTACCCGAGCTCCCATGTCGTCCCCTGTCCGCGCGTGCCCGACGCTGGCCTCGCGCCCGCTGCGGCCTGCGCATGCCCAAAGCCCCTGGCCGCGCGCTGCCTCTCCCGACCACGCCCGGCCGCGTGCTGCTGCGCCCATGCCCCCCTGGCCGCTCACCACCGTCGCGCGCGTGCGCATCCGCGCGTGGCCGTGCCCCGGCTCGCCAGCCCACGCCCCACTGCTCCCGCTGCCGCGCCGCCCCGCCTCAACCGCTGCGCGCCGTCCTGCCTCAACTGCTGCGCGCCGCCGCCTTCCTGCCGTTGGCCCCGCCCGACTGGCCGAGCTCCGCCGCCTAGCCGCGCGCCCACACTTGGTGCCAGCACCGTGCGCCCGCATCGTTCGGACGAGGCCCGAAACCCGCATGCCTAGCGCCCGTGAGCCTCCCCTAGAGCCACTGACTAGGAGGTCCCACCCCCAAACGTTTAAAAAAGATAAAAAAAGAATAATAAATAATAAATAAAAAACATTAATTAATCAACTAATTAACTAAATAATCAACTTAATTAATCCTGTTTAACTAATCTAATTAAAATAAATTAGCCTAATCACTTAGTTAGTCTAATTAACCCGGTTTAGTTAACTTGTGTAAATGACATGTGGGACCCAGAGGTCTGTTGACTAGTCAAAGTCCACGTTTGACCGTTGACGTCATGATGACATCATGCTAACGTCATAAATGCATTTTAGGATTAAATTAATTCTGTTAATTCTAGAAATGATAAAATCCTTTTAAAATTAATATAAAATAAACCGTGGCTCAGATGAAAATACTTTCTACATGAAAGTTGCTCAAAACGACAAGACGAACTCGGATACGCAGCCCGTTCGTCTGCCACGCATCCCTAACATATCCAACTCGCAACTTTCCCCCTCCGGTTCCTCTGCCCGAAAACGTGAAACACCGGGGATATTTTCCCGGATGTTTCTGCCCTTCACCGTTATCACCTTGCACCGCGTCAGGTCACCCCTAGCACAACGTAATGCCGCATCTTGCCTTTTGTTACATTGATTGCTCTATTATTTATTGTGTTCCCCCTCCGTTACTTCTTTCCGGTAGACCTCGAGATTGCCGAAGACCCCCAGTACAACTACGGTGTTGATGACCCCTCTCTCTTGCCAGAGCAACCAGGCAAGCCGCCCCTTTGATCACCAGATATCGCCTACTCTTCTCTATACTGCTTGCATTAGAGTAGTGTAGCATGTTACTGCTTTCCGTTATTCCTATCCTGATGCATAGCCTGTTCTTGCTACTACTGTTGTTACCATTACCTGCTATCCTACTGCTTAGTATAGGATGCTAGTGTTCCATCAGTGGCCCTACACTCTTGTCCGCCTGCCATGCTATACTACTGGGCCGTGATCACTTCGGGAGGTGATCATGGGCATATACTATATACTTTACACAGTTACATTATTTATGATACTGTTCGGAGATGGGGGCTGAAGGGGCAGGTGGCTCCATCCAGGTAGTGGTGGGCCTGAGTTCCCGACGGCCCCCGACTGTTACTTTGAGGCGGAGCAACAGGGCAGGTTGAGACCACCTAGGAGAGAGGTGGGCCTAGCCATGGTCGGTGTTCGCGGATACTTAACACGCTTAACGAGATATTGGTATTTGATCTGAGTCTGGCTACTAGCCTATATGCACTAACCATCTACGTGGGGACAGTTATGGGCACTCGACGTCGTGGTATCAGCCGAAGCCTTCGTGACGTCAGCGACTGAGTGGCACGCGCCGGATTGGACTGTAAGCCTGCTCTTGTATTAAGGGGGCTAGTTCTGCTTCCGGCCGCGTACGCAACATGCAGGTGTGCAATGGGCGATGGGCCCAGACCCCTGTGCCATAGGATTTAGACCGGCGTGCTGACCTCTCTGTTGTGCCTAGGTAGGGCTGCGACGTGTTGATCTTCCGAGGCCGGGCATGACCTAGAAAAGTGTGTCCGGCCAAATGGGATCGAGCGTGTTGGGTTATGTGGTGCACCCCTGCAGGGAAGTTAATCTATTTGAATAGCCGTGATCTTCGGTAACAGGACGACTTGGAGTTGTACCTTGACCTTATGACAACTAGAACCGGATATTTAATAAAACACACCCTTCCAAGTGCCAGATACAACCGGTGATCGCTCTCTCACAGGGCGACGAGGGGAGGATCATCGGTTAGGATTATGCTATGTGATGCTACTTGGAGGACTTCAGTCTACTCTCTTCTACATGCTGCAAGATGGAGGTGGCCAGAAGCGTAGTCTTCGACAGGACTAGCTATCCTCCTCTTATTCTGGCTCTCTGCAGTTCAGTCCACCGATATGGCCCTTTACACATTTACCCATGCATAAGTAGTGTAGCTCCTTGCTTGCGAGTACTTTAGATGAGTACTCACGGTTGCTTTCTCCCTCTTTTCTCCCTATCCCTTCTACCTGGTTGTCGCAACCAGATGTTGGAGCCCAGGATCCAGACGCCACCGTCGACGACGACTCCTACTACACCGGAGGTGCCTACTACTACGTGCTGCCCGCTGACGACGACCAGGAGTAGTTAGGAGGATCCCAGGCAGGAGGTCTGCGCCTCTTTTGATCTGTATCCCAGTTTGTGCTAGCCTTCTTAAGGAAAACTTGTTTAACTTATGTCTGTACTCAGATATTGTTGCTTCTGCTGACTCGTCTATGATCGAGCCCTTGTATTCGAGCCCTCGAGGCCCCTGGCTTGTAATATGATGCTTGTATGACTTATTTTATTTGTAGAGTTGTGTTGTGATATCTTCCCGTGAGTCCCTGATCTTGATCGTACACGTTTGCGTGTATGATTAGTGTACGATTGAATCAGGGGCGTCACAAGTTGGTGTCAGAGCCGACTGCCTGTAGGAATCCCCCTTCCACACTCCTTGGCCGAAGTTGAGTCTAGACATTACAAAACTTTTTACTAACATGGTTGTGTGCCTTACGGGCACACGTCGCCATCAGAGTGGTATTAGGATCTTTTACTCCTCGATCCTTACTCTGGGACTCAAATCTCTCTTCTATTCGGGATAAATGATTTTGCTAACTCTAACTCTAGGTTCTCATAATTACTTCCTCTCGGAGAGCCCAGATGATCGACTGCTTCACCAGAAGATTTTGAAGATACTCTTCGATGCTTTCACGAGACCCTTGTGCCCTCTGTCTTTTCAATTCCCTGCTACTGAGATATCCATATGGATAATGACCTACACTTGTCGTTCATACAATCACTCCCTGTTGCTCTTGTTACTACAAATTACATCGAATTGTTCTCCGACTTCTAAGAGTCCCTTGTGCCACTGCCTTGTAGTTCCTTGCCGTAGAAATATCCCTACGGATAATTCCTCGCACTTATCGAGTATCCACTCATTCCCAGTTGTTCTTGTGTTCCGCAAAATACTTCGAAATAATATTTGATCTTTCGAAAATCCTCAACAGCCTGATGTTCTTGGAATTTTTGCATACTTGCATTCCGGTTAATTCCATTGGTCTAGCAATTTACTTCAAAAACCTTTGTGATTTTCATTCTGATCCTTTGATTCAACATGGGTGTGAATGCACACAATCATCAGTTGTTCCCTGGAATTAATCCTTCCAATCCAGACGTCATTCCGGACCTGAGCTGGATCTCGACCACTCAAATTGCCATTGATTGTACCCCTAAGGCTATTCAACTTACCCATCCCTAATCAGAGCATTGCTTCTGATCCCTTGTTTTGGAAAATCTTAATTCCTTTGCATTTGAGCTTAAATTAGTCAGTTGTTTCTATGTTCTGATCTTCTTACCTTTTTCCTTCTTCTGGTTGAGTACCGATGCTCACATCAGATCCCTTGAGAACCATCGGATCCTTTGTTGGATTTTATCCGACAACGTCCCTCATATTCAATCCCTTTGGAAGTTCTTCCTTGATACCTAATGTCGTTGGTAAATCCTATTCCCTGGTTTGGCCAACCATGCTCTGCTTTCGAGCTGGTGATATTTACTATTGAAGATTGTGGTGTATGTTTCCACGATGCCCCGAGGGGTTGAACATATGCCTTCCTTAATCAGTGTGAACCCGAAAGTTTTCACGGGTCATACTCCTTTGGTAATTCACTAGGTAGGTTTCACACTCAACTCATTTTAATAAGAGAAGTGACTGAATGGTCATGCATTGGAGAAGCGGGAGTCGACCTTGAACCCTGTGTTCATGCCCATGGACACGATGTAGATCTTATCATTAAAGCTTCTGTTAAATTAATTATTCCTTTGGTATAAGTTCATCTTATATCTGGGATCTGGCCTTTTGCAATCATGGTTCCGACCATGTTCTCCTTTAAATACCATTTCTTGTGCAAGTTTAAGCACTTGTCTTCTGTGGAGTAATACCCCAGTCCAACCTCTACTTTGAATTGTCGTCGAGTATTACCCCCCTAGTATCTCAAGATTATCATGGAACTGCATAACTTCTTACGAGTTCTTCATCTAGTGCTACATTCTCATTGATTGCAACTTTTCATGGGCTCTAAGTTATTTAACACTCAAAGACATCGATAACTGAATCGAGTCTGCACTGCGATTCAACAACTCTTAGTAATCTTCAATTCTTACGAGTTTGTACTCGATAGTGTCATTCCCAGCTGATTGACTACATCATCATCATCAGGCTGACTGCTTGACCATTCTACCTATGTCCTTCATCCTTGGGACACAATCCCGACAGTGCTCTAAGCTTACATCAAACCTTCATCATCATATTGTTTGTCTTGAGACAACTCTGAATTCTGAGATGGCATCTTATCTATGGTTATAATAACCTTTTGCTTAACCATTCCCTTGGCTTGATGTCATCGCCGAGCGATTGCATCCTCATGGAGCCTCTCGACAAGATTTGTCGTGATCATCATCAACATTTTGACCCCTTCCAAGATATAAATTGAATTCATGATGAGAAGTACCCTCCTTGTCCTCGATGATTTGTGTTATCATCGACCACTTTATTGTCTTCCATTCAACACAAACTTGTTCGTGTCTCTAGCACCCTATTGCTTTCAAGTTAATGGTCGATATTTCATTCTTAGACTATTGGTTGTTGAATCACCTTTCTAACATTGATCATGCTACCTAAGACCATATTTTTGGGTGCACTTTTCAACTTTTGAAAATCTCAATGAATCGACGCTGAGTTCATCAGCCACCTCTTCATTCTCCCCTTGGTTTTAATGATGAACTCTTGTTTTGGAACTCGCTTCCATAGTACATTTCCCGAGAATCTTACATTATCGCCTCTTCAATTGTGTTGCACCTTTTCTTCTCAAACATCCTGAGTCTGAGGCATCCTGGCACCAATCAGATCTGAATCTCGGTCAGATATGATGGTTGGAACATATTTCCAAGAGTTATTACATTAGTCCTGATATATCGGTAAGGTGGGGTCATGCCTATCACACTTGGCCGGAGGACTTGTTGTTATAGATTCCTTTTCAGCAAGGTTATCCCTTATTCCATGAGGAAATTGTAAGACCTATTCTTCAAGTTATTCCTGATGGATCCTTTGTGTCTCCAGAGTCTGATCTTCACCCATTGACCATGTCAATGTTATCTCTAAGCATGTCTATGGTATTCCGATTTTCAACAAGAACATTAAAGCTAATGCTAAATGTTTCCTGCTCAATTATCCAAACACCGTTGTATGGGTAATATCATGAGCTTCCTCCCCCTTACTTAAGTGGTTTCCTATCTTCTATCCGGTCTTGGATATCATACTCTACTTGTTCTTGGGAAGGATATACCCCTGAAATATGTGTTTAAACAAATTTGCCTTCCCATTGATCTGTTTAATCTGATAATCACATTTTCCTTTCCATTGTTCTGTTTAACCTTCTTGAGGTTTATATGATCTAAGCAGTAATACGTCACTGTTTTTATAAGCACCTTAGTGTACAACTCTGTCAGTAAGACCATGTTACTATTGTTGTTGACATTCTGGTAACCACCGATGGACGAGAACTTTGCCTATTGGTCCGCCTCGTTCAACGAGCAGGAAAATGGTTCTCTTCGTCCCTCGCCCTTGGTATCGATGATTTTGCCGACATAACCGACAAACTATCCTCTGACATGCCTTGTTTCATGATTGTGCAAGACGTCACCGCCCTTCCTGCTTTTAAACCACATGGTGGGCCCATAACCCACAGTTCCACAGGATCGAAACCTGACTCTCCTGTACACCTTGTTAACAAAGTTATCCCTTGCTCTTGGTTTCATTGGTAATTCGCGAGCCACCTTCCTAGTGCTCCATTCTGGTATCAGACGCAATACTTACTCTCGCTGCTCTGAACCCTTTCTCACCATGGTTCAGACCTTGAGCAACTATCTATCTGCTTGGACCCTCTCATTGTACCTTCGTACCTTACTCTCGATGTATTTTATATGTTCAACTCGAGAGGTAGTCTTATGCTCATTCGTGGGTTAACCCCCAGCTTGTTTCCCTCATAAGCATTCTGACGTAGCCAAGTTGCCTATTACCTATTTGTAAGTACGTTGGAGTTCCCAAAGAAAAGGACGACTTCACCATGATGACCTGAAGCAGAGAAATGGCGACGTCAATGTAATGGATCGACCTGTTCGAGAAGAGCAACCAAGACCGAGAAGATCCATTAGATTTTTCATAACCCAATCCCTTCCCCCTTACTCCCCTCTTAAATCTCGGGACGAGATTTCTTATAGTGGAGGAGAATTGTGACGCCCGGATATTTAAGCTACAGTGAACCTCTGCTAATGATGCCATGACACATCGATTACTGCTGCTAATCTCGCGTCGGTTCAAAACTTTTAAATTCAAAATTTAAATATTGTCAAACACCAAAAGTGTTCAACATCAAAACAAAAATGTTCGGTTAGTGCCAAATATTACATAGGTAATTATAGTAAAGAAAACACAAATTTATAAAATACTTATATGCCCTAAGTTGAATTAAAACAGTAAAAAAACCAGAAAACAAACAGATACAAAAAAAAGGAACCCCGCCCCCCCCCCCACTGGGCCATTTGTGACCCAGCTGGCCAACCCACCTGGGCAAGGGCCCAGCCGGCCGGCCCACCCCGCACCCCACTCCCTTAACCCCCTGGTCACCCAAACCCTAACCGACACCTTCCCCACTAACCGCCCATCTCGGTCCACTCCTCCCCCACCCGCAAGATCTCCTCGCTCCTTCCCCCCCCCCCCACCGAACGGATCTGGATCGGGGGGCAACCAACGCCCCCGACCCCCCCACTGCCTTCGCACGCCATGGCCCCGCCGCCCTCGTCGCCGGTAGCCTGGACGTCGCCCGTTGCCCGCCCAGCCGCGCCTACGTCCTCCTCCGCGGCGTCTCGCCGGCGCCACCCCACCGCCTCTACCCCGCCGACGTCGCTTCGCCATCGGACGCCTCCCCGACACCTCCACGAGCACGCTGCCTACCCCTACCACTGCGTAGTGAGCCCCTCCTCTCCCCCTTCTTCTTCCTCCTACCGTAGGCGCCGAACCGCCCCGTGCCAGAGCTCCCATGTCGTCCCCTGTCCGCGCGTGCCCGACGCTGGCCTCGCGCCCGCTGCGGCCTGCGCATGCCCAAAGCCCCTGGCCGCGCGCTGCCTCTCCCGACCACGCCCAGCCGCGTGCTGCTGCGCCCGTGCCCCCCTGGCCGCTCACCACCGCCGCGCGCGTGCGCATCCGCGCATGGCCGTGCCCCGGCTCGCCAGCCAACGCCCCACTGCTCCCGCTGCCGCGCCGCCCCGCCTCAACCGCTGCGCGCCGTCCTGCCTCAACTGTTGCACGCCGCCGCCTTCCTGCCGTTGGCCCCGCCCGACTGGCCGAGCTCCGCCGCCTAGCCGCGCGCCCGCACTTGGTGCCAGCACCGTGCGCCTGCATCATTCAGGCGAGGCCCGAAACCCGCATGCCCAGCGCCCGTGAGCCTCCCCTAGAGCCACTGACTAGGAGGTCCCACCCCCAAACGTTTAAAAAAAGATAAAAAAAGAATAATAAATAAATAATAAATAAAAAACATTAATTAATCAATTAATTAACTAAATAATCAACTTAATTAATCATGTTTAACTAATCTAATTAAAATAAATTAGCCTAATCACTTAGTCTAATTAACCCGGTTTAGTTAACCTGTGTAAATGACATGTGGGACCTAGAGGTCTGTTGACTAGTCAAAGTCCACGTTTGACCGCTGACGTCATAAATGCATTTTAGGATTAAATTAATTCTGTTAATTCTAGAAATGATAAAATCCTTTTAAAATTAATATAAAATAAACCGTGGCTCAGATGAAAATACTTTCTACATGAAAGTTGCTCAGAACGACGAGACGAACTCGGATACGCAGCCCATTCGTCCGCCACGCATCCCTAACATATCCAACTCGCAACTTTCCCCCTCCGGTTCCTCTGCCCAAAAACGCGAAACATCGGGGATATTTTCCCGGATGTTTCCCCCCTTCACCGGTATCACCTCGTACCGCGTCAGGTCACCCCTAGCACAACGTAATGCCGCATCTTGCCTTTTGTTACATTGATTGCTCTGTTATTTATTGTGTTCCCCCTCCGTTACTTCTTTCCGGTAGACCCCGAGATTGCCGGAGACCCCCAGTACGACTACGGTGTTGATGACCCCTCTCTCTTGCCAGAGCAACCAGGCAAGCCGCCCCTTTGATTACCAGATATCGCCTAGTCTTCTCTATACTGCTTGCATTAGAGTAGTCTAGCATGTTACTGCTTTCTGTTATTCCTATCCTGATGCATAGCCTGTCCTTGCTACTACTGTTGTTACCATTACCTGCTATCCTACTGCTTAGTATAGGATGCTAGTGTTCCATCAGTGGCCCTACACTCTTGTCCGCCTGCCATGCTATACTACTGGGCCGCGATCACTTCGGGAGGTGATCATGGGCATATACTATATACTTTACACAGTTACATTATTTATGATACTGTTCTGAGATGGGGGCTGAAGGGGTAGGTAGCTCCATCCAGGTAGTGGTGGGCCTGAGTTCCCGACGGCCCCCGACTGTTACTTTGAGGCGGAGCGACAGGGCAGGTTGAGACCACCTAGGAGAGAGGTGGGCCTGGCCCTGCTCGGTGTTCGCGGATACTTAACACGCTTAACGAGATCTTGGTATTTGATCTGAGTCTGGCTACTGGCCTATACGCACTAACCATCTACGCGGGGACAGTTATGGGCACTCGACGTCGTGGTATCAGCCGAAGCCTTCGTGACGTCAGCGACTGAGTGGCGCGCGCCGGATTGGACCGTAAGCTTGCTCTTGTATTAAGGGGGCTAGTTCTGCTTCCGGCCGCGTACGCAATGTGCAGGTGTGCAATGGGCGATGGGCCCAGACCCCTGCGCCATAGGATTTAGACCAGCGTGCTGACCTCTCTGTTGTGCCTAGGTAGGGCAGCGACGTGTTGATCTTCCGAGTGAAGGAAATATGCCCTAGAGGCAATAATAAAGTTATTATTTATTTCCTTATATCATGATAAATGTTTATTATTCATGCTAGAATTGTATTAACCGGAAACATAATACATGTGTGAATACATAGACAAACAGAGTGTCACTAGTATGCCTCTACTAGACTAGCTCGTTAATCAAAGATGGTTATGTTTCCTAACCATGAACAAAGAGTTGTTATTTGATTAACGAGGTCACATCATTAGTTGAATGATCTGATTGACATGACCCATTCCATTAGCTTAGCACCCGATCGTTTAGTATGTTGCTATTGCTTTCTTCATGACTTATACATGTTCCTATAACTATGAGATTATGCAACTCCCGTTTACCAGAGGAACACTTTGGGTACTACCAAACGTCACAACGTAACTGGGTGATTATAAAGGAGTACTACAGGTGTCTCCAATGGTAGATGTTGGGTTGGCGTATTTCGAGATTAGGGTTTGTCACTCCGATTGTCGGAGAGGTATCTCTGGGCCCTCTCGGTAATGCACATCACATAAGCCTTGCAAGCACTGCAACTAATATGTTAGTTGTGAGATGATGTATTACGGAACGAGTAAAGAGACCCGCCGGTAACGAGATTGAACTAGGTATTGGATACCGACGATCGAATCTCAGGCAAGTAACATACCGATGACAAAGGGAACAACGTATGTTGTTATGCGGTCTGACCGATAAAAGATCTTCGTAGAATATGTAGGAGCCAATATGGGCATCCAGGTCCCGCTATTGGTTATTGACCGGACACGTGTCTCGGTCATGTCTACATTGTTCTCGAACCGTAGGGTCCGCACGCTTAACGTTACGATGATTGTTATTATGAGTTTATGCATTTTGATGTACCGAAGGTTGTTCGGAGTCCCGGATGAGATCACGGACATGACGAGGAGTCTCGAAATGGTCGAGACGTAAAGATTGATATATTGGAAGCCTATGTTTGGACATCGGAAGTGTTCCGGGTGAAATCGGGATTTTACCGGATTACCGGGAGGGTTACCGGAACCCCCCGGGAGCCAAATGGGCCAACATGGGCCTTAGTGGAAAGGTGAGAGGGAAGCCCACATAGGGCTGCGCCTCCCCCCCTCTCCCTAGTCCTATTAGGACTAGGAGAGGGGCCGGCCACCTCTCTCTCTCCCCTTTAAAGGATTCCTAGTTGGACTAGGATTGGAGGGGGGAGTCCTACTCCCGGTAGGAGTAGGACTCCTCCTGCGCCTCCCTCTCTTTGGCCGGCCAGCCCCCCTCCCTCCAACCTTTATATACGGGGGCAGGGGACACCCCAAGACACACAAGTTGATCCTTGAGATCGTTCCTTAGCCGTGTGCGGTGCCCCCTGCCACCAAATTCCACCTCGATCATACCGTTGTAGTGCTTAGGCGAAGCCCTGCGTCGGTAGTACATCAAGATCGTCACCACGCTGTCGTGCTGACAGAACTCTTCCTTGACGCTTTGCTGGGTCGGAGCCCAAGGATCGTCATCGAGCTGAACGTGTGCTAAGAACTCGGAGGTGCCGGAGTAACGGTGCTTGGATCGGTCGGATCGGGAAGAAGACGTACGACTACTTCCTCTACGTTGTGTGATCGCTTCCGCAGTCGGTCTGCGTTGGTACGTAGACAACACTCTCCCCTCTCGTTGCTGTGCATCACCATGATCCTGCGTGTGCGTAGGAAAATTTTCGAAATTACTGCGTTCCCCAACAGTGGTATCAGAGCCTAGGTTTTATGGTTTGATGTTATTTGCACGAGTAGAACACAAGTGAGTTGTGGGCGATACAAGTCATACTGCCTACCAGCATGTCATACTTTGGTTCGGCGGTATTGTTGGGTGAGACGATCCGGACCAACCTTACGCGTACTCTTACGCGAGACCGGTTCCCTCGACGTGCTTTGCACATAGATGGCTTGCGGATGACTGTCTCTCCAACTTTAGTTGAACCAAGTGTGACTACGCCTGGTCCTTGAGAAGGTTAAAACGGAGTCTATTTGACGAATTATCGTTGTGGTTTTGATGCGTAGGTGAGATGAGTTCTTACTTAAGCCCGTAGCAGCCACGTAAAACTTGCAACAACAAAGTAGAGGACGTCTAACTTGTTTTTGCAGGGTATGTTGTGATGTGATATGGTCAAGGCACGATGCTGATTTTATTGTATGAGATGATCATGTTTTGTAACCGAGTTATCGGCAACTGGCAGGAGCCATATGGTTGTTGCTTTATTGTATGCAATGCAATTGCGATGTAATGCTTTACTTTATTACTAAGCGGTAGTGATAGTCGTGGAAGCATAAGATTGGCGAGACGACAACGATGCTATGATGGAGATCAAGGTGTCGCGCCGGTGACGATGGTGATCATGACGGTGCTTCGGAGATGGAGATCACAAGCACAAGATGATGATGGCCATATCATATCACTTATATTGATTGCATGTGATGTTTATCCTTTTATGCATCTTATCTTGCTTTGATTGACGGTAGCATTATAAGATAATCTCTCACTAAATTATCAAGAAGTGTTCTCCCTGAGTATGCACCGTTGCCAAAGTTCGTCGTGCCCAGACACCACATGATGATCGGGTGTGATAAGCTCTACGTCCAAATACAACGGGTGCAAAACAGTTGCACACGCAGAATACTCAGGTTATACTTGACGAGCCAAGCATATACAGATATGGCCTCGGAACACGGAGACCGAAAGGTCGAGCGTGAATCATATAGTAGATATGATCAACATAAACGATGTTCACCATTGAAAACTACTCCATCTCACGTGATGATCGGTTATGGTTTAGTTGATTTGGATCACGTGATCACTTAGAGGATTAGAGGGATGTCTATCTAAGTGGGAGTTCTTAAGTAATATGATTAAATTGAACTTAAATTTATCATGAACTTAGTCCTGGTAGTATTTTGCAAATCATGTTGTAGATCAATAGCTCGCGTTGTTGCTTCCCTGTGTTTATTTTGATATGTTCCTAGAGAAAATTGTGTTGAAAGATGTTAGTAGCAATGATGCGGATTGGATCCGTGATCTGAGGTTTATCCTCATTGCTGCACAGAAGAATTATGTCCTTGATGCACCGCTAGGTGACAGACCTATTGTAGGAGCAGATGCAGACGTTATGAACGTTTGGCTAGCTCAATATGATGACTACTGGATAGTTTAGTGCACCATGCTTAACGGCTTAGAATCGGGACTTCAAAGACGTTTTGAACGTCATGGACCATATGAGATGTTCCAGGAATTGAAGTTAATATTTCAAGTAAATACCCGAGTTGAGAGACATGAAGTCTCCAGCAAGTTCTATAGCTAAAAGATGGAGGAGAATCGCTCAACTAGTGAGCATGTGCTCAGATTGTCTGGGTACTACAATCGCTTGAATCAAGTGGGAGTTAATCTTCCAGATAAGATAGTGATTGAATGAATTCTCTAGTCATCATCACTAAGTTAGTAGAACTTCGTGATGAACTATAATATGCAAGGGATAACGGAAACAACTCCCAAGCTCTTCGTGATACTGAAATCAACGAAGGTAGAAATCAAGAAAAACATCAAGTGTTGATGGTTGACAAGACCACTAGTTTCAAGAAAGGGGCAAAGAGAAGAAGGGGAACTTCAAGAAGAACGGCAAGCAAATTGCTGCTCAAGTGAAGAAGCCCAAGTCTGATCCTAAGCCTGAGACTAAGTGATTCTACTGCAAAGGGACTGGTCACTGGAAGCGGAACTACCCCAAGTGATTGGCGGATAAGTAGGATGGCAAAGTGAACATAAGTATATTTGATATATATGTTATTGATGTGTACTATACTAGTGTTTATAGCAACCCCTCAGTATTTGATGCTAGTTCAATTGCTAAGAGTAGTAACTCGAAATGGGAGTTGCAGAATAAACAGAGACTAGTTAAGGGTGAAGTGACGATGTGTGTTGGAAGTAGTTCCAAGATTGATATGATCATCATCGCACACTCCCTATAATTTCGGGATTAGTGTTGAACCTAAATAAGTGTTATTTGGTTTTTGCGTTGAGCATGAATATGATTTGATCATGTTTATTGCAATACGGTTATTCATTAAAGTCAGAGAATAATTGTTGTTCTGTCTACATGAATAAAACCTTCGATGGTCATACACCCAATGAAACAAGTTCGCTGGATCTCGATTGTAGTGATACACATATTCATGATATTGAAACCAAAAGATGCAAAGTTAATAATGATAGTGCAACTTATTTGTGGCACTGCCGTTTAGGTCATATTGGTGTAAAGCGCATGAAGAAACTCCATGCTAATGGGCTTTTTGAATCACTTGATTATGAATCAGTTGATGCTTGCGAACCATGCCTCATGGGCAAGATGACTAAAACTCTGTTCTTCGGAACAATGGAGCAAGCAACAGATTTGTTGGAAATCATACATACTGATGTATGTGGTCCGATGAATATTAAGGCTTGCGACAGGTATCATTATTTTATGATCTTCACAGATGATTTGAGCAGATATGAGTATATCTACTTGATGAAACATAAGTCTAAAACATTTGAAAGGTTCAAAGAATTTTAGAGTGAAGTGAAAAATCATCGTAACAAGAAAAATAAAGTTTCTATGATCTGATCGTGGAAAAGAGTATTTGAGTTACGAGTTTGGTCTTCAGTTAAAACAATGTGAAATAGTTTCACTACTCACGCCACCTGGAACACCACAGCATAATGGTGTGTCCGAACGTCATAACCGTACTCTATTGGATATAGTGCAATCTATGATGTTTCTTACCGATTTTCCACTATCGTTTTTGGGGTCATGCATTAGAGACAGCTGCATTCACGTTAAAAAGGGGCACCATCTATATCCGTCGAGACGACGCCTTATGAACTATGGTTTGGCAAGAAACCAAAGTTGTCGTTTCTTAAAGTTTGGGGCTGCGATGCTTATGTGAAAAAGCTTCAACCTAATAAGCTCGAACCCAAATCGGAGAAATGTGTCTTCATAGGATATCCAAAGGAAACTATTGGATACACCTTCTATCACAGATCCGAAGGCAAGACTTTTGTTGCTAAGTTCAGAAACTTTCTAGAGAAGGAGTTTCTCTCGAAAGAAGTGAGTGGGAGGAAAGTAGAACTTGACGAGGTAACTGTACCTGCTCCCTTATTGGAAAATAGTACATCACAGAAAACTGTTTCTGCGACACCTATACCAATTAGTGAGGAAGCTAATGATGATGATCATGAAACTTCAAGACAAGATACTACTGAACCACGTAGATCAACCAGAGTGAGATCCGCACCGGAGTGGTACGGTAATCCAATTCTGGAAGTCATGCTACTAGATCATGATGAACCTATGAACTATGAAGAAGCGATGGTGAGCCCAGATTCCGCAAAGTGGCTTGAGGCCATGAAATCTGAGATGGGATCCATGTATGAGAACAAAGTATGGACTTTGGTTGACTTGCCCGATGATCGGCAAGCAATTGAGAATAAATGGATCTTCAAGAGGAAGACGGACGCTGATAGTAGTGTTACTATCTACAAAGCTAGAATTGTCGCAAAAGGTTTTCGACAAGGTCAAGGTGTTGACTACGATGAGAGTTTCTCACTCATATCTATGCTTAAGTCTGTCCGAATCATGTTAGCAATTGCCGCATTTTATGAAATCTGGCAAATGGACAAACAAAACTGCATTCCTTAATGGATTTATTAAAGAAGAGTTGTATGTGATGCAACTAGAAGGTTTTGTCAATCCAAAAGGTGCTAACAAAATGTGCAAGCACCAGCGATCCATCTGTGGACTGGTGCAAGCATCTCGGAGTTGGAATATACGCTTTGATAAGTTGATCAAAGCATATAGTTTTATACAGACTTGCGATGAAGCCTGTATTTACAAGAAAGTGAGTGGGAGCACTACAACATTTCTGATAAGTATATGTGATCGGAAATAATGTAGAATTATTCTGTAAAGCATAAAGGAGTGTTTGAAAGGAGTTTTTCAAAGAAAGACTTCGGTGAAGCTGCTTACATATTAAGCTTCAAGATCTATAGAGATAGATCAAAATGCTTGATAAGTTCTTTCAATGAGTACATACCTTGACAAAGATTTTGAAGTAGTTCAAAAATGGAGCAGTCAAAGAAAGAGTTCTTGCCTGTATTATAAGGTGTGAAGTTGAGTAAGACTCAAAGCCCGACCACGGCAGAAGATAGAAAGAGAATGAAAGTCATTCCCTATGCCTTGGCCATAGGTTCTATAAAGTATGCCATGTTGTATACCAGATCTATTGTATACCCTGCACTGATTTGGCAAGGGAGTACAATAGTGATCTAGGAGTAGATCACTAGACAGCGGTCAGAATTATCCTTAGTGAAATAAGGATATGTTTCTCGATTATGGACGTGATAAAAAGGTTCGTCGTAAAGGGTTACGCCGATGCAAGTTTTGACACTAATCTAGATGACTCTAAGTCTCGGTCTAGATACATATTGAAAGTGGGAGCAATTAGCTAGAGTAGCTCCGTGCAGAGCATTATAGACAAAGAATTTTGCAAAATACTTACGGATCTGAATGTGACAGACCCGTTGACTAAAATTATCTCACAAGCAAAACATGATCACACCTTAGTACTCTTTGGGTATTAATCACATAGAGATGTGAACTAGATTACTGACTCTAGTAAATCCTTTGAGTGTTGGTCACATAACGATGTGAACTATGGGTGTTAATCACATGGTGATGTGAACTATTGCTGCTAGATCACATGGCGATGTGAAACTAGATTATTGACTCTAGTGCAAGTGGGAGACTGAAGGAAATATGCCCTAGAGGCAATAATAAAGTTATTATTTATTTCCTTATATCATGATAAATGTTTATTATTCATGCTAGAATTGTATTAACCGGAAACATAATACATGTGTGAATACATAGACAAACAGAGTGTCACTAGTATGCCTCTACTAGACTAGCTCGTTAATCAAAGATGGTTATGTTTCCTAACCATGAACAAAGAGTTGTTATTTGATTAACGAGGTCACATCATTAGTTGAATGATCTGATTGACATGACCCATTCCATTAGCTTAGCACCCGATCGTTTAGTATGTTGCTATTGCTTTCTTCATGACTTATACATGTTCCTATAACTATGAGATTATGAAACTCCCGTTTACCGGAGGAACACTTTGGGTACTACCAAACGTCACAACGTAACTGGGTGATTATAAAGGAGTACTACAGGTGTCTCCAATGGTAGATGTTGGGTTGGCGTATTTCGAGATTAGGGTTTGTCACTCCGATTGTCAGAGAGGTATCTCTGGGCCCTCTCGGTAATGCACATCACATAAGCCTTGCAAGCACTGCAACTAATATGTTAGTTGTGAGATGATGTATTACGGAATGAGTAAAGAGACTTGCCGGTAACGAGATTGAACTAGGTATTGGATACCGACGATCGAATCTCAGGCAAGTAACATACCGATGACAAAGGGAACAACGTATGTTGTTATGCGGTCTGACCGATAAAAGATCTTCGTAGAATATGTAGGAGCCAATATGGGCATCCAGGTCCCGCTATTGGTTATTGACCGGAGACGTGTCTCGGTCATGTCTACATTGTTCTCGAACCGTAGGGTCCGCACGCTTAACGTTACGATGACAGTTATTATGAGTTTATGCATTTTGATGTACCGAAGGTTGTTCGGAGTCCCGGATGAGATCACGGACATGACGAGGAGTCTCGAAATGGTCGAGACGTAAAGATTGATATATTGGAAGCCTATGTTTGGACATCGGAAGTGTTCCGGGTGAAATCGGGATTTTACCGGATTACCGGGAGGGTTACCGGAACCCCCCGGGAGCCAAATGGGCCAACATGGGCCTTAGTGGAAAGGTGAGAGGGCAGCCCACATAGGGCTGCGCCTCCCCCCCTCTCCCTAGTCCTATTAGGACTAGGAGAGGGGCCGGCCACCTCTCTCTCTCTCCCCTTTAAAGGATTCCTAGTTGGACTAGGATTGGAGGGGGGAGTCCTA
Source organism: Triticum monococcum (assembly GCA_034509565.1). Taxonomy (NCBI): domain Eukaryota; kingdom Viridiplantae; phylum Streptophyta; class Magnoliopsida; order Poales; family Poaceae; genus Triticum; species Triticum monococcum. Next base: position 196,411,765 of record CM067842.1, on the reverse strand, counting down.
CTCCCGGTAGGAGTAGGACTCCTCCTGCGCCTCCCTCTCTTTGGCCGGCCAGCCCCCCTCCCTCCAACCTTTATATACGGGGGCAGGGGACACCCCAAGACACACAAGTTGATCCTTGAGATTGTTCCTTAGCCGTGTGCGGTGCCCCCTGCCACCAAATTCCACCTTGATCATACCGTTGTAGTGCTTAGGCGAAGCCCTGCGTCGGTAGTACATCAAGATCGTCACCACGCCGTCGTGCTGACGGAACTCTTCCTCGACGCTTTGCTGGATTGGAGCCCGAGGATCGTCATCGAGCTGAACGTGTGCTAAGAACTCGGAGGTGCCGGAGTAACGGTGCTTGGATCGGTCGGATCGGGAAGAAGACGTACGACTACTTCCTCTACGTTGTGTGATCGCTTCCGCAGTCGGTCTGCGTTGGTACGTAGACAACACTCTCCCCTCTCGTTGTTGTGCATCACCATGATCCTGCGTGTGCGTAGGAAAATTTTCGAAATTACTGCGTTCCCCAACACCGAGGCCGGGCATGACCCAGAAAAGTGTGTCCGACCAAATGGGATCGAGCGTGTTGGGTTATGTGGTGCACCCCTGCGGGGAAGTTAATCTATTCGAATAGCCGTGATCTTCGGTAACAGGACGACTTGGAGTTGTACCATGACCTTATGACAACTAGAACCGGATACTTAATAAAACACACCCTTCCAAGTGCCAGATACAACCGGTGATCTCTCTCTCAAAGGGCGACGAGGGGAGGATCATCGGTTTGGATTATGCTATGTGATGCTACTTGGAGGACTTCAGTCTACTCTCTTCTACATGCTGCAAGATGGAGGTGGCCAGAAGCGTAGTCTTTGACAGGACTAGCTATCCCCCTCTTATTCTGGCTTTCTGCAGTTCAGTCCACCGATATGGCCCTTTACACATTTACCCATGCATAAGTAGTGTAGCTCCTTGCTTGCGAGTACTTTGGATGAGTACTCACGGTTGCTTTCTCCCTCTTTTCTCCCTATCCCTTCTACCTGGTTGTCGCAACCAGATGTTGGAGCCTAGGATCCAGACCCACCGTCGACGACGACCCCTACTACACCGGAGGTGCCTACTTATGCTGACGACGACCAGGAGTAGTTAGGAGGATCCCAGGCAGGAGGCCTGCGCCTCTTTTGATCTGTATCCCAGTTTGTTCTAGCCTTCTTAAGGCAAACTTGTTTAACTTATGTCTGTACTCAGATATTGTTGCTTCTGCTGACTCGTCTATGATCGAGCCCTTGTATTCGAGCCCTCGAGGCCCCTGGCTTGTAATACGATGCTTGTATGACTTATTTTAATTGTAGAGTTGTGTTGTGATATCTTCCCGTGAGTCCCTGATCTTGATCGTACACGTTTGCGTCTATGATTAGTGTACGATTGAATCGGGGGCGTCACATAGATTGCTGGTTGGTTTGTGTGGTGCAAAAACAGAAACTTTGGCCGTAGTGCGTGATTTTACATTTTTTTACTAGAATGTCAAAACGTTCTGAAACTTTTTGCACAATCTTGCCTACAATTTGTTTATTTTTTCCTAATCTTTCAGAATTTTTGGAGTACCAGAAGTATGGTGAATGTTCAGATTACTACATATTGTCCTGTTTAAGACAGATTCTGTTTTTGATGCATTGTTTTGCTTGTTTTGATGAAACTATTGATTTTTATCAGTGGTATAACCCATGGAAAAGTTATATTACAGTAGATACAATGCAAAAACAAAATATGAATTGGTTTGCAGTAGTATTTAGAGTAGTAATTTGCTTTATTATGCTAATGGATCTCACCAGTTTTTTGTTGAGTTTTGTGTAGATGTAGTCTCAATATGAGGAGAAGGAGGAGAGGCAAGAGCTCAACCTTGGGGACGCCCAAGGCACACTGAGTAAATATTCAAGGAGACTCAAGCGCCTAAGCTTGGGGATGCCCTGGAAGGCATCCCGTCTTTCTTCAACAAGTATCGGTATGCTTTCGTTCTCGTTTCGTTCATGTGATATGTGTAAATCTTGGAGCGTCTTTTGTGTTTATTTTTAATTTTTCTTTTATGCACCATGCTGGTATGAGATAGTCCATGGTTGATTTATAGAATGCTCATTTCACTTCACTTATATATTTTGAGTGTGGCTTTATAGAATGCTTCATGTGCTTCACTTATATCATTTGAAGTTTTGATTGCATGTTTCTCTTCACATAGAGATCCGTTGTTTGTAGAATGCTCTCTTGCTTCACTTATATTTATTAGAGCATGGTGTTTTATAGAAAGAATTAAACTCTCATGCTTCACTTATATCTATTTAGAGAGTCAGTAGGAATTGGTCAATTGCATCGTTAGCCATAAAATCCTGCATAAAACTTATGGATCACTGAATATGATATGTTTGATTCCTTGCAATATTTTTGCGATACAGAGATGGAATATTTGGGAGGTATTAGTAAATGGTTGTGGTTAGTAAGAATATTGGTGTTAAGGTTTGTGATTCCTGAAGCATGCACGTATAGTCTCTCGTTATGCTATGAAGTTGGAGCATGATTTATTATTGATTGCCTTCCTTATGAGTGGCGATCGGGGACGAGCGATGGTCTTTTCCTACCAATCTATCCTCCTATGGGCATGTGTAGTAGTACTTTGCTTCGAGGGCTAATAAACTTTTGCAATAAGTATATGAGTTCTTTAGTGACTAATGTGAGTCCATGGATTATACGCACTCTTACCTTTCCGGAATTTGCTAGCCTCTACGGTACCGTGCATTACCCTTTCTCACCTCGAGAGTCGATGCAAACTTCGCTGGTGCATCCAAACCCCGTGATATGATATGCTCTATCACACATAAGCCTTATTATATCTTCCTCAAAACAGCCACCATACCTACCTATTGTGGCCTTTCCATAGCCATTCCGAGATATATTGCCATGCAACTTCCACCGCTTCCGTTTGATGACGTGAGCATTCGCTCTCATATTTCTTTGCATGATCATATAGCTGACATAGTAGTTGTGGCTCAGCCACTGTTCATCATTTTTCATACATGTTATGCTAGATCATTGCACATCTTGGTATTGCCAGAGGCATTTATATAGAGTCATACTTTGTCATAGGTATCGAGTTGTAATTTTTATTTCTTTTGAGCTATAAGTAAATAGAAGTGTGATGATCATCATTATTCATTTTTAGAGTGGTGCCCCAGTGAGGAAAGGATGATGGAGACTATGATTCCCCCACAAGTCGAGATGAGACTTCGGACAATGATAGAAAAAAAAGAAGAAGAAAAAGAAAAAAAAGAAAAAATAAACAAAGAGAGAACGGGCATTGTTAGTATCCTTTACGACACTTGTGCTTCAAAGTAGCACCATGTTTTTCATATCGAGAGTCTCCTATGTTGTCACTTTCATATACTAGGGAATTTTTCATTATAGGATTAGATGCGCACCCACTTAGTTTTCATATTGAGCTTTCATACACTTATAGCTCTTAGTGCATTCGCTGCATGGCAATCCCTACTCCTCACGTTGATATCAATTGATGGGCATCCCCATAGCCCATTGGTTAGCCACGTCGGTGTGAGACTTTCTTACTTTTTTGTCTTCTATATATTTACCCCTACCATCATACTCTATTCCACCCGTGGTGCTATATCCATGGCCCGTGCTCATGTATTGCCTGAGAGTTGAAAAAGCTGAAGTGCGTTAAAAAGTATGAACCAATTGCTCGTCTTGTCATCGGGGTTGTGCATGATAAATACTTTGTGTTAAGAAGACAGAGTATGACAAGACTATATGATTTTGTAGGGATAGCTTTCTTTAGCATTGATATTTTGAAAGACGTGATTGTTTGTTGATATGCCTGAGTATTGATGTCTTTATGTCAAATTATAGACTATTGATTTGAATCACTTATGTATTAATATTCATGTCATGATTATATATATGATCAAGTTTATGCTAGATAGCATTCCACATCAAAAATTATCTTTTTTATCATTTACCTACTCGAGGACGAGCAGGAATTAAGCTTGGGGATGCTGATACATCTCCGCCATATTTATAATTTTTTATTGTTTCGTGCCAATATTATACAACTTTTACATACTTTTGGCAACATTTCATATGATTTATTTGGACTAACCTATTGATCCAGTGCTAGTTCTTGTTTTTTGCATGTTTTTTGTATCGCAGAAAATCCATATCAAATGAAGTCCAAATGCAATCAAATTTTACGGAGAATTATTTTGGAATATATGTGTTTTTGGGAGTTGGAATCACCGCAAACGGAGGCCCACACAACCCACAAGACACCAGGGCGCTCCTGAGGAGCCTGGCTCATGGTGGTGGGTTGTGCTCACCTCGTACGTGGGTTGGAGCTCTACTTCGGGTGCAAGGAAGCTTATATCCGGAAAAAATCGTGTTAAAATCGCAGCGCAATCGGAGTTACGGATCTCCTGGAATATAAGAAACGGTTTTCGGCCAGATCTGGGGAGCGCGAAATAGAAGAGAACAGAGAGGGAGATCCAATCTCAGAGGGGCTCCCGCCCCTCCGCCGCCATGGAGGCCATGGACCAGAGGGGGAGCTCTCCTCCCATCTAGGGGTGAGGCCAAGGAAGAAGAAGAAGGAGGAGGAGGAGGAGGAGGGGGGCTCTCTCCCCCTCTCTCCGGCCGGTGGCACCGGAGTGCCGCCGAAGCAAGGATCATGAAGGCGATCTACATCAACAATCTTGCTACCGTCAACACCAACTCTCTCCCCCTCTATGAAGCCATGTAACACATATTATCCCCGTTGTAATCTCTACTTAAACATGGTGCTCAACTCCATATATTATTTCCCAATGATATTTGGTTATCCTATGATGTTTGAGTAGATCCGTTTTGTCCTGTGGGTTAATCGTGATCTTGGTTGGTATGATTGTATATTTTAGTTATGGTGCTGTCCTACGGTGCCCTCCATCTCGCGCAAACGTGAGGGGCCCCCGCTATAGGGTGTTGCAATATGTTCATGGTTTGCTTATTGTCAGTGTTGCGGGGGTGACAACAGCCTAAACGCGGATAAGTGGGTTATGGCATATGGGAGTAAAGAGGACTTGATACTTAATGCTATGGTTGGGTTTCATGACCTTAATGATCTTTAGTAGTTGCGTATGCTTGCTAGAGTTCCAATCATAAGTGCATATGATCCAAGTAGAGAAAGTATGTTAGCTCATGCCTCTCCCTCATGTAAAATTGCAAGATTGATTACCGGTACTTGTTATCGATTGCCTACGGACAAATGACTTTCTTGTTAGCAAAAGCTATCCACTTTTATTACCTTGCAATTTATTTGTAGTTTTATTCTCGCAAAGTACTCATAGTTTTATCCTTGCAAAATAGTTTCATACTTGTTTCCGGTAAAGAAAATGTCAAGTGTGCGTAGAGTTCTATCGGTGGTCGATAGAACTTGAGGGAATATTTGTTCTACATTTAGCTCCTCATTGGGTTCGACACTCTTATTTATTGAAGAAGGATACAAACGATCCCCTATACTTGCGGGTTATCATGCACCCTCACGAATGGCACACCGTACTCGATCGATTCGTTATCCTCTGGATGCTCGACCTTTGACCTGTACGCCCACCACCTCCTCCTGACTTTCGCCTCGAGGGGATGGTTTTGCAATGGAGAAGAGGGAGAGGCGAGACGATGGTCTTGCAATGGAGAAGAGGGAGAGGCGATACGGTATTTTTGCAATGTAGAAGATGGAGAGGAGAGGGGATGGTTTTGCAATGGAGAAGAGGGAGAGGCGAGATGGTGGTTTTGGAATGGAGATGATGGAGAGGAGAGGAGGTGGTTTTGCAATGGAGAAGAGGGAGAGGAGCGTGCTGATATGTCCATTTTGCATCATGTTTTCTTACTGTTATTTATGATGTTTTTATCCATAATAATTCTTTTTGAAGTAATTATAATGCCTTTTCTCTCATAATATGCAAGGTATACACAAAGAGGGAGAATTCCGGCAGCAGGAAATCTGGACCGGGAAAAGCTACGTCAGGCCACATATTTTGCACAACTCCAAACAAGCTAAAACTTCACGGAGATTTTTTTATCAAATATATGAGGAATATTGGAGCAAATAACTACCAGAGGGGGCCACTAGGTGGGCACAACCCACCTGGGCACGCCAGGGAGCCCAGGCGCGCCCTGGTGGGTTGTGCTCACCCAGGCCCACCTACGGTGCCCATATTCTAGTATATAAGTCATTTTTACCTAGAAAAAATAAGAGGAGGACTTTCGGTATGGAGCGCCGCCGTCTCGAGGCGGAACTTGGGCAGGAGCACTTTTGCCCTCCGGCGGAGCGATTTCGCCGGGGGAACTTCCCTCCCGGAGGGGGAAATCGTTGTCATCATCAACAACAACAACTCTCCCATCTTGGGGAGGGCAATCTCCATCAACATCTTCAACAACATTGTCTCCTCTCAAACCCTAGTTCATCACTTGTGTTCAATCTTGTTACCGGAACTATAGATTGGTGCTTATGGGTGACTAGTAGTGTTGATTACATCTTGTAGTTGATTACTATATGGTTTATTTGGTGGAAGATTATATGTTCAGATCCAATATGCTATTTAATACCCCTCTGATCTTGAGCATGATTATCATTTGTGAGTAGTTAATTTTGTTCTTGAGGTCACGGGAGAAATCATGTTGCAAGTAATCATGTGAATTTGGTATGTGTTCGATATTTTGATAGTATGTATGTTGTGATTCCTTCAGTGGTGTCATGTGAAAGTCGAATACATGACACTTAACCATATTTGGGACTAAGGGAATGCATTGTGGAGTAGCAATTAGATGATGGGTTACGAGAGTGACAGAAGCTTAAACCCCAGTTTATGCGCTATTCCATAAGGGACCGATTGGATCCAAAAGTTTAGTGCTATGGTTAGAATTTATTCTTAATACTTTTTCGTAGTTGCGGATGCTTGCGGGAGGGTTAATCATAAGTAGGAGGTTTGTTCAAGTAAGAATAGCAAGTAAGCATCGTCCACCCACATATCAAATTATCAAAGTAGCGATCACAAATAGAACCAACATGGTGAAAGTGACTAGATGAAATTCCCATGTACCCTCAAGAACGCTTTGCTTATCATAAGAAACCATTTTGGCATGTCCCTTTCCTCAAAAGGATTGGGCTACCTTGCTGCACTTTTGTTACTATTATCGTTACTTGCTTGTTACAAATTATCTTGCTATCAAAATACTCTGCTACTTAGAATTTCAGCACTTGCAGACATTACCTTACTGAAAACCACTTGTCATTTCCTTCTACTCTTCGTTGGGTTTGACACTCTTACTTATCGAAAACAGCTACAATTGATCCCCTATACTTGTGGGTCATCAAGGCTATTTTCTGGCACCGTTGCCGGGGAGTGAAGCACCTTTGGTAAGTGGAATTTGGTAAGGAAACATTTATATAGTGTGCTGAAATTTATTGTCACTTGTTACTATGGAAAACAATCCTCTGAGGGGTTTGTTTGGGGTATCCTCACCTCGACCAGAATCAAAATTAGCTACCCCTCAACCTAATGCACCTACTGAAAATATTGAATATGAAATCCCTTCGGGTATGATAGAACAACTGCTAGCTAATCCTTATGCAGGAGATGGAACCGAACATCCTGATATGCACTTGATATATGTAGAACAAATTTGTGGATTGTTCAAGCTTGTAGGTTTACCCATAGATGAAGTTATGAAAAAGTTTTTCCCTTTATCTTTGAAGGGAAAATCATTGGCATGGTATAGGCTATGCGATGATATTGGATCTTGGAATTGGAATCATTTGAAATTGGAGTACCATCAAAAAAATATCATGTGCATCTAGTTCATTGTGATCGGAATTATATATATAATTTTTGGCCTCGTGAAGGAGAAAGTATCGCTCTAGCTTGGGGGAGGCTTAAGTCAATGTTACATTCTTTCCCCAATCATGAGCTCTCAAGAGAAATTATTATCCAGAACTTTTATGCTCGGCTTTCTCGTAATGATCAAACCATGCTCGATACCTCTTGTGTTGGTTCTTTTATGAAGAAGACTATTGAATTCCGGTGGGATCTTTTGGAAAGAATTAAACACAACTCTGAAGATTGGGAACTCGACGAAGGAAAAGAGTCAGGTATTACACTTAAGTATGATTGTGTTAAATCTTTTATGGATACCGATGCTTTTCAAAAGTTTAGCACTAAATATGGACTTGACTCTGAGATAGTAGCCTCCTTTTGGAATCATTTGCTACTCATGTTGATCTCCCTAAAGAGAAGTGGTTTAAATATCACCCACCTATTAAAGAAGAAATTAAAGAACATGTGCCAGTTAAAGTAGAAACTATACTTTACAATGTTGATCCTATTGTTCCTTCTGCTTATATTGAGAAACCACCTTTCCCTGTTAGGATAAAGGAACATGTTAAAGTTCCAACTGTGGTCAACAAAAGCTATATTAGAACACCTAAATTTGATTAACAAATTAAAGTAAAAACTAGTATTGCTATGGTTAAAGATCTCTTGGAAGAAGATGTAGATGGGCATGTTATTTACTTCTGTGAAGAAGCTGCTAGAATTGCCAAACTTGGTAAAAAGGATAAAGATAGACCTGTTGCTGGCATGCTTGTTATCTCAGTTAAAATAGGAGATCATTGTTATCATGGTTTATGTGACATAGGTGCTAGTGTGAGTGTTATTCCTTACACTTTATATCAAGAACTTATGAATGACATGGCACCTGCAGAGATAGAAGACATAGATGTTACTATTAAACTTGCTAATAGAGACACTATATCACCAATTGGGATTGTTAGAGATGTTGAAATCTTGTGTGGGAAAATAAAATGGGTTTTTACCATTTATGCCATAGGTTGTGTCCCACTACTCAGTTTTGCCACTAGGAATTTCAACTGCTCAAAAATGCCATCGCTTTGTTAGACACATGTTCAAAAATACCACTGGGCACCATTACTATGATCTCAAATCTCTTTTGTCATGTTACAATGACATAAATACCTATGAACCAGCATGCCAGCTCTCCTTCTATCTTACCACAATAAAGTGTGGGGCCCACTCGATCCCAACAACGTTCTTATTTTTCTATAAAATTATTCGCTTGGTTACTCCTGACAAGTGGGGCCACACTTATCATTGTGAGATAGAGAGAACTGACATGTGGGTCTAGGCTTATTTTTGTCATATAACATGGTCAATGAGTTTGATGTGAAAATAACTATGTCTAATGGCATTTTTGAGGAAACATCTAACAGAACGATGGCATTTTTGAGCAAACATCTCACGAATCGATGGCATTTTTAAGTAGTTGTAATTTCTAATGGCAAAACTGATTAGTGGGACACAACTAGTGGCAAAAATGATAAAAACCCAAATAAAATACCCTACTGATTTTCTTGTTCTTTGTTCCCCACAAGACGACTTTTGTCCCATTATCTTTGGTAGACCTTTCTTGAACACTGTTAATGCTAAAATAGATTGTAAGAAACAAACTATCGGTGTTAGTTTTGGTGATGAGTCTCATGAGTTTAATTTTTCCAAGTTTAGTAGAAAGCTTCATGAAAAATAATTGCCTAGTAAAGATGAATTAATTGGTCTTGCTTCTATTGTTGTGCCTCCTACTGATCCACTAGAACAATATTTGCTACACCATGAAAATGATTTACATATGCATGAAAGAAATGAAATAGATAAGATTTTCTTTGAACAACGTCCTCTCCTTAAACACAATTTGCCTACTGAAACTCTAGGAGGTACTCCTCGACCTAAAGGTGGTCGTGTGTTTGAATTAAAATAATTGCTAGACACTTTGAAATATGCTTATCTTGATGAAAAGAAGATATATCTTGTTATTATTAGTGCTAATCTTTCAGAACATGATGCATAAAGATTATTGAAAGTTCTAAGGAAGCACTGAGCTGCTATTGGATATACTCTTGATGATTTAAAGGGTATTAGTGCCACTCTATGTCAGCACAAAATTAATATGGAACCTAATGCTAAATTTGTTGTTAATCACCAACGTCGGGTAAATCCAAAAATGAAGGAAGTGGTAAGAACGGAAATCTTAAAACTTCTGGAAGTAGTTATAATCTATCCTATAGTTGATAGTAGATGGGTAAGTCCTGTTCATTGTGTCCCTAAGAAAGGAGGTATAACTGTTGTTCCGAATGATAAAAATGAACTTATTCCACAAAGAATTGTTACAGGTTATAGAATGGTAATTGATTTTAGAAAATTAAACAAAGAAACTATAAAGGATCATTACCCTCTGCCTTTTATTGATCAAATGCTAGAAAGATTATCTAAGAACACACATTTTTGCTTCCTTGATGGATACTCTGGTTTTCCACAAATACATGTTTCTCAACCGGATCAAGAAAAGACTACTTTTACTTGTCCCTTTGGAACTTATGCTTATAGATGTATGCCTTTCGGTTTATGTAATGCACCTGCTACTTTTCAAAGATGTATGACTGCTATATTGTCTAACTTTTTTGAAAAGATTGTTAAGGTTTTCATGGATGATTTCTCTGTTTATGGGAAGTCTTTTGATGATTGTCTAAGCAATCTTGATCGAGTTTTGCAGAGATGTGAACAAACAAATCTTGTCTTGAATTGGGAGAAGTGCCACTTTATGGTTAATGAAGGCATCGTATTGGGTCATAAAATTTCTGAAAGAGGTATTGAAGTGGACAAAGCAAAGGTTGATGCAATGGAGAAAATGTCATGTCCTAAAGATGTAAAAGGTATTCGTAGTTTCTTAGGTCATGCTGGTTTCTATAGGAGATTTATCAAAGACTTTTCTAAAATTTCTAGGCCTCTTACAAATATTTTGCAAAAGGATATTCCTTTTGTTTTTGATGACGGTTGTTTAGAAGCCTTTGAAGCACTCAAGAAAGCCTTAATTTCTGCACCTATTGTTCAACCACCTGATTGGAGCTTGCCTTTTGAAATTATGTGTGATGCTAGTGATTATGTTGTTGGTGATGTTCTAGGACAAAGAGTTGATAAGAAACTGAATGTTATTCATTATGCTAGTAAAACTCTAGACAGTGCTCAACGAAACTATGCTACTACTGAAAAATAATTCTTAGCAGTGGTGTTTGCTTGTGATAAATTTAGACCTTATATTCTTGATTCCAAAGTAATTGTTCACACCGATCATGCTACTATTAAATATCTTATGGAAAAGAAAAATGCTAAACCTATACTTATTCATTGGGTTCTCTTGTTACAAGAATTTGATTTACATATCATTGATAGAATAGGAGTTGAGAACCCCGTATCTGATAATTTATCTAGGCTTGAAAATGTGCTTGATGACCCACTACCTATTGATGATAGTTTTCCTGATGAGCAGTTAGCTGCAATAAATGTTGCTCATAATACTCCTTGGTATGCTGGCTATGCTAATTACATTGTTGCTAAATATTTACCACCTAGCTTTAATTATCAACAAAAGAAAAAAAAAATTCTTTTATGATTTAAGACATTACTTTTGGGATGACCCACATCTTTATAAAGAAGGAGTAGATGGTATTATCAGACGTTGTGTACCTGATTATGAACAGGGACAAATCCTACGGAAATGTCACTCTGAAGCTTATGGAGGGCATCATGTCGGAGATAGAACTTCTCACAAGGTATTGCAATCTACATTTTTTTGGCTTGCTCTCTTCAAGAATGCCTGTAAGTTCATCTTATCTTGTGATGAATGTCAAAGAATAGGTAATATCGGTAAGCGTCAAGAAATGCCTATGAATTATTCACTTGTTGTTGAACCATTTGATGTTTGGGGAATTGATTACACGGGACCTTTTCCTTCCTCTAATGAGTATACACATATTTTGGTTGCTGTTGATTATGTTACTAAATGGGTAGAAGCTATTCCAACCAGTAGTGCTGATCACAACACCTCTATTAAAATGCTTAAGGAAGTTATTTTCCCAAGGTTTGGAGTCCCTAGATACTTAATGACTGATGGTGGTTCACACTTTATTCATGGTGCTTTCCGTAAAATGCTTGCCAAGTATGATGTTAACCATAGAATTGCATCACCTTATCATCCTTAGTCTAGTGGTCAAGTTGAACTTAGCAATAGAGAAATAAAATTAATTTTGCAAAAGACTGTCAATAGGTCCAGGAAGAATAGGTCTAAGAAATTAGATGATGCACTTTGGGCTTATAGAACAGCATATAAAAATCATATGGGTATGTCTCCTTATAAAATGGTTTATGGAAAAGCTTGTCATTTGCCTCTTGAGTTAGAACATAAAGCATATTGGGCCATCAAAGAGGTCAACTATGATTTAAAACTTGCTGGTGAAAAGAGGTTATTTGATATTAGCTCATTAGATGAATGGAGAACCCAAGCTTATGAAAATGTAAAATTATTCAAAGAAAAAGTTAAAAGATGGCATGGCAAAACAATCCAAAAGCGTGAGTTTAAAGTCGGAGAATATGTTCTTTTGTACAACTCTCGTTTGAGATTCTTTGCGGGAAAACTCCTCTCAAAATGGGAAGGCCCCTACATTATCGAGGATGTTTATTGGTCTGGAGCCATCAAAATAAATAATGTCGAAGGTACTAACCCAAAGGTTGTCAATGGGCAACGAATAAAACATTATATCTTACGTACACCCATTAACGCTGAAAGTAATATTATCCAAACTATGGCACCGGAAAAACACATAAAAGAGTCCTTCTGGAACACTCCAGAATCGTGAAAATAAGGAGGTACGTGATACGGTAAGTAAACGGACTCGGAAAAATCCGCAAAAATAACTTTTGTCAGTTTTGGAATATTTAGAAAAATAGGAAAATAAGAAACTACCGGGAAGCGTACCCTGGTGGGCACAAGACACCAGGGCGCGGTTGTGCCCACCTGGGACACCTTTCGGTCTCTGTTTTTCTTCCATTTGCTTGCCCCCCAAGATAAAAGTCTATATATACTTCTCGAACCTGTTGATCACCGTATCACGAAGAAATCCTCTGTTCTCTTTTCTTATTGTTTTCCGCCAGATCCCATCTACCATGGCCACCTCAAGCTCCTCCAAGGACAAGTTCTTCAAGAACGTCATCAACCCATATCTGCGGGAGGTGGTGCAGCACCCTCAGGCCATCCAGATGCATGAGGGGGTGCTTCACCTTCGTGATGTGCCATGTCCCAAGGGAACGGGAACCGTGGAGGATAGACTTGAAGCTATGGAGCAAGATGTCTCCTGGTGCAATCGGATGGTGGAGTGTGGGCTCAATGCCAATCACCTCATGATCACGGACCTCTCCCATGATCTCAAGGTGGATGGCAAGCCCATGAAGGATATCATCTTCACCCTCAATGGGCAAATCAACTCTCTCCAAAGCCAGATCTATTAACCGGAAACATGATACATGTGTGAATACATAAACAAACAGATTGTCACTAGTATGCCTATACTTGACTAGCTCGTTGATCAAAGATGGTTATGTTTCCTAACCATAGACTTGAGTTGTCATTTGATAAACGGGATCACATCATTAGGAGAATGATGTGATTGACTTTACCCATTTCGTCAGCTTAGCACTTGATCGTTTTAGTTTACTGCTATTGCTTTCTTCATGACTTATACATGTTCCTATGACTATGAGATTATGTAACTCCCGATTACCGGAGGAACACTTTGTGTGCTACCAAATGTCACAACATAACTGGGTGATTATAAAGGTGCTCTACAGGTGTCTCCGTTGGTACTTGTTGAGTTGACATAGATCAACATTAGGATTTGTCACTCCGATTGTCGGAGAGGTATCTCTGGGCCCACTCGGTAATGCACATCACCATGAGCCTTGCAAGCATTGTAACTAATGAGTTAGTTGTGGTATGATGCATTACAGAACGAGTAATGAGACTTGCCTGTAACGAGATTGAACTAGGTATTGAGATACCGACAATCGAATCTCGGGCAAGTAACATACGATGACAAAGGGAACAATGTATGTTGTTATGCGGTTTGACCAATAAAGATCTTCGTAGAATATGTGGGAGCCAATATGAACATCCAGGTTCCGCTATTGGTTATTGACCGGAGACGTGTCTCGGTCATGTCTACATAGTTCTCGAACCCGTAGGGTCCGCACGCTTAAAGTTCGGTGACGATCGGTATTATGAGTTTTTGTGTTTTGATGTACCGAAGGTAGTTCGGAGTCCTGGATATGATCACGGACATGACGAGGAGTCTCGAAATGGTCGAGACGTAAAGATCGATATATTGGACGACTATACTCAGACACCGGAAGTGTTCCGGGTGATTTCGGAGAAAACCGGAGTGTCGGAGGGTTACCGGACCCCCCCCCCCTGGAGAAATAATGGGCCTTATGGGCCTTAGTGGAGAGAGAGAGGGATTGCCTAGGGCAGGCCACGTGCCCCTCCCCCTCTAGTCTGAATTGGACTATGAGAGGGGGGGCGGCGCCCCCCTTTCCTTCTCCCTCTCCCCCTTCCTTTCCCCCTCCTTGTAGGAGTAGGAAAGAGGGGAGTCCTACTCCTACTAGGAGGAGGACTCCTCCTCCTGGCGCGCCATAGAGGGCCAGCCTGCCTCCTCCCTTGCTCCTTTATATACGGGGGCAGGGGGCACCTCTAGACAGACAAGTTGATCATTGATCCCTTAACCGTGTGCGGTGCCCCCTCCACCATAATCCACCTCGATCATATCGTAGCGGTGCTTAGGCAAAGCCCTGCATCGATAGCAACATCATCACCGTCAACACACCGTCGTGCTAACGGAACTCTCCCGTGAAGCTCTGCTGGATCGGAGTTCGTGGGACGTCATCGAGCTGAATGTGTGCTGAACTCGGAGGTGCCATGCGTTCGGTACTTGGATCGGTCGGATCGTGAAGACCTTCGACTACATCAACCGCGTTCTCATAAGGCTTCCGCTTATGGTCTACGAGGGTACGTGGACGATACTATTCCCTCTCGTTGCTATGCATCACCATGATCTTGCGTGTGCGTAGGATTTTTTTTTGAAATTACTACGTTCCCCAACAGGAAGGGCACGTGTCATAGTAGAGGCGCGCATGTAGCATGTACACGTACGTACAGCCAGGGTGCAAGAAAGTAAATACAGCCACGTACATACATGCAGGCGAGGTCTTGAACACTTACTCGCGCATACGTACAGCCAGGGCTCATGTACATGGCTGGGTCAGAACAGAGAAACTGTGTCGTCGTGTTCATCGGGAGGCAACGGAATGCGTCATGTTCATCGGGAGCCAACCGGCTTGGACAGAACAACCGATCAAAACGAGGCCTGGCGTACCGCAGAACGGAGGAAACAGCCTTGTGTTTGACCGCCTACGGTCGAAACGAGATCATGTTCACCGGGAGGGGTGTGGCATACCGCAAAATGGAGGAAACGGACTTCTCTTCGACCTCCTACAGTCAAAACAGGGTCTTGTTGATCGGGAGGGGTGTGGCATAACGCAAAACGGAGGAAACAGACTTGTGTTGGAGTGCTACGGTTGAAACGGGGTTCCTGTTCATCGGGAGGGGTGTGGCGTACCGCAAAACGGGACTCCACAGACTACTATTCATCTCCACCATCGACTGCCTCCACGGGCTACTGTTCATCCACCGTCAACCTCCTCCAGCCTCCACCTGCGACTGTTCATCCATGGCATCTCCCTCCTGCCTCCACCAGCTACTGTTCATCCACGGGCTCCTGTTCATCCAGCCTCCACCGCTCCTCCACCAACTACTATTCAACCAGCCCTCTCCACGGGGTCCTGTTCAACCACCCCTCCATGGGCTACTGTTCATCCAGCCCTCCACCGGCTACAGTTCATCCCGCCCTTCAGGGGGTCCTGTTCATCCACCCCCAACCGGCTCGATCGCTTAGAGTCCTGTTCATCCAGCCCCCACCAGGAAATGTTCATCCAACCCCCCAAAAATGCTCACTGTTCATCAAGAGGCAGCAGGTTCCATCGTCTACAGTTAGCAGCAATAGTGAAGCAATCGCTCGATCGAGTTCAGTTAACAGCCAGATCGATCAATCGCTCAGGTTCAGTAACGCGTAGCCTGCAGTGCAATCTCTCAGGTTCAGTTAGAGCCCAATGCCTCGCACCCACGTGCATACGTGTACGAGAGAAACACACATCGCTTGGCCCCGACCACCCACTGTAACCGGGAACTCCCCGATATTTTCCACGCCCTCGCTTCTACCACGGTTTTTTCTGTCATGGACGGCCCAAAGAATGTTATGTAGTTGCGTCTCCAGCCCACCCAGGACGAAAAGCCCATTTTCTGTCATGATTTTTGTCATAGAAGTAGGATCCCACCACATCTATAATGGTACCGGGTTTTGTCACAATTATCATCATAGAAGTGTCATAAGCATGACAGGAAAAAAATTGTACGTCCCAAAATTTCATGGATGTGTCTTTTTTTTGTAGTGCATGACGATGTGAACTATAGGTGTTATTCACATGGCGATGTGAACTAGATTATTGACTCTGGTGCAAGTGGGAGACTGAAGGAAATATGCCCTAGAGGCAATAATAAAGTTGTTATTTTATATTTCCTTATATCATGATAAATGTTTATTATTCATGCTAGAATTGTATTAACCGGAAACTTGATACATGTGTGGATACATAGACAAAACACCGTGTCCCTAGTAAGCCTCTACTAGACTAGCTCGTTAATCAAAGATGGTTAAGTTTACTAACCATAGGCATGTGTTGTCATTTAATGAAGTTTTATTGCAATTGCTTTCTTCATGTCATATACATATTCCTTTAACTATGAGATTATGCAACTCCCGGATACCAAAGGAATACCTTGTGTGCTATCAAACGTCACAACGTGACTTGGCTATTATAAAGATACTCTACAGGTATCTCCGAAGGTGTTTGTTGGGTTGGCATAGATCGAGATTAGGATTTGTCACTGTGAGTATCGGATAGGTATCTCTGGGCCCTCTCGGTAATGCACATCATAATAAGCCCTGCAAGCAATGTGACTAATGACTTAGTTGCGAGATGATGCATTACGGAACGAGTAAAGAGACTTCCCGGTAACAAGATTGAACTAGGTATGAAGATACCGACAATCGAATCTCAGGCAAGTAACATACCGATGACAAAGGGAATAACTTATGTTGTCATTATGGTACGAGCGATAAAGATCTTCGTAGAATATGTGGGAACCAATATGAGCATACAGGTTCCACTGTTGGTTATTGAGCGGAGAGGTGTCTCGGTCATGTCTACATAGTTCTCGAACCCGCACGGTCCGCACGCTTAACGTTCGATGAGGATTTTGTATTATGTGAGTTATGTGATTTGGTGAACGAATGTTGTTCGGAGTCCCGGATGAGATCACGGACATGAAGACGAGTCTCGAAATGGCCGAGAGGTAAAGATTCATATATAGGATGATGATATTCAAACACCGGAAGTGCTCTGGGGGTACCGGGTACATATCGGGTCACCAGAAGGGGTTCTGGGCATCGCCCCGGTAACTACATGGGCCTAATGGGCCAAGGGGACAGACCAGCCCCTAGGGGCTGGTGCACCCCATGTAGGCCGAAATAGGGGAGAAGGAAAGAGGAGAAGAGGGAAAGGAAGGGGAGGGATTCGGCCTCCCCTTCCTTCTCTCCTCCTTACTCCTTCCTTCCCCCTTTGGATGAATAAGGAATGGGGAGGCCGAATAGGGAGGCGCGCAAGTAGGATTCCTACTAATTGGGGCGCCCCCTTGGCTGCCTCTCCTCCCCACCAACCTATATATAGAGGGGGTGCACCGCTAGAACACACAACATTGATTCCTAGCCATGTGCGGTGCCGCCCTCCATAGTTTACGCCTCTGGTCTTATTGTCGTAGTGCTTAGGCAAAGCCCTACACGGATCACTTCACCATCACCCTCACCACGCCATCGTGCTGACGAAACTCTCCCTCACACTTTGCTGGACCAAGAGTTCGAGGGACGTCATCGAGCTGAACGTGTGCCAAACTCGAAGGTGTCGTATGTTCGGTGCTTTATCGGTCGGAACGAGAAGAAGTTTGACTACATCAACCGCCTTGTGAAACGCTTACGCTTTCGGTCCACGAGGGTATGTGGACACACTTGATAACCCACAAGTATAGGGGATTGCAACAGTTTTCGAGGGTAGAGTATTCAACTCAAATTTATAGATTCGGCACAAGGGGAGCCAAAGAATATTTGAAGGTATTAGCAGTTGAGTTGTCAATTCAACCACGCCTAGAGATTAATTATCTGCAGCAAAGTGATCAGTAGCAAAGTAGTATGATAATTTTGATAATAGTAGCAACAGCAACGGTAACGGTAACAGTGATAGCAGTAATTTTGTAGCAAGTGTAACAGTGATGATAGCAGTAGTAACTTAGCAAGAATAATATAGGATAGATTCATAGGCATTGGATTGGTGACTTGTTGGATGAGATTCATCATGAGACAGTTATAACCTAGGGCGATACGGCACTAGCTCTAGTTCATCAATATAATGTAGGCATGTGTTTTGTAAATAGTCATACGTGCTTATGGAAAGAACTTGCATGACATCTTTTGTCCTACCCTCCCATGGCAGCGGGGTCCTGTTAGAAACTAAGGGATATTAAGGCCTCCTTTGAATAGAGAACTGGAACAAAGCATTAACACATAGTGAATACATGAACTCCTCACACTACGATCATCATCGGGAGTGGTCCCGACTATTGTCACTCCGGGGTTGCCGGATCATAACATGTAGTAGGTGACTATAACTTGCAAGATCAGATCTAGAACATGGATATAATGGTGATAACATAAACGGTTTAGATCTGAAATTATGGCACCCGGGCCCAAAGTGACAAGCATTAAGCATGGCAAAGTCATAGCAACATCAATCTTAGAACATAGTGGATACTAGGGATCAAGCCCTAACAAAACTAACTCGATTACATGATGAATCTCATCCAACTCTTCACCGACCAGCGATCCCGCGAAGGAATTACTCACTCCCGGTGGGGAGCATCATGGAATTGGCAATGGAGAAGGGTTGGTGATGACGTAGAACGAAGATCCCCCTCTCCGGAGCCCCAAACGGACTCCAGATCTGGTCTCCCGATGAAGAACAGGAGGTGATGGCGGCTTCGTCTCATGGATCGCGATAATTCTTCTCCTTGATTTTTTCTGGAAAAATGGGATTTTATAGCGTCGGTTTCAGGGTTTGCGGGGCCACCAGGTGGGGACAACCCACCTGGGCACACCAGGAGAGGGGGTGCGCCCTGGTGGGTTATGCCCACCCAGGTGCCCCTCTCTGGTACATCTTGGCTCCAGAAATTCTTGTTTATTGTATAAAAATTCCTAGCAAAGCTTCGTTCCATTCCAAGAAGTTTTATTTCTGCACAAAAACAACACCATGGTAGTTCTGCTAAAAACTGCGTCAGCCCGGGGTTAGTTTCATTCAAATCATGCAAATTAGAGTCTAAAACAAGAGGAAAATCGTTAGGAAAAGTAGATACGTTGGAGACGTATCAACTCCCTCAAGCTTAAACATTTGCTTGTCCTCAAGCAATTCAGTTGATAAACTAAAACTGAAAAAGAAAATCTTTTACGAACTATTTTGCTCTTGTTTGCATAAATAAGCTTAAACAGCACCCAGGTTTTTAGCCAACATTATAACTAACCATGCGGACAATAACTCTTAAAGATTATATTAACTCATACCAATGACATAATGAGCTAGCGAGCAATAATAAGGTATCTCAAACGGCAACACGTTGTCAAAACAACCATGATATAGTATGACAATAGAGGTATCTCACTAGCCCTTTCTGAGACCGCAAAACATAAATGCGGAGCACCTCCAAAGTTCAAGCAGTGACTAAACATTGTAATTCATGGTAGAAAAGATCCAGTCATGATGCACCCAACATTAGCTACACACAATGCATAAGTCATGACAGTTGTGTTCTCAGGTTCTGGCGCTTGTTTTAGAAGGTGATGACACAACATAAAAGTAAATAGATAGTCCCTTCGCAGAGGGAAGCAGTGATTTGCAGAGGTGCCAGAGCTCAAGTTTTAAAACAGAGGTAAATGATATTTTGAGACATGCACCCTTCTCATTTACTTCACGACCATCAGTTATCAATATCTTCCATGCTAAGCACGCTAGTGGTGGTTCCCAAGCGATAGAAGTAAAGGTTTTGACTTCATTGGGAGTTTCTGTTTGATTATTTGAGAGATTAACTCTTTTTGTGTTTGCAGTTTGGGACTGGGCATCCCTATTACCACCCTTTTATCGTGTGATGGCAAGTGAATAAACACTCGACTTGAGAATAACCCGCTTAGCATGGAAGATACTGACCACCTCCTATCGTTTTGTGAACGATCCAGGCACACAAAAAGGATATTTTTTAGAAGTTTTTAGAGGTGGCACATGCAAATTTACTTAGAACGGCATGGTAATACTGTATATAGGTAGGTATGGTGGACTCATCTGGAATAACTTTGGGTTAAAGGTTTTTGATGTACAAACAGAATTCTCACTTAGTACAGGCGAAGGCTAGCAATTAGATTGAGAAGCGGTCAGCTAGAGAGCAACAACGATCATGAACATGCATTATGCATAAGTAACATTGGACACTCGCATGAGTAGGATATGAACACCATGAACATAAATATCATAGAGACTATGTTGGTTTTGATTCAACTACATGCATGAACATGTGCCAAGTCAAGCCACTCAAACATTCAAAGGAGGATACCATATCATCATACTACATCACAATCATTTTAACGCAATGTTGATATCCAAGATAAATCATTATTCACTCCCAGCTACTTATGCATGGCATGAGAAACTATAATCTCTAATTGTCATTGCAAACATGTTTAATCATAATGGGCTGAATCATGGATACTAGGCTAAACATATTTACACAAACAAAAGAAGTCGAGTTCATACCAGTTTCTCTCTGCCACGGCCAGTTCAACGAATGTCATCATTATTGCCTTTCACTTGCACGACTAAATGATATGAAAATAATAATAGTGCAAGAGAGTGCCATGGACTAAGCTGGAATCTGGAAAACATTTTATTCAATGGGAGAAGACAAGGTAAAATGGGCTCTTTATTAGATCAACAGTTATTCATATGAGAGTCACTCAACATTTTCATCATGGACTTCTCCTTGGTACGACTCAAATAAAAGAAAAGAAATTCAGAGAAACACACTGAAATATTTTTGGAGTTTTTTGGTTTTCTTGAACAAGCAAATAAAAAGGGAAAAGCAAAAACGAGAAAAACTATTTACATGGGAAAGCTCCCAACAAGCAAAAGAAGAACAAGGACATCTTTTTGGGTTTTCTTTTTAGTACTACAACTAAGCATGCATAGAAAGTAAATTAACTACAACTTTTTTTGTTTTTCTAAAAATTTTCAAACACATAAGAAGAAAGCAAGAAAAATAAATATAAACATGGATGATACAATGAAAAAGTGTGAACACCGACAAATGGAATAAGTGGACATGAATGTAATATCGGTGAGAACACATACTCCCCCAAGCTTAGGCTTTTGGCCTAACTTGGTAGTCCATCAGTAGCTCGATGGTAGTAGGGGTACTGAGGAGCGGGCATCCACTGATCCCACTGCTGAGGCTCCTCCTCTACCTCTGCAGTAGCCTGAGCGTTCTGGTAGGCGATGATGTCCGCAGGCATAATCCTATATCCACCCCTGGCAACAAAATCAAACAAAGTAGGAACAGGCAACGGTATAATATCACAAGTTTCAATGCTAAAAACCACGTTATATGGGATAGGAATGTCAGGAGAATCTTTATCAGTGAAATGGTGGTGATCCATGGCTATGCAGTCTAGGTAAACTTTGGTTAGAGAGTAATCATGATGGCGTATCTCAACATTAAAGTGAGCCGCCAAACGAGTAGCAAAAATCCCACCATGTATTTTACCCTTGGATTTATTAATGTGGAGGCGACGAGCCATAATAGCTCCCAAGCTATAAGTGTTGTCGCCCTCTAGTGCACGACGTAAAACAGCAAGGTCTGGTGAACTGAGTGCACCCACCTTCTCTCTAGCAAGCAAGCATTTTGTAATGAAAAGAGCAAAGTAATGAACAACGGGAAAATGCAAGCCAGCGGCAGTGATAGCTGACACCCCTCTCTCATCTCCCACTGTCAAGGTGCGGTAAAAGGCCTCAAACTTAGTCGGCCTAGGCTCGGCTAAGCTCCCATCAGAAGGGATCATGCATATGTTACAAAACTCAGTAAGTGGTATCTGATGCTTTTCAGCATATAAATCAAAACACACTTCAGGAGAATTATTCCTAGGAAGGAAAGTAAAACTTTGAACAAAGATATTTGTGAGGGTTTGATGTTGTTCACACTCATCTGCGATGAAGTCAGTGAGGCCGGCATTAGCAGCATATTGTGTGAACTCCTGAAGGATTCTAGCCTCTTCCAGGAACAGGGTGTGCGGCCATTCACACGGTTGTACTTCCGCCAACCTTCGAGGGTGGAGATCACTGTCAGATGACCCCCCAATAACACCCTTGGAGTTCTTCCTAGAGCCAAACTTCCTAAAGATATTCATGGTTTTCCTATGAACAAAAATTCTAAAATTTATTAGCCCACAAAATGTTCTCAGCATAACTTCACAAAAATGATACCAACTACTCATAGGGATACACAGAGGCCATAGCAAGCATTCAAACTACTTAGAACACTAAGAACTCAACATGCAAGCTCATCTACATTAGCACCAAGAGTAGCTAATTATTCAAAATATAAACCACTAAAACAAAAACTAATTGGACAAACGGTGGAGTCACATACCAAGCAACAATCCCCCGAAACAGTTCGGAAATGGAGCTTCCAGCAAAGAGATCGAAATCCGCGGGTTTGAGAGCAAGAACACGAGAGAGAGAGAGAGAGAGAGAGAGAGAGAGCAATGGGGCTTTTTTCTGGAGGTAAGTGATGATGTGGTATGAAGATATAAGTGAGGGGGGGCACGTGGGGACCACAACCCACTAGGGCGCGCCTAGGGGTACTGGCGCGCCCAGGTGGGTTGTGCCCACCTGGTGCACCTCCCTCTGATGTTATTTGCACCAAAAATTCAGAAATATTCAGAAAAAATCTTATTAAATTTTCAGGGCATTCCGAGAACTTTTATTTTTGGGTCATTTTTTTGTTGCACGGGAAATTCAGAAAACAGATAAAACATGGCATTTTATTTTATTTAACTAATAAAAACATAAAACAAAAAGTAGGGACAGAAGGTAGTGCTTACTAAATTCATCAACTTCATACCGCTCAAAAATGATCCATTAATAAGGTTGATCAACTCTTATTAACAACCACTTTCGATTAGCATGAAACCGAAGAACTTTCATAAATCACTATGTTACCTCAATGGGGATATGAATGTCCCCAACAATAAGCATTTCATATTTATTTTTGGCAGTACATAGAGGTATTTGAAAACTTCCAATAGTGATTGTCAGAGATTTTTCAACAACATTAATACCATTCACTTGGAATTGTTTCTTCGGAAAGTGCACCGTATGCTCATTACCATTGATATGAAAAGTGACCTTGCTTTTATTGCAATCAATAGCATCCCCTGCAGTATTCAAGAAGGGTCTACCAAGGATAATCGACATGTTGTTGTCCTCGGGCATCTCAAGTATAACAAAGTTAGTCAAAATAGTAACATTAGCAACAACAACGGGCACATCCTCACAGATACCAATAGGTATGGCAGTTGATTTGTCAGCCATTTGAAAAGATATTTCAATAGGGATGAGTTTATTCAAATCAAGTCTTTTATATAAAGAGAAAGGCATAACACTAACACCAGCTCCTAAATCACACAAAGCAGTTTTCACATAATTCTTTTGATGGAGCAAGGTATAGTTGGTATTCCCGGATCTCCAAGTTTTTTAGGTACTCCATCTTTAAAAGTATAATTAGCAAGCATAGTGGACATCTCAGCTTCCAGTATTTTTCTTTTATTAGTGATGATGTCTTTCATATACTTTGCATAAGGAGGCATTTTCAAGATATCAGTCAAGCGAGTACGCAAAAAGACTGGCCTCGGCATTTCAGCAAAGCGTTCAAATTCTTCATCACCACTCTTTTTAGTTGACTTGGGTAGAAAAGGCATTGGTTTTTGAACCCATAGTTCTCTTTCTTTACTGTGTTTTCTAGCAACTAAGTCTCTTTTGTCATACCTTTTATTCTTAGGTTGTGGGTTATCAAGATCAACAGGTGGTCTATCTCAACATCATTGTCTGGTTCTTTATTATTTGGTTGAGAGTATTCATACACATCAGCATTATCTTTTTCATTATCACTAAGTGAATGTTCATTACCAGACTGAGTTTCAGCATTAGAGATAGAAGTTAACTTATCATTATCAGGAGATTTTTCTATTCCAGGTTCACTAGAAGCATGCAAAGTCCTATCATTTTTCTTCTTCTTTTTCTTTTTAGAAGGACTAGGTGCACTAGTGTTAGCTCTTTGTGAATCTTGTTTAATTCTTTTTGGGTGTCCCTCAGGATAAAGTGGTTCCTGAGTCATTTTACCTCCTCTAGTTGCAACTCTGACAACAAAGTCATGCATATTATTATTCATTTCATCACACAACTCTCTTTGTGATTTAGCAACTTGTTCTAACTGAGTTTGAACCATAGAAGCATGCTTTCCAACACCTCTAACATCATTTGATATTCTAAATAACAAGTCACTCAAGCGAGCAATCATATCAGAATTATATTTCAATTGTTTCATAACATTTGCATTGAAGTGATCTTGTTTTCTAATATATTTTTCAAACTCACAAAGGCATTGACTAGGATGCATATTGAGAGGATAGTCATTATCATTGAATTTCATAAGAGAATTTACCTCTACCACCTTAGGAGATGGTGTTGTATTAAGCCCATGTATTTCTTCAATAGGAAGTAAATTTTTAACATCCTCAGATTTAATACCTTTTTTCTTCATAGATTTCTTTGCCTCTTGAATATCTTCAGGACTGAGATATAATATACCCCTCTTCTTTGGAGTGGGTTTAGCCGGTGGTTCATGAAGAGTCCACTCATCATAATTTTTCAGTATGTTATTCAATAATTCTTCAGCTTGACCAATAGTTCGTTCCCTGAAAACACAACCAGCACAACTATCTAGGAAATCCCTAGACGCATCGGTTAGTCCATTATAGAAGATATCAAGTATTTCATTTTTCTTAAGAGGATGATCAGGCAAAGCATTAAGCAATAGGCAAAGCCTCCCCAAGCTTGTGGGATACTCTCTTCTTTAATTTGAAAAAAGTTAAATATTTCCTACAGGGCAGCTTGTTTCTTATGAGCTGGGAAATATTTTTCAGAGAAGTAATAAATCATATCCTGGGGACTACACACACAACCAGGAGCAAGAGTATTGTACCAAGCTTTAGCATCACCCTTTAATGAGAAAGGAAATAATTTGAGAATAAAGTAATAGCGAGTTTTCTCATCATGAGTAAAAAGGGTGGCTATGTCATTCAACTTAGTAGGATGTGCCACAATAGTTTCAGTTTTATAACCATGGAAAGGATCCGATTCAACCAAAGTAATTAACTATGGGTCGACAGAGAATTCATAATCCTTATCATCAATAAAGATAGGTGAAGTAGCAAACTTAGGATCATATTTCATTCTAGCATTCAGAGATTTTTCTTTATACTTGCATAATAATTTCTCTAGATCATCTCTATCCTTACAAGCAAGAATATCTCTAGTTGTCTCCTCATTCATAACATAACATAACCTTCCGGTACCTTAGGCAATTCATATCTAGGAAGGCTAGTTCTAGCAGGTGTTTCAGGAGATTCAGTTTCAAGCTCATGATCAGATTCAACAACATCATGTTGTATTACTCTAGCAATTTGTTTATCAAGAAATTCACCAAGTGGCACATCATCATTATCAAGCAAGGTACTAGCATCATCAATAACTTGAGACATATCAGAATTAATAGCATGTGGTGGTGTTGCAAGTTTACTCATAATAGAAGGTGAATCAAAAGCAGAATTGGATAGTAGTTCCTTACCTCCCCTCGTCTTTGAGGGAAATGTCTTAGCCTTAGCATCCTTCAGATTCTTCATAGTGATAATATGATAATAATCCCAAGTGACTCAACAAATATAGCTATGCTCCACGGCAACAGCGCCAGAAAAAGGTCTTGATAACCCACAAGTAAAGGGGATCGCAACAGTTTTCGAGGGTAGAATATTCAACCCAAATTTAAAGATTCGACACAAGGGGAGCCAAAGAATATTTGAAGGTATTAGCAGCTGAGTTGTTAATTCAACCACACCTGGAGCTTAATTATCTGCAACAAAGTGATCAGTAGCAAAGCAGTATGATAGTTTTGATAATAGTAGCAGCAGCAATGGTAACGGTAACAGTGATAGCAGTAATTTCGTAGCAAGTGTAACAGTGATGATAGCAGTAGTAACTTAGCAAGAACAATATAGGATAAATTCATAGGCATTGGATCAGTGACTTGTTGGATGATATTCATCAGACAGTTATAACCTAGGGCGATACGGCACTAGCTCCAGTTCATCAATATAATGTAGGCATGTATTCCGTAAATAGTCATACGTGCTTATGGAAAGAACTTGCATGACATCTTTTGTCCTACCCTCCCGTGGTAGCGGAGTCCTATTGGAAACTAAGGGATATTAAGGCCTCCTTTTAATAGAGAACCGGAACAAAGCATTAACACATAGTGAATACATGAACTCCTCAAACTACGGTCATCACCAGGAGTGGTCCCGACTATTGTCACTCCGGGGTTGCTGGATCATAACACGTAGTAGGTGACTATAACTTGCAAGATCGGATCTAGAACATGGATATAATGGTGATAACATAAACGGTTCAAATCTGAAAGCATGGCACCTGGGCCCAAAGTGACAAGCATTAAGCATGGCAAAGTCATAGCAACATCAATCTTAGAACATAGTGGATACTAGGGATCAAGCCCTAACAAAACTAACTCGATTACATGATGAATCTCATCCAACTCCTCACTGATCAACGAGCCTATGAAGGAATTTACTCACTCAAGGTGGGGATCATCATGGAATTGGCGATGGAGAAGGGTTCGTGATGATGAAGAACGAAGATCCCCCTCTCGGAGCCCCAAACGGACTCCAGATCTGGCCTCCCGATGAAGAATGGGAGGTGACGGCGGCTCCGTCTCGTGGATCGTGATGATTCTTTCTCCCTGATCGGTTTTAGGGTCTGCGGGGCCAACAGATGGGGACAACCCACCTAGGCGTGCCAGGAGAGGGGGGGCGCGCCCTGGTGGGTTGTGCCCTCCCAGGTGCCCCTCTCTGGTACGTCTTGGCTCTAGAAATTCTTGTTTATTGTATAAAAATTCCTTGCAAAGTTTCGTTCCATTCCGAGAACTTTTATTTCTGCACAAAAACAACACCATGGTAGTTCAGCTGAAATCAACGTCAGTCCGGGGTTAGTTTCATTCAAATCATGCAAATTAGAGTCCAAAAAAGAGGAAAAGCGTTAGGAAAAGTAGATACGTTGGAGGCGTATCAACACTGTCCCCCTCTCGTTGCTATGCATCTCCTAGATAGATCTTGATGAGCGTAGGAAAATTTTGAAATTGCATACTACGTTCCCCAACACGTCAATCCCTCAATGGTTACGAGCAATATTAAATTGTATAGGATTTGATAAATAGATCTAACTAAATTGTAAAATAAAATAAATAGAAGAAAATTGCAGCAAGATATTTTTAGGATTTTTATATGATAAAAGATAGACCCAATGCCATAGTTTTCACTAGAGGCTTCTCTCGAGAAAATAGCATACGGTGGGTAAACAAATTACTGTTGAGCAATTGATAGGAAAGCAAATAATTATGACAATATCCAAGACAATGATCATGCATAGGCATCATGTCTGAGATTAGTAGACTGAAATGATTCTGCATCTACTACTATTGCTCCACACATCGACCATTATCCGTCATGCATCTAGTGTATTAAGTTCATGGAAAAACGGAGTAATGCATTAGGCAAGATGATATGATTTAGACAAAATAAACTCACGTATGAACAAACCCCATCTTTTTACCTTAATGGCAATGATACATACGTTTTATGTCCCTTTCTATCACTAGGATTGAGCACCGCAAGATCGAACCCATCATAAAGCACCTCTTCCCATGGCAAGATAAATCAATCTAGTTGGCCAAACCAAACCAATCAACTGGAGAAGAAATACGAGGCTATATTAATCATGCATAAAAGAGTTCAAAGAAAACCCAAATAATATTCATGGATAGATCTGATCATAAACTCACAATTCATCGGATCTCAACAAACACACCGCAAAAAAGAACTACATGGGATAGAACTCCAAGAACATCAAGGAGAACATTGTATGAAGAACATCGAGAGAGAAGAAGCCATCTAGCTACTAACTATGGACCCGTAGGTTTGTGGTAAACTACTCACGCATCATTGGAGGGGCAACAAGGTTGATGAAGAACCCCTCTGTGATCGTTTCCCCCTCCGACAGAGTGCCGAAAAAGGCCTCTAGATTGGATCTCGTGGTTCTGGAACTTGCAGCGACAGAAAAAGTATTTCGTGGACTCCCCTAAAGGTTTTGGGATTTATGGGTATTTATAGAGTCAGAATTAGGTCAGACGGAGCCTCAAGGGCCCTACCACCCATCGGGGCATGCCTACCCCCTGGGCGTGCCCTGGTGGGTTGTGGGCCCATGCGCCCACATCTGGTCTTCTCCCAAAGCTTCTAGTGTTCATTACGTCCAAAAAAACTCCAAAAAGTTTCATGGCATTTGGACTTCGTTTGGTACTGATATTCTGCGAAACCAAAAACAAGCAAAAAATAGCAATTGGCACTGGGCACTAGATTAATAGGTTAGTCCCAAAAATGATATAAAGTTTCTTGTAAATGTATATAAAACATCCAAGATTGATACTTTAATAGAATAGAACAATCAAAAATTATAGATATGTTAGAGACGTAACGAGCATCCCAAAGCTTAGTTCCTACTCGTCCTCGAGTATGTAAATGATTAAAACATAATTTTTGACGTGGAATGCTACCTAACATATTCTGAAGGAAATATGCCATAGAGGCAATAATAAAGTTATTATTTATTTCCTTATTTCATGATAAATGTTTATTATTCATGCTAGAATTGTATTAACCGGAAACTTAGTACATGTGTGGATACATAGACAAACAGAGTGTCACTAGTATTCCTCTACTTGACTAGCTCGTTGAATCAAAGATGGTTAAGTTTCCTAGCCATAGACATGAGTTGTCATTTGATTAAAGGGATCACATCATTAGAGAATGATGTGATTGACTTGACCCATTCCGTTAGCTTAGCACTTGATCGTTTAGTATATTGCTATTGCTTTCTTCATGACTTATACATGTTCCTATGACTATGAGATTATGCAACTCCCGGATACCGGAGGAACAATTTGTGTGCTACCAAACGTCACAACATAACTGGGTGATTATAAAGGTGCTCTACAGGTGTCTCCGATGGTGTTTGTTGAGTTGGCATAGATCGAGATTAGGATTTGTCACTACGATTGTCGGAGAGGTATCTCTGGGCCCTCTCGGTAATGTACATCACTATAAGCCTTGCAAGCAATGTAGCTAATGATTTAGTTACGGGATGTAGCATTACGGAACGAGTAAAGAGACTTGCCAATAACGAGATTGAACTAGGTATTGAGATACCGATGATCAAATCTCGGGCAAGTAACATACCGATGACAAAGGGAACAACGTATATCGTTATGCGGTTTGACCGATAAAGATCTTCGTAGAATATGTAGGAACCAATATGAGCATCCAGGTTCCGCTATTGGTTATTGACCGGAGACGTGTCTCAGTCATGTCTACATAGTTCTCAAACTCGTAGGGTCCGCACACTTAATGTTCGGTGACGATCGTATGATTTTATGTGTTTTGATGTACCGAAGGTAGTTCGGAGTCCCGGATATGATCACGGACATGACGAGGAGTCTCGAAATGGTTGAGACATAAAGATCAATATATTGGACGACTATATTTGGACATCCGAATGGTCCGGGTGAGATCGGGCATTTACCGATGTACCGGAAGGTTACCGGAAACCCCCGGGAGGTATATGGGCCTTATTGGGCCATAGTGGGAGAGAGGAGAAGGGATCAAAGGAGCCCCCCCCCCCAAGCCAATCCGAATTGGGATGCCCCCCCCCTTTCCTTCCTCCTTCCTTCCCCTTCCTTCTCTCCTAATCCAACTAGGGAAGGGGGGAATCCTACTCCCGGTGGGAGCAGGACTCCCCTTGGGGTGCGCCTAGGAGGCCGGCCCCCTCCCCCTCCTCCACTCCTTTATATACGGGGGAGGGGGCACCCCATAGACACACAAGTTGATCATTGATCTCTTAGCCATGTGCGGTGCCCCCCTCCACCATAATCCACCTCGGTCATATCGTAGCGGTGCTTAGGCGAAGCCCTGCTCCGATAGCATCATCATCACCGTCATCACGCCGTAGTGCTGACGAAGCTCTCCCTCGACACTCTACTGGATCGTGAGTTCGTGGGACGTCACCGAGCCGAACGTGTGTAGATCACGGAGGTGCCGTACCTTCGGTGCTAGGATCGGTCGATCGTGAAGACATACATCTACATCAATCGCGTTGTCATAACGCTTCCGCTTACGGTCTACGAGGGTACGTGGACAACACTCTTCCCTCTCATTGCAATGCATCACCATGATCTTGCGTGTGCGTAGGAATTTTTTTGTAATTACCACGTTCCCCAATAGTGGTATCAGAGCCAGGACTATGCGTAGATGTTATATGCATGAGTAGAACACGAAGGAGTTATGGGCATGGGTGTATACATATTGCTTGCCGTCACTAGTTGATTCTTGATTCGGCGGTATTGTTGGATGAAGCGGCCCAGACCGACATTATGCGTATGCTTACGCGAGACTGGTTCTACCGACGTGCTTCGCACATAGGTGGCTGGTGGGTGTCAGTTTCTCCAACTTTAGTTGAATCGAATTCAATGAACATGGTTCTTTCTGAAGATCAAAAAGCAATCACTATACCGCGTTGTGGTTTTTGGTGCGTAGGTAAGAACGGTTCTTGCTCAGCCCGTAGCAGCCACGTAAAACTTGCAACAACAAAGTAGAGAATGTCTAACTTGTTTTTGCAGGGCATGTTGTGATGTGATATGGTTAAGACATGATGCTAAATTTTATTGTATGAGATGATCATGTTTTGTAACACAGTTATCGGCAACTGGCAGGAGCCATATGGTTGTCGCTTTATTGTATGAAATGCAATCGCCATGTAATTGCTTTACTTTATCACTAAGCGATAGCGATAGTCGTAGAAGCAATAGTTGGCGAGACGACAACTATGCTTCGATGGAGATCAAGGTGTCAAGCCGGTGATGATGCTGATCATGACGGTGCTTTGGAGATGGCGATCAAAGGCACAAGATGATGATGGTCATATCATATCACTTATATTCATTGCATGTGATGTTTATCCTTTATGCATCTTATTTTGCTTAGTTCAGCGGTAGCATTATAAGATGATCTCTACTGCAAAGGAAATGGTCACTAGAAGTGGAACTGCCCCAAATAATTGGCAGATAAGAACGATGGCAAAGTGAACAAAAGTATATATGATATACATGTTATTGATGTGTACTTTACTAGTATTCATAGTAGCCCCTGGGTATTTGATACTGGTTCAGTTGCTACGATTAGTAACTCGAAACAGGAGTTACAAAATGAACAAAGACAAGTTGAGGGCGAGGTGACGATGTGTGCTGGAAATGATTCCAAAGGTTGATAAGATCACCATCGCACACTCCGTTTACCTTCGGGATTAGTGTTGAACCTAAAATAAATGTTATTTGGTGTTTGCGTTGAGCATAATATGATTGGATCATATTTATTGCAATACAATTATTCATTTAAGTCAGAGAATAATTGATGTTCTGTTTACATGAATAAAACCTTCAATGGTCATACACCGAAGGTGAATGGTTTATAGAATCTCTATCGTAGTGATACACATATTCATAATATTGAATCCAAAAGATGCAAAGTTAATAATGATAGTGCAACTTATTTGTGGCACTGTTGTTTAGGTCATATTGGTGTAAAGCGCATGAAGAAAATCCATGCTGATGGGCTTTTGGAATCACTTGATTATGAATCAGTTGATGCTTGCGAACCATGCCTCATGGGAAAGATGACTAAGACTCTGTTCTCTGGAACAATGGAGCGAGCAACAGACTTGTTGGAAATAATACATACTGATGTATGTTGTCCGATGAGTGTTGAGGCTCACGGCAGGTATCGTTATTTTCTGACGTTCACATATGAGTTGAGCAGATATGGGTATATCTTCTTGATGAAACATAAATCTGAAACATTTGAAAAGTTCAAATGATTTCAGAGTTAAGTGGAAAATCATCGTAACAAGAAAATAAAGTTTCTACGATCTGATCGTGGAGGAGAATATTTGAGTTACGATTTGGTCTTCATTTGAAACAATGCATAATAGTTTCGCAACTCACGCCACCTGGAACACCACAGCGTAATGGTGTGTCCGAACATCGTAACCATACTTTATTAGATATGGTGCAATCTATGATGTCTCTTACCGATTTACCACTATCGTTTTGGGGTTATGCATTAGAGACAGTTGCATTCATGTTAAACAGGGCACCATCTAAATTCGTTGACACGACACCATATGAACTGTGGTTTGGCAAGAAACCAAAGTTGTCGTTTCTTAAAGTTTAGGGTTGCAATGCTTATGTGAAAAAGTTTCATCCTGATAAGCTCAAACCCAAATCGGAGAAATGTGTCTTCATAGGATACCCAAAGGAGACAGTTGGGTACACCTTCTATCACAGATCCGAAGGCAAGACATTCGTTGCTAAGAATGGATCCTTTCTAGATAAGGAGTTTCTCTCGAAAGAAGTGAGTGGGAGGAAAGTAGAACTTGATGAGGTAATTGTACCTGCTCCCTTATTGGAAAGTAGTTCATCACAGAAATCTGTTCCTGTGACTCCTACACCAATTAGTGAGGAAGCTAATGATGATCATGTAACTTCAAATCAAGTTACTACCGAACCTCGTAGGTCAACCAGAGTGAGATCCGCACCAGAGTGGTACGGTAATCCTGTTCTGGAGGTCATGTTACTTGACCATGACAAACCTACGAACTATGATGAAGCGATGATGAGCCCAAATTCCTCGAAATGGCTTGAGGCCATGAAATCTGAGATGGGATCCATGTATGAGAACAAAGTGTGGACTTTGGTTGACTTGCCCGATGATCGGCAATCCATAGAAAATAAATGGATCTTCAAGAGGAAGACGGACGCTGATAGTACTGTTACTATCTATAAAGCTAGACTTGTCGAAAAAGGTTTTTGACAAAGTTCAAGGTGTTGACTACGATGAGATTTTCTCACTCGTAGCGATGCTTAAGTCCGTTCGAATCATGTTAGCAAATTGCCACATTTTATGAAATCTGGCAAATGGATGTCAAAACTACATTCCTTAATGGATTTCTTAAAGAAGAGTTGTATATGATGCAACCAGAAGGTTTTGTCGATCCTAAAGGTGCTAACAAAAATGTGAAAGCTCTAGCGATCCATCTATGGACTGGTGCAAGCATCTCGCAGTTGGAATATATGCTTTGATGAGTTGATCAAAGCATATAGTTTTATATAGACTTGCGGTGAAGCCTGTATTTACAACAAAGTGAGTGGGAGCACTACAACATTTATGATAAGTATATGTAAATGACATATTGTTGATCAAGAAATAATGTAGAATGTTCTGGAAACCATAAAGGAGTATTTGAAAGGAGTTTTTCAAAGAAAGACCTCGGTGAAGATGCTTACATATTGAGCATCAAGATCTATAGAGATAGATCAAGACACTTGATAAGTTTTTTTTTCAATGAGTACATACCTTGACAAGATTTTGAAGTAGTTCAAAATGGAACAGTCAAAGAAAGAGTTCTTGCCTGTGTTACAAGGTGTGAAGATAGAAAGAGAATGAAAATCATTCCCTATGCCTCAGCCATAGGTTCTATAAAGTATGCCATGCTGTGTGTCAGATCTATTGTATCCCCTACACTGAGTTTGCGAAGGGAGTACAATAGTGATCTAGGAGTAGATCACTGGACAGCAGTCAAAATTATCCTTAGTGGAATAAGGATATGTTTCTCAATTATGGAGGTGACAAAAGGTTCGTCATAAAGGGTTACATCGATGCAAGTTTTGACACTGATCCAGATGACTCTAAGTCTCAATCTGGATACATATTTAAAGCGGGAGCAGTTAGCTAGAGTAGCTCCGTGCAGAGCATTGTTGACATAGAAATTTGCAAAATACATACGGATCTGAATATGGCAGACCCGTTGACTAAACTTCTCTCACAAGCAAAACATGATCACACCTTAGTACTCTTTGGGTGTTAATCACATGGCGATTACTGACTCTAGTAAACCCTTTGAGTGTTGGTCACATGGCGATGTGAACTATGGGTGTTAATCACATGGTGATGTGAACTATGGGTGTTAATCACATGGTGATGTGAACTATTGGTGTTAAATCACATGGTGATGTGAACTAGATTATTGACTCTAGTGCAAGTGGGAGACTGAAGGAGATATGCCCTAGAGGCAGTAATAAAGTTATTATTTATTTCCTTATTTCATGATAAATGTTTATTATTCATGCTAGAATTGTATTAACCGGAAACTTAGTACATGTGTGGATACATAGACAAACAGAGTGTCACTAGTATGCCTCTACTTGACTAGCTCATTGAATCAAAGATGGTTAAGTTTCCTAGCCATAGACATGAGTTGTCATTTGATTAACGGGATCACATCATTAGATAATGATGTGATTGACTTGACCCATTCCGTTAGCTTAGCGCTTGATAGTTTAGTATATTGCTATTGCTTTCTTCATGACTTATACATGTTCCTATGACTATGAGATTATGCAACTCCCGGATACCGGAGGAACACTGTGTGTGCTACCAAACGTCACAACGTAACTGGGTGATTATAAAGGTGCTCTACAGGTGTCTCTGATGGTGCTTGTTGAGTTGGCATAGATCGAAATTAGGATTTGTCACTCCGATTATCGGAGAGGTATCTCTGGGCCCTCTCGGTAATGTACATCACTATAAGCCTTGCAAGCAATGTAACTAATGAGTTAGCTAAGGATGTAGCATTACGGAACGAGTAAAGAGACTTGCCGGTAACAAGATTGAACTAGGTATTGAGATACCGATGATCAAATCTCGGGCAAGTAACATACCGATGACAAAGGGAACAACGTATATCGTTATGCGGTTTGACCGATAAAGATCTTCGTAGAATATGTAGGAACCAATATGAGCATCCAGGTTCCGCTATTGGTTATTGACCGAAGATGTGTCTCGGTCATGTCTACATAGTTCTCGAAC
This sequence comes from Triticum monococcum, assembly GCA_034509565.1. NCBI lineage: Eukaryota > Viridiplantae > Streptophyta > Magnoliopsida > Poales > Poaceae > Triticum > Triticum monococcum. The sequence continues at coordinate 196,376,163 of CM067842.1, read as the reverse complement.
CCGTCGGGTCCGCACGCTTAACGTTCGGTGACGATCGTATTATGAGTTTATGTGTTTTGATGTACCGAAGGTAGTTCGGAGTCCCGGATATGATCACGGACATGATGAGGAGTCTCGAAATGGTCGAAACATAAAGATCGATATACTGGATGACTATATTTGGACATCGGAATGGTTCTGGATGAGATTGGGCATTTACCGATGTACCGGGAGGTTACCGGAAACCCCCAGGAGGTATATGGGCCTTATTGGGCCATAGTGGGGGAGAGGAGAAGGGAGCAGAGGAGGGGGCGCCCACCAAGCCCAATCCGAATTGAGAGGGGGCCGGGCCCCCTTTCCTTCCTCCTTCCTTCCCCTCCCTTCTCTCCTAATCCAACTACGGAACGGGGGGAATCCTACTCCCAGTGGGAGTAGGACTCCCCTTGGGGCGCACCTAGGAGGCCGGCCCCTCCCCCTCCTCCACTCCTTTATATACGGGGGAGGGGGCACCCCATAGACACACAAGTTGATCATTGATCTCTTAGCCGCGTGCGGTGCCCCCCTCCACCATAATCCACCTCGGTCATATCGTAGCGGTGCTTAGGCGAAGCCCTGTTCTGGTAGCATCATCATCACCGTCATCACACCTTCGTGCTAATGAAGCTCTCCCTCGACACTCTACTGGATCATGAGTTCGTGGGACGTCACTGAGCCGAACGTGTGCAGATCACGGAGGTGTCGTACCTTTGGTGCTAGGATCGGTCGATCATGAAGATGTACGACTACATCAACCGCGTTTTTATAACGCTTCCGCTTATGGTCTACGAGGGTACGTGGACAACACTCTTCCCTCTCGTTGCTATGCTTCACCATGATCTTGCGTGCGCGTAGGATTTTTTTTGAAATTACTACGTTCCCCAACATATTCATCACATAATCTTTTCTTTGTATCATGGACATTCAGACTTTAAATGATTCAAAGCAATAGTCTATAATTTGACATGAAGACCTCAATACTCAAGCATATCAACAAGCAACCATGTCTTTCAAAATATTAACACTAAAGAAAGTTATCCCTAGTCCATTATGCTCAGCCATTGATCCATTCATGAAACGCACTCAAATATTAGCTACATCCAATGCACAAGTATGACAATAGTGTTCCCTAGTTGGTACTTTATAAGAGAAGATGGAGACTCAAAATAAAAATAAAAATTGCATAAAAGTAAATAGAAAGGCCCTTCGCAAAGGGAAGCAGAGATTTGTAGAGGTGCCAGAGCTCATAGTTTGAATTGTGAGATAAAAAACTATTTTGAGAGGCATGATTTTCCTGTCAACGAAAACGACCGAGAATTCCCAATATCTTCCATGCTACATAAATCATAGGCGATTCCCAAACATAAAATAAAGTTTATTTTCTTTCCACCATTCTTTCACAATACATGGCTAGCCGTATCCACAGGTGCCTTCCATACCAACACTTTCCAAGGAATTTATTATGAACAACATATATAATTTTTTCATTTCAGGACTGGGCATCCCTATTACCTGCCACACTCTCGTGCAATGATGATACGTCTCCGTTGTATCTACTTTTCCTAACGCTTTTCCTCTTGTTTGGGACTCTAATTTGCATGATTTGAATGAAACTAACCCGGACTAACGCTGTTTTCAGCAGAACTACCATGGTGTTGTTTTTGTGCGGAAATAAAAGTTCTTAGATTGGAACGAAACTTTGCGAGGATTTTTTATAAAATAAAAGAGAATTACTGGAGTCAAGAACCACCAGAGGGGGGCACCTGGGTGGGCACAACCCAACAGGGCGCGCCACCCCCTCCTGGCGCGCCCAGGTGGGTTGTCCCCACCTGGTGGCCCCGCAGACCCTGAAACTGACGCTATAAAATTCTATTTTCTCAAAAAAATCAAGGAGAAAGAATTGTCGCGATCCACGAGACAGAATCGCCGTCACCTCCTGTTCTTCATCGGGAGACCAGATCTGGAGTCCGTTTGGGGCTTCGAAGAGGGGGATCTTCGTTCTTCGTCATCACCAACCCTTCTCCATCTCCAATTCCATGATGCTCCCCATCGGGAGTGAGTAATTCCTTCGTAGGCTCGTTGGTCGGTGAGGAGTTGGATGAGATTCATCATGTAATCGAGTTAGTTTTGTTAGGGCTTGATCCCTAGTATCCACTATGTTCTAAGACTGATGTTGCTATGACTTTGCCATGCTTAATGCTTGTCACTTTGGGCCCGGGTGCCATGATTTCAGATCTGAACCGTCTATGTTATCATCATTATATCCATGTTCTAGATCCAATATTGCAAGTTATAGTCACCTACTACGTGTTATGATCCGGCAACCCCGGAGTGACAATAGTCGGGACCACTCCCAGTGATGACTGTAGTTTGAGGAGTTCATGTATTCACTATGTGTTAATGCTTTGTTCCAATTCTCTATTAAAAGGAGGCCTTAATATCCCTTAGTTTCCAATAGGACCCCGCTGCCACGGGAGGGTAGGACAAAAGATGTCATGCAAGCTCTTTCCATAAGCATGTATGACTATTTACGGAATACATTCCTACATTATATTGATGAACTGGAGCTAGTGCCGTATTGCCCTAGGTTATAACTGTCTCATGATGAATATCATCCAAAAAGTCACCAATCCAATGCTTATGAATTTATCCTATATTGTTCTTTCTAAGTTACTACTGCTATCATCAATGTTACACTTGCTACAAAATTACTGCTATCACTGTTACCGTTACTGTTGCTGCTACTACTATTATCAAAACTATCATACTACTTTGCTACTGATCACTTTGCTGCAGATAATTAATCTCCAGGTGTGGTTGAATTGACAAATCAACTGCTAATACTTGCAAATATTCTTTGGCTCCCCTTGTGTTGAATCTATAAATTTGGGTTGAATACTCTACCCTCGAAAACTGTTGCGATCCCCTATACTTGTGGGTTATCAAGACCTTTTTCTGGCGTCGTTGCTGGGGAGCATAGCTATATTTGTTGAGTCACTTGGGATTATTATCAAATTGTCACTATGAAGAATCTGAAGGATGCTAAGACTAAGATTTTTCCTCTAAGACGAGGGGAGATAAGGAACTGCCATCTAGCTCCGCACTTGATTCACCTTCTGTTATAAGTAAACTTGCAACACCACCACATGCTACTAATCCTAATATGTCGCAAGTTATTGATGATGCCACTTCTGCTATGAATGATATTTATGATGATGATAGTACCTTGCTTGATGATAATGTGCCACTAGGTGAATTTCTTGATGAACAACTTGCTAGAACTAAAGCTTTTGAGAATGTTGAAACTGATGAAGAGCTTGAAACTGGAAATCTTGAGACACCTATTAGAACTAGCCTTCCTAGATATGAATTGCCAAAGGTACCGGAAGGTTATGTTATGAATGAGGAGACAACTAGAGATATTCTTGCTTGTAAGGATAGAGATGATCTAGAAAAATTATGATGCAAGTATAAAGAAAAGACTTTGAATGCTAAAATGAAACGTGATCGTAAGTTTGCTACTTCACCAATCTTTGTTGATGATTATGAATTCTCTGTCAACCCAGAGTTAATTACTTTGGTTGAATCTGATCCTTTCCATGGTTATGAAAATGAAACTGTTGTGGCACATCTTGCTAAGTTGAATGATGTAGCCACCCCTTTTGCTCATGATAAGAAATTTCGCTATTATTATATTCTCAAATTATTTCCGTTCTCATTAAAGGGTGATGCTAAAGCTTGGTACAATACTCTTGCTCCTGGTTGTGTGCATAGTCCCCAGGATATGATTTATTACTCCTCTGAAAAAGATTTCCCTGCTCATAAGAAACAAGCTGCCTTACAGGAAATATTTAACTTTGTGCAAACTGAAGAAGAGAGTCTCCCACAAGCTTGGGGAGGCTTCTCCAATTGCTTAATGCTTTGCCTAATCATCCTGTTAAGAAAAATGAAATACTTGATATCTTCTATAATGGACTAACCGATGCTTCTAGGGATTTCCTAGATAGTTGTGCTGGCTGTGTTTTTAGGGAACGAACTACCGGGAACGCTGAAGAATTATTGAATAACATATTGAAAAATTATGATGATTGGACTCTTCCTGAACCACTACCTAAACCCACTCCGAAGAAGAGGGGTATCTTATATCTCAGTCCTGAAGATATGCAAGAGGCAAAGAAATCTATGAGAGAAAAATGTATCAAAGCTGAGGATGTCAAAAATTTACCACCTATTGAGGAAATACATGGGCTTGATACACCACCACCTAGTGTGGTATAGGTAAATTCTCTAATGAAATTCAATGATAATGATAATCCTCACAATATGCACCCTAGCCAATGCCTTTATGAGTTTGAAAATTACATAGAAAGCAAGATCACTTCAATGCAAATGTTATGAACCAATTTAAATACAATTCTGATATGATTACTCGCTTGAGTGACTTGTTATTTAGAATCTCAAATGATGTTAGAGGTGTGGGAAAGCATGCTTCTATGGTTCAAACTCAGTTAGAACAAGTTGCTAAATCTTAAAAAGAGTTGCTTAATGAAAGGACATGCGGTGCCCCCATGTGTGGTTTTGGTAATTGATGACAATCTCTATGGACTAACGGTTGCCTTGACTTATATTTGAAGCATTTGTCCATAGGATTGTCTTGAAGTCCATGTGTTGGTTTCAAGGAGTTTATGAGATGGCCAAAGTGCTTTTCAAGGAATTATCCAAAGATTGGTCATGTGTGAGTTGAGATGGCCAAAGTGCTTTTCAAGGAATTATCCAAAGATTGGTCATGTGTGAGTTGAGATGGCCAAAGTGATTTTCAAGGAATTATCCAAAGATTGGTCATGTGTGAGTTGAGATGGCCAAAGTGCTTTTCAAGGAATTATCCAAAGATTGGTCATGTGTGAGTTGAGCTTATTGCAAGCATGTCTTGAAGAAGAAGATTGTGTGATCATTCATGTTTACCTTCAAGACATCATCAAAATGAAGAGAGTTGGAAAGATTCAATGTTGATCAAGACTAAGTCAAGAGTGAATCAAGTTGATCAACTCACAAAGCGTAGAAGAAGTACCAAGAGGGATCAAGTGATCCCATGGTATGGTAAGCATTGTCCATTACGCTTTGTGTACTAACCCATGGTCTACGTGAGAGTTCTTTGTGGGGTTAGGTATGTTTCCATGGTCTTGCGTCAAGAGGAAGATCTCATACAACCCATGGAGGATGACATCAAGTGGTGATCGTCATCAAGTTTGCAGTGTGCAAGTTCAAGTGGAGAAACTCGAAGAGTGGCTCACCCATAATGGAGTATGGGGGAGCAATCAAGCTTGAAGCTTGCCGTCCATTGTGGTGTCAATGGATTTATGAAGATGTGCCAAAGAGTGGCTCACCCATAGTGGAGTATGGGGGAGCAATCAACTAGTCTTCATCGAGCCAACACAATCAAGAAAGGTGGTCCAACTTGAGGAAGTCAAGATCATCATCATCTAGCTCAAGTGGACTATGTGCAAGGCAAAGGTTTGCCCTTGATAGGTTTTCTATTTTACCGGTCTCATAGTGGTAGTTGGGAGACCAGGCTGTAGGATCGATTGCCATACTATCAAGGGGGGCTCTCTAGGGAGTAGCTTGATTGTATCATTAGTCGAGAGCTCAAACCATTGCATCCTTGCATCATCTTTCTTGGTTCTTGTTTGGTTCCATTTGTGAGTCTTAGAGCTTATGGTCATCTTGATGACAAGCTTGAGTTCATCGAAAACGAAGTTCGCATGCATCTTCTATGATGTTTTCGGTGTTGGAGGTTTTACCGGTATTTTCTGAGGATGGGTTCTCACCATTTTATTATGGTCCTTTTCTCATTTGCTTCTTATTGTTATTTCTCTCAAGATTGTGTTAGCCATTGTCGTTAGCTTTCCAACAAACTTGGTTTCGTTGAATTCGGAGCTCGTATGCGAAAGTTGTGGCTGTTTTGATATTGCCTGTTTTACACAGAGAGGTTGTACCGCTTGACCGGTACAACCGGTGTTTGGAGCGGTTGTACCGCTCTAGAATTGGTCCGGAGGTTGTACCGGTTATGTACCGCTCTACCACCGGACTGGTCTCTGTTGTGGTGCCGTTGTTGGGCGGTTGTGGGCCGGTTGTACCGCTTATTGCCTGTTACCGGTTGTACCGGTGCTCATAGAGGTTGTACCGCTCCTATGTTATTCTGTACATAACGGGCAGATTCGTGGGGACCTATTTAAGGGGGTCTTCTTCCCCAATGGTTCCCTATCTCTTGAGCTCGTTTTTGCCCCCATTGTTGACCTTCTTTGAGCTTGCTAACTCTCAATCCCTCCATGGATTCTTGCTAGTTTTTGAGGGAAAAGAGAGAGGAGATCTAGATCCACATTTCTACCAATCACTTTCTCCTCTATGTGAGGGGAACCCCTTGGATCTAGATCTTGGAGTTCTTGGTGTGCTCCTTCTTGTTCTTCCTCTCATTTTCCTCCCTAGCATTAGTTGCTCCGGTGGGATTTGAGAGAAAAGGACTTGGGCACTCCGTGTGCCCTTGCCATTGCATTTGGTGCATCGGTTTGAGTTCTCCACGGTGATACGTGGAAGTGAAGTTTGAGAAGCTTATTACTCTTGGGTGTTTGGGCACCCTAGAGCTTGTTCCTCTTGGGTGCCTTGGCGCCCTAGATGGTTGGTGTTGTTCGGAGCTCAATCATTGTGGTGTAAAGCTCCGGGCAAGCGTCGGGGTCTCCAATTAGGTTGTGGATATCGCCCCGAGCAATTTGACGGGTACCGGTGACCGCCCCCAAGGGTTGCCAAAGTGTACGGGTTCGGTGACCACCCCCAAGGGTTGCCATTTGTACGGGTTCGGTGACCGCCCCCAAGGGTTGCCATTTGTACGGGTTCGGTGACCGCCCTCAAGGGTCCCTTAGTGGAATCACGTCATCTTGCATTGTGCGAGGGTGTGAGGAGATTACGGTGGCCCTAGTGGCTTCTTGGGGAGCATTGTGCCTCCACACCGCTCTAAACGGAGATTAGCATCCGCAAGGGTGTGAACTTCCGGATACATCGTTGTCTCCGCGTGCCTCGGTTATCTCTTACCCGAGCTCTTTACTTATGCACTTTACTTTGTGATAGCCATATTGTTTCTTGTCATATATCTTGCTATCACATAGTTGCTTATCTTGCTTAGCATAAGTTGTTGGTGCACATAGGTGAGCCTAGTTGTTTTAGTTTTTGTGCTTGACAAATTAACCGCTAGGTTTATTCCGCATTTGTTCAAGCCTAAATCGTAATTATTTTAAAACGCCTATTCACCCCCCCCCCTCTAGGCAACATCCATGATCTTTCAATTGGTATCAGAGCCTCGTCTCTCTTTGTTAGGCTTAACCGCCTAGAGAGTAAAGATGTCGACTAGGGGATTAGGATTCTCTGACACTCTTAGTTTTGATGGCACAAATTTTGATGTTTGGGTAATTCGCATGCTTAATCTCTTTAGGGTCATGGACCCAAATTTAGAGCGAATTGTAGATATGGGTTTTTCGCCTCCAAAGGATCCCCAAAGATTATCTTTAGAGGATGAGAAAAACTCTTATCTCAATGCTCAAGCTTCTAATGTGCTTTTTGATGCTTTGAGCAATGTAGTTATATTTCAACTCATGCCATTCCGGGATGCTCATGAGTTGTGGACGAAGCTTCAAGATAAATATGGTGTGTCCAAGATTTGTGGGGATGATTGTTCTCCCTCCACCTCCGGTCGTATAGTCTTCTCAACTTCTTCTACTTCGCCTACATGTGGTTTGCCACAAGGTAATGATATGGTGAGTAGTGTTGGTCATTGCAATGATGATAGTATGCTTATTGTGGATGATCCTTCATCATTATCTTATTGCAATGATCCTTCTTTGGGCTTTAACACTTCGAGCACTCCAAGTGTTTCACATGCTTGTGTTGATAGTCCTTGCATATCATGTAGAAATTGCTTGACTAAATCTCATGATGATATGTGTACTATGTCTTGTTGCCATGATCAAAATACATATATTTCCTCGAATTGTTGTGCTAACAATGTAGAGGAAACCCAACACTACATGGAACAAGATGTGGTGTTTAATGGTGCTTCAAGGGATCCTACATCATCATCTATTGCTTTTTGCCTTATGGCTAAGGCTTCAAAGGTATCTCCTACTTTGAAACCCAATATGTCTCTTTATGATGATGTTGATACTAACGATGATGAGGACAATGATGAAGAGAATGATAATGTTGCCTCCTTAAAAATTAAGGGGGAAATGGTTTTTAAAGCTCTTCATAAAAATAAAATTGCTCGTTCCAACTTCATGGAAATCATGTCCATTGCCATTGAGGGCAAGAAGTATATTGATGAGTTGGAATCTCGTCTTGAGGAGCATGAGGTCACCATTGATAAAATGGAAGGTTATGAGCGTGATTACGCTAATGAAATTGCGGACCTCTCTCAAGCTCTTGAACTTGAACAAACCACCAAGGAATCTCTTGAGGAGACTTTTGCTCTAGAATTATCTAGAGTGAGGGAATCTCGTGATAGAGCTCTTGAGGTGGCCAATGATTTTGAAACTAAAAATGAGGAGCTTGAAGTTGCGCATGCTAAACTCCTTGAGGAATTTGAGCACCTCGAAAATGGCTCAAGGGTCATTAAGAGTGAGCTCATCAAACTCACCGAGTCTCATGCTCAACTTGAAGCTTCATATTCTAAAGAGCTTGCCAAGTTGTCTTATCCTCTTGTTGTTAATGATGATGCTTGTGCTACTAACTCTATCTCTTGTGAAGCATCCATTTTGAAGGAGAATGTTGAGCTTCGGGCTCAACTTGAGTTGCTATCTAGCAATTATGGGAAATTGGAAGAAAACCATGAAAAGCTCTCAAGCTCTCATGATGATCTTCTAATATCCCATAATGAGCTAAAGATAGCTCATGAGGCCATGATTTCTAAGGTAACATCTAGTGAGCCTCATGTGGATACTAGCACTACTTCTAGTCAAAATGCTATATTGCCATGTGCTAGTCCTTGTAATTCATCTACTCACAATGTTGGTACATCTTGTGTTGAGTTACTTTCCTTTCCTTGTTGCTCTAACGATGAAGCTTATACTTCCTCTAGTACTTGTGTTGAGACTAACCATGTAGAGGAAATCAAAGAGCTCAAGGCCCAAGTCACTTCTTTGAAGAAAGACTTGGAAAAGAGTCATGAAGGGAAATCCACACTCAACAATATCTTGAGTGTGCAAAAATCCCCCAATGACAAAGGTGGACTTGGATTCAACTCCAACAAGAAGAAGAAGTCCAAGGTGAACAAAAGGAAGGGCCAAGAACAAGTCAAGAATTCGGCCAAGATTGTTTGCTTCAAGTGCAAAGTAGAAGGGCATCATGTTAGATCTTGCCCATTGAAGAAGAAGCCCATTAGTGACAAGCAACAAGGGAAGCGGACACAAGTACACTCTCATTCTCAACCTCAAGTTGAAGAAAAGCCTCTTCCCAAGAAGACTCAAGCTTATGCTTCTCAAGTTGAGAAATCAAGTGATAAGAAAATGAAGAGTAGACGTTGCTACCTATGTCGCGAGAAAGGTCACCTCGCCTCTTCATGCACTAGTGGTAACTTATCCAACCCAATTATTATTGATGATGTCTATTCTCTTGGGAAGGATAAGGTTGGCAATGTGGTTGCCAAGTTTGTTGGTACTCAAAGTGGTTTGAAGCAAAGAACCATTTGGGTAGCCAAGCCTATTGTGACTAACCTCTTAGGACCCAACTTGGTTGGGGACCAACAAGCTCAAACTTGGTCAATAGGTGATGTTGGAGGTCATTGGAGACTTGACTATATTATGAAGAATTAAGGGTACTTCATCATTCTTATTGTCTCAAGCCAAGTCAATTGAATCATCAAGATTATATCTTATAGCCAATGTGCCTCCTTGCGGTAACTTGTACCTCAATTGCTTACATTGAAAGTTACTTGCCCCCTTGCATGTTTTGGTTTTGTTCCTTGCATGTGTTTGTATATGTTGTGCTTCCAACTTGATTATCTTGAGCAATCAAGTATGTGTGTGTTGGTTTGCACATCATGTATGTGTGTGTCATGCGTTGAGCCTTTTGCATCTTGTTTATTTCTTAGTTGGCTCTTGTGAGAGATTAATGGAATATACCATTATGGGGGAGTGATGTGCTTTGTGCACTTCACAATCCTATAAAGGTGGGTACATGGGGAATACCACTTAGTATTGATATTGCAAGCTTATCTAGTCACTATGTGGCATGTCTTCTCATGAGATATTCAAATTCTAAATAGTCCATTAATTATCTCTTGTTGGATCCTTTAATTGCCTCTTGTCTATCTTTAATTGGTATCACATTATGGGGGAGTAATATGCTATGAGTATATTACTAGCCTAGAAAATGTGTACATTTGAGATATTGTCATCTAGAGTTGATATTGTAAATTATCTTGTTCCTAGGTGGCATGTTAGCTCTACAAGTTGCAATTTGCTTTTTGTTTGGTGTGAAGATGATGTCGGATATCCTTGCTATCTACCACCGGGAGTTTTTTCCAAATACTTCTTGTCTTTTGACAATTGGTACTCACTTGTGTGGTAGATATATTGATCATCTTTACATTAGCCTTTGCTTTTATTTGCCTTATCTCTTTCCTAGGATTGTGTCAACTCCCATTGTATTCCATACCACTTGTGGATCTTGTTATTTCCTTGAGCTTGTCTAGTGTTTGTATAGATATAGTGAAAGTGGTGATCCCATCTTGTGCTTTTTGTATTCAAATGCAAATTCTCCATATTGCACAATGCTTGGGGGAGCTATCCTATTTTTCTTAGAACACTCACCTTGTGATCCTTTTCAAGTGTGTGTTGGTGGAATGCAAATCGTTTCTTTTGGTACTTGTGCCATCATGAAACTTTGTAGAGCACTTGGTTTGTTTGGAACCATTCTCTCTTTTGGGAGTTTGACATCTTTCTTTTTATGTATCAATGGATATCTCATTCCTTGATGTATTGTTTAATGATATCCTCCAAGTGTTGATTTATTCATTTGGTATCCTTTCTTCACTTGGTATATCTTTTTCTTTTGGTATCGGTTCTTGAAAGTCTTGAGCATGCATATTAACTTTGTGTAGTATCTTTGGCATGCTTTCTTTCTTTGACCAAATATATAGGGGAAGCTCCACCAAGTCTCAAATTGGATGAGATGTGTATGAAATTTATTTTAGTATCTATATGCACATTTTTATGTGGAGTTTGTCCTATGTATTGTCGGTTCTCTAACTCTTTGGTCCCAATGAGTTTGGGGTACCATTTTGTTTGTGCTGTTGTTCTAGGAACAATTGGATATACATTGGATGCTCGGCTCACTCACAAGGAAGGTGTTGTCATCATGTGCTTATTGGAGTCGAGCTAGGATGATCAATGAACTACTATCTACCTTCAATTGGTATCTACTACATCCTTCCAATGTTAACTCGGTAACAAGTATCTTCATATTCTTCATGCACACATTTCTTGCATCAACCTTGTGTAGGTTGTATCATGGCATGTTATTCATTCATTCTTGTGATACTTGTTCCCTTTCTCAAAGCATCCCAACAATGATCTCTTGTTGCTAGTTGTGATGTCTTTGATGGGTGTGTGGTAGGAATTCATTTATATACAATAAGACCATATCTAGCCATGTGCTATGCTTCCAAGCAAATATCTTATTGGTATATGTATGACCTCCCTTTGTATATCTTGTTCCTTCGTGTTGTAACTATTTCAGGTGTACATCCTTCTTTGTAGATATATATATCATCATGATTTCGTCTACCTAGAATCTTATACACTTGAGAGAAGTTGCATATCTAGATGATATCCTTTCTTTCACGTCCACCTTGTCTTTCTTATGTTATTTCTTTGGTGGCTCCGTGAAAGCTTTTGCCTTGAGTGCGTGTCTTATCTCGTTGCATCTTGATGCACTCTTGTGTGGTGAAGATTATTTTCGTCATCCTTATCTTTACAAGGCTTTTGCCATCTTAATTGGTATCCCTCGTCTTGATGAGGCTTACATCTTCTATCTTCACCACAGGTTGTCACAAGCATAGGTTCTCTATATGCGTATTAGTAAGCTTGTGAACCCATTTGCTAGTTGTGTGTGGGAATGATAGGCCTTGCACTGTGTTGCCTCAATCTTTCAAGACTTTATTGATGCTTAATGCTCATACGTACATTAGTCTTCTCAAGTGCATTGCCTTGACTCACACACATCATTTTGGTTGAGCCCATTCTTAAGTTGCCTCTTTCACTTATTGCTCAACCATGTGTTTGTTACATGTACTAGGCTTAGTTTCCTATATGCTCACTTGCACTTGTTGTAAGTTTCTATTGATTTTGGGGGAGCTATGATCCTATTTTGTGCACTTTGTTTCCAAATTCAAATATTCTTATGTGTGCACAAATCATGGGCAGCCTCTCTAGTTTCTTTAGAACACTCCTTTGCTCATATCATAATATCTTTTATTCATGTAGCTCGTAGGATCTTTGGTCTAGTTGGTTCAATTGATACCCGTTGATTGCTTGCTTCAATTGGTACCTTTTGATTGCTTGTTTCTTTCTTTGTTATGTCCTTGTGGCATATCATTCCTTTAGCAATCTTGGTGCCTCAATATAGTTTGTCTTCCTCCAAGTATTATTGTTGGATATGTGTATTGCATTCCACTCTCTTGTTGAGAAATTCACAACTTATGGAGGAACAAAATTTATATTGGCCTTCTAAGCTTTTCGCCCATTTTGGCAATTGATGCCAATGGGGGAGAAGTTTTAGAGAGTTTTGTGGATAAGTTTAGAGAGTTTTTCTTCTTGCTTGGGTTTTGTACCTAAGCATTTGCATCTCATACACATGCATTGTTGGTTGTTGCGTTGCATGGTGATAAATAATTCCTTATATAAACTCTCTTGAAAGTGATTGTCATCAATTACCAAAATGGGGGAGATTGAAAGGACATGCGGTGCCCCCATGTGTGGTTTTGGTAATTGATGACAATCTCTATGGACTAACAGTTGCCTTGAGTTATATTTGAAGCATTTGTCCATAGGATTGTCTTGAAGTCCATGTGTTGGTTTCAAGGTGTTTATGAGATGGCCAAAGTGCTTTTCAAGGAATTATCCAAAGATTGGTCATGTGTGAGTTGAGATGGCCAAAGTGCTTTTCAAGAAATTATCCAAAGATTGGTCATGTGTGAGTTGAGATGGCCAAAGTGATTTTCAAGGAATTATCCAAAGATTGGTCATGTGTGAGTTGAGATGGCCAAAGTGCTTTTCAAGGAATTATCCAAAGATTGGTCATGTGTGAGTTGAGCTTATTGCAAGCATGTCTTGAAGAAGAAGATTGTGTGATCATTCATGTTTACCTTCAAGACATCATCAAAATGAAGAGAGTTGGAAAGATTCAATGTTGATCAAGACTAAGTCAAGAGTGAATCAAGTTGATCAACTCACAAAGCGTAGAAGAAGTACCGAGAGGGATCAAGTGATCCCATGGTATGGTAAGCATTGTCCATTACGCTTTGTGTACTAACCCATGGTCTACGTGAGAGTTCTTTGTGGGGTTAGGTATGTTTCCATGGTCTTGCGTCAAGAGGAAGATCTCATACAACCCATGGAGGATGACATCAAGTGGTGATCGTCATCAAGTTTGCAGTGTGCAAGTTCAAGTGGAGAAACTCGAAGAGTGGCTCACCCATAATGGAGTATGGGGGAGCAATCAAGCTTGAAGCTTGCCGTCCATTGTGGTGTCAATGGATTCGTGAAGATGTGCCAAAGAGTGGCTCACCCATAGTGGAGTATGGGGGAGCAATCAACTAGTCTTCATTGAGCCAACACAATCAAGAAAGGTGGTCCAACTTGAGGAAGTCAAGATCATCATCATCTAGCTCAAGTGGACTATGTGCAAGGCAAAGGTTTGCCCTTGATAGGTTTTCTATTTTACCGGTCTCATAGTGGTAGTTGGGAGACCGGGCTGTAGGATCGATTGGCGTACTATCAAGGGGGGCTCTCTAGGGAGTAGCTTGATCGTATCATTAGTCGAGAGCTCAAACCATTGCATCCTTACATCATCTTTCTTGGTTCTTGTTTGGTTCCATTTGTGAGTCTTAGAGCTTATGGTCATCTTGATGACAAGCTTGAGTTCATCGAAAACGGAGTTCGCATGCATCTTCTATGATGTTTTCGATGTTGGAGGTTTTACCGGTATTTTCCGAGGATGGGTTCTCACCATTTTATTATGGTCCTTTTCTCATTTGCTTCTTATTGTTATTTCTCTCAAGATTGTGTTAGCCATTGTCGTTAGCTTTCCAACAAACTTGGTTTCGTTGAATTCGGAGCTCGTATGCGAAAGTTGTGGCTGTTTTGATATTGCCTGTTTTACACAGAGAGGTTGTACCGCCCCATGGAGAGGTTGTACCGCTTGACCGGTACAACTGGTGTTTGGAGCGGTTGTACCGCTCCAGAATTGGTCCGGAGGTTGTACCGGTCATGTACCGCTCTACCACCGAACTGGTCTCTGTTGTGGTGCGGTTGTTGGGCGGTTGTGGGCCGGTTGTACCGCTTATTGCCTGTTACCGGTTGTACCGGTGCTCATAGAGGTTGTACCGCTCCTATGTTATTCTGTACATAACGGGCAGATTCGTGGGGACCTATTTAAGGGGGTCTTCTTCCCCAATGGTTCCCTATCTCTTGAGCTCGTTTTTGCCCCCATTGTTGACCTTCTTTGAGATTGCTAACTCTCAATCCCTCCATGGATTCTTGCTAGTTTTTGAGGGAAAAGAGAGAGGAGATCTAGATCCACATTTCTACCAATCACTTTCTCCTCTATGTGAGGGGAACCCCTTGGATCTAGATCTTAGAGTTCTTGGTGTTCTCCTTCTTGTTCTTCCTCTCATTTTCCTCCCTAGCATTAGTTGCTCCGGTGGGATTTGAGAGAGAAGGACTTGGGCACTCCTTGTGCCCTTGCCATTGCATTTGGTGCATCGGTTTGAGTTCTCCACGGTGATACGTGGAAGTGAAGTTTGAGAAGCTTATTACTCTTGGGTGTTTGGGCACCCTAGAGCTTGTTCCTCTTGGGTGCCTTGGCGCCCTAGACGGTTGGTGTTGTTCGGAGCTCAATCATTGTGGTGTAAAGCTCAGGGCAAGCGTCGGGGTCTCTAATTAGGTTGTGGAGATCGCCCCGAGCAATTTGACGGGTACCGGTGACCGCCCCAAGGGTTGCCAAAGTGTACGGGTTCGGTGACCGCCCCAAGGGTTGCCATTTGTACGGGTTCGGTGACCGCCCCCAAGGGTTGCCATTTGTACGGGTTCGGTGACCGCCCTCAAGGGTCCCTTAGTGGAATCACGGCATCTTGCATTGTGCGAGGGCGTGAGGAGATTACGGTGGCCCTAGTGGCTTCTTGGGGAGCATTGTGCCTCCACACCGCTCTAAACGGAGATTAGCATCCGCAAGGGTGTGAACTTCGGGATACATCGTTGTCTCCTTGTGCCTCGGTTATCTCTTACCCGAGCTCTTTACTTATGCACTTTACTTTGTGATAGCCATATTGTTTCTTGTCATATATCTTGCTATCACATAGTTGCTTATCTTGCTTAGCATAAGTTGTTGGTGCACATAGGTGAGCCTAGTTGTTTTAGTTTTTGTGCTTGACAAATTAACCGCTAGGTTTATTCCGCATTTGTTCAAGCCTAAATCGTAATTATTTTAAAACGCCTATTCAACCCCCCTCTAGGCGACATCCACGATCTTTCACTTAATGAAATGAATAATAATATCAATGATCATGCTGTTAGAGTAATGACCAGAGGAGGTAGAATGACTCAGGAACCACTTTATCCCGAGGGACACCCAAAAAGAATTGAACAAGACTCTCAAAGGGTTAACATTGATGCACATAGTCCTTTTAAAAAGAAAAAGAAGAAGAAAAATTACCTTGCTATCAAACTATCTGTTACCTATAATTTCAGTGCCTGCAGAAAATACCTTGCTGAAAACTGCTTGTCATTTCCTTCTGCTCCTTGTGAGTTTGACACTCTTACTTATCAAAAGGACTACGATTGATCCCCTATACTTGTGGGTCATCAAGGCTCTTTTCTGGCACCGTTGCCGAGGAGTGAAGCACTTTTGGTGAGTGGAATTTGGTAAGAAAAATTTATATTATGTGCTGACATTTACTGTTACTTGTTACTATGGAAAACCATCCTTTGAGGGGTTTGTTCGGGGTGTCTTCACCTTAACGGGAAGCACAAAGAGTTGCTCCTCAACCTACTGCATCTATTGAAAATATTTATTATGAAATTCATTCAGATATAATAGAGAAACTGTTAGCTAATCCTTATGCAGGAGATGGAACGATTTTCTGGAAAACCAAAAACAAGTAGAAAACAACAACTGACACTATGCACTAGGTTAATAGGTTAGTTCCCGAAAATGGTATAAAATAGCATTACAATGCATATAAAGCATCCAAGATTGATAATATAATAGTTTGAAACAATAAAAAAATCATAGATACATCGGAGACATATCATCCGCTCCTCCTCCACCGGCTCCGACGAATCTAGAGGCATGCCGGATGTGATCCGAGCTTCACACCTAGCCCGGATATGTTACTCAAGGAGCTTTAGCTGCCGCTCCGGCGTAAGCATGGCGTACGTCATGATCTGGCGTCAGGGCATGGCTGGCGGCAGACGATGAGCAGATTGGAATGTGGCGGTGAAGAGGGGAGGGGAGGGAAATGGGGATGGGGGGATAGGGTTTGGGTGTTGGCATCCAGCTTTAATAGCCGTATTAGGGCCCTTGGGCGGCGCGTCGGAGCGGCGACATGCGGGGCCATAAAAAATCAAGGAGATGCCCGTTGGGCCGATGGGTTTCCCAGTGTTTCCGCATGGTCTCTGTGGTCAATTCGACGTGGCGGAGGCGCCCGGCGCGCCCAAGCCTCGCCATATCGGTCTTAGATTTGGCTGGATATGAGGGGTGGCGATTAGTCCCGGCGTAGGGGGCTGGTATGAGGTGGCTTTTTTATTAGTGAGTGATTGGGCCGTCAGTTCTGACGTACAGGGGGGGGGGTTGAGGAGCCCGGTTGTAGATGCTCTAATGGCAAAACCGATAGAACTCAATAAAAAGGGAAAACCCTTCGCGTCTACACACCGACCAAACTTTCGGCCGGTCCCTCTTGCTCGCTAACCATGAGCACCTCGCGCACGGAGCCACATAGCTGATGGTCCCACGCGCATTGCTTCTTTCTTCTCCCGTTCGTCTTACCCCCCTCCCCCACGTCGTACAAGTTGCCCGTCTTTCTCCTTCCAATCCTCCACTTGTGAAACCCAACCATGGTCAGCCCATGCACGGCAACATGTTCCGGTGAGCAGCTCCCCGACACGGTGCTCATGCAACTCCCGCTCCCAATAGCTGTGGCGCTCGCATTGCAACTCCCTCTCTCACGGACACGACAGAGTACTGTGGTGGGGCGGTATTGCAACTTGGGGCAGCGACGGCCATGTGTGAGGCCATGGATGAGTAGACTGATGGAAGACGACGCCCCGGTGCTACAACTAGTCAGTTTTTTTGCTGGAACCAGTTGGGAAGCTGCAACCAGTTGCTGCCGCAGCACCGCGATGGAATCCACTCCGTCCATCCATCTAGCTCCACTCCGACGAAGTGAAACCTCCACCCCCTGGGAATCTGCAACCAGCTAAGCCAGAAGCTGCAACCGTCGTCGAAATTTGCTACTACTGGCGACGAATTTGCTACATCCATCACGACGGAGCTGCGGCCTACTACGACGGCGGCTTTTTTTGTTGCAACCGTCCTCAAATTTTGCTACTACTGACGAGGGTTTTGCTACATTCATCATGGCGGAGCTGAGACCGGCGACGATATTGAGATGAATTTGTTGCAACCGTCTTTAGATTTTGCTACTACTGATGAGGGTTTTTGCTACATCCATCATGGTGGAGATGAGACTAGCGACGGCGGCGAGATGATTTTGCTGCAATCGTAGTTGGTTTGTGCTACTACCGGCGATGGATTTTGCTACATCCATGATTTTTGCTACTCCCGACGTTTTTTTCTGCTACATCCATGAACCGCGTTGACTCTTTAGCCCTCGCTCACGCAACCCCATGCAACGAGCTTCGACGGAGGGGGGCGGCGACGACGCTTCGGGAAATAGTATGGAGCGAGAGCAGGGGTGAGGAGGAGATGCGGTGGAAAGTAGGAGAGATAGCAGGGGGTGAGGAGGAGATGCAGCGATAATGGCGGCCGACAGTGACAACACTGGGTGGTCGGCGAGGACGTGGCCGAGGACGAGCAAGGCCGCGCGGGGGGTGTCTGGTGAGCGCGGCGTCGTACGTGGCCGACTGCCGCCGACGCGGGGAAGGAAGAAGACGAGGAGACATGAAGAAGACGACACGAGGGAGATCCAAATCCAACAGTTGGAGCGGCTGGGAGCCGATCGGCCGAAATTTTCGGCCGGCGCGCCGGCGCCTAGTAGCGCACGTAAAAAAAACTCCGCATGAAGCTAGTGGTATAGTATAACATGTGGAGTCACCGACCTGTGGGACCTAAAGTCCAGTAGCGCTAGCAGAAACAAGTGTGAGCCAGCCACTAGCCCCACTACTGCTTCCAATCGCCGTCGTCCCGCTCCCTCCGATCCTCCGCCGCCCGCGACGCGCGACCGCCGTCTTCGGCAGGCCACATGTGGGAGCGCGGCAGGCCACCCCGTAAGCAGCGACCGGCGCCTCTGATCTTGCCGGCGTCGGCGCTGGTGTCGCCCCCGCCCCCTCGGTTCGTCTTCCCCAGATCCCTCTTCGCACTCGCCGCCCGCGCCATGCCGTCGCGCCGCCCCTCCCCTGTCATCCTCCTCCTCCTCGCGCTCGCGCTCGCGCTACTCTTCCTGCTCCTGTCCCCCTCTGCCCCCTCCGCCTCCCGCCTTTCCCACTCCTTCGTCTCCACCTCTCCTTCCTCTTCCGCCTCCTCCCCTCCCTCCCCCGTCAAGATCTACCTGTACGACCTGCCGTCCAAGTTCACCTACGGCGTCGTCCGCGGCTACATGTCCGCGCGGGGCCCCTCGGGTTCGCCGGATGCGGCCGCGGTGCTGGCAGACGAGGAGCTGCGCTATCCGGGGCACCAGCACTCGGCGGAGTGGTGGCTCTTCAAGGACCTCCGTCGCCGCGGACCACGTGATCGCCCCGTGGCTCGCGTGGATGACCCGGCCGAGGCCGACCTCTTCTACGTGCCCTTCTTCTCGTCCCTCAGCCTCGTCGTCAACCCCATCCGGCCCCCGGCCGCCGCCAATGCCTCTGAGGCGGCGGCCACGGTGGGGCCTTCGTATAGCGACGAGGCCATGCAGGACGAGCTAGTGGAGTGGCTGGAGCGGCAGTCGTACTGGCGGCGGCACCGAGGAAGGGACCACGTGTTCATCTGCCAGGATCCCAATGCGCTCTACCGGGTGGTGGACCGGATCAGCAATGCCGTGCTCCTAGTCTCTGACTTCGGCCGCTTGCGTGGTGATCAGGCCTCTCTCGTCAAGGATGTCATCCTGCCTTACTCCCACCGCATCAACCCCTTCAAGGGCGATGTCAATGTCGAGAGCAGGCCTGCATTGCTGTTTTTCATGGGCAACCGGTACCGAAAGGAGGTGAGCTCTTGAATCCGAAACAAATATTACACTTTTTTTTAGAGATTGACGTGTCATAAACTCATGATGACACTTGATAAGCTGTGTTTAGATCTCTTTCAGAGCCTTGTATAAGAATTACTCCCTCCGTCCCATAATACAAGAGCGTTTCAAAAATGCTCTTATATTATGGGACAGAGGGAGTATCATAGAAAGATGGATTAAGGTGAAAAGAAAGTTAGGACATATATGATTACCTTAGATTTTACACCACTGGGATTACTTTTTGTGTAAATAAGGAATGACAGTCCAGGAATCGATAAAGGACAGACCCAGTGCTAGAAGCTCCCACGCAAGGTAGGGTCTGGGGAAGGATTATACGAGGCAGTCTAGGAACCGATATCATCGGGTAATTTAACCAGGAGTCCAGGACACCTTTTGTATTGAAGGGCAACACTACAATCTACTGAAGTGAACATTGATATTGGCCAATTTGTTACGCATTTAAGGGCTTATTGGATACAGAAGTTGCTGAGAATTGATGTATTATTCAGTAGTAGTCTTGTACTATTCTTCAAAGCACAATCTTTTCAAAATCACAAACTTGTATACTTCTTAATCTACCTACTTAATAATTTATTGCCGAGACAAATGCTTCCACAATTTTTGCAAACCCTTCCTCTACCTTATCTATCCCCTTCTCTTTCATTCATCTACTGTTTGTCTACTGTCCACATCCAGCGAGATTTTAAGCTGCATTCAGTTTTACTTGTTTCCAGTTGCAACGGTTACATCTAATGTCCGGTACTTAATTTTGCATAATACATAATTTGGATAGGACAAGACTGAAGGTAACAAATGCACCATCTGAGCATAGGAAACAATAGTCAGTGGAGATAGGCAGCAGAATCCATTCTTGAGATTCCACGCTATGTCATAAGCGACCATAATATAATCTTCTGGTTTTCAGAAGATCTCTAGAAAGTACAGTTTCAAAAATCATGCAATTAACAGCATAATTTTTTAAGCATCCCTCTGTTGATGCTTTTAACACTTTTGCGGGTCCCTATTGTAATCTCAAAATGTTGCTCCTCAAGTCTTGATTAAGTTATATATTTTTTTCACATTTATCTTCCTTTTAAGTTATGTACTTCCCAGATCCTACTTAAGGTATGGGATTGCGTGCACTCATCCTTCTTCCTTTTGTCAGATTTTGTTACTAGCAGTGCATCCTCTTTGTTGCTTTTTAGCCATGGAGTTTATAGTCAATGCCATCTTTCTTTCGTTAATTATCTTAGTTTATGCAATAGCATTACTTACGTTACAGTTGATCATTCTTAATAATGTAGGGCGGGAAGGTCCGTGATACACTTTTTCAAGTTCTTGAAAATGAGGGCGATGTAATCATAAAACATGGAGCCCAATCAAGGGTGAGTCGGCGTATGGCCACACAAGGAATGCACTCATCCAAATTTTGCCTGCATCCTGCTGGAGATACTCCCTCGGCCTGCAGATTGTTTGATGCACTTGTCAGCTTATGTGTTCCTGTTATAGTTAGTGATCACATCGAGTTACCATTCGAAGATGTTATAGACTACAGTAATATCTCAATTTTCGTTGACACAAGCAAGGCCGTACAGCCTGGGTTCTTAACTTCGATGCTTCGGAGAGTCAGTTCAGAGCGGATTCTGGAGTATCAGAGAGAAATACAAAGGGTCAGTGCTCCATCTTTCTTAGTTCATGCTGCCATATGCATCTTAGTACATCTTATGCTGTACGTACTTTCAGTTAATAGGAATCAATTTTGTACATATATCTGAAACAAAATGTGTTTAATCCAGGAATTATATAGCTTTTCTTACTGTTGCAGTATCCCTACGCAGTGATCTTTTATACAGAGTACATTCTGTATATACACCCAGAATAGCATAGTGAGATAGCAACATAGTTTTTATGGTGTAATGAATTTTGTGGCGACCGACCCCCTTCATTACTTTATAGCACTTATTATGGCGTATGGTGAGGCGACTTCATAGACAACCTAACTTTGTGTGATAGCAAATTAGATCACCACTTCATAGAAAAAACATAACTTTGTATGACATGTTGACAACAAATTAAGTCACTAAATAGAGGAGACACACTTGACTAGCCACTGCCAACAAATATACTAGCCTACATGTGGACTGCAAGTTTGAGATATGCACTGCACTAGTGCATAACATGTACAGAACAGAACAGAGGAGCTTTGCAGACAAAGAAACAGAGCACATCACAGCATTGGGCAAGAAGACAGATGGTGAGGGAGAAGCAGGGAGAAGGGAGGGGGGGCAGGGAGGGTAACTTGCCTCGCCGAAGGTGGTGCTGAAGCTGGCCGGAGAGGTGTGCCACACCTTCGTCGATCTGTGGATGGCAGCGGCGGGATGTGGCGCTGAAGCTCACCATCTACCTGGAGCTGCGCGGATCCGACCTGGAGTTTATTGGGGCTGGATGGGGGATGACTGGAAGAGGCTCGCTGGTTGCCGCACCAAGGTCTCAGCTCGATTCCCCTCCATCTCCTGGCTATCTCCAATGCCTGCTGATATTTCCTTCCTGCCTCTGCATTTCCTTCCCACGCCTCTCTGCCTGTGGCGTCCTGAATTTAGCATGGGGATGCCAACCTCACCATTTGGGCGCCAACAGGATGCCTCTCTCTCTCTCTCAGCTCGATTCCCCTCCATCTCCTGGCTATCTCCCATGCCTACTGATATTTCCCTCCTGCCTCTGCATTTCCTTCCCACGTCTCCCTGCCTGTGGCATCCGAAATTGAGCATGGGGACGCCAACCTCACCATTTGGGCGCCAACAGGATGACACATGTAACTTCTGTTGCGAGGGCCGGCACCCTTGGCTCGGAGGCCGCCACACCATTATATAGTCACCATAACGATGAGATTTCGACGCCATAAAAACTATGGATAGCAGCATGCTGGCATGCAAGATCAGTTAGTTTCAGATGACCAAGATGAGAATGAGATGCAAGGAACCCTCCATATCGGTAGACCTTTGAGGACTTGATAACGGGTCTGTCAGAATAGTCACTTCTTCATCTGGACAAGCCAACTTAACCGAAAACCAGTGTGAAGTACTATAATTACCATATTAAATGTATTAGAAGCTGAATAACGTAACTGCAGTTGTTTGATTTAGATATTTTATTGTTGAGAAACTGGTTATACTGTTTACATTTACTAGCATGGGACACTTGGCTGTTTGTTGCATTTTTGCAAGGAAAGATCACCATTTATTTCTTTATGTCATTTAGTAGAAACTACTCCATGGATGGGCAGCTATTTGGAATTACTTGGCAAACTAAGTCGCTTTATTCACAAGATATTTTCTGGTCATTGTGTATGGAATATTTTATGCTCTTAATTGATGGGAGCATATAGTTTTGGTGACAAAACTGCCGAACTGTTATGTTACGTAAGATCAACTGCTGTCGTCGGAAGAGTTCAATCTGGTACGGTATGCAATGACATGTGGAATGTCATTCTTATTTGCAAGAAACTCAAGGAATTGTATGACAATTCAGTTTCAGAGGAGTGTAATGCATGTCCATACACATTTGTCCGTTAGCTAGTAGTTTATTTGCTGAACCTTGGATATTTGTTGCAGGTAAAACATTACTTTGAGTATGAAGATCCGAATGGACCAGTGAATCAAATATGGCGCCAAGTTTCCATGAAAGCACCACTGATCAAGCTGTTGATTAACCGGAACAAACGCCTAGTTGAAAGAGGCACTAATGAAACTGATTGCTCGTGCATCTGTTCAACACCGAGCGAGATATCTACTGCTGGCTAGGCAGTAGGATTGTTTCTGTGGCCTGAATCAAACTTTTGTGCCTGCATTGCCTGAATTTTGGATGTTGCAGTGCTATACATATATATGGAGAGCAAGGACCCCTTTTCAGTTCCTGATTGTACATATCCTGCTAACGCCCTTCAGTTCTTGAGTAGATACACTGGAGTCAACATTGAAGAACTCTGTTTTGTTTTGTGTTTTGTATCTGTTTGTTTTATGCTGTTAGCTTGTCAGGATGTCATGTCGAATCAGAATGTCTTATTCACAACATTGATTACAGCGTTTCTTAGGGAGACATCCAAGTTGTAATAGGAATTATCTAAGGGAAGCAATCTTGTGAGATATTGATTATCGTACCTGAAATCGGAGCAATGTAGTTTGTTTTTTCTGAACTCTACTCTGAAGAATCAAGTATTGGTAATTGTGTCGTACACTGAAGTACCTTCTACACCCAATTCTCAGAGGATGTAGATTGGCACATCTATTTTGGAAGGATCATAGTTAGACATATCCAGAAAAAAATAGCCTGATTCTACTGTTTTTCTACATTGTTCAGAGCTATTGCCTTTTCCATTTGTTGTTTCAATTTGGAATGCAAGCTATCATGGGTTCATTGTCAATTAGCACGGGTCTTCTAAGTGAACTATTCATAATCATGGCCCTATTATCTATGATGAACATTTGCAATTTCTACTAATTTGAGTTCATGTTGATATCATACTTTGGAATCCGTGGTGTTTTCTTTGTTGCGAAATAATTTTTGTGTTACTCAGAACATAGGGATTACAACCACGTCTGACAACGCCCCAAGACCTCCTCTAGACCCGATCCAAGCCAGACAACGGTTCGGCCTTTTACCAAAGTTTGTCATGAAATGACTAGCACATTTTTTACTAGGACGGATATGATACTACAAGAACTAGATTCCTCCATACTATCTTATCTGATAAAAAAAGCGCATATCTCAATTTACTGGAAGGTTACTCCACTGTAAATCCAACGATACTCCCTCCAAGACCCATTTGCCAACCTGTAAGTAATATTGCTGAAGTTTAACTATAGACCCATTTGAATCTTTTTTATTTTGCGAAGAAGACCCATTTGAATCTGCACCTTCCTTTGCTCGAAATCAAACCTCCTGTAGGCTCGCGAGCGATCATCGGTAACGACAAATGCGAACATCTTGCCATTGCCAACCCTCCAAACTAGACCTTTTTTTAGGAGGACCAGCCCATGGCTGACTGCTTGCCAAATTGACGATGCCCTTCATATCATTCTGTTCAAACTATTTCAAATCAGTGTGCCAGTTTCATGGTGCGTTAAAGTGGACCGATGGCATCATGTTGCTTCAGTCCATTTGGACTACCACCATTCGTCGCTTGTGAGGAACTGTGGATCGTCATGTGCGTTTTGAAAAAGCGAAAGCAGTCGATTTTTACTGTCCGGAAAAGAAAGTATTCCAGTAAGGGCATGTATAATGGTGGCATATGAATACATATGCCCCATGACAAAAAGTAATTTAAGGCATCTACATTTTTTCCTTCTCCCCAATGCAAGCTACTATTAGGGCTTGTACAACGCTACATGGTGGACGGGTGCTCCAACTGCCACCTAGGTTCGGATGGTCCCAAATTGACGCATCATGCTGCTTGCAGACTAAAAGCTACATCCTGCAGAAGAGCCAACCTCTTCAAACGTGAAAAGCGAAGAAAGGAAGAAAAGGTATGCTGCGCTGATGCATGCAAGAGAGAGTAAATTGCATGAAACCATCACTTTGAAGGCTAGATTTGCGAAAAACACTACAATACATTTTTTTGCAGAAAACACCACGTCTTTAGTAATCTTTTTGCAAAAACCACTGATCGGCGGATCTGGCTCTGTTAAGCGTGTTTATGACAGATATGGACTATTTTCTGCTTACGTGGCATAGCGGTTTAGGTTTAATGCAAAAAAGCCCCCCAATTTTCTCCCATGCTTCCTAGGCCCTCCAATCACGCCACAGACCTTCCCCTCGCTCCCAACCTCTCTCCCTCCGCAGCCGGCAAGCGTGCACACGAGCTCAACGCCGCCCCTGCATCCCGGGCCGCCGTCGTCGTGCCCCCACCGTCCCCACAGCTCGACGTGGTGAGCGTCTGGGGCTACAATGTCCGCCCTCCCCCTATCCCCCATCTTCGCCGGCCCCGGACCATCTTTAGATCGAGTCGCCGCCACTCCAACCGTGAGCATCGATCTGCATCACGCCACTGCCATCCCTTGTCAACTTCCCTGTCTAGCCACCGCTCTGGGCCGCCCCGCCGCCGTCCTTGGTCTGGATCGAGCTGCTGCTGTCGTCCTCAATTTTGATCGAGCCCGAGGAGTCGCCGCCAGAGCCTAGCGTTGGCAGCGCCGGCGACATGGTTCGCGAGCCCCACGCCCCCTTCTCGCCGATGGCCATGGTTGACGGAGTTGGGCAGCAGCCGTGGGCGTTCGCGTCGCTGCCGAACAGAGCGGGCGGGATCACTCCGGTGACGCAGAGGGAACAGCCTCTCCGACACCGGCACAAAGTTCCACGGCCGGGACCACGGCGCCCACCATGGAGGACGACGAGGATCCCCCGATCCAGGTCCTCGTCGGGAAGGAGCAGTTCCACCACGGAGGAGCATTGGGGCCCTGGTCAACGCGAGGTCGAGGGCGGGGGATGAAGCTGATTTGCACGAGCTCTGCTCCAGTGGTGGTCAATTGCGTTTTTTTTGCGGAGGGGGTGACTGTGTAAAATTTGAGGGTCTAGTTTGTAATTTTAGATTAAAACCCGCCTAGCACAAAAAGTTACGCCACGTAAGTAGAAAATGGGCCCCATCTGTCATAAACATGCTTAACAGAGCCAGATCCGCCGATCAGTGGTTTTTGCAAAAAGATTACTAAAGACGTAGTGTTTTCCGTAAAAAAAATGTATTGTAGTGTTTTTCGCAAACCTAACCCTCAAAGTGGTGGTTTTCTGCAATTTACTCTGCAAGAGATGGATAGAGAGAGCAGAAAAACAATGCTATGCATGTGAAGGACAGTGGGTCCACTACATACTGTGGCCTCCGATGGACAGATTTTTTTTAAATGGTGGCTTAATTACTTTTTGATTAATTTAAGAGCTGAGGCAGTACCAGGGTGATGCCTTCGTTGTACATGCCCTTAGTGGGCTTCATTAAGAAAAAGAAAATAAAGACTCTAGTACACATGCATCTCTATTTTCACTCAAATCTTTTCAGGTTTTATCACCGGACCACATTTTTTCTCTTCAATTACCCGCCTCCTAGAGAGAATCCCGCTTCCCTATCCGAACCTACTTTACGTCATATTCGATCCTACATGACATGCGAGGTATCACCTTAAAGCTATGCGTTGTACATGCCCTAAAAGAATTGGGCGTGAATAGGGAGTTACTCAATGCAAGAAACCAGAAAAGAAAAGGGTGGCGATCGAGCTATGAAAAGAAGAAACTGATATCTGAAAAAGCTGCGCCTGCTGTTGCCTCCAGACTGGAAATTTTGTCATCTGTCCATGTATCATCTTGACCAATGTACCTCCCTCCCCCGGCCCCGTATGCCCCATATAACTGGACGCCAACCCCATGGCAATTTCTGTTCCAAAAGCTCCATCGCCATTTCCTACAGAGCCCCGCCAACACCTCCAAAACTCCCCGTGGTCAGGGAAAAGCGTAGTGCTAGAGAGATGGATGGTATGCTTGAATCTATCCCTCTTGGTTGATCGTTGTTGGCTTTTCCTGCTGCTAGTTTTTCTGCTATCCGAGGCCGCAAGGCCCGAGGTGTTGAGCGCCTCATTCCTCTTCTGTGCAGCCCAGTTTATAGATGCGGCCCGTGAATGTCTTTTTCCAGTCTCTGCGAAATCAACAAACTTAATATAAAAATTGCTTAGAATTTTGTCTAGTTAATAATATGCAACTTTCATCTATGTTTAAAATGTCTAAAATGCTGTTTGTTTAAATTTGCTCATATGCCATGCTAAAATGCTTTAATTCATAACAAATTAACCGTAGCTCCAAACTTAACAAACTTTATATATAAATGGGGTAGAAAAATGCCTAGTTTAACATGGTGCACTTTTTTTTCATGTTTAATAACTCTAAAATTATGTTTAGGGCAGAACAGTACCAAACCTAATATATGCATATGAGGAGTTTCCGGACTTGTTGTTTGTTGTTCCAGCCTCATTTAAAATGGCCTAGATAGGTAGTTTTCTTTTGCTTCACCCCTTGCCATGTTAATCAACATTTAATATTCTTGGGTACATAAACGAGATCGAACTAAATAACTTGAATGTGGTGTTTCGTCAATATGCAACGGAGTTGCATGTTGAGCTCCACTTAATTTGTAGGATTGTTTGTGCTCTTTGCCATGCCATGCCATGCCTCATTAAACTGGACATGCATCATACTTGTTTGCGCATCGTGCCATGCTTATGTGGTGATTGTTTACTATGTTGTTTGCTTCTTTCTGGTGTTGCTTCTTCGGGTTGGTTCCGATAACGTTGCGTTTGTGAGGATCCGTTGACTACGTTCGTTTGTCTTTTTCATGGACTCGTTATTTTTCCTTGCGGGATTTCAGGCAAGATGACCATACCCTCGAAATCACTTCTATCTTTACTTGCTAGTTGCTCGCTCTTTTGTTATGCCTATGCTGTGATACCTACCACTTGCTTATCATGCCTCTCATATTGTTGAACCAAGCCTCTAACCCACCTTGTCCTAGCAAACCGTTGTTTGGCTATGTTACCGCTTTGCTCAGCCCCTCTTATAGCGTTGTTAGTTGCAGGTGAAGATTGAAGCTTGTTCCATGTTTGGAACATGGTTATTTTGTTGGGATATCAAAATATCTCTTATTTAATTAATGCATCTATATACTTGGCAAAGGGTGGAAGGCTCGGCCTTATGCCTGGTGTTTTGTTCCACTCTTGCCGCCCTAGTTTCCGTCATATCGGTGTTATGTTTCCGGATTTAGCGTTCCTTACGTGGTTGGGTTATAATGGGAACCCCTTGACAGTTCGCCTTGAATAAAAATCCTCCAGCATGGCCCAACATTGGTTTTACCATTCGCCACCTAGCCTTTACTTTTCCTTGGGTTCTGCAGACTCAAGGGTCATCTTTATTTTAAACCCCCGGGCCAGTGCTCCTCTGAGTGTTGGTCCAAACTGAGCGATGTCCAGAGCTACCAGGGGCAACTCTGGGCTGGCCCACCCGACGTCTGGCTCATTCGGTGTGCCCTAAGAACGAGATATGTGCAGCTCCTATCGGGATTTGTCGGCACATCTGGGTGGCTTTGCTGGTCTTGTTTTACCATTGTCGAAATGTCTTGTAACCTGGATGCCGAGCCTGATCGGATTGTCTTGGGAGAAGGAATATCCTTCGTTGACCGTGAGAGCTTGTGATGGGCCAAGTTGGGACACCCCTGCAGGGTTTTGAACTTTCGAAAGCTGTGCCCGCGGTTATGGGCAGATGAGAATTTGTTAATGTCCGGTTGTAGAAAACCTGAAGTTGACCTTAATTAAAATACATCAACCGCGTGTGTAACCGTGATGGTCTCTTTCCGGCGGAGTCCGGAAAGTGAACACGGTGTTGGAGTTATGCTTGACGTAGGTTGTTCTAGGATCACTTCTTGATCATAGTTGTTCGACCATGCTTTTGCCTTCTCTTCTTGCTCTCATTTGCGTATGTTAGCTGTTGGGGAACGTAGCAGAAATTCAAAATTTTCCTACGTGTCACCAAGATCTATCTATGGAGAGACTAGCAACGAAGGGAAGGAGAGTGCATCTACATACCCTTGTAGATCGCTAAGCGGAAGCGTTCAAGAGAACGGGGTTGATGGAGTCGTACTCGTCGTGATCCAAATCACCGATGACCAAGTGCCGAACGGACGGCACCTCTGCGTTCAACACACGTACAGCCCGGTGACGTCTCCCACGCCTTGATCCAGCAAGGAGAGAGGGAGAGGTTGAGGAAGACTCCTTCCAGCAGCAGCACAACGGCGTGGTGGTGATGGAGGAGCGTGGCTATCTTGCAGGGCTTCGCCAAGCACCACAGAAGAGGAGGGAGAGAGAGATGCAGGGCTGCACCAACAAGAGATCTAATCGCGTTGTGTTTTGGGGCAGCCCTAGGCCTCATATATATAGGGGAAGGGGAGGGCTGCGCCCCCCTCTAGGGTTCCCACCCCTAGGGGGGGCGGCAGCCCTAGATGGGGAAGCAAGGGGGCGGCCAAGAGGGGATGGGAGAGGGAGGCACACCAATATGGGCCCTAAGGCCCATATCCCATTAGGGTTTGCCCCCCTTCTCTCTCTTAGGCGCATGGGCCTTAGTGGGGCTGGTGCCCTTGGCCCATGTAGGCCAAGGAACACTCCCTACAGCCCATGTGGCCCCCCGGGGCTGGTGGCCCCACTTGGTGGACCCCCGGGACCCTCCCGGTGGTCCCGGTACGTTACCGATAAACCCCGAAACTCTTCCGGTGTCCAAAACAGGACTTCCCATATATAAATCTTTACCTCCGGACCATTCCGGAACTCCTCGTGACATCCGGGATCTCATCCGGGACTCCGAACAACATTCGGTAACCACATACTAACTTCCTTTATAACCCTAGCGTCATCGAACCTTAAGTGTGTAGACCCTACGGGTTCGGGAGACATGCAGACATGACCGAGACGTTCTCCGGTCAATAACCAACAGCGGGATCTGGATACCCATGTTGGCTCCCACATGTTCCACGATGATCTCATCGGATGAACCACGATGTCAAGGACTTAATCAATCCCGTATACAATTCCCTTTGTCTATCGGTACGATACTTGCCCGAGATTCGATCGTCGGTATCCCGATACCTTGTTCAATCTCGTTACCGGCAAGTCTCTTTACTCGTTCCGTAACACATCATCCCGTGATCAACTCCTTGATCACATTGTGCACATTATGATGATGTCCTACCGAGTGGGCCCAGAGATACCTCTCCGCTTACACGGAGTGACAAATCCCAGTCTCGATTCGTGCCAACCCAACAGATACTTTCGGAGATACCCGTAGTGTACCTTTATAGCCACCCAGTTACGTTGTGACGTTTGGCACACCCAAAGCACTCCTACGGTATCCGGGAGTTGCACAATCTCATGGTCTAAGGAAATGACACTTGACATTAGAAAAGCTTCAGCATACGAACTACACGATCCAGTGCTATGCTTAGGATTGGGTCTTGTCCATCACATCATTCTCCTAATGATGTGATCCCGTTATCAATGACATCCAATGTCCATGGTTAGGAAACCGTAACCATCTATTGATCAACGAGCTAGTCAACTAGAGGCTTACTAGGGACATGGTGTTGTCTATGCATCCACACATGTATCTGAGTTTCCTATCAATACAATTATAGCATGGATAATAAACAATTATCATGAACAAGGAAATATAATAATAATCAATTTATTATTGCCTCTAGGGCATATTTCCAACAGTCTCCCACTTGCACTAGAGTCAATAATCCAGTTCACATCTCCATGTGATTAACACTCACAGGTCACATCGCCATGTGACTAACACCCAAGAGTTTACTAGAGTCAGTAGTCTAGTTCACATCACTTATGTGATTAACACTCAATGAGTTCTAGGTTTGATCATGTTGCTTGTGAGAGAGGTTTTAGTCAACGGGTCTGAACCTTTCAGATCCGTGTGTGCTTTACAAATCTCTATGTCATCTCCTAGATGTAGCTACCACGTTCTATTTGGAGCTATTCCAAATAACTATTCTACTTGGAGCTATTCTAAATTGTTGCTCCATTATACGTATCCGGTATCTCTACTCAGAGCTATCCGGATAGGTGTTAAAGCTTGCATCGATGTAACCCTTTACGCCGAACTCTTTATCACCTCCATAATCGAGAAAATTCCTTAGTCCAATAGTTACTAAGGATAACTTTGACCGCTGTCCTGTGATCCATTCTTGGATCACTCTTGTACCCCTTGACTGACTCATGGCAAGGCACACTTCAGGTGCGGTACACAGCATAGCATACTGTAGAGCCTATGTCTTAAGCATAGGGGACGACCTTCGTCCTTTCTCTCTATTCTGCCGTGGTCGAGCTTTAAGTCTTAACTTCATACCTTACAACTCAGGCGAGAACTTCTTCTTTGACTGATCCATCTTGAACACCTTCAAGATCATGTCAAGGTATGTGCTCATTTGAAAGTTCCATTAAGCGTTTTGATCTATCCTTATAGATCTTGATGCTCAATGTTCAAGTAGCTTAATCCAGGCTTTCCATTGAAAAACACTTTTCAAATAACTCTGCATGCTTTCCAGAAATTCTATATCATTTCCGATCAACAATATGTCAACAACATATATTCATCAGAAATTCTATAGTGCTCCCACTCACTTCTTTGGAAATACAAGTTTCTCATAAACTTTGTTTACACCCAAAATCTTTGATCATCATCAAAGCATACATTCCAACTCCGAGATGCTCACTCCAGTCCTCAGAAGGATTGCTGGAGCTTTGCATACTTATTAGCATATTTCAGGATTGACAAAAACTTCCGGTTGTATCACATACAATTTTTCTCAAGAAAATCGTCGAGGAAACAATGTCTTGACATCCTATCTGCAAGATTTCATAAATAATGAAGTAATCGCTAATATAATTCCAACAGACTCTTAGCATCGCTACGAATGAGAAAGTCTCATCGTAGTCAACTCCTTGAACTTGTCGGGAAACTTCTAACGACAAGTCGAGCTTTCTTAATGGTGACATTTACCATCATTGTCCGTCTTCCTTTAAAATCCATCTATACTCAACAGCCTCACGACCATCGAGCTGTTCTGTCAAAGTCTACACTTTGTTTCCATACATGAATCCTCTCTCGGATTTTATGGCCTCGAGCCATCTATCGGAATCCAGGCCCACCATCGCTTCTCCATAGCTCGTAGGTTCATTGTTGTCTCGCAACATGACTTCCAAGACAGGATTACGTACCACTCAGAAGTAGTACGCATCCTTGTCATCCTACGAGGTTTGGGAGTGACTTGATCCGAAGTCTCGTGATCAATATCATAAGCTTCCACTTCAATTGGTGTAGGTGCCACAGGAACAATTTCCTGTGCCCTGCCACACACTAGTTGAAGAGATGGTTCAATAACCTCATCAAGTTTCCACCATCCTCCCACTCAATTCTTTCGAGAGAAACTTTTCCTCGAGAAAGGACCCGATTCTAGAAACAATCCCTTATTGCTTTCGAATCTGAGACAGGAGGTATACCCAACTGTTTTGGGTGTCCTATGAAGATGCATTTATCCGCTTTGGGTTTGAGCTTATCAGCCTGAAACTTTTTCACATAAGCATCGCAGCCCCAAACTTTTAAGAAATGACAGCTTAGGTTTCTCTAAACCATAGTTCATACAGTGTCATCTTATCGGAATTATGTGGTGCCCTATTTAAAGTGAATATGGTTGTCTCTAATGCCTAACCCATAAACTATCGTGGTAATTCGATAAGAGACATCATGGTATGCATCATATCCAATAGGGTGCAGTTATGATGTTCGGACACACCATCACACTATGGTGTTCCAGGCTGTATCAGTTGTGAAACAATTTCCACAATGTCTTAATTCTGTGCCAAACTCGTAATTCAGATATTCATCTCTATGATCATATCATAGATACTTTATCCTCTTGTTACGACGATCTTTCAACTTCACCCTGAAATTACTTGAACCTTTCAATAATTCAGACTCGTGATTCAACAAGTAAATATTCTCAACATCTACTCAAATCATCTGTGAAGTAAAACCATAACGATATCCACTACACGCCTCAGCACTCATTGGACTGCACACATCAAAATGTATTATTTCACCATATATGCTAGTCGCTTGCTGCAGCTCCACCTCATACCTTTTACCTTACCTATGAGCTTAAATAGTCTTGATCGCGAGGGTGTGAGATTGCTGAGTCCCCGTGACTCACAGATACTTCCAAAACCAGCTTGCAGGTGCCGTTGAACCGTGTGGATGACGCAACTGAGCTCAAGGAGGAGCTCGAGGAAGATCTTGTCCTTTATGTTGTTTCATTCTAGTTGATCAGTAGTGGAGCCCAGTTGGGGTCGATCGGGGATCTGTATAGCATTTGGGGTAGTCTTATTTTATTTTGGTTCCGTAGTCGGACCTTGATTGTATCTGCTTGATGTAATGCTTTATTCATGTATTTGTGTGAAGTAGCGATTGTAAGCCAACTATGTATCTCTTTCCCTTATGTAGTACATGGGTTGTGTGAAGATTACCTCACTTGCGACATTGCTTTCAATGCGGTTATGCCTCTAAGTCGTGCTTCGACATGTGGGAGATATAGCCATCTTCACAACAACCCATGTAATATAGATAATAGGGGAAAAGGTACATAGTTGACTTACACTCGCCACGTCACACAAATACATGAATAACATTACAATCATCCAATACACTCATGGCCCGACTACGGTACCAAAATAAAAGATCAACCCCAACGTGCGACACGGTCCCGATCGCCCCAACTGGGCACCACTACTGATCATCAGGGAAAGACACATAGTAACGGCGTGAGTCTTCGTCGAACTCCACTTGAGCTCAAGCGCATCATCTGGAACGGAATCATCGGTCCCTGCATATGGTTTGGAAGGAATCTGTGAGTCACGGGGACTCAGCAATCTCGCACCCTCGCGATCAAGACTATTTAAGCTTATAGGTAAGGCAAGGTAATATATGGAGCTGCAGCAAGCGACTAGCATATATGGTGGTTAACCTGTTCACAAAAGAGAGCGATAAGAGTAGGCAAAGCATGAACGAAGAACTATAGAGCAACCTACGTCAAACATTACTCCAACACCGTGTTCACTTCCCGGACTCCGCCGAAAAAAGACCATCACGGTTACACACACGGTTGATGCATTTTAATTAAGTTAAGTTTCATGTTATCTACAACCGGACATTAACAAATTTCCATCTTCCCATAACCGCGGGCACGGCTTTCGAAAGTTCAAATCCCTGCAGGGGAGTCCCAACTTAGCCCATCACAAGCTCTCACGGTCAACGAAGGATATTCCTTCTCCCAAGACATTCCGATCAGACTCGGTATCCCGGTTCTACAAGACATCCTCGACAAGGGTAAAACAAGTCCAGCAACACCGCCCGAATGTGCCGACAAATCCCGATAGAAGCTGCACATATCTCGTTCTCAGGGCACATTCAGATAAGCCAGACGTCGGGTAGGCCAGCCCAGAGTTGCCCCTGGTAGCCCCGGACATCGCTCAGTTGGACCAACACTTACAGAAGCACTGGCCCGAGGGGGGTTAAAATAAAGATGACCCTTGAGTCCGCGAAACCCAAGGGAAAAAGGCTAGGTGGAAAATGGTAAAACCAATGTTGGGTATTGCTGGAAGAGTTTTATTCAAGGCAAACTGTCAAGGGGTTCCCATTATAACCCAACCGCGTAAGGAACGTAAAATCCGGGAATATAACACCGATATGACGGAAACTATGGTGGCAAGAGTGGAACAAAATACTAGGAAAAAGGCCGAGCCTTCCACCCTTTACCAAGTATATAGATGCATTAAGATAACAAGATAATATGGTGATATCCCAACAATAAACAATGTTCCAACAAGGAACGATCTCCAAATCTTCACCTGCAACTAGCAACGCTATAAGAGGGGCTGAGCAAAGCAGTAACATAGCCAATCAACGGTTTGCTAGGACATGGTGGGTTAGAGGTTTGACATGGCAATTTGGGAGGCATGATAAGCAAGTGGTAGGTATCGTAGCATAGGCATAGCAAAAGAGCAAGCATCTAGCAAGCAAAGATAGAAGTGATTTTGAGGGTATGATTATCTTGCCTGCAAAGTTGTCATAGTTGACTTGATCCTCGTAAGTAAACTCAACGGGCTCCTCGTTAGCGAACTCGTCTCCCGGCTCTACCCAAACAAGACAAACAAGTAAAAGGAACACAATCAACCATGTGCAAAGCTCAAACAAACATGATGCAACCATGGTATGCTATGCGGGATGCGATATGTGATGCATATGCAAGATTTGACGAGAAATGATTGAACCTGGCCTCAACTTGGAAATCCAAGAGTGCCACTGGAAAGGTAAGGTGATTTCGGTTTAAATCGGTATAAAGAACACCGGAATCGGATGCACGGTTTGAAAATGGCAAGCAAAACAAATATGACACCGATCTGCGATAAACAGCAAGTAGTCATCTAAATGCATTAATATAAATATGCTACAACACTCAAACATGACAACAAAATACATGGCAGGGATCCACTCATGAAGCTTGACAAAAGATGAACACTGAGCTACGCCTAAATCATCCATTAACAGGTTCAAACAAGTATGGCAAAAATGCAAACGATAACAGGTTTCAGACTTAGTGAAATTAACACAAGCCTGGAATTTAACATCAGGTAGCACACTTTGGAGCATGAAAACTATATGCTACAAAAACTTAACATGGCAAAGCAAGGCATGACATGAAGCTACTCAAAGCACTTAATAAAAGTCCCTTAGTGACCTTGAGCCAAAAGTGATCAGAAAATACAATTGCAAGCATGCAAACATGGCAAAAATAGAATCAGATTACAGACTTAGAGAAATTCCAAGACATGACAAAAACAGATTCAACATGGCATCTTTACAAGCTTGATTAACTCAGTACAAGGCATGTCATGGCATGAAACAAGTTCTAGCATGAAGTATACATGAAAATGAAGCTAACCATGTGCTTAACCACCTCATAGCAAGATTGCATGAATAAATACATAGAAGAAAAAACAACAACATGATGGAAAAAGACAGGTTCAGGAACTTGCTCAAATGCAGAAACTAAGGCCACCACTGGATTCATTGGATTTTTCTACCCAAAAAACATATATAATATGTTGGGGTTGCTGTAGAAAAATCAACACAAATGCAATAAGTTGAATACTGCCTAAAAAGGAAATAGACAGAAAAAGAAAATGCCCAAAATGGAAACGTCCCGATCTGGACTTACCAGATAAGGAAAAAGCCCGAACTGGAAGGTCCCAAAATGGCAAGCTGCCCAAATGGATGTAAAACAGGGGGTGTGTAGATGACAGGTGGGCCCGTGGGTCCCACTTGTCATGTGAGAGGAGGCTGCGAGTGTGCGGCTGGCTGGTGGGCCTGGCGAGAAGTGAGGCTGGCATGAGGAGATATAGCACTACGCGTCAGCCGGCTGATCTGACATATAGATCAGCCGATTTGGCCGCCGTAGGATTAACCCGTTGGATCGCTTCGCGGGGCTGCATGCTGCCCCAGATCTCTAGTCGCTTTCAAATGGCATTTCCACCGGCTCGCGAGCGGTTCGCTTGAGTGATGCGAGCCATCAATTTCTCCTCTCTAATTTCATGCAACAATGCTCTTGTTGCGAAACCTTTTCTTCTCTAATTTTCTGCAATAAGATCTTTGTTGCGGAAATTTCTCTTCTCTAATTTTCTGCAACAAGAGCTTTGTTGCGAAATCTTCTCTTCTCTAATTTTCTGCAACAAGACTTTTGTTGCAAAACCTTCCGTTCACTAATTTCCTTTAACACGTCTCATCTTGCAAAATCTCTTCTTCTTTAATTTTCTGCAATAAGACTCTTGTTGCAAAAATTCCAAACACATCTTCCGTCGCGTCTAATTTTCTGTAACAAGATCTTTGTTGCAAAAATTGCAACAACATCTTTGTCCGCATCACGCACTAACACAATCATCCTATGCTGTTGCTGTTCCGCAACAACGTTATTGTTGCAGAAACTTGAAGCGAACATGGACGTACTGCGTTGTTATATGGTTGCTGCTTGCGCCGGTGGTGCCAGGATGGTGATGAGGTTGACGGCGCTCCACATCAATGGTCCAGGAAGAGTGTATGCGTGGGACCATATAACGCGTGGCGCCTGAGCGGGGCGGCTGATTTCCTTAAAAAATCAGCCGGCTGTTTAGAAGCTTTTCCCTTCTTTTCGCTGCTTGTTGGAGGAGCAGTGGCAGCTCGCCAAGTTCCACCTTATGATCTTCTTGTTCTGCTATTTTAATGTCATGCTACCAAAGATTTGATCTTCTTGTTTCTTGTCTGAACCCTGAAGGCCGCCATCTGCTGGGTGCCGCAGGAGCTGCGAGAGCGAACCAGAACAATGCCAAGATCGTCAGGATGGCGGTGCCCGTGCTGGCCATGCTGCTGCTGCTGCTCACGGCGGCGGCAGTCTCCATGACGGCCGACGACCGGGCCTGCCTCCGCGCCTTCTTCCGCAGCCACATGTTCCTGATGTTCTGCGTGCTCGTGAACACCACCTCCGGCTGTGCCCTGGCGTGGATGGCCGTCACGGCGCCGACGCAGGCTGCCCGGCGCTCGTACGCGGAGTCCACCGTCGCGTCCTTCGTGCTTCTTGCCGTCAATCTGCACTCAGCCTTGTCCAAGTGAGTTTCTTTGGTGTGCTAGTCTGTTAATTCTTCACTTCTTCTCAAGTTTGGGCTGTGATTAACTTGGCTCGTTGTTTTCGTCAGCCTCCCGGATGTCGGCGATGCTGCTTAGGTTCGCTGCGCGCTTGTTGATGTGCCTGCTGAAGGATCGAAGATGGATCATTTTGGAGCTCGGAGATGCGCTGTTTGAGTTACTACTGCTCCTAGATGGTGTTTTATGCTAGTATCGTTGTACTTGGGGACATCTCTGTCTTATCTTTTGTTGTTGTTATTGTCGTCTGTCTGTTTTCTTCATCTGGGTTTTAGACTGTCTGTTTGCATCCGCTGCTTTAATTGGGATCCCTAGAATCTTCCATTCAGAAGGGCTTAAATTTGTTTGGCTGAAGCTTTGAACGTTTGGATGCATGTGACTGAGAACTTTGATTATCTGAACCAACTGAGTGACTCTGTTTAGTTGGGACTCTGTTTCACTGGGTTTAGGACAGTCTGCAGTTTGCTGCAGCAGGTTTGGGCTACAATTCTGCTTCTAGCCCTGGAGTGATACCAAAGCTGAGACACACAGAGTGAAAATAAACTGCATTTGGTTTTGATTCCGAACGACATGATAATCCTACTTCCATAACAAAACTGCAAGAAGATTCGAATGCAACAAAGTTAGCCATTTCGGGTTACTCATGATTCAGAAATGAAGAGAGAAAAAGAGACACTTCAGAAAGAGATAAATACACTGATGATCATAAAACTTGCATCGGGTGGTCATTTTATGCATAAACTTGTAAAATACTCCCTTGTTTTAAGCCATTTAACTTTACCGGGCATGCAAATATGGTCATAAATTCCGTATGCAGACGTATACCATGCTTGTGTGGCATACCAGCGTGGCTATGGCCCACTGGCAGTGAATAGAACAGGCCCGTGTGATGGCACATGTTATTTTTTGGCAGAAACACCCCTCACTTTTTATTTAATTACGTAAAAGCCTGTGTTGGGTCCCACTTGTAAGCACGTGCTGGGAGGGGAGAAATTGAGAAAGTAAAACGAGTGACTTGCGGATTCTAAGTCTGATGCTCGAGCAGTAACACGCATGATCTTACCACCACACCACATGCATGTTCCCGCATGCAGACAAACCGAACTATTTATACTTTGGCAACAACTCCGATTGGTGTCCAACGAAGACATCTTGGTTTTGTTCCTGCAGTCACGAAATTCATTTGCTCCAACCCGAGAGTGAGTTAGAAATCGACACGACGCAATTCAATTCAAATATCCTCTAGAATGAGCGCGTGACATCCCTGTTAAAAAAATGTCCATGACCTGCGTGTTAAAGATGATGTTAAAAATCTCGCTCACCCACAAAATGGTCAAAAATTCGTAAATTCTTCAGACAAATCAACAAATTTTTTGTTTGAATTTGAATAAATTTAAATTTAGAATCAAGATAAAAATAAATAGTTTTGAGTTAATGTACATAAATTCTTCTGGACAAATCACGAATTTTTTTGTTTGAATTCAAATAATTAAAAATTAAAAATCTAGATAAAAATAAACAATACAGAATGAATGTGCGTAAAGTCTTTCAGACAAATCAACCAAAAATGGGTTTAAATTCAAATAATTTTCAATTTATAAATCTAGATAAAGATAAATAGGTTTGAATGAATGTACGTAAATTCTTTCGGACAAATCAACGAATTTTTGGTTTGAATTCGAATAAATGAAAATTAAAAAATCTAGATAGAAATATATTACATTCTTTCGGACAAATCAAATATTTTTTAAAAGAATTCAAATAATTTTCAATTTAAAATCTAGATGAAAAATAGGTTTGAATGAACGAACGTACATTCTTTCGGACAAATGAATGATTTTTGTTTGTTTGAATTGGAATAATTTAAAACTTAGAAATCTAGATAAAACGAAATAGTTTAGAATGAATGTGAGCAGTTGTACTCCAAGTTGGAGGGTAGTGTTTGTCCGTGGCGAGGTCGTTTCATGTCTTCTGGGGCAAGACTAATTGTCACTAATTCGAGCATGTCCTCTCTCCCCTTGTTTACTATGGGTATTATTTCTGTTTGCCGACGGTGTCCATGCCAATGTTCTTCTGGGAAGAAGCACGGATCAAACACAAGTACCATTTGCTGAAATGAGATGTTGTATGCCGTCGGAAAAAGCAGGGAGGCCTGGGCTCGACGAACTCTAAGTTGATGAATATGTCCCTTCTCACTAAGTGGATTTGGAAGCTTTCCCAAAACGTGTCTGGTCTGTGGGTAGACCTGTCGAAAGGAAAGTACTTCCCTAACGGCATGTTCTTTGAGGCAATGTGTCGTGGCTCGGCCTTCTGGAATGAGATCCAGGCCGTCAAGCCTGAGTTTACTTTAGGTGTCCAATTTCACGTTAAGAATGGTAGATCAACCTGTTTCTGGTTGGATACATGAACGAGCAGTGACCCCCCGTCGATGCACTATCAATCTCTGTTCGCGTTGGCCACCGACACTGTATCTTGGTGGCAGCGGCGATACACTCCTCGCCTCCGGCCATTTGCTGTAAACGCTCTATCGCCGGCAGAAGGGATTTGCTGGACAGAGTTGTGTGCTAGCCTTAGCAACTATACACTGTTTGAAGACCAGGACACAGTTTCCTAGGAGCTCAAGTCTTAGACTAGCCACAATGGAGAGTAGCATACACTAATAACATACACATATTCCTAGACTATATTGCTACCTTCATAGTGGGTAGTAACATAGGTGTGATGTCATACAAAGCTCCATTTATTAGGTTATAGACTCATACTGCATTGGGACATGCGATGTTACAGTAACTAGCTAAGCAGGAACGGAGCCAGAAATTTGGAGGGGGCGGGGGGGGGGGGGGGGGGGCGTTTTACACTTGAGCTTTTATAGATTAATGAGCATTTGCCAAGCCAAAAGTAGTTTAAAGCATGCAGAAAGCATAAGCCGGAACTCATGTTTTCACTGCTGTAAACACTACAAAAATAGCACTACAATATTAAATTTTTAGAGGAAAAATTAGTTGTACAGAAATCTTTGATGTACAGTACAACCAGTTGATTCCCAAATTGTTTTTCCAGTCAATCAATCATCAATACTTCATATTAGACAATAAAAATCTGAGATTTCAAATTGAGGCTAATTGGGAGAGTGGACTTACCATATAGGTAAATAGGATGTCATATGTTATCAGCTTTGTGGTCACTCATGGTGGTGGTGATTTCCCTGATCCCTTTGTGTTGGCTGATGCCGATGATTAACATTTAATGATTGTAGTTTTTTAATGGCACAACCGCACAGATTTGAACAAAATAAAATTGAGGAGATGAAGTAAAAGAGTAAGCAGGATTAATTGTGCACCTATGAAGTCGTGGGGTGGGGGAAAGCAGTCCACTTCTGAACTTGGTTTGGACGCCGGAGAAATTATCGTGGCGGCGGACGGCGGAGCAGACGATGGGTAGAAAGATCGCAAGAAACCGCAATTTGCGTGATGCAGCGATAAGATCTTTTTTTAGGTGGAACTAGGGATTTTATTCAAAGTTCAACACGGAAGGAATACAAATGATATCCGGGAGGATCCCTAGCCACATGTGGCGACCCGCCGGGAGCGACGGCGCTGCCTTAACCAATGCATGCGCCTCAAAGTTCGACTCCCTTCTCTCAAAACAGAAACTAATCTTTACAAAATCATTCACCCTCTCTTTGATCTCACTAAGCAGAAAAGCATAAGAGGCACTAGCACCTCTCTTGATATTTGTGACGACTTGCATGCAATCGGTGGCTATTATCGCATGTGTAGTATTCAGATTCCTAGCCAACAAGGGCTTCATTGCATGCATGGGCTTCAAGACTCGGAGCATCAACTAGTCCGTAAAAGACAATTGCCGACGCTCCCAAATAATCTCCGGAACTGTCCCTGCACACTGCTGCTGCCGCCCCTGTGGTTCCTCGGCGAGAAATAGCGCCGTCCACATTTATCTTGACACACGCATCATCATCAGGTGGCTGCCATCTCGCTGGCTGCTGCTGGATAGCAGGACTCGGGGTCGTCATTCTTT
Source organism: Triticum monococcum (assembly GCA_034509565.1). NCBI lineage: Eukaryota > Viridiplantae > Streptophyta > Magnoliopsida > Poales > Poaceae > Triticum > Triticum monococcum. The sequence goes on along the minus strand of CM067842.1, from coordinate 196,334,090 downwards.
CAGCATTTGCCACTCCAAGTTCTTGAAGATATCGATTAACAAAACTGAAAGTTGATAGTGGACTTTGAAACTCATTGTCGTGAATCGCTTCCTGCCGAGCCCACCATATAGCCCACATCATGACAAGGATCTTGGCAAGATCATGTTGATTTGTGGACTCAAAAAGCCAAAATATCCATAGCCTCGCATCATCAATCCTGTTGGAAAGCATGTGCTCAAGGATATCTTCATCACTCAAGGCCCAAACACACCTGGCCATACGACAATCAAACAGAGAATGCCGCCATGAGTCCACTTCTTCGTTTTTTTTGACTATTTACTGCAAGGCAACAGCCTCACAGTCCTTTATTAAATAAATAATAGAGTACTAGTTACAACTATAAGAAAATTACAAGAAAGGAGAAATACTTACAAAAGAAAACTATGTAAGGTCAGCTATCCAAGAAGCTAAACCATCCTTATATTTACATCTAATCCTGTGAGACAGAAGAGAAATGTCATGTATAAAGTTTCTTCTCCAAGCTCGAAATGAAGGTTGTTCATTCCTGAAAATTTTCCCATTCCTTTGTGTCCAAATATTCCAAGTAGCGGTGAAAACCACCTCAGAGAAGAAAGGGTGTCCAAAATCCTTCCTAGCTGCTTGAGCCATATCATATGTGGTTTGGTTTGGTTGCGGTGTCCAAGAAATCCCAAGATAGTTCCAAACCCTTTGGCTATAATTGCAAGCAAAGAAAAGATGAGCCCGATCCTCATGTTGAGCAAGATTGCAAAGCACACAGGTATCATCCTGGATGATCCATTGCCTTTGTTGCATCATATCTCTGGTGTTCAAACGATCCATTAACAGAAGCCAACCAAAAACCTTTATCTTTAGCGTGCATGAACTCTTCCAAATCCACTTGAAAATAGGATCCACCACCAGTTGTGAGAAGCAAAAGTCATAGTATATCTTTGCCATATAATCACCAGACTTGGAAGGCCACTTCCACACGTCCTTGATCTCACCATTCAAATTGACCAAAGGCAGGAGGGCTTGTAACTGCGTGAGCTTTGAATATGCCTCTTGCGATAGTGGCAGATGAAAGTTATCCAAGATGTCAGGCCGCACAAGAAACTCTTTGATTGTGACTGCATTGTCCACAGCAAATGAGTGGAGTCTTGGGAAAGAGTCCTGCAACAAGACAACATGATTTCCCAGTTGCCAACGATCAAGCCAAAAAAGAACCGTATCACCAGCATGAACTTGAGGAACTGCCAGGTTGGAGAATTTTGGGAATAAGCGCATAATATCGCGCCACCAAAAGGAACCACAGACCCTGGTGCTTTGGGGTGGGGATGATGCATAATAGGTGTCCCAGATTAGGGAAACCCAAGGCACGTCCACTTTGTTGAAAAACTTGAATAGATGCTTGATAAGCAAGGCTTCATTTTGGATGGTCAAGTCGATAACACCCAAACCTCCAAAACCCTTAGGACGACAGACGAGATCCCAAGCAGCCAAAGATTGACGTGGGTTATCCGTGTTACCCCTCCACAGGCACTGCCTCATGATCCTCTCTAGCTGCTGAATAATGCCATTTGGAAGAGATAACGTACAAAAAAAATATATTGGCATGGAGCACAACACGGACTGAACAAGTTGCAATCGGCATCCTTGATTAAGCAAACATGAAGATGCAGATAAACGACGCTCAATGCGATCCACCAGAGGCGTCAACTCATAAATGGTGGGCCTAGAAGTTCCCATGGGCAAACCAAGATATGTGAAAGGTATCGTGCCAACGTCCCACCCCAGCAAAGCGGCCACTCTGGCACCTTCTTCATCACTCATATTTATGGGAATGAGTGAAGATTTGCTAAAGTTGACTCGCAAGCCAGTTGACTCCGCAAAAGTTACAAGCATCTCCTTCAAAGCAATGAGCTGATCATCAACCGCAGGCAGCACAATTAGTGTGTCGTCAGCATACTGCACTATTGGGTAATCATTGGAGTTGGTCGGGATTGGCAGAGAAAGGATATTCCTAGCGCACATCTCATTGACAACAGACTGCAATAAATCTACTGCAATCACAAAGAGTAACGGAGATAGGGGGTCTCCTTGGCGCACTCCCGTTCTGCAAACAAAATGCTTCCCAGGGACGCCGTTGAGAAGTACAGAAGAAGATCCCGTGGACAAAATAGAATTGATCCACCCAGTCCACCTGGAATCAAAACCCTTGCACTGCAAAATTTTGAGAATTAGATCATGCTTAATTGTATCAAAGGCTTTCGTGAAATCCAGCCTGAGTAGAACTATGGGACGCTTGGAAGCTTTGCATTGATGTATATACTCGAAACACCAGGCTAAGCAATCTTGGATTGAACGAGACCGAAGAAAGCCATATTGATTGCGGTGAATGCATCGCAGAATCACTTTCTGGAGGCGGTTAGCAAGCAGCTTTGTCAAAAACTTCAAGCATGTGTTGGTCAAAGAGATTGGCCGGAAGTCTCCCACAACTTCAGGACTTAACTTCTTTGGTATAAGAGTAATTAATGAATTATTCAGACATTCCAAGTTACACTTCCCCTCATAGAATTCCTTGACAAGTTGCATGAAATCGTCCTTGAGAATTGACCAACACTTCTTTAAAAACAGCCCAGAGAAGCCGTCGGGGCCGGGGGCACGGTCAGGTGGCATGTTCTTAATGACAGCATCAACCTCAGAATCGGTGAAGGGCTGAGATATATCCTGAAGGCCATCAACTCTTGCAATTAATGTGTCCAAATCAAAACCCATGCGGATTCCCTTTGCATTGCCCATTCTTTGATTAAAATCTGACCAAAACATGCTGGCAAGCTGCTGATGATCTGAAACCACATCACCATCAGAATTCCTGAGTGACGAGATAGTGTTTCTCCTATACCTTTCCGTGGCCATGGCATGAAATTTTTTGGAGTTTTCCTCGCCAACTTTGATGTTACGTATGGTACAATGCTGTTTCCAATAAACATACTGCCAATGAAGAGTATCTTCCAAATGCAATTTCACAATTCGCCTGAAATTAAACTCAGGCCTTGATAAAGTCCTGATCTCCTCGAGCCCATCAAAATAGAGGATTACCTTATTACAATCAACAATTAATGCTTTAATTGTCGACAAACTCATGTGCCATTTCTTGAGAGCATACCTTAATGCTTTGAATTTAGAGGAAATCTTGAGGGCAGTCGATTGTCTTGCCACAGGTTTGTTCCAAACATGAGCCACACAGTCAAAAAAACCAGGCAAGTCAATCCAGTAATTCTCAAAGCGAAAATTTTTAGCTTTAGGAATGACAGTGGCAATCGAGACGACGCATGGGACATGATCAGAAGCCGTGCGAGCCAGTGGCAGAACAAGCGTGTTAGGATGATCAATGGTCCATGCCACTGAAGTAAAAAACCAGTCAATCTGTTCCAGTGATGGATTAGATTGCATATTTGACCAGGTAAACTGTCGACCTTTAATTGGTAGCTCAATGAGACCCAGATGCCCAATTACTTCATTAAACAGAAAAATGTCACTGACATTACCCCCAGGCAGATTTCTGTTCTCCAACGAACGCATGAAATTAAAGTTGCCCAACAATAGCCAATTATCATCATAGTTAATATCAAGATTATATAACCATTGCACGAAATCATCCCGGGTCGGGCCCTGGCACGGACCATACACTGACACGAGAGTCCAAATTTCAGAAGTGTGCTTAGATTGGAATTCCATAATGATGCCAAAATGCCTTGCCTCAATTAACTTTCCTTCAAAAAAAGAGGAATTCCAAATAACGATCATGCCAACCGAAGCACCATCCGAAGGTACATAGGAAAAATTATCGAATCGCCGTGGACAGAATTTCCTAATGAACCTATGATCAATATGCATGCATTTCGTTTCTTGCAGACAGACAACCGAACAACCACTTTCGTCAATCTTCTGCTTAACTGCTAATTGTCGTGCTTCAGAATTAAGACCACGCACGTTCCAACATAACACCTTCCAATCTCTAAACCCTGTCTGATTCATTACAAACCAAAATAGAAAGCAGAGACAAAAGTAGATCATGCAATGACCTACACCGACCCACTAAACAGGAAGGAAATATCCTAAACAGGAAACTGAAGAACAGATAGATGGCGTTTAAATAGGTACGCCATAAACCATTGTGCCATTCAGTGAAGTTAAACATCAGAATCCTTGCTGCTGGTGGATGTAGCAGGACCAGCCTCAAGCTTGTCCTTGGAGATCTTCTCAGGTGCAATTCGCAGACGTGCTCCAATGCGCTGAAGATCAGAAATTGGCGTTGGAGGAGGCACTGACAGTCTTTCCTCCTGCTGTGCTGAGCTAGTTCGGCGCTTCTTGAAGGAGGACTGGTTGTTGCCTTGCTTGAGGCCTTTGCTTGGAGATTTATGATAACCATCCCGTAGTGCACTTAAACATGCACTGTGGCGCACCTCAGAGTCCACCACAACCTTAGTGGCCTTAGCAGCCTTGGGCTTACGGCCACATTTGGTACTGACCTCTGGCATTGCAGAGAACTCAAAGGATTCGCTGACAGGCTCAGAGAGGTCATCAAAGCCATCAAAACATAACGCCCGAGCAACAGGCCTTTTAACTAGAACTACCTGACGAGGAAAGCATGGAGTTGGATCAGGTGCCGGCAGCAAAGAGAAGCTGACATCGTTCCCATCGAAGCAAACATCCCATGAGCTCTTGGACAGAAGCAGAGAGCACAGATTAGTCTTGAACACGTACTTTGGAATCTCAGCAGAAAAGATAGCTGGCATAAACTTGCAGAAGGATCGCTGCCACTGCATCTCTGGCGGGATCACTGGGCCAAACACAGTTAGGACTCGCCCAACATTGAGAGGAGGCTGTACCGGGGCACCAGGATGCTGCAGAACCGCTATGTTCTCCTCAGGTTGCTGATCATTAATAGAATCATTTGACACCTCCAGAACAATAGATTCCTGTGACTGATTCCCATCCACTTGGTTTTCCTCTATAATCTCCTGCTGCACATTAAGGTTATCTTGAGGAACCTCCTGGTGGTGTGGCTTTTGCTCCTGTGGAGGAGGTGTCAGCTCATCCCAACCGATCTTAGGAAATTCAGGCATAACCCAGTTATGATTATGAAACTGCAGATGCCCGGGGAGAGGATGAGGATTGCCATCAAAGGGCATCGGGTCCTCGTCTGGTGGCAAGATGTCGGCAAAATCAGCAGAGAAGATGTAGATTGGAGCAGACCAAGAAATTCGAGAACCACCAAAATCTGCAAACTCCGGATAGACCACATCCCGCGGCACTAATGTCGTTGCCGGGAAAGAAACGTACGCCAGAGTACGAACAAGTAACGGATCTTCCTGATGCCAGTGATGGAAACGGCCAAAGGTACTGATTGCGTCGGCAATGTACTGAGTGCGCCGATAATCCAGGGGTATCCCAACAATCATAACCCAACCCCTACGAAAACCCTGAACAGCTCTGAAATTGATTCCTTCATCATGCGACACAAATCTCACAAATCTGTTATTATCCAGCTCAAACGGGGGGTGATCAACTAGGGCCTGCCTAGCAAGAGGACTGCGGAAACGGAGGAGACCCACTCCTTGGATCCATGGTTGAGCATCAAGAACAACACGACCAAGATTGTTAACGACAAAATCACTAACCATGTTTCTGAAGAGAGCAACTTCTTCAGGCAGAGGAGCTGGCTCGACGATGGCAATGGCGTATTCCTCATGCTGCCGATCCGGAGCAATGGCAGGGGAGTAGAAAGTGCGTGGCAGCCGCCGCTGGCCACCATCAATGATCTCTAACCCCAGCGGCACGAAAGGCGTGGGATCAAGGGGGAAGGTAGCCATAGCAGGGAGCGCCTCGAACGGAGCCGCAGCAGATGGAGCGGCTAAGCAGGTCGGTGGCGTCGATGTAGATGGTGGTGGTGTGGTGGGTGGTGGCTCGGCAGGTAATGGCGGAGGCGATGATGGTGTTGCAGGCGCGATGGGACTTGGCAAAGACCCAACGTGACTATTAGTGTGGGAAACCGAGACGCCAGGCGAGGAAATCTCAGCTGACCCGCTCGGGGAAGTAGGATTGACCCGCGGGACCCACTTGTAAGTCGGAGAATGCGCAGTGTCGGAGCATCCTTTTGCACGATGGCCGAGGCGAAAGCATCTACGGCACCTAATAGGACTGGTGCACGAATTGGCGTAATGCAGCATCGATAAACAATTGTGACATTTCCAAACCTTGAACACCATATCATCAATGAGATCATTAAATTGAGCATCCTCCTCAGAAATATCCGGAAGATGGTTCCCTATAACAACCATGGGAGAAATCTCAACAGAGTCACCAGAAAAATCCGAAATATCTTGAGAATGATGGGCCAGAGGCTGGGCCGCGTTACAATCGACCAAGGCATCAGAACCATTGTGGGCAAAAGAGTCATGTTGGGCTGGCGACCCAATCTGGGCCATGCATCCATGTTGGGCTAGAGAGTCTGGTGCAATGTGCTCAGGTGCGACCGAAACATGAGATGATGCCTGCTCAATTCGAACCAATTGGGTGGGTGCAGTTCCGGAATTAGCGGCGGGGTTTCTGGCAGGGACGTTGATCGTTCCAAAAGAGATGGGTGGCGTCGCCACCGTCCACTGGAGATTATTCGCCGGCGGCGAGGGCAAGATCAATCTGTCGCGAGGATGCACGACGTAGCCGGCCTCTGATACCGTATCAACCAATGACTGAGAAGCAGGGTACCTATAACCCTTGCAAGCAGGATATTGGTGGAACGTTGCAAAAGAAAGTTTCTTTCGCGAAGATGAACTCGATCTAAAAGATGATCTAGCCGGAGGATTATGCATGGCTAGCAACCCCAAAGTGGCACGTTTCTTAGAAGGACTCACTAGAATCCATTCAGCATCGCACTCTTTTTTCCAGATCTTAAATTCACGGACCCAATTAGGACCACCATTTCCCCAAAGATGGAAATAGCACTTGAATTGTGGGCACGCGAACGACCTCAACTTGAGAATGCAGAGACCAACTTGCTTGCAAGAGACCAAAAAGGAGAATACCTTGTCACGGATGATTTGCACTGAAAATTCAATAGCAGATCCCCCAATCGCTGATTCCAAGGCAGCCGCCACAGAATCGTCATTAAGACGGAATAAGTGCCTGCTGAAAGACACCACCATAATGAAATGGCCCGTGTCATCCGTGCAATGAATAGATCTCCCACAATGATTGAAAACCTTGTCCGCAAAAATGGCGCCCGCAGAAAAATCCAAGTCCAACGTTGATCCACCAGAAGAACCCATATGAGATGGGTATAGGCGTGTGGAGCAGAAGCCGCCGGAGCAGATGGGCGGAGGAGAAACGCAAATCACTGGCTAGAAGAGTAGATCGCCGGAAAACCTAGGCCGGGGGTGGGTGTGGTGGGTGGGTGGGTGGAGAGCCATTGGATCACTGGCCGGGGAAGTCCACTTCTTCGTTACATATAGGACATGCCGGTGAGGTCGCCATCTTCCGCCTATGGCGTACTGTCCTCGTTGGCAATGACATATGAGCCAACCTCCAGACAAAAACTTTAACTTTCGATGGGATTTTAACTTTCCATATCTGCGATCATGCTTTCTTCTCCGCCTCCTTGTTGGAGTTGCTCGCACGGTGTTCAAGCCACTCCTCTCGCTGATGTTTGATACCTGAGATCATCTTGTACGTAGACCGTATAGAAAAAAACCCTCGCTTATCATAGTGCCAAGCCCAAAAGTCTTGCTGCACTCGAAAGCTAAGAGGGATATTCATGATCACATCTACATCCGGCTTCACAAAAAACTGCATGAGGGCTGTTCTGTTCCAAGTCCGTGAAGTCGGATCAATAAGCTCCGAGACAACTTGTGGCGGATCAGGGGCGATCGAACACAAAGGTTTTAATTTGTAATCCCTTGGCAGCCAGTTCTCGTGCCATATACTCGTGTTCTCTCCCGATCCAATCCTCTTTATTAGGCCCAAAGCCAGTACATCTCGTCCCTCTATCAATGATCGCCAGACCTGGGATGGATGAGCTCCCAAGGTCGCATCAAGAATGGTTCCATCCGGGAAGTATCTCGCCTTCAACACTCTAGCACTTAGAGAATTTGGTTCTTGCAGGATCCTCCACACCTGACGTGCTAGTAATGCAAGATTAAACAATTCAATATCGCGAAAACCCATTCCTCCCATAAATTTTGGTTTGCACATAGTTTCCCAAGATACCCAAGCCGGCTTCCTCTGCCCTTGCTTGCTGCCCCACCAGAACTTCCTCAGAAGGCTATTTATATGCTCACATAGGCCCCGCGGCAACTTGAAACACGCCATGGAATACGTAGGTATTGCTTGAGCGACAGATTTAATAAGGACTTCTTTCCCTCCCACAGACAAGCACTTCTCCATCCCTCCTTGAACATGCTTCCAAATCCTGTCCTTAGATATTTAAAACATCCTTCCTTGGCTCTACCAACATCACTTGGTAAACCCAAATATTTCTCAGACAACGCCTCATTATGCACATCCAGTATGTTTTTAACTTCCAGCCGGATTGCCTCAGCAACTCCCTTGCTGAAATAAATAGAAGATTTGTCCATATTTATGCGATGTCCGGAAGCATCACAATATAGTTTCAGTAACTCGTTCACTTGAGCTGCACACTCAGTCGTTGCTTCAAAAAAATAAGAAGCTGTCATCGGCGAACAACAAATGGTTCACTGCAGGTGCGGATGCCGCTACCGAGATGCCCCTCACGCCCACTCCCTGTGCTTTGAGTAAACAAGAGAGCCCTTCTGTTGTCAAGAGAAAAAGATATGGGGATATTGGATCCCCCTGTCGCACACCTCGGGATGGCCTGAAATCATCTAATCTTCCACTGTTAAACATCATAGAAAATGAAACTGATGAAACACACCTCATCACCGCTTCCGTGAACATGGGACTGATCCCCAATTTGAGCATGACAGCTTTAAGATAAGGCCATTCCAGCCGATCATACGTCTTCATCATGTTGAGCTTCAAAGCACAAAACCTGTTAGACTTGATCTTTTTTGATTTCATGTAATGGAGACACTCATACGCCGTTATAAAATTATCAGTTATAAGCCGGCCGGGAACGAAAGCAGATTGCTCTTCGAAGATCACCTCGGGGAGGATTACTTTCAGCCTATTGGCTAAGACCTTTGACACGATCTTATAGATAACGTTACAAAGACTTATAGGCCGAAACTGTCCTAGAATTTTCGAACTTGCAATCTTGGGAATTAAAACGATGAATGTATTGTTAATATCCTCTGGTGAGTCCTCTCCTCTCAGCACCCTCTTGATCATGCCCGTAACCTCATCTCCACAAAGCTCCCAGTGCCTTTGGAAAAAATGTGCTGGAAAACCATCAGGACCAGGAGCCTTGGTCAGGAACATCTGAAAAAGTGCCTCCTTTATCTCCACATTCGTATAAGGCGCATTAAGCTTAGTGTTCATGTCCCCGTTAACCCTCACAGGAATGTGAGATAGCACCTCCTCTATGCCAATGGTACCCTCTCATGTGTATAGGTTCTTATAGAATTCCGTTGCCATCCCTGCCATCTCGTCCAAATCTGAACTCATAGAGCCATCTGGTCATTGAAGCTGAACTATTCTGTTCTTTGCCCTCCTTGCACTTGCTTTCTTCTAAAAATATTGTGTATTTTTGTCTCCTTCCGAAAGCCATTTGATTCGTGAACGCTGTCTCATCATGATTTCTTCTCTATAAGACAACTCCACCATCCTGTCTTGGACCTCCTTCTCCTCAAGACTCGGAGCAACATGATCCGGGGCAGCTCTTAGGGCTGCTAGTTTCATCCGGAGCTCCCTTAACTCCTGGCAGACAGACCCAAAGGTCCTCCGTCCCCAGGTTTTCAAGCGTGTAGCTATTGTACTCAGCTTGGCCGACAGCATTGCAGCCATAGTAGCTGGCTGCTGTTCCATCCACAATTGCTCAATATGTGTTTTAAAACTCGGCTCCCTCTCCCACATACACTCATACCTGAACGGTTTCCGCATACCCAGCCGCACCTCGCTTGTATCCAGTTCGTTGCTCAACAGGATAGGGCTATGATCTGATTTTGCTGCCGTCAAGTGTTCCAACGTGGCAAACGGAAACATAGATGACCATGTCGGGCTCGCCAAAGCACGGTCCAGCCGAACACGGCAGTAATCACCGCCCACAATCTGTTTTTCAAAGGTCTAGTCTAGCCCCTTGTATCCCAAGTCTGCCAGCTCGCACACATCCACCGCCTCCCTGAACCCAGCAATCTGAGCAGCGTCTCGTTCGTTTGGTCCAAATTGCTTCTCCGGCCTCAAGATCTCATTGAAGTCGCCAATGCAAACCCAGGACAGTGAGTTCTCACCACGCAGGAATTTCATAGTGTCCCACGTTTTATATCTTAAGCTCCTATTGGCAGCCCCATAGAAGCATGAGAGCCGCCAAGGGTCCTTTCCTGGCTCTGTCACCACTGAGTCGATGTGATACTGCGAGAAAGTTTTTATTTCAACATTAACATTATTCTTCCAGTACATGCATAAATCTCCACTTCTCCCACTACTACCTACTCCAAAACTACTATCAAAACCTAGTCTACCCGCCAAACCTTCCACCCGGTACTTTGCAATTTGCATCTCCACAATACATAGCACCCTCGGCGCACACGCCTCCACTAGATCGTGGAGCTCACGAACCGTCGCGGGATCACCAATCCCGCGACAGTTCCAGCATAAGGTCTTCATTGAGCTCGGCGGTCCTCCTCGCGGGAGGCCGCCACTGTTACGTCCATGTCGTCCGTCTCCTCCCCCCCATCCTGCTTCCTCCTTTTGATCACTTGAGTCTTCTCCGGTGTAGATACCACTCCCTCTTTGTTTGCTTCTGAAGAAGACCCCTCAATCAAGAGCACTTTCCCCGCAACCCTACCAGCAAGATTGGGCACCGGCTGTCCCCTGATCACAAGCGTGTCATCCGCTGCCACAAGGCACTTGCGCGCTCCCTTCTCCTCTCGCTCATTCATATTCTGCCGCCTCATCTCCATACCCGCTTTATTGGGCACCCCCTCCTCCCGGCCTACTTCTTTCGGTCCTCCACTACCTCCTGCTACTCCTGCACCTCTCCAACCTCTGCCTCCTTTATCACCTCTTCCTCCCATCCTACCACGCCCTCCCCCCTCATCACCAGCCCGACCGTTCCAAGGCCGATCTACTGGGTTCTCAGAATCCCACAACAACCAATCACCCCACTCAAAAGTCCTCGGGTCATGAACCCCATCACCACACTCTTCTGCCAAGTGACCCACCCGACCACAAGCGGAGCAGAAGTCGGGTAGTTTCTCATAATAGACGCTGAATTTCTTGTGTTCTTTCAGCGTAATGGGAACAAAACGGACCAGGGGTGTGTTAACATCCAGAAACACCCTTGCCCGCAAAGTACTTGCAGGATTTATCTTCCCCTCATTGACAATGACATTAAACGGCGGCTCCCCAATCTTCGCTGCGACTCTCTCTGCAAGCTCCTTCCGCCTAGTGAGTCCATCCGATAGTCCTTTTACTCGAGCCCATACCGGATATTTATTCAACATGTACTTCGTAACATCTGAAAAGCCGTCATACTCCTGCAACACCACTGGAGCCTTTCTGAACAACCATGGCCCGCCTTCCATGATCTTCTTCCAATCTCCTAAGCAATGGCACTGAACCAAAAAAAGATTTGGTCCTTTGATGTTGAAAGTGACACCTTGAACGGCCATCCACGCGTTCCTCATCTGAGATAGGAGAGCCGCATGGCTGAACGGCTTTGTTGTGTGGACTCGAAAAAGAGCCAGCCAACGTACATCTTTCACCAGATCCTCAACCTCCTTCGAGAAATCAAGGTCTTGTTCCTCCTCTCCATGAAGCCGCATACCAGCGAATTGATCTTCCAACTCAGGTTGCGGTCCCCAATACTCGCCAAAAGCATCTTCGTCCTGATCCGATCTGCCTCCTCCCTCCAAGACACCACCCGGCCTGCTCCTGTCCTCCATCCTCCTGCCCTTAACTGCCCTTTCCGCCTCACCCCCGATCGCCTTGTCATCTCTTCCAGATCCCATCTCACCCCCCTGATCGCCGCCTAACCCTAGCCCCGTCTCTTCCACCCCCCGCCTCCTTCAGCTTCAGATCGGCCATGCAGATCGCCCCGCACAGCCTCACGTTGTAGTCCTCGTTAGTCCGATCGAGACGAGCGGACACCGACGAGGTTTGTCGTGGACTCTGGCTTGAACGCCAGAGGAGAAGGTGGAACCCTAGAAAACCCAAGGGGAAACGTAATTGCCACCGCCAAGTGACAAAAATATTGATAGCTAATTTGTTTCGTTAATTGAGTGCAGCGATAAGATCTTGTCGACAAGAAATAAAAGGGGCTGACCGTGCGCTGCTGCTGGGCTTTGTATTTGTTGGGCTTTTTCCTTTGCTCGTTGTTTTATTCTGGTATACATGGGCTGGCTTCAATTTCTCAAAAAGAAAAAAATACATGGGCTGGCTTCACGTTGTGTAACACACATAGGGGAGCGAATCAAGTACAAACGTCCGTGTAATTAGGATCTGACTGATCGCTATCAACGGGGAAGGATTTGTTAGGGGGTCTCACCCCCCTCGTCCCCCCTTGGATTCATCCCTGTAAGCTAAGTTACTAGAACTATCTTTCTCTTCATTAACTCATTGACTTGAAGTTACTATTAAAGTTATTTCCATTATGGCTAGTCTTAGCGTCAATTCACAGTCAAATCCCTGTGTGCTAGCCTAACGCATGTGCCGGTTTGGACATAGCTAGGGGCTATGGAAAGCTAGCTTGTCTATAGAAATCAAAATCTTTTTGTGGCAAATATTTTGTAACCATCTACCCACGTCGTCCAACACATAGCAAAGTGGCAAGGGTCCTATGATGGTTTGTATTCTGTGTGCGGTGCAGAGGTAGACGTGGACCATGTTTTCTTCCACTGCCATCTTGCTCGCTCCGCGTGGAGTGTGGTGTGCGAGGTTACGGGACTAATGGAACCCGACTGCGGCTGACCTGCTTAACATCATCCATGCCCGGATCATGTGGCGCTGCGTAGGGGTATTGCTTTGGGCACTTCGGACGATTAGGGACAAAATCAACCGTCAAAGTGATCTTCCCCTCACGCCCAGCTGATTGCCTTTTTAAATGCCATGTTTACTTGTAGCAATGGACTTCGTTGGCGAAACGGCACGACGCTGAAGTTATGCTGACGAGAATGGACAAGACAGGAACATCCAAAGTATTGAACGTCATTCTCATATGGAGGCCTAGTCCCTAACTACTTTTTGCTGTTGAGCCTGCGTGCTCTTCCTGTTTGGCCTCAGCCATTTTTTTTGTCACTCTTCCCGTCCTATAATATAAAGAGCGTTTTTGACAATAGTATAGTGTCAAAAGCGCTCTTATATAATTGGACGGAGGGAGTATCAATTATGCCCTCTGTTGACCTTGTCCGTGTAATTCCTACCTGAGCACTGCTATACAGATCAATTCTGTTCCTACCTTAAACCTATGCTATGCCTGTTTGTGGGCATTATTAATTTTCGTTTAAAAAAAGGTTAGGGACAACACCTGGGGGCACAAGAGCCAACTACCCACTCTACGTTTTCTTTTTAAAACAAGGCAAAAAACTTGCTATTTATATTCATTAAGAAGAAGGTTTAGACATCTTGTGTGTATACGAACGTTACACGAACGTCTGAACATGTACTATTGAAGAGAAAAAGGGACAGCTTTAAATCTCAGATTCTAGGCATCTCAACGCCAAATATTTGGATGCCGATGGTGCGTAATTCTTGGGTAGACAGTGATTCGTGCGGTACAAGCACCCTGGTCGACTGTATTAATTGGGCCAGCTCGCAACTGTGCGAAGCAATATATTTAGCAACGCGCAAAACGAGGTAATATAAAGGGCGTTCCCGTTCGTGTGTTCCGTTTGGAGGAAGCGTGGAAGTTTTCCAGGCGCGAAGATATACCTACGATGTGTAATCATATGATTTCTTGTCTTGTGGTATCGGTTAATGGAGATCACTATCGAGATTATTAAGGGTACATGATCCATGGATAGCAATGTGTCGGGATTTTGTGCTTCTGGGTCCTGCATGATTAGATCAAGGCTAATAGGAGAACGGGGCGTCACTCCGTTGGCTTGACGCATGAGTTAGCATCCAGCCCACATGGATCATTGATAAATTCTAATGGAGATTTTTTTTGGCAAGGGGAGGTAGACGAGGAGATATACCATATGGTCAAATGTGCGAACATGTATGCCGAAAGATCAGACGGTCTAGGCATCATTTCAACTAGATGTATGAATCCTTTCTTTATGACCAAACGGATTTGGGGGATTTTTTTTCCTGAGGGCAGGCTTTGGCTTGGTCTTATCAAGGTGACAGTTGTGCTTCCGTCTTTGGGATGTCCATTAAGGCTGGCTCTAGAATGGCCACATTATTTTGGCTTGACTTGTGGTTGGGTAATCAGCCGCTTCGGGACCATTTGCTGACTTTGTTTGCTATATCTAACCAACCCAGGATGTCGGTTGCGGAGGTCATAGGAATTTGGCGGGAACCTCTCATTCCGCCACTCTTTCAGGCCACCTGAGTTAGAGGAAGGGAGTCTTTGGTTGCCAAGTTGGTGGGGGTGACCTTGTGTGATGGCCATGGCACAACTCATAGGCTCTTGAGCCATCCGAAGGTTCTCCACAAAATCTGCATGAAATAGATTGTTGTGGGTTATGGTACGTAGGAGCTCACGGAGCTATGGAAGGTGTGCCTTCCCCACACATCAAGATCTTCCTTTGGCAGCTGGTCAGGGGGCAACTACCGGCAGGTGACCAGGTCTTCAAGGGCAATGACCATGGAGATGGTTGTTACCCTCCAGGATATCAATCATATTTTTTCCAACACCTCGGTTTGGTTCTTGTGGAGTTTTGTGATGGGAGCTTGGGGGCCATGGGTGCCACCTAATTGGGATCTTCAAAATGATCTTGGTTTGCTCAGGCCAGGGTCATAGGCTCCAATGGTTCAGATTTGGGACCTTGGATTGGACACTTTGGTGCATTAAAATAAGGGAATTTTACATTTGCGTTCTTAACTCAAACCCACTACTCAAATTTACCACTAATTTTCAAGTGTGCTCAAATTTACCCCTCTACCGTTAGATACCCTTATAAGAATGCCATTTATTGCCGTTTCCATCCGGTCAAAGGGCTTTGACCGTCTATGGCAATTTTTTTGGATGGTTTTACCCCTCTCTGCATGTGACACTGACATGAGGGCCCCATTATCCCTAGAAAAATTAAAAAATTTCTCTCACTCTCACATTTACTATCACTTACATGTGGGGCCCCACCCTAAAAATAGAAGGAATAAAACTTTCACACACTTACACGTGGACCCTGACCAAAAATAAAACTTGAAACAATTAAAAAAATTGTTAAGCCTCGGGATCCACATGTGAGTGGCACAATTAAAAAAAATTATTAGCAATGGCACAACTAACAGTTGGTCAGCCTAACTAGGCATTTATTTAGCCTAACAACTTGTTAATCACAGAAGCCCACATGGTCGAACGTCGGCGCCTGCGCGCGAAGTACGCCGACGACGTACGAGAAGATGGCCAAGTGGTCACGGGGCCATGAGAGGAGTCTTCAAAGGATGCTAGCGCGAAGCTGCACTGGCCTGGGGTGGTCGGGTACAGCGAGGAGGCACCGAAGTGTCAGCTCGGACCTCCGCGGCGGCTGCGAGAGCGAGGCATCATGGGGAGGGGGCTAGATGAAGAGAAGCTCGCCAGAGACGTGTCTGGAAGATCCGAGACACCATATGGATCTATGTGACTGTCAGGGATCACCGGGGATCATCATATGGCAGCGAATCTAGCAACGGCGAGCAGTGACCGGCCACAGACATGATGGACTGTGGTGTTGCGAGTGGTGCTCCCCCAGCCAGATTATTTTGGTAGAAAGGAAGAGAGCAACACGAAGGAGTTTCAGGACATGGAGGATAGGAGAAGGGACGAGGTTAGCCGCGTGAGCATAGGACGACGATTATGGCAGGGAGGTCGGTCCGGCCATGGAGGCGAGGGTAGAGGAGAGAGAGAGAGAAAGTGGAGAGGCAAGGGGAAGAGACAGGAGTGGGTAAGCTGCCGACGAGCACAACCGCTCACGGCCGGGCATGCCTAAATGTGTGTCCCCTCGCCCACATGTATGATAACCAACAAGTATAGGGGATCGTTTGTAACCATTTTCGGTAAATAAGAGTGCCGAACCCAGCGAGGAGCTAAAGGTAGAACAAATATTCCGTCAAGTTCTATTGACCACCGATACAACTCTACGCACGCTTAGGGTTTGCTTTGCCTAGAACAGGAATAAAACTAGCAGTACTTTGTTGGTGTGGTAGGATAGGTTCGCAAGATAATAAAGAACGTGAAAAATAAAAGTTAGGTGTTGTTCTAACTAAAGTACAATTAAATTAATATAGCAAGTGTAGATTAGTAGTGGTAGGTTTTGTGGAGGGTTCCCTTAGCAATTGACTACGTTACTAGACCAGTAACAAGTTTTTATGTGGGAGAGGCCACTGCTAGCATGTCATCCCTTACTTGGAACTCTATACACTTATGATTGAAACTATTAGCAAGCATCCGCAACTACTAACGTTCAATAAGGTAAAAACCCAACCATAGCATTAAGATATATATTGGCCCCCCTTCAATCCCGTATGCATCAATTTCTATGGTAGGAAGAAGCTTCTGTCACCCTTGCCCTCCAATGCATAGTCCTATGAACATACAACTAACCCTATGGTGTGATCCACACACATGCTCATATGATGGGCACCAAAGGACAACAACATAACCACAAGCAAATGAAACCAATCATAGTAATTCACCAATTACCGAGGTAGGACAACAAAAATCTACTCAAGCATCATAGGATGGCAACATATCATTGGATAATAATATGAAGCATAAAGCATCATGTTCAAGTAGAGGGAACGACGGGTTGCGGGAGAGTGGACCGCTGAATGTAGATGGCGAAAGGTGATGAAGATGTTGGTGAAGATGACAGAGTTGTTGGAGTAGATCGTCGTCACACGATGATTGCCCCGGCGGCTGATACGTCTCCAACATATCTATAATTTTTGATTGTTCCATGCTGTTATATTATCAATTTTGGATGTTTTATAATCATTTTATAGTTATTTTATATCATGTTTTGGTACTAACCTATTGACATAGTGCCAAGTACCAGTTGCAGTTTTTTGCATGTTTTTCACATCGTAGAAAATCAATACCAAACGGAGTCCAAATGCAACGAAAGACCAGAAGACACCTAATGGGCCAAGGCTGCGCCTGGGGGTGCTCCGAGGAGAGCACGACCCACTAGGGCGTGCCAAGAGGCCCAGGCGCGCCCTGGTGGGTTGTGCCCACCTCGGGCGCCCCCCGAACCGCCTCTTTGCTCTATAAATACCCCAATATTCTAGAAACCCTAGGGGAGGTAACGAAAATCAATTCTAGCCACCATAGAGTCCAGAACCACCAAATCCAATCTAGACACCATCACGGAGGGGTTCACCACTTCCATTGGTGCCTCTTTGATGATGCGTGAGTAGTTCTTTGTAGACCTTCGGGTCCGTAGTTAGTAGCTAGATGGCTTCCTCTCTCTCGTTTGATTCTCAACACAATGGTCTCTTGGAGATCCATATGATGTAACTCCTTTTGCGATGTGTTTGTTAGGATCAGATGAACTTTGAGTTTATGATCAGATCTATCTTTTTGTATCCATGAAAGTTATTTGAGTTTCTTTGATCTCTTATATGCATGATTGCTTATAGCCTTGTATTTCTTCTTCGATATTTGGGTTTTGTTTGGCCAACTTGATCTATTTATCTCGCAATGAGAAGAGGTGCTTTGTAGTGGGTTCGATCTTATGGTGCTTGATCCCAGTGATAGAAGGGGAACCGACACGTATGTATCGTTGCTACTAAGGATAAAATGATGGGGTCTATCTCCACACAGATAGATCTTGGCTACATCATGTCATTGTTCTTATCGCATTACTCCATTTCTCCATGAACTTAATACACTAGATGCATGCTGGATAGCGGTCGATGTGTGGAGTAATAGTACTAGATGCAGACATGAGTCGGTCTACTAATCTTGGACGTGATGCCTATATAATGATCATTGCCTATATATCGTCATGAGTATTTGAAGTTCTATCAATTGCCCAATAGTAATTTGTTTACCCACCATTTGCTATTTTTCTCGAGAGAAGCCACTAGTGAAACCTACGGCCCCCGGGTCTCTTTCTCATATTATTTGCCTTCGCGATCTATTTTTTTTGCCTTTTATTTTCATATCTACTAAACGAAAAATACAATAAATACCTTGCTGCAATTTATTTTATTTTGCGTTCGATCTATCAATATTTACAACTCTCTCACTTCCGTTTGCCAATTTCTGGCACTGTTACCCGAAAGGGATTGACAACCCCTTTTACACGCCGGGTTGCGAGTATTTGTTATTTGTGTGCATGTGCCGCTTATGTTGTGTCGCTTAGTTCTCCTACTGGTTCGATAACCTTGGTTTCATATCTGAGGGAAATATCTACCGTAGCTGTGCTGCATCATCCCTTCCTCTTTGGGGAAATACCGACATAGCTTCAAGCGACATCAAAAGGAATTTCTGGCGCCGTTGCCGGGGAGGATCTTCAACGTATACCAGGTTCCTAATAACAAATATCATATCCTCGCAGTTTACATTATTTGCCATTTGCCTCTTGTTTTCCTCTCCCCCACTTCACAAAAATTTGTCATTTTATTCGCCCCTCTTTTCCGTTTGCCGTTTTCTCATCAGATCTATCCTTTGCTTGCAACCATGAGTGATTTTGGTATGGCACCAACAGATGATGGCCTAACTCCTAAGATTGGATGTATAGGCAATCTGGATGCTAAAACTTTTATCTTGGAGCAAGGGAATGTTATGGGAAAGGAACGCATCGAAGAATTTTTAATTGTGTGGGAAATCTAAGTATTGATGATGCTCCTATACTTAGAACTACTAGATCTTATGCGGATGCTATTTCAGCACTAGTTCTGAAACTCGAAAGTAAATTTATCTGTACTCATCCTACTTTGCAAAGATTGGTTTTTGAGCTTCCTGTTATAAAGAATCCAAAAGCTAAAAAGTTAGCCACTCTCATTCTTATGAATGAATTTGACTACATAATACGGGAAACTAGGGAAATCTTTGATTTTTATGGTATGAATCATGAAAAGCCCGTGATAGATGAAATTCTTTACAATAGTGATTATGCGTTAAGACATTTGCTTGGGGACAATAAAATCTTTGATGAGAATCTTAAAAAGGAAGTCCCAATTTTAGATGTAATTCAACAAGTTTTTAATAATGTTAATCAACATTGTTCTTGGATTATTGCCGGAAATCAATGTGGTTATGACAATGGGCAACTTAATAATGCTAAGGTTTCTATGTATACTATGTTTTATGTTGTTTTTACAAAACCCCATGATGAAAATACCTCTAAGGGAATTAAACAGAAATATGAGAAAATTTAGATCCTTGCTTTATGCCTAACTAAGTGCATAAAACTATAGCACTTGTTGGGAGGCAACCCAACAAATAAAATTTATTTTTGCGTTTTCTTCCTGTTTTTGAGTGTTTGCACAATTATGCTACTGTTATGATTGTGTTTTTTATGTTTTAATTAGTGTTTGTGCCAAGTAAAGCCTTTAGGATCATCTTGGGTGATAGTTATTTGATCTTGCTGAAAAAACTGAAACTTTTGCGCTCGTGAGAATAATTCTAATTTTTAACCAGGGAGCGATAAAATACCCATTCATTTTGCAGTAGATCAATATACAAATTTCTCAGGCCGTCCTAATTTTTTAGAGTTTTTGGAGTTATAGAAGTATTCGAAATACCCAGATTGCTACAGACTATTTTGTTTTTGACAGATTCTGTTTTCTTTGCGTTGTGTGCTTGTTTTGATGGCTCTATGGTTTTCTTTGATGATTTTTGCCATAGAAAAATTGGAATACAGTAGATATACTGCAAGAACAAAATATGCATTGGTTTACTACATCACTTATAGTAGTGATTTGTTTTCTTATCCTAACGGATCTCACAAAAACTTTTGTTAAGTTTTGTGTGATTGAAGTTTTCAACTTTTGGGTTAGCTTATGATGGATGAAGGAATAAGGAGTAAGAAGAGCCTAAGATTGGGGATGCCCCGACATCCCAAGCTATTATCCAAAAGAGAGCAAGAAACTAAGCTTGGGGATGCCCCGAGTGTCATCCCCTCTTTCTTATAACGACCATCGGTATTTTACTCGAAGCTATATTTTTATTTGTCACATACTATGTGTTTTGCTTGGAGCGTCTTGTATGATATGAGTCTTTGTTTGTTTTATTTTGTGTTTTAAGTCTTGATTCCTTGCTGGACACACCTATTTGAGAGAGCCAAGATTATGTCATGACTTGTTAGAATTGCTCTCTATGCTTCACTTAAATTTTTGTGAGCTATGGACTTGCTCCAGTGCTTCACTTATATCTTTTTGAGCACGGTGTGCTTTTGTATTTTTCAAGAAATGCTCTCTTGCTTCACTTAGATTTATTTGAGAGTTAGTAAATTTTCAAGAAATTCTCTCTTGCTTCACTTAAATTAATTTGAGAGAAAAAAAATTATGCTCATGATCTTCACTTATATTTGTTTGAGCTTATCAAAAGCAACATATGAAAATTAGTACCAAAGTGATAAACATCCAAGAAGGATATAATAAAAACTTTCATGAAGATCATTGGACAAAATAAACTTGATTCTTAGTAGTAGTTTTGAGATATGATGATGTGATATGTGAGTTATGTTGATGAGTAATTATGCTTTAGTAAGAATATTGGTGTTAAGGTTTGTGATTCCCTATGCAAGCACGAAAGTCAATAATTATGCAATGAAATTATATCCTACTTGTGGTGCATTATTCGGTGTTAATTATGCTTAATGCTCACTTATGAGATTATTCGTTTCTTGGTTGGTCACTTCTCAATCTTTTGCTAGCCTTCATTTTGCACTAAATATGATCACTACTTGTGCATCCAAAAACCTTTAAACCAGTTTTGCCACATGAGTCCACTATACCTACCTATATGCAGTATTCTTTTGCCCTTCTAAGAAAATTTGTATGTGCCATCTCTAATTTTCAAAATAAACATCTCTTTTGTGTGTTCGTTTCACTCGCGGAGCGGTGAGGGGTGGCTAATATTTTTCATGCTAGATGTGTTAGTCTCACAATGTGTGTTTATTCACTTGTCATTGCACGAGAGTAAGGCAAAGATATTAGGGATGCCCAGTCCCGAAATGAAAAATGAATTTACTTTATGTTGTCAAATAATAAATTCCTTGGAAAGTGTTGGTATGGAAGGCACCCGTGGATACGGTTAGCCATGGAAAGTGAAAGTATGGTGGAAAAAGGAATAACTTTTATTTTTTGTTTGGGAACCAATATATCTAGCATGGAAAGTGTTGGGAACTCTAAGTCGTTTTCATTGGTGGGAAGGACACACCTCCCAAAATGTTTTATCTCTAAGTTTTTCGCTTTGAGTTCTGGCACCTCTACAAATCCCTACTTCCCTCCGCGAAGGGCCTTTCTTTTACTTTATGCAATTTTTATTTTTGAATTTGAGTCTCGATCTTCTCTTACAAAAGCACCAACTAGGAGGCACTATGATCGTACTTGAGCATTGGGTGTAGTTAATATGCGAGTGTGTTTCATGAATGGATCAATGACTGAGCATGATGGGCTAGGGATAGCTTATTTTAGCGTTGATATTTTGAAAGACATAGTTGCTTGTTGATATGCTTGAGTATTTAAGTTATCATGTCAAAACTAGACTATTACTTTGAACAATATAAAAGTCCAAATGTCCATGCTATAAAGAAAAGAAATATGACATGACATGATAGGCAGCATTCCACATAAAAAATGTTTTTATCACTTACCTACTTGAGGACGGGTAGGAGTTAAGCTTCGGGATGTTGATACGTCTCCAACATATCTATATTTTTTTATTGTTCCATGCTGTTATATTATCAATCTTGGATGTTTTATAATCATTTTATATCATTTTTGGTACTAACCTATTGACATAGTGCCAAGTGCTAGTTGTTGTTTTTTTGCATGTTTTTTACATCGCAGAAAATCAATACAAAACAGAGTCCAAATGTAACGAAACCTTATGGAGATTTTTTGGACCAGAAGACTCCTAATGGACCAAGGTTGCGCTTGGGGGCGGGG
The DNA here is from genome assembly GCA_034509565.1 of Triticum monococcum. NCBI lineage: Eukaryota > Viridiplantae > Streptophyta > Magnoliopsida > Poales > Poaceae > Triticum > Triticum monococcum. The sequence goes on along the minus strand of CM067842.1, from coordinate 196,311,685 downwards.
GGTGCTCCGAGGAGAGCACAACCCACCAGGGCGCGCCAGGAGGCCCAAGCGCGCCCTGGTAGGTTGTGCCCACCTCGGGTGCCTCCCGGACCGCCTCTTTTCTCTATAAATACCCCAATATTCCATAAACCATAGGGAAGTCGACAAAAATCAATTCCAGCTGCCGCAGAGTCCAGAACCACCACATCCAATCTAGACACCATCACGAAGGGGTTCACCACTTCCATTGGTGCCTCTCCGATGATGCGTGAGTAGTTCTTTGTAGACCTTCAGGTCCGTAGTTAGTAGCTAGATGGCTTCCTCTCTCTCGTTTGATTCTCAATACAATGGTCTCTTGGAGATCCATATGATGTAACACTTTTTGCCGTGTGCTTGTTGGGATCAGATGAACTTTGAGTTTATGATCAGATCTATCTTTTTATATCCATGAAAGTTATTTGAGTTTCTTTGATCTCTTATATGCATGATTGCTTATAGCCTCGTATTTCTTCTCCGATATTTGGGTTTTGTTTGGCTAACTTGATCTATTTATCTTGCAATGGGAAGAGGTGCTTTGTAGTGGGTTTGATCTACGGTGCTTGATCCCAGTGACAGAAGGGGAACCGACATGTATGTATCATTGCTACTAAGGATAAAACGATGGGGTCTATCTCTACATCGGTAGATCTTGTCTACATCATGTCATCGTTCTTATTGCATTACTCCATTTCTCCATGAACTTAATACACTAGATGCATGCTGGATAGTGGTCGATGTGTGGAGTAATAATAGTAGATGCAGGCAGGAGTCGGCCTACTAATCTTGGACGTGATGCCTATATAATGATCATTGCCTGGATGTCGTCATGAGCATTTGAAGTTCTATCAATTGCCCAACAGTAATTTGTTTACCCACCATTTGCTATTTTTCTTGAGAGAAGCCACTAGTGAAACCTACGGCCCCCGGGTCTCTTTCTCATATTATTTGCCTTCACGATCTATTTTATTTGCCTTTTATTTTCAGATCTACTAAACCAAAAATAGAAAAATACCTTGCTTCAATTTATTTTATTTGGCGTTCGATCTATCAATATTTACAACTCTCTTACTTCCGTTTGCCAATTTTTGGCACCATTACCCGAAAGGGTTTGACAACCCATTTTACACGTCGGGTTGCGAGTATTTGTTATTTGTGTGCAGGTTTGTTTACATTGTGTTGCTTGGTTCTCCTATTGGTTCGATAGCATTGGTTTCATATTTGAGGGAAATACCTACCGCTGATGTGCTGCATCATCTCTTCCTCTTTGGAGAAATACTGACGTAGCTTCAAGCGACATCAGCGGTGTTCCGGCACCACAGAGAGAGAGAGAGGGGTGATACGCCCATTTTGCATCATGTTTACCTACTGTTATTTATATTTTTTATGCATAATAATGCTTTTTGGAGTAATTCTAATGCCTTTTCTCTCATAATATGCAAGGTACACAGAAATGGGGAGAATTCCGGCAGCTGGAAATCTGGACCTGAAAAAGCTACGTCAGGCTACCTATTCTGCACAACTCCAAATGAGCTGAAACTTCACAGAGAATTTTTATGGAATATATAAGAATTATTGGAGCAAATAAGTATCAGAGGGGCCCACCAGGTGGGCACAACCCACCTGGGCGCGTCGGGGAGCCTAGGCGCGCCCTGGTGGGTTGTGCCCTCCTTGGCCCACCTCTGGTGCCCCTCTTCTGGTATATAAGTCAATTTGACCTAGAAAAAAAATAAGGAGAGGACTTTCGGGATGAAGCGCCGCCGTCTCAAGGCGGAACTTGGGCAGTAGCACATTTGCCCTCCGGTGGAGCGATTCTGCCGGGGGAACTTCCCTCCCGGAGGGGGAAATCATTGTCATCATCATCACTAACAACTCTCCCATCTTGGGGAGGGCAATCTCCATCAACATCTTCAACAGCACCATCTCCTCTCAAACCCTAGTTCATCTCCTATGTTCAATCTTTGTACCGAAACTATAGATTGGTGCTTGTGGGTGACTAGTAGTGTTGATTACATCTTGTAGTTGATTACTATATGGTTTATTCAGTGGAAGATATATGTTCAGATCCATTATGCTATTTAGTACCCCGATGATCTTGAGCATGATTATCATTTGTGAGTAGTTACTTTTGTTCTTGAGGTCACGGGAGAAATCTTGTTGCAAGTAATCATGTGAACTTGATATGTGTTCAATATTTTGATGGTATGTATGTTGTGATTCCCTTAGTGGTGTCATGTGAACGTCGACTACATGACACTTCACCATATTTGGGCCTAAGGGAATGCATGGTGGAGTATTTATTAGATGATGGGTTGCGAGAGTGACAAAAGCTTAAACCCTAGTTCATGCGCTATTCCGTAAGGGGCTGATTTGGATCCAAAAGTTTAATGCTATGGTTAGAACTTATTCTTAATACTTTTCTCGTAGTTGCGGATGCTTGCGAGGGGGTTAATCATAAGTAGGAGGTTTGTTCAAGTAAGAATAGCCCCTAAGCACCGGTCCACCCACATATCAAATTATCAAAGTAGCGAACACAAATCAAACCAACATGATGAAAGTGACTAGATGAAATTCCCATGTACCCTCAAGAACACTTTGCTTATCATAAGAGATCATTTTGGCCCGTCCTTTGCCTCAAAAGGATTGGGCTACCTTGCTACACCTTTATTACTACTATCGTTACTTGCTCGTTACAAATTATCTTGCTATCAAACTACTCGTTACTTCTAATTTCAGTGCTTGTAGAGAATACCTTGCTGAAAACCATTTTTCATTTCATTCTGCTCTTCGTTGGGTTCGACACTCTTACTTATCGAAAGGACTACGATTGATCCCCTATAATTGTGGGTCATCAAGGGGGAGAGAGCCCCCCTTCTTCTTCTTCCTTGACCTCCCCCCTAGATGGGAGGAGGGTCCCCCTTTGGTCCATGGCCTCCATGGCGGCAGAGGGGCGGGAGCCCCTCCAAGATTGGATCTATCCCTCTGTTCTCCTCATTTCATGTTCCTATTTTCTGACCCTTCACCGATTCTTAAATTCGCGGAGATCCGTAACTTTGATTGCACTGAAATTTTTACACGATCTTTTCCAAAAATTATATTTCTTGCGTGTAACACCCCGGATATGATTTACCCAATATGTAATCCAACTCTTGCCGTTTCCGGCGTTAAGTTATTTTATTTTCTCGGGTTCGGGTCTTTGTCTCCGTGTGTTGTTATCGTTGTCATGCATCTCATATCATGTCATCATGTGCATTGCATTTGCATACATGTTCATCTCATGCATCCGAGCATTTTCCCCGTTGTCCGTTTTGCATTCCGGCGCTTCGTTCTCCTCCGGTGGTCATTTCTACTTTTCTTTCGTGTTTGGGGATTAAACATTTCCGGATTGGACTGAGACTTGCCAAGCGGCCTTGGTTTACTACCGGTAGATTGCCTATCAAGTTTCGTACCATTTGGACTTCGTTTGATACTCCAACGGTTAACCGAGGGACCGAAAAGGCCTCGTGTGTGTTGCAGCCCAATACCCCTCCATTTTGGACCAAAACCCACCAAAACCCTCTCCATCATCTAGAGCGTTCGATCACGATCGCATGGCCGAAAACCACACCACATTTGGACACTCCTAGCTCCCTCTATGCCTATAAATAGGTCCTCCTCCGAAAATCCGGATCTCCCCTCGTCCAAACCCTAAAAAAATCGTCTCCGCCGCCACCCGGACACGTCCGGACGGAGCCGGACGCGTCCGCCGCCTCCGCCGACCAACCCGGCGCCGCCACATGGCCCGGGCGCCCCACTTCGCCGCCGCCACCGACGCGGGCCCGCAGGCCCAACGCCGGCCCTCTCCGTGGCCGACCGGGCCTCTCCACCGCGCGCGCCCCGCAGCCCTTCTTCTCTGCGTCCGACGCCGCCCCTCCTCACCGGCGGCCGCCGTACCGCCGTGCCGCACCGCGGCGCCGGCCACCGCCCGACGCCGGCCGGACCTCGCCGCCGCGCGCCCGCGCCGCGGGAGCCGAGCCCCGCCGCCGTCTGCACCAACTCCGGCTCCGGCCTCCTCCTCCCCTCGCGCCGGCAAGCTCCACCAACTCTGGCGCCGACCTCCCCGGCGATCCTCGTCGAACGCGCATGAACAGTACCGGCTGGATCTAGATCTGGGAATAGACCTCGGTTGACTTTTGCCCCGAAACCCTAACTTTTTGTCTATGTTCATCACATCGTAACTCCGCATCCGTAGCTCCGTTTTGGGCATATAGCATATCAAAATGTTCGTCTCAGAGAGCACATCATTTCATCTCATTGCATCATTTTCATTTGAGTTCATATTGATGCCTGAAATGCTGTTAGAAGAGTGCTATTTGAGATAATTGTCAGATCTGCTGCTCCAATTAGATATTTGTCATTTTTGCCATGATTATTGTGTGCATGATATGCCCCTGAGCTCTTCATGAGTTTTGTTACATGTTTTGCCATCTATCCATAGGTGCAACCCATGTATTTTTGTGATGTGTGTGGTGACTAGCACAAGCTTGCAAAGTGGTGTATTCGTTAAGGTTGTTTTCAGGGACTTGGCAATTCCACTAAGTCCTTGGACTGTTTATCTCAATATGCCATATGTTCATGTTGTTTCCTAGTGATCCGTGCCTCTTTTGAGGATGATCAGTCAGGATGTTTTGTTAATCTTGTAGTGCTCTATCGATCCATGTCTTTGTTTGCAATTATGGAGCACCCTAGCTTGAGTCAATCGAGCTTTACTTTTGCTATTTCGTGAATCTGGGCAGATTGTCTACTTGTTAGCGATTTTGCCGAGGATGTTGTAGTTGATCCGTGCATGCTATGTTATTGTTCTTGCCATGTCTAGCTTGTATTTTGTGTATTCTTGATGGGTGTATGCTTAGCTTGTCATGACTTGCTCTGTAGTGAGTGCATCGAGCTCGTAAACATGCCTACTTGATATCTGTTTCAGCATGCTCCACTTTTCACTAAGTCTGAGAACTGATTATGTTTTTGCCATGTTCACATGCTTGCAAATGTATTTTCTGATCCCTTTTGGCTCAAGGTCACTAAGGGACTTTTGTTAAGCTCTTTGAGTAGCTCCATGCCATGCTTTACTTTGCCATGTTCAGGTCCTGTAGCATGTAGTTTTGTTGCTCCAAAGTGTGCTATCTGATCTGAAATTCCAGACAAGTGTTAATTTCACTAAGTCTGAAATCTGTTTGCCAAATGCATTTTTGCCATGCTTGTTTGAACCTGTTAATGGATGAATTGACCGTAGCTCAGTGTTCATCTTTTGTTAAGCATCTTGTATGGATCCCTGCCATGTATTTTTATGCCATGTTTGGGTGCTGTAGCATGTTCATCTTGCTGCATTTAGATGGCTACTTGCTGTAAATCGCAGAACGTGGTCATATTTGAATTGCTTGCCATTTCCAAACCGTAACTCCGATTCCGATGATCTTTATATAGTTTTCAAGCGATTTAATCTCATGTTTCCAGTGGCACACTTGGTTTTCCAAGTTGAGGCCAGGTTCATGCATTCCTTGTAAAATCTTGCATATGCATCACTTATCGCATCTCGCATAGCATACCATGTTTGCATCATATTGTTTGAGCTTTGCACGTGGTTGATTGTGTCCTTGTTGCTTGTTTGTCTTATTTGGGTAGAGCCAGGAGACGAGTTCGCTAACGAGGAGCCCATTGAGTTTGCTTTCGAGGATCCAGTCAACTCTGACAACTTTGCAGGCAAGATGATCATACCCTCGAAATCACTACTATCTTTGCTTTGCTAGATGCTTGCTCTTTTGCTATGCCTATGCTACGATGTCTACCACTTACTTATCATGCCTCCCAAATTTCCATGTCAAACCTCTAACCCACCATGTCCTAGCAAACCGTTGATTGGCTATGTTACCGCTTTGCTCAGCCCCTCTTATAGCGTTGCTAGTTGCAGGTGAAGATTGGAGACCGTTCCTTGTTGGAACATTATTTACTTGTTGGGATCGTTATATTGCCTTGTTATCTTAATGCATCTATATACTTGGTAAAGGGTGGAAGGCTCGGCCTCTCGCCTAGTGTTTTGTTCCACTCTTGCCGCCCTAGTTTCCGTCATATCGGTGTTATGTTCCCGGATTTTTGCGTTCCTTACGCGGTTGGGTTATAATGGGAACCCCTTGATAGTTCGCCTTGATTTAAAGCTTTTCCAGCAATGCCCAACCTTGGTCTTACCATTTGCCACCTAGCCTCTTTTTCCCTTGGGTTTCCGGAGCCCAAGGGTCATCTTATTTGAACCCCCCGGGCCAGTGCTCCTCTAAGTGTTGGTCCAAATAGAGCCACTTGCAGCGCCACCTCGGGGCAACTCGAGGGTTGGTTTTAGTTGTACGTAGTGTTCATCTGAGTGTGCCCTGAGAACGAGATATGTGCAGCTCCTATTGGGATTTGTCGGCACATTCGGGCGGTGTTGCTGGATTTGTTTTAACTTGTCGAAGTGTCTTGAAGAACCGGGATACCGAGTCTGATCGAAACGTCTCGGGAGGATGTCTATTCCTTCTTGACCGTGAGAGCTTGTCATGGGCTAAGTTGGGACTCCCCTGTAGGGATTTGAACTTTCGAAAGCCGTGCCCGCGGTTATGGGCAGATGGGAATTTGTTAATGTCCGGTTGTAGATAACTTGAACCTTAACTTAATTAAAATGAATCAACTGTGTGAGTTATCGTGATGGTCTCTTCTCGGCGGAGTCTGGGAAGTGAACACGGTGTTGGAGTAATGCTTGCCGTAGGATGCCCTTTAGTTACTCGCTCGCGCTTTGCCTCCTCTTCTCGCTCTCTTTTGCGAACAGGATAGCCACCATATATGCTAGTCGCTTGCCGCAGCTCCACATATTTTCCTTGCCTTACCTATTAAGCTTAAATAGTCTTGATCGCGAGGGTGCGAGATTGCTGAGTCCCTATGGCTCACAGATTACTATTAAACCAGATGCAGGGCCTGATGATTCCGTTCCATATGACGCGCTTGAGCTCAAGTGGGAGTTCGACGAGGACTCACGTTGTTACTATGTTTCTTTTCCTGATGATCAGTAGTGGTGCCCAGTTGGGGTGATCGGGACCGTGTCGCTTGTCGGGTTATCTTTTATTTTGGCGCCTTAGTCGGGCCATGAGTGTTTGAATGTTGTAATGCTATTTATGTACTTTGATTGACGTGGCGAGTGTAAGCCAACTATGTATCTCCCCTTTTATTATCTATATTACATGGGATGTTGTGAAGATTGCCTAACTTGCGACATTGCTTTCAATGCGGTTATGCCTCTAAGTCGTGCCTCGACACGTGGGAGATATAGCCGCATCGAGGGCATTACATTGCGCCCGAAGAAGATCCCCAACCGACTTAAGGGGAGCCCACAAGATACCTGGGCGCGCCAGGGGGTGCCTGGAGCGCCCTGCTGGGTGGTGGAGGAGGTGGCACTACAGGAATCGGGCACTTTGCCATCTGCCATGGCTGACGACAAAGGCATGCCTGGCGGACGGCAAATGCCTTTGCCGCCCGCCAGCAGACAGCAATAGGTCCGGCTGAATAGGCTACGGCGAAGGGCTCTTTGCCATCTGCTGGCGGACGATAAAGATGAAACGGTCTTTGCCGTCCGCCAGCAGACGGCAAAGATCCTGGATGACACACGCGGCAGGTTAGGTCCGTTAGGGGGTTAACGACGTGCTTTGCCGTCCGCTGGCAGACGGCAAAGACCATTGCACCTTTGTCGTCTGCCAGCGGACAACAAAGTAACCAAATAGGCCAGCCCCCAGGTGCTACCATGTGGCATTCTATGCCGTACGCTGCCATACGGGAAAGGTCCAACGGTCTTTGCCATCTGTCAGCAGATGGCAATGTAACCAAATAGGCCAGCCAGTGCCCCAGGTTACACAGGTAGCTGCCACGTGGTAGCTTTGCCGTCTACTGGCTGATGGCAAAGCTCTTTGTCGTCTGCTAGCAGACGGCAAAGAGCGTGTATAGCCCCTATTTTTTTTCTGTTTTTTCTCAAATTCATTCAATTTCACAGAATTTCACAGATATATATATATATATACATACATAAACATTTGAAGATATATATAGACAAGCATATCCAACAAGTTTCCAACACATCGGACAACATATCCAACAAGTTTGTAACAACACATATCCAACAAGTTTCCAACATTAGATATCAAATAAGAATTTTCCTCCAACAAAGTTCATCGTACAAAATCAAAACAAAAAGAGTAGACTCCATGAAAGCAAGCTCCTCATCTAAAGCAAATCTGCAAATTGGGGAAGAAGAAAGTTAGAAGAAGAAGGCTAGCTAGAAAAAGAAGAAGAGGAAGTAGAATTTATCTACTCTTTCTTAGTCTCCTCTCCTCTTCTTTATCTTCTTCTTCTTCTTCTTCTTCTTCTTCTTCTTCTTCTTCTTCTTCTTCTTCTTCTTCTTCTTCTTCTTCTTCTTCTTCTTCTTCTTCTTCTTCTTCTTCTTCTTCTTCTTCTTCTTCTTCTAACTAAGGTAGGAAAAAAATGCCATTTTAGCCAAGCTAGGTAAAAAATGCTAAGTGTGTAGGTCATTTTAGAGCTAAGCTAGGTAAAATGGATCATATTGGAGCTAACCTAGGTAAAATGGATCATATTGGAGCTAACCTAGGTAAACTTGGTCATTTTGGAGCTAACCTAGCTTATTATGCCATTTTGAGTTAACTAAGCATATTATCCCAATTTTGACATAAGTAAGCTAATTATAGGTCTTTATTTAGCTAACCCAGGTAACTAAGCATATTAGAGCTAATTTAGCATTTTAGAGCTAACTTAGGTCATTTTGGAGCTAACTTAGGTAAAATTGATCATTTTGGAGCTAATTAGGCTTATTATGTCATTTTCGAGGAAAATAAGCTAACTATGCCATTTTTTAAACCTAAGTAAGCTAATTATGCCATTTTTACATATGTAAGCTAAGTGTATCTCATTATTAAGAAAACCTAGGTAAGTAAGCATATTAGAGCTTACTTAGGTCATTTCGGAGGAAACAAAGCTAAGTATAGATCATTTAGGAGCTAAGTCTAGGTCTTTATGCATTTGGTAAGCAAAACACTAGAGAAAACTTACCGGCATCACGGAGGTGAAGGGCCGGTCGGGTTTGCGCCAGTGCCAGATGGAGAAGGATCATTCGGGGTCTGGTTTGCGCCAGTGCGAGACGGAGAAGGATCGGTCGATGCTTGCCGGGAGGCATGCTGCACCAAAGATCATTTGCAATGTCTCGTTAGCATGATGCAACTGAAATGTGAATACTAGTGACTAATGGCCATTCAAATGAAACTCACCATGTCCGCTATGGCAATCTGGGGCATCGGCGGAGGGGATCTAACCATTTTTCTCGCACACGGACTGCACATTTTGTTTTCACGAGTCAGTCATATTACTTAGTAATGAAACAAACATTACGAGCATGATTTGGCTAATATGTAGGAGAAACTTACCACGAGGAGCTCATATAGGGCCCGGTGAGATGCGTCGTTCCGGCTCCTCTCCGCCTCCAACAGACTAGTCGTCCTCTCCTCCAGCTCGATCTCCCTTTGCTTAGCCTGCCTGTTTGCCTCCGCCAGAAGCTCCTAGGCCCTAGCCTCGATGGCGAGCTCCACTGGCCATGGTCGAGGCAGTATATCAGGAAGAGACCTCGCATGGAGCTTCTTGATCTCCAGGTGACTTCTAGTAGTACGTATCAGTCCATCCTCAATGGCTACCGAGCCATGTTTCCTCCCCTCATTAGATAGCATCACGAGCTCTGGATCAAAAGGACTCTGGCTCGGGTTGAAGTAATCCCCTTTTGTCGCATTCCCAAAGTCTCTGTACCTCACGAGCTTGTTGTGGGAGGAGATGTTGGTGAAGCTCTCTAGATGATCGAGGTCGTCCCCAAAGAATGCCTTGGCCTTCTTGAACGGGGCAGTATGGTCCATGGCATAGAGGTTGTACATCGGTGGCACGTCCTTCTTGTTGTGTTTCACCTAAAAGAGAGGAACAACATATTAGTTAAGGGCTCAAGCTAGCTTGGAGAATGAAATTGCATGAATGTTAATGGCTCAAACCACATACCCAGTGATCCCCGTACTCAAATAGGTTGGAGCTCCCTTGATGGTGTGGCACACCTCGCATTTGGGCACGCTTATCCCTAGCCTTGTTGTGTTCGGCTAGCCATTGGGGAGAGCACCACTCATCCACCAACGCCTCTCAACAGTCCATCCTATCCGCACACCATCTTAGGGGCACCTAAGTTTGGCAAAGAGAAATTTCAGCACTACGCCTATGAAAGAAATCAAGGAAACTAAGTACAAGGCCTTAAGAATAGGTAATTACCTTCATGTACTTCTCCTTACTCAGATACTTGCCACGACACTTCTTCTTGGACCTCCTAATGTTAGTCAAGGTGTACTAGTCTCGAACAACCCGCACCCTAGCCTCGCGCCCTAAGTTCTGAAGTAGGCGCTTGCACTCGGCTTCGAGAACCCTAGCCGCCTCCGCCTCGTGTTCATTAGAACACTTGTAGAAGGTCTGAAATCGAACAAGACAACACTGATTAGTACAATCACTAGGTAATGTTGATTTTTAATTCTGTAAAGGAGAAATTACCCAAAACCGCTGCCTCACAATGTTGGCCACCGTCTCGCACAAGACATCGTCGACCCTCTCCTCCGGCGGGGCTCGGGCAGCCACGTACAGCTCCTAGCTCAGTGCTAGCTGTGGAACCTGACCCTCACCTGGCAACGTGACCCACCCCGGGAAGTGGTGCTGGCAAAGCACACCAAGGACCTGGTTGGTCCTGTAGACACCATCGACGTATATCCAACCCCCGCAATATGACAAGGCCAACACATTAGATATTAATTTGAAGATACATGAAGGACAAAGGTTAAAAAAGAGTAAATGCACTTACTTCTCCACATTAGGCTCAATCAACCATGCTTACGTCCACCTCTAGCTCCACCCCTCTTCGTCTTCCCCCGACCTCTCCCGGCCAAAGAAGAAGCGCTCGCCGGTGTCGTCATGCTGTCTAAGAGCGCTCTCCGAAGCTGCTGGGGTGCAATATAGCCACCCCTCCTAGCACGCGCCGAGGAAGGAGGCTTGGAGGACTCTCGACCCGCGCCCACCATCTATCAACACCTGCAATGACAAAGAGTAAACGAAATTAGTACAACATAAACATAATGAAAAATTTGGTGGGTGAAAACAACACCTAAACAATTAACTAACTAAGTAGTTAACCTAAAAAATAACTAACTAACTAATTAAAGGCTTTTTCTTAAGGCCAGAAATGGTCTTTAATAGGTTAAAATTATTTTAGTGTTTCAAAAATATTTGGGAAAATTTAGGGAAGCTCATTGGACATATATTGTCCATATATAAGAGTTTCAACACACGTTCATGTTCAAAATATTGGTCAAATCCATCAAAAACCCTTTATGCAAAAATTCTACCTTTCCTAGTTGCTACTTGTCCATGCCCATGGTCAAATAATTCAAGAAACCATTAGCCAACTAATTGAAAAATGATGAATAAACCTGCCTTTTCTTTTTCATTTCTGATTTTCAAGAAACAAAAGAAAAGGGATGCATATGCATCCTAATCCTAATCCTAATCATTTAGATGGTTGTTTTCTAGGAGTACTAATTAGTAAAACTAAAACTAGATCTGGTTAACAAAACTAACCTAACTAACCTACAAACTAATTAACCTAACTAACCTAGTCTAAAGATCAAAGCAAAAGTGTCCAGATAACAACAAAGATCTGCTTGTACTCTCATCATAGAGAAATATTTTAAACCAAAATTAACAACAAAGATCAAAGCAAATAAACAATTTATGAACATTTGTGTCCAGATAACAGAAATATCACCAAAAACACAAACATAAAAAAGTTGGATATGTTGTCGGACAGATCACTCAGAGTGATAATATATATCTCATCAATGTATGAACCAGGCCACTACTTTTTAACATCACAAGTCATATCCGGGATCCACAGACAACAATATCCAATTAGGAAAGAAAAATCAACTAGAAACGTTACATAGATTCCTGAGTTCAAATAAGAATATTTAAAGAGTTTCATAACAAATGGTTGAGCCGTCAGACAATGCTTTCTAGGCAAATAGGATTATGCTTATGATCAAACAAGTAGCAGTAAGCAACTCAAGATCCACCAAAAGGATAGCCCATTTGAAAAATTCTAGCCCGATTAACATTTCGCCATAAAATTCAGTCTCCAAAATTACGGCATAGCCAATGTGTGATATGTCTCCAACGTATCTATAATTTTTGATTGTTCCATGCTATTATATTATCCATCTTGGATGTTTTACATGCATTTATATGCTATTTTATATGATTTTTAGGACTAACCTATTAACCTAGAGCCCAGTGCCAGTTTCTATTTTTTCCTTGTTTTTGTGTTTTACATAAAGGAATACCAAACGGAGTCCAATCGAAGTGCCAAATTTTGATGATTTTTATGGACCAAAAGAAGCCCTCGGAGTAAAAGAGTTGTGACCATAAGAGTCCCGAGCCATCCACAAGGGTGGAGGGCGTGCCCTACCCCCTGGGCGCGTCCCCCTATCTCGTGGATGACTCGGACACCCCCGTGACATGAGATCGACGCCAAAAATTCCTATAAATATAGAAACCTCCAGAAAATAACCTAGATCGGGAGTTCCACTGCCGCAAGCCTCTGTAGCCACCAAAAACCAATCGGGACCCTGTTCTGGCACCCTACCAGAGGGGGGATCCATCATCGGTAGCCATCTTCATCATCCCAACGCTCTCCATGACGAGGAGGGAGTAGTTCACCCTCGGGGCTGAGGGTATGTACCAGTAGCTATGTGTTTTATATCTCTCTCTCTCGTGTTCTTGATATGGCACGATCTTGATGTACCGCGAGCTTTGCTATTATAGTTGGATCTTATGATGTTTCTCCCCCTCTATCTCCTTGTGATGAATTGAGTTTTCCCTTTGAAGTTATCTTATCGGATTGAGTCTTTAAGGATTTGAGAACACTTGATGTATATCTTGCATGTGCTTATCTATGGTGACAATGGGATATTCACGTGATCCACTTGATGTATGTTTTGGTGATCAACTTGCGAGTTTCGTGACCTTGTGAACTTATGCATAGGGGTTGGCACACGTTTTCGTCTTGACTCTTCGGTAGAAACTTTGGGGAACTCTTTGAAGTTCTTTGTGTTGGTTGAATAGATGAATCTGAGATTGTGTGATGCATATCGTATAATCATACCCGCGGATACTTGAGGTGACATTGGAGTATCTAGGTGACATTAGGGTTTTGGTTGATTTGTGTCTTAAGGTGTTATTTTACCACGAACTCTAGGGCTATTTGTGACACTTATGGGAATAGCCCAATGGATTGATCGGAAAGAATAACTTTGAGGTGGTTTCGTACCCTACAATAATCTCTTCGTTTGTTCTCCGCTATTAGTGACTTTGGAGTGACTCTTTCTTGCATGTTGTGGGATAGTTATATGATCTAATTATGTTATCCTTGTTGAGAGAACTTGCACTAGTGAAAGTATGAACCCTAGGCCTTGCTTCAACGCATTGCAATACCGTTTTCTCTCACTTTTATCATTAGTTACCTTGCTGCCTTTATATTTTCATATTACAAAAACCTATATCTACCATCCATATTGCACTTGTATCACCATCTCTTAACTGAACTAGCGCACCTATATAATTTTCCATTGTATTGGGTGTGTTGGGGACACAAGAGACTCTTTGTTATTTGGTTGCAGGGTTGATTGAGAGAGACTATCTTCATCCTATGCCTCCCACGGATTAATAAACCTTAGGCCATCCACTTGAGGGAAATTTGCTACTGTCCTACAAACCACTGCACTTGGAGGCCCAACAACATCTACAAGAAGAAGGTTGTGTAGTAGACATCAATGTGGACATCAGAATTGCAGATCGTCATAGCATAACTTCAGAAGTACTCAGAAAAATTACGCTAAGATGTTCAATTTGTCCACAGAATTGCAGAATGACAGCATGGGCGCACAACGACCAATCAGTCGCTAAAGATGGTATGATTAATAGGTTTTTCATCACCGAACAAATAGAAACACAAACTCAAACAAACAAGTCAACAAAACAGAACTTAAATTACTATAGTAAACAAAATCTAACAAAAGAAGACATGAGTGACACTAACCTAGTCTAAAGATAACTAACCTAACCAACCTAGAAAATCAAAATAACCTAACTAACAGTACTAACTAAACTAATTAGTAGCAGTAGAAAAAAAATAAACTAACAGTAAACCTAATTACTAGCAGTAGAAAAAATAGAAAAAGGGGGGGGGGGAGCTCACCAGAGTGGGTCGGCGAGGCACCGGGGCGGTGGGGTGTCGGGGTGGCTAGGGCGTCGGGACGGCGGGGCGCGTGGTTGTCGAGGCGGAGGGGCGTCGGGCCGGCGGGGCGGCGAGGGCGTCTGGGCGGCAAGGGCATAGGGGTGGCGCGGGCGGCGAGGGCGTCGGGGTGGCGCGGGCGGCGAGGGCGTTGCGGCGGCGGGGGGTCGGGGCGGCGAGGGCGGCAGGGGCGGCGGGGGCATCGGGGTGGCGCAGGGGGCGAGGGCTGCGGGGGCGGCAAGGGCGTTGGGGCGGCGAGGGCGTCGGGGTAGCGTGGGCGGTGAGGGCATCGGGGTGGCGCGGGCGTCTGGGCAGTGGGGGGTCGGGGGCGCGGGCCAGTGGGGGCTCGGGGGCGCCGGGGTGGCTCCGGTGATGTAAGGGAGAGAGCGAGGGGTGGGGCGCGGGGCCGACCGTTTTTTAGTTAGGTTTAATTTCTTTGCCGTCTGCTAGCAGACGACAAAGAGCGTAGCTAGTGGGGTGGGCCCGGGGAGAAATGACCGTTAGGTTGCCACTTTCTTTGCCGTCTGCCCGCGGACGGCAAAGAAGCTTTGTCGTCAGTTAGCAGACGACAAAGAAAGTGGACGTTAGGTGGTTCTCACTAGTGGTCCACCCTCCATCTTTGCCGTCCGCTAGCCGACGACAAAGCTTCTATGTTGTCAGTTGACGGCAAAGAGCTAGCTGACGGCAACTTTTCTCGTAGTTGCAGATGCTTGTGAGGGGGTTAATCATAAGTAGGAGGTTTGTTCAGGTAAGAACAACACCTAAGCACCGGTCCATCCACATATCAAATTATCAAAGTAGCGAACACAAATCAAACCAACATGATGAAAGTGACTAGATAAAATTCTGGTGTACCCTCAAGAATGCTTTGCTTATCATAAGAGACCGTTTTGGCCTGTCCTTTGCCTCAAAAGTATTGGGCTACCTTGCTACACCTTTGTTACTACTATCATTACTTGCTCGTTGCAAATTATCTTGCTATGAAACTACTCGTTACTTCTAATTTCAGTGCTTGCAGAGAATACCTTGCTAAAAACCACTTTTCATTTCATTCTGCTCCTCATTGGGTTCGACACTCTTACTTATCGAAAGGACTACGATTGATCCCCTATACTTGTGGGTCATCGAGGGGGAGTGAGGGAGTCCTGGATTAGGGGGTCTCCAGACAACCGGACTATATCCTTTGGCCGGACTGTAGGACTATGAAGATACAAGATTGAAGACTTCGTCCCGTGTCCGGATGGGACTCTACTTGGCGTGGAAGGCAAGCTAGGCAATACAAATATGTATATCTCCTCCTTTGTAACCGACCTTGTGTAACCCTAGCCCCCTCCGGTGTCTATATAAACTGGAGGGTTTTAGTCTATAGGACAACATACAATCATACCATAGGCTAGCTTCTAGGGTTTAGCCTCTCCGATCTCGTGGTAGATCGACTCTTGTACTACTCATATTATCAAGAATAATCAAGCAGGACGTAGGGTTTTACCTCCATCAAGAGGGCCCGAACCTGGGTAAAACATCATGTCCCCTGCCTCCTGCTACCATCCGCCTTAGACGCACAATTCGGGACCCCCTACCCGAGATCCGCCGGTTTTGACACCGACATTGGTGCTTTCATTTAGAGTTCCACTGTGCCATCGCCGTAAGGAAGGATGCCTCGTCTCGTTGTTAAAAACAACATTACCGCCGGGGGAGCCCTGGCTGTCGGCCAAACTCTCCGGCTTGGCAGTTTCATCATGACCGCTCGTTTGGCCGCTGCACCGACGATGACTTCTCGGGTCATCAAAAACAGCCTCCACGTTAGCTCGGAATTTGCCGAGCAGATGGATCCAATGGAGCTCTCTTCCCTAAACAACCTCTTGGATCGTATGCCGCCTTGGGAGTCGCTACAGACTATGATCGGATTGGGCTTAAACCCGATCAAAGGGAGATTAACTCTCCACCGGTCACCCATCATATTGCGGTGGTGGAGGAACAATGCGGCGATTCTTCCTCTATCTTGAGGACTAAATATGTCCGGATTCTTGAACTCTCCGAGCCGGACACCCATTTATGGGAGGACATCACCCAAGCCCTGAACCAAGAGTCAGGTAGGGGGCCAGACTTATTGGGCAACATCCCGGAATCCGAACTTCCAAGATCGGAAACTCCTCGGCCCCTGGGTCTCAGATCGGGTAGGGGTTCAGACTCAAATCCACCCACCCACCCAGACATAAATGATCTTTCCCACATCAGGCAAGAGCCCCATGAAACAGTACATCATTATTGGGCAAGATTCCTCCTTGTGATGAACAAGGTTAAGGACTGTCGCGAGGAAGACACAATCTCATTTTTCTGCAATAATTGCACGGACAAGGGAATCCTTAACGCCTTAAGTCGCCGTGACATATCACGCTTCGCTGACTTGGCGTCCATAGTACGAAAGTACTGTGCGATGGAAAGCGCCTGCAAAACCAAAACGAAATTTTGGGATAATCCGACTCGAAATATACACCCAGTCTGAAATAATAGGGTGCACTATCATAAGACACCCGAATTAGTTACAAAGAAACAAAAACCCTCTACAGGGCATGGAACCGTATTGGAGGGATGGCTTAACGGACCCTGCAAAATTCATAGTACAACAGATACCATACCAACACATAGCCTTAGAGCATGTTGGATACTCCGGTAGGTGGCCAAAAGTGGTGAGGATCTTCTCATCCCAAATGCCACAGAGCACTATCCCGTGGATAGCAATACGGTATTAACAGTCTTTGAAACCTTCGCATCAAATAATAGGCGCAAGCAAACACTCTGCAGCCTCGCCGAAATCTTCCACGTGGCAGCAATGAATCCATGGAGTGACACGGCTATTACCTTCAATGCTAGTGACGAACCTAAATTCCGAACAGCCCGAGCACCAACCGCACTGGTCCTCAGTCCAATTGTGGACGGTTTTTGACTCACCAAAGTACTCATGGACGGCGGCAGTGGATTGAACCTCATCTATGAGGAAACTCTTCAAAAAATGGAAATAGACTGGAACTGCATTGAGCACAGCAGCACAACCTTCAGAGGAATCATCCCCAGCCGGGAAGCATGCTGTGCTGGGAAAATCACACTAGATGTGGTATTCGGCACGCTAGAGAACTATAGGTCCAAAGAAATTACATTCCAAGTGGCTCTGTTTAGTAGTGGATACCACGCCCTTTTAGGACGGGAGGCGTTCATGATCTTCCAAGCCATACCCCATTATGGGTACATGAAGCTCAAACTGCCCGGGCCCAATGGAATCATCACTCTCGCTAGTGATCCGGACACAACACTCCGCGCCGAAAACAAAACAGCCGCATTGGCCCTCGAGGCATTATCCGAAGCCCTTTCGGCCGAGGAATTAACTACGCTATGCTCCACAGTGGACAGGGATGACGCGATACTTGACAAGAGATCCAAGTCCACCTCTTTTAAACCAGCGGATGAAATAGTCAAATTCCAAGTCCACCCAACGGACCCTACAAAAATAGCCTCCATCGGGGCAAAATTAAACCCCACCGTGGACGCCGCACTACGAGAGTTCCTACGCGAGAATTGGGACATATTCGCCTGGCACCCCTTAGACATGCCAGGAATCCCACGCAGGCTGGCCGAGCACAGCCTCAATATTCTAAAGGGATTCAAGCCGGTCAACCAGACTCTTCAGCGTTTCTCTGAACCTAAGAGACAAGCTATGGGAGAGGAACTAGCCAAGTTATTGGAGGCTGGATTCATTAGAGAAATAAAACACCCGGACTGGCTAGCAAATGTGGTGATGGTACCAAAGAAGGACAAATCCTGGCACCTATGTGTCGATTTCAAGGACCTCAACAAGGCTTGCCCAAAGGATCCCTTCCCCCTCCCCTACATCGATCAAATTATCTATGCTACCGCAGGACACGAGTCATTATGTTTCCTCGGTGCATACTCCGGCTACCACCAAATCAAGATGGCGGAGTCCAACCAAGCCGCAACGGCATTTATCACACCATACAACCCCTTTTGTTTCAACACAATGCTTTTCGGGCTAAAAAACGCCGGTGCAACATATCAACGCATGATTCAGACATGTCTGGAGAAACAGATCGGCAAATCAGTAGATGCATACGTAGATGATGTGGTCGTCAAAACCAAACACGTCGACTCTCTAATAGATGACTTGAGGCTCACATTCGACAACCTTCGAACATACGACATCAAGCTCAATCCGGAAAAATGCGTTTTTGGCGTACCAACCGGAAAGCTCCCGGGCTTCATTGTCTCCAGTAGAGGAATTGAAGCTAATCGAACCAAAATTCGAGCTCTGTCATAGTTGGCTATCCCAATGGACCTCAAACAAATCCAGAAATTAACTGGATGTGTGGCGGCTCTAAGCCGCTTTATCTCTCGCTTAGGAGAAAAGGCATTACCCCTTTATCGCCTCCTTCGACGCACCGAACACTTCGAGTGGACGGACGCCGCCACAGCCGGATTGGAAGAAATAAAAGCCATACTGGCAACCAACCCAATCCTGGCCGTGCCAAACATCGGCGAACCAATGCTGTTGTACATTGCGGCAACTCATCAGGTTGTAAGCGCAGTGCTCGTCGTCGAACGAGAAGCGGACGAACATAAATTCCCTCTTCAAAAGCCGGTATATTATGTATCCACTGTCCTCACTCCATGCAAATCACGGTACCCACATTATCAAAAGATAGCCTATGCGGTATTCATGGCATC
This sequence comes from Triticum monococcum, assembly GCA_034509565.1. NCBI lineage: Eukaryota > Viridiplantae > Streptophyta > Magnoliopsida > Poales > Poaceae > Triticum > Triticum monococcum. The sequence goes on along the minus strand of CM067842.1, from coordinate 196,292,517 downwards.
CCAGAAGCTGCGACACTACTTTCAAGAGTGTTCGATAATAGTAGCCTCGGAAGTGCCACCTAATGATATTATAAACAACCGCGATGCCTCGGGCCGGATTGCCAAGTGGGCCATTGAGCTCCTCTCGTTCTACATAACATACAAACCTCAGCGAGCCATCAAATCGCAAGTATTGGCTGACTTTGTCGCCGAATGGACGGAAGCCAAACTCCCTAAAGAGTACGGCGCATACTCCAATTGGATCATGCACTTCGACGGCTCCAAAATGCTGGCTGGTCCGGGGGCTGGCGTCGTCCTAACGTCCCCAACCGGAGATATAGTTCAATACGTACTGTAGATACTGTATACAGACTCCAACAACGCAGTCGAATACGAAGCCCTGTTACATGGTCTTCGGATGGCAGTTTCCATGGGCATTCAACGCCTGGAGGTGCGTGGGGATTCGAACCTCGCAATATCCCAAATAAATGGAGACTTCGACGCCAAGGATCCGAAGATGGAGGCCTAGCGAAACGCCATCCTAAAGATGTCAGCTCGGTTCGAGGGGCTCGAATTTCACCATGTGGTTCGGGAAAACAATCAGGCGGCGGATATCCTCGCCCGCATCGGAGCAAAACGCGATGCGGTCCCCCCCAACATCTTTTTGGAGAGGTTGTTTAAGACATCCATGGTATGGGAAGGGGACACCGGTAACAATAGTCCGGACCTGGCCAAAATGCCCGATACCGAACACTATGACATAATCGGAGGCTCTGCCACCGAAATAACACCTTCAACCCACGTAATAATGGCCATCATCGCCCCGTGGACAGAACCATTCCTGGCCTACCTAACTAGGCAGGAACTTCCCGAGGACCAAAATGAGGCATGCTGCATAGTGCGGCGATCTAAAGCCTACAGGGTCCACGAGGGAGAGCTGTATAAGAAAAGCACTATCGGAGTCCTTCACAGGTGCATCTCCGAAGAGGAAGGGCAGAAGCTTCTGGAAGAAATTCACGCCGGACTCGGCGGCCACCAGACCGCAGTCCGGGCCCTTGTAAGCAAGGCCTTTCGTACATGTTTTTATTGGCCGACGACCCGGGCAGACACACAGGACTTGGTCCAACGCTGTGTCGGTTGCCAACTTTTTGCAAACAAAGCCACATGCCACCCACCGCCCTCCAAACAATCCCCATTACCTGGCCCTTTGCGGTCTGGGGGCTTGACATGGTTGGACCCCTTAAAGGGGGAACCCATAAGAAAAAATACTTACTGGTTATGGTGGATAAATTCACCAAATGGATAGAAGCCAAACCTGTTAAAACAGCCGAATCCGGACCGGTGATAGACTTCATATCCGGGGTTGTACACCGTTATGGCATCCCCCACAACATCATCACTGACAACGGCACGAACTTCACGGCCGACGAGGTACTCTAGTGCAGCAACATGGGTATCAAGCTCGATTATGGTTCCGTCTATCACCCACAAACCAACGGCCAAGTTGAGCGAGCAAATGGTCTTATCATGAGCGGCATGAAACCCAGATTAGTGCAGTCCTTAAGGGAGTCTAACATGCACTGGGTTGAGGAGCTCGACTACTCTAGGGGCTGTGGACCACGCCGAATCGTACTACCGGATATACACCCTTCTTTATGGTGTACGGCGCAGAGGCAGTTCTGCCATGCGACATAATTCATGACTCACCTCGAGTGCGCATGTATGAAGAAAGAGAAGCCGAGCTCGATCGGCAGGACAGTCTGGACACCCTGGAGGAGGAGCGTGATGTGGCAAAAGCCCTTTCCGCATTCTATCAGCAACAGGCTCGCAAATACCAAAGCAGAGAAGTACGGGCCAAAACTTATAACGTTGGCGAGTTAGTTCTACGCCTGCCGGAGAAGAAAAATACCAAGCTCGAGCTCAAATGGGAAGGTCCCTTCATTATTGACCAAGTTTTGACCGGCGGAGCATACCGTCTGCGGGATGCATCAAATAATCGACTTGAGCCGAACCCATGGAACGCAGCCAGACTCCGAAGATTCTACGCCTAGCACCGGACTCTATGTTCGTCTCCTTCCTCTGTCCATTTTTCGCATATACATTATCTGTTTTTTCTCTTTCTTTCTTTTACTCTTTCTCAAGGTCTTCAAGGGCCAACTTGTGCCTCGCTTGCACACTATAGATGCGCTAACCGCGCTCATCATACCTGGGGGCTTCTTACACAGAAGCTTAATTATTTATCTGGGTTTCATGCCCCGCACATGTGTTATTCTTCCGCATGTACCTTTTCTTCACCATTATATGCATCGATATGACTTAAGTTTTGGCCAAGCTGGGTTGCCTGGCTCTTGTATTTATGCCCTACATTCCCGTTAATTCGGCTAGGGCATAAGGGGAGCACCTCTGCGATTGTTACTGCCGGGTCAGCCGGATGTGTACCTCAGACTGGGTGAAGCCGAAAGCTAGCGTTCTTAAGGGAATATTTGGTTGGTGAACAAAAGATGATTTTTATTTTCCATATATGCCCTAGATGTTTTTGCCCGCGTCTCCTCTCGCAGTCCGGACACGCACTTTAGGGCATGCGTACCCAGGGAAAGGAACCCCTAACGGAACTATTCTCCCTGGAAGATGTTTCTTACTACCCATGTAATATAACATAACTAGTTGGGTACTTGTCTGTTCAAGCACTAATGACCCCTACGCCTGGTTTCCACGCATACCCCGGTTCTTATATAACAGAGAGGGTATTCGGACACACTCCGGACTATCGGGTCCCGAGGTTGAAGTGAAAAGGTCTGCCATGACAAATGATTTACAATCCAGCTAGAAGGCATTATACATGTCACTTTAATTACATAGTCATGTAGACTGACTGAATTCCTCTTCTATACCATCCAACAGGCTGTCTAGCCTACAATCCTGTTGGGAATACTTTGCGGCTAATTCTACTTGCCCATACACTAAGCTAACGGGGATCTCTTTCCCATCGGGCCCCACAGGTCCGATCTCGGCCATGTGGTTTGGGTCAGCCTTGGTATAGCGCGTCTTCACCATGGCCCAGGCTTTCCTGACACCTTGACGGCAGGCCAATATCTTCCATAATCAGAAGCGCCGCCGTGCTTCCTTGAGCTTCTCCGCAAGCTCTCCAATGCCTTTTGGCAGGGAGACAGATGGCAACAAGGCCTGGGCAATACCTTGCATCACCTGCCGAACTTGTTCGTGAAGTTGTGAGAGCTCGGGTAGAAGATCACCCGCAGACCCGGGCATCTCCTCCGCGGGACAACCCGTCAGCATACCTGCAGACATAACTCTGTTAACCGGCTTCTCCGCCGCCCCCTTTTAAGGGTTCGTTCAAGCACTTACTGAAAATGCCGCGTCGAAGCCGCTTATTCTCCTTCTCGGAGTCCGCAAGCTGGGCTCGAACATCTTTCAGTTCCATGCTCAGCTTGGTATTGGCGTCTTGGAGATTGTTTTTCTCCCGCCTGACCTCAGTCAGCACGCGTTTGCCAGCCTTCAGCTGTCGTACGACATGCTGGTCCTCCGGATTCTCTCTGGATTCATCTGCAATATCTATTGTTAGATCTATAGCCACGCGCACGCTATATGGTACCTATCATTCTTTGAAACAAACGTTACCAGCTGGGGACTTTTTAGGTTCCTTCAATGCGGCAACGGCGGCCCAAAGTTGGGTCTTGCATTCCTCCAGCTCCTATGACAGCCGAGTATTCTTCTCTGTAAGAACCTGCACAATAGATGATCCTTAAATCAGTTTTGCTAACTGTTTCAAGTCTCAGGGGCTACTGATACATATAATCGTCAGATTTGCTTACCCATACATCCCTTACATACTGGTCCGTGGCTCTGGCTAGACCATTTTGAGCAGCATGGAGGTACGCGTCTCCAGAATTGAAGGCATCAAATGCCTCTGGCGAGAAGCAAGCGTCACGGAGTATGGCCCGACGACGCCTATGATTCATGGCGCTCTCCACTTCTGAATTTGTAGCGGATAGTCTATCCGCATCCTCTATAGGGGGAGTATCCCGCGTCCGCCCCATGTCGGCTTCCGCCTCTATGTCTGGCCCTGGAGCCTGACTAGTGGAAGCATGATCGGTAGCCTCACCAGACATATTCCGACGAGCATTTTTTCTGATAAAGAAACATGGATGTCATTACATTTTGAGAAAGACGACAACCACAGAGCAGGGGTTTTGTCATACCTCTGCGCCGGTGTCTCCGTCCTGACCACCTTCCTTTTTGGCCTACCCGGCCTCGGTGCCTCTTGTCGGCGAGTTGCTACGGGTTCGGCACGGCGTCCCGAATGCCTTCCCTGTAAAACACCATATGTATATGGTAGGTGAAGTATCCAAAAGGGGATCCTAGTTTCTGGAGTTGGGATTTTGGTTTTTCTTACAAGCGATGCAGGGAGCAGTCCGGGATAGTCGGCCGTAATGACCACCATGGCGTCATCACAGCTTAATTGATAGAACCGCCGGTCTATCAGCTCCATGAATATGTCCGGATCTTCTTCGAGTCCGGGACTGAGGGCTCGATCAGGGTCCCCTGGTTGTGGGGACGGGCTGTTAACCTCCCTTATGGCTTTTCGCAGTTCCTGCCGTAAAAATAGCAAGGTGAGTACCTACGACAAAGAATGTGGGAAGAGTGGGAGTAAGGAGATATAACTCACCCAGCTTGGAGGGTTGTACATGGAGAATCCATCACATGGCTTGATGTGGATGAACTCCTCTTCCTCTCCCTTGAACAGATCAGACAGGATTTTTGCTAAAGCAGCAGTGTTGTCCGGACCCTTACGTCTGCAACGGGTGGCATCATCTTCCCCGTTAAAACACCACAGGGGGTGCCCTCGATATTGAAGTGGCTGCACTCCCCGCATTATGCATATTGACATAACCTCGATTATTGTCAATCCTGATTGAGCCAGTGCTTTAATCCGGTTCATCAGGTAAAGGACTTCTTTGTTGTCTTCCTCCTGGGGGCTCCGTGGGCGCCAGCTTCAGCGTTTCTTCAGAGGAGCGTTGTTGAACTCAGGAAGGCCTTGCCTAACAGGGTCCGGAAGGGGGACGTCCTCCATATAAAACCATTCCGAAGGCCAGTCCTCGGACGTCTTCTTCGGAGTACCGGACAGGTATCCGGCTTCGGCGATGCACCATATTTCGGCTCCGCCCACTTGATAAAGTGACCCCTCTTGTGTGCGGGGGACGAGGCAAAATAACCTTTTCCACAGCTCGAAATGAGCCTCGTAGCCCAGGAATAACTCGCAGAGGGCAACATAGCCGGCGGTGTGTAATATGGAAGCGGGGGTGAAATTATGCAGTTGGAGGCCGTAAAACTCCAGGAGCCCGCGGAGGAACTGATGAATTGGAAATCCGAGTCCCCTTAATAAGTAAGGAACAAGGTATACCCGCTCCCCCGTAGAGGGGCTGGGGAAGTTCTCCGCTTGCTCCCCACCATTGTAGGTGGCAAGCCCGGCTCGGACGGGAACCATATATGCTGGAGGGAGAAATCCCTTAGTCTGCAGTTCAACTAATCAACTGTGTGGGACAGAACACCTCTCCCAATTGCCGGGTTTAGGGCTACGGGGGCGGGAGGAGGAGCTGCAGAGGTCGGCCATGCTGGAGTGGATTTTTCCGAAGCACGCTCCAATGGATTCTCGCTGTGGGAGGATGATATGGATTGGATCAAAAATCCCCATCCCTTTAATAGAAAATTTATTTACCTTGCTAGGGGGGCGAATCTAAAAACGACCTGGCTCCTCGTATTCATTCGACGCGTGGAAGATAGCCCTTATTGGGCACAGAAGCCAAGAAGTCCAACATTTATGGGGCCGGACACTTCTTAACAAACATTCGAAATTTGGAGAAGAACCCGCCTTGCAATGTCGAAGACAATACTGCGTGTCGGACTTGACGTCATTGAAGCCTGATTCGGGGGCTACTGAGGGAGTCCTGGATTAGGGGGTCTCCGGACAGCCAGACTATATCCTTTGGCCAGACTGTAGGACTATGAAGATACAAGATTGAAGACTTCGTCCCGTGTCCGGATGGGACTACCGTGCGTGGAAGGAAATCTAGGCAATACATATATGTATATCTCCTCCTTTGTAACCGAACTTGTGTAACCCTAGCCCCCTCCGGTGTCTATATAAACTAGAGGATTTTAGTCCGTAGGACAACATACAATCATACCATAGGCTAGCTTCTAGGGTTTAGCCTCTCCGATCTCGTGGTAGATAAACTCTTGTACTACTCATATTATCAAGAATAATCAAGCAGGACGTAGGGTTTTACCTCCATCAAGAGGGCCCGAACCTGGGTAAAACATCGTGTCCCCTGCCTCCTGTTACCATCCGCCTTAGAAGCACAGTTCGGGACCCCCTACCCGAGATCTGCCGGTTTTGACACCGACGGGGAGAGAGCCCCCTTCTTCTTCTTCTTCTTCTTCTTCTTCCTTGACCCCCCCCTAGATGGGAGGAGGGTCCCCCTCTGGTCCATGGCCTCCATGGAGGCGGAGGGGCGGGAGCCCCTCCGAGATTGGATCTATCCCTCTGTTCTCCTCTGTTTCACGTTCCTATTTTCTGGCCCTTCACCGACTCTTAAATTCTCGAAGATCCATAACTCCGATTGCGCTGAAATTTTTACACGATCTTTTCCAAAGAAATTATTTCTTGCGCCTGAAGAAGAGCCCCAACCGACTTAAGGGGAGCCCACAAGACACCTGGGCACGCTAGGGGGTGCCCGGCATGCCCTGGTGGGTGGTGGAGGTGGTGGGCCTCCGTTTGTGATGATCCCACCTCTCAAAAATTACATATGTTCCAAAATAATTCTCCATAAATTTTTATTGTATTTGGACTTCATTTGATATGGATATTCTATGAAACAAAAAACATGCAACAAACAGAAATTGGCACTGGGCACTGGATCAATATGTTAGTCCAATAAATCATATAAATTGTTGCCAAAAGTATGTGAAAGTTGTATAATACTGGCATGAAACAATAAAAAATTATAAATACGATGGAGACGTATCAGCATCCCCAAGTTAATTCCTGCTCGTCCTCGAGTAGGTAAATGACAGAAACGATAATTTTTGAAGTGGAATGCTACCTGGCATAATCTTGATCATATATCTAATCATGGCATGAATATTAAGACACTAGTGATTCAAAATAACACTCGATAATTTGATATAAAGACATCAATACTCAGACATCCCAACAAACAATCATGTCTTTCAAAATATCGATGCGAAAGAACGCTATCCCAAGTCATATAGTCTTGTCATGCTCCATCTTCTTAACACAAAGTATTTATCATGTACTACCCTGGTGTCAGCCAAGAAATCGGTTCATACTTTTTAATGCGCTTCAGCTTTTTAACTCCCAAGCAATACATGAGCGCAAGCCATGGATATATCGCTATGGGTGGAACAGAATACGGTGGTAGAGATTAATTGGGAGAAGACAAAAAAGTAAGAAAGTCTCACATCGACGCGGCTAATCAATGGGCTATGGAGATGCCCACCAATCGATATTGAGGCGAGGGGTAAAGATTGCCATGCAATAGATGTACTAAGAGCTATAAGTGTATGAAAGCTCAGACTGAAACTAAGTGGGTGTGCATCAAACTCTATAATGAAAAATTACCACTAGTATATGAAACTGGCAACATAGGAGACTCTCCATATGAAAAACATGGTTCTACTCTCAAGCACAAGTGTGGTATTTGCATGCCCCTTCTCTCTTCTTCTCTCATCATTTTTTCTTTCTTTTTCCTGGGCTCTTTTTGGCCTCACTTTTTTTTTCTCTTTTTTTATTTCCCTTTTTTTGCTTTTTGTCTGGTGTCTCATCCTGACTTGTGGGGGAACCATAGTCTCCATCACCCTTTCCTCACTAGTACATGCTCTAATAATGAATAATGATGATCATCACACTTATATTTACTTACAACTTGATGCATAGAACAAAGTATGACTCTATATGAATGCTTCTGGCAGTGTACCAGGATGTGCAATGATCTAGCGTAGCAGAGATATCAAAAAACGGACAAGCCATGGAAATATCATGCTAGGTATCTTACGATCAAGTCATTAAAATGGAAGCAATGGAAGTTGCATGGCAATATATCTCGGAATGGCTATGGAAATTCCATAATAGGTAGGTATGGTGGCTATTCTGAGGAAGATATAATAAGGCTTATGTGTGATAGAGCGTATCATATCACGGGGTTTGGATGCACCCGCGAAGTTTGCACCATGTCTCAAGGTGAGAAAGGGCAATGCACGGTACCGAAGGGGCTAGCAAATTGCGAAAAGGTAAGAGTGTGTATAAGCCATGGACTCACATTAGTCATAAAGAACTCATATACTTATTGCAAAAGTTTATTAGCCCTCGAAGGAAAGTACTACTACGCATGCCCCTAGGGGGGAGGTTGGTAGGATTTAACCATCACGCGCCCACGACCTCCATGCAAAGGAAGACAATCACTAATAAATCATGCTCTAATTTCATAGCATAGTGAGAGACTACACGTGGATGCTTCGGGAATCACAAGACTTAATACCAATATTTTACTAACCACAACCGCTTACTAGTACCTCCCACATATTCCATCTCTATATAGCAAAACTATTGCAAAGAATCAAACATATCATATTCAGTGATCCATAAGTTTTATGTAGGATTTTATGACTAACCATGCAAATGACCAATTCCCATTGACTCCTCTAAATAGATATAAGTGAAGCATGATAGTTTAATTCTTTCTACAAAAGATCATGCTCTAATAAATATAAGTGAAGCAAAAGAGCATTCTACAATTAACGATTTTCGATGTGAAGAGAAATAGGCAATCCAAACTTCAAATGATATAAGTGAAGCAAATGAAGCATTCTATAAAGCCATACTCAAAAGATATAAGTGAAGTGCAATGAGCATTCTATAAATCAACCAAGGACTATCTCATACCAGCATGGTGCATAAAATAAAAATGAAAACTAAACACAAAGACGCTCCAAGATTTACGCATATCATGTGAATGAGACGAAAACCGAAACCTACCGATACTTGTTGAAGAAAGATGGGATGCCTTCCGGGGCATCCCCAAGATTAGACGCTTGAGTCTCGTTGAATATTTACTAGGAGTGCATTGGGCATCCCCAAGCTTGAACTCTTGCCTCTCCTCCTTCTCCCCATATCGAGACCTCCTCGATCTTTGAACACTTCATCCACATAAAACTCAATAGAAAGCTCGATAAGACCCGATTGTATACTAATGCAAATAACTACTTTAAGTACCATTGCAAAACCATTCATATTTTGTTTTTGCATTGTAGCTACTGTATTATAAGTTCTCCATGGCTTATACCACCGATACAATTGATAGTTGTTGGAAATATGCCCTAGAGGCAAGAATAAAGTGGTTATTATTATATATTTCCTTGTTCATGATAATCTTTATTATCCATGCTATAATTGTATTGACCGGAAACTCAAATGCATGTGTGGATACATAGACAACAACATGTCCCTAGTGAGCCTCTACTCGACTAGACCGTCAATCAAAGATGGCTATGGTTTCCTAGTCATAGACATGAGTTGTCATTTGATAACGGGACCACATCATTAGGAGAATGATGTGATGGACAAGACCCAAACCATGAACGTAGCTTATGATCGTGTCAAGTTTATTGCTATCATTTTCTACATGTGAAGTATATGTTTCTACAACCATGAGCTCATGCAACTCACTGGCACCGGAAGAGTGCCTTATGTGTACCAAACATCGCAACGTAACTGGGTGACTATAAAGGTGCTCTACAGGTATCTCTGAGGGTGTCTGTTGAGTTGGCATGGATAAATACTGGGATTTATCACTCTGTGTGACGGAGTGGTATCTCAGGGCCCACTCGGTAATACATCGTCAAATTGAGCTTGCAAGCAATGTGACTAATGGGTTAGCCACGGGATATTGTATTACAGAACGAGTAAAGAGACTTGCCGACAACGAGATTGACCTAGGTATGGTGATACCAACGATCGAATCTCGGGCAAGTAACATACCCATTGACAAAGGGAACTGCGCATGGGATTATCTGAATCCTTGACATCAAGGTTCAACCGATAAAGATCTTCGTAGAATATGTAGGAACCAATATGGACATTGATGCGGCCTGAACTATGTCGGTTTTTCCCCAAAGAGTAAGGGATGATGCAGCACAGCTATGGTAGGTACTTCCTTTAGTGATGAGAGAAAGGTTACCGAACCAGTAGGAGAACCACGCAGCACTATGTGAACGACAACTACTTGCAACCCGACGTAAAAGAGGGGTTGTCAATCCCTCCTGGGTAAAAGATAGGTAAAATTGTAGTAGATTGGATAAATAGATCTCACGGGAACATGAGATAAAATAAATAATAATAAATTACAGCAAGGTATTTTTGGGTTTTTGGATTAATAGATCTGAAAATAAAAGCAAATGAAAATAGATCTCGAACGCAAATATGACAAAGAAGAGACCAGGGGGTTGTAGATTTCACTAGTGGCTTCTCTCGAGAAAAATAGCATACGGTGGGTAAACAAATTACTATTGCGAAATTGATAGAACTTGAAATAATGATGACGTTATACAGGCAATGATCATTATATAGGCATCACGTCCAATATTAGTACACCGACTCCTGCCTGCATCTACTACTATTACTCCACACATCGACAGCTATCCAGCACGGAAACGGAGTAATGCAATAAGAATGATGACATGATGTAGACAAGATCTATTCATGTAGGAATAGACCCCGTCTTGTTATCCTTAATAGCAACGATACATACGTGTCATTTCCCCTTCCGCAATTGGGATTGAGCATTGTAAGATCGAACCCATCACAAAGCACCTCTTCCCATGGCAAGAAAAATCGATCTAGTCGACCTATCTAAACCAAAGATTCGAAGAAGAAATACCAGGCTATAAGTAATCATGCATATAAGAGATCAAAAGACTCAAATAACTTTCATGGATAATAACAAAGATTTGATCATAAAGTCAAAGTTCATCGGATCCCAACAAACACACTGCACAAATAGTTACACCAAATAGATCTCCAAGAGACCATTGTATTGAGAATCAAAAGAGATAACAGAAGCCATCTAGCTACTAACTACGGACCCGTAGGTCTATAATGAACTGCTCACGCATCATCGGAGAGGCACCAATGAGGATGATGAACCCCTTCGTGATGGTGTCTAGATTGGATCTGTGGTTTTTGGAACTTGAGGCGGCTGGAATTGTGTTTTGTCGACTCCCCTAGGGTTTTTGGAATATTGGGGTATTTATAGAGCAAAGAGGCAGTGCGGGAGGCCACCGAGGTGGGCACAACCCACCTGGGCGCGCCTGGGGGCCCACGGCCACCCGGGTGGGTTGTGCCCCCCTCGGCGCACCCCTCTAGTACTTCTTTGGCCCATCTTGTGTCTTCTGGCCTAGAAAAATTCTCCAGAAAGTTTTGCCACATTTGGACTCCGTTTGGTATTGATTTTCTGTGAAGTAAAAAACAAGCAAAAAACAACAACTGGCACTAGGCACTATGTCAATAGGTTAGTCCCAAAAAATGATATGAAGTTGCTATAAAATGATTGTAAAACATCCAAGAATGATAGTATAACAGCATGGAGCAATCAAAGATTATAGATACGTTGGAGATGTAGCAGCATCCCCAAGCTTAATTTCTGCTCGCCCTCGAGTAGGTAAATGATAAAAACAGAATTTTTGATGTGGAATGCTACCTAACATGTTCAGCACATATTTTGTTCTTTGTAGCATGGACATTTGGACTTTTATATGATTCAAAGCAATAGTCTAGTTTTGACATGAAAACTCCAATACTCAAGCATATCAACAAGCAACCATGTCTTCCAAAATATCAACACTAAAGCAAGTTATCCCTAGCCCATTATGCTCAATCATTGATCCATTCTTGAAACACATTCGCATATTAGCTACACCCAATCTCATGTACGATCATAGTGCCCCTTAGTTGGTGCTTTGTAAGAGAAGATGTAGACTCAAATAAAAATAAAAATTGCACAAAGTAATAGAAAGGCCCTTCGCAGAGGGAAGTAGGGATTTTTAGAGGTGCGAGAGCTCAAAGCGAAAAAGATAGATATAAAAACATTTTGGGTTGCATGCTTTTCCTGTCAACAAAATGATTGAGTAGTTCCCAATACTTTCCATGCTAGATATACCATAGGTGGTTCCCAGATAGAAATAATCTTTATTCCTTTTTCCACCATACTTTCATATTCCACGGCTAACCGAATCCACGGGTGCCATCCATACCAACACTTTCCATGGAATTTATTATTTGACAACATAAAGTAAATTCATTTTTCATTTCGGGACTAGGCATCGCTAATACCTTTGGCGTACTCTCATGCAATGACAAGTGAATAAATACTCATCTTGAGAATAACATATCTAGCATGGAAAAATATTAGCCACCCCCTACCGTTTCATAAGCGGTACGAGCACGCAAAAAGGAAATTTATTTTGAAGATTAGAGATGGCACATACAAATTTGCTTAGAAACAACAAAATAATACCACATATAGGTAGGTATAGTGGACTCATATGGCAAAAATGGTTTAAGGATTTTGGATGCACAAGCAGTGACCATACTTAGTGCAAGTGAAGGCTAGCAAAAGATTGAGAAGCATCCAACCAAGAAACGAAAAATCTCATAAGCGAGCATTAAGCATAACTAACACCGAATAATGCACCATAAGTAGGATATAATTTCATTGCATAACTATTGACTTTCATGCTCGCATAGGGAATCACAAACCTTAACATCAATATTCTTACTAAAGCATAATTACTCATTAACATGGCTCACATATTATATCATCATATCGCAAAAATATTACAAAGAATCAAGTTTATTTTGTCCAATGATCTTCATGAAAGTTTTTATTATATCCCTTTTGAATATCTATCACTTTGGGACTAGTTTCATATGTTGCTTTTGATAGCTCAAACAAATCTAAGTAAAGAACATGACCATAAATTTTTTGTTCTCTCAAAATAATTTAAGTGAGGCATGAGAGAAGTTCTCAAAAATTTACTAACTCTCAAATAAATCTGAGTGAGGCATGAGAGAATTTTCTTCAAAAATACTAAAGCACAAAGTGCTAAAAACGATATAAGTGAAGCACTAGAGCAATTCCATAGCTCAAAAAGATTTAAGTGAAGCATAGAGAGCAATTCTTAACAAATCATAGCATAATTTTGGCTCTATCAAATAGGTGTGTCCAGCAAGTATAGATGAAAACATAAAGCAAAACTAGCAAAGACTCATATAATACAAGACGCTCCAAGCAAAACTCATGATATGTGACGAATAAAAATATAGGTCCAAGTAAAATACCGATGGTCGTTAGAAGAAAGAGGGGATGCCACTCGGGCATCCCCAAGCTTAGTTGCTTGCTTCTCTTTTAGATAATATCTTGGGATGCCATGGGCATCCCCAAGCTTAGGCTCTTCTTACTCCCTATTCCTTCATCCATTGTGATCTCATCCAAAACTTGAAAACTTTAATCACACAAAACTCAACAAAACCTTCGTGATATCCGTTAGTATAACAAAGCAAATCACTACTCTAAGTACTTTTGCAAACCCATTCATATTTTATTTTTGCATTATATCTACTGTATTCCAAATTTGCTATAGCTTATACCATCCAATACAAACCATACATTCATTGAAATAAGCAAAGAACGCAAAGAAAACAGAATCTGTCAAAAACAGATTAGTCTGTAGTAATCTGAAAACTTCGTATACTTCTGTAACTCCAAAAATTCTGAAAAATTAGGAAAACATAGGAAATTTGTACAAAAATCTTTTATAAAAAATCAGGATTTTATCGCACTTCTGTTAAAAATTAAAATCGTTTTACTGGACGCAAAAGTTTCTATTTTTCTACAAGATCAAATCAACCATCACCCAACATGATCCCAAAGGCTTTGCTTGGCACAAACACTAACTAAAACATGGAAAACACAATCATAACAATAGCATAATTGTGAAAACACTCAAGAAGAAATAAAAGACAAAAATAAATTTTATTCATTGGGTTGCCTCCCAACAAGCGCTATCATTTTACGCCCCTGGCTAGGCATAAGATTTCAATGATGCTCACACGAAAGATGAGAACTGAAACACAAAAAGATCATCATGAAATATATGACAAACAATTTTAAGTATAACACACTTCCTTTGCATAGGAATTTTATAAGCAAACAAATTATCAAGACAAGAAACATCTAACATATGCAAAGATGAAGAATAAGACATTGAAAATCTCAACACAACGAGAGGTAATTTAGTAACATGAAAATTTCTACAACCATATTTCCCTCTATCATAATAATTATAAGTAGGATCATAATCAAATTCAACAATGTAGCTATCATATAAATTTTTCTCATCAAGATCCACATGCATGCAAAGTTGACACTCTTTCAAAATAGTGGGATTATCATCAAATAAAGTCATGACCTCTCCAAACCCACTTTTATTGAAAAGAAATCATAAGATCGAACACTCTCCAAATATGCGGGATTCTTTTTCCCTAGAGTTGACACTCTTCCAAACCCACTTTCAATAATATTGAAAACATTATTACCAATTTCATATTCATCGTGAGGCTTAAATAAATTTTCTAGATCATAAGAAGAATCACCTCAATCATGATCATTGCAATAAGTAGTGGACATATCAAAATTAGCATCCCCAAGATTTGGGTTTTCCATATCACTAACACAATTTACATTAATATAATTCATAATAACATCATTGCAATCATGTTTTCATTCAAGGAGCCATCATGAATTACTTTATAAATTTCTTCATTTAACACTTCATCACAATTTTCAGATTCATGAATCTCAAGCAAAACTTCATAAAGATAATCTAGTGACCTCAATTCACTATCAGTTGATTCATCATAATTGGATATTTTGAAAATATTAGCAAGTGGATGATGATCCATATCAATAGATTTTTAGCAAGAAAAGATGCAAGAAAATAGAAGACACATGGCAACACAAGCAAAGTGGCAAACAAGAGATCTAACGAGAAAAAGGCAAATGAAAAAGAGGGAAAATAAAACGGCAATTTTTTCGTGAAGTGGGGGAGATGAAAATGAGATGAAAATGGCAAATAAAGTAAATTGCAAGGAGATGAGGTTTGTGATTAGGAACCTAATAGATGTTGATGATGTCTCCCCGACAACGGCGCCAGAAATTCCTTTTCATGCGGCTTGAACTACGTCGATATTTCCCCTAAGAGTAAGGGATGGTGCAACACAACCACGATAGGTATTTCCCTCAGTGACGAGACCAAGGTTTTCGAACCAGTACGAGAACCACGCAGCACTATGTGAACGACACCTACACAAAAAGAACAAATACTTGCAACCCGACGTAAAAGAGGGGTTTTCAATCCGTCCCGGGTAAAAGATAGGTAAAATTGTAGTAGATTGGATAGATAGATCTCGCGGGAACACAAGATAAAATAAATAATAATAAATTGCAGCAAGGTATTTTTGGTTTTTTGGGTTAATAGATCTGAAAATAAAAGCAAATAAAAATAGATCTCGAAGGCAAATATGATAAAGAAGAGACCTGGGGGCCGTAGATTTCACTAGTGGCTTCTCTCGAGAAAAATAGCATACGGTGGGTAAGAAAATTACTGTTGGGAAATTGATAGAACTTCAAATAATTATGATGATATCCAGGCAATGATCATTATATAGGCATCACGTCCAAGATTAGTAGACCGACTCCTGCCTGCATCTACTACTATTACTCCACACATCGACCGGTATTCAGCATGCATCTAGTGTATTAAGTTCATGGAGAAATGGAGTAATGCAATAAGAACAATGACATGATGTAGATAAAATCTATTCTTGTAGGAATAGACCCCATCTTGTTATCCTTAAGAGCAACGATACATACGTGTCATTCCCCCTTCTATCACACGGATTGAGCACCGTAAGATCGAACCCAACAGAAAGCACCTCTTCCCATGGCAAGAAAAATCAATATAGTCATCCTAACTAAACCAAAGATTCGAAGAAGAAATACGAGGCTATAAGTAATCGTGCACATAAGAGATCAAAAGACTCAAATAACTTTCATGGATAAAAACATAGATCTGACCATAAACTCAAAGTTCATCGGATCCCAACAAACACACGCAAAAAGAGTTACATCAAATAGATCTCCAAGATATCATTGTATTGAGAATCGAAAGAGAGAGAGGAAGCCATCTAGCTACTAACTACGGACCCGTAGGTCTACAATGAACTACTCACACATCATCGGAGAGGCACCAATGAGGATGATGAATACCTCCGTGATGGTGTCTAGACTGGATCTGTGGTTTCTGGAACTTGCGGCAGCTGGAATTGTGTTTCGTCGACTCCCCTAGGGTGCTTGGAATATTGGGGTATTTATAGAGAAAAGAGGCGGTGTGGGAGGGCGCCGAGGTGGGAACAACCCACTAGGGCATGCCTGGGCCCCCAGGCGCGTCCAGGTGGGTTGTACCCCTCTTGGGGCATCCCTCTGGTACTTCTTTGTCCCATCCTGTGTCTTCTGGTCCAGAAAAATTCTGCAAAATGTTTCGTTGTGTTTGGACTCCATTTGTAAAAAACAAGAAAAAAACAACAACTGGCACTGGGCACTATGTCAATAGGTTAGTCCCGAAAAATGATATAAAGTTGCTATAAAATAATTGTAAAACATCCAAGAATGATATTATAACAACATGGAAGAATAAAAATTATAGATACGTTGGAGACGTATCAGATATCCAGGTCCCGCTATTGGTTATTGGCCATAGAGGTGTCTCGGTCATGTCTGCATAGTTCTCGAACCCGCAGGTTCTACACACTTAACGTTTGGTGACGATATAAGTATAATTGACTTGTTATGGTGGTAACCGAAGGTTGTTCGGAGTCCCGGATGAGATCTCGGGCATGAAGAGGAACTCCGAAATGGTCAAGAGGTGAAGATCAATATATAGGACGAAGGGAATCGGAGTCCGGAAGTGTTCCGGGGGTACCGGGTAATGACCAGGAGAACCGAGGGTTTTTGGGGCCCCGACAAGTGTTGGGGGCCTCATGGGCCAAGGGGAGGGAGCACACTAGCCCACTAAGGGGTGTGCGCACCCCTCACCCCTTTCCAGGATCACCAGGGGAGGTGGGGTTCCCCCTAGGGCTGCCTCCACCTGGCTTTGGGGGCAAGCCACTCTAGGGTTTCCCTAGGGGCACCCCCATCTATGGTGGCCACCCCCTACCCCCTAGGGGAAACCCAATGGCACCCCTCCTCCTCCCTCCCCCCTATATATAGAGGGGTAGAGGGAGGGCAGCCACACCCCATATATGCCACGGTGCTGCCCTCCCTCTCCCTCGTAGTCCATCTTCTCTCCGCACAACTTAGCAAAGCACTGACGAGATTTCTCCACCACCACTGCCATCACACTTTCGTGCTACCAGAGGACTCAAGCTACTACTTCACCATCACTCGCTAGATCGAGGAGGGGAAGGCGTCACCAAGACGTACGTCTATTGAACGCGGAGGTGCCATCCGTTTGGCACTTGGATCGGGAATTCGCGAGACGGATCATGATTGGATCGTGAAGATGTTCGACTACATCAACCACGCTTCTTAACGCTTCTGCTTAGCGATCTACAAGGGTATGTAGATGCAATATCTCATCTCGTAGATGTTCATCCCCTAGATTGATCTTGGTGAGCGTAGGAAATTTTTTGTTTCCCATGCGACGTTCCCCTACAATGGCATCATGAGCTAGGTCTTGCATAGATGACATCACGAGTAGAACACAAAGGAGTTTGTGGGTGTTGATATTCACATTGCTTCCTTCCTTGGTATTTTCTTGATTCAGCGGTATTGTGGGATGAAGCGACCGGGACCAACTTTACATGTCCACATACATGAGACCGGTTCCATCGACTGACATGCAACTTGTTGCACAAAGATGGCTGTGGGGTGTCTGTCTCTCCCACCTTAGTTGAATCGGATTCGACAAAGGCGGTCCTTGTAGAAGGTTAAATAGCTAGCAACTTTCATATCACCTTTGTGGCTTTTTGTAGGTAAGAATCGTTCTTGCTAGATACCCATAGCAGCCACGTAAAACATGCAACAACAAATTAGAGGACGTCTAACTTGTTTTTGAGGGTATGTTGTGATATGATATGGCCAAAGACATGCTGAGATATATTTGACGTATGAGATGATCATGTTTTTTATAGTTTATCACAACTTGCATGTCGATGAATATGGCAACCGACAGGAGCCGTAGGGTTGTCTTAATTGTTGTATGACATGTGTGTCAATCATTAAGAGCTATGTAATGCTTTACTTTATTGCTAAATGGTAGCAATAGTTGTAGAAGCATGGTTGGCGTGGCAACCCCGATGACGACACGATGATGGAGATCATGGTGTCTTGCCAGTGACGATGGAGATCATACTGGTGCTTTGGAGATGGAGATCAAAAGCACAAGATGATGGACATATCATGTCACTTATGATTTTCATGTGATGTTAATCCTTTTATGCATCTTATTTTGCTTAGGATGACGGTAGCATTATAAGGTGATCCCTCACTAAAATTTCAAGGTAAAAATTGTGTTCTCCCCAAGTGTGCACCGTTGCAAAAGTTCGTCGTTTCGAAGCACCACGTGATGATCAGATGTCATAGACTCTACGTTCGCATATAACGGGTGCAAGCTAGTTTTGCACATGCGGAACACTTGGGTTAAACTTGATGAGCCTAGCATGTACAGACATGGCTCAGAACACAAGAGACCGAAAGGTCGAACACGAGTCATATAGTAGATATGATCAACATGGAGATGTTCACCATTGAAACCACCTCATCTCATGTGATGATCGGACTTGGGTTGGTGAATTTGGATCGTGTTACACTCAGACAACCGGAGGGATGTTGATTTGAGTGGGAGTTCTTAAGTAATATGATTGATCGAACTCATTTATCATGAACAATAGTCTAAACTATCTTTGCAAATTATGTTGTAGATCAATGGCTCGCGCAGTAGCTCCCTTGAATTTCAATGCGTTCCTAGAGAAAGTTACGCTGCAAGATTATTGAAGCAACTTTGTAGAGTGGGCCGTAATCTGAGGATTATCCTCACGGCTGGCCAAAAGTCTAATGTCCTTGATGCACCGCTTGGTACGCCACCCCCTCCAGCGTCTGTGGACATTGTGAACGCCTGGCAGTCACGTATTGATGACTACTCAATAGTTTAGTGTGCCATTCTATATGGCTTAGAACTGGGACTACAAAGGCGCTTTGAATGTCATGGAGCATATGAGATGTTCCAGGAGTTGAAGTTTATCTTTTAGAAGAATGCCCGGATCGAGAGGTATGAGACATCTAATAAATTCTATGCCTGCAAGATGGAGGAGAACGGGTCTATCAGTGAGAACATACTCAAATGTCTGGGTACTACAACCGTCTGGCTGAGTTGGGAGTTGAGCTCCCGCCAGAGGCTGTCACCGACAGAGTTATTCAATTGCTATCACCTAGCTACAAGAGCTTTGTGTTGAACTATAACATGTAAGGGATGAACAAGTTTGTCTCTGAACTATTTACGATGCCGAAAGTCTCTGAGTCAGACATCCAGAAGGAGCATCAAGTGTTGATGGTGAATAGAACCACTAGTTTCAATAAAGGCAAGGGAAAGAAGGGAACTTCAAGAAAGGTGGCAAAGCAGTTGCTCCTCCCGTGCAGAAACCCAAGGCTGGACCCAAGCTAGAGACTGGGTGCTTCTATTGCAAGGGAACTGGCCACTGGAAGCGAAACCTCCCCAAGTATCTGGCTGACAAGAAGGGGGCCAACGTCAACAAAGGTATATATGATATACATGTTATTGATGTGTATCTTACCAACTCTCGTTGTAGTGCCTGGGTATTTGATACTGGTTCGGTTGCTCACATTTGCAACTCAAAGCAGGAACTACGGAATAGACATAGGCTGGCGAAGGACAAAGTGATGATGCGCGTGGGAAATGGTTCCAAGGTTGATGTGATCGCTGTCGGCACGCTCGCTCTTCGATTACCATCGGGATTAGTGATGAACCTGAATAATTGTTATTTAGTGCCTGTGTTGAGCATGAACATTATATTTGGATCTTGTGTAATGCGAGACAGATACTCATTTAAATAAGAGAATAATGGTTGTTCTATTTATATGGGTAACATGTTTTATGGTCATGCACCCATTGTGAGGGGCTTATTCTTATTGAATCTCGATAGTGATGATACACATGTTCATAACATTGATGACAAAAGATGTAGAGTTTATAATGATAATACCACTTTCTTGTGGCACTGCCTCTTAGGTCATATTGGTCTAAAGCGCATGAAGAAACTCCATGCTGATGGACTTTTGGAGTCACTTGATTTTGAATCACTTTACACATGTGAACCATGCCTCCTGGGCAAGATGACTATGACCCTGTTTTCCGGAACAATGGAACGGGAAAGTGACTTGTTGGAAATCATACATACTGATGTGTGCGGTCCAATGAGAATTGACGCGTGCAGTGGATATCGTTACTTTCTCACCTTCATCGATGATTTGAGTAGATATGGGTATATTTACTTAATGAAGCACAAGTCTGAGACGTTTGGAAAGTTCAAGCAATTTCAGAGTGAAGTTGAGAATCGTCGTAACAAGAAGATTAAATTCCTACAATCTGATCGAGGGGGAGAGTATCTAAGTTATGAGTTTGGCAATCAATTAAAACAAGTGGAATTTTTTCACAGTTGACACCACCTGGAAAACCACAGCGCAATGGTGTGTCCGAATTTCGTAATCGTATCCTATTGGATATGGTGCGTTCTATGATGTCTCTTGCCGATCTGCGACTATCATTTTGGGGTTATGCGTTAGAGACAACTGCATTCACTTTAAATAGGGCACCATCTAAGTTCGTGGAGACAACACCATATGAACTGAGGTTGGGCAAGAAACCTAAGTTGTTGTTTCTTAAGGTTTGGGGTTGCGATGCTTATGTCAAAAGGCTTCAGCCAGAAAAGCTCGAACCCAAAGCGGACAAATGCGTCTTCATAGGATACCCAAAAGAGACGGTTGGGTATACCTTCTATCTCAGATCTGAAGGCAAAGTGTTTGTCTCTAAGAATGGGTCCTTTCTCGAGAAAGGGTTTCTCTTGAAAGAATTGAGTGGGAGGAGGATTGACCTTGATGAGGTTGTTGAACCTTTACTTCAACCAGAGAGTAGCGCAACACAGAAAGATGTTTCTATGGCACCTACACCAGTTTAAGAGGAAGATAATGATGATGATCATGAAGCTCTGGATCAAGTTACTATCAAACCTCGTAGGTCGACATGGGTACACACAACTCCTGAGTGGTACGGTAACCCTGTCTTAGAGGTCATGTTGTTGGACAACAGTGAACCTACGAGCCATGGAGAAGCGATGGTGGGCCCGGATTCTGACAAATGGTTAGAGGCCATGAAATCCGAGATGGGAACCATGTATGAACACGAAGTATGGACTTTGGGAGTATTACCTGAAGGGCGAAAGGCCATTCAGTATAAATGGATCTTCACGAAGAAGACGAACGTGGACAGTAATGTTACCGTCTATAAAGCCCGACTTGTGGAAAAGGGGTTTTCACAAGTTCAAGGGGTTGACTATGATGAGACTTTCTCACTTGTAGCGATGCTTAAGTCTGTCAGAATCATGTTAGCAATAGCTGCATTTTTTGATTATGAAATCTAGGAAATGGATGTCAAAACAGTGTTCCGTAATGGTTTTCTTACGAAAGAGTTGTATATGATGCAACTGGAAGTTTTTTCGATCCAGAGAATGCTGACAAAGTGTGAAAACTCCAATGATCCATTTATGGACTGGTGCAAGCATCTCGGAGTTGGAATCTTCACTTTGATGAGGTGATCAAAGCGTTTGGGTTTATACAAGTTTTTGGAGAATCTTGTATTTACAAGAAAGTGAGTGGGAGCTCTATAGCGTTTCTAATATTATATGTGGATGACATATTGCTGATTGGAAACAATATAGAAATTTTTGGAAAATATGAAGGAATATTTGAACAAGAGTTTTTCAATGAAGGACCTAGGAGAAGCTGCTTTCATATTAGGCATCAAGATCTATAGAGATAGATCGAGACGCTTGATACGTCTCCAGTGTATCTATAATTTTTGATTGTTCCATGCTATTATATTATCTGTTTTGGATGTTTAATATGCATTAATATGCTATTTTATATTATTTTTGGGACTGACCTATTAACCTAGAGCCTAGTGCTAGTTTCTGTTTTTTTCCTTGTTTGGAGTTTTATAGAAAAGGAGTATCAAACTGAGTCCAAACGAAAAAAAACTTCCACGATGATTTTTCTTGGACCAGAAACACCCAACAGACTTGGGGAGGAGGCACTACTACAGGATGCTGCTAACGCGACACTACGATCAAAGACCCTTCGACGAAACTGTGTGCGATGCAATAATCGCAAACGGTGGTGTAAAAGAACCGTAAAAAAGGTGCAAAACATTAGCGATGGCGGAGCCATCAAACACGGTTCAGATTTTAGTTGTGTGTGCGATGCAGGTCATATGGTTCAGTCCAATGAACTGTTTGCGATGAGGCGGAACAAAAGAAATGGGCAGCCTGATGAAGGCATGTGCGATATACAACATACAGTTCCCTTGGATGAACTGTTTGTGATTAGGCAACACAAAAGAAACGGTCAGCCAGATCAAGGTGTGTGTGATTGAGGGTATACACTTCAAAAGGATTAACTGTCTATGATTAGGCAATAGAACAGAAACGGGTCAGCCGGATCAAAGTGTCTGTGATTGATGGCATACACTTCACATGGATGAACTATTTGCGATTAGCCACAACAAACTGAAACAGTTAGATAGATCAACGTGTGTGCGCTAGACAGGCACACACATTCTCATTAAAAGAAGCATGCGCGATGGTAATAACGAGTGCACACGGTTGTTGGAACAAGACATGTGCTGACATTGCCTATTGCGGTGCACCCTATGGTGCAAACGCCACGTACGCAACCAAGAAGGCGTGCATGCCCATGTTATGCCTTCCGGGAGTAGTGCCGCACTTATAACCGTTAGTAAATTTTGAGCATGCATCCTGTCACATTAAAAATTGCAAACCTATTCAGACCGATCAAAACCTAAACGGTTTCCCACTTAGGAGCGTATTACTACTTGGTTATAAATACTACTACTCTAAGATGAATGCACTTTCCTCCTCAGCTCCTCATCCACAAAAACAAAGTCATTCATCATCGTTCCCTTTGCGTCTGCCATGGCCAGTGTGAGTTCTGGGTCGAGAGATTGCCACCAGGGAGATGCGAGCATGGAAGCGGAAGCACGAGATATGTCCTGCCTTGCCGTGAACACAACCGTCATGTCCCGCCGCGCCGCTGAAGCAGCACGCAGGTCCTGCCGCGCTGTCGATGCGGCAGACTGGGCCGGCCGCGCCGCGGAACCAGAAGAGATGTCCCGCCGCGCCACGAATGCAACAAAGATGTCCTCCCGCGCCGCGGCAGCCTGGGAAAATGTCTCGTGGGCAGGCGAGGGCTCTTACAGGCGCATGCATGCGATCATCCATAGCCAGATGGATCAGATCTCCGGCTGGGCGAGGTTGCAGGACGACATGAAAGCCTCTTTTGCCGACGTCATCCGGCAACTAAATGAGAGTAATGTGAAGCTCCGGGCCAAGCATGACCTGCTAAGGGCGAAGATCGTCAGAAGTGCGGAGCAGCAGGAGGAGATCGCTGCCTTGTTGAAGAGGACCGGCGTCATTGTTGAGAAACTTTTGGACGAGAATGCCATGCTACGCATCGAGCGCAGAAGTCTAGTGGAGGAATTTGTGGATGCTCTCAAGGAGCATCTTGAGGACAAGAGAGAGCTCATCGCCACTCGCCGTGGAGACTAGTTCCCGTGGCCTATAGCAACGTGGAGATCAACGAGCCAGATCGTTGTCTTCCTTCTTGTTTTGCCCTTGTGTATTTCGTGCGTTGCCGCATGTGGCTTTTTTAATTATGTTCCTAACTATGTAAGACAATTATTATCCACTGTCATCGTCCTTATATTCATCATGCTTGCTATAAGTCACAGTCGATGCTATATAGGTCCGTCAGATCTTACATCAACATCCGTGCAAAACTTTCTTTTCAAATTTTCATTTTCTCTCTTAAATCTTAGTCCAGTGAGACATATAGGCACGCCGTAGAACAGGGGTTTGGGCGCCATTAATGGAGACATTGGGAGGGAGGTGCGCGGCGGGTAGCGGTCAAAGGGCTCTCCTCCCGATGAGCACGCGCAGGGTTCTGATCGCACGCCTCCCGTACTCAAATAGCTACCCCACATAGCACCTCCTAGCCAATAAAAAAGGGGACGTGTGGCGGCACGTAATTGGTAAGTAGAACACCCACGGTGTCAATAATACTTGTGTTTCCGATTAGTAATATGACATCACTTGTTCCAAAATGACTTTGTTGATTGTTAATGTGTGCGCCTTCGCAAATCGGACAGAAAAATTACCACATCATGTTGGTGCCATGTCCTGACACCACGCCAAGTTTCATGATTTTCAGACGTGTTTTGGATTTATAGGAATTAAAAAAACCAAGTTTCTCAGTCTTTCCGGCCGAGCCACGATGCCCAGATGTTTGAATTTCATTCCCATTTCTTGCATGGGACCTAGAAATTCACCCAAGGACACACATGTGATTTTTCAACCAACGTTGGTGCACCGAAGCCTGTGCTTGTAGTTCAAATTTGAATTATGCACATTAAATGCACAAAAACTCAATTAATGTATGAAAAAGGCCAAATGAACCCGGAATAATTCCAAAATTTAGCACGATACTTCTATTTGGTGTAATCTTCCTGTGTAGAAAAATTAAGGTGGAGAAGGTAGTGTATGTATCTCGTTTCGCACACGGAGGTGACATGTTCCCTCTCGGAACGACGAGCCTTCTTGAGGGAAGCTCCGATTTGCAAGAAGCTTACATCAAAGCTTGTCCCAATTCGGCCAAAAATTTACCGTAGCATGTTGGTGCCATGTCATTACACCATGCCAAGTTTCATATTTTCAGGCGTGTTTTGGATTTACAAGAATTAAAAAAAACCGAGTTTCTCAATCTTTCTGGCCGAGCCACGACGCCCAGATGTTTGAATTTCATTCCCATTTCTTGCATGGGACCTAGAAATTCACCCAAGGACACACATGTGAATTTTCAACCAACTATGGTGCACTAGAGCCTGTGCTTGTAGTTCAAATTTGAATTATGCACACTAAATACCTAGAAACTCAATTAATGTATAAAAAAGGCCAAACGAACCTGGAATAATTCCAAAATTTAGCACGATACTTCTATTTGGTCTAATCTGCATGTGTAAAAAAATTAAGGCGGGACAAGGCAGTGTATGTATCTCGTTTCGCACACGGAGGTGACACGTTCCCTCTCGGAACCACGAGCCTTCTTGAGGGAAGCTCTGCAAGAAGGTTACACCAAAGCTTGTCCCAATTTGGCCAAAAAAATTACCACAACATGTTGGTGCCATGTCATGACACAATGCCAAGTTTCATGATTTCCAGGCGTGTTTTGGATTTACAGGAATTAGAAAACCAAGTTTCTCAATCTTTCCGTCCGAGCCACAAGGCCCAAATGTTTGAATTTCATTCTCATTTCTTGCATGGGACCTAGAAATTCACCCAAGGACACACATGTGATTTTTCAACCAACTTTGGTGCACTGGAGCCTATGCTAGTAGTTCAAATTTGAATTGTCCACATTAAATGCACACAAACTCAATTAATGTATAAAAAGGCCAAAAAGAACCCAGAATAATTCCAAAATTTAGCATGATACTTCTATTTGGTCTAATCTGCTTGTGTAAAAAAATTAAGACGAGAGAAGGTAGTGTACATATCTCGTTTCACACACCGAGGTGACACGTTCCCTCTCGGAACCACAAGCCTTCTTGAGGGAAGCTCCAGTTTGCAAGAAGCTTACACCAAAGCTTGTCCCAATTCAGCCAAAAACTTTACCGCAACATGTTGGTGCCATGTCATGACACCATGCCAAGTTTCATGATTTTCAGGTGTGTTTTGGATTTATAGGAATTAGAAAACCAAGTTTCTCAATCTTTCCGTCTGAGCCACAAGGCCCAGAGTTTGAATTTCATTCCCATTTCTTGCATGGGACCTGTAAATTCACCCAGAGACACACATGTGATTTTTCAACCAACTTTGGTGCACTGGAGAATGTGTTAGTAGTTAAAATTTGAATTATGCACATTAAATGCGCATAAACTCAATTAATGTATAAAAAAGGCCAAATGAACCCGGAATAATTCCAAAATTTAGCATGATACTTCTAGTGGTCTAATCTGTCTGTGTAAAAAAATTAAGGCGGGAGAAGGCAGTGTACGTATCTCGTTTCGCACACGGAGGTGACACGTTCCCTCTTGGAACCAAGAGCCTTCTTGAGGGAAGCTCCGGTTTGCAAGAAGTTTACACCAAAGCTTGTCCCAATTCGGCCAAAAATTTACTGCAACATGTTGGTGCCATGTCATGACACCATGCCAAGTTTCATGATTTTCAGGCGTGTTTTGGATTTATATGAATTAAAAAACCAAGTTTCTCAATCTTTCCGGTCGAGCCACAACGCCCAGATGTTTGAATTTCATTCCCATTTCTTCCATGGGACCTATAAATTCACCCAAAGACACACATGTGATTTTTCAACAAACTTTAGTGCATTAAGTTCAAAAAAAACTTTAGTGCATTAGAGCATGTGCTTGCAGCTCAAATTTGAATTATGCACATTAAATGCGCAGAAACTCAATTAATGCATAAAAATGCCAAACGAACCCAGAATAATTCCAAATTTAAACACGACACTCATGTACTAGCTGCATGTTCACTGTACGTGAATGTTCTAGCAATTCAAACACCATCCTTTCCCTCCATAATGCCATTTTGTCTTTCAAAACATAATGAAAAAAATCAGGTATACCACAAATTGTTTACTTGAAAGATTCGTGTGGGATGCGATATAAAATATCTGGCACACCGTCTTATCTGGCTTACATAGGAAGCTTCGTCATCTACAGTCCACCGCCCCCACTTGAACCAAACTTGCGCGCCAGTTTCCCGCGGCACCGAGCGAATTTTTTTTGCCACCGCAGAAATATCTATCTCCCCGACCCCTCCCTCCTACCAAAAGCCACATTTCCACTATTCCTCTTTGCTTCCCAAGTTCAAACCTTCATTGCTGCTTACTGGCAGCTCAGCCTCCTCGCCGGCGATCCTTCTTCTTGCAGCACCACCTCCTCACCGGCTACCCTTCTTCTTGCAGCGCAGCCTCCTCGCCAGCGACCCTTCTTCTTGTAGCACCGCCTCTTTGCTGGGGACCCTTCTTCTTGTTGCGCGGCCTCCTCGCCGCCGACAGTTCTTCTTGGTGCGCGGCCTCGTCGATATGGTCAGGTAATCCACATCCCACCCACACCATCCTCCTCCTATTCCGTCCCGCATGCCCCGACCGATGGCGCAACATCTTCCACCGAAATCACTGCCTCCTCCTCCAATTGAGTGCCGCCCACAACCATTTTGCATGCAGTATAGCATGGAGCTCAATAGCATGTGTACGCACACGCGCACGAGGTCGCTATGGCTGCCATGCGTGTCGACCGTCAGATCTTGGAGGAGCACCTCATCTTCCAGGCTACCGTCGACACAGCCACGCGGTTGTCTACTTTAAAATACAGTTCGTGTTGTTTTCCCGAGGCCACCGCCAGTGCCTTCTAGTGATTTTTCCTCTGTAATGTTAATATGCAATCTGATGTTCAGTTAACAGTTCGGTCCTTTGAAATGTAATGTTTAGTTAACACTTTGGTCCAACAATTGCTACATTTCATAGTACTGTTCTCAAGCATTCTTTGTTTTGTTAACTGTCTTATCTTCTAGTACATGTTTCTATTCTGCAATGTCGTGCTCAGTTAACTATTTGGTTCAGTTCTGCAATTTGATTTTCATTTGCTCTGGGTACAATTTTGTATTGTTATGCATGTGACACAAATCGAATTTGGCTGTACTCAATACATATTCTACTGATAGTATAGCAACTCTCAGTTAACCTGATCAAGATCTTCCTTATGTGTGTTGTAGGGAAACAATGGGAGACACTGCGGTTTACCATCGAGGTTTGTTCAAGCAGGGTCCTTTGGCTAATAGCACATTATTGTGCAGTTGCAGGGATCACTCTAATATTTTGGTTTCTTGCAATTTGTTCTTGCACATGTAGGTCCTGCTGTCAGAGGCTTAGACCCACTGTTCGACCCATTTTGCATATGGGGAAATGAGATGTCCATGAATATCAGTCAAGTCAAGAAACTCAGAAAGATTGTTAGGATGAAGAAACTTGCAATGAATAACAACAAGATCTTTGTTCGCACAATGAACAAGACATTAGTCAACTATAGGATGGTACCAACTGTTTTACCTTGTTTTTACCCCTTGCGCCATTTCAAAATTTACAACAGCGATTTATGCATAGCTTTGTTTTCAGTACTTTTCAAAGCAGTTCACCGATGATTGCCTCTCAAACCACCTGCATGGTCAAGAGGTTAGGAAGGTATTCATTCAACACCCAGGTACAATATTGAAGTCTTTCTGAAGAGGACGAAGGTTGGGCGGGCAATTATCCATAGCCACTGGCCTAAAGTTGCAAGGACATTCAACATCACTGAAGGCTCAATATTTGCCTTCTGCTTCTGTAGTTTCCCAGATGAGATTCATCTGTCTATTTAACGTGTATGATGCTACTTTCGAAAGGTTTTTGATGCTACATGTGAAACTTGGTGCTGTTGTGTAATGGCGTAACTAAGTGCCAAAGCTATCTGATGTAATTCGATTATGAAATCCTGGTTGCTTTTATACGGATATGAAATATCTGGTGTGTTTTATAAGAAATATCAGTTTGATTAGTACATGGATTATCAATAATAGGCTAATTACCCTGCTTATTGGGGTTTTCTATTGCAAACGGTTACTTAGACAGCACCATGGGCGATGAACTCAAACAACCCGCACGGTTTCTAGAAAGTAGGCGTGTTCAATCAACTAACAATCACACATGGCTTCCGACAGCGAACTGTTTGCATTAGGCCACCTTGCACAAATGTTTCCACACAAAGAACCGTGTGTGATATACATACCTACGGAAATGTTTTTCTAGGATTCACCATATGGGATGTACATACCTATGGAAATGATTTCTGGGATTCGCCGTGTGGGATGTACATACCTATGGAAATGATTTTCTAGGATTCACCGTGGGATGTACATACCTACGGAAATGTTTTTCTAAGATTACCGTGTGGGATGTACATACTTATGGAAATGATTGGGTTTCAATGCCTCGCCCGATCGCACACGGCCCCAGCGTGTGTCCCAGGAGGGCCTGTCCCTGACGATTTCTGGGTCGTGTGGGAAGGACCCCCCTATCGCCCACACTCACTTGGCAACGGTCCCAAATGTTGTCGTGACAAGGGGTTAAAAACCGTTTGTATAGCACGTCGCTATACCAGTGAGGCCAAAAGAGTCCCGAGAGCACCACAAGCCCTCAGGGCACACCCTAGGGGGCCTGCTTGTGGGCCCCTCGGGAGTCCACCGACCACAATCTCAACTCTATAAATCCTAAAATATTCCCAAACCACTAGAAGCATCCACAAAAATACTTTTCAGCCGTCGCAAGGCTCTGTTCCCGTGAGATCCCATCTTGGGGCCTTTTCCGGCACCCTGCCAAAGGGGTATTCGATCACAGATGGCATCTACATCAACTCTATTGCCCTTTCGGTGAAGTGTGAGTAGTTTACCATAGACCTACGGGTCCATAGCTAGTGGCTAGATGGTTTCTTCTCTCTCTATGATCTTTAATTCCATGTTCTCCTCGATGTTCTTCGAGTTCTATCCGATGTAATATTCCTTTGCGGTGTGTTTGTCGAGATCCGATGAATTGTGGATTTATGATCAGATTATCTATGAATATTATTTGTGTCTTTTCTGAATTCTTATATGCATGCACTACTGCGGGATGCTGCTACCGCGACACTACGATCAGAGACCCTTTAACAAAACTGTGTGTGATGCATTAATCGCAAACGGGGATGTAAAAAACTGTCAAAAAATATGCAAAATGTTTGCGATGGTGGAGACATCAAACACGGTATAGATTTTATTACGTGTGCGATGTTGGGCATGCGACTGATCCAGCAGAACTATTTGCGATGAGGCAGAACAACAGAAACGAGCAGCCATATCAATGTGTGTGTGATATACTACATACAATTCGCTCTAATGAACTGTGTGCTATTAGGGAATGCAACAGAAATGGTTAGCCGGATCAAGGCGTGTGTGATATACGGCATACGGTTCACTCGGACAAACTGTTTTCGATTAGGGAAGAGACCATAAATGGTTTAACTTAACAAGATGTGTGTGATATGCGGCATTTGCGATGAGCCAAAAGAACATAAACGATTCGTGTAAACAAGATGTGTGTGATAAGCAGCAAACAACCCACTTGGATGAACTGTTTGCGATGAGAAATTATAACATAGATGGTTACTATAGTAAGTTTGTGTGCGATTCTGTTCATATAAAAAACTTTGAAAAATGCAAACTAGTTTCTAGCGGTGGCTAGTAGTATCACACACGATGCGTCTGCTAGTAATCGTGTGCGATGATTAGTAAGTTACACATAATGAATGGCCACAATGGTGATATGCGATCATGGAGTCCGAGAAGACCGTCGTAGGAAGGCCGTCGGCTCAGCCTTTTAGTCTATATTTTATTATAATTGTATGCATAAGTAGGCCGTGAGTGATTTTTGCCTTGCCGCATGTGGCATTTTAAATTATCCTGAATATGTAAGTCAATTATTAACCATTTCAATTGTAGGCCCAGAACCATCAATAAATTTTGACTTTGTTTCTCGTCACATTGCAGATTACAACGCAATAAGTAATTGCGAATATGTTCACACATATCAAACTAATATGTGTTCACACCGACCAAACTAATATGTGTTCACACCGATCAAACTAATATGTGTTCGCACTTAGCACCGGGCTATAAAAACTACCCACTTGAAAATTACTTCACAGTTCATCTCCTCATCACCCACAAAACTGGTCTTTCATGTCAAGTCGTTCCGCCATGACCGGTAGGAGGAGTTTCGGGTGGACATATAACCAGACAGCAAAGACCAAGGCCGCCGGCGCACTAGAGAGGTCCCACCGTGAAGCAGTAGCCGCAACAGAGATGTCCCGGCGCACCGCAGAGCCCTCGAACGAGCTATCACGGGCACGCGAGGGCTCTCACAAGCGCACTCGCCGCGTCAGTGATCACGACGAGCTTGCATTGCTGAAGTCCTTGGCCGGTGAGATGACATTCTCAATGGCCTCATTAAGCAGCAGGAGCTGGTTGACGGCTTGATGAAGCTGCTCGAGATCAGCGATGCCTCGGTTGACAAGGCGACCAACCTCGTCGAGCAACTCATGGGTGACAATGCAAAGCTCCTCAAGGTGCTCGCCGAGAAGGAGGAGGAGGCCGCCGGCTGGAAGATGCTGCATGAGTAGAGAAGTGCCTCGGGGATGACGCTGACAGCGGTCATCGAGGAACTAATGGGTGACTTGAGTAAGCTCCGGATCGAGCGCGAGCAGGAGGTGGAGGAATCAGTGGCTGCTTTCAAACAAAGTCGTGAGGAATTGAAGGAGCTGGAGGATGTCATCGCCCGGGATCCATCGATGAGTAGAGACAATAGCGACCCAGATCGTTGTCTGCGATTTCCTTCTTCTCTTGCCCCCGTGTCTTTCGGGCTTTGCCGCATGTGGCATTTTAAATTATCCGGAATATGTAAGAGAATTATTATCTGCGCCCTTATAAATTTGTCGTCGTATTATCCGTCGCCATTTTATTTGTCGTCGAATTATCCGTTGCCTATGTGTCAATTTAAATTGGGCCGGAATATAACACGAACAAAGCAAATGTTGCCATGGGATCACAAGCAAACACCCTCCATCCAGGTGCTTTAGTTAACCCATTAATGGAGAAGTTGTGAGCGAGGCGGGCAGCGGCTGGTGGACGGGAGTCAAAGAGCTTGCTTCCCAATGAGCATGGGCGGCCTTGCTGCTCGCATGAGTCCTGTCGAGCCTACGAGGTGGACAGGATGCACGCATCCTGTCGAGCCTGCATGGCGGACTGCT
The DNA here is from genome assembly GCA_034509565.1 of Triticum monococcum. Classification (NCBI taxonomy): domain Eukaryota; kingdom Viridiplantae; phylum Streptophyta; class Magnoliopsida; order Poales; family Poaceae; genus Triticum; species Triticum monococcum. The sequence continues at coordinate 196,260,129 of CM067842.1, read as the reverse complement.
CGCACGCGTCTCGTCAAGCCTGCACAGTGGACTTCTCGCACTCGTCCCGTCTAATCAAACAGCTGCACGCATGCCACCGAGTATGGTTAAATTTTGACACGGTTCATATGATACAACCGTTTGTGATATTAATGTGTCAGCTATTAGTTTCAAAAAGGACTTCATTGGCTATTAATGTGTGCACCTTGTCTCAAACTGGACGATTTTTTACCACGACATATATGTGCCATGTCATGAAACCATGCCAAGTTTCTTGTTTTTTGGGTGAGTTTTCGATTTATTGGGATTTAAAAACCAAGATTCTCAATGTTTCAAGACGACGAGAAGTTTGTAATTCATTCCCATTCCTTAAATGAGACCTAAACATGCACCCAATGACACATGTATGATTTCCCACCCATTTTGCTTCACTAGAGCATGTGCTTGTAGTTCAAATTTGAATTATGGACTACGAGGGGGCATGTTTCCCTACCGAAACCACGAGGGTTGCGAGAAGTTTGGGTTTGTAAGAGGCTTGTAATATAGCTTCACCCAAATTGGACAATTCTATGTACCATGTAGTGACACCATGCCAAGTTTCATGATTTCCTGGTGAGTTTTGGATTTATAGAGATTTATAATCGAGATTCGCAATGTTTGTGGCCAAGCCAGGACGACGAGACGGTTGAATTCATTCCCATTCGTTCCATGGGACCTAAACATGCACCCCAAGGACACATGGACGTTTTTTCTAGCCATTTTGGCGCACTTGAGCATGTATTTGTAAATCGGATTTGAATTATGGACATTAAATGCCTAGAAAACTCAATTAATAAATAAAAAAGGTCAAACGAACCCTAAATATTTTCAAAGTTCAGCGTGAATCTCCCGTTTTTCTGTGTTGCGTGTAGAAGAAAATTGATGGCTAGAAGAGGGAGCGGTTATCGTTTCGCCACAAGGGGACACGTTTCCCTATCGAAACCCCGAGGATTCTTGCGACAGGCTCTGGTTTGTAAGAGGTTTGTAATAAAGCTTGGCCCAAATTGGCAATGTTTATACCACGACATATATGTGCCATGGCGTGACACCATGCCACCTTTGATGACTTTTTGGTGAGTTTGGGATTTGTGGGGATTTAAAAACTGAGATTCCAAATGTTTGAGGATGAGCCAAGATGCCGGTACAGTTGTAATTCATTCCCATTCCTAGCATGGGTCCTAAACATGCACCCAAGGACACATGTATAATTTCTCTAGCCATTTTTGTGAACTGGAGCATGTATTTGTAGTTCAGATTTGAATTATGGACAATAAATGCCTAGGAGACTCAGTTGGTGTATAAAAAGGCCAAACGGACCCTGAATAAGTTTAAATTTCAGCATTGATATCTTGTTGTTCCATGTTAACTGTAGAAGAAAATACAAGGCGAAAGAGGTAGTGATTATGTTTCGCCACAAGGGGAACACGTTTACCTATCAGAACCACGAGGCTTCTTTGAGAGAAGCTCCGTTCTGTAAGAGGTTTGTAATAAAGCTTGGTCCAAATTGGAAAATATTTTTACCACGACATATATGTGCCATGATGTGACACCATACCAACTTTCATGAATTTTTGGTGAGTTTAGGATTTACGGGGATTTAAAAATCGAGATTCCAAATGTTTGAGGATGAGGCAGGATGCCGATATGGTTGTAATTCATTCCCATTCCTTGCATGGGACCTAAACATGCACCCAAGGACACATGCATAATTTTTCTAGCCATTCTGGTGAACTGGAGCATCTATTTGAAGTTCAGATTTGAATTATGGACATTAAATGCCTAGGAAACTCAATTAGTGTATAAAAACGCCAAACGAACCCTGAATAAGTTTCAATTTCAGCACGAATATCATGTCGTTCCATGTTGCCCATAGAAGAAAATACAAGGCGAAAAGAGGCAGTGATTACGTATCGCCCACAAGGGGACCATGTTTCCCTATCGGAACCACGAGGCTTCTTTGAGAGAAGCTCCGATTCGTAAGAGGTTTGTAATAAAGCTTGGCCCAAATTGGACAATGTTTTTACCACGACATATATGTGCCATGACGTGACACAATGCCAACTTTCATGACTTTCTAGTGAGTTTAGGATTTACGGGGATTTAAAAACCGAGCTTGCAAATGTTTGAGGACGAGCCAGGACGCCGGTGCGGTTGTAATTCATTCCCATTCCTGGCATGGGACCTAAACATGCACCCAAGGACACATGTATAATTGTTCTAGCCATTTTGGTGAACTGGAGCACGTATTTGAAGTTCATATTTGAATTATGAACATTAAATGCCAAGGAAACTCAATTACTGTATAAAAAGGCCAAACGAACCCTGAATAAATTTAAATTTCAGCACGGATATCATGTCGTTCCATGTTGCCGTAGAAGAAAATACAAGGCGAAAATAGGCAGTGATTATCGTTTCACCCACAAGGGGGACACGTTTCCCTGATACGTCCATTTTGCACCATGCTTTTATATCGATATTTTTTGCATTATGGGCTGTTATTACACATTATGTCACAATACTTATGCCTATTCTCTCTCTTATTTTACAAGGTTTACATGAAGAGGGAGAATGCCGGCAGCTGGGATTCTGGGCTGGAAAAGGAGCAAATATTAGAGACCTATTCTGCATGGCTCCAAAAGTCCTGAAACTTCACGGAAGTAATTTCCAGAATATATAAAAAATACTGAGCACAAGAAGTACTAGAGGGTGGCCACCCACCAGCCACAAGGGTGGGGGGCGCGCCCCCTACCTCGTGGGCCCCCTGGTGGCCCTCCGATGCCCATCTTCTGCTATATGGAGTCTTTCGTCGAGGAAAAAAATCATAAGCAAGCTTTTAGGATGAGACTCCGCCGCCACGAGGCGGAACCTTGGCGGGACCAATCTAGGGCTCTAGCGGAGCTATTCTGCAAGGGAAACTTCCCTCCGGGAGGGGGAAATCATCACCATCGTCGTCACCAACGATCCTCTCATCGGGAGGGGGTCAATCTCCATCAACATCTTCACCAGCACCATACTCTCTCAAACCCTAGTTCATCTCTTGTATCCAATCTTTGTATCCAAACCTCAGATTGGTACCTGTGGGTTGCTAGTCGTGTTGATTACTCCTTGTAGTTGATGCTAGTTGGTTTACTTGATGGAAGATCATATGTTCATATCCATTATGCATATTAATACACCTCTGATTATGAACATGAATATGCTTTGTGAGTAGTTACGTTTGTTCCTGAGGACATGGGAGAAGTCTTGCTATTAGTAGTCATGTGAATTTGGTATTCGTTCGATATTTTGATGAGATGTATGTTGTCATTCCTCTAGTGGTGTCATGTGAACGTAGACTACATGACACTTCACCATTGTTTGGGCCTATAGGGACGCATTGGGAAGTAACAAGTAGATGATGGGTTGCTAGAGTGACAGAAGCTTAAACCCTAGTTTGTGCGTTGCTTCGTAAGGGGCGGATTTGGATCCATATGTTTCATGCTATGGTTAGGTTTACCTTAATACTTTTGTTGTAGTTGCGGATGCTTGCAATAGGGGTTAGTCATAAGTGGGATGCTTGTCCAAGTAAGGACAGTACCCAAGCACCGGTCCACCCACATATCAGATTATCAAAGTACCGAATGCGAATCATATGATCGTGATGAAAACTAGCTTGACGATAATTCCCATGTGTCCTCGGGAGCGCTTTACATCATATAAGAGTTTTTCCAGGCTTGTCCTTTTCTACAAAAAGGATTGGTCCATCTTGCTGCACCTTATTTACTTTTATTACTTGCTACTCATTACAAATTACCTTATCACAAAACTATTTGTTACCGATAATTTCAGTGCTTGCAGAGAATACCTTACTGAAAACTGCTTATCATTTCCTTCTGCTCCTCATTGGGTTCGACACTCTTACTTATCTAAAAGCTACGATAGATCCCCTACACTTGTGTGTCATCAAGACTCTTTTCTGGTGCCGTTGCCTGGGAGTGAAGTGCCTTTGGTAGGTGGAATTTGGTAAGGAAAAATTTATATAGTGTGCTGAAATTTACTGTCACTTGTTACTATGGAAAGTAATCCTTTGAGGGGCTTGTTCGGGGTATCTTCACCTCGACCGGTAGAGCAAATAGTTGCTCCTCAACCTACTCAACCTACTGAAAATGAAAATGTTTACTTTGAAATTCCTTCGGGTATGATAGAGAAACTGCTAGCTAATCCTTTTGCAGGAGATGGAACATTGCATCCCGACTTACACTTAATCTATGTGGATGGAGTTTGTGGAATATTTAAGCTTGCAGGTGTGCCCGATGATGTTATCAAGAAGAAGGTCTTCCCTTTATCTTTGAAGGGAGATGCATTGACATGGTATAGGCTATGTGATGATATGGGATCATGGGACTACAAACGGTTGAAATTGGAATTCCATCATAAGTTTTATCCTATGCATCTTGTTCATCGTGATCGTAATTATATATATAATTTTTGGCCTCGCGAAGGAGAAAGCATTGCTCAAGCTTGGGGGAGGCTTAAGTCAATGTTATATTCATGCCCCAATCTTGAGCTCTCAAGAGAAATGATTATTCAAAATTTTTATGCTTGGCTTTCTGACAACAATCGCTCCATGCTCGATTCTTCTTATACTGGTTCCTTTATGATGAAGACTATTGAATACAAATGGAATTTATTGGAGAGAATGAAACGCAACTCTGAAGATTGGGATCTCGACAAAGGTAAAGAGTCAGGTATAACACCTAAGTTCGATTGTGTTAAATCTTTTATGGATACCGATGTTTTCCGTAAATTTAGCACTAATTATGGACTTGACTCTGAGATAGTAGCTTCTTTCTATGAATCCTTTGCTACTCATGTTGATCTCCCCAAGGAGAAGTGGTTTAAATATAATCCTCCCATTGAAGTAAAAGTAGTTGCACCTATTAAAGTTGAAGAAAAGACTATCACTTATAATGATCCTATTGTTCCTACTGCTTATGTTGAGAAACCACCTTTCCCTGTTAGAATAAAGAATCATGCTAAAGCTTCAACTGTGGTCAACAAAAGCAATATTAAGACACCTAACCCCCCTGAAAAAGTTAAATTTGAACCTAATGTTGCTATGGTTAAAGATCTCTTGGCCGATAATATTGATGGGCAGGTTATTTACTTTTGTGATGGGACTGCTAGAATTGCTAAATCTGGTGCTAAAGATAAACATACACCTGTTGTAGGCATGCCTTTTATTTCTGTTAAAATAGGAGATCATTGTTATCATGGCTGATGTGATATGGGTGCTAGTGCTAGTGCAATACCTATTTCCTTATATAAAGAGATTATGCATGATATTGCACCAGCTGAAATAGAAGGTATTGATGTTACCATTAAGCTTGCTAATAGAGATACTGTTTCAGCAATTGGGATTGTTAGAGACGTTGAAGTCTTGTGTGGGAAGGTTAAGTATCCTGCTAATTTTCTTGTTCTGGGTTCCCCACAAGATAGCTATTGTCCCATTATATTTGGTAGACCCTTCTTGAACACTGCTAATGCTAAGACAGACTGCAATAAGGATATTGTTTCTGTTGGTTTAGGGGATATGTCTCATGATTTTAATTTTTCTAAATTTCGTAGACAACCCCATGATAAAGAATTGCCTAGTAAAGATGAAATTATTGGTCTTGCTTCTATTGCCGTGCCTCCTACTGATCCATTAGAACAATATTTGCTAGACCATGAAAATGATATGTTCATGAATGAAAGAAGGGAAATAGATGAAGTATTCTTTAAGCAGGGACCTATTCTGAAACACAACTTGCCTGTTGAAATCCTAGGGGGTCCTCCTCCACCCAAGGGTGATCCCGTGTTTGAGCTTAAACCATTACCTGATACTCTTAAATATGATTATCTTGATGAAAAGAAAATATATCCTGTTATTATTATTGCTAACCTTTGAGAGCACGAGGAAGAAAAATTATTGAAAACTCTAAAGAAGCACCGTGCTGCTATTGGATATACTCTTGATGATCTTAAGGGCATTAGTCCCACTCTATGTCAACATAAAATAAATTTGGAGGAAGACGCCAAACCAGTTATTGATCATCAACGACGGCTGAATCCTAAGATGAAAGAAGTGGTAAGAAAGGAAATATTAAAGCTCCTTGAGGTAGGTATAATTTATCCCGTTGCTGATAGTAAGTGGGTAAGTCCTGTCCATTGTGTCCCTAAGAAGGGAGGTATTACTGTTGTTCCTAATGATAAAGATGAATTGATTCTGCAAAGAATTATTACAGGTTATAGGATGGTAATTGATTTCTGCAAATTAAATAAGGCTACTAAAAAGATCATTACCCCTTACCTATTATTGATCAAATGCTAGAAAGATTGTCCAAACATACACATTTTTGTTTTCTAGATGGTTACTCTGGTTTCTCTCAAATACCTGTCTCAGCTGATGATCAATCAAAGACCACTTTTACTTGCCCTTTCGGTACTTTTGCTTATAGATGTATGCCTTTTGGTTTATGTAATGCACCTGCTACCTTTCAAAGATGCATGATGGCTATATTCTCTGACTTTTGTGAAAAGATATGTGAGGCTTTCATGGACAATTTCTCCATTTATGGATCCTCTTTTGATGATTTCTAAAGCAACCTTGATTGAGTTTTGCAGAGATGTAAAGAAACTAATCTTGTTCTGAATTGGGAGAAATGCCACTTTATGGTTAATGAAGGTATTGTCTTGGGGCAAAAAATTTCTGAAAGAGGCATTGAAGTTGATAAAGCTAAAGTTGATGCTATTGAAAAGATGCCGTGTCCCAAGAACATCAAAGGTATAAGAAGCTTCCTCAGTCACGCCGGTTTTTATAGGAGGTTCATTAAGGACTTCTCAAAAATTTCTCGGCCTCTGACTAATCTATTACAAAAATATATTCCTTTTGTCTTTGATGATGATTGTGTAGAAGCATTTGAAATACTTAAGAAAGCATTGATTTTTGCACCTATTGTTCAGCCACCTAATTGGAATTTACCCTTTGAAATTATGTGTGATGCTAGTGATTATGCTATAGGTCCTGTTCTAGGGCAAAGAGTTTATAAGAAATTAAATGTTATTCAATATGCTAGTAAAACTCTAGACAATGCCCAGAGAAATTATGCTACTACTGAAAAAGAATTTTTAGCAGTTGTTTTTGCTTGTGATAAGTTCAGACCTTATATTGTTGATTCTAAAGTAACTATTCACACTGATCATGCTGCTATTAAATACCTTATGGAAAAGAAAGATGCTAAACCTAGACTTATTAGATGGGTTTTCTTGCTACAAGAATTTGATTTGCATATCATTGATAGAAAGGGAGCTGAGAACCCCGTTGCAGACAACTTGTCTAGGTTAGTGAATGTTCTTGATGACCCACTACCTATTGATGATAGCTTTCCTGATGAACAATTAAATGTCATAAATGCTTCTTGAACTGCTCCATGGTATGCTGATTATGCTAATTATATTGTTGCTAAATTCATACCACCTAGTTTCACATACCAGCAAAAGAAAAAATTCTTCTATGATTTGAGACATTACTTTTGGGATGACCCACATCTTTATAAAGAAGGAGTAGATGGTATTATTAGACGTTGTGTACCTGAGCATGAAAAGGAACAAATCCTACGCAAATGTCACTCCGAGGCTTATGGAAGACACCATGCTGGAGATAGAACTGCACATAAGGTATTGCAATCCGGTTTTTATTGGCCTACTCTCTTCAAGGATGCCCGTAAGTTTGTCTTGTCTTGTGATGAATGCCAAAGAATTGGTAATATTAGTAGACATCAAGAAATGCCTATGAATTCTTCACTTGTTATTGAACCATTTGATGTTTGGGGCTTTGATTATATGGGACCTTTTCCTTCCTCTAATGGGTATACACATATTTTAGTTGTTGTTGATTACATTACTAAGTGGGTAGAAGCTATTCCAACTAGTAGTGTTGATCATAACACCTCTATTAAGATGCTTAAAGAAGTTATTTTTCCCGAGGTTTGGAGTCCCTAGATATTTAATGACTGATGGTGGTTCACATTTTATTCATGGTGCCTTTCATAAAATGCTTGCTAAGTATAACGTTAATCATAGAATTGCATCTCCTTATCACCCACAGTCTAGCAGTCAAGTAGAATTGAGTAACAGAGGGCTCAAATTAATTTTGCAAAAGACTATTAATAGATCTAGAAAGAATTGGTCCAAAAAACTTGATGATGCATTATGGGCCTATAGAATTGCATATAAAAATCCTATGGGTATGTCTCCATATAAAATGGTTTATGGTAAACCATGTCACTTACCTCTTGAACTAGAACATAAGGCATATTGGGCCATTAAAGAGCTCAACTATGACTTCAAACTTGCGGGTGAGAAGAGGTTATTTGACATTAGCTCACTTGATGAATGGAGAACCCAAGCTTATGAAAATGCCAAGCTATTTAAAGACAAAGTTAAAATATGGCATGATAAAAGGATACAAAAGCGTGAGTTCAACATAGGTGATTATGTATTGCTATACAACTATCGTTTAAGATTTTTTGCGGGCAAACTTCTCTCTAAATGGGAAGGTCCTTACATTATCAAGGAGGTCTATCATTCCGGTGCCATAAAAATCAACAACTTCGAAGGCACAAATCTGAAGGTGGTGAACGGTCAAAGAATTAAACATTATATCTTAGGTAATCTATAAATGTTGAAACTAATATTATTGAAACCGTAACCCCGGAGGAATACATAAGGGCCACTTTCCGGAACGTTTCAGACTCCGAAAAGGAATAGGTACGTGGTACGGTAAGTAAACCGACTCCAAAACAGTTTTAATGACAATTTTTCTCCGTTTTGAAATATTTAGAAAAATAGGAAAATAAGAAGCAGTCCAGGAAGGACACGAGGCTTCCATGAGGGTGGGAGGCGTGCCCCCTACCTCGTGGGCACCTCGTGTGCTTTCCGGACTCCGTTTTCTTGCACGATACTTCTTTTAGTCGGTAAAAATTCATTATATAATCTCCAGAAGGTTTTGACCACCGTATCACACAAATATCTCCTGTCTTTGTTTCGAGTTGTCCTGCTGCAGATTAGAGCAACATGTTGTCCCGGGATTCGGAAGGAGAAAGCTATGTGGCTGGTTACCTTGTAGATCCTAAGGTCTTTGGGGATGTGGAGCATTGTGGTTGGACTACGGAAGAAGAAGAGGACTATGAACCCAAGGGAAAGGAGGAGACGAGCTCAGAAGAAGATGAAGTCCCACTACCTCAACTTGGGGACATGCATGTGGAGTTCAAAAAGTCAAGCCTCCCGGATAGAGTAAAGAAACCTAAGATCGAGTTTATCCCTTTTCGCCTCCTGCAGGAAAACAAGCAGGAATTATGCAAACAGATACTGAGCCTGGAGCAGGAGATCAATGACCTAAGGGACCAAAATTCTGTCCGCAAGCACAAATTAAGGAAGAAGCCTACACCATCAACAAAACCATCACCTTCTTCACCAACAAAGAAGAACTGAGTATCTGGTATGCGCACTCCCCTTGGCAACTGCCAAGCTTGGGGGAGTGCCCCGGTATCATATCACCATCACTTTTATCTTTACCGTTTTCCTTAGTTCAATCCTTTTGGTAATATCTTGATCTAGTAGAATAAAGTTTTAGTATGATCTAATTGTGAGTTCTGCTTTATGCTCCCTCTATGTAATCGAGTCCGTGAGCTATATAATAAAGATTAGTGTGGAGTCAAGGGCTTGATTATTTTGCTATGATCTTGAGGGAGTTAAATAAAATAAAAGAGAAGAAATAAAAAGAAACAAAGAGATCATATGGATCTTATGGGGAGTAATGAGCTCACATATAAAGAGTATGATGAATAAAAGTTGTTGGGAGTTGACAAACATAGTTTTGGTCATCGTTGCAATTAATAGGAAGTAATAAAGAAAGAGAGGTTCACATATAAATATAATATCTTGGACATGTTTTATGATTGTGAGTACTCATTAAAGTATGAAATGATAAGAGTTGATGTTGGACAAGGAAGAAAACGTAATGGGTTATGTTTTCTTACATCTGAGATAAATTATATTGTCATGGATCATCCAAAATGTTGAGCTTGCCTTTCCCTCTCATGCTAGCCAATTTCTTCACACCAAGTAGAGATACTACTTGTGCTTCCAAATATCCCTAAACCCAGTTTTGCCATGAGAGTCCACCATATCTACCTATGGATTGAGTAAGATCCTTCAAGTAAGTTGTCATCGGTGCGAGCAATAAAAATTGCTCTCTAAATATGTATGACTTATTAGTGCAGAGAAAATAAGATTTATACGATCTTGTGATATGGAAGAAATAAAAGTGACGGATTGCATAATAAAGGTCCATATCGCAAGTGGCAAGATAAAGTGACGTTCTTTTGCATTAAGATTTCATGCATCCAACCATAAAAGTGCATGACAACCTCTGCTTCCCTCTGCGAAGGGCCTATCTTTTACTTTTATCTTGTACCTTATATAAGAGTCATGGTGATCTTCACCTTTCCTTTTTACATTTTATCCTTTGGCAAGCACAATGTGTTGGAAAGATCCTGATATATATAGCTAATTGGATGTGAGTCTTCATCAACTATTATTGTTGACATTACCCTTGAGGTAAAACATTGGGAGGCAAAACTATAAGCCCCTATCTTTCTCTGTGTCCGATTGAAACTTCATACCCATAAATATTGCGTGAGTGTTAGCAATTGTGAAAGACTAAAATATGGTTGAGTATGTGGACTTGCTGAAAAGCTCTTATATTGACTCTTTCCTATGTTATGATAAATTGCAATTGCCTCAATGACTGAGACTAGAGTTTGTTGGTTCTCAATGAAGTTTATGATTCATACTTGAAATTGTGATTGAATTGTTACTTTAGCATAAGAGATCATATGACAATATATATATATATATATATGTTACTGCTCTAAGAATGATCATGATGCCCTCATGTCCGTATTTTATTTTTATCGACACCTCTATCTCTAAACATGTGGACATATTTTTCGATTTCGGCTTTCGCTTGAGGACAAGCGAGGTCTAAGCTTGGGGGAGTTGATACGTCCATTTTGCATCATGCTTTTATATCGATATTTATTGCATTATGGGCTGTTATTACACATTATGTCACAATAGTTATGCCTATTCTCTTATTTTAAAAGGTTTACATGAAGAGGGAGAATGCCGACAGATGGGATTCTGGGCTGGAAAAGGAGCAAATATTAGAGACCTATTCTGCATAGCTCCAAAAGTCCTGAAACTTCATGGAAATTATTTCCATAATATATAAAAAATATTGAGCGCAAGAAGTACCAGAGGGGGGCCACCCACCAGCCACGTGGGTGGGGGGCGCGTCCTGCCCCTGGGTGCGCCCCTGCCTCGTGGGCCCCCTGGTGGCCCTCCGATGCCCATCTTCTTCTATATGGAGTCTTTCATCGAGGAAAAAAATCAGAAGCAAGCTTTCGGGATGAAACTCTGCCGCCATGAGGCAGAACCTTGGCTGAACAAATCTAGGGCTCTAGAGGAGCTGTTCTGTCGGGGAAACTTCCCTCCGGGTGGGGGAAATCATCACCATCGTTGTCACCAACTATCCTCTCATCGGGAGGGGGTCAATATCCATCAACATCTTCACCAACACTATATCCTCTCAAACCCTAGTTCATCTCTTGTATCTAATATTTGTATCCAAACCTCAGATTGGTACATGTGGGTTGCTAGTAGTGTTGATTACTCCTTGTAGTTGATGCTAGTTGGTTTACTTGGTGGAAGTTCATATGTTCAGATCCATTATGCATATTAATACCCCTCTGATTATGAACATGAATATGCTTTGTGAGTAGTTACGTTTGTTCCTGAGGACATGGGAGAAGTCTTGCTATTAGTAGTCATGTGAATTTGGTACTCGTTTGATATTTTGATGAGATGTATGTTGTCATCCCTCTAGTGGTGTCATGTGAATGTTGACTACATGACACTTCACCATTGTTTGGGCCTAGAGGGAGGCATTGGTAAGTGATAAGTAGATGATGGGTTGCTAGAGTGACAGAAGCCTAAACCCTAGTTTATGTGTTGCTTCGTAAGGGGATGATTTGGATCCATATGTTTCATGCTATGGTTAGGTTTACCTTAATACTTCTATTTTAGTTGCGGATGCTTGCAATAGGGGTTAATCATAAGTGGGATGCTTGTCCAAGTAAGGACAGTACCCAAGCACCGGTCCACCCACATATCAGATTATCAAATGTAACGCCCTCGATGCGGCTATATCTCCCACGTGTCGAAGCACGACTTAGAGGCATAACCGCATTGAAAGCAATGTCTCAAGTGAGGTAATCTTCACACAACCCATGTAATACATCGGGGAAAGAAATACATAGTTGGCTTACAATCCCACTTCACACAATACATGAATAAAGCATTACATTGAACCAAATACACTCAAGTTCCGACTACGGAACCAAAATAAAAGAAGACTACCCCAAATGCTACACAGATCCCCGATCGTCCCAACTGGGCTTCACTACTGATCAACTGAAACGAAACAACACAATGAACGCGATCTTCATCGAGCTCCTCCTTGAGCTCAGTTGCGTCACCTGCACGATATCATCGGCACCTGCAAACTGGTTTTGGAAGTATCTGTGAGTCACGGGGACTCAGCAATCTCACACCCTCGCGATCAAGACTATTTAAGCTTATGGGTAGGGAAAATGTATGTGAGGTGGAGCTGCAACAAGCACTAGCATATTTGGTGGCTAACATACGCAAATGAGAGTGAGAAGAGAAGGCAAAAGCATGGTCGAATAACTACGATCAAGAAGTGATCCTAGAACAACCTACGTCAAGCATTACTCCAACACCGTGTTCACTTCCCAGACTCCGCAGAGAAGAGACCATCACGGCTACACACGCGGTTGGTGCATTTTAATTAAGGTAAGTTTCAGGTTTTCTACAACCGGACATTAACAAATTCCCATCTGCCCATAACCGCGGGGACGGCTTTCGAAAGTTCAATCCCTGCAGGGGTGTCCGAACTTAGCCCATCACAAGCTCTCATGGTCAACAAAGGATATTCCTTCTCCCAAGACAATCTGATCAGAATCGGCATCCCGGTTATAAGAATTCCTCGACAATGGTAAAACAAGTCCAGCAAGACCACCCAGATGTGCCGACAAATCCCGATAGGAGCTGCACATATCTCGTTCTCAGGGCACACCGGATGAGCAAGACGTCGGGTAGGCCAGCCCAGAGTTGCCCCTGGTAGCCATCGAACATCGCTCAGTTTGGACCAACACTTAGACAAGCACTGGTCCGGGGGGTGGGGGGTTAAAATAAAGATGACCCTCGGGATGCACGACTCCCAAGGGAAAAAGGCTAGGTGGCGAATGGTAAAACCAAGGTTGGGCCTTGCTGGAGGAGTTTTATTCAAAGCGAACTGTCAAGGGGTTCCCATTATAACTCAACCGTGTAAGGAACGCAAAATCCGTGAACATAACACCGATATGACGGAAACTAGGGCGACAAGAGTGGAACAAAACACCAGGCATAAGGCCGAGCCTTCCACCCTTTACCAAGTATATAGATGCATCAATTGAATAAGAGATATTGTGATATCCCAACAAAATATCCATGTTCCAACAAGGAACAACTCCAATCTTCATCTCCAACTAACAACGCTATAAGAGGGGCTAAGCAAAGCGGTAACATAGCCAAACAACGGTTTGCTAGGACAAGGTGGGTTAGAGGCTTGGCTTAACAATATGGGAGTCATGATAAGCAAGTGGTAGGTATCGCAGCATAGGCAGAGCAAAAGAGCGAGCATCTAGCAAGCAAAGATAAAAGTGATTTCGAGGGTATGGTCATCTTGCCTGCAAAGTTCTCCGAGAAGACGAAAGCTTGATCCTCGTAAACGTACTCAACGGGCTCCTCGAACACGAACTCGTCTCCCGGCTCTACCCAAGCAAGAACAACAAGCAAAGGGAGACATAATCAACCACGTGCAATGCTCAAGCAACATGATGCAAAACATGGTAGGGTATGCGGGATGCGATATGTGATGCATATGCAAGATTTGGAAGGGAATGGTTGAACCTGGCCTCAACATGGAAATCCAAGAGTGCCATTGGAAAGGTGAGTTGATTTCGGTCGAAATAGATATAAAGATCACCGGAATCGGATTCACGGTTTGGAAATGACAAGCAAAACAAATATGGCACCGGTCTGCGATAAACAGCAAGAAGCCATCTAAATGCCACAAGAACAACATGCTATAGCACTCCAACATGACAACAAAATACATGGCAGGGGTCCACTCATGATGCTTGACAAAATATGAACACTGAGCTATGGCTAATTCACTCAATAACAGGTTCAAACAATCATGGCAAAAGTGCAAAAGATAATAGGTTTCAGACTTAGTGAAAGTAACAACAAGTGAGGAATTTAACATCAGGAAGCAATGTTTAGAGCACGACTACATGCTACAGGAACATATCATGGCAAAACAAGGCATGGCATGAAGCTACTCAAAGCATACAACAAAAGTCCCTTAGTGACCATAAGCCAAAAGGGATCAGAAAATACAATTGCAAGCACGTGAACATAGCAAAAACATAAACAGATTCAAACTTAGTGAAAAACTGGAGCATGGCAAAACAGATAACGAGTAGGCATGTTTACGAGCTCAATGCACTCACTACAAAGCATAGCATGACAAACTAAGCATACACCCGGCAAGTAGACATGGCATAGAAGCTAGACATGGCAAGAACAACATCATAGCATGCATGGATAAACAACAACAAGCTCGGCAAAATTGCTAAACATGTTAACAATCTGCCAGGAACATTTTACAGCAAAAGTAGAGCTCGATTGACTCAAGCTAGGGTGCTCCATAATTGCAAACAAAGACATGGATGGATAGAGCACAACAATATCTACAAAACATCCTTACTGATCATGCTCAAAAGAGGAACGGATCACTATGAAACAACATGAACATATGGCATAGAAATAATGATAGGGCAAGGACTTAGTGTAATTCTAAGTCCCTAAAATCAGCATCATTGAGTAAGCTACTTTGCATGCTGGTGCTAGTCACCACAAAGATCACAAAAATACATGGCATACACCCTTGTAAAGATGGAATGACATTCTTCAAAACACATGTAGAGCTTAGGATCATAGCATCCACACATTAATCATGGCAAAAATGACAAAAGTGCATTTACTAAAACAGATTTGAAACTATCACCACATAGCCCTCGTCCAACAGCATTTCGGGCATCAAGATGAGATCAAAATAAAATGATGCAATGAGATGAAATGATGTGCTCGTCGAGACGAACATTTTGATATGCTACACGCACGAATCGGAGCAACGGTGATGAAGTTATGGCCTGATGAAGATCGCATAAAAACATAGCAGATCTAGGGACTTAGACATATTTCACCTCACGGAAAAAGTCAACCCTGGACGAGGAGAAGCGGGATGGCACGGATCCGGATCGGGGATGAAGCGTTTGGATGGGGGAGTGAGTGGATCTGATCCCACTCTCCCCTGAGCCGGCCGGAGAAACTCCGGTGAGGGCGAGGACGATCTCCGGCGGGACGGCTCGGGCTCCGGCGAGCGTGCGGGGGCGGCGCCAGTGGACGACGCCGGCGAGGCAGCGGCGGAATACGCCGGTGAGGCGGCGGATGGCGCCGGCGATCGGAGACGAGCGGGGCGGCGCGGATGAAGGCGGCGGTGCCGACGACGTCGGGCGGTGGCGCGGTGGTGCACCGGCGAGGCGAGGCGTCCGGCATACAGCTCCGGCGACAGCGAGCGACGCGCCGGCAAGAGGCGCGGCTGCGGGATCCGGCAGGCGCGGCGGAGCCGGGCGGCTCGGGCGCTCGACCAGGCGGCGGCGGATCTGGGCCCGCGCGGGCCCCGTGTGGGCTCCGCGGGCCGCGACGGCGGGGAGGAGCAGGAGGCCGGGTGGCGTGCCGTGGTTGGCCTAGAGCGGCGGCGGGGTGACGTGGCGAGCTCCGATAGGTCCGGCGCGGACATGTCCGGGCGCGGTGGAAGAAATGTCCGGCGACGGCGGGGAATGTTAGGGTAGGGTTTGCACCGCGAATTTCGGAGGGGATCACATATTTATAGGTAGAGGGAGCTAGGAGAGTCCAAATGAGGTGCGGTTTGCGGCCACGCGATCGTGATCGAACGACCTAGGTGATGGAGGAGGTTTAGGTGGGTTTTGGGCCACTTTAAAGGGGTGTTGGGCTGCAACACACACGAGGCCTTTACAGTCCCTCAGTTAACCGTCGGAGTGTCAAACGAAGTCCAAATGGCACGAAACTTCACAGGCGGTCTACCGGTAGTAAACCAAGGCCGCATGACAAGTCTTGGTCCAATCCGAAAATGTTTAACACCCGCACATGAAAAGAGGTAGAAAGGGACACCGGAGGACATAGGAGCGCCGGAATGCAAAACGGACAACGGGAAAAATGCTCGGAT
Organism: Triticum monococcum; assembly: GCA_034509565.1. Taxonomy (NCBI): domain Eukaryota; kingdom Viridiplantae; phylum Streptophyta; class Magnoliopsida; order Poales; family Poaceae; genus Triticum; species Triticum monococcum. The sequence goes on along the minus strand of CM067842.1, from coordinate 196,243,589 downwards.
GCATGAGAAGAACACGTATGTTAATACGATGCACATGATGATGACATGATATGAGATGCATGACACGCAAGCAAAGGCAAGGCAACAATAACAAATAACTAGAAGACACCTGGCACATCGGTCTCGGGGCGTCACAACACTCCACCACTACGAGAGGATATCGTCCTGAGATCTAGAATGGCACCGGAGGGAAAAACGGAAGAGAAAGAGAAGGGGTAAAACTAAGTTGCTTCTTTGACAAACGAGTGAGACCAAAGAACCTTGAAAAGTTGAACAACTTCAAGAAAAGAATACAACGGAGATGAGCGAATTTGACAATCTCCGTCAGAAAAGAGGGACAAGGAAGAACAACTTCGGGAAGCACTCTAATTGAAAAGAAAAGGAATTGAATTAGAACTTGATAAGATGAGAAGATACTTGATGAAATCACAACACACTGCCTCCGGAACTATTGAATGAATGGAACAAGGGGTAAGAAAGATCATAGACAACACTCCGGTTGAAAAGAGGTGCAAGGCTTGATAAGGCGAAAAGAACTTGAGCAAAAAGGTCACAACACTCCGGTTAAATAGGATAAGCATGAAAAAATCATGATCTTCATAATTCGAGATGATGACTGAAAAAGAGCAACATCACAATGCCTCTAAAACCAAAGAATAGAAGATAGATAATTGAAATAAAAGAATGGAGAATAAAATGCCAACTTCTGCCACAAAAGAGCTTGAGAAGGCATCCTTAGGAGAAGGGTCGAACAGAGTTGTTGGAAATCCAACAACGAAAAGGATAAGCTTGATATGGTCTTATGGAATACATCTCAAATTATGAGGTGACAACCTGTCACTCACGAAAAAATGGATTGATATGAACAAGGAGACGAGAAACTTATTTCACCAGGAGGATAAAAAAAGAACTTGGGTCCTTTATAAGCACCATAGATACCAACAATCCTTAGGGAAGGATTTAGGTGAAATATATCCCAAGATAACTCCAAAGAAGAGATTGATGGATTTAAAATACCTCATTCTTAACAACATGTGAATCATGAAACATGAACTCAAATTATCAAGAATGACATAATACCACCTCCAATGATACATAAAAAGAATTGCACTCCGGATAGCAAGATGAAAAATGCTTGAGTTCCTTTGAAAAGAATCTCAATGAACACTTAGAAAAGGAATTAAATCCTTTATGAACCATCATGTAGAACCTTCATGAAGAACTACGGTAACAAAAGGATGATCACACGAAAGGAAAGGAAGTTGAAAACACAAGGTGAATCCTTGTAATGACTTAGATGAAACTCCGTGGTGAAATAATTGAAAAAGGTCGGAACTCCGGGAAAAAGAGAAGATGAAACAATTGAAACCGAGAATTTGATGAACCTCCGGAATAAGTAATTAATCATTTGGGTGAAACAAGAATAGGAATTATGTTATGCTTATCCTTCACCAATTAAAATGATGATAAGCAACAGATTGCATACAACTTATTCTCTTAGCAAGGATTAAGATAGATATAGCGCCAACTCGAGAAAGTCTTCAATGAACCACCGGTAGGATTTGGTAACAACAAATGAATTGATATGATAACCGAAGGAAGAGAATTCTTGAATGAACCACCGTAAGAATTACAAATGAACGAAGTAAAGGGATGAATCATCCGGAAGGATTAGCAAATAAACGCAGATGCTTGAGAGAATTTAGGTACAAGTGAAACGAATAGATCACGGACCGATTAGAGAATATACTTGAATGATGCACCGGTTATATTTGGGGAATGTGAGCTGCCAGCTGAAATGAATAATATTTGAAAAGATGGCCTTTGGAGCAAAGAAATGGAAAACAACTCATGAAATGCTCCGAATGGGTGAAAAGAATTCTCACGACCAAAACAATTATGAGAGGATGTCATAAGGCTAGCACCAAGAATCTTGAAGACAAAGGAACAAGATTGAGAGAAAAATCTTCTTCGGTCTTCAAATGATGAGAATGACAATGAGAAACACCACCAAGAATTATTGAGGAACCCCGGAATGAAGAATGGAAAAGTTGAGCCAACGATGAAAAGAATTGTCAAAGATCTAGGAGAAGGCATTTGACTGATGATAACTCATTCTTACGTCGAACTTCGAAATGAAATTGGGAGTAACTATGAGAAAAATTAGAAGAGTCAGGTAAGATCCTGGGAAAAGACCTGTGGGTTAGGGCCCACTCAAAAGAAACACCGTTGAATGATTTAAAAGATAGATTGCGCCGATTGAATTAAATGGCTTGAATGAGATAACATCCTCGAAAGAGCTAGAACGAATGTAGAGTGGAAACACGAATCTTTGAGATATCTTGAGCACTCCGGAACAATTGAATATTGAGAAGTGGATGATTAAGAGGTGCACCGACAAGAGAAGGTATTTGAAACGAGGAAAAGGATATGATCAGCAAAGCTTGACTTGAAACCACCGGAGATGACAAGAATGAAGAATGATGAACTTGAGGCTCTGTTAGAATCTTCATGAGAATCACCAGATAAGAGCATTCAAAGACAAGAATGAAGAGTCTTCACATGAATAAAATGGATACTTGATTAAGAAATCCGAATCCTTCAAGAAAAACAAGGGTGAGAGGGTGGGAAAACAAAGACAACTTGGAACGGATGAAGCAAACATCATTGAGAAGAACTGATAATTGATCTTGTGAATGTTGAAGTGATCGGGTCCACTTGAAGAGAAACACACCGGTTGAAAAGACATTGAGATGACAAACTCGATGATCAAGAAGGATTTGTATTCACATAGGAATATGAGAACACCGTTTCGGAAAGGTATGGAATCAACACTTGACTTCAAAGCAACTCGAATACCACAACTCAAAACAAAACAAGGATTGGCTTGCAGAATAAGCCGGAACAAACATATGATAGAGATTTCGTCCAAAGTTTTCGTGGTGGGGCCTACACGGGCTCGATCGTGCAGCACCATCATGTACAAGGTAGTGCACATGACATATGAAGCATCCCCGAGTCAGCATAGCCAAGGACTCTTTAAGACACAACGAGACCACTGTAAAACCAACCGTGAATAGGAGGACCTCTAGACGTTGAACCACAATTTCATATCATACATCTGTCGGAAAGATATCCTAAGAGCTACTTGAATTCCCACTTATAAACTCCCGAAATTTTCCGGTTATGCAATCAGGTGTTGGGGATACAGGGGAAGCATAATATCTCACCCAAAGCTAGCAAATCCTACATCCAGCTGTATCCATCCTTCAACACATAACCAAGAAACCTTCGGAAATCATTTACCTCAACCTTTGAAAAGCGATACTCCCGAACTCCCGCCCCAGTACTGGGTGGCGTCGAGGTTATCTCACCAACAACTACATAAAAGAGATTTTCGATGTCGGCGAGCTCAGGTATTCCAGAACTGCAACGATAAAATTGTGACGACAACACCTCGGAGCTCAACTCCCCGAGACACTTCCACAACCCCTAAATGTCAGGAGGCACCAAGAACAATGTTCTCGTCACAAAACCATCAGAACGATTCAAAGATACCCACGTGATCCTAAAAAAATTAGTGAAATTTGAGAAGAGAAGAGTCAAAACTCTATGTCAGGATGCCTCACCAGAGCGATGAAGGGACTGAGGAGTAAAAAGAATTCCTAACTCTCCGATATATATAATCCTAAATGACTCAAAAACATTTTTCTAGACTCAACAATGCCAACGATTCGATCAAGCAGGGGGCTTCTAAGGTCGGGGAAGGCTCTGATTACCAACTTGTAATGCCCTCGATGCGGCTGTATCTCCCACGTGTCGAAGCACGACTTAGAGGCATAACCGCATTGAAAGCAATGCCGCAAGTGAGGTAATCTTCACACAACCCATGTAATACATAGGGGAAAGAGATACATAGTTGGCTTACAATCGCCACTTCACACAATACATGAATAAAGCATTACATTCATCCAAATACACTCAAGGTCCGACTACGGAACCAAAATAAAAGAAGACTACCCCAAATGCTACACAGATCCCCGATCGTCCCAATTGGGCTCCACTACTGATGAACTGAAACAAAACAACACAATGAACGAGATCTTCATCGAGCTCCTCCTTGAGCTCGGTTGCGTCACCTGCATGATATCATCGGCACCTGCAAACTGGTTTTGGAAGTATCTGTGAGTCACGGGGACTCAACAATCTTACACCCTCGCGATCAAGACTATTTAAGCTTATGGGTAGGGAAAAGGTATGTGAGGTGGAGCTGCAGCAAGCACTAGCATATTTCGTGGCTAACATACGCAAATGAGAGCGAGAAGATAAGGCAAAAGCACGGTCGAATAACTATGATCAAGAAGTGATCCTAGAACAACCTACATCAAGCATTACTCCAACACCATGTTCACTTCCCGGACTCCGCCAAGAAGAGACCATCACGGCTACACACGCGGTTGGTGCATTTTAATTAAGGTAAGTTTCAAGTTTTCTACAACCGGACATTAACAAATTCCCATCTGCCCATAACCGCGGGCACGGCTTTCGAAAGTTCAATCCCTGCAGGGGTGTCCCAACTTAGCCCATCTCAAGCTCTCACGGTCAACGAAGGATATTCCTTCTCCCAAGACAATCCGATCAAACTCGGCATCCCGGTTACAAGACATCCTCGACAATCGTAAAACAAGTCCAGCGAGACCACCCAGATGTGCCGACAAATCCCGATAGGAGCTGCACATATCTCGTTCTCAGGGCACACCGGATGAGCTAGACGTCGGGTAGGCTAGCCCAGAGTTTCTCCTGGTAGCCACCGGACATCGCTCAGTTTGGACCAACACTTAGACAAGCACTGGTCGGGGGGGGGGGGGGTTAAAATAAAGATGACCCTCGGGATGTGCGACTCCCAAGGGAAAAGGCTAGGTGGCGAATGGTAAAACCAAGGTTGGGCCTTGCTGGAGGAGTTTTATTCAAAGCGAACTTGAAAGCACAAGTGCTCCCTAGGTGGTTTTGGTAATTAATGACAACATATCTCTTGTTGGACTAACGTTTCTATCTAGTATGTTTCAAATAAGTTCAACAATGGAGTGCCATGGACTAAAGGCTGTGGGAAGTTCTCCAAGATGCTAAGGACAAAGGATTGGCTAAAGCTTAAAGCTCAAGACTCTTCATTTTACATTTTAGTGATCCAAGATCACATTGAGTCCATAGGAAAAGCCAATACTATCAAGGAGGGATGAGGTGTTGCTTAATGAGCCTCTTGCTCAAGTGCTTAATGACATGCTCCAAAATCCTCAGCTACTTTCCCACTTCCACATATGACCTAAACCCAAAGCCAAACTCGGACCTACCGATTATTTCTATCCGGCGCCACCAAGTTTCACTTGTCATAGCCACTGCCAGAAACCCTAATCAGTTCGGTCTCACCGATGGGATCTCGGTCTCACCGAGATGGGCCTGCAAACTCTCTGTTACCTATTGCAATACTTTCGGTCCCATCGAGATATGCAATCGGCCCCACCGAGTTTGCTTGGTCAACTCTCTGTTTCACTTATTACCCAAATCAGTCCCACCGAGTTTGAGTAATCGGTCAAACCAAGTTTTGAATTTACCCTAACCATAGCACATCGGTCCCACCGAGTTGATCCAGCCGGTCCCACCGAAAATCTCTAACGGTCACTAGGTTTACCTTTTCTGTCCGACCGAGTTTGTTGATTTGGTCCCACCGAGATTGGAAAACTGTGTGTAACGGTTGGATTTTGTGTGGAGGCTATGTATACCCCTCCACCTCCTCTTCATTCGTCGAGAGAGCCATCAGAACACACCTACACTTCCAACTCATATGTTCTGAGAAAGAACTACCTACTCATGTGTTGAGACCAAGATATTCCATTCCTACCATATGAATCTTGATCTCTAGCCTTCCCCAAGTTGCTTTCCACTCAAATCTTCTTTCCATCAAATCCAAATCCTATGAGAGAGAGTTGAGTGTTGGGGAGACTATCATTTGAAGCACAAGAGCAAGGAGTTCATCATCAACACACCATTTGTTACTTCTTGGAGAGTGGTGTCTCCTAGATTGGCTAGGTGTCACTTGGGAGCCTCCGACAAGATTGTGGAGTTGAACCAAGGAGTTTGTAAGGGCAAGGAGATCGCTTACTTCATGAAGATCTACCGCTAGTGAGGCAAGTCCTTCGTGGGCGATGGCCATGGTGGGATAGACAAGGTTGCTTCTTCGTGGACCCTTCGTGGGTGGAGCCCTCCGTGGACTCGTGCAACCGTTACCCCTCGTGGGTTGAAGTCTCCATCAACGTGGATGTAGGATAGCACCACCTATCCGAACCACGGGAAAAACATCCGTGTCTCCAATTGCGTTTGAATTCTCCAAACCCTTCCCTTTACATTCTTGCAAGTTGCATGCTTTACTTTCCGCTGCCTATTTACTCTTTGCATACGTGCTTGATATGTATTGTGAATGTTGAAATTATGCCTAAACTCCACTTAAACCAAAAAGGCTTAAAAATTGCAACTTTAGTATTAAGTGTCTAATCACCCCCCTCTAGACACATCTACTTCAAGGTCCTACAAGTGGTGTCAGAGCTTTGGTCTCCATTGCCTTGGTTTAATCACCATTGGAGGAAGATGGATGTGTCTACTTTAGGGAGTTTTAGACATAGAGTGCCTATTCTTGATGAAGAATATTTTCATGAGTGGAAAAATGAGATTCTTATAATCTTCAATCAATATCATTTGAACAAGTATATTGCTAGTCCTTGTGCACCTCATATTGATCCTTTGCATCCTACCCTAGATGAAGATATTGACATGATTCACAATCTTAGAACTATTGAGCTCATCATTAAAGGATTGCCCAAAAATTTGATTGCTAGTTTGCCTACTCTTAATTGTGCCTATACTATATGGAAATTTCTTGAGGAACGATTTCCCGATCATTCCTTGAAAAATTTGGATGAAATTCTCCATAAATCTATTGCCTTGAGTAAGATGAACTCTAGTGATCCTAGTTTTGGTGACTGTCTATTTGAGCTTACCAATCTCAAGCGTGCTAAAGGAGATGTTGGAATCATTATATCCGAAGCTATAAGAATTCATAAAAGTGACTACTTTGATGATCATTTATCTAATGAATTACCCTCTCTAGGAAATGATGAGTCACAAGATCATGGTGAACATGGATACTATGATGATGATGATGATGATAGTGACTTCGATCTTGATGATGCAATGAGACATTTTGGTCTTACGGCAAATCTTCGGGGATATGCGTCAGGAGGAAAGGAATGGGTTCTTGATAGTGGATGTACTGATCATATGACCGGAGATGAAGAGATGTTCCGTGAGCTTGCTGAAAATGACGGCCCTCAGAAATATGTCACCTTTGGTGATAATTCAAAGGGTAAAGTGGTTGGCCTTGGTAAGGTGGCCATCTCACATGATAGTTCCATTCAAAATGTCATGCTCATTGAATCTCTCGGCTACAACTTACTTTCAGTATCTAGACTTGCTGATTTCGGTTTGAATGTCCTATTTACTGAGGTAGATTGCCAAGTATTTCGTCGAGACAATCATAAAATGGTCTTTACCGGTATGTGTAGAGGTGATCTTTACATTGTTGATTTCTCTAAAAAGGCACAACCTAAAACTTGCTTTATTGCTAAATCCTCAAAAGGTTGGTTGTGGCATAGACGACTAGGTCACGTTGGCATGAGAAACCTTGACAAGCTTATGAAAGGAAATCATATCCTTGGAGTTAACGATGTCATATTTGATAAGGATAGACTTTGCAGTGCTTGTCAAACAGGGAAACAGGTTGGAGGAAGGCATCCTGTGAAGAACATCATGACCACAAGGAGGCCACTCGAGCTACTTCATATGGATCTTTTTGGTCCCAACGCCTACAAGAGTCTCGGTGGAAATTCTTTTGGTCTAGTTATAGTTGATGATTTTTCAAGATTTACGTGGGTGTTCTTTCTTAATGACAAGTCGCAGGTTCAAAGGATCTTCAAAAACTTTGCTAGGAAGGCCCAAAATCAGTTTGACGTGAAGATCAAGAAGGTTCGGAGCGACAACGGAACGGAGTTCAAGAACGCAAATGTGGACACTTTTCTTCATGAAGAAGGGATTTCACACGAGTTCTCGGCTACGTACACACCTCAACAAAATGGAGTTGTTGAGAGGAAGAACTAGACGCTCATCGAAATGGCAAGAACGATGCTTGATGAATACAAGACGCCGAAGCACTTTTGGGCAGAAGCGATTGAGACAGCTTGTCATGCAACAAATCGCTTGTATCTTCACAAGCTACTCGGCAAGACGGCATACGAGCTCCTCACCGGTAACAAACCCCAAGTTGGATACATTCTTGACAAGCATCATCGTTCAAAGTTTGCTCCTAAATCTCATGAAGGTTTTCTACTTGGTTATGGCTCAAACTCTCGCACTTATCGTGTCTACAACAATTTCACCCGAAAGGTTGAAGAGACGGTAGATGTGAAGTTTGATGAATCTAATGGCTCGCAAGTAGAGCAATTGCCAATCGATGTAGGAGACAAAGACCCTTCAGAACCAATCCAAGACTTGTCTATTGGCAAAGTTCGTCCAACGAAGGTGAAGGAGAGTACCTCGTCCGTTCAAGTGGAAGCTTCTACTTCACGACAAGGTGAACCAAGAATTGATACGGAAGCATCCACAAGTGGGACACACTAAGATGAAGAAGACAAGGAAATGCATCAAGACGAACATCAACAACCTCCTTCTCCACCACGACAAGAGAATGACAACGTCAACAATGAAGAAGGCCAAGAAGCAGAACAAGATGAAGAAGATGTTCAACGAAGACTCAAGCAAAAGCTCTCACGAGTTCGAGCAAGAATTGCCAAAGATCATCCCGTCGAGCAAATCTTCAATGATATACAAACCGGGAGAATCACTCGCTCAAAGACTCGTTTAGCTAACTTTTGTGAAAACTATTCATTCATCTCTAGCATTGAACCTATGAAGGTTGAAGAAGCATTGGAAGATCCGGATTGGATAAACGCTATGCATGAAGAGCTACACAACTTTGAGAGAAACCAAGTTTGGACATTGGTTGAGAAGCCCGACAACAACCACAACATCATTGGTACCAAATGGGTGTTTCGCAACAAGCAAGATGAAGATGGACAAGTGGTTCGCAACAAAGTGTGTCTCGTCGCCCAAGGGTACACACAAGTCGAAGGTATGGACTATGGTGAGACATATGCTCCCGTTGCTAGACTTGAGTCCATTCGCATCTTACTTGCCTATGCTAATCACCATAAAATCACCTTGTACCAAATGGACATTAAAAGTGCTTTTCTAAATGGTGAAATAGAGGAGGAAGTTTATGTCAAACAACCTCCCGGCTTTATCAATCCTAAGAAACCAAATCATGTTTACAAACTTCACAAAGCTCTTTATGGTCTTAAACAAGCTCCTAGAGCATGGTATAAATGCTTGACCAAGTTCCTTATTGCAAGTGGTTTTGAAATTGGTAAAATTGATTCTACTCTTTTTACTAAAAGGGTTAATGGAGAACTATTTTTATGCCAAATTTATGTTGATGATATCATATTTGGTTCAACTAACCCTCTCTTTAGTGAAAAGTTTGGAAAGCTAATGTCAGAGAAGTTTGAGATGTCCATGATGAGTGAACTCAAATTCTTTCTCGGTTTGCAAATCAAGCAAACTAAGGAAGGTACATTTGTCTCTCAAACAAAGTACACCAAGGACTTATTCAAGAAGTTCAATATGCAAGAAAGCAAAGGTATGCCCACACCCATGCCTACTAGTGGACATCTTGATTTGACCAAAGATGGTGAACCGGTTGATCAAAAGGTTTATCGCTCTATTATTGGTTCTTTGTTATACCTATGTGCTTCATGTCCCGACATTATGCTAAGTGTGTGCATGTGTGCACGTTATCAAGCTACTCCTAAAGAATGTCATCTTAAGGCCGTGAAAAGGATAGTGAGATACTTAATTCATACACCAAACTTTGGGATTTGGTATCCTAAGAGGTCTTCTTTTGATCTTGTTGGCTATTCCGACTCGGATTATGCGGGAGACAAGGTTGACAGAAAGTCCACTTCGGGTACTTGTCAATTTCTTGGTAGATCTCTTGTGTCTTGGTCTTCCAAGAAACAAAACTCGGTATCCTTATCCACTGCCGAAGCGGAATACATTGCCGTTGGTTCATGTTGTGCTCAATTACTTTGGATGACCCAAACTCTTAAAGATTATGGAATCTATGTGAAACATGTTCCACTGCTTTGTGACAATGAAAGTGCTATCAAAATTGGTCATAATCCTGTACAACATTCTCAAACTAAGCATATTGAAGTTCGTCATCATTTCATTCGAGACCATGTTGCTAAGGGTGACATTGATCTTAAGCATGTTCGCACCGATAAGCAATTAGCGTATATATTTACTAAACCTCTTGATGAGAAAGTATTTTGTAGGTTGAGAGGTGAATTGAACATTATTGGTGCTTCGAACTTGGAGTAAGAACTCCATTGGATACATGCAAGACATGAGCTTATGACTAATCCATGATATATCTCTTATAATGACTATCTTATGTCTTGGATATATTTGTACCTTGCATGTTGTCTAACCCATGTAGATGCTTGGTTGAATCTAACTCCATGAGATTGTGACTCACTCACATCTTGAGCAATCTCTACATCACCAAGTCTCTACACAATGGTGGTTGAAGACAAGGAAGCACAAAACCATTCAAACATATCCTTTGACAAATTCTATGTTGAGCTTCATGTTTGTCATTTTTGGATACACAAGTGCTCTTCCTTGCAAGAACTAACCCATGTAGGTAGATGAACTCAAACTCCAAGTGGTGCTCCCAACTCTTGATGAGCTACATCAATCTTGAGCACCCACACAAGCTCAACTACATGAGCAAGAACCACACCACCACCCAAGGTATGTTATTCCATCTTAGAGAAGCTTTACTCCAAGACATGAGTCAAAGCAACTCAACAAGATGTGAATGCATCAAGATGCTTAAACAAAAAATGGTAACCCCATTTTGAGCTTAAACGATGAGTATGACCTATGATCAAGTGTTCTCACTTGACTCCTAAGTCAATATACTCTAACATAGGTGACTATGTCACCGCCCAACTCTAGATGAAGTTCTCTTGTGTTCTTTTCTATGTTATTGCATTTGTCTCATGCATGTTTATTTTCTTTCTCTATTTCAACTTCATCTAGATCCTTCAGTTTCTTCTCCTTTCTTTTTGTTTTCGTTCTGCATTTTCTGCATTCAATTCCTTGCAAATCCTTCAGGAAATTCATTGCAAATCTTTGTGAGATCCTACATGTCTAGTGAGCTGAGGTGACAAGTGTTTTTCTATGTGTGAACTCGGTTTCACCGACTTGTAATTTTCGGTCCAACCGAATCTTTTCAGTACCACCGAAACTTGCAACTCGGTGCCACCGACTTCGCAACAAGAAAAATAGTTTGCCACTTGTTCTATATTTCTTCTGATCCAGCTCTACTCAATGAATCTTGTCCTCTACAAGCATCACAGTTTTATCCATTGCTTTGTGCTGAGTCTCAAGGACCAAACCTATACGACGGATTCTAGAAAGCCCTTCTTGGAAATTGATGTCAAAGGGGGAGAGAGAGATCACATCAAAGCTCAAGGGGGGAAGAAAGTCTCAAGGACCAAACCTACAAGAGAGAAAGTATTAAGGGGGAGAAAGAGACTTCCAAGGGGAGAGAATACTCAAGGATCCCAGATGCTTGATGTTCAAGAGGAGAGATGTCACATGTCTTTTTGGGGGAAAGACATGTTCAAATGTGCTTATTTGCATTAAGTTCTATCCATTTGTATCTTTCAGCTCTGATTTTCTGTTCCCTATCTTGTCCCAATATCCCATGTAAGATTCAGGGGGAGCAAGACACCTAAGGGAAAGAAATCAGTCAAATTCATTGCATATCTTTACTCTTGGGGACATGTTGAATCCATTGTGGTACCTTGTACTCACTCTCAACATGTCATCCCAGTCTTGGTTCTCTTGTGGCTTCTTTGGTTTGCTCTGGCTAGTGGAGGTACCTATGTTATCTAACCTTGTTTGTGCAGGTTCATTCCATCCTAAGCCAGCTAAAGACTACAAGGTAAGTGTATGCATCAAAATCATGAGTATGAGGAATTCTTGCTTGTGTACATACTGTTTGCAAGAAGGACTCATGAGCATGAAGGTATTTTCCCTTGATAATCTTTTGCTCTGATGCATATGGCCAAGATACATGTAACACATTGCCTACTCTGTCATGGTTATGCTCTCACATGCTTCTACATTTCACATTTACATGAGTGCATACATGTAGGGGGAGCCTATGCTTGTTACATGTCCTTCCGAAGCTTTACTTGCTGTTCTTTATACCTTTATCTAAAGCTTTGATGTATGTCGCCATCAATTACCAAAAAGGGGGAGATTGAAAGCACAAGTGCTCCCTAGGTGGTTTTGGTAATGAATGACAACATATCTCTTGTTGGACTAACGTTTCTATCTAGTATGTTTCAGATAAGTTCAACAATGGAGTGGCATGGACTAAAGGCTGTGGTAAGTTCTCCAAGATGCAAAGGACAAAGGATTGGCTAAAGCTTAAAGCTCAAGACTCTTCATTTTACATTTTAGTGATCCAAGATCACATTGAGTCCATAGGAAAAGCCAATACTATCAAGGAGGGATGAGGTGTTGCTTAATGAGCCTCTTGCTCAAGTGCTTAATGATATGCTCCAAAATCCTCAGCTACTTTCCCACTTCCACATATGACCTAAACCCAAAGCCAAACTCGGACCTACCGATTATTTCTATCCGGCGCCACCAAGTTTCACTTGTCATAGCCACTACCAGAAACCCTAATCAGTTCGGTCTCACCGATGGGATCTCGGTCTCACCGAGATGGGCTTGCAAACTCTTTGTTACCTATTGTAATACTTTTGGTCCCACCGAGATATGCAATTGGCCCCATCGAGTTTGCTTGGTCAACTCTCTGTTTCACTTATTACCCAAATCGGTCCCACCGAGTTTGAGTAATCGGTCAAACCGAGTTTTGAATTTACCCTAACCCTAGCACATCGGTCCCACCGAGTTGATCCAGTCGGTCCCACCGAAAATCTCTAACGGTCACTAGGTTTACCTTTTTGATCTGACCGAGTTTGTTGATTCGGTCCCACCGAGACTGGAAAACTGTGTGTAACGGTTGGATTTTGTGTGGAGGCTATATATACCCCTCCACCTCCTCTTCATTCATTGAGAGAGCCATCAGAACACACCTACACTTCCAACTCATATGTTCTGAGAAAGAACTACCTACTCACGTGTTGAGACCAAGATATTCCATTCCTACCATATGAATCTTGATCTCTAGCCTTCCCCAGGTTGCTTTCCACTCAAATCTTCTTTCCACCAAATCCAAATCCTATGAGAGAGAGTTGAGTGTTGGGGATACTATCATTTGAAGCACAAGAGCAAGGAGTTCATCATCGACACACCATTTGTTACTTCTTGGAGAGTGGTGTCTCCTAGATTGGCTAGGTGTCACTTGGGAGCCTCCGACAAGATTGTGGAGTTGAACCAAGGAGTTTGTAAGGGCAAGGAGATCGCCTACTTCATGAAGATCTACCGCTAGTGAGGCAAGTCCTTCGTGGGCGATGGCCATGGTGGGATAGACAAGGTTGCTTCTTCGTGGACCCTTCGTGGGTGGAGCCCTCCGTGGACTTGCACAACCGGTACCCCTCGTGGGTTGAAGTCTCCATCAACATGGATGTAGGATAGCACCACCTATCCGAACCACGGGAAAAACATCCGTGTCTCCAATTGCGTTTGAATTCTCCAAACCCTTCCCTTTACATTCTTGCAAGTTGCATGCTTTACTTTCCGCTGCCTATTTACTCTTTGCATACTTGCTTGATATGTATTGTGAATGTTGAAATTATTCGTAAACTCCACTTAAACCAAAAAGGCTTAAAAATTGCAACTTTAGTATTAAGTGTCTAATCACCGCCCTCTAGACACATCTACTTCAAGGTCCTACAGAACTGTCAACATTATAACCCAACCGTGTAAGGAACACAAAATCCGGGAACATAACACCGATATGACGGAAACTAGGGCGGCAAGAGTGTAACAAAACACCAGGCATAAGGCCGAGCCTTCCACCCTTTACCAAGTATATAGATGCATTAATTAAATAAGAGATATTGTGATATCCCAACAAAATATCCATGTTCCAACAAGGAACAACTCCAATCTTCACCTGCAACTAACAACGCTATAAGAGGGGCTGAGCAAAGCGGTAACATAGCCAAACAACGGTTTGCTAGGACAGGGTGGGTTAGAGGCTTGGCTTAACAATATGGGAGGCATGATAAGAAAGTGGTAGGTATCACAGCATAGGCATAGCAAAAGAGCGAGCATCTTGCAAGCAAAGATAGAAGTGATTTCGAAGGTATGGTCATCTTGCCTGCAAAGTTCTCCGAGAAGACGAAAGCTTGATCCTCGTAAACGTACTCAACGGGCTCCTCGAACACGAACTTGTCTCCTGGCTCTACCCAAGCAAGAACAACAAGCAAAGGGAGACACAATCAACCACGTGCAATGCTCAAGCAACATGATGCAAAACATGGTAGGGTATGCGAGATATGATATGTGATGCATATGCAAGATTTGGAAGTGAATGATTGAACCTGGTCTCAACTTGGAAATCCAAGAGTGCCACTGGAAAGGTGAGTTGATTTCGGTCGAAATCGATATAAAGATCACCCGAATCGGATGCACGGTTTGGAAATGACAAGCAAAACAAATATGGCACCGGTCTGCGATAAACAACAAGAAGCCATGTAAATGCCACAAGAAGAACATGCTAAAGCACTCCACCATGACAACAAAATACATGGCAGGGATCCACTCATGATACTTGACAAAAGATGAACACTGAGCTACGGCTAATTCACTCAATAACAGGTTCAAACAATCATGGCAAAAGTGCAAAAGATAACAGGTTTCAGACTTTGTGAAATTAACAGCAAGTCAGGAATTTAACATCAGGGAGCAATGTTTAGAGCACGATAACTACATGCTACATGGACATATCATGGCAAAGCAAGGCATGGAATGAAGCTACTCAAAGAATACAACAAAAGTCCCTTAGTGACCATAAGCCAAAAGGGATCAGAAAATACAATTGCAAGCACGTGAACATAGCAAAAACATAAACATATTCAAACTTACTGAAAAAACTGGAGCATGGCAAAACAGATAACGAGTAGGCATGTTTACGAGCTCAATGCACTCACTACAAAGCATGGCATGACAAACTAAGCATACACCCAGCAAGTAGACATGGCATAGAAGCTAGACATGGCAAGAACAACATCATAGCATGCACGGATCAACAACAACAAGCTCGGCAAAATTGCTAAACATGTTAACAATCTGCCAGGAACATTTTATAGTAAAAGTAGAGCTCGATTGACTCAAGCTAGGGTGCTCCATAATTGCAAACAAAGACATGGATGGATAGAGCACAACAATATCTACAAAACATCCTTACTAATCATGCTCAAAAGAGGCACGGATCACTAGGAAACAACATGAACATATGGCATAGAAATAATGACAGGGCAAGGACTTGGTGTAGTTCTAAGTCCCTGAAATCAGCATCATTGAGTAAGCTACTTTGCATGCTTGTGCTAGTCACCCCAAAGATCACAAAAATACATGGCATACACCCCTGTAAAGATGGCATGGCATTCTCCAAAACACATGTAGAGCTCAGGATCATAACATGCACACATTAATCATGGCAAAATGACAAAAGTGCATTTGCTGAAACAGATCTGAAACTATCATCACATAGCCCTTTTCCAACAGCATTTCAGGCATCAAGATGAGCTCAAAAGAAAATGATGCAATGCGATGAAATGATGTGCTCGTCGAGACGAACATTTTGATATGCTACACGCACGAATCGGAGCAACGGTGATGAAGTTATGGCATGATGAAGATCGCATAAAAACATAGCAGATCTGGGGACTTAGACATATTTCACCTCGCGAAAAAAGTCAACCCTGGACGAGGAGAAGTGGGACGGCGCGGATCCGGATCGGGGACGAAGCGTTTGGATGGGGGAGTGGGTGGATCTGATCCCACTCTCCCCGGATCCGGCCGAAGAAACTCCGATGAGGGCGAGGACGATCTCCGTGAGGCGGCTCGGGCTCCAGCGAGCGTGCGGGGGCGGCGCCGGGGGACGACGCCGGCGAGGCAGCAGCGGACGACGCTGGCAAGGCGGCGGGTGGCGCCGGCGATCGGAGATGAGTGGGGCGGCGCGTATGAAGGCGGCAGCGCCGACGACGTCGGGCGGTGGCGCGGCGGGGCACCGGCGAGGTGAGGCGGCCTGCGTACGGCTCCGGCGACGGCGAGCGACACGCCGACGAGAGGCGCAGCTGCGGTATCCGGCAAGCGCGGGCGGAGCCGGGCGGCTCGGGCGCTCGGCCAGGCGGCGGCGGATCTGGGCCCGCACGGGCCCCGGGTGGGCTCCGCGGGCCGCAGTGGCGGGGGGGGGGGGAGCAGGAGGCCGGGTGGCATGCCGTGGTTGGCCTAGAGTGGCGGCGGGGCGATGTGGCGAGCTCCGATAGGTCCGGCGCGGTGGCGCGGACATGTCCGGGTGCGGTGGAAGAAATGTCCGGCGGCGGCGGCGGGGAAAGTTAGGGTAGGGTTTGCCCCGCGAATTTCAGAGGGGATCACATATTTATAGGTAGAGGGAGCTAGGAGAGTCCAAATGAGGTGCGGTTTGCGGCCACACGATCGTGATCGAACGGCCTAGGTGATGGAGGAGGTTTAGGTGGGTTTTGGGCCACTTTGAAGGGGTGTTGGGCTGCAACACACACGAGGCCTTCACGGTCCCTCGGTTAACCGTTGGAGTATCAAACGAAGTCCAAATGGCACGGAACTTGACAGGCGGTCTACCGGTAGTAAACCAAGGCCGCATGACAAGTCTCGGTCCAATCTGAAAACGTTTAACACCCACACACGAAAAGAGGTAGAAAGGGACACCGGAGGACATAGGAGCGCCGGAATGCAAAATGGACAACGGGAAAAATGCTTAGATGCATGAGACGAACACGTATGCTAATACGATGCACATGATGACATGATATGAGATGCATGACACGCAAGCAAAGGCAAGGCAACAAAAGCGAATAACTGGAAGACAACTGGCACATCGGTCTCGGGGCGTCACGTCAAAGTACCAAACGCGAATCATATGATCGTGATGAAAACTAGCTTGATGATAATTCCCATGTGTCCTCGGGAGCTCTTTACATCATATAAGAGTTTGTCCAGGCTTGTCCTTTGCTACAAAAAGGATAGGGCCATCTTGTTGCACCTTATTTACTTTTATTACTTGCTACTCGTTACAAATTACCTTATCACAAAACTATCTATTACCGATAATTTCAGTGCTTGCAGAGAATACCTTACTGAAAACTGCTTATCATTTCCTTCTGCTCCTCGTTGGGTTCGACACTCTTACTTATCAAAAAGCTACGATAGATCCCCTACACTTGTTGGTCATCATTCCCTATCAGAACCACAGGGTTTCTTTGAGAGAAGCTCCGGTTTGTAAGAGGCTTGTAATAAAATTTGCGCCAAAATGGACGAAAAAAGTTCCTCGACATATATGTGCCATCTCGTGACACCATGCCAAGTTTCACGATTTTCAGGCGAGTTTTGGATTTACGAGTATTTAAAAACCGAGATTCTTCTCTTGAAATGTTTTCAAATAGAACATGGTTCACTCACGAAAGGCGTGTGCCTACCAAGCCGTGTGCGCGCGTGATTTTAGTCACGCGTTCTGATTGGCCAGAACCCAAACCCCACAGATCATACGTCTGCACCGTTGGATGCTCCCAGATCGAACGACAATCCTCAGCCCTTTCGACAGCACATGCAGTACATGGGTAAGCACTGTGCGCATGTGTTGTGCTAGCTCACGCTTCCTTCTCTACTAAGTTTTCTAAGCAGCCTACCATTTCCCGCCACTCCTCTCATCGGCTTCCCGCCTCTTATTGCATCATTTTCCCACTACCAATGTCAGTGCTCATTGAAGGCTAGGCAGCTACACACCAGCCATGTAAATATCGCACACAGTTTCTAAAAGCACAAATGTGCGTGATAGGAGGGAGTAGGTCCCATAGGGTGACGAGCGTGAAACGCCTTAAAGGCAAGGAGGCAATTCCTATTAGCAAGGGTCTGTTTCCCATCTGCTAGACTAGTCGAATAGAACACAGAAGTTAAGCGTGCTCGGGCTGGAGTAGTCCAAGGATGGGTGACCCGGTGGGAAGTTGCATATCTCAAGCTTCATTTATCTTTATAATGACTCTGTCATGGCGATTATATAAACCTTGGGATCCTTGTTTTGCTAATTTGTAGACTTTGTTTTTATTGATTAATTTTTGCTCTAAAAAATTAAAGAATGATTGACTCTATAGTGACCTGTCATGGTGATTATATAAACCTTTTTAGGTTGCATGCAGGGTATAGGGGGCAGGGTGTTATGATCAAGCATGTCTCCATCTGCGGTTTATGGACGTTGCACATGTCTAGGGGCTCCTCGAGGTATATATATTATCCTTTACCGACAATTAGGAGGGCCCACACAATCTATCCCTTTGACCCAACAACGAGAAGGGTTTGACCATGATGGTTTCCTATTGCTATGTGTGCCATGTTAGACCAAATAAAGTTTGTGCGCATGTGTCAGACAACCCCCCCCCCCCCCCCCCGCCGCCTTGAAGATGGGAAACCGACATCGTACGTGTTGAACCAGGCTTGGAGTCGGGTACGGTGTTTGGTTTGTAATGTAGTTGGTGGCGCATCGAAGTTGTGCATTCGGGATTTAAACACATCGCACACCACCGTTCCCATACATATTTTCAGGCCGCATGCAGTGTATATGGGGTCTTCTGATCGACCACGTCTCCCTTGTGCGGTTTTTTGTGACGACACGCATATCTCTGGGCTCCCCGAGTGTGTGTGTGTGTATATATATATATATATCATCCCTTTGACCGATAACGAGGGGTATGTGTTGGCCATGAATGGATTCCTCCTAGTTCATGTTAGGGCCGGTCACCGTCACATGTCGTTCAACCAAAGCTCGAGCTCATGTGTTGTCAGGATTCCCTCCCACATGCTCGGATTGCTGGGTTCGACCTATATCGTACCCTGCGTATCTCGTCCTTAACTACCTGGCCTTCATGATTGTTGTCTATATCGAGACCTAGGAACCACATCTAAATTGTACATTATTCTATATTGAAAACACATATCACCCCTTCCAACGTACATCATTTTGGGCCGCATGCAAGAGGTGCTGGTTTTATGGTCCCTCTCATGCGATTTTTATGATGGTTCAATCTGTTGGCCCAAGCGGTTTATCGACAACAACCATTGTCGTTTGACCAAACGATAGATTTACTAGTCTGTCTTATGGTAGGTCATGGCGACATGCATGTATGACCAAAGTATCATTACGTGCATCCGCCCCGCTGACACGAAGTGGGAGGTGGTGGGTCAAGCACCCTAGCTAGCTAGAACATTATGTCATTATAGATATATCCAAGTGTGCTTTCGGGTTTGCGAGGCAGGTGCCACCAAAGTTGTGCATTGTGTATTTAAAGTTTTAAACATCACACCCAATATTCCTACATATATTTGGCCACTTCCAGGAGGTTCTTGACTTCTGGCCCTTCTCATTGATCTTCGGCGACGCGGCCAACCATGGGCCCACGCGGTCAAAGTTGTGCATTGGAATTTTGAACATCACAGACCACCCTTTTCACTCATATATATTTGGGCCACATGTTGGTGTGGCTGTGTTCTAACCCTCTCTAATGTTTTTATGCTGCAAAGACTTTGATGACGCTCAACAGGCATGGGTATAATATCTTAACCGTGTGCGATGCAAGTGCGTTGTGAATCACGACGACTGTGCAAGCGCGAGCAAAGGTGGAGGTACTGGCCCAACCGTGTGCGATGCAAGTGCGTTGTAAAATCACCACAACTGCGCAAGTGCGAGCAAAAGGTGGAGGTACTGGCTTAACCGTGTGCGAAGCAAGTGAAGGAAATATGCCCTAGAGGCAATAATAAATTTATTATTTATTTCCTTATTTCATGATAAATGTTTATTATTCATGCTATAATTGTATTAACCGGAAACACAATACATGTGTGAATACATAGACAAACATAGTGTCACTAGTATGCCTCTACTTGACTAGCTCGTTAATCAAAGATGGTTAAGTTTCCTAACCATAGACATGAGTTGTCATTTGATTAACGGGATCACATCATTAGGACAATTATGTGATTGACTTGACCCATTCCGTTAGCTTAGCACTTGATCGTTTAGTATGTTGCTATTGCTTTCTTCATGACTTATACATGTTCCTATGACTATGAGATTATGCAACTCCCGTTTACCGGAGGAACACTTTGTGTGCTACCAAACGTCACAACATAACTGGGTGATTACAAAGATGCTCTACAGGTGTCTCCGAAGGTACTTGTTGGGTTGGCGTATTTTGAGATTAGGATTTGTCACTCCGATTCTCGGAGAGGTATCTCTAGGCCCACTCGGTAATACACATCACTTAAGCCTTGCAAGTATTGCAACTAATGAGTTAGTTGCGGGATGATGTATTACGGAACGAGTAAAGAGACTTGCCGGTAACAAGATTGAACTAGGTATTGAGATACCGACAATCGAATCTCCGGCAAGTAACATACCGATGACAAAGGGAACAACGTATGTTGTTATGCGGTTTGACCGATAAAGATCTTCGTAGAATATGTAGGAGACAATATGAGCATCCAGGTTCCGCTATTGGTTATTGACCGGAGACGTGTCTCGGTCATGTCTACATAGTTCTCGAACCCGTAGGGTCCGCACGCTTAAAGTTCGATGACGGTTATATTATGAGTTTATGTGTTTTGATGTACCGAAGGTAGTTCGGATTCCCGCATGAGATCAGGGATATTACGAGGAGTCTCAAAATGGCCGAGACGTAAAGATCGATATATTGGACAAATATATTCGGACATCAGAAATGTTCCGAGTGGTTCGGGTATTTTTCAGAGTACCGGGGAGTTATGGGAATACGGGGGAAGAAGTATATGGGCCTTATTGGGCTTTAGGGGAGAGAGAGAGAGGCAGGCCACGCGCCCCCCAATGACTAGTCCGAATTGGACTAGGGGGAGGGGGCGCCCCCTCCTTCCTTCTCTTCCCTCTTCCCCTTCCTTGTCTTCTACTCCTACTACTTGGAAGGGGAGGAATCCTACTCCCGGTGGGAGTAGGACTCCTCCAGGGCGCGCCATAGGGGCCGGCCCTCTCCCCCTCCTCCACTCCTTTATATACGTGGCCAGGGGGCACCCCATAGACACAACCATTAATCTCTTGGATCTTTTAGCTGTGTGCGGTGTCCCTCTCCACCATAGTCCACCTCGATAATATCGCAGTGGTGCTTAGGCGAAGCCCTGCGACGGTAGAACATCAACATCGTCACCAGGCCGTCGTGCTGACGGAACTCTCCCTCAACGCTCGGCTGGATCAGAGTTCGAGGGACATAATCGAGTTGAATGTGTGCAGAACTCGGAGGTGCCGTGCGTTCGGTACTTCATCGGTCGGATCGTGAAGACGTACGACGACATCAACCGTGTTGTGCTAACGCTTCCGCTTTCGTTCTACGAGGGTACATGGACACACCCTCCCCTCTCGTTGCTATGCATCACCATGATCTTGCATGTGCATAGGAATGTTTTTGAAATTACTACGTTCCCGAAGAGCAAGTGCGCTATAAAATCACCACTTGAGCAAGATAAAGGCGGGTAGTTTATTTAGAAATTAGGACGAACCCTGTGCGATAGACCAGCTAGCTAGAAATATAAAAACAATCTACCCACCTTGAGCGTTGCAAAAATTGGCAGTTCCGCCACTTTTCCTTATTATCAGACATGCATATTCTTATTGTACCATGCACGATCTTGGGCACTCCCGCCCCGCATCAATTCCTTTACCCAAATTTTAGTAGCCGCCATACTTCAATCGTCGCCCAGACTCCTCCAGCACCGACCTTATAGTAAAATTCCAGTAGCCAAGGCATTTGAACTGTCGCTCTCCCTCGTCCACCACCATCTCCACCCTCCATTACTTAAAAAATAGTAGCCGGGACGTATCCTCAAACACCACCCCCTCCACAGTCCCCCACCTATCCCCCTCCCCCCTCGAACCCTAGCTCGCGGCCGCCGTCGGCGCCGCCGCCAACCCCTGTCGTTCTGCCCGTTCCTCCTAGCTTAGATAACAAAGTTCAGGTTACCCATCGATTCCCATACCGTCGCCCCACTCCCCTGAGTTTTTAGATGAGGCATGCAGTGTCCCTCCCCGCCAGATCCAGATCCCCTGCTCCAGAATGTCACAGCCTAAGCTCGACCATGTATCCCGTGGAGCCCGAAGAGCGTTCGGCCAAGAAGAGGTTTATCATGGCCTCTCCGGCGGACGTTGGCGAGGTGGCCGCCGTTCGCCCCGACCTGTCGATCCCAGAGCAACACGTCATCACGGAAGCCGACGAGGATGTTGACTATGTTGCCATGTCGAAGGCTTCATGTCAGTGGGCTAGGGTAAAAATGTATCTCGGGAAAGCTGGCTATGACATCAAGCTCGTCGACAGTGACGGCTTCACGCGGGCCATGTCACAGGTTAAGTGCTCCATCCCCAACCCCTCTGGTTCAACCGTCGTCAATCTCTTCGACGGCCCTGCCGCTGATTTTCTCCGCCAAGCGGTCAAGGATTTGCGATCCTTGTACGCCATCGAGCCCATTTTGTCATTTCTGAAGGACAC
Source organism: Triticum monococcum (assembly GCA_034509565.1). Lineage (NCBI taxonomy): Eukaryota > Viridiplantae > Streptophyta > Magnoliopsida > Poales > Poaceae > Triticum > Triticum monococcum. The sequence continues at coordinate 196,220,616 of CM067842.1, read as the reverse complement.
CTTCTACAACGACGGCTTGGGATCCTCAATTGCCAAGTCAAATCTCCTCGACCATGACCACGATGTGACAGCCTGGTTTTTGCCCTCTCTCATTTGCTTGATTTTCTTTTGGGTTCAATTTGAAACATGGAGTTTTTGAATCTTTTCATATGGACTTAAACACTTGGGTACCCTTGGCTTTCACCCAACTGCTTCATTCCCCTCCCTTATCATTGTTCCCCTTCTGATCCACCCCAAAATAATCTTTGGATGAAAAATATTCATTTCTCTCTCAAAAACCCTAGCTAGATCACTATGCTCCAAAGCAACCCTAATTTTTATGGCTTAGAAAAATCTGAGATAATTCACAAATATTCTTTGAACCCTAGAGCACCTTCCTGAGCAAAAATATTTCATCACTTTTTGGAATATTTTTGCTACAGAAAGTATTTTTTGTTTTGGACAGAAATGCTGGTTTCTACAGCAACTACCATTTTACTTGCTCCATTGTGCCTGGTTTTTCTTGTGCATCTTCACCTTAGTAACTCATGGCTAACCTCCAAAGCACAGCCTCCAACTCCCAGCCATTTGACCTCAGTAACCTCTCAAAGTTACTGACCAGAAACTTACCTGGCATGTAAAAACTTCTCTACTGCACCTGGATCCAAACCAAAGCATGATAACCTCTCAATCTACCACGAACAACACGCCAGACATGAAGTTTAGGCTTAGCTCGGCCTGATGTCATAGTCCACGCGCTGACCGCGTTCGTCCAGCGGTGCTGGCATGCGTGTCGACGCGCTCTGAGTGCTGCCGAACGCTCTGTTCACGCGTGCTCGCTTCCCCCGCTTGCCGTAGCGCGCCAAACTTCGCCACCATCTTCGTCTCAACGTCCTTAACTCCTCCCTGGCACTCGCCGACGCCGGAGCTCACTGCAACGAGCACGGGCACGGTCTGGCCAACCCAACAGTGCAGTGCGCACCGTGCTCGTCGCCTTCCCCTCGCTCCTGTGCTCGTCCCCGCTCGCCCACAGTTCCCGCGTGAGCTGCGTCGCCTTCTCTCCCTCTCACTGACGCCGCTCGTCGCCGGGCGTGGTGGAAAGGTGTCCACCAGCGGAACCCGAACCCTCCTCTCTGCTCGCCTATAAATGGAGCCGCCCCCAGCCTCCTTGAGCACCATCCAACCCTCCCACACAACCCACAAGTGAGTAGGAAGCCGTAGCCTGGCCGGGCAGGCCGCGGGCCGCCGTCCTCGAGCTCGAGCTCATCGGCGATCCCCTTTGGTCACCGCGGTAGGTCCAGCCCATCCCAGGCCAGGGCAACACTTCCAGGGCCTCCGCCTCTCTCCGGTGAAGCCATCCCGTCCACCTGGAGCCCCTGGAGTTGCCTCTGCTCGCCGTCTTCTTCATCTCCGGCGACCACCGCATTCTGCCTCCGCTTGCGAGGTTGATTCCGACGCTGTCCGACCACCCCTAGCCAAGATACGGGTACGGGCAGGTGCGCCACCGTCCCCTCTCTCCATCCCTCCCTCTCATTTTGGCCAAGGAGTCCTCGTCACCGGCGAGAGCTCCGGTGGAGCTGTGAATCCCTCTGTTTCCTTCTTCCCCTCCTTCTCACCTGACTAGCGGGGCCCGCTAGTCAACCACTCTGTACACGCGCGAAGCAGTACGAGTGGTGGCGCCCTGAGGCTTTACGCCTTCGACGTCACCCCCTAGTCTGTTTATTTACATTCAAACTTAATTCAATTCCAGAGATCCTCAAACAGCCATAAATTTTCAAACATAAGTCCAAATTAATTGATTCTTTTTGCATATTGTTCCTTGCAAAGAAATCTAACAGCTCACCAAAAATGAGATTTTTCTAAGCTGTTTAGAATTTCTGGTGATTTTCAGAAGAGTTCTTGATATTTTCTTCTTTTGTTTAAAATTATTTTCAGAGGGTGAGGCTTGTCTTGAGGATAACCAGAAGGCTTGTGAACCTCATCTGCACTAAGGCAAGCTACAGCAACATTTTCATGGTGCCATTTTCAATATTGATGATTTTCTTACTTGAATGATAGGATTAATCCATGCCTTTAAATAACTATTATGTTATTTATATTCTGTTAAGTGTGTGTAGATATTATGCTTGATTTACAGAACCTTGAAACTAGCTTAGTTGGTAAAGAAGCTAATATATAATTGTGGTAATGATAAAATGATTTGTTATGCATGTGGATAATGGATTAAAGTTATCTTCTTACATAAATAAAAATGGTTAAATTTGCTAGAAAATATCTTGTTAAGTGCTTGTTTAGTCAATTTACCTAATTTACAGAATATTTGAACCTAACTTGATTGGTAAAGAAATTAGGATTTGCTTGCGATGATGATAGTAGAAGCTTTGCTATGCATGTGAGGAATTAATCGGAGTTATTTTCCTGCATGAGAAAATAATATTGCTTGCTACAAAATAAATGGTTAAAGTAAGACCAGGAAAGTAATATAAGTTGTTGATGCTTATGTTTAGTGTGAATATGATTGGCATTAGTCATTTTTGTATTATGTGATGCATGTGTAGTATTGCATTTCATGACATGCTATGACACCGGTCATTCTCCTTTTAAGTTGAACCAGAATATAACTCAACCTAAATATATCGTTGACTGGGTCATGGTGCCACTGAATCGAGATTTTCCCAGTGCAACCACATTTTCCTTTGTGGGAAGGCCTTGATTTGGTCCATTGACATGCCTCTTGTTGGTGCCTCCAACTAGGGAAAGTTATGGGCATGCTTACCCTGGCCCGGTAAGCCGGCATAACCTTGTATGCCCCTGTTTGAGATTTTTGCTACCGGTCCCTGTGAGGGAAGTTTTGGCCATGATGGTGGTCGATGTGTCTTCGGTAGACACGGGGCCACCCAGGTCTAGCCCGTTGGGGATTGGGTCGGAGTGGCCGGGAGAGTGTCATGGCAATGGAAGGGTTTCGTCGGAATGCCGTTGGTCCACCCGAATGGGAGTGCGAGGCCATGGGTTCCGAGGTGTGGGTACAGTGTGCTACCTCTGTAGAGTGTATAATCTATCGATAGCCGAGTCCACGGTTACGGACAACTCGTAGTAGGTCCCACCATGAGTCAACGTTTAATAAACATGCACACTATGTTATGATCATTGCACTGAAGATGATGGCTGAAAGGCCATCAAGATGTCAAGACCACGATGGTGGTTTGGTGGTGATCGCCGTAAGGATCATGAGTTACTTTGGTGGTGATCGCCGTAAGGATCACGAGTTACTTTGGTGGTGATCGTCGTAAGGATCACAAGTTACTCTGGTTAAAACAACGATGGTGGTTTGGTGGTGATCCGAAAACGATCACGATTGGTAAGGCGGTACCGAGGGATGTTTATCCCAGGAGCATGAGCACAGCATGTTGGAACATTATTGCATTATTAATTGGTTAAATATCATGATATTTTTTGTCATTACGATTATGCCTGTTGTGAGCTTGCAAGTACATTAGATGTACTTGCCTGGCGTGTCATGCCAGATTTCAGGAAAGTCGCGTTGGAAAGGAGCGTTGCTCGAGTCTAGATCGTATCCAAATCGGTGTCCCTGTGATATGGAGTTTCCACTACGACGTTGTTCCACTGCTGCATAGTTGTTATAATCGAGGCCCCTTTATGTTCACTAAATCATGTACATATTGTTCAACCGCACCGTGCGTGCTGCTTGGCCTCGACATCTGTTGTAATATAAACTCTGAGCCGCTAGCATCAATAAAGCGGTTGTTTTTCAGTACCAAGATGTTGTGTGTTGCCAGAAGACATGGTCTGTGGGCTGGTAATGCAGGGTAAACCGGTCGCTCTGAGCCGGGGTGCCACACGCGACCACGAGGAGGGCACCCACAAAGGTTCTTCCAAGGTGAAACAGCCCATCTATGACATCGGAGAGCGCACCATGGGTTTGTGCTCTTCCAACTTGAAGGATCCCATCCATGACATGTGAGGCAACATCATATAAGCAAGTCTTACCTTTTCTAGCTTGCCAACCCGTACCCTTTGTTGTAGTAGCATTTGTCGTGCGGTGCTTTAACTGTGCCATGTTTAATCATTTCAGTTATGCAAAAATGTATTGTTCAATAGGGCTATGTGATGTTTAAGTATGAATTGTCCACTTCAGTTTCACGAATGGCTATATTTGGTTCTTATGGTGATTAGATGCCTTGTTTATCTGTATTTGGTTGTTAGGTTGGTTGCAGTGAGCATTTTTCAAGTTATCGAGCAGCTGCCTTGTTTATATGTATTTGGTTCTTAGGTTGGTTGGAGTGAGCATTTGTCCAGTTATCAAGAAGATGCCTTATTTATCTGTATTTGGTTGTAGTGAGCATTTGTCCAATTTTCAAGCAGATGCCTTCTTTATCTGTATTTGCTTGTTAGGTTGGTTGAAGTGAGCATTTGTCCAGTTTTCAAGCATATGCCCTATTTATCTATATTTGCTTGTTAGGTTGGTTGCAGTGAGACTCTGTCCAATTTTCAATGGCTATATTTGGTTGTTATACTGATCATTTATGCATTGTTTATTTAGTCATTCACAATGTGTTGTTCATTATTGTAGCGACCCGACCTTAGATGGTCAAGTCTCTGTGCTTCAGTGTCATCCTTGGATCAGTAATGCTGACACACACAGTACTCGAAGGATTTATAACAGAGTAGCAATCACACACTTATTACATCGAATGTCTCAAGAGAGAACTTATTACAATAATATGGCTTAAGGCCATCTAATGCGATAACAACGGAAGGCTTGGAAGATAAAGTGAGTCCATCAACTCCAACAGCATAGCTGAGCTGCACGGCAATGACCTAACGAACCTTACTCCTCATCTGAAAAGTCTGCAACATAGTACGTTGCAGCCCAAAAACGGGTCAGCACATGGAATATGCTGGCAAAGTAACACAGTAGAGCAAGAATAGAATAATGCTATCACTATATGCATATATGGCTGGTGGAAAGCTCTATGGTTTATAGTTTTTGCGAAAAGCCAATTTTTCCCTACAACAAAGGAATAGATTTTAATTTAACTATCATGGTAGTTGAAACATCATTGAGAAGGTTCCTCCAACTCAATCCCTATTAAAGTGATTAACAACCCAATAATATTAATTAAACATGATGAGATACATGTGATAACCCAAGTACTAGATACCCAAGAATTGTCCATAACCGGGGACACGGCTAACCATGATTAGATTGTACACTCTGTAGAGGTTTGCGCACTTTTCCCCACAAGACTCGATCTCCTCCGTTGGATTTCTCGCACTACAGGGTGTTTGAGAAACGGATGACCGAGACACAGTCTTTTAGAAACATTAACTCTCTACTCCAGACAGACCATACCAAACTTACATCCCACTACCTGCTGATCTGCCTCTTCAAGAGCTTCACGTAACTTACTCAACTATGCTAGAGCACATAATAGCTTGTGGCTGCACACAGAAGTTTCTAGCATGAATCATCTCAGTTCCCTTTGAGCCTGGGTGGCGGTCCATAGGAAGATCACACAGGTACTCTGGGATTTCCAAAAATACAAGCAACACTGGGTACTCCAGGTGCCTCAATCCACCCAGTTGTTTGATTAAGTTGCCACCTTAAGTTGAACCATTAATTAACAAGCTCACATCTGTCATGGATTTCACTCAAACCCAAACCACATCTACGAGCATAGCATAGTAATATAAGCAACACGTAGAGTAACTCCCAAGGGTTTGAATGTAACAGGGCAATAGGCTCTACCTCATCAACTACTTCCCAACCCACAAGTTAATGACATCCTAATCATGCAATGTTTGAGGATTGGAACTAATGCATAAAAACTGCATGATAAAGGGGTATGATCAAAGTGTTACTTGCCTTGCTGACGATCTGCGAAACCTAGGGACTCATAGTAGCACGCTGATACGTCTCCAACGTATCTATAATTTTTGATTGCTCCATGCTATATTATCTACTATTTTGGGCAATATTGGGCTTTATTATCCACTTTTATATTATTTTTGGGACTAACCTATTAACCGGAGGCCCAGCCCAGATTTGCTGTTTTATGCCTATTTCAGTGTTTCGAAGAAAAGGAATATCAGACGGAGTCGAAACGGAACGAAATCAACTAGAGAAGTTATTTTTGGAACGAAAGCCACCCGATGGACTTGGACCCCACGTCACGGAAGGAAGGAGGAGCTCACGAGGGTAGGGGGTGCACCCACCCCCCTGGGGCGCCCCCCTGCCTTGTGGGGCCCTCATGGCTCCCCTGACGTACTTCTTCCACCTACATATCTCCATATACCCTAAAAACATCCGAGAGCATAATAGATTGGGAGTTCCGCCGCCAGAAGCCTCCATAGCCACCGAAAGCCAATCTAGACCCGTTCCGGCACCCTGCCGGAGGGGGGCAATCCCTCTCCGATGGACATCTTCATCATCTCGGCGCTCTCCATGACGAGGAGGGAGTAGTTCACCCTCGGGGCTGAGGGTATGTACCAGTAGCTGTGTGTTTGATCTCTCTCTCTCTCTCGTGTTCTTGAGATGATACGATCTTGATGTATCGCGAGCTTTGCTATTATATTTGGATCCTATGATGTTTCTTCCCCCCTCTACTCTCTTGTAATGAATCGAGTTTCCCCTTTGAAGTAATCTTATCGGATTGAGTCTTTAAAGACTTGAGAACACTTGATGTATGTCTTGCCGTGGATATCTGTGGTGACAATGGGATACTGCGTGCCACTTGATGTATGTTAAGGTGACCAACTTGCGGGTTCATGAACCTATGCATAGGGGTTGGCACACGTTTTCGTCGTGATTCTCCGATAGGTCTTTGGGGCACTCTTTGAGGTCCTTTGTGTTGGTTGAATAGATGAATATGAGATTGTGTGATGCATATCGTATAATCATACCCACGGATACTTGAGGTGACATTGGAGTATCTAGGTGACATTAGGGTTTTGGTTGATTTGTGTCTTATGGTGTTATTCTAGTACGAACTCTAGGGCTATTTGTGACATTTATAGGAATAGCCCAACGGATTGATTGGAAAGAATAACTTTGAGGTGGTGTCATACCCTACCATAATCTCTTCGTTCGTTCTCCGCTATTAGTGACTTTGGAGTGACTCTTTGTTGCATGTTGAGGGATAGTTATGTGATCCAATTATGATAGTATTGTTGAGGGAACTTACACTAGTGAAAGTATGAACCCTAGGCCTTGTTTTCTACCATTGCAATACCGTTTACGCTCACTTTTATCACTTGCTACCTTGCTGTTTTTATAATTTCAGATTACAAATACCTTTATCTACCATCCATATACCATCTCTTCACCGAACTAGTGCACCTATACAATTTACCATTGTATTGGGTGTGTTGGGGACACAAGAGACTCTTTGTTATTTGGTTGCAGGGTTGCTTGAGAGAGACCATCGTCATCCTACGCCTCCTACGGATTGATAAACCTTAGGTCATCCACTTGAGGGAAATTTTCTACTGTCCTACAAACCTGTGCACTTGCAGGCCCAACAACGTCTACAAGAAGAAGGTTGTGTAGTAGATATCAAGCTCTTTTCTGGCGCCGTTTCTGGGGCGGTTAGCGCTTGAAGGTATATCTTTAGATCTTGCAATCGAGTCTTTTAGTTTCTTGTTTTATCACTAGTTTAGTTTATAAAAGAAAACTATAAAAAATGGAATTTTGTTTGTCTCATACGCTTCACCTTTTTAATATCTTTCGTGAGTATGATGGAAAGGATAATTGTGCTCAAGTGCTAGAAGAAGAAATCTATAAAATGTTTGGCACTAAATATTTGAATGATGAGCATGATTGCAATGTTGTTAGTATGAATTCCTTGAATATCCATGATGCTAATGATATGCAAAGCCACAAGCTTGCGGAAGCTATGTTTGATGAAGATGATATTTTTTGTCCCCCAAGTTTTGATGAGCAAATTTATTATGATGAAAGCATGCCTCCTATCTATGATGATTATTATGATGACACGTATGCTTTAAAGAATAATGATAACCATGAAACTTGTCATCTTGATCTTAATTTTTAATCACATGATAATTATTTTGTTGAGTTTGCTCCCACTAATATTCGTGAGAAGAATTTTGCCTATGTGGAGAGTAGTAAATTTTCTATGCTTGTAGATCATGAAAAGAATGCTTTAGGTTCTGGTTATATTGTTGAATTCATTCAGGATGCTACTTAAAATTATTATGAGGGAGGAATATATGCTTGTAGGAATTGCAATAATATCAAGTTTCCTCTCTATGTGCTTAAAATTATGAAGTTATGCTTGTTTTGCTTTCCTATGCTAGTTGATCCTTGTTCCCATAAGTTGTTTGCTCACAAAATACCTATGCATAGGAAGCATGTTAGACTTAAATGTGCTAGTCATATTCTTCATGATGCTCTCTTTATGTTACAATTCTTATCTTTTATGTGAGCATCATTGAAATTATCATGCCTAGCTAGGGGCGTTAAACGATAGCGCTTGTTGGGAGGCAACCCAATTTTATTTTTGTTCCTTGTTTTTTTCCTGTTTAGTAATAAATAAATCATCTAGCCTCTTTTTAGATGTGGTTTTATGCTTTTAATTAGTGTTTGTGCCAAGTAGAACCTTTGGGAAGACTTTGGGAAAGTCTTGTTGATCATGCTGTCAAAAACAGAAACTTTAGCGCTCACGAGAATTGCTGGAATTTTTATTTGGAGAGTGATATTTAGTTAATTCTTTTTGCAGATGATAATAGATAAATTCCTCAGGTCCAGCAATTTATTTGAGAATTTTATGAGTTCCAGAAGTATACGTTTGATTCAGATTACTACAGACTGTTCTGTTTTTGACAGATTCTGTTTTTCGTGTGTTGTTTGCTTATTTTGATGAATCTATGGCTAGTAAAATAGTTTATAATCCATAGAGAAGTTGGAGTAAAGTAGGTATAACACCCATATAAATAAAGAATGAGTTCATTACAGTACCTTGAAGTGGTCTTTTGTTTTCTTTCGCTAACGGAGCTCATGAGTTTCCTACTTTAAGTTTTGTGTTGTGAAGTTTTCAAGTTTTGGGTAAAGATTCGATGGACTATGGAATAAGGAGTGGCAAGAGCCTAAGATTGGGGATTCCCAAGGAACCCCAAGGTAATATTCAAGTATAGCCAAGAGCCTAAGCTTGGGGATGCCCCGGAAGGCATCCCCTCTTTCGTCTTCGTTCATCGGTAACTTTACTTGGAGCTATATTTTTATTCGCCACATGATATGTGTTTTGCTTGGAGTGTCAATTTATTTTGTTAGGATTTGCTTGCTGTTATTTATAACAATGTTTTGCATCTTTTATTTCAATAAAAGTGGCATTGATAGCCTTTACTATGCCTATGTTACAAGTATACATGTTGCTGTTTGAAAACAGAAAGTTTACCGCTGTTGCAATAATTCCCTAGAAAAGTCAGAATGCGATAAAATGTTGAAACCTTCTGCATATTAAGCTCTGATAAATTTACTACAGTGGGAATTTTCTTTCATAATTTTTGGTGCTAGGGAAGTATGGATGTTGCAGCATTCTTTACAGACTATCCTGTTTAGGCAGATTGCTGTTATGTTTGCATTGTTTGCATATGTTTGCTTCTTTAATGATTCTATTTGAGGATAGGACTATTAAATATGCAGCGGTATTTAGTATGCAATGTTGAATAATAATTTTAGTGATTCGCTACAGTAGAGTATGATAAGGTTTTTGCAATGGTTTATACTAACTTATCTCACGAGTCCTTGTTGAGTTTTGTGTGGTTGAAGCTTTCGAGATTTAGGGAGACCGTGATATGAGAGGAATTAAGGAGACACAGAAGCTCAAGCTTGGGGATGCCCAAGGCACCCCAAGATAATATTTCAAGAAGTCTCAAGCATCTAAGCTTGGGGATGCCTCGGTTGGCATCCCACCTTTCTTCTTCAACAACTATCGGTTAGTATCGGTTGATCCTAAGTTTTTGCTTCTTCACATGAAGTTTGCTATTCTTATATGTAATTTTATTTTGCTTTGCTTTCTGTTCGAATAAAATACCAAGATCTGAAATTATTAAATGTTAGAGAGTCTTCACATAGTTGCATAATTATTCGACTACTCATTTATCTTCACTTATATCTTTCGGAGTAGTTTGTCATTTGCTCTAGTGCTTCACTTATATCTTTTAGAGCATGGTGGTAGTTTTATTTTGAAAAAATAGATGAACTCTCATGCTTCACTTAGATTATTTTGAGAGTCTTAAATAGCATGGTAATTTGCTTAAAATCCTAATATGCTAGGTATTCAAGAATAATAAAAATTCTCTTATGAGTGTGTTGAATACTAAGAGAAGTCTGATGCTTGATGATTGTTTTGAGATATGGAGATGGTGATATTAGAGTCATGCTAGTTGATTAGTTGTGAATTTGAGAGATGCTTGTGTTGACGTTTGTGATTCCTGTAGCATGCACGTATGGTGAACCGTTATGTAACGAAGTCGGAGCATGAGGTGTTTATTGATTGTCTTCCTTATGAGTGGCGGTCAGGGACGAGCGATGGTCTTTTCCTACCAATATATCCCCCTAGGAGCATGCGTGTAGTACTGTGTTTCGATAACTAATAGATTTTTGCAATAAGTATGTGAGTTCTTTATGACTAATGTTGAGTCCATGGATTATACGCACTCTCACCCTTCCAACTTTGCTAGCCTCTCTAGTACCGCGCAACTTTCGCCGGTACCATAAACCCACCATATACCTTCCTCAAAACAGCCACCATACCTACATATTATGGCATTTCCATAGCCATTCTGAGATATATTGCCATGCAACTTTCCACCGTTCCGTTTATTATGACATGCTTCATCATTGTCATATTACTTTGCATGATCATGTAGTTGACATTGTATTTGTGGCAAAGCCACCATTCATAATTCTTTCATACATGTCACTCTTGATTCATTGCATATCCCGGTACACCGCCGGAGGCATTCATATAGAGTCATACTTTGTTCTAGTATCGAGTTGTATCATTGAGTTGTAAATAAATAGAAGTGTGATGATCATCATTCAATAGAGCATTGTCCCAAAAAAAGAGAAAGGCCAAATAAAAAAAAGGCCAAAAAAGGAAAGGCCAAATAAATAAATAAAAAGGGGCAATGCTACTATCCTTTTTCCACACTTGTGCTTCAAAGTAGCACCATGATATAGCGTGTCTCATATGTTGTGCTTCAAAGTAGCACCATGTTCTTCATATAGAGAGTCTCATATGTTGTCACTTTCATATACTAGTGGGAATCTTTCATTATAGAACTTGGCTTGTATATTCCAATGATGGGCTTCCTCAAAATGCCCCAGGTCTTCATGAGCAAGCGAGTTGGATGCACACCCACTAGTTTCTTTTGTTGAGCTTTCATACATTTATAGCTCTAGTGCATCCGTTGCATGGCAATCCCTACTCACTCACATTGATATCTATTGATGGGCATCTCCATAGCCCGTTGATACGCCTAGTTGTTGTGAGACTATATTCTCCCTTTTTGTCTTCTCCACAACCACCATTCTATTCCACCTATAGTGCTATATCCATGGCTCACGCTCATGTATTGCGTGAAGATTGAAAAAGTTTGAGAACATCAAAAGTATGAAACAATTGCTTGGATTGTCATCGGGATTGTGCATGATTTAAATATTTTGTGTGGTGAAGATGGAGCATAGCCAGACTATATGATTTTGTAGGGATACCTTTCTTTGGCCATGTTATTTTGAGAAGACATAATTGCTTTGTTAGTATGCTTGAAGTATTATTGTTTTTATCTCAATATGAACTTTTGTCTTGAATCTTATGGATCTGAATATTCATATCACAAGTAGGAAGAATGTCGGATTTCGGGTTCCGGCAGACCCTTAAGGTTCGAACACTTGGGTGCGCGCGGAAATCACGTCCTCAACCTCCCCATCTCACAGAGATCTAAACTACTAAAAGAATCACACAAGAGACACAAGATTTATACTGGTTCGGGCCACCATTGTGGTGTAATACCCTACTCCAGTGTGTGGTGGACGGATTGCCTCTTGGGGCTGATTGTGATGAACACTACAAGGAAGAACCACCTCGCGAGGGTCTGTTCTTAGCTGAGGCAACGAACTACTGGGAGGAGTTCTGTCGCCTCTCTCTCTCTCTACTTGCTGGCCGGATCCACACGACGAACCGAACCCTCTACTTTGTGTGCCTCCTCCCGAAAACCGAACCGAACCCCTTCTACGAACTGATCGACCTACCAACTGATCGAACGAACCCCCTGCTACGTGGGTGGCCAGTCCCTATTTATAGAGGCCCTGGTCCTCTTCCCAAATATCGAGCGGGAAGGGAGCCAACAATGGCGGGCTAATTTGAAGGGGGACAGCAAGTACTCTTATCCTGACTAAAGGTGGTCTTTGCCTGCGAAAGGCTCTGGTGATGACGCCGTGCTGGGCTCCATGGTGACCTCTGTCTCGTAGTCCGCTTGGTCCTGGTCTCGTTGCACCAAAATGGCAACCTTTGCCTGATGCCTCGGTACTCCGCGGCTGCGCTTGCCCCCTTTACACCAAAGAGGAAAGAAGGATGCTGCGCGCGCTGGCGCCCGCCTAGCACCCCCGATCGTCATGGCTTGCGTCACAGGCACCTCGCGAGGTACCCCGCCTTGATATCTCCATCTCCTCGCGAGCCAGCCTGAGGAGGCTGCGCCTGAGGATGCGCCGTGTCGTCCGCCTCGTGAGGTTTGGCCCCTCGCGAGGGTCTTGAGTCTTGTGTTGGTGAAGATGGGCCATGTTGGGCCCCCACTCAAGCCACGCCGTAGGTAGGCAAGTCTGGGGACCCCCGTTCCTAGAACACCGACAGTAGCCCCCGGGCCCAAGGCGCGCATGGGCTTGGCCGTGCCGCGAGGCAAAAGGGCAAGGGCGAAGCGCCGTGGGCCCTAACAACCTGCGGCCTTGGGCGCCGCATGGCGGTTGATTGGATGTGGGCGACTCCACTTCCCCATGACGCCTTGGTGATCGCGCCAGCTGGACAAGTCCCTACATGCAAATCGTGTCATGATTACTTGTGATCTGGAGGCCAGCGGTTGGCCTTCGCCGGCTATAAGTACTGTACGGCGCGTACCCTTCTAGTCCATTCCTCCTTGCTTTCTCCTTCTTCCCGATCCTTGCTCCGTCTTGGTGTGATGGTTCCGATCCGTTGGTTCTCCGCAGTGGAGAAGGGAAAAGCTCCTCGAGAGGGGCCAGACCCGCTCCCGCTGAAGAAGCGGCTCGCCCTTTGCAGCCGAGGCGAGGAAGACCTTCGGGTGGAGTCGAGGCCCCGGTGCGAGCGGGCTCCGCCGAGCTTCCCGCTTCCTTCGTACGCACCCGCCGAGGGCCCCGAGGGTGTCGATGCTGATCTCCGCGGCCGGCGCCGTCGTAGGCGCCGTCGGGTCACGAAGGCGTGGGTTGTTCCACCCAGAGTCCACGTCGAGGGCTCCTCCCACGAGTTCGTGCTCCACGTCATCATTCCTCTTCAATCCTGGATCCGTCTACCTCCCTTCTTCGCCTCCGCCGTCCCTCGAGTAGGGCCTCTAGAGCTCTGGCTGCAGCACGCCGGCTGCAGCGCCCTTGCGACCGAGGCAGAGGTCGTGGTCGCTGCCCCGGGCGAGGTCTACTTGTCCCGCGGCTAGAGAGAAGTCGCCCGGGTTTGCAAGGAGAGGGGCGTCTTCACGGTCCACCTGGAGTATGATGGTGCTGCGGTGATGTTCTTCAAGGCCTTCGACGCGATCGGGCACCGGCTGGAGTGTTGCCGCGGTAGAGGTGGCCAGGACCTTGCCCTGGTGAGGGCTAGGCCCGTCGACCGCTCCCTTGGCGAAGGCGCTGGGGGGTCCAGCGACTCCAGCGAAATCTTCACGACTCCGGAGACGAGTGACGACAACTACGAGCCCCCGAGCCTGCGCCGCTCCCGGAGTAGGGCGGGCTCGTCAGGCAGTCGCCGACCCTGATCTGGATGGGGTTGGCGCCAGCGCCTAATGGCCCACTGTCGATGATGGCATGTCAGGAAGGAGCCTGTGTAGTTAGCACTCCTTAGGATCCGTTCCCTGTGAGGAATCAGAATGCGCCCCACGGGGGCTTGTAAGGTGTCTGTAGTCCCATTTGTTAATATATGACCTTTTCTATGGATTTGTGTGAGTTGCTGATTCTGTCATAGCTTAGTTCTCCCTTTCGAACCTCGCGAGGGCTTGGTGCTCTACGCCGACAGGTCCCAGTCCCAAGGCGGCGTCAGCCGTCGCTGGTATGCCAGGTCGCGATGCCGTGGTCAAGGCCAGGAGGTGAGCGACCCGGGGTCCGGTAAGAGCCCCTGACTCGCGATGCTCAGGAGGTCCCCTTTGGCATCCAAGCAGCCGTTGCTTGGTGAGAAAGGGAAGCAATGTCGCTAGTACGGAATTGCCTTAGGTGCGGGGGTAGTGCCACGGTAGCCAGCGCTGTGGGAGGTGACTTATCTCGAGAGTCGGGGATTATTCCTGGTGTGTCGTCGGGCTCGCGCGTCGGTAGGAGCGGAATCGCTCGGCAAGGTCCTCACGAGCCCCTTCTCCCTCGCCTCTGCTCCCCTTTCTGCTCTACGTCCTTGGGTCCCGGCCCTCGAGCTTGTCTCAGCCGTCGCTGGTATGCCAGGTCGTGATGCCGTGGACAAGGCCAGAGGGTGAGGGCTGGAGAGCCAGTAAGAGCCCTGAGTCGCGATGCTCAGGCACCCCCCCTTTAACGTGCAAGCGGTTCGCGTGGGCAAGGGTGAAGGGAAGCTCGTGAGGGCCTTGGCTAGCGCAGTCCCCTCCAAGGATCCTGCAGGAGGTTCATCACAGAAAGAAGATGGGGTTGCCATGGCAATCATTAGTCGATCGTTAGTCGCTCAAGAGCTTGCTGGTTGGAGTAGGTGAGGTGTATCTGGGCACCCGTGAGCCAGCGCGGGACTCACGAGGCCCTACCCCTAGGCGGGTTGCGCCAGGCACTGGGCCGTATCTTGAGATGTGTCCCTGCAAAATTTGGTTAGATGCCGGTACTCTACGTCCTCGGGTCCTGGCCCTCGAGCTTGTCTCAGCCGTCGCTGGTATGCCAGGTCGCGATGCCATGGACAAGGCCAGAGGGTGAGGGCTGGAGAGCCAGTAAGAGCCCTAAGTCGCGATGCTCAGGCACCCCCTTTTAACGTGCAAGTGGCCGACATGGAGAAGAAAGGATGCCACGGGCAGGCACCATGCAGTTAAGCGTGATAGGCAATGCATAGTCAGAAATAAACGCGAGGGAGGTACACGCCGCTGGGTCTGGCCCAAGCGGCTTGGGGATGATGCAGCCCGAGGGGCGCCCCCAACAAGGCAAACTAACGACTTAAAGGTAAAAGGGGATACATGCCGCAGGGACGGACCCACGCGGCCTGGGAGTGATGCAACCCTGGGAGGGTGCTCCCACCTGAGAATGGAACTTGAAAGATGTCACCTGAGGATGTCGTCGGCGTAGTGGCGTTGGTGCAGCAGACTTGACGGGCTGCAGAAGCCTATCCTCATGAGCCCCGAGGCCCCGGGGCCTCGGGAGGCTCCGGAGGCACTGGTGACTCCTCGCGAGCTGTCTTCATCTCCGCCAAGGCCGCAGAATGCCTGTCTTCCTGAGCCTCCATGATGCCCCTCATGAGGCGCTGGTACGCCGCAACCATGCTCGGCAGGCCGTAGGGCATGCGAACATAGCTGTGGGGTGGACCCCCGCAGCGCCCCACTCGTGAGGGCTAGAGACGCTCCGTCATGGCGATCTGATTGAGCCCTGGTACGTCGACGCAGGCGCGCAGCCCACCATCCTCGCCTGGATGTGGGGCCATAGCTGGTAGGCGGCAGCAACCTCTCATGATCCTTGTCTCCTGTAGTTCTTGAATGGCCTTGTCAACGAACTCCTGCTGGTCTGACCTTCCTTGCCTCGCCCCTTCTCGGGGGAAATGTGCTGCAAAGCACGCTTCCACATGGTGCCCAAGTGCCTCCCTCATGACCCTGGCTTGGTCAGTGGCCCTCCAGGTGAGAGCCCCCGAGCCCTGCCTGAGGAGGGCGCTGGGCGCGCTTCCCTATGCGATGGAAGGAGGGTCCCCCTGGGCAGGCGTGGGCCCTGAGGGGCCTACCTCCTGAGGGGCCGAGCCTGACGATGCCTTCTTCTTCTTGGGGGTGGTCTCAGGAAGCCTCCTGCTTCCGCGATCTGGGTCTTCTAGCGACGCGGCCTGATAGGCTCGCTCCAGGGAACACACTGCATCCTTCTCTTCACAGGGCACCATGATGACGCCGCCACTTCCTGGCATCTTGAGGACGTTGTAGCCGTGGTGAGTCGCAGCCATGAACGTGGCCAGCGCTGGGTACCCGAGGATGGCGTTGTACGGCAGGCGGATGTGGGCGACGTCGAAGTCGATGAGCTCGGTGCGGTAGTTGCTGCGAGCCCCGAAGGTGACAGGGAGGCGGACCTGCCCAATCGGGACTATGGAACCGTCGGTGATCCCGGAGAAAGGCTTGGTCGGCTGAAGCTGGTCATAGGGCACTTAGAGATTGTTGAATGTTTCCACGGACAGGACATTGAGTCCTGCCCCTCCGTCGATGAGGGTCTTGGTGACCAGCACGTTGCTGATGACCGGGGAGCAGTGCATCGGGAGGACTCCGGCCGTGGCTGCGCACTTGAGTTGTTCTACCGAGCTGAACGTGATGGCGCACGCCGACCACCTGAGGGGGCGTGTTGCTTCGAGCTTGGGGAGAACTGCATTCACTTCGCGGGCAAACTGCTTGAAGATACCTTGAGAGGCTGGGGCTTGAGCTCCGCCCAGGATGCAGGCGATTGCGCGCGGCTCTTGGAAGCCCCCAGCCCCCTCGTCTTGATGGCGGTCTTCGTTCCTCCTTGGCCGAGGCGGCAGCGGGGGTAGGCCTGCATTGCCATGAGGGCGATCCTCACGAGGCTGATCCCTCCAGTCTCCCTCACGAGGCAGGTCCCGCCAGCGGTCCTCGCGAGGCTGGTTGCGCCATCCCTGGCGCGGGCCGCGATCTTCCCAGCGTCCTGGGTTTCTTCCTCCTCCTCGGCCATAGCCCCGGTCAGCACGGTTAGGGCGACGGCCGATCCTTCCTTCTCGCACGGCGCGGAGTTCTTGACATTCGTTGGTGTTGTGGGTGTGGAGGTCATGGTACACACAGTACCGGCTGCCTCTGGAGGGTTCGGGCAGATCCTTGCCCCATTTTGTGTCTAGCTCTGCCGCGAGTATGGCAGCCCCCTTGCGCTTCACGTCCTTGGCCTTGGGCTTCTTCTCTTCTAGGTCCGCGGCAGGCAGCTCGAGGAGGGAGAGGCGTCCCTCCTCAGCCCTGGCACACTTGTTTGCCAAGTTGAACAGCTCCAGGGCGGTGCAGAGGTCTTCGTGCATTGCCAGCTCCTCCTTCATCTTGACGTCGCGCACGCCATCGGAGAAGGCCGAGATGATGGCCTCCTCGGACACCTTGGGGATCTTGAAGCACGCGCTGTTGAAGCACTGGATGTATTTTTGCAGGGTCTCTCTGGGTTGTTGCTTGATGCGGCGCATGTCGCTCACGGCGGGTGGCCGGTCGCGAGTACCTTGGAAGTTGGCGATGAAGCGGGTGCACATCTGGTCGCAGGAGGAGATTGTGCCTGGAGCCAGATTCAGGAGCCAGGTTCGAGCTCCTTCCTTGAGCGCCATGGGGAACCAGTTCGCCATGACCTTCTCATCCCCGCCGGCAGCCTCGATGCCCAGCTCATAGAGCTGGAGGAACTCTGCGGGATCGGTTGTGCCATCGTAGCGAGGAGGCAGGTCAGGCTTGAACTTGCCGGGCCACGCGACGCTGCGCAGCTCAGTGGTGTAGGCGTGGCAGCCCGCGGTGGCCACGTAAGGCTTCGGTTGGTGGAGAGCTTTGTCTTGAGGGTCCCCACGCGCTGCAGCTAGGAGCAGGGCGGGGTCTTGGCGCGCCGGAGCTGGAGCAGGGTCGCGGCGTGCCGGAGCAGGGAGCGCCCTGGCAGCCCCTTGTGGGCGAGGAACTTCTTGGCAGCTCCGCTCTTGCTGCGCTGGCGCCTGACGGAGCGGGTTCCACCTAGGGGCCAAGCGCCTTGGAGCCATGGCATCTTCTTGGAGGGGAGGCAGCTGGTGCGCCTCTGGAGCTTCGTTGCCCGCGCGGGGCGGAGTGTGGCGCAGAGGGACGGACGGCGTGGAAGAGCCCCCTGCGGCGCGGACAAGCTCGGCGACGCGGTCGAGCCACTCCTCGTAGACGTCGTCGACGGGGCGGTAGCGCAGGAGCTCGTTTGCCGCGAGGAGCGCAGCTCGAGTCTCCAAGGGTGCGCGGAGCGCGCGGGACGAAGAACCGGCCGGTGCGAGCGATGGAGTGGCGGTGCGGCCGTCTTGCCGCACGGACGGGTGCTAAGATGATGCTTGCTGCTCGCCCCCCACCGGACCGGTGGCGGCGTTGACAGCAGGCGACGGGGAACGACGAGGACACCCACTGACGGGGGCCGTCTGGGCGACGCGAGAAGCGATGGTGGCCCGGCGCTCGGCGCGGCCCCAACGAGCGTCGGACATGGATGCGACGGTCGGAGGAGAACGGAGCGGTGGAAGACAGATTCCGGCGCACCCCTACCTGGCACGCCAAATGTCGGATTTCGGGTTCCGGCAGACCCTTAAGGTTCGAACACTGGGGTGCGCGCAGAAATCACGTCCTCAACCTCCCCGTCTCACAGAGATCTAAACTACTAAAGGAATCACACAAGAGACACAAGATTTATACTGGTTCGGGCCACCATTGTGGTGTAATACCCTACTCCAGTGTGTGGTGGATGGATTGCCTCTTGGGGCTGATTGTGATGAACACTACAAGGAAGAACCGCCTCGCGAGGGTCTGTTCTTAGCTGGGGCGACGAACTGCTGGGAGGAGTTCTGTCGCCTCTCTCTCTCTATCTACCTGCTGGCCGGATCCACACGACGAACCGAACCCTCTACTTTGTGTGCCTCCTCCCGAAAACCGAGCCGAACCCCTTCTACGAACTGATCGACCTACCAACTGATCGAACGAACCCCGTGCTACGTGGGTGGCCAGTCCCTATTTATAGAGGCCCTAGTCCTCTTCCCAAATATCGAGCGGGAAGGGAGCCAACAATGGCGGGCTAATTTGAAGGGGGACAACAAGTACTCTTATCCTGAGTAAAGGTGGTCTTCGCCTACGAAAGGCTCTGGTGATGACGCCGTGCTGGGCCCCATGGTGACCTCCGTCTCGTAGTCTGCTTGGTCCTGGTCTCGTTGCACCAAAATGGCAACCTTTGCCTGATGCCTCGGTACTCCGCGGCTGCGCTTGCCCCCTTTGCACCAAAGAGGAAAGAAGGACGCTGCGCGCGCTGGCGCCCGCCTGGCACCCTCGATCGTCATGGCTTGCATCACAGGCACCTCGCGAGGTACCCCGCCTTGATATCTCCGTCTCCTCGCGAGCCAGCCTGAGGAGGCTGCGCCTGAGGATGCGCCGTGTCGTCCGCCTCGCGAGGCTTGGCCCCTCGCGAGGGTCTTGAGGCTTGGCCCCTCGCGAGGCCATGTTGGGCCCCCACTCGAGCCACGCCGCAGGGCGCAGGCAAGCAAGTCTGGGGACCCCCGTTCCTAGAACGCTGACAAAGAATTACATTGAAATTATGCCAAGTAGCACTCCGCATCAAAAATTCTTTTTTACCATTTACCTACTCGAGGACGAGCAGGAATTAAGCTTGGGGATGCTTGATACGTCTCCAACATATCTATAATTTTTGATTGCTCCATGCTATATTATCTACTGTTTTGGGCAATATTGGGCTTTATTATCCACTTTTATATTATTTTTGGGACTAACCAAATAACCGTAGGCCCAGCCTAGATTTGCTGTTTTATGCCTATTTCAGTGTTTCGAAGAAAAGGAATATCAGACGGAGTCGAAACGGAACGAAATCAACTAGAGAAGTTATTTTTGGAATGAAAGCCACCCGATGGACTTAGACCCCACGTCAAGGAAGGAAGGAGGAGCTCACGAGGGTAGGGGCGCGCCCACCCCCCTAGGGCGCGCCCCCTGCCTCGTGAGGCCCTCGTGGCTCCCCTAACGTACTTCTTCCGCCTATATATCTCCATATACCCTAAAAACATCCGAGAGCGTAATAGATCGGGAGTTCCACCGCCAGAAGCCTCCATAGCCACCGAAATCCAATCTAGACCCGTTCCGGCACCCTGCCGGAGGGGGGCAATCCCTCTCCGGTGGACATCTTCATCATCCCGGCACTCTCCATGACGAGGAGGGAGTAGTTCACCCTCGGGGCTGAGGGTATGTACCAGTAGCTATGTGTTTGATCTTTCTCTCTCTCGTGTTCTTGAGATGATACGATCTTGATGTATTGCGAGCTTTGCTATTATATTTGGATCCTAAGATGTTTCTTCCCCCCTCTACTCTCTTGTAAGAAATCGAGTTTCCCCTTTGAAGTAATCTTATCGGATTGAGTCTTTAAAGACTTGAGAACACTTGATGTATGTCTTGCCGTGGATATCTGTGGTGACAATGGGATACCGCATGCCACTTGATGTATGTTAAGTTGGCCAACTTGCGGGTTCATGAACCTATGCATAGGGGTTGGCACACGTTTTCGTCGTGATTCTCCGGTAGATCTTTGGGGCATTCTTTGAGGTCCTTTGTGTTGGTTGAATAGATGAATCTGAGATTGTGTGATGCATATCATATAATCATACCCACGGATACTTGAGGTGACATTGGAGTATCTAGGTGACATTAGGGTTTTGGTTGATTTGTGTCTTAAGGTGTTATTCTAGTACGGACTCTAGGGCTGTTTGTGACATTTATAGGAATAGCCCAACGGATTGATTGGAAAGAATAACTTTGAGGTGGTGTCGTACCCTACCATAATCTCTTCGTTCGTTTTCCGCTATTAGTGACTTTGGAGTGACTCTTTGTTGCATGTTGAGGGATGGTTATGTGATCCAATTATGTTAGTATTGTTGAGGGAACTTAAACTAGTGAAAGTATGAACCCTAGGCCTTGTTTTCTATCATTTTAATACCATTTACGCTCACTTTTATCACTTGCTACCTTGCTGTTTTTATAATTTCAGATTACAAATACCTTTATCTACCATCCATATACCACTTGTATCACCATCTCTTCGCCGAACTAGTGCACCTATACAATTTACCATTGTATTGGGTGTGTTGGGGACATAAGAGACTCTTTGTTATTTGGTTGCAGGGTTGCTTGAGAGAGACCATCTTCATCCTATGCCTCCTACGGATTGATAAACCTTAGATCATCCACTTGTGGGAAATTTGCTACTATCCTACAAACCTGTGCACTTGCAGGCCCAACAACGTGTACAAGAAGAAGGCTGTGTAGTAGACATCACACGCTTCGCACTCCGGGTGTTCTATAGCAAGCAAACAATAGCATACATAAGTAACAAGCAAAACTCAAATAAAAGAGGTTGACCAGAAAGTTCAAATTAAGAACTCCGGTTCGCAAAAAGAATCAAATCAAACGGAGCAACGAAACTCAAACGGTGAAAGAAAGAAGCTTCGTTTACTAATCTGAAACTAGGTCAAATTTTACAGTAGCAAAAACTTGTTTGAGTTGGTTAAACGGAAAGAGGGTTTCAAGATGAAACTCTAGGCGCTTGAATCGCCTGATTCCGACTAACGAGCGAAAAGATAAACAGAAACTAAGATCAGATCAGAAATCGCGATCAGAGAAAATCGCGGAATAAATCCGATAAAAGAAAACTGACGAATGGACTAACGAACGAGCGTTCGTTAGCTGTAATTAACGGGCGAAAACCGTTCGTTAAACGAACGTACGGACGAACATCCGCTAACTTGAAGAACCGAGAAAAACTGGCGAATCCGAAAAAAATGGATCTAGGGTTTCTAAAAAAACCGAACGGCTTTTATAAAAATAAAACCGGCGGTGGAGTCCAGTGGCTACCTCCGGCGAGGCGAGGTGGCGGGGCGGCGGCTTGCAGGGCGGCGGCTTAGCGCGGCGGCGGCGGCTAGCGCGGGCGGCGGGGTTGGCGTGGGGCGGCGATGGCTGTGGGGGTGGGGGCTCGAGCGGCGCATATAAAAAGGGGGCGGGGCGGCTTGGAGGAGGGGCCAAGGCGGCGGTGGTGGAGTCCGGCTCGGACTCCTCGTTCGAGTTGGCAGCGGCGGCGCGCGCGGGGAAGGCGGCGGCGGCGGCCTGGCTCGGTTGGGCCTTAGGCCTAGTCGGGCGCGGGAAACTTTTTTTTAAATAATTTCGCCGACCGAAATAAAATCTTAGAAAAATAAATAAACATCAAGAAATGCCAAAATAAATTTTCACCGTCTAAATAAAATATTTAGAACGAGATGAACATTTTCTTGGCCCTAAAATGCAATTTTGAAAACGTGCAATTTTTCTAATGCAAACAAAATTGCAATAAAATCCAAATAAAACAAATATTTGATTTTAATTTTTTTCCTCCAATATTTCATTTATTTTGGAGAAGTCATATTATCTCCTCTCTTGTATTTTGATATGAAATATTTTTGGAGAAAAAAATAATTAAAACCAAAATCCTCGTTTCAAAATTTGATAAAGGAATCAAATATGAAAACCTGAAATCCCAACTCTCTCCGAGGGTCCTTGAGTTGCTTAGGATTTCGAGGATTACGGAACGGAAAAGCAATAAAACATGATATGCAATGATGATCTAGTGTATAGCATTCCAAATTGAAAATTTGGGATGTTACAATTATGTGCAAGTCGGAACTATGCCGCTCAACTACATCAATACCAGTTTGAATGGCTATATTTGGTTCCAGTTATGTCTGGTGTAGTTAATACATGCCCTTTATTTCAGTTTTACACATTTTATCCAGTGTGATGTTTAAGCATTACCTATGTTCTATTCTTTTCAATACTAGTTTGAATTGCAATAATTGATGGCTGTTAAGCCTCCTGTCAGTAATATTGCCTTCCATTTTATATCTGCTTTAATAGCATGCTGAAAACAACACATTCAAGCTATCATTTGGATATGATGTTGTTTACCTTTGCTATATTTGTTTGATGTTAAGGTTGTTGTGCTTATCATGCCTTTCCACTACTTATGCAGGACAACAACGGGAGTGGCCACCATTTTACGCCGAGGTTAGTTTCATCCCTAGACTTGTACTCCCCCCGTCGTTCCGTAATGTAGTGCATATAGATCCAGGCCTAGAAACTTGTTAGCTTCTAATATTGACTTGTTGCTTGTAGGTACATATGCCCTTGGCAAGGATCCACACATCGACCCTTTTTGCGTCTAGGGCAATGAGATATTCATGAACAAGCATCAAGTGAGGAAACTGATAAAGATTATTAGCAAAAAGATATGAATGGTGGCAAGAAAATTATTTGTTTATGCTCTATCCAACACAATAATGAGTTGTAGGATGGTAACTACAAACTCTGCAACCTTCTCTTTTTACTGCCCATAAGGAGTTGTTAGACAACAATGTCTGAATCTTTTTCGTTCGTAGTGGTTCCCAAAGCAGTTCACTCAAGTTTACCTCGCAAAGTACATGATTGGTGGACATGCAATGAAGGTTAAAGTATTTCATCTAGACTACAAAGAGCATCGAGAAGTCTTAATGAAGACAGTGAAGGATGGACGGGCAGCCATCACAAGGGGTTGGCCTAGAGTCATGCGCGCATTACGCATGGAGGAGGGCACAATATGGGCATTCTGCTTCACCTTCTTCATCAGCCCGAATGTCTTTCCCCTCACTCTTTACAGTCTTTAGTACAACTGTGGTTCATCATTCTTTAATTGGTGCTTCTGTAGTTCTTTAGTATATGTACCTGTGCATCGAATTATGCATTCATGGTTGAAACTATATTTGTAATAAACATGGTTGGATATGAAATAAGTGATTGCCTACTTTCAAATTCAAAACATGTGATTTTTAAATTAGAGATTACACTCCACACGGTTTGCGAAAAAGAAACCTCTGTGATAGAAATGGAGATCAGACACGTTTCTAGGATCCACTACATGTGCGATCAATCTCCACTGCACACACAATCAGCCAAGAAAAAACGTGTGCGATTAACAATAGCATCACACATAGTTCTTTCTTATTAAATGTTTGCAATAGTCACCTTATCACACACACTTCGAAATTACGGACTGTTTGCGATGTTGTGCACATCACAAACGTTTGGTCATAGAAGAACGCATGCGATAGGTCGATCATCCAATACGGGTACGGCGTATGAATCGTGTGGGATGTATTCAAGCTTTGCATACAGTTTTATAGCGACAACTATGTGCGCTCTTACATCGAATTGCACATAGTTGAGGAAAAGTAAATGTGTGTGATTGTCCACTTCTACAATTGTGAACTATTTGTGATGGATCATGCATCGTAAACGTAGCACCCTAGAATACTGACTACGATGGCAATGCAAGCACAAACAAGTAGGGAGTACTGGGCATCTGGGCTCCCTATCGCTGACGGTTTCTGGGCCGTGTGGGAAGGACCCCCCTATCGCAGTCACTCACTTGGCGACGGTTCCGAACACCGTCACAGAAAGGGGTTAAAAACCGTTTGTATAGCACCGACACATACCAGTGATGATCAAATATCTATGTATTTCTCTTCAAATTATCGGTTTGGTTTGGCCAACTAGATTGGTTCTTCTTCCACTGGGAGAGGTGCTTAGTTTTGGGTTCAATCTTGCGGTTTCTTCACCCAGTGACATAGCAGGGGCAGCGAGGCACGTATTGTATTGTTGACATCAAGGGTAAAAAGATGGGGTTTTCATCATATTGCTTGAGTTTATCCCTCTACATCCTGTCATCTTACTTAAAGCGTTACTCCGTTCTTATGAACTTAATACTCTAGATGCATGCTGGATAGCGGTTGATGTGTGGAGTAATAGTAGTAGATACAGGAAGGAGTCGGTCTACTTGACATGGACGTGATGCCTATATTCATGATCATTGCCTTGGACATCGTCATAACTTTGCGCTTTTCTATCAATTGCTCGATAGTAATTTGTTCACCCACCGTATTATTTTCTTTCAAGAGAGAAGCCTCTAGTGAAACCTATGGCCCCCGGGTCTATTTTCCATCATATATTTTCAGATCTATAAACCAAAAAACCCAAAAATACTTTGGTGCAATTTATTTGTTTTTACTTTGCTTTATGTTTTAGTAATCTTTTATATCTATCTCTATCACATCTCATCCATGCAAGTGACCGTGAAGGGATTGACAACCCCTTTATCGCGTTGGGTGCAAGTGTTTGATTGTTTGTGTAGGCACATAGATTGGATACTTGCATGTACCTCCTACTAGATTGATACCTTGGTTCTCAAACTAAGGGAAATACTTATCTCTACTTTGCTACATCACACTTTCCTCTTCAAGGGAAAAACCAACGCAAGCTCAAGAAGTAGCAACGCTTAATAGGACTTTCACAAAGCACATACCTTGATAAGATTTTGAAGAAGTTCAAAATGGATCAGTCCAAGAAGGGTTCTTGCCTGTTTTGCAAGGTGTGAAGTTGAGTCAGACTCAATGCCCAGCAACTATAGAGGATAGAGAAAAGATGAGTGTCATCCCCTATGCTTCTGCCATAGGCTCTATCATGTATGCCATGTTTTTCACAAGACCGGATGCCAGCCTTGCCATAAGTATGGCCGGAAGGTTTCAAAGTAATCCAGGAATGGATCGCTGGATAGCGGTGAAGAATATCCTTAAGTACCTGAAAAGGATCAAGGAAATGTTTCTCGTATAGTGAGGTGATTGACAATGACATGTACCTAGGGTAGGGTCATAGGCCTGACCTAGATGCCCTACCCAAGGACACTGCCCTAGAGTCAAAGACATTCAAAACCCAATAGAAGATACCGACTGAAGTCATCTTGGAGTGCAATCCACTCGACCAGCTATTCCACTCGGATACCCCAATTCCACTTGACATGATTATCACATTCGACAGTACAAAAGAGTCACTCGGAGCATAGAAGACCTACAATCGCCCCAGCATGGCAACGGTTGGGCATTCACTCCGTAGTCTAAAAGGTCATTGATAGTCATTTATAGAAGGTGTTACCAGTAACGCCCCTGTCTTAACTCACATTGAACCATGTGTAACTGATGCTTGGAGGGGGTCTGGCGCACTCTATATAAGCCACCCCCTCCTCTAGCACAAGGGTTCACACCCCCTATAACTCACACATATTCCAGTCGACAAGCCTCCGAGGCACCGAGATGTAGGGCTTTTACCTCCTCCGAGAGGGGCCTGAACTCGTAAACTTGCGTGTACAACCTCACAGTAGCTAAGGCCTTGCCTCCTCCTACGTACCCCCTATCATTATTGTCAGACTTACTCCCATGAGAGTGATCAAGAGCTCGTCGTAAAGAGTTACGTCGATGCCAGCTTTGACACTGATCCGGATGACTCTAAGTCTCAAACTGGATACATATATATTCTAAATGGGGGAGCGGTATGCTGGTGCAGTTCCAAGCTCAGCGTGGTAGCTGATTCTACATGCAAAGCGGAGTACATAGTTGCCTCAGAGGCAGCGAAGGAAGGTGTCTGGATGAAGCAGTTCATGACATATCTTGGTGTTGGGCCCAGTGCACTAAACCCAATGACTCTATTTTGTCACAACACTAGTGCCATTACTCTAGCCGAGGAACCAAGGTTTCACAAGAGGACCAGACACATAAAGCGATGCTTCAACTCCATCAGTGATGCAGTCAAGGAGGAGGACATAAACATTCACAAAGTACATACGGATCTGAATGTTGCAGACCCGTTGACTAAACCTCTTCCACGGGCAAAACATGATCAACACCAGAACTCTATGGGTGTTAGAATCATTACCATGTAATACTATATTATTGATTCTAGTGCAAGTGGGAGACTGTTGGAAATATGCCCTAGAGGCAATAATAAAGTGGTTATTATTATATATTTCCTTGTTCATGATAATCGTTTATTACCCATGCTATAATTGTATTGACCGGAAACTCAAATGCATGTGTGGATACATAGACAACAACATGTCCCTAGTGAGCCTCTACCGGACTAGCTCGTTGATCAAAGATGGCTATAGTTTCCTAGCCATAGACATGAGTTGTCGTTTGATAATGGGATCACATCATTAGGAGAATGATGCCGGACAAGACCCTAATTATGAATGTAGCATATGACCATGTCAAATTTATTGCTATCATTTTCTGCATGTCAAGTATATGTTTCTATGACCATGAGATCATGCAACTCACTAACACCGGAGGAGTACCTTGTGTGTACCAAACATCGCAACGTAACTGGGTGACTACAAATTTGCTCTACAGGTATCTCCGAGGGTATCTATTGAGTTGGCATGGATCAAGACTGGGATTTGTCACTCCATGTGACGGAGAGGTATCTCAGGGCCGACTCGGTAATACATCATCACAATGAGCTTGCAAGCAATGTGACTAATGGGTTAGCCACGGGTTCTTGTATTACAAAACGACTAAAAAGACTTGTCGGTAACGATATTGAACTAGGTATGGCGATGTCGATGATCGAATCTCGGGCAAGTAACATATCGATAGACAAAGGGAACTACATACAGGACTATCTGAATCGTTGACATCGAGGTTCAGCCGATAAAGATCTTCGTAGAATATGTAGGAACCAATATGGACATCCAGATGCCGCTATTGGTTATTGACCATAGAGGTGTCTCGATCATGTCTGCATAGTTCTCGAACCCGTAGGTCTAAACACTTAACGTTTGGTGATGATATAAGTATAGTTGACTTGTTATGGTGGTAACCGAAGGTTGCTCGGAGTCCCAGATGAGATCTCAAACATGACAAGGAACTCAAGAATGGTCCGGAGGTGAAGATCGATATATAGGACGAAGGGAATCAGAGTCTGGAAGTGTTCCTGGGGTACCGGGTTATGACCAGGAGAACCGGAAGGGGTTTCTGATACGTCTTCGTCATATCTATAATTTTTGATTGTTCCATGCCAATATTCTACAACTTTCATATACTTTTGGCAACTTTTTATACTATTTTTGGGACTAACATATTGATCCAGTGCCCAGTGCCAGTTCCTGTTTGTTGCATGTTTTTTGTTTCGCAGAATATCCATATCAAACGGAGTCCAAACAGGATAAAAACTGACAGAGATTTTTTTTGGAATATATATGATTTTCGGGAAGAAAAATCCACACGAGACGATGCCCGAGGTGGCCACAAGGAAGGGGGATGCGCCTGCCCCCCTGGGCGCGCCCCTGACCCTCGTGGGCCACCCGTAAGGCGGTTGATGCCCTTCTTTTGCCGCAAGAAAGCTAATATCCGGATAGAGATCCTGTTAAAATTTCAGCCAATCGGAGTTATGGATCTCCGGGAATATAAAAAACGGTGAAAGGGAAGAATCTGGGAACGTAGAAACAGAGAGAGACAGAGAGACAGATCCAATCTCGGAGGGGCTCTCGCCCCTCCCGTGCCATGGAGGCCATGGAGCAGAGGGGAAACCCTTCTCCCATCTAGGGAGGAGGTCAAGGAAGAAGAAGACGAAGGGCCCCCCTCTCCCCTTCTCTTCCGGTGGCGCCGGAACGCTGCCGTGGCCATCATCATCATCACCGCGATCTACACCAACACCTCTGCCATCTTCACCAATATCTCCATCACCTTCCCCCCTCTATCTACAACGGTCCACTATCCCGCAACCCGCTGTACCCTCTACTTGAACATGGTGCTTTATGCTTCATATTATTATCCAATGATGTGTTGCCATCCTATGATGTCTTAGTAGATTTTCGTTGTCCTATCGGTGGTTGATGAATTGCTATGATTGATTTAATTTTCTTTTGGTTATGTTGCTGTCCTTTGGTGCCCATCATATGATTGCGTGCGTGGATCACACCCTAGGGTTAGTTGTATGTTGATAGGACTATGTATTGGAGGGCAAGAGTGACAGAAGCTTCAACCTAGCATAGAAATTGATGCATACGAGATTGAAGGGGGACCAATATACCTTAATGCTATGGTTGGGTTTTACCTTAATGAACATTAGTAGTTGCAGATGCTTGCTAATAGTCCCAATCATAAGTGCATAGAATTCCAAATCATGGATGACATGCTAGCAGTGGCCTCTCCCACATAATACTTGCTATCGGTCTAGTAAAGTAGTCAATTGCTTAGGGGCAATTTCGCAACTCCTACCACCACTTTTCCACACTCATTATATTTACTTTATTGTTTCTTTATCTAAACAGCCCCTACTTTTTATTTACGCACTCTTTATTATCTTGCAAACCTATCCAACAACACCTACAAAGTACTTCTAGTTTCATACTTGTTCTAGATAAAGCGAACGTCAAGCGTGCGTAGAGTTGTATCGGTGGTCGATAGAACTTGAGGGAATATTTGTTCTACCTTTAGCTCCTCGTTGGGTTCGACACTCTTACTTATCGAAAACGGTTGCGATCCCCTATACTTGTGGGTCATCAAGACCTTTTTCTGGCACCGTTGCCAGGGAGCAATAGCATGGGGTGAATATTCTCGTGTGTGCTTGTTTGCTTTATCACTAAGTAATTTTTATTTTCTGTTCTTAGTTGTTCTTTATCTTTAGTTATGGATGTGGAACACGAAATACCAAAAAAATTAGGTGTACTTTCTGCTCATGGAGATGGGGAACCTCCTAAAACCCTCGATGTTGGTTATGTGAAAAATATTTTGTACTACTTTAATAATCCTGAGAAAACCCCATTCAATTATGTAATGGGAGTAACATTGGATCAACATGAATACTTTAGGGATTACCGCTTGACACAAAAAGGGAAACTATTATGGGATCAAATTCATATATTGAATTGGTATGCTAGGCAACTATGCTTGAGATATGATTATACTTGTTACTCTAAGGTGAAGGCTCCACACCTTCCCTTTTCATGTGAATTTAATGATAATGAAACCTTAGCTTCTTATGCTAATGGTATATATGATTACTATGATGTGGAACAAATAGAAGAATTTGTTGCTTTTAAGGGTGCTTATGAAATTGAATCTTTGTTTGAAAAGCATGAAGCTTATGATGATGATGTTTATAGGCCTGAAAATTTAGCTATCTTAAAATATTGCTATGATAATTATGAATATAATTCCTATATTAATGCGCTTATTGAGAAAGTCTCCGCTGTCCAAGAAGAGACTAATATTTTGCAAGAGTCTATGGAAGAAGAAAGTGATGAAACTGTGAGCTCATTGGATGAAAAAGATGAGGAGGAGAGCGAAGAACAAAAGGAGGAAGGGCGGATTATCTACCCGTGCCCACCTTCTAATGAGAGTAACTCTTCAACTCATACATTGTTTAATTTCCCTTCGTGCTTACTGGAGGATGATTGTTATAATTCAGTTGATTCTTTTGAAATATCCCTTTTTGATGATGCTTGCTATGCTTGTGGCCAAGATGCCAATATGAATTATGCTTATGGAGATGAACTTGCTATAGTTCCTTATGTTAAACATGAAATTGTTGCTATTGCACCCACACATAATAGTCCTATTATCTTTTTAAATTCTCCCGACTACACTATATCGGAGAAGTTTGCCCTTATTAAGGATTATATTGATGGGTTGCCTTTTACCGTTGCACATGATGATTGTGATGAATATAATATGCATGTGCTTGCTGCTCCTACTTGCAATTATTATGAGAGAGGAACTATATCTCCACCTCTCTATGTTTCCAATACGATAAAATTGCAAGAAACTATTTATACTATGCATTGTTCTTTACTATGTGTGCATGAACTGTTCTTTTATGACATGCCAATGCATAGAAAGAGAGTTAGACTTCGTCATTACATGATATATGTTACCTTGTGCTCACCACTAAATTACAAATCATTGTTAATTAAAATTGGCTTTGATATACCTTGGGATCCGGGTGGATCCATTACTTGAGTACTATATGCCTAGCTTAATGGCTTTAAAGAAAGCGCTGCCAGGGAGACAACCCGGAAGTTTTTAGAGAGTCATTTATTTCTGTTGAGTTCTTTTATATAGTTTAAAAACAACAAAAATAAAGAGGGGAACCCAAAACTTTTTCAAAAAGGAAAGCGAAAGTGAGAAAGACAAGTATTGTTGAAGTGGGAGCTAGCCTGTAACTTTGTTCATGCTCATGGAAACTTTGTGAATCTTGATTACAGAAACTTTTCAATAAAAATAATTATCCCCTTGTGCAATTCCATTGTATTGTAAAAATAATGTGCCAAGGTTTGCCATTAGGATGTTTACATTTGCCTGATGGTTTGTACGGTGCAGGGCACAAACTTTGGCTGAAGTGTGCGATTTTACATTTTTTCTGGAACGTCAAATGGTGCTGATTCTTTTTGCACTATCTTCCTATAATGTTTTTTTATTTTTCCGAATTTTGGTAGAATTTTTCAAGTACCAGAAGTATGGTGAATGTTCAGATTATTACAGACTCTTCTGTTTTAGACAGATTCTGTTTTTCATGCATAGTTTGCTTGTTTTGATGAAACTATCAATTTATATTAGTGGATTAAGCCATGAAAAAGTTATACTACAGTAGACACAATGCAAAAACAAAATATGAATTGGTTTGAAACAGTACTTAGAGTAGTGATTTGCTTTATTATACTAACGGATCTTACCGAGTTTTCTATTGAAGTTTTGTGTGGATGAAGTGTTCGATGATCGAGAAGGTCTCGATGTGAGAAGAAGGAAGAGAGGCAAGAGCTCAAGCTTGGGGATGCCCGAGGTACCCCAAGTAAATATTCAAGGAGACTCAAGCGTCTAAGCTTGGGGACGCCCCGGAAAGCGTCCCCTCTTTCTTCAACAAGTATCAGTATGTTTTCGGATTCGTTTCATTCATGCGATATGTGCAATCTTGAAGGGTCTATTGCATTTAGTTTTCATTTTTCTTTTATGCACCATGCTGGTATGAGATAGTCCTTGCTTTATTTATAGAATGCTCTTTGCACTTCACTTATATCTTTTGAGTATGGCTTTATAGAATGCTTCATGTGCTTCACTTATATCATTTGAAGTTTGGATTGCCTGTTTCTCTTTACATAGACAACCGCCATTTGTAGAATGCTCTTTTGCTTCACTTATATTTGTTAGAGCGTGGGCATATCTTTTGTAGAAAGAATTAAACTCTCTTGCTTCACTTATATCTATTTAGAGAGATGACAGGAATTGGTCATTCACATGGTTAGTCATAAAATCCTACATAAAACTTGTAGATCACTGAATATGATATGTTTGATTCCTTGCAATAGTTTTGTGATATAAAGATGGTGATATTAGAGTCATGCTAGTGGGTAGTTGTGGGTTGTAGCAATACTTGTGTTGAGGTTTGTGATTCCTGTAGAATGCACGTATGGTGAACCGTTATGTAACGAAGTCGGAGCATGATTAGTTTATTGATTGTCTTCCTTATGAGTGGCGCTCAGGGACGAGCGATGGTCTTTTCCTACCAATCTATCCCCCTAGGAGCATGCGCATAGTACTTTGTTTCGATGACTAATAGATTTTTGCAATAAGTATATGAGTTCTTTATGACTAATGTTGAGTCCATGGATTATACGCACTCTCACCCTTCCACCATTGCTAGCCTCTCTAGTACCGCGCAACTTTCGCCGGTACCATAAACCCACCATATATCTTCCTCAAAACAGCCACCATCCCTACCTATCATGGCATTTCCATAGCCATTCTGAGATATATTGGCATGCAACTTCCATCATCATCATATACATGACTTGAGCGTTCATTGTCATATAGCTTTGCATGCTCGTAAGATAGCTAGCACGATGTTTTCATGGCTTGTCCATTTTTTGATGTCATTGCTACGCTAGATCATTGCACATGCCGGTACACCGCCGGAGGCATTCATATAGAGTCATATCTTTGTTCTAGTATCGAGTTGTAATATTGAGTTGTAAGTAAAAAAGTGTGATGATCATCATTATTAGAGCATTGCCCTAGTGAGGAAAGGATGATGGAGACTATGATTCCCCCATAAGTCGGGATGAGACTCCAGACTTTACAAAAGAATAAAAGAGGCCAAAGAAGCCCAAATAAAAAAAAGAGGCCAAAGAAGCCCACCAAAAAAACAAAAAAACAAAAAAAGATAGAAAAAGAGAGAAGGGGCAGTGCTACTATCCTTTTTCCACACTTGTGCTTCAAAGTAGCACCATGTTCTTCACATAGAGAGTCTCTTGAGTTATCACTTTCATATACTAGTGGTAATTTTCATTATAGAACTTGGCTTGTATATTCCGATGATGGGCTTCCTCAAATGCCCGAGGTCTTCATGAGCAAGAAAGTTGGATGCACACCCACTTAGTTTCAGTTGGAGCTTTCATACACTTATAGCTCTAGTGCATCCGTTGCATGGCAATCCCTACTCACTCACATTAATATCTATTGATGGGCATCTCCATAGCCCGTTGATACACCTAGTTGATGTGAGACTATCTTCTCCTTTTTGTCTTCTCCACCATCATATTCTATTCCACCTATAGTGCTATGTCCATGGCTCACGCTCATGTATTGCGTGAAAGTTGAAAAGGTTTGAGAACGTCAAAAGTATGAAACAATTACTTGGCTCGTCATCGGGGTTGTGCATGATGTGAATATTTTGTGTGGTGAAGATGGAGCATAGCCACACTATATGATTTTGTAGGGATAACTTTCTTTGGCCATGTTATTTTGAAAAGACATGATTGCTTTATTAGTAGGCTTGAAGTATTATTGTTTTTATGTCAAATGATAGACTATTGCTTTGAATCACTCGTATCTTAATATTCATGCCATGATTAGATATGTGATCAAGATTATGCTAGGTAGCATTCCACATCAAAAATTATCTTTTTTATCATTTACCTACTCGAGGACGAGCAGGAATTAAGCTTGGGGATGCTGATACGTCTCCATCGTATCTATAATTTTTGATTGTTCCATGCCAATATTCTAAAACTTTCATATACTTTTGACAACTTTTTATATTATTTTTGGGACTAACATATTGATCCAGTGCCCAGTGCCAGTTCCTATTTGTTGCATGTTTTTTGTTTCGTATAATATCCATATCAAACGGAGTCCAAACGTGATAAAAACAGACGGAGATTGTTTTTGGAATATATATGATTTTGGGAAGAAAAATCCACATGAGACGGTGCCCGAGGTGTCCATGAGGTAGGGGGGCGTGCCCGTGACCCTCGTGGGCCACCCGTAAGGCGGTTGATGCCCTTCTTTCGCCGCAAGAAAGCTAATATCCGGATAGAGATCGTGTTAAAATTTCAGCCCAATCGGAGTTAGGGATCTCCGAGAATATAAGAAACGGCGAAAGGGAAGAATCTAGGAACGCAGAAACAGAGAGAGACAGAGAGACAGATCCAATCTCGGATGGGCTCTCGCCCCTCCCGTGCCATGGAGGCCATGGACCAGAGGGGAAACCCTTCTCCCATCTAGGGAGGAGGTCAAGGAAGAAGAAGACGAAGGAGCCCCCTCTCCCCTTCTCTTTCGGTGGCGCCAGAATGCTGCCGTGGCCATCATCATTATCATCGCGATCTACACCAACACCTCCGCCATCTTCACCAACATCTCCATCACCTTCCCCCCTCTATCTATAGCGGTACACTCTCCCGCAACCCGCTGTACCCTCTACTTGAACATGGTGCTTTATGCTTCATATTATTATCCAATGATGTGTTGCCATCCTATGATGTCTGAGTAGATTTTCGTTGTCCTATCGGTGGTTGATGAATTGCTATGATTGATTTAATTTGCTTGTGGTTATGTTGCTTTGCTTTGGTGCCCATCATATGATTGCGTGCGTGGATCACACCCTAGGGTTAGTTGTATGTTGATAGGACTATGTATTGGAGGGCAAGGTGACAGAAGCTTCAACCTAGCATAGTAATTGATGCATACGGGATTGAAGGGGGACCAATATGCTATGGTTGGGTTTTACCTTAATGAACATTAGTAGTTGCGGATGCTTTCTAATAGTTCCAATCATAAGTGCATAGAATTCCAAGTCAGGGATGACATGCTAGCAGTGGCCTCTCCCACATAATAGTTGCTATCGGTCTAGTAAAGTAGTCAATTGCTTAGGGGCAATTTTGCAACTCCTACCACCACTTTTCCACACTCGCTATATTTACTTTATTGTTTCTTTATCTAAACAGCCCCTACTTTTTATTTACGCACTCTTTAGTATCTTGCAAACCTATCCAACAACACCTACAAAGTACTTCTATTTTCATACTTGTTCTAGGTAAAGCGAACGTCAAGCGTGCGTAGAGTTGTATCGGTGGTCGATAGAACTTGAGGGAATATTTGTTCTACCTTTAGCTCCTCGTTGGGTTCGACACTCTTACTTATCGAAAACTGTTGCGATCCCCTATACTTGTGGGTCATCAGTTTCGGGGGGCCCGACAAGTGTTTGGGGGGCTCATGGGCCAAGGGGAGGGAGCACACCAGCCCACTAAGGGGTTGTCCACCCCCCTCACCCCTTCCCACAATCACGAGAGGAGGTGGGGCTCCCCCCTAGGCTGCCTCCACCTAGCTTGGGGGCAAGCCACCCTAGGGTTTCCCTAGGGGCGCCCCATCTGTGGTGGCCACCCCCCTAGGGGACACCCTAGGGTGCCCCTCCTCCTCCCTTCCCCTATATATAGAGGGGTAAAAGGAGGGAAGCCGCACCCCATCTATGCCATGATGCTTCCCTCCCTCTCCCTCGTAGTCCATCTTCTCTCCGCACAGCTTAGCGAAGCTCTACCGAGATTTCTCCACCACCGCCGCCATCACGCCGTCGTGCTGCCGGAGGACTCAAGCTACTACTTCACCTTCACCATCCTCGCTGGATCGAGGAGGTGAATGCGTCACCAAGCCGTACATGTGTTGAACATGGAGGTGCTGTCCGTTCGGCACTTGGATCGGGAGTTCGCGGGATGGATCGTGATTAGATCGCGAAGACGTTCGACTACATCAACTGCGCATCTTAACGCTTCGCTTAGCAATATACAAGGGTATATAGATGCAATCTCTCCTCTCATAGATGTTCATCTCCTATATTGATCTTGGTAAGCGTACAAATTTTTTTGTTTCCCATGCAATGTTCCCCAATAATAGTTTCAAGCAAAACCAATGTTGGGGATATCGCTTATCGGGAACTTATCGGTCGACCCATGATAAGGGGTAAATCGGCTAGTTTATCGGCATATCGGCCGATTTATCGCCATATCGGTTGATTTATCAGTCGATTTATCTTATCGGGCAGACAACGATAAGCGATAAATCGACCGATTTATCGGAATATCGGAAGATATCTTGAACAGTGAGCAAAACAATGCATCAAAAATAGAATCTGTCAAAAACAGGACAGTCTGTAGTAATTTGAACATCGACCATACTTATGTAACACTACAAATTCTGAAAACTTAGGACAAAAGAAACAATTTGTATAGCAGTACTTTGTAAAAATTTCAGAAACTTTTGGCGTTCCAGTAAAAAATGTAAAATCACGCACTATAGCCAAAGTGTCTGTTTTTGCACCGCACATACCAACAAGCAATCTAATCATCCTAAAGAAAAACCTTGGCACATTATTTTTATAATACAATGGGTTTGTATAAGGGGATAACTATTTTTGCTGAAAAGTTTCTATAATTCAAGATTCACAATATTTCCACGGGCATAAAGAAGTACAAGGATATCTCCCACTCTAACGGTGTTCGTCCTTCTCACTTCCACTTTGCTTTTTGAATTTTTTTAAGTTACCCTCTATATTTTTTTCAAACTTTATAAAAGCACACAACAGAATAAAATGACTCTCAAAAACTTCCGGGTTGTCTCCCAGGCAGCGCTTTCTTTAACGCCATTAAGCTAGGCATAAAGTGCAATCTAGCTGGATCCCAAGGTATATCAAAGCCAATTTTAATTAGAAATTATTTATAATTTAGTAGTGAGAGAAAATCAACATAAATCATGCAATGATGAAGTCTAACTCTCTTCCTATGCATCAGCATGTCATAAAAGAACAATTCAAGAACATCAAGTAAAGGCCAATACATAGCATAAGCAGTTTCTTGCAAATTTATCATGTTGGAAACATAAAGAGGTGGAGATGTAGTTCCTCTCTCATTATAATTGCAAGTAGGAATAGCAAGCACATGCATATTATATTTGTCAAAATCATCATGTGTAGTGGTAGAAGTCAACCCTTCAATATAATCCTTAATAAGAGCAAACTTCTCCGATATAGTGTAGTTGGGAGAATTCAAAAAGATCATAGGGCCATCATGTGTGGGTGCAATAGCAACAATTTCATGTTTAACATAAGGAACTATAGCAAGTTCATCTCCATAAGCATAATTCATATTGTCATCTTGGCCACAGGCATAGCAAGCATCAAGTTCATCAAAAAGGGATATTTCAAAAGAATCCAATGGATCATAGTAATTATCAGAGCATACATCCTTTGGTAAGCACGAAGGAAAATTAAACAATGTATGAGTTGAAGAGTTACTCTCATTAGAAGGTGGGCATGGGTAGCTAATCCGCTCTTCCTCCTGTAACGCCCCATATGTAACCTGCCATATTTGTATTCCAACTCTTGCCATCTTCGGCACTAAGTTATGTTATTTCCTCATTGTCGGGTTTTTGTCTTCGTGTTGCTTTTGTCTTTTTCATGCATCTCATATCATGTCATCATGTGCATCGCATTTGCATACATGTTCGTTTCATGCATCCGAGCATTTTCCCCGTTGTCCATTTTGCATTCCGGCACTTTTATGTCCTCCGGCGTCCCCTTTTACCACTTTTCATGTGCGGGTGTTAAACGTTCTAGGATTGGACCCAGACTTGCCAAGCGGCCTTGATTTACTATCGGTAGACCGCCTGTCAAGTTTCGTGCCATTTGGACTTCGTTTGATACTCCAACGGTTAACCGAGGAACCGAAAAGGTCTCATGTGTGTTGCAGCCCAACACCCCTCCATAGTGGCCCAAAACCCACCTAAACCCCCTCCATCATCTCGGTTGTTCGATCATGATCGTGTGGCCGAAAACCGTGCTCAATTTGGAGCCTCCTAACTCCCTCTACCTACAAAAAGGCATCTCCCGCGAAAATCATGGATGAAACCCAAACCTCTCCCTATCCTCTCGCCGCTGGATGAAAACCGCCAAGCCGGACGTGTCCGTTCGCCGCCGCCCGACGAATCCCGCACCGCCACGTGGCCCGCCATCGCCTCCCGCGCCGCCGGCCCACCGAGCCCGAGACAGGTCCCCGAGGCCCGCGCCGCCACCCGCCTCCACCAGTTCGCCGCCGCGCCCGTGCGCCGCCCCGCTCCAGCTTCTTCCGCGCCGGCGCCGCATCGCCTCGCCGTCGTCGGCCGCCGCCCACCGCCGCTCGCCTCCACCCGGCTCCGCCCGCGCCGCCGTCGCCGGCCGCCGTCCTCCGCTCCGACCCACCGGCCTCTCCATCTTCCTCCTCCCCGCCGATTCCGGCAAGGCTCCGGCGAGAAGTCCGGTCAACTCCGTTTTGCATGCCGCCGGATCCAGATCTGGACGAACCCTTACCGGTTGACTTTTTCCCGAAGTCCCAGTACTTTTTAGCATATTTCATCATGCCATAACTTTGCATCCGTGGCTCCTTTTTGGGCTTGTAGCATGTCAAATTGTTCATCTCGATGTGTACTTCATTTCATTCCATTGCACCATGTTCATTTGAGTTCATCTTGATGCCCTAAATGCTATTGCAAGAGTGCTATGTAATCTTAGTTTCAGACTCTTATCAGTAATTGGACATTTGTCATTTTTTCCATGATTAATGTGTGCCTCCTATGAACTTGAGCCCTACATGTGTTTTGAAGTATGCCATGTCATCTTTACAGCGGTGTATGACATGTATTTTTGTGATCTTTGTGGTGACTAGCACAAGCATGCAAAGTAGCTCTCATAACGTTGCTGATTTCGGGGACTTAGAAATCTTCTAAGTCTTTTCCTTGATAATATTTTTATGCCATGTATCCTTGTTGCTACAGAGTGATCCATGCCTATCTTGAGCATGTTCAATAAGGGTGATTTTGAGATATTGTTATGCTCTATCCATCCATGTCTTTGTTTGCAATTATGGAGCACCCTAGCATGACTCAATCATGCTCTACTTTTGCTTTAAAATGTTCCTGGCAGATTGTTTACATGTTAAGCAATTTTGCCGAGGTTGTTGTAGTTGATCCGTGCATGCTATGAGGTTGTTCTTGCCATGTTTAGCTTCTATCCCATGTCTACTTGATGGCTGCATGCTTATTTTGTCATGCAATGCCTTGTGGTGAGTGCATCTAGCTCGTAAACATGCCAATGTGAATCTGTTTTGCCATGTTCCATTTTTCTGCTAAGTCTGAATCTGTTAACGGAACTTGCTATGTTCACATGGTTGCCATTGTATTTTCTGATCCCTTTTGGCTTATGGTTAGTAAGGGACTTTTGTTGTATGCTTTGAGTAGCTTCATGCCATGCCTTGCTTTGCCATGTTATGTTCCTGTAGCATGTTGTTATCTTGCTCTAAACATTACTTCCTGATGTTAAATTCCTGACATGTTGTTATTTTCACTAAGTCTGTAACATGTTATCTTTTGCACTTGTTTGAACCTGCTATTGAGTGAATTAGCCGTAGCTCAGTGTTCATCTTTTGTCAAGCATCTTGAGTGGATCACTGCTATGTGCTTTGTTCTTACGTTAGAGTGCAGTAGCTTGTTGTTCTTGATACATTTAGATGGCGTCGTGCTGTTAATCGCAGATCGGTGCCATATTTGTTTTGCTTGTCATTTGCAAACCGTGCATCCGATTCTGGTGATCTTTATATCAATTTCGACCGAAATCAACCCATCTTTCCAGTGGCACTATTGGTTGTCCAAATTGAGGCCAGGTTCAATCTTTCCTTTCCGAAACATGCATATGCATTGCATATCAAGTCCCGCATATCATGCCATGTATTGCACCATGTTGTTTGCGCATTGCACCATGGTTGATTGTGTCTCCCTTTGCTTGTGTTCTTGCTTTGGGTAGAGCCGGGAGACGAGTACGTGATCGAGGAACCCGTTGAGTACGCTTACGAGGATCAAGCTAACGTCAAATCGGAGCACTTTGCAGGCAAGATGACCATACCCTCGAAATCACTTCTATCTTTGCTTGCTAGATGCCCGCTCTATTGCTATGCCTATGCTACGATACCTACCACATGCCTTATCATGCCTCCCATATTGCCATGTCAAACCTCTAAACCACCTTGTCCTAGCAAACCGTTGTTTGGCTATGTTACCGCTTTGCTCAGCCCCTCTTATAGCGTTGCTAGTTGCAGGTGAAGATTGGAGTTTGTTCCTTGTTGGGACATGTTTATTGTTGGGATATCATTATTATATCTTGTTTACCTTAATGCATCTATACACTTGGTAAAGGGTGGAAGGCTCGGCCTTATGCCTGGTGTTTTGTTCCACTCTTGCCGCCCTAGTTTTCGTCATATTGGTGTTATGTTCCTTGATTTTGCGTTCCATACACAGTTGGGT
This sequence comes from Triticum monococcum, assembly GCA_034509565.1. Taxonomy (NCBI): domain Eukaryota; kingdom Viridiplantae; phylum Streptophyta; class Magnoliopsida; order Poales; family Poaceae; genus Triticum; species Triticum monococcum. Next base: position 196,179,991 of record CM067842.1, on the reverse strand, counting down.
TATAATGGGAACCCCTTGACATTTCGCCTGGAATAAAACTCCTCCAGCAAGGCCAAACCTTGGTTTTACCATTTGCCACCTAGCCTTTTTCCCTTGGGTTTCGCGGACTCAAGGGTCATCTTTATTTTAAACCCCCGGGCCAGTGCTCCTCTGAGTGTTGGTCCAAACTAGAGCCCCTTGCAGCGCCACCTCGGGGAAACTCGAGGGTTGGTTTTAGTTGTACGGATTGCTTATCCGGTGTGCCCTGAGAATGAGATATGTGCAGCTCCTATCGGGATTTGTTGGCACATTCGGGTGGCTTTGCTGGACTTGTTTTACCATTGTTGAGATATCTTGTAACCGGGATTCCGAGTCTGATCGGATTGTCTTGGGAGAAGGAATATCCTTCGTTGACCATGAGAGCTTGTGATGGGCTAAGTTGGGACACCTCTGCAGGGATTTGAACTTTCGAAAGCCGTGCCCGCGGTTATGTGCAGATGGGAATTTGTTAATGTCTGGTTGTAGAAAACCTGAAACTTAACTTAATTAAAATGAATCAACAGAGTGTGTGGCCGTGATGGTCTCTTTTCGGCGGAGTTTGGGAAGAGAACACGGTCTCGTGTTATGCTTGACCGTAGGTTGTTCTATAATCAACTTCTCGACCGTGCCGTCCCTTCTCTTCTCGCTCTCTTTTGCGTATGTTAGCCACCATATATGCTAGTGCTTGCTGCAGCTCCACCTCATACCTTTTACCTACCTATAAGCTTAAATAGTCTTGATAGCGACGGTGTGAGATTGCTGAGCCCCTGTGACTCACAGATTCCTTCCAAAACCAGATGCAGGGACCGACGATACCGCTCTAGGAGATTCGACTGAGCTCAAGTGGGAGTTCGATGAGGACTCAGGACGATACTACGTTTCCTTTCCAGACAATCAGTAGTGGAGCCAAGTTGGGTCGATCGGGGACATTATGCATTTGGGGTTGTCTTTATTTTGGTTCCATAGTCGGACCTTGACTGTATCTGGATGATTGTAATGATATATTTATGCTTTGTGTGACGTGGCGATTGTAAGCCAACTATGTACCTCTTTTCTTATTCAGTACATGGGATGTGTAAAGAATACCCCTCTTGCGACATTGCCTACAATGCGGTTATGCCTCTAAGTCGTGCTCCGACATGTGGGAGATATAGCCGCCTCGTGGGTGTTATACCTCCTTTTGTTCTTCGCTCTCCTCATCATCTTTTTTATCCAATGAGCTCATAGTTTCATCGATTTATTCTTCCATGGTTTCCTGCAAAATATTAGTCTCTTCTTGGACAGCGGAGACTTTCTCAATAAAGGCATCAATATCGGCATTGTATTTATAATTTTCATAGCAATATTTAAGTATAGCAAAATTTCCAGGCCTATAAACAGAATCATCGTAATCTTCATACTTTTCAAACAGAGATTCAATTTCATAAGCACCCATAAAAGGAACAAAATTTTCTATTCGTTGCACAACATAGTAATCATATCTACCGTTTGTTGGAAATATGCCCTAGAGGCAATAATAAAGTGGTTATTATTATATTTCCTTGTTCATGATAATTGTCTATTGTTCATGCTATAATTGTATTAACCAGAAACTGTAATACGTGTGTGAATGCATAGATCGTAATATGTCCCTAGTAAGCCTCTAGTTAACTAGCTCGTTGATCAATAGATGGTCATGGTTTCCTGACCATGGACATTGGATGTCGTTGATAATGGGATCACATCATTAGGAGAATGATGTGATGGACAAGACCCAATCCTAAGCGTAGCACAAGATCATGTAGTTTGTTTGCTAAAGCTTTTCTAATGTCAAGTATCATTTCCTTAGACTATGAGATTGTGCAACTCTCGGATACCGTAGGAATGCTTTGGGCATACCAAACGTCAGAACATAACTGGGTGGCTATAAAGGTGCACTACAGGTATCTCCGAAAGTATCTGTTGGGTTGGCACGAATCGAGACTGGGATTTGTCACTCCATATGACAAAGAGGTATCTCTGGGCCCACTCAGTAATGCATCATCATAACGAGCTCAATGTGACTAAGGAGTTAGCCACGGGATCATGCGTTACGGAACAATTAAAGAGACTTCCGGTAACGAGATTGAACGAGGTATAGAGATACCGACGATCGTATCTTGGGCAAGTAACATACCGATGGACAAAGGGAATTGTATACGGGATTAATTGAATCCCCGACATCGTGGTTCATCCGATGAGATCATCATGGAACATATAGGAGCCAACATGGGTATCCAGATCCCGATGTTGGTTATTGGCCAGAGAGATGTCTCGGTCATGTCTGCATGGTTCCTGAACCCATATGGTCTACACACTTAAGGTTCGGTGACGCTAGAGTTGTTATGGGAAATAGTATGTGGTTACCGAAGGTTGTTCGAAGTCTCATATGAGATCCCAGACGCAACGAGGAGTTCCATAATGGTCTGGAGGTGAAGAATTATATATGGGAAGTCGAGTTTTAGTCGCCGGAATAATTTCGAGGGTTATCGGTATTGTACCGGGACCACCGAAAGGTGTCCGGGGGTCCATCGGGTGGGCCCACCTGCCCCGGTGGGCCAAGTAGGCTGAACAAAGGTGGGAACCATCCCCTGGTGGGCTGGTGCACCCCCAAGGACCCAAGGCGCCTAGGGTTGAAAACCCTAGGGGGTGGGGGCGCCTCCCACCTAACATGGGGGCAAGTCCCCCCCTTGGCTGCCCTCCCCCCTCTAGATGCATCTAGGGGGTGGCCAAGGGGGGACTTGGGGGGCAAGTCCCCCCTTGGTTGCCCTCCCCCCTCTAGATGCTCTAGGGGGCGGCTGAGGGAGTCCTGGACTAAGGGGTCCTTGGGCGTCCGGCCTGTTGTCTATGGGCCGGACTGATGGGCTATGAAGATATGAAGACTGAAGACTGTACCCGTGTCTGGATAGGACTCTCCTTGGCGTCGAAGGCAAGCTTGGCGAATCACAATGAAGATTCCATCTTACGTAACTGACTCTATGTAACCCTAGACCCCCCCGGGGGTCTATATAAACCGGAGGGTGTAGTCCGGAAAGGATATACTCAATACCTTAGTCATATAGGCTAGACTTCTAGGGTTTAGCCATTACGATCTTATGTTAGATCAACTCTTGTAATACTCGTATTCATCAATATCAATCAAGAAGGGCGTAGGGTATTACCTCCATCAAGAGGGCCCGAACCTGGGTAAAACTTCGTGTCCCCTATCTCTTGTTACCATCAACCTTAGACGCACAGTTCAGGACCCCCTACCCGAGATCCGTCAGTTTTGACACCGACATTGGTGCTTTGATTTAGAGTTCCTCTGTGCCGTCCCTGAAAGGTTCAATGGCCCCTTCAATCGTCAATAATGACACTGTCTGCGGAGAAACTTTCCTTCCCGGGCAGATCTTCGTGTTCGGTGGCTTCACACTGCGGGCCAACTCATTTGGCCATCTGGAGTAGATCAAAAGCTATGCCCCTGGCCATCAGGTCAGATTCGGGAGCTTGAACTACGTCGCGGACATCCGTGGAGACTTGATCTTCGCCGGATTCGATTCCGCGGTGGCCGCTCCCGGTCACCCCGATGATCATGACCTAAATCTGTCATCGGGCCGCATCCAGGAGATCGCACCTGTAACCACTCTGGCCCTGGAGCCAGAGCAGGCCGCGCCATCCGGAGACTGAAGGATTAACCCCACCTCGGAGACTGCAGATTCCACGGCGTTGGACCCGTACGTGGACCTGGCCTCACACGAGGCCTGTGCCACCAGAACGCCGGACTCGTCTCTGGCCGCAGGTTCCGAACCGCGCGAGCCCGCATACGCCAAGCTTCATCGTTTATCGATCTTCAAATTCAGTGCCGCAAACATCTTTCAGCACTCGCCTTTGGGCGATATGCTGAACTCATTAAAAAACCTGTCCTTGGCGGAGGACCCTCAGCCGAACTATATCCGGCTCGAACTAGGGGTTGACGATGGAGAATTTTACGCCCCACCCGCCACCCACTTTATAGCCAGGATCGAGGATTTAACTGACGAACTTGGTTACGACTCCGAGGACATCGACGGTATGGACGACAATGCCAGAGAAGAGGAGGCCCAGAACCCGCCTTTCACCGGACGGTGGACGACCACTTCCTCGTATGACGTATACATGGTGGATGCACCAAAGGAGCACAGCGACGATGATAAGGAAGACCCAGTTGAGGATAGACCTTCCGAAATACAGTCAAAGCGCTGTCGTCAGCGGCGCCGCTCTAAGTCACGCCGCAGTAAAGACAGCAACACCGGCACAGGAGAAGATGACACTCTGGAAGGTGCGGAAGACAACAAAGACCCCGTCGATAAAGCAAACGAACAAGATGAACGGGAAGATGAGTAGGTTAGCCCTGTTAAACAGGCCAAGCACGAAGATTCGGAGGATGATAATTACCTCCCGCTCTCCGAAGGTGAGGTGAGCCTCGGCACTGAAGATTTTATCGTGCCCGAGGAACCTCTTGAGCAGGAGCGCTTCAAGCGCCAGCTAATAGCCACGGCAAGGAGCCTGAAAAAGAAGCAGCAACAACTTCAAGCTGATCAGGATCTGCTCAATGATAAATGGACGGATGTCCTAGCAGCCGAAGAATACGACCTCAAGCGCCCAACCAAAAGCTACCCAAAGTGCAAATTGATACCTCAGTTCGACGAGGAGGCACCGGAGTACATACCACCATCGCACAATACAGCCGACCGACCACCACGTGGTCGGGACAGGACGGCAACTCATGCCGAACACCAGCCCGCCCCGCCTCATCACTCAGGCAGAGGTAAATTAGCCCATGGCCATACATATGACCTACGGTAGAACCTGAACAATAAAGCAGGACATACAAGATCAATCTATGGATCACGGGGACGCGCCTTGACACGCGACCACGGCCACCTATTCGGACGTGACAAACCCAATCATGCAGGGGCCGAACACCGCAGACGAACTCTATCAGAGCTGCGTCACGATACGGCCCGATACAGAGGCCCCACACATCCTCATTGCTTCACTTATGAGGTCGCGGATCACGAATTCCTAGAAGGATTCAAGCCGGTGAACATAGAATCATATGATGGAACCACGGACCCCGCGGTATGGATAGAGGACTTCCTTCTCCACATCCATATGGCCTGTGGAGATGACCTCCATGCCATAAAATACCTCCCTCTAAAACTCAAAGGGCCAGCTCGGCATTGGTTAAACAGTCTGCCTGAAAATTCCATTGGAAGCTGGGAGGACTTGGAGGAGGCTTTCCTCGATAACTTCCAAGGTACATATGTTCGACCTCCGGACGCTGATGACTTAAGCCATATAGTTCAACAGCCCGGAGTGTCTGCCAGGAAATTCTGGACAAGCTTCTTACCTAAAAAGGACCAAATTGTCGACTGTCCGGATGCCAAAGCTCTAGCAGCTTTTAAGCATAGCATTCGCGATGAATGGCTCGCTCGCCACCTCGACCAAGAAAATCCAAAATCCATGGCAGCCCTCACGACACTCATGACCCGCTTTTGTGTGGGTGAGGACAGTTGGCTGGCCCGTAGCAAAAACAGTGCAAGCGACGCCGGGACCCCTGAAGTTGAAAGCAACAAAGACAAGTCTTGACGCAATAGATACAAGCACCGAAACAACACTGACAACACTGATGATACGACGGTCAACGCCGGATTTAGCGGCTCTAAGTCTGGTCATCGGAAGAAGCCATTCCAATAGAACAATTCGGGCCCATCCAGCTTGGACCGCATACTTGATCGTCCATGCCAGATTCACGGCACCCCCGACAAGCCTCCTAATCATAATAAAAGAGAGTGCTGGATTTTCAAACAGGCCGGCAAATTAAATGCCGAGAACAGGGAAAAGGGATCGCAAAGCGAGGACGATGATGAAGAGCCACGACAATCGAACACAGGGGGATAGAAGAAGTTTCCCCCTCAGGTCAAAACGATGAACATGATATATGCTACCCACATCCCCAAGAGGGAGCACACGCGTGCGCTAAGGGACGTCTACGCGATAGAGCCAGTCGCCCCAAAATTAAATCCATGGTCGTCATGCCCGATCACCTTTGATCGCTGGGATCACCTAACCAGTATCCGTCACGGAGGCTTAGCAGCACTGGTCTTAGACCCGATAATTGAAGGGTTCCACCTGACTCGTGTCCTTATGGATGGCGGTAGCAGCCTCAATCTGCTTTATCAGGATACAGTGCGAAAAATGGGCATTAACCCACCAAGGATCAAGCCTACAATGACTACCTTTAAAGGAGTCATTCCAGGCATAGAGGCCCATTGTACGGGCTCAATCACATTAGAGGTTGTCTTTGGATCTTCGGACAACTTCTCAAGCGAGGAGTTAGTCTTTGATATCGTCCCATTCTATAGCGGCTATCATGCACTGCTCGGACGAACTGCGTTTCTCGATTCAATGCAGTGCCACACTTTGCTTATCTCAAGCTCAAGATGCCCGGCCCACGCAGTGTCATAACAGTAGATGGCAATACGGAATGCTCTCTTCACATAGAGGAGCACACAGCTACCCTAGCAGCAGAAGTACAATGCGGCCTTCTCAAGCATAACCTTTATTCAGCTGCCGAGCCCTCGGACACCCTTAAGAGGGTTCGGACTACTCTGTAGCAGGAGAGCTCGGCTCGTTAGGAGCTCGACTAGCAATCCGGCCTCCGTCTTAGTCCTGATCAAGCGATGGCCTGCGTGCCGCACATACATAACTACACACTCAAAATTCCATGGGCATCGACGGAGGCATAGCTAGCTTGTGATCCACGGCACGGCTCAACCGACATCGGATACACACATACTTTCACTTTTACTTGTTTTATTTAAGTTTTTAATCCCACAGACCCCATCGGGTGGTCTGGTTATCAGTCCTCTTGAAGTACAAACACACCAAGATGGCGAGGAGCGCAGACATATGGGGACTTTTTAGGTGATTCCGTTAACGATAACTCTACCTGTCTTCCAGGACCCACATGCAGCTCTTCCCTGGTTTTGGCATGTTGAATAGCATGTTGCTTATTGCACTACTTGTATCAATGCACCTTGACGTACTAATTACATTACAGTGAAAACAATTTGTAGCTGGAGCTGTAGGACTCTAGCTTTTTACCTTTACATCTTTTCTGTTTCCTTTTTCCTCTTCCTTTTTTTATTTTCAGTTTCCCTGTGGATAAACCCATCAGGTAGTACCCGTACACGTTGGTACGTTTTGATGTTTGCCAGGGGCTTTATAGCACCCACATTACGGCAACACAAGTCCGAACACTTCTTATAAGTATAGTTCGGCACCCTGAATTTAGCATTATATGCATTCGCTCCGAATCATGTCTTTGGTTAATAGTTGGGTTGCCCGGCTCCTGTGCTTGCTACCCTACGTTCCGCTACATCGGCTAGGGTAGTAAAGGGCGAACTACTGCGATTGTGCCCTGGTCTAAACCGGATGAGCACCTCAGTAGAGAAAGCCGAAAACTGACTGTCATGCTGCGGCGAGAGCCGGTAAGCTATTCAGAGGTCTCAAATCGTTGGAGGTTTTTCCGCATTTTGTGAAGGATCGTTCTTCCCAATCAGACGCTGATAGCACTCTGGTTCGTATACCAGGGGCTGCGCCTATGTTTTATTATAAAACTCATATGGCTAAGTGAGGGTGTTCAAGCCGTATAGTCTGGTTGCCTAGTTCGTTGCGCTAAAAAACTCCTTCAAGGACCATATAATTGGATCAAGATTGTTTAGATACCATCCCAAACACCTCCGTACTACCTACATGAGGGCAGAAGCCGACGACTGGCCAACCCTCAGATTTCATACAACACGGCCGCACACGAGGATACAACCAAAACATAACTAAAAATTATATTACAAAGCGGATTTGTTTTAATCATACAAGACAAAAGGAGCCTGGAGTGCTTCAGGAACTCCAGGCGGCTAAAAGGAGCGTCTCTTTCACAGACTTGCCTTGCATAATTAAAGCCTTACCCGCCACAAACTTCTTAGCCGCCTGGAGTTCCTGAAGGGTGCTCTCGGCCTCGGCTCGAGCCTCTTGTGCACTCTGGCGAGCCCTCGCAAGTTTAGACGCCTGCGTCTTCGAATCACGCTCCAGGGACTCGTACTTCTTGACGGCATGATGAAGCTCTTGCTGAACCTCGCTGACCCGGGCCTCGTGCTTTTCGCGTACAGCGTGTTCCTTGGCCGCTTTGTCCTCGGCCTCGGCTAATGCCTTCTTGAGGGCCGCCACCTCGGTCGTGGCCCCTAGCATAGTCCATGACACTTTAGTCAGCACGAAGTATTCATCCTTCCTAACATACACGCACATGTTACTGCATACCTTGGCCGTCCTCCAGCTGCTTCTTCACAAGGCTGAGCTCCTCCTCGGCCCGCTCCAGGCTCCGCTTCAGTTCGGAGACTTCCACAATATGAGCGGCAGGAGCCAGCAGCGACGCCTGCTTATTTTCATAGACATCATATATTAGACTCATGCGAAAATTGTTTTGATCCCCTGTTCGGCCTTTCTTTCCGAACACCGAACAGAGCATTAGGGGCTACTGTCTATGCTATGATATTCTTTCTACAATTATTATTACCTCAAAGCCTGTTAAAAGGCTAGTGTAGGCTTCGGTCAACCCGCTTTTGGCAGACTAAACCTTTTTGATCACCGTACCCATGAGGACACGGTGTTCATCTACAATAGAAGCACCTCGCAGTGCTTCCAACAGATCATCCGGCGCCTCTGGTTGGACGGAGGTCACTAGTGAAACAGGCACACCCCCTCCTTTCAGGTAAGGATGTTCGCCGGACTTCGGAGCCACACAGGTCTCCGGAACGATATCCGGCTGGGGGCTGAATGGAACTCGGCCCCCACCATTAGTCCCCATGGGGGCTTCTTCCCCTATGTGTCCTGCGGCCATGGAGTCATCCTTAGACACCGCCCTGATGGTTTCCGGAGCCTCCCCTTGGTCGGGAAAGGCCCTTTGGGACACCACCTCATCATCGCCTTTGGGCGAGGTAGAGTGAGTAGGTGGTGGCAACATGCTAGCCATCTCCTTTTAGTCCAGCGAGCCCTCTGTCGAGGATTGCTGAGAACTATCGTGTGCTGAATTGCAATAGCATCAATTAAACATATTAATGTGGCAAAGGAGAAGGGCCATACATTTTGACGATGATAAGGTCTTTGGTACTTACGAAGTGGCCTGAGGCTTGGTCCGAGGCATTCGTTCCGGACTGCTATCGACATCCCACGCGGAGTTCTCCGTGAGGGAGCCATTCCCCCTCATGGGTGCCTTCACCTTTATGTTCGTGGAGGCCACCCTTTTCTTCCTTCCCCCTCAGGGGGGAGTTGTTTTCTTCCTCCTCCCCGTCGTCGTCTTCGGCGACTGGAGGGTCAGTCTCATCTTCGGATGACAGGTCCGAAGTATCCTTTCGACGAAGGCCACTCCTGGTCCCCTTGGCTGCCTTCTTGGTATTCTTCTCTAGCACTTCATAAGGCGCCGGGAACAACATCTTCATCAGGAGTGGGGTCTCTTTTTCTTTGGGTAGCGGGGCTGGACAGTTAATCCGCCTCGCTATGTCGGTCCAGGCCTAAGAAAAGATTGACAGGAGAGCTTAGACATCTTTCTCACAATACACTAGTGAAGATTACGCCTTGAGAGCGTGAAAGAGCTTACCGAATTGGCTTGGCGCTTTGAGCTAAGCCCATGATCCTTGGTTGTAGGTGGTGGCGTCTCGCCGGCCTTGAAGAGCACTTTCTAGATATCCTCGTGCGTTGTGCCAAAGAGCTCTAGCAGCGTCTGGTGCTTGGCCGGATCGAATTCCCACAAATAGCAGGTCTGGCGTTGACACGGGGGGATCCGGCGGATGAGCATGACCTGGATCACATTGACAAGCTTGATCTTGTTGGATATCATGTTTTGAACACACGTCTGGAGCCATGTCAGCTCGTCCGGAGAACCCCAGGATAGGCTCTTCTCTTGCCAGGAGGTGAGCCGCATCGGAGCTCCAGATCGGAATTCGGGGGCCGCCATCCAGTTGGTGTCACGCGGCTTGATGATGTAGAACCACCCTAATTCCCACCCCTTCACCGTTTCCACGAAAGAACCTTCGAGCCAGGTGACGTTGGGCATCCTACCCAACATAGCTCCTCCGCACTCTGCCTATTGACCGCTCACCACCTTCGGCTTCACATTGAAAGTCTTCAGCCATAGACCGAAATGAGGTGGGATGCGGAGAAAGGCCTCCCAGACGACTATAAATGCCGAGATGTTGAGAATAAAGTTGGGGGCTAGATCATGGAAATCTAGCACATAATAAAACATTAGTCCACGGACAAACGGGTGGAGAGGGAATCCTAGCCTGTGGACAAAATGCGTGAGGAACACCACTCGCTCATGAGGCTCGGGGGTGGGGACGATCTGTCCCTCGACGGGAAGTCGGTAAACGATCTCCTTGGCCAGGTATCCGGCCTCTCGGAGCTCCTCTATATTTTTCCTCTTAACGGAGGAGGCCATCCATTTGCTGCCGGCTCCGGATCTGGACATGATTGGGTGTTTGTTTGAATGGGAGCAAATGAGCACTTGGGCATTGGAGCTCAAGAACAGAGAGGCAGGAAGAAAGTGTGGGGGAAGAAAGGGGAATCTTATCTCCTTATAATGGCGGTGAATATCGAACGCCCCCCATTCGCCTTAAAACTCGCCTGCTCCCAAGGGCTGTGTAAACGACACGGTTGGGTTACCCACGCTCGTATTGATGGGAATCCTGTAATAAGGGGACACGAGATCTGCTTTGACAAGACATGCCAATGACAACCGCGTCTCGAAACGTAGGGCGAAAAATAGTTTGAAATTATGACTGGACATGCGTGACGTCGCATTACCAAAGTTGTCAGCAGATTGGACTTGTGTGTTATTATATTCCCTCTTCGGTTGTGTGCGGTGTGTGTTGCAGGTCCGGATACAATCAATTCGTCTGCAGACTAGTCGGGAGTTCGGAAGGAGGAACCCGCCTTGCAATGCCAAAGACAACACTACGCGCCGGATACCTTGTCATTGAAGCCAGGTTCAGGGGCTACTGAGGGAGTCCTGGACTAATGGGTCCTCGGGCATCCGGCCTGTTGTCTATGGGCCGGACTGATGGGCTATGAAGATATGAAGACCGAAGAATGTACCCGTGTCCGGATAGGACTCTCCTTGGCGTGGAAGGCAAGCTTGGCGAATAACAATGAATATTCCATCTTATGTAACCGACTCTATGTAACCCTAGATCCCCCCGGTGTTTATATAAACCGGAGGGTGTAGTCCGGAAAGGATATACTCAATACCTTAGTCATACAGGCTAGACTTCTAGGGTTTAGGCATTACGATCTCGTGGTAGATTAACTCTTGTAATACTCGTATTCATCAATATCAATCAAGAAGGACGTAGGGTATTACCTCCATCAAGAGGGCCCGAACCTGGGTAAAACTTCATGTCCCCTGTCTCCTGTTACCATCAACCTTAGACGCACAGTTCAGGACCCCCACCCGAGATCCGCTGGTTTTGACACCGAGAGCGGCCCCGTCTCCCTTCACCCTATAAATAGAGGGGTGGTGGGAGGGCAGCCGAACCCCTTCCCTGGCGCAGCCCTCCCCCTGTCCAACACCTCATCCTCCTCCTCCTCCTCCGTAGTGCTTGGCGAAGCCCTGCCGGAGAACTGCAAGCTCCACCACAAAGCCGTCGTGCTGCTGGAGCTCTCCCTCAACTTCTCCTCTCCCCTTGCTATATCAAGAGCTAGTTCTATGCATAGATTCTATGCACGAGTAGAACACAAAGTAGTTGTGGGTGATGATTTGTTCAATTTGCTTATCGTTACTAGTCTTATCTTGATTCGGCGGCATTGTGGGATGAAGAGGCCCGGATCGACTTTACACGTACGCTTACACTTACGTGAGACTGGTTCCACCGACTGACATGCACTTGATGCAGAAGGTGGCTAGCGGGTGTCTGTCTCTCCCACTTCAGTCAGATCGGATTTGATGAAAAGGGTCCTTATGAAGGGTAAATAGCAATTGGCATATCACCGTTGTGGCTTTTGCATAGGTAAGAAGCGTTCTTGCTAGAAACCCATAGCAGCCACGTAAAACATGCAATAACAATTAGAGGACGTCTAACTTGTTTTTGCAGGGTATGCTATGTGATGTGATATGGCCAAAAGGATGTGATGAATGATATATGTGATGTATGAGGTTGATCATGTTCCTGTAATAGGATTCACGACTTGCATGTTGATGAGTATGACAACTGGCAGGAGCCATAGGAGTTGTCTTAATTTATTGTATGACCTGCATGTCAACGAAAATGCCATGTAATTACTTTACTTTATTGCTAACCGTTAGCCATAGTAGTAGAAGTAATAGTTGTCGAGACAACTTCATGAAGACACGATGATGGAGATCATGGTGTCATGCCGGTGATGATGGTGCCTTGAAGATGGAGATCAAAGGCGCAAGATGATATTGGTCATATCATGTCACTTTATGATTTGCATGTGATGTTTGTCTTGTTTACATCTTATTTGCTTAGAACGACAGTAGCATAAATAAGATGATCCCTCACTAAAATTTCAAGAAAAGTGTCCCCCCTAACTGTGCACCGTTGCGAAGGTTCATTGTTTCGAAGCACCACGTGATGATCGGGTGTGATAGATTCTAACATTCGCATACAACGGGTATAAGCTAGATTTACACATGCAAAATACTTAGGTTGACTTGACGAGCCTAGCATGTACAGACATGGCCTCGGAACATGAGAGACTGAAAGGTCGAACATAAGTCGTATAGTAGGTATGATCAACATGGATATGTTCACCGTTGATGACTAGTCCGTCTCACGTGATGATCCGATACGGCCTAGTCGCCTCGGATCATGTATCACTTAGATGACTAGAGGAATGTCTATCTGAGTGGGAGTTCATTAAGTAATTTGATTATATGAACTTAACTATCATGAACTTAGTCTAAAATGTCTTGACAATATATCTTGTAGATCAAATGGCCCACGCTAATGTTGCCCTCGACTTCAACGCATTCTTTGAGAAAACCAAGCTGAAAGACGATGGTAGCAACTATACGGATTGGGTCCGTAACTTGAGGATTATCCTCATAGCTGCCAAGAATTCATATGTCCTTGAAGCACCGCTAGGTGACACACCCATTTTTGCAGCAACTTAAGACATTATGAACGCCTCGCAGTCGCGTAATGATGATTACTCCCTGGTTTAGTGTGACATGCTTTACAACTTAGAACCGGGGCTCCAAAAGTGTTTTGAGCATCACAGAGCATATGAGATGTTCCAAGAGCTGAAAATGGTTTTCCAAGCTCATGCCCGGGACGAGAGATATGAAGTCTCCGACAAGTTCTACAGTTGTAAGATGGAGGAAAAAAGTTCTGTTAGCGAGCATATACTAAAAATGTCTGGGTTGCACAACTGCTTGTCTCAGCTGGTAGTTAATCTTCCAGATGACTCGGTCATTGACAGGATCCTCCAATCGCTTCCACCTAGCTACAAGAGCTTTGTGATGAACTACAATATGCAAGGGATGGAGAAGTCCATTCCTGAGTTATATTCAATGTTGAAATCAGCGGAGGTGGAAATCAAAAAGGAACATCAAGTGTTGATGGTGAATAAAACCACTAGTTTCAAGAAAGGCAAGGGTGAGAAGAACTTCAAGAAGGACGGCAAGGGAGTTGCCGCACCCGATAAATCAGTTGCCGGGAAGAAGCCAAAGAATGGACCCAAGCCCAAGACTCAGTGCTTTTATTGCAAGGGAAATGGTCACTTGGAGCGGAACTGCCCCAAGTACTTAGCGGATAAGAAGGCCAGCAACGCCAAAGGTATATGTGATATACATATTATTGATGTGTACCTTACCAGCGCTCGTAGTAGCTCATGGGTATTTTATACAGGTGTGGTTGCTCATATTTGTAACTCAAAACAGGAGCTGCGGAATAAGCAGAGGCTGGTGAAGGACGAGGTGACGATGCGCGTCGGGAATGGTTCCAAGGTCGATGTGATCGACGTCGGCACACTACCTCTACATCTACCTACGGGATTAGTTTTAAACCTCAATAATTGTTATTTAGTGCCAGCTTTGAGCATGAACATTGTATCCGGATCTCGTTTAATGCGAGATGGCTACTCATTTAAATCCGAGAACAATGGTTGTTCCATTTATATGAGAGATATGTTTTATGGTCATGCCCCACTGGTCAATGGTTTATTTTTGTTTAATCTCGAACGTGATGTTACACATATTCATAGTATGAATGCCAAAAGATGTAAGGTTGATAGTGATAGTCTCACATAATTGTGGCACCCGCCTTGGTCACATTGGTGTCAAACGCATGAAGAAACTCCATGTAGATGGACTTTTGGAGTCTCTTGGTTATGAATCATTTGACACGTGCAAACCATGCCTCATTAGCAAAATGACCAAGACTCCGTTCTCCAGAACAATGGAGCGAGCAACCAACTTATTGGAAATCATACATACTGCTGTGTGCGGTCCAATGAGCGTTGAGGCTCGCGGTGGCTGTCGTTATGTTCTCACCCTCACTGATGACTTAAGCAGATATGGGTATGTCTACTTAATGAAACAGAAGACTGAGACCTTTGAAAAGTTCAACGAATTCCAGAGCAAGGTAGAGAATCAACATGACAGGAAAATAAAGTTTTTACGATCAGATCATCGAGGAGAATACCTGACTCATGAGTTTGGCACGCACCTAAGGAAATGTTTATTTTTTCACAACTCACGCCGCCTGGAACACCTTAGCGAAATGGTGTGTCCGAACATCGTAATCGCACTCTATTGGATATGGTGCGATCTATGATGTGTCTTACCGATCTACCGCTGTCATTTTGGGGTTATGCTTTAGAGACTGCCGCATTCACTTTAAATAGGGCTCCGTCGAAATCCATTGAGACGACACCGTATGAATTATGGTTTGGAAATAAACCGAAGCTGTTGTTTCTGAAAGTTTGGGGATGCGATGCTTATGTCAAGAAACTTCAACCTGAAAAGCTCGAACCCAAGTCGGAAAAATGCGTCTTCATAGGATACCCTAAGGAAACTATTGGGTATATACCTTCTACCTCAGATCCGAAGGAAAGATCTTTGTTGCAAAGAATGGATCCTTTCTAGAGAAAGAGTTTCTCTCGAAAGAAGTAAGTGGGAGGAAAGTAGAACTTGATGAGGTACTGCCTCTTGAACCGGAGAGTAGCACAGCTCAGGAAGATGTTTCTGTGGTGCCTGCGTCGACTAGAGAAAAAGTTAATGATGATGATCATGAAACTTTGGATCAAGTTGCTACTAAACTTCCTAGGTCCACAAGGACACGTTCCGCAATTGCCGCATTCTATGATTATGAGATATGGCAAATGGACGTCAAAACGTCATTCCTTAATGGTTTCCTTAAGGAAGAATTGTATATGATGCAGACGGAAGGTTTTGTCGATCCTAAGAATGCTGACAAGGTATGCAAGCTCCAGCGCTCCATCTATGGGCTGGTGCAAGCATCTCGGAGTTGGAGCATTTGATTTGATGAAATGATCAAAGCGTTTGGGTTTATGCAGACTTATGGAGAAGCCTGTGTTTACAAGAAAGTGAGTGGGAGCTCTGTAGCATTTCTCATTTTATATGTGGATGACTTACTATTGATGGGAAATGTTATAGAACTTTTCGAAAGCATAAAGGCCTACTTGAATAAGTGTTTTTCAATGAAGGACCTTGGAGAAGTTGCTTACATATTAGGCATCAAGATCTATACAGATAGATCGAGAGGCCTCATTGGTCTTTCGCAAAGCACATATCTTGACAAGATATTGAAGAAGTTCAATATGGATCAGTCCAAGAAGGGGTTCTTTCCTATATTGCAAGGTGTGCGATTGAGCACGGATCAATGCCTGACCTTGGCAGAAGATAGAGAAAAGATGAGTGTCATCCCCTATGCCTCAGCCATAGGGTCTATTATGTATACCATGTTGTGTACCAGACCTGATGTGATACTTGCCGTAAGTTTGGTAGGGAGGTACCAAAGTGATCCCGGTATGGAACACTAGACAACGGTCAAGAATATCCTGAAGTACCTGAAAAGGACTAAGGATATGTTTCTTGTTTATGGAGGTGACGAAGAGCTCGTCGCAAAGGGTTACGTCGATGCTAGCTTAGACACAGATCTGTATGACTCCAAGTTACAAACCGGATACATGTACATTTTGAATGGTGGGGCAGTCAGCTGGTGCAGTTGCAAGCAAAGCGTCATGGCAGGATCTACATGTGAAGCGAAGCACATAGCTACTTCGGAGGCAACACATGAAGCACTCTGGATGAAGGAGTTCATCACCGACCTAGGAGTCATTCCCAATGTGTCAGGCCCGGTGACTCTCTTCGGTGACAACACTAGAGCTATTGCCCTTGCCAAGGAGCCCAGGTTTCACAATAAGACTAGGCATATCAAGCGTCGCTTCAACTCCATTCGTGAATATATTCAAGATGAAGACATAGATATTTGTAAAGTGCATACAGATCTAAATGTCGCAGATCCGTTGACTAAACCTCTTCCACGAGGAAAACATGATCAACACCAAAACTCTATGGGTGTTCGATTCATCACAATGTAACTAGATTATTGACTCTAGTGCAAGTGGGAGACTGTTGGAAATATGCCCTGGAGGCAATAATAAAGTGGTTATTATTATATTTCCTTGTTCATGATAATTGTCTATTTTTCATGCTATAATTGTATTAACCGGAAACCGTAATACATGTGTTAATGCATAGATCATAATATGTCCCTAGTAAGCCTCTAGTTAACTAGCTCGTTGATCAATAGATGGTCATGGTTTCCTGACCATGGACATTGGATGTCGTTGATAATGGGATCACATCATTAGGGGAATGATGTGATGGACAAGACCCAATCCTAAGCGTAGCACAAGATCGTGTAGTTCATTTGCTAAAGCTTTTCTAATGTCAAGTATCATTTCCTTAGACCATGAGATTTTGCAACTCTCGGATATCGTAGGAATGCTTTGGGTGTACCAAACATCACAACGTAACTGGGTGGCTATAAAGGTGCACTACAGGTATCTCCAAAAGTATCTGTTGGGTTGGCACGAACCGAGACTGGGATTGTTCACTCCATATGAAGGAGAGGTATCTCTGGGCCCACTCGGTAATGCATCATCATAACGAGTGTCGGGGGAAACGACACTATAGGATCACAGGGAATCCCTTCTATGGTTGGCAGGCGCGGGGCTGTGGAAATCCGGGTTTAGAAGATCAACACAGGGGAATTTATCCAGGTTCAGGCCGCAAGTGATGCGCAATACCCTACTCCTACTGGTTTGTGTTTATCTGGTGTTCTTGGACTATCTACAAAGCGCGTAGGGTCCAAAAAGTCTAAATCCTTCTCTAGTATGCCTCGGCCCTCCTTTTATAGCCAAAGGGGTTGCCACAGTGGCACACGGGAGGTGGAAAGTTCGTACTATACACACGTCTATCGCCTGGCACCGTAGGACAAACGCATTTAATGCGCTGCTGACGTGCCCTCTCACTTTATCGGGGACGGCAAGGAAGCTCATCTCGTCCGTCGCCGCCTCGTCTCGCTCTGACGCGCGTCCAGGCTGACTAGGCATGCAGCGCCATGCTAGCTGGCCGGCTGCTGAGTTGGTGCGGTGGCAGAGTCTTCACGAAGATCTGCATGCTAACACGCAGGTGCTTGCTGAGTTGGCCTGGAAGCTGCACGTCGCCGCGCAGGTGCCTGCCTTGTTGGTGGGTTTACTGCTGTGTTGGAATTGCGGTGGAGCCTAATACGTCCCCAACGTATCTATAATTTTTTATTGTTCCACGCTATTATATTATCCATCTAGGATGTTTTATATGCATTTATATGCTATTTTATATGATTTTTGGGACTAACCTATTAACCTAGAGCCTAGTGCCAGTTTCTGTTTTTTCTGTGTTTTTGAGTTTTATAGAAAAGGAATGCCAAACGGAGTCCAATTGACGTGCCAAGTTTTGATAATTTTTATGGACCAAAAGAAGCCCCCGGAGTAAGAGAGTTGGGCTAGAAGAGTCCCAAGCCATCCACGAGGGTGGGGCGCACCCTTCCCCCTGGGCGCCCCCCCTATCTCGTGGACGACTCGGGGACCCCCCTGACGTGAGACCTACGCCAAAAATTCATATAAATACAGAATCCTCCAGAAAATAACCTAGATCCGGATTTACGCCACCGCAAGCCCCTGTAGCCACCAAAAACCAATCCGGAGCCTGTTCCGGCACCCTGCCGGAGGGGGGATCCCTTACCGGTGGCCATCTTCATCATCCCGTCGCTCTCCATGATGAGGAGGGAGTAGTTCACCCTTGGGGCTGAGGGTATGTACCAGTAGCTATGTGTTTGATCTCTCTCTCTCTCCTGTGTTCTTGATTCGGCACAATCTTGATGTATCACGAGCTTTGCTATTATAGTTGGATCTTATGATGTTTCTCCCCCTCTACTCTCTTGTAATGGATTGAGTTTTCCCTTTGAAGTTATCTTATCGGATTATTCTTTAAGTATTTGAGAACACTTGATGTATGTCTTGCATGCGCTTATCTGTGGTGACAATGGGATATTCACGTGATCTACTTGATGTCTGTTTTGGTGATCAACTTGCGGGTTCAGTGACCTTGTGAACTTATGCATAGGAGTTGGCACACGTTTTCGTCTTGACTCTCTGGTAGAAATTTTGGGGCACTCTTTGAAGTACTTTGTGTTGCTTTGAATAGATGAATCTGAGATTGTGTGATGCATATCGTATAATCATACCCATGGATACTTGTAGTGACATTGGAGTATCTAGGTGACATTAGGGTTTTGGTTGATGTGTGTCTTAGGGTGTTATTCTAGTACGAACTCTAGGATAGATCGAACGGAAAGAATAGCTTCGTGTTATTTTACTATGGACTCTTGAATAGATCGATCAGAAAGGATAACTTTGAGGTGGTTTCGTACCCTACAATAATCTCTTCGTTTGTTCTCCGCTATTAGTTTCTTTGGAGTGACTCTTTTGTTGCATGTTGAGGGATATTTATATGATCCAATTATGTTATTATTGTTGAGAGAACTTGCACTAGTGAAAGTATGAACCCTAGGCCTTGTTTCCTAGCATTGCAATACCGTTTTCGCTCACTTTTATCATTAGTTACCTTGATGTTTTTATAATTTCAGATTATAAAAACCTATATCTACCATCCATATTGCACTTGTATCACCATCTCTTCGCCGAACTAGTGCACCTATAAAATTACCATTGTATTGGGTGTGTTGGGGACACAAGAGACTCTTTGTTATTTGGTTGCAGGGTTGTTTGAGAGGACCATCTTCATCCTATGCCTCCCATGGATTGATAAACCTTAGGTCATCCACTTGAGGGAAATTTGCTATTGTCCTACAAACCTCTACACTTGGAGGCCCAACAACGTCTACAAGAAGAAGGTTGTGTAGTAGACATCAAGCTCTTTTCTGGCGCCGTTGCCGGGGAGGTTAGTCCTTGAAGGTGTATCTTTAGATCTTGCAATCGAATCTTTTTGTTTCTTTTTTTATCACTAGTTTAGTCTATAAAAGAAAACTACAAAAATGGAATCGAGGTTGCCTCATATGCTTCATCTTTTTAATATCTTTCATGAAAATGATGGAAAGGAAAATTGTGCTCAAGTGTTAGAAGAAGAATGTATTAAAATGTTTGGCACTAAATCTTTGGATGATGAGCATGATTGCAATGTTGTTAGTATGAATCCTTTGAATATCCATGACGCTAAAGATATGCAAAGCCACAAGCTTGGGTATGCTATGTTTGATGAAGATGATACTTTTTGTCTCCCAAGTTTTGATGAGCAAATTTACCATGATGACAGAATGCCTCCTATCTATGATGATTATTGTGATGACATGTATGCTATAGAGAATAATGATAACAGTGAAACTTGTCATCTTGATTTCAATTTTTAATCCCATTATAGTTATTTTGTTGAATTTGCTCCCACTATTCCGAATGAGAAGAATTTTTCTTATGTGGAGAGTAGTAAATTTTCTATGCTTATGAATCATGAAAAGAATGCTTTATGAGATGGTTATATTGTTGAATTCATTCATGATGCCACTGAAAATTATTATGAGAGAGGAACATATGCTTTTACATATTGCAATAATATGAAGTTTCCCCTCTATGTGTTGAAAATCTTGAAGTTATGCTTGTTTTGCTTTCCTATGCTAGTTGATTCTTGTTCCCACAAGTTGTTTGCTCACAAAATCCCTATGCATAGGAAGTGGGTTAGACTTAAATGTGCTTGTCATATGCTTCATGATGCTCCCGTTATGTCTCAATTTTTATCTTTTATGTGAGCATCATTGAAATTATCATACCTAACTAAAATGGCAATAAAGAAAAGCGCTTGTTGGCAGACAACCCAACTTTTACCCCTACTGTTTTTGTGTGTCCTCATGATTAAGCTACAGTAGTAATCATGTTTTATAGCTTTCGTTTCAATAAAGTGCCAAGTAAACCCTTTAGGATCTTCTTGGTGATTGTTGTTTGATCTTGCTGATAAAAATAGAAAGTATGCGCTCACGAAAATAATTATCATTTTTTACCAGAGAGCGGTAAAATACTAATTCCAACTGCAGTAGATCAATATAATTTTTATCCTCGTCGTCCTAATTTTTCAGAATTTTTGGAGTTACAGAAGTATTCCAAATCTCCAGATTACTACAGACAGTTCTGTTTTTGATAGATTCTGTTTTCTATGTGTTGTTTGCTTATTTTGATGAATCTATGAGTAGTATCGGAGGGTATGAACCATAGAGACGTTGAAATACAGTAGACATTACACCAATATGAATTTAGAATGAGTTCACAACAGTACCTAAGTGGTGATTTATTTTCTTATACTAACGGAGCTTCGAGTTTTCTGTTAACTTTTGTATTGTGAAGTTTTCAAGTTTTCGGTAAAGATT
Source organism: Triticum monococcum (assembly GCA_034509565.1). NCBI lineage: Eukaryota > Viridiplantae > Streptophyta > Magnoliopsida > Poales > Poaceae > Triticum > Triticum monococcum. The sequence continues at coordinate 196,158,914 of CM067842.1, read as the reverse complement.
TGATGGACTATGGAATAAGGAGTGGAAAGAGCCTAAGCTTGGGGATGCCCAAGGCACCACAAGGTAATATTCAAGAACAACCAAGAGACTAAGCTTGGGGATGCCTCGGATGGCATCCCCTCTTTCGTCTTCGTTCATCGGTAACCTTACTTGGAGCTATATTTTTATTCACCACATGATATGTGTTTTGCTTGGAGCGTCATTTTATTTTATTTTGTTTTGCTTGCTGTTTGAATAATATCCCAAGATATGAAATTATTAAATGTTAGAGAGTCTTCACATAGTTGCATAACTATTCAACTACTCATTGATCTTCACATATATCTTTTGAAGTAGTTTGTCGTTTTCTCTAGTGCTTCACTTATATCTTTTAGAGCACGACAGTAGTTTTATTTTATAGAAATTATTGATCTCTCATGCTAAAATTATAGTATTTTGAGAGTCTTTTAGAACAGCATGGTAATTTGCTTTGGTTATGAAACTAGTCCTAATATGATGGGCATCCAAGATGGGTATAATAAAAAATTTCATATAGAGTGCATTGAATACTATGAGAAGTTTGATACTTGCTAATTGTTTTGAGATATAAAGATGGTGATATTAGAGTCATGCTAGTTGAGTAATTGTGAAATTGAGAAATACTTGTGTTGAGGTTTGCAAGTCCTATAGCATGCATGTATGGTAACCGTTGCGTGACAAATTTGAAGCATGAGGTGTTCTTTGATTGCCTTCCTTATGAGTGACGGTCGGGGACGAGCGATGGTCTTTTCCTACCAATCTATCCCCCTAGGAGCATGCGCGTAGTGCTTGGTTTTGATGACTTGTAGATTTTTGCAATAAGTATGTGAGTTCTTTATGACTAATGTTGAGTCCATGGATTATACACAATCTCACGCTTCCAGTATTGCTAGCCTCTTTGGTACCGTGCATGCCCTTTCTCACCTTGAGAGTTGGTGCAAACTTCGCCGGTGCATCCAAACCCCGTGATATGATATGCTCTATCACACATAAGCCTCCTTATATCTTCCTCAAAACAGCCACCAGACCTACCTATTATGGCATATCCATAGCCATTCCGAGATATATTGCCATGCAACTTTCCACCGTTCCGTTTATTCCGAGATATATCATCATTTTTAGAGCATTGTCCCAAGTGAGGAAAGGATGATGGTGTTGGGGAACATTGCAGAAAACAAAAAAAAATTCCTACGTTTTCACCAAGATCCATCTATGAGTTCATCTAGCAACGAGTGATCGGATGCATCTACATACCTTTGTAGATTGCGAGTGGAAGCGTTCAAGAGAACGGGGATGAGGGAGTCGTACTCGACGTGATCCAAATCACCGGAGATCCTAGCGCCGAACGGACGGCACCTCCGCGTTCAACACATGTACGGTCAGCGTGACGTCTCCTCCTTGATCCAGCAAGGGGGAAGGAGAGGTTGATGAAGATCCAGCAGCACGACGGCGTGGTGGTGGATGCAGCAGTCACCGCAGCAGGGCTTCGCCGTTCTTCTGCGAGAGGGAGAGGTGTAGCAGGGGAGAGGGAGGCGCCAAGAGTTCTGGGTGCGGCTGCCCCTCCCTCCCCCCCTTTATATAGCCCCCCCTGGGGGGGCGCCGGCCCTTGGAGATTGAATCTCCCAAGGGGGTCGGCGGCCAAGGGGGTGGAGTACCCCCCAAGGCAAGTGGGGCGCCCCCACCCTAGGGTTTCCAACCCTAGGCGCAGGGGTGGGCCAAGGGGAGCGCACCAGCCCACTATGGGCTGGTTCCCCTCCCCACTTCAGCCCATGGGGCCCTCCGGGATGGGTGGCCCCACCCGGTGGACCCCCGGGACCCTTCCGGTGGTCCCGGTACAATACCGGTGACCCCCGAAACTCTCCCGATGGCCGAAACTGCACTTCCGATATATAATTCTTCACCTCTGGACCATTCCGGAACTCCTCGTGACGTACGGGATCTCATCCGGGACTCCGAACAACTTTTGGGTTACTGCATACTCATATCTCTACAACCCTAGCGTCACCGAACCTTAAGTGTGTAGACCCTACGGGTTCGGGAGACATGTAGACATGACCGAGACGACTCTCCGGTCAATAACCAACGGCGGGATTTGGATACCCATGTTGGCTCCCACATGCTCCTCGATGATCTCATCGGATGAACCACGATGTCGAGGATTCAAGCAACCCCGTGTACAATTCCCTTTGTCAATCGGTACGTTACTTGCCCGAGATTCGATCGTCGGTATCCCAATACCTCGTTCAATCTCGTTACCGGCAAGTCACTTTACTCGTACCGTAACGCATGATCCCGTGACCAGACATTTGGTCACTTTGAGCTCATTATGATGATGCATTACCGAGTGGGCCCAGAGATACCTCTCCGTCATACGGAGTGACAAATCCCAGTCTCGATTCGTGCCAACCCAACAGACACTTTTGGAGACACCTGTAATGTACCTTTATAGTCACCCAGTTACGTTGTGACGTTTGGTACACCCAAAGCACTCCTACGGTATCCGGAAATTACACGATCTCATGGTCTAAGGAAAAGATACTTGACATTGGAAAAACTCTAGCAAACGAACTATACGATCTTGTGCTATGTTTAGGATTGGGTCTTGTCCATCACATCATTCTCCTAATGATGTGATCTCATTATCAATGACATCCAATGTCCATAGTTAGGAAACCATGACTATCTGTTGATCAACGAGCTAGTCAACTAGAGGCTTACTAGGGACATGTTTGGTGTATATGTATTCACACATGTATTACGATTTCCGGATAACACAATTATAGCATGAATAAAAGACAATCATCATGAACAAGGAAATATAATAATAATCCTTTTATTATTGCCTCTAGGGCATATTTCCAATAGATGGAGACTATGATTCCCCCACAAGTCGGGATGAGACTCCGAATGAAAAAAAGAGGCCATAAAAAAAGAGAAGGCCCCAAAAAAATGAGAGAAAAATAGAGAAGGGACAATGTTACTATCCTTTTACCACACTTGTGCTTCAAAGTAGCACCATGATCTTCATGATAGAGAGTCTCTCATTTTGTCACTTTCATATACTAGTGGGAATTTTTCATTATAGAACTTGGCTTGTATATTCCAATGATGGGCTTCCTCAAAATGCCCTAGGTCTTCGTTAGCAGGCAAGTTGGATGCACACCCACTTAGTTTCTTTTGTTGAGCTTTCATACATTTGTAGCTCTAGTGCATCTATTGGCAATCCCTACTCCTCGCATTGACATCAATTGATGGGCATCTCCATAGCCCGTTGATTAGCCATGTCGATGTGAGACTTTCACCCTTTTTGTCTTCTCCACACAACCTCCATCATCATATTCTGTTCCACCTATAGTGCTATGTCCATGGCTCACGCTCATGTATTGCGTGAAAGTTGAAAAAGTTTTAGAATACTAAAGATGAAACAATTGCTTGGCTTGTCATCGAGGTTGTGCATGATGGGAGCATTTTGTGTGACAAAAATGAAGCATGGCCAAACTATATGATTTCGTAGGGATGAGCTTTCTTTGGCTATGTTATTTTGAGAGGACATAATTTCTTGGTTAGTATGCTTCAAGTATTATTGTTTTTGTCAATATTAAACTTTTGTCTTGAATCTTATGGATCTGAATATTCTTGCCACAATAAATAAGATTACATTGATGAATATGTTAGGTAGCATTCCACATCAAAAATTCTGTTTTTATCATTTACCTACTCGAGGACGAGCATGAATTAAGCTTGGGGGTGCTTGATACGTCTCCAACGTATCTATAATTTTTTATTGTTCCATGCTATTATATTATCCATCTAGGATGTTTTACATGCATTTATATGCTATTTTATATGATTTTTGGGACTAACCTATTAACCTAGAGCCCAGTGCCAGTTTCTGTTTTTTCCTTGTTTTTTGAGTTTTACAGAAAAGGAATACCAAACGGAGTTCAATTGACGTGCCAATTTTTGATGATTTTTTATGGACCAAAAGAAGCCCCCGGAGTAAAAGAGTTGGGCCAGAAGAGTCCAGAGCCATCCACGAGGGTGGGGGGCGCGCCCTACTTCCCTGGGTGCGCCCCCTATCTCGTGGATGACTCGGGGATCCCCCTGACATGAGACCTACACCAAAAATTCCTATAAATACAGAAACCTCCAAAAAATAACCTAGATTAGGAGTTCCGCTGCCGCAAGCCCCTGTAGCCATCAAAAATAAATCGGGACCCTGTTTCGGCACCCTGCCGGAGGGGGGATCCCTCACCGGTGGCCATCTTCATCATCCTGGCGCTCTCCATGACGAGGAGGGAGTAGTTCACCCTCGGGGCTGAGGGTATGTACCAGTAGCTATGTGTTTGATCTCTCTCTCTCTCTCTCTCTCTCTCTCTCTCTCTCTCGTGTTCTTGATTCGGCACAATCTTGATGTATTGCGAGCTTTGCTATTATAGTTAGATATTATGATGTTTCTCCCCTCTACTCTCTTGTAATGGATTGAGTTTTCCCTTTGAAGTTATCTTATCGGATTGAGTCTTTAAGGATTTGAGAACACTTGATGTATGTCTTGCATGTGTTATCTATGGCTACAATGGGATATTCACGTGATCTACTTGATGTATGTTTTGGTGATCAACTTGCGGGTTCAGTGACCTTGTGAACTTATGCATAGGGGTTGGCACACGTTTTCGTCTTGACTCTCCGGTAGAAACTTTGGGGCACTCTTCGAAGTACTTTGTGTTGGTTTGAATAGATGAATCTGATATTGTGTGATGCATATCGTAAAATCATACCCATGGATACTTGTTGTGACATTGGAGTATCTAGGTCACATTAGGGTTTTGATTGATGTGTGTCTTAAGGTGTTATTCTAGTACGAACTCTAGGATAGATCGAACGGAAAGAATAGCTTCGTGTTATTTTACTACGGACTCTTGAATAGATCGATCTAAAAGGATAACTTTGAGGTGGTTTCGTACCCTACAATAATCTCTTCGTTTGTTCTCTGCTATTAGTTTCTTTGGAGTGACTCTTTGTTGCATGTTGAGGGATAGTTTAATGATCCAATTATGTTATTATTGTTGAGAGAACTTGCACTAGTGAAAGTATGAACCCTAGGCTTTGTTTCCTAGCATTGCAATACCGTTTTCGCTCACTTTTATCATTAGTTATCTTGCTGTTTTTATAATTTCAGATTACAAAAACCTATATCTACCATCCATATTGCACTTGTATCACCATCTCTTCGCCGAACTAGTGCACCTATACAATTTACCATTGTATTGGGTGTGTGATACATCCATTTTGCATCATGCTTTTATATAGATATTTATTGCATTATGGGCTGTTATTACACATTATGTCACAATACTTATGCCTATTCTCTCTTATTTTACAAGGTTTACATGAAGAGGGAGAATGCCGACAGCTGGGATTCTGGGCTGGAAAAGGAGCGAATATTATAGACCTATTCTGCACAGCTCCAAAAGTCCTGAAACTTCACGGAAGTTATTTCCAGAATATATAAAAAATATTGAGCGAAGAAAGTTCCAGAGGGGGGCCACACCCTGGCCACAAGGGTGGGGGCGCGCCCTACCCCCCTAGGCATGCCCCCCTGTCTCGTGGGCCCCCTAGTGGCCCTCTGATGCCCATCTTATGCTACATGAGTTCTTTCGTCGAGGAAAAAAATCATAAGCAAGCTTACGGGACGAAACTCCGCCGCCACGAGGCGGAACCTTAGCGAAACCAATCTAGGGCTCCGGCAGAGCTGTTCTGTCGGGGAAACTTCCCTTCGGGAGGGGGAAATCATCACCATCGTCATCACCAATGATCCTCTCATCGGGAGGGGGGCAGTCTCCATCAACATCTTCACCAGCACCATCTCATCTCAAACCCTAGTTCATCTCTTGTATCCAATCTTTGTCTCAAAACCTCAGATTGGTACCTGTGGGTTTCTAGTAGTGTTGATTACTCCTTGTAGTTTATGCTAGTTGGTTTACTTGGTGGAAGATCATATGTTCAGATCCATTATGCATATTAATACCCCTCTGATTATGAACATGAATATGCTTTGTGAGTAGTTACGTTTGTTCCTGGGGACATGGGAGAAGTCTTCCTATTAGTAGGCATGTGAATTTGGTATTCGTTCGATAATTTGATGAGATGTATGTTGTCATCCCTCTAGTGGTGTCATGTGAACATCGACTACATGACACTTCACCATTGGTTGGTCTTAGAGGGAGGCATTGGGAAGTAATAAGTAGATGATGGGTTGCTAGAGTAACAGAAGCGTAAACCCTAGTTTATGCATTGCTTCGTAAGAGGCTGATTTGGATCCATATGTTTCACGCTATGTTTAGGTTTACCTTAATACTTCTGTTGTAGTTGTGGATGCTTGCAATGGGGGTTAATCATAAGTGGGATGCTTGCCCAAGTAAGGACAGCACCCAAGCACCGGTCCACCCACATATCAGATTATCAAAGTACTGAACGTGAATCATATGAACGTGATGAAAACTAGCTTGACAATAATTCCCATGTGTCCTCGGGAGCGCTTTACTTCATATAAGAGTTTGTCCAGGCTTGTCCTTTGCTACAAAAAGGATTGGGCCATCTTGCTGCACCTTACTTAATTTTATTACTTGCTACTCATTACAAATTACCTTATCACAAAACTATCTGTTACCGATAATTTCAGTGCTTGCAGAGAATACCTTACTGAAAACTGCTTATCATTTCCTTCTGCTCCTTGTTGGGTTCGACACTCTGACTTATCGAAAAGCTACGATAGATCCCATATACTTGTGGGTCATCAAGACTCTTTTCTGGTGCCGTTGCTGGGGAGTGAAGCGCCTTTGGTAGGTGGAATTTGGTAAGGAAAATTTACATAGTGTGCTGAAATTTACTGTCACTTGTTACTATGGAACATAATCCTTTGAGGGGCTTGTTCGGGGTATCTTCACCCTGACCAGTAGAGCAAAGAGTTGATCCTCAACCTACTAAACCTACTAAAAATGTTTACTTTGACATTCCTTTAGGTATGATAGAGAAACTGCTCGCTAATCCTTTTGCAGGTGATGGAACATTGCATCCTGATTTACACTTAATCTATGTGGATGAAGTTTGTGGATTATTTAAGCTTGCAGGTATGCCCGATGATGTTATCAAGAAGAAGGTCTTCCCTTTATCTTTGAAGGGAGATGCATTGACATGGTATAGGCTATATGATGATATGGGATCATGGGACTACAAGCGATTGAAATTGGAATTCCATCAGATGTTTTATCCTATGCATCTTGTTCATTGTGATCATAATTGCATATATAATTTTTGGCCTCGCAAAGGAGAAAGCATGCTCAATCTTGGGGGAGGCTTAAGTCAATGTTATATTCATGCCCCAATCATGAGCTCTCAAGAGAAATGATTATTCAAAAAAATTATGCTCGGCTTTCTCTCAGCAATCGCTCCATGCTCGATACTTCTTATACTGAATCTTTTATGATGAAGACTATTGAATTCAAATGGGATTTATTGGAAAGAAATAAACGCAACTCTGAAGATTGGGACCTCGACGAAGGTAAGTAGTCAAGTATAACACCTAAGTTTGATTGTGTTACGTCTTTTATGGATACCGATGCTTTTCATGAATTTAGCACTAAATATGGACTTGACTCTGGGATAGTAGCTTCCTTTTGTGAATCCTTTGCTACTCATGTTGATCTCCCTAAGGAGAAGTGGTTTAAATATAATCCTCCCATTGAAGTAAAAGTATTTGCACCTATTAAAATTGAAGAAAAGACTATCACTTATAATGATCCTGTTGTTCCTACTGCTTATGTTGAGAAACCACCTTTCCCTGTTAGAATAAAGGATCATGCTAAAGTTTCAACTGTAGTCAAAAAAAGTAATATTAGGACACACAAACCCCCAGAGCAAGTTAAAGTTGAACCTAAGATTGCTATGGTTAAAGATCTCTTGGCTGATAATATTGATGGGCATGTTATTTATTTTTGTGATGAGACTGCTAGAATTGCTAGACCTGATACTAAACATAAACATAGACCTGTTGTAGGCATGCCTGTTATTTCTGTTAAAATAGGAGATCATTGCTATCATGGCTTATGTGATATGGGTGCTAGTGCAAGTGCAATACCTCATTCCTTATACAAAGAAATTATGCATGATATTGCACCTACTGAGGTAGAAGATATCGATGTTACCATTAAGCTTGCCAATAGAGATACTATTTCACCAATTGGGATTGTTAGAGATGTTGAAGTCTTCTGTGGGAAGGTTAAATATCCTGCTGATTTTCTTGTTCTTGGTTCCCCACAAGATAGCTTTTGTCCCATTATATTTCGTAGACCCTTCTTGAATACTGTTAATGCTAAGATAGATTGCAATAAGGATATTGTTTCTATTGGTTTAGGGGATATGTCTCACGAGTTTAATTTTGCTAAGTTTCATAGACAACCCCGTGATGAAGAATTTCCTAGTGAAGACGAAATAATTGGTCTTGCTTCTACTACCGTGCCTCCCACTGATCCTTTAGAACAATATTTGCTAGACCATGAAAATGATATGTTTATGAATGAAAGAAGGGAAATAGATGAAGTACTCTTTAAACAGGGACCTATTCTGAAGCACAATTTGCCTGTTGCAATCCTAGGGGATCCTCCTCCACCCAAGGGTGATCCCGTGTTTGAGCGTAAACCATTGCCTGATACTCTTAAATATGCTTATCTTGATGAAAATAAGATATATCATGTTATTATTAGTGCTAACCTTTCAGAGCACGAGGAACAAAAAATATTGAAAACTCTGAAGAAGCACCGTGCTGCTAATGGATATAGTCTTGATGATCTTAAGGGCATTAGTCCCAGTTTATGTCAACACAAAATAAATTTGGAGAAAGATGCCAAACCAGTTATTGATCACCGACGACGGCTGAATCCTAAGATGAAAGAAGTGGTAAGAAAGGAAATATTAAAGCTCCTTGAGGCAGGAATAATTTATCCCATTGCTGATAGTTAGTGGGTAAGTCCTGTCCATTGTGTCCTGATACGTCTCCAATGTATCTATAATTTTTGATTGCTCCATGCTATATTATCTACTATTTTGGACTATATTGGGCTTTATTATCCACTTTTATATTATTTTTGGGACTAACCTATTAACCAGAGGCCCAACCCAGAATTGTTGTTTTTTGCCTGTTTTAGGGTTTCGAAGAAAACGAATATCAAACGGAGTCCAAACGGAATGAAACCTTCGGGAACGTGATTTTCTCACGAATACAACTCAGGAGACTTGGACCCTACATCAAGCCAGCTAACAGTAGGCCACGAGGTAGGGGGGCGCGCCTCCCCCCCAGGCGCGCCCTCCACCCTCGTGGGCCCACTGTTGCTCCACCGACGTACTTCTTCCTCCTATATATATCCACATACCCCCAAACGATTAGATACGGAGCCAAAAACCTAATTCCACTACCGCAACTTTCTGTATCCACGAGATCCCATCTTGGGGCCTGTTCCGGAGCTCCGCCGAAGGGGGCATCGATCACGGAGGGCTTCTACATCATCATCCAAGCCCCTCTAATGAAGTGTGAGTAGTTTACTTCAGACCTACGGGTCCATAGTTAGTAGCTAGATGGCTTCTTCTCTCTTTTTGGATCTCAATACAATGTTCTCCCCCTCTCTCGTGGAGATATATTCGATGTAATCTTCTTTTTGCGGTGTGTTTGTTGAGATCGATGAATTGTGGGTTTATGATCAAGTCTATCGACGAATAATATTTGAATCTTCTTTGAATTCTTTTATGTATGATTGGTTATCTTTGCAAGTCTCTTCGAATTATTAGTTTGGTTTGGCCTACTAGATTGGTTGTTGTTGCCATGGGAGAAGTGCTTAGCTTTGGGTTCGATCTTGCGGTGTCCTTTCCCAGTGACAGAAGGGGCAGCAAGGCACGTATTGTATCGTTGCCATCGAGGATAACAAGATGGGGGTTTTATCATATTGCATGAAACTATCCCTCTACATCATGTCATCTTGCTTAAGGTGTTACTCTATTTTTAACTTAATACTCTAGATGCATGTTGGATAGCGGTCGATGAGTGGAGTAATAGTAGTAGATGCAGGCAGGAGTCGGTCTACTTGTCTCGGACGTGATGCCTATATACATGATCATACCTAGATATTCTCATAACTATGCTCAATTCTATCAATTGCTCAACAGTAATTTGTTCACCCACCATAGAATACTTATGCTCTTGAGAGAAGCCACTAGTGAAACCTATGGCCCCGGGTCTCTTTCTCATCATATCAATCTCCAGCACTTTATTATTGCTTTGCTTTTTTACTTTGTCTTTTACTTTTTACTTTGCATCTCTATACCAAAAATATTATTTATCATCTCTATCAGATCTCACTTTTGTAAGTGACCGTGAAGGGATTGACAACCCCTAAGCGCGTTGGTTGCGTTCAGCTATTGTTTTTGTGTAGGTACGAGGGACTCGTGTGTAGCCTCCTACTGGATTGATACCTTGGTTCTCAAAAACTAAGGGAAATACTTATGCTACTTTGCTGCATCATCCTATCCTCTTCGGGGAAATCCAACGCAGTGCTCAAGAGGTAGCAAGAAGAATTTCTGGCACCGTTGCCGGGGAGTCTGCGCAAAAGTCAACATACCAAGTACCAATCACAATCCCTATCTTCCGCATTACATTATTTGCCATTTGCTTCTCGTTTTCCTCTCCCCCACTTCACCCTTGCCGTTTTATTCGCCCTCTCTCTCTATCCTCCCTCTCTTTCTCTATTTGCCTCCTTTTGCCCATTTGCTTTTTGTTTGCTCGTGTGGTAGTTTGCTAGCTTGTCGTTATGTCAAGTCCTTTACCTTCTGCCTCTATGTCTGAAATTGGGGAAATTATTTTCGATATGGAAAATAATAATATCATGAAAAATTCTGATGCTCCTACTAAAGAACCTACCATCTTTCATACAAAAAAATCCGTGTTGGTAGTGGTAACATTATTGGAAAAGGAGTTATTCAAGATTTCTTTACTTGTGTCGGTGCTTTAACTTCTATGGGTAGTTCTATCCTTCACAGAACTAGTAGTCTTGCGGACGCTATTGCCATGCTTGTAGTTGAACTTGAAAGACAATTCATGCACATACATCCTTCCATACAAAGGATTTTTCTGGAATTTTCTAATATTGAGCATTCTTCTGTTAAGCATGCCGCTACTATCTTTTTGGATCATGAGTTTAGATTCATAATAAAAGAAGCCAAAGAAATCTTTGCGCATTATAGGGTGGACGCTTGCCGCCCTCCCATAGAGGCTATCCTCTTTGATCAAGAAGAAATAATGCGTTTTCAATCTCTAGACTATGTTGCTTTCAATGAAAGTCTTAGAAAAAGGGTTCCTACCAATGTTTTAGTTGATAGAATTTCTGAACTTAATGATGATTTGGCTATTCGAAATAATGAACTAGGATATTCTCTTGAATATAGGCTCACAAAGTTCTGTCAAAAGAATGCTTATAATGATGAATTGGTTGTGCATTATGAAGGACCAAAGGAGGAACCTATACCTCCCAAGGTTGATCTTGGGGACTTTTGTCCCATTAAATTTAACCCTTTTGATTACTTTTGCTTGCCTCAAAGAAAACTTGCTGCTGAACATAGAGAATATGAAATGAGTTTTAATAATCTATCTTACTATTATGGCAATACCTAGATCTATTCTTGCTTGTTATGCCTAGCTAGGGGCGTTAAACGATAGCGTTTGTTGGGAGGCAACCCAATTTTATTTTTATTCCTTGCTTTTTTCTCATGTTTAGTAATAAATAAATTATTTAGCTATGTTTTGGTTGTGTTTTTGTGTTTAATTAGTGTTTGTGCCAAGTAGAACCGTTGGGAAGACTTGGGGAAAGTCTTGTTGAACTTGCTGTAAAAAACAGAAACTTTAGCGCTTGTGAGAACTGCTGTCATTTTTATTTGGAGAGTGCTATTTAGTTAATTCTTTTTGAATATGATTAATAGATAAATTACTCACGTCCAGAAATTTATTTTATAATTTTTGGGGTTCCAGATCTTGCGATAGCTACAGATTACTACAGACTGTTCTGTTTTTGACAGATTCTGTTTTTCGTGTGTTGTTTGCTTATTTTGATGAATCTATGGCTAGTAAAATAGTTTATAAACCATAGAGAAGTTGGAATACATTAGGTATGACACCCATATAAATAAAGAATGATTTAATTACAGTACCTTGAAGTGGTCTTTTGTTTTCTTTCGCTAACGGAGCTCACGAGAGTTTCTACTTTAAGTTTTGTGTTGTGAAGTTTTCAAGTTTTGGGTAAAGATTTGATGGATTATGGAACAAGGAGTGGCAAGATCCTAAGCTTGGGGATGCCCATGTCACCCCCAAGATAATCTAAGGACACCTAAAAGCCAAAGCTTGGGGATGCCCCGGAAGGCATCCCCTCTTTCCTCTACTTCTATCGGTAACTTTACTTGGAGCTATATTTTTATTCACCACATGATATGTGTTTTGCTTGGAGTGTCTTTTATAATTTGAGTCTTTGCTTGTTAGTATACAACAATCATCCTTGCTGTACACACCTTTTGAGAGAGCCATACATAATTTGGAATTTGATAGAATACTCTAGTGCTTCACTTATATCTTTTGAGTTATATAATTTTGCTCTAGTGCTTCACTTATATCTTTTAGAGCACGGTGGTGGATTTGTTTTATAGAAACTATTGATATCTCATGCTTCACTTAGATTATTTTGAGAGTCTTAATAGCATGGTAATTTTCTTAATAATAAATATGCTTGGTATTCAAGATTTGTAAAACTTTCTTTTGAGTGCGTTGAATACTAAGAAAAAAATTGATGCTTGATAATTGTTTTGAGATATGAGGATGGTGATATTAGAGTCATGCTAGTTGAGTAGTTGTGAATTTGAGAAATGCTTATGTTAAAGTTTGTGATTCCCGTAGCATGCACGTATGGTGAACCGTTATGTGATGAAGTCGGAGCATGATTTATTTATTGATTGTCTTCCTTATGAGTGGCGGTTGGGGACGAGCGATGGTCTTTTCCTACCAATCTACCCCCCTAGGAGCATGCGGGTAATGCTTTGCTTTGATAACTTCTAGATTTTTGCAATAAGTATAACGCCCTCGATGCGGCTATATCTCCCACGTGTCGAAGCACGACTTAGAGGCATAACCGCATTGAAGGCAATGTCGCAAGTGAGGTAATCTTCACACAACCCATGTAATACATAAGGGAAAGAGATACATAGTTGGCTTACAATCGCCACTTCACACAATACATGAATAAAAACATTACATAATCCAGATACAATCAAGGTCCGACTACGGAACCAAAATAAAAGAAGACTACCCCAAATGCTACACAGATCCCCGATCGACCCCAACTGGGCTCCACTACTGATCAACTAGAACGAAACAACACAAAGGACAAGATCTTCATCGAGCTCCTCCTTGAGCTTGGTTGCGTCATCCGCACGGTTCAACGGCACCTGCAAGCTGGTTTTGGAAGTATCTGTGAGTCACGGGGACTCAACAATCTCACACCCTCGCGATCAAGACTATTTAAGCTTATGGGTAAGGTAAAGTTATGAGGTGGAGCTGCAGCAAGCGACTAGCATATTTGGTGGCTAACATATTCGCAAAAGAGAGCGAGAAGAGAAGGCAAAAGCACGGTCGATGAACTATGATCAAGAAGTGATCCTAGAACAACCTATGTCAAGCATAACTCCAACACCGTGTTCACTTCTCGGACTCCACCGAGAAGAGACCATCACGGTAACACACGCGGTTGGTGCATTTTAACTAAGATCAACTTAAGGTTTTCTACAACCGGACATTAACAAATTCCCATCTGCCCATAACCGCGGGCACGGCTTTCGAAAGTTCAAATCCCTGCAGGGGTGTCCCAACTTAGCCCATCACAAGCTCTCACGGTCAACGAAGGATATTCGTTCTAGCGGGAAGACCCGATCAGACTCAGAATCCCGGTTACAAGACATTTCGACAATGGTAAAACAAGACCAGCAAAGCCACCCAGATGTGCCGACAAATCCCGATAGGAGCTGCACATATCTCGTTCTCAGGGCACAGCGGATGAGCCAGACGTCGGGTAAGCCAACCCAGAGTTGCCCCTGGTAGCCTCGGACATCGCTCAACTGGACCAACACTTAGAGAAGCACTGGCCTGGGGGGTGGGGGGTTAAAATAAGATGACCCTTGAGCCGGCCGACTCAAGTGAAAGAAAAAGGCTAGGTGGCAAATGGTTAAACCAATGTTGGGCCTTGCTGGAGGAGTTTTATTCAAGGAGAACTGTCAAGGGGTTCCCATTATAACCCAACCGTGTATGCAACGCAAAATCCGGGAGCATAACACCGATATGACGGAAACTAGGGTGGCAAGAGTGGAACAAAACACCAGACATAAGGCCGAGCCTTCCACCCTTTACCAAGTATATAGATGCATTAATTAGATAAGATATATTGTGATATCCCAACAAGTAAACATGTTCCAACAAGGAACAACATATCCATGTACCAACAAGGTACAAACTTCCTCTTCACCTGCAACTAACAATGCTATAAGAGGGGCTGAGCAAAGCGGTAACATAGCCAAACAACGGTTTGCTAGGACAAGATGGGTTAGAGGTTTGGTTCAACAATATGGGAGGCATGATAAGCAGGTGGTAGGTATCGCAGCATAGTCATAACAAAAGAACGAGCAACTAGCAAGCAAAGATAGAAGTGATTTCGAGGGTATGGTCATCTTGCCTGAAATCCCGCGAGGCAGAAGAACGAGTCCATGAAGAAGACAAATGATGCAGTCGAACGGGTCCTCACAAACGCGACGTTAATGGAACCAACCCGAAGAAGCAACACCGGAAAGAAGCACACAACATAGTAAATAAACAACACATGGACATGGCATGATGCACAACCAAGTATGATGCATGTCCGGTTTAATGATACATGGCATGGCATGGCAAAGTGCAACAAACAACACTACAACTTAAGTGGGTGATACGGAGTTGCATATTGAAGAAAACACCACATGACTTATTTAGTTCTCTCTCATTTATGTACCCAACAAGATTAAATGTTGATTAACATGGCAAGAGGGTGAAGCATAATAAAACTACCTAATTAGGCAAGTTTAAATGAGGCCGGAAGCAACGGACAACAATTCCGGTAAATCCCCATATGCATATATTAGGTTTGGTATTGTTTTTCCCTAAACACAATTTTAGAATTGTTAAACATGCAAAGTGATGCCACCATGTTAAACCAGGCATTTTCCTACCCCATTTACATATAAAGTTTATTAAATTTTGAGCTATGGTTATTTAGTTATGAATTAAAACATTTTAACATGGCATAAGAGCAAATTTAACCAAACATCATTTTAAACATTTTAAACATGGAGGAATGTGGCATATTATGAAACTAGACAAAATTCTAAGCAACTTTCATATTAAGTTTGTTTAATTTGGATGCACGGTTTGAGAGTTATTAAATGCATGAACAATAGGGTTTTTTTTGTAAATCTGCAAACTCCTGGAAATTAAAAAATCGTCCTCTCAGGAAAAAACAACCCGGGCCAGATCTGAGGAAATCTGGGCCGGGGAACTGCTCACGCTGGGCCAACAGAGAGAAAGAAAGACAAAAACAAGGAGGCGCTGGTGCCTCACCATGGGCCTTGCCCAGTGGGAGGAAGAAGCATGCTGCGAAGGGAGGCGCTGGCGGGATCTGGGCCTGGCACAGCCACGGTCAACGTAGGTAGGAGCGCGCGGTGGTGGCCTGCAGCGTGCGTGTCGTGGGACTTGGCATGCGGGCGCAGTGACCTGAAGAAGGCGACGCCGATGGTAGGGAACGACCGGGAACAGGGGTCTCCGGCCCGGATCTGGTTCATGGCGGCTTGAGGAGGCGGACGAACTCCAGGACGGGTGTGCGGTGCGGGTCAATGGGGATGAACGGGCGAACTGTTGTTGCTCGTTCTCTGCTCGCCAGAGGCTGAACGACGGTGCAGAAGGGCAAATGCAGGGCGGCAGCGGGACTTGGTGCGGCGACGGCAAACTGGAGGGGTGTCGTCCTTTCCAGGAACTGATGGAGATGACAGCGACAGGGACTCCGACAGTGGCAGGTACTCGAGGCGGCGGCCATGACATCGTTACTGCAACTGGAGAGAGCGAGTATGAGAGAAAGACAGGGATGGGGAGGAGAAGGAAGAAGCAGGGGAAGAGGAGGTCAGGAGGAAGAGATCCAGCGCTGGCTGGCTCCGGTGGCCTACCGGATCAGCGAGCGACGGCAGTAGGTGATGGGAAAGAGGCCGGGAACAGGCTTCCTGCTCGATCTGGAGGCGGGCACGACGATGGTTCGAAGGGAGGAGGTGGAGGCTGCTGGTTGGATGGAATCGGTGGTTGGTGGAGGCTAAAAGGATTGGATCGGGTGCGGGCTTGGATCGAGGAGGAGCAGAAGAGCGATGGTTGGTGGTCTTGGATCGGGAGGGGATCCCAAGGAGGAGGAGATGGTGGGCTGGCGGCGGCGGAGGATGGGATAAGATCCCTAGTTTCTAGGGTTTGGTCTAGATTTAGACTAGGGAGTATATATATATAATATATATATATATAAAGAAAGAGGGAGAGTTTAGGGGCTAACGGAACCCTTCGATCGTAAATGGACGACAGAGAATAAAAGGTTATAGGAGTCCAAATAAGAAAATGATGATGTTTGTAGATGTTAGGGGATGATCCGGACACAGCGGTAACGACTGTCCGGGTCGGGTCCGGGACAGATTTCGGACGCGCGCGGGAGGAGGTCCGCGGACTGACGAGAGAGGTTAGGTAGGGCCTGGCGGTGAGAGGTAGACTGCATAGACGGTCTCGAGCTGAGAGAAGAGAAGAGAAAGAGCCCCGGCGACTGTTTCATGAGACCGAAAACGTCCGACGTTAGACCGGCTATAATGCCACTATAGTTTAACGGTTGGGCTATCAAACGAACTCTGAATGCATTGACACTTGACAGGTGGTCTATCTACACTATAATAAGGCCGCATGCCAACTTTCAACCCATTCCGAGAACATTTTCCGGCCACTTATAAAATAATATTTCGGACATGCCGCGGGCGCGTGCAAGTGTGGTATTGGCTCAGAAAGGACAACGGGGAGAACTGGGATAACCCAGATGAATGCAAGTTTTGAAAACATGATGATGCAATGACAAGATGCACATGCAACCGAATGACATGGCAATGACGGCAAATAACTGGAAGACACCTGGCGCAATGGTCTCGGGGGGTTACAACACTCCACCACTACAAGAGGATCTCGTCCCGAGATCTAGAATGGCACCGGAGGGAAAACGGAAGAGAAAGAGAAAAGGTAAAGCTAAGTTGCTTCTTTGGCAAACGAGTGAAACCATGATCCTTGAGAGGTTGAACAAATTGAAAAGAATAATACAACGGAGATGAACAAAGTGGAAAACACTCCGTTGGCCAAGGAGTCAGAAATATGGCGAAAAAGACGAGCTTAAGTGACAAGATAGACATTGAAGCCACTACGGTCAAAACAAAATAGAGAGGGAATAAGAATGATATAATTTGGATAGCACTCTGACTGAAAATGGAAGGAATAAACTAGAACATGACAAGATGAGAGGATACTTGATGAAATCAACAACACACTGCCTCCAGAACTATTGAAAGAATGGCACAAGGGGTAAGAACAATTTTTAGACAGCACTCCGGTTAAATGGATAAGCAAAGGAAAGGAAAATGATCTTGATAAAACAAGTAGATGGGTTGAAGAGAGCAGCATCGCAATGCCTCTGGAAGGAAGAAATAGAAGATAGATAATTGAAATAAAAGAGTGGGGAAGAAAATGCCAACTTCTATCACAAAAGCGCTCGAAAAGGCATCCTTAGGAGAAAGGTCGAAGGGAATTGTTAGAAAATCAACAACGAAAAAGAGTAAGCTTGTAGTGGGCTTATGGAGAACATCTCAAAATTATGAGGTGACAACCTGCCAGTCACGGGAAAAAAAGTTGGATTGATATGAACAAGAAGACGAAAAAGTATTTCACCGGGAGGATAAAGAAGAGCTTGGGTCCTTTATAAGCACCATAGATAGCAATAAACCTTAGGGAAGGCTTTAGGTGAAATATAACCCAAGATAACTTCAACGAAGAGGTTGATGGATTTAAAATACCTCAATCTTAACAACATGTGAATCATGAAACATGAACCCAAATTATCAAGAATGGCATAATACCACCTCCAATAATATGGTAGAAAGAATTGCACTCCGGATTGCAAGATGAAGAATGCTTGAGCTCCTCTGAAGAGAATCTTGATGAACACTTCGAGAAGGAATTAAATCCTTTATGAACCAACATGTAGCGCCTCCATGAAGAACTCCGGTAAACAAAAGGATAACGAAAAGAAAGAGAAGTTGAAAACACAAGGTGAAACCTTGTAATGATTTAGATGGATCTCCCTGATAATTAGAGCTTGGAACACCGAGAAAAAAAAGAACAACTGAAAACAAGAATTTATTCATCATGAACAACTTCCGAAAAAGAAAAGATGAAGCATCTCAAACCGAGAATGTGATATGATGAACCACTCCGGAAAGCAAGAATTGAATTTACTCGATGAAACAAGAATAAGAATTATGTTATGCGTATCCTTCACCAATTAAATTGATGACAAAGAACGGGTTTGGCACACTACTTATTCTCGTGGAAAGGATTAAAGAGAGATATAACATAAACTTGGGAAGGTCTTCAACGAACCACCGGTAGGATTGGAACATCAAATAAATTGATACGATAACAAAGGAAGAGAAATCTTGAATGAACCACCGTAAGAATTGGAAATGAACGAATTAGGGGTGAATCACAGGTATAATTAGCAAATGAACGACGATATATGAGAGATTTTAGATACAAGAGGACGGATAGATCACGAACTTAATAGAGAATATTTGAATGATGCACCGGTAAGATTTGGGGAACGAGAGCTGAAAGCTAAGAATGAATAACTTTGAGATGATGGGCTCCGGATAACAAACTGAGAAGACTCTTGAAATGCTCCGGATGAGAGAAAAGAATTCTCACAATCGAAAACAATTATGAGAGGATGGCCTCACACTGGAACTGAGAATCCTCGAGAGAAGGCAACAAGATTTAGTTGAAAACACTCCTTCAGTCTTTAGATCCGAGAGTAACATAGAGAAACACCACCAAGAATCGATTAGGCACTCCGGAAGAATCAAAAGCTAAGAGGTTGAGCCAATGATGCAAAGATTTTGACAGATCTTGGAGAAGACATTTGACTGATGATAATTCATTCTTACACCAATTTTTAAATGAATTTGAGAATAACTCCAGTAAAATTAGAAGAGTCAGGTAAGATCCTGGAAAAAGACCTGTGGGTGAGGGCCCACTCAAAAGAAACGCCGTTGAAAAGGTCGCTTGGAAGATAGATTGCACCAGTTGAATTGAAAGGCTTGAATGAGAGAACATCCTCGAAAGATCTTGAACGGATCGAGAATGGAAACGTGAATCTTCTAAGATATCTTCGGCACTCCAAAACAAATGAATAACAAGGAGTGGATGATTAAGAGGTGCACCGGTAAAAGAAGGTATTGAAATGAGGAAAAGATATGATCAACAAAGCTTGAATTGGATCCGCCTGAGATGGAAAGAATGAATAATGATGAACTAGTAGAACATCTTCTTGAGAACCACCGGGTAAGAATATTGACGGAAAAAATGGAGAGACTTCACATGAATAAAATGATACTTGATTGAGAAATCTGAGTCCTTGAAGAAAAGGGGTGGGTGGGCGGGAAAAACAAAGGCAACTTGGAACGAATGAAGCAAACACCGTTGACGAAGAACTGATAATTGATCTTGCGGATGTCGAAATGATCGGATCCACTTGAAGAGAAAAAAAACACATCGGTTAAAAGGATTGATAAGACAATCTCGATAATCAAGAAGCATTAGTATTCACATAGGAACATGAGAACACCACTTAGGAAAAGGTATGGAATCAGCATTTGACTTTGGAGCAACTCGAATACCACAACTCAAAAACAAAACGAGGATCGGCTTGCAGAATAAGCCGGAACAAACATATGATAGAGATTTCATCCAAAGATTTCGTGGTGGGGCCTACACGGGCTCGACTGTACCGCACCATCGTGTACAAGGCAGTGCACATGACATACGAAGCGTCCCCGAGTCGGCATAGCCAAGGAGTCTTTAAGACACAACGAGACCACTGTAAAACCAACCGTGGATAGGCGGACCACTAGACGTCGAACCCCAATTTCATATCATACATCTGTCGGAAAGATATCCTAAGAGCTACTTGAATTCCCACTTATAAACTCCCGACATTTTCCGGTTATGCAATCAGGTGTTGGGGATACAGGGGAAGCATAATATCTCACCCAAAACTAACAAATCCTACATCCAGCTATATCCATCCTTCAACACATAACCAAGAAACCTTCGGAAATCATCTACCTCAACCTTCGAAAAGCATCCGTTATACGAGTTATGGTAATACTCCCGAACTCCCGCCCCAGTACTAGGTGGCGTCGAGGTTATCTCACCAACAACTGCATAAAAGAGATTTTCGATGTCGACGAAACTAATCTTAGGTATTCCAGAACTGCAACGATAAAATTGTGACGACAACACCTCGGAGCTCAACTCCCCGGGACACTGCCACAACCCCTAAATGACAGGAGGCACCAAGAACAATTTTCTCGTCACAAATCGATCGGAACGATTCCAAGATACCCGCATGATCCTAAAAAACATGTTAGTGAAATTTGAGAAGAGAAGAGTCAAAACTCTACGTCAGGATGCCTCACCAGAGCGACGAAGGGACTGAGGAGTAAAAAGAAGTCCTAACTCTCCGATATATATAATTCCTAAATGACTCAAAACATTTCTAGACTCAATAACGCCAACGATTCGATCAAGCACGGGGCTCCTAAGGTCGGGGAAGGCTCTGATTACCAACTTATAACGCCCTCGATGCGGCTATATCTCCCACGTGTCGAAGCACGACTTAGAGGCATAACCGCATTGAAAGCAATGTCGCAAGTGAGGTAATCCTCACACAACACATGTAATACATAAGGGAAAGAGATACATAGTTGGCTTACAATCGCCACTTCACACAATACATGAATAAAAACATTACATCATCCAGATACAATCGAGGTCCGACTACGGAACCAAAATAAAAGAAGACTACCCCAAATGCTACACAGATCCCCGATCGACCCCAACTGGGCTCCACTACTGATCAACTAGAACGAAACAACACAAAGGACAAGATCTTCATCGAGCTCCTCCTTGAGCTTGGTTGCGTCATCCGCAACGGCACCTGCAAGCTAGTTTTGGAAGTATCTGTGAGTCACGGGGACTCAACGATCTCACACCCTCGCGATCAAGACTATTTAAGCTTATGGGTAAGGTAAAGGTATGAGGTGGAGCTGCAGCAAGCGACTAGCATATTTGGTGGCTAACATATTCGCAAAAGAGAGCGAGAAGAGAAGGCAAAAGCACGGTCGATGAACTATGATCAAGAAGTGATCCTAGAACAACCTATGTCAAGCATAACTCCAACACCGTGTTCACTTCTCGGACTCCACCGAGAAGAGACCATCACGGTAACACACGCGGTTGGTGCATTTTAATTAAGGTCAACTTAAGGTTTTCTACAACTGGACATTAACAAATTCCCAGCTGCCCATAACCACGGGCATGGCTTTCGAAAGTTCAAATCCCTGCAGGGGTGTCCCAACTTAGCCCATCACAAGCTCTCACGGTCAACGAAGGATATTCCTTCTAGCAGGAAGACCCGATAAGACTTGGAATCCTGGTTACAAGACATTTCGACAATGGTAAAACAAGACCAGCAAAGCCACCCAGATGTGTCGACAAATCCCGATAGGAGCTGCACATATCTCGTTCTCAGGGCACATCGGATGAGCCAGACATCGGGTAAGCCAGCCCAGAGTTGCCCCTGGTAGCCTCGGACATTGCTCAGTTGGACCAACACTGAGAAGAGCACTGGCCTGGGGGGTTAAAATAAGATGACCCTTGAGCCGGCCGACTCAAGGGAAAGAAAAAGGCTAGGTGGCAAATGGTAAAACCAATGTTGGGCCTTGCTGGAGGAGTTTTATTCAGGGAGAACTATCAAGGGGTTCCCATTATAACCCAACCGCGTAAGGAACGCAAAATCCGGGAACATAACACCGATATGACAGAAACTAGGGCGGCAAGAGTGGAACAAAACACCAGGCATAAGGCCGAGCCTTCCACCCTATACCAAGTATATAGATGCATTAATTAGATAAGATATATTGTGGTATCCCAACAAGTAAACATGTTCCAACAAGGAACAACATATCCATGTACCAACAAGGTACAAACTTCCTCTTCACCTGCAACTAACAATGCTATAAGAGGGGCTGAGCAAAGCGGTAACATAGCCAAACAACGGTTTGCTAGGACAAGATGGGTTAGAGGTTTGGTTCAACAATATGGGAGGCATGATAAGCAGGTGGTAGGTATCGCAGCATAGGCATAACAAAAGAGCGAGCAACTAGCAAGCAAAGATAGAAGTGATATCGAGGGTATGGTCATCTTGCCTGAAATCCCGCAAGGAAGAAGAACGAGTCCATGAAGAAGACAAACGGATGTACTCGAACAGGTCCTCACAAACGCGACGTTAACGGAACCAACCCGAAGAAGCAACACCGGAAAGAAGGACACAACATAGTAAATAAACAACACATGGACATGGCATGATGCACAACCAAGTATGATGCATGTCCGGTTTAATGATACATGGCATGGCATGGCAAAGTGCAACAAACAACACTACAACTTAAGTGGGTGATACGGAGTTGCATATTGAAGAAAACACCACATGACTTATTTAGTTCCATCTCGTTTATGTACCCAACAAGATTAAACGTTGATTAACATGGCAAGAGGGTGAAGCATAATAAAACTACCTTACTAGGCAAGTTTAAATGAGGCCGGAAGCAACGGACAACAATCCCGGTAAATCCCCATATGCATATATTAGGTTTGGTATTGTTCTGCCCTAAACACAATTTTAGAGTTGTTAAACATGCAAAGTGATGCCACCATATTAAACTAGGCATTTTCCTACCCCATTTACATATAAAGTTTATTAAATTTGGAGCTACGATTATTTAGTTATGAATTAAAGCATTTTAACATGGCATAGGAGCAAATTTAACCAAACATCATTTAAAAAATTTTAAACATGGATGAATGTGGCATATTATGAAACTAGACAAAATTCTAAGTAACTTTCATATTAAGTTTGTTTAAATTGGATGCACGGTTTGAGAGTTATTAAATGCATGAACAGAGGGGTTTTTCTGTAAATCTGCAAACTCCTGGAAATTAGAAAAATCGTCCTCTCAGGAAAAAACAACACGGGCCAGATCTGAGGAAAACTGGGCCGGGGGAACTGCTCACGCTGGGCCAACAAAGAGAAAGAAAGAAAAAAAACAAGGAGGCGCTGGTGCCTCACCAAGGGCCTTGCCTAGTGGGAGGAAGAAGCAGGCCGCGAAGGGAGGCGATGGCGGGATCTGGGCCTGGCACGGCCACGGTCAACGCAAGTAGGAGCGCGCGGTGGTGGCCTGCAGCGTGCGTGTCGTGGGACTTGGCGTGCGGGTGCAGTGACCTGAAGAAGGCGGCGCAGATGGCAGGGAACGGCCGGGAACATGGGTCTCCGGCCCGGATCTAGTTCGTGGCGGCTTGGGGAGGCGGACGAACTCCAGGACGGGTGCGCGGTGCGGGTTAACGGGGATGAATGGCCGAACTGTTGTCGCTCGTTCTCTGCTCGCCAGAGGCTGAACGACGGCGCTGAAGGTCAAATGCAGGGCGGCAGCGGGACTTGGTGCGGCGATGGCAAACTGGAGGGGCGCCGTCCTTTCTAGGAACTGATGGAGATGACAGCGATAGGGACTCTGACAGTGGCAGGTACTCGAGGCGGCGGCCATGGCATCATTCCTGCAACTGGAGATAGCGAGCATGAGAGAAAGACAAGGATGGGGAGGGGAAGGAAGAAGCAGGGGAAGTGGAGGTCAGGAGGAAGAGATCCAGCGCTGGCTGGCTCCGGTGGCCTACCGGATCAGCGAGCGACGGCAGTAGGTGATGGGAAAGAGGCCGGGAACAGGCTTCCTGCTCGATCTGGAGGCGGGCACGACGATGGTTCGAAGGGAGGAGGTGGAGGCTGCTGGTTGGATGGAATCGGTGGTTGGTGGAGACTAAAAGTATTGGATCGGGTGCGGGCTCGGATCGAGGAGGAGCAGAAGAGCGATGGTTGGTGGTCTTGGATCGGGAGGGGATCCCAAGGAGGAGGAGATAGTGGGCTGGCGGCGGAGGAGGATGGGACAAGATCCCTAGTTTCTAGGGTTTGGTCTAGATTTAGACTAGGGAGTATATACGTATATATATAAAGAAAGAGGGAGAGTTTAGGGGCTAACGGAACCCTCCGATCGTAAATGGACGACCGAGAATAAAATTTTAGAGGAGTCCAAATAAGAAAACGATGATGTTTTCTAGATGTTAGGGGATGATCCGGACACAACGGTAACGACTGTCCGGGTCGGGTCCGGGACTGATTTCGGAAGCGTGCGGGAGGAGGTCCGCGGACTGACGAGAGAGGTTAGGTAGGGCCTGGCGGTGAGAGGTAGACTGCATAGACGGTCTCGAGCTAAGAGAAGAGAAGAGAAAGAGCCCCGACGACTGTTTCTGGAGACCGAAACCGTCCGACGTTACACCGGCTATAATGCCGCTATAGTTTAACGGTTGGGCTATCAAACGAACTCTGAATGCGATGAAACTTGATAGGCGGTCTATCTACACTATAATAAGACCGCACGCCAACTTTCAACCCATTCCGAGAACATTTTCCGGCCACTTATAAAATAATATTTCAGACATGCCGCGGGCGCGTGCAAGTGTGGTATTGGCTCAGAAAGGACAACGGGGAGAACTAGGATAATCCGGACGAATGCAAGTTTTGAAAACATGATGATGCAATGCACATGATGCAATGATAAGATGCAGACGCAACCGAATGACATGGAAATGACGGCAAATAACTAGAAGACACCTGGCGCAATGGTCTCGGGGCGTTACAACACTCCAACACTACGAGAGGATCTCGTCCCGAGATCTAGAATGGCACCGGTGGGAAAACGGAAGAGAAAGAGAAGAGGTAAAGCTAAGTTGCTTCTTTGGCAAACGAGTGAAACGACGAGCCTTGAGAGGTTGAACAAATTGAAAAGAATAATACAACAGAGATGGACAAAGTGGAAAACACTCCATTGGCCAAGGAGTCAGAAGTATGGCGAAAAAGACGAGCTTAAGTGACAAGATAGACATTGAAGCCACTCCGGTCAAAACAAAATAGAGAGGGAATAAGAATGATATAATTTGGACAGCACTCTGACTGAAAATGGAAGGAATAAACTAGAACTTGACAAGACGAGAGGATACTTGATGAAATCAACAACACACTGCCTCCAGAACTATTGAAAGAATGGCACAAGGGGTAAGAACCATTTTTAGACAGCACTCCGGTTAAATGGATAAGCTAAGGAAAGGAAAATGATCTTGATAAAACAAGTAGATGGGTTGAAGAGAGCAGCATCGCAATGCCTCCGGAAGGAAGAAATAAAAGATAGATAATTGAAATAAAAGAGTGGGGAAGAAAATGCCAACTTCTATCACAAAAGCGCTTAAAAGGCATCCTTAGGAGAAAGGTTCAAGGGAATTGTTAGAAAATCAACAACGAAAAAGAGTAAGCTTGTAGTGGGCTTATGGAGAACATCTCAAAATTATGAGGTGACAACTTGCCACTCACGGGAAAAAAAGTTGGATTGATATGAACAAGAAGACGAAAAAGTATTTCACCGGGAGGATAAAGAAGAGCTTGGGTCCTTTATAAGCACCATAGATAGCAACAAACCTTAGGGAAGGCTTTAGGTGAAATATAACCCAAGATAACTTCAACGAAGAGGTTGATGGATTTAAATACCTCAATCTTAACAACATGTGAATCATGAAACATGAACCCAAATTATCAAGAATGGCATAATACCACCTCCAATAATATGGTAGAAAGAATTGCACTCCGGATTGCAAGATGAAGAATGCTTGAGCTCCTCTGAAAAGAATCTTGATGAACACTTCGAGAAGGAATTAAATCCTTTATGAACCAACATGTAGCGCCTCGATGAAGAACTCCGGTAAACAAAAGGATAACGAAAAGAAAGAGAAGTTGAAAACACAAGGTGAAACCTTGTAATGATTTAGATGGATCTCCGTGATAATTAGAGCTTGGAACACTGAGAAAAAAAGAAGAAGAACTGAAAACAAGAATTTATTCATCATGAACAACTTCCGAAAAAGAAAAGATGAAGCATCTCGAACCGAGAATGTGATACGATGAACCACTCCGGAAAGAAAGAATTGAATTTACTCGATGAAACAAGAATAAGAATTTTGTTATTTGTATCGTTCACCAATTAAATTGATGACAAAGAACGGGTTTGGCACACTACTTATTCTCGTGCAAAGGATTAAAGATAGGTATAACATAAACTTGGGATGGTCTTCAACGAACCACCGGTAGGATTGGAACATCGAATAAATTGATACGATAACAAAGGAAGAGAAATCTTGAATGAACCACCGTAAGAATTGGAAATGAACGAAGTAGGGGTGAATCACCGGTATAATTAGCAAATGAACGAACATATATGAGAGAGTTTAGATACAAGAGGACGAATAGATCACGAACTTAATAGAGAATATTTGAATGATGCACCGGTAAGATTTGGGGAACTAGAGCTGAAAGCTAAGAATGAATAACTTTGAGATGATGGGCTCCGGATAACAAACTAAGAAGACTCTTGAAATGCTCCGGATGAGAGAAAAGAATTCTCACAATCGAAAACAATTATGAGAGGATGGCCTCACACTAGAACTGAGAATCCTCGAGAGAAGGCAACAAGATTTAGATGAAAACACTCCTTCAGTCTTCAGATCCGAGAGTAACATTGAGAAACACCACCAAGAGTCGATTAGGCACTCCGGAAGAATCAAAAGCGAAGAGGTTGAGCCAATGATGAAAAGATTTTGACAGATCTTGGAGAAGACATTTGACTGATGATAATTCATTCTTACGCCAATTTTTAAATGAATTTGAGAATAACTCCGGTAAAATTAGAAGAGTCAGGTAAGTTCCTGGAAAAAGACCTGTGGGTTAGGGCCCACTCAAAAGAAACGCCGTTGAAAAGGTCGCTTGGAAGATAGATTGCACAAGTTGAATTGAAAGGCTTGAATGAGAGAACATCCTCGAAAGATCTTGAACGGATCGGGAATGGAAACGTGAATCTTCTGAGATATCTTCAGCACTTCGAAACAAATGAATAGCGAGGAGTGGATGATTAAGAGGTGCACCGGTAAAAGAAGGTATTGAAATGAGGAAAAGATATGATCAACAAAGCTTGAATTGGATCCGCCTGAGATGGAAAGAATGAAGAATGATGAACTAGTAGAACATCTTCTTGAGAACCACCGGGTAAGAATATTGATGGAAAAAAATGGAGAGACTTCACATGAATAAAATGATACTTGATTGAGAAATCTGAGTCCTTGAAGAAAAGGGGTGGGTGGGCGGGAAAAACAAAGGCAACTTGGAACGGATGAAGCAAACACCATTGACGAAGAACTGATAATTGATCTTGCGGATGTCGAAATGATCAGATCCACTTGAAGAGAAAAAAAACACCGGTTAAAAGGATTGACAAGACAATCTCGATAATCAAGAAGGATTAGTATTCACATAGGAACATGAGAACACCACTTAGGAAAAGGTATGGAATCAGCATTTGACTTTGGAGCAACTGGAATACCACAACTCAAAAACAAAACGAGGATTGGCTTGCAGAATAAGCCGGAACAAACATATGATAGAGATTTCATCCGAAGTTTTCATGCTCGGGCCTACACGGGCTCGATCATATAGCACCATCGTGTACAAGGCAGTGCACATGACATACGAAGCATCCCCGAGTCGGCATAGCCAAGGACTCTTTAAGACACAACGAGACCAACTGTAAAACCAACCGTGGATAGGCAGACCACTAGACGTCGAAACCCAATTTCATATCATACATCTATCGGAAAGATATCCTAAGAGCTACTTGAATTCCCAATTATAAACTCCCGAAATTTTCCGGTTATGCAATCAGGTGTTGGAGATACAGGGGAAGCATAATATCTCACCCAAAACTAACAAATCCTACATCCAGCTGTATCCATCCTTCAACACATAACCAAGAAACCTTCGGAAATCATCTACCTCTACCTTCGAAAAGCATCCGTTATACGAGTTATGGCAATATTCCCGAACTCCCGCCCTAGTACTGGGTGGCGTCGAGGTTATCTTACCAACAACTGCATAAAAGAGATTTTTGATGTCGGCAAAACTAATCTCAGGTATTCCAGAACTGCAACGATAAAATTGTGACGACAACACCTTGGAGCTCAACTCTCCGGGACACTGCCACAACCCCTAAATGACAGGAGGCACCAAGAACAATGCTCTCATCACAAATTGATCGGAACGATTCCAAGATACCTGTGTGATCCTAAAAAAAAGTCAGTGAAATTTGAGAAGACAAGAGTCAAAACTCTATGTCAGGATGCCTCACCAGAGCGACGAAGGGACTGACGAGTAAAAAGAAGTCCTAACTCGCCGATATATATAATTCCTAAATGACTCAAAACATTTCTAGACTCAATAACGCCAACGATTCGATCAAGCAGGGGGCTCCTAAGGTTGGGGAAGGCTCTGATTACCAACTTATAACGCCCTCGATGCGGCTATATCTCCCACGCGTCGAAGCACGACTTAGAGGCATAACCGCATTGTAAGCAATGTCGCAAGTGACGTAATCTTCACACAACCCATGTAATACATAAGGGAAAGAGATACATAGTTGGCTTACAATCACCACTTCACACAATACATGAATAAAAACATTACATCATCCAGATACAATCAAGGTCCGACTACAGAACCAAAATAAAAGAAGACTACCCCAAATGCTACACAGATCCCCGATCGACCCCAACTGGGCTCCACTACTGATCAACTAGAACGAAACAACACAAAGGACAAGATCTTCATCGAGCTCCTCCTTGAGCTTGGTTGCATCATCCGCACGGTTCAACGGCACCTGCAAGCTGGTTTTGGAAGTATCTGTGAGTCACGGGGACTCAACAATCTCACACCCTCGCGATCAAGACTATTTAAGCTTATGGGTAAGGTAAAGGTATGAGGTGGAGCTGCAGCAAGCGACTAGCATATTTGGTGGCTAACATATTCGCAAAAGAGAGCGAGAAGAGAAGGCAAAAGCACAGTCGATGAACTATGATCAAGAAGTGATCCTAGAACAACCTACGTCAAGCATAACTCCAACACCGTGTTCACTTCTCGGACTCCGCCGAGAAGAGACCATCACGGTAACACACGCGGTTGGTGCATTTTAATTAAGGTCAACTTATGGTTTTCTACAACTGGACATTAACAAATTCCCATCTGCCCATAACCGCGGGCACGGCTTTCGAAAGTTCAAATCCCTGCAGGGGTGTCCCAACTTAGCCCATCACAAGCTCTCATGGTCAACGAAAGATATTCCTTCTAGCGGGAAGACCCGATCAGACTCGGAATCCCTGTTACAAGACATTTCCACAATGGTAAAACAAGACCAGCAAAGCCACCCAGATGTGTCAACAAATCCCGATAGGAGCTGCACATATCTCGTTCTCAAAGCACACCGGATGAGCCAGACATCGGGTAAGCTAGCCCAGAGTTGCCCTTGGTAGCCTCGGACATTGCTCAGTTGGACCAACACTTAGAGAAGCACTGGCCCGGGGGGTTAAAATAAGATGACCCTTGAGCCGGCCGACTCAAGGGAAAGAAAAAGGCTAGGTGGCAAATGGTAAAACCAATGTTGGGCCTTGCTGGAGGAGTTTTATTCAAGGCGAACTGTCAAGGGGTTCCCATTATAACCCAACCGTGTAAGGAACGCAAAATCCAGGAACATAACACTAATATGACGTAAACTAGGGCGGCAAGAGTGGAACAAAACACCAGGCATAAGGCCGAGCCCCTCTTATCCCAACAAGGAAACATGTTCCAACAAGGAACAACATATCCATGTACCAACAAGGTACAAACTTCCTTTTCACCTGCAACTAACAATGCTATAAGAGGGGCTGAGCAAAGCGGTAACATAGCCAAACAACGCTTTGCTAGGACAAGATGGGTTAGAGGTTTGGTTCAACAATATGGGAGGCATGATAAGCAGGTGGTAGGTATCGCAGCATAGGCATAGAAAAAGAGCGAGCAACTAGCAAGCAAAGATAGAAGTGATTTCGAGGGTATGGTCATCTTGCCTGAAATCCCGCAAGGAAGACGAACGAGTCCATGAAGAAGACAAACGGACGTAGTCGAACGGGTCCTCACAAACGCGACGTTAACGGAACCAACCCGAAGAAGCAAAACCAGAAATAAGCACACAACATAGTAAATAAACAACACATGGACATGCCATGATGCACAACCAAGTATGATGCATGTCCGGTTTAATGATACATGGCATGGCATGGCAAAGTGCAACAAACAACACTACAACTTAAGTGGGTGATACGGAGATGCATATTGAAGAAAACACCACATGACTTATTTAGTTCTCTCTCGTTTATGTACCCAACAAGATTAAATGTTGATTACCACGGCAAGAGGGTGAAGCATAATAAAACTACCTAACTAGGCAAGTTTAAATGAGGCCAGAAGCAACAGACAACAATTCCGGTAAATCCCCAAATTCATATATTAGGTTTGGTATTGTTCTGCCATAAACACAATTTTGGAGTTGTTAAACATGCAAAGTGATGCCACCATGTTAAACTAGGCATTTTCCTACCCCATTTACAAATAAAGTTTATTTAATTTGGAGCTACGGTTATTTAGTTATGAATTAAAGCATTTTAACGTGGCATAGGAGCAAATTTAACCAAACATCATTTTAAACATTTTAAACATGGATGAATGTGGCATATTATGAAACTAGACAAAATTCTAAGCAACTTTCATATTAAGTTTGTTTAATTTGGATGCACGGTTTGAGAGTTATTAAATGCATGAACAGCAGGGGTTTTCTATAAATCTGCAAACTCTTGGAAATTAGAAAAATCGTCCTCTCAGGAAAAAACAACACGGGCCAGATCTGAGGAAAACTGGGCCGGGGGAACTGCTCACGCTGGACCAACAGAGAGAAAGAAAGAAAAAACAAGGAGGCGCTGGTGCCTCACCATGGGCCTTGCCTAGTGGGAGGAAGAAGTAGGCCGCGAAGGGAGGCGCTGGCGGGATCTGGGCCTGGCACGACCATGGTCAACGCAGGTAGGAGCGCGCGGTGGTGGCCTGCAGCGTGGATGTCGTGGGACTTGGCGTGCGGGCGCATTGACCTGAAGAAGGCAGCGCCGATGGCAGGGAACGACCGGGAACAGGGGTCTCCGGCCCGGATCTGGTTCGTGGCGGCTTGGGGAGGCGGAGGAACTCCAGGATGGGTGCGCGGTGCGGGTCAACGGGGATGAACAGGCGAACTGTTGTGGCTCGTTCTCTGCTCGCCAGAGGATGAACGACGGTGCTGAAGGTCAAATGCAGGGCGGCAGCGGGACTTGGTGCGGCAACGGTGAACTGGAGGGGCGCCGTCCTTTCCAGGAACTGATGGAGACGACAACGACACGGACTCCAGCAGTGGAAGGTACTCGAGGCGGCGGCCATGGCATCGTTCCTGCAACTGGAGAGAGCGAGCATGAGAGAAAGATAGGGATGGGGAGGAGAAGGAAGAAGCGGGGGAAGAGGAGGTCAGGAGGAAGAGATCCAGCGCTGGCTGGCTCCGGTGGCCTGTCGGATCAGCGAGCGACGGCAGTAGGTGATGGGGAAGAGGCCGGGAACAGGCTTCCTGCTCGATCTAGAGGCGGGCGTGAGGATGGTTCGAAGGGAGGAGGTGGAGGCTGCTGGTTGGATGGAATCGGTGGTTCGTGGAGGCTAAAAGGATTGGATCGGGTGCGGGCTTGGATCGAGGAGGAGCAGAAGAGCGATGGTTGGTGGTCTTGGATCGGGAGGGGATCCCAAGGAGGAGGAGATAGTGGGCTGGCGGCGGCGGAGGATGGGACAAGATCCCTAGTTTCTAGGGTTTGGTCTAGATTTAGTCTAGGGAGTGTGTGTGTCTATATATATATATATATATATATATATATATATATATATATATATATATATATATATATATAAGGAAAGAGGGAGAGTTTAGGAGCTAACTGAACCCTCCGATCGTAAATGGACGACCGAGAATAAAAGGTTAGAGGAGTCCAAATAAGAAAACGATGATGTTTTCTAGATGTTAGGGGATGATCCGGACACAGCGGTAACGACTGTCTGGGTCGGGTCCGGGACAGATTTCGGACGCGCGCGGGAGGAGGTCCGCAGACTGACGAGAGAGGTTAGGTAGGGCCTAGTGGTGAGAGGTAGACTGCATAGACGGTCTCGAGCTGAGAGAAGAGAAGAGAAAGAGCCCCGACGACTGTTTCCGGAGACCGAAAACGTCCGACGTTAGACCGGCTATAATGCCGCTATAGTTTAACGGTTGGGCTATCAAACGAACTCTGAATGCGATGAAACTTGACAGGCGGTCTATCTACACTATAATAAGACCGCACGCCAACTTTCAACCCATTCCGAGAATATTTTCCGACCACTTATAAAATAATATTTCGGACATGCCGCGGGCGCGTGCAAGTGTGGTATTGGCTCAGAAAGGACAACGGGGAGAACTGGGATAACTCGGACGAATGCAAGTTTTGAAAACTTGATGATGCAATGCACATGATGCAATGACAAGATTCACACGCAACTGAATGACATGGCAATGGCGGCGAATAACTGGAAGACACCTGGCGCAACGGTCTCGGGGCGTTACAATAAGTATATGAGTTCTTTATGACTAATGTTGAGTTCATGGATTATACACACTTTCCTGCCTTCCACCATTGCTAGCCTCTCTAATACCGTGCACTTTTCGCCGGTATCATACACCCACCAAATACCTTCCTCAAAACAGCCACCATACCTACCTATCATGGCATTTCTATAGCCATTCCGAGATATATTGCCATGCAACTTTCCACCGTTCCGTTAATTATGACACGCTCCATCATTGTCATATTTCTAGTATGATCATGTAGTTGACATCGTATTTGTGGCAAATCCACCGTTCATAATTCTTTCATATAGAGTCATATTTTGTTCTAAGTATTGAGTTGTAACTGTTGAGTTGTAAGAAAAATAAAAAGTGTGATGATCATCATTTTTAGAGCATTGTCCCAAGTGAGGAAAGGATGATGGAGACTATGATTCCCCCACAAGTCGGGATGAGACTCCGGACGAAAAAAGAGGCCATAAAAAGAGAGAAGGCCCCAAAAAATGAGAGAAAAAGAGAGAAGGGACAATGTTACTATCCTTTTACCGCACTTGTGCTTCAAAGTAGCACCATGATCTTCATGATAGAGAGTCTCTCATTCTGTCACTTTCATATACTAGTGGGAATTTTTCATTATAGAACTTGGCTTGTATATTCCAATGATGGGCTTCCTCAAAATGCCCTAGGTCTTCGTGAGCAAGCGAGTTGGATGCACACCCACTTAGTTTCTTTTGTTGAGCTTTGATATACTTATAGCTCTAGTGCATCCATTGCATGGCAATCCCTACTCACTCACATTGATATCTATTGATGGGCATCTCCATAGCTCGTTGATACGCCTAGTTGATGTGAGACTATCTTCCCCTCTTTTTGTCTTCTTCACAACCACCATTCTATTCCACATATAATGCTATATCCATGGCCCACGCTCATGTATTGTGTGAAGATCGAAAAAGTTTTGAAAATTTCAAAAGTATGAAACAATTGCTTGGCTTGTCATCGGGGTTGGGCATGATTTAAATACTTTGTGTGGTGAAGATCGAGCATAGCCAGACTATATGATTTTGTAGGGATAGCTTTCTTTAGCCATGTTATTTTGAGAAGACATAATTGCTTTGTTAGTATGCTTGAAGTATTATTATTTTTATGTCAACGTGAACTTTTGTCTTGAATCTTTTGAATCTGAATATTCATACCACAATTAAGAAGATTTACATTGAAATTATGCCAAGTAGCACTCCGCATCAAAAATTCTATTTTTATCGATTACCTACTCGAGGACGAGCAGGAATTAAGCTTGGGGATGCTTGATACATCTCCAACGTATCTATAATTCTTGATTGCTCCAAGCTATATTATCTACTGTTTTGGACTAGATTGGGCTTTATTATCCACTTTTATATTATTTTTGGGACTAACCTATTAAACGGAGGTCCAGCCCAGAATTGTTGTTTTTGCCTGTTTTAGGGTTTCGAAGAAAAGGAATATCAAACGGAGTCCAAACGGAATGAAACCTTCGGGAACATGATTTTCTCACCGAATACAACTCAGGAGACTTGGACC
The DNA here is from genome assembly GCA_034509565.1 of Triticum monococcum. NCBI lineage: Eukaryota > Viridiplantae > Streptophyta > Magnoliopsida > Poales > Poaceae > Triticum > Triticum monococcum. The sequence continues at coordinate 196,124,162 of CM067842.1, read as the reverse complement.
CTACGTCAAGCCAGCTAACAGGAGGCCACGAGGTAGGGGGCGCGCCCGCCCCGCCCCCCCCCCCCAGGCGCGCCCTCCACCCTTGTGGGCCCCCTGTTGCTCCACCGACATACTTCTTCCTCCTATATATATCCACGTACCCCCAAACGATCAGATACGGAGCCAAAAACCTAATTCCACCGCCGCAACTTTCTGTATCCACGAGATCCCATCTTGGGGCCTGTTTTGGAGCTCCGCCGGAGGGGGCCTCGATCATGGAGGGCTTCTACATCATCATCCAAGCCCCTCCAATGAAGTGTGAGTAGTTTACTTTAGACCTACGGGTCCATAGTTAGTAGCTAGATGGCTTCTTCTCTCTTTTTGGATATCAATACAAGGTTCTCCCCCTCTCTCGTGGAGATCTATTCGATGTAATCTTCTTTTTACGGTGAGTTTGTTGAGACCGATGAATTGTGGGTTTATGATCAAGTCTATCCATGAATAATATTTGAATCTTCTCTGAATTCTTTTATGTATGATTGGTTATCTTTGCAAGTCTCTTCGAGTTATCAGTTTGGTTTGGCCTACTAGATTGGTTGTTCTTGCCATGGGAGAAGTGCTTAGCTTTGGGTTCGATCTTGCGGTGTGCTTTCCCAATGACAGAAGGGGCAGCAAGGCACGTATTGTATCGTTGCCATCGAGGATAACAAGATGGGGTTTTTTTTATCATATTGCATGAAACTGTCCCTCTACATCATGTCATCTTGCTTAAGGCGTTACTCTGTTTTTAACTTAATACTCTAGACGCATGCTGGATAGCGGTCGATGAGTGGAGTAATAGTAGTAGATGCAGGCAGGAGTCGGTCTACTTGTCTCGGACATGATGCCTATATACATGATCATACCTAGATATTCTCATAACTATGCTCAATTCTGCCAATTGCTCAACAATAATTTGTTCACCCACCGTAGAATACTTATGCTCTTGAGAGAAGCCACTAGTGAAACCTATGCCCCTGGGTCTCTTTCTCATCATATCAATCTCCATCACTTTATTATTGCTTTGCTTTTTAACATTGTCTTTTACTTTTTACTTTGCATCTCTATACCAAAAATACCAAAAATATTATTTATCAAGTCTATCAGATCTCACTTTCGTAATTGACCGTGAAGGGATTGACAACCCCTAAGTGTGTTGGTTGCGTTGAGCTATTGTTTTTGTGTAGGTACGAGGGACTCGCGCGTAGCCTCCTACTGGATTGATACCTTGGTTCTCAAAAACTGAGGGAAATACTTACGCTACTTTGCTGCATCATCCTCTCCTCTTCGGGGAAATCCAACGCAGTGCTCAAGAGGTAGCATGTCCCTAAGAAGGGAGGTATTACTGTCGTTCCAAATGATAAAGATGAATTGATTCCACAAAGAATTATTACATGATATAGAATGGTAATTGATTTCCGCAAATTAAGTAAAGCTACTAAAAAGGATCATTACCCTTTGCCTTTCATTGATAAAATGCTAGAAATATTATCCAAACATACACATTTTTGCTTTCTAGATGGTTACTCTGGCTTCTCTCAAATACCTGTGTTAGTTGATGATCAAGCAAAGACCACTTTTACTTGCCCTTTCGGTACTTTTTCTTATAGACATATGCCTTTTGGTTTATGTAATGCACCTGTTACCTTTCAAAGATGCATGATGGCTATATTCTCTGACTTTTGTGAAAAGATTTGTGAGGTTTTCATGGACGATTTCTCCATTTATGGATCCTATTTTGATGATTGCTTGAGCAACCTTGATCGTGTTTTACAGAGATGTGAAGAAACTAATCTTGTCTTGAATTGGGAGAAGTACCACTTTATGGTTAATGAAGGTATTGTCTTGGGGCATAAAATTTCTGAAATAGGTATTGAAGTTGATAAAACTAAAGTTGATGCTATTGAAAAGATGCCATGTCCCAAGGACATCAAAGGTATAAGAAGTTTCCTTGGTCATGCCGGTTTTTATAGGAGGTTCATTAAGGACTTTTCAAAAATTTCCCAGCCTCTGACTAACCTATTACAAAAAGATATTCCTTTTGTCTTTGATGATGATTGTGTAGAAGCATTTGAAATACTTAAGAAAGCTTTGATTTCTGCACCTATTGTTTAGTCACCTGATTGGAATTTACCTTTTGAAATTATGTGTGATGCTAGTGATTATGTTGTAGGTGTTGTTCTAGGGCAAAGAGTTGATAAGAAATTAAATGTTATTCAATATGCTAGTAAAACTCTAGACAATACCCAGAGAAATTATGCTACTACCGAAAATGAATTTTTAGTAGTTGTTTTTGCTTGTGATAAGTTCAGACCTTATATTGTTGATTCTAAAGTAACTATTCACACTGATCATGCTGCTATTAAATACCTTATGGAAAAGAAAGATGCCAAATCTAGACTTATTAGATGGGTTCTCGTACTACAAGAATTTTATTTTCATATTATTGATAGAAAGGGAGCTAAGACCCCCGTTGCAGATAACTTGTCTAGGTTAGAGAATGTTCTTGATGACCCACTACCTATTGATGATAGCTTTCCTAATGAACAATTAAATGTCATAAATGCTTCTCAAACTGCTCCATGGTATGATGATTATGCTAATTATATTGTTGCTAAATTTATACCACCTAGTTTCACATACCAACAGAAGAAAATGTTCTTCTATGATTTGAGACATTACTTTTGGGATGACCCACGTCTTTATAAAGAAGGAGTAGATGGTTTTATTAGTCGTTGTGTACCTGAGCATGAACAGGAACAGATCCTACGCAAGTGTCACTCTGAAGCCTATGGAGGACACCATGCTGGACATAGAAGTGCACACAAGGTATTGCACTACAAAAAAAAGACACATCCGTGACATTTTGGGCCGAACGAACAAAAAATTCTGTCATACATATGACACTTCTATGACGATAATTGTGAAAAAACCTGGTAGCATCATAGATGTGGTGGGCTCCTACTTCTGTGACAAAAACTCATGACAGAAAATGGGCTTTTCGTCCTGGGCGGGCCGGAGACGCAGCTGCATGACATTCTTTGGGCCGTCCATGACGAAAAAAACCGTGGTAGAAGCGAGGGCGAGGAAAATTTGGGGGAGTTCCCGGTTACGGTGGGAGGTCGGGGGCCGAGCGATGGGCGCTTCTCTCGTACACGTACGCGCGTGTGTGCGAGGCGTTGGCTCTAACTGAACCCGAGCGAGGCATTGGGCTCTAACTGAACCTGAGCGATTGCATTGCAGGCTAGGCGTTACTGAACCCGAGCGATCGATCGATGGCTGTTAACTGAACCCGATCGAGCGATTCCTTCGCTACTGTTGCTAACTGAAGACGATCGATGCTGCGTCTGGATGAACAGTGAGCGTTGCGGGGGGGGGGGGGGGGGTGGATGAACAGTTCCCGGTGGGGGTGGATGAACAGGACCCCGTGGTGTTGCCTCTGGATAAACAGGACCCCGATCGATCGAGCCGGTTGGGGCTGCATAAACAGGACCCCGTGGAGGGCTGGATGAACAGGACCACCCCGTGGAGGGAAGGATGAACAGTAGACGGTGCAGGGCAGGATGAACAGTAGCCCATGGAGGGGTGGTTGAACAGGAGCCCGTGGAGAGGGCTGGTTGAACAGTAGCCAGTGGAGTAGCGCGCGGTGGAGGCTGGATGAACAGGAGCCCGTGGATGAACAGTTGCAGGTGGAGGCTGGAGGAGGTCGACGGCGGATGAACAGTAGCTCGTGGAGGCTGGAAGGGGTCGACAGTGGAGATGAACAGTATCCCGTGGAGTTCCGTTTTGCGGTACGCCACACCTCTCCCGATGAACAGGACTCCCGTTTCGACGATAGCGCTCCAACACAAGTCTGTTTCGTCCGTTTTGCGGTACGCCACACCCCTCCCGATCAACAGGACCCCCGTTTTGATCGTAGGAGGTCCGTTTCCTCCATTTTGCGGTACGCCAGACCCCTCCTGATGAACAGGATCCTGTTTCGAACGTGGTCGGTCGAACACATGGTCGTTTCCTCCGTTATGCGGTACGGCAGGCCTCGTTTCCATCGCCTGTTCCGTCCAAGCCCTCCCGATGAACATGACGCATTTTGTTGCCTCCCCATGAACACGACGCATTCCGTTGCCTCCCCATGAACACGACGTATTCCGTTGTCTCCCCATGAACATGACGATGACGTTGTTTCTCCATTCCAACCCAGCCATGTACACGAGCCCTGGCTGTACGTATGCGCGAGTAGGCGTTCGAGACCCCGCCCGTATGTACACATATGTGGCCGTATTTTCTTTCCTGCACCCTGGCCGTTGTACGTACGTGTAAATGCTACGTGCGTGCCTCTACTACGACACGTGTGCGCCTCTACTACGACACGTGCATGCCTCTACATCGACCAGTATGTACGTGCATGTTCGCGACCAAAATGACAACGCTACGTACGCTTCGACCAGGTGGGTCCTGACTGTCAAGCACTTCCTTGCGTGCGAAAATGTAGCTAGTGGGTCCCAGCAGTTAGGGGCAAATGTTTTTTTCACAAAATACGGTGGACCGTCCGGTGGGTCCCCGCTGTCAGGTGGAGGAATAATTATTTTGCGCATAATAAGGAGGCACTTCCTTACTGCGGCCGTGGACCCAGCTGTCAGCGTCTCCACGCACAGTACTCTTCCGATGGAAGTCGGTCGTTGACCACATTGACCACGGCGGTGGACGATGGCGAGGCCTAGGAAGGGGACAACGCGGAGCTGGGGAAGACGCGGCAGCGGAAGCCCGCGCGGAGAGGAGTACGAGGGTTCACTGGTTCGGCTGCGGTGTGAGGCTGCCGTCGCCGCAGGGCCTGGCCAGCGGTGGGAATAGTAGGGGCGATGAGGCCTCCGCGGTAGCACAGCCGACCACGGGAGGCAGGAGCATGCGGCACGACCGGCGCTGCTTTGGGCGGCTAGAGCAAGAAGACCAGAGGTTGAAGAAGCACTACGACCGTTGGATGGACATCGTACGGTCACTGGAGCTAGAATCATTCATATTGACTAAGTTGACAAAGCCCTTTGTCCCCATCAACTTAGTAGGCCCACAAGTCAGCCTCCCACCAAGGTGGTTCCCAGCTAGCCGGGGGAGTATTTATTTTTTTTGTGCGTAATAAGGAGGCACTTCCGGTGGGTCCGAGCTGACAGCGGGGGGGGGGGGACATTTTTTTCATAGAATACGGTGGCCCGTCCGGTGGGTCCCAGCAGTCAGGGGGAAACGATTTTTTCGCAAAATACTAGTGGCCCGTCTGGTGGGTCCCCGCTGTCAGGTGGAGGAATAATTATTTTCTGCGTAATAAGGAGGCACTTCCTTGCGGCTACCGTGGACCCAGCTGTCAGCCTCTCCACGTACAGTACTCTTCCGATGGAAGTCGGTCATTGACCACATTGACCACACCGCGCCGAGAGCACCACGGCGGTGGACGACGGCGAGGCATAGGAAGGGGGCGACGTAGAGCCGGGGAAGACGCGGTAGTGGATGCCCACGCGGAGAGGAGTACGAGCGTCCACCGGTTCGGCTGCGATGTGAGGCTGCCGTCGCTGCAGAATAACAGGGGGTGTGGGTGAGTAGAGGGATGCCCTGACCAGCGGTGGGAGTAGCAGGGGGCGCAGAGGCCTGCGCGGCAGCACAACCGGCCATGGGAGGCGGGAGTAGGCGGTCCCGCCGGCGCTGCTTTGGTGGCTGGAGCAAGAAGATCGGAGATTGAAGAAACATGAAGGTCGTTGGATTGACATCCAACAGTTACGTCTGCTAGAATCGTTTGTTGACGTATATAATAACTAAAAAATCTTGCATACGCGTCAACTAAACAGGCCCACAAGTCGGACCACTCCCTCTTTTTTTTGAATAATTTATATATAGCTCATGGCAACTTCTTATGAAATTTATTGCAGTCGTTTTTTTGGTTGGCCAGGGCCAATTTCACATATTTCTGTGGATTCCAAACTATTTTTAATACCGAAATGTCCAGCCAGATTTAAAGTACTTTGAAGATATATTTAAATTAAGTTAATGCCTAGTGAAATAGGAATCTGAAAATGTAATAAAATTTAGAAATTATAAAGTAATTGCCAATTTGTCATCTTTTTTTATATTTACAACCCATTTCATATTACTTTCAAGATTTGTAGGCGTCTTGAAAGAGTTGCAGCCCATCAGGGCATAGAAAAATAAGTAGGCCTGGATTGGGTATTCTTCAGAAAAAATAAACTAGGCTTATTTTTACAAAGAAAAAATAGCTAGGCTGGTCACATGGTGAACATAAAATATAAGCCTGGGCTAGACGGGCCACAGCCCAGTTCAAACCCTGCTCCGTCTCAACAATACCAAACAAAAAAATACTGCTGTAGCTATGTCCCAGGTGTTAGCTGATCTTGTGTTGTTCTCTTGTCTATTGACTATATACGCTCACAATGTCGTGGGTCCCAGATGTCAGGAAAACACTAGGAGGAAGCATTTTATTTTTCCATATGCTGACGTGGTGGGCCCCTACTGTCATCCTCTCCACGTACTTCTGCCAATTCCTGTTGTTTGTTGACCATGTTGACAACGCGAGAGGGCGGCGCCGCGACGAGCGCACCAAAGCGCGCGGAGGACGTCGGCGTTAACGATTTAGGAGACGGTGGGGCGGTGATGCGTGCGCTGAGGCGCAGCCAGCCGTGGGAGGCGGAAGCAGGCGGCCCCGCCAGCGCTGATTTGGTTTTGGCGGCTGGAGGAAGACCGGACTGAAGAAAGACGACAGACTGTAAAAGTAGCAGGAGTACATAACAACCTTAACTGAAACCAGCAGGGGCACTTAACAACCAAAGCTGAAAGTAGTATGAGTACTTATACAGGTGTAACGTCCCAAAATTCTAAATTTTGGAATGTTATGATAAATAGATAGATTTCATTGATTGTTTGATTGATTGTGTGAAATTAAGTGAAATTCGAAACCTTTTTGAAAGTTAAATGAGAGGGAATAGAAGGACTTTCCCAAACTTTCATTTTCATTCGTGATCTCTGTGAATTCAAATTCCTTTCAAATACAAAACCCTAGAGAGAAGATGACATGACTTCTTCCATTATTTAAATGACAAGGAGTGTTGAAAATATTTGAATTTCATTTGGAAAATATTTCCAATTTAGAAACTTTAAGCAACTCAATGATTTTCACGAGAGGAGATAAAATGACTTCTTCAAATTATGAAATATGAGTTGGGAGTTTGAAGGATCAAAATTCAAAGTCTTTTTGGAATTATTTTTCAATTTGGAGTTATTTGGATTTTATTCAAATCATTTTTCTCCAAAAATAAAATACATGGAAAATAGGGTAACATGATTCCCTACAACAGAAAATTGGAGAGAAATAAATTTGATTTCATTTTGGTATTTTTAAAATGATTTTTGTTGGATCTTATTAGAGCAGGAGCACTCTTTGAATTATATGAATTTGTGTGAATTTTATTTAATGTTAGAAAAATGTTCATGTCATAGAAAATCTTTTTCTGAAAATTTTGATATATAATATACCTATATAAAGTTTTATTTTTATTTTCGTTTTTCAGTTTATCACATTCTATTTAAAAAAATTGCGTGCGCGCCTAAAACTAGCTGTCGCCCACGTGCGCATCATAGTACCAATGGGCGCCCTATTTTTTTCTTTTTCTTCTTATCCTATATGGGCTAGCCCAGCCAGCCTTTTCATTTTTTAGGCCGAATTTTCTAAAAAAACTGCACCAGCGTGCGCGCGGCCGGCCAAAGGCCTTTAGGCCCATCCGCCTATTTTCTTCTCTGTTTCGTATGTTTTCGTCTACGTTTAGTCTCACATTACCTAGCCTTTGACCCCTAAGTCTCTTTTCTACCAATAAATATAGACCCATAGAGCCTCCAAAAATCATCCGATTCGGGTTAAATCAATATTTTGGTTTGACTAGATTCATTTAAGAAAAATATATTTCTCCTCTCCGGCGCGACTTCTGGAAATTGTCTCTTCTCTCCAAAGTTGTCTTTTCTCTGCATTATAAAGGTATCTTTCTTTGTTTTTTTTCTTCTTATACCTCTGTAGTTTATTATTTTTAGACTAATATGATAAAATAATTATATTATCAATTAGTCTACGTATTTATACATTAGACCCTAGCCCGTAGCTATTTTTTCTTCCGTAAAACAGCCTGGCCCTGATTTTTCAAATAGCCATAACTTTTTGCTCGTTTGTCCAAATCCAACGAAACCAACGCCCACTTCTTCATTATGATCTCCTCTATCTAGTAATCCAACTCAAACATGTTTTCGAAAAGTTTAAAATTTGAGTTAGATCAGATTTGAATTCAAACTTCGTTTGATCATAACTTGAGTTTCGTAGCTCCGTTTGAGTTGATTCTTTTTGCAAATCGAAGCTCTTGACCTAAACTTTCTGATAAGGCCAAATTCACATAATTTTGGTACTATTAGAAATTGTTTTATGTTGCAAGAGCTATTTGCTTGGTTTTGATATTTTCCGAATCGACTTCTTCGATCTTTCTGGTCTTTTGAGTGATTGCTTATGTGTGGTTACTATTGCTTGATTATGATAGATTGACCGGAGTGTGACGAGTAGAGCTATCAAGAGTTTTGAGTGCGAATCATCTTCATCAACGTTGCAGGCAAGTTCCCACTTTGATCATACCTCCTTCATACCCAGTTTTATTGCATTAGATCAAACCTCCAACATTGCATGATTAGGATCTAATTAAATCGTGGGATGGGAAGTAGTTGAGGTAATACCTATTACCTGCTTATTATCAAACCCTTGGGAGTTACTATTACGTTATGCTTATATTTCCATGCTATGCTCGTAGACGTGGATTGGGTTTGAGAGTATTTCATGACAGATGTGAGATCCTTAATTAATGGTTTACTTAAGGTGGCAACTTTAACACACATCTGGGTGGATTGAGGCACCTGGGTATTCTAGCGATTGCCTGTTTTTTTATGGACTGCCACCTAGGCTCAAAGGGATCATGAGATTATTCATACTAGAAACTTCCGTGTGCAGCCACAAGCTATTATGGGCTCTAGCATAGTTGATTAAGTTGTGTGAACTCTTGCAGTGGTAGACTAGCAGATGTAGGGGTTGTAGATGGTACGGTCTACCCATCGTAAGGTGCAAACGCTTCTGAAAGACTATGTCTCGGTCATCCGTTTCTCAAACACCATGTAGTGCGAGAAATCCAACGAAGGAGATCGAGTCTTGTGGGGAAAAGTGTGCAAACCTCTGCAGAGTGTATAAACTAATCATGATTAGCCGTGTCCCCGGTTATGGACGTCTTGAGTATCTAGTACTTGGATTATCATGTAAATCTCATCATGTTACTTTAAATAATTTTGTTGGGTTTAATGATGTTACTTAATTGGGATTGAGAATGCTGTCAACCATTCTCAATGTTCAACAACCACCATGATAGTTAAATAAAATTTATTACTTTGCAGTAGGGAAAAATTGGCTTTTCGCAAAAACATATAACCATAGAGCTTTTCCACCAGCCATATATGCATGTAGTGATAGCCATTGTTCATCATTCTCTATGGTGTGAATTTGCTAGTACATTCAATGTACTGACCCTTTGTGGCTGCAACATCTCTTGTTGCAGGTTTATCTTACGACGAGTAAGTGATACGTTAGGGTTATGATTTCTACACTCAACTTTGCCATTGGTGTTGATGGGAATCCACAACCTTGTTACTTCCGCTATTTTGGATTGAGGTAATAATATTTTACGTTACCTATACATGTGATTTACCTCTATTATAAATCCTCGAGTACTGTGTGTGTTAGCACACCGATCCAGGGATGACACTTAAGCACAGAGACTTGATCCATTCGGGTCGGGTCGCTACAAGATGGTATCAGAGCACATGTTGACTGTAGGACGTGACCCTAGAAACTGGCAAGCCCATAGGAAAGATTTTCTCTACAACTTTCCCTTTCAAAAGATCTTTTACATCTCTTCTCTTATGAGCTTATTCAAAAAAAATCCCTTTAGTGAGACCATACCCCTTTTCCCTTTTGACCACACAAGATATCGGACAACCGAGACCATTCGGAATGAAGAGGATTTTACCATACATTATGATGATGGAAACTACAACGGCTGAAGACCGAAGACAAAGGAGAATTTGGAGGATATGAAGCATTTCCAGATTTGTATGACCTAGGAAGGCTACCCTTATGGAACTGGGCAAAATATGGAAGCTGTCAATACCCAAGATCAAGGTGTATCGGAGAAAGATCGAACATGGAGCATTAGAACTCGAGGTTTTGTCAAGGAAAAACCCTAAGGCAGGAGATATCAAACTATGGAGAGATAGCTCATGGAAATGACAAGAGCAGAAACACTGTTATCCGTGATGTCATCACCCGCTTATGCTATTTGTCACCAGGGCTGAGTTAAGCAGGCATTTCTTCGGAAGGATTGGATGGTAGAAGGCTGACGTAGCATATTCTTGAGAGATTCATTGCTACTTCTAAAGTTAAATTGTGATTAGTTAGACATAATAGGTGGATTAAGAAGTAATCAAGGCAACAAGCAAGAACCAGATACAAAACTAACATGGATGAACAATTGGAACGACGTCGGGGTGGAAGATCGCAGTGAAGATGAGACCAGGTTCTGCTATTTCCATCAGCATTCATGCACCAACTTTCAGTCTGTAACACTTGAGAAAGTTTATCCAAGTTCGGCCATAAAAAAGCAGCGATCTTCTTGGTTCATGAACCCAACTCGGAACTTATATCCATGGCTTGTCTTCATTGTGAGAATTAAACTAGTGTATTCAGTTATGGCAAGGCCGAGCATCTTGAGTACATGTGGTCTGGCAGAGCAAATAATACACTGCAGGAAAATAATACAAGAACACAACATGTTCAAAAAAACCCCACCCTCCCAGATAGAAAAGAGGATTCTAGGAACATACTGTGTGCGTTTTAAAATGTTGTGTTAGGATGAGAAGGAACAAGTGTGGCGTCTCGCCGAGGGCGCAGAAACCTTTAGGGTACTCGCACTTTGGGCACTGCAAATGAAACACACTAGATTCAGTAGGAAGAAAAATGCAACAACGGCGGCGGCTGCCATCCTAGGATTAACTGCGACCAAGGGACTTGGGTTTATCGGGGATGGATGAAGAATTCATACCTGGTTCTCCATGAGAAAACCCTATGCAATCACCAAGAGGGGGTTTTCTCTGAACAAGCAGACGAGGGAGAAGGGGATTCAGGCCCAGTGAAATATTGCCGCTTCGTCCGTCCAGCTTACTGCTAAAGCTGGAAAGGGGGGTTGTGATTTGACGGCTCATTGGTCATTACTGCGGTGCTACGGCCGGGGTGTGTCTACCGTGAAGTTGTGCACTCTAATTTGTGCATATGGCATGTGGACCCCATTGCCGGTTGCCCCACATATCAGTGAAAGGAAGTAGAAAGACAGGAGTAACTAGTTACACATAAATATATTTTTTGACAGAGAGATACTCCCTCTGTAAAGAAATATACAGATCTTTTATATCACAGGCTCACCTTGCCGAGAAATATACTCCCTCTGCAACGCACGTGCATTATGGGGGTTCAGCTTTTTTTATGGGGGTTCAGCTGAGAATATAATACTCAGATAGGCTCAAGGTTCTGAACTTTGGGCCGCAGGCCGACCCTGCATGTTTGGGGGCCCATGTGTTCTACCTCGGCACTTTTCATATTGCAAGAGATCGGTACGGCGCTGGTTTTAGATGCTGTCGCAAGGCGGATACACAAAATTGAATAAAGCACGGCAGCTGTTCGAATGAAATCGAACGACAGTTCCTAACCAGCAATCAGAGTTGCAATTCTATCAACGATATACCATGTGATAAATAATACTGTCGTACTACTTATACACACAGGACGCTTGTTTCACCATGCCAGATTAATACATCAAAATCTCTTGGAGGATAGATCAGTTTGCAGTTGCATGCTGCTACTGAAGAATTTCAAAGTTGATTTTGACCAGCTCTCCTTGCCGAGAAAGTTTGATTTTGACATCATCCCCTACCGCAAGATATGATTTAGATTTGAACCTTGACCATCCTTTAGCATCAATCATCATGCGACCATCCTTTGTACTTATGGTATATTGAGCAAGTTCATTCACACCAAGGCTGCGCATGGTAAGAGAAACTTGGCCGCGGTCGCCCGGATTGTTGAACGACTCCCTCGTTGCTCTAGAAATTCTCTGTTTGCAAACAAGAAGACATACCCAAACAATTAGATCAACACAGTGAATCATGTGAAACAACATGGAAAGAAAAAAGAACAAAGCACTTGGGCGGCCAATGCCTACCAAGAAGGTAGACATGTCGGTTTTTGTAAGGACTTTGGTATATGAAGTGTGAACTGCAGCCCAGTCTGTTGTCAGTGCAACTGCATGGGCCGGAGTAGATGCAAGTGCAAGTGTTGGTGCAGGTGCCGAAGCCGCTGCTGCTCCTGGAGATGGTGCTCCTTGTAGAACTGGTGCCGGTGTCGGAGCAGGTGCTAGTGTCGATGCCCGATCCTCTGGTAGATCAAACTGATCCACTGACGCGATCGGTGCCCAATCCTCAGCTGGATCAGACTGAGCTGTTGCCGCTGTCAGTGCTACAGCAACTGCCGATGCTCGATCTATGCGAGACAGCGGCGATCGTCTCTGGTCTGCTATGATCAGCTTTCTAACTTGACTAGGATCCGTGACCGTGATCCAGTCTTTTTGTTCATTTCTTTTAAACGCGAGAAGGACTAATTGTGGCGTTTTTGTTAAACCAAACTGCAGTTCATCATAGGGATTCAGCTTGTACTCAGACAACAGACTGATCCAATTTTTTCCAGTAATATAAGTGATGGACGGTGCCTTCGTTACCGACACGACATAAGAAGTGAAACCTGCAAAAATAGCCATCATAGAGCAAACCAAACGGTTTATTCTGTGATGAATGTCACATGGCAAAACTTGCATAGTAAAATTGAAGGAAAAGAAAGAAAACATGACATTAAATCAATAAGATTTAGATAGTAAATCAATAAGATTTATTTGATGTGACACGAGTGGATCCTTACCAGGAAATCACTATGTTGAACTACTAAACAGAAGATTGATCATCCAACTACGCATGGCATGCAGGGGCCCCGCCTACTCCCACAAGCAGGACAGTCCAAAGGTCGTGAAAAATCATATGGACCGAACATCCATGGGGCTGGAAATCCTAGTGGGTGCGATAAACCCTGTAATGCATACAGATATTGGAGTGTAACCATAATTGATAGACCATCCTCATAAAAATATGATATGGATACTTCAAAATATACAGACTGAATTGAGTGGACAGACATTAACATAGACCATTCTCAGGACTGACCACACACCAAAAGCGACAGTACTAATGAACAATACAGGGTTCACAAACACAAATCAAGTACTGAACAACAGTACTTACTACAGACAAGCAAAGTTGCACTAACTAAACTCTGCAGACTATTTTATGCCACTGACCTACGAGATGAACCCCGCATAACTGACTAGGCCATGGACTTCGTGTGAGATGTCTACATGCACCATCACCATCTTGTCAACCTTGGAGAACCTAACAGAGTGGTCTTTCCTCTCATAAACACGATGATGAAGACAGGCCGCATCAGATTTGTTGGGAAGCTTTACAAGAGCCACACCCTTTGTAATCGAAGGCACAACCAGGAAATTGTTGTGGTCAAGTACAACCTCGAGAACACGCCTGACAACAATGCTACAGGAAAACACTAGTTCAGGACACGTGGCGACAAGGACACAACAGCTGGATAGTTCAGCAGTAGAACTCATCATCAGGTCTTCCAGTTCACATGGCATGACTTTGAGAACTTCATCTCCACCGCGGACTTGGTTCTAATTCAAACACAAACCATATTTTATTACAACCTCTGTTCAGAAATATAAGATGATTTTCGATATTATACTCCATATATGACTACATATACGCACAGAAATGAGTGAACAAAGACACTAGAACATGTCTTCAAAGGCATGAGAGCAGAGGGATTACATGCAATATCCATAACACAAGTTACTGAGGCAAATATACCCTCTTAAAAAGTAGCATTGATGTTCATAAAGTACTCCCTCCGTCCCAAAATTCTTGTCTTAGATTTGTCTAGATACGGATGTATCAAGTGACATTTTAGTATTAGATACATCCGTATCTAGACAAATCTAAGACAAGAAATTTGGGACAGAGGGTGTAGTTGAATGTAATCTATAAGAAATCAGTGTCAACCTCTCGCATGTTTTGGTCAAAAGAGGAATTTAGAACTGTCATTTGGCACACAAAAATCACATGCAAGATCACCTAGAAAGGTGTACTACTAGTACTAGTACTGCGTGTTAGATGAAAAAACACGATCAAGATCAAGAAAAAGATCGTCAAGAAGAGATATTACTTGGACTTGCTTAATGAGGGATCCCAGAGAGGGGGGCTTAGACAGGGCAATGGCTTTGAGCTTGTCTGCGGTAGTCTCGGCGGGGTGCTTGCGCTTCTTCGTACCATGAGCCTCGAGGGTTTTGGCCGGAGCCATAGACATCACTTCGGCCGGTGCTCCAGCGTCCATCAAGAAACTGTCAAATAGAAATAAAATAAAAGAAACCATAATCACAAACCCAAAAGAAGAAAAGAGAGGGAGTTATAGGATCAGTCTCGGGGTTGCAAGACCGGGCCTTGGCCAGAATCAACACCATTGATGCGCTCACCTTTCCTTCTTTGGGAGAGAAGAACAATGGCAGAAGTAGGTCGGGGTTTTCTTGAAGAAATGAGCAACAAGATGAGGCAGAAGCGAGGGTTGGGTAGAGAGGAAGCTGAGAGAGAAGATTGAAATGATGGTTGCTTCGTCCGTCCAACTTACTGCTGGAAAGGAGGGGGTTTTGTGATTTGACGGCTCATTGGGCATTACTGCGGTGCTTCGATCGGGGTAGTCTACCGTCACTCTACTACGGAGTAATTTAGTGCATGGCTAGTGGACCCCGATGCTGGATGTCCCACACGTTGGCGAAAGTGAGTAATTTAGTGTATGGCTGGAGGAGGATCCGCACGGTAGAGCGTGTCCACTGTTTTTCAGAAGAAGAAAAATGATTACAGCAAGCGTTTCCACTCTTATGACGGAGGAGTGCGAAACACGGCAGCCACTTGAACATACACAGTGCTCCTACTACTAGGCATGTGCAGTGGTTCATACGTCAGTACTACACAATCTTGTTGCTAGTGTAGTAAGATATGACGATAACAAATGATGTTGTGCGCATGTCAACTACTCCTATATGTAACATAGTACCGCTTTTTCGACTGTCCGGTCGAGAATGAACGGTGAGGTCAATGTTAACAGAACTAGGTCGACAGCGCACGGAGAGTACGGTGCTACAGTACTCCATGAAACATGGACCATATGAAGCACGAATAGTGTTAGGCAGTGTGTATGAAGGGTGCACGGGATGGGAGCAAAAGTTCCCTTCTCGACCCACTTTTGGGTGTTTGGCAGAGTGCATGAACGGTGCATGAGTCCACACTAGTAGGTTGACAAAAATACACGAAGAGGAAACAACTATATTGAGATGAGAATGCAACCAAACACACCCACACGCTTTGTGCTACAGTGACTGATCTGCACCGTCTGAGTTTGATCCAATGGTCATGTTGCACCGAGACATGCACATGCCCATGCAGAGGGCGGCTAAACACCACCGAAGTCCCTCTGCTTCTCGAGGCGCACGACGTTGGTGATGCAGGGTGCAATCGCCCGTAGAGCCCGCTCCCGGTCGACGGGAGCCAGCTCGTCAAAGACGGCATCCAATGGCACGAATGGATTCTGGTGACGGAGCCCTGAAAGGATTCGCCCGGCAACGGCGACGGCAGCCCGCAACCCCTCCTTGTCCAGCTCAGCCCCCACCATCGCGCGGAGACGGCTCAGCCCTCGGAGATATAGGTGAAGAAGGAGACTAGGTCAGGAAGCCACAGCTCGTTGAAGTCGACCGGGTGGTCGAAGAGGTTTAGCCCGACGGCCGGCATCGTCGCGCTGGCACGACGGTAGGCATCGCGCAGCCGCAACATGTGTGTGGCAACTTGGTTCACCAAGTGGCTAAGGTGATCCTGGACCTCGTCACGATCGGCCCGCTCGCGCTCCAGCTGGCTCCCCTAATGGCCTATCGTATCTCCCGCTTTCTGCAGCAATGCCGCCGACGCCTCGAGCATCTTTGTGGTGGACGCCTGCCGCTTTTGAAGCTCCGTGAACTCCCACACATAACGGAGGAGCATGGCACTCCTCTCCTCCTTGAGCTCACGGAGCTCCACGTCCATGGCCCTGAGCTTCGCATCCTTGCCATGGAGCTCCTGTGTCAGGAGCCTCACCTCGGACTCTGTGATCTGCTGTGCCGCCATGGCACCAGGTAGAAGCAATGGGTAGAGGAAGCAAAGGGGGCGAAACGGCTGAAAGGCAATGCAATCTACGGGAAGGCAGAGGGAGCGGGGAAACTTTTGGTTTTCACCACGGTAAAACACCAGTCGACGGCTTATCACATTAGGGAGCAGTGGGTCAGGCGGAGTCATCGTGACTAATTGCTGCCGCGCCTGCTCCCGTCAATCAAAAAATTAAAAATCCTGCCGCACCCAAACACCAGAGCAATGCCATGGTGGATATTTAAATTTACCTGCCGGCAAGTAGATAAAAAAGGGGGTGAAAAACAAATGTGGCGGTGGCCTAGCTAATCGGTCGAACTAGCCCAACTAGCTAGCCACCGTGCTTCACTGATGTACTCGGCGGGAAAGGTGGTCTTTCGTGATTTGACGACTCATTTACTTGCTTCGGCGCTACGACCGAGGAGGACCCAAAAAATGCGCGGTAGGGCGTCCCATGGCAGGAAGAATATATGTGTGCACCACCCGGGAGGACCCCGAAACCGCGTGGTAGGGTGTGCCACGTCTCGGCACGGAGGAAAAATGTTCGTGTAAAAATATAATGTATCAGACGTAGTACCTATGGTTCGACCTCGGGACCCAGCCAGTCGGTTGAAAACACCCCGCTAGCCACACAGCTTCATCATGCAAATGTGGCATGGAGGATAGATGTGGTTAGCTCCGTCACGACCAGCCACAACGTCTCTTGTTCTAGGTGATTCTTCTATTCTCCAAGTTTTTTTAGTTGTAACAACACCACGGCAAGCTAGCGCCGCTCTTCGTGTGTGCCCGTGCAAAGGTTAGACGATGGAGAGAAGAGAGATTGAGATCACAAACCTGGGACCCACCAGTAAGTGAGATAACGGTCATGCATGTGTTGACGAGGCACTCCCTCTACTCTACTCAATGCAAGTACTATATAAAATCAAGTTATGGGACAAAGCCAGCAACCATTTGTTTTTTCAGGCTATCGACTTACGCTTTGTAGTCCAGGTTGCCAGTTCGAATCTCATCTTTCAGATTTGTTAGTTTTAGGTCCAAATTGATTAATGACAAGTGGAACCCCTGTGTGTTGTTCCTATATTTCAGTGTAGGATGGTTTTTTTGAACAAACACTTTGCGCGGTTAGACAAGTAACGACATGAGTTACACGTTTTTACACCGTTGGAAGTGGCATAGAATATCACATCCACCCCGCAGCTTAGATACTATGGTGATACGAGTTTTTACACCGTTGGAAGTGAGATCCAATGGCTTGGGAGTAGTCTTTGTAATTATGCGCAATTTCCAAACTCTCCAAAGATTTTTTTTGCAAATAAAACATTCAGGCCTCATGTGTGCCACTGCATCTTCAATCCAACGGCTCCCGGTGCTCATATTAGGTGCTCCCCATAGCTTAATTACCTGCTACGGTGATTGGAGTAGTTGTGGGCCGAATGCTACGAAAATATAATCTAAACCGACCAGAATAAATGCCTACACAAATTAATCTAAGGTTGGAGTGCCCCTCGCAATGTAAATAGCTCCGGCTTTGCGAGGGATGGAGAGGTAGTAGCTTCAACGCGTGGAAGATACGGTGTGACAAAGCGAGGTCAACCGAGAGACATATAGATAGAGAGACAAAGTGAGTGTGGTCCGACATTCATTGAACAAATATATATGCTCTGGAGAGATATTGTCCGATTGAGCTTTTTGGCAAGGGTGAGGGCTGTAAGATAGAGCTTGAGAGATGATCCAGTCACTGACGTGTAGATGTATTTTGTGC
Organism: Triticum monococcum; assembly: GCA_034509565.1. Lineage (NCBI taxonomy): Eukaryota > Viridiplantae > Streptophyta > Magnoliopsida > Poales > Poaceae > Triticum > Triticum monococcum. Next base: position 196,105,918 of record CM067842.1, on the reverse strand, counting down.
GTGGGAGGAAGCAAGGTCAACCGATCACATAGGGTCGCCGTGCGATCGAAAGAGTGAGACGGGTTGGAGAGAGTGGCCTAGATAGACGATGTGCGTGAGAGAGTATACAATGTGAATAGGTCGAATTGGGCTCAAACATGGTGATATATCATTTTTGTCCGAGAAAGAGCGAGGTCAATCGAGACATACGGAGAGAGAGAGAGAGAGAGAGATTGAGTGAGCGTGGCCCACCATGAGGTCGAAAGAGTGGCGGTGGCTTGGATGGACTGACCTAGATAGACAATCTGCGTGAGAGAGTATAGAGTGTGTCGACCGAGGCCCGAACAGGGAGATATATCATTTGTGTGTGAAAGAAAACGAGGTTAAATGAGACTCAGATAAAGAGGGCGAGATTGAGCGAGTGTGGCCCGCCGTGCGGAAGAAAGAGTGAGATAGTCTCAAGGGAGTGACCTAGATATACAACATGCGTGCGTGCACATGCACGAGATGTTGGGGGGCTAGATAGGCAATGCATGTATTTAGCGCGAGAGGCTGAGAGGGAGAGGGCAGAGAGAGCGAGAGCTCGACATGGGGTGCAATGGCGGGTGTGTGAGGTAAATACATTTGGTAACAGAGTGGAAAAGGGGGTTGTGTAGTTGAGAGACTTAGAGATCTAAACATGGAGAGAAAGAATGAACATGTGTTGGAAACCGATAGCTTCCTAAGGTGGTTAGGAGAGGAAGATTGGCTGATACAAGAAGTATGCAGCGTTTGTGCGGGGGGGGGGGGGGGGGGCTAAAACAACATTTGAATGTACATAGTACGAGACTTAATATCGATGTTTCAATTCGGTGTACATTGTAAGATTTGAACCGAGGACCAGGCATACGGGTAATTATTTCGAATTCGTGCCATACTAAGTTTCGAAAAGTTGACATTGACTCAGTTTGTTGTGATATTTTGTAGGTCATATGTTTGAGTCCATCCAAAAGTTTTCTCACTACCATGGTGTTCATCATATACATATGAATTTGTATTAAAAAAGTAGTGTGGATACAGTGAAATGTGAAATCCACATTAGAATTGGAGATCGCTACGTGACACACACTCTAATTCAAATAACTAACTACGTAACACACACTCTGATTCAAATAACTAATTATGTGACACACACTCTAATCCACGTTAGCGTGGGTACCGTTTCGATTTTTTTTTTCAAATAGCTCCTTATTAATTAATTTATAGTACTCCCTCTGTTCACTTTTATAAGACCTTGAAGACATTTCAGACAATGTGCAAAACAATTCATTTTAAGTTGTCTGAAACGACTTATAAAAGTGAACGGATGGAGTATCTCATTTCGAATGACTAATTATTGCAAGTAAAACACGGGCATGGTAATACATATAGATTCGTTTGCAAATGAAAGAAGATTTCGTTTGCATTCTCAAATGTAGGCGCACCAGGCAAACCAGCGTCGTGTCGGGGTGGATGCTGCTTCGGTGCCTTAAAGGCAACTGCCTTTGGGTCACTGACATGTGGGCCAGTCACCTGTTGGGCCCATATGTCATGGACACAAAGGCAGGTGCCTTAAGGCATCGAAGCATAGTCCTGTCGGGGTGGTCACGTGTGTCGGACGGACGCATAGCACCCAGCCACCCACCCCCCCCCCCCAAAAGGATGACGACAATATAAGTTCGCGCTTCCATGTTTCGAATTGAAATATCTGGCGGCCCCAATTCCAGCCCTGCAAAATCTCTCTTCTCCACCGTCCCCTTCCGCGCCCAGATTGCTCAAATCCCTAATTCACCGCCAACCCTCGAATCACCCCTCGTCTCGTCTCTTTCCCCACCGTTCCCCACCTTTGTGCCGGACGATGACAACGGTCGCGCTTCACCACCGCACCGGAGCTACCTCATCTACGCCCTCGTCCACCGCACCGGGTGGTCCATCGACAACGTCAGCCGCCGCAACCGACGTGCCTCACAGACACCGAGTTCCACTGCATCAGGTGCGCTTCACCGACGTCGTCTCCCAGCTCACCGGGGCTACTTCACCGAGCACATCGTCGCACCTCCGCCCCCCGAGGCCGTTGGGGCTTCACCAATGGTCTTGTCCACCGCATCGTAGCGCTCCGCTGCCACTCAAGATCTGCATACGTGCGCGGCCAGCCAACGCTAGCGCATCATCCTCAACGGCTCTGAGGTGACCCGCACTCTAGCTAGGCGAGCATGCCCAAACGCCGACCCGAACTAGGTATTCACACATCACTCCCTTGTGCACTATTCTGACGATGTTTGGATATCCTTTCACTGCTCTCTTAGCTTACACGCCTATGAAACTCTGACCTTAACTCTTATTTCTTCTGGACATATCATCTGAAACAAGCAAATCCATATTTTAGCGAAGCATGACGACGCTACGGGATCTGGTACACATCCTGCACACTCGTATAACCTTGTATGTATCTGTCCTCCGGTACAACATCAAGGTCAATTCCTCTTATTTAATCAACCATTCACCATGTCAAAAATGCAGAAGGGGATGCAAGGAGCACAAGGCCTGCACATCCAAGCAAGTGGTAACATGGACTTGTACATGGAACATCCGAAGCGCAAGCAGAGCTGCAGTGAGCCTGTACAACAAGCTAGCGCAAGTCCCTACATTCCATTTAATTCGTACTGGCATTCGTGTATGATTTTTGTGTAGTGGCTGATCCACGAATTCAAGTTACCAGGGGCGAACATTTAACTTAAAAAATACGAAGGCACTTGCACTCCGGAAATCAACATAACTTGAGAAATGTGAAGCTACATGCACTTTGAAAACCAGCTAATGATCCAAAGTAGTTCAGATTATAAACACTAAATGATGCAAGCACCAAAAAAATGCAAAATGCAACATGGTGTACAAGGACTACAAACATGGTCTGTACCTGCTTGAATTATTCGTTCTTTGGATGAAAATATTGAAATGTAATTGCACGTATAACTAGTGCACAAACTGCATATCAATATATCTATCCTACACAAGTATGCCAATAGTTTCAAACAACAGATTAGAAAAGTATTTATGCTATGTTGTCATGATACGGGGACTTTCTGGTAGATGGCCTCGACGTTTCCTCAAGCTATGAAAATGCACTATAATTTGCTTGTCATCAATGCCTCCAAATCTCTTTCTCTCTCAACATAGTAGATCATCATTAGACACTAAATCCTTCAATGAGCTTGCAAAATGCTTGCATTAGATCCCTCATTAGACACTATATGTTCATCACCAGGAGCATGTAAAATGTTTGCATCAAATCCTTCATTAGCAGTCTGTTCATTAGACACTTCAGGCTCAAGAACAACATGAGCTTGTATGTTTGCACCGGAAACTTTATTAGATACATCAGATTCAGTCAGTTCAGTACTGATTGTGGGAGTTATAAAATAAGTAGAAATTGGTTTCATTTTCTCATAGATTCCCTACATACAAGCAGTTTTACAACACCGTCAGGTTTAACTATTGGCCAGAAATTGAAGAGTTGAATTAGATATAATCAGGGATGTGATGTACCTGCTCGTTGCACATGCTACTCTTGCAAGCTGCGACTGTCCGTTTGCGCGATCTCGATGCCATGCCCGTGCTGCCACCGCTGCCTCCCACGCAGGCTACACCCAGGGTTGGATCTTCATCTTCTTGTCCTTCCGTTTGCTTGAAGCCCGGCGACCGCCCTCCAACGAGGGCGCGAGGAAGTGCTGTGTCGGTCTGTCCAGCGGCGGCTAGGTTAGGAACGAACCATACTGGAGGTTGGAGCGAATGAATTAGGATTTTTCCTAGGGTCGATCGATATGGGAGGCGCTCGTTTGGGCCGCGAGCCTGCTATAGGGCCTGCCTTGCACTTATGTTATTGGCCCATCCAAATTGAAACATTTTTCTTCATTTTTTACATTGCCTGCTCGTGCGTTGGGACGAACAAAACTAGCATGGGCCAACCTGGACGACTCAAACTAGGTGCACACTTTCCAGCCACCTGAGGCGGCCGCCCATACCGGCCCCTATGGTGGCGTCGCCCCTTTTTGCGTGTATGATAGGATAGTGAAAAATATTCTAGTGGCGCTTTTGATTTACCAACATAATGGTTGAATTGCTTGTTTCTATGAACTGAGTTCGCCAATAATGTGAAGGATTCCAGTCTTTTCATCCTATTGTAGATTGCTTAGATCTCGATATGCCAAAAGTAATCGCGTGAAATATACAGTAAAAGCCAGTGTGATGTGTTTGGCTACAACTAGTCTGACTACACGTCCTCATATAACATATCAAGGACGCACCATCTTACCAGATTAACCATTCGACTTACCCATGCAGTGTGGGAAGAAAGAAGTATTGGGACTGCGTATCCAAGCAATTGATGCCGTGGACTCCTTCGTACAACCTTGTAAGCGAAAAAAGAAGTTGTAGTGTGCCTGTACAAAGAACTAGCGTAAGTTCAGTTACCCGCTTCTCGGAATTTTAGTTAGCCACTTATTGCAAAATAGTTCAATTATGTTGCTTGGCTTAATTTAGTTTGCTACTGATACATAATGGCACAGCCTGTTAATCATATTGTAGACTGCGCCTATCTATGTGTTTGATACTTACTGTTAAGAATTACCTGTTTGCCTTAACTTAAATATCTACTTGTTTGTTTAAGTGCTTTGCTGCTTCAACAACGGGTTACAATGATGTTAATAACTACTTTTCAGTATCCAATTGAAACTCTTTAATTCCTTGTTTGTTTAACTGGTTTGCTATTATAACTCCCAGTTGAGATGTTTTGCTAACTTCAACTTTTCTGAATCCAATCGAAACTTTAATGGCAAAACAGGTTAGCCCAAGATCAAAGAGCGAGGTCCCCATGGACGTTGCATCATCCCACAGCAGTGGCAGCGGCCCAATCATGCATTATGAATTGCCAACTGCTGATGCTCTAGAGGCTAAACTAGTGGTAGAAAGAGATTCTGCTTCTGCACTTAGAGATGAAGTTGACATGTTGAGGAAGCAAATAGCACAATCACAAGCAGTACTCAAGACAACCATTAAATATTTGGTGGATTTCAAACGAAGCAAGCTGAGACTGACCAGATTGTTAAGGTCCTGAAGGGAAAAAGGAAATTAAATTCCTACTTGGTAAATCATAGGTGAAATGTTCTTTCCATAGTTGAATAACTTTTGTGTTGTTTGTTCATGTAATCAATCAAACCATTTGTTTTAGAGATCATGTAATAATTGTTTTTTTGTTTGTAATTTTATTTGAGCACAAGTCTGTATTAATTGATAAGACTCGGAGACATTTCATTTGGATTGTTGTGCCAGACCTACAAATATGCCAATCGGACTGAATGTGCATTCAGCAATAGTAGTATAGATGGACCATAAGTGGCACGCATCGGAAAGGGCCAAGATGTTGGCTAAAAAAGGCTGCTGTTGTAGCCAAAAAAGTACAGTGGCCTGGCTTATGTATATTAGTTGATATTATTGATCCATACACTCTATAAGTGTTTATATGTCTGTTAGTTCCGTACATTCTTGGTTGATTGACTTGGTATTTGAATCTTGATACATCGCTTGTGTACATATCTAAATGGGAGTACACATTATGCTGCGTGTGACATTTGAGTTGGACATGAAGTGTTCCAAATATTCGAATTCACCTTAAACTGGATTCTAGTTTCTGAATTTGAGTATCGGCATTTGTAAACCATATTCATATATGACAGTGGAATACATCTTTGTCATCCTTTTGAAGATATATAAAAACACATAGAATGATTTATAAAGATTCATATAGGAATACAAAATGGATTCGAATTTAGTTGCCGGGGTAAACGTGGATGCTTATTGTCCCAAAATTCGAAAGAAACAGCAAAATGTCCACTCCCACATCGGCTGCCCGAAGCCAAGTGTTTGGGAGATGGAAATTACTGTCTACCCATTACAGGGACAATGCATCGGCCCGATTTCCACTGCACTAAATAGGGGTAGGTTAGTAACTTCAATTAGACGTGACACGACCGCCTCTGAGCCCATTCCGACACGGTGGGCATCAAACATGGGCGGCAAAACTCATTTGATTCAAGCTCGTCCGAAAGACCTCTGTTTCTCCCTCCATTCCCCATTCATACACGGTGGGCGGCAAAACACGCTCTCCTCGTCTGAAATAGATGTAGGCTAATATTTTAAATAGGGGTAGATGTGTAACTTCCATCAGACGTGACACAACCGCCCTACCTGTCAGCCCCGTTCATACACCGTGGGCGCCAACCGTGGGCGGCAAAACACCCTCTCCTCATGCGAAATCGATGTAGGCTAATATTTTAAATAGAGGCAGATGTGTAACTTCCATCAGACGTGACACAATCGCCCTACCTGTCAGCCCCGTTCATACACCGTGGGCGCCAACCGTAGGCGGCAAAACACCCTCTCCTCGCCCGAAATAGTTACCAGTAAATATTTGGGAGATGCGAGATTACCGTCCTATCCCCAACTGACGAGACGTCCAAATTTGAAACGGGGGATAAGTTCGTAACTTTCCCATATTTCAGACAGGCGCGTCCCAAAAACATGGTTCCCCGTACATCTCCCTCCATTTTCCCATTCATACACCGTCTGCGCTAGAACACCCCATTCCCACACCAGCCTCCGTCCGCCACCCCATCCATCGCCGCCGTCCTCCACCACGTCCATCGCCATCGTCCTCCACCATGCCGGAGCGCCTACCAAGACCGCGTCGTCCACTGCTAGAGATGGATGTTTCTCATCCACGGTGACGGACCAATAGCCTTGCATCGCATCCTCTCGCTTCATCGGCGCCGTCGTCCTCTTTGCCGGGGCTGCTCACACGACCTTCTCTTCCACCGCAATGGGACTTATCCCCCGATGCACCCGTCTACCGTCGCAGATCTGCTTCAACGCCACCGACAGCCATCGCACCCCCGATGCCTACACGGCGCCGCAAGAGAGGTGGTACTTCATATCTCCTCAACTTTTTGATCTCAACCCGAAAATAGATCTTAACTTGGTTACTCTACTTTCTTTTTAGCTCTTAGAATTTAGTTCTTAGTTCGAAGCAAACAATGGATGCTAAATATCATTTCTACGGTTTGCAACTTCAAATGTGCCATGGCACAGCCATAATACGGTTTGATTGATCATGCTTAGGGTTTAATTGATCATGTTGGTTCCATGGTGGTTTCCTTAATAGAAATCAGAGGGGAAACCCTCTTTTGCTAAAAAAATATATGCTTAGAGTTTCCCCCTTTTATGATCACTATATGATCAGAATACATGCTTCATGTCATAATAACACTGCTCCACCCATCAAGCTAAACAAGCTTAGTTGTTCAAATACGAATCTGATATTATTAAAACAGAGTTATTTAATTGGTCAGCTAAAGGTTCCTAAATTAGTTTCGAAAATGCATGTTCACTGCTCGGGTGTGTATCTCTGTGTGCGGTCTGGTCAGCACGGTTGGGGAGGTGAACTTTGCATATGCAGGGGTTTATAGGGAGACACTCTCCAAGTTGAAACCGCAATGCATTCCATAGATAATCTGACTACTTTTTATGTTTTCATGAATCTCAGATTCTGAACAGCATCATAATGATTATGATCTTGCGCGCATGAAAAGAATAAAGCAGAACAATGCCATGGCTGTCAAAGTTGGCAATAAGGGACTGAAATCAAGTCCGGATGCAATGCAATGCAAACACTCTCCACCTATAGATTCATGCTCAGAATATGATCCTAACAGTGATTCTGAGCTAGAGGGAGACCGAAGTCAATGTAGCTCCCTAGTGGAGGAGTCAGAGGAAGATGCCCTATCTTATTCACCCATCAAGGTACTTGCTCTAACTTTCCAAGGTTACATTGCTCGCACATATCTTGCAACCGATGATTTGCATTGCTTCTACTTTGTTGAACTGCCATTAGCTTAGTTTACACATCGTGTATGTGAATACGCCCTGCATATCCATTTTCAGTACATATTCCATCTGTCATCATACCATATTTATCCATTCAAATGCTATTCTTGTGTATCAGACGTTCAAAAGGAAGAGGGCGATTGCTGATCATGGAGGACCACAAGCAAAGTATTTGGAAAAGGTAGTGGCACCTGATAAATCAAATAGCCCATTAGGTGTAGTTGCAATATCACCTGACCCACAAAATACCCCAACTCTAGCAGACTCTAGCCCTACTACACTGGTCATTTCTGATGCCCCAACTCAGTAGACCCCAACTGCAGCAAACAATATGATTATGCCAGTTGACATAGCACCAGCTATACGACGCAAAACCCCCATTCCAGCAAAGAGTACACCAAATCCAGTTGCCAAATCCCTTTTCGAACCAGAGAGAGCCCCAATTGCAGCAAATAGGACCCCTGTTCCATTTCTTCCCAGTTTAGAAGACGAAGCTTATGTTGTTGTCAGGAACTTTGTGCGCATCTTTCCTTCATGGAAAGATTATACCACAGACACAGAACAATTTTCAGTCTTCCTCCGCAACTTACACGTAAGTAATGTACTAATGTTATTCATGGTCATTACTGCATATGTTTCTGCTGACACAAGACACAAGATTTCATTCTTTTAAATAGGCGAGGCGCAAACTAGATTGTGATGATGAGCAAGGGTTGGTTGCGCTTTTCAAGCACTCGTTGATGAAGTATCGTTCCTACCTGAGGCAAGCGCACTTCGATGGCAAGCCTCTGAACGAAATTTCTGTAAAGTCTCTGGTGCTACATTTATCCGACGGTGACTGGAATAATCTTGTTACACATTGGTCTCGGCTGCAGCGTAAGGTACTGTCTATGATATCACATCACAATTTGAACTACATTTCTGCATTTGCCTTAATGTCTCACTTGTACGAAAACTGTTAGCAGAAGAACATTCATTCTCAAGGGACCACAGAATCTCGCAACTATACTACACACTGCATTGCTCTTGTGAGTACCTCTTGCCCTCTATGACCATATTTACTTTCATAGTTGTTTGATTATGTAGCATCACTGCACATGTTAGCCTCGTAATCGTCCATTTGGTGGATATTATAAGATCTGTATGGACTCTTACATAAATTTAGAATCAACCCAATGCTTTTGAAGAGGTTTAGCTCTGCAGTCCTCTTATAAGGACTGAACGTGGTCTATCATTGTACTTACATTAACAGCTACTCCCTCCATCCCATAATATAAGAACATTTTGTACAGTACACCAGTGTTCAAAACACTCTTGTATTATGGGAAGAGGGATTGGTTCATTTTGTATCATTCTGCATCTTATCTCCCTCGCCCACCATTTACTAAAAAAGATCAGATCTATATTTAATCTTACCAACAAGTAGAATACACAGACAATGCCAGTGTAGAAGTGTAGCCCATTGCTCTTGTCAGTACATTTTGTCCTGTAACGCTTGTACTTCTAGGGATTGGTAGTTGATTATGTAGCATCAATCTGCATCTTATCTTCATTATCCTCTATCCCTTCCAGTATTATCATATCTATAATTACTCTCTACAAAATGTAGAGTACAGGCAATGCTTATGAAGAAGATTATGTGCTGAAATTCTTGAGTTATCCTTCCCTTGCCATGGAGAAGGGCATTATAAAGCCGGTGTTAACTGTTAATGTAAGTCAGTCCTTCTAAAGCCTTCCTCAACTGTTGTTTAATTTGCTCATCCTCCCTATTGTTTACTGCTGTTTAGTTTGCTGTTTCTACCAAAATGCATGTTCGTAAGAACTGTAAGTTCTAAGTTTTACTTGTAAAACCAAATTCCTTATTCATAGCATGCACATTACTTAATACTCCCTATCTGTATGCTTGTTTTTGTGGATCTATAATCCAGTGTGTGGTGAAGCAGCTCACGTTTTCACCTTGTCATCTCCTGTTTTATCTTACTGATGTGGCTGATGATATGAACAACATGCCATGCACATTATCCAAAATAGATACAATGATTTTCTTTGCCCTTCATCCATGCTTGTGATGTTGACATGGTAATCCAGTAGTGTGGTGAAGCTCCCCGCATTATGAACAATGCCAAATTATGCTATTGATATTTTGAACATACTCTTTATTTTCTAATTTGAAATTGGATAGAATTGACAGAACGGTTATCATCTTTGTTTATACACGTGCAAAACCTGTCATCTCTCTTCTTTGTTTCAGGGTGATATGCCTGATGGCATGCACAAGTCTGCTGAAGGTTGTGAGACAAACCCAACATATATTGCAGCAAAGAAGGCAAAACATCTTGAAGATAGTGAGACAACCCCAAAGTCTTGTCTTGATGCAGTGTTCAAGTTACTTGAGACTAACAGTCAGACAAGCTCACAAAATTCGTTGTCTGAAACAGTTCGACTTCTTCAGTCCCAAGTTCTAGCAGAAAGGCATTCTGCAACTCAACTTTGACTTGAAGTCCTATCTCTAAGAAAGATTGCGGAGAACACCAATGAGAACCTCATCGCTAAACAGCTACACCTGGAAGCTATGACTGACATGCTAGGCCGGTCTCACAGCCTTGCTCAGTAGCTTGCGCAGCAGTTCCCCCGCAAGGCTAACCTTTCTTGAACTGTCTTGGAAGTGGTCTTGGTTTAGTACTATTTTGTTACGCTGCAATGGTGCCCAGTTTTTGTAATCTGCTTCTTTGTTGCGCTTTATGATTACTGGTGGCGAACTTTGATGCCTAGTGGATGTAATATACCTTAAATCCTTTATTGTGTAGTGTAGGTTTATTCTTAGTTACTATGCCGTAATTTCTTTATTGTATAGAGTAGGTTTGTTCTTAATCCTACTAGTTATGCAGCAGCCCAAAATGAACCCCGGCCCATGATTGTGTGAATCAAATCACGGGCTTTTAACAGGCCAAAATTGTCTGGGTCCTTCTTTGGCCCAATCAGATATCGGCTGCGAGCAGGCCGGATGCAAACCGGGCCGTAGTTAGGCCCAACTATATGACAGGCTTTTAACAGGCCGAAATTAATATAGGGCCGAAATATTAAATGGGCCCTTAACAGGCCAAAACTAATATCAGGCCGAATTACTAAGTGGGCCTTTAGCAAGTAGGCCCAAAAGCATAGTGTCCAGTTGACGGGCCGAAACTGATATGGGCCATAATTGAGCCCAAAGCCTCTTAAAGGGCCGGACCTGATCTGGGCCGTAATTTGGCCCAAGACGTGGTAGGCTTTTAACGGGTCGGATCTCATACGGGCCACTATTAGGCCCGGAGCATGGCAGGCCATTAATGGACCGGATCAAATATGGGGCGGCATTTGGCCCAAAACATGGCAGCCAGTTAATGGGCCGGCCTACTAGGGTCCTCAAAATCTTGTGGGCCTACAGCTAGGTCGGCCCATTAATGTCGGCGAAATCTCGTGGGCCTTTAGCTGGGCCGGCCCATTATGACCCACAAGAATCTTGTGGGCCTTTACCTGGGCTGGCCCATTATGGCACACAAAAATCTTGTGGGCCTTTACCTGGGCCGGCCCATTATGGCTTGCAAAATCTTGTGGGCCTTTAGCTAGGCAAGCCCATTATGGTCCGCAAAATCTCGTGGGCCTTTAGCTGGGCCGGCCCATTATGGTCCGCAAAATCTTTTGGGCCTTTAGTTGGGCAGGCCCATTTAAACTTGTTGGGTCATGCCATGTGTCGACGTATCATAGGTGCCTTCTGTCCAGTGAGTGGATGACATCTGTCCCGACGATGAGCCGACACGTGTTTCCTCTAGCCAATGATGATTTTACACGTGGAAAATCCCCATTGGTCGGGGCTGTTAACGGGTTATCGGATCCAAAATCCGACCAGATAGCTTAACGGTGTTCCGTTACGGTGGATGCCATGTGTCGGTCACCCTTGACAAAAGCACTTCTGTGACGCGTGATTTATCGTCATGGAAGTGGACACTTCCGTGATGATAATTTTGGTAATGTCATGGAGCACTTCTACGACAACACATGTATGACTATCTTGATTCTGTCATAAATTTTTCATGGATGTACATGCATGACAAAAAAAGTGACCTACTGTGACAAACACGTATCATCACGGAAGTGTATTTTTTTTGTAGTGTTGCAATCCGGTTTTTATTGGCCTACTATCTTCAAGGGTGACCATAAGTTTGTCTTATCTTGTGATGAATGTCAAAGAATTGGTAATATTAGTACACGTCAAGAAATGCCTATGAATTATTCACTTGTTATTGAACCATTTGATGTTTGGGACTTTGATTATATGGGACCTTTTCCTTCCTCTAATGGGTATACACATATTTTAGTTGTTGTTGATTACGTTACTAAGTGGGTAGAAGCTATTCCAACTAGTAGTGCAGATCATAACACCTCTATTAAGATGCTTGAAGAAGTTATTTTTCCGAGGTTTGGAGTCCCTAGATATTTAATGACTGGTGGTGGTTCACATTTTATTCATGGTGCCTTCCGTAAAATGCTTGATAAGTATGATGTTAATCATAGAATTGCATCTCCATATCATCCACAGTCTTGTGGTCAAGTAGAACTTAGCAATAGAGAGCTCAAATTAATTTTGCAAAAGACTGTTAATAGATCTAGGAAGAATTGGTCCAAGAAACTTGATCATGCATTATGGGCCTATAGAACTGCATATAAAAACCCTATGGGTATGTCTCCGTATAAAATGGTTTATGGTAAAGCATGTCACTTACCTCTTGAATTATAACATAAGGCATATTGGGATATTAAAGAGCTCAACTATGACTTCAAACTTGCCGGTGAGAAGAGGCTTTTTGACATTAGCTCACTTGATGAATGGAGAACCCAGGCCTATGAAAATGCCAAACTGTTTAAAGAAAAAGTTAAAAGATGGCATGACAAAAGGATACAAAAGCGTGAGTGTAATGTAGGTGATTATGTATTGCTATACAACTCTCGTTTAAGCTTCTTTGCAAAAAAACTTCTCTCTAAATGGGAAGGCCCTGTCATCATCGAGGAGGTCTATCGTTCCGGTGCCATAAAAATCAACAACTTCGAAGGCACAAATCTGAGGGTGGTGAATGGTCAAAGAGTCAAACATTATATCTCAGGTAATCCTATAAATGTTGAAACTAATCTTATTGAAACCGTAACCCCGAAGGAATACATAAGGGACACTTTCCAGAATGTTTGAGACCCCAAAAAGAAATAGGTACGTGGTACGGTAAGTAAACCGACTCCAAAACAGTTCTAATGGAAATTTTTCTCCGTTTTGGAATATTTAGAAAAATAGGAAAATAAGAAGCAGTCCGGGAAGGACACGAGGCTTCCACGAGGGTGGGAGGCGCGCCCCCCTGCCTCGTGGGCACCTCATGCGCTCTCCGGACTCCGTTTTCTTGCACGATACTTCTTTTAGTTGGTAAAAATTCATTATATAATCCCCCGAAGGTTTTGACCACTGTATCACGCAAATATCTCCTGTCTTTGTTTCGAGTTGTTTTTCTGACAGATCTAGATCGCCATGGCTTTTTCAAGTGCCCCAGGGACAAGTTCTTCGAGAAGGTCATGAACCCCTACCTTGCGGAGGTGCTGCAACACCCTCAAACCATTGAGATGCGTGAGGGTTTGTTGCACATCCGCGATGTGGAGGGACCAAGGAGGACCGGAAGCGTGGAAACAAGGCTCGAGGCGATGGAGCAACAAGTTTTCAAGTGTCAGGAGATGGTGGAGCATGGACTCGACTCCAATCACATAATAATCGCGGAGTTCACCAACAACCACAAGCTAGACGTCAAGGACATCGGGGAGGCCATCTTCAAGCTTCATGAGAAAATCGAGCACCTCCAAGCCCAGATCTATGACCTGCAAAATCAAAACTGTGAGTATGAATATAGATTCAAGAGGATGAGTTTGGCTGCAGATTTAAGGTTCCCGGAGACTTGATCATCCTTCTATGATGGTGAGCCTATGCCTTGGAAGAGGGACGACAAGCCTACATCGTCAACAACTCCTTCATCACCACCTCCGAGGAAGGAAACATAAACACATGGGTATGGGTACTTCCCTTGGCAACTGCCAAACTTGGGGGAGTGCCCCGGTATCGTATATACATCACAACTTTTAGCTTTACCGTTTTTGTTAGTTCGATCCTTTTGATAATATCTTGATTTAGTAGAATAAAGTTTTAGTATGATCTAGTTGTGAGTTTTGCTTTATGATCTTCCTATGTAATCAAGCATGTGAGCTATATATAATAAAGATTAGTGTTGAGTCAATGGCTTAATTATCTTGCTATGATCTTGAGGGAATAAAAAAGAGAAGAAATAAAGAGATCATATGGATCTTATGGAGAGTAATGAGCTCACATATAAAGAGTATGATGAATAAAAGTTGTTGAGAGTTGACAAACATAGTTTTGGTCATCATTGCAATTAATAGGAAGTAATAAAGAAAGAGAGGTTCACATATAAATATACCACCTTGGACATCTTTTATGATTGTGAGCACTCATTAAAGTATGACATTTTAAAGAGTTGACGTTCGACAAGGAAGACAGCGTAATGGTTTATGTTTTCTTACATCTGAGATAAATTATATTGTCATGGATCATCCAACATGTTGAGCTTGCCTTTCCCTCTCATGCTAGCCAATTTATTTGCACCAAGTAGAGATACTACTTGTGCTTCCAAACATCCTTAAACACAGTTTTGTCATGAGAGTCCACCATATCTACCCATGGATTGAGTAAGATCCTTCAAGTAAGTTGTCATCGGTGCATGCAATAAAAATTGCTCTCTAAATATGTATGACTTATTAGTGCAGAGAAAATAAGCTTTATACGATCTTGTGATATGGAAGAAATAAAAGGGACGGACTGCAGAATAAAGGTCCATATCACAAGTGGCAATATAAGGTGACGTTCTTTTGCATTAAGATTCCGTGCATCCAACCATAAAAGCGCATGACAACCTCTGCTTCCCTCTGCGAAGGGCCTATATTTTATTCTTGTCTTACACTTCATGCAACGAGTCATGGTGATATTCACCTTTCCGTTTTACATTTTATCCTTTGGCAAGCACAATGTGTTGGAAAGATCTAGATACATATAGCTAATTGGATGTGAGTTTTCATGAGTATTATTGTTGACATTACCCTTGAGGTAAAATGTTGGGAGGCAAAACTATAAGCCCCTATCTTTCTCTGTGTCCGATTAAGACTTCATACCCATAAATATTGCGTGAGTGTTAGCAATTGTGAAAGACTAAAAGATGGTTGAGTAGGTGGACTTGCTGAAAAGCTCTTATATTGACTCTTTCCTATGTTATGATAAATTGCAATTGCCTCAATGACTAAGATTAGAGTTTGTTGCTTCTCAATAAAGTTTATGATTCATACTTGAAATTGTGATTGAATTGTTACTTTAGCATAAGAGATCATATGAATATATATATATATATATATATATATATATATATATATTGTTGTTCTAAGAATAATCATGATGCCCTCATGTCTGTATTTTATTTTTATCGACACCTCTATCTCTAAACATGTGGACATATTTTTCGATTTCGGCTTTCGCTTGAGGACAAGCGAGGTCTAAGCTTGGGGGAGTTGATACGTCCGATATTTATTGCATTATGCGCTGTTATTACACATTATGTCACAATACTTATGCCTATTCTCTCTTATTTTACAAGGTTTACATGAAAAGGGAGAATGCCGGCAGCTGGGATTCTGGGCTGGAAACGAAGAGAATATTAGAGACCTATTCTGCACAACTCCAAAAGTCCTGAAACTTCACGGAAGTTATTTCCAGAATATAGAAAAAAATATTGAGCGAAGAAAGTTCCAGAGGGGCGAGCCTACGGACGTCTTTGACCCGTTTTGGTGCCTGAATCTACTCGATTGCCTTGATCTTGTCGGGATTTGCTTCGATTCCGCATTAAGACACAAAGAACCCAAGAAGTTTGCCGGAGGGGACACCGAACACGCACTTATTTGGGTTGAGAATGAGGTTGATCTTGCGCAGATTTGCAAATGTTTCTTCTAAATCTTGCATGAGCGTGGCCTGTCCTTGGTTTTGACCACTATGTCGTCCATATAAGCTTCCATATTTCTATGTAGCTGGGGCTCAAACCCAATATGGACTAATCAGGCAAACGTTGAACCAGCGCTCTTCAACCCGAAAGGCATTCATACAAAACAGTACGTACCACATGGGTGATGAACGCGGTTTTTTCTTCGTCTTCCTTCATCATGAAGATCTGGTGGTGTCCTGAATAAGCGTCGAGGAATGACAACAGGTCACACCCGGCAGTGGAGTCCACAATCTGGTCGATGCGTGGCAGAGGGAAAGGATCCTTTGGATAGGCTTTATTGACATCTGTGTAGTCAATACACAGCCTCCATTTCCCATCTGCCTTACGCACCACCACCAGATTGGCCAACCACATAGGGTGGAGCACTCCTCTAACCAGGCCTGCTGCCTCCAACTTCCTGATCTCCTCGATGATGAACCCTTGTCGCTCCAAAGCTTGCTTCCTGACCTTTTGCTTGATGGGTCGCGCATGAGGACATGCAGCAAGATGGTGCTCAATCACCTCCCTGGGAACGCCGGGGATGTCGGATGCTTGCCATGCAAACGCATCGACATTCGCGCGTAGGAAGGCAATGAGCGCGCTTTTCCTATTTGCTGTCGAGGGTGGAGCTTATAGTGAAAGCCCCGCCCATGCCATCCTCCTTGATGGACACCTTCTTGGTTTCTGGTGGTGCGGCCTTGGACTTCTTGCTCTTGTCGGTGGAGCTCTCTGGCACGTCCCCAACGGGAGCGCAGCACTCTAAAGAGGCGCGCTTGCCGAAGTGGGCGCGAGAGGTCTTGCCGGAAGACGTCTCGCCGGAAGGGGTCTTGCCGGCAAAGGTCTTGTCGTCCTTCCTCCTTCCCGAGGCTTGAGCGGCAGGAGCAAGTGCCTTGGTGGCAGTTGCTGCAACTGCCTCTTGGTAGAGTTGGTCGGCGCAGATGAGCGCGTCTTTCTTGTCAGAGGGGACGATGATGATGCTCGGCGGCCCCGGCATCTTCAATGTGTTGTAGGCGTAGTGTGATGCCGCCATGACCTTGGCCAGCATTGGGCGGCCAAGGATCCCATTGTATGGCAAGGGGATCTCGGCGACATCAAAAATGATCTTCTCCGTCCTATAGTTTAGCTCGCCCCCAAACATAACGGGCAGCGTGATTTTGCCTTTTGGCTGGCTCCTTCCCGAGTAGACCCCTTGAAACGTGCTCGTCTCCTCGGGATCTCCATCAAGAATCTACAGCCTCTTGATCACAGCGGGCGAGATCAAGTTCAAACCGGCCCCACTATCAACCAGCACTTTTGTCACCTTGAGGTTGCATATTGTTGGTGAAACCAACAACGACAAACACCTGACCGCAGTTGTGCGGTCAGGGTGATCCTCGATGTCAAAAATGATGGGCGTGCGGGACCACTTCAGTGGCTTCTGGGCATCGAACGATGGCTCCGCCGTAGTGACCTCTCGTGCCCACTGTTTTAGTTGGCTGTGAGAGGTGTGCAACGAGGCGCCATCTTCCTCCTTCTTGTCGTGGCCCCGTGCGGGCCTCTCTTGCTGATTATCTTTGCCGCGGCGACCCCCTTGGCCACCATGCTTCTTGCCAGACCCCTCAGCACCATCCTGACACTTCTCCTTGTCCCGCCTTTCATATTCAGCTTTTTGCTGTTCTGCAAGCAGCTCAACCTGTCGGCAGTTCTGGAGGTCATGACCCTTGGTACGGTGGATCTTGCAGTACTGCTTGTCGGAGCCTCCTGGCTTGTCGGCGGCCGCCAAGGCCCGGCAGGCGGTGCACCCGGCAACGTCCTTGCCGGAGTCGTCAGCCTTGGCCTTCTTGGCGGCGCCGGGGTCACCGGATCCCTCCACGGCAAGCACAGTCTTGCCCTTACGCTTCCTGTTGTGGCACCGGCCTTCTTCGTCAGGGTGGCGACGTCTTCGTCCGTGGAGTCGGTTTCCGCACCAGCGTCCTCACCGGGGTACTTCCTTCCTTCCTCAGCCCGAGCACATCTATCTGCTAGAACATAAAGTTCGGCTACATCCTTGACCTTGCTCATTGCTAGCTCTTCACGCATCTTACGGTTTATGTACGTTCTGATGGAACACACTGATGACGGCGGTGGGATGAACTTCTGGGATGGTGTATTGCACACGGTTGGATCTTTGTATGTACTTACGTAGGGACTCACCATCCTTTTGGGGGATCACATGCAAGTCACTTGCCTGGCCAGGAGCTTGGTGGACTCCGGTAAAGGTGCCAACAAATTCGTGGCACAGATCCGACCAGGAAGAGATGGAATCCACTGGCAGGTGCATCAACCATGACATGACATTGGGCTTAAGCGCCAACGGAAATTAGTTGGCGAGAACCTTGTCATCGCAAGCCCCAGTGGCTTGCATCACGATGGTGTAGATGCTGAGGAACTCTGACGGGTGAGTCTTGCCATTGTACTTTTCCCCAATGATACGTCTCCAACGTATCTATAATTTTTGATTGCTCCATGCTATATTATCTACTGTTTTGGACATTATTGGGCTTTATTATCCACTTTTATATTATTTCTGGGACTAACCTATTAACCGGAGGCCCAACCTAGAATTTTTGCTTTTCTGCCTATTTTAGGGTTTCGAAGAAAAGTAATATCAAACAGAATCCAAACGGAATGAAACCTTCGGAAACGTGATTTTCTCACCGAACATGATCCATGAGACTTGGACCCTACATCAAGACACAAAGGAGGAGGCCACGAGGTAGGGGGACGTGCCTACCCCCCCCCCCCCCCGAGGCGCACCCACCCACCGACGTACTCCTTCCTCCTATATATACCTACGTACCCCCAAACGATTAGAAATAGAGCCAAAACTCTAATTCCACCGCCGCAACTTTTTGTATCCACGAGATCCCATCTTGGGGCCTGTTCCGGAGCTCCGCCGAAGGGGGCTTCGATCATGGAGGGCTTCTACATCATCACCATAGCCCCTCCGATGAAGTGTGAGTAGTTCACCTTAGACCTTCGGGTCCATAGTTATTAGCTAGATGGCTTCTTCTCTCTTTTTGGATCTCAATACAATGTTCTCCCCCTCTCTTGTGGAGAACTATTCGATGTAATGTTCCTTTTGTAGTGTGTTTGTTGAGACCGATGAATTGTGGGTTTATGATCAAGTCTATCTATGAACAATATTTGAATCTTCTCTGAATTCTTTTATGTATGATTGGTTATATTTGCAAGTCTCTTCGAATTATCAGTTTGGTTTGGCCTACTAGATTGATCTTTCTTGTATTGTTGCCATCGAGGATAACAAGATGGGGTTTTCATCATATTGCATGAGTTTATCCCTCTACATCATGTCATCTTGCTTAAGGTGTTACTCTTTTTTCATTAACTTAATACTCTAGATGCATGCTGCATAGCGGTCGATGAGTGGAGTAATAATAGTAGATGCAGGCAGGAGTCGGTCTACTTGTCTCGGACGTGATGCCTATATACATGATCATGCCTAGATATTCTCATAACTATGCTCAATTCTGTCAATTGCTCAACAGTAATTCGTTCACCCACCGTAGAATACCTATGCTCTTGAGAGAAGCCACTAGTGAAACCTATGGCCCCCGGGTCTATCTTCATCATATTAATCTTCCAATACTTAGTTATTTCCTTTGTTTTTTACTTTGCTTTTATTTTACTTTGCATCTTTATCATAAAAATACCAAAAATATTATCTTATCATATCTATCAGATGTCACTCTCGTATGTGGCCGTATAGGGATTGAGAACCCCTTATCGCGTTGGTTGCAAGGATTTATTTGTTTTGTGCAGGTACGAGGGACTCACTCATAGCCTCCTACTAGATTGATACCTTGGTTCTCAAAACTGAGGGAAATACTTACGCTACTTTCCTGCATCATCCCTTCCTCTTCGGGGAAAAACCAACGTAGTGCTCAAGAGGTAGCAAGAAGGATTTCTGGCGCCGTTGCCGGGGAGTCTACGCAAAAGTCAATATACCAAGTACCCATCACAATCCCTATCTCCCACATTACATTATTTGCCATTTTCCTCTCATTTTCCTCCCCCCCCACTTCACCCTTGCCGTTTTATTCGCCCTCTCTCTCTATCCTCCCTCTCTTTCCCATTTGCCTCTTTTTGCCCGCTTGCTTTTTGTTTGCTTGTGTGTTGGATTGCTTGCTTGTCACGATGGCTCAATATAACACTAAATTGTGTGACTTTACCAATACCAACAACAATGATTTTATTAGCACTCCGATTGCTCCTCTTACCGATGCTGAATCTTGTGAAATTAATGCTGCCTTGCTGAATCTTGTAATGAAAGATCAGTTTTTCGGCCTTCCTAGTGAAGATGCCGCTACCCATCTAAATAGATTCGTTGATTTGTGTGATATGCAAAAGAAGAAAGATGTGGATAATGATATTGTTAAATTGAAGCTATTTCCTTTTTCGCTTAGAGATCGTGCTAAAGCTTGGTTCTCGTCTTTGCCTAAAAATAGTATTGATTCATGGAATAAGTGCAAAGATGCTTTTATCTCTAAGTATTTTCCTCCCGCTAAGATCATCTGCCTTAGAAACGATATTATGAATTTTAAGCAACTTGATCATGAACATGTTGCACAAGCTTGGGAGAGGATGAAATTAATGATATGTAATTTCTCTACTCATGGTTTGAATTTGTGGATGATTATACAAATTTTTTTATGCCGGATTGAATTTTTCTTCTAGAAATCTTTTAGATTCGGCCGTGGGAGGCACTTTTATGGAAATCACTTTAGGAGAAGCTACTAAACTCCTACATAATATTATGGTTAATTATTCTCAATGGCATACTGAAAGATCTACTAACAAAAAGGTGCATGCGATAGAAGAAATTAATGTTTTGAGTGGAAAGATGGATGAACTTATGAAATTATTTGCTAGTAAAAGTGTTTCTTCCGATCCTAATGATATGCCCTTGTCTACTTTGATTGAGAATAATAATGAATCTATGGATGTGAATTTTGTTGGTAGGAACAATTTTGGTAACAACTCGTATAGAGCAAATTTTAATCCTAGGCCTTATCCTAGTAATCCCTCTAATAATTATGGTAATTCCTACAACAATTCTTATGGAAATTATAATAAGATGCCCTCTGATTTTGAATCTAATATTAAAGAATTTATTACTTCGCAAAAGAATTTCAATGCTTTGATTGAAGAAAAATTGCTTAAGATTGATGAGTTGTCTAGGAACGTTGATAGAATTTCTCTTGATGTTGATTCTTTGAAACTTAGATCTATTCCACCTAAGCATGATATCAACGAGTCTCTCAAAGCCATGAGAATTTCCATTGATGAGTGCAAAGAAAGAACCACTAGAATGCGTGCTAAGAAAGATGCCTTTATAAGAGCGTGTTCTTCTAGTTCCTATGAAAATAAAGATGAAGATCTAAAAGTTATTGATGTGTCCCCTATTAAATCTTTGTTTTGCAATATGAATCTTAATAATGATGGGACTGAATATGATCCACCTTTACCTAGAAGGCGTTCCAAGAATTCGGAGTTTTTAGATCTTGATGTAAAATTGATGAAAGTGGGATTGGAGAAATTAAAACCCTAGATGTTGCTAAACCCACTATTTTGGATTTCAAGGAATTTAATTATGAAAATTGCTCTTTGATTGATTGTATTTCCTTGTTGCAATCCGTGCTAAATTCTCCTCACGCTTATAGTCAAAATAAAGCGTTTACTAAACATATCATTGATGCCCTGATGCAATCTTATGAAGAAAAACTTGAATTGAAAGTTTCTATCCCTAGAAAACTTTATGATGAGTGGGAACCAACTATTAAAATTAAAATTAAAGATCATGAGTTTTATGCTTTATGTGATTTGGGTGCTAGTGTTTCCACGATTCCAAAGACTTTGTGTGATTTGTTAGGTTTCTGTGATTTTGATGATTGCTCTCTAAACTTGCACCTTGCGGATTCCACTATTAAGAAACCTATGGGAAGAATTAATGATGTTCTTATTGTTGCAAATAGGAATTATGTTCCCATAGATTTTATTTTTTTTTGACATAGATTGCAATCCTTCATGTCCTATTTTTCTTGGTAGACCTTTCCTTAGAACGATTGGTGCAATTATTGATATGAAGGAAGGAAATATTAGATTCGAATTTCCGTTAAGGAAAGGCATGGAACACTTTCCTAGAAAGAAAATTAAATTACCTTATGAATCTATTATGAGAGCCACTTATGGATTGCCTACCAAATATGGCAATACCTAGATCTATCCTTGCTTTTTATGCCTAGCTAGGGGCGTTAAACGATAGCGCTTGTTGGGAGGCAACCAAATTTTATTTTTTATTCCTTTCTTTTTGCTCCTGTTTAGTAATAAATAATTTATCTAGACTCTGTTTAGGTTGTGTTTTTTGTGTTTAATTAGTGTTTGTGCCAAGTAGACCCGTTGGGAAGACTTGGGGAAAGTCTTGTTATCTTGCTATAAAAAATAGAAACTTTAGCGCTCACAAGAACTGCTGCCATTTTTGTTTGAAAAAGTGCTATTTAGTTAAATTTTTTGAAGATGATTAATAGATAAATTCCTCACGTCCAGCAATTTATTTTAGAATTTTTGGGGTTCCAGATCTTGCGCTAGCTACAGATTACTACAGACTGTTCTGTTTTTGACATATTCTGTTTTTCCGTGTGTTGTTTGCTTATTTTGATGAATCTATGGCTAGTAAAATAGTTTATAAACCATATAGAAGTTGGAATACAGTAGGTTTAACACCAATATAAATAATGAATGAGTTCATTACAGTACCTTGAAGTGGTCTTTTGTTTTCTTTCGCTAATGGAGCTCACGAGATTTTCTACTTTGAGTTTTGTGTTGTGAAGTTTTCAAGTTTTGGGTAAAGATTTGATGGATTATGGAACAAGGAGTGGCAAGAGCCTAAGCTTGGGGATGCCCATGGCACCCCCAGTATAATCTAAGGACACCTAAAAGCCAAAGCTTGGGGATGCCCCGGAAGGCATCCCCTCTTTTCGTCTACTTCTATCGGTAACTTCACTGGGAGCTATATTTTTATTCACCACATGATATGTGTCTTGCTTGGAGCATCTTGTATGATTTGAGTATTTGCCTTTTAGTTTACTACAATCATCCTTGCTGTACACACCTTTTGAGATAGCCATACATTATTTGGAATTTGTTAGAATACTCTATGTGCTTCGCTTATATCATTTGAGTTATATAGTTTTGCTCTAGTACTTCACTTATATCTTTTAGAGCACGGTGGTGGATTTGTTTTATAGAAACTATTGATCTCTCATGCTTCACTTAGATTATTTTGAGAGTCTTAAATAGCATGGTAATTTGCTTAAATAATCTTAATATGCTAGGTGTTCAAGATTAATATTTTTTCTTATGAGTGTTTCGAATACTAAGAAGAGTTTGATGCTTGATGATTGTTTTGAGATATGGAGGTAATAATATCAAAGTCATGTTAGTTGAGTAGTTGTGAATTTGAGAAATGCTTGTGTTTAAGTTTGCAAGTACCATAGCATGCACGTATGGTAAACGTTATGTAACAAATTTGAAACATGAGGTGTTATTTGATTGTCTTCCTTATGAGTGGCGGTCGGGGACGAGCGATGGTCTTTTCCTACCAATCTATCCCCCTAGGAGCATGTGCGTAGTGCTTTGGTTTTTGATGACTTGTAGATTTTTGCAATAAGTATGTAAGTTCTTTATGACTAATGTTGAGTCCATGGATTATACGCACTCTCACCCTTCCATCATTGCTAGCCTCTTCGGTACCGTGCATTGCCCTTTCTCACATTCAGAGTTGGTGCAAACTTCGCCGGTGCATCCAAACCCCGTGATATGATACGCTCTTTCACACATAAACCTCCTTATATCTTCCTCAAAATAACCACCATACCTACCTATTATGGCATTTCCATAGCCATTCCGAGATATATTGCCATGCAACTTTCCACCATTCCGTTCATCATGACACATTCATCATTGTCATATTGCTTAGCATGATCATCTAGTTGACATAGTATTTGTGGCAAAGCCACCGTTCATAATTCTTTCATACATGTCACTCTTGGTTCATTGCATAACCCGGTACACCGCCGGAAGCATTCATATAGAGTCATATCTTGTTCTAAGTATCGAGTTGTAATCATTGAGTTGTAAATAAATAGAAGTGTGATGATCATCATTAATAGAGCATTGTCCCAAATAAAAAAAGAGAAAGGCCAAATAAAAAAGGAAAGGCCAAATAAAAAATAGAAGGGACAATGCTACTATCCTTTTTCCACACTTGTGCTTCAAAGTAGCACCGTAATCTTCAAGATAGAGAGTCTTTTGTTTTGTCACTTTCATATACTAGTGGGAATTTTTCATTATAGAACTTGGCTTGTACATTCCAACAATGGGCCTCCTCAAGTGCCCTAGGTCTTCGTGAGCAAGCAAGTTGGATGCACACCCACTTAGTTTCTTTTGTTGAGCTTTCATACATTTATAGCTCTAGTGCATCCGTTGCATGGCAATCCCTACTCCTTGCATTAACATCAATCGATGGGCATCTCTATAGCCCATTGATTAGCCTCATTGATGTGAGAATTTCTCCTTTTTTGTCTTCTCCACATAACCCCCATCATCATATTCTATTCCACCTACAGTGCTATATCCATGGCTCGCGCTCATGTATTGCGTGAAAGTTTATAGGTTTGAGATTACTAAAGTATGAAACAATTGCTTGGCTTGTCATCGGGGTTGTGAATGATGAAAGCATTCTTGTGTGACGAAAATGGAGCATGACTAAACTATATGATTTTGTAGGGATGAACTTTCTTTGGCCATGTTATTTTGAGAGGACATAATTGCTTAGTTAGTATGCTTGAAGTATTATTATTTTTATGTCAATATGAACTTTTATCTTGAATCTTTCGGATCTGAATATTCATACCACAATTAAGAAGAATTACATTAAAATTATGCCAAGTAGCACTACGCATCAAAAATTCTGTTTTTATCATTTACCTACTCGAGGACGAGCATGAATTAAGCTTGGGGATGCTTGATACGTCTCCAATGTATCTAAAATTTTTGATTGCTCCATGCTATATTATCTACTATTTTGGACATTATTGGGCTTTATTATACACTTTTATATTATTTTTGGGACTAACCTATTAACCGGAGGCCCAGCCCAGAATTGCTTTTTTTTGCCTATTTTAGGGTTTCGAAGAAAAGGAATATCAAACGGAGTCCAACCGGAATGAAACCTTCGGGAATGTGATTTTCTCACCGAACATGATCCAGGAGACTTGGGCCCTACGTCAAGACACAAAGGAGGAGGCCACAAGGTAGGGGGCGCGCCTACCCCCCCCCCCCCCCCCAGGCGCACCCTCCACCCTCGTAGGCCCCCTGTTGCTCCACCGACGTACTCCTTCCTCCTATATATACCTACGTGCCCCCAAACGATCAGAAATAGAGCCAAAACTCTAATTCCACCACCGCAACTTTCTGTATCCACGAGATCCCATCTTGGGGCCTATTCCGGAGCTCCGCCGAAGGGGGCTTCAATCACGGGGGGCTTCTACATCATCACCATAGCCCCTCCGATGAAGTGTGAGTAGTTCACCTCAGACCTTCAGGTCCATAGTTATTAGCTATATGGCTTCTTCTCGCTTTTTGGATCTCAATACAATGGTCTCACCCTCTCTTGTGGAGAACTATTCGATGTAATCTTCTTTTTGCAGTGTGTTTGTTGAGACCGATGAATTGTGGGTTTATGATCAAGTCTATCTATGAACAATATTTGAATCTTCTCTGAATTCTTTTATGTATGATTGGTTATATTTGCAAGTCTCTTCGAATTATCAGTTTGGTTTGGCCTACTAGATTGATCTTTCTTGTATTGTTGCCATCGAGGATAACAAGATGGGGTTTTCATCATATTGCATGAGTTTATCCCTCTACATCATGTCATCTTGCTTAAGGTGTTACTCTTTTTTCATTAACTTAATACTCTAGATGCATGCTGCATAGCGGTCGATGAGTGGAGTAATAGTAGTAGATGCAGGCAGGAGTCGGTCTACTTGTCTCGGACGTGATGCCTATATACATGATCATGCCTAGATATTCTCATAACTATGCTCAATTCTGTCAATTGGTCAACAGTAATTCGTTCACCCACCGTAGAATACTTATGCTCTTGAGAGAAGCCACTAGTGAAACCTATGGCCCCCGGGTCTATCTTCATCATATTAATCTTCCAATACTTAGTTATTTCCTTTGCTTTTTTACTTTGCTTTTATTTTACTTTGCATCTTCATCATAAAAATACCAAAAATATTATCTTATCATATCTATCAGATCTCACTCTCGTAAGTGGCCGTGTAGGGATTGACAACCCCTTATCGCGTTGGTTGTGAGGATTTATTTGTTTTGTGCAGGTACGAGGGACTCGCGTGTAGCCTCCTACATGATTGATACCTTGGTTCCCAAAACTGAGGGAAATACTTACGCTACTCTGCTGCATCATCCCTTCCTTTTCGGGGAAAAACCAACGCAGTGCTCAAGAGGTAGCACCCAACATCGGGCTTGAACGTGCGGTGGGAGGGCCACAGAAACTGTCGCAGCTCTCGGGTAAAGGCCGGGCAACCCACCTCGTAAGGCAGGTGGCCAGATCCCCCCGGCGCTGCGTAGTCAATAGCAGGCCCCACACGCTGATCCGACTGATGGCGCGCCTCCCGCCGTCGCTCAATGGTAGTCCGAGCGTCTTCCTGAGCTCGCTCTCCAAGAACTCGGTGTTGGTCACAGCGGGTCCGCGGGTCGGACGATGCTATGGAAATGTTGTCATAGGCGTCGGCCCGACGAGCCAATGGCTGCTGTCACGGCCGTGGGGGAGGAGAGTGCACCGTGGTCGTAGCGTCTCCGGTCCTCCCACCGCCGGCATGCATCGGCTCGACAGAACACCGACGTGAGGGTCCCGCTGGGAGCGGCTCGTCTTTGTTGGCGAAGCTGACAAGGCTTCGGATGGTGGCCCTCCACTCGTCGAGCTTTGATGACCCACAAGTATAGGGGATCTATAATAGTCCTTTCGATAAGTAAGAGTGTTGAACCCAACGAGGAGTAGAAGGAAATGATAAGCAGTTTTCAGTAAGGTATTCTCTGCAAGCATGTCAGGACCCCGATCCTAGGTCACACCGATCTAGCATGTAACACATCATATCACTTTGTGGCCTCACGCACGGTATTCCCACGGGTGCCACCTTACCTGGACCGGGACCGTTTGCGCCTTTTGGCTCACGTATATGATAGTGTCGCTAGCATCCATATGACAGAGAACCCGGGCCGACATGGCTAGTCGTGAACCCAAAGCGGCACTAACCTATGGGGACAGGCATACATGATTCACATCGAGCGTGTCAGTCAGCAGCGTGTGAATCCGAGCTGCAGCACTGGGCTAACAGGACTCCGGGGACCCCGGGCTGTAGCAGGCTAGGCAGGACTCCGGAAGTCACCGCGTGACATTTCCCCGAAGGGACAGACATAGGAACGAAGTGAATCACATGCCGGCCAGTCAAGTGTCCTGAGCAGTAGTGCTGGGCTAGCAGGACTCCGGTGAACCGGGCTGTAGCGGACTACTATGGCTCGAGGAGCACTAGACTACATTTCCCCATAAGAAAGGCTGCCAAGGATAAACAACTAGATTATCGGATCCCACACATACCAAGCATTTCAATCATACACACAATATGCTCGATATGTGTAAATACAACATGGCATCACAACAAGACTCTACGACTCAAGTATTTATTCATTAGGCTCCGAGGAGCGAGATATTACAAACATGGGTCTCATGACCCAACAATCATAGCATACAAGTCAAAGCACATGCGGAAGCTTAACATGTCTGAGAACAGACATCTACAAATGAAAAAGGCTAAGAAGCCTGACTATCTACCAGATCCTGCCGAGGGCAGAAGATCGTAGCTGAGGTATCAAGCTAAACGTCGAAGTCCACGCGGATCTACTAGCAAGACTAAAATCTCTCTACAAAACATAAATTAAGCAAACGTGTGTACAAAAGTACTCGGCAAGACTTACATCAGAACTAAACTACATATGCATCGGTATCAACAAGGGAGGTGGTGGAGTTTAACTGCAGCAAGCCAGCTTTGACTCGGTGGCTATCCTAAACTACGACTGCAAGCAACTCTTTGAGGTGGCGCACACGAGTCCACACATTCACCATTCAATACACCACTATGGATCCGCTCCCGTCTCCCTACGAGAAGGCCATCCATAGCACTCACGCTTATCTTGCGAGTTTTAGGGTATCCACTTTCACTTGTCTATGAACTATGCAAGGGGTCCAAGTTTCCATATCCGAGGAATCCGGCTATTCGAATAGATAATGATAACCCTACAGGGGTGTACTTCTTCACACACGCTCCCGCCACTTATAGCCTTGTACATGTCATGTACCTCGGCAACCTTCAAGCGGAAGCCGGGCTAGGTTGTCGGCCACGACCTACCTAAACACTTAAGTCTCTAGTCCAGGTTTATCGCCTATCCAGGTTCCATCCGCAGGGAGTCCGGCCGAGGTTTCCACATACGGCCCCGAACGATGTGAACAGGGTTCCCGAGACACCAAACGGGTGCCCGGTACACCGTGCCACGGTGTATCTACCGCAACATAGCCCACCCCTAGGGTCAGCGCTACGCACGGCCGCCAACACATAACCTACAAACACCAGAAACTAGTTGCAACTCCTGGACAGAGTACTAGGGTGATTAAGAAGCCGAGAGGGTCAATTAAGGATCCCAATGAGTGGTAGTAGCTGTTCATGGATCACAGACACATAACTCAGTTCCTGAGGATGGCTGCAATGAGACAACCCACCATGTACTCCTACATGGCCTCTCACCACTACCTTTACCAAATCGTGTTCACACACTTAGCTCACACACAGTAGGACATGTTCAACACCATTCCGATTCACTTCCGATGAATCAGACCCGACTCAACTCTAAGCAGTAGCAGGCATGACAAACAAGCATGAATGAGTAGGCACATCAGGGCTCAAACAACTCCTACTCATGCTAGTGGGTTTCATCTATTTACTGTGGCAATGACAGGTCATGCAGAGGATAAGGGGTTCAACTACCGCAACAAGTAACAGATGAATCATTGTTGTCCTAATGCAGTAAAATAGAGCAGCAGCGAGAGAGTGGGTTTGTATCGGAATGAACAAGGGGTTGTGCTTGCATGGAACTTCTGAAGATATCATTGGGTCTTCATCAGTGTCAACGATCACAGCGTCAGTACCACGTCTATCGAGAGGGGACAAATACCGGCAATAGAGAAGGAATACAATCAATGCAATGCACAACATGATGCATGATAATGACATGGCAATATGTTGTTGATTGAGCTAATGCAACTAGCAACACAATTAAATGAAGTTGGTTTGAATATAAGATTCTAATTCCAACTCCATATATGATTATTTAAAAGCCCTTTATTGAATTTGTCCTAAACAGTGGACTTAAGTTGTTCTAACATGCATGAAAATGCCATAAACAGATTCCTTGAATTTTTCTGATAATTTTTCATATATAATTTATCTTATTTGGAGTTACGGTTTAATTTCTATGATTTTTAGAAGTGAGGGGAGAGGAAGAGGAGCTCACGAGGAGTCGGATGAGACGCTAAGTGGGCTCGGGGACGGCTATGGAACGGCGGCGGCGATCTCTGGGCAGAGGCGGCGGGGACGAGCTTGATGGCGACACTTCAGGGCTCCCGGCGTCGCTTGGAGCGGTGAGGAGGAAGAGTAGGTCGAGGCGGAGCTTTAGGAGGCGTCGGGGAGGCGAGGCGGTGGCTGTGGCCGCGGCGAACGGCGTCGGTGGCGACGGGCGCGTTCGGACGAACGCGAGCGAGAGAGACAGAGGAGGGAGGGCGCTCGAGGGAGAGAGGAGAGGAGTGCAGGGGGTTCCAGGGGTGTCGTGGTGCTCGGGGTAGCCTCCAGCAGCGGCGAGCAAGAAGGAGGTGGCTCGCGTGTGGACGCGCGCGGCGAGCACGTGCCTTCGTCCTCCTGGCAGGGGAGGAAGATGACGGGGAGGAGGCCAGTGGGCTGGCCAGCGAGCTGGGCCGACCAGGCAAGTGGCCCAGATAGGTCCTTCTCTCTCTCTCTGTTGTTTTATTTCTATTTTTCTAATCTTATTCTGTTTTCTATTTTGCATGTTTGTTTTGAATTTGGTTTTGAAACCAAATCAATTTTGTTGCTTCTGGAAATATTTTTTTGAAGCTAAAAGAATTAAACCAAAGCTCCATAAAATATTTCATAATTATTGGACATATATTCATTTAATAGTAGATATAAATCCAATTCAAATAATTATTGATTTAAAATGAGAGCCCAAATAATTCCTTAGAAATGTTCCAAAATTTTGGTTTGATTTATAACTCTTGCCAAAATTGTCAGAGCTATTTCTAGGGCATTTTGGATTTACTAATTGTAATTTTAGGGTTTCTTGCCCCTTTATTAAAATGATTTCCGAGGCTTTCAATTTCCTCATTTCAAATTTCAGAATTTAGACATGGTGCACACATGAAGCTAGCCTAGAGCATTACCAGAAGCTAGGGATGTGACAAAGCACTGAAATTATCGGTAACAGATAGTTTTGTGACAAGGTAATTTGTAACGGGTAACAAGTAATAAAAGTAAATAAGGTGCAGCAAGATGGCCCAATCCTTTTTGTAGCAAAGGACAAGCCCGGACAAACTCTTATATAAAGGAAAACGCTCTCGAGAACACATGGGAATTATCGTCAAGCTAGTTTTCATCACGCTCATATGATTTCGTTCGGTACTTTGATAATTTGATATGTGTGTGGACCAGTGTTTGGGTACTAACCTTACTTGGACAAGCATCTCACTTATGATTAACCCCTCCTGCGAGCATCCGCAACTACAAATAATATTAAGCTAAACCTAACCATAGCATGAAACATATGGATCCAAATCAGCCCCTTACGAAGCAACACATAAACTAGGGTTTAAGCTTCTCTCACTCTAGCAACCCATCATCTACTTGTTACTTCCCAATGCCTTCCCCCAGGCCCAAATAATGGTGAAGTGTCATGTAGTCGACGTTCACATGACACCACTAGAGGAAAGACAACATACGTCTCATCAAAATATCGAACGAATACCAAATTCACATGACTACTTATAGCAAGACTTCTCCCATGTCCTCAGGAACAAACGTAGCTACTCACAAAGCATATTCATGTTCATAATCAGAGGGTTATTAATATGCATAAAGGATCTGAACATATGATCTTCCACCAAGTAAACCAACTAGCGTCAACTACAAGGAGTAATCAACACTACTAGCAACCCACAGGTACCAATCTAAGGTTTTGAGACAAAGATTGGATACAAGAGATGAACTAGGGTTTAAGATGAGATGGTGTTGGTGAAGATGTTGATGGAGATTGACTCCTTCCCGATGAGAGGATCGATCATGATGATGATGATGATTTCCCCCTCCCGGAGGGATGTTTCCCCAACAGAACAGCTCCGCCGAAGCCCTAGATTGGTTCCGCCAAGGTTCCGCCTCGTGGCGGCGGAGTTTCGTCCCGAGAGCTTGCTTGTGATTTTTTCCAGGGCAAAAGACTTCATATAGCCAAAGATGGGCATCGGAGGCCTGCCAGGGGCCTACGAGACAGGGGGCGTGCCCAGGGGGTAGGGCGCCCCCCCACCCTCATGGATGGTGGGTGGCCCCCATCTGGTGCCTCCTTCACCCAATATTTTTTATATATTCCAAAAATGACTCCCGTGGAGTTTCAAGATTTTTGGAGTTGTGCAGAATAGGTCTCTAATATTTGCTCCTTTTCCAGCCCAGAATTCTAGCTGCCAGCATTCTCCCTCTTCGTGCAAACCTTGTAAAACAAGAGAGAATAGGCATAAGTATTGTGACATAATGTCTAATAACATCCCATAATGCAATAAATATTGATATAAAAGCATGATGCAAAATGGACATATCAACTCCCCCAAGCTTAGACCTCGCTTGTCCTCATGCGGAAGCCGATATCGAGAAATATGTCCACATGTTTAGAGATAGAGGTGTCGATAAAATATAATACGGACATCAGGGCATCATGATCATTCTTATAACAGCAACATATATATATATATATATATATATTCATATGATTTCTTTTGCTAAAGTAACAATGCATTCACAATTTCAAGTATGAATCAGAAACTTCATTGAAAACTAACAAACAATAATCTCAGTCATTGAGGCAATTGCAATTTATCATAACATCGGAAAGAGTCAATACAAGAGCTTTTCAGCAAGTCCACATACTCAACTATCATTTAGCCTTTCACAATTGCTAACACTCATGCAATACTTATGGGTACGAAGTTTTAATCGGACACAGAGAAAGATAGGGTCTTATAGTTTTGCCTCCCAACCTTTTACCTCAAGGGTAATGTCAACAATAATGGTTCATGAAAACTCACATCCAATTAGCTATATATATCAGGATATTTCCAACACACTGTGCTTGCCAAAGGATAAAATGTAAAAAGGAAAGGTGAAGATCACCATGACTCTTGTAAGAAGTATAGGGCAAAAAATAAAAGATAAGCCCTTCGCGGAGGGAAAAAGAGGTTGTCACGTGCTTTTATGGTTGAATGCACGAAATCTTAATGCAAAAGAACGTCACTTTATATTGCCACTTGTGATATGGACCTTTATTATGCAGTCCGTCGCTTTTATTTCTTCCACATCACAAGATCGTATAAAGCTTATTTTCTCCACACTAATAAATCATACATATTTAGAGAGCAATTTTTATTGCTTGCAACAATGACAAGTTACTTGAAGGATCTTACTCAATCCATAGGTAGATATAGTGGACTCTCATGGCAAAACTGGGTTTAAGGATATTTGGAAGCACAAGTAGAATCTCTACTTGGTGCAAGGAGTTTGGCTAGAATGAGGGGGGAAAGCAAGCTCAACATGTTGGATGATCCATGACAATATAATTTATTTCGGATGTAGGAAAACATAACCCATTACGTTGTCTTCCTTGTCCAACATCAACTTTTCAGCAGGTCATATTTTAATGAGTGCTCACAATCATAAAAGATGTCCAAGATAGTATATTTATATGTGAAAACCTCTCTTTATT
Organism: Triticum monococcum; assembly: GCA_034509565.1. Taxonomy (NCBI): domain Eukaryota; kingdom Viridiplantae; phylum Streptophyta; class Magnoliopsida; order Poales; family Poaceae; genus Triticum; species Triticum monococcum. Next base: position 196,072,664 of record CM067842.1, on the reverse strand, counting down.
TATTACTTCCTATTAATTGCAAAGTTGACCAAAACTATGTTTGTCAACTCTCAACAACTTTTATTCATCATACTCTTTATATGTGAAGTCATTACTCTCCATAAGATCAATATGATCTCTTTATTTCTTTTTATTCTTTCTCCCCCTTTTTTTATTCCCTCAGGATCATAGCAAGATAACCAAGCCCTTGACTCAAAACTAATCTTTATTATATATAGCTCACGGACTCGATTATATAGAAGGATCATAAAGCAAAACTTAAAACTAAATCATACTAAAACTTTATTCTACTAGATCAAGATATTACCAAAAGGATCGAACTAAGAAAAAGGATAAAATAAAAAAGTGTGATGGTTATACGATACCGGGGCACTCCCCCAAGCTTGGCAGTTTCCAAGGGGAGTGCCCATACCCATGTATTTATGTCTCTTTCTTTGGAGGCGGTGATATGATATTCTTGGCGATTATGACCCTCAGGATAGGATTCTCTTCCTCGAGCTTATTAACTTGCTGCTTAAGGTCCATTATTTCCTTACGGAGCTTGCCCATGACGGCTAAAGCTCCTTTCACCCATGGATGTTGCATAGCTGCGGGAGAACAAGTAACACTCTTTTTCATATTTTCACAATAAAGAAATCTAACATTGGAAGGGATGACCAAGTTTGGAATAGCTGAGCTCTGTAGTTCCCTCATCGTGAATCCAGCTCAAAAACAAGCAGTAACTTCTTGATCCTCTTCCATGGCATCTATCCTTTTCAAGTCGGCCTCCATCTCTTCCTCCATTGACGGCCCAAAGTGGTCAGCATCACTATTTGCTCCTGGTCCCGGTGTCGGGTGAGACACCCGACTCTCCCCAACTGACTCTTGAGAAGACATCTTGATCTAAATCTGCTGCAGAAATAGCTCAAAACGAAAACAGAGGATAATTGCGTGGTACAGTGGTCAAAACCTTCGAGAGATTATATAATGAATTTTTACCGACCAAAAGAAGTATCGTGAAAGAAATCGGAGTCCGGAGGGCACACAATGTGCCCACGTGGCAGGGGCGCGCCCTCCACCCTCGTGGATGCCTTGTGTCCTCTTCGGACTGCTTCTTATTTTCCTATTTTCTTAAATATTCCAAAACGGAGAAAAAATGCTATTATAACTGTTTTGGAGTCGGTTTACTTACCGTACGACGTACCTCTTCCTTTTCGGAGGCTGAAACAATCTGGAAGGTGTCCCTTATATACTCCTCTGCGGTTACGGTTTCAATGACATTACTTTCAACATTTATAGGATTACCTGAGATATAATGTTTGATTCTTTGTCCGTTTACCACCCTCGGGTTTGTGCCTTCGAAGTTGTTGATTTTTATGGCACCGGAATGATAGACCTCCTCGATAACGTAAGGACCTTCCCTTTTAGAGAGGAGTTTACCTACAAAAAATCTTAAACGAGACTTTTTCTTCAAATAGTTTGGCATTCTTATAAGCCTGGGTTCTCCACTCATCAAGTGAGCTAATGTCAAATAGTCTCTTCTCACCGGCAAGTTTGAAATCATAATTGAGCTCTTTAATGGCCCGATATGCCTTATGTTCTAGTTCGAGAGGTAAGTGACATGCTTTTCCGTAAACCATTTTGTATGGGGACATACCCATATGATTTTTATAAGAAGTTCTATAGGCCCATAACGCATCATCAAGTTTCTCGGACCAATTCTTTCTAGATCTAGTAACAATCTTTTGCAAAATTAATTTAAGCTCTCTATTACCCAGTTCTACTTGACCACTAGACTGTGGATGATATGGAGATGCAATTCTATGATTAACATCATACTTAGCAAGCATTGTACGAAAAGCACCATGAATAAAATGTGAACCACCATCAGTCATTAAGTATCTAGGGACTCCAAACCTTGGAAAAATAACTTCTTTAAGCATCTTAATAGAGGTGTTATGATCAGCACTACTAGTTGGAATAGCTTCTACCCACTTAGTAACGTAATCAACAACAACTAAAATATGTGTATACCCATTAGAGGAAGGAAACGGTCCCATATAATCAAAGCCCCAAACATCAAATGGTTCAATAACAAGTGAATAATTCATAGGAATTTCTTGACGTCTACTAATATTACCAATTCTTTGACATTCATCACAAGACAAGACAAACTTACGGGCATCCTTGAAAAGAATAGGCCAATAAAAACCGGATTGCAATACCTTATGTGCAGTTCTATCTCCAGCATGGTGTCCTCCATAAGCCTCGGAGTGACACTTGTGTAGGATCTGTTCCTGTTCATGCTGAGGTACACAACGTCTAATAACTCCATCTACTCCTTCTTTGTAAAGGTGTGGGTCATCCCCGAAGTAATGTCTAAAATCATAGAAAAACATCTTCTTTTGCTGGTGTGTGAAAGTAGGTGGTATAAATTTAGCAACAATGTAATAGGCATAATCAGCATACCATGGAGCAGTACGAGAAGCATTTATGATAGCTAATTGTTCATCAGGAATGCTATCATCTATAGGTAGTGGGTCATCAAGAACATTCTCTAACCTAGACAAGTTGTCTGCAACGGGGTTCTCAGCTCCCTTTCTATCAATAATATGCAAATCTAATTCTTGTAGTAGGAGAACCCATCTAATAAGTCTAGGTTTAGCATCTTTCTTTTCCATAAGATATTTAATAGCAGCATGATCAGTGTGAACAGTTACTTTAGAATCAACAATATAAGGTCTGAACTTATCACAAGCAAATACAACTGCTAAAAATTCTTTTTCAGTAGTAGCATAATTTCTCTGGGCACTGTCTAGAGTTTTACTAGCATATTGGATAACATTTAATTTCTTATCAACTCTTTGTCCTACGACAGCACCTACAGCATAATCACTAGCATCACACATAATTTCAAAGGGTAAATTCCAATCAGGAGGCTAAACAATGGGTGCAGAAATCAAAGCTTTCTTAAGTATTTCAAATGCTTCTACACAACCATCATCAAAGACAAAAGGAACATCTTTTTGTAGGAGATTAGTAAGAGGCCTAGAAATTTTTGAGAAGGCTTTAATGAACCTCTTATAAAAACCGGCATGACTAAGGAAATTTCTTATACCTTTAGTGTCCTTTGGACACAACATATTTTCAATAGCATCAACTTTAGATTTATCAACTTCAATACCTCTTTCAGAAATTTTATGCCCCAAGACAATACCTTCATTAACCATAAAGTGACACTTCTCCAATTTAAGACAAGATTAGTTTCTTCACATCTCTGCAAAACTCAATCAAGGTTGCTTAAGCAATCATCAAAAGAAGTTCCATATACAGAAAAAAATCATCCATGAAAACCTCAACAATCTTTTCACAAAAGTCAGAGAATATAGCAGTCATGCATCTTTGAAAGGTAGCAGGTGCATTACATAAACCAAAAGGCATACGTCTATAAGCAAAGGTACCAAAAGGGCAAGTAAAGGTAGTCTATTCTTGATCCTCTTTTGACAAAGGTATTTGAGAGAAACCATAATAACCGTCAACAAAGCAAAAATGTGTATGTTTAGATAATCTTTCTAGAATTTCATCAATAAAAGGTAAAGGGTAATGATCCTTTTTAGTATCTTTATTTAGTTTGCAGAAATCAATTACCATTCTATAACCTGTAACAATTCTTTGTCGGATCAATTCATGTAACATCCCAAATTTTCAATTTGGAATGTTATAGAAATAGATCATCATTGCATATCATATTTTATTTGCATTTTGGTTGATCCAAAAATTTCACGCAACTCATGGACCCTCAGAGAGAGCTGGGGATTTCGTTATTTTCATATTTGAGTTTTCTCAAATTTTGAAAATAGGATCATTTGATTTTATTTATTTTATCTTCAATTATTTCAATTATCAAAATATGTGAGAGGGAATAAAATGACTTTCCCAAAATAGAGAAATATTGAGGATTTAATAAAAAAATCAAATGAGATTTTATTTTGGATTTATTTGCTATTTTATTTGAATTTAGGAAAAATGCGCGTTTTTCAAAATTGTATTGAGGCCCCAAATAAATGTTCATCCTGTGCGGCTTGATTTTAGAAGCCGTGGAAAATTTATTTCGGGATTTTTGGAGTCCGTTTAGTATTCCTTTTGTTTTTTTCTCAGCGTAATTATTTTAAAAAAATCGAACCGACCTAACCGGGCCGTGTCCGACCAGGCCACCTGGCCCGGCCGACCTTTTTATAGCCGCGAGGGCCCAAGCGGAGTCGCAGCCCCCAGCCCGAAACCCTAGCGCCAGGAGCCGCCGCCGCCGCCTCGCCTCGAGCCACGCACCGTCGCCGCCTCGATCCGCGGTTGTTCGTTGTTTTCTTTTTCTCGGATTAAATCCGCGGTTGTTCTGATCGCGATTTCTGATCCGATTTTTGTTTTGGTATAACTTTTCGCTCGTTTATCAGAATCAGGTGATTCAAGCGTCTTGAGTTTCGTATCGAAACCCTCTTTCCATTTAACCAACTCAAACAAGTTTTTGCCTCTGTAAAATTTGACCTAGATCCAGAATAGTAAACGAAGCCTGTTTCTTTTGTCGTTTGTCTTTCGTTGCTTCGTTCGATTTGGTTCTTTTTGCCAACCGAAGTTCTTAAGTTGAACTTTCTGGTTAGATCTCTTATTTGAGTTTTACCTGTGCATTAGTTGAGTACTTATTGTATGCTTGTTTGTTTGCGATAGAGTACTTGGAGTGCGCCGCTTGCTACTTCGAATCTCTAGGTTTTGCGGATCATCAGCAAGGCAAGTAACACTTTGATCATACCTCCTACTACCTAGTTTTTATTGCATTAGATCAATCCTCATACATTGCATGATTAGGATCTAATTAAACTATTGGTTTTGGGGAGTAGATGAGGTAGTACCTATCACTTGTTTTATTATCAAACCTTTGGGAGTTACTTCTACGTTTGCTAATTATGCCAAGCTATCCTAGTAGACGTGGATTGGGTGAGTGAAATCCATGACAGATGTGAGTTTGTTAAATTAATGGTTTATCTAAGGTGGCAACTTAAATACACATCTGGGTGGATTGAGGCACCTAGGTATTCCAGCGGTTGCATGTTTTCTTTTGGACCGCCACCCAGCCTCAAAGGGATCATGAGATTATTCATGCTAGAAACTTCTGTGTGCAGCCACAAGCTACTATGGGATCTAGCATAGTTGAGTAAGTCATGTGAACTCTTACAGTGGTAGACTAGCAGATGTAGGGGAAAGTAGGTGGAACGGTCTACCCGATCGTAAGATGCTAGCGCTTCTGAAAGACTATGTCTCGGTCATCCGTTTCTCAAACACCATGTAGTGCGAGAATCCCAACGGAGGAGATCGAGTCTTGTGGGGAAAAGTGCGCAAACCTCTGCAGAGTGTATAAACTAATCATGGTTAGCCGTGTCCCCGGTTATGGACATCTTGAGTATCTAATACTTGGATTATCATGTGAATCTCATCATGTTACTCTAATTAATTTTATTGGGTTTTAATAATGATGTTTAATTGGGATTGAGAGCGTGTCTACACTCTTAATGTTTAACAACTACCATGATAGTTAAATAAAATTTATTCCTTTGTAGTAGGGAAAAATTGGCTTTATGCAAAACTGTAACCATAGAGATTTCCACCAGCCAAATATGCATATAGTATAGTCTTATTTCTTCATTACTCTCTATGTGTTACATTGCCAGCATATTCCATGTGCTGACCCGTTTCGGGCTGCAACGTTCATGTTGCAGACTTTTCAGACGACGAGTAAGGTGCCTTTTAGGTCGTGGTTCTATACTCAGTGATGCCGTTGGAGTTGATCGACTCACTTATCTTCCAAGCCTTCCGTTGTTATCGTTATTAGATGGCGTTAAGCCATATTTATTGTAATAAGTTCTCCTTTGAGACACTCGATGTAATAAGTGTGTGATTGCTACTCTGTTATAAATCCTTCAAGTACTGTGTGGTGTCAGCATTACTGATCCAAGGATGACACCTGAGCATAGAGATTGGAGCGTTTGAGGTCTGGTCGCTACAAGATGGTATCAGAGCACACGCTGACTGTAGGACACGACCACTAAGCTAAAACCCTAGATCACTACTCACTCTTCTCATTCTGACTCCTTATCTTTTCTACTCTTTTAGGATGGCGGATGCACGGAACAAGTTCACGCAATCGGATGAAGATACACCCTTTGGACGTCACTTGAAGGAAGTCACTAGATATCTGAACATAGGAGTACCAAGCTTCACCGGAACCTACAACGCCACTTTACCTAAAGAGGAGCGCTGGATGATTCAAGTTCAAGTTCTAGGAAGGACGTTCATGCCAGTCACTGAGCCCTTATAGTTTTCCTTTGATGCACCAACCTGGAGTCTAGGAAAGAGCATGGCAGCTCACATCGCCATGGGACGCATTGGAGAAGTTTACCGCGATGATCTCAAGGATACAACCTACCAGATTTGTGGGCGCCGAGATGAGCACTAGGAGATGATCAGCACCAGGAAGGATAGATCAGTTGCAGCTTTTATCCAGGAGTTAAACCAGCACATTTGACGTCAAGAGAACCAGATGTGCCCCGACATGATAGATCTAAAGAAGGCGAGGACAAGAATCAAGGAACTGGAGGAAGAACTCAAGTCTACACATGAAGATTATGAAGAGGAAATTGAAGTATTAGTGGAGAAGAATGACGATCTAATTAAGAAGATCGGAATATTTATGGGAGGCCCTACACCAGTAGAAGAAGAAGAACCCAAGGAGATTCGCCCGGAAGACTACATCATCATCGACGACACCGACTCGGATCCAGATGATAGCGATGATGACTATGTTGATGAAGCAGGAGCAGATATCATGGAGTCTGCAACCGAAGAATATTTCTAGTAGACCACCCCGAGCACTTTTGCGATAGTTAGGCCGATTGTATGCCCTTGTTTGATTGATTGAATGAAGTGAATTGTTTGCTTTGGCCTCATGTGCATATGGGTAGTGTTTTCTCTCTAGACCCCTCTCTATTCTTAAATCTCATCTTTTCTAAACCCTCAGATGCCTCCGAGACGTGACCCTAGATTTACCTTCCCACCTGAGCTCGCCCAGTTGATCCAGCAGCAGAACACATTGATGCAGTTGCTAGTCCAGAATCAGAATCAGGGGAACAACAACCCACCACCACCACCACCTGTTGATCACTTAGCCTGTTTCCTTAGGCTGAATCCGCCGGTGTTTTCTAGTAGCACCGAGCCGATAGTAGCAGATGATTGGCTCCGCAAGATAGCAAGGGAGTTGACCACAGCAGGATGCACAGATGCGGAAAAGGTGAAGTTTGCCGCACATCAGCTTGAAGGACCCGCAGCATCATGGTGGGAGAATTTCACCGCCACTTTCCCTATCAACACTGTCACATGGGACCAGTTTAGCAGGCTTTCTGTACTGCCCATGTTTCAGCAGGAGCTATGGCCATGAAGAAGCGAGAGTTTCGCAACTTGCGCCAAGGACGACGGACACTTGGCCAGTATGTGGAGGACTTCAGTAAGCTAGAATGTTATGCCCCAGATGACGTTGCTACGGATGTAGCTAAGCAGGAGAAGTTTCTAGAAGGACTGAATGATGAGTTGAGCATGCAGTTGATGGTACCAACCTTCAATAACTACCAGGAGTTGGTAGATCGTGCTCTTATGATTGAAGGGAAGCAGCAGCAGATTGAGAATCGCAAGAGGAAGTATGGACAAGGAAAGTACAATTCATGAGCTCAGCAGAAGCCACGTTTTACCCCTAGACCGGGAGGACATTTTCCGCATACCCATGGAGGAGGTAGCTTGCACAACCACAATGGCACCAAGAATGGTAATTGGAATGGAGGAAGCAACGGCCAGAACCGCACCAACCCATCAACCCCAGCCAAGAGAGACCTGAGCCAAGTCACTTGCTTTAAGTGCCAGAAGATTGGACATTATGCCAATGAATATCCTGAATCCCAAAATGGAAATGGCAATGGAAGCTCTGGGAAGAAGCCGAACCCTTTCAATAGGGGACAGGTGAACCACGTTAACGTGGAGGAGGTTGAAGAGCAGCCAGATGCAGTAATCGGTAAGTTTTTGGTTAAGTCATTTACTGCACTCATTCTTTTCGATACTGGTGCATCTCATTCATACATATGAAGGGGATTTGTGGATAAGTATAACCTGCCCACCAAAGTTCTTAGAACACCTATGTTAGTAAGCTCACCGGGAGCGGAGTATATGTCTAGTAAGGGATGTTTTCAAGTGCCATTGATTATAGGCAGGCATGTGTTTCCCTCGGATTTAATCATTTTGGAATCACAAGGTTTGGATGTAATTCTGGGTATGGATTTGTTGTCGATGTATGGAGGAAACATCGATTGCGCCACTAAGTCAATTTTGCTTACCACCCCAGAAGGAAGAAGGATCAAGTATGTATCCCGGCATGTGCCAAAAAGGACTCAAGTAAATTCGTTAACAGGAGTTGTGCAGGAGGAAGTACCAGTAGTAAAGGATTTCCCTGATGTATTTCCAAAGGAGTTGCCAGGCATGCCACCGGATAGAGATATTGAGTTTTTGATTGAACTTTTGCCAGGCACATGGCCAATATCTAAGACACCGTATAGGATGCCTGCAAAGGATTTGGAAGAGATTAAGAAGCAGATTAAGGAGTTACTAGATAAAGGTTATATTTTCCCAAGTTCTTCGCCTTGGGGATCGCCAGTACTTCTAGTGGAGAAGAAGGATGGATTGTTAAGGATGGTTGTTGATTATCGAGGATTGAATGAAGTAACCATCAAGAACAAGTACCCACTACCGATGATCAATGATCTGTTTGATCGATTACAAGGAGCTAAGGTATTTTCCAAGATCGATCTGCGATTAGGATACCATCAGTTGAAGATTCGAGAACATGATATACCTAAGACGGCTTTTACCACCAGGTATGGGATGTACGAGTATACCGCTATGTCATTTGGTCTGACTAACGCACCTGCATATTTTATGAACATGATGAACAAAGTGTTTATGGCATTTTTGGATAAGTTCATTGTAGCGTTCATTGATGATATCCTGGTTTACTCGAAGAATGAAGAGGAGCATAAGGTGCATTTGCTTTTGGTACTTGGTAAGCTCAGAGAACATCAGTTATATGCCAAGTTTAGCAAATGTGAGTTTTGGCTGAAGAAAGTTGGATTTCTCGGACACGTTATATCCGGAGAAGGTATAGCAGTAGATCCCACCAAGGTTGACACTGTGACAAATTGGGAAGCGCCAACAACAGTTGGAGAGATCCGGAGTTTTCTTGGACTTGCAGGATACTACCGGAGATTCATTGAAAATTTCTCGAAGATTGCAAAGCCTGTGACGGAGTTGTTGAAGAAGGATACCAAGTTCATATGGACGGAGGAACATGAGGCCAGTTTCCAGGAGTTGAAGAAACGTTTGGTTACATCACCAGTGTTAATTTTTCCAGATCAAAACAAGGATTATGAGGTGTATTGTGACGCTTCACGTCGAGGACTTGGAGAAGTGCTTATGCAGGAAGGAAGAGTTGTTTCATATGCCTCACGACAGCTTAAGCCACATGAGTTAAATTATGCCACGCATGATTTGGAATTAGCAGCCGTAGTGCATGCATTGAAGACTTGGAGACATTTTCTCATTGGAAACCATTGCGAGGTGTACACGGATCACAAGAGTTTGAAGTATATTTTCACGCAGAAGGACTTGAATCTCAGGCAAAGGAGATGGTTGGAGCTCATCAAGGATTGTGATATGAGATTGCATTACCACCCCGCAAAGGCTAACGTAGTAGCCGATGCGCTAAGCCGTAAGAGCCATGTCAACACCCTAATGACGGGAGATTTACCAAGGGAGTTAGCCGAAAATCTTCGTGAGCTATGTTTGGAGATAGTCCCGAGAGGCTATGTAGCAGCATTGGAGATTCATTCTACTCTGATGGATAAGATCAGAGAAGCTCAAAGGACTGACAAGAAGATCGCTTCTATTAAGGAGAAAATGAGCAAAGGAAAAGCTAAAGGGTTTCGTGAGGATGAGCACGATACCTTATGGTTTGAAGACCGTGTTTATGTGCCCAACAAACCGGAGATCATGAAGTTGATTCTGCAAGAGGCCCATGATTCACCATATTCGATTCACCCAGGAAATACCAAGATGTATTTGGATTTGAAGGATACTTTCTGGTGGACCAGAATGAAGAAGGATATTGCGGAGTATGTAGCAGTTTGTGATGTATGTCAGAGAGTAAAGGCAGAGCATCAGAAGCCAGTGGGATTTCTACAACCATTGCCAATACCCGAATGGAAGTGGGATAAGTTAGGCATGGATTTTATCACAGGATTGCCCAGAACACATTTAGGCTATGACTCAATATGGGTTGTAGTCGATCATTTGACAAAGGTAGCTCATTTCATCCCAGTGAAGACTACCTATACCAGTGCCAAGTTAGCAAAGATGTACATGACCAAGATCGTATGTCTGCATGGAGTTCTAAGGAGCATTGTATCAGATAGAGGAACCCAGTTTACCTCAAAGTTCTGGAATCAGTTGCATGAAACTTTGGGTACCAGGCTAGAGTTCAGTACAACTTTCCACCCACAGACAGATGGACAGACCGAAAGAGTCAATCAGATTTTGGAGGATATGCTGAGAGCTTGTGCGCTAGATTACGGATCTAGTTGGGACAAGAATTTGCCATACGCAGAGTTCTCTTACAACAACAGTTATCAATCTAGTTTGAAGATGGCCCCTTTTGAAGCTTTGTACGGAAGAAGGTGTAGAACACCATTGTCATGGTATGAAGTTGGAGACCGACAGTTGTTTGGACCGGATCTGATTAAGGAGTCTGAACAGAAGGTGAAATTGATTCGCGATAGGCTCAAGGTAGCCCAATCCAGGCAGAAGAGCTACGCAGATTCAAAACGCAAGGAGACAGTTTACGAAGTCAGAGACCGAGTTTATCTTCGAGTATCTCCACTTCGAGGAGTTAAGCGCCCTGGAGTTAAGGTAAAGTTAGCGCCACGTTTTGTAGGACCATACAAGGTTTTGGAGCGTATGGGAGAAGTAGCCTAAAAATTGAAATTGCCCGAAGGATTGTCAGGAGTTCACGATGTATTCCACGTTTCCCAGTTGAAGAAGTGCCACGTAGAGATGGCTGATATACCGCTGATAGACACAGTGCCGCTGGAAGCGATTCAGTTGGATAGTGATTTGACCTATGAGGAGAAACCAGTCAAGATTCTTGAGTATGCCAGCCGAGTCACCCGCAGCAAGGTTATCAAGTTTTGCAAAGTTCAGTGGAGCCACCATACGGAAGATGAAGCCACCTGGGAACGAGAGGAAGAATTGCTGAAGGACCACCCTCACCTATTTTCTAGCCAACCCGAATCTTGAGGGCGAGATTCATCTTAAGGGGGGTAGGTTTGTAACACCCCAAATTTTCAATTTGGAATGTTATACAAATAGATCATCATGGCATATCATATTTTATTTGCATTTTGGTTGATCCAGAAATTTCACGCAACTCAAGGACCCTCGGAGAGAGTTGGGGATTTCGTTATTTTCATATTTGAGTTTTCTCAAATTATGAAAATAGGATCATTTGATTTTATTTATTTTATCTTCAATTATTTCAATTATCAAAATATGTGAGAGGGAATAAAATGACTTTCCCAAAATAGAGAAATATTGAGGATTTAATAAAAAATCAAATAAGATTTTATTTTGGATTTATTTGCTATTTTATTTGAATTTAGGAAAAATGCATCTTTTTCAAAATTGCATTTAGGCCCCAAATAAATGTTCATCCTGTGGGGCTTGATTTTAGAAGTTGAGGAAAATTTATTTCGAGATTTTTGGAGTCAGATTAGTATTCCTTTTTTTTCTGAGCGTAATTATTTAAAAAAAGTCGAACCGACCTAACCGGACCGTGTCCGACCAGGACACCTGGCCCGGCCGGCCTTTTTATAGCCGCGAGGGCCCAAGCGGAGCCGCAGCCCACAGCCCGAAACCCTAGCGCCAGGAGCCGCCGTCGTCGCCTCGCCTCGAGCCGCGCGCTGCTGCCACCTCGATCCGCGCACCGCGCCACCGCCACCGCCTCCCGCCGCCCCACCGCCATTCGCCGGAGCCGCGTCGCCCCGCCGTCGTTCGCCGGAGCCGCTGAGGTAGCCGCCTTTGCCTTGGTTTTCCTGAAGAAAACTGATCGGTTTTTTTTCGAAACCTAGATCCGTTTTTTTCGTTAGATTGGTTTTATTTTTCTGGTTTAGTTTATTTAGCAAGCGTTCGCTCGTTCATTCGTTTTAATGAACGCGTTCATCGTTTAGATAAAGATAACGAACGTTCGTTCGTCAATTTGTTCGTCGTTTTCTTTTTCTTGGATTAAATCCGCGATTGTTCTGATCGCGATTTCTGATCCGATTTTCGTTTTAGTATAACTTTTCGCTCGTTTACCGGAATCAGGCGATTCAAGCGCCTGGAGTTTCATCTGAAAACCCTCTTTCCGTTTAACCAACTCAAATAAGTTTTTGCCTCTTTAAAATTTGACCTAGATCCAGAATAGTAAACGAAGCTTGTTTCTTTTGCCGTTTGTCTTTCGTTGCTTCTTTCAATTTGGTTCTTTTTGCCAACCGGAGTTCTTAAGTTGAACTTTATGGTTAGATCTCTTATTTGAGTTTTACTTGTGCATTAGTTGAGTACTTATTGTATGCTTGTTTGTTTGCAATAGAGTACCCGGAGTGCGCCGCTTGCTACTTCGAATCTCTAGGTTTTGCGGATCATCAGCAAGGCAAGTAACACTTTGATCATACCTCCTACTACCAAGTTTTTATTGCATTAGATCAATACTCACACATTGCATGATTAGGATCTAATTAAATTGTGGGTTTTGGGGAGTAGATGAGGTAGTACCTATCACCTGTTTTATTATCAAACCTTTGGGAGTTACTTCTACGTTTGCTTATTATGCCATGCTATCCTAGTAGACGTGGATTGGGTGAGTGAAATCCATGACAGATGTGAGTTTGTTAAATTAATGGTTTATCTAAGGTGGCAACTTAAATACACATCTGGGTGGATTGAGGCACTTGGGTATTCCAGTGATTGCATGTTTTCTTTTGGACCGCCACCCAGGCTCAAAGGGATCATGAGATTATTCATGCTAAAAACTTCCGTGTGCAACCACAAGCTACTATGGGCTCTAGCATAGTTGAATAAGTCGTGCAAACTCTTACATTGGTAGACTAGCAGATCTACCCGATCGTAAGCTGCTAGCGCTTCTGAAAGACTATGTCTCGGTAATCCGTTTCTCAAACACCATGTAGTGCGAGAATCCCAACAGAGGAGATCGAGTCTTGTGGGGAAAAGTGCGCAAACCTCTACAGAGTGTATAAACTAATCATGGTTAGCCGTGTCCCCGGTTATGGACATCTTGAGTATCTAGTACTTGGATTATCATGTGAATCTCATCATGTTACTCTAATTAAGTTTGTTGGGTTTTAATGATGATATTTAATTGGAATTGAGAGCGTGTCTACACTCTCAATGTTTAACAACTGCCATGATAGTTAAATAAAATGTATTCCTTTGTAGTAGGGAAAAATTGGCTTTACGCAAAACTGTAACCATAGAGATTTCCGCCAGCCAAATATGCATATAGTATAGTCTTATTTCTTCATTGCTCTCTATGTGTTACATTGCCAGCATATTCCATGTGCTGACTCGTTTCGGGCTGCAACGTTCATGTTGTAGACTTTTCAGACGACGAGTAAGGTGCCTTTTAGGTCGTGGTTCTATACTCAGTGATGCCGTTGGAGTTGATGGACTCACTTATCTTCCAAGCCTTCTGCTATTATCGTTATTAGATGGCTTTAAGCCATATTTATTGTAATAAGTTCTCTTTTGAGACACTCGATGTAATAAGTGTGTGATTGCTACTTTGTTATAAATCCTTCAAGTACTGTGTGGTGTCAGCATTCCTGATGCAGGGATGACACCTGAGCATAGAGATTGGACCGTTTGAGGTCTGGTCGCTACAATTCATCTTTATCATTAGGAACAACAGTAATACCTCCCTTCTTAGGGACACAACGGACAGGACTTACCCACTGACTATCAGCAACGGGATAAATTATACCTGCCTCAAGAAGCTTTAGTATTTCTTTTCTTACCACTTCTTTCATCTTAGGATTTAACCGTCGGAAAAATGGTGATCAACAACCGGTTTAGCATATTTTTCCAATTGTATTTTGTGCTAGCATAGAGTGGGACTAATGCCCTTAAGATCATCTAGAGTATATCCAATAGCAGCACTGTGCTTCTTCAGAGTTTTCAATAATTTATCTTCTTCCAGCTCTGAAGGTTAGCACTAATAATAATAAGATATATCTTCTTTTCATCAAGATAACCATATTTAAGAGTATTAGGCAATGGTTTAAGCTCAAACACAGGATCACCCTTGGGTGGAGGAGGATCCCCTACAATTTCAACAGGTAAGTTGTGTTTCAAATAGGTCCCTGTTTAAAGAATACTTCATCTATTTCCCTTCTTTCATTCATAAACATATCATTTTCATGGTCTAGAAAATATTGTTCTAAAGGATCATTAGGAGGCACGGCAATAGAAGCAAGACCAATAATTTCATCTTTACTAGGAAATTCTTTATCATGGGGTTGTCTACGAAATTTAGCAAAATTGAAATCATGAGACATATCCCCTAAAGCAACAGAAACAATATCCTTTTTGCAATCTATCCAAGCATTAACAGTATTCTAGAAGGGTCTACCAAATATAATTGGACAAAAGTCATCTTGTGGGGAACCAAGAACAAGAAAATCAGAAGGATATTTAACTTTCCCACACAATACTTCAACATCTCTAACAATACCAATTGGTAAAATAGTATCTCTATTGGCAAGCTTAATTGTAACATCAATACCTTCTATCTCAGTGGGTGCAATATCATGCATAATTTCTTCATATAAAGAATGAGGTATTGCACTAGCACTAGCACCCATATCACATAAGCCATGATAGCAATGATCTCCTATTTTAACAAAAATAACAGGCATGCCTACAACAGGTCTATGTTTATTTTTAGTATCAGGTATAGCAATTCTAGTAGCTTCATCACAAAACTAAATAACATGCCCATCAATATTATCAACCAAGAGATCTTTAACCATAGCAATACTAGGTTCAACTTTAATTTGATCAGAGGGTGTAGGTGTTCTAATATTACTCTTACGAACCACAGTTGAAGCTTTAGCATGATCCTTTATTCTATTAGGGAAAGATGGTTTCTCAATATAAGTGATAGGAACAGTAGGATCAACATTATAAGTGATAGTATTTTCTTCAACTTTAATAGGTTCAACTACTTTTAATTCAATGGGAGGATGATATTTAATCCACTTCTCCTTAGGGAGATCAACATGAGTAGCAAATGATTCATAGAAAGAAGCTACTATCTCAGAGTCAAGTCCATATTTAGTGCTAAATTCACGAAAAGCATTGGTATCCATAAAAGATGTAACACAATCAAACTTAGGTGTTATACCTGACTCCTTACCTTCGTCGAGTTTCCAATCTTTAGAGTTACGTTTAGTCTTTGACAATTGCTAACACTCATGCAATACTTATGGGTATGAAGTTTTAATCGAACATAGAGAAATATAGGGGCTTATAGTTTTTCCTCCCAACCTTTTACCTCAAGGGTAATGTCAACAATAATGGTTCATGAAAACTCACATCCAATTAGCTATATATATCAGGATCTTTCCAACACACTGTGCTTGCCAAAGGATAAAATGTAAAAAGGAAAGGTGAAGATCACCATGACTCTTGTAAGAAGTATAGGGCAAAAAATAAAAGATAAGCCCTTCGTAGAGGGAAAAAGAGGTTGTCATGTACTTTTATGGTTGGATGCACGAAATCTTAATGCAAAAGAACGTCACTTTATATTGCCACTTGTGATATGGACCTTAATTATGCAGTCCGTCGCTTTTATTTCTTCCACATCACAAGATCATATAAAGCTTATTTTCTCCACACTAATAAATCATACATATTTAGAGAGCAATTTTTATTGCTTGCAACAATGACAAGTTACTTGAAGGATCTTACTCAATCCATAGGTAGATATAGTGGACTCTCATGGCAAAACTGGGTTTAAGGATATTTGGAAGCACAAGTAGTATCTCTACTTGGTGCAAGGAATTTGGCTAGAATGAGGGGGGAAAGCAAGCTCAACATGTTGGATGATCCATGACAATATAATTTATTTTGGATGTAGGAAAACATAACCCATTACATTGTCTTCCTTGTCCAACATCAACTTTTTAGCATGTCATATTTTAATGAGTGCTCACAATCATAAAAGATGTCCAAGATAGTATATTTATATGTGAAAACCTCTCTTTCTTTATTGCTAGAACTAGGGTTTGAGATGAGATGGTGCTGGTGAAGATGTTGATGGAGATTGACTCCCTCCTGATGAGAGGATCAATTGTGATGATGATGATGATGATTTCCCCCTCCCGGAGGGATGTTTCCCCAACAGAATAGCTCCGTCGGAGCCCTAGATTGGTTCTGCCAAGGTTCCACCTCGTGGCGATGGAGTTTCGTGGATGGTGGGTGGCCCCCCTATGGTGCTTCCTTCGCCCAATATTTTTTATATATTCCAAAAATGACTCACGTGGAGTTTCAGGACTTTTGGAGTTGTGCAGAATAGGTCTCTAATATTTGCTCCTTTTCCAGCCCAGAATTCAGCTGCCGGCATTCTCCCTCTTCGTGCAAACCTTGTAAAATAAGAGAGAATAGGCATAAGTATTGTGACATAATGTGTAATAACAGCCCATAATGCAATAAATATCGATATAAAAGCATGATGCAAAATGGACGTATCTAGCTTCTCCGCAACGGGGGGGAGTCGAGGAGTAGTTGCACCCGTGCCAGCGCTTCTGCTGGCGTGGGCGGCGGCGAGAGCTGCGTGGACCATGACGCGCTCTGACTTCTAACCAAGTTAGAAGGAGCTCTGTCACGGTCGCGTGGTTGCACGCCGCTTCCGCCGGCGTCCGGGTGTGCATGCCGGCCTGGCACGTCCTGAGGGTGACGCACAGGGCTCTTCCCGCAGCGGTGCCCGGGAGCTCCGGCGGTGAGGTGTTGCTCATCGTGCGTGGCCTGGGAAGGCCGCGGCGCGGGTGCCAGCTGGAGCGCAGTAGAGGTTGCCACGCCGCCCGTTGGTAGCACGGCCCCGCCCCAGGACCCAGCAGTGCGCGGCTCGTCGTCTTGGACCCGAACGACGCCGCTTGCCTGGCTCCGATTGCCAGAATGTCGTGGATGCTCGCGGGCCACGTCTTCGGCACCATCCATGGCCACCTGATCGCCTTCTCGCGCTGGCATGGACGGGCCGGCTCTGGATGACCCGATCACTGTGATCCCCTTTTTCTTGGGGGCCATGATGATGATGAAGTCGATGCGCTAACTTCGAAACCGAATTTTCACAGCTTGTGCCCCCTATCGGGCGAACCAAAGATGTCGGGGGAAACGATGCCGATGGGATCACAGGGAATCCCTTCTACGGTTGGCGGGCGTGGAGCTGTGGAAAGAGCGGGTTTAGAAGATCAACACGGGGGAACTTATCTAGGTTCGGGCCACAAGTGATGCGTAATACCCTACTCCTGCTGGTTTGTGTTTATCTGGTGTTCTTGGACTACCTACAAAGCACGCAGGGTCCAAAAAGTCTGAATCCTTCTCTAGTATTGTAACATCCCAAATTTTCAATTTGGAATGTTATACATAGATCATTCATGCATATCATATTTTATTGCATTTCCGTTCCGCAATCCTCGAAATCCTAAGCAACTCAAGGACCCTCAGAGAGAGTTGGGGATTTCGCGGTTTTCATATTTGATTTTTATCAAATAAAGAAACAAGGATTTTTTATTTTGATTATTTCTCTCTCCGAAAAATATTTCATAATAAAATATATAAGAGGAGATAATATGACTTCTCCAAAATAGTTGAAATATTGGAGGAAAATATTAAAATCATTTATTTGATTTTATTTGGATTTTATTTGCATTAGAAAAATTGCACATTTTCAAAATTTCATTTTTAGGGCCAAGAAAATGTTCATCTCGTTCAAAATATTTTATTTAGATAGTGAAATTTTGTTTTGCATTCTCAGATTTTATTTTATTTTCTAGGATTTATTTTCTGTTCGGCGGAATTATTTAAAAAAACTTCCAGCCGACTGGGTTGAACCCAGCCGGGCCGGCCCACTCCCCGCGCGCGCCTTCTCCCACCCGGAGACCGAGCCGCCGCCGCCTCAGACGAGGAGTCCGACCGGGACTCCTCGCCGCCGCCTTGGCCCCTCCCCCAAGCCGCGCCGCCCTCCACCCCTTTATATACCCTCGCCCCGACCCCCCGCCACCACCACAACCACCACCGCCGCCGAGCCCCGCCCCGAGCCGCGCCGCAGCCTCTCGTTGCCCGCGCCTCGCCGCCGCTGCTGCAGTCGCGCCCCGCCGCTACTGCAGTTGTGCCGAGCCGCCGCCGCTTCGCCGCACCCACAAGCCGCCGCCCAAGCCCCGCCTCGCCGGAGGTACCGCGCCGATCCGCCGCCACCGGTTTTTTTAAGAAACCGATTCGGTTTTTTTCTGAAACCCTAGTACATTTTTTTTAGATCAGTTCGCCAGTTTTTTCCGGTTCCTCTATTTAGCGGACGTTCGTCCGTACGTTCATTTTAACGAACGGTTTTCGCTTGTTAGTTAGCGTTCGTTAGTCTGTTCGTCAGTTTTCTTTTTATTGGATTTTTCCGCGATTATTCTCGATCGCGATTTCTGATCCGATTTTCGTATCTGTTCACCTTTTTGCTCGTTAGTTGGAATCGGGCGATTCAAGCGCCTAGATCTTCGTCTCGAGACCCTCTTTCGGCTTAACCAACTTGAACCAGTTTTGCTGATGTAAAATTTGACCTTAGTTCAGATTAGTAAATGGATCTTGTTTCTTTCGCCGTTTGAGTTTCGTTGCTCCGTTTGGTTTGATTCTTTTTGCAAACCGGAGTTCTTAAGTTGAACTTTCTGGTCAATCTATCTTATGTGAGTTTTCCCCGTGCATCTTTGCTTGTTTCTTATGTATACTATTGTTTGCTTGTGATAAAATTCCCGGAGTGTGAAGCGTGTTATTTGGAGTCTCTAGGTTTAGCGGATCGTCAGCAAGGCAAGTAACACATTGATCATACTTTTTTCCATACCCAGTATGCATTAGAATCAATCCTCAAACATTGCATGATTAGGATGTCATTAACATGTAGGTTGGTAAGTAGTGGTTGAGGTAGAACCTATTACCCTATTATATTCAAACCCTTGGGAGTTACTTCAACGCATTGCTTATATTGTTATGCTATGCTCGTAGACGTGGTTTGGGTGAGTGAAATCCATGACAGATGTGAGATTGTTAATTAATGGTTCAACTTAAGGTGGCAACTTGAATTTACATCTGGGTGGATTGAGGCACCTGGAGTACCTAGTGTTGCCTATATTTTTGGAAATCCCGGGGTTCCGTGTGATTTTCCTATGGACCGCCACCCAGGCTCAAAGGGAACTGAGATGATTCATGCTAGAAACTTCCGTGTGCAGCCACAAGCTATTATGGGCTCTAGCATAGTTGAGTAAGTTACGTGAAGCTCTTGAAGAGGTAGATCAGCAGGTAGTGGGTTTGTAGGTTTGGTATGGTCTACCCAGAGTAGAGAGTTAATGTTTCTGAAAGACTGTGTCTTGGTCATCCGTTTCTCAAACACCATGTAGTGCGAGAAATCCAACGAAGGCGATCGAGTCTTGTGGGGAAAAATGCGCAAACCTCCGCAGAGTGTACAAACTGATCATGGTTAGTCGTGTCCCCGGTTATGGACAATCCTGAGTATCTAGTACCTAGAGTATCTTAAGTGTCTCATCACTCTTAATTAATATTGTTGGGTTGTTAATTACTTTAATTGGGATTGAGTTGGAGGAACCTTCTCAATGATGTTTCAACTACCATGATAGTTAAAATAAAACTTATTCCTTTGTTGTAGGGAAAAATTGGCTTTTCGCAAAAACTATAACCATAGAGATTTCCACCAGCCAAATATTCCGATCTTCTTAATTAGGTCGTCATTCTTGGCTGGTGGAAATCTAGATCCGTTTTTTTTGTTAGATTGGTTTTATTTTTCTGGTTTAGTTTATTTAGCAAGCGTTCGCTCGTTCATTCGTTTTAATGAACGCGTTCATCGTTTAGATCAAGATAACGAACGTTCGTTCGTCAATTTGTTCGTCGTTTTCTTTTTCTCGGATTAAATCCGCGATTGTTCTGATCGCGATTTCTGATCCGATTTTCGTTTTAGTATAACTTTTCGCTCGTTTATCGGAATCAGGCGATTCAAGCGCCTGGAGTTTCATCTGAAAACCCTCTTTCCGTTTAACCAACTCAAATAAGTTTTTGCCTCTTTAAAATTTGACCTAGATCCAGAATAGTAAACGAAGCTTGTTTCTTTTGCCGTTTGTCTCTCGTTGCTTCTTTCAATTTGGTTCTTTTTGCCAACCGGAGTTCTTAAGTTGAACTCTATGGTTAGATCTCTTATTTGAGTTTTACTTGTGCATTAGTTGAGTACTTATTGTATGCTTGTTTGTTTGCAATAGAGTACCCGGAGTGCGCCGCTTGCTACTTCGAATCTCTAGGTTTTGCGGATCATCAGCAAGGCAAGTAACACTTTGATCATACCTCCTACTACCAAGTTTTTATTGCATTAGATCAATACTCACACATTGCATGATTAGGATCTAATTAAATTGTGGGTTTTGGGGAGTAGATGAGGTAGTACCTATCACCTGTTTTATTATCAAACCTTTGGGAGTTACTTCTACGTTTGCTTATTATGCCATGCTATCCTAGTAGACGTGGATTGGGTGAGTGAAATCCATGACAGATGTGAGTTTGTTAAATTAATGGTTTATCTAAGGTGGCAACTTAAATACACATCTGGGTGGATTGAGGCACTTGGGTATTCCAGTGATTGCATGTTTTCTTTTGGACCGCCACCCAGGCTCAAAGGGATCATGAGATTATTCATGCTAAAAACTTCCGTGTGCAGCCACAAGCTACTATGGGCTCTAGCATAGTTGAATAAGTCGTGCGAACTCTTACATTGGTAGACTAGCAGATCTACCCGATCGTAAGCTGCTAGCGCTTCTGAAAGACTATGTCTCGGTAATCCGTTTCTCAAACACCATGTAGTGCGAGAATCCCAACGGAGGAGATCGAGTCTTGTGGGGAAAAGTGCGCAAACCTCTACAGAGTGTATAAACTAATCATGGTTAGCCGTGTCCCCGGTTATGGACATCTTGAGTATCTAGTACTTGGATTATCATGTGAATCTCATCATGTTACTCTAATTAAGTTTGTTGGGTTTTAATGATGATATTTAATTGGAATTGAGAGCGTGTCTACACTCTCAATGTTTAACAACTGCCATGATAGTTAAATAAAATGTATTCCTTTGTAGTAGGGAAAAATTGGCTTTACGCAAAACTGTAACCATAGAGATTTCCGCCAGCCAAATATGCATATAGTATAGTCTTATTTCTTCATTGCTCTCTATGTGTTACATTGCCAGCATATTCCATGTGCTGACTCGTTTCGGGCTGCAACGTTCATGTTGTAGACTTTTCAGACGACGAGTAAGGTGCCTTTTAGGTCGTGGTTCTATACTCAGTGATGCCGTTGGAGTTGATGGACTCACTTATCTTCCAAGCCTTCTGCTATTATCGTTATTAGATGGCTTTAAGCCATATTTATTGTAATAAGTTCTCTTTTGAGACACTCGATGTAATAAGTGTGTGATTGCTACTTTGTTATAAATCCTTCAAGTACTGTGTGGTGTCAGCATTCCTGATGCAGGGATGACACCTGAGCATAGAGATTGGACCGTTTGAGGTCTGGTCGCTACAATTCATCTTTATCATTAGGAACAACAGTAATACCTCCCTTCTTAGGGACACAACAGACAGGACTTACCCACTGACTATCAGCAACGGGATAAATTATACCTGCCTCAAGAAGCTTTAGTATTTCTTTTCTTACCACTTCTTTCATCTTAGGATTTAACCGTCGGAAAAATGGTGATCAACAACCGGTTTAGCATATTTTTCCAATTGTATTTTGTGCTAGCATAGAGTGGGACTAATGCCCTTAAGATCATCTAGAGTATATCCAATAGCAGCACTGTGCTTCTTCAGAGTTTTCAATAATTTATCTTCTTCCAGCTCTGAAGGTTAGCACTAATAATAATAAGATATATCTTCTTTTCATCAAGATAACCATATTTAAGAGTATTAGGCAATGGTTTAAGCTCAAACACAGGATCACCCTTGGGTGGAGGAGGATCCCCTACAATTTCAACAGGTAAGTTGTGTTTCAAATAGGTCCCTGTTTAAAGAATACTTCATCTATTTCCCTTCTTTCATTCATAAACATATCATTTTCATGGTCTAGAAAATATTGTTCTAAAGGATCATTAGGAGGCACGGCAATAGAAGCAAGACCAATAATTTCATCTTTACTAGGAAATTCTTTATCATGGGGTTGTCTACGAAATTTAGCAAAATTGAAATCATGAGACATATCCCCTAAAGCAACAGAAACAATATCCTTTTTGCAATCTATCCAAGCATTAACAGTATTCTAGAAGGGTCTACCAAATATAATTGGACAAAAGTCATCTTGTGGGGAACCAAGAACAAGAAAATCAGAAGGATATTTAACTTTCCCACACAATACTTCAACATCTCTAACAATACCAATTGGTAAAATAGTATCTCTATTGGCAAGCTTAATTGTAACATCAATACCTTCTATCTCAGTGGGTGCAATATCATGCATAATTTCTTCATATAAAGAATGAGGTATTGCACTAGCACTAGCACCCATATCACATAAGCCATGATAGCAATGATCTCCTATTTTAACAAAAATAACAGGCATGCCTACAACAGGTCTATGTTTATTTTTAGTATCAGGTATAGCAATTCTAGTAGCTTCATCACAAAACTAAATAACATGCCCATCAATATTATCAACCAAGAGATCTTTAACCATAGCAATACTAGGTTCAACTTTAATTTGATCAGAGGGTGTAGGTGTTCTAATATTACTCTTACGAACCACAGTTGAAGCTTTAGCATGATCCTTTATTCTATTAGGGAAAGATGGTTTCTCAATATAAGTGATAGGAACAGTAGGATCAACATTATAAGTGATAGTATTTTCTTCAACTTTAATAGTTTCAACTACTTTTAATTCAATGGGAGGATGATATTTAATCCACTTCTCCTTAGGGAGATCAACATGAGTAGCAAATGATTCATAGAAAGAAGCTACTATCTCAGAGTCAAGTCCATATTTAGTGCTAAATTCACGAAAAGCATTGGTATCCATAAAAGATGTAACACAATCAAACTTAGGTGTTATACCTGACTCCTTACCTTCGTCGAGTTTCCAATCTTTAGAGTTACGTTTAGTCTTTGACAATTGCTAACACTCATGCAATACTTATGGGTATGAAGTTTTAATCGAACATAGAGAAATATAGGGGCTTATAGTTTTTCCTCCCAACCTTTTACCTCAAGGGTAATGTCAACAATAATGGTTCATGAAAACTCACATCCAATTAGCTATATATATCAGGATCTTTCCAACACACTGTGCTTGCCAAAGGATAAAATGTAAAAAGGAAAGGTGAAGATCACCATGACTCTTGTAAGAAGTATAGGGCAAAAAATAAAAGATAAGCCCTTCGTAGAGGGAAAAAGAGGTTGTCATGTACTTTTATGGTTGGATGCACGAAATCTTAATGCAAAAGAACGTCACTTTATATTGCCACTTGTGATATGGACCTTAATTATGCAGTCCGTCGCTTTTATTTCTTCCACATCACAAGATCATATAAAGCTTATTTTCTCCACACTAATAAATCATACATATTTAGAGAGCAATTTTTATTGCTTGCAACAATGACAAGTTACTTGAAGGATCTTACTCAATCCATAGGTAGATATAGTGGACTCTCATGGCAAAACTGGGTTTAAGGATATTTGGAAGCACAAGTAGTATCTCTACTTGGTGCAAGGAATTTGGCTAGAATGAGGGGGGAAAGCAAGCTCAACATGTTGGATGATCCATGACAATATAATTTATTTTGGATGTAGGAAAACATAACCCATTACATTGTCTTCCTTGTCCAACATCAACTTTTTAGCATGTCATATTTTAATGAGTGCTCACAATCATAAAAGATGTCCAAGATAGTATATTTATATGTGAAAACCTCTCTTTCTTTATTGCTAGAACTAGGGTTTGAGATGAGATGGTGCTGGTGAAGATGTTGATGGAGATTGACTCCCTCCTGATGAGAGGATCAATTGTGATGATGATGATGATGATTTCCCCCTCCCGGAGGGATGTTTCCCCAACAGAATAGCTCCGTCGGAGCCCTAGATTGGTTCTGCCAAGGTTCCACCTCGTGGCGATGGAGTTTCGTGGATGGTGGGTGGCCCCCCTATGGTGCTTCCTTCGCCCAATATTTTTTATATATTCCAAAAATGACTCACGTGGAGTTTCAGGACTTTTGGAGTTGTGCAGAATAGGTCTCTAATATTTGCTCCTTTTCCAGCCCAGAATTCAGCTGCCGGCATTCTCCCTCTTCGTGCAAACCTTGTAAAATAAGAGAGAATAGGCATAAGTATTGTGACATAATGTGTAATAACAGCCCATAATGCAATAAATATCGATATAAAAGCATGATGCAAAATGGACGTATCTAGCTTCTCCGCAACGGGGGGGAGTCGAGGAGTAGTTGCACCCGTGCCAGCGCTTCTGCTGGCGTGGGCGGCGGCGAGAGCTGCGTGGACCATGACGCGCTCTGACTTCTAACCAAGTTAGAAGGAGCTCTGTCACGGTCGCGTGGTTGCACGCCGCTTCCGCCGGCGTCCGGGTGTGCATGCCGGCCTGGCACGTCCTGAGGGTGACGCACAGGGCTCTTCCCGCAGCGGTGCCCGGGAGCTCCGGCGGTGAGGTGTTGCTCATCGTGCGTGGCCTGGGAAGGCCGCGGCGCGGGTGCCAGCTGGAGCGCAGTAGAGGTTGCCACGCCGCCCGTTGGTAGCACGGCCCCGCCCCAGGACCCAGCAGTGCGCGGCTCGTCGTCTTGGACCCGAACGACGCCGCTTGCCTGGCTCCGATTGCCAGAATGTCGTGGATGCTCGCGGGCCACGTCTTCGGCACCATCCATGGCCACCTGATCGCCTTCTCGTGCTGGCATGGACGGGCCGGCTCTGGATGACCCGATCACTGTGATCCCCTTTTTCTTGGGGGCCATGATGATGATGAAGTCGATGCGCTAACTTCGAAACCGAATTTTCACAGCTTGTGCCCCCTATCGGGCGAACCAAAGATGTCGGGGGAAACGATGCCGATGGGATCACAGGGAATCCCTTCTACGGTTGGCGGGCGTGGAGCTGTGGAAAGAGCGGGTTTAGAAGATCAACACGGGGGAACTTATCTAGGTTCGGGCCACAAGTGATGCGTAATACCCTACTCCTGCTGGTTTGTGTTTATCTGGTGTTCTTGGACTACCTACAAAGCACGCAGGGTCCAAAAAGTCTGAATCCTTCTCTAGTATTGTAACATCCCAAATTTTCAATTTGGAATGTTATACATAGATCATTCATGCATATCATATTTTATTGCATTTCCGTTCCGCAATCCTCGAAATCCTAAGCAACTCAAGGACCCTCAGAGAGAGTTGGGGATTTCGCGGTTTTCATATTTGATTTTTATCAAATAAAGAAACAAGGATTTTTTATTTTGATTATTTCTCTCTCCGAAAAATATTTCATAATAAAATATATAAGAGGAGATAATATGACTTCTCCAAAATAGTTGAAATATTGGAGGAAAATATTAAAATCATTTATTTGATTTTATTTGGATTTTATTTGCATTAGAAAAATTGCACATTTTCAAAATTTCATTTTTAGGGCCAAGAAAATGTTCATCTCGTTCAAAATATTTTATTTAGATAGTGAAATTTTGTTTTGCATTCTCAGATTTTATTTTATTTTCTAGGATTTATTTTCTGTTCGGCGGAATTATTTAAAAAAACTTCCAGCCGACTGGGTTGAACCCAGCCGGGCCGGCCCACTCCCCGCGCGCGCCTTCTCCCACCCGGAGACCGAGCCGCCGCCGCCTCAGACGAGGAGTCCGACCGGGACTCCTCGCCGCCGCCTTGGCCCCTCCCCCAAGCCGCGCCGCCCTCCACCCCTTTATATACCCTCGCCTCGACCCCCCGCCACCACCACAACCACCACCGCCGCCGAGCCCCGCCCCGAGCCGCGCCGCAGCCTCTCGTTGCCCGCGCCTCGCCGCCGCTGCTGCAGTCGCGCCCCGCCGCTACTGCAGTTGTGCCGAGCCGCCGCCGCTTCGCCGCACCCACAAGCCGCCGCCCAAGCCCCGCCTCGCCGGAGGTACCGCGCCGATCCGCCGCCACCGGGTTTTTTAAGAAACCGATTCGGTTTTTTTCTGAAACCCTAGTACATTTTTTTTAGATCAGTTCGCCAGTTTTTTCCGGTTCCTCTATTTAGCGGACGTTCGTCCGTACGTTCATTTTAACGAACGGTTTTCGCTTGTTAGTTAGCGTTCGTTAGTCTGTTCGTCAGTTTTCTTTTTATTGGATTTTTCCGCGATTATTCTCGATCGCGATTTCTGATCCGATTTTCGTATCTGTTCACCTTTTTGCTCGTTAGTTGGAATCGGGCGATTCAAGCGCCTAGATCTTCGTCTCGAGACCCTCTTTCGGCTTAACCAACTTGAACCAGTTTTGCTGATGTAAAATTTGACCTTAGTTCAGATTAGTAAATGGATCTTGTTTCTTTCGCCGTTTGAGTTTCGTTGCTCCGTTTGGTTTGATTCTTTTTGCAAACCGGAGTTCTTAAGTTGAACTTTCTGGTCAATCTATCTTATGTGAGTTTTCCCCGTGCATCTTTGCTTGTTTCTTATGTATACTATTGTTTGCTTGTGATAAAATTCCCGGAGTGTGAAGCGTGTTATTTGGAGTCTCTAGGTTTAGCGGATCGTCAGCAAGGCAAGTAACACATTGATCATACTTTTTTCCATACCCAGTATGCATTAGAATCAATCCTCAAACATTGCATGATTAGGATGTCATTAACATGTAGGTTGGTAAGTAGTGGTTGAGGTAGAACCTATTACCCTATTATATTCAAACCCTTGGGAGTTACTTCAACGCATTGCTTATATTGTTATGCTATGCTCGTAGACGTGGTTTGGGTGAGTGAAATCCATGACAGATGTGAGATTGTTAATTAATGGTTCAACTTAAGGTGGCAACTTGAATTTACATCTGGGTGGATTGAGGCACCTGGAGTACCTAGTGTTGCCTATATTTTTGGAAATCCCGGGGTTCCGTGTGATTTTCCTATGGACCGCCACCCAGGCTCAAAGGGAACTGAGATGATTCATGCTAGAAACTTCCGTGTGCAGCCACAAGCTATTATGGGCTCTAGCATAGTTGAGTAAGTTACGTGAAGCTCTTGAAGAGGTAGATCAGCAGGTAGTGGGTTTGTAGGTTTGGTATGGTCTACCCAGAGTAGAGAGTTAATGTTTCTGAAAGACTGTGTCTTGGTCATCCGTTTCTCAAACACCATGTAGTGCGAGAAATCCAACGAAGGCGATCGAGTCTTGTGGGGAAAAATGCGCAAACCTCCGCAGAGTGTACAAACTGATCATGGTTAGTCTTGTCCCCGGTTATGGACAATCCTGAGTATCTAGTACCTAGAGTATCTTAAGTGTCTCATCACTCTTAATTAATATTGTTGGGTTGTTAATTACTTTAATTGGGATTGAGTTGGAGGAACCTTCTCAATGATGTTTCAACTACCATGATAGTTAAAATAAAACTTATTCCTTTGTTGTAGGGAAAAATTGGCTTTTCGCAAAAACTATAACCATAGAGATTTCCACCAGCCAAATATTCCGATCTTCTTAATTAGGTCGTCATTCTTGGCTGGTGGAAATCTAGATCCGTTTTTTTGTTAGATTGGTTTTATTTTTCTGGTTTAGTTTATTTAGCAAGCGTTCGCTCGTTCATTCGTTTTAATGAACGCGTTCATCGTTTAGATCAAGATAACGAACGTTCGTTCGTCAATTTGTTCGTCGTTTTCTTTTTCTCGGATTAAATCCGCGATTGTTCTGATCGCGATTTCTAATCCGATTTTCGTTTTAGTATAACTTTTCGCTCGTTTATCGGAATCAGGCGATTCAAGCGCCTGGAGTTTCATCTGAAAACCCTCTTTCCGTTTAACCAACTCAAATAAGTTTTTGCCTCTTTAAAATTTGACCTAGATCCAGAATAGTAAACGAAGCTTGTTTCTTTTGCCGTTTGTCTCTCGTTGCTTCTTTCAATTTGGTTCTTTTTGCCAACCGGAGTTCTTAAGTTGAACTCTATGGTTAGATCTCTTATTTGAGTTTTACTTGTGCATTAGTTGAGTACTTATTGTATGCTTGTTTGTTTGCAATAGAGTACCCGGAGTGCGCCGCTTGCTACTTCGAATCTCTAGGTTTTGCGGATCATCAGCAAGGCAAGTAACACTTTGATCATACCTCCTACTACCAAGTTTTTATTGCATTAGATCAATACTCACACATTGCATGATTAGGATCTAATTAAATTGTGGGTTTTGGGGAGTAGATGAGGTAGTACCTATCACCTGTTTTATTATCAAACCTTTGGGAGTTACTTCTACGTTTGCTTATTATGCCATGCTATCCTAGTAGACGTGGATTGGGTGAGTGAAATCCATGACAGATGTGAGTTTGTTAAATTAATGGTTTATCTAAGGTGGCAACTTAAATACACATCTGGGTGGATTGAGGCACTTGGGTATTCCAGTGATTGCATGTTTTCTTTTGGACCGCCACCCAGGCTCAAAGGGATCATGAGATTATTCATGCTAAAAACTTCCGTGTGCAGCCACAAGCTACTATGGGCTCTAGCATAGTTGAATAAGTCGTGCGAACTCTTACATTGGTAGACTAGCAGATCTACCCGATCGTAAGCTGCTAGCGCTTCTGAAAGACTATGTCTCGGTAATCCGTTTCTCAAACACCATGTAGTGCGAGAATCCCAACGGAGGAGATCGAGTCTTGTGGGGAAAAGTGCGCAAACCTCTACAGAGTGTATAAACTAATCATGGTTAGCCGTGTCCCCGGTTATGGACATCTTGAGTATCTAGTACTTGGATTATCATGTGAATCTCATCATGTTACTCTAATTAAGTTTGTTGGGTTTTAATGATGATATTTAATTGGAATTGAGAGCGTGTCTACACTCTCAATGTTTAACAACTGCCATGATAGTTAAATAAAATGTATTCCTTTGTAGTAGGGAAAAATTGGCTTTACGCAAAACTGTAACCATAGAGATTTCCGCCAGCCAAATATGCATATAGTATAGTCTTATTTCTTCATTGCTCTCTATGTGTTACATTGCCAGCATATTCCATGTGCTGACTCGTTTCGGGCTGCAACGTTCATGTTGTAGACTTTTCAGACGACGAGTAAGGTGCCTTTTAGGTCGTGGTTCTATACTCAGTGATGCCGTTGGAGTTGATGGACTCACTTATCTTCCAAGCCTTCTGCTATTATCGTTATTAGATGGCTTTAAGCCATATTTATTGTAATAAGTTCTCTTTTGAGACACTCGATGTAATAAGTGTGTGATTGCTACTTTGTTATAAATCCTTCAAGTACTGTGTGGTGTCAGCATTCCTGATGCAGGGATGACACCTGAGCATAGAGATTGGACCGTTTGAGGTCTGGTCGCTACAATTCATCTTTATCATTAGGAACAACAGTAATACCTCCCTTCTTAGGGACACAACGGACAGGACTTAACCACTGACTATCAGCAACGGGATAAATTATACCTGCCTCAAGAAGCTTTAGTATTTCTTTTCTTACCACTTCTTTCATCTTAGGATTTAACCGTCGGAAAAATGGTGATCAACAACCGGTTTAGCATATTTTTCCAATTGTATTTTGTGCTAGCATAGAGTGGGACTAATGCCCTTAAGATCATCTAGAGTATATCCAATAGCAGCACTGTGCTTCTTCAGAGTTTTCAATAATTTATCTTCTTCCAGCTCTGAAGGTTAGCACTAATAATAATAAGATATATCTTCTTTTCATCAAGATAACCATATTTAAGAGTATTAGGCAATGGTTTAAGCTCAAACACAGGATCACCCTTGGGTGGAGGAGGATCCCCTAGAATTTCAACAGGTAAGTTGTGTTTCAAATAGGTCCCTGTTTAAAGAATACTTCATCTATTTCCCTTCTTTCATTCATAAACATATCATTTTCATGGTCTAGAAAATATTGTTCTAAAGGATCATTAGGAGGCACGGCAATAGAAGCAAGACCAATAATTTCATCTTTACTAGGAAATTCTTTATCATGGGGTTGTCTACGAAATTTAGCAAAATTGAAATCATGAGACATATCCCCTAAAGCAACAGAAACAATATCCTTTTTGCAATCTATCCAAGCATTAACAGTATTCTAGAAGGGTCTACCAAATATAATTGGACAAAAGTCATCTTGTGGGGAATCAAGAACAAGAAAATCAGAAGGATATTTAACTTTCCCACACAATACTTCAACATCTCTAACAATACCAATTGGTAAAATAGTATCTCTATTGGCAAGCTTAATTGTAACATCAATACCTTCTATCTCAGTGGGTGCAATATCATGCATAATTTCTTCATATAAAGAATGAGGTATTGCACTAGCACTAGCACCCATATCACATAAGCCATGATAGCAATGATCTCCTATTTTAACAAAAATAACAGGCATGCCTACAACAGGTCTATGTTTATTTTTAGTATCAGGTATAGCAATTCTAGTAGCTTCATCACAAAACTAAATAACATGCCCATCAATATTATCAACCAAGAGATCTTTAACCATAGCAATACTAGGTTCAACTTTAATTTGATCAGAGGGTGTAGGTGTTATATTACTCTTACGAACCAAAGTTGAAGCTTTAGCATGATCCTTTATTCTATTAGGGAAAGATGGTTTCTCAATATAAGTGATAGGAACAGTAGGATCAACATTATAAGTGATAGTCTTTTCTTCAACTTTAATAGGTTCAACTACTTTTAATTCAATGGGAGGATGATATTTAATCCACTTCTCCTTAGGGAGATCAACATGAGTAGCAAATGATTCATAGAAAGAAGCTACTATCTCAGAGTCAAGTCCATATTTAGTGCTAAATTCACGAAAAGCATTGGTATCCATAAAAGATGTAACACAATCAAACTTAGGTGTTATACCTGACTCCTTACCTTCGTCGAGTTTCCAATCTTTAGAGTTACGTTTAGTCTTTGACAATTGCTAACACTCATGCAATACTTATGGGTATGAAGTTTTAATCGAACATAGAGAAATATAGGGGCTTATAGTTTTTCCTCCCAACCTTTTACCTCAAGGGTAATGTCAACAATAATGGTTCATGAAAACTCACATCCAATTAGCTATATATATCAGGATCTTTCCAACACACTGTGCTTGCCAAAGGATAAAATGTAAAAAGGAAAGGTGAAGATCACCATGACTCTTGTAAGAAGTATAGGGCAAAAAATAAAAGATAAGCCCTTCGTAGAGGGAAAAAGAGGTTGTCATGTACTTTTATGGTTGGATGCACGAAATCTTAATGCAAAAGAACGTCACTTTATATTGCCACTTGTGATATGGACCTTTATTATGCAGTCCGTCGCTTTTATTTCTTCCACATCACAAGATCATATAAAGCTTATTTTCTCCACACTAACAAATCATACATATTTAGAGAGCAATTTTTATTGCTTGCAACAATGACAAGTTACTTGAAGGATCTTACTCAATCCATAGGTAGATATAGTGGACTCTCATGGCAAAACTGGGTTTAAGGATATTTGGAAGCACAAGTAGTATCTCTACTTGGTGCAAGGAATTTGGCTAGAATGAGGGGGGAAAGCAAGCTCAACATGTTGGATGATCCATGACAATATAATTTATTTTGGATGTAGGAAAACATAACCCATTACATTGTCTTCCTTGTCCAACATCAACTTTTTAGCATGTCATATTTTAATGAGTGCTCACAATCATAAAAGATGTCCAAGATAGTATATTTATATGTGAAAACCTCTCTTTCTTTATTGCTAGAACTAGGGTTTGAGATGAGATGGTGCTGGTGAAGATGTTGATGGAGATTGACTCCCTCCTGATGAGAGGATCAATTGTGATGATGATGATGATGATTTCCCCCTCCCGGAGGGATGTTTCCCCAACAGAATAGCTCCGTCGGAGCCCTAGATTGGTTCTGCCAAGGTTCCACCTCGTGGCGATGGAGTTTCGTGGATGGTGGGTGGCCCCCCTATGGTGCTTCCTTCGCCCAATATTTTTTATATATTCCAAAAATGACTCACGTGGAGTTTCAGGACTTTTGGAGTTGTGCAGAATAGGTCTCTAATATTTGCTCCTTTTCCAGCCCAGAATTCCAGCTGCCGGCATTCTCCCTCTTCGTGCAAACCTTGTAAAATAAGAGAGAATAGGCATAAGTATTGTGACATAATGTGTAATAACAGCCCATAATGCAATAAATATCGATATAAAAGCATGATGCAAAATGGACGTATCTAGCTTCTCCGCAACGGGGGGGAGTCGAGGAGTAGTTGCACCCGCGCCAGCGCTTCTGCTGGCATGGGCGGCGGCGAGAGCTGCGTGGACCATGACGCGCTCTGACTTCTAACCAAGTTAGAAGGAGCTCTGTCACGGTCGCGTGGTTGTACGCCGCTTCCGCCGGCGTCCGGGTGTGCATGCCGGCCTGGCACGTCCTGAGGGTGACGCACAGGGCTCTTCCCGCAGCGGTGCCCGGGAGCTCCGGCGGTGAGGTGTTGCTCATCGTGCGTGGCCTGGGAAGGTCGCGGCGCGGGTGCCAGCTGGAGCGCAGTAGAGGTTGCCACGCCGCCCGTTGGTAGCACGGCCCCGCCCCAGGACCCAGCAGTGCGCGGCTCGTCGTCTTGGACCCGAACGACGCCGCTTGCCTGGCTCCGATTGCCAGAATGTCGTGGATGCTCGCGGGCCACGTCTTCGGCACCATCCATGGCCACCTGATCGCCTTCTCGCGCTGGCATGGACGGGCCGGCTCTGGATGACCCGATCACTGTGATCCCCTTTTTCTTGGGGGCCATGATGATGATGAAGTCAATGCGCTAACTTCGAAACCGAATTTTCACAGCTTGTGCCCCCTATCGGGCGCACCAAAGATGTCGGGGGAAACGATACCGATGGGATCACAGGGAATCCCTTCTACGGTTGGCGGGCGTGGAGCTGTGGAAAGAGCGGGTTTAGAAGATCAACACGGGGGAACTTATCTAGGTTCGGGCCACAAGTGATGCGTAATACCCTACTCCTGCTGGTTTGTGTTTATCTGGTGTTCTTGGACTACCTACAAAGCACGCAGGGTCCAAAAAGTCTGAATCCTTCTCTAGTATTGTAACATCCCAAATTTTCAATTTGGAATGTTATACATAGATCATTCATGCATATCATATTTTATTGCATTTCCGTTCCGCAATCCTCGAAATCCTAAGCAACTCAAGGACCCTCAGAGAGAGTTGGGGATTTCGCGGTTTTCATATTTGATTTTTATCAAATAAAGAAACAAGGATTTTTTATTTTGATTATTTCTCTCTCTGAAAAATATTTCATAATAAAATATATGAGAGGAGATAATATGACTTCTCCAAAATAGTTGAAATATTGGAGGAAAATATTAAAATCATTTATTTGATTTTATTTGGATTTTATTTGCATTAGAAAAATTGCACATTTTCAAAATTTCATTTTTAGGGCCAAGAAAATGTTCATCTCGTTCAAAATATTTTATTTAGATAGTGAAAATTTGTTTTGCATTCTCAGATTTTATTTTATTTTCTAGGATTTATTTTCTGTTCGGCGGAATTATTTAAAAAAACTTCCAGCCGACTGGGTTGAACCCAGCCGGGCCGGCCCACTCCCCGCGCGTGCCTTCTCCCACCCGGAGACCGAGCCGCCGCCGCCTCAGACGAGGAGTCCGACCGGGACTCCTCGCCGCCGCCTTGGCCCCTCCCCCAAGCCGCGCCGCCCTCCACCCCTTTATATACCCTCGCCCCGACCCCTCGCCACCACCACAACCACCACCGCCGCCGAGCCCCGCCCCGAGCCACGCCGCAGCCTCTCGTTGCCCGCGCCTCGCCGCCGCTGCTGCAGTCGCGCCCCGCCGCTACTGCAGTTGTGCCGAGCCGCCGCCGCTTCGCCGCACCCACAAGCCGCCGCCCAAGCCCCGCCTCGCCGGAGGTACCGCGCCGATCCGCCGCCACCGGTTTTTTTAAGAAACCGAGTCGGTTTTTTTCTGAAACCCTAGTACATTTTTTTTAGATCAGTTCGCCAGTTTTTCCCGGTTCCTCTATTTAGCGGACGTTCGTCCGTACGTTCATTTTAACGAACGGTTTTCGCTTGTTAGTTAGCATTCGTTAGTCTGTTCGTCAGTTTTCTTTTTATTGGATTTTTCCACGATTATTCTCGATCGCGATTTCTGATCCGATTTTCGTATCTGTTCACCTTTTTGCTCGTTAGTCGGAATCGGGCGATTCAAGCGCCTAGATCTTCGTCTCGAGACCCTCTTTCGGCTTAACCAACTTGAACCAGTTTTGCTGATGTAAAATTTGACCTTAGTTCAGATTAGTAAATGGATCTTGTTTCTTTCGCCGTTTGAGTTTCGTTGCTCCGTTTGGTTTGATTTTTTGCAAACCGGAGTTCTTAAGTTGAACTTTCTGGTCAATCTATCTTATGTGAGTTTTCCCCGTGCATCTTTGCTTGTTTCTTATGTATACTATTGTTTGCTTGTGATAAAATTCCCGGAGTGTGAAGCGTGTTATTTGGAGTCTCTAGGTTTAGCGGATCGTCAGCAAGGCAAGTAACACATTGATCATACTTTTTTCCATACCCAGTATGCATTAGAATCAATCCTCAAACATTGCATGATTAGGATGTCATTAACATGTAGGTTGGTAAGTAGTGGTTGAGGTAGAACCTATTACCCTATTATATTCAAACCCTTGGGAGTTACTTCAATGCATTGCTTATATTGTTATGCTATGCTCGTAGACGTGGTTTGGGTGAGTGAAATCCATGACAGATGTGAGATTGTTAATTAATGGTTCAACTTAAGGTGGCAACTTGAATTTACATCTGGGTGGATTGAGGCACCTGGAGTACCTAGTGTTGCCTTTATTTTTGGAAATCCCGGGGTTCCGTGTGATTTTCCTATGGACCGCCACCCAGGCTCAAAGGGAACTGAGATGATTCATGCTAGAAACTTCCGTGTGCAGCCACAAGCTATTATGGGCTCTAGCATAGTTGAGTAAGTTACGTGAAGCTCTTGAAGAGGTAGATCAGCAGGTAGTGGGTTTGTAGGTTTGGTATGGTCTACCCAGAGTAGAGAGTTAATGTTTCTGAAAGACTGTGTCTCGGTCATCCGTTTCTCAAACACCATGTAGTGCGAGAAATCCAACGAAGGCGATCGAGTCTTGTGGGGAAAAATGCGCAAACCTCCGCAGAGTGTACAAACTGATCATGGTTAGTCGTGTCCCCGGTTATGGACAATCCTGAGTATCTAGTACCTAGAGTATCTTAAGTGTCTCATCACTCTTAATTAATATTGTTGGGTTGTTAATTACTTTAATTGGGATTGAGTTGGAGGAACCTTCTCAATGATGTTTCAACTACCATGATAGTTAAAATAAAACTTATTCCTTTGTTGTAGGGAAAAATTGGCTTTTCGCAAAAACTATAACCATAGAGATTTCCACCAGCCAAATATCCACCACACCAGTAGAAGAAGACGAAGAACCCAAGGAGATTCGCCCAGAAGACTACATCATCATCGACGACACCGACTCTGACCTGGGTGATGATGACTTTGAAGACAAAGCTGGAGCAGATATCATGGAGTCTACAATCGAGGAATATTTTTAGTAGACCACCACATCAGTAGTAGTATTCCCCCATGTAAATAGAGTAGTCCGAGCACTTTTGCGATATTTAGACCGATTGTATGACTTGATTGATTGATTGAGTGAAATGTTTGTGTTTGTCTCATGTGCATATGGGTAGTGCTTTCTCATTAGACCTCATTCTATTCTAATCTCTCCCCTCTAAAACCCATCAGATGCCTCCGAGACGTGACCCCGGATTTACATTCCCACCCGAGCTCACTCAGTTGATCCAGCAGCAGAATACCCTGATGCAGTTGTTAGTTCAGAACCAGGGCAACAACAACAACAACAACAACAACAACAACAACAACAACAACAACAACAACAACAACAACAACAACAACAACAACAACAATCCACCACCACCAGTTGATAACTTAGCCCGTTTTCTAAGGTTGCAACCGCCGGTGTTTTCTAGTAGCACCGAGCCTATAGTAGCAGATGATTGGCTCCACGGGATTGGAAGGGAGTTAACCACTGCAGGATGCACTGATGTTGAGAAGGTCCGTTTTGCCGCACATCAGTTGGATGGACCAGCAGCATCATGGTGGGAGAATTACACTGTCACCTACCCCATAGCCACGGTGACATGGGACCAATTTCAGCAAGCCTTCCATACAGCCCATGTCTCAACTAGAGCCATGAATATGAAGAAACGTGAGTTTCGCAACTTACGCCAAGAGAACCGTATTGTGGCTCAGTATGTGGATGAGTTTAGCAAGTTATCTCGCTATGCCCCTGATGATGTGGCCACAGATGCCGCGAAGCAGGAGAAGTTTATGGGAGGGCTGAATGATGAGATGAGTATGCAGTTGATGGTAGCAACCTTCAACAACTACCAGGAGTTGGTAGATAAGGCTCTTATGATTGAAGGGAAGCATCAGTAGATTGAGAGCCGAAAGAGGAAGCATGGACAAGGGAGGTATAACTCAGGAGCTCAGCAGAAGCCTTGCCTAACCCCGAACTTGGGAGGACTTGTTCATAACCATGGAGGTCATAACCACACCAGGGGAGGATCGCATAACCACAATGGTTCTAAAAATGGGAATGGGAACGGAGCTAACAACAATCAGAACCGCCCCAACCCATCCACACCCGCCAAAAGAGACCTAAGTCACGTTACTTGCTTTACATGCGGGAAGACTGGACACTATGCCATGGAGTGCCCTGAAGGAAAGAATGGAAACAGAAATGGGAGCACTGGGAAGAAGCCCAATCCATTCAAAAAAGGACAAGTGAACCACGTTAACGTGGAGGAGGTTGAAGAGCAGCCAGACGCGGTTATAGGTAAGTTTTTGGTTAAGTCATTTACTGCTCTTGTTCTTTTTGATACTGGTGCATCGCATTCATACATATCAAGGGGATTCATGGAAAAGTTTAGACTACCAACCCAAACCCTTAGGACCCCTCTCTTAGTGAGTTCACCCGGAGCAGAATATATGGGTAGCCGATGGTGCGACCAGATACCCTTAATCATTGGTAACCATGTTTTTCCGTCCGACCTAACTATCTTGGAGTCACAAGGATTGGATGTGATATTAGGTATGGACTGGATGTCAAAGTATGGAGGAAGTATTGACTGTGCTAGTAAGTCGATTTATCTCACCACCCGGGAGGGAAAAAGGATTAAGTATGTATCTAGGCATGTGCCTAGGAGGAGCCAAGTGAATACCCTCACGGGAGATGTTCAGGAGGAAGTGCCTGTAGTGAGGGATTACCCAGATGTTTTTCCAGAGGAGTTACCAGGCATGCCACCAGATCGAGACATCGAGTTTTTGATAGAGCTACTGCCAGGTACCGGGACAATATCCAAGAGACCCTATCAGATGCCCGCAAATGATCTGGAGGAGATTAAGAAATAGATAAAGGATTTATTGGAGAAAGGTTACATTCGAAGGAGTTCATCACCTTGGGGAGCCCCGGTGATTTTGGTTGAGAAGAAGGATAAATCCCTAAGAATGGTTGTTGATTATCGGGCCTTGAATGAAGTGACGATTAAGAACAAGTACACACTGCCGATGATCAATGATCTGTTTGATCAGCTGCAAGGACCTAAGGTGTTTTTGAAGATCGATTTGCGATCGGGATACCATCAATTGAAGATTCGAGAGAAAGATATACCAAAGACAGCATTCACCACGTGTTACGGATTATATGAGTATACGGTCATGTCGTTTGGATTGACTAACGCCCCTGCCTATTTCATGAGCATGATGAACAAGGTATTCATAGAATATTTGGACAAGTTTGTTGTGGTGTTTATTGATGATATTATGGTATACTCGAAGAATGAAGAGGAGCACAAGGAGCATTTGCGATTAGTTCTCGAGAAACTTAGGGAACACCAGTTGTATGCCAAGTTCAGCAAATGCGAGTTTTGGTTGAAGGAAGTCGGATTCCTTGGACATGTTATATCAGGAGAAGATATAGAAGTAGACCCCAGCAAGGTTCAGTCAGTCACTGAATGGTTGGCACCCACTTCAGTTAGCGAGATCCGCAGTTTTCTTGGACTCACAGGATACTATCGGAGATTCATTGAGAATTTTCCAAAATTGCGAAACCAATGACGGAGTTATTGAAGAAAGATACTAAGTTTAAATGGATGGAAGATTGCGAGGCAAGTTTCTAGGAGTTGAAGAAACGTTTGACTACAGCCCAGTGCTGACACTGCCAGATATACATAAGGATTTCCAAGTGTATTGCGACGCCTCTCGCTTAGGACTTGGAAGTGTGCTTATGCAGGATGGAAGAGTTGTTTTGTATGCCTCACAACAACTAAAACCTCACGAGTTGAACTATGCCACTCATGATTTGGAGCTAGCAGCAGTAGTGCATGCGTTGAAGACTTGGAGACATTACCTTATTGGAAACCGTTGTGATGTGTACACAGATCATAAGAGTTTGAAGTACATCTTCACGCAGAAGGAGCTGAATCTTAGGTAGAGGAGATGGTTGTAGCTTATAAAACACTACGACATGAAGCTGCACTATCATCCAGGAAAGGCCAATGTCGTAGCAGACGCCTTGAGCCGAAAGAGTTATGCTAATATCCTAGAGAGTAAGGAGTTGCCAAAGGAGTTAGTAGAGGATATCATGGAACTTCGATTAGAGATTGTTCCTAGAGGTTTTGTTGCAACAATGGAAGTTTAGTCGACACTGTTGGGTAAGATTAAGGAAGCTCAGAAGGATGACAAAGAGATTGCCGAGATAAAGGAGAAGATGAGCAAAGGAAAGGCCAAAGGTTTTCGTGAGGATGAGCACGATACCTT
Source organism: Triticum monococcum (assembly GCA_034509565.1). NCBI lineage: Eukaryota > Viridiplantae > Streptophyta > Magnoliopsida > Poales > Poaceae > Triticum > Triticum monococcum. Next base: position 196,033,177 of record CM067842.1, on the reverse strand, counting down.
ATGGTTTGAGGACCGGATATACGTGCCCAATGACCCAGAGATCAGGAAGTTAATACTTCAGGAGGCTCATGACTCACCATACTCGATACACCCTGGAAACACCAAGATGTATTTGGATTTGAAGGAACGTTTCTGGTGGACAGGGATGAAGAAGGATATTGCCGAGTATGTAGCTGTATGCGATGTATGCCAGAGAGTGAAGGCAGAGCATCAAAAGCCAGCAGGATTGTTACAGCCTATGCCGATACCCGAATGGAAGTGGGATAAACTTGGAATGGACTTTATCACCAGATTGCCCAGGACCAAATCAGGATATGATTCCATATGGGTAGTAGTTGATCGCTTGACCAAAGTGGCTCACTTTATCCCAGTGAAAACCACTTACACAAGTGCGAAGTTGGCCAAGATATATATGTCTAGGATCGTATGTCTGCATGGAGTTCCGAGGACCATCGTATCAGATAGACGAACACAGTTTACCTCAAAGTTTTGGCATCAGTTACACCAGACTTTGGGTACAAGATTGGAGTTTCGTACAGCATTTCACCCGCAGACAGATGAACAGACCGAGAGAGTTAACCAGATTCTGGAAGATATGTTGAGAGCCTGTGCGCTAGATTATGGATCTAGTTGGGATGAAAATTTGCCTTACGCAGAGTTCTCATGCAACAATAGCTACCAAGCCAGTTTGAAGATGGCACCGTTCGAAGCCCTGTATGGATGAAGGTGCAGAACGCCGTTGATGTGGGATGAAGTAGCAGACCGACAGCTGTTTGGACCGGACTTGATCAAAGAGTCTGAAGAGAAAGTTAACCTGATTCGTGATAGACTGAAGATTGCTCAGTCCAGGAAGAAAAGTTATGCAGACTCGAAACGCAAGGAGGTAACCTATGAAATTGGAGACAGACCATATCTGCGAGTATCACCCTTGCGAGGAGTGAAACGTTTTGGAGTTAAGGGAAAGTTAGCCCCGAGATTTGTAGGACCGTATCATGTTCTGAAATGGACGGGTGAAGTTGCCTACAAGTTGGAGTTACCTGAAGGACCGTCAGGAGTTCATGATGTGTTTCACGTTTCACAGTTGAAGAAGTGTCATGCTGAGATGGCCGAAATACCGTTAAGAGATACAGTACCCTTGGAGGCGATTTTGTTGGACAATGATTTGACTTATGAGGAAAAGCCAGTTAAGATTCTTGAGTTTGTCAGCCGAGTCACCCGCAACAAGGTTATCAAGTTTTGCAAAGTTCAGTGGAGTCACCATACCAAGGATGAAGCCACCTGGGAACGAGAGGATGATCTACGCAAAGACCACCCACACCTATTTTCTAGCCAACCCGAATCTCGAGGGCGAGATTCATCTTAAGGGGGGTAGGTTTGTAACATCCCAAATTTTCAATTTGGAATGTTATACATAGATCATTCATGCATATCATATTTTATTGCATTTCTGTTCCGCAATCCTCGAAATCCTAAGCAACTCAAGGACCCTCGGAGAGAGTTGGGGATTTCCCGGTTTTCATATTTGATTTTTATCAAATAATGAAACGAGGATTTTTTATTTTGATTATTTCTCTCTCCGAAACATATTTCATAATAAAATATATGAGAGGAGATAATATGACTTCTCCAAAATAATTGAAATATTTGAGGAAAAATATTAAAATCATTTATTTGATTTTATTTGATTTTATTTGCATTAGAAAAATTGCACGTTTTCAAAATTTCATTTTTAGGGCCAAGAAAATGTTCATCTCGTTCTAAATATTTTATTTAGACGGTGAAAATTTGTTTTGGCATTTTTAGATTTTTATTTTATTTTATAGGATTTATTTTCTGTTCGGTGGAATTATTTTAAAAAAACTTCCAGCCGAGTGGGCCGAACCCAGCCGGGCCGGCCCACTCCCCCCGCGCGCCGTCTCCCACCCGAAGACCGAGCCCCCGCTGCCTTGAACGAGGAGTCAGGCCGGGACTCCTCCTCGCCGCCGCTTGGCCCCTCCACCCCCCCCCCCTTATATACTCCCCTCGAACCCCCGCCACCACCACAACCACCACCACCGCCGAGCCCCGCCCCGAGCCACGCCGCCGCCGCCTGTGCCTTGCCGCCGCCGCTGCAGTCGCGCCCCGCCACCACTTCGTCGCGCCGTGCCGCTTCGCCACGCCCGCAAGCCGCCACCCCGCCGCCCAAGCCCCGCCTCGCCAGAGGTACCGCGCCAATCCGCCGCCTCGTTTTTTTAAGAAACCCATTCGGTTTTTTTCTGAAACCCTAGTACGTTTTTTTAGATCGATTCGCCAGTTTTTCCGGGTTCCTCTATTTAGCGGACGTTCGTCCGTACGTTCGTTTTGACGAACGGTCTTCGCTCGTTAGTTACAGATAACGAACGCTCGTTCATTAGTCTATTCGTCAGTTTTCTTTTTATCGGATTTTTCTGCGATTATTCTCGATCGCGATTTCTGATCCGATTTTCATTTATGTTTATCTTTTCGCTCGTTGGTCGGAATCAGGCGATTCAAGCGCCTAGATCTTCGTCTCGAGACCCTCTTTCCACTTAACCAACTTGAACCAGTTTTGCTGCTGTAAAATTTGACCTTAGTTCGGATTAGTAAACGGATCTTGTTTCTTTCATCGTTTGAGTTTCGTTGCTCCGTTTGGTTTGATTATTTTTGCAAACCGGAGTTCTTAAGTTGAACTTTCTGGTCAATCTCTCTTATTTGAGTTTCGCCCGTGCATCTTTGCTTGTGGCTTATGTATGCTATTGTTTGCTTGTGATAGAATTCCCGGAGTGCGAAGCATCTTATTTGGAGTCTCTAGGTTTCGCGGATCGTCAGCAAGGCAAGTAACACATTGATCATACTTTTTTCCATACTCAGTTTTTATACATTAGAATCAATCCTCAAACATTGCATGATTAGGATGTCATTAACATGTGGGTTGGGAATTAGTTGTTGAGGTAGAACCTATTGCCCTGTTATATTCAAACCCTTGGGAGTTACTTCTATGCATTGCTTATATTTCTATACTATGCTTGTAGACGTGGTTTGGGTGAGTGAAATCCATGACAGATGTGACATTGTTAATTAATGGTTCAACTTAAGGTGGCAACTTGAATTTACATCTGGGTGGATTGAGGCACCTGGAGTACCTAGTGTTGCCTGTATTTTTGGAAATCCCGGGGTTCCGTGTGATTTTCCTATGGACCGCCACCCAGGCTCAAAGGGAACTGAGATGATTCATGCTATAAACTTCCGTGTGCAGCCACAAGCTACTATGGGCTCTAGCATAGTTGAGTAAGTTACGTGAAGCTCTTGAAGAGGTAGATCAGCAGGTAGTGGGTTTGTAGGTTTGGTATGGTCTACCCGGAGTAGAGAGTTAATGTTTCTGAAAGACTGTGTCTCACTTATCCGTTTCTCAAACACCATGTAGTGCGAGAAATCCAACAGAGGAGATCGAGTCTTGTGGGGAAAAGTGCGCAAACCTCTGCAGAGTGTACAAACTGATCATGGTTAGTCGTGTCCCCGATTATGGACAATCTTGAGTATCTAGTACCTGGAGTATTTTAAGTATCTCATCACTCTTAATTAATATTGTTGGGTTGTTAATTACTTTAATTGGGATTGAGTTGGAGGAACCTTCTCAATGATGTTTCAACAACCATGATAGTTAAAATAAAACTTATTCCTTTGTTGTAGGGAAACATTGGCTTTTTGCAAAAACTATAACCATAGAGCTTTCCACCAGCCAAATATGCATGTAGTGATAGCATTATTCTGTTCTTGCTCTACTGTGTTACATTGCCAGCATATTCCATGTGCTGACCCGTTTTCGGGCTGCAACGTATTATGTTGCAGACTTTTCAGACGAGGAGTAAAGTTCGTTAGGTCGTTGCCGTGCAGCTCAGCTATGCCGTTGGAGTTGATGGACTCACTTTATCTTCCAAGCCTTCCGCTGTTATCGTATTAGATGGCCTTAAGCCATAATTATTGTAATGAGTTCTCTTTTGAGATATTCGATGTAATAAGTGTGTGATTACTACTCTGTTATAAATCCTTCGAGTATTGTGTGTGTCAACATTACCGATCTAGGGATGACACGGAAGCACAGAGACTTGACCGTTTGAGGTCGGGTCGCTACAAGTATGCCTCGGGCCTCCTTTTATAGCCAAAGGGGTCGCCACAGTGGCATACAGGAGGTGGAAAGTTCGTATTATACACAATTCTATCGCATGGCACCGTCATACGTCCATTTTGCATCATTCTTTTATATCGATATTTATTGCATTATGGGCTGTTATTACACATTATGTCACAATACTTATGCCTATTCTCTCTTATTTTACAAGGTTTACATAAAGAGGGAGAATGCCGGCAGCTAGGATTCTGGGCTGGAAAAGGAGCAAATATTAGAGACCTATTCTGCACAGCTCGAAAAGTCCTGAAACTTCACGGAAGATGTTTTCAGAATATATAAAAAATAATGAGCTAAATAAGTTCACCAGGGGGGGCCACACCCTGCCCACGAGGGTGGGAGGCGCGCCCTACCCCCCTGGGCGTGCCCCCTACCTCATGGGCCCCCTGGTGGCTCTCCGATGGCCATCTTCTGCTATGTGGAGTCTTTCGATGAGAAAAAATCATAAACCATCTTTCCAGATGAGACTCCTCTGCCATGAGGCGGAACCAATCTAGGGCTCTGGCGGAGCTGTTCTGCCGGGGAAACTTCCCTCCGGGAGGGGAAATCATCGCCATCGTCATCACCAACACTCCTCTCATCGGGAGAGGGCAATCTCCATCAACATCTTCACCAGCACCATATCCTCTCAAAACCCTAGTTCATCTCTCGTATCCAATTCTTGTCTCCAAGTCCGGGATTGGTACCTGTGGGTTGCTAGTAGTGTTAATTACTCCTTGTAGTTGATGCTAGTTGGTTTATTTGGTGGAAGATCATATGTTCAGATCCTATATGCATATTAATACCCCTCTGATTATGAACATTAATATGCTTTGTGAGTAGTTACGTTTGCTCCTGAGGACATGGGAGAAGTCTTGCCATTAGTAGTCATGTGAATTTGGTATTTGTTCGATATTTTGATGAGATGTATGTTGTCTCTCCTCTAGTGGTTTTATGTGAACGTCGACTACATGACACTTCACCATTATTTGGGCCTAGAGGAAGGCATTGGGAAGTAATAAGTAGATGATGGGTTGCTAGAGTGACAGAAGCTTAAACCCTAGTTTATGCGTTGCTTCGTAAGGGGCTGATTTGGATCCACATGTTTCATGCTATGGTTAGGTTTACCTTAATACTTTTGTTGTAGTCATGGATGCTTGCAATAGAGGTTAATCATAAGTGGGACGCTTGTCCAAGTAAGGGCAGCACCCAAGCATCGGTCCACCCACATACTAAATTATCAAAGTACCGAACGCGAATCATATGAACGTGATGAAACCTAGCTTGACGATATTCCCATGTGTCCTCGGGAGCGCTTTACATCATATAAGAGTTTGTCCAAGCTTGTCCTTTGCTACAACAAATATTGGGCCACCTCGCTGCACTTTATTTACTTTTGTTACTTGTTACTCGTTACAAATTATCCTATCACAAAACTATTTGTTACCTATTATTTCAGTGCTTGCAGAGAATACCTTACAGAAAACCGCTTATCATTTCCTTCTGCTCCTCGTTGGGTTCGACACTCTTACTTATCGAAAGGACTACGATAGATCCCCTATACTTGTGGGTCATCAAGGCCCTTTTCTGGCGCCGTTGTCGGGGAGTGAAGCGCCTTTGGTAAGGAAAAATTTATATAGTGTGCTGAAATTTACTGTCACTTGTTACTATGGAAAGTAATCCTCTGAGGGGCTTGTTCGGGGTATCTTCACCCCGACCGGTAGAGCAAAGAGTTGCTCCTCAACCTACTTAACCTACTGAAAATGAAAATGTCTGCTTCAAAATTCCTTCGGGTATGTTAGAAAAATTGCTAGCTAATCCTTTTGTAGGAGATGGAACAAAGCATCCTGATGAGCACCTAATATATGTGGATGAAGTTTGTGGATTATTTAAGCTTGCAGGTGTGCCTGGAGATGTTATTAAAAAGAAGGTATTCCCTTTATCTTTGAAGGGAGATGCATCGACATGGTATAGGCTATGTGATGATACGGGGTCATGGAACTACAAATGATTGAAATTGGAATTTCATCCGAAGTTTTATCCTATGCTTCTTGTTCATCGTGATCGCAATTATATATATAATTTCTGGCCTCGCAAAGGAGAAACAATCGCTCAAGCTTGGGGGAGGCTTAAATCAATGTTATATTCATGCCCCAATCATGAGCTCTCAAGAGAAATGATTGTTCAGAATTTATATGCTCGGCTTTCTGATAACAATCCCACCATTCTCGATACTTCTTGTGCTTGCTCTTTTATGACGAAGACTATTGAATTCAAATGGGATTTATTGGAAAGAATTAAATGCAACTCTGAAGATTGGGACCTCGACAAAGGTAAGGAGTCAGGTATGACACCTAAGTTTGATTGTGTTAAATCTTTTATGGATACCGATGTTTTCCGTAAATTTAGCGCTAAATATGGACTTGACTCTGAGATAGTAGCTTCTTTCTGTGAATCTTTTGCTACTCATGTTGATCTCCCTAGGGAGAAGTGGTTTAAATATCATCCTCCCATAGAAGTAAAAGTAGATGCACCTATTAAAGTTGAAGAAAAGACTATCACTTATAATGATCCTATCATTCCTACTGCTTATGTTGAGAAACCACCTTTTCCTGTTAGGATAAAAGATCATGCTAAAGCTTCAACTGTGGTTCGTAAAAGCAATATTAAAACTTATACACCTTCTGAGCAAATTAAAGTTGAACCTGATATTGCTATTGTTAAAGATCTCTTGTCTGATAATATTGATAGGCATGTTATTCATTTCCTTGATGAGACTGCTAGAATTGCTAAACCTTGTGATAAACATAAAAATAGACCTGTGGTAGGCATGCCTATTATTTCTGTTAAAATAGGAGATCATTGTTATCATGGCTTATGTGATATGGGTGCTAGTGCTAGTGCAATACCTTATGACTTATACAAAGAAATTATGCATGATATTGCACCTGCTGAGATAGAAGATATTGATGTCACAATTAAACTTGCCAATAGAGATACTTTTTCACCAATGGGAATTGTTAGAGATGTTGAATTCTTGTGTGGGAAAACTAAATATCCTGCTGATTTTCTTGTTCTTGGTTCCCCACAAGATAGCTTTTGTCCCATTATATTTGGTAGACCCTTCTTAAACACTGTTAATGCTAGGATAGACTGCAACAAGGATGTTATTACTATTGGTTTAGGTGATATGTCTCATGAGTTTAGTTTCTCTAAATTTCGTAGACAACACCGTGACGAGGACTTGCCTAGTAAAGATGAAATTATTGGTCTTGCTTCTATTGCCGTACCTCCTAGTGATCCTTTAGAACAATATTTGCTAGACCATGAAAATGATATGTTTATGAATGAAAGAAGGGAAATAGATGAAGTATTGTTTAAACAGGAACCCATCCCGAAACACAATTTTCCTGTTGAAATCCTAGGGGATCCTCCTCCACCCAAGGGCGATCCCGTGTTTGAGCTTAAACCGTTACCTGATACTCTTAAATATGCTTATCTTGATGAGAAAAAGATATATCCTGTTATTATTAGTGCTAACCTTTCAGAGCATGAAGAAGAGAGATTATTGAAAACTCTAAAGAAGCATCGTGCTATTATTGGATATACTCTTAATGATCTTAAGGGCATTAGTCCCACTTTGTGTTAACACAAGATAAATTTAGAGGAAGATGCCAAACCAGTTTGTGATCATCAACGACGGCTGAATCCTAAGATGAAGGAAGTGGTAAGAAAGGAAATACTAAGGCTTCTTGAGGCAGGTATAATTTATCTCGTTGCTGATAGTCAGTGGGTAAGTCTTGTCCATTGCGTCCCTAAGAAGGGAGGTATTACTGTCGTTCCTAATGATAAAGATGAGTTGATCCTGCAAAGAATTATTATAGATTATAGGATGGTAATTGATTTCCACAAATTAAATAAAGCTACTAAAAAGATCATTACCCCTTACATTTTATCGATCAAATGCTAGAAAGATTATCCAAACATACACATCTTTGCTTTCTAGATGGTTATTCTGGTTTCTCTCAAATACCTATGTCAGCCAATGATCAATCAAAGACTACTTTTACTTTCCCTTTCAGTACTTTTGCTTATAGACGTATGCCTTTTGGTTTATGTAATGCACCTGCTACCTTTCAAAGATGCATGATGGCTATATTCTCTGACTTTTGTGAAAAGATTTGTGAGGTTTTCATGGACGATTTTTCCATTTATGGATCCTCTTTTGATGATTGCTTGGGGCATAAAGTTTATCCAAACATACACATCTTAATAGAGGTCTAAGCTTGGGGGAGTTGATACGTCCATTTTGCATCATGCTTTTATATCGATATTTATTGCATTATGGGCTGTAATTACACATTATGTCACAATACTTATGCCTATTCTCTCTTATTTTACAAGGTTTACATAAAGAGGGAGAATGCCGGCAGCTGGGATTCTGGGCTGCAAAAGGAGCAAATATTAGAGACCTATTCTGCACAACTCCAAAAGTCCTGAAACTTCATGGAAGACATTTTCAGAATATATAAATACTGAGCTAAAGAAGTTCACTAGGGGGGCCACACCCTGCCCACGAGGGTGGGGGCGCGCCCTACCCCCTGGGCGCGCCCCCTACCTCATGGGCCCCCTGGTGGCTCTCCGATGGCCATCTTCTGCTATATGGAGTCTTTCGATGAGAAAAAATCATAAGCCATCTTTCAGGACGAGACTCCGCTGCCATGAGGCGGAACCAATCTAGGGCTCCGGCGGAGCTGTTCTGCTGGGGAAACTTCCCTCCAGGAGGGGGAAATCATCGCCATCGTCATCACCAACGCTCCTCTCATCGGGAGAGGGCAATCTCCATCAACATCTTCACAAACACCATCTCCTCCCAAAACCCTAGTTCATCTCTTGTATCCAATTCTTGCCTTCAAGTCTGGGATTGGTACATGTGGGTTGCTAGTAGTGTTAATTACTCCTTGTAGTTGATGCTAGTTGGTTTGTTTGGTGGAAGATCATATGTTCATATCCTATATGCATATTAATACCCCTCTGATTATGAACATGAATATGCTTTGTGAGTAGTTACGTTTGTTCCTGAGGACATGGGAGAAGTCTTGCCATTAGTAGTCATGTGAATTTGGTATTCGTTCGATATTTTGATGAGATGTATGTTGTATCTCCTCTAGTGGTGTTATGTGAACGCCGACTACATGACACTTCACCATTATTTGGGCCTAGAGGAAGGCATTGGGAAGTAATAAGTAGATGATGGGTTGCTAGAGTGACAGAAGATTAAACCCTAGTTTATGCGTTGCTTAGTAAGGGGCTGATTTGGATCCACATGTTTCATGCTATGGTTAGGTTTACCTCAATACTTTTGTTGTAGTTGCGGATGCTTGCAATAGAGGTTAATCATAAGTGGGATGCTTGTCCAAGTAAAGGCAGCACCCAAGCACCGGTCCACCCACATACCAAATTATCAAAGTACCAAACGCGAATCATATGAACGTGATGAAACCTAGCTTGACGATATTCCCATGTGTCCTCGGGAGCGCTTTACATCATATAAGAGTTTGTACAGGCTTGTCCTTTGCTACAAAAAGGATTGGGCCACCTTGCTGCACTTTATTTACTTTTGTTACTTGTTACTCGTTACAAATTATCCTATCACAAAACTATCTGTTACCTATTATTTCAGTGCTTGCAGAGAATACCTTACTGAAAACCGCTTATCATTTCCTTCTGCTCCTCGTTGGGTTCGACACTCTTACTTATCGAAAGGACTACAATAATCCCCTATACTTGTGGGTCATCACACCGTAGGACAAACGCATTTAATGTGCTGCCAACATGCCCTCTCACTTGATCGGGGACGGCAAGGAAGCTCGTCTCGTCCGTCGTCGCCTCGTCTCGCTCTAATGCGTGTCCAGGCTGACTAGGCATGCAGCGCCACGCTGGCTGGCTGGCTGCTGAGTTGGTGTGGTGGCAGAGTCTTCATGAAGATCTGCATGCCACCATGCAGGTGTTTGCTGAGTTGGCCTTGAAGCTATACGTCGCCACATAGGTGCCTGCCTTGTTGGCGGGTTGACTGCTGTGTTGGAACGGCGGTGGAGCCTTGGCAGGTGGGGCCTGGCTGCGGCCCCGTAGATGTCCCTGGCAAGGGTCTTGTCGGGGTCTCGTGGGTGTTCCTGGCAAGGGTCTTGCCGGGGGTCTCGTGAGCGTCCCCGGCAGGGATCTTGCCGGGGGGTTTCCATCTTCTGGTTCTCATCTAGTCTTGTATGTTCTTGGTCTCCACAAAGATCTACATGCCACCATGCAGGTACCTTCCGAGCCTTGGTTCCAATGTTGTTGATAGTGTCAGAACTCTTAGCATCAAAGGTGGCGGCTCTGCTGGTGTTGGGCAAGTTGCCCCGGCAAGACTCTTGTCAGGGCTACGTAAGCTCCCCCGGCAAGGCTCTTGCCAGGGAAAGCCCACCTTGTCCCTCTGATTCTCGCGCCTCTTTCTTGGTGTTGCTATGGTAGTCTTGTGTCTTTGCTTCCTCCGCTCTGCCAAGCGTGGCCGCAGGCGTGTGGCTGCGACTGCCCGCGCACAAGTAAAGGGGTACAAAAAGGACCCCTACTTTTGTACACCGACAATGAGCTCAATATGACTAAGGAGTTAGCCATGGGATCATGTGTTACGGAACGAGTAAAGAGACTTGTCGGTAACGAGATTGAACGAGGTATAGAGATACCGATGATCGAATCTCGGGAAAGTAACATACTGATGGACAAAGGGAATTGTATACGGGATTGATTGAATCCCCGACATCGTGGTTCATCTAATGAGATCATCGTGGAACATGTGGGAGCCAACATGGGTATCCATATCCCGTTGTTGGTTATTGGCCGGAGAGATGTCTCGGTCATGTCTGCACGGTTCCCGAACCCGTAGGGTCTACACACTTAAGGTTCGGTGACGCTAGAGTTGTTATGGGAAATAGTATGTGGTTACCAAAGGTTGTTCGGAGTCCCGGATGAGATCCTGGACGTCACGAGGAGTTCCAGAATGGTCCGGAGGTGAAGAATTATATATGGGAAGTCCAATTTTAGTCGTCGAAATAATTTCAGGTGTTATCGGTATTGTACCGAGACCATCGAAAGGTGTCCGGGGGTCCATCGGGTGGGGCCACCTGCCCCGATGGGCCAAGTGGGCTGAACAAAGGTGGGAACCAGCCCCTAGTGGGCTGGTGCCCCCCCCCCCCAAGGACCCAAGGCGCCTAGGGTTGAAAACCCTAGGGGGTGGGGGCGCCTCCCACCTAACTTGGGGGGGCAAGTCCCCCCTACCCCCCCCCCCTCTAGATGCATCTAGGGGGCAGCCCCTCTCCCGTCACCCTATAAATAGAGGGGGTGTGAGAGCAGCCGAACCCCTTCCCTGGTGCAGCCCTTCCCCTCTCCAACACCTCCTCCACCGTAGTGCTTGGCGAAGCCCTGCCGGAGAACTGCAAGCTCCACCACCACGCCGTCGTGCTGCCAAAGCACTCCCTCAACTTCTCCTCTCCCCTACCTGGATCAAGAAGGAGCAGACATCTCCGGGATGTACGTGTGTTGAACGCAAAGGCGTACTCTGTTCGATGCTTGATCGGATCTTCCGCGATTTGAATTGCCGCGAGTACGACTCCATCAACCGCGTTCTTGTAATGCTTCCGCTTAGCGATCTTCAAGGGTATGATGATGCACTCCCTCTCTCTCTTGTTGCTAGCATCTCCTAGATTGATCTTGGTGACACGTAGGAATTTTTTTGAATTATTACTACGTTCCCCAACACCATTAGCATAAGAAGACCAGGTTTCATTATCACTAAATTTGCATGAAAAGGGAAGGTGTGGAGCCTTCGTCCTACAGCAACAAGTATAATCATATCTCAAGCATAGATCCCGAGCATACCAATGCAAAATATTAATTTGATCCCATAAAATTTCCCCCTTTTTAGTCAAGCGATAATCCCTAAAGTATTCACGTTGATCCAGCGTTACTGCCATTATCAAGTTGAATGGGGTTTTCTCAGGATTACCAAAGTAGTGTTTAATATTTTTCACATAACGAGCATCGAGGGTTTTAGGAGGTTCCCCATCCCCATGAGTAGCAAGTATAACTAATTTTTTTGGTATTTCGTGTTCCATATCCATAACTAAAGATAGAGAACAACATAGAACAGAAAATAAAAACTACTTAGTGATAAAGCACACAAGCACACACGAGAATATTCACCCCACGCTATTACTCCCCGGCAACGGTGCTAGAAAAAGGTCTTGATAACCCACAAGTACAGGGGGTCATTTGTAACCTTTTTCAATAAATAAGAGTGTCGAACCCAATGAGGAGCTAACGGTAGAACAAATATTCCCTCAAGTTCTATTGACCACTGATACGACTCTATGCACGCTTAGTGTTTGCTTTACCTAGAACAAGAATAAAACTAGAAGTACTTTGTAGGTGTGGTAGGATAGGTTTGCGAGATAATAAAAATGTGAAAATAAAAGTTAGGTGATGTTCTAATTAAATTACAATTAAATTAGTATAGCAAGTGCGGATTAGTAGTGGTAGGTTTTGCGGAGTTGTCCCTTAGCAATTGACTACGTTACTAGACCGATAGCAAGTTTTTAGGTGGGAGAGGCCACAGCTAGCATGTCATCCCTTACTTGGAACTCTATGCACTTATGGTTGGAACTATTAGCAAGCATCCGCAACTACTAACGTTCATTAAGGTAAAAACCCAACCATAGCATTAAGATATACTCCCTCCGTCCGGAAATACTTGTCCTAGAGATGGTTGAAAATGGATGTATGTATTCCTAAAATAAGTCTAGATACAACCATTTCTAGGACAAGTATTTATGGACGGTGGGAGTATATTGGTTCCCCTTCAATCCCATATGCATCAATTTCTATGGTAGGAAGAAGCTTCTGTCGCCCTCGCCCTCCAATGCGTAGTCCTATCAACATACAACTAACCCTATGGTGTGATCCACACGCGTGCTCATATGATGGGCACCAAAGGACAACAACATAACCACAAGCAAATTAAACCAATCATAGAAATTCACCAATTACCGGTAGGACAACAAAAACTCTACTCGAGCATCATAGGACGGCAACATATCATTAGATAATAACATGAAGCATAAAGCACCATGTTCAAGTAGAGGGTACAGCGGGTTGCGGGAGAGTGGACCGCTGAATATAGATGGGGGAAGGTGATGAAGATGTTGGTGAAGATGACAGAGTTGTTGGAGTAGATCGCCGTCACACGATGATTGCCCCAGCGACGTTCCAGCGCCATCGGGAGAGAGAGGGGGAGAGAGCCCCTCCTTATGCTTCTTCCTTGACCTCCCCCTAGATGGGAGGAGGGTTCCCCCTCCAGTCCATGGCCTCTATGACGGCAGAGGGGCGGGAGCCCCTCCGAGGTTGGATCTATCCCTCTGTTCTCTTATGTTTCACGTTCCTGTTTTCTGGCCCTTCACCATTTCTTAAATTCTCAGAGATCCGTAACTCCAATTGCGCTGAAATTTTTACATGATTTTTTCCATAAATTATCTTTCTTGTGCCTGAAGAAGAGCCCCAACCGACTTAAGGGGAGCCCACAAGACACCTGGCACCCCCTGGCGCGCCCTGGTGGGTGGAGGAGGCGGTGGGCCTCCGTTTGCGATGATTCCACCTCTCAAAAATCACATATATTCCAAACTAATTCTCTGTAAATTTTTATTGCATTTGGACATCGTTTGATATGGATATTCTGCGAAACAAAAAACATGCAACAAACATGAACTGGTACTAGGCACTGGATCAATATGTTAGTCCAATAAGTCATATAAATTGCTGCCAAAAGTATGTGAAAGTTGTATAATATTGGCATGAAATAATCAAAAATTATAGATAAGATGAAGACATATCAATGTACAAAAAGAGAGGGGCTACGATAGACAGTTTTTTCTTCGTATTTTGCTCTGGGCCCACTTGTAAGTTAGTGGTAGGGTTGCTAGGGTTTTTTGTTTTTATTCTCCGTTAGTAGGTTCCACTTGTAGGTGACATATGCATTGAGGGGTAGACATGTCCAAAAAACTTCGGGAAAATGGTCAAATCCCTTTGACCAGAAGGAAACAGCGCAAGAGGTCATTGTTATAAGGGCATCTAACGGTAGAGGAGCAAATTTGAGCACACTTCAAAATTAGGGGTAAATCTGAGTAGTGAGTTCTGGTTGAGGACACAACCCTATAAACAAAGTTGTTATTGAACATAGTCTCTTGATCAAGGAAATTTATTTGCTTTACAAATCCAATGGCTTCTTAGTGCAATGGAAGTCCCTAGACAAAACATATGATTGGGTTGCATTTAACGACATGATGATCAACTTCAAAGATCCGGTTCCTCGATTGGCTCTAACTACTCATCTGATATGAAGTATTTTCTTGTTTTGTGCTTATTGTTAAGTTGGTGCCCCCAAACACTTCTATTGGTTGATGTTGCTTTATAAAAAGTCGGGCAAGAGCCTTTATCGGAAACTCTCTTCTACATGAGATTTAAATAAATCTCATCATAGGTGATATGATTATATGATCATTACAAACGTTAAAGCAAAGTTTACACAAAGTTTTACGTGAAAATGAGCTCAAATAGTCACTTCAAAAGGGTTGATGTTATGGGAGGTAGTTTACCTAGTGAACAATCATTATTTCTCTTGTGTCTATTTTCTCAGTTTTTTATCATATGGTATTGTACCAATTTTAAGACCCCCTTCCAGTTTTAAGTAATTTTGGACTACATCCAAACACTATTTTTAGCCTTAAATAACTGGAGATCATGCTAACATGAGATTATAACATAAAAATGGTGATTTAGTTCACATTTGTCATTATAAATGTTAAATCAAGATGTATAAAAAGTTTGAAATAGAGAAGAGCTCAAATAGTCACTAAAAATTGTTTGGGTAGTGCAAAGTTGGATATTTAGGGTGAATGGTACTATTAAACTTCATTCAAGATAGTCCATTTTGTGAAGAACCTATTATTTTTTACTTTGTGTATTCTTCTGAAATTGTTATCACAGGTTTATGTGCCTATATGAAGGTGTCATGCCAAGTTTTAGTTTTTTTACTACATTTAGATAGCTTGTCATTTTCTTAAACATGGAAAAACTCCCCGGGATCTACCATAACACTGAGTTGGATATTTCATCTGTTTGCAGCACATGAGCTCAAATTGTATATATATATAGTATATCATTTGAGAGCTTATTTGATACACCTACAGCTCATAATGAAATAACTTTCAATAAGTGTGCATAAATTCATTTAATGTATAACATAAAGTAAAGCTATCCAAAAATTAGTGAAACATATACATGAAAACACCAATGAAGTTAAAATACTACAAACAAATCTATTTGCAAAAACTTCATCAAATAATTAGATTTAAAGTGGGTGTTTTACATGTACGGAAGAAAAGAAAATAAAGCATATAAGTGGACCCTCCACCCCACATGTCATTGAGTTCAAGGACACCAACCTCACCAGTGTCATCTCAGGCTGCGTCAATTTAATATTGGCACTCGTTTGTTTGGCTTTACATGCCATCCACCTACCTGGATCCTCCAGATCCCCTTCTCTTCCACGTTCTTCCCCTTCTCCTCAAAATTCCCTGTGCTTATTAACACGCATAGCTTCTCCACTATATCATGCCCAGCTTCTTCGACACACCTCGCTTATACTCCTCATTCTTCATGTTGGAATAAACACTTGTCTAAAGCTGGGCCCATTTGGACAACCTATGTCATTGTTTTCCAACATTTCGAACAAAATTTAAATCTTTTCTAAAAATTCTAAAACAAAAGGGGTAAATGTCTACTTATTTGGCCTAGCAATTTTGTACTTTTGAAAGATTTTTGTTTTTTGCCAAAACAATATGATAAAAAATCCAGTACCGGTTATCAAGGTAGCCCGCCATATGCATGCCCCCGTCAACGAGACGAGCGAGCAAGGCATGTCGCCTTGACCAAAGTACTTCAATATTGACTCAGCAAGTCATGTTTACATTCTTTGTATCACTGTCAGTGATATGGGGGATGGGGTTCCCTGGATCCGTGACGTGGGCTAGGCTCGGCCCAGGGTTTGGCTCTAGAATCAGGTGCTCAGGATCCCTAGACAAGCATAGCCTGGGCACGGCACCCCCCGGGGGCTCCATTGATTGTGCCCGCAGGCTGGCGTTCCTTCTCGGATGACGGTGTTACGGCCCAAGGGTCCGCACCTTGTTGGTTTTCGGCCTAGGTAGGTCGACCCGAGGCCCCCTAGGTTGGTTTCTCCCTAGGACATCAGTCCGGCCCATGGGCCTTGTAGAAGAGGACTCTTGAAGCCTTGCCATTCAAGACATGGAAGCTAGAGCTATGGAGGACTCCCCTCGACAGCCATAGATGGCTAGTTTGTGTAACCCTAGGGGCCCAGTATCTTACATAAGCTAGGGCCGATCTAGTAGATAGGTCATCATACAATTCCTTGGTTATACCTGCACTTTCTACACCCCCGATCGCAATATACACGAGCAAGAGTATGGTTTTACCTCTCAGAGAGGGTGTGAACCTTGGCTAAATCATCTCTTGTGTCCCCTCCAACCTAATAACCATGTCGAGATAACCTACTAAGGGATATGCCGAAATCAGCTCCGACATTGGGTGATCATCATGTTGGGTTCCTAGGCTAGCAGGGACATCCTCGGGGTTCCGTGATTGACGATATTGTAGGCTCGTAGAGATGACAGGAGGCACACACAGAAGCACATCTCTTGTACATTGAGAGTTGTCGCTTGTCGAGACCTTACATGATAGTGCCTTTTCTTACTTCGGCCATGCTTCCGTCCGGCACCCCTCTCCTTAAAATGGGAGCATGGGAGAAAGTGGAAATGCAGCAACACATAACTACAAGATTATTCTTTTTCGCGAATCCACAAAGCTTGCGTATCTTTTCATTGATCGGAGATGATAGAGAAAGTACATGATAGGATACAACACACTACACGAACATGAAGGCGCGAGTATTGTTCCTGAAGCAGAGGGAAGAGGGATGCTCAGCCCAAAGAAGACACACGCAACTAGAGGAACCACCTAGCCATGAGATGTAGTCCGAACCGACATGATCATTCCCAAAACTCAAAATCCAACGCCAAGGACGCTGAGCGAACAAGACAACACCTTCGAGAACGGGAACGACGTTATGGCACCATCGTTGTCCGATCCAGAGAGCCGGACCTGGGATTTCCCCGATGCTCGAAGGGGCATAAATAGGGGCCATGACAACACCTCCAAGAACGAAATGAAGGAAATATGCCCTCGAGGCAATAATAAAGTTGTTATTTATATTTCCTTATATCATGATAAATGTTTATTATTCATGCTAAAATTGTATTAACCGGAAACTTGATACATGTGTGAATACATAGACAAAGAGAGTGTCCCTAGTATGCCTCTACTTGACTAGCTCGTTAATCAAAGATGGTTAAGTCTCCTAGCCATAGACATGAGTTGTCATTTGATGAACGGGATCACATCATTAGAGAATTATGTGATGGACAATACCCATCCATTAGCTTAGCATAAATGATCGTTTAGTTTTATTGCTATTGCTTTCATCGTGACTTATACATGTTCCTCTGACTATGAGATTATGCAACTCCCGAATAACGGAGGAACACCTTGTGTCCTATCAAACTTCACAACGTAACTTGGTGATTATAAAGATTCTCTACAGGTGTCTCCAATGGTGTTTGTTGAGTTGGCATAGATCAAGATTAGGATTTGTCACTCCGATTGTCGGAGAAGTATCTCTGGGCCCTCTCGGTAATGCACATCACTATAAGCCTTGCAAGCAATGTGACTAATGAGTTAGTTGCAGGATGTTGCATTACGGAATGAGTAAAGAGACTTGCCGGTAACGAGATTGAACTAGATATGATGATACCGACAATTGAATCTCAGGCAACTAACATACCGATGATAAAGGGAACAACGTATGTTGTTATGCGGTTTGACCAGTAAAGATCTTCGTAGAATATGTAGGAGCCAATATGAGCATCCAGGTTCCGCTATTGATTATGGACCGGAGATGTGTCTCGGTCATGTCTACATAGTTCTCGAACCTGTAGGGTCCGCACGCTTAACGTTCAATGACGATTTGTATTATGAGTTATGTGATTTGATGTACCGAAGGTTGTTCGGAGTCCCGGATGAGATCGCGAACATGACGAGGAGTCTCGAAATGGTTGAGACGTAAAGATCGATATATTAGAGGGCTATATTCGGACATCGGAAAGGTTCCGAGTGATTCAGGTATTTTTCAGAGTACCAGAGAGTTACGGAAATTCGCCGGGGGAAGTAGTGGGCCTTAATGGGCCATATGTGAAAGGAGATAAGGGCCTCGAGGTTAGCCCCCCCCCCCCCCACATGGAAAGTTCGAACTGGACTAGGGAGGGGGCGGCGCCCCCCTCTCTTTCCTTCTCCCTGTCCTACTCCTCCCCTCTCTCCCCTCTTGGAAAAGGAAGGGGACTCCAACTAGGATTGGGAATCCTAGTTGGACTCCTCCTATAGGCACGCCCCTCCTAGGCCGGCCTCCTCCTCCTCCCTCCTTTATATACATGGGCAGGGGGCACTCCAAGATTTGTCTTAGCCGTGTGCGGTGCCCCCCTCCACAGTTACACACCTCGGTCATATCGTCGTAGTGCCTAGGCGAAGCCCTGCGCCGGTAACTTCATCATCGCCGTCGCCACGCCGTCATGCTGACGGAACTCTCCTTCGGCCTCAACTGGATCAAGAGCCCGAGGGACGTCATCGAGCTGAACGTGTGCTGAACGCGAAGGTGCCGTATGTTCGGTACTTGGATTAGTTGGATCACGGAGACGTTCGACTACATCAACCGTGTTACTAAACGCTTTCGCTTTCGGTCTATGAGGGTACGTAGACACACTCTCCCCTCTCATTGCTATGCATCTCCTAGATAGATCTTGCGTGATCGTAGGTAAATTTTTTGAAATACTGCATTCCCCAACAGTGGTATCCGAGCCAGGTCTATGCGTAGATGTTATATGCACGAGTAGAACACAAAGGAGTTGTGGGCATGGGTATATACATATTGCTTGCCATCACTAGTTGTTTCTTGGTTCAACGGTATTATTGGATGAAGCGGCCCGGACCGACATTACATGACCGCGTTCATGAGACTGGTTCTACCGACGTGCTTTGCACACAGGTGGCTGGCGAGTGTCAGTTTCTCCAACTTTAGTTGAATCGGATTCAATGAACAGGGTTCTTTCTGAAGATCAAAAAGCAATCACTATACCACGTTGTGGTTTTTGATGCGTAGGTAGGAACGGTTCATGCTAAGCCCGTAGCAGCCACATAAAACTTGCAACAGCAAAGTAGAGGACGTCTAACTTGTTTTTGCTGGGCATGTTGTGATGTGATATGGTCAAAACATGATGAGATATAAATTGTCGTATAAGATGGTCATGTCTTGTTGAAGTTATCGGCAACTGGCAGGAGCATTATGGTTGTCTCTTTATTGCACAAGATGCAAGCGCCATATAATTGCTTTACTTTATTGCTATGTGATAGCAATAGTTGCAAAAGCAATAGTTGGCGAGACGACCATGTGACGACACGTTGATAAAGATCAAGATAATGGAGATCATGGTGTCATGTCAGTGACGATGGAGATCATGACGGTACTTTGGAGATGGAGATCAAAGGCACAAGATGATGATGGCCATATCATGATAGATATTTTAATTGCATGTCATGTTTATCTTTTATGCATCCTATTTTGCTCAGTACGACGGTAGCATTATAATATGATCCCTCACTAAATTTCAAGGTATAAGTGTTCTCCCTGAGTATGCACCGTTGCGACAATTCATCGTGCCGAGACACCACGTGATGATCGGGTGTGATAAGCCCTATGTTCACATACAACGGGTGCAAGACAGGTTTGCACACGCGGAATACTCAGGTTAAACTTGATGAGCCTAGCATATGCAGATATGGCCTCGGAACACTAAGACCGAAAGGTCGAGCGTGAATCATATAGAAGATATGATCAACATAGGGATGTTCACCATTGAAAACTACTCCATCTCATGTGATGACCGGACATGGTTTAGTTGATATGGATCACGTGATCACTTAGATGATTAGAGGGATGTCTATCTAAGTGGGAGTTCTTAAGTAATATGATTAATTGAACTTTAATTTATCATGAACTTAGTCCTGGTAGTTTTTGCATATCTATGTTGTAGATCAATAGCTCGCGTATAGCTCCTCTGTTTTATTTATGATATGTTCCTAGAGAAAACTATGTTGAAAGATGTTAGTAGCAATGATGCGGACTAGCTCCGTCATCTGAGTATTATCCTCATTGCTGCACAAAAGAATTATGTCCTTGATGCACCGCTAGGTGACGGACCTATTGCAGAAGCAGATGTAGACGTTATGAATGTTTGGCAAGCTCGGTATGATGACTACTTGATAGTTTAGTGCGCCATGCTTTACGGCTTAGAACCGGGACTTCAAAAATGTTTTGAACGCCACAGAGCATATAAGATGTTCCAAGAGTGGAAATTGGTATTTCAGACTCATGCCCGAGTCAAGAGGTATGAGACCTCTGACAAGTATTTTGCATACAAGATGGAGGAGAATAGCTCAACTAGTGAGCATGTGCTCAGAATGTCTGAGTACTACAATCGCTTGAAACAAGTGGGAGTTAATCTTCCAGATAAGATAGCGGTTGACAGAGTTTTCTAGTCATTGTCACCAAGTTACTAGAACTTCATAATGAACTATAATATGCAAGGGGTGACGAAAACGATTCCCGAGCTCTTCGTGATGCTGAAATCGGCCAAGGTAGAAATCAACAAAAAACATCAAATGTTGATGGTTGACAAGACCACTAGTTTCAAGTCAAAGGGAAAAGGATAGAAAGGGAACTTCAAGAAGAATGGCAAACAAGTTCCCACTCCCATGAAGAAGCCCAAAGCTAGACCCAGGCCTGAAACTAAGTGCTTCTACTGCAAAGGAAATGGTCACTGGAAGCGGAACTACTATCAGTGTCAAAACTGGCAGATCTCGGGTAGGGGGTCCCGAACTGTGCGTCTAAGGTCGATGGTAACAGGAGACAGGGGACAAAATGTTTTACCCAAGTTCGGGCCCTCTCTATGGAGTTAATATCCTACGTCCTGCTTGATTGATCTTGATGAATATGAGTATTACAAGAGTTGATCTACCACGAGATCGTAATGGCTAAACCCTAAAGGTCTAGCTTGTATGGCTATGATAATGAGTATCTCCCCCTCCGGACTAAGTCCTCCGGTTTATATAGACACCGGGAGGATCTAGGGTTACACAAGGTCGGTTACAAAGAAAGGAATCTACATATTCGGTTGCCAAGCTTGCCTTCCACGCCAAGGAGAGTCCTATCCGGACATGGGTGCAGTCTTCGGTCTTCGTATCTTCACAGCCCATCAGTACGGCCCATGGCTAACAGGCCGGACGCTCGAGGACCCCTTAGTCTAGGACTCCCTCAGTAGCCCCTAAACCAGGCTTCAATGACGAGGTGTTCGGCACGCAGATTGTCTTCGGCATTGCAAGGAGGGTTCCTCCGATGACGACTTCCAAGTAATGTATTCGTTTTTTAATTCGAGGTTGCGCCCCTCGGCTTCTATGCATCGATGACTTCAGCTTCCACGTGTCGGGCGAATGCGGACGGTTCGGGTATTTTTTGCAAACAACACCCTGGCCATGCAAGAAAGAGCGTCTATTTAAAGAGATTGGGTCTCAGATCCATTTGGCACCACGCAGAGAAAATCCTTAGAGATTGCCAGGAAAAACCATTCCAACATGGCTAGCATTCCCAGCTCCTCCTCCCGTTCCGACCCAGAGAAAGGTGAGTGGGAGAGGTGCTCTGTGTCCCATAGTCAATTGGCGAAGTTGCAAATGTGGGGATTTCTCCCCCCTGCGGATCTGATCCATGTTCGAGCAGGGTTGGATTCCTTCAACGGCAAAACCCAGGCGGAGGATTTCCCCAATCCTTCTGCGGGGGAATGAGTGTGCTTCGTCCCCTATCTGTTGAGGGGCATGGGATTTCCAATTCACCCATTCCGCCGAGGGCTTTTGGAGTATTATGGCCTCCAGCAACACAATTTTACCCCAGCCTCCATCCTGCACATTGCGGGTTATGCCGCTTTATGCGATCTATTCCTGGGTTGTGAGGCCCATTTTGATATGTGGAGAAGGTTGTTTTGTCCTGTCCCGCGCAACCACGAGGGATCGATATTTGAAGTGGGAGGGGCCGAAATATGGCGCATTGCTAAGACCGGATACCTATCCGGCACACCGAAGAAAGCTTCCGAAGAGTGGACCTCTGAATGGTTTTATATTGACGATGTCGCTCTTCCCGACCCAGTCCGGATGGGCCTCCCCGAATTTTCAAGTGCTCTGCTGAAGAAACGCCATAGCTGGCATCCTCGGAGCCTCGAGGAAGATGATAGCACAAAGATCAGTCTGCTGCTGGGTAAGATTAAGATGCTCGCCCAGTCCGGATTGTCAATAGTCGAGGTAATGGCAGTCTCCATAACGTGGGGGGTCCAACCACTCCAATATAGAGGGCTACCCATGTGGCATTACAATGGGGAAGACGACGCCTCCCGCTGCGGTCGGAAGGGCCCGAAGACTCCCACCGCTCTGGCCAAAATATTGGTCGAACTGTATAAAGGGGAGCAGGAGGAGTTCACCCATCTCCAAAATCGAGACGGGTTTTCCATGTACAATTCTCATAGCTGGGTAAGCTCTAACTCCACTATTCTACTCCTCTCCCTGAATTATTTTTGAAGGTGGTATCTTATTCATTCATGACAGGAATGGTGAAAGGCTGTCGAGGGGAGCCATGACCCTGCCCCTCAGCTGGAGAATCACAATCAGGATCTTGACCCCGGATATGAGGAAGATCCGCACATATTCGTGGAGCTCAAAGATGGAGTTTTCTATCAGACGAGCTATGACGGCACGGATGTACCCATCATCGCCGATTATACCGGCCTCCTTCCTGTTTGCACGTAAGTAATCAGGAGACACTTTATCCGAGAGGGTTTTCTCATTCTTCCTCACTCACCGTTGACCATCCTGTGCTCAGAAGGGGAGGCATTTGGCGCGTCGTGCTGCCCGAGGGCATCTCCAGAGAGAGTGGCTCCCGTGTTGGGCAGGCCTTCGAAGAGGAAGGCAAACAGAGATATGGTCAGGCCTTCCTTGAAGAGGTATGGGTTTGCAACCATGCTCTTTTTAGCAGTCGCGTCCAACTATGACTTATATGTTCATTTTGTATCAAGGAAAAGGTTCGACGGACTGTGTCCGGGGACCCGACCAGTCATACTCCTGATCACCAAGATTCGGTCCCAGCCGAAGAGACGGGTCCCGATATGAGAGTGGTGTCGGACTATCCTTCTGCCGAGGGTTCGGAAAATATGTTCGTCACCAATTCGGAAGTGGAGAGCGCCATGAATCACCGGCGTCGGAGGGCCGTTTTACAAAATCCCCGCTTCTCAAAAGAGGCGTTCGGTGCCTTCATCTCGGCTGATGCATACATCCGAGCTACTCGAGATGGGCTTAATAGAGCCACCGAGCAACGTTTGAAAGATGTGCAGGTAAGTTTACCTTGTCCGAATTTGATAACCATGTGCCCGTAGCCCCCGAGACTTGAAGCAGTTGGGACAAATGTTTTAAGGATCATTGTATAACCAGGTTCTTACGGAGAAGAACGACCTGCTAGCCCAAGAGCTGGAGCAGTGCCGGACACAGTTAACTCCTGCTACCACTGAACTGGAAAAGTTCAAGAAGGCGTCCTCTGGTAATATTTCCCTCCATCGAGAAACAAAAAATTATATGCCAGCTGTATTGCAACTGTTGCTTGTCTCATAACAGGGTCATCAGACCAACTGGGAGAGGAACTGAAGACCGCTCAAACGAGCGAAAAAGAGGCGAAGAGACAACATGCCGCAGGCGAGCGCGTTCTGACCCGAGTCAGAGAGGAGAAGAACAAACTCCGGGATTCAAACACCAAACTGGGGGAAGAACTGAAAGATGTGCGAGCCCAGCTAGCCGACTCCGTGAAGGAGAACAAAAAGCTGCGAGGCGGCATATTCAGTATGTGGCTGAATTTATCTTATAATAGTTTGGGTGTACAATTAGCTGATATAGCTGTGATTGCAGGTATGTTGACGGGCCGTCCCGAAGAGGAGGTGTCCGGATCATCAAGTGATCTTCTGCAAGGGCTGTTGCAGTTACACGAGCAAGCTCGGCAGGCAATGCAAAGTGTAGCCAAGGCCTTATGGCCATCCGCCTCCCATCCACGTTCAAGGGAGCGCGGCAGCATATCCGACTATGGAAGATATCGGCCTGCCGAGAGGGTGCGCGAGAGGCCTTGGCCATGGTAAAAACGCGGTATACCAAGCTGGATCCGAATCACATGGCCCGGGTCGGACCGCTAGGGTTAAATGGGGAAGAAATTCCCGTCAGTTTAGTATATGACCAAGTAGAGGTGGCCACGAGATATTCCCAACGGGATTGTAAGTTAGACCGCCTGTTGGACGGTATAGAGGAGGAAGTCTTTAAGTCCTAAGTAACTATGTACTTTCCTTCTAGCTGGATTGTAAAAACAATTTTCATGGCCGACCTTTTCTCTTTGACCTCTGGACCCGAAGGTGCGGAGTGTTTCCTAATACCCTAGCGGTAAAATATACCGGGGTATGCATGGGAACCAGGCGTAGGGGTCATAGTTGCTTGAACAGACAATGTGTATCCAGCTAGTTGTGTTATATTACATTATGTAAGAAACATCTTCAAAGAGAATAGTTCCGTTAAGGGTTCCTTTCCCTGGGTGTGCATGCGTTTAATGTGCATGTCCGAACTGTGATTGAAAAAAATCGTAGAGTAAGTAACTTCTGGGGTTTCACAATGGAGTGAATGCGGAAACGTCTTTAATTCACTGACTGAATATTCCCTTAAGAACGCTAGCTTTCGGCTTCACCCAGTCTGAGGTACACATCCGGATGACCCGGCAGTAACAATCGCAGAGGTGCTCCCTTTATGCCCTAGCCGAACTAACGGGAATGTAGGGCATAAGCACATGAGTCAGGCAACCCAGCTTGGCCAAAACTAAGTCATATCGATGCATATAATGGTGAAGAAAAGGTACATATGGGAATAATGCATATGTGGTGAGCATGATGCTCGAAGAATAATAGCAAGCTTCTGTACAAGAAGCCCCCGGGTATAATGGACGTACATGTTTGGAGATGTACGCATCAGGGGAGCATGGTCTAGCCGTACTAAAGCCATAGGGCTAAAGAGCAAAACGAAAAGAGAGAGAAAATAACGTTAATAATAGGAGGAAGGAGACGAACACAGAGTTTGGCGCTAGGCATAGAATCGTCGGAGCCTAGCCGCATTCCAGGGGTTCGGCTCCTAGTGATTGTCTGACGCATCACGCAGGCGGTATGCTCCTCCGGTGAGAACTTCATCAATGATGAAGGGACCCTCCCATTTGGGCTTTAGTTTGTCATTTTTCTTCTCCGGCAGGCGTACAACGAGTTCACCAATGTTATAAGTCTTGGCCCGCACTTCTCTGCTTTGATACATGCGAGCCTGTTGTTGATAAAATGCAGAACGGGCTTTTGTGACGTCGCGCTCCTCCTCCAGGGCATCTAAGTTGTCCTGTCGATCAAGCTCGGCCTCTCTCTCTCTCTCTCTTCGTACATGTGCACTCGAGGTGAGTCATGAATAATGTCTCAGGGTAACACTGCTTTCGCACTGTACACCATGAAGACAGGTGTATATCCAGTAGTGTGGTTGGGCGTGGTCCGCAGCCCCCAGAGTACGGAGTCAAGTTCCCCCACCCAGTGCTTGTCTGATTCTTACAAAGACCGCACTAGTCTAGGTTTGATGCCGCTCATAATAAGACCATTAGCCCGTTCGACTTGACCGTTTGTCTGCGGGTGATAGACAGAGGCGTAATCGAGCTTAATGCCCAGATTAGCACACCAAGTTTTCACTTCATCGGCTGTGAAATTGGAGCCACTGTCGGTGATGATGCTATGTGGAACACCATAACGGTGTACCACGCCGGATATGAAATCTATTACCGGCCCCGCCTCGGCCGTTTTGACTGGTTTGGCCTCTATCCACTTAGTGAATTTATCCACCATGACCAGCTGATACCTTCTCTTATGGCTTCCTCCTTTAAGGGGTCCGACCATATCGAGTTCCCAGACCGCAAAAGGCCAAGTGATGGGGATTGTTTGTAAGGCAGTGGGGGCATATGGCTTTGGTTGGCGAAGAGTTGGCATCCGACGCAACGTTGGACAAGGTCCTGTGCATCTGCTCGGGCCGTCGGCCAATAAAACCCTGTACGGAAGGCCTTTCTAACAAGGGTCCGAGCTGCAGCATGGTGCCCGCCGAGACCTGCATGAATCTCAGCCAGAAGCCGTCGCCCCTCCTCTTCGGAGATACATCTTTGAAGGACTCCGGTAGCGCTTTTCTTATAGAGCTCTCCGTCATGAACCTTGTAGGCCTTCGAACGCCAGACAATGCAGCGGGCCTCATTCTGATCCTCAGCAAGCTCCTTCTTATTAAGGTAGGCCAGGAATGGTTCGTTCCATTGGGCAATGACTGCCATAATGAGATGGGCCGATGGTGTTATTTCGGTGGTTGAGCCTCCGACGATATCGGTGTGTTCGGAATCTGGGGTTGTGTTCGGATCCGGACTAGTGTTGCCGCCCTCCCCCTGCCACACCACAGATGGCTTAAAAAGCCTTTCCAGAAAAATGTTAGGTGGGACGGGGTCGCGCTTAGCGCCTATGCGAGCAAGAACGTCCGCCGCTTGATTACTTTCTCGGGCCACATGATGGAACTCGAGTCCCTCGAACCGAGCCGACATTTTTAGGACGGCATTGCGATAAGCTGCCATCTTCGGGTCTTTGGCACCGAGGTCTCCATTTATTTGAGATATTGGAAGGTTTGAGTCCCCGCGCACTTCCAGGCGTTGTATGCCCATGGAGACAGCCATCCGGAGACCATGCAATAAGGCCTCGTATTCGGCTGCCTTATTGGAGTCTGTGTATAGTATTTGGAATACGTACTGAACAACGTCTCCAGTAGGGGACGCTAAAAGGACGCTCGCTCCTAGTCCTCCCAGCATTTTGGAGCCATCGAAATACATAACCCAATTGGAATATGTGTCATACTCTTTAGGGAGTTTGGCCTCTGTCCATTCGGTGACGAAGTCAGCCAGTACTTGGGATTTAATAGCTCGACGTGGTTTATATGTAATGTCAAATGGGAGGAGCTCAATGGCCCATTTGGCAATCTGGCCCATTGCATCGTGGTTGTTATTATGTCGTTGAGTGGTACTTCGGAAGCCACCTTGATTGAACACTCCTGGAAGTAGTGTCGGAGCTTTCGGGGTGCCATGAAGACCGTGTATGCTATCTTTTGATAATGGGGGTAACGGGATTTGCATGGTGTAAGGACAGTGGATACGTAGTATACTGGCTTCTGAAGCGAGAATTTATGTCCGTCCTGTTCTCGTTCAACGACGAGTACGGCACTCACCACCTGATGTGTTGCCGATATGTATAGCAACATGGGTTCGCCAACGTTTGGTGCGACCAGGATTGGGTTGCTCGCTAGAAGGGTTTTTATTTCTTCCAGTCCGGCTGTTGCCGCGTCCGTCCACTCAAAGTGATCGGTTCACCGTAGAAGACGATAGAGTGGCAGTGCCTTTTCTCCCAATCTAGAGATAAAGCGGCTTAGAGCTGCCACGCAACCCGCGAGTTTTTGGACTTGTTTAAGGTCTGTTGGCGTAGCCAATTGTGACAAAGCTTGGATTTTGGCTGGATTTGCTTCAATTCCTCTATTGGAAACGATGAAGCCCAACAGCTTTCCTGCGGGGACGCCAAAAACACACTTTTCTGGATTGAGCTTAATGTCATATGCGTGGAGGTTGTCAAATGTGAGGCGTAGGTCGTCTATTAGTGTTTCGACGTGCCTTGTCTTGATTACGACGTCATCCACATAGGCTTCAACAGTCTTTTCGATCTGTTTCTCCAGGCATGTTTGGATCATGTGTTGATAAGTAGCGCCGGCGTTCTTGAGTCTGAAGGGCATGGTGTTGAAGCAGAATGGCCCATATGGGGTGATGAATCTTGTTGTAGCTTGATCGGACTCCTTGATTTTAATTTGATGGTATCCGGAATATGTGTCAAGGAAGCATAATGAGTCGTCTCCTGTGGTAGCATCAATGATCTGGTCAATGCGGGGGAGGGGGAAGGGATCCTTAGGGCAAGCCTTGTTGAGGTCTTTGAAATCGACGCACAGGCGCCAGGACTTGTCCTTCTTTGGAACCATCACCAGGTTTGCCAGCCAGTCCGGATGTTTTATTTCTCTAATGAACCCTGCCTCGATTAGCTTGGCTAGCTCTTCCCCCATAGCTTGACGTTTGGGTTCGGAAAAGCATCGCAGTGTTTGCTTGACCGGTTTATATCCCTTCAGTATATTGAGGATGTGTTCGGCCAACTCGCGTGGGATTCCTGGCATATCAGAAGGGTTCCAGGCGAATACATCCCAATTTTCACGCAGGAACTCTCGTAGCGCGGCGTCAACAGTTGGGTCTAGTTGTGCTCTAATGGATGATGTCTTCTTGGGGTCCGTTGGATGGAGTTGGAATTTGACTATTTCTTCTGCTGGTTTGAAGGAGGTGGATTTGGGTCATTTGTCTAGGACCACATCATCCCTGTCCACCGTGGAGTGCAGCGCGATGAATTCTTTGGCCGCGAGGGCTTTAGATAATGCCTCGAGGGCCAGGGATGCGGTTTTATTCTCGGCGCGGAGTGATATGTCCGGATCACTAGCTAGAGTGATTATACCGTTGGGCCCAGGCATCTTAAGCTTCATGTATCCATAATGGGGTACCGCTTGGAAGTGCGTAAATGCATCTTGCCCTAAGAGGGCGTGATATCCGATGTTGAAAGGGGCCACTTGGAAGGTTATTTCTTCGGACCGATAGTTCTCCGGTGTGCCGAATACCACGTCGAGTGTTATTTTTCCCGCACACCGTGCCTCCTGACTGGGAATGATTTCTCGGAAGGTCGTGTTGCTTTGTTCGATGCGGCTCCTGTCTATTTCCATTTTTTGTATTGTATCCTCATAGATGAGGTTTAGCCCACTGCCGTAGTCCATGAGAACCTTGGTGAGCCGAAAGCCATCCACAATTGGGCTAAGGACCAAGGCGGCTGGTGCTCGGACTGTCTTGTATTTTGGCTTGTCGCCAGCATTAAAGGTTATCGCCGTGTCATTCCAAGGGTTTATTGTTGCAATCTGGCAGACCTCGGCGAGTTCGCGGAGTGCCCTTTTGCGCCTATTGTTTGAGGCGAATGTCTCAAAGACCGTCAATACTTTGAGGTCATCGTCTTCTGGGGGTGTTGCTCTGGGGTATTCCTGGTGAGGATATCTTCACCGCTCTTGGCCACCTGCCGGAGTATCCAACATGCTCTAAGGCTGTGTGTTGGTATGCTATCCGGTGTTGTGTGTATTTTGCATGGCCAGTCGAGCCATCCTTCCAGAACGGTTCCGCGCCCCATAACAGGCTTGTGTTTCTTTACCATTTGTCCCGGCGTGCCATGAGGGTGCGCCCTATTCATCTGAACAAGGGGTTGAGTGGGGACTGATGGTCCCCACCGTGCTGCCTGAGTTTTCCAAGCGATTTCCATTGCGCTGTACTTCTGCACGATAGTTGCCAACTCAGCAAAGTGTAATATGTGACGGCGGTTGATGGCGTTGAGGATTCCCTTGTCCATGCAATTGTTGCGAAACGCTGAGATCGCATCTTCGTCGCGGCAATCTTTGATCTTGTTTTTGACAAGGAGGAATCTGGCCCAAAAGTGGTGGACCGTTTCCTGGGATTGCTGTTGTGTGCTCAAGAGAGCGCTTATGTCTGGGTGGGTTGGTGGAATTAAATCCGAACCCTGACCCAATTTTGGGTCTGGAGTCCTAAGATCTTCCGGACTTAGTGGTTCGAGCTCCGGGATATCAACTGATTTTTGGAGCTTATCGTCCGACTCTATGTTCGGAGGACAAGGCGTGTCTTTCTACCATAGGTCTCCGGCTTCTCTAGGTCGGAGGTACGAACGTAGTTCGTCCTCAATATAGAGGAAGAGTTATCTTGCTCCTCGACTACCGCTATCTGGTGGGTGATCGATGGATATTTAATTTCTCTCTGGTCGGGTTTAAGCCCAATCCGATCATAGTCTGTAGCGACCCCCAAGGCGGCAATGCGATCTAGGAGTTCGTTTAAAGACGATAACTCCGTCGGATCCATCCGTTTGGCGTATTCAGAATCAACACAGAGGCGATTTTCGATGACTCGAGAGGTCATCATCGTCGGCTCAAGGGCCGAACGGTCGGTCATGATAAAATCGCCCAGCCGAAGGGTTTGGCCTGAGGCCAAAGCTCCTTCGAAGGTGATAGTTTCCTTGACAATAAGTCGAGCCATCAACCCTTTCGACGATGGCACAGTGTAACTCTCAATGAAAGCACTAGTGTTGGTGTCAAAACCGGTGGATCTCGAGTAGGGGGTCCCGAACTGTGTGTCTAAGGTCGATGGTAACAAGAGACAGGGGACACAATGTTTTACCCAGGTTCGGGCCCTCTCTATGGAGGTAATACCCTACGTCCTGCTTGATTGATCTTGATGAATATGGGTATTACAAGAGTTGATCTACCACGAGATCGTAATGGCTAAACCCTAAAGGTCTAGCTTGTATGGCTATGATAATGAGTATCTCCCCCTCCGGGCTAAGTCCTCCAGTTTATATAGACACCGGGAGGATCTAGGGTTACACAAGGTCGGTTACAAAGAAAGGAATCTACATATTCGGTCACCAAGCTTGCCTTCCACACCAAGGAGAGTCCTATCCGGACACGGGTGCAGTCTTCGGTCTTCGTATCTTCACAGCCCATCAGTCCGGCCCATGGC
Source organism: Triticum monococcum (assembly GCA_034509565.1). Classification (NCBI taxonomy): domain Eukaryota; kingdom Viridiplantae; phylum Streptophyta; class Magnoliopsida; order Poales; family Poaceae; genus Triticum; species Triticum monococcum. The sequence continues at coordinate 196,001,936 of CM067842.1, read as the reverse complement.
TAACAGGCCGGACGCTCGAGGACCCCATAGTCCAGGACTCCCTCAACTACCCCAAATACTTGGCGGATAAGAAGGATGGCAAAGTGAAAAAAGTATATATGATATACATGTTATTGATGTGTACTTTACTAGTGTTCATAGTAGCCCCTGGTTATTTGATACTGTTTCAGTAGCTATGATTAGTAACTTGAAACAGGAGTTACAGAATGAACAGAAACTAGTTGAGGGCGAGGTGACGATGTTTGTTGGAAGTGATTCCAAGGTTGATAAGATCGCCATCGCACACTCCCTTTACCTTTGGGATTAATGTTGAACCTAAAATAAATGTTATTTGGTGTTTGCGTTGAGCATAATATGATTGGATCATGTTTATTGCAACACGATTATTCATTTAAGTCAAAGAATAATTGTTATTCTGTTTACATGAATAAAACCTTCTGTGGTCATACACCCAAGGTGAAAGGTTTATTGAATCTCGATCGTAGTGATACACATATTCATAATATTGAAGCCAAAAGATGCAAGTTAATAATGATAGTGCAACTTATTTGTGGCACTGCCGTTTAGGTCATATTGGTGTAAAGCGCATGAAGAAACTCCATGCTGATGGGCTTTTGGAATCACTTGATTATGAATCACTTGATGCTTGCGAACCATGGCTCATGGGCAAGATGACTAACACTCTGTTCTCCGAAACAATGGAGTGAGCAACTGACTTACTGGAAATAATACATACCGATGTATGCGGTCCGATAAGTGTTGAGGCTCGCGGTGGGTATCGTTACTTTCTGACCTTCACAGGTGATTTGAGCAGATATGGGTATATCTACTTGATGAAACATAAGTCTGAAACATTTGAAAAGTTCAAAGAATTTCAGAGTGAAGTGGAAAATCATCGTAACAAGAAAATAAAGTTTCTATGATCTGATCATGGAGGTGAATATTTGAGTTACGAGTTTGGTCTTCATTTGAAACAATGTGGAATAGTTTCGCAACTCACGCCACCTGGAACACCACAGCGTAATGGTGTGTCCGAACATCGTAACCGTACTTCATTAGATATGGTGTGATCTATGATGTCAATTACCGATTTACCACTATCATTTTGGGGTTATGCATTAGAGATAGCTACATTCACGTTAAATAGGGCACCATTTAAATCCGTTGAGACGACACCATATGAACTATGGTTTGGCAAGAAACCTAAGTTGTCATTTCTTAAAGTTTGGGGTTGCGATGCTTATGTGAAAAAGTTTCAATCTGATAAGCTCAAACCCAAATCGGAGAAGTGTGTCTTCATAGGATACCCAAAAGAAACTGTTGGGTACACCTTCTATCACAGATCCGAAGGCAAGATCTTTCTTGCTAAGAGTGGATCCTTTCTAGATAAGGAGTTTCTCTCGAAAGAAGTAAGTGGGAGGAAAGTAGAACTTGATGAGGTAATTGTACCTTCTCTCGAATTGGAAAGTAGCTCATCACTAAAATCAGTTCCAGTGATGCCTACACCAATTAGTGGGGAAGTTAATGATGATGATCATGAAACTTCAGATCAAGTTACTACCGAACCTCGTAGGTTAACCAGAGTACATTCTGCACCAGAGTGGTACAATAATCCTGTTCTGGAAGTCATGTTACTAGACCATGACGAACCTACGAACTATGAGGAAGCGATGATGAGCCCAGATTCTATGAAATGGCTTAAGGCCATGAAGTCTGATATGGGATCCATGTATGAGAACAAAGTATGGACTTTGATTGACTTGCCCGATGATCGGTGAGCCATTCAGAATAAATGGATCTTCAAGAGGAAGACGGACGCTGATAGTAGTGTTACTATATACAAAGCTCGAATTGTCGCAAAAGGTTTTCGACAAGTTCAAGATGTTGACTACGATGAGATTTTCTCACTCGTAGCGATGCTTAAGTCTGTCTGAATCATGTTAGCAATTGCCACATTTTATGAAATCTGGCAAATGGATGTCAAAACTGCATTCCTTAATGGATTTATTAAAAAGAGTTGTATATGATGCAACAAGAAGGTTTTGTCAATCCTAAAGGTGCTAACAAAGTGTGCAAGCTACAGCGATCCATCTATGGACTGGTGCAAGCATCTCAGAGTTGGAATATATGCTTTGATAAAGTGATCAAAGCATATGGTTTTATACAAACTTGCGGTGAAGCTTGTATTTACAAGAAAGTGAGTGGGAGCACTACAACCTTTCTGATAAGTATATGTGAATGACATATTGTTGATCAGAAATGATGTAGAATTTTTTGTAAAGCGTAAAGGAGTTTTTCAAAGAAAGACCTCGGTGAAGCTACTTACATATTGAGCATAAAGATCTATAGATATAGAACAAGACGCTTGATAAAAAATTTCAGTGAGTACATACCTTGACAAGTTTTTGAAGTAGTTCAAAATGGAACAGTCAAAGAAGGAGTTCTTGCCTGTGTTGCAAGGTGTGAAGTTGAGTAAAGACTCAAAAAAATCCGACCATGGCAGAAAATAGAAAGAGAATGAAAATTCATTACCTATGCCTCAGCCATAGGTTCTATAAAGTATGATATGCTGTGTACCAGACCTATTGTGTACCTCACCAAGAGTTTGGATAGAGGGTACAATAGTGATCCAAGAGTGGATCACTGGACATCGTTCAAAATTATCCTTAGTGGAATAAGGATATGTTTCTCGGTTATGGAGGTGACAAAAAGTTTGTCATAAAGAGTTGTGTCGATGCAAGTTTTGGCACCGATCTAGATGACTCTGAGTCTCAATCTGGATACATATTGAAAGTGGGAGCAATTAGCTAGAGTAGCTCCGTGTAGAGCATTGTAGACATAGAAAAATTTGCAAAATACACATGGCTCTGAATGTGGCAGACCCATTGACTAAATTTCTCTCACAAGCAAAACATGATCACTCTTTGGGTGTTAATAACATAGCGATGTGAACTAGATTATTGACTCTAGTAAACCCTTTGGGTATTAGTCACATGGAGATGTGAACTAATCAAATAAAGATGTGAACTATTGGTGTTAAATCACATGACGATGTGAACTAGATTATTGACTCTAGTGCAAGTGGGAGACTGAAGGAAATATGACCTAGAGGCAATAATAAAGTTGTTATTTATATTTCCTTATATCATGATAAATTTTTATTATTCATGATAAATTGTATTAACCGGAAACTTGACACATGTGTGAATACATAGACAAAAGAGTGTCCCTAGTATGCCTCTACTTGACTAGCTCATTAATCAAAGATGGTTAAGTTTCCTAGCCATAGACATGAGTTGTCATTTGATGAACGAGATCACATCATTAGAGAATGATGTGATGGACAAGACCCATCTGTTAGCTTAGCATAAATGATCATTTAGTTTTATTGCTATTGCTTTCATCATGACTTATACATGTTCCTCTGACTATGATATTATGCAACTCCTGAATACCGGAGGAACACCTTGTGTGCTAACAAACGTCACAAGGTAACTGGGTGATTATAAAGATTCTCTACAGGTGTGTCCGATGGTGTTTGTAGAGTTGGCATAGATCGAGATTAGGATTTATCACTCTGATTGTCGGAGAGGTATCTCTGGGCCCTCTCGATAATGCACATCACTATAAGCCTTGCAAGAAATGTGACTAATGAGTTAGTTGCGGGATGTTGCATTACGGAACGAGTAAAGAGACTTGCCAGTAACGAGATTGAACTAGGTATGATGATACCGACGATCGAATCTCGGGCAAGTAACATACCAATGACAAAGGAAACAACGTATGTTGTTATGCGGTTTGACCGATAAAGATCTTCGTACAATATGTAGGTGTAACACCCCGGATGTAATTTACCTTATATGTATCCCAACTCTTGCCGTTTCCAGCGTTAAGTTATTTTATTTTCCTCGGGTTCGGGTTTTTGTCTCCGTGTGTTGTTGCCTTTGTCATGCATCTCATATCATGTCATCATGTGCATTGCATTTGCATACGTGTTCGTCTCATGCATCCGAGCATTTTCCCCGTTGTCTGTTTTGCATTCCGGCGCTCCTATCTCCTCCGGTGCTCCTTTCTACCTCTTTTCGTGTGTAGGATTAGACATTTCCGGATTGGACCGAGACTTGTCATGCGGCCTTGGTTTACTACCAGTAGACCGCCTGTCAAGTTTCGTACCAGTTGGACTTCGTTTGATACTCCAACGGTTAACCGAGGGACCGAGAAGACCTCGTTTGTGTTGCAGCCCAACACCCTTCCAATTTGGCCCAAAACCCACATAAACCTCTTCTATCGTCTAGAGCGTTCGATCACGATTGCGTGGCCGAAAACGGCACTCCATTTGGAGCTTCCTAGCTCCCTCTATGCCTATAAATAGATCCTCCTCCGAAATCCCGGGTCTCCTCTCCCCCCTAACCCTAATTTTCCCTCGCGCCGCGCCGGACGTGTCCGAATCCGGCCGGACGAACCCGCCGCCGTCGACCGCAGCCAATCCTCGTGCGCCACATGGCGTCGCTGGCCGCCTCCCGCGCGAGGCCCGCTCGGCCCGCACCGGGCCCTCTCCACCGCGCGCCCGGGCCGCCTCCTCTCACCCCGCGCCGCCTGGGGAGCCCGAGCCGCCGCCGCACTCCGACGCCGGCCGCCGCAGCGCCATTGCCGATGCCGCCGCACTCCGACGCCGACGTCCTCCGCCACCACTCCGCCGTGGCAAGCTTCGTCGCCCGGTGCCGCCACCGCACCGGCAAGCTCCGGCCTCCCTCGTCGCCGGCGTCCTCTCCCTCCTCCTCCGCAGATTCCGGCGAGGCTCCGGCCACCGCAGCCCCATTTTTCGGCGACCTCGACCTTGAGCTGCTACAGTGTCTTCGCCAGATCCGGATCGGGAGCTACAGCAAACCCTAGATCCGGGGTTGACTTTCCCTCGCGCTTAATTATTTTTTTGCAATTTTCATCATGTCGTAACTCCGCATCCGTAGGTCCGATTTGCGCGTGTAGCATATCAAATGTTCGTCTCAGAGAGTACATCATTTCATCTCATTGCATCATTTTAATTTGAGCTCATCTTGATGCCCGAAATGCTGTTGGAAGAGGGCTATATGATAAAATTGTCAGATCTGTTTCATCAAATAGCTATTTTTCATTTTTGCCATGTTTAATGTGTGCATGATATGCTCCTGAGCTCTACATGAGTTTTGTTATATGACATGCCATCTTTACAGAGGTGCTTACCATGTATTTTTGTGATATGTATGGTGACTAGCACAAGCTTGCAAAGTAGTGCAATCGGTAATGCTGATTTCAGAGACTTAGAATTTCTCTAAGTCCTTGTTCTGATTTTGTCATTATGCCATATGTTCATGTTGTTTCCGAGTGATCCGTGCCTTTTTTGAGGATGATCAGTAAGGATGATTTGTTAACATTGTGGTGCTCTATCCATACTTGTCTTTGTTAGCATTTATGGAGCACCCTAGCTTGAGTCAATCGAGCTCTACTTTTGCTATTTCGTGAATCCTGGCAGATTGTTGACTTGTTAGCGATTCTGCCGAGGATGTTGCTAGTGATCCATGCATGCTATGTTATTGTTCTTGCCATGTATAGCTTATATGCCATGTATTCTTGATGGTTGTATGATTAGTTTGACATGCCATGCTCTGTAGTGAGTGCATCGAGCTCGTAAACATGCCTACTCGTTAACAGATTTGCATGCTCCAGTTTTTCACTAAGTCTGTAATCTGATTATGTTTTTCACTAAATCTGTAATCTGGTTATGTTTTTGCCATGTTCACATGCTTGCAGTTGTATTTTATGATCCCTTTTGGCTCAAGGTCACTAAGGGACTTTTGTTAAGTGCTTTGAGTAGCTTCATACCATGCCTTGCTTTGCCATGTTACATTCCTGTAGCATATAGTTTTCATGCTCCAAAGTGTGCTATCTGATGTTAAATTCCAGACTTGTGTTAATTTCACCAAGTCTGAAACCTGTTTATCATTTGCACGTTTGCCATGCTTGTTTGAACCTGTTAATGGATGAATTGGCCATAGCTCAGTGTTCATATTTTGTCAAGCATCATGAGTGGATCCCTGCCATGTATTTTGTTGTCATGTTTGAGTGCTGTAGCATAATTATCTTGATGCTTTTAGATGGCTACTTGCTGATTATCGCAGACCGGTGCCATATTTGTTTTGCTTGCCATTTCCAAACCGTGCATCCAATTCTGGTGATCTTTATATCGATTTCAACCAAAATCACCTCACATTTCCAGTGGCACTCTTGGATTTCCAAGTTGAGGCCAGTTTCAATCATTCCTTGTCAAATCTTGCATATGCATCACATACCGCATCCCGCATAGCATACCATGTTTGCATCACGTTGTTCGAGCATTGCACGTGGTTGATTGTGTTCCTTTTGCTTGTTTGTCTTGTTTGGGTAGAGCCGGGAGACGAGTTCGCTAACGAGGATCCCGTTGAGTTTGCTTACGAGGATCAAGTCAACTCTGACAACTTTGCAGGCAAGATGATCATACCCTTGAAATCACTTCTATCTTTGCTTGCTAGATGCTCGCTCTTTTGCTATGCCTATGCTACGATGCCTACCACTTGATTATCATGCCTCCCAAATTGCCATGTCAAACCTCTAACTCTCCATGTCCTAGCAAACCGTTGATTGGCTATGTTACCGCTTTGCTCAGCCCCTCTTATAGCGTTGCTAGTTGCAGGTGAAGATTGGAGATCGTTCCTTGTTGGAACATTGTTTATTATTGGGATATCACCATATTATCTTGTTTATCTTAATGCACCTATATACTTGGTAAAGGGTGGAAGGCTCAGCCTTTTGCCTAGTGTTTTGTTCCACTCTTGCCACCCTAGTTTCCGTCATATCGGTGTTATGTTCCCGGATTTTGCGTTCCTTACGCGCTTGGGTGATAATGGGAACCCCTTGATAGTTCGCCTTGAATAAAACTCCTCCAGCAATGCCCAACCTTGGTTTTACCATTTGCCACCTAGCCTCTTTTTCCCTTGGGTTTCCGGAGCCCGAGGGTAATCTTTATTTAAACCCCCCTGGGTCAGTGCTCCTCTGAGTGTTGGTCCGAACTGGGCAGCCTGCGGGGCCACCTCGAGGAAACTCGAGGGTTGGTTTTACTCGTAGCTTGACCTATCTGAGTGTGCCCTAAGAACGAGATATGTGCAACTCCTATCGGGATTTGTCGGCACATTCGTGCGGTGTTGCTGGACTTGTTTTACCATTGTCGAGGATGTCTTGTAGAATCGGGATGCCGAGTCTGATCGGAATGTCTCGGGAGAAGGAATATCCTTTGTTGATCGTGAAAGCTTGTGATGGGCTAAGTTGGGACTCCCCTGTAGGGATTTGAACTTTCGAAAGCTGTGCCCGCGGTTATGGGCAGATGGGAATTTGTTAATGTCCGATTGTAGATAACATGAAACTTAACTTAATTAAAATGAATCAACCGCGTGTGTAACCGTGATGGTCTCTTCTCGGCGGAATCCGGGAAGTGAACACGGTGTTGGAGTAATGCTTGACATAGGATGCTATAGGATCACTTCCTGATCATAGTTCTTCGTTCGTGCTTTGCCTTCTCTTCTCGCTCTCTTTTGCGAACAGGTTAGCCACCATATATGCTAGTCGCTTGCTGTAGATCCACATATTACCTTGCCTTACCTATAAGCTTAAATAGTCTTGATCGCGAGGGTGCGAGATTGCTGAGTCCCCTTGACTCACAGTTTACTTCCAAAACCAGATGCAGGGACCGATGATACCGTTCCAGATGATGCGCTTGAGCTCAAGTGGGAGTTCGATGAAGACTCCAGTGTTACTATGTGTCTTTCCCTGATGATCAGTAGTGGTGCCCAGTTGGGACCATCGGGGACCATGTCGCTTGTTGGGGTTGATCTTTTATTTTAGTACCGTAGTCAGACCATGAGTGTATTGGAGGATTGTAATGATATTCATGTATTTGTGTGGCGTGGCGAGTGTAAGCCAACTATGTATCCTTTCCCCTTTTATATATCTATTTACATGGGTTGTTCTGAAGATTACCTTACTTGCGACATTGCTTTCAATGCGGTTATGACTCTAAATCGTGCTTCGACACGTAGGAGATATAGCCGCATCAAGGGCGTTACAGTAGGAGCCAATATGAGCATCCAGGTTCCGATGTTGGTTATTGACCGTAGATGTGTCTCGGTCATGTCTACATAGTTCTCAAACCCGTAGGGTCCGCACGCTTAACATTCGATGACGATTTGTATTATGAGTTATGTGATTTGATGTACCGAAGGTTGTTCGGAGTCCCAAATGAGATCACGAACATGACGAGGAGTCTCAAAATGGTCGAGACGTAACGATCGATATATTAGAAGGCTATATTCGGACATCGGAAAGGTTCCAAGTGATTCGGGTATTTTTCGGAGTACTGGAAAGTTACGGAAATTCGTTGGGGGAGTAGTGGGCCTTAATGGGCCATACGGGAAAGGAGAGAAGAGCCTCAAGGGTTAGCCGCGTGCCCCCCTGCTACCTCTCGATCACTGCATTGGTTTTTCCTTGAAGAGGAAAGGCTGATGCAGCAAAGTAGCATAAGTATTTCCCTCAGTTTTTTCGAACCAATGTATCAATCCAGTAGGAGACTACAAGCAAGTCCCTCGTACCTATACAAACAAATAAGAACCTCGCAACCAACACGATAAAGGGGTTGTCAATCCCTTCACGGTCACTTACGAGAGTGAGATCTGATAGAGGTAATAAGATAAATATTTTTGGTATTTTTATGATATAGATAGGAAAATAAAGATTGCAAAATAAAATAGAATGGAAACTTTATATGATAAAAGATAGACCTGGGGGCCATAGGTTTCACTAGTGGCTTCTCTCGAGATAGCATAAGTATTACGGTGGGTCAACAAATTACTGTCAAGCAATTGATAGAAAAGTGCATAATTATGAGAATATCTAGGCATGATCATGTATATAGGCATCACGTCCGCGACAAGTAGACCAAAACGATTCTGCATCTACTACTATTACTCCACACATCGACCGCTATCCAGCATGCATCTAGAGTATTAAGTTCATAAGAACAGAGTAGCGCATTAGGCAAGATGACATGATGTAGAGGGATAAACTCAAGCAATATGATATAAACCCTATATTTTTATCCTCGGTGGCAACAATACAATACGTGCCTTGCTGCCCCTGCTGTCACTGGGAAAGGATACCGCAAGATTGAACCCAAAGCTAAGCACTTCTCCCATTGCAAGAAAGATCAATCTAGTAGGCCAAACCAAACTGATAATTCAAAGAGACTTGCAAACATAACCAATCATACATAAAAGATTTTAGAGAAGAATCAAATATTGTTCATAGATAAACTTGATCATAAACCCACAATTCATCGGATCTCGACAAACACACCGCAAAAAGAATTACATCAAATAGATCTCCAAGAAGATCGAGGAGAACATTGTATTGAGATCCAAAGAGAGAGAAGAAGCCATCTAGCTAATAACTATGGACCCGAAGGTCTGTGGTAAACTACTCACACATCACCAGAGAGGCTATGGTGTTGATGTAGAAGCCCTCCGTGATTGATTCCCCCTCCGGCTGAGCTCCGAAAAAGGCCCCAAGATGTGATTTCTTGGGTAAAGAAGGTTGCGGCGGTGGAAATAGGGTTTCGTGGTGCTCCTGGATGTTTTTGGGGTATATGGGTATATATAGGAGGAAGAAGTAGGTCGGTGGAGCTACGAGGGGCCCACGAGGGTGGGGGTGCGCCTAGGGGGGCAGGCGCACCTCCCTACCTCGTGGCTCCCTCGTTTCTTTCTTGACGTCCACTCCAAGTCCCATGTATCACGTTTGTTCCAAAAATAACTCTCCCGAAGGTTTCATTCTGTTTGGATTCCATTTGATATTCCTTTTCTGCGAAACACTGAAATGGGCAAAAAAACAACAATTTGCACGGGGCCTTGGGTTAGTAGGTTAGTCCCAAAATAATATAAAAGTGTATAAATAAGCCCATTAACATCCAAAATAGATAATATAATAGCATGGAAAAATCAAAAAGTATAGATACGTTGGAGACGTATCAAGCATCCCCAAGCTTAATTCCTGCTTGTTCTCGAGTAGGTAAATGATAAAAATAGAATTTTTGATGTGGAATGCTACCTAGCATATTTCTCAATGTAATTTTATTTATTGTGGCATGAATGTTTAGATCTGAAAGATTCAAGACAAAAATTTAATATTGACATAAAAATAATAATACTTCAAGCATACTAACTAAGCAATCATGTCTTCTCAAAATAACATGGCAAAAGAAAGGTCATCCCTACATAATCATATAGTTTGGTCATGCTCCATTTTGGTCGCACAAGAATGCTCTCATCATGCACAACCCCGATGATAAGCCAAGCAATTGTTTCATACTTTAGTAATCTCAAACTTTTTTCAACTTTCACGCAATACATGAGCGTGAGCCATGGATATAGCACTATGGGTGGAATAGAATATGATGATGGGGGTTATGTGGAGAAGACAAAAAAGGAGAAAGTCTCACATCGACGCGGCTAATCAACGGGCTAGGGAGATGCCCATCAATTGATGTCAATGCAAGGAGTAGGGATTGCCATGCAACGGATGCACTAGAGCTATAAATGTATGAAAGCTCGACAAGAGAAACTAAGTGGGTGTGCATCCAACTTTCTTGCTCACGAAGACCTAGGGAATTTGAGGAAGCCCATTGTTGGAATATACAAGCCAGGTTCTATAATGAAAAATTCCCACTAGTACATGAAAGTGACAAAACAAGAGACTCTCTATCATAAAGATCATGGTGCTACCTAAGTGTGGAAAAAGAGGATAGTAGCATTGTCCCTTTTATTTCTTCTTTTTTTTCCTTTTTTTCTTTTTTTGGGGCCTTTCTTTTTTGGGCCTTTCTCTTTTTTTGGGACAATGCTCTATTAATGATGATCATCACACTTCTATTTATTTACAACTCAATGATTACAACTCGATACTAGAACAAAATATGACTCTATATGAATGCCTTTGACGGTGTACCGGGAAGGGCAATGAATCAAGAGTGACATGTATGATAAATTATGCATGGTGACTTTGCCACAAATACGATGTCAACTGCAAGATCATGCAAAGCAATATGACAATGATGAAGCATGTCATGAATGAAACGGTGGAAAGTTGCATGGCAATATATCTCGGAATGGCTATGGAAATGCCATATAGGTAGGTATGGTGGCAGTTTTGAGGAAGATATAAGGAGGCTTATGTGTGATAGAGCGTATCATATCATGGGGTTTGGATGCACCGGCGAAGTTTGCACCAACTCTCAAGGTGAGAAAGGGCAATGCACGGTACCGAAGAGGCTAGCAATGATGGAAAGGTGAGAGTGAGTATAATCCATGGACTCAACATTAGTCATAAAGAACTCACATACTTATTGCAAAAATCTACAAGTCATCAAAAACCAAGCATTACGTGCATGCTCCTAAGGGGATAGATTGGTAGGAAAAGACCATCGCTCGTCCCCGACCGCCACTCATAAGGAAGACAATCAAATAACACCTCATGTTTCAAATTTGTTACACAACGGTTATCATACGTGCATGCTACGGGACTTGCAATCCTCAACACAAGTATTTCTCAAATTCACAACTACTCAACTAGCACACTCTAATATCACCATCATTATATCTCAAAACAATTATCAAGTATCAAACTTCTCATAGTATTCAATGCACTTTCTATGATAGTTTTTATTATACCCATCTTGGATGCCTATCATATTAGGACGAATTTCATAACCAAAGCAAATTACCATGCTGTTCTAAAGGACTCTCAAAATAATATAAGTGAATCATGAGAGATCAATAATTTCTATAAAATAAAACCACCACCGTGCTCTAAAAGATATAAGTGAAGCACTAGAGCAAAATTATCTAGCTCAAAAGATATAAGTGAAGCACATAGAGTATTCTAATAAATTCCAATTCATGTGTGTGTCTCCCAAAAGGTGTGTACAGCAAGGATGATTGTGGTAAACTAAAAATCAAAGACTCAAATCATACAAGACGCTCCAAGCAAAACACATATCATGTGGTGAATAAAAATATAGCCTCAAGTAAAGTTACCGATGGAAGAAGGCGAAAGAGGGGATGCCTTCCGGGGCATACCCAAGCTTAGGCTTTTGTCTTTCCTTGAATTTTACCTTGGGGTGCCTTGGGAATCCCCAATCTTAGGCTCTTGCCACTCCTTATTCCATAATCCATCAAATCTTTACCCAAAACTTGAAAACTTCACAACACAAAACTCAACTGAAAATCTCATGAGCTCCGTTAGTATAAGAAAACAAAACACCACTTAAGGTATTGTAATGAACTCATTCTTTATTTATATTGGTGTTAAACATACTGTATTCCAACTTCTCTATGGTTCATACCCTCCGATACTAGCCATAGATGACTCAAAATAAGCAAACAACACACGAAAAATAGAATCTATCAAAAACAGAAAAGTCTGTAGTAATCTCTAGGTTTCGAATACTTCGGTAACCCCAAAAATTCTGAAATAAATTGTTGGACGTGAGGAACTTGTCTATTAATCATCTTCAAAAAGAATCAACCTAATCGCACTCTCCAGTAAAAAATGGCAGCAAATCTCGTGAGCGCTAAAGTTTCTGTTTTTTACAGCAAGATCGCTAAAACTTCCCCCAAGTCTTCCCAAAGTTTCTACTTGGCACAAACACTAATTAAAAGCATAAAACCACATCTAAACAGAGGCTATATGAATTATTTATTACTAAACATAACCAAAAAGTAAGAAACAAAAATAAAATTGGGTTGCCTCCCAACAAGCGCTATCGTTTAACGCCCCTAGCTAGGCATAAAAGCAAGAATAGATCTAGGTATTATCATCTTTGGTATGCAATCCATAAGTGGATCTCATAATAGATTGATAAGGTAATTTAATTTTCTTTCTAGGAAAGTGTTTAATGCCCTTCCTTAAAGGAAATTGGAATATAATATTCCCTTCTTTCATATCAATAATTGCACCAATCATTCTAAGTAAAGGTCTACCAAGAATAATAGGACATGAAGGATTGCAATCAATATCAAGAACAATGAAATATACGGGCACATGATTCCTATTTGCAACAATAAGAACATCATTAATCCTTCCCATAGGTTTCTTAATAGTGGAATCCACGCGATGCAAATTTAAAGAACAATCATCAAATTCACGGAAACCTAACACATCACAGAAAGTTTTTGGAATCATGGAAACGCTAGCATCCAAATCACATAAAGCATAGCATTCATGATCTTTAATTTTAATTTTAATAGTAGGTTCCCACTCATCATGAAGTTTTTTAGGAATATAAACTTCTAATTCAAGCTTTTCTTCGTAAAATTGCATTAAAGCATCAACGATATGTTTGGTAAAAGCTTTATTTTGACTATAAGCATGCGGAGAATTTAGCACGGATTGCAACAAGGAAATACAATCTATCAAAGGGAAATTATCATAATTAAATTCCTTGAAATCTAAAATAGTGGGTTCATTGCTATGTAAAGTTTGACCTCTCCAATCCCACTTTTACCAATTTTTGCATCAAGATCTAAAAACTCCGAATCATTGGGACGCCTTTTAACTAAAGTTGACTCATCTCCAGTCCCATAATTATCAAGATTCATATTGCAAAACAAAGATTTAATAGGAGACACATCAATCACTTTTAGATCTTCATCCTTATTATCATCAAATTCTTCCGGTTTGGTGGCCATCTTATTAACTAAGGTGGCTTGCTTATCCGAAATTTGGGCTATCAAGTTTTCAAGATGATCGAACTGAGATTTCAGACCATAAAATTCTTTGGACATATCATCGAACTCTTTATTCATGTATCCCATAAAACTTTTTTGTTCTTTAAGCTTGTTTCTGAAGAAATTATTATGCTCAAACTATAAGGACATAAAACTTCTAACATTGTTTTCAATTTCTTCCAATCTTCTAAGGTGAGGATCAACACTTTTTGGTAAAGCCATCGTGGCAAACAATACAACACACAAGCAAGCAAGAGGCAAACAAAAAGAGGCAAACAGAAAAAGAGGGCGAATAAAACAACAAGGGTGAAGTGGGGAGAGGAAAACGAGAGGCAAATGGCAAATAATGTAATGCGAGGGATAAGAGTTTGTGATGGGTACTTGGTATGTCTTGACTTGTGCATAGATCTCCTCGGCAACGGCGCCAGAAATGTCTTGTTGATGGGAGATCAAATCTTGACTTGACTTGGTGCAACCTCCCCGACAACGACGCCAGAAATCCTTCTTGCTACCTCTTGAGCACTGCGTTAGTTTTCCCTTGAAGAGGAAAGGGTGATGCAGCAAAGTAGCGTAAGTATTTTCCTCGGTTTTTGAGAACCAAGGTATCAATCCAGTAGGAGACTACACGCAAGTCCCTCGTACCTACACAAACAAATAAGAACCTCGCAACCAACACGATAAAGGGGTTGTCAATCCCTTCACGGTCACTTACAAGAATGAGATCTGATAGAGATAATAAGATAAATATTTTTTGGTATTTTTATGATACAGATAGGAAAATAAAGATTGCAAAATAAAATAGATTGGAAACTTGATATGATAAAAGATAGACCCGGGGGCCATAGGTTTCACTAGTGGCTTCTCTCAAGATAGCATAAGTATTACGGTGGGTGAACAAATTACTGTCGAGCAATTGATAGAAAAGTGCATAATTATGAGAATATCTAGGCATGATCACGTATATAGGCATCATGTCTGCGACAAGTAGACCGAAACGATTCTGCATCTACTACTATTACTCCACACATCGACCGCTATCCAGCATGCATCTAGAGTATTAAGTTCATAAGAACAGAGTAACGCATTAGGCAAGATGACATGATGTAGAGGGATAAACTCAAGCAATATGATATAAACCCTATATTTTTATCCTCGATGGCAACAATACAATACGTGCCTTGCTGCCCCTGCTATCACTGGGAAAGGATACTGCAAGATTGAACCCAAAGCTAAGCACTTCTCCCATTGCAAGAAAGATCAATCTAGTAGGCCAAACCAAACTGATAATTCAAAGAGACTTGCAAACATAACCAATCATACATAAAAGATTTCAGAGAAGAATCAAATATTGTTCATAGATAAACTTGATCATAAACCCACAATTCATCGGATCTCGACAAACACACCGCAAAAAGAGTTACATCAAATAGATCTCCAAGAAGATCGAGGAGAACATTGTATTGAGATCCAAAGAGAGAGAAGAAGCCATCTAGCTAATAACTATGGACCCGAAGGTCTGTGGTAAACTACTCACACATCATCGGAGAGGCTATGGTGTTGATGTAGAAGCCCTCCGTGATTGATTCCCCCTCCGGCTGAGCTCCGAAAAAGGCCCCAAGATGTGATCTCTTGGGTACAGAAGATTGCGGCGGTGGAAATAGGGTTTCGTGGTGCTCCTGGATGTTTTCGGGGTATATATATAGGAGGAAGAAGTAGGTCGGTGGAGCTGCGAGGGGCCCACGAGGGTGGGGGCGCGCCCCCCTGCCTCGTGGCCACCTCATTTCTTTCTTGACGTCTACTCCAAGTCCCCTGGATCATGTTTGTTTCAAAAATAACTCTCCCGAAGGTTTCATTCCGTTTGGATTCCGTTTGATATACCTTTTCTGCGAAACACTGAAATAGGCAAAAAAACAGCAATTTGCATTGGGCCTTGGGTTAGTAGGTTAGTCCCAAAAATAATATAGAAGTGTATAAATAAGCCCATTAACATCCAAAATAGATAATATAATAGCATGGAACAATCAAAAATTATAGATACGTTGGAGACGTATCACCCCCCATGGCAAGTCCGAATTGGACTAGGGAGGGGGCTGCGCCCCCTCTCTTTCCTCCTCCCTCTCCTACTCCTTCCCTCTCTCCCCTCTTGGAAAAGGAAGGGGACTCCAACTAGGATGAGGAATCCTAGTTGGACTCCCCCTATAGGCGCGCCCCTCCTAGGCCGGCCTCCTCCTCCTCCCTCCTTTATATACGTGGGCAAGGGGCACCCCAAAGGCACTCCAAGATTTGTCTTCGCTGTGTGGGGTGCCCCCTCCACAGTTACACACCTTGGTCATATCGTCGTAGTGCTTAGGCGAAGCCCGGCGCTGGTAACTTCATCATCACCGTCGCCACGCCGTCGTGCTGAAGGAACTCTCCTTCGGCCTCAACTGGATCAAGAGCCCGAGGGACGTCATCGAGCTGAATGTGTGCTGAACACGGAGGTGTCGTATGTTCGGTACTTGGATTGGTTGGATCGCGAAGACGTTCGACTACATCAACCGCGTTACTAAACGCTTCTGCGTTTGGTCTACGAGGGTACGTAGACACACTCTCCCCTATCGTTGTTATGCATCTCCTAGATAGATCTTGCGTGATCGTAGGTAAAAATTTTGAAATACTGCATTCCCCAACAGGAAATGGCACACGCGAGCGTTGCCGCTGCCAGCATCGGCAAGCAGAGCAGGGATTTCGCCCTGGCCAAGTCTGAACAATCCCACATCCGTCAGGTTGAGATCAGGAGCCGAGGAAGTCAACATGTAGGTCGAAGTTGCCACCACATGGAGGGAAGCTGCGGGCACACGTGCTTCGGATCTGACGATTGGATGAGGCAAAGAGGTGGACGGGGCAGGGAAGGCGACGGAAGCTGGCATAGAAGGGTGGCCCCGCAAGTAGGCCAAGACCTGGAAGGAATGCAGATCCGAGCCATGGGACGGATCCGCCGAGACACCAGCAAGCTGATGAGGCTGGAAGGGGCACAGCCAACGAGGGCGCCGGGGACGGAGCCGCATGAGCAGGGGTGCTGGCAAACCGAAGACACTGGAAAGTGCAGGTCTTGGGCGGCCGGACCGGAGTGATACGTCTCCAACTTATCTATATTTTTTTATTGTTCCATGATATTATATTATCGGTTTTTGATGTTTTATATGCATTAATATGCTATTTTATATTATTTTTGGGACTAACCTATTAACCTAAAGCCCAGTGACAGTTCTTGGTTTTTCCCTGTTTTTGAGTTTCACAAAAAAGAATACCAAATGGAGTCCAAACGGAATAAAACCTTTGCGATGATTTTTCTTGGACCAGAAGACAACCAGGAGACTTGGAGATGAAGTCAGAGGAGCCACGAGGCGGCCACAAGGACGGAGGGCGCGCCCCCACCCTTGTGGGCCCCTCGTGCACCTCCCGACCTAATTCTTTCTCCTATATATTCCCATATATTCCCAAACCACCAGAGGCATCCACGAAAAGACTTTTCCACCACCGCAACCTTCTATACCCGTGAGATCCAATCTAGGGACCTTCTCCAGCACCCTGTCGAAGGAGGATTCGATCACGGAGGGCTTCTACATCAACTCTATTGCTCTTCCGATGAAGCATGAGTAGTTTACCACAGACCTACGGGTCCATAACTAGTACCTAGATGGCTTCTTCTCTCTCTCTCTCTTTGATTCTCAATACCATGTTCTCCTCGATGTTCTTGGAGATCTATTCGATGTAATACTTTTTTGCGTTGTGTTTGCCGAGATCCGATGAATTGTGGTTTTATGATCAGCTTATCTATGAATATTATTTGAATCTTCTCTGAATTCTTTTATGCATGATTTGATATCTTTGTAATTCTCTTCGAGCAATCGGTTTGGTTTGGCCAACTAGATCGGTTTTTCTTGCAATGGGAGAAGTACTTAGCTTTGAGTTCAATCTTGCGGTGTCCTTTCCCAGTGACAGTAGGGCAGCAAGGCACGTATTGTATTGTTGCCATCGAGGATAAAAAGATGGGGTTTTCGTCATATTGCTTGAGTTAATTCCTCTACATCATGTCATATTGCTTGAGTTAGTTCCTCTACATCATGTCATCTTGCTTAATGCGTTACTCCGATCTTATGAACTTAATACTCTAGATGCATGCTGGATAGTGGTCGATGTGTGGAGTAATAGTAGTAGATGCAGAATCGTTTCGGACTACTTGACAGAGACATGGTGTCTATATTCATGATCATTGCCTTAGAAATCGTCATAACTTTGCGTTTTTCTATCAATTGCTCGGCAATAATTTGTTCACCCACCGTATTATTTACTATCTTGAGAGAAGCCTCTAGTGAAACCTATGGCCCCCAGTTCTATTTTCCATCATATAAGTTTCCGGTCTACTATTTTCCATCATATTAGTTTCTGATCTACTATTTCGCAATCTTTTACTTTCCGGTCTGTAAACCAAAAATACCAAAAATATTTACTTTATGGTTTATCTATCTCTATGAGATCTCACTTTTGCAAGTAACCATGAAGGGATTGAGAACCCCTTTATCGCGTTGGGTGCAAGTTGTTTGATTGTTTGTGCAGGTATTCTATGATTTGTGCGTTGTCTCCTATTGGATTGATACCTTGGTTCTCAAACTGAGGGAAATACTTATCTCTATTTTGCTGCATCACCCTTTCCTCTTAAAGGGAAAAACCAATGCAAGCTCAAGAAGTAGCACGGAGCCACACTAGCGAGGACCAGCGAACCGAAGAAGCTGGAGAGGAACACAGCCTTCGAAGCGGCAGGGCCGGAGCCGCGCCGGCCGAGGACGTTGTCAAGCGAGGCACCTGGAGTGCGCAGGTCCTGCTGCCGCTGCCTCGCGCCCACATCACAGGGGACGCCACCAGGGAACGGCACGGGTCCAACCTCGCCACGCGATGGGGGCGCCACCCAGCCGGGACAGCACCACCACGGGAGAGGACGACAGCCGCCGCCGTCGGGGAGTCGCCTTCGAGATCCAGGCCGTGCCGACGAGCCAAAACCACACGCGCGCGAGGGGGATGCCACCCAACTGGGACCAACATCACCGCGGGTGAGGAGCCGTCTGTCGGGATCCAGGTCGTGCCGGAGGCACCATGGCCGCAGCACACCGCAGGGCGGGGGGTGGAAGCTCGTCGTGGGAGGGCTGGGCCTGGCCATGTCGCCCCGCCGCCACCATCCCGGGAACAGGTGCGGGCTTCGCCGGTCGTTCCTCCGGTGGCGGTGAGGTGGGGAGGGGACTGGGCCGCTCGATCTAGGAGGGACGCAAGGTGGGGAGCTACAAGATTGTTCCACCGGCCCCTTTCCGATGCTTGCGTCAGTCAGATGAGTTGGTATGGGGTTGGCTTGGTTTAGGATGAGCAGACCATGTTGTCTCCCCTAGAGATACTAGTAAGCTTGCACGTGCAAACGCACGTCTTGAACGTTGACCAAAGTTGGTTTTTACACAAATACAAAAGAAATGTTCCAAAAAGTATTAAGTTAAATGGGCACACAATGTTTTAATGTCGCTCAAGTTGAATTTCAAAATTGACATATTGCTGGTCATGTTGTTGCATACATATAATAATATATGTTGTTTCATCCATTAGGTGTTCAGATTTGTTGTGAAAGAAGATTAATCTTGTTATCACCCAAAAGCACCCTCACATAGAATATATAATGGCACCAAGATCTCAACACCAACATTATATTCCTAAGGCACCAAACATTCGTTGCAACTCATGTTGCCAATAAAAAAGTAAGTATCATTACAAAAAAATTGAATCGTCTAAATATTTCTCATTAAAGAAACAAATGATAATGGAAATATCATCAAGCAACGTCATCTATATGATTGCATAGCTCACCATTTGTCAGTGTATACTGCACTGAAGAAGCTACAACACCTGCACCAATGATCATGCACTCAAAGATATCATGCACAAAAATATATGCTTGAGTTATGATCCAAGAGCAAGGGTAGTGGGGATAGCAGTGCCACCTGTCAGCAGAGCCATTTCTTTCTGACTGGATCATCGCAAACTATAATCTGTTTAATTCCGCATGCTTACGGGCAGGGGTAGAACTTTTAATTGAATTCATTATTACTTCATAAATTAATATCACATCTCGTAACAATCTAATATACAGACAAAAGCAAAAGGTGGTCAAAATGAAGAAATGCCATCTACTTTGAAGCGGAATAAATTCCATCTTGAAGCCCAACTTCTGAAAGCGGTTGAAGAACTTAGAGGCCATCTTTTTTCAACATCCTAACATCACATCTCCATAGCTTCACGCATATCAGATTTTGCAATACAACCATATTTATCTAAGAATTGTTAATTGTGTTAAAGCAAGATCTGCAAATGGATAAATCAATAGTTTATTCATTTCTATACTGGACAATAATGAACCATGTTTGTGAAATTCCAAATAGCACGGCAGCATTCTTCAAATAACTTAGTTTTTTTAAGCAATACATGTAGTCGAAAACATACCAGACTTTCAACATGCAAAAGAAAGAAAAGGGAAGTCATTTTTTTGTTCTTGAAAATATTCACCATCTTCCTTAAAAATGGCATCCTCTATTTTTAAAATCATGGTGCTGAAGTTGACTTAACGAAGAATCTGTTAGAATGTGCTCATGATGTTCTTTTGACGGACTTCTCCAGAAATTGTAGATGGCTTAACCATTTTTTGTTTTCTTCTATATTAAAAATAATGCTGGTGTTGGACCTGGAGTGCTCATAGCATCTCCAACATTTACATTTTGGCTTGTTCTGCAAAGGTACAAAACAAAGCTGTTAGTCAGACTGATTACAATAAGACCAAAATCCACACAAAGCTTCGAGAAGCTGATACGAATATAAAAAGATACTAGAACGATACGTCCAAAAATACCCTTTATCTCGGAAATGGTAGTATAAATGTAATGACATAAGGAGTGACATACAAGTGTTACCATTGGTGCGTAAATAAATTTCCACATTAATAAATTCTTCAGTGTAAAGTTATTGGAAGTCAACAATTATAGATGTTACACGAACCAGATGTATGTGCATGTGAAGAGCCTACAGACGGTAGAGGATTGTTGAATAATCGACCTGGCATTTGGCCAAGACCATTTCTACGATTCAAAAAGGAGTTGTTCAACAAATGCCCCAAGTGAATATTTCTTTAAGATAAATACATACGTCATGTTTAAGCTTAATTAGTGGGGGCAAGAAATGGCTCAGCTCACCCGAGTTGTTTTACCACTTGGATTTGCCTGATTGGAGCTATATTCATTTTAAATGGGATATAAATCCTGTCCGTCCAACCAAACAAATAAAACCATGACTTCTAAAAGCTGGTGGCAATCTCCCATCCAACTTCATCCAGGCAACCAAATGCTACCTAAATATACTGTAGTCATTTAGTGAACTTGCATTAAAAGTGAAGGTTTACCAAAAAATTCTCCATTTGTTTACCTGAAAGGGCATGTGCCCTTATTTTTCCTGTAAAGATCTTGTAGCATTGCATCAGCTCGCATATGAAATTCTGGACTATAAAGTTAGAAACAAAACAAAGGTTGGTTTGTAGCACTAATTCAACTTGATTTTTTTTCTCAGTTTCAATAGTATAGTCTAATAGCAGAGGGGAACACGTCGAAGAATGTTTACCTATTGTCGCATGTCTTTGCTGACGCCTTAGCCATTTCCAAATCTTCCTCCAGCCTTTCATTCGCCTGAAACCATGATGCTGAAAAAAACACAGCAAGTTATGTGATCATTATAAATACATCTCAAATTTGATCTGATCACCAAAATGTAAAAAAATACGAGGAGATAAGAATCGCGTTCAACCAATTAATCCATCAACATAAGTAGTATGAAGGAGAGATGGGGTCGACACAATCTTATCATATACCTCCGCGGTAAGTTACTCCCTCCGTCACAGTTTACACGGCGTACATGAGGTTTCTCTGTGCCCAAGGTAAGTGATAATTGGCTGTAAAATTCATTGCCCAGGACGTAATTTCAGCATCGTTGGTTAGCCCCACATCACCCCCAGCGCCCAATAAAATAATATTTATCTCTCCCAGTCAATAACCCGTGCATGCATTGGGTGCATGCAGCATACACCAGAGAAAGGAATAGGGAGGAGAGGAGACTGCGGCTACTCACGCCCAAATTAAGCTAGCATTTAATACAATCGCGCCTAAAATCCCTCTTGACCTGAAAATGCATGATTTTGGAACCGCGCCGTGTAAACTGTGAAGAAGGGGGTATAAAAACTATCTTGTTAATTCAATTAAACCATAAATTAAGAAACATTGTTGGATGTGGTAATAAAAAATAGCTAAAACTGCAACAGTGGCTGAACTACTGCTTGCTTACATGAAAAAAAACTTTTGGACATATTCAGAATACAATAATTTTGAGCATCTGTAGTGAAAGGGGACTCATATGGCATTCGTATGCTTTTCCTCAAGAATGTTTCAAGGGATTTATGAAGAACTTTTAAAAGAATACATATAGATTGCACGTTTGCACTTTATTTATATATGGATCGGATTAAAACTCTAGTAAAAATAACAGCGACTGCGCACACGAAGCATGATCTATCAACAGATTAAGAGAATTAAAACATGAAGAAAAATTGTAGATACATACCAAGCACAGGGGTGTGCCTTCATGCTATCGAAGGTTGATACAGAGAGCCAAAAACTACAGAGCAATACACATGCTGTGGAGCATCAATATTTCAAATACTGACTTCACGCCTCAATACTTCTCTGAAATACGAACATATCACGTACATAAGATGAACATATATTAACCTAATGCCCTCAAGTTCATGATGTGGAGAGCCAAGATTTACACAAAAATACACATGATGTGGATCATCTATATCTCGTATACTAACTTCACACCTCAATATTCTTTGAAATACAACCATAGAAAATATTAAGTCAAAGTATCTCATCAAATCTGAAATTTACAGCATGAAAATGCTACTAAGATCACTATTAAAAAAATTAAGCCGAAGTGTCTTGCCAAACCTGCATTTTACAGCATGAAAAGACCACTAATATCACTCTAGTGTACCTATCTGGAAATCTGACAGGAACAAAAATCAGAGTGGCACACTACCGTTTCCCCCAACAAACGTACACAAATACAGAAACTCAAAAAGAAATATCTTCCACGTCACTACTCCATGCCTTCCCCTTTGCCATTACTGACACCATCTTCCTGTGCCCTTGCCTACGGTCTGCTCTCTGCAGATGTTCCTCATATCGGCCCCGGCGATGCAGTCACCTGTTTGCTTCGGGCCTCCCCTGCACACCGCTACGCTAGCAGCTTGGGTTCCTTCCAATGTTGATCCGCCACTCGCTTTCCACTTTGAAATTTCAGGGCAAGGTGTTTCGTGAGTGCATGGGGAATACAAGGGGATATTGAGTTAGAGACCACAAGTCCACAACCCCACAGCCCATATCTCAGTTTTGTTCTTCCATCCCCTTTTCTTCTCCAACGACATTAGTGGAGACCAAGATTTCCCGTTCAAACGACTATAAAACAAAAGAAGACATAGCCTGAAACTAAATATTGTTGTCTCTCCAGCAAAAATGTTTCCTCTCACAAATCTTTCTCCAGAACTTAGAAGTAAAGTGTTATTGCATTGCAATATATGAACCACATGTGAACTCTTGACATCACATTCAGAATTTGGATATTGTGCAATAGACGTGTGAAAGTAAACAGAAGATGGTACGCAGGTCGAATAAACATTGGCACGATCCACTATATTTACCATTGAAATATCATAATTGATTCAAACAAATTGTTACATTTGTCACCTGATCCTCTTCAGCCGCGGGGCAGGGGCAGCGGACGGGGGACGATGGCCGCGGACGGTGGGGTTGTCCGGCAGAGGACGGTACGACCGGGCGGCGATCTCCGGCACCGGGGCGAGGTCGGAGGTCTTCGACAGCGGTGCGGGCGGGGAGAGGGGCGGCGGCGGACGGGCGAGTGGGCGAGGGCGCGGCAGACTCTTCGGCGGCGGTCGAGGCGGTGGCTGGCGCGGCTGCAGGAAGAGGGTGTGCGCGAGGTGTGGAGCGGTGCCAAAACTGCCCTGACGGCGTGGTTGCGAGAGGGCAGAGGGGAGCGACGTGTTCGGTGGAACGATGTTAACCCAATGGCATGATGGGTAATTAATTAAAGTAATGGCATGATGGGTAATTAAAGCGTAAAACACATTTAGTATGCTGGAAGGATATAGACCATCAGATTGCAGGTTTCGATGGATAGAATAATCTGATTATTCGCCCTCTCTTCTTTTTATAATGGTAGTAGATAAGGGAGAAGAAGGGTGTTCATCTTGTAAGCACACACGCGAGCACATACACACATAGTTATCGGGACTCAATGCAAGCCCGGCATGGCGTGCGAACAGGAGAACGTTCAACGTTGTGCTACTATCGCGCACTACCTTTGTGTTGTCCTGTCCCGTCGAGCATGTGCCCCACATCGGAGTCTATAGTCAAACGCATCTTCACGCCAATGCGGCTGACATGACAAGTGATGGTCCCATGGAGGAGGAAATGAAGCAAAGAATATGGAAATTAGACCTGGTCTGACAACAACTGGCGGAGCTACGTGCGTAAGGGTATACATCTAATTTATTTGCATTCCTTAATGGCACAAACCGAGTTTGTAAAGTTTTACTGACAACCATCGAACATCCGAAATTGTGAGTGGCATGAACCTTTTAACCGAGTACAATTAATGACCGAGTGCCATGGAAAACAGTCAGCAAATTGTTTGCCGAGTTTCGATGAAAAGACACTTGTCAAACATGGCTTTGCTGCGAATCAACCTGTGGTTAAGTTGGTTAGGTGGACAGTGGTATCCCTAATCCACCAGGGTTCAAATCCTGGTGCTCGCATTATTTCTGGATTTATTTTAGAATTTCAAGATGATATGCCGGCTCAGTCTCTCGGAGATGCTCATAGGGGTAGGGTGTGCGTGTGTGCGTTCATAGGGGTGAGTGTATGCGCGTGTATATGAGCGCTTGTGTCTGTACTAATGCTCAAAGAAAACATGGCTTTGCTAAAAGGGTATATACAAGTCACACGAGCGGACATGGCTCTCGCGAGCCCGCCTGCGCCGGCGGCGCCGCCGCCCTGATCTCCCTTCTCCGGCCTCCCCTGCAACTGCCCGGTCCAGATTCGCCATCCTCTCGACGCCCTCTTGCAGCCTACGTGCTTCTCCCCGCAGGGTGACGGCATGGGTGCTCATCCACGACCTCGACCCGCGCCTGCGTTGGCCGCGACGGCGGCGGCCACTCTGGCCGTGCTGAGCGCCGGGTCCTCGCCGCCCGCTGCAACAGTTCCCGCGACCGCCCTCGCCTCTCGCCGCCCTGACCCACGACCTCGGCCCGCATCCGCGTCGGTTGCGATGGCGGCGGCCACTCCTGCCGTGCTGAGCGTCGGCTGTCCGCCGCCTCCCGCTTCAGCTCCCGCGTCAACTCTCGCCGCGGCCGCCCTCGCCTCCCGCCGCGCCGAACCAGCCGTCCAAGGGCGAAGGGTGGCCCATACGCTCCTCGGGGAGGCGACGACATCTTCGGCTTCGACAGAGCCCTCCGCTCCCGCTACAGCCGGTGCGGCCTCCGTCCTACCACTGTCGTCTCCAGCAGCGCTCATCAGCGACTCGACCCCGACAGCACCCGTCGACGCGTCCCCTGCTGACTTAGACATGGGGCGGCATGTGTCCTGGGCTTCCCTTGGTGACGAGGATGTTGACGATGAGGAAGAGGAGGAGTTGGCCCTATTGACGACACCGGCTGCCAAAAGCTCTGTCCCGGCAGCTCAGCGTACTGATCAGTGTGTGATGCACGAGAGAGAGGCGAGTGGAGGATGGCAAGATGTGCTGCCTCGGCGTGGTCGGCGCTGTCTGGAGTCGCCAGCTCCGGCATTGCCCCCTCGTCCCATTCCGGCTTGGCTCTTTGGTAGGTATTGCAGATGTCTTGCTCCTGGTCATTGAGCGGCTGATTGCAGAGATCCCTTAAGGTGCTCCCACTGCTTGGAGAACGGCCACTGGGCGCGTGGGTGTCGCAATGCTTGGCGTCCATTCAGCTCACTTGCATGCCTTGCCATGCCACCACGGTCTCGCCTCGACACCGAGCATTACCGAGCTCCAACTCCTTGTGATGGTCCGATGGTATCCCAGCTCCCCTCCAAGGTGCTTCACCGAAGGTCCTGGGCATCGGTCGTTTCCGCTCACGCTGAGTCGGCAACCCAATCTGAAGTACTGCTCCAGTCCACTCTAGCAGCCCAGGCTAAGCTCCTGGTGCGCGTTGGGAGCTTTCTGAAGCGAGCGGAGGCTGCTCTGGGAAAGCTCTCTCTTGTGCCGGTTGTGTTGCAATCCGCTCCTACGTCACATCCTCCTAGTGAGGTTGATGTTGGTGGCTCAGTGGAGAACAGGGTTGAGGAGCTCTATGGTTGTTTCTCCCCTAGAGCTATGGACAACTCATCATCGCCGTCTGCCTTGCCCACTGTGATGTCTACCGCTGAGGGCGGGACCATTCCCGAGGTTGTGCCTCCGGTGTTGCAGGTGATGCCCGAGCTTCAAGTGTTATGTGCGAACTCTGATTCGCCTCTATCAATGGAGCATATGATGGTGGACACGCAGGCAACCACGTGTGAGGGACATGATTCAACCTTGACATGTGAGTCGAGTGAGGTGAACTCGCCTGCGCGCTCACATGTGGCTTCTGCACCCATTCCACCCCCGCCGACGGATAATTCCAATGCTCTCTTTGCAAAAGAGCTTTGTGACTTGCTCGCTAGCGTGGAGGCTATTAGCCCTGGAACTGAAAGGGCGATTGCTTGCCTCCTGACGGGAACGACATTCAAGGGCAAATACAAGGTGAGTGATTGCCCTCGGACTGGTATAAACAAGGAGAAGTCACTAAGGTGCAAAGGCAAAAAGAGTGGCGCCGTAGGTAAGACACCTGCAGCTGCTTAATGGATGATTCCCGGTCCCTCGGCTCATCCTCACGGTTCGGGTCGTCATTGTGGTTTCGGCGTGGTTCACTATCTTTTATTGGGATGTTCTTGTCGGGTTCAAAATTGTGGTGTACAAGCATGAGGAGTTATTGTGTGTTAGGAGGGTTTGGCGGGTTGCACGTGTGCTCGTGGGGTCGTGATTGATGAGTAACCCAATTATGATCTGATTGTATCGGTTTTAGTCCGGTTTTCCGTACATTAACCGGGTAATTCTCTTCTTCTTAATTAATCGATGAGGCAATTGTTTTGCCTCCATTTCGAAAAGATATATACCGAGTGCGTTTTATTGAATGTAACACTCGCCGAAGCGTTTGCTGAGTGTTTTTTGGCCTTTGTCGAGTGTACCTGCCGCTAGGCAAATAACTTGATTTCTGTAGCGAGAGATCGGCCCTGTTTGGATAAGGGGGTTAGAGTTAGTATGGGTTAGTTGAGGCAGAAATAACCCTAAAATATCCAAACGGGTGGGTTAGAATAGAGTTATTTGCATCTAACCCAGCAAAAAAACCAACCCGATGGGGAGCTGCTTATTGGGGTTAGATGCGGTGGGTCCCAGTAAAAAAAATCATCGCCCGCATCTGGATCTCCCCGCATCGATCGCATCTCGCTCTCGCTCTCGCTCCCCGCATCGCATCTCGCTCCCCGCCGCCGCCGTTCGCTCCCCGCCGTCCGCCCCCATCCTCCGCCCTTTGGCCCCGCCCTCCGCCCTCCGCCCCCATTCTCCGCCCTCCGCCCTCATCCTCCGCCCCTCCGCCCCCTGCCTCTGCCCCTCCGCTCCTCCCGTTCCCGTCCAACAGCGGCGCCCCCAGGCGCGCACTCCAGCGGCCGCCGCACCGGTCGCCCAACCTGCCATGGATGGCGACGGCCTCGAAGGGTGGGGTTCACAGCCCTCTGCAAGCTGCCCAGCTACCCACGCCGATCTCGACCTCAACTCGCAAGCTTCGCCGTCGGAAGGGTTCCCAGGGCTTGGGTTGTATGGAGCTTTCCTCCAGAGCAACGACGAGCAACTCCTCCCTGGGCGCGGCAGGGGCTCCGGGCTCCCTCACTATCGCCCACCACGTGCTGGAGCAGGAGATGGATGGGCGAATCCGTCGCCATCCTTCGTTCGGCAACTGAACTTTGGCGGCTCCTCGACAGCGGCAGCCGGTCGCGGAGGAGGAAATGGTGGCGTGTTCCTCAGCGGGTCGTCCATGGGGGCAGGCGGCGGCTCCTCGTCAGCGGGTGCCGGTCGCGGAGCAGGCGGCGTTGTTCGGCAGCGAGCCAACTCGGCCGCCGCGGCACCCGGCCGCCGTAACCAGCGCACCGGCACGACGAGCCGTGGCAGTGGTGGCGGCTATCGCATACCGCCTCCCCGGGCGCCGCGGAGTGCCCTCCGTGGGCAAGCATCCGGCTCCGGCACTCCCTTTAACAATGGTGATGAAGAATTGGAGGACGATGTGGAGGAGTTAGCGAGCTCCGGAGGTCCCCTGGTGAGCCAAAGCAATCGAGCCCACTGGAATGATGCTAATAGTGCTTGCTTGTTAGAATTGTGCATTCAGCAACGTGAAGCAGGAACGTATAATGGTACAGTGATGAGTGGTGAAGGGTACCAAGCCGTTATCGACGGCTTACTTGCTAGAAGGGGGTTGGTATATAGCCGTTTGCAGGTGAAGAACCAGATAGTCGTACTCAAAAACACTTACACTTTCTGGCGATACATGCAAGTGCATACAGGGCTGGGGAGGAAACCAGATGGAACCATTGATGCCGACTCTGAGTTCTGGATAACACACACAGAGGTAGACTTTTCACTAAAGCTAGTTACTTGAATTTTGAAGTGTGCTCTCATATCTTAAATAGTTTCTTTCACAAAAATAATAATATCATAACTAGTTTATTTGTTCACTATCCTGCAGAAGAAACCATACCTACGGAAGTTGCAGTGGGGTCCTCCAGCAAACGAGGAGTTGCTTGATCAATTTGAAGGAAATATGCCCTAGAGGCAATAATAAAGTTATTATTTATTTCCTTATATCATGATAAATGTTTATTATTCATGCTAGAATTGTATTAACCGGAAACATAATACATGTGTGAATACATAGACCAACAGAGTGTCACTAGTATGCCTCTACTTGACTAGCTCATTAATCAAAGATGGTTATGTTTCCTAACCATGAACAAAGAGTTGTTATTTGATTAACGAGGTCACATCATTAGTAAAATGATCTGATTGACATGACCCATTCCATTAGCTTAGCACCCGATCGTTTAGTATGTTGCTATTGCTTTCTTCATGACTTATACATGTTCCTATAACTATGAGATTATGCAACTCCCGTTTACCGGAGGAACACTTTGGGTACTACCAAACGTCACAACGTAACTGGGTGATTATAAAGGAGTACTACAGGTGTCTCCAATGGTAGATGTTGGGTTGGCGTATTTCGAGATTAGGGTTTGTCACTCCGATTGTCGGAGAGGTATCTCTGGGCCCTCTCGGTAATGCACATCACATAAGCCTTGCAAGCACTGCAACTAATATGTTACTTGTGAGATGATGTACTACGGAACGAGTAAAGAGACTTGCCGGTAACGAGATTGAACTAGGTATTGGATACCGACGATCGAATCTCGGGCAAGTAACATACCGATGACAAAGGGAACAACGTATGTTGTTATGCGGTCTGACCGATAAAGATCTTCGTAGAATATGTAGGAGCCAATATGGGCATCCAGGTCCCGCTATTGGTTATTGACCGGAGACGTGTCTCGGTCATGTCTACATTGTTCTCGAACCGTAGGGTCCGCACGCTTAACGTTACGATGACAGTTATTATGAGTTTATGCATTTTGATGTACCGAAGGTTGTTCGGAGTCCCGGATGAGATCACGGACATGACGAGGAGTCTCGAAATGGTCGAGACGTAAAGATTGATATATTGGAAGCCTATGTTTGGACATCGGAAGTGTTCCGGGTGAAATCGGGATTTTACCGGAATACCGGGAGGGTTACCGGAACCCCCCGGGAGACTAATGGGCCTATTGGGCCTTAGTGGAAAAGGAGAAAAAGGGAAAGCCCACAAGCTGGCCGGCGCCCCCCTTCCCAAAGTCCTAGTAGGACTAGGATAGGGGCCGGCCCCCCTTCTCTCTCCTTTTCCCCCCGGGAGTCCTAATAGGATTAGGATTGGGGGGAGGAGTCCTACTCCCGGTGGGAGTAGGACTCCCCTGCGCCTCCTCTCCCTGGCCGGCCGGCTCCCCCTCCTCCAACCTTTATATACGGGGGCAGGGGGCACCCCAAGACACACAAGTTGATCCTTGAGATCGTTCCTTAGCCGTGTGCGGTGCCCCCTGCCACCAAATTCCACCTCGGTCATATCGTTGTAGAGCTTAGGCGAAGCCCTGCGTCGGTAGTACATCAAGATCGTCACCACGCCGTCGTGCTGACGGAACTCTTCCTCGACGCTTTGCTGGATCGGAGCCCGAGGATCGTCATCGAGCTGAACGTGTGCTAAGAACTCGGAGGTGCCGGAGTAACGGTGCTTGGATCGGTCGGATCGGGAAGAAGACGTACGACTACTTCCTCTACGTTGTGTGATCGCTTCCGCAGTCGGTCTGCGTTGGTACGTAGACAACACTCTCCCCCTCGTTGCTATACATCACCATGATCTTGCGTGTGCGTAGGAAAATTTTGAAATTACTACGTTCCCCAACACAATTGTTCAGAGGTTACACTGTGGATGGAAGCACAGCCTTTGTGCCTGGAGATGATTACGGTCAGAATCAAGGGCAAGATTTAGGTGCAGAAGAGGAAGAGGAGGAGTTTCAAGGAACACCTACAAGCAACCAGAGGAGCCAGAGGTGCAAGAGGTCAACAAGCACTTCGAGCACTTTGACCAGTCCATTGAAGAAGAGCAAGAGCCCAATGGTGAAGATTGTGAAGGACATAGCTAGTACCTTCAAGGAGTCTGTCGCAGCCAACACTAAGCAAATGCAGAAACGTGCAAATGAGAAGGCTGCATTTTCTGTGAAGAGGTGCCAGGAGCTAGCATTTGAGTGTGGCATTGAGCAAACAATTGACTCTGTCTATGCTCTGTCCAAGATGTTCGAAACGGAGTACCAAAGGGAGTTCTTCTGTGGCCTATTAACACACGAGCTTAGGTTGGGTTACTTCAAGAAATGGTGCAGGGACAACAATTTGGAGTAGTTCTTCTGTGGCTGAATAGTTGCTTGGGAATGTGTGTGTTAAAATGTTGGACCTATTTACATTGCTGTGTGTTGAACCTATTTAGTTGATGTTTGTCGAACCTATCATGTGTTTGTGAGGTGTTGAAGTATTATCTATGTTATGTGCGGGCAGAATTAATTTTATTTGGTGAACCTATTTTATATTATATGCGGGCCAAATTAATTTATTTGGTTAAACTATTTTATAATATATGCATGCTGAATTATTTTGTTTGCTTACACTCCTTCAAGTAGTATGCTATGTGCTGACAATTTGGTACATGTGTTTAAGCAGGAAGACGATCATGGCCCCATGACGGAGGAAGAATATGATGGAGGTAGCACAAGTGAGGATGAGATCATATCCATATGCCGCAACAATTTGGTGCAGTCCGGAAATTTAATCTCGCAGTTGGTTCCTATCTTGGGTATGTACTCTGATAACTACTTTGTGAAACTACCTAGGAGGGTCAGTGGATATTCTGGTTTGGATTGGGTGCAGGAGACACTAGCCCGAGATACCCAATGCTACAACATGTTTAGGGTTGAGAGACCTTTGTTTAACAGGCTACATAACACTTTGGTGCAATCATATGGGTTGAAGTCCAGTAGAAAAATGACATCTGTAGAGGCTCTAGCTATGTTTTTATGGATTGTTGGATCACCACAGTCAGTTAGACAGGCTGAGAACCGTTTTAGGAGGTCTATGGAGACAGTAAGTAGGACATTTAACAGAGTTTTGGCATGTCTCCTTAGGTTAGCACAGGACATAATTGTACCCAAGGACCCAACATTTGCAGAGGTGCACCCAAACTTAGAAAATCCAGCATTCTGGCCACACTTCAATGACTGCATGGGAGCTATAGATGGGACACATGTAAAGGTTGTGGTGGATAAGAGTAAGAGGGTTCAATACTTGAACAGGCACAATGAAACCAGTCAGAATGTGCTTGTTGTTTGTGATTTTGACATGAGATTTACATTTGTGATGTCGGGATGGCCTGGTTCAGCACACGACATGAGAGTTTTCAAAGATGCCATAACTACTCATCGTCACAAATTTCCACATCCACCACCAGGTTTGCTACTTGAACCGTCTTGCACTAATATTTATCCAATTACACTTGTTCATCTTATTCTCATTGTGTGCCTTTGACAATATGTAGGAAAGTATTATGTGGTTGATGCGGGGTACCCAAACCGCCCGGGCTACCTTTCACCATACAGATGTACAAGGTACCATGTGGAGCAATGGCAAAACGGCCCGCCGCCACAAGGTAAGAAAGAAACCTTCAACCATGCACATGCCAAAGTTAGGAATGTCGTTGAGCGATCCTTTGGAGTGTTGAAGATGAAATTTAGGATTTTGTTGAACATGCCAAAATTTCCAGAGGACAAGCAAACTAGAATTATTGTTGCTTGTATGGCTCTTCATAATTTCATTCGAGAGAGCAGAATTCCAGATAGGGAATTTGATGCATGTGATGCGGATGAAAACTATAATCCAATGCCTAGTTCTGCTGCATCTGCATGGCCAGAAGACGAACCTCTTGTTGAAGATACCAACATGAATGACTTTCGCGAAGAGTTAGCTCATGCTCTGTTTCATGGAATGTGATTTTTTTAAGCTTGATTGAGGACTTGTACGTTTAAGTGAGACGTCTCATTTGTATGGACAAAATAAAATCTTGAGTACTTATTCCTAAGTATTCATTGTTCATTATTCTTGTTCCTCAGTTTGTAAGCTTGCCTTCTCAGTCTTATATTAGTTTTTGTAATAGTATCAGACTATCAGTCCTCATTTTATCACTATAGTTCCGTTTCAAAAAAAAAATCACTATAGTCTAGTTCACTGCCATGGTCAGTTATTCATTTATCACTACAGTCTAGTTCTTGTTATGGTTAATTTTTCATTCATCACTCATTTTTCTTGTAGATGCTCTAACATGACAGAACAGAGTTCCATTTTTCTTGTACACACTGAAGACAGTGCTTCTTATATGCTTTTTCGGCAAACACACACACACACGCACACACACACTTGTACGTATGCTGAAGGTTCTGCCGTATGAGACGGATGGGATGCAGATTCAGTAAGCTAACTGGCTTCATGCTCTTGCAACTTGTAAGGAGTTATTTAAGTGCTATACATGAAAGTGCAGTTCGCATCGTATGCACTTGGATCTTAATATATTATGGCCGTCAAATACCGGTTGCATATAACCTCAAATTATTGATGCGGACGGACCTGGATGTATGTGTTTGTACTCCTGGGACTTATTTATAAACTTGCTCAGTTGGTATGATATTGGTCAAACGACTAGAACGACACACTGAACTTTGGTTTGTGTATGAATTCAATTTTTCCTATTGCAGATACAAACTTAGTCCTTTTAGCTGATAGAGTTATATCAACTGTACTTTTTTCTTAGATTTCTTTTTTCTCATTTAGTCATTACTTGTTGCATTCATTTCCTTTTTTAGTCTATCGGTTTTTAGAGTTTTGGTCTGTTTTGTACTGGATGGACTACTAGTGCCAAAGTTGAAGATTTGCCTGGTTGCGCTGCCTCCCAACCAGGTTGATCTAGCGCTTGAGGCTGCTGTGTGGGTAGGAAAAACGACCTAAACCAAATTGAAAAACAGATGGCTGGAAACTAGGCACTCCCTAGTTTTTTACTGTGAGCAATCTCTGTTTATTTACATGTGTGTTGTTCCTCCGTTCGCTGATTTTTTTTTTGCACAAGATAGTCGTCTCTCATGCAATGTGAATTATTCAGTACAGGTTATTTACATGATTTTTGGATTGAATCCGTCCGGAGTCTACGTTAATAACTGGTTATATACTAACTTTGTGCCGTGCTACGATGATTTTTTAATGGAAGGATCAGATACCCAAATTTGAGATACATCGTTGCAAACTAACCATAATATTTTGTATGGACAAAATAAAATTTATCATGTTTTTGATGCTTGATTTGTAAAGATAATTTGATTATGTCATTTCTGAGCGGGAGGAGGCCACACAAGAGGCGACCACAACAAATCTGGCTGAAAAGATGGCCAAATGATTGAGAAAGTGCATTTATTGTCAATCTAACCCTCTCATCCAAACACCATCAAAGTTAGAGTTAGTTCAGGGTTAGACACAAGTTAGAAACTAACTCTAACCTCTAACTAAATTAGAGTATCCAAACAGGGCCATCATCTTATATCAACCTACATTCCAGTGACGGCTCCAGGAATGAGCAAGGCCCGGGCAGGCCCCAGGACATGGAATTTTGTACTGGTAGCGATTTGAGGCCACGCCCCGGGCCTGGCGGCGCCACTCGTACATTCCCACCGGTTGTATTTTTTTTAGCATCAGTACAAACACAAGCGCTCATATACACGTGCATACACTCTCTTCCCACTGAAAGCGCATCACCGAAAATTCTAAAATAAATCCAGGATTAATGCGAGCACCAGGATTTGAACCCTGGTGGGTTAGGGATACCACTATCCATCTAACCAACTCAACCACAGGTTGATTCGTCCCATCGGTTGTACTGGCAGCTAATGAACCACGTACTTCTCAAAAAAAAATCATAATTAACCACGTGGTATTGTTTACGTGTGGTCGATCTCTTCGAATGCCTAGTGTACTACACATGAGACAAGGACGAAATTAATTAACCCTGCGAACAACTAACTTCTGGTCCGCCGCTCTAACATCCTCCTCTATAAATACCCGCGCGGGGCGTTCCCTACTTCTCCATCTCCCACTGCATCATTTTGATCGCCGGGTAGCTCAGACAGAGGTGAGCGAAGAGTACCATCTAAGGTAAAAACACGCATAGTAGATCTTTAATACACCTGCGCATCACTTGCCATACCACCGGCCCCTACAAATTACGTGAAGGCTAGAAGCAGCTGTGTTAGGTACGTATAAGCTCCGGTGAAACCCTTGGTGCATGCTTTTATATGTCATGCATCCGTTGAAAAGAGCTATATGCACTCTCTGGGTTTGATGCAGGTTCTTTTGTGGAAAAAAAAAGTTTGGTCAGATTACTGTCTTATATATGTTCCAATGGAATTATACCTAAAATGTTTGCAATAGAATTGAGCATGTATATATAGCCCTCTTTTATCTCAAACAAATGCTTTGAATATTTTCTACCAATCTATATACTACATAGACCGACCTCACTAGCAAGCATTAATAGCCATTTTTCTGCTCCCACAATGAGGCAAATCACCAAAAATATTGTGCTCTTGGATTTGCTAGGTTGATCTAGCAACCGCCATCTGGTGGAGAGACATGGAGAGCCTCTCTGTCAGCAGCATGTATTCGTGCATTATATGTGGATTTTAAATCTATCTCATTCATGACAGTTTTATCTACGTCCAAAATTGTGTGAAAGCTCTGCACGGGAAAAAGACGCTGGCTATGCTCCTCAAGTTAGACATCTCCAGGGCCTTCGATAATGTTTCGTGGGAATATCTGCTTGAGCTCATGGTGAACCTAGGTTTTAGTGCGAGATGGCGGGATTGGATCACCATACTGCTCGCCACCTCATCGTCGGCCTTCCTCCTCAATGGCGTCCCTGGCCAATCCATCAGACATCGGCGCGGCCTACGGCAGGGAGACCCCCTGTCGCCGCTCCTGTTCATCCTTGCGATCGATCCCATCCATCGTCTCCTCAAAGCGGCTGAAGAAGAACTACATATTACGCCCGTGCCAGGCAGGGAGATCAAATTTAGGGTTAGCTTATATGCAGACGACGCCATCATCTTTGCGAACCCCATTGGGGAGGAGATTGACTATCTTATGGATATGCTTGAGAGCTTCGGCGATGCTACGGGCTTGAAGATAAACAACGCCAAGTCCACGGCAACTCCGATTTGCTGTGACGATGTCGACCTCAGCACGGTGCTCCAGTCTTTTGGGGGTCCGATCGTGCAATTCCCAATCAGATACCTGGGACTTCCACTCACAATTGGTTGGCTTAGGCTTGTGCATCTACAATTCATACTGGATAGAATTCGGGCTAGATTAGCGGGATGGAAAGGGAAAATGCTCTCCATGGCCGGGCGCAGAGTCCTCGTCAGATGCGTCCTCACCGCCATGCCAACGTTTGCCCTTACAGCCCTCAAAATTCCGGTAAAGCTGCTGAAAGAAATAGACAAATGCAGACGTCGCTTCCTCTGGGGTCACGATCAGGAGCTCACCGGCGGCAGCTGCAAAGTGAACTGGGCGCGGGTTTGCTCACCGATCGAGCACGGAGGCCTTGGCATCCTGGACATGTCCAAGTTCAGCCGTGCGCTCCGCCTTCGCTGGCTCTGGCACTCCTGGAAAAGCCCAGAGCGCCCATGGGCAGGAACAGAACTGTCGTGCGATGCCTCCGATCACGCCCTCTTTAGTGCGGCAACAAAGGTGACTATAGGCAATGGCAAGATGGCTAGCTTCTGGCACACGGCTTGGATCGATGTGCTTCCGCTGAAACTCCTCCACCCCAACCTCTTCAAACACTCCAGAAGAAAGAACAGATTGGTGGAGCAGGCACTTCTCGAAGACCGCTGGGTCTCTGACCTAGCGCACGGCGACGTCGGCTCTATAGCACAGGAAGTACTCAACTTACACCGCCGGCTGCAACCGCACCATCTACAACAAGCCAACGAAGACCAGATCGCCTGGAAGATTGAAGCATCCGGTCAGTACACGGCTCACTCTGCCTACCGCGCCCACTTCCAGGGCTCTGTGCAGACCCAGTTTCGCGAGCTGATCTGGAGCACCCGAGTGCCTGCAAAGCTGAAGATTTTTGCCTGGCTACTCCACCAGAACCGGCTCTGGTGCAATGATAGGCTGCAGCGGCGAGGTTGGCCGAACAGCTACTTCTGTCAGTTATGCCTCCGCAACCTGGAAAACTCCGAACATTTGTTCTGGCTTTGCCCCCTCGCGACGGCAACCTGGAATGCTATTGCTGCATGGAAGTACTGCCGCGCATTAGGCCAGGAATCCTGGATCGGCAACACAACCTCTCTGGACAAGTTCAAAGCTATGTCAGAGGCAACGCCTCCATCCCACAAGAAAGCGATCAGGTCTCTCGCAATGCTTGTCTTTTGGAAGATCTGGCAAGAGAGGAATCACTCTATATTTAGGGCAAAGGAGGCCAAGGTGGACGACATTCTCAACGAGATCAGGAGAGAGCTAAGCCTCTGGCAACAAGCCGGCATCAAGTCAATTCAGAGCCCTTTCGGGGACCCGCCGGGAGAGTAGGCTAGTGGCCTGTGCCTGGTGGCACCTGTTTTCCCTTTCTTTATTCTTCTTCTTCCTTACTTTCCTTGATCTTCGCATCTCCAACTTAACGCTTTGTCACCTGCTCCCTGCTTACGATCAATGAAACACCAGCCTTCGCTGGTCCTTCAAAAAAAAAGTTATAGCATGTTAACTTTCTTTAAAAAAATTGTTTTA
Organism: Triticum monococcum; assembly: GCA_034509565.1. Classification (NCBI taxonomy): domain Eukaryota; kingdom Viridiplantae; phylum Streptophyta; class Magnoliopsida; order Poales; family Poaceae; genus Triticum; species Triticum monococcum. Next base: position 195,964,371 of record CM067842.1, on the reverse strand, counting down.
TTTTGTTCAGCAGAAATTTCTCACATGTTTTGAATCTTGATGGATGAGTTTATATTCAATGCAATATTTCGGGATTAAATCTGCAACTCCACGACTATATGTGGGATATCATCTGGTATATAAATATCTATGATCAAAAAGCACATACATCTGAAGTTGTCGCTTTTGGACAACCTCCTGTCACAAAATATAACGATGGGCACCTATTTCTAAGACCCAACAATTTATAATATTATGAATATAGTTTTATTAAAATATATCTACACATATAATTTCCATGCATATAATGAAGTCTAAATAATTACAGTGATAAGATATGTTTGGATGGTGGCCAAAACATACCTTAGCATTTTTTTGGTCATGACCAAAACTTTGGTGTTGTTTTTTAATGGTTGCCAATATTTTGCCTTGCCAGTGCCTCTCTTTGAGAACTCCAATTCATTTTGCTTGTCAATATTGGCCAGCTTGTTGGCAATTAAAATTTGTGGACGGCAAACTAGGAGTAAAATCATACATACCACCTCGGTCTCATGATAGAGCGTGTCTTAGTTTTTACTTATTTTTTCACGTCACAACGTGTATGGGGAAATCGAGGCATGGTGTATACCGATGCATCCAAGAGCCTAAACAACCATTCTTTCCTTGGTGTGCAAATTTTCGCTAAGATGCGCTCTTTAAAAAAGAAGATGGTTTGAGTGCGTCGATTTCCATGGTAGCTTTCTAAAAATAGGACTGAATAATTAATGCGCTAAAAAGTTTTCATCATCGTGTTTCTCTATCATGCAACAATTTGTTGGAGTTGTGTCGAATATTGTGTACAAGATAGGTTACAGTTGGACTCTGAGTTGTATTGTGTTTAGATAGGATATGTAGTCGTGTCCTAGTAGGACACTTGTATCCTAGGCCTCTCTTATATAGCGGGGGTAGACACACGATGTAACCTATGCCAACATAATAGCACAGGCGCGCAAGGGGGAGCCGGCGGCGTGTGCCGGCGCCCGGGTGGCCGGGGTGCGGTATTGTGACGGTGTCACGGGGAGGAGCGCCAGTAGTCAAGCCCCGGGGATGTAGCCACATCGGTGAACCTCGTTAACAAATCTCGGTGTCGTGCCTCGTGTGATTGCTTGGTCCTCAGATGATCGACGGTATGTCTCGAATTTATTCAAACAAGTGGTATCATGAGCTAGGTTGTTCGAAGATCATGGATTGTCGATTCAGAGGCATGTTTGATGTCTTGATCGGTATCGTGGTGAGCACGGTTGAGATCGATGGAAAGACGTCAAGGTGATGAGCAATCACGGCGAGTAGCGAAATCAGACGGTCATGCAAGCAGTCGAAACGTGCGGTGATCGTTCAGTGGATCGATCGGGCGAGCGTGTACAAGCAGCGTGTTTTGGGGTGAAAATACCCGACGAGATCGGATCGAGCAGATGCGTATCGTGGTGTTTCAGATTGACTCGGTCTCGGCGAGATCAATTGATCGAAGGAATGTGGACACAAGTCGGTGCAGTCCGAGGTGCGCACGGGTGGCAGAAGTAGCTGTATGGTGGCCACGCGCTTGGAGCGAGGCGCGCGTGAAGTGGCAGGGCAACGCCAATCGCGCAGGAAGCTTGTGCGGGCAGGACACAGTTTGACGCGTTGCGGAGCCTCATGCAGCTACTGACGCTTATCGCTGGAGTATGCAAAACCTGAAAAGACAGGTGATTTGTTTGGGAAAAAAATTGACACGAAGACTAGTCAAGACCGGGATGCTATCATGAATGAAATAGAGAGGCTCGTTCAACAGCTACGTACGTGTGGTCAATTAGGAGCTTGGCTTGCTTTGTTAATCTCCTTTGATGTTCACGCGAGAAGGCTATGAAGAATTGTGCTTTGGGTTTTCTTTGCTGGTACACTTCTGTGTATGGATGGCGTTGGTTACGGTGAAGGCTTGAGGAGTCTGGAGCGTGTTGTTGCAATCGAATAAGTTTGGCTGGGTCGGACTAGATAGTCTGACGAATCGACGTGAGTCGGTTGGTACAGAAGACGGTGATGGGATCGGCGACGAAGACATAGGAGCGTAATGCTGATGGTGACCGACTTCTGGGCGTGGAAACACGTGGCGCAGGTCTGAGGACTTGTGTGGCTTCAACAAGACTATGGCGCGAGGTTGATTCAAGACGGTGCACACGGAGCTTGAAGTTGACAGGGCGCGAGGGTGGACTGATCATCTACCAAGGAGTCATGTTGAAGGTGGAGCTGGATTGAGGGGCTACGGTGTAAGGATCCAGAGAATCGAAGCCTATTCAGCTGGGAAAAAAGCGAGTGACACGTAATTCGGACTGGAGCCCAGTGGTCTGATGGAAGCGTGAAACTCGTCATCGGTCGGTGATGATCGATGGTACTCTGCAGTGGAGGTTGAGTGGTGTGGGTTCACGACCCTTGAGACTCGACCGGGACAGCAGAGGCTCGACGCGGTAATAGCGGCGAGGCGTGCGACTATGCACGGGACATGGAGACGGGCCAGGGCTCTGGTGGTCATACATGTGGTGAGACAACTGCGAATTTGACTTGGGATGACTACAAGCAACGGTGAAATTCCTTCAAGTTTCAGACAGGCGGTCAAGAAAGGAGCGGTAATGTTGAGTTCAGGTAACTCTTATGTGTGACATCCAATATGTGAGTTGTTCACTTTCACGCAGGTCAGTGATCAGTGTGTGATGGTGTTGGACTAATACTCTGGAAGTTGGGAGCACAAACTAGAGTAACAAGGAACTTAATTTTGCTCGAGTGTTGACTGTGATCAAGAAAGGAAGGGACTACAAGTTGCAGGTGGAGTCACATGGAGTCTTTGGAGTAGCAGCGGTGCTCACGGGATAAACTCAAGTCCAATGTACATGGAAGTTTGACGCATGGACAAATTCAAAGTGGTGGAGAATATTCGCCAAGGTGGAGTTTGTTGGAGTTGTGTCGAATATTGTGTACAAGATAGGTTACAGTTGGACTCTGAGTTGTATTGTGTTTAGATAGGATATGTAGTCGTGTTCTAGTAGGACACTTGTATCCTAGGCCTCTCTTATATAGCGGGGGTAGACACACGATGTAACCTATGCCAACATAATAGCACAGGCGTGCAAGGGGGAGCCGGCGGCGTGTGCCGGCGCCTGGGTGGCCGGGGTGCGGTATTGTGACGGTGTCACGGGGAGGAGCGCCAGTAGTCAAGCCCCGGGGATGTAGCCACATCGGTGAACCTCGTTAACAAATCTCGGTGTCGTGCCTCGTGTGATTGCTTGGTTCTCAGATGATCGACGGTATGTCTTAAATTTATTCTAACACAATTAATGATGATTGTACCGTTTGAAATAAGCGGTTAGCTATCTCAAAAACAAACAACTCAACAATTAATGGTTGTCGTGACATTACCATTTTTAATTAAGTGCCTTCAAATAGGGCATGGTGGTTTTTATGGAAAAGATGTCCTAGAGGATGAGATTGAGACAGCCAGGCGAGAAACTGACAAGGAAATGTATTGCGGTGTGGGGAGGATAAACGTGCTAAACTTGGGCTATGATGGGATTAGTGTTCTGTGGGGAAGAAAAACACGTGAGGCTAAAATAATTATGTGGTGAGTAGCTCTTAAACTGACAAAAATTGATGTTAGTTTTAGTTCAGCTGTCGGTAAGATACAGTTTGAGTTTATTATTGTTTTTCCTGGAGGCATAAAAGGGCACTAGGGCAATTTACTTTATTGATTGATGGAGGCATGAGGCCATTGGGAAAATTGAATAATGTTTCTGGCAATACTCCAGGTAGGTATAGACAAAGCATGGGACCACGAGTGCCAGTAACAAACGGATGAATATCACCTGAAAAACTCTAAGAAAGTACGCTAAAAACTTGCATCTCTATAATATAATGGAAACATTTTATGTCCGCGATATGGATATTCATTTTAGCATGGCAGCAAACAGAAAAGTGTTGCCATATGGATGTTTCAAAACCAACTTAATTAGTGATGGGACAAGTACTGAATCATCTTACCATGTTTTTACCAAAAGTTTTAAATAACCGTGATGTAACCATGCTATAGAGACTTGAGCAGGGTGATGCTAAATTGTATTTATATACAATTATTTGGTAAAGTTACAAAACAGAGGGTTATAGCCCCGCTATACCCGCGTTATACTATCTGTTTGAGAAGGATGCCACTATTTGGCATAGCTCCTTATTTAAAAGAGTGAATTCCACTTTTTACCCCATATTTGTACATTTGTGACACTAATTACCCCATTGAGTAAAAATTCGTCTAGAATACCCCTTTTGAAAGCTTTGGACCCTCGTTTTCTGATGCGTGTCCATCATGTAAGGTGTGAGGTGACGCCCCGGATCCAAAAACATGTGGACGGCCCCAAGGAACGGAACAGATAGACAAGAGAAGTTTGGACAAGATCGTCAATGATGCCCTCCGATCCTTACATATATTTTTTACGAATCAATGACGCAACACGCCGATCCTATCGACCATAAACAAAGAAAATATAAAACTGGGTTAAAACCGTGTTAAAAGTCTCCAAAATCCGATATTTCGATAAAAGTTCCGCTAAATGGGGTAATATGTGTCACAAATGTACAACTATAAGGTAAAAAGTGGAATTCACTCTATTTAAAACTATGGTTCTTATGGATTTTTTCTTTGCCCGTGTTCTTACAGTATTAGTTCCAATAGCATCTGGATTGCAAACATGGAATTAGCAACAGTCCTCTGGGTAGCATGTGTTCCTATTTTCCTGGCAATTGTGTCGACAATGATGGTCCAACGACGACCGATATTGTCCCAAACAACGAAGCGATCACCTTCTCTACCGCCCATGGCCGCAGGGGCTCCCCTTCTTGGGATCCTCCCGACGCTTCTCACCAAGGGCCCGCTGCAAGTGATCCGCGACGTCCACACGGAGATGGGGAGCGTGTTCACGGTGAGACTGTTGCATCGCAAGGTGACCTTTCTGGTTGGGCCAGACGTGTCGAGCCATTTCTACCAAGGGCTAGACTTGGAGATTAGCCAAGACAAGGTCTCCCAGTTCACCATTCCGACTTTCGGCCCCGGCGTCGCCTTCGACGTGGACTTCGCTACTCGCCGCGAGCAGTTCCGCTTCTTTGGTGACGCCATGAAGCCGGCCAAGCTCAGGACATACGCCGGACTGATGGTGCGCGAAGTCGAGGTAAGAAATAAGATGACATGTTTAGCAGCCTTGATTTTCTTGTTAACTATTGCAAACATTTATATATGTACTCCTACATACTAGAAATTGTGATCTGATGTGTACTTGTGTATGTTACACATGCAGGAGTACTTTGCGAGGTGGGGACAGTCCGGCACGGTTGACTTGAAGCAGGAGCTAGAGCACCTCGTCACGCTCGTAGCCAGCCGGTGCTTGTTCGGGGAGGAGGTCCGGGCCAAGATGCTCGGCGAGGTCGCAACGCACCTCCGTGAGCTCAACGACGGCATGCGCCTCGTCACCATCCTGTTCCCGCACCTGCCCATCTCGGCGCACCGCAGACGCGACAGGGCGCGCGCTAGGCTCGGCGAGATATTCTCCGGCGTCGTCAGCTCCCGCAAAGCAAGCTACCCTGACGGCGGCCCCGACGACATGCTGCAGTGCCTGATTGACTCCAGGTACAAAGACGGCCGCGCCACGACCGAGACGGAGGTCGTCGGGATGCTGGTCTCGGCGCTGTTCGCGGGACAGCACACGAGCTCCAGCACGGGCACGTGGACCGGAGCGCGCCTCCTCGCGCGCGCCAACTCCGAGCACCTGCGCGCCGCCGTCCGGGAGCAGGAGCGGATCGTGGCGCAGCACGGCGACCGCGTGGACTGCGAGGTCCTGCAGGAGATGGACACCCTCCACCGCTGCGTCAAGGAGGTTCTGCGGCTCCACCCGCCGGCGATGATGCTGCTGCGCCACGCGCGCCGGAGCTTCACCGTGCGGACCAGGGAGGGCGATGAGTACGAGGTCCCGGAGGGGCGTACCGTCGCGAGCCCGCTGGTGCTCCACAACCGTCTCTCATACGTGTACATGGACCCGGAGAGGTACGAGCCGGACCGGTTCGGCCCGGGCAGAGGGGAGGATGTGGCCGGCGGAGCGTTCTCGTACACGGCGTTCGGTGGCGGGCGGCACGCCTGCGTTGGTGAGGCGTTCGCGTACATGCAGATCAAGGTAATATGGAGCCACCTGCTGAGGAACTTTGAGATGGAGATGATGTCGCCGTTCCCCGGGACGGACTGGAACGTGGTCATGCCGGGGCCCAAGGGGAAGGCCATGGTCCGGTACAGCAGAAGGAGGATGTCAGCGGCCGCCTAAATCACGAGCTGATACATACGCTACGTGTATCTACTTCATGTTGCATGTTTACTTTCTCCTCGCACCAATAAATTGCCGTTCTAAAGTAAGTTAACCGTTGCGCTTGAATTATAGGAGTACTGTATTAAGAAACAGTAAAACTGAGCTAGCTACGGCTGCTCACAACGATTTGACGCTCTAAACCGTTTGATCGGCTCACTTAATGGTCCTGATCGTACCGTCATCCCACCTCATCCCACGGCCTTTTCTATCAATGCAACTCGGGCGTTCTGGTCGGCCCAACGTTAATGGGCTGCTGCTCCGGACAGCGACCTGGGCGGCTGGGCGCCCTCTTGTTCACGGATGCATCGCACTGCCCGATCATGAATAGACGGTTGCGATCAGCGCTTGGCTATGGAAGCGAGCGAGGCACGCGTGGGCTGATGCAGCTCGCCGCCGATTTGGGCGAACCGTGCCTCAACTCCTTGTACAGGCGACGGTGGTGGCGGCAACTTTCTCTTACCGCCACACGCCCTACCAAAAGCCTAGATCCGATGGCCACGAGCTCCATTGTCTTGTCCTACCATCTTCGATCCTTCGTCCGCAGGTAGCAGCTGGCTTGCTGGTGGCCTCCTTTGTTGTTAGGTTGCTCGCTGCAAGGGAAGAGGAGGGGAAGGAGAGACAGTGACATTGTGCCGTCGTTGCAGCGGCCGTTTAGCTTCCCGTACAGATCTCATTCTCGTCAGCGTGCTTACTATGGCCGGGGAGACAAACACACATAAGAAGGTGCAAGCGGATGAAGTCCCTTTTCCTTCTGTTTCCTCTCCCCTAATCAAGGGAACGTGTGTGTTTTCCTGAAGTGATTTTGCTAGACCATGAAGTTGGTGCAGATTACAGCCTCCATTTGGTTTTGTGAAGGTAACTTGTTTACTGCATTCTCACCGATCAGTTCGAGTTTTGTTCCATAGTTTCCATGTTCGTGTATAAGATCCAACCCTTTTTTTTTTCTTAACGAGTCGAGTCATGTTCATAGTGAGTTCATTAGTAAAGCACCTGCGACGGGAGTAATGATACTAAATTACTAATATAGGCACAAATATGTGCATAGTGGGTTCAGCGTCATCTCTCATTTTCATATCTGGGGTAACCCAGTGACTATATATCTATGGTGACTTTTCGTTGTGCCTGCTCCCTACCTTGATCACTATTCTCTTGTAGGTGTGAAAGAAATACAATGTACTCCTATGTAGGAAGATCTTACATATTTGATCCCAAGGTTTCTTTTATTGTTGTTCATTAGCAGTTACCATCCTTCAATCATTTCCGGAAGGATGTCAAAAACATTTCCTAGATGATATGTATTCCAGATCCTGACTTATAAACGGTCAATATAGATGGAGCTGAGTACACAATTATTATACTTGCATTTGCTTTCTTGCCAGACCAAGTTATTTAGTTATGATACAAATATCTTGCAATGGGTGTGTTAGACACTTGATCAAACAAATCTTTTCCACATGCCCTATCTCGGTGAGGGCACTTTTCTGCATTATCCTTCCTTGGTTGTTCAACTGCAAATGCAGACAAAGGCGTTGATGAATGTCTGCTTTGAAATTGTATATTATCTTTTTGCTGGTAATATATTTGTGCTAGAACATAACCAATGTTAAGAATTCAATTCAAGCATTCATGTGTCATGTAAGTCAAATCATCTTTCTCTATGGATGTGGACCGTAAAAATTGTAATTTTGAAATGTTGAAACTACATAATTTTTTCTAAATTTACTTATTTTTTTCTTTAAAATAGACGAGCGTGGCAACGCACGCCTTTATGGTCTAGTTTGTTCGACAAGTCAATGATGAAGCGCCTTTCGCGAGAATGGCATGTATATATAGTGGTGACCGTGTGTGTACTATAGCTGAGCACTTTAAGACTTGTCAATGTATTATACCGCCTCTTGGCAAAATACCAGGTCGATCCGTTTTTATTTACTTCGCATACTAGCTTTGACTGAAGTCAAATTTTATAAAGCTTGACCAAGTTTAAAGAAAACAGTGTGAACATTTACAGCAACAAATATATATGGCATGAAAATATGTGGTGTATATATTACTAATATAATTTCCCTACAAACTCTTAAGTCCAAAAAATTCCAGGAATTTCAATACCAAACTGTTTGGACGCCGATGGTTCATTATTCTCAGGTGGACAGTGTTTCGTGCGGTACAAGTATTTAGTCTGGTTCTGGTTGTATTAATTGGGTCAGCCCACAATTGTGCTAATGTGAAATGCTTGTAAGTGTTAGAATAAATTTGAGGCGTTTCGTCGATCTACCGAGGACCAAGCAATCACACGAGCACGACACCGAGATTTATTAACGAGGTTCACTATCATGGCTACATCCCGGGGCCTGACTACGGGTGCTCCTCCCCGTGACACCGTCACAATACCGCACCCCGGCCGTCCGGGCGCCGGCACACGCCGCCGGCTCCCCCGCGTGCCCGTGCTATTATGTTGGCATAGGTTACATCGTGTGTCTACCCCCGCTATATATAAGAGGCCTAGGATACAAGTGTCCTACTTGGACATGACTCCTACTCTGTCTACACACCGTACGACTCCAAGTCCAACTGTAACCTAACTTGTATAATAATATTCGACACAACTCTAACAAACTCCACCTTGGCGAATATTCTCCACCACCTTGAATTCGTCTGTGTGTCAAACCTCCATGTACATTGTACTTGAGATACACCATGAGCACCGCTGCTACTCCCAGACTCCATGTGACTCCACCTGCAACTGTAGTCCCTTCTCGTCTTCTTCACAGTCAATACTTGAGAAAAATTAAGTTCCTAATTACTCTACTTTGTGCTCCCAACTTCCGGAGAATCCGTTCAACACCATCACACACCGATCACTGTCTGCGTGAAAATGAACAACTCGCATATTGGACGCCACATATAAGAGTTACCTGAACTCAATGCCACCGCTCTTTCTTGACCGTCTATCTGAAACTTGAAGGAATTTCACCATTGCTTGTAGTCATCCCGAGTCAAATTCGCAGTTGTCTCACCCTTTTCCCGGATAGTCTCTGACATGTCCCACAACTATAGCACTCCGCCTCCTTCTGTATTTGTCATCCGCACTTTGCCATGTGCACTGAACATCACAGAATATACGGCCATGTACTCTCTCAGCTTTTGACAATTCAAAACTCTCCGTCACTTTCTCAGATTCTCCATGGTCAACTCCTGTCCATCTTCCGGCACCGATAGACCCAGTCACCAACTTGAATCCGGTACTCATCAACACTACTTCAGCACCCCTGCACACTTTATCTAACAACATATCTGACCACCGGTGCCCTGGCCTGTCGCTGTGTCCCGTGCTTACCGCACGCCTCGCCGCTATCACCGCGTCGAGCCTCTGCTGTCCTAGTCGAGTCTCCCGGGTAGCTAGCCCCCACTGCCTCAACCCCCACTGCAGAGAACCATCGATCATCACCGACCGATGCCGAGTATCACGTCTCCATCAGACCACTGGTACCCAGTCCGATCCACGTGTCTCTCGCTATCCCGCTGAAATAGGCTTCGATTCTCCGATATCTTACGTCGTAGCCCCTCCGTCAGCTCAGAGTGAAGTCGTCCATCAGACTCCAGCTCCACCTTCAACATGACTCCATGGTGTTTGTACGTGCCACCCCTGCGCCCTGTCGACTTCAAGCTCTCATTTGCGCACCACCTTGAATCAACCCCGCGCCATAGTCCATCGAAGCCGCACAAGCCCTCAGGCTTGCACCACGTGTTTCCACGCCCCAGAAGTCGGCCACCATCAGCATCATGCTCCTATGTCGTCGTCGCTGAAATCACCGCCGTCTTCTGCTTTGACCGATATCCTTGTCGATCCATCAGACTGTCCAGTCCGACCCAACCGAACTTATCCGACTGCACCATGCTTCACCCTGCGTCGTGTCCGCCTCGCACATCTGTGAATTGCCTTGACGCCCTATGTATGCATGCTCCTTTTTGACTTGCTCCAAACTCCTCTGAACCTTATACGCGTGTCGCCCGCGCTTGTCAACGCGCTTCCGCTGCCTATCTACACACTCCAAGCCTTCACAGCAAACTGACCCAGAAAAAAACTTCCATGCAAACATAAGACGAATCCATTCACACCATATTTTTCATGTCAATGTTTGATGCTAGCTCTTCTGTGCACCTTACTAGAAATACGATCAACCAGCCAAGCTACTCTCATGCACACATGTGACCCTGGCAACGCCTTTTTTCCTAAACAAATCTCGCATAGCTCTGTCTCCTGCGTCTTGGATCACCGTGCGGCTAGCCTGATGGCCACGCACGCCTTATTGGCGTGCTGCTGCTGCCCCGCCTGGACGGGCACCCTGCACGGACCGCTGTAGCCCACTGCCCTTGGGCCTTGCTCGCCTGGCTGCACCAGTGCCTCCGCCTGCCCTAGCTCCTGCGTACGATGCCGCCGCTTGCACTGCTTCGGATCAGATCGTTCTGCCGCCGCTTCAGTGGACGCGTATCATCGCCGCCTTTGCTATTGATCCAATCTCGCTGCTAAGAACTGCTCTGCTGCCTCCGACGCTTCTCTCGTGACAATCTCCAATCGCTGCCCGATGTTCCGTATCGCGATCGTCCTCGGCGAGACCCAATCGACTAGAACACGTGCCGCCGTCTTGAGCCAGAATCTGCACCCGATCCGAATAGGCATTGTAGGTGTGCGTCCCGATCGATCCGATCAGCTCGTAGCTACTGCCGCACACGACCACCTGCTGCACTCTGCCCTGCACGCCCTCGCGCCAGCTCCGATTAGGCTCTGCGCCCTCCGAACAACCTAGCTCTGATACCACTTGTTAGAATAAATCCGAGGCGTTCCGTCGATCTACCGAGGACCAAGCAATCACACGAGCACGACACCGAGATTTGTTAACGAGGTTCACCATCATGGCTACATCCCCGGGGCCTGACTACGGGCGCTCCTCCCCGTGACACCGTCACAATACCGTACCCCGGCCGCCCGGGCGCCGGCACACGCCGCCGGCTCCCCCGCGTGCCCGTGCTATTATGTTGGCATAGGTTACATCGTGTGTCTACCCCCGCTATATATGAGAGGCCTAGGATACAAGTGTCCTACTTGGACACGACTCCTACTCTGTCTACACACCGTACGACTCCAAGTCCAACTATAACCTAACTTGTACAATAATATTCGACACAACTCTAACAGTAAGAAACATGCAAAATGAGGCAGAGTATAGATGGAGTTCCCTTGCCTATAAAAAATAAAAGAAGTTAAAAGGTTGTTTCCAATGTGTGTTCATTTGAAGAAACTGTGCAAGTTTTTCTGGTGCGAAGATGTGTCATCATGATATTTTTGTAATTAATGATGTGAATCGGCCGACCGGCAGGCTCTCATGCCCGTAGAACGCACGTGCTCAACGCGTCTCGTAGGGCCCACACCATTCCCTTTCCTGTGGACCGTGTGTGTGCACTTTGTTGTTGTTTTTTTAAGGGAGACTATATCTAAATACTTTAAAGACTTGACAATATATTATACCGTCTCTTAGCAAATATAAGATGTAAATTTGATTGTAATTCAAAATTTTCTAATTCAACCAAGTTCGTAAATAATATAAACATCTATAATACTAAATAAATGCACTGCCAACACCCGCAATTGTGCTATGTGAAATGCTCGTAAAGAACATGCAAAATGAGGCAGATTATAGATGGTGTTCCCTCGACTAAAAAAATAAAAGAAGTTAAAAGATCGTTCCCGATGTGTGTCCGTCTGAAGGAAGTGTGCAAGTTTTTCTGATGCGAAGATGTGTCTATCATAATATTTTTGTAATTAATGATGTGAATAGGCTGACCGGCAGACTCTCACGCCGATAGAACGCACGCGCTCAGCATGTCTCATAGGGCCCACGCCACTCTCTTTCCTGTGGACCGTGTGTGTGCACTTTGTTGGGGTTTTTTTTTTGAGGGAGACTATATCGAAACACTTTAAAGACTTGACAATATATAGCAAAATATAAGACGTAAATTTGATTGTAATTCAAAATTTTCTAATTCAATCAAGTTCATAAATAATACTCCCTCCGTTCGAAAATACTTGTTCAAGGAAGGGGAAGGATTTGACCAGGACTTGAGCCCATGACCTCATGGTCACAAGACAGTAGTTTTAACACTGCGCCAAGGCTCCCCTATAATAATAATTAAATACACCACCAAAACATATTTCATGGCAATATCCACGGCTACTGAATTCATATGCTACTAATAGTTTCTCTACAAACTTGGTAAAAAATAATTTGTAACATTGTACAAAATTTGCTATGTCTTGAAAAGGAATCCCTATTACCAGAGTTTCATCTCAAACACACAAGGGTTTATGAAGTTGTTTGCAGGGAAGCAGCACCAAAACAGTTCAGAGCACTGAGTTCGATTTGAAGCCTGCGCCAGTTCCTGCGATTAAGTTTTAATCATGTGACCTTCCCGTTTAGCCCACGGGCTTGTAATAAAGGTAGCTCGTGCTATGGCTGCTCATGGTGCAAATGCACTGGAACCTCGCCTACTATGGGCGGAGTCAGTGCTAGTTGCACAATCTGGTGATAGAAAATTTTAGCTTGGATGTGCTACAAACGTATCCTTGGCCACTTTCAAACAAATAAGTCAAAAAATAGTTTGTCCGATTTGTGGAGCAGTGTAAGTTCAAGAAATAGTTTGGTAGATTTGTTGAAACAGGGAAAGCTGTTCTCAGTAACCTGCCATAAATTTTGCACTGTACTTCAGCATTCAAACGATAAACATCAATAATTGTTCCCTAATGATTTGCTGGATTGCAAAGTAAGATATAAGTATAACAAGAAAAGATGAATATCAAAACACTCATTTACTCAAACCTCTTAATTTCAAATGCCCAAGTTGTTGAATTCAATATTTGCAGTAAGCAGATTTCCTATCAACACCAACAACAAAAAGGGTCAAAGTCACCAAAATTGCACTTGGTTGTAGCATCACCACCGATACCCTGTTGAAAAGAATATATATCTACAATGCCACCATAATATTTTCCCCGTTACACTTTTTAGGCAGATTTCAACAGTATACTAGCCATATTTTGTACCCATTAGACTGGTGAATTTCTTCTGTATATGTATTCTAAACCAATATGAAGCTCGTCATGGGAACTCCAGGTTGCTACCAACTATAGAACATCAAGGCAATGGAGACAGTAATGGTTAAGAATTCTCTCAACAAGACTGTTGGATTCAGGAACCAGAGAAGATGTAATGCTGTTCCAGAAGTGGAAAGTGGTAGAGTAGTTCAGAATCCTGGAAAACAGAGCATCATGTTGTGCTCTTTCAGCCGTACTGTCTGGTTCTGAGAAGTACCTGCAGTACATCAATACTGCAATGAGCATGCATACCACAAATTTAACCAGTACTATCTGAAGAAAAAAGGGTTACTTCATGTTTTTTGAAAACAAGTCCTTAACAATCTTAAATGCAAAGTAGTAAACTTCTTTCGCGGGGGTAAATGCTAAATGCTAAACTTTTGGAATGGTTGACATGCATCAAGTCCAGAGACTGAATTTTGCAATAACTGTTCAGGATCAAGAAGCATATTAACAAACATTGTTGCAATTACAACTCGCAAGAGCATCAGAGTCGGAAAACATGAAGCTATGTTCTGCAGTAGGAGACAACTTTGGTGAAACAAACAGGTGGCAAGAGGAAAGAGTAATACAACATAAGTGTAAATATTTTAGTTGGTAAAGTTCACACTGCTGGTTGAGATCAAACCTTGATGTATAGACTAACATTGTATAGCTTACAGCAAAATATTACTTCCAAATAGTAAAGCTGAACAAGTTGGCTGGCCATGGAAGGACAAATGGATGGACAAACTACATACCTATTGATATCCGTAGAATTTATGGGGTAGAATGTAAATGAGGGTTCCAACTGTATCTCAAGGTGCTCCCTATTTGGATCACTGTCAGAATGATTTCTTATTACTCTTGTCATAAGTTCAGCACCATTCCACTGTATGAGAGTATCATCATATGTTGAATACCATTCCTTCAGGCACTCAAGCAAGAATGGGCTGCATCAACAAAAGTAATGTATGAAACTGGGTTAGAAGTATTAGAAGAGCTTGAGAATGTTAACTCGTTGTTCAAGCCATTGCATTTGACACCAAGCCTCATAAAACACTTTGTGCTACAATTAAATTTTGCATGTTCAAGTTGTTAATGCCTTCACAGAACATCCAAAAATTTGCTTTTAGGATTTTGTGTTGTAACTATTTGTGTCCCTGTTACATGATAGGATAGGATTAACTTTGTCTGATTTTAATTAAGCTAGCCACATATCCCAAACACCAATACGGCTAGATGCAATTACAATACATATACTCCATATTAGTAAACATGGCTGTATTATACAACTCTAATGCTTATGACTAAAATATATCTATTAGATTTTTCCTGCAAATCTAGCAGTTATTGTCTGCACCATCATAATCTACACCCACCAGTAAGCTATCTAGATACAGTATTTCTTTGTTTCCTCCAATTAAGGAATTTCTGGCCTCTGGGAGCTATGTGAAGGTTTTTCTAATATCTTTCAAATGACATAATAGATGACACTTATCCTATATACTTAAAGAGTTGATCCCCACCACTTCTATTTAACTCGACATGCCCGCATGCCACCTCATCAACCCCACTAATTTTATTTCTCTGATCCTCTCTACATGCATGTTCTTAAATAGTTGAAACCCACTATTTATTTTCTAGAACATGCAAGCCCTCCACATCATCAAGCACATGCAAGACCTCCATATTTCATTTTTCAACATGTCCAAAGCCTTAACATCATCAATCATATGCAAGACCTCCACATTTCATTTTTCAACAAATGCAAAGCCTCCATATCATCAAGCCCATGCAAGACCTCCACACATTGTTACAAATATCGGCCAATTAACTGCAGTTAACTGCTATTCGGCCCCCCTCCGCCTCCGATACGAGAAAGGCCTATTCGGCCCATTAACTGGGAGGCCCAGTTAATCTGTCTGACAAGCTGATTTATCGGTTGTCAGGCCAAATTATCGGCTGGGCCGATTAACTGGGCATCATATTTTGTCCCAAAACTACTCTCCTATGCCTAGAATGTACAAGTAGTACTGTTGCTGTGCTACTCTCCTTTGATGTTAGATAGTGATGTACAATTACTGCTGCTATGTTGTTGTTGTTGCTCTTCTATGTATATCTAGACATCATTAGAACATTGAGGTAACACTCTTCCTTGTTGCTATGTAGTCTAGGATTGCATATTTACACATTCAGCACAATGCATGTTGCTATGTAGCCGCGGATATATAGATATGGCCCTAATTAACCTACCGATAAATGGGTTACCAATATATTCAGTTAAATGGCTGATTCGCCAATTAATCACTTGTCAGCCCCCGACCGATATGGTATCACAGATATCCCGAACAGTGCCTCCACATCATTGACTTCTTAGCAACAAATCATTTCACCTAAGCTAGAAAATGACGAGCCGCTATAATGGGAAGTGGCCCTCCACGTCATCAATTGTTTTAGCCAAAAAATTCACTTCGCTGAAGCTAGAAAACTATGAGTCACTATAAAGTGCAATCACCTCTATATATATGGCGAAATATGGAGAATATTATTCTTATATATTCTTTTTTTCCAGAATATGCACAAGCATGCATATCATCTATTAAAGGAGTGGCAAATAAGCCAAGTTACATCCACTACCTTTTTTAATTCTTCATAAGTTTATTGCTATAAATTCCCGCAACAACGCATGGGCATTATCTAGTTTATCCACCTACCCTTAAAAAGAGATGGATTGCTAGTATATAGTTGAACAATTTATGTGACTTCGTAATTCAAATTGAAAATTCAGGTATGTGAAATTCCGTCCTTTGAACATCTGCAAGTGTTGTGGCACGTCATTAATTGAATTACATACCAAGACAACAAGAACTATGACCTAGGCAGACCAAAATCGGTGCCTAATTTGTACGCATGAATACATAGGATACCATTTGAGATGTAAGGGAAATAGTAATAAAAAAGGAAATGGTTATGTACGAGATCACATGATACTATTATTACCTCTGTTTTTCAAATGCCAATACAGCACCACTGAAACTGGAACCTCTAGAAACTTCTTTTACAGTACCAATAGAATTTCGGAGGGATTTCAATGGTTTGAGTACAATAATATCAGAGTCAAGGTATATACCACCGTATCTGCATGCAGAACATAGATCATATATCAATATTTTGTCCTCAAAATAAGAAGAATTGAAACTGTACTCATGATTACATTTATGTTCTCACGGCACCCGACTCCTCAACATTCAAGTTGTTTATGTATGTATATACCCCTCCCCTATCTCCCTACAACCCTAGTACACCACACAAGTATACACATATACCATTTTTGGGCCCAGTGAAAAGTGGAAGCTCACCGAAAGAAAGTCTCACATAAAATTTAACGATTAACTATTTTTTCGTTGAGATCAAGGGAATGTTGATTATATGTAATGCACCTTTCAATCTTATGTTCTTTATTATCTATTCATCTACGAAAAAAGATGGAAAAGTACAGAGAACAGAGAACGGATGTTTACAGCTGAATCAGGATTGATTATTAGTTTATGACAGTCCAAGATGAAATTTGTTCTGTTTTGTTGTGCTATTTTAGAAGCAGTTTTAGATGCTTGAATCTTCATTTCATGTGACAATTTAGAAACAATTATGTTCTTTGGTTTATGACTATTTATGTACTGCTACATGTTAGTTGTACACTTGTACTTTTAAGTTCTAACTGATCTGGAGTGTTGTTAGATTTAACAACTAGCTGGGCATCTGCTTTCAATGGCATTGGGGGTCAACTGTTTCCAAATGAAAGGCTCTTTTCGTAACTCAACTGTTCTACCTGACTAGTCATTGCTCGTGTATTCTACTTGACTACTCATTGCTGGTTTGTTCTACCTGGCTATTCATTGCAGGTGCAGATTCATCCACGACTCTACATGGATATAATACCTTTTGAAAAGCATAATAGTTCCATCTTTTCTCTAGATTATTTTAACACTGTCAAATAAATTATGCATGTAATCAACAAATGTTGGCACTAGTATGTAGTACTACTATTGTCTTACCTGTAAAGAGCAGCAAGGCGTACTAGCTCACTGTAATGCAAGGGGTAATTTATTGTTTTCCGCCATTCATACCACACCGATGCAAAAATGTGGGTTGGTGTGCCCTCCAAAAGTTCATCAAGATTTGGCACTGCAACTGCAACCTTGTGTCTGAAAGAGGAGAAATCAACTATGAGTGATGATGCAGAGACAACTGTAGCGAAAACAATTATTCATAAGATCTACAACATGAAATGCACATTATATTGGTGGTCATATATACGCTAAATACAAGACGGTGTTCAGAATATTGAGTTCATATGTAATTCTAAGCAAATAGACATTTTAGCTTGGCTGTATGATTTAGTGAGAATTTAACTGCGGGCACATGATTTGGCTCATTCACATGGTAGGATACTACTCCCTCTGTAACTTATAATATTAGACGTTCTTTGACATTATGACAGTGTCAAAAAACGTCTTGTATTAAGTTACAGAGAGTTACTAACAACACAAATCGATGTCCTACTTGTGTCTAGCTGAAAGCTTGACAAGGCCTATTTAGTGTATCCGGACGCCCAACCACTCGCATATAGAACGGGGCATTCAAAACCAGACAGGGATTCCATCTCCTATGGTTGCTCTGAGGGTCCAGTCCACCTTAAAAACTAAAAAATGAACTGCCACTAAAAAATGGTGAAAATGGGGGGCATAACTAAGAAGAGAAGATTCATGACGTTGAATGGTGCACAAACACCAAATAAGATCAACAAATTGTAACAGAGCTCAGTATATAAACATGGCACGGAAGGGAGCAGACCGATATGAAACACATCGATATTCACGGCAAAAGAGGGTGTTGTGAACAAACTAATACGGAGGAATAACTCACAGAAGAAGGGGAACAAAAAGCGGTCACATGGCTTGGGCTTCCCTCTAAACAGGTAGCCATGGACATTCAGCAACAAGGTAAACATCCGTTGGCGAGAGGTCGGATGGCAACACATGAAGCTGAATGAAACTATATGAAGGAGGGCACCGGTCAAGGGAGAAATGGGTCAACAATTGCAGGAGAAACAAGTCTAGAATGGTCAAGGAGGACGACAACAGAACTTGACGCACTAGGGACTATTTCAATCCTTGAACTCAAAGATAAGTGCACCATTCTTATAGGCAGTAGCCCTAACAACGTAACTACAATAATGTGGATTCTAACTGCAGATAAAAGGGAACTACTAATCAACCAAACGTACAAGTAATGGACTTCTGCTGCCAGTTGGCATTTGGATTGCTTGCCCATATGGCTGGACAGAATCATCATCAAATAGAAAAAGAATCCTCTCCAAACTATTTGAACATGTCTATCTCAATAGCCATTACAGCTGCAGCATCTTGCCGTTGTTCCCATGGGCTGTAGCTAGTATAGCTGATGTTTCACATGTTTACAGCACAAGTATAGATGATATCTTAGAAGGATGTCATTTCAGCGCAGAAAACACATCTGTACATGGATGGCAAGTGAAAAAAATACCGCTTTTGAAATATTATAAGATGCAATGACTATTCGGAAGATCTCAAATGTCTGGTAATCAAGCAATAAGTCACCAAAGGAAACCAGCCACTCATTGTTTATAAGGCAGTAAGGCGGCCTAAGGCGAGCACCACCCGCTCTGACGCCTAAGCGCCTAAAGCGGGCATATTTGTAAGGCGCTGCCAGGGCACCTTATCGCTTAAGCAATGCCTAAGCGTCTAAGGTAGGACGCCTTATAAACAATGCAGACACTGAAATAAAAGGTAGAAAATTTCAGATGGTAGATAATTTAAGATGATCCGATACTTATGCTACTTACTTTATGGGTGGGTATTCAGTTGTACATATGTCATACACTCCATCAGGAAAAACCACCTTCTCTTGGTAAATCATTAGTTATTCATCTAAAGAGCTTCCAATATATTAACATGTAAAATTCGTGATATGGCATATGCTTTAAACAAATGCTCGAGCACAATCTTCAGAAAGAACATGAACAGATTAGCTATGATTTGGGAAACAATCCCTTCCAGTCGACCGGACAAGTCTTGCGCCGGTCGAGTGTGCGTCGTTCGATTCCATCAGATCATACACTCCATATCCATGCAAATCGGTTGCTCACGCCACCTCGCTCGTGTAGCAGCACGTATTCGGTGGGACCCACGAGAGAAGTCTTCGTCCGTTCCGGGCCATGCGCCTCCACTCGTTTCCTTTCTTCCCCAGCTCCTCTCCTGTCTCGATTCCTTCTTTCACAGGAAGCACCGAAGTACTCTCCATCTGCCCTCCATGGACGAGCTCCCCATGTAAAAGCCGTTGTCCAGTGAGAGTGGTACAGATGTGGCCGCGGCCTCCTCCTTTTTTGTCTCTTACCCGTCCAAGCAATTGCTGCCCCCCACCCTCTCCTCCCTGCTGCCGACGCTGCTGGGGCCTGTGGTGTCGCCGGGTGGTGGTCCTGCTATTCGTTGCAGACGGTGTTGCAATCTGTGGGTGGCGGTGCTGGAACCGGCCAATGGCGATGCTACAACCTTGGTCGTCTTTTTGCTGGAACTGACGGCCACCGGGTGCTGGAATCGACAACGGCCATGCTGGAACCGGCGGGGGCAGATGCTGCAACTAGCCATGGAGGTTGCTTGATCCGGCAGTAGCGGATGCTAGAACCAGCAACTCATGTCACGACCGGCAGTGGAAAAAGCTGCAACCTGCGCCGGCCCATGCTGCAACCGTGATCGGTGGAAGCTACAACAGGCCATGGCGAGCTGAGACCTTGCGTGACGGCACCGGGGTTGCGGGCGGGCGGGGGGGACTGCTGGAGCTTCCGGTGGTGACCACGGCTAGGAAGGGTGCTGCAACCACGATGCCCCCATGCTGGAACCGGCACTCGCCGTTGCACCAACCGGCTACGGCATGGCTATGGCTACGACCGGTGGGCTGGTTGCTGGAACCGACAGCGCGATTTGCTGCATAGGGGACGGAACCACGCGGGCGCCAGCGCTGCAACTGTCGAGCCGGCAAGGGGCCCCGGTGAGCCGATGAGTGGCGCCATGGAGCCTACAAACTGGTGGCCACGGGGGAGACGACCAAGCAGGGGCTACAGGAAAACTGCCGCTAGCCAGAAGATGGTGTGCGTGAAGGCTTAGCGGCTGAATCCTGTGGTTACGAGCGCGCGCATCGTGCGGCTGCGCGGGACCGGACGAAATTTGGGCCGGTCGTCCCGCCTCCCGCGCCTAGCATTCGTCCTATGATTTGCTCTTTTTGGAATGGTAATCGAGCAATAAGTCACCAAAGGACACCAGCCATTGAAACAAAGAGCCTTCTCAGATGATTCACTAATTGATGCTGTTTACTTTTGTTGGGTATTCAGTTGTCCATATATGTGTTCGTAACACTCCATTGGTAAAAAACCATGAGCTTCCAGTATATTAACCATGTAAAATTCGAGATATGGTTTATGATTTACATATAAAATTATAAATACTGCAGCGCAAACTCCAGAAAGAACAGGCGCACATTAATTGTGTCTTGCTCTTTACAGAATCCTCCTTGGGATTCCAGACAATCGATTATGTATTTATGGACTACTAGAGAATGGATCTTGCTGACCTAATATGCAGACTGCAACCATCAAATTACCTTTTGAAGTGGATAAATCTAGAAAAGCAATCAAAGTTGCAGCAAACAACTACGTTGGATAGCAAATAGCAAAGGTTAAAGCACCTAAAGGTGCGTCATTTGGTCATTTGTGATATTTAAGAAAGTTAATTAATTCAGACTAGGTCCGATCTGTATCATCCACCCATAGCTAGCTGAGATATCACTTGATGTGCCAATGCTGAGCAGTAGTTGCAGCAAACAACTACGTTGGATAGCAAATAGCAAAAGGTTAAAGCACCTAAAGGTGTGTCATTTGTGATATTTAAGAAAGTTAATTAATTCAGATTAGATCCGATCTGTATCATCCACCCATAGCTAGCTGAGATATCACTTGATGTGCCAATGCTAACAGAGCTGGGGAGCAGTAATCTAAGAGGTGAGGGTATGTTTTTATGCTTGTACAACTAATCAAGCGAATGTTAATAGTATAGGTAAACAGAATATAATACTTTAAACACTACTTGTGTGGCGCTGACCAAATATGCAAATGCAAGCACAAGAAAGTACCATTATCCTACTCATGAATACTTTATTGGATGGCTTGGGGTTCAACTAGTAATTTATTCACCGGTTAGTAAGGAATAATCTGGGAGGATAAGAACACAATAAGCTTCTATATGCTAAGAAATAAAACAGCGAAGACAATATTCTGCACAGGTGTGGACCTAAGCCACTTTTAATCCAAGGGTTAGAAAAGAGATTGGCCATGTAAAGGGTGGGATTAGAAATGCAATGCCAGAGACTAGAGATTTCAATTCCCTTCAATGACAGTCTCTACTCAGTACATGTCCATTTATGCCAGCAATAGTTCTAAAACATGGTGTTCGTTCCCCAGAAGTGACACATTTCCTCAAACAGCTGGTAAATATACTAGTACAAAGAAAGAAAAATACCGTGTAGCACCAAGTGGTTCTAGTTCTAGTTACTTCACGCTTTTATGTTGGAAGTATTATCTTTCTGTAGTTTGTTATTCACAGTTAGCTAATCTCATTAATCAAATACTAGTTATTACGAACACTACAAAGTTGTATGACTTCAGCTGTCACTCGCAAATTAGATCTAAAGAAGCATCAGCGAATAAACAGGTTATGAAACATACCCTTCCTTCACAAACTCATGGAAGGTCTCCAGCTCCAGCGTCTCCGACAGCATGACCACACAGGCATCAGGATGCTGCAGGAGCAAGCTCTCGAGCCCACGCTGGTGCCGAACACCGTACGCCCACTGAGGGCTGTTCCATACCATGAACACCCTCATGGAGCACTTCCCATGCTCCAAGAACCTTTCCATGAACTCCGAGAACCCCAAATGTGGATCAATTCCTGGAAAGTGTCCCCACCTCCTAACTTCTTCCGGCTCCTCCTTCACAATGGATCCTACTCCATGCTCATTGTCAGATGACTTGAGGCTCCGCCGGGCAAAATTCTTGGATGAGCCTTTCTCAATTTCTGAGATGAGCATCCGCTGCACCATGCGGTCGCCACGGGTGAGTGAAGTGAGACCAGGACTGTCTGGGTCCTGGAGCAGAGGGTGGTTGCGAGGATTGAGGAACTCCAAGTTGGACCTGAGCATCCGATCGCGTCGGAGGTAGTCTGCCTTCCCCTCCAGCCACCGCGCCCAACCAGAGCGGAGCCGCGTCTCGCTACGGCCGGAGGCGGGCTTGAGGAGCAGCGCGTCCTCAATGCCGCTGATGGACGAGATCTCCACCCGCAGCTCCAGATCCACAGGCTCGTCATCGGATCCAAAGGCGGCGGCGGCGATCCGACGCGGGGAGTCCAAGTGGGGGAACCCCGCGGGCGGGGCGTCGCCAGCGGGGGGGAGGCGGAAGGGGAGGCGGGCGACGCCGGCGGCGTGGTCCCAGAGGAAGGACGCGGCGGTGGTGGAGGCGGGCACGTCGTCGGCCGCGTCGGTGGCGGCGGAGGAGTCGTCCTCGTCGAGCACGTCGAGCTCGTCGATGCGGTCGTCGTCGGGGTTGGTAGCAGCGGCGCCCTCGGTGGCGGCAGCGGTGGTCACGGCGGCGAGGGTGAGGTCGGGGTCGAGAGCGGCGGCCACGGGGTCGTCATCGTCGTCCGCGAGGAGAGCGGTGGAGTTGGTGGCGGCGGAGTCGGTGGCGGAGGAGCGGGACGAGGAGGAGAGGGGGAAGGGCGAGGAGGAGGAGAGGCGGGAGTGGAGGACGGCGAGGGAGAGGAGCAGGAGCAGCGCCGCGGCGACGGCGCAGAGCTGCGGGCCGAGGCCGGAGCGCCGCCGGGCCGGGTGCGAGTGGGAGCGCGGCAGCATGTCGCGGTTGGAGGGATCCTCTCCCCTGCAACCGCAAGGCTCCGCCGCGCGCCTGTAGCTGCGTTTTCTTGGTGTTTAAACCATGCCCGGTGACTCTAGCTAGTCGAACTGTCACAGTCGCGCGCCCTCACCAACCTTGGCTTGGCTACCAACTAATCCTCTTTGGACAGGGAGCTGACCGTATGAACAGGGGAATAAGCTCGCTTTTGATGCACACATTCATCTTGGCCCCTTGACAGCCTGTTTGGCAACTTTTCACATAACGCAAATGTGACACTTATCAACTTCGCCCACGCTTCTATCACCCTCCATCGCGATTTACGATTTTTAAAGCGGCGAGCGGTGCCATGTCATGTTTTGAGAGCGTTCGGTGCGAACGACGCACGACCGAACTAGTCTCTTATCCACTACCCCATACACTATGCCGCTCACTTTTCTCCCCTTCATCTCGAGCTCATGCGGGGGCTGCCCCGTCGGCATATTCGAAGACCACGAAGAGGAGCTCGTGCGGGGTGGTTGTGTGGGCCGCTTACTCGGAGACCGCGGTGAAGGTGCTGCTCCCGGAGCGCGAGCACCATGGCGAGGAGCTCGTGTGTGGGTGGTTGCGCCGACGGCTTACTCGGAAACCGCATCGGAGGTGCTGCTCCTGAAGACCGAGGCGGGGAGGAGTGGCGAGAAGGAGATGGGGGGCGATGCGTTTGAAGACGAGGGCCGCCCCTGCTACTGCCCCGTGTGTTGGGGCGGCTTCGGCAAGGCAGCAGGAGGCCACGTCAAGGATCTGCGCGAGCACAGAGTGGAGGTGGTTGTGCGGGGAGCGGGTGGCGGCAGCTCTGACGGAGAGGAGCGGCGGGAAGGCGATGGGGTGCCATGCGGTCGGCGACGAGAGGCGCCCCTGCTACTACATTGGGTGCTGACGCAGGTACGAGAGCATTGTGGTCCGGGATGGAGCATGTCGACGTTCGGCTCCGACGCCTCCGTGCACCGCGAGCTCCGCGGCCTACTCCAATGGCTTCCTCGTGTCCAAACCTCCACGCTCCGTGCAACGCAAGCTTCGGGAGCAGTCGCAGCGTGATCAAGAGGACCAACACAATAGTGGAGGGCACTTTGGAGGAGCAACATTGGGGTGTGGAAGCAACAGCGGAGGGCAGGGGCGGCTCCACAAGCAGCAACAGGGGGCAGTTCATGCTCAGGTGGATTCATGCAAGGACATGAGAAGCATGAATGCTTCTCATGCTCAGGTGCTTTTTCAGATTTTATCCTTCATGAATGTGAATTTTTCACGCATAATCTGCCATGCAAAATTGATACGTCTCAAATATATCTATAATTTTTTATTATTTCATGCTATTATATTATCTGTTTTGAATGTTAATGGGCTTTATTTTACACTTTTATATTATTTTTGAGACTAACCTATTAACCCAAGGCCCAGTGCAAATTGTTGCTGTTTTTTGCCTATTTCAGTGTTTCGCAGAAAAGGAATATCAAACGGAGTCCAAACGGAATGAAACCTTTGGGAGCGTGATTTTTGGAACAAACGTGATCCAGAGGACTTGGAGTGGACATCAAGAAACGGACAAGGAGTCCATGAGGCAGGGGGCAGTCCACGAGGCAGGGGGCGCGCCTACCCCCTGGGTGCGCCCTCCCCCCTCGTGGCTCAACCGACCTACTTCTTCCTCCTATATATGTTCTCATACCCTGAAAACATCCAGGAGCATCACGAAACCCTATTTCCACCGCCGCAATCTTCTGTGCCCAAGAGATCCCATCTTGGGGCCTTTTCCGGAGCTCCGCCGGAGGGGGCATTGATCACGGAGGGCCTCTACATCAACTCAATGGCCCCTCCGATGATGTGTGAGTAGTTTACTTCAGACCTTTGGGTCCATAGTTAGTAGCTAGATGGCTTCTTCTCTCTCTTTGAATCTCAATACAAAGTTCTCCTCGATCGTCTTGGCCTACTAGATTGATCTTTCTTGCAATGGAAAAAGTGCTTAGCTTTGGATTCAATCTTGCGGTGCTCGATCCCAGCGACAGAAAGGGAAACGACGTGTATTGTATTGTTGTCATCAAGGATAAAAAGATGGGGGTTATATCATATTGCTTGAGTTTATCCCTCTACATCATGTCATCTTACCTAAGGCGTTACTCTGTTCTTATGAACTTAATACTCTAGATGCATGCTGGATAGCGGTCGATGTGTGGAGTAATAGTAGTATATGCAGGCAGGAGTCGGTTTACTTGTCGCGTACGTGATGCCTATATACATGATCATGCGTAGATATTCTCATAATTATTCGCTTTTCTATCAATTGATCGACAGTAATTCGTGAAGGAAATATGCCCTAGAGGCAATAATAAAGTTATTATTTATTTCCTTAAAACCATGATAAATGTTTATTATTCATGCTAGAATTGTATTAACCGGAAACATAATACATGTGTGAATACATAGACAAAACAGAGTGTCACTAGTATGCCTCTACTAGACTAGCTCGTTAATCAAAGATGGTTATGTTTCCTAACCATGAACAAAGAGTTGTTATTTGATTAACGAGGTCACATCATTAGTTGAATGATCTGATTGACATGACCCATTCCATTAGCTTAGCACCCGATCGTTTAGTATGTTGCTATTGCTTTCTTCATGACTTATACATGTTCCTATAACTATGAGATTATGCAACTCCCGTTTACCGGAGGAACACTTTGGGTACTACCAAACGTCACAACGTAACTGGGTGATTATAAAGGAGTACTACAGGTGTCTCCAATGGTGGATGTTGGGTTGGCGTATTTCGAGATTAGGGTTTGTCACTCCGATTGTCGGAGAGGTATCTCTGGGCCCTCTCGGTAAAACACATCACATAAGCCTTGCAAGCATAATAACTAAGATGTTAGTTATGAGATGATGTATTACGGAACGAGTAAAGAGACTTGCCAGTAACGATATTGAACTAGGTATTGGATACCGACGATCGAATCTCGGGCAAGTAACATACCGATGACAAAGGGAACAACGTATGTTGTTATGCGGTCTGACCGATAAAAGATCTTCGTAGAATATGTAGGAGCCAATATGGGCATCCAGGTCCCGCTATTGGTTATTGATCGGAGACGTGTCTCGGTCATGTCTACATTGTTCTCGAACCATAGGGTCCGCACGCTTAACGTTACGATGACAGTTATTATGAGTTTATGCATTTTGATGTACCGAAGGTAGTTCGGAGTCCCGGATGTGATCACGGACATGACGAGGAGTCTCGAAATGGTCGAGACGTAAAGATTGATATATTGGAAGCCTATGTTTGGACATCGGAAGTGTTCCGGGTGAAATCGGGATTTTACCGGATTACCGGGAGGGTTACCGGAACCCCCCGGGAGCCAAATGGGCCTACATGGGCCTTAGTGGAAAGGTGAGAGGGCTGCCCACAAGGGCTGCGCACCTCCCCCTCCCCCTAGTCCTATTAGGACTAGGAGAAGGGGCCGGCCACCCTCTCTCTCTCCCCCCTTTAAGGAATCCTAGTTGGACTAGGATTGGAGGGGGGAGTCCTACTCCCGGTAGGAGTAGGACTCCTCCTGCGCCTCCCTCCTTTGGACGGCCAGCCTCCCCCCTCCATCCTTTATATACGGGGGCAGGGGACACCCCAAGACACACAAGTTGATCCTTGAGATCGTTCCTTAGCCGTGTGCGGTGCCCCCTGCCACCAAATTCCACCTCGATCATACCGTTGTAGTGCTTAGGCGAAGCCCTGCGTCGGTAGTACATCAAGATCGTCACCACGCCGTCGTGCTGACGGAACTCCTCCCCGAAGCTTTGCTGGATCGGAGCCCGGGGATCGTCATCGAGCTGAACGTGTGCTAAGAACTCGGAGGTGCCGGAGTAACGGTGCTTGGATCGGTCGGATCGGGAAGAAGACGTACGACTACTTCCTCTACGTTGTGTGATCGCTTCCGCAGTCGGTCTGTGTTGGTACGTAGACAACACTCTCCCCTCTCGTTGCTATGCATCACCATGATCTTGCGTGTGCGTAGGAAAATTTTGAAATTACTACGTTCCCCAACAGTGGCATCCGAGCCTAGGTTTTTATGGTTTGATGTTATTTGCACGAGTAGAACACAAGTGAGTTGTGGGCGATACAAGTCATACTGCCTACCAGCATGTCATACTTTGGTTCGGCGGTATTGTTGGACGAGACGATCCGGACCAACCTTACGTGTACTCTTACGCGAGACGGTTCCCTCGACGTGCTTTGCACATAGATGGCTTGCGGAAGACTGTCTCTCCAACTTTAGTTGAACCAAGTGTGGCTACGCCCGGTCCTTGAGAAGGTTAAAACGGAGTCTATTTGACAAACTATCGTTGTGGTTTTGATGCGTAGGTGAGATGAGTTCTTACTTAAGCCCGTAGCAGCCACGTAAAACTTGCAACAACAAAGTAGAGGACGTCTAACTTGTTTTTGCAGGGCATGTTGTGATGTGATATGGTCAAGGCATGATGCTGATTTTATTGTATTAGATGATCATGTTTTGTAACCAAGTTATCGGCAACTGGCAGGAGCCATATGGTTGTCGCTTTATTGTATGCAATGCAATCGCGATGTAATGCTTTACTTTATTACTAAGCGGCAGTGATAGTCGTGGAAGCATAAGATTGGCGAGACGACAACGATGCTACGATGGAGATCAAGGTGTCGCGCCGGTGACGATGGTGATCATGATGGTGCTTCGGAGATGGAGATCACAAGCACAAGATGATGATGGCCATATCATATCACTTATATTGATTGCATGTGATGTTTATCCTTTTATGCATCTTATCTTGCTTTGATTGACGGTAGCATTATAAGATGATCTCTCACTAAATTATCAAGAAGTGTTCTCCCTGAGTATGCACCGTTGCCAAAGTTCGTCGTGCCCAGACACCACGTGATGATCGGGTGTGATAAGCTCTACGTCCATCTACAACGGGTGCAAGCCAGTTTTGCACACGCAGAATACTCAGGTTAAACTTGACGAGCCTAGCATATGCAGATATGGCCTCGGAACACAGAGACCGAAAGGTCGAGCGTGAATCATATAGTAGATATGATCAACATGACGATGTTCACCATTGAAAACTACTCCATCTCACGTGATGATCGGTTATGGTTTAGTTGATTTGGATCACGTGATCACTTAGAGGATTAGAGGGATGTCTATCTAAGTGGGAGTTCCTAAGTAATTTGATTAACTGAACTTAAACTTATCATGAACTTAGTACCTGATAGTATCTTGCTTGTTTATGTTGATTGTAGATAGATGGCTCGTGCTGTTGTTCCGTTGAATTTTAATGCGTTCCTTGAGAAAGCAAAGTTGAAAGATGATGGTAGCAATTACACGGACTGGGTCCGTAACTTGAGGATTATCCTCATTGCTGCACAGAAGAATTACGTCCTGGAAGCACCGTTGGGTGCCAGGCCTGCTGCTGGAGCAACGCCAGATGTTATGAACGTCTGGCAGAGCAAAGCTGATGACTACTCGATAGTTCAGTGTGCCATGCTTTACGGCTTAGAATCGGGACTTCAACGACGTTTTGAACGTCATGGAGCATATGAGATGTTCCAGGAGTTGAAGTTGATATTTCAAGCAAATGCCCGAATTGAGAGATATGAAGTCTCCAATAAGTTCTATAGCTGCAAGATGGAGGAGAACAGTTCTGTCAGTGAGCATATACTCAAAATGTCTGGGTATAATAATCACTTGATTCAGATGGGAGTTAATCTTCCAGATGATTGCGTCATTGACAGAATTCTCCAATCACTGCCACCAAGCTACAAGAGCTTCGTGATGAACTATAATATGCAAGGGATGAACAAGACTATTCCCGAGCTCTTCGCAATGCTGAAAGCTGCGGAGGTAGAAATCAAGAAGGAGCATCAAGTGTTGATGGTTAACAAAACCACTAGTTTCAAGAAAAAGGGCAAAGGGAAGAAGAAGGGGAACTTCAAGAAGAACAGCAAGCAAGTTGCTGCTCAGGAGAAGAAACCCAAGTCTGGACCTAAGCCTGAAACTGAGTGCTTCTACTGCAAGCAGACTGGTCACTGGAAGCGGAACTGCCCCAAGTATTTGGCGGATAAGAAGGATGGCAAGGTGAACAAAGGTATATGTGATATACATGTTATTGATGTGTACCTTACTAGAGCTCGCAGTAGCACCTGGGTATTTGATACTGGTTCTATTGCTAATATTTGCAACTCGAAACAGGGACTACGGAATAAGCGGACACTAGCAAAGGACGAGGTGACGATGCGCGTGGGAAACGGTTCCAAAGTCGATGTGATCGCGGTCGGCACGCTACCTCTACATCTACCTTCGGGATTAATATTAGACCTAAATAATTGTTATTTGGTGCCAGCGTTGAGCATGAACATTATATCTGGATCTTGTTTAATGCGAGACGGTTATTCATTTAAATCAGAGAATAATGGTTGTTCTATTTATATGAGTAATATCTTTTATGGTCATGCACCTTTTAAGAGTGGTCTATTCTTGTTGAATCTCGATAGTAGTGATACACATATTCATAATGTAGAAGCCAAAAGATGCAGAGTTGATAATGATAGTGCAACTTATTTGTGGCACTGCCGTTTAGGTCATATCGGTGTAAAACACATGAAGAAACTCCATACTAATGGGCTTTTGGAACCACTTGATTATGAATCACTTGGTACTTGCGAACCGTGCCTCATAGGCAAGATGACTAAAACACCGTTCTCCGGTACTATGGAGAGAGCAACAGATTTATTGGAGATCATACATACCGATGTATGTGGTCCGATGAATATTGAAGCTCATGGCGGATATCGTTATTTTCTCACCTTCACAGATGATTTAAGCAGATATGGGTATATCTACTTAATGAAACATAAGTCTGAAACATTTGAAAAGTTCAAGGAATTTCAGAGTGAAGTTGAAAATCATCGTAACAAGAAAATAAAGTTTCTACGATCTGATCGTGGAGGAGAATATTTGAGTTACGAGTTTGGTGTACATTTGAAAAATTGTGGAATAGTTTCGCAACTCACGCCACCCGGAACACCACAGCGTAATGGTGTGTCCGAATGTTGTAATCGTACTTTACTAGATATGGTGCGATCTATGATGTCTCTTACTGATTTACCGCTATCGTTTTGGGGTTATGCTTTAGAGACGGCCGCATTCACGTTAAATAGGGCACCATCAAAATCAGTTGAGACGACGCCTTATGAACTGTGGTTTGGCAAGAAACCAAAGTTGTCGTTTCTTAAAGTTTGGGGCTGCGATGCTTATGTGAAAAAGCTTCAACCTGATAAGCTCGAACCCAAAGCGGAGAAATATGTCTTCATAGGATACCCAAAGGAAACTGTTGGGTATACCTTCTATCACAGATCCGAAGGCAAGACATTCGTTGCTAAGAATGGATCATTTCTAGAGAAGGAGTTTCTCTCGAAAGAAGTGAGTGGGAGGAAAGTAGAACTTGACGAGGTAACTGTACCTGCTCCCTTATTGGAAAATAGTACATCACAGAAAACTGTTTCTGCGACACCTATACCAATTAGTGAGGAAGCTAATGATGATGATCATGAAACTTCAGGACAAGATACTACTGAACCACGTAGATCAACCAGAGTGAGATCCGCACCAGAGTGGTACGGTAATCCAGTTCTGGAAGTCATGCTACTAGATCACGATGAACCTACGAACTATGAAGAAGCGATGGTGAGCCCAGATTCCGCAAAGTGGCTTGAGGCCATGAAATCTGAGATGGGATCCATGTATGAGAACAAAGTATGGACTTTGGTTGACTTGCCCGATGATCGGCAAGCAATTGAGAATAAATGGATCTTCAAGAAAAAGACTGACGCTGACGGTAATATTACTGTCTATAAAGCTCGACTTGTCGCAAAAGGTTTTCGACAAGTTCAAGGGGTTGACTACGATGAGACCTTCTCACCCGTAGCGATGCTTAAATCCGTCAGAATCATGTTAGCAATTGCCGCATTTTATGATTATGAAATATGGCAGATGGATGTCAAAACTGCATTCCTGAATGGATTTCTGGAAGAAGAGTTGTATATGATGCAACCAGAAGGTTTTGTCGATCCAAAGGGAGCTAACAAAGTATGCAAACTCCAGCGATCCATTTATGGACTGGTGCAAGCATCTCGGAGTTGGAATAAACGCTTTGATAGTGTGATCAAAGCATTTGGCTTTATACAGACTTTTGGAGAAGCCTGTATTTACAAGAAAGTGAGTGGGAGCTCTGTAGCATTTCTGATATTATATGTGGATGACATATTGCTGATTGGAAATGATATAGAATTTCTGGATAGCATAAAGGGATACTTGAATAAAAGTTTTTCGGTGAAAGACCTCGGGGAAGCTGCTTACATATTAGGCATAAAGATCTATAGAGATAGATCAAGACGCTTAATTGGACTTTCACAAAGCACATACCTTGACAAGATTTTGAAGAAGTTCAAAATGGATCAAGCAAAGAAAGGGTTCTTGCCTGTGTTACAAGGTGTGAAGTTGAGTCAGACTCAATGCCCGACCACTGCAGAAGATAGAGAGAAAATGAAAGATGTTCCCTATGCTTCAGCCATAGGCTCTATCATGTATGCAATGCTGTGTACCAGACCTGATGTGTGCCTTGCTATAAGTTTAGCAGGGAGGTACCAAAGTAATCCAGGAGTGGATCACTGGACAGCGGTCAAGAACATCCTGAAATACCTGAAAAGGACTAAGGATATGTTTCTCGTATATGGAGGTGACAAAGAGCTCACCGTAAGAGGTTACGTTGATGCAAGCTTTGACACTGATCCGGATGATTCTAAATCGCAAACCGCATACATGTTTACTTTAAACGGTGGAGCTGTCAGTTGGTGCAGTTCTAAATAAAGCGTCGTAGCGGGATCTACATGTGAAGCGGAGTACATAGCTGCTTCGGAAGCAGCGAACGAAGGAGTCTGGATGAAGGAGTTCATATCCGATCTAGGTGTCATACCTAGTGCATCGGGTCCAATGAAAATCTTTTGTGACAATACTGGTGCAATTGCTTTGGCAAAGGAATCCAGATTTCACAAAAGGACCAAACACATCAAGAGACGCTTCAACTCCATCCGGGATTTAGTCTAGGTGGGAGACATAGAGATTTGCAAGATACATACGGATCTGAATGTTGCAGACCCGTTGACTAAGCCTCTTCCACGAGCAAAACATGATCAACACCAAAGCTCCATGGGTGTTAGAATCATTACTGTGTAATCTAGATTATTGACTCTAGTGCAAGTGGGAGACTGAAGGAAATATGCCCTAGAGGCAATAATAAAGTTATTATTTATTTCCTTAAAACCATGATAAATGTTTATTATTCATGCTAGAATTGTATTAACCGGAAACATAATACATGTGTGAATACATAGACAAAACAGAGTGTCACTAGTATGCCTCTACTAGACTAGCTCGTTAATCAAAGATGGTTATGTTTCCTAACCATGAACAAAGAGTTGTTATTTGATTAACGAGGTCACATCATTAGTTGAATGATCTGATTGACATGACCCATTCCATTAGCTTAGCACCCGATCGTTTAGTATGTTGCTATTGCTTTCTTCATGACTTATACATGTTCCTATAACTATGAGATTATGCAACTCCCGTTTACCGGAGGAACACTTTGGGTACTACCAAACGTCACAACGTAACTGGGTGATTATAAAGGAGTACTACAGGTGTCTCCAATGGTGGATGTTGGGTTGGCGTATTTCGAGATTAGGGTTTGTCACTCCGATTGTCGGAGAGGTATCTCTGGGTCCTCTTGGTAAAACACATCACATAAGCCTTGCAAGCATAATAACTAAGATGTTAGTTATGAGATGATGTATTACAGAACGAGTAAAGAGACTTGCCAGTAACGAGATTGAACTAGGTATTGGATACCGACGATCGAATCTCGGGCAAGTAACATACCGATGACAAAGGGAACAACGTATGTTGTTATGCGGTCTGACCGATAAAAGATCTTCGTAGAATATGTAGGAGCCAATATGGGCATCCAGGTCCCGCTATTGGTTATTGACCGGAGACGTGTCTCGGTCATGTCTACATTGTTCTCGAACCGTAGGGTCCGCACGCTTAACGTTACGATGACAGTTATTATGAGTTTATGCATTTTGATGTACCGAAGGTAGTTCGGAGTCCCGGATGTGATCACGGACATGACGAGGAGTCTCGAAATGGTCGAGATGTAAAGATTGATATATTGGAAGCCTATGTTTGGACATCGGAAGTGTTCCGGGTGAAATCGGGATTTTACCGGATTACCGGGAGGGTTACCGGAACCCCCCGGGAGCCAAATGGGCCTACATGGGCCTTAGTGGAAAGGTGAGAGGGCTGCCCACAAGGGCTGCGCACCTCCCCCTCCCCCTAGTCCTATTAGGACTAGGAGAAGGGGCCGGCCACCCTCTCTCTCTCTCTCCCCTTTAAGGAATCCTAGTTGGACTAGGATTGGAGGGGGGAGTCCTACTCCCGGTAGGAGTAGGACTCCTCTTGCGCCTCCCTCCTTTGGCCGGCCAGCCTCCCCCCTCCATCCTTTATATACGGGGGCAGGGGACACCCCAAGACACACAAGTTGATCCTTGAGATCGTTCCTTAGCCGTGTGCGGTGCCCCCTGCCACCAAATTCCACCTCGATCATACCGTTGTAGTGCTTAGGCGAAGCCCTGCGTCGGTAGTACATCAAGATCGTCACCACGCCGTCGTGCTGACGGAACTCCTCCCCGAAGCTTTGCTGGATCGGAGCCTGGGGATCGTCATCGAGCTGAACGTGTGCTAAGAACTCGGAGGTGCCGGAGTAACGGTGCTTGGATCGGTCGGATCGGGAAGAAGACGTACGACTACTTCCTCTACGTTGTGTGATCGCTTCCGCAGTCGGTCTGCGTTGGTACGTAGACAACACTCTCCCCTCTCGTTGCTATGCATCACCATGATCTTGCGTGTGCGTAGGAAATTTTTTAAATTACTATGTTCCCCAACAATTCGTTCACCCACTATAATACTTATGCTATCTGAGAGAAGCCACTAGTGAAATCTATGGCCCCTGATACGTATCCAACGTATCTATAATTTTTGATTGCTCCATGCTATATTATCTAATGTTGTGGATATTATTGGGCTTTATTATCCACTTTTATTTTTGGGACTAACCTATTAACCGGAGGCCCAGCCCAGAATTGCTGTTTTTTTTGCCTATTTTAGGGTTTCGAAGAAAAGGAATATCAAACGTAGTCCAAACAGAATGAAACCTTCGGGATCGTGATTTTCTCAACGAACAAGACTTGGGAGACTTGGACCCTACGTCAAGAAAGAAAAGAGTATGCCACGAGGTAGGGGGCGCGCCTATTCCCCAGGCGCGCCCTCCACCCTCATGGGCCCCATGTTGCTCCACCGACTTACTCCTTCCTCCTATATATACATACGTACCCCCAAACGATCAGATACGGAGCCAAAACCCTAATTCCACCGCCGTATCTTTCTGTATCCACGAGATCCCATCTTGGGGCCTGTTCCGGAGCTCCGCCGGAGGGGGCATCGATCACGGAGGGCTTCTACATCAACACCATAGCCCCTCCGATGAAGTGTGAGTAGTTTACCTCAGACCTACGGGTCCATAGTTAGTAGCTAGATGGCTTCTTCTCTCTTTTTGGATCTCAATACAATGTTTCCCCCCTCTCTTGTGGAGAACTATTCAATGTAATCTTCTTTTTGCGATGTGTTTGTTGAGACTGATGAATTGTGGGTTTATGATCAAGTCTATCTATGAATAATATTTGAATCTTCTCTGAATTCTTTTATGTATGATTGTTTATCTTTGCAAGTCTCTTCGAATTATCAGTTTGGTTTGGCCTACTAGATTGATCTTTCTTGCAATGGGAGAAGTGCTTAACTTTGGGTTCAATCTTGCGGTGTCCTTTCCCAGTGACAGTAGGGGCAGCAAAGCATGTATTGTATTGTTGCCATCGAGGATAACAAGATGGGCTTTTCTTCATATTGCATGAGTCTATCCCTCTACATCATGTCATCTTGCTTAAGGCGTTACTCTGTTTTTAACTTAATACTCTAGGTGCATGCTGGATAGCGGTCGAGGTGTGGAGTAATAGTAGTAGATGCAGGCAGGAGTCGGTCTACTTGTCTTGGACGTGATGCCTATATACATGATCATACCTAGATATTCTCATAACTATGCT
Source organism: Triticum monococcum (assembly GCA_034509565.1). Taxonomy (NCBI): domain Eukaryota; kingdom Viridiplantae; phylum Streptophyta; class Magnoliopsida; order Poales; family Poaceae; genus Triticum; species Triticum monococcum. Next base: position 195,928,603 of record CM067842.1, on the reverse strand, counting down.
CAATTCTGTCAATTGCTCAACAGTAATTTGTTCACCCACCATAGAATACTTATGCTCTCGAGAGAAGCCACTAGTGAAACCTATGGCCCCCGGGTCTATCTTCATCATATTAATCTGCTACTACTTAGTTATTTCCTTTGCTATTTACTCTGCCTTTATTTTACTTTGCATCTTTATCACAAAAATACCAAAAATATTATCTTATCATATCTATCAGATCTCACTCTCATAAGTGGCCCTATAGGGATTGACAACCCCTATTTGCGTTGGTTGTGAGGATTTATTTGTTTTGTGCAGGTACGAGGGACTTGCGCGTAGCCTTCTACTGGATTGATACCTTGGTTCTCAAAAACTGAGGGAAATACTTACGCTACTTTGCTGCATCATCCCTTCCTCTTCGGGGAAAAGCAACGCAGTGCTCAAGAGGTAGTAGCCCCTGGGTCTATTTTCCACCATATAAGTTTCCAACCTATTTTACTTTGCAATCTTTACTTTCATTCTATATATAAAAATACCAACAATATTTATCTTATCATTATTATCTCTATCGGATCTCACTCTCGTAAGTGACCGTGAAGGGATTGACAACCCCTTTATCATATTGGTTGTGAGGTTCTTATTTGTTTGTGTAGGTACGTGATGACCCACAAGTATAGGGGATCGCAACAACTTTCGAGGGTAGAGTATTCAACCCAAATTTATTGATTCGACACAAGGGGAGCCAACGAATATTCTCAATTATTAGCAGCTGAGTTGTCAATTCAACCACACCTGGAAACTTAGTATCTGCAGCAAAGTGTTTAGTAGCAAAGTAATATGATAGTGATGGTAACGGTAACAAAAGAGTAATGAAAGCAAAGTACTCCCTCCATTCGGAATTACTTGTCGCAGAAATGGATGTATCTAGATGCATTTTAGTTCTAGATACATCCATATCCGAGACAAGTAATTCTGAACGAAGGGAGTAATATTTTTGGTATTATGTAGTGATTGTAACAATAGCAACGGGAAAGTAAATAAGCGTAAACCAGTATATGGAAAGCTCGTAGGCATCGGATCAATGATGGATAATTATGCCGGACGCGGTTCATCATGTAACAGTCATAACATAGGGTGACACAGAACTAGCTCCAATTCATCAATGTAATGTAGGCATGTATTCCGAATATAGTCATACATGCTTATGGAAAAGAACTTGCATGACATCTTTTGTCCTACCCTCCCGTGGCTGCGGGGTCCTAATGGAAACTAAGGGATATTAAGGCCTCCTTTTAATAGAGAACCGAAACAAAGCATTAGCAGATAATGAATACATGAACTCCTCAAACTATGGTCATCACCGGTAAGTATCCCGATTATTGTCACTTCGGGGTTAACGGATCATAACACATAATAGGTGACTATAGACTTGCAAGATAGGATCAAGAACTCTCATATATTGATGAAAACATAATAGGTTCAGATCTGAAATCATGGCACTCGGGCCCTAGTGACAAGCATTAAGCATAGCAAAGTCATAGCAACATCAATCTCAGAACATGGTGGATACTAGGGATCAAACCCTAACAAAACTAACTCGATTACATGGTAAATCTCATCCAACCCATCACCGTCCAGCAAGCCTACGATGGAATTACTCACGCACAGCGGTGAGCATCATGAAATTGGTGATGGAGGATGGTTGATGATGACGATGGCGACGAATCCCCCTCTCCGAAGCCCCGAACGGGCTCCAAATCAGCCCTCTCGAGAGGTTTTAGGGCTTGGCGGCGGCTCCGTATCGTAAAACGTGATGATTTCTTATCTCCTATTTTTTTCTCCCCGAAAGCAGTTATATAGAGTTGGAGTTGGAGTCGAGAGGTCTCCAGGGGGCCCACGAGGTAGGGGGGCGCATCCTAGGGGGGCGCCCCCCACCCTCGTGGCAAGGGTGTGTGCCCCTGGTCTTCATCTTTGGCGAGGATTTTTTATTATTTATTGTAAGATATTCCATGGAGTTTCAGGTCATTCCGAGAACTTTTGTTTTCTGCACATAAAACAACATCATGGCAATTCTGCTGAAAACAACGTCAGTCCGGGTTTGTTCCATTCAAATCATACAAGTTAGAGTCCAAAACAAGGGCAAAAGTGTTTGGAAAAGTAGATACGACGGAGACGTATCAACTCCCCCAAGTTTAAACCCTTACTTGTCCTCAAGAAATTCAGTTGAGAAACTGAAGAAATAAAGAAAAACTTTTACAAACTTTGTTTGCTCTTGTTGTTATAAATATGTCAAGCTAGCATTCAAGTTGTCAGCAAAGATTATAACTAGCCATATTTGCAATAATTCTCAGGTCTCATGATTACCCATATCAATAGCATAATCAACTAGCAAGCCATAATAATAAATCTCGGATGACAACACTTTCTCAAAACAATCATAATATGATATAACAAGATGGTATCTCGCTAGCCCTTTCTGAGACCGCAAAACATAAATGCAGAGCACCTTTAAAGATCAAGGACTGACTAGACATTGTAATTCATGGTAAAAGAGATCCAATCATAGTCACACCCAATATAAATTAACAGTGATGAATGCAAACGACAGCTGCGCTCTCCAGCTAGTGCTTTTAATAAGAAGGTGATGACTCAACATAAAAGTAAATAGATAGGCCCTTCACAGAGGGAAGCGGGGATTTGTAGAGGTGCCAGAGCTCGGTTTTGAAATAGAGGTGAATAATATTTTGAGCGGTATACTTTCATTGTCAACATAACAACCAAGAGATGGCAATATCTTCCATGCTACACACATTATAGGCGGTTCCCAAACAGAATGGTAAAGTTTATACCCCCCCCCCTCCACCAACAAACATCAATCCATGGCTTGCTCGAAACAACGAGTGCCTCCACATACATCAGGTCCCAGGGGGAGTTTTGTTTGCAATTATTTTGATTTAGTTTGCATAAAGCATGGGACTGGGCATCCCGGTGACCAGCCATTTATCTCATGAGTGAGGAGCGGAGTCCACTCCTCTTGAGAATAACCCGCCTAACATGGAAGATACATATAGCCCTAGTTGATACATGAGCTATTCGAGCATACAAAACATGATGATTATTTGAAGGTTTAGAGTTTGACACATACAAATTTACTTGGAACGACAGGTAGATACCGCATATAGGAAGGTATAGTGGACTCATCTGAAATAACTTTGGGGTTTAAGGATTGGATGCACAAGCAGTATTCCCGCTTAGTACAGGTGAAGGCTAGCAAAAGACTGGGAAGCGACCAACTAGAGAGCGACAACAGCAATGTACATGCATTAAAATTAATAAACATTGGATGTAAGCATGAGTAGGATATAATCCACCATGAACATAAATATCATGAAGGCTATGTTGATTTGTTTCAACTACATACGTGAACATGTGCCAAGTCAAGTCACTTAAATCATTCAGAGGAGGATACCACCCTATCATACCACATCATAACCATTTTAATAGCATGTTGGCACGCAAGGTAAACCATTATAACTCATAGCTAATAAAGCATGGCACAAGCAACTATGATCTCTAATTGTCATTGCAAACATGTTTATTCATAACAAGCTGAATCAAGAACGATGAACTCATCATATTTACAAAAACAAAAGAGGTCGAGTTCATACCAGCTTTTCTCATCTCAGTCAGTCCATCATATATCATCATAATTGCCTTTCACTTGCACGACCGAACGATGTGAATAATAATAAGAGTGCATGTGCATTGGACTAAGCTGGAATCTGCAGGCATTCAATAAACAGGAGAAGACAAGGCAATATGGGCTCTTTTGTCAGATAAACAATAATGCATATAAGAGCCATTTTAACAATTTAATCATAGTCTTCTCCTACTGACCCCCAAAGAAAAGAAAAGAAATAAAACTATTTACACGGGGAAGCTCCCAACAAGCAAAAGAAGAACATGAAATATTTTTGGGTTTTCTTTTTAATTACTACTACAAGCATGGAAAGTAAACTGATTAAAAGTTACAACTAATTTTTTTGGTTTTTTCTTAAGGTTTATTAAACACACAAGAAGAAAGCATAGAAGGAAATAAACTAGCATGGATGATACAATGAAAAAGTATGAGCACCGACATCTAGCAATGAGTGTGTGTGAACATAAATGTAATGTCGGTGAAAAATATGTACTCCCCCAAGCTTAGGCTTTTGGCCTAAGTTGGTCTATGGCCACGACTGGCCTGGCTGATATCCATAATAATAGTTGTTGGGGTCGTACTGTGATGCAGCAGCTATCGCCTGCTGAGCTGCAGCGTGGCGATGAGCAGCCTCTTCTCTCCTCTCGTACTCATCTGCCTCCTCTCTGGTAATAGTATATCCTCCTCTTGCCTGATAATCAAAGAAAGCAGGAGCATGGAGAGTAATACGGACAGCACGACGTCTGTCAAAGATTAGTCGATACTGGAGAGGTGATTCATTCCTCTCGACAAACTGGTGGTGAACCATAACATTAAAATCTAGATAGGCAGGAGGTAGTTCAATATCATCTTCGCGCACATCTATACCAAGAAAAGTAGCTACGCGGGTTGCATAAATTCCACCAAAGAAATCTCCATTACGTCTATTAAAATGCAACCTACGTGCAACAATGGCTCCCAAATTATATGATTTGTCTCCTAACATAGCACTCCTAAGAATACTGAGGTCAGGGACACACACGTGACATGCCTCATCTTTACCATTTATGCATTTACCTATGAAGAGAGCAAAATAATGTATAGCAGGAAAGTGAATGCTCCCTATGGTAACTTGTGTAATGTCTCTAGATTCTCCCACAGTTATATTAGCAAGAAAATCTCTAAATTCAGATTTGCGAGGGTCCCTTATACTACCCCATTGTGGAAGTTTGCAGGCAGTGGTAAAATCCTCTAAGTCCATGGTATAAGATTTGTCATAAAGATGAAACAGGGCAGTTGGAGAATTACGTGAAGTAGAAAATTCAAACCTCCTCACAAAGGAGCTAGTGAGCTCATGATACTGACTGCACTTCTCTTCCTCGAAGCTCACGAGATCAGCGTTACGCAAATATGCGTTGAATTCTTCTTTTATTCCCGCTTGATTCATAAAATTTCCAGAAGGCCATTCACAAGGACGCACTGGAGCGTCTCTTGGTGGCTCTTCATCAACATCACGCGTTGCAAGCGTGGGTCCTTGCTTCCTTGAAGAACCACCTTGGAACATTTTCCTAAGCATATTTCTTCCTCTAAAAAATTCTGAAATTTTTTAGTAACTTCAAAATAAAAGTAAACCAAACTCAATAATATTGATAGCAACTACTCCTACAAGTGCCTAGGGCCTATATCATGCATCAAAACTACTTTTGACCATATAAATTTGACATGCAAGCTCAAGAATAGGGTCACCTAAGTAGCAAAAATTTGCAATGAATAAAGCACTAGAACAAAAACTAATTGGACCAATGGAGGAGTCACATACAAAGGAACAATCTCCCCAAGCAGTTTTGTGAGAGGTGCTTTGAGCAAGGAGATCGAAAATGGCAGCAAAACGAGCTTGGACTCGGGTTTGAGCAGTTTTTTCGTGTTTGGGGGAGGAAGAAGGAGTGTGTGGGTGAAAGAATAAGTGGAGGAGGGCCACCGTGGGCCCACGAGGCAGGGGGCGCGCCCTAGGGGGGTGGGCACGCCCTCCACCCTCGTGGCAAGGTGGTTGGCCCCCCTGGTGTGTTCTTTGTTCCATAAATCCTCAAATATTATAGAAAAAATCATATTTAATTTTCAGGGCATTTGGAGAACTTTTATTTTCGAGGTATTTTTATATTGCACGGATAATCAGATAACAGACAGAAAATTATTTATTTTTTCTTTATTTCAACTAAATAACAGAAAGTATAGAGAGGGTATAGAAGGTTGTGCTTCTAGTTTCATCCATCTCATGCTCATCAAAAGGAATCCACTAACAAGGTTGATCAAGTCTTGTTAACAAACTCATTCCGATTAACATGAAACCAGAGAAATTTCGAATAGCACTAGGTTACCTCAACGGGGATATGCACATCCCCAATAATAAGTATATCATATTTCTTCTTGACAGTAGGAAGAGGAAATTCAAAACCTCCAAATATAATCGATGAAATTTTTCTGATAGAATTGATACTATGAACTTGAGGTTGTTTCCTCAGAAAGTGTACCGTATGCTCATTACCATTAACATGAAAAGTGACATTGCCTTTGTTGCAATTAATAACAACCCCTGCAGTATTAAGAAAAGGTCTTCCAAGAATAATAGACATACTATCGTCCTCGGGAATATCAAGAATAACAAAGTCCGTTAAAATAGTAACATTTGCAACCACAACAGGCACATCCTCACAAATACCAACAGGTATAGCAGTTGATTTATCAGCCATTTGCAAAGATATTTCAGTAGGTGTCAGCTTATTCAAGTCAAGTCTACGATATAAAGAGAGAGTTATAACACTAACACCGGCTCCAAGATCACATAAAGCAGTTTTAACATAGTTTCTTTTAATGGAGCATGGTATAGTAGGTACTCCTGGATCTCCAAGTTTCTTTGGTATTCCACCCTTAAAAGTATAATTAGCAAGCATGGTGGAAATTTCAGCTTCTGGTATCTTTCTTTTATTTGTAACAATATCTTTCATGTACTTAGCATAAGGATTCATTTTGAGCATATCAGTTAATCGCATACGCAAAAAGATAGGTCTAATCATTTCGGCAAAGCGCTCAAAATCCTCATCATCCTTTTTCTTGGATGGTTTGGGAGGAAAAGGCATGGGTTTCTGAACCCAAGGCTCTCTTTCTTTACCATGTTTCCTAGCAACAAAGTCTTTCTTATCATAACGTTGATTCTTTGATTGTGGGTTATCAAGATCAACAACAGGTTCAATTTCTACATCATTATCATTACTAGGTTGAGCATTATTATGGACATCATCATTAACATTTTCATTAGGTTCATGTACATTGCCAGTTGTGTTTCAGCATCAGGCATGGAGATATCATTTGGATTATCAGGTGGTTCAGCAATAGGTTCACTAGAAGTTTGCATAGTTCTATCATTTTTCTTTTTCTTCCTTTTAGAAGAACTAGGTGCATCAATATTATTTCTCTGAGAATCTTGTTCAATTCTCTTAGGGTGGCCTTCAGGATACAAAGGTTCCTGAGTCATTCTACCAGTTCTAGTAGCCACTTTAACAACATAATTATTTTTCTTACTATTCATCTCATTGAGCAATTCTTTTTGAGCTTTAAGTACTTGTTCTACTTGAGTGGTAACCATAGAAGCATGTTTGGTAACAAGTTTAAGTTCACCTCTAATATTAGCCATATAATCACCCAAGTATTTAATCATATCAGCATCTTGTTTTAATTGTCTACCAAAATAAGCATTGAAGTCTTCTTTCTTAAACATAAAATTATCAAACTCATCCAAGCATTGACTAGCAATTTTAGTAGGAGGGATTTCAGCTTTATCATATCTATAGAGAGAATTTACCTTTACTACCTGTGTCGGGTTATCGAGGTCTGGAGGTTCTTCAATAAGTAAAGGATCAAGATCATATGTTTCTTCAATAGGCGGTAAATTAAGGCCATGTATTTCTTCAATAGGAGGTAAATTCTTAACATTTTCAGCTTTCATACTTTTTTCTTTCATAGATTTCTTTGCATCTTGCATATCTTCGGGACTGAGAAATAGGACACCTCTCTTCTTCGGAGTTGGTTTAGGAATATGATCATTAATTGGAGCAGGAGCTGGCTCAGGAGGTGCCCAATTATTTTCATTTGTCAACATATTATTCAATAAGATCTCAGCTTCATCCGGTGTTCTTTCCCTGAAAAGAGAACCGACACAACTATCCAGGTAATCTCTGGAAGTATCGGTTAGTCCATTGTAAAAGATATCAAGTATTTCATTTTTCTTAAGAGGATGATCAGGCAAAGCATTAAGTAACTTGAGAAGCCTCCCCCAAGCTTGTGGGAGCCTCTCTTCTTTAATTTGCACAAAGTTGTATATTTCCTTTAAAGCACCTTGTTTCTTATGAGCAGGGAAATATTTAGCAGAGAAGTAGTAAATCATATCCTGGGGACTACGCACACAACCAGGATCAAGATTTAAACCATATCTTAGTATCACCCTTTAATGAGAACAGAAATATTTTAAGGATATAAAAGTAGCGAGATCTCTCATCATTAGTGAACAGGGTGGCTATATCATTTAATTTAGTAAGATGTGCCACAATAGTTTCAGATTCATAGCCATGAAAAGGATCAGATTCAACTAAAGTAATTATATTAGGATCAATAGAGAATTCATAATCCTTATCAGTAACACAGATAGGTGAAGTAGCAAAAGTAGGGTCAGGTCTCATCCTAGCATTTAGATATTGCTTATTCCATTTAGCTAATAATGTTTTGAGTTCATATCTATCTTTGCAAGCTAAAATAGCTAAAGAAGCTTCTTGATCAAATAAATAACCCTTAGGAATAACAACTGATTCTTCATCATCACTTTCATCTTCATAATCAGATTCAATATTTTCAATCTCTCTAGCCCTAGCAAGTCATTCCTCGAGAAAATCACCAAGTGGCACAGTAGTATCAAGCATAGAAGTAGTTTCATCACAAGTATCATGTATAGAAGAAGTAGCATCATCAATAACATGCGGCATATCAGAACGAATAGCAGAAGCAGGTTTAGGTGTCGCAAGCTTACTAATAATAGAAGGTGAATCAAGTGCAGAGCTAGATGGCAGTTCCTTACCTCCCCTCGTAGTTGAGGGATAAATTGTTGTCTTAGCATCTTTCAAATTCTTCATAGTGTCCAGCAGATATAAATCCCAAGTGACTCAAAGAATAGAGCTATGCTCCCCGTCAACAGCGCCAGAAATTAGTCTTGATGACCCACAAGTATAGGGGATCGCAACAGCTTTCGAGGGTAGAGTATTCAACCCAAATTTATTGATTCGACACAAGGGGAGCCAAAGAATATTCTCAATTATTAGCAGCTGAGTTGTCAATTCAACCACACCTGGAAACTTAGTATCTGCAGCAAAGTGTTTAGTAGCAAAGTAATATGATAGTGATGGTAATGGTAACAAAAGAGTAATGAAAGCAAAGTAATATTTTTGGTATTATGTAGTGATTGTAACAATAGCAACGAGAAAGTAAATAAGCGTAAACCAGTATATGGAAAGCTTGTAGGCATCGGATCAATGATGGATAATTATGCCGGATGCGGTTCATCATGTAACAGTCATAACATAGGGTGACACAGAACTAGCTCCAATTCGTCAATGTAATGTAGGGATGTATTCCGAATATAGTCATACATGCTTATGGAAAAGAACTGGCATGACATCTTTTGTCCTACCCTCCCGTGGCAGCGGGGTCCTAATGGAAACTAAGGGATATTAAGGCCTCTTTTTAATAGAGAACCGGAACAAAGCATTAACACATAATGAATACACGAACTCCTCAAACTACGGTCATCACCGGTAAGTATCCCGATTATTGTCACTTCGGGGTTAACGGATCATAACACATAATAGGTGACTATAGACTTGCAAGATAGGATCAAGAACTCTCATATATTGATGAAAACATAATAGGTTCAGATCTGAAATCATGGCACTCGGGCCCTAGTTACAAGCATTAAGCATAGCAAAGTCATAGCAACATCAATCTCAGAACATAGTGGATACTAGGGATCAAACCCTAACAAAACTAACTCGATTACATGGTAAATCTCATCCAACCCATCACCGTTCAGCAAGCCTACGATGGAATTACTCACGCACGGCGGTGAGCATCATGAAATTGGTGATGGAGGATGGTTGATGATGACGATGGCGACGAATCCCCCTCTCTGAAGCCCCGAACGGACTCCAAATCGGCCCTCCCGAGAGGTTTTAGGGCTTGGCGGCGGCTCCGTATCGTAAAACGCGATGATTTCTTCTCTCCTATTTTTTTTCTCCCCGAAAGCAGTTATATAGAGTTGGAGTTGGAGTCGGGAGGTCTCCAGGGGGCCCACGAGGTAGGGGTGCGTCCTAGGGGGGGGGGGGGGCGCACCCCCACCCTCGTGGCAAGGGTGTCGGCCCCCTGGTCTTCATCTTTGGCGAGGATTTTTTATTATTTATTGTAAGATATTCCGTGGAGTTTCAGGTCATTCCGAGAACTTTTGTTTTCTTCATATAAAACAACATCATGGCAATTCTGTTGAAAACAGCGTCAGTCCGGGTTAGTTCCATTCAAATCATACAAGTTAGAGTCCAAAACAAGGGCAAAAGTGTTTGGAAAAGTAGATACGACGGAGACGTATCAGTACAAGGGACTTGCGTGTGGCCTCCTACTGGATTGATACCTTGGTTATCAAAAACTGAGGGAAATACTTATGCTGCTTTGCTGCATCACCCTTTCCTCTTCAAAGGAAAATCAACGCAGTGCTCAAGAGGTAGCAAGGAGGATTTCTGGCGCCGTTGCCGGGGAGTCTACGCACAAGTCAAGACATACCAAGTACCATCGCAAACTATTATCCCTTGCATTACATTATTTGCCATTTGCCTCTTGTTTTCCTCTCCCCCACTTCACCTTTGCCGTTTTATTCGCCCTCTTTTCCATTCGCCTTTTCTTTCGCTTGCTTCGTCGTTATGGCTAGTCCTTTATCTACTCCTCGGTCTCCTAATTTTGAAGTCCTCCACTTCAAACAAAGACAAGGAGAAAACTTAAAAGATGCTTGGTATAGGATGATAAAATCTTATCATGATTGCACTATAGAGGGAGACTCTAAGATTTTACTTCGTAATTTTTATATTGGGCTCACCATACCCGAGAGGCAACTCCTTGATTTTGCCGCCAAAGGGAATTGTATTGATATTGATCCCAGTGTTGCTTATAAAATTGTAGAAGGATAGTAGGAATACTTCCCCCACAAAAGGGACCATCTCCTAAGGGAACCCAAATCTTAGAGAAATTATGCGAATTGCAAAAGTCTATTGAACCTCTTAAAAATGTTGGGAACAACCTTCACCGCATGAATACATTGATTACACTTTGCAATAAGCGGTTGGATGCTCTAAATCTAAAAATCTCCGAGTATGAAGGGAAACGTAAGGAACCTCCCAGATCCGAGCATACCTCCATTAACAATATAAATGTCAAAGATGGGAATACCTAGATCTATCCTTGCTTTTATGCTTAGCTAGGGGCGTTAAACGATAGCGCTTGTTGGGAGGCAACCAAATTTTTTTGTTTCTTGTTTTTTGATTCTGTTTAGTAATAAATAATTCATCTAGCATCTTTTTAGATGTGGTTTTATGCTTTTAATTAGTGTTTGTGTCAAGTAGAACCTTTGGGAAGACTTGGGGAAAGTCTTTGCGATCTTGCTGTAAAAAACAGAAACTTTAGCGCTCACGAGAATTGCTGCCATTTTTAATTGGAGAGTGATATTTAGTTAATTCTTTTTGAAGATGATTAATAGATAAATTACTCACGTCCAGCAATTTATTTTAGAATTTTTGGGGTTCCATAAGTATTCGAAATCTACAGATTACTACAGACTGTCCTGTTTTTGACAGATTCTGTTTTTCGTGTGTTGTTTGCTTATTTTGATAAATCCATGGCTAGTAATAGAGTTTATGAACCATAGAAAAGTTGGAATACAGTAGGTTTAACACCAATATAAATAATGAACGAGTTCATTACAGTAACTTGAAGTGGTGGTTTGTTTTCTTTTACTAACGGAGCTCACGAGATTTTCTTTTAAGTTTTGTGTTGTGAAGTTTTCAAGTTTTGGGTAAAGATTTGATGGATTATGGAACAAGGAGTGGCAAGAGCCTAAGCTTGGGGATGCCCAAGGCACCCCAAGGTAAAATCCAAGGACAACCAAAAGCCTAAGCTTGGGGATGCCCTGGAAGGCATCCCCTCTTTCGTCTTCGTCTATCGGTAACTTTACTTAGAGCTATATTTTTATTCGCCACATGATATGTGTTTTGCTTGGAGTGTCTTGTATGATTTGAGTCTTTGATTTTTATTTTACCACAATCATCCTTGCTGTACACACCGTTTGGGAGAGACACACATGAATTGGAATTTATTAGAATACTCTATGTGCTTCACTTATATCTTTTGAGTTGGATAATTTTTGCTCTAGTGCTTTGCTTATATCTTTTAGAGCACGGCGGTGGTTCTATTTTATAGAAATAATTGATCTCTCATGATTCACTTATATCATTTTGAGAGTCCTTTAGAACAGCATGGTAATTCGCTTTGAATATAAATTTTAAATGCTAAGAGAAGTTGGATGCTTGATAGATGGTTTTGAGATATAAAGGTGATAATATTAGAGGTGTGCTAGTTGAGTAATTGTGAAATTGATGAATACTTGTGTTGAAGTTGGAAAGTCCCATATCATGCACGTATGGTAAATTTTATGTGACAAATTTGAAGCATGAGGTGTTCTTTGATTGCTTTCCTTATGAGTGGCGGTCGGGGACGTGCGATGGTCTTTTCCTACCAATCTATCCCCCTAAGAGCATGCGCATATTGCTTGGTTTTGATGACTTGCAGATTTTTGCAATAAGTATGTGAGTTTTTTGTGACTAATGTTGAGTCCATGGATTATACGCACTCTCACCCTTCCATCATTGCTAGCCTCTCCGGTACCGTGCATTGCCCTTTCTCACCTTGAGAGTTGGTGCAAACTTCACCGGTGCATCCAAACCCCGTGATATGATACGCTCTATCACACATAAGCCTCCTTATATCTTCCTCAAAACAGCCACCATACCTACCTATTATGGCATTTCCATAGCCATTCCGAGATATATTGCCATGCAACTTTCCACCGTTCCATTTATTATGGCACGCATCATCATTATCATATTGCATTGCATGATCATGTAGTTGACATCGTATTTGTGGCAAAGCCACCATGCTCAATTTTTCATACATGTCACTCTTGATTCATCGCAATCCCGGTACACCGCTGGAGGCATTCACATAGAGTCTTATTTTGTTCTAAGTATCGAGTTGTAATTCTTGAGTTGTAAGTAAATAAAAGTGTGATGATCATCGTTAGAGCGTTGTCCCATGTGAGGAAAGGATGATGGAGACTATGATTCCCCCACAAGTCGGGATGAGACTCCAGACGAAAAATAAATTAAGAAAAATAGGCCATAAAAAAAGAAGGCCCAAATTAAAAAAATGAGAGAAAATGAGATAAGGGACAATGTTACTATCCTTTTCCACACTTGTGCTTCAAAGTAGCACCATGATCTTCATGATAGAGAGTCTCTTATTTTGTCACTTTCATATACTAGCGGGAATTTTTCATTATAGAACTTGGCTTGTATATTCCAATGACGGGCTTCCTCAAATGCCCTAGGTCTTCATGAGCAAGCAAGTTGGATGCACACCCACTTAGTTTCTTTGATGAGCTTTCATATATTTATAGCTCTAGTGCATCCGTTGCATGGCAATCCCTACTCCTTGCATTGACATCAATCCGTGGGCATCTCCATAGCCCATTGATTAGCCGCGTCAATGTGAGACTTTTTCCCTTTTTTTCCTTCTCACACAACCTCAATCATCATATTCTATTCCACCCATAGTGATATGTCCATGGCTTGCACTCATAAATTGCGTAAAAGTTGAAAGAGTTTGAAAAGGCTAAGTATGAAACAATTGCTTGGCTTGTCATCAGGGTTGTGCATGATGGGAGCATTTTGTGTGACGAAAATTAAGTATGGCCAAACTATATGATTTTGTAGGGATAAGTTTTCTTTGGCTATGGTCTTTTGATAAGACATAATTGCTTGATTAGCATACTTGGAGTATTACTATTTTTATGTCAACAATAAACTTTTATCTTGAATCTTTCGGATCTGAACATTCATGCCACAACAGAGAAAAATACATTGAAGAACATGCTAGTAAGCATTCCACATCAAAAATTATGTTTTTATCATTTTCCTACTCGAGGATGAGCGGGAATTAAGATTGGGGATGCTTGATACGTCTCTAACGTATCTATAATTTTTGATTGTTCCATGCTATTATATTATCTGTTTTGGATGTTAATGGGCTTTATTTTACACTTCTATATTATTTTTGGGACTAACCTATTAACCCAAGGCCCAGTGCAAATTGCTATTTTTTGCCTATTTAAGTGTTTCGCAGAAAAGGAGTATCAAACGGAGTCCAAATGGAATGGAACCTTCGGGAGCGTGATTTTTTGGAACAAACGTGATCCAGAGGACTTGGAGTGGACGTCAAGAAACGGACGAGGAGTCCACGAGGCAGGGGCGTGCCTACCCCCCTAGGCGCGCCCTCCCCACTCATGGGCCCCTCATGGCTCAACCAACCTACTTATTCCTCCTATATATGTTCACATAGCCCGAAAACATCCAGGAGCACCACGAAACCCTATTTCCACTGCCGCATCCTTCTTGTACCCAAGAGATCCCATCTTGGGGCCTTTTTCGGAGCTCCGCCGGAGGGGGCATTGATCATGGAGGGCCTCTACATCAACTCCATGGACACTCCGATGATGTGTCAGTAGTTTATTTCAGACCTTTGGGTCCATAGTTAGTAGCTAGATGGCTTCTTCCCTCTCTTTGAATCTCAATACAAAGTTCTCCTCGATCTTCTTGGAGATCTATTCGATGTAACTCTTTTTGCGGTGTGTTTGTCGAGATCCGATGAATTGTGGGTTTATAATCAAGTCTATCTATGAGCAATATTTGATTCTTCTCTGAAATCTTTTATGCATGATTGGTTATCTTTGCAAGTCTCTTCGAATTATCAGTTTGGTTTGGCCTACTAGATTGATCTTTCTTACAATGGGAGAAGTGCTTAGCTTTGGGTTCAATCTTGCGGTGCTTGATCCCACTGACAGAAAGGGAAACAACACATATTGTATTGTTTCCATCGAGGATACAAAGATGGGGTTTATATCATATTGCTTGAGTTTATCCCTCTACATCATGTCATCTTACCTAAGACGTTACTCTGTTCTTATGAACTTAATACTCTAGATGCATGCTGGATAGCGGTCGATGTGTGGAGTAATAGTAGTAGATGCAGGCAGGAGTCGGTCTACTTGTCGCGGACGTGATGCCTATATACTTGATTATGCCTAGATATTCTCATAATTATTCGCTTTTCTATCAATTGCCCGACAGTAATTCGCTCATCCACCGTAATACTTATGCTATCTTGAGAGAAGCCACTAGTGAAATCTATGGCCCCGGGGTCTATTTTCCATCATATAAGTTTCCAACCTATTTTACTTTGCAATCTTTACTTTTAATCTATATCATAAAAATATCAAAAATATTTATCTTATTATTATTATTATCTCTATCAGATCTCACTCTCATAAGTGACCATGAAGGGATTGAGAACCCCTTTATCGCGTTGGTTGCGAGGTTCTTATTTGTTTGTGTAGGTACGAGGGACTTGCGTGTGGCCTCCTACTGGATTGATACCTTGGTTATCAAAAACTGAGGGAAATACTTACGCTACTTTGCTGCATCACCCTTTCCTCTTCAAGGGAAAACCAACGCAGTGCTCAAGAGGTAGCAAAAATCCATAGATATTTTCTAATTTTGCCTTCATGTATGAAAACAAGAAGATTGTAAATTTGCCATGTCGCACACCCTCGCACCTGCACACACGCAGGTGCAGTGGCCGCCCCGCTCTTCTCTGGTACCCCGACGAGGATGCCGCCATTTGTGTTCGCAACCAGAGCAACCATACCAGTGCACACCAAGTCTGATGCAGCATCGCTTTTCGCCTCATGGAAAATTTAAGAGATAATGTTCTAAAAATCATGGCAATTTTTGCAAAGTAGCATGCCACATTTCACAATAATATGTGTGTTTGTCGTCCATTTTTCACTTTGTATGTTGATGATGACCAGATTAAGCATGGCAAATCTTAAGAGAATTGTTAGGTATTGCTTAATTAAGATGGTCACGAACATGACAAACTTGCAATGGTAACTTAAGATATTCAAAATCTTGGCAACCTAAGATGTTCAAAAACACGACGAAGTTGCCATGGCTACTAAAATCAGTAAATTTTATAGATGTGTTTTTTGTCATGGCAACTAGAAGCATGTGTTGCCATGACTTGGTGTGTCTTCTGCCATTTCCATCCGAAGGATGTTGCCATGGCAATTACAAAATAGTTTGAGAACAGGGCAAGTTTGATATTTTCAAATTTGTTGCCATGGCAAATTTATTTTACTAACCATGGCAAAGACATCTTCCTGTCCATGGCATTTATTATTATATGAACCATGGCAAGTTCATACTTCATAACATGGCAAATGTAGTCATGGCAAAAAACCTTTTTTTAACTTTTTGTGATGTCACCAATACAAAACTTGCCATGGCAATAAACTTAAAACTTTTTCCATGTTACCAAACAATTTTTGCCATGGCAAAAAAACTTTTTTAAACTTTTTGTGATGTCACCAGCACAAAACTTGCCATGGCAATAAACTTACAACTTTTGACATGTCATCAATACAAATTTTGCCAAGTTACCAAAACAATTTTTGCCATGGCAAATTTATTTTACTAAGCATGGCAAATACATCTTCCTGACCATGGCATTTTTATTATTTGAACCATGGCAAACTTATTTATTTTATGGGGCATGGCAAATTCATAGTTCATAACATGGCATATGTAGTCATGGCAAAAAAAACTTTTTTATGTGATGTCACCAATACAAAAATTTCCATGACAATAAATTTACAACTTCTGCCATGTTACCAAATCAATTTTTGCCATGGCGAGAAATATTTTTAAAACTTTTTGTGATGTAACCAACACAAAACTTGCCATGGCAATAAACTTACAACTTTTGCCATGTCATCAATACAAATTTTGCCATGTTACCAAAACAATTTTTGCCATGGCAAAAAATCTTTTAATTTTTTTGCCATGGCATTTAAAGTTAAAATGCCACGGTAATTTTAATATACATTTTATGCCATGGACATTTTTAATCATAATTTGTGTTACTTTTCATACATGATAAATTTGTTTTTTGCATGGCAAGTTTTAAATATGCATCTGCCATGGTATTTGTCGGTCCTAATTTTTTTGTGTAATGTTCATTCTATTCATTTGTATTTCTTTGCCATGACATTTTTTTGAACATAATCTTGTTGCCATGGCAATTTCTGGAATTGCTTTTAATGACACAACATAAAAAAAGCCAATTTTTTCCATGGCAAATTCGTGCCCCAGTTCAGGGTTTCTTTCACCCATGGCATTTTGCCACTATTTTGTATAGGATTTCATATAGGGTTTGCCATGTATAATGGCAAATTTTCATAACATGTCAAATTCATTTTTTGTTCACATGGAAAATTCCATTTTTTGTCACATGGCAATTTATATATTTTTTTGGTCACCTGAAAGTGGATCAGCAACAATGGCATTTTTAAAGCAAACTTATTTTTATGGCAAGGAGTCACCTTTTCTCTTTCATTTTTTACTGTTTTTTGTTGCATTTTTTTTGACCTTTTCTGGTTTTTGTGCTTTTTATTCACGTCTAGGAAAGAGGCCCAGCAATATGGGCTGTTAGGCCCTTTTTAGATCGTGTTGGTGGGGGTCGTTCGGGTCGGAGGGGTTCTCCCATCGAATGACTTTCTCTGGTAGAACGTGCATCCTTGAGCGAATGAGTCATTTGGTCTGGGCTCCTCCAGACCGAACGTATGGCATATATCGGCATCCTTCACATAAATCTAGAGGAGGAAGTTTCTGGTGGCATAACAATAGGAATGTGCATTTTTAGTCTTATTAGAGCTGGATTAATGAACGTAGAGTTGTCAATCAACCTAAAATATGTATAATACCTAGTAATTAAGAGCATCTTCAACGCCGACTCCCAAATCGAACACCGCATCTGTCTGCAGACTGGGGGAACCAGTCTGGGTCATCCAACCCTAGCCGCATATGTCAGGTTACATTTCATAACAAATTTAACAAAAGCGAACAAATTTGATGCATATTTAAGCAAACTAGACGGTATTCATTCATATTTGGATAATTTTTACATAAAACCAGATGCTTTTCATCTAAATCAGAGCAAATTCATTATATTTTAACATATTTCAACTAAACCATAGTCTAAACCTAGTCTCAGGAAATGAAGCTTCGCCTTCGCTGCCTGCAGGTGGCTAACCGACCAATGATGATGAGCCCGCCAAGCTTGGCTTCAACCAGAGGGAAGGATTGGTGGACTTCTTGGGACCCAAGGGCCAACACCTCCCATGTTCTACTCTTCTCACTGCTGGTGACGCCCGCAGAAGTGTCAGCTTCATTCTCATGGCGGTGGGCGGAGTTGACGACGTCATCCTCGTCCTCGCTCTTGTCGTACACTTCGTCCACCGTCTCATCGATCTCCTTGAAAGAGGCTTCTAACTTGGCCTGATGGAGGCGGTACCGTCAGCGAGCATGGCGGATGTTGCCGGCGGACTGGTAGGGGTGAGCAGCGTCTCTTGCTCGTCCATGCCTGCATCCGACGCAATGGCCATGCCGACAGCGAGTTGCTCCTTTGTGCATCGGTGCTCGTCGATGAGGGGAAGGTTGTATAGGCATGGTCGGCTTGCACCTACCGGAACATGGCCTCCCGCTCTACCAACACCATGTCACACTAATAGAAAAAGGGCCTAATGTGAAGCACATTAGTCTCGGTTTGTAGCTGAACCGGCACTAATGTGACCATTCGTGCCGGTTAAAACGGCTAGGCGGGCAGCGCTCATTAGTACCGGTTCGTGGAGAACATTTAGTACCGGTTCGTGCCACGAACCGGCACCAAAGAGTCTATGGCAGGCTGTGGCCCCACCAGCCCCTTTAGTACCGGTTCATGCCACAAACCGGTACTAAAGTTTCTCCATGCAGCGGGTTTTTAGTCCCACATCGCTCCCCTAACAGGGTTTTTACCACCTTAAATATGTTACTTCTCAAACTATCACAACCACTTGGTCTTCATTGAACTCTATGTGTAGGATCTGTGGCCGCAAACCGGCGAAGATTCCTATTGACAATTCAGATTCTACACAAAAAGATCATTGATGATCCATGTATTTTTGATGTATATTTTTACATGTTTACACTGATGAAAATTCATCTATTACAAAGGCACTTTATTTTTTAAAACTTATTACAACTCCGGACTTTTTTTGCATTCAATATGCACCATTCAAAGCCACATCATCAACTTTCAACCCTTTCTGACATCATTTGCTATTTTTCATGCATTTACTGATTTGTTTTGAGCTAAATGACCCTGAAATTGAAAAGCGCTACAAATGAACTCTGAAAAGGTTGAAACTTGGCATGGTATCATCATTTCACCCACATAGCATGTGCAAAAAAAGTAGAGAGGGGTACAACAAAAACTGGATGCACTTCGTGTACAAACTGGACAATCTCTTTCGAAGTATCAGGGTTTCGGATGAGAACTCATCTATTACAAAGGTGTCGGTGTCAAAACCGGCGGATCTCGGGTAGGGGGTCCCGAACTGTGCGTCTAGGCTGGATGGTAACAGGAGGCAAGGGACACGAAGTTTTACCCAGGTTCGGGCCCTCTCGATGGAGGTAAAACCCTACGTCCTGCTTGATTAATATTGATGATATGGGTAGTACAAGAGTAGATCTACCACGAGATCAGAGAGGCTAAACCCTAGAAGCTAGCCTATGGTATGATTGTTGATGTGTATGTTGTCCTACAGACTAAAACCCTCCGGTTTATATAGACACCGGATAGGGTTAGGGTTACATAGAGTCGGTTACAATGGTAGGAGATCTAAATATCTGTATCGCCAAACTTGCCTTCCACGCCAAGGAAAGTCCCTTCCAGACACGGGACGGAGTCTTCAATCTTGTATCTTCATAGTCCAGGAGTCCGGCTGAAGGTATAGTTCGGCCATCCGGACACCCCCTAATCCAGGACTCCCTCAGTAGCTCCTGAACCAGGCTTCAATGACGACGAGTCCGGCGCGCAGATTGTCCTTGGCATTGCAAGGCGGGTTCCTCCTCCAAGTACTTCATAGAAGATTTTGAACAAAGATAGTGTCCGGCTCTGCAAAATAAGTTTCCACATATTGCCATAGAGAGAATAATACTTACACAAACCTAATCTGCTGACGTATCCTATAGTGTGACATCACACCACGGCCAAGCTTTTATTCGAACCGTTTTACTGTCCCATCTCAGCGCGTTATGCGAGGCGGTTCCCTTGGCACGTCTTGTTAAAGCAGAGATCGTGTCCCCTTATTCCGGGATTCTCATCAATACGGGCGTGGGTAACCCAACCGCGCCTTTGATTATGGCGCTTGGGTGATAAGCGAGTTTTACCAGGCTGGTGGGGACATGCAATTGCGTCCACCCATATAAGGGGATAAGGATCCACCTTTTCACCTACGACTTCTTCCTCCTTCGCCTATCCATTCTTGCGCACTCGAGCTCCAGCGCGCAAGTCCGCACTACCACCTCAACCTTCTCCAGTCATGTCCGGAGCGGGAAGCAAGTGGATGGTCTCCTCCGTCATGGAGGGACACATCAAAAAGCTGAGGAAGGCCGGATATCTAGCTAGCGACATCGCGCACCGGCTTCCCGAAACGGGGCAGCTCATCCCCACTTCGAGGCCCCATGAGAGGGTGGTATTCCTCCCCCATTTCCTCCGCAGATTGGGCTTCCCTCTGCATCCATTTGTCCGGGGGCTCATGTTCTACTATGGCCTGGATTTCCACGATCTGGCCCCGAATTTTGTCCTCAACATCTCGGCGTTTATCATCGTGTGCGAGGCCTTCCTCCGCATCCGCCCCCATTTCGGCCTATGGCTCAAGACCTTCAACGTCAAGCAGAAGGTGGTGCGCGACAACTAGGCGGAGTGCGGAGGCGCCATGGTGGGCAAGATGGCCAACGTCCTATGGCTTGAGGGATCCTTTGTGGAGACCTTGAAGGGGTGGCAATCGGGGTGGTTTTACATCACCGAGCCATGCAACCCTAAGTGGGTCGCAACCCCCGAGTTCCGGTCCAGACCCCCAACGCGGCTCACGTCCTGGAAAGAGACATGCCTATCGTGGGGCAGCCAAAAGGAGGTGACCGGACTACAAACATGCATCCAATCCCTGGTGAACAAGCAACTCAGGCTTGTCAACATAGTCCAGGTTATACTCATCCGCTTGATCCTCCCGTGTCAACAACGGGCTTTCAAACTGTGGGAGTTCGATCCGGCGCGACAGCAAACTCTGAGCAGGCTCTTCGACACGATGTACGAAGATGCCTGGAAGGTGCTCTTCAAAGGCACCAAGGCTCCCGCATCCGCTATCGAGGATCGCGGATTCAGCGCGCAGCGTCACGCTAGCGCGGTAAGCTTTTTGTATTTTTTACAAGGCACTAGTTTTTCATAGATTAACTCTGTGCGGGACCTAAGCTCCCTTACCTTTGACAGGATTGGCAGGCAAAGTCCGAACGGATCGACTGTCCAGCACGTTTGCCCGAAGACCCAGTCGATGCCCACTTGGCAAAGCTGTTGGTTCCGGCACCCTATGTGGTGCCAGAGAAGAAGGCCGCAAAAAAGGCCGCGGGGACTCAAAAGAGTGCCCGGCGCCTGGAGGTGTCGGATTCACCATCTGATGAATCCAAGACGCACTCCTCCCACGAAGATGAGGAGGAGGAAGAAGAGACCCCCCCCTCCAGCGGGGGAAGGGAAGAAAAGGAAGGCCGCCCCAACTGGGGAGGCCGAAGGGTCCAAGAAGGGGAGAACCTATCCTCCGGACTACTCCACCAACGCCGGTGATGGCGAAGAGGAGTGGCCGCCCAGGGCCAAGCCCCTGGCGAAATCGTAAGTATCCGGATACCGAAGTGATTTCATAGTATTCGATTATCGCACAACTTTCCCTTATGTCGAATATGTTTATGCAGCCCACCCAAAGACCGGCTCGACGCGTCGTCGAGCGGCTCACTGGACTCGTCGGACGTGAACTCGCTGCCGACGGCTTCCTCCCCCCGCCCTATGGACGACACTGAAGTGTTGTCCCAATAGGTTCCAATCCGGGAGGAGGTGGTCCTGGAGGCGCCGCAAGGCGACCTCCCGGACTCCAGGAGTAAAGGGGACGAAACCCCCCAGGGCTCCAAGTCCGGCCCTAGGCCGGACACCGCTCCGGAACCTTCAAAGGTTCCAGAGTCCGGTGGGGGACCTCCTTCCAAGAGGAGCAAGCCCGCCGTGCCGGTGACCTCCGTCCAACCGGAGGCGCCGGACAATCTGTTGGGCGCCTCCATCGACGAGGGGCACCACACTATTATGAGTGCGGTGGTTCAGAAGGTTCAGTCCGCCAAGAGCGGACTGACTGAAGCTTGTACAAGCCTTTTAACAGGAGGTAAGTAAAGAATGTGTAAATAACATTACCACATAGACAGTAGCCCCTGATGCTCTGTTTGGCATTCGGGAAGAAAAGCCGAATAGAGGATCAAATAAAATTCGCAGGAGTCTAACAAAAAGAAGTCAATATGCGTGTGTAGGCTTCCCTGCTGGCGTTCGCCGCACTGACTGCGGAAGTGGACGTGCTAAAGCAGGACCTCGAGCGGTCCGAGCAAGAGCTCGGACGTGCCAAGAAGCAGCTCGAGGACAGTGAAGGTAAGAAATACCTTGTATAAATGTGTATAAAAAGGTGCAATTGCGAAAAATGACAGGAGTATCGTGGCTATTGTAGGGGCCACGTCTGAGGTGGTGACCCTGAAGCAAGCGCTGCTCGAGGCCGAGAAGAGGTCAGCCGCGGAGCGCACTGAGCGAGAAAACTATGATGCCGAGGTTGGCAAGGTGCGACAAGAGCTCCAGGCTCTCATGGAAAAACATGAGAGTTTGGAGCGTGACTCAAGGACGCGAGCGTCCGAGCTCGCGGCGGCTACTGAGAGTGCCAAGTCTGCCAAGGCCGAATCCTAGAAGACCCTCCAGGAGTTGGATGAGGTGAAGAAGATAGCGGTGGGTAAGGCATTCTTTATGCAAAGTAAACACATAAGCGTGAGTTACTTGTTACTTACCCGAATCCAGAGTTCTCCAGGCGCGTTCGCAGATCTTCCCCAGAGTATATCCGATGCCGCCGCATTCTACCGAGCCGAGGAGGGCAGCTCGACGGAGAAGGTGTTCTGGTCTCAGTACACTGAGGCCGGACACCCCGTGCCCCTGAGCGACCAGTTGAAGCAACTGGTCGAGCTCCACAAGGCGGCCGAACAGGCCATGAAGGGCCTCATAGTTCGGCTGTGGCCTCGAGAGGCTCAGCCTGGGAGCTATTTCGGGCTGGTGCGGCGGCTGGTGGAGGCCTGTCCAAGGCTCGAAGTCATCAAGCGCTCCGTCTGCATTGAAGGTGCCCGTGCGAAGGTGCACTGGGGGAAGCTGGATGCTGAGAAGCTTGTGAAGGACGGGCCACCGCCGGGGAAAGAGCATCGCAAGCCCGAGAATTACTATAAGGATGTTCTGAAGGGTGCTCGCCTTGTGGCGGATGAATGTTCTATGGATGTAATTTTTGAATAAAACTCGCTTGTTTTGTCCTGTGCACTGAAAACTTGTTCATATGCGCTTAAGCAATGCTGTTTGAATTTAAAATATTACCTTCTGTGCGGCTATTTATCAATTCTGAGAGATGGCGAGTCGTCGGCTTCTGCCCCCATGCCTCTAGTGTTGGGGTGTTCGGGGATAAACCTGGGCTCTTTTTCCCATGTTTGGGTCCTTCGAGGGAGGCGCTCAGCCCAACGAACAAGGCATTCGGACTATAATGCGTGAACACTCTCACTTAGCCATAGAATTCTATATTTTTAAATTTCGGCGAAGCCCCTGGTATTCGGAAGACCGAGTTCGGGGCGCTATCCACGCCTTGGCCGGACAGAGCCGGCTCCTCGCCTAAGCGGCATAAGTCTTTAAGGACTCGAAAAGACCTCTCGAACAGTGACCAGCTCTCGCCTCATCATGACGGGCAGTTTTAGCTTTCTCCACTGAGGTGCTCGACCCAGCTCAACCGGGGCACAATCGCAGTGGTTCTCCTAGTGCTACCTTAGCCGATATAGCGGAACGTAAGGCACCAAAACATAGGAGCCGGGCAAACCCAACTATTGAGCCAAGACATGATTCGGAGCCGATGCATATAATGCTATAAGTTCGAGGTGCCGCACTTGTTAAAGTGTTCGGACTTCTCACACCATGTTGAGGGGTATTGAAGCCCCTGGCGTATTTTGGCCGTACCAAAGTGTACGGGTGCAACAAGTCGTTAAGGAACATATATAAGTATAAAAAAAGAGTAATGCAAAAATAGACAAAAGCTGCGATCAAAGCAGAATGATACAAATAATGTGATAAGCAAAAGGTTGGACTATGTAACATGTCCGCTACAGGGGCAAGCTGCGGAATAATATGCGAAACAGGTATACTGCTCATGATAGAGACCACCTAGGAGTTCCATAATGCGGCGTGGCTTGTCTGCTTCCCTGGTTCTTGCATCATTTGTGCGGCAATTGAACTGCCGAACAGGCCTTCCGAAGAGTGGAGTCCTGAAAGTAAGAGAAAATTAAAAAATCGGCAGCCCTTGGTATGGTTGAAGCCGTGTTTTGGGCGTGCCGTGATGGTGCCCCTCCCCCTGTGCCCATGGTATCTCTAGAGCGTAGTTATGTACGCGAAGTACTGACATTGCCTTTTTGCGAGGGTTGGGGTTGGGGCCGCATTGCTACGCCTACTCGGATCGTGCCAGGCAGTCTTGTTGTAGGTTACTCCGGGCGCGCTTGACGGTGTCCGGTCGTTTAGTGGCCGGACTGGAGAAATGCCTGGAGAGGCTGCTTTGTACTTCTGCTGCAAGGGCCGCCGTGTGCTCCTCCGTTCGGAGGGAGCGTTCGGTGTTTCCGTTGACCGTCGTTACTCCTCGAGGGCCTGGCATCTTGAGCTTAAGGTATGCATAATGCGGTACCACATTGAACTTAGCGAATGCGGTTCGCCCGAGCAGTGCGTGATAACCACTGCGAAACAAGACTATGTCGAAGATTAACTCCTCGCTTCAGAAATTATCCGGAGATCCGAAGACCACTTCAAGTGTGAATGAGCCTGTACAGTTGGCCTCTACACCTAGTATTACGCCTTTAAAGGTCGTTTTGGTGGGCTTAATCCTCGAGGGATCTATGCCCATTTTCCGCACTGTATCCTGGTAAAGCAGGTTCAGGCTGCTGCCGCCGTCCATAAGGACTCTAGTGAGATGAAATCCGTCAATAATTGGGTCTAGAACCAATGCGGCAAAGCCGCCATGACGGGTGCTAGTGGGGTGGTCCCTTCGATCAAAGGTGATCGGGCAGGAGGACCATGGGTTGAACTTTGGGGGCGACTGGCTCTATCACGTATACGTCCCTTAACGCGCGCTTCCACTACCTCTTGGGGATGTGGGTTGCGTATATCATGTTCACCATCCGCACTTGTGGGGGAAAACCCTTCTGTCCCCTGTTGTTCGGCGGCCGGGGCTCCTCGTCGTCATCGCTATGCAGCCCCTTGTCTTTGTTTTCGACGTTTAACTTGCCTCCCTGCTTGAACACCCAACAATCCCTGTTGGTGTGATTGGCCGGCTTTTCGGGGGTGCCATGTATCTGGCATAAGCGGTCGAGTATTCGGTCCAAACTGGACGGGCCCCTAGGATTCCTTTTGAATGGCTTTTTCCGCTGACCGGATTTAGAGCCTCTGAATCCGGCATTAACTGCTGTATCATCTGCATTGTCGCCGTTAATGCGGCGCTTCTGCTTGTTGCGACGCGACCTGCCACTGCTGTCCCTGGTGTCCGAATTACTAGGGTTCTTGGTTATATTGTTGCTACGAGCAAGCCAGCTGTCTTCTCCTGCACAAAAGCGGCTCATGAGTGTCGTGAGTGCTGCCATAGATGTCGGCTTTTCCTGTCCAAGGTGCCGGGCCAGCCACTCGTCACGGATATTGTGCTTGAAGGCTGCTAGGGCCTCAGCGTCCGGACAGTCGACTATTTGATTTTTCTTTGTTAGGAACCATGTCCAGAATTGCCTGGCCGATTCATCTGGCTGCTGAATTACGTGACTTAGGTCATCGGCGTCTGGGGGTCGCACATAAGTGCCCTGGAAATTGTCGGGGAATGCGGCTTCCAGGTCCTCCCAACAGCTGATTGATCCTGTTGGCAAGCTGTTAAGCCAGTGCCGAGCTGGTCCTTTAAGCTTGAGTGGGAGGTATTTGATGGCGTGGAAATCATCGCCGCGGGCCATGTGGATATGAAGGAGATAATCCTTGATCCATACCGCAGGATCTGTTGTGCCATCATATGATTCGATGTTTACGTGTTTGAAACCCTCGGGGATTTGATGATCCATTATTTTGTCTGTAAAGCAGAGTGGGTGTGCGGCGCCTCTGTACTGGGCTATATCATGACGTAGCTCCAGTGAGCCTTGTCTACTGTGTTCGGCCCTGCCGAATTTGTGGCCGGCGTGACGGATGCCGTCTCGAGCCGTGGGGCGCCCACGCGATCCGTAGATCGATCCTGTTTGTCTAGCCTTGTCCTCCAACATATCTCGTAAGTCCGACGCGTATTCCCGTGCCTTGGTACGGGGTGCGGCTTGAGTGGAGGGCCGAGAGGCCTCTCTGTCGCGGCCACGAGGTGGCCGGTCGGCCGCATCAAGTGCTTCCTCCTCTAATTGGGGTAGCAACCTGTGCTTTGGGTAGCTCTTGGAGGGGCGTTCGAGTTTATGCTCTTCGGCTACAAGGACTTCAGTCCATCTGTCGACTAGCAAATCTTGATCAGTTCTAAGCTGTTGCTGTTTTTTCTTGAGGCTTCTTGCCGTGGCCATAAGCCTGCGTTGAAAACGCTTTTGCTCGATGGGATCCTCTGGCATGATGAATTCGTCGTCGTCGAGGCTTGCCTCGTCTTCGGAGGGAGGCATATAATTATCGTTCTCGACCTCTCTGTCTGCCTCTCTCTCATGAGGGCTGGTTTCTCCATCCTCCTGTGCTAGATCTTGCTGGAGGGGGTTTTCTTCGGCGCTTTTTGAAGTATTATTATCTCCCGTGCTGGAATCACCATGTTTGTTTTGGTGGGATTTTGAGCGGCGCCGCTGACGTCGGCGCTTAGGCTGTTTCTTGGAGGGGTCATCCTCCGCTGTTCCATCGCCATCTCCCTCTTTTGGGGTGTCCACCATGTATATGTCATGCGACGAGGTGGCTTTCTAGGGCCTAGTAGGCGCTGGTTCTTCATCATCTCCTTCATCGGCGTCCATACCGTCGATGTCTTCGAAGTCGAAGTCGAGCATGTCGGTTAAGTCGTCGATAGTGGCTACAAAGTGGGTGGTGGGTGGGCTTTAAATTTCTTCATCGTCCGAATCCCAACCTTGCTGGCCGTAGTCCGGCCAGGGCTCTCCTGATAAAGAGAGAGACTTTAGTGTCTTCAGAATATCGCCAAAAGGTGAGGGCTGAAAGATGTCTGCGGCAGTAAACTCCATGATTGGCGCCCAATCGGATTCGATTGGCCGGGGCGCGGAGGGTTCGGAGTCCAGAAAGGAGTCCGACTCCTTGGAGTCATGAGTCTCGCGGGGTGCGGGGCTGGTGTTCGGCTCAATCATCGTTGGGATCGCAGCCCCCGAGGCGGCGTCCAACCGCCCATCCTCGATCGGCGCAGTTGGCTCCGAATTAAGGATCGGAGCCGATGCGGGTGCGGCCTCCAGGGCACTGTTCGGCGGCAGAGCTAGATCATGCTCATCGGGACAGTGCGGCGCGCTCGGCAGTGGCTCGAATTCGTCGAGGATCAAGTCCCCGCGGATGTTAGCCGTGTAGTTTAAACTTCCGAATCTGACCTGACGGCCAGGGGCGTAGCTTTCGATCTGCTCCAGGTGGCCAAGTGAATTGGCCCGCAGTGCGAAGCCGCCGAAGACGAAGATCTGTCCGGGGAGGAAGGTCTCACCCTGGACTGCATCGCTATCCATGATCGTAGGAGCCATCGAGCCTGACGGTGATGACACAGAGGAACTCTCAATGAAAGCACCAATGTCGGTGTCAAAACTGGCGGATCTCGGGTAGGGGGTCCCGAACTGTGCGTCTAGGCTGGATGGTAACATGAGGCAAGGGACATGAAGTTTTACCCAGGTTCGGGCCCTCTCGATGGAGGTAAAACCCTACGTCCTGCTTGATTAATATTGATCATATGGGTAGTACAAGAGTAGATCTACCACGAGATCAGAGAGGCTAAACCCTAGAAGCTAGCCTATGGTATGATTGTTGATGTGTATGTTGTCCTATGGACTAAAACCCTCCGGTTTATATAGACACCGGATAGGGTTAGGGTTACATAGAGTCGGTTACAATGGTAGGAGATCTAAATATCCGTATCGCCAAGCTTGCCTTCCATGCCAAGGAAAGTCCCTTCCGGACACGGGACGGAGTCTTCAATCTTGTATCTTCATAGTCCAGGAGTCCGACTGAAGGTATAGTTCGGCCATCCGGGCACCCCCTAATCCAGGACTCCCTCAAAAGGCACTTCATTTTTTTAACTTATTACAACTCCAGACTTTTTTTGCATTCAGTATGCACCATTCAAAGTCATGTCATCAACTTTCAACCCTTTCTGCCTTCATATGCTATTTTTCATGCATTTACTGATTTGTTTTGAGCTAAATGACCCTAATATTGAAAAGCACAACAAATGAACTCTAAATAGGTTGAAACTTGGCATGGTATCATCATTTCACCCACATAGCATGTGCAAAAAGTAGATAGGGTTACGGCAAAAACTGGATGCACTTCGTGTACAAACTGGACAATCTCTTTCGAAGTATCGGGGTTTCAAACGAAAACTCATCTGTTACAAAGGCACTTTATTTTTTAAACTTATTACAACTCCAGACTTTTTGTGCATTCAGTATGCACCATTCAAAGCCACGTCATCAACTTTCAACCCTTTCTGACATCATTTGCTATTTTTCATGCATTTACTGATTTGTTTTGAGCTAAATGACCCTGAAATTGAAAAGCAGTACAAATGAACTCTGAAAAGGTTGAAACTTGGCATGGTATCATTATTTCACACACATAGCATGTGCAAAAAAGTAGAGAGTGTTATGGAAAAAACTGGATGCACTTCGTGTACAAACTGGACAATCTCTTTCGAAGTATCAGGGTTTCAGACGAAAACTCATCTGTTATAAAGGCACTTCATTTTTTGAAACTTATTTCAACTCCAGACTTTTTGTGCATTCAGTATGCACCATTCAAAGCCACGTCATCAACTTTCAACCCTTTCTGCCTTCATTTTCTATTTTTCATGCATTTACTGATTTGTTTTGAGCTAAATGACCCTGATATTGAAAAGCACTACAAATGAACTCTGAATAGGTTGAAACTTGGTATGGTATCATTATTTCACCCACATAGTATGTGCAAATAAGTAGAGAGGGTTACGGCAAAAACTGGATGCACTTCGTGTACAAACTGGACAATCTCTTTCGAAGTATCAGGGTTTCGCACGAAAACTCATCTGTTACACGGGCACTTCATTTTTTAAACTTATTACAACTCCAGACATATTACCAATTTGAATATAATGATAAAACACACTAATATTAAACATAAGAAAAAAGAATCACTGAAAAATCTATTTTTAAAGTTAAGTTATTCACAAAACTAGTGATTCACACAAATTTCAAATAATTCAAATTTAAACTATTCAAATTTGAAAACTACTAGCACTAACATAAAATTTGTATTTTTTGTACCTAAAGCAAAATATTCACAAAGAAACTCTAAATACAGCAAAAAAACTATTCAGAAATAAATAGAAGAAAATAAATAAAACAGAAAAGAAAAAACATATTTGCGCGCTGCCTAGTGGGCCTGCTTGGCCTTGGGCGTGGATATGTGGGCCCATAAGGCCTAGCAGGCTCACAGGGCAGCACGACAAAGTTAGGGCCAGAAGCCTGCTTTAGAGAAGAGCTCGAAGGAGCAGCCACGACTGGGTTTATAAACCAGTGCGGTTGCCCTTCGCTCGGCGAGGTGAAAATAAACTTTGTGCACCGCGGGATGGGAGCGCATCCCCTTTAGTACCGGTTCGTGGATCCAACCAGTACTAAAGGGGGGTGTCGGATCACGGGTTCCGGCAAAACCCTTAAGGTTCGAACACTGGGGTGAGCGCGAAGATCTCCCCCCTACCGATCCACGTCCTAGCTCAGCTAAGATCTTACGAACTAACTCGACGAACTCGCAACAAAAATGGACACAAGGTTTATACTGGTTCGGGCCACCGTTGTGGTGCAATACCCTACTCCAGTGTGGTGGTGGATTGCCTCTGGGGCTAATGATGGACAGTACAAGGGGAAGAACAGCCTCCTGAGGTTGAGGTGTTCTTGTGCTTGGTGAACTTGTGTGTGTGAGGATCTGATTCACTCTCCTCCAATCGATCAATCCCTCCTTCCAATCGATCGATCCCCTAGCTATGGTGGTGGCTAGTCCTATTTATAGAGGCCCTGGTCCTCTCCTCAAATATTGAGCAGGAAGGGAGCCAACAACGACCAATTTGAAAGGGGACAGCTAGTACAGCTTATCCTGACAAAAGTGGTCTTCGCCTGCAAAAGGCTATGGTGGTGAAGCTGCCTTGGGCTCCATGGTGACCTCCGTCTTGCCGTCCTGCCGGTCTTGGTCTCGTTGCACCGATATGGAAACCTTTGCTTGATGCCTCGGTACTCCACGCCTGCGCTTGCCCCCTTAGCACCAAAGAGGAAACAAAGACGCTGCGCGTGCTGGCGCCCGCCTG
Source organism: Triticum monococcum (assembly GCA_034509565.1). Lineage (NCBI taxonomy): Eukaryota > Viridiplantae > Streptophyta > Magnoliopsida > Poales > Poaceae > Triticum > Triticum monococcum. Next base: position 195,897,782 of record CM067842.1, on the reverse strand, counting down.
GTCTCGATCGTCAAGGCTCACGTCATGAGAATCTCGTGAGGTTTGTCGTGCCTTGATCTCTCCGCCCCTCGCGAGCCTGCCTGGCGAGGCCGCTCCTGAGGAGGTCTTGCGTCGTCCGCCTCACGAGGCTTGGCCCCTCGCGAAGGTCTTGAATGCCTTGTTGATGAATATGGGCCGTACAGGCCTGCTTGCAAAGCCACACCGTGGGCCGCAGGCAGGCAAGTCTGGGGACCCCCGTTCCCAGAACGCCGACAGTAGCCCCCGGGCCCAAGGCACGCTCGGGCTTGGCTTCGAGGCAAAGCCAAAGGTCAAGTGCGGAGCGTCGCGGGCACTGATAGCCTATGGCCTTGGTCGACGCGTGTCGGTTGATTGGACGTGGGCGTCTCTGCTTCCCCATGCTGCCTTGATACCCGCCTGGCTAGACGACCACCACGGTCTACACGGTTATTCTTCCATCGCTTGCGCCATTCTCCTCCAATTCCTCTGCTTCCCCTGGACTCTGCTCCTTTTTCCAATCTGACCTTAGCTCAGCTCGCCCCATCGCCATGGCGCCGACGTAAGCGGACAAGGGGAAGAAGCCTCTGTCTTCTGCTAGTGCGCCCCCGGCCGCCGAGCCCGCAGTTGGCCGATCGCTGATGCTCAACGATGAGGCCATGGGCAAGGTGCGTCCCATGCTCGCCTCCAGCTTCAATGAGTGGGGAAAGACGGTGTCTTGGCCTGCATCTCATGCTCGCATTGACCGGGCGGCCACTGTGGTCCCCTTCTTCATCGACGCCCTTCGAGCCGGCTTGGTCCCTCCTTTCTCCGCCTTCCTCAATGCAGTGCTCTCCCATTATTAGATCCACATGCTGCACCTTGATCCCCAATCCGTGACCCTTCTTGCCATCTTCGCCTTCGTTTGTGAGGCCATGGTAGGCATTGCTCCTTCCGGGGCTCTTCTCTGCCACTTCTTCTCGCTGCACCTGATTGATCCTCGGCAGAGCTCCGGATGCCTGAGCTTTCAAGCCATGGCGGCGCCGGCCGGTGACGGGATTGACTTTGAACTTCCACCATCCATGAGCGAGTTTCGGACATGGTGGGTGTTTGTTGATGCCGGAGTGCTTAGCCCCCTGCTCTCCTCTCCGTCAGGGCCCGCCATTCCTAACTCAGGTTGGTGCCACCGGAGGCTCATTGATCCGCGCCTCGTCCCCGTCTGGCTCAGGTTGAGGTGGCTCAAAGACCTTGGCGTGATTGCGCCTATGGTGGTGAGGGAGTTCGTCCGGCGCCGAATCGCTCCGCTTCAGCGCCACTCCCGACTAATGTGGGCTTTGCTCAGCAGCCAGGACCACATGAGACTTCGGGAGTCTAAGCTCCCCCTTGAGGCGCGGCGAACGGTGCTTGAGGTCCTGACGGGCGTCCCGTTGCCAGACGACTTGCCGAGGAAGAGTTGCCTTTTGTACTGCTGCTCGAATAAGATGACATTCACGGAGTGGATGCCCTCCTTCGACGAGTGGGGGTTGCGCCCAGTTGGCCTCGTGGGGCCCCGTGAGAACCCCATCATCGTGGTCCCTCTCCTTGATGCCGGCGTCGAGCTCGCCCCAAGTGTTGGTGGAGGGGGACGAGCTCCGCTGGGGCCGATAGTGAAGGTGCTGAGATGTTAATGCTGCCCAGGGCTCCCGAGGCGTCGACCTCGGGGACTCGTGACTCTTGCCCTGGGGCCTCGGCAAGTCACTGCGAGGCAGAGTCGGTTAGCTCCCCTCAGCCTGGCGCTTCTGAGGCTGCCCCTCCGAGCATTTCTCTAGCCGTTCCTCATGTCGGCCGCCATGTCCAGTGCTTCGGCCGGCTTTGCGTGGACTTTGAAGAGCTCCGCAAGAGGAAGGGGTCCCCGAGTTGCGGCAACGACACCTTTGGGCCGCTAAAACAGAGGAAGTACATCGCCGTTTACGAGTAAGTACCTCATCTTGGTGATCTTTTGCGTGTTGCTTTCCCGACAATAGTCTCCTCAGGATCCCTTCTGCCAAGGCCGCAAAATCTCCTGAGAAGCAACTTCCTCTCACCCTGCTTCCCCCGCCGAACTCGAGCACCGCAGGCTCGTGTGCTGCCCACGGCGCGGGGTTAACCGCAGGAGTTGGCCCATCATCAGGGTGTCTTGAGCTTGCGCCTTTGCTGTCTTCTCTTCGCGGCCTTGCTCGGAGCATAGCAAGCGTGCCAAGGGCTCCCGCCCTGGTCGCGGACAGTGTCTGGTTGGCTTCGATCCAGGGGTCTTCTTCAAGCAGCGGGCCCCATTTAGTTCGGGCCCCTCGCGAGGCCCAGCTGGCGCCTGGGGCAGTGCCAGCCCCTAGCCCCCTATTGAGAGGGGGCGCACCACTCCAGGCGTCGCCCACAGCCCCCGTCACAGAGGACAAGATGGGTTGTGCGCTTAAGTTTGAGCATGGGCGGAGCGTTGTTCGTCATGAGCTCTTCTAGGAGGCGATGGGCGCGATGAACTGACTCGGTGAAGAACTTGTGGGTGTCGACGCGCGCCTTGAGGCCGAGGGTCTTCGGTTGGCGGGGGAGTGGCACAAGCTGATGGTGTCCATCAACCTCGGGCGCCACCAATGCGAGCTCGATAATGCGAAGGCCGAGGCTTCCCTCGCATCCTCCCGTGAGGCCTGCTCCCGAGCTCTGGAAGAGACTCGGGAAGCTGACCGCTGATACGTCTCCAACGTATCTATAATTTTTGATTGTTCCATGCTATTATATTATCTGTTTTGGATGTTAATGGGCTTCTTTTACACTTTTATATTATTTTTGGGACTAACCTATTAACCGGAGGCCCAACCCAAATCGTTGTTTTTTTGCCTATTTCAGTGTTTCATAGAAAAGGAATATCAAACGGAATGAAACCTTCGGGAACGTGATTTTTGGAACAAACGTGATCCAGAGGACTTGGAGTGGACGTCAAGCAATCAACAAGGCGGCCACGAGGCAGGGGGCGCGCTTACCCCCTGGGTGCGCCCTCCCCCTCGTGGGCCCCTCATTGCTCCACCGACCTACTTCTTCCTCCTATATATGTTCACATACCCCACAAACATCTAGGAGCACCACAAAACCCTATTTCCACCGCCGCAACCTTCTGTACCCAAGAGATCCCATCTTGGGGCCTTTTCCGAAGCTTCGCCGGAGGGGGCATTGATCACGGAGGGCCTCTACATCAACTCCATGGCCCCTCCGATGATGTGTGAGTAGTTTACCTCAGACCTTCGGGTCCATAGCTAGTAGCTAGATGACTTCTTCTCTCTCTTTGGATCTCAATACAAAGTTCTCCTCGATTCTCTTGGAGATCTATTCGATGTAATCTTCTTTTGCAGTGTGTTTGTCGAGATCCGATGAATTGTGGGTTTATGATCAAGTTTATCTATGAACAATATTTGAATCTTCTCTGAATTCTTTTATGTATGATTGGTTTATCTTTGCAAGTCTCTTCGAATTATCAGTTTGGTTTGGCCTACTAGATTGATCTTTCTTGCAATGGGAGAAGTGCTTAGCTTTGGGTTCAATCTTGCGGTGCTCGATCCCAGTGACAGAAAGGGAAATGACACGTATTGTATTGTTGCCATCGAGGATAAAAAGATGGGGTTTATATCATATTGCATGAGTTTATCCCTCTACATCATGTCATCTTGCTTAAGGCGTTACTCTGTTCTTATGAACTTAATATTCTAGATGCATGCTAGATAGCGGTTGATGTGTGGAGTAATAGTAGTAGATGAAGGCGGGAGTCGGTCTACTTGTCACGGACGTGATGCCTATATACATGATCATACCTAGATATTCTCATAATTATTCTCTTTTCTATCAATTGCTCGATAGTAATTTGTTCACCCATTGTAATACTTATGCTATCTTGAGAGAAGCCACTAGTGAAACCTATGGCCCCCGGGTCCATTCTCCATCATACAAGTTTCCAATCTATTTTATTTTGCAATCTTTACTTTCAATCGATATCATAAAAATACCAAAAATACTTATCTTATTATTATCATCTCTATCAGATCTCACCCTTGCAAGTGGCCGTGAAGGGAGATCTACGCCGTTGCCGGGGAGATCTACGCCAAGTCAAGACATACCAAGTACCCATCACAACTCTTATCCTTCGCATTACATTATTTGCCAGTTGCCTCTCATTTTCCTCTCCCCCACTTCAACCTTGCCGTTTTATTCGCCCTTCTTTTGTTCGTCTTTCCATTTGCTTTGATGTCTTACTTGGCTCGTTTGCTCGTTTGGTTGGAATAGTTGTTTATTTATTGCTAAACAGAGAACCTAATATCTATGGATCCTCATCCGCTTGCTAATCTTGGTAAGAGATCCAATTATGATGAACCAATTACTAGTGAGTTTTGTGCATTAGATTATCTTTATGAAGTTTTGCTTGAAATTCGTGAATGTGAAAATTGTGATGAAGTACTTTATGGAGTGATTCTCGATGGATCTTTGAATAGAAAGCATGATTGCAATGATGATAGTATAAATTTTATTAATGTCAATTGTGCTTATAATATGCAAAACCCTAAGCTTGGGGATGCTAGTTTTGCTATGCCCACTACTTGTTGCAATGATCATGATTGGGGTGATTCTTCTTATGATCTTGAAAATTTATTTAAGCCCCATGATGAATATGAGATTGATTATAATGTTTGCAATAATATTGAAAGTGGGTTTGGAAGAATGTCAACTTTAGATCCCACATATTTGGAGAATGTTCAATCTTATGAAGTTTTTGATAAAAGTGGGTTTGGAGAGGTCATGACTTTAGTTAATGTTAATCCCACTATTTTGAAAGAGTGTCAGCTTTGCATACATGTGGATCGTGTTAAGAATATGTTTTGTGATAGATATATTGTTGAATTTGACCATGATCCTACATGTAATTATTATGAGAGAGGAAAATATGATGGTAGAAATTTTCATGTTACTAAATTACCTCTCGTTATGTTGAGATTGCTATTGTTTCTATCCGCCTCCTTGCATATGCTAGTTTTTTCTTGCCTTGATAATTTGTTTGCCTATAAGATACTGTAACATCCCAAATTTTCAATTTGGAATGTTATACATAGATCATTCTTGCATATCATGTTTTATTGCATTTTGTCGCGCGATCCTCAAAATCCTAAGCAACTCAAGGACCCTTGGAGAGAGTTGGCGATTTCCCCGGTTTTCAAATTTGATTTTTATCAAATTTCGAAACGAGGATTTTGGTTTTAATTATTTTTCTCTCTGAAAATATTTCATATTAATATATGAGAGGAGATAATATGACTTCTCCAAAATAAATGAAATATTGGAGGAAAAATATTAAAATCAATTTTTGCTTTTATTTGCAATTTTGGTTGCATTAGAAAAATTGCATGTTTTCAAAATTGCATTTTAGGGCCAAGAAAATGTTCATCTCATTCTAAATATTTTATTTAGACGGAGAAAATTTGTTTTGGCATTTTTAGAATTTTATTTTATTTTCTAGGATTTTTTTTGTTTCGGCAGAATTATTTAAAAAAATGCGCCAAGGCCTAGCTGGGCCGAAGCCCAGCGCCAGCCCACCTCCCCGCGCCGCCAAACTGGAGTCCGGCTCGGACTCCCTTTCCCCCGCGCTGTGCCCCCTCCCCCAAGGCACCGCCCCCTCTCCTTAAAAGCCGCGAGCCGCCGCCCCTGGGAACCATCCCACCCCCTGCCGCCGCAAGCCGCCACGCCGCCCGTCGCCGCTGCCACGCCGCCTCGCCGCCTTTGCCCGCTGCCGCGCCGCCCCTCGCCGCGAGCCGCCGCCGCCGCCCGTTGCCCGTGCCGCCTCCGCCCCATGTTGCGCCGCCCCTCGCCGAAGCCACCGCCGTGCCGGACCTCGTCGGAGGTATAACGCCGTTCGTTTTTTTAGAAAACCGGTTCAGTTTTCGTTAGAAAACCCTAGTCGTTTTTTTTGGTTTTTCGTTTAACGGACGTTCATCCGGACGTTCATTTTAACGAACGGTTTTCACTCGTTAGTTACAGATAACGAACTCTCGTTCGTTAGCCTATTCGTAAGTTTTCTTTTATCAGATTATTCCGTGATTATTTCTGATCGCGATTTCTGATCCGATTTTCGTTCTAGTTTATCTTTTCGCTCGTTAGTCGGAATCAGGCGATTCAAGCGCCTAGATCTTCGTCTCGAGACCCTCTTTTCGTTTAACCAACTTGCACAAGTTTTTTGCTACTGTAAAATTTGACCTAGGTCCAGATTAGTAAACGGATCTTGTTTCTTTCGCCCTTTGAGTTTCGTTGCTCCATTTGATTCGATTCTTTTTGCAAACCGGAGTTCTTAAGTTGAACTTTCTAGTTAGATCTTATTATTTGACATTTACCCGTGTTTCTTATCTTGATTGCTTGTGTATACTATTGTTTGTTTGCGATAGAATTCCTGGAGTGCGAAGCGTGTTATTTGGAGTCTCTAGGTTACGCGGACCGTCAGCAAGGCAAGTAACACTTTGATCATACCCCTTTATCACCCAGTTTTTATGCATTAGTTCCAATCCTCAAACATTGCATGGTTAGGATGTCATTAACATGTGGGTTGGGAAGTAGTTGATGAGGTAGAACCTATTACCCTGTTACATTCAAACCCTTGGGAGTTACTTCTACGCGTTGCTTATATTTCTATGCTATGCTCGTAGATGTGGTTTAGGTGAGTGAAATCCATGACAGATGTGAGATTGATAATTAATGGTTCAACTTAAGGTGGCAACTTTAATACACGTCTGGGTGGATTGAGGCACCTGGAGTACCCAGTGTTGCCTGTATTTTTTTGGAAATCCCGGAGTACCCGTGTGATCTTCCTATGGACCGCCACCCAGGCTCAAAGGGAACTGAGATTATTCATGCTAGAAACTTCCGTGTGCAGCCACAAGCTATTATGGGCTCTAGCATAGTTGAGTAAGTTACGTGAATCTCTTGAAGAGGTGGATCAACAGGTAGTGGGATTGTAGGTTTGGTATGGTCTGCCCGGAGTAGAGAGTTAATGTTTCTTAAAGACCGTGTCTCGGTCATCCGTTTCTCAAACACACTGTAGTGCGAGAAAACCAACGGAGGAGATCGAGTCTTGTGGGGAAAAGTGCGCAAACCTTTGCAGAGTGTATAAACTAATCATGGTTAGCCGTGTCCCCGGTTATGGGCAATCTTGAGTATCTAGTACTTGGAGTATCTTAAGTATCTCATCACTCTAAATTAATATTGTCGGGTTGATAATTACTTTAATGGGATTGAGTTGGAGGAACCTTCTCAATGATGTTTCAACTACCATGATAGTTAAATTAAAATCTATTCCTTTGTTGTAGGGAAAAATTGGCTTTTCGCAAAACTATAACCATAGAGCTTTCCACCAGCCAAATATGCATGTAGTGATAGCATTATTCTGTTCTTGCTCTACTGTGTTATTTTGCTAGCATATTCCATGTGCTGACCCATTTTTGGGCTGCAACATATTATGTTGCAGACTTTTCAGATGAGGAGTAAGGTTCGTTAGGTCGTTGTCGTGCAGCTCAGCTATGCCGTTGGAGTTGATGGACTCACTTTATCTTCCAAGCCTTCCACTGTTATCATATTAGATGGCCTTAAGCCATATTTATTGTAATAAGTTCTCTTTGGAGACATTCGATGTAATAAGTTTGTGATTGCTACTCTGTTATAAATCCTTGAGTACTATGTGTGTCAGCATTACCAATCCAGGGATGACACTGAAGCACAGAGACTTGACCGTTTGAGGTCAGGTCGCTACAAGATGGTATCAGAGCCAAGTTTGAGTGTAGGACACGGCCACTAAGCTAAAAGCCATAGATCACTATTCTCTTCTCATTTCTGACTCCTCTCCATTTTCTACTCTTTAGGATGGCGGATGCAAGGAACAAGTTTGCACAGCCGGATGAAGAATCACCTTTTGGACGACACCTGAAGGAAGTCACTAGGTACCTGAACATAGGAATACCAAGTTTCACCGGGACCTACAACGCCACATTACCAGAAGAGGAGGAATGGATGATTCAAGTTCAAGTTTCAGGAAGGACCTTCACGCCAGCCACTAAACCCATAGAGTTTTCCTTCAATGCACCAACCCAGAGTTTAAGAAAGAGTATGGCAGCTCACATCACCATGGGACGCATTGGAGAAGTTTATCAAAAGGAGCTTAAAGATACTATCTACCAGATTTGTGGGCGCTGAGATGAGCAATGGGAGATGATCAGCACCAGAAACGATAGATCAATTGCAGCTTTCATCCAGGAACTAAACCAACACATTCGACGCCAGGAAAATCAGATGTGCGCAGGCATGATAGATCTGAAGAAGGCAATGACTAGGATTGCGAAACTGGAGGAAGAACTCAAGGCTACATGTGAAGATTATGAGGAGGAAATCGTCATACTAGTGGAGAAGAATGACGACCTGATTAAGAAGATTGGAATATTCATGGGAGACCCCACACTAGTAGAAGAAGACGAAGAACCCAAGGAGATCCGCCCAAAAGACTACATCATCATCGACGACACCGACTCTGACCTAAGCGATGATGACTTTGAAGATGAAGCTGGAGCAGATATCATGGAGTCTGCAACCGAGGAATATTTTTAGTAGACCACCATATCAGTAGTAGTATTCCACCATGTAAATAGAGTAGTCCGAGCACTTTTTCGATAGTTAGACCGATTGTATGACTTGATTGATTGATTGAGTGAAATATTTGTGTTTGCCTCATGTGCATATGGGTAGTGCTTTCTCATTAGACCTCATTCTATTCTAACCTCTCCCCTCTAAACCCATCAGATGCCTCCGAGATGTGACCCCGGATTTGCATTTCCATCGGAGCTCACTCAGTTGATCCAGCAGCAGAATACCCTGATGCAGTTGTTAGTTCAGAACCACGGCAACAACAACAACAACAACAACAACAACAATCCACCACTACCACCACCAGTGGACAAATTAGCCTATTTTCTGAGGGTGCAGTCGCCGATGTTTTCTAGTAGCACCGAGCCTATAGTAGCAGATGATTGGCTCCGCAGGATTGGAAGGGAGTTAACCACTGCAGGATGTATCGATTCTGAGAAGGTGCGTTTTGCTGCACATTAGTTGGATGGACCAGCAACCTCATGGTGGGAGAATTACACTGTCACCTACCCTATAGCCATGGTGACATGGGACCAGTTTCAGCAAGCTTTCGGTACAGCTCATGTCTCAACTGGAGCAATGAGTATGAAGAATCATGAGTTTCGCAACTTATGCCGGGGGAACCGTACTGTGGCTCAGTACACAGATGAGTTTAGCAATTTATCTCGCTATGCCCCTGATGATGTGGCCACAGATGCCGCAAAGCAGGAGAAGTTTATGGAAGGGCTGAATGATGAGATGAGTATGCAGTTGATGGTGGCAACATTCACCAACTACCAGGAGTTGGTAGATAGGGCTCTTATGATTGAAGGGAAGCAGCAGTAGATTGAGAGCCGTAAGAGGAAGTATGGACAAGGGAGGTATAACTCAGGAGCTTAGCAGAAGCCTCGCCTAACCCCGAACTCGGGAGGACTTGTTCGTAACCATGGAGGCCACACCCATAATGGAGGAAGTAACCATAATCATACTGTCACTAGGAATGGGAATGGAGCAAGCAACAATCAAACCGCCCAAATCCTGCCACACCCACCAAGAGAGACCTAAGCCACGTTACTTGTTTCAAGTGCGGGAAGACTGGACACTATGCCACGGTGCCCTGAAGGGAAGAATGGAAATGGAAACGGGAGCGCTGGAAGAAGCCCAATCCATTCAACAAAGGACAAGTGAACCGCATTAACGTGGAGGAGGTTGAAGAGCACCCAGACGCGGTTATAGGTAAGTTTTTCGTTAAGTCATTTACTGCTCTTGTTCTTTTTGATACTGGTGCATCGCATTCATACATATCAAGGGAATTCGTGGATAAGTTTAAACTACCGACCCAAACCCTTAGGACCCCTCTATTAGTAAGTTCACCTGGAGTAGAGTATACGGCTAGTCGATGGTGCGACCAGATACCCTTAACCATTGGTAGCCATGTTTTTCCGGCTGACCTAATAATCTTGGAGTCACAAGGATTGGATGTGATATTAGGAATGGACTGGATGTCAAAGTACGGAGGAAACATTGACTGTGTTAGTAAGTCAATTTGTCTCACCACCCCGGAGGGAAAAAGGATCAAGTATATATCTAGGCACGCGCCAAGAAGTAGCCAAGTAAATACCCCCACGGGAGTTGTTTAGGAGGAAGTGCCTGTAGTAAAGGATTATCCGGATGTTTTCCCAGAAGAGTTACCAGGCATGCCACCAGATCGAGATATTGAGTTTTTGATAGAACTATTGCCAGGCACATGGCCAATATCCAAGAGACCCTATAGGATGCCCGCGAATGATCTGGAAGAGACTAAGAAACATATCAAGGAGTTATTGGAGAAAGGATACATTCGACGGAGTTCGTCACCATGGGGAGCCCCAGCGCTTTTGGTTGAGAAGAAGGATAAATCCCTAAGAATGGTTGTTGATCATCGGGCATTGAATGAAGTGACGATTAAGAACAAGTACCCATTGCTGATGATCAATGATCTGTTTGACCAGCTGCAAGGAGCTAAGGTGTTTTCGAAGATCGATCTGCGATCAGGAATCATCAGTTGAAGATACGAGAGAAGGATATACCAAAGACAGCCTTCACCACACGGTACAGGCTATACGAATATACAGTCATGTCATTTGGACTGACAAACGCCCCTGCCTATTTCATGAGCATGATGAACAAGGTGTTCATGGAATATTTGGATAAGTTTGTTGCGGTGTTCATTGATGATATAATGGTATATTCGAAGAATGGAGAGGAACACAAGGAGCATTTGCATTTAGTTCTCGAGAAACTCAGGGAACATCAGTTGTATGCCAAGTTCAGCAAATGCGAGTTTTGGTTGAAGGAAGTTGGATTCCTTGGACATGTTATATCAGGAGAAGGTATAGCAGTAGACCCCACCAAGATTCAGTCAGTCACTGAATGGTTGGCACCCACTTCAGTTAGCGAGATCCACAGTTTTCTTGGAATCGCAGGATATTATTGGAGATTCATTGAGAATTTTTCCAAGACCGCGAAGCCCATGACAGAATTATTGAAGAAGGATACCAAGTTTAAATGGACGGAAGATTGCGAGGCAAGTTTCCAGGAGCTGAAGAAACGTTTGACTATAGCCCCAGTGCTGACACTGCCGGATATACATAAGGATTTTCAAGTATATTGCGACGCCTCTCACTTAGGACTTGGAAGTGTGCTTATGCAGGACGAAAGAGTTGTTTTGTATGCCTCACGACAACTAAAACCACACGAGTTAAATTATGCCACGCATGATTTGGACCTAGCAGCCATAGTGCATGCGTTGAAGACTTGGAGACATTACCTTATTGGAAACCATTGTGATGTGTACACGGATCATAAGAGTTTGAAGTACATTTTCACCCAGAAGGAGCTGAATCTTAGGCAGAGAAGATGGTTGGAGCTTATAAAGGATTATGACATGAAGCTTCATTATCATCCAGGAAAGGCCAATGTCGTAGTAGACGCTTTGAGCCGGAAGAGCTATGCTAATACCCTAATAAGCACGGGATTGCCGAAGGAGTTAGCAGAGGATCCCCGGGAACTTCGATTGGAGATTGTTCCTGGAGGTTTTGTTGCAACAATGGAGGTGCAATCTACATTGTTGGGAAAGATTCGAGAAGCTCAGAAGGATGACAAAGAGATTGCCGAGATAAAAGAGAAAATGAGCAAAGGAAAGGCCAAATGTTTTCGTGAGGATGAGCACGATACCTTATGGTTCGAGGATCATGTTTACGTGCCCAATAATGCAGAGATTAGGAAGTTAATACTTCAGGAGGCTCATGACTCACCATACTCGATACACCGTGGAAACACCAAGATGTATTTGGATTTAAAGGAACGTTTCTGGTGGACAGGGATGAAGAAGGATATCGCCGAGTATGTGGCCGTATGTGATGTATGTTAGAGAGTGAAGGCAGAGCATCAAAAGCCAGCAGGATTGTTACACCTATGTCGATACCCGAATGGAAGTGCGATAAACTTGGCATGGATTTTATCACCGGATTGCCCAGGACCAAATCAGGATATGATTCTATATGGGTAGTAGTTGACCGTTTGACCAAAGTAGCACACTTTATCCCAGTGAAAACAACTTATACTAGTGCAAAGTTGGCCAAGATATATATGAACAGGATCGTATGTCTGCATGGAGTTCCGAGGACCATCGTATCGGATAGAGGAACACAGTTTACTTCAAAGTTTTGGCATCAGCTGCACCAGACTTTGGGAACGAGATTGGAGTTCAGTACAGCATTTCACCCGCAGACGGATGGACAGACCGAGAGAGTCAATCAGATTCTGGAGGACATGTTGAGAGCCTATGCACTAGATTATGGATCTAGTTGGGATGACAATCTGCCTTACGCAGAGTTCTCATACAATAATAGTTACCAAGTCAGTTTGAAGATGGCACCATTCGAAGCCCTGTATGGACGAAGGTGCAGAACACCATTGATGTGGGATGAAGTCGGAGACCGACAGTTGTTTCGACCAGACTTGATTAAAGAGTCCGAGGAGAAGGTTAAACTGATCCGGGATAGACTGAAGATAGCTCAGTCCAGACAGAAGAGTTATGCAGATTCGAAACACAAGGAGGTAACCTATGAAATTGGAGATCGAGCATATCTGCGAGTATTGCCTTTGCGAGGAGTGAAACGTTTTGGAGTTAAGGGAAAGTTAGCCCCGAGATTTGTAGGACCATATCGTGTTTTGGAACGGATGGGAGAAGTTGCCTACAAGTTGGAGTTACCTGAAGGACTGTCAGGAGTTCACGATGTGTTTCATGTTTCCTAGTTGAAGAAGTGCCATGCTGAGATGGCCGACATACCGCTAAGATATATCGTACCCTTGGAGGCGATTCAGTTGGACAATGACTTGACTTATGAGGAGAAGCCAGTCAAGATTTTGGAGTTTGCCAGTCGAGTCACCCGCGGCAAGGTCATCAAGTTTTTCAAAGTTCAGTGGAGCCACCATACCGAGGATGAAGCCACATGGGAACGAGAGGATGATCTTCACAAGGACCATCCACACCTATTTTCTAGCCAACCCGAATCTCAAGGGCGAGATTCATCTTAAGGGGGGTAGGTTTGTAACATCCCAAATTTTCAATTTGGAATGTTATACATAGATCATTCTTACATATCATGTTTTATTGCATTTCATCTTGCGATCCTCGAAATCCTAAGCAACTCAAGGACCCTTGGAGAGAGTTGGGGATTTCCCCGGTTTTCAAATTTGATTTTTATCAAATTTCGAAACAAGGATTTTGGTTTTAATTATTTTTCTCTCCGAAAATATTTCATATTAATATATGAGAGGAGATAATATGACTTCTCCAAAATAAATGAAATATTGGAGGAAAAATATTAAAATCAAATTTTGCTTTTATTTGGATTTTATTTACAATTTTGGTTGCATTACAAAAATTGCACGTTTTCAAAATTGCATTTTAGGGCCAAGAAAATGTTCATCTCGTTATAAACATTTTATTTAGATGGGGAAAATTTGTTTTGGCATTTTTAGAATTTTATTTTATTTTCTAGGATTTTTTTGTTTCGGCGGAATTATTTAAAAAAACGCGCCAAGGCGTAGCTGGGCCGAAGCCTAGCGCTGGCCCACCTCCCCGCGCCGCCGTTTCCTAGCGGGAGACCGCCGCCGCGCCGCCGAACCGGAGTCCAGCTCAGACTCCATTTCCCCCGCGCCATGCCCCTCCCCCAAGGCACCGCCCCCTCTCCTTAAAAGCCGCGAACCGCCGCCCCTGGGAGCCACCCCACCCCGCCGCCGCAAGCCGCCCATCGCCGCTGCCGCGCCGCCTCGCCGCCTTTGCCCGCTGCCGCGCCACCCCTCGCTGCCGCCCCGCGTTGTGCCGCCCCTCACCGGAGCCGCCGCCGTGCCGGACCTCGTCGGAGGTATAGCACCGTTCGGTTTTTTTAGAAAACCGGTTTGGTTTTCGTTAGAAAACCCTAGTTGTTTTTTTGGTTTTTGTTTAGCGGACGTTCGTTTTAATGAACGGTTTTCGCCCATTAGTTATAGATAACGAACGCTCGTTCGTTAGCCTGTTCGTCAGTTTTCTTTTATCAGATTATTCTGCGATTATTTCTGATCGCGATTTCTGATCCAATTTTCGTTCGAGTTTATTTTTTCGCTCGTTAGTCGGAATCAGGCCATTCAAGCGCCTAGATCTTCGTCTCCAGACCCTCTTTTCGTTTAACCAACTTGCACCAGTTTTTGCTACTGTAAAATTTGATCTAGGTCCAGATTAGTAAACGGATCTTGTTTCTTTTGCCGTTTGAGTTTCGTTGCTCCGTTTGATTCGATTCTTTTTGCAAACCGGAGTTCTTAAGTTGAACTTTCTGGTTAGATCTTCTTATTTGAGATTTAGCCGTGTTTCTTAGCTTGATTTCTTATGTATACTATTTTTTGTTTGCGGTAGAATTCCCGGAGTGCGAAGTGTGTTATTTGGAGTCTCTAGGTTACGCGGATCGTCAGCAAGGCAAGTAACACTTTGATCATACCCATTTATCACCCAGTTTTTATGCATTAGTTCCAATCCTCAAACATTGCATGGTTAGGATGTCATTAACATGTGGGTTGGGAAGTAGTTGATGAGGTAGAACCTATTACCCTGTTATATTCAAACCCTTGGGAGTTACTTCTACGCGTTGCTTATATTGCTATGCTATGCTCGTAGACGTGGTTTGGGTGAGTGAAATCCATGACACATGTGAGATTGATAATTAATGGTTCAACTTAAGGTGGCAATTTAAATACACATCTAGGTGGATTGAGGCACCTGGAGTACCCAGTGTTGCCTGTATTTTTTTGGAAATCCTGGAGTACCCGTGTGATCTTCCTATGGACTACCACCCAGGCTCAAAGGGAACTTAGATTATTCATGCTAGAAACTTCCGTGTGCAGCCCCAAGCTATTATGGGCTCTAGCATAGTTGAGTAAGTTACGTGAAGCTCTTGAAGAGGTGGATCAATAGGTAGTGGGATTGTAGGTTTGGTATGGTCTGCCCGAAGTAGAGAGTTAATGTTTCTGAAAGACTATGTCTCGGTCATCCGTTTCTCAAACACATTGTAGTGCGAGAAAACCAATGGAGGACATCGGGTCTTGTGGGGAAAAGTGTGCAAACCTCTGCAGAGTGTGTAAACTAATCATGGTTAGCCGTGTCCCCGGTTATGGAAAATCTTGAGTATCTAGTACTTGGAGTATCTTAAGTATCTCATCACTCTAAATTAGTATTGTCGGGTTGATAATTACTTTAATTGGGATTGAGTTGGAGGAACCTTCTCAATGATGTTTCAACTACCATGATAGTTAAATTAAAATCTATTCCTTTGTTGTAGGGAAAAATTGGCTTTTCGCAAAACTATAAATATAGAGCTTTCCACCAGCCAAATATGCATGTAGTGATAGCATTATTCTGTTCTTGCTCTACTGTGTTATTTTGCCAGCATATTCCATGTGCTGACCCGTTTTCGGACTGCAACGTATTATGTTGCAGACTTTTTAGACGAGGAGTAAGGTTCGTTAGGTCGTTGCCGTGCAGCTCAGCTATGTCGTTGGAGTTGATGGACTCACTTTATCTTCCAAGCCTTCCGCTGTTACCGTATTAGATGGCCTTAAGCCATATTTATTTTAATAAGTTCTCTTTGGAGACATTCGATGTAATAAGTATGTGATTGCTACTCTGTTATAAATCCTCGAGTATTGTGTGTGTCAGCATTACCGATCCAGGGATGACACTAAAGCACAGAGACTTGACCGTTTGAGGTCAGGTCGCTACAGATACCTATGCATAGAAGTATGTTAGACTTAGATGTGTTTGTCACATGTTTTATGATGCTCTCTTTGTGCTTCAATTCTTGTCTTTCATATGTGCATCATTAAAATAATCAATGCCTAGCTAAAAGGCTTTAAAGAAAAGCGCTTGTTGGGAGACAACCCAATATTTTTCTTTGATGTTATTGAATAAATAATTTATCTAGCCTCTGTTTTGGTTGCGTTTTTTGTGTTTAATTAGTGTTTGTGCCAAGTAGAACCGTTGGGAAGGCTTGGGGAAAGTCTTTTTGATCCTGCTGTAAAAAACAGAAACTTTAGCGCTCGCAAGAATTGCTGCCATTTTTTATTGGAGAGTGCTATTTAGTTTATTATTTTTGAAGATGATTAATAGATAAATTCCTCACGTCCAGCAACTTATTTTAGAATTTTGTGTGTTACATAATGGTAGAAACCTACAGATTACTACAGACTGTTCTGTTTTTGACAGATTCTGTTTTTCGTGTGTTGTTTGCTTATTCTGATGAATCTATGGCTAGTAATAGAGTTTATGAACCATAGAAAAGTCGGATTATAGTAGGTTTAACACCAATATAAATCAAGAATGAGTTAATTACAGTACCTTGAAGTGGTGGTTTGTTTTCTTTTACTAACGGAGCTCATGAAGAATTTCTTTTAAGTTTTGTGTTGTGAAGTTTTCAAGTTTTGGGTAAGGCTTTGATGGATTATGGAACAAGGAGTGGCAGGAGCCTAAGCTTGGGGATGCCCAAGGAACCCTGAGGTAAAATCCAAGGACACCAAAAAGCCTAAGCTTGGGGAAACCCCGGAAGGCATCCCCTCTTTCATCTTCGTCTATCGGTAACTTTACTTGGAGCTATATTTTTATTCGCCACATGATATGTGTTTTGCTTGAAGCATCTTGTATGATTTGAGCCTTTGCTTTTTAGTTTACCACAATCATCCTTGCTGTACACACCTTTTGGGAGAGACACACATGAATTGGAATTTATTAGAATACTCTGTGTGCTTCACTTATATCTTTTGAGCTATATATTTTTTGCTCTAGTGCTTCTCTTATATCTTTTAGAGCACGGCAGTGGTTTTATTTTATTGAAATAATTGATCTATCATGCTTCACTTATATCATTTTGAGAGTCCTTTAGAACAGCATGGTAATTCACTTTGGTTATAAATTTTAAATGCTAAGAGAAGTTGGATGCTTGATAGATGGTCGATGTGTGGAGTAATAGTAGTAGATGCAGGCAGGAGTCGGTCTACTTGTCACAGACGTGATGCCTACATACATGATCATACCTAGATATTCTCATAATTATTCGCTTTTCTATCAATTGGTCGACAGTAATTTGTTCACCCGTCATAATACTTATGGTATCTTGAGAGAATCCACTAGTGAAACCTATGGCCCCCGGGTCTATTTTCCATCATACAAGTTTCCAATCTATTTTCTTTTGCAATCTTTACTTTCAATATATATCATAAAAATACCAAAAATACTTATATTATTATTATCATCTCTACCAGATCTCACTCTTGCAAGTGGTCGTGAAGGGATTGACAACCCCTTTATCGCGTTGGTTGCGAGGTTCTTATTTGTTTGTGTAGGTACGAGGTGACTCGCGCGTGGTCTCCTACTGGATTGATACCTTGGTTCTCAAAAACTGAGGGAAATACTTACGCTGCTTTACTGCACCACCCTTTCCTCTTCAAGGGAAAACCAACGCAGTGCTCAAGAGGTAGCAACCGCCATCGCGAGACCGCGGAGAAGCGCACGTGGGAGCTCCAAGCCTGGAGCGCCATCTTGGATCAGCAGGTGGAGGCGCGCAAGGCTGCCCTTGCGTCGTTGAGGGGGGATACCCACCGAGGAGGAAGAGGTCTAGAGGCGCGAGGAGGTGCTGGCGCTGGAAGCTGTGGAGCGCTACCTTGAACTCGAACGGCTGGAGACGAGGGAGCGCCAGATTGCTCAGGCAGAGGACGACGTCGGCGCGTGCAAGGCCAGGGCCCAGGAGGAGGTCGACCGCTACAACCGCCCTGGCCTCGGCGTAGGCTGAGCTAGCTTCTGCCCACACCGAGCTGCTCCCTGTTCGGCAGCGGGTTGCCGACGCTGAGTCCATCGCGCGGCAGAACAAGGACGAAGTGCTTCAGTGGCGGACGTTGGAGCGTGTGCACGCCCCATGCTCGAGGACCTCATGAATAGGGCCAACACCGCCCTGGGCCATATTTGCGATGAGAATGCTCCTCATCCGCACGCGAACGACTATGCCAGCCACCTCCGCTTCTTTGCCGACGTGGTGACGCTCTTGCAGAACCGTTCTGAGAGGGCTCGCCAGCTCGTTGAAGAGAGGATTCACAGCCTGCTCAGGCGCGCGTTCTGCCATGTCTTCAGCCATCTTCAGAACACTGATCCCAACTTTGATTTTGACGCCGCCATTGCTCCCGTACCTGAAGCCATCCGGGGTGACCTGGCGTGATGGGTTGAAGACCACGTGGATGCGCTGGTCAGGCCTTCACTTCCGACGACGATGGGGTGGTAGTCGCTGCAGATGAAGGCGACGTGGTTGACGACGGCGATGCCAACACCGGTGAAGCTGGAGGCGACGCCAATGACGGCGACAGCGACGCCAGCGGTGCGTCTAAAGATGACATGGGGGACGCGGCGAGCGACATATCTGGCTGATCCCGCATTTCCCTGCTGTTTACCCTGTAAAAACTTGGGCGTGGCCCCTAAAGATTGTGAGAGCATTTTGAGAGGGGGATCCCCTCATGTAAACAAATCGCAGCTTTTTATCCTTCTATGTCAAATTGGGTATGCGTCTTCACGAACTCACGTATGCTGGGTAGGGTCGCTGTTGCGGTTTACCTTAGCCTGGACGAGCCGAAAACTGGCTCAAGAGGTTGTGGGTTTCTGGGAAGCTCCTGAGGAATTCGTCGACACGCCCGAGGGGGGCGCGTGATAAGCGAGCACCAGCCGCGGCGCGACACGTGCGCGGCTTGTGTGCTTCATGCCCAGCCCCACTCGCGAGGGGCCCGCGATGGGGGAGCGACAGGCGCGAACTCCGAAATAAGGCAAGAACAAGACTGCGAGAAATAGCTCGAACAAGAAAAGGCATCCCCCCGCGTGCATCAAATGAAAATTCAACTTGAACTTAAATCCAAATCCAGAAGGCAGGGTTACAGAAAAGAGATCCAAAGCAAATGGCCGCGTCCAGCTCCTAGTCTAGTCTTCGACGTCTTCTCACTAGCGCGGAGCTAAGTGCTGCCACCGGGCGTGGGAGGGAGCCACCGAGGCCCGAGGGTGGCTCTCCTGAGGCTCTGGGCCGTGTACAGCCCCACTCATTATTACATGAGTGTGGCACGGGCTGCGATCTTCATAGGTGTGATCCTGACTTCTCATCGCCTGACGAGGGCCCCGCCTTGCGCCACGCCCTACAACCGCCGGGATGACCGGAAACTAGGACGGCCCAACTAGGGCAGAGAGGACGCTAGCGGCGCCCTCGGCGACCACGGGTCCTCTGCCGGGGGAAAGGTTGTCGTTGGCACCCCGGCAGAGGGCCTACCTCCGGGCGTTGCCTTGCTCCGTGCGACAAGGGGAGGGGCCTTGCACCTGGCCCCTCCCATGCAGCCCCCAGTGGGTCTTGCTTGATGGGGCAGGCATTGCCATGCCGGAACCATCACCTAGCACCATGACCTGGTT
The DNA here is from genome assembly GCA_034509565.1 of Triticum monococcum. NCBI lineage: Eukaryota > Viridiplantae > Streptophyta > Magnoliopsida > Poales > Poaceae > Triticum > Triticum monococcum. Next base: position 195,878,161 of record CM067842.1, on the reverse strand, counting down.
CATCTGTGACGCATGGTTAACGTAAGCTTGCCCCTGAGGGATTAGTGGTACCCTGTATCTGTTGTCGACGGCGCGGCTGGTGGGGCTCTCTAGCGGCTCCTGGAAGGCTTCAGCTCCTAACGCCTCCTCCTCCCATCCTGGCCCGAGGAACGAGCCGGGGTCGTCCTCCGGCGTGTACTCCTAGTCCATCATGCGGGGCACGTAGGCCTCCGAGGCCGCTGCCCCAAAGACCTCGCCGAAGTGCCCCACGCTCCATGTCGCTCGGCCTGTCACGCTGTCCTGAGGATGGCGGGGCGGTGCTCCGATGGGGCCGTGTGCGATGACGCTCGTGCCCGCACCCATCTGAGGTGGCGCGGGTGCGAGGGGGCGCCCTCCGCCGTGGATCGTGCTGATGTCGACGAAGCCCTCGGGCGCACTTGGGGGTACGCGGGCGCGGCGAGGCCCGCCGTGGGATCCTACCGCTGCTTGGGGCGTGAGCTGGTAATAGAAAGGCGGTGCTCCCGTAGCCGCCGCGTCCAGTAGCTCGGCGACGCGTTCCAGTAGTTCATCTTGACCGCTCTCCATCAGTCGGCACCGCAACAGCTCCCGTGCCACTGTGAGCGCAGCCCGCATGTTCGCCTGCTCCCTCCTAGTGTGCAGCGCCGTCACCACGGCGTGGCTTGCGGCCCTTGCAGCAGCTTGCGTCTGTCTGGGAGTAAGAGCAGAGGGTGAGTGACCGCGCCGCCTACGCCCCGCGGTGTTTGGCGGTGCACGTGCCGCCTGAGACGCGGGGTTGAGGTCTTCCTGGGCAGGCGGCGCCGCCCGGGTGGGCCAGGCTGCCCAGCGGTCGTCGTCAGCCCTCGGGTCGCCGGACATCGGAACCACGGAGTGTCGGTGGATCGATTGGTGGGGAAGAGGCTCCGGCGCACCCCTACCTGGCGCGCCAAATGTCAGATCATGGGTTCCAGTAAAACCCTTAAGGTTCGAACACTCGGGTGGACGCGAAGATCTCCCCCTACCGATCCACGTCCTAGCTCAGCTAAGATCTTACGAACTAACTCGATGAACTCGCAACACAAATGGACACAAGGTTTATACTGGTTCGGGCCACAGTTGTGGTGTAATACCCTACTCCAGTGTGGTGGTGGTGGATTGCCTCTGGGGCTGATGATGGACAATACAAGGGGAAGAACAGCCTCCTAAGGTTGAGGTGTTCTTGTGCTTGGTGAACTTGTGTGTGTGAGGATCTGATTCACTCTCCTCCAATCGATCGATCCCTCCTTCCAGTCGATCGATCCCTGATAACCCACAAGTATATGGGATCGCAACCGTTTTTGAGGGTAGAGTATTCAGCCCAAATTTATTGATTCGACACAAGGGGAGCCAAAGAATATTCTCAAGTATTAGCAGCAGAGTTGTCAATTCAACCACACCAGGAAACTTAATATCTGCAGTAAAGTGTTTAGTAGCAAAGTAATATGATAGTAGTGATAACGGTAGCAAAAGGTAACAATAATAAAAGTAATGTTTTTGGTATTTTGTAGTGATGATAGCAATAGCAACAAAAAAGTAAATAAGCGAAGAACAATATATGGAAAGCTCATAGGCAATGGATCAGTGATAGAGAATTATGCCGGATGCGGTACATCATGTAACAGTCATAACCTAGGGTGACACAGAACTAGCTCCAGTTCATTGATATAATGTAGGCATGTATTCCGAACATAGTCATACGTGCTTTTGGAAAAGAACTTGCATGCCATCTTTTGTCCTACCCTCCCATGGCAGCGGGGTCCTTACGGAAACTAAGGGATATTAAGGCCTCCTTTTAATAGAGAACCAGAACAAAGCATTAACACATAGCAAATACATGAACTCCTCAAACTACGGTCATCACCGGTAAGTATCCGAATTATTGTCACTTCGGGGTTAATAGATCGTAACACATAATAGGTGACTATAGACTTGAAAGATAGGATCAAGAACACTCATATATTGATGAAAACATAATTGGTTCAGATCTGAAATCATGGCACTCGGACCCCAGTGACAAGCATTAAGCATAGCAAACTCATAGCAACATCAATCTCAAAACATAGTGGACACTAGGGCTCAAACCCTAAGAAAACTAACTCGATTACATGATAGATCCCATCCAACCCATCACTGTCCAGCAAGCCTATGATGGAATTACTCACGCACGGCGGTGAGCATCATGAAATTGGTAATGGAGGATGGTTGATGATGACGATGGCGACGGATTCCCCTCTTCGGAGCCCCGAACGGACTCCAGATCAGCCATCCCGAGAGGTTTTAGGGCTTGGCGGCGGCTCCGTATCGTAAAACGCGATGATTTCTTCTCTGATTTTTTCTCCCCAAAACTCAATATATGGAGGTGGAGTTGGAGTCGGAGAGGCAACAGGGGGCCCATGAGGTAGGAGGCGCGCCCAAGGGGGGCAGGCGCGCCCCCCACCCTCGTGGCAAGGTGGTGTCCCCCCTGGCCTTCATCTTTGGCAGGTATTTTTCTTATTTTCTGAAAAGTGTCTCCGTGAAGTTTCAGGTCATTCCGAGAACGGTTGCTCCTGCACATAAATAACACCATGGTAATTCTGCTGAAAACAACGTTAGTCCGGGTTATTTCCATTCAAATCATGCAAGTTAGAGTCCAAAACAAGGGCAAAAGTGTTTGGAAAAGTAGATACGTTGGAGACGTATCAACTCCCCCAAGCTTAAACCTTCTCTTTTCCTCAAGCAATTCAGTTGACAAACTGAAAGTGATAAAGAAAAACTTTTACAAACTCTGTTTGCTCTTGTTGTTGTAAATATGTAAAGCCAGCATTCAAGTTTTCACCAAAGATCATAACTAACCACATTTGCAATAACGCATAGGCCTCAAGTTTACTCATATCAATAGCATAATAGACTAGCGAGCCATAATAATAAATCTCGGATGACAACACTTTCTCAAAACAATCATAATATGATATAACAAGATGGTATCTCGCTAGCCCTTTCTAAGACCGCAAAACATAAATGCAGAGCACCTTTAAAGACCAAGGACTGACTAGACATTGTAATTCATGGTAAAAGAGATCCAGTCAAGTCATACTCAATGTAAACTAACAATAATGAATGCAAATGATAGCAGTGCTCTCCAACTGGTGCTTTTTAATAAGAGGATGATGACTCAGCATAAAAGTAAAAAGATAGGCCCTTCGCAGATGGAAGCTGGGATTTGTAGAGGTGCCAGAGCTCGGTTTTGAAACATAGGTGAATAATATTTTGAGCGGTATACTTTCATTGTCAACATAACAACCAAGAGATGACAATATCTTCCATGCTACACACATTATAGGCGGTTCCCAAACAGAATGGTAAAGTTTATACTCCCCCTTCCACCAACAAGCATCAATCCATGGCTTGCTCGAAACAACGAGTGCCTCCAACTAACAAGATTCCCAGGGGGAGTTTTGTTTGCAATTATTTTGATTTAGTTTGCATAAAGCATGTGACTGGGCATCCCGGTGACCAGCCATTTATCTCTTGAATGAGGAGCGGAGTCCACTCCTCTTTAGAATAACCCGCCTAACATGGAATATACAGACAACCCTAGTTGATACATGAGCTATTCGAGCATACAAAACATGATATTTATTTGAAGGTCTAGAGTTTGGCACATACAAATTTACTTGGAACGGCAGGTAGATACTGTATATAGGTAGGTATAGTGGACTCATGTGGGATAACTTTGGGGTTTAAGGGATTTGGATGCACAAGCAGTATTCCCGCTTAGTACAGGTGAAGGCTAACAGAAGACTGGAAAGCGACCAGCTAGAGAGCGACAACAGTCATGAACATGCATTAAAATTAATCAACACCGAATGCAAGCATGAGTAGGATATAATCCACCATGAACATAAATATCATGAAGGCTATGTTGATTTTGTTTCAACTACATGCGTGAACATGTGCCAAGTCAAGTCACTTAAATCATTCAGAGGAGGATACCACCCTAGCATACCACATCATAACCATTTTAATAGCATGTTGGCACACAAGGTAAACCATTATAACTCATAGCTAATCAAGCATGGCACAAGAAACTATGATCTCTAGTTGTCATTGCAAACATGTTTATTCATAATAGGCTGAATCAGGAACGATGAACTGATCATATTTACAAAGACAAAAGAGGTCGAGTTCATACCAGCTTTTCTCATCTCAGCCAGTCCATCATATAACATCATAATTGCCTTTCACTTGTATGACCGAACGATGTGAATAATAATAATAATAGTGCACGTGCGTTGGACTAAGCTGGAATCTGCAAGCATTCAATAAACATGAGAAGACAATGCAATACGGGCTCTTTTGTCAGATCAACAATAATGCATATAAGAGCCACTTCAACAGTTTAATTATGTTCTTCTCCTATCGACCCCAAAAGAAAAGAAATAAAACTATTTACACGGGAAAGCTCCCAACAAGCAAAAGAAGAACAGGAAATATTTTTGGGTTTTCTTTTTAATTACTACTACAAGCATGGAAAGTAAATTAATTAAAAGCTACAACTAATTTTTTGTTTTTTCTTAAGGTTTATTAAACACACAAGAAGAAAGCATAAAAAGGAAAGTAAACTAGCATGGATGATACAATGAAAAAGTATGAGAACCAACATCTATCAATGAGTGTGTGAACATGAATGTAATGTCGGTGAGAAATACGTACTCCCCCAAGCTTAGGCTTTTGGCCTAAGTTGGTCTATGGCCACGGCTAGCCTAGCTGATATCCATAATAGTAGCTGGGGTCATACTGTGATGCAGGAGCTATCGCCTGCTGAGCTGCAGCGTGGCGACGAGCGGCCTCCTCTCTCCTATCGTACTCATCTGCCTCCTCTCTGGTAATGGTATATCCTCCTCTTGCCTGATAATCAAAGAAAGCAGGAGTAGGGAGAGTAATATGGACAGCATGGCGTCTGTCAAAGATTAGTCGATACTGGAGAGGTGATTCGTTCCTCTCGACAAACTGGTGGTGAACCATAGCATTAAAATCTAGATAGGCAGCAGGTAATTCAATATCATCTTCGCGTACATCTATACCAAGAAAATTAGCTATGCGGGTTGCATAAATTCCACCAAAGAAATCTCCATTACGTCTATTAAGATGCAACCTACGTGCAACAATGGCTCCCAAATTATATGATTTGTCTCCTAACATAGCACTCCTAAGAATACTGAGGTCAGGAACACACATGTGACATGCCTCATCTTTACCATTTATGAATCTACCTATGAAGAGAGCAAAATAATGTATAGCTGGAAAGTGAATGCTCCCTATGGTAGCTTGTGTAGTATCTCTAGATTCTCCCACAGTTATATTAGCAAGAAAATCTCTAAATTCAGATTTGCGAGGATCCCTTATACTACCCCATTGTGGAAGTTTGCATGTAGTGGTAAAATCCTCTAAGTCCATAGTGTAAGATTTATCATAAAGATCAAACAGGACAGTTGGAGAATTACGTGAAGTTGAAAATTCAAACCTCCTCACAAAGGTAGTGGTGAGATAGTGATACTGGCTGCACTTCTCTTCCTCGAAGCTCACAAGATCAGCGTTATGCAAATATGCGTTAAATTCTTCCTTAATTCCCGCTCTATCCATAAAGTTCTCAGAAGGCCATTCACAAGGACGCACTGGACCGTCTCTTGGTGGCTCTTTATTAGCATCACGCATTGCAAGCCTGGGTCCTTGCTTCCTTGAAGAACCACCTTGGAACATTTTCCTAAGCATATTTCTTCCTCTGAAAAATTCTGAAATTTTTTAGTAACTTAATAATATTGATAGCAACTACTCCTATAAATTTTGACCATATAAAACTACTTTTGACATGCAAGCTCAAGAACAGGGTCACCTAAGCAGCAAAAATTTGCAATGAATAAAGCACTAGAACAAAAACTAATTGGACCAATGGAGGAGTCACATACCAAGGAACAATCTCCTCAAGCAGTTTTGTGAGAGGTGCTTTGAGCAAGGAGATCGAAATGGCAGCAAAACGAGCTTTAACTCGTGCTTGAAATGGCAGTCTTGTTAACAAACTCATTCCGAATAACATGGAACCGGAGAAATTTCGAATAACACTATGTTACCTCAACGGGGATATGCACATCCCCAATAATAAGAATATCATATTTCTTCTTGACAGTAGGAAGAGGAAATTCAAAACCTCCAAATATAATCGATGGAATTTTTCCAATAGAGTTGATACTATGAACTTGAGGTTGTTTCCTTGGAAAGTGTACGGTATGCTCATTGCCATTAACATGAAAAGTTACATTGCCTTTAGTGCAATCAATAACAGCCCCTGCAGTATTCAAAAAGGGTCTTCCAAGAATAATAGACATACTATCGTCCTCGGGAATATCAAGAATAACAAAGTTCGTTAAAATAGTAACGTTTGCAACTACAATAGGCACATCCTCACAAATACCGACATGTATAGCAGTTGATTTATCAGCCATTTGCAAAGATATTTCAGTAGGTGTCAACTTATTCAAATCAAGTCTACGATATAAAGAGAGAGGCATAACACTAACACCGGCTCCAAGATCACATAAAGCAGTTTTAACATACTTTCTTTTAATAGAGCATGGTATAGTGGGTACTCCTGGATCTCCAAGTTTCTTTGGTATTCCACCCTTAAAAGTATAATTAGCAAGCATGGTGGAAATTTCAGCTTCCGGTATCTTTCTTTTATTTGTAATAATATCTTTCATGTACTTAGCATAAGGATTGGTTTTAAGCATATCAGTTAATCGCATACGCAAAAACATAGGTCTAATCATTTCAGCAAAGCGTTCAAAATCCTCATCATCCTTTTTCTTGGAAGGTTTGGGAGGAAAAGGCATGGGTTTATGAACCCAAGGCTCTCTTTCTTTACCATGTTTCCTAGCAACAAAATCTTTCTTATCATAAGGTTGATTCTTTGATTGTGGGTTATCAAGATCAACATCAGGTTCAATTTCTATATCATTATCATTACTAGGGTGAGCATCATCATGAACATTATCATTAGTTTCAGGTTCATTACCAGATTGAGTTTCAGCATCAGAAATAGAAATATCATTTGGATTCTCAGGTGTTTCAACAATAGGATCACTAGAAGCATGCAAAGTTTTATCATTTTTCTTTTTCTTCTTTTTAGAAGAACTAGGTACATCTATATTATTTCTCTGAGAATCTTGCCCAATTCTCTTAGGATGGCCTTCAGGATACAAAGGTTCCTGAGTCATTCTACCAGTTCAAGTAGCCACTCTAACAACATTATCATTATCTTTACTATTCAATTCATTGAGCAAATCATTTTGGGCTTTAAGTACTTGTTCTACTTGAGTGGTAACCATAGAAGCATGTTTACTAATAAATTTAAGTTCACCTTTGACATTAGCCATATTGAAAGTGCTAGTGATCGACTAGAGGGGGGGTGAATAGGCGATTTTTATGAAAGTCTTCAAAACATGGAAGTTTCGAAGACAAACGATAGAAATAAACCTATTACCATGCAGCGGAAGGCAGACTACACAAGGCAAACCATAGTCAAGTATTCAATGGAGTGAAAGCACAATGACTAATAGCAGCTAGGCAGTAAAGATCAGGTAGGAAGATATTGTGAAGCCAATCAGAACAAGCAGTCACTCAGTGAATACAAAAGATAAAGCAATCATATAATGACTTCACAAGGACCAACAGTAAGTAAAGGGAAGGGAAGGATGAAATCAGTGACTCGTTCAAGACAATAATTTGTTGGACCAGTTCCAGTTGCTCTGACAACTGTACGTCTGGTTAGGGAGGCTGAGATTCAACTCAGAAGACCTCGTCTTCACCTTATTCCCCTTGAGCTAAGGACACCCAGTCCTCGCCCAATCACTCTGGTAAGTCTTCAAGGTAGACTTCCAAACCTTCACAGACTTCGTTCACCGGCGATCCACAATGACTCTTGGATGCTCATAATGCGACGCCTAACCGGCTGGAGGATTCACAGTCCTCAAGTGTAATAAGTCTTTTGATCACACAGACAGGAAGACTTAAGTGATGCCTAACACTCTTTGGCTCTGGGTGTTTAGGGCTTTATCCTCGCAAGGAATTCTCTCTCAAAGGCTTCGAGGTGGGTTGCTCTCAAACGACAAAAGTCGTGCACTAACTGTGAGCAGCCAACCATTTATGGTTGTAGGGGGTGGGCTATTTATAGCCACTAGGCAACCCGACCTGATTTGTCCGAAATGACCCTTGGTCACTAAGGAACTGACACGTGTTCCAACGGTCAGATTTCTAACACACACGGCAACTTTACTTGAGTTACAAGCAAAGCTGACTTATCCAACTCTGGACAAGATTTGCTCTCATAGTCTTCACTCGAAGACAGGATTTTGGTTAAGCATCACTTCAGTCATTCTGACTGGTTCACTTGGACCCCACTTAACAGTACGGTGGTTCCTATGACTCAACAAAGAAGAAAAAGAACGACGAAAGAACTAAGTCTTCGCGCTCCATAGTCTTCATGCGATGTCTTCTCTTGTCATAGTCTTCAATGTGAATGTCTTCACATACCACCTTTGACTTCAATGTCTTCTTACATTTTTAGGGGTCATCTCTGGTAGGAAAACCGAATCAATGAGGGACTTCTACCTGTGTTATCCTGCAATTCTCACAAACACATTAGTCCCTCAACTAGGTTTGTCGTCAATACTCCAAAACCAACTAGGGGTGGCACTAGATGCACTTACAATCTCCCCCTTTTTGGTGATTGATGACAAACTAGTTGAAGTTTTCAACGGGGAATAAAATATGTGAAATTGTAAAGGATAGGGGATTGTCATCATAAGTGGCAAAGGCTCCCCCCTGAAGATGTGCATATAAGTAATTTGCTTTTGGTATGCAAATGCACATGGCAGGTTGTACTTGTGGAGATCCTCTTCAACTTATGATGACAATTCATCATGCAAGAAAAGTATGTGAAGATAATGACATGCATAATGAAAAATGGACGTCTGCAAAATGATCTAAGTGCAGAATTTATCGTCGCACATGAGGAATTTATCATCGCATCACAGAATAGCAAAGCAGACGACCATCGAGTTTAAGTGTTACAACTCAAAGAACCAAATGTATCGAAAAGGAGAGTTGTAAGCACTTGGCAAAAGTAGCAAAAAGTAAAGCAACCACCCATATGGACCCACTTGAAGACTATCAACTCATATGCTTCTCCCCCTTTTGTCAGTGAGGACCAAAAAGGTTTGAAGACATAGAGCGCCTACTCGTTCCCATGAGGTGCAGGCGAGGTAGCAGGGTCGTCGGTGAGATCCGGTGGTGCAAAGGAACTTGGTGCAGTGTCGTCACACGCTGAAGTTGGAGGAGGTGAAGTTGCATCATCTTGGTCATCGATGACTCTGGCATTTACGGTCGCAGCTGAGGACGAGTATTCAGAGTCTTCAAGTGAGGGAGTCCGACGCAAGTGAGAATTTCTGGGAGGAGTTGAGTCAAACTTGAAGCGTTCGGTGAAGCCATCGTCGTGCAGATCAGCTTCAGCACTCAGTAGGGTCAAACTCTTCCATGACCTCCGACAGGTTTCATGAGTGACAAAGGCATTCTTGGTGGCAAGATTGCGAATGCGGTTGACATCCACCAAGAGGCTTTGCATCTGATGCTTAAGCCAGTCGTGATGTTTGTCCTGTTTCTGATGCAGCGCGACGAGAAGCTCTCGGTCATTGAGGACACGAGATCATCTTTGAGGCCTTTGCGCAATGGTGCTACCAGTGGCATCAGTTTGAGCACGAGGGGCACGTGTGTTTCCAGCAAGGGGATAAACACGAGACACTGCTGGAATTCCTTCAATGGGCTGGGTGAAGCTTTGCTGATCAGCATTGTGAAGATAAATGGGATCCTTAGTAGGCTCTGGGTAAATGGCTTCAACTGACAGATCAACCTCGGGCAAGAATATAAGATGATTGCGCGCAGACGGCTGATAGTTGAAGGCCGAGTGACGCTTGATCAGACGCATGACCCATGGAGCATAGAATTTCAACCCAAAGATGTCGGAGCTAGACGCAACCAACTACCTGATGAAGAAGTCTTGAGCATTGAAGCTGATGCCATTGAAGATATAGAAAACCAAAGTCTTCATTGCTCCTTCAAGCTTCGCTGCAGATGAGTGTCCTTTGACAGGCCATAGAGTCTTCCTGATGATGTGGTAAATGGTGCGAGGCAGGTACTCTAGGTCTTCAACAAAGAACTCAGATGGGTATTCAGCGTCGTGAGGCAGAGGCTTCATCATGCTCATCATTTGACTCATGTTGGGTTCTGGCTTCTGAAAGATGCTTTCCAAGGCATTTTGATGTTATTGACAACCTGGTTCATAGTATTCACCAGGAGTGTGCAGGCCTGTGAGCTCAATGATATCAAGAGCTTTAGCTTCATAATGGACATTGCCTGTCATCCACTCAAGGACCCAAGTCTTCGTATCCCTATTGTAGCCTCGAATATGAAGAGTGGCATAGAATTGAAGCAGCAATTCTTCATTCCAGTGCTCCTTGTCAGTGATGAACTACAATAGACCAGCATCTCTGAAACAGTCCAATGCTTCTTCGAGGCAGGGCAGACCAGCTATAGCTTCAGAGTCGAGGCGCATATGTGGAAATATGCGCCCTTGATTTTATAGGACACATGAATAGTAGCTGCGCTGCTGATAGCTCCAGAACCGATCTGAGGAAATGCGTGGTCTGGTATAAGGGTTCTTGGAGCTATTGAAGAAGGTATTATGTGCCACGAAGCCATTCACATTGAAGACCCCAGGTGAAGTGGCAGTGCCTGGGAAACATGGAAGTCTTGGCTTGGGCTTTTGGACTTGAGGCCTGTGCTCGACGTGGTACTCAAATTGTGGAATAGCAGCAGGCGGAGGAGTCAGAATGGGCCATCGAACCATAACTAGTTGACCACGATCAAATGCCAGCTCCATTGTGTGAGGTCTTGGAGGGGGAACAGGGGCATTGGCATTGTCTTCATGGGTTTCAGGGGCCACATGTGCTTCAGGTACTTGGACCTCAGGTGCTGCAGCATTGACCTCAGGTGCTGCAGCATTGACTTTTGGTGCCTCATTGGCTTCTGGCGCCTCATTGGCTTCCGGCGCCATATTGGCGTCAACCATGACAACGTCATTGGTGTCAGCAGTGATGTTGGTGGTTACTTCAGGGTTGTTAACCTCCACTTCAGAAGCGGGAGGGTCGGTCACGTTCTCCTCGAGAACAACATCTTGGTGAGACAGGGGTGTAGCAACTCTTGTGTCTCTTGGGGCTTCTTCTTCATCTTCTTCTTCATCGGCTGATGCAGCCGGAATGTCTTCAGCCATTTTGGTTTCAGACACGTGCATTGTGGGAGTGACTTGGGGCCTTGGTCCTTTGCGAAGCCTGCATAATGCGGGCGACGCTTGTGGAGATGGAGTGTGCTGGGCCACAAAGTCATCATCATCTTGCACTATTGGGGTAGCTTGTGGTTGGGGAGAGCTTGGAGTGTCTTGTCTCTGTGGGTGATCAACCCACGATGCATCCTGAGCAGTTGGCGTCAGAGGACGACCAATGCTGATGAGTTCAGTGTGCGTAAGCACAGGCGATGATACCAATTGGTGCTCGATCTGAGGAAGGATTTCATCATCTTCAACATTGTCATGGTGACCAATGTCCTCAGCAGCGGTGGGGTCAACTGCTGGAATGTCTTCAGCTTCAGGAGCCTCTGTGGAAGCAGGCTCATGAATTACCATCCATCGTTCTTGATGCGAAGAGGCAGGACGAGCAACCGAGATGGGCTCAACAATAAGGGGCTCTGTGGGAGCAACCCAATCTTTCTTGGTTTTGCGCTTCTTCTTGGAGGGAGCGACATCAGAAGCTTCAGGATGTTTCCTCTTTCTGGCTTCAGCCTCGGCAGCCCTTGTCTTCTTTAATTCTGAAGCCACTGTGGGGACCTTAGGCTTCGAGCATGTCATACTGGCTGGGAAGACAATGTGATGTGCTTCCTGCCTTGTTGCTTTGGGTTCGGCCACATCTGGCTTCTTCTTCTTCTTTGCAGCCATCCTGGGATCGATGCCAGGACGCCCAAGAGCCTTGCGCTTTTTAGCTTCATTGTAGGCTTGCACGCACTTGTCCGCCAGACTCTTCATGCGCTCACGAGAACCTTTAGCTTCTTCGCATTTCTTGAGAAAGGCTTCCTTGAGCTCGTGTAGCATAGTCTTGAAGTTCTTGACATCTTGCACGCTGAGCTTTGCCATGTGCTGCTTGAACTGAGCTTTCTCATAGTCGATCTTTTGCTTCAGTTCAACGATGCGCTAAGCTAGAGCTGCTCAGAAGCAATGGCGCCAGTGAAAGCGACGCTGAGGCCAATTGGAAGTTGCAGATCATCAAAGCTGAGATTGGGGGTTTCAAACCACTCATCAATGAAGTTGTGAAGGATTTCTACGTCAAAGAGAGGCAAATCATTGAAGATTTCTGCTTCTTCTTTGCTCTTGATCAGTTGCTCAAGAGCGTCATCTGCAAGATCTTCATTGCGGGACAGATCAATGGCGTCATTGCGCAGAATAGCAGCAGCAGTCAGTTCTTGGCAGGTGGGTTGCAAGGGCATCTTTTCTCTCGAGGGCTTGGAGATGCGTGACAAATCTTCAGACTGCACACTGTGTTCAGGAGGTGCAGTGGCTAGAGGCTTCGCCTATAAGACCTTTGGTGCAGGAGCAGGCTTTGAAGCTTTAGGCTTCTTCAGTTTCTTTGGCTTCGGCGGTGCAGGCGCTTCATCAGATTCAGCGTCATCTGCAGGCTCATCCATGGCTGTCCCTTGAACCATGATATGAGTGATGAGACCTTCCAGGTTGTAGAAGGGCCCAATAAGATTGGGTTCAGCTTCGCGTGTGCCATCAACACGAGGAGCAGAGGGGCCTAGATTGAAGTCTAAGCCTCGTGACTTCTTGTTCTCTTTGGCCGAGTTCCTGGCAAACTGAAGGTTGCGCTTGAACATATTATCATCGCGGCACCATAGTAATGAAGATGGGTCTGCATCCTCAGGCTGCGGTCCACGGACCATGCAAGGATAGAAGCCTTGTTCAATGGCTTCAGCTCTGGACTTGGGTTGAAGATTTCTGTATAGAATGTCTCCCCATGGTTGTTTGATGGCATTCTTCTCAGCATACTCCTGGGTCACGAACCTGTACTTGAACCACTGTTCTGCCCAATATCTTCGAATCCATTGGATTCGAGTTTTTCGCTAATTGTAGTCCTCCTCTAGATCTGTCTTGTACAGCTCATAGAGGTCAGGAGGCAAATCTCTTGAGGTGTTTCCACGACGTTGTCTGCCACCCTTTCTTGTAGGTTTCTCTGGTGCCATGAAGCTTAAACTGAAGGGCTTCAACACGTTTAAAGGCTTCAAAGGCTTCCGCTTTCTGGTCAAACAGGAACTGGCTTCGGGAGAGTTAATGTGATGCTGTAAGAATTCTGCAAACGAATGCAGACTATGAGAACCAAGGGATTCTCCCACGGACATGTACCTGTGACGGCATTAAGGTGCGAGGGAAGGGGAAGAGGTCATATGCATTCTCAGAAGATTTTGAAGATAAATCAGTTTAGAAGACATTGACCTCATAGTGCGAAGACATTCACTCATAGATAGAGAGTTGGTTTCAGATTTGTACGAATCCACGAATAAGTACAAGTGAGGAATCTAACTACTTTGTGAAGCATAAGTGAACTTACTAGGCATATTATGAGATGAATTATGAAATAGATCCAACTTGTGTGAACAGAAACTGCTTGTGGTAGAAAGTGATGAATCTATAGGATCAAAGGGCCGTAAAAAGGAAGTTTTATTTACCACACGAAGAACTGCTAGGCGGAGTGGGAGAGGAGGCCGAGCAGTTCGATCGTCCGTGCCCTAACTTGGCGACGGAGGACACCTACGGTGATGGCGGAGAAGACGATGTCCGCGGCCGGCGTTGAAAGTGCGTTATATCGACTAGAGGGGGGGTGAATAGGCGATTTTTATGAAAGTCTTCAAAACGTGGAAGTTATGAAGACAAACAGGGTGGACAAGCCTATCACTATGCAGCGGAAGTTAGATTACACAACGCAAGCCATAGTCAAGTATACAATATAGTGAAAGCACAGTAACAAACAGCTTCAGTGTAATGAGGATCAGGTTGGAAGAAGTTATGAAGCCAAACAGATCATACAGTCAAGTTGTGAAGACAAAAGATAAAGCAAGCATGCAATAGCTTCACAATGTGTACTGGTAAGTAAAGGGAGGTGAAGATGAAACCAGTGACACGTTGAAGACAATGATATGTTGGACCAGTTCCAGTTGTTGTGACAACTGTACGTCTGGTTGGAGCGGCTAGGTATTTAAACCAAAGGACACACAGTCCCGGACACCCAGTCCTGAACACGCAGCTCAGGACACCCAGTCCTCACCGTTTTCTCCTTGAGCTAAGGTCACACAGACCTCGCCCAATCACTCTGGTAAGTCTTCAAGGTAGACTCCCAAACCTTCACAGACTTCGTTCACCAGCAACCCACAATTTCTCTTGGATGCTCAGAACGCGACGCCTAACCGTCTGGAGGATGCACAGTCCTCAAGTGTAATAAGTCTTCAGATCACTCAGACAAGAAGACTTAAGTGATGCCCAATTACTCTGGCTCTGGGTGGTTAGGGCTTTTCTCCTCGCTAGGGATTTTCTCTCAAAGGCTTCAAGGTGGGTTGCTCTCAAACGACAAAAGCCGTGCATGAAATCTGAGCAGCCAACCGTTTATGGTTGTAGGGGTGGACTATTTATAGCCACTTGGCAACCCTGACCTGATTTGTCCGAAATGACCCTGGGTCACTAAGGAACTGACACGTGTACTAACGGTCGGATTTCGAACTCTCACGGCAACTTTACTTGGGCTACAAGTAAAGCTGACTTGTCTGACTCTGGACAAGATTTTCTCTCATTGTCTTCACTCGAAGACATAGGATTTGAATTAGGCATCACTTCAGTCATCCAGACTGGTTCTCTTGGACCCCACTTAACAGTACGGTGGTTCCTATGACACAACATGAATGAAGTAAAACTACGAAGAATCTAAGTCTTCGAGTTCCATAGGCTTCATGGGGAGTCTTCATATGTCATTGTCTTCGACATGAATGTCTTCATGAACCACCATTGTCTTCAATGTCTTCGTACATTTTTGGGGGTCATCTCTGGTAGCTAAACCGAATTAATGAGGGACTTCTACCTGTGTTATCCTGCAATTCTCACAAACACATTAGTCCCTCAACTAGGTTTGTCGTCAATACTCCGAAACCAACTAGGGGTGGCACTAGATGCAGTTACAATCTCCCCCTTTTTGGTGATTGATGACAAACTAGTTGAAGTTTTCAACGGGGAATATAATTTGTGAAATTGTAAAGGAATTGTCTTCATAAGCTGCAAGGGCTCCCCCTGAAGATGTGCATATAAGTGATTTGCTTCTGAAACGCAAATGCACATAGCAGGTTGTATTTGTGGGAATCCACTTCAACTTATGATGACAATCCATCATGCATGTAAAGATATATGAAGATAATGATATGCATAATGAAAAATGGACGTCTGCGAAATGATATAAGTGCGGAAATTATCGTCGTACATGTGGAATTTATCTTCGCAAAAACACAGTGGCAAACATATTAGCAGACGACCATCAAGTTTAAGTGTTACAACTCAAAGAACCAAATGTAGCAAAACGAGAGTTGTAAGCACGAAGCAAAATATAATAAAGCACCCGCCCTTATTATTGAACCACTTGAAGACTATGAACATTACATGCTTCTCCCCCTTTTGTCAGTGATGACCAAAAAGGTTTGAAGACATAGTGTTTTCTACGCGTTCCCGGGCGCAGCAGGGTCGGTGGAGGCGTTTGGTGGAGCTGGCGAGCTTGGTGCAGTGATGACGCGCGCTGAAGAAGGTGGTGGTGATGTAGCGTCGTCTTCTTCCTCAATGATTTTTCCAGTCACTATGGCAGCAGAGGAAGAGAACTCTGATTCTTCAAGCGACGGAGTTCCATGCAACACAGCTCTTCTGGGGGGTGTGGAGTCGAACTTGAATCTCTCTTTGAAGCCATCCTCTTGCAGTTCAGCTTCAGTGCACATCATTGTGATGCCTTTCCAAGTGCGGCGACAGGTTTCATGTGCGACAAAGGCATTCTTGGTGGCCAGATTCCTAATGCGATTGACGTCTTGCATGATACTGTGCATCTGCCTTTTGAGCCAGTCGTGATGCCTATCTTGCTTTTGGTGCAGAGCCACAAGAAGTTCATGGTCAGTGAGTGTACGAGCGCGTTTCTTGGGTCTCTGTGCAGCTGTGCTGTCAGTGGCTTCAGTTGATGCAGGGGCACGTGTGGTGCCAGCCATTGGATAGACTCTGGAAATGGCTTCAACACCTTTATCATGCTGAGTGAAGCTCTGGTGTTCTGCATTCCGAAGACTTAATGGCTGCTTGGCAGGCTCAGGATAAATCGCTTCAGCAGAGGTGTCCACATCAGGTAAGAAGATTCTGTGGTTGCGGGCAGAGGGTTGATAGGATATAGCAGAGTGGAGCTTGATGAGCCTCATAACCCATGGAGCATAAATCTTCAGATCAAAGAGATTTGAGCCAGACACTGCAAGTTGGCGTATAAAGAGATCCTGGGCATTGAAGCATTTGCCATGCAGGATGCAGAAGATGAGAGTCTTCATGGCACCTTCAACCTTGGCATATCGAGAGTGCCCCTTAATGAGCCATAGAGTCCGCCTGATGATGTGATAGATAGTTCTGGGCAGGTACTCTAAGTCTTGAACGAAGAAGTCGGTTGGGTAAGGTGCGTCAAGAAGCAATGGCTTCATCATTGAGAGCATCTGACTCATATTTGGCTCAGGTCGCTGAAATATGCTCTCAACTGCTTCAGCATGGAGTTGGCAGCCTTCTTCGAAGAGTTCGCCAGGAGTGGGTAGGCCGGTGAGCTCAATGATATCAAATGCATTGGCTTCATGATGGACATTGCCGGTCATCCACTCCAGGACCCAAGTCTTCGGATCTCTGTTGTAGCCTTTGATGTGCAGTGTGGCATAGAACTGGAGCAGAAGCTCTTCATTCCAGTGCTCTTCATCTGTGACAAACGGCAGTAGGCCAACTTGCTTGAAGCAGTCCAGTGCTTCTTCCAGACCAAGCAGACCAGCAATAGCTTCAACCTCAAGGCGCTGGTGTGGAAAGATACGGCCTTGGTTGTAGAGGACGCAGGAGTAGTAGCTGCGCTGTGGGTAGCTCCAGAACCTATCTGATACGATCCGTTCCCTTGAATAAGGGTTCTTAGAGCGGTTGAAGAAAGTGTTGTCTGCCTTGAAGCTATTGACATTAAAGGTGCCAGGAGCTGTTGCAGGACCTGGAAACCTTGGCAGTCGTGGGATTGGCTTCTGGACCTGGGGCCTGTGCGCAATATGATAGTTTAACTATGGACCGGCAGCAGACTCAGGCATAGAAGGTTCAGAGGCAGTAGCTTCAGTATCCCTTGAAGCTGTTGGTTGGTCGGGCTCCACAAATGCTTCAGTATTGGGTGTGGCAGCCGCAATGGTGTCAGCCTCATCACGTGTAGTGAGAGGGATGGATTCAGGTACGTTCTCCTTGAGAACTTCTTCTTGTTGGTGCGGGGGAGATGGAGCTTGAGGTTCTTCATGCTCTTCTTCATGGTCTTCGGCTGATGCAGCCGTATTGTCGTCAGCAGTCTGAGCCCTTGGCCCTTTGCGAAGCCTACAGAATGCAGGCGACGCCGGTGGAGTTGCAGTGGGCTGGGGCTCATCCTCTTCCTCCTGCGGGCGATCTGCCCATGATGCATCTTGGGTGATTGGCGTCAAGGGACGACCAATGCTGATCATTTCGCTCGTTTCGAGCTAAGGAAGGACTGCATCACCTTGCACATTGTCTTGGAGACCAATGTCTTCAGCAGCGTTGGGGTCGGCTGCTGGAATGTCTTCAGCGTGCGGAGCCTCTGTGAAAGCAGGCTCATGCACGGTCAGCTGACGATCATCGTGAGGAAAGCGAACGGAGAGGGGTTCGACTATCAAGGGCTCTGTGGGAGCAGCCCGAGACTTCTTGGTCTTGCGCTTCTTGATGGTGGGGTCTGAAGGAGAGGCTTCAGGGTGTTTCCTCTTCCTTGCTTCAGCTTCGGCTGTCCTTGTCTTCTTAAGCTCTGAAGCGGTTGAGCGGTGCTTTGGCTTCGAGCCAGGCTTGGCAGTGGGGAAGACAATCGGAACAGCTTCTTGCCGTGGGGCCTCTTGTTCAGCCACAGTGGGCTTCTTCTTTTTCTTCGCGGCCATCCTGGGGTCGATGCCAGGACGCCCAAGTGCCTTTCGCTTCTCGGCCTCATTGTAGGCCTGCACACAGAGATCAGCCAAATTCTTCATGCGCTCATGCAAACCCTGAGCCTCTGCACGTTTCTGCATAAAGTTTTCCTTCAACTCGTGCAGCATGACTTTGAAGTCTTTGACTTCTTGGACGCTGAGCGTGGCCATGTTCTGCTTGAACTGAGCCTTTTCAAAATCTATCTTCTGCTTCAGTTCCACTATGCGCTGGGCAATTGCGAGTTCTAAAGCAATAGCTCCTTGGAAGGCTACACTGAGGCCAATGGGCAGCTGCAGATCATCGAAGCTGATGTTGGGTGTATCAAACCACTCATCAATGAAGTTGTGGATGATTGCTGCATCGAACAGAGGCAGATTGTTGAAGATTTCAGCCTCCTCCTTGCTCTTGATTAGCTGCTCAAGAGCGTCATCGGCAAGATCGTCGTCACTTGACAGATCAATGGCCTCGCAGCGCAGAACGGCAGCGGCAGTGAGCTCTTTGCCAGTGTGTGGCTGAGGCTTCTTGGCTTCTTGGGGCTTGGAGACTCGTGATAAGTCTTCAGACTGCACACTTGCTTCAGGAGGTGCAGTGGCCAATGGCTTCACTCTGGAGATCTTGGGAGAAGCGGCTGGCTTGGAAGCTTTTGGCTTCTTCTTCATCTGCTTCGGCTCCGGGGCAGCAGGAGCGTCATCAGACTCAGTGTCTGCTGGAGGGTCGTTCACGGCAGTCCCTTGGACTAGAATGCGAGTGATGAGGCCTTCGAGATTGGCATACGGCCCGATGACATTGGGATTTGCGTCGTGTGTGCCATCTGCCCTTGGCTTAGAGGGACCAGGGTTGAAGTCCAGCCCAAACTCCTTCTTGTTTTGCTTCGCAGAGTTCTGAGCAAATTGGAAGTTGCGCTTGAAGAGATTGTCATCGCGACACCAGAGAAGTGATGACGGATGTGCTTCAGCTGGCTGTGGTCCTCTGACCATGCATGGATAGAAGCCTTGAGCAATGGCTTCGTCTCTGAACCGGGGTACGAGATTTTTGTACAAGACATCTCCCCATGGCCTCTTGATGGCGCACTTCTCTGCATATTCCTTGGTGACGAAGCGGTATTGGAACCACTGCTCTGCCCAATATCTTCAAATCCATTGGATTTGTGTCTTGCGCTGACCATAGCTCTCTTTAGGATCAGTTTGGTACATTTCTGCCAAGTCTTCAGGCAGATCCTTAGACGTTTCACCACGTCTCTGTCTGCCTCCCTTCCTCGCTGGTTTTTCTGCTGCCATGAAGCTTAACTTGGAAGGCTTCAAGAGATTCAAAGTCTTCAAAGGCTTCCTTTTGCTTGACCAACAGGAACTTGCTTCGGGTGAATTGATGTGACGCTGTAGGAACTCTGCAAATGAATGCAAACTATGAGAACCAAAAGATTCTCCCACGGACATGTACCTGTGACAGCATTAAGGTGCGAGGGAAGGGGAAGAGGTGCATTCTCAGAAGATTTTGAAGATAAATCAGTTTAGAAGATATTGACCTCATCATGCGAAGACATTCACTTTATAGAAAAGAAGTTGGTTCCAGATTTGTACGAACCCATAGATCAGTACAAGTGAGGAATCTAACTACTTCATGAAGAACAAGTGAATATACTAGGCAAGTTATGAGATGCAGATGAGAGGGATGAAACTTGTGTGAATGGAAACCTCTTTTGGCAGAAAGTGATGGAGCTATAAGATCAAAAGAGGCTGTAAAAAGACTTGTTATTTACCAGACTTGGAACTGCTAGACGAGGTGAGAGTTGAGGCCGAGCAGTTCGATCCTCCGTGCCCTAACTTGGCGACGGAAGACACCTACGGCGACGGCGGAGAGACCGATGTTCGCAGTCGGCGTGAGAACGGCGTCGGAGAGGTTGCGGCAGTGAAGCACTTCGTCGCCGGCATCGTTGAGAGTTAGCGGTGGCGCTAGGGTTCGTGCGAGGGTGGAAGAAGAGATAATGACCGCAGTGAAACGTGTATTTATAGGGATATGGGCGGCACTGCGCTATTACTCAGGTGCCCCTGGCGATTCGCATCTGATCAGTACGTGGCCAGCATGCGGAATTGTGGGGGCAGTTTCACCCCACGCACGCCTTGTTTGTCGGGAGTCGTTCCTACTTCTCCGGATTTCTTGTTGATGGAAAAACATTGAAAGCTGCTTTAAAGTTTTTCTCTGTGTCTTCATCTAACAAAGATGCAGTGAAGACATTCGACATTTTCAATAGAATGCATATGACTTGGAGAGATAGAGTTTGAGGTAGGAAGCATGGAGAGGTTAGGGTCCGATCACATTCACTTAGTTCAAAAGATTCAATCAAGAAGACATAGCTATAAGTGAATGCTGTAGAGGACAGAACACCAGTACATATATAATCAACACAGTGAAGATAATCATGAAGACATGTTGAGATTGAAGCCAAACCAAATGTGAAGACATAGCAAATGTAATGCCATGAGTGAAACACTTCAAGCAGAAAATTTGGTGGTGGCGTTACCCACCGTATAGGAAGTATTAGACCCAGACACGGCGCACAATTATCGTGGCGCTCCGAAGTCAAATTCCACGTTAATGTATTCACACTTAGAATGTATGTCTTCATTGATTGAAGATATACGTTACTTCGTGTGTTGCACATCTAAGTCATCATCATGCTTAAGTGTTAGGATGTGTGCCTGATCACAGGACATTTGAGGATTCCAAGATATTTAGCTCACACCGTAACTTGCAAAATCTCTTCTCATCCAAGAGCTTGGTGAAGATATCTGCCAATTGCTCTTTAGTGTTGACGTGTATGATATCAATGTCTTCCTTTGCAACATGATCTCTGAGAAAATGATGACGAATTTCAATGTGCTTTGTCTTGGAGTGCTGAACTGGGTTGTTGGCGATCTTGATGGCGCTTTCGTTGTCGCAGTAGAGTGGCACTTGCTTCAGATGAATGCCATAATCCTTCAGGGTTTGCTTCATCCACAGAAGTTGAGCGCAGCAGGATCCAGCAGCAATGTATTCAGATTCAGCAGTGGAGAGAGATACACAGTTCTGCTTCTTTGAAGACCAACAGACAAGTGATCGGCCCAGAAAGTGACATGTGCCTGATGTGAACTTCCGATCAACCTTGTCATCAGCGTAATCAGCATCCGAAAATCCAACCAGATCAAACTCTGAGCCCTTTGGATACCATAATCCTAGAGTTGGGGTGTGGGCCAAATATCGAAGAATTCGCTTCACAGCTAAGTGATGCGACTCCTTTGGTGCCGCTTGAAACCGAGCACACATGCAAACACTAAGCACAAGATCTGGCCTAGATGCACATAAATAAAGCAAAGAACCAATCATGGAGCGGTATACCTTTTGATCGAACTCTTTACCATTGTCGTCAGGACCCAGATGATGTTTGGCTGGCATTGGTGTTGTGAAGCCTTTGCAGTCTTGCATACCGAACTTCTTCAGGCAATCTTTGAGATATTTCTCTTGAGATATGAAGATGCCATTGCGTTGTTGCCGTATCTGAAGACTGAGGAAGAATTTCAGCTCCCCCATCATAGACATCCGATATTGCTCTTGCATCATATATCCGAACTCCTCACTGTACTTCTGATTGGTGCAGCCGAAGATAATGTCATCCACATATATTTGGCACACAAACAGTTCACCATCATATGTCTTTGTGAAGAGAGTGGGATCCAGGGAACCAGGTATGAAGCCTTTGCTCTTCAGGAAGTATTTGAGTGTATCATACCAGGCCCGAGGGGCTTGTTTGAGGCCATATAGTGCCTTTTTGAGCTTGTAAACCATGTCAGGATGTTTTGGATCTTCAAACCCAGGTGGTTGTGCAACATACACTTCTTCTTCAATTTTGCCATTGAGGAAGGCACTTTTTACATCCATTTGATACAGAATTATGTTGTGATGATTTGCATAGGCCAGCAGTATACGGATGGCTTCAAGTCTGGCAACAGGAGCAAATGTTTCATCGAAGTCAATGCCTTCCACTTGAGTATATCCTTGAGCAACGAGACGAGCCTTGTTTCTGACGACTTGGCCATGCTCATCTTGCTTGTTGCGGTATATCCATTTGGTGCCTATTATGTTATACTTCCGTGGATCAGGACGCTTAACCAACTCCCATACATTGTTCAGCTCAAATTGTTGAAGCTCTTCTTGCATAGCTTGAATCCATTCAGGTTCCATAAAGGCGAAGTGTCCGCAGAAGTTTGCCAGTTGAGTTGCCCTTGAACAAGTCAGTGGACCAGGTGCATTGATGCTATCAATTATTCTGTCAATCTGCACTTCATTGGCAACACGAGGATGTAGGGGTCGAAGACTTTGCTCTTGCTGATCTGAGTTGTCGTTGGGAGGAATGTCTTCAGAATGAGCATTGTCTTTATGTGGATCAGGTGCTGAGATGATAAGTTCTTCTTCATGATGAGCTTCAGAAGGTATAATCTCTCCAGTTCCCATTAGCTTGATTGCTTCACTAGCTGGAACTTCATCTAGCACATTTGGTAGTTGCTCTCTCTGTGACCCATTGGTTTCATCGAACCGCACATCCACTGTTTCAACCACTTTGTAGTGAAAGAGATTGAAGACTCTGTAGGAGTGCGAATCCTTTCCATATCCAAGCATGAAGCCCTCATGTGCTTTTGGTGCAAACTTAGAGGTATGGTGTGGGTCCTTGATCTAGCATCTTGCACCAAATACTCTGAAGTAACTGACATTTGGCTTCTTGCCAGTCAGAAGTTCATAAGATGTCTTGTTCAGAAGCTTGTGAAGATATACACGGTTGATAGTATGGCATGCAGTGTCAATGGCTTCAGTCCAGAATTTTCTTGGTGTCTTGTACTCATCTAACATTGTTCTGGCCATCTCAATGAGTGTTCTGTTCTTGCGTTCGACGATGCCATTCTGTTGTGGCGTGTATGGAGCTGAGAATTCATGAGTGATGCCCAATGTATCAAGATATGTGTCAAGGCCAGTGTTCTTGAATTCTGTGCCATTGTCACTTCTGATGTGCTTTATCTTGGCGCCATAATTGTTCATAGCTCGATTGGCGAAGCGTCTGAAGACATCCTGCACTTCAGTCTTGTAAAGGATTATGTGCACCCACGTATATCTAGAATAATCATCAACAATAACGAAGCCATAGAGGCAAGCAGTAGTGTTAAAAGTTGAGTAGTGAGTGGGACCGAAGAGATCCATATGAAGCAGTTCGAAGGGTTGAGTAGTGGTCATGATTGTCTTCGAAGGATGTTTTGCCCTTGTCATCTTCCCAGCTTCACAGGCACCGCATAAGTGATCTTTCTTGAACTTGACGCCCTCGATGCCTATGACATGCTTCTTCTTTGCAAGGGTGTGGAGGTTCCTCATGCCAGCATGCCCAAGTCTTCGATGCCAAAGCCAGCATTCTGAAGCCTTTGCGAGAAGACAAACTGCAAGCTGTGGCCCTGCTGAGAAATCTACCACGTACAAATCATCTTTTCGATACCCTTCAAACACTAGAGATTTGTCAGATTCCATTAGTACCAGACAACGATATTTTCCAAAGATCACAATCATGTTCAAATCGCAAAGCATTGAGACAGAAATTAAGTTGAAGCCAAGGGATTCAACAAACATGACTTTATCCATGTGTTGATCCTTTGAGATTGCAACTCTACCTAGACCCAGTACCTTACTTTTACCAGTGTCAGCGAATGTGATGTGGCTCTTGTCAGATGGACGTAAGGTTGAGTCCATAAAGAGACTTCTTTTGCCAGTCATGTGATTTGTACACCCACTGTCAATAATCCATTCTGAAGACTCTGAAGTCACTAGTGTCGTACCCTACAGTGCAGTTAGGGGGATAGGCTTCACGAAGAGTGTTGTGAAGCAAAAACATTTGACGAACCAGTGGATTATGAAAACTTAGATCCAGGTTAGGACAAGTAGGGAGAGTAGCATGCGATTCAGGTATGAACTACATAGTGATGCCATTCGGGCATTTGATCTTGCGCCCCACAAGATTTTTAAGGTCCCCAGCAATAGCGTCAGAAGATTTTGGTTTTGTGCTGGAGACCTTTCCCTGCAAAAGAGAGTTAAGCTTTCTTAACCACCCACATCTTCAAGGGTGGCTTAGAAGCAATAAGTCTAAGTGCAGCATCTGAAAATTTTGGCTTTGGAGCCCTAGCAAACAGTCTAGCAGGTGGGCAATAGTACTCATAAGAATAGGCAGAATAGTTTTTGGTCATATGAGAATGACGGTTTGAAGAACCGCTCTCATATGCCTGAGCATGGTTTCCCTGCAAAACATTTGTGTTAGTGCGACTCAAATGAGTCCTCTGCCTGTATGAAGCCTTTGGACCATGTGAAGCCTTTGGTCTGAGGTTTGTCTTCTTCATGTGAGGTGTCATGAGGACATTCACAGGAAGATTCTCAAGACACGTTTTTGGAACCCAGATCTTCTTCATAGGCGGTCCATTCCTGCAGTTAGTACCAATGTACCTGGCAAATACTTCACCATTCTGATTCTTAAACAGTTTATAGTTTGCATCAAAGGATTTATCAATGATAATTGGATTAGCACAAGTGAAGCCAGATAGATTGGATGGATCTGCTGAGGATTCCTTTGCAGCAACCCATGTGGTTTTGGGGTACTGCTCAGGTTTCCAGTAAGAGCCATCTGCATTAATTTTCCTCACGAACCCAACACCCTCTTTCCTAGGGTTTCGGTTCAGAATCTGCTTCTTGAGGACATCACATAATGTCTGATGTCCTTTGAGACTTTTGTACATTCCTGTTTCAAGCAATGTCTTCAACCTAGCATTTTTATCAGCAATAGCAGTGGTATCCTCAGCAGAGGGGTTAGTTACCACTTCAACAGTTGAAGATATTGCAACAGCAGTAGCAATGGAACATTCAGCAACAGAAATAGCATTATCACGCTCAATGCATTTAAGGCATGGTGGTTCAAATCCTTCCTGAGCAGAACTGATCTGTTCGGCTCGAAGTGACTCGTTTTCCTTTTCAAGATCTTCATGATCCGCTCTCAACTTCTCAAGATCTTGCTTCTTTTGAAGATAATCATAGGAAAGCTTTTCATGAGTAGTTGAGAGAGTCTCAAGACGATCTTCGAGTTCCTGATACTTAACATGAAGATTTTTTATGTCTTCAATTAAGGATTCAGAACGAGTCATTTCAGCACCCAACAGATCATTGCTTCTTTCTAACAGTTTTTGAATATGTTCCATATCCTTTTGTTGTTCAGTTGCAATTTTAGCAAGTGTTTTGTAGCTGGGTTTTGAATCACAATCAGAGTCATCGTCACTGGATGTTTGATAGTGAGTAGTGCGTTTGGTTACCTTGGCACCACGGGCCATGAAGGAGTAGGTTGGAGTGGAGTCGTCCTCGTCATTTGCGTCGGTGCTGGTGATGAAGTCATTGTCTTCAGTGTTGAAGATGGACTTGGCAACATATGCAGTAGCCAGACTCGCAATGCCCGAATCAGATTCCTCCTCAGACTCCACCTCTGCCTCCTCAGATGCAGATTCCTCCTCAGAATTCATTTCCTTGCCAACAAACGCACGTGCCTTGCCAGATGAGCTCTTCTTATGTGATGAAGACTTTGAAGAAGACTTGGAAGAAGACTTTGAGTATTTCTTCTTCTTCTTGGCGTCAGAGTCATATTCCTTGCTCTTCTTCTTTCTTCTGTTCTCATTGTCCCATTGTGGACACTCAGAGATAAAGTGTCCAGATTTCTTGCACTTGTGGCATGTTTTCTTCTTGTAGTCATGAGCAGACGCTTCATTATTCCTTGAGCTTGATCGTGAAGACTTTCTGAAGCCTTTCTTCTTGGTGAATTTCTGGAACTTCTTTACTAGCATCGCAAGTTCTCTTCCAATGTCTTCAGGATCATCAGAACTGCTATCAGATTCTTCTTCAGATGAGGAAACAGCTTTTGCCTTCAGGGCACGAGTTCGCCCATAGTTTGGACCGTAGATATCTCTTTTCTCAGAAAGCTGAAAGTCATGTGTGTTGAGCCTCTCAAGTATGTCAGATGGATCGAGTGTCTTGAAATCAGGACGTTCTTGAATCATCAGGGCTAGAATGTCAAATGAACTGTCAAGTGATCTCAGCAGCGTCTTGACGATTTCATGTTTGGTGATCTCAGTGGCGCCGAGGGCTTGAAGCTCATTTGTGATGTCAGTGAGCCGGTCAAATTTGTGCTGGACATTCTCATTGTCATTTCGCTTGAAGCGGTTGAAGAGGTTGCGAAGAACACTGATTCTTTGATCTCTCTGGGTTGAGATGCCTTCATTGACTTTTGAGAGCCAGTCCCAGACCAGCTTGGATGTCTTCAAGGCACTCACACGGCCGTACTGTCCCTTGGTCAGATGACCACAGATGATATTCTTGGCAGTAGAGTCCAGTTGAGTGAACTTCTTGACATCAGCAGCAGTGACACCTTCTCCAGCCTTGGGAACGCCGTTTTCGACGACATACCATAGGTCGACGTCAATGGCTTCAAGATGCATGCGCATCTTATTCTTCCAGTAGGGATATTCAGTTCCATCGAAGACGGGGCACGCAGCGGAGACTTTGATTATCCCTGCAGTCGACATAGCTAAAACTCCAGGTGGTTAAACCGAATCACACAGAACAAGGGAGCACCTTGCTCTGATACCAATTGAAAGTGCGTTATATCGACTAGAGGGGGGTGAATAGGCGATTTTTATGAAAGTCTTCAAAACGTGGAAGTTATGAAGACAAACAGTGAAGATATGCCTATCACTATGCAGCGGAAGTTAGATTACACAAGCAAGCTATGATCAAGCATTCAATAGAGTGAAAGTACAGTGACAAAAGCTTCAGTGTAATAGGGATCAGGTAGGAAGAAGTTATGAAGCCAATCAAATCATACAGTTATGTTGTGAAGACAAAGATAGAGCAGGCATGCAATGGCTTCACAATGAATAACAGTAAATTGAAGGGAAGTGAAGATGAAACCAGTGACACGTTGAAGACAATGATTTGTTGGACCAGTTCCAGTTGCTGTGACAACTGTACGTCTGGTTGGAGCGGCTAGGTATTTAAACCAAAGGACACACAGTCCCGGACACCCAGTCAAGGACACTTAGTCCAAGACACCCAGTCCTCACCGTATTCTCCTTGAGCTAAGGTCACACAGACCTCGCCCAATCACTCTGGTAAGTCTTCAAGGTAGACTCCCAAACCTTCACAGACTTCGTTCACCGGCAATCCACAATTCCTCTTGGATGCTCAGAACGCGACGCCTAACCGTCTAGAGGATGCACAGTCCTCAAGTGTAATAAGTCTTTAGATCACTCAGACAAGAAGACTTAAGTGATGCCCAATTACTCTGGCTCTGGGTGGTTAAGGCTTTTCTCCTCACTAAGGATTTTCTCTCAAAGGCTTCGAGGTGGGTTGCTCTCAAACGACAAAAGCCGTGCACTGAAATCTGAGCAGCCAACCATTTATGGTTGTGGGGGTGGACTATTTATAGCCACTTGGCAACCCGACCTGATTTGTCCGAAATGACCCTGGGTCACTAAGGAACTGACACGTGTACTAACGGTCGGATTTCGAACTCTCACGGCAACTTTACTTGGGCTGCAAGTAAAGCTGACTTGTCTGACTCTGGACAAGATTTTCTCTCATTGTCTTCACTCAAAGACATAGGATTTGAATTAGGCATCACTTCAGTCATCCTGACTGGTTCTCTTGGACCCCACTTAACAGTACGGTGGTTCCTATGACACAACATGAATAAAGTAACACTACGAAGGATCTAAGTCTTCGAGTTCCATAGGCTTCATGGGGAGTCTTCATATGTCATTGTCTTCGACATGAATGTCTTCATGAACCACCATTGTCTTTAATGTCTTCGTACATTTTTAGGGGTCATCTCTGGTAACTAAACCGAATCAATGAGGGACTTCTACCTGTGTTATCCTGCAATTCTCACAAACACTTTAGTCCCTCAACTAGGTTTGTCGTCAATACTCCAAAACCAACTAGGGGTGGCACTAGATGCACTTACAACAACCAGTGTCGGAACTCCACCGGGATAGACCGTGCGGCGCGTATTTCAATGGGCGCCGCTCTATTTTTCCCTGTTGTCACTTGAAGTGAGTTTACTGTTTTGACCTCTTGTGGGAAATTCTTTTGTTTTCCTGTGCTCTGCTTGGTTCGGCGTTAAGTCGGCCGGACTGTTTGAAGACCCAACAATCTCTGTGGGTATGGTTTGCAGGCTTCCTGGGGGTACTGTGGATTTGGCATATCTTGTCCAAGATTTTGTTTAGGTTGGATAGCTCGTCGCTGTTGTCCTTAAGGGGCAGTTTTTTATTGTTCTGCCGAGAGCTTTTGAATCCGGCGTTGATTGCCGTGCTCTTCGGGCTGTTTCCCTTGGTCCAGCGCTGGTCCTTGTTGCATCGTGGTTTCCCATTTCCATCCCTGACCTCGGATGTACTTGGGTCGCTGGTGTTGCATCTTGCCAGCCAGCTATCCTCTCCCGCGCAGAAGCGGGTCATGAGGCTTGTTAGTGCGGCCATTGTTCTTGGCTTTTCCTGGCCAAGGTGTCTGGCGAGCCATTCGTCTCGGACGTTATGTTTGAAAGCTGCTAAGGCTTCGGCGTTCGGGCAGTCGACTATTTGGTTCTTTTTGGTGAGAAACATATTCCAGAATTTTCGGGCTGACTCGCCGGGCTGTTGGGTTATGTGACTTAAATCGTCTGCGTCTGGAGGTCGGACATAGGTCCCTTGAAAATTGGCCCGAAAAGCATCCTCGAGCTCTTCCCAACTTCCAACAGTGTTTCCGGGGAGGCTTTTAAGCCAATGTCGGGCTGGCCCTTTGAGCTTGAGGGGTAAATATTTTATGGGGTGGAGGTCATCTCCTCTGGCTATGTGTATGTGGAGGATGTAATCCTCAATCCAGACTCCAGGGTCTGTTGTTCCGTCGTATGCCTCTATGTTTACGGGCTTGAATCCCGCTGGAAATTCATGATCCAGCACCTCATCGGTGAAACATAGGGGGTGCGCGGCGCCCCTATATTTGGGTGTGCCGTGATGTTCGGATACTTGACGTGCTGCATTGCTTGCTAGAGCTTGGTTTCTTGGCCCATAGATAGACCTAACCGGGCCATCCTTTTGGGGCGAATCCTTATGCGGATCGCATGCCGGCTTGTGTGCGGCGCCGCTTGCCGCTCTATGTTTGCCTTGTGGTCGTCTATCCGACCGGGCGGCCTCTTTGTTCTTTGATTGTGGGGGCTCTACGGCCTCCTCGTCAAATTCGGGCAGTAGTTTGCGCTTCGGGTAGCTCTTTGTTTGGCGACTATCGCCGTATTTGTCTGCGGTGTTGAGTACTTTGCTCCATCTCATTCTGAGTGCATCTTCCGCTGTTTTGAGCTTCCGCTTCTGCTTCTTCAGACTACGTGCAGTGGCGACGAGCCTTTTGTGGAGGTTCTTCTGCTCCAACGGTGTGTCCGGCGTGAGATCGTCCGGACTGTTATCTTCGTCGGGGACGGATTGTTTATCCAAGTTATCCTATTCGAATGGTTGCTCGAGGGCATGTTCGTCGTCCACTGGTTCGCCCTGCTCTATGGTTGGGTCTGTATGGGTGTTGTCTTTGTCGAGGCGGGACTTTGAGCGGCGCTTACGTCGCCATTTTGACTGCTTTTCGAGGGAATTATCCTTCGCAGCGTCCCATTGTTCCTCGTTATCGCTTCCTTTAGGTGTATCCACCATATATACATCGTGAGTTGAGGTGGCCTTCCAGTGCCCTGTAGGCGCTGGTTCTTGGTCGTCTCCGGCATCGTCGTCCATACCGTCGATGTCTTCGGAGTCAAAGTCGAGCATGTCGGTTAAATCATCGATAGTGGCTACAAAGTGGGTGGTGGGTGGGCATTGAATTTCTTCGTCGTCCGCATCCCAACCTTCCTGACCATAGTCCGGCCAGGGCTCTCCTGATAAAGAGAGAGACTTTAGTGAATTAAGGATGTCGCCAAAGGGCGAGTACTGAAAGATGTTCGCGGCAGTGAACTCCATAACCGGCACCCAATCGGATTTGATAGGCAGGGGCGCGGGAGGTTCGGAGTCCGGAGAGGAGTCCGGCACCTCGGAGTCACGGGCTTTGCGAAGGACAGGGATGGTGTTCGGCTCAATCGCCGTAGAGATCGTAGCCCCCGAGGTGGTGTCCAGCCACTCATCCTCGACCGGCGAAGTCGGCTCCGAGCTAGGGGTCGGAGCGGACGCTGGTGCGGCCTCCAGGGTACTGTCCGGCGACAGAGCTAGATCATACCCATCGAGATAGTGCGGCGCGCTTGGCTATGGCTCGAATCCGTCGAAGATCAAGTCTCCGCGGATGTCGGCCGTGTAGTTCAAACTCCCAAATCTGACCTGATGGCCAGGGGCGCAGCTTTCGATCTGCTCCAGATGGCCAAGTGAATTGGCCCGCAGTGTAAAGCCGTCGAATACGAAGATCTGTCCGGGAAGAAAAGTCTCACCCTAGACCGCGTCGTTGTTGATGACCGAAGGAGCCATCGGGCCTAACGGTGACGACACAGAGGAACTCTCAATGAAAGCACCAATGTCGGTGTCAAAACCGCCGGATCTCGGGTAGGGGGTCCCGAACTGTGCGTCTAGGCGGATGGTAACAGGAGACAAGGGACACGATGTTTTTACCTAGATTCGGGCCCTCTCGATGGAGGTAAAACCCTACTCCTGCTTGATTAATATTGATGATATGGGTAGTACAAGAGTAGACCTACCACGAGATCAAAGAGGCTAAACCCTAGAAGCTAGCCTATGGTATGATTGTTGTTCGTCCTACGGACTAAAACCCTCTGGTTTATATAGACACCGGAGAGGGCTAGGGTTACATAGAGTCGGTTACAATGGTAGGAGATCTACATATCCGTATTGCCAAGCTTGCCTTCCACGCCAAGGAAAGTCCCATCCGGACACGGGACGAAGTCTTCAATCTTGTATCTTCATAGTCTAGGAGTCCGGCCAAAGATGATAGTTCGGCTATCCGGACACCCCCTAGTCGAGGACTCCCTCAGAGGGCCTTTAGTACCGGTTGGTGGCACCAACCGGTACTAAAGGGCAACACATTAGTACCGGTTGGAGCCACCAACCGGTACTAAAGGCCGTGCGCTGCCACCCGCGATGCGCCACTTTTAGTCCCACCTCACCGAGCGAAGGGCAGCCGCACTGGTTTATAAACCCAGCCGTGGCTGCCCTTTCGAACTTCTTTATATAGCAGGCTTCCGGGCCTAACTACGGCGTGCTGCCCTATGAGCCTGCTGGCTCTTCTGGTCCTGTATTTGCATACCCGTAGGTCTGGCAGGCCCACCGGGCAGCGCCCCAACATTTTTTTATATATTTTTGCTTTATATACTTTTTTTACTTTTGTGCATTATTTATTTTCTTCTATTTATTTTTGAGTAATTCTTTATTTAGTTTTTCTTTTCTGCTTTATTTTTTCTTCATCTTCCTCTTCTTCTTCTTCCTCTTCTTCTTCTTCCTCTTCCTCTTCTTCTTCTTCTTCCTCTTCTTCTTCTGCTTCTTCTTCTTCTGCTGCTTCTTCTACTTCTTCTTCTGCTTCTTCTTCCTCTTCTTCTTCTTCTTCTTCTTCTTCTTCTTCTGCTTCTTCTTTATATAGAGTTCAATGAAGACCAAATGCTTGTGATAGTTTGAAAAATAACATATTTAAATTGACATTTAAATTGTGCATCTGAACGCAGAAAAAATACATTGGTCAGTACCGCCTTTCAGCCGAAACGCGCTACTGCTACAGAGAAGTACATATAAAAAATACATTGATCATCAATGATCTTTTTGTATAGAATCTACATCGTCAATAGGAATCTAGTACATATAAAAAATACATTGATCATCAATGATCTTTTTGTATAGAATCTACATCGTCAATAGGAATCTACCACCGATTTAAGAACCGGCGAAGACTCCTATTGCAGCCACAGATCCTACACATAGAGTTCAATGAAGACCAACTGCTTGTGATAGTTTAAGAAGTAACATATTTAAGGTGGTCAAATTCTTGTTAGGGGAGTGAGGTGGGACTAAAAATAGCGCCTGCCACAACCTCTTTAGTACCGGTTCGTGGCACGAACCGGTACTAAAGGTGCTGGCTCGGCCAGCACCTTTAGTACCGGTTCGTGCCACGAACCGGTACTAAAGATACGCAATGAACCGGTACTAAAGGTCACCTCCCGCCAAGTCATTTGAACCGGCATTAATGGACGCATTAGTGCCGGCTCATATGCAAACCGGTACTAATGTTTCTCATATTTGACCCTTTTTCTACTAGTTCATACTCCACCGTGTGTGCTAAGTTAATTAATTTTCCGTAGAAATATTTCTGCCTTCAGATTGTATTTTTTGTTGTGTACGCTAAAAATAACATACTGAAACAAAACAACGTTGTACTAAAAATGTAAAAGAAGATATTATAAAACTAACAAACATTTTTCTATACAAACAGCTATTTAATATCAGAATCGTCTGGTGTGTAAAATTCTAATTAATTATGAAATTATAGGCAGATATTTCGCGAATCTCTGATATCCTGTCACTAAAACAATACGTGCATGTTAAATATTTTATTTGCTTCCTTTAAAAAAAGTTCCTATTCGGTTTATCACACATGAAATCTTAAGACAGGTTATCTTTTTTGTCTTGTAATCATATAGTAGGTTCTACTCACCGAATCACAAAATTGATCCCATTAATTAATATTTGATCGTGACCAAATCAGTCGATTTGTTTACCGATTTCTTAATCAGAGCTTCCTAGAAACGCTTATACATTGATCAACCGTTCCAGCGACCTTGCCAGACCTCTCTTGAACAAGTTAAATGATTTCTTGACACTCCATCCTCCTCTCACATGGCGTCATCCAACAGTTCAATTCGCTTTAGCGATGATGCTATTGAGGATATTCGTTGGCAGGAAGAAGAAAGTGAAGATCTCGGTGTACTGGAAGATCATGACGGCACTACGCCGATGCGTCCCTCTGCTGAGGGTAACACACCAAAGTCAAAAAGGCTTAGGATGCATAATCACGTCGAGCCTATTAACCTGCCTATTAGTAGTAGATATCCCGTTAGGAAAGACGATAGGAAAGAAGGTTTGGGGGACGGTTGGGCTACTAGAAACGATCAAATTCTGCAGGCAACCAAGGAGAGCAACAAGCTGATGCAAACTCTCATAAAGAAGATCAATCAGTTGGAATATATGGTTGTGAAGCACATGCAAGCATGCGACAAGAAGATGGAAATGCCTTGAAAGGAGCAATCATGAGGAGTTATACAATATTCTTTACAGCTTTTTATGTTTTATGTTTCAACGCTCCTTAAGAGCATTTTGCATTGTAATCGATTTGGAGTCAAACTATGAAAATATGAATAAAGAACAGATATTGTTTCATGCTTGCTTTCTTACTCTCTGTTTTTTTATCTTCCCTTTGAGTTTTGTTGCCTAACATGCTATATTTTTCTTTTTCTTATATGAATACACGGTACAAATGCTGTAATCTGTACTTCCATCAAGATTTTCTTTATATTACAAATGGCATCGACTGCGTTTGTGCTGTATTAACTAACTTATGTCACAAAACGCACAGGCTGCTCAATTAAGCATGATGGTTTTGAATGTGCGGCTGTTACTACACAGTGCATACCGATTCAAATTAAAAAAAGATACGCTAATTAAAAAACAGATCGAAGTTAGCTTTTCACGCGCATACTCAATTGTGCATGCAACCGCGACCAACGAAATTGTGACTATTTTAAAATGCCCGTAAAATAGTAGTTGCAAAGTAACACAACGACGTCTCATCACATGTACTAAAATCAAATATCCTGGGATATTATAAATAAACATATAGTATAATAAAAGCCGAGTAAATAATCGATTTTTTAATTGATTACATGTTTGTAATTAATGGTAATATATTTAATCGACAAAATATTAGTGAATCCATGGTAATATATTAATTGCGTGACTATAGTATAATAAAAGCTGAGTAAATAATCGATTTTTTAATTGATTACATGTTTGTAATTAATGGTAATATATTAATTGCGTGAATACACTTACCTTAACGCACTATCACCTTAATTATTTTGATATATCCAATTATTGTGTTTCTAACTAAAAATCTGAAGTCATCATTATATTCCCGCGGTTTGTTATATTGAATATAGCGTATTCACAGGCGAAAAGGAAACAATGATATTGGTGAGATAATTGACATGATTTTTATCAGATTAAGAATCTCAAATATCTATAAATAATTAATTGATTCAAAAAGTTTTAGCAATAAATTTTTTGTTGCCAAAGAACTCTCATAACTTACTATTTATAATCGTTTCGATAGTAGAGGTTTTTTTTGCTAGACGGCCACATGCAAATATTGAAAGAATGTTGATTTTCCCGCCTATGGGCCCCTTGGACTATATATGCCCGTGCGCCCCTCTATCTTTCTTTAACACTTCATCCATTAACTCCCTGACCATGGTGATATCGTACAGCTCGAGGCCCTCGAGGAGGGTGATGGCGAATCCACCGGATCCCATCATCCCTCCGATGAACAGGCAAGTGTACAAATCTTCATGCACGCTTATCTGACATCACCGTTTGTTTATCCCATCATTTTGTATTATTTTATGTAGGTACCTGAATTTTCAAAGTGTACAGATGGAACATATCTATCACAGATGTTGGATCATTCGAGCTAAGGTGATGTGGAAGTCCCATATCAGGGTGCATGCAATGGGAAACCCATGCTTTCGTTCCATACTTCTGGACCAGGAAGTATGAGATTAGTGATCACTAAATATATCAACCTTTTTTAATGTATATACCCATGTGTTCTAAAGTCTTGTTATCTGAATTTTTAAAAATTTCTAGGGAACAAAGATTGAAGCAATTGCCTTCAGCAACCAAGCTTATCGATTCAACGCCATTCTGCAGACCGGGCTAACATATGACTTCAGTAGCGTCGGGATAAACCCCACAGAAATGCTAGATGGTCACTTCTGGTATCTATGCATGGAGTTTGTCATTGAACTAAATGCTATAACCATGGTTAGGACATCGGTGCACAGTATTGCATCGACAATCTGTCCACCTTTTTTCCCACAACTTGGTGCCATATCCTTGCTACGGGACAAAACCATTAGCAGTGCAACATCTTTTAGTTTGTTTTTGCATATTTATCGATTTAACATTTTGTCTCACCCAGACTTAATTTTTTCCAGATGTTCTTGGTATTCTTGTCTATGCTGGTAGGATACAACATAGGTGGGATTCGGTATATAGACAGCGGGTCCATTTGTTGAGATAGGCATCATGAATTTTTGGTAAACTCCAATCAGTACTTGAGGTTTTATATGATTATTAATATTTGATAGTTGACTACCATCAACATATCTTTATCATTCCAGACGGGAGATACTTTTTATACGCCTAAGTCAAGAGCATGCTGGTCGTCACTTGTACCACTTGCAGTGCACTGAAAATTTGTTCGAGAAAATTGCAGTTACGTACATACAGCTAAACCGGAGGGATAAGTGCCTGGAGACTATGAGGGAGAGCACATTCTTGTTCTCCCCCGACAGTAATGATGATGTTCATCATCTTCGAGGTAAGTTCTATAAACTATTTTGATTTTTATGGCCTTTTGTTCATTTCTGTGTTACGATGTTATCAGTACTAACAATTTTTTTTTGTAGATATCCACGAAGCCTGCTTAATGACACTTGATGAAACACTATCATACATCAATGCTGCAGTTGTAGCCAGGAAAAATGGACAGTAGATGAGTTTGCTTTTCAACACGGCTCATTAAATAGCCCATTTCCCTCGGTCCTTTTATCTACATTTGGAATAATAATGTATTCACATAGAACAATTATTTCTGTTAAAGTGTGTTTTTGCTTGTCAACTCTACATGTAGCCATTATGGCAGTATGTATTTTTTGTACGCGTACTTAATTCGGGATATATGGTTTTATACAAAGGTTGATTTTTTTCGATTCGTTGAGATTGAACTG
This sequence comes from Triticum monococcum, assembly GCA_034509565.1. Taxonomy (NCBI): domain Eukaryota; kingdom Viridiplantae; phylum Streptophyta; class Magnoliopsida; order Poales; family Poaceae; genus Triticum; species Triticum monococcum. The sequence continues at coordinate 195,841,673 of CM067842.1, read as the reverse complement.
TAAATATGGCAATCCTTAGGAACAAAATATTCAACTATAAAAAAGGAGAAAGATCTGATTCGCCCCCGTCACGATTTTTGATAATTAGAAAGAATCATCTACGTCTTAAAAATGACTTGATATATTTGGCAGGCAATAAATAGCATTAAAGATATATCCGTTTATATATATGCTGCATCAACATCCTAATTGCCAAGACACCTCAGTGAACGATCACTCACGCGTATCGATCAGCCATGGAGCCTATCATTGGAAGCAATGCGCCGGCGACCGTGGATGCCGCTGCCCCCGACCCCAATGAGGCTGCCCTCCAACTCCACGATGCTGTGGCCGGCCCCCAGGAGGATTTGCCCGGCCCCCCTGCATCTTCTGCCCCCACCAAGGCATTTCGTGGAAGATGCACTCGAATATATTTTCGGCTTTATGAACGGCGTTCATGATGAGGAGACACTAGAGTAAGTTATGCTATTGTATGTTTATTTTCTGTAAAGAAATCTCATTAGAACTAGGTCGTACACAGCAGACTCTGTTTGATATAGGAGTATGATATTGCTTGATTTGTTTTTCTTTAGATTAAATCTTACTTTTTGCGGCCATCAGTACAAAATTATTTTTGTTAAATGTTTTGGCAGTATTTCCATTGCACATCAACCGTATGTAATGAATAACAAAATGCTAATATTATTTGCAGTACAAATGTTGAAAACCTTAATGTCCTTACTATATTGTATAACAATTTAATATTGTTTTTGAACAGCCAGCAAACTTGGTATAATGGGTGAGGGAGTCCTGGATTAGGGGGTGTCCGGTAGCCGGACTATACCTTCAGCCGGACTCCAGGACTATGAAGATACAAGATTGAAGACTTCGTCCCGTGTCCGGATGGGACTTCCCTTGGCGTGGAAGGCAAGCTTGGCGATGCAGATATTCAAGATCTCCTACCATTGTAACCGACTTTGTGTAACCCTAACCCTCTCTGGTATATATATAAATCGGAGGGTTTTAGTCCGTAGGACAACTTCATGATACAACAATCATACCATATGCTAGCTTCTAGGGTTTAGCCTCCTTGATCTCGTGGTAGATCTACTCTTGTACTACCCATATCATCAATATTAATCAAGCAGGACATAGGGTTTTACCTGTTGGGTTTCGTAGTAATTTCAAAAAATTTCCTACGCACACGCAAGATCATGGTGATGCATAGCAACGAGAGGGGAGAGTGTGATCTATGTACCCTTGTAGATCGACAACGGAAGCGTTAACTTGGTTGGTGTAGTCGTACGTCTTCACGGCCCGACCGATCAAGCACCGAAACTACGGCACCTCCGAGTTCTAGCACACGTTCAGCTCGATGACGATCCCCGGACTCCGATCCAGCAAAGTGTCGGGGAAGAGTTCCGTCAGCACGACAGCGTGGTGACGATCTTGATGTACTACCGTTGCAGGGCTTCGCCTAAGCACCGCTACAATATTATCGAGGACTATGGTGGAAGGGGGCACCGCACACGGCTAAGAATATGATCACGTGGATCAACTTGTGTCTCTAGGGGTTCCCCTGCCTCCGTATATAAAGGCTCAAAGGGGGGAGGCTGGACGGCCATCATAGGGCGCGCCAGGAGGAGTCCTACTCCCTCCGGGAGTAGGACTCCCCCCCTTTCCTAGTTGGAATAGGATTCGTGAAGGGGGGAGAGAAGAGAGAGAAGGAAGGGGGGTCGGCCCCTCTCCTTGTCCTATTCGGACCAAGGGGGGAGGGGTGCGCGGCCCACTTCTGGCCACCTCTCCTCTCTTCCACTAAGGCCCACTAAGGCCCATATACCTCCCGGGGGGTTCCGGTAACCTCTCGGTAATCCGGTAAAATCCCGATTTCACCCGGAACACTTCCGATATCCAAATATAGGCTTCCAATATATCAATCTTTATGTATCGACCATTTCGAGACTCCTCGTCATGTCCGTGATCACATCCGGGACTCCGAACAACCTTCGGTACATCAAAACTCATAAACTCATAATATAACTGTCATCGAAACCTTAAGCGTGCGGACCCTACGGGTTCGAGAACAATGTAGACATGACCGAGACACGTCTCCGGTCAATAACCAATAGCGGGACCTGGATGCCCATATTGGTTCCTACATATTCTATGAAGATCTTTATCGGTCAGACCGCATAACAACATACGTTGTTCCCTTTGTCATCGGTATGTTACTTGCCCGAGATTCGATCGTCGGTATCCTATACCTAGTTCAATCTCATTACCGGCAAGTCTCTTTACTCGGTCTGTAATACATCATCCCGCAACTAACTCATTAGTTGCAATGCTTGCAAGGCTTAAGTGATGTGCATTACCGAGAGGGCCTAGAGATACCTCTCCGACAATCGGAGTGACAAATCCTAATCTCGAAATACGCCAACCCAACGTGTACCTTTGGAGACACCTGTAGAGCACCTTTATAATCACCCAGTTACGTTGTGACGTTTGGTAGCACACAAAGTGTTCCTCCGGTAAACGGGAGTTGCATAATCTCATAGTCATAGGAACATGTATAAGTCATGAAGAAAGCAATAGCAACATACTAAATGATCGGGTGCTAAGCTAATGGAATGGGTCATGTCAATCAGATCATTCACCTAATGATGTGATCTCGTTAATCAAATAACAACTCTTTGTCCATGGTTAGGAATCATAACCATCTTTGATTAACGAGCTAGTCAAGTAGAGGCATACTAGAGACACTCTGTTTGTCTATGTATTCACACATGTATTATGTTTCCGATTAATACAATTCTAGCATGAATAATAAACATTTATCATGATATAAGGAAATAAATAATAACTTTATTATTGCCTCTAGGGCATATTTCCTTTCAGTCTCCCACTTGCACTAAAGTCAATAATCTAGTTCACATCGCCATTTGATTTAACAGCAATAGTTCACATCACCATGTGATTAACACCCATAGTTCACATCGCCATGTGACCAACACCCAAAGGGTTTACTAGATTCAGTAATCTAGTTCACATCGCTATGTGCAAGGTTGTCAGAATCGTGATTCTGAATCGGATCGGAGCTCCGATGGCAGGATCGCAAATCGTAGAATCTTCACTATCAGGATCGTAAAAGCGTAGATTCTATGAACCAACATCGTAGAATCCGAGGGGTTAGTTTGGATCGTAAAGTCATAGAATCGTACAACAGAATCGCGATTCTGACAACCTTGGCTATGTGATTAACACCCAAAGAGTATTAAGGTGTGAACATGTTTTGCTTGTGAGAGAATCTTAGTCAACGGGTCTGCCATATTCAGATCCGTATGTATTTTCCAAATATCTATGTCAACAATGCTCTACACGGAGCTACTCTAGCTAATTGCTCCCACTTTCAATATGTATCCAGATTGAGACTTAAAGTTATCTAGATCAGTGTCAAAACTTGCATCGACGTAACTCTTTACGACGAACTTTTTGTCACCTTCATAATCGAGAAACATATCCTTATTCCACTAAGGATAATTTTGACCGCTGTCCAGTGATCTACTCATAGATCACTATTGTACTCCCTTGCTTAACACAGTGTAGGGTATACAATAGATCTGCTACACATCATGGCATACTTTATAGAACCTATGGCTGAGGCATAGGGAATGACTTCCATTCTATTTCTATCTTCTGCCGTGGTTGGGCTTTGAGTCTTACTCAATTTCACACCTTGCAACACAGGCAAGAACTCTTTCTTTGACTGTTCCATTTTGAACTACTTCAAAATCTTGTCAAGGTATGTACTCATTGAAAAACTTATCAAGGGCCTTGATCTATCTCTATAGATCTTGATGCTCAATATGTAAGCAGCTTCACCGAGGTTTTCTTTGACAAAATCCTTTCAAACACTCCCTTATGCTTTGCAGAATAATTATACATTATTTCCGATCAACAATATGTCATACACGTATACTTATCAGAAATGTTGTAGTGCTCCCACTCACTTTCTTGTAAATACAGGCTTCACTGCAAGTCTGTATAAAACTATATGCTTTGATCAACTTATCAAAGCGTATATTCCAACTCCGAGATGCTTGCACCAGTCCATAGATGGATCACTGGAGCTTGCACATTTTGTTAGTACCTTTAGGATTGACAAAACCTTCTGGTTGTATCATATACAAATGTTCTTTAATAAATCCATTAAGGAATGCAGTTTTGTTTATCCATTTGCCAGATTTCATAAAATGCGGCAATTGCTAACATGATTCGGACAGACTTAAGCATATATACGAGTGAGAAAATCTCATCGTAGTCAACACCTTGAACTTGTCGAAAACCTTTTGCGACAAATCTAGCTTTGTAGATAGTAACACTACTATCAGCGTCCGTCTTCCTCTTGAAGATCCATTTATTTTCTATGGCTTGCCGATCATCGGGCAAATCCATCAAAGTCCATACTTTGTTCTCATACATGGATCATATCTCAGATTTCATGGCCTCAAACCATTTCGCGGAATCTGGGCTCATCATCGCTTCCTCGTAGTTCGTAGGTTCATCATGATCTAGTAGCATGACTTCCAGAACTGGATTACCATACCACTATGGCGCGGATCTCACTCTGGTTGATCTACGAGGTTCAGTAGTATCTTGTTCTGAAGTTTCATGATCATTATCATTAGCTTCCTTACTAATTGGTGTAGGTGTCACAGAAACAGTTTTCTGTGATGCACTACTTTCCAATAAGTGAGCAGGTACAGTTACCTCATCAAGTTCTACTTTCCTACCACTCACTTCTTTCAAGAGAAACTCCTTCTCCAGAAAGTTTCCGAACTTAGCAACAAATGTCTTGCCTTTGGATCTATGATAGAAGGTGTACCCAACAGTCTCCTTTGGGTATCCTATGAAGACATATTTCTCTGATTTGGGTTTGAGCTTATCAGGATGAAACTTTTTCACATAAGCATCACAATCCCAAACTTTAAGAAACGACAGCTTAGGTTTCTTGCCAAACCATAGTTCATACGGTGTTGTCTCAACGGATTTATATGGTGCCCTATTTAACGTGAATGCAGCGGTCTCTAATGCATAATCCCAAAATGATAGTGGTAGATTGGTAAGAGACATCATAGTTCGCACTATATCTAATAAAGTACGGTTATGAGTTCGGACACACCATTATGCTGTGGTGTTCCGGGTGGCGTGAGTAGTGAAACTATTTCACATTGTTTTTAACTAAAGGCCAAACTCGTAACTCAAATATTTTACTTCTACGATCATATCGTAGAAACTTTTTATTTTTGTTACGATGATTCTCCACTTCACTCTGAAATTCTTTGAACTTTTCAAATGTTTCGGACTTGTGTTTCATCAAGTAGATATACCCATATCTGCTCAAATCATCTGTGAAGGTCAGAAAATAATGATACCCTCCGCGAGCCTTAACACTCATCGGATCGCATACATCAGTATGTATTTATTTCCAATAAGTCAGTTGCTCGCTCCATTGTTCCATAGAATGGCGTTTTAGTCATCTTGCCCATGAGGCATGGTTCGCAAGCATCAAGTGTTTCATAATCAAGTGATTCCAAAAGCCCATCGTCATGGAGTTTCTTCATGCGCTTTACAGCAATATAACCTAAATGGCAGTGCCACAAATAAGTTGCACTATCATTATTAACTTTGCATCTTTTGGTTTCAATATTATGAATATGTGTATCACTACGATCGAGATCCAACGAACTATTATCATTGGGTGTGTAACCATATAAGGTTTTATTCATGTAAACAGAACAACAATTTATTCTCTTACTTTAAATGAATAGCCGTATTACAATAAACATGATCAAATCATATTCATGCTCAACGCAAACACCAAATAACACTTATTTAGGTTCAACACTAATCCCGAAATTATAGGGACTGTGAGATGATGATCATATCAATCTTGGAACCACTTCCAACACACATCGTCACTTTACCCTTAACTAATCTCTGTTTATTCTGCAACTCCCGTTTCGAGTTACTAATCTTAGCAACTGAACTAGTATCAAATACTGAGGGGTTGCTATAAACACTAGTAAAGTACACATCAATAACATGTATATCAAATATACTTATGTTCACTTTGCCATCCTTCTTATCTGCCAATCACTTGGGGTAGTTCCGCTTCCAGTGACCAGTCCCTTTGCAGTAGAAGCACTTAGTCTCAGGCTTAGGACCAGACTTGAGCTTATTCACTTGAGCAGCAACTTGCTTGCTGTTATTCTTGAAGTTTCACTTTTTTCCTTTGCTCTTTTCTTGAAACTAGTGATCTTGATGCTCTTTCTTGATTTCTACCTTCATTAATTTCATCATCATGAAAATCTTGGGAGTCGTTTTTGTCATCCCTTGCATACTATAGTTCATCACGAAGTTCTACTAACTTGGTGATGGTGACTAGAGAATTCTGTCAATCACTATCTTATCTGGAAGATTAACTCCCACTTGATTCAAGCGATTGTAGTACCCAGACAATCTGAGCACATGCTCACTACTTGAGCGATTCTCCTCCATGTTTTAGCTATAGAACTTGTTGGAAACTTCATATCTCTCAACTCGGGTATTTGCTTGAAATATTAACTTCAACTCCTGGAACATCTCATATGCTCCATTACGTTCAAAACGTCTTTGAAATTCCGATTCTAAGCCATTAAGCATGGTGCACTAAACTATCAAGTAGTCATCATATTGAGCTAGCCAAACGTTCATAACGTCTGCATCTGCTCCTGCAATAGGTCTGTCACCTAGCGGTGCATCAAGGACATAATTCTTCTCGTTCCGTAATACATCATCCCGCAACTAACTCATTAGTTGCAATGCTTGCAAGGCTTAAGTGATGTGCATTACCGAGAGGGTCCAGAGATACCTCTCCGACAATCGGAGTGAGAAATCCTAATCTCGAAATACGCCAACCCAACATGTACCTTTGGAGACACCTGTAGAGCACCTTTATAATCACCCAGTTACGTTGCGATGTTTGGTAGCACACAAAGTGTTCCTCCGGTAAACGGGAGTTGCATAATCTCATAGTCATAGGAACATGTATAAGTCATGAAGAAAGCAATAGCAACATACTAAACGATCGGGTGCTAAGCTAATGGAATGGGTCATGTCAATCAGATCATTCACCTAATGATGTGATCCCGTTAATCAAATAACAACTCTTTGTCCATGGTTAGGAAACATAACCATCTTTGATTAACGAGCTAGTCAAGTAGAGGCATACTAGTGACACTCTGTTTGTCTATGTATTCACACATGTATTATGTTTCCGATTAATACAATTCTAGCATGAATAATAAACATTTATCATGATATAAGGAAATAAATAATAACTTTATTATTGCCTCTAGGGCATATTTCCTTTCATTACCTCCATCAAGAGGGCCCGAACCTGGGTAAAACTTCGTGTCCCGTGTCTCCTGTTACCATCCGGCCTAGACGCATAGTTCGGGACCCCCTACCCGAGATCCGCCGGTTTTGACATCGCCATTGGTGCTTTCATTGAGAGTTCCTCTGTGTCGTCACTTTTGGGCCCGGTGGCTCCTTCGATCATCTATAATGATGAAGTCCAGGGCGAGACTTTTCGCCCTGGACAGATCTTCATCTTCGGCGGCTTCGCACTGCGGGCCAATTCGCTTGGCCACCTGGAGCAGATCGAAAGCTATGCCTCTGGCCATCAGGTCAGGTTTGAAAGCTTAAACTACACGGCAGACATCCACGGGGATTTGATCTTCGACGGATTCGAGTCACAGCCGAGCGCGCCGCACTGTCTCGTGGGGCATGATCTAACTCTGCCGCCGAACAGTGCCCTGGAGGCCGCACACGCACCGGTTCCGACCCTTAATTCAGAGCCTATTGCGCCAATCGAGGATGAGCGGTTGGACGTCACCTCGGGGGCTGCGATCTCAAAGGCAATCGAGCCAAACGCCAGCCCCGCGCTCCGCACGGCCCGTGACACCGAGGAGCCGGATTCCTCTCCGAACTCCGAGCCCCCCTCGCCCCTGACGATCAAATCCGATTGGGCACCGATAATGGAGTTCACCGCCGCGGACATCTTTTAGCACTCGCCCTTCGGTGACATCCTGAATTCTCTAAAGTCTCACTCTTTATCAGGAGAGCCCTGGCCGGACTACGGTTAGCAAGGATGGGATACGGACGATGAAGAAATTCAAAGCCCACCCACCACCCACTTGGTAGCCACTATCGACAATTTAAACGACGTGCTCAACTTTGACTCCGCAGACATCGACAGCATGGATGACAATGCAGGAGACGCAGATGAACCAACGCCCATAGGGCATTGGACAGCCACCTCATCTCACGATGTGTACATGGTGGATACCCCTAAAGGAAGCGACAACGAGGAAAAAGGGGATGGAACGAGGGACCGGTCCCTCGAAAAACAATCAAAGCGTCGGCGTAAACACCGACCCAAGCCCCGCCTCGATAAAGACGCAGCCACAGAGCAGGATGAGCCGGTAGACGACGAGCAGGCCTTAGAGCAACCGTCCGAACAGGGCAACACGGATAGAGAAACCAAACATCCCTCCCCCGGCGAAAATGGCACTCCGGACGACCTTACGCCGGATAAACCCACGGAGCAGAAGAACCTCCACAAGAGGCTCGTTGCAACAGCACGCAGCCTGAAAAAGCAGAAGCAGAAGCTAAAAACGGCGGAAGATGCACTCAGGATCAGATGGAGCAAAGTAATGAATACCGCAGATAAATACGGCAACAGTCACCGCACTAAAAGCTATCCGAAGAGAAAGCTACTGCCTGAATTCGACGAAGAGGCCTTAGAGCCCTCGCATTCAAAAATAAGAAAGCCACACGGTCGGATAGACGACCCCATGGCCAGCATAAAACGGCAAGCGGCGCCGCACTTAAGCCGGCATGCGGCCCACTTAAGGATTCGCATCATGGCCCAGCCAGGTCCATTTACGGGCCAAGAAAGCAAGCTCTCGTAAGCAATGCAATAAAGCCATCATCAGAATCCGGTACACCCAAATACATGGGCGCCGCACACCCCCTATGTTTCGCCGATGAGGTCCTGGATTATGAATTTCCAGACGGATTCAAACCCGTAAACATAGAGGCATATGATGGAACAACAGACACTGGGGTCTGGATTGAGGATTATATCCTCCACATACATATGGCTAGAGGAGATGAACTCCACGCCATAAAATACTTACCCCTCAAGCTTAAAGGGCCAGCCCGGCATTGGCTTAAAATCCTTCCTAAAAACACAATCGGAAGTTGGGAAGAGCTCGAGGACGCTTTCCGAGCAAATTTTCAAGGGACCTATGTCCGCCCTCCGGATGCAGACGATCTTAGTCACATAACTCAACAGCCCGGAGAATCAGCTCGGCAATTCTGGAATAGATTTCTCACTAAAAAGAATCAGATAGTCGACTGTCCGGACGCCGAAGCCTTAGCAGCTTTCAGGCATAATGTCCGAGACGAATGGCTCGCCAGACACCTCGGCCAGGAAAAGCCAAGAACAATGTCCGCACTAACAAGCCTCATGACCCGCTTTTGTGCAGGAGAGGACAGCTGGTTGGCAAGATGTAGCACCAGCGACCCAAGTACATCCAAAACTAGGGATGGAAACGGAAAACCGCGACGCAATAAGGATCGTCGCCGGACTAAGGAGAAAAGTCCGAAGAGCACGACAGTCAACGCCGGATTCAAAAGCTCACGACAGAATCAGACAAAGCCGCCCCTCCAGGATAACAGGGATGATCCATCCAACTTAAACAAAATCCTAGACAGGATATGTCAAATACACAGTACTCCCGGGAAGCCTGCCAACCATAACCATAAAGATTGTTGGGTCTTCAAACAATCCGGCAGACTCAATGCCGAACACAAGGGGCTCGACATACCAAGCGAAGACGATGACGAACCCCAAAAGCAGAACACAAGGAAACAAAAGAACTTCCCACAAGAAGTAAAAACAGTAAACTTACTTCACATAACAAAACGCGCGGCGCCCATAAAGGTACGCGCCACACGGCCTATCCCAAAGGAGTCTCACCACTGGTTGTGAAAACCAATCATCTTCGACCATCTGGATTACTCCAGAAGTACCAGGAACGCAGGCTGGACCGCCCTGGTACTCGATCCAATAATCGGCGGACTCCAATTTACAAATGTCCTAATGGACGGTGGCAGCGGTCTAAACCTAATATATCAGGACACAATCCGCCACATGGGGATAGACCCAACAAGAATTCGTCACAGCAAAACCTCCTTTCAAGGGGTAACGCCAGGTCTGGACACCCGGTGCATGGGTTGTCTCCGGCTTGAAGTTATATTTGGCTACCCCGATAACTTTCGCCGCGAAAAGCTAACTTTCCACATCGTCCCATTCTCAAGTCGCTATCAAGCACTACTGGGACGGGAAGCTTTCGCACGCTTTAATGCAATACCGCATTATGCATCTCTAACGCTTAAGATGCCCGATCCACGAGGCATCATCTCTTTGAAGGGGAAGCATTGAAGTGCGCCTCCCCCAAGCGGAAGACTGTGCGGCTGCTTTGACAGCCCCACAATAAAATGGCTTCACCGGCCAAAAACATTTGAACAGGTCATTAAAGACCACGGACGCGGATAGACGAGTTTGGTACAAAATTATCATTGATGCAGGCTTAACAGCCACACACACCCCTGTTCTACGGGCTCCGCACCTGTAACCTAAGAGACAATTAAGCTCGGTTTCACATATTTTACCTTACACTTTGTTCATTCAATATAAATTCTGTTCGGCACGACCCTTTTTTTCAACTTAGTTACTCTCTTTTTACAGATGACCATCATGCTACGCCCGTCGAGGATACGGCACAACGGAGACACAGGCGCAGACGTGCAGTAGGGACCCGTTCTAAGGATTCTTTTTAGATTAAGACCCTGCGTAAACCTTTTTTACTGTCTCTTGTTGCTATATATCCCCTAGTTTTCTCTGATATAACCAAGGAGGAGGTTGGCGTCTTGGCATGTGGCCACGTCAGAATTTTTGTGTGTACCTGGACACTAGGGGCTTTTTAATAAAGGGTGTTGTTTCGCCCGCACTCATAAAGACCGAACACCTTAGGGAGTGGTCGGCGTCGCGAGTTTTGGCATTATATGCATCAGCTCCGAATCATGTCTTTGGTCAAATGTTGGGTTGCCCGGCTCCTGTGTTCGGCTACCTTACGTTCCGCTCTATCGGCTAAGGTAGCACCAGGAGAACTACTATGATTGTGCCCCGGTTAGGCCGAGCGATCACCTCAGTAGAGAAAGCCGAAAACTGACTGTCATGATGTAGCGTGAGACTGGTCAGCCACTCGATGACCTACCAGAATCTATAGGATTCCTCCGCTTTAATGAAGGGCCGTTTCCCGGCCAGGCACATACGCGCCCCGAACTCGGGCGAGCGCAGTCGCCACCAGGGGCTACCTAAATAGTCCCATCGTCAAGCTCTTATGGCTAAGTGAAAGTGTTAAAGCATTATAGTCCAGTTGCCTAGCCCGCTGCGCTATCACTTCCTTTGTAAGACCAAGACGTTGGATTAAGTGTGAAAATGCGTCTTCTGCGAGCACCCCCGCACTATGTGCGTGGGGGCTGAAGCCAACGACTGCCATCTTTCAGATTTTCTATATATATATCTTCAAACGGCCGCACAGGAGGTGTTCCCAATACTTGAAGGCACAAGTACAAAAGGCTACTACAATTTATCAAAATATTATTACATATGCTATCATAACATAGCATCCTTCGAGCACTGCGTCTCTATTACACGAGCGCCTTCAAGGACTTCCTGAAAATAGTGCTCGGAGGGTACTCGGCTTTTGTCCGAATCTCGGGACGCAACAACGGTGGTCTCCATCCCTGCCCAGTATGTCTTGACACGGGCAAGAGCCATCCGTGCGCCCTCTATGCATGCTGACCTCTTCATCGCATTGATACGCGGCACCGCGTCAAGGAATTGCTGCACCAAGCTGAAATAACTCTTCGGCTCCGATCTCCTCGGCCATAGATGACCCATGACGTACTTCATGGCGAGTCCGGACAACCTATTCAGTTCGGCCCATTGAGCCAGACGATCGTCCATTGCCAGTGGACGCTCTGGATTGTGGAACTGCGACTAGAAAAGCTTTTCCACTTCGCGATCTTTTTGATCTCGAAAGTGTTCGGTCGCATCAGCGGCACTTGCTGCCAAATCCAGATAGGTGTCCTCCACACTCCACATCCGGTCCAACGGAGCAAACTTCGGATCGCAAAACTTCCTCCGCAGCATAAAGGGCTTTCCAGCCGCAATTTGTCCGGCCTGATGCAGCTCCCCCTTCGCAGCTCTCATCGCAGAGCGAGCGTCCTTGGCATCAGCAACGGCCTTCTCTAAGTCTGTCTGTCTCGCCCGGTCTTCTTTCTCAAGAAGCTTGCAACAGTCAGCAGCACTCTTTAACTTCACGGCCATCTCGGCCATCTCCTTCTTGCTTCGGCAGTGAGCAGCCTGTTCGGCTCTCAGCTCTTCAAGGGCTTTCTCGGCAGCCGCATCACTTTTCCTGGCTCGTTCCTTAGCTCGGGCAAGTTCCGCCCGAAGATTCTCCACGGAGGCCGCACCATCTGCGTCAAGCACACACATTGTAAGATACTGGCATAAAGCTCCTCTTACTAGATGCCGCTCGAGGAATTACATACCTTGAGCCTCATCAAGCCGCTTGTTAACAAGCGCGATGTCGGCATCTGCCACGTCAAGTTGCCGCTTTAGTTCGGTAAAATCATCAATCCGGCTCGATTCCGGACAATTCGCCACCTATATACAAAGGCGACATTTAAGACCTGGGATTATGATCCTCTGCACACCGTCAATTTTGACAACGCACAGAGTCTCAGGGGCTACTATCTACACAGGGCGCATCTTACTTATGCGCAACTGACAAAAGTGTACATTATTCAACGTACCTCAAAACCCGTCAGTAAACTTCCGACGGCCTCATGCAATCCGCTTTCTGCGGATGAAACCCTTTCAATCACCGTGCCCATCAATGCACGGTGCTCCTCTGAGATAGAAGCTCGCCCCAGCAGAATCTTTAGCTCCTCCGGTCGAGCACCAGACGGTGTCGTACTTGTCCTATGGCCTCTTTCGAAGGCTGGACGCGGAGAACCTTGGGGGCCTCATAGCTATCTCCCGCCCCTGCCGGACTGGGAGAAACCCTCCGCGACGACACCTCAGGGTCCCCCGCCTTGGTAGGCGGTACGGTAGGAGGAGGCATCCCGCTCTCCATCATCTCCGAAAGAAGATCCCCCGAAGATGAGCTCTGCTGAGAAGGGCTAAGGTACGAGCTACACGGTGGAAATTCGGTTAATCTTCTCAGATATAAAGCAAGGATTTCTCTCATCCCTCTAAAGGAAAATATTTCTCCACTTACGGCTCGCTGGAGGGCTGGTCCTCTTGAGGGCATAGTTCGGCCGAGGAATCCCCCAGCGTAGGACCCTCTGACGAGGATTTTTTTTCCCCCGCAGCCTCCTGGTTTTCAGAAGCAGTCCTCTTTTTCCCCTTAGGGGAGGAATTGTCGGTTCCTCCCTTCGGAACAGCCTCCTTCGAGGAGGCCATAGTTTCCTTGTCCTCCCCCTCACTTCCCTCCAAAGGCATTATCTTCAACATCCTGACAAGCACGGGATCCGGCCTGGTTTCGGGAAGGGGAGCCAGACACCGGATCAGTTTTGCCTTCGCTATCCACTCTTGTTTAAAAGGGCAGCTCTTTTAGGGGCAAGTTTATGACAATTATGTGGATAGCAGGTCCGGGCACAAGGTTACTTACTTGAGTATCCGGGCGATTGCAGCTTAGACCTGCGTCCTCGGTCAAATCCGGACACATTGCTTGTGATCTAAAGAACAATTTATACATCTCCGCGGGCGTTGCGCCCATGAAATGCTCGAGAGCTCGCGGCCCCTCTGGATTAAACTCCCACAGGCGAAGGGAGCGACGTTTGCCGGGCAATATTCGGTGAATCAGCATGACCTGCGTCACCTTGACCAGGCTGAGGTCTCTTTCTAAGAGATCCCTAATGCGGCCCTGCAACAAGGGCACGTCTTTGGATAACCCCCAATCTAATCCTTTGTTGACCCATGACGCTAGCCATGGTGGAGGACCCGAGCGAAAGGCAGGAGGCGCCACCCACTTGGTGCCCCTGGGAGCGGTGATATAGAACCACTCTCGTTGCCACAAACCGAGCTCCTCTTGAAAGGAGCCCTCGGGCCATGAAGCATCAGCATTCTTACTTATAACAGCGCCTCCGCACTCTGCGTGCCGTCCCTCGATCATCTTTGGCTCCACTTTAAAAGTCTTGAGCCATAATCCGAAGTGAGGGGTAACACGGAGGAACGCTTCACACACGACGATGAATGAGGAAATATGGAGGATGGACTCCGGAGCTAAGTCATGGAATTCCAGCCCGTAATAAAACAGCAGCCCCCTCACAAAGGGATCCATTGGGAAGCCTAAACCCCGAAGGAAGTGAGACATGAACACCACGCTCTCACCGGGCTGGGGACTGGGAATGGCCTGCCCTTGAGCAGGCAACCTATGCGAAATTTTGCCGGTCAAGAACTTGGCCTCTCTCAACTTTAGCACGTCCTCCTCCGTCCATCGGCCTTGAAGGTCGGAGCCAGACATTGTCGAAGGTCCGAAGCGCCTGGAATCTGGAGCCTAGGGTGTTGGAACTCGAGGCGACGGGCGGACTCGTTTGAGATTGGAAAAAGGAGTAAGGCCTTGGTCTCTTTATAAGAGGTTGAATACCAAGAGCCCTCCCCGTAACCGTTTGGGACTCGCCTTTAATTGAGGAAACATGCTAACGGGCACGATTGGGTTACCCACGTCCGTATTGATGAGAATCCCGTAAATAAAGGGGACACGATCTCTGCTTTGACAAGACGTGCCGAGGAAATCGCCTCGCAAAACGTGCTGAGGTGGAAAAGTAAAAACGATCCGAGTAAAAGGCTTGGCCGTAGTGTGATGTCACACTGCGGAATACGTCAGCAGATTAGATTTGTGTTAATATTATTCTCTCTATGGCAATATGTGGAAGCTTTTTTGCAGAGCCGGACACTATCCTTGGTGTTTAAAATCTTCTTGAGGAATTTGGAGGAGGAACCCGCCTTGCAATGCCGAAGACAATCTGCGCGCTAGACTCGTCGTCATTGAAGCCTGGTTCAGGGGATACTGAGGGAGTCCTGGATTAGGGGGTGTCCGGGTAGCCGGACTATACCTTCAGCCGAACTCCAGGACTATGAAGATACAAGATTGAAGACTTCATCCCGTGTCCGGATGGGACTTTCCTTGGCGTGGAAGGCAAACTTGGCGATGCGGATATTCAAGATCTCCTACCATTGTAACCGACTTTGTGTAACCCTAACCCTCTCTGGTGTCTATATAAACCGGAGGGTTTTAGTCCGTAGGACAACTTCATGATACAACAATCATATCATAGGCTAGCTTCTAGGGTTTAGCCTCCTTGATCTCGTGGTAGATCTACTCTTGTACTACCCATATCATCAATATTAATCAAGTAGGCGTAGGGTTTTACCTGCATCAAGAGGGCCCGAACCTGGGTAAAACTTCGTGTCCCTTATCTCCTGTTACCATCCGGCCTAGACGCACAGTTCAGGACCCCCTACCCGAGATCCGCCGGTTTTGACACCGACAATGGGTGCTACCTAAATTTTCCTGCTCTTAATTTCTAACAAATTAATATTGTTCTTACAGAGAAATTATTATTGAATTTTAGCTTTTGCTAGAAGGTGCTGCAAAAAATTTCATGATCTATAGTTTATCAAAATATTACGTTCTGCTCATAGCTATTAGATTATCTAGAAAATGTTACCATATGAACAATTTATGTCTTAAAGTACCACTCATAGTGCTAACCATTTTTATGTATTTTTACGTGCAGCTCAATCTGGATAAGAAGCGATACACCGTACCGGATCGAAATCAGCCTCAGAATGCTGAAGGACACACTATTTGTTACTTCAGCAAGCCTACATCCCGAATGCTTCAATCTCGTTGTTCGTAAGCTTGCGAGCGCTGAAGTAGAGAGGCATGCAGGCACCAACATGGTTGGAGGAAAACATTATTTTGACTTGCAGTTTCATGCTCAATCACGAGCTCTAAGGTATTCCTGAATGCCGCAAGAGCAGCGCACCTCGACGCTGATCAAGAATGCTGTTCTACAGCCCTTTCCTAGATATGATGTGTTCAACTCCACAATTATAAGAGTCTTTAATTCCTAAATTATGTTTTCTTTCCTGATAGCAATTAACCTGTGTTGACCTTCTGTAGTATCTACTTCCGTTGTCTATCCCGGATTCCTCGTATGGTCTACTTGTGGTAAATCGGCTGAGGAGAAGGGTTATCATATTTAATCCATCACTAGACGTACGACAAGTGGGAAATAGCACTCACAACAAAGAGATGATGAAGGAGATCACTATTTTGAAGCAAGAACTCAATGAAGTGTTGCAGGCTAGGGTCCTTGGATGGAACACCGAACTCATGGATTGGCGACAAGACAACATGTCATTCAATTTTCGGCGGTAATTTAATAAATTTTTCAAATGAATAAGATGCAATATTTAGAAATCTCAAGTTTTTATTCTATTTGTCACAGCAAAGACTCAGGTTTCTTAGTTCTACAAGAGATGGCCCGCCAGCTAGGTTCTTTGCGTAGCATGACCTGGATGAACACTACAGTAATTATCTTTACGATGAGTTTTAATGTGCCATTTATAATCCAACCACTTTAGCGTTTAAAGGTGAATTTGTTTCAGTGTTTCTAGGATCCAATTATGCTCAGGAGCCAAGTGGTAGTCCAGATGCTCATGGTGAAAGACAATCTAGCTGCTGGAAACATCCCTCAGGAGATTACGGCGGCCTTGAGGGTTTTGAACAACTAAATATGCTTCTATGCAAGTTAGAGCAGCATTGAGATATATTAGCGGCTAAGGAGGACTGCTTCCTTAATAAATTTATGTTTGGTTAGGGATGGAAAGTATAATTTTTCTTTTTGGTTAAGAATTTGTAAGACTTTTTCGGTGTTTTTGTATTACCTAAAATTTGGTTCGCTACCATATTTATTGCATTACTAATTTTCCGAAACACATTGTGATATAGAATTTAGAGTAATAAGAACAAACGTATGATGGCGTTTGATTATTATCAGAGATTAGTTCTTATAGTTTATAAGTTTATTTATTCACAAGCAGTTGGCACCTACTACATATGTTGTCAATTTAATATTGACTGCTTTTGTTGGCTATATAGATGGCGTATGCTAGGCACCATCCTGCTGTCCAGTTAATTAACGCCGCCACGACTGTAGCACCTAGCAACTCGTGCGGCATACACGACGGGCCATCAAAGTCGTCATAGGACTGGCTCCCAGCAAGGACATCCTTCATATAGACTCAGAAGCCCTCACTGTACGGCGGCACCGTCGCATCACGTTGTCGGTTTTACTGTTCAGAAAGGCGATGTCAGGCGCTCGCCTTTGCGCGGTTAAGCGCTGGGCATTGGCCTAGCGCCTAGCTTTCGCCGTAGATGCTCAAAAAGACGGGCAGCCATGTCCTTCGGAGACAGCTTAACCGGTGAGGGGTCGAGCGAATCAGCCGAAAAAACAATCGCACCCACAATCATATCTCCTACCCTACGAGGATTCAACCGCTTCGACGACAAAGCAACTTATTCTGGCAAGGGGTCTAGCTTCTCAAGCTAGAAATCGAGCTTCACATTTCGGTTCCCGATCAGTGTTGCAATCGAGAGAGGATAAGGGAGAGAGGCGCCATGATGCATCAAGGATAGAGGACGAGGGGGAGAGGCGACATGAGTAGACTCTGCACATACTAATCTTTAGTAGGAGAACCATAATATGTCCCTGTGTTTAAGTGGGCCATGGCAGACCATCTGGGCTATTTCGTCACACTAAAGTACTAAAGCCTAACGCTTGTGACGTAGAGATCTAAATAATTGCTGGCCAAATGCATGATTAGCACGTAGCCTTTCCTGATCATTTTTTCAGTGAATTATTTAAGTGAACAAATAAATTCATTAATATTTCATCGTTATTGTGCACGTCGTTAATTTTCTTTTGCTGTAGCTAATCTCATATCGTATAACTTCATCCATACACGCACTGTTATACGATACGATGTATACTTTCAAGCCAGCAATCGAATGGTCATAAGGCACGTACCTTCAATTGTCACCAATCTTCAAGTTCACACAGGATCCACATTTCTCTGTCATGCTCAAGATGTTTCTAATAAAGCAATGATTATCTTGTATGTGCTCCTGAATATAGTAGCCAAAATCAGTCCCC
This sequence comes from Triticum monococcum, assembly GCA_034509565.1. Classification (NCBI taxonomy): domain Eukaryota; kingdom Viridiplantae; phylum Streptophyta; class Magnoliopsida; order Poales; family Poaceae; genus Triticum; species Triticum monococcum. Next base: position 195,823,286 of record CM067842.1, on the reverse strand, counting down.
GCCAAAGTGTTTTCTTATTGACTACATAAAGTACAAGTCTGTCCCAGGATGTTCTGACAATTATTATTCGTTACAAACATTTTTCAATTTTAGTTGGTGAGGAAGAAAATTATTATTAAGTTACCCTAAGGGAGTCGCATCTTCTTCTAATATAATATAATTCAAAATATGATGTGTTCTATGTATGAACTTTATCTAAACAGAATAGACATATGTGGTAAGTAAAATTTAATTAAAAGAGGCACTAACGAATGATTCATAGGATGAAAAAAAAGCAATATGCATCTCAATTGGTGTTATATAAAAAAGAGTAATCTCAAGATTTGTTAGCTGATTTACATCGAATTTTGTATTCCTCCTATTTTTTGGCACAAGTAAGATTATTATTACGTACTTTGTAAACTCTTTATTGATGGAAAAACATATCAATATGTTTATTAGCTGTGTATATCTTGAAAATAGTATGCAGAGATTTTATAGTCAGAAAGAAGCAAATTGGCATTGAATTAATGATAAGTATATTGATTTTTTGGTAAGTTAATATCTCTGACATCTTTTCTAAATTATTAATAGGTGCGTATTTGATATGAAAAGGAAACAGATCCTTGCCATACAGAAATATTAACGGCATGACTGGATCAAGGCATGATCCGATACCCAGATGTCCTCCGCATGGCATACTATATATATGTTAACATTAAAATACTCTGCCATCCCTCCTCTCCCTCCTTACTGTCCCTTCTACCAGACCAGGAGGATGATTTCCGAGGACTACGTTGTGTAAGCAAGAACCATCAAGAATTGGAGTTCCTCTCGGTATGTCAATTTCTGGATCTTTCTCTTATATAATAGCGTGTTATTTATTAGATTAATAGTTTTTATATGTATAGTTATACCATCAAATCCCAGATAAAGAACACCATTGCAGATTATGCAAGCTTATATAAATATCATACCCAATTAAATTGTTTGTAGTGGGCTGGAACTACTTATAAATTGTTTATACACATATTTTAGCCTATGAGTCTATTATTTAGATTACAATTGTGCCACACCCCTAGCTTTTGTACCGATGAACAGTTCTCACTGCCTAATTTTGCAATGCAAATTAAAATTCATAATCTTAAATACTTTATATGTTGGAATACGGTTCAATAATTTAGTGAACACTCCTAAGTTTAACAACAAGCTAAGTAAGCATAACAATTTACGAGAGATTCCTTTCCATTTTATGACCTCTTTGTTTTATCCATGCCTGTCTTCTAAGTCCATCTTACTGATTCCATGAAGTAGCTGTCAGCCATAATATGTAGGCCTTGGGAATATCTGTCACGAGAAATGTAAAACTGTTATGGTATGTATATGTCTTCACTAGGCACTTGCATGTATGTAAATAGCTACAAGTAATAGATGAAAACACCTGTTAAGTTTTCCTATTGGAAAATATGAAATATTTAAAAAATGTTCAAAGAGAGACAATTGTTTGAACTTTTACAATCAAAAACGAATTTTATTTGTAACAGAGTCATATTCCGAAGAGATGTTTCATGCTGATTCACATGGGTCATAGGGAAGAACAAATATAGATGATGATAGTATTACCAGGTCGTACTTAATAGGCATATCAATTGCTAGCAAACTAAATTTTCACAATCATGTGAAAAAAATAGGCAATGTAAACTTTCAGTAAGAGATACAATACTGTGGAATCAGCAAAGTTTATGTAACCATTCAAAATGTTAGTTAGAAAGTATATTTATTTTATTTATCCATGGTAATCATCAAATGTAAACTTAATATTTTTTTGCTGGTAAAAGGTTAAATGGTTTTAAATTACTAGAAGATCAATAGATTATTTCATGCACTCAACTTCTCCAATATTGGTCCATTCTCTTTCTTCCCTTTGCTCTGTTTAGTCCCTTCATGAAAATCACAGTTAGTAGGAAAAAAATAATTAGTAAACTGAAGAAGCTTATCTTGAGAGATAATTTATGCATGTCAAAATGCAGTACTTTAAGAAAAACTTGCAATTGATATAATAGACTTTGAGTTATGTACAATAGCAACACCAATTATATATTTTTTTAAACTGAGCAAAACTGGGTGATTGTCTTTCAATGCAATATTTAAGAGTGTTCTTTTAATTACAAAGCAGAACTACCATCACATGTAAGTTTTAGACCCTCGCGCAAAATTCATCATGATTCATAGTTAAGTTCAGTATTGTCCAGACTACCACAGATCTTCCAAACAAAACAACAAAAGATTCAACTGGTCAATTTTTTGAGTGAGCAAGGCATAGTTTGGCAGTATAATTTTAGTAATCACTGAACTACTGTGAAACCACTATTTTTTGATTTGTGGGCAACAAATACTCTGGATGCTAAAAAACATACATTTTCTGAGTGCTGTCAAGTCCACCGAAGTGTTTTGCTGGTATTGTTTTCCTACAGTTTTTTTCAGATAACTACTTCATGGCCAAATAAATTAGCATCTGCTAACTTAGCTTCGGCTAAGCAACATGTTGGAAGCATTAATCAGTGTGTGCTAACGGATTCCGGCTTAGTCAAAAAAAACCAAAATACTTCACTCCCAAACACACCCTAACTGGACTTCAACACACATAGCAGTAAATGTACTCCATCATCGTTACACCCTCACATAGCATAGACAATTAATGAAATGGTTATTGATAGTTAACCAGACATGCGACTGTATGAAATCAATGTGAATCGGTCATTTAAGTCGATATTTTGTTCTCACGTACCTGCTCCCATGCCTTTTAACATATTGGTGTTGTAGGAGTTGTAATTGTCGTCCCCCGGCTCCATCTCTCTGCTCACAGTGCTCGTTCTCAACACCGCATGACCCACATCTCGGCTCACACATAGAATTTTTTTGATTAGTTTTATTGATAGGCAGATGATCAATAGATATCTAAATTGAGAGATTTTAAAATAGCATTGTTATACATAGATTTCTCGAATTTAAACGGTCAACATGTCTACTGTAGATACGGAGGAAGCTAGCATATGTATACTTTGAGTTATATACAATAGCAACACCGATTATATTTTTTTTAAACTGACCAAAACTGGGTGATTGTCTCTCAATGCAATATTTAAGAGTATTCTTTTAATTACGAAGCAGAACTACCATCACATGTAAGTTTTAGACCCTCGCGCAAAATTCATCATGATTCATAGTTAAGTTCAGTATTGTTCAGACTACCACAGATCTTCCAAACAAAACAACAAAAAATTCAACTGCTCAATTTTTTGAGTGAGCAAGGCATAGTTTGGCAGTATAATTTTAGTAAGAGCTAAACTACTGTGAAACCACTATTTTTTGATTTGTGGGCAACAAATACTCTGGATGCTAAAAACATACATTTTCTGAGTACTGTCAAGTCCACCGAAGTGTTTTGCTGGTATTGTTTTCCTACAGTTTTTTTCAGATAACTACTTCATGGCCAAATAAATTAGCATCTGCTAACTTAGCTTCAACTAAGCAACATGTTGGAAGGATTAATCAGTGTGTGCTAACGGATTCCGGCTTAGTCAAAAAAACCAAAATACTTCACTCCCAAACGCACCCTAACTGGACTTCAACACACATAGCAGTAAATGTACTCCATCATCGTTACACCCTCACATAGCATAGACAAATAATGAAATGGTTATTGATAGTTAACCAGACAGGCGACTGTATGAAATCAATGTGAACTGGTCATTTAAGTCGATATTTTGTTCTCACGTACCTGCTCCCATTCCTTTTAACATATTGGTGCTGTAGGAGTTGTAATTGTCGTCCCCCAGCTCCATCTCTCTGCTCTCAGTGCTCGTTCTCAGCACCGCATGACCCATATCTCGGCTCACACACAGAAATTTTTTGATTAGTTTTATTGATTTGCAGATGATCAATAGATATCTAAATTGAGAGATTTTAAACTAGCATTGTTATACATAGATTAATAGTTTTTAAACGGTCAACATGTCTACTGTAGATACGGATGAAGCTAGCATATGTACTATTGGGGCACAACAAATAAGCTTGATTAACAAAGTTAATTAATTCATTTAAAACACATATTTTCTTTTTGTGTTTTTTGGAAATGTAATTTTTGGATATGAAATTTTACCATTATACATATACAACCAGATTATACAACCAAATAGCATTGTACAACCAAATAGTATGCATGTATTTTTTGGAAACAATTTAACTTGAATAGCAAAGTAATATAAGCAAATTATATTTTTCAAACGGGCGCAAAATCTGACTTATGCAAACTGCCAACATTAACAGAAATGTAACACAATAAGAAAGAAACAATTCTGTATCATGCTCATATTATTGTTGCATGAGGTTGACACATCTTGAAACAAAAATATAATAATCATGTATCATGACCACAAATATAAATTATATCCTCTTCTTGCCTCACAGAATTAGACTAGACTAAGAACCTAACTACTGAACCCTGTTCCCAAACGTTGAAGAAAGCAGTTCGCTATTTTTGTTAATTACAAGTCAGATCAAAATATAATGTTTAATCCAACTGAAAAATCATGTGGAAGATCTGACCAAGTATTTTGTAGACAACTGCATGTACAAATACTATATCACATAATAACAGGTAGCTTTGACTACTTTTACAAATACTGAATTATGATAGGGTGAACATGATGCAGACGTACCATATAATATTCAAACAATAAGCAGATATGTCTGCATGAGATATTTGATGTATGGAGCATGAGATATTTGATGCATGGGGGGGTTGGGGTGGTTAAGGAGGAGCTTACTCATGATGAGCAGCCAGGCATGCAAGTAATAACTGGATTTGTGGCTGTCGTCCGTGCATTGCCGAGACAGAGCTTGGGGTAGGCTGTCTCCCTGTCATGACAAATCTCCATCAACCTGGGGTGGGCGGTTGCAAAGAAATCATCAAAGCCGCGTGGTCGATAGACGGCGGAGGCTGCGGCGTTGAAACATGATTGCGACGTCAAATGGAAAGGGCCAGGCACCCGCCTGACTTACTTGAGCACGTGCTTGGTTCAGTTCATGGCGACGGCAAGGCGGAGCGGATAGGAGATGAGAGGTATGTGGCGTCGGATGACGATGGAACAAGGTGACTGGCGCTCGCTCTGCTCGCTACAGATAGCAGCAATCCAGTCCATCATCATTACACACAAAAAAATGGTGTAAACCGAAATGGCCATGGGGGGAGCTGCTTATCGAGGAGATGGTCACGTTGACCTTGCTTCTCAACTCCATCAACACCGGATCCGCGCTACTCTCCTGACGCATCAGGTCATCCATCGAGGAATAACACCCGTCGCCCGCTAGATCTATGGTGCGACCGTCGTCGCATGGATTCGAGTGATTCGGTGAGAGACGTGGTCGTCGGTTTTGCTGCCGTGGGGGTGAGAGCACAGACAGTATAGTGGGTGAGGTGAAGGAGAGTGGAGAGGATGCCACCGCCGTCGGGTCAAGAGCGGTGGGAGTGGAGTGAGGTAGGGGGAGGAGAGTGGTTAGGTGTTTGTGTGACAGATCCACCGACGGTCGGAGTTGTGCGGCAGCCGGCTGGCCGATGTAGGCGGCATTCTTGCGGGGGAGGGGAGAAGTCGAGGGTTGGGATGCGGCGGGGGAGGGGAGAAGTGGATAGGAAAGTGGTTGTTGACACTCTCAACGCGCATGTGACAGATCCGGCAGGACGGTGGCGGCGCATGGGACAGATCCGGCGGGACGGCGGCGGCTGGCGGTCGGAGCTGCGCGGCTGGTGGATGCAGTCGGCGTTGCTGCGGGGGATGGGAGGAGTCAAGGCTTGGGATGCGGCGGGGGAGGGGAGAAGTGGAAAGGAAAGTAGGTGTGGAAGTGAGTTGGTGGAGGGGATAACTGAGTGTGGCTAGGGTTGCAATGCGGCGGGGGAGGGCAGACGGCTAGGGTTTTGTAGCCTGTCTTGTGGGTTGTTGGGTCGGGCTGTGATCCAGCTTGGGCCTGGCTGGGCCGGTGAGGCCAGCACGTGTGCCTGGCCCGTGTGATCCTGGCCGGGCCGTTACGTTTCTGGCCGGTCCATTTTATAATGTTATACAAAAATAATGTCATACAACAGTCATACAAAAATAATGTCCCTCACAAATAATGTCATACAAAGGTAATTGCTTTTATAGGAATTTTTTAGGGTGGCCCATTTTACCATTTATATTGTAATCCTATTTACCATTTGCCTGTTTTTTGCCGTTGGTTATCTAATTTTATGCTTACGTACAAATTGTGCTCGACGTTAGAAATGCTATCCTGACATTTGTACTAATTTATTAAAAGAAATCTTATATATTAAATGTATAGGAAACTCTTATAAAAAATAAAAAATATATATATGTTATTAAATATGATTAATAAAAATAATTCTGAATACTAATTGTATGACAGTAAAAGAGATAGTAAAAAATTATAATACTTTGTTGTAGAAGTTTTGTTTGCAAGTCTCTGTAATTTTTTTGGCTAATTTTTCATGTCCTATATAAGTAATTAGTTTGGCGTGTTTAAGCCGGCCCTGGCCATGCCGTTCCGGACCGGCCCATTTGTCCTGTTGTAGTTGTTATTAAGAGTTTACATATATATTTATAGTTTACACATTTCCCAGAAAAAAGGATGGGATATACACATTAAACATGGTTGATAAAAATATAAAATTTTGTGCTTTGTTATTTCTGGTTTGTTTGCAGTTTTGGATAAAAATGTTAAACTGAGGGTATCAACCAAAAATCAGATTAAAAACAAATATACTTTGTTATTTCTGGTTTGTTTGCATTTTTAAATTTTGTTGGACAATTTTGCATAGCCTATAAAAATAATTTAAAAACATTTAAGCAATTTCAGATGAATACTTACGTTTCCATGAACATTATAGAGAAAATAGTTGTGTTACTAAATTGATTTATTAGAACATTTTAATAATATAATGAAAAGATTATTTTATTTCATTGAAAATAGTTGTGTTAGTAAAATGATTTAAGCATCTAGATATTGTAATATAATTAAATGTATTTTTTATTTCGGATAAATTAGTTGTGTTATCACATTTAGTTATTTATATTTCAGTATATATATAAAGTGATGGGTTCAAACATACTCACTGATGTAATGATGACAGACCGCACTGAATCACCACGAGAAGAGGTGCATATGACTAACCTTCCCATACATTTATATTATAGATGATATTACGAAAGTTCTATTTTTTAATTTATTTGTTCTTTTAGAAATTAGGAGACATGTATATGGACTTTGGAGATGCACAGAAAAAATCCGTTGATGGCTCACTCGGGACGTCGTTGAAAGGGGATCAAAATTCACCTACATTTTTACAAAATAATAATGTTGAAGCGGTAATATATCATAACAAACCAAAAAAGGATGCCAATCTAAATATTATCCCACAAGGTATTTTTAAAAAAATTATCATCAATATTTTCTTTGTGATATTGCCTATTGTAGTCAGCTAAATTTGCTCATTTTGGAAACTAACTAGACTCACATTTGTATTATGTCTACAGACTATGTTTGTACCCCTAGAGATATTACAATCATCGAATCAATCATGTCTGTCCCCAAGAAAACCAAATTCGTGGACATTGGAGATGCCTTGTTATCAACAGATGATTTAGAATGCCTTTTGAAAGATGATATGTTCTTACATGATGGTGTAAGACCAGTTTTATAAACTTTGAAATTTATAGTATGAACAAAAATTAATAGCGTAAAATGTTAATTTAATTGAAACGTTGATTGCAGGTGATAAATGCTAACATATATTGCATGCTTGATCATGACCATCTACGAGACAGGGCAGGTGAAAAAGTGCACATTATTAGCATGTTTGTATCTGGCCAAATAAAAGAAGATGGTGAAAAAGACAAAGATCCATCAAAATATCGTCACATCGTACATCATGTTAATTCTTATCTGGATCAAGATATGGTTAGTGTCGTCTCTATAGCCATCCCTTTAATATTAATATCTAATGCTCACTCTGACCAGTATGATTTTTGCATCAGTTATTTATTCCGATTAATATGCCGGGCTACCATTGGTATCTAGCAGTCACCAATTCCAAAAAACGTGAGATTCAAGTATTGGACTCACTTGGTTCTCGGATGAAACACAATGACCTTGCTACTACGGTAACTATTTGTTTTTGCTCATCTTAAACGTTGTTTTGTTTGCCTTAATACCTAATACTTATCACATATAAAAAATTAGTTAATAGGACTCAAGAAGCGTCTAAAACTTGCAGAGCACAGTCTGGAGTTTAACAAAGATCATAGGTGGCCTGATCTCAACGTTACAAAATGGACCGTCGTAGAGCAGTTTAAAGAAGCAATACAAACTGATGGGTAAACACTTGTTACAATGGTTTCTTTATTACAATTATCTGAGTAAACTTCTAAAGCATTATTTCAATATATTATAGCGTGTCATGTGGTCTATTTATGCTAAATTATATGGAATATTGGACATCAAATGCACTATCTGACGAGTTCACCCAGGTATTTCATTTTTTACATTATCTGATTTTTTTATCTCGGAAATATTATTTTAATTTCTGTTATTTTTTAGGAGGATATGAAACACTTTAGACGAAAATTAATTATCATTTTGCTTGATTCGGAGCTTAATGAGCTAAAAGGATGTCCCATATACCATCAACCTGACGATAAAGAAAGTTTAGCTAATTCTGATGTCGAGATCCTGGATAATCCACATGACGTAGTGAAAGACAAATGTTCTGCCCCAGTAACTTTCATGCCCACAGACCAACATGAGTTACTTGCTGGCCTCTGCAACTACATAATGAAGGTCGATGATGTGGGGTTGTTGGAGTAAGTATCATGCGTTCCCATTAATATTGTGCTCATGTTTATTATCATTCTTCTTACCATCCAATTATTAGGGATGAATGGGTCCTTATCTCGACACCTGATCGAATGGGCTTAAGCCTTAAGAAACTTCAGTGCATACTTAACATGGATCAACCTATGGACAATGATTGCTTCAACACTGTCGTGTGTATACTGGCATGTGACGAGGGGGTATTGTTCATAGACCATCATATACACTACATGGATCTAAGGTTTTGTGTAAGTAATCGTTACTCTTCATTCTATGTGCCATTAGTATCACCATGTTGAAGCAATTATATTTTTTTACGTAGTCCATGATGCTAGAGTAAGCACGAGGTCAGAAGTTTTGTGATAAGGAGACTATTAAGAAGTTGTCATCATTATTTGATAGCTGGCCTAGGATGGACAACAACATCTCATCATGCAACATGGTAAGTAAAGTTTTTTCCGTTTTGTTATCATGGTTTATTGCTGTACCTAATACCTCCACTTGTAGATTTATCTTCCCTATGCATCCATTGGCCGGTACATATTGTATGTCATCGACAAAGAGGCACATCGTCTACATATTATGGACCCTATTCAAACATCACAATCGACAGAGGATAAAAATTTGAGGCATTCACTGAAATTAAAAAGTTTTGCAAGGGATTTCAAAGAAGCACTTGAAATCAAGATGCCTGGTTGGAATTATGATATATCTAAATGGCAACATTTATTTCCACTTTGTGTTCCTATGAGTATAGACGGGTAATGAATTCATAATAAAAATATTTATTTTTCTAATCACTATATTATTTATATTATTAATATAATAAATTGCAGGAATGTGTCTGGCTATTTTGTTTTTCGTTTTATGTTGTGGTGGAACGGTAAAGAATTGGTCAAGCCAGTTTGCACGGTGCGTATCGTTTATTGCATGACGTAAAACATTCTGCGTGAAAGTTTCATACTAAGGACATAATTGTTTGTGCAGGACGGGTACGGGATGAGGAAGAAATTTTTATTATACTTGCTGAAACATCGGGATAATGAAGCTAAAGGCAACTTTCCTGATATTGTGAAAGAAATTCTTAAGCGCATCATCTAGATATTGATATCTTGGTACTACATTTTAAGATCAAATATCGCTCAGTTTTGTCATGGACATGTCGTTATTTTACTTCTTGTTATCATTCTACATTGCAAAGACGGCTGAATTTCTTAAATTATTATGTTTATGTTATATTGTTTATACGTGTCATATGTCAAGAGCCCGTGGCAACGCACGAGCACTCTACTAGTTAATTTAGATGCTCTGCAGAGCTTTATGTTGTTAGATGAGAACTATGTATGTACTTTGGTTTTAATGTGATGATGAACTTCTATTAATTTGGTCACTTAATTATCTATTCATGATGTTCTGTAATGATTTTTGACACACTTAATTATATATAATGCACGCGGATGAACCGGCAATGGATGTACGGTTCAAGACACACCTCTGAGTACATTAAGGGCGTGCATGATTTTCTTGAAGTGGCTGAGGCAAACAAGCAGAATGGTTTTATGTGTTGTCCATGCCCTATATGTGGGAATACAAAGTCTTACTCTAACCGGAAAATCCTTCACACCCACCTGCTTTACAAGGGTTTCATGCCACACTATAATGTTTGGACGAGGCACGGAGAAATAGGGGTTATGATGGAAGACGGCGAAGAAGAAGAGTACGATGACAACTATGTGCCCCCTGAATATGGTGATGCTACTGAAGATCAAGAGGAACCAGATGATGTGCACGATGATGCTGCAACGGGCGAAGCTGCTGAAGATCAAGAGGAACCAGACAATGTGCCCGATGATGATGATCTCCGCAGGGTCATTGTCGATGCAAGGACGCAGTGCGAAAGTCAAAAGGAGAAGCTGAAGTTTGATCGCATGTTAGAGGATCACAAAAAAGGGTTGTACCCCAATTGCGAAGATGGCAACACAAAGCTCGGTACCGTACTGGAATTGTTGCAGTGGAAGGCAGAGAATGCTATACCTGACAAAGGATTTGAGAAGCTACTGAAAATATTGAAGAAGAAGCTTCCAAAGGATAACGAATTGCCCGACAGTACATACACAACAAAGAAGGTCGTATGCCCTCTAGGATTGGAGGTGCAGAAGATACATGCATGCCCTAATGACTGCATCCTCTACCGCGGTGCGTACAAGGATCTGAACGCATGCCTGGTATGTGGTGCATTATGGTATAAGATCAGACAAGATGATCCTGGTGATGTTGCCGGCGAGCCCCCCAGGAAGAGGGTTCCTGCGAAGGTGATGTGGTATGCTCCTATAATACCACGGTTGAAACGTATGTTCAGAAACGGAGAGCATGCCAAGTTGATGCGATGGCACAGTGAGGACCGTAAGAAAGACGGGAAGTTGAGAGCACCCGCTGACGGGTCGCAGTGGAGAAAAATCGAGAGAAAGTACTGGGATGAGTTTTCAAGTGACCCAAGAAACGTATGGTTTGCTTTAAGCGCGGATGGCATTAATCCTTTCGAGGAGCAGAGTAGCAATCACAGCACCTGCCCGTGACTCTATGTATGTATAACCTTCCTCCTTGGATGTGCATGAAGCGGAAGTTCATTATGATGCCAATTCTCATCAAAGGCCCTAAGCAACCCGGCAACGACATTGATGTGTACCTAAGGCCATTAGTTGAATAACTTTTACAACTGTGGAATGGAAATGGTGTAAGTACGTGGGATGAGCACAAACAAGAGGAATTTGACCTAAAGGCGTTGCTGTTTGTGACCATCAACGATTGGCCCGCTCTCAGTAACCTTTCAGGACAGAGAAACAAGGGATAGCACGCATGCACGCACTGTTTACTTGACACTGATAGTATATACCTGGGAAGCTGTAGGAAGAATGTGTACTTGGGCCATCGTCGATTTATTCCGACCAACCATGAATGTCGAAAGAAAGGCAAGCATTTCAAAGGCGAGGCAGATTACCGAAAGAAGCCCTCCATGCGTACCGGTGATCACGTACTTGCTATGGTCAATGATTTACACGTAATCTTTGGAAAGGGTCCCAACGCACTAGCTGTTCCGAATGACGTTGAGGGACACGCACCCATGTGGAAGAAGAAATCTATATTTTGGGACCTACCCTACTGGAAAGACCTAGAGGTTCGCTCTTCAATTGACGTGATGCATGTGACGAAGAACCTTTGCGTGAACCTGCTAGGCTTCTTGGGCGTGTATGGAAAGACAAAAGATACAGCTGAGGCACGGGAGGACCTGCAACGTTTGCACGAAAAAGACGGCATGCCTCCAAAGCAGTATGAAGGTCCTGCCAGCTATGCTCTTACCAAAGAAGAGAAGGAAATCTTCTTTGAATGCCTGCTTAGTATGAAGGTCCCGACTGGCTTCTCGTCGTATATAAAGGGAATAATAAATATGGCAAAGAAAAAGTTTCAGAACCTAAAGTCTCATGACTGCCACATGATTATAACGCAACTGCTTCTGGTTGCATTGAGGGGGCTTCTATCGGAAAACGTCCGATTAGCCATTGTGAAGCTATGTGCATTCCTCAATGCAATCTCTCAGAAGGTGATCGATCCAGAAATCATACCAAGGCTAAGGAGTGATGTGGTGCAATGTCTTGTCAGTTTCGAGCTGGTGTTCCCACCATCCTTCTTCAATATCATGACGCATATCCTAGTTCATCTAGTTGACGAGATTGTCATTCTGGGCCCCGTATTTCTACACAATATGTACCCCTTTGAGAGGTTCATGGGAGTCCTAAAGAAATATGTCCGTAACCGCGCTAGGCCAGAAGGAAGCATCTCCATGGGCCATCAAACAGAGGATGTCATCGGGTTTTGTGTTGACTTCATTCCTGGCCTTAAGAAGACAGGTCTCCCTAAATCGCGGTATGAGGGGAGACTGGCTGGAAAAGGCACGCTTGGAAGGGACTCAATAATATGCAGGGACGGATATTCTTGGTCTCAAGCACACTACATAGTTCTACAGAACTCTACCTTGGTGACCCCGTATGTCGATGAACACAAGAACAGTCTGCGCTCCAAACACCCGGAGCAGTGCGACGACTGGATTACATGTGAACACATCAGGACTTTCAGCAGTTGGTTGGAAACACGTCTCAGAGGTGACAACACTGTTTGTGATGAGCTGTACTTGTTGTCTAGGGGACCATCTTTGACTGTATTGATTTACAAAGGATACAAGATAAATGGGAATACATTTTACACGATTGACCAAGATCAAAAGAGCACCAACCAAAACAGCGGTGTCCGCTTTAATGCAACAACCGAGAGGGGAAAGGACACATATTATGGTTACATAGTGGACATATGGGAACTTGACTACGGACATGATTTTAAGGTCCCTTTGTTTAAGTGCAAATGGGTCAATCTGTTAGGAGGCGGGGTACAGGTAGACCCACAGTACGGAATGACAACAATGGATCTGAAAAATCTTGGGTACACTGACGAACCATTCGTCCTAGCCAATGATGTGGCACAGATTATCTATGTGAAGGACATGTCTACCAGACCGAGAAAAAGAAAAGATAAGGAAGCGAATACATCATACGATGAGCCAAAGCGCCACATAGTTCTTTCAGGAAAAAGGGACATCGTGGGAGTGGAGGGCTAAGACAGACATGTCTGAAGATTATGAAAAGTTTCATGAAATTCCTCCCTTCAAAGTCAAGGCTGACCCCAGCATCCTGATAAACGATGAAGATTATCCATGGTTACGGCGCAATAAGCAATGACACAAGCGAAGAAAAAGTAAAGACTTTCTCCCGCAACTATTATGATGATAGCATGCCAACTTTGTAATAGACGAGTATGATACCATTGTCCGTTTTGTACATGCACATGCTATGTGGGTGAATTTATGATACCATGCCAACTTTCAACTTTTTTAGAGTTCATTTGAAATGCTTTAATGTCTTATGGTTCGGCCCTCGTAATACCATTAATCCCGTTTCGCTCCTTGTCAACTATGTTCTCAAGAGGGCAACCACGTGGGCCATTGGTCCCGGTTCGTCTGGACCTTTTGGTCCTGGTTCCATGCACGAACCGGGACCAATGCGCCTCGCCCCTGGCCCATGACCAATCCTTCAAAGAATCCAAATTTTAACTATTCAAATTTCAAAACTAATGGCACTAACAGAAAGTTTATAATTTTTCTAAAACTAATGGCACTAACAGAAAGTTTATAATTTTGCTGACCTAAAAGCAAAAAAGAATTTAAAAATAAAGCAAAAAACAAAAGAAAATAAATAATGCAGAAAACAAAACAAAAAACTGGAAACAAAATAGAAATAGCAACAATAAGTATTTTGTTGTAAGTAGAAACAAAATAAAATAAATAAAGCAACAAAGAAAACAAAAAAAGTGTTTTCAAATTTGAAAACTAATGGCACTAACAGAAAGTTTATAGTTTTTCTAAAACTAAAAGCAAAAAAGAATTAAAAATAAAGAAAAAACAAAAGAAAATAAATAATGCAGAAAACAAAACAAAAAAACTAGAAAAAAATAAAAATAGCAACAATAAGTATTTTGTTGTAAGTAGAAACAAAATAAAACAAATAAAACAAGAAAGAAAACAACAAAAAAGTGTTTTCAAATTTGAAACTAATGGCACTAACAGAATGTTTATAATTTTTCTAAAACTAAAAGCAAAAAGAATTTAAAAACAAAGCAAAAAACAAAAGAAAATAAATAATGCAGAAAACAAAACAAAAAAACTAGAAAAAAATAAAAATAGCAACAATAAGTAAAGAAAAAAAGTGCCTCCTACTGGGCCCCACGGCCTGAATACGACTAGAAACCCTACCATGGGCCAGGATTCAGGCCCGCAGAAGGCCCAGCAGGTCCACAAGCACATAGAGACAGATTAGGCCCGAAAGCCTGCTTTAGAGAGGAGCTCGAGAGGGTTGGCGCATTGCACCTTATAAACAGGTGCGACCCTCTCTCAGCTAGCGAGGTGGGACTAAACTCCCACCAGCACGCCGTTGTGCAAGGCCATTGGTCCTGCTTGGTGGCACCAACCGGTACTAAAGGGGGGCATTGGTCCCGGTTCGTGGCAAAGGGGGGGCATTGGTCCCGGTTCCTGGCACCAACCGGGACTAATGCACCCCTTTAGTCCCGGTTGGTGCCACCAACCGGGACCAAAGGCCGCCGCTTCCCGCCCTTTGGGCTGCTGAAAAGAGGCCTTTGGTCCTGGTTGGTGGCACCAACCGGGACTAAAGGGGGCATTGGTCCCAGTTGGTGCCACGAACTGGGACCAATGTTCTTGCTATATATACAGCACTTAGCAGTTTCGACCAAATCCCCCACTTCTCCCCCGACGCCCCTGCTCCTCCTCGTCACTGTCGCCGCCCGACGCCCCTGCTCCACCTTGCCATCGCCGCCGCCACCGACGCCGTCAGGCTGCTCGCCTTCGCCGTCGCAGCCGCCCCCTATGAGCACAGCCTGCTCCCGCGCCCCTCCCATCCCGCGCCCCTGCGCGGCCTCCGCGCGCCGCCCCTGTCCTGCGCGGCCGCCGCACGCCGCCCCGCCGCCCTTGCCCTGCATTTTTCATAGCATTTTTTGTATTTTTTTGTGTATATGTGTTTGTATGTGTATATATGTGTACATGTTCATAGTATTTTTTCATAAGTGTATTCTTTGTTCATTGCATTTTTTCATATATATAATGTATATATGTATGTGGTAGCTATATGATGAATGGATGTGGCTATGTATGTATGAATATAATGATCATAGCATTTTTTTTGTTTATATATGTTTTTTCATATATGTATTAATTTTTTATTTAGGTTGTTAGTAGATATCGATTTTAGGTTAGTGCATTTTAGGTTAGTGTAGAGGAAAAAGTAAAATAAGGAAAAGGAAGAAAAGAGGAAGAAGGAAGAAGGAAGAAGAAGAAGAAGAAAAAGAAGGAGAGGAAAAAGGAAAATAGGAAGAAGAGGAGAAATAAATAAGAAGAGGAAAAAAGAAGAAAAAGAAGAGGAGAAGAAGAAAGGAATAGAGGAGAAGAAGAAAAAATAGAATTGAATTCTTATTTATTTCTCATCTTCTTCCTGTCCTCTTCTTCTCCTTTCTTCCTCTTCTTATTTTCCTTTTTCCTCTCCTTCTTTTTCTTCTTCTTCTTCTTCTTCCTTCTTCCTTCTTCCTCTTTTCTTCCTTTTCCTTATTTTCCTTTCTTGAGGGAGAAGAAGAAAAAGAAGAGGAGGAGAAGAAGAAAGGGATAGAGGAGAAAGAAGAAACTTCAACACGAGGGGGGGGGTACCGATACCCCCTCCCCGATAACATTATTTTCCCATGTATATGTATGTCGCGTCGTTGTCGATATAACCCCCTCCCGGATAACTTCGACATGAGGGGCGGTCGATATATATACCCCCTCTCGACCGTGATAACTTATACCACGGCAGCACCCCCCTCGGTCCTCTTGCTCGACCAAAACTCTCGAGGACACCCATACCCTAGAGAGAAAACGATGTTGGTCTCCTACCCCCTCCCGCCGCGCCCCTACCAGACAAATTAACTCTCTCGAGGCCACCCAAATTTACCAAGTTAAAAGAGCGTTGTCGTCGAGGCCACCCCAAACCCTTGAAGCGTTGTGTCGAGGCCACCCCAAACCCTTGAAGCGTTGTCTAGGCCACCCCAATCCCTAGAGAAGCAGCATCGAGGCCACTAACATGATTCCTTATTGTGATTAGCTAGCTAGTTCTACGTTTGCCACTAATATATATCCATTTGTACCATGTTTGAATAATAATTGACATGTTGTAAATATTTGCAGAAACTATGGAGCACTCCCGAGACGAAGCAACAGAAGCGATGTTGGGGGACATAATCGCACAAGGAAGTGATGTCGTTGCGTCATTTCTCAACGACACCGATGGTCAGGAAGGACTGGGTGAAGAAGAGGGCTATGTTCATGATGGCTTCGGCCCATTAATGTCGTTACAAGAAGAGGGCTATGTTCATGATGGCTCCGGTGACCCAATGGAGGTACAAGAAGGAGACCGTTCTGACTGCTCCGGTGACTGAACCGAGTCTGGCCAGGTATATATATATATATTGTTGGGGAACGTAGCAGAAATTCAAAATTTTCCTACGTATCACCAAGATCTATCTATGGAGAGACTAGCAACGAGTAGAAAGAAGAGTGCATCTACATACCCTTGTAGATCGCTAAGCGGAAGCGTTCAAGTGAACGGGGTTGATGGAGTCGTACTCGTCGTGATCCAAATCACCGAAGATCCTAGTGCCGAACGGACGGCACCTCCGCGTTCAACACACGTACAGCCCGGTGACGTCTCCCACGCCTTGATCCAGCAAGGAGAGAGGGAGAGGATGAGGAAGACTCCTTCCAGCAGCAGCACAACGACGTGGTGGTGGTGGAGGAGCGTGGCTATCCTGCAGGGCTTCGCCAAGCACCACAGAAGAGGAGGGAGAGAGAGACGCAGGGCTGCACCAAGAGAGATCTAATCGCGTATTGTGGGCAGCCCTATGGCCTCATATATATAGGGGAAGGGGAGGACTGCGCCCCCTCTAGGGTTCCCACCCCTAGGGGTGGCGGCCAGCCCTAGATGGGAACCAAAGGGGCGGCCAAGAGGGGAGAGAGGGGAAGGAGCCCACTAGGTGGGCCTTAAGGCCCAACTGGACTAGGGTTTGCCCCCTCCCACTCTTCCTTGCGCCTTGGGCCCCTTGTGGGGGGCGCACCAGCCCTCCTAGGGGCTGGTCCCCTCCCACACTTGGCCCACGCAGCCTTCTGGGGTTGGTGGCCCCACTTGGTGGACCCCCGGGACCCTCCCGGTGGTCCCGGTACGTTACCGATAAACCCCGAAACTCTTCCGGTGTCCAAAACAGGACTTCCCATATATAAATCTTTACCTCCGGACCATTCCGGAACTCCTCGTGACGTCCGGGATCTCATCCGGGACTCCGAACAACATTCGGTAACCACATACTAACTTCCTTTATAACCCTAGCGTCATCGAACCTTAAGTGTGTAGACCCTACGGGTTCGGGAGACATGCAGACATGACCGAGACGTTCTCCGGTCAATAACCAACAGCGGGATCTGGATACTCATGTTGGCTCCCACATGTTCCACGATGATCTCATCGGATGAACCACGATGTCAAGGACTTAATCAATCCCGTATACAATTCCCTTTGTCTATCGGTACGATACTTGCCCGAGATTCGATCGTCGGTATCCCGATACCTTGTTCAATCTCGTTACCGGCAAGTCTCTTTACTCATTCCGTAACACATCATCCCGTGATCAACTCCTTGATCACATTGTGCACATTATGATGATGTCTACCGAGTGGGCCCAGAGATACCTTTCCGTTTACACGGAGTGACAAATCCCAGTCTCGATTCGTGCCAACCCAACAGACACTTTCAGAGATACCCGTAGTGTACCTTTATAGCCACCCAGTTACGTTGTGACGTTTGGCACACCCAAAGCACTCCTACGGCATCCGGGAGTTGCACAATCTCATGGTCTAAGTAAATGATACTTGACATTAGCAAAGCTTTAGCATACGAACTACACGATCTAGTGCTATGCTTAGGATTGGGTCTTGTCCATCACATCATTCTCCTAATGATGTGATCCCGTTATCAACGACATCCAATGTCCATGGTCAGGAAACCGTAACCATCTATTGATCAACGAGCTAGTCAACTAGAGGCTTACTAGGGACATGGTGTTGTCTATGTATCCACACATGTATCTGAGTTTCCTATCAATACAATTCTAGCATGGATAATAAACGATTATCATGAACAAGGAAATATAATAATAATCAATTTATTATTGCCTCTAGAGCATATTTCCAACAGTCTCCCACTTGCACTAGAGTCAATAATCTAGTTCACATCGCCATGTGATTAACACTCACAGGTCACATCGCCATGTGACTAACACCCAAGAGTTTACTAGAGTCAGTAGTCTAGATCACATCACTATGTGATTAACACTCAATGAGTTCTAGGTTTGATCATGTTGCTTGTGAGAGAGGTTTTAGTCAACGGGTCTGAACCTTTCAGATCCGTGTGCGCTTTACAAGTCTCTATGTCATCTCCTAGATGCAGCTACCACGCTCTATTTGGAGCTATTCCAAATAACTGTTCTACTTGGAGCTATTCTAAATTGTTGCTCCATTATACGTATCCGGTATCTCTACTCAGAGCTATCCGGATAGGTGTTAAGCTTGCATCGACGTACCCCTTTACGACGAACTCTTTTACCACCTCCATAATCGAGAAAAATTCCTTAGTCCACTGGTTACTAAGGATAACTTTGACCGCTGTCCTGTGATCCATTCTTGGATCACTCTTGTACCCCTTGACTGACTCATGGCAAGGCACACTTCAGGTGCGGTACACAGCATAGCATACTGTAGAGCCTACGTCTTAAGCATAGGGGACGACCTTTGTCCTTTCTCTCTATTCTGCCGTGGTCGAGCTTTAAGTCTTAACTTCATACCTTACAACTCAGGCAAGAACTCCTTCTTTGACTGATCCATCTTGAACACCTTCAAGATCACGTCAAGGTATGTGCTCATTTGAAAGTACCATTAAGCATTTTGATCTATCCTTATAGATCTTGATGTTCAATGTTCAAGTAGCTTAATCCAGGCTTTCCATTGAAAAACACTTTTCAAATAACCCTATATGCTTTCTTAGAAATTCTACATTATTTTTGATCAACAATATGTCAACAACATATACTCATCAGAAATTCTATAGTGCTCCCACTCACTTCTTTGGAAATACAAGTTTCTCATAAACTTTGTATACACCAAAATCTTTGATCATCTTATCAAAGCATACATTCCAACTCCGAGATGCTTACTCCAGTCCTTAGAAGGAGCTTTGCATACTTATTAGCATATTTCAGGATTGACAAAACCTTCTGGTTGTATCACACACAACCTTTCCTCATAAATCGTCGAGGAAACAATGTTTTGACATCCTATCTGCAAGATTTCATAAATAGTGCAGTAACTGCTAATATAATTCCAACAGACTTTTAGCATCGCTACAGGTGAGAAAGTCTCATCGTAGTCAACTCCTTGAACTTGTCGAAACCATCTTAATGACAAGTCGAGCTTTCTTAAATGGTGACATTTACCATCATTGTCCGTCTTCCCTTTTAAAATCCATCTGTACTCAACAGCCTTACGACCATCAAGTAGTTCTTCCAAAGTCTACACTTTGTTTTCATACATGGATCCTCTCTCGGATTTTATGGCCTCGAGCCATTTATCGGAATCCGGGCCCACCATCGCTTCTCCATAGCTCGTAGGTTCATTGTTGTCTAGCAACATGACTTCCAAGACAGGATTATGTACCACTCAGAAGTAGTACGCATCCTTGTCATCCTACGAGGTTTTGGGAGTGACTTGATCCGAAGTCTCGTGATCAATATCATAAGCTTCCACTTCAATTGGTGTAGGTGCCACAGGAACAATTTCCTGTGCCCTGCCATACACTAGTTGAAGAGATGGTTCAATAACCTCATCAAGTTTCCACTATCCTCCCACTCAATTCTTTCGAGAGAAACTTTTCCTCGAGAAAGGACCCGATTCTAGAAACAATCCCTTATTGCTTTCGGATCTAAGACAGGAGGTATACCCAACTGTTTTGGGTGTCCTATGAAGATGCATTTATCCGCTTTGGGTTCGAGCTTATCAGCCTGAAACTTTTCACATAAGCGTCGCAGCCCCAAACCTTTTAAGAAATGACAGCTTAGGTTTCTCTAAACCATAGTTCATACGGTGTCATCTCATCGGAATTACGTGGTGCCCTATTTAAAGTGAATGTGGTTGTCTCTAATGCCTAACCCATAAACTATTGTGGTAATTCAATAAGAGACATCATGGTATGCATCATATCCAATAGGGTGCAGTTATGATGTTCGGACACACCATCACACTATGGTGTTCCAGGCTGTATTGGTTGTGAAACAATTTCCACAATGTCTTAATTCTGTGCCAAACTCGTAATTCAGATATTCATCTCTATGATCATATCATAGATACTTTATCCTCTCGTCACGACGATCTTTAAACTTCACCCTGAAATTACTTGAACCTTTCAATAATTCAAACTCGTGATTCATCAAGTAAATATACTCAACAAAATCATCTGTGAAGTAAGAACATAACGATATCCACTACATGCCTCAGCACTCATTGGACTGCACACATCAAAATGCATTACTTCCAACAAGTTGCTTTCTAGTTCCATTTTACTGAAACCGAGGCTTTCAGTCATCTTGCCCATGTGGTATGATTTACATGTCTCAAGTGATTCAAAATCAAGTGAGTCCAAACGGTCCATTTGCATGGAGTTTATTCATGCATATACACCAATAGACATGGTTCGCACGCCTCAAACTTTTCAAAAATGAGTGAGCCCAAAGATCCATCAACATGGAGCTTCCTCATGCGTTTTATACCGATATGACTTACGTGGCAGTGCCACAAGTAGGTGGTACTATCATTACTATCTTTTGGCATGAACATGTGTATCACTACGATCGAGATTCAATAAACCATTCATTTTAGGTGTAAGACCATTGAAGGTATTATTCAAATAAACAGAGTAACCATTATTCTCCTTAAATGAATAACCGTATTGAGATGGACATAATCCAATCATGTCTATGCTCAACGCAAACACCAATCTCGATGGTAGAGGGAGCGTACGATATTTGATCAACCTTGGAAATACTTCCAACACATATCGTTATCTCACCTTTAGCTAGTCTCCGTTTATTCCGCAGCTTTTATTTCGAGTTACTAACACTTAGCAACCGAACCGGTATCTAATACCCTGGTGCTAGTAGGAGTACTAGTAAAGTACACATTAACATAATGTATATCCAATATACTTCTATCGACCTTGCCAGCCTTCTTATCTACCAAGTATCTAGGGTAATTCTGCTCCAGTGGTTGTTCCCCTCACTACAGAAGCACTTAGTCTCGGGTTTGGGTTCAACCTTGGGTTTCTTCATTGGAGCAGCAGCTGAATTGCTGTTTCATGAAGTATCCCTTTGTGCCCTTGCCCTTCTTGAAACTATTGGTTTTACCAACCATCAACAATTGATGCTCCTTCTTGATTTCTACTTTCGTGGTGTCAAACATCGCGAATAACTCAAGGATCATCATATATGTTCCTGATATATTATAGTTCATCACGAAGCTCTAGCAGCTTGGTGGTAATGACTTCGGAGAAACATCATTGTCTCATCTGGAAGATCAACTCCCACTCGATTCAAATGATTGTTGTACTCAGACAATCTGAGCACAAGCTCAACAATTGAGCTTTTCTCCTTAGTTTGCAGGCTAAGAAAATTGTCGGAGGTCTTATACCTCTTGACATGGGCACGAGCCTGAAATCCCAATTTCAGCCCTCAAAACATCTCATATGTTTCGCGACGTTTCAAAACGTCTTCGGTGCCTCAACTCTAAACCGTTTAACTGAACTATCATGTAGTTATCAAAACGTGTATGTCTGATGTTCGCAACATCTACAGACGACGTTCGAGGTTCAGCACACTGAGCGGTGCATTAAGGACATAAGCCTTCTATGAAGCAATGAGGACAATCCTCAGTTTACGGACCTAGTCCGCATAATTGCTACTATCAACTTTCAACTAATTTTTCTCTAGGAACATATCTAAACAGTAGAACTATAGCGTGAGCTACGACATAATTTGCAAAATCCTTTTGACTATGTTCAGGATAATTATGTTCATCTTATGAACTCCCACTCAGATAGACATCCCTCTAGTCATCTAAGTGATTACATGATCCGAGTCAACTAGGCCATGTCCGATCATCACGTGAGACGGACTAGTCAACATCGGTGAACATCTTCATGTTGATCGTATCTTCTATACGACTCATGCTCGACCTTTCGGTCTTCTGTGTTCCGAGGCCATGTCTGTACATGCTAGGCTCGTCAAGTCAACCTAAGTGTTTGCATGTGTTCCGAGGCCATGTCTGTACATGCTAGGCTCGTGAACACCCGTTGTATGTGAACGTTAGAATCTATCACACCCGATCATCACGTGGTGCTTCGAAACGACGAACTGTAGCAACGGTGCACAGTTAGGGGAGAACACTTCTTGAAATTTTAATGAGGGATCATCTTATTTACTACCGTCGTTCTAAGCAAATAAGATGTATAAACATGATAAACATCACATGCAATCAAATAGTGACATGATATGGCCATCATCACTTTGCTCCTTTTGATCTCCATCTTCGGGGCTCCATGATCATCATCGTCACCGGCATGACACCATGATCTCCATCATCATGATCTCCATCATCGTGTCTTCATGAAGTTGCCTCGCCATCTATTACTTCTACTACTATGGCTAACGGTTAGCAATAAAGTAAAGTAATTACATGACGTTTAAGTTGACACGCAGGTCATAAATAAATAAAGACAACTCCTATGGCTCCTGCCGGTTGTCATACTCATCGACATGCAAGTCGTGATTCCTATTACAAGAACATGATCAATCTCATACATCACATATATCATTCATCACATCCTTTGGCCATATCACATCACATAGCATACCCTGCAAAAACAAGTTAGACGTCCTCTAATTGTTGTTTGCATGTTTTACGTGGCTGCTATGGGTTTCTAGCAAGAACGTTTCTTACCTACGCAAAGACCACAACGTGATATGCCAATTGCTATTTACCCTTCATAAGGACCCTTTTCATCGAATCCGATCCGACTAAAGTGGGAGAGACAGACACCCGCTAGCCACCTTATGCAACTAGTGCATGTCAGTCGGTGGAACCAGTCTCACGTAAGAGTACGTGTAAGGTCGGTCCGGGCCGCTTCATCCCACGATGCCGCCGAATCAAGATAAGACTAGTAATGGCAAGCATATTGAACAAAATCAACGCCCACAACTACTTTGTGTTCTACTCGTGCATAGAATCTACGCAATAGACCTAGCTCATGATGCCACTGTTGGAGAACGTAGCAGAAATTCAAAATTTTCCTACGTATCACCAAGATCTATCTATGGAGAGACTAGCAACGAGTAGAAAGAAGAGTGCATCTACATACCCTTGTAGATCGCTAAGCGGAAGCGTTCAAGTGAACGGGGTTGATGGAGTCGTACTCGTCGTGATCCAAATCACCGAAGATCCTAGTGCCGAACGGACGGCACCTCCGCGTTCAACACACGTACAGCCCGGTGACGTCTCCCACGCCTTGATCCAGCAAGGAGAGAGGGAGAGGATGAGGAAGACTCCTTCCAGCAGCAGCACAACGGCGTGGTGGTGGTGGAGGAGCGTGGCTATCCTGCAGGGCTTCGCCAGGCACCACAGAAGAGGAGGGAGAGAGAGACGCAGGGCTGCACCAAGAGAGATCTAATCGCGTATTGTGGGCAGCCCTATGGCCTCATATATATAGGGGAAGGGGAGGGCTGCGCCCCCTCTAGGGTTCCCACCCCTAGGGGTGGCGGCCAGCCCTAGATGGGAACCAAAGGGGCGGCCAAGAGGGGAGAGAGGGGAAGGAGCCCACTAGGTGGGCCTTAAGGCCCAACTGGACTAGGGTTTGCCCCCTCCCACTCTTCCTTGCGCCTTGGGCCCCTTGTGGGGGGCGCACCAGCCCTCCTAGGGGCTGGTCCCCTCCCACACTTGGCCCACGCAGCCTTCTGGGGTTGGTGGCCCCACTTGGTGGACCCCCGGGACCCTCCCGGTGGTCCCGGTACGTTACCGATAAACCCCGAAACTCTTCCGGTGTCCAAAACAGGACTTCCCATATATAAATCTTTACCTCCGGACCATTCCGGAACTCCTCGTGACGTCCGGGATCTCATCCGGGACTCCGAACAACATTCGGTAACCACATACTAACTTCCTTTATAACCCTAGCGTCATCGAACCTTAAGTGTGTAGACCCTACGGGTTCGGGAGACATGCAGACATGACCGAGACGTTCTCCGGTCAATAACCAACAGCGGGATCTGGATACCCATGTTGGCTCCCACATGTTCCACGATGATCTCATCGGATGAACCACGATGTCAAGGACTTAATCAATCCCGTATACAATTCCCTTTGTCTATCGGTACGATACTTGCCCGAGATTCGATCGTCGGTATCCCGATACCTTGTTCAATCTCGTTACCGGCAAGTCTCTTTACTCGTTCCGTAACACATCATCCCGTGATCAACTCCTTGATCACATTGTGCACATTATGATGATGTCCTACCGAGTGGGCCCAGAGATACCTTTCCGTTTACACGGAGTGACAAATCCCAGTCTCGATTCGTGCCAACCCAACAGACACTTTCAGAGATACCCGTAGTGTACCTTTATAGCCACCCAGTTACGTTGTGACGTTTGGCACACCCAAAGCACTCCTACGGCATCCGGGAGTTGCACAATCTCATGGTCTAAGGAAATGATACTTGACATTAGCAAAGCTTTAGCATACGAACTACACGATCTAGTGCTATGCTTAGGATTGGGTCTTGTCCATCACATCATTCTCCTAATGATGTGATCCCGTTATCAACGACATCCAATGTCCATGGTCAGGAAACCGTAACCATCTATTGATCAACGAGCTAGTCAACTAGAGGCTTACTAGGGACATGGTGTTGTCTATGTATCCACACATGTATCTGAGTTTCCTATCAATACAATTCTAGCATGGATAATAAACGATTATCATGAACAAGGAAATATAATAATAATCAATTTATTATTGCCTCTAGAGCATATTTCCAACATATATATATATATATATATATATTAGTTAAGCCCGTGCTGACTAGTTAATTGATGCATTCATTGTTTTGGTATATGTACACATATTAATTAACTCTCGTCTTTCTTCCTTTTTCTAGCCCTCCAGATCGAGCACAACTTCGGTAAGGAGATGAGGCCCGAAGAAAAAGTTGAGCTCGGATGAAAGGTTTGAGATCACAGCAATCACGCCCGATGGCGAACCGATTGAACCCATCCGGACAAAGAATGCATTTTCTGCTCAGTGCGGGGTTCTTGTTAGGGACAAGATCCCGATCAGCATCCAGCAATGGTATAAGCCTAAGGAGGAAGACCCTGAGGTGTCTTATGTCAATTATATGCAAAAAGATGATCTTTGGACTCAGCTGAAGGCAAATTTCACCCTACCGCCAGAGGAGGATCCGGAGAAGCCAGTTAAAGAGCAATTAATCAAGTCTTGTCCTCTTAAGGAGATGGCAACCCTATTCAGGGGGTGGAGGAAAGAGCTGAACAAGTTTGTCGACAAAGAAGAGACACCGGAATTCATCGGCAAATATGAGAAGATCAAAGATCACTGGCCGGCATTTGTGGCCCACAAGACATCGGAAAAGAGTAAGAAGATGTCGGCGACAAACAAGCAAAATGCTGCGAAGAAGCAGTTTCACCATCGCACGGGGTCAGGTGGCTACCTCAAAGCCCGGCCTAAGTGGTCCAAGGCTGAGAATGATCTTCTTGATAAAGTGATCGAACCAGAGACAATGAACTGGCCAGACCGTTGCCGGACTTGGCTCTTCGGGGCTGGTGGAACCTTGGACCCTATATCAGGGAAGTGCCGTTGGACGGACGAGCAACTGAAAATACCAGTCACCAAGCTTCGGCACTATATCGATGCAGCGCAGAAAGGGACGTTCGTTCCAGACAGAGAGAAGGACGAGCTCACAATGGCCCTTGGGAATCCTGAGCACCCTGGACGGACACGAGGCACGCCAGGCTCCATTCCGTGGAAGGTTGGTTTTCCGGACGCAGGGGGTTACAAAACCCAGGAGAGGAGGAAGAAACTGGAGCAGGGCCAACTGCAGGCGCTGCACGAAAGGGTAATGGGGCTAAAGGAACGAGAAGCAGATCGCAGCAAATGACCTGCCGAAGCTACCCCGCCATCTCAGCGGAGAAGCAGTGTAGCTTCCACCGAGCTGCTTCAGCCGGAGCATGTCTTGACGGCTCCTGCCAGCTATCCCGTGGATGCTATCACGGAGTCTCAAAATTGCCACATTATGACGCGATGGATGAATTTGAAGGTCAAGGCGGCTATTGGCTCTGTTTATCCTACTGAACCCGGCGCAACTTTTCACTGCCGACCGATTCCAGAAGGATATGCTAGGGTGATGGTGGATGAAATAACGGAGGGATTTGAGGACCTCCAGCTTGACCACCCTACCGGTGAAGGGGAGACTAGGCTGGGTTCTGCTCTGAAGACTTCATGCCTATGGCGGAAGAAGCTCATCAACCTTCCGAACTGGACGCCTCCGCCTCCTCCTCCTCCTCCGGCGAGTCAGGGCACTCCGCCTCCTCCACCGCCTCCTCCTCCTCCGACGAGTGACGATCAGGGCACTGGGCCTCCTTCTTCGGCGCGTGGCGGCACTCCGCCTCCTTCTCCACCTGCGCCGGCGCGCCCGAGCAGCCAGCAGCCTCCTCCTTCTCCGCCTCGCCGGCAAGGGCGGAAGAGACCCGCCGCCGCCCCGGCTGCTCCGATGCGTCGTAGTCCTTCTCCTCCGCCTCGTAAGCAAGCATGAAAGAAGACAGACACCACAGCCACTCCGTCTGCTCCGACGTCTAGCAGTACAGCCAGAGGCGGGAGGCAATACAGATACGGTCCACCTCTCAAGCCTCTAGAGAAGTTACCGTACGAGAGGACCGAGGAAGAAAACGCGACGATCATGCGGACCCACGTGAAGGACTTCTTTGAAGGGGTGAAAGCAAAGAGACATCCACCTCCGGAGGAGAAGGTAGATCCGGTGAAAGCAAAGCGCACTCTCGATGCCCTGAGGAAACCAGCAAAGTCTCCGCCGAGAACCAACTATGCGCGCATTACTGAACAGACATATCTCCAAGTGGAGCGGTCGGGAAGTACTGTCACACATCAAAGGTCAAGAGAACGAGCAGCTGCAAAAAAAATTGAGCAACAATCGTGCCCCCCGCTCAATGTGTCTAGCGGCGACATCATCGCTAATGCTCCGGGGATGGTGGCCGGTTATGGCAATCTATCAGATTACCTGCCTGACGATCAACTTCCTGATTTCATGGAGGTGGACGAACACAGATACGAGTACGGGAAGCCTCTCGTCAAAGATGAAAAATCTCTAACAACGATGATGCGAAGATTCCATAATTGGTACATGAAAACCTGCAGAGAGTCTGGGGGGACGAATAGTTTGTATCTGAACATTAAAGAGGAGCACGACCTCGTTGGAACTGATCTGTTGGCTGTTCCATTTGAGGAGTTCTTCGCGTTCTTCAATCAAAAGGCCCTCGATAAATTAACGGTCTTTTGCTACTGTCTGTAAGTACTATTTCTGTCATTAAGTCTCTATATATAGCTCGGCTCTTTCATTGCATGTATTTATAATTAATTATCCTCAATATATTATGCAGATTGAAGATCGTCGAGTGCAGAAAACAAGAAATGTATGATATTGGGTTCATTAACACAAATATCATAGATGATATTCAGGTTAAAAAGCACGTCGAAGAGTCGGGCCAACTTGCTACAATCGTTGATCAAAAATCAAAACAAAGATACCATACTCTTTCCTTACAACTTCAAGTGAGTGTTACTGTTGTGTGCATATTTGGTTTCCCTTATTACTCGAGCGAGGTTATAGTAATGTAATTGATGAGTTATGCATGCGTGTGCAGCTACCACTATGTTCTTCTGGAGATTAAGCTTGAGTGAGGACTAGTAACCGTCTTAGACTCGAGATGGAGAGATCCCGGAACCTATGCGGACATGACTGAATTGCTCAACAAGTAAGTTCAATTGATCATTATCGCACCATATCGGCAACTTTTTGTTCATTTCCTGATATCTCAAGTAATAATTATTATTTTCTTTGTCTTGCAGGGTTTGGAAACAGTTCACCGCAGAAGCTCCGGGACTGCCGAAGGAGCTGCGATATACATACCCGAAAGTAAGTACTACTGGCTAGCTAGTTGCACGCATCTCCCGTTGATTCTATAGCTATACTTTCATCAATGCCATTTATAATGCTTCATTATCAGTTTGATTGACCTCTATTTCTCGTAAAGTGCTTGTGGCAGGAATAAGGGAATGATTTCTATGGATACTACGTGTGCGAGTTCATCTACAACGTGACTTTTAAAAATAAGCGGGGCTACTCTAAAAGACAATATGAAGTGCGTAAGCAATAATATTCACAATTTCATTTTATTACACCATCATTTCTATTGAGTTTCATTCATATATATGTATTAATTAACCCCCTTCTTCAAATTAGACGTGGCAGATGCGGAATGAACTCCTAGAACAAGATCGCATGAAAGCAATTCAAGAGGAATTGGCGGGATTCTTTCTTGACCACATCATCAATAAAGCCGGAGAATACCATGTGGAAGTTGATTTCAATTGCTAGGGGATTGTAATTAAGAGATCTTACATATTGTATATGTGTGTAGCCAGTAGCGTCGGATAGATAATACGAAAACTTGTTGTTCGACCAATCTCTCGGAGAAGGAGAGGTCGATCGATCACTTCTCTCGGTATGCATGACGAACTTCTGTACTTAATGGTTCCCTTCATTTTCTTACTAGCTAGCGTGTCGAGGGCCTCTCTATGTATAGTATGTAGCGTCGACCAAGCACGGACATAAGAGAGGACACTTCTCTCTATTAATTAGCTAGCTAATACAATATATGAAACACCTAAATTAACCCCCCAAAACCCCCAACCCCCCCTCCCTTTCAAAAAAAACAAAAACCCCAGCCACTGAAATGCTGATGCATGGATGCCTTTTGGTCCCGGTTGGTGCCACCAACCGGGACCAAAGGCCCCCCTGCCTGGGCTCGGCGCACCGGCCACGTGGAGGCCCATCTGTCCCGGTTCGTGTTAGAACCGGGACTAAAGGGGGGAGGTATTAGTAACGACCCATTAGTCCCGATTCATGAACCGGGACTAAAGGCCCTTACGAATCAGGACAAATGCCCCCTTTTCTACTAGTGTACCATTTACTTTTTAAACAGATGCATCAGGTGAAGGTATTGGTTCTGTCCTCATGCAACAAGGCAGACCAATTGCTAGAAAAGGAAATGTTGTCATGCAAAACAGGGGTTGTCAAAGAAATAATCAAGTGGTCAGAATAGGATTCTTACCAATTAAATCTGAATGTAGATGCATTATATGATAGTTAAGAAGGAGATGAGTCGATGGGTGGTGTTTTAAGAGATCAGTATGGCAACTTTGTGTCAATTCGGTAAATTACCATTATATTCCAAATGCATCATCTGCCTGCTTGATGGATTCGGTGGCAATGAAAGAAGGCCTATCTTTGGTAGCACCTGTAGGCTATCATCAAATTATTGTAGAATGGGATTGCTTACAAGTTGTTCAAGCTTTTACTCGAGGTAACACATGGTGGAATGAAGGATCACGTATTATTGCTGATAGTTTTGATCTAGTTCTGGAGATAGGAACTGCGCATTTTCTCACTGTCCTCGGGAAGCCAATGGTGTCGCACATGAGATCGCTAGAAATAGCTATGAGAATCATCTATCTTGTATTTGGGTTGATTACCCCACTTCTTTCATTCATGTATCCCTTGTGAACGATGTAAGTTTGCTTAATCAATAAAGCATGCCGTGATGGAATCAGATAATGAATCTATGTTTTAGCTATACTAGTGGGTTTTTTCTTCTATCTATTCGAATCAGAAAATGAATCAGATTCTAAAACCACCATCCAACAAGAAAATATATGCTAGATCCCTAGCTACAATCCTACATGTACGCAAAACATTATGGCTGGGCCAGTACATGAGTAGAAATACCTCATCAATACGTGAAGAAAATGATTCAGATTCAAAAACCACCATTCATTATGCAAGAAAATCTATGCTAGATCCTTTCAACTAGCACGCCCATATGAAATTGATGCTCGTGTACTTAACAAAAAAAACCCAATGCCATGAAAAAACAGAGTACTTAGAGGAAATATAAATCTAATAAAATCATATTAGTACCTCAGATAGCTCGTCGATGACGTCCTCGTCGTAGTCGCTGCCCTTCCTGGGATCCACAGCCATCTTGAACTCTATTTCCTCCATGTCGTTCCCCTTGTAGAACTCCTCCTCGATTTTGTCATAGAGCTCGCGCTTCAGCCTCGCCTTCTGCTCGTCCAGATCTTCATCGACCTTCTCCTGCATAAGCTCGCCGTTGGGTAGCTCGCCGGCTAGGATGACAGCGGGAGGAGGCACAGTAGTTGCTACACCGCCACCGTCACCGCTACGGCGGTCTCAGCCGCTACAACTGCGGCCGCAGCCACGACAGCAGACTGCTCTCCACCGATGGTTGCCTCCGGCTCGTCCATCGCATCTTCACGGCCGCGCTTCATCAGCGGTCGACGAGAGGACGAGGGACGTGTTGGAAGGGAGGAGAGGAGTGGAGTGGTGAGGAAGGGAGGAGGGTTTGGGAGAGGACGAGTTGGTATGGCTGGAGTGGGAGAGGACGAGGGTTTTCTACCCGATTTGTGGAAGAAAATGAATGCGGCTGCCTCTTGGAGTTACCGAGGGGTCGAGGGGGGGTGATTTGTCTCACCTACCAGGGCCTTCCACAGTGAGGACGCGTGGGGTTTGCCCCATGCCATGCACCTCGCGTGCGGTTTGCCCCGCGCCGCCCTTCAAACTGCTGACACGTGGACACCAGCAGTGGTTACACATGATAGATATGGTAAATGAATTTCTTAAATCCGAGGGCACGTAATTTGTATCAAAATGCATCATCAGCTTAGCGGTAACACCCTCACGATCACATACTAATGCCCTTGGTTCGAAACTCCGTCGTGCAGTTTAGTTCCCTCTTTTTTGCCTATGTGGTTTTTACATGTGGATCCCACATGTCATTCACACACACGGAGAACACGTACAAACAAACTTGCCAGACATGATGTAAATGGACCCAAAAAAATTCTACTTCTTTGTATCATTCTTGTATGGATTTGTATGGATTTTCTAGTACGATTAAGTGCTTAAAATACTTCTCGGAGGTGATGCGACAAGCACACGTTGTCGATCCATTGGGGTGGCCATGCCCACAACAAGGAAAAATTTGGTGTCATTCTTAACATGGCCAAAAATTCACCTCCTTCACTAGCGGCCGTTCGGGTAGGAGGTAAGGGTCCGTGTGGAAGGACGGTTTTTTCTCGACATGCTTCAAATGGACCTATATTCTTTCTACACCCTTGTACCAACATGAGAAGCATCCATGACTAGTTCCATTGATTTTCGATGTTTTTATTATTTTTCTAGGGTTATCACGATGATAAAACCCTAAAATATTTCCCACCAGCGCCACCCTTCCCTCTGATCACTCTGACTAGCATGTACTTAACTTAGCATCAAGGCCATGAAAACAGGAATCAGAACCATATTAGATTTTGATCCCACACATACAAAACAGAAACACAAATCACAGATTGCAGGTACTACGATTATCTGAGTGAACTTCTAATGCATAACAACTTCTGGTATTCAAATACATCACATGAAATACTGAGACAACTAGAAATGCAAAACAGCTTCTGATGTTGAGATTGAGCAAGGGATTTTAATTGTGAGGCGCAGCATCTTCAACAACCTATCCATGATTCCACCTGTAGCATATAAGTAACTGAAAAATTTAGATTGAATACAGTTGGTATTGGAAAAATGATAGTATGGTAATTTGAAGATGCCAAGGAAATCTGTCACAACAACTGTAGGAGGATACAAATTTGAATACAAAGTTCATAGAAGTCAATGTTGAATTAATAAGACCTTTGCAAGATGCAAAATCACTGCTGTGATGAGAGTAAATAGCATGTAGGCCATAGCACATGCAAGAAGCACTTACAGGAAGTGAAGCAAAAGGTTGTACAGCACGGCAACATGAGTAAGTCAACATCCCTACTAAAATTATTTCACTGCTTATGTCTAGTTTTTTTCTTGAATCATTAGGAAGCCCTAAATATTTTGATGCAAGATCACCGACAGGGCACTAAAGAAATATTTCAATGTCTACATCTCTCTACTGAAAGTGCGTTACTAAAATATTTCAGTGGCTACGTGTGTGTGTACTGAAACAACACCACTGAAATATTTCAATTGCTACATGCGTGTACTGAAACAGCACCACTGAAATATTTTAGTTGGTACATGTGTGTACTGAAAGTGAACCGCTGAAATATTTTAGTGGATACGTGCATGTACTGAAAGTGCACTACCGAAATATTTCAGCGGCTACTTGCTTGTACTGAAACAGCACCCCCGAAATATTTCAGTGGCTACGCGCGTGTCCTGAAACTGCTACACTGAAATATTTCAGGGGTTGCGTGCGTGTACAGAAACTTCAGTATTGAATTATTTCAGGGGTTGCGTGTGTGTACTGAAACTGCAGTACTGAAAATTTTCAGTGTCTACCCGTGTGTACTGAAATTGCATTGCACTACTGAAATATTTCAGTGTGTACCCGTGTGTACTGCAATTGCACTACTCAAATCTTTCAGTGTGAACCGGTCAGTACTGAAATATTTCAATGCCTACAACTATCTACTGAACTTGCAGTATTGAAATATTTCAGTGTCAACCCAAAGTCTATCACTCTAAAACTGTGTACTGAACTTGTCTGGAGGCACTTCTTGCAGCCTCGATGGTGCAAGTTCAATTTACACAGATTGCATCACGTAATTTGAACACAACTCTTGAGGTGACGGAAAAAATTTCCTATCATGGATACCACTCCGGCACATCAAAACATAGCAATGATGGAGAATCGGAGTATAGTTCTGAAGCCGAAAAATGACTAAGTGAGGAAGAACAAGTTTCATAGTTTCACATTAGAATTTTAGATCTACCGCATGACAGGAAAAAGAAAATATTTAGACCTAAAGGTTGGTGCTTGAGCAGTTCATGAAGTTCCAGATCGGGGTTTTATACACAAAAGAGATGATCTGATGGCAAAAGAAGGATTATCATTACTACCGCATAAGAGTATATCACGTTTGGAGTCTATCCTATAGGCCTTAATGAAGAACAGGGGAAGAACACCATGAAGCTTAGAGGATCCCGTGCGAACCCTAAACAGATCTATGGAGGAAAGGAAGAAGAACTCACCAAAACCGTTGAACAGCGGAGAGGCGCCGCGATTTTCTGGTACGGGCAGGGTGATGCAGCGGCCAAGGTCGGGGCATGATACGTCTCCAACGTATCTATAATTTTTTATCATTCCATGCTACTATATTATCAACTTTGGATGTTTTATATACATGATTATGCTATTTTATATTATTTTTGGGACTAAACTATTAACCTAGAGCCCAGTGCCAGTTCCTGTTTTTTCCATGTTTTTAACCTTTTTCAGATAGGAATATCAGATGGAGTCCAAACGGAATAAAACCTTCGCTGTGATTTTTTATGGAAAATATCAAAAATACCATAAAGAAAAGATACCAGAGGGGAGTCCCGAGGAGATCACAAGCCAGGTAGGCGCGCCTGGTGGGCTTGTGACCCCCTCATGGGTCCCTCCAACATGTTCTCGACACCATCCGGTCTTATAAATACAGAAACCTCCAGAAAAAACCTAGATCGGGAGTTCCGCCGCCGCAAGCCTCTGTAGCCACCAAAAACCAATCGGGAGCCCTTTCCGGCACCCTACCGGAGGGGGAACCCATCTCCGGTGTCCATCTTCATTATCCCTGCGATTTCCATGACGAGGAGGGAGTAGTTCTCCCTCGGGGCTGAGGGTATGTACCAGTAGCTATGTGTTTGATCTCTCTCTCTCTCTCGTGTTCTTGAGATGTAA
The DNA here is from genome assembly GCA_034509565.1 of Triticum monococcum. NCBI lineage: Eukaryota > Viridiplantae > Streptophyta > Magnoliopsida > Poales > Poaceae > Triticum > Triticum monococcum. The sequence continues at coordinate 195,788,496 of CM067842.1, read as the reverse complement.
TGATCTTGATGTATCGCGGGCTTTGCTACAATAGTTGGATCTTATGATGTTCTTCCCCCTCTCCCTTCTTGTAATGAATTGAGTTTTCCCTTTGAAGTTATCTTATCGGATTGAGTCTTTAAGAACACTTGATGTATGTCGTGCACGTGTCTATCTTTGGTGACAATGGGATATTCATGTGAGTACTTGATGTATGTTTTGGTGATCAACTTGCGGGTTTCGTGACATTGGGAACCTATGCATAGGGGTTGGCGCACGTTTGACTCTCCGGTAGAAACTTTGGGACATTCTTTGAAGTTCTATGTGTTGGTTGAATAGATGATTCTGAGATTGTGTGATGCATATCGTATAATCATGCCCACGAATACTTGAGGTGACAATGGAGTATCTAGGTGACATTATGGTCTTGGTTGATATGTGTCTTAGGGTGTTATTCTAGTACGAACTCTATGATAGATTGAACGGAAAGAATAGCTTCGTGTTAGTTTACTACGAACTCTTAAATAGATCGATCAGAAAGAATAAATTTGTGGTGGTTTCATACCCGACAATAATCTCTTCGTTTGTTCTCTGCTATTAGTGGCTTTGGAGTGACTCTTTGTTGCACATTGAGGGCTAGTTATATGATCCAATTATGTTATCATTGTTGAGAGAACTTCCACTAGTGAAAGTATGAACCCTAGGCCTTGTTTCCACACATTGCAATACCGTTCGTGCTCACTTTTATTGTTATTTACCTTGCTGTTTTTATTATTTCAGATTACAAAAACCTATATCTACTATCCATATTGCACTTGTATCACCATATCTTCACCGAACTAGTGCACCTATACAACTTACCATTGTATTGGGTGTGTTGGGTACACAAGAGACTCTTTGTTATTTGGTTGCAGGGTTGCTTGAGAGAGACCATCTTCATCCTACGCCTCCCACGGATTGATAAACCTTAGGTCACCCACTTGAGGGAAAATTGCTACTGTCCTACAAACCTCTGCACTTGGAGGCCCAACAACGTCTACAAGAGAAGTTTGCGTAGTAGACATCAGGGCAGAGGTGAAGGTCAACGGCGGCGGCAGTGCTCGAGTGTTGAGGCGATGTGAGGTGGAAGAAAGACGAAGAGGCAAGGGGAGAAAAGGAAAGGGACCCTCGGCCCTATTTATAAGACGAAGAGATAAGCGACAGGCGCAGGAATCGAGGAGCCCAAAAAAATGGATATGTCCCAGAGCTGTCTCGTCGATTTTCGGAGGCTCATTAATAAAAGTAAGGTATATACAGTTTTTTAATGAACAGGTGATGTCATGGCGATTTATTATAATCCTAGAAGATGATGTCATGGCGATTTATTATAATCCTGGAAGATGACGTCATGGCGGATTACAAGGTTTACTCGAAGGTACTAAAGAAGAAGTTTTTCTGAAGTGTTGAAGATTGACATGAACAGGTTCAAATCAATCTGGGGCCTAATGTTGGGGATATAACTACCGAGTGTAAACCGCCCAGGAGGGGCCGGGTTATACCTGTAATGAGTTATTCATATTGAAGCCCATGAAGACAAGGTGTATGACGCTTTAATATAAGAGATCTAAAAGCCCAGGGCCCAAAGGCGGATTAGGGCCCATAGACATAAACCGCCATAAGGTGTGTAACTTGTGTTGTAAGATAGGAAAGAGTAGAAACCGAGCCGCACACGTTTATGAGCCGGTCGGGATTCTATAAACCGCCGGGTGTCAAGCTGTGTATATAAAGGGATGACCCGGCGGCAGTTCAAGGACAAGAAACAACAACTCGAGAGCCAGGCAAAGCGTATTCGCTCCCTGGTCATCGAAACCATAGCAATCCCATCATAACTGGAGTAGGCTTTACCTTCACCGTAAGGGGACGAACCAGTATAATTCCTTGCATCCTTTGTCAGCTTTAACCCCTTTAAGTTCACTACGTTGCAATGGCTCCACGACTAAGTCCTCACACTAGGACATCTGTCGTGACAATCCCATGACAAGCGGGGAAATATTTAGCAGAGAAATAATAAATCATATCCCGGGGACTACGCACACAACCAGGATCAAGAGAATTAAACCATGTTTTAGCATCACCCTTTAATGAGAACGGGAATAACTTAAGGATAAAGTAATAGCGATGTGTCACAACAGTTTCAGATTCATAGCCATAGAAAGGATCAGAATCAACCAAAGTAATTAACTCAGGATCGACAGAGAAATCATAATCCTTATCGGAAATAAAGATAGGTGAAGTAGCAAAAGCAGGGTCATATTTTATTCTAGCATTCAAAGACTTTTCTTTAAGCTTAGCTAATAATTTCTTAAGATCAGATCTATCATTGCAATCTAAGAAGTCTCTAGCAGTTTCTTCATCCATAACATAACCCTCAGGCATAATAGGCAATTCATATCTAGGGGGAGAATCTGCATCATCACTTTCATCAATATTATCAGTTTCAGTAATTTCATTCTCTCTAACCCTAGCAAGTTGGTCATCAAGAAATTCACCTAATGACACAGTATTATCAAGCATAGAAGTAGTTTCATCATAAGTATCATGCAAAGCAGAAGTGGCATCATCAATAACATGCGACATATCAGAATGAATAGCAGGAGTAGGTGTCGCAAGTTTACTCAAAACAGAAGGTGAATCAAGTGCTGAGCTAGATGGCAGTTCCTTACCTCCACTCGAAGTTGACAGAAAATCTTGGTTCTTTTATCTTTCAAGTTCTTCATAGTGATCAGCAGATATAAATCCCAAGTGACTCAAAGAATAGAGCTATGCTCCCCGGCAACGGCGCCAGAAAATAGTCTTGATAACCCACAAGTATAGGGGATCACAACAGTTCTCGAGGGTAGAGTATTCAACCCAAATTTATTGATTCAACACAAGGGGAGCCCAATAATATTCTCAAGTATTAGCAGCTGAGTTGTCAATTCAACCACACCTGGAAACTTAATATCTGCAGGAAAGTATTTAGTAGCAAAGTAATATGATAGTAGCGGTAACGGTGGCAAAAGTGACGGTAGCAGTTTTGTAGTGATTGTAACAGTGGCAACGGAAAAGTAACTAAGCAAAGATCAATATATGAAAAGCTCATAGGAAATGGATTAGTGATGGATAATTATGTCGGATGCGATTCCTCATGCAATAGTTATAACATAGGGTGACACAGAACTAGCTCCAGTTCATCAATATAATGTTGGCATGTATTCAGATATAGTCATACGTGCTTATGGAAAAGAAATTGCATGACATCTTTTGTCCTACCCTCCCGTGGCAACGGGGTCCTATTGGAAACTAAGGGATATTAAGGCCTCCTTTTAATAGAGTACCAGGAATACATGAACTCCTCAAACTACGGTCATCATCGGTAAGTATCCCGATTATTGTCACTTCGGGGTTAACGGATCATAACACATAATAGGTGACTATAGACTTCCAAGATAGGATCAAGAACTCACATATATTCATGAAAACATAATAGGTTCAGATCTGAAATCATGGCACTCAGGCCCTAGTGACAAGCATTAAGCATAGCAAAGTCATAGCAACATTAATCTCGGAACATAATGGATACTAGGGATCAAATCCTAACAAAACTAACTCAATTACATGATAAATCTCATCCAACCCATTACCATCCAGCAAGCCTACAATGGAATTACTCACGCACGGCGGTGAGCATCTTTAAACCTCGCCTCGGCAACTTGCAATACCCGTCACGAAGCTTCAGAAGTATATCACCTCAGCGCAGGAAGGGACGTTCATTCCCGACAGAGAAAAGGACGAGCTGACTGAGGCCCTAGGGAATGCTGAGCACCCTGGACGAACACGAGGCACTCCAGGCTCTGTTCTGTGGAAGTTTGGGTTTCCCGACGCAGGCGGTTACAAAAGCCGGGAGAGAAAGAGGAAAGAGGAGCTGAGCGACATGTAGAAGCTCAATGCAAGACTACAAAAGCTAGAGGAAGCTGAGAGCAAGCGAGCTGCCGACCAACCATCTCAGCGGCACGAAGCTACCCCAGAAGCTACCCCCGCCATCTCAGCGGAGAAGCAGCGTGGCTTCCACAGAGCCCGTTCATCCTGACTTCACGTCTCCTAGCTACCCCGTGCATACTATCACTGTAACGCCCTCGATGCGGCTATAGCTCCCACGTGTCGAGGCACGACTTAGAGACATAACCGCATTGAAAGCAATGTCGCAAGTTAGGCAATCATCACAACATCCCATGTAATATAAATAAAAGGGGAGATACATAGTTGGCTTACACTCGCCATGTCAATCAAAGTACATAAATAACATACATCATCCAAACACTCATGGCCCGACTACAGCGCCAAAATAGAAGAAAACCCAACATGCGACACGGTCCCAATCACCCCCAACAGGGCACCACTACTGATCATCAGGAAAAGACACATAGTAATGTTGAGAGTCCTCGTCGAACTCCCACTTGAGCTCGTACGCGTCACCTGGAGCGGAATCACCTGGACCTGCATCTGGTGTAATAGGAATCTGTGAGCCACAGGGACTCAGCAATCTCGCACCCTCGCGATCAAGACTATTTAAGCTTTTAGGAAGGGGTAAGGCAAATATATGTGGAGCTGCAACAAGCGACTAGCATATATGGTGGCTATCTTATTCGCAAAAGAGAGCGAGAAGAGAAGGCAAAGCGCGAACGCATAACTAAAGAGGGCAATCCTGCGGCAAACATTACTCCAACACCGTGTCCACTTCCCGGACTCCGCCGAGAAGGGGCCATCACGGTAACACACACGGTTGATTCATTTTAATTAAATTAAGGTTCAAGTTATCTACAACCGGACATTAACAAATTCCCATCTGCCCATAACCGCGGGCACGGCTTTCGAAAGTTCAATCCCTGCAGGGGAGTCCCAACTTAGCCCATGACAAGCTCTCATGGTCAATGGAGGAATAGACCTCCACCCGAGACATTCCAATCAGACTCGGTATCCCGGTACAACAAGACATTTCGACGGGTTAAAACAAGACCAGCAACACCGCCCGAATGTGCCGACAAATCCCGATAGGAGCTGCACATATCTCGTTCTCAGGGCACACTCAAATGAGCAAGACGTCGGGTAAGCCAGCCTAGAGTTGCCCCTGGTAGCCTCGGACATCGCTCAGTGGGACCAACACTCAAAGGAGCACTGGCCCGGGGGGGTTAAAATAAGATGACCCTTGAGTCTGCAGAACCCAAGGGAAAAAAAGGGGGCTAGGTGGCAAATGGTAAAACCAAGGTTGGGCATTGCTGGAAAAGCTGTAATCAAGACGAACTATCAAGGGGTTCCCATTATAACCCAACCGCGTAAGGGACGCAAAAATCCGGGAACATAACACCGATATGACGGAAACTAGGGTGGCAAGAGTGGAACAAAACACTAGGCGAGAGGCCGAGCCTTCCACCCTTCACCAAGTATATAGATGCATTAAGATAACATAGCAATATAATGATATCCCAACAAGTAAATAAAGGTTCCAACAAGGAATGGCCTCCAATCTTCACCTGCAACTAGCAACGCTATAAGAGGGGCTGAGCAAAGCGGTAACATAGCCAATCAATAGTTTGCTAGGACATGGTGGGTTAGAGGTTTGACATGGCAATTGGGAGGCTGACAAGCAAATGGTAGGCATCGTAGCATTGGCATAGCAAAGAGCGAGCAAACTAGCATAGCAAAGATAGTAGTGATTTAGAGGGTATGATCATCTTGCCTGCAAAGCTGTCAGAGTTGACTGGATCCTCAAAAGCAAACTCAACGGGCTCCTCGTTAGCGAACTCGTCTCCCGGCTCTACCCAAACAAGACAAACAAGCAACAAGGATACAATCAACCACGTGCAAGCTCAAACAATAAGATGCAATGATGGTATGCTATGCGGGATGCGATGCGGGATGCGATGCGGGATGCAAAATGCAAGATATGACAGGAAATGCATGAACCTGGCCTCAACTTGGAAAACCAAGTGTGCCACTGGAAAGATGAGATGAAACCGCTTGAAAACGATATAAAGAACGCCGGAATCGGAGTTACGGTTTGGAAATGGCAAGCGATTCAAATATGACACCGGTCTGCGATTTACAGCAAGTAGGCATCTAAATGCAATGAGATGAACATGCTACAACACTCAAACATGGCATCAAAATACATGGCAGGGAAGCATTCAAGATGCTTAACAAAAGACTAGCACTGAGCCACGGCCAATTCATCCATTATGAGGTTCAAACAAGCATGGCAAAAACGCAAATGGTAAACAGATCTCAGACTTAGTGAAATTAACACTTGTCTGAAATTTCAGATCATGAAGCCCTCTTCGGAGCAACAAAACAACATGCTACAGCACCTGATTATGACAAAGAAGAACATGGCATGGAGCTACTTAACAAGCTTAACAAAAGTCCCTTAGTGACCTTGAGCCAAAAGGGATCACAAAATATACTAACAAGCACACGAACATAGCTAAAACATAATCAGTTTTCAGACTTAGTGAAAACTAACACATGCTGAAATATAACTCACGAAGGCATGTTAACGAGCTCGATGCACTCACTACGGTGCAAGTCATGGCAAGGCAAGCATACATCCATTAAGAAGGCTCAAAATACAAGCTAGAAATGGCAAGAACAATGGCATAGCATGCACGGATCAACTACAATAACCACGGTGAGCCTCTTGATCTTATCTCATCGCCGGCACCACCACGATGTTCTTCCCCCTCCCCCTTCTTGTAATGAATTGAGTTTTCCCTTTGAAGTTATCTTATCGGATTGAGTCTTTAAGAACACTTGATGTATGTCGTGCACGTGTCTATCTTTGGTGACAATGGGATATTCATGTGAGTACTTGATGTATGTTTTGGTGATCAACTTGCGGGTTTCGTGACATTGGGAACCTATGCATAGGGGTTGGCGCACGTTTGACTCTCCGGTAGAAACTTTGGGACATTCTTTGAAGTTCTATGTGTTGGTTGAATAGATGATTCTGAGATTGTGTGATGCATATCGTATAATCATGCCCACGGATACTTGAGGTGACAATGGAGTATCTAGGTGACATTATGGTCTTGGTTGATATGTGTCTTAGGGTGTTATTCTAGTACAAACTCTATGATAGATTGAACGGAAAGAATAGCTTCGTGTTAGTTTACTACGAACTCTTAAATAGATCGATCAGAAAGAATAAATTTGTGGTGGTTTCATACCCGACAATAATCTCTTCGTTTGTTCTCTGCTATTAGTGGCTTTGGAGTGACTCTTTGTTGCACGTTGAGGGCTAGTTATATGATCCAATTATGTTATCATTGTTGAGAGAACTTCCACTAGTGAAAGTATGAACCCTAGGCCTTGTTTCCACACATTGCAATACCGTTCGTGCTCACTTTTATTGTTATTTACCTTGCTGTTTTTATTATTTCAGATTACAAAAACCTATATCTACTATCCATATTGCACTTGTATCACCATATCTTCACCGAACTAGTGCACCTATACAACTTACCATTGTATTGGGTGTGTTGGGTACACAAGAGACTCTTTGTTATTTGGTTGCAGGGTTGCTTGAGAGAGACCATCTTCATCCTACGCCTCCCACGGATTGATAAACCTTAGGTCACCCACTTGAGGGAAAATTGCTACTGTCCTACAAACCTCTGCACTTGGAGGCCCAACAACGTCTACAAGAGAAGTTTGCGTAGTAGACATCAGGGCAGAGGTGAAGGTCAACGGCGGCGGCAGTGCTCGAGTGTTGAGGCGATGTGAGGTGGAAGAAAGACGAAGAGGCAAGGGGAGAAAAGGAAAGGGACCCTCGGCCCTATTTATAAGACGAAGAGATAAGCGACAGGCGCAGGAATCGAGGAGCCCAAAAAAATGGATATGTCCCAGAGCTGTCTCGTCGATTTTCGGAGGCTCATTAATAAAAGTAAGGTATATACAGTTTTTTAATGAACAGGTGATGTCATGGCGATTTATTATAATCCTAGAAGATGATGTCATGGCGATTTATTATAATCCTGGAAGATGACGTCATGGCGGATTACAAGGTTTACTCGAAGGTACTAAAGAAGAAGTTTTTCTGAAGTGTTGAAGATTGACATGAACAGGTTCAAATCAATCTGGGGCCTAATGTTGGGGATATAACTACCGAGTGTAAACCGCCCAGGAGGGGCCGGGTTATACCTGTAATGAGTTATTCAACTTACAATGGGGGTCTTAATTTGTATTTTTAATAGAGCACTGGGTTCATTGGTGAGACTTGTGAGTATGTGCTATGTCGGTACCAAGTGGCATGTGTTTAAATGGAGTATCCTTGTCAGGAGAGCTGATTTCTGAAATATGGTACTTTATGGGTGCAAGGATTCACCATGTTGCGGTCTTCGTCAGCGGAGTGGACTCCTAGGAATTAGTCAAGGCCGCTATGTTGTTTTAAGCTGATATTCTATCGTACTTGTATTTTTTTTTTGCTTATCTAGCTGTTTGCCATGCAGTTCTCGTTGTTGGTGGGAACATTTGTTGTCTAAGATCGACCTCAAATATCTGGTGGCACTATAGCATGGCTTTTGATATTCTAATGTATATCTCTTACAAAATATTTCAAGAGCCCGTGGCAACGCACGGGCATTATACTAGTGTAAGTAAGGATGGAGATGAAGATGGTGTGGCGACAAGGATATAACAAAACGCCTGGTTCCTTCAGCCAAAAGTTGGCAACGTTCCTTGTTACACACGCTCCGCCCAACAAACGCTCCAAAAGCAAAAATACAATTCCTCAAACAACGGCCAAAGACTACTTCCCCACATGGAAAAGAAATACACACATGGCGTTACAATGTTGGCTACTCATGTCTAAGTTCCTAAACCCTTGCAAAACAGAAAGAAAGGTTGTTTGCTAAACAAAAGAAAGGCCAACACAATCCTATTCAAACACTCCACATTTTTACTATGTGGCAAAAATATGCAACTTTTTTTTGTTTTTAGGTACATGCCAATTTTTTTAAAAAAACACAAATTTTTTTATGTTCACGCCAAGGTATTTTGTACACATGGCAAAATTTTCCGAAGAAGAAAAATCTCACGACCCCATGGATAATCATAACTTTTTGTCTTTCAAACAGGGCAATTTTAAGTCATTTTGTAATGCTATTGTGGCAAACGATGGGATTTTTAATCAATTTTCATGGCGAATTTGGGATTCTTTTCCCTACTTTTCCACATGGCAATTTTATTATGATTAAAATGGAGATCTTATTATTCAAAACATGGCAGCTTTGCTATTAAGAGCATGGCAATTTAAGTATGATAGAATCTCCTCCCCTGCTCGGTCTACCCCACATGCATGGCGTATAACATCCTCTAGCCCCAACTGCCGCCAAACCTCTCTAGCCTTATGGCATCGAAATAGTACATGAAACACATCTTCTGCTCCTTGTTTACATGCAAGACACGTCGGTCGGACCGGGATGTGTCTATTAGCAAGAACCATATTGCATGGCAGTGTTCCGTGTAAGGTTCTCCAAAGAAAATTTTTAACTTTCGCCGGACAATTCAGTTTCCAAACCTTTTCCCATGTTGGGTTAGCACTAGTGGCTCCCAAACCATCTGTCCTCTGCAATTTACGGCCATGCTGAAAGTACCATAGAGCATGGTAGGCCGATTTCACTGTAAAAATTCCATGTTTATTCAAACTTCATGCTACAAAGTCACTCATATCATGTGTAGGTAGTGGTAAAGCAAGGACCCGTTCCACATCAATCGACTAGAAGGTTTGCTCCACAAGTGGCACATCCCAGTGACCTGTAGCTGGATCAATTAAATCACTCACCTTTGATAGTAACTGGTTACCTCTTGGGGTAATAATCATTCTGGATGGTGAGTTAGGAATCCACGCATCCCTCCAAATATTTATTTTTTCACCATCCCCTACTCTCCAAATGTATCCATGTTTCTGGGTATTCACCCCTTGCATAATGCTTTGCCAAGTGTAGGAGGAATTCTTTTTCAGCTTAATTAATTTACCAGCACAAGAAGCGGGGAGTGAAAAACTTCCATGACTTGATGTCCACTTGCTGCTGGTACCTTTGGTGGGAGAGGAGAAAGCTTGTGCACAATGAGCCGGTACAAGATGCGAAGAGAGTTGCGCAAGCGGTATGTGCTTTAGCTGCTAACTATGCTATTGCATGTGACCCAAAGGCCTCGTTAAAGAGGGGAGGTTGGTGCAAACCCCCTAGTGGATATGTCAAGTTAAATGTTGATGCGGCCTTTGATTGGGATTTGCTTTAGGGGGCGATGGGAGCAGTCATCCGAGATGATAGAGGACATATGGTTGTAGCTGGAAACAAGCTCATTGATTCCTGTTATGATGTACTAACTGTTGAGGCAATGGCTCTGAAGTTTGGGTTGAATATGGCGCTCACAGCTGGGTGCAATAGACTGATTGTCAACTCGGATAATCTAGAACTCATGGAAATAATGAAGAAGGATGGCCAATATGCTGGAAATGCCGCGACCATTGTCGATGATTGTTATCATCTGGCTTGCGAATTTAGCTCTATTGTCTTCGAATTTTGCCCTAGAGAGTCGAATGGGGTTGCACATGAACTAGCTAGGATTGCTAGAAGTTCGCTTTGTAATGAGTGGTTAGATAATGCTCCTTCTGAGCTTCTTCCCCTACTACTTAAAGATGTAAGTCTGATCACGAATGAATAAAGAGGAAGCAAAGTTGTCAAAAAAAAGCATGGCAATTTTATTTTTAATGGCATGTCATTCTTACCTCTTTTTTTTGAGAAAAGCATGTCATCTTTACTATGTCCTTCTCGCCTGCTGTATGAAGTAGGCGGACCCTAGATGGGCTTTCCCAATATGGGTTCCTGGGACCGGGTTCATGCAGAGTTTTTTTTTCCTGGGCCAATTTTCATCTTTTTGTTTGGTTTTCTGTCTTATGTGTTTCTTTATGGATTTTATTTCTTTCTCAATACATGTCCATTTTTCTAAATACATACTGTAAAAATTTACACATCTTGAACATTTTTTATTAATTGGCATAAACCTATTTTTGGAGTGTGTGAGCATTTTTTAATTGTCATGTACATTTTTCTGAAAGGCAGTATTTATTTTGTTGAATTACGTGAGCATTCTTTCCACATTGTATGACATTTTCTAAAAATCTCACGTATATTTTTTTGAAACATGTGAACATATTTTTGAATGCTATAAACATTTTTTATATCATGCTGCATTTGGTCTATATTAGTTTAAACTAAGTCAGTGACAATTAATATGGATCATAGAGAGTACAATTTTGTACATGATGTTTATACTTTTATATTTCACTTTCAACATTTTTTATTTGTTAAACTCTATTGTGTTTTTGGAATAAGTGTATTTAGAATATTTTTTTTAAAATGTAAATAAAATGGAGCGAATGAAGAAGCGCAGAGAAGAAAAACGAAGGCCTGCCAAATGTATGGCGTTCCCTGCCTCATACCTGCAAATCAAGCTAAGCAGCGGGTGATAATTTTTTACACAATGTTTATAGTTTTCTACTCCCTCCGTTCCTAAATATAAGTCTTTGGAGAGATTCCACTATAGACCACATACGGAGCAAAATGAGTGAATCTAACTCTAAAATGCATCTATATACATCCGTATGTGGTCCATAGTGGAATCTCTACAAAGACTTATATTTAGGAACGGAGGGAGTATTTCACTTTAAACATTTCAAAATTTTAAGGAAATTATTATTTTTAAATAAATGTTTTTAGTTTTTTTAATAAAAAGGTGAAAAAAAAGGAAATTGAGCGAATGAAGAAGCAGAGAAGAAAAATGCCCTTTCTTTCATCAACTGAACTGCATGCGTGCATGGAAGGGCTATCATCTGCACTTAAAAGGAGTGACTTACCTATCATTGTGGAGATGGACTCTATTCTTACAGTCAAACTGATCCAATCGAGGGATTTGAACAAATCTATTTATGCTTGGATAGTTAAGGTGATCAAGTATGTTTTGGGGATTCATGGTTCTTGTATTACTCATGTAAATCACTTTTAAAATAAAGTTAGCGACTGCTTAACTAGATTTGCTAAATTAGAAGGACAAAGTATGACTTGGGTTGGTTCTGGTCCAGATGTTGCTGTTGAGCTAGCTATTGCTCAATGTATGGACACCATGAGTTGAGTAATGCAAAAAAAAAGTTTGCGTAGAATTATTTTCGACCTGCCTCATATCTCTACTCCTAATGGACGACTTGGTGAATAGTCTTCGTGGTTTATTTTCGCTGATTTTTTTCGTCATCCTTTCACCTCATGGTTTCAAAAAAACCAACCAAAACCAGAGGCCCGTCCCACGAAACGAAACCCAATTTTCCCCCGTACCACCACTCCTCCCTCTCCCTCAACCGCCGCCGCCGAATCCTAGGTCGCCGCACACCGTCGCCGCCGCCGCGAATCCCCAGGGACGCCGCACGCCACCGCCGTCGCGAATCACCAGAGACGCCGCATGCCGCCGCCGCGGATCCCCAAGGATGCCACCGCCACCGCCGCGGATCCCCAAGGGCGTGGTCGCGTTGTACTAGACAAAGTGTGGTCGCCGCCGTCCTCTCCTCGTCCGACCTTGACCTCATCCCTTCGACTCCAGTGACTCCTCTGTGGCCCGGGCGGCCCTGGCCGACGCCGTCACAGCCAACGCCGGCCTCACCTCTGTGGCCTCACGCACTGCCGCCGCCGAGGAGCCGGCCTGATAGGTTTGAACCATCCCTTGATCCCTCGAGTCTTCTACATCGGCTCGATTCCTTGTCTTCTCCATCTATCAATCCCTCGCATCCTTGCATGCTACGAAGAGAATGGTTCCCTTTCTACAGGGTCTGGTGTGAAAGAGTTGGAGCAAGGAGGACGTGTGCGGCCACTTCGCGCTTCGGCGAGATCCTCAAGGTTGTCATCGCAGACAAGGGCACTGGAAGATCCAAGGGCGGCGGATTCGTGAGTACCGCCCAAACAATTCTCTCCTCCCCTCATCATCGATTGATCAGCCCCGTTAGTTGATGCTATGCCTGGATGGATGCTTGGCATGTTACGTTCCAGGAAGCGGAGGCGGCCATTAGCTAGGGCGTGCTTGGGTCCGTACCCGGTGATTGACGGCCGGAGGGCCAACTGCAACCTCGCCTGCCTCGAGGTCCAAGGCGCCACAACGAAAACGCCCGCCTCGATACTCAGCTTCAAGGGATGTGTCCTGCCACGGGTAGTGCCATCACACCGGCACAATGAACTCCCGTGCAACCCAGCATCCGCATTGAGACATCTTTCTTGGCGCTGCCATTGCTGCCATACTCTGACAGTCCATGCATTGACGCATCGATTCAGAAGGTGAGCCCCAGCGACGGCTCTGGAAGAAGGGATTGGCTGCAGCTGATTTGGGAGGCCCAGTCGGGGAGAGCAGGGAGGAGGAGCATCGATGATATTCCTCCCGTCCCATAGCCAAAGGGAGTGTCAGCGCACCCAGCGGCGGCACATCTTGCGGCAGCAATTGACGTATCGTACCAGGCAGCTGTGTAGCTGGTGAAGTGGTGAGTGCAAAGTGTTTGTGCTAATGATTGAGCGGAGTTATCTTATGATTGTCATATCACACTATTTACGAGTAGTAATGCTTAACTCCGTTGCCTTAGCGTGTGATTGTGTCATGTCCGTGACAATACTAATGCTCAATGTTGTTGCCCGAGAGGCCCTATCGTGATTATCATAAACGAGTAGGCAGCATGTAAGAGCACCCACAGTGCTTAGATGTATGCTCATTGCCCTTAAGCAGTGCGTTCTTGTCAACTCACAAGATTGTACTATTGTATTTTGTAGGTACATCTGAAGATTCATCTGCAGTTAGGTAGAAAATGATTCATGTTTTACATCCAAAAGTTATACATTTTTCAGGCTGTAAGCACCTTTAAAGTTATTCATGCATACTTTTTTCAGGCTGTAAACTGCACCCTTATAGTTATTCATGCCTTTTCTTTTATATAGTCGTGATACTTAGAATACTTATATATTGTCAGTTATAGGTAATATGTTCCATCAAACAGGAGTTTACTCAGTATTCAATAAGATATTTTATTTTTAATAGTTATAAGAGGAGACCTGCATGAAAAACAAGAGTGCAGTTGGTTCAATCAAATAGAACTGCAGGTTGATGGGGGTGGTTTAATAAAAAGAAAAAAGATGAAATAGATTGGTGTTTATTTATTCTCTGCGGAAAATTTTGGGCTCTTTTTTTATGCTTGAAACTTTGTTTTGGAATAGGGTAGTTAAAGTGTACTTTTCTTACGGAAGGCATGAAAAAGCATGCGTAGCTAATTACAACTCAGAAACAAATGTCTTTGTTTCAAAAAATGACAATGACGGAATAAATTGTTTCAAAAAATAACTACAAAAATCTAAACATCTAAACATAGTGATCAGATGAACACGGTGGCCACTGATGATGTTGGAATTAGGATAAGTAGCGAGATGGGTGGGAGGGCATGTTGAAGTAGAGAACATGGACTTGCGGGGAGGAGGGGGGGCTTACTTGAGCCAATTTATTAGATTAAGGGTGTGCATGACTTTTTCCATATGCACGAATTATTAGTTAGTGAGAATTAAGCGCCATGCATTCTTGGTTTGATTGTTATTCGTCGACCATGAGCAAGAATCTGTCAATTAATTAGATGCTTTAATTAACTTATATGTAATGGCAGGGTGTCCATGTTGAACGGAGACGCCGATGGTTGCCCTTCAAGCACCAACAAATTGGAAATTCCAAGCCCTGCTGAGATTACGAGCAGAGTGGAAAGGGAATCAACACCATCACGCCAAAACATTGAAGGTGAATAAGTGGACCACTATCTAAGTAAATAGACGAACCATATTTTGTTAGAACTAAGCAGTTGCTGCTAATCTAATCCTCTCCAGCAAGATCAGTTTCGGACAATATAATTTGCTATTTAGTTTCTATGTGTTTAAGCATGCTCAAACTTAGTACAAATGAACATAATTCTTTTTTTAGGTCATTGCATGACAAATAAGAATACTTACATCACTGAATTTCTGATGTTTTTCTGTCGGAAGTTAGTTCAGCTAGGCACTTCTAATTGCTTAAGCTCGATTTCACTCAAGTTTGATATAATCTGCAGGAGCAATCCAAGAGCTAAAAACTACAGTGATCTCACTATCCACCAAGTATTGTTATTTTCTCTACCTACGTCCTAATCAGGTGTGTCACCTTGTATTGACTTTGCCTACTGAATTATAACGAGTCTTGAACTTTGTTATCTGATTTTCCTTATCCTACTTCTTAGCTTTTCATGCTATTCTGCACGCTGTGCATAATGTGCATTTCTTGTTATTTGCTAATGTGTACTGGACAAGTGCGGCAGCAAATTCATAGTGTGCATTTCTTGTTATTTGCCAATGGTTGTACTGGACAAAGCATGGTCTTTTGTCGAAACACATCCCTTATGTTAGGTCCAAAATTAGGTTGTTAGTCCTTTTTAGTGGGGTGCACTTATATCTCAATTTTTCCTCCAGTTGTTTAGTACATATTGTGATATTGGTACAAAGGCTGCCACAAAAGACGAGCATGTCTGGATCAGCAATATGTCAGGTGTTGTATGCCCCCCCCCCCCCCCTTTAATCTAACAAAGAAGAATAGCGGTAAAACACATAGACTGTTTTTATTTTACTAAAATGTCTACTGCCGACGCATGTTTGAACTGAAATGTATTCTGTTAACAATTTATGCTTTACCTTAATTTCTGCTTTGTGTGCAGGCCCTAGCAGAGCTTGAACCTTCTTCAGCAAATAAGGGTCACTGAGTTCTTATAGTCTGTCACTGGACCACAATGGTTGATATCCTTCAATGGACACTGGAAGTAATATGAGCTACAGATATGCGTCTCAATGGGGGGTTATTTCTTTCCTCAACAAGTTACAGTACAGTAGCAAAGGTAAAGTGAACACACAACTTGATTTTATGGTTCTTAGAATGTCACTGTACTCAGAGGCAGAGGACGAAAAAAAATTAGGTGTGGCGAAATCTTAGGAAATTTTTTTTTGATGCAAATTGAAATAGTCAATACAAAGTACAAACGAAAAATCAAATACAATGAAAATGTAGACATGTTTCAATAGAAAAACAACCTAAAACATACCAATAATGAAGTTTTCAATGGCGTCTAGAAGACCTAGGTAATGGCAATGCCCTACCCTCCTTCTGAAAATCTTCCTTAATTTTACTATCAATACTTTTGACGATCTCTTGCTCAATATAACAAACCATCAAGTCACTTGATCTTCATGAGTGACATGTGCCCAAACATTGACACTTTAGCGGGTGCTTGGATTCGATTTCGAGCTGCTGCCACTACCATTACTTCAAAATACTTTGTCAAATATGCAATCCATAACATCAATTTGTAACTAAATTCTGATTGGTTTCAAGCTGCTGTTATGCTACAAATTTTCATAGACATGAGCAATCTACCGCTTCCACCCCATTCCTTTGGATTTGCTGGTCCCTTCCCCTCCTTTTCCATCTTATGGCCAGAACTGCACCGGACTGGAGCCGCCGTTGGGGGCCGCCGCCGTCAGCTGCCCTGTCGTCGGTCACCCGCCTGTTCATCAGTCCAATTTTCATTACATTTATTACAAAAACTAAACTTTGCTAGCTCATGAGCTACTGAATTAGCATCACGAAAACAGTGTGAAAAGATGACCTTCCCTATCGATGTTGCCGTATCAATACATTCTACAAAGATTGCCGCTGCTGCATCCCACCACTGTGTTTGTCCCTCGCAATTGTTAACAACACTCAAAGAATCAGATTCTGCTTCAATTCTATTAAATCCCAAAGCATTTGCTAGATTTAAGCCATCACAACTTGATTTTATGTTTCTTAGAACGTAACTGTAATATGTTTTAGGCTAAGCAAAAGTATCATTGGCACTGAAGAACATCAGTTTATCTTAAAGATATCTCTGAAATTTTGGAGTCTGATGTGTTACGAATTATTTTTGTATATAAGGAGAAAGGTAGGAGAAGATCTGCAGTTGTGTATGTGTAAGCTTTACTGACGTAGTTTTTTTTCTTACAAGATCCTAACCGTTTATCCATTTGCTACCTAGATTCGCTTACTGATTGTAATTTGCTTAACTTCTTGCACATAAAAAGACAAATGCTTGGATTTGTGAAACAACTATATTTTTCTGTACAATGGTGAAAGAGCTACATTGTTATAGGCTTATAGCTCTTTGATTCAATTTCTTCAATTCCATATGGACATAGGAAACTTGAATACTACACCACAACTCTTAGGCCTGCCAAAATATAAGGATGATCACGTGGTCATGAGCGGAACTGGATGTACCCCGTAAGGATGGAGGCGAGATTAGGCAAACCTCTCCGACAAGGCCCCGGAACCACCACCGTCCCAGTTAAAGAGCACCGACAATTTGGAGTGGACCCCACCGCCATAGAGCCTCCTTTTGCACACGAGGTAGTAGAACTCCGCCGAGGGCAACAATTGTGGCCTCTTCCAGAGCCGGAGCGGCCCATGGAGTCGATGTCATGGTCGCCCCAGAGCCGAATCCATCGCCGAGGCCATAGAGTAGGAGCTGCTGTCGCCGAGGTCATGTCTGAACCTAAACCTGAACTTTCTATGGCTGGTAAGATGTCTTCCCTAAATCTTCCAGCAGCCGGTGATCATTGGCCTCTCGTCTCTATTCAGCTGCTGATTGTATGAAATAGATGGTTAAATATTTATTTTGTTGGTCCATTCTGGACGGTAGTGATGTTGAGACATAAGAGATTGTCAGGACTATGCATATAAATAAAATTAAACAATGATCTTTCTTATCTCTGATTTACTTTTGCCAATGATCAAAGAACCATTGTTCTGGATGTGCACCTACTGTGTTGCATATTTTGCCAGCACTCATGGTGGCCCCTTTCTCTGAAAAGGGTGGGTAGATATTCTCAAATTGATATAATACATTTTGACTACACTTTACTGTAGTTTTATCGACATTTTATCATTTATAGGAGTTTGTTACCTCTTTGTTTTTATTGACAATTAAGATGTGGGTATTATATGCAGTGTCGACTTTGCTGAACATTCTTTAAACAAAAATTATGGTCGTTCGGTTACTGATCAATGTCTACATCTTTATAATTAATGACCCTTATATTGCCATCTGGTTTTTAGGTTGGAACAGTTTTTATGGTGATAGTTTACAACTTCTTGTGGGGTTTATGTCTCCCTCATGGAGCATTGTGGGTCCTGTATATCCAAAGGACCCTCACCACCACCACTATTGCAGCTATGACCATTCTCCTACAGCAGTGGCACCACAGTTGGAAGGGAGATATATCCAACGGAGATGGGCAGACGGTCAAGGTATTCGAGCACTTGGTGTTTACTCCATCCAGAAGGTTGTCCTTGAATAATTAATAAACTGGCTGCATGCATCGCCTAGATGCAGAGGCCGGGGGTAATCCTCCTTTTCTTAAAAAAAATCCAGAAGGTTGTCCTACCCATAGAAACCTCTATGGGAAGACTCCATTCTGGTCGGCACCACCACTCCATCTGTGCAGCCACAACGGATTGCACATGTTAGCCATTGTTCCTCATCTACTGTAGATATGGTAGAGTGCAGTTCTTATTGTCGAATGTGGATATGCTAATTTTCCATGCATTGAGTTTTCATTAGAGCTATGGATTTTGCTTCATAGGCTGATAAGAGCAACTTAAATTAACAAGTCGGCAACCTTTGAATGTGTAGAACAGAATGAGAAGATTGTTGCCCCGAGCTAACAAATCTCTATATCCAACATGCACTTATACGATTTCCTACTATAGACTTCATGTTTTGTTTATGTCTCCGTGATACTATTTTTGCCTTTCCTCTTTCGTCTACTTTTTTCATTGATCCACAATAAGGTAATAAAACTTGCATGAATATAGATGCAAAAATCTCATCACTCATTGGTACACTGATGCTGCTGGCAGCTTAACAACCTTCTGTTCACTCATGGGACTTCTAGGATCAATGATGTATGCTTAAACATTAAACTGTGAGTGCCTACTGGCAAGGCAACCAAGATTTTAGGCCTCTACATATTGTTTTGATATTTTTGATCAGATGCCCTTTATAGTTTGATCAGATGGAGTTTTTTGTGTGGCTAAAGCGTCTTGTTATGTAACTAAAAAGATGATGAAGTTACTGTTGAGGGCAGAACCATGCAGAGAAGAGGTTGCAAGAGAAGAAGTCATATAAGAAATTCTCTACTTTTTTAAGGCTCTTGTACTGTGTTTATTGTCCTGAGTTCTTGAAGAGGATTATGTACTATGCATATTATTCTATTAACAAGTTATGCCCATTATTTTGAATCTTTTTACTGCTGCTCAGAATGAATTTCATTTTACTTAGTTGTTTTTTTTAATAATTGTAGGTATTTAGTACTCACTCCGTCTGAAATTATTTGTCGCATAAATGGATGATAATGGATGTATCTAGAATTAAAATACATTAGATACAATCATTTCCCCGACAAGTATTTTCGAACGGATAGAGTAGAAAATTAGGTATCATAAGTGAATCTTCTTAGTACAATCCCACCACCCACGTCATCCATAATGACCAACACAATAGAATGAGAGAAGTTATTCCCGTCTTTGCGTTAGTTTGATTTTTTAAGCGACACCACAATTGTTTTCCATTATGTTTGTTGCAGTCAGAAATTAAAGAGTTACCTCTTTTGTCTGAAAACATGTTGTAAGCGATACATATTATTTCTGGCTCGTCTATAGCGTGTGACTAATAACATATCCTATCTAATATCAACGTGCAATTAATTTCCTTTTCAATATTAATATACATTATGCATTTACTAAGTCGACGACGTTAAATTCAAGACGAGATCTAAAGTTCAGCGTGAAGAAACATGCACGTCGACTTGTAGATTTATCATCCAATTGCATTCATGGACCCATACATCTTATACGCCATCGACAAACATGCACGTCGTGTATACATTCTGGACGATTAAAACTTTGAGACATTTAGAGGAATTGCAAAAAAATGGAAGGGAATTCAACGATGCACTCGAAATAGCGCAATCTGGCTGGAATTCTGATATCTCTAGATGGCAACGTATATTTTCGGCTGGTATTCCAACGAGCACGGATCGGTAAATTCATATATTTCAATATCATAACTTTCAAGGTACAAGCATATACTATTGTTATTACTATATTCAAGATAATACTAATATATTCAATTGCAGGGATGTGTTTGGCTATTTTATTTTTAATTTTATGCTCTCATGGAACGATAAAGATTTGGTTCGTCGGGTTTGCACGATGAGTATCCTCCTTGCACATTTTTAGACTTTCATGTTAAATATTCATGCTAACTACATATATTGCTTATGCAAAATGGTTATAAGATGATGAAGAAGTTATTATTGTACTTGCTCAAATATCATACGAATGAAGCTAAAAACAAGATTTCTAATAATGTCTGATAATATCTTAAGTGCATTAAGTAGATATTAATTTGTTACAAATTATTAATTAGTTGGATCATTGCTCTCTATGTACTTATTTTTTTACCAACTTCATTTCAAGTCAAGTGAATTTAATTATTACTCAATTCTTACTGCTATTTTTTTCTATACATGTGAAATTTCACATGTATTATATTTATACATAACTCTAGCTAAAATATTTCAAATGCCCGTGAAAACGCACAGTCATTCTACTAGTTTTCCTTGCAGCGCTCCTCAACCCCAACCCCAAGCCAAGCGCTAGGGATAGGGTTCTGCCCGCCGCCGCCCACCTCTCCTCCTTCCGACGAGCATCCACGGCCGGCCCTCCGATGGAGGCGCCGCCGGACTGGCCCTCCGCCCGGGTAAGGGAGTCCTTCATCGGCTTCTTCGAGTCCAAGGCGCACACGCCGTGGCCGTCCAGCCCCGTGGTGCCCGTGGACGACCCCACGCTCCTCTTCGCCAACGCCGGGATGAACCAGTTCAAGCCGGTCTTCCTGGGCACGGCCGCCCCGGACACGCCGCTCGGCCGCCTGCGCCGCGCCTGCAACACCCAGAAGTGCATCCGCGCCGGCGGCAAGCACAACGACCTCGACGACGTCGGCAAGGACACCTACCACCACACCTTCTTCGAGATGCTCGGCAACTGGTCATTCGGGGACTACTTCAAGGATGGGGCCATCGCATACGCATGGCAACTACTCACACAGGTTACCTATCAATCAATCAATCAATCAATCTTCTTCCCTGAACCCACAAGCAGAAATAAGAATGATGAAAGAGTGATAGGAATTGCTATTTCATATGTATGTATGTATGTATGTATGTATGTATGTATGTATGTATGTATGTATGTGCAGGTCTACAAATTGCCCACTGATAGGATTTATGCAACATACTTCGGTGGTGATGACAAGGCTGGTCTCGCTCCTGATACCGAGTCCAAGGACATATGGTTGAAGTATTTACCGAATGAAAGAGTTCTGCCTTTCGGTTGCAAGGTATTTTGTGTTGTATCTTTGTTTCTGTTGCGCCTATACTGCTGTCTGAATGTCCCTATTAAAGAACAGTATGACAATGCATTCTTTGAGCAGGATAACTTTTGGGAGATGGGCGACACAGGTCCTTGTGGCCCATGCACAGAGATTCATTTTGATCGTATTGGCAACCGTGACGCAGCTTCATTGGTCAATAATGATGACCCTACATGTATTGAGATATGGAATCTTGTGTTTATTCAGGTTAACATGCCAGTTACTCTGTTTCATGTGTACGTGTGCACGCCTATTTGCTTTTTATCTCTTCTACTATGCACTGACATTTGGCTATTTCATTAATACCCAGTTCAACAGGGAGCCAGACGCTACTTTGAGATCCTTGCCAGCAAAACACGTTGACACCGGAATGGGCTTTGAGCGTTTAACTTCTATCCTTCAGAATAAAATGAGCAATTACGACACAGATGTATTCATGCCATTATTCGATGCCATCCACAAGGTATTTTTCCCAGATGCGCACTTGCAGCTTCTTTTGTGCTTGTGAGTTGTGACTAGAGTATTTTGCTGAAGCAACAAATTGTTGCCTAAAGTAAATGATATTCATTGCCAATTCGTTATGCATTATGAATGCAGCTGGCAGGCACTGGAATTCAACCATACTCTGGTAAAGTAGGATCCGATGATGTTGGGAAAGTTGATATGGCATATAGGGTTGTTGCAGATCACATAAGAACCCTTTCTTTTGCTATTGCTGATGGTTCTCAACCTGGTGAGCTCATACCGTTTTGGTTGGGGACGCATTATTTAAAACGATTGCCATCCGTATAAGTATTATTTAGTTGTATGATACATCTAAATGCCTTGTTAAGTTGCTTGCTGCTTTTTACATCCTACACAATAGGCTGTTTAAGTAGCTCCATCTCATATATGTCCACAAGTGAGCATAATAAGCTTGTGCGCTTGTGTTATTTTGGTTCCTCAAATATAAGTTCATTTGAAATTTATCATGCTCCCAAATTTTCTGTTACATATGTAAGATAATTTTTATTCAAGATATGGATGTGGCACTGGAATAAAATGAAGTTTATGGGCATAATAAAGTCACCAATTGTTTGACATTTCCAATTTTGAAGAATTTGAGTGAAAAAAGATAGATCACTGTACCACCCATTGTCAACCAAAATGGCTAGTCAACTCTACGGAGGCTAGTTGTTTTGAACCTGACTGATTAATTTTAGGTCAGGCATCCATGTGTCAAAATCACTAGTTTGGGGACCTGAGTTGCATTTCCTGTTTTAGGACGAAATGCATTAATGCCCTTCCTATAAATATGAAGTCATAGATGCTAAATTTGTGTGGGTTTTGTTCATTGAGAACCATTTTTTTTAGATTTCAGATGGGCCCCTACCGAGGAATGTTGTTTAGCAGTATTTTTACAATGTTTCAGAGCTTTGTTTTGTGTTATACAATGATGTTTCTTTGTTCTAATAGGAGTTTTGCTGTAGGAAATGAGGGAAGAGAGTATGTTCTAAGGCGTATACTTAGACGTGCTGTTCACTTTGGTCATAAAAAATTGATGGCAAAGCAAGGATTTTTTAGCTCGTAAGAACTGTAACCTGCATCTGTTGTATTCTGTACTTTTTTGTTAATGGTATACTTCGCATAGCCTTTTGTTTACTCGGGATGCTAAACATGCAATGTACGGCTTATGAGGATGACTGTAGAGATGTCATATGACAACAAGAAAAGAAACTATGTCACACAGGATTCTAGCTAATTTAAACTATGTTCTTGAAGCTGGTATTTGATATGCCATTATTTTGTATCTTTCTTGTACAGCCTTGTAGATGTTTTTGTCCGAGTGATGGGTGATGTGTTTCCTGAGCTGAAGGACAATGAAAAGAAGATTAAAGATATAATTAAAGAAGAAGATCCAAGCTTTGAGAACAGTCTAGCGATGGTAATATTGGTTGCCAGGAGTATTTGCATATCAGTGACATCAATTTGGCCCAAGTGATGTTTGTTGAAGTAATTCCATTGCAATCAAATCCGAGTGTTTGCACACTCTTAGGCAGTGTTTTATCCTTGTAAACATGTGTTAGTCTCAAAGTAATTTAGCTTGTTTGTTATCAGATAACCTAAATTGTTTTATCCTTGTAAACATGTGTTAGTCTCAAAGTAATTTAGCTTGTTTGTTATCAGATAACCTAAATTTCTGTTGTTGCCGGAGGCTCTGGGCCAGTTTATACCTTGTATCTAATGTACTGCTGTTTTGCTCGTGAGATACTGCTAAAGGCTTACTTTATATATATAATATATATTAACGTGTTGTGCTGAGTAACCAGATAGTTTCTTGTTTTGAGGCAACACATCCAGGGTGATAGTTTCAATCTTGGTTTACATCAGCTTAGTTCAATCACCATAATTAGCATACATGATAAATTGTCTCATCTTTTCTATGAAATGACCATTAGTAATCCAATTTATTTGGTTTGCACATGGGCATGATTCTGTTTATCATGCTTATATTTTAAGGGTGGTTCCTACTAGGTGCCTTGCTATTGTGTTTCATATATAGCAACAGAGACTAAGAAAGCTTACAGTTGAAGTTTAGTCGACCCTTCTTTTCTTAGAACCATCATAATATGCATTGTCCGTTCTTGTGGCTGTTCAGGCAGTTAACTGATTGTGCTGTTGTTGTAATTTTTAGGGATATGAGAGATTTAAGAAAGCTGCAGATGCTGTCAAGGAGAATGGCAGGACGGTACTTAGTGGCTAGGCAAGTGCTTTGGTTTTGAATTATACTTGATTTATTTTGTTTTCACTAGAAGATGTTTGCACCTAATAAGCAGACTTGTAGTTTGTTTGTTGTCTGATGTGTTATCTCATTGATGTCCATTGGCAAGTGAAAATAGTTAGGAGATGATATAAATTGTGAAGTTAGAGACAAGGTATCGTGATTAATATGATGCATACATTTCATATTAAAATAGTTGAAATAGGTTCTTATCCTTGCTAGATTGGTTGCATTGTCATCCAGTTTCTTGAAGTGAAGATTAATCTGAATATCTCTAGCCTTTTCTCCCTCTCCAGTAGGCCTCAGAGCATTGTTTTTTAGGACTTCTCACCTTGGACGCTTAGGTGGCAAGGCGTCTTGACAGTGCTTTGCAGTTTTGCCCACCTAAGGCGCTTAGGCGTCAGGGTAGTGGGTGCTCACCTTAGGTTGCCTTACCGCCTTAAGAACAATGCCTGAGAATCTAACTATACTGTCATGAAAATGGTTTGCTGGCAGGGGTGAAAATGGTTCAGATAACTACAAACTGACCGAACCCCTTAAAAATGGCATTAGGAACCAGAACTTGGATATCGTTGTCGGTAGTTATTCTCGGATGCCATTTTAAATATTGTATAGGCACTATCTGGTTAACTTGATCATATTCTCTATTTTGTCGTTCTAATTCTATGTATTCGAGAAACGTGTCAAAAACTAAGGAATTTGACTATTTGGTAAACTTGATCATATTCTCTACAGTAATGTGGAATAATTCTTTTCATCGTCCTTATTTTAAGAATGGGAGTTTACTGCATAGAAACATGTCTCTTAATCATACTTTGGTTATGTTTATCAATGTTTTGTTACATCCTGCTGAACTTTTCAAGTTTATATTGCTATCTTTCATGTATTGCAACCGTTATTTTTAATTTCAGGATGCATTTGTTCTGTGGGACACATATGGCTATCCAATTGATTTGACTAAGGTTTGTTCATGTTTTCATCAGTAAATCTATTCAAATTAGCTTGACAGTGCTATATTTTCATGTTTATGCTGTTGTTAAAGCTTTTATTGTCTGTTTTTCTGGTATCGTTGTTGTTTCCTATCTCATAGGTCATGGCAGTTGACTTCGGGCTATCTGTTGACATGGAGGGTTTTAATGTTTCTATGGAAGAAGCAAGACAAAAGGCTAGGAATGCTCGCTACAAGGTTGTATTTATTTCTTCTTAAATATAAAACTTAATTCTTCACTTGTGATCTTCTATGCCTTCCAAGTATTATTCCTGCTCTTTGCGGTTTAATAATGTTGTAATTAACTAAACTTAGCATCTCTTATATGCACTAGTAGAAAATAGGGCTTTTGTTCAGGTCTGGCCAGCCCATTTGTCCTGGTTCAGCCACGAACCGGGACTAATGGAGGCATCTGTCCCGGTTCGTGCACCCACGTGGCTGGCCGGGCCTCGGGAGGCATTTGTCCCGGTTCGTGTGGAACCATTTGCCCCGGTTCTTAGCACGAACCGGGACCAATGTGGCCCACAGCCATTTGTCCCGGTTGGTGGCATGAACCGAGACCATGTGGCGACCTTTAGTCCCGGTTCCTGCCACGAACCGGGACCAATGAGTTCCCTATATATATACCCACGCCCCCAGCTCACTTAGTGTGCTCATTTTTTTGAGAGAGGTGTGGGAGAGGTGTGTGGTGCTCTAGCTCACCTCCTATGCACATGAGGTGTTCGATGAAATGCCCGAGCCACACTAGTTTAGCTTTCTCCTCTCGAAGCTTGACCTCCAAACTCCATTTTCCTCGATATTTGTCTAGGTTTAGCGGTCCGTCACGTCCCGTATCCGTCTTCACCGCCGTCGATCGCCTGCGCCGATCTCATCGCCGGCACCACCACGGTGAGCCTCTTGATCTTATCTTCTTTCTAAAATAAAAAAGCAATCTTCCTTGTATGGTTTAGATAGATACTGGTATAATTTTCTTACTTTTATTATTATTTGTTATTATATAGTGCGATGGGTTTCGTATCCGCCCCCGTCGGCCCTCCTCCTATCTATGATTCAGATGTGGTATATTATCTTTTATATACTATTTGTTTTATTTAGTGTTTATGCCAATTATGCCCAGCAACATGACATAGATGTTTTTATCTAGGAGGTATGTGAACCGGAAATCCGAACCGACATAGAACTTCTTGTCGAGAAGTTAAATTTGGTTGAAAAAGAAAACGAGTATTTGAAAGAAAAACTGAAAAGAAATGAAGACGAGAAGATGAAACTGGAGTTGTATGTTGCCGATGTCGTCGATGATCACAAGATCAAGATGGATGTAATGCGCTTGAAGATTAGAAAGATTAGAAAATATGCCATTGATAATGAGGCTTGGTACCGTTATGCTCTTGGATCAATTGTTACCTTAGATGCTATAATTTCAATGTATGTTTTAATTAGATGCTCTAGCTAGAGAGCTATATGTTGTTCTATGAGAACTATGTATGAACTTTATGTATTTATTTTTTAAGTAATAACATTTGATAACTAAAGTGCTTTGGCTTTATTAATGTGATGATGAACTTCTATTAATTAATTTGGTCACTTATCTATCCATGATGTTCTGTAATGGTCTTTGACACACTTAATTATATATAATGCACGTAGATGAACCGACAATGAATGTACGGTAACAAACACACCTTCGAATACGTTAAGGGCGTGCATAATTTCCTCGAAGTGGCTGAGGCAAACAAGCAGAATGGTTTTATGTCCTGTCCATGCCCTGTATGTGGGAATACAAAGTCTTACTCTTCATCGAAAATCCTTCACACCCACCTGCTTTATAAGGGTTTCATGCCACACTATAATGTTTGGACCAAGCACGGAGAAATAGGGGTTATGATGGAAGACAGTGAAGAAGAAGAGGACGATGACAACTATATGCCCCCGGAATACGGTGATGCTGCAACGGGGGAAGGTGCTGAAGATCAAGAGGAACCAGACGATATTGTGCTCGATGATGATCTACGCCGGGTCATTGTTGATGCAAGGAGTCATTGCGAAACTGAAAAGGAGAAGCTGAAGTTCGATCACATGTTAGAGGATCACAAAAAACGGCTGTACCCCAATTGCGAAGATGGCAACACAAAGCTCGGTACCGTACTGGAATTGCTGCAGTGGAAGGCAGAGAATGCTGTGCCTGACAAAGGTTTTGAGAAGCTACTGAAAATATTGAAGATGAAGCTTCCAAAGGATAACGAATTGCCCGACAGTACATACGCAACAAAGAAGGTCGTATGCCCTCTAGGATTGGAGGTGCAGAAGATACATGCATGTCCTAATGACTGCATCCTCTACCGCGGTGCGTACGAGGATTTGAACGCATGCCCGGTATGCCGTGCATTGCGGTATAAGATCAGACGAGATGACCCTGGTGATGTTGATGGCGAGCACCCCAGGAAGAGGGTTCCTGTGAAGGTGATTTCGTATGCTCCTATAATACCATAGTTGAAACGCCTGTTCAGAAACGAAGAGCATGCCAAGTTGATGCGATGGCACAGAGAGGACCGTAAGAAAGACGGGAAGTTGAGAGCACCCGCTGACGGGTCGTAGTGGAGAAAAATCGAGAGAAAGTACCGGGCTGAGTTTGTAGGTGACCCAAGGAACGTATGGCTTGGTGCAAGCGCGGATGGCATTAATCCTTTTGGGGAGCATAACAACAATCATAGCACCTGGCCCGTCACTCTATGTATCTATAATCTTCCTCCTTAGCTGTGCATGAAGCGGAAGTTCATTATGATGTCAGTGCTCATCCAAGGCCCTAAGCAACCCGACAACGACATTGATGTGTATCTAAGGCCATTAGTTGAAGAACTTTTACAGCTGTGGACTGGAAAAGGTGTACGTGTGTGGGATGAGCACAAACAAGAGGAATTTGACCTCCATGCGTTGCTGTTTGTAACCATCAACGATTGGCCCGCTCTCAGTAACCTTTCAGGACAGACAAACAAGGGATACCGCGCATGCATGCACTGTTTAGATGACACCAAAAGTATATACCTGGACAAATGCAGGAAGAATGTGTACCTGGGCCATCGTCGATTTCTTCCGACTAACCATCAATGTCGAAAGAAAGGCAAGAATTTCAAAGGCGAGGCAGATCACCGGAAGAAGCCCGCCATGCGTACCGGTGATCACATACTTGCTATGGTCAATGATTTACATGTAATCTTTGGAAAGGGTCCCTACGGACTATCTGTTCCGAATGACGCTGAGGGACGCGCACCCATGTGGAAGAAGAAATCTATATTTTGGGACCTACCCTACTGGAAAGACCTAGAGGTCCGCTCTTCAATCGATGTGATGCACGTGACGAAGAACCTTTGCGTGAACCTGCTAGGCTTCTTGGGCGTGTATGGGAAGACAAAAGATACACCGGAGGCACGAGAGGACCTACAACGTTTGCACGAAAAAGACGGCATGCCTCCAAAGCAGTATGAAGGTCCTGCGAGCTACGCTCTTACCAAAGAAGAGAAGGAAATCTTCTTTGAATGCCTGCTTAGTATGAAGGTCCCGACTAGATTCTCGTCGAATATAAGGGGAATAATAAATATGCCAGAGAAAAAGTTTCAGAACCTAAAGTCTCATGACTGCCACGTGATTATGACGCAACTGCTTCCGGTTGCATTGAGGGGGCTTCTACCGAAAAACGTCTGGTTAGCCATTGTGAAGCTATGTGCATTCCTCAATGCAATCTCTCAAAAGGTGATCGATCCAGAAATTATACCAAGGCTAAGGAGTGATGTGGCGCAATGTCTTGTCGGTTTCGAGCTGGTGTTCCCACCATCCTTCTTCAATATCATGGCGCACGTCCTAATTCATCTAGTCGACGAGATTGTCATTCTGGGGCCCGTATTTCTACACAATATGTTTCCCTTTGAGAGGTTCATGGGAGTCCTGAAGAAATATGTTCGTAACCGCGCTAGGCCAGAAGGAAGCATCTCCATGGGCCATCAAACAGAGGATGTCATTGGATTTTGTGTTGACTTCATTCCTGGCCTTAATAAGATTGGTCTCCCTAAATCGCGGTATGAGGGGAGACTGACTGGAAAAGGCACGCTTGGAGGGGACTCAATAATATGCAGGGACGGGCATTCTTGGTCTCAAGCACACTAACAGTTCTACAGAAGTCTACCTTGGTGACCCCGTATGTTGATGAACACAAGAACAGTCCGCGCTCCAAACACCCGGAGCAGTGTGACGACTGGATTACATGTGAACACATAGGAATTTTGGCAGTTGGTTGGAAAAACGTCTCAGAGGTGACAACACTGTTTGTGATGAGCTGTACTCGTTGTCCAGGAGACCATCTTCGACTGTATTGACTTACAAAGGATACGAGATAAATGGGAATACATTTTACACGATCGCCCAAGATCAAAAGAGCACCAACCAAAACAGCGGTGTCCGTTTTGATGCAGTAACCGATGCAGTAACCAAGAGGGGAAAGGACACATATTATGGTGTCAGGAGGCGGGGTACAGGTAGACCCATAGTACGGAATGGCAAGAGTGGATCTGAACAATATTGGGTACAGAGACGAACCGTTCGTCCTAGCCAATGATGTGGCGCAGGTTTTCTATGTGAAGGACATGTCTACCAAACCGAGAAAAAGAAAAGATAAGGAAGAGAACACATCATACGATGAGCCAAAGCGCCACATAATTCTTTCAGGAAAAAGAGACATCGATGGAGTGGAGGGCAAGACAGACATTTTCAAAGATTATGAAAAGTTTCATGAAATTCCTCCCTTCAAAGTCAAGGCTGACCCAAGCAACCTGTTAAACGATGAAGATTATCCATGGTTACGGCGCAATAAGCCAAGGACAAAAGCGAAGAAAAAGTGAAGACTTTCTCCTGAAATGAAATCCCTTTGTAACAGATGATCTTTCGTCAAAACCCTGAAACTTCGAAAGAGATTGTCCGTTTTGCCGTAACCATCTCAATTTTGTTGCACATGCTATGTGGGTGAAATGATGATACCATGCCAATTTTCAACCTTTTCGGAGTTCATTTGTAATGCTTTTCAATTTCAGGGTCTTATAGCTCAGAAAAAGCAGTAAATGCATGAAAAATAACAAATGAAGTCAGAAAGGGTTGAAAATTGGTGATTTTGCTTTGAGTGGTGCATTTTGAACACACAAGAAGTCTGGAGTTCAAATAAGTTCAAAAAAATGAAATCCCTTTAAAACAGATGAGCTTTCGTCCAAATCCGTGATACTTCGAAAGAGATTGTCCGTTTTGTACACGAAGTTCATCCATTTTGTGCCGTAACCCTCTAAACTTTCTTGCACATGTTATGTGGGTGAAATGGTGATACCATGCCAATTTTCAACCTTTTCGGAGTTTTTCATTTGAAATGCTTTTCAATTTCAGGGTCTTATAGCTCAAAAAAGTAGTAAATGCATAAAAAATAACAAAATGCATAAAATTATAATATTTGTTATGATCAACTAAAAAACTAAAATCGATTAAAATATTCTGTTATGATCAACTAAAACAAAACTATAATATTCTTCAACGGCAAAAAAACAACTAAAAAGCTTTTATAAAACTATAATAGCAAAAGGAATCACCTAAAAAGCTTTTATAAACCTCTAGTATTTTTGAAACTAAACTTATATAAAATTTATGCAACTTACATTCAAAAAGTCTTTTTTGTTCAACACATTAATAGCAAAAAGTATTTAATAGCAAAAAAATAACAAAATTTGTTTTTGATTAAAACAGATATTAAAAATAACCTAAAATTACCAAATAGAGTATAATGATAAAAAATAGTAATATTAAGTAGCAGGAAAAAGAATCACTCAAAAATCTAACTCTATAGTGAATTTATTCATAAACTAGTGATTCACGTACATTTTAAAAAATTCAAATTTAAACTATTCAAATTTTAAAACTAATGGCACTAACAGAAAGTTTATAATTTTTGTGACCTAAAAGCAAAAAGAAATCACTAAAAAACTATAATTATTTAGTAGAAATAAAAAAATAAAAAGCAAAAAAGAAAACAAAAAAGAAAACATAAAAAATGCCACCTACTAGGCCTCCACGGCCTGAATACGACTAGAAACCCTTCCATGGGCCAGGATTCAGGCCCGAGGAAGGCCCAGCAGGCCCAACAGGCAAAGCAGTGAACAATTTAGGCCTGTAAGCCTGGAGTTGAGAGGAGCTCGAGAGGGAGGGCGCGGCAGCGCTTATAAACCTCTCCGAGCCCCTCTCAACTAGCGAGGTGGGACTAAACTTCCCACCGCACCGCGCCAGCACTAGGTTAATGGTCCCGGTTGATCGCACGAACCGGGACCATAGGGTGGCATTGGTCTCGGTTCGTGGCACCAACCGGTACCAATGCCCACCTATCACTAGTTGAAAAGGGGGCATTTGTCCCGGTTCGTAAGGGCCTTTAGTCCCGGTTCTTGAACCGGGACTAAAGGGTCGTTACTAATGCCTCCACCCTTTAGTCCCGGTTCTAACACGAACTGGGACAGATGGGCCTCCACGTGGCCACTGCGAGCAGCCCAGGCAAGGGGGCCTTTGGTCCCATTGGTGACATGAACCGGGACCAAAAGGCTTCCACGTGTCTGCAACTGAGGTTTTTTTTAAAAGTGGCTGGTTTAGGGGTTTTGGGGGTTAATTTTAGGTTGTTATTAGCTAGCTAATAGAGAGAAGTGTCCTCTCTTATACTGCTATGTTCATTTCATCCGCTGATATATAATAACTCATGCATGCTCGCATCATACATCATCATATATAATAACAAGTCCTACTAATCATGCATCATCATACAACTTCTACTCGTTATTAATAACAAGTATCCTCATAGTCATCGAACCCAACCCTACATAATTGTTCTTAGCACACTAGTGCAGAACCAGCCTTTAGTGCCAGTTCGTAACGGCCTTTAGTGCCGGTTCTACAACCGGCACTAAAGAGTGGGGACTAAAGGCCCCCCCTTTAGTACCGGTTCGTCACGAACCGGCGCTAAAGTGCGAACACGTGGCATGAGCCAGGCCCGGGTGCGCGTAGGGCTTTAGTACCGGTTGGTAACACCAACCGGTACTAAATGTTTGGGTGTTTTTTTATTTTCCATTACATTTTTTTGTTTGCTGGTATTTCACGATACTACAAATTGTACACGTTATGCATATATATATAAATAGATTTTATCGTACGTATAGAACCGCATATATATATATATCATCGAATGTCTCACAACCAACACCATTATTCACACATACACATGTATATACATATACAATTTCTCCTACATATGTTGCCTTGGTGCCTCCAGAGCACGATGACAAGTGGTTCATTGGGGCGGTAGCGGGTAATAGTATTCTCCTTTGGGATTTATGACCTGGTCGAGCAAAAATCCGGCTATTTCCTCTTGAAGTGCTAGTATGCGGTCCGATGGTAGGAGCTTATCCCGCACCTCTCTGAACTGTTAAGAAGGAGATCAATATGCATGTGTGTTAGCTAGTTGTGTGACTAGATATCAATAATGGTGTGAATAGTGTTCTGACAAACGTACCCAGTCCTGTCTATCAGATCTGCTCCTTTCGGACGTCATCATGCGAATGTTCTCGCAAACGTAGAATGCACACAGATTATTCCCCGACGCCTGCTTCAGGGCCTTTACGAGAATGGAATTGAATCATATAATGATTAATCAAGCATGATAATTAATTAATTATATTGAAACAAGAATTAAAGAGATGGTAGCTAGCTAGTACTACTTAATTACTTACCTTTGGTCGATGCCAAAACAACTTTTGTTTCCATTCGCCTGGAGTCACCGCGATGAACTTTGCCCATGCCCTGCCCGCCAGCAAAGAAAATTAATAAAGGGGTTATTAAATAGTTCATATCAGGAAATGACAAACTAATAATAGGCCGAGATATATATAGTTAATAATGATTGAAATTACCTGTTGACTATCCCCTTCACGATGGTGAAGTCACTTTCTTCTTTAGTTAGCGAGTCCAGTAATTCAACTTTTCCTTCCTCAACTTTAATGTCTATCAAGACCCAGTGCCAACTGCATGCGCACACGTTTGCATGTGTTAAATAAGCGGGCATGTGCATAAAATTAATCAACTATCGTAAACCGTATACACTTAATTATTAACATCTAGCTAGCTAGTAAGCAAAAACAGAATTTGTAGTACAAGACAGTGTGACTCACGGGAAGTTGTAAGGAAGTAGTATATCTTCATTGCTATTGAGGCACTTCAAGAACTCTACCATGCTTTCCTCTACACCTGCTTTATAAAATGGATACTTCCATATGTCCTCATTAATGGTATTTGGGTCAATGAACCCAATGCCACAGCGTCCAATTTTTTTCATTTCATACATCTTCATCCTGCATATAATACCACAGAAAAGAATATAGTGAGGATAATTACATGTAATGATTGATCAAAATTATCACTACATAATTAGCTTGAGACTTAAATTACAGAAAGAAATCACTTACAGACAATAGCAACTAACGATAGACTTCTCGAGTGAGTCTTGATTGAATAATTGATATAGTTCTGAATACTCAATGGACAGAGCTTTCTCATGGTAATAATGCTCCTTCTTGACATTCACCATGAGGGACACTCGATTGGAAATCTTGGTCATGTTCATGTACCATTGATGCAATTCATACATTCTCGTTGGGAGGTCCTTGACCTTGTCTGGATGGACCAAAGGTTGGCCCCAGACATATTTCCATTTTATTTCTGATTCTTTAAGCGGAGACATGGGCTCGATTTCGAGGAGTTGTCCAACAGAGATCTTGAGCATTTCAGCCTGCATTATATGCTCCTCCCTTATTACCACATCGCCCTGCTAGGGAACGCTAACGGTTTGCCCACAATAATATTTGGCGCGCGTACTCCTCTCATGTGTTGTTGGCACAACAAGCAGGGGGATCTCTTGCGCCGCCTGTTCTCCCAGCTGGGGAACGGTTTTCCCGCATTTTTTGCCAGCTGCTTGTTGGCTCGAGCTCGAGCTCGCTTCCTTCCATAGCCGTGCTCGATGTAGCTTCCTGATTTGACGCTCATAGTCTGAGTCAACAGGCTGGGGAGCTGGTGCTCTAGCCATATGAATGAAGTGGTCAATCGTTTTCTCAGGCACTTTCTCCTTTGGCGGCAGTGCCGCTTTCGGTCCAAAATGGGCGTCCACTTGGGCCTGCACTATGGCTGCGTTTTGCTCCTCGGTCATGTCGTAAGGCCTCTGAGGAAGAGGAGCGAGGCTTGGACCATATTTATATCGCTTGTCTCCGCCTGTACTTCCTGAACTACCTCGACTCGTACCGCTACGCACCAAAGCTGCGGCATGTCTCTTCTGCGATTGCTGAGACGGTGGAGACGGCTGACGTGGAGTTGGACCAGGAGAAGTGGCCTGATGATGTGCCGGACTTGAAGCAGGAGGTGTGGCCTGACACGGTGCCGGACTTGAAACCGGAGAAGTGGCATGACGCTGTGCCGGACTTGAAACCGGAGGAGTCAGCTCACGCGTTTGGGGACTTGGAGGAGGTGGCAGACTTCGAGGAGGAGTCGTCTCACGCGTTTGTGGACTTGGAGGAGCGGGAGTCTACTGACTCGGTGGTGGGCTTCGAGGAGTCGGCAGACGACGCGGTGTCAGTGGACTTCGAAAGATGATGCAATCCTTTCTCCATAGGATGATACGATGTATGGCCTGTCCCAGTGTGCGCTCGTCTTCACCTCCAGGAATGTTAAGCGTTAGCCCCGAATATGGCTCCACCACTTCATCAACCATGACACGAGCATAGCCCTATGTAATCGGGATGCAATGGTAGGTTGCTTCGGGGGTTACTGGAAAAGCAACACCATCCGCCACCTTCATGGATATGTTCTTCATTTTGGAGTATAGCTCACAATTAGTGTTCTCTATGATGTCATCCACAGGGTATGTATCTAGCAGTGTGTTGCCCGGGGCAGAACCAACGCTGCTTCTCGGCATGGATGGGACGGTGCTATCCAATGCTGGACGATCATCCGCTTGCTGCTGCCGCTGCTGAGACCCCCTTTCCTGGCTAAGTGAGTCGATCTGCTGCTGCTGCTGCTAGAATTTGAGTGCCAGGTCCGCGTGCCTTGCTTCTAGGCCTTGAAGACGTTCTGCGTCCTGCTTCCTCTGCTCCTCCTCCAACTTCCTCTTCTTCTCCTCCTCCATCTTCTTTCTTGCACAGGACCTGTAGTCGTCATTCCAGTCCGAAAAGCCCTCATTCCAGGGAATAACGCCCATGCCTCGTGTTATTCCCGGGTGTTAAGGATTTCCCAGGGCGCGCGTAAGCTCATCGTTCTCTCTGTTGGGCGTGAACACCCCCGCTCGAGCTTCTTCTATTGCGTCAATTATCTTTTGTTCGGCTCCTTTTAGACTTGCCTTCTTCGAAACCAGGCCTGTCTTCGGGTCCAACGCCCCCCATGCGCATAGAACCAAGTTCTGCACCTGGGGGGCCATCTCCTAGTAATCGGAGTGACCCCTGCACCCTCCATCTCTTGCTCAGACTTATCCCACTTAGGCAATGCCACCGCGTAGCCACCTGGACCCAGCCTATGGAACTGCGTTTTCTTGCGGCATTTGCCTTGTTTTTCATCGACCGTTCCTTAGATAATTTTGAATCCTTGAAGGTCACGAAATCGTCCCAATGTTCTCTTTGCTTCTCCAGTGTTCCCTTGAACTCTGGAGTCTTCCTTTCATTAGCGAGGTAGTTGGCCCATACAGTTTTCTTGTAGGTGTTGAATGCAATTGCCATCTTCTTAAGAGCAGTGGCCTTTACTTTCTCCACATCTGCTTTAGTGAAATGATCTGGTAGGGTGAAATGTTCCATCAGAGATTTCACCAGGTCTTTTTTGGCTCTGTCGTCGACCCAAGTAACACCTGGACGCTTAGTCTTTGGCTATTTCCATTCTTGAATGGAGATCGGGAGTTTGTCCTTCATAAGAACTCCGCACTGACGAGTCCACTTGTTCGCAACGTTCTTAGGCGTGAGGGGTTCGCCACTAAGTTTGGTGGATTCAATGTGGTACTTTACACCATCCTTCAACAATCTGCCCGGGCCTCGCTTTGTCTTGCTGTCTGTAGAAGCAGATTTGCTCAATCCAAGGGCTGAAAGAAGAAAGATTGATTTTTTAATATATATTCAATAAAAAAACATGTGATGATCACCAAGATGCATGCTTATATAATTAAATATACCTCGCCGGAAGTCTTTGTTATTTGAAGATCAGCATTGTCTGTGTCATCACTAACATTGTCTGTGTCATCATAATCATAGTTCATGACTTCATCAGCTCGGTCATCGAGATCGAATATCTTTTCATCACCCTCTCCGGTATTGTTCAGATATTGGGAGCCGTCATCTTCATTAAGATCATCTAGCCTATGAGGGCTGCGTATGATGTCGAACAATTCCTCTTCTCTCTCTCTACCGGTATTGCTGATATTGTCCGCCATAGCTTTTACTTTACTAACTAATACAGAAGAAATATAAAACAATTTAGTATTCAAATTACAATGCATGGATGCAATTAATCAATAAGGAAAAACTGAATCTCGAATACATCGTCTTGAATATATAATCTTGAATACATCATCGTCTTAATATATATAATCTCAAATACATCGTCTCGAATATTATATATCGAATACATCACTGGCTAGGTACCTAATAAAGATCGAGTACTACAGAAGAATCTAGGGCGCCACTCACGGTTCCTGGGGCGCGGGCGGTGCACACCCAAAGAGAAGGAACCATCACAGTATCATATCTCCGGTCATCTTCCCAAAGAACCCGCCAAGTAGTGGAGAACCTGACGTCGTCCATAGCAGCCATGTAGCGATGGACGTGCTCATCTTCTTCCCTGACACGGCGACGCACCACCTCTGGCGGGGCCGGCTGCCTCTGCACCGAATGTGGCCCACGCGAATGCCACCAAAGAAGATCAGGGTCGACGACGGGACCCGAGGTCGGGTTCCTCACCAAGCGGCGCGCCCCTCCAGGTAGCACCTCCCAGTGCCAGCCCGGCAGAGCCTAGTCCCGGACATGGGTCCTCCGAAGCAGGACATCGTCGCGAACGGGTCGACGGCGAGGATGCGGGCCGGGCATATCGTCGAGAACAAATACTATATGCCCGCAAAAAGTAACATTTTTTAAATGATTGGATTGTGATAACTAAAATTCTATATATATGCAAATTCTAACAATTTGACATTAATCTAATTCATCTAACTAAAACTAATTCTAAAATTTCCTGATTATATAACTAACATTTCTATAACAATTCTAATATTTATATAACTAAAAAACAGAAAAATTGCTAACATTTCTATAAATATTTCTATAACTAAAAAACAGAAAACATTTATAACAATTTCTATATAACTAACATTTCTAATATTTATATAACTAAAAAACAGAATAATTTCTAACATTTCTATAACTAAAAAACAGAAAAAATTATAACAAACAAACTAATAATGTGTGTGTGTGTGTAGTGTGTGTGTGTGTGTTTGTGGACATGTACATGGCGGCCGGGGCGAGCTCACCGGCGAGGCGACGACGGGGCGACGGGACGGGGCGGCGACGACGGGGCGACGGGACGGGGCGGCGACGACGACGGGGCGGGGCGGCCCGGGCGACGGGACGGGGCAGCGATGACTGGGCGGGGCGGGGCGCGGCGACGGGGACGACGGGGATGGAGACGGCCGGGGCGGCGATGTCGACGGGGGCGGCGACGAGGGGCGGGGGCGGCGACGTCGACGGGGACGGCGTCGATCGGGGCAGGGCGGCGCGATGGAGGGAGGAAACAGAGGGAAGAAACAGAGGGAAACTGAATTTTTTCAAGTGTTGTATATATAGGATGGACCTTTAGTACCGGTTGGAGCCACCAACCGGTACTTAAGGTCTGTTTTGGCCAGGCCAAGCGGCGGGAAGTGCACCCCCTTTAGTACCGGGTCGTGGCTCCAACCGGTACTAAAGGGCGGTGCGCAAGTTTAGTCCCACCTCGCTACCCGAGGGGCTACCGCACTGGTTTATAAGGCCCAATGCGGTAGCTCTCTCGAGCTCCTCTCCTAACCAGGCCTACTGGGCCTACCTGTCCTCTTCTGCCCTGTGGGCCAAATGGGCCTTTGCGGGCCTGCATTTTGGCCCAACTAAAGGTTGGGTTCCTAGTCGTATGCAGGCCGCTTTGGCCCAGTAGGAGGGCTTTTTTATTTTCTTAATTTTTTTCGCTTTATTTATTTTTGTTTTATTTATTTTTGAGTTGTTTTTTTGCTGTATTTAGAGTTACTTTGTGAATATTTTTGCTTTAGGTACAAAAAATTACAAACTTTCTATTAGTGCCGGTAGTTTTCAAATTTGAATAGTTTAAATTTTGAATTATTTGAAATTTGTGTGAATCACTAGTTTGTGAATAACTTAACTTTGAAAAAAGTTTTTTCAGTGATTCTTTTTTCTTTTGTTTAATATTAGTGTGTTTTATCATTATATTCAATTTGGTAATGCTTAGGTTATTTAAAAAATGAAATGCCTTTGTAACAGTTCAGTTTTTGCCGTAACCCTCTCTACTTTTGTCCATTTTGTCCATTTTGAAAGAGATTGTCCATTTTGTACACGAAGTGTATCCTGTTTTTGCCGTAACCCTCTCTACTTTTTTGCACATGCTATTTGTATGAAATTATGATACGATGCCAATTTTCAACCTTTTCTGAGTTCATTTGCCGTTACCCCGCCTCGTGTCATATTGACCCATTTGCACCAAAACAAAGGGACCTTCAAATCACCTGATCCATAGTTAAGTTCCCATATGTCCTCTATGTAACCATAATATGTTTCCTTTCCCGTGTTGGTTGTTGCATCAAAGCGGACACCACTGTTTTGGTTGGTGCTCTTCTTATCTTGGGTGATCGTGTAAAATGTATTCCCATTTATCTGGTACCCTTTGAAAGTCATTATATTCGAATATGGTAACTGGGACAGTGAGTACATGTCATTTTGAATATCGCCATCATTTAGGGCACGTTTCTGCAACCAACTGGCGAAAGTCCTCGTTTGTTTGCGTGTAATCCAGTCGTCAGACTTCTCCGGGTGTTTGGATTGTAGAAAATTCTTGTGTTCCTCCATATACGGAGCCACCAAGGCGGAATTCTGTAGAACTGTGTAGTGTGCTTCAGTGAGAGAATGCCCGTCCATACATATTATTTGATGCCCCCCTAGCGTGCCTTTTCCTTCCAGTCTTCCCTTATGCCGCGATTCAGGAACACCAATCGGCTTAAGGTCAGGAATAAAGTCAATACAAAACTCAATGACCTCCTCATTTTCATGGCCCTTCGAGATGCTTCCTTCTGGCCTAGGACGGTTATGAACATATTTCTTCAAGACTCCCATGAACTTTTCAAAGGGGAACATATTGTGTAGAAATACAGGACCCAAAACGTTAATCTCTTCGCAAAGGTGAACTAGGACGTGCGTCATGATGTTGAAGAAGGATGGTGGGAACACCAACTCAAAACTGATAAGACATTGCACAAATCATTCTGTAACCTTGGTATGATTTCTGGATCGATTACCTTCTGAGAGATTGCATTGAGGAATGCACATAGCTTCACAATGGCTAATCGAACGTTTTCCGGTAGAAGCCCCCTCAATGCAACCAGAAGGAGTTGCGTCATAATCACGTGGCAGTCATGAGACTTTAGGTTTTGGAACTTTTTCTCTGCCATATTTATTATTCCCTTTATATTCGACGAGAAACCAGACGGTACCTTCATGCTGAGCAGGCATTCGAAGAAGATTTCCTTCTCTTCTTTGGTAAGAGCGTAGCTGGCCTAACCCTAATGTATGCCGACTTTTCCGTGCATACGTTGCTGGTCCTCCCGTGCCTCTGGTGTATCTTTTGTCTTCCCATACACGCCCAAAAAGCCA
The DNA here is from genome assembly GCA_034509565.1 of Triticum monococcum. Classification (NCBI taxonomy): domain Eukaryota; kingdom Viridiplantae; phylum Streptophyta; class Magnoliopsida; order Poales; family Poaceae; genus Triticum; species Triticum monococcum. The sequence continues at coordinate 195,748,150 of CM067842.1, read as the reverse complement.
AGCAGGGTCACGCAAAGATTCTTCGTCACGTGCATCACGTCGATTGTGGAGCGGACCTCTAGCTCTTTCCAATATGGCAGGTCTCAAAATATAGATTTCTTCTTCCACATGGGTGCGCGTCCGTCAGCGTCCTTCGGAACAGGTTGTCCGCCAGGACCCTTTCCAAAGATTACCTTCAAATCCTTGACCATATCATGTACATCAGCACCAGTACGGTGGCGAGGCTTCGTCCGGTGATCCGCCTCACCTTTGAAATGCTTGCCTTTCTTTCTTACGGGATGCCTGCTCGGAAGAAATCGATGATGTCCCAGGTACACATTCTTCTTACAACTATTCAAATATATACTGTCGGTATCATCCAAACAGTGCGTGCATCCGCGGTATCCCTTGTTTGTCTGTCCTGAAAGGTTACTGAGAGCAGGCCAATCATTGATGGTCACGAACAACAACGCCTTTAGGTCAAATTATTCCCCCATGTGCTCATCCCACGCACGTACACATGTTCCATTCCACAGTTGTAAGAGTTCTTCAGCTAATGGCCTTAGGTACACATCAATGTCGTTACCGGGTTGCTTAGGGCCTTGGATGAGCACTGGCATCATAATGAACTTCCGCTTCATGCACAACCAAGGAGGAAGGTTATATAAACATAGTGTCACAGGCCATGTGCTATGGTTGCTGCTCTGCTCCCCAAAAGGATTAATGCCATCTGCGCTTAGAACAAACCATACGTTCCTTGGGTCACCTGCAAACTCCTCCCAGTACTTTCTCTCGATTTTTCTCCACTGCGAACCGTCAGCGGGTACTCTCAACTTTCTATCTTTCTTACGGTCTTCTGCGTGCCACCGCATCGCCTTCGCATGCTCTTTGTTTTGGAACAAACGTTTCAACCGTGGTATTATAGGAGCGTACCACATCACCTTGGCAGGAATCTTCTGTTGGGGAACGCAGTAATTTCAAAAAATTTCCTACGCACACGCAAGATCATGGTGATGCACAGCAACGAGAGGGGAGAGTGTTGTCTACGTACCCACGCAGACCGACTGCGGATGCGTTGACGCAACATAGAGGAAGTAGTCGTACGTCTTCCCGATCCGACCGATCCAAGCACCGTTACTCCGGTACCTCCGAGTTCTTAGCACACGTACAGCTCGATGACGCTCCCCAGGCTCCGATCCAGCAAAGCTTTGGGGATGAGTTCCGTCAGCACAACGACATGGTGACGATGATGATGTTCTACCGATGCAGGGCTTCGCCTAAGCACTACAACGATATGATCGAGGTGGAATATGGTGGCAGGGGGCACCGCACACGGCTAAGGAACGATCACGTGGATCAACTTGTGTGTAGAGGTGCCCCCTGCCCCCGTATATAAAGGAGCAAGGGGAGGGGGTGCGGCCGGCCATAGGAGGCGCGCAGGAGGAGTCCTACTCCTACCGGGAGTAGGACCCCCCCCCCCCCAATCCTTGTCCAACTAGGAGAGGTGGAGGGAGAATAGGAAAGGGGGGGCGCCACCCCTCCCTCCTTGTCCAATTCAGACTAGGGGGAGAGGGGGCGCGCGGCCTGCCCTGGCAGCCCCTTCCTCTTCTCCACATTAGGCCCATGAGGCCCATTAACCCCCCGGGGGGTTCCGGTAACCCCCTGGTGCTCCGGTTTTATCCGATACTCTTCCGGAACCCTTTCGGTGTCCGAATATAGTCATCCAATATATCAATCTTTATGTCTCAACCATTTCGAGACTCCTCGTCATGTCCGTGATCACATCCGGGACTCCGAACTAACTTCGATACATCAAAATGCATAAACTCATAATAACTGTCATCGTAACGTTAAGCGTGCGGACCCTACGGTTCGAGAACAATGCAGACATGGCTGAGACACATCTCCGGTCAATAACCAATAGCGGGACCTGGATGCCCATATTGGCTCCTACATATTCTACGAAGATCTTTATCGGTCAGACCGCATAACAACATACGTTGTTCCCTTTGTCATCGGTATGTTACTTGCCCGAGATTCGATCGTCGTATCCAATACCTAGTTCAATCTCGTTACCGGCAAGTCTCTTTACTCGTTCTGTAATACATCATCCCGCAACTAACTCATTAGTTGCAATGCTTGCAAGGCTTATGTGATGTGCATTACCGAGAGGGCCCAGAGATACCTCTTCGACAATCGGAGTGACAAATCCTAATCTCGAAATACGCCAACCCAACATCTACCTTTGGAGACACTTGTAGAGCTCCTTTATAATCACCCAGTTACGTTGTGATGTTTGGTAGCACACAAAGTGTTCCTCCGGTAAACGGGAGTTGCATAATCTCATAGTGATAGGAACATGTATAAGTGTATCCATTTTGAAAGAGATTGTCCATTTTGTACACGAAGTGTATCCAGTTTTTGCCGTAACCCTCTCTACTTTTTTGCACATGCTATTTGTATGAAATTATGATACGATGCCAATTTTCAACCTTTTCTGAGTTCATTTGCCGTTACCCCGCCTCGTGTCATATTGACCCATTTGCACCAAAACAAAGGGACCTTCAAATCACCTGATCCATAGTTAAGTTCCCATATGTCCTCTATGTAACCATAATATGTTTCCTTTCCCGTGTTGGTTGTTGCATCAAAGCGGACACCACTGTTTTGGTTGGTGCTCTTCTTATCTTGGGTGATCGTGTAAAATGTATTCCCATTTATCTGGTACCCTTTGAAAGTCATTATATTCGAATATGGTAACTGGGACAGTGAGTACATGCCATTTTGAATATCGCCATCATTTAGGGCACGTTTCTGCAACCAACTGGCGAAAGTCCTCGTTTGTTTGCGTGTAATCCAGTCGTCAGACTTCTCCGGGTGTTTGGATTGTAGAAAATTCTTGTCTTCCTCCATATACGGAGCCACCAAGGCGGAATTCTGTAGAACTGTGTAGTGTGCTTCAGTGAGAGAATGCCCGTCCATACATATTATTTGATGCCCCCCTAGCGTGCCTTTTCCTTCCAGTCTTCCCTTATGCCGCGATTCAGGAACACCAATCGGCTTAAGGTCAGGAATAAAGTCAATACAAAACTCAATGACCTCCTCATTTTCATGGCCCTTCGAGATGCTTCCTTCTGGCCTAGGACGGTTATGAACATATTTCTTCAAGACTCCCATGAACCTTTCAAAGGGGAACATATTGTGTAGAAATACAGGACCCAAAACGTTAATCTCTTCGCAAAGGTGAACTAGGACGTGCGTCATGATGTTGAAGAAGGATGGTGGGAACACCAACTCAAAACTGATAAGACATTGCACAAATCATTCTGTAACCTTGGTATGATTTCTGGATCGATTACCTTCTGAGAGATTGCATTGAGGAATGCACATAGCTTCACAATGGCTAATCGAACGTTTTCCGGTAGAAGCCCCCTCAATGCAACCAGAAGGAGTTGCGTCATAATCACGTGGCAGTCATGAGACTTTAGGTTTTGGAACTTTTTCTCTGCCATATTTATTATTCCCTTTATATTCGACGAGAAACCAGACGGTACCTTCATGCTGAGCAGGCATTCGAAGAAGATTTCCTTCTCTTCTTTGGTAAGAGCGTAGCTGGCCTGACCCTAATGTATGCCGACTTTTCCGTGCATACGTTGCTGGTCCTCCCGTGCCTCTGGTGTATCTTTTGTCTTCCCATACACGCCCAAAAAGCCAAGCAGGGTCACGCAAAGATTCTTCGTCACGTGCATCACGTCGATTGTGGAGCGGACCTCTAGCTCTTTCCAATATGGCAGGTCTCAAAATATAGATTTCTTCTTCCACATGGGTGCGCGTCCGTCAGCGTCCTTCGGAACAGGTTGTCCGCCAGGACCCTTTCCAAAGATTACCTTCAAATCCTTGACCATATCATGTACATCAGCACCAGTACGGTGGCGAGGCTTCGTCCGGTGATCCGCCTCACCTTTGAAATGCTTGCCTTTCTTTCTTACGGGATGCCTGCTCGGAAGAAATCGATGATGTCCCAGGTACACATTCTTCTTACAACTATTCAAATATATACTGTCGGTATCATCCAAACAGTGCGTGCATCCGCGGTATCCCTTGTTTGTCTGTCCTGAAAGGTTACTGAGAGCAGGCCAATCATTGATGGTCACGAACAACAACGCCTTTAGGTCAAATTATTCCCCCATGTGCTCATCCCACGCACGTACACATGTTCCATTCCACAGTTGTAAGAGTTCTTCAGCTAATGGCCTTAGGTACACATCAATGTCGTTACCGGGTTGCTTAGGGCCTTGGATGAGCACTGGCATCATAATGAACTTCCGCTTCATGCACAACCAAGGAGGAAGGTTATATAAACATAGTGTCACAGGCCATGTGCTATGGTTGCTGCTCTGCTCCCCAAAAGGATTAATGCCATCTGCGCTTAGAACAAACCATACGTTCCTTGGGTCACCTGCAAACTCCTCCCAGTACTTTCTCTCGATTTTTCTCCACTGCGAACCGTCAGCGGGTACTCTCAACTTTCTATCTTTCTTACGGTCTTCTGCGTGCCACCGCATCGCCTTCGCATGCTCTTTGTTTTGGAACAAACGTTTCAACCGTGGTATTATAGGAGCGTACCACATCACCTTGGCAGGAATCTTCTGTTGGGGAACGCAGTAATTTCAAAAAAATTCCTACGCACACGCAAGATCATGGTGATGCACAGCAACGAGAGGGGAGAGTGTTGTCTACGTACCCACGCAGACCGACTGCGGATGCGTTGACGCAACATAGAGGAAGTAGTCGTACGTCTTCCCGATCCGACCGATCCAAGCACCGTTACTCCGGTACCTCCGAGTTCTTAGCACACGTACAGCTCGATGACGCTCCCCAGGCTCCGATCCAGCAAAGCTTTGGGGATGAGTTCCGTCAGCACAACGACATGGTGACGATGATGATGTTCTACCGATGCAGGGCTTTGCCTAAGCACTACAACGATATGATCGAGGTGGAATATGGTGGCAGGGGGCACCGCACACGGCTAAGGAACGATCACGTGGATCAACTTGTGTGTAGAGGTGCCCCCTGCCCCCGTATATAAAGGAGCAAGGGGAGGGGGTGCGGCCGGCCATAGGAGGCGCGCAGGAGGAGTCCTACTCCTACCGGGAGTAGGACCCCCCCCCCAATCCTTGTCCAACTAGGAGAGGTGGAGGGAGAATAGGAAAGGGGGGGCGCCACCCCTCCCTCCTTGTCCAATTCGGACTAGGGGGAGAGGGGGCGCGCGGCCTGCCCTGGCAGCCCCTTCCTCTTCTCCACATTAGGCCCATGAGGCCCATTAACCCCCCGGGGGGTTCCGGTAACCCCCTGGTGCTCCGGTTTTATCCGATACTCTTCCGGAACCCTTCCGGTGTCCGAATATAGTCATCCAATATATCAATCTTTATGTCTCAACCATTTCGAGACTCCTCGTCATGTCCGTGATCACATCCGGGACTCCGAACTAACTTCGATACATCAAAATGCATAAACTCATAATAACTGTCATCATAACGTTAAGCGTGCGGACCCTACGGTTCGAGAACAATGCAGACATGGCTGAGACACATCTCCGGTCAATAACCAATAGCGGGACCTGGATGCCCATATTGGCTCCTACATATTCTACGAAGATCTTTATCGGTCAGACCGCATAACAACATACGTTGTTCCCTTTGTCATCGGTATGTTATTTGCCCGAGATTCGATCGTCGTATCCAATACCTAGTTCAATCTCGTTACCGGCAAGTCTCTTTACTCGTTCTGTAATACATCATCCCGCAACTAACTCATTAGTTGCAATGCTTGGAAGGCTTATGTGATGTGCATTACCGAGAGGGCCCAGAGATACCTCTTCGACAATCGGAGTGACAAATCCTAATCTCGAAATACGCCAACCCAACATCTACCTTTGGAGACACTTGTAGAGCTCCTTTATAATCACCCAGTTACGTTGTGACGTTTGGTAGCACACAAAGTGTTCCTCCGGTAAACGGGAGTTGCATAATCTCATAGTGATAGGAACATGTATAAGTGTATCCATTTTGAAAGAGATTGTCCATTTTGTACACGAAGTGTATCCAGTTTTTGCCGTAACCCTCTCTACTTTTTTGCACATGCTATTTGTATGAAATTATGATACGATGCCAATTTTCAACCTTTTCTGAGTTCATTTGCCGTTACCCCGCCTCATGTCATATTGACCCATTTGCACCAAAACAAAGGGACCTTCAAATCACCTGATCCATAGTTAAGTTCCCATATGTCCTCTATGTAACCATAATATGTTTCCTTTCCCGTGTTGGTTGTTGCATCAAAGCGGACACCACTGTTTTGGTTGGTGCTCTTCTTATCTTGGGTGATCGTGTAAAATGTATTCCCATTTATCTGGTACCCTTTGAAAGTCATTATATTCGAATATGGTAACTGGGACAGTGAGTACATGCCATTTTGAATATCGCCATCATTTAGGGCACGTTTCTGCAACCAACTGGCGAAAGTCCTCGTTTGTTTGCGTGTAATCCAGTCGTCAGACTTCTCCGGGTGTTTGGATTGTAGAAAATTCTTGTCTTCCTCCATATACGGAGCCACCAAGGCGGAATTCTGTAGAACTGTGTAGTGTGCTTCAGTGAGAGAATGCCCGTCCATACATATTATTTGATGCCCCCCTAGCGTGCCTTTTCCTTCCAGTCTTCCCTTATGCCGCGATTCAGGAACACCAATCGGCTTAAGGTCAGGAATAAAGTCAATACAAAACTCAATGACCTCCTCATTTTCATGGCCCTTCGAGATGCTTCCTTCTGGCCTAGGACGGTTATGAACATATTTCTTCAAGACTCCCATGAACCTTTCAAAGGGGAACATATTGTGTAGAAATACAAGACCCAAAACGTTAATCTCTTCGCAAAGGTGAACTAGGACGTGCGTCATGATGTTGAAGAAGGATGGTGGGAACACCAACTCAAAACTGATAAGACATTGCACAAATCATTCTGTAACCTTGGTATGATTTCTGGATCGATTACCTTCTGAGAGATTGCATTGAGGAATGCACATAGCTTCACAATGGCTAATCGAACGTTTTCCGGTAGAAGCCCCCTCAATGCAACCAGAAGGAGTTGCGTCATAATCACGTGGCAGTCATGAGACTTTAGGTTTTGGAAATTTTTCTCTGCCATATTTATTATTCCCTTTATATTCGACGAGAAACCAGACGGTACCTTCATGCTGAGCAGGCATTCGAAGAAGATTTCCTTCTCTTCTTTGGTAAGAGCGTAGCTGGCCTGACCCTAATGTATGCCGACTTTTCCGTGCATACGTTGCTGGTCCTCCCGTGCCTCTGGTGTATCTTTTGTCTTCCCATACACGCCCAAAAAGCCAAGCAGGGTCACGCAAAGATTCTTCGTCACGTGCATCACGTCGATTGTGGAGCGGACCTCTAGCTCTTTCCAATATGGCAGGTCTCAAAATATAGATTTCTTCTTCCACATGGGTGCGCGTCCGTCAGCGTCCTTCGGAACAGGTTGTCCGCCAGGACCCTTTCCAAAGATTACCTTCAAATCCTTGACCATATCATGTACATCAGCACCAGTACGGTGGCGAGGCTTCGTCCGGTGATCCGCCTCACCTTTGAAATGCTTGCCTTTCTTTCTTACGGGATGCCTGCTCGGAAGAAATCGATGATGTCCCAGGTACACATTCTTCTTACAACTATTCAAATATATACTGTCGGTATCATCCAAACAGTGCGTGCATCCGCGGTATCCCTTGTTTGTCTGTCCTGAAAGGTTACTGAGAGCAGGCCAATCATTGATGGTCACGAACAACAACGCCTTTAGGTCAAATTATTCCCCCATGTGCTCATCCCACGCACGTACACATGTTCCATTCCACAGTTGTAAGAGTTCTTCAACTAATGGCCTTAGGTACACATCAATGTCGTTACCGGGTTGCTTAGGGCCTTGGATGAGCACTGGCATCATAATGAACTTCCGCTTCATGCACAACCAAGGAGGAAGGTCATATAGACATAGTGTCACAGGCCATGTGCTATGGTTGCTGCTCTGCTCCCCAAAAGGATTAATGCCATCTGCGCTTAGAACAAACCATACGTTCCTTGGGTCACCTGCAAACTCCTCCCAGTACTTTCTCTCGATTTTTCTCCACTGCGAACCGTCAGCGGGTACTCTCAACTTTCTATCTTTCTTACGGTCTTCTGCGTGCCACCGCATCGCCTTCGCATGCTCTTTGTTTTGGAACAAACGTTTCAACCGTGGTATTATAGGAGCGTACCACATCACCTTGGCAGGAATCTTCTGTTGGGGAACGCAGTAATTTCAAAAAAATTCCTACGCACACGCAAGATCATGGTGATGCACAGCAACGAGAGGGGAGAGTGTTGTCTACGTACCCACGCAGACCGACTGCGGATGCGTTGATGCAACATAGAGGAAGTAGTCGTACGTCTTCCCGATCCGACCGATCCAAGCACCGTTACTCCGGTACCTCCGAGTTCTTAGCACACGTACAGCTCGATGACGCTCCCCAGGCTCCGATCCAGCAAAGCTTCGGGGATGAGTTCCGTCAGCACAACGACATGGTGACGATGATGATGTTCTACCGATGCAGGGCTTCGCCTAAGCACTACAACGATATGATCGAGGTGGAATATGGTGGCAGGGGGCACCGCACACGGCTAAGGAACGATCACGTGGATCAACTTGTGTGTAGAGGTGCCCCCTGCCCCCGTATATAAAGGAGCAAGGGGAGGGGGTGCGGCCGGCCATAGGAGGCGCGCAGGAGGAGTCCTACTCCTACCGGGAGTAGGACCCCCCAATCCTTGTCCAACTAGGAGAGGTGGAGGGAGAATAGGAAAGGGGGGGCGCCACCCCTCCCTCCTTGTCCAATTCGGACTAGGGGGAGAGGGGGCGCGCGGCCTGCCCTGGCAGCCCCTTCCTCTTCTCCACATTAGGCCCATGAGGCCCATTAACCCCCCGGGGGGTTCCGGTAACCCCCTGGTGCTCCGGTTTTATCCGATACTCTTCCGGAACCCTTCCGGTGTCCGAATATAGTCATCCAATATATCAATCTTTATGTCTCAACCATTTCGAGACTCCTCGTCATGTCCGTGATCACATCCGGGACTCCGAACTAACTTCGATACATCAAAATGCATAAACTCATAATAACTGTCATCGTAACGTTAAGCGTGCGGACCCTACGGTTCGAGAACAATGCAGACATGGCTGAGACACATCTCCGGTCAATAACCAATAGCGGGACCTGGATGCCCATATTGGCTCCTACATATTCTACGAAGATCTTTATCGGTCAGACCGCATAACAACATACGTTGTTCCCTTTGTCATCGATATGTTACTTGCCCGAGATTCGATCGTCGTATCCAATACCTAGTTCAATCTCGTTACCGGCAAGTCTCTTTACTCGTTCTGTAATACATCATCCCGCAACTAACTCATTAGTTGCAATGCTTGCAAGGCTTATGTGATGTGCATTACCGAGAGGGCCCAGAGATACCTCTTCGACAATCGGAGTGACAAATCCTAATCTCGAAATACGCCAACCCAACATCTACCTTTGGAGACACTTGTAGAGCTCCTTTATAATCACCCAGTTACGTTGTGGCGTTTGGTAGCACACAAAGTGTTCCTCCGGTAAACGGGAGTTGCATAATCTCATAGTGATAGGAACATGTATAAGTCATGAAGAAAGCAATAGCAACATACTAGACGATCGGGTGCTAAGCTAATGGAATGGGTCATGTCAATCAGATCATTCAACTAATGATGTGACCTCGTTAATCAAATAACAACACTTTGTTCATGGTTAGGAAACATAACCATCTTTGATTAACGAGCTAGTCAAGTAGAGGCATACTAGTGACACTAAGTTTGTCTATGTATTCACACATGTACTATGTTTCCGGTTAATACAATTCTAGCATGAATAATAAACATTTATCATGATATAAGGAAATAAATAATAACTTTATTATTGCCTCTAGGGCATATTTCCTTCAGTCTCCCACTTGCACTAGAGTCAATAATCTAGATTACACAGTAATGATTCTAACACCCATGGAGCCTTGGTGCTGATCATGTTTTGCTCGTGGAAGAGGCTTAGTCAATGGGTCTGCAACATTCAGATCCGTATGTATCTTGCAAATCTCTATGTCTCCCACCTGGACTAGATCCCGGATGGAATTGAAGCATCTCTTGATGTGCTTGGTCCTTTTGTGAAATCTGGATTCCTTTGCCAAGGCAATTGCACCAGTATTGTCACAAAAGATTTTCATTGGACCCGATGCACTAGGTATGACACCTAGATCAGATATGAACTCCTTCATCCAGACTCCTTCGTTCGCTGCTTCCGAAGCAGCTATGTACTCCGCTTCACATGTAGATCCCGCTACGACGCTTTGTTTAGAACTGCACCAACTGACAGCTCCACCGTTTAATGTAAACACGTATCCGGTTTGCGATTTAGAATCGTCCGGATCAGTGTCAAAGCTTGCATCAACGTAACCTTTTACGGTGAGCTCTTTGTCACCTCCATATATGAGAAACATATCCTTAGTCCTTTTCAGGTATTTCAGGATGTTCTTGACCGCTGTCCAGTGATCCACTCCTGGATTACTTTGGTACCTCCCTGCTAAGCTTATAGCAAGGCACACATAAGGTCTGGTACACAGCATTGCATACATGATAGAGCCTATGGCTGAAGCATAGGGAACATCTTTCATTTTCACTCTATCTTCTGCAGTGGTCGGGCATTGAGTCTGACTCAACTTCACACCTTGTAACACATGCAAGAACCCTTTCTTTGCTTGATCCATTTTGAACTTTTTCAAAATCTTGTCAAGGTATGTGCTTTGTGAAAGTCCAATTAAGCGTCTTGATCTATCTCTATAGATCTTTATGCCTAATATGTAAGCAGCTTCACCGAGGTCTTTCATTGAAAAACTCTTATTCAAGTATCCCTTTATGCTATCCAGAAATTCTATATCATTTCCAATCAGTAATATGTCATCCACATATAATATCAGAAATGCTACAGAGCTCCCACTCACTTTCTTGTAAATACAGGCTTCTCCGAAAGTCTGTATAAAACCAAATGCTTTGATCACACTATCAAAACGTTTATTCCAACTCCGAGAGGTTTGCACCAGTCCATAAATGGATTGCCGGAGCTTGCATACTTTGTTAGCTCCCTTTGGATCGACAAAACCTTCCGGTTGCATCATATACAACTCTTCTTCCAGAAATCCATTCAGGAATGCAGTTTTGACATCCATCTGCCAAATTTCATAATCATAAAATGCGGCAATTGCTAAGATGATTCGGACAGACTTAAGCATCGCTACGGGTGAGAAGGTCTCATCGTAGTCAACCCCTTGAACTTGTCGAAAACCTTTTGCGACAAGTCGAGCTTTGTAGACAGTAACATTACCGTCAGCGTCAGTCTTCTTCTTGAAGATCCATTTATTCTCAATTGCTTGCCGATCATCGGGCAAGTCAACCAAAGTCCATACTTTGTTCTCATACATGGATCCCATCTCAGATTTCATGGCTTCAAGCCACTTTGCAGAATCTGGGCTCACCATCGCTTCTTCATAGTTCGTAGGTTCATCATGATCTAGTAGCATGACTTCCAGAACTGGATTACCGTACCACTCTGGCGCGGATCTCACTCTGGTTGATCTACGAGGTTCAGTAGTATCTTGTTCTGAAGTTTCATGATCATTATCATTAACTTCCTCACTTATTGGTGTAGGTGTCGCAGAAACAGTTTTCTGTGATGTACTATTTTCCAACAAGGGAGCAGGTACAGTTACCTTGTCAAGTTCTACTTTCCTCCCACTCACTTCTTTCGAGAGAAACTCCTTCTCCAGAAAGTTTCTGAATTTAGCAACAAAAGTCTTGCCTTCGGATCTGTGATAGAAGGTGTATCCAATAGTTTCCTTTGGATATCCTATGAAGACACATTTCTCCGATTTGGGTTCGAGCTTATCAGGTTGAAGCTTTTTCACATAAGCATCGCAGCCCCAAACTTTCAGAAATGACAACTTTGGTTTCTTGCCAAACCACAGTTCATAAGGCGTCGTCTCAACGGATTTTGATGGTGCCCTATTTAACGTGAATGCGGCCGTCTCTAGAGCGTATCCCCAAAACGATAGCGGTAAATCAGTAAGAGACATCATAGGTCGTACCATATCTAGTAAAGTACGATTACAACGTTCGGACACACCATTACGCTGTGGTGTTTCGGGTGGCGTGAGTTGCGAAACTATTCCACAATTTTTCAAATGTACACCAAACTCGTAACTCAAATATTCTCCTCCACGATCAGATCGTAGAAACTTTATTTTCTTGTTACGATGATTTTCAACTTCACTCTGAAATTCTTTGAACTTTTCAAATGTTTCAGACTTATGTTTCATTAAGTAGATATACCCATATCTGCTTAAATCATCTGTGAAGGTGAGAAAATAACGATATCCGCCACGAGCCTCAATATTCATCGGACCACATACATCCATATGTATGATTTCCAACAAATCTGTTGCTCTCTCCATAGTACCGGAGAACGGTGTTTTAGTCATCTTGCCCATGAGGCATGGTTCGCAAGTACCAAGTGATTCATAATCAAGTGGTTCCAAAAGTCCATCAGTATGGAGTTTCTTCATGCGCTTTACACCGATATGACCTAAACGGCAGTGCCACAAATAAGTTGCACTATCATTATCAACTCTGCATCTTTTGGCTTCTACATTATGAATATGTGTATTACTACTATCGAGATTCAACAAGAATAGACCACTCTTCAAGGGTGCATGACCATAAAAGATATTACTCATATAAATAGAACAACCATTATTCTTTGATCTAAATGAATAACCATCTCGCATTAAACAAGATCCAGATATAATGTTCATGCTCAACGCTGGCACCAAATAACAATTATTTAGGTCTAATACTAATCCCGAAGGTAGATGTAGAGGTAGCGTGCCGACCGCGATCACATCGACTTTGGAACCGTTTCCCACGCGCATCGTCACCTCGTCCTTAGCCAATCTTCGCTTAATCCGTAGTCGCTGTTTCGAGTTGCAAATATTAGCAACAGAACCAGTATCAAATACCCAGGTGCTACTGCGAGCATTAGTAAGGTACACATCAATAACATGTATATCACATATACCTTTGTTCACCTTGCCATCCTTCTTATCCGCCAAATACTTGGGGCAGTTCCGCTTCCAGTGACCAGTCTGCTTGCAGTAGAAGCACTCAGTTTCAGGCTTAGGTCCAGACTTGGGTTTCTTCTCTTGAGCAGCAACTTGCTTGCCGTTCTTCTTGAAGTTCCCCTTCTTCTTCCCTTTGCCCTTTTTGTTGAAACTAGTGGTCTTGTTAACCATCAACACTTGATGCTCCTTTTTGATTTCTACCTCCGCAGCTTTCAGCATTGCGAAGAGCTCAGGAATTGTCTTGTTCATCCCTTGCATATTATAGTTCATCACGAAGCTCTTGTAGCTTGGTGACAGTGATTGGAGAATTCTGTCAATGACGCAATCATCTGGAAGATTAACTCCCATCTGAATCAAGTGATTATTATACCCAGACATTTTGAGTATATGCTCATTGACAGAACTGTTCTCCTCCATCTTGCAGCTATAGAACTTATTAGAGACTTCATATCTCTCAATCTGGGCATTTGCTTGAAATATTAACTTCAACTCCTGGAACATCTCATATGCTCCATGACGTTCAAAACGTCGTTGAAGTCCCGATTCTAAGCCGTAAAGCATGGCACACTGAACTATCGAGTAGTCATCAGCTTTGCTCTGCCAGACGTTCATAACATCTGGTGTTGCTCCAGCAGCAGGCCTGGCACCCAGCGGTGCTTCCAGGACGTAATTCTTCTGAGCAGCAATGAGGATAATCCTCAAGTTATGGACCCAGTCCGTGTAATTGCTACCATCATCTTTCAACTTTGCTTTCTCAAGGAACGCATTAAAATTCAACGGAACAACAGCACGAGCCATCTATCTACAATCAAACATAAACAAGCAAGATACTATCAGGTACTAAGTTCATGATAAGTTTAAGTTCAATTAATCAAATTACTTAAGAACTCCCACTTAGATAGGCATCCCTCTAATCCTCTAAGTGATCACGTGATCCAAATCAACTAAACCATGTCCGATCATCACATGAGATGGAGTAGTTTCATTGGTGAACATCGCTATGTTGATCATATCTACTATATGATTCACGCTCGACCTTTCGGTCTCCGTGTTCCGAGGCCATATCTGTATATGCTTGGCTCATCAAGTATAACCTGAGTATTCCGCGTGTGCAACTGTTTTGCACCCGTTGTATTTGAACGTAGAGCCTATCACACCCGATCATCACGTGGTGTCTCAGCACGAAGAACTTTCACAACGGTGCATACTCAGGGAGAACACTTCTTGATAATTTAGTGAGAGATCATCTTATAATGCTACCGTCAATCAAAGAAAGATAAGATGCATAAAAGATAAACATCGCATGCAATCAATATAAGTGATATGATATGGCCATCATCATCTTGTGCCTGTGATCTCCATCTCCGAAGCACCGTCATGATCACCATCGTCACCGGCGCGACACCTTGATCTCCATCGTAGCATCGTTGTCGTCTCGCCAATCTTATGCTTCCACGACTATCGCTACCGCTTAGTGATAAAGTAAAGCATTACATCGCGATTGCATTGCATACAATAAAGCGACAACCATATGGCTCCTGTCAGTTGCCGATAACTCGGTTACAAAACATGATCATCTCATACAATAAAATTTAGCATCATGTCTTGGTCATATCACATCACAACATGCCCTGCAAAAACAAGTTAGACGTCCTCTACTTTGTTGTTGCAAGTTTTACGTGGCTGCTACGGGCTTAAGCAAGAACCAATCTCACCTACGCATCAAAACCACAACGATAGTTTGTGAATTTGACTCCGTTTTAACCTTCGCAAGGACCGGGCGTAGCCACACTTGGTTCAACTAAAGTTGGAGAAACAGTCACCCACAAGTCACCTATGTGCAAAGCACGTCGGGGAAACCGGTCTCGCGTAAGCGTACGCGTAATGTCGGTCCGGGCCGCTTCATCCAACAATACCGCCGAACCAAAGTATGACATGCTGGTAGGAAGTATGACTTATATCGCCCACAACTCACTTGTGTTCTACTCGTGCATATAACATCAAACAATAAAACCTAGGCTCGGATGCCACTGTTGAGGAACGCAGTAATTTCAAAAAATTTCCTACGCACACGCAAGATCATGGTGATGCACAACAACGAGAGGGGAGAGTGTTGTCTACGTACCCACGCAGACCGACTGCGGAAGCGTTGACGCAACGTAGAGGAAGTAGTCGTACGTCTTCCCGATCCGACCGATCAAAGCACCGTTACTCCGGTACCTCCGAGTTCTTAGCACACGTACAGCTCGATGACGCTCCCCGGGCTTCGATCCAGCAAAGCTTCGGGGATGAGTTCCGTCAGCACAATGGCGTGGTGACGATGATGATGTTCTACCGACGTAGGGCTTCGCCTAAGCACTACAACGATATGATCGAGGTGGAATATGGTGGCAGGGGGCACCGCACACGGCTAAGGAACGATCACGTGGATCAACTTGTGTGTAGAGGTGTCCCCTTGCCCCCGTATATAAAGGAGCAAGGGGAGGGGGTGCGGCCGGCCATAGGAGGCGCGCAGGAGGAGTCCTACTCCTACCGGGAGTAGGACTCCCCCCCCCAATCCTTGTCCAACTAGGAGAGGTGGAGGGAGAATAGGAAAGGGGGGGCGCCGCCCCTCCCTCCTTGTCCAATTCGGACTAGGGGGAGAGGGGGCGCGCGGCCTGCCCTGGCAGCCCCTTCCTCTTCTCCACATTAGGCCCATGAGGCCCATTAACCCCCCGGGGGGTTCCGGTAACCCCCTGGTGCTCCGGTTTTATCCGATACTCTTCCGGAACCCTTCCGGTGTCCGAATATAGTCATCCAATATATCAATCTTTATGTCTCGACCATTTCGAGACTCCTCGTCATGTCCGTGATCACATCCGGGACTCCGAACTAACTTCTGTACATCAAAATGCATAAACTCATAATAACTGTCATCGTAACGTTAAGCGTGCGGACCCTACGGTTCGAGAACAATGCAGACATGACACTTCTCCGGTCAATAACCAATAGCGGGACCTAGATGCCCATATTGGCTCCTACATATTCTACGAAGATCTTTATCGGTCAGACCGCATAACAATATACGTTGTTCCCTTTGTCATCGGTATGTTACTTGCCCGAGATTCGATCGTCGGTACCCAATACCTAGTTCAATCTCGTTACCGGCAAGTCTCTTTACTCGTTCTGTAATACATCATCCCGCAACTAACTCATTAGTTGCAATGCTTGCAAGGCTTATGTGATGTGCATTACCGAGAGGGCCCAGAGATACCTCTCCGACAATCGGAGTGACAAATCCTAATCTCGAAATACGCCAACCCAACATCTACCTTTGGAGACACCTGTAGAGCTCCTTTATAATCACCCAGTTACGTTGTGACGTTTGGTAGCACACAAAGTGTTCCTCTGGTAAACGGGAGTTGCATAATCTCATAGTCATAGGAACATGTATAAGTCATGAAGAAAGCAATAGCAACATACTAAACGATCCGGTGCTAAGCTAATGGAATGGGTCATGTCAATCAGATCATTCAACTAATGATGTGACCTCGTTAATCAAATAACAACTCTTTTGTCCATGGTTAGGAAACATAACCATCTTTGATTAACGAGCTAGTCTAGTAGAGGCATACTAGTGACACTCTATTTGTCTATGTATTCACACATGTATTATGTTTCCGGTTAATACAATTCTAGCATGAATAATAAACATTTATCATGATATAAGGAAATAAATAATAACTTTATTATTGCCTCTAGGGCATATTTCCTTCAGAAAGGTCCACCGGTCAAACTACGTCCAGCGAAAGTCAAAGGGATAGACCCAACGGTCGTTTGTGTCAGGGTTAGACGGGAACGGGGTACCTGGGGGGGGGGTAGCAATGCCAGCAGGTGTTGCGGTGGCCCTCCTAAGGTTGTAGAAGCATGGTGGCAGGCGTAGGCACCCGGCACGTGGCTTGCATGAGGTCCCGGTGCGACGCTCCGGTGGCATTGCTACCCCCCTAGGGCCCCCGTCCCGCCTAACCCTGTAGTGTTTGACCACGGGATCTACCCATTTGACTTTGCACGGACGGGCTTTGACCAGTGGACGTATTCACCCGGTTGTGTTAGGTCAGGCCATAGGAACACTTTGGAGTAACATCCGGGCCAGACCCACGGCAAGATCCCCTTTGTGTAGACCCAACGCGTCCGTTCCCCTCCTCAGGTGCCGGCGGTGGCGCCATCCGTGAGTGGGGCACACCCCGGAGACGCGTGCTGCCTCTTCGGACATGCCACCACACCGTACGGCATGTATCAGGGCCCGGTGCGACAATCCAGTGGCATTGCTAACCCTTTAGAGTTTGACCACGAGATCTAGCCCTTTGACTTTGCACGCATCGGGTCCCATACACACGGTAAACTAAAAATCTAAAAAACGTAATAATTCAATTTATTAAAAACTCCGGTATTCATCATGGAAAGGTCCACCGGTCAAACTACGTCCAGCGGAAGTCAAAGGGATAGACCCGACGGTCGTCTGTGTCAGGGCTAGACGGGACGGGGTACCTAGGGAGGGTAGCAATGCCGCCAGGTGTTGCGGTGGCCCTCCTAAGGTTGTAGAAGCATGGTGGCAGGCGTAGGCACCCGGTACGCGGCTTGTATGAGGTCCCGGATGTATGCATTGATATATATATATATAGGGTGGGTCTATTATGATAATACCCCTTAGAGCATCTCCAATAGCATTTGTATATTTGGATGTCTATATATTCATATAGACAATGGTCTAAAAAGATTCCCTCATATACACATCCAGTTTTGCATCAGAATGTCTATATACAGAGACCATGACAGGTGGGCCATCGCTAGGGAGAGGAAGAAATCATGACTGCAGCTGAGCTTAGACTACCCCCGTGCCTCCGCCCCGCCTCCTTCCCCAGCGTGCCGCGCCTCCTCCTACCCTCACGCTGCCGCCCCGCCTCCTACCCCGCGCCGCCACCCCGCCTCCTTCCCCGCGCCGCCACGACGCCTCCTTCCCCGCGCCATCGCCGCCGAGATCCACTCCAACCTTCTGCTACGAGCCTGCCATTAGATCCATCCAAGGGGAGGGCTGGGGGTGACCACGCTGGGTCAGGCCAGCTCTACCGCCGCCGATCGTCACCAAAATCGGTGAGGTTGGGGTTGACCAGGGTGGGGGTTGGCCATGGCCGACGACCTCCCCGCTTGCAGTCCAGATTCGGGGGCATGCAGTGCTGTGCGTGAAAATCAGTTCGGCTGCAAGTGTGTTGTACTTGACTTTTTTCTTCAAGAAATTTGTTTGCTGCAAGTGCATTGTAGTTGACTTCACAAGTGGCTGCCTTCCCGGACAGCCAACGCCTCATGCAAAAACCACGGCCATGGCTCTCCTTCCCCTCCCCTTCTGTGACGCGTGAGGCATGCAGTGCGGGCTGCGATGCCGTGCAGTTCGTCGTGTGCATCCCTTCCATAGTCGTTGCTGTTCAGAGGCAACTTTTGTGTTTTCAGAGAAAAAATGATGAGTAGTTTGTGTGCAGTGCGGTACACCTAAGCCTGGATCTTCCGCCACATCCGCTGGACATAGCCTTTGCTCGCCAACGCTGCGACACTGAGGCCTGCAAGCGTGCAGACCTCGCTCGGGCTAGATCTAATGCTGGGCCTTGCCTAGTGCGGCTGAGTCGGTGCACAAGTGCAATCCTTTTCTTTTTTTGCGTGGATGCTACATGTACTCGTTTAAGTTTTGTCGGTTCACTTGTTGCTATGAGCAGGAAAAGTACTTCGTGGAGCTCCCATGGTGCTTGCATGACATGCCCATGGCTCGCATGGTGATACATGGTGCGGTTTACATTTAAGTCGACTACAGTAACAATTGCAGTGCGTTTCGTCCTCGGATGTAGTTCAATTTTGAGAATGATGCCGTTCACTTGCACCCAACATGAAAGTGTGAAAATTTAGTGCAACAACAAAGATAGTAATGAGGTTCACTTCGATATATGATGTGGTTCACTTGCCCTAGTCTCTGCAGCCCACTCTTGTTCATAAAAAAAGTTAAAAGAAACAACAAAAACTCGTATGAGAAAAATAACGTCCGACAAAAGAAATTATGCAGCTTGCTTGCCCATCCGATGCAGTGTGGTTTTCATTCTGAAGCAGTGCGGTCAGCCGTATGATGTTGTTCATCCCGTAAGTGCAAAAAAATTGTTACAAAAGCGAAAAAAGTAATGCGGTTCACTTCTTGATAGTGTTGTGGTTCATTTACACCCGATGTGAAGTGCACTCTACTTTCTCGTCCTTGAGAAAAATTAAGTTTGAATAAAAAAATCATGCAGTTCTCTAACACGTCCGATGCAGTGTGGTTTTCAGTCGGATGAAGTACTCACGTCGATTTGGGTGTCGCGAAAAACCGAGTGTCCGCATTTCGGTAAAATTTAAAACTGCTCTTAAACCGTAAGGAATTAGAGAGAGTGTTCTAAATGAAAAAGTTGGGTCTCGTCGATATCTTTCCAACAGCATATCGTTTGAATAATTTCGACGACCGGTTTGTAAAAATTTCGCGAAAAACGGCCGCTGCCACTTGTGGTCCGCCGCATGATTTTCAAAATTAACTTAAAGCTGTAAGGAATCTCAAAACCATTTCTACATATGAAAGTTGCGCCTTGTCCATAGCTTTCCAACAACATATTACACGCCTCGTTTTGACAAACGGGTCAAAAACTAGAGCAAAAACAGTACCAAAAATTGTAAAAATTTCAAAAAAAACGTAATTCCGCGGTTTAGTAATTTTAAAACTGCTCTTAAACCGTAATGAATTAGAGAAAATAATAGATATGAAATAGATGCACCTCGACGATATCTTTCTAAAGGCGTATCATTTGCTTTATTTTGATGAGCAGTTTAGAAAAAATCACGAAAATAGGCTCGCTGCCACTCGTCATCCGCTGCACCATTTTTGAAACTGCTCTTAAACCGAGAGGAATCTCGAAAAATATTTAACATGGGGAAGTTGCGCCTAATCAATAGTTTTCTAACGGTATATTATATGCCTCATTCCGATAAATGGTTAAAAAATTAGAGCGAAAACAGTACCGGAAAAACACTGCATGTAGTTTTTTTCCGACACGAGGTTCACTCATGTCAGTACTGCAGCACACTTGGTTCGAACAATGACGTGCACTTGCATTGAGCATGCAGTTCGGAAGTGTTATCAGAATAGTTATTCTGCTAATATTAGCAGAATAGACCGGCTGTATATATATATATATATATATGAGTTTTTTGTTCATAGAAGAAAGTTTTTTGTTCATAGAAAGTTTTTTGTTGCATAAATAAGAAGAGGAGAGAAAGAAGAGGAGAAAAAAAAGAGGAAGAAGAAGAAAAAAAAGTGGAGAAGAAGAAGGTTTTTTGTTCATAAAAAGTTTTTTGTTGCATTGATCCCTATTCCTTCTTCTTCTCCACTTTTTGTCTTCTTCTTCCTCTTCTTTTTTTATCGGGAACGAGAGTGTCGATGATCGACGAGCGGTCGAGGGTCGCCGAGGGGTCGATGGAACCCTAAATAGCAAGTATCGTCGATGCGAGATACATATGGCCATCGGTGTCGAATACTACATCCATGTCCCACAAGCGACGTGGGCGTCACTTGTGGATGCCCACGTCACTTGTGGGATGTGGATGTAGTGTTCAACGCCGACCGCCATATGTATCTCGCACAGTTGATACTTATTGCTATTTAGGGTTCCATCTCTTTTTCTATCAGGAACAAGGGCGTGTCGAGAGTGTCGTCGAGCGGTCGAGGGTCAGGAAACTAGGGCTTACCCGAAGAAGGAGAAGAAGAGGAGAGGAAGAAGAGGAAAAAAATAAGAGGAAGAAGAAGAAAAAAGAGAGGAGAAGAAACAATAGAGGAGAAGAAGTTCTTCTCCTCTCTTTTTTTCTTCCTCTTCTTTTTTTATCGGGAACGAGGGTCGTCGAGGGTCGCCGAGGGGTTGATGGAACCCTAAATAGCAAGTATCGTCGGTGCGAGATACATGTGGCCGTCGGTGTCGGACACTAAATCCACGTCCCACAAGTGACGTGGGCGTCACTTGTGGATGCCCAAGTCACTTGTGGGACGTGGATGTAGTGTTCAACGCCGACCGCCACATGTATCTCACACCGTTCATACTTATTGCTATTTAGGGTTCCCATCGACGCTGAGGGTCTAGTGTTCAATCACCGTTGATACATATATCAAGAATGCCCCCATTATGGATGTGCACAAGTTGATCTAATTTTTTTTATGATCTCATATATATATTCTTCTATATGTCACGTTGTATGTCAAAGTATTGAAGAAATTCATGGCCTCATCGTTAGCCGGAAGTAATAAGCGTATGATGTTCCAAAGCTCTTCAAAGTTGTTTTCGAATGGAGTTTCGGATAGAATAATTCTCTTCTTGGTTCGAACTTCAGCAAAGACCTTCCAAATAGCGATATTCGGAAGGCTCTTGCTGAAGTTCGTACCAAAAATCGAATTATCCTATCTCGGACTCTGTTCCAAAACAATTTTTGGAGAGCTTCGTAACATTATGCGTCTGTTACTTCCGTCTAATGATGAAGACATGGTTTTCTTGAATCCTTTGACAACGTGACGTATAGAAGGGTAGATGAGATCAGGAAAAATATGGACCATTTTCTGCACATCCAGAATGGCGCCATTTTGTTAAATCCGTTAAAAGTTAAGAGAATCCCTTGTTTGACATTCATGAGAGAGTGATACGTCTCCAACGTATCTATAATTTATGAAGCATTCATGCGATATTACTATGTGTTTTGGATGATTATGGGCTTTATTATACACTTCTATATTACTTTTGGGACTAACCTATTAACCGGAGGCCCAGCCCATATCGCTGTTTTATTGCCTGTTTCAGTATTTCGAAGAAAAGGAATATCAAACGGAGTCCAAACGGAATGAAACCTTCGACATCATGATTTTTTGGAAGAATAGCATCCTAGAAGCTTGGAGATCAAGTCAGAAGATCCTCGAGGAGCCCAGGAGATAGGGGGGCGCCCCCCCCTACAGGGCGCGGCCCCCTCTCTCGTGGACCCCTCAAGCACCCCCCGACCGACTACTTTCGCCTATATAAGCCTACGTACCCTAAAACCATCGAATATCAAGATAGATCGGGAGTTCCGCCGCTGCAAGCCTCTGTAGCCACGAAAAACCTCTCGGGAGCCCTTCCCGGCACCCTGCCGGAGGGGGGATCCTTCACCGGTGGCCATCTTCATTATCCCGACGCTCTCCATGACGAGGAGGGAGTAGTTCACCCTCGAGGCTGAGGGTATGTACCAGTAGCTATGTGTTTGATCTCTCTCTCTCTCTCGTGTTCTCTCTCATGTTCCCTCTATGGCACGATCTTGATGTATCCCGAGCTTTGCTATTGTAGTTGGATCTTGTGATGTTTCTCCCCCTCTACTCTCTTGTGATGAATTGAGTTTCCCCTTTGAAGTTATCTTATCGGATTGAGTCTTTTATGAGAACACTTGATGTATGTCTTGCCGTGCTTATCTGTGGTGACAATGGGATATCATGTGCCTCAAGATGTATGTTTTAGTGACCAACTTGCGGGTTCCGCCCATGAACCTATGCATAGGGGTTGGCACACGCTCCTGACTCTCCGGTAGAAACTTTGGGGCACTCTTTGAAGTACTTTGTGTTGGTTGGATGAATCTGAGATTGTGTGATGCATATCATATAATCATGCCCACGGATACTTGAGGTGACAATGGAGTATCTAGGTGACATTAGGATTTTGGTTGATTTGTGTCTTAAGGTGTTATTCGAGTACGAACTCTTTAATAGATCGATCCGAAAGAATAACTTTGAGGTGGTTTCGTACCCTACCATAATCTCTACGTTTGTTCTTCGCTATTAGTGGCTTTGGAGTGACTCTTTGTTGCATGTTGAGGGCTTGTTATATGATCTATCTATGTTATTATTGTTGAGAGAACTTGCACTAGTGAAAGTATGAACCCTAGGCCTTGTTTCCTATCATTGCAATACCGTTTACGCTCACTTTTACCACTTGTTACCTTGCTGTTTTTATAATTTCAGATTACAAAAACCTATATCTACTATCTATTTTGCACTTGTATCACCATCTCTTCGCCGAACCAGTGCACCTATACAAATTACCATTTTATTGGGTGTGTTGGGGACACAAGAGACTCTTTGTTATTTGGTTGCAGGGTTGTTTGAGAGAGACCATCTTCATCCTACGCCTCCTATGGATTGATAAACCTTAGGTCATCCACTTGAGGGAAATTTGCTACTGTCCTACAAACTTGTGCACCTGCAGGCCCAACAACGTCTACAAGAAGAAGGTTGTGTAGTAGACATTCATGAGAGAGGCGTTGCCGAGTACACACCCCAAACCCTAGAAGCGTTGTCGAGGCCACCCCAAACCCGAGAAGTGACGAGGGTCTAATGTTGAATCACCGTTGATAATATATATATATATATATATATCCATCTGTCATATATATTTTGTATAATGCTACTTCGTGAGCTTGCGTTGGTTTTTCCCTTGACGAGGAAAGGGTGATGCAGCAAAGTAGAGGTAAGTATTTCCCTCAGTTAAGAACCAAGGTTATCAATCCAGTAGGAGTACCAAGATAAAGCGCCAAGGCACGTGCACAAAACACAAACAACTTGCACCCAACGCGATAAGGGGTTGTCAATCCCTTCTCGGAAAAGAGCAAATATAAGATGTGATAGATAAATGGTAAGATAAAATAAATAAAGTAAATATGCAGCAAGGTATTTTTGGTATTTTTATATTTAAGATAGCAAATATAATGATGGCAAATAGACCCGGGGGCCATAGTGTTCACTAGAGGCTTCTCTCATTATAGCAAGTATTACGGTGGGTGAACGAATTACTGTCGAGCAATTGATAGAATTGCGCAAAGTCTAGGTTGATATGGATCGATATGGTTGACTAGAGGGGGGGGGGTGAATAGGCAACTAACAATTTTTAGACTTTTCTTTAACAATTTAAACCTTGCAACAAAATAGGTTGTCTAGATGTGCAACTATGTGGACAACCTATATGATGCAAATACAACTAGCACACAAGCAAGCAATAGATACAACACAAGTAAGCTTGCAAAAGTAAATGCATGAGATAACCCAGAGTGGAGCCGGTGGAGACGAGGATGTGTTACCGAAGTTCCTTCCTTTTAAAGGGAAGTACGTCTCTGTTAGAGCGGTGTGGAGGCACAGTGCTCCCCAAGAAGCCACTAGGGCCACCATAATCTCCTCACGCCCTCACACAATGCGAGATGCCATGAATCCACTATTGGTGCCCTTGAAGGCGGCGACCGAACCTTTACAAACAAGATTGGGGCTATCTCCACAACACTTGGAAGGTCCCAACAACACCACAAAGCTTCACCACAATGGAGTATGGCTTCGAGGTGACCTCAACCGTCTAGGGTGCTCAACACCCAAGAGTAACAAGATCCGCTAGGGATAAGTGGGGGGAATCAAATTTCTCTTGGTGGAAGTGTAGATCCGGGCCTTCTCAACCAATCCCGAGCAAATCAACAAGTTTGATTGGCTAGGGAGAGAGATCGGGTGAAAATGGAGCTTGGAGCAACAATGGAGCTTTGGGGGAAAGAGGTAGGTCAACTTTGGGGAAGAAGACACCTTTATATAGTGGGGGAACCAATCCAACCGTTGCCCCACTGAACAGCCACGCACAGAGCGATACTACCGCTTGGGCAGGGTGGTACTACTGCTCTTACCCAGCGGTACTGCCGCGCTGACGACGAGGTCAGGGTCCTGGCCCCAGAGCAGTACTACCATGGGAGTAGGCGCGGTACTACCGCTTGGAGCGGTACTACCGCCACTACTACCGCACTTAGTACCGTAAAACCCGACACGAAAAACATCGGTCTCGAATCAAGGCGGTAGTAACCCGGAACCACTGCGGTACTACGGCCGAAGACCACAAGCGGTACTACCGCTCGGAGAGCAGTACTACCACTTGGGGAGTGGTACTACCGCTCTGGGAGCGGTACTACCACTTGAGTGCTTCGGCGGTACTACCGCTGTGGACCGCGGTACTACCGCTGGGGCAGGACAAGGCAGACACAGGGGAAAAGGCAGCTCCAATGAAGCGGAAGGAAAACGTCGGGTGTGATATGGATGTGTACGTGTTGATTCCACCCTAGCCTTACCAAAGCGGATCCCCTCTTGATAGTACGGTGCCTCCTACGAAACTAGTCCACCAACAACGAAACGAAGGAGCTAACACCGTCTTGAATAAAACACCAAGGGGAAGTAATCGTCTTGTGCCAAAGGATGAATCTCTGAAAGAACTTAACGCACATGATTAGTCCGCAAAAGTATTGTCATCAATCACCAAAACATCTTGAGGACAAATATGCCCTTACACATGCATCTAAGTGTATTAAGTACATAACAAACAGAGTAACACCTTAAGCAAGATGACATGATGTAGAAGGAAAATATTCTATGACATAAACCCATCTTGTTATCCTTGATGTCAACAACACGATGCGTGCCTCGCTACCCCTTCTGTCACTGGGTGAGGACACCACAACGGTATGAACCCAAAACCAAGCACTTCTCCCATTGCAAGAATTATAGATCTAGTTGGCCAAATTAAACCCATAACTCGAAGAGACTTACAAGGATACGAAATCATGCATAAAAGAGTTCAGAGAAGACTCAAATAATATTCATAGATAATCTGATCATAAATCCACAATTCATCGGATCTCGACAAACACACCGCAAAAGAAGATTACATCGAATAGATCTCCATGAAGATCATGGAGAACTTTGTATTGAAGATCCAAGAAAGAGAAGAATCCATCTAGCTACTAGCTATGGACCCGAAGGTCTGTGGTAAACTACTCACAACTCATCGGAGAGGCAACGGGGTTGATGTAGAAGCCCTCCGTGATGGATTCCCCCTCCGGCGGGACGCCGAAAAAGGCCCCAAGATGGGATCTCGTGGAAACAGAAGCTTGCGGCGGCGGAAAAGTATTTTCGTGGTTCCCTCTGGTGGTTTAGGGATTTATGGGAATTTATAGGCGGAAGAGATAGGGCAGAGGGGGCAAGGGGGGCCCATAATCCTGCCAGGCGCGCCCCCCTAGGGCGCGCCTGGGGGGCTTGTGGCCTCCTGGTGTGCCTCCTTGCGTGGTTCTCAAGTCTTCTGATGCGTTTCTGTTATGGAAAAAATCATCCCGCAGGTTTTATTCCGTTTGGACTCCATTTAATATTCTTATCTACGAAAGGTCAAAAACAAGGAAAAAACAGAAACTGGCACTGGGCCCTGAGTTAATAGGTTAGTCTCAAAAACGATATAAAATGATATATTATTGTATATAAAACATCCCAAGTTGATAATATAATAGCATGGCATCATAAAAAATTATAGATACGTTGGAGACGTATCAAGCATCCCCAAGCTTAACTCCTGCTCGTCCTCGAGTAGGGAAGTGATAAAAACGAATTTTTATGTGGAATGCTACCTAGCATATTTGTTCTTGTAACTTCTTTATTGTGGCATGAATGTTCAGATCCATATGATTCAAAACAAAAGTTTAATATTGACATAGAAATGATAATACTTCAAGCATAATAGCAAACAATCATGAACTTTCGAAATAACATGGCCAAAGAAAGTTATCCCTACAAAATCATATAGTCTGGCTATGCTCTATCTTCGTCACACAACGAATTTAAATCATGCAAAACCCCGGTATTGGCCAAGTAATTGTTTTCACACTTCACTTTTCAAACTTTTTCAACTTTCACGCAATACATGAGCGTGAGCCATGGATATAGCACTATAGGTGGAATAGAAGTGGTGGTGGTTGTGAGGCAAAAGGAAGAAGATAGTCACATCAACTCGGCGTATCAACGGGCTATGGAGATGTCCATCAATAGATATTAATGTGAATGAGTAGGGATTGCCATGCAACGGATGCACTAGAGCTATAAGTGTATGAAAGCTCAAAAAGACAACTAGTGGGTGTGCCCCAACTAGCTTGTTCACGAAGATCTAGGGCAATTGGAGGAAGCCCATCATTGGAATATACAAGCCAAGTTATAAAATGAAAATTCCCACTAGCATATGAAAGTTATATAACAAGAGATTCTCTATCATGAAGAACATGGTGCTACTTTGAAGCACAAGTGTGGAAAAAAGATAGTAAGATTGTCCCTTCTCTCTTTTTCTCTCATTTTTTTTATTTTTTTTTCATTTTTTCATCATTTTTTTATTTTGGTGGGCTTCTTTGGCCTCTTTTTTTATTTGGGCATCGCTGGCCTCTTTTATTTATTTCCTCACATGGGACAATGTTCTAATAATGATGATCATCACACTTTTATTTACTTACAACTCAATACTAGAACAAGTATGACTCTATATGAAAATGCCCCCGGCGGTGTACCGGTATGTGCAACGATCTAGCATAGCGTATGACGTCAAGGAGAATGGACAAGCCATAAAAACATCATGCTAGCTATCTTACGATCATGCAATGGCAATATGAAAGTGGTAGAGCATGTCATGAAAAACGGAACGGTGGTAGTTGCATGGCAATATATCTCGGAATGGCTATGGGAATGCCATAATAGGTAGGTATGGTGGCTGTTTTGAGGAAGGTATATGATGGGTGTTTTTGCACCGGCGAGAATTGCGCGGTACTAGAGAGGATAGCAATGGTGGAGTGGTGAGAGTGCATATATTCCATGGACTCACATTAGTCATAAAGAACTCACATACTTGTTGCAAAAGTTTTATTAGTTCTCGAAGCTAGGTGTTAGACGCATACACCCAGGGGAAGGGTTGGTAGGAGTTAACCATCGCGCGATCCCGACCGCCACACAAAGGATGACAATCAATAAACCATTGGTGCTCCGACTTCATCACAAAGCGGTTCACTATATGTGCATGCTACTGGAATTATTCACTTCAACACAAGTATCTCTACAATTCACAACCATCTACTACCATGACTCTAATATCATCATAACCATATCTCAAAACTAATTGCAAGGAATCAAATTTCTCTTACTAATCCAATACACTTGAATATGCAAGTTTTTATTATATCCTCTCCGGATGCCTATCATATTAAGGACTAGTTTCATAGCTCATGCCAATTACCAAGTTTATTCAGAGAGTACTCCCAAAATAATATAAGTGAAGATCAAGAGTATTATTTCTATAAAATTCATCACTTTCGTGCTCTACAAAGATATAAGTGAAGCAGTAGAGCAAAATTAACACACTCAAAAGATATAAGTGAAGCACATGTGAGCAACATTGCCTATCTCAAAAGATATAAGTGAAGCACATAGAGTATTCTAACAAATTCATGATGAATGTGTCCCTCTCATAATAGATGTGCAGCAAGGATGATTGTGGTAAAACAAAAACAAAAGACTCTTATAATACACGACGCTCCAAGCAAAACACATATCATGTGGTAAATAAAAATATAGCCCCAAGTAAAATTACCGATGGATTGAAGACGAAAGAGGGGATGCCTTCCCGGGGCATCCCCAAGCTTAGGGTTGATGGTATCCTTGAATTTGGCTTGGGATGCATGAGCATCCCCAAGCTTAGGTTCTTGCCACTCTTTATTCCGTTGTCCATAAGAACTTCACCCAAAACTTGAAAACTTCACAACACAAAACTTCAACAGAAACTTGTGATATCATTAGCATAAGAAAACAAACCCCTTATACTCATAAAGTACTGTAGCAAACTTGGGTTCCATTTAATTTGATGTTATATTACTGTATTCTTACTTCACCATGGCTCGCACCCCCCGATACTAACCATAGATTCATCAAAATAAGCAAACAACACAATAAAAACAGAATCTGTCAAAAACAGAACAGTCTGTAGTAATCTGGGTATTTCTAATATTTCTGCTATCCAAAAATTCTTAAAAAGTTAAGACAATTACGGAAATTTGTATATCAATCAGCAGCAAAAATAATCAACTCAAACCAACGTTCTGGATAGAAATTAAAAATAAAACGGTGAGTGCAAAGTTTCTGTCTTTTTCAGCATGATCAAACAACTATCACCACAACCAATCATAAAGGTTCTACTTGGCACAAAAACTTATTAAAACATAAAAAACACAATCATAACAGTAGCATGAAGGTGTTGACAGAAAATAAAAATATTGGGTTGTCTTCCAACAAGCGCTTTTCTTTAAAGCCTTTTAGCTAGGCATTGATAATTCAATGACGCTCACATAAAAGATAGCAATTGGACATGAAGAGAGCATCATGAAACATGTGACAAACACATTTAAGTCTAACATACTTCCTATTGAAGGAAATATGCCCTAGAGGCAATAATAAAGTTATTATTTATTTCCTTACATCATGATAAATGTTTATTATTCATGCTAGAATTGTATTAACCAGAAACATAATACATGTGTGAATACATAGACCAACCGAGTATCACTAGTATGCCTCTACTTGACTAGCTCGTTAATCAAAGATGGTTATGTTTCCTAACCATGAACAAAGAGTTGTTATTTGATTAACGAGGTCACATCATTAGTTCAATGATCTGATTGACATGACCCATTCCATTAGCTTAGCACCCGATCGTTTAGTATGTTGCTATTGCTTTCTTCATGACTTATACATGTTCCTATAACTATGAGATTATGCAACTCCCGTTTACCGGAGGAACACTTTGGGTACTACCAAACGTCACAACGTAACTGGGTGATTATAAAGGAGTACTACAGGTGTCTCCAATGGTAGATGTTGGGTTGGCGTATTTCGAGATTAGGGTTTGTCACTCCGATTGTCGGAGAGGTATCTCTGGGCCCTCTCGGTAATGCACATCACATAAGCCTTGCAAGCACTGCAACTAATATGTTAGTTGTGAGATGATGTATTACGGAACGAGTAAAGAGACTTGCCGGTAACGAGATTGAACTAGGTATTGGATACCGACGATCGAATCTCGGGCAAGTAACATACCGATGACAAAGGGAACAACGTATGTTGTTATGCGGTCTGACCGATAAAGATCTTCGTAGAATATGTAGGAGCCAATATGGGCATCCAGGTCCCGCTATTGGTTATTGACCGGAGACGTGTCTCGGTCATGTCTACATTGTTCTCGAACCGTAGGGTCCGCACGCTTAACATTACGATGACAGTTATTATGAGTTTATGCATTTTGATGTACCGAAGGTTGTTTGGAGTCCCGGATGAGATCACGGACATGACGAGGAGTCTCGGAATGGTCGAGACGTAAAGATTGATATATTGGAAGCCTATGTTTGGACATAGGAAGTGTTCCGGGTGAAATCGGGATTTTACCGGAATACCGGGAGGGTTACCGGAACCCCCCGGGAGACTAATGGGCCTATTGGGCCTTAGTGGAAAAAGAGAAAAGGGACAAGCCCAAGCTGGCCGGCGCCCCCCCTTCCCCAAGTCCTAGTAGGACTAGGAGAAGGCCCCCCCCCTCTTTCTCCTTTCCACCGAGAGTCCTAATTGGATTAGGATTGGAGGGAGGAGTCCTACTCCCGGTGGGAGTAGGACTCCCCTGCGCCTCCCTCTCCCTGGCCGGCCGGCCCCCTCTCCTCCAACCTTTATATACGGGGGCAGGGGACACCCCATGACACACAAGTTGATCCTTGAGATCGTTCCTTAGCCGTGTGCGGTGCCCCCTGCCACCAAATTCCACCTCGATCATACCGTTGCAGTGCTTAGGCGAAGCCCTGCGTCGGCAGTACATCAAGATCGTCACCACGCCATCGTGCTGACGGAACTCTTCCTCGACGGTTTGCTGGATCGGAGCCCGAGGAACGTCATCGAGCTGAACGTGTGCTAAGAACTCGGAGGTGCCGGAGTAACGGTGCTTGGATCGGTCGGATCGGGAAGAAGACGTACGACTACTTCCTCTACGTTGTGTCAACGCTTCCGTTGCAATCTACAAGGGTACGTAGATCAGACTCTCCCCCTCGTTGCCATGCATCACCATGATCTTGCGTGTGCGTAGGAAATTTTTTGAAATTACTGCGTTCCCCAACAGTGGCATCCGAGCCTAGGTTTTATGGTTTGATGTTATTTGCACGAGTAGAACACAAGTGAGTTGTGGGCGATACAAGTCATACTGCCTACCAGCATGTCATACTTTGGTTCGGCGGTATTGTTGGACGAGACGATCCGGACCAACCTTACGCGTACTCTTACGCGAGACCGGTTCCCTCGACGTGCTATGCACACAGATGGCTTGCGGAAGACTGTCTCTCCAACTTTAGTTGAACCAAGTGTGACTACGCCCGGTCCTTGAGAAGGTTAAAACGGAGTCTATTTGACAAACTATCGTTGTGGTTTTGATGCGTAGGTGAGATGAGTTCTTGCTTAAGCCCGTAGCAGCCACGTAAAACATGCAACAACAAAGTAGAGGACGTCTAACTTGTTTTTGCAGGGCATGTTGTGATGTGATATGGTCAAGACATGATGCTAAATTTTATTGTATGAGATGATCATGTTTTGTAACCGAGTTATCGGCAACTGGCAGGAGCCATATGGTTGTCGCTTTATTGTATGCAATGCAATCGCGATGTAATGCTTTACTTTATCACTAAGCCGTAGCGATAGTCGTGGAAGCATAAGATTGGCGAGACGACAACGATGCTACGATGGAGATCAAGGTGTCGCGCCGATGACGATGGTGATCATGACGGTGCTTCGGAGATGGAGATCACAAGCACAAGATGATGATGGCCATATCATATCACTTATATTGATTGCATGTGATGTTTATCCTTTTATGCATCTTATCTTGCTTTGATTGACGGTAGCATTATAAGATGATCTCTCACTAAAATTATCAAGAAGTGTTCTCCCTGAGTATGCACCGTTGCCAAAGTTCGTCGTGCCCAGACACCACGTGATGATCGGGTGTGATAAGCTCTACGTCCAAATACAACGGGTGCAAAACAGTTGCACACGCGGAATACTCAGGTTAAACTTGGCGAGCCTAGCATATGCAGATATGGCCTCGGAACACAGAGACCGAAAGGTCGAGCGTGAATCATATAGTAGATATGATCAACATAACGATGTTCACCATTGAAAACTACTCCATCTCACGTGATGATCGGTTATGGTTTAGTTGATTTGGATCACGTGATCACTTAGAGGATTAGAGGGATATCTATCTAAGTGGGAGTTCTTAAGTAATATGATTAATTGAACTTAAATTTATCATGAACTTAGTCCTGGTAGTATTTTGCAAATTATGTTGTAGATCAATAGCTCGCGTTGTTGCTTCCCTGTGTTTATTTTTGATATGTTCCTAGAGAAAATTGTGTTGAAAGATGTTAGTAGCAATGATGCGGATTGGATCCGTGATCTGAGGTTTATCCTCATTGCTGCACAGAAGAATTATGTCCTTGATGCACCGCTAGGTGACAGACCTATTGCAGGAGCAGATGCAGACGTTATGAACGTTTGGCTAGCTCAATATGATGACTACTTGATAGTTTAAGTGCACCATGCTTAATGGCTTAGAATCGGGACTTCAAAGACGTTTTGAACGTCATGGAGCATATGAGATGTTCCAGGAGTTGAAGTTAATATTTCAAGCAAATACCCGAGTTGAGAGATATGAAGTCTCCAACAAGTTCTATAGCTAAAAGATGGAGGAGAATCGCTCAACTAGTGAGCATGTGCTCAGATTGTCTGGGTACTACAATCGCTTGAATCAAGTGGGAGTTAATCTTCCATATAAGATAGTGATTGACAGAATTCTCTAGTCACCATCACTAAGTTAGTAGAACTTCGTGATGAACTATAATATGCAAGGGATAACGGAGACAATTCCCAAGCTCTTCGTGATGCTGAAATCAACGAAGGTAGAAATCAAAGAAAAACATCAAGTGTTGATAGTTGACAAGACCACTAGTTTCAAGAAAAAGGGCAAAGGAAAGAAGGGGAACTTCAAGAAGAACGGCAAGCAAGTTGCTGCTCAAGTGAAGGAGCCCAAGTCTGATCCTAAGCCTGAGACTAAGTGCTTCTACTGCAAAGGGACTGGTCACTGGAAGTGGAATTACCCCAAGTGATTGGCGGATAAGAAGGATGGCAGAGTGAACATAAGTATATTTGATATACATGTTATCGATGTGTACTTTACTAGTGTTTATAGCAAACCCCTCAGTATTTGATGCTAGTTCAGTTGCTAAGATTAGTAACTCGAAACGGGAGTTGCAGAATAAACAGAGACTAGTTAAGGGTGAAGTGACGATGTGTGTTGGAAGTGGTTCCAAGATTGATATGATCATCATCGCACACTCCCTATAATTTCGGGATTAGTGTTAAACCTAAATAAGTGTTATTTGGTGTTTGCGTTGAACATGAATATGATTTGATCATGTTTATTGTAATACAGTTATTCATTTAAGTAAGAGAATAAATTGTTGTTCTGTTTACATGAATAAAACCTAATATGGTTACACACCCAATGAAAATAGTTCATTGGATCTCGATCTTAATAATACACATATTCATAATATTGAAACCAAAAGATGCAAAGTTAATAATGATAGTGCAACTTATTTGTGGCACTGCTGTTTAGGTCATATCGGTGTAAAGCGCATGAAGAAACTCCATACTGATGGGCTTTTGGAACCACTTGATTATGAATCACTTGGTACTTGCGAACCGTGCCTCATAGGCAAGATGACCAAAACACCATTCTCCGGTACTATGGAGAGAGCAACAGATTTATTGGAAATCATACATACCGATGTATGTGGTCCGATGAATATTGAGGCTCATGGCGGATATCGTTATTTTCTCACCTTCACAGATGATTTAAGCAGATATGGGTATATCTACTTGATGAAACATAAGTCTGAAACATTTGAAAAGTTCAAAGAATTTCAGAGTGAAGTGAAAAACATCGTGACAAGAAAATAAAGTTTCTACGATCTGATCGCGGAGACAAATATTTGAGTTACGAGTTTGGTCTTCAGTTAAAACAATGTGAAATAGTTTCACTACTCACGCCACCTGGAACACCACATCATAATGGTGTGTCCGAATGTCATAACCGTACTTTATTGGATATAGTGCAATCTATGATGTCTCTTACCGATTTACCACTATTGTTTTTGGGGTCATGCATTAGAGACAGCTGCATTCACGTTAGAAAAGGGCACCATCTATATCCGTCGAGACGACGCCTTATGAACTATGGTTTGGCAAGAAACCAAAGTTGTCGTTTCTTAAAGTTTGGGGTTGCGATGCTTATATGAAAAAGTTTCATCCTGATAAGCTCAAAACTCAAATCGGAGAAGTGCATCTTCATAAGATATCCAAAGGAAACTATTGGATACACCTTCTATCACAGATCCGAAGGCAAGACTTTTGTTGCTAAAATTCGGAAACTTTCTGGAGAAGGAGTTTCTCTCGAAAGAACTGAGTGGGAGGAAAGTAGAACTTGACGAGGTAACTATACCTGCTCCCTTATTGGAAAGTAGTACATCACAGAAAACTGTTTCTGTGACACCTACACCAGTTAGTGAGGAAGCTAATGATGATGATCATGAAACTTCAGAACAAGATACTACTGAACCTCGTAGATCAACCAGAGTAAGATCCGCGCCAGAGTGGTACGGTAATCCTTTTGTGGAAGTCATGCTACTAGATCATGATGAACCTACGAACTATGAAGAAGCGATGGTGAGCCCAGATTCCGCAAAGTGGCTTGAAGCCATGAAATCTGAGATATGATCCATGTATGAGAACAAAGTATGGACTTTGGTTGACTTGCCCGATGATCGGCAAGCCATAGAAAATAAATGGATCTTCAAGAGGAAGACGGACGCTGATAGTAGTGTTACTATCTACAAAGCTAGAATTGTCGCAAAAGGTTTTCGACAAGTTCAAGGTGTTGACTACGATGAGATTTTCTCACTCGCATCTATGCTTAAGTCTGTCCGAATCATGTTAGCAATTGCCGCATTTTATGAAATCTGGCAAATGGATAAACAAAATTGCATTCCTTAATGGATTTGCTAAAGAAAAGTTGTATACGATGCAACTAGAAGGTTTTGTCGATCCTAAAGGTGTTAACTAAATATGCAAGCTCCAGCGATCTATCTGTGGACTGGTGCAAACATCTCGGAGTTGGAATATACGCTTTGATAAGTTGATCAAAGCATATAGTTTTATACAGACTTGCGGTGAAGCCTGTATTTACGAGAAAGTGAGTGGGAGCACTACAGCATTTCTGATAAGTATATGTGAATGACATATTGTTGATCGGAAATAATGTAGAATTATTCTGTAAAGCATAAAAGGAGTGTTTGAAAGGAGTTTTTCAAAGAAATACTTTGGTAAAGCTGCTTACATATTGAGCTTCAAGATCTATAGAGATAGATCAAGACGCTTGATAAGTTTTTCAATAAGTACATACCTTGACAAGATTTTGAAGTAGTTCAAAATGGAACAGTCAAAGAAAAAGTTTCTTGCCTGTGTTACAAGGTGTGAAGTTGAGTAAAGACTCAAAACCCGACCATGGCAGAAGATAGAAAGAGAATGAAAGTCATTCCCTATGCCTCATTCATAGGTTCTATAAAGTATGCCATGCTGTGTACCAGATCTATTATATACCCTGCACTGATTTGGCAAGGGAGTACAATAGTGATCTAGGAGTAGATCACTGGACAGCGGTCAGAATTATCCCTAGTAAAATAAGGATATGTTTCTCGATTATGGACGTGACAAAAAAAGGTTCATCGTAAAGGGTGACGTCGATGCAAGTTTTTGACACTGATCCAGATGAATCTAAAGTCTCAATCTGGATACATATTGAAAGTGGGAGCAATTAGCTAGAGTAGCTCCGTGTAGAGCATTGTAGACATAGAACTTGCAAAATACTTACGGATCTGAATGTGATAGACCCGTTGACTAAAATTATCTCACAAGCAAAACATGATCACACCTTAGTACTCTTTGGGTGTTAATCACATAGATATGTGAACTAGATTACTGACTCTAGTAAACCCTTTGAGTGTTGGTCACATGACGATGTGAACTATGGGTGTTAATCACATGGTGATGTGAACTATTGCTGCTAAATCACATGGCGATGTGAACTAGATTATTGACTCTAGTGCAAGTGGGAGACTGAAGGAAATATGCCCTAGAGGCAATAATAAAGTTATTATTTATTTCCTTACATCATGATAAATGTTTATTATTCATGCTAGAATTGTATTAACCAGAAACATAATACATGTGTGAATACATAGACCAACAGAGTATCACTAGTATGCCTCTACTTGACTAGCTCGTTAATCAAAGATGGTTATGTTTCCTAACCATGAACAAAGAGTTGTTATTTGATTAACGAGGTCACATCATTAGTTCAATGATCTGATTGACATGACCCATTCCATTAGCTTAGCACCCGATCGTTTAGTATGTTGCTATTGCTTTCTTCATGACTTATACATGTTCCTATAACTATGAGATTATGCAACTCCCGTTTATCGGAGGAACACTTTGGGTACTACCAAACGTCACAACGTAACTGGGTGATTATAAAGGAGTACTACAGGTGTCTCCAATGGTAGATGTTGGGTTGGCGTATTTCGAGATTAGGGTTTGTCACTCCGACTGTCGGAGAGGTATCTCTGGGCCCTCTCGGTAATGCACATCACATAAGCCTTGCAAGCACTGTAACTAATATGTTAGTTGTGAGATGATGTATTACGGAACGAGTAAAGAGACTTGCCGGTAACGAGATTGAACTAGGTATTGGATACCGACGATCGAATCTCGGGCAAGTAACATACCGATGACAAAGGGAACAACGTATGTTGTTATGCGGTCTGACCGATAAAGATCTTCGTAGAATATGTAGGAGCCAATATGGGCATCCAGGTCCCGCTATTGGTTATTGACCGGAGACGTGTCTCGGTCATGTCTACATTGTTCTCGAACCGTAGGGTCCGCACGCTTAATGTTACGATGACAGTTATTATGAGTTTATGCATTTTGATGTACCGAAGGTTGTTCGGAGTCCCGGATGAGATCACGGACATGACGAGGAGTCTCGGAATGGTCGAGACGTAAAGATTGATATATTGGAAGCCTATGTTTGGACATAGGAAGTGTTCCGGGTGAAATCGGGATTTTACCGGAATACCGGGAGGGTTACCGGAACCCCCCGGGAGACTAATGGGCCTATTGGGCCTTAGTGGAAAAAGAGAAAAGGGACAAGCCCAAGCTGGCCGGCGCCCCCCCCCTTCCCCAAGTCCTAGTAGGACTAGGAGAAGGGGCCGCCCCCCCCCCCCTCTTTCTCCTTTCCCCCCGAGAGTCCTAATTGGATTAGGATTGGAGGGAGGAGTCCTACTCCCGGTGGGAGTAGGACTCCCCTGCGCCTCCCTCTCCCTGGCCGGCCGGCCCCCTCTCCTCCAACCTTTATATACGGGGCAGGGGACACCCCATGACACACAATTTGATCCTTGAGATCATTCCTTAGCCGTGTGCGGTGCCCCCTGCCACCAAATTCCACCTCGATCATACCGTTGCAGTGCTTAGGCGAAGCCCTGCGTCGGCAGTACATCAAGATCGTCACCATGCCGTCGTGCTGACGGAACTCTTCCTCAACGATTTGCTGGATCGGAGCCCGAGGAACGTCATCGAGCTGAACGTGTGCTAAGAACTCGGAGGTGCCGGAGTAACGGTGCTTGGATCGGTCGGATCGGGAAGAAGACGTACGACTACTTCCTCTACGTTGTGTCAACGCTTCTGTTGCAATCTACAAGGGTACGTAGATCAGACTCTCCCCCTCGTTGCCATGCATCACCATGATCTTGCGTGTGCGTAGGAATTTTTTTGAAATTACTGCGTTCCCCAACACCTATGCATAGGCATTTTATAAGCAAACAAATTATCAAGGCAAGCAAAAACTAGCACATGCAAGGAATAATCAAGAAACAATAGCAATCTCAGCATATCGAGAGGTAATTTAGTAACATGAAAGTTTCTACCACAATATTTTCCTCTCTCATAATAATTACATGTGGGATCATATTCAAATTCAACAATATAACTATCACATAAAATATTATTTTCATGATCCACATGCATGCAAAGTTGAAACTCTTTCAAAATAGTGGGATTATCATCAATAAAGTCATGACTTCTCCAAACCCACTATCAATATTATGGCAAATATTACTTTCAATATCATATTCATCATGAGGCTTAAACAAATTTTCAAGATCATAAGAAAAAACATCACCCCAATCATGATCATTGCAATAAGTAGTAGACATAGCAAAACTAGCGTCCCCAAGCTTAGGGTTTTGCATATTTTTGGCATGATTGACATCAATAGAATTTATAGTAAAATCATTGGAATCATGCGTTTTATTCAAGGAACTATCATGAATCACTTCATAAATTTTCTCATCACAATTTTCAGATTCACAAATCTCAAGCAAAACCTCATAAAGATAATCTAGTGCATAAAACTCACTAGCAATTGGTTCAACATAATTGGATGTCTTAAAAAGATTAGCAAGTGGATGAGGATCCATAGATTTGTTCTTTCTGTTTTGAGAGCCAACACCTTCATGCAAAGAAAACAAGGAAATAAAGAAAGGGCAAATATTGTTTTTGTAAATTTTGTTTTAGAAGTGGGGGAGAGGAAAACGAGAGGCAGAAGGAAAATAAAGTAAATGCAAGAGATGAGTTTGTGACAGGTACTTGGTAGATAAGCTTCACTTGAATACTCCCCGGCAACGGCGCCAGAAATTCTTCCTGCTACTTCGTGAGCTTGCATTGGTTTTTTCCTTGAAGAGGAAAGGGTGATGCAGCAAAGTAGAGGTAAGTATTTCCCTCAGTTAAGAACCAAGGTTATCAATCCAGTAGGAGTACCAAGATAAAGCGCCAAGGCACCTGCACAAAACACAAACACCTTGCACCCAACGTGATAAGGGGTTGTCAATCCCTTCTCGGAAAAGAGCAAATATAAGATGTGATAGATAAATGATAAGATAAAATAAATAAAGTAAATATGCAGCAAGGTATTTTTGGTATTTTTATATTTAATATAGCAAATATAATGATGGCAAATAGACCCGGGGGCCATAGTGTTCACTAGAGGCTTCTCTCATTATAGCAAGTATTACGGTGGGTGAACGAATTACTGTCGAGCAATTGATAGAATTGCGCAAAGTCATGACGATATCTAAGGCAATGATCATACATATAGGCATCACGTCCGAGACAAGTAGACCGATACTGTGTGCATCTACTACTATTACTCCACACCTCGACCGCTATCCAGCATGCATCTAAGTGTATTAAGTTCATAACAAACATAGTAACGCCTTAAGTAAGATGACATGATGTAGAGGGAAAATATTCTATGACATAAACCCATATTGTTATCCTTGATGGCAACAACACGATGCGTGCCTTGCTACCCCTTCTGTCACTGGGTGAGGACACCGCAACGGTATGAACCCAAAACCAAGCACTTCTCCCATTGCAAGAATTATAGATCTAGTTGGCCAAATTAAACCCATAACTCGAAGAGACTTACAAGGATACGAAATCATGCATAAAAGAGTTCAGAGAAGACTCAAATAATATTCATAGATAATCTGATCATAAATCCACAATTCATCGGAAATCGACAAACACACCGCAAAAGAAGATTACATCAAATAGATCTCCATGAAGATCATGGAGAACTTTGTATTGAAGATCTAAGAGAGAGAAGAAGCCATCTAGCTACTAGCTATGGACCCGAAGGTCTGTGCTAAACTACTCACAACTCATTGGAGAGGCAACGGGGTTGATGTAGAAGCCCTCCGTGATGGATTCCCCCTCCGGTGGGATGCCGGAAAAGGCCCCAAGATGGGATCTCATGGAAACAGAAGATTGTGGCGGCGGAAAAGTATTTTCGTGGTTCCCTCTGGTGGTTTAGGGATTTATAGGAATTTATAGGCAGAAGAGATAGGGCAGAGGGGGCAAGGGGGGCCCACAAGCCTGCCAGGCGCCCCCCCTAGGGCGCGCCTGGGGGGGCTTGTGGCCTCCTGGTGTGCCTCCTTGCGTGGTTCTCAAGTCTTCTGATGCCTTTCTGTTATGGAAAAAAAATCATCTCACAGGTTTTATTCCGTTTGGACTCCGTTTAATATTCTTATCTGCGAAAGGTCAAAAACACGAAAAAAACAGAAACTGGCACTGGGCCCTGAGTTAATAGGTTAGTCCCAAAAATGATATAAAATGATATATTACTGTAGATAAAACATCCCAAGTTGATAATATAATAGCATGGCA
Organism: Triticum monococcum; assembly: GCA_034509565.1. Lineage (NCBI taxonomy): Eukaryota > Viridiplantae > Streptophyta > Magnoliopsida > Poales > Poaceae > Triticum > Triticum monococcum. The sequence goes on along the minus strand of CM067842.1, from coordinate 195,707,531 downwards.
TCATCAAATATTATAGATACGTTGGAGACGTATCATATAATAATTGCCATGTTGTAATATTTGCAGAAACTATGGAGCACCGAGACATTGAAGCAGAAGAGATGTTGGGGGACATAATCGCAGCCGGAGGTGATATCGACATGTATCTCAGCGACACCGATGGTCTGCAAGGAGAGGGTGAAGCAGGCTACGGTGATCCAACAATGGAGGAAGAAGAAGAACACCGTGATGACGGCTCCGGTGAGGGAACGGAGTCCGGCCAGGTATATATATTAATTAAGCCTGTGCTAATTGATGCATTAATTATTTAGGTATGTACACATATGAACTCTCTTCTTTCTTCTTTTCTAGCCCTCCGGATCGAGCGGAACTTTGGTAACGAGACGAGGCCCGAAGAAAAGGTTGCGCCGGGATGAAAAGTTCATGATCACAGAAATCGCGTCCGATGGCCAACCGATTAACCCCCCCCCTGGGACCAAGAAAGCATTTGCTAATCAGTGTGGGGTTCTTGTTAGGGACATGATCCCGATCAGCATGCACCAATGGTATAAGCCTAAGAAGGAAGACCCCGAGGTGTCTTATGTCGACGATAGGCAGAAAGCTGAACTTTGGAACACGCTGAAGGCAAACTTCACCCTACCGCCAGAGGAGGATCCGGAGAAGCCACTTGTTAAAGAGCCATTGATCAAGGCTCATGCTCTTAAGAATATGGCAGATCTATTCAGGCGGTGGAAGAATGAGCTGAAATCAACGTATGTCGACCAAAACAAGACTCCAGAATTCATCGGCCGATTTGAGAAGATCAGAGATCACTGGGACGCATTTGTCGCCCACAAGAATTCGGAGAAGAGTAAGAACATGTCAGTGCAAAACAAGCTAAATGCTGCAAAGAAGATGCATCACCATCGCACGGGGTCAGGTGGCTACCTCAAAGCCCGTCCGTTGTGGGACAAGGCTGATATCTATTAATGGGCATCTTCATAGCCCGTTGATACGCCGAGTTGATGTGACTATCTTCTTCCTTTTTGCCTCACAGCCTCCACCATGTTCTATTCCATCTATAGTGCTATATCCATGGCTCACGCTCATGTATTGCGTGAGAGTTGAAAAAGTGAAAGTGTGAAAACAATTACTTGGCCAATACCGGGGTTGTTCATGATTTAAATTCGTTATGTGAGGAAGATAGAGCATAGCTAGACTATATGATTTTGTAGGGATAGCTTTCTTTGGCCATGTTATTTTGAAAGTTCATGATTGTTTGCTAGTATGCTTGAAGTATTATTATTTTCATGTCAATGTTAAACTTTTGTTTTGAATCTTATGGATCTGAACATTTATACCACAATAAAGAAGATTATAAGAATAAATATGCTAGGTAGCATTCCACATCAAAAATTCTTTTTTATCACTTCCCTACTCGAGGACGAGTAGGAGTTAAGCTTGGGGATGCTTGATACGTCTCCAACATATCTATTATTTTTGATTGTGCCATGCTATTATACTATCAACTTGGGATGTTTTATATACATTAATATGCTATTTTATATCATTTTTGGGACTAACCTATTAACTCAGTGCCAAGTGCCAGCTTTTGTTTTTTCCGTGTTTTTGACCTTTTGCAGATAAGAATATCAAACGGAGTCCAAACAGAATAAAACCTGCGGGATGATTTATTCCATACCAGAACGCTTCCAGAAGACTTGAGAACCAAGGCAGGGGGCCACGGAGGAGATCACAAGCCCCCCAGTCGCGCCCTAGGGGGGCGTGCCTGGCAGGCTTGTGCCCCCCCCCCCGGTGCCTCCTCTGCCCTACCTCTTGTGCCTATAAATTTCCTAAAATCCCCGTTCCACCAGAGAGAGCCACGAAAATACTTTTACGCTGCCGCAAGCTTCTGTTTCCGCGAGATCCCATCTTGGGGCCTTTTCCGGCGTCCCGCCGGAGGGGGAATCGATCACCGAGGGCTTCTACATCAACACCTTTGCCTCTCCGATGTTACATGAGTAGATTACTTCAGACCTACGGGTCCATAGCTAGTAGCTAGATGGCTTCTTCTCTCTCTTTGATCTTCAATACAAAGTTCTCCATGATCTTCATGGAGATCTATTCGATGTAATCTTCTTTGCGGTGTGTTTGTCGAGATCCGATGAATTGTGGATTTATGATCAGCTTATCTATGAATATTATTTGAGTCTTCTATGATCTCTTATATGCATGATTTCGTATCCTTGTATGTCTCTTCGAGTTATGGGTTTTGTTTGGCCAACTAGATCTATAGTTCTTGCAATGGGAGATGTGCTTGGTTTTGGGTTCATACCGTGCGGTGTCCTCACCTAGTGATAGAAGGGGTAGCGAGGCACATATCATGTTGTTGCCATCAAGGGTAAAAAGACAGGGTTTTATCTAAAGATTGATTCTATCCCTCTACATCATGTCATCTTGCTTAAGGTGTTAATCCGTTTGTCATGAACTTAAGACACTAGATGCATGCTGGATAGCGGTAGATGTGTGGAGTAATAGTAGTAGATGCAGGCAGGAGTCGGTCTACTTGTCCCGGACGTGATGCCTATATGTATGATCATTTCCTAGATATCGTCATAACTTTGCGCAACTCTATCAATTACTCGACAGTAATTCGTTCACTCACCGTAATACTTGCTATCATGAGAGAAGCCTCTAGTGAACACTATGGCCCCCGGATGTATTCTCCATCATATAATTTGCGACGTCCATGTTGCATCATGCTTTTATATTGATATTTATCGCATTATGGGCTGTTATTATACATTTTGGTACAATACTTATGCATTTTCTCTCTTATTTTACAAGGTTTACATGAAGAGGGAGAATATCGGCAGGTGAAATTCTAGGCTGGAAAAGGAGCAAGTTTTAGATGTCTATTCTGCACAACTCCAAAAGCCGTGAAAATCAGCGAGGAATTATTTTGGAATATATAAAAATTACTGGGTGGAAGAAATACCAGAGGGGAGCCACCAGGAGGCCACGAGCCTGCCAGGCGTGCCCCACTCCCTTGGGCGCGCCTGGGGGGCTCGTGGGCCCCATGTAGCCCCTCTGGCCTCCATCTTCTGCTATATGAAGCTTCCTACCCTGGAAAAAAAATCAAGGGAGAACTTTCAGGAAGAAACGCCGCCGCCACGAGGCGGAACTTGAGCAGAACCAATCTAGAGCTCCGGCAGGGCCGTCCTGCCAGGGAAACTTCCCTCACGGAGGGGGAAATCGTCGCCATCGTCATCACCAACACTCCTCTCATTGGAGGGGACTCATCTCCATCAACATCTTCATCAGCACCATCTCTTCTCCAAACCCTAGTTCATCTCTTGTATCCAATCTCCGTCTCGCGACTCCGATTGGTACCTGTAAGGTTGCTAGTAGTGTTAATTACTCCTTGTAGTTGATGCTAGTTGGTTACTTGGTGGAAGATCATATGTTCAGATCCTTAATGCTATTCAATACCTCTCTGATCATGAACATAAATATGCTTTGTGAGTAGTTACATTTGTTCCTGAGGACATGGGATTAGTCTTGCTACTAGTAGTCATGTGAATTTGGTCTTTGTTTGATATTTTGATGCGTTGTATGTTGCCTCTCCTCTAGTGGTGTTATGTGAACGTCGACTACATGACACTTCACCATTATTTGGGCCTAGAGGAAGGAAATGGGAAGTAATAAGTAGATGATGGGTTGCTAGAGTGACAGAAGCTTAAACCCTAGTTTATGCGTTGCTTCGCAAGGGGCTGATTTAGATCCACTAGTTTAATGCTATGGTTAGACTTTGTCTTAATTCTTCTTTTGTAGTTGCGAATGCTTGCGAGAGGGGTTAATCATAAGTGCGATAGTTGTCCAAGTAAGGAGAACACCCAAGCACTGGTCCACCCACATATCAAACTATCAAAGTAGCGAACGCGAATCATATGAACATGATGAAAACTAGCTTGACAATAATTCCCATGTGTCCTCGGGAGCGCTTTACCTTATATAAGAGTTCGTTCAGGCTTGTCCCTTGCTACAAAAGGGATTGGGCCAATTTTGCTGCACCTTTGTTACTATTGCTACTTGCTACTTGTTACATATTATCTTATCACACACCTATCTGTTACCGACAATTTCAGTGCTTGCAGAGAATACCTTACTGAAAACCGCTTGTCATTTGCTCCCGCTCCTCATTGGGTTTGACACTCTTAATTATTGAAAGGACTACGATAGATCCCGTATACTTGTGGGTCATTAGTACCGTGATCTGGTAGATATTGGGTTTGATACAAGCATTTGGTTTGCAAGTGCTAAGTGTAGGTGCCAATTTAATTCAAATGCTTTAGTTCAAATGCTTTGATACAAGTATTTTTTGGCAAAATGTAGGTGACAATTTAGTTCAAATGTTTTGATATAAGTTTTTTCGGTAATAGGTGCCACTGAAATGTTTTGTTTATATGCACAAGATTTGGCATTTGCCTGCTAGCTGTTGGTTCTATTCTAGAATGTGTTTGTAAGCTAATTGAGAACTTGTTGGCTGTGTGAGTCTTGTTGGCTGATTTGGCATTTGCCTGCTAGCTATTGGCTCTATTCTAGAAGGTGTTAGTAAGTTAATTGAGAACTTGTTGTTTATTTTTTGGGATCGGGTTCCACTATGAAGATATAACTAAAGAAGAACCAAAAATATAACTGTTTTTCTTTCTTGTGAAGTGGATCGTTAATCCTTTGCTCATATTGCTTTAGGAAAATGGCGGCACCACCACCACCACCATGTCGACTGTTCAAGTCAAGGTGCGTCGACAGCCTTGCAACTGGCAAGCTGTTCGTCATCTACTTCCAGCCGAGTTTTCATCATGCAGCGGTAAGAAATTATATGAAACTTGTAACAACTATTTTGTTTTTAGTGTTTGAATTAATGCATTGTGTCATTTTGATTTTTTTACACAGATCGTCCCATGCAATGTGAGGTTGAAATTCAACAAGCTGACAAGAGATACTATGACCTTTGAGGCTCCTGGGGAGCCCTACAATATGGAGGTCGAGAAAGGACGCAATATGTCACAGATTGGAGGAGATGGACGGGTCCGTTTCCTTGCCCACTTTGGTATTACTGGTGGTGAGTTGATCAGCTTCTCCTTTAGAGCAGAAAGAGCCAAGCTGGCTGTCATTTAGATCAACAATGATGAAGATGATGAGGACCCACTTGATGAAGATGATTAGGACCCACTTCATGAAGCCATCTATGCTCAAAGAATGAGGCTGAGCGAGGTGGAGGTGTGCAACCTATGGGAGATAATTCCGCCACGTGCTGACTTTGTCGGGGTGCCATTCGTGACCCGCCTGACAAATATCATGGTTGATCGGCCTGATATGGTATGTTATACTAACACTAGTAGAAAACAGGCCTAATGTGAGTCACATTAGCGTCGGTTCGTAACTGAACCGACACTAATGTCCACATTAGCGCCGGTTCCAACGGCTAGCTGGACGGCTCCCATTCGTACCGGTTCGTGGCGAACCAATAGTACTGGTTCGTGCCACAAACCGATACTAAAGAGGTGGTGGCAGGCCGGCGTCAGGTTGGGGCCCCACCAGATCCTCTAGTACCGGTTCGTGCCACGAACCGGTTCTATAGGCTGACCTATAGTACCGGTTCATGTAACTAACCGGTACTAAACAAGCCTCTATATAAATCCTTCGTCGAGACCGAGCCAATTCCCCTTTCATTCCTTCCTCTCCTCTGTTCTTCCCCATTGCTCGAGCTCAACCTTCAATTTTTCCAAAATTTGTGAAGATTTGAAGGCCCCCCCATCCATCCAAGTGATCACAAAGGTTAGCAACTTTGTCCTTTCATCTCTGATTGCTAGATTAGCTCTTGCAATGCTCTATAAGTATAGTGATTTGTGGGTTTTATTTTGGGAGGAATTATATGTGCTAGTATTTGATTTATATGCAATTTGAGGTCAAAATAACTCTTAGTTTGCATATGTAGGTGTTGTTTACTTAGTGCCTTCCCGTCTCCGTCCTAACCACCGTCGATCGCCCGCACCGTCACGTCACCAACACCACCTTGTGATGAGGCTCTTGTTCTTATATTTTTATATAAAAAAATTCATGTTTGTGTGATTTAGATATATAGTTTCTCGTATAATTATCTTACCCGTACGTTGTTTGTTATACATAGTGCCATGGGTTTGGTATCCGTCGCCGTCAGCCCTCGTTCGGGTTATGATTCAGATGTGGTATATTCTCTTTTATAACTATTTGTTGCATTTTGAGTTTATGACAAATTATGCACATCAAGTTGACATAGATATTTTTATCTAGGAGGTATGTGAACCGGAAATGCCAACCGACCCTATTGTCGAGATGTTAAATTTAGTTGAAAAAGAAAACGAGTACTTGAAAGAAAAATTGAAAAGAATTGAGGGGGAGAAGATGGAATCGGAGTTGCATGTTTCCGAAGTCGTCGATGATCACAAGATCAAGATGGAGAAGATGCGCTTGAAGAATAGAAAGATTAGAAAATATGCCATCGATAATGAGGCTTGGTATCATTATGTTGTTGGATCAAATGTTACCTTAGTTGCGGTCTTGATCGCATTTGTTCTTGCATTTAAATGATTTAGCTAGAGAGTTATTTGTATGTTGTTTTATGAGAATAAGAGTTGTAGGAACTTTATGTATGAACTTAATTTATGTCTGAACTTTGTATTAATTTGGTCTTTTCGGTGTTGTGTAATGAAGATGAGCCGGCAATGGATGTACGATGACCGATGCTCTCCCCAGTTCACTAATGGCGTGCGTACATTTCTGCTTGCTGCTGAGGCAAACAAGATGGCGGATGGTTTTATGCCTTGTCCATGTGCTGGATGTAAGAATGATCAGAATTACTCTAAGTCAAGAACCATTCACGTCCACATGTTTGAGTCTGGTTTCATGCCCCACTATAATGTTTGGACCAAGCACGGAGAAAGAGGGGTTATGATGGAAGACGATGAAGAATAAGAGGACCACGATAGCTATCCTGGCCATGGGTTCTATGAAAACGATGGTACAACAATGGGGGAAGAAGCTGAGCCGGCAATGCGGGAAGAAGCTGCAGAACAGGCTTCAGATGAACCCGCTGATGATCTTGGTCGGGCAATTACTGATGCAAAGAGAATGTGCACAGGAGAAAAGGAGAAGCTGAAGTTGCATAGGATGTTAGAGGATCACAAGAAACCGTTGTACCAAAATTGTGAAGATGATAAGAAAAAGCTGGGTACCACACTTGAATTGCTGCAGTGGAAGGCAGAGAATGGAATATACCTGACAAGGCATTTGAAAAGCTGCTGAAAGTAATGAAGAAGAAGCTTCCAAAGGATAACGAATTTCCTGACAGTACGTACGAAGCAAAGAAGGATGTCTCCCTCTAGGATTAGAGGTGCAAAAGATACATGCATGCCCTAATGACTGCATCCTCTACCACGGTGAGTACGTGGATTTGAATGCATGCCCGGTATGTAGTGCATTGCACTATAAGATCCGCCACGATGACCCTGGTGATGTTGAGGGTGAGCGCCCCAGAAAGAAGATTCCTGCCAAGGTGATGTGGTATGCTCCTATAATACCACGGTTGAAACTTTTTTCCAAAACAAAGAGCATGCCAAGTTGATGCGATGGCACAAATAAGACCGTAAGAAAGACGGGAAGTTGAGAGTACCCACTAACGGATCGTAGTGGAGAAAAATCGAGAGAAGGTGGAAGAAATTTGCAGCTGACGCAAGGAACGTATTATGGTTTGGTTTAAGTGCAGATGGCATTAATACTTTTGGGGAAAATTCTCATGACTGCCATGTGATTATGATGCAACTGCTTCCGGTTGCATTGAGGGGCCTTCTACCGGGAAACGTTCGATTAGCCATTGTGAAGCTATGTGAATTCCTCAATGAAATCTCTCAGACGGTCATTGATCCAGAAATCCTTCCAAGGTTATAGAGTGATTTGGTGCAATGCCTTGTTAGTTTCGAGTTGGTGTTCCCACCATCCTTCTTCAATATCATGACTCACGTTCTAGTTCACCTAGTCGAAGAGATTGCCATTCTAGGTCCTGTATTTCTACATAATATGTTTCCCTTTCAGAGGTTCATGGGAGTCTTAAAGAAATATGTTCGTAATCATGCTAGGCCAGAAGGAAGCATCTCCAAGGGTCATGAAAATGAGGAGGTCATTGAGTTTTGTATTGACTTTATTCCTAACCTTAAGCCGGTTGGTGTTCCTGAATCACGGCATAAGGGCAAACTGGATGGAAATGGCACGCTAGGACCGAAAAACATAATATGTATGGACGGTCATTCTCTCACTCAAGCACACTACACAGTTCTACAAAATTCCGCCTTGGTGACTCCGTATATGGAGGAACACAAGAATTATCTACGCTCCAAACACCCGGAGAAGTCTGACGACTGGATTACACGTGAACAAACAAGGACTTTCGCCGTTTGTTTGTAGACACGTGCCATGCATGAAGCCGATATTGAAGAAGACTTTTACTTGTTGTCCCAGTTACCATATTCGAATATAATGACTTTCAAAGGGTATGAGATAAATGGGAATACATTTTACACGATCGCCCAAGATAAGAAGAGCACCAACCAAAACAGTGGTGTCCGCTTTGATGCACCAAACCAGAGTGGAAAGGACACATATTATGGTAACATAGAAGAAATATGGGAACTTGACTATGGACGTGGTTTGAAGGTCCCTTTGTTTCGGTGCAAATGGGTAAATATGACACGAGGCGGGGTAACAAAAGACCCGCAGTATGGAATGACAACAGTGGATCTCAACAATCTTGCGTATGCAGACAAACAATTCATCCTAGTCAATGATGTGGCGCAGGTTTTCTATGTGAAGGACATGTCTACCAAGCCGAGAAAAAGAAAAGATAAGGAAGCGAATACATCAGACGTTGAGCCAAAGTGCCACATAGTTCTCTCAGGGAAAAGAAACATCGTGGGAGTGGATGACAAGACAGACATGTCAGAAGATTATGAAAAGTTTGATGAAATTGCTCCCTTCACGGTGAATGTGGACCCGACATCCAGTTAAATGATGAAGATTCTCCATGGTTACGGCGCAAAGGGAAACAAGCGAAGAAAAAGTTTCGCACCCAAAGATCATACTCTGGGATGTGACCGATTTCACTCTCCCACTTCGGACAAACCGGAGGGAATCTTTGTAATAGTTAATTAGGGTACTTTATGTGTTTTGGCATTTGAAACGCGCAGAAATATTATGTCCAAATCCACTTCCTGACTTCATTTACTGATTTTTTGAGCTAAATGACCCTGAAATTGAAAAGCACTACAAATGAACTCTGAATAGGTTCAAACTTGGCGTGGTATCATCATTTCACCCACATAGTATGTGCAAAAAAGTAGAGATGGTTACGGCAAAAACTGGATGCACTTCGTGTACAAAATGGACAATCTCTTTCGAAGTATCAGGGTTTCACACGAAAACAAGTCTGTAACAAAGGCTTTTCATTTTTTAAACTTATTACAACTCCACACTTTTTGTGCATTCAGTATGCACCATTCAGAGCCACGTCATCAACTTTCAACCCTTTCTGACTTCATTTGCTATTTTTCATCGATTTACTGATTTTTTGAGCTAAATGACCCTGAAATTGAAAAGCACTACAAATGAACTCTGAATAGGTTCGAACTTGGCATGGTATCATCATTTCACCTACATAGCATGTGCAAAAAAGTAGAGATGGTTATGGCAAAAATGGGATGCACTTCGTGTACAAAATGGACAATCTCTTTCAAAGTATCAGGGTTTCACACGAAAACGAGTCTGTAACAAAGGCTTTTCATTTTTTTAAACTTATTACAACTCCACACTTTTTGTGTGTTCAGTATGCACCATTCAGAGCTACGTCATCAACTTTAAACCCTTTCTGACTTCATTTGCTATTTTTCATCAATTTACTAATTTTTTGGAGCTAAATGACCCTGAAATTGAAAAGCACTACAAATGAACTCTGAATAGGTTGAAACTTGGCATGGTATCATCATTTTACCTACATAGCATGTGCAAAAAAGTAGAGATGGTTACGGCAAAAATTGGATGCACTTCGTGTACAAAATGGACAATCTCTTTTGAAGTATCAGGGTTTCACATGAAAACGAATCTGTAACAAAGGCTTTTCATTTTCTTAAACTTATGACAACTCCACACTTTTTGTGCATTCAGTATGCACCATTCAGAGCCACGTCATCAACTTTCAACCCTTTCTGACTTCATTTGCTATTTTCATCGATTTACTGATTTTTTGAGCTAAATGACCATAAAATTGAAAAGCACTACAAATGAACTCTGAATAGGTTCGAACTTGGCATGGTATCATCATTTCACCTACATAGCATGTGCAAAAAAGTAGAGATGGTTATGGCAAAAACGGGATGCACTTCGTGTACAAAATGGACAATCTCTTTCGAAGTATCAGGGTTTCACACGAAAACGAGTCTGTAACAAAGGCTTTTCATTTTTTTTAAACTTATTACAACTCCACACTTTTTGTGCGTTAAGTATGCACCATTCAGAGCTACGTCATCAACTTTAAACACTTTCTGACTTCATTTGCTATTTTTCATCAATTTACTAATTTTTTGGAGCTAAATGACCCTGAAATTGAAAACCACTACAAAGGAACTCTGAATAGGTTGAAACTTGGCATGTTATCATCATTTTACCTACATAGCATGTACAAAAAAGTAGAGATGGTTACGGCAAAAATTGGATGCACTTCGTGTACAAAATGGACAATCTCTTTCGAAGTATCAGGGTTTCACATGAAAACGAATCTGTAACAAAGGCTTTTCATTTTCTTAAACTTATTACAACTCCACACTTTTTGTGCATTCAGTATGCACCATTCAGAGCCACGTCATCAACTTTCAACCCTTTCTGACTTCTTTTGCTATTTTTCATCGATTTACTGATTTTTTGAGCTAAATGACCCTGAAATTGAAAAGCACTACAAATGAACTCTGAATAGGTTCGAACTTGGCATGGTATCATCATTTCACCTACATAGCATGTGCAAAAAAGTAGAGATGGTTATGGCAAAAACGGGATGCACTTCGTGTACAAAATGGACAATCTCTTTCGAAGTATCAGGGTTTCACACGAAAACGAGTCTGTAACAAAGGCTTTTCATTTTTTCTAAACTTATTACAACTCCACACTTTTTGTGCGTTCAGTATGCACCATTCAGAGCTACGTCATCAACTTTAAACCCTTTCTGACTTCATTTGCTATTTTTCATCAATTTACTAACTTTTTGGAGCTAAATGACCATGAAATTGAAAAGCACTACAAATGAACTCTAAATAGGTTGAAACTTGGCATGGTATCATCATTTTACCTACATAGCATGTGCAAAAAAGTAGAGATGGTTACGGCAAAAATTGGATGCACTTCGTGTACAAAATGGACAATCTCTTTCGAAGTATCAGGGTTTCACACGAAAACGAATCTGTAACAAAGGCTTTTCATTTTCTTAAACTTATGACAACTCCACACTTTTTGTGCATTCAGTATGCACCATTCAGAGCCACGTCATCAACTTTCAACCCTTTCTGACTTCATTTGCTATTTTTCATCGATTTACTGAATTTTTGAGCTAAATGACCCTGAAATTGAAAAGCACTACAAATGAACTCTGAATAGGTTCGAACTTGGCATGGTATCATCATTTCATCTACATAGCATGTGCAAAAAAGTAGAGATGGTTATGGCAAAAACGGGATGCACTTCGTGTACAAAATGGACAATCTCTTTCGAAGTATCAGAGTTTCACACGAAAACGAGTCTGTAACAAAGGCTTTTCATTTTTTTAAACTTATTACAACTCCACACTTTTTGTGCGTTCAGTATGCACCATTCAGAGCTACGTCATCAACTTTAAACCCTTTCTGACTTCATTTGCTATTTTTCATCAATTTACTAATTTTTTGGAGCTAAATGACCCTGAAATTGAAAAGCACTACAAATGAACTCTGAATAGGTTGAAACTTGGCATGATATCATCATTTTACCTACATAGCATGTGCAAAAAAGTAGAGATGGTTACGGCAAAAATTGGATGCACTTCGTGTACAAAATGGACAATCCCTTTCGAAGTATCAGGTTTCACACGAAAACGAATCTGTAACAAAGGCTTTTCATTTTCTTAAACTTATGACAACTCCACACTTTTTGTGCATTCAGTATGCACCATTCAGAGCCACGTCATCAACTTTCAACCCTTTCTGACTTCATTTGCTATTTTTCATCGATTTACTGATTTTTTGAGCTAAATGACCCTGAAATTGAAAAGCACTACAAATGAACTCTGAATAGGTTCGAACTTGGCATGGTATCATCATTTCACCTACATAGCATGTGCAAAAAAGTAGAGATGGTTATGGCAAAAAGGGATGCACTCCGTGTACAAAATGGACAATCTCTTTCGAAGTATCAGGGTTTCGCACGAAAACGAGTCTGTAACAAAGGCTTTTCATTTTTTTTAACTTATTACAACTCCACACTTTTTGTGCGTTCAGTATGCACCATTCAGAGCTACGTCATCAACTTTAAACCCTTTCTGACTTCATTTCCTATTTTTCATTAATTTACTAATTTTTTGGAGCTAAATGACCCTGAAATTGAAAAGCACTACAAATGAACTCTAAATAGGTTGAAACTTGGCATGGTATCATCATTTTACCTGCATAGCATGTGCAAAAAAGTAGAGATAGTTACAGCAAAAATTGGTTGCACTTCGTGTACAAAATGGACAATCTCTTTCGAAGTATCAGGGTTTCACATGAAAACGAATCTGTAACAAAGGCTTTTCATTTTCTTAAACTTATGACAACTCCACACTTTTTGTGCATTCAGTATGCACCATTCAAAGCCACGTCATCAACTTTCAACCCTTCCTGACTTCATTTGCTATTTTTCATTGATTTACTGATTTTTTGAGCTAAATGATCCTGAAATTGAAAAGCACTACAAATGAACTCTGAATAGGTTCGAACTTGGCATGGTATCATCATTTCACCTACATAGCACGTGCAAAAAAGTAGAGATGGTTATGGCAAAAATGGGATGCACTTCGTGTACAAAATGGACAATCTCTTTCAAAGTATCAGGGTTTCACACGAAAACGAGTCTGTAACAAAGGCTTTTCATTTTTTAAAACTTATTACAACTCCACACTTTTTGTGTGTTCAGTATGCACCATTCAGAGCTACGTCATCAACTTTAAACCCTTTCTGACTTCATTTGCTATTTTTCATCAATTTACTAATTTTTTGGAGCTAAATGACCCTGAAATTGAAAAGCACTACAAATGAACTCTGAATAGGTTGAAACTTGGCATGGTATCATCATTTTACCTACATAGCATGTGCAAAAAAGTAGAGATGGTTACGGCAAAAATTGGATGCACTTCGTGTACAAAATGGACAATCTCTTTTGAAGTATCAGGATTTCACATGAAAACGAATCTGTAACAAAGGCTTTTCATTTTCTTAAACTTATGACAACTCCACACTTTTTGTGCATTCAGTATGCACCATTCAGAGCCACGTCATCAACTTTCAACCCTTTCTGACTTCATTTGCTATTTTCATCGATTTACTGATTTTTTGAGCTAAATGACCATAAAATTGAAAAGCACTACAAATGAACTCTGAATAGGTTCGAACTTGGCATGGTATCATCATTTCACCTACATAGCATGTGCAAAAAAGTAGAGATGGTTATGGCAAAAAACGGGATGCACTTCGTGTACAAAATGGACAATCTCTTTCGAAGTATCAGGGTTTCACACGAAAACGAGTCTGTAACAAAGGCTTTTCATTTTTTTTAAACTTATTACAACTCCACACTTTTTGTGCGTTAAGTATGCACCATTCAGAGCTACGTCATCAACTTTAAACCCTTTCTGACTTCATTTGCTATGTTTCATCAATTTACTAATTTTTTGGAGCTAAATGACCCTGAAATTGAAAACCACTACAAAGGAACTCTGAATAGGTTGAAACTTGGCATGTTATCATCATTTTACCTACATAGCATGTACAAAAAAGTAGAGATGGTTACGGCAAAAATTGGATGCACTTCGTGTACAAAATGGACAATCTCTTTCGAAGTATCAGGGTTTCACATGAAAACGAATCTGTAACAAAGGCTTTTCATTTTCTTAAACTTATTACAACTCCACACTTTTTGTGCATTCAGTATGCACCATTCAGAGCCACGTCATCAACTTTCAACCCTTTCTGACTTCTTTTGCTATTTTTCATCGATTTACTGATTTTTTGAGCTAAATGACCCTGAAATTGAAAAGCACTACAAATGAACTCTGAATAGGTTCGAACTTGGCATGGTATCATCATTTCACCTACATAGCATGTGCAAAAAAGTAGAGATGGTTATGGCAAAAACGGGATGCACTTCGTGTACAAAATGGACAATCTCTTTCGAAGTATCAGGGTTTCACACGAAAACGAGTCTGTAACAAAGGCTTTTCATTTTTTCTAAACTTATTACAACTCCACACTTTTTGTGCGTTCAGTATGCACCATTCAGAGCTAAGTCATCAACTTTAAACCCTTTCTGACTTCATTTGCTATTTTTCATCAATTTACTAATTTTTTGGAGCTAAATGGCCATGAAATTGAAAAGCACTACAAATGAACTCTAAATAGGTTGAAACTTGGCATGGTATCATCATTTTACCTACATAGCATGTGCAAAAAAGTAGAGATGGTTACGGCAAAAATTGGATGCACTTCGTGTACAAAATGGACAATCTCTTTCGAAGTATCAGGGTTTCACACGAAAACGAATCTGTAACAAAGGCTTTTCATTTTCTTAAACTTATGACAACTCCACACTTTTTGTGCATTCAGTATGCACCATTCAGAGCCACGTCATCAACTTTCAACCCTTTCTGACTTCATTTGCTATTTTTCATCGATTTACTGATTTTTTGAGCTAAATGACCCTGAAATTGAAAAGCACTACAAATGAACTCTGAATAGGTTCGAACTTGGCATGGTATCATCATTTCATCTACATAGCATGTGCAAAAAAGTAGAGAT
Organism: Triticum monococcum; assembly: GCA_034509565.1. Classification (NCBI taxonomy): domain Eukaryota; kingdom Viridiplantae; phylum Streptophyta; class Magnoliopsida; order Poales; family Poaceae; genus Triticum; species Triticum monococcum. Next base: position 195,692,394 of record CM067842.1, on the reverse strand, counting down.
GGTTATGGCAAAAACGGGATGCACTTCGTGTACAAAATGGACAATCTCTTTCGAAGTATCAGAGTTTCACACGAAAACGAGTCTGTAACAAAGGTTTTTCATTTTTTTAAACTTATTACAACTCCACACTTTTTGTGCGTTCAGTATGCACCATTCAGAGCTACGTCATCAACTTTAAACCCTTTCTGACTTCATTTGCTATTTTTCATCAATTTACTAATTTTTTGGAGCTAAATGACCCTGAAATTGAAAAGCACTACAAATGAACTCTGAATAGGTTGAAACTTGGCATGATATCATCATTTTACCTACATAGCATGTGCAAAAAAGTAGAGATGGTTACGGCAAAAATTGGATGCACTTCGTGTACAAAATGGACAATCCCTTTCGAAGTATCAGGTTTCACACGAAAACGAATCTGTAACAAAGGCTTTTCATTTTCTTAAACTTATGACAACTCCACACTTTTTGTGCATTCAGTATGCACCATTCAGAGCCACGTCATCAACTTTCAACCCTTTCTGACTTCATTTGCTATTTTTCATCGATTTACTGATTTTTTGAGCTAAATGACCCTGAAATTGAAAAGCACTACAAATGAACTCTGAATAGGTTCGAACTTGGCATGGTATCATCATTTCACCTACATAGCATGTGCAAAAAAGTAGAGATGGTTATGGCAAAAAGGGATGCACTCCGTGTACAAAATGGACAATCTCTTTCGAAGTATCAGGGTTTCGCACGAAAACGAGTCTGTAACAAAGGCTTTTCATTTTTTTTAAACTTATTACAACTCCACACTTTTTGTGCGTTCAGTATGCACCATTCAGAGCTACGTCATCAACTTTAAACCCTTTCTGACTTCATTTGCTATTTTTCATTAATTTACTAATTTTTTGGAGCTAAATGACCCTAAAATTGAAAAGCACTACAAATGAACTCTAAATAGGTTGAAACTTGGCATGGTATCATCATTTTACCTACATAGCATGTGCAAAAAAGTAGAGATAGTTACAGCAAAAATTGGTTGCACTTCGTGTACAAAATGGACAATCTCTTTCGAAGTATCAGGGTTTCACATGAAAACGAATCTGTAACAAAGGCTTTTCATTTTCTTAAACTTATGACAACTCCACACTTTTTGTGCATTCAGTATGCACCATTCAGAGCCACGTCATCAACTTTCAACCCTTCCTGACTTCATTTGCTATTTTTCATTGATTTACTGATTTTTTGAGCTAAATGACCCTGAAATTGAAAAGCACTACAAATGAACTCTGAATAGGTTCGAACTTGGCATGGTATCATCATTTCACCTACATAGCATGTGCAAAAAGTAGAGATGGTTATGGCAAAAACGGGATGCACTTCGTGTACAAAATGGACAATCTCTTTCGAAGTATCAGGGTTTCACACGAAAATGAGTCTGTAACAAAGGCTTTTCATTTTTTTAACTTATTACAACTCCACACTTTTTGTGCGTTCAGTATGCACCTTTCAGAGCTACGTCATCAACTTTAAACCCTTTCTGACTTCATTTGCTATTTTTCATCAATTTTCTAATTTTTTGGAGCTAAATGGCCCTGAAATTGAAAAGCACTACAAATGAACTCTGAATAGGTTGAAACTTGGCATGGTATCATAATTTTACCTACATAGCATGTGCAAAAAAGTAGAGATGGTTACGGCAAAAATTGGATGCACTTCGTGTACAAAATGGACAATCTCTTTCGAAGTATCAGGGTTTCACACGAAAACGAATCTGTAACAAAGGCTTTTCATTTTCTTAAACTTATGACAACTCCACACTTTTTGTGCATTCAGTATGCACCATTCAGAGCCACGTCATACACTTTCAACCCTTTTTGACTTCATTTGCTATTTTTCATTGATTTACTGATTTTTTTGAGCTAAATGACCCTAAAATTGAAAAGCACTACAAATGAACTCTGAATAAGTTGAAACTTGGCATGGTATCATCATTTCACCTACATAGCATGTGCAAAAAAGTAGAGATGGTTACGGCAAAAACTGGATGCACTTCGTTTATAAAATGGACAATCTCTTTCGAAGTATCAGGGTTTCACACGAAAACGAATCTGTAACAAAGGCTTTTCATTTTTTAAATTTATTACAACTCCATACTTTTTGCGCATTCAGTATGCACCATTCAGAGCCACGTCATCAACTTTCAACCCTTTCTGACTTCAGTTGATATTTTTCATCGATTTACTGATTTTTTTAGCTAAATGACCCTGAAATTGAAAAGCACTACAAATGAACTCTGAATAGGTTGAAACTTGGCATGGTATCATAATTTGACCTACATAGCATGTGCACAAAAGTAGAGATGGTTACGGCAAAAACTGGATACACTTTGTGCACAAAATGGACAATCTCTTTCGAAGTATCAGGTTTTCACACGAAAACAAATCTTTTACATAGGCTTTTCATTTTTTAAATAACCTAAATTTTACTAAATTGAATATAATTATAAAACACAGTAATTTTAAACAAAAGAAAAAAAATCAGTGAAAAATATATTTTTAAAGTAAAGCTATTCCCAAACTTGTGATTACAGAAATTTCAAATAATTCAAATTTAAACTATTCAAATTTGAAAACTACTCGAAGTAACAAAAAGTTTTGTAAATTTTTGTACCTAAAGCAAAAAATTTCAAATAAAACTCTAAAAATGGCAAAAAATAACTCAGAAATAAATAAACAAAGCAGAAAAGAAAACAAGGAAAAAATTGGCCCGACACCTTAAGCACCGGTTTGTGGGTAAAACCGGTGCTATAGAGCACGGTTTTACCCACAAACCGGTGCTATAGGTCTCCGTTCCCACCGCTTCGCCTGGCGGAAATTGGCCTATAGTATCGATTTGTGGCAAAAACCGGTACTACAGGTCTCGCCTATATATAGGTTCCCGCCGCTTCGCCTGGCAAAAATTCAGTTTTCGCTCTCTTCTCCCCGCGCCCGCACCGTCGTCGCCTCCGTCACCGTGCCGCCCATCGCGGCCCCTGCCGTCTCCCGTCGCCGCCCCCGCCGCCTCCCATCGTCCCCCCGCCGCCTCTCGTTGCCTGCCCCCGTCGCCGCCCCCGCCGTCTCTCGTCGCCTCCCCCCCTGCCGCCCCCGCCGCCTCTCGTCGGCTCCCCCCGTCGCCGCGCCCGCCTCGCCCGTCGCCGCCGTCGCTGGCCCACGCCGCCCGCCGTCGCCGCCCCTGCCGCCTCGCCGCCTCCTCGCTGTGAGCCCCCAATGCCGCGCCATGCACACACACGCGCGCACACGTACAATTTTTAGTTGTTAGATGAATTTTTAGTTGTTAGTTGAATTTTTAGTTGTTAGTTGTTAGATGATAAAATATCATTAGATGAATTTGTTTAGATGAATTTTTTAGTTGTTAGATATTGTTAGATGTATTTTTTAGATGAATATTGGTCGATGCATGTTTTAGATGATACCAAGCCTCATTAGATGTTACATGCATTTTTTAGTTGTTATATATTGTTAGATGTATTTTTTAGATGAATGTCGTTAGATGAATTTTTTTAGATGATAATATGTTAGATGAGAGAATAAGAATGCCGACTGTTGTCGTGAAGGTCTCCTCTTCTGCCTTCTCCTGGTGCTAGACCTTTGTTATGCACTAGGAGAAGGAGGGAGAAGAGACCATCACCGGCGGTCGAAAAATCAGTGAGGATTGTCCACCATATATGAGAGAAGAAGAATGTCGACTGTTGTCGTGAAGGTCTCTTCTTCCTCTTTCTCCTAGTGCTAGACCTTTCACTAGTAGAAAAAGGGTCAAATGTGAAGCACAATAGTGCCGGTTTGTATTTGAGCCGGTACTAATGGTACCATTAGTGCTGGTTCGAACGGATTTGCATTAATGTCGGTTCGTGTTGAACCTTTAGTACCGGTTCGTGGCACGAATCGGTACTAAAGGGGTGGTGGCAGGCTGGTGGCAGGCCGGGGCCCCACGATCACCTTTAGTACCGGTTCATGGCACGAACCGGTACTAAATGTCTAACCTTTAGTATCGGTTCGTGCCATGAACCGGTACTAAAGGGGTCTGACCTATAGTACCGGTTGGAGACACAAACCGGGACTATAGGGCAATTTTCAAACTTGAAAAATCATAACTAAATCATCCTAATTCAGAAAAATACATGTAATATATCAAAATTTGCAGAACAAAGGGATTGATCCGCTGAAACAACCAATTTTCCGTTTCGACAATTTTTTAAAATCACAAAATTCCAAAGGGAAAATAGAGTTTTTGGGCATTTTAGACGTTTTTTGGACGTTCTTAGCGCTTAGTGCTAGGGTTTAGATTTCAGCGTTTAGGGTTAGGTTTTATGGTCTAAACCCTTAGTTTTACTGTTTAGCATAGAGTTTCCAACGTTTTAAGTCCCGGGTTTAGGGTTTAGGACAATTTTTGAAATGACAAATTGTAAAAGGAAAAAATGGATATGCTCTAATTTATGTTTTTTTGAATTTTGGTTAAATCTTGTCAAACCGGTCAAACAACTGATTCAAGAAATATAGAGTGTTACTAAATAATTATGCAATAATATTAGTGTTACTTAATAAGTATCTCAGTTTTTTTGAATTTTGTTCAAATTTGGTCAAACTATTGTTAAACTGTGGTCAAACTATGGTCAAACTACTTTTCAAGAAATATTAGTGTTACTACATAATTATTCAAGACTATTAGTGTTACTAAATAATTATTTCAATTTTTTGAATTTTGGTCAAATCTAGTCAAACTATGGTCAAACTGTGGTCAAACTATGGTCAAACTTATTCAAGAAATATTAGCGTTACTAAATAATTACTGTTTTTTTAGAATAATAGTTTCAAACTCAAATGGTGAAATGTGTGACTTCATGCTCAAGCTAAACTCCTGAGGGTTAATAGGATTGACATCTTACTATTGTTAGGAAAACAACAAGTGCATACTCGAAAACGAAGGAGAATAGAACCTGAAAGTTAAGCGTGCTCGGGCTGGAGTAGTGAGAGGGATGGGTGACCGATCGGGAAGTTAGATGATTTGGAATGAGTGATCCACACTTGAGCAGTTAAGAGAGGTGATTAGAGACTAAATCATCAAATAATTCAGAAAAATAAAAAATAAAAAAAATCAATTTTTTTCCAAAATTTTAAAAAAAATTCAAAAAAAAAACCTTTAGTACCGGTTGGTAACACCAACTGGTACCAAAGGTCCCCCGTACCAGGGCGCGAGCTCACGCCACGTGGTGGCACTTTAGCGCCGGTTCGTGCCGAAACTTTAGTGCCGGTTCCATAACCGGCACTAAAGGCCCTTACAAACCGGTACTAATGGTCCGTTTTCTACTAGTGTTTGTTATGCACTAGGGGAAGGAGGGAGAAGAGACCACCACCGGCGGTCGAAAAATAAGCGAGGGAGTGTATCCACCATATATGAGGGACGAAGAATACCGACTGTTGTCGTTAAGGTCTCTTCTTCTTGCTTCTCCTGGTGCTAGACCTTTGTTATGCACTAGGAGAAGGAGGGAGAAGAGACCATCACCGACGGTCGAAAAATCAGTGAGGATTGTCCACCATATATATGAAAGAAGAAGAATGTCGACTGTTGTCGTGAAGGTCTCTTCTTCCTCTTTCTCCTGGTGCTAGACCTTTGTTATGCACTAGGGGAAGGAGGGAGAAGAGACCATCACAGGCGGTCAAAAAATCGGTGAGGGAGTTGATCCACCACATATGAGAGACGAAGAATGATGAGCAGAGAGTTTTCAAGAAAAGACACGACATACGTACCGATATATAGTCAACCGGCCGTGACGAATAATAATTATCTAAGTTAGATATTGTAGTACATATTTTTAATTGTACAAGTTTAATCTCTTTGAAACATAGGAAATGTCGTCTTCCGATGACGATAGGATCTCAGAGTGCTATTGGTGCAGTGACGACCGGGGTCTGTGTGACAGGCCTCACCTGGAAGACGGTCGTCGCTTTATTATTAAGCTCGACGAGACCTTCGATGTCGAAACGGTATGCAACGACAAGTCTTTTTTCGTAATTAAGCACGATATCTACTACTTCAACGTGTATAATTAATTTTTGTCTTTTACAATTCGACTAGTTTATCCCATGCCATGCAAGACGCTATGTCTTGGAGAGGCTGGGATTTGAAGATCATGAAACTATGGAGACAAAGCAAATTTACCTAAGGACCATGCATGGTATTGATCTTGAAGTAGATTTATACAATTCAGAGAGCGTAACCAATTTTGGTTGCAAGAATTGGGAAGCATTTTGCAAGATATATGGTTTTTATGAGGGTATGCTTGTCACCATGGATCTTGGTGATCCTAATCACATCGTCGAAGACAATTTGGACATTTCGGTCCTTGTTGACGATATGACACCAATTCTACCTTTCGGTGATTTTCTCAAACATAGTTATTTAGTAATTATATTGTTTATTTCAAAGTAGTTGACAGCTTATTTCCATTGACAGGTTATTTTCATTGTTCAAATAATGTGCGGATGATGCTAGACAGAACCTACTACATCCCTGGCTCAGAATTAACTTATAAGGAGAAAGATCATTTGATCTCATTTTATTCCTTTCTTGAGGATTACAATTAGTATACTAATATTCCTCCACATTATGGTCAATACGTCCCACTAGTGCACGTGTTGAACTACGTTAATATCCATGGAGATATCATGGTAAGATTTTTTTACTATTACGACATCCGTGCATGTTTTGCATAAATTCTTCTCAAACTGAACTACAATGCTAACTACAAAGTCATTACTATGTTTTGCAATAGAGATTCCCTGGTGATTGCGTGCCTCATCTCATGTTTCAGAATGGTCGTCTTGCTGTTTTGAACATACTGCCAGGTTATCCTATGAATCACACATGTCCATATCGGATTTCTTTATTAGGTGAAGCAATGAAAATCATAGAATGGAAAAAAATTATGGACACTCGTAAGGAGGTACTTGGAAGCAAAACTGTGAGAAAGGCAAGAATTAGAGATAGGATAATCTGCGTTCTCCATAATGGAGAGTCAGGCGCCATCTTGTTTTATGTTATTTTACCTAAGAAAATTGGTACGTAGTAGCCAAAGGCTGACTGGAAGTTGATGATCATGTGTGCTAAGAACAACTAAGTATGATTGTATTAGATGACTACGATGATGATGAGTATCTGACTTATCGAGTAGAAGTTGTATGATCGATGATGATGAGTATGACTTGTTAATGTTGAGTTTATGACTACTAATACTTTCGATGTGCCTCATATATGTTGGCTCCACGAGAAATTATATTTATATATATGCAAAACATAGTATCATAAAATACCAGCAAATGAAAAAGAATTAAATGGAAAACACAAAAATAAAGGAAAAATAAATCATAAACCCAAAACCCCCTAAACCTAATAGTACCGATTGGTACTACCAACCGTTACTAAAGGTCTTCCACCCCACGCGGCTGGCTCGTGCCACGTGGTGGCCCTTTAGCAGCGGTTCGTGCTGAACCGCTACTAAAGGGGGGAGGGGCTTTAGTGCCCACCCTTTAGTGCCGGTTCCAGAACCGGCACTAAAGAGCCTCACGAACCGGTGCTATATGCTTATCCTGCACTAGTGTAACTGTAGTAAATTGATTATATATATATGCTTTATTGTTATACTTATGTATGCAAATTATCCGATGATATGCTTAGTGAATCTGATGATATGCTTAGTGTATAGTCCAATGATATGGTGTGTGGAATCTAGTCGATGATATGCTTTAGTGTAGAGTCCGATGACATGCTTATTAGTGTAGAATCCAAGGAACTGTTAATAGTGTAGATAATCCATGGAAAATGCCATCAGAGGCCGAGCTCCAGTGAGCTCGTTTTTATTTTTTATTTTTCTGGAGCATGAAAAATTCCAAATTTATTTTTTGAACACACATGCACATGTATACTATGTATATGCAAAATTTGGCAGTATTATACGTTTACATGTGGCCTACAGGAAAAAGACAATTACACATTTTTAATGGGCCTTTTATTTTTGTTATTGGGCCAGAAATTTGTTAGTTTTGTACAGCCTACAAATCACAACATTTTTCGACGAAATTTAACACGTTCTTGCAGAATACATATAAGTTTTCATGATATTTTTTTCAGATTTTTTTTGAACCTTTAAATACGCTTTTTGATTTTTTCAAAATACCAAGCTCACTGGAGCTCGGCCTCCAAAAATCCGCACTCAGATAATCCATACTTATTAGTAGAATTCATGCTTAGTAGAATTGTGTACTACTCTGTCTTTTCATAGTGTAGAAATCAATACTTAGTAGAAATATATTTCCAAGAGTATGTGCGAGGCTACTTATTAATTGATATATTTTCTTATTCAGAAATTGCCAAAGAGCTTATCTGTGAGTTGTGGTATCGAGCCTGATGAAGAAGGCTCAGTTGGAATACGCCTTACCGCAAGGTGCTTCGTCACCACCTGTAAGTACGGCGTGTACACGGACGGTCGCACGCACTTAAACTCGGTTGGGTGGAAGAGCTTCCTCGTTGGCAAGAATCTCCGTGTTAGACAGGCCATCCTAATTACTATCACGAACACCCACCGCCCAGGCTTGAGGATGATGATCGTCGTCGATATCATCTACAACTACATATGTGTGTGTGGCTGTATGACTATATATACCTAGTAGAACTGCTATATATGTGTGGCTGTTAGACTACCTAGTACTGCTTATCATATATGTTATATTCGTGTGAGGATGCATGTTGACTATGTATGAGTACCTATAATGCTTTATGACATTGTATGACTACTGTATGACTATATGGTATTGTGGTTAATGATATTGTTATCTGGTACATGTGAAACTGCAATTTATAAACTGAAACAAAACAGGGCAGGGAGTAGGGAAAATGATGAAAGATACATCAATAGCGCGGGGTTAGAAAAGCGCTACTGATATAGTCAATAGTAGTAGCGCGGGTTTATGCGTTGCTACTACTAACTGTTAGCTGTAGCGTCGTAGTAGTAGCACGGCTACCCGCACTACTGATAGCATCAAAACCCGCGCTACTATTAGGGCTTTCCCTAGTAGTGAATGTTCATATTATTGTGATGAAATGCACACATTATGTGTACCTTTGAATTGATGAAATGTATTATGTGTGCAAATGTGTTTAATTTATATTTATATACTAGATGACCCCCGTGCGTTGCTGCGGGAATTGGTTGCAAAATTATTTTCATGAGATTTGGATGTCTAACATTTCAATATGAGAGTGAAGAAAAAAAGTGACATGTTATATCTTATTATTATATAGTTGTAAAATTTATAGAATAGGACATAAGAATAAAATATGACCATATGATAGGAGAGGTAAAGCGCACCTGTAAGCTAGCCGTTGTGTAATCTATCAAGACGTTCACAGCCTGAGATGTATCTTCTAAACATTCAAACACTTAGTGAACAACATACAGCAATATAGCTCTCAAAATTGGTATGCAAGCAATAATGTACCAGTGAGTTATTAAATTCTTTGGAAATGATGACTTGCGTCGAAAACTTGCAGACTCACATGGTTTTCTCTTTTATATTCAAAACAAAATAACAACTAAAAATAAAGCCAATAGATGAGGAGATCACATCATCCATGCTGCTAGTTAATATAAGAACGTTATTATATTATGGGACAGAGGGAGTACCTTTTACTTACATGTGTTGTCCTTGGCAGTCTTAATTAAGCGACTAAAATTAAGAACAATTTTTTGGGGGAGATAACGATAACACTTGGAGAGAGGACTCTTCATATCTTGGTTCATAACCGCTCCATCGAGATCGTTGATAGATGGGCAGAGGCTGCAAGATCTCCTGCTCAAACCCCGAGGCTATATGGTGAAGCGACATGTGCTTGTACAATAATCTACAATACTCATGAAAGGCCTGAGCATTTTACTGTAACCTTTTTTCTTGTTTTGATGTTGTGAAGCGACATGTGCTTGTACAATAATCTTGTCTTGGGTGTGTGCTGTATATCGTGGTGGGTGTGTTTGTATCGGTTCGCTCGGATGCTTGTGATGATGTTTGCTTTATAATATAAAGCGAGGGGCAACCCTTTTTCGGTATGTTGTAAAGATGACCCCCCCCCCCCCCCCCCCCATGTTTCCAATCAAAATAAATTATGGGACTCCAACCTATTGGAACCAAGTCAGTCCAACTTGTTGTGCTAACTCAACCGATCCATGTACTACAACCATCTATGCTCATATATAGGAAATCAGATAGCAGATAATACGGACTGGCATTAACCTAAGACATAGTCATGAGAAGAAATAATAAGAAAATGACGTGGGATAACCTCATGCTAAATTAGCAAGAAGGTAAGAGGAATATTGGGAGTGGGGGGCATGGAAGAATCAGGAACAACTTGATACGTGATATGGGTGCTGCGAGGGAAGCACGAGCAGGGTAGCAGGCGATGGGGACTCCAAATTTTCCTGAGCACAGTAATTTGTATGAGTGAAACAGAGATACATAAAGAAAATTAACGACACAATGAGATTAATTTAAGAGATATAATCATGGAATAACACAGGGGATTACTTACCTGCTCATACGCGAGACTTCAGTGTCGTTGATGGCAAGCTATGACACAGTGTGGCAAGAGATACGCGATTCTTTAAGGTGGACACGCGGGAGATGATGGTACCACATCGGCCGTGGCGCATCCGTTACCGCCTAGAGGCAGGGAGCTTTGATGGTAAATCTGTGGGGCAGCAGCAGGCGACGTATGGTCGACGACTGGAGGATTCAAATTCGTCAACTTTAGCACCTTGATTTGTCGACGGCAAAACCGAAATAATCTTCTAGAGCAAGGACGCTAGATGTGGTGGAGGATACGGGAAAATGGCACACATGTTACTTATGGAAAAACAGCTCAATCTGGTTGATAAGATGAAGAAGAAGACGATCTGGCACAAAAGAAAGAGGAAGACCATCTGGCACAGAAGAAAGAGAAAGATGACGTGCCCCAGAATATTAATAGTGAAAGTCATTGGTGGTAGAGCAACTGAAGAGACACAGCCAAATGCTGAAGCCGAAGCTCTACATTTCCTTCTTTAAACAGTAATAACGTCTGTGTATAACATGGCTTCATCACTTGTTGGAAAATTCAATAGTGGGGACAGCTATTTTGGAATAAAAGTTTTTTTTTTCTGAGATGAGGTGGCATGTGTGGGGCACATGTGATGAGGTGAATAGCTTGCATGTGAAGAGAAATAAGATAGTGGGGGTCAACTATTTAGGTATTATAGATATGTGATAATTGTGAATTGATCGACTTTTTCGGTGTGTGCTTGTTTTACATATATGTGATATTACACACGTTGTTGCTCTCGGGAAGTGTCTCGCGGTATGTTTCATTTATGCAGGGAATGTCTACAAGGTTGTCAATGTTCATGCGAAACATAGATTTAGTTCTGTTTCATCCAATTTGAGAAGATAAATATACATAGTTTTTACCAAAGCTCATGCCGTTTTTTATGCTGATTTTAATTATATGAACGCAACATAAAATGGAAGAGTGCCCCTACTGTTGCCACACTAGGGGAATGTGCGACGATCCTCACCTTGTGAAAGTGCTAATTATCGACTAGAAGGGGGGGGGAGGGGGGTTAATAGGCGATTTTAACTAATTTAAACAAAGTCTTCAAAGATAGCAAAGTCTTCAAAGAAAGTGGAAGCGGTACAGGATTAAACAGTTGCTAGAATCATGCGAGGTAGATAGTATAGCAAAAGATATCAGACATACAAGCATGCATTGAATATAAACACAGGAAGCATGGAGATAAACAGATGATGAAAGGCTTCAAGGAATATCTTCAAAGCAGGCAAGTGGGCAATGTCTTCAGAAGTAAATGAGAAAGTGAGGAAGGAAGAAGATAGAACCAGGTGCTCGAGGAAGACACATATTTGTTTGACCAGTTCCAACTGTTGTGACAGTTGTACGTCTGGTTAGGGAGGCTGAGATTTAACTCAGAAGACCACGTCTTCACCTTATTCCCCTTGAGCTAAGGTCACCTAGTCCTCGCCCAATCACTCTGGTAATTCTTCAAGGTATACTTCCAAACCTTCACAGACTTTGTTCACCGGCAATCCCCAATTACTCTTGGATGCTCAGAACAGACGCCTATCTGACTGGAGGATAACAGTCCTCAAGTGTAACAAGTCTCAGTTCACACAGAACAGAAACACTTCAGTGATGCTCAATCACTTTGGCTCTAGGTTTATCCTCTCAGGATAGCTTATCTCAATGGCTTCAAGGATGGGTTGCTCACACACATGACAACAACCATTTTTCTCTCTAGAGCAGCCACCAAATAATGGTGTAGAGGGTGGGGTATTTATACCCGGTGGGCAACCCGAGGTGATTTTTTCGAAATGACCCTTGGTCATTCAGGAACTGACACGTGTATAAACGGTTGGATTTTGAAACCCACGCGGCAACTTTGCTTGGGCTACAAGCAAAGCTGACTCGACCAGGTCAGAACGAGTTTTTCTCTCTGTTTGTCTTCGCTCTAAGACATAGGATTTTAGATAGAGCATCATGTCAGTTTCTAACCATGTTTACCTTGACCCCACTTGACAGTCCGGAGGTTCCTATGACTCGGAAAGATAAAAAGAACCTAACAAAAGACTATGTCTTCATGACTCAATGTCTTCAAGGAATGTCTTCATGACTAATTATCTTCACAATGACTGTCTTCAAGACTCATTATCTTCACGATGAATCTCTTCATGAACCACCATTGTTGTCAATGTCTTCGTACATTTTTAGGGGTCATCTTCGATGGGTAAACCGAATCAATAGGGACTTCTACCTGTGTTTTCCTGTGAATCTCACAAACACATTAGTCCCTCAACCAACTTTGTCTTATACTCCAAAACCAACAAGGGGTGGCACTAGATGCACTTACAATCTCCCCCATTTTGATGATTGATGACAAACTGGTTGAAGTTTTCAACGGGGATAAAAACAGGTGAAGATTAAGGTACCTGTTGTTTGGCTTCATGAAGTAGGAGGGCTCCCCCTGAAGATGAGCATATAGTTGATTTACCTTTGAATGCAAATGCATATGGTAGGTTTGATTTGTGGAGATTTCCCTCTATTCATGAAGTCATACATGTGCATATATAAGATATGAAGATAATGGTATGCACAATGAAATATGGGCGTCTGCAAATGACTTCAAGCGCATATGATAAGCAATGAAGAAGTGCAAATGAAGTAGCCAACAGAAGTGGCAGACGTCCATCAGGACTTAAGTTTTTACAACCCAAAAGAGCAAATGTAGCAGAATGGGAGTTGCAAACTTAAAAAAAGTATATAAGCCCATAGAGCCCGCTTTAAGACTATAAACACATATGCTTCTCCCCCTTTTGTCAACAAGTGACCAAAAAGGTGTGAAGACATAAGGTGATGGAGGTGTTGGTGCAGCCGAGTCCACTTTGGAGGTTGGCGGAGCAGTAGGGCCTGATGCAGTGGCGCATGTTGGTGAAGCCAGTGGTGGAGACGTTGCATCATCTTCCTCATCAACGATTTTGGCATTGACAGTTGGCGCAGAGGAAGAATAATCTGAATTTTCAAGGGATCGCGTCTCACACCACTTCTTAGTTTCAGGAGGCTTGGAGTCAAAGTAGAACTTCTCTGTGAAGCCATCGAATTTGAGATCCTCTTCAGAACTGAGCAGTGTCAAACTCTTCCAAGCCGGCGATTGGCTTCATGGGCCACAAAGGAATTCTTGGTTGATAAGTTTCGCACTCTGTTGAGATCAGATACAAGACAGGCAAGTTGGGGCTTCACCCAATCATGATGCTTATCCTGCTTCTAATGAAGAGAGACAAGAAGCTCTCTATCGGTCAGTGTTCTGGCGTGCTTCACAGGCCTTGGGGGCATATCAGAAGTTGTGGCATCAGTGGGAGCTGGCTGTGGAAGGCACAGTTGACATGTAAGTTGCAGAGCAGAAGCTTCACTGTTGGGAATATGAACAACTTCAATATTGGGGTTGCCACTGAAGGAAATATGCCCTAGAGGCAATAATAAAGTTATTATTTATTTCCTTATATCATGATAAATGTTTATTATTCATGCTAGAATTGTATTAACCGGAAACATAATACATGTGTGAATACATAGACAAACAGAGTGTCACTAGTATGCCTCTACTTGACTAGCTCGTTAATCAAAGATGGTTATGTTTCCTAACCATGGACAAAAGAGTTGTTATTTGATTAACGAGGTCACATCATTAGTTGAATGATCTGATTGACATGACCCATCCCATTAGCTTAGCACCCGGTCGTTTAGTATGTTGCTATTGCTTTCTTCATGACTTATACATGTTCCTATGACTATGAGATTATGCAACTCCCGTTTGCCGGAGGAACACTTTGTGTGCTACCAAACGTCACAACGTAAATGGGTGATTATAAAGGAGCTCTACAGGTGTCTCCAATGGTAGATGTTGGGTTGGCGTATTTCGAGATTAGGATTTGTCACTCCGAATGTCGGAGAGGTATCTCTGGGCCCTCTCGGTAATGCACACCACTTAAGCCTTGCAAGCATTGCAACTAATGAGTTAGTTGCGGGATGATGTATTACGGAACGAGTAAAGAGACTTGCCGGTAACGAGATTGAACTAGGTATTGGATACCGACGATCGAATCTCGGGCAAGTAACATACCGATGACAAAGGGAACAACGTATGTTGTTATGCGGTCTGATCGATAAAGATCTTCGTAGAATATGTAGGAGCCAATATGGGCATCCAGGTCCCGCTATTGGTTATTGACCGGAGACGTGTCTCGGTCATGTCTACATTGTTCTCGAACCGTAGGGTCCGCACGCTTAAGGTTTCGATGACAGTTATATTATGAGTTTATGAGTTTTGATGTACCAAAGGAGTTCGGAGTCCCGGATGAGATCGGGGACATGACGAGGAGTCTCGAAATGGTCGAGACGTAAAGATCGATATATTGGACGACTATATTCGGACATCGGAAAGGTTCCGAGTGATTCGGGTATTTTTTGAAGTACCGGGTAGTTACGGGAGAAGTAATGGGCCTTGATGGGCTTTAGTGGGAAGAGGAAAAAGGCTGCTGCGCCCCCCTCCCCTCTAGTCCGAATTGGACTAGGGAAAAGGGGGCCGGCCACCTTTCCTACTCCTCCACTTTCTTCTCCCTTCCTCCCCTCTTGATGGACTCCTACTAGGACTTGGAGTCCTAGTAGGACTCCCATCCTGGCCGCACCAATAGCCTTGGCCGGCCTCCTCCTCCTCCATCCTTTATATACTAAGGCAGGGGGCACCCCATAGACACACAAGTTGATCTTCGTGATCGTTCCTTAGCCGTGTGCGGTGCCCCCCTCCACCAAATTCCACCTCGATCATATTGTTGTAGTGCTTAGGCAAAGCCCTGCGTTGGTAGTACATCAAGATCGTCACCACGCCGTCGTGCTGACGGAACTCCTCCCCGAAGCTTTGCTGGATCGGAGCCCGGGGATCGTCATCGAGCTGTACGTGTGCTAAGAACTCGGAGGTGCCGGAGTAACGGTGCTTGGATCGGTTGGATCGGGAAGAAGACGTACGACTACTTCCTCCACGTTGTGTCAACGCTTCCGTTGCGATCTACAAGGGTACGTAGATCATACTCTCCCCTCGTTGCTATGCATCACCATGATCTTGCGTGTGCGTAGGAAATTTTTGAAATTACTACGTTCCCCAACAGCCACTGCCTTATCCAAGTGCTTCCCATATGGCTCTTTTGTTGGCATTTGGATAGATATCTTCAGCAGAAGCAATTGCTGGTAAGAAGACATGGTGATTGTGATCTGATGACATATACTTCACTGTAGACCAATGCTTGATCATGCGCATTATCCATGGCGTGTAGCACTTCAGGCCAAATAGGTCAGAGCTAGATGTAGCAAGCTGTCTGATACGTCTCCAACGTATCTACTTTTCCAAACTCTTTTGCTCTTGTTTAGGACTCTAATTTGGATGATTTGAATGGAACTAACCCGCACTGACGCTGTTTTCAGCAGAATTGCCATGGTGTTGTTTTTGTGCGGAAATAAAAGTTCTCCGAATGAACTAGAAACTTGCGAGGTTTTTTGTGAAATATATAAAAAATACTAGAGGAAGAATTACCCAAAGATACAGAGCCAGGGGCCCACAAGCCCAGGAGGCGCCCCCCTAGGGCGCGCCTGGCAGGCTTGTGGGGCCCTCGTGGCTCCATAGCCTCCCTCTCCAACTCCATATAGCCTCTTTCGTCTAGAAAAAAAATTAGAGAGAAGAGTTCATCGCGTTTCACGATAAGGAGCCGCCTCCACCGCCTGTTCTTTCTCGGGAAGGCAGATCTGGAGTCTATTCTGGGCTCCGGAGAGGAGAAATCGACGCCATCGTCATCATCAACCATCCTTCATCACCAATTCCATGATGCTTTCCATCGTTCGTGAGTAATCTCATCGTACACTATAAGAAATATGTCAACTTGTGACCTTGACTATTGGTTACTGAAAGGTCATTGTTTTTCATTTGCAACCTTTTTTTTACCAAAAACACAAGGTCAAAAGCTGGCGGTCGTAAACTGAAATTAACGACCTTCTCTGTGAGAAGGTCGTGGACATTTACGCCCAAAATATGCCTATTGTTTTGTTTTGGTCACTAGCAGCCTCGCCAGGCCACGTAGGCATCCGACGTGGCAATCTGATGTGGCACAAGAATCAACCCGGTCCAATTCGGAGTTTATATGGGCCGAGCCCATTAATTCAGCCCATTTATATATTTTTCTGTGAATTTTTTGTCAGCTTCATGGACCAAGCCCAACATTGCAGCCTTTTTATTTTTGGCCCGTGGCCTTTTTGTCTCAACAGTTTCATTTTTTCTTTTTTTTGTCAGGGTCACATTCTTCATTTTCCAATTTAACATAAATAAATACACAATATTTAAATTGGCACACAGAAAACACACAAAATACGTCAAATATTACCTGCCATATATGTTGGAGCCAAGCCCACTAGCCAGACAAGCCCCACATTTCATAATCTCATACATACTGCTCAAAAAAATCATAATCTCATATATTGGTCCCACACATCAGATTTTCAACATCGCTCATATTATTTTGGTAAGTGGATCCCACTAATCAGGTTTCCATTTGACAAATTTTTAAATCACTATTTCAAACAAAACAAAACAAACATAATTTATCAAATAACACTAAATCTGTTACAATGTCACAATCTCTACAGCCTATTACAGTCAAACAGAACAAACAAATCTTTGGCATCCCGACTTTGCACTTGGCTTCATGGCTTTGCACTTAAAATTTGTCCTGGCGCTCCTATAAAAGAGTGAACACAAAGACTTCCAGCATTAGTGTACTGCTACTGGTCAGAACCAAACAAATGCAATGGCAACAGTAATATAAGCAGGAAAGTACTAGAACAAAGGCTCTACAAGTATACTTTCGCTTTCTTCACTTTCAGGTTGGAGCTCTTGTTTGTAGAGGCTGAACAAAGGCATCTAACAATAAACAAAAGGAGTTAGAAACAGGATAAAAACAAACATACAAAGCATCTAGGGACCGAATCATGAAGCACATATGTACATGTAACAGTAACAACCACAAGGACCACACAACACAAGAGACAAGAAAGCACAGTTGTAGCATGATACCAACACAGACACAATGGTTCTAGATGTTGAACGCAAAAAATGATTCAATCTCAGATGGTTCATTGAGCATGCACAAATGACTTAAGATAACAGGGCATATGTTCTACACTAAATTTACACAAATCATTATCAATTACAATTTACAACAGACTTAAAACAAAACACCATAGCTTTTGCATCACATAGGGAATCAACACAATGGCATCATGGCCCATCGACCAAAGAACAAAAGAAAATAATGGGATAGACCGAAGACTTATCTAGTCAAAGAAGATAGCGTTGATGTAGTTGCAGCACGTCTACCTCAAGACTATGAATGTGGTGCCATGGTCGGGGTTGATGCGCTTGAGCAAGGTAAGCATCATGGCCTCGTCGGGTCTGCGAGAATAAGAAAAGTATTAGCTATATTGCCCAGTAGGACTAGCTAGCATCCAGAGCATGCATTGACTGGACACATATTCCCTTTAACAAAATGATAAGAGTATCATCAGGATCATTACCTTCCCTCTTGCTGAAGTAGCAATGTCCGTTCTTTCTGCTCCATGGCTGGCCTAAACAAAACCGCCTTGAAGAATAGAAAGAAGTCTCGGGTTTATCAACCACAGCAAAACAATAGTGTGACCTAAAGGAGAAGAATAGAAAGAGGTCTCAGGTTTATCAAGCATAGCAAAACAGCAGTGTGACCATC
This sequence comes from Triticum monococcum, assembly GCA_034509565.1. NCBI lineage: Eukaryota > Viridiplantae > Streptophyta > Magnoliopsida > Poales > Poaceae > Triticum > Triticum monococcum. The sequence goes on along the minus strand of CM067842.1, from coordinate 195,673,948 downwards.
AGTGATAGAACTAAATATAAAACAAAAGAGGTCTCAGGTTTGGACTCTAAAGGAAGAGCTAGTTATGCATGATGTCTCTGGTTTAAACAAAAGATCAAAATCACAATTTTAACAAGAGATATGTAGTCAGTCCAATTGAACAAGATCTGGACAGTAGCATTATGAGTATTTAAGTGGAGATGTAGCAGGCAATCAAATGAAGCAACTTAATTGTTTGATGGCATTCACCATAGTAGATAGTACTAACCCAGTACACATGCATGCAGAAATGATTTGCTCAAACAATGGCTAACTGAATTCACAATTAAGGAAATTTGGACTCAAGCTTAGTCAGTCCAGCATAATCCATGCTACCCAACCACCTCCGTTTATATAGTTATTATTCTTTATCTTATCAGCGATGCCTATGCAGGAACTGAGAACCAGAACACATGTCTGCTTAAGTGAAAATTGCTGAAACAATGGCTAAATAAGAGATGCTACTGATCAGCAGAACTTGTTGGTCATGTACGCTGTTATAGTCAAGCAGAAGCCTCCTGTACTTGAAGGCCTATAAAATAAAATCGGTAAGTTAGATTGATTACTGTAGGCGCAACACATTTTCTCAAAGAGGCATAAACATGACATGAAATAGATGTAGTATCATCACTACATGAAAGGAGCATTATACTTGGAAGGAAAAAACAACATTCTGTCACCAAACAAACAATACTTGACAGGAAACTGTGCATTTCGTCCTTGTATCCATTAGTAGCAGGTATTCAACATCCTGTTTTTATCTGTCTAAAAATCAGCATGGCAACTTTGTACATGACTCAATCTTTGAGCATGGCAAAAATTATTCTAACTCTATGATGGTACCACGTAAACTTATATATGGCCGTGGACAGTGAAATGTATTCTAACTCTAACCAAACACCCTCTTACAAGCAGAAATGTATTCACTTATATACAGTGTATTTGTAGAATTACTCTATGGTACTCTAGCTGTCTTAAGTCCTGACCACAATGGTAATTAATTTGGACATGCGAATCACAATACACATAGAGAGATATTAATTACTCTATGGCACGCAGGGACGCAGCGATGCAAATCACTCCTACCATACCATGTGGCCAAGGAAGCTGTTCTGCTCCTCCAGGATGTGCACCTGCATGCATCACACACCAACAGAGGCATATGTACGATCAATCACAAGTTCACAACTGCTTGTCTGCATCTTAAATCATTCTATTTCCCTTACGATTACATCTACTTACCCTGTGGTGTGATTCGTCCAGCTGCTCCTCCATCAGTTTATCCTGCACATAAGAAAGTCAAGTAACCATTGATTATCCTGTACTGAGAGTGGCATGTGAGCCGAGGTGAATATTGTGCAGTGCAGGGTGTTGTAACAGCACGCATACCTTCGTTTCACGGACTTTACCCAGCGCGCACTCTAGCTTGTGCTCCAGACCGCAGAGCTCTGCCGCGGTTGCGCCGGACGGCAGGTCTTCTCCTGTCTGCCTCCTCACGCTGGCCTCCAGGTGGTCACGCTCATGCCTCAACATTGCGATATCCGCCAACAGTTTCTGTGTGCAAGAATCATACAGATGAATCAGAATGCAGTTAACTCTGAGTGTAAAATAACTAGTACTATGAGTAGATGTGTTTGTGTATTAACCAGATATTCACCATGATTTATGCCCTCTAGCGCTCGATCAAGTCACTCCAACTGAACAAATGACAAGTGAAGGAGTTTGTCAGCACTATACAGTAGTACTATTAATTGTAGAGTGGATATACAGAGACAAGTAATCAAATTTATGCATCATGTACAAGTTTCAGCACTATACGACTATGCATGTAGTGTAGATATTGAATGCCGGCGACTGGTACTTGTTTAACTTGAGGCTGTGTGTGCTTGCATTAGACCCAATCGCAGGTGGGCAAGGAGCAGCTGAATCTAACAGCAGGATTACAGTCAGAGGTAAATCAAAAGCATTGTCTGACTAAGTGGTCACTGAACACAAGGAGAGAACCCTCCCCAATACTGTAGCTACGTCTGAAGTCTGATGGCATGCCAAAGTTTATTCTACCATAGAGTAATTCTACAAATACACTGTAGAGTAATTTGGACATGCGAATCACAATGGTACTTGGTAAATTACTTCTGATCAAACCGGGAGGGAGCACTGAAATAGCAGGGGATTCATTGATCGGTGAATGTACCCGTCCTTGGTCCTCGAGACGAGGTTGGGCTCCACGGCGGCGTCCACGATGCGGCTGAGCTCCTCGTGCCGCCACTGGGAGAAGCGCCCATGGACCAGATCAGGTCGTCTCCGTTGACGATCTTGCGCTTCTCCTTCACGGACTTGTCGCTGGCCCTCCGGCGCTCGGGATCACACATGAGTGAGCTCGTACCAGAGCGGGCACACCCCTCCACCGCCTCCCCCATCGCCGGCCTCCGTGTCCTTGCCCTCGTCATCCTCCATGGGCGGGAGGAGGACGCAACCGGCCCCCGCAGCGACAACCCGCAGGAACAGCGCGCGGCGACAGCCGGCCCCTTATTTCCATTCCGCAGCGAGCGGTGATGGGAATAAGTTGGCGGTGCCACCCCATGGCGCGCCGCTCATGTTGCTCCTGTGGATGCGCGGCGGATAAGATGGGCGGCAAAGGTAGGGGAGAGGGAGGGGAGGTGTCGGTGTCAAAACCGGCGGATCTCGGGTAGGGGGTCCCGAACTATGCGTCTAGGCCGGATGGTAACAGGAGGCAGGGAACACGATGTTTTACCCTCGTTCGGGCCCTCTCGATGGAGGTAAAACCCTACGTCCTGCTTGATTAATATTGATGATATGGGTAGTACAAGAGTAGATCTACCACGAGATCAAGGAGGCTAAACCCTAGAAGCTAGCCTATGGTATGATTGTTATCTATGGAGTTGATGTTGTTGTCCTACAGACTAGAACCCTTCGGTTTATATAGACACCGGATAGGGTTAGGGTTACATAGAGTCGGTTACAATGGTAGGAGATCTTGAATATCCGCATCGCCAAGCTTGCCTTCCACGCCAAGGAAAGTCCCATCCGGACACGGGACGAAGTCTTCAATCTTGTATCTTCATAGTCCAAGAGTCTGGCTGAAGGTATAGTCCGGCTACCCGAACACCCCCTAATCCAGGACTCCCTCAGTAGCCCCTGAACCAGGCTTCAATGATGACGAGTCCGGCGCGGAAATTGTCTTCGGCATTGCAAGGCGGGTTCCTCCTTTAAGTCCTTCATAGAAGATTGTAAACACCAAGAATAGTGTCCGTCTCTACAAAATAAGTTTCCACATATTGCCATAGAGAGAATAATATTAACACAAATCTAATCTGCTGACGTATTCTGCAGTGTGACATCACACTACGGCCAAGTCCTTTACTCGAATCGTTTTTACTTCTCCACCTCAGCACGTTTTGCGAGGTGGTTTCCTTGGCACGTCTTGTCAAAGCAGAGATTGTGTACCCCCCCCCCCTTTCACGGGATTCTCATCAATACGGACGTGGGTAACCCAATCGTGCCATTTATCACGGCGCTTGGGAGGCAAGAGAGTTTTACTAGGCAGGTGGGGACGCACAACCGCATCCGCCCATATAAGGGGATAAGGATCCACCTTTTTACCTACGCCTTCTTCCTCCTTTGCCTATCCATCTCCTGCGCACCCGAGTTCCAGCGCCCAAGCCCGCACTTCCCACCTCAACCTTCTCTAGCAATGTCCGGAGCGGAAGGCAAGTGGATGGTCTCCTCCACCACGGAGGGCCAAGTCAAGAAGCTAAGGAAGGCCGGATACCTGTCCAAGGACATCGCGCACCGGCTTCCCGAAAAGGGGCAGCTTCTCCCCACCCCAAGGCCCCATGAGAGGGTAGTATTTCTTCCCCACTTCCTCCGCGGACTGGGTTTTCCACTTCACCCATTTGTCCGGGGGCTCATGTTCTACTACGTCCTGGATTTCCATGATCTGGCCCTGAACTTCATCCTCAACATCTCGGCGTTTATCGTCGTGTGCGAGGCTTTTTCTCCGCGTCCGCCCTCATTTCGGCCTCTGGCTCAAGACCTTCAACGTCAAGCCCAAGGTGGTGCACGGCAACTAGGCGGAGTGCGGAGGCGCCATGGCGGGCAAGATGGCCAACGTCCTATGGTTCGAGGGCTCTTTTGTGGAGACCCTAAAGGGGTGGAAATCCGGGTGGTTTTACATCACTGAGCCACGCGATCCGAAATGGACCGCAGCCCCCGAGTTCCGATCCGGACCCCCCACGCGGCTTGTGTCCTGGAAAGAGATGGGCCTGTCGTGGGGTGACGAAAAAGAGGTGACCGGATTGCAAACATGCATCCAGTCCCTGGTGAACAAGCCAGTCCGGCTTGTTAATGTAATCCAGGTTATGCTCGTCCGCCGGATCCTCCCGTGCCAACAACGGGATTTTAATCTGTGGGAGTTCGACCCGGCGCAGCATCAAACCCTCAGCAGGCTCTTCGACACAACGTACGAAGACGCCTGGAAGATGCTATTCAAGGGTGCCGAGGACCGCGGATACAGCTCGCAGCATCACGCTAACAAGGTAAGCCATCTACACCTTTTACAGGATGTTTGAGCTTTTTTCATAGTTTGACTCTATGCGGGATCTAAACTCCCTTACCTTTGACAGGCTTGGCGGGCGATATCCGGACCGATTAACTGTCCGGCTCCGCTGCCCGAAGACCCAGCCCCAGCTCTACTAGTGAAGCTGCTGGTTCCGGCGCCTTATGTGGTGCCGGAGAAGAAGGCCAAGAAGAAGAAGACCACGGGGACTCGAAAGAGTGCTGGCAACATGGTGGTGTCGGACTCGTCATCTGACGAGTCCGAGACGCCCTCCTCCCATGAAAACGAGGAGGAGGAAGAAGAAACCTCTCCCCCTCCAGCGGGGGAAGGAAAGAAAAGGAAGGCCGCCACAGCGGGGGAGGCCGGAGGGTCCAGGAAGAGGAAGACCCCTCCGCCGGACTACTCCCCCGACGCCGAAGAGGACAAAGAGGAGTGGCCAGACAGGGCCAAGCGTCCGGCGAAATCGTAAGTTCGGATATCAGAGTAACTCATGACGTTCCTTTGTTGCACAGCTTTCCCTAATGTCGAATATAATTATGCAGCCCGCCCCGGGCCGGACTCAACGAGTCGTCGAGCGGCTCCCTGAATTCATCGGACATGAACTCCATTCCGCCCGCTGTCTCCCCCCGCACCGCGGACGACGCCGAAGTGGCGTCGCGACGAGCTCCGGGGCAGGAGGAGGTGGTCCCGGAGGAGCCGCAAGGCGACCTCCCGGACCCCAGGAGTAAAGGGGACAAGACCCCCCAGGGCTCCAAGTCCGGCTTTGAGCCGGACACCGCACCGGAATCTACAACAGTTCCGGACCGCGGTAGGCGAACTCCTTCCAAGAGGAGTAAGCCTTCTGAGCCGGCAGCCTCCGTCCAACCGGAGGTGCCGGACAATCTGCTGGAGGTGCTTGACGGCGCCTCCATCAACGAGGAGCACCGTACTATTATGAGTACGGTGATCCAGAAGGTTCAGTCCGCCAAGAGCGGACTGACTGAAGCTTGCGCTAGCCTTCTAACAGGCTTCAAGGTAAGTAAAAGATATGTAAAAATATAACCGCATAGACAGTAGCCCCTGATGCTCTGTTTGGCGTTCGGAAAGAAAAGCCGAATAGAGGATCTATTAAATTTCGCAGGAGTCTAACAACAAAGAGTCAATATGCGTATGCAGGCTTCGCTGCTAGCCACCACCGCACTGACTGCGGAGGTGGGTGCCCTGAAACAGGGCCTCGAGCGGACCGAGCAAGAGCTCGGCCTTGCCAAATGGCAGCTCGAGGATAAAGAAGATAAGAAATACCTTACAGAAAAAGTGCCTATAAAAAGACGTGATTGCAAAAAACAACAGGATTGTACTGCTTATTGTAGGGGCCACGACTGAGGTGGCGACCCTCAAGCAGGCGCTGTCCGAGGCCGAAAAGAAAACGGCCGCGGAGTGCACCGAGCGAGAGAAACTTGAGGCCCAGGTCGGCGAGGTGCAGCAGGAGCTTCAGGCTCTCATGAAAAAACATGAGAGTTTGGAGCTTGAGTCCAAAACGCAAGAGTCCGAGCTCGCGGCGGCCCTTGAGACTGCCAAGTCTGCCAAGGCCGAAGCCCAAAAGGCCCTCCAAGAGTTGGAGGAGATGAAAACGATAGCGACGGGTAAGGCATTCTTTATGCAAACCAGAAGTATAAGAGTAAAGTACTTGTTACTTACCCGAATCCGGAGCTCTCCAGGGGCATTCGCAGATCTTCCCCGCAGCGTGTCCGACGCCGCCGCATTCTACCGAGCCGAAGAGGGCAGCTCGACAGAGAAGGTGTTCTGGTCTCAGTATGCTGAGGCCGGACACCCTGTGCCCTTGAGCGACCAGCTGAAACAGCTGGTCGAGCTCCACAAGGCGGCCGAACAGGCCATGAAGGGCTTCATAGTTTGGCTGTGGCCCGGAGAGGCCCTGCCTGGGAGCTACTTTAGGCTGGTGCGGCGACTGGTGGAGGCCTGTCCAAGGCTCGAGGTCATCAAGCGCTCCGTCTGCATCGAAGGTGCCCGTAGGGCCCTTGCCCGTGCAAAGGTGCACTGGGGTAAGCTGGACGGTGAGAAGCTTGTGAGGGACGGGCCGCCGCCGGGGAAGGAGCATCGCAAGCCCAAGAACTACTATAAGGATGTTCTTGCGGGTGCCCGCCTTGTGGCGGATGAATGTACCAAGGATGTAATTTTTGAATGAACTCGCTCGTGTTTATCTTGTGCGCTGAAAACTTGTTCATATGCGCTAAGCAATGCTTGTTGAATTTAAAATATTACTTTCTGTGCGGCCGTTTATCAAAAATTTGAGAGATGGCCAGTCTCGGCTTCTGCTCCCATGCCACTAGTGCCGGGGTGTTCGGGATAAACCTGAGCGCTCTTTTTCCCATAGTTGGGTCCTTTGAGGGAGGCGCTCAGCACAACGAACCAGGCAATCGGACTATAATGCTTGAACACTCTCACTTAGCCATAGAACTCTATAAATTTTAAATTTCGGCGAAGCCCCTAGTTCCGAAGACCGAGTTCGGGACGCTATCCACGCCTTGGCCGGACAAAGACAGCTCCTCGCTCGAAGCGGCATAAGCCTTTAGGGACTCGAAAAACCTCTCGAACAGCGACCTGTCTCACGCCTCATCATGACAGTCAGTTTTAGCTTTCTCCACTGAGGTGCTTAACCCAGCTCAACCGGGGCACAATCGCAGTGGTTCTCCTAGTGCTACCTTAGCCGATATAGCGGAACGTAAGGCACCAAAACATAGGAGCCGGGCAAACCCAACTATTGACCCAAATCATGATTCGGAGCCGATGCATATAGTGCTATAAGTTCGGGGTGCCGCACTTGTGAAAGTGTACGGACTTCTCATGCCATATTTATGGGTACTAAAGCCCCTGGCGTATTTTGCCGTACCACAGTGTACGGGTGCAACATGTCATAAACATATATATGAAAAGAAGATAATGCAAAAAATAGACAGAAGGCTATGCATTGTTTATAGAGAGGCTATTTATCAAATCCGAACGATACAAATAGTGCGGTAAGCAAAAGATATTGGACTATTTAGTATGTCCTGACCAGGGGCAGGCCGCGGAATTGTATTTAAAACAGGTATACCGCTCGTAACAGAGACCACCTGGGAGTTTCATAATGCGGCATGGCTTGTTTGCCTCCCTGGATCTTGCATCGTTTGTGCGGCAGTCGAATTGCCGAACAGGTCGTCCGAAGTATGGAGTCCTGAAAGTAAGAAAAAATTAAAAAAAAGAATCCGGCAGCCCCTAGTACGTTTTAAGCCGTATTTTGGGCGTGTCATTACTGTGCCCCTTCCCCTGTGCCCATGGTATCTCAAGGGTGTAGTTATGTACGCGAGGTACTAGTTTCGCTATGTCGCGAGAGCTGGGGTTGAGGCCGCATTGCTACGCTTTCTCATAGTGTGCCAGGCGGTCCTGTTGTGGGTTACTCCGGGCGCGCTTGGCAGTGTCTGGCTTTTTAATGGCCGGACTAGAGAATTGCCTAAGAAGGCTACTTTGTACTTCCGCTACGAGAGCCGCCGTGTGCTCCTCCGTACGGAGGGAGCGTTCGGTGTTTCCGTTGACTGTGATTACTCCTCGAGGGCCTGGCATCTTGAGCTTGAGATATGCGTAGTGCGACACCGCATTGAACTTTGCGAATGCGGTTCGTCCGAGCAGGGCGTGATAGCCACTGCAAAACGGGACTATATCGAAGATTAACTCTTCGCTTCGGAAATTGTCCGGGGATCCAAAGACCACGTCAAGTGTTACTGAGCCTGTACAGTTGGCTTCTACACCTGGTATAACGCCTTTAAAGGTCGTTTTTGTGGGCTCAATCCTTGAGGGATCTATGCCCATTTTCCGCACTGTATCCTGATAAAGCAGGTTCAGGCTACTGCCACCGTCCATGAGGATTCTTGTGAGATGAAATCCGTCAATGATTGGGTCGAGAACCAATGCGGCGAAGCCGCCATGACGGATGCTAGTGGGGTGGTCCCTTCGATCAAAAGTGATCGGGCAGGAGGACCATGGGTTGAACTTTGGGGCGACTGGCTCCATCGCGTATACGTCCCATAGCGCATGCTTCCGCTCCCGCTTGGGAATGTGGGTTGCGTATATCATGTTCACCGTCCGCACTTGTGGGGGAAAGCCCTTCTGTCCATTGTTGTTCGGCGGCTTGGGCTCCTCCTCGTCGTCGCTATGCAGCCCCTTGTCTTTGTTTTTGGCTCTTAACTTGCCTGCCTGCTTGAACACCCAACAATCTCTGTTAGTGTGATTGGCTGGCCTTTCGGGGGTGCCATGTATCTGGTACAAGCGGTCGAGTATTCGGTCCAAACTGGACGGGCCCTGAGTATTCTTTTTGAATGGCTTTTTCCGCTGACCGGATTTATAGCCTTTGAATCCGACATTGACTGCCGTGTCTTCATTGCTGTCGCTGCTAACGCGGCGTTTTTGCTTATTCCGACGTGTCCTGCCACTTTTGTCCTTGGTATCCGAATTACCAGGGTTCTTTGATAAGTTGTTACTGCGAGCTAGCCAGCTGTCTTCTCCCGCGCAAAAGCGGGTCATGAGTGTCGTGAGGGCTGCCATAGATTTCGGCTTTTCCTATCCCAGGTGTCGGGCAAGCCATTCGTCGCGGATGTTATGCTTGAAGGCTGCTAGGGCCTCTGCATCCGGACAGTCGACTATCTGGTTTTTCTTTGTTAGGAACCGTGTCCAGAATTGTCTGGCCGATTCCTCTGGCTGCTGAATTATGTGGCTTAAGTCGTCGGCATCCAGTGGTCGCACGTAAGTGCCCTGGAAGTTGTCGAGGAATGCGGCTTCCAGGTCCTCCCAAGAACCGATTGAGTCTGCTGGCAAGCTGTTAAGCCAATGCCGGGCCGGTCCTTTAAGTTTGAGCGGGAGGTATTTGATGGCGTGTAGATCATCGCCGCGTGCCATGTGGATGTGAAGGAGATAATCCTCGATCCATACCGCCGGATCTGTTGTGCCATCGTATGATTCGATGTTTACGGGTTTGAAACCCTCTGGGATTTTATGATCCATTACTTCATTCGTGAAGCATAGCGGGTGTGCGGCGCCTCTGTACTGGGCTATATCACGATGCAGCTCGGAAGAGCTATGTCTGTTGTGTTCGGCCCGGCCGGATTTGTTGTATCTGGAGTGAAGATCAACGTCATGTGTCGTAGGGCACCTGCGCGATCCGTAGATCGATCTTGTTTGCCTTGCCTTATCCTCTAGTACGTCTCGCAGGTCTGGCGCATTTTCCCGTGCCTTAGTTGAGTGGCGTCGGGGCATGGCTTGGGTGGAGAGCCGAGAGGCCTCTCTATCGCGGCCGCGAGGTGGCCGGTCTGCCATGTCGTGCGTTGGTGATGTAGATGCTTCCTCCTCTGATCGGGGTAGCGGCCTGCGCTTTGGGTAGCTCTTGGAGGGGCGTTCGAGTTCATACTCTTCGGCCGCGAGGACTTCAGTCCATCTGTCAGCTAGCAAATCTTGGGCAGCTCTAAGCTATTGCTGCTTTTTCTTGAGGCTGCTTGCCATGGCTAAAAGCCTGCGTTTGAAACGCTCTTGTCCGGCGGGGTCTGATGGTATGAAGAATTCGTCGTCGTCGAGGCTTGCCTCGTCTTCGGAGGGAGGCATATAGTTATCATCCTCGACCTCTTGTTTTGCCGCTCTCTCATGAGGGCTGGCTTCTGTTGGGGAACGTAGCAGAAATTCAAAATTTTCCTATGTGTCACCAAGATCTATCTATGGAGAAACTAGCAACGAGGGGAAAGGAGAGTGCATCTACATACCCTTGTAGATCGCTAAGCGGAAGCGTTCAAGTGAACGGGGTTGATGGAGTCGTACTCGTCGTGATTCAAATCACCGATGACCAAGTGCCGAACGGACGGCACCTCCGCGTTCAACACACGTACAGCCCGGTGACGTCTCCCACGCCTTGATCCAGCAAGGAGAGAGGGAGAGGATGAGGAAGACTCCTTCCAGCAGCAGCACAACAGCGTGGTGGTGATGGAGGAGCGTGGCTATCCTGCAGGGCTTCGCCAAGCACCACAGAAGAGGAGGGAGAGAGAGACGCAGGGCTGCACCAAGAGAGATCTAATCCGTATTGTGGGCAGCCCTATGGCCTCATATATATAGGGGAAGGGGAGGGCTGCGCCCCCTCTAGGGTTCCCACCCCTAGTGGGGGCGGCAGCCCTAGATGGGGCCAAGGGTGGCGGCCAAGAGGGGGGAGAGGGGAAGGAGCCCACTAGGTGGGCCTTAAGGCCCAACTGGACTAGGGTTTGCCCCCTCCCACTCTTTCTTGCGCCTTGGGCCCCTTGTGGGGGGCGCACCAGCCCTCCTAGGGGCTGGTCCCCTCCCACACTTGGCCCACGCACCCTTCTGGGGTTGGTGGCCCCACTTGGTGGACCCCCGGGACCCTCCCGGTGGTCCCGGTACGTTACCGATAAACCCCGAAACTCTTCCGGTGTCCAAAACAGGACTTCCCATATATAAATCTTTACCTCCAGACCATTCCGGAACTCCTCATGACGTCCGGGATCTCATCCGGGACTCCGAACAACATTCGGTAACCACATACTAACTTCCTTTATAACCCTAGCGTCATCGAACCTTAAGTGTGTAGACCCTACGGGTTCGGAAGACATGCAGACATGACCGAGACGTTCTCCGGTCAATAACCAACAGCGGGATCTGGATACCCATGTTGGCTCCCACATGTTCCACGATGATCTCATCGGATGAACCACGATGTCAAGGACTTAATCAATCCCGTATACAATTCCCTTTGTCTATCGGTACGATACTTGTCCGAGATTCGATCGTCGGTATCCCGATACCTTGTTCAATCTCGTTACCGACAAGTCTCTTTACTCGTTCCGTAACACATCATCCCGTGATCAACTCCTTGATCACATTGTGCACATTATGATGATGTCCTACCGAGTGGGCCCAGAGATACCTCTCCGTCACACGGAGTGACAAATCCCAGTCTCGATTCGTGCCAACCCAACAGACACTTTCAGAGATACCCGTAGTGTACCTTTATAGCCACCCAGTTACGTTGTGACGTTTGGCGCACCCAAAGCACTCCTATGGTATCCGGGAGTTGCACAATCTCATGGTCTAAGGAAATGATACTTGACATTAGCAAAGCTTTAGCATACGAACTACACGATCTAGTGCTATGCTTAGGATTGGGTCTTGTCCATCACATCATTCTCCTAATGATGTGATCCCGTTATCAACGACATCCAATGTCCATGGTTAGGAAACCGTAACCATCTATTGATCAACGAGCTAGTCAACTAGAGGCTTACTAGGGACATGGTGTTGTCTATGTATCCACACATGTATCTGAGTTTCCTATCAATACAATTCTAGCATGGATAATAAACGATTATCATGAACAAGGAAATATAATAATAATCAATTTATTATTGCCTCTAGGGCATATTTCCAACAGTCTCCCACTTGCACTAGAGTCAATAATCTAGCTCACATCGATATGTGATTAACACTCAAGGTCACATCCCCATGTGACTAACATCCAAAGAGTTTACCAGAGTCAATAATCTAGTTCACATCACTATGTGATTAGCACTCAATGAGTTCTGGGTTTGATCATGTTGCTTGTGAGAGAGGTTTTAGTCAACGGGTCTGAACCTTTCAGATCCGTGTGTGCTTTACAAATCTCTATGCCATCTCCTAGATGCAGCTACCACGCTCTATCTGGAGCTCTTCCAAATAACTGTTCTACTATACGAATCCAGTTTACTACTCAGTATAATCTGGATTAGTGTCAAAGTTTGCATTGGCGTAACCCTTTACGACGAACTCTTTTACCACCTCCATAATCGAGAAAATTCCTTAGTCCACTAGTTACTAAGGATAACTTTGACCGCTGTCCTGTGATCCATTCTTGGATCACTCTTGTACCACTTGACTGACTCACGGCAAGGCACACTTCAGGTGCGGTACACAGCATAGCATACTGTAGAGAGCTTATGACAAAAAGCATAGGGGACGACCTTCGTTCCTTTCTCTCTATTCTGCCGTGGTCGAGCTTTAAGTCTTAATTTCATACCTTACAACTCAGGCAAGAACTCCTTCTTTGACTGATCCATCTCGAACACCTTCAAGATCATGTCAAGGTATGTGCTCATTTGAAAGTACCATTAAGCGTTTTGATCTATCCTTATAGATCTTGATGCTCAATGTTCAAGTAGCTTAATCCAGGTTTTCCATTGAAAAACACTTTCCAAACAACCCTACATGCTTTCCAGAAATTCTACGTCATTTTTGATCAACAATATGTCAACAACATATATTCATCAGAAATTCTATAGTGCTCCCACTCACTTCTTTGGAAATACAAGTTTCTCATAAACTTTGTATAAACCAAAATCTTTGATCATCTCATCAAAGCACACATTCCAACTCCGAGATGCTTACTCCAGTCCTTAGAAGGATTGCTGGAGCTTTGCATACTTATTAGCATATTCCAGGATTGACAAAACCTTCTGGTTGTATCACACACAACCTTTCCTCATAAATCATCGAGGAAACAATGTTTTGACATCCTATCTGCAAGATTTCATAAATAGTGCAGTAACTGCTAATATAATTCCAACAGACTTTTAGCATCGCTACAGGTGAGAAAGTCTCATCGTAGTCAACTCCTTGAACTTGTCGAAACCATCTTAACGACAAGTCGAGCTTTCTTAAATGGTGACATTTACCATCATTGTCCGTCTTCCCTTTTAAAATCCATCTGTACTCAACAGCCTTACGACCATCAAGTAGTTCTTCCAAAGTCTACACTTTGTTTTCATACATGGATCCTCTCTCGGATGGCCTCGAGCCATTTATCAGAATCCGGGCCCACCATCGCTTCTCCATAGCTCGTAGGTTCATTGTTGTCTAGCAACATGACTTCCAAGACAGGATTATGTACCACTCAGAAGTAGTACGCATCCTTGTCATCCTATGAGGTTTTGGGAGTGACTTGATCCGAAGTCTCATGATCAATATCATAAGCTTCCACTTCAATTGGTGTAGGTGCCACAGGAACAATTTCCTGTGCCCTGCCATACACTAGTTGAAGAGATGGTTCAATAACCTCGTCAAGTTTTCACTATCCTCCCACTCAATTCTTTCGAGAGAAACTTTTCCTCGAGAAAGGACCCGATTCTAGAAACAATCCCTTATTGCTTTCGGATCTAAGACAGGAGGTATACCCAACTGTTTTGGGTGTCCTATGAAGATGCATTTATCCGCTTTGGGTTCGAGCTTATCAGCCTGAAACTTTTCACATAAGCGTCGCAGCCCCAAACCTTTTAAGAAATGACAGCTTAGGTTTCTCTAAACCATAGTTCATACGGTGTCATCTCATCGGAATTACGTGGTGCCCTATTTAAAGTGAATGTGGTTGTCTCTAATGCCTAACCCATAAACTATTGTGGTAATTCGATAAGAGACATCATGGTATGCATCATATCCAATAGGGTGCAGTTATGATGTTCGGACACACCATCACACTATGGTGTTCCAGGCTGTATTGGTTGTGAAACAATTTCCACAATGTCTTAATTCTGTGCCAAACTCGTAATTCAGATATTCATCTCTATGATCATATCATAGATACTTTATCCTCTCGTCACGACGATCTTTAAACTTCACCCTGAAATTACTTGAACCTTTCAATAATTCAGACTCGTGATTCATCAAGTAAATATACTCAACAAAATCATCTGTGAAGTAAGAACATAACGATATCCACTACATGCCTCAGCACTCATTGGACTGCACACATCAAAATGCATTACTTCCAACAAGTTGCTTTCTAGTTCCATTTTACTGAAACCGAGGCTTTCAGTCATCTTGCCCATGTGGTATGATTTACATGTCTCAAGTGATTCAAAATCAAGTGAGTCCAAACGGTCCATTTGCATGGAGTTTATTCATGCATATACACCAATAGACATGGTTCGCACGCCTCAAACTTTTCAAAAATGAGTGAGCCCAAAGATCCATCAACATGGAGCTTCCTCATGCGTTTTATACCGATATGACTTACGTGGCAGTGCCACAAGTAGGTGGTACTATCATTACTATCTTTTGGCATGAACATGTGTATCACTACGATCGAGATTCAATAAACCATTCATTTTAGGTGTAAGACCATTGAAGGTATTATTCAAATAAACAGAGTGACCATTATTCTCCTTAAATGAATAACCGTATTGCGATGGACATAATCCAATCATGTCTATGCTCAACGCAAACACCAATCTCGATGGTAGAGGGAGCGTACGATATTTGATCAACCTTGGAAATACTTCCAACACATATCGTTATCTCACCTTTAGCTAGTCTCCGTTTATTCCGCAGCTTTTATTTCGAGTTACTAACACTTAGCAACCGAACCGGTATCTAATACCCTGGTGCTACTAGGAGTACTAGTAAAGTACACATTAACATAATGTATATCCAATATACTTCTATCGACCTTGCCAGCCTTCTTATCTACCAAGTATCTAGGGTAATTCTGCTCCAGTGGTTGTTCCCCTTACTACAGAAGCACTTAGTCTCGGGTTTGGGTTCAACCTTGGGTTTCTTCATTGGAGCAGCAGCTGAATTGCTGTTTCATGAAGTATCCCTTTGTGCCCTTGCCCTTCTTGAAACTAGTGGTTTTACCAACCATCAACAATTGATGCTCCTTCTTGATTTCTACTTTCGTGGTGTCAAACATCGCGAATAACTCAAGGATCATCATATATGTCCCTGATATATTATAGTTCATCACGAAGCTCTAGCAGCTTGGTGGTAATGACTTCGGAGAAACATCATTATCTCATCTGGAAGATCAAGTCCCACTCGATTCAAATGATTGTTGTACTCAGACAATCTGAGCACAAGCTTAACAATTGAGCTTTTCTCCTTAGTTTGCAGGCTAAGAAAATTGTCGGAGGTCTTATACCTCTTGACATGGGCACAAGCCTGAAATCCCAATTTCAGCCCTCAAAACATCTCATATGTTTCGCGACGTTTCAAAACGTCTTCGGTGCCTCAACTCTAAACCGTTTAACTGAACTATCATGTAGTTATCAAAACGTGTATGTCTGATGTTCGCAACATCTACAGACGACGTTCGAGGTTCAGCACACTGAGCAGTGCATTAAGGACATAAGCCTTCTATGAAGCAATGAGGACAATCCTCAGTTTACGGACTTAGTCCGCATAGTTGCTACTATCAACTTTCAACTAATTTTCCTCTAGGAACATATCTAAACAGTAGAACTATAGCGTGAGCTACGACATAATTTGCAAAATCCTTTTGACTATGTTCAGGATAATTAAGTTCATCTTATGAACTCCCACTCAGATAGACATCCCTCTAGTCATCTAAGAGATTACATGATCCGAGTCAACTAGCCCGTGTCCGATCATCACGTGAGACGGACTAGTCAACGTCGGTGAACATCTTCATGTTGATCGTATCTTCTATACGACTCATGCTCGACCTTTCGGTCTTCTGTGTTCCGAGGCCATGTCTGTACATGCTAGGATCGTCAAGTTAACCCTAAGTGTTTTGCGTGTGTAAATCTGTCTTACACCCGTTGTATGTGAACGTTAGAATCTAACACCCGATCATCACATGGTGCTTCGAAACACGAACTGTCGCAACGGTGCACAGTTAGGGGAGAACACTTCTTAAAAATTTTATGAGGGATCATCTTATTTACTACCGTCGTTCTAAGCAAATAAGATGTATAAACATGATAAACATCACATGCAATCAAATAGTGACATGATATGGCCAATATCACTTTGCTCCTTTTGATCTCCATCTTCGGGGCTCTATGATCATCATCGTCACCGGCATGACACCATGATCTCCATCATCATGATATCCATCATCGTGTCTTCTTGAAGTTGTCACGTCATCTATTACTTCTACTACTACAGCTAACGGTTAGCAATAAAGTAAAGTAATTACATGACGTTTTACGTTGACACGCAGGTCATAAATAAATAAAGACAACTCCTATGGCTCCTGCCGGTTGTCATACTCATCGACATGCAAGTTGTGATTTCTATTACAAGAACATGATCAATCTCATACATCACATATATCATTCATCACATCCTTTGGCCATATCACATCACATGGCATACCCTGCAAAAACAAGTTAGACGTCCTCTAATTGTTGTTTGCATGTTTTACGTGGCTGCTATGGGTTTCTAGCAAGAACGTTTCTTACCTACGCAAAGACCACAACGTGATATGCCAATTGCTATTTACCCTTCATAAGGACCCTTTTCATCGAATCCGATCCGACTAAAGTGGGAGAGACAGACACCCGCTAGCCACCTTATGCAACTAGTGCATGTCAGTCGGTGGAACCAGTCTCACGTAAGAGTACGTGTAAGGTCGGTCAGGGCCGCTTCATCCCACGATGCCGCCGAATCAAGATAAGACTAGTAACGGCAAGCATATTGAACAAAATCAACGCCCACAACTACTTTGTGTTCTACTCGTGCATAGAATCTACGCAATAGACCTAGCTCATGATGCCACTGTTGGGGAACGTAGCAGAAATTCAAAATTTTCCTACGTGTCACCAAGATCTATCTATGGAGAAACTAGCAACGAGGGGAAAGGAGAGTGCATCTACATACCCTTGTAGATCGCTAAGCGGAAGCGTTCAAGTGAACGGGGTTGATGGAGTCGTACTCGTCGTGATTCAAATCACCGATGACCAAGTGCCGAACGGACGGCACCTCCGCGTTCAACACACGTACAACCCGGTGACGTCTCCCACGCCTTGATCCAGCAAGGAGAGAGGGAGAGGATGAGGAAGACTCCTTCCAGTAGCAGCACAACGGCGTGGTGGTGATGGAGGAGCGTGGCTATCCTGCAGGGCTTCGCCAAGCACCACAGAAGAGGAGGGAGAGAGAGACGCAGGGCTGCACCAAGAGAGATCTAATCCGTATTGTGGGCAGCCCTATGGCCTCATATATATAGGGGAAGGGGAGGGCTGCGCCCCCTCTAGGGTTCCCACCCCTAGTGGGGGCGGCAGCCCTAGATGGGGCCAAGGGTGGCGGCCAAGAGGGGGGAGAGGGGAAGGAGCCCACTAGGTGGGCCTTAAGGCCCAACTGGACTAGGGTTTGCCCCCTCCCACTCTTTCTTGCGCCTTGGGCCCCTTGTGGGGGGCGCACCAGCCCTCCTAGGGGCTGGTCCCCTCCCACACTTGGCCCACGCACCCTTCTGGGGTTGGTGGCCCCACTTGGTGGACCCCCGGGACCCTCCCGGTGGTCCCGGTACGTTACCGATAAACCCCGAAACTCTTCCGGTGTCCAAAACAGGACTTCCCATATATAAATCTTTACCTCCGGACCATTCCGGAACTCCTCGTGACGTCCGGGATCTCATCCGGGACTCCGAACAACATTCGGTAACCACATACTAACTTCCTTTATAACCCTAGCGTCATCGAACCTTAAGTGTGTAGACCCTACGGGTTCGGGAGACATGCAGACATGACCGAGACGTTCTCCGGTCAATAACCAACAGCGGGATCTGGATACCCATGTTGGCTCCCACATGTTCCACGATGATCTCATCGGATGAACCACGATGTCAAGGACTTAATCAATCCCGTATACAATTCCCTTTGTCTATCGGTACGATACTTGTCCGAGATTCGATCGTCGGTATCCCGATACCTTGTTCAATCTCGTTACCGACAAGTCTCTTTACTCGTTCCGTAACACATCATCCCGTGATCAACTCCTTGATCACATTGTGCACATTATGATGATGTCCTACCGAGTGGGCCCAGAGATACCTCTCCGTCACACGGAGTGACAAATCCCAGTCTCGATTCGTGCCAACCCAACAGACACTTTCAGAGATACCCGTAGTGTACCTTTATAGCCACCCAGTTACGTTGTGACGTTTGGCACACCCAAAGCACTCCTACGGTATCCGGGAGTTGCACAATCTCATGGTCTAAGGAAATGATACTTGACATTAGCAAAGCTTTAGCATACGAACTACACGATCTAGTGCTATGCTTAGGATTGGGTCTTGTCCATCACATCATTCTCCTAATGATGTGATCCCGTTATCAACGACATCCAATGTCCATGGTTAGGAAACTGTAACCATCTATTGATCAACGAGCTAGTCAACTAGAGGCTTACTAGGGACATGGTGTTGTCTATGTATCCACACATGTATCTGAGTTTCCTATCAATACAATTCTAGCATGGATAATAAACGATTATCATGAACAAGGAAATATAATAATAATCAATTTATTATTGCCTCTAGGGCATATTTCCAACAGCTTCTCCATCTTCCTGTGCCGAATCTTGCTGAGGTGGGTGTTCTTCGGCGCTATCCGGGGTAGTATTATCTCCCGTGCCGGAATCACCGTTTTTGCTTTGGCGGGATTTAGAGCGGCGCCGCTGACGCCGGCGCTTTGGCTGTTTCTTGGGGGTGTCATCCCCCACTGTTCCATCGCCATCTCCATCTTTTGGAGTATCCACCATGTATATGTCATATGACGAGGTGGCCTTCCAGCGCCCTACAGGTGCTGGTTCCTGTTCGTCTCCTGCATCGTCGTCCATACCGTCGATGTCTTCAAAGCCGAAGTCAAGCATGTCGGTTAAATCATCGACAGTGGCTACAAAGTGGGTGGTGGGTGGGCTTTGAATTTCTTCATCGTTCGCATCCCATCCTCGCTGACCGTAATCCGGCCAGGGCTCTCCTGATAAAGAGAGAGTCTTAAGAGAATTCAGGATGACGCCAAAAGGCAAGTGCTGAAAGATGTCTGCGGCAGTGAACTCCATTATCGGCGCCCAATTGAATTCGATTGGCAGGGGCGCGGGGGGGTTCGGAGTCCGGGGAGGAGTCCGGATCCTCAAAGTCATGGGTCGCGCAGAGTGCGGGGCTAGCGTTCGGCTTGATCGCCTTTGAGATCGCAGCCCCCGAGGTGACGTCCAACCGCTCATCCTCGATTGGCGCAATAGGCTCCGAGTTAGGGGTCGAAACCGATGCGTGTGCGGCCTCCAGGACACTGTCCGGAGGTAGAGCTATATCATGCCCCTCGAGAACTATATAATGTGCATCTCATGACAATAGTAAGCCATAACCAAACAATAACACATTAATTAATTTCACATCTAAATAGTTCATCCATTACAATATGGTTCATTTTCTCAGACACAACATTACAAAATGATACATAAAATGCATCTCCAACGATCCAGTCACCATTACACAAAATATCTCATTGACACGAACCACCGGCTTCATGGTTCCTCGTCCTCTTGCATGTCTTTCCTACAAAATGTAAAGAAGTTGCGATTACATTCATGCATTCATAAAGACAATGGCACCATAATTTGTATAAAACATAGCATTGACAACAACTATTACTTCACAAGGCAAGTTAGTAACGAAACACCTACTAAGGAAGGCACTCCATCCAAGCATATGTAACCATGTAAAGGGCATGCTAAGCACTAGTTAAAATGTCCTTATTTCTAGACACTATATTCATTGATGACCAGAAAGCTTCTGTGAATATCAACAAGTTAAATTATACAAGGAGTTGTTCATTAGATGACTTTACTGTGACCACATTAAAATTAAGAAAGTAGTTGGCACCATAACAAATGGTTTTAAACTGAAACTGAGAGCGACCTTCTCTAACATTCGCTCATTTTATGGAGCGTAATTGTATTTATCACCAAAGAATAAACATAATCGGCCAGAAATAAGCAAGAGTTTACAAGATACTTTAGACTTTATTTACCGCGGTAACTTCTATAGCTCAGACCTCTAACAGCAGCCAAGCTAGATACTATTCTGTCCTAGTCATTAGTTTCTGTTCGAATTCTAAGTGTATATTCTAAAAACAGCAGAAAGGTGATTCACAAATACTGTATTTTCATGCAAAATAACAAGAATAACAACAACCAACTTAACAGATCCAACTGCAACCTAGGATGCTCACCTCGGACACCATGTATGCTATGACAAAAAGATCATCATATTTGCTAAACTTGTACACATACGAAATTTATGTCATTCAGACAAGCTACAATGATGTGGATAAAACTACACTCCATTCATAGCACAAGAAAGAAATTGGCAATTTGAAAGGAAGGCTATTTAACTACCAAAGTTCCTCCAAACTGTATCCTATCATTGTTTGTATAGTTCATATATGATTAATAGATGCATCAAAATACCTGATCATGAGCTAGCAGGTCGACATATCTTCGAATACGAGAGGTGAACTGTACATAGCCAGGAATTCCCAGGAAATCATGTGCTAGAGGTTTTTGAATATCCATTTCTGCAGCACAAAGCACACTGATATTGGCAACGCTCATGTAGGCCCTTCAGGTAGATAGGAAAATGCTGACACACCATGTGTCGACTGAACCCTACAAATTTCAGAGCGTCAATGGTGTCAAGTAGAAGTAACAAATGCATGTATAATATTCAGTTGGTTAGGTACACACTTAAAACTTCAGAAAATCTCTAGAGATACAGACTTGTTCTATCTTCTAAGTCGTATCAGGACCGATACAAAATGTCCAGCCAACTGTTCGACATTCATACGATAAGTACCTATCTTATTACCAATCCTCAAACTTGACAAAGTATGCAGCGTCACTTATAAATCAAGGAGCTGGTGATCTTTATTGGCTAATATCTATTATGCAAAATTTATTTTAGCTAGTAACCTATCACAAAGATAAAACAATAATCAAATCTAGGTTCCATCACTTGCATGCTGAAAGAATAAGATTTGGCATATCATTCATGACAAAATGGCCAGATAAGAAAAAACAAGCAACCTGAGATAATCTCAATTACACATCAAAAGTAAGAATAAGAAAAAATAATGCAAGAAACCAGCAAACAGTCTATACCACTATATAGTGTACGAGTAACAGACCATATGAACCGTTGGATCCTCACCATCGGACGGCTCTCACTAATTGTTTCTGAATTGAATAAATCATGGCAGCACACATGCCATTGGATTTTCCAATCCTATGGCCAGAACTTCAGGGATTTGCCGGTGAGCCACCGTCTGACCAAAGCTCTAGAACTTTCGTACAGCTGGAGCTAGCCAGACTGGTACTGTACGCCCATGTGACTATGGTACAACAACGCACTGGGAAAAAAGTTTTAAATTGATTTCTACATCTATCTAGGAAGATGTAGGAGCAGCACCATAGCAGTCAACTGTTGCATCCATGCATGCATCCATGCATGCATCATACATGCATTTCCTCCTCTTCTTTTTAAATGCAAAAAGAGCATGACAATGGGGAGACCAGTTAGAATGGACACAGACGTGCAAATAAACACAACACAAAATCACTATTTCGCTTTCTTTCTATTTGGTTGAACTGACTGTTGTAAGTCTATTTGTGAACACACTTGGGCTGAGTGCACAAGAAAACATAAGTGAAACTTTTGGCATGACACTAGGAGAAGATAATTAACATGACACAAAGTTATACTAAACCAGCAACAATTAATATGGATCGGAGGGAGTACATTAGATATAATGTTTTCCTTTCTTCCAACATTTTCATTTTGAGTTCGAAAACTAAATGATTTCAATTCGCCTCAAGAGCCTGTTTTCAAAAAATAATTGCGATTTTGCACTAGAATTTTAACGTCAGGTGAAATAATACAATAACACTTTGAATTGTTGTAATTTGTTTTACCTTCAAGCTGATGCATTACAACATTTGCAAACTCATTCTCCAAGCCCATTGATCCAAGAGCAAGCTCCTGCGTTGCTTTCATTGTAGTGGTCGGCATTCAAAATCAAGTCGCTGGTGAAGTTACATTCTGATCCTCTCTTTATTAGTTGGGCTGTAGAGATGGTTTACAGGGATTCAGCGTTGCATGAAATGCAAATAGAGGACATGGAGACCAATACGAACATGAAATGCAGATAGAGGACATGGAGACCAAAATGAAATCAAGCATTCGTGACATAGTTCAGGCACAGACTGAACCATTTATCGTAATAACAATAAAACAAGTAGATACGATATAATATAGTTCATGCACGGACTAAACCATTCATCATAACAACAATGAAAGTAAGACTAATCACTCTTTAATGCAGATTCAAATCATACTCACCCGCAGCCCAGCCACTGTTGTGCTTAAATGGTTGTAGAAGAGGATGTAGAGATACCAGCTGATACTCTTGTCGACGCTGTCGATCTTCTCAAGCATATAATCTGGACCGCCACAGAGTGAATTAGTGAGACAACAACATGGACTCATCATCACCATACATAAACAATAGGGCATCGCTTCTCTTCCGGCAAACTAGGACTAACTAGAGAGAGAAAGAG
This sequence comes from Triticum monococcum, assembly GCA_034509565.1. Taxonomy (NCBI): domain Eukaryota; kingdom Viridiplantae; phylum Streptophyta; class Magnoliopsida; order Poales; family Poaceae; genus Triticum; species Triticum monococcum. The sequence goes on along the minus strand of CM067842.1, from coordinate 195,650,949 downwards.
AGAGCTTCCTGATATCGTTGCCACCATAGATGGCTAATAGAGATTGGGGCACCAGCCACCATGCTCCCAGTCGCCAGAAGATAAGGGAGCAGAGGCCGCCCGCCTCATTCCGAACCACCAGGACCGAAGGAACCCTGTACTGCTCAGATCTGCTACCATGGGAGTGGGGAAGAGGAAGCTGTGTATGGGTTGGGGCGGTGGCACCATAGGAGGGAGGTGAGAGGTGGCCTCACTGGGCGCTTGGGCACGAACAAAAAGTGCCGCCGTCTGCAGCTGGGTGCGGGCATCGGTGTCACAGGACCTCCTCCGCATGGGAAATCAGCAGCGATGTGGGGATGGTATGGAGCCTCCGCATGGGAAATCAGCAGCGATGTGGGGATGGTAATGGAGTGGTGGGAGGAAGAGATGGACAGAGGGGTGAAAGCGTCGCCGCCGCCGCCACTCGGATCGGGAGAGGAAGAGATAAGGGAGAGAGGGCAGAGAGATAGCGGGGTGGTGTTTTTTTCTTGAGCGGATGATGTATTAGGAGGTGGGCTGTGAGGGCGCGCGGCATGGAAATTTCGGATGGGCTTCGCGCTAAGTTTCACAGGCACGCGCGCGCACGGATATTTTCAGCGCCCAGTTAGCGGCCCAGGGTCGGCCGGGAACATTTGCTGACCGACTGTGTGACGGGAGTGCAATTATTTCCATCCAACGGTTTGATACTATACATTTCAGCATTCCCGACCTGACAGTTGATTGTTATATGTGAGTAATACCGACCAACGGTTTGATAGTAATTTTACAAACAAACAGTCGGTCGGTAAAAATGACTTTTTCCAACGCACGTCTGTAAGGAATGCAGTGTCATAGTGTAGTGAGTTTGAACGCTTTGCTGAAATGATTAGACCTATCTTCTTGCAAATGCGTTTAACTGATATGCTTAAAATGTCTCCCTATGCTAAATATATGAAGGATATTGTGACTAAGAAAAGAAAGATATCCGATGTTGAGATTTCCACCATGCTTGCTAATTACACTTGTAAGGATGGGACTCCTAAGAAACTAGGTGACCCCGGAGTGCCCACTATACCTTGCTTCATTAAAGGAAATTATGTTAGAACTGCTTTATGTGATCTTGGAGCTGGTGTTAGTGTTATGTCTTTTTCTTTATATCGTAGAGTTGAATTAGAAAAGTTGACACCTACTGAAATTTCTTTACAAATGGCCGATAAATCAAGTGCAGTAACTGTCGGTATTTGTCAGGACGTGCGTGTTGTGGTTGCGAACGTTACTATTTTAACAAACTTTGCTATTCTTGATATTCCCGAGGATGATAGCATGGAGGTCATCCTTGGAATACCCTTTTTAAATACTGTAGTGGCTGTCATTGATTGCAACAAAGGCAATGTCACTTTTCATGTCAATGATAATGAGCACACGGTGCACTTTCCAAAGAAACAATATCGTGTTCATTGTATCAACTCTATTGAAAAAGTTCCATCTATTGTTATCGGGGGCTTTGAATTCCCTTTACCTACTGCCAAAATGAAATATGATATATTGATGGTAGGGGATATGCACATCCCATTGAGGTAACTTAGTGTTATTCGAAGATTCTCCGGTTTTATGCGATTCGAAAAAATTTCGTCAAGGAGACTTGATCAACCTCATTGATGGATTTCATTTGATGACCATGAGATGGATGAATTTAGAAAACATAATCTTCTGTACCCAACTTTTACTTTCTGTTATTTAGAATAAAAATAATAAATATAACATTATTTTCCTATTTTCTACATTATCCGTCCAATAAAAAAATGACCTAGAAATAAAAGTTCTCCAAATGCCGTGAAACACAAGTATGATTTTTTTTAGAATATTTAAGAATTTTTAGAGCAGAACACATGTCAGGGGGATGCACTAGTGGGCCACAAGCCCAGCAGGCGCGCCCACCCTCCTGGGCGCGCCTAGCAGGCTTGTGGGCTCTACGTGGCCCCCTCCACTTATTTCTGCACCCATCTCCTTCCCCTACCTCCAGAAAAAATCATCCCACAACTCAAACCCGTGTTCTTGCTCATCTTGCTGCATTTTTCGATCTCCCTTGTGCAAAGCTCCATTCACCAAACTGTTTTGGGGATTTGTTCCATGGTATGTGACTCCTCCATTGGTCCAATTAGTTTTTGTTCTAGTGCTTTATTTATTGCATATTTTTGCTGCTATGGTGACCATGTTCTTGAACTTGCATGTCAAATTTAGCTGGTCCAAAGTAGTTTTGATGCATGATTGGCCTCTAGGCACTTGTAGGAGTAGTTGCTATGACTTTTGTTATGTTTTGTTCACTTTTATTTCGAGTCACTAAAAATTTCAGAATTTTTTAGGGAAAGGAAAGAGAAATATGAGAAGGTTTCTGAGGGGCTCTTCAAGCCGTAATCCTAAAGAGGATGAAAATGAGAAGAAGAAACCGAAGTATCCGGTTCCCCGAGTTGAGGAGGTGCGAGCGTGTGAGTGGCCAAGCGACGTATTCTTGCGCTCTGCCGAAATTTATGAAGATTTTTATTACTTGGTGGAGAATGCAGGCCTCACCGCATTCGTCGAAGATAAGTGTCCACAATATGTTCTCCTCACTAATACATTTGTTCAAAGTTTTAAATTATATCCGAGGCAGAATCCTCCTATATGGTTGAATTCAAATTATATGACATCCCCCAGCGCATGCAACTTTCTAATTTTTGCCGAGTGTGCAAGCTACCTTATATTGGGGATGTTCATGAACCTCGTCCAAGGGACTTGGAGGCTTTTATTGACACTATTGTCGTAGGAGAGGAGAGAGGGGTGTCCCGTGCTAGAGCCGCTAGTGTACATTTTCATGTGCTTCGTTATTTCTCTCTATTTATAGGGAACTGTTTGCTTGGCGGTGGGAAAGCTGGAGCCCTTAGTTCCCCAGATCTTGCAGTTTTGCATGCAGCCTTACACGGTGACAGAACTTATAGCTTAGGCGCTATTGTGGCCCAAAGGTTGAACACGAACCGTTCAAAGGGCACTATTTATGGAGGTATCTATGCCGCTCGTTTAGCTCAACATTTTGAGATACCCGATAGGCTGCATGAGGCAGAAGAGATGCTTCTTTCTGAGAGATACTTAGACTATGATAGCATGGTTCACCATGATTTTCTTAATAAAAATGACAATAGAAATTTGATTTATAACCTTGTATTTAGCCAGGGTACTCAGGAGACTATTATCTTGTCTGCTTCTTCTTTGTTCGACCTTCATCTAGGCAGGTACATTATCATGCCCGAGGACATCCACGCGTATTGAGGCACGACACCACCACAGATGCATGTACCCGAGCCACCAGTTCAGTACCAGACGCCGGTCCACTAGTAGAAAACAACGCTTTGGTTTGGGTCTGGCCAACCCATTAGTCCCGGTTCAGCATGAACCGGGACTAATGGAGGCATCTGTCCCGGTTCGTGCGCCCACGTGGCCGGCCGGGGCCTCGGGAGGCATTTGTCCCGGTTCGTGTGGAACCATTTGTCTCGGTTCTTGGCACGAACCAGGACCAATGTTGCCCACAGCCATTTGTCCCGGTTGGTGGCATGAACCGAGACCATGTGGAGACCTTTAGTCCCGGTTCCTGCCACGAACCGGGACCAATGATTTCCCTATATATATACCCACGCCCCCAGCTAACTCACTGTGCTCATATTTTTGGAGAGAGGTGTGGGAGAGGTGTGTGGTGCTCTAGCTCACCTCTATGCACATCAGGTGTTTGATGAAATGCCCGAGCCACACTAGTTAAGCTTTCTCCTCTCAAAGCTCGACCTTGAAGCTCCATTTTCCCCGATATTTGTCTAGGTTTAGCGGTCCGTCACGTCCCGTCCCCGTCTTCACCGCCGTCGATCGCCCGAGCCGATCTCGTCGCCGGCACCACCACGGTGAGCCTCTTGATCTTATCTTCTTTCTGAAAGAAAAAAAATCTTCCTTGTATGGTTTAGATAGATACTGTTATAATTTTCTTACTTTTATTATTATTTGTTATTATATAGTGCGATGGGTTTCGTATCCGCCCCCGTCGGCCCTCGTCCTGTCTATGATTTGGATGTGGTATATTATCTTCTATAACTATTTGTTTCATTTAGTGTTTATGCCAATTATGCCCACCAACGTGACATTGATGTTTTTATCTAGGAGGTATGTGAACCGGAAATCCAAAACGACATAGATCTTCTTGTCGAGAAGTTAAATTTGGTTGAAAAAGAAAACGAGTATTCGAAAGAAAAACTGAAAAGAAGAGAAGATGAAACTGGAGTTGTATGTTGCTGATGTCGTCGATGATCACAAGATCAAGATGGATGCAATGCGCTTGAAGATTAGAAAGATTAGAAAATATGCCATTGATAATGAGGCTTGGTATCATTATGTTGTTGGATCAATTGTTACCTTAGTTGCAATAATTTCAATGTATGTTTTAATTAGATGCTCTAGCTAGAGAGCTATATGCTGTTCTATGAGAACTATGTATGAACTTTATGTATTTATATTTTAAGTAATAACATTTGATCACTACAGTGCTTTGGTTTTATTAATGTGATGATGAACTTCTATTAATTAATTTGGTCACTTATCTATCCATCATGTTCTGTAATGGTCTTTGAGACACCTAATTATATATAATGCATGCAGATGAACCGGCAATTGATGTACGGTGAGAGACACACCTCTGAATACGTTAAGGGCGTGCATAATTTTCACAAAGTGGCTGAGGCAAACAAGCAGAATGGTTTTATGTGGCATCCATGCCCTGTATGTGGGAATACGAAGTCTTACTCTTCGTCGAAAATCCTTCACACCCACCTGCTTTATAAGGGTTTCATGCCACACTATAATGTTTGGACCAAGCACGGAGAAATATGGGTTATGATGGAAGACAGCGAAGAAGAAGAGGACGATGACAACTATGTGCCCCCGGAATACGGTGATGCTGCAATAGGGGAAGGTACTGAAGATCAAGAGGAACCATACGATATTGTGCCCGATGATGATCTCCGCCGGGTCATTATTGATGCAAGGAGTCAGTGCGAAACTGAAAAGGAGAAGCTGAAGTCCGATCGCATGTTAGAGGATCACAAAAAAGGTTGTACCCCAATTGCGAAGATGGAAACACAAAGCTCGGCACCGTACTGGAATTGTTGCAGTGGAAGGCAGAGAATGTTGTGCCTGACAAAGGTTTTGAGAAGCTACTGAAAATATTGAAGAAGAACCTTCTAAAGGATGACGAATTGCCCGACAGTACGTACACAACAAAGAAGGTCGTATGCCCTCTTGGATTGGAGGTGCACAAGATACATGCATGCCCTAATGACTGCATCCTCTACCGCGGTGTGTACGAGGATTTGAACGCATGCCCGGTATGGCGTGCACTGCGGTATAAGATCAGACGAGATGACCCTGGTGATGTTGAAGGTGAGCCCCCAGGAAGAGGGTTCCTGCGAAGGTGATGTGGTATGCTCCTATAATACCACGGTTGGAACGTCTGTTCAGAAACGAAGAGCATGCCAAGTTGATGCGATGGCACAAAGAGGACCGTAAGAAAGACGGGAAGTTGAGAGCACCCACTGACGGGTCACAGTGGAGAAAAATCGAGAGAAAGTACCGGGCTGAGTTTGCAGATGACCCAAGGAACATATGGTTTGGTGCAAGCGCGGATGGCATTAATCCTTTCGGGGAGCAGAACAGCAATCACAGCACCTGGCCCATCACTCTATGTATCTATAAGCTTCCTCCTTGGCTGTGCATGAAGTGGAAGTTCATTATGATGCCAGTGCTCATCCAAGGCCCTAAGCAACCCGGCAACGACATTGATGTGTATCTAAGGCCATTAGTTGAAGAACTTTTAGAGCTGTGGACTGGAAAAGGTGTACGTGTGTGGGATGAGCACAAACAAGAGGAATTCGACCTCCATGTGTTGCTGTTTGTAACCATCAACGCTTGGCCTGCTCTCAGTAACCTTTCAGGATAGACAAACAAGGGATACCACGCATGCACGCACTGTTTAGATGACACCGAAAGTATATACCTGGACAGATGCAGGAAGAATGTGTACCTGGGCCATCGTCGATTTCTTCTGACCAACCATCAATGTCGAAAGAAAGGCAAGCATTTCAAAGGTGAGGCAGATCACCGGAAGAAGCCCGTCATGCGTACCGGTGATCACATACTTGCTATGGTCAATGATTTACATGTAATCTTTGGAAAGGGTCCTGGCGGACTATCTGTTCGGAATGACGCCGAGGGACGCGCACCCATGTGGAAGAAGAAATCTATATTTTGGGACCTACCCTAATGGAAAGACCTAGAGGTCCGCTCTGATACGTCCATTTTGCATCATGCTTTTATATTGATATTTATTGCATTATGGGCTGTTATTACACATTATGGTACAATACTTATGCCTATTCTCTCTTATTTTACAAGGTTTACACAAAGAGGGAGAATGCTGGCAGCTGGAATTCTGGGCTGGGAAAGGAGCAAGTTGGAGATACCTATTCTGCACAACTCCAAAAGCCAAGAAACTCAACGGAGAATTATTTTGGAATATATAAAAGATACTGGGTAGGAAAAGTACCGGAGGGGACCTACCAGGAGGCCACAAGCCTGGTAGGCGCGCCCACCCCCCTAGGGCGCGCCTGGTGGGCTTGTGGGCCCCCTGCGGCTCCTCCGGCACCCCCTTCTGCTATGTGAACGTTTCGTCCTAGAAAAAAATCAAGAGAGAGCTTTCGGGAAGAACCTCCGCCGCCACGAGGCGGAACTTGAACAGAACCAATCTAGAGCTCCGGCAGGGCGATCCTGCCGGGGAAACTTCCCTCCCGAAGGGGGAAATCATTGCCATCGTCATCATCAACGCTCCTCTCATCGGAGGGGACTCATCTCCATCAACATCTTCATCAGCACCATCTCATCTCCAAACCCTAGTTCATCTCTTGTATCCAATCTCCGTCTCACGACTCCGATTGGTACCTGTAAGGTTGCTAGTAGTGTTAATTACTCCTTGTAGTTGATGCTTGTTGGTTTACTTGGTGGAAGATCATATGTTCAGATCCTTAATCATATTTATTACCTCTCTGATCATGAACATAATTATGCTTTGTGAGTAGTTACGTTTGTTCCTGAGGACATGGGTTAAGTCTTGCTAATAGTAGTCATGTGAATTTGGTATTCATTCGATATTTTGATGTGTTGTATGTTGTCTCTCCTGTAGTGGTGTTATGTGAACGTCGACTACATGACACTTCACCATTATTTGGGCCTAGAGGAAGGCATTGGGAATTAATAAGTAGATGATGGGTTGCTAGAGTGACAGAAGCTTAAACCCTAGTTTATGCATTGCTTCGTAAGGGGCTGATTTGGATCCACTAGTTTATTGCTATGGTTAGACTTTGTCTTAATACTTTGTTCATAGTTGTGGATGCTTGCGAAGGGGGTTAATCATAAGTGGGAGGCTTGTCCAAGTAAGGGCAGCACCCAAGCACCAGTCCACCCACATACCAATATATCAAAGTAACGAACGCGAGTCATATGAACGTGATGAAACTAGCTTGACAGTAATTCCCATGTGTCCTCGAGAGCGCTTTACCTATTATAAGAGTTTGTTCCGGCTTGTCCCTTGCTACAAAAGGGATTGGGCCACTTGCTGCACTTTTTCTACTACCGTTACTTGTTACCCGTTACCAATTATCTTATCACAAAACTATCTGTTACCGCTACCTTCAGCACTTGCAGGAGCTACCTTACTGAAAACCGCTTATCATTTCCTTCTACTCCTTGTTGGGTTCGACACTCTTACTTATCGAAAGGACTACGATTGATCCCCTATACTTGTGGGTCATCAAGACTCTTTTTTGGCGCCGTTGCCGGGGAGTGAAGCGCCTTTGGTGAGTGGAATTTGGTAAGGTTGCTAGTAGTGTTAATTACTCCTTGTAGTTGATGCTTGTTGGTTTACTTGGTGGAAGATCATATGTTCAGATCCTTAATCATATTTATTACCTCTCTGATCATGAACATAATTATGCTTTGTGAGTAGTTACGTTTGTTCCAGAGGACATGGGTTAAGTCTTGCTAATAGTAGTCATGTGAATTTGGTATTCGTTCGATATTTTGATGTGTTGTATGTTGTCTCTCCTGTAGTGGTGTTATGTGAACGTTGACTACATGACACTTCACCATTATTTGGGCCTAGAGGAAGGCATTGGGAAGTAATAAGTAGATGATGGGTTGCTAGAGTGACAGAAGCTTAAACCCTAGTTTATGCGTTGCTTCGTAAGGGGCTGATTTGGATCCACTAGTTTATTGCTATGGTTAGACTTTGTCTTAATACTTTGTTCATAGTTGTGGATGCTTGCGAAGGGGGTTAATCATAAGTGGGAGGCTTGTCCAAGTAAGGGCAGCACCCAAGCACCGGTCCACCCACATACCAATATATCAAAGTAACGAACGCGAGTCATATGAACGTGATGAAACTAGCTTGACAGTAATTCCCATGTGTCCTCGGCAGCGCTTTACCTATTATAAGAGTTTGTTCCGGCTTGTCCCTTGCTACAAAAGGGATTGGGCCACTTGCTGCACTTTTGCTACTACCGTTACTTGTTACCCGTTACCAATTATCTTATCACAAAACTATCTGTTACCGCTACCTTCAGCACTTGCAGGAGCTACCTTACTGAAAACCGCTTATCATTTCCTTCTACTCCTCGTTGGGTTCGACACTCTTACTTATCGAAAGGACTACGATTGATCCCCTATACTTGTGGGTCATCAAGACTCTTTTTTGGCGCCGTTGCCGGGGAGTGAAGCGCCTTTGGTGAGTGGAATTTGGTAAGGTTGCTAGTAGTGTTAATTACTCCTTGTAGTTGATGCTTGTTGGTTTACTTGGTGGAAGATCATATGTTCAGATCCTTAATCATATTTATTACCTCTCTGATCATGAACATAATTATGCTTTGTGAGTAGTTACGTTTGTTCCAGAGGACATGGGTTAAGTCTTGCTAATAGTAGTCATGTGAATTTGGTATTCGTTCGATATTTTGATGTGTTGTATGTTGTCTCTCCTGTAGTGGTGTTATGTGAACGTCGACTACATGACACTTCACCATTATTTGGGCCTAGAGGAAGGCATTGGGAAGTAATAAGTAGATGATGGGTTGCTAGAGTGACAGAAGCTTAAACCCTAGTTTATGCGTTGCTTCGTAAGGGGCTGATTTGGATCCACTAGTTTATTGCTATGGTTAGACTTTGTCTTAATACTTTGTTCATAGTTGTGGATGCTTGCGAAGGGGGTTAATCATAAGTGGGAGGCTTGTCCAAGTAAGGGCAGCACCCAAGCACCGGTCCACCCACATACCAATATATCAAAGTAACGAACGCGAGTCATATGAACGTGATGAAACTAGCTTGACAGTAATTCCCATGTGTCCTCGGGAGCGCTTTACCTATTATAAGAGTTTGTTCCGGCTTGTCCCTTGCTACAAAAGGGATTGGGCCACTTGCTGCACTTTTGCTACTACCGTTACTTGTTACCCGTTACCAATTATCTTATCACAAAACTATCTGTTACCACTACCTTCAGCACTTGCAGGAGCTACCTTACTGAAAACCGCTTATCATTTCCTTCTACTCCTCATTGGGTTCGACACTCTTACTTATCGAAAGGACTACGATTGATCCCCTATACTTGTGGGTCATCAAGACTCTTTTTTGGCGCCGTTGCCGGGGAGTGAAGCGCCTTTGGTGAGTGGAATTTGGTAAGGTTGCTAGTAGTGTTAATTACTCCTTGTAGTTGATGCTTGTTGGTTTACTTGGTGGAAGATCATATGTTCAGATCCTTAATCATATTTATTACCTCTCTGATCATGAACATAATTATGCTTTGTGAGTAGTTACGTTTGTTCCAGAGGACATGGGTTAAGTCTTGCTAATAGTAGTCATGTGAATTTGGTATTCGTTCGATATTTTGATGTGTTGTATGTTGTCTCTCCTGTAGTGGTGTTATGTGAACGTCGACTACATGACACTTCACCATTATTTGGGCCTAGAGGAAGGCATTGGGAAGTAATAAGTAGATGATGGGTTGCTAGAGTGACAGAAGCTTAAACCCTAGTTTATGCGTTGCTTCGCAAGGGGCTGATTTGGATCCACTAGTTTATTGCTATGGTTAGACTTTGTCTTAATACTTTGTTCATAGTTGTGGATGCTTGCGAAGGGGGTTAATCATAAGTGGGAGGCTTGTCCAAGTAAGGGCAGCACCCAAGCACCGGTCCACCCACATACCAATATATCAAAGTAACGAACGCGAGTCATATGAACGTGATGAAACTAGCTTGACAGTAATTCCCATGTGTCCTCGGGAGCGCTTTACCTATTATAAGAGTTTGTTCCGGCTTGTCCCTTGCTACAAAAGGGATTGGGCCACTTGCTGCACTTTTGCTACTACCGTTACTTGTTACCCGTTACCAATTATCTTATCACAAAACTATCTGTTACCACTACCTTCAGCACTTGCAGGAGCTACCTTACTGAAAACCGCTTATCATTTCCTTCTACTCCTCGTTGGGTTCGACACTCTTACTTATCGAAAGGACTACGATTGATCCCCTATACTTGTGGGTCATCAAGACTCTTTTTTGGCGCCGTTGCCGGGGAGTGAAGCGCCTTTGGTGAGTGGAATTTGGTAAGGTTGCTAGTAGTGTTAATTACTCCTTATAGTTGATGCTTGTTGGTTTACTTGGTGGAAGATGATATGTTCAGATCCTTCATCATATTTATTACCTCTCTGATCAAGAACATAATTATGCTTTGTGAGTAGTTACGTTCGTTCCAGAGGACATGGGTTAAGTCTTGCTAACAATAGTCATGTGAATTTGGTATTCGTTCGATATTTTGATGTGTTGTATGTTGTCTCTCCTCAAGTGGAGTTATGTGAACGTTGACTACATGACACTTCACCATTATTTTAGACTAGAGGAAGGCATTGGGAAGTAATAAGTTGATGATGGGTTGCTAGAGTGACAGAAGCCTAAACCCTAGTTTATGCGTTGCTTCGCATGGGGCTGGTTTGGATCCACTAGTTTACTGCTATGGTTAGACTTTGTCTTAATACTTCGTTCGTAGTTGCGGATGCTAGCAAAGCGGGTTAATCATAAGTGGGAGGCTTGTCCAAGTAAGGGGGCTTCTACCGAAATCACGCTAGGGGGCTTCACCATTATGTGCATTCCTCCTTAGCCTTACCAACTGATTCCGGTTGTGATTGTGAAGCACCCAAGCACTGGTCTACCGAAAAACGTCCGATTGTGAAGCTATGTGCATTCCTCAATGCAATCTCTTAGAAGGTGATCGATCCAGAAATCATACCAAGGCTAAGGAGTGATGTGGCGCAATGTCTTGTCAGTTTTGAGCTGGTGTTCCCACCATCCTTCTTCAATATCATGATGCACGTCCTAGTTCATCTAGTCAACGAGATTGTCATTCTGGGCCCCGTATTTCTACACAATATGTTCCCCTTTGAGAGGTTCATGGGAGTCCTAAAGAAATATGTTCGTAACCGCGCTAGGCCAGAAGGAAGCATCTCCATGGGCCATCAAACAGAGGATGACATTGGATTTTGTGTTGACTTCATTCCTGCCTTCCTGGCCTTAATAAGATTGGTCTCCCTAAATGCGGTATGAGGGGAGACTGACTGGAAAAGGCACGCTTGGAGGGGACTCAATAATATGCAGGGACGGACATTCTTGGTCTCAAGCACACTACATAGTTCTACAGAACTCTACCTTGGTGACCCCGTATGTCGATGAACACAAGAATAGTATGCGCTCCAAACACCCGGAGCAGTGTGACGACTGGATTACATGTGAACACATCAGGACTTTCGGCAGTTGGTTGGAAACAAGTCTCAGAGGTGACAACACTGTTTGTGATGAGCTGTACTCGTTGTCCAGGGGATCATCTTCGACTATATTGACTTACAAAGGATACGAGATAACTGGGAATACATTTTACACGATCGCCCAAGATCAAAAGAGCACCAACCAAAACAGCGGTGTCTGCTTTGATGCAGTAACCGATGCAGTAACCAAGAGGGGGAAGGACACATATTATGGTTACATAGTGGACATATGGGAACTTGACTATGGACATGATTTTAAGGTCCCTTCGTTTAAGTGCTAATGGGTCAATCTGTCAGGAGGAGGGGTACAGGTAGACCCACAGTACAGAATGACAATAGTGGATCTGAACAATATTGGGTACAGAGACGAACCGTTCGTCCAAGCCAAAAACGTGGCACAGGTTTTCTATGTGAAGGACATGTCGACCAAACCGAGAAAAAGAAAAGATAAGGAAGCGAACACATCATACGATGAGCTAAAGCGCCACATAGTTCTTTCAGGAAAAAGAGACATCACGGGAGTGGAGGGCAAGACAGACATGTCCGAATATTATGAAAAGTTTCATGAAATTCCTCCTTTCAAAGTCAAGGCTGACCCAAGTAACCTGTTAAACGATGAAGATTATCCATGGTTACGGCGCAATAAGCAAATGACAGAAGCGAAGAAAAAGTGAAGACTTTCTCCCGAAATGAAATCCCTTTGTAACAGATGATCTTTCGTCCGATACCCTCATACTTCAAAAGAGATTGTTCGTTTTGTACACGAAGTGCATCCAGTTTTTGCCGTAACCATCTCAACTTTGTTGCACATGCTATGTGTGTGAAATGATGATACCATGCCAATTTTCAACCTTTTCGGAGTTCATTTGAAATGATTTTCAATTTCAGGGTCTTATAGCTCAAAAAAGAAGTAAATGCATGAAAAATAACAAATGAAGTCAGAAAGGGTTGAAAATTGGTGATTTTGCTTTGAATGGTGCATTTTGAATACACAGGAAGTCTGGAGTTCAAATAAGTGTTGGGGAACGTAGTAATTTCAAAAAATTTCCTACGCACACGCAAGATCATGGTGATGCACAGCAACGAGAGGGGAGAGTGTTGTCTACGTACCAACGCAGACCGACTGCGGAAGCGATCACACAACGTAGAGGAAGTAGTCGTACGTCTTCTTCCCGATCCGACCGATCCAAGCACCGTTACTCCGGCACCTCCGAGTTCTTAGCACACGTTCAGCTCGATGACGATCCTCGGGCTCCGATCCAGCAAAGCGTCGAGGAAGAGTTCCGTCAGCACGACGGTGTGGTGACGATCTTGATGTACTACCGACGCAGGGCTTCGCCTAAGCACTACAACGGAATGATCGAGGTGGAATTTGGTGGCAGGGGGCACCGCACACGGCTAAGGAACGATCTCAAGGATCAACTTGTGTGTCTATGGGGTGCCCCCTGCCCCCGTATATAAAGGAGCAAGGGGAGGAGGCGGCCGGCCAAGGTGTGGCGCGCCAAGGGGAGTCCTACTCCCATCGGGAGTAGGACTCCTAGTTGGACTAGGAGAGAAGGGGGAGAATAGGAGGAAGAGAGGAAGGAAAGGGGGGAGTGCCGGCCCCCCTTCCCTTGTCCTATTAGGACTAGGAAGGGGAGGGGCGCGCGGCCACCTCTTGCCTCCTCTCCTCTTCTCCCTTAAGGCCCATGTTGGTCCAATAACCCCTCGGGGGGTTCCGGTAACCCCCCCAGTACTCCGGTAAAATGCCGATTTCACCCGGAACAATTCCGATGTCCAAATATAGGCTTCCAATATATCAATCTTTATGTCTCGACCATTTCGAGACTCCTCGTCATGTCCGTGATCACATCCGGGACTCCGAACAACCTTCGGTACATCAAAATGCATAAACTCATAATAACTGTCATCGTAACGTTAAGCGTGCGGACCCTACGGTTCGAGAACAATGTAGACATGACCGAGACACGTCTCCGGTCAATAACCAATAGCGGGACCTGGATTCCCATATTGGCTCCTACATATTCTACGAAGATCTTTATCGGTCAGACCGCATAACAACATACGTTGTTCCCTTTGTCATCGGTATGTTACTTGCCCGAGATTCGATCGTCGGTATCCAATACCTAGTTCAATCTCGTTACCGGCAAGTCTCTTTACTCGTTCCGTAATACATCATCTCACAACTAACATATTAGTTGCAGTGCTTGCAAGGCTTATGTGATGTGCATTACCGAGAGGGCCCAGAGATACCTCTCCGACACTCGGAGTGACAAACCCTAATCTCGAAATACGCCAACCCAACATCTACCATTGGAGACACCTGTAGTACTCCTTTATAATCACCCAGTTACGTTGTGACGTTTGGTAGTACCCAAAGTATTCCTCCGGTAAATGGGAGTTGCATAATCTCATAGTTATAGGAACATGTATAAGTCATGAAGAAAGCAATAGCAACATACTAAACGATCGGGTGCCAAGCTAATGGAATGGGTCATGTCAATCAGATCATTCAACTAATGATGTGACCTCGTTAATCAAATAACAACTCTTTGTTCATGGTTAGGAAACATAACCATCTTTGATTAACGAGCTAGTCAAGTAGAGGCATACTAGTGACACTCTGTTGGTCTATGTATTCACACATGTATTATGTTTCCGGTTAATACAATTCTAGCATGAATAATAAACATTTATCATGATATAAGGAAATAAATAATAACTTTATTATTGCCTCTAGGGCATATTTCCTTCAGTCTCCCACTTGCACTAGAGTCAATAATCTAGATTACATCACCATGTGATTAACATCGATAGTTCACATCATCATGTGATTAACACCCATAGTTCACATCACCATGTGACCAACACCCAAAGGGTTTACTAGATTCAGTAATCTAGTTCACATCGCTATGTGATTAACACCCAAAGAGTACTAAGGTGTGATCATGTTTTGCTTGTGAGAGAATCTTAGTCAACGGGTCTGCCACATTCAGATCCACATGTATTTTGCAAATTTCTATGTCAACAATGCTCTGCATGGAGCTACTCTAGCTAATTGCTCCCACTTTCAATATGTATCTAGACCGAGACTTAGAGTCATCTAGATTAGTGTCAAAACTTGCATCGGCGTAACCCTTTACGACGAACCTTTTTATCACGTCCATAATCGAGAAACATATCCTTATTTCACTAAGGATAATTCTGACCGCTGTCCAGTGATCTACTCCTAGATCACTATTGTACTCCCTTGCCAAATCAGTGCAGGGTATACAATAGATCTGGTATACAGCATGACATACTTTATAGAATCTATGGCCAAGGCATAGGGAATGACTTTCATTCTCTTTCTATCTTCTGCCGTGGTCGGGCTTTGAGTCTTACTCAACTTCACACCTTATAATACAGGCAAGAACTCTTTCTTTGACTGCTCCATTTTGAACTACTTCAAAATCTTGTCAAGGTATGTACTCATTGAAAAAACTTATCAAGCGTCTTGATCTATCTCTATAGATCTTGAAGCTCAATATGTAAGCAGCTTCACCGAAGTCTTTCTTTGAAAAACTCCTTTCAAACACTCCTTTATGCTTTACAGAATAATTCTACATTATTTCCGATCAACAATATGTCATTCACATATACTTATCAGAAATGTTGTAGTGCTCTCACTCACTTTCTTGTAAATACAGGCTTCACCGCAAGTCTGTATAAAACTGTATGCTTTGATCAACTCATCAAAGCGTATATTCCAACTCCGAGATGCTTGCACCAGTCCACAGATGGATCGCTGGAGCTTGCACATTTTGTTAGCACCTTTCTGATTTACAAAACCTTCTATTGCATCATATACAACTCTTCTTTAATAAATCCATTAAGGAATGCAGTTTTGTTTATCCATTTGCCAGATTTCATAAAATGCGGCAATTACTAACATGATTCGGACAGACTCAAGCATAGATACGAGTGAGAAGCTCTCATTGTAGTCAACACCTTGAATTTGTCGAAAACCTTTTGCGACAATTCTAGCTTTGTAGATAGTAACACTACTATCAGCGTCCGTCTTCCTCTTGAAGATCCATTTATTCTCAATTGCCTGCCGATCATCGGGCAAGTCAACCAAAGTCCAAACTTTGTTCTCATACATGGATCATATCTCAGATTTCATGGCCTCAAACCATTTCGCGGAATCTGGGCTCATCATCGCTTCCTCATAGTTCGTAGGTTCGTCATGGTCAAGTAACATGACCTCCAGAACAGGATTACCGTACCACTCTGGTGCGGATCTCACTCTGGTTTACCTACGAGATTCGGTAGTAACTTGATCTGAAGTTACATGATCATCATCATTAGCTTCCTCACTAATTGGTGTAGTAGTCACAAGAACAGATTTTTGTGATGAACTACTTTCCAATAAGGTAGAAGGTACAATTACCTTATCAAGTTTTCTACTTTCCTCCCACTCACTTCTTTCGAGAGAAACTCCTTCTCTAGAAAGGATCCATTCTTAGCAACGAATGTCTTGCCTTCGGATCTGTGATAGAAGGTGTACCCAACAGTTTCCTTTGGGTATCCTATGAAGACATATTTCTCCGATTTGGGTTTGAGCTTATCAGGATGAAACTTTTTCTCATAAGCATCGCAACTCCAAACTTTAAGAAACGACAGCTTAGGTTTCTTGCCAAACCATAGTTCACACGGTGTCGTCTCAACGGATTTAGATGGTGCCCTATTTAACCTGAATGCAGATGTCTCTAATGCATAACCCCAAAACGATAGTGGTAGATCTGTAAGATACATCATAGATTGCACTATATCCAATAAAGTACAGTTATGACGTTCGGACACACCATCATGCTGTGGTGTTCCATGTGGCATGAGTTTGTGAAACTATTCCACATTGTTTTAATTGAAGACCAAACTCGTAACTCAAATATTTGTCTCCGCGATCAGATCGTAGAAACTTTATTTTCTTGTCACGATGATTTTTCACTTCACTCTGAAATTCTTTGAACTTTTCAAATGTTTCAGACTTATGTTTCATTAAGTAGATATACTCATATCTGCTCAAATCATCTGTGAAGATCAGAAAATAATGATACCTGTCATGAGCCTCAATACTCATCGGACCACATACATCAGTATGTATGATTTCCAACAAATCTTTGCTCGCTCCATTGTTCCGAAGAACAGAGTCTTAGTCATCTTGCCCATGAGGCATGGTTCGCAAGCATCAAGTGATTCATAATCAAGTGATTCCGAAAGCCCATCAGCATGGAGTTTCTTCATGCGCTTTATACCAATATGACCTAAACGGCAGTGCCACAAATAAGTCGCACTATCATTATTAACTTTGCATCTTTTTGTTTCAATATTATGAATATGTGTATCACTACGATCGAGATCCAACAAACTTGTTTCATTGGGTGTATGACCATCGAAGGTTTTATTCATGTAAACAGAACAACAATTATTCTCTGATTTTAATGAATAACCGTATTGCAATAAACATGATAAAATCATATTCATGCTCAACGCAAAAACCAAATAACACTTATTTAAGTTCAACACTAATCCCGAAAGTATAGGGGAGTGTGCGATGATAATCATATCAATCTTGGAACTATTTCCAACACATATCGTCACTTCACCCTTAACTAGTCTCTGTTTATTCTGCAACTCCTGTTTCGAGTTACTACTCTTAGCAACTGAACCAATATCAAATACGGAGGGGTTGCTATAAACACTAGTAAAGCACACATCAATAACATGTATATCAAATATACTTTTGTTCACTTTGCCATCCTTCTTATCCGCCAAATACTTGGGGTAGTTCCGCTTCCAGTGACCAGTCCCTTTGCAGTAGAAGCACTTAGTCTCAGGCTTAGGATCAGACTTGGGCTTCTTCACTTGAGCAGCAACTTGCTTGCCGTTCTTCTTGAAGTTCCCCTTCTTCCCTTTGCCCTTTTCTTGAAACTAGTGGTCTTGTCAACCATCAACACTTGATGTTTTTCTTGATTTCTACCTTCGTTGATTTCAGCATCACGAAGAGCTTGGGAGTTGTTTCCGTTATCCCTTGCATATTATAGTTCATCACGAAGTTCTACTAACTTGGTGATGGTGACTAGAGAATTCTGTCAATCACTATCTTATCTGGAAGATTAACTCCCACTAGATTCAAGCGATTGTAGTACCCAGACAATCTGAGCACATGCTCACTAGTTGAGCGATTCTCCTCCATCTTTTAGCTATAGAACTTGTTGGAGACTTCATATCTCTCAACTCGGGTATTTGCTTGAAATATTAACTTCAACTCCTGGAACATCTCATATGGTCCATGACGTTCAAAACGTCTTTGAAGTCCCGATTCTAAGCCATTAAGCATGGTGCACTAAACTATCAAGTAGTCATCATATTGAGCTAGCCAAACGTTCATAACGTCTGCATCTGCTCCTTCAATAGGTCTTTCACCTAGCGGTGCATCAAGGACATAATTCTTCTGTGCAGCAATGAGGATAAACCTCAGATCACGGATCCAATCCGCATCTTTGCTACTAACATCTTTCAACACAATTTTCTCTAGGAACATATCAAAATAAACACAGGGAAGCAACAACGCGAGCTATTGATCTACAACATAATTTGCAAAATACTACCAGGACTAAGTTCATGATAAATTTAAGTTCAATTTAATCATATTACTTAAGAACTCCCACTTAGATAGACATCCCTCTAATCCTCTAAGTGATCACGTGATCCAAATCAACTAAACCATAACCGATCATCACGTGAGATGGAGTAGTTTTCAATGGTGAACATCGTCATGTTGATCATATCTACTATATGATTCACGCTTGACCTTTCGGTCTCTGTGTTCCGAGGCCATATCTGCATATGCTAGGCTCGTCAAGTTTAACCTGAGTATTCTGCGTGTGCAAAACTGGCTTGCACCCGTTGTAGATGGACCTAGAGCTTATCACACCCGATCATCACGTGGTGTCTGGGCACGACGAACTTTGGCAACGGTGCATACTCAGGGAGAACACTTCTTGATAATTTAGTGAGAGATCATCTTATAATGCTACCGTCAATCAAAGCAAGATAAGATGCATAAAAAGATAAACATCACATGCAATCAATATAAGTGATATGATATGGCCATCATCATCTTGTGCTTGTGATCTCCATCTCCGAAGCACCGTCATGATCACCATCGTCACCGGCACGACACCTTGATCTCCATCGTAGCATCGTTGTCGTCTCGCCAATCTTATGCTTCCACGACTATCACTACCGCTTAGTAATAAAGTAAAGCATTACATCGCGATTGCATTGCATACAATAAAGCGACAACCATATGGCTCCTGCCAGTTGCCGATAACTTGGTTACAAAACATGATCATCTCATACAATAAAATCAGCATCATGCCTTGACCATATCACATCACAACATGCCCTGCAAAAACAAGTTAGACGTCCTCTACTTTGTTGTTGCAAGTTTTACGTGGCTGCTACGGGCTTAAGCAAGAACTCATCTTCACCTATGCATCAAAACCACAATGATAGTTTGTCAAATAGACTCCGTTTTAACCTTCTCAAGGACCGGGCGTAGCCACACTTGGTTCAACTAAAGTTGGAGAGACAGTCGCCCGCAAGCCATCTATGTGCAAAGCACGTCGAGGGAACCGGTCTCACGTAAGCGTACGCGTAAGGTTGGTCCGGGTCGTCTCGTCCAACAATACCGCCGAACCAAAGTATGACATGCTGGTAGGCAGTATGATTTGTATCGCCCACAACTCACTTGTGTTCTACTCGTGCAAATAACATCAAACCATAAAACCTGGCTCTGATACCACTGTTGGGGAACGTAGTAATTTCAAAAAAATTCCTACGCACACGCAAGATCATGGTGATGCACAGCAACGAGAGGGGAGAGTGTTGTCTACGTACCAACGCAGACCGACTGCGGAAGCGATCACACAACGTAGAGGAAGTAGTCGTACGTCTTCTTCCCGATCCAACCGATCCAAGCACCGTTACTCCGGCACCTCCGAGTTCTTAGCACACGTTCAGCTCGATGACGATCCTCGGGCTCCGATCCAGCAAAGCGTCGAGGAAGAGTTCCGTCAGCACGACGGCGTGGTGACGATCTTGATGTACTACCGACGCAGGGCTTCGCCTAAGCACTACAACGGAATGATCGAGGTGGAATTTGGTGGCAGGGGGCACCGCACACGGCTAAGGAACGATCTCAAGGATCAACTTGTGTGTCTATGGGGTGCCCCCTGCCCCCGTATATAAAGGAGCAAGGGGAGGAGGCGGCTGGCCAAGGTGTGGCGCGCCAAGGGGAGTCCTACTCCCATCGGGAGTAGGACTCCTAGTTGGACTAGGAGAGAAGGGGGAGAATAGGAGGAAGAGAGGAAGGAAAGGGGGGAGCGCCGGCCCCCCTTCCCTTGTCCTATTCGGACTAGGAAGGGGAGGGGCGCGCGGCCACCTCTTGCCTCCTCTCCTCTTCTCCCTTAAGGCCCATGTTGGTCCAATAACCCCCCGGGGGGTTCCGGTAACCCCCCCGGTACTCCGGTAAAATGCCGATTTCACCCGGAACAATTCCGATGTCCAAATATAGGCTTCCAATATATCAATCTTTATGTCTCGACCATTTCGAGACTCCTCGTCATGTCCGTGATCACATCCGGGACTCCGAACAACCTTCGGTACATCAAAATGCATAAACTCATAATAACTGTCATCGTAACGTTAAGCGTGCGGACCCTACGGTTCGAGAACAATGTAGACATGACCGAGACACGTCTCCGGTCAATAACCAATAGCGGGACCTGGATGCCCATATTGGCTCCTACATATTCTACGAAGATCTTTATCGGTCAGACCGCATAACAACATACGTTGTTCCCTTTGTCATCGGTATGTTACTTGCCCGAGATTCGATCGTCGGTATCCAATACCTAGTTCAATCTCGTTACCGGCAAGTCTCTTTACTCGTTCCGTAATACATCATCTCACAACTAACATATTAGTTGCAGTGCTTGCAAGGCTTATGTGATGTGCATTACCGAGAGGGCCCAGAGATACCTCTCCGACACTCGGAGTGACAAACCCTAATCTCGAAATACGCCAACCCAACATCTACCATTGGAGACACCCGTAGTACTCCTTTATAATCACCCAGTTACGTTGTGACGTTTGGTAGTACCCAAAGTATTCCTCCGGTAAACGGGAGTTGCATAATCTCATAGTTATAGGAACATGTATAAGTCATGAAGAAAGCAATAGCAACATACTAAACGATCGGGTGCTAAGCTAATGGAATGGGTCATGTCAAGCAGATCATTCAACTAATGATGTGACCTCGTTAATCAAATAACAACTCTTTGTTCATGGTTAGGAAACATAACCATCTTTGATTAACGAGCTAGTCAAGTAGAGGCATACTAGTGACACTCTGTTGGTCTATGTATTCACACATGTATTATGTTTCCGGTTAATACAATTCTAGCATGAATAATAAACATTTATCATGATATAAGGAAATAAATAATAACTTTATTATTGCCTCTAGGGCATATTTCCTTCAATAAGTTCAAAAAAATGAAATCCCTTTGTAACAGATAAGCTTTCGTCTGAAACCCTGATACTTCGAAGGAGTAATAACTTTATTATTGCCTCTACGACCTGTGAGCGGGGCTACTCTAAAAAACAATTTCAAGTGCGTAAGCAATAATATTCACAATTTTATTTTATTACCATCATTTGTGTTGAGTTTCATTCATTCATATATATATATATATGTGTGTGTGTGTGTGTATGTATGTATGTATTGACCCCCTTCTTTAAATGAGATGTTTCAGATGCGAGATGAACTCCTATCACAATATCGCATGCGAGGAATTCAAGAGGAATTGGCGGGATTCTTTGTTCAACACATGATCAGTACAGACGGAGAATACCATGTGGAACTTGATTACAGATGTTAGTGGAATATATTTTGTAAGAGATCTTATATTGTATATATGTAGCCAGCAGCGTCGGATAGATCTCTCGGAGAAGGAGAGGTCGATGATATCGCTTCTCTCTGTATGCATATGTTCATGAAGATCTTCTGTACTTAATGGTTTCCTTCATTTGCTTACTAACTAGCTAGCGTGTCGAGTCCTCTCTATACGTATAGTACGTAGCGTCGACCAAGCATGAAGATAAGAGAGGACACTTCTCTCTATTAATTAGCTAGCTAACAAAATATATGAAACACCTAAATTAACCCTAAAAAACCCCCCCAAACCCCCCCCCCCTCCAGAAAAAAAACAAAAACCCTAGCCTGTGAACTGCTGACGCGTGGTAGCTTATTGGTCCCGGTTGGTACTACTAACCGGGACAAAAGCCCCCCCCCTGCTAGGGCAAGCCGCAGCTGCCACGTGGAGCACATTCTGTCCCGGTTCCTGATTGAACTGGGACTAAAGGTTCTGGGCATTAGTACCGACCTATTAGTCCCGGTTCAGGAACCGGGACAAATGGGCCTTATGAACCAGGACAAATGGCCCTTTTTCTACTACTGGTCTATCAGTGGGAGCCAGAGGAGCTCGACCAGCAGTGGTATCCTGATTACACTCTGGAGTATCCCGGAGCTGGTTAGTTCCCACCTTGGGAGTAGACCAAGTTAGGCCAAAAGCCAAAGCTTGGGGGAGTACGTGTATCTCACCGACCTTACATTCATGTTCACACAGTCATCTTGATAGTCGGTGATCACACTCTTTCATTGTATCATCCATGCTAGTTTATTTATTTTCTCGCATTCTCCTTGTGTGTTTGATTTAAATTGATAAAAACCAAAAAAATAAAAATGAGAAAACCCAAAAATATTAGTTGTAGCTTTACATTCCAGCATGCTTAGTAGTAGTAACTAAAAGGAAAACCCAAAAAGATTTCTCATTCTTTTTATGCTTGTTGGGAGCTTTCCCGTGTAAATAGTTTTCCTTTTCTTTGGGTAGAGGAAGAAGACTTTGATTAAAATGATTAGTGGCTCTATCATGCATTATTGTTCATCCATCAAAGAGCCCATGTTATTTTGTCTTCTCCCCTGAGTTGCTTGCAGATTCCAGCTTAGTCCAATGCACGAACACTCTTATTATTATTCACATCGTTCGGTTGTGCAAGTGAAAGGCAATTATGACGATATATGATGAAGTGACTGAGACGGAAAAGCTGGTATGAACTCGACCTATTTCGTTTTTGTAAATATGACTAGCTCATCGTTCTGAATTCAGCCTGTTATGGGAGAAACATGTTTGCAATGAACACTTAGATATCATAGTTTCTTATGCCATGTTTAATTCGCTAGGAGTTTATAATGGTTTGTCTTGGATGCCAACATGAACTTTAAAATGATTGTGATGTAGTATGATAGGATGGTATCCTCCTTTGAATGATTCAAGTGGCTTGACTTGGCACATGTTCACGCATGTAGTTGAAACAAAATCAACATAGCCTCCACGATATTTATGTTCATGGTGATTTATATCCTACTCATGCTTGCACTCAATGTTGGTTAATCTCAATGCATGTTTATGACTGTTGTCTCTCTCTAGCTGGTCGCTTCCCAGTCTTTTGCTAGCCTTCACTTGTACTAAGAGGGAATACTACTTGTGCATCCACTTCCATAAACCCAAAGTTGTTCCATATGAGTCCACCATACCTTCCTATATGCGGCATTCACCTGTCGTTCCAAAGTAAATTTGCATGTGCCATCCTCTAAACCTTCAAATAATTATTCTGTTTTGTATGCTTGAACCGCTCATGTTGTAAAGAGGGGCAGTCAGTATCTTCCATGCTAGGCGTGTTATCCTCTACATGTGTTTATTCACGGTCATTCACGAGAAAGGGGCCGGTGATCGGAATGCCCAGTTCCATGCTTAGATCGAAAAAATTATAAATTCAAACAAAGCTCCCCCTAGATTGTTGTTAGTATGGACGGCACCCGAGGATTTGGCTAGCCGTGGAGTGTGATTGATTGGTGGATGGGGAGTCAAAACTTTACTATTTTGTTTGGGTACCACCTACAATATGTGTAGCATGGAAGATACTGAAAACTCTTGGTCATAGGTTGACATTGAAAACATACCGCTCAAAATTATTTCATCTCTGTTTAAAAGCTTGAGCTCTGGCACCTCTGCAAATCAATGCTTCCCTCTGCGAAGGGCCTATCTATTTACTTTTCTGTTGAGTCATCCTCTTCTTATAAAAAGCACCAATTAGAGAGCACCACCGTCATTTGTATGCTTTGTTATTAATTGATATTGAGTATGACTGTGACTGGATCTTCTTTGCCATGAATTACAATTTCCAGTCAGCCCTTGTTCTTCAGAGGTGCTCTGCATTTATATTTTGCGGTTCCAGAAAGGGCTAGCGAGATACCACTCCTTTATATTATATCATGATTGTTTTGATTGAAGTGTTGACATTTGAAACTTATTATTATTGCTCGCTAGTTGATTATGTCATTGATATGAGTACACCATGAGACCTAAAAGCTATTGCTTACGTGGTTAGCCTATGATCTTGCTGAAAATCTGAATATGAGTTAGACATAATTACAACAACAAGATCAAACAGAGTTCGTAAAAGTTTTTCTTTGTCTCTTTCAGTTTGTCAACTGAATTGCTTGAGGACAAGCAAGGCTTTAAGCTTGGGGGAGTTGATACGTCTCCAATGTATCTACTTTTCCAAACTCTTTTGCCCTTGTTTTGGACTCTAATTTGCATGATTTGAATGGAACTAACCCGGACTGACGCCGTTTTCACCAGAATTGCCATGGTGTTGTTTTGTGCAGAAATAAAAGTTCTCCGAATGACCTGGAAACTTGCGAGGATTTTTTGTGGAATATATAAAAAATACTAGAGGAAGAATTACCCGAAGATACAAAGCCAGGAGCCCACAAGCCAAGGAGGCGCCCCCTAGGGCGCGACTGGTAGGCTTGTGGGGCCCTCGTGGCCCCGCAGCCTCCCTCTCCAACTCCATATAGCCTCTTTCATCCAGAAAAAATCAGAGAGAGGAGTTCATCATGTTTCACGATATGAAGCCGCCGCCACCGCCTGTTCTTCCCCGGGAGGGCAGATCTGGAATCCGTTCTGGGCTTCGGAGAGGGGAAATCGATGCCGTCGTCATCATCAACCATCCTCCATCGCCAATTCCATGATGCTCTCCATCATTCGTGAGTAATCTCATCATAGGCTTGCTGGACGGTGATGGGTTGGATGAGATCTATCATGTAATCGAGTTAGTTTTGATGGGGTTTGATCCCTAGTATCCACTATGTTCTGAGATTGATGTTGCTATGACTTTGCTATGCTTAATGCTTGTCACTAGGGCCCGAGTGCCATGATTTCAGACTTGAACCTATTATGTTTTCATGAATATAAGTGTGTTCTTGATCCTATCTTGCAAGTTGTAGTCACCTACTATGTCTTATGACCCGGCAACCCCGAAGTGACAATAGCCGGAACCACTCCCGAAGATGACCATAGTTTGAGGAGTTCATGTATTCACCATGTGTTAATGCTTTGTTCCGGTACTCTATTAAAAGGAGACCTTAATATCCCTTAGTTTCCAATAGGACCCTGCTGCCACGGAAGGGATGGACAAAAGATGTCATGCAAGTTCTTTTCCCTAAGCATGTATGACTATATAGGGAATACATGCCTACATTACATTGATGAACTAGAGCTAGTTACATATCACCCTGCGTTATAACCGTCACATGATGAATATCATCCGACACAATTATCCATCGCTGATCCAATGCCTATGAGCTTTTCCCATACTGGTCGTTGCTAAGTTACTTTACCGCTACTGTTTTTACTTTTGCTACACAAATTACTACCGCTACTATCATCACTATTACCGTTACTATCATACCACTTTTGTTACTAAAGCTTTGCTGCAGATACTAAGTCTTTCAGGTGTGGTTGAATTGACAACTCAACTGCTAATACTCGAGAGTATTCTTTGGCTCCCCTTGAGTCGAATCAATAAATTTGGGTTGAATACTCTACCCTCGAAAACTGTTGCGACCCCCTATACTTGTGGGTTATCACTGTCTTATGAAGATATCGTGGAAGTTGAATCTGATACCATTGACGATATTATAGACCAATGTCCTCATAGAGCCTTCTAGACTACTTGTTGATTAATGCCCTTTGATGGGACACAAAGTGTGCCACAATATGTGATAGATGGTTTGGAGAAAGTACTAGAGATCTTTGATGAATAAAGCCTTAGGCACATCATTCTCGTGCTGAACAGGACGCCGAATCATCATTGTGAGCATTTGCGTCACATTTGGCTCTGGTTTCTTGAAGATGCTCTCCACTTCACGGTTATAAGCTTCACAACCTTCATTATAAAGATCCCCAGGCTTGGGCAGCTTTGTGAGCTCGAGAAGCTCTTGAGCATCAGCTTCATGATGGACATCGCCAATCATCCAGTTTAGCTTCCAAGTCTTGGGATCACCATTATATCTAGATATGTGAAGTGTGGCATAAAACTACAGACGAAGCTCTTCATTCCAGTGCTCTTTGTCAGTGATAAAGGGAAGAATCCCAACATCACGAAGACAATCAAGGGCTTCATCCAGGAACGGCAGCTCAGTCATGGCATCTGGATTCAGAAACTTGTGCGGATGAATTTTGTCTTGGTTATACAGCACACAGGTGTAATAGCTTCTTTGTTGATGGCTCCATAATCTATCCAAAGATATTCTTGGCTTGGCATAGGTGTTCTTGGAGCAATCAAAGAATGTGTTGTCCTTTCTGAAGCTATTGACATTGAAAATATTCTCTCCTACCACAATACCACGAAGACGAGGCAGTCTCGGGATTGGCTTCTGAACACTTGGCCGGTTGTGGATGTTGAATTCATACATGGGGCCAAACTGTTCTGGGGTTGTCGAGGTTGGCCATTTGACTGGAACAAGTGTTCCTTCTTTGTCATATGCCAGGCACAGATTAGCTTCAGGCACTACACTGTCTTCCGAAGCTTGTATTTTAGCAATGGCTTCACTTGGCTGGACAGGTGCAGGCTCCACATTGGCTTCAGGAGCACTTGTGTCTTGGGCAGGTTGAGGTGGATCAACATTTTCTGTGGCTTGAGTGGGTAGCTCAGAGGCCAGATTAACTTTCTCAGTGGCGGGAGTAGGCTGCTTAGAGGCCAAATCAACTTCAGGTGCCAGCGGCACAATCATTTCAACATCTTTGACGATTTTCTCTTCGGCTGATGCAGCCGGAATCTCTTCACTAGCACAAGCCTCTTGCTCAGGTTGTTCTTCTTGTAACGCAGGGGGAATATCTTTAGACTGATTGGCTTTAGTGTGAGGAGGAACATCTTCTTGCACAACCACATTTGAGTCAGTGGTGTGGGTCTGTGCAGATTCTTGGGAAGTGGATGACAACTTTGGGCCACGGCGAAGCCTTTTGAGAATAGGCGATGCCTTTAGAGACGATGTGTCGAACTCCATGGCTTCACGAGTTTCTTGCTGTGGTGGATCATTCATCACAGAATCCCTTGGCGGCGTGTGAGGCACCACTTCTCCTTTGTCGATTGGCATCAATGGACGACCAATACTTATCTGTTCACTGGTCTCTTGAACAGGCGATGATACCATGTTCTCGAGAGGAGGAAGGGATGCATCATCTTGCATATTGGCTTTAGCACTAATGTCTTCAGCTGCGATGTTGTCAACAACTGGAATAGCTTCAGTATCAGGAGCCTCTATGGTAGCAGACTCATGTACGATCATTCGCTTCTCGGTGTTCTCTTGAGCAGGGGGAGCAACTGAGATAGGCTCCACAAGAAGGGGATCATTTTGAGCAGGTGGAACAGTGTCATCCTTCTTCTTGTTTGACGCCTTTGAAGATTTTTTCTTCAGGCGCTTTTCAGGTCTGACATCAGCAGAGGCTTCAGAGGTTTTTCTCTTTCTGGCTTTGGACTCAGCTTGCTGTGTTTTCTTCCTTTCTGTTGCAAGCTTGAACGCTGACGGCTTGGAGCCAGTCATACAAATGGGGAAGTGAATACTTGGTGTCTCAAGCATCGGCTTCTCAACAGTTGGTGTGGCATGTTTCTTCGTCTGCTTCCTGATGATTTGTGGATCTAGAGCAGCACGGCAAAGAGCTTGGCGCTTGAGGCCTTCATTGTGTGCTTGCACAGTTTTGGTGGCCGCCTTTTTGAGGCGCTTTCTGGCTTCTTTGGCTTCATCACGAAGCACTTGAAATTCTTCTCTCAGCTTGGCCATCATTTTCTTGTAGCCAATTACTTCTTCAGCAGTAAACTTGGCAACATGCTTTTTGAACAATTCTCTCTCATAGTGGATCTTGTTCTTCTTATCACGAACCTTTTGCACAATGACGAGCTCCTGATCAATGAAACCTTGGAAGGTAACACTGATGCCAATAGGCAGCTGCAGATCTCCAATTGAGATGCTTGGGTCTTGAAACCACTCATCTATGAAGTTGTTCAGAATATCAAGGTCGAACAGAGGCAAGTCCTTGAAGATATCAGCTTCTTCTTGCTTGTTCTTGATGAGTAGCTCAAGTGCATCATCATCAAACTCATCATCAGACAGATTTATAATATCATCATCATCATTTTTTGTGCTTGTAGGCTTGGGGCCACGGCCAGCAGTCTTCTTCACTTTTGGAGAAAAGCGAAATAAGTCTTCAGATTGCACAATGTATTCAGGAGGTGCAGCAGTAGTTGATGGCTTCACTCTTGAAGCTTTTGGCGTAACATGCTTCTGTGAAGATTTACTTTCAGAAGCTTTGGAGGCTTTTGAAGCCTTTGTCTTTGTGACGACCTTGGGGGAGGGAGGAGCATCATCTTAAGCTTCAAGAGCTTCTTCTTCTTCAGCCTCTTCTTCGTCATCAGAATTTGAATGAAGGGCTTCAAGGTGATCAATATAGGCCTGGAGAGATCCCCATGGACCTTTCAGATTTGGCTCTGGAAGCCTGTCACCATTAGGTTTTGCCTTCTTTGGGCCAGGGTTGAAGATAACCCCGTTGATGGAAATATGCCCTAGAGGCAATAATAAAGTTGTTATTTATATTTCCTTATATCGTGATAAATACTTATTATTCATGCTAGAATTGTATTAACCGGAAACTTGATACATGTGTGAATACATAAGACAAAGTAGTCCCTCATATGCCTCCACTAGACTAGCTTGTTTATCAAAGATGGTCGGGTTTCCAAACCATAGACATGTGTTGTCATTTGATAAACGGGATCACATCATTAGGAGAATGATGTGATTGACAAAGACCCACTCCGTAGCTTAGTATAGAGATCGTTTTAGTTTTATTGCTGTTGCTATGTTCGTAACTTATACATGTTCCTCAGACTATGAGATTATGCAACTACCAATTGCCGGAGGAACACTTAGTGTGCTATCAAATGTCACAACGTAACTGAGTGATTATAAAGATGCTCTACAGGTGTCTCCGATGGTGATAGGTGAGTTGGCATGAATAGATAGTATGATTTGTCACTCCGATTGTCGGAGAGGTATCTCTGGGCCCACTCGGTAATGATCATCACTATAAGCCTTGCAAGCAGTATGACTAAAGAGTTAGTTACGGAATGATGCATTACGGAACTAGTAAAGAGACTTGCCGGTGACGAGATTGAACTAGGTATGGAGATACCGACGATCGAATCTCGGGCATGTAACATACCGATGACAAAGGGAACAACGTATGTTGTTATGCGGTTTGACCGATAAGGATCTTCGTAGAATATGTAGGAGCCAATATGAGCATCTAGGTTCCGCTATTGGTTATTGACCAGAGACATGTCTCGGTCATGTCTACATAGTTCTCGAACCCGTAGGGTCCGCACGCTTAACGTTCAGTGACGATCGGCATTATGAGTTTATGAGTTTTGATGTACCGAAGGTTGTTCGGAGTTCCGGATGGGATCACGGACATGACGAGGAGTCTCAAAATGGTCGAGACATAAAGATCGATATATTGGACGACTATATTCGGATATCGGATGAGTTCCGGAGGAGTTTCGAATATTACGGGATTACCGAAGGGGTTACCGGAACCCCCTAGGGGAATATGGGCCTTATTGGGCCTTAGTGGGGAGAGAGGAGGGCCGGCCTAGGGCAGCCACGCGCTCCCCCCCAAGGGAGTCCGAATAGGACTAGGAGGGGGGCGCGCCCCTTTCCCTCTCTCTCTCCCACTCCTTCCTTCCCCCTCTTTTCCCCAAGTAGGAAACCTACTAGGAATCGGATTCCTAGTAGGAATCCCACAAGGGGTGCGCCCTAGGAGGGCCGGCCGGCCTCCCCCTCTCCTCCTTTATATACAGAGGGGGGGCACCCCTAGACACACAAGTTGATCTTGGAGATCATAGTTTTAGCCGTGTGCGGTGCCCCCTCCACCATAATGCACCTCGATTATATCGTAGCGGTGCTTAGCGAAGCCCTGCGTCGGTAGCAACATCATCACCGTCACCACGCCGTCGTGCTGACGGAACTCTCCCTCGGCCTCAACTGGATCAAGAGTACGAGGGACGTCCCCGAGCTGAACGTGTGCAGATCACGGAGGTGTCATGCTTTCGGTGCTAAGATCGGTTGATCGCGAAGAACATTCGACTACATCAACCGCGTCTCTTGACGCTTCCGCTTACGGTCTACGAGGGTACGTAGACAACACTCTCCCCTCTCGTTGCTGTGCATCACCATGATCTTGCATGTGCGTAGAATTTTTTTTAAAATTACTGCGTTTCCCAATAGTGGCATCCGAGCCTGGTTTATGCGTAGATGTTGCATGCATGAGTAGAACACAAGTGAGTTGTGGGCAATACAAGTCATACTGCTTACCAGCATGTCATACTTTGATTCCACGGTATTGTTGGATGAAGCGGCCTGGACCGACATTACGCGTACGCTTACGCGAGACTGGTTCTACCGACGTGCTTTGCACACAGGTGGCCGGCAGGTGTCAGTTTCTCCAACTTTAGTTGAATCGAGTGTGGCTACGCCCGGTCCTTGCGAAGGTTAAAACAACACTAACTTGACGATCTATCATTGTGGTTTTGATGCGTAGGTAAGAACGGTTCTTGCTAGAAACCCGTAGCAGCCACGTAAAACTTGCAACAACAAAGTAGAGGACGTCTAACTTGTTTTTGCATGGTATGCCGTGATGTGATATGGTCAAGGCATGATGAGATATAAGTTGTTGTATGAGATGATCATGTTTTGTACTATACAATGACAGCCGGCAGGAGCCTTATGGTTGTCTCTTTATTGTATGAGATGCAAGCATGATGTAAATGCTTTACTTTATCGCTAAGCGGTAGCAATAGTTGTGGAAGCAAGAGGTGGTGAGACGAATACCCGACGACACGTTGATGAAGATCATGGTGTCGTGCTAATGTGACGATGGTGATCATGACGGTGCTTTGGAGATGGAGATCAAAGGCACAAGAAAATGATGACCATATCATATCACTTATATTGATTGCATGTGATGTTTATCCTTTATGCATCTTATTCTGCTTTGATTGACGGTAGCATTATAAGATGATCTCTCACTAAAATTTCAAGAAAGTGTTCTCCCTGAGTATGCACCGTTGAAAAGGTTCGTCGTGCCTAGACACCACATGATGATCGGGTGTGATAAGCTCTACGTTCAAATACAACGGGGTGCAAGCCAGTTTTGCACGTGCAGAATACTCAGGTTAGACTTGACGAGCCTAGCATATACAGATATGGCCTCAGAACACTGAGACCGAAAGGTCGAGCGTGAATCATATAGTAGATATGATCAACATGTTGATGTTCACCATTGAAACTACTCCATCTCACGTGATGATCGGACATGGTTGAGTTGATATGGATCACATGATTACTTACATGATTAGAGAGATGTCTATCTAAGTCGGAGTTCTTAAGTAATATGATTAATTGAACTTAAATTTATCATGAACTTAGTACCTGATAGTGTTTTTGCATGTCTATGTTGTTGTAGATCAATGGCCCGTGCTACTGTTCCTTTGAATTTTAATGCGTTCCTAGAGAAAGCTAAGTTGAAAGATGATGGTAGCAATTACACGGACTGGGTCCGTAACTTGAGGATTATCCTCATTGCTGCACAGAAGAATTGCGTCCTGGAAGCACCGCTAGGTGCTAGACCCGCTACAGATGCAGCACCAGATGTTGTGAACGTCTGGCAGAGCAAAGATGATGACTACTCTATAGTTCAGTGTGCCATGCTTTACGGCTTAAAACTGAGACTTTAACGACGTTTTGAATGTCATGGAGCATATGAGATTTTCCAGGAGTTGAAGTTAATATTTCAAGCAAATGCCCAGATTGAGATATATGAAGTCTCCAATAAGTTATACAACTGTAAAATGGAGGAGAACAGTTCTGTGAGTGAGCATATACTCAGAATGTCTGGCTACTATAATCACATGGCACAATTGGGAGTTGTTCTTCCCGATGAAGCTATCATAGACAGAGTTCTTCAATCACTGTCACCAAGCTATTAAGGCTTTGTGATGAACTATATTATGCAAGGCGTGAACAAAACTATTGCCGAGCTCTTCGCGATGCTGAAGCATGAGGAGGTAGAAATCAAGAAGGAGAATCAAGTGTTGATGGTCAATAAGACCACCAGTTTCAAGAAGGGCAAAGGGAAGAAGGGGAAATCCAAGAAGAACAGCAAGCTAGTTGCTGCTCAAGGGAAGAAACCCAAGTCTGGACCTAAGCCTGAGACTGAGTGCTTCCACTGCAAAGGGACTGGTCACTGGAAGCGGATCTGCCCCAAGTATTTGGCAGAGAAGAAGGATGGCAAAGTGAAAGTTATATTTGATATACATGTTATTGATGTGTTCCTTACTAAACCTCGTAGTAGCACCTGGGTATTTGATACGGGTTCTGTTGCTCACATTTGCAACTCGAAAAAGGAGCTGCGGAACAAGCGTAGATTGGCTAAGGACGAGGTGACGATGCGCGTGGGAAATGGTTCCAAAGTCGATGTGATCGCCGTCGGCATGCTACCTCTACATCTACCGTCGGGATTAGTTTTAGACCTAAATAATTGTTATTTGGTGCCTGCATTAAGCATGAACATTGTATCGGGAGCTTGTTTATTGCGAGACGGTTATTCATTTAAATCAGAGAATAATGGTTGTTCGATTTATATGAGTAATATCTTTTATGGTCATGCACCCTTGAGGAATGGTCTATTTTTGTTGAATCTCGATAGTAGTGATACACATGTTCATAATGTTGAAGCCAAAAGATGCAAAAGTTGATAATGATAGTGCAACTTATTTGTGGCACTGCCATTTAGGTCATATCGGTATAAAATGCATAAAGAAACTCCATTCTGATGGACTTTTGGAATCACTTGATTACGAATCATTTTGTGCTTGCGAACCATGCCTTATGGGAAAAATGACTAAAACTCCATTCTCAGGGACAATGGGGCGAGCAACATACTTGTTGGAAATAATACATACTGATGTATGCGGTCCGATGAGTGTTGACGCTCGCGGCGGTTATCGTTATTTTTTGACCTTCACAGATGATTTGAGCAGATATGGGTATATCTACTTAATGAAGCATAAGTCTGAAACATTTGAAAAGTTCAAAGAATTTCAGAGTGAAGTGGAAAATCATCATAACAAGAAAATAAAGTTTCTACAATCGGATCGTGGAGGAGAATATTTGAGTTGCGAGTTTCTTCATTTGAAGCAATGTGGAATAGTTTCACAACTCACGCCACCTGGAACACCACAGCGTAATGGTGTGTTCGAACATTGTAATCGTACTTTATTGGATATGGTGCGATCTATGATGTCTCTTACCGATTTACCGCTATCATTTTGGGGTTACGTTTTAGAGACGGCTGCATTCACGTTAAATAGGGCACCATCAAAATCCGTTGAGACGACACCATATGAGCTGTGGTTTGGCAAGAAACCCAAGTTATCATTTCTTAATGTTTGGGGCTGCGATGCTTATGTGAAAAAGCTTCAACCTGATAAGCTCGAACCCAAATCGGAGAAATGTGTCTTCATAGGATACCCAAAAGAGACTATTGAGTACACCTTCTATCACAGATCCGAAGGCAAGATATTCGTTGCTAACAATGGATCCTTTCTAGAGAAGGAGTTTCTCTCGAAAGAAATGAGTGAGAGGAAAGTGGAACTTGAAGAGGTAATTGTACCTTCTCCAGAATTGGAAAGTAGTACATCACAGAAAGTAGTTTCTGTGAATCCTACACCAGTTAGTGAGGAAGCTAATGATGATGATCATGGAACTTCAGATCAAGTGACTACTGAACTTTGTAGATCTACCAGAGTAAGATCCGCACCAGAGTCGTTCGGTAATCCTATTCTAGAAGTCATGTTACTAGACCATGATGAACCTACGAACTATGAGGAAGCGATGATGAGCCCAGATTCCGCAAAATGGCTTGAGACCATGAAATCTGAGATGGGATCCATGTATGAGAACAAAGTGTGGACTTTGGTTGACTTGCCTGTTGATCGGCAAGCAATAGAAAATAAATGGATTTTTAAGAGGAAGACTGACGCTGATGGTAATGTTACTGTCTACAAAGCTCAACTTGTTGCAAAGGGGTTTCGACAAGTTCAAGGGATTGACTATGATGAGACCTTCTCACCCGTAGCGATGCTTAAGTCCGTCCGAATCATGTTAGCAATTGCCGCATTTTATGATTATGAAATCTGGCAAATGTTTGTCAAAATTGCATTCCTTAATGGATACCTTAAAGAAGAGTTGTATATGATGCAACCAGAAGGTTTTGTCGATCCAAAAGGTGCTGAAAAAGTTTGCAAGCTCCAGTGATTCATCTATGGACTGGTGCAAGCATCTCGGAGTTGGAATGTACGGTTTGATGAGGTGATCAAAGTGTATGGGTTTATACAGACTTTTGGAGAAGCCTGTATTTACAAGAAAGTGAGTGGGAGCTCTGTAGCATTTCTGGTATTATATGTGGATGACATATTGTTGATCGGAAATGATACTGAATTTCTGGAAGGCATAAAGGGATACTTGAATAAGAATTTTTTAATGAAGGACCTCGGAGAAGCTGCTTATATATTAGGCATCAAGATCTATAGAGATAGATCAAGACGCTTAATTGGACTTTCACAAAGCACATACCTTGATAAGATTTTGAAGAAGTTCAAAATGGATCAGTTAAAGAAAGGGTTCTTGCCTGTTTTACAAGGTGTGAAATTGAGTAGGACTCAATGCCCGACCAGTGCAGAAGAGATAGAGAAAATGAAAGTCATTCCCTATGCATCAGCCATAGGTTCTATCATGTATGAAATGCTGTGTACCAGACCTGATGTGTACCTTACTATAAGTTTAGCAGGGAGGTACCAAAGTAATCCAGGAGTGGATCACTGGACAGCGGTCAAGAACATCCTGAAATACCTGAAAAGGACTAAGGATATGTTTATCGTTTATGGGGGTGACAAAGAGCTCGTCGTAAAGGGTTACATCGATGCAAACTTTGACACCGATCCGGGTGACTCTAAGTCATAAACCGGATACGTGTTTATATTGAACGGTGGAGCTGTAAATTGGTGCAGTTCAAAGCAAAGTGTCGTGGCGGGATCTACATGCGAAGCGGAGTACATAGCTGCTTCGGAAGCAGCTAATGAAGGAGACTGGATGAAGGAGTTCATATCCGATCTAGGTGTGATACCTAGTGCATCGGAACCAATGAGGATCTTTTGTGACAATACTGGAGCAATAGCCTTGGTGAAGGAATCCAGATTTCACAAAAGGACCAAACACATCAAGAGACGCTTCAATTCCATCCGTAATCAGGTCAAGGAGGAAGACATAGAGATCTGCAAGATACATACGGATCTGAATGTAGCAGACCTATTGACTAAGCCTCTTCCATGAGCAAAGACCTCAGGCCCACCCATTGAGCAATTTCCATGGGTATGCAACCAATTAATTCGGATTGGTGTCCCATAAAGGCTGCACATCACCATCTGACGGAACTGAGCTCCAGAATCCTCAGGTACAGTGATGGTGGCCATGGATTCAGAACCCCTGAAAGTCATATATCACCCCAACTGCCGGTCTTTTGCTGTAGTACATAACCCCGTTGCATTGTAATAGAGTACATCCAAAGTATCAAAATATAAGATACGGAGAGACATCGATTACTGGAATGGCATTGCATTTCTGCAAGATATTTAAGCATCCAAGGCAAGTGGAACACAAGGATGGAACAAACAGCCGAGCTACTTATGTCAATCTCCAAGTTAAAGAATATCGCAGTACAAACACTTGAGGGGAAAGGTATATACGTATGTGCATACCGTGAGGAATACAGCAGTGTTGTGAAAGAATGGTTGTCTGATGACCATGCAATTTCCAACTGGAGTTTTTCAGAAAAGTATAAAAGGAGCCGTCAACTCCCGCTAAAGAAGGGTATCCATGCAATTCCAACTGGAGTTTTTCAGGTAATTAAGCTGTCAGGGTTTTTGTAGAGTCAACACGTATATATCAAATTCAACACCCAAGCAATTTCCCTTCCAAAAAAAGTTGCTAATAATGAGTATCAAACAAGCACATGAGCACACTACCGTTAACTGCCCACGGTGATGTAACCTAGGCTGGGCTAGGCATCGCTGAGAAAAGCAAATTCCAAAGTCATTGCAGAGACCTCACTTATGAAACCCGGATAACGGAAGATGAGATGCATTCCGCTCAGTTGTTCTAGTGCATATATGTCAGGTACAGCAAAAACACTTGAATATTGAGGCATATAAAAGATTTACAATGACTTTTTTGTAAAAACAAAAATTTGAAACATAGGATCGAATCGATGGCACTAACTAATGTTAGAATAAATTCGAGGCATACCGTTGATCATCCGAGGACCAAGCAATCACACGAGGCACGACACCGAGATTTGTTAACGAGGTTCACCGATATGGCTACATCTCCGGGACTTGACTATGGGCGCTTCTCCCCATGACACCGCTACAATACCGCACCCGGTCGCCCTGGACACCGGCACATGCCGCCGGCTTTCCCTGCGTTCCGGTGCTATTATGTTGGCATAGGTTACATCGTGTGTCTAGCCCTGCTATATATGAGAGGCCTAGGATACAAGTGTCCTACTAGGACACGACTCTATATCCTATCTAAACACAATACAACTTAGAGTCCAACTGTAACCTAACTTGTACACAATATTCGACACAACTCTAACAAACTCCACCTTGGCGAATATTCTCCACCGCCTTGAATTCGTCAATGTGTCAAACTTCCATGTACATTGGACTTGAGCTTATCCCATGAGTACCGCTGCTACTCCAAAGACTCCATATGACTCCACCTGCAACTTGTAGTTCCTTCTTTTCTTGACCACAGTCAACACTCAAGCAAAATTAAGTTCCTCTTTACTCTAGTGCTCCCAACTTCCGGAGCTTCGTTCAACGCATCACACACTGATCACTGACCTGCGTGAAAGTGAACAACTCACATATAGGGTGTCACACATAAGAGTTACCTGAACTCAACATCACTGCTCCTTTCTTGACCGCATGTCTGAAACATGAAGGAATTTCACCGTTGCTTGTAGTCAACTTGAGTCAAATTCGCAGTTGTCTCACCACATGCATGACCACCAGAGCCCTGGCTCGTCTCCATCTCCCGTGCATATTGCACGCCTCGCCGCTATTACCGCGTCGAGCCTCCGCTGTCCCAGTCGAGTCTCAAGGGTCGCGAACCCACACCACTCAACCCCATTGCAGAGTATCACCGACCATCACCGACCAATGACGAGTTTCACGCTTCCATCAAACCACCGGGCTCCAGTCCGAATTACGTGTCTCTCACTTTTTTCCTAGCTGAATAGACTTCGATTCTCTGGATCCTTACACCGTAGCCCCTCAATCCAACTCCACCTTCAACATGACTCCATGATAGCTGATCAATCCACCCTCGCGCCCCGTCGACTCCAAGCTTTCATGTGCACCGTCTTGAATCAACCCCGCGCCATAGTCTTGTCGAAGTCACACAAGCACTTAGGCATGTGCCGCGTGTTTCCACGCCCAGAAAACGGTCACCATCAGCACCACACTCCTATGTCGTCGTCGCCGATCCCACCACCGTCTTCTATACCAACCGACTTGCGTCGATCCATCAGACTACCTAGTCCGGCCCAGGCTTCCAAATCATCTTCCGCAAATTTCTATCCATCACACGATAATTCCATCTTAAGTAGCACGACTTCCCGCAACGCCTTCAAGAATCCCATTTGTGCCAACACATTTTTTTCACCTTTGTCTGTCATAATCCAAGGTTTAAAATCCCGTTGAACTTCTCCACCTGAAACCTGGTACACCCTGTGGAAAAATTATCTAAGCTGTCCACACAATGCCCCAAGTACACGAACCGAATCTCCACGTACTAATAGCAAAACCAACCAAAGAATCACTCTTGGCCTTCAGGTGGTGTAGCTCCCGTGGCTCAACTCCACGATGCTAGCTTTTGCCTTGCCCAAGCCCCTTGCTAGTTCCCGATGGATGCATCAATGGATATTTCCTTTGCTCGATTTGGACCTGGCTGCCTCTATTCTGTACTGTGACCCGACCCTTGCTGCTACCTAGCAGCGCACCTGTAGGTTTTCCAGTCGAACACGAGGACTTGGTTCTGGACTCGTTCCAGTTTTGTTTTCCAGACAAATCTTCGGATACGATCGCTTCCTACAACCCTTGTTGTCGCTCGCCTCACGACTCCAGCCTTAGCCGCACGGCCTGTCCCGAACTGGCTACAGTGGCCCACGACCATGATCTCCAGCGCCACGCGCCCGACCTGTCCTCCTGTTGTTGGAAATATGCCCTAGAGGCAATAATAAAAGCATTATTATTATATTTCCTTGTTCATGGTAATTGTCTTTATTCATGCTATAATTGTGTTATCCGGAAATCGTAATACATGTGTGAATAACAGACATCAACATGTCCCTAGTAAGCCTCTAGTTGACTAGCCCGTTGATCAACAGATAGTCATGGTTTCCTGACTATGGACATTGGATGTCATTGATAACGAGATCGCATCATTAGGAGAATGATGTGATGGACAAGACCCAATCCTAAACATAGCATAAAGATCGTATGGTTCATTTGCTAGAGTTTTGCAATGTCAAGTATCTTTTCCTTAGACCATGAGATCGTGTAACTCCCGGATACCGTAGGAGTGCTTTGGGTGTACCAAACGTCACAACGTAACTGGGTGACTATAAAGGTAGACTACAGGTATCTCCGAAAGTGTCTGTTGGGTTGACACGGATCGAGACTGGGATTTGTCACTCCGTGTTACGGAGAGGTATCACTGGGCCCACTCGGTAATGCATCATCATAATGAGCTCAAAGTGATCAAGTGTCTGGTCACGGGATCATGCATTGCGGTACGAGTAAAGTGACTTGCCGGTAACGAGACTGAACGAGGTATTGGGATACCAACGATCGAGTCTCGGGCAAGTAACATACCGTCTGACAAAGGGAATAGAATACGGGGTTGCTTGAACCCTTGACATAGTGGTTCATCCGATGACAACATCGAGAAACATGTGGGAGCCAACATGGGTATCCAGATCCCGCTGTTGGTTATTGACCAAAGGTCGTCTCGGTCATGTCTACATGTCTCCCGAACCCGTAGGGTCTACACACTTAAGGTTCGGTGACGCTAGGGTTATTAGGAAGACAAGTATGTGATTACCGAATGTTGTTCGGAGTCCCGGATGAGATCCCGGACGTCACGAGGAGTTCCGGAATAGTTCGGAGGTAAAGATTTATATATGGAAAGTGGTTAAACGGACTCCGGAAAGTTTCGGGGGCATGCCGGTATTGTACCGGGGCCACCGGGAGGGTTCCGGGGGTCCACCGGGAGGGGCCACCCCTCCCGGGGGGCCACATGGGCTAAGTGGGAGAGGGAGCCAGCCCCTGGTGGGCTGGGCGCGCCTCCCCACCTAGGCCCATGCGGCTAGGGTTTGGGGAGGGGAAACCCTAAAGGGGAGAAGGGGGCGCCCCCCTAGCTTGGGGGGCAAGCCACCCTTTCCTCCTCCCCTTTGGCCGCCGCCCCCATCTAGGGTTTCCCCTAGGTGGCCGCCCCCCCCTTGCCCTCTCCTCCTATATATAGAGGGGTGAGGGGAGGGCTGCAACACACAATTGAAGGCGCAGCCCCTCCCCTCCCCAACTCCTCTCTTTCTCCGTCTTTGCTTGGCGAAGCCCTGCCGGAGAACTGCTGTACCAATTGCACCACGCCGTCGTGCTGCCATTGGAGTTGTCTTCCTCAACCTCTCCTTCATCCTTGCTGGATCAAGACGGAGGAGCGGCCATCGTCCCGTACGTGTGTTGAACGCGGAGGTGCTGTTCTTTCAGCGCTTGGTCATCGGTTATCGGAATCACGTTGGGAATGACTCCATCATCACCACTCCCTCGAACGCTTCCGTACTCGATCTACAAGTGGTATGTAGATGCAAACTCACTCCCTTGACTCGTTGCTAGATGAACTCCTAGATGATCTTGGTGAAACGAGTAGGAAAAATTTTTGTTTTCTGCAACGTTCCCCAACAGTGGTATCAGAGCTAGGTCTATGCGTAGTTCTTCTTGCGCGAGTAGAACACAATTCGTTGTGGGCGTGGATTTGTCAACCTTCTTGCCGCTACTAGTCTTTTCTTGCTTCAGCGGTATTGTGGGATGAAGCGGCCCGGACCAACCTTACACGTACACTTACGTGAGACCGGTTCCACCGACTAACATGCACTAGTTGCATAAGGTGGCTGGCGGGTGTCTGTCTCTCCTACTTTAGTTGGAGCGGATTCGATGAACAAGGTCCTTATGAAGGGTAAATAGAAGTTGACAAATCACGTTGTGGCTTTCACGTAGGTAAGAAAACGTTCTTGCTAGAACCCTAATTCAGCCACGTAAAACTTGCAACAACAATTAGAGGACGTCTAACTTGTTTTTGCAGCAAGTGATTGTGATATGATATGGCCAAAGTTGTGATGAATGATGAATGATCTATATGTGATGCATGAGATGTTCATGCTATTGTAATAGGAATCATGACTTGCATGTCGATGAGTATGACAACCGGCAGGAGCCATAGGAGTTGTCTTTATTCTTTTATATGACCTGCGTGTCATTGAGAAACGCCATGTAAATTACCTTACTTTA
The DNA here is from genome assembly GCA_034509565.1 of Triticum monococcum. NCBI lineage: Eukaryota > Viridiplantae > Streptophyta > Magnoliopsida > Poales > Poaceae > Triticum > Triticum monococcum. The sequence goes on along the minus strand of CM067842.1, from coordinate 195,609,770 downwards.
TTGCTAAACGCGTTAGCCGTAGTAGTAGAAGTAATAGTTGGCGAGCAACTTCATGGAGGCACGATGATGGAGATCATGATGATGGAGATCATGGTGTCATGCCGGTGACAGGATGATCATGGAGCCCCAAGATGGAGATCAAAGGAGCTATGTGATATTGGCCATATCATGTCACGTTTATTATTTGATTGCATGTGATGTTTATCATGTTTTGCATCTTGTTTACTTAGAACGACGGTAGTAAATAAGATGATCCCTCATATTAATTTCAAGAAGTGTTCCCCCTAACCGTGCGCCGTTGCGACAGTTCGCTGTTTCAAAACACCACGTGATGATCGGGTGTTTTATTCAGACGTTCACATACAACGGGTGTAAGACAGATTTACACATGCAAACACTTAGGTTGACTTGACGAGCCTAGCATGTACAGACATGGCCTCGGAACACAGAAGACCGAAAGGTCGAGCATGAGTCGTATGGAAGATACGATCAACATGAAGATGTTCACCGATGTTGACTAGTCCGTCTCACGTGATGATCGGACACGGCCTAGTTAACTCGGATCATGTTATACTTAGATGACTAGAAGAGGGATGTCTATCTAAGTGGGAGTTCATAAATAATTTGATTTGATGAACTTAATTATCATGAACATTAGTCTAAAAATATTTTACAATATGTCTTGTAGATCAAATGGCCCACGTAGTCCTCAACTTCAACGCGTTCCTAGAGAAAACCAAGCTGAAAGACGATGGTAGCAACTATACGGACTGGGTCCGGAACCTGAGGATCATCCTCATAGCTGCCAAGAAAGATTACGTCCTACAAGCACCGCTAGGTGAAGCTCCCGTCCCACAGAACCAAGACGTTATGAACGCTTGGTAGACACGTGTTGACGACTACTCCCTCGTTCAGTGCGGCATGCTTTACAGTTTAGAACCGGGGCTCCAAAAGCGTTTTGAGAGACATGGAGCATATGAGATGTTCGAAGAGCTGAAAATGGTTTTCCAAGATCATGCCCGGGTCGAGAGATATGAGGTCTCCGACAAGTTCTTCAGCTGTAAGATGGAGGAAAACAGTTCTGTCAGTGAGCACATACTCACTATGTCTGGTTTACATAACCGCTTGACTCAGCTAGGAGTTAATCTCCCGGATGATGCGGTCATTGACAGAATCCTCCAGTCGCTTCCACCAAGCTACAAGAGCTTTGTGATGAACTTCAACATGCAGGGGATGCAAAAGACCATTCCTGAGTTGTTCTCAATGCTGAAATCAGCGGAGGTAGAAGTCAAGAAGGAACATCAAGTGTTGATGGTCAATAAAACCACTAAGTTCAAGAAGGGCAAGGGTAAGAAAGCCTTCAAGAAGGACGGTAAGGAGGTTGCCGTGCCCGGCAAGCAAGCTGCCGGGAAGAAGCCAAAGAATGGACCCAAGCCCGAGACTGAGTGCTTTTATTGCAAGGGGAGCGGACACTGGAAGCGGAATTGCCCCAAGTACTTAGCAGACAAGAAGGCCGGCAAAACAAAAGGTATATGTGATATACATGTAATTGATGTGTACCTAACCAGTACTCGTAGTAGCTCTTGGGTATTTGATACCGGTGCAGTTGCTCACATTTGTAACTCAAAGCAGGAGCTGTGGAATAAGCGGAAACTGGCAAAGGACGAGGTGACGATGCGCGTCGGGAATGGTTCCAAGGTCAATGTGATCGCCGTCGGCACGCTACCTCTACACTTACCTTCGGGATTAGTTTTAAACCTTAATAATTGTTATTTAGTACCAGCTTTGAGCATGAACATTGTATCGGGATCTCGTTTGATTCGAGATGGCTACTCATTTAAATCGGAGAATAATGGTTGTTCTATTTATATGAGAGATATGTTTTATGGTCATGCTCCTATGGTGAATGGTTTATTCTTTATGAATCTCGAACGTAATACTACACACGTTCATAATGTGAGTGCCAAAAGATGCAAGTTTGATAATGATAGTCCCACATACTTGTGGCACTGCCGCCTTGGTCACATAGGTGTCAAACGCATGAAGAAGCTCCATAAAGATGGACTTTTAGAGTCTCTTGATTATGAATCATTTGACACGTGCGAACCATGCCTTATGGGTAAAATGACCAAGACTCCGTTCTCAGGAACAATGGAGCGAGCAACGAACTTGTTGGAAATCATACATACCGATGTGTGCGGTCCAATGAGTGTTGAGGCTCGCGGTGGCTATCGTTATGTTCTCACCCTCACTGATGATTTAAGTAGATATGGATATATTTACTTAATGAAGCACAAGTCTGAAACCTTTGAAAAGTTCAAGGAATTTCAGAGTGAGGTCGAGAATCAACGTGACAGAAAAATCAAGTTTCTACGATCAGATCGTGGAGGAGAATACTTGAGTCACGAGTTTGGCACACACTTAAGAAAATGTGGAATAGTTTCACAACTCACGCCGCCTGGAACACCTCAGCGAAACGGTGTGTCCGAACGTCGTAATCGCACTCTATTAGATATGGTGCGGTCTATGATGTCTCTTACCGATCTGCCGCTATCTTTTTGGGGCTATGCTTTAGAGACTGCCGCATTCACTTTAAATAGGGCTCCGTCGAAATCCGTTGAGACGACACCGTTTGAATTATGGTTTGGAAAGAAACCTAAGCTGTCGTTTCTAAAAGTTTGGGGATGCGATGCTTATGTCAAGAAACTTCAACCTGAAAAGCTCGAACCCAAGTCGGAAAAATGCGTCTTCATAGGATACCCTAAAGAAACTATTGGGTATACCTTCTACCTCAGATCCAAAGGCAAGGTCTTTGTTGCCAAGAATGGATCCTTTCTAGAGAAGGAGTTTCTCTCGAAAGAAGTAAGTGGGAGGAAAGTAGAACTAGATGAAGTATTGCCTCTTGAACCGGAAAATGGCGCAACTCAAGAAAATGTTCCTGAGGTGCCAGCACCGACTAGAGAGGAAGTTAATGATAATGATCAAGATACTTCTGATCTAGCTCCTATTGAAATTCGAAGGTCCACAAGGACACGTTCCGCACCAGAGTGGTACGGCAACCATGTCTTGGAAATCATGTTGTTAGACAACGGTGAACCTTCGAACTATGAAGAAGCGATGGCGGGCCCGGATTCCGACAAATGGCTAGAAGCCATGAAATCCGAGATAGGATCCATGTATGAAAACGAAGTATGGACTTTGACTGACTTGCCCGTAGAACGGCGAGCCATAGAAAATAAATGGATCTTTAAGAGGAAGACAGACGCGGATGGTAATGTGACCATCTATAAAGCTCGACTTGTCGCTAAGGGTTATCGACAAGTTCAAGGGGTTGACTACGATGAGACTTTCTCACCGGTAGCGAAGCTGAAGTCCGTCCGAATCATGTTAGCAATTGCCGCATTCTACGATTATGAAATATGGCAAATGGACGTCAAAACGGCATTCCTTAATGGTTTCCTTAAGGAAGAATTGTATATGATGCAGCCGGAGGGTTTTGTCGATCCTAAGAATGCTGACAAGGTGTGCAAGCTCCAATGCTCGATTTATGGGCTGGTGCAAGCATCTCGGAGTTGGAACATTCGCTTTGATGAGATGATCAAAGCGTTTGGGTTCACACAGACTTATGGAGAAGCCTGTGTTTACAAGAAAGTGAGTGGGAGCTCTGTAGCATTTCTCATATTATATGTAGATGACATACTTTTGATGGGAAATGATATAGAACTCTTGGACAGCATCAAGGCCTACTTGAATAAGAGTTTTTCAATGAAGGACCTTGGAGAAGATGCTTATATATTAGGCATCAAGATCTATAGAGATAGATCAAGACGCCTCATAGGTCTTTCACAAAGCACATACCTTGATAAGATATTGAAGAAGTTCAATATGGATTAGTCTAAGAAGGGGTTCTTGCCTGTGCTACAAGGTATGAAATTGAGCTCGGCTCAAAGTCCGACCACGGTAGAAGAAATAGAAGAGATGAGCGTCATCCCCTATGCCTCAGCCATAGGTTCTATTATGTATGCCATGCTGTGTACCAGACCTGATGTAAACCTTGCCGTAAGTTTGGTAGGAAGGTACCAAAGTAATCCCGGCAAGGAACACTGGACAGCGGTCAAGAATATCCTGAAGTACCTGAAAAGGACTAAGGAGATGTTTCTCGTTTATGGAGGTGACGAAGAGCTCGTCGTAAAGGGTTACGTCGACGCTAGCTTCGACACAGATCTGGATGACTCAAAGTCACAAACCGGATACGTGTATATTTTGAATGGTGGGGCAGTAAGCTGGTGCAGTTGCAAGCAAAGCGTCGTGGCGGGATCTACATGTGAAGCGGAGTACATGGCAGCCTCGGAGGCAGCGCATGAAGCAATTTGGGTGAAGGAGTTCATCACCGACCTCGGAGTCATACCCAATGCGTCGGGGCCGATCAAGCTCTTCTGTGACAACACTGGAGCTATTGCACTTGCCAAGGAGCCCAGGTTTCACAAGAAGACAAGGCACATCAAGCGTCGCTTCAACTCCATTCGTGAAAATGTTCAGGATGGAGACATAGAAATTTGTAAAGTACATACGGACCTGAATGTAGCAGATCCGTTGACTAAACCTCTCCCTAGGGCAAAACATGATCAACACCAGAATTCCATGGGTGTTCGATTCATCACAATGTAACTAGATTATTGACTCTAGTGCAAGTGGGAGACTGTTGGAAATATGCCCTAGAGGCAATAATAAAAGCATTATTATTATATTTCCTTGTTCATGGTAATTGTCTTTATTCATGCTATAATTGTGTTATCCGGAAATCGTAATACATGTGTGAATAACAGACATCAACATGTCCCTAGTAAGCCTCTAGTTGACTAGCCCGTTGATCAACAGATAGTCATGGTTTCCTGACTATGGACATTGGATGTCATTGATAACGAGATCGCATCATTAGGAGAATGATGTGATGGACAAGACCCAATCCTAAACATAGCATAAAGATCGTATGGTTCGTTTGCTAGAGTTTTGCAATGTCAAGTATCTTTTCCTTAGACCATGAGATCGTGTAACTCCCGGATACCGTAGGAGTGCTTTGGGTGTACCAAACGTCACAACGTAACTGGGTGACTATAAAGGTAGACTACAGGTATCTCCGAAAGTGTCTGTTGGGTTGACACGGATCGAGACTGGGATTTGTCACTCCGTGTTACGGAGAGGTATCACTGGGCCCACTCGGTAATGCATCATCATAATGAGCTCAAAGTGATCAAGTGTCTGGTCACGGGATCATGCATTGCGGTACGAGTAAAGTGACTTGCCGGTAACGAGACTGAACGAGGTATTGGGATACCAACGATCGAGTCTCGGGCAAGTAACATACCGTCTGACAAAGGGAATATAATACGGGGTTGCTTGAACCCTTGACATAGTGGTTCATCCGATGACAACATCGAGAAACATGTGGGAGCCAACATGGGTATCCAGATCCCGCTGTTGGTTATTGACCAGAGGTCGTCTCGGTCATGTCTACATGTCTCCCGAACCCGTAGGGTCTACACACTTAAGGTTCGGTGACGCTAGGGTTATTAGGAAGACAAGTATGTGATTACCGAATGTTGTTCGGAGTCCCGGATGAGATCCCGGACGTCACGAGGAGTTCCGGAATAGTTCAGAGGTAAAGATTTATATATGGAAAGTGGTTAAACGGACTCCGGAAAGTTTCGGGGGCATGCCGGTATTGTACCGGGGCCACCGGGAGGGTTCCGGGGGTCCACCGGGAGGGGCCACCCCTCCCGGGGGGCCACATGGGCTAAGTGGGAGAGGGAGCCAGCCCCTAGTGGGCTGGGCGTGCCTCCCCACCTAGGCCCATGCGGCTAGGGTTTGGGGAGGGGAAACCCTAAAGGGGAGAAGGGGGCGCCCCCCTAGCTTGGGGGGCAAGCCACCCTTTCCTCCTCCCCTTTGGCCGCCGCCCCCATCTAGGGTTTCCCCTAGGTGGCCGCCCCCCCCCCTTGCCCTCTCCTCCTATATATAGAGGGGTGAGGGGAGGGCTGCAACACACAATTGAAGGCGCAGCCCCTCCCCTCCCCAACTCCTCTCTTTCTCCGTCTTTGCTTGGCGAAGCCCTGCCGGAGAACTGCTGTACCAATTGCACCACGCCGTCGTGCTGCCATTGGAGTTGTCTTCCTCAACCTCTCCTTCATCCTTGCTGGATCAAGACGGAGGAGACGCCATCATCCCGTACGTGTGTTGAACGCGGAGGTGCTGTTCTTTCAGCGCTTGGTCATCGGTGATCGGAATCACGTTGGGAACGACTCCATCATCACCACTCCCTCGAACGCTTCCGTACTCGATCTACAAGTGGTATGTAGATGCAAACTCACTCCCTTGACTCGTTGCTAGATGAACTCCTAGATGATCTTGGTGAAACGAGTAGGAATTTTTTTTGTTTTCTGCAACGTTCCCCAACACCTGTCTCCATAGTCTGTCCGTCTAAACCACCGGCGCACACGCCTTGCGCTTTCGCAGCCCAACTCCGCTGACCGATCTGATGCCTGACTGCCTATTACGCCATCCGAATAGATCTTGTTGCCACAGTTCCGATCTGCCTAATCGGTTTCAACTCCACAACCATGATCTACCGGTTTCGCTTCCTCTAGATTAACCACCGTAGCCTCCTTCGAACCTTGCTTTGATACCACTTGGAATAAATCCGAGGCATACTGTCGATCATCCGAGGACCAAGCAATCACACGAGGCACGACACCGAGATTTGTTAACGAGGTTCACCGATATGGCTACATCCCCGGGGCTTGACTATGGGCGCTCCTCCCCATGACACCGCTACAATACCGCACCCGGTCGCCCTGGACACCGGCACATGCCGCCGGCTTCCCCTGCGTTCCGGTGCTATTATGTTGGCATAGGTTACATCGTGTGTCTAGCCCTGCTATATATGAGAGGCCTAGGATACAAGTGTCCTACTAGGACACGACTCCATATCCTATCTAAACACAATACAACTCAGAGTCCAACTATAACCTAACTTGTACACAATATTCGACACAACTCTAACAACTAAAACAGTTGCAACTCCACTCGTCTCAGCTGTCGGATTTCGCACCCTCGTCACCATCAACTCCAATCGATCCCACACCAGGTTTGAGGTTTGGATACTGAGACCTCAGGTTGGACCATTCTCCCCTGTACATTGTCTGGTGCGCCAACACGTTCTTCACGTACTGCTCCAAGATCTCGAAGTGGCCCGTCTCCGCCACCTCCTTCCTCATCCTCGCCTGGAACTGCTTGAAGCTGTCTCTCCTCACCTTGTGGCTCAGGATCACGTCAATGTCCTCCGGCGACATAAACATGTTCCTTTCCGCCTCCGCCTCCGCCTTCATGCCTTCACCGCCAGCAAACGAAGCCGTGTCCTCTGCTGCCTTGAACTTGCCAGCCGCATCTCCATCATCTGCCTTCTTGTTGCCGCACACCTTCGGAGCACACGCCTCCATGGTTTCGCTGGCAATCCTCTCGCCTCGCGGCCGCTGGATTTGGGAATTTTCGTGATACGGGATTTGGATTTCGAACCCTAGCTTTCGGCTGCTCTGCCTATAAAGGATCATGCTCTGGTTTTCTTGGTCCTGTCAGAATCAGAGTCGAGTGGTCGGCCTCCTTCTCCCACTTACACACACGGTTCCACCCAACCCAAACAGACTAGGCCCTGTTTTCAACAACGAAAGAAAAACTACGGAACCGCTAATTCTCAACAACAAAAAAACATTGGTTCCAAAAAAAACCCTGACCCTTTTTTCGGGAGAAACTTTCAATCCATTTCATTATCTGCCATGCTAGTACTTAGAACACCATAAATAATCACCCCGACCACACCACAAGTTGTACCAAATCCACCCTCTCGACCTACGATTCCATTCGCTCTGCCCTCTCTTCTTCCCCCTCCGCGCCAAATGTCTTGTAGCTCCGCCACTGCCCTTGCTCCGTCGCCTTTTTGAGGATGATCCATGGTTTCGTCGCTGTTTTCGTATGCACAAACAATTGTTTTTGCGCGTTGTGGAGGGAGCTAGTGGAGGCGCACGAAGACTACATCAAACTCACAAGGGATTGTTGCGGCCAACTTTCTTTCTCTGCTAAGCAGAAATGCAAGACTGCTCTGTGGATGCTTGTACTTGGTACTGCTGCTGATGCCGTTGGTGAGATGGTCCAGATGGGGAGAGCGCATGCCTGAAGACTACTGTCAGCGCCATGGTGCATGTGTTTGTAGCAGAGTATCTTAGAGAACCAAATGTGCAGGACACAGAAAAGTTTTTGGCCATTGGAAAGGCAAGAGGGTTTCTAGGAATGCTCATATCAATTGATTGCACACACTGGCAATGGAAGAATTGCCCCAAAGGATTGCGTGGAATGTATCAAGGTCACATCAAAGAGGCCATCGTCATATTGCAAGCAATGGCATCACATGACTTATGGATTTGGCATCCTTTCTTTGGACTGTCGGTTTCTCACAACGATATCAATGTGCTTCAATGATCTCCCCTATTCATAGGCTTTGTAATGGGAAATCGCGATTGTGCAACCACACTGTCAGTGGAGAGGGCATTCGGAGTGCTTCAAGCTCGTTGGGGAATTGTTCGTGGAGCTGCAATGATGTGGGAATCAAAAACTTTGTGATAACAGATGACATGTTGTGTTATTGAATTGGCAAATCTTTTTAAAGTTTGAGAATATTCTTCATGCTCACGAATAATTTTCAATATCATGAACATTTTTGAAATTGTATTTTTTTTGCAATCGTGAAGATTTTTATAAAGAAAAAAATGTAATACAGAAAAGAAAAACAAAAAAAATTAACAAATGGGCGCCCGCCCAGCACATGGGCCGGGCCAAAGTTCTCGCGGATAAGCGATGGGTGCATGTTTTCTGGATTGGCGTCACAAGAAGCGAGACAAGGGCGGTGCGAGCAACAGACGAGCCGGCCGAGCCGCGCGGGAACCACAGCCTATCTTTTCTCTGTTTGTTGTTCTTCTTTATATTATTTTTGTACTTTTCTTCACAGCTCAAAATATATATGTATGTATATGTATATAAAACCCATGTCAAAAAATGTTCAATAAGTATTAAAAATATTGAAAAAATGTTGAACAAGTATTTGAAATATGTTGAATGGGTATTAAAAAATGTTGAATGAGTATATGAATTTTTTCAAACAAGTATTTAAAAATATTGAACAAGAATTGAAAATGTTGAACAAGTATTTGAAAAATGTTGAATGAGTATATGAAAAAAATAGAATACGTATAAATAATGCTGAACAAGTATTTTAAAAAAGTGTTGATCACTTGTTACAAAAAATGTTTTTGACATGTAAAAAAAATAAAATGAAAAAACATTGAAAACCAAAGAAACAAACGAAGAAAGAATGAGAAAAACAACAAATGGAGAAAAAAGAAAAATAACCAAAAAGGAGAAAAAGGAAGAAAACCCGAATAACACAGAAGAATATGGAGGAAGAAAAGGAAAACCGGCACTTTCTGCCTCAAGTAGGGCGCGCCTAGAAACTTTAACACCAATTTTACATGAGCCTAGTGGCTAGGAGCTCTGCGCAACACCAATTTTAGGACCCTTCATTTTTGTCTGCCTTTTTTTGACTGCATGCATGTAACAGGGCGGCCCGGCTCTGTAGCTCTCGACGCAAGAGCAACTCTTATCACACTTAAGGCGAGCAATGGACGCTGCGCTAAATAAAAGTTTAACTATAGAAAACCCTATTTGACGCATTTTGCTTCAAACTGTCATGCTTGAGCTACAGAGCGAGCTATTGGCCGGCCCATCTGTAGTACATGCAAGGTTTCGGTTTTGGGAATCTTCTAGAGGTTCCGAGTGGTTTTTATTGGTTTTGCAAACATTCTAGAAGATTCATGTACCTGTTTATTCGATTTTATTTTTTCTACTTATTTTCCTGTCTCTGATTCTTGTTTTCCATTTTCTTTTTCTGTTGCTGTTTCTTTTTCATTTTCTTTTCTTCTTATTCCTTTTTTGTCTTTGTTTTCTTTCTTGTTTCTTTTATTTCAAATTTTCAAAAACTTGTTTCGAATTCAACAAAATGTTGTCATGTTCAATATTTTGTTCACAAATTTTTGAAAATATTCTTGCTTTCAAGAAACTTTCACAATTTCCAAATGTTAAGTTTTTCAAAAAAAATGTGTTTTTAAAATTAGTTCACGATTTCAAGTGTTTGCGTTTCAAAAAAATATTCCCATTTTCCAAATTAGTTCACAATTTCAGAAACTGTTTGGGTCTTCAATAATGTTCAGGGATTTTAAAAAATATTCTCATTTTGAAAATTTGTTCACAATTTCATAAGAATGTTTGTGTTTCAAAATTTATTCAGGAATTCCAAAAGAACAAATCTTTTTTTATAAAACTTCATGTTTCATAAAATGTTTAGGAATTTCAAAAAGAGTTCTCGTTTTCAACCTTTTGTCCATAATTTCAAATAATGTTTCCATATTTCAAAAAAATGTTTTGAAACTTTCCAAAAAAGGTCGATTTAAACACAATATTTGTTCTTCTTTTGACAGACAATGTTCAGAAATTTTGAAAATCAGGCGATATTCTAAATTTTGTTCCAGTAATTTTTTATTTTAATTTTTAAGTTTTGTTCACAGTTTCCTATAGAATTTATTGTTTTGTAAAATGTGTTCGAAACAACTGAATAATCTCTATGCTACAGCAAGTAGGACGCTAAAGTGACTATGGTGTTACAGTTAAAAGTGATTCACGGTATGATCTGTCACCATCTGCCATCAGTTGTAGTGGCTTGTAGCACGTGTTCATTATTTCTACGTCGCGAGTTCGATCCTAGCACAGCCACACGGAAATCCCTATTCACCGCTCGCTGCAGCAAGTTGTCGGACGGACGCACAGGACATCGATCGAGGGTTCGCGCGTGGGCCGGCCTGTTTCGAAGATTCCGGTTTTAGGAACCTTCTCGCTTGTTTGTTCCCAGCCGTTTTTTCCTGTTTTAGGAACCTTCTAGGAGCTTCCTAACATTTTTTTTCTGTTTCCTTTTCGTTTTTATTTTTCCTATTTATTTTTTCTTCTCTATCTTTTCCTTTTCATTCCTTTTCTACTTTTGCAAGTTTACTGTTTCACCTTTTTTCTTTCTGTTTCTTTCCTTTATTTTTCCTCGTCTTCACCTTTTCATCTTCATAATTTTAAAAATGTTCAAACTATTCAAATTTTGTTTGCATATAAAAAATATTCGTTCTTTTAAAAAATGTTCGAAGTTTAAAAAATTGTTCTCTTATTGAGAAACATGTTCAAATTTTTAAAAATATGTTCGAGTTTTAAAAATATTGTTCATATATTGAAAAAATGTTCGAATTTTTGAAACTTGTTTGAGATTTTAAAAAAGTTTTTAAAATTTCAAATTTGTTCTTCAGTTTTAAAAAATGTTCGTGCTATCTAAATTCCTTTATTTCAAAAATTTATTCCAGTTCAAAAATTCAAAATATTCATAGTTCTCAAATTTTGTTCATGAAATTCAAAAAAAAATCATCTTTACAAATTTTGTTTAGGAGTTTGAAAAAATGTTGTTCTTTATTCATTGATTGAGAAAATCAGGCGATATTCTAAATTTTGTTCCAGTAATTTTTTATTTTTGTTCAAATTTTCCTATAGAATTTATTGCTTTATAAAATGTGTCCGAAACAACTGAATAATATCTATGCTACAGTAAGTTGGACGCTAAAGTGACTATGGTGTTACAGTTAAAAATGATTCACGGTATGATCTGTCACCATCTGCCATCAGTTGTAGTGGCTTGTAGCACGTGTTCGTTATTTCTACATCGCGAGTTCGATCCTAGCACAGTCACGTGTTTGTGATTTTTCTCTGCTTTATATGGGCCGGCCCAGTGGGAGGCACTCCTGTTTGCCGCAGTTAGCTTCGTATAGGACCCCTTGACGACGGAGCACTAAGTAGAGTTTTAGATATGGTATCGTAGTCAGCTGGCCAATACTAGCTCGGAGGATTGCAGTCCGTGGGCCACCAAGCCCATCATCCTGATATGATACGAGTTAACATTTGCACGTTAAAATTTGCACGCTGCAATCGAGACACAGTCAGCTCGCTGAAGGCGGCAGCCTAAATGGGCCGGCCAGCTCGTGCGAGGCCATTGCCTCTTTTTTCTTTGACCTTTTGCTTTGTTTTTTTATTTCTTTCTTTTACTTTTGTTTACACTTCCAAGAATTCTAAACATATAGTTACAAAATATGATGTTCATAAATATTTTTAGAAATCTTAATCATGCATTTGAAAAAGGTTAGATGTGTATAGAGAAAATGTTGACAATGTATACGAAAAATGTGCACAAAAAAATACAACGGGTGTGAAAAAAGTGGTATAAAATGTTAATCAAGCACTTGAAAAATGTTGAACGTGTATAGAATTTTTTTTGACAATGTAATAAACAAATAAGGAAATCTTTTGATCATGCATATGAAAGTATGAATAAAGCATTTTAGAAAACGTTAAAAAGTATTTTAAAAAATCAAGCACTTGGAAAATGTTAAGTGTGTATAGAAAAATTGTTGACTATGCATTCAAATAATTTTAATCTTGCATTCGAAAAATGTTGAGAAAGAATTTGAAAAATATTAATACTCATTCAAAGAATGTTGACCATGTATTATAAAAATGTTGACCATGTATTTTAAAAAATGTTAATCATGAATTTGAAAATTTTAAAGTGTATATGGAAAAAATGTTGATCATGAATTAAAAATGTTAATCTTGTATAAAAAAGTTAATCAGTCTTTTGTACAAAGTTTAAAATTTGCACAGAAAACTTTGACTATATATTAAAAAATGTTAAATTTGTAATGGAAAAATGGTAAAAAAAATCAGAAAGTCATTGACATATACAAAAATATTGAATAAAAACGAAAAGAAATAAAAAACCAAAAAAATGAAACCTGAAAAAGAAACAAAAGAAACCAAAAGGAAAATGAAAATAAAATCAAAGAAACAAATGAAAAAAGAATTACAAAAATAAAAAAGGAAGTAGAAAGTAGAAAATAACATCTTGGAAGAACAAAAAGACAGTGAGACCCATACTCATTTCTTCACAATTACAACCCGCCTTAATACTTGAACTGAGTTCTGGCTAGCCCGATGGCAGACCAAGGTCCGACCCCCCCCCCCCCCCCCCCCCGACGACTCTCCTTTTTTTACTACTTTTCTTTTTAACTGGGGGCGAGTGGGATGACCCGTTGTTGTTGAAGGTTGCAGCGAGACTTGCTACGGTCTCGCGTAAATGCGAGAAATAGCATTTGCGGCTTGACACCACCTTGGTTGTTGCGTGGGGGTGAGGGACGAGTGGCCTAGCTTGCCCCGTCGCCACGGTCTCCCAACACGCCAGCACCTCGATCAACCCTGTTGTCCTTGTGCACGAGCGGCACTGGAACTCCTCCTTGTAAATCCCAAGTTCAACATAGAATATGATCGTCATGTCCATAGCTTTCCAAGGGTATATCACAGGCCCATTTGGACAAAATTTTGTGAAAGTTCCAACTGTCCAAATGTAGTTCAATTACTGCTGCTACGATTGGTACTTGTTTTCAGAATAATATTATCTGACAGTTAACAGAAAACCTTTAGAGCATCGTCTGTGGTCCTCGATGAGTCGCTTGCTCAAGGAGGAGTTATGATAGTGATACTTGTGTGCTATCTCGCTGGTACTTTCCTACTGAATAGTGTGTGTTACATATTTTTTGTGTGCCAGGTCGGTCAGTTGTGCCCTTGACATTGTCATGTTCGATGACGGCTCGATGACCTCGGCCATATTGATTTTACCCAATCTTTCACAATTAATGTAGCAATTCTTACTTGTGAAGTAATAAAAATGGCATTGTTTTGAAAGAGATTTCTTTTCCTCCGGCGTTACTCTATTGCTCACTCTAGAGATGCACGTTTTGAGCCGCCCGATTATAAACAAATCTGTTTAGAAAAAAGATTATAACCAAATTTAAAGTTTGGCATTGGTGCATGTCCCATCCGATCGGATAACCTCTCAAATGCTAAGCTAGCTTTGTCGAGTCGTTAAGGCCAGTAATCAAATCCATTAGTTAATTATTACTTTTACAGGTTCGCCAGTGCAGTAGGGCCACCTTGTTTGAATGGGGAACCGTACATGGAGATGGAGGATGCCCGGTTTGCGTCCAAAGCTTTTTTTTCCCTCCAGTGGGCTACTAATCTATGGCGCGCGCTAGAAAAGGAGAAATCGTAGCCGGCGGGCCAAGACTAACACCATCATCTGATGTGAGAGCTGTGGAGTTTAATTTGCACCTTGGACGGCGACGTACTACCCGACACCCTAAGATTAACCGTAATCGTAATATTTTTTGAGCTGTTGTATCGATTTCGGGCGCCAGCCTTTTGTCTCTTTCCACCTTAGATTAACAAATGCATTACTAGTACTACTTTGATCAACCTGCCATCCGTTCCAAATTACTTGTCGCAGAAATACATCTAGATACATCCAGCAGTCACTAAGACGATTTGTTTCCTATTAATGGAAATCGGATTAACCAGCTCTGGATCAGGGAGCCCAAGTTTTGTTATGTAGACAAGCTAGCTAGCTAGTTCAGTTCGTACGGGGCCTCCTTTTGGATGTTCACTTTGCATGGGTTGCTTTTGTGCTTGGAATCTATCGATCTGAGATGACACCGTATCCTGGGACTGGTGAAAGATGTCTCCCTCCCGGGGTGGGATCGCTAGGTTAAGTACTCCGGGCAATGGCTTTAGCTGCTGCTGCACAGGATGATGTTGAAACTTTAGCTTCTTTGAGAAAATATTCAAAGTTTCACGTGAAATTGCTGCTAGCGTTACATTATGAGAGTTTTTATGGTGCATCATACTACTGGTTAGGAAGGGTAGTACGTATATATTAAGTGAATCCAACGGCCAACTTCTAGTCCGTATGGTATATATGGACGAGGGCATTCGTTTCGTTCTTTTCCCTGCATGGCTAGCGTAGCGGTTCCCTGCCCGTGTCTACGCCTCCCAGTCGCCGCCTGAATTGTGTCTTCGCCTCCCAGGCTCCTACTATTTCATGAATCTTGACTCCATGAGCCGTGGCTGCAGATGGAATTGTGGCGGCACGAGCTCGTGGATGAGCCAACGTACGGCTGAGTGTTATGTGACATTTTTTAGCGTACTTAATTTGTATTCCACGTACGGCTGAGCAGTTGCAGGGCACGGCCGCGAGTACGTATCATTTCCTAGTTCTTCATGATGTTCGCCCTAGTATTATTTATTGCAAGTGCAGCAACGGCTTGAGCTGATTCGGTGGGAGCATGTACCGGTTCACCATGTGTTGCTTTCCTACGCTCCCACCACACGTACACGTACCATACCATACCATGGTGGCGACCAGCTCATTTGTGCGGGCGTTGGGCAGCAGGGGAGCCACCACCGTTTTGCATAAGACTAGGGGCTGGGGCGCCACCTTATGGCGCCTTCTGAGAGGAAGCCAGGGCGCCACTAGCTTGGCAGACGTCCATTCTAGTTTTTTTCTTTTGTAATTTTGGTAACACATAGACATGACATGTTATTAAGAAGTTGCCCTAAATTTTTTACAAGGAGCTGAATAAATGACACTTAAATACAAGGAGATTGGGGCATCTTCAATGTGAATCACCAAACGGATAAGTTCGTGGACATCCGTCGAGCGTTAGTCGTTCAACGCAATTTACCAAAGTGGATTTGACTTATTATTTACAATGCAAAAAGGCAGACAGCCAGCACAAGAAAACTAAAAAACCAAAGAAAATAGTTTACTAATTCCCACGCTGGAGCCGCTGGCCTCGTCGTTGTTTGCGGCCAATGCCAACCCACGGGAGCCGCCAACGTGTGACTTTTTTGCATCGTCATCGTGGTGCTTCTGTGCCTCGTCATTCTCAACCTCAATCTCCTTGAAGAGCCACTCCAACCGTGCAGAGATAAGTCGGTCGCTGCATGCGACGAAGATGGTTCAAGGATGGAGGCGGCGCTCGGAGCACAACTGCTCCTCTTCTGCCACTTCACGAATGCAGGGTGAAACTAATTGACCTCCCAGCTCGACGCTTGCCAACTAAAAGGGACTTGTTAATTTTGTTCTACAAGTAACTCAAACAAACTTGCATAGAGGGCGTTAGCAAGAGTGTAGTTTAGATCCATCTCATGCAAATATCAATAAGATAATAATATGATGAATAATGATAAATCAAGGGAAAATGCAACAGGAAAATTCAATATCGGATTTCAAGTAATCAAACTTCAAACACAATAGGAAGATGCGACTGCGTAAACTGAAGATTGGAAATATTTAAAACGCAAACTATGACAGAAAAGCGTGAAACACAGTACAACAGAGTTAGCTCACCCCTTCATATGATCTATGGTTAGTGTCCATATCAGAAATTCGTGAAACTGATTTGTAAAGCTTCATAACTGCAAAATGCGATAACATGTCTATAAATCCAAACTTCAGTGGCACAGCCACAATGTTGCTAACCCCCTTTTCAGATCAATGCAGCAGTATCACAAGACAAAAGGAGAATAAAAGTGCAAAAAAAAAACACTGCATCATGAATCATAGTCTACTTCAATGCAAAAAAATGTAGCATGGTAGTCTACTTCAATGCAATGATAAAAGATAATAATACCTCGCCATAGTAATCAATAACTAATCTCCTATCTGCTTGAGTTCTTCAAGGTGAAGTAGAACTGGTTCATCCTGATGTGGCCAATGTCAACTGAAGAGAAGTGCTTGTGTAGCCAGCATAACTGGCTGCCAAATTTCCATGGACTTCATTACAAACACTCCACAGTCATCGGTGCGTGGAAAAAGTAAAATTACAATACACATGCTAGAGCAAGAGATAAAGAAAACTCAAAAGATGAGATAAAAAAAATGGATGTAATTGCACTGAAACAGAAAATACCTATTTGTGGAGGAACCCAAATAAAGCATCCTCTAAAATATTTGTCCTCCTAATAGGTAAAATTAAGAGCATCGCCTGGACGACAACAACCAGTAAAAGACCTCTTAGGAAGAGAATCGCCGGACATTCTAATGATACAAAGCCTGAAAAACAACATATACAGAGTGCCCTGCATTACTTTTCAGTTTATAAGGCAGCAATCGGTCTGCCTAAAGCACGAAAAATCAGGCGCCTGGTTTGAAAAGGAAAATAACCCTTATTCTTCATGATAGGTCACACACAAGCAAAATCAACATTAACCACTACAAAGGTGCTAGGGTGTCCTCACTCACCCTAAAATATATATTTACCAAACCAAGGAATCGTGGATTCCCTAAAACTCTAAGTTAGGCAGATGCTAAGGCATCAAGCCCATAACAGTTTGCCTCGGAAAGGATTACAGGAAATTCGTTTTTTACCAACAAATTTTTTAAAAGATTTCTTTATTCATAGAAATATAAGTGAGTATCTGATTATAAGGGAAATACACCCTCTTAAGGCAAGTATAGTAGTTCATAATGCTCACCTAGCATGCAAAAAATACAGATCAGCCATGTAATCTTCACTGGCTGATAGGTTATTACTTTTATTTCCTTGTTTGGTGAAGATGATAAGGTCAACAGTGATGGGTCAGGCATGTTGTTCTTCAGAAAATAAATCTGTAAAATACATCACAACACTTATTTTAGCTTTCACAATATTGGCAAATATAAAGTGTATTTCCAGTGTAAGAATAAAAGTAGAACATCTACCTGGATTCCCGTTAAGCTCATGGGCTAGGTGTTGCTGATGGATCAACACTGAGAACAGCAAGTGTGGGTGAACCATCCGACATCAACATATCAGTTAGGATGGATGGAATGTACACTGGATGCATGCCAAAATATACTACATTAGATAATATTAGCACCAAGATGATTAAATCAACTATTCTATCATTTGGAACACATAATTGAAGAGAACAAAATAAGGTAATTATAATACGGCCATGAGATCATGAAGTTAACACCTGCAGTACTATACTTTGTCATCGCTTTGATTTCTTCAGTTTGTGTATCAAGAGGAGGATGCATTCCTACAGAAAACAGCCACCTAACTCAATTTTGGTTTGCTCAAGTTTGATACAGAATGAACTTTTCCCCGCGCGTCATAATCTATTACAGGCAATGGCTCAATGAAAGTCGTTGCTGACATATCTGGAAAAGCACAAAAATGATGAGAAATAAACACATCTTCTCATAAATCAAACAGACAAAGCCAAAGCAGAACATAATTTGATATGACAGTTCCAGTGGTGAGATTATTTCCTGTATGCGAGATACTTTACCAATATTGAGTGACAAGCCCATCTGAGTAGGTCGAATGCTCTGGCAAAACCCACACCAGCTCTCTAATCCGTCGCCGAGGGGTTGCCTCCTGCCCAGGTCAGGCGAAAAGAAGGACCCTCCAAATGGCGCATATCTGCCAGATAAACCAAAGCTACCAACCTTTGAGCCGTCGCCCGCCCCCGCCTTTTGAAATTAGAAGTGGTTCCACTAATGTTGATGCCTACATGGATATCCATGGCATTCCAAAGGCTTGTTCCTTGTGCTGATCGTTTTATAGATGAAGTTGATTCTCTTTCAGAATAGTAGAATACCATATCCATGGTTTGATAGTGGCGAATCGCTTTGACTGCTCGTTCTACAGACATGGGTTGGTGTCTGAAGGTTGTATTACATAAATCAATAAACCTAGAGACAAAATCAAAACAATTGAGGGAGATGTCAAAACAGGGTGGAATATTGAGATCGAACCTGCAGTATGATAGGTGAATATTTCAACATAGAGATAAGAATCATACCACCCACAACAGCTTGGCACCTAAATGATGCTTATCCATGCACGATATCAAATCAATTGATGGAGATGTCAAAACAGGGTGGAATAATCTGCAGCTGCAAGAGTCCTTCGCTATCAACGATGCCTTGATGTATCAATAATAATTATACTTGTCAGCACTCAGCACACAAGAACTTGGAAAGTAAATTACCTGCAAAAGAATTAATAATGTCATGCACCTTATTTCCGTAAGTTTCCAGATGTAGAGCACGAATCAGTAGGTGGATGTCATGTCGAGTGCTTCCAGCGTACTGCAAAAGGAACAAGGGGGAGTCGCTGGGGTCGGACGTCAGAGCTTGATGGAGAAGAAGTAGACGGGGACGGGGCTCCCCTGCTGCCGCTCCATGGTTGAGGAGCAGGAGGTCCATGGCGGCGTCCCACGGAGAAAGCCCCCGCAGTCTTCCACCGCCGGCGTGTGGTTGTGCTTGTGGAGCCGGACCTCCGTCGTGGCCAAGCTCGACGACGGCGCGCCGTATCCGTGCGGGGAGATCATGGCGATGAGATTCCTCGTTCCGGGAAGGTCGCAAGCAGACGCTGGAGGGAGGTTGGGCTCGGGGCAGGAGATGGAGAGGGAACGAGGGCGGCGGCGGCAGTAACCCTCTGGGAGGCTGAGCAGTCGTTTTTGTTTCTCTCGATCGGTATAGTAAATCGCCACAGTAAAAATCGCAGACGTGGCTATCGCGACATTGTGCGTACGTTAATGCTATTAATTAATTATATGGAAAGATGGAAATAGTTAGTTCATATATATTGACCAAAATTCATCGGTTCGTACATACTTAACTACCAAAATATCGAGAAGCAACATTTGCAATCACCACTCTAACACTAGATCAATAGGCGATGTCACTATTCAACAGTGCTAATAGCTACAACGGCCTTTCGACAACGTCCAAAAGGGGTCGAAGAGGAGTGCAGTCATCAACATAGGACACTCGGATGTTACCCTCTTTGAGGATGTCAACCAATAAAAGTTGTCGTCACGCGATGGCTTGGTCGGAGGTCGCGTTTGATCTGTGTGTTGGAGATGGGGAGCCGCTAGGGCCACATAGATACTAGGGTGAGACGGTGGGAAGGGGATAAGGGGTGCGGTAGGGGATGCTTCGTCCCCACAGTTTTATAGCCGGGGGTCGCGGTTGGTGGAAAAACAAGGCGCGCGGCAGGAATTCAAGGGGGGCTTGGCGGGAAGCAGGGACGAGCGGGACACTTGGAGGGCATCATTAATGCTTGTATTTCTGTCAGGACTATAGGGGATAATGTGCCTGCGAAAGTGGTACGGGTAGCATCGTCATTTAATAGAGAGAAATAGAGGATGAGCGCTTGAGTTTCCTCTAAAACAACCCCCCTTGCAACCGCCATCAGTGGCGGAGCCAGCGCCCAGCGACCCTGGGCACTTGCCCGGGCTCGCACGGTATGCGCCAGCTACGATGGCCCCATTACGTTGGCAAAACTCGTCAACGCAACGTGCTTTTAGCCGGGCAGTTTTTTTTAGACAAATTACTCGAGCAGCTGGTATGGTTGTCTGATCAGCTAATAGGCTTCTTTTTCCTCCCGTGATGGGTTATGGGAGACTTGCATGATGGATGTAGGAGGCCTACTGGCTATGGCCTAGTAAGCAGTCCTTTCGGCTGTTGTTTACTCCAGACGAAAAGGGCCGCAATCTTTTTCTCAGAAAAAAAAGCGACGATGATTGGTCGATCGCTCCACCTCCCCGCGACCCTGCCTATTCGTCTGTTCGAGACGGCGGCACCCTGGGTCGATCGCAGACAGGACGGCGGCGTATGGAGGCTGGCCTTGGTTGGGTGCGTGGCCAGCGGTGGGCTGAGCTGGAGCGGATCGCTCCCGGGAACGGCTTGTTACATCATGGGCCGGTGGCTGCTTCTCCGTTCCTTCGTGATTACTCATTAGGTAAGATTGCTAACTTTTAGAGATTGATATTAAGATTTAAATTTTGAGGTTCGAGCGTGGGGAGTTGGTCATTGAGGTTTACTTCAATTGAAAATTACATTTGGATGATCACTATGATCATAATTTCACTTTCGTCATTTAATGTAGAATTGTGGTTTCGGATTTTGGTGCTATTTATATGTTCTGTAATCAAATCAAGGTTTATTTTTACTGGTCAATTTTTTTGGAAACGGATGGATTACCTGATATTTCATTGGAATCTGATTTTTTTACTACACGTTTAAGTAGTGTGAAATAAAATCTGTATGCATCTCTTAACACAAAATAACCTTAGGTTGGTGGAAGTGCTTTCGTGGTCGCATAATCAATTCCCCGACTTGCCAACATACGCCAAACTCGCGCATTAGGGAAAGGATTACAGAGGAGTCAAAACCACGCATTAGAGAAAGGATTGACAGGAGTTGACCGCTAGAATGCAAAGAGATTTGTGTATACAAAGGGCTAAATATTATACATTCCGCTTATAAATAAATTTGAATTTAATTTATTTTAAATGACTTTAGGCAAAAAAAGCAAAAAAAAATCAAGATTTTTCAAAACCCGGTTATTTCGCCCCCTATCGTAATACCCAGTATTAAGAAAAAAAACTTGAGCCAAACACCTAAAATTTCCAAATTATACACTTAGGCTTAAACTTGCCCAGGCTTCACAAAATTTCTGGCTCCGCCCCTGGACGCGGACAGGCCGGACTCGCCGCTGCTCGACCACCTCGCGCCGGGCGACAGCGACTCCAGGTCATGCGGTTCACTTGCGACGGCGGCACGCTGGGTATGCGGGTGACGCACGTGCTCTAGGATGGCGCTGGGTCCACCATGTTCCTTGTCGCCGCCGGTGTGGGGTTGACAGGAGCTTGTGGACGGGTTTGGGAGGGGTTATTTTATGGACGCCGATAACGCCCATACGTGTGGGCGTTAAGAAATGTGGCCACACGTTTTGTATAATGTTTAAGAGGATCAGCCCATACGTCTACGTGTGGGCAAAACAACACATACGTCGTTTTTCCTTCTCGTGGTTCCTCTCACACGCCTACGTGTGGGCAAAATGAATAACGCCCATACGACCTCTCTCAGCCACTTACCTCATGGTCCCGTACGCCCCGCGTGACAGTCACCACACGTCCTACAGTTGCCATGGTTCAGACCCTCTTCAATGTCCAATTAACTGCAGTTGCCATGTCATTGAACTACAGTTGCCATGGTTGCTCAACTGCAGTTGCCATCTCAGGTCAAGTGTCAGATGCCATTTTGGACAACTGCAGCTGTTGCCATGTATGGCCTGGTTTACTATAGTTGCCATGATTTGAAAATTTTAGGGGTTGCCACCTACTAACACTAGGCAGTTGCCATGTATGATCTTGTTTACTACAGTTGCCATGATTTGAAAACCTTAAGAGTTGCCACCTACTAACACTAGGCAGTTGCCGTGTAGCCCTACAAAGAGACATGGCAAAATAACAAGTTTCGGATAAAGAGAGAGTTGCCATCTGCTTACAAGCATACTAGGGAAGTTGTCGTGTACCCTACAAAACATATAACAACTGACATGTTCGGGTAAAAAAAAGAGTTGCCATCTGCTTACAAGCACATTAGGGTAGTTGCCATGTATACTGCAAAACACATGGCAAATGACAGTTTTGGGTGTGGGAGAGGAGACGAGCGTGTGGGCGAGATGGCAAATGCCCATACACCAGCCCTTATGCGCTAGTGAAAATAGACGTATGGGCGAACTGCTAAACGATCACACATCAACTCTTCCGTGTGGTGAAACAGACGTGTGGGCGACCGGATGAATACCCACACACCAGCCCAGTCTTACGTGGCACCACAAACATGCCAAGATTCGTGCAACCACGAAGAACGTGGATCCACGCGTGTGGGCAAGATGCAAATGCCCACACGTGTGGGCGTTAGTATTTTTGTATTTTATTTGTGACGATTTTGCTAAAAGAAGCCCCATTGGTACCCGGCGTATTAAGGCGACGAGAAAAACCGTAGGAAGGTGCACCAGATGTCTTGGGGACACATGAAACAACCCAAGCGAGCAGGGGCATTGAGTTTAGAGATATGCACCTGTTCAACGTTGCCCTCCTTGTGAAACAAGGATGGAGGTTGCTGTAGAATCCAGATAGTCTATGTGCGAGGGTGATCAGATCCAAATAATATTACCCCACGGATTCCTGCTTGATATGGTGTTCGCATAGTATGCATCCCCTGCCTGGAGAGGTATTGAAGCTGGGAATGAATTGCTTAAAAAGGCGTCATTTCGAGAGTTGGGGATGGTAAGAGCATCAAAATCCATAGGGATTAGTGGATACCTCAAAAAGGACTTCAAACGGCAGCGTTCATAAGGCGATCGAGGCTAAGATTTTTTTTCAATAAAGGACATTTCATTGAATAGATATATCCAGGTGATACAATCGGATCGAAAGAAAGCCCGGCCTCTGCATAGCTAGATGCACACAGCCAAAAAGGTCCAGAGTACCCTAAAAGCAAAAAATAATTCGATACAACGTCAATCAAAAAAACATGTCCAGCCTAAGAAGTGCCAGATCCTATCCGTAGGTCACACCGGCATCCATGGGGGTAGAAAACCTCCCTGGCCGTACGCTCCAGCCGTGTAGACGCCATCATAAAAAGGTCCCTGTCCTCCGGCCTCTGCAGGATAGACCAAGTACGGAGCCATCGTGTACACACATGAATAACCTGCATACGAGATGAGACACATTTGTTATTAAAAATCACACCATTCCTGGTAAGCCACAGTGCCCAGCATAAGGCCGCCGCTCAACAAAAATATGTGCAGAAAATTGTTTATCAATACCCCGCAACCAGTTGCCGAACATGTTCCTGAAGGAAATATGCCCTAGAGGCAATAATAAAGTTATTATTTATTTCCTCATATCATGATAAATGTTTATTATTCATGCTAGAATAGTATTAACCGGAAACATGATACATGTGTGAATACATAGACAAACTTAAATGTCACTAGTATGCCTCTACTTGACTAGCTCATTAATCAAAGATGGTTATGTTTCCTAACCATAGACATGTGTTGTCATTTGATTAATGGGATCACATCATTAGGAGAATGATGTGATTGACTTGACCTATTCCGTTAGCTTAGCACTTGATCGTTTAGTATGTTGCTATTGCTTTCTTCATGACTTATACAAGTTCCTATAACTATGAGATTATGCAACTCCCGTTTACCGGAGGAACACTTTGTGTGCTACCAAATGTGACAACGTAACTGGGTGATTATAAAGGAGCTCTACAGGTGTCTCCAAAGGTACATGTTGAGTTGGCGTATTTCGAGATTAGGTTTTGTCACTCCAATTGTCGGAGAGGTATCTCTGGGCCCTCTCGGTAATGCACATCACTATAAGCCTTGCAAGGAATGTAGCTAATGAGTTAGTTACGGAATGATGCATTACGTACGAGTAAAGAGACTTGTCGGTAATGAGATTGAACTAGGTATTGAGATACCGACGATCAAATCTCGGGCAAGTAACATACTGATGACAAAGGGAACAACATATGTTGTTATGCGGTTTGACCGATAAAGATCTTCGTAGAATATGTAGGAGCCAATATGAGCATCCAGGTTCCGCTATTGGTTATTGATCGGAAACAGTTCTAGTTCATGTCTACATAGTTCTCGAACCCGTAGGGTCCGCACGCTTAAGGTTTCGATGACAGTTATATTATGAGTTTATGAGTTTTGATGTACCGAAGTTTGTTCGGAGTCCCGGATGTGATTACGGACATGACGAGGAGTCTCGAAATGGTCGAGACATGAAATCGGGATTGGAAGCCTATATTTGGATATCGGAAGTGTTCCGGGTGAAATCGGGATTTTACCGGAGTACCGGGAGGTAACCGAAACCCCCCGGTGGCTTAATGGGCCTACATGGGCCCTAGTGGAGAGGAAGAGAGGAGGCAAGGGCTGGGCCGCGCGCCCCTCCCCCTAGTCCAAATAGGACAAGGAGAGGGGGGCGGCGCCCCCCCCCCCTTTCCTTCCTCTCTCCCTCCTCCTTCCACCTTCTCCTATTCCAACTAGGAAAGAAGGGAGTCCTACTCCCGGTGGGAGTAGCACTCCCCTTGGCGCGCCCCTCCTTGGCCGGCCGCCCCCTCCCCCTTGGCTCCTTTATATACGGGGGCAGGAGGGCACCTCTAGAGACAACAATTGATCCTTGAGATCTCTTAGCCGTGTAAGGTACCCCCCTCCACCATAGTCCTTCATAATATTGTAGCGGTGCTTAGGCGAAGCCCTTCGACGGTAGAACATCAAGATCGTCACCACGCCATCGTGCTGACGGAACTCTTCCCCGATATTCTGCTGCATCTGTGTCCGGGGATCGTCATCGAGCTGAACGTGTGCTAGAACTCGGAGGTGCCGTAGTTTCGGTGCTTGATCGGTCGGGCCGTGAAGACGTACGACTACATCAACCGCGTTGTTATAACGCTTTCACTTTCGGTCTACGAGGGTACGTGGACAACACTCTCCCCTCTCGTTGCTATGCATCACCATGATCTTGCGTGTGCATAGGAATTTTTTTGAAATTACTACGTTCCCCAACAGTGGCATCCGAGCCAGGTTTTATGCGTAGATGTTATATGCACGAGTAGAACACAAGTGATTTGTGGGCGACACAAGTCATACTGCTTACCAGCATGTCATACTTTGGTTCGGCGGTATTGTTGGTGAAGGAAATATGCCCTAGAGGCAATAATAAAGTTATTATTTATTTCCTTATATCATGATAAATGTTTATTATTCATGCTAGAATTGTATTAACCGGAAACATAATACATGTGTGAATACATAGACAAACAGGGTGTCACTAGTATGCCTCTACTTGACTAGCTCGTTGATCAAAGATGGTTATGTTTCCTAACCATAGACATGAGTTGTCATTTGATTAACGGGATCACATCATTAGGAGAATGATGTGATTGACTTGACCCATTCCGTTAGCTTAGCACTTGATCATTTAGTTTGTTGCTATTGCTTTCTTCATGACTTATACATGTTCCTATGACTATGAGATTATGCAACTCCCATTTACCGGAGGAACACTTTGTGTGCTACCAAACGTCACAACGTAACTGGGTGATTATAAAGGTGCTCTATAGGTGTCTTCGAAGGTACTTGTTGGGTTGGCGTATTTCGAGATTAGGATTTGTCACTCCGATTATCGGAGAGGTATCTCTGGGCCCTCTCGGTGATGCACATCACTTAAGCCTTGCAAGCATTGCAGCTAATGAGTTAGTTGTGGGATGATGTATTACAGAACGAGTAAAGATACTTACCGATAACGAGATTGAACTAGGTATTAAGATACCAACGATCGAATCTCAGGCAAGTAACATACCGATGACAAAGGGAACAACGTATGTTGTTATGCGGTCTGACCGATAAAGATCTTCATAGAATATGTAGGAGCCAATATAAGCATCCAGGTTCCGCTATTGGTTATTGACCAGAAAGAGTTATAGGGCATGTCTACATAGTTCTCGAACTTGTAGGGTCTGCACGCTTAAGGTTTCGTTATATTATGAGTTTATGAGTTTTGATGTACCGAAGTTTGTTCGGAGTCCCGGATGTGATTACGGACATGACGAGGAGTCTCGAAATGGTTGAGGCATGAAGATTGATATATTGGAAGCCTATATTTAGATATCGGAAGTGTTCCGGGTGAAATCGGCATTTTACCGGAGTACCGGGAGGTTACGGAACCCCCCTGGGGGCTTAATGGGCCTACATGGGCCCTAGTGGAGAGGAAGAGAGGAGGCAAGGGCTGGGCCGCGCGCCCCTCCCCCTAGTTTGAATAGGACAAGGAGAGGGGGGCGGCGCCCCCTTTCCTTCCTCTCTCCCTCCTCCTCCCCGCTTCTCCTATTCCAACTAGGAAAGAAGGGAGTCCTACTCCCGGTGGGAGTAGGACTCCCCTTGGCGCGCCCCTCCTTGGCCAGCCGCCCCCTCCCCCTTAGCTCCTTTATATACGGGGGAAAGGGGGCACCTCTAGAGACAACAATTGATCCTTGAGATCTCTTAGCCGTGTGCGGTGCCCCCCTCCACCATAGTCCTCGATAATATTGTAGCGGTGCTTAGGCGAAGCCCTGCGACGGTAGAACATCAAGATCGTCACCACGCTGTCGTGATGACAGAACTCTTTCCCGACATTCTACTGGATCGGAGTCCGGAGATCGTCATCGAGATGAACGTGTGCTAGAACTCGGAGGTGCCATAGTTTCGGTGCTTGATCGGTCGGGACTTGAAGACGTACAACTACATCAACCACGTTGTTATAACGCTTCCGCTTTCGGTCTACGAGGGTACGTGGACAATACTCTCCATGTTGCTATGCATCACCATGATCTTGCGTGTGCGTAGGAAATTTTTTGAAATTACTACGTTCCCCAACAGTTCCGTGCACTACATGGTTGGTATAGATTCGAAGTTACTTGAACTATGGCCCAAACTGCCCGAGCGAACTTGCACTCAAAAAATAAGTGTTTAATAGACTCGTCATGTTGGTAAAAGACACATGTCTTGGAACCATGCCAGTTTCGTCGTGGCAGATTGTCTCTAGTTAGGATGACTCCTCTGTTAAGAAACCAGAGGAAAATCTTCATTCTTAGAGGGATTTTGAGCTTCCACAATTTCCTGTTATCAACTAGAACATCACAATGAACCATTGCATCATACTTGGATTTGACTGAACATTTGTCATTTTGATGCAAGTTCCATCGAAAAATGTCCAGCTCACCTGACAGTTGAATGTCCTCCAGGCGAGTGAGTAATTGAATCCATGCTGCCACGCGAGGGCCAAAAAGGTCCCTACAGAAAGAAATATCAGGGTTTTCTTGTCCTAAAACTTGTTTGATTGTGACGAATTTATGTCTAACAATCCTGTACAAGTTCGGATATTGCACCATTAGTGGGTTATTCCCTAGCCAGATATCTTCCCAGAATCGAACCTGGGAACCGTCCCTAACTAAGAAGGTCCCAAATTGGAAAAAGAATTCCTTGGCCTTCATCACACCACTCCAGAAATGCAAATCCCCAGGTTTCCAATGAACTTGAGAAATGGCATTGGATCCCACATACTTGTTGCGAATGATTTCCTGCCACACTCCATTCTCAATGAGTAGTTTGTAAACCCACTTGCTGAGAAGAGCAATGTTTTTAATCTCAAGGTCTTGGATTCCCAGCCCCCCTTGACTTTTAGGTCTGCACAATACGCTCCACCTAGCAAGTCGATATTTCTTGGATTCGTTATCGCATTGCCAAAAAATTCAGGATCTAAAGTAGTCTAGTCGCTGGAGAACCCTTTTCGGTAGGTGGAAGAACGACAACATATATAAAACCATGTTGCTTAAAACTGAATTGATCAAGATCAACCATTCCCCGTAAGACAAGAGCTTGGCCTTCCAACTGGCTAAGCATTTCTCAAGTCTCTCTTCCACATGCTTCCACTCAGCAATAGTTAAGCGCCGACAGTGTATGGGAATACCCAGATATCGAATTGGAAACAGCCCGAGCTGGCATCCAAAAATCTCAGCATACTCAGGTGCTGATTCTGCAGCATCACCAGAGCAAAAAAGTTCGCTCTTATGAAAATTAATTTTGAGACCAGAAAGTTCCTCAAAAGCACATAGGAGCAACTTGAGATTTCTTGCATTATCTAGATCATGATCCATGAATAAAATAGTGTCATCCGCATATTGTAGAATAGATAGTTCTACCAAGTGTGGAATGACACCACTGAAAGGGCATTTCCCTACTTTATGTTTTGGATGATGATGACAACCCTTTGTGGTCTAATCGTGTGCTATATGTTTCAAGTTCTCGATGCTTAGGCTTACATCAGATTGCTATTGCCTCTCGAAGGAAAAGATCGAAGATGTGTCCTCTACGCTTTTATTTTCTTTGGTCATAGAGTTCCCGTACTATAAAGAGGGAATCCTCATTAGGAAGCTCTGGGGGAATCAGTTCACGTACACTTTTCTCACCCTCTCTTTGCGTTCCTCAGGTGTGTGTGAGAGAGAGTTTTTCCTTGCCTCTTCCCCTCTTTCCTGCTCACTGTTTCTGCCCAGCGGTTGTACCGCTCTCTGGAGTGGTTGTACTGCTGGGTCTTGTTGCTCACCAGTGGTGCTCGAGCGGTTGTACCGCTGCCTCCGGGCGGTGGTACCGCCACCATGCTCTGCAACTGCTGGGGCGGTGGTTCCGTCCATGCACCGTTCAAGTACCGCCCTCGCTTCTGGTTTGATGCGGTTCTTGGGCGGTAGTGGCCCGGTTCGTCCGGTCATTCCATGATAAACGGTACCACCGGTGGTCCGAGCGGTTCTTCCACTCAGAACTTAGCCACCCAAGAGCTCAAGGCCATGCGGTTGTTCCGGCCAGGCACCGCTCAAGTACCGGTCAAGCTCCTGTTTTGATGCGGTGGTTGTGCGGTAGCCAGGCGGTTAGTCCGGTTATTTTTCTTAGCCGGTACTACCGCCTGCCTGTCCGGTTGTACCGCTTGATAGGGTTCTGCAGTTACACCGTGAGTCCCGGTTGTACCGGGACAAGGACCGGTTGTACCGCTGCAGTGCAAAAATGCAGTAACGGTTGGAAATGTGGGGAGACTATTTAAGGGAGCTTCTCCCACCTACCACTACTACCTTTGACCTCTCTCATTCCACCATTAATGCCCTTCAAGCTCTCTTGCCCGATCTCTCTCTCTAGCCACTCAAACTTGTTGATTTGCTAGGGTTGAAGGAGGAGACCTAGATCTACACTTCCACCAAAGGATATTTGTGTTGGGGAACGTAGTAATTTCAAAATTTTCCTACGCACACGCAAGATCATGGTGATGCACAGCAACGAGAGGGGAGAGTGTTGTCTACGTACCAACGCAGACCGACTGCGGAAGCGATCACACAACGTAGAGGAAGTAGTCGTACGTCTTCTTCCGATCCGACCGATCCAAGTACCGTTACTCCGGCACCTCCGAGTTCTTAGCACACGTTCCGCTCGATGACGATCCTCGGGCTCCGATCCAGCAAAGCATCGAGGAAGAGTTCTGTCAGCACGACGGCGTGGTGACGATCTTGATGAACTACAGCAGCAGGGCTTCGCCTAAACTCCGCTACAGTATTATCGAGGAATATGGTGGCAGGGGGCACCGCACACGGCTAAGGAATAGATCACGTGGATCAACTTGTGTGTCTATGGGGTGCCCCCTGCCCCCGTATATAAAGGAGCAAGGGGAGGAGGCGGCCGGCCAAGGTGTGGCGCGCCAAGGGGAGTCCTACTCCCACCGGGAGTAGGACTCCTAGTTGGACTAGGGGAGAAGGGGGAGAATAGGAGGAAGAGAGGAAGGAAAGGGGGGGGCGCCGGCCCCCCTTCCCTTGTCCTATTCGGACTAGGAAGGGGAGGGGCGCGCGGCCACCTCTTGCCTCCTCTCCTCTTCTCCCTTAAGGCCCATGTTGGCCCAATAACCCCCCGGGGGGTTCCGGTAACCCCCCCCCCGGTACTCTGGTAAAATGCCGATTTCACCTGGAACAATTCCGATGTCCAAATATAGGCTTCCAATATATCAATCTTTATGTCTCGACCATTTCGAGACTCCTCGTCATGTCCGTGATCACATCCGGGACTCCAAACTAACTTCGGTACATCAAAATGCATAAACTCATAATTATTGTCATCGTAACGTTAAGCGTGCGGACCCTACGGTTCGAGAACAATGCAGACATGACCGAGACACGTTTCCGGTCAATAACCAATAGCGGGACCTGGATGCCCATATTGGCTCCTACATATTCTACGAAGATCTTTATCGGTCAGACCGCATAACAACATACGTTGTTCCCTTTGTCATCGGTATGTTACTTGCCCGAGATTCGATCGTCGGTATCCAATACCTAGTTCAATCTCGTTACTGGCAAGTCTCTTTACTCGTTCCGTAATACATCATCTAACAACTAACATATTAGTTGCAGTGCTTGCAAGGCTTATGTGATGTGCATTACCGAGAGGGCCCAGAGATACCTCTCCGACACTCGGAGTGACAAACCCTAATCTCGAAATACGCCAACCCAACATCTACCATTGGAGACACCTGTAGTACTCCTTTATAATCACCCAGTTACGTTGTGACGTTTGGTAGTACCCAAAGTGTTCCTCCGGTAAACGGGAGTTGCATAATCTCATAGGTATAGGAACATGTATAAGTCATGAAGAAAGCAATAGCAACATACTATATGATCGGGTGCTAAGCTAATGGAATGGGTCATGTCAATGAGATCATTCAACTAATGATGTGACCTCGTTAATCAAATAACAACTCTTTGTTCATGGTTAGGAAACATAACCATCTTTGATTAACGAGCTAGTCTAGTAGATGCATACTAGTGACACTTTGTTTAGTCTATGTATTCACACATGTATTATGTTTCCGGTTAATACAATTCTAGCATGAATAATAAACACTTATCATGATTTAAGGAAATAAATAATAACTTTATTATTGCCTCTAGGGCATATTTCCTTCAGTCTCCCACTTGCACTAGAGTCAATAATCTAGATTACACAGTAATGATTCTAACACCCATGGAGCTTTGGTGTTGATCATGTTTTGCTCGTGGAAGAGGCTTAGTCAACGGGTCTGCAACATTCAGATCCGTATGTATCTTGCACATCTCTATGTCTCCCACCTGGACTAAATCCCGGATGGAGTTGAAGCGTCTCTTGATGTGTTTGGTCCTTTTGTGAAATCTGGATTCCTTTGCCAAGGCAATTGCACCAGTATTGTCACAGAAGATTTTCATTGGACCCGATGCACTAGGTATGACACCTAGATCGGATATGAACTCCTTCATCCAGACTCCTTCGTTCGCTGCTTCCGAAGCAGCTATGTATTCCGCTTCACATGTAGATCCCGCTACGACGCTTTGTTTAGAACTGCACCAACTGACAGCTCCACCGTTTAAAGTAAACACGTATCCGGTTTGCGATTTAGAATCGTTCGGATCAGTGTCAAAGCTTGCATCAATGTAACCTTTTACGGTGAGCTCTTTGTCACCTCCATATACGAGAAACATATCCTTAGTCCTTTTCAGGTATTTCAGGATGTTCTTGACCGCTGTCCAGTGATCCACTCCTGGATTACTTTGGTACCTCCCTGCTAAACTTATAGCAAGGCACACATCAGGTCTGGTACACAGCATTGCATACATGATAGAGCCTATGGCTGAAGCATAGGGAACATCTTTCATTTTCTCTCTATCTTCTGCAGTGGTCGGGCATTGAGTCTGACTCAACTTCACACCTTGTAACACAGGCAAGAACCCTTTCTTTGCTTGATCCATTTTGAACTTCTTCAAAATTTTGTCAAGGTATGTGCTTTGTGAAAGTCCAATTAAGCGTCTTGATCTATCTCTATAGATCTTTATGCCTAATATGTAAGCAGCTTCCCCGAGGTCTTTCATCGAAAAACTTTTATTCAAGTATCCCTTTATGCTATCCAGAAATTCTATATCATTTCCAATCAGCAATATGTCATCCACATATAATATCAGAAATGCTACAGAGCTCCCACTCACTTTCTTGTAAATACAGGCTTCTCCAAAAGTCTGTATAAAGCCAAATGCTTTGATCACACTATCAAAGCGTTTATTCCAACTCCGAGATGCTTGCACCAGTCCATAAATGGATCGCTGGAGTTTGCATACTTTGTTAGCTCCCTTTGGATCGACAAAACCTTCTGGTTGCATCATATACAACTCTTCTTCCAGAAATCCATTCAGGAATGCAGTTTTGACATCCATCTGCCATATTTCATAATCATAAAATGCGGCAATTGCTAACATGATTCTGACGGACTTAAGCATCGCTACGGGTGAGAAGGTCTCATCGTAGTCAACCCCTTGAACTTGTCGAAAACCTTTTGCGACAAGTCGAGCTTTATAGACAGTAATATTACCGTCAGCGTCAGTCTTTTTCTTGAAGATCCATTTATTCTCAATTGCTTGCCGATCATCGGGCAAGTCAACCAAAGTCCATACTTTGTTCTCATACATGGATCCATCTCAGATTTCATGGCCTCAAGCCACTTTGCGGAATCTGGGCTCACCATCGCTTCTTCATAGTTCGTAGGTTCATCATGATCTAGTAGCATGACTTCCAGAATTGGATTACCGTACCACTCTGGTGCAGATCTCACTCTGGTTGATCTACGTGGTTTAGTAGTATCTTGTCCTGAAGTTTCATGATCATCATCATTAGCTTCCTCACTAATTGGTATAGGTGTCGCAGAAACAGTTTTCTGTGATGTACTATTTTCCAATAAGGGAGTAGGTACAGTTACCTCGTCAAGTTCTACTTTCCTCCCACTCACTTCTTTCGAGAGAAACTCCTTCTCTAGAAAGTTTCCGAATTTAGCAACAAAAGTCTTGCCTTCGGATCTGTGATAGAAGGTGTATCCAATAGTTTCCTTTGGATATCCTATGAAGACACATTTCTCCGATTTGGGTTCGAGCTTATCAGGTTGAAGCTTTTTCACATAAGCATCGCAGCCCCAAACTTTAAGAAACGACAACTTTGGTTTCTTGCCAAACCATAGTTCATAAGGCGTCGTTTCAACGGATGTTGATGGTGCCCTATTTAACGTGAATGCGGCCGTCTCTAAAGCATAACCCCAAAACGATAGCGGTAAATCAGTAAGAGACATCATAGATCGCACCATATCTAGTAAAGTACGATTACGACGTTCGGACACACCATTACGCTGTGGTGTTCCGGGTGGCGTGAGTTGCGAAACTATTCCACAAATTTTCAAATGTATACCAAACTCGTAACTCAAATATTCTCCTCCACGATCAGATCGTAGAAACTTTATTTTCTTGTTACGATGATTTTCAACTTCACTCTGAAACCTTGAACTTTTCAAATGTTTCAGACTTATGTTTCATTAAGTAGATATACCCATATCTGCTCAAATCATCTGTGAAGGTGAGAAAATAACGATATCCGCCACGAGCCTCAATATTCATCGGACCACATACATCGGTATGTATGATTTCCAATAAATCTGTTGCTCTCTCCATAGTACCGGAGAACGGTGTTTTAGTCATCTTGCCTATGAGGCACGGTTCGCAAGTACCAAGTGATTCATAATCAAGTGGTTCCAAAAGCCCATCAGTATGGAGTTTCTTCATGCGCTTTACACTGATATGACCTAAACGGCAGTGCCACAAATAAGTTGCACTATCATTATCCTGCATCTTTTGGCTTCTACATTATGAATATGTGTATCACTACTATCGAGATTCAACAAGAATAGACCACTCTTCAAAGGTGCATGACCATAAAAGATATTACTCATATAAATAGAACAACCATTATTCTCTGATTTAAATGAATAACCGTCTCGCATTAAACAAGATCCAGATATAATGTTCATGCTCAACGCTGGCACCAAATAACAATTATTTAGGTCTAATATTAATCCCGAAGGTAGATGTAGAGGTAGCGTGCCGACCGCGATCACATCGACTTTGGAACCGTTTCCCACAGGCATCGTCACCTCGTCCTTTGCTAGCGTCCGCTTATTCTGTAGTCCCTGTTTTGAGTTGCAAATATTAGCAACAGAACCAGTATCAAATACCCAGGTGCTACTGCGAGCTCTAGTAATGTACACATCAATAACATGTATATCACATATACCTTTGTTCACCTTGCCATCCTTCTTATCCGCCAAATACTTGGGGCAGTTCCGCTTCCAGTGACCGGTCTGCTTGCAGTAGAAGCACTCAGTTTCAGGCTTAGGTCCAGACTTGGGTTTCTTCTCTTGAGCAGCAACTTGCTTGCTGTTCTTCTTGAAGTTCCCCTTCTTCTTCCCTTTGCCCTTTTTCTTGAAACTAGTGGTCTTGTTGACCATCAACACTTGATGCTCCTTCTTGATTTCTACCTCCGCAGCTTTCAGCATTGCGAAGAGCTCGGGAATAGTCTTGTTCATCCCTTGCATATTATAGTTCATCACGAAGCCCTTGTAGCTTGGTGGTAGTGATTGGAGAATTCTGTCAATAACGCAATCATCTGGAAGATTAACTCCCATCTGAATCAAGTGATTATTATACCCAGACATTTTGAGTATATGCTCACTGACAGAACTGTTCTCCTCCATCTTGCAGCTATAGAATTTATTGGAGACTTCATATCTCTCAATTCGGGCATTTGCTTGAAATATCAACTTCAACTCCTGGAACATCTCATATGCTCCATGACGTTCAAAACGTCGTTGAAGTCCCGATTCTAAGCCGTAAAGCATGGCACACTGAACTATCGAGTAGTCATCAGCTTTGCTCTGCCAGATGTTCATATCATCTGGCGTTGCTCCAGCAGCAGGCCTGGCACCCAGCGGTGCTTCCAGGACGTAATTCTTCTGTGCAGCAATGAGGATAATCCTCAAGTTACGGACCCAGTCCGTGTAATTGCTACCATCATCTTTCAACTTTGCTTTCTCAAGGAACGCATTAAAATTCAACGGAACAACAGCACGAGCCATCTATCTACAATCAACATAAACAAGCAAGATACTATCAGGTACTAAGTTCATGATAAGTTTAAGTTCAGTTAATCAAATTACTTAAGAACTCCCACTTAGATAGACATCCCTCTAATCCTCTAAGTGATTACGTGATCCAAATCAACTAAACCATAACCGATCATCACGTGAGATGGAGTAGTTTTCAATGGTGAACATCGTTATGTTGATCATATCTACTATATGATTCACGCTCGACCTTTCAGTCTCTGTGTTCCGAGGCCATATCTGTATATGCTTGGCTCGTCAAGTATAACCTGAGTATTCTGCGTGTGCAACTGTTTTGCACCCGTTGTATTTGGACGTAGAGCTTATCACACCCGATCATCACTTGGTGTCTGGGCACGACGAACTTTGGCAACGGTGCATACTCAGGGAGAACACTTCTTGATAATTTAGTGAGAGATCATCTTATAATGCTACCGTCAATCAAAGCAAGATAAGATGCATAAAAGATAAACATCACATGCAATCAATATAAGTGATATGATATGGCCATCATCATCTTGTGCTTGTGATCTCCATCTCCGAAGCATCGTTATGATCACCATCGTCACCGGCGCGACACCTTGATCTCCATCGTAGCATCGTTGTCGTCTCGCCAATCTTATGCTTCCACGACTATCACTACCGCTTAGTAATAAAGTAAAGCGTTACATCGCGATTGCATTGCATACAATAAAGCGACAACCATATGGCTCCTGCCAGTTGCCGATAACTCGGTTACAAAACATGATCATCTCATACAATAAAATCAGCATCATGCCTTAACCATATCACATCACAACATGCCCTGCAAAAACAAGTTAGACGTCCTCTACTTTGTTGTTGCAAGTTTTACGCGGCTGCTACGGGCTTAAGTAAGAACTCATCTCACCTACGCATCAAAACCACAACGATAGTTCGTCAAATAGACTCCGTTTTAACCTTCTCAAGGACCGGGCGTAGCCACACTTGGTTCAACTAAAGTTGGAGAGACAGTCTTCCGCAAGCCATCTATGTGCAAAGCACGTCGAGGGAACCGGTCTCGCGTAAGAGTACGCGTAATGTTGGTCCGGATCGTCTCGTCCAACAATACCGCCGAACCAAAGTATGACATGCTGGTAGGCAGTATGACTTGTATCGCCCACAACTCACTTGTGTTCTACTCATGCAAATAACATCAAACCATAAAACCTAGGCTCTGATACCACTGTTGGGGAACGTAGTAATTTCAAAATTTTCCTACGCACACGCAAGATCATGGTGATGCACAGCAACGAGAGGGGAGAGTGTTGTCTACGTACCAACGCAGACCGACTGTGGAAGCGATCACACAACATAGAGGAAGTAGTCGTACGTCTTCTTCCGATCTGACCGATCCAAGTACCGTTACTCCGGCACCTCCGAGTTCTTAGCACACGTTCCGCTCGATGACGATCCTCGGGCTCCGATCCAGCAAAGCGTCGAGGAAGAGTTCTGTCAGCACGACGGCGTGGTGACGATCTTGATGAACTACAGCAGCAGGGCTTCGCCTAAACTCTGCTACAGTATTATCGAGGAATATGGTGGCAGGGGGCACCGCACACGGCTAAGGAATAGATCACGTGGATCAACTTGTGTGTCTATGGGGTGCCCCCTGCCCCCGTATATAAAGGAGCAAGGGGAGGAGGCGGCCGGCCAAGGTGTGGCGCGCCAAGGGGAGTCCTACTCCCACCGGGAGTAGGACTCCTAGTTGGACTAGGAGAGAAGGGGGAGAATAGGAGGAAGAGAGGAAGGAAAGGGGGGGTGCCGGCCCCCCTTCCCTTGTCCTATTCGGACTAGGAAGGGGAGGGGCGCGCAGCCACCTCTTGCCTCCTCTCCTCTTCTCCCTTAAGGCCCATGTTGGCCCAATAACCCCCCGGGGGGTTCCGGTAACCCCCCCGGTACTCCGGTAAAATGCCGATTTCACCCGGAACAATTCCGATGTCCAAATATAGGCTTCCAATATATCAATCTTTATGTCTCGACCATTTCGAGACTCCTCGTCATGTCCGTGATCACATCCGGGACTCCGAACTAACTTCGGTACATCAAAATGCATAAACTCATAATTTCTGTCATCATAACGTTAAGCGTGCGGACCCTACGGTTCGAGAACAATGCAGACATGACCGAGACACGTCTCCGGTCAATAACCAATAGCGGGACCTGGATGCCCATATTCGCTCCTACATATTCTACGAAGATCTTTATCGGTCAGACCGCATAACAACATACGTTGTTCCCTTTGTCATCGGTATGTTACTTGCCCGAGATTCGATCGTCGGTATCCGATACCTAGTTCAATCTCGTTACTGGCAAGTCTGTTTACTCGTTCCGTAATACATCATCTAACAACTAACATATTAGTTGTAGTGCTTGCAAGGCTTATGTGATGTGCATTACCGAGAGGGCCCAGAGATACCTCTCCGACACTCGGAGTGACAAACCCTAATCTCGAAATACGCCAACCCAACATCTACCATTAGAGACACCTGTAGTACTCCTTTATAATCACCCAGTTATGTTCTGACATTTGGTAGTACCCAAAGTGTTCCTCCGGTAAACGGGAGTTGCATAATCTCATAGTTATAGGAACATGTATAAGTCATGAAGAAAGCAATAGCAACATACTATACGATCGGGTGCTAAGCTAATGGAATGGGTCATGTCAATCAGATCATTCAACTAATGATGTGACCTCGTTAATCAAATAACAACTCTTTGTTCATGGTTAGAAAACATAACCATCTTTGATTAACGAGCTAGTCTAGTAGAGGCATACTAGTGACACTTTGTTTAGTCTATGTATTCACACATGTATTATGTTTCCGGTTAATACAATTCTAGCATGAATAATAAACACTTATCATGATTTAAGGAAATAAACAATAACTTTATTATTGCCTCTAGGGCATATTTCCTTCAATTTGGTTCCCCCATACTTTCTTGTGTGGATTTTGTTACTCTTGGGTGTTTGAGCACCCTAGACGGTTGAGGTCACCTCGAAGCCATATTCCATTATGGTGAAGCTTCGTGGTTTTGTTGGGAGCCTCCAATTAAGTTGTGGAGAGAGCCCCAACCTTGTTTGTAAAGGTTCGGTCGCCTCCTTCAAGCGCACCAATAGTGGAATCACGGCATCTCGCATTATGTGAGGGCGTGAGGAGAATACGGTGGCCCTAGTGGCTTCTTGGGGAGCATTGTGCCTCCACACCGCTCCAACGGAGACGTACTTCCTCTCAAAGGGAAGGAACTTCGGCAACACATCCTCGTCTCCACCGTCTCCACTCTTGGTTATCTCGTGCCTTTATTTAAGCAAGCTTACTTGTTTCATATCTCTTGCTTGCTTGTGTACCTATCCTTGTTGCATCATATAGGTTGCTCACCTAGTTGCATATCTAGACAACCTACTTTGATGCAAAGTTTAAATTGTTAAAGAAAAGCTAAAAATTGTTAGTTGCCTATTCACCCCCCCTTCTAGTCAACCATATCGATCCTTTCAATTGGTATCAGAGCCTCGTCTCTTTATCAAGGACTTTACCGTTCGAAGAGTATGGTTGATACCGTAGACGGAGCGGAGGAACACTCCGGTGTGAATCCTATCTCGTCTACAGGCGATGGGGGAACTTCGGTCTCTCGTGAGGAGTTCAATGTAGCCTTGGAGGCATTGAAAACCTCCATGATGACCGAAGTTGAAAGCATGTTTACTAAATTTCTTGAGGGGCTTAAACTATCCACCGCACCGTTGAAAGTGGGGGATCCCGCCAACAAGGTGTCGGATGCTATCCTTGACAAGGGGGAAGCTAGTAGTGAAAAGGCTCCTTCCTCTAGTGGCAAGAATGGCACCGGAATCTTTGCCCATGTGGAACCACCACTTGTCTATGGTGGACCGGTTCCTTCTACCCATTTGAATCATGCCGGTCCTCCTCCTAAGATTGTGAAAAATGAGGATTTTGATTCTTGGGTTTACCGCTTTAAACGTCATTTAAATCATGTGAACACTAACCTTTGGAGAATCATTGAAGAAGGGTTCTATCCACATGATTGAAGAAACTTCACTCCTCGAGAAGCCGCGGACAATCAATTCAATGAGAATGCTCTCTTCATCATTCAAGATGCAATTCCACCTGAAGACCTACCTCATCTTCGTCCCTTCGCCTTGGCCAAGGATGCATGGCATTGTGTCGTGTCTCTCTACCGGGGAAGCGCAAGCATTCAACGCTCCAACTATGAAGTGGTACAAGATGAGGCCGATGAGTTTGCAATGAAGGAAGATGAAGAACCTCGTGAGCTTTATCGGAGAGTCACCAAACTCGCGGTCTCACTACGAGATCACGGGAGCAAGGACACGGATGACAATTGGATCAAGCGCAAATTCCTCAAGGCAATGATGCCCTACCACAAGGCCATGTCCTCCATCATTCGCCAAAGACCGGACTTCCACACTTTGACCTCAAGCGAAGTGTTGGATGAGTTTGTGGCCATGAACATTTTGGACAAGACCGCCGACAATGCGGTGCTCCGTTCTCAACGGGCAAAGAAGCCTAACCTTGCATTGAAGGCCAAGCTCACCGTGGAAGAAGAAGAAGAGGAAGAAGAGGAGAGCAACCCCGAAGATACGAAGTATGCATATCATGAACATATGGCACTTGCTTCAAGGCAATTTTGGAGCAAGAAAAACTCGAGGCCCAACTTTAGCAAAAACAACTCGAGTGGCACAAGGGGCAAGCAACGTGTAAGGACTTGCTACAATTGCGGCAACGTGAGTCATTTCGTTGCAGAATGCCCGTATGAGAAAAGGGAAGACAATGGTGGCAAACTCATCCGAAAGGACAAGGCCAAGTCGTTCCCCAACAAGAACAACTTCAGCAAGAATACTCCTCTCAAGGCCTTGGTTGTGCAAGAAGAGTACAATGAGGATGATGACGATGATGAAGATGATGAGTCGGTTGCCATGGCCTCCGTTGCCATTGCAACAACTTCACAAGTGTCTCTCTTCGACTCACCCAACGAGAGCATCACCGCCAAGTGCCTCATGGCTAAAGCCACCAACAAGGTAACCTCCAACATCAAAACTACCATCATTAATCATCCTTCCCCATCGTATAGCATTAATGAAGTTGAGGGAGCTAATGTGGAGGCTAACGAGTTCGAGGCCTTTATGGGAAAACTCAAGGGAAAATCCAAGAAGCACTTTGTTGCTCTCTTGGAACAACTTGGTGAGGCCAATGACATGATCGAGGCTCACGAAGACACCATCTCGAAGATGGAAGGGCATAGTCGTGACTATGCCGATGAGATTTCGGATCTTTCCAATGCTCTTGAGGAAGAGCGTGGTCTTCGTTTGGCTCTTGAGGAGTCACACAACGTTGATCATGCTAAGTTAGAGAAAGATTATGATCATGCCCTCGTTATTTCTCGTATGCTAAATTCCGAGAAGGCCAAACTCAGGGTTGATCTTGCTAGACTCAAAGAGGAGTTTGATATACTTGACAAGGCCCACAAGGCCTTGAAGGGTATTCACGCTAGCCTCAAGGAGTCTTATGATCAACTTCAAGTGAAGCTAACTAAGGAGAAAG
Organism: Triticum monococcum; assembly: GCA_034509565.1. Taxonomy (NCBI): domain Eukaryota; kingdom Viridiplantae; phylum Streptophyta; class Magnoliopsida; order Poales; family Poaceae; genus Triticum; species Triticum monococcum. The sequence goes on along the minus strand of CM067842.1, from coordinate 195,568,722 downwards.
CAACTTTTCCTCATATGGTTTTAATTGATAATGCAAATGCTACTAACCCATGTTGTGAGCATATGCATCTTGTTGAGGACAATGCTAAGTTGAAGGCGCAACTTGAGAGAGGTCTTGCGACTTGCATACAAGGCAAGAAGAACCTCAACGATCTCTTGATCAACCAAAAGGGAGGTGTGGCGAAGGAAGGGGTTGGGTACGTCCCCGACTCCAAGAACAAGAAGAAGAATGACAAGACCAAACGACCTCCTCCCCTCATGCAAACCTTTGTAAAGGCGGGAGAGAGTGTCCCCGAGGAGAAGAAGAAGAACAAAGTCAAGAAGGGAAATGTCACCTCTCCCAACAAAGCCGGCGATTTTAATCCTTCTTATGTGTTATGTCGTGCTAGTGATGGGCATGTTTATGCCAAATTTGTTGGTTCTCTTCATGAGTACATTGAATGGTCTATTTGGGTTCCTAAGACCCTTGTTACTAACATCAAAGGACCCATTACAAAATGGGTACCTAAAACCAAGCATTGATCTCTTGTAGGTGCTTGCTTCCGGTGGTGGATCATGGTTGCTCGATAGCGGAGCTACAAATCATATGACCGGAAGCAAGGACTTGGTGGTGGACGTGCACAAAGTTCCATCTATGCCCACCAATGTCGAGTGGGGTGACGCCTCATCCTCTAAGGTATTGGGACTTGGCAAGGTGGTCATCTCGCATGATCTCACGATCGAGAAGGTCATGCTTGTTGAGTCCCTTGCATACAATTTACTTTCCGTTCGTCAACTTGCAATCATGGGCTTTGCCACTTTCTTTGACATCGATACCGTGGCCCTCTTGTGGAGCAAGACTCTTAAAGTAGCTTTTGGTGGGCATGTCGAGAACGGTCTATATGTGATTAACTTTTCGGAGCGACCCACTAAGACCGCGACATGCCTAATGGCTAAAGTTGATGTGGGGTGGCTTTGGCATTGCCGTTTAGCCCATGTCAATATGAGATCTTTGCAAAGTCTTCTCAAGGGGGACCATGTCCGTGGACTAACGAATGTTAGTTTTGTTAAAGATCGTGTTTGCAGTGCCTGTATCGAAGGAAAGCTACATCAGAAGGCTCACCCTCCCACGACTATCATTTATTCAAAGAGGCCTTCGGAGCTCCTTCACATGGATCTCTTTGGGCCTCCATCCTTTGATAGTCTTGGAGGTAGGAAGTATTGATTGGTGATTGTGGATGACTACTCAAGGTACACGTGGGTGTATTTCTTCAAGAGGAAGAGCAAGACCCAACAAACTGTCATTGACTTTGCAAATGAAGCACAACGTCAACATAATGCAAAGATCTTGACAATAAGAAGTGACAACGGCACCGAGTTCAAGAACTACACCTTGGATGAATTTCTTAGTGATGAGGGAATCAAGCATCAATATTCCGCACCATACACCCCTCAACAAAACGGTGTTGCGGAGAGGAAGAACCGGACGTTGATGGATGCGGCAAGGACCATGAAGGCGGAGTTCAAGTCTCCGTACAACTTTTGGGCCGAAGCCATCAACACCGCGTGTCATGCATCCAATCGGCTCTACCTCCGCAAGGGCTTGAACAAGACTCCATATGAGATACTCACCGGTAACAAGCCCAACCTCAAGTACTTCCGGGTATTCGGGTGTAAGTGTTTCATTCTCAAGAAAGGTATTCGGTTGTCTAAATTTGAGGCTAGAGCTCATGAGGGCATATTTGTTGGTTATGCTACAAACTCTCATGCTTACCGTGTTCTCAATAAATCCACGGGACTTATTGAGGAGACGTGTAACGTGGAGTTTGATGAGAATAACGGATCCCAAGTGGAGCAAAGTGGCACTTGTGATGTAGGTGATGAAATTCCTCCTCAAGCCATAAGAAGAATGGGCGTTGGTTTCATCCTACGCATTGAGGAACCCCTTGTGGCCGAAGGAGAAGGACAATGCTCCAATCAAGTGGATCCATCACTAACCCAAGGCCCACACGCTTCCGAAGAACAAAGTGAAGGCCCTCAACCTCATGAACACGACCAAGGGCTAGATCATACTCAAAACGGTGTGGACACACCAAGTGATGCCCAAGGTCAAGTTCTCTCCCCCGAACAAGTTCAAGATCAAGAACAAGTTCGGCGCTCAAGATGACCAAGTAACCGCTCCTCAACTCACCACCGAGGAGGAATTAGAGCGTCGTGCCGCCAAGGTTGCTTCCAAGCTCTCCACCAAGGATCATCTCATGACGAATGTGCTTGGAAGCTTAAGAAAGGGGGTAAGCACTCATAGACAATTAGCAAATTATTGTGAGCATCACGCGTTTGTCTCTTGTGTGGAACCCCTCAAGGTCTATGAGGTGCTAGAAGATCCGGATTGGCTCAATGCCATGCATGAAGAACTCAACAACTTCGAGCGCAACAAAGTGTGGAGATTGGTGCCAAGGCCAACGGGGAACCATAATGTCATTGGAACCAAGTGGATACTCAAGAACAAGCAAGATGCCCATGGGATTATCATCCGCAACAAGGCTCGTTTGGTAGCACAAGGCTACTCCCAAGTCGAGGGTATCGACTACGGTGAAACCTTTGCTCCCGTTGCTCGTCTTGAATCCATTCGCATGTTGATTGCATATGCTTCTCATCATAACTTTAAGTTACATCAAATGGATGTGAAGAGTGCTTTTCTTAATGGTCCCATTAATGAATTGGTGTACGTCAAGCAACCCCCCGGGTTCGAGGATCCCTACTTTCCCGATCATGTGTATCAACTCGATAAGGCACTCTATGGCCTTAAACAAGCCCCACGTGCGTGGTATGACCACCTTACCGAGTTGTTACAAGACCGTGGGTTTGAAGTTGGGATAATCGAACCCACTCTTTTTACTAAGAAGGTCAAAGGGGAGTTGTTTGTGTGTCAATTATATGTTGATGATATTATCTTTGGTTCTCCTAACAAAGCTTTCAATGAGGAATTTGCCGCTCTCATGACCTCAAAGTTTGAGATGTCCTCCATGGGGGAGTTGAATTTCTTTCTAGGGTTCGAAGTGAAGCAAAGAAGAGAAGGAACCTTCATCAATCAATCCAAATACACTCAAGACATGCTCCAGAGATTCAAGCTAAGTGACGTCAAGCCGGCTTCTACTCCAATGCCCACCAAGTGCCAACTTGACTTAGATCCCAATGGTAAAGTGGTGGATCAAAAGGTATATCGTTCCATGATTGGATCCTTGCTTTACCTTTGTGCATCTAGACCGGACATCATGTTGAGTGTGGGAATTTGTGCACGGTTTCAAGCCGCACCTAAGGAAAGTCACTATGTGGCGGTCAAACGAATCTTTCGATATTTGGCTCATACCCCAAACTTTGGCTTATGGTACCCAAGAGGATCAAACTTCAAGCTTGTAGGGTACTCAGATTCCGATTGGACGGGAGACAAAGTGGATAGGAAGTCCACTTCCGGAGGGTGCCAATTCCTTGGTTGCTCTTTGGTAAGTTGGTCTTCCAAAAAGCAAAGGTGTGTGTCTCTCTCGTCCACCGAAGCGGAGTATGTTGTGGCCGGTAGTTGTTGTGCACAACTCTTATGGATGAGGCAATCTTTAAAGGATTACGGTGTCACTTGTGATAGAGTGCCTCTTTGGTGTGACAATGAAAGTGCCATCAAGATTTCTCTCAACCCGGTACAACACTTCAAGACGAAGCATATTGAGATTCGGTATCACTTCATCCGGGATCACATTAGGCGAGGAGAGATCGAGCTCAACTATGTCAACACTCATGACAAGCTTGCAGATATTTTCACGAAGCCCTTGAATGAAGCAAGATTTCGCGAGTTAAGGCATGAGCTAAATATCATTGATTCGAGCAATGTGGCTTGAACCCTTGCACACCCTACCACGCTCAATTTGCTGTCTAGTTTAGGTGTAGGCATGGACATAGGGGGAGTGTTGTTCTCTCAATGAACTCTCCCTCCCCCCATTATGCATAAATTGATCGTGTCTTTCACATTAGCCATAGTTGATGGTACTTGTGCTTCAAAGACGAGTTTTGGTCATGGACCCAAGGATAATTCTTCGCGGTGCCATACCAACTGACTCAAACATAGGTGGCCTCGGCCACCGTCCTCTCTTCGGGAGGTTGGAGTTAGCCTTGTTGTTCTCATGTTGTTTTCTCTCTTCATGTCTTTGCTCTTTGTGTTAGGATCTCCTAGGGTGTTGTTTCTCTCCTATTTTGTGCCCCTTCTTCCTCCCTTCGGATTGCACTCTTTTGATCTTGGCTTGGGCTTAGGTGGTCGGGCGGTACAACCGGTACCACGAGCGGTTCTACTGCTGGTACCGGGTTGTGCCGTCCAAAGGGTCTCCGTTCGGTGCTTGGGCGGTTCCACCACACAATCCCACGGTAACCCACGTCCGGTACTACCGGTTGATGCCGTGCGGTACTACCGCTGCCTCCCACGCACCGGAAGTACCGCCTCCATCCACCGGTCTGTACCAGACGAGCGGTACAACCGCTCCCCTTAGAGGTTCTACCGGGGCGTGCATACGGGCCTATATATACTCGACGGGGCTGAAGGGTTTGTTGGGGAATGTTGCAGAAAACAAAAATTTTCCTACTCGTTTCACTAAGATCCATCTAAGAGTTCATCTAGCAACGAGTCATCAGATGCATCTACATACCTTTGTAGATCACGTGCGGAAGCGTTCAATGAATGGGGATGATGTAGTCGAACACGACGTGATCCAAATCACCAATGACCGAGTGCCGAACGGACGGCACCTCTGCGTTCAACACACGTACGGGATGGGAGACGTCTCCTCCTTCTTGATCCAGCAAGGGGGAAAGAGAGGTTGATGATGATCCAGCAGCACGACGGCGTGGTGGTGGATGTAGGGCGTCACAGTAGCAGGGCTTCGCCTATACTACGCAAGAGAGAGATGTAACAGGGAGAGAGGGAAGCACCAAAAGCGTAGCCTCAAGTCCCTCCTCTCCCTCACTATATATAGGGGTGCCAAGGGGGGGCACCGGCCCTAGGAGATGGATCTCCTAGGGGGGGGGGGGGCGGCCAAGGGTGGGGGGCTTGCCCCCCAAGGCAAGGGGGCGCCCCCCCTTTAGGGTTTCCCCTAACCCTAGGCGCATGGGCCCCTTAGGGGGTGGCGCCCCAGCCCACTAAGGGCTGGGTTCCTTCCCACTTCAGCCCATGGGGCCCTTCGGGATAGGTGGCCCCACCCGGTGGACCCCCGGGACCCTTCCGGTGGTCCCGGTACAATACCGGTAACCCCGAAACTTGTCCCGATGGCCGAAACAACACTTCCTATATATAATTCTTTACCTCCGGACCATTCCGGAACTCCTCGTGACGTCCGGGATCTCATCCGGGACTCCGAACAACATTCGGGTTACTGCATATACATATCTTCACAACCCTAGCGTCACCGAACCTTAAGTGTGTAGACCCTACGGGTTCGGGAGACATGTAGACATGACCGAGACGACTCTCCGGTCAATAACCAACAGCGGGATCTGGATACCCATGTTGGCTCCCACATGCTCCACGATGATCTCATCGGATGAACCACGATGTCGAGGATTCAATCAACCCCGTATTCAATTCCCTTTGTCAATTGATATATTACTTGCCCGAGATTCGATCGTCGGTATCCCAATACCTCGTTCAATCTCGTTACCGGCAAGTCACTTTACTCATACCGTAATGCATGATCCCGTGACCAGACACTTGGTCACTTTGAGCTCATTATGATGATGCATTACCGAGTGGGCCCAGTGATACCTCTCCGTCATACGGAGTGACAAATCCCAGTCTTGATCCGTGTCAACCCAACAGACACTTTCGGAGATACCCGTAGTATACCTTTATAGTCACCCAGTTACGTTGTGACGTTTGGTACACCCAAAGCACTCCTACGGTATCCGGGAGTTACACGATCTCATGGTCTAAGGAAAAGATACTTGACATTGCAAAACTCTAGCACACGAACTATACGATCTTTATGCTATGTTTAGGATTGGGTCTTTTCCATCACATCATTCTCTTAATGATGTGATCTCGTTATCAATGACATTCAATGTCCATAGCCAGGAAACCATGACTATCTGTTGATCAACAAGCTAGTCAACTAGAGGCTTACTAGGGACATGTTGGTGTCTGTTATTCACACATGTATTATGATTTCCGGATAACACAATTATAGCATGAATAAAGACAATTACCATGAACAAGGAAATATAATAATAATGCTTTTATTATTGCCTCTAGGGCATATTTCCAACAGTCTCCCACTTGCACTAGAGTCAATAATCTAGTTACATTGTGATGAATCGAACACCCATGGAATTCTGGTGTTGATCATGTTTTGCCCTAGGGAGAGGTTTAGTCAACGGATCTGCTACATTCAGGTCCGTATGTACTTTACAAATATCTATGCCTCCATCTTGAACATTTTCACGAATGGAGTTGAAGCGACGCTTGACGTGCCTTGTCTTCTTGTGAAACCTGGGCTCCTTGGCAAGTGCAATAGCTCCAGTGTTGTCACAGAAGAGCTTGATCGGCCCCGACGCATTGGGTATGACTCCGAGGTCGGTGATGAACTCCTTCACCCAAATTGCTTCATGTGCTGCCTCCGAGGCTGCCATGTACTCCGCTTCACATGTAGATCCCGCCACGACGCTCTGCTTGCAACTGCACCAGCTTACTGCCCCACCATTCAAAATATACACGTATCCGGTTTGTGACTTTGAGTCATCCAGATCTGTGTCGAAGCTAGCATCGACGTAACCCTTTACGACGAGCTCTTCGTCACCTCCATAAACGAGAAACATCTCCTTAGTCCTTTTCAGGTACTTCAGGATATTCTTGACCGCTGTTCAGTGTTCCTTGCCGGGATTACTTTGGTACCTTCCTACCAAACTTACGGCAAGGTTTACATCAGGTCTGGTACACAGCATGGCATACATAATAGAACCTATGGCTGAGGCATAGGGGATGACACTCATCTCTTCTATTTCTTCTGCCGTGGTCGGACTTTGAGCCGAGCTCAATTTCATACCTTGCAGTACAGGCAAGAACCCCTTCTTAGACTGATCCATATTGAACTTCTTCAATATCTTATCAAGGTATGTGCTTTGTGAAAGACCTATGAGGCGTCTCGATCTATCTCTATAGATCTTGATGCGTAATATATAAGCAGCTTCTCCAAGGTCCTTCATTGAAAAACTCTTATTCAAGTAGGCCTTGATGCTGTCCAAGAGTTCTATATTATTTCCCATCAAAAGTATGTCATCTACATATAGTATGAGAAATGCTACAGAGCTCCCACTCACTTTCTTGTAAACACAGGCTTCTCCATAAGTATGCGTAAACCCAAACGCTTTGATCATCTCATCAAAGCGAATGTTCCAACTCCGAGATGCTTGCACCAGCCCATAAATCGAGTGTTGGAGCTTGCATACTTTGTCAGCATTCTTAGGATCGACAAAACCTTCCGGCTGCATCATATACAATTCTTCCTTAAGGTAACCATTAAGGAATGCCGTTTTGACGTCCATTTGCCATATTTCATAATCGTAGAATGCGGCAATTGCTAACATGATTCGAACGGACTTTAGCTTCGCTACCGGTGAGAAAGTCTCATCGTAGTCAACCCCTTGAACTTGTCGATAACCCTTAGCGACAAGCCGAGCTTTATAGATGGTCACATTACCATCCGCGTCTGTCTTCTTCTTAAAGATCCATTTATTTTCTATGGCTCGCCGTTCAACGGGCAAGTCAGTCAAAGTCCATACTTCATTTTCATACATGGATCCTATCTCGGATTTCATGGCTTCTAGCCATTTGTCGGAATCCAGGCCCGCCATTGCTTCTTCATAGTTTGAAGGTTCACCGTTGTCTAACAACATGATTTCCAAGACAGGGTTGCCGTACCACTCTGGTGCGGAACGTGTCCTTGTGGACCTTCGAATTTCAGTAGGAGCTAGATCAGAAGTATCTTGATCATTATCATTAACTTCCTCTCTAGTCGGTGCTGGCACCTCAGGAACATTTTCTTGAGTTGCGCCATTTTCCGGTTCAAGAGGCAATACTTCATCAAGTTCTACTTTCCTCCCACTCACTTCTTTCGAGAGAAACTCCTTCTCTAGAAAGGATCCATTCTTGGCAACAAAGACCTTGCCTTCGGATCTGAGGTAGAAGGTATACCCAATAGTTTCTTTAGGGTATCCTATGAAGACGCATTTTTCTGACTTGGGTTCGAGCTTTTCAGGTTGAAGTTTCTTGACATAAGCATCACATCCCCAAACTTTTAGAAACGACAGCTTAGGTTTCTTCCCAAACCATAATTCATACGGTGTCGTCTCAATGGATTTCGACGGAGCCCTATTTAAAGTGAATGCGGCAGTCTCTAAAGCATAGCCCCAAAAAGATAGCGGTAAATCGGTAAGAGACATCATAGACCGCACCATATGTAATAGAGTGCGATTACGACGTTCGGACACACCGTTACGCTGAGGTGTTCCAGGCGGCGTTAGTTGTGAAACTATTCCACATTTTCTTAAGTGTGTGCCAAATTCGTGACTCAAGTATTCTCCTCCACGATCTGATCGTAGAAACTTGATTTTCCTGTCACGTTGATTCTCAACCTCACTCTAAAATTCCTTGAACTTTTCAAAGGTTTCAGACTTGTGTTTCATTAAGTAGACATACCCATATCTACTCAAGTCATCAGTGAGAGTGAGAACATAACGATAGCCACCGCGAGCCTCAACACTCATTGGACCGCACACATCAGTATGTATGATTTCCAATAAGTTGGTTGCTCGCTCCATTGTTCCTGAGAACGGAGTCTTGGTCATTTTACCCATGAGGCATGGTTCGCACGTGTCAAATGATTCATAATCAAGAGACTCTAAAAGTCCATCTGCATGGAGCTTCTTCATGCGTTTGACACCTATGTGACCAAGGCGGCAGTGCCACAAGTATGTGGGACTATCATTATCAACCTTACATCTTTTGGTGTTCACACTATGAACATGTGTAGCATTACGCTCGAGATTCATTAAGAATAAACCATTCACCATAGGAGCATGACCATAAAACATATCTCTCATATAAATAGAACAACCATTATTCTCGGATTTAAATGAGTAGCCATCTCGAATTAAACGAGATCCCGATACAATGTTCATGCTCAAAGCTGGCACTAAATAACAATTATTGAGGTTTAGAACTAATCCCGTAGGTAAATGAAGAGGCAGCGTGCCGACGGCGATCACATCGACCTTGGAACCATTCCCGACGCGCATCGTCACCTCGTCTTTCGCCAGTCTCCGTTTATTCCACAGCTCCTGCTTTGAGTTACAAATGTGAGCAACTGCACCGGTATCAAATATCCAAGAGCTACTACGAGTACTGGTTAGGTACACATCAATTACATGTATATCACATATACCTTTTGTTTTGCCGGCCTTCTTGTCTGCTAAGTATTTGGGGCAATTCCGCTTCCAGTGACCACTTCCCTTGCAATAAAAACACTCAGTCTCGGGCTTGGGTCCATTCTTTGGCTTCTTCCCGGCAGCTTGCTTGCCGGGCGCGGAAACTTCCTTGCCGTCCTTCTTGAAGTTCTTTTTACCCTTAGCCTTCTTGAACTTAGTGGTTTTATTCACCATCAACACTTGATGTTCCTTCTTGACTTCTACCTCTGCTGATTTCAGCATAGCAAATACTTCAGGAATGGTCTTTTCCATCCCCTGCATATTGAAGTTCATCACAAAGCTCTTGTAGCTCGGTGGAAGCGACTGGAGGATTCTGTCAATGACCGCATCATCCGGGAGATTAACTCCCAGCTGAGTCAAGCGGTTATGCAACCCAGACATAGTGAGTATGTGCTCACTGACAGAACTGTTTTCCTCCATCTTACAGCTGAAGAATTTGTCGGAGACTTGATATCTCTCGACCCGGGCATGAGCTTGAAAAACCATTTTCAGCTCTTCGAACATCTCATATGCTCCGTGTCTCTCAAAACGTTTTTGGAGCCCCGGCTCTAAGCTGTAAAGCATGCCGCATTGAACGAGGGAGTAGTCATCGGTACGTGCCTGCCAAGCGTTCATAACGTCTTGTTCAGCAGGGAGGACAGGTGCGTCACCCAGCGGTGCTTGTAGGACATAATCTTTCTTGGCAGCTATGAGGATGATCCTCAGGTTCCGGACCCAGTCCGTGTAGTTGCTGCCATCGTCTTTCAGCTTGGTTTTCTCTAGGAACGCATTGAAGTTGAGGACTACGTTGGCCATTTGATCTACAAGACATATTGTAAATATTTTAGACTAAGTTCATGATAATTAAGTTCATCAAATCAAATTATTTATGAACTCCCACTTAGATAGACATCCCTCTTCTAGTCATCTAAGTATAACATGATCCGAGTTAACTAGGCCGTGTCCGATCATCACGTGAGACGGACTAGTCAACATCGGTGAACATCTTCATGTTGATCGTATCTTCTATACGACTCATGCTCGACCTTTCGGTCTTCTGTGTTCCGAGGCCATGTCTGTACATGCTAGGCTCGTCAAGTCAACCTAAGTGTTTGCATGTGTAAATCTGTCTTACACCCGTTGTATGTGAACGTTAGAATCTATCACACCCGATCATCACGTGGTGCTTCGAAACAACGAACTGTCGCAACGGTGCACAGTTAGGGGGAACACTTCTTGAAATTATTATGAGGGATCATCTTATTTACTACCGTCGTTCTAAGTAAACAAGATGTAAAAAAACATGATAAACATCACATGCAATCAAATAATAAACGTGACATGATATGGCCAATATCACATAGCTCCTTTGATCTCCATCTTGGGGCTCCATGATCATCTTGTCACCGGCTTGACACCATGATCTCCATCATCGTGTCTCCATGAAGTTGCTCGCCAACTATTACTTCTACTACTATGGCTAACGCGTTTAGCAATAAAGTAAAGTAATTTACATGGCGTTTCTCAATGACACGCAGGTCATATAAAAGAATAAAGACAACTCCTATGGCTCCTTCCGGTTGTCATACTCATCGACATGCAAGTCGTGATTCCTATTACAATAGCATGAACATCTCATACATCACATATAGATCATTCATCATTCATCACAACTTTGGCCATATCATATCACAAAGCACTTGCTGCAAAAACAAGTTAGACGTCCTCTAATTGTTGTTGCAAGTTTTACGTGGCTGAATTAGGGTTCTAGCAAGAACGTATTCTTACCTACGTGAAAGCCACAACGTGATTTGTCAACTTCTATTTACCCTTCATAAGGACCCTGTTCATTGAATCCGCTCCAACTAAAGTAGGAGAGACAGACACCCGCCAGCCACCTTATGCAACTAGTGCATGTTAGTCGGTGGAACCGGTCTCACGTAAGCGTACGTGTAAGGTTGGTCCGGGCCGCTTCATCCCACAATACCGCTGAAGCAAGAAAAGACTAGTAGCGGCAAGAAAGTTGACAAATCCACGCCCACAACAAATTTTGTTCTACTCGCGCAAGAAGAACTACGCATAGACCTAGCTCATGATGCCACTGTTGGGGAACGTTGCAGAAAACAAAAATTTTCCTACTCGTTTCACCAAGATCCATCTAAGAGTTCATCTAGCAACGAGTCATCAGATGCATCTACATACCTTTGTAGATCGCGTGCGGAAGCGTTCAATGAATGGGGATGATGTAGTCGAACACGACGTGATCCAAATCACAGATGACCGAGTGCCGAACGGACGGCACCTCCTCGTTCAACACACGTACGGGACGGGAGACGTCTCCTCCTTCTTGATCCAGCAAGGGGGAAGGAGAGGTTGATGATGATCCAGCAGCACGACGGCGTGGTGGTGGATGTAGGGCGTCACAGTAGCAGGGCTTCGCCTATACTACGCAAGAGAGAGATGTAACAGGGAGAGAGGGAAGCACCAAAAGCGTAGCCTCAAGTCCCTACTCTCCCTCACTATATATAGGGGTGCCAAGGGGGGGCGCCGGCCCTAGGAGATGGATCTCCTAGGGGGGCGGCGGCCAAGGGTGGGGGGCTTGCCCCCCAAGGCAAGGGGCGCCCCCCCTTTAGGGTTTCCCCTAACCCTAGGCGCATGGGCCCCTTAGGGGGTGGCGCCCCGGCCCACTAAGGGCTGGGTTCCTTCCCACTTCAGCCCATGGGGCCCTTCGGGATAGGTGGCCCCACCCGGTGGACTCCCGGGACCCTTCCGGTGGTCCCGGTACAATACCGGTAACCCCGAAACTTGTCCCGATGGCCGAAACAGCACTTCCTATATATAATTCTTTACCTCCGGACCATTCCGGAACTCCTCGTGACGTCCGGGATCTCATCCGGGACTCCGAACAACATTCGGGTTACTGCATATACATATCTTCACAACCCTAGCGTCACCGAACCTTAAGTGTGTAGACCCTACGGGTTCGGGAGACATGTAGACATGACCGAGACGACTCTCCGGTCAATAACCAACAGCGGGATCTGGATACCCATGTTGGCTCCCACATGCTCCACGATGATCTGATCGGATGAACCACGATGTCGAGGATTCAATCAACCCCGTATGCAATTCCCTTTGTCAATCGATATATTACTTGCCCGAGATTCGATCGTCGGTATCCCAATACCTCGTTCAATCTCGTTACCGGCAAGTCACTTTACTCGTACCGTAATGCATGATCCCATGACCAGACACTTGGTCACTTTGAGCTCATTATGATGATGCATTACCGAGTGGGCCCAGTGATACCTCTCCGTCATACGGAGTGACAAATCCCAGTCTTGATCTGTGTCAACCCAACAGACACTTTCGGAGATACCCGTAGTATACCTTTATAGTCACCCAGTTACGTTGTGACGTTTGGTACACCCAAAGCACTCCTACGGTATCCGGGAGTTACACGATCTCATGGTCTAAGGAAAAGATACTTGACATTGCAAAACTCTAGCAAACGAACTATACGATCTTTATGCTAAGTTTAGGATTGGGTCTTGTCCATCACATCATTCTCTTAATGATGTGATCTCGTTATCAATGACATTCAATGTCCATAGCCAGGAAACCATGACTATCTGTTGATCAACGAGCTAGTCAACTAGAGGCTTACTAGGGACATGTTGATGTCTGTTATTCACACATGTATTACGATTTCCGGATAACACAATTATAGCATGAATAAAGACAATTACCATGAACAAGGAAATATAATAATAATGCTTTTATTATTGCCTCTAGGGCATATTTCCAACAGGGTTGTCTTTTTCCTTTCGTCCTCGTTCCTCTTCTTTTTGCCCTAGCCGCCGACCATCTCTACCCCTGCCACGGAGTGCGTCTCGCGCTTCGGATCCTTGGCTCTCCGTGGATTCTCTCCGTGGAGGCCTCCCGATCTCTTCCCATGGATGGTGGTAATGCCTCGTGTTCTTTGCCTCTAGTTTTTTGTTTAGGGTTCTTCCTTGTCTAGGGCTTTACCTATCTTCCCACGTTTAGTGTTTGATCTATGCCTTAGAAGAGTTCTTTGTTAGCCTCCTGTCTTGTTTGCAGCACTTAGAATTCAGAATATTACTTGTGTGATTCGTATGCCGCGGTTAGATCTATCTTCCCTGGTAGTGCCACTGTCAGCGGTTCTACCGTCCCTACAGGCGGTACAACCGCTAGAGCGGTACTACCGCCCCTACGGGCGGTACAACCGCTGGAGCGGTACTACCGGTGGAAGATTCGGTACAACCAGAGTATATCAACCACTAAGCACTATTCTATCTTCTCTGTTGTTGCAACTTGTTCCTTTTCTGCTAGTGGGTGTAATCCTCTCATCCTTGTTGGGTTTTTGTGTGTTCTTTTCGTGTGTGTGTTCAGGTGGCTCTAGTTCTCGCTCTGCTCCTCGCAAGACCAAGAAGAGGGCACGAAGGACCTTGTGCCCGGTTGTGTCTGATGATGAAGAAGAAGTTGTGATTCCCACCAAGCCCACTCGCCGTGAAAAGTCTGCAGCTGCTAAGCAACGTGTGGTTATGCCATTGCATCGTTGGAAAGCCAAGGATTGGGAAGCCTTCCGCTCAAAGAATCCGTATGAGGTTCCCATTGCTCCCCGTTGGACCACTATTCAGTTCTGGAATGAGATGCAAGTGCGGATTGTTCATGAACTCTTTGAGCACAACAAGAACAGATATGCCAAGCAGTGGACAATTGATTTTGATCATTGGCGAAACAACATGGAGTATTTTGGTGAGGCGCTAGCTCTCTGCGAGGAGTTTGATCTTGTCAAGATCATGTCAGTCAACTGTGACTTTGATGTTCAACTTATCCATCAGTTCTATGCCATGGTTCATTTTGGGGAAGATGATGCGCGCACTCTCACCTTCATGTGTCGCGATGAATTGTTTCAAGTTCCCTGGAGGGCTTTCTGCAATGCTATTGGGTACGAAGATACTGGTTTGGGAGGAAGGGGTGGCATTCGCCCTCATGATTTTCCTGAGTCCATGCCTAAGGAGAAGCTTGCCCCTTTGTACATTCGGGGCCGTGGGATTATTGGAGAATCCAAGGATTTGGAGAAGGTCTATGACACCATGCACCGAGTGTTCCGCAATGTGCTCTTGCCCAAGGTGGGCAATCAAGATGAGATTCATGGCTATCTGGTTGATTTGATGGTTTCTATGAAGACCATGGTGGGGACACGGACAACATTTGATGTATCAAATTGGCTGTGGCATGAGATGTACAACATGGTCATCTACCGTAAAGTCCCAATCTACGCTCCGTTTGTCATGTGCTTTCTGAACTCTGTGTGGGTTGTTCGTCATCCTGGAGAGCTCCTCACTTCTCTAGACAACCTCACGGTTCATGAGGTCAAGCTCCTTAAGAAGAAGAAGCATGCCGAGCCTCGCTTCCCTGAACATGCTCCTGAGGATGTCTATGCTACTTCTGACGATGAGGACTTTGAGCTGGAGCCAGGAGCCAAGCCTTCGTGGGTGGCCAAACTTATTGCCAAGGTGAAGAAGACCTTTTGTCTCCAGGCTGACATCCAGAAGAAGATGTATGAGGCACATGTTAATGAGAAGCTTGCATGGCGTCGCCAAATTGCAATGATGAAGCACCTCAACATGCAGGTTCAGAGTGGTTCTGAGAAGAGCATCACCCCAGAGGAGCGTTGGATCTCTACCCATAACACCTGGACTGATGATGAAGCCCCTCCCCAGCCATCATCCTCGTTTGCAGCAGCTGACAATGCCATGGAGGAATCTGATCACGACGACGATGACGACTCTGATGATGAGGATCCAGATGCGACCGAGGAGTCAGAGGAGGACGCCTAAGCTTTCGGACGCTAGCTTCGCTCTTTTCCTTTTTGGTGTCTTGATGCCAAAGGGGGAGAGGGTTCTATAGGTCTCGGGATTTGCATGGGTTGGGTTTCTCGTTTCCTCGTGTTTCTCTTTAGTGTTGAACCTTGTTCGTGGTGGTTTCTTGCTGTGTGTGAGACTTATGCTACTCCTTTTATTGCTATCAGTTCGTCGGTTAATTTTATTGTTATTATTGCTATCTATCCATTATGTTGTCTCTCATATTATGTGCTTAGAGTGGCGAGTCTATAAAATCTAGGGGGAGTCTAGTCCTGAAAGTGTGCCCATGCTTTCTAACAGCTAGTACTTGTTGTTATCATCCACCAAAAAAGGGGAGATTGAAAGGGCATTTCCGTCTAGATTTCATTGACTTATCTCTTGCAAATCGTGTTGTTGTCATCATCCACCAAAAAAGGGGAGATTGAAAGGGCATTTCCCTACTTTATGTTTTGGATGATGATGACAACCCTTTGTGGTCTAATCGTGTGCTATATGTTTCAAGTTCTCGATGCTTAGGCTTACATCGGATTGCTATTGCCTCTCGAAGGAAAAGATCGAAGACGTGTCCTCTACGCTTTTATTTTCTTTGGTCGTGGAGTTCCCGTACTATCAAGAGGGAATCTTCATTAGGAAGCTCTGGGGGAATCAGTTCACGTACACTTTTCTCACCCTCTCTTTGCGTTCCTCAGGTGTGTGTGTGTGAGAGAGAGTTTTTCCTTGCCTCTTCCCCTCTTTCCTGCTCACTGTTTCTGCCCAGCGGCTGTACCGCTCTCTGGAGCGGTTGTACCGCTGGGTCTTGTTGCTCACCAGTGGTGCTCGAGCGGTTGTACCGCTGCCTCCGGACGGTGGTACCGCCACCATGCTCTGCAACTGCTGGGGCGGTGGTTCCGTCCATGCACCGCTCAAGTACCGCCCTCGCTTCTGGTTTGATGCGGTTCTTGGGCGGTAGTGGCACGGTTGGTCCGGTCATTCCACGATGACCGGTACCACCGGTGGTCCGAGCGGTTCTTCCGCTCAGAACTTAGCCGCCCAAGAGCTCAAGGCCATGCGGTTGTTCCGGCCAGGCACCGCTCAAGTACCGGTCAAGCTCCTGTTTTGATGCGGTGGTTGTGCGGTAGCCAGGCGGTTAGTCCAGCTATCTTTCTTAGCCGGTACTACCGCCCGGCTGTCCGGTTGTACCGCTTGGTAGGGTTCTGCAGTTACACCGTGAGTCCCGGTTGTACCGGGACGAGGACCGGTTGTATCGCTGTAGTGCAAAAACACAGTAACGGTTGGAAATGTGAGGAGACTATTTAAGGGAGCTTCTCCCACCTACCACTACTACATTTGACCTCTCTCACTCCACCATTAATGCCCTTCAAGCTCTCTTGCCCGATCTCTCTCTCCAGCCACTCAAACTTGTTGATTTGCTAGGGATTAAAGGAGGAGACCTAGATCTACACTTCCACCAAAGGATATTTGGTTCCCCCATACTTTCTTGTGTGGATTTTGTTACTCTTGGGTGTTTGAGCACCCTAGATGGTTGAGGTCACCTCGGAGCCATATTCCATTGTGGTGAAGCTTCGTGGTTTTGTTGGGAGCCTCCAATTAAGTTGTGGAGAGAGCCCCAACCTTGTTTGTAAAGGTTCGGTCGCCGCCTTCAAGGGCACCAATAGTGCAATCACGGCATCTCGCATTGTGTGAGGGCGTGAGGATAATACGGTGGCCCTAGTGGCTTCTTGGGGAGCATTGTGCCTCCACACCGCTCCAACGGAGACGTACTTCCTCTCAAAGGGAAGGAACTTCGGCAACACATCCTCGTCTCCACCGTCTCCACTCTTGGTTATCTCGTGCCTTTATTTAAGCAAGCTTACTTGTTTCATATCTCTTGCTTGCTTGTGTACCTATCCTCGTTGCATCATATAGGTTGCTCACCTAGTTGCATATCTAGACAACCAAACTTTGATGCAAAGTTTAAATTGTTAAAGAAAAGCTAAAAATTGTTAGTTGCCTATTCACCCCCCCCTCTAGTCAACCATATCGATCCTTTCAACCACTAATTTGGCCGTCCAGCTTAGCCCGCTCAACAAGGGTAGCTAGGATGTCGGCCACAATGTTAAACAAAATAGGAGAAGCGGGGTCCCCTTGGCGAAGCCCCTTCCTTGTCTGAAAATAGTTGCCAACGTCATCATTAACTTTTATGGCCACACTGCCTCCAGAAACAAAGCTCTCTACCCAACGACACCATTTTTGTGAAAACCCCTTCGTGCACAAAGTTTGCAACAGAAAGGGCCACTTAACCTTATCGTAGGCTTTTTCAAAATCTATTTTAAGAATGACACCATTCAACTTTTTTCGATGAAGCTCATGTACAGTTTCGTGCAAGACGACCACTCCATCTAATATGTTGCGGCCTTGCATAAATGTTGTTTGAGTGGGTTTTACGACATGGTCAGCCACCCCGTTCAACCGATTAGTTGCGACCTTTGTAAAGATTTTAAAACTTAAATTCAGAAGGCAAATCGGACGATATTGTTGAATACGACTAGCCTCCTTCATCTTAGGCAATAGAATAATTTCCCCAAAGTTTAAACGAGAAATGTCAAGGTCTTCAGCATGAGTTGGTTAAACAACTGAACCAAGTCTGCCTTAATGACGTCCCAAAAACGTCGATAGAACTCTGCGGGAAAGCCATCCGGACCCGGAGCCTTGTTGTGTTCCATTTGAAACACCGCGGTTCGAATTTCCTCCTCAGAAAACGGGGAGGTTAGGAATTCATTTTCCGCTTCCGTAACTTGAGGAATGTCATGAGTAATGGATTCATCCAGCTGAAAATTTGATTCAGCTGAAGGTCCAAAAAGCTCTTTGTAATACTTAGTAATAAAAGTTCTAAGTGGTATGTCCCCCTCAATTCGGCCTTCCTCCTGGTCAAGGGCGAATATGCATTTCTTTCTATGTCTGCCATTGGCAAGCATTTGAAAGTATTTTGTATTATCATCACCTTGCACAAGCGAATCCGTCTTGCAACGTTTAGATTGCTTTTTTGCTCAATCTCAACTGCAGACAGAGGCCTCACCTCCGCTATTTTATTAAGGGAATCAATTAAGGTAGATAGTCGCAGTTTTTCTTTTTTGTAGATGCTAGCAGTATGCTTGGCCCATCCACGAAGGAATCGACACAATGCGCGTATTCGATTATTTCATCGTTGAATGGGTGTGTTACCGCGAGGCTGGCGCGCCCACACTTTCTTAACCAGGTCATGAAATCCCTCTCTAGTGAGCCATCCCAATTCAAATTTAAATTGGTGACGATTAGAGCTTGGGATTGGTTGTCCAAAATCGGTGAGCAATGGAGCGTGATCCGATAAGGCCTCAATTCTTTCTAATGACCGAACCAAGGCTAGGGGATATTTATATTCCTAGTCGGTGGTAACTAGCACCCGGTCAAGTTTTTCAAAGGTTGGCACTGATCGGTTATTGGCCCAGGTATACTAATGACCAGACATCGTGATCTTCCTCAGATTCAGACTGTCAATAACAGCATTAAAGAGGAAAGGCCACCTTGTATCAAACCGGTCATTGTTTTTTTCCTGCTGATATCAAAGGATATTAAAATCCCCTCCGATTAACATGGGGTGGGGATTGTCTCGATAGGTATTGATGCACACGGACAGAAGAGAGTGGAACGTTCATCTCATTAAGTAAATCTTCCATGACTTTGATGCGGAAGAAATCTGCAAAATCGCCATCCCAAGATCAAATACTACGGACCATATAGCTTGGCACTACGAGAAGAACGGAATTTTCTCGGTGAGGAGTGCGTACAAGCTAGTTGCATCCATCCAGGACCAAGTACCCCTGAAACCGTCGAGCTCGTCCAATGAGGCACATGACCGAAGTGTTTGGGATATCATATGGAAGGCGAACGTCCAACCGAAAGTGAGAATTTTTGGGTGAAGGATTGCTACTAACTCTCTAGCAATGAAAAGGGAAAAATTCAGGCGGGCTCTTGAGTTGGATGCTACCTCCATTATTTGCAGTTGTAATGATGAGGATGAGTTCCACGCGGTGGTAGGGTGCACTAAGAGCAGAGCATTAAGACAGTCAATCAGAGAAGACTGGGAGCTTCCGTCAGAATTTGCATTCCGACGTATTGGACCCGATTGGCTTGAGATATTGTTGAGCCCAGAATCTGAATAAACGAGGGCGAGGATTCTTATGCTATTTTGGCGCTGCTATGTCGTGCATGGAGATGGCAAAGAACCAACTGGGCAGCTCCCTTATTGTGCCTAGTTATTTGTTTTTCTCTTCTTATTGTGCATCTTCTCAGTTTGGTTTTATTCTCTCTTTTTTGGCCTTTTCTCTTCGGCTTTATTTTCTATTTTCTTTATTTCTTCTTATTTTTATATTTTATTTTTAACTTGCTTAAATTCTTGAACTTTTTTCAAATCCATGAACTTATCATTTGAATCTAACTTTTTTTAAATGAATGACTGTTTTCCATTTTTGTAAAAAAATTCAAATCGATGAACTTTTTTCAATTTCATGCACTTTTTAAAATATCGTGAACTTATTTGTCAAATTCATGAACTCGCTTCCAAATCGATGAGCTTTTTTTCAGCCAAGTTGTCTGGGATTTTGACAAGTTTTGCATTTTCTGGAGTTTTCCTAGAGAAAAAATGTCGATAAATGGTCGGATGCGCCGCAACTTGCATATGACGTCGGAGGTCATTCAAACCAGGCATGAATGTCTAAAATCGGCATGTCCACCTGCTTGCAAAAGTTGGGGTCAGTTCTGAGATTTTTTTTTAAAAAAAATACCCTTTTCAACGGAGAGTGTTCAGGTAGCCGAGAAAGGTCTGTTTGAGAGCACCTCATTTCTCGACTTTCCTTAAATAGCCCCATCTTTTTTATGGTCTTGTACGACCAATTCAAGCCACCATGCCAAGTTATTTGTGTTTTCGACAAGTTCTACATTTTCTTGAGATTTCTTGGTTAAAAAGGGTCGATAAATGGTCGGACGTGTCGCTACTTGCATACGGTGTCAAAAGTCGTTGAAACCAGGCATGGATGCCAACCATGGGCATACCCACCTGCTTGCAAAAGTTAGGGTCATTTTAAAAATGTCTAAAAATATACCATGTTCCACGGAGGTGTTCAAGTAGATGCCACAAAGGTCCGTTTAAAAGCACATTGTTTTTCGATATCAATCTAATGACCCCAAATGTTTTCCACCAGCTTCTATGACCAATTCAAATGATCATGCCAAGTTGTTCGAATTGTTTTGGCAAATTTTGCATTTTTTCGGAGTTTTCTCGGTGAAAAAGAGCCGATAAATGACTGGACATGCCACAACGTGCAAATGGTGTTGGAAGTTGTTCAAACTTGGTATGGAAGCCTCATATGTCTGTGTCGGTCTGCAAGAAGTTGGGTCATTTATCAATAGTTAAAAAACCACCGGTTGAGAGGAGTGTGCGAGACTAGGTCAGACGGGTGCATCCATTAGCTTGTAGTTTTTCTTAATTTGATTCTTCTGCTATTTGCAATTTCCATCATTATCAATCAAGTCGAATATTTTCTTATGTCCTAACAACCTCTTGAAAATTTTCAACAATTTTGTAATGTCAAGTTCTATATGAAAATTTTACAAACTTGAACATTGTTTAAAAAAATATTAACAAATTCCCCACAACTGACGAAACTTTTGAATACAAATTGCAAACCATGTACCTTTTTAGAAATTTATCAATTTGTTCGAAATGCAAACATTTTTTAAATTTTGGTAAAACTTCGATAATCGAACATTTTTGGAAATTCACAACATTTTTTAAAACTATAGATAATATTTGCAAACAAGAACATTTTTTCATTGTGTGCTCTCTTTTTTATTTCCTTTTTATTTTTATGTTTCTTTTCAATTTTCTTCCATTTTTCTATTTGCTTTTCCAAGTTTAAATTCTTCCAACAACTGCTCAGAAAATTTTAAAAGATGTTCGCACTTTTTAAAATAAGTTCAATATTTCAAAAAATGTTAAAGTTTTGAAATATTGCGCATAATTTCCTACAAATTTAGAATTTAAGAAAGTAGATTTACTTTTAAAAAATGTTCAAAAATTCAAAAGAATTGGACTTTTAAAAATTTCGCTTCTTTTAAGAAAAGTTAAAAATTCAGAAAAGTTTAGAATCCCAAATTTCAAGAAAATATTCCTAGTTGTTAAATTTTGTTCACAAATCCAAAAAATGTTCAAGAATTTCTTAAAATGCTACTATTTTAAAAGAATGTTCAAAGAATTTCGCAAAATCTTTGTGTTTTCAAAAAAATGTTCATAATTTGGCAAATGTTCGTATTTTCAATTTTGTTCCTGCTTTTCGAAACATGTTCCCGTGTATTTGAAAAAAGTACCATCCTGCCATTGATGTGTTTAGGAGATTGTACCGAAGCAAAAGTGAAAGAGGTGACGGAAGGAGAATTAAGAAATATTTCCCCGTTTAATAGTAGGTGTAGATATAGATTTGGTGCTAGCACTCGGGCGCAATGAAAGAAACTAAAACATGAACTTGTGGAAAAGGTTACGTTAGTTGGTTCTTACGTCCAAACTACAAAGTCAACGTCTGAATATTTTTGACTCGAGAAGTAGATGAAGCATTGATGTAATGATCTTGTATTTGAGATAATGTGTGTTATAATGGTTTGTTTTTATATTTCCATACAGTATAATATTTGCCGTGCTTAATTTGTGAAATGTTATGAATTCTTGTCATTTTACATATTAATCTTAATACTACTTTTGGCTCCACACTTGTTATTCCATCTCATTTCATGCGCTAGCATCTTACTAGTAACAAGAAAAGTAACGACGCCGTGTCCTGTCCCATAGCATATCTGCTAGGCTTGCCTCAAGCAGCCGTCCATGAGGCTTGCCCCCCAGATCTAGCCACTGCCGGCAACGGGGCGCTGACCTTGTGTCGGACCGCAGGGAGCCCATGGTTGCTTGCTTGAGTCAGCCCGAAGCTCATTTCTGTCCCTCACTCGGCCGCCGTTGTCAATTGAGATTGGGTGAGCAGAGGAACACGATTGAAAATAATAATTTAACATTGCACTGGATCGAACCAAACAAGTCGGTTTAATTAAAACATGATGAAAAACACATGGACTACGCGTTTAGTTTCTGGTACAATCAGATGGAATACGAACACGAAATTGGTACACGAATTGGACGATGTATGGTTTCATTCTATAAAGATGGAACCAGGGCAAAATGGGGCTTCTCTCCTTTGGGCTGGGATTTCTTGGAGCGGGCTTTGGCAAAATGGGGCTTCTCTCCTTTATGGATCTCCCGTGTCATGGCGTGTGTTTCATCTGTAAAGTATTCGGTGAAGTTTAATGGGAAACTGTTGGATTCTTTCTCTCCCTCAAGAGGACTCCGTCAAGGTGACCCGTTATCTCCCTTCCTTTTCTTGTTTGTTGCTGATGCTCTATCCTCCTTGATTCATAAGGCGACGCAACAAGATGGCCTCGAAGGGATAAGAATATGCAGGGGGGCACCGGAAATCTCACACCTTCTGTTTGCGGATGATTCCCTACTGTTCTTCCAGGCAACAGAGCAGCAGGCACTGTTAGTGAAAGGTTTGTTGAACACGTTTGCGACGGCGACTGGCCAGCTGATTAACCCGTCCAAATGTTCCATCCTCTTCTCAAACCAGTGCACACAAAATGTTGCATTGCAAGTAAAGAATATTCTGGAAGTTACCCAGGAAGCTTTTGAACCCAAATATTTGGGCTTGCCGATACCCGACGGCAGAATGCACAAGGGAAAGTTTGAGTCACTATAGAAACGGCTGAGGGAAGTCCTTGTCGACTGGAGTGAGCAGTACATGTCTTCAGGCAACAAAGAGGTTCTGATTAAGTCGGTAGCTCAAGCCATTCCGACCTATATTATGAGCATTTTCAAAATCCCCTATTCAGTGTGTGATGACCTGACTCGTATGATACGCCAATACTGGTGGGGGGTGGAGAACGGCAAAAGGAAAATGGCATGGATGAGCTGGGACAAACTACATTTACCTAAATCCATGGAAGGCATGGGTTTTCGGGACATGAGGGCTTTTAACCAGGCTTTACTCGCCAAAAAGGCCTGGAGGCTCATCGACAATCCATATAGCTTATGTGCGCGTCTGTTGAAAGCTAAATACTACCCCTCTGGTCAGCTTCTCGATACAGTCTTCCCGAACTCCGGTTCGGAGGTGTGGAAAGGAGTTATGCATGGCCTGGAGCTTATCAAGAAGGGGGTCATATGGCGTGTTGGTAATGGTACAATGATCCGAACATGGCAAGATCCGTGGATTCCGCGCCCTCACTCATTCCGACCAATCACTCCTAAACGGAATTGTCGTTTCAACTGGGTTTCTGATTTCCTTGATGACAATGGTGCATGGAGGTATGATCGGCTGAGGGAGTTTTTTTGGGACATGGATATTGAGCACATTATAAAGATCAAACCCTCGCCGCGCCAACGTGATGATTTTCTGTCTTGGCACCCAGAAAGGAGTGGCCAATTCACTGTAAGAAGTGCTTACAAGCTGGCCACTTACGAACACAACGATACCTTTGCAAATGGTGCATCTAGTACCAACCCAGAGGGGAACCGATTGAGCTGGAACTATATATGGAAGTCCAAGGTCCCCCAGAAAATGAAGATTACGGCTTGGAGGTGTGCGACAGGTACACTAGCTACACAGCTGTGTAAATCCTATAGACACCTGTCTACGACGTCTACCTGTCCGCTGTGTGGTGTTGAGGTGGAGGACTCCTTCCATGCATTAGTAACCGGCACCCATGCAAGAATTTTATAAATAAATATGAGACGAAGATGGCCACTGACGAGTTTATCATTTCTGATGGAAAAGAATGGCTGGTTTCCTTGCTGGCCAGGTGCTCTGAAGATGTCCGTGATTTGCTCATCCTGCTTGTTTGGAGGATTTGGCAGTTGCGGAATGATATGACCCATGGGAAGGCAGCTCCCCCGATGCCATCTACCGTCAAGTACCTGGATAGCTACTACAAATCGATCAAGTTAGCTGGCCGCTATTCTACTGAAGATATCCTAAAGGGGAAGATGACCACTGTGGATATGGACAGGCCGAGGCACACGATGGAGCGTCCTGCAACTCCATGGCCAGCCCCGGCGCAGGGCATCGTGGCACTCTCGTTTGATGGTTCGTTTCTCCAAGAGGATGGCTCTGCCGCAGCAGGGATGGCGCTTAGGAACGAAAAAGGGGAGATTCTGATGGCCGCGTATCGATACATCTTTCATTGCAACGATCCACTCGAAGCTGAGCTACATGCGATCATGCAGGGTATGGCCTTGGCCATGCAGTATTCTGATCTTCCAGTGGTCGTGCAAACGGACTCCTCGGAAGCCCTGTCGAGCTTGACTAATGGTGCGTTGGTTCACTCGCGGTACAGTCATATAGTTCTGGAAATCAAAGATCTACTTGGTAGTAGGGAGTTTTTTCCACAAAAGATTAGTAGACTTCAAAATAGAGTTGCCGGTCGTCTGACGAAATATAGCCGGTCCGAACGAGCTACGGCTGTGTGGCTTGGTTCGGCTCCACCATAATCGAGGACATTTGGCCCCTCGACTGTAACTCTATTCATATGTAATGAAACTTCCTTTACCCCGGCAAAAAAAAGATGGAACCAGGTAGTCTAGTCTAGTGTAAAAGATGAGCAAGTGCGGCCAACTAGCGGCACCAGCCACGTCTCCTTTTATTCGCGCGTCCTCTCCTCTTCCTTTCCCCTCGCTCACTTCCTCCTCCTCCGTCACCCGTAGAATCCTAGCCGCCTTCTCCCGCAGAACCTCAGCCGCCTCCTCTACCTCTCCACCCAGCCGCCGCCTCCTTGACGGCCTCCGCCTTCTCCCTCTCGCCCAGAGAAGGGCGGCCCCCCCTCTTCTCCGGCCGCCCGAGCACCTCCCCGGGAAGCAGCATGTTCTCGTGGTGCGGTGGTGCTGCTGGGAAGAAGGAAGAGGTCAGCCGCGTCCCTGGGGTGCCGGTGGAGCCGCCCCTCCGCGAGATCCGGCCGCGGAGAGAGCCATGGTGACCCAGCCCTTCTCCTCCCGCGTCCCTTTCTTTATCACCAAGCTCGCGTTGGTGCTCTTGTTGACTTCTTCCTCCTCCTCGGCGCTCAACAGGTTAGGCGAGGCTGCTGGTGGGGGGAAGAAGCAGGGGAGGCAGGCGACAAGGACGAGAAGCAGCGGGTTGTCGTGGTGCGGTGGTGCTGCTGGGAAGAAGGAGGAGGTCAGCCGCGTCCCTGTGGTGCCGGTGGAGCTGCTCCTCTCAAGCAGGTGCACACACTCTTGTCATCTTCCTAATTTCCCTCCTCCTTCCAGTGTATTTGTTTGTGCAGATTTTGTTTCTGTACGCCTACAAGGTGTTCGATGAAAGTCTTAGTAGGCTGGAGGGAAGGAGTGCTCTATGTAACCATGTGATTTCATCCTTCCAAAAACCGCCTAACGGTGTTTGATGAATGTCCTAGAAGTCTAGAGGAGAGGAGTGATCTATGTATGTGATTTCATTCTTAAAAAAAATCAGTTCCAGTCAGTTATAACAAGATGATTTTGTGATTAATAAGAATCCATGAGGTAAATAAAAGTGTAAAGAACAAAAAAACTATCCGATCAAAACATTAGTTCCAGTCAATCATAGCAAGAATCCGTGTGGTAGATATTTGCTTCTATCTTGTGGGGTTCTCGACCCATAAACTAGCATTTGGTAGCTTGATTTCCTTCCCTGCTCGATAGGACTGTAGGAGACATGAAATTGTATATATTTTGTTTCATCACCAGGATATTTTTGGGTTCACTTATGTTCTATTTGATCTTTTCCAAACAGGGATAAGAAAAGACAACTGAAACATATGTTCACTAAAATGCATGCCTTTCTTTTCCATGAACCAATCAATTTTTAATAAGAGTTGCATGAGAGAAAAAAGAGAGCATGAACCATATATTTTCCTTTTGATCTTTGATGGCAAACTGAAAATCCTTGCGTATAATTTGTTGGGAGTCTCGTTGGCCTATGATGCGATGTGGCTGCCGTTGGAAATTTATTCTGTCTATCCCGAGGATACTATATTAAGCTTGAAATTAATCCTTTAGAGTATTGTTCATGTTTTGTTGTTTCTCTCTTTAGGTGGCATCCTCTTGGAACTGTTATGCATCCGCCCGTGATAAAAAATCGGGTCCAAAATTATGTGACGTACAGTTTCTCAGAAACGTGTTTGAATTTATCTAATGTTAGTAGCAACAATCTTGATATGATGCTTGAAAGTAAATTAGTTCGAGTTATCTATTTTATGTTCTATGCTTTGTAGACAAAAATACAGATGCTCAGTGCTATATATAATCATGTGGTATAAATAAGATAATTAAGCTATATATTTTTGTTCTTCAACCTCCTTTCAGTTTCAGATGGCCAACCATTAACTGTTAGAGATGAGAAGTACCTAATTTAAGACCAAAGGTGGGGTTCTGATGGTTTTGCTGGATGGCTGCAGCTAATCGAGTGGTGTGAGACCCCTCTTGTGTCCCCAAGACATTGGTCCATGCTTCTTATTTTTGGATGCGTGCCTCTGACAAGCAGAATTCTTGTTTTTGCAGCTACGCACAGCAAGATTTTACACGTAAGATGTTTGTTTACATTCCCACCTTCAGTGCCTTGTACAACTGCTACTTTCCATCTCACTTTTTCCTGCAATGTGTCATGTTCAGAGTTGTCAATGTCGACCTCACTTGATATCTTTTGGTTTTGTTACGAGAAGATCAAGATCTTTGATAAGATAGTAATGACACTTTGTTCTGCAATCTAGGAATGAATGAAACTTCAAGACCCTGTTGAACATGCACTCAATTTAGCCACAAAGAAACATAAGAACAATTGTGTTGGGCAACCTCACCCACAGGATCTATAGTCCAAAGGTTGGTCAGGTCCTGATGGATTGAGAAGGTGAATAAATCTATTCTTGTGATTGGTTTCTTTGTGCTTTTGTTTCAATTGATTTAAGAGGTGAGAAACCTTGAGATTTCTGAATGTTTTTCCCAGTATGGTTGATCTTGGTTTTGGACAGACTCATGTTTGATAAGCCTTGTGTTTTGTGTGTTCTGGCCAAGGAGTGGAGAGGTTTAGGGACCATTATACTTATCTTCATGCAACTAACTATATGTTTATATTTGTTAGCTATAGAAGTCTTTGTACTCTTTGGCCGTTTAGTTAGTTCTAAAGACAGATGGTGAATTGATTTTGCAACTACAGTGGTTATCAAATGATTTTTTGTAATTGTTGACCGTTTAGTTAGAAATGTGTCAACAATCTGTGATGTATAAAGATTGCACTGATCATTAGAGTCCATAGTTTTGGGTTAAAAAAGAGTCTCGGATTTGATCTTCAGTTTGATACAAATTTTGCAGCTTTGCAGCCCATGACATGCTTGAATTTTGGTACATGTAAGATGTTAGATTATCCATTTTTATTATTTTTATACACTGTCTTCTTTGCTTTCACTTACCAAGTACCTTCCTTACGGAACCTTTGCTCTCAACCTGTATTAATTTACTTTACCCTTACAACCTAAGTATCTTTGCTTTCAACCTGCATTATTATTACTATCTCCAATGCAAGATAAACATATATCTTTGCTTTCACTTACTGGGTACCTTCCTTACTGTACCTTTGCTCTCAACCTGTATTAATTTAAAATTGAGGGAGATTGAGTAGGAGTGCCGTTTTTATATAAAATGGATTCAACAACCAACTTTAGCCAAGAACAAACCATCAACAAGGAAGTGTAACCTGGGATAGGTGTGCAGAAATCCTTGAGAAAAGACACAAATCACACTGAAATGCTACTATGCCAGACTTTTGATAATTATACAATAGTATGCAGCGGTGCTACTAAGGCATGCTGAATGCGGAGTTTTATTTCATTTATGTTAGTACCCATGCGAATATTGAATTGTTTTACTTCGATGGTTTAACACATGTCATATTATAGTTGGTAGTTAGGAGAAGGCATTAATCTTTTTGTTTCTTTAGCAAATACTCCCTCCGTTTCAAAATAGATGACTCAGTTTAGCACTCCCTCTGTACAAAAATGTAAGAGCGTTTAGATTACTAAAATAGTGATCTAAAAACTCTTATATTTCTTTACAGAGGGAGTACAAAGTTGGGTCATCTATTTTGGAACGGAGGGAGTGGTTCTCATGTTACAGGATGCGTGGACAAACAGATGCAAGGGGCATTGTTTCACACAACACCCACACCAATGACCACTGGACGAGTGAAGCAAAAGGACTTGTGAACAACATGAAAAAGTTTCAGCCATCTTTTGATTACACGGAAATATGCATTTGATGCATCCGTGTTATTATTTAGTGACCGATTGTGTTTAGCAACTTCAGTGTGTATATCAAAATTACTACTCCCTCCATTCGAAAATGCCTGTCCTTCAAATGGATGTATGTAGCATCAAGTTAGTGCAAGATACATCCATTTGAGGAACAAACTTGGGACAAGTTTTTTCGGACGGAGAGAGTATATGATGTAATTGACCACTATCACTGAGAAGTGCTCCTGGACACAATGCTCTATATTATCATGTCTTTAGTGCATTTTATTGTGCCACCTGCGTATATAGCTACTTGAATCTTCTAATTGCAAACTCAAACATTTGCATTTTTTCTCTGTTTCAGTTGGGCTTTTACGTCAATTTTATCAGTTTCATACATTATAAATGAGAAAAAAAATTTATACAGATCCACGATGCTTCGC
Source organism: Triticum monococcum (assembly GCA_034509565.1). Lineage (NCBI taxonomy): Eukaryota > Viridiplantae > Streptophyta > Magnoliopsida > Poales > Poaceae > Triticum > Triticum monococcum. The sequence continues at coordinate 195,539,553 of CM067842.1, read as the reverse complement.
AAAAGAGCATACATCAACATCGTCTGCTACCAAAAAAACAAAGTAATCTCTTTTAGTTCTTGCTTCAAATTTGTCTCACGCGCCAAATGGCGGGACAGGTCATCTAGTTCTAGAAAAGGAAAAGGCTCTCTCGTCTCCCCATTCTCATTCCCCAATCCTCATTCCAGATCTGAGAATTGGTAGGCTGTGGCTCGTCACGGCCGCCGTGCTTGTGCTGCTGGCCGTGGCCGTGACCGCAGGCGCAGCCGAGCCTCTGCTGCCCACTGTCTCGGGCAGGCGAGCCGGGAGCTGAAGAGCGTACAGATCTCCGGCGCTGGCGAGGCGGTGGCTGATTCTGATTCTGTTTAGGATTATTAACTAGTAATATAGTATGTGGCAGAGTACTGCATATGATTGTCCGCTGCTGCTGACGACGGATTCACATCGACATCCACACCCACCTGCCGGCAGATCGATCCACACTAGTTGGTCTTCTCTCTCCCGGCCCCGGTCCTCTTCTTGATCCTGTTTGTGGCTCGGTTTTATGTCAAAGGCCGGAAGACGTCCGGTTTAATTTATGCTTGGGTTACTTCCTTCCCAGTTTAATCATATTAGTACACTTTTGCAAGAGCAATAATACCAATTGACAGTTTTATGTGGGAACCAGTCTAGGCTTGGTCTTGATTTAAGATTGCGTAACTTATTTGCACAGGTGAAATTATATTATTGTCTTGATCAAGATTTTCATTTTCATTACTGTTAGATATGAGCCAGGGACTCCAAATGATCTGACGGGCAGTGGTCTAATGCTCTTTTGCTTCCCATGATAGAATTTGTTTTTTGATAATAAGTTGCATAAATATAAATGTGCTATAGATTTTTATAGTTTCGGTTCAATGCCCACCCCACTGCAGAAAAAACATATATGTTTATATCGTCGTGAAATGGATAGGGCGATTTTTTGAAGCTGTTTTGTGCTATTGATATGCATGACAGAGGAAGGAAAAAAGAACAAGCCATGGTGGAATTTTGCAACTCAAATAGCGGTAGGAGGAGTAAATTGCTCAGAACGACTACATATGTGGCTAGGGTAAAGGATTGCCACAACTTCTACCAAAAATCACAAAAACAAACAACCGACTTTTGCGGCGGCGAGTAACAAAACACACTTATTCAGAAATGAGCTGCGTCTAACAGCAGAACTTACAGGTGAGACTTGTCTGTCAGGCTGATGTGGCAGAGAGTGCTAGGTGATGTTTGACCTGCTAAGTTGGATGGGGGTCCCACCTGTCAGTAACATGCCTTATTTTTCCCTCTCGTCTCCTTCTTCCTCGGCACATATCTCTCTCCCTCACCACCGATCCTCCCCCTCTAGTTTGCTCTGATGTGCACAACTAGCTGGTGAGCTCCGCTCTGAATCTAGGAGAAGGAGGCACTATGCAAGTTCTGTCACCTATCATTAGTAGGAAAAAAGCCTAGTAGTGACGTTCCAAAAACGTGGTAAGTCATCGGTAGTATAACACCAGTGCTAAGTCTTAGTGGTAGCGTCAGCATCCGACACTGCTAGCTTGGTGCTTAAGGGCATCTTCAGCCGCGCCCCCAAAAAGGCCTCCCCAGGCAATTTTTACACGCCGGCGTCGAAAAAACGGCCCAGACGCGTCCCAGGAGCCCGATTTTCGCCGGCTTGGGCCGAAAACAGTGCCGGCGGACCCAGGCCGAACCCGGCGTGCTGGGGGGCGCCCGGGGACGCCAGGGCGAGCTGTTTTGGCGCGAAAAAGCCGCGGGCCAGCCGCGTCAGCGACTCGGCGCCTCGTCTTCCCCCAACGGCCTCGGTTCCCGCGAGGAATCAATGGCAAGGCTGTCGCCGGTCAGCCTTGCCATTGATTCCTCACGGGCGACACGTCAAGGGACGGCGCGCCGACGCCTCCCCTCCCTCGCACGCGTACACACGGGCGCGGCGCGGCTATAAAAGCCGGTGGCCTCCACTTGCCTGTGCCCACACCAGCCCCGCCCCTCGCCGCCGTCCAGCCCCTCCCTCTCCCTACCTCTCCCGAGCGTCGCCGCCCAGCCCCTCCCTCTACCTCTCCCGAGCCCGCCCAGCCCCGCCGTCGCCATGGCAGAACGCTTCCCCGGAGACGAGGCTGGCGCCGGTGAAGACGGAGCCGGGGCTGGCGCCGGTGAAGGCGGAGTTCGAGGACGACGACGCGGCCCTAGAATGGGCGCACCAGGACTCCATTGCGATGGAGAAGGAGTGCCGGGAGAAGGAGAAGGAACGCCAGTGCGCCGCCCTACGCCGCTTCGAGGAGCGTCGACGCAGCCGCGATGAAGGCGGGGTCGTCGTCTTATGCGAGAGCGACGACAATGACGACACGCCGCCGCTAGTCCGCCATGGCGACGCCGGGCAGGGGTCCAGCAGGGGCGCCCGCGTCAAGGAGGAGAAGGCCGACGACGGCGATGGCGGCGACGACTTCAGCCCCTTTCTTTTTTTAGATTAGGTTAATGTAATGAAAATGCGCGAATTTCGCCGAAATTTGCCATGTTTGGCCGAAATTTAACTAGTTTTTATCATAACTTCGCCGAACGGTCCTTCTTTTTTTTAATACGCGCCTGGGGGCCGACGGCTGGGGACCGACTCGCCCCCAGGGCCATTTTTTGCGCCGGCTCACCCCCAGGCGGCGCTTTTTGACGCCCCCTGGGGGGCCAACGGCTGGAGATGCCCTAATATCGGCGTTGGTGACCAACTTTAGTGCTATAATAATTACCGCCGGCGTTGAGGCACAAGACGCCAAAAATATGTAACGTGTTAGAGCATCTCTAGCTGCGTCCCCAAGAGGCCTTCCTCAGACGTTTTTGCCGCGCTGGCGTCGAAAAAAACGGCCCAGTCGCGTCCCCAAAAGCCCGTTTTTCGCCGGCTCGGACCGAAACTGGTGCCGGCGGACCCAGGCCGAACCCGGCGCCCCGGGGGCGCCTGGGGCGCCGGCACAAGCGAAAATGGCGCGTGGGTCCGCCCTGTCGGCGAGTCGAGCGCCTCCTCCTGCCGGTTCTTCCCGCTTTTCCCCACTTCACTCCCATTCTCTTCCTTCCTCCCGCAAATCTCCCTCCCGCTCGCCTCCCAGCCGGCCACCATGCCACCGAAGAAGTACGTCGCCCCCGGCGCGGCGACTGCCTCCATCGCCCAGCCGAAGCAGAGGAAACCGAGGGCGCTGCCGACCAAGCCACCGGGCATGACAAACGCCGAGTGGAGGGCGGAAGTTCAGCGACGGGAGGCTGTCACCGCCGACCAGCGGAACAGGGCCATCGCCAAGAAGGCCCGCGAAACACGGCGCGCGCTGCTGCGGCTGCCTCATCGGCGGACCAAGCCGAGGCCGAGGCGACTCGCGCGGGGATGATGAATCCACCCGGAAGCCACGCTCAGTACGCGCCCTGGGGCCAGCAAGGCGTCGGCTCTCCGCAGCAATGGGATTGCCCTCGCCGGGCTACACCGACGGGACGCGCACGGTGGGTTCAACCCAAACATCACCTTCCCCATGGACACCCGGCCCAGCGCACGCCCTCTCCCGCCTTCGCTGGCGTGCAGTACCCTCCATACAACTACTCGCTGCCCGCCTACGCTTCCTCCCCGACGCCCCCCATTCCGCCGTGGCCCGCTGCCCCTCTCGCACCTCGGCGACACCGACGAGACCGAGGCCGACATGGACGACATCATCGCGGCAGGTTCGGCCGCGGCCGCCGCGTCTCCCGGGTTCGTCACCCAGGACGAGACGGTGGATCTCAGCGGCGGCATGGACGGCGAGCTCGGCTACGTCTACGGCGAGGACAAGTAGGAGGAGCAGGAGTAGGAGGAGGAGGACGACGAGGAGGAGGAGGAGGAGGGGGAGCCGGCGCCTGTTCCGGCGAAGGGACGCAAGAAGAAGAAGAGGGCGGCCAGGTCAGGCGAGCCGCGCATCAAGTGGGCGTCCAAGGAGGAGGAATGCCTCGCCGAAGCATGGAAAGTCGTCTGCCTCGACCCGATCACCGGCACGAACCAGAGCATCGAGACGTACTGGGACCGCATCAAGGCCGAGTTCGACAAGCGCAAGCTCGTCGACCCCTACTTCAAAGGCATCTACATGCAGCACGGCTCCAAGGTGATGGCGAAACATTGGGGGCGTATCCAGGGGCGTGTAACAAATGGCACGGGGTCGTCGAGGAGGTCGCAGCTTGCCCGGAGAGCGGCGCCAGCGTTGAGGATCAGGTATGCCACGCCGGTCTCCCGCCTCTCTTCGCCGTGTACGCCCGCCAACTGTTTGTTCCTCCGCGCAGTTGCTGCGCATGTTCGGCCTGTACCGGCACAGCAACAACGACGCCGAATTCAAGTACCTCCACGTTTACAAGCGCATTGACAAGTGCGAGAAGTGGGCGGAAGTCCGGCGCACCCTCGACAAGACCAAGGAGACCTACAAGCCGGACGCGCCGACTCCTAGCGCATCGGAAGGGCGGCCGGACGGCAACAAAGGTGCCAAGAAGGGGAAATACGCCGACGCGGCTACCGCTCGAGTGTAGGAGTCCATCGAGCACTGCCTCGCCGACACGCAGGACCGGCCCGTCCTTCGTGAAGAGAAGACCGATGCGCGGTGGTCGGCGTTGATGTCGAGCAGCGCAGTCAAGCTCGACATGCTCCGGACCAACGTCGCCGCGAAGAAGAGAAACACCGACCTGACTTTCCTGCTTGGCGGGGCGGACATACTCCAAAGCACCGACGAGGCGGTCAAGGCGTGGTACTTGGCGGAGCATGGCCTCATCCTGAACCAGCTTCCCTCGACAGCGCCGCCGCCGCCGACGCCCACGCCGCCGCCGCCGCCAAGTCCACGTGATGACGCCTCCACGACGTCCAACACCACCGAAGCCGCGCCGACACCGCCCAGCGCAGAAGCAGCTCCGACACCGCCAAGCCCGCGCACGCCAACTCCGTAGAAGTAGCTATCGCCCCCTTCAGCGTCCAGGAACTAGGCAAAACGCCACTGTCAATGTGAGCGGCGACGAGCGAACGTGCGGCAGCATCGCGCACCATGGCATGATGATCATATCAGCAACGTGATCGATGCGGTGGCCAATGCCAACGATCAGTTCATTTTTGTCGATTGTTGTGTGGGATTCTACATTAATCTTTTTCTGGGAACTTCTGTGTTTGTTGATTCAAATTATTTAAGAAATTCAGTGTCAAGGCGTCTTTTGTATATTTCAAGTAATTCTCAGAAGGTTGTCGACGAACTTATTATTATGGTGTTATTCTAAACCTTGAAACTTTTGGTGCATTATGCTACATATTATATGAAATGCATCAATGGAATGTACTGAATCTTCACGACTTTGTTACACGGTTGCATATAATTCATTCGGCAACCTAAATCAAGCTTCCTACTAACCAATCATCACTTGCTTGACCACATCGTTGTTACTGGGGATATATCTCTTCGCTTTTGAGATTGAAAGGTGGAACCAACGCTCATTGTCCACAGGCTTTAAAGAGGGTAAGGTACAAAATTGCAAGTGTACTATCTATACAGAAATCATGATATGCCGTATATATCACTGAGTTGTTTGCATCAAGATCGTGCGCTGGCGCCTATGAAGTTTATCGACAAGACAGTTGAATGAAGCCACCTATTAGTATGCTTAGTAGATATGGCTCGTTAGTTGTCTCTCTTTTATTATGTTATTGCTCTTATTACTCCCTATCCTATTATCACACTTTTGGTATCAAGCTTCATGCTGAGTGACTGCACTTTTGGTATTGAACTTCATGTCGAGTGGCTATCTTCTGTAGTCTCATGAACACATTGAAATCGATTTTGACTTATATCTCGTGCAGATATTGAGCACTATCATGTCTCTTTCCTATCACAATTGAATGTTTCTTCTTCACTTAATTGTTATCATGTATGAATGCATATGCTAAATCTGGATTCCTACTAACTTAGCATTACCTGCTTGACCAAAATGTTAAGACCGGCACCCTCGTGCCAAGGCGCGATCCCGATCTAGTAGTTATGCATCCACGTCAATTAGTAATTCGCTGGCCTTGTTGCTTGCTCGCTCAGTAAAAGGTTCACACAAACTAGGGCCTCCTTTGGTTTGGAAAATTTTGTAGGAATTCCATAGGGTAGGATTTTTTATAGAAAAACTCCTTTAGTGCCATTTGGTTTATAGGAATAGAATCCTATTTCTGTGGGGGGAATTTTTCTTATCCTTCACATTTCATAGGAAAATAAACGTTAGCCTAGATTCAATGAAAAAAATCATATGATGTGAATCAAAAAACATCTACTTTCCTATTTTTACTCATAGGATTTGAGATGCAATGTCCTCTTATTTCTTATGACTTTCTCTATTCCTATGATTTTCCTAGCCTATGAACCAAAGACACCTACCTGTTTTCTTTTTGCTGGCTCGCTCAACATCGTTGGTTTCTCACTCAGTAAAGCGTTCGCTCAGCCTACTTGGTTTTTCTATCAAATGTTCACTATGTTTTTCCATCTTGATGTCTTTTCCTCGCTAGTTTGCAGTTTTAGGGAAAAAAATGATTCTTGTTTTAGGGTAAATTTTAAAAATGATACTCGCGCCGATCCAAAATAAGTGTCATGGTTTTAAACTGGGGTTAGTTCAAAACTACAACACTTATTATGGATCAAAGGTAGTATTAATCAAAACATTTTGACTAGTTTAATTTCTGTTGATGAATTTCAAAAAAATTATGAGTTTGAAAAGGTTCACGGATTTAGAAAAAGCTCATGAATTTAGCGAAAGTTTACAAGTTTGAAAACGTTACAAATTTTTAAAAGCTACATGTTTGAAAAAAGTACATGAACTTAAAAAATTAACGAATTTGAAGAAAAGTTTTCTTCCCGCAAAATAAAAAGTTTTCTAATTAGAAAAAGTTCAAGAAGTTACAAAAATTGTGAATGTGAAAAAGTGAACGGATTTTAAAAACAATACAGAATTGTAAATATATTGAAGAATTTGAAAAAAAACACAAAAAAAGGAAAGACAACAAAAAACATGTGAAACAAATGTATAACCTATGATGGCTGCTAACCTATAATAGATTAATTGGCGCCGTAAACGCCAAATAGGAGTTGCCATTTCCAATGCGTGTACTATGTTTCCAGAGATCCAATTCCACTTGTCGCGACCTGGGAAAATGGAGTGTTCTTTGCAACGAGTACTCCTTAATTAGTGATTTCGAGTACGGGAGCAACTAGTTAACGAGCGCTCCTTCGGGAGCCTCGCAACGATCAACGCCACTTGGCGCGCTCTCAGCCATTCGCCACGTGTCGCGCTCTGGACGCTCCCTTCGGATTTTATTTTTTTTAATTTTTCCGCACGCGTTTTCGGCTTTTTAAACGGTTTTTTCCGTTTTTTTGACTTTTTGGTTTTCCCCCGGTCTTTCTTAGCTTCTCGATAAAAAAAATTCGAATTTTTTTTGCATGAAAAAACGCGTTTTCTTTTTTTTTTCCTTTCGCGAAAGTCATGGTTTTTCTTCCGCGAGAGGCACAGTTGTGCTTTATCGAGAGTCACGGCCGTGCCTTTTGGAAACGAAAAAAAGACGCGTTTTTTGTTTTTTTTCTTTCGCAAGAGTCCCGATTTTGCTTCCGCGAGAGGCACGGTTGTGCTTTCGCGAGAGTCACGGCCATGCCTCTTGAAAAGGGAAAAACAAAACGCGTTTTCTGTTTTTTTTTCTTTCGTGAGAGTCGCGGTTTTGCTTCCGCGAGAGGCACGGTTGTGCTTACGCGAAAGTCACGGCCGTGCCTCTCGAAAAGGGAAAAAATACGTGTTTCTGTTTTTTTCTTTCGCGAGAGTCACGGTTTTGCTTTCGCGAAAGGCACAGTTGTGCTTTCGCGAGAGTCACGGCCGTGCCTCTCGGAAACAAAAAAAAACACATTTTCTGTTTTTTTTCTTTCATGAGAGTCACGGTTTTGCTTCCACGAGAGGCACGGTTGTGATTTCGCGAGAGGCACAGGCGTGCCTCTTTCGCAAAGGGAAAAAACCGTGCTCCTGGTTCAGTTTTTTCACCCGGTTTTTCGTTCGATTTTTTTCATGAAAAAAAAAGTTCGTCAAAACCTATCAACATGGGATCTAGTTTTGAAGATCTCGACGCGAGGAATCCAATGGTGAAAACAGTTCAAGATTTGGACGCATGGTTCAAGAGATAAAACATTTTGAATAAACGGATGTATGAAAAAAGGGAAACCTCACAGGTTGCGACAAGTGGCGTGCTGCATGTGCGCCACTTGTCGCGACCTGGGAAAGTGGAGTGTTCTTTGCAACGAGTACTCCTTAATTAGTGATTTCGAGTACAGGATGAGGGATAGCGACGACACGCGCACCCCGACCCGCAATAATTAGGGGCCATTAGTATATTTCCATTTTTTTCCCTTTTCCATTTTCTATTTTCCTTTTTATCTTTTTCCATATCCGTGATTTTCTGTCAAATTCCTGAACTTTTTCAGATATCATGAACAATTTTCAATTTTTTTTTGAAAATCTTGAACTATTTTCAAATTCTAAGATTTTTTAAAATCGAGGGAAAAAATCAAATTCGTGAAAAATCATATATTTGAAAATTTTGCAAATTTCTGAACAAATTTCAAACTCACTAACATTTTAAATTTCATGAACATGTTTCTGAATTCCTGAACATTTTTTCAAATTTCTGACCCTCATTCATACTCACTATTTTTTGAAATACATGCACATTTTGGAACAAGTGAACATTTTTAAAAAAATTGAAAACTCTTTTGAATGTGCGAACAAGTTTTTAAATTCACAAATATCTTGTTGTAATATGTGAACACCCTTTGGGTTCTTTTTTTGAATTGGTGATTTTCTTGAATTCACAATAAGTTTTTGATTTTCGGGGACCTTTTTTTAACAGAAATTGAGGGCGGTACGGTATACATTGAGTGTACAAGACATAACAGACTGCTATTCTGGTGCGCTGGTCGTGAGGGATTTTAGCACGACGACTTTCCGACTTTCTACTACAACAAGTTTGGCCCAACTTCAGTGAGGGAGGGGCGATGACGGTGGCGCACCTTCCGCTTGCTCCAGTGCTTGTAGTCGTCGCCAGACGGTCTACGGATATGCATATATAAAAAAAATTGCACCCTTTTATACTGCCATGATATGATGAATAGATCAAAAAAATTCGCGTAAAATGGGAGTGTATAGGGCAGGATAGTGTTAGTTCCAACTTGTAGGACACCTTGCCATGCGAGCAATCTCTACTATCTAAAAGCGAAAACACTAGTATGGACTGATGCGTTGTGTCTCAACTAATCTCTCTCCCCTCTGATTTTCACGGAGTAGGGCCCACCATGGACTGATGCATTTATACTCACCAAGTGTCCAAGATTCTATCAAGTGGAAGCTCACTACTAATGGGGGGAACTACACATCGTCGCCCTACACGGGCCGTTTCATTGGACTTCTCCGCTCCAATTTGCAGGCCATGGTATATAAGGGGTGGGTGCCATCCAAATGCAAATTCTTTGCTTAGTTAGTCACTCAAAACAGGAGGTCATCAGTGATGTGCAGCAAAAGAAGGCTCTGTCATCCCTGATCCATCTTGTTGGGTGGGAGATTTTGTGTCTTACAAACTCCTTTTTTTGATTAATGAAAATGGCAAAAAATTGGCTTGTTTTGAAGATATAAACTGGCCCTTGCCTTCACCGAAGAAATGAATAAAACCAGCACTGTGCACTAAGGGAAATGCACTAACTACACCCAGGCGTCTCAAATACGTCCAGACAGGCCGTCCGGTCATGATATTTTGAGCTAGACGGGCCTCTCAAACGGTTCTCAAATGCTCGGCTAACCGGCGCCTCCCATATTTAATCCAAATATGGGATGAATATGGGGCGGTCGGGCATACCCACCACGTCGGCCTCGCCTAATTAGAGACATAGTGAATCTCCTGAGCATTACAGCCGCCCCATATTATTCCTTCCACCAGAGCTAGATAATCCGGTTTATTAGATCGTCTCCTTCCTCCCTACGGCCAGAGGTAGGGCGGTGGTTGAGGCGTATCTATACCCGGCACCGCCGAGCTTTCGAGCTTTCTTTTAGTCGCCACGACTAATAGTGCGGTCCTCGGCCGCGGCACCCACACCCTCTGCTGCTGATCAGAATCAGATACCACGAACCAACGTGGGTACGTACGTACACGATGCAGGATCAGGATGCACCGGCAACCGGGATACAGTCTGCAGGTAGGTAGCTGGGAGACATCAGATATGTATGTATCCCGACGGGCTTCACGACGGGGCGTGCACGGACGGACAAACCAATGGCAATGGATGGATAGCGATCGCCGGCTCGGCGCGTACGAACAAAACGGTGCTACGCATGCAGCGGCAGGGGATGGGGTCGCCGCCTCGCCTCGCCGGTGGATGGAGACGTACGGGGATTCGTGCGCGGCGGTGGTTTGGACGTGCCATCACGACCAGGACGCCCCACCGGCGCCCGTGCATTGCAACCCGGCCCCGTACCGGCGCCGAGAGCTACGTATGCCGTCGCTGTCGGAGGCGACATTTTTTGTTGGCAGGGTAACGAAGAGCTTTATTGAAACGATAAGGCGCCAGCACTATCAGTCATGAGGCTGGTTACCAGCAAACCCGGAGGAGAGTCCATCCAACACTTCGACACCTTCAATGTGCTCGCATGTCTCGCACAAAGGTACGTGAACCGCCACCCGCACACGTATTTATGCACGTATTATGCCAGTATGTACGTACTACATGCATGTGGGGCACAGGCCCCTCGAGATAGCGAAGTGAGCTTTGTGACTATTATTAGGGTTGTATCGTGAGTCTTCAACATTCATCCATAAGACTTATGTACTTGATTCATTGTATGTCGAACAGAGGTAAGTCCAGCTTCCTCCTCTTTTCTTTCTTTTCGTTAGTGCCTTCCACAACGGCGGCGTAGATCTGCACCTGCATGGTAGCAGCTGCCATCACTTGCTGTGGAGAAGTGGACACATTGTACATTAATTTAGTCACAAAATATAAATGCTAATCTATCTAAGACATGCACAATTTGTTAGTCACTTCTGCTATTAGCTTTCATGTTCCCAGATGCTGGCATTTTTGCTTTAGAGCCTTTGTTCTCTAATTTATACTTTAGCTTCTTGGTGATATAAATCTAGAGTGGGAATTTTATACCAATGTATTAACTGATATTCTGAAGGCCGGGTGTTCAGAAATGACAGTTTAGTGTTATTTACAACACATTCCTCTAGAATTATCTTTGAGCTAAATTTTTATTTGCATTCGCTATCAAGAAGGCCGGTGTGTGATGAGGGGTCAATGTTATTCAGATCTGTTGTAATGTCTTGTTGTGCCTATCTGGTGTGAGGGCATTTAGAAGATAAAGGAGGGTTTTCTTGCAACATTTAGAAGATAAAGCTATCGAAAAGCATGTACCTTGGACAAGGAGACATGTTGCTATTGCTTGTCGTAACCTTGTCAAGGTGGTGCTCACGGCGGTGGCCATCTATCGTCTTACACCGCTTGACCTCCCAGTCGAGGTGCTTAAGAAGATTGATTGCCTGAGGTGTGCCTATCTTTTGGATGGTTTGAACAAGGTGAACGGTGACAAGTGGAAAATCAATTGGGAAAAAGTCTGCAAGCCCAAGGATTTTGGAGGTCCGGGAATATTTAACCTCGGGAAGTTCGCTACTGTGCTACAATTAAGATGGTTATCCCTTGAATGGGGTGATCCTCCGAGAGCATAGTGCGGCATGGGGACACCATGCAACATTGAGGACCGTGACCTCTTTGCGGCAGCTACTGAGGTTACAATTGTGATCACCTCGAGTGTCGGTTCACAACTCGAGTTTGGAAGGAGGATTCTCATGACGACGTGGCACCTTGGTATACCTTCCACATGGTCAAGGCTTGGGGGGAAAGAGTCACTAGTCACGTGCAGCAAAAGAAGGCTCTCTCTTCCCTGATCCATCTTGTTAGATGGGAGATTTTTTGAAAGAAAGAAATGCGTGTCTCTTTAGAAATAAACAAGAAGCGCAAGTGTCGGTGGTAGTTCGCACTATAAAGGAGAAAGCGTCACTTTGGTCTTTTGCGGGTGCGGAGTACTTGACTAATGTGCCGCGAGAGTAATTCGTTAGCTCTATGCTGCTGTGGCGGTGTGTGCCTTACAAACTCTTTTTCTCAATCAATGAAAATAACACATCTTTTGCCTTGTTTTAAATAAAAACGGGCACTTGGCTCTACCGAAGAAATGGATAAAATCAGTATTGTGCACTTGGACAAATGCACTAACTAAAGCAACGGAATCATCCCTAAGAAAGAAAAGCCTAATGAAAGACAAAGCAAACCGATCCCCACTGCAAATAGTTGAAGGATCCGGAAGTAGGATACATGCACAAACACAAAGTGGCGTGCTCCTGAGCATTACAACCGGTCCATCTTATTCCTTCCACGAGAGCTAGATATATAAGCCGGTTTATTGGATCGTCTCCTTCCTCCCCACACCCACAGCCACAGGGAGGGCGGTGGTTGAGGCGTATCTATAGCCGGCACCGCCTAACTTCCTTCTTTTTCTCTATATATATTCGGCACGACTAATGTGGTCCTCGCCGGCAGCACCCACACCCTCTGCTGATCAGCGTTTTGATTTTTGGTTTGTGATTTTTCTCGCCCTAGGCCGAGATGGCTGAATTTCGATTGTTTTTAAAAATTTCGGCCGAAATTTAACCAAATTTTGACTGAAATTTGATTAAAAGTTGACCAAAATTTTTCAAATTTGACCAATTTCGGCGGAAGATAGATTTTGCCCTAGGCCGAGATGGCCGAAATTCAAAACACAGCTGCTGATCAGACGACACCAACGAAGGAATGTACACGATGCACCGGTAACCGGAATACAAATAGGTACTTCCTCCGTTTCGAATTACTTATTATAGGTATGGATGTATCTAGATGTAGCTCAGAGGCATGCATCATCGACGCGCGTGCGCGGACAAACCAATGGATGGATAGCGACGACGGACTCGCGCGGTGCGTACGAACAAAAGGGCGCTATGCTACGCATGCAGGGGCAGGGTATGTTGTATGTATGGGGTCGCCGCCTAGCCTCGCGCTCGCCGGTGGATGGAGACGGGAGGTGGTTGTTTGGCGGTGCCATCACGACCGGGACGCCCCACCGGTGCCCGTGCAAGTGCAACCCCGGCCCCCGTACCGGCGCCGAGAGCTACATGTATGCCGTCGTCCTCAGGCGACATGTACCGATGTAGTACGTGAACCGCCAGCTGCACACGTATGTATTCAAGTATTGTGCTAGTATGTACGTACCACATGTAGGGACGTACTTAAGAGCTAGCGATGTGCATGATGGAGTTTTTCCTCTTTTGTTCTTGTTGTGTGTCTGCGCACAAGTGCCGATATCACGGCATGTCCGTCACAGCAAATTAAGCTTCCTGCCACTGATTTTCGTCATTAAAAACAACGAGCTTTCTGTCATTTTTCATCAAAGAAACCGCCAGCGTCCAACCATTTTCGGTTAGGTTTTGTATAAGAAGTTTAACTGTATGATTCAAGAAAAAAAAGTTTATGTGTAGCATGTGTATTTTACTTTGCATGGACCGATTCTTTTATTAAAAATGATCCCACCGACCACTACGCTGGCTACATTAGGTACAAGATCTCATCATTTGGATTAAAAGGTACAAGATCCCATCATCACCTCAGAGATTAATTAAAAGAAGCATAAAAAGAAAGGCCTAATAATTTTGCTCAAGGCAAGTCTCCCAGTATACGCTCTCACCCTTATTAGCGCTTTGAACCTATTTGTAATATTGTCCAACCAATGACCAAAAGTATTGGCAATGCTTGAGGGTGGATATAGATTTGATGCTATTTGGATGAGTGGCTATGAAGAACATGCAAAATTGTATTGAAAAAAAAGGGTATATTTCATTGTCTCATCATCAGTAAAATCAACACTTCTTATTCCCTAGCCAGTTTCATCGTGCGTGGTTGTCTTTGGCTATGCAACATTGATAGAGAGCTTGCATCTATCATCTTGGTTGTGTGAGGAGGTTTTGTCTTTGGTTGCTTTAGCTATATAGAAACGATACTGTGTTTGACAAAAGGAAATCTTCCTCCCTGACGTGAGTTATCTACCGGTGTACGCAATTGATCTGCCCATTAGCGGTCGGACCATAGGGACTTAGTTATGGGATATGTTTGCATACAGAGTGGATGGTCAGTGATGATTTTACCTACCCAGTACGAATGTTTTTTTTCGCGAATACGCAAAAGCTTGCGTATCATTTTGTTAATAGAAGGAATAGAAGAAGTACAGTGAATGGTACAACACATGACACAAACGCAAACAGGCGTGAACATGGTGCCCGGAGCAGAGAAACAAGGGGACAGTGAAGAATGTCGGTATAGTATATGGAGAGGACAGTGAAGAATGTTTTCACCCAGTACGAATGTCGGTATAGTATACGGACCGGACGTTCATGGATTTTTTTTACCCATTACAAATGTCGGCGTAGTCTACAAATCATTCCCCCTCGGCCTTAGGCTACCTGTATGTCACCTATCTAGTCTTTTTGTAAATAATTGTTATTTTTGAGTTGTGTGGGTGCTAGTTTTGTAGAGGTTGGATGTGAACTCTTTGCGCTTGTATCAAGTGATGTGTTCACCTTAAGGTCTTCTATGAGAGTTTCAGAATTTATTTATTTTCTCTCTTCTCCAACACATTAATATTTTAAGAGCATCTACAGCCGTTCATAGCAAATATGACCACTTAAACGCCCGAGGACGCGCTCGGTTAGTGACCGGGTGTGTCTCCGTTTTGAGCCCCTATTCGTGCAACCACATTCCTTATGTTCTTCCTCACTTATATGTCCGGTCACTTGCATGTGATTTGTGAAGATGAAGAGAGAAAAAGAAAAGAATAAATAAAGAAAAAGAAAATGTGGTCCGGGTGGGGCCGTGTCCTACGTAGCGGATTGATTGGGCGTGCCCGGACGCGTCCACGAGCCCTCATATCCTCCCTATATTTCAGATGGATGTGAGGGTTCGCGGACAGCGCGGATATACAGGGATGATATGAGGCGACCGATTGGGTCACGGGTTTCCTTCTCTCTCCTGACTATCACTGACCGGGACGTGGACGTATGAGAGATGGTTTGAGACGCCCAGCTAAAGATGCTCTAACTCTATCAAATTTCTATATGATTATATAACCCTCCATAGCCGCCCACGTCCCGGTCAGTGATAGAGTTGAGAATCCTATAGTACCGGTCGTCATGTTCGTAGATTGGGCGGCCATTGGCGACCGTGGCGACCGAGGCGACCGCCCCAGAGCCTCCGCCTGCGCCGATGGCCGAGCTGCCGCTGCCGGAGCCCGCGCCGCTGTCCGCGGCACCGCCTCCACTGATCAAGCCGGCATCTTTGGGGACCGAGTCGACCGCGGCGACCGTGGCGACAGAGGCGATCGCCCTAGAACCACCGCCCGCGCCGCTGACCGAGCCTCCGCTGATCAAGCCGGCATCTTCGGGGCGATTGGTTCCGGCGGCACTGTCGTCGTCTCCGGCGATACAAGGGCCGTCAGGTTATGCTGCCTCCGAGTCTGAATCGGATCTGGATCACGAACTGGCCGCAAATCCATTCGATGAAGCGCGTTGAAGAGTTCGTTTCAAAAATGACCGGAGGATGGAGATCTGGCAGGATGGTTTCGTTTTCACGCATTCGCGCTCAGGATGGACGACGGTGAGGGATGAAGAACACGACATTTTGGCCGGACGGTACCTAATGGCTGGTGAGATGATTCAAGAAGGTATGAGTTTGCAAATTGATATCTTTCATATTCTTGTGTTGGAGAGCATGCAGGTGTCTTCTGGCAGGGAGGAGCAGATCGAGATTGTCGATCTAACCACTTCAGATCATCCAAGCGCGAGACCGAGTCCAGAGATTGGAGGAAGGTTTTGGGCGCTTGTAGATGACGAAGAAGAGGAGGTCGAGGATCGTCACTCGGATGCACCAAAAGCGCCGCCCCCAGGAGTGATCTGCGAAGTGTTCAGCCCGGGGCACTCGTTGTCGGGCGAGGATACGGCGCGGAATGGGATGCATCCCGATGATAAGGTGGAGGTGGGTCGCCGGAGTTCTCCTCGGAGGACGGCGGCGACGGCGATCCGGCCTTGGAAGGGGCCTCTCCCTAAGGTATGCATCCAACCATTAACATTGTCAGATTTCATCCCGCAAGATGCATGGACTCATGTTGTTAGTAAGAAAAAGAAGAGGAAAGGGAAATCACTGGCAGCTCCGCCGGCGCCGGTGACCAGCACGGCGGCTGGGATCCGGGCGGCTCGGGCTGCCCGTTTGAATGTCATCCTGGGCCACGTTGGGCCGGTGGATGTGCAGGCCAGCGGAGAGCCCGTGAGTGGGCATGAGGCCCAACATGGGGGAGCTGAAGAGGGGCTTTGTACACCGGTTTTCAATGGCAATGTGGCCCAGGAAAATCTGGTCGTTCCCACACGTGGGCTGTCGGAAAGGCATCGTGACGTGGATCCGGCTAATACTGGGCTTGAGGCCTAGGGGGTTGGCCCGGTTCGCATCGCAGGGGAGGTGGAAGCGGTGCAGGACTTCGCATCGGCCCGTGCGCCTTTGCATGCACGTTCTCGCTTCCCTCCTCGCGCTGGTGCCGCTAGAGCTAGGGTTCGGCGTCGAGGGACTATAGGATTCCCTTCGGCATCCTTGCGCCGCCTTCTCCCTGATCGCACCGGCGTTCATCGACTCCCGCTGGTGGAGATGCCGCCTAAGCCTCCGCCGCCACGGGCTGCGCCGGCGGTAAGAAACCCGGCTGGGGCCGCGGGGGACCCCGCTCATCCAGCCGCGGCTGCGGCTGCGTCTGCGCCGGTCGCCGCCAGGTCGGCGCTTGCCACTCGGCTGGGCCCGCCGCCGCCTCGGGGCGTGCCCCCTCCGCCCCCAGCGAAGATGGCCGGGCCGCCCAGAACCACGCCTCCACTTCCCCAACCAAGGGCAGCACCGCCACCGCCACCAACGACGGAGCACCAGCGGCCGTGGCCAAGGCAAATGGCGGGTGGCCGCGGTGGTAATGGCCCTGCAGCGAGCGGCCGTGGGGCCGGGGCGTCGGCAGGAGATGATCGGAACCCTCCGCGTAGGCAATGGGGCGATGATGGTCAAGATGCTTATGGCTCTGGGCTGCATAGGGGATCGTTGTCTACTGGTGGTGGACGTGGACATGCATGGGTAGATGAAGGCAATGCCAACCAAGGTTTCCAAGGACCGCCCGGCAACTTTGTGGAGGGTGCGGTTGGCCCCAATAACCGCTCTTCCAGGGGTCGCTTCCGCGGAGGGCGGGGCGGGAATAGACGCTTTTATCAACCAAGGATTCCGAAGAGCACGGTTGAGACGGAGGGGGCTGACGGTGGATCGAATCTACTGCAGGTGGCGGTGGATACGGTTGAGGCTCTGCCCGATGTTATGTTGCCGGAACCCATGCAGACCGGTGATTCTGCGTCGGAGCATGGTACAGATAAATCAGAGACTGACAAGCTGTCCAAGTGGGCGGCTAAGAAAAAGAAGCTTACGTGTTTTCGTTGTGGCGACACGGGACACTTTATGGCTGAGTGCACTGCGGAGTTGTGTGACCTTTGCCGGAGACCTAAGCATTCCGCTGCAGAGTGTCCGCTTATGCTTGGACCTAAGCCCTCTGTTCAGATTTTCGGGGTCTGTTGCTCGGAGTTGATGTTCTTCGAGTCCCCCAAAGTGGCACCGGCGGCACCAGCAGTAGAGACTTCTTTCCCAGGGGTCGTGGAGGTAGTTCATGGACCCTTGACAGAGGCGCAAATTATTCAGCAACTGCGGGAACTCGCCCCCGGAAATTTTCAGTGGTCGTTGCTCAAGCTAAGTGATACGTCCTATAAGGTGGAGTTTCCGTCTAAGGAGGATCAGGTGCGAATCCTCAAGTTTGGCATGTGCAGGGTTACTGGCACTAGTTTTGTGCTACAGTTTGATGCGTGGAAGAAGAAGGAGCCGCAGGGCATGCCGTTGAGGCAGATTTGGGTTCGTTTCTCCGGGGCACCATCTGATTCCTTGGACAGCTTCCTGGTAACGTGGAGCCTGGGGTCTTTGATCGGCAAGACTGAACAGGTGGATATGCCATTTACTCGGGCCAACGGGGTAGCGCGTTTACTGGTCAGTGTGGCCAATATCGAGTTCTTGCCGAACATGGTGCCTTGGACTTATGATGGTGCTATGTATCAGCTAGACGTTCTGTATGAGGATCCTAATTTGTTCGATGAGTT
Source organism: Triticum monococcum (assembly GCA_034509565.1). Lineage (NCBI taxonomy): Eukaryota > Viridiplantae > Streptophyta > Magnoliopsida > Poales > Poaceae > Triticum > Triticum monococcum. Next base: position 195,521,231 of record CM067842.1, on the reverse strand, counting down.
TGAGGATGATAATCCTATGGATACGAATGAGGGAGGAGGTGCCCCGGGCAACCAGGAGGATTCGGCTAGGGGTGATGACGACGGGGCCAAGGGTCCGGCTGGCCCCTCTGCGTCTACTGATATGGCTCCTACTTCGTCTTCTGGGGTTGCTCCGACATCTTCTGTGCAGTTTGGGTCCTTGGGACCGTTTTCTGCACCACCTCGGCTGCGAGGGGTTTTTCCGGGTCCGATGGATCAAGTGCCTCCCTGTCGTCGGTCGGCCGCTTCTGACTTGGGAGATTCTGACAGGCAGGTGGCCCGTCCCATGACTTCTACTTCGCCGGTGACTTCCATGGATGGTGCCAAGTCTGCGGCCGTGCCTACAGGTGATGGGCAGGAGGCCCGGTCCCCTGTGAGGTCGAAGCCGAAGGCGCCCATGGAGGACGTGGCGCCCGTTCCATCGTTGCCACGCATGGTGGGAGGGATGGCGGTACAGGAGGCCGCCGTCTCTCCTTGCCCCGTCGCGGTGGGGGGCCTAGGGACGCGCCCGTCTCCCCGGCCGCCCCCCTGGAGTACCAGGAGCACGTCTCCCCGGATCCTACTACCGGCGGGTCGCCCGTGAGTATGCCGCGGGCATCGTCGCCGCGCTTCTCGCCTGCCCCGGTGGCTACGGCCCGGGGCGCCGCTGTTGGGGGTGGGGCAGGAGGCCTTTCCCCTAGCAATGCTTCACGTGCGGAGGTCATCGCCTATGGTGGTATCCCGGACCCTGTCTCCCAGGGGAGGCGGGTCAGCGGGAGGCTGCAGGAGCAGCCGGACGTTGATGACGTGCAGCTCAGGTGTGCGTTGAGAGCTGCCAAGCTGCGCGACGTCGAGACCTCCACTGGTATGTCGGTTAATAAGTCAAATTCCATATTGCATTTTTCTGATGTTGAGATTATTCATAACGCAAATCAGATAGGGGTATCTCTTGGTAAAAATGATGTGGAGGTGTCTAGGTCCGTTAACGACATTCTTGATCTAGAAGCGGATCGGGCGGTAGAGATGATCCGTCACATTGCGGCGGTTAAACCTATGAACGACTCGGAGATAGATGCGCTTGGGGTTAGGGTCCTCGATGGTTTGTGTGCCGATCTAGACCCTACGTTACCCGAGACGGAGGAGGAGGCCATCCCTAAGGCGTCTCTTCATGTAGATGAACCCGAGCAGATGGAAGCGGAGAATGACTGTGCTAATCTGGCTGATGATCGCCTTAAGCCAAAGCGGGCGTGGAAACGGAAGGTTTACCCCATCTCGGCAGCACGTAGGAGCGCTAGGATCCGCACTGCCAAAAAGTTTTATGATGAAATATGAGAGGCATTTTCTGGAATAGCAGAGGTCTTAGAGACTTGGCTAAAAGAAGGTTCCTGGCGGAGGCGTCTATTGAACATCAGTTAGACTTTATTGCATTGTCGGAAACTGGAAGAAGCAACTTCACTGCACAATTTCTTTCCACTTTGTCCGGGGGGTCGACTTTGATTGGCATTGCCTCCCTCCTTGAGGAAGATCCGGTGGGGTTTTACTTGGGGTTAAGTGCGACACATTGGAAGTTCGGAGTGTAGTTTTGGGGGATTTTGCTGTAAAGTTTCGAGTTCGAACTAAGGCGGATGGGTTTGATTGGGCGTTGGTGGCGGTGTATGGAGCTGCACAACTAGAGCTTAAGCCAGACTTCTTGGCGGATATGGTTCGTATTTGTGGAAATGAGCAGCTCCCCCTTTTAGTGGGGGGGGGGGGATTTTAACATTATCCGAAGGAAGGAGGAAAAGAATAATGACAATTTTGACGGCCGATGGTCGTTCATGTTCAACACTATTATCGAAAGCTTGGATCTCAGAGAGATAGAGCTTTCGGGTAGGAAATACACTTGGGCTAATTCGTTACCGGTCCCGACGTTTGAGAAACTTGACCGAGTCTTAGCAAGTGTCGAATGGGAACAGAAGTTTCCTCTGGTAACCGTGCAGGCTTTGACAAGAGGCGTCTCAGATCATACACCGTTACTTGTTGACTCGGGAGTTCAAACTTTTGTGGGCAACAAGAACTTTTTCTCGTTTGAACTTGCCTGGTTTGAAAGAGAAGGCTTCCTTGAGTTGTTGGCTCAGGAGTGGGCTAAGGACTCGGGAGGAAGGACTCCTATCGAGCGATGGCAATGCAAGATTCGCCATCTCCGAAGGTTCCTTCGCGGCTGGGCTAAACACACGCATGGTATTTATAAGGTGGAGAAGGAGACACTTCTTCTTCTTATTCAAAACCTAGAAGTTAAAGCTGAAACTTCCATCTTGGATTCCAGTGAGCTGGAAGCAAAGATGGAGGCGGAGATGCGACTTAAAGAGCTCCTTCGCGAGGAGGAATTGAAGTGGGCTCTGCGAGCTATGGTTCGCAGGATAGTACAAGGCGAGGATAATACTCAATTCTTTCACATCATTGCTAATGGGAAGCATCGTAAAAAAAGAATTTTCCAGCTAGAGCAAGACGAAGGGACAATAGTCGGTCAAGACAATCTGAAAGTCTACATTACCAACTATTATAAGCAATTGTTTGGTCCCCCGGAAGAGAACTTTGTGTCCTTAGATGAGTCGAGGGTTGAGGATGTTCCTCAACTTGAGACTGCCGAGAATGAGCTCCTGACGGCTCCTTTCTCTGAGAAAGAGGTGTTTGACGCCATTGCGCAAATGGAGAATAATAAGGCTCCAGGACCGGATGGGTTTCCGGCGGAGTTCTACAAAAAGTGCTGGCATTTTATTAAGGGTGATTTGATGCCCATGTTCCAGGAATTTTTTGAGGGCCAGCTTCAGTTGTTTAAGCTCAATTTTGGAACGATAACCCTTCTGCCTAAGAAGACGGACGCGGTTCATATTGAGCAGTTCAGACCGATATGTCTGCTTAATGTAAGTTTCAAAATTTTCACTAAGGTCGGGGCGAATAGACTAACGCAGATTGCGCAATCTGTGATTCACCCGTCCCAGACTGCTTTCATGCCTGATAGAAACATCCTTGAAGGGGTTGTGGTTTTACATGAAACGCTCCATGAAATCCACTCAAAAAAACTTGATGGTGTAGTTTTTAAAGTGGATTTTGAAAAAGCATACGATAAAGTTAAATGGCCTTTCCTTCAACAAGCGTTGCGTATGAAAGGTTTTGACCCGGCATGGAGAAACCAGATTGATTCCTTTACGCAAAAAAGGAGTGTAGGGATTAAAGTGAATGATGACATAGGTCACTATTTCCAAACACACAAGGGGCTAAGGCAAGGAGATCCGATGTCACCGATCCTATTTAATATAGTGGCTGATATGCTTACTATCTTAATAGGCAGGGCAAAGGATGCAGGGCAAGTAGGTGGCCTGGTCCCGCATCTAGTTGACGGAGGGATTTCCATTCTTCAGTATACTGATGATACTATCATCTTTATGGAGCACGACCTGGCGAAAGCAAGGAACATGAAGCTGTTGTTATGCTTATTTGAACAATTGTCTGGTCTCAAAATTAACTTCCACAAGAGAGAATTGTTTTGTTTCGGGAGAGCAAAGGACGACCAGGATACGTATAAACAATTGTTCGGATGTGAATTGGGTTCCTTACCGTTTACGTATTTAGGTATACCCATTCATCATCGTAAGCTGACCAACTTAGAGTGGAAATGCATTGAGGATCGCTTCGAAAAGAAACTGAGTTGTTGGAAAGGGAAGCTCATGTCATACGGAGGACGATTGATTCTAATCAATTCGGTCCTTACTAGTATGCCTATGTTTCTCCTATCCTTTTTCCAGGTTCCGGTGGGAGTCAGGAAAAGGTTAGATTTCTATCGATCTAGATTTTTTTGGCAGAATGACGAGCATAAATGAAAATATAGGCTTGCGAAGTGGGATATAATCTGTCAGCCGAAGGACCAAGGGGGTCTAGGTATTGAAAATTTGGAAGTCAAAAATATATGTCTCCTTAGCAAGTGGCTTTTTAAACTGTCATCTGAGACGGAAGCCACTTGGGCACAGATTCTGCGTAATAAGTATCTTTATGCTAAAACCTTGGCTCAGGTAACTGTGAGGCCTTCCGACTCACCTTTTTGGAAGGGTTTGATGCGAGTTAAACAAACTTTTTTCAACAAGTCAAAATTTATTGTTGGGAATGGTGCCTCAACGAGGTTTTGGGAGGATACGTGGCTTGGGGAGACTCCCCTTGCACTTCAATATCCTACATTGTACAACATCGTGCGACGTCGAGAAGCTTTCGTTGCAACTGTTTTACAATCCACTCCTCTCAATATTAGTTTTCGGAGAACGCTAGTTGGAAATCGTTGGGAGGCCTGGCTCCACCTTGTTAGACGCTTAATGCAGGTGCAGCTGACCCAGCAACCAGATAAGCTGTCTTGGAAACTTACTAGGAACGGTGTGTTCTCAGTGAAGTCCATGTATCTGGATGTCATTAACTCTAGCGTTGTTCCTTCCTCGATTCACGTTTGGAGAGTTAAGGTTCCCTTACGTATCAAAGTGTTTATGTGGTTTGTGCATAAACAAGTAATTCTGACTAAGGATAACCTGGCAAAACGCAACTGGGTGGGCTCCTCTAGGTGCAGCTTTTGCGATCATAACGAAAACATCAAACACCTCTTTCTCGATTGTCCGTTGGCTAAGATTCTATGGCGGTCCATTAATATTGCGTTTAATATTAATCAGCCCACCTCCATCAATATGTTATTTGGAACATGGCTTGATGGGGTGGTTCCCGATACCGCAAGACACATTCGTGTTGGCGTTTGTGCTTTACTTTGGGCAGTATGGAACTGCAGAAATGACTTGGTTTTTAACAGATCAACAAATATTCACTTCTTGCAGGTTATCTTCAGGGCCACGGCTTTCATCCGTATGTGGTCGCTACTCACTCCGACGGAGGCCAGTGAGCGTTTGGTTACTGCGTCTACCCGATGGGAGATGGTAGCGCGGGATATTTTCAACCGGTTTGGATGGCGGTCATGTAATAGGATAGGCATGTAGTGATCCTATTGTGCTTGCCAGCCGGTTGTGGCTTCGGGCTTCAGCTCTTTCGAGCCTTTTGTCTTCTTTTAGTTTTTCGATACTTGACGACTTTGTTACTGGATTTACTTTTAATAATATGAGCCGTATGCATCTTTCTGATGCAGAGACTAGGGTAAACCCCTTTTTCGAAAAAAAAGCCGCCCACGTCATTTCGAAACCATTTTGCAATAGCCCAAGATAGAAAAGCTCTAGAGTTACTAGAATGACGGTTAGGATGAGCATGGCTGGTTTCGGAAGTCATGAGCCAAATCTCAAACCAGCAAGTACTAATTAAAAACTCCCTTATTTCTTATAGTAGAAAAAAAAGGGCTGAACTTGCCTCACACAAGAAACAAATAAATATACTAGACGCTTTGTAAACAAATATAAAACGTTTTAGAGACTTAGATATAAGTCAGTTTAGTATTGGATCGTCTCGTTCCTTCTTCCTCCCCACAGCCACAGGGCGGTGGTTGAGGCTTTCTTCTTTCTTTCTTTCTTTCTTTCGTTCTAATAATCGCCACGACTAATGCGGTCCTCGTATACACCCGCACCCCCTGCGCATGGTATTTGGTATATGACACAAACGTACGTGCAATACATGATTCAGGAGCTAGGATACATGTAGGTAGGTAGGTAGGTCGGAGACATGATCAATGTATTCCTCCCGACGTACGCGCGTCGCGACGGGGCCGGATACAGCTCGTGCGCGGACAAAACTCACCATTGGATTGGATCCATGGCTAGCTACCACGGTCTCGCGCCGGCGGTGCGTACCAACAAAACGGTGCTATCTACTCCTATATATGCTACGCATGCATGCATGCATGCAGTGGCAGGGTATGTCCGTATGTATGAGGTGGTTGTTTGGCGGTGCCATCACGACCGGTGCCCGTGCAGCCCGTACCGGCGCCGAGAGCTACGTATATACATATATTGGTGGCCTCTGCCCACATGCATGAATCTCCAGCCGCACACGTATATATGCACGTATTCTGCTAGTATGTACGTACGTACAGGAGTACATGTGAATGTAGAGACGCAAGAGCATCTACAGCTGGCCACCTCAAACCAGTCTTAAACGCTCACAGAACAGCTCGGTTAGAAAAAACAAACCCAGACACCGGTTGCGGGGTTCACCATGGAGGGAGCCATGGCGGCAGAGTTCGCTCTCGTACAAGCAGCAGAGATGTCGGAGCAGACGGCCATTCTGGAGTCCACCCAGTATGAAGTGTACCTTGAGTCCAACCGGCGCTTCCCCTAGGAAAAACATGCGGAGACAAGATGTGTTATTAAAAACGATCCCACTGACCACTACGCTGGCTACATTATATAGGTACAAGATCTCATTGTTTCGACTAAAAGGTACTACGAGATCTCTCATCATCACCTCAGAGATTAATTAAAAAAACAGAAAGAAAGCAAGCTGCACAGAAATTTATAATCCTATATGAGAGCCTAATAATTTCGGTCAAGGCAAGTCTCTGTCCAAACCAACCATTCTTATTTGATTTCTTGTCCTCACCAAACCCAATTGCTTCGCTTTGCGGGTGGGAGGATTCGATCCACGACACAGCATCTATGCCATCCTACGCTCACAATACTCGCCAAGTCGGATCACTGCCCCGGAGGCGCGACTCACGGCTTGGTTATGCCGTCCGATCTTCTCCCGGCGGCTGAGATCTGCTCCAGGGTCCGGACCACCTCGGCCATGGACGGCCGGAGTGCCGGGTTGTCCCCGACGCACGCCGCCGCCAGCGTCGCCACGGTCGCCGCCTCGGCCGCGTCGTACCGGCACCCAAGCCTCTGGTCGACGAGCTTATGCACTTGGTCGCACGAGCACGAGCCGGCCTTGATCATGGCCGCCACGGTGGACGTAAGGAGCCGGCCGTCGCTGAAGGGCTGCGTGCCGGTGAGCAGCTCGAGCAGCAGCACGCCGAGGCTGTACACGTCGCTCTTCTTGGTGAGCACGCCGGAGCGGAGGTAGTGCGGGTCCACGTAGCCGGGCGAGCCCTGCACGGCGCGCGGCGTCCGGACGGCCGCGGAGGCCGAGAACCCGGCGCGCGCGGAGCCGAAGTCGCAGAGGCGGGCGCCCATGGCCGCGTCCAGCAGCACGTTGGAGGCCTTGACGTCGCCGTGCACCACCTGCGGCTCGCACCGGTCGTGGAGGTACTCGAGCGCGCGGGCCACCTGCAGCGCCACGGCCACGCGCCGCGCCCACGGCATCGTGGGTGCGGGAGCGGCCTGGTTTCCATCGCCGTCGCGGCCGTGGAGGTGGTCGTGCAGGCTGCCGTTGGGCGCGAACTCGAGGACGAGCACGCCCTCGTCGCGCTGGTCGCAGAAGGCGAGGAGGCGGACGATGTGCGGGTGGCGGACGCGGAGCAGCGCGTCCAGCTCCTGCCGGAAGGCACGGCGGAGGCGCTCGCTGCTGCGGTGCACCTTGACGGCGGCGAGCTGGGAGGAGCCGGAGCCGGCGAGGCGCGCGAGGTAGACCGTGCTGAAGCCGCCCTCGCCGACGACGGCCGACGTGAAGCCCGCCGTCATGGCCTCCACCTGCGCCCACGACAGCTGCCTGGCGCCGACCTTGCCGCCGGGCTGCTGCTGCTGGTCATCGACGGCGGCGCCTCGGGTGGCGACGACGCCGGTCCCGCAGGCGCAGCAGAGGAGCGGGAACTTGTGCCTGTGCAGCAGCATCTCCGGCGTCCCTCCCGGCGAGCAGTGGGACTTTGGTGGAAGAGGAGGAGCAGAGGCTTGTTTGGGAGAGACGTGGCCGTCGTGGGTATATATAGGTGGTTGGGTGGAGCAGTGGCCTGGCCGGGAGGGAAGAAAACAGAGGCGACTCTTTGGGGAGTGGCAACTGAGTAATAAACCTTTCATTGATTCATTCCTTGCATACTCCAAAAACCACTTTGACCCAAGAGCTAGCATGCAGATATAATTGTGTGAACCTAGCCAGTCTACATCTAAAATTTCGATACTTCGGCATTTAATTACAGAGAAATTTTATCTTGTGAACGTTCACTGAAACTAGTATGGCAACAAACATTTTCTATGACAACTTTACGTTAGTGTGAGATGATAATTCCTCTCCTTTTTTTGGCGCAAATCCTTTCTTTTTCATATGTCGCCATGTATTTCTAAAGAAATTGCCGCCCTCCCACGACGTAAATTGCCATATAAAACGTTTGTAATTGTCACCCCCTCCCAACGAACATTCCCTAGACACGAGGGTCCTAGTTTAAAGATACATTTAAGAATGTATATTAAATGAGAGACCTTTTAAATACTCACTCTGTAATCAAATATATGTCCTTTTAGATATTTCAACAAGTGACTATATATGAAACAAAATGAGTGAATCTATACTCTAAAATATGTCTACATACATCCGTATGTTGTAGTCCATTTGAAATGTATAAAAGGACTTATATTTCGGAACGGAGGGAGTACTCAACATTATAAGATACAAATCATTTAGACAAGTTATATCTAAACATTTTTTAATGTATATGATGAAATTTAGGATACTCCAGTATCTATGAGTTGGAATTGTCTATGCATTATAGTATATATTTGCATTAAATATGTGTGTATACTCGCTCCTTTCCTAGATATAAGTATTTTTAGACATTTCAAATGGACTACAACATACGGATGTATTTGGACATATTTTACAGTGTAGATTCACTCATTTTGCTCCGTATGTAGTCCCTTGTTGGAATCTCTAGAAAGACTTATATTTAGGAACGGAGGGAGCACATATCTTTAGTATTGTATTTAAGAACTCTCATTTAATGTGTTTAGTGGGAGTAAATGATGAGTTCTCTAAGAAAGGTATGTACACTGATGCTGGAGATAGTCATGTGAGTAAAATCGAGGGGAGGAAACGAGAAAGCAGTGGCGAGCCCTGATGACGTGTGGCTGTGTATGTAGAAGATAGAGATGATCTCTCCTTTGGGGAATAACGACAAACATAATCTCTCACTGGTTTATTCATTACATACCAGTCATGCAAATACATTACATATCCACTAATCTAGGTAACTGTCTAAAACCTTGAATAGTTCAGTATCGCAGAAAAAGATCCATTAGGGCAAGTATAATAGGAGTTAAGTCTGTTTACATGGCAATTACTTATGTGGATATGTGGATATGTGGAAGACAGATACAAGAAATGAAAGGAATGAAATCTGCAAGAGCTAACATCGACCCCTACTCCAAGAAAAAAATTAATAAATGAGGGAGTACTCGACATTATAAGTCTTTAGAGTGTAGATTCAGTCATTTTGCGTGGTATGCAGTCATTTATTGAAATCTCTAGAAAACATAATTTGGGCTCTTTTTTGTTAGTTGACTAATCCATGCAGAAAGACATATTTTGGGCTCTTTTTTGTTAGTTGACCAGTCCATGCATGCATGCGGTCTTGGCTCTTCTTCCTGAATCTTCGATATATTCCAAGGAAACGCGCCAAAACCAACCCATGCAAACAGCACATCCTTCATAGCTACCACACACAGTATAAACTAGCTTGCCCATTGTCATACAGTGCCAAAAGTTCGGCACGGCCGATAGGTATCTTCACTGATCCGATCGAAGCCGGGACCTCTTTCAGGTGAGGACTAAGCCGACAGTAGAAAGGACGGTTTTCGAACCTGCCAGGGCATCTGATCCAATTTAGACCTACTCCTGCTAAGTCATATCGTTATCGGCAACAGCTTACGTTATCGAAATAAACATGCATGCAAGGGAATATATTCTCCTACATTTTTTGCAAGAAATTTTTTTAGTAGTAATATTTGAAGACGAAGAATAGAAATATTATGTCTGACTGGCTTGGATCGGCATGTTCGATCTACAGGTTTGCACAACCGCTGTAGCAAAGGAGTTGACATTCGGTGGTATTGGGGTGTAAAGTATACTTGCCTGGCTGCATGCTGCTCAAACAGAGCCTTCATGAATTAAAAATCCGATTCAAACATTCAAAAAAAAAGAAAAGGCGTGATTCAGAATCATGGCAGGTTGAATCAATACTTCACTTCTTTTGCTTCGTACATAGCCCATATTAAAATCGCTAAAAAAATTTATATTTAAAAATGGAGGGAATAGTTTCGAAGCGTCACCTGTCTGTCGGTACCAGCTAGACGCTAGTGCTCCTGCAGAGAAGGAAAGAGACAAGTGTCAAGGCTCTGCACGAAGACGATGGAGACATTATTCAAATCAATTCACATTGAATTAACATGTCAAAATATATCGCACTTAATTTAAGGTGGTGTTGGGTCATATGTCGCCGTCCAAAGTGCGTGCAAATTAAACTCAACACGGATCACATCAGATGATGGGCGGCTCAAAAGCGAGCAGGTTTCTTCTGAAAAGTATGTAAATATTCCCATTTCTTTTCTGAACCTTTTTTGTCCATCAGTTTCTGGTACTCCAGAGCGGAGTAGAGCAGTTCCCGGCTTCTTTCTAGTGGCGCGCGCCATAGATTGCTAGCTAGCCTGGTGGAGGACATGTCAATGTAGTAGCGAGAAAACTTGGACGTAAACGGGACATCCTCCACGTACGATTCCCACTCAAGCAATTTGGCCCACCCTGTGATTATTGGTGAATTTAATTCATGGACCTAAGAGCATCTATAGCTGGGCACCCTAAACTCGCCTCAAACGCCCGAGCGGATGGCCTAGTTAGTCACCCGTAAAAAAAGATCCAACTGGCATGTCAAACGGGCCTCAAAGGCCCGGGCTCACTGGCATCCAAATATGAGGCGGGTATGAAGAGGTCTGGGCACGATCGGGCCCGCCCACCATATCGGACTGACGATGGAGTCCCATGGGAAAACACTACAAAATCCGACAATCCGAAGCTCGTCTCCTCTGTCGCCACGTGGCGCCGCTCCGGCGGGCCATGTAGTGCCCTAGCCCGACTATTTAAGTGGACCGTTGGCACCAAAACCCTACCAGTCCACATTTCCCCCCTCCCTTCTGCCGCTGCCGCCACTTTTCACTCGCCGTCCGTCACCACCAGAAGACATGCCCCCAGGCCGTTGGATAAGGAGCTACCCATATCTAATGCCGGAGCGCCGACTGCAGCTCCTTGAGTAGATCCGGGCAAGGCGCGATGACCAGATCGTCGCGTGGCTACCTCCAGATGTGGTGGATCTGGAGGAGGACTTGGAGGAGGAGGAGGTCGAGGTGGAGAAGGACGGGGAGAGCGTGGAGCGGGGGGGGGGGGGGGGGGGTACGAGGAGGACATGGGGGACACGATCTGCAGGCGGCGGCCAAGCTTCATCGTCTGCACAAGGCGGAGGCTGAGCAGCTGGCGGATGCTGACGAGATGCTTGTGTATATAGATGAGGAGGAGGAGCCGGAGCCCTACTATGCGCCAATCTACCCGGTGCCCGGCACTGACATCGTGGACATCTCTGACGATGAAGTGTAGTTAGGCTAGGGCGATGTGCATAGTACGTACGATTTTCTTTTGCATGGTTACTGTTTGTATGAATTTAGAGAATGAAATATGAGGTACTAGGATGCATTACATCAAGTTAGAGATTATCTAACTGGATTTTTTTTCTACAACTTTCTTAACACGCTGATGTTTTTTCTCTCCTCTTCAAGAAGGTAAAGTTTCAAAATCATCCTGTGCAGTGCAACAGCGAAAACCATTGTGCAAAAATACTGAACGGGGGAAGCTTGGTGTATCCACGTCTAGGTACGGTGTCAGGATGGGCGGCCGGCGAGGGTGCTGGGCATGCATCACGAGGTTTTGGCTCTTCCTAGATTCAAAGCCAACGCACAAAAGCAAAGTATGCAAACTGAATATCTAAAAAGACACATCCATAGCTACCGCATGTAAACTAAGCTTAGATTAATAACGTCAACTATTCCTTTTCTTTTTGCGGGTGAATGTCAACTATTCCGATGAGGCAGGCCTAGCCGACAGTCACCGAACCGCTTCACCCACCGAAAAAAGAAAGGACAGACACCGAACCCGCCAGGGCATCTCATCCATTTTGTTCCTGCTAAGTCATATCGGCGACAGCTATACCTATCTACTGGAAATAAACATGGAACGGGAATATTGTCCTGCTATTTGAAGACGAGGAATATAAATATTCTGTCTGCCTGGTTCGGATCAGTGGGTGTGTTGGATCGATTGGTTCGCACAAACCGCTGTCGCCAACAACGGTTGTATTTTTATTTTTTCTCACTTGGTCTCGGACCTGACGTTGTATTCGGCCATCGGCCTTTCTTCTTCTTAATAATGGAATCACAGCAGCTCTCCTGCTGTCTTTCAAAACCAAAAAAAACAAAAACCCGCTGTAGCACACTACTAGCTCGCATCTCTGGTACTAGTACACATTTGGTATCTGGGTGTAAATTCAGGATGGCTGCTCGAAAGAGAGCCTTGAGGAATTCAAAAGTCGGATTCAAAGGTTCAAATTAAAAGAAAAGAAAGGGTGTGTGCTCCGCGTTCAAAAGAAATTTAAAAGTCCTGTTCAAACGTTCAAATTAAAGATGAAGGAGGGTGGCGTCAAGTTTCAACTATACCCGCCGTGCTCCCTGAGAGACGCAAAGAGACAAAAGAGAGCTAGCGCGAAAATGATAGAACATCTCGAAAAATACTACAGTTACTAATTTTTAAATAAACTTTTATAAAGGTGGTGTTGGGCCGTACGTCGCCATCCAACGTGCAAATTAAACTCGATCACATCAGATGATGATGATAGGATGGATGGCCCACGGCATCCTCCTATCTAGTGCTGGCCCGCCGGGTGCACCATCTATTCCCAGCTTCATAGATAGATAGATTGCTAGCATGGTGGAGTACATGTCAACGTACCGAAGATAACTTGGACGCAAACGCCACATCCTCCACGGTTCCCCAACCAACCAAATTAACCCTACTGCATTTTGTCAAACTTAATGGCGGATTTGATGGCCCTAACGACCCGACAAAGCTAGGATTCCAAAGTTCTTCCAACCCGGACGAGACTTGCCTGCTCCCTCGTCGTGTGCCCATCCGTGTTTCCGTCTACGTGGCTTGATTTGATTGGAGCAAAATAAAGCCCGGCCCCACCCCCTTAAAATCAGGGGAGGGGGGAGAGATGATTAGATTAGAAAGAAAAAAGGAAAAAAGACAGCCGTAAGATTAAGTGGAAGCATGGATGGGAGCACGAGGAGGGAGCAGGCAAGCCGGATCCTTCCAACCTGACGGGACATGCACACCAACGGCAAACTTTCCGGTTTTTAATTTTTCAGGCAAACTTTGTACTTGTTACTCATTCTCTGTCCAAAGTAGATTCTGCATTGCAAAAGTTCTACTACTATGTTGGTAGGACCAGACCCTAGCTGAACAGCAGCCTTCATTGCGATACGACTAACCCGTACGTTCTGACTATGGTTTATATGAGTAATCAAGTTTGATGTGACGCCGCCGGGGCGACACGGGCGACAAACCCTAGCCGCCGCCGGCGGCTTCCCCACCACTGCCTCTCCCCCTCGTCTCCACCAGAGGGGTCGCCGGTGCGCCGCGCGGCTGCCAAGGATGGTGGCGGCGAGGATCTGGTAGCCTCGCTCTCCCTCGAGGTGCCCTGCATCCATGGCGGCGGCCATGGCTGGTGGGCCGGTGCCTGCCTCAGCGGGCGGTGTCCGGCGGTGCTGGTCGTCCTCCTTGGCCGCGGGGGCGGCAGGTGGTGGCGGTGGTGCGTTGCCCCTCGGTGGCGGCCGTTTCCGATCTGTTGGCCTCTCCCCCGACGTCTACGGCGCCCTCCTGCCAGATCTAGCCTATGGTGGTCTTCGGCTGCTGGTGCTGTTTGTGCTTGGAGGTGGGAGGTGGGGAGGGACACCAGAGAAATCCGAGGCTGGCTGGTCCGGCCACGACGGCGGCGACGTCCTTGGACGCCGTTCCCCTTCTTGTTGGCGTCGTCAAGGTTGTTCCTTTCCCCTCCTCTTCACCCTGCTCGTACCGGGTGAAAACCCAGATCCTTTCCGGATTGGGCGGCAGCGGCGCTGCTGGCGTCGTCACCTTCTTGGGGGTGCCGTCTTTGGTGAGCTTGTGGTGGAGGTGCCGTTCTGGTTGTCTGGTGGTGGTTGGTGGTGTGGCCGGAGCTCGTCGGCCGTAGTCTCCGTGTGGCAGGGTTTCTCCTATTCGCTCCTTTGGTAGTTCCTGTTCATTTGTGGATGGCGGGAGCTCGGTGCTCATCTCTGCGGACTAGGTGCACCTCGGAGCTCCGGCGCGGCATTCTCCTTCCACTGCTGCCTAGCTTTCAGCCGCCCTGCCGTGCCATTGCTTCTCCGCGTGTGCAGATTCCTCGACAGGGTAGAGCTTCTCTTAAATTTCCTTGACTTGGTATGGTGTTGGCACTCTGTTTTGGCTTCCGTGGGCAACGGCGCTGGTTCCCACCTTAGTTCTTGGGGGAGCGTCTCCATCTCTTGACGGATCGGCGCCTTCATGCCAGGGCGAGGGGGCTGGTGCCCCCTTCGAAGATGGAGGAGGTTGGTACCGTGTCGGCCAGAATCCTTGGAGCAGACGAGAGTGCCTCTGCACCTATTAAGCTCTTCATACCGACAAGGTCCTGCTGAAGCTTTTCTGTGGTGGTCTGCTCATGCTGGAGGGCTTCATCGTCTTCAAGCGGATTAGGGCCCTAGTTATCATATCTTTGCTTGTTGTGAGTATGGAGCCTATTAGTTGTTGGCACAGCACTTTGTATCTTTCGTTGTTCTTCTTTTTTTGTTCTCCTTGTAAGGTGTCGTTTGTAATCTCCTGGCTGGTTGATGGCTTTGTTAATTCAATGTCGGGTTAGGTTCGAGCCTTTCTTGGGCTCGGCCAAGCCTTTCCTCTAAAAAAATGTGACGCCATTAAGGATTTGATTTCCAGCACCAATGAAGAGCAGATTGATCCATCTTTGTCACCATGTTGGACCATCTTCACAACCTCCATCTTCATTACTAGCAGCAGGTTGCACCATTGGAGAGCAAGGGCCGGGAAACTTGCAGGGGCAAACACCTTCCTAGTCATTTCGGCCGCCTGATTGCCTCGCAGTCCGCAAAGTTGTTTGATTCTGCATGAGGGCACACCAAGATTTAGTTTTCGAAACTTACAATTTTGTCAGTCACAGTTTCTAAAAATTATAATTTTTTCGGTCGCTCGTATCAAGTGTAACTTAACAATGTTTTAAAAACTCTTTAAAATGGATCTCATTTGAAAGCCCTCGTCATGAGAAACATGAATATAGAAACGAAACTTAATTTGGACTTTTGCTTCAAAATATATGAAAAATTGTAAATTGATAGCCAAAAGAAAAATGAGGCCGGGGCACTCTTGTGGAATTAATGTAAGAGCACTCTCATCACATTATCTTTAGAAACTCAAGCTTTTAAAGATCCACTCCTAGCTACAGTGTTGGCCCGGTTGGGTCAGGGTCGGGTGCGGTGTTAGCTGGGGATCGGCCAATGTGGCGAGGGGAACCACGCGTGTGTTCGCCAGGCATCACGATGTTTTGGCTCTTCCAATAGATTGGAAGCAATGCACAAAAGTAACCCATGCATACAAACTGAATATCCGAAAGGACACATTCATAGCCAGCGCATGTAGACTAAGCTCATTGTGGTCGCACATTAATAACACGACACCAAAAGTTGGCAGAGCCGACAGTGTTCGTGCCGAGATTCAGTGATCTGATCGAAGCTGGGGCGTCAAACTTTGGTACGTAGCCTCGTTCCAATGAGGTGAGGGCAGGGCTAGCCGAAGCAACGCTAGACTTACATATTTTTTCTGCGGGAAAGACTTACGTAAATTAAGTATGCAAATTCACGTAATAACCAATGTGGACGGTTAGGGTTGGTTTGTAACCTTGCGTACACTCTTTGTAGGTTTAGGATTTTCGGGGCTAGCCGACAGTGGTAATGCTAGACCTAGGTAAGTTCACTTAAATGTTTTACGTAAAAGGAGATCGTTACGTAGATGTAGGATTCTCATAGCCGACAGTCACCCAGCCCCTTCACCCGATGAAAAAAAAGGGCAGTTATCGAACCCGCCACGCCAGGGCATCTTCTGATCCATTTTGTTTCATGCTGCTAGGTCATATCGATCGGCGACATCATACTTTATGTCGTCGGCCTGGCTTAACTCTATCCAGCTACTCGAAATGAACATGCATGCATGGGAATATATTCTCCTACGTACTACACTATTTGATGGCGAAGAATAGAAATATTCTATCTGCCTGGCTTGGTTTGCACAACCGCTCTAGCAAACTCGCAGGAGATCGCATTTGGTGGTTATATATTGGGGTGTAAAGTATAGTGGGTGGGCTGGGCTGGCTGCATACTGCTCAACCAGAGCCTTCATGAATTTAAATGCCTATTCGAACGTTCAAAAGAAATGAAAGGGTGTGATTCGGGATCATGGCAGCTTCATCAAAGTACTGGAACTAATGCTTTTGAGAGGGAGGGTGGCGTCACCTGTCTGTGTGTACCCGCTAGTGCTCATATGTCTAGAGAAGGAAATAGACAAGTGATCGAGGCTCAGCGTGAAAATGATAGATAGAGACCCTGTTCAAATAAATTTACGTTGAATTAACATGTCAAAAAATATTGCAGTTAATTTGGCGTGACCGGTGTCGGGCCGTACGTCGCCGTCCAAGATGCAAATTAAAACTCCACACGAGTCACATCAGATGATGGCCGGCTGAAAAGCAAGCAGTTTGTTCTGGAAAAATATGTAAATATTCCCAGCATCTTTCTAGCGGGCGCGCCATAGATTGCTAGCTAGCCTTGTTGGTGGAGGACATGTCAACGTAGTAGCGAGAAAACTTGGACACAAACGGGGCATCCTCCATCTACGGTTCCCAGTCAAGCAAGCAGGCCCTACTGCATTTTGGCAGACCTGTGATTATTGGTGGATTTGATTGATGGACTTGTCCATTAGTTTCATTTTAGCTACAACAAACTAACTTTGCCTTTTCTCTGTGAAACTTGTCCATTAGTCAATTAAGAAAGTTTTTTTTTTGAAACATAGACACTAGAGGCGTCCGGCTTTAAGTTAATAAAGCCACCAGGCAGCATCCACACAAACTTAAGTCTTACACATCAAATTAAAACAGTCATCGAGCCCTAGGCTCAAGATAAAGCTAATGAGGAACATCTAGAGGTTCGGGAGCACAAAAGCGGAGCAACAATAAGATAGATAGCTAGCAGAAAGTCATGCAGTCATCCCTTCTTGTCGCGCCTTCGCCATGGTCGACTTGATCATCTCCGTAGTCTCGTTCATGCGATCGACATCACACAGCTTCCCCAGCGCCGCCCAAACCTGGAGGAGAATGTGACATTTGAAAATAATATCAGCAGGGTGGGCCGGGAACTTGTGTTCTATCGTGATTTTGTTCCGATCCGACCACAGAGACCAAAGCAATGCCCCAACGCATCTCCACACTATCCTTGCATTGGCCCTTCTTTGCGCCGCTAAGATATCAAGAACATCGCGACTAGACTGTGGGTTCCAATTCTGTTTGAAAGCGTCTCTAACTGCACTCCACGCAAATCTAGCGAGCACACATCCGAAGAACACGTGGTTTGCGTTTTCCCCTAAACCGCAAGTGGTGCATGTTCCGTCCGCCGGCCCATTGCGTTTGTCCACGTTATCAGAGGTTGGTAAGCAGTTGCGAAACATTTGCCACAAGAAAAACTTGATTTTAAGAGGGATACCGGCTTTCCATAGCCCCCTAGCTATATCCAGTGTAGTACCCTCGGAGAGCTTGTCATACAAGGACTTGACCATAAATTTCTTGGAGGCGTTCAACTTCCACGAGATCGTATTCGCCCCACTACTACGAGTCAATCCACCCAAATCAGCCGATAGCGCGTCCCAGCTAGCGGCCTCTGTGTGCTCAAGATTCCTTAAAAAGGAGATAGCTGGTGGATGGACTCGCAAAGCACCGGCCACCATGATGTTGGTATCCGTTGCCAGTTGGTACAGTTCCGGATGTGACTTCCACAGCGGCTCCTGACCCCACCAATGATCGAGCCAGATGCGTGTGGACTTGCCGTTGTTAACATCGAACTGCGCACCCATCGTGAAAGTCGGACGAACCGCTTGGATCCCATTCCAAAAGGCCGAACCATTGCTTTTAGCCTTGAACAGGTTCCCATCCCGGAAATATTTAGCCCGGAGGATGTCAGCCCAGAGCCCCGACTCATTTTGGGAGCTTAGAGTTCATAACACCTAGGCCGCCAAAATTTTTTGGCCTACAAACCGCTGTCCATTTCACTAAGTGATACTTGCGTTTGGTCCCAGCTCCTTCCCAGAAAAACCGAGATCGCGGAGTATCGAATCTAACGTGAACCCCATCCGCTAGAAGAAACATTCCCATTGTGAAAATAGGAAGGGAGGATAAACTCGAATTGGTGAGAATCAGCCGCGGAGGACATGAACCTGCCCCTCCAAGGGCTCACTCGGTTAGCAACTTTCCCATACAAAGGCTCCCATTCCGCAATGGTTAGTTTCTTGGTCGAGATCGGGAGGCCCAGGTAATTAATCGGGAAGCTCCCCAGCTTGCAATTAAGTAGGTTGGCGATCCGAGCGCTTTCTTGACCATCCACCCCTATGGTGATCACTTCGCTCTTCAGAAAGTTGATCTTAAGCCCCGACAGGATCTCAAATGCGATTAGCAGTAGCTTAATTGTAGCGATGTTGTGGTCATCGGGCTCGAACAAGAGCATCGTATCATCTGCGTATTGCAGATGCGTAACCCCGCCTGGTATAAGGTGGTAAACCACCCCTTTAATGTGCCCTGCTACCCTTGCTTTATTAATCATGGTCGCCAGGGCATCCACAACAAAGTTAAAAATGAGAGGAGAGCTAGGGTCTCCCTGACGAAGACCCCTCTTGTTGCGCAAAAACTTACCCATTGTGCCATTGACAGTAACCGCCGTGTGTCCACTACACACTAGGTGCATGATTCTATGTACGAAACCTGCCTCAAAACCTTTTTTGAGGAAGACCTCTCGCACGAACTCCCAGTTCACGCGATCGTACGCTTTCTCAAAGTCTAATTTAAGAAGCACTCCCTGTGCCTTGGTTCGTTTCAACTCGTGAACGATCTCTTGTAACGCAATAGGTCCCTCGAGGATGTTACGCCGTTTGAGAAAACCCATTTGACTAGAACTAATAACACGTTGAGCGACCGAAGCCAAGCGCGAGGCATAAGCTTTCGCACAAATTTTGAAAGGGACGTTAATCAAGGTAATGGGTCTAAAAAGCTTAATGTTGTCCACCCCTTTCACCTTAGGAATAAGGCTAATGGCTCTATAGTTCAATCGGGAGAGGTCAACCGTGCCTAAAACGAAGCCATTGACAATATCATAGAACATGTGCTTAAGATAGGGCCAAAACTTCTTAAAGAACTCGGCAGGCCAACTGTCCGGCCCAGGCGCCGTGCTCGTTTTCATGTCGTCTAGGGCCTGATCTATTCCCTCAGGCAGAAAAGCTAGGGCAAGCCTAGCGTTCTCCTCCGGCGAGACACGCTCCGCGGGATCCCACAATTCTGCCTGAGTGGGCGAGCAAGTGGCGCGAGGTTGACTAGTTAGCTCGCTCTGTTGACCCAACTTAGTTCAGTTCTAGTTAGGCTGAATGCCCCAATATGAGGACTAGAAGGAAGAAACTTAATCGAGTAGACTTGTCATCGCTCACTAAGTCTTCACAGTTTTTGGAGGACGATTTGTGCAGCTTTCATACAATGGAGGTTGCAAGGGGTTGTTTTAGAATGCACTCAAAACTCAGCTGATGCGGCCTCCATAAACATGTGTTCCCCCGAATCATCCTTTGTTTCTCTCTATTTAACAACGATGTTGCTCGTACCACTTTCGCAGGCACACTAACCACCCATAGATATGACAATACATGCATTAATGATGCCCTCCATGCGTCCTGCTCGCCCCGTACTTCCCGCCAAGCCTCCGCGAATTCTTGCCGCGCACCTGGTTTTTCCACCAATCGCAAGCCCTGGCTATAAAAGTGTGGGGACGAAGGATCCACTCTTACACCACTCATCTCCTTGCCACCTTCTCACCCTAGGTTCTGCATGGCCCTAGCGCCTCCCCACCTGCAACAACCAGAACAAACGCCACCTCGGACCAAGCGGCCACGTCGGGACACCCCCTTTTTTTTAGAAAAGGAGGATCACCCATGCCCTCTGCATCAGAATGATACATGCAACCCCTTTACTAAGCAAAGTATTTAAAAAGTCCACGGTCTTGTACAAGCTCGCATGAAGCTAAAAAAGTATTAGAAAAGGTAAAAGTTGCCACAACCGGCGAAAATAAGACGAGATGACTAAACACCTAGCCTATTACTGGACCGTCTTCCAAACCGGTTGTAGATATCTCGAGTTACCATCTTCCATCTGGTAGACCCAGTAACCAAAGGCTCTTTGATTTCTACAGGAGTGAGTAACGACCATGTACGGATTCAAGTCCTGTAGATAACCTCCAAAAAATTTATACGAGTTTGTCTGTTAAAAACCATATCATTTCTGTAGTTTCATATAGCCCAGTAATGTGCATACTCCTGTTCGAATATGCCTCACAATATTTGGCTCTACTCCATTTAGCCACATCCCGAATAATGTGTGAATACCATTTGAACGGGTGATATTAAAGGCTACATGAATTGAACGTCATAATAGTTTGGCCAGCGGACAATCGAGAAAGAGGTGTCTAATAGTTTCATCTTGATCACAAAAACAGCATCGTCGACTACCCTTCCAACTACCCTTTACCGAGTTATCATGTACGAAAAGGGATCGTCGGGAATAAAATGAATAATGACATAGGTCATTATTTTGAAGGCGGGTGGTGTAAGGAGGCCGGCGAGTGAAGTCGCTCGAGTGTTGGCACAATGCATCATGAGGTTTTGGCTCTTCCTAGATTCGCAGCAAACGCACAAAAGCAACCCATGCTAACTGAGTATCCAAAAGGAGACATTCATAGCTACCGCATGTAAACTAACCTTATCGTGATCTATCACACACTAATAACGTCAACTTTTGAGATCAGGTAGGGTTAGCCGACAGTCACCGAACCGCCTCACCCGCCGAAAACAGGAAAGGACAGCCACCGAACCCGCCAGGGCATCTAATCTGTACTACCTGCTAAGTCATATCGGCAACTCTAAATAAACACGGCATGGAATATCCTCCTGCTATTTGAAGACGAGGAATATAAATATTCTACCTGCCTGGCTCGGATCAATGTGTTGGATCCGTTGGTTCGCACAATCGCTGTAGCAGACTCGGACGAGAACAGGCCAGCGTTGGGAATTTACAGATTTGGGATCAGGGTGTAAATCCAGCATAGTTGGCTGCCTGCATACTGCTCAAATTAAACAGAGCCTTGTGGAATTCAAAAGCTCGATTAGGGTGTGTATTCCAGGTTAAAATGGAATTTAGAAGTCCGAATCAAACGTTCATCTTTAAGCAGTACTAATGCGTCTGACGGGCAGGGGAGTGTCGTCACCTGTCCGTACCCGCTAGTGCTCGTTGACAAAAGAGGGCTAGCATGCGAAAATGATAGAACATCTCGAAATACATTGTCCGGGTACAGTTAATTTTTGAAACTTTTGTAAAGGTTTTTGTTTGAGAATCAACTTTTATAAAGGCGGTTTCGGGCCGCACGTCGCCATCAAACGTGCAAATTAAACTCCCTCCACGGACCGATCACATCAGATGATGATGACGGGCTGGATGGCCCGCAGGGTGCATGATCTATTCCCAGCTTCTAGTCTATATCATTACCTCTTGTGGGTAAGCAACATATGTGTGATGTTAT
This sequence comes from Triticum monococcum, assembly GCA_034509565.1. Lineage (NCBI taxonomy): Eukaryota > Viridiplantae > Streptophyta > Magnoliopsida > Poales > Poaceae > Triticum > Triticum monococcum. The sequence goes on along the minus strand of CM067842.1, from coordinate 195,499,383 downwards.
ATATGTTACCACAAGCTTCTCAATTCTTATTAATTACTTGCCACATCATTTATTTTGTCTAAATATATGTGCTGTTACCAGTCATTCTCTGTCAAGAGTACATTTTGCATTACAAAAGTTCTGTTACCTTCGTCCCAAATTACTTGTCTAGATACAGCCGCATCTATAGAAATCTAAGACAAATATTTTGGGACATAAGGAGTACTATGTTAGCAGGATCAACTCCTAGCTAAACACCCGCCTTCATTGCAATGCAAGCAAAGTTAGCCAAGGAATGACTAACCTGCGTTCTGACTATGGTTTATACGAGTAATAGCGGTTTGACGTGACGCCGTTAAGGACTTAGTTTCAAGCAGCAATGAAGAGCAGATCGATCCATCTTTGTCACCATGTTGGACCATCTTCAAAACCCCCAGGGAATCCACTTAGATAATCTCTAACAAATTGCACCATTGGAGAGCAAGGGCCCGGAAACTCACAGGGGCATGCACCTGCCCAGTTCTGCCGGCCGTCTGACTGCCTTGCAATCTGCAAAGTCTACTTCTAAAACTTACAATTTTGTCGGTCGCTCGTACCGAATTTTAGCAGTTGAAATTCTTCAAAATGACTCTCATTTGAAAGTCCTCGTCACAAGAAACACGAATATACAAACACAATTAATTTGATCTTTTGCTTAAATATATATGTATAATTATAAATCGAAAGCCAAAAGAAAAATGGTGCCAAAGCACTTTGGAGGAATTAATGTAAGAGCTCTCTCACAGAATTGTCTCATTAAAAACATGTGTTTATAGAAAACTACATCAATGTGTTGTACTTAGAGCATGGTTAATAATATAGTCAGCGGATAGCTATATGAAACTGTCATGTCATCTATAGCCATCATCTATAGGCACTCATGCAATAATGTGGACTATAAGGTTGGCTATCATATTAGTATTTCTTTTTATCTTTTCTCTATCTCTTTCTTCACATTTATTGTATTTGCCTAGTAATGTGTATATAGCTAGGTTCTCCCACGAGAGCTCACTCTTTTACTTTTTAACATCTCTCCCCTTCATAGAGGCAAAAGTGCCATGTAAAGTGGGCTTATGGCCCACTATTGTGCTTGCCCTTATTGTTGTATATCTGAAAAGGCTCTGATTTAGATGTGTTCTTTCAAACTAAATGTCTTAAGTTATCTTGTATTCGGTGCTAAGAGTTGTAACTAGATTAAGATATCTTATTTCCCTCTTTTCTTAATGAGCTGGCGGATTTTACATATAGTACATGTCGTAGCATTGAAAAAGGTTCTTTTAGAAAAAAGTGGATTATCCCCGGCCTCTGGATCAATATGATGCAGAAAGTTGTTAGATAGATCTCTTCCTCGCCCATTGGACCCTTGACTCATGCCCTGATCAGGGGCGTCCAGCCCAAGCAATGCTGGTGGGCCCTCATCGCACAGTGCCATATAGAGGAGGTGGGGGCCACGACACAAGGTACTAGGTTCGCCACCGCCACTGGTCCCCACTCCTAACCCTAGTCCGATCGAGAGGGAGGCGCTGAAGCGGTGGGAAGCGCCACCAGCCACTCCATCGTTGACCTCTACGCCGAGCTCCCCTCCGTTCACCACCGGCACTGGGAGCTCCTCGAGACAAGGAGAAGGTAAACTACCGTGAATCATCTAACATACTCGATCCAGATGGCTTAACAATGGTTTCAGAGCCATGCGAGGATAAGATCTTCGGTAGAAAAGAAAAACAGAGAAGGAAAAAAGATCCCCCTCCCCACCCCAAAGAACCCTAACCCTAACGGTGAAAATAGGGAAAAGAAATTCTGCCGGAAAATGTAGCGCCGCTGCACGGCCACGCCGTTCCTCTCGATCCGGACGGGCATCGGCATGCCGAGCCGTCCGGAAGAAGAACCAACCCCACATGGGGCAAAGGGCACCGCAGCCAAGCCATTCGACGGCGGCAGGGGCGGAGCTTTGTTGGGGCCAAACTGGGCCATGGCCCGCCCAGGTTTTTCACACTTTTGATTTTACATGTGCATCTAAGGAAAGCCCACCTGCAGCCCAGTAAGCATACGATCGCTCCAAAGCGCTCGAGGTCTCTCGCTCGCAAGCAAGTCCAGCTCTCTCGCACGTAGCCGCTCCTGCTGTTTCTCACGGCCGCATCAGGCAGGAGGCGGAGAGCCAGAGACATCGGACAATCAAGCAACCACTCCATCTAATTTCCCTGCAATTACGATCCAGCAAGAGATCACAGCTAATCTAATTTGTTTTCCCAAATTCTGAGTTCAACGATGTAATTAGATACAGAGTGTCCATATGCTTATTTTGTCCATCATATAATCCTGGTTGTTCCACTCAATTGAGGGACATGGATTAGATGCAAATACTACTACATTGTACATCTAATTTTCATGCAATTGCTTAATTAGATATCCTGATTTTCCACTCAATTGTTCTTTGCATTTTACATATCACAACATATATTGGGTAGCCATAAGAAATGGTAAGCAAGCTCACTCACACGGTCACACCTAGAGAAGAATTGATTTGGTTGTCAAAAGAAAAAAAAGATAATTTCAAAACTCAATTGATATACACACATATTCTCACTCCATCTGTAATCTTGTATTACAGACTAATGCCTATGACTCAGAATCTAAAAAAAATCGGTGCTCTTCCTTTGTCTGGCCCGCCCAACATTTTTTTTGAAGCTCTGCCATTGGACGGCGGCACGCTTACAGCAAGGGAAAACACGCTACTGGCGAAGGGGCTGACCACGGCGCCGCCAAAGAGTGCTCCGCCATCGTCGTAAAGGAAGGGGAGCAGAGGAGGGCTCAACCCCTCGTCTCTTTCTCTCTCTGTTGCTGGAGTCGGAGGGAGAAATGGAGGGAGGAAAGGAAAGGGGTAAGGGAAACGGCTCGCGCGGTCCGGCTCGACGCAGTCCCCGGTGGCCGTGGCGCAGCCGTGTCTCCCTCTCTGCCACTAGATTCGGTGGGTGGGGGAGAACAGGATGGAGAAGAAGAAAGAACGGCGCAGCATGGTGGCCGTCGGCGACCGGACCGGCCAGCTGAGCCGCCGCTGCGGTGCGGTGTCTGTTCGGGATTGACCTAGGCGGCGAGGGGAACCGCATGAATGTTCGTTATGCATGCCGATGTTTTGGCTCTTGGGATATATGGATTTCGAAAAATGGACAAAAGCAAGCCATGCAAAGTGAATATACGAAAGGACACGTTCATAGCTAGCAGGAGTACCAAATTCAAATAACTCAACGCCAAAAGTTGGGTAGAGCCGCGACGGTGTGTTGGTGCCGAGCTTAACTGATCCGAAAAACTTTGGTACGTAGCCTCAGTTTCGATCACCCGACAAAGAAAAGAGGACAGTTATCGAACCCGCCACGCCACCATTTTGTTGCTTGCTGCTGGTGCTGCTGCTAGGTCGTCGTATCGATCGGCAACATCGTACGCTGTCGTCGGCCTGCCCTGGCTTAACTCTAGCCAGCTAGTACTCGAACACTCGTACGTACAAGTATTTGAAGAGGAAGAATGTCAGCCGGGTGTGTTCGATCTACAAGTATTTGATCTCGCATGAGAAGAGGTCATCAGTGTGTGGTGTATATACAGTATATTGGGTTTAAAGTATATTGGATTTAAAGTACAGTATAACGGACATCGTTCATTTTATGCACGGAAGCTCAGCGGGCTTAGATTAACTCTAGAGGAGTGCACATTCTTTTCGCTGTGGCTGCAGTTACTCTCTAGCACGCGAGAAACGACAGAGTCTTCAACAACAAAAGATGGCCTCCGTCCTATCTCAGAAGATATATGTCACAACTCCTTCAGGCTTGGGAGCACCGGGCAAAAAGGCAAGCTGACAAGGATACTATTACGAGCTGGATGTACCTCCTGAACTAATTTAGCTTTGTAGTACTCTTCTTTTCTCCTCGCTTGCCCTGTTCTTCTCTCTTTCCAATGGCTGCTTATAGCCATGGCACTACGGTGCTCAATGTAAGCTTCATGTAATCGACCCTTTGGTCCCAGGCCTTGGCCTGTTTTGAAATATATAAGGTAGAATCTCATCTACCTTTCATTTCAAAAAAAAGTATAGTGGGTGGGCTGGGCTGGGCTGGTTACATGCTGCTCAAGCAGAGCCTTCATGAATTTAAAAATCCGATTCAAACGTTCAAAGAAATGAAGGGGTGCGATTCGGGATCATGGCCTGGCAATGGCAGGTTGATCAAAGTAGTACTAGTACTAATGCATTCGAGCGCGAGGGTGGCGTCACCTGTCGGTACTCAAATGTTTAAAGAAGGAAAGAGACAACTGATCCATCGAGGCTCCGCGCGCGAAAACGATAGAGACCTTATTCAAATTAATTTGCTTTGAGTTAACAGGTCCTTCAAAAAATATTGCTGTTAATTTAAGGTGGTGTCGGGCCATACGTCGCCGTCAGACCAAGCTGCAAATTAAACTCCACACGGATCACATCAGATGATGGGCGGCTCCAAAGCGAGCAGGTTTCTTCTGAAAAGTAGGAGTATGTAAATATTCTGAGCTTCTAGTGCGTGCGCCATAGATTGCTGCCTCATAAGGTTCCCCAAACAGGGCAACGTAGTAACGAGAAAACTTGGACACAAACAGGGCATCCTCCACATAGTATGTCAACGTAGTAGCGAGAAAACTTGGACACAAACAGGGCATCCTCCACATAAGGTTCCCCATTCAAGCAAGCTGGCCCTACTGGGATGTGTAGTTTTTAAACTCGAGCTCAAATGCTCATGCATAAATAGTAAATTCGAAAAGAATAGAAAAAAACTCTGATTTTTTGTAGTAAACTCTAAAGAATGTTCGGAGTGCATGCAAAAATTCATCGCAAAATCACATCGGTGCAAAGTGTGGTCAAAAAACTAAATCGATAATCTGAAAATGTTACTTTCAAACACATTTTGGAGCTCTGAATTTTTTTTTTGCCATGACTTGCTCCAATGTGATTTCGTGATGAAAATTTGCATGCACTTCAAACATTTTTTAAAGTTTGCCATAAAAAATCAGAATTTTTTGAATTTTGTTTTTGATTTTACTGTTCATGGCAGGAGCAACTGAGGTCTAGATTAGAAAAGTACTTTCGGCCCTGCTACATCTTGGCAAACCCGTGATTATTGGTGGATTTGATTGATGAACCTAACAACCCGACTAATCTACAAATGAAAGGCTGTGATTCGCGTTGAAAGAAATGAAAGGGAGTAAATGAACTTGTCCATTAGTTTCATTTTAGTTAAATAACCAAGTTTATCTTTTCTACGGTGAATATAAGGAAAGTACATGCCTGTATTTAACAAGTGGTGTGAGGTTGACTAGTTAGCTCGTTCTGTTGACCCAAGTTAAATTCAGGTCTAATAAAGCTGAATGCGCCAATATGAAGAGTAGAAGAGACAAACTTAATCGAGCAGACACGTCATTGCTCACACTGTTTTCACATGTTTTGGAGGGTGTTTGTGCAAATTTCATACAATGGCGGTCAGGGGCGGAGCCAGAAATTTTGTGAAGCCTGGGCAAGTTTAAGCCTAAGTGTATAATTTGGAAATTTTAGGTGTTTGGCTCAAGTTTTTTTTCTTAATACTGGGTATTACGATAGGGGGCGAAATAACCGGGTTTTGAAAAATCTTGATTTTTTTTGCTTTTTTGCCTAAAGTCATTTAAAATAAATTAAATTCAAATTTATTTATAAGCGGAATGTATAATATTTAGCCCTTTGTATACACAAATCTCTTTGCATTCTAGCGGTCAACTCCTGTCAATCCTTTCTCTAATGCGTGGTTTTGACTACTCTGTAATCCTTTCCCTAATGCGCGAGTTTGGCGTATGTTGGCAAGTCGGGGAATTGATTATGCGACCACGAAAGCACTTCCACCAACCTAAGGTTATTTTGTGTTAAGAGATGCATACAGATTTTATTTCACACTACTTAAACGTGTAGTAAAAAAAATCAGATTCCAATGAAATATCAGGTAATCCATCCGTTTCCAAAAAAATTGACCAGTAAAAATAAACCTTGATTTGATTACAGAACATATAAATAGCACCAAAATCCGAAACCACAATTCTACATTAAATGACAAAAGTGAAATTATGATCATAGTGATCATCCAAATGTAATTTTCAATTGAAGTAAACCTCAATGACCAACTCCCCACGCTCGAACCTCAAAATTTAAATCTTAATATCAATCTCTAAAAGTTAGCAATCTTACCTAATGAGTAATCACGAAGGAACGGAGAAGCAGCCACCGGCCCATGATGTAACAAGCCGTTCCCAGGAGCGATCCGCTCCAGCTCAGCCCACCGCCGGCCACGCACCCAACCAAGGCCAGCCTCCATACGCCGCCGTCCTGTCTGCGATCGACCCAGGGTGCCGCCGTCTCGAACAGACGAATAGGCAGGGTCGCGGGGAGGTGGAGCGATCGACCAATCATCGTCGCTTTTTTTTTCTGAGAAAAAGATTGTGGCCCTTTTCGTCTGGAGTAAACAACAGCCGAAAGGACTGCTTACTAGGCCATAGCCAGTAGGCCTCCTACATCCATCATGCAAGTCTCCCATAACCCATCACGGGAGGAAAAAGAAGCCTATTAGCTGATCAGACAACCAGACCAGCTGCTCGAGTAATTTGTCTAAAAAAAAACTGCCCGGCTAAAAGCACGTTGCGTTGACGAGTTTTGCCAACGTAATGGGGCCATCGTAGCTGGCGCATACCGTGCGAGCCCGGGCAAGTGCCCAGGGTCGCTGGGCGCTGGCTCCGCCACTGGGTAGCATGGTTCACACTTTGCTCGGGCTTCTCAACGACTGGTGGCTTCTCGGGATGTGCAAGGGGCTACGCCTTGCGGGAGAATTGTCGGTGGAGACCAACGTCGATGTATGACCGTCGCGTCACTCACATTAGCATGGCCTGTGTGGTCGACACCTCGTACCGGCCAGACGCCGAGTCCATGGCAGTCGGCATAGTCAAGGCGTCGTCTCACGAGTTCATAGAGGAGCAGTGTTGTTGTTGAAGTCGCGTCGCCTTGCAGCCGCGCCTTGTCCTCAGGCGGCACCAACTTGCTCGGCTCCAGCCTCCGAATGAGCGTGGCGCGGGTAGCAGCGACACGGGGATAGGAGGCCATCTTCCTCGTGGCATCATGATGTGGGACTTCGGCCTTCGCTTAGCGTCCGGGTGCCGAGTGGATGACGCCGTGCTGTACATCTTCATCTTCAAAGGTGTACAGTGAGGCAGAGTGGACAACAAGCAGGAGGTGGGGAGCTGCGTGTCTCCATCTTGGGCGACACCGAGCATGATGAAGTAGATAGGTATGCTGACAAGCATCGCCGGCGTCGTCTTCGGGTGGCAGCCTTCTCGCCATCAGCCGGCTAGAAGATACGTGCATGGCTCATGCATGTGCACATGCTATGTCTGTTGTGCGCCTGTATTCCTTGCTTCATTCCTCAGTACTACGGAGCACGTGTAGTCGGCTTCAACGACAAAGAGCAGAGAGCTAGTGTAGCAATAGCTGGGATGCCGCGCCCGTCACTGCACGCGGTGATGAGCCATCCGGCCGTTCGTCTTCACGTCTTGAACATGGGCCTTCTACGCACACGGGTACATACTAGAGGCCATTCTTCCTTTGTAGACCACGCCACGACGTTCGGTTGGGCTCTGGTGACACCATCGCTAAGGCACCATTGAGTCCAGGTGTGGTGATGGAGAGACGCCAGTACCAAAGTGGGGTGGTGAAGGAGAGGCACGACGCCAGTGCCGAAGCAGGGTGGTGAAGGAGCTCCTTGTGATTGTTGTCCATGGCGTCGACTTGACAAAATCATCGGCAGGCGGCGTCCTGGCCGGCTCTGTGGCTTCGTACTCCATGTCACCGGCTCGATGAAGTGGGCGAAGGGTGTGTGACGGCAATCTTCACGGCGTCAAGGTCTCGAATGGCATCTCTCCGGCGCGACGAAGTATTCATCGTCTCGTGCAATATTAAGCATAGTGTCGTTGTCTTCTACGATGCCATCATGGTGAAGTGGACTCGAGCGGTGATGGTGACCTCCGTGCCATCGACCTCCATGGCACAAGCTTGACGACATCAACGGTGGCCGCATCTCGGCATGACCCGTGTCATCTCCTCCATGGCACCGTCGTGACGAAGCGGTCAAGAGTGATGATGGCGATCTCCGTGGCGTCCACCTCCATGGCACCGGTTTTGCGACGTCGGCGGTGGGCGGCGTCTCGGCGAGCTCTGTGTCAACGTCTTCACCGCACCGTCATGACAAGGTGGACGTGAGTGGTGATGGTGACTTGTGTGCCGTTGGCCTCCATAGAGCTGGCTTGGTGAAGAATCCAGCAGGGAGCTCCACGACTGGCTAACCGGCATCATCGTCTAGCGGTGATGAGTGGGGGTGGCCACCGTGGCGTCGACCTCCAGGGCATCGACCTCTGTGGCGTCAGCGTCCATGGCGCGGGCTTGGTGAAGACGAGCTCCGGAGACGCGTCGTCCTCGTCGAGCGGTGATGAGTGGGACCGGCCACCGTGGCATTGACCTTCGGGGCATCGACCTCGGTGGCGTCAGCGTCAATAGCGCGGGCTTGGTGAAGACGAGCTCCGGAGACGCGTCATCCTCGTCGAGCGGTGATGAGTGAGGGCGGCCACCATGGCGTCGACCTCCGGGGCATCGAACTCGGTGGCGTCAGCGTTCATAGCGCGGGCTTGGTGAAGACGAGCTCCGGCGACGCGTCGTCTCCGTCGAGCGGTGATGAGTAGAGGCGGCCTCTGTGGCGTCGACCTCCGGGGCATCGACCTGGCGTCAGCATCCATAGCGTGGGCTTGGTGAAGACGAGCTCCGGCGACGTGCCGTCTCCGTCGAGCGGTGATGAGTGGGGGCGGCCTCCATGGCGTCAACCTCCATGACACCGACTTGGAGACCTCTACGGTGGGCGTCGTCGTGGCATGCTCCGTGTCGTCGTCTTGGCCGAACCGTCATGACGAGGTGGACAACGGGTGGTCATGGCGACCTCCTGGTCGTTCTTCATGGCGCTGGCTTGGTGAATACCATCTCCGGTAATGTTGACTTCATCTCCGGTCCGGCGGCTCCATCTCCGACGGCGGTCCGATCATGCGAACTTTGACTTCGGCGACGCTCCCGGCTTGTGTGCGTGCATGCTATATGCAAAGATGGACTAAGAAAGAGATTTGTTATATCAAAGTTTTACCCTTCGGAGGTGAGGTTCGCGTCCATGTTGAGGTTGCCGAGAGCTCCCTGTACGCCGGCCTCCTTTCTCTGTGTAACCTGTTTTGCATTATTGCCCTTCACTATGTGATGTGAAACATTTATATATTAGTAGCAGTTCGTAATTCGTCCCGTGATTACTGTGAACCTTCAGTGCTATGAGAAGAAACTGGAGATAACTTCCTTCCATAGGTTTTAGCATATGAAGGCAACATTAGCCCAACGAGTATCATATGAACATGTCTCTAAATCAGTAATTTATTATCATATAGACTTTTGTTGTCCATCAAGATACATGTCTATATAGAATACAGCAACAAAGCACGAACTCTATGCATAAACATCTCTCTTCTGATTTCTTTCTTGAAATATGAGTTATTTGTAGGGTTGTATATATTAACTAATGTAAAGCTAAAAAAATCACTATATTTTTGGAGGGGGGGGGGGGGGGGGGGTGGATGAATAACACTTTTTCCAAAAACTTCACAATCTTGATATGAATAAAACCTGGCCCCAACAGAATCTAAAATAAGTAATGGGTTAAGAGGGCCATTAACAACATCTTGTTGGAAAACCAGGAGAAATGGCTGCAAAACGGGGAAGAACACAGAACCTCATATGAACTAGCTATGCCCGCGCGGCGGCACGCCGCACCCTGTGGATACATTACGTGTATATATGATATTTTTATCTCATGTGGTAAAAACTAAGAGCGTATAACTTTGTAGTCACACAAAAGCAAGCTATGCACATGACCAATTTGGAAAGGATACATTTGGAGTACATTTTGCAAGATGGAAAGTATACATTGTCATTTCTTTCTAACAAGACTAAACACATTACATTCATTGACAACTTATATCATTCTAGTGGAGCCTCCTAGATTGGTATCTGTACTGAAATGATACAAACATTTTAAAAATTGTTGCATGCGACCTATAGGTGGCTTAGTACCATTGTAAGAAATGATTGGATCATCAGTCTATAACTGTCATTGCTTGGTGCGTACCTTGTCTATCGTTAAAAAGAGGCTCCTTTTTGTGACTTCAAATGCATGATAGTTATGATCATTGATGGCAATTTTATAGTGATCACGTATTAATTCCAAGGTTGCTTAAGAAACATTCTCCTCAGCTGCACATAGTGTCTCAGCTAGTTGGTCTTTGAACGTAATCTGCTTGCTTTCAAATTAGCATGGCATATATACAAACTTGTGTTTGTAGAAACATATAGATATCCCCTAAAAAAGAAACATATAGATATTGGAAACCTCTAACCAGGCAGTCCGGCAACAATGACAAATAATAAATAAGCCTGCGTTCTTAAGTGATAGTATATGAGATGCGTGCCCAAAATTTACAAACTCAGCACCTGATCACTTTGAATAAACCTATTAATACACATCATACTCTATCATTACGACCATCCAAAATATCAAAAGGATCAACACTAATCCACTACACATCTTAATACGACCATCGACGCTAAATGGCTTGTGAAAAAAATCGTCCACACCACGTATGGAAGCATTTAAAAAACTGCTCACGTTGAACGGTCGAACGAAAGATCTCTCAAATAGGCAAAGAAAAACTGGGAATCAAAACGGTGTATTCTAGTGGCCTATGCTAATTAGCCCAAAAAGTATGCCTGGAAAATATTTATATAAACAGCCAGCTCACATGCAAAAGCCATGCACTTAGTGACATCGCCTCTTAAAATCCCATGTGTCCCATGGATCGACTACATTATAAGCAATTTGTGCATGCGATCTTTCTGTACATCAGGCTGCAGGCATGCAAATCACAACTACTGGGACACCGCATGTAAACCTCCAAACAAACAGGGAACTGCCAATCCAATCCAAATGTAGTCAAATCAGATCCATACAGCGGCAAAAGGAATGTCCCAGCCAAATAGCTAAAGCCACCGCGAATTACATGACCATTTAAATTTAAACTGGCCTGCTTATATTAGCTAATTACCCAAAAATAGATTAGTATACAGAAATATCGATAAAAGCTCAAAAGCATAGCAACCACACACATCAAATTACTCAACCTGAAGCAGACCTGATCTGCTGGTTACCCATAATATTAGAATGTTCTAATAACAAATGTACTATATAGAAGATGGGTGATCGAACACACTTGTTCAAATGCACAAAGGAAAATAAACAGTTAGGCATTGAAGAAGACAATTCATCAGCTCCCAACTATGTACATGCAGTCACTCCTTAGGTTCAAATTTCTCTTCTTTCTTCAAAGAAATAATACAAATCATGAGACCGATCAAAACTGACATGTCTCGCTTATCTCATGAGACCCCGTGTGGAAGCAATCTAGATTTTATCTAGTTAAAATAAGGAATAAAGAGCACTACTTTGAACTAATTTGTCCAGCCTACTTTAGTCTTCCAAATCCTATTTTTTTGCAAAAAAAAAGGGGAAAGAGAAGCCAAGCTTTCCAGATCTCAGCGATCATGAAACAACATGTGGTGTATAGGTTCAGACCAAACACACAAATAATTCGTCAACTCGTGCAAGGGTACTTGATAAAGGGTGAGCCACCACACGGGAGCTCCGCTATGGCGGCAACAAGAACTTTCAGGGTGCGCTCCTGCCGGTGACCAACAACTGCTCGAACCTCACCATGCTCGACCTCGCGGGGACCAGCATCTCTACCCCTCTCTCGGCGAGCCTTGGCCAGCTCAAGGCCACTACACGGTGCTGCTCTCACGGCCACCGTGCGCACGCACCAACCGCCGTCGCGCCGCGAGCTCCGCCTGGCCGTGCACCACCGCAACCACACGTGAGCTCTGTCGACGCCCACCGCGCATAGTCGACTTGTGAGCCACCTGCACCGCCGCAATGCACTGCGTGAGCCCCTCCATGGCCACGCTTGCCCTGCGTTGGTCGTCACCATAGCAGTGAAGCGCAAGCTCCCGGGCGTCGTCGAGACCTCGCCCATCCATCGCCTCCAGTCGCGGAACCCGCCGCCATGCTACTGCCTCGGATCGATGTCCGAAGGCCTCTCATACCTGCCTCGCCTGCTGGATTCCCCGCTCGGACCATGCGATTGGTGGCCTAGCCTGCACGCACATCGCGGCCTGCATGCGCACCTCGCACCTTGTGTTCCAAGCATGCCCGCCATAGGCTGCAGCAGTACCCAGTGCAAGGACAAAGAGGTACGGTGCATCGCCGGGGCTCAGGGATAGGGTCGCCTTTGAGTGAGGTGACATGCGGCCGGAGCACCGGAACTCCACCCTCGTCGGGCAAATCACGCACGCAAGCATACGACATAGCGGCCAGCCACAGGAGCGAGGAGGCTAGGTAACAAGGCGAATGGCCGGGCTGGGAGAGACACCCAGAGGAGAGATGGGGGCTGGATGCATGGTAGGTCGGGGAGGAGGCATGGAAATCCAGTATTTATAGGCACACGACCGCTCGAGAAAGTACTCTCTCCTTCCCAAAATCTAGAGAATAAGGCTTAAGCGATAACATAACAGTATGCCCACCGCACACGTAGTCACATCCGTGTCAAGAGCACCAATCATCACACGTGTGATGGATGGATAGAAAATCCCGCAAAAATGGGTAGAGAAAACAAACTATCCAAAAACACTGGCAGACATATCCACACTGCATGTAAACCCATTCTCTTGATACGTCTGCCCATACACCACACGGAACGTAGCAGCCGGGCCCACAACATGCAGCAGTCCAAGACGGTGGATCATAACGAAATCAAAACATACCGTGCATGCACAAACTGAACGGAGAGACGTGCAGCCAAGAAAGAGGAGGTGCCTCTGTTGTCATCATAGCGACAACAGAGGCACGACTACCTACTTTCAACAACAAATCACAACATTTAGTACACAATATTCAAAAAAACCAAACAAACGAAGAAGAAAGGAGACAGACCAGATGGGACATCAACATTCACCAGAACAGAAGACGGCAGAGAGCAAGTAGATGAAGAAGCCGTCCCACGCGCCCGAGCGCGACGACCAAGCCAACAAGACGGACGACGATGAGGAAGCGCAAGCCTATCCGGTAAATCAGTAGAAGCACCACGCCGACCAGAACCACCGCGACGAACAACCGTAAGACCACGCGAGCCACGAGGCCGGCCAGGGCGACGCAAACCATCAGGACTGGATGAAGGAGCAACCATGGAGCACTAAGAGAGAAATGAAACTACACACGATGGCACAAGAGGAAAGCCAGTATATTTATAGCCCCATGACATGCAGCACAACTCCAGAAGACACGTGAAACGCACACGCTCTGGAGAGAACGAACAAAGCGGCAGCGAGAAGTTGCATGGTGAAAACGACAGGTTGAACACCACGCGAGAAATCCGGGCGGCGGAAGCAAACCGCTTCATACGATCACCGCTGTCCATTCATACAACGAACCCGCTGCATGGCTGCACTCAAATTTCTTGTCGCTTTGCTGCTGGAAGCAAATGCAGTTCTTCTAATCAGTTCCAATCACCGCTGTGGACGCTGCATGACTCCATTCAGATTTATTGTCGCTTTGCTCGTGGAAGCAAGTGGAGATATTCTAATCAGTCTCAATTGGTCGACCGGCTGCATGGTACCGCCCATGCACCTTGTCGTATTGCACCTGGATGCAAGAACTGGTCCACCACACGTCGACGCGCGATCAGCCTGCATGCATGCAAGGCAAGCACGTACGTACAACCCGTCCACGATACAACGGTGCAAAGAACGAAAGGCAAAATATAATCACGTGGAAACGATGCAAAAAAAAAAGAAACAAAGGAAAGCGACTGCACGTACAAACACAGAGGCACAAGTAAATTGAGACGACCCACACCACCCTGTCCCACATTGAGTGGAAAAATGCTAGATTTACACTAAACTTACCAAGATAATCCGCCACCTAGTTAAAAAAATTTGAAACGAAAGATTGAAGCCACCACACGTTCGTACACAGCCAGGTACCAAATTAATAGCACGTGTCACATACATAACCACTAGAAGTCTTTTTCAAACAAGTGGCTCAAGCTCAAGGCGAATACCTTGGCTGGAATAGATGCTTGGTTATTCACCTTCTGTAGTTCATATGTACTTACATAACGAACATATGCAAACACCCTTTGAAATATTAATCATCCCTATCAAATGTTCCAAAGAAAAATTAGCAACTGGTTGTGAAGTCTATATGGAGTCATAGATCTAACAAATACTCCCTCCGTCCCAAAATTCTTGAATTCACCTTCTGTAGTTCATATGTACTTACATAGCGAACATATGCAAACACCCTTTGTGTTGGAGTTGTGTCGAATATTGTGTACAAGGTAGGTTACAGTTGGACTAGGAGTTGTATTGTGTTTACATAGGATGTGGAGTTGTGTTTTAATAGGACACTTGTATCCTAGGCCTCTCATATATAGCGGGGGTAGACACACGATGTAACCTATGCCCACATAATAGCACCGGAACGCAGGGGAAGCCGGCGGCATGTGCCGGTGTCCAGGGCGACCGGGTGCGGTATTGTGACGGTGACACAGGGAGGAGCGCCCGTAGTCAGGCCCCGGGGATGTAGCCATGATGGTGAACCTCGTTAACAAATCTCAGTGTTGTGCTCGTGTGATTGCTTGGTCCTCGGTAGATCGACAGAACGCTTCGGATTTATTCTAACACTTTGAAATATTAATCTTCCCTATCAAATGTTCCAAAGAAAAATTAGCAACTGGTTGTGAAGTCTATATGGAGTCACAGATATAACAAATACTCCCTCCGTCCTAAAATTCTTGTCTTACATTTCTCTAGATACGGATGTATCTAATACTAAAACGTGACTTGATACATCCGCATTTAGAGAAATCTAAGACAAGAATTTTGGGACGGAGGAAGTACATATCATGTCTCTCAAAATTAATTCCTTCTGTACTAAAAAAAAATAGGCATTGTGGTATTGTACTCCCGCAAACTAAAACTGCCGCGTAATTGTCAATAGGATAAGTACCTTTTTTTTGCGGGTGTCAATAGGATAAGTACAACTCCATATTTACCGGGAAAAACTCTACAGAACAAGGGGTAACAATAGCAAGCACACATTCTATCTCTCTTTTTAATGTGGGATTTTATAGATAAAAGGCCAACCCTTCTACAATCAAGTAAAAGCTGGCTGGAAATATGCATGCTCCCATACTACCACGGTACAACCTGGCTATCTATTGCATCTCATGAACCTACGCAAGTCGTGGAACTACCAAAAGCGGGCATCAACTACAGCTAAGTTACAAAACCGTTGCTTCCCAATTTCTAGTTATAGTAGTCACATGCCAATTTCAAATAAAGTATACTCCCTCTGTCTTGGTGAATAAGTCATCCACGTAGTTCTAGATTAACGATTTAACTATCTAAATATGTATTATGTGATAAAAATATATATATTTAGAAACTGCATCTGTGTAGAAATCTAGTGATATACTTTTCATGACATATAACACATATTTAATTCCTCAAATCGATGACTTAAAATCACGTGAATGATCATACAACGTGTCAACTCCCAGAACAAACAACATTAATAGTAGTGAATATCTACAACCGCCTAAACAAATCGGTCTAAGGTAGAAAAAAAATACACGAACCAATCCTTGCATGTAGTCAAACCAGGCATGCAACCCGGTGCGGATAACTACAGACAGAACAATCAATACATGACGTGGTCACATCATCCACGTGATCAAGGTCTTGACGCCGAGCGTAAGACTATCCACAGTGGGAGTAACATAGGTAGTAACATCACACATATCTAGGTTAAATAGATGATGTGACATGCAATAAATGAAGAAAGAGATGAAAGCGATAACATAGCTAGTTACTACTAGTATGAGTAACATCACACATATTAAAGCAAGATGTGTCTATAACCTAATAAATGAAGTGCTCCATATTACCACACATATGTTACTCTCCAGTATAGGGGTAGTAACATAGACTAGTAACATGCCACATGTTACTACTCTATGTTACTACCCATTGTGGCTAGTCTGATGCCTCCAGCCACGGCCAGGTGAAAACTCCTCGAGTGTTGTGTGGGCTCGAATGAGCGAGGTCGCTGGGGATATGCATGCACAAGATGCAGGGCCAGGTCGCCGGAGAAGGAGGTGGGCGGGAAGGTGCTGATCCAGCGGACGAGGGTGAAGGAGGCTGAGTGCCGGGCTATGGTAGCGACGACGAAGGAGGTCTGGGGCTGGCCTTCGAGGCGGCCACCTCTTCTGGTGCCTTTTCTTCTTTCAAGCAAAGCTACAGCTGCTTGGAATTTGGATGAACGGAGAAAAAAGCAAAAACATACGGAGAGAGAAGTAAGAGTTTTTGTTGGACATGGTGAGAGGATATTCTTTTGGATAGAGGCAAGTGTTGTGTGGTGGGAAGTAGTGCATCGCTTTTTCAACACCAAATCAGCTTTGAAGCTAGCTAGATTGCGCTCCACACCGAACATACACACGAGCCACCTAGCAGAAGGTGGACCCACCTTGCTAATACACTCTTGATTCCCTCCTCCCTCTCCCTACCACCATTCATGTCCCTATGTACCGCCAGTGCAGCTGGAGCCCTCCACCAAGTGCAACACAAACTCTGTTCCCTGTTCAAAAAAAAAAAAAAAAACTATTCGAGCAATCGCCCGTGGGTTGTCTGACACAGGCTCATTTGCCCGTTCCGCAAGCCGATGGCACGTTCCCGTGCTAGACATTGTTGCACCTGAAAGCGTCTAATCTCACCATTTTGCCAGAACTCCCTCCACCGTGCTCCATCGAAGGTATGTTGTTTAGTGTCCTCAAGAGTTGAATGACATAACTATCTATTCATTATGTTGGCTCATCCCGTGGTAAGCATGATCAGCAATCTACAAATCTTGAAACATATGATTGATTATGTTGGCTCGATCAACATCTAACCAACTTGAGTGTCGGCTCATGTTTTTTTCAGTTTGCAAACCACTATTTATGCATTCATTTTTGTGGGGAAGATACATGTATCACATGCAGGTGAGACAGAAGTAATGCCCATCATTGTTACAAGAAATTACAAGTGTGTGCAGGGAGGGGCCATCAGGTCACCGACGAGGAGGAGCCATGACAGGAGTGTGGGTACGGTTTATGCACCAAGTGTAGATGAGACATGGGTGACGCCTACCATCATTACAAGTTCAACAATTACAAGTCGGTGCATGGTAGGACTTGCAAAAGCCGCATGCTAGAGTTTGGTGACCAAGCTCATCTCCTTTGGATTGATCACCATGTCGTGAATAGGTGGACAACATGACCACCATATCAGCGCTGGTGACAAAGACGAGAAGTGTCAACATGGATGTGTGTAGGTACGTGCAAAAATTTATTTTACCCGTTGCAACGCACGGGCACATTTGCTATTAAGACTAAAGATACGTGCTTTTGGTGATTATTAACAAAGCCTTCCGACTATCCGAAAAAAAAAGGCTTCCGATTTGTTGATCGCCAAGTTACCTGAGTTCCGCCCAGACGATCGGTACAATCTGTAGCCGGCCGAAGCGAGGTTCACGTACGCACGCCTACACGCGCTCCTACTGCTAAACTATGTACAGAAGAATCAATCAACCTGTTTGCTAGCCTGCTTCTCTCAGTTAGTTTTGCGCACATACGTCGTGTATTAGATCCAACACTGCCGCTTCACCACAATCCAGCCGAAGCCGCCGGTGCCCGTACGTGGAGTTTGTGGGAGCCGGTAGCGTCCTACAGCTCTTTGTGCGCGAAGTGGTGCCGCCCTAACTTACCTCTTATACGCATCTGCATGGACATGAAGAAGGCGATCGGCAGCATGATCTCCATCACCTTGGACCGGGCTTGGGAGTTGGGACCAAGGACGTAGTGGCACTGGCGCGAATAGATGACGCCCTTGGCCGTCGAGAACCCGACGTACATACGCCGTGTCGGCGATAACCGTGGAGAGGTTGGCTGGCGCGCAGATGAGGGGCTTCTTGGGCCTGGCGTCGTCGCACCACCCGGCAGAGTGGTTCTGCACGAACCGTGGACCTCAGGTTGTTGTGGTCGACGCCGACATGGCTGCTATCTAGGTCCTAGAACTCCGGTTGAACACGGTGTTGAACTCAGCGGCAAAGACGCTGTTGTGGGTGGCGTGGAGGATGCCGAGGTACTGGCCGGTGTTGAAGGTGGAGAGCCTGGCGCTGGGCGCGACCATGAACGCCATGCGAATGGAGAAGGCGAGCACAAGGAAAAAGGACTGAACAACCTCCATCGGAGACGTCAGCCGGCCTAGGCCCGCCATCGCACTTGAGAGTTTCTGAGTGCGGGAGGCGGCGGCGCAATTGCCTTCCCCTCGCACTCATCACCATGTAAAGCACCATGCCCGCCCACCAGTACGGCTGCATGCGTTAGTACGTGGGCAAGTTTCCCATGTGGCTATATGAAGAATCACCCAGCAAGGACTTATCTATCACGTACTATGTGTAAATATGCATACTAGCTCTTCTTCCCTTGCTTTATTTGTTTTCATGTGTACCGTGCACAAATATTAACTTTGTTTCTTTTGTACAAAATTCCGTCAAACAGTTGCACGATGCCACACTAGATGAAGAGAAATTGCGGCAGGATACACGCTAAAGGACCGGGCGTCCGGGCCGCGCCCGATCGAGTCGCTGCCTGCGGCACGCAAGGGCGTGCGCGCGGAGGAGAGGAGAGGAGAGGAGAGGCTGGGGGAGGCTGCATCTATCTAGAGTATCTCTTTTGGTAAGTGATTTCAAACTGGGAGAGGGAGAGCCCGGTTTTTGATTTGGAATGCATGCAGCTCATGCGAGACGCTACTGCGAGATGCTCTTGTGCGACACGCACGCCACAACACGTTCTCATAATAGATATTATTCGACGGTTGCACTTGCACGCTGGGAGTGGGAAGATAAGGCCTGAATTTCAGGGCGCCGGTAAAACTAGCACTAGTACCAGGCCTCCATCTATCTATCTATATAAGTTAGCTTGCTTGGTCCGTGCCGGCCTCATCTCTGCTTGCTTGGTGTTCGATCGTCTCCCCACATTCAGTCCCCAACTAACTCCAGGTCCGTGCCGGCTTCGCTTCGCTTGTGGTGGTGGTGGTGGTGGTGCAGAGGAGCCAGCGGCTGCGACACGTACTTGTCCGGACAGGTTTCGCCGCATCAACGTTTCTTTGCTCCTTTCGGTCGAGTTTTTCTCCATAGCAAATTCTTGATCAATGATCAGTTTTGCCAAGTCTCTCATTGATGCTTTGCTCCGGTCTAATTAAATGCAGGAACAATGGGAGCATTGAAGGACGTTTTCGCGCACCATTTCGAGGTGGTGGCGCTCCTCGCCGGGTTGTTCGTCGTGGGTGTAGTGATAACCCCGCCGCCACAGGGCTCGCTGCGACCACCCAGCGTCTGCATCGCGCCATTCCTCTACTACGCCCGTATCGGAAAGCTACAACTATACCTTCTCTCCTTCGCCAGCATAGTGCTCATCGCTGTCCTTGCCACCTACATAGCGCAGGTCAGATCCACCAGTATCTCCTGATGGAGCACGACGAGCACGGCCGCTGCATGCCTCTTTGGGAGCTTTTTCGGCGTCGTGTGCGTCGCGCACTACTATGAGCTCGCCACTCTGGTCCTTTGGGCTGTTTAGTAGTATCATACTTTCCGTTGGATGTATGCATTTGTTTATGTAGTATGTATGTCGGTGTGTGAGTGGTTGTTGACAAACAAGGCTCTTTGTTGTAACAATTTCCCCTCGTATCTGTGCTCTTCTGCCATCCGCTTTGTGCTACAAATTGTATGCTTTGATTTCCCCTTGTATCAGTCAAGTACTGTACACACCTGGCCACACTTTAGTCACGTAGAAATTTTTCGTCTTCGTTTAGTAACATGCATGCATGCATTCTTGATTTATCAGCGACGAGTTCTAAGTACCCATCCCATCCAAACAAACAAGGCTCTTTGTTGTAGCATTGCCATACTAACGCACTCCCAGTTGTCAAATCGTTCCAAACCCCTTCACCCAACGAAGAAAAAGGAGTTACCGAACCAGCCACGCCAGGGCATCTGCCGATCCATTTTGTTTTGTTGCTTGCTGCTGCTGATCGGCAACAGCCTACCTTGTCGTCGGCCTAGCTAATCTCTATCCAGCTACTCGAAATAAGCATGCATGCACCTCCCAACATACTATTTGAACAGGCAGAATCAAAATATTCTGTCTGCCTGGCTCGATCAGCAAGCTCGAAAGAGAACAGGTCTTCAGGCTTTTTCTCAGGTCTTCTCACACCTCTACTACGTAGTAGACATTCGGTAGTATATATTGGGGCTTAAAGTATAGTGGGTGGGCTGGGCTGGCTGCATGCTGCTCAAACAGAGCCTTCATGATTATTTTTTTCAAGAACCTCATGTGAGGGCAGGGGATTCCTGCATTTCATTAAGAAGAAAGATGATCCAGTTTATAAGAAAAATCAGATCCAAAAACCTAACAAAGCCCGGTTAATTGGGAGAAACCGAGTGAACACCGCAGAACAAATACAAAAAAAAAAGCACTGGAGCTTGGGGGTAGGGACTAGGACACGCACGATCTCAAGGCACGTCGTCTGAGCCAGACACAAGAGTGCCAAGGCCCAGAGCTAATCGGCGTGGGTCAAGTGCAACCGGTCTAACTAACAGACTCTCAGAAGATCTCGTCCATATCAAGCCTCGCCAGTGCTCATATGTCTAAGAAGGTTCAAATGCCGATTCAAACAAAATGAAAGGGCGTGATGAGGGATCATGGCAGGTTGATCAAAGTACTGGAACTAATGCTTTGAGGGGGAGGTTGGTGTAACCTGTCTGTCGGTTCCCGCTAGTGCTCATATGTCTAGACTAGAGAAGGAAAGAGACAAGTGATCGAGGCTCCGCGCGAAAATTATAGAGACCTTATTCCAAGAAATTTACGTTGAATTAACAAGTAAAAAAATATTGCACTTAATTTGAGATGGCCGTCCAAGATGCAAATTGAACTCCACACGGAGGATCACATCAGATGATGGGCGGCTCAAAAGCGATCGAGCAGGTTGTACTACTATAAAAGTATGTAAATATTCCCATCTTCTTTCTAGTACGCGCGCCATATATAACAAAGTATTAAAGTGGCTAAGCAAGGTCCCTTCTTATGCGTTTCAAGTGCTGGGCGACACGTTTGCCACGTCTTAACTGAGCCTCACCTTTTTTCACGCTGCTTGAGAATTACCGCTGAAGATTGACTAAAAAAGTAGAGTATGTGAATATTCACAGCTTCTTTCTAGTGCGCGCGCCATAGATTGCTAGCTAGATAGCTTGGTGGAGGACATATCAACGTAGTAGCGAGAAAACATGGACGCAAACGGGGCATCCTCCACGTACGGTTTCCCATTCAAGCAAGCTGGCCCTACTGCATTTTGCCAAAACCGTGATTATTGGTGGATTTGATTGATGGATCTAACGACCCGACAAAGCTAGGATTTGAGACTTCATCCGACCAGATGGATTGAGGTTACATGAACTTGTCCATTAGTTTCATTTTAGTAACAACAAAACTAAGTTTATCTTTTCTGCTGTGAATGTAGTCAATTAAGGAAGTACTCCTACATGTTTGTATTTAACAAGTGGCATGAGGTTGACTGGTTAGCTCGCTCTGTTGACCCAACTTAGGGCATCTTCAAGGCGGACCCATACAGCTCCCGCAACTGTCCGGATCGCACAGCCCTGTATCGGTCTGCAAGACGGTCCAGACGCGATTTCTCCCACAAAACGGAGACAAAAGTGGGGGAGGTTTGCGGTAGTCCGGACACGCGAAACGTACGAATTTGACACCCCAGGCCCACCCAAAAATCTTTCCGTACATCATGACCCCATCCTCCCCATTTTCTCTCCTCCCTTCTTTCTCTCTTGTCGTCGCTGCTGCTCCACCACCCCGGCCACCACGCCAAACCCTTGCCGGAAATCTGCGTCTCCGTCACCTCCGGCGATCCGGCAAGGCTCCCCGCCACTTATCCTCCATCTCCATTCAACCCTCTGTCCTCTGACCGCCCCCACCAGGTACCATTCTCTACCATGCCCGACAATTGTTCGATGAATCACCAGAGCTGAAACACAGATGTCCCTTCTTGTTTGTAGCAATGGATTTCGATTTGGAGTACATATGCGAGTAGTATGTTGAGTCCTCCGATGGCTCATCAGACGAGGAGGAGTACTTCGATGAGACCATGATGATGTAGGCGGTCCTTGAAGACGCGGGGCGTGCGGACGAGCATGTTCTCAATTTAGGGCTCGATCGAGGGTCATTGCGTGCTCAAGCGCAACAGCGCCCACATGCCTTTGACACTGGTGACCAACTACTTTGCCCCCGATGCACTCTTCGCTGACCATTTTCGCCGGCGTTTTTGGATGCGCAAGACCGTCTTCAATCATTTGTACCATAGCGTCCGGTCCTACGATGACTACTTCATCCTGAAGAAGGACGCCATGGGAACGATTGGCTTCTCTGGTTACAAGAAGTGCATGGGCGCACTCGGGATGCTTGCATATGGCACGGCCGCTGATTCGTGGGAGGAGTACCTACGGATGTCTGAGAGCACATGCGGAGATGCCATGGTCAATTTGCAACTACTGTTGTCGAGGTGTTCGGACCTCAGTACCTAAGAGAACCAACTGTGGTAGATACCGAGAGGTTCTTGGCAATCTCAGAAGCAAGAGGGTGGCCGAGTTTGCTTGGATCTCTTGACTGCATGCATTGAAAATGGAAGAATTGCCCAAAATCTTTTCAAGGGCAATATCAGGGTCATGTTAAGAAGCCCACCATCATTCTTGAAGCAGTTGGATCACAAGATCTTTGGATTTGGCACACTTTCTTTGGCATGCCTGGGTCACACAATGACATCAATGTGCTGCAACGGTCGCCGTTGTTTGCGAGGCTGATTAAAGGAAAAGCTTCTCCTTGCCACTATACTATCAATGGACATGAGTACAACATGGGCTACTATCTGGTTGATGTATCTATCCTCCATGGGCTACCTTTGTCAGCACCATCTCAAACTCAGTTGGCCAGAAAAAGTCTCACTTTGCCCAAAGACAAGAAGCAGCTGAAGGAAATATGCCCTAGAGGCAATAATAAAGTTATTATTTATTTCCTTATATCATGATAAATGTTTATTATTCATGCTAGAATTGTATTAACCGGAAACATAATACATGTGTGAATACATAGACAAACTTAGTGTCACTAGTATGCTCTACTAGACTAGCTCGTTAATCAAAGATGGTTATGTTTCCTAACCATGAACAATGTGTTGATTTGATTAACGAGGTCACATCATTAGTTGAATAATCTGATTGACATGACCCATTTCATTAGCTTAGCACCCGCTCGTTTAGTATGTTGCTATTGCTTTCTTCATGACTTATGCATGTTCCTATGACTATGAGATTATGCAACTCCCGTTTACCGAAGGAACACTTTGTGTGCTACCAAACGTCACAACGTAACTGGGTGATTATAAAGGAGCTCTACAGGTGTCTCCAAAGGTAGATGTTGGGTTGGCGTATTTCGAGATTAGGATTTTTCACTCCAATTGTCGGAGAGGTATCTCTGGGCCCTCTCGGTAATACACATCACATAAGCCTTGCAAGCATTGTGACTAATGAGTTAGTTGCAAGATGATGTATTACGGAACGAGTAAAGAGACTTGCCGGTAACGAGATTGAACTAGGTATTGGATACCGATGATCGAATCTCAGGCAAGTAACATACCGATGACAAAGGGAACAACGTATGTTGTTATGCGGTCTGACCGATAAAGATCTTCGTAGAATATGTAGGAGCCAATATGGGCATCCAGGTCCCGCTATTGGTTATTGACCGGAGACGTGTCTCGGTCATGTCTACATTGTTCTCGAACCGTAGTGTCCGCACACTTAACGTTACGATGACAGTTATTATGAGTTTATGCATTTTGATGTACCGAAGTTAGTTCGGAGTCCCGGATATGATCACGGACATGACGAGGAGTCTCGGAATGGTCGAGACATAAAGATTGATATATTGGATGACTATATTCGGACATCGGAAGTGTTCCGGGTGATTTCGGAGAAAACCGGAGAGCCGGAGGGTTACCGGAACCCTACCGGGAGAAGTAATGGGCCTTATGGGCTTTAGTGGAGAGAGAGAAGGGTTGCCAGAGGTGGGCCGTGCGCCACCTCCTCCCTGGTCCGAATTGGACTAGGGGAGGGGGGCGGCGCCCCCACTTTCCTTTTCCCACTCCACCTCTTTCCCCCTCCTAGTAGGAGTCCTACTCCTACTAGGAGGAGGACTCCTCCTTGGCGCGCCACACCTGGCCGGCCGGCCTCCTCCCCTTGCTCCTTTATATATGAGGGCAGGGGGCACCCCAAGACACACAAGTTGATCCACGTGATCGTTCCTTAGCCGTGTGCGGTGCCCCCTGCCACCATATTCCACCTCGATCATATCGTTGTAGTGCTTAGGCGAAGCCCTGCGTCGGTAGAACATCAAGATCGTCATCACGCCGTCGTGCTGACAGAACTCCTCCCCGAAGCTTTGCTGGATCGGAGCCCGGGGACCGTCATCGAGCTGTACGTGTGCTAAGAACTCGGAGGTGCCGGAGTAACGGTGCTTGTATCGGTCGGATCGGGAAGAAGACGTACGACAATTCCTCTACGTTGTGTCAACACTTCCGTTGCGATCTACAAGGGTACGTAGATCAGACTCTCCCCCTCGTTGCTATGCATCACCATGATCTTGCGTGTGCATAGGAAATTTTTTGAAATTACTACGTTCCCCAACAGTGGTATTAGAGCCTAGATTTTATGGTTTGATGTTATATACACGAGTAGAACACAAGTGAGTTGTGGGCGATACAAGTCATACTGCCTACCAGCATTTCATACTTTGGTTCAACGGTATTGTTGGACGAGACGATCCGGACCAACCTTACGCGTACGCTTACGCGAGACCGGTTCCCTCGACGTGCTTTGCACATAGATGGCTTGCGGGCGACTGTCTCTCCAACTTTAGTTGAACCGAGTATGGCTATGCCCGGTCCTTGAGAAGGTTAAAACGGAGTCTATTTGACAAACTATCGTTGTGGTTTTGATGCGTAGGTGAGATTGGTTCCTGCTTAAGCCCGTAGCAGCCACGTAAAACTTGCAACAACAAAGTAGAGGACGTCTAACTTGTTTTTGCAGGGCATGTTGTGATGTGATATGGTCAAGACATGATGCTAAATTTTATTGTATGAGATGATCATGTTTTGTAACCGAGTTATCGGCAACTGGCAGGAGCCATATGGTTGTCGCTTTATTGTATGCAATGCAATCGCGATGTAATGCTTTACTTTATCAATAAACGGTAGCGATAGTCGTGGAATCATAAGATTGGCGAGACGACAACGATGCTACAATGTAGATCAAGGTGTCGCGTCGGCGACGATGGTGATCATGACGGTGCTTCGGAGATGGAGATCACAAGCACAAGATGATGATGGCCATATCATATCACTTATATTGATTGCATGTGATGTTTATCTTTTATGCATCTTATCTTGCTTTGATTGACGGTAGCATTATAAGATGATCTCTCACTAAATTATCAAGAAGTGTTCTCCCTGAGTATGCACCGTTGCGAAAGTTCTTCGTGCTGAGACACCACGTGATGATCGGGTGTGATAGGCTATACGTTGAAATACAACGGGTGCAAAACAGTTGCACACGCGGAATACTCAGGTTATACTTGACGAGCCAAGCATATACAGATATGGCCTCGGAACACGGAGACCGAAAGGTCGAGCGTGAATCATATAGTAGATATGATCAACATAATGATGTTCACGGATGAAACTACTCCATCTCACGTGATGATCGAACATGGTTTAGTTGATTTGGATCACGTGATCACTTAGAAGATTAGAGGGATGTCTATCTAAGTGGGAGTTCTTAAGTAATATGATTAATTGAACTTAAATTTATCATGAACTTAGTACCTGATAGTATCTTGCTTGTTTATGTTGATTGTAGATAGATGGCTCGTGCTGTTGTTCCGTTGAATATTAATGCGTTCCTTGAGAAAGCAAAGTTGAAAGATGATGGTAGCAATTACACGGACTGGGTCCGTAACTTAAGGATTATCCTCATTACTGCACAGAAGAATTACGTCCTGGAAGCACCGCTGGGTGCCAGGCCTGCTGCTGGAGCAACACTAGATGTTGTGAACGTCTGGCAGAGCAAAGCTGATGACTACTCGATAGTTCAGTGTGCCATGCTTTACGGCTTAGAATCGGGACTTCAACGACGTTTTGAACGTCATGGAGCATATGAGATGTTTCAGGAGTTGAAGTTAATATTTCAAGCAAATGCCCGGATTGAGAGATATGAAGTCTCCAATAAGTTCTATAGCTGCAAGATGAAAGAGAACAGTTCTGTCAGTGAGCATATACTCAAAATGTCTGGGTATAATAATCACTTGATTCAATTGGGAGTTAATCTTCCAGATGATTGCGTCATTGACAGAATTCTCCAATCACTGCCACCAAGCTACAAGAGCTTCGTGATGAACTATAATATGCAAGGGATGAACAAGACTATTCCCAAGCTCTTCGCAATGCTGAAAGCTGCGGAGGTAGAAATCGAAAAGGAGCATCAAGTGTTGATGGTTAACAAAAACACTAGTTTCAAGAAAAAGGGCAAAGGGAAGAATAAAGAGAACTTCAAGAAGAACGGCAAGCAAGTTGCTGCTCAGGAGAAGAAACCCAAGTCTGGACCTAAGCCTGAAACTGAGTGCTTCTACTGCAAGCAGACTGGTCACTGGAAGCGGAACTGCCCCAAGTATTTGGCGGATAAGAAGGATGGCAAGGTGAACAAAGGTATATGTGATATACATGTTATTGATGTGTACCTTACTAATGCTCGCAGTAGCACCTGGGTATTTGATACTGGTTCTGTTGCTAATATTTGCAACTCAAAACAGGGACTACGGAATAAGCGGACGCTAGCAAAGGACGAGGTGACGATGCGCGTGGGAAACGGTTCCAAAGTCGATGTGATCGCAGTCGGCACGCTACCTCTACATCTACCTTCGGGATTAATATTAGACCTAAATAATTGTTATTTGGTGCCAGCGTTGAGCATGAACATTATATCTGGATCTTGTTTAATGCGATACGGTTATTCATTTAAATCAGAGAATAATGGTTGTTCTATTTATATGAGTAATATGTTTTATGGTCATGCACCCTTGACAAGTGGTCTATTCTTGTTAAATCTCGATAGTAGTGATACACATATTCATAATGTAGAAGCCAAAAGATGCAGAGTTGATAATGATAGTGCAACTTATTTGTGGCACTGCCGTTTAGGTCATATCGGTGTAAAGCGCATGAAGAAACTCCATATTGATGGACTTTTGAAACCACTTGATTATGAATCACTTGGTACCTGCGAACTGTGCCTCATGGGCAAGATGACTAAAACACCGTTCTCCGGTACTATGGAGAGAGCAACAGATTTGTTGGAAATCATACATACAGATATATGCGGTCCGATGAATATTGAGGCTTGTGGCGGATATCATTATTTTCTCACCTTCACAGATGATTTAAGCATATATGGTATATCTACTTAATGAAACATAAGTCTGAAACATTTGAAAAGTTCAAAGAATTTCAGAGTGAAGTGGAAAATCATCGTAACAAGAAAATAAAGTTTCTACGATCTGATCGTGGAGGAGAATATTTGAGTTACGAGTTTGGTGTACATTTGAAAAATTGTGGAATAGTTTCGCAACTCACGCCACCCGGAACACCACAGCGTAATGGTGTGTCCGAACGTCGTAATCGTACTTTACTAGATATGGTGCGATCTATGATGTCTCTTACTGATTTACCGCTATCATTTTGGGGATACGCTCGAGAGACGGCCGCATTCACGTTAAATAGGGCACCATCAAAATCCGTTGAGACGACGCCTTATGAACTATGATTTGGCAAGAAACCAAAGTTGTCGTTTCTGAAAGTTTTGGGGCTGCGATGCTTATGTGAAAAAGTTTCAACCTGATAAGCTCGAACCCAAATCAGAGAAATGTGTCTTCATAGGATATCCAAAGGAAACTATTGGATACACCTTCTATCACATATCCGAAGGCAAGACTTTCGTTGCTAAATTCGGAAACTTTCTTGAGAAGGAGTTTCTCTCGAAAGAAGTGAGTGGGAGGAAAGTAGAACTTGACGAGGTAACTGTACCCGCTCCCTTATTGGAAAGTAGTACATCACAGAAAACTGTTTCTGCAACACCTACACCAATAAGTGAGGAAGCTAATGATAATGATCATGAAACTTCAGAACAAGATACTACTGAACCTCGTAGATCAACCAGAGCAAGATCCGCGCCAGAGTGGTACGGTAATCCAGTTCTGGAAGTCATGCTGCTAGATCATGATGAACCTACGAACTATAAAGAAGTGATGGTGAGCCCAGATTCCGCAAAGTGGCTTGAAGCCATGAAATCTGAGATGGGATCCATGTATGAGAACAAAGTATGGACTTTGGTTGACTTGCCCGATAATCGGCAAGCAATTGAGAATAAATGGATCTTCAAGAAAAAGACTGACGCTGATGGTAATGTTACTGTCTATAAAGCTCGACTTGTCGCAAAAGGTTTTCGACAAGTTCAAGGGGTTGACTACGATGAGACCTTCTCACCCGTAGCGATGCTTAAGTCTGTCCGAATCATGTTAGCAATTGCCGCGTTTTATGATTATGAAATATGGCAGATGAATGTCAAAACTGCATTCCTGAATGGATTTCTGGAAGAAGAGTTGTATATGATGCAACCGGAAGGTTTTGTTGATCCAAAGGGAGCTAACAAAGTGTGCAAGCTCCAGCGATCCATTTATGGACTGGTGCAAGCATCTCGGAGTTGGAATAAACGATTTGATAGTGTGATCAAAGCATTTGGTTTTATACAGACTTTTGGAGAAGCCTGTATTTACAAGAAAGTGAGTGGGAGCTCTGTAGCATTTCTGATATTATATGTGGATGACATATTGCTGATTGGAAATGATATAGAATTTCTGGATAGCAAAAAGGGATTCTTGAATAAGAGTTTTTCAATGAAAGACCTCGGTGAAGCTGCTTACATATTGGGCATTAAGATCTATAGAGATAGATCGAGAAGCTTAATTGGACTTTCACAAAGCACATACCTTGATAAAATTTTGAAAAAGTTCAAAATGGATCAAGCAAAGAAACGGTTCTTGCCTGTGTTACAAGGTGTGAAGTTGAGTCAGACTCAATGCCCGACCACTGCAGAAGATAGAGAGAAAATGAAAGATGTTCCCTATGCTTCAGCCATAGGCTCTATCATGTATGCAATGCTGTGTACCAGACCTGATGTGTGCCTTGCTATAAGTTTAGCAGGGAGATACCAAAGTAATCTAGGAATGGATCACTAGATAGTGGTCAAGAACATCCTGAAATACCTGAAAAGGACTAAGGATATGTTTCTCATATATGGAGGTGACAAAGAGCTCACTGTAAGAGGTTACGTTGATGCAAGCTTTGACACTGATCCGGACGATTCTAAATCGCAAACCGGATACGTGTTTACATTAAACGGTGGGGCTGTCAGTTGGTGCAGTTCTAAACAAAGCGTTGTAGCAGGATCTACATGTGAAGCGGAGTACATAGCTGCTTCGGAAGCAGCGAACGAAGGAGTCTGGATGAAGGAGTTCATATCCGATCTAGGTGTCATACCTAGTGCATCGGGTCCAATGAAAATCTTTTGTGACAATACTGGTGCAATTGCCTTAGCAAAGGAATCCAGATTTCACAAGAGGACCAAGCATATCAAGAGACGCTTCAATTCAATCAGGGATCTAGTCCAGGTGGGAGACATAGAGATTTGCAAGATACATACGGATCTGAATGTTGCAGACCCGTTGACTAAGCTTCTTCCACGAGCAAAACATGATCAGCACCAAGGCTCCATGGGTGTTAGAATCATTACTGTGTAAACTAGATTATTGACTCTAGTGCAAGTGGGAGACTGAAGGAAATATGCCCTAGAGGCAATAATAAAGTTATTATTTATTTCCTTATATCATGATAAATGTTTATTATGCATGCTAGAATTGTATTAACCGGAAACATAATACATGTGTGAATACATAGACAAACTTAGCGTCACTAGTATGCCTCTACTAGACTAGCTCGTTAATCAATGATGGTTATGTTTCCTAACCATGAACAATGTGTTGTTATTTGATTAACGAGGTCACATCATTAGTTGAATGATCTGATTGACATGACCCATTTCATTAGCTTAGCACCCGATCGTTTAGTATGTTGCTATTGCTTTCTTCATGACTTATACATATTTCTATGACTATGAGATTATGCAACTCCCGTTTACCGGAGGAACACTTTGTGTGCTACCAAACGTCACAACGTAACTGGGTGATTATAAAGGAGCTCTACAGGTGTCTCCAAAGGTAGATGTTGGGTTGGCGTATTTCGAGATTAGGATTTGTCACTCCAATTGTCGAAGAGGTATCTCTGGGCCCTCTCGGTAATACACATCACATAAGCCTTGCAAGCATTGTGACTAATGAGTTAGTTGCAAGATGATGTATTACGGAACGAGTAAAGAGACTTGCCGGTAACGAGATTGAACTAGGTATTGGATACCGACGATCGAATCTCGGGCAAGTAACATACCGATGACAAAGGGAACAACGTATGTTGTTATGCGGTCTGACCGATAAAGATCTTCGTAGAATATGTAGGAGCCAATATGGGCATCCAGGTCCCGCTATTGGTTATTGACCAGAGACGTGTCTCGGTCATGTCTACATTGTTCTCGAACCGTAGGGTCCGCACGCTTAATGTTACGATGACAGTTATTATGAGTTTATGCATTTTGATGTACCGAAGTTAGTTCGATGTCCCAGATATGATCACGGACATGACGAGGAGTCTCGGAATGGTCAAGACATAAAGATTGATATATTGGATGACTATATTCGGACACCGGAAGTGTTCCGGGTGATTTCGGAGAAAACCGGAGAGCCGGAGGGTTACCGGAACCCTACCGGGAGAAGTAATGGGCCTTATGGGCTTTAGTGGAGAGAGAGAAGGGCTGCCAGAGGTGGGCCGCGCGCCACCTCCACCCTGGTCCGAATTGGACTAGGGGAGGGGGGCGGCGCCCCCCCTTTCCTTCTCCCACTCCACCTCTTTCCCCCTCCTAGTAGGTGTCCTACTCCTACTAGGAGGAGGACTCCTCCTTGGCGTGCCACACCTGGCCGGCCGGCCTCCTCCCCTTGCTCCTTTATATACGGGGGCAGGGGGCACCCCAAGACACACAAGTTGATCCACGTGATCGTTCCTTAGCCGTGTGCGGTGCCCCCTGCTATCATATTCCACCTCGATCATATCGTTGTAGTGCTTAGGCGAAGCCCTGCGTCGGTAGAACATCAAGATCGTCATCACGCCGTCGTGCTGACGGAACTCCTCCCCGAAGCTTTGCTGGATCGGAGCCCGGGGATCGTCATCGAGCTGTACGTGTGCTAAGAACTCGGAGGTGCCGGAGTAACGGTGCTTGGATCGATCGGATCAGGAAGAAGACGTACGACTACTTCCTCTACGTTGTGTCAACGCTTCCGTTGCGATCTACAAGGGTACGTAGATCAGACTCTCCCCCTCGTTGCTATGCATCACCATGATCTTGCGTGTGCGTAGGATTTTTTTTGAAATTACTACGTTCCCCAACAGCAGCTAGGAAGGATGTCGAGAGGGCATTTGGAGTTCTACAGGCCCGCTTTGCAGTTGTTCGTGGACCTACAAAACAATGGGATCTGGAGACCTTATGGGAGGTGATGACATGTTGTATGATCATGCACAACTTGATCGTCAAGGATGAGGGTGACGATGCTGCCGCAGCTCTGAAATTTGAAACATGGGTGATCCTATCCAACTTCTGGACCAGAATCAGGTCGCATTTGAGGAGTTTATTCAAATGCATCAACAAATTCGGCATCAACCAACTCACGAGCAGCTCAAGGAGGATTTGATTGAGCATCAGTGGGCGGTGAAAGGGTACAACAATGATGGGATGTAAAATATTTGAACTATTTTAAATTTTAACTAGTGTTGCATGCGGCTATTTGAACTTCTGTGCCCTTTGCATGCAGCTACTTGATAGTGCGGACTGGGAAAAAATCCGGAAGGCCGGATGTATGCGGCTACAGTTGGATGGCTGCCTGCCACATCCGTATCCACGAACAGACGCGTGAGGTTTTTTTTAGGTTGTCGTTGGAGATGCCCTTAGTTCAGGACTAATTAAGTCGAATCCTCCAATATGAAGACTCGAAGGGAGAAGCTTAATCGAGCAGACTCGTCATCGCTCACTCAGTCTTTACATGTTTTGGAGGGCATTTGTCGAGCACTCGTACAATGGAGGTTGCAGGGGGATGTTTTCGAGTGCACTCTAAACTCAAATGATGCGGCATCCATAAACATTTCTCCCCCCGAATCATCCTCTGTTTCCCTCTATTTAACGATGATGTTGCCCGTACCAATTTCACAGGCATAGTAATCCCCCGTAGATATGACAAAAACACATGCATTAATGATGCCCTCCATGTGTCCTGCTCGCTCCGTGCTTCCCACAAGCCTCCGCGAATTCCTGTCGTGCACCTGGTTTTTCCACCGACCGCGAGCCCAGGCTATAAAGGTGTGGGGACGAAGCATCCCCTCTTGCTCCACTCATCTTCTTGTCACCTTCTGACCCTAGGTTCTACATGGCCCTAGCGCCTCCCCACCTCTAACACCCAAAACAAACGCCACCTCGGACCAAGCAGCCACCTCGGGACACCTCTTTTTTTAGAAAAGCTTCTTTTTAGAAAAAAAGGATCACCCCCGGCCTCTGCATTAGAATGATGCATGCATCCCCTTTACTAAGCAAAGTATTTAGAAGGTCCACGATCTAGTACAAGCTCGCATGAGGTACGGACCATGGAAACAAAAAACCGAACACAGCCAAAAGAGAGCCACAACCATAACCAACCGCAGTAGAGGAAAAGATGAGGTCATCCCTCAGCGACGCGACCCACTCCCGCAAGTCGCGTCGCGTCGAGACGAGGCATGTGGCGGAGGAGTACGCGAGGCGTGCGGCGGAGGAGTGCGCGAGGGCCTCTTCTCTTCTCAAGCTCTGATAGAATGTAGAAGAGAAACCCTTATAAGGAGGTCCAACTCCTCTCCACTTTCGGGGTGGGACTAAACTTCTCACTACATCTAGTACCAATAAACCCACATGGACCCTTAGAGATTTTCAGAAATTGTAAGATGCGCCCTAGGCCCACCCTAATATTTCAACATTGAATATATGGTTTGCATGTATATGTATATCCTGACCCACCTTCTAGTTTTTATATAGCTAAGGTCGAGGCCTACATTGTACACCATATATATGCGCTTATGCACCTGATCAATACATCAAAAGTTGCATGGCCAAAACTTATCCTTCTACAAAGACTTATATTTAGATATGGAGAGAATAGATAATAACACATAGAAAAAGAAAAGGACTATTGCATGGTTACGTGCGTGTTTTCCCGAACGCGTGTTTCCGTGGCCGACGCGTTCGCACGTCTGCCGTTGCTCCGATATGCACAGGCGCGTCTCGTCCTCGACGCCGCACCACGGCCCACTGGCGCGTTCTCTTCCGCGTGGTTTCGCCGGCTGCCTCTTGCTTTGGTGCGTGAGATGTGTTCGTTGCGCTGGCTGGATGTGCTGGGTTCTGCGTGTGGATGGATGGATGCGTGCGTCCCTCGCTCCCTCTTTGGCCGTGCCCCCCTTGGCATCATCTTCAAGTCATGTCGAGAGTGTCTCCTTGGATTCCCTGCCTGCTACCCAGACAAGTGCTGCTCCTGGACTCTTGTACGTGCACGTGTTTCCTCACACGATACACAAAAGATAGATGAATGTATTTATTAGTAGTTATTAACCTACTAAGAGATGGCACTCCGCGAATCAACATGTGGTTGAGATGGTTAGGTGGACAATGGTATTTCCAACCCATCAGGGTTCAAATTCTGGTGCTCGCATTATTCCTGAATTTATTTCAGAATTTTCGGCGATGCCCTTTCAGTGGGAGGAGACGTTCCCGTCGACGACGAGGTGCCTACGGTGACTTCGTAAATTTCAAGATGATGTGCCGGCTCAGTCTTTCGGAGGTGCTCATAGGGGTAGGGTGTGCGTGTGTGCGTTCATAGGGGTGAGTGTATGCGCGTGTATATGAGCGCTTGTGTCTGTACTGATGCTCAAAAAAAAAGAGATGGCACTCCATGTTGTATCTTAACACACGCTCATCCGCAGGCAGGTTGCCACTAGCGTGTTCGGCTTGCCGCTGCCATCGTCCTTGTCACCGGCGCAGCCGCCGGACTGGCAAGGGTGCGTGTGTGCGCGCGAGGGTGCCGGCGCCGGCCACAACCTCGTGTCTTGATGTGTGTAGCCGCCATAGCGGCGAGCGCATCACTCCTCTGGCCTCCGTCTCCTTGCCGCATGTGCTGCCGCCGGAAAGAGCATGCTATCGCCGTGGTTCCCCTTGGGCCCCTCAAGGCTCTTCTGCATGTCGACGCTGCCACTATCGAGCGCGTCTTCTCTTCGTGCGTCCATCCCCATCTCGTCGATGCTGCCGCCAGGGTGCATCTCCTCTTTGTCTTCTGTCATCGGCTCAGGGTCGACGCCACGAGCAGGCTTTTTCGCCTGCTCATGGCCCGCTAAGGACCGGACCGGTTACCAAATATCAGCCCGAAAAAGATTCGGTCCGGTCTGGATTTAGCTCGGTCCCACATGGTTAACCGAGACAGCACCGCACATGATTCAGCATCGCGCACATTCAGTGTTTTTCATTCCCTTCTATTATGTGCGATCCACAAATCTCGAAGATCATAACCGATCGCTACGTTAACGCCTCCCCACGATCCTATTAACGCGTGCCATCCAACAAAATATCGATCGGACTAGCCACAGTAGGAGTAACTTCAGCAGTAACTTCGAGTCCAACTTAACAAATTTGTCTATGTGGCAATGAGTTGATGAAACTGTAACATCACATATCCCAATGCAGTATGAGTATATAACCTGATAAATGAAGCTTTGCATGACACCACATATATGTTACTACCCATTATAAAGATAGTAACATAGTCTAAGAATATGTGTATGTTACTAGTGTACGTTACTCTCCACTGTGGCTAATCTCAGAGGCAGGCCATAACTACACGTGTATGTGGACATACACGTGACATGCCCTATTTATTTGCAACATGCAAATTGAAAAAATGATAGCTATGCCACATGCAACAACTCTGCATTGTGAAATCCTATCCACTCAATAGAATTAACGTGCCCCCTCAAAAAAAAAAGAATTAACGTGACAGAAAACAGCAAACAACGAGGAAACACGGTTTTTTTCTCAAGAACAAAGAGGCAACAAGATTAATACCAGCGTCACCAGGAACAGACCCGTGCCTCCCGGATGAAGAAACTACAGCTGCCCCAGGTAGGCGAATGCCTCGCCGACGCATACCACGAAGAACTGGGGCACCACCGCACCAGCAAGAACGCGCTTACGGTGACGCCGCAGCTGCCGCTCGAGGCGTCTTTGCGTTTCTTCTCGACGAGCATGGAGACGGCCATGCCGAGCGTGACGAGGACAAGATCCGCGGCTGCTTCCCATCTCCTTCTTCTCCTTGCCATGGCCCATAGACTCCTGCCGACGTGCCGCCGCTCGGTCCGGCCCGAGCTTTACCACCTTCGGTCCGGTGCATGAAAAGAGGACGGCAGCGCTGCTCGGTCCGGTCCGGTCCGGTTCAAACGGCGGCTCGGTCAGGGAACGGACCGTGTCATCTCCTGGAAAGATAGACATGGAATCCCGTCTGCGAGCTCCGTTAGTGTTTATCTCCTCTTCTTCTTGGGTTGCACAAAGGAAAAAATAAAACCATCTCGTACATACCCGAGCTACAGAGCTTCCGGTGGGCCATCTGGTCGACGCGTGATGTTAACTCCGATCCCAAGTTTGCTGGCTGGATCAGTTGCGGGTATTTGAGTATGTACACGTACTTGCCGGCCGGTACGCGGGTATTTGTATACTTACATGTACAAAGTAGGAGTAGAACTCAACTATATCTAGGCCTATGTGCACGTCACGGCCAGCCCAGACTACGTACACTGGTGCATATATGCATGCATTAGTATATGTAGGCAGCCCTGCCATGCATGCGGGTGTGCAAGTTAGATAAAAGAAAATGTGCGTGCATGGATGGAAGGGGCGTTTTGAAACTACACAGGAAAGGTTGAAGAAGAGACTTGTGGATTGGAGTGAGCAATTTATGTCCATTGGGAACAAGGAGATCTTGATCAAAGTCCGTAGCCCAGGCTATTCCCACCTATATTATGAGTGTGTTTTGCTTATCCGCGTCAGTTTGTGATGACCTTACCAAATTAATGAGGCAATATTGGTGGGGTGTACAGAAGGGTAAGAAGAAGATGGCTTGGTTAAGTTGGGACAAGCTGAGATTGCCAAAGTGCAAAGGTGGAATGGGTTTCAGAGACATGCGTGCTTTCAACCAGGCACTACTAGCAAAGCAAGCATGGAGACTTATCGAATCACCAGATAGCTTATGTGCACGACTGCTAAAGGTAAAGTATTTGCCTAATGGGATTCTCATTGATACTGTATTTACAGGAAGCTCTTCAGCGGTGTGGAAGGGCATAGCTCACGGTTTGGAGTTGGTAAAAAAAGGTATAATATGGAGAATCGGAGATGGTACACTGGTAAGAACTTGGAGAGACCCTTGGATTCCTCGGTGGTTTGATTTTCGACCTTTAACTCCCAAAAGGAACTGTTGGTTTAATAGGGTCTCTAATTTTCTGGACATGAATGAAGCTTGGTTGGTCGACCGGCTCGAGGAGCATTTTTGGCCAATGGACGTAGTAGAAATACTGAAAATTCGTACATCTCCAAGAAATAGGCAGGATTTTATCGGTTGGTTTCCAGAGCCGCGTGGAGTTTTTACAGTCAAATCCGCCTATAAACTTGCTACCGAATCACATGATATGGTTCATGCAAGGGGTGCTAGTAGCACAAGGCCGCAGGGTGATCGACCAATCTGGAGTGTGATTTGGAAAGCGCGGGTACCCTTGAAGATGCGCATCATGGCATGGAGAACGGCGACTGGGACTCTGGCGACTAATTTGGGCAAAGCACATCATCATATTCCTACATGCAGTACATGCCCGAGTTGTGGTAGAGAGAGGGAGAGCAGTTTCCATGCTCTTATCACATGCAATAATGCTAGGAAGGTGTGGGAAGGCCTAAGGAAAATCTGGCCGCTCCCTAATGATTCTGTACTAGTCGATTCAGGCAAAGACTGGTTGTTACATCTACTATCAAAGTGCCCTGATAGTACGAGGGATATGGTGATTTTGACCATTTGGCGCATCTGGCAACTGCGGAACGATCTTACTCATGGAAAAGATGTACCCCCAGTTGAGGTGACTGTGGATTATTTGCAGAGTTATTACAGGTCCCTCAACTTGGTTCGGAATTATGGCATGGAGGAGATAATCAAAGGGAAGATGGAACAGTATGAAGTTCAACCAATTGTACTGAACAAAGTATCAAAAACACCTAAACAGTGGCCCCGTCCTCCGGCAGGATGGGTTGCTCTCTCTGTTGATGGTTCATATTCTAGGGATGATGGACGTGCCGCGGCTGGCATGGTGTTGCGTAATGAGGATGGATCAGTGATTTTTGCTGCTTACAGGTACATCTTCAATTGCAATGATGCACTGGAATCAGAGATTCATGCCCTCATGCAAGGAATGGCTCTGGCCATTCAGCACTCGGATAAACCAGTGATTGTCCAATCGGATTCCTCATGTGCTCTAGCCACTATTTTGGGTGACACTTTATCTAGGTCGGTGTATGGTCATTTAGATGCCGAGATTAAGGCACTTCTGGTTGATAGGGAGTTTGTTCCTCTGAAAATTAGTAGAGATCAAAACAGGGTAGCACATCTTTTGGCACATTATAGCCGTACCGAGTGTTGTACTGCGGTATGGTTGAGTTCGAGTCCTCCGTGCTGTGAGGAGCAGCTGGCTCAAGATTGTAACCCTGGTTTTATGGAATAAAACTCTCTTTCACCCTGCAAAAAAAAATGGATGGATAGGTACATGCACATGTATATCTAATGCATCGACCAAGCGTGCACGTCTGCATGCATGGCTATAGAAGTGTCGATGCGGTGCTACTTGTAGTTAGCTTGATGAAGTGGTTCGGCCTGGTGTAGTTCAGCTTGATGCAGTGCAGATCGGTTGGTGCTGCATTCGTTCGGATCGATGATATGGTGAGGGTCGATGCAGGGGCTCGGTGTAGGTCGCTCGGTGCGCTGGTGGCTGATGCCGGCGAAGTGACCAAGTGGTCAGCTTGGAAAGCTATTAACAAAAATATTGCAATCACTGATGCCGGCGAAGTGCCCTCCCGTGATCCGAGACACAGTGGGTCGGTGAAGGTTCGATGCACTGGCTGAGGCCGTGTATGTACGTACGGGACATAGGGCACATGGCTAAAACGCGTGCACCTTCATACCTTGCATCCAGCCGTGCTGGAGTACATGTGCCGCAGGAGCGGCTGCTGTTTGTCGGGGCATGCGTACGTGCGAAGCTGCTGCCGGCGAGCATGCGGGTTGGGGCGCGCGTGCTGGATCATGTAGACGCACGCTGCCGATTGGATGATGTAGATACTGCGGGAGCGTGGAGTCGTACATGCGTACTAGATTGTCGATGGCGTGCGTTGCCGTACGGCCCGTGCCCGTCAATTTTTCAATATAACGCTGAAATTATTCATAAATATATGATGCCAGGAAATATGAATGTTAAATAAGAATTAAGTTACTTGGAATTTAAGAACAACAAACTTAATATTAAATATTTGTTGTAGCACCTATATGTGTGTAGTGTAGTTGTTCGACCAGTCACTAAATTCTTATCCTGCTGGAAGTTTTACTACAACATCATATTAGAGCACCTACAATTGAACTACCCGCTTCAAGCCCTCAATTAACCGTGCTTGCACTCATGCCTCTCACTTTTTTCTCTATACGTCTGTTCACATGCATATGATTGATGAAAACGAAGAAAAAGAAATAAAAGAAAGACTAAATCAGGATGGGTCAAATACTACGTGACGGACTGCCCATACATGTCCGAACACCCTCATATCCTCCCCACATATGGGTTGGACATGAGGGTTGGGCAGACCGAACATATAAAGATAATTTAAGTGATCTAAGAGTACTCATGGTCTAGTTGTGTGCCTTTTTATCTTCTCTCTTCTATCTAGTCTGTCACTGGGCTGTCCACCGGGATATTTAGGGAGGAATTGAGGGTCCAGTTGTATATGCTCTAAATACAATGTACAAGCAGCCTTGGGCAATCTTTCTGAGAGCTGAAATCATAAACACAAATCAACTTGTTTGATCTTGTCTTCTTTTTTGTCTAGTTTGGTTGTGATGGCTGCTCATTGATTTTGCCCGTCATACGCCGCACAGGTTTTTTCATTTTTCGCATTGGCATCTCACTGGCAGTTTATAAATTGATTGTTTGGTATTGGTAAACCATGGTCCATGCTGATGAACATACCCGTCCTATCCTCTTGAGCTGGCAAGTCGTCGTGGGCACCACCGCTCGAGGTTGAGATCAGTAAACCGCTGCGTGACGAGGAGGAAGATATTGCCAATTGGCAAGCCTCCGCTGGTTCCAGCTCGACTCGCCTACCCATCCTCCGGCCATCCTCTCATCTTCCTCTCACCTTCGATCGACATAGAGCAGTGGGACAGGGAGGTGATATGGGGAGGTAGCAGCGTGGAGGCCTAGGAGAACGGGGGCAATCGAGGAAGAGAGGATTCACATTCACCACAAGAGTGCGAACTCTAGCACAGTTTTGAAACCTTGCATACAGGACACCCCAAGTGTAGTTTATGTAATCCCTTCTAAATATCTACTCAATCGATCAAACATGCCTAAACCATTAACCTCTAGATCGAATTATGGTACACTGACCAACTAATTTATTATACAACTTTCTAGAAAAATACTTATAGAACTACAACTTCTGCGTTTGCCCACATCTGAAGATAAGGTATCCCAAGAAACTGCATCAAAGTTGTATCTGAGTTTGCTACGACACTAAGCTGATCAGCTGGATTAATCTGAAGTTGGAAATAACTGCAGGTGAGAAAAAGATGGGAGAAAACTCTACAACAACTTAATTATTATATCTTATAAAAGCATATTGATGTTGACAGAAAGGAACTCCAACGAGGCCCTGTCAAACATAACATGAAGCGTGTACTTTGCCTCTGCAGGTTCTCCCTGTTGTCAGGTTTACATCAGTAACCAAAGACGAATTTCATATGCATATGAACTATTTGTTGGGAAACCTAGTGTCTACATAACAAAAGGTTCCGTTATAGCAGTAGAGTTTCCGATAATACTACCTCTTACTTTCATCATGCAACTCTTCATCATCTAATGTTAATGCTGAAACTTTTAAGTGTCATATGCAGCAAGCGCTTTCATCACTCCAGCTTGATTGAGCAATTGGCAATTGATGTGTCCGTCCTGCAGTTATGATTACACTACTTCCTTCATTTCACACCAGATTTGGTGATGGAAAAGGGGGCGAAGACCTTCTATATAAAACGTCGAAGGTTATTTTGAAACTATAGGCCTCAATGTTCTGATGGCGTGCAGGTGGACGCCCAATAAGCAAATAGGTAGAATCTGGTAAATCAAGAGCTCACAATAAAAAGAGGCAAGCTCATGGTGGGAAGCCATTCCCACGAATGGAGGTCATGCACTATAGGTCCAGCTCCAACAGAGCAATTCTTACGAGTGAGCACGAGTGCACGACAGTTCCCGAAATAACAATACTAAGCAACTCACCTGGCTTACATAGATTCATGAGATTCACTCAAAAAAACTAGATGGCGTTGTTTTTAAAGTGGATTTTGAAAAAGCATACGATAAAGTTAAATGGCCTTTCCATCAACAAGCTTTGCGTATGAAAGGATTTGACCCGCCTTGAAGAAACCAGATTGAATCCTTTATACAAAAAGGGAGTGTAGGGATTAAAGTGAATGGCGACATAGGTCACTATTTGCAGACACACAGAGGGTTAAGGCAAGGAGATCCCATGTCACCGATCCTATTCAACATAGTGGTTGATATGCTGACTATTTTAATAGGACAAGCTAAGGATGCGGGGCAGGTAGGTGGCCTTGTTCCGCATCTAGTAGACGGAGGTATTTCCATCCTTCAGTATGCTGATGATACTATCATCTATATGGAGCATGACTTGGCGAAAGCAAGAAACATGAAGCTTCTGTTATGCTTATTTGAACAATTGTCCGGGCTCAAAATTAACTTTCACAAGAGCGAATTGTTTTGTTTTGGAAAAGCTAATGATGACCAGGAGGCTTATAAACAATTGTTCGGATGTGAATTGGGCACCTTACCGTTCACGTATTTAGTTATACCCATTCATCATCGTAAGCTGACTAACAAAGAGTGGAAATGCATCGAGGATCGTTTTGAAAAGAAACTGAGCTGTTGGAAAGGGAAGCTCATGTCATACGGAGGACGATTAATTTTGATTAATTCGGTCCTTACTAGTATGCCTATATTTCTCCTATCCTTTTTCGAGGTCCCGGTGGGTGTCAGGAAAAGGCTAGACTTTTATCGATCTCGATTCTTTTGGCAGAGTGATGAGCTTAAACGAAAGTATAGGCTTGCTACATGGGATATAATCTGTAGGCCGAAGGACCAAGGAGGTCTAGGAATTGAAAATCTGGAAGTCAAAAATATATGTCTCCTTAGCAAGTGGCTATTTAAACTTTCGTCAGAGACGGAGGCTACTTGGGCTCAGATTCTGCATAATAAGTATCTTCAGTCTAAAACCTTGGCCTAGGTGACAGTGAAGCCAACTGACTCACCTTTTTGGAAAGGCTTGATGAGAGTTAAACAAATCTTTTTCAACAAGACAACATTCATAGTCGGAAATGGAGCTAATACGAGGTTCTGGGAGGATACGTGGCTTGGGGAGACTCCCCTTGCACTTCAATATCCTACTCTATACAACGTTGTTCAACATAGAGAAGTCTACGTTGCAACCGTTCTACAATCCACTCCCCTCAATATTAGTTTTCGGAGGACGCTAGTTGGAAATCGTTGGGAGGCCTGGCTTCATCTTGTAAGACGTTTGATGGATGTCCAGCTGTCTCAGCAGCCAGATCAGCTGTAGAAACTTACTAAGAACGGCGTGTTCTCGATCAAATCCATGTATCTAGATGTCATAAACTCTAGCGTCATTCCTTCCTCGAAGCACATTTGGAAAGTAAAGGTGCCTTTGCGAATCAAAGTGTTTATGTGGTTTGTGCATAAACAAGTCATTTTGACTAAGGATAATCTTGCAAAACGCAACTAGGTGGGTTCTGCTAGATGTAGTTTCTGTGACCATAACGAAACGATCAAACACCTCTTTCTTGATTGTCCGCTGGCTAAGATTCTGTGGCGGTCGATTCATATTGCTTTTAATATTAATCCGCCCACCTCGATCAACATGTTATTTGGAACGTGGCTTGATCGGGTTGATTCCGCTATAGCGAGGCACATTCGTGTTGGCGTTTGTGCTTTATTATGAGCAGTCTGGAACTGCAGAAATAATTTTGTTTTTAACAGATCAATGAACATTCACTTTTGGCAGGTTGTCTTCAGGGCCACAGCGTTGATCCCTATGTGGTCGCTACTCACTCCGACGGAGGCCAGGGAGTGCTTGGTTACTACGTCTACCCGATGGGAGATGGTAGCTCGGGATAATTTTCAACCGGTTTGGATGGCGGTCATGTAATAAGATAAGCATGTAGTGCTCCTATTTTATTTGCCAGCCGGTTGTGGCTTCTTGTTTTAGCTCTTATGAGCTTTTGTTTATTTTCACACTTCGAGACTTGAAGACTTGTTGCTGGATTATCTTTTTAATAATTTGAGCCGTATGCATCTTTCTGATGCAGAGGCTGGGGTAAAACCCCTTTTCGAAAAAAACTGGCTTACATAGATGCAAATAAATCGCTGATGAAGGACACATGTCTGCTGCAAAATAAACCTAGATAAGAAATATGGCCTGGCAAACGAGGAGTGAAGGTCAGATGGAAGAGGAAGAAACCAGAGGGCACACACCATATATGAGGGAGCCCAACAAAGTAGACGAAGGGGAGTTAATAAATGGACGTCCACTCAAGCAAGGGAGACGAAACAATTACCTTGCCATGATTCCGACAACAGAGAGTAACTGAAGTGATGAGGGGCTTCACAGCTTCCTCGCATTGATTCATCCGCAAGAGCAAGAGGAGGGGGGTGGCGGCGCTGTTAAGAGGGCTGCTTCGCCAAGGGAGGACAAGACAAGTTGTAGTATATGTAAACTATTATATCTCTACTCTTATATCTACATAATTATAATTCTAATATTCTCCTCAGTCGTGGCAGGAGTGAAGCGGACGATTGCGACTGGATTTGAAGTCTTCTGCTTTTATCGTCTTCTCCGCTTTGCCATCATCACTGCGCCTCTCATGGGTCGGGACCTATGGCGGTGACTGCCTCCCAAAGGCGTTAAGGAGGCGATCAAAGGCCGCTTTCTATTTGGCGCTCCCTACATGTAATTTTCACACAATCACATGGAGCACCTGTGATGCAAACGGCGGGCACTGTTAGGTCAGCTAGCAATGCGCGTGCTGGCCAATCGAGTACGGGGGCCTCGACATTTTGGACTTGCTCCGCTTTGGCATTGCGCTGCGCATGTGATGGTGCTGGCTACTGCGCACAGACTCGTCACATCTTGGGCCCTTGGGGATAGCCGATCTTGCCAGTTCTAGGATGACCACTGGCTGGGCGGCCAATCTATCTTGGATCTCGCGCCGATCATTACCTCCCTGGTTCCTTGGCGGCACTGTAAGATGTGCACCGTGGTGGAAGTGCTGGACCAGTGTGCCTGGATCTGCGATATCCAGGGAGCCCTAACGCCGCTGGCCATGGTTGAGTATGTGGAGCTCTAGCAATGCCTTTGACACATCGTACTCTCTGACGAGCTAGACCGCCTTCGTTGGCTATGGATAGAGAGCGGATCCTACTCCGTGAAGTCGTGCTACTCTGCCCTATTCGCCGGTTCCATTCGCGCGCCTCATTGGGAGCTTCACCTGGTGCTACCCTCAGGCTACCGTACTGTCGCCCAATAACCGGTTTCTTGATTGGTGGCACGCTACTACGTCGGTCGCCCCAGCGGCACACCGGAAGGGCATCTCCTGGCACATCCTCTTGGTCGCCTGGTCCATTTGGAAGAATCAAAACTCCTACATCTTCGACGGAACCACATCTTCCGCCACCCAGCTATTACATGCCATCCAAGAGGAGGCGCGCTACTGGATCAATGCAGGAGGAAAGGGACTGGCCATCTCACACCGTAGGCGCTCTAGGCTAGTATGGGGCTGAGCAAACCCAATTTCTTCCATGGGTGCGTCAGGGTCTGCGTCATCCTTGTGTACGTAGTACTCTAGTGCTCCCGGCCACACTTTCTTGTATCAATACTCTCCTACCTATC
The DNA here is from genome assembly GCA_034509565.1 of Triticum monococcum. NCBI lineage: Eukaryota > Viridiplantae > Streptophyta > Magnoliopsida > Poales > Poaceae > Triticum > Triticum monococcum. The sequence goes on along the minus strand of CM067842.1, from coordinate 195,454,387 downwards.
AATGAATGATATATAAGCTTTGCGTATTCATGAAAAGAAAACAATCACATAGGACACCTTGCGTACGTTGCTTTTCTGGCCCGCTTCTTCTCAAACAAAACATGATCCTAAATTAAGCCAATCATTGTCAGGGTACGCAGCCACGGGCAGCCCAGCCGGCATCCCCTGGCCCCTCAGAAAAAATTGTGAGCCCTTCCGGCTCATAAGAAGACTCAAGACTTGGGCCGGCTCCCCCCTAGCCGGCTGACTTCTTGGCCGGCTTGGGGGGCGGCCCGCTCCTTTTTACCCCCGCAAAGAAAACTACGGCAGGGCCGGCTATGGAAGGCCGGCTATAGACGGCCGGCTACCGCTGGGCCGGCTTCGATAAAGCAGTCAACGCCGTACCCGCGATGTACGCGTTCACTCTGTGATGATGAAGCGGGGCGTGGCTACAGTGGAGCCTGCCACCCCCAAAACCCGGAGCACGCCTGGTACAGCACGTCGTGCGGGCAGCCGCGGCCCGCCCGGCGCGGCACTGTAGCCACGGTGGCTTTGACGCCGTCCATGACGGGCCACCAGCGTGGCCCCCGAGGCGGTGGGCCCCTTCGGGCAGAGAGATGTCGAAGGCCGCCACACCCCCTCTCAAGCCGGCAAGACAGAGGGCCGGCTTGGCGTAGCCGGCCTGCTGCCTTCCTCGAAGGAGACGCCCACTAAGGAGACAAGGTGCGGCGGGGCTACAGTAATCGCCCGCCAGGGCGGCGTTGCTGTAGCCACGCTTACCCCGACCAAGCCTGCGCCAACTAACACGGAGCAACAGTAACCAGCCGCCGACCAGGCCCTGGCCCGTGGGGCCGGCCTGTCGACCCAGGAGCCGGCAGTCGGCGGGACCCACCAGCCGGCGGGCCCCAGAAGCCGGCGGAGAAGCCGGCGAACATAGCCACAGACAGCTGGGCCCAGTGCCCAGTCGGATTACCATTGTACCCCCGCGGGGTAGGCCTATATAAACCCCCCGGTGCACCCATGCAAAGGGTTGGACTCTCTCTCTAGACTTAGACGCGTACAAGGAGAAGAAGCAAGCTGAGCTAAGCCCTTCCTCCTCCTTCCACCCAAAACAGCTCAAGGAGCATTGTAGCCACCTGTGAACTTAGTAACCATGCGGAGCCCCCGCAGAGCAGCAGTAGGGGTGTTATCTCCCCGGAGAGCCCTGAAGCTGGGTAAGATTCGCCGGCGTGCATGCCTACGCCTCATCCCGTTTCCAGGCACCGGCGACGTTCTTTTGGCCCCCGCAATGATAAGCCACCCGTTGGCATATGTCGATCCTACCACCCGACATTTGGCGCCCACCGTGGGGCCAGGTGCACCGTCGTCCGGAGACTTGTTCTAGACGGGAACCCTTTTCCTCCCTCGCGGGCGCAGCCAGCCTGGCTCGCCCGATGGCGCATGCCGTGACGCGCTGCACGGCGTCGCCGACGTCTGCGCGGCTAGCGGCCTCGCCAGCCTCTTCGACAATGCCCGCCTCTCCGACGAGCTCGCCGCCAATGCGGGCGCATGTCACCTCGCCAACCTCCTCAGCCAGCTCCACGTCTCCGGCGAGCCCGCTGCGGACTTGGAGTCGGTTGGCTCCACCGACCCGATGCCCGTCGATTCCGACGCGGTATCCTACGACACCTTCCCCACCAACGTCACGGTCTACAACGACCCGCTCCCTCCGGCTGGCGATCGCGATTCTGACGCCCCCGAGGTGATGGTTATCGGCCTCGACGGCCCGACCGACGAGGGCGCCCGCGACTCCCCGCGCGCGGCAGCCCAAGACTTGTCCGTCCCCCTTCCGGCTGACGCCAGCGACGAAGTTCTGGAGGCACGCCGCCTCGCTCTCCTCGCGGAGGGCCGGCGGCTGGCCTCCGTAAGACGCCTCACCGAGGCCTACCAGCGCGAAGCTGATCGCGCCGCCTTCGGCACGCCGGCTCCGGCTGGACCTAGCCGGGCCGGCGCCGTCAGGCAACGCGGCGCCGTCATCGCCGACACGCTCGGCGTGGATCGCCCGGTCTATGCCACCCCGCTCGAGAGCCTGCGCGCCGCCCAGGCGGCCGTCGACGAGCTAGACGGCTTGGAAGCCGAAGATCTCCCCCATATGACGCGGCGCATCCAGCAGCTGATCGACGCGGCCGCACGATGGCACGAGGCCGACGCCTGCGCGGGGAGCCCGCCCCCGCGCCGCGAACACGGCGCGACCTCCCGGTCGCCGACTACCAGCTACACCCGCGCGCGGCGCGAGAAAGAGCCGGCTCCCAGCCGAAGCCGGACCCAAGTCTCCATCGAGCGAGACGCGGACGGCCGCCCCCGAGCCATGGAATGGCGGGGCACCCCGCCTCCGCCTCGAACCCGCAGAGAAAGATATTCTACCCCGCCTCCCGTGGCTCACCCGACTCTCAGCGGCCGGCTTGGTCGCCGGGAGGGAATCGGCGAAAACGACGCCCGCCACCGGATCGACCGTCTGGCCCGATCTCTGGCGCTGGAAGAAGAGGATGATGTCGGTCCGCCTTGCTTCGGCCCCCGCATCCGCGACGAGCCCTTCCCCAAAGGGTTCTCGCTCCCAAGAGACACGCCTAAGTACAACGGCTCGGTGAAGCCGGAAGACTGGCTGACCGACTACTCCACGGCCGTCAGCATCGCCAATGGCAACCGGCGCGTTGCCGTAAAATACGTGCCCCTCATGCTGCAGGGCACGGCGCGGACGTGGCTTAACAGCCTTAAGCCGCTCAGCATCAACAGCTGGGTAGACTTCACTGAAGCCTTCGTTCGCAACTTCACCAGCACCTACAAGCGGGCCCCCAAGCCCAGACAGCTCTCCCTGTGTGTACAGGGCCCAGCCGAGTCCACTCGCGACTACCTGACGCGCTGGGCCGAGCTCCGCAACTCCTGTGAGGGGGTGCACGAGGTGCAAGCCATCGGATACTTCACCGCCGGGTGCCGAGAGGGCACCCTCCTCTAGCACAAGCTTCTCTGCGATGAGCCGACTACCCTCGACGAGCTCCTAAACATCGCCGACAAGTACGCCACCGCCGACTCCTCGATGAAGACCGAGCTCCGGGTGGACGCATCCGGAAAGGTACTCAATCCGGCACCCAAAGCGCCGGCTGGAGACGGCGGCCGACGCCAACACCAGAATGATCAAAAACGCAAGGGCCCTGCGCCGCCTCCCGCCAGCCGGCAGGTGGCTACGGTCGAAGATGCGTCGCCTGAAGGGCGGCCTGCGCCCAAGAAGCCAAAGGGTGGCCGGCCGGCTTGGCAGCCGGCCTTCTCCTACGAGCAAACCCTTGATGCCCCGTGCAAATTCCATAGCGGCGCGAAGCCGTCCAACCACACGACCCGCAAATGCAACTGGCTCGCCCGAATCTCGAAGGGCGAAGGGCTCACACCGACTCCGTCTGCCGGCCCGCCGCCGCCGGCTCCGCCGCCCAAAGCCGCCCGGCCCGCGGTCGACGCCGTGTAGGACGAGTTCCCCGACGAGCAAGCGTCTTATGTCATCTTCACGAGCCAGCCCGAAGACCGGCGCAGCAGGCGCCGAGAGCAACAGGAGGTCAACATGGCCGCTACCAGCCCAGCCGGCCACATGCACTGGTCGGAGAAACCCATCAGCTGGAGCCGGGCCGACCACCCGGAGGTGATGCCCTCCCCCGGGTCCTACGCATTGGTCCTGGAGGCCACCCTCGCTACTGATACGCGCGCCGCACGCTTCTCCCGCGTGCTGATCGACGACGGAAGCAGCATCAACATCCTGTACCACGACACCATGGAGAAGCTGGGCGTCAAGGCCAAACAACTTGCGCCGACTCGAACGGTGTTCCACGGCATCGTGCCCGGACTGTCCTGCGCCCCCGTCGGCAAGCTCAAGATCGATGTACTCTTTGGGGGCAAGGATCATTTTCGCCGAGAAGCAATCTGGTTCGAGGTGGTGGACCTGGATAGCCCATATCATGCCTTGCTTGGCCGACCCGCCTTGGCCAAGTTCATGGCGGTCCCCCACTATGCTTACCTCAAGATGAAGATACCAAGCTCTAAGGGCGTCATCACCATCGCCGGCGACTACAAGAAGTCCGCCGACTGCGCCGCGGCCAGCAGCCGGCTGGCCGAATCCCTTGTGATCGCGGCCGAGAGGAAGACGCTGGACCGGGTCGTGGCCCTGGCCAGCAAGCAGTTAAACCAACCCGCCGACTCCAAGGAGTATGATGCCCAAGGATCTTTCCAGCCGGCCAAGGAGACCAAGAAGATACAGCTCGACCCCGAGCACCCCGAGAGGTTCGCCGTCATTGGGGCGAGCCTAGATAGCAAATAGGAAGGCGAGCTCGCCGATTTCCTCCGTGAGAATCGGGATATCTTTGCATGGTCCCCCAAAGACATGCCGGGTGTTCCGAAGGATTTCGCCGAGCACAAATTGCACGTGCGGGAGGATGCCAAACCAGTCAAACAGCCCCTCCGCCGACTGTCAGAAGAGAAGAGAAGGATCGTAGGGGAGGAGATAGCCCGGCTCCTTGCAGCCGGCTTCATCATGGAAGTTTTCTTCCCCGAATGGCTCGCGAACCCAGTTCTCGTGCTGAAGAAGAATAACAAGTGGCGCATGTGTATAGATTACACGAGCCTCAACAAAGCCTGCCCAAAGGATCCCTTCGCCCTGCCCAGGATCGATCAAGTAATAGACTCCACAACCGGATGCGAGCTGTTGAGCTTTTTGGACGCCTACTCGGGATACCACCAGATCAAGCTGAACCCGGATGACCAGCTGAAAACCGCCTTCATCACGCCGTTTGGGGCCTTCTGCTACCTGACCATGACGTTCGGCCTGAGGAATGCCGGCGCCACGTTTCAGCGTTGCATGCAGAAGTGCCTCCTCACGCAGCTCGGCAAGAACGCCCACGTTTACGTGGATGATGTTGTGGTGAAGACGGAGAAGCGTGGCACCCTGCTGGAAGACTTGAAGGAAACATTCGAGAACCTACGCCGGTTCCGAATCAAGCTCAACCCAGAGAAATGCGTGTTCGGAGTGCCAGCCGGCCAGCTCCTAGGCTTCCTGGTCTCTGAACGCGGCATAGAGTGCAACCCTGTGAAGATCAAAGCCATCGAGAGGATGGCGGTCCCAACCAAGCTCAGAGAGATCCAGAAGTTCACCGGGTGCCTGGCCTCCCTTAACTGCTTCATCAGCCGGCTCGGAGAAAAGGCTCTCCCCCTCTACCGCCTCATGAAGAAGAGCACTCACTTCGAGTGGAACGACCAGGCCGACCAAGCTTTCCACGAGCTGAAGAAAATGCTGTCCACGCCGCCTGTCTTGGCGGCACCGACTGAGAAGGAGCCCATGCTCCTATATATTGCCGCCACCAGCCGGGTGGTCAGCACCGTCATTGTGGTCGAACGCCCCGAAGAAGGCCGCGCCCAGCCAGTGCAGAGACCGGTCTATTACCTGAGCGAGGTGCTGTCCACCTCAAAACAAAATTACCCGCACTATCAGAAGATGTGCTACGGCGTGTACTTAGCCGCCAAGAAGCTGAAGCCGTACTTTCAAGAGCACCCCATCACGGTCGTATGCACTGCCCCGCTTGCCGACATCATAGGCAGCCGGGACGCATCCGGCCGGGTGGCCAAATGGGCCATCGAGCTGGCCGCCTACACCATCTTCTACCAATCCCGCACCGCCATCAAGACGCAAGCGTTGGCCGACTTCCTCGTCGACTGGGCCGAGACCCAGTACTTACCGCCGGCGCCCGACTCCACCCATTGGCGCATGCACTTTGACGGATCAAAGATGCGCACCGGCTTGGGAGCCGGCGTCGTCCTGACTTCTCCAAAGGGCGACAAGCTCAAATACACGCTGCAGATCCACTTCGCCGCCTCCAACAACGTCGCCGAGTACGAGGCACTCATACACGGGCTCCGGCTGGCCAAGGAGCTTGGTATTCGCCGGATCCTGTGCTATGGCGACTCGGATTTGGTGGTGCGGCAGTCTTCTGGCGATTGGGACGCCAAGGACGCAAACATGGCGAGCTACCGTTTCCTGGTACAGCAAATCAGCGGATACTTCGACGGATGTGAGTTCCTTCACGTGCCGCGGGCCGACAACGAGCCGGCGGACGCCCTGGCTCGAATAGGATCCACACGGCAAGCAATACCAGCCGGCGTCGCCCTGCAGCGCCTCCTCAAGCCTTCAATCAGGCCGTCTCCGGAGTCCGATTCCATTTTCGTGCCGCCTAATCCCGAGGGGGCTGGGTCCGGCTCGAAGAATCAAGCAGCCGGTCCGGGGACTTCAATATTCGGCTCAGGAACTGCCGCACCCGGCCCGGGGACTGCAGCAGCCGGCCCGGGGGCTGCAGTGGCCGGCCCGGGGACTTCTTCAGCACAGGAAGCGGCGGCCGACTCCAGCGCTGCACTACCCAACCCACCCACCCTGGTGGCTCTGGCCACATTGGTGGCCGAGGAGGTCATCGCCCCATCATGGGCCCAAGCCATCCGCAACTTTCTGGTGAACCATGACCTGCCGGCTGACAAAAACGAAGCAAGACAAGTCCAGCGCCGGGCTGGAGCATACACCATCGTCAACAGAGAGCTTGTCAAGCGCAGTGCCACCGGAGTCTTGCAGCGATGCGTCGAGCAGGAGAAGGGCATCGCGATCCTCAGGGATATACACCAAGGAGAATGCGGCCATCACGCCGCATCAAGGTCACTGGTCGCCAAAGCTTTCCGCCACGGTTTCTTCTGGCCGACTGCTTTGGACGACGCCAAAGAGCTAGTCAAACACTGCAAAGGCTGCCAGCTTTTCAGCTCGCAGCAACACATGCCGGCTTCGGCACTCAAGACCATTCCCATCACCTGGCCCTTTGCCGTCTGGGGGTTGGATATGGTGGGATCATTTAAGACGGCGCGCGGCGGCATGACTCATTTGCTCGTCGCCGTTGACAAATTCACCAAGTGGATCGAGGCGAAGCCGATCAAGAAGCTAAATGGGCCGACTGCAGTGACGTTCATTGCAGATATAACAACCCGGTACGGCGTACCGCACAGCATCATCACCGACAACGGCACGAATTTTGCCAAAGGTGCCCTGGCACGGTTCTGTGCTGCGCAAGGTATCCGGCTGGACCTTGCGTCAGTCGCCCACCCACAGTCAAACGGCCAAGTGGAGCGAGCAAACGGCCTCATTCTGTCCGGCATCAAGCCTCGACTGGTCGTACCCCTGGAGCGTTCAGCCGGCTGCTGGCTCGATGAGCTGCCGGCTGTCCTATGGAGTCTGCGCACTACTCCGAACAGATCAACCGGCTTCACTCCCTTCTTCCTTGTATATGGTGCCGAGGCGGTCATCCCAACAGACATCGAGTTCGACTCACCTCGGGTAACCATGTACACGGAAGCGGAAGCCAAAGAAGCACGAGAAGACGGCGTCGACCTGCTGGAAGAGGCCCGGCTGTTAGCCCTCAGCCGGTCCGCCATCTACCAGCAGGGTCTGCGCCGCTACCATAGCCGGAGGGTCCGCCCAAGATCCTTCCAGGAGGGCGACCTTGTGCTCCGGCTGATCCAGCGAACAGCCGGCCAGCACAAGCTCGCAGCCCCCTGGGAAGGCCCCTTCATCATCAGCAGAGCCTTGGGCAACGACGCCTACTACCTCATCGACGCGCAGAAGCCGAAGGCACGCAAGAGAGACGACTCCGGCAAGGAGTCGGAGCGACCATGGAACGCAAATCTCCTTCGGAAGTTTTACAGTTAAAACGCAGTATGTGTTATGCCCACTTTTGTATTTAGTATGAACAGTAGGCTCCCCGAGAAAGACTCGGGGACTGCCACCCTTTACCTTATGAATGAAAGTTATCATGCGCATGATTTTACCTCTTCATTTATTCCGTCCGGTACCGGGTCCGACGAGTCGGCCCGGGGACTGGCCGGCTAGAGTTATATTCAGAGCCCTACCCGCAGTCAGACAAGTAATGCGCCGACACCCAGGCTTGGCTCTTGCCGAAATCGCAGCTCGAAGAACCGACTGCCCGACTGGCAGGAGCCACCAGCCGGAAAGGGTGCGCACATGAAAAACGGCTAGGGACCAAACAGGCTCGCATATATAGCAAAGGCCGGTTTGCTGCCGCCCGCCGACCGACTACCAGAGTAGCCGGCCGGCCGGCTTACATCCAGTCTACTTCAAATCCAAGAAAACTCAAGTACTTGCCTTCCCAAAGAGGGAAGGCGGCAAAGGAAAGAGCCTAAGGACAAAAGGTACACTTGGATGAACGCCAAAACATGCATATATTAATATATTACACAAAAAATCTCTAGAGAGGTCGACATTCAGCATTGTTCGATATACACCCAGTGGGTAGAATTGCAGAAACTTAAACTTGTCCAAAAAGAAAGACAGGGACGAAACGAAAGGCAGCTCAAGCCGGCAGGGCCGCAGACGAGCTGGATTAGGCGGCGGAGGTAGTTGCGCCGGCTGAAGGAGCGGCCGACTGACGAACCTCGGCTTGATCATCGCCTCCGGCAGAGGGCGCGCTCCTGCGCGGCTCGTTGCTAGAGGCACGGTCGGCTGGGCGACGGTCGGCTGCCCCACCAGTCGGCTCGGCGTCTTCGCTGTCCTCCTCCTCGTTGTCTTCGCCCTCGTCGCTAGAGGCGATCTCTTCCGCCGAGTCTTCGCCGTCCGCCGGGTTCAGCCCGAACCATTCCTCCGGCTGGGCAGCGCCATCGTCGTTAAGCTCCGGCGTGAAGACGCTGGTGTCGGTGCACTCGGCGATCGTCGAGGCGCGCTGCGCGATCGCCGGCCGCACCTCCTCCAGTTCGGCGTCGGCTTCCGACCGCCACGTCCGCAGCTGGTCCAGGCTCAGCCCTGGGTACCACGCGCGGACGAACTCCAGCGCGCGCCCGGCTCCAAGACGGGCCGCGGACGCCTTCCAGGCCTCGAAGCGGCCGACTGCGACCTCGAGCCAGTCGGCCGTCCGGCTTGGGGTCCGGGGAATTGCCTGGCCGGGCCAGAGCGCGGCCAGCATCGTCGCCCCGGCGCGCTGGAGTCGACGGAGCAACCGGTGGGCCGGCTGCAGCCGCGCCTGGACGGTGATAAGCTGCTCCGACAATGTTCGGTTCGCATCCGGCGGAATCACGACCCCGGCTTGACGACGCTCCTCGCGGTAGGCTTCGATGGCTTGGGCAGCTAGGACAGACTGGCCGGGGAAGTACTCTGCGCAAGACAGCAAACACAAGTCAAAACAAAACCATAGGCAGCCGGCGATTGGAAGAAGAGCGAGGAAGACAGCCTACCGTCAATAAGATCCTCGACCCGGCCGAAGCCTTCTTCCAGTGCCCGCCGCGTCTCGGCCCAGCTCGCCTCCCTGGCCCCGAACTCCGCCCTTAGGGTAGCCTCGTCGTCCTGCGCTTTTTGCAGGGCCGCCTTGTGGCTCCTCTCCTGGTCGGCCAGTTTCGTTGCCAGGCGGTCGCGCTCTTGAGCCAGATCAGCGTACTCGGCGTCCTTGGCACGAAGAGCGGCCTGCACCACGCTGAGTTCCCTCCGCAAGTCGGCGTTGGCCTCTGCTCGAGCAAAAAATAAAGAGAAAAATCAGCAAAGGGAAAGTCGTCAAGAAAGATCCGACCCGACTGCACTGCAGTCGGCCCGGATCTCGGGGACTACACCCAGTGGGTGTGCTGTCGCGCCCCCATGAGAAGTTAACCACGACAAGACACTTACGCCGGCTGCTGGCGAGGTCCTCGGTCCTCCGGCTTAGCTCCTGAGCCTGGGAGTTGAAGGCGGCCGCGCGAGAGTTGTGATAATCCTGAAGATCAGAAAAAACAGTCAGCATAGTCGTCTAGTAAGATCCGACCCGACTGAGCTGCAGTCGGCCCGGATCTCGGGGACTACACCCAGTGGGTGCGCCAGCGCGCCCCCACGGAAAAAACTCAAAGGACCAGAGCGGTCAAGGAGCGAAGACTTACCCGGATTGTAGACCGCGTCGACAGAAACTCCTGAGTGAATTGCCTCAGGAGGCCGGCCTGCGCCTGCAACCGGCTCCGAACCCCTTGGGCCGCGACGTTCAGCTCGCCGCTCCCTCCGCTGGGAGTCCACCCGGACGTGGCGGAGCTGGCCGCCTCCAGGGCATCCGCCGTCCGCTCGGCTCCCGCGGCTCGGCGCGTGTCCGGCGGGGCCGTGCCCCCTCCGGCGGGCCGGTCCGCCGCCGGCTCGATCTCGAGGCCGGCTCCGGCCTCGGGTGTGGCCCGGGCCGGCTCCTCCGGCACCGCCGACGATCGGCCGCCTTCGCCTGCTCCAGCTAGCGCTGCCGGCGGCGTCCTCTCGGCGGATCCCTCGACGGCCTCGCCCCTCTGCACCGGCGGCTGCTCGGGAATAATCTCCTCCGCCGTGGGCAGAGGGACGTCCGGATCCAAGGTCTGGAGGGGGATGGCGAGCAGCGGAGTCTGGCTGCGCACGCTTTCCACCTCCGCCTCCACGGCCGCCCGCTCCGATGGAGCCTCAGCCGCTGCGCTCGCCCGCCCTGGCGCCGTTTGGGCGGCCTCTCGCTCCGCCGTCGCCCGCTCGGCCGCCTCCATCTCCCGGCGTGCCTCGCGTGCGTTGTGCTGCGTGGCTGCGTCAAGTTCGGCGCGGGGGTCCACTCGGCGGGACCTTGAAGAGGCGGCACTCGGCCCGACCACGGAGCCGGCTGGGCCCCTCTCGAGGGAGAGCGGCGCCCTGCTCAGGAAATCAGAAAACATTCAAGGAAAGAAAACTTCAGAATAACAAGCACGCAGGCGGCTACTAGACTTACGCGAAAACTGACGGGGGTTTCTTCACCGCCTTCCGAAAGCGGGCTGCCTTCGCCGCCGCCTCCTCGCGCTTCGTGGCCGCGGCGGAGGCCTTCGGTTTCTTCGGCCGGCTCCCGAAGAGCGGGAGCGCGGCCCGGCGTTTTCCCTTCCCGCCGCCGGCAGTCGACATGGCGGACGAGCTCGCGCCGCGGCAGTCGGTTGCCGACTGGCGGCGAGGGAGTTCTCCGGCTTCGAAGTCGTCCGGCCAGTCGTCGAAGCTGGCCGAGAGCCCGGTGCCGCCAAGCTCGACGGCACCCCCCGTGGCGGCGTCCTCCATGGCGACGGTGGAGAGATCCGGGTCGTCAGGGTCATCCTCCGTGCGATCCGGGGCGTACTCGCGGTCGACTCCGGCTGCCCCGGCCGGCAGCGGGAGGAGAGGATTCTGATAAAGGAAAAGAGAAAAGGGGTCGCCTGGTCAGAGGCCGGCTATCCCAAGCCGGCAGACGGCGAGGGGAAAGGCTTACCACAGGCGGAGGCTGGGCGCGGGAGTACGGCGCCTTGCCGAACTGCCACTCGTCGGTGAGCTTCAAGTTGGCGACGTAGTTCGCCATCAGAGCCACCTCGGCGTGCGGCATCTCCCAGGTGCTCAGCCGGCTGGGATCGAACCGGCCGCTCATCTGGCACATCAGGTGCGGCCGGCTTTGGAGAGGCAAGATCCGGCGCTCGACGAAGGCGGTTACCAAGTCGGACGCAAGCAGACCCTCCGATTGGATCATCACCCGAAGCCGGGAGATGGAAGCGTTCCCCGCTGGAGAAAGGGACTTCGACCGGTAGCCCCAGGTCCGCCGCTTCCCAGTCGGCGGGCCGGCTACGTAAGCCGGCAGGTTGACGTAGTCGCCGTGCCGGGCGACGTTCTTGACGTAGAAGTAAGACTTTTGCCACAGCTTGACCGACTGGATCAGAGGAATGTGGGGGAAGGGGTTGTCGTCGCTGGCCCTCTTCATCGCGATGAAGGCGCCGCAGGGAGCCGGCACGCCGGCGGAGACGGTGCCGAGCTTGTTCTGGAACAGTTCGGCCCAGAGCTCCAGCGTCGGCAGCACCCCCAAGTACCCTTCGCAGAGCGTGACGAAGGCCGAGAGTTGGAGCACCGCGTTGGGCGTGACGTGATGCGGTTGAAGATTGTAGAACTCGAGGAACGATCGCATGAAACTACTCGCCGGAAAGCCGAAGCCCCGGAGGAAGTGCGCGCGGAAGACGACGCGCTCGCCTTCCTCCGGCGCCGGCGAGACCTCCTTCGCGGGCGCTAGGCGCACCTGCACGAGGTCGGCGGAGGGCAGACGCCGGGTCTGGCGGAGGAACTCGATGTGCTCGTCGTGGACGTTGGACCCGTCCCACGAGCTCGACAAGGCCAGCGACATGGCGACGTGGGAGGGCTACGGCGCGAAGCAGTGTCGAGCAAGAAGAAGAGCAGGAAGAAGAAGAGCAGGAAGAAGAAGAGCGGGGGGGATGGGGAGCGAGCGGGCCCGTGCCTCTCCCCCTCCCCTCTTACTTGTAGGCGCGTGCGCCGGAGACGAGGAGGCGCGGCGTGGGGGGTCGTGGGGATCAATCGTGCACATCTCCCCCACGCTCGCGTCATTTACGCGCCTTGATGGCGCAGGGTAACGGCCGCGGGGAGGCGAGCGGCCCCCTCGGGCCATAGAAGATCTGCGCCCGGGCCGAGGCCGGGGAGTGGCGGGCCCAGGCCTGCGGCGGCGTCCCGTCGCGCGCGTGCGACGGCAGGATTTCCCTGCCACGTGGCTCGTCGTGGGGCCCGCGGCCGGCCCGCGGGTCAACCACGGTCGCCCTAATAAAGAAAAGTGTTCCGAGGCCGGCGGCGACAACGCAGTTGGCCCTGCACGGTATGAAGCCGGCCTAGCTTCCCGTCCGTTCATCTGCCGCGAAGCTCGCCCGCCTTCGGGGACTACTGTCGGGGTACGCAGCCACGGGCAGCCCAGCCGGCATCCCCTGGCCCCTCAGAAAAAATTGTGAGCCCTTCCGGCTCATAAGAAGACTCAAGACTTGGGCCGGCTCCCCCCTAGCCGGCTGACTTCCTGGCCGGCTTGGGGGGCGGCCCGCTCCTTTTTACCCCCGCAAAGAAAACTACGGCAGGGCCGGCTATGGAAGGCCGGCTATAGACGGCCGGCTACCGCTGGGCCGGCTCCGATAAAGCAGTCAACGCCGTACCCGTGATGTACGCGTCCACTCTGTGATGATGAAGCGGGGCGTGGCTACAGTGGAGCCTGCCACCCCCAAAACCCGGAGCACGCCTGGTACAGCGCGTCGTGCGGGCAGCCGCGGCCCGCCCGGCGCGGCACTGTAGCCACGGTGGCTTTGACGCCGTCCATGACGGGCCACCAGCGTGGCCCCCGAGGCGGTGGGCCCCTTCGGGCAGAGAGATGCCGAAGGCCGCCACACCCCCTCTCAAGCCGACAAGACAGAGGGCCGACTTGGCGTAGCCGGCCTGCCGCCTTCCTCGAAGGAGACGCCCAGTAAGGAGACAAGGTGCGGCGGGGCTACAGTAATCGCCCGCCAGGGCGGCGTTGCTGTAGCCACGCTTACCCCGACCAAGCCTGCGCCAACTAACACGGATCAACAGTAACCAGCCGCCGACCAGGCCCTGGCCCATGGGGCCGGCCTGTTGACCCAGGAGCCGGCAGTCGGCGGGACCCACCAGCCGGCGGGCCCCAGAAGCCGGCGGAGAAGCCGGCGAACATAGCCACAGACAGCTGGGCCCAGTGCCCAGTCGGATTACCATTGTACCCCCGGGGGGTAGGCCTATATAAACCCCCCCGGTGCACCCATGCAAAGGGTTGGACTCTCTCTCTAGACTTAGACGCGTACAAGGAGAAGAAGCAAGCTGAGCTAAGCCCTTCCTCCTCCTTCCACCCAAAACAGCTCAAGGAGCATTGTAGCCACCTGTGAACTTAGTAACCATGCGGAGCCCCCGCAGAGCAGCAGTAGGGGTGTTATCTCCCCGGAGAGCCCTGAAGCTGGGTAAGATTCGCCGGCGTGCATGCCTACGCCTCATCCCGTTTCCAGGCACCGGCGACGTTCTTTTGGCCCCCGCAATGATAAGCCACCCGTTGGCATATGTCGATCCTACCACCCGACAATCATGTTTGACAAAATAGGATTCTATTTGGCATTCGGCTTCTCTTTTTCACCTATAATCACTATTGTCATTTCAAGTAATTTGGCATCGCTTAAAGTCAAACAGTATAAAATTGTATATAGTTCCAGCTTGTGATATTAATTTGTTATAGTATAGAAACATGAGCATCACCGAGCTTGTGTTGCTAATTTGCCACACTACAGCACAACCAATGTAGTTTCATGACACCGATTAGCAAAGAGAATCACTCATCTGCTATGATTTTCAAATAGCAACAATAATGTATGTTCAAAGAAAAAAAAGGCACAGATGCAACTCTATTCCTACCATGGACACCTAGCTGTATAAGTCACCACATGTGAAAAGGGAGGAGGAAGAGCAACAATTCAGAAACATGAATGAGTAAATAGAAGTTTTGTCCAATGTATGATTAATTAGGAGTGGCGGGCAACGAAAAGCTAATGACTTTGGTTGGAGAATCGTCCAAAAAATGTGATATTCCAAATCGCAGCTTTTGATTCATCACTATGTAACTAATACATCTATCACTATTGATAATAACTAATACTTAATCATCCATTACAATCCATCTAATAGACCGATTGGGAAAATTGTTTACTCAATACCAAATAAGGCAAGCCAAAGTATAACAAGAAGTTAGGTACAGGTGTAGTCTCTGAAAAAAAGTGGTTAGATATAAAGTGATCATCCCATGGCTTTCATACAATTCCTTCATATTGAATGACTACATGACCCTTGCATTTGAACAAGGCACCAAAATCAAATCACATTTGATTGCAGGCATATACAGTCAGTTCCTTTGGGAACATCATCATTTTCCCTCTGGCCTATTGAGAAACTCAAATAAAAATTATGTGCATAATTTCAACAATGGGACTTCAACAACAAAGATGAAGGTCTATTTCACAAAAATACCATGTGTCAATTGTCTGATTGTCGTATACTTCTTGATATTGTTTAACTGTGCTAAGAAGAAACAATATGATTTGGCAATATACTTTTTCAATATGCTAAGAAGAAACAGTATAAATGCTAATGCGGCGGCGGTGTAGGTGCGTGCGCAGGCAGCAAGTGCAGCTCACGCGTGTCCCGGACGGGGCGGCACACGGTCCAGCGGGTGCAAGGCCTAGGCTGTGAGGCCTAGAGAGCTGGACGTGCTCGTGGACAGGTAGAAGGCTGGTTCGTGAGATTTGTTAAAAGGAAAAAAAAGGCGTCAGATATCTGTGTGTGTATATTTTCCATCGGAAGTAAAGAAAAGGCGTCAGATATCTGTGTGTGGACAGAGAAGCTTTGGGGCTGCATGTGAGCAAGGGTGAACGGGATTTTTTTATCTTGTCCACACGGGAAGGCTACTAGAGGGATTCTTCAGTTATCTCTATTTGCTTGGTACATGTACATGTATGTACATGTACGGGATGGTAGAAGTGCACAGTACAGAAAATAAAGGCGTGGGCGCAGGTTCATGGAAGATGGCGTGTGCGGCAAGGGCGACGTGTGTATAAGGCATGTCGAGCCTGGAGCGCGCCGTGAGGGATTATGCACACACAGGGCGTCAGGCAATGCACGGAGATGTGCGGGTGGACACGACGCAGGGTGAAGTATGGTTGCAGTCGGATAATTTTGGCCGGGTCGGACTAGACTGTCTGACGGATCGACGGGGATGTCAGTCAAAGCAGAAGACGCCGGTGATTTCAGCGACGACGACATAGGAGCATGATGCTGATGGTGGCCAACTTCTGGGGCGTGGAAATACGTGGTGCAGGCCTGAGGGCTTGTGCAACTTCGATAGACTTTGGCACGGGGTTGATTCAAGATGGTGCACACATGAGAGAGTTTGAAGTCGACAAGGCGCGGGGTAGCAAGGCACAACTACATGAAGTCATGTCGAAGAGGTATCTCTGGGCCCTCTCGGTAATACACATCACATAAGCCTTGCAAGCATTGTGACTAATGAGTTAGTTGCAAGATGATGTATTACGGAACGAGTAAAGAGACTTGCCGGTAACGAGATTGAACTAGGTATTGGATACCGACGATCGAATCTCGGGCAAGTAACATACCGATGACAAAGGGAACAACGTATGTTGTTATGCGGTCTGACCGATAAAGATCTTCGTAGAATATGTAGGAGCCAATATGGGCATCCAGGTCCCGCTATTGGTTATTGACCAGAGACGTGTCTCGGTCATGTCTACATTGTTCTCGAACCGTAGGGTCCGCACGCTTAATGTTACGATGACAGTTATTATGAGTTTATGCATTTTGATGTACCGAAGTTAGTTCGATGTCCCAGATATGATCACGGACATGACGAGGAGTCTCGGAATGGTCAAGACATAAAGATTGATATATTGGATGACTATATTCGGACACCGGAAGTGTTCCGGGTGATTTCGGAGAAAACCGGAGAGCCGGAGGGTTACCGGAACCCTACCGGGAGAAGTAATGGGCCTTATGGGCTTTAGTGGAGAGAGAGAAGGGCTGCCAGAGGTGGGCCGCGCGCCACCTCCACCCTGGTCCGAATTGGACTAGGGGAGGGGGGCGGCGCCCCCCCTTTCCTTCTCCCACTCCACCTCTTTCCCCCTCCTAGTAGGTGTCCTACTCCTACTAGGAGGAGGACTCCTCCTTGGCGTGCCACACCTGGCCGGCCGGCCTCCTCCCCTTGCTCCTTTATATACGGGGGCAGGGGGCACCCCAAGACACACAAGTTGATCCACGTGATCGTTCCTTAGCCGTGTGCGGTGCCCCCTGCTATCATATTCCACCTCGATCATATCGTTGTAGTGCTTAGGCGAAGCCCTGCGTCGGTAGAACATCAAGATCGTCATCACGCCGTCGTGCTGACGGAACTCCTCCCCGAAGCTTTGCTGGATCGGAGCCCGGGGATCGTCATCGAGCTGTACGTGTGCTAAGAACTCGGAGGTGCCGGAGTAACGGTGCTTGGATCGATCGGATCAGGAAGAAGACGTACGACTACTTCCTCTACGTTGTGTCAACGCTTCCGTTGCGATCTACAAGGGTACGTAGATCAGACTCTCCCCCTCGTTGCTATGCATCACCATGATCTTGCGTGTGCGTAGGATTTTTTTTGAAATTACTACGTTCCCCAACAGCAGCTAGGAAGGATGTCGAGAGGGCATTTGGAGTTCTACAGGCCCGCTTTGCAGTTGTTCGTGGACCTACAAAACAATGGGATCTGGAGACCTTATGGGAGGTGATGACATGTTGTATGATCATGCACAACTTGATCGTCAAGGATGAGGGTGACGATGCTGCCGCAGCTCTGAAATTTGAAACATGGGTGATCCTATCCAACTTCTGGACCAGAATCAGGTCGCATTTGAGGAGTTTATTCAAATGCATCAACAAATTCGGCATCAACCAACTCACGAGCAGCTCAAGGAGGATTTGATTGAGCATCAGTGGGCGGTGAAAGGGTACAACAATGATGGGATGTAAAATATTTGAACTATTTTAAATTTTAACTAGTGTTGCATGCGGCTATTTGAACTTCTGTGCCCTTTGCATGCAGCTACTTGATAGTGCGGACTGGGAAAAAATCCGGAAGGCCGGATGTATGCGGCTACAGTTGGATGGCTGCCTGCCACATCCGTATCCACGAACAGACGCGTGAGGTTTTTTTTAGGTTGTCGTTGGAGATGCCCTTAGTTCAGGACTAATTAAGTCGAATCCTCCAATATGAAGACTCGAAGGGAGAAGCTTAATCGAGCAGACTCGTCATCGCTCACTCAGTCTTTACATGTTTTGGAGGGCATTTGTCGAGCACTCGTACAATGGAGGTTGCAGGGGGATGTTTTCGAGTGCACTCTAAACTCAAATGATGCGGCATCCATAAACATTTCTCCCCCCGAATCATCCTCTGTTTCCCTCTATTTAACGATGATGTTGCCCGTACCAATTTCACAGGCATAGTAATCCCCCGTAGATATGACAAAAACACATGCATTAATGATGCCCTCCATGTGTCCTGCTCGCTCCGTGCTTCCCACAAGCCTCCGCGAATTCCTGTCGTGCACCTGGTTTTTCCACCGACCGCGAGCCCAGGCTATAAAGGTGTGGGGACGAAGCATCCCCTCTTGCTCCACTCATCTTCTTGTCACCTTCTGACCCTAGGTTCTACATGGCCCTAGCGCCTCCCCACCTCTAACACCCAAAACAAACGCCACCTCGGACCAAGCAGCCACCTCGGGACACCTCTTTTTTTAGAAAAGCTTCTTTTTAGAAAAAAAGGATCACCCCCGGCCTCTGCATTAGAATGATGCATGCATCCCCTTTACTAAGCAAAGTATTTAGAAGGTCCACGATCTAGTACAAGCTCGCATGAGGTACGGACCATGGAAACAAAAAACCGAACACAGCCAAAAGAGAGCCACAACCATAACCAACCGCAGTAGAGGAAAAGATGAGGTCATCCCTCAGCGACGCGACCCACTCCCGCAAGTCGCGTCGCGTCGAGACGAGGCATGTGGCGGAGGAGTACGCGAGGCGTGCGGCGGAGGAGTGCGCGAGGGCCTCTTCTCTTCTCAAGCTCCGATAGAATGTAGAAGAGAAACCCTTATAAGGAGGTCCAACTCCTCTCCACTTTCGGGGTGGGACTAAACTTCTCACTACATCTAGTACCAATAAACCCACATGGACCCTTAGAGATTTTCAGAAATTGTAAGATGCGCCCTAGGCCCACCATAATATTTCAACATTGAATATATGGTTTGCATGTATATGTATATCCTGACCCACCTTCTAGTTTTTATATAGCTAAGGTCGAGGCCTACATTGTACACCATATATATGCGCTTATGCACCTGATCAATACATCAAAAGTTGCATGGCCAAAACTTATCCTTCTACAAAGACTTATATTTAGATATGGAGAGAATAGATAATAACACATAGAAAAAGAAAAGGACTATTGCATGGTTACGTGCGTGTTTTCCCGAACGCGTGTTTCCGTGGCCGACGCGTTCGCACGTCTGCCGTTGCTCCGATATGCACAGGCGCGTCTCGTCCTCGACGCCGCACCACGGCCCACTGGCGCGTTCTCTTCCGCGTGGTTTCGCCGGCTGCCTCTTGCTTTGGTGCGTGAGATGTGTTCGTTGCGCTGGCTGGATGTGCTGGGTTCTGCGTGTGGATGGATGGATGCGTGCGTCCCTCGCTCCCTCTTTGGCCGTGCCCCCCTTGGCATCATCTTCAAGTCATGTCGAGAGTGTCTCCTTGGATTCCCTGCCTGCTACCCAGACAAGTGCTGCTCCTGGACTCTTGTACGTGCACGTGTTTCCTCACACGATACACAAAAGATAGATGAATGTATTTATTAGTAGTTATTAACCTACTAAGAGATGGCACTCCGCGAATCAACATGTGGTTGAGATGGTTAGGTGGACAATGGTATTTCCAACCCATCAGGGTTCAAATTCTGGTGCTCGCATTATTCCTGAATTTATTTCAGAATTTTCGGCGATGCCCTTTCAGTGGGAGGAGACGTTCCCGTCGACGACGAGGTGCCTACGGTGACTTCGTAAATTTCAAGATGATGTGCCGGCTCAGTCTTTCGGAGGTGCTCATAGGGGTAGGGTGTGCGTGTGTGCGTTCATAGGGGTGAGTGTATGCGCGTGTATATGAGCGCTTGTGTCTGTACTGATGCTCAAAAAAAAAGAGATGGCACTCCATGTTGTATCTTAACACACGCTCATCCGCAGGCAGGTTGCCACTAGCGTGTTCGGCTTGCCGCTGCCATCGTCCTTGTCACCGGCGCAGCCGCCGGACTGGCAAGGGTGCGTGTGTGCACGCGAGGGTGCCGGCGCCGGCCACAACCTCGTGTCTTGATGTGTGTAGCCGCCATAGCGGCGAGCGCATCACTCCTCTGGCCTCCGTCTCCTTGCCGCATGTGCTGCCGCCGGAAAGAGCATGCTATCGCCGTGGTTCCCCTTGGGCCCCTCAAGGCTCTTCTGCATGTCGACGCTGCCACTATCGAGCGCGTCTTCTCTTCGTGCGTCCATCCCCATCTCGTCGATGCTGCCGCCAGGGTGCATCTCCTCTTTGTCTTCTGTCATCGGCTCAGGGTCGACGCCACGAGCAGGCTTTTTCGCCTGCTCATGGCCCGCTAAGGACCGGACCGGTTACCAAATATCAGCCCGAAAAAGATTCGGTCCGGTCTGGATTTAGCTCGGTCCCACATGGTTAACCGAGACAGCACCGCACATGATTCAGCATCGCGCACATTCAGTGTTTTTCATTCCCTTCTATTATGTGCGATCCACAAATCTCGAAGATCATAACCGATCGCTACGTTAACGCCTCCCCACGATCCTATTAACGCGTGCCATCCAACAAAATATCGATCGGACTAGCCACAGTAGGAGTAACTTCAGCAGTAACTTCGAGTCCAACTTAACAAATTTGTCTATGTGGCAATGAGTTGATGAAACTGTAACATCACATATCCCAATGCAGTATGAGTATATAACCTGATAAATGAAGCTTTGCATGACACCACATATATGTTACTACCCATTATAAAGATAGTAACATAGTCTAAGAATATGTGTATGTTACTAGTGTACGTTACTCTCCACTGTGGCTAATCTCAGAGGCAGGCCATAACTACACGTGTATGTGGACATACACGTGACATGCCCTATTTATTTGCAACATGCAAATTGAAAAAATGATAGCTATGCCACATGCAACAACTCTGCATTGTGAAATCCTATCCACTCAATAGAATTAACGTGCCCCCTCAAAAAAAAAAGAATTAACGTGACAGAAAACAGCAAACAACGAGGAAACACGGTTTTTTTCTCAAGAACAAAGAGGCAACAAGATTAATACCAGCGTCACCAGGAACAGACCCGTGCCTCCCGGATGAAGAAACTACAGCTGCCCCAGGTAGGCGAATGCCTCGCCGACGCATACCACGAAGAACTGGGGCACCACCGCACCAGCAAGAACGCGCTTACGGTGACGCCGCAGCTGCCGCTCGAGGCGTCTTTGCGTTTCTTCTCGACGAGCATGGAGACGGCCATGCCGAGCGTGACGAGGACAAGATCCGCGGCTGCTTCCCATCTCCTTCTTCTCCTTGCCATGGCCCATAGACTCCTGCCGACGTGCCGCCGCTCGGTCCGGCCCGAGCTTTACCACCTTCGGTCCGGTGCATGAAAAGAGGACGGCAGCGCTGCTCGGTCCGGTCCGGTCCGGTTCAAACGGCGGCTCGGTCAGGGAACGGACCGTGTCATCTCCTGGAAAGATAGACATGGAATCCCGTCTGCGAGCTCCGTTAGTGTTTATCTCCTCTTCTTCTTGGGTTGCACAAAGGAAAAAATAAAACCATCTCGTACATACCCGAGCTACAGAGCTTCCGGTGGGCCATCTGGTCGACGCGTGATGTTAACTCCGATCCCAAGTTTGCTGGCTGGATCAGTTGCGGGTATTTGAGTATGTACACGTACTTGCCGGCCGGTACGCGGGTATTTGTATACTTACATGTACAAAGTAGGAGTAGAACTCAACTATATCTAGGCCTATGTGCACGTCACGGCCAGCCCAGACTACGTACACTGGTGCATATATGCATGCATTAGTATATGTAGGCAGCCCTGCCATGCATGCGGGTGTGCAAGTTAGATAAAAGAAAATGTGCGTGCATGGATGGAAGGGGCGTTTTGAAACTACACAGGAAAGGTTGAAGAAGAGACTTGTGGATTGGAGTGAGCAATTTATGTCCATTGGGAACAAGGAGATCTTGATCAAAGTCCGTAGCCCAGGCTATTCCCACCTATATTATGAGTGTGTTTTGCTTATCCGCGTCAGTTTGTGATGACCTTACCAAATTAATGAGGCAATATTGGTGGGGTGTACAGAAGGGTAAGAAGAAGATGGCTTGGTTAAGTTGGGACAAGCTGAGATTGCCAAAGTGCAAAGGTGGAATGGGTTTCAGAGACATGCGTGCTTTCAACCAGGCACTACTAGCAAAGCAAGCATGGAGACTTATCGAATCACCAGATAGCTTATGTGCACGACTGCTAAAGGTAAAGTATTTGCCTAATGGGATTCTCATTGATACTGTATTTACAGGAAGCTCTTCAGCGGTGTGGAAGGGCATAGCTCACGGTTTGGAGTTGGTAAAAAAAGGTATAATATGGAGAATCGGAGATGGTACACTGGTAAGAACTTGGAGAGACCCTTGGATTCCTCGGTGGTTTGATTTTCGACCTTTAACTCCCAAAAGGAACTGTTGGTTTAATAGGGTCTCTAATTTTCTAGACATGAATGAAGCTTGGTTGGTCGACCGGCTCGAGGAGCATTTTTGGCCAATGGACGTAGTAGAAATACTGAAAATTCGTACATCTCCAAGAAATAGGCAGGATTTTATCGGTTGGTTTCCAGAGCCGCGTGGAGTTTTTACAGTCAAATCCGCCTATAAACTTGCTACCGAATCACATGATATGGTTCATGCAAGGGGTGCTAGTAGCACAAGGCCGCAGGGTGATCGACCAATCTGGAGTGTGATTTGGAAAGCGCGGGTACCCTTGAAGATGCGCATCATGGCATGGAGAACGGCGACTGGGACTCTGGCGACTAATTTGGGCAAAGCACATCATCATATTCCTACATGCAGTACATGCCCGAGTTGTGGTAGAGAGAGGGAGAGCAGTTTCCATGCTCTTATCACATGCAATAATGCTAGGAAGGTGTGGGAAGGCCTAAGGAAAATCTGGCCGCTCCCTAATGATTCTGTACTAGTCGATTCAGGCAAAGACTGGTTGTTACATCTACTATCAAAGTGCCCTGATAGTACGAGGGATATGGTGATTTTGACCATTTGGCGCATCTGGCAACTGCGGAACGATCTTACTCATGGAAAAGATGTACCCCCAGTTGAGGTGACTGTGGATTATTTGCAGAGTTATTACAGGTCCCTCAACTTGGTTCGGAATTATGGCATGGAGGAGATAATCAAAGGGAAGATGGAACAGTATGAAGTTCAACCAATTGTACTGAACAAAGTATCAAAAACACCTAAACAGTGGCCCCGTCCTCCGGCAGGATGGGTTGCTCTCTCTGTTGATGGTTCATATTCTAGGGATGATGGACGTGCCGCGGCTGGCATGGTGTTGCGTAATGAGGATGGATCAGTGATTTTTGCTGCTTACAGGTACATCTTCAATTGCAATGATGCACTGGAATCAGAGATTCATGCCCTCATGCAAGGAATGGCTCTGGCCATTCAGCACTCGGATAAACCAGTGATTGTCCAATCGGATTCCTCATGTGCTCTAGCCACTATTTTGGGTGACACTTTATCTAGGTCGGTGTATGGTCATTTAGATGCCGAGATTAAGGCACTTCTGGTTGATAGGGAGTTTGTTCCTCTGAAAATTAGTAGAGATCAAAACAGGGTAGCACATCTTTTGGCACATTATAGCCGTACCGAGTGTTGTACTGCGGTATGGTTGAGTTCGAGTCCTCCGTGCTGTGAGGAGCAGCTGGCTCAAGATTGTAACCCTGGTTTTATGGAATAAAACTCTCTTTCACCCTGCAAAAAAAAATGGATGGATAGGTACATGCACATGTATATCTAATGCATCGACCAAGCGTGCACGTCTGCATGCATGGCTATAGAAGTGTCGATGCGGTGCTACTTGTAGTTAGCTTGATGAAGTGGTTCGGCCTGGTGTAGTTCAGCTTGATGCAGTGCAGATCGGTTGGTGCTGCATTCGTTCGGATCGATGATATGGTGAGGGTCGATGCAGGGGCTCGGTGTAGGTCGCTCGGTGCGCTGGTGGCTGATGCCGGCGAAGTGACCAAGTGGTCAGCTTGGAAAGCTATTAACAAAAATATTGCAATCACTGATGCCGGCGAAGTGCCCTCCCGTGATCCGAGACACAGTGGGTCGGTGAAGGTTCGATGCACTGGCTGAGGCCGTGTATGTACGTACGGGACATAGGGCACATGGCTAAAACGCGTGCACCTTCATACCTTGCATCCAGCCGTGCTGGAGTACATGTGCCGCAGGAGCGGCTGCTGTTTGTCGGGGCATGCGTACGTGCGAAGCTGCTGCCGGCGAGCATGCGGGTTGGGGCGCGCGTGCTGGATCATGTAGACGCACGCTGCCGATTGGATGATGTAGATACTGCGGGAGCGTGGAGTCGTACATGCGTACTAGATTGTCGATGGCGTGCGTTGCCGTACGGCCCGTGCCCGTCAATTTTTCAATATAACGCTGAAATTATTCATAAATATATGATGCCAGGAAATATGAATGTTAAATAAGAATTAAGTTACTTGGAATTTAAGAACAACAAACTTAATATTAAATATTTGTTGTAGCACCTATATGTGTGTAGTGTAGTTGTTCGACCAGTCACTAAATTCTTATCCTGCTGGAAGTTTTACTACAACATCATATTAGAGCACCTACAATTGAACTACCCGCTTCAAGCCCTCAATTAACCGTGCTTGCACTCATGCCTCTCACTTTTTTCTCTATACGTCTGTTCACATGCATATGATTGATGAAAACGAAGAAAAAGAAATAAAAGAAAGACTAAATCAGGATGGGTCAAATACTACGTGACGGACTGCCCATACATGTCCGAACACCCTCATATCCTCCCCACATATGGGTTGGACATGAGGGTTGGGCAGACCGAACATATAAAGATAATTTAAGTGATCTAAGAGTACTCATGGTCTAGTTGTGTGCCTTTTTATCTTCTCTCTTCTATCTAGTCTGTCACTGGGCTGTCCACCGGGATATTTAGGGAGGAATTGAGGGTCCAGTTGTATATGCTCTAAATACAATGTACAAGCAGCCTTGGGCAATCTTTCTGAGAGCTGAAATCATAAACACAAATCAACTTGTTTGATCTTGTCTTCTTTTTTGTCTAGTTTGGTTGTGATGGCTGCTCATTGATTTTGCCCGTCATACGCCGCACAGGTTTTTTCATTTTTCGCATTGGCATCTCACTGGCAGTTTATAAATTGATTGTTTGGTATTGGTAAACCATGGTCCATGCTGATGAACATACCCGTCCTATCCTCTTGAGCTGGCAAGTCGTCGTGGGCACCACCGCTCGAGGTTGAGATCAGTAAACCGCTGCGTGACGAGGAGGAAGATATTGCCAATTGGCAAGCCTCCGCTGGTTCCAGCTCGACTCGCCTACCCATCCTCCGGCCATCCTCTCATCTTCCTCTCACCTTCGATCGACATAGAGCAGTGGGACAGGGAGGTGATATGGGGAGGTAGCAGCGTGGAGGCCTAGGAGAACGGGGGCAATCGAGGAAGAGAGGATTCACATTCACCACAAGAGTGCGAACTCTAGCACAGTTTTGAAACCTTGCATACAGGACACCCCAAGTGTAGTTTATGTAATCCCTTCTAAATATCTACTCAATCGATCAAACATGCCTAAACCATTAACCTCTAGATCGAATTATGGTACACTGACCAACTAATTTATTATACAACTTTCTAGAAAAATACTTATAGAACTACAACTTCTGCGTTTGCCCACATCTGAAGATAAGGTATCCCAAGAAACTGCATCAAAGTTGTATCTGAGTTTGCTACGACACTAAGCTGATCAGCTGGATTAATCTGAAGTTGGAAATAACTGCAGGTGAGAAAAAGATGGGAGAAAACTCTACAACAACTTAATTATTATATCTTATAAAAGCATATTGATGTTGACAGAAAGGAACTCCAACGAGGCCCTGTCAAACATAACATGAAGCGTGTACTTTGCCTCTGCAGGTTCTCCCTGTTGTCAGGTTTACATCAGTAACCAAAGACGAATTTCATATGCATATGAACTATTTGTTGGGAAACCTAGTGTCTACATAACAAAAGGTTCCGTTATAGCAGTAGAGTTTCCGATAATACTACCTCTTACTTTCATCATGCAACTCTTCATCATCTAATGTTAATGCTGAAACTTTTAAGTGTCATATGCAGCAAGCGCTTTCATCACTCCAGCTTGATTGAGCAATTGGCAATTGATGTGTCCGTCCTGCAGTTATGATTACACTACTTCCTTCATTTCACACCAGATTTGGTGATGGAAAAGGGGGCGAAGACCTTCTATATAAAACGTCGAAGGTTATTTTGAAACTATAGGCCTCAATGTTCTGATGGCGTGCAG
This sequence comes from Triticum monococcum, assembly GCA_034509565.1. Taxonomy (NCBI): domain Eukaryota; kingdom Viridiplantae; phylum Streptophyta; class Magnoliopsida; order Poales; family Poaceae; genus Triticum; species Triticum monococcum. Next base: position 195,428,320 of record CM067842.1, on the reverse strand, counting down.
GTGGACGCCCAATAAGCAAATAGGTAGAATCTGGTAAATCAAGAGCTCACAATAAAAAGAGGCAAGCTCATGGTGGGAAGCCATTCCCACGAATGGAGGTCATGCACTATAGGTCCAGCTCCAACAGAGCAATTCTTACGAGTGAGCACGAGTGCACGACAGTTCCCGAAATAACAATACTAAGCAACTCACCTGGCTTACATAGATTCATGAGATTCACTCAAAAAAACTAGATGGCGTTGTTTTTAAAGTGGATTTTGAAAAAGCATACGATAAAGTTAAATGGCCTTTCCATCAACAAGCTTTGCGTATGAAAGGATTTGACCCGCCTTGAAGAAACCAGATTGAATCCTTTATACAAAAAGGGAGTGTAGGGATTAAAGTGAATGGCGACATAGGTCACTATTTGCAGACACACAGAGGGTTAAGGCAAGGAGATCCCATGTCACCGATCCTATTCAACATAGTGGTTGATATGCTGACTATTTTAATAGGACAAGCTAAGGATGCGGGGCAGGTAGGTGGCCTTGTTCCGCATCTAGTAGACGGAGGTATTTCCATCCTTCAGTATGCTGATGATACTATCATCTATATGGAGCATGACTTGGCGAAAGCAAGAAACATGAAGCTTCTGTTATGCTTATTTGAACAATTGTCCGGGCTCAAAATTAACTTTCACAAGAGCGAATTGTTTTGTTTTGGAAAAGCTAATGATGACCAGGAGGCTTATAAACAATTGTTCGGATGTGAATTGGGCACCTTACCGTTCACGTATTTAGTTATACCCATTCATCATCGTAAGCTGACTAACAAAGAGTGGAAATGCATCGAGGATCGTTTTGAAAAGAAACTGAGCTGTTGGAAAGGGAAGCTCATGTCATACGGAGGACGATTAATTTTGATTAATTCGGTCCTTACTAGTATGCCTATATTTCTCCTATCCTTTTTCGAGGTCCCGGTGGGTGTCAGGAAAAGGCTAGACTTTTATCGATCTCGATTCTTTTGGCAGAGTGATGAGCTTAAACGAAAGTATAGGCTTGCTACATGGGATATAATCTGTAGGCCGAAGGACCAAGGAGGTCTAGGAATTGAAAATCTGGAAGTCAAAAACATATGTCTCCTTAGCAAGTGGCTATTTAAACTTTCGTCAGAGACGGAGGCTACTTGGGCTCAGATTCTGCATAATAAGTATCTTCAGTCTAAAACCTTGGCCTAGGTGACAGTGAAGCCAACTGACTCACCTTTTTGGAAAGGCTTGATGAGAGTTAAACAAATCTTTTTCAACAAGACAACATTCATAGTCGGAAATGGAGCTAATACGAGGTTCTGGGAGGATACGTGGCTTGGGGAGACTCCCCTTGCACTTCAATATCCTACTCTATACAACGTTGTTCAACATAGAGAAGTCTACGTTGCAACCGTTCTACAATCCACTCCCCTCAATATTAGTTTTCGGAGGACGCTAGTTGGAAATCGTTGGGAGGCCTGGCTTCATCTTGTAAGACGTTTGATGGATGTCCAGCTGTCTCAGCAGCCAGATCAGCTGTAGAAACTTACTAAGAACGGCGTGTTCTCGATCAAATCCATGTATCTAGATGTCATAAACTCTAGCGTCATTCCTTCCTCGAAGCACATTTGGAAAGTAAAGGTGCCTTTGCGAATCAAAGTGTTTATGTGGTTTGTGCATAAACAAGTCATTTTGACTAAGGATAATCTTGCAAAACGCAACTAGGTGGGTTCTGCTAGATGTAGTTTCTGTGACCATAACGAAACGATCAAACACCTCTTTCTTGATTGTCCGCTGGCTAAGATTCTGTGGCGGTCGATTCATATTGCTTTTAATATTAATCCGCCCACCTCGATCAACATGTTATTTGGAACGTGGCTTGATCGGGTTGATTCCGCTATAGCGAGGCACATTCGTGTTGGCGTTTGTGCTTTATTATGAGCAGTCTGGAACTGCAGAAATAATTTTGTTTTTAATAGATCAATGAACATTCACTTTTGGCAGGTTGTCTTCAGGGCCACAGCGTTGATCCCTATGTGGTCGCTACTCACTCCGACGGAGGCCAGGGAGTGTTTGGTTACTACGTCTACCCGATGGGAGATGGTAGCTCGGGATAATTTTCAACCGGTTTGGATGGCGGTCATGTAATAAGATAGGCATGTAGTGCTCCTATTTTATTTGCCAGCCGGTTGTGGCTTCTTGTTTTAGCTCTTATGAGCTTTTGTTTATTTTCACACTTCGAGACTTGAAGACTTGTTGCTGGATTATCTTTTTAATAATTTGAGCCGTATGCATCTTTCTGATGCAGAGGCTGGGGTAAAACCCCTTTTCGAAAAAAACTGGCTTACATAGATGCAAATAAATCGCTGATGAAGGACACATGTCTGCTGCAAAATAAACCTAGATAAGAAATATGGCCTGGCAAACGAGGAGTGAAGGTCAGATGGAAGAGGAAGAAACCAGAGGGCACACACCATATATGAGGGAGCCCAACAAAGTAGACGAAGGGGAGTTAATAAATGGACGTCCACTCAAGCAAGGGAGACGAAACAATTACCTTGCCATGATTCCGACAACAGAGAGTAACTGAAGTGATGAGGGGCTTCACAGCTTCCTCGCATTGATTCATCCGCAAGAGCAAGAGGAGGGGGGTGGCGGCGCTGTTAAGAGGGCTGCTTCGCCAAGGGAGGACAAGACAAGTTGTAGTATATGTAAACTATTATATCTCTACTCTTATATCTACATAATTATAATTCTAATATTCTCCTCAGTCGTGGCAGGAGTGAAGCGGACGATTGCGACTGGATTTGAAGTCTTCTGCTTTTATCGTCTTCTCCGCTTTGCCATCATCACTGCGCCTCTCATGGGTCGGGACCTATGGCGGTGACTGCCTCCCAAAGGCGTTAAGGAGGCGATCAAAGGCCGCTTTCTATTTGGCGCTCCCTACATGTAATTTTCACACAATCACATGGAGCACCTGTGATGCAAACGGCGGGCACTGTTAGGTCAGCTAGCAATGCGCGTGCTGGCCAATCGAGTACGGGGGCCTCGACATTTTGGACTTGCTCCGCTTTGGCATTGCGCTGCGCATGTGATGGTGCTGGCTACTGCGCACAGACTCGTCACATCTTGGGCCCTTGGGGATAGCCGATCTTGCCAGTTCTAGGATGACCACTGGCTGGGCGGCCAATCTATCTTGGATCTCGCGCCGATCATTACCTCCCTAGTTCCTTGGCGGCACTGTAAGATGTGCACCGTGGTGGAAGTGCTGGACCAGTGTGCCTGGATCTGCGATATCCAGGGAGCCCTAACGCCGCTGGCCATGGTTGAGTATGTGGAGCTCTAGCAATGCCTTTGACACATCGTACTCTCTGACGAGCTAGACCGCCTTCGTTGGCTATGGATAGAGAGCGGATCCTACTCCGTGAAGTCGTGCTACTCTGCCCTATTCGCCGGTTCCATTCGCGCGCCTCATTGGGAGCTTCACCTGGTGCTACCCTCAGGCTACCGTACTGTCGCCCAATAACCGGTTTCTTGATTGGTGGCACGCTACTACGTCGGTCGCCCCAGCGGCACACCGGAAGGGCATCTCCTGGCACATCCTCTTGGTCGCCTGGTCCATTTGGAAGAATCAAAACTCCTACATCTTCGACGGAACCACATCTTCCGCCACCCAGCTATTACATGCCATCCAAGAGGAGGCGCGCTACTGGATCAATGCAGGAGGAAAGGGACTGGCCATCTCACACCGTAGGCGCTCTAGGCTAGTATGGGGCTGAGCAAACCCAATTTCTTCCATGGGTGCGTCAGGGTCTGCGTCATCCTTGTGTACGTAGTACTCTAGTGCTCCCGGCCACACTTTCTTGTATCAATACTCTCCTACCTATCAATGAATGATATATAAGCTTTGCGTATTCATGAAAAGAAAACAATCACATAGGACACCTTGCGTACGTTGCTTTTCTGGCCCGCTTCTTCTCAAACAAAACATGATCCTAAATTAAGCCAATCATTGTCAGGGTACGCAGCCACGGGCAGCCCAGCCGGCATCCCCTGGCCCCTCAGAAAAAATTGTGAGCCCTTCCGGCTCATAAGAAGACTCAAGACTTGGGCCGGCTCCCCCCTAGCCGGCTGACTTCTTGGCCGGCTTGGGGGGCGGCCCGCTCCTTTTTACCCCCGCAAAGAAAACTACGGCAGGGCCGGCTATGGAAGGCCGGCTATAGACGGCCGGCTACCGCTGGGCCGGCTTCGATAAAGCAGTCAACGCCGTACCCGCGATGTACGCGTTCACTCTGTGATGATGAAGCGGGGCGTGGCTACAGTGGAGCCTGCCACCCCCAAAACCCGGAGCACGCCTGGTACAGCACGTCGTGCGGGCAGCCGCGGCCCGCCCGGCGCGGCACTGTAGCCACGGTGGCTTTGACGCCGTCCATGACGGGCCACCAGCGTGGCCCCCGAGGCGGTGGGCCCCTTCGGGCAGAGAGATGTCGAAGGCCGCCACACCCCCTCTCAAGCCGGCAAGACAGAGGGCCGGCTTGGCGTAGCCGGCCTGCTGCCTTCCTCGAAGGAGACGCCCACTAAGGAGACAAGGTGCGGCGGGGCTACAGTAATCGCCCGCCAGGGCGGCGTTGCTGTAGCCACGCTTACCCCGACCAAGCCTGCGCCAACTAACACGGAGCAACAGTAACCAGCCGCCGACCAGGCCCTGGCCCGTGGGGCCGGCCTGTCGACCCAGGAGCCGGCAGTCGGCGGGACCCACCAGCCGGCGGGCCCCAGAAGCCGGCGGAGAAGCCGGCGAACATAGCCACAGACAGCTGGGCCCAGTGCCCAGTCGGATTACCATTGTACCCCCGCGGGGTAGGCCTATATAAACCCCCCGGTGCACCCATGCAAAGGGTTGGACTCTCTCTCTAGACTTAGACGCGTACAAGGAGAAGAAGCAAGCTGAGCTAAGCCCTTCCTCCTCCTTCCACCCAAAACAGCTCAAGGAGCATTGTAGCCACCTGTGAACTTAGTAACCATGCGGAGCCCCCGCAGAGCAGCAGTAGGGGTGTTATCTCCCCGGAGAGCCCTGAAGCTGGGTAAGATTCGCCGGCGTGCATGCCTACGCCTCATCCCGTTTCCAGGCACCGGCGACGTTCTTTTGGCCCCCGCAATGATAAGCCACCCGTTGGCATATGTCGATCCTACCACCCGACATTTGGCGCCCACCGTGGGGCCAGGTGCACCGTCGTCCGGAGACTTGTTCTAGACGGGAACCCTTTTCCTCCCTCGCGGGCGCAGCCAGCCTGGCTCGCCCGATGGCGCATGCCGTGACGCGCTGCACGGCGTCGCCGACGTCTGCGCGGCTAGCGGCCTCGCCAGCCTCTTCGACAATGCCCGCCTCTCCGACGAGCTCGCCGCCAATGCGGGCGCATGTCACCTCGCCAACCTCCTCAGCCAGCTCCACGTCTCCGGCGAGCCCGCTGCGGACTTGGAGTCGGTTGGCTCCACCGACCCGATGCCCGTCGATTCCGACGCGGTATCCTACGACACCTTCCCCACCAACGTCACGGTCTACAACGACCCGCTCCCTCCGGCTGGCGATCGCGATTCTGACGCCCCCGAGGTGATGGTTATCGGCCTCGACGGCCCGACCGACGAGGGCGCCCGCGACTCCCCGCGCGCGGCAGCCCAAGACTTGTCCGTCCCCCTTCCGGCTGACGCCAGCGACGAAGTTCTGGAGGCACGCCGCCTCGCTCTCCTCGCGGAGGGCCGGCGGCTGGCCTCCGTAAGACGCCTCACCGAGGCCTACCAGCGCGAAGCTGATCGCGCCGCCTTCGGCACGCCGGCTCCGGCTGGACCTAGCCGGGCCGGCGCCGTCAGGCAACGCGGCGCCGTCATCGCCGACACGCTCGGCGTGGATCGCCCGGTCTATGCCACCCCGCTCGAGAGCCTGCGCGCCGCCCAGGCGGCCGTCGACGAGCTAGACGGCTTGGAAGCCGAAGATCTCCCCCATATGACGCGGCGCATCCAGCAGCTGATCGACGCGGCCGCACGATGGCACGAGGCCGACGCCTGCGCGGGGAGCCCGCCCCCGCGCCGCGAACACGGCGCGACCTCCCGGTCGCCGACTACCAGCTACACCCGCGCGCGGCGCGAGAAAGAGCCGGCTCCCAGCCGAAGCCGGACCCAAGTCTCCATCGAGCGAGACGCGGACGGCCGCCCCCGAGCCATGGAATGGCGGGGCACCCCGCCTCCGCCTCGAACCCGCAGAGAAAGATATTCTACCCCGCCTCCCGTGGCTCACCCGACTCTCAGCGGCCGGCTTGGTCGCCGGGAGGGAATCGGCGAAAACGACGCCCGCCACCGGATCGACCGTCTGGCCCGATCTCTGGCGCTGGAAGAAGAGGATGATGTCGGTCCGCCTTGCTTCGGCCCCCGCATCCGCGACGAGCCCTTCCCCAAAGGGTTCTCGCTCCCAAGAGACACGCCTAAGTACAACGGCTCGGTGAAGCCGGAAGACTGGCTGACCGACTACTCCACGGCCGTCAGCATCGCCAATGGCAACCGGCGCGTTGCCGTAAAATACGTGCCCCTCATGCTGCAGGGCACGGCGCGGACGTGGCTTAACAGCCTTAAGCCGCTCAGCATCAACAGCTGGGTAGACTTCACTGAAGCCTTCGTTCGCAACTTCACCAGCACCTACAAGCGGGCCCCCAAGCCCAGACAGCTCTCCCTGTGTGTACAGGGCCCAGCCGAGTCCACTCGCGACTACCTGACGCGCTGGGCCGAGCTCCGCAACTCCTGTGAGGGGGTGCACGAGGTGCAAGCCATCGAATACTTCACCGCCGGGTGCCGAGAGGGCACCCTCCTCTAGCACAAGCTTCTCTGCGATGAGCCGACTACCCTCGACGAGCTCCTAAACATCGCCGACAAGTACGCCACCGCCGACTCCTCGATGAAGACCGAGCTCCGGGTGGACGCATCCGGAAAGGTACTCAATCCGGCACCCAAAGCGCCGGCTGGAGACGGCGGCCGACGCCAACACCAGAATGATCAAAAACGCAAGGGCCCTGCGCCGCCTCCCGCCAGCCGGCAGGTGGCTACGGTCGAAGATGCGTCGCCTGAAGGGCGGCCTGCGCCCAAGAAGCCAAAGGGTGGCCGGCCGGCTTGGCAGCCGGCCTTCTCCTACGAGCAAACCCTTGATGCCCCGTGCAAATTCCATAGCGGCGCGAAGCCGTCCAACCACACGACCCGCAAATGCAACTGGCTCGCCCGAATCTCGAAGGGCGAAGGGCTCACACCGACTCCGTCTGCCGGCCCGCCGCCGCCGGCTCCGCCGCCCAAAGCCGCCCGGCCCGCGGTCGACGCCGTGCAGGACGAGTTCCCCGACGAGCAAGCGTCTTATGTCATCTTCACGAGCCAGCCCGAAGACCGGCGCAGCAGGCGCCGAGAGCAACAGGAGGTCAACATGGCCGCTACCAGCCCAGCCGGCCACATGCACTGGTCGGAGAAACCCATCAGCTGGAGCCGGGCCGACCACCCGGAGGTGATGCCCTCCCCCGGGTCCTACGCATTGGTCCTGGAGGCCACCCTCGCTACTGATACGCGCGCCGCACGCTTCTCCCGCGTGCTGATCGACGACGGAAGCAGCATCAACATCCTGTACCACGACACCATGGAGAAGCTGGGCGTCAAGGCCAAACAACTTGCGCCGACTCGAACGGTGTTCCACGGCATCGTGCCCGGACTGTCCTGCGCCCCCGTCGGCAAGCTCAAGATCGATGTACTCTTTGGGGGCAAGGATCATTTTCGCCGAGAAGCAATCTGGTTCGAGGTGGTGGACCTGGATAGCCCATATCATGCCTTGCTTGGCCGACCCGCCTTGGCCAAGTTCATGGCGGTCCCCCACTATGCTTACCTCAAGATGAAGATACCAAGCTCTAAGGGCGTCATCACCATCGCCGGCGACTACAAGAAGTCCGCCGACTGCGCCGCGGCCAGCAGCCGGCTGGCCGAATCCCTTGTGATCGCGGCCGAGAGGAAGACGCTGGACCGGGTCGTGGCCCTGGCCAGCAAGCAGTTAAACCAACCCGCCGACTCCAAGGAGTATGATGCCCAAGGATCTTTCCAGCCGGCCAAGGAGACCAAGAAGATACAGCTCGACCCCGAGCACCCCGAGAGGTTCGCCGTCATTGGGGCGAGCCTAGATAGCAAATAGGAAGGCGAGCTCGCCGATTTCCTCCGTGAGAATCGGGATATCTTTGCATGGTCCCCCAAAGACATGCCGGGTGTTCCGAAGGATTTCGCCGAGCACAAATTGCACGTGCGGGAGGATGCCAAACCAGTCAAACAGCCCCTCCGCCGACTGTCAGAAGAGAAGAGAAGGATCGTAGGGGAGGAGATAGCCCGGCTCCTTGCAGCCGGCTTCATCATGGAAGTTTTCTTCCCCGAATGGCTCGCGAACCCAGTTCTCGTGCTGAAGAAGAATAACAAGTGGCGCATGTGTATAGATTACACGAGCCTCAACAAAGCCTGCCCAAAGGATCCCTTCGCCCTGCCCAGGATCGATCAAGTAATAGACTCCACAACCGGATGCGAGCTGTTGAGCTTTTTGGACGCCTACTCGGGATACCACCAGATCAAGCTGAACCCGGATGACCAGCTGAAAACCGCCTTCATCACGCCGTTTGGGGCCTTCTGCTACCTGACCATGACGTTCGGCCTGAGGAATGCCGGCGCCACGTTTCAGCGTTGCATGCAGAAGTGCCTCCTCACGCAGCTCGGCAAGAACGCCCACGTTTACGTGGATGATGTTGTGGTGAAGACGGAGAAGCGTGGCACCCTGCTGGAAGACTTGAAGGAAACATTCGAGAACCTACGCCGGTTCCGAATCAAGCTCAACCCAGAGAAATGCGTGTTCGGAGTGCCAGCCGGCCAGCTCCTAGGCTTCCTAGTCTCTGAACGCGGCATAGAGTGCAACCCTGTGAAGATCAAAGCCATCGAGAGGATGGCGGTCCCAACCAAGCTCAGAGAGATCCAGAAGTTCACCGGGTGCCTGGCCTCCCTTAACTGCTTCATCAGCCGGCTCGGAGAAAAGGCTCTCCCCCTCTACTGCCTCATGAAGAAGAGCACTCACTTCGAGTGGAACGACCAGGCCGACCAAGCTTTCCACGAGCTGAAGAAAATGCTGTCCACGCCGCCTGTCTTGGCGGCACCGACTGAGAAGGAGCCCATGCTCCTATATATTGCCGCCACCAGCCGGGTGGTCAGCACCGTCATTGTGGTCGAACGCCCCGAAGAAGGCCGCGCCCAGCCGGTGCAGAGACCGGTCTATTACCTGAGCGAGGTGCTGTCCACCTCAAAACAAAATTACCCGCACTATCAGAAGATGTGCTACGGCGTGTACTTAGCCGCCAAGAAGCTGAAGCCGTACTTTCAAGAGCACCCCATCACGGTCGTATGCACTGCCCCGCTTGCCGACATCATAGGCAGCCGGGACGCATCCGGCCGGGTGGCCAAATGGGCCATCGAGCTGGCCGCCTACACCATCTTCTACCAATCCCGCACCGCCATCAAGACGCAAGCGTTGGCCGACTTCCTCGTCGACTGGGCCGAGACCCAGTACTTACCGCCGGCGCCCGACTCCACCCATTGGCGCATGCACTTTGACGGATCAAAGATGCGCACCGGCTTGGGAGCCGGCGTCGTCCTGACTTCTCCAAAGGGCGACAAGCTCAAATACACGCTGCAGATCCACTTCGCCGCCTCCAACAACGTCGCCGAGTACGAGGCACTCATACACGGGCTCCGGCTGGCCAAGGAGCTTGGTATTCGCCGGATCCTGTGCTATGGCGACTCGGATTTGGTGGTGCGGCAGTCTTTTGGCGATTGGGACGCCAAGGACGCAAACATGGCGAGCTACCGTTTCCTGGTACAGCAAATCAGCGGATACTTCGACGGATGTGAGTTCCTTCACGTGCCGCGGGCCGACAACGAGCCGGCGGACGCCCTGGCTCGAATAGGATCCACACGGCAAGCAATACCAGCCGGCGTCGCCCTGCAGCGCCTCCTCAAGCCTTCAATCAGGCCGTCTCCGGAGTCCGATTCCATTTTCGTGCCGCCTAATCCCGAGGGGGCTGGGTCCGGCTCGAAGAATCAAGCAGCCGGCCCGGGGACTTCAATATTCGGCTCAGGAACTGCCGCACCCGGCCCGGGGACTGCAGCAGCCGGCCCGGGGGCTGCAGTGGCCGGCCCGGGGACTTCTTCAGCACAGGAAGCGGCGGCCGACTCCAGCGCTGCACTACCCAACCCACCCACCCTGGTGGCTCTGGCCACATTGGTGGCCGAGGAGGTCATCGCCCCATCATGGGCCCAAGCCATCCGCAACTTTCTGGTGAACCATGACCTGCCGGCTGACAAAAACGAAGCAAGACAAGTCCAGCGCCGGGCTGGAGCATACACCATCGTCAACAGAGAGCTTGTCAAGCGTAGTGCCACCGGAGTCTTGCAGCGATGCGTCGAGCAGGAGAAGGGCATCGCGATCCTCAGGGATATACACCAAGGAGAATGCGGCCATCACGCCGCATCAAGGTCACTGGTCGCCAAAGCTTTCCGCCACGGTTTCTTCTGGCCGACTGCTTTGGACGACGCCAAAGAGCTAGTCAAACACTGCAAAGGCTGCCAGCTTTTCAGCTCGCAGCAACACATGCCGGCTTCGGCACTCAAGACCATTCCCATCACCTGGCCCTTTGCCGTCTGGGGGTTGGATATGGTGGGATCATTTAAGACGGCGCGCGGCGGCATGACTCATTTGCTCGTCGCCGTTGACAAATTCACCAAGTGGATCGAGGCGAAGCCGATCAAGAAGCTAAATGGGCCGACTGCAGTGACGTTCATTGCAGATATAACAACCCGGTACGGCGTACCGCACAGCATCATCACCGACAACGGCACGAATTTTGCCAAAGGTGCCCTGGCACGGTTCTGCGCTGCGCAAGGTATCCGGCTGGACCTTGCGTCAGTCGCCCACCCACAGTCAAACGGCCAAGTGGAGCGAGCAAACGGCCTCATTCTGTCCGGCATCAAGCCTCGACTGGTCGTACCCCTGGAGCGTTCAGCCGGCTGCTGGCTCGATGAGCTGCCGGCTGTCCTATGGAGTCTGCGCACTACTCCGAACAGATCAACCGGCTTCACTCCCTTCTTCCTTGTATATGGTGCCGAGGCGGTCATCCCAACAGACATCGAGTTCGACTCACCTCGGGTAACCATGTACACGGAAGCGGAAGCCAAAGAAGCACGAGAAGACGGCGTCGACCTGCTGGAAGAGGCCCGGCTGTTAGCCCTCAGCCGGTCCGCCATCTACCAGCAGGGTCTGCGCCGCTACCATAGCCGGAGGGTCCGCCCAAGATCCTTCCAGGAGGGCGACCTTGTGCTCCGGCTGATCCAGCGAACAGCCGGCCAGCACAAGCTCGCAGCCCCCTGGGAAGGCCCCTTCATCATCAGCAGAGCCTTGGGCAACGACGCCTACTACCTCATCGACGCGCAGAAGCCGAAGGCACGCAAGAGAGACGACTCCGGCAAGGAGTCGGAGCGACCATGGAACGCAAATCTCCTTCGGAAGTTTTACAGTTAAAACGCAGTATGTGTTATGCCCACTTTTGTATTTAGTATGAACAGTAGGCTCCCCGAGAAAGACTCGGGGACTGCCACCCTTTACCTTATGAATGAAAGTTATCATGCGCATGATTTTACCTCTTCATTTATTCCGTCCGGTACCGGGTCCGACGAGTCGGCCCGGGGACTGGCCGGCTAGAGTTATATTCAGAGCCCTACCCGCAGTCAGACAAGTAATGCGCCGACACCCAGGCTTGGCTCTTGCCGAAATCGCAGCTCGAAGAACCGACTGCCCGACTGGCAGGAGCCACCAGCCGGAAAGGGTGCGCACATGAAAAACGGCTAGGGACCAAACAGGCTCGCATATATAGCAAAGGCCGGTTTGCTGCCGCCCGCCGACCGACTACCAGAGTAGCCGGCCGGCCGGCTTACATCCAGTCTACTTCAAATCCAAGAAAACTCAAGTACTTGCCTTCCCAAAGAGGGAAGGCGGCAAAGGAAAGAGCCTAAGGACAAAAAGTACACTTGGATGAACGCCAAAACATGCATATATTAATATATTACACAAAAAATCTCTAGAGAGGTCGACATTCAGCATTGTTCGATATACACCCAGTGGGTGGAATTGCAGAAACTTAAACTTGTCCAAAAAGAAAGACAGGGACGAAACGAAAGGCAGCTCAAGCCGGCAGGGCCGCAGACGAGCTGGATTAGGCGGCGGAGGTAGTTGCGCCGGCTGAAGGAGCGGCCGACTGACGAACCTCGGCTTGATCATCGCCTCCGGCAGAGGGCGCGCTCCTGCGCGGCTCGTTGCTAGAGGCACGGTCGGCTGGGCGACGGTCGGCTGCCCCACCAGTCGGCTCGGCGTCTTCGCTGTCCTCCTCCTCGTTGTCTTCGCCCTCGTCGCTAGAGGCGATCTCTTCCGCCGAGTCTTCGCCGTCCGCCGGGTTCAGCCCGAACCATTCCTCCGGCTGGGCAGCGCCATCGTCGTTAAGCTCCGGCGTGAAGACGCTGGTGTCAGTGCACTCGGCGATCGTCGAGGCGCGCTGCGCGATCGCCGGCCGCACCTCCTCCAGTTCGGCGTCGGCTTCCGACCGCCACGTCCGCAGCTGGTCCAGGCTCAGCCCTGGGTACCACGCGCGGACGAACTCCAGCGCGCGCCCGGCTCCAAGACGGGCCGCGGACGCCTTCCAGGCCTCGAAGCGGCCGACTGCGACCTCGAGCCAGTCGGCCGTCCGGCTTGGGGTCCGGGGAATTGCCTGGCCGGGCCAGAGCGCGGCCAGCATCGTCGCCCCGGCGCGCTGGAGTCGACGGAGCAACCGGTGGGCCGGCTGCAGCCGCGCCTGGACGGCGATAAGCTGCTCCGACAATGTTCGGTTCGCATCCGGCGGAATCACGACCCCGGCTTGACGACGCTCCTCGCGGTAGGCTTCGATGGCTTGGGCAGCTAGGACAGACTGGCCGGGGAAGTACTCTGCGCAAGACAGCAAACACAAGTCAAAACAAAACCATAGGCAGCCGGCGATTGGAAGAAGAGCGAGGAAGACAGCCTACCGTCAATAAGATCCTCGACCCGGCCGAAGCCTTCTTCCAGTGCCCGCCGCGTCTCGGCCCAGCTCGCCTCCCTGGCCCCGAACTCCGCCCTTAGGGTAGCCTCGTCGTCCTGCGCTTTTTGCAGGGCCGCCTTGTGGCTCCTCTCCTGGTCGGCCAGTTTCGTTGCCAGGCGGTCGCGCTCTTGAGCCAGATCAGCGTACTCGGCGTCCTTGGCACGAAGAGCGGCCTGCACCACGCTGAGTTCCCTCCGCAAGTCGGCGTTGGCCTCTGCTCGAGCAAAAAATAAAGAGAAAAATCAGCAAAGGGAAAGTCGTCAAGAAAGATCCGACCCGACTGCACTGCAGTCGGCCCGGATCTCGGGGACTACACCCAGTGGGTGTGCTGTCGCGCCCCCATGAGAAGTTAACCACGACAAGACACTTACGCCGGCTGCTGGCGAGGTCCTCGGTCCTCCGGCTTAGCTCCTGAGCCTGGGAGTTGAAGGCGGCCGCGCGAGAGTTGTGATAATCCTGAAGATCAGAAAAAACAGTCAGCATAGTCGTCTAGTAAGATCCGACCCGACTGAGCTGCAGTCGGCCCGGATCTCGGGGACTACACCCAGTGGGTGCGCCAGCGCGCCCCCACGGAAAAAACTCAAAGGACCAGAGCGGTCAAGGAGCGAAGACTTACCCGGATTGTAGACCGCGTCGACAGAAACTCCTGAGTGAATTGCCTCAGGAGGCCGGCCTGCACCTGCAACCGGCTCCGAACCCCTTGGGCCGCGACGTTCAGCTCGCCGCTCCCTCCGCTGGGAGTCCACCCGGACGTGGCGGAGCTGGCCGCCTCCAGGGCATCCGCCGTCCGCTCGGCTCCCGCGGCTCGGCGCGTGTCCGGCGGGGCCGTGCCCCCTCCGGCGGGCCGGTCCGCCGCCGGCTCGATCTCGAGGCCGGCTCCGGCCTCGGGTGTGGCCCGGGCCGGCTCCTCCGGCACCGCCGACGATCGGCCGCCTTCGCCTGCTCCAGCTAGCGCTGCCGGCGGCGTCCTCTCGGCGGATCCCTCGACGGCCTCGCCCCTCTGCACCGGCGGCTGCTCGGGAATAATCTCCTCCGCCGTGGGCAGAGGGACGTCCGGATCCAAGGTCTGGAGGGGGATGGCGAGCAGCGGAGTCTGGCTGCGCACGCTTTCCACCTCCGCCTCCACGGCCGCCCGCTCCGATGGAGCCTCAGCCGCTGCGCTCGCCCGCCCTGGCGCCGTTTGGGCGGCCTCTCGCTCCGCCGTCGCCCGCTCGGCCGCCTCCATCTCCCGGCGTGCCTCGCGTGCGTTGCGCTGCGTGGCTGCGTCAAGTTCGGCGCGGGGGTCCACTCGGCGGGACCTTGAAGAGGCGGCACTCGGCCCGACCACGGAGCCGGCTGGGCCCCTCTCGAGGGAGAGCGGCGCCCTGCTCAGGAAATCAGAAAACATTCAAGGAAAGAAAACTTCAGAATAACAAGCACGCAGGCGGCTACTAGACTTACGCGAAAACTGACGGGGGTTTCTTCACCGCCTTCCAAAAGCGGGCTGCCTTCGCCGCCGCCTCCTCGCGCTTCGTGGCCGCGGCGGAGGCCTTCGGTTTCTTCGGCCGGCTCCCGAAGAGCGGGAGCGCGGCCCGGCGTTTTCCCTTCCCGCCGCCGGCAGTCGACATGGCGGACGAGCTCGCGCCGCGGCAGTCGGTTGCCGACTGGCGGCGAGGGAGTTCTCCGGCTTCGAAGTCGTCCGGCCAGTCGTCGAAGCTGGCCGAGAGCCCGGTGCCGCCAAGCTCGACGGCACCCCCCGTGGCGGCGTCCTCCATGGCGACGGCGGAGAGATCCGGGTCGTCAGGGTCATCCTCCGTGCGATCCGGGGCGTACTCGCGGTCGACTCCGGCTGCCCCGGCCGGCAGCGGGAGGAGAGGATTCTGATAAAGGAAAAGAGAAAAGGGGTCGCCTGGTCAGAGGCCGGCTATCCCAAGCCGGCAGACGGCGAGGGGAAAGGCTTACCACAGGCGGAGGCTGGGCGCGGGAGTACGGCGCCTTGCCGAACTGCCACTCGTCGGTGAGCTTCAAGTTGGCGACGTAGTTCGCCATCAGAGCCACCTCGGCGTGCGGCATCTCCCAGGTTCTCAGCCGGCTGGGATCGAACCGGCCGCTCATCTGGCACATCAGGTGCGGCCGGCTTTGGAGAGGCAAGATCCGGCGCTCGACGAAGGCGGTTACCAAGTCGGACGCAAGCAGACCCTCCGATTGGATCATCACCCGAAGCCGGGAGATGGAAGCGTTCCCCGCTGGAGAAAGGGACTTCGACCGGTAGCCCCAGGTCCGCCGCTTCCCAGTCGGCGGGCCGGCTACGTAAGCCGGCAGGTTGACGTAGTCGCCGTGCCGGGCGACGTTCTTGACGTAGAAGTAAGACTTTTGCCACAGCTTGACCGACTGGATCAGAGGAATGTGGGGGAAGGGGTTGTCGTCGCTGGCCCTCTTCATCGCGATGAAGGCGCCGCAGGGAGCCGGCACGCCGGCGGAGACGGTGCCGAGCTTGTTCTGGAACAGTTCGGCCCAGAGCTCCAGCGTCGGCAGCACCCCCAAGTACCCTTCGCAGAGCGTGACGAAGGCCGAGAGTTGGAGCACCGCGTTGGGCGTGACGTGATGCGGTTGAAGATTGTAGAACTCGAGGAACGATCGCATGAAACTACTCGCCGGAAAGCCGAAGCCCCGGAGGAAGTGCGCGCGGAAGACGACGCGCTCGCCTTCCTCCGGCGCCGGCGAGACCTCCTTCGCGGGCGCTAGGCGCACCTGCACGAGGTCGGCGGAGGGCAGACGCCGGGTCTGGCGGAGGAACTCGATGTGCTCGTCGTGGACGTTGGACCCGTCCCACGAGCTCGACAAGGCCAGCGACATGGCGACGTGGGAGGGCTACGGCGCGAAGCAGTGTCGAGCAAGAAGAAGAGCAGGAAGAAGAAGAGCAGGAAGAAGAAGAGCGGGGGGGATGGGGAGCGAGCGGGCCCGTGCCTCTCCCCCTCCCCTCTTACTTGTAGGCGCGTGCGCCGGAGACGAGGAGGCGCGGCGTGGGGGGTCGTGGGGATCAATCGTGCACATCTCCCCCACGCTCGCGTCATTTACGCGCCTTGATGGCGCAGGGTAACGGCCGCGGGGAGGCGAGTGGCCCCCTCGGGCCATAGAAGATCTGCGCCCGGGCCGAGGCCGGGGAGTGGCGGGCCCAGGCCTGCGGCGGCGTCCCGTCGCGCGCGTGCGACGGCAGGATTTCCCTGCCACGTGGCTCGTCGTGGGGCCCGCGGCCGGCCCGCGGGTCAACCACGGTCGCCCTAATAAAGAAAAGTGTTCCGAGGCCGGCGGCGACAACGCAGTTGGCCCTGCACGGTATGAAGCCGGCCTAGCTTCCCGTCCGTTCATCTGCCGCGAAGCTCGCCCGCCTTCGGGGACTACTGTCGGGGTACGCAGCCACGGGCAGCCCAGCCGGCATCCCCTGGCCCCTCAGAAAAAATTGTGAGCCCTTCCGGCTCATAAGAAGACTCAAGACTTGGGCCGGCTCCCCCCTAGCCGGCTGACTTCCTGGCCGGCTTGGGGGGCGGCCCGCTCCTTTTTACCCCCGCAAAGAAAACTACGGCAGGGCCGGCTATGGAAGGCCGGCTATAGACGGCCGGCTACCGCTGGGCCGGCTCCGATAAAGCAGTCAACGCCGTACCCGTGATGTACGCGTCCACTCTGTGATGATGAAGCGGGGCGTGGCTACAGTGGAGCCTGCCACCCCCAAAACCCGGAGCACGCCTGGTACAGCGCGTCGTGCGGGCAGCCGCGGCCCGCCCGGCGCGGCACTGTAGCCACGGTGGCTTTGACGCCGTCCATGACGGGCCACCAGCGTGGCCCCCGAGGCGGTGGGCCCCTTCGGGCAGAGAGATGCCGAAGGCCGCCACACCCCCTCTCAAGCCGACAAGACAGAGGGCCGACTTGGCGTAGCCGGCCTGCCGCCTTCCTCGAAGGAGACGCCCAGTAAGGAGACAAGGTGCGGCGGGGCTACAGTAATCGCCCGCCAGGGCGGCGTTGCTGTAGCCACGCTTACCCCGACCAAGCCTGCGCCAACTAACACGGATCAACAGTAACCAGCCGCCGACCAGGCCCTGGCCCATGGGGCCGGCCTGTTGACCCAGGAGCCGGCAGTCGGCGGGACCCACCAGCCGGCGGGCCCCAGAAGCCGGCGGAGAAGCCGGCGAACATAGCCACAGACAGCTGGGCCCAGTGCCCAGTCGGATTACCATTGTACCCCCGGGGGGTAGGCCTATATAAACCCCCCGGTGCACCCATGCAAAGGGTTGGACTCTCTCTCTAGACTTAGACGCGTACAAGGAGAAGAAGCAAGCTGAGCTAAGCCCTTCCTCCTCCTTCCACCCAAAACAGCTCAAGGAGCATTGTAGCCACCTGTGAACTTAGTAACCATGCGGAGCCCCCGCAGAGCAGCAGTAGGGGTGTTATCTCCCCGGAGAGCCCTGAAGCTGGGTAAGATTCGCCGGCGTGCATGCCTACGCCTCATCCCGTTTCCAGGCACCGGCGACGTTCTTTTGGCCCCCGCAATGATAAGCCACCCGTTGGCATATGTCGATCCTACCACCCGACAATCATGTTTGACAAAATAGGATTCTATTTGGCATTCGGCTTCTCTTTTTCACCTATAATCACTATTGTCATTTCAAGTAATTTGGCATCGCTTAAAGTCAAACAGTATAAAATTGTATATAGTTCCAGCTTGTGATATTAATTTGTTATAGTATAGAAACATGAGCATCACCGAGCTTGTGTTGCTAATTTGCCACACTACAGCACAACCAATGTAGTTTCATGACACCGATTAGCAAAGAGAATCACTCATCTGCTATGATTTTCAAATAGCAACAATAATGTATGTTCAAAGAAAAAAAAGGCACAGATGCAACTCTATTCCTACCATGGACACCTAGCTGTATAAGTCACCACATGTGAAAAGGGAGGAGGAAGAGCAACAATTCAGAAACATGAATGAGTAAATAGAAGTTTTGTCCAATGTATGATTAATTAGGAGTGGCGGGCAACGAAAAGCTAATGACTTTGGTTGGAGAATCGTCCAAAAAATGTGATATTCCAAATCGCAGCTTTTGATTCATCACTATGTAACTAATACATCTATCACTATTGATAATAACTAATACTTAATCATCCATTACAATCCATCTAATAGACCGATTGGGAAAATTGTTTACTCAATACCAAATAAGGCAAGCCAAAGTATAACAAGAAGTTAGGTACAGGTGTAGTCTCTGAAAAAAAGTGGTTAGATATAAAGTGATCATCCCATGGCTTTCATACAATTCCTTCATATTGAATGACTACATGACCCTTGCATTTGAACAAGGCACCAAAATCAAATCACATTTGATTGCAGGCATATACAGTCAGTTCCTTTGGGAACATCATCATTTTCCCTCTGGCCTATTGAGAAACTCAAATAAAAATTATGTGCATAATTTCAACAATGGGACTTCAACAACAAAGATGAAGGTCTATTTCACAAAAATACCATGTGTCAATTGTCTGATTGTCGTATACTTCTTGATATTGTTTAACTGTGCTAAGAAGAAACAATATGATTTGGCAATATACTTTTTCAATATGCTAAGAAGAAACAGTATAAATGCTAATGCGGCGGCGGTGTAGGTGCGTGCGCAGGCAGCAAGTGCAGCTCACGCGTGTCCCGGACGGGGCGGCACACGGTCCAGCGGGTGCAAGGCCTAGGCTGTGAGGCCTAGAGAGCTGGACGTGCTCGTGGACAGGTAGAAGGCTGGTTCGTGAGATTTGTTAAAAGGAAAAAAAAGGCGTCAGATATCTGTGTGTGTATATTTTCCATCGGAAGTAAAGAAAAGGCGTCAGATATCTGTGTGTGGACAGAGAAGCTTTGGGGCTGCATGTGAGCAAGGGTGAACGGGATTTTTTTATCTTGTCCACACGGGAAGGCTACTAGAGGGATTCTTCAGTTATCTCTATTTGCTTGGTACATGTACATGTATGTACATGTACGGGATGGTAGAAGTGCACAGTACAGAAAATAAAGGCGTGGGCGCAGGTTCATGGAAGATGGCGTGTGCGGCAAGGGCGACGTGTGTATAAGGCATGTCGAGCCTGGAGCGCGCCGTGAGGGATTATGCACACACAGGGCGTCAGGCAATGCACGGAGATGTGCGGGTGGACACGACGCAGGGTGAAGTATGGTTGCAGTCGGATAATTTTGGCCGGGTCGGACTAGACTGTCTGACGGATCGACGGGGATGTCAGTCAAAGCAGAAGACGCCGGTGATTTCAGCGACGACGACATAGGAGCATGATGCTGATGGTGGCCAACTTCTGGGGCGTGGAAATACGTGGTGCAGGCCTGAGGGCTTGTGCAACTTCGATAGACTTTGGCACGGGGTTGATTCAAGATGGTGCACACATGAGAGAGTTTGAAGTCGACAAGGCGCGGGGTAGCAAGGCACAACTACATGAAGTCATGTTGAAGGTGGAGTTGGAGTCTGATGGATGAGTACACTCTGTGCTGATGGAGGGGCTACGGCGTAAATGCATGGACAGTCGAAGCATATTTCAGTGGGATAGCGAGAGACACGTGGATTAGACTGGGGCCTAGTGGTCTGATGGAGACGTGATACTCGGCATCGGTCGGTGATGATCGGTGGTTCTCTGTAGTGGGGGTTTGAATGGTGTGGGTTCGCGACCTTGGGAGACTCGCCCAGGACAACAGAGGCTCGACGCAGTGATAGCGGCGAGGGTGCAGTAAGCACGGTATACAGCGACAGACCAAGACACTAATGGTGAGACATGTGGTCAGACAAAGTGTGCAGGGGTGTTGAAGCGGTGTTGATGAATATCAGATTCAAGTTGGTGACTGGGTCTACGGTGCTAGTTGATGGACAAGAGTTGACCGTGGAGAATCTAAGAAAGTGGCGGAAAGTCTGGAATTGTCAAAAGTCGAGAGAGTACATGGCCGTATATTCTGTGGTGTTCAGTGCACATGACAAAGTGCGGATGACAAATACAGAAGGAGGCGGAGTGCTATAGCTGTGGGCATGCCAGAGACTATCCAAAAGAAGGGTGAGACAACTGCGAATTTGACTCAGGGTGACATAGGCTGACGGTGAAATTCCTTCAAGTTTCAAACAGTCGGTCAAGAAAGGAGTGGTGACGTTGAGTTCAGGTAACTCTTATATGTGGCGTCCAATATGTGAGTTGTTCACTTTCATGCAGACAATCATCGGTGTGGATGGCGTTGAACGGATTCTCCGAAAGTTGGGAGCACAAAATAGAGTAATGAGGATCTTAATTTTGCTCTAGTGTTGACTGTGAAGAAGACGAGAAGGGGCTACAGTTGCAGGTGGAGTCACATGGAGTCTGGGAGTAGTAGCGGTGCTCATGGCGTATCTCAAGTCCAATGTACATGGAGGTTCGAAGCATGGATGAATCGAAGGTGGTGAAGAATATTAGCCAAGGTAGAGTTTGTTAGAGTTGTGTCGAATATTATTGTGCAAGGTAGGTTACACATGGACTTGGTTTTGGACTATGTGTAAACAAGGTAGGAGTTGTATCCTAATAGGACACTTGTATCCTACGCCTCTCATATATATCGGGGGTAGACACACGATGTAACCTATGCCAACATAATAGCACGGGCACGCGGAAGAGCCGGCGGCGTGTGCCGGCGCCCGGGCAACCGGGGTGCGGTATTGTGACGGCGGCACGGGGAGGAGCGCTCGTAGTCAGGCCCCGGGATGTAGTTATATCGGTGAACCTCGTTAACAAATCTCAGTGTTATGCTTATGTGATTGCTTGATCCTCGGTAGATCGACGGAGCGCCTCGGATTTATTTTGACAAGAGCACCAACTCGGGGTCATAGTCTAGCCTTTGCCGAGAAGACCTAATATGATTGCTTTTATTCAGACTAACCAAAGACAACTAAAATGCCTAACTATCCTTATAAACATACTAGGATTCAAAATTTAATTTGCAGTCGCCTACAAATTATGATCCGAACACAATATTGAATCATAGCCTACTTCATCCCAGCTTTCAAATATTTAAAATCAGTAGTTTATGGTCACCCCAGCCAGAACCATCAGGAAGCTAAAACTGAGAGAAGGGAGAGGCGATCATGCATTGTTCTATCTTGCTTTGTCATGTTTCTCCATTTTTGTTGGGAATTCTGTTCCCATCTTCCTCTCCCTAATTTACTGAACCATTGGTGCGCCTAGAAGACGACCCTAGGCCTAGAAGACGACCATTGGTGCGGGAGATAATGATGGATGGATGCTAGACATAAACGTGATAATTTGCCAGATCATGAAACAGTACAAAGTCCTAAACCCGTATAAGCACACACTAACACATGCACATTCAGGCAGAATAACAAACAGCACCCTAAAACAACTAGAAAAACATGTAGATCTCCGAAACTATGTGCCATCACCCCTGAACCTCGAGAAAGACCACTGCGACAAAAAAATCAGCAAACAGACCAAAGTAGGACATCATCTTCAACTAAGGCATCATCGCTGACACATTGCTGCACCTTTTCTTTACTCTGGCGCCAGAAGGACAAGGAGACACTTGTGCATCCAACATGGCTTTGAGTACCGCCATATGTGCCCCTTCCAGATGGAACAGAACTAGGATCCAGTTCCAGCGCCGCGACCGGGCCAACCGTCCAAGCAAAGAGGATATCCCTCTAGCCGTCTAGCAGCAAACAAAGAAAAAAGAACATCAACAGTGGATGTACCCAGCCAGTGCCCGTCTCCACAAAACAACCAACCACCCGAGGACATACCCAGCCAGTGCCCGTCGATCTCCAGACACCATAGCTCGCGACCTTAGCGAGATCCCGGGATAAAAAAACCCTATTGAGTCCTAGACTGAGGCAAGAGTCGCGCCTGGCCGCATACGAAGGTCCATCTACAAGTCCCTTTATTCTCGGAACTGATCATCCTGGTGCCTCAGGCTATATGGATCACTCGCAACGATTTCATCATCAAGGCATTTTTTTGTGAACTCGTCTTCAAGACCGTTGAACCCGGTCTATATTCTTGCGAAAGGAAGTTATTAGAGGAGCTAAAATGGATTATCAGCAGTGTTAGAGTTGTGTCGAATATACTGTACGAGTTAGGTTACAGTTGGACTTATAGTTTATTGTGTTTAGATAGGATATGGAGTCGTGTTCTAGTAGGACACTTGTATCCTAGGCCTCTCATATATAGCGGGGCTAGACACACGATGTAACCTATGCCAACATAATAGCACCGGAACGCAGGGGAAACCGGCGGCATGTGTCGGTGTCCAGGGCGACCGGGTGCGGTATTGTGACGGTGTCACGGGGAGGAGCGCCCGTAGTCAAGCCCCGGGGATGTAGCCATATCGGTGAACCTCGTTAACAAATCTCGGTGTCATGCCTCGTGTGATTGCTTGGTCCTCGGATGATTGACGATATGCCTCGGATTTATTCTAACAAGTGGTATCAGAGCTAGGTTATTCGGAGGTTGCTGGATTGTTGATCTGGAGAAGAAGGAAGATTCAATGTCGTGATCATCGTCGGCGTGAATCCGTCGAAGGATAGGCAGCCGACAGAAGCGATCGGGAGACGTCGTCAGATCCAAGAAAGTAATCGGAAGCATCGGCGAGCGGCACGTGGTTACGTGGGTTATCGGTTGGATGGATCTGTAGATCAGATCGCGTCGCGTGTGCAGTTCGGAGGTCTCGGCGAGTACGCGGCGATTGGCGAGATACGATCGACAGACCTACTGATGCGGCCCACGAGTCGCAGCGTGTAGTGGCCATGTGGGCTTGGAAGCACGTGTGGAGTTGAGGCGTGCTGCCGCCGGAATCAACGTATACGAGATTTGTTTGAAGACAAAAACAGGACCGAGTCCTGACGTGACACAGACAGGCGGATCAAGTCAATTGGCGAAAGAAATCCATCAAGGGATATGTGCATCCATTGGAATTGACAAGTGCTTGGACAAGGCAATTAGCCAGCATCTAGGTTGAGTGCCAGGGAGCTACACCACGTGAATAGGCCAAAAGGTTTCTTTGGCTGGGATTTGCTGCATGTACACGGTTGTGCATTTAGGCATCGCGTGGGAGCTCAGTTATTTTTCACCGAGTTAACCGTATGAAGAACCGTGACGCTAATGAGTATCAAGGTTGAGGTGGAGCAGTTCGTGGAACTAAAAGCCTTGGGTTATGGCAGACAATGGTGAAGATTTGTTGGCGCAATAGGGATGCTTGAAGGCGTTGCGGACAGTCATGTCAGTTAAGATGGAATTATCAAGCGGTGGATGAAAATTTGCGGAAGACGATTTGGGAGCCTTGAGCGTGTCGTACAGTCGAACGAGTTCGGCTGGGTCGGACTAGGCAGTCTGACGGATCGACGCAAGTCGGTTGGTACAGAAGACGGTGGTGGGATCAGCGAGGACGACATAAGAGCGTGATGCTGATGGTGACCGACTTCTGGACGTGGAAACACGTGGCGCAGGCCCGAGGGCTTGTGTGGCTTCAACAAGACTATGGCGCGGGGTTGATTCAAGACGGTGCACATGGAGCTTGGAGTCGACGGGGCGCAGGGGTGAACTGATCATCTACCATGGAGTCGTGTTGAAGGTGGAGCTGGTTTGAGGGGCTACGGTGTAAGGATCCACGGAATGGAAGCCTATTCAGCAAGGGGGGAAAAGCGAGTGACATGCAGTTCGAACTGGAGCCCAGTGGTCTGATGGAAGCGTGAAACTCGTCATCGGTCGGTGATGATCGGTGGTACTCTGCAGTGGGGGTTGAGTGGTGTGGGTTCACGACCCTTGAGACTCGACCGGGACAGCGGAGGCTCGACGCGGTAATAGCGGCGAGGCGTGCGGCTAGCACGGGACATGGAGATGGGCCAGGGCTCTGGTGGTCATACATGTGGTGAGACAACTGCGAATTTGACTTGGGGTGACTACAAGCAACGGTGAAATTCCTTCAAGTTTCAGACAGGCGGTCAAGAAAGGAGCGGTGATGTTGAGTTCAGGTAACTCTTATGTGTGACACCCAATATGTGAGTTGTTCACTTTCACGCAGGTCAGTGATCGATGTGTGATAATGTTGACGGATACTCTGAAAGTTGGGAGCACAGACTAGAGTAAAGAGGAACTTAATTTTGCTCGAGCATTGGCTGTGGTCAAGAAAAGAAGGGACTACAAGTTGCAGGTGGAGTCATATGGAGTCTTTGGAGTAGCAGCGGTACTCATGGGATAAGCTCAAGTCCAATGTACATGGAAGTTTGACGCATTGACGAATTCAAGGTGATGGAGAATATTCGCCAAGGTGGAGTTTGTTAGAGTTGTGTCGAATATACTGTACGAGTTAGGTTACAGTTGGACTTGTAGTTTATTGTGTTTAGATAGGATATGGAGTCGTGTTCTAGTAGGACACTTGTATCCTAGGCCTCTCATATATAGCGGGGCTAGACACACGATGTAACCTATGCCAACATAATAGCACCGGAACGCAGGGGAAGCCGGCAGCATGTGCCGGTGTCCAGGGCGACCGGGTGCGGTATTGTGACGGTGTCACGGGGAGGAGCGCCCGTAGTCAAGCCCCGGGGATGTAGCCATATCGGTGAACCTTGTTAACAAATCTCGGTGTCATGCCTCGTGTGATTGCTTGGTCCTCGGATGATTGACGGTATGCCTCGGATTTATTCTAACAAGTAGAACGCATAGACAAAAAGATAGTTCCTTTAAACACTGACCTTTCACAAATGTTGGCATTCCTATTGTAGTAGGTTGTATTTTTTACTCCTAGAATATATAGCATGCAAACTATGCTTTGCCCGGTGATAAGCAGATTGATCATGTGACATGTTTCACTGAAACTTCTAATACGGTGGATATTCATTCACACGGGGCAACATGCAACTTGAGTCAAATAAAAATATATCCATATCCAGTTGAAAATTGGTAGTTGATTTCTACAAGCATGTGAAATTTATTCAGATTCATGTTTTTTAAATTTTGTAAACTTTTTGAAATCCGTTGACTTTTAAAAAAAATACACAAACTTTACTTCACATTCCTTAACCTTTTTCAAATTTGCAAACTATTTAGTCAAATTCATCTGTTTTTAAATTCATCAACTTTTTCAAGGGCACAAATTCTTTTCAAATTCACAAACTTTGATCCTTTTCCAAATTCATGATTTTTTTTCAAATTCACAATCATTTTACAAAAGTGTGGACTTTTGTCAGATTTGACTTTTTTTTATGATTTAGTGAATTTGATAGTTTTTTAAAATCGCGAACCTCTTTTAAATTCTCCAAAAATTGTAGTTTCTAAATCGGCAACCGGTTTCTCAATGAACATCACAGTGGAGGAAGAGAAAACCATGGGAGAAAAGGCGAGCGATTGTTGGGCTGCGGCCCACGAAGGAACTTGCGGGCCCTATAGATCTTAGTTTTCCCTAAGTGCACTGATTAGGAGGTCTCCACTTTGCCTCCCAGCCCACTTTGAGACTTGGACTGAGATTTAGCAAAAAAACCAATTTTCCATTCCACATGAGAAAATTACATTTTTTGCTAGATGGATGTGGATGATGATGATGACAGTGGTGATGATGATGATAGTGGTGATGATGGTCGACGTCCCCTTGCACGTGGTGGTAAAGGTGGCGATCTCCTCCTTGTGAGTTCCTCCTCTGAAGGATAGGGTTCTGACTTTTGAATGTGCTTTCTGGTTCATATTTTTGCCTGTTCTCCAATCCGACTTCACGGGGTGGAAGCAGTGGACGAGGATGTGGCATTGGCGTCAGGCTGTCTATTTACTCTGGTTTAGCCGCATGGACTCCTGATTTCTTCCTTTGCTTCATTCTTTTTATGGTAGTCAAGTTACATTGAATAACGCGATTCCACAATAATTTTCTAGGATTCCTTCCATGTAAATTCATTTACTCCAAAAGACGTTACCTAAGGAATACGGACAAAAGATAGTGTGTGTACACGTTAAAATTCAACAAAGCCTACAATGTAGGCACAAAATAACTACCAAATCGACCACACATTTTGGACTCGTCAACCCCCCAAAGCTGAAGTCTTTCTCGTCCCTGTATCGTAGCTTATAAAGAACAAGGTCAACTTAAGATTTATGAGATGCGGATATCTATAGAGGTTATCAAAAAATTTAGACATAAAAAGGGATCAAGACAAGTAATAGTGCATTTCACAACCAGGATGATCATGAAGGCTTCTACACCTTGCTACTCAATTCACTATTGGATAAATTATAGCTTTATATCGTAACTCATTTTTGTTTCAGTCGGGCAATCAGTAAGGAATTTCCCCCTTCTTTAGAAAATTATCATTTGATTATCTTATCTCTTGTCATCGGGGCATGTTTATCCGCCCATCTCACACTTTATTTTTCATGTAACATGCAAGATAAAAAAATTCCTTGTGAGAAATGTGAGGGCAGACCTTTTAATTCTATAGGGTTCTTATTCGCCCATCTGCTTGCACATTTTAATTGGTCAGTTGAATCTTGAATGAATTAGAATACATAGCTATGTCTCTCCTATAATAAATTCCTATCAACTATGTGGAAGACTTATGATCATCACATTGGTGATTATGCACTACCATTTAGTATATGATCATCATGTCATACGCTTTTTCAAAGGCAATCATGATACTACACATCTAGACATCCAAAAACTAATTGGGAAATAATCATCCCTTGCTAAAATAAGAAACCCAGCTTACAATCAAGCCGGAGAGATCCCGATACTTAGCGTTTTATGATCACTCTTGGGTATCCTTGCAAGAGGTGGAATGTTTTTGAAGCGTGCATTGATCTCCTCGATCATCGTGTTTTGCTGGTTCGAAACCCTAGTCAAGAAGTCAAATTCTACAGTGTTTTGATTATGAGTGTCAACCATGAGACTGGTCTGATGGAAGATAGGGTCGACCCGTGCCTCCAGATCTTTGCTCATCAACCAATAAGAATTGATCCCTTCACCAGTAGTGTTCACACTTGATTTAGATACTTTCTCAAGGTCCTTGATTTTTCTCTTTATCTCCTCTATGGATGGTGGTTCTTTTCCCCACTGCTTCTGAGGTGGCTCAAGAGAAAATAATGGAATATATCCGCAGATATTGAATTGGTAAGAATTTGGAGGATACTCATTCGGAGTGAATTCATCATCTCCCTCCTTGATCTCCGCAAATTGAAAAATTCCACAGAGCAAAAGTTTGTAAAATTACAAAAAGTCACAAATTTGAAAAAGGTCATATATTTTGAAAAACATTCCGGATTTCATAAAAAGGTTTGCGGATTTTAAAAAGTTCATCAAATTTGGAAAAAAATCATGAATTTGAAAAAAATCAAGGATATGAAAAAATGTTGATGAATTTTGGAAACATGTTGAAAAGAGTTCGTGTATTTGAAAAACATTCATGCATTTGGGAAAAACTTCACGGATCCCAGAGAATATCCGTGAATTTAAAAAAATGTTCATGACTTTGAAAAAACAAATGATTTTAAGAAAAATCATGAACTTGAAAAAGGGGGGAAAAGAGAAAAAACAGATGATAGACGGGCCAAACAAAACATAAAAAATAAATAGGGAAATTGCTGCGTTTTTTAGCGTTGCATATCAGGAAGGAAAAAAAAGCAAAATAGGCACATCAGGTCAGGTGTCCCACTTGGTTACTGCGTCTAGTACTAAGCCGGGAGGTGTGGAGATTGAATCATGTCACATGCACATTTTTTGGAGTTTAAAGAGAAAACAAAAGGCAGTAAATGGGCCGATCCACAACGGATGGGGGATTTTGTTTTTTGAGAATCACCGGAGGGGAGCTCCCCCACCTGAATATATATTACTCAAAGTGCTGCAGAAGCAGCGAGAACAGAATCACATAGGCACGTGCAACTTGCAGAGAGGTAGGAACGCCATGAGAAGACGTCCTCCTTGTCACAGGTCTCCACTAGACGGTGTGACCAAAGATCCAGATCAGAAGGAAGGGCTCTTAGGGTTATTACAGAACATTGATCAACACTTCTGAACAACATATCCTTACGTGCTGCCCATATCTTCCATAGTAGCTGCATGAGGACGAAAGGCCATGCTTTTTTGGGTAGATGGTGAGGCAGAGGAGTATCCCAAAGCTCGACGATGTCATCGGTCTGAGGCAGAAGGCCGATGCGTTGCCATATCCTGTTGGCAAGTGGGCAGGTGACGAAGAGATGCATGGAGTCTTTGGTACCCTAGCACACCGCGGGCACACATCGGAAGAGATTATATGCTTGTGGGCAAGGTTCACCCTGGTGTTGAGGCGGTCCTTGAAGAGGAGCCAAGCAAAGATTTTCAGCTTACGAGGAGCCTTGGTGCCCTAGATGAGGGGGGCAATGAGGGTGCCGTATGCGTGCTTTGCGGAGAAGGCATGGCCTCGGTGTAGGAACCGTTCATCTTCCTCCGCCGAAGGCATGAATGAAGGAAATATGCCCTAGAGGCAATAATAAAGTTATTATTTATTTCCTTATATCATGATAAATGTTTATTATTCATGCTAGAATTGTATTAACCGGAAACATAATACATGTGTGAATACATAGACAAACAGAGTGTCACTAGTATGCCTCTACTTGACTAGCTCGTTAATCAAAGATGGTTATGTTTCCTAACCATGGACAAAAGAGTTGTTATTTGATTAACGAGGTCACATCATTAGTTGAATGATCTGATTGACATGACCCATTCCATTAGCTTAGCACCCGATCGTTTAGTATGTTGCTATTGCTTTCTTCATGAGTTATACATGTTCCTATGACTATGAGATTATGCAACTCCCGTTTGCCGGAGAAACACTTTGGGTGCTACCAAACGTCACAACGTAACTGGGTGATTATAAAGGAGTACTACAGGTGTTTCCAATGGTAGATGTTGGGTTGGCGTATTTTGAGAATAGGATTTGTCACTCCGATTGTCGGAGAGGTATCTCTGGGCCCTCTCGGTAATACACATCACATAAGCCTTGCAAGCATTATAACTAAGATGTTAGTTGTGAGATGATGTATTACGGAACGAGTAAAGAGACTTGCCAGTAACGAGATTGAACTAGGTATTGGATACCGACGATCGAATCTCGGGCAAGTAACATACCGATGACAAAGGGAACAACGTATGTTGTTATGCGGTCTGACCGATAAAGATCTTCGTAGAATATGTAGGAGCCAATATGGGCATCCAGGTCCCGCTATTGGTTATTGACCGGAGACGTGTCTCGATCATGTCTACATTGTTCTCGAACCGTAGGGTCCGCACGCTTAAGGTTTCGATGACAGTTATATTATGAGTTTATGAGTTTTGATGTACCGAAGGAGTTCGGAGTCCCGGATGAGATCGGGGACATGACGAGGAGTCTCGAAATGGTCGAGACGTAAAGATCGATATATTGGACGATATTATTCGGACTTCGGAAAGGTTCCGAGTGATTCGGATATTTTTCGGAGTACCGGAGAGTTACGGGAATTCGCCGGGGAGTATATGGGCCTTATTGGGCCATACGGGAATAGAGGAGAGAGGCCAAAAGGAAGGAGGCCTGCGCCCCCCCCTCTGGTCCGAATTGGACAAGGGGCGCAGCCCCCTTTTCCTTATTCCTCTCCCCCTCGTTCCCCTTCTCCTACTCCAACAAGGAAGGAGGGAGTCCTACTCCCGGTGGGAGTAGGACTCCCCTTGGCGCGCCTCCTCCTAGGCCGGCCGCCCCCTCCCCCTTGCTCCTTTATATACGGAGGCAGGGGGCACCCCATGACACACAAGTTGATCCTTGGTGATCGTTCCTTAGCCGTGTGCGGTGCCCCCTGCCACTAAATTCCACCTCGATCATATTGTTGCAGTGCTTAGGCGAAGCCCTGCGTCGGTAGTACATCAAGATCGTCACCACGCCGTCATGCTGACGGAACTCTTCCTCGACGCTTTGCTGGATTGGAGCCCGAGGATCGTCATCGAGCTGAACGTGTGCTAAGAACTCGGAGGTACCGGAGTAACGGTGCTTGGATCAGCCGGCTCGGGAAGACGTACGACTACTTCCTCCACGTTGTGTGATCGCTTCCGCAGTCGGTCTGCGTTGGTACTTAGACAATACTCTCCCCTCTCGTTGCTATGCATCACCATGATCTTGCGTGTGCGTAAGAAATTTTTTGAAATTACTACATTCCCCAACAGTGGTATCAGAGCCTAGGTTTTATGGTTTGATGTTATTTGCACAAGTAGAACACAAGTGAGTTGTGGGCGATACAAGTCATACTGCCTACCAGCATGTCATACTTTGGTTCAGCGTTATTGTTGGACGAGACGACCCGGACCAACATTACGCGTACGCTTACGCGAGACCGGTTCCCTCGACGTGCTTTGCACATAGATGGCTTGCGGGCGACTGTCTCTCCAACTTTAGTTAAACCGAGTGTGGCTACGCCCGGTCCTTGAGAAGGTTAAAATGGAGTCTATTTGACAAACTATCGTTGTGGTTTTGATGCGTAGGTGAGATGAGTTCTTGCTTAAGCCCGTAGCAGCCACGTAAAATTTGCAACAACAAAGTAGAGGACGTCTAACTTATTTTTGCAGGGCATGTTGTGATGTGATATGGTCAAGGCATGATGCTAAATTTTATTGTATGAGATGATCATGTTTTGTAACCAAGTTATCGGCAACTGGCAGGAGCCATATGGTTGTCGCTTTATTGTATGCAATGCAATCGCGATGTAATGCTTTACTTTATTACTAAGCGGTAGTGACAGTCGTGGAAGCATATGATTGGCGAGACGACAACGATGCTACGATGGAGATCAAGGTGTCGTGCCGGTGACGATGGTGATCATGACGGTGCTTCGGAGATGGAGATCACAAGCACAAGATGATGATGGCCATATCATATCACTTATATTGATTGCATGTGATGTTTATCCTTTTATGCATCTTATCTTGCTTTGATTGACGGTAGCATTATAAGATGATCTCTCACTATATTATCAAGAAGTGTTCTCCCTGAGTATGCACCGTTGCCAAAGTTCGTCGTGCCGAGACACCACGTGATGATCGGATGTGATAAGCTCTACGTCCATCTACAACGGGTGCAAGCCAGTTTTGCACACGCAGAATACTCAGGTTAAACTTGACGAGCCTAGCATATGCAGATATGGCCTCGGAACACGGAGGCCGAAAGGTCGAGCGTGAATCATATAGTAGATATGATCAACATAACGATGTTCACCATTGAAAACTACTCCATCTCACGTGATGATCGGTTATGGTTTAGTTGATTTGGATCACGTGATCACTTAGTGGATTGGAGGGATGTCTATCTAAGTGGGAATTCTTAAGTAATATGATTAATTAAACTTTAATTTATCATGAACTTAGTCCTGGTAGTATTAGCATATCTATGTTGAAGATCAATAGCTCGCGTTGTTGCTTTCATATGTTTATTTTGATATGTTCCTAGAGAAAATTGTGTTGAAAGATGTTAGTAGCAATGATATGGATTGGATCCATGATCTGAGGTTTATCCTTATTGCTGCACAGAAAAATTATGTCCTTGATGCACCGCTAGGTGACAGACCTATTGCAGGAGCAGATGCAAACGTTATGAACGTTTGGCTAGCTCAATATGATGACTACTTGATAGTTTAGTGCACCATGCTTAAAGGCTTAGAATCGGGACTTCAAAGACGTTTTGAACGTCATGGACCATATGAGATGTTCCAGGAGTTGAAGTTAATATTTCAAGCAAATACCCGAGTTGAGAGATATGAAGTCTCCAACAAGTTCTATAGCTAAAAGATGGAGGAGAATCGCTCAACTAGTGAACATGTGCTCAGATTGTCTGGGTACTACAATCGCTTGAATCAAGTGGGAGTTAATCTTCCAGATAAGATAGTGATTGACAGAATTCTCTAGTCACCATCACCAAGTAAGTATAACTTCGTGATGAACTATGATATGCAAGGGATAACGGAAACGATTCCCAAGCTCTTCGTGATGCTGAAATCGATGAAGGTAGAAATCAAGAAAAACATCAAGTGTTGATGGTTGACAAGACCACTAGTTTGAAGAAAAGGGCAAAAGGGAAGAAGGGGAACTTCAAGAAGAACAGCAAGCAAGTTGCTGCTCAAGTGAAGAAGCCCAAGTCTGGTCCTAAGCCTGAGACTAAGTGCTTCTACTGCAAAGGGACTGGTCACTGGAAGCGGAACTGCCCCAAGTGATTGGCGGATAAGAAGGATGGCAAAGTCAACATAAGTATATTTGATATACATGTTATTGATGTGTGCTTTACTAGTGTTTATAGCAAACCCTCAGTATTTGATACTAGTTCAGTTGCTAAGATTAGTAACTCGAAACGGGAGTTGCAGAATAAACAGAGACTAGTTAAGGGTGAAGTGACGATGTGTGTTGGAAGTGGTTCCAAGATTGATATGATCATCATCGCACACTCCCTATAATTTCGGGATTAGTGTTGAACCTAAATAAGTGTTATTTGGTGTTTGCGTTGAGCATGAATATGATTTGATCATGTTTATTGTAATACGGGTATTCGTTTAAGTAAGAGAATAAATTGTTGTTCTGTTTACATGAATAAATCCTTATATGGTTACACACCCAATGAAAATAGTTCGTTGGATCTCGATCGTAGTGATACACATAATCATAATATTGAAACCAAAAGATGCAAAGTTAATAATGATAGTGCAACTTATTTGTAGCACTGCCGTTTAGGTCATATTGGTGTAAAGCGCATGAAGAAACTCCATGCTGATGGGGTTTTGGAATCACTTGATTATGAATCAGTTGATGCTTGTGAACCATGCCTCATGGGCAAGATGACTAAGACTCTGTTCTTCGGAACAATGGAGCGAGCAACAGATTTGTTGGAAATCATACATACTGATGTATGTGGTCCGATGAATATTGAGGCTCGCGACAGGTATCATTATTTTCTGATCTTCACAGATGATTTGAGCAGATATGAGTATATCGACTTGATGAAACATAAGTCTGAAACATTTAAAAAGTTCAAAGAATTTCAGAGTGATGTGAAGAATCATCGTAACAAGAAAATAAAGTTTCTATGATCTGATCGTAGAGAAGAGTATTTGAGTTACGAGTTTGGCCTTCAGTTAAAAACAATGTGAAATAGTTTCACTACTCACGCCACATGGAACACCATAGTGTAATGGTGTGTCCGAACGTCATACCGTACTTTATTAGATATAGTGTGATCTATGATGTCTCTTACCGATCTACCACTATCGTTTTGGGGTTATGCATTAGAGACAGCTGCATTCACGTTAAAAAGGGGCACCATCTAAGTCCGTTGAGACGACACCTTATGAACTATGGTTTGGCAAGAAACCAAAGTTGTTGTTTCTTAAAGTTTGGGGCTGCGATGCTTATGTGAAAAAGTTTCAACCTGATAAGCTCGAACCCAAAGCGGAGAAATGTGTCTTCATAGGATACCCAAAGGAGACTGTTGGGTACACCTTCTATCACAGATCCGAAGGCAAGACATTCGTTGCTAAGAATAGATCATTTCTAGAGAAAGAGTTTCTCTCGAAAGAAGTGAGTGGGAGGAAAGTAGAACTTGACGAGGTAATTGTACCTGCTCCCTTATTGGAAAATAGTACATCACAGAAAATTGTTTCTGCGACACCTATACCAATTAGTGAGGAAGCTAATGATGATCATGAAACTTCAAAACAAGATACTACTGAACCTCGTAGATCAACCAGAATGAGATCCGCACCAGAGTGGTATGGTAATCCAATTCTGGAAGTCATGCTACTAGATCATGATGAACCTACAAACTATGAAGAAGCGATGGTGAGCCCAGATTCCGCAAAGTGGCTTGAAGCCATGAAATCTGAGATGGGATCCATGTATGAGAACAAAGTATGGACTTTGGTTGACTTTCCCGATGATCGGCAAGCAATTGAGAATAAATGGATCTTCAAGAAAAAGACTGACGCTGACGGTAATATTACTGTCTATAAAGCTCGACTTGTCGCAAAAGGTTTTTGACAAGTTCAAGGGGTTGACTACGATGAGACCTTCTCACCCGTAGCGATGCTTAAGTCTGTCAGAATCATGTTAGCAATTGCCGCATTTTATGATTATGAAATTTGGCAGATGGATGTCAAAACTGCATTCCTGAATGGATTTCTGTAAGAAGAGTTGTATATGATGCAACCAGTAGGTTTTGTCATTCCTAAAGGTGCTAACAAAATATGCAAGCTCTAGCGATTCATCTATGGACTGGTGCAAGCATCTCAGAGTTGGAATACACGCTTTGATAAGTTGATCAAAGCATATAGTTTTATACAGACTTGCGGTGAAGCCTGTATTTACAAGAAAGTGAGTGGGAGCACTACAACATTTCTGATAAAGTATATGTGAATGACATATTGTTGATCGGAAATAATGTAGAATTATTCTGTAAAGCATAAAGGAGTGTTTGAAAAGAGTTTTTCAAAGAAAGACTTCGGTGAAGCTGCTTACATATTGAGCTTCAAGATCTATAGAGATAGATCAAGACGCTTGATAATTTTTTTTCAATGAGTACATACCTTGACAAGATTTTGAAGTAGTTCAAAATGGAGCAGTCAAAGAAAGAGTTCTTGCCTGTATTACAAGGTGTGAAGTTGAGTAAGACTCAAAGCCCGACCACGGCAGAAGATAGAAAGAGAATGAAAGTCATTCTCTATGCCTTGGCCATAGGTTCTATAAAGTATGTCATGCTGTATACCAGATCTATTGTATACCCTGCATTGATTTGGCAAGGGAGTACAATAGTGATCTAGGAGTAGATCATTGGACAGCGGTTAGAATTATCCTTAGTGAAATAAGGATATGTTTCTCGATAATGGACGTGACAAAAAGGTTCGTCGTAAAGGGTTACGTCGATGCAAGTTTTTGACACTGATCCAGATGAATCTAAAGTCTCAATCTGGATACATATTGAAAGTGGGAGCAATTAGCTAGAGTAGCTCCGTGTAGAGCATTGTAGACATAGAACTTGCAAAATACTTACGGATCTGAATGTGACAGACCCGTTGACTAAAATTATCTCACAAGCAAAACATGATCACACCTTAGTACTCTTTGGGTGTTAATCACATAGATATGTGAACTAGATTACTGACTCTAGTAAACCCTTTGAGTGTTGGTCACATGACGATGTGAACTATGGGTGTTAATCACATGGTGATGTGAACTATCGATGCTAATCACATGGTGATGTGATCTAGATTATTGACTCTAGTGCAAGTGGGAGACTGAAGGAAATATGCCCTAGAGGCAATAATAAAGTTATTATTTATTTCCTTATATCATGATAAATGTTTATTATTCATGCTAGAATTGTATTAACCAGAAACATAATACATGTGTGAATACATAGACAAACAGAGTGTCACTAGTATGCCTCTACTTGACTAGCTCGTTAATCAAAGATGGTTATGTTTCCTAACCATGGACAAAAGAGTTGTTATTTGATTAACGAGGTCACATTATTAGTTGAATGATCTGATTGACATGACCCATTCCATTAGCTTAGCACCCGATCGTTTAGTATGTTGCTATTGCTTTCTTCATGACTTATACATGTTCCTATGACTATGAGATTATGCAACTCCCGTTTACCGGTGGAACACTTTGGGTGCTACCAAACGTCACAACGTAACTGGGTGATTATAAAGGAGTACTACAGGTGTTTCCAATGGTAGATGTTGGGTTGGCGTATTTTGAGAATAGGTTTTGTCACTCCGATTGTCGGAGAGGTATCTCTGGGCCCTCTCGGTAATACACATCACATAAGCCTTGCAAGCATTATAACTAAGATGTTAGTTGTGAGATGATGTATTACGGAACGAGTAAAGAGAGTTGCCAGTAACGAGATTGAACTAGGTATTGGATACCGACGATCGAATCTCGGGCAAGTAACACACCGATGACAAAGGGAACAACGTATGTTGTTATGCGGTCTGACCGATAAAGATCTTCGTAGAATATGTAGGAGCCAATATGGGCATCCATGTCCCGCTATTGGTTATTGACCGGAGACGTGTCTCGGTCATGTCTACATTGTTCTCGAACCGTAGGGTCCGCACGCTTAAGGTTTCGATGACAGTTATATTATGAGTTTATGAATTTTGATGTACCGAAGGAGTTCGGAGTCCCGGATGAGATCGGGGACATGACAAGGAATCTCGAAATGGTCGAGACGTAAAGATCGATATATTGGATGACTATATTCGGACTTCGGAAAGGTTCCGAGTGATTCGGGTATTTTTTGAAGTACCGGAGAGTTATGGGAATTCGCCGGGGAGTATATGGGCCTTATTGGGCCATACGGGAATAGAGGAGAGAGGCCAAAAGGAAGGAGGCCTGCGCCCCCCCTCTGGTCCGAATTGGACAAGGGGCGTAGCCCCCTTTTCCTTATTCCTCTCCCCCTCTTTCCCCTTCTCCTACTCCAACAAGGAAGGAGGGAGTCCTACTCCCGGTGGGAGTAGGACTCCCTTTGGCGCGCCTCCTCCTAGGCCGGCCGCCCCTTCCCCCTTGCTCCTTTATATACGGAGGCAGGGGGCACCCCATGACACACAAGTTGATCCTTGGTGATCGTTTCTTAGCCGTGTGCGGTGCCCCCTGCCACTAAATTCCACCTCGATCATATTATTGCAGTGCTTAGGCGAAGCCCTGCGTCGGTAGTACATCAAGATCGTCACCACACCGTCGTGCTGACGGAACTCTTCCTCGACGCTTTGCTGGATCGGAGCCCGAGGATCGTCATCGAGCTGAACGTGTGCTAAGAACTCGGAGGTGCCGGAGTAACGGTGCTTGGATCGGTTGGATCGGGAAGACGTACGACTACTTCCTCCATGTTGTGTGATCGCTTCCGCAGTCGGTCTGCGTTGGTACGTAGACAACACTCTCCCCTCGCGTTGCTATGCATCACCATGATCTTGCGTGTGCGTAGGAATTTTTTTGAAATTACTACGTTCCCAACAATGAAGTCCTGCAAAATAGCCAAAAGCGACACAAGCTCCTGTTCTACCGTAAGAGAGAGACGATTACGGAGGTTAGCAATGATACCGAAGCGCAAAATATTAGCCACTTTAACCAGCTCTAAGTTGGAGTGTGAGAAGAGGTGGTAGCTAGGGGTTTTGGGGTTAACCAAGTGTCAAGCCAGAAGTACGTATGAGAGCCAGTATTGCGTAGCACGAAGGAGATTGTCTGTAGGGTGGGGATTCGCTGAGTAATTGTGCGACAAAGAAAGGAGGTAGTAGGGGACGAGGAGACTAGAGCGTTGGGGTGTTGAAGATCCAGCCACTCTAGCCATGGTGTCCGTGCGGGGGAAGGGCTTTGGCGGCAAATTTCATGAGTAGACAGTTATTTTGGACATGTAGGTTTTTCAGCCCTAAACCACCAAATTTTTTTGGCAAGCAAACATTTTTTCATGCAATGAGGCATTGAGCTCCTGAGCAAGCATCGTCCCCAGCCCAGAAATAGGCCCTTCTAAGCGAGTCCACGATTTTGAGGGTTTTCTTAGGGATTCAAAAAACTGACATAAAGTAAGTGAGGAGGGAGTCTAGGACCGAGGAGATAAGAATGAGACGATCACCTTTGTCCAGTAGTTTTGCGCGCCAGCCGGTCAGTAGCTTGCGAGCTCGTTCTATCAATGGAGTGAAAGCATTGGTTGGAGGCTTTGTTGGGGCAAGCGGAAGGCTGAGGTATGTTTGAGGGAAGGATGCGCGGGAGCAGCCCAGTGCAATGGTAGAGACCATGGTATCGTCTGTGTGGAGAGTGGCTAGCGAGGTTTTGGAGAAGTTGATGGTTAGGCCCGTCGCCTGCGCAAAATTGTTTAGGATTACTTCGTCTGTGTGGAGAGTGGCTAGCGAGGTTTTGGAGAAGTTGATGGTTAGGCCCGTCGCCTGCGCAAAATTGTTTAGGATTACTTTGAGGGCTGCGGCAGCTACCGGGGAGGCGGCGACAATGATGAGCGTATCATGGGCGTATTAGAGGACGGTGGGAGGGAGGTGGGAGAAGATCGGATGGTGGAGGGTAGGCTCAGAGTTCTGGAAGATTAGTTATTGGAGTAGGTCGGCAACAATGAGGAAAAGATAGGGGGAGGCTGGGTCGCCTTGGCGCAAGCCATTCTTGCATTGAATCCAGTTGCCTGGAACACCGTTGAGTAATATGGCCGTTTTGCCCGTGTGTTAGAATGGTTTGGATCCAGTTGCGGAGGGTTTGAGAGAAGCCATGCACTGTAAGGAACCCGTCCAGGGCAGGCAAAGCCACGGAGTCAAAGGCTTTGCGAAAGTCGAGCTTAAAAACCATGATGGATCGTTTTCGAGTGTGGCAAGAGCTAATGAGATCAGCTGCGTACACGTAGTTTTCGGCGATATTCCTGCCGAAGATGAACCCAGTCTGGTTTCCGTGAACTAGCGTAGGTATAAGTGGCTTGAGACGTGAAGTGAGGACTTTTGCTACCGCTTTGATTAGGCAGTTCTGCAAAGAAATTGGTCTAAAGGCGTCGGGTGAGGTTGACGCGTCCTTCTTAGGGAGGAGTACAATATGAGCACGGTTTAAGCGTTCTGTATCTGCCACGCCTTGATGAAATCGGGAGAAGAAGAAAAGAATTGCATGTTTTAGTAGGGACCAGTAGGTTCTGTAAAAAGATGGCCCAAAACCATCTGGGCCAGGGCTGGCTTGGGGGTTCAAAAAGAAGGCGAGCTTGATTTCTTGATGAAATAGCCTATAACTGGCACTTAAGCACGGAATAGGAACGGGGCTAAATAGGGCTGAACAACACACACACGAACACGGGCTAAGAAACTAAAAAGGCCAGAGGATCCATTCCGAGCTGCTGTCCTGAAACACAGCACGAAACAACACAGGAAAAGTGCAAATCTCAATGTCGTAGACTTGGACGGAGATTTAGCAAAACCGATTTTTCATTCGACATGAGAACATTACATCTCCGCTGGTTCTCTCCTAAATCAAATGAAGCCAGCTAGTGCTGGATGTTTCAAAAAAAAAAAACCTTCGGTTCTACTGCGATTCAAGATGGCAACAGGGCCCCGAAACCCGCGTCCCCGCGGGTTTTTACTCTATTAGGGAACGGGGATGGGCGTTTTTTCATCCCCGCGGGGCTGTTGTTGGGCATATTATACAACCCAACACGTTTCGTGGGTTTGCACCCGTTTCGGTAGTCCCCGAACCCGAAACCCGGCAAACCCGGCAAAATACATTTTTTACCAACTAGTGCTCCTGCGCGGCCCAACCCAAAACTACCGAGCCCCCCACCCCCTAGTGTCGAAGGCCAAACAGACAGTATGGCCCGCTCCTTTCCCCCTCGCTCGAGCCCTCATCTCTCTCTCCCACATAATACCTAACCCTAAACCTAGGACCCCATGCGCCGCCTGGCTCGATCCCATCTCACAAGATCCGCCGACCACGATCTGCGCCGGCGAGCCTCCTCCCTCCACGTCTTCTCCCCTGCCGCCGGTATGATCTGAAGAAAGGGCGTCGCCACCGGTGATGAACTCAATGGTGGCCTCTTCACGTCTCAAGTTGGGTTTTTTTTTGTTGAAATTTGCTCTAGTTATGCTGCTGAAATGTGCTTTTTTTGCTGTTGAAATGTTATTCTTTGTCGCCACTATGTTTGTTTAAATATTTTGATTTTCTCGTGGGTTTCCCGCGGGTTCCCCGAAACCCGATGGGTTTAGGGGACGGGCGGAAAACTAGCCCCGCGCACGGTGATGAGGACGGGGACAGGTTTGCGATTTTCTCATGGGGATGGGTTTGGAAAGGCAAAACCCAATGGGTTTCGTCCCCGTTGCCATCTGGAACTGGGATTGCTGATCCAGCTAGTAGCTGATCCAGCTAGTAGTTTCTCTACTGCAGTATACTGGTTAGCAGCATGGCTGGTCGCAGTAGATGCCCCCGGGACCCCCGTACGCAACTACATACCCGGCGCGGCCGGCGGTGAAGCCGATGGGTTTTGCACCGTAGCAGCCGGCCGTCGTGGTGACGGTCCTATCTGGGGCGTCCAAGAAGAGCTGCCCGCCGGCGTTCACACCGAGGTACTCAAAGATGGTGGCCGCGAAGCGCGAGCCTGCGCACGCGGGCATGCCGTTTCCCATCGGCGTCCTGGTGTGCTTCCCCCCTGGCCTGGTGTCGAGCACCCGTCCGCCCATCTCCACGTAGGAGCCCTCAGGGAAGGCCGTGTCGAACGCGTCCTCCGAGAAGTAGCCGATGTCCTCCTCCATCACCGACACCCACCAGATCAACTTGGTGTCGTCCTGCATGCATATATAAATCTCCAATAGGTTCATAATAGTTAATCGACGTGCATGAAACCAATTAATTTTCTCCTTTCAAATGAACTTTTAGGTACCCTGTGTATGCCCAGTGTGATGCCATATCGTTCGCCTCCGATCTCCGAGCCAGGGCCGCTCCACGTGCAGCCGAGCGCGTATTCCTTGTTGGTGAGTGTGAAACCTCCACACTCGTGATTGTAACAATGGTGATTCACCCCACCGTCGTTCTGCGCATTTACAACTTTTTATTTATCAGTAAGCCTTTAAAATAGAAGGTCGAAATAAGGTGCCGAACACTTACGGTGTGATATACGAACAGTCTCGGTAGAGCGTCTTTGTATAAAGCAGGCCAGGCCTACATTATTTTTCAAGAGAAGGCTTTCATTCAGTTTCCGTGAAAAAGAAGAAAGAAAAAAGAGAAGCTTTCATTCAGCCGTTATATTGAGCCACACAGTATATCAGTGTGTCTACAAGAGTGTCAGTACATTATTTGTGAGGTACAAAAGGGAAACAAATTATATCTCTCGGTTTGAAATTACTTATCAGAAGAATGAATATATCTAGACATATATTAGCTCTAAATATATCTATTTTTGCGACCAGTAATTTGGGACGGAGGGAGTACTACATACCACGAGCCCCACAATGATCTGATTGGTGAGCTTTGCCGGCGGCTCAGCCCCTGGCCTCGGAACATAGCTTCTGTCCAGCGTATAGCCAATCATGATGTAGTTCATGGAGAACTCGTCGGGTTGAACGCCGTTAACTCTCCAGTAGGGTACCTTTGCCCGAAGCCCGTGATAAGGCCCGTCGGTGCCGTAAGCAGCGGCAACCTATACGTATGTATAGGTATAGAATCAGTTTTTACTATGTTCATAACTCTGTCGGATCGGGTCTGAAACTACGTAGTTAGTATATCATATGCATATGGAAACTTGCCTCTAGATGGCCTTGCTTGTGCAGGTCGGCGAAGGGTCGGCGGGCAAGCCGGGCGACATCTGCATTGTCGTTGGGCGAGGCCCTCCGTATGGGGACGGTTCCGGCAGGACACCGCCCATGTTTTCGCCAGGTTTGCTGCCGTTCTTCTCGTTGCCTGGACAACAAGATACCCGACCCGGCGACAATCTCTTTCATGCTTCGCCCTGGCTTCAACACCTACGTGCCAACGATCCATCACGGCCCAGATCGGCGAAAACAGCTGATATTAGGTCTATTAAAATTAAACATCCCGATCGAACCTGAGTTTGATTGTCGATGTGCACGCAGTCAATCGTGTCGCCATCCTCGATGCTCTGGTCGATATGTAGGCAGGCATCCAAGAAATTAGCATGGCACCATGCATATACATACTTGCGGGACATGATGAGCAGTAAAATTACCTCTATGGTATGTTGAACCAGTGCGGGCACAGCCCCAGCCCCGGTTGCTATTAGCAACACCACAGCCATTGCTCTCATGAAGAGATGCACTCCCATCGACTCCATTTCTGATGAATAGCTAGGTACATGTTATTCTGGCATACATTATATAGAGGGACGACGGAAGGGGGCTATAGTCAAACGATAAGGACGAGGAAACGGGCAAAGAAAATCCCTCGAGATATTGTATTTATTACTTACCATATAATACGAGTATCTCAGTGCAAAAGAGCACGTGGATTGTCCTCCAGTTAATCTAGACACGATTTCGTTTGGGAATATAGTATATGCAGATCGTAGTTACTACTACTTTCTATACGAGGAGTTCTCCAAATTATCCAGAACGATCACATAGGGTATGTAGCTAGTGCCTCTTTGATTCAAAAGATTTTCATATGATATTTGGAGGATTAGATTTCTTAAAACCTTTCCTAAGTTAATTCTAGCATTCTTTCTATAGAATCATTTTTAGTACATTTCATAGTAAATCTAGCATTCACGCAGACCTCTTGGGAATAGGTTAACGGCCAGGCTCAAAGAGGGGGCAAATGGAGATGCGCAAATGCTAAAGATCGCCTGCCGCGAGCAATAACACTGCAATCACGCATGCCACACCTTTGGTGGATCGGCCCATAGCAGAAGCGTTGTAGCAGTTCTACCAAGCTTCCCTCTCCGGTTTGTGAAGTTTCCATCCGGTTTTTCGAAGCTTTCAAATGTTTTTTTTGTCGTATGCCTGTTTGTCTAGTCTTCTAACCGGCTTTTCTTCTTTTTTAAAATTCTTTTTAAAAAACTACTGATTTTTTTAATAATGTTATAGCATTCATGAAGAACTTTCAAATTTGTGAACTTTTTTGAATTTGTGAACTTTTTTTGAATTTCTGAGTTTTTTTGAAGGGGGGATATA
Source organism: Triticum monococcum (assembly GCA_034509565.1). NCBI lineage: Eukaryota > Viridiplantae > Streptophyta > Magnoliopsida > Poales > Poaceae > Triticum > Triticum monococcum. The sequence continues at coordinate 195,385,432 of CM067842.1, read as the reverse complement.
GTCAAACGATAAGGATGAGGACATAATGTGTGATCTTTGGATACAATGCATATACATATAGAATGAGAGAGATGGAAGGGAGATACTAAAGGTTAAGAATCAGGAAAATAATGAACACCCAAGGAAAATATCTCCAGATACGGTAGTATTCACTTAGCATATATACCAGCACACAAGAGCACGCCCATTAGCTTCCGGTTAATCTAGACACTTTTTCTTTCTTATGAAGAAAGATACATATATGCGGATAAACATGTGGTTATTACTTTCTATAAAAGATGCTTTGCACATTATCTAGCGGGCGTGTTCACTGTTTTTTCAAAAAGTGTAGACATGTTTTTGAATTCCTGAACATTTTTTGAACCCATGAATTATTTTTAAAATACGTAAGTCTTTTTAAATTTGTGAACATTTCTTTGATCCTGTGAACATTTTTTAAATCGTGAACATTTTACCTATTCACAAACTTAAATATTGAATTAATTTTTTTTCAAATTAGCAAACATTTTTTTTTAAATTTGTGACCTTTTTGTCAAGTTTGTTAAGTTTTTTATTTCATGAACAATTTTTCAAATCCACGAACAATTTTCATTAGTGAACTTTTTGAAGTATCGTGAACATTTTTTAGAGATTTCCAAACACTTTTTAAATTCCCGAACATTTTCAAATTTGTGCATTTTTTTACAAATTCATGAACTTTACTGTTGTAGATATTTCAAAAGGGGTTAACACCCAAAAGTGGGCCATTCAGCTAAATGTAATGCATGTTTCGCTAGGTGGTACGCTTCCATATTTAATGCACGACCTTCATGGACAAAAGAGCAAGATTCAAATTCACCCCTTGAAAGCAAGATCTCCCTGATGACACGACCCTATTGGCCCTATAAAGTGCCTTTCTCAATATTCTTGACGATAGATATTGAGAGTCAGAGGCAATCTTTAGTTGCTGTTGCATAAGGTCCTTCGCCACGGCAAGAGCTTCTGGCAAGCTAGGGCCTCCAAAGTCGCCGGGTCACTCAAACCAGTGATAACCAAGGCCAAAGATCCTAGGTAAACTCCCGTTCCATCTCTACAAACAACACTGATCGCACCCATTTTTTGGTCCCTATTCTCGACACCATCAACATTAATTTTAACTGTATCTTCTCAAGGTGGTATCCACTATTGAGCCCTGAATATTTGCTCGGTCTGCGTACCATGATGTAACTTGATCGGCTTGGCCAGGTCAAGATCCGAGAGGAATCTGTTGGTAAACATGTGAGTCGCCATCAGGCGTTGATGCTCTCCCTCATGGATTAATTTACGTCGAGCCGACCTGATGGCCCAAAGTGTGAGTGCCAGATTTATGAACTCCACACGCGATAAAGGATCCATCATCGCAAAGATCCAATTTTCCGCATTGCATTCTGATGTAGCTAGCATATGTTCAATCAACTCCTCTTCCTATCCAAACACACCTTGCCATCGTACATAAGAGAGTTTATCCACGAATCTTCATTACCACATATGGCGCAGCAAGAAGTCACTGACCATATTACGATGGTGCATCATGTAGGTAGTAGGCAGTGAGAATTGTGCCAATATCCAAAGCAAGAACTGAATTTCGAATAGAACATCGACCGTCCACAATCTACATCATGCTCTTTGTTCCCTGCTGCTATCCGACTCACCAGCCTTGAGGGTCTCCAGCCTTGAGGGCTGCAGCGAGCCTGTTCTTCCTGATGGAATAGAAAACAAGTTGGTGTCATTCTTAGATGAAAAATGGTTGAAACAAATGGCACTGCCCAGCTCAAAAAAGACCTGGCTATTATTCCGTCAGCTAATCGAAAAATGTATTGTCAATTGTTTTATGAATTTTAGCAAAAAAAATCGAGAATTATAGAAACTCTTCATGCATTCAATAAGATTCAAAAATCTTAGCTAATTTAAAAAAGACTAAAAATTTAGAAGAACATTCAATTTTATTTAAAGATCATAATTTTTTAAAATATTTACAATTTCCAAACGTGTTCATGAGTAAGAAAGATTATGCTCACGTCGAGTTAGGTTGGCCCATGACTAGGGACATGGATAATCTGCTCCCTTGCTGGAATACACCCACATGAACAGTAAATTCTGAAAATAGTAAATAAAATCAAATAGCTCCTTGTGCGATATTTAAATGTTGGAATGGTATTCTGTGATTTGGTCTGGTCCTGAGTGAGCCCCATTTGACGCTTAACTGCGTCAAATTGGCAATATTCCGCACAGGATGCTCGAGTGGGCCGCCCCATTCAATGCTCATTGTTCTGACAAGCTTTTCCAATCGTTTTTTGGTTTTTTGGTTTGTAGTTTTCACTTTGGTGTTTACTTTTATTTTCTAAAAGCAAGAACTTTATTTATTTCGAAACGGTGAGGACTTCTAAAAAAATCTATGGATTGTTTTTGGAAAACTACAAAAACAATAAAACTTTTGTGGGCATTCAAAAAAATCTATAAATTTTTCAATTTGGTGAAGAGTTTTTAAAAATGCTAACATTTCTTAATTTTGAGAACTTTTTAAAAATACTATTCATGCAAAAAGCTGGTAGAGAAAGCAAGAGAAGAACAGAAAAATGAAAACCCGAAATAGAACATTTTGGAACATTCTTAAAACTGCTCTCACGAACTAGGGCCCCGTTTGGCCTAGGATTTTCCCTCGTCCTGCATAGAGTCGTGAAGGAGGTGGTCAAAGGTTGCTTTCTATTTGGCGCTCCCTGCATGTGATCTATTGTCGTGAGTTCCTGGTAATTGTCGTCGATTTATAATCTTTGAATTTTGAACACAGAAAATGTCTGACGATGATAAGACCCTGGAGTGTGAATGCTGCTGCGATGACCGGGGTTTGTGCGACAGGGGGCCTCACCTGCAAAATGGTAGGTTCTTCACCGTGAAGCTGGAAGAGACCTTCGATGTTTGTACGATATGCAACGAAAAGTATTTCATCGTAATTAATCATCACTTGTGCTTCTTTGCTTCAACGTGTAATTTCCGGGTTTTTCAATTCGACTAGTACATTCCGTGTCATGCAAGACTGTATGTGTTGCAAATGCTCGGTTTCCAAGACTTTGGGAATATGGAAACGAGGAGGGCTCACCTCAGGACTAAACATGGTTATGCGTTCCGGGTTAACCTGTACAATGCGCTTAATCACTCACATTTCGGTTTCTCTAATTGGAAAGCTTTCTGCAAGGCATATGGATTTGAGGAGAATATGCAAATCAAACACATTAACCTATGGGAGAATGGCGGCCAACCAAGCATGCTGGTTGGCCGCGACAAGAAACTATTTGATTTTTTTTTTGAAAGATGAAATTGAGAAACATTTTAATTTTTTTTGCAAGATGAAATTGAGACTTTTTTCTTTTGAGAAAAGTTTTTTTAGATTATTTTTGAAATATGAAAGTGGCAGTACTGTTTCACATCATGAAGCTCACATGATCTCCATTTCTGCTGCTGCTTTGGATAACAAAACAGAAGTGTCAGTTCAGACCGATGCAGTTACGAGTTCAGTTACAAGGGTTAAATCTCATGTTTTTGATCGACTCAGGCAGTACCCACTCCTTAGATTTGGCTCTATCATTTCAGCTGCAAGGAATTGTCCCAATGCCACAGGTCCAGGTTAAGATAGAAAATGGTGATAGTGTCTCCTGTAACTCTAAGTTGGTCTTGTTCTGGTCACACATTTCTTAGTGATTTAAAGACTTTTCCATTGGCCTGTTATGATGGCATAGTTGGCCTTTATTGGTTGGCAGCTCACAGTCCTATGACAGTCGATTGGGAATGCCACTTGATTTCTTTTGTTCACAAGGGCACAGATATTGCTCTCCTAGGTACTGCGGCTGAATTACCTGAATTAATTGTTGTAGAGCTTTATGCACTGCTGCAGGCTGAAGCTCTTCCTATTGACCCTAATATACAAAAACTTTTGGACAGGTCTTCCTCCTCGCCGTCCTTATGATCATACTATTCCTCTATTGCCTGGAGATGTTCTGGTATCAATGCGACCCTACAAACTCGCTCTGCTCCAGCACTGAAGATAGGGTTGGAAAAACAGATTCAGGAACTGCTTGACAGCGGTGTGATCCGTTTGAGCAATAGCCCCTTCTCTTCTCCTTTGTTAATGGTCAAGAAAAAAGACGAGTCGTGGTGCCAGTTATCGATGAGCTGCTCGAAGAAATGCAATGACACCGAAGCGGAATTTCCTATACCTGTTGTCGATGAGTTGCTCGAAGAATTATCTGGTGCCACCAAATACGGCTAGCCCCAGTGAAGAGTACAAAACAGCTTTTCAGACTCATTCGGGGCATTACGAGTTCATGGTTATGTGGTTTGGGTTGACAGGGGGCCCTTCGACATTTCAATTTGCTATGAATTTCACCTTAGCGCCTGGGTTGCGTCACTATGTGGTGGTATTTTTTTGATGACATGTTAGTTTTTAGTCAAACTTTTGAGCAGCACCTGGAGCACGTTGAATCTGTCCCTCAAGCTTTTATCTGAGTATCACTGGAAAGTGAAGCTTTCTAAAGGCGCCTTTGCTCAACGACAAGTTGATTATCTTGTTCATGTCATAAGTGGTGCAGGAGTTGCAACTGGCCCTGGTAAGATCTCAGCTATTCAAACATGGCCTACACCTGCCCATATCAAAGAGGTGTGTGGGTTCCTTGGTCTAACTGGATACTACCGTCAGTTCATTCGAAACTATTGTATTCTCTGCTGCTCCCTCACTGCCCTGCTTAAGAAAGGGGTTGTTCAGCTTCAGACGTTGAAAACCAAGCATTTCTGGTTCTCAAAGAAGCCTTAATGACTGCACCTGTTTTAGCATTGCCCAACTTCCAGAAAGTTTTTGTAATTGCCCTGATGCTTGTGACGTAGGCGTCATTGCGTATGTTAGCAAGGCGTTGGGACCCAGAAACAGATTATTATAGGTTTACGAGAAGGAGACTCCACTTGGCGTCACTACTTGCAGCTGAGTGAGTTTGTGATTGAAACTGATCATCGTAGTCTTACTTGTTTATCTGATCAACAACTGCACACTTGCTCGCAGCAGAAAAGCTCTGACCAAGTTGTTACGATTGCAATACACAATCCTAGATTAATGGCAAGTGTGTAGCATTTCCCTGGGGTGACTCACATGGCAAGTATGATAGAAATGTTCATTGCTTGCTTCACCTAGTTTCCTATAATTACTACAAGCATAGGCACGCGTTGTCGCGCCCCTTATCATGCCTTGCTGTTTTTTTCTCACTCAAGCGGTGGCAATTCTCTTATTATTACCGTCGAGTCGAGTGTATTATACTCTGCTTTGCAGCTCAAAGGAGACTGAAAGAAATATCCACCCACTTGAAGGGGAATGAATCACAGATTCTTTGGCGGTCTACAGGTGCATGCTTGCTTGAAGCCAACACTAATAATCACTAGACAAATACTACCATGGCGAGCACGGTGAGGATCGCGCCGGTTGAGGCCGCCGCTGCCTCGCCGCCCGAGGACATCTGCAGGGATGTCGGCTCATGCTGCGTCCCTCCGGGAGCGACCGGAAACGGCGCGCCGGACGTGGTCTCCGCCTCCGCTCCCCGGCCAAGAGCCTTGATTGCTGTGGCCGGTGCGGCCGCAGGGGTGAACGGCGGCGTTGCCGCCACGGCCGCGACAACGGCCACCACGATGGCGACAACGGCGAGCTGCCTCATCATCTCACCCCAGTGGAAGTGCTGTCAGTCAGCAGGCACGGGGAGGCCAGGAGGATGGGGGACGAGAGAAGGCGAGGCAGAGGCGAGGGAGCGTCGTGCAAGGCAGGGGCATCTATATACTATATCGCTCTAGCGAGCTGGTGCCACCGCTCGCTCAGTCTCTAGAGTTTTTTCTTTCTTTGCTTTTTTTAAGGGGTTTTTCTTTCTTTTTTATTTTTCAGAAAAACATTCAATCTATTCATCTTCAATCATGGCGGTACAACTAACACCAGAAATAATAAAGATTACAATCAGATTCGTAGACCATCTAGCGGCGACTACAAGCACTGAAGCGAGCCGAAGGCGCGCCGCCATCATCGCCCCTCCATCACCGAAGCCGGACAAAACTTGTTTTAGTAAACAGTCGGGAAGTCGTCATGCTAAGGTAGGACCAGCGCAGCAGAACAACAATCGCCGCCGATGAAGAATAGCATTGATCGGAAGGATCCAACCCGAAAACACACGAACGTAGACGAACGACGAACAGATCCGAGCAAATCCACCAAAGGCAGATCCGCTGGAGACACACCTCCACACGCCCACCGACGATACTAGACGCATCACCAGAACAGGGGCTAGACGGGGAGACCTTTATTCCATCTTCAGGGAGTCGCCGCAGTCTTGCCTTCCTGAGTAGGACACAAACCCTAACAAAACTCGAAAAAAGATCTAAAAACGAAGCCCTCCCACCGGCAAGGTCCGAGATCCACTCCGCCTCCATGGCCCTAAGGCCACCAGAGACGGTGCGGAGCGGGAGGCAAGAGAAATCCTAACTTTTTTAGGTTGGGCTCCTGTTGAAAGCACAGCCGTGACTGCTTGAAAATTCTAGGGCCAAAAATGAGCTTGGGGCAAAGTTCCTAACAACAACAAATCCTTTAATCCCAAACAAGATGGGATAGGTTAGAGGTGAAACCCATAAGATCTCATGGCCAACTCATGGCTCTGGCACCTGGATAGCAAGCTTCCACGCACCCCTGTCCATAGCAAGTTCTTTGGTGATACTCCACTCCTTCAGGTCTCTCTTAACAGACTCTTCCCATGTCAAGTTCTGTCTACCTCGACCTCTCTTGACATTTTCTGCATGCTTTAGCCGTCCTCTATGCACTGGAGTTTCTGGAGGCCTGCGCTGAGTATGCCCAAACCATCTCAGACGATGTTGGACAAGTTTCTCTTCAATTGGTGCTACCCCAACTCTATCTCATATATCATCATTCCGGACTCAATCCTTCCTCGTGTGGCCACACATTCATCTCAACATACGCATCTCCGTCACACCTAATTGTTGAACATGTCGTCTTTTAGTCGGCCAACACTTAGCGCCATACAATACTGCAGGTCGAACTGCCGTCCTGTACAATTTGCCTTTTAGCTTTTGTGGCACCCTCTTGTCACAGAGAATGTCGGAAGCTTGGCACCACTTCATCCATCCGGCTTTGATCCGCTGGTTCACATCTTCATCAATACCTCCTTCCTCCTGCAGCATTGACCCCAAATATCGAAAGGTGTCTTTCTGAGGTACCACCTGCCCATTAAGGCTAACCTCCTCCTCCTCACATCTAGTAGTACTGAAACCGCACATCATGTATTAGGTTTTAGTTCTACTTAGCCTAAACCCTTTCGATTTCAAGGTTTGTCTCCACAACTCTAACTTCATATTTACTCCTGTCCAACTATCGTCAACTAGCACCACATCATCCGCAAAGAGCATACACCATGGGATATCTCCCTGTATATCCCTTGTGACCTCATCCATCACCAAGGCAAAAAAGATAAGGGCTCAAAGCTGACCCTTGATGCAGTCCTATCTTTACCGGGAAGCCATCAGAGTCGACATCACTTGTTTACAGATGGCTAAATAATTTATAGATAAAAAATCTTTGTAAATTTAGAAAATATTCTACAGTCTAAAAAATGTTCATGGTTTGAAAACTTGTTCTAATTTTTTTTGAAACATGTTAATTTTTTAAAATGTGAAAAATGTTTTCAACTACAAAATTGTTCTTATTTTTTTCCTCAAATAAAAAATGTTCCAATTCTAAATTTTTTATCAGATATAAAAAAGGTTCTAAAAATTGAAATAAATTGTAAAAATACATTTATTCATGTATATAAAAAAAGTAGGATATAAAAAGTGATTTTTTTAAATCAAAACATTTGTAAAAAAACATTATTCAAAGTTTTTGAAATTTGAGATGATTTTGAAAAATGTAACTTTTTAAAATTTAGAGAACATTTCTTCACTGGAAACTTTCATTTAAAGAAAAACGAAAATGTAAGATAAACGAGAAAGAAAAGAAAACCAAGAAATAAAAAGAAGAAGAAGAAGAAAAAAAAACTGGTCAAAGGTAAGACAAACAAAAAATTATCCAGGCCAAAATATTATAACAGGTTCCTAAAACCGTGTTAAAAAAAGTTCCACCAACAAAAAAGTCTCCCACTTCGACAAAACTACGCCGCGCTGGTCGTTCCCCATCTCCCTGCTTCGTCCCCTTCCTCTGCTGCATCCCCTTCCTCTGCGCCCTTGCCTCCATGCCCAACCCCATCAAAGCTATTTTCAATTCCTCATCATCCTCCTCTCTAGCGGTGGAGCAGCTTGCGGTTCCAGCGGCGGCCCGACATCACGGCGTCGTCCGATGTGGGTGTCCAGGCAACACACGATGTGGCCCCGCATCACACGAGGTACTACACACCTGGTTCAACTTCAGTTTTCATTCACTCATCTAAATCTAATCTAGTCCGCTACCTAACCCCAATAGTACTACTAGTGCTGAAATACTAACAACATTTTCATTCTCACGGATTATTAACTCAACCCCTTCAAGGTTTTTTTCTTCAGGAAATGATGTCAAATTCAGTGTAAAGCTGCGTCACGTCTGAGATACTGCTATGATTGGAGTGTTGATCTGTATAGGAGTTTCGGCACCTTGCCAAGGAGCTACAGTAATTAGGATTAGTGGTGGGTTTGTATGGCGATTAGGGATTTCAATGGTGGGTTTGAGTTTGATTTTCACGGCGAGCTATTCATAAATACATCCATGTGGTTTCTCTATTTTCTCTTAATTAAGTTGCATGCATGTAAGTAACCAGTTGGCCAGTTTATTGTACGTAATAGTTGCGCAGGAATGCAAGCGTAGTTGGGTGACGCCTATATATATATCTCTGTTGGCTAGCCAACTTATGAAGTTGCACAGTGAGGGCTAAGCAGTTGAACAATCGATGGTATTTAGATGAATACACTATGTAAATCATGTTCAAGCAGTGTTTTTTTTTGTTGCACGCTTATGTGTGCCTGTTGTCAAGGGTATGCATTCGTACATGAGTTTGTAGATCAAAGTAGTACATATCCTAGATAGCTTAGCCACACTTATGTAGTTGGACAGGGACGGGCTATCTAGTTGCCCGGTTGTCGGCTAGTTTAGTTTTGGCTCTAGTTCCTAAATAATTTTTAGGCAGTGTGTATGTTGATTTTTTGGTTGCACATTTATGTGTGTCCAGTTCGCCATATAGTGCATCAAGTTGCACACAATTTTTTTGTAGGTATGCTTTGAAAAATCAACATGAGTTGCTTACCTCATGGAATTTTTATATCAATTGTTTTTGCTCAGTTTTTTCTTGTATACCTTTGGTAGCTTTGACTAATTTGTTCGTTCTTTTCTTTCACATGCCAAAAATGATTGTAGAAGGAAATGAAGCTCCTAGTAAAGGAGAGGTATCCCCAACTTTATATAGAAGCATCCTGAACTTTTATGGTTGCACAACAATCAATTACGAGTTGGCATCCTCAATTTTTCAAATAGTTGCACAACATTATCATATGAGTTGGCATCCTCAACTTTCATAATTGTACCTCAACCATTTGAGAGTTGGCAGTCACTTTTTAAATAATTCCAGAATAATATCACATGATTTGGTATCCTCAACTATTTTAGTTGCACAAGAACCAATCAGGAGTTGGCATTCCCAAAGAAAATTAATAGTTGCACAACAATGTCACATGAGTTGGCATCTTCAACTCATTTAGTTGCACAAGAACCATTCAGTCGTTGGCATCCTCGTGTGTTCACATATAGATGGATATGGAGTGTTCTCAATTACACACTTGCACTGGTTAAGTTGCACAGATACAACTCATAGTTAGTTCATTTTTCTCAAGCTTGTTTTTTGCATCATGTGCACGTTTTGTAGGTTATGGCTGTGGCGGAGCTGTTGTAGATTTGTGCACATAATTCTCAGCTACAAAGTCGCATATACTACTGTATGGAAATATCAAAGGGAAAAAACACTTGCAAACCAGATTCTTGTCTAGCTGCTAGTTATGTTTTCATAGCACCTGCAACATATCTTTCTCCTTTTCCCCTTTTTTGCTACATTGACACCAATGCTTCTGCATTATGTGTGAAATAAGACTATGTGCTCTCTCCTATATTTTTTGCACATTTTCTGCGTTTTGTTGCACACACTGCAACAAATGTTGGCACATTTTCTAGTCTCGTTTCTTTGCTGCACACATTTACAGCAAAAGTTGGCTTTGGATAAAAGTTTAGCTGCACAATTATATGTGTGTATTTGCACAGACAACAAATTCAGTATTTTTTAGTTTCATCTAGTCTGTGTGCAGGGCCGGTCCATACATATTCGGGGCCCTGGGGCAAGATGACAAAACAGGGCCCTTTGGACAAATAAAAATTTAGAATATATTGTATTTTAAAAGCAATTCAGTACATAGCATATAATGGTCTTTGAACTAAAAAACACATTCCACAGATTATTTATTGTAACGGTCCAGAGAACTACATCATAATAGTATGGAAAAAATATAGTTCTACAAAAGATCGCTCATCTAAGTGCCACAAAGAGACCATCATCTCGCTCTTCTAAGTATGAAAACCTTGTCAATGTCTCCAACAAACTCAAAAATCTCCATAGCACGCAATGGCACATCAGATTCTGTTGAAGTCATTTGCCGTAGTCGTAATTTCGAGAAGAGATCATCTAATTCAGCATAACTGTCAGAACGTGTTTCTACAAATTTAGCACAACATTTGCGTAATTTAATATCATTCAATAACTTCAAGTCTTTTGAGCCAAGAAGCCAAATATACTTCTGAATACTTTAAGTTCTTCGAAGAGCTACCGGTTCTAAAAAAATTGTCAATTGAACCTTTCTGGGATCCAACCAGTATCTCGCTAATTTTTTCACTTCCTTTTCTCACTGATAAACATTTTTTAGAAGACAAGTCACCAACCATTAGTAGAAAAACAGTCAATAGAGGAAACAAAAGCACCTGAATATGGGCATATGGCTTGATGTCGAATTGTCGATGTAGCTTCCCAGATCTGCAAGGCTGCAACACTCATTCCTGGTCCCCTCTTCTCATCCCTGGACCCAATGAAGCTTTGAAGAACAGGCAACAGAAAAGTAGGAACTAGGAAGAGAAGAATTGGAGATGTCAAATGGAGCAATCGCAGGCGGAGAGCCGGGCTATTTAACAGCAAATCAAAAGAGTACATGATTAGGGGAAGGAGGGGGCGTACCATCTGTGATCCGGTGATGCCTCAAACGTCTACTTCGTGGGAAGCGTTGAGGATGCAGAGAGAGATGATTGGGGAAGGGAATAGCACCGTTGAACTCCATTAATGGATGCACGGGAGCGGAGCCTCGAATCTGGAAGTACGTGGGTGCGGCGGCGATGTTCTCCGGGGTGGAGAATTTGGGGGAGGAGCCGAGGAGACTGGAGACGTGCAGCAGCGTAGCGTCGATTCTTTTTTTCCTAATACGTATACTATACTAATACCTGGGCCGGGGCCCCTACCTCCCAGGGGCCCAGGGCGGTCGCCCCGTTGCCCCGGCCTATGGGTCGGCCCTGTCTGTGTGTTGGTTGCACACATTTTTGCATGAAAAGATAGACTGAATGTAATGTCTGTGCAAATAGAAGCCCATATTTGTGCCAACTAAACATGGATCCAAAACCAACTTTTCCTGCAATGTGTGCAACCAACAGCCAAAAGACTAGAACAGATGGACTCCAGTCTGGGCTGTTTTGTTGCACACATTTGTGTAAAAAGGTTGGCTTGGACCCATGCTTAGTTGCACAAATATGTTCTTTTTGCAGAAATAGTACACCTAGTCCATCTTTCTAGTCTTGGATGTTTTTTTTGCACACATGCTGCATGAAAGTTGGTTTTGGACCAATGGCTTAGTTGCACAAATTTGAGCTTCTTTTTACCCAAACAGTACACACGCAATCCATCTTTCTAGTTTGGGCTGTTTGTTGCACACATTTTGCAGGAAAATTGTCCTTGGATTAATGCTTAGTGTGCACACATATTTACTCTTTTATAGTTTTGGCTGTTGGTTGCACACATTGCAGGAAAAGTTGGCTTGGATCCATGATTTAGTTGCACAAATATGTACTCCTTTTGCACAAACAGTACATCCACTCCATGTTTCTAATCTGGGCTATTTGTTGCACATTTTTTTTGCAAAACTACTCCCTTGTGTCTATTTGCACACATCCAGACGGAAGTTAGTTTTGCTACCGGGTCTAGTTGCACAGAGTGGTGTTTAATTACATAGACGTCAGATTACTGTTGCTACTCCCTCCAATTATGGAGAAGACCGGTGGCAGATCGAGAGGCAAAGGGGAAGGGAAAGTGAAGAAGGGAGGATCTAGAGCCAGAAGAGAACTTACCTTGATTGATGTTGTCTGGTACACCTCTCTCTTCTCTCTTGTTACCACTTCAGTTCTTGCCAAAAAAACACCTTGTTTGGTTTGCTATGGCAGCTCTGTTGATTTTTGGATCCAGGATGGGATCCCCTCTCTTTGATGGAGAAGAAGAAGGAGATGCCGTGGAGGAGGAAGTGTGGGCGAGGGAGGCGTGGGAGGCTTCCGGAGGGTAGTGGGGTCACCTGATAGCGAATAGACCTTGGGTTTCTGTTTAGTGGTTTTGTGGGTCGAAAGCACACTGTTTTTGGAACCGGGGGACAAAATTTTTTTTGGCCGGCCGCACACTGTTTTTGGTTGTTCAAAGTTGGTTTTGAAAAAGTTGCATCCCATAGTACAAAAATTGCATCATGTAGTACCAAAAGTTGGTTGTGAAAAATGTTCATCGAAACATACACAAATGGGGTGTAGTTTTAAAGTTCTCATCGTGGGAGTTCCAACGGTGAAAACTAATCTTAATTCCAATGTCTGGTTTGAAAGTTATAGCCTTTTGAAATTTTAGAAATGCAATTAATTGCTTCTTTGGTTTAATAATGCAGAGCACGTTAGGAAGGAGTACCTAAAGGCCTGAAGGGGAAAAAGAAGCGCGTGTGCGATGTGCCGGTTTCTATTTTTTTATCTGAGACAGAAACTTTCCTAATCAGGATGTGGGACATAAACTTTCCTAATAAGCCCGGCTGCCCAGGAGCGCTAGCGAGCAGCCGGCTGCTCGCTAGACGCATCCCTAACATTTTCCCTGGTTTTAGGGTACTGCATGGTTTGGCCCAGGGAATCGACTGCGGGCCTCTAAAGCAGAACACATGGAGTACAATTTTCGAGCATCTTCGGTAGCATATACCTGCTTTTGGTAGGCATTTCCTATTTGGCGCCACAGGCGCTAGTTAACATGCATTTTGTTAATTGGCGCCTGTGGCGTCCATAAATGGGCCGGCCTCCATTTAGGCGCGGGTTGACCATTTTTTTTATTCTGTGAACTTTTTTTAAATTGATGAATTTTTTTGAATATTGATGAACTTTTTTCTGAATTTAATGAACATCTTGTCTTGAAAATGGATGAACTTTTTTTTGATTTATGAACTTTTTTTCAGTTCCTTGAACTTTTTCTAAAAATACATGAACATTTTTTCGATTTCTATGAACTTTTTTCAAATTTAATGAACGTTTGCAAAATTGGATGAGCTTTTTTTCAATTTGAATGAACTTTTTTTCAAATTGATGAACTTTTTCAAAATCTATGAACCTTTTTTAAAGATATGAACATATTTTTCAAATGGATGAACTTTTTTCTTTAAATCTGTAAACCTTTCTTCATTTCATATTTTTATTTTCGCAAAAGAAACTAAAAAAATATTAGGGCAGCATGCTAGTGGGCTGGCCCATGCTAGCAGCGCTGCAGGCACCGGATCGTTAATGGGTGCCTGCAGCGCTGTATAGGAGCTCCCCTTTTTGGTAGCCCAAAAGTTGTACTCCCTCCCTCCGTTTCTAAATATAAACTTTTCTAGAAATTTCAATATGGACTATAGACGGATGCGGATAGATATATATTAGAGCGTAGATTCAATCATTTTGCTTCATATATATTCCATATTAAATCTCTAAAAAGACTTATATTTAAAAACAGGGGGAGTATTAGATACAGAGAGAGAATAACCAGGAGGAAAGTATACTTTTCCCCTCAAATCCCCTCCCATGGATCAAACCCCTCCTAAACTCTAAAACCGGATAAAACACCCCTAAACTTTGTCAAACCGGATCAATCAGCCCTTGGGGTGGTTTTGAAGCTCATATATTAAATTTTGAGCGGTTTTGACCATGGACCGAAGACGTAGACCTTGTGCATGCCCGGCCCCATCCCGAGCTCACCTTCTCCCTCTCGCTGTCACCTTGGTCCGGTCCTCACCGGCGACGGAGCAAGTGCAGGCGGCCCTTCGACATCTAGTTCCTGCCCTAGCCGGAGGTTGTAATGAGCTACAGTACCGGGAGTCCCAGCTGCGCAACGCGCCGCTGGCTGGCCTTGCTCCAAGAAGAGCGGCGCTCCCGCACTCCAAGCAGGCAAGCAGCCGGTGGTCCCCCGCTGGCCGATTCGGTGCTGGAGTGCATGGGCGACCCCGAAGTCGATGCCGACGCCGACAACACCGTCCTGTCCAAGCAGCAGGAGTTTTTGATGGTGCGTGCAGGCAGGGGCGGAGCCAGGATTTGAGGTTGGGGGGGGGGGGGGGGGGGGGGGCAACTGGCAAGACACAAGCAAAAAAATCTAGCATTGCAAAGATGATACTAATTTTTCATGGTTCGGTACAGACCATACGGTCAATCAAACAATGCAAAGAAGTTACATCTCTATTAGTTTGAAATCGGCTTTGCGACAACCAAGAAGATCAAATATGTCTATAATTTCATCAGAACTAAACTTTGACGCTATATCCTTCTCGATGTAGATTATCATACAATGTCGAAGAAAATCATCACCCATTGTACTTCGAAGACGAGTCTTGACAAGTTTCATAGCTGAAAATGCTCTCTCTGCTGTTGCAGTTGACACCGGGAGAGTTATTACTAATCGTAATAACCTGTCGACCATTGGATACATAGATGATTTACCTGTTTTGACCAGACCATGTGCCAAAGCTGCAAGTGATGGTAACATTTTCAGTTCTTGATGGTTGCATGTGTCAAGTTGAAAATGTGGTAGCTGACACTCCAACTGAGCTCTTTCTTGAGAAGAAAAATCTGCAGGATATAATTTTTCAACTAGCGTGCATATTCTTGATCTGTCAAATGTGTCACGTCTTGGATCCAATGATGCACAAAGGCTTAAAAGCTCTGTCGCTTGAAGACTGAAACGATCATCTAACTCTCTCAATTGTTGGTCTATGGCAACATTAAATACATCCATTTTGTAGTAATGGAGTGTTGTGGTGTTGTCATGCTTGTTTCTGGATTTGGTCACATCAACGTACCTAATAATAATATACATAAGAATTAGTTTCACTAGGTAATAAATATGTAACATAATCTTAAGTACAGAGTTGGGAAAAGGTGCATACTTGCGATTAAAATCTGGAATATCAATCTCGTGCTTCAGGCAAAAAGAATTAACCTCTTCAAGAAGGGATTCCCAACCATTTTCTCTCAAGTCAGCAAGCAGCACCTTTGTGTTGGACACACAATCCAAAGCATTAAAAATATCCAAAGATTTAGTTTGCAGCCTTACACACAACACATCAGTGATCTTCATGATTTTTTCCATTAGGTGCAGAATAATCACAAAATCAAATGAGTTGAGAATCCTAAGAGCACCAACAGCATCTCCTCGAGAAAATTGTGAGACCGAACGATCACTTGCTATACTTCTTAAAACAGAAACAGAAGCAGCAAACATCTTTCTTAAACTTTGGATTGATTTATAGTGGGAGCTCCATCTAGTGTCTCCTGCTCTTTGTAAAGAGCCTAACTGATTTGCCCCTCGGCCAGTATCAAGTTCTCCTAGTTCGATCTCTCGTTCAATTTGAGCTGCCTGGTTTGCTAGCAATTCATCGTTGCGTTTGGAAGAAGCACTAACAACATTGACTATAAAGTTTGCATGCTGAAAGAAGTTGTGTACCTCATGCACCTCTCTGGATGCTGCAACAAGAGCTAACTGCAGCTGATGAGCCATACAATGAATGTAGTATGCATACGGACACTCTCGAAGAATAAGAGCCTTCAATCCATTCCACTCTCCCCTCATGTTGCTTGCCCCATCATATGCTTGGCCCCTGATATCTTGCACATTCAGGTTATTGAAAGCTAGAACAGCAAGTATCTTGTCTTTGAGAGTTGTTGCAGCAGTATCTTTAACATGCACTACATCAAGAAAGCGCTCTGTAATAATTGATTCTTCATTGGCAAATCTAATAACAATCGCCATCTGCTCTTTTTTGGATTCATCCCTAGCTTCATCAACCATTATACAAAACTTGCGATTGCCAATTTCTTCTTTAATTGATTTTTGCACTTTACGAGCAATCATGCTTACAATTTCTTTCTGGACTTCTCCGCAAGTGTACTTTGCATTTCTTGGAGCATTTTCTAACACCACTTCATTGACCTCTTTATTATACGACGCCAGAATCTTGAGCATCTCAATAAAATTACCTCGGTTTTTAGATCCCGGAGATTCATCATGGCCTCTAAAGGGACACGCTTGAAATGCTAACCACCTGTAGATGCAACAATTGCTTAGTATAGAATTTACAAGTAACAAGTCCACTTGGGACATAATAGATACAGAAATCATGCTTACCTGATGGCATCAATTGTAGTCTTGAGTCTTAATCTCGCATCTGCCACTCTTTTCTCACATTGCTTCATCATTACCTTGTCTATATGAGACATGCTATTCTTAAGATTTTCAAAACATCTAACAGCAAAGTTATGAGCTGAGTTAGGATCATGACCCATGTGAGTTAGAAAAGCACATTCTTTCCCATTATTGACCTTTTTCCAGTTTTGAAATCCCTTGACTGTGAATGTATCTGAGCCACACCTTCCAATTGGCTTTTTGGAAAAGAGGAAACAAGGCAGGCAGTATGCCTTATGTGTGTCAGTTGAATACTCTAACCAAAAATGGTTTGTAAACCAATCTTTCTGGAATCGACGGCGATGAGTACCCGTTCCAGCAAATGGGTATTCCTCTGGTTGTAGGATCGGTTGATATGCGCCCTCAGATATATAAAAACGCCGAGCTTCATCTTGCTTGGCAGGAGGGAGTTGCCAAATTTGAAGACGTTTGCCGGGGTCTCTAATATAATCTATTTCTGTTGTTACAACTGCCTCTTGCTGTGGACCTTCTACAGATGCTGAAACATTCTGATCAAGAGTGTTACTCTGTCCACTACTTTGTCCTTGTTCGGCTGTGTTGGAATCATCAACACCGGTAGCAGTAGGTTCAGGTTGGGAGCCAGGGCAGGAGCTTGATCCAACCTTCTCAAAAAAAGAAAGCATTGTCTTCCTCTTCATGACTACACAAACACAAAAATACAGATCGGTGACAACAGACAATAAATCCAAACAAAAGAGCAGGCCTAATTTGTGTCATGCCTAATTTGCAGCACATGTTTGTGAGAATAAACAAGATATTAGTTCCCCTAATTCCCCTGATCCCATTTAACCTAAGTACCTAACTCAAGAATTTCTGCAGTACGGATCAGTTCGCCGGCATGAATTAAAGAAGACTCACTTGCAGGTTGGCCGTCTGCGCCGCCGGAGCCAGCGCCAGGCCTGGCCGGCGCTGATTGGAGTCGCAGGACGGCAGGAGCCAGGAGGGACGGGGGAGAGGGAGAGACCGAGAGATGCGTTCTCGTCTGTTGTGCGTGCGTGAATGCGTGCGTCGATCGATTCCTATTCTGTAGGAGTCTAGCCGTCTAGGAGACCTCAGGCCTGCCTCTTTGTCTTCCGTGTTGGGCTAGTGGGCTAAACATATGCTACTGGGCTTGAGATCACCGTTGGGAGGGGGGGGGGGGGGGGGGGGCTAATTAGTTCTAACTAGTCCTGATCCAACAAAAATTATGCTATACAACATCAGTTCGACGCGCAAGTTGGGGGGGGGGGGGGGGGGGGGGGGGGCTGGCCCCCGCTCGTCCCCCGGTAGCTCCGCCCCTGCGTGCAGGCATGGAGACCAAGCGACCAATGTGATCGCCTTGAGTGGCACGTACGACTCAATCTTCGGTTGAGGCGGACCAAGGTGTTGGGAAACGACGACCAACACTGTTGGGCAATAAGCCGCTGCGATGCATCGAACGCATCAGGTGTTGGCCCATACCCGACGCCGGGTACTTTTCAGCAACGGTAACGACCGACAAAGACAAACGAAGCTCGCTACCTGTCTTGGTTCCTGCCCCAAGTCGTCTCGATCTACCCTGATCGACAGCACCGTAGACTTTGCGACGAACGAAGCACCGTAGACGAACAAAGCTAGCCTCCAATCTACTTGATTAATTCTAGCCGGAAACTCCACGCACGTACGCACTTGGCTTATTACCAAAGGCTCATATCGAGCCTTGCTTTGCTTTATTGATCTCACGGTGTTTTTTACAGGGGCTGGATACACGTATATATATTAGCTGCTAGCCTGCCTAGTACTAGTCCTATTAGGTATCTAATCCCTACACTAGTTGAAGATGTACACATACATGTATCCGGACATAACGTCGGGTTTAATCCCAACAATTACCCCTAAACATGACGTCGTCACGTCACTACATCGACGCTGATTCTTTCCCGCATCTTCAAGAACTTCTTTCAGTCTAAAGACTTCGTTAGCATGTCTGCCAGTTGATCACTAGTGCAAATATAGTTGACCTTCGTCTTATCTTCTTCCACGCAGTTCTTCTTGTAGTGATACATCGTATCAATGTGCTTGCTCCTATCATGCCGCAGTAGATCCTTGCGTAGAAAACTTTCAGACTTGCTATCAATATTGAGCACCACCGGTTCCGGATCACGATACATGAGATCATCGCGTAGCCTTCCTAGCCACACATCTTGACACACTGCAGCGGCCGCTGCAATATACTCTATTGCATCAACTGCGGGCACTTTACCCTTCTTGCTCAGCTCAAGACGAGGTTCCATTGAAGCATCAACTGGATTGCAATCTTTCATGCCACCGCTTTCAAGTACCTTCCTTGTGTATGCCTCCTGGCATAGTGTGATCCCCTCCGTCTTTTGATGTATCTCTATCCCGAGGTAGTAGCTCAAAAGACCTATATCATCCATTTTGAAGAACTCTTTCAGCTGTAGCTTGAAATTTGCAATCAACAATTCATCTGCTCCGGTAATTCATAGGTCGTCAACATAGATGTCAACTAGTAGACGATCCCTTCCTTCACCTCTCTTGTACATTGCGTGCTCTAGTGGGGCTTTCTCAATTCCAAGATAAATCAATGTCCGATCAAGTTTGATGTTCCATGCCTGAAGGCCTTGCTGTAGCCCATACAAGATTTTGGGTAACTTCAGTACCTTATGCTCTTCTCCCTCTTTGATGAATCCTGGTGGTTGGTTAACGTAAACCTCTCCTTCTAACTCTCCATTCAAAAACATAGATTTTACGTCCATGTGATGTATCTTCCAAGATTCCTGAGCCGCGATAGCTATGCGTAATTTCACCAATTCCATCTTTGCAATAGGAACGAACACTTCTTCGAAGTCCACACCTTCCTATTGCACGTACTCTTTGGCTACTAGCCTCCCTTTCTACTTCACGGGCCCTTCGGTATCTTTCTTGATCATAAATTCCCACTTGAGATCCATGACTTTTTCTTTGTTGGGAAGATCCACAAGCTCACATGCATTGTCAGAACTAGTGAGCTAGCTATTGGGTTTTCCATAGAGATCAAAGGCCATTGGTATGTTTTTCCCTTATGCAATAGGAGACGCAAGCGAGTGAGATGATCGTCTATCCGAGATAAGAATAAGAGTTCTTTTTAGAGATCGTGGGAAGGTAGATCCTTACCATGATGCTAGCCTTGATGGGCATACATTCCCCAACCTCCTCCTCATCCTCCCCCCACCCCCCGCGCGATAGTTGTCGCAACGCTCCCAGTGCCCACTGCCCCAGGGAAAGCCCACTACAAGCCTAGGTAAATTCACCTCTCGGACAAATGGCGAGGTGATGGCGGCTGCTACCGTGCAGATGCAAATCTACAGGGCCCTTCTCGCTACTGCGACCATCAGCGGCGGAGCTATGTACAACTCAAGGGGGCTGTGCCCCCCCCCCCCCCCCCCCCCCCCGCGCGCCTTCGACCAAACTACGTATAAAAAATTGGGGGAATTCTTAGAGAGATGGCGGTCGTCCTGGGCATCCTCTTGATGTAGGTGAGGACGACCTGCATCTCCTGCTTCAGCGCAGTGGCCAAGACCATCTGCTACATGTTCTTGTTGATCATGGGAGGACTCGTCGGCATCTGCTATTACGAGCTGACTACCGTTATCTTGTGGTCGGTCCAGCTGCTCTGATGAGATTCGATTATGGTTAAGTTTTAAGTTGGTCTAATTAGCTGCTATGATTAGACTCGGTAGTATGATTGTTGGATCTTGTGTGTTATGCTAAGACTATTATTTATTGTTATGAAGTCACCTTTACTTATTAGTTTATTCTGTGTAAACAATAAACTTGTAATCAGAAAGACCTCTCATGTCAATTTTCTACCAATCTTGCTTCACGTGTCTCATTCAGTAATTCATGTTCAAATCTGGCTTCACGTACATGTCTTTCTTTTTCAAACTTTGGCTGCTCCTTTCTCTCTGAGCAATTCTTAGTGTATCACACACGTCAGTTAGAACATGGTCGGATGGCTTGATTTGATTTTCCAACCCAGGCATATGTTGTGCAAGTTGGGTTTACCACCACCATTCAACGTGCTTTAGCAGTAAATACATATGAGGTTCATGCCTTAACCCCCCACCTGCCCCCGCGTCGTCCTCCTAGGCGACTCGGGTGGCGACTAGGGTTCCCCCTGCGCCGCCACCCCCTTTTCCCCGTTCTCCCTCGCCGCCACCTGAGGGTCGAGCCCGGATATTGCCCGCGGATGCCTGGGAAGGTGGCGGCGAGGCCTCTGACACTTCGCCCATGGCGGAGGTCTTCGGATCTGGGACGGCGGCCCTGTTTGGCGAGGCAGCGGCGTCCTCTCGGCTGGCGCCGGCTGCGGGTGATTCTGGCCGGATTGCTCGACCACGAGGGTGGTGAGCCGCCAGCGGGGGCTGGCTGCGGCGCGGAGTTTTCCCCTCCTCGCCGGTCCTGAGGTTTGGCTCCCTCCTCCTTGACTCCCTCTGGCCATCCCCTGCTGCTTGCGTCTCGTGCACCGGATCTGGAGATGATGTGTGCTCGGTGGTAAGGCTTGGGACTACGGGAAACCGTTTGGTTGGCTTGTCCGGCCCGGCGGCAGCGACGCCTTTGGCGCCGTTCTTCCTCCCTGGAGGTGCCGCCGAGGTCCTCCTCTCTCCACCCTCGTTCCCCCTCCCGGGTGAAAGCCCAAAATCCGGCTAGGATTGGGCGGCAACGGCGTGTTTCGTGTCGTGCTCCTCCTTGGAGGCGCCGCCTGGGAAGGGCTCGTGTTCGGGTGAGGTGTGTCAAAGGTCCGAGCTTTGGGCGGCGGCGGTTTCGTCGGGATTTGCTTGGCCGACATTGTCCCCTTCCCAGCATTACCAACACGGCCCCGGTGGTGGGCTCCCGGTGCTCTTCTTCAACGGCCGACGGGTCTTGCTCCTCGACGTTCTGCGGTCTTCCTTGATGTCCTTGCCGCCCTTCTTCAGCAGCTACTCCCGGTGGCTTTCCGGCAGTCTACTGGTGTCCTTGGTGGCGGCGGTATAGTGGATCTGGTGTGCTCATTGTCCATGGTGGTGTGCTCTGCGGTTGCTCCTGGCTCCGAGGTTGCCATCGCTTCTGCTCTAGGGTGAGCGCTTCTCAGGTCCGCTGGTTCGATGCCTTTCGATCCAAGGCGAGAGGGAAGGGTCCTCTGCGGCGCGAGAGGAGGAAGACGCCTAGTTTTCTTCATCCTGCGAGTCAGCCTAGTTCATGCCCACACTCTGTTCTAGCAGGTCTTCATCCTGCTCTGCCAGTCGCTACCTTTGTTATCAGTTTTGCTGCTGTCTTCGGCTAGTACAAGCTATGGGCTCGGTTGTATTTTCCTTTCGTGCTTGTGCGCTGCGTTGAGTTGTAAGCTTCCTAGAGTGCTCCCTTGTATCGTCGGGCCGATGTGGTTTGGTGTATGTTTGTAATTCCTGGCCGGTTGATGGCTTTGTTAATTCAAAGCCGGGCTCTTCGCGAGCCTTCGTTCTAATAAAAAAAAGTAAATACATATGAATCCTTGCATTTCTTATGTCTCCTACATTATAAGCAGCAGAAAAAATATATGATGCATGGATTCATGATCCATTACTCCATGTCATTAGACATTTACATCATGAATTGACACCAGCAAATTCACACATTAAAAAGATATCAAATTGTCTACATAAGTGCATTTTGGCGAAATGCAACAACGTTGGAACTTCATTTCTTGAAAGCACTAACTGAATTGGTTTCTAGCAACATCATGAACTTTGTTAGTGCTAGAACTACCGGGGTAACAGTTAGCCAGCCGGTTGTGACGTCTTTTCTCGGCTAGTTGGTGTTTCTAGCCCCTATTGGCTCTGTGTGAGCTGTCTGTGCTTTTTTATTATTTGTGGAGACCTTTGAAACCATGTTGACACTACTTTATTTGGTTAATAAGATGGCCGCATGCATCTTTCTGATGCAGAGGCCGGGGAATCACCCCTTTCCAAAAAAACAAGGTTACAGGAGTGCCAAATGCACACGTCAGAAAGATTGCGAATTGGCAACTAGCAGCATAGTACAACTGGACAACTTAGTAGCTCCAGTCCGCTTTCTTCTTCCACAACCCATGTTTTGTTTTCAAAAGAAGGAATAATCCTTGGCCTCTGCATTGAGTGATGCACAAAACCATATATTATTGATTATAATGATGTCAAGCAAAATCTAGCATTGAATGAAACAAATTACAGAAAAATAAAATCCGGCACCATCAAAATGGATCATCCTCGTGACAGAAACTCCATGAGTACCATGAACCCTATGATAAGAGGCTATACAAAGCCTGAAGGAAGGAATGGTCATATATACGTACGCCAATGCTCATGAGTCCAACCGAAAGTCGAACATGGGATATTCGTCCCCGGAGCTAAGCTTCGAGCCAACACCTTCAACAAGGGCATAACGGACGCACACCAACATTGCCTGGTCTGGCCAAAGGGAAGATCGGAGGTTTAATATTGACAATTTATCAGCATTTTCTAACCACACAAATATTTTGAAATGTCTTACCATTTAACACGTGAACTAAAACCATAACAAGAATTAGTGCGACATTGGCTGGTGTGGGCTTTCCCTAGAGCAGTGGGTGGTGCTGCCACAACCATCTCCGACGGGAACTCTAAGGGAAGCCCCACGTGGCCGTCATGGCCAACAGTACAGTGGCTGCGATGGCAAGAAAGATGCCAACCGAACGCATTGATCTACATTATCACTATTCACTAGAGAGGAACAGGACTTGGGTAGAGCAGGGGCAGGGAGGGAGGAGGAAGAAGGGCATACATAGGAGGGGACTAAGGAAAAATATATACACTTGTAGAAAAAAGCCCTTTAGTCCCGGTTCGCAACAGCCTTTAGTCCCGGCTGTGCAACCGGGACTAAATAAGCGCGACTAAAGACCCCCCCACCCCCTTTAGCCGCGGCTCTTACGGACCGCGACAAAAGTCTTTAGTCCCGGTTCTTGTGGCTGACCGGGACCAAAGGCCCGCCACGTGGGCGCCCGTGGTCCGTCAGGGCCGAGGACCTTTAGTCCCGGCTCTCGTGGCCAACCGGGACTAAAGGCCTCCTCCGCAGGTTTAGGGTTTTAGCCCCCCTAAACCTGGTTTCTTTTTAATTTGTAGTGTTTTATTTGTTTTATATTTTATTTTGTGTTTTATTTTATTTTTGATGAAGTTTCAGTACACATATTCTACGCTTCTATATACATGCATATGAAATTTCAAACAAGAAGAATTCAAGAGGAATATATAATATATATTCAATCTCGGGTGACCATATACAACTTCGAACAAGTTTCCATACACAATTAGGATGGATGACCATATACAACTTCGAACAAGTTTCAATCTCGGGTATGCATATAAATTTCTTCGTCCTCGGTATAGTGTTGTCCTTTAGGATTGATGACTTTCCTCATGAAAAATCCTGCTAATTCTTCTTGAATTGGTCGGAAGCGAGCTTCTGGACTAAGCCTCCTCCGCAAGTTATCCGTCGCGTTCCGCACGCTAGCTGATGCCTTCCGCTCAGTGGTTTGTCTCCGGATGTTCTCACAAACATAGTATCCACATAGATCGGTCCCCGATGGCTGCTTATCCACATTAACTAACTTTCTGAAATCTAGCTCATGTTTGAATTCACCGACAGTTTCTTCTGAGAACCGTCTCCAAACCCTACAGGGCAAAGAAAATTAAATGAATAAGGGATTTATTAGTTAGTTGATATTAGGAAATGAAGAGACCGATCGATATAGAGCTCAAATGATTGAAAATAATTACTTTTGCAGCATTTTTCTCATGTCGGCCCAACGCTTTGGATCCGAATCCTTAGAGTCCATGATTAGAACTGTGGAGGTGTGAAGTTCAATATTTAGCAGAATCCAGTGGAACCTGCAGACACGTTACATGCACAGTCATGCATAACTCATCGATTAGACATACCATGCATGGAGTAAACAAAATAGAATGGGCACAAGAGAGAAACACTCACCCAAAATGGTAAGGAAATAGAATATGACTTTTGAGTTGATGCTTTCTAAGAAACTTGTACAGGTCTTTCTCCATGTCTTTGTGGTGATGTTCTAACACATGTCCATTAACGATATGTGGGTCAATGAACCCAACATCATGGATGTTTCTTATTTTGCATTCCCAAATCTTCAATCTGCATAATAGCGTACGCAACAATATAGTTAGGACAATATATATATATATAGTGCAGGCAATGAAGAACGAGATGAGGTAGAAATAAATCACTTACAGAACGTAGCAACTCAGCATAGATTTGTCGAGGGCGCGCAGATTGAACAGCTGGAATAATTCACTCATATGAACTTCTACAGAGTACCGTTTGATGTGATGCTCATGTGTAACATCCGCATAAACATATTCTTTGTCGGCCCATGTTATGAATTGCTTGTACCAACGTAGCAGATTTCGCATTTGTGTTGGTAGACTATTTTCCTTCTCAGGCTCGACGAGAGGCCCCTTCCGCACATATTGTAATGTTATCTCACCTGCAGGCGCATCCTCAAGGTCTAAGAAGGCACGAACAGTCAAACCCATCTCGGACGCTTGTTTCATGGCAGCCGCTACAGTCAATCCAAGTGCTGCCGCAGCTGCTATGATCTCGGGGTCCTCTTCCGGACCGGCTTTCACTATGAGCGGGGGGATCGATTGTTTCTTCTGCATCCCGAGCTGGTCAACTTGTTTCCCGCTTTTTTTACTTTCTTCCTCCTTCAATATTTTTGCTTGCCTACGAAGTTCATGTCCATAGTCGTCAGGCATATTCAGCTCGGCTTGGGACGGTGTCGTCAAAAAATCCTTAGCCCACTTCTTTTGCTTCTCAGTGAATACTTGCTTGGGCTCAGGCACTTTTTTCGCCTTCATATCCGCCTTCCATTTCTCATAATCAGTAGACGCGGCCAATGTGAGGTCAGCTTCACTAAGTTCCCCAGGCCTTGGGAGGAGAGGCTTCAGCGATGGCTCCGGTACCCTTGTGGTCTTAGGTACATAAGGGTCCGGGTTAATAGTCCAGGAGCAGGTTTCCTTGCTGTCCGCCTGCTTCTGCTTCTTTGCCGGAGGTGGATTGGGGGGCGTCGTACCCGCCGGAGGAGGATTGGGGGGCGTCGTACCCGCCGGAGGTGGATTGGGGGGGCGTCGTACCCGCCGAAGGAGGATTGGGGGGCGTCGTACCCGCCGGAGGTTGTGGATCGGGGGACGGTGTCGAATGGCGTGAAGGAGGTGTAGGTGAACCACCACGACCACCACCACCGCCACCACCGCCACCACCACCACCACCATCGGAGGGGGGTGGACTTGCTAGCCTTGGCGCCTCGTCTGGAAACACTATGTACTTCTTTTTCCATAGAATGAACTGGCGCTTGACATCTCCAAGTCTGCTATCCCCTTCGGGTGTAGGTTTGTCAATCTCCAGGTCCTCAAACCCTTGGACTATGTCTTCCACCATGACACAAGCATAGCCATATGGAATGGGGTTGTTGTGGTGGAGTGCTCCAGGTTTACAGGGTAAAGCACTGCCGCTAGCTACCTTCGTGGAAACATTCCCCACGGGATAATGCAGATCACAGTCTTTCATCTTCTTTACATCATCCACGGGGTAGTGAGGCTCCGGTGCACGAATCTCGATCATCGGTGCACTAGCACCAGGCGGGGCATCCGTGGAAGCCACGCTGCTTCTCCGCTGCTGGCTTCCGCAATCCGCTTCATGATCTTCATGCGGCCCTGCAGCCGATTTTTCTTTCAATAGTTCATGCACGGTCTGCTCAACTCATGGAGTTCCGATGCAA
Organism: Triticum monococcum; assembly: GCA_034509565.1. Classification (NCBI taxonomy): domain Eukaryota; kingdom Viridiplantae; phylum Streptophyta; class Magnoliopsida; order Poales; family Poaceae; genus Triticum; species Triticum monococcum. Next base: position 195,358,807 of record CM067842.1, on the reverse strand, counting down.
ACTTCGTCATAAGATCTGCATCCCGGTCCGTCTTTCTCTTACGGCTTCTGTAACCGTACGGGTCATTGTCCTGGGAAAACCCTACTTTCCACGAAACTTTGCCTTTGCCTCGTACACGTCCTCCGTGTTCATCATTCCCGAGGGCTAAAGTCAGTGCGTCTTTCTCTCTGTTGAACTTGATCAAGCCCGCTTGAGCTTGGGTCATTGCGTCAATAAGGGCTTGGGTCGGAGCAAAGCGTCGATGCCGGTGAACACACACCCCTGTCTCCGGGTCTAGCGATCCCCCATGCCCGTACCACCAGCTTTTGGCCCTTGGGTCCCATCCCTCTGTACCTAGAGGGATTCCTCGCACCCTCAGGTCCTCCTCCATCTTCTGCCACCTAGGGTCCGCAAGGCGGTATCCTCCTGGCCCCATAATATGATGGTACTTTTTCTTAGCCGCATTATCCTTATTTTTTTTCGATATTTCCTTGAAATGGTCCGATTGCTTTTGCCTCACAAATTCTGGCCAATCATCTTTCAGTTTCTCATATTGTCCATTGAAATCCGGAGTCTTGCCCTTGTTGACATAGTCACGGGTTAAATTTTTCTTGAAGTTCCGGAATGCATCGGCCATCTTCTGAAGAGCGAACTCTTTAACTAGCCTCCTCCTCTGACGTCCACCCGGAACCTCGTTACCGAATTCATCGACTTTGTTGTATTCCGGAGGTAGAATGAAATGTTCCATAAGCTTTCTCCAGCAATCCTTTTTCGTTCTCTTGTCGACAAAACTGAAACCAAGACGTGCCTTCTTTGGCTCTTTCCATTCCTGGACGGTGATCGGGACGTTGTCTCTAACAACGACTCCGCATTGGTTGACAAACTTTGAGGTGTGCTGTAGGGGCTTGCCGGTTTCACTGACAGACTCAATGGCATATGTTTCTCCTGTTTTCATCGCCTTGGATTTGCCACGCTGCTTTGTCGTACTCGATCCGGAGGGCTAAAAAAAGAAAGAGAGTCGCGCGCGTTAATACATATGTATTCACATTTCAGTAAGTTTGTATCACGAGAGGCTCTCAATGTATATATATACCTCGCCGGAGGTGGTTGCTACTTGCAATTGGAGATCGTCGGTTGTTGACGGTTGACCTCCGTCGACAATGTCCGTTCCTTCACCTTCTCGATCATCGTCACCGTCAAGGTTCATATAAGAAGAGACTACATCCTCTTGTTGCTCATATTCTAAGCCCGGCACATAAGGAATCTCGTTGTTGATGATGTCCATTAAATAACGTTCAGCCTCCGGATCCCTAAGCGGCTCGGTTCTGTCGTCCGCCATATGTCACTCCTGCATGTAGTAAAAATTCTTTAAGTATAAAGGAATTAAAAAATAAGATTAAGGGGACATAGAGGAGGAGGAATTAAAAAATAAGATTCTTTAAGTAAAAATTCTTTCTTTCTTCTTCTTCCTTTCTTCTTCTTCCTTTCTTCTTTCTTTCTTCTTCTTCCTTTTTCTTTTTTCTTTCTTTCTTCTTCTTTCTTTCTTCTTCTTCCTTTCTTCTTCTTCCTTTCTATTCTTTCTTTCTTCTTCTTTCCTTTTTCTTTTTACTTTCTTTCTTCTTCTTCCTTTCTTCTTCCTTTCTTCTTCTTTTTTTCTTCTTCCTTTTTCTTTCTTCTTTCTTTTGGTTTTCATTTGGTTTTTATTTGGTTTTCATTTTTTTCTTCTTCCTTTTTCTTTCTTGTTTTTTCTTCTTCCTTTTTTTCTTCTTTCTTTTCTTCTTCCTCCTTTTTTTTGTTTTGTTCTTCTGTTTGTTTTTTTGTTTTCTTTTGTTTTTTCTTCTTCCTTTGTTTTTCTTCTGTTTTTTTGTTTTCTTTTGTTTTTCTTGAGTTTTTTCTTCTTCCTTTTTCCTTTCTTCTTCTTTCTTTCTTCTTATTCCTTTCTTCTTCTTTCTTTCTTCTTCTTCCTTTCTTCTTTCTTTCTTCTTCTTCCTTTTTCTTTTTTCTTTGTTTCTTCTTCTTTGTTTCTTCTTCTTTCTTTCTTCTTCTTCCTTTCTTCTTCTTCCTTTCTATTCTTTCTTTCTTCTTCTTTCCTTTTTCTTTTTACTTTCTTTCTTCTTCTTCCTTTCTTCTTCCTTTCTTCTTCTTTTTTTCTTCTTCCTTTTTCTTTCTTCTTTCTTTTGGTTTTCATTTGGTTTTCATTTTTTTCTTCTTTCCTTTTTCTTTCTTGTTTTTTCTTCTTCCTTTTTTTCTTCTTTCTTTTCTTCTTCCTCCTTTTTTTTTCTTCTGAGGAGGCGGAGGACGGCAGGCAGGGCGGCGGGCGGCGGGCGGCGGGCGGAGGGCGGCAGGGCGTCGGGCGGCGGGCGGAGGGCGTCGGGCGGCGGGCGGCAGGGCGTCGGGCGGCGGGCGGCAGGGCGACGGGCAAGGGCGGCGAGCAAGAGGGCAGGCACGGGCGGAGGCGGCGCTCACTGGGGACGGGGGCGGCGGCGCGCAGGGCTTCGGCGTCGGCGTCGGGGCAGGGCTTCGGCGTCGGCATCGGCGACGGGGGCATCGGCGTCGGCGTCGATCGGCGTTGGGGAGACAGAGGAGAATGCCGCGGCAAAACTGCTAAGTGCAGTATATATAGACGCACCTTTAGTCGCGGTTGGGGAGGAGGACCGCGACTAAAGGTACCCTTTAGTCGCGGTCCCCCTCCCCAACCGCGACTAAAGGGTTTTGGCGCCGCTTCCTTTCCCGCGCAGAAAGACCCTTTAGTCGCGGTTGGGGACAACAACCGCGACTAAAGGGTACCCTTTAGTCGCGGTCCCTCTCCCCAGCAGGGACTAAAGGGTTTTGGCGTCGCTTCCTTTCCCGCGCAGAAAGACCCTTTAGTCGCGGTTGGGGACAACAACCGCGACTAAAGGGTACCCTTTAGTCGCAGTCCGCCTCCCCAGTCGGGACTAAAGGGTCTGTGCTGAACTGGCGCGGTGCGGTGGGATGTTTAGTCCCACCTCGCTAGCCGAGAGGCTTCGACAGTGGTTTATAAGCGCGGCTGCGCTCACCACTTCGAGCTCCTCTCGAATGCAGGCTTACGGGCCTATTCTGTTATTATGTGCCTGTGGGCCTACTGGGCCTTCTGCGGGCCTGAATCCTGGCCCATTAATGGGTTTCTAGTCGTATTCAGGCCGTGGTGGCCCAGTAGGTGGCATATTCTTTATTTTTTGCCTGTTTTTTGTTTTCATTTTTGCTTTATTTATTTTGTTTTGTTTCTACTTACAACAAAAAACTTATTTATTTTATTTTATTTTGTTTCTAATTACTTATTTATTTTTACTTTATGATAATTACTTATTTATTTTACTTTATGATAATTATTTTATTTTATTAAAGTTTATATTATTTTGTTTCTAATTCATTTTAAAATCTTAAAAATACAATTATATATCAAAAAATCAGAAAAATAAAACTAATTCATTTTAAATTCTTGTTTTTCTTCTGTTTTTTTCTTCCTTTTTTCTTCTGTTTTTTTCTTCTGTTTGTTTCTTCCTTTTTCTTGTTTTTCTTCTTTTTTTCTTCCTTTCTTCCTTTTTCCTTTTTAAAAATCTTCTGACATTTTAAAATCTTAAAAATACAATTATATATCAAAAAAATCAGAAAAATAAAACCAATTCATTTTAAAATCCCTTGAAGGTTCGACCAAATACAAAGTTTGGTACAATAAATTATTACACGTCAATTCTTCCCTTGTACGTCCCTGCTTGCTTACGATTGTGCCGTATCCATGGAGCATCCTCATCATTTAACTTAATGCTTGGGTCAGTGTTCACTTTGAAGGGCGGAATTTCACCAAACATATTATAATCTTCTGACATGTCTGTCTTGTCCTCCACTCCCACGATGTTTCTTTTCCCTGAAAGAGCAATGTGGCGCTTTGGATCATCGCATGATGTACTGATCGTTTTCTTATCTTTCCGTTTCCTCGGTTTGCTACTCATGTCCTTCAAATAAAAAACCTGAGCGACATCTTTGGCAAGGACGAATGGTTCGTCAAGGTAACCAAGATTGTTGAAATCCACCATTGTCATTTCGTATTGCTCGTCCACCTTTACCCCACCTCCTGTTAGCTTGAACCATTTGCACCGGAACAAAGGGACCTTAAAGGAGGGTCCATAGTCAAGTTCCCATATCTCCTCTATGTAACCATAATATGTGACCTTTTGCCCATTCTCGGTTGCTGCATCAAAGCGGACACCACTGTTTTGGTTGGTGCTCTTTTTATCTTGGGCGATGGTGTAAAATGTATTCCCATTTATCTCGTACCCTTGGAAAGTCGTTATAGTCGAAGATGGTTTCTTGGCCAACATGTACAGCTGATCTCCAACATCATTGTCATTCATTAAATGTTTTCGCAACCAACTGCCGAAAGTCTCCATGTGGGCCTTTCTAATCCAGGATTCAGGCTTCCCCGGGTTGTCCGAGCGTAAAATATTCTTGTATTGCTCGAAGTACGGAGCCACCAAGCTGGAATTTTGCAGAACTGTGTGGTGTGCTTCAGTCATAGAATGACCGTCCATACATATCGTGGTATCCATTCCGATCTTGCCTTTTCCACTTAGTCTCCCCTCGTGCCGCGATTGAGGAATACCAATCGGCTTAAGGTCAGGAACATAGTCAATACAGAACTCAATTACCTCCTCATTTTGATGGCCCTTGGAGATGCTTCCTTCTGGCCTAGCACGGTTACGAACATATTTCTTTAATACTCCCATGAACCTCTCAAAGGGGAACATATTGTGTAGAAATACAGGACCGAGAATGGAAATCTCTTCGACTAGGTGGACCAGGAGGTGCGTCATAATATTGAAGAAGGATGGTGGGAACACCAACTCGAAACTGACAAGGCATTGGACCACATCGTTCTGTAACCGTGGTAGATCTTCTGGATTGATTACCTTCTGAGAGATTGCATTGAGGAATGCACATAGCTTCACAATGGCTACTCGAACATTTTCCGGTAGGAGCCCCCCCAAAGCAATCGGAAGCAATTGCGTCATAATCACGTGGCAGTCGTGAGACTTCAGGTTTTGGAACTTTTTCTCCGGCATGTTTATTATTCCCTTTATATTCGACGAGAAGCCAGACGGGACCTTCATACTGCTCAGGCATTCAAAAAAATGACCTTCTCTTCTTTGGTAAGAGCGTAGCTGGCACGACCTTGAAACCATTCCGGATGCCGGTCATCTGGGTCTTTCAAAAGTTGCTGGTCCTGCCGTGCTTCCTTTGTATCATTTGTCTTCCCATACACGCCCAAGAAGCTTAGCATGTTCACGCAAATATTCTTCGTAACATGCATCACGTCGATTGCAGAGCGGACATCTAGGACTTTCCAGTATTCTAGCTCCGAAAATATAGATTTCTTCTTCCACATGGGTGCGTGCCCGTCAACTCCCCGCGGAACTGATTGTCCGCCAGGACCCTTTTCAAAGATGACTTTCAAATCCTTGACCATATCAAATATCTCAGCACCAGTACGTTCCACAGGCTTCGGCCGGTGATCTGCCTTCCCGTTGAAATGCTTGCCTTTCTTTCTTACGTTATGATTTCGGGGAAGAAATCCACGATGACCCAGGTACACGTTCTTCTTACAATTAACCAAACGTACACTTTCAGTCTCATGTAAGCAGTGCGTGCATGCATTGTATCCCTTATTTTTCTGTCCCGAAAGGTTACTGAGAGCAGGCCAATCGTTGATGGTTACAAAAAGCAACGCTCGTAGGTCAAATTCCTCTCCTTTGTGCTCATCCCAGACACGTACACCAGGTTTCGCCCACAACTGTAAAAGTTCTTCAACTAATGGCCTTAGGTACACATCGATGTCGTTACCGGGTTGCTTAGGGCCTTGAATGAGAATTGGCATCATAATGAACTTCCGCTTCATGCACAACCAAGGAGGAAGGTTGTAGATGCATAGAGTCACGGGCCAGGTGCTATGGTTGGAGCTCTGCTCGCCAAAAGGATTAATGCCATCAGTATTTAGACCAAATCTTAAGTTCCTTGCGTCAGCTGCAAAATCTTTGAAAACTCTGTCGAACTTTCTCCATTGCGTTCCATCAGCGGTGTGTCTCGACTGCCCGTCGGACAAACGGTCCTCTTTGTGCCATCGCAACAACTTGGCATGCTTTTCGTTCATGAACAGACGTTTCACCCGTGGTATTATAGGAGCATACCATATCACCTTGGCGGGAACCCTCTTCCTGGGTTTCTCGCCCTCAACATCGTCACCAGGGTCATCGCCTCTGATCTTATAACGCAATGCAGTGCATACAGGGCATTCATTCAAATTCTCGTATTCACCGCGGTAGAGGATGCAGTCATTAATGCATGCATGTATCTTCTGAACCTCTAAACCTAGAGGGCAGACAACCTTCTTTGCTTCGTACGTACTGGCGGGCAACTCATTATTCTTCGGCAACATATTCTTCAATATTTTCAGCAAATTTTCAAATGATGAGTCACCTACACCTTCCTGTGCCTTCCATTTTAGCAAATCCAGTGTGCAGCCTAGCTTTTTCAGACTATTATCGCATCCTGGATACAACGACTTTTTGTGATCCTCTAACATGCGATCCAAATTCTCCCTCTCCTTGTCAGTTTCGCAGCGTCTCCGTGCATCAGCAATGGTCCGACCAAGATCATCAGCGGGCTCATCATGTGCCTCTTCTTCACCTTCACCTAACCCTTCCACACCTTCAGCATCATCCTCCATGAAAGTATCACCGAAAAGATCACGATAGTTGTCATCGATATCATCCCCTTCTTCATCTTCTTCCATTCTAACCCCTCTTTCTCCATGCTTGGTCCAACAATAATAGCTTGGCATGAAACCATGCTTAAGCAGGTCCATGTGAACTCTTCTTGAGGAGGAGTAACCCTTCTCATTCTTACAGACAGCACATGGACAGATAATAAAACCTTGCTGCTTGTTCGCATTTGCCACTACGAGGAAATCTTTCAAACCCGTAGTGAACTCGCCGGAGAGTCGGGAACCGTACATCCATTGCCGATTCATCTGCATTATTATTATATAAAGTATATAATTAACCATCATGCATTTGTTAAACTAACTAGCTAGAAATAATACAAATTAAACAATGAACTACACACATGCGTATTTTATCAATGACACATGAAAGGTTCGAGTTGCTAACCGCGATCGCGGAGGAAAAATAAATGAGAAAGCTCAAGTGTGGCTTGTTTCAGGCTCTCGGGCATTTCATCAAACACCTTGTGTGCATAGGAGAAACCAAAAGCAAACCCACCACCACCCCACCACCACCTTCTGAAAATTGTGAAGTGAGCCGAGTGAAGTGAAGTGAGCTGAGTATATATAGGGATGGGCCTTTATTCGCGGTTGGCCAGGCCAACTGGGACTAAAGCCCCTCCCGTCCGCCAGTTGGATGGGCTTTAGTCCCGGTTGGCCTGGCCAACCGCGACTAAAGGCCTTCTGGGACCTTTAGTCCCGGTTGGCCACGCCAACCGGGACTAAAGCCCCTCCCGTCCGCCAGCTGTCGACCGAGCGCGCTGGGCCCAGGTAGTTGGTCGCGGGTCTTCTCCCGAACCGCGACTAAAGACCCCTTTGGTCGCGGTTCGATTGTTTTGGGGACTAATGGGGGCGTATGGAAGCCTCGTTTCTACCAGTGATAGGTGCCCAACAATGTCGGCTACTACTAGGAAAAGGGCTACTAATGGCACACCAATTTTGCCTACTAATTGTGCATCACTGGTACGCCATTAGTATCACGCCACTAGTATTTTTTACTAATGGCGCATCACTGGTGCGCCATTAGTATAGGCCATGGTGCGCCATTAGTATAGGCCACTGGTGCGCCATTAGTATAGGCCACTTGTGCGCCATTAGTATTTTTGAATTTTGAAGGCGGGAAAATAGTAGTGGCGCACCGTCTAACCCCCACCGTGCGCCATTGCTATTTTTGAATTTTGAATTTGGATCTGGATTGTGATTTTTGTGCCCATTTTTTGTTTGTTTTTTTGCTCGTTTTTTGTTTCAAATTTTGTTTCTGTTTTTGGATCTTGTACGTTCTTTTGCCGTGTTCTTTTGCCGGAGAGGAGTTCGCCGGAGAGGAGGAGGAGGTCACCGGAGAGACGCTCGCCTACATCGCTGGAGAGGAGGAGGAGGAGGTCGCCGGAAAGGAGTCCACCGGAGCATCGGAGAGGAGGAAGGAGAAACCATGAGGGGATGGGAGGAGAGGAGGGAGGAGGAGCTCACAGGAGAGGAGGGAAGAGGAGCTCACCGGAGAGGAGGGAGGAGGAGCTCACCGGAGAGGAGGGAGAAGAAACCGTGAGGGGAGGGGAGGAGGGAGGAGGAGGTCACCGGAGAGGAGGAGGGTAGCATGGTGGAGGAGAGAAGGAAAGATGGAGTGGAGGAGAGAAGGAGATGGAGTGGAGGAGAGGTGGAGTGGAGGAGAAGAATGAAGAGGTAAGGAGGAGAGGACCATGCCCAGCCATATATACGGCATAGTAATGGCGCACCGCGGGCAGGTGCGCCATTACTAACTTTTTTTTTGATTTATTTTGAATTTTGAAGGCGGGAGGATACTAATGGCGCACCATGGGCAGGTGCGCCATTAGTAACTTTTATTTTTATTTTTTTGACTTATTTTGAATTTTGAAGGCGGGAAGATAGTAATGGCGACCATGGGCAGGTGCGCCATTAGTAAGTTTGAATTTTTTTGCCTCTCCAGATCTTAAAAGCCCCGTATTTTTTTCTGTTAGGTTTTTGAGGATTTTGAAAATGTTTAACGGGGTTCCCCCGATTAAATTCGGATGTATCTTTTCGAGTAGCTGATTTTTCATATAAAAAACTTTTTCATCTGAGTTCGTACGCAAAATTTATGCCCATTTTACAAATTCTCGAGAGATTTCGCAAATAAAGTCGAAATTCATATTTGTAAATTTTCACAACAACTAGACCACATATCACATGGGAAACTTATTTTATTTTATTTTTTTGACATTTTCATCATTTTTTTATTTTTTTAAAACTGAAAAGGCGGTCCAGGGGGGTGTGCATTCGGTGGAAGTGGTGGCCAAGTTACTAATGACGCACAGTGCGCCATTAGTAATTTTGAAAAAAATTAATTTTTTTTACTAATGACGCACCATGGATGTGGTGCACCATTAGTATTTGCATACTAATGACACACCAACACATAATGCGTCATTAGTATTTAGTAATGACGCACTACATGTATAGTGCGCCATTAGTGTTTATATTGGCTATAGCTGTTTTTGTAGTAGTGGGCCAGCCATTTGTACGCAAATGTACGTAGTATACTTCGGCTGGGGGCAGTGCCAACCCCCAACGTGTTGCTCCGCCGTTATATGGCCATGTCTATAGTATATTAATATTGACAACATGTGAGCATTTTCTAACCATATGAAACTCTAAATTATAATATAAATACTTGTAACGACAAAATTAAGACAATGGAGTGCAAACCTCAGATCATACACATGGAGTTCAGACAGGATCTTGCACTACACTAAAACATAAAGGTGCGCGTTGCTGCGTGGGACCATCTTGACGACATTATGATAGAAATATTTGAGGAAAGAAAGTAAAGGGTACATGTATATGAGATGCGACTTACAATTCCTCAATATTGACAGGATATGTTCAAAGTCTTGTCTATATAAGATTTCACATTCTTTGATTTCATACATTAGCACTGATTTGTTCACAAAATTAGAAGCGACAATTGAAGATTTAAACTCAAGGTTGTCACCGCACAACAAAAGATTCACTAAATAACTATGGGATGACTTTGTTAGATAAAACGTAGATTAACGAGACACGAAAGACACGGATTTTTACAAGAAAACACTTGTGGGAGAAAATCACGGACGCACGAAAGTGCAATCTCTATGATAAAGTATTACAAGACCGAGACGACATACCGTCTTTAGGTGCGACTACATGGGGTATATAGGAGGGGCAATACATAAGAGTCCTTGAAGGACAAGTAAACGTGTTGTACTCGTACGCCTCGGTACCAACGCAAAGGCCCACACCGTTTGTACTACGTCTAGTCCAACCACTACACCACGCACAAGAATTTCCTACCGGTGTGTGTTGGTAAAGGTCATTTATACTGACACACGGACGGTCGGGAAAACTTTTATCGGTCAGTTGATCGGGAATACATACTTGTGGCGTCCAACAGTCGGTCGGGAATGCTTGTATATTTCACGTCTGCTGATCAGTTGGGAGTACGAGGACTTCCATCGAACTCTCGGTTGGCAATTTTTCCCGGCAACTGTTGGTGGCTAATTGGGCCGATCGGTCACTCACATGGGGACGTGAAATTGTTGGTGCCCAAATGAGCCCAGCCCACAAAAATCCACCTCCCCTTTTCCCCTTCTGCAGAATGCTTGTATATTTCACGTGTGCTGATCGGTTGGGAGTGCGAGGACTTTCACTATCGGTTGGCAATTTTTCCCGGCAACTTTTGGTGGCTAATTGGGCCGATTAGTCGCTCACAAGTGAACGTGAAATTGTTGGCGCCGAAATGAGCCCAGCCCACGAAAAAACCCACCTCCACTTTTCCCTTTCTCCAGACTGCTTGTATATTTCACGTGTGCTGATCAGTTGGGAGTATGAGGACTTCCATCGAACTATCGGTTGGCAATTTTTTCCGAAAACTGTTGGTGCCTAATTGGGCCGATCAGTCGCTCACATGGGAACGTGAAATTGTCGGCGCCGAAATGAGCCCAGCCCACAAAAAAACCCACCTCCCCCCCCCCCCCCCCCCCCCCCAAACCCCAAAGAAATAAATACACTGGGTAAGTGAGTATAAGAGATAAATGAAGAAAAATATTTACTGCAATGGCCCGGAATTGAACTCATCGTCCTAGAACTCACGCTCTAACCACCAGGACCGTCGTGTTTTAGCGTTGATAACCTGAGGGCTAATATTTACATAAGCAATACAATAATGTTTTGATGTAACCTCTCTGTGTACGATTGCTTTTACCACGCTATTTTGACTGCTAATGCGTGCATGTTTTCTTTTGCTAGCGCGTGCATATTAGTGTGCGCTTTGTGTTTTTTTCTCACTAGTGGACCCGTTGCGCCAAATGGCGCAGAAGCACGCTAAAGCCATGTCCGCGATGAAAAAAACTCCATGGTTTAATCCCCTCTAATAGAAAACACGGTGGATTGCTGTGTACAATGAGACGAATATACACATTTTAATTTGATAGTATAGAATCTCATCAAAACAACATATATGTCTGGGCAAGCACGTATGATAATAAATGAAATATCCTTATTTGGTTGTATAAAGTCCCAAATAGCGCGGAGGCCCGTTAAATCCATGTTCACATTGAAAAGAAAATCCATGATTTAGTTGGTTTAGTTGTGGGCAAGCACATATATAGCTTGATCTCTATAATACGAATGGAGGGTTACTATCTACAATAATAAGATGTATAATAACATTACCGGTTGCGCTAAATGATGCAAGGTCCCATTTCAATCCAAGAGTTATTTGAAAATAAATTATTGACAATTTGGCAATAATAAGGATCCTTTAATAATGAAAATTGAAAGAAACATAGCCTCAAACTATTTAATAGAGTTTTCAAAAAACATGCATTCTCTCTATACAATTTTGCTATGTTATCTGGAACTTGGCAATCCAGGTCATGCTTTTTGTTGGGAACGTAGTAATTTCAAAAAATTTCCTACACACACGCAAGATCATGGTGATGTATAGCAACGAGAGGGGAGAGTGTTGTCTACGTACCAACGCAGACCGACTGCGGAAGCGATCACACAACGTAGAGGAAGTAGTCGTACGTTTTCCCGATCCGACCGATCCAAGCACCATTACTCCGGCACCTCCGAGTTCTTAGCACACGTTCAGCTCGATGACGATCCTCGGGCTCCGATCCAGCAAAGCGTCGAGGAAGAGTTCCGTCAGCACAACGGCGTGGTGACGATCTTGATGTACTAACGACGCAGGGCTTCGCCTAAGCACTACAACGGTATGATCGAGGTGGAATTTGGTGGCAGGGGGCACCGCACACGGCTAAGGAACGATCTCAAGGATCAACTTGTGTGTCTAGAGGTGCCCCCTGCCCCCGTATATAAAGGATCCAAGGGGAGGGGCTGGCCGGCCAAGGTGGGAGGCGCAGGAGGAGTCCTACTCCTACCGGGAGTAGGACTCCCCCCTCCAATCCTAGTCTAACTAAGTTTTCTCAAGTGGGAAAGAGAGAGGGGGTGGCCGGCCACCTTCCCTAGTCCTAATAGGACTAGGGGAAGGGGGGAGGCGCGCAGCCCATGGGGCAGCCCTTTCACCTTTCTACCAAGGCCCATGTTGGCCTATTTGGCTCCCGGGGGGTTCCGGTAACCCTCCCGGTAATCCGGTAAAATCCCGATTTCATCCGGAACACTTCCGATGTCCAAACATAGGCTTCCAATATATCAATCTTTATGTCTAGACCATTTCGAGACTCCTCGTCATGTCCGTGATCACATCCGGGACTCCGAACAACCTTCGGTATATCAAAATGCATAAACTCATAATAACTGTCATCGTAACGTTAAGCGTGCGGACCCTACGGTTCGAGAACAATGTAGACATGACCAAGACACGTCTCCGGTCAATAACCAATAGCGGGACCTGGATGCCCATATTGGCTCCTACATATTCTACGAAGATCTTTATCGGTCAGACCGCATAACAACATACGTTGTTCCCTTTGTCATCGGTATGTTACTTGCCCGAGATTCGATCGTCGGTATCCAATACCTAGTTCAATCTCGTTACTGGCAAGTCTCTTTACTCGTTCCGTAATACATCATATCACAACTAACATCTTAGTTATAATGCTTGCAAGGCTTATGTGATGTGTATTACCGAGAGGGCCCAGAGATACCTCTCCGACATTCGGAGTGACAAACCCTAATCTCGAAATACGCCAACCCAACATCTACCATTGGAGACACCTGTAGTACTCCTTTATAATCACCCAGTTACGTTGTGACGTTTGGTAGTACCCAAAGTGTTCCTCCGGTAAACGGGAGTTGCATAATCTCATACTTATAGGAACATGTATAAGTCATGAAGAAAGCAATAGCAACATACTAAACGATCGGGTGCTAAGCTAATGGAATGGGTCATGTCAATCAGATCATTCAACTAATGATGTGACCTCGTTAATCAAATAACAACTCTTTGTTCATGGTTAGGAAACATAACCATCTTTGATTAACGAGCTAGTCAAGTAGAGGCATACTAGTGACACTCTGTTTGTCTATGTATTCACACATGTATTATGTTTCCGGTTAATACAATTCTAGCATGAATAATAAACATTTATCATGATATAAGGAAATAAATAATAACTTTATTATTGCCTCTAGGGCATATTTCCTTCACTTTTGTCCTTGATACGTTTGGTAAACTCTAGGTCATGCTTTTGTCCTTGATACGTTTGGTAAACTCTCCCCTCCCACTCCTCTGGACCCATAACATTTTGTCCTCCACAACCCCTTTATAGGTCAGATGCACTACAATTCCTCCATTTTTTAAAGGAGATGAACAATCAATGCCTTGCACAACGATTGTCATCTTTTCAGTGATGGAGCCACTCTCTATAGCCATCTCTTCTTTTTTGAAGGGAACTGGACAAACAATGTCCAGCGCCATGTTTACGACATCATGTTCTAATGTAATAGAAGTGCAAACATGAAATGAGAAATCAATTGAAGAAACAACAACATATCGGTATGCTGCAATGGAAAGGAAAACCAGTATTGACAAGTATCACACCAGGAACAAAGGTTTATAACGGATATAGAAGTGACAATAAACAACAAGTTTTTCAAGATTTAAAATGAACATGATTTGGCTTCTTACTCTATTGTAGCAACAATCTGCAGCACTAACTTGGTGACAATCCCACCAATTCAATGACAGTGGAAATATTTTCTACCCTTCACTCCTTTGCGGCTTGTAAAATCAATGGAGAACTACCATCATTGCAGAAAAGGGAAAAAGTTTCAAAAATTCATGCGTGAATGAGTCACCTACGGCACTGGATTCTCGTGTAAGTGGCTGACTGGAGTAGGAATCTTTCTCAGGGGTGCCACACACAACTTCAATATCCTAGATTTGTTTTCCAACTCATTAAATTTAACTAATTTAAAGAGATCCAATTTTACGAATTAATACGGTACAACTAAGAGCAGGCTACAAAATTAGAGACAACTGTCACTGTTCGGTCACATACCGTGATCTACAAGACCCCCTGAAAATATATGGAGTAGAAAATAATTAGACAAACAACATAAAAAGCTAGATCTAATGTTTAGAACTTAGAAGTTCTATTGCTTTTCTTTTTACCCACTCTAACGTGCAAGAAGTTAAAAGCTCCCTTGTTTTTTCCTGTGTCGTAGCATCTACGTTTATTAAAACTGCAAGAGTAGCAATTCTTTTGGGCCTGAGCACATAAAGATGGCAAACAAACACACTGAAATAAAACAAAGCAAATTTGACATAATGTTTTGCTCGTGGAAGAGGCTTAGCCAACGGGTCTGCAACATTCAGATCCGTATGTATCTTGCAAATCTCTATGTCTCCCACCTGGACTAGATCCCGGATGGAGTTGAAGCGTCTCTTGATGTGTTTGGTCCTTTTGTGAAATCTGGATTCCTTTGCCTAAGCAATTGCACCAGTATTGTCACAAAAGATTTTCATTGGACCCGATGCACTAGGTATGACACCTAAATCGGATATGAACTCCTTCATCCAGACTCCTTCGTTCGCTGCTTCCGAAGCAGCTATGTACTCCGCTTCACATATAGATCCCGCTACGATGCTTTGTTTAGAACTGCACCAACTGACAGCTCCACCGTTTAAAGTAAACACGTATCCGGTTTGCGATTTAGAATCATCCGGATCAGTGTCAAAGCTTGCATCAACGTAACCTCTTACGGTGAGCTCTTTGTCACCTCCATATACGAGAAACATATCCTTAGTCCTTTTCAGGTATTTCAGGATGTTCTTGACCGCTGTCCAGTGATCCACTCCTGGATTACTTTGGTACCTCCCTGCTAAACTTATAGCAAGGCACACATCAGGTCTGGTACACAGCATTGCATACATGATAGAGCCTATGGCTGAAGCATAGGGAACATCTTTCATTTTCTCTCTATCTTCTGCAGTGGTCGGGCATTGAGTCTGACTCAACTTCACACCTTGTAACACAGGCAAGAACCCTTTCTTTGCTTGATCCATTTTGAACTTCTTCAAAATCTTGTCAAGGTATGTGCTTTGTGAAAGTCCAATTAAGCGTCTTGATCTATCTCTATAGATCTTTATGCCTAATATGTAAGCAGCTTCCCCGAGGTCTTTCATCGAAAAACTTTTATTCAAGTATCCCTTTATGCTATCCAGAAATTCTATATTATTTCCAATCAGCAATATGTCATCCACATATAATATCAGAAATGCTACAGAGCTCCCACTCACTTTCTTGTAAATACAGGCTTCTCCAAAAGTCTGTATAAAGCCAAATGCTTTGATCACACTATCAAAGCGTTTATTCCAACTCCGAGATGCTTGCACCAGTCCATAAATGGATCGCTGGAGTTTGCACACTTTGTTAGCTCCCTTTGGATCGACAAAACCTTCTGGTTGCATCATATACAACTCTTCTTCCAGAAATCCATTCAGGAATGCAGTTTTGACATACATCTGCCATATTTCATAATCATAAAATGCGGCAATTGCTAACATGATTCTGACAGACTTAAGCATCGCTACGGGTGAGAAGGTCTCATCGTAGTCAACCCCTTGAACTTGTCGAAAACCTTTTGCGACAAGTCGAGCTTTATAGATAGTAATATTACCGTCAGCGTCAGTCTTTTTCTTGAAGATCCATTTATTCTCAATTCCTTGCCGATCATCGGGCAAGTCAACCAAAGTCCATACTTTGTTCTCATACATGGATCCCATCTCAGATTTCATGCCTTCAAGCCACTTTGAGGAATCTGGGCTCACCATTGCTTCTTCATAGTTCGTAGGTTCATCATGATCTAGTAGCATGACTTCCAGAATTGGATTACCGTACCACTCTGGTGCGGATCTCACTCTGGTTGATCTACGTGGTTCAGTAGTATCTTGTCCTGAAGTTTCATGATCATCATCATTAGCTTCCTCACTGATTGGTATAGGTGTCGCAGAAACAGTTTTCTGTGATGTACTATTTTCCAATAATGGAGCAGGTACAGTTACCTCGTCAAGTTCTACTTTCCTCCCACTCACTTCTTTCGAGAGAAACTCCTTCTTTAGAAATGATCCATTCTTAGCAACGAATGTCTTGCCTTCGGATCTGTGATAGAAGGTGTACCCAACAGTCTCCTTTGGGTATCCTATGAAGACACATTTCTCCGCTTTGGATTCGAGCTTATCAGGTTGAAGCTTTTTCACATAAGCATCGCAGCCCCAAACTTTAAGAAACGACAACTTTGGTTTCTTGCCAAACCATAGTTCATAAGGCGTCGTCTCAACGGATTTTGATGGTGCCCTATTTAACGTGAATGCGGCCGTCTCTAAAGCATAACCCCAAAACGATAGCGGTAAATCAGTAAGAGACATCATAGATCGCACCATATCTAGTAAAGTACGATTACGACGTTCAGACACACCATTACGCTGTGGTGTTCCGGGTGGCGTGAGTTGCGACACTATTCCACAATTTTTCAAATGTACACCAAACTCGTAACTCAAATATTCTCCTCCACGACCGGATCGTAGAAACTTTATTTTCTTGTTACGATGATTTTCAACTTCACTCTGAAATTCTTTGAACTTTTCAAATGTTTCAGACTTGTGTTTCATTAAGTAGATATACCCATATCTGCTTAAATCATCTGTGAAGGTGAGAAAATAACGATATCCGCCACGAGCCTCAATATTCATCGGACCACATACATCGGTATGTATGATTTCCTCTCCATAGTACCGGAGAACGGTGTGTTAGTCATCTTGCCTATGAGGCATGATTCGCAAGTACCAAGTGATTCATAATCAAGTGGTTCCAAAAGCCCATCAGTATGGAGTTTCTTCATGCGCTTTACACCGATATGACCTAAACGGCAGTGCCACAAATAAGTTGCACTATCATTATCAACTCTGCATCTTTTGGCTTCTACATTATGAATATGTGTATCACTACTATCGAGATTCAACAAGAATAGACCACTCTTCAAAGGTGCATGACCATAAAAGATATTACTCATATAAATAGAACAACCATTATTCTCTGATTTAAATGAATAACCGTCTCGCATTAAACAAGATCCAGATATAATGTTCATGCTCAACGCTGGCACCAAATAACAATTATTTAGGTCTAATATTAATCCCGAAGGAAGATGTAGAGGTAGCGTGCCGACTGCGATCACATCGACTTTGGAACCGTTTCCCACGCGCATCGTCACCTCGTCCTTTGCTAGCGTCCGCTTATTCCGTAGTCCCTATTTCGAGTTGCAAATACTAGCAACAGAACCAGTATCAAATACCCAGGTGGTACTGCGAGCTCTAGTAAGGTACACATCAATAACATGTATATCACATATACCTTTGTTCACCTTGCCATCCTTCTTATCCGCCAAATACTTGGGGCAGTTCTGCTTCCAGTGACCAGTCTGCTTGCAGTAGAAGCACTCAGTTTCAGGCTTAGGTCCAGACTTGGGTTTCTTCTCCTGAGCAGCAACTTGCTTGCTGTTCTTCTTGAAGTTCCCCTTCTTCTTCCCTTTGACCTTTTTCTTGAAACTAGTGGTCTTGTTGACCATCAACACTTGATGCTCCTTCTTGATTTCTACCTACGCAGCTTTCAGCATTGCGAAGAGCTCGGGAATAGTTTTGTTCATCCCTTGCATATTATAGTTCATCACGAAGCTCTTGTAGCTTGGTGGCAGTGATTGGAGAATTCTGTCAATGACGCAATCATCTGGAAGATTAACTCCCATCTGAATCAAGTGATTATTATACCCAGACATTTTGAGTATATGCTCACTGACAGAACTGTTCTCCTCCATCTTGCAGCTATAGAACTTATTGGAGACTTCATATCTCTCAATTCGGGCATTTTCTTGAAATATTAACTTCAACTCCTAGAACATCTCATATGCTCCATGACGTTCAAAACGTCGTTGAAGTCCCGATTCTAAGCCGTAAAGCATGGCACACTGAACTATCGAGTAGTCATCAGCTTTGCTCTGCCAGACGTTCATAACATCTGGCGTTGCTCCAGCAGCAGGCCTGGCACCCAGCGGTGCTTCCAGGACGTAATTCTTCTGTGCAGCAATGAGGATAATCCTCAGGTTACGGACCCAGTCCGTGTAATTGCTACCATCATCTTTCAACTTTGCTTTCTCAAGGAACGCATTAAAATTCAACGGAACAACAGCACGAGCCATCTATCTACAATCAACATAAACAAGCAAGATACTATCAGGTACTAAGTTCATGATAAGTTTAAGTTCAGTTAATCAAATTACTTAGGAACTCCCACTTAGATAGACATCCCTCTAATCCTCTAAGTGATCACGTGATCCAAATCAACTAAACCATAACCGATCATCACGTGAGATGGAGTAGTTTTCAATGGTGAACATCGTCATGTTGATCATATCTACTATATGATTCACGCTCGACCTTTCGGTCCGAGGCCATATCTGCATATGCTAGGCTCGTCAAGTTTAACCTGAGTATTCTGCGTGTGCAAAACTTGCTTGCACCCGTTGTAGATGGACGTAGAGCTTATCACACCCGATCATCACGTGGTGTCTGGGCACGATGGACTTTGGCAACGGTGCATACTCAGGGAGAACACTACTTGATAATTTAGTGAGAGATCATCTTATAATGCTACCGTCAATCAAAGCAAGATAAGATGCATAAAAGATAAACATCACATGCAATCAATATAAGTGATATGATATGGCCATCATGATCTTGTGCTTGTGATCTCTATCTCCGAAGCACCGTCATGATCACCATCGTCACCGGCGCGACACCTTGATCTCCATCGTAGCATCGTTGTCGTCTCGCCAATCTTATGCTTCCACGACTATCACTACCGCTTAGTAATAAAGTAAAGCATTACATCGCGATTGCATTGCATACAATAAAGCGACAACCATATGGCTCCTGCCAGTTGCCGATAACTTGGTTATAAAACATGATCATCTCATACAATAAAATCAGCATCATGCCTTGACCATATCACATCACAACATGCCCTGCAAAAACAAGTTAGACGTCCTCTACTTTGTTGTTGCAAGTTTTACGTGGCTGCTACGGGCTTAAGCAAGAACTCATCTCACCTACGCATCAAAACCACAACGATAGTTTGTCAAATAGACTCCGTTTTAACCTTCTCAAGGACCGGGCGTAGCCACACTCGGTTCAACTAAAGTTGGAGAGACAGTCGCCCGCAAGCCATTTATGTGCAAAGCACGTCGAGGGAACCAGTCTCGCGTAAGTGTACGCGTAAGGTTGGTCCGGGTCGTCTCGTCCAACAATACCGCCGAACCAAAGTATGACATGCTGGTAGGCAGTATGACTTGTATCGCCCACAACTCACTTGTGTACTACTCGTGCAAATAACATCAAACCATAAAACCTAGGCTCGGATGCCACTGTTGGGAACGTAGTAATTTCAAAAAAATTCCTACGCACACGCAAGATCATGGTGATGCATAGCAACGAGAGCGGAGAGTGTTGTCTACGTACCAACGCAGACCGACTGCAGAAGCGATCACACAACATAGAGGAAGTAGTCGTACGTTTTCCCGATCCGACCGATCCAAGCACCGTTACTCCGGCACCTCCGAGTTCTTAGCACACGTTCAGCTCGATGACGATCCTCGGGCTCCGATCCTGCAAAGCGTCGAGGAAGAGTTCCGTCGGCACAACGGCGTGGTGACGATCTTGATGTACTACCGACGCAGGGCTTCGCCTAAGCACTACAACGGTATGACCGAGGTGGAATTTGGTGGCAGGGGGCACCGCACACGGCTAAGGAACGATCTCAAGGATCAACTTGTGTGTCTAGAGGTGCCCCTGCCCCCGTATATAAAGGATCCAAGGGGAGGGGCTGGCCGGCCAAGGTGGGAGGCGCAGGAGGAGTCCTACTCCTACCGGGAGTAGGACTCCCCCCTCCAATCCTAGTCTAACTAGGTTTTCTCAAGTGGGAAAGAGAGAGGGGGTGGCCCGCCACCTTCCCTAGTCCTAATAGGACTAGGGGAAGGGGGGAGGCGCGCAACCCATGGGGCAGCCCTTTCACCTTTCTACCAAGGCCCATGTTGGCCTATTTGGCTCCCGAGGGGTTCCGGTAACCCTCCCGGTAATCCGGTAAAATCCTGATTTCACCCGGAACACTTCCGATGTCCAAACATAGGCTTCCAATATATCAATCTTTATGTCTCGACCATTTCGAGACTCCTCGTCATGTCCGTGATCACATCCGGGACTCCGAACAACCTTCGGTACATCAAAATGCATAAACTCATAATAACTGTCATCGTAACGTTAAGCGTGCGGACCCTATGGTTCGAGAACAATGTAGACATGACCGAGACACGTCTCCGGTCAATAACCAATAGCGGGACCTGGATGCCCATATTGGCTCCTACATATTCTACGAAGATCTTTATCGGTCAGACCGCATAACAACATACGTTGTTCCCTTTGTCATCGGTATGTTACTTGCCCGAGATTCGATCGTCGGTATCCAATACCTAGTTCAATCTCGTTACTGGCAAGTCTCTTTACTCGTTCCGTAATACATCATCTCACAACAAACATCTTAGTTATAATGCTTGCAAGGCTTATGTGATGTGTATTACCGAGAGGGCCCAGAGATACCTCTCCGACATTCGGAGTGACAAACCCTAATCTCGAAATACGCCAACCCAACATCTACCATTGGAGACACCTGTAGTACTCCTTTATAATCACCCAGTTACGTTGTGACGTTTGGTAGTACCCAAAGTGTTCCTCCGGTAAACGGGAGTTGCATAATCTCATACTTATAGGAACATGTATAAGTCATGAAGAAAGCAATAGCAACATACTAAACGATCGGGTGCTAAGCTAATGGAATGGGTCATGTCAATCAGATCATTCAACTAATGATGTGACCTCGTTAATCAAATAACAACTCTTTGTTCATGGTTAGGAAACATAACCATCTTTGATTAACGAGCTAGTCAAGTAGAGGCATACTAGTGACACTCTGTTTGTCTATGTATTCACACATGTATTATGTTTCCGGTTAATACAATTCTAGCATGAATAATAAACATTTATCATGATATAAGGAAATAAATAATAACTTTATTATTGCCTCTAGGGCATATTTCCTTCACTTTTGTCCTTGATACGTTTGGTAAACTCTAGGTCATGCTTTTGTCCTTGATACGTTTGGTAAACTCTCCCCTCCCACTCCTCTGGACCCATAACATTTTGTCCTCCACAACCCCTTTATAGGTCAGATGCACTACAATTCCTCCATTTTTTAAAGGAGATGAACAATCAATGCCTTGCACAACGATTGTCATCTTTTCAGTGATGGAGCCACTCTCTATAGCCATCTCTTCTTTTTTGAAGGGAACTGGACAAACAATGTCCAGCGCCATGTTTACGACATCATGTTCTAATGTAATAGAAGTGCAAACATGAAATGAGAAATCAATTGAAGAAACAACAACATATCGGTATGCTGCAATGGAAAGGAAAACCAGTATTGACAAGTATCACACCAGGAACAAAGGTTTATAACGGATATAGAAGTGACAATAAACAACAAGTTTTTCAAGATTTAAAATGAACATGATTTGGCTTCTTACTCTATTGTAGCAACAATCTGCAGCACTAACTTGGTGACAATCCCACCAATTCAATGACAATGGAAATATTTTCTACCCTTCACTCCTTTGCGGCTTGTAAAATCAATGGAGAACTACCATCATTGCAGAAAAGGGAAAAAGTTTCAAAAATTCATGCGTGAATGAGTCACCTACGGCACTGGATTCTCGTGTAAGTGGCTGACTGGAGTAGGAATCTTTCTCAGGGGTGCCACACACAACTTCAATATCCTAGATTTGTTTTCCAACTCATTAAATTTAACTAATTTAAAGAGATCCAATTTTAAGAATTAATACAGTACAACTAAGAGCAGGCTACAAAATTAGAGACAACTGTCACTGTTCGGTCACATACCGTGATCTACAAGACCCCCTGAAAATATATGGAGTAGAAAATAATTAGACAAACAACATAAAAAGCTAGATCTAATGTTTAGAACTTAGAAGTTCTATTGCTTTTCTTTTTACCCACTCTAACGTGCAAGAAGTTAAAAGCTCCCTTGTTTTTTCCTGTGTCGTAGCATCTACGTTTATTAAAACTGCAAGAGTAGCAATTCTTTTGGGCCTGAGCACATAAAGATGGCAAACAAACACACTGAAATAAGACAAAGCAAATGTGACATAAGGTTAAAGTTGTGAAAGTATCCACTGTTGCATCAAAATCGCATTGGAGGAGTATCTCTAAGAATAAAAATGAGTGGAACTACTAAACCTAAATATCAGTTGTGATGGTACCTTCTTCTGACTTCAAAACCAACGAAAATAAATATCTTACCATCCATAAGTAAACAATCATTGATTTTTTTGTTGTTGTGCAACTCAAACCTAAATACCAAGAAAAACTATAAATGTGTTTTTGGAACCGTGTGAATCCTGAACATGACAAGAATCAAAATTATCAAGGCCGAAAAGGCTCAGTTTTACATTTGCAAAGTCACACAATAACAGACCAAGATATACATTGAGCACGGCAAGTAACAAGAAAACAAAAAATTCATTGATGTGATTCTATCAAGCATCAAGGTCAGAGTGCTAATTAGTGTCTGTAATCAACATTTCAATATTTCAAACAAGAAATTCGCTCATGCTTTGTACGAAGTTGAACGTCACTAATAAGAAGCCTCTAAAATACCATCCGGAACAATCAATGGTAAAAAAATGATGAATCTGGACAACATTGAAGCGCCAATAGAGTCAATTAGTGCTGTCAACCCATTCTTTAGCTGGGTGTTTAATCTACACGAACAACCAACTCTTTGGCTACTACTGGTTGTTTAGCCTACTAATCGTTTGAATATATTTTTTTGTCTTCCTAACAATGGTCCATCAAGCTAGCAATATTTCATAAGCAACACTTATTATACCAGAGATTGATGAGCATGATAAACAGTTTAATTAAATAGCTGCCGTGGTATGGAAAATTCATGTATTTTTTGTTGATGTTTAAGAGTATGTTTGTTAGGAGATTCAGTTGCCATGGTTCCCTGAGCAAGATTCACATTTTCATGGATTATTCTAGACAAATTCAAGTTATTTGTGTTGGGACACCTAAATTAACCTTTATACCTTTCTATTTAGGAGACGGAAGTAGTATATACAAAATATATCACTAATTATTTGTAGAGTTCATTTTTGATAGGAACAGAACTATTATAGCTGATGTCAACACGTCAAGGTGAGTGACAGAGGAGAGAACAGCAAACCTTGATGAGTAAAATGGAGACGAAGCAACAAGCAGAATGGAGACGCAGCAACGGGTGAGATCGTACAACCTACAAGAAAAGAACCGGTCAGAACACAACCACGGCATGCAACGGTGCAGATGCAAGCAAGAAACACATGCGGTTCAGAAAAAGAAAAGAACCTAATTACCAGAGCTTGAAAGGAAGGGAACAAAGAAAATAGCCTAAACCGTAGAACAAACGTTAGCACAGGCGCATTTCATTGAAACAACGCGCACCCAATTCATCAAATATCTTAGAGCATCTCTTCGGCCTCCCAGGGCGCCGAAAATGAGCCTGGGGGTGCGCCGGCGATGAACTCGGCGCTGGGGGCGGTTCGGCACCCAGCCGTCGCCCCCCAAGTCGCCCCCAGGCGCCGAATTCAGCGCAGCTTTCGGCCCAAATATGTCCAAAAACGGCCCGATATCTGCGTGAATCGGCCCATATTCGACGCGGTTCGGCGTGTTTCAGCGTGAATTTTTGCATACAGATAGAAATCAATTAGTTCGTCACATAGTTCGGCATGTTTCGGCGTGTTTCATCACATAAATCAAATAGTTCACTACAAATTATATAGTTTAACAAATAAAAACCCAAGTTTCATCACATGTCATTCCCGGCCTCGCCCTTGAGCCTCCATAGGTGCTCCACTAGATCGTGTTGCAGTTCTTGATGGACCCGTGGGTCTCGAATCTCCTGACACATATTGAGGTAGTCAGTCCAGTTTGCCAGTAGCTGGTGATCAATTTGGACAAGAGGACCCTGCTTGTAATATGGTTCAGTGTCAAACACTGACTCTTTCTGCTCGCTCTCAATGATCATGTTGTGCAAGATGACACAGCAAGTCATGATCTCCCACATTTGATCTTTCGACCAGGTCTGAGCGGGGTATTGGACAACAGCAAATCGAGATTGGAGCACACCAAATGCCCGCTCGACATCCTTCCTGCAAGCCTCCTGAATCTTCGCAAACCAGGCGTTCTTGCCTCCTGGCACAGGGTTTGAGATGGTCTTCACAAATGCCGACCATCTCGGATAGATGCCATCAGCTAGATAGTACCCCTTGTTGTACCGCCGTCCATTGGCCTCGAAATTCACCGGAGAAGAATGACCTTCAACAAGCTTGGCAAAGACTGGGGAGCACTGCAGGACGTTGATGTCATTGTGAGTTCCTGGCATCCCAAGAAAAGAGTGCAAAATCCAGAGGTCCTGTGTGGCCACTGCCTCAAGCACCACACTGCAACCGCCTTTGGCGCCTTTGTACAACCCCTACCAAGCAAATGGACAGTTCTTCCATTTCCAATGCATGCAGTCGATGCTTCCAAGCATCCCAGGAAATTCTCTTGCTTCATTTTGTGCTAGGATCCGAGCAGTGTCTTCCCCATTGGGTGTTCGCAAGTACTGCGGTCCAAACACTGCCACCACTGCCCTGCAGAACTTGTAGAAACACTCAATGGTGGTGGACTCGGCCATGCGCCCATAGTCATCAAGTGAATCATCGGGAGCTCCGTATGCAAGCATCCTCATAGTTGCGTGTACTTCTGGATCAAGGTGAATCCAAGTGTGTCGGTGCAATCGTTCTTGCACTTGAAGTAACTGTCGAACTCCCGGATGGAATTCACAATCCGGAGGAAAAGCTTTCGGCTCATCCGATAACAGCGCCGAAATGTTTTCTCACCGTGCAATGGAGCGTCGGCGAAGTAGTCCGAGTAGAGCATGCGGTAGCCTTCTAGACGATGCCGGTTCTTTGCTTTCACCCACCCAAGCGCCGAGCCACCTCGCCGCGGCTTCTCACTGCTCGCGAGCAGGCCGGCGAGGGCGGCGAGCACCATGAGATGCTCCTGCTCCTGGACGTCGGCTCCGGCTTTCTCATCGAGCAACGCCGCGAGCGCCTCCTCATCTCCGGAGTCCATTGCCAGGCTGGGCAATTCACCGAACACCTTGTGGGCGAGGTGGGCGCAAGCCCGCCGGTGTAGGCCCTGCGCGGCCGGAGCGCCGGAAAAGGTGCCCGGGGCGGCGGCGAAGAGGCTGCCTTGGCGAAACCCCTTCTTTTTCCCAGCGGGAGATGGTCTACCTAGCGGCGGCAGGCGGTAGTCGGCGCCGGGATCGGCAGGGTGGTGCAGGGTGGCGGCCGAGCGCGGGGGGCAAGAGGCGAATCTGGGCGGGTGGCTTGACTTTTCGCCTGTCAATGTGGCCCCAGGAACGCTTTTCCCTTGCGCTGGAGCCCCCGAACGACTCCAGTGCGCCGGGCGCAAAAATGGGCCGAGCCGGCGCAATTCGGCGTTTTGGGGGCATGACTGGGCCGTTTTTTCAGCGTCGGTGCAAATAAATCGCCTAGGAAGGCCGTTCTGGGGACGTGGATGGAGATGCTCTTATAGGCAACTAGAAGTGGCGTGCACAAAGGTGAACATGAAGGACAGAAAAACACACGGTTCGACGTAGGCAAGCCGAAATAAACTGCACGTGGATGAAACGAGCATAAGCAAGGGCAAAGCAAAAAGAGAGGTGAGGTGAAGAACACAAGAAGACGAGCAGGACGAACCTGAACCAGCGTCGCCCATCGAGCAAACAAGGGCCATCACAATAGATCACAGCAGAGTACAGCGGAATGAAGCGAAACGAGCCGACGAGGAGAGTCCAAGCTTAAATAAGCTAGTAGCGTATCAATTGCGAACTACTCTCGGTTCTTAAATATTTGTCTTTATAGAGATTTTAATAAATAACTACATACGGAGTAAAATGAGTGATTTTACATTTTAAAACATATTTATATACATCCGTATATGTTAGTCCATTTGAAATATATAAAAAAACAAATATTTCGAAATAGAGAAAGTAATAATAGGAAATTCAATCAGAGGCTAGCTACATTTGTGTCTGTATATACTTGGACGTCGAACTCGACGAAGGCGACGACCGCGTGCTCGGCGGCGCGGCCAAATGAGAGCAGCGAGTTCTCCCGCTTGCTCGCCGCCCATGACCAGCGCTCCAGGCGGGGCCCCCACCGCGTCAATACCCATCCCCCGATCCCCCCCAATCCCCTTCTCCACCAGCAGCGCGAACGACAGCTCCCGGGGCCTCCCTCCAGCCGTCAGCTGGGTCGTGGGCGCGGACGCCATGATCCCGCAGTGTGCAGCCGCGCATCGGGTCATCGCCTGGAGCGACATATGGACGCTGGTCTTCCCTTTTTTTTTTCTCTTTCTCCTCTGTTCTTCAGCTTTGCAACTCAGGTTGGTTGGTGTAGAAAGAAAGGAAAACAATGCAGAGCAAAGAGGCTCTCTCTCTCTCTCCACTGCTGTAGCAAACGCACGCGACACGCCTCGCCCTCAGGGGGCCCACCGCACATCCATTGGGCATGGCCACAGTTCAACCCGGCAATCGTGCCCATGGGCGCCTAATCCGAATGGGTAAGGTATGGGTCGCCAACTTCGCCCATGGGTCTTACCCATGGTAATCCGATTAATCATGGATAGGGTATAGGCATAAGTTTATGCCCACGGGTTACCCGACGGGTCACCCGTCTAAGATTATTAATAGGAGTATAATAAATCTTTTATTATGTATTATATTTGGTTATATAAATGCACTGCATATATTAGTAAGAGTATGTACTAACCTACTCCATAACATTCAATCTCAAGCATTAGTAGCAATCGTCACGCACCAAAAAGTAACAGAAACAAGGCACAACAAGTGGCCCATATGAGCATTCATTTGCTCACTCTGCTTCGTGCGTGTGGTATGGCCCAAAACGAGTGCACTAAGGCCAACTCCACCGTACGACCCTATTCTGTCCGCCCCCGTTCGTTTGGGGTAAAAGGGACAAAAAAGGCAGCCCAGCGCGCGGGAGCAAACGGACATTTGTCCATTTTGTGTCCGCTTTCGACCCATCCCCGGCCCAAACTTGTGCTGGTTTTAGGATGAAACGGAAACCGCGTGGACGGGCGGGACGCGCGCGCTTGTCCTCCCCTGGCCCGCCTGCCGGGGACACTAGCAGTCCCTCCGCTCCCAACGCTTCACCCTCTTTCCCCGCCCCTCCCCGCCGTTGGCGCCGCTGCTATTCTCCGGCCGCCTCCTCACCGCACAGCCCCCCCGCCGTCCATACCAAACCACTTGTCGACATGGCCGCCACCACGCCCGCGCTTCCATCGTAGTTTTGTTCGTCGATCGGAGGAGGTTTGGCCGTGGCCGTCCTTGCCGGTGGCAGAGCGGACACGACCGCCGGCGACGTATCACGGCGGCCGAGGCAGATTCCGACGAGAGCTCCAGAGCGGCCTGTAGCCGGCCGGCAACCACCCTGCTGCGTCGAGGTGATCATCGCGGCCTCTTCGCCACCACGACCGCAAGGTGTTCGACCTTTTGCCAACAAAGGTATGGACAGTGGAGACGAGTTTTTCTTCCATTACTTTCTTTGTTCATCGGATGATTCGTTGTTGGATGATGACGATCTTGTGGTGGCTGCACTGGTCGTTCACGACCATATTCAACGGCAGCTTCCTCGGTACAGGGGGTCAGTCCCTGGCCGTGCTCCCAACCTAAACCGCAACAGGGAGAGAGGCTACGCCCTGCTCTACATGCTCCCAACCTGACCAAGGATTTGATTATCAAGGTGAAAATATTGAGCCCCTGCACCAAGGCCCGGCCACATTTGAACAGTTTGCCCAATTCCACCGTGAGATGCGTGATTGGCACACTCATGTGAATCTTCAAAATGACTTGGTTGAGCATGTGTGGGAGCACGTTGGCAACCAATAGATGTATTTGTCTATTTTATGTTCAGTCAAGACAATTTTGATTTGGTTGTAAAACTATTTTATTAAAGACAATTTCAATTGGGTTTTAAAACTATTTTAATTTTCAGACAAATATTTGGGTTCGAAACTAGTTTTAATGCAAATTTGGCCAATTCTTGGCACTGACGGACAGGATGGGGCAAAAGGATGCGGCCGCGTGCTGGGCGCACGGCCACCGCATCC
Organism: Triticum monococcum; assembly: GCA_034509565.1. Lineage (NCBI taxonomy): Eukaryota > Viridiplantae > Streptophyta > Magnoliopsida > Poales > Poaceae > Triticum > Triticum monococcum. The sequence continues at coordinate 195,330,188 of CM067842.1, read as the reverse complement.
CAGGACAGGGCCGGACATGACCCCAAATCCCTACCCAAAGGGACAAAAACCGGACAAAACGGACGTCCGTTTGGGGTCGCGCGGTGGAGTTGGCCTAACCAGCCCATGCCAAATAGTACTAGTTGCAATGCACATACGTGATTCGGACGTTCAGCTATGGTAGGCGCGGACAGTTCCCCTAGAGGCAATCTAGGGTTCCTCGGTTCCTCCGGCAGCGACGTCGGAGTCTACGTATAATCTCTCGGCGGCGACGTCGAGGAGATCAACAACAGTCCCAGGAACGCAAGGCCCGCCCAGCATGGCGGCCCCATCGCCGGTTGGAGGAAGGGAAGATGATGAGAAGTTGAAGGCAGCGGCGATCGCGAAAGGCGAGGAGGAAGCCAGGAGGCAGATGGGAGCGAGGCGCGCAGTGACGGGGGGATCGGCTAGTAGTGCCCCCCCCCCCAGTCGAGGGAGCATGAGGTAGCGGGAGTGGGGGAGGAGATGCGTTGGAGGAGGAAGATGAAGACTGGGATTTCTATGGCCCGGAACCAGATTTGGAGGACAAGTTTGCTGGTATGAAGCTGCATGGAGCGGAGGAGGACGACCTTGATCTGTCAGGGGAAGTCGAGGAATTGATTAAGGGGTTGAGGTGGCTAGGTTTGTTTCGTGTTCATACCACCAAGCCCTTCAGTCATGCAGCGCTATTGAGGCAGATGCGGAATGCTTGGGCGGCAGCCCATGGAGTCACTTTCAATGTCAAGGGTCCTAACCTCTTTTTGTTCCAGTGCCACTGCCTTGGTGATTGGAAACGGATGATGGATGGGGGGTCATGGATCTTTCGCTATGCTCCGGTAATAGTGCAGGAATATGATGGATTCACTGATGTGTCTGAATACAAGCTGAATAAAGTTCCATTATGGGCTCGAATCAAGGGTTTGCCTGATGGCTTGACAGCTAAGAAGGATCTAGCAGAAAAAGTAGCAGCCAAGGTTGGAGAACCACCTTTTATAGTGACAGTCAATGAGGGCAAAATTAACCCTTCTAGCACGTTGCTAGCACGAGTTTTTGTTGATGTTGATACACCACTTGTGAGGTTTGTTCCGATCACGTTAGAAAAGAGAAAGAAATATCCTGTTTATAATGAGAGGTTGCCGGATTTCTGTTTTTTCTGTGGCTTGATGGGTCACACAGTGGAAGAATGCGGCGATGGAATTCATGATCCACGCTCTTGTGAATGGGGAGAATGGCTCCTGTGGAGCGCTGAACAGCCGACCTACACTTCAGGAGGAAGAGGCGGTATGGAGGGAAGAGGTAGAGGAGGTAGGTCTGGAGGTTTAGGTGGGAGGAGTGGGAGAGGTGGTAGACAGGGGAGAGGAGATCGTGAGGAAGACAGAAGGGAGTTTGGCGGGGAGGATGGAGGCGGGCAGAGCATGGACTATACGCAACATAACAATTCCGATGAGAATCCAAATGCCCGTAAAAGGCTTGTGCGAGCTGATGGATCAGTCAATATGAGAGGAGGAGGCCTCCCTAATCTTTCTGGCAAGGTAGCAGAAACAATTCTACGTCTAGAAAATGGAGGGGATGATGCATCCCAAGTGTCATCTTCAACCCCTGGCAAAAACCCGATTGTGAAGAGGAGGAAGCAGGATGGTAGGTCTCAGGAGGAAGTTATGGAGGATGTTGACAAGGCGGCCTCTCTCGAAGGGGACCGCCGAGCCCAATGAAGCTTTTGTGTTGGAACTGTCGCGGGATTGGTGACCCCGCGACAGTCCGGGAGCTCCACGATCTCGTGGAGGCGTGTGCGCCGATGGTGCTTTGTATTGTGGAGACACAACTGGCGAAGTACCGGGTGGAAGGTTTGGCGGGTACTTTAGGTTTTTCAGGTCGTTTCGGAGTAGATAGTAGTGGTAGAAAGGGAAGCAGCGTTCGGCGAGAAAGAACTTCGCCGACTCGGAAGACGACTCAGACGATGAGGCTGCACCACCACCGAGGAGAAAGTTTGACATCAGAAAAGTGAGGTGTTATAACTGTGGCCTCCTCGGCCACTTCAAGGCTGACTGCAAGGAAGCACCGAAGCATAAGGCACTCATTGCCCAGCAAGGAGATGATGGCGACATGATGTTGATGAGCGAACTCGTGGACGAGGAGGATCCAGACTCACAAGTGCTGACTAAAGAAATTGGCGAGCTTGCGGAAGAAAAAGTTTGCCATCAAGATTATGGTTCGGAAATTTGTGTCGAAACTACAGATGCGGGGGGTAATTCCGAAATTTATGTCGATATTCCGGGCATAAATGCCAACTTTGCTGATGCGGATGCAGCAATACCTACGTGTGCGCGGCCATGGAAAAGCAGCCTTTATGCGGTGCATCCGTGAAAGGCCAGCTGCGGCCCAAAAAGTAGTTCAGAAAATCAGAAGACAGGCGAAGTCGTGGTGCCAGTAGTCCACGGCACAATGCGTGTTGGTGTGGTCGCGCTAGAAGACGGCGAAGACGTGTCACCGAAAGAGCACGACATGAGGCGTGATGAAGAACACAGCATGCAACGAGCTGTACTCGAATCAGACGGATGTGGCGCTGTGTCGGACAGTGCAACGGCAGGTTGTGCGGACGTCGTAAATCGAGGCGAGTCCAATGCGAGTCCAGAAGCCGGACAAGTCCTAGCAAACAGCAGCTCGTTTGAAAGGAGTCAACTACCACGTGGTGTCCAATCATGGAGAGAAGGGGTGGAAATCCTTAAAAATTGAGGTAAATACACCGGAGGTCTTAGAACTTGTGTGCGGCGGCCCGCTGTCAGCCACCTTTATTGCTCTTGTATGATAGATTTGTAGAAAAGCCCGCAGTTCTTTTTTTATTTACATAGGAACCCTTAAAATAAGAAAAATAGTGGGGCGGCGGGGTTCCATACTTGGACGTACTGCTAAATGGCACGATTGAACAACCACCACGCCAACAATATCATGTGTTTACTTTGCATTACTATATTATACTGTATATCCTATCCAGGTGGACCCAAAAAGTGATAATGAAGAAATTTATGTCTTCTAATAATAAGAATGCAAAGTGCAACCGGTGGGTTCGAACCTGTGACATGGAGATTCACTCGCGCATAAGCCAACCACCAAGCAACTGCGACATGTGATGTAATTTAGAGATAGACAATGTATATGTTTTTATCACTCTTGTTCTCCGTAAGTATGTGCCATTTTAAAAAATGTTTAAACATTGTAAAAAATGTTAGTATAATTCAAAATATGTTCATGCAATAGAAAAACTACGCGAACAGTTTTTTGAACCATGCGAGTATAATTGTACATTGTGTAAAATTCACAATTTTTTTTTGAAATGTGTCAACATTTTTTAAATGCAATGTACATTTCTTAATTTACATGAATATTTTTCAGTGTTTAAACATTTTTATAAATGCCATGTAGTTTTTTTAACGCATGTACATATTTTGAATTGCACAAACAATATTATTTGAAAATAATACATGAACAATTTTTTCTGATCCACGAATTTCTCAAATAAAACGAATAGGTGTAATGATACAGATTATTTTTTAATAATGAATATTTCTAAGAAAATGCACATTTTGTTATTATGAATATTTAAAAACTATTTGTGTTATTATTATGCAAACATTTTTTTAATTCATAAGTATTATTTTAGAATAATACAAGAAAATTATTTGAAATTATCTTATTAATGGCATTATAATTTGCATACTATCTACAAATTTCTAAAAAAATAAACAAGTGCAAAATGGGTCGCCGGACCACAGCCCATTTCTGTTCCATGAGCGCTTTCGTTTTTGTACATTAATCTTAGTTACTCTTAATAGCTGTCTACAGATGTGTGGCGCAGTTTGTGTGACCTGTATTGTACTAGCATTAAGTCGGGGTTCGAGATCTGGCAGTTAAACTTTTCGTCCCATCGATTGTTGATTTTTTATTTTGCATAGAAGAAGAAGAAGAAGAAGAAGAAGAAGAAGGGGTTTTGTGCAAAAATGCGTCCATGTGTCATTGACAGCGGGCCCATGCCTTGCTGGTATCGACCGATACGCTCGCGTACAGAGAGAGTGACTGTATTTGAACAGCCTCACAAGTTTAGTGACCACAAACACGTATTTTACAACTTTGTGCATCAAAGTGACCCCCGCGTGCAAGTTCTAAGACCTCTGATGTATTTACCTCTTGAAAATTTGCATGGTGCACTTCGTTCGGAAAAGAGTGCACATGGGAGTTCACCATCACGTGGAGGACTAGTGGATGGGAACAGTCCACTGGGGTGCACAACAGTAAAAGATCCAGTAAGCAGTTTTAGCGGGCCGAAACACCTGGGAAGCAGACTGGTAGATCCAGAAATGCCAGCAACGGAAGGTTTGGCAACTCCAGAAGATGTGGCGTCGTCTTCGATAGCACAGGAGACGACGGAGCAGCCACATACATTAGTACGCATGCGACACATATTGAATCTCTGTCCGGAGGAAGCACTTCAAACAAGTTCAGTGAAAATGAAGAGCAAAGAGCAACAATCGTTTGCACATTGAGGAACTGGAAAATTTTGAAGACGCAAAGACGGAGGAGTGTTGGCGTCGTGCTATGGATGAAGAGGAGTTGAGGTCGATCCACGATAACAATGGATGGGAGCTTGTGGATCTTCCCAACAATGAAAAAACCATAGAGCTCAAGTGGGAATTCAAGGTCAAGAAATATGTCGAAGGGTGTGTGAAGCACAAAGCAAGGCCAGTGGCCAAAGAGTATGTGCAAGAGAAAGGTGTAGACTTCGAAGAAGTGTTCGTTCCCAAGGCAAAGATGGAGCCGGTGAGATTACTCATCGCGCTCGCGGCTCAGGAATCATGGAAAGTACATCACATGGATGTAAACTCCGCGGTTTTGAATGGCGAGATAGAAGGAGATGTGTATGTGAATCAATCATCGGATTTCATCAAAGAGGGAGAAGAGTACAAGGTACTCAAGTTTCACAAAATCTTGTATGGGCTATGGCAAGGACCTCGGGAGTGGAACATCAAACTTGATCGGACATTGATTTCTCTTGGATTTGAGAAAGCCCCACTAGAGCATGCAATGTACAAGAGAGGTGAAGGAAGGGATCGTCTACTAGTTGGCATCTACGTCGACGATCTATTAATAACTGGAGCAGATGAAGAGGTGATTGCAAAATTCAAGCTACAAATGAAGGAGCTTTTCAAGATGGATGATCTCGGTCTTTTGAGCTACTACCCCAGGATAGAGGTACATCAAAAAACGGAGGGGATCACGCTATGCCAGGTGGCATATGCAAGGAAGATACTTGAAAACTATGGCATGAAATATTGCAATCCAATTAACGCTCCAATAATGGAACATTGTCTTGAGCTGAGTAAGAAGAGCAAAGCACCCGCAGTTAATGTAATAGAGTATATTGCTGGTACCGTTGTGGGGTGTCAAGGTATGTGGCTAGGAAGGCTACTGTGACGCCCGGATAATCATGCTACAGTAATCCCACGCTAATCATGCCACGTCACCTCGGTTACTGTTGATAAACTCACGTTGATTCGAAACCGAAACAAATTCAAATCAATGATCAGGTCAAACGATAAAAGTTTTCCAATATCAAAACTAAAATGTTCTGGATATGACACATAATTCATGAGTGATAATGGTGGAGGAACCAACATTTCTTATAATAGTTTAATTCACTAAAATAACCAAAGCTTAGGGAACAGCAATTAATTTAATGTCTTTCATAAAGTTATAATAATATAACTAAATTAGTAGTGTGCCAAAATAATTATGGCAGATGCCTAATTAGTAATACTAATTTAGGTGCTAACTTGGTATTTTATAAAGCTAAAATAATAGAAACCTTAAATGAAAAAAGAAAAGAAAATAAATAAAGAAAAGAAAATACAAAAAAAACAGAAAACAAAAAAAAATAGAAAGTGCCCCCCACTCCCTGGGCCGTGGCCCAACTGGGCCAACCCACCAGGCCCAGCCGGCCAGCCCAGCTTCCCCTTGGCCCACCCGGCCTCCCTTATCCCCTCATCCCGCAACCCTAGCCAACCACCACTCCCTCCCACTCGCTCCCACGTTTTCCCCTCTCCCGATCCAAATCTGGATCAGGGACGAAACCCCCTCGACGCCGTCCCCATCGCCTCGTCGCCGTGCGTCGCACCACCGCCGCCCGAAGACCCCACCGAGGCCTCCTCCTCTCCTTCTCAAGCCACTTGCCTACACCATCGTCGCTCGTCCTCATCTCCTCTCCGTCTTCCCTCGCTCCGGCGAGCCGTGGAGCCATCGCCTCCGCCCAGCGACTCCTCCCTCCGTCCTTCGGCGATCGGCCCCGCCCCGAGTGGATCTGGATCGGGGTAACCGACGCCCTGACCCATCGCGCGCCATCGCCCCACCACTCCCGACGCCGACGTCCCGGAGCGCTCCATCGCCGGCCTGCTTCGCCCTCCCCCACCAGACTGCCTCCTCGACGCCACCGTCCCCGTCAACCGCCCCACCACCCGCTGCCTAGACCCCACGGCCCCGTGGTGAGGCCCCGGCATCTCCTCCTTCTCTCCTGCTCCGGCCACTTCGGCCATGGCCTCGCTCACCGACGCCCGCACGCGCGTCGGCCGCCTTGGCCGCGCCCGTGCCCCTTGCCTGCGCCCGCGCCCGCGCCCCACCTCGTTCGGACGCGCCCGCTGCTGGCCCTCTCTCACCGTCGGCTCCACCCTGCCGCTTCACCCCGATGCAGCTGCCCGCCGACCGCCGCCGCCCCGCGTCCCTACGCCACCTCTCGCTGCGGTGGCCGCCTGGACAGCGCCATGGCCCCCGGCGCCCCGCAGCGCTCTGTCGGGTTCGCCCGCACGCCCGAACCACTCGGGCTGGTGCCCGACACCCGCACCCGCTATGGCCCGCTGGCCCTATGACCAGTGGGGCCTCTAGCCCTGAACGTTTTAAAAAAAAGGATATAAAAAAAATTAAATTAATTAATTAATTAATTAATTAATCTTGATTAATTAAACTAATTAATCATAATTAGATTAACCTAATTAACTTAACCTAATTAATCTGCTAATTAAACCAATTAATTAGGTTAATTAGTTATCAGTCAATGACATGTGGGCCCCCTGTCCAGTTTGACCAATCAAACTGTTGACTGGGTTGACCCAGTCTATGATAGGTGGGCCCTCTTTGACCCTGTTGACCAGTCAACAGTTGACTAGTCAAATGCTGACTGGACCACCCTTGACCCCACCTGCCAGCCACACTTGCATTCTGTTGGGTACAATTCTGTGTACCCATAGCAATTTAAGATTTAATTTTTGAATTAAAACAATTTAGAAAATGATTTAAAGCTTTTAAAAATCATATAAAATAAACCGTAGCTCAGATGAAAATACTTTCTACATGAAAGTTGCTCAGAACGACGAGACGAACCCGGATACGCAGCCCGTTCGTCCGTCACGCATCCCTAGCATAACAAACTCGCAACTTTCCCCCTCCGGCTACTCGGCCCGAAAACGCGAAACACCGGGGATACTTTCCTGGATGTTTCCCCCCTTCACCGGTATCACCTCATACCGGGTTAGGGCACCCCTAACACCGTTACTTGTCTTGTCATGCATCGTTATGCATCTGTTTGCATTGTATTCATTGTTTCTCCCCCCCCCTCTTCTTCCGATAGACACCGAGACCGACGCAACTGCTACCCAGTACGACTACGGTGTTGACGACCCCTCTCTCTTGCCAGAGCAACTAGGCAAGCCCCCCCTTTGATCACCAGATACCGCCTACTCTTCTCTATACTGCTTGCATTAGAGTAGCGTAGCATGTTACTGCTTCCCGTTAATCCTATACTGATGCATAGCCTGTCCTTGCTACTACTGTTGTTACCTTTACCTGCAAACCTAATGCTTAGTATAGGATGCTAGTTTATCATCAGTGGCCCTACATTCTTGTCCGTCTGCCATGCTATACTATTGGGCCGTGATCACTCGGGAGGTGATCACGGGTATATACTATATACTTTATACATGATACATGTGGTGACTAAAGACGGGTAGGCTCGTAGGAGCACCCGCGAGTGGATCTTTGAGGCGGAGCGACAGGGCAGGTTCCGACCACCTAGGAGAGAGGTGGGCCTGGCCCTGGTCGGCATTCGCGGACACTTAACACGCTTAACGAGATCTGGGTATTTGATCTGAGTCTGGCCATTTGGTCTATACGCACTAACCATCTACGTGGGAGCAGTTATGGGTATCCCGGCGTCGTGGTATCAGCCGAAGCCTTCGTGACGTCAGCGACTGAGTGGCGCGCGCCGGATTGGACTGGAAAGCCACTAGGCTAGGTCTGCTTCCGGCCGCGTACGCAACGTGCAGGTGTGCAAAGGGCGATGGGCCCAGACCCCTGCGCCATAGGATTTAGACCGGCGTGCTGACCTCTCTGTTGTGCCTAGGTAGGGCTGCGACGTGTTGATCTTCCGAGGCCGGGCATGACCCAGAAAAGTGTGTCCGGCCAAATGGGATCGAGCGTGTTGGGGTATGTGGTGCACCCCTGCAGGGAAGTTTATCTATTCGAATAGCCGTGTCCCTCGGTAAAAGGACGACCCGGAGTTGTATCTTGACCTTATGACAACTAGAACCGGATACTGAATAAAACACACCCTTCTAAGTGCCAGATACAACCGGTGATCGCTCTCTCACAGGGCAACGAGGGGAGGATCATCGGATAGGTTTATGCTATGCGATGCTACTTGGAGGACTTCAGTCTACTCTCTTCTACATGCTACAAGATGGAGGCTGTCAGAAGCGTAGTCTTCGACAGGAATAGTTATCCCCCTCTTATTCTGGCATTCTGCAGTTCAGTCCACATATGATACCCTTATTCCATTTGATACCCATGCATATGTAGTATAGCTCCTTGCTTGCGAGTACTTTGGATGAGTACTCACGGTTGCTTTCCCCATCTTTTCCCTCTATCCCTTCTACCTGGTTGTCGCAACCAGATGTTGGAGCCCAGGAGCCAGACGCCACCGTCGATGACGACTCCTACTACACCGGAGGTGCCTACTACTACGTGCTGCCCGCTGACGACGACCAGGAGTAGTTAGGAGGATCCCAGGCAGGAGGCCTGCGCCTCTTTCGATCTGTATCCCAGTTTGTGCTAGCCTTCTTAAGGCAAACTTGTTTAACTTATGTCTGTGCTCAGATATTGATGCTTCCGCTGACTCGTCTATGATCGAGCTCTTGTATTCGAGCCCTCGAGGCCCCTGGCTTGTAATATGATGCTTGTATGACTTATTTTATTTGTAGAGTTGTGTTGTGATATCTTCCCGTGAGTCCCTGATCTTGATCGTACACGTTTGCGTGTATGATTAGTGTATGATTAAATCGGGGGTGTCACAAGTTGGTATCAGAGCCGACTGCCTGTAGGAATCCCCCTTCCACACTTCTTGGCCGAAGTCGAATCTAGTCATTGAAAAACTTTTACTAACATGGCTGTGTGGCTTACGGGCCCACGTCGCCATTTGGGTGGTAATAGGATCTTTTACTCCTTGATCGTTACTCTGGGGCTCTGATCTCTCTTCTATTCGGGTTAAAATGAATTTACTAACTCTGACTCTAGGATCTCGTAAATACTTTCTCCCGGAGAGCCCCTTCATTCCAGATGATGGCCTGCTTCACCAGAAGATTCCGAAGATACTCTTTGCTATTCCTCTCGAGACTTTGTGCCCATCACTTTTGCTATTTCCCGACCACCGATAAATCCTTATGGATAGCTACTTACACTTAGCATTCATACGATCATCCCCCATTGGTCTTGTTATTACAAGATACCCCGGAGTCTTCTCTATTGTTCCGAGAGTACTTTGTGCCTACTGCCTAGCAGTTCCTTGCCACATGAATACCCCTTCAATTAAATCCTCGCACTTGTCGAGTATCCACTCATCCCCAGTTGTTCATGTGTTTCACAATGGTATTCGAAATACTATTCGATCCTCCAAAAATCATTAGTAGCTTATTGCTCTGCAATACTTGCCTGCTTGCATTATGGATGCTTTCCATATGTCTGGCGATATTCGTTAGTATCCTTAGGCATCGTCTTTTGATCCTATTGATTCAACTTGAGTGCGAATGCACGCAATCATCAGTTGATCCTTTTAAATTATCTTTCTGGCTCAGACGTTATTTTAAAACATGAGCTGGATCTCGACCAATCAAATTGCTATTGATTGTACCCTTAAGGCTATTCAACTTATCCATCCCTGATCAGAGCATTGCTTCTGATCCCTTGTCCTGGAATTGATAATTCCTTTGCATTTGAACTTTGAATTAGTCAGTTGTTTCTAAAGTCTGATCTCCTTGCATTGTTTCTCCCTCTGGTTGAGTACCGATGCTCGCACCAGATCCCTTGAGGACCACCAGATCATTTGCTGGATTTTATCCGACAGCGTCCTTCATATTCAATAAGTCTGTGAGCCTTTCCTCGGATACATAATACCTTTGGTAAATTGTATCCTCTGCTTTCTCAAACATGCTCTACTATTGAGCTTGTGTTATTTATTCTTGAAATTTGTGGTATATACTCCTAAGATGCCCTGATGGGTTGAACATATGCCTTCTCTAAACTGTGTGAACTCGAAAGTTTTCACGAGTCATACTCTTCTGGTATTTTGCTAGATAAAATTTCTATACTACAGCTTCATCAAAAGCGAGAAGTAAAATGAAAGGTTATGCATGGAAGAATTGGGAGTCGACCTTGAGCCTTTGCGTTCATGCCCATGGACCCGATGTGACACTTATCATCGAAGCTTCTTGTAAATGATATTAGCTCCCTTGGTATAAGTTCGTCTTATATCTGGGATCCGGCCTTTTACAATCGTGGTTCCGACCATGTTCTCCTTTAAATACCATTTTCGATGCAAGTGTAAGCACTTGTCTCATGTGGATCAATACCTCGGTCCAACCTCTACTTTGATCCGTCTTCGAGTATTACCCCCCTGGTATCTCGAGATTATCACGGAACTGCATAACTTCTTATGAGTTCTCCATCAAGTACTACATTCTCACTGATTACAGTTTTCATGGGCTCTGAGTTATTAAACACTCAAAGACACCGATAACTGAACCGAGTCTGCCCTACGGTTCAGCAACTCTTGATAATCTTCTTTAAGTTCGAGTTTGTACTCGATCATGTCATTCCTAGCCTGATCGGCTATATCATTATCGTGCTAAATTTTAACTGTGCTACCTGGTCCTTAATCCCGGAGCACAACTTTCGATGATGAGCTAAGCTTACGTCGATCTTCCTCGTCATATCAATTCACCTTGAACAACAAGCTTGATTTCAAGTGTGTGCCCTACCCATGGTTCCAATAACCTTCCGCTTCATCATTCCTTTGATTTGATGTTGTCACTGATTGATTACATCTTGAAATCTCTCGACCAATGTGCCGTGAAGATCATCAACCTTATGAGGTCTTCCTGGATATCAATTGAATTCATGATGAGAAATACCATCCTTGCCCCCGATGAATTGTATTATCATCGGCCACTTTATTGCCTTCCCTCCAACACAAACTTATTCGTGTTTTGAGTTATACCTTGAGATCCTTGCTATACAACATTTGTTCTTCTTTACCTTGGAATGTTACCACCTTTTATGTCAAGAATGTCGTGGTAATTCTACCACCTCTTGAGAATTCTTGATATAGTAATATCTCTCGCCTTTTGCATTCATTTCTTGGTCTCCGTATTGTTTCTAACTCGAATACCGATAAATGGTCTGTGATGTGTACATTCTAAACTTCTAGCAACCCTATTGCTTGAAGTTATTGGTCTACAGTTTCATTCTAAGTCTATTGATTATTGAATCATCATTCCAACATTGATCGTGCTACCTAGTCCAGATTCCTGGGTGCACCCTTCTATCATAGTTCAAGTTGTGTATGTTTCCATCGCGCATACATCATTATGACATTTGATCCGACAAATGATATTTCCTTGTTCACATAATTGTGGAAATCAACCCTTTGGAAATATCGATGATATGTCGCTGAGTCCATCAGCCATCGCCTCATCCACTCCTTGGTTTAATGCCGAACTCTGGTTTCGGGACCTGCTTCCGTAGTCCATTTCTCGATAATCTTGTAACTCCATCTCGTCAAATTGTGTTTGCCCTTTTCCTTCTCGGGCATCATGAGTCCAAGGTATCATGCACCAATCAGATCTGGATCTTGGTCAGATATGATGATTGGGACATATTTCCAAGAGTTATGATGTTGGTCCTGTGATGACCCGGTAACGTGATGTCATGCCTAGCACCCCCCCCGGCTGGAGGGCCTATCATTATAGTTTCCTTTTTAACAAGGTTAACCATTCTTCCATGAGGAAACTGTAAGACTTATTCTACAAGTTATTCCTAATAGATCCTTTTTGTTTCCAAAGTCTGATTTTCACCTGTTGACCATGTCAGCGCTATCTCGAAGCATGTCTATGGTACTCCGCTTTTCAATAAGAACATTTGAAGCCCAATGCTAAATGTTTCTTGCTCAATTATCCAAACAACGCTGTATGGGTAATGTCATGAAATTTGTCTCTCCTACCTAAAAGAGTTTTCTACCTTCTATCCGGTCTTGGATATCATACTCTGCTTGTTCTTGGGAAGGATATACCCCTGAAATATGTGTTTAATCACATTTTCCTTTCCATTCTTCTGTTTAATCTAAGAATCACATTTTCCTTTCCATTGTTCTGTTTAACCTTCTTGAGGTTTATATGATCTAAGCAGTAATACGTCACTGCTTTTATAAGCACCTCAGCGTACAACTCTGTCAGTAAGACCCTGTTACCATTGTTGATAGCATCCCGGTAACCACCGGTGGACGAGAACTTTGCCTATTGGTCCGCCTCGTTCAACGAGCAGGGAAAATGGTTCTCTTCGTCCCTCGCCCTTGGTACCGATGTTGCTGCCGACGTAACTGATAGGCTGATCCACTAACATGCCTTGCTATCATGACCATGCATGATGTCAACGCCCATCCCTATTTTAACCCACATGGTGGGCCCATAACCCACAGTTCCACAGGATCGAAACCTGACTGTCCTGTACACCCCCTATTTCCAAAATTATTTACTCGCACGTGGCCTCGTATGTAATTCCCGGGCCACCGTCCTAGCGATCTATTCTGTTATCAGACGCAATACTTACTCTCGCTACTCTGAACCCTTTCCCACGCTGATTCAGACTTCGAGCAACTATCTGTCTGCTTGGAACCTCTTATTGTACCTTCGTACCTTACTCTCGATGTATTTCTTTTGTTCAACTCGAGAGGTAATCTTGTACTCATTCATGGGTTAACCCCAGATTGATCCCCTCAAGCATTCTGTCATAGCTGAGTTGCCCCTTATAATTTCGTAAGTACGATGGAGTTCCCGAAGAAATGATGAAAAGTTTATCATGATGCATTGGAATAAAGAATTGAAGACATCAACGAAAGGGATTAACTTCTTCGAGAAGATCCATTAGAATTTCGTAACCAGAACTCCCCCCTTACTCCCCTCTTAAATCTCGGGACGAGATTTCATGTAGTGGAGGAGAATTGTGACATCCGGATAATCATGCTACAGTAATCCCACGCTAATCATGCCACGTCACCTCGGTTACTGTTGATAAACTGGCGTTGATTCGAAACCGAAACAAATTCAAATCAATGATCAGGTCAAACGATAAAAGTTTTCCACTATCAAAACTAAAATGTTCTGGATATGACACATAATTCATGAGTGATAATGGTGGAGGAACCAACATTTCTTATAATAGTTTAATTCACTAAAATAACCAAAGCTTAGGGAAAAGCAATTAATTTAATGTCTTTCATAACGTTATAATAATATAACTAAATTAGTAGTGTGCCAAAATAATTATGGCAGATGCCTAATTAGTAATACTAATTTAGGTGCTAACTTGGTATTTTATAAAGCTAAAATAATAGAAACCTTAAATGAAAACAGAAAAGAAAATAAATAAAGAAAAGAAAATACAAAAAAAACAGAAAACAAAAAAAATAGAAAGTGCCCCCCACTCCCTGGGCCGTGGCCCAACTAGGCCAACCCACCAGGCCCAGCCGGCCAGCCCAGCTTCCCCTTGGCCCACCCGGCCTCCCTTATCCCCTCATCCCGCAACCCTAGCCAACCACCACTCCCTCCCACTCGCTCCCACGTTTTCCCCTCTCCCGATCCAAATCTGGATCAGGGACGAAACCCCCTCGACGCCGTCCCCATCGCCTCGTCGCCGTGCGTCGCACCACCGCCGCCCGAAGACCCCACCGAGGCCTCCTCCTCTCCTTCTCAAGCCACTTGCCTACACCATCGTCGCTCGTCCTCATCTCCTCTCCGTCTTCCCTCGCTCCGGCGAGCCGTGGAGCCATCGCCTCCGCCCAGCGACTCCTTCCTCCGTCCTTCGGCGACCGGCCACGCCCCGAGTGGATCTGGATCGGGGTAACCGACGCCCCGACCCATCGCGCGCCATCGCCCCACCACTCCCGACGCCGACGTCCCGGAGCGCTCCATCGCCGGTCTGCTTCGCCCTCCCCCACCGGGCTGCCTCCTCGACGCCACCGTCCCCGTCAACCGCCCCACCACCCGCTGCCTAGACCCCACGGCCCCGTGGTGAGGCCCCGGCATCTCCTCCTTCTCTCCTGCGCCGGCCACTTCGGTCATGGCCTCGCTCACCGACGCCCGCACGCGCGTCGGCCGCCTTGGCCGCGCCCGTGCCCCTTGCCTGCGCCCGCGCCCGCGCCCCACCTCGTTCGGACACGCCCGCTGCTGGCCCCCTCTCACCGTCGGCTCCACCCTGCCGCTTCACCCCGATGCAGCTGCCCGCCGACCACCGCCGCCCCGCGTCCCTACGCCGCCTCTCGCTGCGGTGGCCGCCTGGACAGCGTCGTAGCCCCCGGCGCCCCGCAGCGCTCTGTCAGGTTCGCCCGCACGCCCGAACCGCTCGGGCTGGTGCCCGACACCCGCACCCGCTATGGCCCGCTGGCCCTATGACCAGTGGGGCCTCTAGCCCTGAACGTTTAAAAAAAAGGATATAAATAAATAAATAAATAAATAAATTAATCTTGATTAATTAAACTAATTAATCATAATTAGATTAACCTAATTAACTTAACCTAATTAATCTGCTAATTAAACCAATTAATTAGGTTAATTAGTTATCAGTCAATGACATGTGGGCCCCCTGTCCAGTTTGACCAATCAAACTGTTGACTGGGTTGACCCAGTCTATGACAGGTGGGCCCTCTTTGACCCTGTTGACCAGTCAACAGTTGACTGGTCAAATGCTGACTGGACCACCCTTGACCCCACCTGCCAGCCACACTTGCATTCTGTTGGGTACAATTCTGTGTACCCATAGCAATTTAAGATTTAATTTTCGAATTAAAACAATTTAGAAAATGATTTAAAGCTTTTAAAAATCATATAAAATAAACCGTAGCTCAGATGAAAATACTTTCTACATGAAAGTTGCTCAGAACGACGAGACGAACCCGGATACGCAGCCCGTTCGTCCGTCACGCATCCCTAGCATAACAAACTCGCAACTTTCCCCCTCCGACTACTCGGCCAGAAAACGCGAAACACCGGGGATACTTTCCCGGATGTTTCCCCCCTTCACCGGTATCACCTCATACCGGGTTAGGGCACCCCTAACACCGTTACTTGTCTTGTCATGCATCGTTATGCATCTGTTTGCATTGTATTCATTGTTTCTTCCCCCCTCTTCTTCCGATAGACACCGAGACCGACGCAACTGCTACCCAGTATGACTACGGTGTTGACGACCCCTCTCTCTTGCCAGAGCAACCAGGCAAGCCCCCCCTTTGATCACCAGATACCGCCTAGTCTTCTCTATACTGCTTGCATTAGAGTAGCGTAGCATGTTACTGCTTCCCGTTAATCCTATACTGATGCATAGCCTGTCCTTGCTACTACTGTTGTTACCTTTACCTGCAAACCTAATGCTTAGTATAGGATGCTAGTTTATCATCAGTGGCCCTACATTCTTGTCCGTCTGCCATGCTATACTATTGGGCCGTGATCACTCGGGAGGTGATCACGGGTATATACTATATATTTTATACATGATACATGTGGTGACTAAAGACGGGTAGGCTCGTAGGAGCACCCGCGAGTGGATCTTTGAGGCGGAGCGACAGGGCAGGTTCCGACCACCTAGGAGAGAGGTGGGCCTGGCCCTGGTCGGCATTCGCGGACACTTAACACGCTTAACGAGATCTGGGTATTTGATCTGAGTCTGGCCATTTGGTCTATACGCACTAACCATCTACGTGGGAGCAGTTATGGGTATCCCGGCGTCGTGGTATCAGCCGAAGCCTTCGTGACGTCAGCTACCGAGTGGCGCGCGCCGGATTGGACTGGAAAGCCACTAGGCTAGGTCTGCTTCCGGCCGCGTACGCAACATGCAGGTGTGCAAAGGGCGATGGGCCCAGACCCCTGCGCCATCGGATTTAGACCGGCGTGCTGACCTCTCTGTTGTGCCTAGGTAGGGCTGCGACGTGTTGATCTTCCAAGGCCGGGCATGACCCAGAAAAGTGTGTCCGGCCAAATGGGATCGAGCGTGTTGGGGTATGTGGTGCACCCCTGCAGGGAAGTTTATCTATTCGAATAGCCGTGTCCCTCGGTAAAAGGACGACCCGGAGTTGTATCTTGACCTTATGACAACTAGAACCGGATACTGAATAAAACACACCCTTCTAAGTGCCAGATACAACCGGTGATCGCTCTCTCACAGGGCAACGAGGGGAGGATCATCGGATAGGTTTATGCTATGCGATGCTACTTGGAGGACTTCAGTCTACTCTCTTCTACATGCTACAAGATGGAGGCTGTCAGAAGCGTAGTCTTCGACAGGAATAGTTATCCCCCTCTTATTCTGGCATTCTGCAGTTCAGTCCACATATGATACCCTTATTCCATTTGATACCCATGCATATGTAGTATAGCTCCTTGCTTGCGAGTACTTTGGATGAGTACTCACGGTTGCTTTCCCCTTCTTTTCCCTCTATCCCTTCTACCTGGTTGTCGCAACCAGATGTTGGAGCCCAGGAGCCAGACGCCACCGTCGATGACGACTCCTACTACACCGGAGGTGCCTACTACTACGTGCTGCCCGCTGACGACGACCAGGAGTAGTTAGGAGGATCCCAGGCAGGAGGCCTGCGCCTCTTTCGATCTGTATCCCAGTTTGTGCTAGCCTTCTTAAGGCAAACTTGTTTAACTTATGTCTGTGCTCAGATATTGATGCTTCCGCTGACTCGTCTATGATCGAGCTCTTGTATTCGAGCCCTCGAGGTCCCTGGCTTGTAATATGATGCTTGTATGACTTATTTTATTTGTAGAGTTGTGTTGTGATATCTTCCCGTGAGTCCCTGATCTTGATCGTACCCGTTTGCGTGTATGATTAGTGTACGATTAAATCGGGGGCGTCACAGCTACATGGTGATCTCATGGATCAAGATCTGGAACAAGTGGTGCTCAATGTTGACAGTGAGTCTACAATTTTTCTACGCGAGAATCCAGTACGGCATGATAGGAGCAAGCACATTGATACAATGTATCACTATATGAAGGACGGCGTGGAAAAAGGAAAGGCGGAGGTCAACTACAATCGCATGGATGATCAGCTGACGGACATCCTAACCAAGGCTTGGGTCGGCGTCGAGCTGTGGCACGGCAATGTCATGTTTAGGGGGGTGATTGTTGGAATTAAACCCGACGTAGTCGCCGTATGCGGATCGTATATGGAGCAATTATCTAGTGGACTTAGTTCCCATATGTGCACGTGGACTAGGTTACTTGTACGTGTGTGTGTCCGAGTAGGACTAGTACTGGAGACCGACTAGGTTTGCTTGATGCTAGGTAGCTCCTATATGTACACGTACAAGCACCCTGTAAACAACCAGATTGTACCGTGAGATCAATAAAGCAAAGCAAGGCTCGATATGAGCCTTTGGCAATAATCCAAATACTACGTGCGTGCGTTTGTATTTCGGCGGCTCGCCGTTGTGTACCCGTGTGTGTTTTTGGTGTTGCTTGCCAAAAGATTAATCAGAAGCAGACTAGCTAGTACAAGCTAGCTTTGCACTGCGGTGCGTCTCGGCGTAAAAGCAACTTGTCGAGCTCGTCAACAAGCTTCGTCTATTGTCGCCGTTTGTCATCGGTCATATCACCGTCGCCAGAAGTACTCGGTGTCGGAGCTGGGCCAACAACCGATGCAGCCAGGACCACATCCTTCAATCAATCTCTGGGTTGTCTAAAAAAAATCAATCGATCTCTGGATGGATACGGTATGTTCGCCTCTTCTTCTTGCGCAACAAACAGACCCCGTGCGCCGCACTTTCTTCCCTCGTCAGTTCGACGTACTCGTGTCGCAGATCCTGTAAACTCAAGGTAAAGATGTTGCCCACTCACATTAACAAATGATGCATTATCCCATTCTGAAAGTAACGATCTTAATTTTTCAGTTTTTTTTATTATGCAAGTTTACATTGATTTATACTAAGTGATTTTGTTTATTTGTAGGCAATTGACATCTAATGTTGCATTTTTCTTGGAGACTCGATGATCCATTATTGTTCATTTCCCTTCACTGGTAGAAAAAAGCCCTTTAGTCCCGGTTCGCAACAGCCTTTAGTCCCGGCTGTGCAACCGGGACTAAATAAGCGCGCCTAAAGACCCCCCCTTTAGCCGCGGCTCTTACGGACCGCGACAAAAGCCTTTAGTCCCGGTTCTTGTGGCTGACCGGGACCAAAGGCCCGCCACGTGGGCGCCCGTGGTCCGTCGGGGCCGAGGACCTTTAGTCCCGGCTCTCGTGGCCAACCGGGACTAAAGGCCTCCTCCGCAGGTTTAGGGTTTTAGCCCCCCTAAACCTGGTTTCTTTTTAATTTGTAGTGTTTTATTTGTTTTATATTTTATTTTGTGTTTTATTTTATTTTGGATGAAGTTTCAGTACACATATTCTACGCTTCTATATACATGCATATGAAATTTCAAACAAGAAGAATTCAAGAGGAATATATAATATATATTCAATCTCGGGTGACCATATACAACTTCGAACAAGTTTCCATACACAATTAGGATGGATGACCATATACAACTTCGAACAAGTTTCAACCTCGGGTATGCATATAAATTTCTTCGTCCTCGGTATAGTGTTGTCCTTTAGGATTGATGACTTCCCTCATGAAAAATCCTGCTAATTCTTCTTGAATTGGTCGGAAGCGAGCTTCTGGACTAAGCCTCCTCCGCAAGTTATCCGTCGCGTTCCGCACGCTAGCTGATGTCTTCCGCTCAGTGGTTTGTCTCCGGATGTTCTCACAAACATAGTATCCACATAGATCGGTCCCCGATGGCTGCTGATCCACATTAACTAACTTTCTGAAATCTAGCTCATGTTTGAATTCACCGACAGTTTCTTCTGAGAACCGTCTCCAAACCCTACAGGGCAAAGAAAATTAAATGAATAAGGGATTTATTAGTTAGTTGATATTAGGAAATGAAGAGACCGATCGATATAGAGCTCAAATGATTGAAAATAATTACTTTTGCAGCATTTTTCTCATGTCGGCCCAACGCTTTGGATCCGAATCCTTAGAGTCCATGATTAGAACTGTGGAGGTGTGAAGTTCAATATTTAGCAGAATCCAGTGGAACCTGCGGACACGTTACATGCACAGTCATGCATAACTCATCGATTAGACATACCATGCATGGAGTAAACAAAATAGAATGGGCACAAGAGAGAAACACTCACCCAAAATGGTAAGGAAATAGAATATGACTTTTGAGTTGATGCTTTTTAAGAAACTTGTACAGGTCTTTCTCCATGTCTTTGGGGTGATGTTCTAACACATGTCCATTAACGATATGTGGGTCAATGAACCCAACATCATGGATGTTTCTTATTTTGCATTCCCAAATCTTCAATCTGCATAATAGCGTACGCAACAATATAGTTAGGACAATATATATATATAGTGCAGGCAATGAAGAACGAGATGAGGTAGAAATAAATCACTTACAGAACGTAGCAACTCAGCATAGATTTGTCGAGGGCGCGCAGATTGAACAGCTGGAATAATTCACTCATATGAACTTCTACAGAGTACCGTTTGATGTGATGCTCATGTGTAACATCCGCATAAACATATTCTTTGTCGGCCCATGTTATGAATTGCTTGTACCAACGTAGCAGATTTCGCATTTGTGTTGGTAGACTATTTTCCTTCTCAGGCTCGACGAGAGGCCCCTTCCGCACATATTATAATGTTATCTCACCTGCAGGCGCATCCTCAAGGTCTAAGAAGGCACGAACAGTCAAATCCATCTCGGACGCTTGTTTCATGGCAGCCGCTACAGTCAATCCAAGTGCTGCCGCAGCTGCTATGATCTCGGGGTCCTCTTCCGGACCGGCTTTCACTATGAGCGGGGGGATCGATTGTTTCTTCTGCATCCCGAGCTGGTCAACTTGTTTCCCGCTTTTTTTACTTTCTTCCTCCTTCAATATTTTTGCTTGCCTACGAAGTTCATGTCCATAGTCGTCAGGCATATTCAGCTCGGCTTGGGACGGTGTCGTCAAAAAATCCTTAGCCCACTTCTTTTGCTTCTCAGTGAATACTTGCTTGGGCTCAGGCACTTTTTTCGCCTTCATATCCGCCTTCCATTTCTCATAATCAGTAGACGCGGCCAATGTGAGGTCAGCTTCACTAAGTTCCCCAGGCCTTGGGAGGAGAGGCTTCAGCGATGGCTCCGGTACCCTTGTGGTCTTAGGTACATAAGGGTCCGGGTTAATAGTCCAGGAGCAGGTTTCCTTGCTGTCCGCCTGCTTCTGCTTCTTTGCCGGAGGTGGATTGGGGGGCGTTGTACCCGCCGAAGGAGGATTGGGGGGCGTCGTACCCGCCGGAGGTTGTGGATCGGGGGACGGCGTCGAATGGCGTGAAGGAGGTGTAGGTGAACCACCACGACCACCACCACCACCACCACCGCCACCACCACCACCACCATCGGAGGGGGGTGGACTTGCTAGCCTTGGCGCCTCGTCTGGAAACACTATGTACTTCTTTTTCCATAGAATGAACTGGCGCTTGACATCTCCAAGTCTGCTATCCCCTTCGGGTGTAGGTTTGTCAATCTCCAGGTCCTCAAACCCTTGGACTATGTCTTCCACCGTGACACAAGCATAGCCATATGGAATGGGGTTGTTGTGGTGGAGTGCTCCAGGTTTACAGGGTAAAGCACTGCCGCTAGCTACCTTCGTGGAAACGTTCCCCACGGGATAATGCAGATCACAGTCTTTCATCTTCTTTACATCATCCATGGGGTAGTGAGGCTCCGGTGCACGAATCTCGATCATCGGTGCACTAGCACCAGGCGGGGCATCCGTGGAAGCCACGCTGCTTCTCCGCTGCTGGCTTCCGCAATCCGCTTCATGATCTTCATGCGGCCCTGCAGCCGATTTTTCTTTCAATAGTTCATGCACGCTCTGCTTCAACTCATGGAGTTCCGATGCAAACTTCGTCATAAGATCTGCATCCCGGTCCGTCTTTCTCTTACGGCTTCTGTAACCGTACGGGTCATTGTCTTGGGAAAACCCTACTTTCCACGAAACTTTGCCTTTGCCTCGTACACGTCCTCCGTGTTCATCATTCCCGAGGGCTAAAGTCAGTGCGTCTTTCTCTCTGTTGAACTTGATCAAGCCCGCTTGAGCTTGGGTCATTGCGTCAATAAGGGCTTGGGTCGGAGCAAAGCGTCGATGCCGGTGAACACACACCCCTGTCTCCGGGTCTAGCGATCCCCCTTGCCCGTACCACCAGCTTTTGGCCCTTGGGTCCCATCCCTCTGTACCTAGAGGGATTCCTCGCACCCTCAGGTCCTCCTCCATCTTCTGCCACCTAGGGTCCGCAAGGCGGTATCCTCCTGGCCCCATAATATGATGGTACTTTTTCTTAGCCGCATTATCCTTATTTTTTTTCGATATTTCCTTGAAATGGTCCGATTGCTTTTGCCTCACAAATTCTGGCCAATCATCTTTCAGTTTCTCATATTGTCCATTGAAATCCGGAGTCTTGCCCTTGTTGACATAGTCACGGGTTAAATTTTTCTTGAAGTTCCGGAATGCATCGGCCATCTTCTGAAGAGCGAACTCTTTAACTAGCCTCCTCCTCTGACGTCCACCCGGAACCTCGTTACCGAATTCATCGACTTTGTTGTATTCCGGAGGTAGAATGAAATGTTCCATAAGCTTTCTCCAGCAATCCTTTTTCGTTCTCTTGTCGACAAAACTGAAACCAAGACGTGCCTTCTTTGGCTCTTTCCATTCCTGGACGGTGATCGGGACGTTGTCTCTAACAACGACTCCGCATTGGTTGACAAACTTTGAGGTGTGCTGTAGGGGCTTGCCGGTTTCACTGACAGACTCAATGGCATATGTTTCTCCTGTTTTCATCGCCTTGGATTTGCCACGCTGCTTTGTCGTACTCGATCCGGAGGGCTAAAAAAAGAAAGAGAGTCGCGCGCGTTAATACATATGTATTCACATTTCAGTAAGTTTGTATCACGAGAGGCTCTCAATTTATATATATACCTCGCCGGAGGTGGTTGCTTCTTGCAATTGGAGATCGTCAGTTGTTGACGGTTGACCTCCGTCGACAATGTCCGTTCCTTCACCTTCTCGATCATCGTCACCGTCAAGGTTCATATAAGAAGAGACTACATCCTCTTGTTGCTCATATTCTGAGCCCGGCACATAAGGAATCTCGTTGTTGATGATGTCCATTAAATAACGTTCAGCCTCCGGATCCCTAAGCGGCTCGGTTCTGTCGTCCGCCATATGTCACTCCTGCACGTACTGGCGGGCAACTCATTATTCTTCGGCAACATATTCTTCAATATTTTCAGCAAATTTTCAAATGATGAGTCACCTACACCTTCCTGTGCCTTCCATTTTAGCAAATCCAGTGTGCAGCCCAGCTTTTTCAGACTATTATCGCATCCTGGATACAACGACTTTTTGTGATCCTCTAACATGCGATCCAAATTCTCCCTCTCCTTGTCAGTTTCGCAGCGACTCCGTGCATCAGCAATGGTCCGACCAAGATCATCAGCGGGCTCATCATGTGCCTCTTCTTCACCTTCACCTAACCCTTCCACACCTTCAGCATCATCCTCCATGAAAGTATCACCGAAAAGATCACGATAGTTGTCATCGATATCATCCCCTTCTTCATCTTCTTCCATTCTAACCCCTCTTTCTCCATGCTTGGTCCAACAATAATAGCTTGGCATGAAACCATGCTTAAGCAGGTCCATGTGAACTCTTCTTGAGGAGGAGTAACCCTTCTCATTCTTACAAACAGCACATGGACAGATAATAAAACCTTGCCGCTTGTTCGCATTTGCCACTACGAGGAAATCTTTCAAACCCGTAGTGAACTCGCCGGAGAGTCGGGAACCGTACATCCATTGCCGATTCATCTGCATTATTATTATATAAAGTATATAATTAACCATCATGCATTTGTTAAACTAACTAGCTAGAAATAATACAAATTAAACAATGAACTACACACATGCGTATTTTATCAATGACACATGAAAGGTTCGAGTTGCTAACCGCGATCGCAGAGGAAAAATAAATGAGAAAGCTCAAATGTGGCTTGTTTCAGGCTCTCGGGCATTTCATCAAACACCTTGTGTGCATAGGAGAAACCAAAAGCAAACCCACCACCACCCCACCACCACCTTCTGAAAATTGTGAAGTGAGCCGAGTGAAGTGAAGTGATCTGAGTATATATAGGGCCTTTAGTCGCGGTTGGCCAGGCCAACCGGGACTAAAGCCCCTCCCGTCCGCCAGCTGGATGGGCTTTAGTCCCGGTTGGCCTGGCCAACCGCGACTAAAGGCCTTCTGGGACCTTTAGTCCCGGTTGGCCACGCCAACCGGGACTAAAGCCCCTCCCGTCCGTAGTTGGTCGCGGGTCTTCTCCCGAACCGCGACTAAAGACCCCTTTGGTCGCGGTTCGGTTGTTTTGGGGACTAATGGAGGCGTATGGAAGCCTCGTTTTCTACCAGTGCTTCGATCAACTACCATTTTAGTTTAAACTTGCCATTTTGGATTTCTGTAAGTATTTTCACTATTACACGGTTTTTTATACATATTGAACTGTTAAGTGTATTACTATATCCATATTATTGTTTGATATCCACAAGTATGCGATAGACATGGGGCACCGGGACATTTTTGTCTTGGGTCCGCCCCTGGACGGACACGTCCGGGCCGTCTTATATTTGGGCTGGATATGAAGGATGCCGATCAGTTCGGACATTTGAGACTCATTTGAGGCGTCCGGATGGGTCAATTTTTTGTGACTGATCAGTGACTGATGGACTCGCTTAGGTGTTTGAGACGGGTTTAGGGCGCCCGACTGTAGATGCTCTTAAAAGTGCTCTCAAATGAAACAATCATACAGCAACTCAGCACAAATGTGGATGATAATGCGAAGAGATGCATCTTTGCAATGTACGACGCCCTGTCCGACGATGATTTCCTGATTTTTGTTGTCACTCTATGGGCGTTGTGGGGAGCACGTGTCGGAAGGCTATGTACGAGGACATATATCAGACGCTAGTTTTCATTCACGGATTCATATGTTCACTAGTAAAATGCCCGTGCGTTGCCATGGGTCATGAATATTTTTTTTTGTCAATGACATATATTAATATAATGCATGTCAAATTTCACATCTATAGAAATGAACCACGTAACAATGAAGAAGTAATTGAATTCACTTACGAGGTACTCCAGAACAAGGAAAGTATCTTTATATAAGGTGTATTTGTTTTCTAATCAAATTCTACAATTTATGTAAGGTGCATTCTTTCTAATTCCTCGTAATTTTGTTTTAGCCCTCCAGAATAAGTAAAGTATCTCTTTCCTGATTACCTGTATCTCTCCTTGTAGAAAAATAAGAAAAGTATCTCTAGTAAAAGAAGAAAAGTATCTCTCTCTCTCTCTGATTGCATGTATCTCTCACTTTCCTGGACTAACTGATTTACTTGCCACAAATCAACAAATTTGCTAATGGTGATTTCATTCAAATATGTTTATAATTATGTGACTTGATCATTATGCCAAAAATAATAGAGATTACATGAAGGAACAGAATAAGTAGGTAGATGAAAAATCTAACAGAATAAAATGTGCATAGAGAGAAATGAACCAAATAACTATTTGTTACTACCTCCGTAAAGAAATAAGAGGGAGTACGACCTAAGATCTGCTTGATGCGTTTGAAATATTTCCATATAGTGTGAGGAATGTTTTCTTCATTTGCATGGTAGAATGTAAGTCTCATCCTGATTTTAGTGAGCTATAATAGGCTACCTATAAATCGCTTGGTTGGTATTTTCTGTAAAAATTGACTTATTAGACTATTCATGTGACCACATACCAGCTGTTCATATACTCTTTTTTTAAGGAAAAAAAAGCACCCCCTCCTGTCACTGAATCACTGCACAACCGCCTCCCACTCTCCATCCATAGCTAGCCTGTTACCAGGTGCTGCCGCATCTCATATCCCCTCCACGACATCATCACCGCCATATATCTCCCTGGCACCCCCACCACGCCATAGTGAAGCTTTCCCCTTCCTTTTCCCATCGCCTCCCCTCCCTTCCATAGAGTCGCTCGCCTACTCTTCTCCCCTTCACGGCATGGCCCAGCTCCTTGTCTCCCCGACAACCTCTCATGCCGCTGCCTCGGCAACGATTCAATGCGCCCACCTGTCTGGCATCCTAGGCTGCCGAATCCGGTCGGGAGGTGCAGAAGTGCTTGCAGCTCACCGTTAGTGCTTGCACGTAGCTAAATCGTTTGTATGTGGTGTCGGATGACATCTGGCACAACAGTGTGGCATGGCGAGGAGGGACGATGCTCTCGTCATCAGGCCGGGTCTTCTACCTCAACTGAGCCCACCAAGCATAGTCGCGTTGTCTCGCCGTCGATCACCATGACAAGGCCATCCCAAGCTAATTTCCATGTATTATATGAGTATATGAGATCTCTAGCGGGAGGGAGGCGAACAAAAACAAAAGCAAGTTTTCTGCACCACCTCTTGGTAACTCAGTCTGACACACGGCTTCAGTTGTTGTCAACCAACTGAAATTAACAAATGCATATCTATCACCACTCATAAACCCTCTCCCCAGAAGGCCAGAACCTTGGAAATGATCCAATGCCCGCGAAGCACGTGCGTCTCTGTTCTTAATTATTCATTTATTTATTTATTTATTTTGCGCTAATCGTCCTTCATTTGAGCCTAACATCCCACAAAAGCCGGCCATGATCCACTGCCCCTGCAGCTTGCCGTGTTGCCCTCGTCGTCCCTCTGCTCTGGTCTAGCCCGTCCCATCGCTGTCCAGCCTGCCTCCACTCCACAACGTGGCCTCCGCAACATCCTGCTAACGCTCCATCTGTTGCTGCACACGAGAGGGTCAACTCAGCACCTAGACCATCTCTGAGAAGTGGCGGAGCTACAAAAAGATAGCTGGGCAGGGAAGTCTGGAAGGGAGCACATATATGGGGTGCCGTAGAGGTCGCGGAGGCCCAGGTGCTCGATTGATTGCTTCTAGGTCTTTGCTCGCTCCAACGCTAAGTACATCTTCCTTTTTGTGTCCGCTAATTCTAGGAAATCAACACCAAGCAAGCCATTGCTTTCTTGGTAGTTTCTCTAAGTTTATCAAAACAGTAAACATGGTATTGAGGAGCTGTCTTGCATCCGCTAAATTTTAACATAACGCCAGCTAAATTAACACACTACATGATAAATCAGCTAAGATTATCCTCATATTTGAGAGCAGCCGCCTTTTCCAAACAAGATGGTTGTGCTAACACATGCAATTACTGCAGGCAAGCGGCAGTGACACTTCTCAAGGTACGCAACTGCATGTTTGCTGAACCTGTAGTTCGCCAAAACTATGATGCTATTTCAGTTTAGTGCATGCAACCACAAATCAGTTTCAATTCACCCAGTTAGGTAATAGTTGCATCCCAATGCAAAAGCAAGATGGGAATAATTTAAGAAAAATCCAGATAGTTACTCTACCATGACTTGGGTTGTGTAGTACGAGTGTTGCCTTGTATTGGCCATTTGCCCCTGGGATTGGTTCTACGGGATTGGATATAAAGGGAACTTCCCGAGCTAATTTACTGAATGCTACTCAGAAGAACTATCGTGAACTAATATCACTGAGACGACGGACATGGATGGGAATCAGAGCAAGTCAAGTAGCCTAAAATCTCTCCCCAAAATATCAACCGCTAGTTTGGTCTCATATATTATACTAATGTTGGGGAACCAAGGAATTCATATGTTCATTATAGTAACATAGTAATATAGTAATATATTACTTTTCGAAAAAGTAATATAGTAATGCCCTGCATTTAAATTCCGTGATTAGATTATTGCTACTGTACCAAAATAACACATGAAACAAACAACCAAATGAAATTTATTTATTTTATATTTTCTATAACACAAAAACAAACCAAAAAAAAACACAATGGTAGCAGCAACGCACACATCTAGCAGCATGAAAAAATTGCTTCTAGTCCACACACATCTATCTCTCTAGCAAAAATCTATCGGATCACAAAATTGCAAAATCTGCCATCCTTAACATCTATACTAATATTACAATCGGCACCGCGATGTCGAAGGTAAACTGTCTTAGGTACTCCCTCTCTCCGTCACATATTGGATGTAATAACGTCTTACATCATGGAACGGGGGGAGTAACATTCACCTGAGTGAAGATATATTAATACGAGCAATCGATGAATGCATAATAACAAGGCCCGCATACTGAGAGTTTGTAATCTCCAGTACGTAGAAGGAAGCATAAATTATTTTCATACAAGCAAAATGCTTTACATACCTCAAAAATTGTCCCCCTTGTAGCTAAACTTCCAGACAGGCTGCCCAAAATTTAAGAAAATCCATGATAGCTGGGCTCCAATAAAATCCATGATAGCTAAACTTCCAGCAATGGTGCCAAAACAATTTTTGGATATTTAACAGCACTGAAGAACATATGGGACCATGACAGTGTTGTCCGAGCATTGTCCCCAAAATTTATGCCTTCCCCTTCCATCAACATATTAATTCTGGTAAGTAAAAAAACAATTGGAATTAGAAATCAGCAAGTAATTTTCAAACCATTCATGTGAGTGTAGTAACAATTATTATAGCCGAGTATTGGAATATGAGATTCATTGGCAAAGTAGAGAACAACAAATTTATGAGTGCAGTTTTTTGTAGCTTGAGCTCTACGGTACCCTCTATCCATTCCGTTCAATAACTCCGAGATTCGTGCTCGTGATAGACCATTTTGGAACCATACCAAGTAATTAGCAGTAGTAGGCACGCAGGGTAGCTCAGTAGGCTTTGTTTTTTATGAGCGCATGTGAGCCGCTGCCGCTGTCCCTTTCTCTTTCAGTAAAGTCTCCTCCTGACATAGTGACATGCATGCATGCACCACACAGCCTTTTTCACAAGCGCTCTCTCTCTCTCTTCTCATTTTCTCTTTTCTAAATGCAGTCTTACATGCAAACACAAGCTTCTTCACATGCCGATTTCGCCTTCATCTCTTTCTTAACTTAGTAAAAACAAAATTTCTCACATGCAGAATTTGTCTTCATTTTCTCTTCTCTTTCTCCCCTCTCTCTCTTCTCTCCTTCATTTGAGACTTTGCAAAAATCTGAGACTTGCAAATAATAAATTTCACCTCCGACTCTGTCTCTCTACTCCTCATTCTCGCCTCTCTCTCATCTAGGATGCATCATGAGCAGCGCTGGCTTTCTCTGCATGTGACCAGTGACCTGCGTCTGCATGTGACCAGGTGAGCAGTGAGCTGCATGTGACAGGACGGGAGCTGCATGCGGCATGCAGCATGCGACAGGATGGGACGCTAATGACATTGCAACCAGCAGCTCTGTGGCTCGTGAGGCTTCTTTTTGCAGCAATCTCGATGCAAACCAACAGCCCAGATAAGAGGGACCGTGGAGCTCGGCTTACAAAGAAACTTTGCGCAAATTTATTTAAAACTGACAGAAGAAAGGGGATAGATATAATGAAGTGGCACTCTGAAAAGGTGAAATATAATGAAGTCTTAAATAAATTTATAAGGAAGTTGACTAAAAGGTGAGTAATCACCTACAAAAACATGCATCTATACATCGCAGGAGCAACTGAATTTGTTGCACCTGGATCCAACCTCTAACTCTCATGCTGAAATTATCTGCATATATACAGTAAAATCTATGAAATAGAGACAGTAGAACCTTAATTCCTGCAGTATGTAGACATTTGAAGCAAGCACGCAGCTAATAAAAAACAGAATATGAAGAAGCTCCACAGGTAATTTGTTGGTCCTGACCACTTTAGATCCTTCATCACATGTATGCAGCTTTGCCCATGGAACACAAAGCAGAATACATATTGATTCCATCGGAGATGTATGGTGTATTGTCTTTCAATCAAAATCCAAGAAAGGAAGAGTTATAGTAATCAAAAGTTCAAAACTGATGATATGTCGTGATTACCAGCTGACATAATTTGTGGGCGCTGGGCGGCTTGACAACTGCAAGTTATTTTTGGTCGGCCTGATAGAGCTATTGCCTTGCCTTAAAACCGAGGCCCTTAAATTTACAAAACTTGAATAGAAAAAGCGCACGGGAACATAAATACGCGAATGCCAAGACTAGCATCCGTCTCACAGAAGCCTTCTTGCACACCGCGGGCGCATGTGCCGGCCCAGTGGTGTATTACTCGCTTCGTTCATTCGTCGGTTGTTCGCTGATGTGTTCGTTCAGTTTTTTCTTTTTTTTTTGCGCTGGTTTTCTTTTCTTTCTTTCCATTCTATATATTTTTGGTTTAGTTTTCTCATTTCTACTTTGGTTTCCCTTTCGTAGTTATATTTATCCTTTTTTTTGTTTTATCGTTCGTTTCTCTTTTCGTTCTCATTTTTCTTATTTTTATTTTGTATTCCTTCTTGATTTTCAAAAAAATTGTTCTCTTTTTTTCTTTATCCTTTTTACTGTTTTCCATCCTTTTTGTACTTGTTTCTTCGATTTTCTTTTTCATTTCCTTTTATCTTTGGTTCCATTTGTTTATTTTTTCCTTTGTGTTTTTTGGCTTTTATTCTACATTTTTGTATACATCAAGAACATTTTTCTCATACCACTACTAGGGAAACCCTATACACAGAATCTTAGCAGCAGCGCGGCTCAAAAAGGAGCGCTGCTGCTAATTAGCAGTAGCGCGGGTGTGGAAAACCCGCTACTGAGAAGTGCTTAGCAGTAGCGCCCTCGGCGTAACACGCGCTGCTACAAATATTGACTGACAGTGCCCACCCAACTCCATTTAGCAGCAGCGCGGTGCCGCGAACTGCGCTACTGCTATAGCTGTAGGAGTAGCGCGGTTTTTCTGAGGTCGCTGCTGCTAATTTTCAAATCGGGCACACTTTTGGTCCCGGTTAGCATTACCTCTTGTACCGAAAGCGCGCTGCTGCTACTTTCTCAGCAGCAGCGCGTTTTACATCCTGCGCTAGTGCTAATCTGCACCCACCACCTTTTCCGCACCCTTCCTCCCCCTCCCCCTCCTCTCCCTTTCCCCTACCTCTCCCACTCTCACTCTTCTTCTTCCTCAATACTGCTCCCCCATTACTCTCCCTCTTCTACCTACCTTTCTCTCTCTTCATTACTCCTACCTAACTACACCACCTCCATTAATGCATCTCCTTTCTCTTTTTCCTTCCCCCTCCACTAGTTGAAGTTGTCTTCTCCCAAATTAGGTAGCTAGGTAGATGTAGCATTTAGTTAAGTGACCTATTTGCCCCCTAACTAGATCTATCTTTGTCAAGAAGAGTTTTGTGCACTTTTGATCTCCCTACATCATCATCTCCATCGTGTGCTCGATCTCGAGATATAGGTGATTAAAATTTCATGCTTTTGCAAAATGGAAATATGTTTATGTGTGTGTGATATGTTTATGGAAATTGTGTGTGTGGCATGAGTTGA
Source organism: Triticum monococcum (assembly GCA_034509565.1). Lineage (NCBI taxonomy): Eukaryota > Viridiplantae > Streptophyta > Magnoliopsida > Poales > Poaceae > Triticum > Triticum monococcum. Next base: position 195,299,051 of record CM067842.1, on the reverse strand, counting down.
TGCCAAATTGTGCTTTTGAGTTGCCTATGTTTTGCCGAAATGTCGATTTATTTCCGTTTCAGTGAATTCCGGGCAAACTCTAGATCCATATATGTCCTATTTTTAAGGAAGGTCATGCCGAATTCTTGTATGACTTTGATGCATGCACGCATTTTTATAATCAATTTGTTTATTATTACCGTGCAGAGTTGACGATGGTCAGTGGAACGATGGTGGACAGGTGGTTGCGGTCGGTGGTGCAGGACATGAAAGAATATAACCAGACAGAGGTTTTATGTCTGTGTTGAAAATGCAAAGGAATAGTTTGGCTCGACCCCTATGACGATGGTCGTGTCGAAGCGCACCTGCTCATGACTGGTTTCATGGATGGCTATACTCGGTGGATAATTGAAGATGAGGATGACGACGTTGAGGATGCCGACGGGGCAGGCAATGATGACACGGGGCTAGACAAAGAGATGATCGATAATGGCGGCGGGGAAGAGGCCGGACATGGCGGCGGAGAAGGGGCCGGACATGGCGGCGGAGAGAACGACATGGACTCCACGCATCAGAGTTCGTCGGTACTAAGTTCAATCATGCGGGACCCTCATGTTCAAGCATTGCTTCGCAAGGAGACGAGTAATGAGAGAGCTGCTTCTAGAGAGGAGGCTAAGCTAGACCAACTGGTGGTAGACTCGAACACTCCATTGTATGATGGTTGCAATCCTGAGGTGACCCGCTTGAGTTTCATGCTCCAACTCCTGAAGACAAAGGCTAAAAACAAATGGACCGACACTAGCCTCGATGAGCATCTCAAGTACCTAAAGGATGTTCTTCCTGTGGATAATCTATGTCCTAGTAGTGTTGATGAGGCCAAGAAGATCGTGTGCCCTCTTGATCTGCCACACGTTAGATACCATGCATGCATCAACGATTGCATAATTTATCGGAAGGAGCACGCGGAAAAAATAAGCTGTCCGGTGTGCAATGCTTCTCGATACAAGAAGGCCGGGAAGAAATGTCCCTAGAAAGTGGTATGGTACTTACCGATCACTCCCCATCTCCAGAGGTATTTTATAGATCCCAAGGAAGCAAAGCTAATGCGCTGGCACGCGGAGAGGAAGAAGCCCGACGATGGAGATGATCCGAAGCTGAGACACGTCAAGGATGGAAGCCAGTGGAGAGCGCTGAACAGCTTCTATCGGTATTTTGAATGTGATGCAAGGAACATCGTGATCGGCGCGTGTATCGATGGCATGAATCCGTTTGGCAACCAGAACACCAACCATACATGGCCCGTGTTTGTATGGATGTACAACCTCCCCCCTGGTTGTGCATGAAATCAAAGTATATTCACATGAGCATGCTTATTCAAGGGTCGAAACAACCAGGAAATAATATTAATTTGTATCTGGGGCTACTTCAAGAGGAGTTAGACACGTTATGGAAAACACCGGCCAAGACATGGGACGCCAGCAAAGGCGAGTATTTCAACATGAGAGCCGCGCTGATCACGACAGTGCAGGACTATCTCGGTTACGGATATGTGGCAGGCCAGGTGTGCCATGGATATTGCGGATGCATGCGGTTCATGGATGATACGACGTCCCAGCAGCTAATGTCAATGAAAGATGGCGGGCCTGGAAAAATCGTGTACATGGGGCATCGAAGATGGCTCGAACAGGACGACCCGTGGAGAAACCGTGGAGATCTATTCGATGGTCACGCTGAGCATCGAGGACCTCCACGTAAGCAGAGCGGTGCCGAAATCGATGAGCTGTTGAAAAACTGGAAGGAGTGCTCCACGCCGGGAAAGACGATGAGAAAGGCGTCGGAGCCGCTGCTGAAGGTATGGAAGACGAGGTCTGTGTTCTGGGACTTGGAGTACTGGCACAAACTCGATACACCTCATTGCCATGATCAAATGCATATCTGTAAGAATGTCCTTGAGAGCTTGCTCGCAACACTGATGAACATGCCGGATAAGACCAAGGATGGGCGGAAGGCAAGAAAAGACTTGCAAGATTTGAAAATCAGGGAAGATCTGCACATGCCACCCCGTAAAATGTCAGACGAGACAGAGACGAGACAGAGGCACGGGAGAAGAAGGGCAAGAAAATAAAGAAAGAGGATTATTGCCCCCCTTCTTGCTTCACCTTAAGTCAGGCTGAGATCGATCAATTCTTTAAGTGCCTTATCGAAGTCAAAGTTAGTGGTTACTGTGACAAGATAAACAGATATCTAGACACGAACAAGAAAAGGTTCAGCAGGGTGAAGTCCCATGACTGTCATGTGATGATGACGCAGATACTACCTGTTGCCCTTAGAGGGATAATGGACAAGCACGTCCGTGATACGCTTATTGGTCTCTGCAACTTTTTCGATGTCATCTCTCAAAAGTCGATCAGTGTGAAGAAGCTCCGAAGGCTACAGGAAGAGAGATCGTTGTGATACTGAATGAGCTTGAGATGTACTTCCCGCCCGCGTTCTTTGACGTGATGGTGCATCTGTGTGTCCATATTGTGGATGACATAATAGACCTAGGGCCGTCATTCCTGCACAACATGATGCCATTTGAGAGGATGAATGGGATCATCAAAGGATTCGTTAGTAACATGTCCCATCCGGATGGAAGCATCGTCCAGGGCTATGTGACACAAGAGTGCATCTCTTTCTGTGAGAATTTTCTATATGGCGCAGACCAGCCGCCTGGTGTTAGTGTTGGTTTGCCCGTTAACAAGCACGATGGGAGGCTCGAAGGAGAAGGTCACTGCAACAGTCGCAGGGAACTGCACGTGGCATACTCAGATCGATGCAGCGACTTTGACAAAGCAAACTTGGTAGTGCTACAACACCTAGATGAGGTAGATCCTTTCGTGTCACTGCACAAAGAAATTATCGCAAAGAAGTATCGTGACCGGGGGGTATGCAGGACAGACGCCGAAGTTACTATAGAGCACAACTCCACTTTCCTGCATTGGTTCAAAGAGCATATTATTGCTAATCCCCCGGAGGAGGGCTCTAAGGAAGGATTGCTCATATACGCCATAGCACATGGCCCCTCGCCCAACCTCGTAGCCTATCAGGCATATGATATCAACGGATACACGTTCTACACGGAGGCCAAAGATATGGGCAGTGATGATCAGAACTCAGGGGTGACGATGGAATGCATGACCGGCAGTGACAACGGCGCAACTGAACGATTTTATGGAAGGGTCGAGGAGATCTGGGAGCTTGACTACTCTGGACTGCACAACACGACGATGTTCCGTGTCAGATGGGCTAAGAATGTCGAAAGAGAAAACCGGATTTTCACTACCATGACTATACCCGACGCCAAGAGCACTACCGTGAACGCTATCGCCAAAAACGAGCCATGGGTACACGCTAAGCACGTGACACAATGCTTCTTCATAACCGACCCATGCAATCCCAGTCATGTTGTCGTGAGGAGAGGCAAAAGGAACATCATTGGAATGGATGGAGTCGCCAAAGAGGAAGACTATGATCAGTACGACAACCCAATGAGGGAAGATGACAATGATGATGAAGTATACGTCAAAAGAAAAATCAATACTACATTACCTAAGAAAAATTATACTCCATGGAAAAGGCAAAGTCACAATAAAGGGCTCAATTATTCTTCGACGGACAAGAAGGGAAAGAAGCTGACTCAAAAATGAAAATGCCAGCACTGAAGAACCGTATGTTATCGGTCAAATGATTATATATATATATATATTCCTATTTTGTATACACACTTAGCCATTATTATGCATGGGTCCAATGATGTAATATATATGTTCCTATTTTGTATACATATTTAACCGTCAAATGATGCAATATATATCGCCTTCCCTTTGTTCACTGCTCCCGGGAAATAAAATTGGGAGAAAATAAAGGAAAAGAAAAAGGAAAACTAGCAGTAGCGATTTCCTTATAAAACAGCTACAGTCAAGCTAGCAGTAGCGATTTCCTTATAAAACCGCTACAGCTAGTGAAGGTAGTAGCAACATGTTTTATCTAAACCGCTACAGCTAGTGAAGGTAGTAGCAGCGCGTTTTGTCTAAACGCGCTACTGCTACGTCCACTTAACCCAAAATTCTCACTCTCCCTGCTTCATCCCGCCTCTCCCCCCCCAAATCCCCACTCTCTCTTCCCCCGTCGCACCGCCGCGCCCCGGTGCTCGCCCTCGACCCCACCCGGTGCTCGCCCCCGACCCGGCCCTCGCCCCCAATCCGGCGCTCGCCCCCGACCCGTCGGCCCTCGCCTCCCTCCTCTGCTTCCTCCCCTCCCAACCTCGGCCATCGTCGGGCCTCCTCCTCGCCCCTGCACCCTTTGTAACCCCCCCTTCTCTCTGCTAGCTAGGGTTCTTTGGTTAATTTACTTAGGTTTTAGTTAGGGCAGTAGGTTATTTAGGTTATCTATTTGGTTATGAATTTAGCTAGGTTTTAAAATAGGACAGAAATTTAGGGTTAAGCAATTGTAGTTAAAAGAAAAGGCGGCATTTAAGCAATTGTCCAAATCAACATCCCTTGTTAAAGAAATTTAGGTAGGCTAAATTTATATGCAAATTTGAACTGGACATGTGATATGTGGATATGTCATGTTTTGGACATGTCATGTTTGGAATTTGAACATGTCATTTGGACATGGGATGTTTTGGTTCAATTTTGGTAAATGATCCGAGTGGCCTATGTTACACCGGAATGTTGATTCATTTCCGTTCCGGTGAATTTCAGGCGCTCGATATGTCCATTTTTTAGCAAAGGTCATGCCAAAATTTGCCGTGAATAAAGGCATGATTTGTGCTACATAGTTGGCATATCGAGTGCTGGCACATAGATTTCTTTTTTATGTCATTTCTCATTTATTCATACTTTTAGAAATAAACGAGGACACTTAATCATAGGAAACATGTCGAACAACGAAGAAACTGGGCCTTCTGACCAAGATGCAGACGAGATGGATTATGAGGGTGAACAAGAGTACCTTGACTATTTGACTGCTAAGCAAGGTTTGCAGGTCGGCCTCGATGATGGTACTGATGCCGACATCGACACCGACGGCGCTGGCACTGATGGCGGCGCCGAGACCGGTAGGGAAAGTAACGGCGGGGAAGATACCGGCGGGGAAGGTACCGGCGCCGATGCCGCTACCGAAAAGAGGAAGCATAAGAAGCAGAGGATACGAAGACCTAACAAACTAGGGATTGGACGACTTGTGATCACAAAGATGGCACCTGGCAAGTTTGAGCCATTAGAGCCGGAAGAACCTCGCAAGTGCTATGGGAACCAAGTAGGATGCATCCTACGGGAATGCGCGAGCATCAACGACGATGACTTAATATAAGGAGTAAAGAACATTTGACGCAGTTGCTCCTAACGAAGTTGCACAAGAGATTCAAGTTCCCCGACCGGGATGATAACAAAGAACAACCATGGGATGATCCGAAGATGAAAAAGATTAACAATCACGCCATGGGCATGTTTAGCAATGATTTGGCCTCCTGGAAAGGGAGGGTGAATCGAGCTATTGAGGCTGAGGAACCCCTGTCCAAGATTCTGGAGGAAAATCCGACACTTATGGAAGAGGAGTTCGAAAAGTTCAAGGACACTTGCGCTACCGAGGCAGCCAAGGCTAAGGCTGCAAAATTCAAGAGCCTTCAGCAAAGTAACACGGGGAAGCATCGCCTCGGAAGCCGTGGCTACCTCGGTAAAAGGCCCATATGGGATAAGGAGGACGCGGAACGTGAAGCCGCGGGTCTCCCAGACCCCTTCGCGAAGTTCACCAACCCCTTGGAGTGTGACTTCATCAGGGCCCGCTACAAGTGGGACAAGGAGAAAAAGGTTTTTTACACGGACTAGATCACGAGGAAATTGATTAGACTACCGGAGAAGCATCACCAGCTTGCAGCCGAAATTCCTACTTCTCCGACGAGGCCCAAGTGGGACACCCCTCTCAACCAGGCCTTGAACGAACTTAAGGGACTCCCATTGGGCCAGCTGCCGCAATATGGTCGTGTGCACGGCGCTGGAGACGGCGCCACGTGGAAGGTGTTTTACAAAGAGGGCCCGGAGGCCAAGAAGAAGAAAAAGAAGTTTAGTCAGGCGGACATCAACGCGAAGGTGAAGCTTGCGGTCGCGAAAAAAACAGCTAAGGATGCGGAAAAAACAGCCGAGGAGAAAAATGAGTTGCTACAGCAGTGTAACGCCCTCGATGCGGCTATATCTCCCACGTGTCGAGGCACGACTTAGAGGCATAACCGCATTGAAAGCAATGTCGCAAGTTAGGAAATCATCACACATCCCATGTAATATAATGTAAAAGGGGAGGTACATAGTTGGCCTACACTCGCCACGTCACATCAAAGTACATAAATAACATCCATCATACAGAACACTCATGGCCCGACTACTGCGCCAAAATAGAAAAGAACCCAACATGCGACAAGGCCCTGAATCTAACCCCAACTGGGCACCACTACTGATCATCAGGAAAAGACACATAGTAACACTGAGAGTCCTCATCGTACTCCCACTTGAGCTCAAGCGCGCCATCTGGAGCTGTATCATCTGTCCCTGCATCTGGTGTAATAGTAATCTGTGAGCCACAGGGACTCAGCAATCTCGCACCCTCGCAATCAAGACTATTTAAGCTTAATAGGTAGGAAAGGGGTAATGTATAAGTGGAGCTGCAGCAAGCGACTAGCATATATGGTGGCTAACTTATGCGCAAAAGAGAGCGAGAAGAGGAGGCAAGGCACGAGCGGGAAACTAGAGAGCAACCTGCGCAAACATAACTCCAACACCGTGTCCACTTCCCGGACTCCGCCGAGAAGAGGCCATCACGGCAACACACTCAGTTGATTCATTTTAATTAATTAAGGTTCAAGTTATCTACAACCGGACATTAACAATTTCCCATCTGCCCATAACCGCGGGCACGGCTTTCGAAAGATCTATCCCTGCAGGGGGTCCCAACTTAGCCCATAACAAGCTCTCACGGTCAACGAAGGAATAGACCTCCACCCAAGACACACCGATCAGACTCGGTATCTCGGTACAACAAGATGATTCGACAGGTTAAAACAAGTCCAGCAACACCGCCCGAATGTGCCGACAAATCCCGATAGGAGCTGCACATATCTCCTTCTCAGGGCACACTCAGATGAACACTACATACAACTAAAACCAACCCTCGAGTTGCCCCGAGGTGGCGCTGCAAGTGGCTCTGTTTGGACCAACACTTAGAGGAGCACTGGCCCGGGGGGGTTAAAATAAGATGACCCTCGGGCTCCGGAAACCCAAGGGAAAAAGAGGCTAGGTGGCAAATGGTAAAACCAATGTTGGGCATTGCTGGAAAAGCTTTAATCAAGGAGAACTATCAAGGGGTTCCCATTATAGCCCAACCGCGTAAGGGACGCAACAATCCGGGAACATAACACCGATATGACGGAAACTAGGGCGGCAAGAGTGGAACAAAACACTAGGCGAGAGGCCGAGCCTTCCAGCCTTTACCAAGTATATAGATGCATTAAGATAACATGGCAATATAATGATATCCCAACAAGTAAATAAATGTTCCAATAAGGAACGGCTCCAATCTTCACCTGCAACTAGCAACGCTATAAGAAGGGGGCTGAGCAAAGCGGTAACATAGCCAATCAACGGTTTGCTAGGACAATGGTGGGTTAGAGGCTCCACATGGCAATTGGGAGTCTGACAAGCAAGTGGTAGGCATTGTAGCATTGGCATAGCAAAGAGCGAGCAAACTAGCATAGCAAAGATAGTAGTGATTTTGAGGGTATGATCATCTTGCCTGCACAGTTGTCAGAGTTGACTGGATCCTCAAAAGCAAACTCAACGGGCTCCTCGTTAGCGAACTCGTCTCCCGGCTCTACCCAACAACACAAACAAGCAACAAGGATACAATCAACCACGTGCAGACTCAAGCAATAAGATGCAAAGATGGTATGCTATGCGGGATGCGATGCGGGATGCAAAATGCAAGATGTGACAGGAAATGTATGAACCTGGCCTCAACTTGGAAAACCAAGTGTGCCACTGGATAGAGGGGATGAAATCACTTGAAAACGATATAAAGATCATAGGAATCGGAGTTACGGTTTGGAAATGGCAAGAGTTTTACGAAATGAACCGGTCTGCGATTTACAGCAAGTAGGCACCTAAATGTAGCGAAATGAACATGCTACAGCCACCAAACATGACAAGAAAATACATGGCAGGGATGTACACAAGATGCTTAACAAAACACTAGCACTGAGCCACGGCCAAATTCATCCATTATGAGGTTCAAACAAGCATGGCAAAAACGCAAAAGCAAAACAGATTTCAGACTTAGTGAAATTAACACTAGTCTGAAATTTCAGACCACGATGCTCTCTTCGGAGCAGCAAAACAATATGATACACAACCTGATTATGACAAGTAAGAACATGGCATGGAGCTACTCAACAGGCTTAACAAAACACCCAAACTGACCTGGGGCCAAAAGGGTTCACAAAATACTCTAACGAGCACACGAACATAGCTCACGCACCATCAGTTTTCAGACTTAGTGAAAACTGAGACATGCTGAAATTTAACTCACGAAGGCATGTAAACGAGCTCGATGCACTCAATACGGTGCAAGTCATGGCAAGGCAAGCATATATCCATTAAGAAGGCACAAAATGCTAGCTAGGCATGGCAAGAACAATGGCATAGCATGCCCGGATCACTAACAATAGCATCGGCAAAATCGCAAACAAGTTGACGATCTGCCCAGATTTACCTCGAAGCAAAAGTAGAGCTCGATTGACTCAAGCTAGAGTACTCCACATATGCAAACAAAGACATGGATGGATAGAGCATAACATGATTAACAAAACTCCCTTACTAATCATCCTCAAAAGAGGCACGGATCACTAGGAAACAAGCTGAACATATGGCATCATGAACTAAAATATCCCAGACTTAGTGAAATCACTAAGCCCCTGAAAACAGATGTACCAAGTGCCTCACTTTGCAAGCTTGGACAAGTCACCACACACATCCTAAAAATGCATGGGTGACACCTGTGGAAATAAGACAAAATGCTTAACAATTCATCCCAAAGACTCACAGGCATAATATGCACACAATAATCATGGCAAAAATGACAAAAGTCTATGATGAACTAACGGATCTGCAATTTAACTCACGAAGCCTCCTTCTAGCAGCATTTTGGGCATCAAGATGAACTCAAATGAAAATGATGCAATGGAATGAAATGATGTACATGTCGAGACGAACATTTTGATATATTATATGCCCAAAGCGAAGCTACGAATGCGGAGATATAACATGATGAACATAGCCAAAAAAACTAGGGACTTAGGGAAAAAGAGAGGTCAACCCCTAGGGTTTACTGTAGCGGTTCAGATCTGGATCGCGGCGCGGAAGCCGAGGTTCACCGGTGCCGGAGTTGGAGCTCGGGGAGTCCGCCGGAGGGAGAGAGAGACGGCGAGGTCGCCGGAGCTCGGGGGAGAGGCGGAGTCGGTGGTGGCGGCGGTCGGCCGTGGCGCCGGCGTGGTCCGACGGTGCGTCGGCGATGGGGACGGCTCGCCGGAGTCGGCGCCCTGGAGACGGCGCTCGCCGGCGGCGGTGGTGCGGTGGCCGGGTAGAGCGGACACGGGCAGCGCTCGGGGAGGACGAGGGCGGTGCGCGGGAGGCGGGGCGCGGCCCGGTGGCGCGAGTGGAGAGGGCCCGCCCTGGGCCGGGACGGGCCGGCGGCGGCGGTGGGCGGAGCTTACCATGTGTCGGCCCCTCAGTGGCCGCGGGCGACGGCGGACGAGGTGTCTGGCACGGCGGACATGTCCGGTGCGCGGAGGAGACGGTTTTAGGGTTTCGGGGGAAGGAGAACGAGAATTTGAGGAGGGGGTCTATATATAGGCATAGGAGGAGCTAGGAGAGTCCAAATGAGGTGCGGTTTTCGGCCACGCGATCGTGATCGAACGCTCTAGGACATGGAGAAGAGTTTGGTGAGTTTTGGGCCAAAATGGAGGGGTGTTGGGCTGCAACACACACGAGGCCTTTTCGATCCCTCGGTTAACCGTTGGAGTATCAAACGAAGTCCAAATGGTACGAAACTTGACAGGCGGTCTACCGGTAGTAAACCAAGGCCGCATGGCAAGTCTCGGTCCAATCCGGAAATTTTAATCCCCACACACGAAAGAAAGCTAGATTTGACCACCGGAGGAGAACGAAGCGCCGGAATGCAAAACGGACAACGGGGAAAATGCTCGAATGCATGAGATGAACATGTATGCAAATGCAATGCACGTGATGACATGATATGAGATGCATGAAAACGAGAACAACACACGGAGACAAAGACCCGAACCCGAGAAATAAATATAACTTAACGCCGGAAACGGCAAGAGTTGGAGTACAAATTGGGAAAGTAATATCTGGGGCGTTACAACACTCCACCACTACGAAAAGATCTCGTCCCGAGATCTAGGACTGAAAGAACTCCGGGTACTCAGAACGGAGGTGATCGTCGCGTTCCCAGGTAGCTTCACGGTCGGAATGGTGTGACCACTTGACTTTGAGAAATTTGATTGACTTGTTGCGAGTCCTGCGTTCAGTCTCTTCAAGGATTGCAACTGGGTGCTCACAATAGGAGAGATCTTCTTGGAGCTCAATGTCCTCGAAGTTGACGGTGCGTTCAGGCGTCTTGAAGCACTTTCGGAGTTGAGAGACATGGAACACATCATAAACATTTGCAAAGTTTGAAGGAAGCTCGAGTTGATAGGCGAGGTCGCCTCTCTTGCTGACAATCTTGAAAGGTCCGACGTATCTAGGGGCAAGCTTCCCTTTGATACCAAAGCGACGAGTCCCTTTCATAGGGGAGACGCGGAGGTAAACATGATCTCTGATCTCGAAAGCCAAATCACGGTGCTTACTATCATAGTAGCTCTTCTGGCAGGATTGGGCTGCTTTGAGGTTATCACGAATGACCTTGCACATTTCTTCTGCCTCTGAGATTAAGTCATTACCCAGCAGCTGATGTTCACCGGTTTTAGACCAGTTGAGAGGGGTACGGCATTTCCTACCATACAGAATTTCAAATGGGGCCTCGCCCGAACTTGCTTGAAAACTGTTGTTGTATGAGAATTCAGCATAAGGAAGACAATCCTCCCACTTCATGCCGAAGGAGATAACACAAGCCCTGAGCATATCTTCAAGAATTTGGTTGACACGCTCGACTTGACCGCTTGTTTGAGGATGGAAAGCAGTGCTGAAGCGGATGTTGGTGCCCATGGCCTTCTGAAAAGAATCCCAAAACTTGGAGGTAAAGATGCTGCCACGGTCTGAAGATATCACTTGAGGAATACCGTGCAAAGAGACAATTCGAGAGGTATAGAGTTCCGCCAATTGAGCTGCAGTGATTGACTCTTTGATGGGCAGAAAGTGAGCCACTTTGGTGAGCTTGTCGATGACAACGAATATAGCATCATTGCCCCGCTTGGACTTTGGAAACCCAGTCACGAAGTCCATTTCAATGTGGTCAAACTTCCATTCTGGAATGGCAAGAGGTTGGAGGAGACCTGCTGGCCTTTGGTGTTCTGCCTTCACTCTTCTGCAGACATCACATTCATTCACGAATTGAGCGATCTCGCGCTTCATTCGAGTCCACCAATAAGTTTGCTTAAGATCCTGATACATCTTCGTGCTCCCAGGGTGGATGGAGAGGAGAGAATTGTGAGCCTCGTTCATGATCACTTTACGAAGTTCACCTTTGGGCACAACAATTCGATCCTCGAAGAAGTGAGTGTCTTTGTCATCAAGACGGTAGCACTTGTACTTGGACTGACTCTTTGCCATACCAATCTTCACCTTTTTCACCATAGCATCAAGAAGCTGGGCTTGGCGAATCTGGTCTTCCAAGGTAGGAGAGACTTGAAGGTTGGCGAGGAAACCTTGAGGAACAATTTGCAAATTAAGGTTGCGGAAAGCTTCACAAAGCTCGGGTTGATAGGGCTTGAGAATCAGACTGTTGCAATATGCTTTTCTGCTCAAAGCGTCAGCAATCACATTGGCCTTGCCTGGAGTATACTCGATACTCAGATTGTACTCTTGAATCATTTTGACCCATCGAGTTTGCCTGAGGTTGAGATTAGGCTGGGTGAAGATGTACTTGAGACTCTTGTGATCAGTGAAAATATCCACTTTTCTTCCCAATAGAAGATGTCTCCAAGTCAACAAAGCATGCACAACTGCCGCGAACTCAAGATCATGAGTGGGGTAGTTCTTCTCATTAGGCTTTAACTGGCAAGAGGTATAAGCAACAACTTTCTTCTCTTGCATCAGTACAGCACCGAGACCTTGGAGAGAGGCATCACAAAAGACCTCGTACGGCTTGGTTTCATCAGGGGGAGTCAGAACTGGAGCAGTGATCAATTTCTCTTTCAAAGTGTTGAAAGCAATATCACACTCTGGAGACCAAACGTACTTGACGTGCTTCTGAAGAAGATTTGAGAGAGGCTTCGCCATCTTAGAAAAGTTTTCAATGAATCTTCGGCAGTAGCTTGCGAGACCGAGGAAGCTACGGAGTTGCTTCATGTTCTGAGGAGGTTCCCAATTAACAATTGCAGACACCTTCTTAGGATTCACGGCAATGCCCTTGGCAGAGATGATATGACCAAGATAAAGAACCTCATCGAGCCAAAATTCACACTTGGAGAACTTGGCGTAGAACTGATGTTCCCAGAGCTTGTCAAGAACCAAACGCAAGTGCTTGGCATGATCTCCCTTGTTCTTGGAGAAAACCAGAATGTCGTCGAGATAGACCAAAAAGAAGTCATTGGTGTAGGGGTTGAAGATGAAGTTCATCATGCGAGAGAATGTCGGAGGAGCGTTGGCGAGGCCAAAAGACATGACAGTGTATTCATATGACCCATAGCTTGTCCTGAAAGCCGTCTTGGGAATATCTTGCTCACGGATTTGAATCTGATGATAACCCATACGGAGATCAAGCTTGGAGAATACTTGGGCACCCTTGAGTTGTTCGAACAACTCATTGATGTTGGGAAGTGGGTATTTGTTCTTGATGGTCTTCTTGTTCAATGGACGATAATCAACACAAAGTCGGCCCGTTCCATCCTTCTTCTTCACTAAAAGAACACCACAACCCCATGGAGAAGAACTAGGCCGAATGAGATCCATTCTCTCTTGAATATCGAGTTGTTTCTTCAACTCCTTCAACTCTTCAGGGCCGAGCTTGTAGGGACGTTTGCACACAGGTTCCGTACCGGGCTCAAGTTCAATAACAAATTCAACGGGCCGGTGCGGAGGCATTCCTGGGAGTTCTTCTGGGAAGACGTCTTGATACTCACAAACAACTGGGATCTGCGAAATAGCATCCAATTCACCCTTCTCATTGAGAGAAAACAATCGGATTGTATCATCCCAAGCGGCAAAGACAATGACATCCTCAGACGATTGAGTTAATTGAATCTGCCTGGCTGCACAATCAAGCTGAACTTTCTGTTTAGAGAGCCAGTCCATCCCAAGAATAAGATCGATATCCGAATTACCAAGAACCACCGGAGAAGAGAGAAATTTGTAATCGCCCAATGTGATAGAGACATCCGGGACGCAATTGTTAGAAGTCATTTGCTTGCCCGGAGACACAATCTTCAACGGAACAGGAATCCTTTCGGTCACAAAATCATGCTTGGCCACAAATGGAGTTGAAATAAAAGAAAGCGATGCACCAGTATCAAAAAGTACTTTAGCGAGAACATCATTAACAGGGAGGTTACCCATGATCACATCTGGCGAGTCCTCTGCCTGAGCTGCATTCAGCAAGTTGACCTTGGCGGACTTGGGGTTATGCTTGACCACAGCTGTACTTGCCGATCTCACGGGAGGAGGAGGAGGAAGACGCCTCTGGTTGAAACACTTGTTGGCGTAGTGACCCTTCTATTGGCACTTGTTGCACGTGACCTCTGAAAGCGGACGGTGGTACGGAGCACTCGATCTTGGATCTTGAGACGAAGTCTTGTTCTGAAAGCCTGGGTTGGGTGGGTGGGAAGAACCACTGCCACCTTTGGTCTTCTGCTGAAACGGCTGATGGAACGGAGGAGGAGGAAGCCAATACTTCTGCTGCTTGGCCACTTGAGTAGAGGAAGAAGGCGTAGTGTCTCTGACTCGCTTTCTGGAGGCATCACACCTCAACTGAGCAGCCTCTTGCTTCAGTGCCATGTTGTAGAACTCATCGTACCTCAACGGCTCAAAGAGGACAAGAGCAAGCTGAATTTCTTCACGGAGACCACCCCTGAACTGGTATATCATGCTCTTCTCATCAGGAACATCCTGCTTGGCAAAACGGGCGAGCTTCTGGAACAACTTGTTGTAGTCATAGACAGACAAAGAGCCTTGCTTCAGATTGCAAAATTCCTCGCGTTTGGTTTCAGTCACACTCTGAGGGATGTGATGAGCTCGGAAATCTCGACGAAAATCATCCCAAGTGATCAAACGTCCACCTCTAGAATCCTTGTACTGCTGGAACCACTCTGCAGCCTAATCTTTGAGCTGGAAAGAAGCGAACTTGACGAAATCTTCAGGCCTGATGTTGCTGCATTCAAAATGCGTGCCCAGATCCACTAGCCAATCGTCAGCATCGGTAGCCTCAACACAATTGCTGAACGTCTTTGGACCATTAGTGAGGAACTGGGTCCGAGTAGCAAAATGGTTCTGATTGTTGCCTTGATTCCCTTGACTGCCTTGATTGCGCTCTTGGAGGATTTGCATGATCAACTGTGTATTTGCATTGGTTGCGGCCATCACAGCTTGCCAAGCCTCCAGAGGAGGTGGAGGTGGTGGCGGATCAGGATTCGGAGTCGTGCGCGTTGGAGGAGCCATCCTGAAGAGGTTGACCACCATTAGCACATAGATAGACAAATATTGAAGATGAATCCAACGGAATGAAAATTGCAACATAAAGTCTTCACATCCGAACACAATGAACGAATGCACTTCTCTTGAAATGGTCACATATCCCTAAATTGCGAAGCCACGTAGAATTAGGTAGAAGAGGTAAATCAACAAGGGATGGAATCAACATATGACTTCGAAGCAACTGGAATACCACAACTCAAAATAAAACCAAGGATTGGCTTGCGAAATAAGCCGGAACAAATATATGATAGAGATTTCGTCCGAAGTTTTCGTGGTGGCACTACTAGAAAAAGGGCTATAGATGGGATTGACACTAATGGCGCACCTGACAAGCGGTGGGCCATTAGTATATACTAATGGCGCACCACCATCTGGTACGCCATTAGAGTTGAAACTACTAATGGCGCACCTGGCACAGGGTGCGCCATTAGTATCAATTTTTTTTTGAAACTAGTGCGCCTGTCCAAACATACTAATGCCGCATCCAGACAAAGTGCGCCATTACTGGTTGTAACTAGTAATGGCGCACCTGTCGGAAAGTGCGCCACTAATGTTGTTTTTTTATTATATTTTTTATTCCCTTTTTTGCAAAACTACTAATGGCGCACTGTTGCACCGTGCGCCATTAATAGTTCAAACTAGTAATGGCGCACTGCGGGACAGTGCGCCATTAGTATATTTTTTTTTTGCAAAACTACTAATGGCGCACCACCAGATGGTGCGCCATTAGTAACCTGGATTACTAATGGCGCATTTGGTGTTGGTGCGCCATTAGTAAGTGGGCAGCAACAAGATATTTTGGGGAGCCTCTCCTACCCACACTCACTTTCTCCCCACTTCATTCTCTCCACCTCCTCCTTGTCTCGGGTGCCTCCTCTTTTTCACCTCATTTCCACCATAGATTCATTCAATTTAAGTGGTTAAATTACCTTGTTTTGATAGGTAAGTAATGGGGGAAGCTATATTTATGTATTTCTCCCTACAACAATGTGCACATGCACTTTTTATGGCCTAGCTAGATCTATGTATGTTCGTGGTGTTGCATATGTTTGTGGTGTTGCATATGTGTTTGTGTTTGGAGGTGTACCGATATTTGAAATGCGATAGTTGCCAATATTTTGCCGGAATGTTGATTCATTTCCGTTTCGGCGAGAATTTTGGCATTAAGCATTCTTTTTGGTCCTATTTTTAGGGGAAGTCATGCAAAAAAATTTCTTGGTTCTAAAATATCGTTTTGCTCTACCCCGCAGGCGACCATGGTCCGCATGATGACCGAAGGCATCGTGAATAGGTTTTTAAGGTCCACGAAGGCCGAGATGCTTCAAAAGAACGAGACGGAGATAAGATGTCCGTGTCGAAGATGCAAGCTGAAGAGCCTTATTGCGGACCCGGAATCCGGGTAGGTGCGGGACCACCTGCTCTTGCGTGGTTTCATGGATGGCTATCGGTGGCAAGGTGATGAAGATGACTACGAAGTCGTCCATGGGGGCTGGGCAAGAAATGAGGAAGGGCAGCAAGACAACACCGCGGCTCGGGCGGGCGAGAAGACGAAGAATCCCCAGGAGATGATCACGACGGTGATGCTGTACACAGTCATCATGTAGAAGATGCAGGACATGATGATGAGGAAGATGCCGGAGCAGACGACGCTGGACCATCGATGGGCTGGGTGCAGGACCCTCATATTCAAGAGCTGCTTCTCAAGCAGACGAATAACGCAAGAGCTGCCGCCCGAGAGAAAGCCAAGATGGATCAACTTGAGTTAGACGCGGTCACTCCATTGTATGAAGGATGCAGGCCCAAGGATACCCGCCTGAAAGTAACGCTCATGACTCTGGAGATGAAGGTAAAACACAAAATGACCGACGCATGCTTCGACGAGAACATGTCATTCTGGCACGAACGTCTTCCCAAGGGGAACAAGTGCCCAACCAGTTTGGAGGAGGCGAAGAAAATCGTGTGTCCTCTGGATTTACCGCACGTGAAATACCATGTGTGCATGAACAATTGCATCATTTATCGGGACGAGAATGCAGAGTCTACCATATGTCCGGTGTGTGGCGTCACTCGATACAAGAAGAGGAAGAAAGCTCCTTGAAAAGTGGTGTGGTACTTTCCGATCACTCCTCGTCTGCAGCGGTATTTTGCGGACCCTAAGGTAGCAAAGCTCCTGCGTTGGCACGTGGATAGGGAGGAGAAGAAGCGAGAAGATGACGCAAATGATCTGGAGATAGATAAAAAAGACAAGATGCTGAGTCACCCTAAGGATGCGAGCCAGTGGCAAGCGTTGAACTTCGATGACCCAGAATTTAGGAACGATCCAAGGAACATCGTGCTGGGCGCGAGCACCGATGGAGTCAATCCGTTTGGCAGCCAGAGAAGCACACATAGCACCTGGCCTATGTTTGTGTGGATGTACAACCTTCCCCCCTAGTTGTGCATGAAAAGGAAGTACATTCACATGAGTATGCTAATTGAAGGATCGAAACAACCAGGGAACGACATCAATCTGTATCTGGGGCTGCTAAAAGAGGAGCTTGACACGCTGTGGAAAACTCCAGCCAATACGTGGGACGCCGCAGAGAAAGAATATTTCCCTATGAGAGCCGCGCTGCTCACGACGGTGCATGACTATCTCGGTTACGGATATGTCGCGGGGCAGGTGGTCCACGGATTTTCTGGATGCGCCAGGTGCATGGATGACACAACGTATCGCCAGCTAGATAGAGATCCCGGGTCTTCGAAAACCATGTTCATGGGACATCGAAGGTGGCTTCGCGACGATGACCCGTGGAGAAAATGCAAGGATCTGTTCGATGGTGAAACCGAACCCCAAGGACGCCCGCGTACGAGGAGCGGCGAGGAAATAGACGAGCTGTTGAAAAATTGGAAAGACTGCCCACTACCGGGAAAGAAGCAAAAGGCATCAGAGCTGGGAAAGAAGCGAAAGGCGCCAGAGCCGCTGCTGAAGGTATGGAAAACGAGGTCTGTTTTCTGGGACTTGCCGTACTGGAAGATCCACCATGTGCCTCACAGCCTTGATGTCATGCATATCACGAAGAACGTGTGCGAGAGTCTGCTTGGTACCCTGCTCAACATGCCAGAGAGGACCAAAGATGGGCCGAAAGCAAGGGCAGACTTGAAATCAATGGGCATCAGGCAGGAGCTTCACACTATATATGATGATCATGATGATGATGATGATGATGATGAGGCGAAGCAGGACACGGAAAGTCGTCGCAACGGCAAGAAGGCCAAGAAGACCGGAAATGACTACCCTCCCGCGTGCTTCACTCTAAGTCAGGAGGAGATCGAGCAGTTTTTCACCTGCCTCGTAGGAGTAAAACTTCCTTACGGTTACGCGGGGAAGATAAGCAGATACCTAGACCCAGCGAAGCAGAAGTTCAGCGGGATGAAGTCTCACGACTGTCACGTGGTGATGACGCAGATACTTCCAGTTGCAATCCGTGGGATCATGGACGTGCACGTCCGTGAAACCCTATTTGGCTATGCAACTTTTTTGACGTCATCTCTCGGAAGTCTGTTGGCGTGAGGCAACTCAGGAGGCTACATGAAGAGATCGTGGTGATACTATGCGAGCTTGAGATGTACTTCCCGCCCGCATTCTTCGACGTTATGGTGCATCTGCTGGTCCATATCGTGGACGATATCATCCAACTCGGGCCGACGTTCCTGCACAGCATGATGCTGTTCGAAAGGATGAATGGTGTCATCAAAGGATACGTTCGCAACATGTCACGTCCAGAGGGAAGCATAGCCAGGGGCTTTCTGACCGAAGAGTGCATCTCCTACTGCACGAATTATCTAGGCATCGAGAACCCCGTTGGTCTGCCCGTCAACAAGCACCTCGGCAGGCTCGCTGGATGGGGTCACCGTGAGGGTCGTCGCAAAATGCATGTCGACTTCGAGGGTTAACTCGCCGACTTTGTAAGAGCAAACCTAGTCGCGCTACAAGACATAGACGTGGTCGATCCTTGGGTGGTACAGCACAAAACCTTTATTAAGAAGGCGTACAATGACCGAGGCCAACAGAGGACGGACGGAGATATACTCAAAGAGCACAACTCATGTTTCACGCGTTGGTTCAAGCAGAAGCTTCTGTCGTACCCTTTACATGAGGATTCTTCCGCGGAAGAACAACTCATATTCGCCTTGTCACAGGGCGCTGAGCACAACCTGATGACCTATGAGGCGTATGATATCAACGGCTACACATTCTACACCGAGGCCAAGGACATGAAGAGCGATGGTTATCAGAACTCCGGGGTAACGATGGAATCCTACACCGGTAACGACAAGGACAGATACTACGGAAGGATCGAGGAGATCTGGGAGCTGAGCTACGCTGGAGAGAAGGTCCCGATGTTCCGTGTCAGATGGGCCAAGAGCGTCCTAAAAGAAGACCGGTATTTCACCACCATGGTTATACCCGAAGCCAAATCCAAGACCGCGGGCGCAAACGTCACCGCGAAAAATGAGCCATGGGTACTGGCTTCCCAAGCGGACCAATGCTTCTTCATTACCGAAGCGTCAAAGCCCAGTCGTGTTGTCGTCAGGAGAGGCAAAAGGAAGATCATCGGAATGGATGGAGTAGCCAATGAGCAAGACTTCGACAAGTACGGCGACCCAAGGATCAAACATGACGACGATGATGAAGTAGCAGCATACATCACAAGAAGAAGCAGGACCACCCTACCTAAAGGACGTCTGTTCCACAGAAGAACTCCATTTGTGAAAAAGAAGGGCAAGAAGATTGTGAATAGATAGCTAGCTATGATCGATTATATTTAAATCGTAGCCTTCATTTCTCGATTGTATTTCGTGGGCACTTTTTGAACTATCATGAATATTTTTAAATTTCATGGACACTCGATCTCGATCCCCCTCCATCTCGATCGCTATCCCACCTTGCCAGATCCGGTCCCCCTCGCCGCCGAGCACCCCCCGGTCCACCGGCCGCCGCCGCCGACCCCCCGCACCCTCGATTCCCCTACTCAACCGCCGCCCCCCCCCCCCCCCCCCCCCCCGCACCCCTCCCCTACTCAACCGCCGCCGCTATTAGTATTGTGCCCGGCCCCATCCATATTCCCTCCCCGGCCCCTCCCTATCCCCTCTCTCTCCCTCGCCCTCGCCTTCGATCCCCTTCCCCTCTCCTCTCCCGACGCCGCTGCCCCGCCGCTGCCCCGCCGCCTCGCCGCCCCAACGCCCCGACGCCGCTGCCCCGACGCCGCCTCCCTCCTCCGCTCCTTCTCCTCCCGCTCTCTCACGCGCCGTTCCTCTACCTCGCCGCGCCATTTCTCTGATCGGTGCTGTTGGGTGTAATGAGCAGGGGAGGCCCTGACACCCTCGCCGCCCCTGACCCCCTGCCGCCGCGCCGCGTCGGTCCACCACCCCCCACCCCGCCCGAGCCGCCGCCGCCCCGACACCATTGGCGCCCCGCCGCATCGACAACCAGGCGCCCCGCCATCCCGACGCCCTAGCCGCCCCGACACCCCGCCGCCCCGGTGCCCCGGTGAGCTTCCCCCTGTTTTTTCTTTTAGTTTGTGATTGGGCTGCCTAGAATGTTTAGGATGTTAGTTTACTCGTAGATTTTGTCTCTGTGGTAATCTGTCAAGTCAATTAAGCCCAATCCATTTGGGTTGAATCGAACTAGTGCTATTACTAGCCATCCCACCTTCATTGTGACACTAGAACATATATACAAGAGAAGACCTCCCAGCTGATACGTTCAGCGCATATATACCACTGTTAAATCCCTTAGCATTATCGCAAACTTGTTAGGTCCATAAACTTGTAACAAGTGGCAAAAGTAGTGCTGTAAATTGGCAAATTATGCCACTTTGATCACTGCAACATTGAGTTAGCTAAAATGTTTGACCAAAGTAATGTCCAAAACGCGGTGTCCAATGCTGATGAGTTTCTGATTTAGTTTGTTTGGCATCTTCATGCTGCAATTTTGCTTCTTTAGTTGTTCTCATCAATTTGCACAAGTTTGGCGTGAGTTTTCTAGCATCTTAGTAAAACTGCTTTTAGTGTTAAGATTTATTGGGGGCAGCTTTCAGCCGGACTTGCAAAGACTTCTTAGCACCCCCTTCGATGACGGGTGAGATGGCAGCACCCATGGAGTTCATTTGGTTCAGTTTCTATAGTGCAGTTAAGAGTATTAATGCTTACCGTTATTGAGTAAAAAAAGGAAAAGACAAGCAATGTGAAAGAATCAGATTACGTGTGGTAGAGAGAAGTTCCTTCATTTTTTTCTAAGTGCACTGCAGTAATTTGGAGCAGTTGTTCTATGGTTTTTTTAGCACAAAAAGTCTGATTATGTAAGCAAAAACAATTGTTAGCTTTTAGATGTTGTGGTGGTTCACTTGGGGGTATGTGTAGCAGTTAGCAAAAACAGAGGACTAAAGTGCTCTGTTTTGGCAAACCAGTGCATGCATGCCTTTTTTTCTTCTTCATTTTTAGTAAAGTGCTCTGTTCTGGGTCATGGACTTTGTGCCCTGGCCACATTGGTTTTCTGTTTGGCCTCAATTTGGCCTGACAAATGATGGTCTACTAGCTGGTCTACTAGCTGGCAAGATGCTTGGTATATATATATTGTGTTCAGTTTTGGCAGGAGTTCAGAACAACCTATGAAGCTGTATTTCTGAAATGTGGTGATGATCTTATCTGCAAGAATGAAAATGATGAGCTATGTTTCTAAAATGTGGTGATGATCTTATCTTAGCTGTATTTCTGAACTGGTAGCTAAGTGTATTACTTGTGATGATGCTGCCGCTGCTGCTGTACTACTTGTCAAGTGATGATGCTGCTGCTATCTGCGAGTTGCTGCTGCTAGTTGTGATTTTGTCAAGTGATGCTGCTGCTACTTGTGATCTTCTAAAATGACCCCTTTCTCCTGAAACGTTGATTAATTTCCGTTTCGGTTGAGAAATGGGGCACTCCAAGGTCAAGAAAATTAGCAAAGGTCATGCCCAATTTTCTTGACCTAGAAGGTGCCCGATTCTCAACCGAAATAAAAATTAATTTGCTTTAGTGGTTGGATTAGTTTAGTATTTTTTTCACACACTTAGACACCCTTGCTTGCCATGTGTGTGAGAGAGATAGTGAGAGGAGACAAGAAGAAGGGGGTTAGGAAGATGTTGCCTGCTCATCAAAGCTAACCATCTCCCCCCTTTCACCCCTTTTCCTTTGTCTTTTGTGGGTTGCAAGGAAGCTACTGTCTTAGCTAGCTTAGCATGTGCACAAATCCCAGTGTTACAATCTAGAAAATTAGCCTGCAAAGATGAGGTCCCATGCTGGCTGTACCACTGCATCATGCAACAGTGCCTTCAAGATCCAAGGCAATATCACAAACATCATAGGCAATTTGACCAAACTCACAACCTTGTATCTTTGCAGCAACCAACTTTCTAGACACACCCCTCAAGAACTAGGTTACCCTGAGAACGTGGACTTGGACCTTAGCAACAACACACTAACATGTTCTATCCCAAAACACCTAGGCAATATCACAAACATCTCTCAATTGTTCCTTGACAATAACCAACTTTTTGGCGACATTCCTCGAGAATTAGGTTATTTGGTCAACTTAGAGATCTTGTTCCTTGACAATAACCAACTTTTTGACCAAACTTTGTTCCTATTTAGAGAGAAACATGGCCAACAACGATGAGGCCGGGGGTTCGGGCGTCAAGGCATTCTGGGAGCTGTCCCAGGAGATGGAGGAACAACCTCACTTGTATGAGGCCGCCGCCTTCCCCACCGATCCTGAGACCACTAATGGTACCGCCGAGGATGACCCCACTGATGCCACCACTGATGGTGCCGCCGAGGATGCCACCACTGATGATGGCGGCGCACGCACAGATGGCAGCCAACCGAAGAGGCAACAGAAGGACCGGCGCCCGACCGTGCTCCGCACCCTCAAGGAGGAAGTTACTAAAGTGGACTCCGACGGGAATCCAACAGCGCCCGAACAAATAGTCAAGGGGTACTCACTTCAGCTCGGGTGCATTCTCCGGAGCACCGTCTCGATCAACACCGAGAACCTCAGGCATCCTGACCGAGGGAATTTGTGCAACCTCCTCTTCACGAAGCTGCACGAACAATACAAGTTCCCCACTGAATTTGAAAACACAAGCCTCAAAGGGAATAAAGTGAACAATGCTACCCTCACGAAGATGAGCACGGCCCTGTCTACTTGGAAAAGCAATGTGAAGAGAATGATCCAGAAAGGTGAGAGTTATGAGAAGATCAAGGAGAAAAATCCTTCGATCACCGAAGATGACTACAACGACTTCAAGATCAATTGCTCGAGCACTGCAAGCTCCGATTCAAGTAAGTGGGGGAAAGAAATGCGGGAGCTGAACTTAGGGGAACACACACTCGGTCCTGGCGGTTATAGAGTGGCGGAGCCTATATGGGACAAGGAGGATGCGGACCGTGCCGAGCAAGGACTACTGCCCCTCTTCGATAAATACGGTGACAAGCAGACCAGGAACTTTGACAGGGCCCGGTACAAGAAGGACCCGAAAACAAAGGAGCTTACCACGGATCCGAAGACCAGGGAGCTTGAGCTTGTTCTGGTAAGGAATACACCCCCACGTAATTAGCTTCATATGGTTGCATTCTAATTAATGAAGCCAAATTTCTAAATGGTCCACATTCCTTCCACAGGCGACTGAAAGCAGTAGCGCGGGGTCGACTAAGAGCAACCCTTGGGACACCACTCTAAATAGGGCGTTGAATGTAATGAAGAATAAGGATAAGCTCAGTAAGCCAACGTCAGCTGGTCGTGTGGCCGGCAAAGGCTTGTCGACAAAATGGTCGTCATACTATAACACTGGTGGGCGAAAGGAGAAAAAGACCAGCTCGGAAAGCCAGGCGTGCGAGGTTCAAGAACTCAGGGCACAGGTGGCGTGGATTCCGGAGATGGTCCAAGAGCAAGTGGAACAACAACTCGGAAGGACGATCACCGCCATTGTGCCTACCTTGATCCAGGGGATTAGTGCGTGGATTGCGGGCGGCCAACAGGGGCCGCCCCCGATTCCTAGCTTCATGTCCAGCAACTTGCAGAACGCGATGGCGGGGCCATTGGTGTCTCCGACGGAGGCGGCATTGGTGTCTCCGACGCCGGCACGGGAGCTTAATGCACCCGGGTGTACGCCGGCCGGCACCTCTGCAGCAAGCGGCCCCTCCGTCAACTGCACGCCCGCCGTTGGCGGTGCCTCGACATTAGCCCAGCTCGACGCCATCATCACGGTAACTAATTAAGCCTCTCTCGGCCGAGGACTTCATCTCCTTGCCTTTGACTAGGCATCCCTGACGCCCTACATGTTTTCGCAGGGCGCCGCCGCCGTTCCGTGCACTCTCCTGCACTTCGTGAACAACGAGTTGGTCGATGTCGCCAAGGGCAAAATCGTTCAACCAGGCAACCCCTTGTTCCACGGTACCCAGATGCCACCCAACTTGTTTAGGGTTCAACTGGTTCGGGTGCTGCCAGGCTGCGACGAGTTATTACCTCCGATTCGACCCGTCGGGGCCGACGATGATGACGTGATGACCCTCAGCGCCTGCCTGAGCTGGCCCCTTCTTTGGCTGGAGAGCCAGATTCGTTTGGGGGCGGGGGACACCACCCCAAAGACAACACCGCCAGTCGTGCCGGCACCAAGTCGGCCCCATGGCAAGACCGCCGCAACGGTGCCGGACATCCCTATGCCACTGGATCCAAACATGCATATGGCACAGGATCAGAACGACGACGATGATGATACATTTGCCAACGTCGATCAGTACTTTGCCGATCATGGGTACGGTGGCGACTTCATGGGGCCTCCTTCTCAAGAACCCAACCCAACAAAAGACGTGCGCGATCTAGCTGGTACCGCGGAGAAGCCAAGTTGCAACAGGCGTCGTCTAGCGTTCAGCTCTCAGGAGACGCCTCCAGCTGCCGACTTCACCGAGCCTCAGATAGGCGAGGAGCGAAATATTATCAGCCCCAACACACTCAAGAAGGCGGTCTGTGAGCAGAACTCGGTCCCATTACAGGAGAAGAAGAAGGCACGCAAAAGAAAGACTAACAAGGGTGCGGGCCAGCCGGCACCGAGTACGATCCGTGCTCAGGACGGGCCACCTGCACCTGAGGATATCTCGAGGAGGGTGCATGTGGCGGGTAGGCCGATGCTACCTAGAAATATGCTCGATGCTGCAACCGGTGCTATGCGGAGTCTGCATGACAGTGTTCTTTCTTTGGAGAAGCGGCGTCTCGGAGAGAAGGATGTGGCATACCCAGTTTTCGCGGCCAAGGTGCCAGAGGGCAAGGGCTTTGTGGATAACTCCATCGGGGGTACGATCGTCCTGCGGTTTGATGACATCCACGCTATGTTGAACCTTCATCCGCTGCACTACGCCTTCGTTCGGCTATTTTCGCTGAGTATGGAGATGCGGATCATTCGCGACAAGACCCCAGACATCGTGATAGTCGACCCCTTCTACATGCGTGCCAAGATCTTGGGCAGCGCTGGGGACCGGCAAGTCGCGAGTTCTTACCTCGAAGGCGTCATTCTGGCAAACCAAGATAAGGATAACTTCCTCGTGCCTTACTTTCCCGAGTAAGTCCTCCCCTCAACCGCCCCGTAACATATGAATTCTTAGATTTCGATCGTTTTTCTTTTAACATTCCGTGTTTTCTGCAGTGACACACGTTGCACGCTCATCCTCCTAAGCCCCAAATATTCCATGGCCACATATTTCGACCCGGACCGTCAGTCGAACGTAGACTACACAAATGTCAAGAAGGTTCTTGATGATCTTCTCCCTAGCTACGTCAAATCTGGAGGCACCTTCACCACGCCTATTCATAAGTACGGCAAGCACGTGGTCTCCCACAATACGACGTTCTGCTGCGTCAAGCAGCCAACTGGCGGTCAGAAGGGTGCCTACTACGCCATCCATCACATGCGGGCGATCGTACGGGACCATCATCAACTTCTGCTACCGAGTAGACTCAAAGATTGGGCCGTGAGCACGTCGGCAATCCAGGACGCGGACATCAGAAAAGAATTCTTTCGCATCCAGTCGGAGTTTGCGGAAATCATCCATCAAGATGTCCTTCGTACCTCGGGGCAGTTCTACCTCAGAAATCAACCGTCCAACAGTGACATCGACACAATCCTACAAATGCAGGCTGACAACGCCCGTTGTTTCATGACTCCCACGACAGACGGCGGCTTCATCCACGCTCCGGTCCCTTGAGTCGAGTCGAAAACAGTGATGCTGTGTCTAGTTCTGAAACATCGATTGGCTCATGTTGTAATTAAACTTTAATGAACTTGTAGTATGTCCCTTTGGTTTCGAGAGTCGTTCAACTTAGATGTAATCGATGCTATTAATGTTTTGCTTTTCTCTTCCGATTGTTCTGTTGCATACTTATATGTTGCTTATGTATTGTCTGTGAATTGGTACTAACGTTTCGTTTGGCTACTGCATAGCGATGCCGTGGTATGTCGTGTACAAGGGTAAGGTTCCCGGAGTCTACAACGACTGGGAGGAGTGTCGGAGACAGGTTCACTGATTCAGCGGTAACAGTTACAAAGGGTACACCACTAGGGCCGAGGCCAAATCTAGATACGCCCGCTATCTAGCGGGAGAGGGGAGGGAGCGTTGGAGGAACCGGATGAAGACGACTTTCATCGTGATGATGCTCATCGTGATGACCGCAACTCTCTTCTATGTGATGGTAGTTTAGATGATCGATATCGACTTGTAATGTGAAGACAAACTCGCGGTCTCGAGACTTGTAATATAATGTTCTATCTTTGTTCGGTCTTTTCAATTCGGAGACTAATATGATGAATTGTATTCGGAGACTAAAATGATGAATTGTATTCAAAGACTAATCTTCTATTTTATTCGATGAATCTGTTGTTGATGTGTGCTGTCTATATTTTGTCCAATTATACATTTTGTAACATGTGCAAAAAATAAAAAAATAAAAAACCTAATATTCATACTAATGGCGCATCACACCATAGTGCGCCATTAGTATGCCAAAGGATACTAATGGCGCATCATTAAACAGTGCGCCATTAGTATGCCGAAGTTACTAATGGCGCATCCTGTGGTTATGCGCCATTAGTATGCCAAAGCACCTAGGTATACATGGCCCCCTGGGAGGCATACTAATGGCGCACCGTGGGCTATACTAATGGCGCACCGCGTGGTGCGCCATTAGTATACCAGATACTAATGGCGCACTAGTGGTGCGCCATTAGTAAAATATACTAATGGCGTGGTACTAATGGCGCACCACTAATGCGCCATTAATGGCCAAATTAGGTGCGCCATTAGTAGGCCTTTTCCTAGTAGTGTGGGACCTACACGGGCTCGATCGTACAGCACCATCATGTACAAGGCAGTGCACATGACATACGAAGCATCCCCGAGTCAGCATAGCCAAGGACTCTTTAAGACGCAACGAGACCACTGTAAAATCGACCGTGAATAGGTGAACCACTAGACGTTGAACCCCAATTTCATGTCATACATCTGTCGGAAGGATATCCTAAGAGCTACTTGAATTCCCACCTATGAAACTCCCGAAACTTTCCGGTTATGCAATCAGGTGTTGGGGATACATGGGAAGCATAATATCTCACCCAGACTAGCAAATCCTACATCCAGCTGTATCCATCCTTCAACACATAACCAAGAAACCCTCAGAAACCATCTACCTCAATCTTCGAAAAGCATCCGTTATACAAGTTATGGCGATAGTCCCGAACTCCCGCCCCAGTACTGGGTGGCGTCGAGGTTATCTCACCAACAAACTGCATAAAGGAGATTTTCGATGTCGACGAACATATCTCAAGTATTGCAGAATTGCAACGATAAAATTATGATGACAACACCTCAGAGCTCAACTCCCCGGGACACTTCCACTAAACCCCTGACAGGAGGCACCAAGACAGTATTCTCATCATAAGCCATCGGAACAAATCCAAGATACTCGCGTGATCCTAAATTTTTTTTTGTGAAATTTGAGAAGAGAAGAGTCAAAACTCTACGTCAGGATGCCTTACCAGAGCGATGAGGAGACTGGGAAGTACAAAAGAATTCCTAAGCTCTCCGATATATAATTCCTAAATGACTCAAAACATTTTTCTAGACACAACTCGGCTGCTAAAACGATCAAGCAATGGGGGCTCCTAAGGTCGGGGAAGGCTCTGATTACCAACTTGTAATGCCCTCGATGCGGCTATATCTCCCACGTGTCGAGGCACGACTTAGAGGCATAACCGCATTGAAAGCAATGTCGCAAGTTAGGAAATCATCACACATCCCATGTAATATAATGTAAAAGGGGAGGTACATAGTTGGCTTACACTCGCCACGTCACATCAAAGTACATAAATAACATCCATCATACAGAACACTCATGGCCCGACTACGGTGCCAAAATAAAAAAGAACCCAACATGCGACAAGGCCCTGAATCTAACCCCAACTGGGCACCACTACTGATCATCAGGAAAAGACACATAGTAACGCTGAGAGTCCTCGTCGTACTCCCACTTGAGCTCAAGCGCGCCATCTGGAGCTGTATCATCTATCCCTGCATCTGGTGTAATAGTAATCTGTGAGCCACAGGGACTCAGCAATCTCGCACCCTCGCAATCAAGACTATTTAAGCTTAATAGGTAGGAAAGGGGTAATGTATAAGTGGAGCTGCAGCAAGCGACTAGCATATATGGTGGCTAACTTATGCGCAAAAGAGAGCGAGAAGAGGAGGCAAGGCACGAGCGGGAAACTAGAGAGCAACCTGCGCAAACATAACTCCAACACCGTGTCCACTTCCCGGACTCCGCCGAGAAGAGGCCATCACGGCAACACACTCAGTTGATTCATTTTAATTAATTAAGGTTCAAGTTATCTACAACCAGACATTAACAAATTCCCATCTGCCCATAACCGCGGGCACGGCTTTCGAAAGATCAATCCCTGCAGGGGGGTCCCAACTTAGCCCATAACAAGCTCTCACGGTCAACGAAGGAATAGACCTCCACCCAAGACACACCGATCAGACTCGGTATCTCGGTACAACAAGATGATTCGACAGGTTAAAACAAGTCCAGCAACACCGCCCGAATGTGCCGACAAATCCCGATAGGAGCTACACATATCTCCTTCTCAGGGCACACTCAGATGAACACTATGTACAACTAAAACCAACCCTCGAGTTGCCCCGAGGTGGCGCTGCAAGTGGCTCTGTTTGGACCAACACTCAGAGGAGCACTGGCCCGGGGGGGTTAAAATAAGATGACCCTCGGGCTCCGGAAACCCAAGGGAAAAAGAGGCTAGGTGCAAATGGTAAAACCAATGTTGGGCATTGCTGGAAAAGCTTTAATCAAGGCGAACTGTCAAGGGGTTCCCATTATAGCCCAACCGCGTAAGGGACGCAACAATCCGGGAACATAACACCGATATGACGGAAACTAGGGCGGCAAGAGTGGAACAAAACACTAGGCGAGAGGCTGAGCCTTCCACCCTTTACCAAGTATATAGATGCATTAAGATAACATGGCAATATAATGATATCCCAACAAGTAAATAAATGTTCCAATAAGGAACGGCTCCAATCTTCACCTGCAACTAGCAACGCTATAAGAAGGGGGCTGAGCAAAGCGGTAACATAGCCAATCAACGGTTTGCTAGGACAATGGTGGGTTAGAGGCTCCACATGGCAATTGGGAGGCTGACAAGCAAGTGGTAGGCATCGTAGCATTGGCATAGCAAAGAGCGAGCAAACTAGCATAGCAAAGATAGTAGTGATTTCGAGGGTATGATCATCTTGCCTGCACAGTTGTCAGAGTTGACTGGATCCTCAAAAGCAAACTCAACGGGCTCCTCATTAGCGAACTCGTCTCCCGGCTCTACCCAACAACACAAACAAGCAACAAGGATACAATCAACCACGTGCAGACTCAAGCAATAAGATGCAAAGATGGTATGCTATGCGGGATGCAAAATGCAAGATGTGACAGGAAATGCATGAACCTGGCCTCAACTTGGAAAACCAAGTGTGCCACTGGATAGAGGGGATGAAATCACTTGAAAACGATATAAAGATCATAGGAATCGGAGTTACGGTTTGGAAATGGCAAGCGTTTTACGAAATGAACCGGTCTGCGATTTACAGCAAGTAGGCACCTAAATGCAGCGAAATGAACATGCTACAGCCACCAAACATGACAACAAAATACATGGCAGGGATGTACACAAGATGCTTAACAAAACACTAGCACTGAGCCACGGCCAAATTCATCCATTATGAGGTTCAAACAAGCATGGCAAAAACGCAAAAGCAAAACAGATTTCAGACTTAGTGAAATTAACACTAGTCTGAAATTTCAGACCACGATGCTCTCTTCGGAGCAGCAAAACAACATGATACACAACCTGATTATGACAAGTAAGAACATGGCATGGAGCTACTCAACAAGCTTAACAAAACACCCAAAGTGACCTGGGGCCAAAAGGGTTCACAAAATACTCTAACGAGCACACGAACATAGCTCACGCACCATCAGTTTTCGGACTTGGTGAAAACTGAGACATGCTGAAATTTAACTCACGAAGCATGTAAACGAGCTCGATGCACTCACTACGGTGCAAGTCATGGCAAGTAAAGCATACATATCCATTAAGAAGGCACAAAATTCTAGCTAGACATGGCAAGAACAATGGCATAGCATGCACGGATCACTAACAATAGCATCGGCAAAATCGCAAACAAGTTGATGATCTTCCCAGATTTACCACGAAGCAAAAGTAGAGCTCGATTGACTCAAGCTAGAGTACTCCACATATGCAAACAAAGACATGGATGGATAGAGCATAACATGATTAACAAAACTCCCTTACTGATCATCCTCAAAATAGGCACGGATCACTAGGAAACAAGCTGAACATATGGCATCATGAACTAAAATATCCCAGACTTAGTGAAATCACTAAGTCCCTGAAAACAGATCTACCAAGTGCCTCACTTTGCAAGCTTGCACAAGTCACCACACACATCCTAAAAATGCATGGGTGGCACCTCTGGAAAGAAGACAAAATGCTTAACAATTCATCCCAAAGACTCACAGGCATAACATGCACACAATAATCATGGCAAAAATGACAAAAGTCTATGATGAACTAATAGATCTGCAATTTAACTTATGAAGCCTCCTTCTAGCAGCATTTTGGGCATCAAGATGAACTCAAATGAAAATGATGCAATGGAATGAAATGATGTACATGTCGAGACGAACATTTTGATATATTATATGCTCAAAACGGAGCTACAGATGCGGAGATATGACATGATAAACATAGCCAAAAAACTAGGGACTTAGGGAAAAAGAGAGAGGTCAACCCCTAGGGTTTACTGTAGCAGTTCAGATCTGGATCGCGGCGCGGAAGCCGAGGTTCACCGGCACCGGAGTTGGAGCTCGGGGAGTCCACCGGTGGGAGGGAGAGACGGCGAGGTCGCCGGAGCTCGGGGGAGAGGCGGAGTCGGTGGTGGCGGCGGTCGGCCACGGCGCCGGCGTGGTCCGACGGCGCGTCGGGTGACGGGGACGGCTCGCCGGAGTCGGCGCCCTGGAGACGGCGCTCGCCGGCGGCGGTGGTGCGGCGGCCCGGTCGAGCGGACACGGGTGGCGCTCGGGGAGGACGAGGGCGGCGCGCGGGAGGCGGGGCGCGGCCCGGTGGCGCCAGTGGAGAGGGCCCGCCCTGGGCCGGGACGGGACGGCGGCGGCGGTGGGTGGAGCTTGCCACGTGTCGGCCCCTTAGTGGCCGCGGGCGACGGCGGACGAGGTGTCCGGCGCGGCAGACATGTCCGGTGCGCGGAGGAGACGATTTTAGGGTTTCGGGGGAAGGAGAACGAGAATTTGAGGAGGGGGTCTACATATAGGCATAGGAGGAGTTAGGAGAGTCCAAATGAGATGCGGTTTTCGGCCACGCGATTGTGATCGAACGCTCTAGGACATGGAGCGGAGTTTGGTGGGTTTTGGGCCAAAATGGAGGGGTGTTGGGCTGCAACACACACGAGGCCTTTTCGGTCCCTCGGTTAACCGTTGGAGTATCAAACGAAGTCCAAATGGTACGAAACTTGACAGGCGGTCTACGGGTAGTAAACCAAGGCCGCATGGCAAGTCTCGGTCCAATCCGGAAATGTTTAAACCCCACACACGAAAGAAAGCTAGATTTGACCATCGGAGGAGAACGAAGCGCCGGAATGCAAAACGGACAACGGGGAAAATGCTCGAATGCATAAGATGAACATGTATACAAATGCAATGCACGTGATGACATGATATGAGATGCATGAAAATGAGAACAACACACGGAGACAAAGACCCGAACCCGAGAAATAAATATAACTTAACGCCGGAAACGACAAGAGTTGGAGTACAAATTGGGAAAGTAATATCTGGGGCGTTACAAGCAGGCAGTCAATGCAGCTGTAACTCCCTGCAAAAATGATTTTGCTACTAACTTGGTTCCAGCTATCATCAACTGGACGAAGGAAAATCCAGACAAGATGGTACATGATTTCCCGATGCCCAGTTTCGTCAGGAGCAACTCCATGAACAACCACAACACCACACCATCACTTGCTCATGCAACCGGGCCTCCTCTCGCGGTCGCTCCCGCTCATAGCAGCCCGTCCTCAGTCTCTGGCGCGCTAGGTGAGCCTTCGTCTTTGGCTGAGCTCGACGTCGTCACGGTAATTACATGTCGCACCAACATATATATATATATATATATAGAATATATATAGAATATTCCATTTTTGTTGCCTTTTGGATGTTTTACGCCACAGACATATGTGTTTGCAGGGCGAAGAAACCCCGTGCACCATACTCTACTTGATAAAAGGCCAGAAGGTCGACGTGGGAAAGGGGATGATATTGAACCCCTTGAAACCCACGTTCCACAACCAGCCGATCCCCGCTGGGCACTTCAGGGTTAGCTTGTCCAGTGTGAAATCGGGGCACGAGGCGTTGCCTCCTCCAGTATAGCATGTGGGAGAGGACGACGAGACCCCGCCGCGGATTGGAAGCTGCAAGGGTTGGGTGCTGCTATGGCCGAAGAATCTTATTCGTCTGTAGCCGGCCGAGAGCACACCAATAACCACACATCAACAAGCATGTGCGGAGGCCACCACCCCGCCTACACAATTACCAGCTCCTGTAGTGCCGAGTGAGAGCGGCGGACGACGTGATGAAGGGGGTGCAATAGTACTGGCTGATGTAATCGCTCCTACAGAACAGAGAATGGATGATGAGTCGGAGGTCGACCCTATGGGTTTCCTCAATACAAACGCGTATGACTGTGACATAGATATGATGAGTCAACCATATGACGAATCGGGCTATCGGCATGCTAATGAGGATATGGATGATATGCTGATACGGATGATATGCCAAGGCAAGAAGGTCATTGGAAGGATTGCAAAAAGTCTCTCTTCATGAATTCCTCACAGGACACGCCTGAAGATGTCGCCTCAACACAGGCTCAACTAGCCGGGGGTCGTACAGTGCTTAGCCCGGGAACCCTGGGGCAGGGGTTAAGGAAGGGTCTGGAAGGTGTGCCCAAGAAAAAGGAGAGGAAGAGATCGGGGAAGATAACTGCCTCCAAACAAGCCAGAGCACAAAGCAGCCAGATGATGCATTTTGAAGAGCGTGTACCCGTGAAAGGTGCGGCCATGTTCCATCTCACGGGCGAGCCGATGCTACCGCCGAAACCGCTGGAGGCACTATCAAGGGATCTCAGGAGACTGCACGACCATGTGCTATCGACTGAGAAAAGACTACTAGCCTCAAAGGATCCAGGATATCCGACATACGCGGCTCGTGTGCCTGAGGGGAAGTGCTACGTCGAGACACAGCCCACAAAGGTGTTCTTCCTGCGGTTTGACCATATCTTTGAGATGTTTCTGACAAGGCGGCTCGATTTTACAATCGTCCGCCTTTTTGCGCTACATATGAGCTCCGTCATGAAGAGTGAAGAAGTCTCGCAAATCTGTGTGGCGGATCCGTACTACATGCATGAGTCTTTCTTGAGTCTCGGCGACTTTGAGTGTGAAACTGCTAGGGAGTACCTCCAAAACTTCATGGTACAGAATAAGGACCGGGAAATTTTCCTCGTGCCTTATCATCCAAAGTAAGTCAGTTCCGGACAACCCTTTCGTACATTTCAATCATTCCTTCTCTCTCATATGGGGAATAATTTGAGGTGTCTTTTCCCCACAGCAACGGGCGCACCGTCCTTATCGTTCTTTACCAGCAAGTCTCCCACGCCATGTATTTTGACCCTTCCAAAGACTACGAGAAAAAAGACTACACCTACATAATGAATATTCTAGATGATGCTCTCCAAGGATTCAACATTAGAGATGGCCACATGCAGATCAGGAAACAAAGGAACAAGACGATGGGTTTCGCGCATAAAACTAACTTCTCCTGCATCCATGTCCCAAAACCAAGCAAGAAGGATGGATTTTACATCGTCCATCTCCTGATTCAGTTCAACATGGATCACCAAAAGCTTCGCATGAGACGCAGAAATGATGATCATATCCACAAGTGGCTAGAATCTCATGGAGAAGCGGATTATAAACTTAGAGATGACTTCTTTCGCATCCAAAGCGACATTGCGACGATCATCATGAAAGAAGTCGTCGATGAGAAGGGGATGGTCCACCACGGCCCTATATCGCGAGCTGACGTCCGAACTCGCATAGGCATGCAACGACTAGACCTCACGCCATTCAAGAAGCTAGGGTCCATCCTCGATGATATGGAAGGATGGAACTTCTAGTGATTTATGATGCCGATGATGATGATATGTGTCGGTTGAACTTGTATATTTTTTGTAGCGATGAAACTTTGTGATGTCCACGGTCCCTACCGAACTTACGTAACGCTACTTTGTTAGTTTGCGTACGATGACCTGCGTACCTCTAGTTAATTAATTTGCATACTGTATGTTGCATCTAGTTGCTAACCCTTTCTTTTTTGGTGTTGCTCTAGTATATTTTGTTGCATATATATAATTGTACATCCTCTTCATGAACATGCACCTCTAACAGGTACCTAGTTTCTTGATGGCGAGATGGAAGTGCTATGTCGTGTATAAAGGGGCGGTTCCGAGGGTGTACAACGAATGGCATGAGTGTCAGGCGCAAGTGGATGGGTTCTCGGGCGCCAGCCATAAAGGCTTCAAAAGCAGACAAGAAGGAGAAGCTAGTTACTTGAGGTTCACGCTAGCGCGAGAGAGGACTCGTAACTGCCACCTCATGTACCGCATAGTTCCGCTCTCACTCATAGTGAGAGCTCTTCTCGTTTATACCTTTGTTTAGATGGATGACGTTGTAGTTGCAAGTATTCAAGACTTGCATGTATCGCTATTTTCGAGATGATGACAAGATACCACTTTGTGTTGGATGATGATTATGATGAGACTATTTGTATGTATATGCTATGATTACATTTATGGTCTCGCAGGCATTTGTATGTGTATCATGATGACATTTGTATGTGCTAAAGATT
The DNA here is from genome assembly GCA_034509565.1 of Triticum monococcum. Lineage (NCBI taxonomy): Eukaryota > Viridiplantae > Streptophyta > Magnoliopsida > Poales > Poaceae > Triticum > Triticum monococcum. Next base: position 195,263,492 of record CM067842.1, on the reverse strand, counting down.
CTTCTATAAGGCCTGTTCAAATACAAAATAAATATGCCGAAAAAAACAAAAAATACTAAAATTAGCAGTAGCGAGTGGAGAAAAGTTAGCAGCAGCGCGGTAGTAGCAGTAGCGCGCACAGGAGAATCACGCTATAGCTATTAGCAGTAGCGAGCTTCCATTAAGAGCGCTGCTGTTACACTTGTGTAGCAGTAGCGCTGGTGAGCACCCGCTACTGCTACGTGTTAGCTGTAGCGCCTTATTAGTAGCGCCGGTCCCCGCGCTACTGATACACCTAAACCCGCACTGCTGCTAGCCTTTTCCTTAGTAGTGTACACGTTTAAAATTTTCCAAATATAGGTTTAACATTTTTTAATGGATTGTCAACATTTTTTCTATACACTTTTGACATTTTTCAAAAGTTTGATTAAAAAAAATTCCAGTATAGGATCAACATTTTTTAATACATTGTCATTATTTTTTTCATACACATTTAATTGTTTTGAAATGCTTGATTCACATTTTTAATACAATATTAACATTTTGTAGTACATGATAAAAAATATTATCTACACATTTAACATTTTATAATGTTTGATTACTATTTTTCAAATACATGTTTAATATATTTTTTCAAATGCTTGATTAACATTTTCGAAATGCATGATCAACTTTTTTCACACACATTGTATATTTTTTGTATACAATAGAAACATTTTCTTTATACACATTTAATATTTTACAATGCTTGGTTAGCATTTATTGAATACATTGTCAACATTTTTTCTGTATACATTTTAAACATTTTTTTAATATACAATATTGTCATATTTTTAATTGATGGTCACCATTTTCTTCGATATACATTATCAAATCGCTCCTTCATGTAAGCCATGTGCTTCCTACTTTTATGTTTCACATATGTTTCTCTAGAAATACTTTTATTTCCTTCATCTCAATTTTCCATGCTTCATCTACCCCATCATATTTGTTTGATCCATGCTTATCTCATTTTCTATGCCTCCACTTTCCTACCTCTTTATGTCATGATAAATCAAACCGTCTCTTATTTTCTCATCTGTGCTTCTTTTATTCAGATGTTTTGCGCTACACGATGCCAACCACACATTGTTGGTTTCTGAAATGCCTCGCACTGACCTCTCCCCACAATGTTGGCGGTGCCAAACTGAAGGTGATGGAGGAGGTGGTGGAGACATGGACATGTACAATCATCAAGGCCCTCCATGAGCATATCCTTGCCCGGATAATTCACCAAGTTGGCGATGCATTACCGCCGGTGCTCGAGCATGGGAGCTCTGTCTTCCGCTGCCATGCCAACATGTCAGGGTCAGTCGATGGCGGCGGCATCCCTCCTGCTTGGTGCCATCATTGTGGCAACGAGTTTAATTCGGCTATCTTCCAAGTATGCAGTCCCTATCATGCGGTCGCATCCCAAGGCAGTTGATGTAGTATAATTAATTTGTGCTGTTTCAGTTGTTCTGGGCCGTTGTTGCGTTGAAGCATATCCCTTTTCTTTGGAAACAAACTTTTGTTCGTTTGGAAACAATGTATATTTTACTACCTCCGTCCGGAAATAAACGTATCTACACGGATTTCAGTGCTAGATACATCCGTTTGAGCGACAGTATTTTCTGACGAAGGGAGTATGTTTTAGTGGAGGTAAATTAAATTGTTGCCTATATGGCAAAGTAAAGTTGCAATGGAAGCAAATTCTTTGTTGACCAAAATAAATTCTTGTTTTGTTGGAAACAAAGAGAATGTTGATACAAGACACGGATTTCTATGGATTTAGCGTGCATCTCAATGAGATCGAAACAGTTTGGTTGTAGTTTTCCTCAAAAAATTGCTGAAGCACGTTATCAGCCGATGGAGGCAAATATGTGCTGCTGGATCTCATAAAAGGAAGCACGTGATTGGAAGCAAACATACAAGGTTGCGTGTGTGAGAGCCGTACGTTCAGAATAAATAAGCAGCAGAGGAGTCTGTACGACGACGCACGCAATTAATGAAGCAATCCAAACAACTCACGCGCATTAGACTAGCCACAATGGGTAGTAACATAGAGTAGTAACATGCGTATGTTACTAGTCTATGTGACTACCTCTACAGTGGGGAGTAACATATGTGTGATAACATGCAATACTTCATTTATTACGTTATAGACTCATCTTGCCTTAATATATATAATGTTACTCATACTAAGGCTGATCATAGTGGGAAGTAACTTAGACTAGTGTCATGCATATGACACTAGTTTAAGTTACCACCTTCATAATGCAAAGTAACGTACTAGTAGTATCATAGATGGCTTCATTTATTAGCTCATAGACTTATCTTGTCTTGAAAAGCGTTATGTTACAGTAACATATTATGTTACCACCTCTCATTAATTACTTGCCATATAAGCAAAATTTTCTTGAAGTGCACTATGTTATTAGCTAAGTTACTTCCACTATGACTAGCTTAATAGTAACTAGCTATGTTACTACTTTTCTCTCTTTCTTCATTTATTGTTTGCCATATCATCTATTTTATCTAGAAATATGTGATGTTAGTACTTATGTTACTCCCATTGTGAGTAGCTCAAGCAGAGAAAGCATGGGCATGGGATTTAATGTATTAGGCAAAAAGAAGAGAAACAAATCCACTCTGTTCCCCTTGCTCGAGCGGCAAGCCATCGAAGAGGGGAAAAGAGCGGGTCTAAGCAGGAGGGCTTAGAAACTGCAGATCCAAAGAGGACACCAAGAACCAGGAGACCATTGGAGCAGCTGGCAGAGAATCTAGGCCACAGCCACAGACGCACCTAGATGAGCACCAAGGCGGCCGCGGCAGCGAACAGCTCGACGAACACCTGAAGCTGGACCGTAGGAGCTCTAGAGATATGGACCGACTTGGGCTGGCCATGGCCTCTACCTGGAGCCGTGGGTGGCATCCATGGTTTTCACTTTCAGTGAAATTCACTGAATTTCAGTAATTTCAGCAGACACTGAAATATTACGTTTCGGGCAAAATATTTCAGCAATTTCAGTATAGCACAACAATTCCGATATTTTTTAAAATATTTTTTAATTTTTTTAAATTTTTAATTGAATTCAAATGAATATTTTGATCTTTTGGCTGAAATGAAAACTGAAATCACTGAATTTCAATGATTTCGGTTGGTGCTGAAATTTTTTTAAAACTGAAATTAAAAACCATGGTGGCATCGCGCCGCTCAGCTTCTCGGCGGTGGTGATCGCCGGCATGCGGACCGTCAGCTGCCCCACCTCGCACGCCGCACGCGCCCCACCACCCGGCACCACCACCACCAGTGCCAGCATCATGGCCACCAGGAGGACCTCCTTCCTCATCGCCATGGCCGTCGACCTACTCTTCACTCTCGCTCTCGCGGTCAGGTCGCAGAGGTGTACACGTTGTGTCTTGTGTGATGGGAATGGGAGTGGTGGTGTTGAGCAGGAGAGGTGATGTTGGAACTCGTTGGGCATTTATAGCTGGTCTGGCCACGCACCGTCCCAGCTCGCCATGCGCCACGGACGGAGCAGGTGGGTCGATCTGTACGAGGTCAGCTCTACTTTTGGACGTCTTGCATTGAAATTAATCCAGTGGGTAGAGGTCAGCTGGGTAGGTCGCCGATGTTGCCAGGCAGCCCGCTGGTTTTCGGTGGTCGATTCGCGGCTAGGCTGAATCAGAGACAACGAGGGCATTGTTAGATGCAAGGGTTCCAATTAAACACGCTCGTCTTGTCCATCACACAGTGATGTTTTCGTCAGATGTTTCGACCTGAACATACGTAGAAGCACACTAGTCTACGATCGAATACATTGTGGCGCCTTGAGCCATGAGGCTACGGAAAATCATCTAGTCACATGCACGTCCCTTTCTCTTCGGCTGTGTTAGAAAATAAACTAAAGAGTGAGGGAGATGGACGATCAAATGTATTTAGAGCATCTCCAATAAAAGATGTAGGTGTAAAATAACTATTTTTTGCATCTTCGAGGGTCAAAAACCCTTCTCCAAACAGATCCAACAAATGATGTAGATGCAAAAACATTTACATCTCCCCCTTCCAAATATGTAAACTACAACACCTCGCGGTGTAAATTTGCATCTCCACCATATGGAGGTGTAAAAATGCAACCGCCCGCCAACTGCCCAACTATCGTTCATTTCACTTCCGCGCGACCGACCCCTCCAGCACCCCGGCACCGGTTTCAACCGCCGTCTGCCGCCGCACGCCGAGAATTGGGTATTTTCCCGCCACTGCTCGATTCCACCGTCGCCGCCGCCCCGCCCGCATCACCTCACCCCCCCCCCCCCTCCGGCAGCCCTGCACCGCGGCCTCGCCCGCCCTCGCCACCCCACCGCCACCTGAGCACTAGTTGAAGGACAATTTTACATCTCCATTTGCATCTTCTATTGAGTTGCTCTTTTACATCTCCGTTTTGCATCATCTATTGGAGTTGGCCCTTTTTTGGATATGTAAATTTGTATTCCTGTTTTACATCTCCAAATTTGTATCTTCTATTGAAGATGCTCTTAGTCTTTATTGATGCTCAATATAAGCAACCTAATCAATAACAAGCAACTAATCATGCTCTGAAAACCCTCATATACAACTTTTCTTCTTGTAAGTATATATGTACCCTCATGAACCCTTTGTATAATTCTGTGAATTCCTCCGAGACCCCTGTAAAAAATGTGAAAACAGTAATATTTAATATGTTGGTAAAGCCCCTAGCAAAAAATCTAGGGTTATGCCTCCTACGGCTGCGCTGCCACCGAAACTCTCGCTCTTCCAACCATCTTCGGTCTGGCACCTCCGATCAGCGCAGGGCTTCGCTGAGCTGGTTCTCGTGGTTCCTGTTCGGAGCTGGGACATGCATAGCGATGGAAGGGGAAGCAAGCGGGAGTAGGGCGGCTGCCGAGCGGGTGGAGGACCTACTTAGCTGACTTGATCTTCACGAGGACGAAGAAGAGGAGTTTGTGTGGGAATATGTGGTGGCCGATCCATAGGTACTCCCTCCATTTCTAAATATAAGTCTTTTTAGATATTTCAATACGAACTACATTCGGATATATGTAGTCATATTTTAGAGTGTAGATTCACTCATTTTGCTCCATGTGTAGTCCGTATTGGAATCTCTAAAAGGACTTATATTTAGGAACGGTGGGAGTACAAGTGAAGTGGATCGCCACTGCGAATGTTCACACGAACAAAGGGTTTAGTCCTTCTTCCCCGTACTTAGACATGAGATCAGCCTGGATCCCGGCAAGAGAGGTTCTGTGGACGAAAAACGATGACAAACTTTTCACCATACAGTTTGGTTGTCTTGAAGATTGGAACACTGTGATGATGATGGGGTTGTGGTTGTTTCAAAACCAAGGGCTGACCATTGAGGAGTTTAATGGGTTTACCAACCGTAGAGAGATTGTGCTTGATAAGATCACAATATGGGCTAGGATAATGAAACTAGTTGATAACAACATTCTCCTGGACATGATCAAAGGCATGCGTAGAAACATGGGGAAGGTAGTGCAAGTCTATTGAATTGTTGATTGGATTTATTGGGGAGTTTGTTCGTGTAAGGGTGAGACTAATGTGAACAACAAATTAAGAAGATTTGTATCGATTACAAAAGGGGGCAAGAAGGATTTTTATCAGGTGAAGTATGAGAAACTCCCCACTAGTATCAAGAATGCACGACGTGAAGAGCATGATCTTGATAGTTCAGAGTGGGGGGGGGGGGACTTTATTCTTGCAGGGACGAGCTACATGCCAAGGCTGTGGTAGAGGATGAGGTGACTGGGGTGCCGAGGAGGATCATGCTTTCGGTAGAGGAACTGGTGTTAGTAGCTGGTTTGGTAGGGGTCTTAGCAACCATGATGCCCAAACTACATATGGTCTTGTAAGTGTATCTAGTGACCCCTTTGTGGTTTTGTAGTATTGATGACAAAAAGGTTAAGGGACTAATGTGTTTGTGAGTGTACACAGGAGAATAGTCCATGACGATTTGGTTTAACCGTCAAAGACACCCCTAAAATTATATGCAATACATTGAAGAAATTGGTGCACCCTTGAAGAAATTTCCTAAAGAATTCGAACGTGAAGACTTTGTCTTTCAGTAGTTTCTTTTCTTCTTATTTCAGTTATAAGAAACTACTAGATCATAAGTGCGCGCATTGCCACGCCCGTCCATGAGAGAAGCATTTATTTTGCAAATTGAACTAAAACCACGACATTTATTTTGAGTCAGAGGGAATAGTTAACAATGACAACGATACAGTCAGGATTTGCATATTTTAAATAATAGCTTGCACAGAGCACACCAAGGATGCGAAGGCAAGCCAAAATGTGACCCACTGACACTACCATGTAGAGCAACACACGAGTAGTTTCGTACTTTCTGTACCTTTTCTAATGGTGCGCTCAGCCTTATCAGGCATGCTTGATCCATCAACCTCTCGATCATCAGATCCGTCCAAACCTGGTTGCATAACCTGCTACGCATGTCAATGCTGAACATCGAGCACAGTACATAAAAACATATGTGGCAGGAGCAAAAAAACATGTATATACATCAGGGAGGAAATAATATACGTAATTGATGAACAGAGCAAGACTAATCGAGTAAAAGACCTCCCACAAGAAGAGAAATTCTACAACCAGAATATTGGGGAACTCTTTAGCTAGTAGATCAATATAAAGCATGTGCCAGTTAAGGATTTCTGCAACATAGACCTATCTGCAATATAAGTTAGGAACTGTTTGAAGCCTTCCACAACAACACTTTGGATGTGGCCCGTCTCAACTATGATATCATTACTCTAATCCCTAAGATAAATGGAGCCAAGAAAATTCAGCAATATAGACCTATCTGCCTTCTCCACTGCCCATACAAACTTATCACAAAAGTTTTGGATAACAGAGTGGCTATATTTGCTGACAAACTTATTAGTAAGCATCAGAATGCCTTTATTAAACACAGAAATATTATGGATGGCATACTGACTTTGCACGAAGTTCTTCATCACACGCACCACAAAAAAAGGGTCGGTCTGGTGCTGAAGCTAGACTTCGAAAAGGCATATGATAAAATTAACTGGGACTTTCTGTTGGAATGTCACAAGGTTAGAGGCATTGGCCCTACCTGATGCGGTTGGATTCAAAAGATTTTAAAAAATGGGACTGTTAGTATCAAGTTGAATAATGAAACTGGACCTTACTTCCAGAGTCATAAAGGGGTAAGGCAGGGGGACTCTCATTCACCTTTTCTGTTCAATATGGCTGTTGAAGCCCTATCCAAAATGATCCGCAATGCCCAATATGAAGGCCTGCTGACAGGCCTTGCCCCGGATTTGATTAATGGGGGGGGGGGGTAGCTATCCTTCAGTATGCTGATGACACTGTCATCTGTTTTGAACATGATAGAGAAGCAGCAATTAACCTCAAACTCTTACTATACATATTTGAACTCATGTCTGGGCTTAAGATAAGTTTCCTTAAGAGTGAAATACTCTGTGTAGGAGGAGATGACGATCTGTTAACTTTCTACTCTGATCTGTTCAATTGCTAGATTGGGCACTTTCCTATGAGGTATCTAGGAGTGCCTGTAAGTTTCTCCAATTTGCGAGCTCTTGGTTGGAGCTTTGTGGATGACAAATTTCTTAAATGATGTGAGTCGTGGATTAGTAACTCGGCCTCCTCTGGGGGAAGATTGACACTCCTGAATTCTTCCCTTACTAGTATCATATGTTACTACATGTCTGTCGGTGTACTAAAGTAGGGGTACCTTAGTATCCCGAACTTGTGCACGGGCAGTCGCAGCGACCCGCGGCAAGGCTTGCCGGGCGACCGCCAAGACCCTCCGTGGCTCCTTTGGGGCCATTCAAGAACAAAGTATCCAAGAGCAAAACAAGGCCCCGGCAAGAGGAGCTTGCCGGGAAGGAGACAAGGCCCCGGCAAGAGGAGCTTGCCGGGAAGGAGACGAGACCCCGACAAGAGGAGCTTGCCGGGAAGACCAACCAAAGCATCTCGAGAAGCTCGCTGTGGCGCACTACGCGTCCCGACAAGGCCCGGTGAGGGGAAAGCTCCCGGACGCGACAAGACAACATCCGCGGCAAGGCGCTTGCCGCGGCAAGCTACTACCACGCAGCCCGCGCTCCAGCTCACCCACCATCGTGTCGCTCTGGGACCACTCCTGGCGTACTCTGACCACACATGTATCTGAGTTTCCTATCAATACAATTCTAGCATGGATAATAAACGATTATCATGAACAAGGAAATATAATAATAATCAATTTATTATTGTCTCTAGGGCATATTTCCAACACTTAGCCCATGACAAGCTCTCACGGTCAACGAAGGAATAGACCTCCTCCCAAGACGTTCCGATCAGACTCGGTATCTCGGTTCTTCAAGACACTTCGACAGGTTAAAACAAGACCAGCAACACCGCCCGAATGTGCCGACAAATCCCAATAGGAGCTGCACATATCTCGTTCTCAGGGCACACTCAGATAAGCAATCGGTACAACTAAAACCAACCCTCGGGTTTCCCCGAGGTGGCGCTTCAAGGGGCTCTAGGTTGGACCAACACTCAGAGGAGCACTGGCCCCGGGGGGGGGGGGGGGGGGGGGGGTTAAATAAGATGACCCTCGGGCTTCGAAAACCCAAGGGAAAAAGAAGCTAGGTGGCCAATGGTAAAACCAAGGTTGGGCATTGCTGGAAAATCTTTAATCAAGGCGAACTATCAAGGGGTTCCCATTATAACCCAACCGCGTAAGGAACGCAAAATCCGGGAACATAACACCGATATGACGGAAACTAAGGCGGCAAGAGTGGAACAAAACACTAGGCGAGAGGCCGAGCCTTCCACCCTTTACCAAGTATATAGATGCATTAAGATAACATGGCAATATAATGATATCCCAACAACTAATAAATGTTCCAACAAGGAACGGCCTCCAATCTTCACCTGCAACTAGCAACGCTATAAGAGGGGCTGAGCAAAGCGGTAACATAGCCAATCAACGGTTTGCTAGGACAAGGTGGGTTAGAGATTTGACATGGCAATTTGGGAGGCAGACAAGAAAATGGTAGGCATCGTAGCATTGGCATAGCAAAAGAGTGAGCAAACTAGCAGAGCAAAGATAGTAGTGATTTCGAGGGTATGATCATCTTGCCTGTACAGTTGTCAGAGTTGACTGGATTCTCGAAAGCAAACTCAACGGGCTCCTCGTTAGCGAACTCGTGTCCCAGCTCTACCCAAACAAGACAAACAAGCAACAAGGACACAATCAACCACGTGCAAGGAACAAACAATATGATACAACGATGGTATGCTATGCGGGATGTATATGCAAGATATGACAGGAAATGCATGAACCTGGCCTCAACTTAGAAATCTAAGTGTGCCACTGGAAAGATAAGATGAAATCTCTTGAAAACAATATAAAGAACGCTGGAATCGGAGTTACGATTTGGAAATGGCAAGCGATTCAAAATTGGCACCGGTCTGTGATTTACAGCAAGTAGGCATCTAAATGCAATGAGATGGACATGCTACAGCACCCAAACATGACAACAAAATACATGGCAGGGATGCATTCAAGATGCTTAACAAAAGTCTAGCACTGAGCTACGGCCAATTCATCCATTAACAGGTTCAAACAAGCATGGCAAAAATGCATGCGGTAAACAGATCTCAGACTTAGTGAAATTAACACTTGTCTGGAATTTCAGACCAAGTAGTACTCTTCGGAGCAACAAAACAATATGCTACAGGACCTGAACATGACAAAGTAAGACATGGCATGGAGCTACTCAAATAGCTTAACAAAAGTCTCTTAGTGACCTTGAGCCAAAAGGGATCAGAAAATATACTAACCAGCACGGCAACATTGCAAAAACATAATCAGTTTTCAGAATTAGTGAAAACTGACACATGCTGAAACATAACTCAAGTAGGCATGTTTACGAGCTCGATGCACTCACTACGGTGCAAGTCATGACAAGATAAGTATACATCTATCAAGAACACACAAAATGCAAGCTATACATGGCAAGAACAATGGCATAGCATGCACGGATCAACTACAACATCATCGGCAAAATTGCAAACAAGTTGACAATCTGCCCAGATTCACAAAGTAGCAAAAGTAGAGCTCGATTGACTCAAGCTAGGGTCCTCCATAATTGCAAACAAAGACATGGATGGATAGAGCACCACAATATTAACAAAACTCCTTTACTGATCATCCTCAAAAGAGGCACGGATCACTCGGAAACAACATGAACATATGGCAACATCAGATAAACAGATTCAGTACTTAGTGAAATTACTAAGTCCCTGAAAACAGAATTACCAACTGCCTCACTTTGCAAGCTTGCACTAGCCACTACACACATCACAAAAATACATGGGTTGCACCACTGGAAAGATGACAAAACCCTTAACAAAACATATGTAGAGCATCAGGGCATATCACGCACACATTAATCATGGCAAAAATGACAAAAGTCTAAGATGGAGTAGCAGATCTGACAATTAACTCAAGTAGCCCTCTTCTAACAACATTTCGGGCATCAAGATGAACTCAAATGAAAATGATGCAATGGAATGAAATGGTGTACTCTCTGAGACGAACAATTTGATATGCTATATGCACGAATCGGAGCTACAGATGCAAAGTTACGGGGCCATGAACATGAGCATATGAATCTGCAATTTCGGGACTTAAAGAAAATTCAACCTCCGGATTAGGGTTCACTGTTCACTGGATCCGGATCTGGATCGCGGCACGCGGCCCGAGGATGACTGGATAGAGCTCGTCGGAGGGCTGGTCGGTGACTTTGTCCGGCCCGGACGGACGTGTCCGGCCAGCGCGAGGTGGAAAATTAGGGTTTGAGGACGAGGGGGATCCGGAATTTCGGAGGAGGGGCTAGTTTTATAGGTAGAGGGAGCTAGGGGAGTCCAAATGAGGTGCGGTTTTTGGCCACGCGATCGTGATCGAACGATCTAGATGATGGAGCAGAGGTAGGTGGGTTTTGGGCCAAAATGGAGGGGTGTTGGGCTGCAACACACATGAGGCCTTTTTGGTCCCTCGGTTAACCGTTAGAGTATCAAACGAAGTCCAAATGATACAAAACTTGACAGGCAGTCTACCGGTAGTAAACCAAGGCCGCTTGGCAAGTCTCGGTCCAATCCGGAAATGTTTAATCCCCACACACGAAAAAAGGTAGAATTGACCACCGGAGGAGAACTAAGCGCCGGAATGCAAAATGGACAACGGGGAAAATGCTCGAATGCATGAGATGAACACGTATGCAAATGCGATGCACATGATGACATGATATGAGATGCATGACAACGATAACAAAACACGAAGACAAAGTGCCAAACCCGAGAAAATAAAATAACTTAACGCCGGAAACGGCAAGAGTTGGAGTACAAATTGGAGTTGGAGTACAAATTGGGAAAGTTATATCCGGGGTGTTACATTGGGGATGCACTGAAAGAGCATGGGCGCTATCTCGCGGACGGACTAGCCACCGAGCCAGTAATCCTCCCAGAAGAGGGCAGTTATGCCGTCTCGGATGGCCATGGTCGTGGAAGCATAAAAGAGCGCGCGCTCCTCCGATGTAAATTGCAAGTCCAGCCCCTGCCATGCGCGAGCTGTATCTGTACGCGCAAGCCATAGCAATCGCAGCCGGAGCGCGAGCCCAGTGTGCTCGAGATCACGGAAACCTAGGCCGCCATATTCGAGCGGGCGGCAGACCCGACCGCAATTTACGTGGCTGTGTCCATCGTGGGCGTTCGTCCACGAGGCCGCCGCCGGTCCAAAGAAAACCACGCTGAATCTTCTCCAGTTGCTTCAGGGTTTTCTTTGGTGGCGGCGAGCGCGAGCAGTTGGTGAATCGGAATCGCGCTGAGCATCGACTTGACGAATCTTAATTGAGAGGCGGAAATCCTTTTGCTTTAGGCATTGAGCTCATATCTAAGAATTTTTTTAAAACTTGATGCAAATAAGGGTAGCACTTGAGGGCGTGAAACAAGGCTCTTTCCAACATTTTGCAACAAGTTGCGAAAGGCCAGGATTGTTAATCCAAAAGTTTTCAATGCGAGATATTTGACTTATGGGGATAGAAGCTGTAATACATAGAACAAAAGGTGTGTGATCCGAGACGGGTTTACCAAGGGGTTTCACAGAGGAATTAGGATAATAACTGATCCAGTTAGAAGAAGTGAAAAACACCACTCTGTTTCCATCACGCTTCCCTCCCTCCCTAGCTGCACAATCAATGTCACGTCCTGCAAGTGTTACTCTCAATCTCCAGGTCTAGCTGGGCAGCAGAATATATTAATTCATGTCGATATCATTTCACTCACCATAGTCACAATTTTAATCAAGCTGACATCCATCCATAGAGATGTGAAAAAACTCTAGTTACTAGAATCTTTTGAAAAATGCAGTGAACCCGTGGTGACCGGTTGGCGAGTGAAAACTACTAGTAGAAAGAAGAAACGATCCACCACGCCATGATCATAGCGACAGTGGAAGAGGATGGGCGGTCGATCCGGGAATCAGAGATCCTCCACAAAGATATGCCTGGCTAGGCTAGCTACAGTACATAATGCTGCTTGCAGCTGCAGTGCATAGCGACTGCCGGTCAGATGGATCCGTGACCCTGGCCGGCCGCGCAGGTGCAGTATTTGCAGCGCCGTTTGCAATGGGTGGCTGCTCGAGTGCTGCCGTTGCCGCTTTGAGTAGGGCTCCAAGTGCAGAAAATGCCTACTGCCATCGGCAGCCCTACAAGAAGATGGAGTAATATAGAGTAGTACAGTAATTAGCACCCACTGGCCCGCCGATATCAACTTGTAGGTAGAGCCCCAAGCCGGCGAGGCGAGCCATGTGACGTGACGCACGAGCGGGGCGGATAGGCAGCAGGCCATGATCATCTCTTGATATCGCGCGCGTCTCCTTCTTGCGTCTGACTCTGGCTGGCTGGCACAACACAATGGCACGCAACCTGAGCCTGCCTGCCTGCCAAGGTGACCGTGACGGGAGCGCGAGCGCCGGATGCTGGCACGGGCTGACATCCCAGCCAGATCCCTCCAGCCCATGCGGATACGCAGCAGCAGCAGCAGCCTGTCCGTGTGGCAGTTGCAAGTAATATTCCTGACTCCTCCTCCTATGTGCCAACAACGGATTCATTATTTCTTCAATGCCTGATAGGTTGCAAATATTTATTATACTCCTACAGCAGTATTTTCTAGGCAAACAAGAGAATGCCTACTTTATCTCTACTTACTTATAACTACTATTTTTAACATGCATGGAGAAGCACGAAATGTTTCTAGCTAACAGGAAAGAATAGCACACCAAAAAAAGCTTCGTACGTATCACCGCGCCGAGCATGTGTCGTGACGCAGGAGAGGAGCTAGCGGGTAGCCGATGCATGCGACGGGTGCAGTCATCCGCCGTAGGACTAGTAGTACGTTCCCCACAACGCCCACGCACACGCATGGACGATCGCTAGCCGTCCCAACTAAACCGCGGGACTCGTTGATAGGCTGGCGCGCAATGGCACGCCACGGTGACCGCGACGGCAACGACTGCGGGCTGGGCGGCATAGAGCATCTACAACCAGATCCCTACTCTCTCCATTTGTCCAGCAGGCAGGCCGAACGACGTTCGAATCGGAAAACTGCATCTCTACCAGACCCTTCAAACCTAGTTCAAATGTTTGGGATGTGCGGCACCTCACAAACCCAGCTCATATGTGGGTGGGTATGAGGATCACCGGACACCCTGGCTGGGGACTTCACGTTTAACCGTTTCATCCTGTCCCATCATCACTACCCATCAAACCCATCCCATTCGCCCTCGCATCAAACCGTAGCCTCACTCTCTTCCACTCTGTTCCCCTTAGGGCATCTCCAACCGCCGATCTGCAAATCTCCCACAACCATCCAGACCGCAAAAGCCGTCAAACGCCAACCTGTTTCGGTCCACGGAACGGTCCAGGCGTAATTTCTCTCGCAAACCGGAGACAAACGTGGGAAAAGTTTGTGGAAGTTCGGACACGCGAAACGTCACTCTCTGCCCCTCTGGCCCACCCAAAAGGAAGGTCGAGGCCATACTTTTGTAGCATCCCACATTGTTCTCGCGCCAAAATCCCACACTTTCTTCTGCAGCTCAATTCCCGCTCTTTTCTCCCACTTTCTCCTTCTCTCCGCCGCCGACGCATGGAACCGTTGAAGAACTAGTCGGAGATGGAGTCGACGGAGGTGCCGGAGGATATGGGCATCATGATTGCTCGGGAGATCATCTCAAAGACGCGGTAAAGTCGCCGCGTCAAAGCGAAGGCCACAAAGGAGGATAAGATGAAGAAGCGTCTAGCCGCCGATGGGCCTGGTGGTGGCGATGGGCCTGGTAGGCGTGGTGGAAGGGGCGATCGGCGAGGCTGTGGCGGATGCCGCCTGACGGCTGCGCCCACAATACAGATGACACCATGACCGGAGCCTTACAAGCCTCCGTACTACTACACCGCCAAGCAGCTTGCAAACCCCGCCGGCGCGGTTCCTTACATCGTCGATGTTAACGTGGCGTAACTCTTCTCCGAGTATTCTTTGTCGACGCTCGTCCGGGCGAGGATGGCGGGCGGAGAGCAGATGGGTATCTGCGCGCTGTTTGCCGCAAGGCCAAGAGTGAGGGAGCCGGCGTACGACGCGGACAAGGAGATGCTCAATATCATCCACAACGGATGCGAGGGAGGAGGAGGGGGCTATGAGGACTGATATGTCTGCAACGTATCTATAATTTTGAATTCTTACATGCTATTATATTATCAATCTTGGATAATTTATATACATTTTTATACTATTTTATATGTGCCTAGCGCCAGTTACTATTTTCTGCTTGTTCTGGGTTTTTCAGAAAATCAGTACCAATTGAGAGAAGTCCACTTTTCAACCCACAAATAACGAAATAGTTTGATTTACAGCCTTGGTCTATGAAACCGGACAAATTGCACCCTCAAGTTATCACATGGTTCAGATAACAACCCTTGACTCGGTTTTCTACTAGTCAACCGGTTTTGACCTCCCACATGTCTAGGCCGGCCGTGATGTACCTTGCGCTTTGCGCCGTATTTCCGTCCCCGTGCTTGTGATTCTTGTTCTGTAAATCAAGGGCCTCAGTTTGAAGGCCAGGTAATACCCAAACCTCTATTTCAGAGAAAGTTTACCTTCTCACGTTTGGCCACTTGGTTGAAAGTAACTTGTGGGCGTACGGGCTGCCGACACGTGCAATACTTTGGGATGTAGGTGTGTAGAAATGTTTTGGTGGCCATAGGTTCCTTGCGTAAATTTTCTTAAAGTCTCGAATCTGGCCGGGTACATTCTAGGGTGCACGCAACCAATCCAGATGGATCCGGGACATTCTATTTGTCTTCGCTTAGTTTTTGGCATGTCGGTTTGACCGCATTTGTCTTTTCATGTGATTTTGGTGGGCGTTTCTGGATAGACTGCGATCTGCACGTGCTTGATTGGTGGGCCTCCTTGTGTTGTCTTGCTTGACGACAGTCACGTTGCAGTTTGCTATCATGTGCTTACGGCAGATCACCACATACGCACATTCTGGGAGCTACGTGGTGCTGTTGTATACTTCTGGATGCCGCTCTTCTCGGCTGCTCGCGATGTGCATTTTTTTCCTCCTTTGGACGCCTATAAATACGTGTTTCGTTTTGTTGTCGACCAGTCCAGCTGCGGCGATTCGCCCACACAACAACATACATAACCGGCGGGAGCAGCACGGTGAAGGAGCGGATCGGGCAAGGGCTGCACTATACAGGGAGCCGAACAATGCCGGCGAAGGCTGTGGCGGCGTGCTGGTGCAAGTCTGGCGCCAGCACGGGAATGGGAGCGCCGCCACGTGTTGCCGGCCCGACGGTAGCCCTTCGTGGTGCCGTCGGCTACTCCAGTACAAGGCCCTGGCGAGCGCGCGTGGGAGGACCGACGGTTGCCAGGGCGTGTGTTACTGAGTTAATGCCCAACATGCAGAGGGCTCACCGCACCCAACACACGTCCATCATCTTCTTTTCCTCCTCTGTTAAGCCTCCAGCCCGTCACTTCCACTCTGCCCTGCCATGCATGATCCGAGAATCGATGGCGTCGGCGCGTCGAGCCACTCGATGCCCTTTTCGTCAACCCCAACATCATGGTCTTCCCGGTCGCGCTTCTCTGCGTGGTTGTCCTTATCGCCATCACCGGATGCGCGTGCTCCCGGTGCGGCCTCGGCGGCACTATCTACGCCAGGAGGCAGCGGAGAATAAGAGACTCAAGAAGAGGGTGTTCATGGCGCTACCGAAGATGACGTACGAGGACGCCAGGGCGACGGCCGGCGCAGAGCGCGGCGGCTCGGCTCCGTGGAGGCCGGGGAGGAGGAGAAGAACATGATTGAGTGTGCCCGTCGGCGTGTCGTGGGCGCGGCCGCAGGCCCATAGCGGTACGCCTCCACCCCAAACGTCTCGCATGCATGCGCTCCAGGTCCAAGCATGCCACCTTCACATCGGTCACGATGACTCAGAGCTCCGGCGGGCATGGCCCGTTCAGGTCGGCGGGGTAGCCCGTTTTCTCGCAGTTCGCATTTGGCGCCGCAACCACCATCGACATGTTGTAGCCACCCACGAAGCTCACGTTGTAGAAGTAGTCGGTCCCGTTGGAAGTGAGAATTAATCGGCCGGTGAGGCCGGTGGTGCGGCGCCGCGGGAAGAGCACTCGATGGCGCCAGGGCCGCAGTCGTCGGTGGCGCGTCCCCAGATGCGGCCGGACCAGCCATTCGTGATGGCCATGGTGCGCAATTGGCCCCGAGAGAGCACGAAACCGGTGGTGGGCTGCTGCGTGGCGGCCGCGTTGGTGAGGATGCCTGGTGACACGGTGTAGCTGCAGTTGTTCGTCTAATAATGGTGAGTGTCGCCTGCCGTGCTCCTTCTCACCATTACCAATTGTCCATTGATTATCACAAACTGTACTAATAGTAACCGGATTTTTAACAGCCCCAATATTGAGCAATAAGTATTTACATTGCGAGCGTCAACTGCATGGTGCTGAGCATAGGACGGTTGCATCCTGCTCGCTCTCTTGGCTCTGTCGTGAAATAACGCTAGGTGTATGTGTGTGCGTGTGCTCGATGCATGGCGGGTGTGGGTGCACGTTTGTGTGCTTGGATG
Source organism: Triticum monococcum (assembly GCA_034509565.1). Lineage (NCBI taxonomy): Eukaryota > Viridiplantae > Streptophyta > Magnoliopsida > Poales > Poaceae > Triticum > Triticum monococcum. The sequence goes on along the minus strand of CM067842.1, from coordinate 195,246,257 downwards.
CGTGCTCTACATCGGCCAAATCGAGGTGATACCTTCTCCCTTTACCTCTCTCATGCACGTCCCTCCTCAGCTCTTCGACAATCCATTGATGATGCTCTGGCCAGCCTGCTCCTCCGCCTGACTCGACTCCGAGGCGGCCACGACAGACATGCCCGAGCCTTATCAGTTCTTTCATGTTGCCGTACCCGGTCCATTGTGATCATCATGCACATGAAGAAAATGTTTTTATTTTTGCGAGGTGCAGGGAGAAAATGTTTAGTTCCTGATTAGTTGAGAGTCAGAGATGCTGTGCTGCACTGCAATGGCGTATGGATTGGCTGGTCTGTGATTCACTTCTGATGTTCGCATGCACCAGATTAGTTGTGATATGACTACGTGCATGCATTCTTGCATGTATTTTTTCTTCGGCATTTTGCATGAACCACTACTGTGTTTGATGCGTGGGTATTACCATTGATGTGTCATGTTCTGATACTCTTTTTTTCCTATTACGAGTGTCATGCCGCTGTTTACTTGTGTTTACCACTGAGCCATCCCAAAATCTCTCGAGTCTCTCCCTCTTTTTGGAGAACTCCATCAAGTTCCGTGTATGGCTCATCACCGCCTTGCCGCTATATACTTCTATAAGATGCCTCCCCCCCCCCCCCCCCTCCACCCAGCATTCGGTCACCTCCACTGCGAAGCTTACTATCTCGCAATCCCCACTCTTTTTTGGCGCAAAATCTCGCCTTCCCCACCACACCTTCGTCGTCGCTTGCTGGAGCTCCAACCATTGTTGGGCGCAGAAACCATCGCACCGCACCACTTTGGTCATTTCCTATGGCCACTGTGGATGTGGAGGAGGCACCAACAGAGCAATTCGCTGTAGCATGGGTGGTGTCTCAGTTATTTTAACTCATACTTTTCTGGCCTCTATACATTACTAGCATCATTCGTCTTGAATTCATCTTGCTGCTGTCATTATCTTTCAAGAAACAATAAAAAAATATTTTTTCCGGATATACAATAGTGCTAAGTGTGCTTGCTTCATATTGTTTATGTCTAATGTTTGAGAGGATGTCTCATATCTAAAAAGATTCTCTTGTATTCCATAGGGAGGTAAACCAACTTAGTAAAAATGAGGTGAAGAATTTTCCGCATTCAATCTAAACAACCTAATTATTGTGGTTCTAGAGGGAAGAAGGCAGCTATCACATTACAAGATATTATGTAAAGGGACACTCGAATAAGATAGATGTATAAGTTGTTAGTTATGAGGGTACATCCCATTATTAGCTCCATTATTCATGCTGCTAATTATTTTCCTTTTCGTAACTATCTATGCTGCTAACCACATTTATTTCTTTTAACTCATTCATGCTGCTAACTTGTTACACTGTCACTAGATGAGGAACTGAAATGCCAAACAACACAAAAGGGTAGTAGAATCTTGCACTCTAATTGTAAATCAGCATTTAGATCAGACCAACAACTAGAAATGAGTGTAAATTAGAGCTCTGATTGTCATGCTATGCATCTAATGAACTTGATTGATATTCAGCCTGCATTTCGAATGGAGAACATCAGATCTAGAATTCTGTAGATGTGTTTTCTATTTGTTTGTAAAATTGTAGCGCAGCTCTGATTTACATGTGGTAACGAAGCTTATGAAAATTTCCTAGCATTAGTGAATGGTTGATGTTGCGTTGTGTTTATACCAATAAATTTATTATGTAGTACTAATTTACTAGCTCATGTATTGGAGGACCACTATGTCTTCTTTGCCGTTTGCCACTTCCTAATTCCACTGAGAAGTGATTTGATTTTTTATGTTTGCAAAGACTTCCCCTAAATAAACATTATCACAAATTGATTATGGTTCCAAATGGATTGATGGGTTTAGCCACGGTCATCGAGCAAGGGAGTAGAGCAATTTGATATTTTTTTCTCTTTCAAAGAGTGTGACTGTAGGTAATCATTTCATGCGTATTTTCTGTTCATTTTTGAGTTTTCGTGTGTAAAAAAGGTGTTAAAAATCATTTCATTTTAGTATTTCTAGAATGCCAGATTTATAATTTCCATCTTTTTTTTTGAATGAAAGGGGTCCCCCGCTCCACCTTTATAATTTCTGTCTTGAAAGATGTAGCACTCATGGTGATAATAATGTTTCATTTCCAAATTGTTCTTGTCCATAGCTTGCTTTCTTGTGACTACAGATTATAACTACAAACTTACACACATGGGGCTGTTACCTTTTATCACATGAGCCAACAAAAGTGTATACACATGTACCGTATCAACGGGGCGCGGCGTGCCACCGCGCGGGTATGGCTAGTAGCCCTCTATAGAAAACAAAATTATTAGTGAATTTAGACAGACGAAGAGTGCTATTCAAGAATGCAAAGTTGCATATGGCCACAAGGATGTGGGCCAGTCATCCATGCCAAAATGTCAAAAAAAGACGACAGACGATCACATGGTCATCGATGATCTTTGTTGGGCACTTGGTAACTTTTAATTTCTCCCTTAGTTTTATAATGTAATGCTTATTAAAAAATAAAGTCAAATTTTACAAACTTTGATCAAGGAGAAAATTAATTTGTACCTATAATACAAAAAATATAATATTAAACTGCATCTTATGATATATGTTTGACATTCTAAATTTGAATGTTTTCTCTACAAACTTGATCATAATTTATGAGGTTTGACTTTTCTAAGAAATCTATATACACTATATGATGAAACGGAGGAATAGTTATTAAGAGGTGCAGCAGAGCAGCAATATATTCCGATTAGGCGTTGTAGAGTATATTCTCATGGTGCTTAATCGTAGGAGTATATTTAATTAGTTTTATTTGGCGACGTAGTTAGGTTTAATCTTTAAGCAATGTACACCCAGATCAAATTTGTACATCCACCCATGCATGGAGACCGAGGAGAAAAGGCTCCCGTCCCCTTATAGGCTAGAAGAAATTTGTACTAGTCCTAGGTTACATGAGCAGATGAGCTGCAGCGCTACTCTCTCCGATAGCCTTTACGCGCCACCAAAAGCCTATTGGTAGCCCTAGGTGTTGGCACGAGCAGTTGCAGGTACACCGACGTAAGTAATCATGATGCTGCTCTGCTACTGCGCACAGAGTAGGAGGACGAGCAGTTGCAGGTACCTGATTAGTACCAGCCGGCGTCCGCGGTTATGCTGGTGCACTTGCAGCCTCTCTCTCTCTTCACTACCATACCCCCTAACCAGCTACAGCTGCGTTTTGACCCGTTGATCGTAGCTGATGCTGGTAGTTCGTATTGGTGTGTAGAGGAGGATGATGACGGCCAAGAACCGCCACCGCACGGTCCTTTTGACCCGTTGGAGAGCGGCACCACCGGCTCGGACGGCGACGACGATCCTCCTACCGCGGACGCATACACGGAGGAGACGGACCACCGCGCCGCCAACCGCAAGGGCAAGGGCCCGGCCAAGAAGTGATAATCTTTTCATTCGCAATGTTTGTTTTATTTGTATCTAGTTTAATCCGGTGAACTTTGTCTATTTTGGACCCGATTAAGTCTGTTGGATGAACTATCTATTCACAAATCTATCTATATTTCTCTATCCGATGTACTCGTTTGTGATGTTACGTAGCTGCATGCCCTGTATGGATTTGGGTGCGGGGATATGTGTGCTATATACGGTTGTGGAGATAGATACATGAGGACTACCTGATTACTACCAGCCGGCGTCTCAGATATGCTAACTGTGGTTGTAGATGCTCTTAGAGCATCTCCACTCGTCTACCAACATGCCACCCCACAACCTAAGGCGCTTCTTCTTGCACCAGCGTCAAAAAATCAGTCTAGTCGTGCCTTCAAGACCTTATTTATCGTGAGTTTGGGCCGAAATAACAACCCGCGAACCCGAGCCGAACCCAGGCCCCGGGGGCGCGGGCCGAAGCCAAAAAGCGCGTGGGTCCGCTCTGTCGGCGAGAGACAGGCCTTTTTCCGCTGACCCCCCACTTTTCCCTCCATTTCTCATTGCTTCCCCCCTTCTGCCCATCTTCTCCCGCCAATCTCCTTCCTCTCCCTGCCATCCCGCCGAAAAAGTATTCGGCCCCTCGCGCCGCTGTCGCTGTCGATGCCACCCAGTCGAAGCAGAGGAAGCCGAGGGCGCCGCCGGCAAAACCACCGGGCATGTCCAACGCCGACTGGTGGGCGGAGGTTCAGCGCTGGGAGGCTGTCACCACCGACCGGCAGAACAGGCTCAACGCCAAGAGGGACCGGTACGCGGTCGCGTCGGCGGCGGCTGTGGCGGAGCAGGCAGAGGCGTCTCGCGCGAGGATGAGGAATCCGCCCGGCGGCCACGGCCCGCAAGCTGCCTGGATCCAGCAGAGCGTCGGGTCGCCGACCAGCTTCTCGTCGCCGCTACCGCCCTAGGGGTACACACCCTCGCCTGGCTACGCCGACGGCGACGCGCATGGTGGATTCAACCCCAACATCACCTTTCCACATGGCCAATGCGCCTCACCCTCCGGTCTGAACCCCGACCAGCGCACTCCCTCGCCCGCGTTCGTCAGCGTCCAGTACCCCCATACAACTACTCACCGCCGGTGTACGCAGCCTCCCCGACGCCACCTCTCCGCCGTGGCGCCCTGCCCTTCTCGCAAGCCTCGTCGTCATATTTCCACAACCCCGACGCGACAGAAGCTGACATTGGATGAGATCATCCCGAGCGGCTCGGCCGCTGCCGCCACCTTCCCCGGGTTCCACGAGCAAGACGATACAATGGACCCACCGGCGACATGGATGACGAGCTCGACGACAGCGAGGAGGAGAAGGAGGAGGAGGAGGGGGATGAGATGGAGCCGGCGCCTATGCCGACGAGGAAAGGGACAAAAAGAAGCAGGGGGCAGGACGGGCGAGCCGCGTGTCAAGTCGACGTCCAAATAAGACGAGTGCCTCGCCGAGGCATGGAAGATCGTCAGCCTCGACCTTGTCACCGACGCGAACCAGAACGCCGAAACGTACTGGACGAGCATCAAGTCGGCGTTCGATGAGCGCAAGGTAGTCGGCCCCTACTTCGCCACCATCCACATGCAGCGCGACGCAAAGGCCATGTCGAACCATTGGGTGATCATCCAAACGGCCTGCAACAAATCGCGTGGGATCGTCAGGGAGCTCGTGGCTCGTCCGGAAAGCAGCGCCAACGTCGAGGGTCAGGTATGCACATCCGCCGACTCTCGCATCTTTTCGCCGTGTATGCCTCCGACACTTGTTCTTCGGCTGCGCAGATGGTTCGGATGTTCACCATGTACCGCCAGGACAGCAGCGATGCCGAGTTCGCAGATGGTTCGGATGTTCACCATGTACCGCCAGGACAACAGCGATGCCGAGTTCAAGTTCCTCCACGTGTTCACCCGGATCGAGAAGTGCGAGAAATGGACGGACGTTCGGTGCACCCTCCCCAAGGCCAAGGAGATGTACAAGCTGGACGCGCCCGCCCCAGGAGCGGCGGATGAGCGCCCTGACGGCAACAAAAAGAGCCAAGACGGCGAAGGATGCCGCACCGACTGCCGAGCGGCTGCAATCGTCGATCAAGCAGTGCATTGCCGTCACCAAGAACCATGCCATCAAGAGGGAGGAGAAATCCGAGGCGCAGTGGTTGACGAACAGCGCCGTCAGGCTCGACCTACTCCGGACCAACGTCACCGCGAAGAAGAGGAACATCGACCTGTCGTTCTTGATGGGGGCAGACATGTGGACGATGGACGAGTAGGTCAAGGCATGGTACTTGACGGAGCACGGCCTCATCTTGAACCAGATGTCATCGACCACCGCGCCTACGCCCATGCCGAACCCCCCAGCTTTACAAAGCTCTCTTATATAATAAAGGAAATGAAATATACTGTAGGTAAAGAACGCAACGGCAACGGGAGTTACCGCTTTACGCGGGATCGTGGAGCGATAGCCACCACTGGCTTGCTCGCTCAACTGCTCTCTAGTACAGTCACTACATTCATTTGTTTCCATCCTTGATCACTTGGAATCAGAAATCAAAGGACCAACCAAGTGTATAATATGTCGAGAGATGAGAATTATTTAGATGAGGTTTGACTTCTCCAATAGCAATAGCAGAATAAAGGAACTAACGTCTAGTTTGTTACTCGTACTTGGAGTAGCTAGTGTGGAGTCGTGGCATGCATCATCACGACGTACGCTAGCTGTTGGGTGCTCTCGGTGAAGCAGTGCATCAACATCACACTCTGCAGGCACTGGTAGAAAACAAGGCTTCCATACGCCCCCATTAGTCCCCAAAACAATCGAACCGCGACTAAAGGGGTCTTTAGTCGCGGTTCGGGAGAAGACCCGCGACCAACTACCTGGGCCCAGCGCGCTCGGTCGACAGCTGGCGGACGGGAGGGGCTTTAGTCCCGGTTGGCGTGGCCAACCGGGACTAAAGGTCCCAGAAGGCCTTTAGTCGCGGTTGGCCAGGCCAACCGGGACTAAAGCCCATCCAGCTGGCGGACGGGAGGGGCTTTAGTCCCGGTTGGCCTGGCCAACCGCGACTAAAGGCCCATCCCTATATATACTCAGCTCATTTCACTTCACTCGGCTCACTTCACAATTTTCAGAAGGTGGTGGTGGGGTGGTGGTGGGTTTGCTTTTGGTTTTTTCTATGCACACAAGGTGTTTGATGAAATGCCCGAGAGCCTGAAACAAGCCACATTTGAGCTTTCTCATTTATTTTTCCTCCGCGATCGCGGTTAGCAACTCGAACCTTTCATGTGTCATTGATAAAATACGCATGTGTGTAGTTCATTGTTTAATTTGTATTATTTCTAGCTAGTTAGTTTAACAAATGCATGATGGTTAATTATATACTTTATATAATAATAATGCAGATGAATCGGCAATGGATGTACGGTTCCCGACTCTTCGGCGAGTTCACTACGGGTTTGAAAGATTTCCTCGTAGTGGCAAATGCGAACAAGCAGCAAGGTTTTCTTACCTGTCCATGTGCTGTCTGTAAGAATGAGAAGGGTTACTCCTCCTCAAGAAGAGTTCACATGGACCTGCTTAAGCATGGTTTCATGCCAAGCTATTATTGTTGGACCAAGCATGGAGAAAGAGGGGTTAGAATGGAAGAAGATGAAGAAGGGGATGATATCGATGACAACTATCGTGATCTTTTCGGTGATACTTTCATGGAGGATGATGCTGAAGGTGTGGAAGGGTTAGGTGAAGGTGAAGAAGAGGCACATGATGAGCCCGCTGATGATCTTGGTCGGACCATTGCTGATGCACGGAGACGCTGCGAAACTGACAAGGAGAGGGAGAATTTGGATCGCATGTTAGAGGATCACAAAAAGTCGTTGTATCCAGGATGCGATAATAGTCTAAAAAAGCTGGGCTGCACACTGGATTTGCTAAAATGGAAGGCACAGGAAGGTGTAGGTGACTCATCATTTGAAAATTTGCTAAAAATATTGAAGAATATGTTGCCGAAGAATAATGAGTTGCCCGCCAGTACGTACGAAGCAAAGAAGGTTGTCTGCCCTCTAGGTTTAGAGGTTCAGAAGATACATGCATGCATTAATGACTGCATCCTCTACCGCGGTGAATACGAGAATTTGAATGAATGCCCTGTATGCACTGCATTGCGTTATAAGATCAGAGGCGATGACCCTGGTGACGATGTTGAGGGCGAGAAACCCAGGAAGAGGGTTCCCGCCAAGGTGATGTGGTATGCTCCTATAATACCACGGGTGAAACGTCTGTTCATGAACGAAAAGCATGCCAAGTTGTTGCGATGGCACAAAGAGGACCGTTTGTCCGACGGGCAGTCGAGACACACCGCTGATGGAACGCAATGGAGAAAGTTCGACAGAGTTTTCAAAGATTTTGCAGCTGACGCAAGGAACTTAAGATTTGGTCTAAATACTGATGGCATTAATCCTTTTGGCGAGCAGAGCTCCAACCATAGCACCTGGCCCGTGACTCTATGCATCTACAACCTTCCTCCTTGGTTGTGCATGAAGCGGAAGTTCATTATGATGCCAATTCTCATCCAAGGCCCTAAGCAACCCGGTAACGACATCGATGTGTACCTAAGGCCATTAGTTGAAGAACTTTTACAGTTGTGGGCGAAACCTGGTGTACGTGTCTGGGATGAGCACAAAGAAGAGGAATTTGACCTACGAGCGTTGCTTTTTGTAACCATCAACGATTGGCCTGCTCTCAGTAACCTTTCGGGACAGAAAAATAAGGGATACAATGCATGCACGCACTGCTTACATGAGACTGAAAGTGTACGCTTGGTTAATTGTAAGAAGAACGTGTACCTGGGTCATCGTCGATTTCTTCCCCGAAATCATAACGTAAGAAAGAAAGGCAATCATTTCAACGGGAAGGCAGATCACCGGCCGAAGCCTGCGGAACGTACTGGTGCTGAGATATTTGATATGGTCAAGGATTTGAAAGTCATCTTTGGAAAGGGTCCTGCCGGATAATCAGTTCCGCGGGGAGTTGACGGGCACGCACCCATGTGGAAGAAGAAATCTATATTTTGGGAGCTAGAATATTGGAAAGTCCTAGATGTCCGCTCTGCAATCGACGTGATGCATGTTACGAAGAATATTTGCGTGAACCTGCTAAGCTTCTTGGGCGTGTATGGGAAGACAGATGATACAAAGGAAGCACGGCAGGACCAACAACTTTTGAAAGACCCAGATGACCGGCATCCGGAATGGTTTCAAGGTCGTGCCAGCTACGCTCTTACCAAAGAAGAGAAGGTCATTTTTTTTGAATGCCTGAGCAGTATGAAGGTCCCGTCTGGCTTCTCGTCGAATATAAAGGGAATAATAAACATGCCGGAGAAAAAGTTCCAAAACCTGAAGTCTCACGACTGCCACGTGATTATGACGCAATTGCTTCCGATTGCTTTGGGAGGGCTCCTACCGGAAAATGTTCGAGTAGCCATTGTGAAGCTATGTGCATTCCTCAATGCAATCTCTCAGAAGGTAATCAATCCAGAAGATCTACCACGGTTACAGAACGATGTGGTCCAATGCCTTGTCAGTTTCGAGTTGGTGTTCCCACCATCCTTCTTCAATATTATGACGCACCTCCTGGTCCACCTAGTCGAAGAGATTTCCATTCTCGGTCCTGTATTTCTACACAATATGTTCCCCTTTGAGAGGTTCATGGGAGTATTAAAGAAATATGTTCGTAACCGTGCTAGGCCAGAAGGAAGCATCTCCAAGGGCCATCAAAATGAGGAGGTAATTGAGTTCTGTATTGACTATGTTCCTGACCTTAAGCCGATTGGTATTCCTCAATCGCGGCACGAGGGGAGACTAAGTGGAAAAGGCAAGATCGGAAGGGATACCACGATATGTATGGACGGTCATTCTATGACTGAAGCACACCACACAGTTCTGCAAAATTCCAGCTTGGTGGCTCCGTACTTCGAGCAATACAAGAATATTTTACGCTCGGACAACCCGGGGAAGCTTGAATCCTGGATTAGAAAGGCCCACATGGAGACTTTCGGCAGTTGGTTGCGAAAACATTTAATGAATGACAATGATGTTGGAGATCAGCTGTACATGTTGGCCAAGAAACCAAAGTCGATGAATTCGGTAACGAGGTTCCGGGTGGACGTCAGAGGAGGAGGCTAGTTAAAGAGTTCACTCTTCAGAAGATGGCCGATGCATTCCGGAACTTCAAGAAAAATTTAACCCGTGACTATGTCAACAAGGGCAAGACTCCGGATTTCAATGGACAATATGAGAAACTTAAAGATGATTGGCCAGAATTTGTGAGGCAAAAGCAATCGGACCATTTCAAGGAAATATCAAAAAAAAATAAGGATAATGCGGCTAAGAAAAAGTACCATCATATTATGGGGCCAGGAGGATACCGCCTTGCGGACCCTAGGTGGCAGAAGATGGAGGAGGACCTGAGGGTGCGAGGAATCCCTCTAGGTACAGAGGGATGGGACCCAAGGGCCAAAAGCTGGTGGTACGGGCATGGGGGATCGCTAGACCCGGAGACAGGGGTGTGTGTTCACCGGCATCGACGCTTTGCTCCGACCCAAGCCCTTATTGACGCAATGACCCAAGCTCAAGCGGGCTTGATCAAGTTCAACAGAGAGAAAGACGCACTGACTTTAGCCCTCGGGAATGATGAACACGAAGGACGTGTACGAGGCAAAGGCAAAGTTTCGTGGAAAGTAGGGTTTTCCCAGGACAATGACCCGTACGGTTACAGAAGCCGTAAGAGAAAGACGGACCGGGATGCAGATCTTATGACGAAGTTTGCATCGGAACTCCATGAGTTGAAGCAGACCGTGCATGAACTATTGAAAGAAAAATCGGCTGCAGGGCCGCATGAAGATCATGAAGCGGATTGCGGAAGCCAGCAGCGGAGAAGCAGCGTGGCTTCCACGGATGCCCCGCCTGGTGCTAGTGCACCGATGATCGAGATTCGTGCACCGGAGCCTCACTACCCCGTGGATGATGTAAAGAAGATGAAAGACTGTGATCTGCATTATCCCGTGGGGAACGTTTCCACGAAGGTAGCTAGCGGCAGTGCTTTACCCTGTAAACCTGGAGCACTCCACCACAACAACCCCATTCCATATGGCTATCCTTGTGTCACGGTGGAAGACATAGTCCAAGGGTTTGAGGACCTGGAGATTGACAAACCTACACCCGAAGGGGATAGCAGACTTGGAGATGTCAAGCGCCAGTTCATTCTATGGAAAAAGAAGTACATAGTGTTTCCAGACGAGGCGCCAAGGCTAGCAAGTCCACCCCCCTCCGATGGTGGTGGTGGTGGTGGCGGTGGTGGCGGTGGTGGTGGTCGTGGTGGTTCACCTACACCTCCTTCACGCCATTCGACGCCGTCCCCCGATCCACAACCTCCGGCGGGTACGACGCCCCCCAATCCTCCTTCGGCGGGTACGACGCCCCCCAATCCACCTCCGGCAAAGAAGCAGAAGCAGGCGGACAGCAAGGAAACCTGCTCCTGGACTATTAACCCGGACCCTTATGTACCTAAGACCACAAAGGTACCGGAGCCATCGCTGAAGCCTCTCCTCCCAAGGCCTGGGGAACTTAGTGAAGCTGACCTCACATTGGCCGCGTCTACTGATTATGAGAAATGGAAGGCGGATATGAAGGCGAAAAAAGTGCCTGAGCCCAAGCAAGTATTCACTGAGAAGCAAAAGAAGTGGGCTAAGGATTTTTTGACGACACCGTCCCAAGCCGAGCTGAATATGCCTGACGACTATGGACATGAACTTCGTAGGCAAGCAAAAATATTGAAGGAGGAAGAAAGTAAAAAAAGCGGGAAACAAGTTGACCAGCTCGGGATGCAGAAGAAACAATCGATCCCCCCGCTCATAGTGAAAGCCGGTCCGGAAGAGGACCCCGAGATCATAGCAGCTGCGGCAGCACTTGGATTGACTGTAGCGGCTGCCATGAAACAAGCGTCCGAGATGGGTTTGACTGTTCGTGCCTTCTTAGACCTTGAGGATGCGCCTGCAGGTGAGATAACATTACAATATGTGCGGAAGGGGCCTCTCGTCGAGCCTGAGAAGGAAAATAGTCTACCAACACAAATGCGAAATCTGCTACGTTGGTACAAGCAATTCATAACATGGGCCGACAAAGAATATGTTTATGCGGATGTTACACATGAGCATCACATCAAACGGTACTCTGTAGAAGTTCATATGAGTGAATTATTCCAGCTGTTCAATCTGCGCGCCCTCGAAAAATCTATGCTGAGTTGCTACGTTCTGTAAGTGATTTATTTCTACCTCATCTCGTTCTTCATTGCCTGTACTATATATATATTGTCCTAACTATATTGTTGCGTACGCTATTATGCAGATTGAAGATTTGGGAATGCAAAATAAGAAACATCCATGATGTTGGGTTCATTGACCCACATATCGTTAATGGACATGTGTTAGAACATCATCCCAAAGACATGAAGAAAGACCTGTACAAGTTTCTTAAAAAGCATCAACTCAAAAGTCATATTCTATTTCCTTACCATTTTGGGTGAGTGTTTCTCTCTTGTGCCCATTCTATTTTGTTTACTCCATGCATGGTATGTCTAATCGATGAGTTATGCATGACTGTGCATGTAACGTGTCCGCAGGTTCCACTGGATTCTGCTAAATATTGAACTTCACACCTCCACAGTTCTAATCATGGACTCTAAGGATTCGGATCCAAAGCGTTGGGCCGACATGAGAAAAATGCTGCAAAAGTAATTATTTTCAATCATTTGAGCTCTATATCGATCGGTCTCTTCATTTCCTAATATCAACTAACTAATAAATCCCTTATTCATTTAATTTTCTTTGCCCTGTAGGGTTTGGAGACGGTTCTCAGAAGAAACTGTCGGTGAATTCAAACATGAGCTAGATTTCAGAAAGTTAGTTAATGTGGATAAGCAGCCATCGGGGACCGATCTATGTGGATACTATGTTTGTGAGAACATCCCGAGACAAACCACTGAGCGGAAGGCATCAGCTAGCGTGCGGAACGCGACGGATAACTTGCGGAGGAGGCTTAGTCCAGAAGCTCGCTTCCGACCAATTCAAGAAGAATTAGCAGGATTTTTCATGAGGGAAGTCATCAATCCTAAAGGACAACACTATACCGAGGATGAAGAAATTTATATGCATACCCGAGGTTGAAACTTGTTCGAAGTTGTATATGGTCATCCATCCTAATTGTGTATGGAAACTTGTTCGAAGTTGTATATGGTCACCCGAGATTGAATATATATTATATATTCCTCTTGAATTCTTCTTGTTTGAAATTTCATATGCATGTATATAGAAGCGTAGAATATGTGTACTGAAACTTCATCAAAAATAAAATAAAACACAAAATAAAATATAAAACAAATAAAACACTACAAATTAAAAAAAAACCAGGTTTAGGGGGGCTAAAACCCTAAACCTGCGGAGGAGGCCTTTAGTCCCGGTTGGCCACGAGAGCCGGGACTAAAGGTCCTCGGCCCCGACGGACCACGAGCGCCCACGTGGCGGGCCTTTGGTCCCGGTCAGCCACAAGAACCGGGACTAAAGACTTTTGTCGCGGTCCGTAAGAGCCGCGGCTAAGGGGGGGAGGGTCTTTAGTCGCGCTTATTTAGTCCCGGTTGCACAGCCGGGACTAAAGGCTGTTGCGAACCGGGACTAAAGGGCTTTTTTCTATCAGTGAGGTCTTGGATTTGTTGAGGGCGAAGAGCGTACGCGCGGGGCTGTGCTACCCCGCCCCTAGTAAAATCCATTGACCTGCCCCGTGGTTAATTTAGTTGGGTAATTCATCCTGTTAGGAGGACAAAATAAGCAAGTACGTACTTCGCTTATTGATACTACTACTACTACTTAGAGCTTCAAGTCGAACCCCACCCCACCCCACCACCCCGCCCCGCCTTCTTCCTGCATAAATAATCGGCTCCTCCTCCTCACTTGACCCACCTCCCTCTCTGCCTTGGGTGCTCCTCCGTCCTCTCCACCCGTCGGCGTGCTGGAGTTTGCTCGGAGTCCTCCTCCTCGCCGCCCTCGCCGTTTGCTCGGAGCCAGAGAATCTTCCTCGATCGCGTCCATCACCGTACCTCGGGTAAGTGAGCCTCCCTCCACACAACCTCTTTTCATCTCGTTTTCCTTTCTCCTTTTTCATGTACTTCCTCCGTTCGGAATTACTTGTCGTAGAAATGGATGTATCTAGATGTATTGTAGTTCTAGATACATCTATATCCAAGACAAATAATTCCGAACGGAAGGAGTACTAGTTTTGCATTCCCACCGCCCTCTCTTTGACACCAAAACTCGTCCCTAGCCCAGCCAGTACGTGAGTCTAATAGTATTTTTGTTACAGCCGAGTAAAAAGCTGCAGCTGGTTAGGAGGAGTCAAAAGTAGTACTAGATCCGTTTTTTGAGCTCTTTTATTACGGTATCTCTAGATCTAACGTGCTAGCTTGGTTTGGCCACAAATTCAGTATAGGTTAATAAGATGGCGAGCTTAGTTTGAAATTTGACGGCCAAATTCAGTATAAATTTCTCTATATATCCAGGACCGAAGAATGGTGTTCAAGGGCCCCCCGATTTTGGGCCAATAACTTGTGTATTTTTCGTTTTGGGCCCTTTTTTCACAAGTAACAAAGGCTTAGGCCTGGCCAGCTAGTCCTTGTCTCTCTCCTCCTCAACGGGTTTGTGGATGCGAAATTAGATTACGGACAGTTTAGAACGGTACCGATCCTCTACCGCATGGGACATGTGGTTAGCAAAATCAAAATTCATCTAGTGTTCTTGCCTCCACCACTGGCGGCCAACAGTACCTATCCACACATCATGCCGAAATTAGGACTAGCAAACGCTCATCTCGGGGGTTTGTCGTCAACAGGTTTGTGGTCGAGGCATCACTCATCTGTCCACAAAGTGCGCTGAAGCTGAGTCCTGTTTAATTCAGACTTGTTTGTCTTGTTGAATGATTATACTAGTCGTGAGTATACCGTGTGCATATGCATCAGTTCGTCAATCCAATTTTTTAGGGAAGATATATATATAAATCGGGCCGGCTTGGAATATTTGTTTTGTCCCCTGCGTGTAGTTCTAGGGGAGGTTTAAGGGTCGGCTGCTGATGTACTTCCAGGACATTGTCTTGTTTTTGCAGTTCTTTGACATTGCCTTGTTTCTGTTGCATGCAGGTGCCAAGATGTCTGTCTTCAGGAAGGCCATAACAAAGGAGCTTTTCCAAATCACGACCCTTCAGGCCGGGATCTTTGTGCTCAAGTCGGTGTTCACCCCGCCGCCGCAGGGATCGCTTCGTCCGCCAAGTCACTGCGTCGCCGGCCTCGGCCACTATGCTATGATCAACATGCTGCAGCCCTACTTGACCTTTGCGCTCTTGAGTGCGGCCATTGCTACCTACAGTCTGTCGAGAGAGCTCAAGTCTGTTGGGGACGAGGCCAACGCACCACCGCCGACCAAGAGGCAGAGGGCCCACGGCATGCTGGCCCTGCTGCTATCAGTGGCCACCACTGCCATCGCCATGGCATCCACCATCTACACCCTGGAGGTATGTCCTTCTTCCATCTTTCCAACGATTTGTTCTGCGCTTCAGCTATGCGAATGCTATTGAAATTATGTTTATTCTATGAATGTCCACTCATGCTGTTCATAGAGGGTGTAGGGTGCTGAAAATCCTGTCTCCTGTTTAACAGTGAATCAGACTAGTGTTGGTAATCTATTTGTGTCTCTGCATTCATTTAGCTTTTGCTCTTGCTTACCTTGTTGACAAATTTCGAACCCCAGTGACGGGGTTCTTGGCTCTTGCTGAGCTTGTTTTTGTGCAAATTCTGCAGTCTGCATATGCAATTTTGATATAGTAAAAACTTATGAAAAGTAGAGTTCTGACTTTTATTATGGGAACTGTATTCCTACAATTTTGAAATCTGCAAGATAATAACAATTTCAAAGGGACAATGCTTGTAGGATCAATAATTTTTTTCTTTAGGTACTGCTCTGTTCCTATGTGTGTGGATGTCTGCTATGGGTTTGATTACCTTTTCAGATTATGTACATGGTTTTGTAGTATCCCTATGTCAAACTGGATGTTTCCTACACCACTTCTGCTGCTGTGGTTCATGCATATGACTCATTTCCAATCTAGAGAAGATCAATTTCAGACGTGTTTTTGTTTTTGTTGGTTTTGCTGTCACGGCTTAACGGGTCCAGCCCCCATAGGTGTGCTTTTGTTTGAAGCTCAGAATAGTTGAAGTGATCAGAAATTAATGATGGATCTAGAATCAGCTGACCGCACTTGTTTTTTCTCACCAGGCCAGTGTGTCGTTGATCTCCTGCTTCTCTGGAACTGCAAAGGCCTGCCTCTACATCTCGTCATTCGGCCTCGTGTCATTCTGCGTGTGGATGTACAGCAAGCTCGGACGGGCGATCCTGTAGGCTCACTAGTAGAAAAAGGGACTATGGTCCAGACCGCCTCAGCCCATTAGTCCCGGTTCAGTCTAGAACCGGGACTAATGTGAGCAGTGGTCCCGGTTCGTGCGGCTAAGGCATTAGTCCCGGTTCATCTAGACGTTTTGGTCCCGGTTGATGGGATGAACCGGGACCAATGGGCCTCGCTCCTGGCCCACAACTATTGGTCCCGGTTCGTGCCACAAACCGGGACTAATGGGGATGAGACCTTTAGTCCCGGTTCATGCCACGAATCGGTACTAAAGGTCCCATTTTCAAACTAAACCACCACCCCCCCTTGGATCGCCTTTTCAGTTTTTAAAAAAATAAAAGAAAATGATGGAAATGTCAAAAAAATAAAAGAAAATAAGTTTCACATGTGATATGTGGTCTAGTTGTTGGGATAATTTACAAATATGAATTTCGACTTTATTTACAAAATCTCTCTGGAATTTGTAAAATGCGCATAACTTTTGCATACGAACTCGGGTGAAAAAGTTTTTTATATGAAAAATCATCTACTCGAAAAGTTACATCCGATGGAGACCGCCTACGGCCTGTTTGCAAATTTCTAGAATCCTCAAATTCCAAAAGGAAAAAAAGTTATGCTCAAATTTCAGTTTTTTAAAATACTTATTCAAGAAGTATTAGTGTTACTAAATAATTATTCAAGAATATTAGTGTTATTAAATAATTATTTCACCTTTTTGAATTTTGGTCAAATCTGGTCAAACTTGGTCAAACAATGGTCAAACTACTTATTCAAAAATATTAGTGTTACTAAAAAATTATTGTTTTTTAGAACAATAGTTTTAAACTCAAACAGTGAAATATGTGACTTCATGCTCAAGCTAAATTCCCGAGGGTTAATAGGATTGACATCTTACTATTGTCAGGAAAACAACAAGTGCAGACTTGGAAATGAGGGAGAATAGAACCCGAAAGTTAAGTGTGCTCAGGCTGGAGTAGTGAGAGGATGGGTGACCGTTCGGGAAGTGAGATGATTTGGAATGATGAGGGGTGATTAAACGTGGAACCAGGACTAAAGGGTCAGGGCATTAGTACCGACACTTTAGTCCCGGTGACCGGGATTAAAGGCCCTTTTTCTACCAGTGGCTCTCTGATCTTGTGCCCTTTGGCTTATCATTTCGGATGGGAGCACTGTCCTGTATTCGTAGCTAGCTGGATGATCCTGTTAGCGCTAGTCTATGTGGATTTGCAGTACTTTATTAGTAGTCTATGTGGACTGACAGACAGTGTCCTTTTCATTAGTAGCTAGACCTCTGCGGTGAGCCTCAACTTATTATTTACCATCAATATTAGCCTGAATGAATGAATGGATGTGCTTGACCATGCATGTGATCTTTAATTCAGTGTGGTGCAGTTAAAAAAGCAACTTGTCTCTGCGTTTTCGATGTTTGTATGGTCGATGTTCTGCGTCTTTCAGTTCTGAATTTTCCGGACTAACAACATGTTCTTTATGTCCGCGCGCTAAGAATTGGAAATCTTAGTTTTTCTTCTTGCTCTTCTCCTCTCCTGAAACAATTAATGTTGTGCCGTTCGAAGCAATGCTATATACCCAAGAGATTGATCCTCACTGCTCCCTTCGTCTCGATGCATTAGGCATCTAGCGAAAATCAAATAATCCCAAAACAATCCTATATACCCAAGAGATTGATCCTCACCACTCCCTCCGTCTCGATGCATTAGGCATCTAGGGAAAATCAAATAATCCCAAAACAATCCTATATACCCAAGAGATTTGATCCTCACCACTCCCTCCATCTCGATGCATTAGGCATCTAGCAAAAATCAAATAATCCCAAACCAATCCTATATACCAAAGAGATTGATCCTCACTGCTCCCTCCATCTCGATGCATTAGGCATCTAGTGAAAATCAAATAATCCTGGAATACTAAGGCACGAAATAGTAGTACTAGCTGCATGCATATTTAATTGGACGACCAATACGTGCAATTTTTGGGGCACGCTATTTGGATTCGAAGGAGTCTCCTAATTAATTGCATGTTTTTAGTTGAGGAATGAATGATGTGATTGGCTTCCTTTGCGATTCAATTTTTCTCGCAGCTCAACCCCTTCGCTCCTAGGTTGCGGTGCACCTTCTAAGATGCCTAATGCACCTAGACGGATGGAGTACTTTGATTTATCTTAACATGCAACCCATCCACATCATTAATCTAGACAAATCAGCAGCTCTCCGCATCGTTTTTTTATTTCAGGTATAAGTTTGTCTGAGGACTCTCGCGTCGCCCCCTCGCGGGCAACACGGGAGGAGCCAACCTCCGCCGCCAGCGACCCGCCCCGTTCCCGCCTCCCTTCCGCCGCCGCAGGTGGTCGGCGCCGGGCTAAGCCCGTGCGTGCGACGCATCGACGGAGGGCCTCTCCCCCCCCGGATCCGTGGGTGGCGCGGGCGCCCAGATCCACAGAAGTGCGGCCCACAGCGGCGCGATGTCCCGCCGGAGGCGCCTGTGGTGGTGCTGGTGGGAATCCCTCGGATGTACAGGGGGTGGCAGTGGCCTGGGCGGCGACCCCATGTCTTGGTGGCGGCGTGCCTGATGGTCCGACCGGCTCGGGCCCATCCCGGATCTGGTGACTAGCGGACGGTGCAGGGGGTGGCGGCGGCGCGGCGTGGCAGTCGATCTGGACGCAGTGGTGCCGGTGGCTCTTCGCTGGCCTGCCGGAGCTCCAGGGGTAATATCGTCTCCAACTCGATCTGTTACGTTTCGTGCTAGTTCCGGTCCAGGGAGACTGCAGTCGTGATCTCCCGGTGCTGGCTGCATGGATCTGGCGGCGGCGGCTGGATCCTTTGGTCTAGTCTCCGTCAAAGAAGGCGGCGATCTGTGCACAAGAAGCTGGATGGAGTTTTTCAAACAGATCTAGGTGAAAACCTGCTCTTGGCTAGATGCCAAAGCCGGTGATGGCGGCGCTCTACGGTGTCGTTCCCTTCTTGAAGGCATCGCCGTGGAGAAGTTCTATACCACTATCTACTACCTCTGGGGGGAACCCTAGGTCGGTAGATCGGAAGACGGCGGCGCGCTTGTGTCATTTCCCCCTTGGGGGCGTCATTCTTGGAGGTGTACACGGGCTCAAGGGACCATTGGGCGACATCTTTGGTGGAGCGGTGCTTCATCCTACACATTGATGGTGACAGATCTCGATGGCGTGGCGCCCTGAAGATTAGGCGTCTGATGTGCCACGATGGACTCACGCAGGAGGGTGATACTGTCTGACGTCATGGTGGCGTTGATGGGAGAGAGGCCTAGCACGGTCGATGCATTAGTTTCTGCTTTGAAGATGGATCGATGGAAGACGGTGGTGACGGGCCTTGCAGTGTGCGCATATGGTGCACACTGTGAGTGTGCTGGATCGGTGTGTGACCCAATCCGGGTACAGGCCTAGGCTGGGGCATCCGGCTTTAGATGTTACGCTTTGGTGAGATGTCTGTTTGGTTTTTGGCTCGGACATTTGGCACCCTTTTATCAAGGGAATAGGAGTAGTCACAAAGATGTTGTCAAGATAATGGCTTCAGGCATACTGATGTACTATTTTGTAAGGTTTTTATGAATAATTAATAATATGATTGCATGCAAGGCCGGGATACATCCTCCTTTAAAAAAAGCAACTCTCCGCATGCATGCTGGCACGTCATGTTGTGTTCAGCAATTAATCTATTAAAATTTTTGAGAAGAAGAAATGTAGTATTTTCAACCTTTATCATTTTGGAGCACCGCTTCGGTACCCCTCTCACAAAGCATATATAGTGCAATATAGACCTTTCACAAATTATACACACTTTATACTTATGGTGGGTCATCCGGCGTATATACACGGATTAATATGTCCAGCGCAATCCGCAAAATTTCTAAACATGATGAACATGTAGTTATACACAGTGAACATTTTTCTTCATTATGGTGATTTTTTTAAATGAACATATTTTGGAAAATGAACACAATTAGAATTTTTGAATTTTATTTGAATTTGGAATTCTGAACTATTTTTAAACGTGAATAAATTGGAAAAATGTCAACAAAATTTTAAAATATGAACAAAATTTGGAATTTAAAAAAAATTGAAAATTTTGAATTTATGGAAAAAAGAAACATAATATAGTTCTAAAAGGTTCCCAAAACCAGTTGCCGCTCGAAGTGGATCAACCCATATCGCGTCGGTCGCTCGTTTCGCTTTAGCGAAGCCACGATGGTTTGATGCCACTAGTAGAAAAAAGGCCATTTGTCCTGGTTCGTAAGGCCCATCTGTTCCGGTTGAGGAACCAGGACTAAAGTGTCGTTATTAAAGCCCTAGGCCTTTAGTCCCGGTTCCTACACGAACCGGGACAGATGGGCCTCCACGTGGCCGCTGCGGCGAGCCCTGGCAGGGAGCCTTTGGTCCCGGTTGGTGGCACCAATCGGGACCAAAAGGCATCCACGCGCCAGCAGCTGGCAGGAGCTGAGGTTTTTTTTTTGAAAGGGGGTGGTTTAGGGGTTTTGGAGGTTAATTTAGGTTGTTAGCTAGCTAATAGAGAGAAGTGTCCTCTCTTATCTCCGTGCTTGGTTTACCAACGCTACTCTATGCCTAAACTGTTAGGGAACGTAGTAATTTCAAAAAAATTCCTACGCACACGCAAGATCATGGTGATGCATAGCAACGAGAGGGGAGAGTGTTGTCCATGTACCCTCATAGACCGAAAGCGGAAGCGTTAGCACAACGCGGTTGATGTAGTCATACGTCTTCATGATCCGACCGATCAAGTACCGAACGCACGGCACCTCCGAGTTCAGCACACGTTCAGCCCGATGACGTCCCGCGAACTCCGATCCAGCCGAGTGTCGAGGGAGAGTTTCATCAGCACAATGGCGTGGTGACGATGTTGATGTTCTACCAACGCAGGGCTTCGCCTAACCACCGCTACAATATTATCGAGGTGGATTATGATGGAGGGGGGCACCGCACATGGCTAAAGGATCAAACATATCAATTGTTGTGTCTCTAGGGTGCCCCCCTGCCCCTGTATAAAAAGGGGCAAGAGGGTGCGGCCGGCCAAGGGAGAGGGCGCGCCGGGAGGATGAGTCCTACTCCCACCGGGAGTAGGACTCCCCCCCTTTTCCTAGTTGGATTAGGACTTGGGGGGGGGGGGGAAGAGTGGAGGAGAAGAAGGAAGGGGGGGGGGGTGCCGCCCCCCTCTCCTTGTCCTATTCGGATTGGGGGAGGGGCGTGCGGCCCAGCCCTAGCCGCCTCTCCTCTCTTCCACCTAGGCCCACTAAGGCCCATTAAGTTCCCGGGGGGTTCCGGTAATGTTAGGACCCCGATTCCAAGTCACATTCATCTAGCCGGTAACACCTCATATCACTTTGCGGCCTCACGCACGGTATCCCACGGGTGTCGCCTTACCATGGCCCGGGACCGTTTGCGCCTTTTGGCTCACGTATATGATAGTGTCGCTAGCATCCATATGACAGAGAACCCGGGCCGACATGGCTAGTCGTGAACCCAAAGCGGCACAGACCTATGGAGACAGGCATACATGAATCACATCGAGCATGTCGGTCATCAGCGAGTGATTCCGGGCTGTAGCACTGGGCTAAGAGGACTCCAGGGAACCCGGGCTGTAGCAGGCTAGGCAGGACTCCGGAAGTCACCGCGTGACATTTCCCCGAAGGGACAGACATAGGAACGAAGTGAAACACATGCCGGCCAGTCAAGTGTCCTGAACAGTAGTGCTGGGCTAGCAGGACTCCAGTGAACCGGGCTGTAGCGGACTACTATGGCTCGAGGAACACCAGACTACATTTCCCCGTAAGAAAGGCTGCCAAGGATAAACAACTAGATTTGTCGGATCCCACTCATACCAAGCATTTCAATCATACACACAATATGCCCGATATGAGTACATACAACATGGCATCACAACAAAACCCTACAACTCAAGTACTTTATTTAAAGGCTCCAGAGAGCCATACATAACATGTTCATACAGATAGGGGTCACATGACCCGACACTCAAGTCATACAACCATACAAGCACATGGGGAAGCAACTAGTCTGAGTACAGACTCTAGAAAGAAAGAAGGCTTCTCGAAGCCTGTCTATCTACATAGGGCCCTTCATGGCCAGGATCACCACCTGGGTGGCTAGTCACTCGTCGACGTCAAGGTCTACGTAGAACCCATCGGAGGGGGCGGTGTTGTCGTCTGAAAACAGTAATTAAGAAAACATCAGTACAAAGGTACTCAGCAAGTCTTACATCAGAACCTACTATACATGCTTATTTTCAAGAAGGTGGTGGGGTCATTGCAGCAAGCCAGCTTCGACTCTTGGCTAAGCTATCCTACGGAACTCCTCTAGTAAAATAGTTTTCACACACGAGTCCTCTACTCACCAACACAATACTCCACGGGGGATCCTCCCTCGTCACCCTACGAGAGGGCCATCCTCGGTACTCACACTTATCTTGAGTCTTTTAGTAGTATCCATTAACTTGTCTATGAACTGTATAGGCAACCAAGTAGTCCTTTACTGCGGACGCGGCTACTCGAATAGTTTTATACCCTGCAGGGGTGTACTTCTTCATACACGCTTTCACCACTTACCACCGTTTACACGACATGTACTCGGCAACCTTCAAGCGGAAGCCCAGTGAGGGTGTCGGCCACGGCCTACCTAAACACTTAAGTCTCTAGTCCAGGTTTATCGCCTATCCAGGTTCTATCTGCAGGGAGTCCGGCCGAGGTTTCCACATACGGCCCCGAACGATGTGAACAGGGTTCCCAAGACACCAAACGGGTGACTCGGTACACCATGCCACAGTGTATCTACCGCAACATAGCCCACCCCTAGGGTCAGCGCTACGCACGGCCGCCAACACATAACCTACAAACACCAGAAACTATTCGCAACTCATGGACAGAGTACTAGGGTGATTAAGAAGCCGAGAGGGTCCATTGGTTTCGGGCCCAATGTACGGTAGTAACTGCATCTTAAATCACACATACAGATCTCAGTTCTTATGGACGGCCTCAATGAAACAACCCACCATGTACTCCTACATGGCCTCTCATCGATACCTTTACCAAAACATGTTCAACACATCCCTCACATTACCGGCATAAGCATTTCACTCTAGCCCATCACCCAGATGAACCAGACCTGACACAACTCTAAGCATAGCAGGCATAGCAAGGTAGGAATCACATACATGGCTCAATCAACTCCTACACATGCTAGTGGGTTTCATCTAGTTACTGTGGCAATGACAGGTCATGCAGAGGATAAGGGTTCAACTACCATAGCACACAGCAGTTTGAATCACGTTGTCTTAATGCAGTAAACAAGAGCAGAAGCAAGAACATGGGTTTGTATCGGAATGAGCAATGGGTTGCTTGCCTGATGGAGTGGTAGTGGGATACTGCCCTTCAATTGGATACTCGTGAATATCCTCGGAGGCAGAACCTACCACGAAGAACACATCGGAACACAATCAACACATGACGATATGCAACAATATGATGCATGCTATGACATGGCAATATGAATGTGTCTTGGCCTAATGCAAGCTATAACAGAAAGAAATGTGCTTATTTGAATCAAAGATTCAATTATTAGCTTATTAAACATGGCTTTACTAGTGCATTTCCTTATTCTGCTTAAACAGCAAGGGAAACTTGTTTTGTCATGCATGAAACCATTACAGATGGATAGATTGAATTTTTCTGATAATTTTTCATATATAATTTATTTCATTTGGAGTTACGGTTGAATTTCTATGATTTTTAGAAGTTTTAAACATTTTCTGGAATTTCCTGAATAAAAATAAATCCAGAAAATGCATTACTGCGTCAGGATTGCGTCATGCTGACCTCAGCAGGTCAAAGGCGCCAGCCCAGGTCAAACCTGACTGGTGGCCCCCTTCTGTCAGTCTCTCAGTTAATTAACAGGATTAGATTAACACTAATTAGCTGTCAGCGGGGCCTGGGCCCACATGTCAGTGACTGATTAACTTAAAATTAGTTAAATCTAATCCTACATTAGTTAGCAGACCGGCCCCACCTATCATAGACTCAGGTGGGTCTACCTGGGCCCACCCAGGGGTCAAACTGGGTCAACTCGTCGGCGACTCGATGCCCGCGAGGCCCGAGACGGCGGAGGGCTTCGGATTTGGTCCTCTGGTGACCAAATCGACGGCGGAGAAGTGCTACGCGTAGCTGGGGCTCGCGCGCATCTAGTGGGGCAAGTGGGAGGAGCTGGGGTGGGGCGAGCTCGCCGGAATCGAGCTCGTGGCGGCGGCCAGAGTTCGGACGGGGTTGGTTTCGACGCTACGGTGCACGGGAAAGAGAGCTGGTGGTGGCTACGGGCTCCTGGTGGTGGCTACGGGCTCCTGGTGCTGCACTGAGCACAACGGCGAGCTTGGCTTCGAGCCACTATGGCTCTGGCCACGACGGCGCCATGGCCTGCGGCGGGGAGCTCTCGGGTGCGGTGGAATGGCGGCTACAGAGGCCAAACGAGCACGGGAGCTAGGGGAAAAGGAAGAGGAGCTCACAGCGGGGTCGGAAAGGGGGTCAGGGAGCTCGGGGAGGTCTTGGCGGCGGCGAATCGACCGGAGATGGCTCGGGTGCCCGAGGTTAAAGACGAGGGCGAAGGCGGCGTTCGGCGGCGTTTGGAGTCGCGTGGGTCGGCGGAGAGGTCCAGGGCGACGAGGCGGAGTTGTTGGGCTCGTCGGAGGGGCGAGGGGGTGGCTCTGGTGGCGTCTATGGTGAACGGCGGCGAGGGACGCGCTCGGCCATCGCGGGAGAGAGTGAGGGAGACGAGGGGGAGAGTGAGAGAGGATGAGAGGGGGGCGTGGGGGTCGCGTGGCATCCCTGGGCGTCTCTAGGCGTCGGCGGAAGCAGGAGGTGGCCGGCGTGTGGCCGCGGGCGCCGGCCACGCGCTTCGCGTCCTTCTGGCGCGAGGAGGACGACGACTGGCAGCGAGAGTAGGCTGGGCCGAGCCAGGTGGGCTGGCCAGCACAGGTAAGGCCCAGGTGGGCTTCCCTCTTTTTTTCTGTTTTGTTTTCTTTTTCTATTTAACTGCAACTGTTGGGCTTTAATTAAAATACTAAAACGTTTCCAAAAATCCTGAAAATAAATGTGCGCTCTGTTTAGAATATTTCCGACAGGAAACATTTATTCCCAGAATTATTTGAGCATTTAAATTATTTTATAGCATTTAAATGCCCAAATTCAAATACTTATGATTTAATTCAATGATCTTCTGTTGACCAAGAAAATTGTGCACCAATTTTGCCAGAGGTTCTAACCCAAGACAAAGAGGGTGAACTTTTTAGAAGGGCATTTCAGGTTTGATTGAAAATAATTTTAGTAAATCCTAGTTGTTTTCCAGGGGGGTGTTGGGGGTTTCTGCCTTCCCTAATTAAAATTTAAGAGGAATTTAAACATGATGCACATTCTAATGCTTGAACTAGCTAGGGTGTGACAGGTAACCTCCCGGTACTCCGGTAAAATCCCGATTTCACCCGGAACACTTCTGATATCCAAACATAGGCTTCCAATATGTCAATATTCATGTCTCGACCATTTCGAGACTCCTCGTCATGTCCATGATCACATCCGGGACTCTGAACAACCTTCGGTACATCAAAACATATAAACTCATAATATAACTGCCATCAAAATGTTAAGCGTGCGGACCCTACGGGTTCGAGAACTATGTACACATGACTGAGACACGTCTCCGGTCAATAACCAACAGCGGAACCTGGATGCTCGTATTGGCTCCCACATATTCTACGAAGATCTTTATCAGTCAGACCGCATAACAACATACGTTGTTCCCTTTGTCATCGGTATGTTACTTGCCCGAGATTCGATCGTGGTATCTCAATACCTACTTCAATCTCGTTACCGGCAAGTCTCTTTACTCGTTCCGTAATACATCATCCCGCAACTAACTCATTAGTTGCAATGCTTGCAAGGCTTAAGTGATGTGCATTACCAAGAGGGCCCAGAGATACCTCTCCGTCAATCGGAGTGACAAATCCTAATCTCGAAATACGCCAACCCAACAAGTACCTTCAGAGACACCTATAGAGCACCTTTATAATCACCCAGTTACGTTGTGACGTTTGGTAGCACACAAAGTGTTCCTCCGGTAAACGGGAGTTGCATAATCTCATAGCCATAGGAACATGTATAAGTCATGAAGAAAGCAATATCAACATACTAAACAATCGGGTGCTAAGCTAACGGAATGGGTCATGTCAATCACATTATTCTCCTAATGATGTGATCCCGTTAATCAAATGACAACCCATGTCGATGGCTAGAAAACATAACCATCTTTGATCAATGAGCTAGTCAAGTAGAGGCATACTAGTGACACTCTATTTGTCTATGTATTCACACATGTATTATGTTTCCGGTTAATACAATTCTAGCATGAATAATAAACATTTATCATGATATAAGGAAATAAATAATAACTTTATTATGCCTCTAGGGCATATTTCCTTCAGTCTCCCACTTGCACTAGAGTCAATAATCTAGATTACATAGTAATGATTCTAACACCCATGGAGTCTTGGTGCTGATCATGTTTTGCTCTTGTTAGAGGCTTAGTCAACAGGTCTGCAACATTCTGATCCGTATGTATCTTGCAAATTTCTATGTCTCCCACCTGGACTAGATCCTGGATGGAATTGAAGCGTCTCTTGATGTGCTTGGTTCTCTTGTGAAATCTGGATTCCTTCGCCAAGGCAATTGCACCAGTATTGTCACAAAGGATTTTCATTGGACCCGATGCACTAGGTATGACACCTTGATCGGATATGAACTCCTTCATCCAGACCCCTTCATTTGCTGCTTCTGAAGCAGCTATGTACTCCGCTTCACATGTAGATCCCGCCATGACGCTTTGTTTAGAACTGCACCAACGGACATCTCCACCGTTCAATGTAAACATGTATCCGGTTTGCGATTTAGAATCGTCCGGATCAGTGTCAAAACTTGCATCAACGTAACCATTTACGATGAGCTCTTTGTCACCTCTATAAACGAGAAACATGTCCTTAGTCCTTTTCAGGTATTTCAGGATGTTCTTGACCGCTGTCCAGTGATCCACTCCTGGATTACTTTGGTACCTCCCCGCTAGACTTATAGCAAGGCACACATCAGGACTGGTACACAGCATTGCATACATGATATAGCCTATGGCTGAAGCATAGGGAACATCTTTCATCTTCTCTCTATCTTCTGCTGTGGTCGGGCATTGAGTCTTACTCAACTTCACACCTTGTAACACAGGCAAAACCCTTTCATTGCTTGATCCATTTTGAACTTCTTCAAAACTTTGTCAAGGTATGTGCTTTGTGAAAGTCCAATTAAGCATCTTGATCTATCTCTATAGATCTTGATGCCCAATATGTAAGCAGCTTCACCGAGGTATTTCATCGAAAAACTCTTATTCAAGTATCCCTTTATGCTATACAGAAATTCTATATCATTTCCAATCAACAATATGTCATCCACATATAATATCAGAAATGCTACAGAGCTCCCACTTACTTTCTTGTAAATACAGGCTTCTCCAAAACTCCGTAGAAAACCAAATGCTTTGATCACACTATCAAAGCGTTTATTCCAACTTCGAGAGGCTTGCACCAGTCCATAAATGGATCGCTGGAGCTTGCACAATTTGTTAGCTCCCTTTGGATCGACAAAACCTTCCGGTTGCATCATATACAACTCTTCATCCAGAAATCCATTCAGGAATGCAATTTTGACATCCATCTGCCATACTTCATAATCATAAAATGCGGCTATCGTTAACATGATTCGGATAGACTTAAGCATCGCTACGGGTGAGAAGGTCTCATCGTAGTCAATCCCTTGAACTTGTCGAAAACCTTTGGCAACAAGTCGAACTTTGTAAACAGTAACATTACCGTCAGCGTGAGTCTTCTTCTTGAAGATCCATTTATTCTCAATTGCTTGCCGATCATCGGGCAAGTCAACCAAAGTTCACACTTTGTTCTCATACATGGATCCCATCTTAGATTTCATGGCCTCAAGCCATTTTGCGGAATCTGGGCTCACCATTGCTTCTTCATAGTTTGTAGGTTCATCATGGTCTAGTAACATGACTTCCAGAATAGGATTACCGTACCACTCTAGTGCGGATCTAACTCTGGTTGATCTACGAGGTTCAGTAACAACTTAATCTGAAGTTCCAAGATCATCATTATTAACTTCCTCACTAATTGGTATAGACGTCACAGGAACCGATTTCTGTGATGAACTACTTTCCAATAAGGGAGAAGGTACAATTACCTCATCAAGTTCTACTTTCCTCCCACTCACTTCTTTCGAGAGAAACTCCTTCTCTAGAAAGGATCCATTCTTAGCAACAAATGTCTTGCCTTCGGATCTGTGATAGAAGGTGTACCCAACAGTATCCTTTGGGTATCCTATGAAGACACATTTCTCCGGTTTGGGTTCGAGCTTATCAGGTTGAAGCTTTTTCACATAAGCATCGCAGCCCCAAACTTTAAGAAACGACAACTTTGGTTTCTTGCCAAACCATAGTTCATAAGGCGTCGTCTCAACGGATTTTGATGGTGCCCTATTTAACATGAATGCGGCCATCTCTAAAGCATAACCCCAAAACGATAGCGGTAAATTAGTAAGAGACATCATAGATCGCACCATATCTAGTGAAGTATGATTATGACGTTCGGACACACCATTACACTGTGGTGTTCCGGGTGGCGTGAGTTGCGAAACTATTCCGCATTGTTTCAAATGTAGACCAAACTCGTAACTGAAATATTCTCCTCCACGATCAGATCGTAGAAACTTTATTTTCTTGTTATGATGATTTTCAACTTCACTCTGAAATTCTTTGAACTTTTCAAATGTTTCAAACTTATGCTTCATTAAGTAGATATACCCATATCTGCTTAAATCATCTGTGAAGGTGAGAAAATAATGATATCCGCCACTAGCCTCAACATTCATTTGACCACATACATCTGTATGTATGATTTCCAATAAATTTGTTGCTCTCTCCATAGTTCTGGAGAACGGCGTTTTAGTCATCTTGCCCATTAAGCACGGTTCGCAAGTACCAAGTGATTCATAATCAAGTGGTTCCAAAAGTCCATCAGTATGGAGTTTCTTCATGCGCTTTACACCGATATGACCTAAACGGTAGTGCCACAAATAAGTTGCACTATCATTATCAACTCTGCATCTTTTGGCTAAAACATTATGAATATGTGTATCACTACTATTGAGATTCATCAAAAATAGACCACTCTTCAAGGGTGCTTGACCATAAAAGATATTACTCATATAAATAGAACAACCATTATTCTCTGATTTAAATGAGTAACCGTCTCTCATCAAACAAGATCCAGATATAATGTTCATGCTCAATGCTGGCACCAAATAACAATTATTTAGGTCTAAAACTAATCCCGAAGGTAGATGTAGAGGTAGCGTGCTGACTGCGATCACATCTATTGGAAATATGCCCTAGAGGCAATAATAAATTGATTATTATTATATTTCCTTGTTCATGATAATCATTTATTATCCATGCTAGAATTGTATTGATAGGAAACTCAGATACATGTGTGGATGCATAGACAACACCATGTCCCTAGTAAGCCTCTAGTTGACTAGCTCGTTGATCAATAGATGGTTACGGTTTCCTGGCCATGGACATTGGATATCGTTGATAACGGGATCACATCATTAGGAGAATGATGTGATGGACAAGACCCAATCCTAAGCATAGCACTAGATCGTGTAGTTCGTATGCTAAAGCTTTTTAATGTCAAGTATCATTTCCTTAGACCATGAGATTGTGCAACTCCCGGATACCGTAGGAATGCTTTGGGTGTACCTAACGTCACAACGTAACTGGGTGACTATAAAGGTGCACTACAGGTATCTCCGAAAGTGTCTGTTGGGTTGGCACGAATCGAGACTAGGATTTGTCACTCCGTGTAAACGGAAAGGTATCTCTGGGCCCACTCGGTAGGACATCGTCATAATGTGCACAATGTGATCAAGGAGTTGATCACGGGATGATGTGTTATGGAACGAGTAAAGAGACTTGCCGGTAACGAGATTGAACAAGGTATCGGGATACCGACGATCGAATCTCGGGCAAGTACCGTACCGATAGACAAAGGGAATTGTATACGGGATTGATTAAGTCCTTGACATCGTGGTTCATCTGATGAGATCATCGTGGAACATGTGGGAGCCAACATGGGTATCCAGATCCCGCTGTTGGTTATTGACCGGAGAACGTCTCGGTCATGTCTGCATGTCTCCCGAACCCGTAGGGTCTACACACTTAAGGTTCGATGACGCTAGGGTTATAAAGGAAGTTAGTATGTGGTTACCGAATGTTGTTCGGAGTCTCGGATGAGATCCCGGACGTCACGAGGATTTCCGGAATGGTCCGGAGGTAAATATTTATATATGAGAAGTCATGTTTTGGACACCGGAAGAGTTTTGGGGTTTATCGGTAACGTACCGGGACCACCGGGAGGGTCCCGGGGGTCCACCAAGTGGGTTCACCAACCCCGGAGGCTTGCATGGGCCAAGAGTGGTGAGGGACCAGCCCCTTAGTGGGCTGGTGCGCCTCCCACATAGGCCCAAGGCGCCTAAGAGGTGGAGAGAGGGGAAACCCTAGGCTTAGATGGGCCTAAGGCCCACCCTAGGGGGCGCCCCCCATCTCCCCTCCCCTCTTGGCCGCCGCCCTCCTCCATCTCCCCTATATATATGAGGCCTAAAGGGCTGCCCAGAACACACGCGATTCAATCTCTCTTGGCGCAGCCCTGCGTCTCTTCTTCCTCCTCTTCTGTGGTGCTTGGCGAAGCCCTGCAGGATAGCCACGCTCCTCCACCACCAACACGCCGTTGTGCTGCTGTTGGATGAAGTCTTCCTCAACCTCTCCCTCTCTCCTTGCTGGATCAAGGCATGGGAGACGTCACCGGGCTGTACGTGTGTTGAACGCAGAGGTGCCGTCCGTTCGGCACTTGCTCATCGGTGATTTGGATCACGACGAGTACGACTCCATCAACCCCATTCACTTGAACGCTTCCGCTTAGCGATCTACAAGGGTATGTGGATGCAACTCTCCTTCCCCTCGTTGCTGGTCTCTCCATAGATAGATCTTGGTGACACGTAGGAAAATTTTGAATTTCTGCTATGTTCCCCAACAGTGGCATCATGAGCTAGGTCTATTGCGTAGATTCTATGCACGAGTAGAACACAAAGTAGTTGTGGGCGTTGATTTTGTTCAATATGCTTGCCGTTACTAGTCTTATCTTGATTCGGCGGCATCGTGGGATGAAGCGGCCCGGACCAACCTTACACGTACTCTTACGTGAGACCGGTTCCACCGACAAACATGCACTAGTTGCATAAGGTGGCTGGCGGGTGTCTGTCTCTCCCACTTTAGTCGGATCGGATTCGATGAAAAGGGTCCTTATGAAGGGTAAATGGCAATTGGCATATCACGTTGTGGTTTTTGCATAGGTAAGAAACGTTCTTGCTAGAAACCCATAGCAGCCACGTAAAACATGCAAACAACAATTAGAGGACGTCTAACTTGTTTTTGCAGGGTATGCCATGTGATGTGATATGGCCAAAGGATGTGATGAATGATATATGTGATGTATGAGATTGATCATGTTCTTGTAATAGGAATCACGACTTGCATGTCGATGAATATGACAACCGGCAGGAGCCATAGGAGTTGTCTTTATTTATTTATGACCTGCGTGTCAACATAAACGTCATGTAATTACTTTACTTTATTGCTAACCGTTAGCTGTAGTAGTAGAAGTAATAGATGACGTGACAACTTCAAGAAGACACGATGATGGAGATCATGGTGTCATGCCGGTGACGATGATGATCATGGAGCCCCGAAGATGGAGATCAAAAGGAGCAAAGTGATATTGGCCATATCATGTCACTATTTGATTGCATGTGATGTTTATCATGTTTATACATCTTATTTGCTTAGAACGACGGTAGTAAATAAGATGATCCCTCACAACAATTTCAAGAAGTGTTCTCCCCTAACTGTGCACCATTGCTAAAGTTCGTCGTTTCGAAGCACCACGTGATGATCGGGTGTGATAGATCCTTACGTTCACATACAACGGGTGTAAGACAGTTTTACACATGCAAAACACTTAGGGTTGACTTGACGAGCCTAGCATGTACAGACATGGCCTCGGAACACAGAAGACCGAAAGGTCGAGCATGAGTCGTATAGAAGATACTATCAACATGAAGATGTTCACCGATGTTGACTAGTCCGTCTCACGTGATGATCGGACACGGCCTAGTTGACTCGGATCATGTAATCACTTAGATGACTAGAGGGATGTCTATCTGAGTGGGAGTTCATAAGATGAACTTAATTATCCTGAACATAGTCAAAAAGGATTTTGCAAATTATGTCATAGCTCGCGCTTTAGTTCTACTGTTTAGATATGTTCCTAGAGAAAAATTAGTTGAAAGTTGATAGTAGCAATTATGCGGACTAGGTCCGCAAACTGAGGATTGTCCTCATTGCTTCTTAGAAGGCTTACGTCCTTAATGCACCGCTCAGTGTGCTGAACCTCGAACGTTGTCTGTGGATGCTGCGAACATCTGACATACACGTTTTGATAACTACATGATAGTTCAGTTAAACGGTTTAGAATTAAGGCACCGAAGACAATTTTGAAATGTCGCAAAACATATGAGATGTTTTGAGGGCTGAAATTGGGATTTCAGGCTCGTGCCCACGTCAAGAGGTATAAGACCTCCGACGATTTTCTTAGCCTGCAAACTAAAGGAGAAAAGCTCAATTGTTGAGCTTGTGCTCAGATTGTCTGAGTACAACACTCATTTGAATCGGGTGGGAGTTGATCTTCCAAATGAGATAATGATGTTTCTCCGAAGTCATTACCACCAAGCTGCTAAGAGCTTCGTGATGAACTATAATATATCAAGGACATATATGATGATCCTTGAAATATTCGCGATGTTTGACACCGCAAAAGTAGAAATCAAGAAGGAGCATCAATTGTTGATGGTTGGTGAAACGACTAGTCTCAAGAAGGGCAAGGGCAAGAAGGGATACTTCATGAAACGACAATTCAGCTGCTGCTCTAGTGAAGAAACCCAAGGTTGAACCCAAACCCGAGACTAAGTGCTTCTGTAATAAGGGGAACAGCCACTGGAGCAGAATAACCCTAGATACTTGGTAGATTAGAAGGCTGGCAAGGTCGATAGAAGTATATTGGATATACATTATGCTAATGTGTACTTTGCTAGTACTCCTGCTAGTAGCACCAGGGTATTAGATACCGGTTTGGTTGCTAAGTGTTAGTAACTCGAAATAAAAGCTACGGAATAAACAGAGACTAGCTAAAGGTAAGCTGACGATATGTGTTGGAAGTGTTTCCAATGTTGATATAATCAAGCATCGCACGCTCCCTCTACCATCAAGATTGGTGTTAAACCTGAATAATTGTTATTTGGTGTTTGCGTTGAGCATAGACATGATTGGAATATGTCTATCACAATACGGTTATTCATTTAAGGAGAATAATGGTTACTCTGTTTATTTGAATAATACCTTCAATGGTCTTACGCCTAAAATGAATGGTTCATTGAATCTCGATCGTAGTGATACACATGTTCATGCCAAAAGATATAAGATAGTAATGATAGTACCACCCACTTATGGCACTGCCGCGTAAGTCTTATCGGTATAAAACGCATGAAGAAGCTCCATGTTGATGGATCTTTGGGCTCACTCGTTTTTGAAAAGTTTGAGACATGCGAACCATGTCTGTTGGTATATATGCATGAAGAAACTCCATGCAAATGGACCGCTTTGTACTCACTTGATTTTGAATCACTTGAGACATGCAAATCATACCACATGGGCAAGATGACTGAAAGCCTAGGTTTCAGTAAAATGGAACTAGAAAGCAACTTGTTGGAAGTAATACATTTTGATGTGTGCAGTCCAATGAGTGCTGAGGCATGTAGTGGATATCGTTATGTTCTTACTTCACAGATGATTTTGTTGAGTATATTTACTTGATGAATCACGAGTCTGAATTATTGAAAGGTTCAAGTAATTTCAGGGTGAAGTTGAAAGATCGTCATGGCAAGAGGATAAAAGATCTATGATATGATCATAGAGATGAATATCTGAGTTACAAGTTTGGCACAAAATTAAGACATTGTGGAAATTGTTTCACAACTAATACAGCCTGGAACACCATAGTGTGATGGTGTGTCCGAACATCATAACTGCACCCTATTGGATATGATGCATACCATGATGTCTCTTATCGAATTACCACAATAGTTTATGGGTTAGGCATTAGAGACAACCACATTCACTTTAAAAAGGGGGCACCACGTAATTCCGATGAGATGACACCGTATGAACTATGGTTTAGAGAAACCTAAGCTGTCATTTCTTAAAGTTTGGGGCTGCGAAGCTTATGTGAAAAAGGTTTCAGGCTGATAAGCTCGAACCCAAAGCGGATAAATGCATCTTCATAGGACACCCAAAACCAGTTGCGTATACCTCCTGTCTCAGATCCGAAAGCAATTGTTTCTAGAATCGGGTCCTTTCTCGAGGAAAAGTTTCTCTCGAAAGAATTGAGTGGGAGGATGGTGGAGACTTGATGAGGTTATCGAACCGTCTCTTCAACTAGTGTGTGGCAGGGCACAGGAAATTGTTCCTGTGTCACCTACACCAATTGAAGAGGAAGCTTATGATAATGATCATGAAACTTCAGATCAAGTCACTGCCAAACCTCGTAGGATGACAAGGATGCGTACTACTTCAGAGTGGTACGTAATCCTGTCTTGGAAGTCATGTTGCTAGACAACAATGAACCTACGAGCTATGGAAAAGCGATGGTCGGCCTGGATTCCAAAATAGGCTCAAGGCCATATAATCCGAGAGAGGATCCATATATGAAAACAAAGTGTAGACTTTGGAAGAACTACTTGATGGTCGTAAGGCTGTTAGGTACATATGGATTTTAAAAGGAAGACGGACAATGATGGTAAGTATCACCATTAACAAAGCTCGACTTGTCGTTAAGATGTTTTCCGACAAGTTCAAGGAGTTGACTACGATGAGACTTTCTCACTCGTAGCGATGCTAAGAGTCTGTTGGAATTATATTAGCGATTACTGCATTATTTGTGAAATCTTGCAGATAGGATGTCAAAACATTGTTTCCTCGATGATTTTCTTGAGGAAAGGTTGTATGTGATACAACCGAAAGGTTTTGTCAATCCTGAAAGATGCTAATAAGTATGCAAAGCTCCAGCAATCCTTCTAAGGACTAGAGTAAGCATCTCGGAGTTGGAATGTATGCTTTGATGAGATGATCAAAGATTTTGGTGTGTACGAAGTTTATGAGAAACTTGTATTTCCAAAGAAGTGAGTGGGATCACTATAGAATTTCTGATGTGTATATGTTGTTGACATATTGTTGATCAGAAATGACGTAGAATTTCTGGAAAGCATAAAGGGTTATTTAAGTGTTTTTCAATGGAAAGCCTGGATTAAGCTACTTGAACATTGAGCATCAAGATCTATAAGGATAGATCAAAACGCTTAATGGAACTTTCAAATGAGCACATACCTTGACATGATCTTGAAGGTGTTCAAAATGGATCAGTCAAAGAAGGAGTTCTTACCTGAGTTGTAAGGTATGAAGTTAAGACTTAAAGCTCGACCACGGCAGAATAGAGAGAAAGGACGAAGGTCGTCCCCTATGCTTAAGACATAGGCTCTACAGTATGCTATGCTCTGTACCGCACCTGAAGTGTGCCTTGCCATGAGTCAGTCAAGGGGTACAAGAGTGATCCAAGAATGGATCACAGGACAGCGGTCAAAGTTATCCTTAGTAACTGGTGGACTAAGGAATTTTCTCGATTATGGAGGTGGTAAAATAGTTCGTCGTAAAGGGTTACGCCGATGCAAACTTTGACACTAAT
The DNA here is from genome assembly GCA_034509565.1 of Triticum monococcum. Lineage (NCBI taxonomy): Eukaryota > Viridiplantae > Streptophyta > Magnoliopsida > Poales > Poaceae > Triticum > Triticum monococcum. The sequence continues at coordinate 195,210,217 of CM067842.1, read as the reverse complement.
CCATATTATTCTGAGTAGTAAATTGGATTCGTATAGTAGAACAGTTATTTGGAATAGCTCCAAATAGAGCGTGGTAGCTACATCTAGGAGAGGACATAGAGATTTGTAAAGCACACACGGATCTGAAAGGTTCAGACCCGTTGACTAAAACCTCTCTCACAAGCAACATGATCAAACCTAGAACTCATTGAGTGTTAATCACATAAGTGATGTGAACTAGACTACTAACTCTAGTAAACTCTTGGGTGTTAGTCACATGGCGGTGTGACCTGTGAGTGATTAATCACATGGCGATGTGAACTAGATTATTGACTCTAGTGCAAGTGGGAGACTGTTGGAAATATGCCCTAGAGGCAATAATAAATTGATTATTATTATATTTCCTTGTTCATGATAATCGTTTATTATCCATGCTAGAATTGTATTGATAGGAAACTCAGATACATGTGTGGATGCATAGACAACACCATGTCCCTAGTAAGCCTCTAGTTGACTAGCTCGTTGATCAATAGATGGTTACGGTTTCCTGACCATGGACATTGGATATCGTTGATAACGGGATCACATCATTAGGAGAATGATGTGATGGACAAGACCCAATCCTAAGCATAGCACTAGATCGTGTAGTTCGTATGCTAAAGCTTTTTAATGTCAAGTATCATTTCCTTAGACCATGAGATTGTGCAACTCCCGGATACTGTAGGAATGCTTTGGGTGTACCAAATGTCACAACGTAACTGGGTGACTATAAAGGTGCACTACAGGTATCTCCGAAAGTGTCTGTTGGGTTGGCACGAATCGAGACTGGGATTTGTCACTCCGTGTAAACGGAAAGGTATCTCTGGGCCCACTCGGTAGGACATCATCATAATGTGCACAATGTGATCAAGGAGTTGATCACGGGATGATGTGTTACGGAACGAGTAAAGAGACTTGCCGGTAACGAGATTGAACAAGGTATCGGGATACCGACGATCGAATCTCGGGCAAGTATCGTACCGATAGACAAAGGGAATTGTATACGGGATTGATTAAGTCCTTGACATCGTGGTTCATCCGATGAGATCATCGTGGAATATGTGGGAGCCAACATGGGTATCCAGATCCCGCTGTTGGTTATTGACCGGAGAACGTCTCGGTCATGTCTGCATGTCTCCCGAACCCGTAGGGTCTACACACTTAAGGTTCGATGATGCTAGGGTTATAAAGGAAGTTAGTATGTGGTTACCGAATGTTGTTCGGAGTCCCGGATGAGATCCCGGACGTCACGAGGAGTTCCGGAATGGTCCGAAGGTAAAGATTTATATATGGGAAGTCATGTTTTGGACACCGGAAGAGTTTCGGGGTTTATCGGTAACGTACCGGGACCACCGGGAGGGTCCCGGGGGTCCACCAAGTGGGGTCACCAACCCCGGAGGCTTGCATGGGCCAAGAGTGGTGAGGGACAAGCCCCTTAGTGGGCTGGTGCGCCTCCCACATAGGCCCAAGGCGCCTAAGAGGTGGAGAGAGGGGAAACCCTAGGCTTAGATGGGCCTAAGGCCCACCCTAGGGGGCGCCCCCCATCTCCCCTCCCCTCTTGGCCGCCCCCCCCCTAGGGGAAACCCTAGGGCGCAGCCCTCCTCCATATCCCCTATATATATGAGGCCTAAAGGGCTGCCCAGAACACACGCGATTCAATCTCTCTTGGTGCAGCCCTGCGTCTCTTCTTCCTCCTCTTCTGTGGTGCTTGGCGAAGCCCTGCAGGATAGCCACGCTCCTCCACCACCACCACACCGTTGTGCTGCTGTTGGATGAAGTCTTCCTCAACCTCTCCCTCTCTCCTTGCTGGATCAAGGCGTGGGAGACGTCACCGGTCTGTACGTGTGTTGAACGCGGAGGTGCCGTCCGTTCGGCACTTGGTCATCGGTGATTTGGATCACGACGAGTACGACTCCATCAACCCCATTCACTTGAACGCTTCCTCTTAGCGATCTACAAGGGTATGTAGATGCAACTCTCCTTCCCCTCGTTGCTGGTCTCTCCATAGATAGATCTTGGTGACACGTAGGAAAATTTTGAATTTCTGCTACGTTCCCCAACAACATCGACTTTGGAACCATTTCCCACGTGCATCGTCACCTCGTCCTTGGCTAGTGTTCGCTTAATCCGTAGTCCCTGTTTCAAGTTGCAAATATTAGCAATAGAACTAGTATCAAATACCAAGGCGCTACTGCAAGCTCTAGTAAGGTACACATCAATAACATGTATATCACATATACCTTTGTTCACCTTGCCATCCTTCTTATCCACCAAATACTTGGGGCAGTTCCGCTTCAAGTGACTAGTCTGCTTGCAGTAGAAGCACTCAGTTTTAGGCTTAGGTCCAGACTTGGGTTTCTTCTCCTGAGCAGCAACTTGCTTGCTGTTCTTCTTGAAGTTCCCCTTCTTCTTCCCTTTGCCCTTTTTCTTGAAACTAGTGGTCTTGTTGACCATCAACACTTGATGCTCCTTCTTGATTTCTACCTCCGCAGCCTTTAGCATTGCGAAGAGCTCGGGAATCATCTTATCCATCCCTTGCATGTTATAGTTCATCACGAAGCTCTTGTACCTTGGTGGTAGTGATTGGAGAATTCTGTCAATGACGCTATCGTCTGGAAGATTAACTCCCAGTTGAATCAAGTGATTATTATACCCAGACATCTTGAGTATATGCTCACTGACAGAACTATTCTCCTCCATCTTGCAGCTGTAGAACTTATTGGAGACTTCATATCTCTCATCCGGGCATTTGCTTGAAATATTAACTTCAACTCCTGGAACATCTCATATGCTCCATGACGTTCAAAACGTCATTGAAGTCCCGGTTCTAAGCTGTAAAGCATGGCACACTGAACTATTGAGTAGTCATCAGCTTTGCTCTGCCAGACGTTCATAACATCTGGTGTTGCTCCTGCAGCAGGACTGGCACCCAGCGGTGCTTCCAGGACGTAATTCTTCTGTGCAGCAATGAGGATAATCCTCAAGTTACGGACCCAGTCCATGTAATTGCTACCATCGTCTTTTAACTTTGCTTTCTCAAGGAACGCATTAAAATTCAACGGAACAACAACACGGGCCATCTATATACAATCAACATAGACAAGCAAGATACTATCAGGTACTAAGTTCATGATAAATTGAAGTTCAATTAATCATATTACTTAAGAACTCCCACTTAGAAAGACATCCCACTAATCTTCTAAGTGATCACGTGATCCAAATCAACTAAACCATAACTGATCATCACGTGAAATGGAGTAGTTTTCAATGGTGAACATCACTATGTTGATCATATCTACTATATGATTCACGCTCGACCTTTCGGTCTCAGTGTTCCGAGGCCATATCTGCATATGCTGGGCTCATCAAGTTTAACCTGAGTATTCTGCATGTGCAAAACTGGCTTGCACCCGTTGTAGATGGACGTAGAGCTTATCACACCTGATCATCAAGTGGTGTCTAGGCACGACGAACATTGGCAACGGTGCATACTCAGGGAGAACACTTTTATCTTGAAATTTAGTGAGAGATCATCTTATAATGCTACCATCAATCAAAGCAAGATAAGATGCATAAAAGATAAACATCACATGCAATCAATACAAGTGATATGATATGGCCATCATCATCTTGTGCTTGTGATCTCCATCTCCGAAGCACCTCCATGATCGCCATCGTCACCGGCGCGACACCTTGATCTCAATCGTAGCATCGTTGTCGTCTCGCCAATCTTATGCTTCTACGACTATCGCTACCGCTTAGTGGTAAAGTAAAGCATTACAGGGCAATTGCATTGCATATAATAAAGCGACAACCATATGGCTCCTGCCAGTTGCCGATAACTCGGTTACAAAACATGATCATCTCATACAATAAAATTTAGCATCATGTCTTGACCATATCACATCACAACATGCCCTGCAAAAACAAGTTAGATGTCCTCTACTTTGTTGTTGCAAGTTTTACATGGCTGCTACAGGTTTAGCAAGAACCGTTCTTACCTACGCATCAAAACCACAACGATAGTTTGTCAAGTTGGTGTTGTTTTAACCTTCGCAAGGACCGGGCGTAGCCACACTCGGTTCAACTAAAGTTGGAGAAACCGACACCCGCCAGCCACCTATGTGCAAAGCACATCGGTAGAACCAGTCTTGCGCAAGCGTACGCGTAATGCCGGTCCGGGCTGCTTCATCCAACAATACCGCCGAACCAAAGTATGACATGCTGGTAAGCAGTATGACTTATATCGCCCACAACTCACTTGTGTTCTACTCGTGCATATAACATCAATGCATAAAACCTGGCTCGGATGGCACTGTTAGGGAACGTAGTAATTTCAAAAAAAATCCTACGCACACGCAAGATCATGATCATGCATAGCAACGAGAGGGGAGAGTGTTGTCCAAGTACCCTCATAGACCAAAAGTGGAAGCGTTAGCACAACGCGGTTGATGTAGTCGTATGTCTTCACGATCCGACCGATCAAGTACCGAATGCATGGCACCTCCGAGTTCGGCACATGTTCAGCCCGATGACGTCCCTCGAACTCCGATCAAGCCGAGTGTCGAGGGAGAGTTTCGTCAGCACGACGGCGTGGTGACGATATTGATGTTCTACCGAAGCAGGGCTTCGCCTAAGCACCGCTATAGTATAATCGAGGTGGACTATGGCGGAGGGGGGCACCACACATGGCTAAAAGATCAAACAGATCAATTGTTGTGTCTCTAGGGTGCCCCCCGCCCCCGTATAAAAAGGAGCAAGGGGGTGCGGCCGGCCAAGGGAGAGGGCGCGCCGGGAGGAGTCCTACTCCCACCGGGAGTAGGACTCCCCCCTTTTCCTAGTTGGATTAGGACTTGGGAGGGGAAAGAGTGGAGGAGAAGAAGGAAGGGGGGAGCCGCCCCCCTCTCCTTGTCCTATTCGGACCGGGAGGGTGGGAGGGGCGCGCAGCCCAGCCCTAGCCGCCTCTCCTCTCTTCCACCTAGGCCCACTAAGGCCCATTAAGTTCCCGGTGGGTTCCGGTAACCTCCCAGTACTCCAGTAAAAATCCCGATTTCACCCGGAACACTTCCGATATCGAAACATAGGCTCCCAATATATCAATCTTCATGTCTCGACCATTTCGAGACTCCTTGTCATGTCCGTGATCACATCCTGGACTCCGAACAACCTTCGGTACATCAAAACATATAAACTCATAATATAACTGTCATCAAAACGTTAAGTGTGCGGACCCTACGGGTTCGAGAACTATGTAGACATGACCGAGACACGTCTCCGGTCAATAACCAATAGCGGAACTTGGATGCTCATATTGGCTCCCACATATTCTACATAACAACATAACAACATACGTTGTTCCCTTTGTCATCGGTATGTTACTTGCCCGAGATTCGATCGTCGGTATCTCAATACCTAGTTCAATCTCGTTACCGGCAAGTCTCTTTACTCGTTCCGTAATACATCATCCCACAACTAACTCATTAGTTGCAATGCTTGCATGGCTTAAGTGATGTGCATTACCGAGAGGGCCCAGAGATACCTCTCCGACAATCGGAGTGACAAATCCTAATCTCGAAATACGCCAACCCAACAAGTACCTTCAGAGACACCTGTAGAGCACCTTTATAATCACCCAGTTACGTTGTGATATTTGGTAGCACACAAAGTGTTCCTCCGGTAAACGGGAGTTGCATAATCTCATAGTCATAGGAACATGTATAAGTCATGAAGAAAGCAATAGCAACATACTAAATGATCGGGTGCTAAGCTAACGGAATGGGTCATGTCAATCACATCATTCTCCTAATGATGTGATCCCGTTAATCAAATGACAACCCATGTCAATGGCTAGGAAACATAACCATCTTTGATCAACAAGCTAGTCAAGTAGAGGCATAATACTGACACTCTATTTGTCTATGTATTCACACATGTATTATGTTTCCAGTTAATACAATTCTAGCATGAATAATAAACATTTATCATGATATAAGGAAATAAATAATAACTTTATTATTGCCTCTAGGGCATATTTTCTTCATAAACAGGGCTTAGATTGAAGTGAAGGCAACATGTGGTGCATGTCGAAAGTAATACTAATCCTAAATTGATCAAGTTTGGATTGTACTACTTTCGACATGCACCACATGAAGGAAATATGCCCTAGAGGCAATAATAAAGTTATTATTTATTTCCTTATTTCATGATAAATGTTTATTATTCATGCTAGAATTGTATTAACCGGAAACATAATACATTTGTGAATACATAGACAAACAGAGTGTCACTAGTATGCCTCTACTTGACTAGCTTGTTAATCAAAGATGGTTATGTTTCCTAACCATGGACAAAGAGTTGTTATTTGATTAATGGGATCACATCATTAGTTGAATGATCTGATTGACATGACCCATTATGTTAGCTTAGCACTTGATCGTTTAGTTTGTTGCTATTGCTTTCTTCATGACTTATAAATGGTCCTATGACTATGAGATTATGCAACTCCCGTTTACCGGAGGAACACTTTGTGTGCTACCAAACGTCACAACGTAACTGGGTGATTATAAAGGTGCTCTACAGGTGTCTCCGAAGGTACTTGTTGGGTTGGCGTATTTCGGGACTAGGATTTGTCACTCCGAATGTCGGAGAGGTATCTCTGGGCCCTCTCGGTAATGCACATCACTTAAGCCTTGCAAGCATTGCAACTAATGAGTTAATTGCGGGATGATGTATTACGGAACGAGTAAAGAGACTTGCCGGTAACGAGATTGAACTAGGTATTGGATACCGACGATCGAATCTCGGGCAAATAACATACCGATGACAAAGGGAACAACGTATTTGTTATGCGGTCTGACCGATAAAGATCTTCGTAGAATATATAGGAGCCAATATGGGCATCCAGGTCCCGCTATTGGTTATTGACCGGAGACGTGTCTCGGTCATGTCTACATTGTTCTCGAACCGTAGGGTCCGCACGCTTAAGGTTTCGATGACAGTTATATTATGAGTTTATGAGTTTTGATGTTCCAAAGGAGTTCGGAGTCCCGGATGACATCGGGGACATGACGAGGAGTCTCGAAATGGTCGAGACGTAAAGATCGATATATTGGACGACTATATTCGGACTTCGGAAAGGTTCCGAGTGGTTCGGGTATTTTTCGGAGTGCCGGGGAGTTATGGGAATACGGGGAGAAGTATTGGGCCTTATTGGGCCATACGGGAAAGAGAGAGGGGCTGCCTAGGGCAGGCCGTGCGCGCCCCAAGGCCTAGTCCGAATTGGACTAGGGGGAGGGGCGGCGCCCCCTCCTTTCTTCCCTTCTCCCTTCCCTGTCCTTGTCTCCTACTCCTACTACATGGAAGGACTCCTAGTTGGACTAGGAAAGGGGGAATCCTACTCCCGGTGGGAGTAGGACTCCCCTAGGGCGCACCATAGAGAGGGCCGGTGCTCCCCTCCTCCACTCCTTTATATACGGGGGCAGGCGCCACCCCATAGACACACAAGTTGATCTTCGTGATCATTCCTTAGCCGTGTGCGGTGCCCCCCTGCACCATATTCCACCTCGGTCATATTGTTACAGTGCTTAGGCGAAGCCCTACGACGGTAGAACATAAGGATCGTCACCACGCCGTCGTGCTGTCGGAACTCCTCCCCGACGCTTTGCTGGATCGGAGCCCGGGGATCGTCATCGAGCTGAACGTGTGCCAAGAACTCGGAGGTGCCGGAGTAACGGTGCTTGGATCGGTCGGACCGGGAAGACGTACGACTACTTCCTCTACGTTGCATCAACGCTTCCGCTTCGGTCTACGAGGGTACGTAGACAATACTCTCCCCTCTCGTTGCTATGCATCACCATAATCTTGCTTGTGCGTAGGAAATTTTTTGAAATTACTACGTTCCCCAACAGTGGCATCCGAGCCTAGGTTTTATGGTTTGATGTTATTTGCACGAGTAGAACACAAGTGAGTTGTGGGCGATATAAGTCATACTGCTTACCAGCATGTCATACTTTGGTTCGGCGGTATTGTTGGCTGAAGCGGCTCGGACCGACATTACGCGTATGCTTACGCGAGACTGGTTCTACCGACGTGCTTTGCACACAGGTGGCTGGCGGGTGTCAGTTTCTCCAACTTTAGTTGAACCGAGTGTGGCTACGCCCGGTCCTTGCGAAGGTTAAAACAGCACCAACTTGACAAACTATCATTGTGGTTTTTGATGTGTAGGTAAGAACGGTTCTTGCTAAGCCCGTAGCAGCCACGTAAAACTTTCAACAACAAAGTAGAGGACGTCTAACTTGTTTTTGCAGGGCATGCTATGATGTGATATGGTCAAGATGTGATGAGATATAAGTTGTTGTCTGAGATGATCATGTTTTGTTGAATTTATTGGCAACTGGCAGAAGCCTTACGGTTGTCTCATTATTGCATAAGATGCAAGTGCCAAATAATTGCTTTACTTTATCGCTATGCGATAGCAATAGTTGCAAGAGCAATAGTTGGCGAGACGACCACGTGACGACACATTGATATAGATCAAGATGATGGAGATCATGGTGTCGTGCCGGTGACGATAGAGATCATGACGGTACTTTGGAGATGGAGATCAAAGGCGCAAGATGATCATGGCCATATCATGTCACATATATTGATTGCATGTGATGTTTATCTTTTATGCATCTTATCTTGCTTTGATTAACGGTAGCATTTTAAGATGATCTCTCACTAATTATCAAGAAGTGTTCTCCCTGAGTATGCACCGTTGCCAAAGTTCGTCGTGCCCAGACACCACGTGATGATCGGGTGTGATAAGCTCTACGTCCATCTACAATGGGTGCAAGCCAGTTTTGCACACGCAGAATACTCGGGTTAAACTTGACGAGCCTAGCATATGCAGATATGGCCTCGGAACACGGAGACCGAAAGGTCGAGCGTGAATCATATAGTAGATATGATCAACATAATGATGTTCACCATTGAAAACTACTCCATTTCACGTGATGATCGGTTATGGTTTAGTTGATTTGGATCACGTGATCACTTAGAGGATTAGAGGGATGTCTATCTAAGTGGGAGTTCTTAAGTAATATGATTAATTGAACTTTAATTTATCATGAACTTAGTCCTGGTAGTATTAGCATATCTATGTTGTAGATCAATAGCTCGCATTGTTGCTTTCATATGTTTATTTTGATATGTTCCTAGAGAAAATTGTGTTGAAAGATGTTAGTAGCAATGATGCGGATTGGATCCGTGATCTGAGGTTTATCCTCATTGCTGCACAGAAGAATTATGTCCTTGATGCACCGCTAGGTAACAGACCTATTGCAGGAGCAGATGTAGACGTTATGAACATTTGGCTAGCTCAATATGATGACTACTTGATAGTTTAGTGCACCATGCTTAACAGCTTAGAATCGGGACTTTAAAGACGTTTTGAACGTCATGGACCATATGAGATGTTCCAGGAATTGAAGTTAATATTTCAAGCAAATACCCGAGTTGAGAGATATGAAGTCTCCAACAAGTTCTATAGCTAAAAGATGGAGGAGAATCGCTCAAGCAGTGAGCATGTGCTCAGATTGTCTGGGTACTACAATCGCTTGAATCAAGTGGGAGTTAATCTTCCAGATAAAATAGTGATTGACAGAATTCTCTAGTCACCATCACCAAGTTAGTAGAACTCCGTGATGAACTATAATATGCAAGGGATGACGAAAGTAATTCCCAAGCTCTTCGTGATGCTGAAATCAACGAAGGTAGAAATCAAGAAAAAAAACATCAAGTGTTGATGGTTAACAAGACCACTAGTTTCAAGTAAAGGGCAAAGTAAAGAAGGGGAACTTCAAGATGAACGGCAAGGAAGTTGCTGCTCAAGTGAAGAAGCCCAAGTCTGGTCCTAAGCCTGAGACTGAGTGCTTCTACTGCAAAAGGACTGGTCACTGGAAGTGGAACTACCCCAAGTGATTGGCGGATAAGAAGGATGGCAAAGTGAACATAAGTATATTTGATATACATGTTATTGATGTGTACTTTACTAGTGTTTATAGCAACCCCTCAGTATTTGATACTAGTTCAGTTGCTAAGATTAGTAACTCGAAACGGGAGTTGGAGAATAAACAGAGACTAGTTAAGGGTGAAGTGACGATGAGAGTTGGAAGTGGTTCCAAGATTGATATGATCATCATCGCACTCTCCCTATACTTTCGGGATTAGTGTGGAACCTAAATAAGTGTTATTTGGTGTTGAGCATGAATATGATTTGATCATGTTTATTGCAATACGATTATTCATTTAAGTAAGAGAATAAATTGTTGTTCTGTTTACATGAATAAAACCTTATATGGTTACACACCCAATGAAAATGGTTCGTTGGATCTCGATCATAGTGATACACATATTCATAATATTGAATCCAAAAGATGCAAAGTTAATAATCATAGTGCAACTTATATGTGGCACTGCCGGTTAGGTCATATTGGTGTAAAGCGCATGAAAAAACTCCATGCTGATGGGATTTTGGAATCACTTGATTATGAACCATTTGATGCTTGCGAACCATGCCTCTTGGGCAAGATGACTAAAACGCTATTCTCCGGAACAATGAAGCAAGCAACAGATTTGTTGGAAATCATACATGCTGATGTATGTGGTCCGATGAATATTAAGGCTCGCAACGGGTATCATTATTTTCTGACCTTCACAGATGATTTGAGCAGATATGGGTATATCTACTTGATGAAACACAAGTCTGAAACATTTGAAAATGTTCAAAGAGTTTCAGAGTGAAGTGGAGAATCATCGTAACAAGAAAATAAAAGTTTCTATGATATGATCGTGGAGGAGAATATTTGAGTTACGAGTTTGGTCTTCAATTAAAACAATGTGGAATAGTTTCACAAACTCATGCCACCTGGAACACCACAGCATAATGGTGTGTCTGAACGTCATAACCGTACTTTATTGGATATAGTACAATCTATGATGTTTCTTACCGATTTACCAATATCGTTTTGGGATTATGCATTAAAGATAGTTGCATTCACGTTAAAAAGGGCACCATCTAAGTCCGTTGAGACGACACGATCTGAACGGTGGTTTGGCAAGAAACCAAAGTTGTCGTTTCTTAAAGTTTGGGGTTGCGATGCTTACAAGAAAAAGTTTCATCATGATAAGCTCAAACCCAAATTGGAGAAATGTATCTTCATAGGATACCCAAAGGAGACAGTTGGGTACACCTTCTATCACAGATCCGAAGGCAAGACATTCGTTGCTGAGAATGGATACTTTCTAGAGAAGAAGTTTCTCTCGAAAGAAGTGAGTGGGAGGAAAGTAGAACTTGATAAGGTAATTGTACCTTCTCCCTTATTGGAAAGTAGTTCATCACAGAAATCTGTTTCTGTGACTACTACACCAATTAGTGAGGAAGCTAATGATGATGATCATGTAACTTCAGATCAAGTTACTACCGAATCTCGTAGGTAAACCAGAGTGAAATCCGCACCAGAGTGGTACGGTAATCCTGTTCTGGAAGTTATGTTACTAGACCATGATGAACCTACGAACTATGAGGAAGCGATGATGAGCCCAGATTCCGCAAAATGGCTTGAGGCCATGAAATCTGAGATGGGATCCATGTATGAAAACAAAGTGTGGACTTTGGTTGACTTGCCCAATGATCGGCAAGCCATAGAAAATAAATGGATCTTCAAGAGGAAGACGGACGCTGATAGTAGTGTTACTATCTACAAAGCTAGACTTGTCGAAAAAGGTTTTTGACAAAGTTCAAGGTGTTGACTACGATGAGAGTTTCTCACTCGTATCTATGCTTAAGTCTGTCCGAATCATGTTAGCAATTGCCGCATTTTATGAAATCTGGCAAATGGATAACAAAACTGCAATCCTTAATGGATTTCTTAAAGAAGAGTTGTATATGATGCAACCAGAAGGTTTTGTCAATCCTAAAGGTGTTAACAAAGTATGCAAGCTCCAGCAATCCATCTATGGACTGGTGCAAGCATCTCGGAGTTGGAATATACGCTTTGATAAGTTGATCAAAGCATATAGTTTTATAGAGACTTGCGGTGAAGCCTGTATTTACAAGAAAGTGAGTGGGAGCACTGCAGCATTTCTGATAAGTATATGTGAATGACATATTGTTGATCAGAAATAATGTAGAATTATTCTGCAAAGCATAAAGGAGTGTTTGAAAGGAGTTTTTCAAAGAAAGACCTCGGTGAAGCTGCTTACATATTGAGCATCAAGATCTACAGAGATAGATCAAAACGCTTGATAAGTTTTTTCAATGAGTACATACCTTGACAAGATTTTGAAGTAGTTCAAAATGGAACAGTCAAAGAAAGAGTTCTTGCCTGTGTTACAAGGTGTGAAATTGAGTAAGACTCAAAGCCCGACCACGGCAGAAGATAGAAAGAGAATGAAAGTCATTCCCTATGCCTTAGCCATAGGTTCTATAAAGTATGCCATGCTATGTATCAGATCTATTGTATACCCTACACTGATTTTGGCAAGGGAGTACAATAGTGATCTAGGAGTAGATCACTGGACATCTGTCAAAATTATCCTTAGTGGTATAAGGATATGTTTCTCGATTATGGACGTGAAAAAAAGGTTCGTCGTAAAGGGTTACGTCGATGCAAGTTTTGACACTAATCTAGATGACTCTAAGTCTCAATCTAGATACATATTGAAAGTGGGAGCAATTAGCTAGAGTAGCTCCGAGCAGAGTATTGTTGACATAGAAATTTTCAAAATACATACGGATCTAAATATGGCAGACACGTTGACTAAAATTATCTCACAAGCAAAACATGATCACACCTTAGTACTCTTTCGGTGTTAATCACATAGAGATGTGAACTAGATTACTGACTCTAGTAAACCCTTTGAGTGTTGGTCACATGATAATGTGAACTATGTGCGTTAATCACATGATGATGTGAACTATTGATGTTAAATCACATGGCGATGTGATCTAGATTATTGACTCTAGTGCAAGTGGGAGACTGAAGGAAATATGCCCTAGAGGCAATAATAAAGTTATTATTTATTTCCTTATTTCATGATAAATGTTTATTATTCATGCTAGAATTGTATTAACCAGAAACATAATACATGTGTGAATACATAGACAAACAGAGTGTCACTAGTATGCCTCTACTTGACTAGCTCGTTAATCAAAGATGGTTATGTTTCCTAACCATGGACAAAGAGTTGTTATTTGATTAACGGGATCACATCATTAGTTGAATGATCTGATTGACATGACCCATTATGTTAGCTTAGCACTTGATCGTTTAGTTTGTTGCTATTGCTTTCTTCATGACTTATACATGTTCCTATGACTATGAGATTATGCAACTCCCGTTTACCGAAGGAACACTTTGTGTGCTACCAAACGTCACAACGTAACTGGGTGATTATAAAGGTGCTCTACAGGTGTCTCCGAAGGTACTTGTTGGGTTGGCGTATTTCGGGACTAGGATTTGTCACTCCGAATGTCGGAGAGGTATCTCTGGGCCCTCTCGGTAATGCACATCACTTAAGCCTTGCAAGCATTGCAACTAATGAGTTAGTTGCGGGATGATGTATTACGGAACGAGTAAAGAGACTTGCCGGTAATGAGATTGAACTAGGTATTGGATACCGACGATCGAATCTCGGGCAAGTAACATACCGATGACAAAGGGAACAACGTATGTTGTTATGCTGTCTGACCGATAAAGATCTTCGTAGAATATGTAGGAGCCAATATGGGCATCCAGGTCCCGCTATTGGTTATTGACCGGAGACGTGTCTCGGTCATGTCTACAGTGTTCTCGAACCGTAGGGTCCGCACGCTTAAGGTTTCGATGACAGTTATATTATGAGTTTATGAGTTTTGATGTACCGAAGGAGTTCGGGGTCCTGGATGAGATCGGGGACATGACGAGGAGTCTCGAAATGGTCGAGACATAAAGAACGATATATTGGACGACTATATTCGGACTTCGGAAAGGTTCCGAGTGGTTCGGGTATTTTTCGGAGTACCGTGGAGTTACGGGAATACGGGGAGAAGTATTGGGCCTTATTGGGCCATACGGGAAAGAGAGAGGGGCTGCCTAGGGCAGGCCATGCGCCCCCCAAGGCCTAGTCCGAATTGGACTAGGGGGAGGGGCGGCGCCCCCTCCTTCCTTCCCTTCTCCCTTCCCTTTCCTTGTCTCCTACTCCTACTACATGGAAGGACTCCTAGTTGGACTAGGAAAGGGGGAATCCTACTCCCGGTGGGAGTAGGACTCCCCTAAGGCGCACCATAGAGAGGGCCGGTGCTCCCCTCCTCCACTCCTTTATATACGGGGGCAGGGGGCACCCCATAGACACACAAGTTGATCTTCGTGATCGTTCCTTAGCCGTGTGCGGTGCCCCCCTGCACCATATTCCACCTCGGTCATATTGTTACAGTGCTTAGGCGAAGCCCTGCTACGGTAGAACATAAGGATCGTCACCACGCCGTCGTGCTGACGGAACTCTTCCCCGACGCTTTGCTGGATCGGAGCCTGGGGATCGTCATCGAGCTGAACGTGTGCCAAGAACTCGGAGGTGCCGGAGTAACGGTGCTTGGATCGGTCGGACCGGGAAGACGTACGACTACTTCCTCTACGTTGCGTCAATGCTTCCGCTTCGGTCTACGAGGGTACGTAGACAATACTCTCCCCTCTCGTTGCTATGCATCACCATAATCTTGCATGTGCGTAGGAATTTTTTTTGAAATTACTACGTTCCCCAACAGTGGCATCCGAGCCTAGGTTTTATGGTTTGATGTCATATGCACGAGTAGAACACAAGTGAGTTGTGGGCGATATAAGTCATACTGCTTACCAGCATGTCATACTTTGGTTCGGCGGTATTGTTGGCTGAAGCGGCTCGGACCGACATTACGCGTATGCTTACGCGAGACTGGTTCTGCCGACGTGCTTTGCACACAGGTGGCTGGCGGGTGCCAGTTTCTCCAACTTTAGTTGAACCGAGTGTGGCTACGCCCGGTCCTTGCGAAGGTTAAAACAGCACCAACTTGACAAACTATCATTGTGGTTTTTGATGTGTAGGTAAGAACGGTTCTTGCTAAGCGCGTAGCAGCCACGTAAAACTTGCAACAACAAAGTAGAGGACGTCTAACTTGTTTTTGCAGGGCATGCTATGATGTGATATGGTCAAGATGTGATGAGATATAAGTTGTTGTATGAGATGATCATGTTTTGTTGAATTTATCAGCAACTGGCAGAAGCCTTACGGTTGTCTCATTATTGCATAAGATGCAAGTGCCAAATAATTGCTTTACTTTATCGCTATGCGATAGCAATAGTTGCAAGAGCAATAGTTGGCGAGACGACCACGTGACGACACATTAATATAGATCAAGATGATGGAGATCATGGTGTCGTGCCGGTGACGATAGAGATCATGACGGTACTTTGGAGATGGAGATCAAAGGCGCAAGATGATCATGGCCATATCATGTCACATATATTGATTGCATGTGATGTTTATCTTTTATGCATCTTATCTTGCTTTGATTGACGGTAGCATTTTAAGATGATCTCTCACTAATTATCAAGAAGTGTTCTCCCTGAGTATGCACCGTTGCCAAAGTTCGTCGTGCCCAGACACCACGTGATGATCGGGTGTGATAAGCTCTACGTCCATCTACAATGGGTGCAAGCCAGTTTTGCACACGCAGAATACTCGGGTTAAACTTGACGAGCCTAGCATATGCAGATATGGCCTCAGAACACGGAGACCGAAAGGTCGAGCGTGAATCATATAGTAGATATGATCAACATAATTATGTTCACCATTGAAAACTACTCCATTTCACGTGATGATCGGTTATGGTTTAGTTGATTTGGATCACATGATCACTTAGAGGATTAGAGGGATGTCTATCTAAGTGGGAGTTCTTAAGTAATATGATTAATTGAACTTTAATTTATCATGAACTTAGTCCTGGTAGTATTAGCATATCTATGTTGTAGATCAATAGCTCGCATTGTTGCTTTCATATGTTTATTTTGATATGTTCCTAGAGAAAATTGTGTTGAAAGATGTTAGTAGCAATGATGCGGATTGGATCCGTGATCTGAGGTTTATCCTCATTGCTGCACAGAAGAATTATGTCCTTGATGCACCGCTAGGTAACAGACCTATTGCAGGAGCAGATGTAGACGTTATGAACATTTGGCTAGCTCAATATGATGACTACTTGATAGTTTAGTGCACCATGCTTAACAGCTTAGAATCGGGACTTCAAAGACGTTTTGAACGTCATGGACCATATGAGATGTTCCACGAATTGAAGTTAATATTTCAAGCAAATACCCGAGTTGAGAGATATGAAGTCTCCAACAAGTTCTATAGCTAAAAGATGGAGGAGAATCGCTCAAGCAATGAGCATGTGCTCAGATTGTCTGGGTACTACAATCGCTTGAATCAAGTGGGAGTTAATCTTCCAGATAAAATAGTGATTGACAGAATTCTCTAGTCACCATCACCAAGTTAGTAGAACTCCGTGATGAACTATAATATGCAAGGGATGACGAAAGTAATTCCCAAGCTCTTCGTGATGCTGAAATCAACGAAGGTAGAAATCAAGAAAAAAAACATCAAGTGTTGATGGTTAACAAGACCACTAGTTTCAAGTAAAGGGCAAAGTAAAGAAGGGGAACTTCAAGATGAACGGCAAGGAAGTTGCTGCTCAAGTGAAGAAGCCCAAGTCTGGTCCTAAGCCTGAGACTGAGTGCTTCTACTGCAAAAGGACTGGTCACTGGAAGTGGAACTACCCCAAGTGATTGGCGGATAAGAAGGATGGCAAAGTGAACATAAGTATATTTGATATACATGTTATTGATGTGTACTTTACTAGTGTTTATAGCAACCCCTCAGTATTTGATACTAGTTCAGTTGCTAAGATTAGTAACTCGAAACGGGAGTTGGAGAATAAACAGAGACTAGTTAAGGGTGAAGTGACGATGAGAGTTGGAAGTGGTTCCAAGATTGATATGATCATCATCGCACTCTCCCTATACTTTCGGGATTAGTGTGGAACCTAAATAAGTGTTATTTGGTGTTGAGCATGAATATGATTTGATCATGTTTATTGCAATACGATTATTCATTTAAGTAAGAGAATAAATTGTTGTTCTGTTTACATGAATAAAACCTTATATGGTTACACACCCAATGAAAATGGTTCGTTGGATCTCGATCATAGTGATACACATATTCATAATATTGAATCCAAAAGATGCAAAGTTAATAATCATAGTGCAACTTATATGTGGCACTGCCGGTTAGGTCATATTGGTGTAAAGCGCATGAAAAAACTCCATGCTGATGGGATTTTGGAATCACTTGATTATGAATCATTTGATGCTTGCGAACCATGCCTCTTGGGCAAGATGACTAAAACGCTATTCTCCGGAACAATGAAGCAAGCAACAGATTTGTTGGAAATCATACATACTGATGTATGTGGTCCGATGAATATTAAGGCTCGCAACGGGTATCATTATTTTCTGACCTTCACAGATGATTTGAGCAGATATGGGTATATCTACTTGATGAAACACAAGTCTGAAACATTTGAAAATGTTCAAAGAGTTTCAGAGTGAAGTGGAGAATCATCGTAACAAGAAAATAAAAGTTTCTATGATATGATCGTGGAGGAGAATATTTGAGTTACGAGTTTGGTCTTCAATTAAAACAATGTGGAATAGTTTCACAAACTCATGCCACCTGGAACACCACAGCATAATGGTGTGTCTGAACGTCATAACCGTACTTTATTGGATATAGTACAATCTATGATGTTTCTTACCGATTTACCAATATCGTTTTGGGATTATGCATTAAAGATAGTTGCATTCACGTTAAAAAGGGCACCATCTAAGTCCGTTGAGACGACACAATCTGAACGGTGGTTTGGCAAGAAACCAAAGTTGTCATTTCTTAAAGTTTGGGGTTGCGATGCTTACAAGAAAAAGTTTCATCATGATAAGCTCAAACCCAAATTGGAGAAATGTATCTTCATAGGATACCCAAAGGAGACAGTTGGGTACACCTTCTATCACAGATCCGAAGGCAAGACATTCGTTGCTGAGAATGGATACTTTCTAGAGAAGAAGTTTCTCTCGGAAGAAGTGAGTGGGAGGAAAGTAGAACTTGATAAGGTAATTGTACCTTCTCCCTTATTGTAAAGTAGTTCATCACAGAAATCTGTTTCTGTGACTACTACACCAATTAGTGAGGAAGCTAATGATGATGATCATGTAACTTCAGATCAAGTTACTACCGAATCTCGTAGGTAAACCAGAGTGAAAT
The DNA here is from genome assembly GCA_034509565.1 of Triticum monococcum. Taxonomy (NCBI): domain Eukaryota; kingdom Viridiplantae; phylum Streptophyta; class Magnoliopsida; order Poales; family Poaceae; genus Triticum; species Triticum monococcum. Next base: position 195,191,827 of record CM067842.1, on the reverse strand, counting down.
CCGCACCAGAGTGGTACGGTAATCCTGTTCTGGAAGTTATGTTACTAGACCATGACGAACCTACGAACTATGAGGAAGCGATGATGAGCCCAGATTCCGCAAAATGGCTTGAGGCCATGAAATCTGAGATGGGATCCATGTATGAAAACAAAGTGTGGACTTTGGTTGACTTGCCCAATGATCGGCAAGCCATAGAAAATAAATGGATCTTCAAGAGGAAGACGGACGCTGATAGTAGTGTTACTATCTACAAAGCTAGACTTGTCGAAAAAGGTTTTTGACAAAGTTCAAGGTGTTGACTACGATGAGAGTTTCTCACTCGTATCTATGCTTAAGTCTGTCCGAATCATGTTAGCAATTGCCGCATTTTATGAAATCTGGCAAATGGATAACAAAACTGCAATCCTTAATGGATTTCTTAAAGAAGAGTTGTATATGATGCAACCAGAAGGTTTTGTCAATCCTAAAGGTGTTAACAAAGTATGCAAGCTCCAGCAATCCATCTATGGACTGGTGCAAGCATCTCGGAGTTGGAATATACGCTTTGATAAGTTGATCAAAGCATATAGTTTTATAGAGACTTGCGGTGAAGCCTGTATTTACAAGAAAGTGAGTGGGAGCACTGCAGCATTTCTGATAAGTATATGTGAATGACATATTGTTGATCAGAAATAATGTAGAATTATTCTGCAAAGCATAAAGGAGTGTTTGAAAGGAGTTTTTCAAAGAAAGACCTCGGTGAAGCTGCTTACATATTGAGCATCAAGATCTATAGAGATAGATCAAAACGCTTGATAAGTTTTTTCAATGAGTACATACCTTGACAAGATTTTGAAGTAGTTCAAAATGGAACAGTCAAAGAAAGAGTTCTTGCCTGTGTTACAAGGTGTGAAATTGAGTAAGACTCAAAGCCCGACCACGGCAGAAGATAGAAAGAGAATGAAAGTCATTCCCTATGCCTTAGCCATAGGTTCTATAAAGTATGCCATGCTATGTACCAGATCTATTGTATACCCTACACTGATTTTGGCAAGGGAGTACAATAGTGATCTAGGAGTAGATCACTGGACATCGGTCAAAATTATCCTTAGTGGTATAAGGATATGTTTCTCGATTATGGACGTGACAAAAAGGTTCGTCGTAAAGGGTTATGTCGATGCAAGTTTTGACACTAATCTAGATGACTCTAAGTCTCAATCTAGATACATATTGAAAGTGGGATTAATTAGCTAGAGTAGCTCCGAGCAGAGTATTGTTGACATAGAAATTTTCAAAATACATACGGTCTAAATATGGCAGACCCGTTGACTAAAATTATCTCACAAGCAAAACATGATCACACCTTAGTACTCTTTCGGTGTTAATCACATAGAGATGTGAACTAGATTACTGACTCTAGTAAACCCTTTGAGTGTTGGTCACATGATAATGTGAACTATGGGCGTTAATCACATGATGATGTAAACTATTGATGTTAAATCACATGGCGATGTGATCTAGATTATTGACTCTAGTGCAAGTGGGAGACTGAAGGAAATATGCCCTAGAGGCAATAATAAAGTTATTATTTATTTCCTTATTTCATGATAAATGTTTATTATTCATGCTAGAATTGTATTAACCGGAAACATAATACATGTGTGAATACATAGACAAACAGAGTGTCACTAGTATGCCTCTACTTGACTAGCTCGTTAATCAAAGATGGTTATGTTTCCTAACCATGGACAAAGAGTTGTTATTTGATTTAACAGGATCACATCATTAGTTGAATGATCTGATTGACATGACCCATTCTGTTAGCTTAGCACTTGATCGTTTAGTTTGTTGCTATTGCTTTCTTCATGACTTATACATGTTCCTATGACTATGAGATTATGCAACTCCCGTTTACCGGAGGAACACTTTGTGTGCTACCAAACGTCACAACGTAACTGGGTGATTATAAAGGTTATATTGGACGAGGAGTCTCGGATGAGATCGGGGACATGACGAGGAGTCTCGAAATGGTCGAGACGTAAAGATCGATATATTGGACGACTATATTCGGACTTCGGAAAGGTTCCGAGTGGTTCGGGTATTTTTCGGAGTACCGGGGAGTTACGGGAATACGGGGAGAAGTATTGGGCCTTATTGGGCCATACGGAAAAGAGAGAGGGGCTGCCTAGGGAAGGCCGTGCGCCCCCCAAGGCCTAGTCCGAATTGGACTAGGGGGAGGGGCGGCGCCCCCTCCTTCCTTCCCTTCTCCCTTCCCTTTCCTTGTCTCCTACTCCTACTACATGGAAGGACTCCTAGTTGGACTAGGAAAGGGGGAATCCTACTCCCGGTGGGAGTAGGACTCCCCTAGGGCGCACCATAGAGAGGGCCGGCGCTCCCCTCCTCCACTCCTTTATATACGGGGGCAGGGGGCACCCCATAGACACACAAGTTGATCTTCGTGATCGTTCCTTAGCCGTGTGCGGTGCCCCCCTGCACCATATTCCACCTCGGTCATATTGTTACAGTGCATAGGCGAAGCCCTGCGACGGTAGAACATAACGATCGCCACCACGCCGTCGTGCTGACGGAACTCCTCCCCGATGCTTTGCTGGATCGGAGCCCGGGGATCGTCATCGAGCTGAACGTGTGCCAAGAACTCGGAGGTGCCGGAGTAACGGTGCTTGTATCGGTCGGACCGGGAAGACGTACGACTACTTCCTCTATGTTGCGTCAACGCTTCCGCTTCGGTCTACGAGGGTACGTAGACAATACTCTCCCCTCTCGTTGCTATGCATCACCATAATCTTGCGTGTGCGTAGGAATTTTTTTGAAATTACTACGTTCCCCAACACCACATGCATGTTGCCTTCACTTCAATCCAACCCATGTTCATTTCAACCACTAATATATAATAACTTCATGCTCGCATGATGCATCATCATAATAACAAGTCCTACTAATCATCATCATACAACTTCTACTCGTTATTAATAACAAGTCATATGATCATCATGCTCATAGTCATCGAACAAACCCTACTTAATTGTTCTTAGCACATGATCATCAGTATTAGGTAGGACCTAAATACTATCTTTAAGGTAAAATAGCATAAAACAATATAGAGCCTGAGTGTCCATTATGGAGAATGGAGATCATCCTGTCTCCAATTCTTGCGCTTCGCTTCCTTTTGCTTCCAAGAACCTCCTTACGACTGTCCATACATTTTTTTCCATTCTTTGATTAGCATGTCTCCACTTTTTTTAGAAATCCGGTATGGACAGTTGAGATACGTAGGATGACCTGGATGTATGTTCCAAACATCAAGGCTACCACTCTGATACATCAAATGAGGCACACAATCCGTCGGGATTCTCTGTTGAAAAACATAGTAATAACTTCATAGTTAGCAATGATGTACTAGTTTTAGAAGTATGCAAAAGTTGCACGGATGTCGTAATAGTAAAAAATCTTACCAGGCTATCTCCATGGTAGTTACCGTGGTTCAACACGTGCACTAGTGGCACGTATTGACCATAATGTTGAGGAGTTTGATTGTAAATATTGTAATTCTCAAGCTCGGTATAAAATGTGATCAAATGATTTTTCTCCTGATAAGTTAATTCGGAGCCATCGGTGTAGTGCGTTTTGTCTACCATCTTCCGCACATTCTTTGAAGAATGAAAATAAGCTGTTAATGGAAATAAGCTGTCAACTACTTTGAAATAAACAATATAAATTAGTTAATAACTATGTTTGAGAAACTCACATAGCGGTAGAATTGGAGGCGTATCAACAAGGACCCATGTCCATATTGTCTTGCTCGATTTCAGGATCACCAAGATCCATGGTGACAAGCATATCCTCATGAAAACCATACGTCTTGCAAAGTGCTTCCCATTTTTTGCAACCAAAATGGGTTACGCTCTCAGAATTGTACAGTTTTACTTCGAAATCCATATCATGATGGGTCCTCAGGTGAATTTTCTTTGTTTCCATACTTTCATGGTCTTCAAAACCTATCCTCTCCAAGACATAGCATCTTGCATGCCATGGGATAAGCTAGTCAAAATGTAAAAGATGAAAGTTACACGTTGAAATAGTTGAAGTCGTGCTTAATTACGAAAAAAACACTTGTCGTCGTTGCGTACCGTTTCAACATCAAAGGTCTCCTCGAGCTTAATGCTGAAGCACCGGTCTTCATCTAGGTGAGGCATGTCGCACAGACCTCGATCGTCGTGGCACCAGTCGCATTCCCCCGGGAGACTTTCGTCGTCCGAGTACGACATTTCCTATGTTCATAATTAAAATATTAAACTTGTACAACTAAATATATGTACTAAAAACCTAAATTAGATCATTATTATTCATCATGGGTTGACTATCGGTCTGTCGAGTCTTTTCTTGAAAACTCTCAGCTCATGTGGTGTACATATTCGACCGTCGGTGATGGTAGCTCCTCCTTTCATTCCTGAGTGCATTACACCAAATTTTCTAGCACACGGGAATGAAGGAGAAGCTACCCCAACGACAACAGTCGGGATTCTTCGTCCTCTCGTATTTGGTGGAGACTCTCCCTCACTGATTCCTCTCTGACATTTGCGACCGTCGGTGATGGTAGGTCCTCCTTTCGTTCCCGAGTGCATTACACCAAATTGGCTAGCACACGGGAACGAAGGAGAAGCTACCCCCACGACAATAGTCGAGATTCTTCGTCCTCTCATATATGGTGGAGACTCGACAGACTTAAAGTCAACCCTAAATATCGTTTAATTATCTTTCTAAAAAAGGACATATCGAGCGCCTGAAATTTGCCGGAACGGAAATATACATGTTTTTATCTACATCATACGAGCATTCAAACTTTATGGCCATTACATTTCAATGGTTGAAAATATGAGCAAAAACATTTCAAAATATCTTATAGGACTCATATTGACATGGAGATTTGGCTGCTCTCACCTTGAGGTCGGAGGGGGGTTGGTGACGGGGACGACGGTGGGGATGATGGAGGGGGCTCCTAGATTTCTGCAAAAAACAAAAACCCTATAAGCTATCAACTAATCAAATGCATACGCCTTGCATAGTGCTCTCCAATTTTAGCATTCAAAGTAGGAGTAGTTTTCCAATTTGAGCATTCAATAAGCAAAACCAAATCGTAAAATAAAGTAGTATTCAAATTAGTATGCATTCAATTATAAGTAAAACTACATCATCTCTTGCGTTCGCACATCGTCGAATATTATCACTAATACACCTCGAATACTATCATACATATAGCATTGCTAATACAGCTAGAACCGTAGCGCCCGACGGATATCGGCGCGGGCGGTGGACACCCAAAGAGAAGGAACCATCACAGGATCATAGCTCCAATGAGATCCCTGAAGAACCTGCCAGGTATTGTCGAACCTGCCCTCCAACGCAACCATGTAGCGACGGACGTGCTCGTCCTCCTCGCTGACACGGTGACGTACCACCTCTATGGTGTCCGGAAGCCTCGGCATTGTCACTAGCCCACGCGACCGCCACCAAACAAGGATCGGGTCAACGACGGGCTGGCTCCTCACCAACCTACGCCCCTGGAAGGTAGCACCTCCCAATACCAGCCCGGCGGAGCCCAGTCCCGGACATGGCCCCTTTGATCAAGCCGGCCTCCTCCGCCGAGTCGACGACAAGGATGCGGGATAGGCATCGTCGACGTCGATGCGGAAATAATTGCTTGAACTAAAAAAACTAGTTCTATTAATTTTCTTGCTAAAAATAAACTACTTCTATAGTAAAATAAAGTAGTTTTATTAAATCAACTAGTTCAACTACTAAGCACTTACTATAAATAAAATAAAGTAGTACTTACTAAAAATAAACTACTTCTATATATAGTAAAATAAAGTAGTTTTATTAAATCAACTAGTTCAACTACTAAGCACTTTCTATAAATAAAATAAAGTAGTACTTACTAAAAATAAACTAGTTTAACTAGTTCTATTATTTATTGACCCCCCCTCATGTCGAAGTTATCGGGAAGGGGGTATATCGACAACGACATACCCGGAAAAATAAGAAGAGGAAGAAGAAAAAAAGGAGAAGAAGAAAGGAATAGAGGAGAAAATCGAAGAAAAAAAAGAAGAAGAAAAAAGAGGAGAAGAAAAAATAGAATAATATATTATTCTATTTCTTCTTCTTCTTCTCCTCTATTCCTTCTTCTTCTCCTCTTTTTCTTCTTATTTTTCATCTTCTTATTTATTTCTCCTCTTCTTCTTCTTCTTCTTCCTCTTCTTCTTCTTCCTCTTCTTCTTCTTCTTCTTCTTCTTCTTCTTCTTCTTCTTCTTCTTCTTCTTCTTCTTCTTCTTCTTCTTCTTCTTCTTCTTCTTCTTCTTCTTCTTCTTCTTCTTCTTCTCCTCTATTCCTTCTTCTTCTCCTCTTTTTCTTCTTATTTTCATCTTCTTATTTATTTCTCCTCTTCTTCTTCTTCTTCTTCTTCTTCCTCTTCTTCCTCTTCCTCTTCTTCTTCTTCTTCTTCTTCTTCTTCTTCTTCTTCTTCTTCTTCTTCTTCTTCTTCTTCTTCTTCTTCTTCTTCTTCTTCTTCTTCTTCTTCCTCTTCTTCCTCTTCCTCTTCTTCCTCTTCCGCTTCTCTTCTTCCTCTTCCGCTTCTTCCTCTTCCTTCTTCTTCTTCTTCTTCTTCTTCTTCTTCTTCTTCTTCTTCTTCTTCTTCTTCTTCTTCTTCTTCTTCTTCTTCTTCTTCTTCTTCTTCTTCTTCTTCTTCTTCTTCTTCTCCTTCTTCTCCTTCTTCTTCTTCTTCTTCTTCTATCGGGGAACCTCCTAAAATCCTCGATGCTAGTTATGTGAAATATATTATGTACTACTTTAATAATCCTGAGAAAACCCCATTCAATTATGTAATGGGAGTAACGTTGGATCAACGTGAATACTTTAGGGATTATCGCTTAGCACAAAAGGGAAACTATTATGGGATCAAATTCATATATTGAAGTGTTATGCTTGGCAACTATGCGTGGAATATGATTATACTTGTTGCTCTATGATGGATTCTCCACACCTACCCTTCTCATGCAAATTTAATGATAATAAAACCTTAGCTTCTTATGCTAATGGTATATATGATTACTATGATGTGGAACAAATAGAAGAATTTGTTGCTTTTATGGGTGCTTATGAAATTGAATCTTTGTGTAAAGAGTTTGAAGATTTTGATGATGCTGTTTATAGATCTGAAAGTTTAGCTATCCTCAAGTATTGCTATGAGAATTTGTCAGGACCGGGTTTTCGGGGTATTAATTTCCCAAAAGCGGCCCTTGTGCTCACCAGCCCCAGGATTACCGTTAGCTGATGAGGCACCAACTTGTTACAGAAACTCCAAGCAGAATACAGGATATGTAGTACAAGACCATTCTGGCCTATAAGTACAACAATTGGTTTTCGAGTGGCTGAAGGCGGAAGCGGTTTGCGGGTCACCAGCGTCTATGGAACTCCATTTCCCACAGGAACAGCTGACCAGGATAACTCCTATCTTCGTGAGGCTGCTATCTCCATTGCGTAAGTTCCGGGGCTGTCATCGCAACGAACCTTCCCACGTAAGATATCTGGCCAAGACAATAGCCAGGGACAAGCCAGTGAGTACTTTCAATGTACTCGCAAACATTATGAACACATGTATAACATGCCCTAAAATATTCTATGATCACAACGTCAGTCTCAAAAATAGAATCCATGATGCACACAAGCAAGTTATTCACAATACACAAGAGTAATGCAATTAGAGAGTAGGAATAGAATGCCTCAATCGGGCGTCCGAGCGACACCACCGAAAGGGCTTATCTATAAAAGGAATAACAAGCCTGCCATAGTCGGGCGTCTGTGCGACACCACATAAAGGGCTTATAATTAATTGAAATAACAAGCATGCCACAGTCGGGCGTCTGAGCGACACCACATAAAGGGCTTATATATGAAAGGAATAACAAGCATGCCACAGTCGGGCGTCTATGCGACACCACATAAAGGGCTTATAAGTAAATGAAATAACAAACATGCCACAGTCGGGCGTCTGAGCGACGCCACATAAAGGGCTTATATATAAAAATAATCACAGTGAATATCCAGGAGGTAGAACCGTCCCAGGGATACTCAATAATTCAAATAACATAAATAATCATAATCATCATACGTCAGAAGTCATGATCAATGTTCTGGTTTAGTAGTTTTTCCTACGAAGACCGACACTTGACCCATCCGAGACTGTAGTCCTTAACCATGGATACGGCTATTCGAATAGGTTTAATCTCTGCAGAGGGTGTACTCTTTACCCACGAGTAACGGATTTCTTTAGTCCATCGGAACTAATTCCGTCTACGGTCTTTTAGTCGAAAACACGCCTAACTTGCACACACCAGCTTAACTTTACTCGTGTCTGGAATCACCCACGACACCTGTTAAGCAAAACTCTAAGTGGGGAGGCTACAACCTCGCGTAGCATGGGATCAAATTTCTATCGCGCGCTCTAAGGGGTGCCCCCCTCTCGATCCCAACTGGAAAAACCCATGCCCCCGGACCAGGTGGCATGCCTACCGGATGCAACCGGTATCTTCCACCATGGCCTCTCTATACGGTGTGTGCTAAGACAAGGGTTGACACTTACTGAACCGTACCCTACCTACGGCAGGTACATGTGGCAGCACAAAAACAAGTATAGGGGTTACTGGAACAAGACTCGATCTACGGCCGACTCAGGAGGCTTAAGTATTTCCTGCATGATTAGTATAACAGATATGTTTCAATCCAACAGACAGTATCACTACTCATCACACCTCATCTTGCCATACCGGACACAACCGTCTCGATGGGGAACCAGAGATAAGCATCGTCTCTACCCAAGACAGAGACTTTCTCGGCTTCCTCCCGGTAGGCATAAAAGGCATGTGAAAATGATTACTATCGCAAACATATCAAGCTCCAATATCACGAGATCATTAGTATGCAAGTATGATCATATCCTCACAAACAAATAATGGATACTCCGTGTCATGATGGTGTTGCAACCAAGTCAAAACACACACGGCAATATTATGCCAGGGTTCAGAATGCTTGCCTTCAAGGTGTGGAGAGGTGAGGTGCTCTCCAAAACTTTTGAAAGTTTTTTGCTCTCTCCAAAAATCCTATTTAAGAAAATTTGAAATCAACACATACTTTCAAAATAGTACAAAAAAGTTGCTTGGAATTTTTTTGAAATAAATATGAAAATAAACTAGACAATATTTGGGAAACAACAGAAAAGAATCAAGTCATTTGGACTTATATTTCAAAAGTTATAGCTAGTCAAAGTTTTGGTCAAATTATGTTTTTAAATAAAACAGAAAAAGAAAACGTTTCAGATAAGAATACGCTTCCGGGGCAGAGGAGACGTACTTTTGAAGTTTACGCCTTCACTTAAAACACGTGGAGGCGGGGCTGGGTCACTGACAGTGGGTCCAGGGGGCCCACTGGTCAGGTTTGACCAGTCGACTCTCCCTCCTTTCCATCTGCCCAAGCGGGTGCGGGGTTCCGGTGATCGTCGCCGGCGAATGGAGGCTCCTCGAGGGCATCCGAGGCCAGGGATGGATCCGCCACTCCTAGGCGGTCCTCCCGGTGGTCGACTGGCCGGCGGGGGCGGAGGGAGTCGCCAGCGGCGAGCGCCACGGCGGAGGGAGCTTCGGGCATGATTAGGGATTTGGGCTATGGTGGGTTTTGATCGCGTTCGAGGGGTCGGGCAGCTCCGCGAGGTCGAGGGGAAGGTGACAGTGGCGCTGGATGGGCGGGGGAGGTCCTGTTGGCGCCGGAGTGATCGAGACAGTGGCGGCGGCTATGGTTGCCGGAGGAGAAGAAGGCGACCACTTCCCGTCGATCACTTGCTATGGGGGGCTCTAGAGAGGTGGGGAAGGCTGCTTGAGGGACTGGACGCGCTCGGGGGCTTCTTAAATAGGTGGGCATTGGCGGTTCTGCGGCGGCCAGGAATAAGATCGCCGGCTGACCGCTTCTGTAGCGGGCAGGGCGACATGGCGGCGACAAGCGCTAGCGGACGGCCTTGCGGATGAGGTCGGGCTGTTCCACGAGCGAGCTGGCGCGCTGGTGTGGTTCGGGCGGCGCCGTCCACGGCAGAGCCCTACTGCGGCCGTCGGCGGCTAGCATCGATGGCGCTATGGGGCGCCAGGAGGAGGCGTCCAGGCGGCTCTGCGATGAGGGAGGAGTCGGGGCGCTGGCTGCGAGTGGGGAGAGGCCAGAGTGAGCGCGGGGAGGCGGCCGTGCAACGCGGCGGCTCGGGCGCCCGCACGTGCAAAACTCGCGCTATGGGCGCGCCCAGAGCATGCACGCAACGTGCTCGACAAAATGCCAGGGCATTCTAGAGTGCTTGAGCGAGGCTGGCAAATAACAGGACTATGTTAGAGTTAGTAAGGAGATCAATGGACATGGTGGTTAGGTAAGGTGATCAAGTTTACAAGGTAAACTTAAAATCATGCCAAATCTGTGCATGAACTCAAGGTGTTTGACAGAATGCCATGTGCATCTAGGCAACTCTTGGGGTGGCCACACTTTCCAGATTGGGGTCTCTTTGGGTGAATCAGAGGGTGGTGAGGTTAGTTTGCCAAAAGTAAAAACTTGTTAGTGCAAGTTTGTGAGAAAACTGATTTTTGGACAGAAAGTGAAAGGCACTGTTGCATGCACTTAAGATCTTCCAATGGGTCTACTCTTCTGGACTTAAGGGTTTTGCAAGATGGGCTATAAGTAGGAAAAAGCTCAAAGACATTAGAGCAACATATATTAGGGTTGCAGTAGAAACAACCAAACTGGACCAAAAAGTAAAAGAGGTTGATTCACTCAAATTTTACAAAGAACACCACTGGGTTTTTGCATAAAGTTGAATTACAAACCACTACTAACATCCCACAATTTTGATGGAGGTTTTAAAGAAATATTTAAATAGGTTGCAGTGCAAAATTGCTCTCTGGACCAGATTTCAAAACTTGGTGTAGAGCCCAAAATATCCAAAGAATGAAATATATTATTGCATAAAAGTGATTTAAAAACATCACATGACATCTCCAAATTTTTGTTGGAATTTTAGATGAATTTATAAAAGGGTTGCAGTGCAAATGGGGCCCTAAAACCAAAGAAAACTCACTTTAAGGAATAAAGCTCAGAGAGAAAAAATTATGCAATTAAATCCACTTTTAAAAGAAATGTTTTTGTTGAGGGGGAAAACAAGTCCAATAATATATTTGGGAGTTTTCACCTGGGGTAAAAACTCCATAAAAAATCCAAGAAAGAATGGTACTTAAATCAAAGAAAAACTAGAAAAAGAAAAGTTTTAATTTCCTACCAAGATTTTAATTAATAAAACAAGGTCAAAATTTTGGGGTGTCACAGAATTATAAATACAATTACGAAATTAATGCACTTATTAAGAAAGTCTCCGCTGTCCAAGAAGAGACTAATATTTTGCAGGAGTCTATGGAAGAAGAAATTGATGAAACTGTGAGCTCATTGGATGAAAAAGATGAGGAGGAGAGCGAAGAACAAAAGGAGGAAGAGCGGATTAGCTACCTGTGCCCACCTTCTAATGAGAGTAACTCTTCAACTCATACAGTGTTTAATTCCCCTTCGTGCTTACCGAAGGATGATTGCTATGTTGATTGTTATGATCCCGTTGATTCTTTTGAAATATCCCTTTTTGACGATGCTTGCTATGCTTGTGGCCAAGATGCCAATATGAATTATGCTTATGGAGATGAACTTGCTATAGTTCCTTATGTTAAACATGAAATTGTTGCTATTGCACCCACACATGATAGTCCTATTATCTTTTTGAATTCTCCAAACTACACTATATCGGAGAAGTTTGCACTTATTAAGGATTACATTGATGGGTTGCCTCTTACCATTGCACATGATGATTTTGATAGATATAATATGCATGTGCTTGCTGCTCCTACTTGCAATTATTATGAGAGAGGAACTATATCTCCACCTCTCTATGTTTCCAACACGATAAAATTGCAAGATACTGTTTATACTATGCATTAGCCTTACTAAGTGTGCATGAATTGTTCTTTTATGACATGCCAATGCATAGGAAGAGAGTTAGACTTCGTCATTACATGATATATGTTGCTTTGTACTCACTACTAAATTACAAATCATTGTTAATTAAAATTGGCTTTGATATACCTTGGGATCCGGGTGGATTCACTACTTGAGCAGTATATGCCTAGCTTAATGGCTTTAAAGAAAGCGCTGCCAGGGAGACAAACCGGAAGTTTTTGAGAGTCATTTATTTCTGTTGAGTGCTTTCATATAGTTTAAAAACAACAAAAATAAAGAGGGGAACCCAAAACTTTTTCAAAAAGAAAAGTGAAAGTGAGAGAGACGAGCATTGTGAAAATGGGGGACGTCCTTGAACGTTGTTCATGCCCATGGGAACTTTGTGAATCTTAATTATAGAAACTTTTCAATAAAAATAATTATCCCCTTGTACAATTCCATTCTATTATAAAAATAATGTGCCAAGGTTTGCCTTTAGGATGTTTACAATGCTTGTTGGTTTGTGTGGTGCAGGACAGAAACTTTGGCTGTAGTGCATGATTTTTATTTTTTTACTGGAACGTCAAATGGTTCTGATTCTTTTTGCACTGTCTTTCTGTACAAATTGTTTATTTTTCCTAATTGTTGCAGAATTTTTCAAGTATCAGAAGTATGGTGAATGTTCAGATTACTGTACAGACTGTTATGTTTTAGACAGATTCTGTTTTTGATGCATAGTTTGCTTGTTTTGATGAAACTATCGATTTATATCAGTGGATTAAGCCATGAAAAAGTTATATTACAGTAGACACAATGCAAAAATAAAATATGAATTGTTTTGCAATACTTAGCACAAAATATGACTATGTGAATGCCTCTGGCGGTGTACCGGGATATGCAATGAATCAAGCGTGACATGTATGAAAAACAATTATGAATGGTGGCTTTGCCACAAATACGATGTCAACTACATGATCATGCTAGCAATATGACAGTGATGGAGCGTGTCATAATAAACGGAACGGTGGAAAGTTGCATGGCAATATATCTCGGAATAGCTATGGAAATGCCATAATAGATAGGTATGGTGGCTGTTTTGAGGAAGGTATATGGTGGGTGTATGATACCGGCAAAAAGTGCACGGTATTAGAGAGGCTAGCAATGGTGGAAGGATGGAAAAAATGTGTATAATCCATGGACTGAACATTAGTCATAAAGAACTCATATACTTATTGCAAAAATCTAGAAGTTATCAAAGCAAAGTATTACGCGCATGCTCCTAGGGGGATAGATTGGTAGGAAAAGACCATCGCTCGTCCCCGACCGCCACTCATAAGGAAGACAATCAATAAATAAATCATGCTCCGACTTCATCACATAACGGTTCACCATACGTGCATGTTACGGGAATCACAAACTTTAACACAAATATTTCTCAAATTCACAACTACTCAACTAGCATGACTATCACCATCTTCATATCTCAAAACAATTATCAAGCATCAAACTTTTCTTAGTATTCAACACACTCAAAAGAAAGTTTTACAAATCTTGAATACCAAGCATATTATTATTATTAAGCAAATTACCATGCTATTTAAGACTCTCAAAATAATCTAAGTGAAGCATGAGAGATCAACAGTTTCTATAAAACAAATCCACCACCGTGCTCTAAATGATATAAGTAAAGCACTAGAGCAAAACTATAAAGCTCAAAAGATATAAGTGAAGCACATAGAGTATTCTATCAAATTCCAATTCATGTATGGCTCTCTCAAAAGGTGTGTACAGCAAGGGTGATTGTGGTAAACTAAAAAGGAAAGACTCAAATCATACAAGACGCTCCAAGCAAAACACATATCATGTGGTGAATAAAAATATAGCTCCAAGTAAAGTTACCGATGGAAGTAGACGAAAGAGGGGATGCCTCGGAAGGCATCCCCAAGCTTTGACTTTTTGGTGTCCTTAGATTATCTTGGGGGTGCCATGGGCATCCCCAATCTTAGGCTCTTGCCACTCTTTGTTCCATAATCCATCAAAAGATTTCACCCAAAACTTGAAAACTTCACAACACAAAACTCAACAGAAATCTCGTGAGCTCCGTTAGCGAAAGAAAACAAAAGATCACTTCAAGGTACTGTAATGAACTCATTATTTATTTATATTGGTGTTAAACCTACTGTCTTCCAACTTATCTATTGTTTATAAACTATTTTACTAGCTATAGACTCATCAAAATAAGCAAACAACACACGAAAAACAGAATCTGTCAAAAATAGAACAGTCTGTAGTAATCTGTAACTAACGCAAACTTCTGGAACTCCAAAACATCAGCCAATATAGGAAGACCTAGGCAATTTGTTTATTGATCAGCAGCAATTGGAATCACTATTTTATCATGTTCTCGTGATTTTTAACAATTGTTTTCGTGAATAGAAAGTTTCTGGAAATTACAGCAAGATCAAATAACTATCATCCAAGAAGATCCTATAGGTTTAACTTGGCACAAACACTAATTAAAACATAAACCACATCTAAACAGAAGGTAGATGGTTTATTTATTCCTAAACAGAAGAAAAAGCAAAAAAAACTAAAAATAAAATTGGGTTGCCTCCCAACAAGCGCTATCATTTAACGCCCTTAGCTAGGCATAAAAGCAAGGATAGATCAAGGTATTGCCATCTTTGGTAGGCAATCCATAAGTGGCTCTCATAATAGATTCATATGGTAATTTTATTTTCTTCCTAGGGAAGTGTTCCATGCCTTTCCTTAATGGAAATTGGAATCTAATATTCCCTTCCTTCATATCAATAATTGCACCAATCGTTCTAAGGAAAGGTCTACGAAGAATAATAGGACAAGAAGGATTGCAATGTATATCAAGAACAATAAAATCTATGGGCACATAATTCCTATTTGCAACAATAAGAACATCATTAATTCTTCCCATAGGTTTCTTAATAGTGGAATCCGCAAGGTGCAAGTTTAGAGAGCAATCATCAAAATCACGGAAATCTAGCAAATCGCACAAAGTTTTGGTAATAGTGGAAACACTAGCACCCAAATCACATAAAACATAAAATTCATGATCCTTAATTTTAATTTTAATAGTTCGTTCCCACTCATCATAAAGTTTTCTAGGGAAAGAAACTTCCAACTCAAGTTTTTCTTCATAGGATTGCATCAAGGCATCAACAATATGTTTAGTAAACGCTTTATTTTGACTATAAGAATGAGGAGAATTTAGCACGGATTGCAACAAGGAAATACAATCAATTAAAGAGCAACTTTCATAATTAAATTCCTTGAAATCCAAAATAGTGGGTTTAGCAACATCTAGGGTTTTATTCTTTTCAATCCCGCTTTTATCAATTTCATCATCAAGATCTAAAAACTCCGAATTTTTGGAACGCCTTCTAGGTAAAGGTGGATCATATTCAGTCTCATAATTATCAAGATTCATATTGCAAAACAAATATTTAATAGGGGACACATCAATAAGTTTTAGATCATCATCTTGATTTTCATAGGAATTGGAAGAACACACTTTAATAAAGGCATCTTTCGTAGCACGCATCCTAGCGGTTCTTTCCTTGCACTCATAAATGGAAATTCTCATGGCTTTGAGAGACTCATTGATTGCTTAGGAGGAACAGATCTAAGCTTCAAAGAATCAACATCAAGAGAAATTCTATCAACGTTCCTAGCCAATTCATCAACTTTAAGCAATTTCTCTTCAAGCAAAGCATTAAAATTATTTTGCGAATTCGTAAATTCTTTAACACTAGTCTCAAATTCATAGGGCATCTTATTAAAATTTCCATAAGAGTTGTTGTAGGAATTTCCATAATTATTAGAAGGATTAGTAGGACAAGGCCTAGGATTAAAGTTCCCTCTATACACGTTGTTACCAAAATTATTCCTACCAACAAAATTCACATCCATAGATTCATTTTTATTCTCAATCAAAGTAGACAAAGGCATATCATTAGGATCAGAAGAAACACTCTTAGTAGCAAATAATTTTATAACTTCATCCATCTTTCCACTCAAAACATTAACTTCTTCTATCGCATGCACTTTTTTATTAGTAGATCTTTTAGTGTGCCATTGAGAATAATTAACCATAATATTATCTAGGAGTTTAGTAGAATCTCCTAAAGTGATTTCCATAAAAGTGCCTCCCACGGCCGAATCTAAAATATTTCTAGAAGCAAAATTCAATCCGGCATAAATTTTTTGTATAATCATCCACAAATTCAAACCATGAGTAGGACAATTACGTATCATTTATTTCATTCTCTCCCAAGCTTGTGCAACATGTTCATGATCAAGTTGCTTAAAATTCATAATATCGTTTCTAAGAGAGATGATCTTAGCGGGAGGAAAATAATTAGAGATAAAAGCATCTTTGCACTTGTTCCAAGAATCAATACTATTTTTAGGCAAGGATGAAAACCAAGCTTTAGCACGATCTCTAAGCGAAAAAGGAAATAGCTTCAATTTAACAATATCATTATCAACATCTTTCTTCTTTTGCATATCACATTAATCCACAAAGCTATTTAGATGAGTAGTGGCATCTTCACTAGGAAGGCCGGTGAATTGAACTTTCATAACAAGATTCAAGAAAGCAATATTGATTTCACAAGATTCAGTATTGGTAAGAGGAGCAATCGGAGTGCTAAGGAAATCATTATTTTTGGTATTGGTAAAGTCACACAATTTGGTATTATCTTGAGCCATCGTGACAAGCAAGCAATCCAACACACAAGCAAACAAAAAGCAAGCGAGAAAAAGGCAAACGGAAAAGAGAGGGCGAATAAAATAGCAAGGGTGAAGTGGGGGAGAGGAAAACGAGAGGGAAATGGCAAATAATGTAATGCGAGAGATAAGGGATTGTGATGGGTACTTGGTATGTTGACTTTTGCGTAGACTCCCCGGCAACGGCGCTAGAAATCTTCCTGCTACCTCTTGAGCACTGCGTTGGATTTCCTTGAAGAGGAAAGGGTGATCAGCAGAGTAGAGTAAGTATTTCCCTCGGTTTTTGAGAACCAAGGTATCAATCCAGTAGGAGGCTACGCGCGAGTCCCTCGTACCTACACAAAACAAATAGCTCAACGCAACCAACGCGATTAGGGGTTGTCAATCCCTTCACGGTCACTTACGAGAGTGAGATCTGATAGAGATGATAGATAATATTTTTGGTATTTTTGGTATAAGGATGCAAAGTAAAATAAAGGCAAAGTAAAAAAGTAAAGCAATTATAAAGTGATGGAGATTGATATGATGAGAATAGACCCGGGGGCCATACATTTCACTAGTGGCTTCTCTCAAGAGCATAGGTATTCTATGGTGGGTGAACAAATTACTGTTGAGCAATTGACAGAATTGAGCATAGTTATGAGAATATCCAGGTATGATCAAGTATATAGGCATCACGTCCGAGACAAGTAGACCGACTCCTGCCGGCATCTACTACTATTACTCCACTCATCTACCGCTATCCAGCATGCATCTAGAGTATTAAGTTCAAGAAAACAGAGTAACGCCTTAAGCAAGATGACATGATGTAGAAGGATAAATTCATGCAATATGATTAAAACCCCATCTTGTTATCCTCAATGGCAACAATACAACACGTGCCTTGCTGCCCCTACTGTCATTGGGAAAGGACACCGCAAGATTGAACCCAAAGCTAAGCACTTCTCCCATTGCAAGAAAAACCAATCTAGTAGGCCAAACCAAATTGATAATTCGAGAATTTAGAGAAGATTCAAATATAGTTCATAGATAAACTTGATCATAAACCCACAATTCATCGGTCTCAACAAACACACCACAAATAGAAGATTACATCGAATAGATCTCCACGAGAGAGGGGGAGAACATTGTATTGAGATCCAAAAAGAGAGAAGAAGCCATCTAGCTACTAACTATGGACCCGAAGGTCTGAGGTAAACTACTCACACTTCATCAGAGGGGCTATGGTGATGATGTAGAAGCCCTCCATGGTGGATTCCCCTTCCGTCGGAGCTCCGGAACAGGCCCCAAGATGGGATCTCGTGGGTACAGAAGGTTGCGGCGGTGGAATTAGGTTTTTGGCTCCGTATCTGATCGTTTGGGGGTACGTAGGTATATATAGGAGGAAGGAGTACGTCGGTGGAGCAAAGGGGGGCCCACGAGGCAGGGGGCGCGCCCTAGGGGGGGGGGGCGTGCCCTCCACCCTCGTGGCCACCTCCCTCCTTTCTTGACGGAGTGTCCAAGTCTCCTAGATCTTATTTGTTGAGAAAATCACGTTCCCGAAGGTTTCATTCCGTTTGGACTCTGTTTGATATTCCGTTTCTTCGAAACACTGAAATAGGCAAAAAACAACAATTCTGGGTTGGGCCTCCGGTTAATAGGTTAGTCCCAAAAATAATATAAAAGTAGAAAATAAAGCCCAATATGGTCCAAAACAGTGGATAATATAGCATGGAGCAATAAAAAAATATAGATACGTTGGAGACGTATCAAGGGGGTATATCGACCTCCCCTCATGTCGAAGTTATCGGGGAGGGGGTATATCGAGACCCCCCCCTCATGTTGAAATTATCGGGGAGGGGGTATATCAACCCCCACCCCCACATCATGCATATATAGCTACCACACACATATATACATTGAAAAAAATTACATATATGCAACAAAAACATTAATACACATATGAACAAAAAATACATATATGAACAAAAACATGCTCTGAACAAAAAAATTAATCTAATAAGAAATTAATCTAATAAAAAACATGCTCTGAACTTACATATAGCCACATACATACAAATATACATTATATATATGTGAACAAAAAATTAATCTAATACAAAATAAAAAACAGAGCCGGACCGGCACGGCGGCTCACAGCGGGGGCGTCTGGCGATGGCGACGACGTGGGAGGCGAGGGCGCCGGCATGCGGGGGCGGGCCGCGGGCAGGGGCTCGGGCATGGGGCAGGGGCCAGCGCGGCGACGGCGTGGTCGGGGGAAGGGGCGGCGACGACGACGAGGAGCAGTGCTGGGCGTCGGGCATGAACTGACGATGGAATTGTGAAAATTTCCTAAGTCCTGGCTATATACCCAGAGCATTGGTCCCGGTTCGTGGCACCAACCGGGACCAATGCCCCCTTTAGTCCCGGTTGGTGCCACCAACCGTAACCAAAGGTCAGTTTTCAGCAGCCCAAAGGGCGGGAAGAGGCGGCCTTTGGTCCCGGTTGGTGGCACCGACCGGGACTAAAGGGTGGGCATTGGTCCCGATTGGTGCCATGAACCGGTACCAATGCACCCTTTAGTCCCGGTTGGTGGCACCAACCGGGACTAGAGGCCCTGTGCTGCCCGCGTCGTGGCCAAAACTTTAGTACCACCTCGCTAGTTGAGAGAGCTCGAGAGTGGTTTATAAGCGCTGCTGCGCCAACCCTCTCGAGCTCCTCTCCACTGCAGGCTTTCGGGCCTAACTTGTCACGATGTGCTTGTGGGCCTACTGGGCCTCCTGCGGGTCTTAATCCTGGCCCATGGTTGGGTTTCTAGTCGTATTTAGGCCGTGGTGGCCCAGTAGGTGGCACTTTTTTCATTTTTTGTTGCTTTATTTATTTTATTTTGTTTCCACTTACAACAAAAAACTTACTGTTCCTATTTTTTTATTTTATTAAAGCTTATTTATTCTACTTTTATAAAGTTTATTTTGTTTCTACTTCTTTATTTTATTAAAGTTTATTTTATTTTATTTTATTTTGTTTCTACTTATTGATTGTATTAAATTTTTATTTAATTTATTTTGTTTCTACTTATTTATTTTATTAAAGTTTATTTTATTTTATTTTGTTTCTACTTATTTACTTTATTAAATTTTAATTTAATTTATTTTGTTTCTACTTATTTATTAAAGTTTATTTTGTTTCTTTCTGCTTTTCATGTTTTGAACAGAAAATACTTTGATAATTTCAGTTGCATAAATTTTATATAATTTTAGTTTAAAAAATACTAGAGGTTTATAAAAGCTTTTTAGTTCATTCCTTTTGCTATTAGAGTTTTATAAAAGTTTTTTAGTTAATTTTCTGTTTGCATGTTATCATCATTTGATCCAGATAGCATGTGCAAGAAAGTAGAGAGGGTTACGGGAAAAATTGGATGCACTTCGTGTACAAAACAGACAATTTCTTTCGAAGTATCACGGTTTCATACGGAAACTTGTCTGTTACAAAGAGATTTCATTTTTTCAACTTATTTGGACTGCAAACTTTTTCTGTGTTTAAAATGCACCATTCAAAGCCACATCATCAATTTTCAACCCTTTCTGATTTCATTTGTTATTTTCCATGCATGTACTGATTATTTTGAGCTATAAGACCCTGAAATTGAAAAGCATTTCAAATGAACTCTGAAAAGCTTGAAAGTTGGCATGGTATCATCATTTCATCCACATAGCATGTGCAAGAAAGTATAGAGGGTTACGGCCAAAACTGGAAGCATTTCATGTACAAAACGGGCAATCTCTTTCAAAGTATCAGGGTTTCATACGGAAACTCGTCTGTTACAAAGGGACTTCATTTTTTAACTTATTTGAGCTCCAGACTTTTTCTGTGTTCAAAATGCACCATTCAAAGCCACATCATCAATTTTCAACCCTTTCTGACTTCATTTGTTATTTTTCATGCATTTACTGATTATTTTGAGCTATATGACCCTGAAATTGAAAAGCATTTCAAATGAACTCTCAAAAGCTTGAAAGTTGGCATGGTATCATCATTTCATCCACATAGCATATGCAGGAAAGTAGAGATGGTTACGGCAAAAATAGGATGCACTTCGTGTACAAAACGGACAATCTCTTTCGAAGTATCAGGGTTTCATACAGAAACTCGTCTGTTACAAAGCGATTTCATTTGTTTGAACTTATTTGAACTCCAGACTTTTTTGTGTTCAAAATGCACCATTCAAAGCCACATCATCAATTTTCAACCCTTTCTGACTTCATTTGTTATTTTTCATGCATTTACTGATTATTTTGAGTTATATGACCCTGAAATTGAAAAGCATTTCAATGAACTCTCAAAAGGTTGAAAGTTGGCATGGTATCATCATTTCATCCACATAGCATGTGCAAGAAAGTAGAGAGGGTTACGGCAAAAACTAGATGCACTTCGTGTACAAAACGGACAATCTTTTTCGTAGTATCAGGGTTTCATACGAAACTCGTCTGTTACAAAGCGATTTCATTTTTTTGAACTTATTTGAACTCCAGACTTTTTCTGTGTTCAAAATGCACCATTCAAAGCCGCATCATCAATTTTCAACCCGTTTTGACTTCATTTGTTATTTTTCATGCATTTACTGATTATTTTGAGATATATGACCCTGAAAGTGAAAAACATTTCAAATGAACTCTGAAAAGGTTAAATGTTGGCATGGTATCATCAGTTCATCCACATAGCATGTGCAAGAAAGTAGAGAGGGTTACAGAAAAAACTGGATGCACTTTGTGTATAAAATGGACAATCTCTTTCGAAGTATCAGGGTTTCATACGGAAACTCGTCTGTTACAAGGCGATTTCATTTCCGTGAACTTATTTGAACTCCAGACTTTTTTATGTTCAAAATGCACCATTCAAAGCCATATCATCAATTTTCAACCCTTTCTAATTTATTTGTTATTTTTCACGCATTTATTGATTATTTTGAGCTAAATGACGCTGAAATTGAAAAACATTTCAAATGAACTCTGAAAAGGTTGAAAGTTGTCATGGTATCATCATTTCTTCCACATAGCATATGCAAGAAAGTAGAGAGGGTTACAGCAAAAACTATATGCACTTCGTGTACAAAACAGAAAATCTCTATTGAAGTATCAGGGTTTCATACGGAAACTCGTCTGTGACAAAGCGATTTCATTTCTTTGAACTTATTTAACCTCGAGACTTTTTCTGTGTTCAAAATGCACCATTCAGAGCCACATCATCAATTTTCAACCATTTCTGACTTCATTTGTTATTTTTCATGCATTTACTGATTATTTTGAGCTACATGACCCTGAAATTGAAAAGTATCTAAAATGAACTATGAAAAGGTCGAAAGTTGGCATGGTATCATCATTTCATCCACATAGCATGTGCAAGAAAGTAAAGAGGGTTACGGCAAAATCTGGATGCTCTTCGTGTACAAAACGGACAATCTCCTTCGAAGCATCAGGGTTTCATACGGAAACTCGTCTGTTACAAAGAGATTTCATTTTTCTAACTTATTTGAACTCCAGACTTTTTCTGTGTTCAAAATGCACCATTTAAAGCCACATCATCAATTTTCTACTCTTTCTGACTTCATTTGTTATTTTTCATGCATTTACTGATTATTTTGAGCTAAATGACCCTGAAATTGAAAAGCATTTCAAATGAACTCTGAAAAGGTTGAAAGTTGGCATGGTATCATAATTTCTTCCACATAGCATGTGCAAGAAAGTAGAGAGGGTTACGGCAAAAACTGGATGCACTTCGTGTACAAAACGGACAATCTCTTTCGAAGTATCACGGTTTCATACGTAAACTCGTCTGTTACAAAGGGATTTCATTTTTTAACTAATTTGATCTCTAGACTTTTTCTGTGTTCAAAATGCACCATTCAAAGCCACATCATCAATTTTTAACCCTTTCTGACTTCATTTGTTATTTTTCATGCATTTACTGATTATTTTGAGCTTCATGCAACTCCAATATCATCTTCTCCTCAACATGTAACTCCAATATCATCTTCTCCTCAATTTTTTTTATTTTTTCCTTCAAGTAATTGTTTTCTTCTTCAACTAAATTTAACCTCTCGACAATATGGTCGGTTGGAATTTCCAGTTCAACCACTTCCTAGATAAATAAAATCTATATCACGTTGGTCGGCATAATTGTCCTAAACAATAAATGAACCAAATAGTTATAAAAAGATAATATATACCACATCCGAATCATAGACAGGACGAGGGCCGACGGGGGCGGATAACAAAACCATCGCACTATATAATAACAAGGAATAATAAAAGTAAGAAAATTATACAAGTATCTATCTGAAGTAAGAATTTTTTTTTCTTTCAGAAAGAAGATAAGAACAAGAGGCTCACCATGGTGGTGCCGGCGACGAGATCGGCATGGGCGATCGACGGTGGTGAAGACGGGGACGGGACGTGACGGACCGCTAAACCTGGACAAATCTCGGGGAAAATGGAGCTCTGAGGTCAAGTTTGAGAGGAGAAAGATTAACTAGTGTGGCTCAGACATTTCATCGAACACCTCATGTGCATAGGAGGTGAGCTAGAGCACCCAAGTGCCCTCCCCTCGCCGACTAGAAAAAACATAGCACTGTGGAGTGCTCTGCTGCAGCGATGGGGTATATATGGGCAACTCATTTGTCCCAGCACGTGGCTGGAACCGGGACCAAAGCCGAGCCTTCTGTCCCATTTCGAGCCACGAACTGGGACCAATGGTTGTGGGCCAGGAGCGAGGCCCATTGGTCCCGATTCGTGCCTAGAACCGGGACAAATGGGTTCATATGAACCGGGACCAATTCCCACGAGGCCCTGGCCGGCCCCCTGGGCTCATGAACCGGGACGAATGCCCCCATGGGTCCCTGTTCGTGACTGAACCGGGACTAATGGGCTGGCCAGGCCTGAACCAAAACCATGTTTTCTACTAATGTTCCGCACTAGTCATGCAACTACAGGTGTCGTCCCCCAACTGCAACTGCATGTCTTCCTACTGGAAATATGCCCTAGAGGCAATAACAAATTGGTTATTATTATATTTCCTTGTTCATGATAATCGTTTATTATCCATGCTAGAATTGTATTGATAGGAAACTCAGATACATGTGTGGATACATAGACAACACCATGTCCCTAGTAAGCCTCTAGTTGACTAGCTCGTTGATCAATAGATGGTTACGGTTTCCTGACCATGGACATTGGATGTCATTGATAACGGGATCACATCATTAGGAGAATGATGTGATGGACAAGACCCAATCCTAAGCATAGCACAAGATCGTGTAGTTCGTATGCTAAAGCTTTTCTAATGTCAAGTATCATTTCCTTAGACCATGAGATTGTGCAACTCCCGGATACCGTAGGAGTGCTTTGGGTGTGCCAAACGTCACAACGTAACTGGGTGGCTATAAAGGTACACTACGGGTATCTCCGAAAGTATCTGTTGGGTTGGCACGAATCGAGACTGGGATTTGTCACGCCGTGTAAACGGAGAGGTATCTCTGGGCCCACTCGGTAGGACATCATCATAATGTGCACAATGTGATCAAGGAGTTGATCACGGATGATGTGTTGCGGAACGAGTAAAGAGACTTGCCGGTAACGAGATTGAACAAGGTATCGTGATACCGACGATCGAATCTCGGGCAAGTATCGTACCGATAGACAAAGGGAATTGTATACGGGATTGATTAAGTCCTTGACATCGTGGTTCATCCGATGAGATCATCATGGAACATGTGGGAGCCAACATGGGTATCCAGATCCCGCTATTGGTTATTGACCGGAGAACGTCTCGGTCATGTCTGCTTGTCTCCCGAACCCGTAGGGTCTACGCACTTAAGGTTCGATGACGCTAGGGTTATAAAGGAAGTTTGTATGTGGTTACCGAATGTTGTTCGGAGTCCCGGATGAGATCCCGGACGTCACGAGGAGTTCCGTAATGGTCCGGAGGTAAAGATTTATATATGGGAAGCTCTGTTTTGGTCACCGGAAAAGTTTCGGGGTTTATCGGTAACGTACCGGGACCACCGGGAGGGTCCCGGGGGTCCACCAAGTGGGGCCACCTGCCCGGGGGTGCCACATGGGCTGTAGGGAGTGCTCCTTGGTCTACATGGGCCAAGGGCACCAGCCCCACTAAGGCCCATGCGCCTAGAAGGGGAGAGGGGGCAAACCCTAAGGGCATATGGGCCCTAAGGCCCATACACCCTGCGCCTCCCTCTCCTCCCCCCTCTTGGCCGCCACCCCTTGGCCATCTAGGGCTGCCGCCCCCCTAGGGGTGGGAACCCTAGAGGGGGCGCAGCCCCTCCCCTTCCCCTATATATATGAGGCCTAGGGGGCTGCCCATAACACACGTGATGCAATCTCTCGTTGGTGCAGCCCTGCGTCTCTTCTTCCTCCTCTTCTGCGGTGCTTGGCGAAGCCCTGCAGGATTGCCACGCTCCTCCATCACCACCACGCCGTTCTGCTGCCCGTGGATGGAGTATTCCTCAACCTCTCCCTCTCTCCTTGCTGGATCAAGGCCTGGGAGACGTCACCGGGTTGTACGTGTGTTGAACGCGGATGTGCCGTCTGTTCGGCACTAGGATCATCGGTGATTTGGATCACGACGAGTACGACTCCATCAACCCCGTTCTCTTGAACGCTTCCGCTTAGCGATCTACAAGGGTATGTAGATGCACTCTCCTTCCCCTCGTTGCTAGTCTCTCCATAGATAGATCTCGGTGACACGTAGGAAAATTTGAATTTCTGCTACGTTCCCCAACAGTGGCATCATGAGCTAGGTCTATTGCGTAGATTCTATGCACGAGTAGAACACAAAGTAGTTGTGGGCATTGATTTTGTTCAATATGCTTGCCGTTACTAGTCTTATCTTGATTCGGCGGCATCGTGGGATGAAGCGGCCTGGACCAACCTTACACGTACTCTTACGTGAGACCGGTTCCACCGACAAACATGCAATAGTTGCATAAGGTGGCTGGCGGGTGTCTGTCTGTCCCACTTTAGTCGGATCGGATTCGATGAACAGGGTCCTTATGAAGGGTAAATAGCAATTGGCATATCACGTTGTGGTCTTTGTGTAGGTAAGAACCGTTCTTGCTAGAAACCCATAGCAGCCACGTAAAACATGCAAACAACAATTAGAGCACGTCTAACTTGTTTTTGCAGGGTATGCCATGTGATGTGATATGGCCAAAAGGATGTGATGAATGATATATGTGATGTATGAGATTGATCATGTTCTTGTAATAGGAATCACGACTTGCATGTCGATGAGTATGACAACCGGCAGGAGCCATAGGAGTTGTCTTAATTTATGACCTGCGTGTCAACATAAACGTCATGTAATTACTTTACTTTATTGCTAACCGTTAGCTGTAGTAGTAGAAGTAACAGTTGGCGAGACAACTTCATGAAGACACGATGATGGAGATCATGGTGTCATGCCGGTGACGATGATGATCATGGAGCCCTGAAGATGGAGATCAAAAGGAGCACTATGATATTGGCCATATCATGTCACTATTTGATTGCATGTGATGTTTATCATGTTTATACATCTTATTTGCTTAGAACGACGGTAGTAAATAAGATGATCCCTCATTAAAATTTCAAGAAAGTGTTCCCCCTAACTGTGCACCGTTGCGACAATTCGTTGTTTCAAAGCACCACGTGATGATCGGGTGTTTTATTCAGACGTTCACATACAACGGGTGTAAGACAGATTTACACATGCAAACACTTAGGTTGACTTGACGAGCCTAGCATGTACAGACATGGCCTCGGAACACAGAAGACCGAAAGGTCGAGCATGAGTCGTATAGAAGATACGATCAACATGAAGATGTTCACCGATGTTGACTAGTCCGTCTCACGTGATGATCGGACACGGCCTAGTTGACTCGGATCATGTAATCACTTGGATAACTAGAGGGATGTCTATCTGAGTGGGAGTTCATAAGATGAACTTAATTATCCTGAACATAATCAAAAAGGATTTCGCAAATTATGTCGTAGCTCGCGCTTCAGTTCTACTGTTTAGATATGTTCCTAGAGAAAATTTAGTTGAAAGTTGATAGTAGCAATTATGCGGACAAGGTCCGTAAACTGAGGATTGTCCTCATTGCTTCATAGAAGGCTTATGTCCTTAATGCACCGCTCAGTGTGCTGAACCTGGAACGTCGTCTGTGGATGTTGAAAACATCTGACACACATGTTTTGTTGACTACACGATAGTTCAGTTAAACGGTTTAGAATTGAGGCACCAAAGACGTTTTGAAACGTCGCAATACATATGAGATGTTTTGAGGGCTGAAATTGGGATTTCAGGCTCGTGCCCACGTCAAGAGGTATAAGACCTCCGACGATTTTCTTAACCTGCAAACTAAGGGAGAAAAGCTCAATTGTTGAAGTTGTGCTCAGATTGTCTGAGTACAACAATCATTTGAATCAAGTGGGAGTTGATCTTCCAGATAAGATAGTGATGTTTCTCCGAAGTCATTACCACCAAGCTGCTAGAGCTTCGTGATGAACTATAATATATCAGGGACATATATGATGATCCTTGAGATATTCGCGATGTTTGACACCGCGAAAGTAGAAGTCAAGAAGGAGCATCAATTGTTGATGGTTAGTGAAACCACTAGTTTTAAGAAGGGCAAGGGCAAGAAGGGATACTTCATGAAACGGCAAATCAGCTGCTGCTCTAATGAAGAAACCCAAAGTTGAACCCAAACCCGAGACTAAGTGCTTCTGTAATAAGGGGAACAGCCATTGGAGCAGAATTACCCTAGATACTTGGTAGATAAGAAGGCTTGTAAGGTCGATAGAAGTATATTGGATATACATTGTGTTGATGTGTACTTTACTAGTACTCCTAGTAGTACCAGGGTATTAGATAGCGGTTCGGTTGCTAAGTGTTAGTAACTCGAAATAAAAGCTACGGAATAGACGGAGACTAGCTAAAGGTGAGCTGACGATATGTGTTGGAAATGTTTCCAATGTGGATATGATCAAATATCGTACGCTCCCTCTACCATCGAGATTGGTGTTTGCGTTGAGCATAGACATGATTGGAATATGTCTATCGCAATACGGTTATTCATTTAAGGAGAATAATGGTTACTCTGTTTATTTGAATAATACCTTCAATGGTCTTACACCTAAAATGAATTGGTTGTTGAATCTCGATCGTAGTGATACACATGTTCATGCCAAAAGATAGTAATGATAGTACCACCTACTTGTGGCACTGCCACGTAAGTCATATCAGTATAAAACGCATGAAGAAGCTCCATGTTGATGGATCTTTGGGCTCACTCGTTTTTGAAAAGTTTGAGACATGCGGACCATGTCTATTGGTGTATATGCATGAAGAAACTCCATGCAAATGGATCGTTTGGACTCACTTGGTTTTGAATCACTTGAGGCATGCAAATCATACCACATGGGCAAGATGACTGAACGCCTCGGTTTCAGTAAAATGGAACCAAAAAGCAACTTGCTGGAAGTAATACATTTTGATGTGTGCAGTCCAATGAGTGCTGAGGCATGTAGTGGATATCGTTATGTTCTTCACAGATGATTTGAGTAGATGTTGAGTATATTTACTTGATGAATCACGAGTCTGAATTATTGAAAGGTTCAAGTAATTTCAGGGTGAAGTTGAAAGATCGTCGTGACAAGAGGATATGATCATAGAGATAAATATCTGAATTACGAGTTTGGCACAGAGTTAAGACATTATGGAAATTGTTTCACAACTGATACAGCCTGGAACACCATAGTGTGATGGTGTCTCCGAACATCATAACTGCACCCTATTGGATATGATGCATACCATGATGTCTCTTATCAAATTACCATGATAGTTTATGGGTTAGGCATTAAAGACAACCACATTCACTTTAAATAGGGGACCACGTAATTCCGATGGGATGACACCGTATGAACTATGGTTTAGAGAAACCTAAGCTGTCATTTCTTAAAAGTTTGGGGCTGCGACGCTTATGTGAAAAAGTTTCAGGCTGATAAGCTCGAACCCAAAGCGGATAAATACATCTTCATAGGACACCCAAAACAGTTGGGTATACCTCCTGTCTCAGATCCGAAAGCAATAAGGGATTGTTTCTAGAATCGGGTCCTTTCTCGAGGAAAAGTTTCTCTCGAAAGAATTGAGTGGGAGGATGGTGGAGACTTGATGAGGTTATTAAACCGTCTCTTCAACTAGTGTGTGGCAGGGCACAAGAAGTTGGTCCTGTGGCACCTACACCAATTGAAGTGGAAGCTTATGATAGTGATCATGAAACTTCAGATCAAGTCACTACCAAACCTCGTAGGACGACAAGGATGCGTACTACTTCTGAGTGGTACGTAATCCTATCTTGGAAGTCATCTTGCTAGACAACAATGAACCTACAAGCTATGGAGAAGCGATGGTGGGCCCAGATTCCGATAAACGGCTCGAGGCCATGAAATCCGAGAGAGGATCCATGTATGAAAACAAAGTGTAGACTTTGGCAGAACAGCTCGATGGTCGTAAGGCTGTCGAGTACATATGGATTTTAAAAGGAAGACGGACAATGATGGTAAGTATCACCATTAAGAAATCTCGACTTGTCGTTAAGATGTTTTCCGACAAGTTCAAGGAGTTGACTATGATGAGACTTTCTCACTCGTAGCGATGCTAAGAGTCTGTTGGAATTATATTAGCAATTACTGCTTTATTTATGAAATCTTGCAGATAGGATGTCAAAACATTGTTTCCTCGACGATTTTCTTGAGGAAAGGTTGTATGTGATACAACCGGAAGGTTTTGTCAATCCTGAAAGATGCTAATAAGTATGCAAAGCTCCAAGCAATCCTTCTAAGGACTGGAGTAAGCATCTCGGAGTTGGAATGTATGCTTTGATGAGATGATCAAAGATTTTGGGTGTATACAAAGTTTATGAGAAACTTGTATTTCCAAAGAAGTGAGTGGGAGCACTATAGAATTTCTGATAAATATATGTTGTTGACATATCATAGATCAGAAATGACGTAGAATTTCTGGAAAGCATATAGGGTTATTTGGAAAGTGGTTTTTAATGGAAAACCTGGATTAAGCTACTTGAGCATTGAGCATCAAGATCTATAAGGATAGATCAAAACGCTTAATGGAACTTTCAAATGAGCACATGCCTTGACATGATCTTGAAGGTGTTCAAGATAGATCATTCGAAGGAGTTCTTGCCTGAGTTGTAAGGTGTGAAGTTAAGACTTAAAGCTCGACCGCGGCAGAATAGAGAGAAAGGACGAAGGTCGTCCCCTATGCTTAAGACATAGGCTCTACAGTATGCTATGTTGTGTACCACACCTGAAGTGTGCCTTGCCATGAGTCAGTCAAGGGGTACAAGAGTGATCCAAGAATGGATCACAGGACAGCGGTCAAGGTTATCCTTAGTAACTAGTGGACTAAGGAATTTTCTCGATTATGGAGGTGGTAAAAGAGTTCGTCGTAAAGGGTTACGCCGATGCAAACTTTGACACTAATCCAGATTATTCTGAGTAGTAAACTGGATTCGTATAGTAGAACAGTTATTTGGAATAGCTCCAAATGTAGCGTAGTAGTTGCATCTACAAGATGACATAGAAATTTGCGAAGTACATACGGATCTGAATGTTGCAGACCCGTTGACTATAACCTCTCTCACAAGCATAACATGATCAAACCCAGAACTCATTGAGTGTTAATCACATGGTAAATGTGAACTAGATTATTGACTCTGGTAAACTCTTTGGGTGTTAGTCACATGGGGATGTGACCTTGAGTGTTAATCACATATCGATGTGAACTAGATTATTGACTCTAGTGCAAGTGGGAGACTGTTGGAAATATGCCCTAGAGGCAATAATAAATTGGTTATTATTATATTTCCTTGTTCATGATAATCGTTTATTATCCATGCTAGAATTGTATTGATAGGAAACTCAGATACATGTGTGGATACATAGACAACACCATGTCCCTAGTAAGCCTCTAGCTGACTAGCTCGTTGATCAATAGATGGTTACGGTTTCCTGACCATGGACATTGGATGTCCTTGATAACGGGATCACATCATTAGGAGAATGATGCGATGGACAAGACCCAATCCTAAGCATAGCACAAGATCGTGTAGTTCGTATGCTAAAGCTTTTCTAATGTCAAGTATCATTTCCTTAGACCATGATATTGTGCAACTCCCGGATACCGTACGAGTGCTTTGGGTGTGCCAAACGTCACAACGTAACTGGGTGGCTATAAAGGTACACTACGGGTATCTCCGAAAGTATCTGTTGGGTTGGCACGAATCGAGACTGGGATTTGTCACTCCGTGTAAACGGAGAGGTATCTCTGGGCCCACTCGGTAGGACATCATCATAATGTGCACAATGTGATCAAGGAGTTGATCACGGGATGATGTGTTGCGGAACGAGTAAAGAGACTTGCCGGTAACGAGATTGAACAAGGTATCGTGATACCGACGATCGAATCTCGGGCAAGTATCGTACCGATAGACAAAGGGAATTGTATACGGGATTGATTAAGTCCTTGACATCGTGGTTCATCCGATGAGATCATCGTGGAACATGTGGGAGCCAACATCGGTATCCACACTTAAGGTTCATGTCTGCTTGTCTCCCGAACCCGTAGGGTCTACACACTTAAGGTTCGATGACGCTAGGGTTATAAAGGAAGTTTGTATGTGGTTACCGAATGTTGTTTGGAGTCCCGGATGAGATCCCGGACGTCACGAGGAGTTCCGGAATGGTTCGGAGGTAAAGATTTATATATGGGAAGTCCTGTTTTGGTCACCGGAAAAGTTTCGGGTTTTATCGATAACGTACCGGGACCACCGGGAGGGTCCCGGGGGTCCACCAAGTGGGGCCACCTGCCCGGGGGTGCCACATGGGCTGTAGGGAGTGCTCCTTGGTCTACATGGGCCAAGGGCACCAGCCCCACTAAGGCCCATGCGCCTAGAAGGGGAGAGGGGGCAAACCCTAAGGGCATATGGGCCCTAAGGCCCATACACCCTGCGCCTCCCTCTCCTCCCCCCTCTTGGCCGCCACCCCTTGGCCATCTAGGGCTGCCGCCCCCCTAGGGGTGGGAACCCTAGAGGGGGCGCAGCCCCTCCCCTTCCCCTATATATATGAGGCCTAGGGGGCTGCCCATAACACACGTGATGCAATCTCTCGTTGGTGCAGCCCTGCGTCTCTTCTTCCTCCTCTTCTGCGGTGCTTGGCGAAGCCCTGCAGGATTGCCACGCTCATCCATTACCACCACGCCGTTGTGCTGCCCGTGGATGGAGTCTTCCTCAACCTCTCCCTCTCTCCTTGCTGGATCAAGGCCTGGGAGACGTCACCGGGCTGTACGTGTGTTGAACGCGGATGTGCCGTCTATTCGGCACTAGGATCATCGGTGATTTGGATCACGACGAGTACGACTCCATCAACCCCGTTCTCTTGAACGCTTCCGCTTAGCGATCTACAAGGGTATGTAGATGCACTCTCCTTCCCCTTGTTGCTAGTCTCTGCATAGATAGATCTCGGTGACACGTAGGAAAATTTGAATTTCTGCTACGTTCCCCAACAGTGGCATCATGAGCTAGGTCTATTGCGTAGATTCTATGCACGAGTAGAACACAAAGTAGTTGTGGGCGTTGATTTTGTTCAATATGCTTGCCGTTACTAGTCTTATCTTGATTCGGCGGCATCGTGGGATGAAGCGGCCTGGACCAACCTTACACGTACTCTTACGTGAGACCGGTTCCACCGACAAACATGCAATAGTTGCATAAGGTGGCTGGCGGGTGTCTGTCTGTCCCACTTTAGTCGGATCGGATTCGATGAACAGGGTCCTTATGAAGGGTAAATAGCAATTGGCATATCACGTTGTGGTCTTTGTGTAGGTAAGAACCGTTCTTGCTAGAAACCCATAGCAGCCACGTAAAACATGCAAACAACAATTAGAGCACGTCTAACTTGTTTTTGCAGGGTATGCCATGTGATGTGATATGGCCAAAAGGATGTGATGAATGATATATGTGATGTATGAGATTGATCATGTTCTTGTAATAGGAATCACGACTTGCATGTCGATGAGTATGACAACCGGCAGGAGCCATAGGAGTTGTCTTAATTTATGACCTGCGTGTCAACATAAACGTCATGTAATTACTTTACTTTATTGCTAACCGTTAGCTGTAGTAGTAGAAGTAACAGTTGGCGAGACAACTTCATGAAGACACGATGATGGAGATCATGGTGTCATGCCGGTGACGATGATGATCATGGAGCCCTGAAGATGGAGATCAAAAGGAGCACTATGATATTGGCCATATCATGTCACTATTTGATTGCATGTGATGTTTATCATGTTTATACATCTTATTTGCTTAGAACGACGGTAGTAAATAAGATGATCCCTCGTTAAAATTTCAAGAAAGTGTTCCCCCTAACTGTGCACCGATGCGACAATTCGTTGTTTCAAAGCACCACGTGATGATCGGGTGTTTTATTCAGACGTTCACATACAACGGGTGTAAGACAGATTTACACATGCAAACACTTAGGTTGACTTGACGAGCCTAGCATGTACAGACATGGCCTCGGAACACAGAAGACCGAAAGGTCGAGCATGAGTCGTATAGAAGATACGATCAACATGAAGATGTTCACCGATGTTGACTAGTCCGTCTCACGTGATGATCGGACACGGCCTAGTTGACTCGGATCATGTAATCACTTGGATAACTAGAGGGATGTCTATCTGAGTGGGAGTTCATAAGATGAACTTAATTATCCTGAACATAATCAAAAAGGATTTCGCAAATTATGTCGTAGCTCGCGCTTCAGTTCTACTGTTTAGATATGTTCCTAGAGAAAATTTAGTTGAAAGTTGATAGTAGCAATTATGCGGACAAGGTCCGTAAACTGAGGATTGTCCTCATTGCTTCATAGAAGGCTTATGTCCTTAATGCACCGCTCAGTGTGCTGAACCTGGAACGTCGTCTGTGGATGTTGAAAACATCTGACACACATGTTTTGTTGACTACACGATAGTTCAGTTAAACGGTTTAGAATTGAGGCACCAAAGACGTTTTGAAACGTCGCAATACATATGAGATGTTTTGAGGGCTGAAATTGGGATTTCAGGCTCGTGCCCACGTCAAGAGGTATAAGACCTCCGACGATTTTCTTAACCTGCAAACTAAGGGAGAAAAGCTCAATTGTTGAAGTTGTGCTCAGATTGTCTGAGTACAACAATCATTTGAATCAAGTGGGAGTTGATCTTCCAGATAAGATAGTGATGTTTCTCCGAAGTCATTACCACCAAGCTGCTAGAGCTTCGTGATGAACTATAATATATCAGGGACATATATGATGATCCTTGAGATATTCGCGATGTTTGACACCGCGAAAGTAGAAGTCAAGAAGGAGCATCAATTGTTGATGGTTAGTGAAACCACTAGTTTTAAGAAGGGCAAGGGCAAGAAGGGATACTTCATGAAACGGCAAATCAGCTGCTGCTCTAATGAAGAAACCCAAAGTTGAACCCAAACCCGAGACTAAGTGCTTCTGTAATAAGGGGAACAGCCATTGGAGCAGAATTACCCTAGATACTTGGTAGATAAGAAGGCTTGTAAGGTCGATAGAAGTATATTGGATATACATTGTGTTGATGTGTACTTTACTAGTACTCCTAGTAGTACCAGGGTATTAGATAGCGGTTCGGTTGCTAAGTGTTAGTAACTCGAAATAAAAGCTACGGAATAGACGGAGACTAGCTAAAGGTGAGCTGACGATATGTGTTGGAAATGTTTCCAATGTGGATATGATCAAATATCGTACGCTCCCTCTACCATCGAGATTGGTGTTTGCGTTGAGCATAGACATGATTGGAATATGTCTATCGCAATACGGTTATTCATTTAAGGAGAATAATGGTTACTCTGTTTATTTGAATAATACCTTCAATGGTCTTACACCTAAAATGAATTGGTTGTTGAATCTCGATCGTAGTGATACACATGTTCATGCCAAAAGATAGTAATGATAGTACCACCTACTTGTGGCACTGCCACGTAAGTCATATCAGTATAAAACGCATGAAGAAGCTCCATGTTGATGGATCTTTGGGCTCACTCGTTTTTGAAAAGTTTGAGACATGCGGACCATGTCTATTGGTGTATATGCATGAAGAAACTCCATGCAAATGGATCGTTTGGACTCACTTGGTTTTGAATCACTTGAGGCATGCAAATCATACCACATGGGCAAGATGACTGAACGCCTCGGTTTCAGTAAAATGGAACCAAAAAGCAACTTGCTGGAAGTAATACATTTTGATGTGTGCAGTCCAATGAGTGCTGAGGCATGTAGTGGATATCGTTATGTTCTTCACAGATGATTTGAGTAGATGTTGAGTATATTTACTTGATGAATCACGAGTCTGAATTATTGAAAGGTTCAAGTAATTTCAGGGTGAAGTTGAAAGATCGTCGTGACAAGAGGATATGATCATAGAGATAAATATCTGAATTACGAGTTTGGCACAGAGTTAAGACATTATGGAAATTGTTTCACAACTGATACAGCCTGGAACACCATAGTGTGATGGTGTCTCCGAACATCATAACTGCACCCTATTGGATATGATGCATACCATGATGTCTCTTATCAAATTACCATGATAGTTTATGGGTTAGGCATTAAAGACAACCACATTCACTTTAAATAGGGGACCACGTAATTCCGATGGGATGACACCGTATGAACTATGGTTTAGAGAAACCTAAGCTGTCATTTCTTAAAAGTTTGGGGCTGCGACGCTTATGTGAAAAAGTTTCAGGCTGATAAGCTCGAACCCAAAGCGGATAAATACATCTTCATAGGACACCCAAAACAGTTGGGTATACCTCCTGTCTCAGATCCGAAAGCAATAAGGGATTGTTTCTAGAATCGGGTCCTTTCTCGAGGAAAAGTTTCTCTCGAAAGAATTGAGTGGGAGGATGGTGGAGACTTGATGAGGTTATTAAACCGTCTCTTCAACTAGTGTGTGGCAGGGCACAAGAAGTTGGTCCTGTGGCACCTACACCAATTGAAGTGGAAGCTTATGATAGTGATCATGAAACTTCAGATCAAGTCACTACCAAACCTCGTAGGACGACAAGGATGCGTACTACTTCTGAGTGGTACGTAATCCTATCTTGGAAGTCATCTTGCTAGACAACAATGAACCTACAAGCTATGGAGAAGCGATGGTGGGCCCAGATTCCGATAAACGGCTCGAGGCCATGAAATCCGAGAGAGGATCCATGTATGAAAACAAAGTGTAGACTTTGGCAGAACAGCTCGATGGTCGTAAGGCTGTCGAGTACATATGGATTTTAAAAGGAAGACGGACAATGATGGTAAGTATCACCATTAAGAAAGCTCGACTTGTCGTTAAGATGTTTTCCGACAAGTTCAAGGAGTTGACTATGATGAGACTTTCTCACTCGTAGCGATGCTAAGAGTCTGTTGGAATTATATTAGCAATTACTGCTTTATTTATGAAATCTTGCAGATAGGATGTCAAAACATTATTTCCTCGACGATTTTCTTGAGGAAAGGTTGTATGTGATACAACCGGAAGGTTTTGTCAATCCTGAAAGATGCTAATAAGTATGCAAAGCTCCAAGCAATCCTTCTAAGGACTGGAGTAAGCATCTCGGAGTTGGAATGTATGCTTTGATGAGATGATCAAAGATTTTGGGTGTATACAAAGTTTATGAGAAACTTGTATTTCCAAAGAAGTGAGTGGGAGCACTATAGAATTTCTGATAAATATATGTTGTTGACATATCATAGATCAGAAATGACGTAGAATTTCTGGAAAGCATATAGGGTTATTTGGAAAGTGGTTTTTAATGGAAAACCTGGATTAAGCTACTTGAGCATTGAGCATCAAGATCTATAAGGATAGATCAAAACGCTTAATGGAACTTTCAAATGAGCACATGCCTTGACATGATCTTGAAGGTGTTCAAGATAGATCATTCGAAGGAGTTCTTGCCTGAGTTGTAAGGTGTGAAGTTAAGACTTAAAGCTCGACCGCGGCAGAATAGAGAGAAAGGACGAAGGTCGTCCCCTATGCTTAAGACATAGGCTCTACAGTATGCTATGTTGTGTACCACACCTGAAGTGTGCCTTGCCATGAGTCAGTCAAGGGGTACAAGAGTGATCCAAGAATGGATCACAGGACAGCGGTCAAGGTTATCCTTAGTAACTAGTGGACTAAGGAATTTTCTCGATTATGGAGGTGGTAAAAGAGTTCGTCGTAAAGGGTTACGCCGATGCAAACTTTGACACTAATCCAGATTATTCTGAGTAGTAAACTGGATTCGTATAGTAGAACAGTTATTTGGAATAGCTCCAAATGTAGCGTAGTAGTTGCATCTACAAGATGACATAGAAATTTGCGAAGTACATACGGATCTGAATGTTGCAGACCCGTTGACTATAACCTCTCTCACAAGCATAACATGATCAAACCCAGAACTCATTGAGTGTTAATCACATGGTAAATGTGAACTAGATTATTGACTCTGGTAAACTCTTTGGGTGTTAGTCACATGGGGATGTGACCTTGAGTGTTAATCACATATCGATGTGAACTAGATTATTGACTCTAGTGCAAGTGGGAGACTGTTGGAAATATGCCCTAGAGGCAATAATAAATTGGTTATTATTATATTTCCTTGTTCATGATAATCGTTTATTATCCATGCTAGAATTGTATTGATAGGAAACTCAGATACATGTGTGGATACATAGACAACACCATGTCCCTAGTAAGCCTCTAGCTGACTAGCTCGTTGATCAATAGATGGTTACGGTTTCCTGACCATGGACATTGGATGTCCTTGATAACGGGATCACATCATTAGGAGAATGATGCGATGGACAAGACCCAATCCTAAGCATAGCACAAGATCGTGTAGTTCGTATGCTAAAGCTTTTCTAATGTCAAGTATCATTTCCTTAGACCATGATATTGTGCAACTCCCGGATACCGTACGAGTGCTTTGGGTGTGCCAAACGTCACAACGTAACTGGGTGGCTATAAAGGTACACTACGGGTATCTCCGAAAGTATCTGTTGGGTTGGCACGAATCGAGACTGGGATTTGTCACTCCGTGTAAACGGAGAGGTATCTCTGGGCCCACTCGGTAGGACATCATCATAATGTGCACAATGTGATCAAGGAGTTGATCACGGATGATGTGTTGCGGAACGAGTAAAGAGACTTGCCGGTAACGAGATTGAACAAGGTATCGTGATACCGACGATCGAATCTCGGGCAAGTATCGTACCGATAGACAAAGGGAATTGTATACGGGATTGATTAAGTCCTTGACATCGTGGTTCATCCGATGAGATCATCGTGGAACATGTGGGAGCCAACATCGGTATCCACACTTAAGGTTCATGTCTGCTTGTCTCCCGAACCCGTAGGGTCTACACACTTAAGGTTCGATGACGCTAGGGTTATAAAGGAAGTTTGTATGTGGTTACCGAATGTTGTTTGGAGTCCCGGATGAGATCCCGGACGTCACGAGGAGTTCCGGAATGGTTCGGAGGTAAAGATTTATATATGGGAAGTCCTGTTTTGGTCACCGGAAAAGTTTCGGGTTTTATCGATAACGTACCGGGACCACCGGGAGGGTCCCGGGGGTCCACCAAGTGGGGCCACCTGCCCGGGGGTGCCACATGGGCTGTAGGGAGTGCTCCTTGGTCTACATGGGCCAAGGGCACCAGCCCCACTAAGGCCCATGCGCCTAGAAGGGGAGAGGGGGCAAACCCTAAGGGCATATGGGCCCTAAGGCCCATACACCCTGCGCCTCCCTCTCCTCCCCCCTCTTGGCCGCCACCCCTTGGCCATCTAGGGCTGCCGCCCCCCTAGGGGTGGGAACCCTAGAGGGGGCGCAGCCCCTCCCCTTCCCCTATATATATGAGGCCTAGGGGGCTGCCCATAACACACGTGATGCAATCTCTCGTTGGTGCAGTCCTGCGTCTCTTCTTCCTCCTCTTCTGCGGTGCTTGGCGAAGCCCTGCAGGATTGCCACGCTCATCCATTACCACCACGCCGTTGTGCTGCCCGTGGATGGAGTCTTCCTCAACCTCTCCCTCTCTCCTTGCTGGATCAAGGCCTGGGAGACGTCACCGGGCTGTACGTGTGTTGAACGCGGATGTGCCGTCTGTTCGGCACTAGGATCATCGGTGATTTGGATCACGACGAGTACGACTCCATCAACCCCGTTCTCTTGAACGCTTCCGCTTAGCGATCTACAAGGGTATGTAGATGCACTCTCCTTCCCCTTGTTGCTAGTCTCTGCATAGATAGATCTCGGTGACACGTAGGAAAATTTGAATTTCTGCTACGTTCCCCAACAGTGGCATCATGAGCTAGGTCTATTGCGTAGATTCTATGCACGAGTAGAACACAAAGTAGTTGTGGGCGTTGATTTTGTTCAATATGCTTGCCGTTACTAGTCTTATCTTGATTCGGCGGCATCGTGGGATGAAGCGGCCTGGACCAACCTTACACGTACTCTTACGTGAGACCGGTTCCACCGACAAACATGCAATAGTTGCATAAGGTGGCTGGCGGCTGTCTGTCTGTCCCACTTTAGTCGGATCGGATTCGATGAACAGGGTCCTTATGAAGGGTAAATAGCAATTGGCATATCACGTTGTGGTCTTTGTGTAGGTAAGAACCGTTCTTGCTAGAAACCCATAGCAGCCACGTAAAACATGCAAACAACAATTAGAGCACGTCTAACTTGTTTTTGCAGGGTATGCCATGTGATGTGATATGGCCAAAAGGATGTGATGAATGATATATGTGATGTATGAGATTGATCATGTTCTTGTAATAGGAATCACGACTTGCATGTCGATGAGTATGACAACCGGCAGGAGCCATAGGAGTTGTCTTAATTTATGACCTGCGTGTCAACATAAACGTCATGTAATTACTTTACTTTATTGCTAACCGTTAGCTGTAGTAGTAGAAGTAACAGTTGGCGAGACAACTTCATGAAGACACGATGATGGAGATCATGGTGTCATGCCGGTGACGATGATGATCATGGAGCCCTGAAGATGGAGATCAAAAGGAGCACTATGATATTGGCCATATCATGTCACTATTTGATTGCATGTGATGTTTATCATGTTTATACATCTTATTTGCTTAGAACGACGGTAGTAAATAAGATGATCCCTCGTTAAAATTTCAAGAAAGTGTTCCCCCTAACTGTGCACCGATGCGACAATTCGTTGTTTCAAAGCACCACGTGATGATCGGGTGTTTTATTCAGACGTTCACATACAACGGGTGTAAGACAGATTTACACATGCAAACACTTAGGTTGACTTGACGAGCCTAGCATGTACAGACATGGCCTCGGAACACAGAAGACCGAAAGGTCGAGCATGAGTCGTATAGAAGATACGATCAACATGAAGATGTTCACCGATGTTGACTAGTCCGTCTCACGTGATGATCGGACACGGCCTAGTTGACTCGGATCATGTAATCACTTGGATAACTAGAGGGATGTCTATCTGAGTGGGAGTTCATAAGATGAACTTAATTATCCTGAACATAATCAAAAAGGATTTCGCAAATTATGTCGTAGCTCGCGCTTCAGTTCTACTGTTTAGATATGTTCCTAGAGAAAATTTAGTTGAAAGTTGATAGTAGCAATTATGCGGACAAGGTCCGTAAACTGAGGATTGTCCTCATTGCTTCATAGAAGGCTTATGTCCTTAATGCACCGCTCAGTGTGCTGAACCTGGAACGTCGTCTGTGGATGTTGAAAACATCTGACACACATGTTTTGTTGACTACACGATAGTTCAGTTAAACGGTTTAGAATTGAGGCACCAAAGACGTTTTGAAACGTCGCAATACATATGAGATGTTTTGAGGGCTGAAATTGGGATTTC
This sequence comes from Triticum monococcum, assembly GCA_034509565.1. NCBI lineage: Eukaryota > Viridiplantae > Streptophyta > Magnoliopsida > Poales > Poaceae > Triticum > Triticum monococcum. The sequence goes on along the minus strand of CM067842.1, from coordinate 195,150,986 downwards.
AGGCTCGTGCCCACGTCAAGAGGTATAAGACCTCCGACGATTTTCTTAACCTGCAAACTAAGGGAGAAAAGCTCAATTGTTGAAGTTGTGCTCAGATTGTCTGAGTACAACAATCATTTGAATCAAGTGGGAGTTGATCTTCCAGATAAGATAGTGATGTTTCTCCGAAGTCATTACCACCAAGCTGCTAGAGTTTCGTGATGAACTATAATATATCAGGGACATATATGATGATCCTTGAGATATTCGCGATGTTTGACACCGCGAAAGTAGAAGTCAAGAAGGAGCATCAATTGTTGATGGTTAGTGAAACCACTAGTTTTAAGAAGGGCAAGGGCAAGAAGGGATACTTCATGAAACGGCAAATCAGCTGCTGCTCTAATGAAGAAACCCAAAGTTGAACCCAAACCCGAGACTAAGTGCTTCTGTAATAAGGGGAACAGCCATTGGAGCAGAATTACCCTAGATACTTGGTAGATAAGAAGGCTTGTAAGGTCGATAGAATTATATTGGATATACATTGTGTTGATGTGTACTTTACTAGTACTCCTAGTAGTACCAGGGTATTAGATAGCGGTTCGGTTGCTAAGTGTTAGTAACTCGAAATAAAAGCTACGGAATAGACGGAGACTAGCTAAAGGTGAGCTGACGATATGTGTTGGAAATGTTTCCAATGTGGATATGATCAAATATCGTACGCTCCCTCTACCATCGAGATTGGTGTTTGCGTTGAGCATAGACATGATTGGAATATGTCTATCGCAATACGGTTATTCATTTAAGGAGAATAATGGTTACTCTGTTTATTTGAATAATACCTTCAATGGTCTTACACCTAAAATGAATTGGTTGTTGAATCTCGATCGTAGTGATACACATGTTCATGCCAAAAGATAGTAATGATAGTACCACCTACTTGTGGCACTGCCACGTAAGTCATATCAGTATAAAACGCATGAAGAAGCTCCATGTTGATGGATCTTTGGGCTCACTCGTTTTTGAAAAGTTTGAGACATGCGGACCATGTCTATTGGTGTATATGCATGAAGAAACTCCATGCAAATGGATCGTTTGGACTCACTTGGTTTTGAATCACTTGAGGCATGCAAATCATACCACATGGGCAAGATGACTGAACGCCTCGGTTTCAGTAAAATGGAACCAAAAAGCAACTTGCTGGAAGTAATACATTTTGATGTGTGCAGTCCAATGAGTGCTGAGGCATGTAGTGGATATCGTTATGTTCTTCACAGATGATTTGAGTAGATGTTGAGTATATTTACTTGATGAATCACGAGTCTGAATTATTGAAAGGTTCAAGTAATTTCAGGGTGAAGTTGAAAGATCGTCGTGACAAGAGGATATGATCATAGAGATAAATATCTGAATTACGAGTTTGGCACAGAGTTAAGACATTATGGAAATTGTTTCACAACTGATACAGCCTGGAACACCATAGTGTGATGGTGTCTCCGAACATCATAACTGCACCCTATTGGATATGATGCATACCATGATGTCTCTTATCAAATTACCATGATAGTTTATGGGTTAGGCATTAAAGACAACCACATTCACTTTAAATAGGGGACCACATAATTCCGATGGGATGACACCGTATGAACTATGGTTTAGAGAAACCTAAGCTGTCATTTCTTAAAAGTTTGGGGCTGCGACGCTTATGTGAAAAAGTTTCAGGCTGATAAGCTCGAACCCAAAGCGGATAAATACATCTTCATAGGACACCCAAAACAGTTGGGTATACCTCCTGTCTCAGATCCGAAAGCAATAAGGGATTGTTTCTAGAATCGGGTCCTTTCTCGAGGAAAAGTTTCTCTCGAAAGAATTGAGTGGGAGGATGGTGGAGACTTGATGAGGTTATTAAACCGTCTCTTCAACTAGTGTGTGGCAGGGCACAAGAAGTTGGTCCTGTGGCACCTACACCAATTGAAGTGGAAGCTTATGATAGTGATCATGAAACTTCAGATCAAGTCACTACCAAACCTCGTAGGACGACAAGGATGCGTACTACTTCTGAGTGGTACGTAATCCTATCTTGGAAGTCATCTTGCTAGACAACAATGAACCTACAAGCTATGGAGAAGCGATGGTGGGCCCAGATTCCGATAAACGGCTCGAGGCCATGAAATCCGAGAGAGGATCCATGTATGAAAACAAAGTGTAGACTTTGGCAGAACAGCTCGATGGTCGTAAGGCTGTCGAGTACATATGGATTTTAAAAGGAAGATGGACAATGATGGTAAGTATCACCATTAAGAAAGCTCGACTTGTCGTTAAGATGTTTTCCGACAAGTTCAAGGAGTTGACTATGATGAGACTTTCTCACTCGTAGCGATGCTAAGAGTCTGTTGGAATTATATTAGCAATTACTGCTTTATTTATGAAATCTTGCAGATAGGATGTCAAAACATTATTTCCTCGACGATTTTCTTGAGGAAAGGTTGTATGTGATACAACCGGAAGGTTTTGTCAATCCTGAAAGATGCTAATAAGTATGCAAAGCTCCAAGCAATCCTTCTAAGGACTGGAGTAAGCATCTCGGAGTTGGAATGTATGCTTTGATGAGATGATCAAAGATTTTGGGTGTATACAAAGTTTATGAGAAACTTGTATTTCCAAAGAAGTGAGTGGGAGCACTATAGAATTTCTGATAAATATATGTTGTTGACATATCATAGATCAGAAATGACGTAGAATTTCTGGAAAGCATATAGGGTTATTTGGAAAGTGGTTTTTAATGGAAAACCTGGATTAAGCTACTTGAGCATTGAGCATCAAGATCTATAAGGATAGATCAAAACGCTTAATGGAACTTTCAAATGAGCACATGCCTTGACATGATCTTGAAGGTGTTCAAGATAGATCATTCGAAGAAGGAGTTCTTGCCTGAGTTGTAAGGTGTGAAGTTAAGACTTAAAGCTCGACCGCGGCAGAATAGAGAGAAAGGACGAAGGTCGTCCCCTATGCTTAAGACATAGGCTCTACAGTATGCTATGCTGTGTACCACACCTGAAGTGTGCCTTGCCATGAGTCAGTCAAGGGGTACAAGAGTGATCCAAGAATGGATCACAGGACAGCGGTCAAGGTTATCCTTAGTAACTAGTGGACTAAGGAATTTTCTCGATTATGGAGGTGGTAAAAGAGTTCGTCGTAAAGGGTTACGCCGATGCAAACTTTGACACTAATCCAGATTATTCTGAGTAGTAAACTGGATTCGTATAGTAGAACAGTTATTTGGAATAGCTCCAAATGTAGCGTAGTAGTTGCATCTACAAGATGACATAGAAATTTGCGAAGTACATACGGATCTGAATGTTGCAGACCCGTTGACTATAACCTCTCTCACAAGCATAACATGATCAAACCCAGAACTTATTGAGTGTTAATCACATGGTAAATGTGAACTAGATTATTGACTCTGGTAAACTCTTTGGGTGTTAGTCACATGGGGATGTGACCTTGAGTGTTAATCACATATCGATGTGAACTAGATTATTGACTCTAGTGCAAGTGGGAGACTGTTGGAAATATGCCCTAGAGGCAATAATAAATTGGTTATTATTATATTTCCTTGTTCATGATAATCGTTTATTATCCGTGCTAGAATTGTATTGATAGGAAACTCAGATACATGTGTGGATACATAGACAACACCATGTCCCTAGTAAGCCTCTAGTTGACTAGCTCGTTGATCAATAGATGGTTACGGTTTCCTGACCATGGACATTGGATGTCCTTGATAACGGGATCACATCATTAGGAGAATGATGCGATGGACAAGACCCAATCCTAAGCATAGCACAAGATCGTGTAGTTCGTATGCTAAAGCTTTTCTAATGTCAAGTATCATTTCCTTAGACCATGATATTGTGCAACTCCCGGATACTGTAAGAGTGCTTTGGGTGTGCCAAACGTCACAACGTAACTGGGTGGCTATAAAGGTACACTACGGGTATCTCCGAAAGTATCTGTTGGGTTGGCACGAATCGAGACTGGGATTTGTCACTCCGTGTAAACGGAGAGGTATCTCTGGGCCCACTCGGTAGGACATCATCATAATGTGCACAATGTGATCAAGGAGTTGATCACGGGATGATGTGTTGCGGAACGAGTAAAGAGACTTGCCGGTAACGAGATTGAACAAGGTATCGTGATACCGACGATCGAATCTCGGGCAAGTATCGTACCGATAGACAAAGGAAATTTTATACGGGATTGATTAAGTCCTTGACATCGTGGTTCATCCGATGAGATCATCGTGGAACATGTGGGAGCCAACATCGGTATCCACACTTAAGGTTCATGTCTGCTTGTCTCCCGAACCCGTAGGGTCTACACACTTAAGGTTCGATGACGCTAGGGTTATAAAGGAAGTTTGTATGTGGTTACCGAATGTTGTTCGGAGTCCCGGATGAGATCCCGGACGTCACGAGGAGTTCCAAAATGGTTCGGAGGTAAAGATTTATATATGGGAAGTCCTGTTTTGGTCACCGGAAAAATTTCGGGTTTTATCGATAACGTACCGGGACCACCGGGAGGGTCCCGGGGGTCCACCAAGTGGGGCCACCTGCCCGGGGGGGGGCCACATGGGCTGTAGGGAGTGCTCCTTGGCCTACATGGGCCAAGGGCACCAGCCCCACTAAGGCCCATGCGCCTAGAAGGGGAGAGGGGGCAAACCCTAAGGGCATATGGGCCCTAAGGCCCATACACCATGCGCCTCCCTCTCCTCCCCCCTCTTGGCCGCCACCCCTTGGCCATCTAGGGCTGCCGCCCCCTTAGGGGTGGGAACCCTAGAGGGGGCGCAGCCCCTCCCCTTCCCCTATATATATGAGGCCTAGGGGGCTGCCCATAACACACGTGATTCAATCTCTCGTTGGTGCAGCCCTGCGTCTCTTCTTCCTCCTCTTCTACGGTGCTTGGCGAAGCCCTGCAGGATTGCCACGCTCCTCCATCACCACCACGCCGTTGTGCTGCCCGTGGATGGAGTCTTCCTCAACCTCTCCCTCTCTCCTTGCTGGATCAAGGCCTGGGAGACGTCACCGGGTTGTACGTGTGTTGAACGCGGAGGTGCCGTCTGTTCGGCACTAGGATCATCGGTGATTTGGATCACGACGAGTACGACTCCATCAACCCCGTTCTCTTGAACGCTTCCGCTTAGCGATCTACAAGGGTATGTAGATGCACTCTCCTTCCCCTCGTTGCTAGTCTCTCCATAGATAGATCTTGGTGACACGTAGGAAAATTTGAATTTCTGCTATGTTCCCCAACACTTCCAACATGGTTGCGGCTAGGGCTTTGTTTTGTTGGAGGCGGCGATGAAGTGGTATGGGTGGGGTAGATGCATGTCCGACTCTAGCCATGGAATTGCAAGCGTTACCCCCAACCCCAGCTACAAGTGTCTCCCTCAGCTGCAACTTCAACTCACTGGTGTTTTGTCCAAGGGAGGGGTAGCAGTTGCATGTCCGCATTAGGGAAACAACTACAAAGTATCGACCCAACTTCAACTACATGTATTCAACGCAACTCCAGCTTAGCGATGTTTTTTATTAGAGGAGGGGAGGCCGCAACTGCAAGTGTCACCCATATCCTGGTTGCATGTCTACCACTATTTCTATTTTTTTGCTCTTATTTCTACTATATTCTTGTAGGTCTTTTAGCTTTTCTAAATAGTGGTGTTTTTTCTTTCAAACGTGCCACCCAGTTTTACGGCGCCCCATGTGCTACCACATATGTTATAGTTTGCATGCAACTGCAAGCGACACCAGCAGCCAGGCATAACTAGGGCGTGGGTGGGGCACGGGCCTAGGAGCTTGGGTGTGAATTTATTCTCAATTTTTTATTTTTATTTTTGGTTTTGTAGTTTCTGTTTTTCTTTCTATTTATATTTTGCGTTTTGGATTTGTGTTATTGTTTTTTTCTAAGTTAGTGGTGTTTTGGATATTTATCTAAAAAATAATGCCACTCAATTTTGCGCACATGTGGCCCGCACATTTTTTCTTAATTTATTTTTCTTCCTTTTTATGTCAAAAATATGTGCTCAATGAAATACAAACACACTACACTTTTTTTAGAACAACTACAATTTTTGTGTGCATTATGTTTGTTTGAGACACACTACACTGCAAATCGGCTGGGAGAGTTGACACACATATCCATATATTTGACTGCCCAAATACAAACAAAGAAAAAAAAACAATCTGAGTATTCCCACAAAAAAGAAAAGAAAACAATAGAAGTCTGCGACGTACAAGCAATAAAAAAAAGCCCAACACAAGACAAGCAATTTTGGAGAACAAAACAAAGGACAAAAGCAGCCTACCTAAGAAGACAAGAAAAAAAAGGACAAAAAGAAAGCCATGTTAAACAAGCCCAAAGGAAAACAAACGAACAACCAAGAAATAGATAGGAGCATCTGTAGGACGCTCACATCAGCCGACTTAGACTTTGCGAAGTCTAAGTCGACTGAGTCCTAAACAGACCCAAAAGAAAAAGACAATAAAGGGGCCGATTGTTCGATGATAAAATTGCACATACCAGCGTATAGGTATAAAATATACATGGAGCAAGGAACTGTCCATAGACATATGCGTGCGTTCCAAAGATGCCCAGACATATATACGGTGCTATGCTCATACCGGTTCAATTAAACAAATACAGTACATCAAAACGTGTTAGCAGCCGGCTGACTAATCAGCAGTATGTTACTGGCTAGCCCAAGTTACTATGTATGTTTACATAGGGGTGCAATTGAACTGCATGGACTATGCATGGCTGGGTACGTACTAAGATCAATGGCAAAGCGTCCCACGTACTAGCACTTGTGTGCATTAGCATGGCATGCGCGTGACAGGCTTGGCGCAAGACTTTGCGGCCAACGCGAGTGTCGATCGGTATGTTGGTGTACAAATACGTACCCGAATACCCGCATACCGGCCGGCAAGGAGGCGCGTACTTAAATACGCAACGGCTGTACACTACGCCAGGCTGGGCCCAAGTTGCCATGCGCACGTACGAGACAATGTGTGTTTCGCTCGTAGACCGGCGTGTACGCCAAGATGATCTTTTTTTTTTGAGCATCAGTAAGATGATCTGAAGAGATAAACACCACGGAGCTGATATAGGATAGCTTGAACGTTTGAAGATCGGGCCGGTCGAACGGCCAACACCGCGAGCGCCCTCGCTCTTTCCATCTGCCTATAAATACATACCAAATCCATCCATCACAGAGGGAACTGACGCACGCAGGGAGCACATCCATCCTTCGTCCATGCACCATCCATCCATTAACCCACGCAGACATCCATCCACCTCCAACGCAGGTCAAGACTCCCGGCGGGGCGCAGCCATACGAGAGAGCTCGCGCAGGCGGCCAAGACTCCCGTATACACAGCAGGACGAGTAGGCTCACCGGAGCCACTGACGAAGATCGCCATCTCGCCTCCTGCTCCTCCCGCCACGATCGACCGACAATCCACGGCGATCGACAACAGCGGCAGATCGCCGGGCAATCCACGGCGCCTCCTCCTAGCAGTTTGTGGCTTGTCTTCCAAATTCTAATTAGGAGAGGAATTGAGGTGAGTTTAGGGCTTAGTCTTGTGCAGCTGCATGCACACGCATGAGTAATTTGGGGATTCTAATTTCAGCCTGTAATTTGCAGCGACTTGTGTAAATAAAAATTCTATCACCCCGAGCAGGTTGATTGAAGGAATATCGATCTCCACTTGGCGAAGGTATTGTCACATTTGTTGTCGACACATCTAACCTGACCATTGTTAGTTCATTCAATCATTCCAAATCATCCAACTTTAGTCTTATGTTATTAATTTCATATATGAGGAGGTTTTTGGTTCCTAGAGCAAGTATTGAGAATGCAAGTGCTGTGCAGCCGGAATCAGAACAAGACCCTCCTATTCATGTTGCTAACAATAGTGAGTTTAATCCGGACGAAATTCAATCTGATCCCGCACTGAGAAAACAAATTGCTGAATATGCACCACAAATTCAAGATCAAGTTAGGAGGGCATACATATTAAAGGGTCAAACCAAACCAGTATTAGAATTTCGCCGAACGGATTCAAGAGCGTTTTGTAAGTCATGGTATGAAAAGTATAACTGAATAGAATATAGCGAGTCCGAGGATGCAGCCTTTTGTTTCTATTGTTTCTTGTTCAAGCAACCTGGAAGGGCTGAACACTTTGGGTTTGAAGTCTTCACCAAAACAGGTTTTAGGGACTGGAAACATGCATATAGAGCCTTACCTGAGCATGTAGGTGGTCTGAATAGTGGTCACCGAAGTGATTATGGGGGAGCTTGGTGATAAAAAGTTCTCTGTTCTTATTGATGAGTCACGCGATATATTGGTGAAAGAACAAATGGCAGTAATGTTGAGGTTAGTAACTATCTTTTATGTTTTAGGTTCTTTATTTAATTCAATTCTTTGTTCATCCATGATTTATCTATTCTAATTTTTTGTAGGTATGTGAATGAAGGGAAGGTTGTGGAACGATTTCTATGTCTGCACCACATCAAAGACGAAAATGATACACTTACGGACGACCTACGCACTTTGGTTACGAACCTCTCCCTCTAACCAATCACTCCACCCGGTGAATTTAACTCTGGGCCCCCTTCCCTGATTTTCCTCCAACGACAAAAGGCCACAGAAGCCCGTAAGCTAATTCCGTAAGCTGCCTGTCCGTAGGTGTAGCATTGTTCCATCAAAGATACTACATCCGAGTCACTGAAGTTAGCTCTTGTAAAGCTTCTTGATCATTACAAATTATCAATTTCAAGGCTACGAGGGCAAGGATATGACGGTGCTTCAATCATGAGAGGTGAATTTAATGGTTTGCAAAGAAAAATTCTCGACGAAAACCCTGATGCTTTCTACGCCCATTGCTTTGCCCATAGATTACAGTTGGTTGTGGTCGCCGTTGCTAGTTCTTCTTGCTCATATATTCATGATTTTTTTAGTACATATCATTGATTGTGACCACAACAACTTCATCTTGCAAGAAGATGGAAGTGTTGGCAGAAGAATCTCACAATGATATTTTGGAAAGGCTTGAGAGGGGTGAGATATCTATAGGAAGAGGCTTGAATCAACAGACTAGTCTTGCTAGACCTGGAGATACTAGATGGGGTTCACATCATAAAACTTTGCTTCGCTTGGATCAAATGTGGGCCTCTGTAATAAAAGTTCTTAGCACGGTTGACGCAAATGGGCGCAATCCAAGCCATGTTGCGGGTTGCATAGAAAAAATGGAGTGCTTCAAATTTGCTCTCGTTTTGAAGTTTATGCTAAAGTTGTTTGGTATAACAAATGAGCTCTCACAACTTTTGCAAAGAAGGGATACAAATATTGTGCTTGCCTTGGAATTAATTCATGATGTTAAACTCCGGTTGGCTACCATGAGAGATAGTGGTTGGGAGAGTATTTTTGATGAGGTCCAACAATTCTGCAATTCCAAAGGTATTCTAGTGCCAAATATGGATGATGAAATACCAGTTCGAGGTCGCTCGAGGCTAGAGGGAAGGACTATCACTAATCTTCATTATTATCGGGCTGAGATTTTCTATGTCGTTATTGACAAAATATGTGTTGAGATGAATCATCGCTTCAGTGACTCAAACCAAGAGGTTATTTCATGTTTCTCGTGTCTTGATCCCAAGAATTCTTTCTCCAAGTTTGATGTACAAAAGCTTTCTCGGCTTGCTGAAATATATAGTGCCGATTTCTCAAGTAGTGATCGTACAATATTGAGGGACCAACTTGAGAATTTTGTTCTTCATTTGAGAAATCATGCTGCATTTTCTACTTGCAAAGATGTTGAAAGTTTAGCTACAAAAATGGTTGAAACAGAGAAACATTTGGTCTTTCCATTGGTTTACTCATTGAGTTAGCTTTGCTACTGCCGGTGGCCACGGCATCTGTTGAGAGAGCTTTCTCGGCAATGAAAATTATCAAGTCTAAACTGCACAGCACAATGAATGATGATTGGTTTAATCACTTGATGATATGCTACACAGAACGTGAAATATTTAAATCACTCGATGATGAAGTTATCACTCGAAGGTTTCAGGCCATGAAGGCTCGAAAAGGGATTTTACCGAGGCATCATTAGTTGGTATGTTTCATTTCCCATGTGAATACGTTTTTACAACTCCATTATAGACTACTAATTCTTACATTTTCCAATTGCAGGGTCTCTTTTTGGGTGCTTGATCGGACATTTGGATATCAAGTATTTTTTTTCGCGAGTACTATCATTTATTGAGATATTAATTGTCCTATTTAATTTTAGTTTTTATTAAAATTATGTGTATAAACAATACAATATCGATCGTTTGACTTTGAAACTATTTCAAATTTATCAGTCTCCAGTTTAGTGCCTTATATAGTTGTATAATTTGTAACCAATTATTCGATTGTACTTAGCCGGTTCTTTTAGACAGTTTGCAGTCTACCTTAGCTCCTAATTTTTCCTGGCTCCGCCACTGCCGAAGCTGGGGCCGGATGGCCGGAGTCGAGCTGGACCGTCGGCTCCATCTCATCTCATTGAAGACGACGATGCGGCCCCGGGGCCGCCGCCTATGCGACCCCCGGCGCACTCTCCACCGGCGACGACGAGCTAGGACTGTCGTGTTTGCGCAGGCCTCCCGCGTGCCAGCCACACACGACGATGACGTGCCGGGGCTGGGCGCCCTCGGCGCATTCTCCGTGCAAGACGACAACTACCGCGAAGACGGCGACAACATGTCGGGGCTGCCACCCATGCACGCCCCCTGGCGCACTCTCCGCACCTGATGACGATGTACCAAGGCCGTTGACCGTGTGCGGTCTCCAGCGCACCCTCCGTCATCGAGTCCGCCGGCAACACCATTATGCCAGGACTCGGTGGCACACATCGTTTGACTCGCAGCACTCTAGTGCCCCCCCTTCTACTTACACCATCGGCGGCGCCTGGGTGAGGCACCGCCGCATCGCGAGGCCTTACTAGCCCTGTCTCACCGGTCCATGGAGGCGCCATGGGCTGGTCAGGACCCGTCTACACACATCGTTTGACTCGGCGCCATCTAGTGCGCCACTCCTTTTACCTACACCATCGGCGGCGCCTGGGCGAGGCTCCGCCGCATCGCAAGGTCTCCTTCGCCGCTGTCTCGCCAGCCCATGGAGGCGCCATGGGCTGGCCGGGACTTGGCGACGTTGTCCGTTCGATGCGCTGGCGACGGCGTGATGCTCGGCGAGTCACGACGACTCGTCGTAACCATGGAGGCGGCGCAGCTCTCAACGAGTCACAATGACTTGTCGTAACTATGGTGGCGCAGACATCATCCGGTTCAGGGCGGGACACGCTTAGGCGCATCTCGTGGCCTCCCTCTTCGTCGGCACGAACACATGTCACATGTGTCAGGGTCCGCTCATGTCTAGCGGCTCCCGGTCCATGTGCATCCGCCGTGGAGGTGGACTCGAAATCACAGCGGGCATTCCGTGTCGGCGGCGTGCGGCTGTTGTGCCATCACCGGCCGTGCCGAGCGGTGCAAGGTGGCAACTTCCTCCACCATGGGCGGCGGTGTATGCGGTCATTGATGGATGTGTGCACACCATGTGTTGCACGTCCATCCGTTTCTTCTTCTCCTTTCGACATCTACTCCCACGGGGCATACCCCTCACACTCCCGGCGAATCAGCAATGTCATTGACGACGTCCAAGCCAAGCCCAACCATGCATGCTACTTCAACAACAACATCAACGCCGCTCAAGGCCAACGAGGCAAGACGGTGTAGGCAGGCGTGGCCGGAGCAAAGGCCACGTTTTTGACGGCGCGTGTGCCACTTAGTACACAGACTCTGCCGCCGCCACACACACACCACCACCATGCATGAGGAACACGAAGTGAAGACCGAAGACGATGACTGCGCAGCTTAATCGGAGGTGTCCCGCGGTAGTATCCGCGGGGGTAATTAACCGGGGGCTTTCTGAGGCCCCCGGGAACCAAGAGACCACGATCGCTTGATCACTTTGGTCGCGCCAGCATGCCTCACCTTTTTCTTTTCTTCTTCTTTGTATTTGTGTAGTGTGTACATTGGCACGCCCGCAACTTTCTGTCCCCGGTGCAAAGGGAGTCGCTTATACAAAGCCTCCTTCTTTTTTGTATGAGCGCAATGGAACACGGGCTAAGAAACTAAAAAGGCCAGAGGATCCATTTCGAGCTGCTTCCTGTGAAACACATCACAAAACAACACAGGAAACGTGCAAATCTCAATGTGGTAAACTTGGGAAAACCGATTTTTCATTCCACATGATACATCTCCGCTGGTTCTACTGCGATTGCTGATCCAACCAGTAGTTTCTCTATTGCAGTATACAAGTTAGCAGCATGGCTGGTCACAGTAGATGCCCCCGGGACCCCCGTATGCAACTACGTATCCGGCCGCGCCGGCGCTGAAGCCGATGGGGTTTGCACCGTAGCAGCCAGGCGTCGTGGTGACCGTGCTATCTGGGGAGTCCAAGAAGAGCTGCCCGCTGGCGTTCACACCGAGGTACTCAAAGATGGTGGCCGCGAAGCGCGAGCCTGCACACGCGGGCATGCCGTTGCCCATCGGCGTCCTGGTGTGGTTCCCTCCTGGCCTGGTGTCGAGCACCCGTCCGCCCATCTCCACGTAGGAGCCCTCAGGGAAGGCCGTGTCGAACGCGTCCTCCGAGAAGTAGCCAATGTCCTCCTCCATCACCGACACCCACCAGATTAACTTGGTGTCATCCTGCATGCATATATAAATTTCCGTTTCGAAAATAATAATAATCTCCAATTTGTTCATAATAGTTGATGGACGTGCATGAAACCAACTAATTTTCTCCTTGCAAATGATTTTTTACTTACCCTGTGTATGCCCAGTGTGATGCCATGTCGTTCGCCCCCGACCTCTGAGTCAATGCCGCTCCATGAGCAGCCGAGCGCGTATTTGTTGTTGGTGAGTGTGAAACCTCCACACTCGTGATTGTAACAGTGGTGATTCACCCCACCGTCGTTCTGCATATTTTCAACTTTTTATTTATCATATCAGTGCGCCTTTAAAATAGATAGAAGGTTAAAAGAAGGTGTCGAGCACTCACGGTGTGATATACGAATAGTCTCGGTAGAGCGTCTTGGTATAAAGCAGGCCAGGCCTGCATTGTTTTTTTCAAATAAATAGAAGGCTTTCATTCAGTTCCCCGTAAAAAAGAACAAGAAAAAAATATTTATTTTTGATGAGGTAGAAAAGGGAAACTAATTATACATACCACGAGTCCCACAATAATCTGATTGGTGAGCTTTACAGGCGGCTTGGCCCCTGGCATCGGAACGTAGCTTCTGTCCAGCGTATAGCCAATCATGATGTAGTTCATGGAGAACTCGTCGGGATGCACGCCGTCAACTCTCCAATAGGGTACGTCTGCTCGAAGCCCATGATACGGCCCGTCGGTGCTGTAAGCAGCGGCAACCTATATGTATGTACGTGTATAGGTATGTTCCTAACATTGTCGGGTCGGGTCTCAAAGTACGTAGTAGTATATCATATGCATATGGAAACTTGCCTCTAGATGGCCTTGTTTGTGCAGGGCGGAGAAGGGGCGGCGGGCGAGCTGGGCGACATGTGCGTTGGCGTTGGGCGAGGTCCTCCGTATGGGGACGGTTCCGCCAGGACACCGCCCGTGTTTTCGCCAGGTTTGCTGCAGTTCTTCTCGTTGCCTGGACGACACGATGCCCGACCCGGCGACTATCCCTTTCATGCTTCGCCCTGGCTTCAGCACCTACGTACCAATGATCCATCACGGCGAAAACTGCTGATATTATTGATAAGGTGTATTAGAATTAAACATCCTGATCGAACCTGAGTTTGATTGTCGATGCGCACGCAGTCAATCGTGTCGCCGTCATCTATGCTCTGATGGATATATAGGCAGCCGGCATCCAAGAAATTAGCATGGCACCGTACATATACTTGCGGGACAAGACAAGCAGAAAATTACCTCTATGGTATGTTGAACCAATGCGCGTACAGCTCCGGTTGCTATTAGCAACACCACAGCCATTGCTCTCATCAAGAGACGCACTCCCATCGTGGGACTAAACTCGATTTGTGATGAATAGGGACGTGCTATTCTGGGATGCATCATATACATAGAGGGACAAACGATAAGGATGAGCAAACGCTCAAAGAAAATCCCTTGAGATATGGTATTTATTACTTGCCATATACTCAATGCAAACAAATAAGTAGGGTATGCCCTCCAGTTAATCTAGACGCGATTTCTTAGGGGAATACTCCCAATAACTCTTTTTAAATTTTTGGTTAGTGACAAATAAATTAGTTAATCCAGGAAAAAAAGAGATACAAGCAATCGAGTGAGATATATTTTCTTCTTTTGCTACGAGGAGACATACAGAGAATCAGTAAAAAGATGCTTTCCCTTTTTCTGAAGGGCTAGATAGAGAATTATGAGGGACAACGAGTGTACATTACCATGAGGTTCTGTTAGCGCTAGGTTTAGGCGACTATAGAGCGTCGCCCCTGCTGCCGCTACTGCCTGGCCCTTGCCGTGCGGTCGCCCGCGATGTTGCCATGTACGCCGCCCCGGCGCACTATGGCCCCGTTGCGGCTCTGTTCGCCCGTCTGTCGCCCCAGCTGCCACCTAGCCATGGCTGAGCGGCCGCCAGCGATATTGCCATGTACGCTGCCCCCGCGCACTATGGCCCCGTTGCGGTTGCGGCTTGGTCCGCCCATCTGTCGCCCCTGCCGCAGCCCAGCCCCGATCGCGCGTGTTGGTTCTAACCCTAGGCAGCCCTCTGCTCTCTCTCTGACTGGAAGGTAGACGAAGGACAGGGCGACTCAGCTTTTCTTGGCGATGTACGCCTGGACACCGAACGTCGCGATTTATCTTTTGCTGGATATACCACTGCGGGCTACAAACCTGGACTCACACCAACAAACTCAACACATTACCCTTTTGTAGCCAGCACTGGCTCGACTCGGACTCCATCTAAACTAGACCTTGACACACGGGCACATACCCGGCATGGTTTATTCTCTAACATTCTCCCCTTAAACCGTGATCTACAACAGGGCCGGCTCATCGTCGATGAGAGCCTTCTCCTTCTTTGGCTGCCAGCAGTGACGGGAGAAGTGGCCACCAACGTCACAATTGTAGCACTTTCCGTGCCACCTCTTCGCGCCCGAGGCCACGCTGCCGTCGCCGTCGTCGTCGTGTCTGCTGTGCTGACGGCACACGTGCCTCCCACTAGGCTGCCGTGAGCATCAACTGGTCGCCGCCACGCCTGCCGTCGTCCTGCATGCGCTGCCGAGAGCGCTCATCGAACGCCTTCAGCCGACCGAGCGCTTCCTCGAACGCCATGGCCTCCACGTCGCAGAACTGTTCGATGCCCGCCACCGCAGCATACATGCGGTCTGGCACCGTGTTTAACCGCTCCTTGACCATCGCCACGTCGCCGAGCGTCGAGCTGAGCTTAGCGTATCGCCCCGCCATGGCCCCAATCCGGTCGGCGTAGGCGTCCAGTGACTCGCCGTCTGCCATACAGAGCCGTTCGGCAACGTCAACAACCCAGCCGCCCTAACTCAGTCTGCCCCGACGAACCGCGCCTTGAGGCCGCTCCACACCTCCGCCGCCATCTTCTTCGTCGATTAGCAGGTTCTCGGAGAGCGCACCAAACACCACCTCCTTCGTCGCCTTGTTCTTCCCGGCGTTGACCGTTGATTCGCCCGCCAGCATCACCGCCTCCCAGAGACTCTGGGCATCAAGGATTGCCTCCGCCTTGATCGCCCACACCGTCTAGTTGTCCGATGTGAGCATCGGCATCGCCATCGACACCGCGCTCCCTCCCGCGCCTTGCAGGACGATCGCCATGGGGTCGTCGAGGTAGTAGCGTAGGTCTTTGGCATTCAAGGCTCTATATACCAAGTGTTGGGTCTAAGTGTCTAACCCTAGGCAGCTCTCTCTCTCTCTCTCTCTCTCTCTCTCTCTCTCTCTGACTGGAAGGTAGACGAAGGCTCAGGGCCGGTCCTGAGATTTCCGAGGCCCGGGGCGAGACAACACGAAGGGGCCCTAAAGCCACATAAACATAAGCATATTTTTCTGTCTATTTCAACTGCAAATAAATATTCGGCAGACTATAATTTATGGTGCCTTGTTTTCTTGACTATTAAGAAACCGGGGTCATAAACATTCACAGTAAAAGTTGATTGATCTTGTCAATCTACCCTTATAATGTATCACTAGTAGAAAACAAGGCTTTGGTCCAGGCCGGGTCAGCCCATTAGTCCCGATTCAGTCTAGAACCGGGACTAATGTGAGCATTGGTCCCGGTTCGTGCGGCTAAGGCATTAGTCCCGGTTCACTCGGGACCTTTAGTCCCGGTTTAAGACATGAACCGGGACTAAAGGGTGCGATGACCTTTAGTCCCGGATCGTGCCTCAAACCGGTGCGATGACCTTTAGTCCCGGATCGTGCCTCAAACCGGGACTAAAGATTAGACCTTTAGTCCCGGTTTGAGGCACGAACCGGGACTAATGGGGTTGAGACCTTTAGTCCCGGTTCGTGCCACGAACCGGTACTAAAGGTCCCATTTTCAAACTCTACCCCCTCCCCCTGTGGATCGCCTTTTCAGTCTTCAAAAAAATAAAAAAAATGATGAAAATGTCAAAAAAAATAAAAGAAAATAAGTTTCTCATGTGATATGTGGTCTAGTTGTTGGGAAAATTTGCAAATGTGAATTTTGACTTTATTTGCAAAATCTCTCTGAAATTTGTAAAAATGGGCATTACTTTTGCATACTAACTCGGATGAAAAAGTTTTTTATATGAAAAATCATCTACTCGAAAAGTTACATCCAAATCCTCAAAATCCTCAAAAACCGATTAGAAAAAAAGTTACGGGGCTTTTAAGATCTAGAGTGAAAAAAAACCAAACAAATTCAAACAGTGGGCAAACTGTGGTCAAACAATGGTCAAACTAATTATTCTAGAATATTAGTGTTACTAAATAATTATTTCAGTTATTTCAATTTTGGTCAAATCTGGTCAAACTGTGGTCAAACAATGGTCAAACTAATTATTCAAGAAATATTAGTGTTACTAAATAATTATTGTTTTTTAAAACAATAGTTTCAAAATAAAATTATGAAATATGTCACTTCATGCTCAAGCAAAAATCCTGAAGGTTAATAGGATTGACATCTTAGTATTGTCAGGAAAACAACAAGTGCAGACTTGGAACGAGGGAGA
The DNA here is from genome assembly GCA_034509565.1 of Triticum monococcum. Classification (NCBI taxonomy): domain Eukaryota; kingdom Viridiplantae; phylum Streptophyta; class Magnoliopsida; order Poales; family Poaceae; genus Triticum; species Triticum monococcum. The sequence continues at coordinate 195,133,685 of CM067842.1, read as the reverse complement.
ATAGAACCCGGAAGTTAAGCGTGCTCAGGCTGGGGGAGTGGGAGGATGGGTGACTGTTCGGGAAGTTAGATAATTTGGAATGATGATGGGTGATTAGAGGATAAATTGAGAAGTGATGAGGGGTGGTGATTACAGACTAGAGGTTAAAATAATTCAGAAAATTGAAATTCCAAAAAAAAAATTAAAAAAAATCATAAAATTTCCTTTAGTCCCGGTTGGTGTTACCAACCGAACACCAACCGGGACTAAAGGTGGAGCTCCACGTGGCCGCGCCCTTTACTCCCGGTTCTGGATTGAACCGGAACTAAAGGGTCGGGTCAGGAACCGGGACTAAAGGCCCTTATGAACCGGGACTATAGGCCCTTTTTCTACCAGTGTATATATTTGCATTATTAGGTGAATTAGTAGCACTATCATGCCTACTAATTTTTTATCTTCCTATAGTTTTCACTAGTTTGAACAACTACTAAAGCTAACTCCTTGGAGTTTCTAGCAGTAGAAATACTGTTTTATTTTTGCAAGGAATCCGTAGAGCACTTGTATCTGCTTTTAAAAAAAATGCCAACAACTCATGTGGGACTCAATTAACTCATATGCATGTTTTCCCTCAATTATGAGATGGATTCTTTCTGGATGGCATCTTGCTAATCAGCACAGAACATATGATACAAGAAATTAAGAGTACTGCTAATTAAATAAAAGTGCTAATAAAGACATGGAACAAGGTACCTGGATGGCTAGAAAAATCGAAATCGCGAGATTTTGCTGCTGCGTCACGAACAAAAGTCCAAGTTTCTGTTTTCTAATCCCAATCAATACAAGAAACTGGAGTGTGAGAAAAGAGAGATGTACGAGGATAATCTTGAGGAAACGAACGATCTATCGAGAATAGAAAGAAAACAATTGCGTTGAAGAGAAGATTGATGGGAATCTGGAAACCGCATTACCTTCTTCCACTAATGGTGCCTAGCAGCCAAAAATTACAATTAGATGAGTGGGCGGGAAGGAATTAAACCGAGAAGACTGATTTATTTCCTTTTGGAGAATCAACCGACCTGTTACATGCTAAACAATCACACATACTCGGGGGCCCGGGCTCAGCTTTTCTTGCGACGTACGCCCCGATTTATGTTCCCATTTATGTTTTGCTATACAAACAACTGCGGACTACAAACCTGGACTCGCACCAACAAACTCAAAGCATTGCCCTTTTGTAGCTAGCACAGATGTAGCACCCACGGACTCTACCTAGCGATCCGGTCACCCGGCGCACCGCGCGCACGTACGCATGCACATCGTTGCGATCCGGTCTTCTTTTTTTTTTTTTTTGAAGTACGCACCGACTCGACTCGGACTCCATCTAAACTAGACCCAGACACAAACGCACACACGCTGGTGATGAGGGCATCTCCAGCCGTTGGCCCCACAGGACGCATAAAAATCATCCCCTAGGGGCGAGCCGGCGATGCATTCGGCGCTGGGGGCGGTTTTGCGCCCAGTCGTCGCTCCCAGGCGCCGAAATTGGCCCACTTTGCAGCTCAATTTCGGCGAATAAACGGCCCGTATGAGCGAGAATAGGCTCATATTCGGCGTGGTTTCGCCGTGTCTTGGCGTTCAATTATCAACACAATTATTTCTTATCACATATTTCATCATAGAAAAATCAAATACTTCAACAAAATACTACAACAACAAATAATTCAATACAAATTATATTGTTCAACAAATAAAAACTCGTATTTCATCACGAGGCGTCCCCCTTGAGCCTCCATAGGTGCTTAATCAGATCTTTCTGCAGTTGATGATGCACCTGTGGGTCTCGGATCTCCTGACGCATACTGAGATAGGCAGTCCAAGTTGCCGGTAGCTGATGATCAACTTCGGCTAGAGGACCCTACCTGTAGTATGGTTCAGTGTCAAACACTGGGTCTTCTTGCTCGCTCTCGATGATCATGTTGTGCAAGATGACACAGCAAGTCATGATCTCCCATATTTGATCTTTCGACCAGGTCTGAGCGGGGTACCGAACAACAACGAATCGAGATTGGAGCACACCAAATGCCCGCTCGACATCCTTCCTGCAAGCCTCCTGAACTTTCGCAAACCAGGCGTTCTTGCCTCCTGGCACAGAGTTTGAGATCGTCTTCACAAATGTCGACCATCTTGGATAGATGCCGTCAGCTAGATAGTACCCCTTGTTGTATTGGTGCCCATTGATCTCGAAGTTCACCGGAGGAGAATGGCCCTCAACGAGCTTGGCAAAAATAGGAGAGCACTGCAGCACGTTGATGTCATTGTGAGTTCCTAGCATACCAAAGAAGGAGTGCCAAATCCAGAGGTCCTGTGTGGCTACCGCCTCAAGCACCACACTGCAACCGCCTTTGGCGCCTTTGTACATCCCCTGCCAACCAAATGGGCAGTTCTTCCATTTCCAATGCATGCAGTCGATGCTTCCAAGCATCCCAGGAAATCCTCTTGCTGCATTCTGGGCTAGGATCCAAGCAGTGTCTTCCGCATTGGGTGTTCTCAAGTATTGTGGCTCAAACACTGCCACCACTGCCCGACAGAACTTGTAGAAACACTCTATGCTGGTGGACTCGGCCATGCGCCCATAGTCGTCGAGTGAATCACTGGGAGCTCCATATGCAAGCATCCTCATCGCTGTCGTGCACTTCTGGATGGAGGTGAATCCAAGAGCGCCAGTGCAATCCATCTTGCACTTGAAGTAGTTGTCGAACTCCTGGATTGAATTCACAATCCTGAGGAAGTGCTTTCGACTCATCCGATAACGGCGCCGAAATGTTCTCTCGTCATGAAGTGGAGCATCGGCGAAGTAGTCGGAGTAGAGCATGCAGTAGCCTTGCAGATGATGCCAGTTCTTTGCTTTCACCCGCCCCGGCGACGAGCCACCTCGCCACGGCTTTTCACTGCTCGCCAGCAGCTGGGCGAGGGCGGCGAGCACCATCAGATGCTCTTCTTCCTGGACGTCGGCCGCGGCTTCCTCCTCCAGCAGCGCGGCGAGCTCTTCCTCGTCATCCGAGTCCATCGCCGAGTCAGGCAAAACGCCGAACACCTTGCGCTCGGTGGGCGTGTACCCGCCGCTAAACCGCGCCTCCGCGGCCGGAAACGGCGGCCGGAAACGCCCAGCTGCTGTGGGAGGGGCTGCCGCGGCGAAGCGCTGCTATTTTCCGGCAGGGAATGGCTATCTAGCGGAGTAGGGCGGCGGCCGTCGCCGGGATATAGCTAGTGGTGGCCGAGGGCGCGGGGGGTGCGAGGCGAGTCGGGGGAAGAAAACCTTGACTTTTCCGCTCTCGATGTGGGCCAGGCGTGCTTTTCCCTAGCGCCGGAGCCCCCAACTGCTCCCCAGCGTGTCGGGTTCGGCCTGTGACCGCCGGGCAGAAAAAAGGTCCGAACCGGCGATTTTCGGCGTCCTGGGGGCGCGACTGGGCCGTTTTTTCGGCGCCGGCGCCGAAAAAGTGGCCTGGGGGGCCTGTTGGGGGCGCGGCTGGAGATGCCCTGAGGGGCACACACCCGGCACGGTTTATTCTCTAGCAGCACGGCCGCCGACGTCGTTGCCATGTACGACGCCCCGGAGTACTACGTACTCGTTGCGGCTCCGTCCGCCGGTCTGTTGCTCGAGCCGTGTGCTCCTGGAGGCCCTGTACGAGTTCACATCGGAAAGAAATCCAAGGAAAAGATTGCAAACATTCTTTGGGTGGAGTCCGTCTTTGATTTGAAAGTCAGGGCTACGTGCTGGTACATACCTCAAGGCATGCGATCCTCCAGATCGGTCTCAAACAACAACAGAGCATCGTACTATGGAGATGACCAGGACGGTGGTGATCGGTACAACTGTGTTATCTGAAGTGATTGCGCTGGCAGTTTCTATGGAGAACTTGGAGGCCGGTTGGGGGATCAAGGGGCCCCCTTTGTGGATGCCGCCCGCCTGAAGCTGGCAGATGGCGAATCCATGGAACCTGTGTTGGCGCAATAAGCCACGGCAGGCGCATCAGTGTGTGTGTGCGAGCGCACTGGGCGCGTTGGGTGCAGCCAGAGCCGCGCCGGGTTCGGGGGGTGTGCGTGTGTTGTGTTAGGTGCATGCGTGTGTGTGCTTGCGAGGCACCACAGTAGGGACAGGCCACTAGCGACCTGGTTCGGGTGCGCATGGAGATTGTGGTGGGCTCGGTGCGACTCGTGCGCGTGCATGCGTGGCGAGGGCGCGGCCAAAGCGGGCCGATCGGGCGTGCGGCTGGGTAGGAGGCGTGGGGATCGTGCCCCAGCGCCGGCCTGTATAAAGCCTATGTGGAGGTTGTTGTAATGGCCGTGCGTGTCGAGTTTGAGCTCGGAAAAAAACAGCGTTGTTGCGCCGGGCATCGCTGCGCCAGAAAAACTCCATCGTGTCCACCGCCGTCTCCTTCCTCCCTCTCTTCTTCCTTGGTTTCTGCCGGATAGCCAGAGAGAGCGAGCTACGAGAGCGAGGGCAAGGGGAGATCCTTACATTTGGCATCAGAGCTAGGTGTACGGGGGTGAATGCCAGCGATGTCTATCATTCCATATGCCGGTGGATCGGGTGGGTCGCTACCCGTGCCGTGCCCGGTGCTCACCGGTGAGAATTACACCTTGTGGGCTATCAAGGTCGAGGCCAACCTGTAAAATAGTTTGGGAAGCATAGAACCCTTTGTCTCGGGCCGCGTTGTATATATTGAGGCAAAGCCTTGGTGAACAAGTTACAGAGGAGAAGATTGACTAGGGAGAGATCGACCGGAACAGAAAGAGATCGACCGGGAAGGTCGTTACAGGAGATGGAGATAGATACAATTTAAACACCTCTCCTATCCCTATACAATAATTCTAACACTCCCCCTCAATCTAAACCTCAAGTCTTGCTAAGGTTGAGATTGTATTTGAACTCATCCAATCTTCTCTCTGTCAAGGGTTTAGTGAACCCGTCAGCAAGTTGATCCCCTGTAGGAATGAACCGTATCTCAAGTAGCTTTCGAGCTACTCTCTCTCTGACAAAATGAAAGTCCACTTCAATATGTTTTGTTCGTGCAGGGAAGACAGGATTGGCTAAAAGATAAGTTGCGCCAATATTGTCACAGCATAACCTTGCAGCCTTTGGAGCTTTAATTCCAAGCTCATAGAGTAATGTTTGTATCCACATTACTTCAGCTGTGGCATTTGCTAATGACTTATATTCAGCCTCTGTACTTGATCTTGAGACAGCAGCTTGCTTTCTTGCACTCCATGACACAAGATTAGATCCCAGAAACACAGCAAAACCACCAGTGGATCTTCTGTCATCAGCACATCCTGCCCAGTCTGCATCAGAGTATGCAGTAACAAGCAAGGAAGGGGACTTGACAATTTGAAGTCCAAGCCCTTGAGAATACTGAAGATACCTTAGGATTCTTTTAACTACCGTCCAATGAGTGGTTCTAGGAGCATGCAAATATTGACATACCTTGTCCACTGAATAAGAAATATCTGGACGTGTAAGTGTTAAATATTGCAAAGCACCAACAACACTTCTATAATTTGTTGCATCTTTTGGACCAAGAGCTTCTCCACTATCAACTGTGAGTTTTTCTGAGGTGGAAATTGGTGTGCTGACAGGTTTGCAATTCTCCAATCCCACTCTCTTCAGAACATCAGTTGTATATTTTTCTTGTGAGAGAAGTATGCCATCTCTGACTTGCTTTACCTCTATGCCAAGAAAATAGTGAAGATCACCTAGATCCTTGAGAGCAAATTCAAGTTTTAAATCCTTAAGCAAACAAGTGGTGGCCTCTTGACTTGAACTAGCAACAATTATATCATCAACATAAACAAGCACAAAAACAGTGATATTGCCTTTGTTATAAAAGAACAAGGATGTATCTGCTTTGGATGGCGTGAACCCACACTAGTAGAAAAAGGGTCAAACGTGAAGCACATTAGTGCCGGTTTGTATTTGAGCCGGCACTAATGTGCACATTAGTGCCGGTTCGTGGCGGCGATCAATAGTACCAGTTCATGGCGAACCTTTAGTACCGGTTCATGCCACGAACCGGTACCAAAGAGGCTGTGTCATCCTGCGGTCAGGCTGTGGCCCCACCATCACCATTTAGTGCCGGTTCGTACCACGAACCGGTACTAATGAGCGGTGCCGGTTTACGGCAAGCTGTTTTTAGTCCCACCTCGCCAAGAGAGAGGCAATATGAGCGGTTTATAAGCCGTGAGTGCACAGACAATGACGAAGAGTTGCAATGCTCACCTACATGTTGATTTGCTTCAAGCCTTGCGGAATAGTATAGATTGCACTGAGCTATGTGCAGTGGCTTAGTGCAATCTACACTATTCCGAATGGCTTGAAGCAAATTAACCAACATTGCACCTCTTTTTTTATTTTTAATAACTTATTTAAACTCCAGACTTCTTTTGTGTTCAGTATGCAGCATTTAAAGCTTGTTATGCCTCAAGGTTGTTGTGGTTTGGAAATTATGGATTTGACAACCATGAATCATAGCTTTTTGTGTAAGTGACTTGGGAAACTCAAGTTTGGCAAACTCTATTGACTGGTAGAAAAACGGTCAAATGTGAAGCACATTATAGTGCCGGTTTGAATTTGAGCCGGCACGAATGTGACCATTAGTGCCGATTCCAACGGCTAGGCGGGCTGCTACCATTAGTACCGGTTCGTTGCCAATCTTTAGCACCGGTTCGTGGCACGAACCAATACTAATGTGCATCCCACCAATCAGGAAGAATCACACGGATCGTGTGTTTCTTTCTAGCTCTTGCGAGTCGTTGGATCAAGGGTGTGTTTCTTCCTAGCTCATGTGAGTCATTGGATCGAAACTATCACAATCACTTTGTGAGCCAGACGACCCTATATATAGCCCATCTCTCGCCTTCGTCACTGCATAAGTCTTTCAGTTCATCGACTACATACATCTACCAGTTCATCGACTGCATACATCTACCAGTTCATTGACTGAATACAAATCATTTGGATTCGCCATCATACGCCCAACCGTACATTCGATATGCATATATATGCATCACGAGCCGCGGTAGGGCTGTATGATGGCGATACCGATTGGTTTGTTCTAGATCCGACATAAAAGGTTTGATACAACTTCTTTTTTGTGACATAAGATCTAACATTGTTGCTTCTAGTAGTTCTCTTGATTCCACTAATGATTCTCTTAGCCAAGTTACACTTGAGCAAGAAAATAGCTTATTGAAGGGAAGAATCAAGGTGTTGGTTTTGAACGAAAGTTCAATGCCAATGGAGTTGAGTGGGAAGAAGATCAATACCCCAAAGACAAAGTTTGTTCCTCAACAAGAGAAGTATCCTACTTCCTTCAAGGGGACAGAAGCTCAAGATGATCTTCTACATGTTGATTAGCTTCAAGCCTTGCGGAATAGCATAGATTGCACTGAGCTATGTGCAGTGCAGTCTACACTATTCCGAATGGCTTGAAGCAAATTAACCAGCATTGCACCTCTTTTTTATTTTTAATAACTTATTTAAACTCCGGACTTTTTTTGTGTTCAGTATGCAGCATTTAAAGCTTGTTATGCCTCAAGGTTGTTGTGGTTTGGAAATTATGGATTTGACAACCATGAATCATAGCTTTTTGTGTAAGTGACTTGGGAAACTCAAGTTTGGCAAACTCTATTGACTAGTAGAAAAACGGTCAAATGTGAACTCCGTTACATGGCCACACTTCAATGTTTTTTAAACTTGTTTGAACTCCGGACTTCTTTTGTGTTCAGTATGCAGCATTTAAAGCGACGTCATCAATATCCAACATGTTCTGACATCATTTGTTGTTTTTCGGTCATTTACCTAGCTAATTGTTTAGAGAGCTAAATGACCATGAAATTGAAAATCACTATAAAATGAATCCTGAAAATGTTGAAACTTAGCATGGTATCAGCGTATCACCCGCATAGTATGCGCGAAAGAGTAGAGAGGGTCACGGCAAAAACTGGACGCACTTCGTGTACAAACTGAACAAACTCTTTCCGAGTATCAGGGTTTCGGACTATGCAAAAATAAGTAATGCAGAAAATAAAAAAACTATACAAAAAAATTACTCAAAAATAAATAGAAGAAAATAAATAATGCAGAAAAAAACTATATAAAAAACTACTCAAAAATAAATAAATAAAAATAAGTAATGCAGAAAAGAAAAAACTATATAGCAAATTTGTTGGCGCACTGCCCTGTGGGTCTACCAGACCTAGGGTGTGCAAATGCAGGCCCAGAAGGGCCAGCAGACTCACAGGGCAGCGCGCCCTAATTAATTAGGCCTAGAAGCCTGCTATATAGAGGAGTTCGAAGAGGTAGCCGCGGTTTGGTTTATAAACCAGTGCGGCTGCCCTTCGCCGGGCGAGGTGGGACTAAATTTTGGGGTGGTAGCGCAAACTCTAAATACAGCAAAAAACAACTAAATGAAAAAAGCCCACCTACTGGGCCACAGCGGCCTGCATACGACTAGAAACCCAACCTGTTGTTGGGCCAGGATGCAGGCCCGCAAGCCCAATAGGCCCCACAGGGCAGAGTAGCAGAGGTAGGCCCAGAAGGCCTGCTTTAGAGAGGAGCTCGAGACTGCAACGGCGGCGGGGCTTATAAGCAGGTGCGAGTGCCCCTCGGCTAGCGAGGTGGGACTAAACTTTTGTGCACCGCGGGTGGCAGCGCACCCCCTTTAGTACCGGTTCGTGGCTCCAACCGGTACTAAAGGGGGGGTGTCTTTAGTACCGGTTCGTGGCACGAACCGGTACTAAAGGGGTCGTTTCCCGCCGCTTGGCCTGGGGAAAATAGGCCTTTAGTACCGGTTCGTGACACGAACCGGTACTAAAAGCCAATCCTATATATACAGCACGTACGAAAATTTCAGTTTCAACTCGCCACTTCGTCTCCAACCTCCGCCGCGCGAGCCGCTCAATCCCATCGTCGCCGTCCGTCGTCATCGTTGTTGTCCCCGCCGCCGCCCGTCGTCGTCGTCGTCTCGCGCGCTGCCGCCCCGAACGCCGCCGCCGTCCGTCGTCATCGCCGCGGCCGTACGTCTCTCTCTCGCTCCCGGCCGCACACACATACACACACATACACACACATAACGGCGGCGCCCCCGCCCCGTACGCCGGCGCCCCCGCTCGTACGTACGGGGCGGCGGCACCGCACACACACACACACACACACACACACACATATATATACCACACATGCACACATCACACGCATACACACATACACACATACGTACACACATATACGTATATATACACACATGCATACACACACAATTTTTTTTACTTATTTTCTGTTTTTTAGAAAAGTTAATTAGATGATCGAATGTTAGATTAATGTCGAATGGTAGATGAATTAGCTAGGTAGATAGAAAAATTGTCGAACTAGAGATTAGAACTAGCTAGTTGAATAATTAATATAACTAGTTTATTTTTAATAAGGAAATTTAGGTATATGAGATTAGAACTAGTTGAATAATTAATATAATTAACTAGTTTATTTTTAATAAGGAAATTTAGGTATATGAGATTAATTAGAACTAGTTGAATAATTAATATAACTAGTTTATTCTTAGTAAGAAAATTTAGGTATATGAGATTAGAACTAGTTGAATAATTAATATAACTAGTTTATTTTTAGTAAGAAAATTTAGGTATATGAGATTAGAACTAGTTGAATAATTAATATAACTAGTTTATTTTTAGTAAGAAAATTTAGGTATATGAGATTAGAACTAGTTGAATAATTAATATAACTAGTTTATTTTTAGTAAGAAAATTTAGGTATATGAGATTAGAACTAGTTGAATAATTAATATAACTAGTTTATTTTTAGTAAGAAAATTTAGGTATATGAGATTAGAACTAGTTGAATAATTAATATAACTAGTTTATTTTTAGTAAGAAAATTTAGGTATATAGAAAATTTAGGTATATAATTATTATTTGTTAATGAATTAGATAGAAAAGTTAAATATATAGTAATGTCAATTGAATATATAGTTAGATATATTAATGTCAAATGTTAGATGAATATATATATATTTGGCTAGATATATGTGTTTAATGTTTCACCTATATGAACATAGGAAATGTCATCTGACGACGAAAAAGATTTTATTATGTGCGAACACTGTGAAGACCAGCGCGGCCTGTGCGACCAAAATTTCCTTGTTGATGGTAGGCGCTTCAGCATCAAGCTGGATGAGATATTCGAAGTTGATACAGTAAGTCACTTTGTCAATTATTATTTGAATGCAAAACTTATGCTTCATTTGCTTCAACTTATAATTTTAAATTTTCACCATTCTACTAGCGCATCCCCTGCCATGCAAGAATTTTTGTCTTGGATAAGATAGGTTTCAGTGCTATAGATGATATGGAGGTAAAGAGAGTTTACTTGAAGACGCAGCATGGGTATACTTTCAACGTCAAATTATATAATGGAGACACATACACCCATTTTGAATGCAAAACTTGGCAAGCACTATGCAAGGCTTATGCATTTGAGCCTGATATGGTTATCACCTTTGATATTCGTCCCGAAGATGATATTGAAGGTAATATAGACATCTGGGTCGATGTGCAAACGCCTCCAGTTCTACCATTTGGTGAGTTTTTCTCAACCATGCATGCATATGTTTATGTCTTTCGTACAGTTTATTCAAAAATAGTTGACAACTATTTTGTATTGTCAGCTTATTTCGGTTCAAGCAAACATGTCCGGCGCTTGGTAGACAGGACCTACTACTGCCCCGGGGCTCAACTAAACTGCGAGGAGATAAGTCATTATGTTTCATGGCTTGACGATCTTAATACTGTCAAGACAAATTTTTTCCCTACACTTAGAAATGTTAGTAATCAAAACGTGCGACCAATGGTGATCGTATTGAACTACGGTCACATCTATAATCAAAAGATTGTAAGATTTTAAATATTTGTCCTTAATTTAGTGCATCTTTTGCATACATTATTTTTGAAGCTAAACTTTCATTGCTTAGTATATTAATTACTATACGATGTTGTTCAACAGGGACTTCCGATAATAGTTGTGCCCCAATGGATCGAGACAAAAGGTCGCATGTCAATGGTTACCTTACGACCAAGATTTCCTACATTGCACATGAGTGCATTCAGGATTTCTAAAAGCGAAGAATGCTTAATAGTGAAAGATTGGAGCAAAAATGTTAACAATCGCAGAGAAGTACTAGGGGGCAGTACGGAGAAGCGCAACCCAAGATTAGGAGACAGATTCATCTGCATGCTCCAGTATGATGAATCAGGAGAGCTATACATGTTCTATGCTATTCTACCTGAGAGGGAGCAGCAGGATCAGTAGCTACTCTTCATGCTCTTAATTAGTACTTGTCTCATGGATCCGTGTCCTGAACTTCGATGTTGGTGATGATTATGTTGAACTTGATGATATCTCTTTGCTTCTGTTACAAAGTGAATGTTTCCTCTTTAAGCTAGCCAACGTTGATGATGAATTACATAGCTAGCGGTAATGACTATGATGATTAAATAGTGGTAATTAGACGACCACGAGGATTTTTAGCTAGCTAGAGTTTATTTATTTATTAATATGCGATGATGATGATGATGATGATGATGACGACTACAACTCATTATAACGTAAAACAATCCTAAATTAAATTGATAACACAAATTAAATTGAAAAATACAAAATAAAAAAACCATAACCATTTAGTACCGGTTGGTTTTACCAACCTGTACTAAAGGGCTCCCGGCCCCCGGAGCTGGCTCGTGCCACGTGGTACCCCTTTAGCACCGGTTCGTGCTGAATCGGTACTAAAGGGGGGGGCCTTTAGTGCCGAGATAATAGTGCCGGTTCCATAACCGGCACTAAAGGCCCTTACGAACCGGTGCTATTGCCCGGTTTTCTACTAGTGCCAAGATGTTGTAATTGCATGCTCAGCCTAGAATGCCATGCTCTTGGAGCCTGCTTAAGTCCATATAATGCTTTATCCAACTTACATACATAATGTGGTGTGCTATGACTTTCATAACCTGGTGGTTGCCGCATGAACACTTCTTCCTCAAGAACACCATGAAGGAACGCGTTCTGAACATCTAGCTGTCGTAAGCTCCATCCTCTGGAAATGGCAATGGACAAAACAAGGCGAATGGTAGTTGCTTTAACCACAGGACTAAAGGTATCATCATAATCAATTCCAAACCTTTGCTTAAAACCTTTTGCAACCAACCTTGCCTTGTACCTGTCTATACTACCATTAGATTTCCTTTTTACCTTGTATACCCACTTATAATCGATTATGTTAGCACCACATTGTGGTGGTACTAAATACCAAGTCTGATTTTTTATGAGTGCATTGTACTCATTATCCATGGCTTCCTTCCAATCCTTGCTAGCAAGAGCATCATGCAAATTAATAGGTTCATCAGTAGTAGCAAGAAAAGCTCGTTTAGTCGGATTATACTTTATTGTACCATCACTATATTGTTTTTCCTTGACAATACCTGACCGAGACCTGGTGTGTCGACGAGGAGGTGAAGGAGCCACAAAATCAGTAGCTGTGGACTGCGGCACAGGAGATCCAGCAGCTTCGGCGGTGCCCACAGAAGATCCAGCGTGGCGGATCGGCTCCCGATCCGAGGAAGATGCGGCGCGCTGTTCCTCGGTCTGGCGGCACAATGGGTCGACCGACGTGGCAGACAAGGAGTCGCTCCTCCCCGCGCCGCACTCGACAGCCGGATCAGACCGCACAGGCGAGGATTGTCGGCGAGGCGCTGCGCCTGGACCCACGCCTGCATCTGGTCCGCTATGACCCGCCTGGACCCGCACCTGGACCCACGTGACCCACCTGGTCGGCTTGGCGTGGCGCGCCCGGAGTCGCCCCTGGACCCGCGCCTGGGCTGCTGTCGCTATCGCCTGCCAGGGGCAAATCTACACCGGATCGCGTGCCGCTCTGTTCGGTAGGCTGCCGCGGATCTGCCTGGGATCGCGCGCTGACAGCTAGGTCCTTCTCGAAGACTGTGCCTTTGTCCTGTGTACACATAAAATGACGAGTAGAATTTGTACAAGACTCATTTAAACCGCATTTTTCTGTGGATTTTTGCACATGATCATGATCATTTAATTCACCCCCGTGATCAGTATGTGTGGAATAGTCTGGTAGAAGTGCAATTTCTGCACGAAGCAAGGCGCCAGCATTGGGATGAAGAAGAGAAAAAGGGAATAATGTTTCATCGAAGATAACATCACGGGAGATATAGATGCGTCCAGTAGATGGTTCAAGACATTTATACCCTTTATGAAGGTTACTATACCCAAGAAACACACATTGTATGGAGCGAAACTCTAGTTTGTGACGATTGTATGGACGAAGGTTGGGGTAACATGCACACGCAAAAAATTTGAGAGAGTTGTAGTCTGGCTTTTGATGATACAATCATTCTAAAGGAGTTGAATTGCCAATGACCTTACTGGGAAGACGATTGATAAGATATGTAGATGTGATGAAAGCCTCATCCCAATACTTGAGGGGCATAGATGCATGAGCTAAAAGGGAGAGACCAACTTCGACGATATTACGGTGTTTGCGTTCGGCAGAACCGTTTTGCTGATGAGCATGAGGGCAAGACACATAATGAGTGATCCCAATGCTACGGAAGAAGGAGTTGAGTTTTTTATACTCTCCTCCCCAGTCACTTTGGACTGCAATAATTTTCCTATCAAAGTGGCGCTCAACTAGCTTCTAAAACTCTTGGAAGATTGAAAAGACTTCGGATTTATACGTAAGTAAATAAATCCATGTGAACTTGCTGTAATCATCAATGAAGCTAACATAATATTTTTTTCGACCAAAAGAATCTCGAGCATGACCCCATACATCACTGAAAATCAATTGTAATGGGGCATGAGACACACTAGTAGACTTAGGATAGGGAAGCTGATGGCTCTTGGCGCATTGACATGCTTCACAAACAGACTCTTTGTTTGAACTATGTGACAAAGGAAGTTTGTCTTTATTGACTACTTGCCGAACTATGATTGAGGAGGGATGTCCTAATCTTTGATGCCACCGCTCGAAGGAAGGCTTGACGATGGAGTAGATGCTTGTTGCTTGTTGCTAAGAGCTCCGGAGGGGATGGGGGTAGAGGCCGCCGACGCATCTACCGTGATAGAGAGGTGCCCTCGTTGCCCGATCCTTAATGAAAAAATAGCGAGGGTGAGTTTCAAAGAAGACATCATTATCGGTGGCTAAACGAGACATAGAGGCAAGATTTTTGTCAGCTTGGGGAACATGAAGAACATCCTTGAGAACAAGATCACGTTGAAGACGAGGGGAATTAAGTGAAACTTGACCAATGTGACAAATCTCCATACCTTTACCGCTGGCTGTGTGGATCTGATCGTTGCCATGATATGTCTCACGTAGGGCAAGTTTCTCAAGCTCATTGGTGACGTGATCTGTAGCACCGGAGTCAACGTACCAGACACCGTCCCCGCCTTGCTCGCGCATAGCTGCTGCAACTAGTTTGGGGTCAGGAACGAAGTTTTCATCATACCGATGCCAGCAATCAAGGACCTCATGGCCAGCCTTCTTGCAAAGTTGACACCGAGGGCGAGACCGAGCGGAGGGGTTGCGGCGGCCAGTGTTGTTGTTGAAGCCGCCACCCCCGTGGTTGTTGCCATAGCCGCCATCATAGTTGTTGCCGTAGCCGCCTCCAGAGCGAGCACCGTCGCCGGAGGAAGCACCGCGACCGCGTCCGCCACCACGGGTGGTGCCCTGGTGACCACGGCCACGACCACATCCCCGAGAGGCGGAGTACGCAGAAGATTGCCGAAGATCGCCGCCGTTGAGGAGAGTGAGGCGTGCGTCGAAGCTGAGCAGCTGGCTATGCAGCTCCGGGACCGTGATAGGTTCCACGCGTGCCGCCAGCGCAGAGACGACTGGATTATATTCCATGTCGAGACCGGCAAGAATCTTGGAGACGATCTCCGGGTCGGAGAGGGCCGAGGCGGTGCAGGCAACTTCATCGGTGAGGGTTTTGATCTTGCCGAGGTACTCTGCCATTGTCAAGTTACCTTTTTTAAGGTTGGTGAGCTCGATGCGGGTGTTGATTGCCTGCGCCTGGCTCTGGGAGATGAACATGGCATTGATGGCGCGCCACACTTCGGCCGGCGTCTGGAGCGTGGCCACCTGGGACAGAATCTCGCGGGAAAAGGAACCCATCAAGAACCCTTGGAGTTGTTGTTGTTGCACATACCAGAGGGTGCAGGCAGAGTTGACGACTTGCTCTTCTTTGCCGTCCTTGGTGATGGTGAGGGTGGCCGGCGGTGGCGGGCTCGTGGCGTCAAGATGGTGCTCCATCTGAGCACCCTTGATCTGAGGAAGCACGATGGCTTTCCAGAGGAGGAAGTTCCCCCTTGTCAGCTTCTCCTGTGGTGGCGATCCGAGGAAGGTATTGATAGTTGTGGATGAGGAAGCAAAGGTGGAGGCGGAGGAGGTGGTGGTGATCGCGCCCATGGTGCTGGGCGACATGGAGGCGGAGGTGGTAGACATGGCTCGGTCGCGAACGGTAGCTAGATGCGATCTCTCTTGATCTGATGAGGAAGAGGCTCTGTTACCATGTAAAATAGTTTGGGAAGCGTAGAACCCTTTGTCTCGGGCCGCGTTGTATATATTAAGGCAAAGCCTTGGTGAACAAGTTACAGAGGAGAAGATCGACTAGGGAGAGATCGACCGGAACAGAAAGAGATTGGCCGGGAAGGTCATTACAAGAGATGGAGATAGATACAATTTAAACACCTCTCCTATCCCTATACAATAATTCTAACACAACCTCGCCGCGGCTGGGCTATGGGAGGCTGCGGTTCCGGTGGAGGACGCAGCGGTGGCGGTCGTCGCCAAGAAGGACAAGCCAGCAAGGGCATATTTGCTCGGGGCGCTCTCTGAGGAGATTCTGCTGCAGGTCCCATCGAAGAAGATGGCGGCGGAGATGTGGCTAGCTTGAAGACGAGGTATGTCGGCGCGGACCGGGTCCGGGCGGAGCGGCTGGCCGCTCTCCGCGGAGAATTTGAACGGCTGGGCATGGCGGAGGCTGAAATGCCGGATGCGTCCGTCCGCAAGATCGGTGGCATGGCGGCGCGCTTTGCGGGGCTCGGGTCGACGCTGGACAATGCTGCAATGGTGAAGAAGCTCCTCGACTCCGGGCCGAACCGCTTGTATGCGGCGGTGGTTGGCATCGAGCAGTTTTGTGACGTCAGCAAGGCGGCGCGCGCAGGCCGGCGGCAAGTGGGCGGACAAGCAGTTGATGCTCACGACATCTTAGTGGGCGGCACGACATCGTCAGCAAGGCGGCGGCTTCCATGATAACGATGGCGCGGGCAGCGCGGCTTCGGGCAGCAGCGGCAAGCAGCGAGGCCGCGGGCGCTGCTACAACTGTGGCGAGCGCGGACATTTTTGATGCCAGTGCCTGAAGCCGAGGAAAATGGAGGCGGCGAAGCGGGCTCTTCTGGCGGACATCGACATCGAGGAGCCGGCACTCCTCTAGGTCGTGGCTTAGGGGGTGAATGTTGGCGCAATAAGCCACGGCGGGCGTGTCAGTGTGTGTGAGTGCGCGCCCTGGGCGCGTCGGGTACGGTCAGAGCCGCGTCGGGTCCGTGGCGGGGTGTCTGCGTGTGTTGTGTTAGATGCGTGTGTGTGTGCATGCGATGCACCATAGTAGGGACAGGCCATTGGCGACCTGGTCCAGGTGCGCGTGGAAATCGTGGTGGGCTCGGCGCAACTCGTGCACGTGCGTGCGCGGCGAGGACGCAGCCAGAGCAGGGTGATCGGGCGTGCGGCTGCGCAGGAGGCGTGGGGATCGTGTCCCAACACCGGCCTGGTATAAAACAAGTGTGGAGGTTGTCGTAATGGCTGTGGGTGTCAAGTTTGAGCTCGTGAAAAACAGCGTTGTTGTGCCGGGCGTCTTTGTGCTAGAAAAACTCCATCGTGTCCACTGCCGTCTCCTTCCTCCCTCTCTTCTTCCTTGGTTTGTGCCGGAGAGCAGAGAGAGCGAGCTGGGAGAGAGAGGGCAAGGGGAGATCCTGACAACCTGCAGTTATTCTGGTGGCACTGGTTATCAGCGTCGCTCTGCACAGGCAGTGCGGGGTGCTGTCGAAAGGTTTGATGATTAACTCCATGACAACAATTAGGCCTTTTGTTGGGCAGATTAATGATGAGTCGCAGTCATCGGAGGGGACTCTGAAGAAACAAAAGATAGAGAAGGAAACACAGGCATTGCAGGAGGTAGACATGGGGGTCGGGACCGATACCAACAATACAGAGGCAACCGGCCCAGGGGCCACTGGTGAACTGATGGGGCCACATGTGGCGCGCCGTCAGTAGTAATGAATTTTCTAAGCTGGAACTGTCGGGGGTTGCCAACAAACCGACAGTTCGCGACCTGGTTGGCATGGTAAAAGCGACACAGGCAAAAATGGTGTTTTTGTGTGAGACTAGACAAAGTTCAGATAAAGTTAAGCATATGCGTGGTAGATTAGGCTTAAGAGGTTTTTTTGGTGTGAGTAGTGATGGCCTGAGTGGAGGGATAGCCTACCTGAAAGGGTTGCTATTATATTGTAAAAGGCGGGACAGAAATTTAGCTTGGGTGATATTCGGTCTGGTTTGGCGAAGCTCATGTTGGAGTTGCATGCATGGAGCAAAAACAAATTCGGTAATATTACTCGTAATCTTCAACAATCCAGAACTAGGTTGGAAGAACTAATGCACATGAATACGGATAGAAATGAAATACGAAATGTATGTGACCATATGGAAGAGCTGTTGTATCGTGAAGAGATGTTATGCATGCGATGCAGCCGGATTGACTGGCTTCGTGAGGGGACCGTAACACAAAAAAATTCAAGGCCGTGCAATCTGGAGGGCACGCAAGAATAAGGTAAAGAGATTGATTGATGATACAGGAGGCAGCCATGCTGACCATGCGGTAATGAACAATATGGTGATTCCTATTTTAGTACTCTTTTCACACGTGATGATACTCTCATACAGCAGCCACTTTTGGATTTGTACGAGCAGAAGGTTACGCCGGAGATGAATGAACGTCTATGTGCGGAGTTCAGTGAGAAAGAAATCTCTGATAGCCTTTTCCAGATGGGGCATTTGAAAGCCCCGGGGAAGGATGGGTCCAGAAAAATTGGCTTGCTTTGAAAGGAGAAATTGTTAAAGCAATGCAAGAGTTTTTTAGGACAGGACGTATGCCAGAAGGGATTAATGAAACATTAATCGTTCTTATTTCTAAAGTTGACAATCATGTCCGCCTTACTGATTTCAGGCCGATCAGTCTATGTAATGTTATTTACAAAATTGTTGCAAAGTGCTTAGTGAACAGACTACGCCCCCTGCTTGATGAGATCATTTCACCTTATTAGAGTGTGTTTGTTCCGGGGCGTTTGATCGCAGATAATGCTTTGCTTGCCTTTGAGTGCTTTCACTTTATCCAGCATGAGAAAAATCCAGACAATAGCTTTTGATTATTAGGAAAGATGAGATAGACTAGGGTTTGTTCCTGCCTTGTCTTGTACTCCAAGTTGGTCATTGTATTCCTATATATATGCCCACGAGGCTCAAGCAATACAACAATGATCCCACCAATCATTCTCTATCCCTTCTAACAATGAGAAGACAGCTCCTCCTATCAAAGCATCCAGGAGATTCCTCTGTGGTTACATCGACACATTGCTCCACATACAGCAGCACCCCACGGCTGACATAGCAAAAGGAAAGGAAGTTGTTTCATACAACCGGTACATAAATCATGCACGCACATATATGCTTCACCGGCGACATGTACAAGGCCTCCGGATACTGGTGTAAACCTCATGTTAGATTGTATATACACGTAGCCTCTGTATACATGTATTGTAACGTTGTATTGTACCCCTTGGGTACTTCTATATAATGAGATAGCCACACTCCAGGTTAGGGGTGTCGAGCAGTCCCCAAATCATATGTCTTACATGGTATCAGAGTAGGTTACAATGTCTTCCGCTGCCACCACCACCGCCGCCGTCGCGCCGATCTCGGTTCCTCCCGCCGCCACGGTGCCGTCCCTCACTACTGCCTCACCATTCCTCGCCTCGCAGCCACTTGCGATGGCCTACAGTGCCTTGTCCTCGCTGCACTCCCCGATCGGATCGGGAGACCGCGTCGCCACCCCGTCCGGTGCGGTGCCCCCTGGCGCCGCTCCTCCCGCGGGCGGTGTTCCCACGGTCCACGGTGGGCCGCCGCTACCGTCGTCTTGGCCGCCGCCGCCCAAAACCTATGGTGGGCCGCCCCCGACGTCATCTCAGCCGCCACCGCCTCAACCCTATGGTGCGCCGCCTCCGTAGCAGCCCTATGGCGCTCCGCCGCCGCATCACTACTACGGCGCGCCTCTGCCGCTTCCCTACTCGGCGCCCACGCCGCCTCAAACCTACCCGGCGTCGTCCCCGCACCCACAAGGGGCTGCGGCGGCCTTCCCGCACGTGGCTCCAGCCGCGGCACACCACAGCGATCCCGCGGCTCCCTACCACGGTGCGCCCGCGGCATCCTACGGCGCCCCTCCGGCACACTACGGCGCCCCCGGGGCGGTTTCCTCCGGATCCTACCCGCCCTACTCGATGTATCCTGCACATCCTGGGGCGGCCTCATCAATGGGCCTGTATGCAACGCCGCATGCTCACGCTGATTCGGCCACGGAGCCGGCGCCGTTCTACTTCTCGCATTTGCTGCCGGTGAAGCTTGCGCCGGACAACTACCTGTCCTGGCGTGCCCAGGTGCTCCCTCTTCTACGGAGTCGCAATCTGGAAGGCTACGTTGATGGATCCATCCCGTGTCCGCCCCCTCACCACCCGGCATACCACACCTGGGTGGGTCAGGATCAGGCCATCCTCTCCGCCATCCAGTCCTCGCTCACTCCGAGCGTCTCGTCACTGGTCATCTTCGCCGCTACATTCCGGGAGGCGTGGGCGGCGCTTCACACCAGTTTCGCCTCTCAGTCTCAGGCGCTTGCTCACTCTATACGCACCGAGCTAGGCGAGACGAAGCTTGGCGACCTCAGCATCACCGACTACTTCAACAAGATGCGGGGTCTCGCCGACACGTTGGCCTCAGTTGGTCAATCACTGCAGGATGAGGAGTTCACTGTTGGGGAACGTAGTAATTTCGAAAATTTTCCTACGCACACGCAAGATCATGGTGGTGCATAGCAACGAGAGGGGAGAGTGTTGTCTACGTACCAACGCAGACCGACTGCGGAAGCGATCACACAACGTAGAGGAAGTAGTCGTACGTCTTCTTCCCGATCCGACCGATCCAAGCACCGTTACTCCGGCACCTCCGAGTTCTTAGCACACGTTCAGCTCGATGACGTTCCTCGGGCTCCGATCCAGCAAAGCGTCGAGGAAGAGTTCCGTCAGCACGACGGCGTGGTGACGATCTTGATGTACTACCGACGCAGGGCTTCGCCTAAGCACTACAACGGTATGATCGAGGTGGAATTTGGTGGCAGGGGGCACCGCACACGGCTAAGGAACGATCTCAAGGATCAACTTGTGTGTCTTGGGGTGCCCCCTGCCCCCGTATATAAAGGTTGGAGGAGGGGGAGCCGGCCGGCCAGGGAGGGGGAGGCGCAGAGGGAGTCCTACTCCCACCGGGAGTAGGACTCCCCCCTCCAATCCTAATCCTATTAGGACTCCCGGGGGGGAAAGGAGAGAGAGGGGGGCCGGCCCCTTCTCCTAGTCCTACTAGGACTTGGGGAAGGGGGGAGCGCGCGGCTAGGCTGTGGGCTGCCCCTTCTCTCTTTTCCACTAAGGCCCAATAGGCCCATTAGTCTCCCGGGGGGTTCCGGTAACCCTCCCGGTATTCCGGTAAAATCCCGATTTCACCCGGAACACTTCCTATGTCCAAACATAGGCTTCCAATATATCAATCTTTACGTCTCGACCATTTCGAGACTCCTCGTCATGTCCGTGATCTTATCCGGGACTCCGAACAACCTTCGGTACATCAAAATGCATAAACTCATAATAACTGTCATCGTAACGTTAAGCGTGCGGACCCTACGGTTCGAGAACAATGTAGACATGACCGAGACACGTCTCCGGTCAATAACCAATAGCGGGACCTGGATGCCCATATTGGCTCCTACATATTCTACGAAGATCTTTATCGGTCAGACCGCATAACAACATACGTTGTTCCCTTTGTCATCGGTATGTTACTTGCCCGAGATTCGATCGTCGGTATCCAATACCTAGTTCAATCTCGTTACTGGCAAGTCTCTTTACTCGTTCCGTAATACATCATCTCACAACTAACATATTAGTTGCAGTGCTTGCAAGGCTTATGTGATGTGCATTACCGAGAGGGCCCAGAGATACCTCTCCGACAATCGGAGTGACAAACCCTAATCTCGAAATACGCCAACCCAACATCTACCATTGGAGACACCTGTAGTACTCCTTTATAATCACCCAGTTACGTTGTGACGTTTGGTAGTACCCAAAGTGTTCCTCCGGTAAACGGGAGTTGCATAATCTCATAGTTATAGGAACATGTATAAGTCATGAAGAAAGCAATAGCAACATACTAAACGATCGGATGCTAAGCTAATGGAATGGGTCATGTCAATCAGATCATTCTACTAATGATGTGACCTCGTTAATCAAATAACAACTCTTTGTTCATGGTTAGGAAACATAACCATCTTTGATTAACGAGCTAGTCAAGTAGAGGCATAATAGTGACACTCTGTTGGTCTATGTATTCACACATGTATTATGTTTCCGGTTAATAAAATTCTAGCATGAATAATAAACATTTATCATGATATAAGGAAATAAAATAATAACTTTATTATTGCCTCTAGGGCATATTTCCTTCAGTCTCCCACTTGCACTAGAGTCAATAATCTAGATCACATCACCATGTGATTAACATCGATAGTTCACATCATCATGTGATTAACACCCATAGTTCACATCGCCATGTGACCAACACGCAAAGGGTTTACTAGATTCAGTAATCTAGTTCACATCGCTATGTGATTAACACCCAAAGAGTAATAAGGTGTGATCATGTTTTGCTTGTGAGATAATTTTAGTCAACGGGTCTGTCACATTCAGATCCGTAAGTATTTTGCAAGTTCTATGTCTACAATGCTCTACACGGAGCTACTCTAGCTAATTGCTCCCACTTTCAATATGTATCCAGATTGAGACTTAGAATCATCTGGATCAGTGTCAAAAACTAGCATCGACGTAACCCTTTACGACGAACCTTTTTGTCACGTCCATAATCGAGAAACATATCCTTATTTCACTAAGGATAATTCTGACCGCTGTCCAGTGATCTACTCCTAGATCACTATTGTACTCCCTTGCCAAATCAATGCAGGGTATACAATAGATTTGGTATACAGCATGACATACTTTATAGAACCTATGGCCAAGGCATAGGGAATGACTTTCATTCTCTTTCTATCTTTTGCCGTGGTCGGGCTTTGAGTCTTACTCAACTTCACACCTTGTAATACAGGCAAGAACTCTTTCTTTGACTGCTCCATTTTGAACTACTTCAAAATCTTGTCAAGGTATGTACTTATTGAAAAAACTTATCAAGCGTCTTGATCTATCTCTATAGATCTTGAAGCTCAATATGTAAGCAGCTTTACCGAAGTCTTTCTTTGAAAAACTCCTTTCAAACACTCCTTTATGCTTTACAGAATAATTCAACATTATTTCCGATCAACAATATGTCATTCACATATACTTATCAGAAATGCTATAGTGCTCCCACTCACTTTCTCGTAAATACAGGCTTCACCGCAAGTCTGTATAAAACTATATGCTTTGATCAACTCATCAAAGCGTATATTCCAACTCCGAGATGTTTGCACTAGTCCACAGATAGATTGCTGGAGCTTGCATATTTAGTTAACACCTTTAGGATCGACAAAACCTTCTAGTTGCATCGTATACAACTTTTCTTTAGCAAATCCATTAAGGAATGCAGTTTTGTTTATCCATTTGCCAGATTTCATAAAATGCGGCAATTGCTAACATGATTCGGACAGACTTAAGCATAAATACGAGTGAGAAAATCTCATCGTAGTCAACACCTTGAACTTGTCGAAAACCTTTTGCGACAATTCTAGCTTTGTAGATAGTAACACTACTATCAGCGTCCATCTTCCTCTTGAAGATCCATTTATTTTCTATGGCTTGCCGATCATCGGGCAAGTCAACCAAAGTCCATACTTTGTTCTCATACATGGATTATATCTCAGATTTCATGGCTTCAAGCCACTTTGCAGAATCTGGGCTCACCATCACTTCTTCATAGTTTGTAGGATCATCATGATCTAGTAGCATGACTTCCAGAACAGGATTACCGTACCACTCTGTCGCGGATCTTACTCTGGTTGATCTACGAGGTTCAGTAGTGTCTTGTTCTGAAGTTTCATGATCATCATCATTAGCTTCCTCACTAACTGGTGTAGGTGTCACAGAAACATTTTTCTGTGATGTACTACTTTCCAATAAGGGAGCAGGTACAGTTACCTCGTCAAGTTCTACTTTCCTCCCACTCACTTCTTTTGAGAGAAACTCCTTCTCCAGAAAGTTTCCGAATTTTAGCAACAAAAGTCTTGCCTTCGGATCTGTGATAGAAGGTGTATCCAATAGTTTCCTTTGGATATCCTATGAAGACGCACTTCTCCGATTTGAGTTTGAGCTTATCAGGATGAAACCTTTTCATATAAGCATCGCAACCCCAAATTTTAAGAAACGACAGCTTAGGTTTCTTGCCAAACCATAGTTCACACGGTGTCGTCTCAACGGATTTATATGGTGCCCTGTTTAACGTGAATGCAGCTGTCTCTAATGCATAACCCCAAAACGATAGTGGTAAATCGGTAAGAAACATCATAGATTGCACTATATCCAATAAAGTACGGTTATGACGTTCGAACACACCATTATGCTGTGGTGTTCCAGGTGGCGTGAGTAGTGAAACTATTTCACATTGTTTTAACTGAAGGCCAAACTCGTAACTCAAATACTTTTCTCTACGATCAGATCATAGAAACTTTATTTTTCTTGTTACGATGATTTTTCACTTCACTCTGAAATTATTTGAACTTTTCAAATGTTTCAGACTTATGTTTCATCAAGTAGATATACTCATATCTGCTCAAAATCATCTGTGAAGATCAGAAAATAATGATACCTGTTGCGAGCCTCAATATTCATCGGACCACATACATCAGTATGTATGATTTCCAACAAATCTGTTGCTCACTCCATTGTTCCGAAGAACAGAGTCTTAGTCATCTTGCCCATGAGGCATGGTTCGCAAGCATCAACTGATTCATAATCAAGTGATTCCAAAAGCCCATCAGCATGGAGTTTCTTCATGCGCTTTACACCAATATGACCTAAACGGCAGCGCTACAAATAAGTTGCACTATCATTATTAACTTTGCATCTTTTGGTTTCAATATTATGATTATGTGTATTACGACGATCGAGATCCAACGAACTATTTTCATTGGGTGTGTAACCATATAAGGTTTTATTCATGTAAACAGAACAACAATTTATTCTCTTACTTAAATGAATAACCGTATTACAATAAACATGATCAAATCATATTCATGCTCAACGCAAACACCAAATAACACTTATTTAGGTTCAACACTAATCCCGAAATTATGGGGAGTGTGCGATGATGATCATATCAATCTTGGAACCACTTCCAACACACATCGTCACTTCACCCTTAACTAGTCTCTGTTTATTCTGCAACTCCCGTTTCGAGTTACTAATCTTAGCAACTGAACTAGTATCAAATACTGAGGGTTTGCTATAAACACTAGTAAAGTACACATCGATAACATGTATATCAAATATACTTATGTTCACTCTGCCATTCTTCTTATCCACCAATCACTTGGGGTAATTCCACTTCCAGTGACCAGTCCCTTTGCAGTAGAAGCACTTAGTCTCAGGCTTAGGATCAGACTTGGGCATCTTCACTTGAGCAGCAACTTGCTTGCCGTTCTTCTTGAAGTTCCCCTTCTTCCCTTTGCCCTTTTCTTGAAACTAGTGGTCTTGTCAACCATCAACACTTGATGTTTTTC
The DNA here is from genome assembly GCA_034509565.1 of Triticum monococcum. Taxonomy (NCBI): domain Eukaryota; kingdom Viridiplantae; phylum Streptophyta; class Magnoliopsida; order Poales; family Poaceae; genus Triticum; species Triticum monococcum. Next base: position 195,108,488 of record CM067842.1, on the reverse strand, counting down.
TTGATTTCTACCTTCGTTGATTTCAGCATCACGAAGAGCTTAGGAATTACTTTTGTCATCCCTTGCATATTATAGTTCATCACGAAGTTCTACTAACTTGGTCATGGTGACTAGAGAATTCTGTCAATCACTATCTTATCTGGAAGATTAACTCCCACTTGATTCAAGCGATTGTAGTACCCAGACAATCTGAGCACATGCTCACTAGTTGAGCGATTCTCCTCCATTTTTAGCTATAGAACTTATTGGAGACTTCATATCTCTCAACTCGGGTATTTGCTTGAAATATTATCTTCAACTCCTGGAACATCTCATATGGTCCATGACGTTCAAAACGTCTTTGAAGTCCCGATTCTAAGCCATTAAGCATGGTGCACTAAACTATCAAGTAGTCATCATATTGAGCTAGCCAAACGTTCATAACGTCTGCATCTGCTCCTGCAATAGGTCTGTCACCTAGCGGTGCATCAAGGACATATTTTTTCTGTGCAGCAATGAGGATAAACCTCAGATCACGGATCCAATCCGCATCATTGCTACTAACATCTTTCAACATAATTTTCTCTAGGAACATATCAAAATAAAACGCAGGGAAGCAACAACGCGAGCTATTGATCTACAACATGATTTGCAAAATACTACCAGGACTAAGTTCATGATAGGTTTAAGTTCAGTTAATCAAATTACTTAGGAACTCCCACTTAGATAGACATCCCTCTAATCCTCTAAGTGATCACGTGATCCAAATCAACTAAACCATAACCGATCATCACGTGAGATGGAGTAGTTTTCAATGGTGAACATCGTTATGTTGATCATATCTACTATATGATTCACGCTCGACCTTTCGGTCTCCGTGTTCCGAGGCCATATCTGTATATGCTTGGCTCGTCAAGTATAACCTGAGTATTCTGCGTGTGCAACTGTTTTGCACCCGTTGTATTTGGACGTAGAGCTTATCACACCCGATCATCACGTGGTGTCTGGGCACGACGAACTTTGGCAACGGTGCATACCCAGGGAGAACACTTCTTGATAATTTAGTGAGAGATCATCTTATAATGCTACCGTCAATCAAAGCAAGATAAGATGCATAAAAGGGATAAACATCACATGCAATCAATATAAGTGATATGATATGGCCATCATCATCTTGTGCTTGTGATCTCCATCTCCGAAGCACCGTCATGATCACCATCGTCACCGGCGCGACACCTTGATCTCCATCGTAGCATCGTTGTCGTCTCGCCAATCTTATGCTTCCACGACTATCACTACCGCTTAGTAATAAAGTAAAGCATTACATCGCGATTGCATTGCATACAATAAAGCGACAACCATATGGCTCCTGCCAGTTGCCGATAACTCGGTTACAAAACATGATCATCTCATACAATAAAATCAGCATCATGCCTTGACCATATCACATCACAACATACCCTGCAAAAACAAGTTAGACGTCCTCTACTTTGTTGTTGCAAGTTTTACGTGGCTGCTACGGGCTTAAGTAAGAACTCATCTCACCTACGCATCAAAACCACAACGATAGTTTGTCAAATAGACTCCGTTTTAACCTTCTCAAGGACCGCGCGTAGTCACACTTGGTTCAACTAAAGTTGGAGAGACAGTCTTCCGCAAGCCATCTGTGTGCAAATCACGTCGAGGGAACCGGTCTCGCGTAAGAGTACGCGTAAGGTTGGTCCGGATCGTCTCACCCAACAATACCGCCGAACCAAAGTATGACATGCTGGTAGGCAGTATGACTTGTATCGCCCACAACTCACTTGTGTTCTACTCGTGCAAATAACATCAAACCATAAAACCTAGGCTCGGATGCCACTGTTGGGGAACGTAGTAATTTCGAAAATTTTCCTATGCACACGCAAGATCATGGTGATGCATAGCAACGAGAGGGGAGAGTGTTGTCTACGTACCAACGCAGACCGACTGCGGAAGCGATCACACAACGTAGAGGAAGTAGTCGTGCGTCTTCTTCCCGATCCGACCGATCCAAGCACCGTTACTCCGGCACCTCCGAGTTCTTAGCACACGTTCAGCTCGATGACGTTCCTCGGGCTCCGATCCAGCAAAGCGTCGAGGAAGAGTTCCGTCAGCATGACGGCGTGGTGACGATCTTGATGTACTACCGACGCAGGGCTTCGCCTAAGCACTACAACGGTATGATCGAGGTGGAATTTGGTGGCAGGGGGCACCGCACACGGCTAAGGAACGATCTCAAGGATCAACTTGTGTGTCTTGGGGTGCCCCCTTGCCCCCGTATATAAAGGTTGGAGGAGGGGGAGCCGGCCGGCCAGGGAGGGGGAGGCGCAGAGGGAGTCCTACTCCCACCGGGAGTAGGACTCCCCCCTCCAATCCTAATCCTATTAGGAATCCCGGAGGGGAAAGGAGAGAGAGGGGGGCCGGCCCCTTCTCCTAGTCCTACTAGGACTTGGGGAAGGGGGGGCGCGCAGCTAGGCTGTGGGCTGCCCCTTCTCTCTTTTCCACTAAGGCCCAATAGGCCCATTAGTCTCCCGGGGGGTTCCGGTAACCCTCCCGGTATTCCGGTAAAATCCCGATTTCACCCGGAACACTTCCTATGTCCAAACATAGGCTTCCAATATATCAATCTTTACGTCTTGACCATTTCGAGACTCCTCATCATGTCCGTGATCTCATCCGGGACTCCGAACAACCTTCGGTACATCAAAATGCATAAACTCATAATAATTGTCATCGTAACGTTAAGCGTGCGGACCCTACGGTTCGAGAACAATGTAGACATGACCGAGACACGTCTCCGGTCAATAACCAATAGCGGGATCTGGATGCCCATATTGGCTCCTACATATTCTACGAAGATCTTTATCGGTCAGCGCATAACAACATACGTTGTTCCCTTTGTCATCGGTATGTTACTTGCCCGAGATTCGATCGTCGGTATCCAATACCTAGTTCAATCTCGTTACTGGCAAGTCTCTTTACTCGTTCCGTAATACATCATCTCACAACTAACATATTAGTTGCAGTGCTTGCAAGGCTTATGTGATGTGCATTACCGAGAGGGCCCAGAGATACCTCTCCGACAATCGGAGTGACAAACCCTAATCTCGAAATACGCCAACCCAACATCTACCATTGGAGACACCTGTAGTACTCCTTTATAATCACCCAGTTACGTTGTGACGTTTGGTAGTACCCAAAGTGTTCCTCCGGTAAACGGGAGTTGCATAATCTCATAGTTATAGGAACATGTATAAGTCATGAAGAAAGCAATAGCAACATACTAAACGATCGGATGCTAAGCTAATGGAATGGGTCATGTCAATCAGATCATTCTACTAATGATGTGACCTCGTTAATCAAATAACAACTCTTTGTTCATGGTTAGGAAACATAACCATCTTTGATTAACGAGCTAGTCAAGTAGAGGCATACTAGTGACACTCTGTTGGTCTATGTATTCACACATGTATTATGTTTCCGGTTAATACAATTCTAGCATGAATAATAAACATTTATCATGATATAAGGAAATAAATAATAACTTTATTATTGCCTCTAGGGCATATTTCCTTCATTCACCACCTTCGTGCTCAATGGGCTTGATGATGATTATGACAACCTCATTGAGAACGTTCATGGCCACGATGATCCGCTCCCACCTCGTGAGCTCTATGCACGTCTGCTTGGCCGTGAGCAGCGCATTAAGGCGCGTTGGGCCTCCCCCAGTTTTGCCTCCGCCAATGCCGCAACACGTGGCAAGCCCCAGCGGTCATCATCTTCAGGTGGCAAGACGGTGCCGCCTTCACAACCATCCTCGCGGGGTAATGCTCCGACCATCACGGGTGGTAACCGACCAGTGGCGTGCTGTTCCTCAAGTGCTGCTCCACAGGCCTGTCGGTTGTGTGGTCTTGAGCGCCACATTGCCTCTCGCTGTCATCGTCGCTACAAGCAAGATTTTCTGGGTCTCGGCAACAATGGAAAAGGGAACGATAAGCAGGCCGCCGCCGCCGTGACGAGTCATGATCATGGTCTTACTCCCTTGATCCTGCATGGTACATGGACACTGGAGCTACCAACCACCTCACCGGTGAGATGGGTAAGCTCTCCACATAGCTTCGGGGAGAGTAGTAGGCCAGATCTGGAAAAACATCTGTAATTTCAAGTTTTTTGTTGTGTATTTCTTCCTTTTTATTGAAAAAAATGTTATTTATTTGGTATGTTTATGCAATTTCCATATTTATTTACAAGGCAATGAGCATATATCATCAGAAAAAATCTTATTACATCAAAGTTTACATGGACCAAGAGAAACAAAGTGACGAGCTAATGTCTCGACCAAAATTAGTGGGCCTCGGACAGTCCTGAAATTTAATGGGCCAATATTCTTATGGGTTGATGAAAACATGGGCCGATGGTCTTGGATAGAGTGGAAATTAAGTGGGCCAAAATTCTAATTGGGCAAACTACTACATGGGCTTCCATGTTGGTCGCCACGTCAGATGATGATGTGGAATGCATGGTTAACGCCGTTACTTGATAGTAAGCTGTGACGGTCAAGAACAGTCATGGATCCATGATGGTTCTGGCGCTCCGTCATGGACTGCATGGTGGTCAAATTATGACGTGATATACATGATGAATTTTAGATCCGTCATGGCTGACCTACCTTGACGGTTTTGCGCACACCTGTGACAGTTTGCATCCGTCATGTATTAACACATTTCTTGTAGTGCCAATCTCCGAATGTAAGGCTCGTACCATGGGTTGTAAGTAAAGTCATCAGCGGAATGACCCCTCATGTGCATAGCAACTACAAGCTGCAAATAAAATGATGTTTTAATCAATACAAGAACACAAATGAGAAACAACGAAAATTGATAAGTCTTGCTTCTTACCTGTCCCTTCTCAATGGCACGAGCATGATGCTCCTTATCCCACTCATCAATTAATCCGTCATACCAAGGTCCATCATCATCCGCCATCCTACAAATAAAACACAAACATCTATGAATACATGAACAATATCAAGCAATACTATTTCCTTCTTCAAGTTATGCCATATGAATACACCATTCTTCTCACACATAACCACATCATTTCTTTCTTTTACATATGCACACATATCATCTAGAGTACCAAATTTCACCATCAAATAAATTTCATAATCATCATCCGCCATTCTATTGAACAAATCATGCCACACACAATCATCAAACACTAGTAGAAAAAGGGTCAAACGTGAAGCACATTAGTGCCGGTTTGAATTTGAGCCGGCACTAATGTGTCCATTAGTGCCGGTTCCAACGGCTAGCCGGGCCGCTCTCATTAGTACCGGTTCGTGGCGAACCTTTAGCACCGGTTCGTGCCACGAACCGGTACTAATGAGAGTGGTGGCAGGATGTTATCAGTCTGGGGCCCCTCCAGCACCTTTAGTACCGGTTCGTGTCACGAACCAGTACTAAAGGTCGTCCTACATAAACCCTTCGTCCACCCGCCGAGCTCGCTCTGTTCTTCCCCTTTCCCCTCCCTCTCTGTTCTTCTATCGGTGGGAACGACACCTATGGGATCACAGGAATGTTGGGGAACGCAGTAATTTCAAAAAAAATTCTACGCACACGCAAGATCATGGTGACGCATAGCAACGAGGGGGAGAGTCTGATCTACGTACCCTTGTAGATCGCAACGGAAGCGTTGACACAACGTAGAGGAAGTAGTCGTACGTCTTCTTCCCGATCCGACCGATCCAAGCACCGTTACTCCGGCACCTCCGAGTTCTTAGCACACGTACAGCTCGATGACGATCCCTGGGCTCTGATCCAGCAAAGCTTCGGGGAGGAGTTCCGTCAGCACGACGGCGTGGTGACGATCTTGATGTTCCACCGTCACAGGGCTTCGCCTAAGCACTACAACGGTATGACCGAGGTGGAATATGGTGGTAGGGGGCACCGCACACGGCTAAGGGACGATCTCAAGGATCAACTTGTGTGTCTATGGGGTGCCCCTGCCTCAGTATATAAAGGATGGAGGAGGAGGAGGCCGGCCAAGGCTATTGGTGCGGCCAGGATGGGAGTCCTACTAGGACTCCAAGTCCTAGTAGGAGTCCATCAAGAGGGGAGGAAGGGAGAAGGAAGTGGAGGAGAAGGAGAGGTGGCCGGCCCCCTTTTCCCTAGTCCAATTCGGACCAAAGGGGAGGGGGGGCGCAGCAGCCTTTTTTCTCTTCCCACTAAAGCCCATCAAGGCCCATTACTTCTCCCGTAACTACCCGGTACTCCGAAAAATACCCGAATCACTCGGAACCTTTCCGATGTCCGAATATAGTCGTGCAATATATCGATCTTTACGTCTCGACCATTTCAAGACTCCTCGTCATGTTCCCAATCTCATCCGGGACTCCGAACTCCTTCGGTACATCAAAACTCATAAACTCATAATATAACTGTCATCGAAACCTTAAGCGTGCGGACCCTACGGTTCGAGAACAATGTAGATATGACCGAGACACGTCTCCGGTTAATAACCAATAGCGGGACCTGGATGCCCATATTGGCTCCTACATATTCTACGAAGATCTTTATCGGTCAGACCGCATAACAACATACGTTGTTCCCTTTGTCATCGGTATGTTACTTGCCCGAGATTCGATCGTCGGTATCCAATACCTAGTTCAATCTCGTTACCGGCAAGTCTCTTTACTCGTTCCGTAATACATCATCCCGCAACTAACTCATTAGTTGCAATGCTTGCAAGGCTTAAGTGATGTGCATTACCGAGAGGGCCCAGAGATACCTCTCCGACAATCGGAGTGACAAATCCTAATCTCGAAATACGCCAACCCAACATCTACCTTTGGAGAGACCTGTAGTACTCCTTTATAATCACCCAGTTACGTTGTGACGTTTGGTAGCACCCAAAGTGTTCCTCCGGTAAACGGGAGTTGCACAATCTCATAGTCATAGGAACATGTATAAGTCATGAAGAAAGCAATAGCAACATACTAAACGATCGGGTGCTAAGCTAATGGAATGGGTCATGTCAATCAGATCATTCAACTAATGATGTGACCTCGTTAATCAAATAACAACTCTTTGTCCATGGTCAGGAAACATAACCATCTTTGATTAACGAGCTAGTCAAGTAGAGGCATACTAGTGACACTCTGTTTGTCTATGTATTCACACATGTATTATGTTTCCGGTTAATACAATTCTAGCATGAATAATAAACATTTATCATGATATAAGGAAATAAATAATAACTTTATTATTGCCTCTAGGGCATATTTCCTTCAAGGAATCCCTACTACGGTTAGCGAGGCGCGGGGTCGTGAGAAGACCGGATCAAACAGATAGCACACGGTTCGTTTATCCAGGTTCGGGCCGCAAGGATGCGTAAAACCCTACTCCTGCTTTGGTGGATTGTATATCTGTGTTCTTGAGCTAGCTATAGGGCGTGAGGAGCTCCAAAAAGCCGAATCCTCCTATTGGTCGCCTCGGGCCTCCTTTTATAGGAAAAGGGGTTGCCACAGTGGCACACAGGAGGTGGAAATGGTACAGTAACGCAAGGTTATCCCTTGCATTACATGACAAGGAGCATTTAATGCGTCTTCCTTAGGAGTCCTTGCTTTATCGGGGGCGAGGGAGAAGCCTGTATCATCCGTCGCCGCTCCCTCTTGCGTCGACATGCGCCCTGGCCAGCGGTGCCTGCGATGCCATGTAGGTAGGCAGGCAGCTGAGGTGGCACAGTGGTGGGTCTCCATGAAGATCTGCATGCCGCCACGCAGGTGCCTGCCCGGCTGGTTGGGTTGGCAGCTGCACGTGCATGGTGGTGGAGATTTGGTCGGCGTGGGCCTGATGGTGGCCCTGCGGGTGTTCGCGGCAAGGGCCTTGCCGGGGCCCCGACAAGGATCTTGCCGAGGCGCCTGCTGTCATCCCCGGCAAGGCTCTTGCCGGGGGCCTTGTGGTCCTCCTTGGCTGGGATCCCGCCAAGGGTAGTCATCTTCTATAGTGGGTGTCTGATCTTGAATGTCTTCACAAAGATCTGCATGCCACCACGGGGATGTCTCCCGAATCCTTTCCCCATGGGGGCAGTGGACTCGAGGGTGACTCGCTCCATAGGTGTGGGGCGAATTGTCACGGCAAGGGTCTTGCCGGGGTTGCTAAAACTGTCCCCCGGCAAGGATCTTGCCGGGGGAGTCTGCTTTGTCCCCTTTGCCCTTTGTGGTCTTGGTCTTGGTGTCATTCTGCTTCTCTTGAGCTTCGGCCTTACCTTGGCTCACCTCCCTTGCCTTGCTCGGTGTGGTGGTGCCCGTGGCTCGGACTGCCCGTGCACAGTTATAGGGGTACAAAAAGTGTACCCCTCTTTTTGTACACCGACAGGAGGCCCTGGGCCTGGGCCACACGTAAGCGCAATCGCGTCGTTGGGCTAGGCCCAAAAACGGTGCGCGGGCAGGCGGGGCGGTTTTTACCGCGGTAAGATTCTTCGCGCGCTGCGCTTCCCACGACTCCCATGCGTGGCGCGGCGTGGGGAGGCTCGTGTGACGTGGGCGGCATGCGTGGGGCTGAGCTCTGCACACATGCATCATGTCGTAGTAAAGGGGCGGTTCGCGCCTTCCCCATAAACGGAGGGAGGCGTGGAGGCGCGGCCCATTTACGGAACGGGGCCGATGCGTGGTCTTCAAGGCGTCCACTCCCCACGATCACGGGGTGGGGAGAGGTCGCCTCACCCGTCCCCTCGGTCCTGCACGCCTGCCACGTGTCTCCCATGTGCTTGGGGTGGCAAATGGTGGAGGCGGGAAATTGGGCCACCGCGGGCTGGGGCAGCGGGTTGGTCCCGGTTCCCTGCGCCTTCTGCGTCTTGATTGGCCGAGCGGGGCGGCCGAGCCCCCTACCCCGTTCCTTTATAAAGAGCGGGAGGGGGGATGGCGAACCACATTCTTTCACCTTCTTCTTCCTTCAGCTTCTGTTCCCCCCTTCCATCCGCCATGGAGAGAGGGAATCCTGGTTCTTCAACGGTGGCAGCGAGGGTCGCCGCTCGACAACGCGTCCCTCCTTCTCCTGCGCCTGCGGTGGCAGATCCAGCCGCGAGGGGAAGGGGGAGGGGTCGAGGCCGTGGGCGAGGCCGGGGCGCTCGGGAAAGAGGAGGACGGGGCGGCGTGCCGGCCTCGCCTCTGCCAGCAGCTCCTCCTCCCATGGAGGGCCATGTTGGGGATGAACCTTGTGAGTTCTTAGTCAAGCTGCGCCTGCCGCCGCGCCATCGCCTTCGTCTCCCGGCTCCATTCGCACAGGAGATGGAGCTGGATCCGCCGGAGTCGCTGCGGCTGCATATGAGGGGTTGTAGGATCAGTGGCACGCGGGTCCGCGTCGACTTCCCAGCCCCTCACGTGATGTATCTTCATCGGGGATGGAAGACGTTCGCTCATATCCACCGCTTGACGAAGGGGCTCACTTTCCATTTCAAGCTGATGGAGGGCGGCCTCCTCTCCGTCAAGGTCTTCGGGCTCTTCAGGACCCGTGCAAGGTGCTGCGTGGAGAGCTCTTCTGATAGCGAAGACTCCTCCTCGGGCGGGAGCGACGAGGGGGACAACGGCAGCGACGACGAGGGTAGTAGGCGGCAGGATGACGGGTCCGACTAGGTGTCGGGTGCCGCTCCATGCGGCACCGGCGACCCCATCATCCGTGTCCTCAGCTCCTCGAACTTCTCGGGGCCGTCTCCTTGGGCGGCTAGCGTTGGGAGGTTGCGGAAGAGGAAGAGGGCGGGTGGTGAGGCCATCAAGTCGGAGTACGCGGGCATCGATGCCTTCGACGCGTGCTGACGTCCTGCCGCCTCGTCTTCGAGCCCTGCTTCCAGCGCCGCCATCACCATCCAGCCTTCGGACGGCCATCGAGATGTTCTCTTGGTGTCTTCTGCCACCTGTAGCTTGCCTAGGTGCTCCTTTTGCCCTTTTCGCCACCTTGACCTGCCTCCTGAGGAGAGGGACAAGGAAGGGATTACGGGCACCTTATCTCTTTTTAGTTTGTAAGCCTTCGGGCCTTAGCTGAATTTAAAACTTGTAATCCCATCATTCATGTTTTTCATTACCTATGGACTGTACCTGAGTGGAATGTTTAATTGAAAAAGGGATGCTTGCCGGGTCATTTTTTTGCAGGTAGAACCCACGACAAGGAATAAATCCTTGATATCTTTAAGATAAACATTTCCTCGCCCGGCAACAGGCCTTGCCGTCTTCCCACTTCGCTCGACCTTTCTCACGCTTTCGGCGGAGGCAGGGATGAGGCAGGTTCAGGCTCCTTGTTTCATCCTTTTGCTGTCGCGACTACGACCAAACCTGGCCCCGGGAATGAGCCCTAGGGCCTAGAGTTAGGGGAGCACAGTAGCTTAGGAAAAACGAGGTTTCACATACCTCAGTCCATAACGGAATGCATGATAAGGGATGAAGAACTTATCTGAGTCTGCAGCCCCCGGCAACCCTGGTTTGCCGTGGGTGAATCTTTGCTCTTGCAGCCCCCGGCAATATTGGCTTGCCGGGGCCTAGATGCTGGTCCGTCCCCTTGAGCCTTTCAAGTGGCTTGGCAAGGATATCTATGTGTCCTGCGAACCAAAGAAGACAAAGAGAAAGACAAATAGACGCACACTCAACCTCTAAGCTAGGGGTTAGTCGCCGCTAAGCACTATCAACCCTAACCAAGGACAAGACTCGACCTAGCATGCATGCTATAACTTAGGGCGCCAGCGCTTCATTTATTTATGCTCAGGGTCTGTGCCTGGCTTTGTACAAAGGGTTACATGCATCATTGGCAATGCTTGTACAAAAGGTGGCTTGCCGGGGGGGCCGACAAGCCGCGCCTCACGGGTAAAACTTGCGAAGATGCTCAATGTTCCAGGAGTTACTCACCGAAATGGCATCTTCGGTCTCCAGGCAGACTGCGCCGGGCCTGGTGACTCGTATTACCCGATAAGGGCCTACCCACTTTGGCGTCAACTTGTTGGAATTAGGATTGGGTCTTGTCCATCACATCATTCTCCTAATGATGTGATCCCGTTATCAACGACATCCAATGTCCATGGTCAGGAAACCGTAACCATCTATTGATCAACGAGCTAGTCAACTAGAGGCTTACTAGGGACATGGTGTTGTCTATGTATCCACACATGTATCTGAGTTTCCTATCAATACAATTCTAGCATGGATAATAAACTATTATCGTGAACAAGGAAATATAATAATAACCAATTTATTACTGCCTCTAGGGCATATTTTCAACAGTCTCCCACTTGCACTAGAGTCAATAATCCAGTTCACATCGATATGTGATTAACACTCAAGGTCACATCTCCATGTGACTAACACCCAAAGAATTCTGGGTTTGATCATGTTATGCTTGTGAGAGAGGTTTTAGTCAACGGGTCTGCAACATTCAGATCCGTATGTACTTCGCAAATCTCTATGTCATTTTGTAGATGCAGCTACTACACTATATTTGGAGCCATTTCAAATAACTGTTCTAGTTGGAGCTATTCTAAATTGTTGCTCCATTATACGTATCCGGTATCTCTACTCAGAGCTATCCGGATAGGTGTTAAGCTTGCATCAACGTAACTCTTTACGTCGAACTCTTTATCACCTCCATAACCGAGAAACATATCCTTATTCCTCTAAGGATAATTTTGTCCGCTATCTGGTGATCTACTCCTAGATCACCTTTGTACCCTCTTGCCAGACATGTGGCAAGGCACACATCAGGTGCGGTACTCAGCATGGCATACCGTATAGAGCCTATGACAAAAGCATAGGGGACGACCTTCGTCCTTCCTCTTTCTTCTGCCGTGGTCGAGCTTTAAGTCTTAACTTCATACCTTACAACTCAGGCAAGAACTCCTTCTTTGACTGATCCATCTTGAACACCTTCAAGATCATGTCAAGGTATGTGCTCATTTGAAAGTACCATTAAGCGTTTTGATCTATCCTTATAGATCTTGATGCTCAATGTTCAAGTAGCTTAATCCATGCTTTCCATTGAAAAACACTTTCCAAATAACCCTATATGCTTTCCAAAAATTCTACGTCATTTCTGATCAACAATATGCCAACAACATATATTCATCAGAAATTCTATAGTGCTCCCACTCACTTATTTGGAAATACAAGTTTCTCATAAGCTTTGTATACACCCAAAATCTTTGATCATCTCATCAAAGCATACATTCCAACTCCGAGATGCTTACTCCAGTCCTTAGAAGGATTGCTGCAGCTTTGCATACTTGTTAGCATCTTTCAGGATTGAAAAAACCTTCCGGTTGTATCACATACAACCTTTCCTCAAGAAAATCGTCGAGGAAACAATATTTTGACATCCTATCCGCAAGATTTCATAAATAATGCAGTAATCGCTAATATAATTCCAACAGACTCTTAGCATCGCTACGAGTGAGAAAGTCTCATCGTAGTCAACTCCTTGAACTTGTCGGAAAACATCTTAACGACAAGTCGAGCTTTCTTAATGGTGATGCATACCATCATTGTCCGTCTTCCTTTTAAATCCATATGCACCTAACAGCCTTACGACCATCAAGTAATTCTTCCAAAGTCTACACTTTGTTTTCATATATGGATCCTCTCTCGGATTATATGGCCTCAAGCCATTTTGGAATCCAGGCCCACCATCGCTTTTCCATAGCTCGTAGGTTCATTGTTGTCTAGCAACATGACTTCCAAGACAGGATTACGTACCACTCTGAAGTAGTACGCATCCTTGTCATCCCACGAGGTTTGGTAGTGACTTGATCTGAAGTTTCATGATCACTATCATAAGCTTCCACTTCAATTGGTGTAGGTGCCACAGGAACAACTCCCTGTGCCCTGCCACACACTAGTTGAAGATACGGTTCAATAACCTCATCAAGTCTCCACCATCCTCCCACTCAATTCTTTCGAGAGAAACTTTTCCTCGAGAAAGGACCCGATTCTAGAAACAATCCCTTATTGCTTTCGGATCTGAGACAGGAGGTATACCCAACTGTTTTGAGTGTCCTATGAAGATGCATTTATCCACTTTGGGTTCGAGCTTATCAGCCTGAAACTTTTTCACATAAGCGTTGCAGCCCCAAACTTTTAAGAAATGACAGCTTAGGTTTCTCTAAACCATACGGTGTCATCTCATCGGAATTACGTGGTGTCCTATTTAAAGTGAATGTGGTTGTCTCTAATGCCTAACCCATAAATTATCGTGGTAATTCGATAAGAGACATCATGGTATGCATCATATCCAATAGGGTGCAGTTATGATGTTCGGACACACCATCACACTATGGTGTTCTAGGCTGTATTAATTGTGAAACAATTTCCACAATGTCTTAATTCTGTGCCAAACTCGTAATTCAGATATTCATCTCTATGATCATATCATAGATATTTTATCCTCTTGTCACGACGATCTTTCAACTTCTCCCTGAAATTACTTGAACCTTTCAATAATTCAGACTCGTGATTCATCAAGTAAATATACTCAACATCTACTCAAATCATCTGTGAAGTAAGAACATAACAATATCCACTACACGCCTCAGCACTCATTGGACTGCACACATCAAAATGTATTACTTCCAACAAGTTGCTTTCTAGTTCCATTTTACTAAAAACGAGGCTTTCAGTCATCTTGTCCATTTGGTATGATTTGCATGTCTCAAGTGATTCAAAATCAAGTGAGTCCAAACGGTCCATTTGCATGGAGTTTCTTCATGCATATACAGCAATAGATATGGTTCGCATGTCTCAAACTTTTCAAAAACGAGTGAGCCCAAAGATCCATCAACATGGAGCTTCTTCATGCGTTTTATACCGATATGACTTACATGGCAGTGCCACAAGTAGGTGGTACTATCATTACTATCTTATATCTTTTGGCATGAACAAGTGTATCACTATGATCGAGATTCAATAAACTATCCATTTTAGGTGCAAGACCATTGAAGGTATTATTCAAATAAACAGAGTAACCATTATTCTCCTTAAATGAATAACCGTATTGCGGTAGACATAATCCAATCATGTCTATGCTCAACACAAACACCAATCTCGATGGTAGAGGGAGCGTGCGATGCTTGATCATATCAAGCTTGGAAAAACTTCCAACACATATCGCCAGCTCACCTTTAGCTAGTCTCCGTTTACTCCGCAGCCTTTTATTTCGAGTTTACTAACACTTAGCAACCGAACCGGTATCTAATTCCATGGTGCTACTAGGAGTACTAGTAAAGTACACATTAACACAATGTATATCCAATATACTTTTATCGACCTTGCCAGCCTTCTCATCTACCAAGTATCTAGGGTAATTCTGCTCCAGTGGCTGTTCCTCTTATTAAGAAGCACTTAGTCTCGGGTTTGGGTTCAACCTTGGGTTTCTTCACTAGAGCAGCAACTGATTTGCCATTTCATGAAGTATCCCTTCTTTCCCTTGCCCTTGCCCTTCTTGAAACTAGTGGTTTCACCAACCATCAACAATTGATGCTCCTTCTTGATTTCTACTTTTGTGGTGTCAAACATCGCGAATATCTCAAGGATCATCATATATGTCCCTGATATATTATAGTTCATCACGAAGCTCCAGCAGCTTGGTGGTAATGACTTCAAAGAAACATCACTATCTCATCTGGAAGATCAACTCCCACTCGATTCAAATGATTGTTGTACTCAGACAATCTGAGCACAAACTCAACAATTGAGCTTTTCTCCCTTAGTTTGCAGGCTAAGAAAATCGTCGGAGGTCTTATACCTCTTGACGTGGGCACGAGCCTGAAATCCCAATTTCAGCCCTCGAAACATCTCATATGTTTTGCGACGTTTCAAAACGTCTTCGGTACCTGAACTCTAAACCGTTTAACTGAACTATCACGTAGTTATCAAAATGTGTATGTTAGATGTTCGCAACATCCATAGACGACATTCGAGGTTCAGCACACTGAGCGGTGCATTAAGGACATAAGCCTTCTATGAAGCAATTAGGACAATCCTCAGTTTACAGACCTAGTCCGCATAATTGCTACTATCAACTTTCAACTAAATTTTCTCTAGGAACATATCTAAAGAGTAGAACTGAAGGGCGAGCTACGACATAATTTGTGAAGACCTTTTGACTATGTTCAGGATAATTAAGTTCATCTTATGAACTCCCACTCAGATAGACATCCCTCTAGTCATCTAAGTGATTACATGATCCGAGTCAACTAGGCCGTGTCCGATCATCACGTGAGACGGACTAGTCAACATCGGTGAACATCTTCATGTTGATCGTATCTACCATATGACTCATGCTCGACCTTTCGGTCTCTTGTGTTCCGAGGCCATGTCTATACATGCTAGGCTCGTCAAATTAACCTAAGTGTTTCGCATGTGTTCCGAGGCCATGTCTGTACATGCTAGGCTCGTCAACACCCGTTGTATTCGAACGTAAGAATCTATCACACCCGATCATCACGTGGTGCTTCGAAACGACGAACTTTCGCAACGGTGCACAGTTAGGGGGAACACTTTCTTGAAATTTTAATGAGGGATCATCTTATTTACTACCGTCGTTCTAAGCAAATAAGATGTATAAACATGATAAACATCACATGCAATCAAATAGTGACATGATATGGCCAATATCATATTGCTCCTTTTGATCTCCATCTTCGGGACTCCATGATCATCATCGTCACCGGCATGACACCATGATCTCCATCATCATGATCTCCATCATTGTGTCTCCATGAAGTTGTCTCGCCAACTTATTACTTCTACTACTATGGCTACCGGTTAGCAATAAAGTAAAGTAATTACATGGCGTTGTTTAATGACACGCAGGTCATACAATAAATAAAGACAACTCCTATGGCTCCTGCCGGTTGTCATACTCATCGACATGCAAGTCGTGATTCCTATTACAAGAACATGATCAATCTCATACAAAACATATTATTCATCGCATTCTTCTTGGCCATATCACATCACATAGCATACCCTGCAAAAACAAGTTAGACATCCTCTAATTGTTGTTTGCATGTTTTACGTGGCTGCTATGGGTTTCTAGCAAGAACGTTTCTTACCTACGCAAAAACCACAACGTGATATGCCAATTGCTATTTACCCTTCATAAGGACCCTTTTGATCGAATCCGATCCGACTAAAGTGGGAGAGACAGACACCCGCTAGCCACCTTATGCAATTAGTGCATGTCAGTCGGTGGAACCAGTCTCACGTAAGAGTACGTGTAAGGTCGGTCCGGGCCGCTTCATCCCATGATGTCGCCGAATCAAGATAAGACTAGTAACGGCAAGTAAATTGACAAAATCAACACCCACAACTACTTTGTGTTCTACTCGTGCATAGAATCTACGCAATAGACCTAGTTCATGATGCCACTGTTGGGGAACGTAGCAGAAATTCAAAGTTTTCCTACGTGTCACCAAGATCTATCTATGGAGAAACCAGCAACGAGGGGAAGGAGAGTGCATCTACATACCCTTGTAGATCGCTAAGCGGAAGCGTTCAAGAGAATGGGGTTGAAGGAGTCGTACTCGTCGTGATCAAAATCACTGGAGATCCTAGTGCCGAACGGACGGCACCTCCGCGTTCAACACACGTACAGCCCGGTGACGTCTCCCATGCCTTGATCCAGCAAGGAGAGAGGGAGAGGTTGAGGAAGACTCCATCCAGCAGCAGCACAACGGCGTGGTGGTGGTGGAGGAGCGTGGTGATCCAGCAGGGCTTCGCCAAGCACCGCGAGATATGAGGAGAAAGAGAGGTAGGGCTGCGCCATGAAGGAGTCAAAACTCATCTGTCGAGCAACCCCCAAGTGCTCAAGTATATATAGGGGAGAGGGAGGGGTGCGTCCCACTTAGGGTTCCACCCTAGGGGCGGCGGCCAGCCCCAAAACCCCATCTAGTGGGGCGGCCAAGGGGGGGAAGAGGGGAAACTTGCCCGCCCAAGTTAGGTGGGTGCGCCCCCTACCCAAACCCTAGGCGCCTTGGGCCCTTGTGGGGGGGCGCACCAGCCCACCTGGGGATGGTCCCCTCCCACACTTGGCCCATGCAGCTCTCCGGGGCCGGTGGCCCCACTTGGTGGACCCCCGGGACCCTCCTGGTGGTCCCGATACGTTACCGATAAAACCCGAAACTTTTCCGGTGACCAAAACAGGACTTCCCATATATAAACATTTACCTCCAGACCATTCCGGAACTCCTCGTGACGTTCGGGATCTCATCCGGGACTCCGAACAACATTCGGTAACCATGTATATCCATTCCCTATAACCCTAGCGTCATCGAACCTTAAGTGTGTAGACCCTACGGGTTCGGGAACCATGCAGACATGACCGAGATAACTCTCTGGTCAATAACCAACAGCGGGATCTGGATACCCATGTTGGCTCCCACATGTTCCACGATGATCTCATCGGATGAACCACGATGTCAAGGACTTAATCAATCCCGTATACAATTCTCTTTGTCTAGCGATACGATACTTGCCCGAGATTCGATCGTCGGTATCCCAATACCTGGTTCAATCTCGTTACCGGCAAGTCTCTTTTACTCATTCCGTAACACATCATCCCGTGATCAACTCCTTGATCACATTGTGCATATTATGATGATGTCCTACCGAGTGGCCCCAGAGATACCTCTCCATTTACATGGAGTGACAAATCCCAGTCTCGATTCGTGCCAACCCAACAGCCACTTTCGGAGATACCTGTAGTGTACCTTTATAGCCACCTAGTTACGTTGTGACGTTTGGCACACCCAAAGCACTCCTACGATATCCGGGAGTTGCACAATCTCATGGTCTAAGGAAATGATACTTGACATTAGAAAAGCACTACATGATCTTGTGCTAGGCTTAGGATTGGGTCTTGTCCATCACATCATTCTCCTAATGATGTGATCCCGTTATCAACGATATCCAATGTCCATGGTCAGGAAACCGTAACCATCTAGTGATCAACGAGCTAGTCAACTAGAGGCTTACTAGGGACATGGTGTTGTCTATATATCCACACATGTATCTGAGTTTCCTATCAATACAATTCTAGCATGGATAATAAACGATTATCATGAACAAGGAAATATAATAATAACCAATTTATTATTGCCTCTAGGGCATATTTCCAACACCTGTTGGGAACACCAAAATGGCACACTAGTCCCTTGAGGAACTTGACGGCTGACTGAGCTGTAACCTTCTGTAACGCCCCGAGACTGATCTGCCAGGTGTCCTCCAGTTATTCGCTGTTGTTGCCTTGTCATTGCTTGCGTGTCATGCATTGCATATTATGTCATCATGTGCATTTCATTTGCATACGTGTTCGCCTCATGCATCCGAGTATTTTTCCCGTTGTTCGTTTTGCATTCCGGCGCTCCGTTCTCCTTCGGTGGTCATTTCTACCTTCTTTTCATGTGTGGGCATTAAACATTTCCGGATTGGACCGAGACTTGCCAAGCGGCCTTGGTTTACTACCGGTAGACCGCCTGTCAAGTTTCGTACCATTGCAATCAGGCTAACGCTGTAATAGTTTGGTAGGCAAATACCTTTTAGTTCTCCCCGAGGTGAAATTCAATGCATTTTATTTTCAAAATAATCCCATATGGCATGATCCACGTCCCTTGTAATCTTCAGAGACTCTATCCAAAGATGATTAAACCTCGATTCAAGTTTTTAAAGAACCTCCCAACAATGATTTATGAATTTTTTTTCATAAGGATTTGTAGATCTGGTTGGTTGGTACAGTTGCAACATGTGGCTAACTATCTCCCACCATTGCAAATACTGTGACATAATACAAAGATGTAGTACTTACAATTTTAGAGATAGCTTCTTTCAAAAAATACTTCACAATTACATCATTTGTTTTAAGGAGCCAAGACATATCCTAAATAAACTACCCAGGTGAGTCAGCGGACTTAATATATTTACAGCAGGGCATGAAATTCCTAAAGATATTTACTCATGAAGACTCATTTTTGTAAGAAACGGACTCACATATTAACGATACATGATGTACATATCGCAATGATGTGATACCTATTGCAGAAAACTGGAGTCAACCTATGGACAACATTTGAACACTTCTAACTAAATTGCTGTAAATAAGACCTAACCATCTACATATAAGCTTTTATGCTCAAGACCATCTGCTACAAGAATGTTCAAGAAAGTAACAAAACATAGTTAGTCAAGCCCGTCAGTACCACTGGAAACCACCAATCTTTGCCACCGAGCACCTCCTCTGTAAACATGTATAAGAAATGCAGCCACCCAGCAAAAAAAAAAAAAACTCGAATTGATGCCCGTAAACTATTTGCTAACATGATTCACCTGAACCATATAGGCTCGCTCCGTCCTGACCAACACGTTTGTCTCACACTATAAGTGTACCAATCTATAAATTCTTTATACAGAGAATAATTGGAATCAAGATAGCATGCAATAAAATGTGATCATGCATTGCATTTTTAACACGACATAAATCCATTATAGATCCAGCAACTAAATAATTGACAAAAGCATGGTCTATGTGGTAGATATACATTATCCAAGATTCGAAAGATTAAAATCAAGGATGTTCACATATAAGCATGGCCTTCTCTACATCAATGGAAGTGCAAAGTTCGTCCTATTAGCCACCCCTTCTTATGGGATATATCTTCTTTTGATATTTAAGATAGCAATATATATATCGTCCAGACAGAAAACTGATTTGCTTTGCATGGATGTTAATAACTAACAAATGGATCTGAAGACATATATAAAGCTTCAGTTATAGTTTTTTCTTTTGTAAGGAAATAAGAACATGTATCCCAAGGGGATCAATAAAAAAGATGATGTTAGTCACGTATCGTGGTAACAACATCAAGTTTCTTATTCTGCAAATACCAACATATGTCTATCACAACCGAATGTTCATAGCTAGTGCCAACAGGAAGGCTGCAAAGCTGACTTCTCGTGTTGGATTACTTTAGCCAACGCTTGTAGAGCAGCAACACACATTTACGCAACAACTCCTGATTGATCCTTGCATAGAGCTAGCTCCCTTGACTTGAACATGCATGTACATGTACAATAGCCTTGGCTGATCGGTTCTGCCGGCCGGCGGAATAAATAATCAATCTGCTTTGGTGTTCTCACTATGTACGTGCACCTGCCAGCAGCTAGATTGACCTGGAGAGGAATCAAATCAGCTTTGCATCGTTCAGAGTACTCGACTGTGTGGCATTATGCAACATCATCGACCGCCCCGACGTATGGGTTTGCTGCACCGCTATGGAACTCAGGGGGCTACATCCCTAATTAAGAACCTGGTAGCGCCGCACATACCATCACTAACGTCGTAGGATTTTGAGTAGTTCCATACCCTAGTAATCTCAAGAGGAACAATGCTGGTGGAGCTCGTATAGGATTTCTCGAGCATAGTGCTCGAGGTTAAAGACGATATGCGGACGCCTGTGTTGTAGACCCCCGGCTCTTCGCCCCTCTTTGTGTACCTTGAACTGTTGCACCCTCGTGCTCCCCAAAGCAAGAGTGATGGCAGCCCGAGTTAGTTGTCAGGCGTCAACATGTTGAGGACGACGGCGGCGAGGCCAAAGGTTGGAGATACCGATCGCGGCTGATGTATCTTGGGTCAGGAGGAAGAGATGGGAAAAATAAATTTAGGGTTAGATTTTTTTTCTTACGTGAGTTTACTAACGCTTGTGAGTCTTTTTCTTAGGGATTAGGAAAGTTCTCATGAATAAATAAAAACTAACGTGGTGACTAATTGACGTGGGGAGTTTTTTTTTTAGGGAAGCTTGCAGTACATTTTTTTGTCTTTCTATCTTTATGTTGAAAAGGTATTTTTATGTAATGGCAATGGTGGGTAATTTTTCATTGATTAGTGTTAGAAAAAATATTGCCTCCATCCAACGGTTATGTTTCTTTTTTCAGGAATTTAGTGGCCAGATCTTTCTAATTATTATGGGATTTTCTAGGATATTTCTCTTTTTCTGGTGATCCCACCAAATGTTGAAAAGGTATTTTTATGTAATGGCAATGGTGGGTAATTTTTCATTGATTAGTGTTAGAAAAAAAATTGCCTCCATCCAACGGTTATGTTTCTTTTTCCAGGAATTTAGCGGCCAGATCTTTCTAATTATTATGGGATTTTCTAGGATATTTCTCTTTTTCTAGTGATCCCATCAAATACTTTTTATATATAATAGATAGATAGATTAGGGTTTAGCTAACTAATTATTGTTTAATTAAACTAATAAATTAATTAGATTAATTAATTAGGATTAATTAACTTAATTTAATTAATTAATTAATTAATATATTTTTATTATTATTATATTTTTTAACTTCTTTTTTTTCTTTTATGGAAACGTTCTGGAGACGGGGCCCTCCTGTCATAGGCCCATGGCCATAGTGGGTTCAGGCGACGGGTTACGGGTCACGGGCGCATTTTGAGCGCCCGATAGGGCGTAGCGGGGCAAGGCCACCGCGGTGCAACAGGGCGAGGCCAAAGGCGCATGTCGGCGGGAGGGCAGCTGCGGGCGCGGGCCCGGACTAGGGCGGATCCGAGCGCGGGCGGTGGCTGGCGACGCTGCACAGCGAGCAGCGGCTAACGGCGGACAGAGGAGAAGGGCCGGAGCGGGGCAACGGTGGAGGAGGAGCAGCAGCAGACGCAGCTTGCG
This sequence comes from Triticum monococcum, assembly GCA_034509565.1. NCBI lineage: Eukaryota > Viridiplantae > Streptophyta > Magnoliopsida > Poales > Poaceae > Triticum > Triticum monococcum. The sequence continues at coordinate 195,086,780 of CM067842.1, read as the reverse complement.
ACTGCGGTGAGCGGCGGGTCGGCGAGCAACGGCGATGCTAGGCGGCACACGGAGGAAGGTCGCGGGCGTGTGCGTAGGCGAGGCGCAGGGCGTGCTGGGGAGCAGGGGAGCAGGGGCGCGGACGGCACGGGCGCGGCGAACAGAAGAAGGCCCGGGGCGCGGGCGGGCGGCTTGCAGGGTGCGCAAGAGCGGTGATGGGCGTGGCCGGCGGGGGTGTGGGCGCGCGGGCACGCGCGCGCTTCGTTGCGGGCATGCGCGGTGAGCACGGAGCGGCCGGCGTGGAGCAAGCGGGGCGGAGGGCCGAGCGGCATGGTGGCGACAACGGGCGAGGCCAGCGAAGCCGGCGGGCGGCGCGCGCGCGGTGGCCGCCGGGGCGGCGCACGGGTGCACGCGGCGGCTCCCATATATTAAAAAATATTGCATAGTCAATATTTCTTTTGTCAAGAGTTTGAAAATATATTAATCAAACTGGTCTTTCAAATGAAAAAATATTGCGCTTTCCTAAATATATTTTTTAATATATGGCAATATTTTTTCAAATGAAAAAATAAAATATATATTTTTAATCAAGAGTTTGAAAATATATATTTTAAATAATTTTTTTAAACTTGTTAATCAAACAATTAAAAGAATTTTTAAATGCATAGAATAGTAAGACCAGTTTAGAGAGAGCTCGGCTCCCATATGCTTTCCCTTAGTGCGTGATAGAATAGTAAAACAACAATTTCCTTTGTCACTAGTAAGTGTGCACGTACAACGCACGTCTATTTGAACTAATAAGTATGCACATGCAATACGTATCTATTTGGATTAACATATTATACTAAACTTAATACAAGATAATTTATTCATAAATTTAAAATTTCCCTATAAAGTGCATGATCTCTTATTTCCAACTTGTATAAATAATTTGAAATATCATTTCTTCTTAATTAACATGTCTCCTGTATTAAAAGACCACCCACTTTTATCCATGTATAAAATTCAAAATTATTTAGAAGATTCATCATGATTCTTCATATGCACACATGTATGCAAGTATAGTCACACATAAAAATGTCACTTAGGATGAGCTAAGGAACCGTTTCAGTGCCAACAAATTCCAGTCAAGAATTACATAAGATCGTCATGAACATATACAGAGAGAAGTGACCTCTCTTTCTCCGAGATTGATCAAACAACAAGTTTTTGTATATATCTATCCAATACTACTACATATATACAATATAACATCTCTTATAATTCTTAACATCTAAAATCAATTTCAACTTCCACATGGCATTCTCCGTCTTTATGTATGACATGGTCAAGAAAAAATCCCGCCAATTCCTCTTGAATTGCTCGTATGCGATCATGTGGTATGAGTTCATTCCGCATCTGTCACATCTAATTTAAAGAAGAGGGTCAATACATATATATGAAAGAAACTCAACACAATTGATGGTAATAAAATAAAATTGTGAATATTGTTTATGTACTAAATGATATGAAATTTACCATAACCACAAAATATCATACATTCATCATCATCATAATCAACATGCAGTTTTTGCTTCTCTTATATGTAGTCCAAGTTTTTTATCAGGAAAACATGTTAACTCAACTGTAGATAAGGATGGTATGAAAATGCTCATATAAAATTACAATTGCCATCTATCTGCTGGACAAACAAATACACTTATGCAAACTTCAGGGTTTTTTAGTAAAACTTATGCGAACTTTAGTTTTTTTCATTAAAACTTATGCAAACTTCTGGGTTTTTTCAGTGAAACGTAATTTCATGACTGCAAGTAAGGTCTTGGTTCTGCGAATTTGTCTGTGAGTTCACTATGTAGTCGTGAGTTGGCCATGTAATAACCGGTAGTCAGTACTTAAAAAACCAGGGATGTCTGTTGCAGGTACGTGAAAATCAGTGAAAAAATAACGAAAGAAAGAAGGCGAACGTCTCTGTGTGTGCTCCAGCTTTGAGGCGGCGGCCTCCACGCACCGGGATTAGCTTTGGACGACGTCGTCCACGCACGAGTACCGGACACGTGTGTCCAACGGAGCAGCACGCATCAGAGCTGAGGGAGTCGGCAGTGGCTTCGGGCGAGTGAGATGGGGCCGTGATTAGCTTCACCTGCTGCACAGTGGCCGAGACCTGCACCACCCTGGGGACGATGATGGTTGGCGACCAGGCGAATCTCATGCATGGTTGTGGGGGCAGATTTTTTTGGCCCGCTTATACTGGTCCAAGATACTCAGCGTTGCCCCCACTTGAAGGACCTCGGCGGTGGGTGGTTGTCAGCGTGGGTGTTGTGGATGGAGCCGAAATCGACGTGAATGCCGATGGTTCCCGGAGAGCATGCCCAGGATGTGGACGAAGTCGTTGCAGTCAGTAGAAGTGTGTTCGGAGGAAGCCACAGCTCCTCCTCGCGTGTCTCCCATTGTGGCTCGCGTGGGTGGTGGGCTGGTGACGGCTGGCGACTCGCGATCACGATTCCCTGATAGGAGACGATAGGATGCACTCGCGATTAGTTTCCTAATAATTAGATGCGTTCGTGATTAGTTATCTAATAGGATGCAGCATGCGTCCGTGATTAATTTCCTAATAGGATGGCTCGTAATTATTTTCCTAATAATAGGATGCACGCGTGATTTTTTTCCTAATAATAGGATGGGTTTGTGATTAGTTTCCTAATAATTAGATGTGCCCGTGATTAGTTTCTTAATAGGATGTGTCCGTGCTTATAGTTTCCTAATTGACCAGGCATGGACTTTCATATTTTCCTCCACGGTGGAGTACGGTCAGTCAATGTAAATTGCTAAGTGCACACAGAGAACAGATTCGATTAAGGCTAGCCGTTAGATTGAGTTTAGTGGGACTAATCATGCGATGGTAATGTATCCGTGTACGTTTTGTGGGGTGCACTTAGAAAAAATAATGTTTGCTCTTTTATAAGTAGTATAGATGCACACAGAGAACAGATTCGATTAAGGCTAGCCGTTAGATTGAGTTTAGTGAGACTAATCATGCGGTGGTAATATATCCGTGTACGTTTTGTAGAATGCACTTAGAAAAGATAATGTTTGCTCTTTTATAAGTAGTATATAGAGTATAGATATAAATTATTGGAATTATTTGTCAGCGCAACCACTGCCCACTGGGGCCCGATCAACTAATAATTAAACGGCTAGCTGTAGCGTACGTGTCCATACATGCCAACGAGCCAGTATAATAACCAAAGTACGAAACGTATAGTAGACATCTCCTGCGTGTGCAATTGTGCATGGCCACAAGAATCAATATCGACATAATAATCTCATATATTTGTCTCTAGTGAACCTCAAGATCAGGTTATTCCAGCTGGTAGCGCTGCCAGATATATTTCGATTGTCATATGTGCGTCTTCTAGGAGAATGATTTTTTCTACCCATCGTTCATGTGTTGCTTCGAGATTCTATTCTTTTTATGTTGTCAAAATTTATCTTGTTTCACAATTTATTTTTATTATTGTTTCAAAAAGTGTATCACCATGTTTCGTTGTGTACCAACAAATAAGGGTACACTAATTTTAGAACTGAGTTTGCTGCACAATGAAACATTACGGTACACATTAAAATGAGAGGAAAACCTAACATACCACGCTGAAACAAGACAAATTGTCAAAACCACAAAACATAACACGAATTTCAAAGCAATGGTGGATGGTGGATCCATATACAGGACAACCCGTGCAGGCTAGAATATCATGTCTCGTGTCTAGATTATTGTGGACTTTGTGAACCCATCAAACATACATGCATGCATATAGGAGTACTTCGAAATTAGTTAACGTGTTAAGCATCCCAATGATGGTACGCACGTAATATCCTGCATTGTAGTAGTAGTAGCAGCAGCAGCAGCACTAGTGGTGGCAAATAATGTTTGCAAATTACAGCAAGAGTCAAATTCGATTGATCATGACATGAACGATGCACTTGCACTTGCGTGCTACACCCCGGCCTGTATGGCTATAAATACCACCCCAAGCAACCCAGGAAAAGCATCCCAAGCTAGCAAAGCCCACCTAGCGCTCAGCCACAAGCCAGTACACTCTAGCTAGCTACTAGCGTTATCCACATAGCAATGGCGCTCTCCAAGCTCGCCCTCTTCATCGCCATGAACCTGGCCCTCCTCGTGGCCGTGCATGGCTGCGGGTCTTGCGGCAACACACCGCCCGTCCCAGTCCCAAGCCCACCGATCGCCGTGCCCCCACCAGCTCCCATATGCTTTCCATGGAAAAATAGGTTAACTTGCCATGTCGAAATGGTAAAAATTGCCATGGCAATAAAGTAATAAAATTTTCGTAGAAAAAATAGAGGTTAAAAAATAATTGCCATGGTTATAGATAGAATTTCCATGCCAATATAGGGGAAATTGCCATCGCAAATTAAAAGAATTTTCTGCGAATTTTTTCTTCTATTGAAGGTAAAATTTCGACGCCATCAATACAAAACTCTTGACATTGCCACAACACAAATTCTTTTTTACAAAAGCCAAAAGTTATGAATTTTTTTGCCATGGCAAAATCACTTTACGGCCCATGGAAAATTGTAGCTTTTGCTACGTTAGCAAAATACACTTGCCATGGCACAACTCATTTTTTTAGAAAAGCAAAAGCCATTGAAGGCAACATACTATGATTTTGGCCATGGCAATAAAATAATGTAATTTGTCACGACAATAAAATTTGAGTTGCCATGGCAACATAATTTTGAGTTCCCAAAATGGCGAAAAACATAATTTGAGTTTGCCATAAATTATAATTTCTAAAATGTCGTCGCAAAAAAGGTATTAATCGTCGACGTGTGGGAAAACATCTACACTTGCCATGGCAAAAGCAAATGTTAAGTTGTCATGGCAATTGTTAAAATTGGCGTGCAAAGAGAACTCCAAAAAATGCCATGGCAAAAAACAAATTTACTTTCCATGGCAAAAAAAAAACCCCGTAAAATGCAATGATCACCTCGGTGCCATATGACCGTATGACAAATAGTTACTAAAAAAAAAGCCTACATTTGCCATATAACCATTAGAAAACAACAATCTGTGATGGGCCGTGATATTAAGACAAAATCTATCAAAAATATTGTCATGTGTGAATGAACTAACAATTTGTAAAGTTGCCATGTAAAGTTGCCATGGTATGAGAATTTGTAATAATCTAAGAATTTGCCATGCTGTGCTGAACATCGTGATTAGAAATTGCCATGTATTATGGGACCAAAATCCTAAATTTGTGTACTACTCACATGGCAAAGTTAGTAACTACAAAAAATCGCAGCAAAATCTACTCAGATTTTAGTGTAGCATGGCAAATTTAGGGACTAGTTCATACACAGGCAGTGGCAAAATGTGTTGAAAAAACGTCATGGTACTCAGCATCTCGCAAAATTCATCAGACATCGGTAAAAAATGGGGGAAGTGGGACGCTGTACAGATGCACACACAGAACTGCATAAGGAGAGCGGCGCGCTCATCCACCTGTCGGATCCCCTCGCCCGTGGTGTAGCTCGAGCTCGAGCACCTCCCCGCCGGGCTCCCTTCTGAGGATGGACGCCGTCTGTGAGAGGAGCCCGTCGTGTCGCCCCGCCGCGGACGCATGGCGCTGTCCCAGGGGACTCGTCGCCGATCACCGGACTCCGCTCTCCGCCCGGTGCACGCCGGGAATCGCTGGAGTCGTCGCTGCCTCCCCCAATTCACCGGACGGGAGCAGAGATGGCACGGCGCTGCGCTGCTCCGCCGCCGCTCTCTTGGCGCGACCACACCTCGAGCCGGGCGGTGATCTTGAGGAGGGGAGACGACATAGATGCCCGCCGCCGCGGCGTAGGCGAGCGGGGGCGCTCTGCCTCCGCCACGGCCGCACCTCTAGCCGGTGGGAGCGGATCAGAGTCACGCCGCGCTCCGGTCAACATCGCCTGAACGAGCTCGAGAAGGGGAGACGGCTACCGCGGTGGCGGCTCGAGGAGGGGAAAAGGCTACCGCGGTGGCACAGGCGAGCGGGCGGCGCTTGGCCTCCTCCACGACCGCACCTCTACGCCGGCGAGGATCACGCGGATTTATGCGGCCTAGACCCCGCCGAACGCGGCGGCGCGGGGAGCTGGCGGCAGTGGCGATCCAGAGAGATGCTGTGAAGAGGAAACGGATTTGTTTTCCTCCACTAACAGTCTGACATACATACTATGTAATCCAAAGGAACTAGGATAACAGCGACTTAGCAATCCAAAGGAACTACGATTACAAGTGGAGCAAGTCTTGGAATGGATACATCCAAAGGAACTAGGATAACAGCGACTTAGCAACCTTTTTTTTTTGAACCAGGCGTGCCTCTTTCCATTCAAGATAAACGAAAATACAACAGTCTCCGATACATTCAGGAAGCAAGGAAAGAGAAGCAGCGACTTAGCAACCTAATCAGGCATTACATACCCATCACCAGATCTGATAACTGGAAAGCAACGTACCTAATGACAACACTACTAAACACTAGCTAGTACTACTAAGAGTGAATTCCACTTTTTACTCTGTAGTTCTGCATTTGTGACACATATTACCCTATTTAGTGCAACTTCTACCAAATATTTCATTTATAAGATTTTGAACACAGTTTTACCCCAGTTTAGCACTTTGCTTGTTTCTGTTAGATAGTACCGGCATGTTATGCCAACGTGGCACGGTAAAATGCGTAAAGATCTGAGGGCATAATCGATATTCATGTTCAGATTTCTCTTACCCATATGTTCAAATCCTCCTCCTCGTCTTGATATTTTTAAACTCTGGTCAACACCTTACACCTTGCCCAATAGACACACATAAAAAAACAAGGTTTCAAAGCTTTTAAAAAGGGTAATCTTGACGATTTTTCATTCGACAGGGTAATTAGTGTCAAAAATGCATAACTAAGGAGTAAAAAGTGGAATTCACTCTACTACTAAACAGCGAATAGGAACACCATGGCAAGGTCATAGTACAAGTCGAGGGTGGCTACGCCCACAAAGCCGCCGAAGACGCACGCGGTGGCCTTGCTGGCCGCGCTCCAGCAGGCAAATCGAGTGGATCTGACCTGCGCCAGGTAGGTGGCAAGGACAGCAATGAGCACTATGCTGACCAAGGAGAGAAGGAGGGACAGGATCCCGTACGCCCTCATCTTCCGAGTCGGCGGGGGCGTGTCGTCGGCGGCGGTGCGGCGCTTCAAACTGCTGGTGATGATGCCCGAGAGGAGGATGCAGAATAGGAGAAAGGGCTGTATCATACCGATACACGCGTAGTAGGCGTACGGCGCGATGCAGAGGCTGGGTGGGCGTAAAGAGCCCTGCGGCGGTGGGATGACGTAGACGCCAACGATGAACAGGCCGGCCAGCAGGGCCACCACCTCCCAAGTGCTGTGCGAACCCATCCTTGAGGGCACCCATGGTGCTGCATTTCATATTAAACAAACAAAACGGACAAAAGCATGAGATGGCAGTTCATGCAGAGTAGCATAGATAGGCTTGCATGGGGGAGGAAGAGGCGATGGGAGGGAGCACATACCCGACAACGGAGCCGAGGGAGAGGCGACGGTGAAGAGGACGGAGCCGAGGGGCCGAGGGAGAGGCGACGGTGAAGAGGACGGAGCCGAGGGGCCGAGGGAGAGGCGACGGTCACTAGTAGAAAACAGGGCTATGGTCCAGGCCGCATCAGCCCATTAGTCCCGGTTCAGTCTAGAACCGGGACCAATGTGGGCATTGGTCCCGGTTCGTGAGCCCAGGGGGGCGGCCGGGCCACGTGGGCCATTGGTCCCGGTTCATCTGGACCTTTTGGTCCCGGTTGGTGGGATGAACCGTGACCAATGGGCCTCGTTCCTGGCCCACCACCATTGCTCCCGGTTGGTGGCTTGAACCGGGACCAAAGGCTCCCCTTTAGTCCCCCTCATGCCACCAACCGGGACCAATGAGGTGTCTATATATACCCCCCTCGCGTAAGAGCAGAGCACCCCAGTGCTCTGTTTTTCTGGCCGAGGGGGAGAGGGGTTTGTGGTGCTCTAGCTCACCTCCTATGCACATGAGGTGTTCGATGGAATGCCCAAGCCACACTACTTAAGCTTTCTCCTCTCGAAGCTCGACCTCCAAGCTCCATTTTCCTCGAGATTTGTCTAGATTTAGCGGTCCGTCACGCCCCGTCCCCGTCTTCACCGCCGTCGATCACCCGCGCCGATCTCATCACCGACACCACCGTGGTGAGCCTCTTGTTCTTATCTTTTTTCTGAAAGGAAAAATATTCTTACTTGTATGTTTAGATAGATACTTGTATCATTTTCTTACATTTTTATTGCATCTTATATAGTGCGATGGTTTTGGTATCCGCCCCCGTCGGCCCTCGTCCTGTCTATGATTCGGATTTGGTATGTATATTATCTTTATAACTATTGGTTCATTTATTGTTTATGAAAATTATGCCGACCAACGTGACATAGATTTTATTTATCTAAGATGTATGTGAATCGGAAATGCCAACCGACCTTGTCGAGAGGTTAAATTTAGTTGAAGAAGAAAACAATTTGTTGAAGGAAAAAATAAAAAAATTGAGGAGGAGAAGATGATATTGGAGTTGCATGTTGCGGATGTCGTCGATGATCACAAGATCAAAGTGGATGCAATGCGCTTGAAGATTAGAAAGATTAGAAAATATGCCATTCATACCGAGGCTTGGTATCATTATGCCGTTGGATCAATTGTTACCTTGGCTGCGATTATGATCGCATTGAAATGTTTTACATAGTTTCAATGTATGGTTTAATTAATTAGATGCTCTGGAGAGCTATATGTTATTAGATGAGAACTATGTATGCACTTTGATTTTAATGTGATGATGAACTTCTATTAATTTGGACACTTAATTATATATAATGCACGTAGATGAACCGGCAATGGATGTACGGTGACAGACACACCCGCGAGTACATTAAGGGCGTGCATGAGTTTCTCGATGCGGCTGAGGCAAACAAGCAGAATGGTTTTATGTGTTGTCCATGCACTGAATGTGGGAATACGAGGTCTTACTCTAACCGGAAAATCCTTCACTCCCACCTGCTTTACAAGGGTTTCATGCCACACTATAATGTTTGGACGAGGCACGGAGAAATAGGGGTTATGATGGAAGACGGCGAAGAAGAAGAGTACGATGACAACTATGTGCCCCCTGAATACGGTGATGCTGCAACGGGGGGACCTGGTGAAGATCAAGAGGAACCAGACGATGTGCCCAATGATGCTGCCACGGGTGAAGCTGCTGAAGATCAAGAGGAGCCAGACGATGTGCCCGATGATGATGATCTCCGCTGGGTCATTGTCGATGCAAGGACGCAATGCATTAGTCAAAAGGAGAAGCTGAAGTTCGATCGCATGTTAGAGGATCACAAAAAAGGGTTATACCCCAATTGCGAAGATGGCAACACAAAGCTCGGTACCGTACTGGAATTGCTGCAGTGGAAGGCAGAGAATGCTGTGGGTGACAAAGGATTTGAGAAGCTACTGAAAATATTGAAGAAGAAGCTTCCAAAGGATAATGAATTGCCCGATAGTACATACGCAGCAAAGAAGGTCGTATGCCCTCTAGGATTGGAGGTGGAGAAGATACATGCATGCCCTAATGACTGCATCCTCTACCGCGATGCATACAAGGATCTGAACGCATGCCCGGTATGCGGTGCGTTGCAGTATAAGATCAGACGAGATGACCCCGGTGATGTTGACGGCGAGCCTCTCAGGAAGAGGGTTCCTGCGAAGGTGATGTGGTATGCTCCTATAATACCACGGTTGAAACGCCTATTAAGAAACGAAGAGCATGCCAAGTTGATGCGATGGCACAGTGAGAACCGAAAGAAAGATGGGAAGTTGAGAGCACCCGCTGATGGGTCGCAGTGGAGAAAAATCAAGAGAAAGTACTGGGATGAGTTTGCAAAGGACCCAAGGAATGTATGGTTTGCTTTAAGCGCGGATGGCATTAATCCTTTCGGGGAGCAGAGCAGCAATCACAACACCTGGCCCGTGACTCTATGTATGTATAACCTTCCTCCTTGGATGTGCATGAAGCGGAAGTTCATTATGATGCCAGTTCTCATCCAAGGCCCTAAGCAACCCGGCAACGAAATTGATGTGTACCTAAGGCCATTAGTTGAAGAACTTTTACAGCTGTGGAATGAAAACGGTGTACGTACGTGGGATGAGCACAGACAGGAGGAATTTAACCTTAAGGCGTTGCTGTTCGTGACCATCAACGATTGGCCCGCTCTCAGTAACCTTTCAGGACAGACAAACAAAAGATACCACGCATGCACGCACTGTTTAGATGACACTAAAAGTATATACCTGGACAAATGCAGGAAGAATGTGTACCTGGGCCATCGTCGATTTCTTCCGACCAACCATCAATGTCGAAAGAAAGGCAAGCATTTCAAAGGCGAGGCAGATCACCGGAAGAAGCCCGCCATGCGCACCGGTGATGACGTGCTTGCTATGGTCAATGATTTACACTACGCAATCTTTGGAAAGGGTCCCGGTGGACTAGCTGTTCCGAATGACGCTGAGGGACACGCACCCATGTGGAAGAAGAAATCTATATTTTGGGACCTACCCTACTGGAAAGACCTAGAGGTCCGCTCCTCAATCGACGTGATGCACGTGACGAAGAACCTTTGCGTGAACCTGCTAGGCTTCTTGGGCGTGTATGGGAAGACAAAAGATACACCTGAGGCACGGGAGGACCTGCAACGTTTGCACGAAAAAGACGGCATGCCTCCGAAGCAGTATAAAGGTCCTGCCAGCTACGCTCTTACGAAAGAAGAGAAAGAAATCTTCTTTGAATGCCTGCTCAGTATGAAGGTCACGACTGGCTTCTCGTCGAATATAAAAGGAATAATAAATATGCCAGAGAAAAAGTTTCAGAACCTAAAGTCTCATGGCTGCCACGTGATTATGACGTAACTGCTTCCGGTTGCATTGAGGGGGCTTCTACCGGAAAACGTCCGATTAGCCATTGTGAAGCTATGTGCATTCCTCAATGCAATCTCTCAGAAGGTGATCGATCCAGAAATCGTACCAAGGCTAAGGAGTGATGTGGCGCAATGTCTTGTCAGTTTCGAGCTGGTGTTCCCACCATCCTTCTTCAATATCATGACGCACGTCCTAGTTCATCTAGTCGACGAGATTGTCATCCTGGGGCCCGTATTTCTACACAATATGTTCCCCTTTGAGAGGTTCATGGGAGTCCTAAAGAAATATGTCCGTAACCGTGCTAGGCCAGAAGGAAGCATCTCCATGGGCCATCAAACAGAGGATGTTATCGGGTTTTGTGTTGACTTCATTCCTGGCCTTAACAAGATAGGTCTCCCTAAATCGCGGTATGAGGGGAGACTGACTGGAAAAGGCACTCTTGGAAGAGACTCAATAATATGCAGGGACGGATATTCTTGGTCTCAAGCACACTACACAGTTCTACAGAACTCTACCTTGGTGACCCCGTATGTCGATGAACACAAGAACAGTCTGCGCTCCAAACACCCGGAGCAATACGACGACTGGATTACATGTGAACACATCAGAACTTTCAGCAGTTGGTTGGAAACACGTCTCAGAGGTGACAACACTGTTTGTGATGAGTTGTACTTGTTGTCCAGGGGACCATCTTTGACTGTATTGACTTACAAAGGTTACGAGATAAATGGGAATACATTTTACACGATCGCCCAAGATCAAAAGGGCACCAACCAAAACAGCGGTGTCCGCTTTGATGCAGCAACCGAGAGCGGAAAGGATACATATTATGGTTACATAGTGGACATATGGGAACTTGACTACGGACCTGATTTTAAGGTCCCTTTGTTTAAGTGCAAATGGGTCAATCTGTTAGGCGGCGGGGTATAGGTAGATCCACAGTACGGAATGACAACAGTGGATTTGAAAAATCTTGGGTACACTGAGGAACCGTTCGTCCTAGCCAATGATGTGGCACATGTTATCTATGTGAAGGACATGTCTACCAAACCGAGAAAAAGAAAAGATAAGGAAGCGAATACATCATACGATGAGCCAAAGCGCCACATAGTTCTTTCAGGAAAAAGGGACATCCTGGGAGTGGACGGCAAGACAGACATGTCTGAAGATTATGAAAAGTTTCATGAAATTCCTCCCTTCAATGTCAAGGCTGACCCAAGCATCCTGATAAACAATGAAGATTATCCATGGTTACGGCGCAATAAGCAAATGACACAAGCGAAGAAAAAGTGAAGACTTTCTCCCGCAATAAGCAAATGCTATGTGGGTGAAATTATGATACCATCCCAACTTTCAACTTTTTCAGAGTTCATTTGAAATGCTTTCATGTCTTATGGTTTGAAACTTTGATGCTTCGAAAGTGATTGTCCATTTTGTACACGAAGTGCATCAAGTTTTTGTCGTAACCCTCTCTACATTTTGGAACATGCTATGTGGGTGAAATGATGATACCATGCCAACTTTCAACCTTTTCAGAGTTCATTTTGAAATGCTTTCCAATTTCAGAGTCATTTAGCTCAAAGAATGAATTAATAGCAAACAGAATGAACTACAAAACTTTTATGAAAATAAAAACAATCAATTAAAATATTATGTTATGATCAACTAAAATAAAACTATAATATTCTTCAATAGCAAAAAGAATATAATTTGTGTGACCTAAAATCAAACTATAGATAGTGATCAAAATATAATTTATGTTATGATCAACTAAAGTTTATAATTTTTGTGACCTAAAAGCAAAAAGAAATCACTAAAAAACTGTAAGTATTTAGTTGTAAGTAGAAATAAAAAATAAATAGAAAAAATTCTAATTTTATAGTAAAGTTATTCATAAACTAGTGATTCACACAAATTTTTAAAAATTCAAATTTAAACTATTTAAAATTTAAAACTAATGGCACTAACAGAAAGTTTATAATTTTTGTGACCTAAAAGCAAAAAAGAAATCACTAAAAAACTGTAAGTATTTAGTTTTAAGTAGAAATAAAAAAATAAAAAACAAAAAAAATGTAGAAATAAAAAAGAAAAAACCAAAAAAAATGTCACCTACTGGGCCTCCACGGCCTGAATACGACTAGAAACCCTACATGGGCCAGGATTCAGGCCCGCAGAAGGCCCAATAGGCCCATAGGCAAAGCAGTGTCAAATTAGGCCCATAGGCCTTCAGTTCAGAGGAGTTCGAGAGGGAGGAGGCAGCAGAGCTTATAAACTGGTGTTGGGCGCTGTCAACTAGCGATGTGGGACTAAACTTTTGGGCGCGGGGCGCACAAGGGCATTGGTCCCGGTTGGTGGAACCAACCGAGACTAAAGGGTGCATAGGTCATGGTTCGTGGCACCAACCGTGACCATTGCCCTCCTTTAGTCCCGGTTGGTGCCACCAACCGGGACCAATGGGCTTCGCTTCCCGCCCTTTGGGCTGCCGAAAAGAGGCCATTGGTCTCGGTTCGTGGAAGCAACCGGGACTAATGCCCACCTTTAGTCCCGGTTGCTGCCACGAACCGAGACTAAAGCCTCTGCTATATAAGGCCACACTTTAGAATTTTTCATTCTCATCTTGCACTTGCAGTTGCTGACGCCGCCAGGCTGCTCCGACGCCACCCGCCCCCATCGTCGCCGTCGCCCACGACGCGCGCCGCCCCGGCCCGCCCCCGTCGCCGTCGCCCTCGTCCCTGCCTCGACGCGCACCGCCCCGGCCCGCCGTCGCCGTCGCCCGCGTCTCCTACCCCAAGCGCGCGCCCACTGCCCCGTCGCCATCCTCGCCGCCGACTCCGCGGTCCTCCTCTAGTTCGGCCGGCGCCCTAGCTAGCATTTTTTTCATATATATGCTTTTTTTCATATATATGCTTTTTTCATATATATGCTTGTTTTTTATATATATGTATATATATGTTCTCTATGTATATATCTATGTTCATGTATATATGCAAAAGATAGTTTTTTAGAAAAAATTAGGATTTTTTTCTGTTCATAGATTTTTTTGGTGATATTAATTATTGTAAATATGAAAATGTTTGTATATTCATATGAACAAATGAATTAGAAGAGGGAGAAGAAGAGGGGGTCGAGAGGGGGTCTAGGGTCGCCGAGGGGTCGAGGGTCGTCGAACATGAGAGGAGGAAGAGGATAAAAAAAGAAGAGGAATAAGAAAAGAAAAAAGAGGAGAAGAAAGAATAGAGGAGATCTTCTCCTCTTTTTTTCTTCTTCTTCCTCTTTTTTTATCGGGAACGAGGGTCGTCGAGGGTCGCCGAGCGGTAGAGGAAGAAGAGGATAAAATAGAAGAGGAAGAAAAAAAAGAGAGGGGTCGACGATCGCCTAGGGGTCGAGGGTCGAGAGGGGGTCTAGGGTCGCCGAGAGGGGAGAGGAAGACGAGGAGAAATAAATAAGAAGAAGAAAAAAGAAGAAAAAGAAGACGAGAAGAAGAAAGGAATAGAGGAGAAGAAGAGAAAAATAGAATATATATTCTATTTTCTCTTTTCTCCTCTATTCCTTTCTTCTTCTCCTCTTTTTTTTTCTTCTTTTTTTTCTTCGACACGTGGGGGGGGGGGTCGAGAACGCCGGACATTCATGAGAGAGGTGAGGAACAAGGGGAAGAAGAGGAGAGGAAGAAGAGGAAGTCTTCTCCTCTATTCTTTCTTCTCTTCTTTGTTCTTCTTCTTCTTCTTCCTCTTTATTTTATTGGGAACGAGGGTCGTCGAGAGGGTCGCCGAGCGGTAGAGGAGAAACCCTAAATAGAAAGTATCGTCGGTGTGAGATACATGTACCGTCGGTGTCGGACACTACATCCACATCCCACAAGTGGCGCGGGCTTCGACGCCCACGTCACTTGTGGGACGTGGATGTAGTGTCCGACACCGAAGGCCACATGTATCTCACACCCACGATACTTGCTAGCTATTTAGGGTTTCCTTTGACACTACGCAACCTCCTGACCCCTCGGTGATCCTCTCGAACATGACAGGAAGAAGAGGATCGTCGAGGGGTCGAGGGTTCCAGGGTCGTCGAGGGTTCGAGGGGTCGAGAGAGGTTTCCTAGTGTCAAAGTATTGAAGAAATCCATGCCTTCATCATTAGCCGGAAGTAACCAGGGCATGTTGGTACGAAGTTCTGCAAAATTGTTCTGGACTGGAGTCCCGGATAGAATAATCCGCCTTTTGATACGAATTCAGCAAAGGCCTTCCAAATAGCGATATTCGGAAGGCTCTCTCTGAACTTTGTACCAAAAAGCGAATTATCCTATCTAGGACTCCGTTCCAGAACAACTTTGAAGAGCTTCGTACCATCATGCACATGTTACTTTCGCCTAATGATGAAGACATGGTTTTGTTGAATCCTTTGACACTAGGCAACCTCCCGACCCCTCGGCGATCCTCTCGAACATGAGAGGAAGAAGAGGGTCGTCTAGGGGTCTAGGGTTCCAGGGTCGTCGAGGGTTCGAGGGGTCGAGGATCGCCGAGGGGTCGAGAGAGGTTTCCTAGTGTCAAAGTATTGAAGAAATCCGTGCCTTCATCATTAGCCGGAAGTAACCAGGGCATGTTGGTACGAAGTTCTGCAAAATTGTTCTGGAATGGAGTCCCGGATAGAATAATCCGCCTTTTGGTACGAATTCAGCAAAGGCCTTCCAAATAGCGATATTCGGAAGGCTCTTTCTGAACTTTGTACCAAAAAGCGAATTATCATATCTGGGACTCCGTTCCAGAACAACTTTGAAGAGCTTCGTACCATCATGCACATGTTACTTTCGCCTAATGATGAAGACATGGTTTTGTTGAATCCTTTGACACTAGGCAACCTCCCGACCCCTCGGCAATCCTCTCGAACATGAGAGGAAGAAGAGGATAAAAAAGAAGAGGAAGAAGAAAAAAAGAGGAGAAGAAAGAATAGAGGAGATTTCCTCTATTCTTATTCTTTCTTCTCCTCTTTTTTTCTTCTTCTTCCTCTTTTTTTATCGGGAACAAGGGTAGTGTCATCGTTGTCGATATATACCCCCTCCCGATAGCTTACTATGATTAGGTAGCTAATTCTACGTTTGGCACTATAATATATCCATCTGCCATGTTTGAATAATAATTGCCATGTTGTAAATATTTGTAGAAACTATGGACACCGCCCTAGACGAAGCAGCAAAAGAAGCGTTGTTGAGGGAGATAATCGCAGAAGGAAGTGATGCCGTCTCGTACTTTCTCAACGAAACCGATGGTCTGGGTGAACAAGCTGGCTACAGTGACCTTATGCCGGTGCAAGAAGAAGAACATGAGGACGGCTCCGGTGACCCAATGCCGGTGCAAGAAGGAGACTGTGATGACGGCTCCGGTGACCGAACCGAGTCCGGCCAGGTATATATATTAGTTAAGCCTTTGCTGACTAGCTGATTGATGCATTCATTGTTTTGGTATGTACACATATTAATTAAGTCTTTGTTCTTTTTTCTAGCCCTCCGGATCGAGCACAACTTCGGTAAAGAGATGAGGCCCAAAGAAAAAGTTGAGCTCGGATGAAAAGCTTGAGATCACAGCAATCGCGCCCGACGGCCAACCTATTGAACCCCTCCGGACAAAGAGCGTATTTGTTGCTCAGTGCGGGGTTTTGGTTAGGGACAAGATCCCGATAAGCATCCAGCAATGGTTTAAGCCGGCTACAGAAGACCCTGAGGTGTCTTATGTCAATGATATGCAGAAAAATGATCTTTGGACTGAGCTGAAGTCAAATTTCACCCTACCGTCAGAGGATAATCCAAAGAACCCAATTAAAGAGAAATTAATCAAGTCTTTTGCTCTGAAGAGGATGGCAGAACTATTCAGGAGGTGGAAGAAAGAGCTGAATAATAAGTTTGTCGAAAATAATGAGACACCAGAATTCAAGGGCAGATATGAGAAGATCAGAGATCACTGGCCCGCATTTGTGGCCCACAAGACATCGGAAAAGAGTAAGAAGATGTCGGTGACAAACAAGCAAAATGTTGCGAAGAAGAAGCTTCACCATCGCACGGGGTCAGGTGGCTACCTCGTAGCCCGGCCTAAGTGGTCCAAGATTGAGAATGATCTGATTCATAAAGGGATCGAACCAGAGACAAAGAGCTGGCCAGACCGTTGCCGGACTTGGTTCTTCGGGGCTGGCGGAACCTTGGACCCTGAAACAGGGAAGTGCATTTGGACGAATGAACAAATGGACATACCAATCAGTAAGCTTAAGCAGTATATCGAAGCAGCGCAGGAAGGGACGTTCTCTCCAGACAGAGAGAACGACGAGCTCACAATGGCCCTCGGGAATCCTGAGCACCCTGGACGGACACGAGGCACGCCAGGCTCCGTTCCGTGGAAGGTTGGGTTTCCGGACGCAGGTGGTTACAAATCCCATGAGAGGAGGAAAAAAGTGCAGCAGACCCAAATGCAGGCGCTGCAAGCAAGGGTAGACGCGATAGAGGAACGAGAAGAAAATCGCAGCAAACGTACTGCCGAAGCCTCCCCCGAAGCTACCCCGCCATCTTAGCGCAGAAGTAGCGTGGCTTCCACCGAGCTGCTTCAGCCGGAGCATGCCTTGACGGCTCCTGCCAGCTATCCTGTGGATGCTATAACGGAGTCTCAAAATTGCCACCTTATGACGCAATGGATGAATTTGAAGGTCAAGGCGGCTGTTGGCTCTGTTTATCCTACTGAACCCGGCGCAACTTTTCACTGCCGGCCAATTCCAGAAGGATATGCTAGGGTGATGGTGGATGAGATAACAGAGGGATTTGAGGACCTCCAGCTTGACCACCCTACCGGTGAAGGGGAGACTCGGCTGGGGTCTGCTTTGAAGACTCCATGCCTATGGCAGAAGGAGCTCATCAACCTTCTGAACTGGCCGCCTCCGCCTCCTCCTCCTCCTCCGGCGAGTCAGGGCACTCCGCCTCCTCCACCGCCTCCTCCTCCGGCGAGTGACGATCAGGGCCCTCGGCCGGCTCCTTCTCCGGCGCGTGGCGGCACTCCGCCTCCGTCTCCGCCTGCGCCGACGCGCCCGAGCAGCCAGCCTCCTCCTTCTCCGCCTCGTCAGCAAGGGTGGAAGAGACCTGCCGTCGCTCCAGCTGCTCCGGCGGGTCATAGTCCTTCTCCTCCGCCTCTTAAGCAAGTAAAGAAGACAACCGTTTCGTCTGCTCGGTCGGCGTCTAGCAGTACAACCAGAGGCGGGAGGACATATAGATTCGGTCCTTCTCTGAAGACTCCAGAGAAGTTACCATACAAGAGGACCCAGGAGGAGAACGCCGAGATCGCACGAGAAGAAGTGAGGAAATTCTTTGAAGGGGTGAAAGCAAAGAAACATCCACCTCCGGAGGAGAAGGTAGATCGGGTGAAAGTGAAGCGCACTCTGGCTGCCCTGGCAAAACCACCGAAGTCTGATCCGCCGAAAGGAAACTATGACCGCATTATTGGAAAGGGATTTGCCGAAGCGGAGCGGTCGGGAAGTACTGTCAGTGATCAAAGGCTGAAAGAACAACGAGCTGGGAAACAAATTGCCCAGCTCGGCAAACAAGCGAAGCAATCATGCCCCCCGCTCAAGGTGCCTAGCAACAACGTCGCTAATGATCCGAGGATGGTGCCCGGTTATAGCAATCTTGCAGATTACCTGCCCGACGAAGTACATTATGAACCCATGGAGATGCAGATACAAAGATACGAGTACGGGAAGCCTCTCATCAAAGATGAAAGATCTCTATCAACGATGATGCGAAGATTGCATGATTGGTACTTGAAAATCTACAGAGACTCTGGGGGGAGGAGTACTTTGTATTTGAAAGTTAAAAAGGAGCATGACCTCGTTGGAATTGATCTGTTGCCTATTCCATTTAAGGAGTTCTATCAGTTTTTCAATCAATTGGCCCTCGATAAAACAACGGTCGCCTACTACTGTCTGTAAGTAGTACTACTTCTGTCATTAAGTTTCTCTATATAGCTTAGCTCTTTCATTGCATGTATTTATAATCATCCTCACTATATTATGCAGATTGAAGATCGTCGAATTGAAGAAAAGACAAGTCGGTGATATTGGGTTCATTAACACATATCTCATAGATGCAACTCAGGTTAAATTTCATGCCGCAGAAACCGCGGCCAGCATGCTACAATCGTTGATAATAAATCAAAACAAAGATATAATACTCTTTCCTTACAACTTCAAGTGAGTGTTACTGTCTTGTGCGTATTCGGTTTCCTTTATATATTAGTCAAGGTTATAGTAATGTAATTGATGAGTTATGCATGCGTGTGCAGTTACCACTATATTCTCCTACATATTAAGCTTGAGCAGGGACTAGTAACCGTCTTAGACTCAAGACGAAAAGATCCCAAGGACTATGCAGACATGACTCAAATACTCGAGAAGTAAGTTAAATCGATCATTATCCACCATATCAGCAACTTTGTTCATTTCCTGATATATCAAGTAATTGTTTTCTTTGTCCGGCAGGGTTTGGAGAAAATTCACCAAAAAAGCTCCGGGACTGCCGAAGGAGCTGCAATTTAGACACCCGAAAGTAAGTACTAGCTATAGTAGCATTTTAAGTGCATCTACTAGTCATTCAAGCGCTAGTTTCATCAATACCATTTGGCATTCTTGCTTATCAGTTTGATTAACCTCTATTTCTTGTAAACTGGTTGTGGCAGGAACAAGGAAATGATTTCTGTGGATACTATGTTTGCGAGTCCATCCGCCACACGACCTGTGAGCGGGGCTACACTGAGGAACAATATGAAGTACGTAAATAACAAGATTCACAATTTTATTTTATTACCATCATTTGTGTTGAGTTTTATTCATTCATATATATATGTATTGACCCCCTTCTTTAAATTAGATGTTTCGGAAGCGGGATGAACTCCTAGCACCAGCTCGCATGCGAGGAATTCAAGAGGAATTGGCGGCATTCTTTCTTGACCACGTGATCCCTGAAGACGGAGAATTCTATGTTAAACCTGAGTCCGGATGATTATATTTGTAAGAGATAATTATTGTATATATGTAGCCGGTAGTGTCAGATAGATATACGAGAACTTGTTGTTCGACCAATCTCTCGGAGTAGGAGAGGTGGTCGATATCACTTCTCTCTGTATGCATATATGTTCATGACGATCTTCTGTTTCCTTCGTTTGCTTACTAGCTAGCCAGCGTGTCTAGTCCTCTCTATACGTATGTATAGTACGTAGCGTCGACCAAGCACGGACATAAGAGAGGACACTTCTCTCTATGAATTATAGCTAGCTAACACAATATATGAAACACCTAAATTAACCCCCCAAAACCCCCAAACCCCCCCCCCCTTAAAAAAAACTAAAACCCCAGCCACAGAAATGCTGACGCGTGGATGCCTATTGGTCCCGGTTGGTGCCACCAACCGGGACCAAAGGGTCTCCTGCCTGGGCTCTGCGCACTGCCCACGTGGAGGGGCTTTAGTCCCGGTTCTGGATTGAACCGGGACTAAAGGGGGGAGGTATTAGTACCGACACTTTAGTCCCAGTTCAGGAACCGGGACTAAAGGCCCTTACGAACCAGGACTGTAGGCCCTTTTTCTACCAGTGTATACAGGCCCTGGACATACAGGCCGAAGTCAATATTTTGTTGCCAGCCCAGCTTCAGGTTAAAAATGAGGCGGAGAAGAGGCTAAAAAGAACTGCTTCGCGAAGAAGAATTGAAGTGGGCTTTGCGGGCTAAAGTCCGCAAAGTGGTCCAAGGGGATGCGAATACTCAGTTCTTCCATTTGATAGCTAACGGTAAGCACAGAAAGAAGCGTATCTTTTAGCTTGAGCAAGACGAGGGCACCATTTTAGGTCAGGATAACCTAAAAACTTACATTACTGACTATTATAAGCAGTTATTTGGACCTCCGGAGGATAATTGTGTGTCCCTCAATGAGTCCAGGACTGAGGACGTGCCTCAGCTATCAGCTGCTGGTAATGATATTTTGGTTGCCCCGTTTTCGGAGAAGGAGGTTTTTGATGCTATTGCACAGATGAAAAACAATAAGGCTCCCGGTCCGGATGGATTCCCGGTAGAGTTCTATAAAAAGTGCTGGCACATTATTAAGGGGGATTTACTACCTATGTTCCATGATCTGTTCTCTAGACAGCTTCAATTATTTCACTTGAACTTTTGGACTATCACACTGCTTCCTAAGAAGACGGATGCTGTGAGAATTGAGAAATTCAGGCCGATCTGTCTCCTCAATGTTAGTTTCAAAATTTTCACCAAGTTCGGGACTAACAGACTCACACAGATTGCGCATTCTGTGGTGCAACAGTCCCAAACTTCTTTCATGCCGGACAGAAATATCCTTGAAGGGGTGGTCGTCCTGCATGAAACACTCCATGAAATCCACTCCAAAAAATTAGATGGAGTAATTTTTAAGGTGGATTTCGAGAAAGCGTATGATAAGGTCAAATGGCCATTCCTCCAACAGTCATTGCGTATGAAAGGTTTTGATGCAGCTTGGCGCCGACAGGTTGAATCATTTACGCAAAAAGGTAGTGTGGGAATTAAAGTTAATGATGACATAGGTCATTACTTCCAGACACATAAAGGCCTCAGACAAGGAGATCCGATGTCCCCTATCTTGTTTAACATTGTGGTGGATATGTTAGCAATCTTGATAGGAAGGGCTAAGGAAAATGGTCAAGTAGGTGGATTGGTACCTCATCTTATTGATGGAGGTGTATCCATTCTTCAGTACGCTGATGATACAATCATCTTCATGGAGCATGACTTGGCCAAGGCTAGAAATATGAAGCTTGTGTTATGCCTTTTCGAACAATTGACCGGGTTAAAGATTAACTTTCATAAGAGCGAGTTGTTCTGTTTTGGTAGGGCCAAAGATGATCAGGATTCTTATAGGCAATTGTTTGGGTGCGAGCTGGGAGAGTTACCTTTCTCCTACCTGGGGATTCCTATCCACCATCGTAGGCTGACAAACAGAGAGTGGAAGTGCATCGAGGACCGATTTGAGAAGAAACTAAGCTGCTGGAAGGGTAAGCTTATGTCATATGGAGGCAGATTAATCCTGATTAATTCGGTGCTTACGAGTATGCCAATGTTTCTCCTATCGTTCTTTGAGGTCCCAGTTGGTGTTAGGAAGAGACTGGACTTCTATCGATCGTGTTTCTTTTGGCAGGGTGATCAGCTTCAAAGAAAATATCGGCTTGCTAAATGGGATATCATCTGTAGACCGAAAGACCAAGGGGGTCTAGGTATTGAGAATCTAGAAGTTAAGAATATATGCCTTCTTAGCAAGTGGCTGTGGAAGCTCTCATCGGAGACTGATGCTATGTGGGCTCAAATCCTTCGCAGCAAGTACCTCCAGACAAAAACTCTGTCCCAGGTTACAGTCAGGCCGACCGATTCGCCTTTCTGGAAAGGCTTGATGAAAGTCAAACAGGCCTTATTTAATAGGACGAAGTTTGTTATTGGGAATGGCTTGAGTACACGTTTCTGGGAGGATACTTGGCTCGGCGACACACCCTTGGCCATCCAATATCCGTCGTTGTACCGCATTGTTCAAAGACGTGGGGTATTCGTCGCATCGGTTTTTCATTCTATCCCCCTTAATATCAAGTTTCGACGAACGCTAGCGGGCAATCGTTGGGAAGAATGGCTCCGTCTAGTTAGGAGACTGATGGACGTCCAGCTTTCACAACAACCCGATAAATTACGCTGGAAATTGACTAAGTCTGGAATATTCACCGTTAAATCAATGTATATTGATGTTATTAATTCGAACTCCATTCCTACGTCTAAACATGTTTGGGATGTCAAAGTTCCTTTGAAAATAAAAGTGTTTATGTGGTTTGTCCATAAACAAGTTATTTTAACTAAGGACAACTTGATAAAGCGTAATTGGACAGGACCTACTAGGTGTAGTTTCTGTGATCGGGATGAGACTATCAAACACCTATTTTTTGATTGCCCGTTGGCCAAGGTACTTTGGCAGACAGTCCACATTGCTTTTAATATCAATCCACCGAATTCTGTTAATGCGTTATTTGGGACTTGGCTTAATGGGATTGAGCCTGGCTTAGCGAAACATATTCGGGTTGGAGTTTGTGCTTTGCTGTGGACTATCTGGACTTGCAGAAATGATTTGGTTTTTAACAGAATATCATGTATACATTTTTTGCAGGTCATATTCCGATCTACGGCACTGATTCGTTCATGGTCGCTACTCACCCAGACGGAGGCCAGGGAGCATTTGGTTACTGGGTCTTTCCGCTGGGAGATGGTAGCTCGGGATATTTTTAACCGGTTTGGATGGCGGTCATGTAATAGGATAGGTATTTAGTTTCCCTATCTAGTTTGAGTCGGCCGGTTGTGGCATCTTGTTTTGGCTAGTGGATGTTTTTAGCCTTTTTATGGCTCTGTATGAGCTTTATGTGCTTTTTATTACCTTTGGAGACTTTTGAGACCATGTACGCACTTCTTTTTTTGTTAATAAAATGGCCGTATGCATCGTTCTGATGCAGAGGCCAGGGAATTCCCCTTTTCGAAAAAAAAATGTTGTCACTGATGCATCCATCAGGTGATAAAGTAAGCCCGGGAAAGCAATGATATGACATTGATCCTATTGTGACATCATCTCCCAGGTCCCTACACACCCACATATCGAATGAGGCGCACGCACGCACATAACTCCCCATGGAGCTCGGATAAATTGGACGCAGCTGCGGTCCGACGGCAAGCCGGAGGAGGATCTGTGACACCATCTCGTCCGGCACGTACGGTATCAATCGGTGAATATATATGCATAGAATTTAGTTTATGTACGGATGGTTCGGATCCTAAAAATACTACTACTACCATCAGGAAGTAATTACGTTTTTTTTTTTAAAAAGAGGATGATTTTCGGCCTCTGCATCTGGGTGAGGAAGTAATTACGTGTGCCCACAAGGAGTCCGACTTAACGATACCTGGTTCAACTCCAACTCGGCAACTCGTGCTCTAAAATAGACACTCTGCAATCACAAGCTGGTCGATTCCACGTTGCCGGATTGCTGTCGCCCATCTACCGAGACATACCGCACGTACCGTCTCCGAGAGCATGAGACTCTCGACTATGCCGTGCAGCTTGTGGGTGCCTTTGAGCTCGACGGCCAGTTGTGCTTCGTCAAACACGTCTGTCATGTGGGCCTCCACTTTTGGATCATGTCGCCGCCGGAGGATGACAAACCTCCACAATGGGATCTGCGGTATAACTGTCACATCAAGGAACCTTTCTACATTTTCAGGACTTGGAGCGCCTGGGTTGACGATGGCGACAAGATGCTCTGCTACATGAACGACGACACCTTGTACAAGTATGACACGAGAACATGCTCACCGCTGATTCCTGACCATGCATGGTCAACATCTGCGGTGGGACCAAAGGCTACAAATCTCGCTGTTTCGAATATCAGGAGAAATTTTGAAATGCCACTTTAACATCCGTGGGGGTTATCGTATGTGGCACTAAATTGGTAGTCAAACGGACTACCTATTTTGAAGGAAGTATTTATCTTTCTAGACATTTCAAATGGACTACCACATATGGATGTATGTAGACATATTTTAGAGTGTAGATTCATTTTATTTGCTTCATATGTAGTCATTTGTTGAAATATCTAGAAAGACAAATATTTAGAAATGGAGGGAGTACATGTGTAATCGTAAAAGTGTGTCGTGTTGTGTTGTCGGAATTAATACTGTACCAGACTTGCATGTATATGTGCATGCATAAGTACGTGGAATAAAAGTACGTTGAAACTCTCTAACAATGTGCTTGTATCATCTGGGATATTAATGCCTTTGTATGATCTGAGATGTCCGGGCTGTGCATGCATGAAAGCTTCTAATTTTCCTTTTCTTTTGATGAAGAAGAATAGAATATTACACGAAAACAAAGTTTCGGTGAAAACCGATGAAAACCACTCGGAAACAATGTGTTAAAGTCTCGAAGAAATCTCAAAAGCATGGGATGTTAAAGTGTGATGTTCCATTATCATGTGAAATTCCCAAGTTCAAACATTGCAATTTAGGAGGCACGAAAAAAATTCGAAATCAACATTGAATATTGCCAAACAGTAAACGTCACAATTAATAGCTGAATTTGTTCTTTTTATAGCTCATAAACCATAATGTGTTTGAACTTGAAATTTTGCATGGCAGCAGACCATCACCCTCTTAACATCCCGGTTTTTTTGGATTTTTTTGAAACTTCCAAACGTGGTTTCCACGAAGTTTTCTTTGAAACCTTGTTTCATGTGATTTTCTCTCTTTAAGAAGATGCATGTTCCACTCGTAAGGGCAAGTTCAACGTGGGCACCAAAACAGTCTCGAATGTTTGGACACTCTTAGGCACCAACCACGGACCATCAAATTGGAACGGATTGGTTTGGGCATCCGAAATCCCACAGACCAGCCCCAAATCGAGGGAGCTCTAGGGCAGTCCAGATTTCCACCACAGCGGACTCCGACACCCCAAACCTCACCTAGAGCCTGCGGACTTTCACAATCTTACCCTCCTCATCTTCTCCTGGACACAGACACCGCCCCAGTAGTCCCCCACCCGACACTCACCATGCCTTGGGACCTCTGCCACTTTATGCGTCTGCTCGCCTAGGCCTATGCTGCAGCCGCACTCTGCCGGATTCGGGCATCGCCCATGTACCCTCCGCCCATGTCGGCGACGTCCATTATGGAGGCCGTGCATGGCAACTGGTCGGTCAAATGCCATAGCAAAATTTCTTGGCGTTGTGGTTTTTTTCTTTGATGCAAACACAATGGATTATGACGAGGAGTACTGCTAGGTTGAATTCATGGATTTGCCTTCGTTAGATGAGGAAGATGGGTATGAAACAGAGGCGATGACGGCGTTTCTTGAAGAAACAAAGTGTGTGGAGGAGCAAGTTGTCAACTTCAACGGTTCAATATTGGGACATCAAGCGTTTAATCGATGCTTGGCACATGGGCATGTTAATATGTACGAGGACTATTTTGCCCCTGATGCGCTATTCTAACACTCGAGACCAAGATTGCATGCATTAAAAATGGAAGAACTTCCCATATACTCAACAAAGGAAATACTAGGGCCATCATAAAATTCCCACCGTCATTATTGAAACATTTGCATCAGAAGATTTCGGGATTTGACACTGTTTCTTTGGCATGCCAGGGTCTCACAAGTCACAATGACATCAATCTGTTGTAGTGGTCTGCATTGTTTGCAAGGTTTTGTGCGGGCGAAGATCCTACATGTGGGGAGTGGAGAAGGGTAAAAGAAAGATGGCCTAGCTTCCTTGGGACAAGAAGATCCTTCCAAACTATGGGAGGAATGGGTTTCAGAGACATGAGAACTTATAATCAGTCTCTTCTAGCCAAGCAAGCGTGGAGATTAATCTAGAATCTAGATAGTCTTGTGGCACGACTACTGATGGAGAAATAGTACCTCAATGAGAACTTGGTTGATACAGTTTTTTACAAGAAATGTGTCAGCTATATGGCACGATGACTACAACGCGAGGCCATGCGGTTCATCTGCTTCTGGGCCTCTCCTACCGCAAATGCTAAAAACTGCTTCTTCTTTGTGCTCGCCTACGGAGATCGACATGGTGGACCGGTGCAATTATTGTGTGCAATAGAGTTTTGCGGTTTTCGGAAGCTTCTATGGAGCGGTTCATGCAACCTTCTATAGATTTTGGTTTTGGGAAGATTCCATGACGTTTCTATTGTTTTCATTTTTTCTGTGTTTTTTTATCGTTTTTTCTTCTATTTATTTTTTAAATACATGTCTACTTTTTTTTTACTACACATTGAACAGTTGATGCATGTTGAAAAAATTTCAAATACACGATGAACATTTATTTGAGATTTCAAATACATGTTGAGCATTTTCTATAAAAACCAGTGCCTGGATAAGTGTCCACACCAACGACCATGCATGTATAAGCCAAAGCTAGCTATGGAACATCTATAGTTGACTTCTCCTGCTCTCCAAATAATATGCATATGCTATACGTGTCCATGCATGGTACCCAACGAACTTAGCAACTACAACATGCATGGCCATGGCAGAAAAGTCATCACACAGTATATCTTCAGCGCATTCCAGCCACTGGTATCCCGCCATTCTGTGTGCGGAGAATATCTGTTTGAAAATACGGATGCCCGTCAAGTATTGAAAAATCGCCGGGCGTATATCTCGCTCTAAACATTTTGTTGGCTAGCGCATCAGGATACACGTACGTAGATGAATTTTGTTATAGTTTACGTTAAGTTGTAGAATCAAACTCGAACGATCGATCATGGGACAGGTGTCATGGGATCAACACACTTGCATCAATATGGGTAAGGGTAGTCGTACGTGTGTGCAACTGGGCTATAAATACAACCTCCCACACAGCCCAAACGCACAACACCTACAAGCCCTTTCCATCTATTGTAAGCCTTGCTTCCTCTCCACCAAAGCTTTCGCAATGGCGCCATCGACCAAGCTCTTCCTCCTACTCCTCGGCGCTGTGTATGGTGGCTGCGGAACCCACTGCCTGACCCCGACCCCACCACCGCCTCCATCGACCAACGGCGGCACGTGCCCGATCGACACGCTGAAGCTGGGCGTGTGTGCCAGCGTGCTGAACCTGATGAAGCTCGGGCTCAGCGTGCCGCCCAACGAGCGGTGTTGCCCGCTGCTGGCCGGTCTGGCTTACCTTGACGCCGCTGTGTGCCTCTGCACCGCCATCAGGGCCAAGGTCCTCGGCGTCATCAACCTCAACGTCCCCGTCGACCTCGTCCTCCTACTCAACCAGTGTCACAAGACCTACCCGCCCGGCATCACCTGCCCGCTCTGATCAATCGACATACTTGTCCAAGCATGGCTCTGATCAATCGACATACTTGTCCATGCATGGCATGCTGCGTACACATGCCATGCATGCAGCTTTCTATATATATACTACTGCGGTTTGTGTTTCAGCTCATCTATATGTCTCGTGCATGCCTATGTTCCCTGTCATGCATTAGCATTATGAATGCATGTGGTGATCACTACATAGGTACGTAAGTGCGTGAAAGTGTGTCATGTTGAGGTGTCCAAATAAATGACCCACGTAATTGGGGGTTTGTATCATCATGTGAAATACTGTACCGGCTATATGCCCCTAGCTTGTATCATCTCAAATATATATATTCTGCCGCGTCATAGTCCACTCCTAAAACATATACTCCCTCCATTCCATAATATGAAACCATCATTCTTAAGTTTAAGATCAAAGAGGCATATAGCTTTTTGACAAGTAAAACCTCATAAATTTTGACCAAGTTTGTGGAGAAAAACATTTACATCTGAAATGCCCAACAAATATTATTAGATTCATCATCATAAGATGTAGTTTCATATTTTAGATATTTGGTATGGTAGATACAAATAGTTTTCTCTATAAACATGGTCGAAGTTTGCAATCTTTGACTTCTCAAAAAATCTATACGCACTAATTATGGGAGGCAGGGAGTACATGCACCTAGATCAAAGTCAACTCTATGATTTATATGGATCATAGGAAGAGAAAAGGAAATAAATTGGATCAACGATGAATTAGTTTATTATTGACGAGAGCTTTATGGCCGACAACGTGCAGATACATGGAAAAGGGAGCTGTAATGCGAGACCATGCAGCAGCGATCTTTGTATGGGCTAGGCAGTTCATCTCATCCTTACATGCAGTTACGGACCAGAAACGTCTTGAAGCATAGTTAAAATGTTTAGAGTTGCATTTTCTTTGCATGGAAGTCATTGCAAAAGAAGTGGAAGCTGCTTATGGCTTGGTGCGATCTTTGGCAGGTGAGTGTTACATTGTATTATGTCGCATAGTGCATTTTCCTTCTTGTGTATCGGTCAAACTGGTTTGTGCAATTCAAACTGCTAGATGAAGTGGGCCAAAATTGAGCCTGAGTTGAGCTGAGCATGCGGCTGGTTTTAGATGATGTGTGGGATTGCAGTTTTATATGGCCATCATGACTTAGGCTGGGCATTGTGATGTTTTCATTTTCATTTTTGGCCTTTTCTATAGCTTTTTTTTACTTCAATTTTATTTTTGTTTACATGTATTGGAAACAAGCTATTCTTTTTATTTGAAAATTGTTAATCAAGCAACTAAAAAATGTTAAAAATGTATATGAAAACTTTGACCATGTATTCCAAAAATATTACAATTATATTTGAAAAATGTTAATCAAGCATTTGAGAAAAATGTTGAACGATTCTTTGAAAAATACTAAATGTGTGTAGAAAAAATGTTGACCATGTATTAAAAATGTTAATCTTTTTATCTGAAAACTATTAATCAGGCAATTAAACGAATGTAAAAAATGTATAGAAAAAAATGTTGACCATGTACTAGAAAAATGTTAATCCTTTTATTTGAAACTTGTTATTCAAACAATTAAAAGAATGTTTATATGTATAGAAAAAATATTGACTATGCATTCCAAAAAAAATATTCTTAATCAAGAGTTTGAAAATTGTTAAATGTGTACAGAGAAAATGTTGACATGTATTAAAAAATATTAATCTTTTATTTGAAAACTGTTAATCAGGCAACTAAAAATGTATAGAAAAGTTTTTGACCATTTATTGCAAAAATATTATTGTTATATTTGAAAAATGTTAATCAAACTGGTCTTACTATTCTATCACGCACTAAGGGAAAGCATATGGGAGCCGCGCTCTCTCTAAACCAGGACACGAGGGTTTGAATCCATTGGAGCACCATTTTTGTTCTCCTTTTCCATTTACTGCATGCGAACAGGCCGGCCGAAATACTGTAGACCCACCAGCGAGAAAACCTTCGAACTCGCTTAGTGCGTGATATATTTCTTGTGGCTCGAACGCATCACCTCGTGCGGTTTGTGATGTTTTCATTTTCATTTTTGGCCTTTCCTATATCTTTTGTTTTTATTTCAATTTTATTTTTGTTTACATGTACTGGAAACAAGCTATTCTTTTTTAAAAAAATTTGTTAATCAAGCAACTAAAAAATGTTTAAAATGTATATAAAAGCTTTGACCATGTATTCCAAAAATATTACAATTATATCTGAAAAATGTTAATCAAGCATTTGAGAAAAATGTTGAACAATTCTTTGAAAAATACTAAATGTGTATAGAAAAAATGTTGACCATGTATTAAAAATGTTAATCTTTTTATCTGAAAACTATTAATCAGGCAATTAAAAGAATGTAAAAAATGTATAGAAAAAAAATGTTGACCATGTACTAGAAAAATGTTAATCCTTTTATTTGAAACTTGTTAATGAAACAATTAAAAGAATATTAAAATGTAGAGAAAAAATATTGACTATGCATTCCAAAAAAATTATTCTTAATCAAGAGTTTGAAATTGTTAAATGTGTACAGAGAAAATGTTGCCATGTATTAAAAAATATTAATATTTTATTTGAAAACTGTTACTCAGGCAACTAAAAATGTATAGAAAAGTTTTTGACCATTTATTGCAAAAATATTATTCATATATTTGAAAAATGTGAATCAAACTAGTCTTACTATTCTATCACAAACTAAGGGAAAGCATATGGGAGCCGCTCTCTCTCTAAACCAGCACACGAGGGTTTGAATCCCGTGGAGCACCATTTTTGTTCTCCTTTTCCATTTACTGCGTGCGAACAGGCCGGCCCAAATACTGTAGGCCCACCAGCGAGAAATCCTTTCAACTCGCTTAGTGCCAGATATAGTTCTTGTCCCTCGAACGCATCACCTCGTGCGGTTTGTGATGTTTTCATTTTCATTTTTGGCCTTTTCTATAGCTTTTGTTTTTATTTCAATTTTATTTTTGTTTACATGTATTGGAAGCAAGCTATTCTTTTTATTCGAAAATTATTAATCAAGCAACTAAAAAATGTTTAAAATGTATATAAAAACTTTGATCATGTATTCCAAAAATATTACAATTATATTTCAAAAATGTTAATCAAGCATTTGAGAAAAATGTTGAACAATTCTTTGAAAAATACTAAATGTGTATAGAAAAAATATTTACCATGTATTAAAAATGTTAATATTTTCATCTGAAAACTATTAATCAGGCAATTAAAAGAATGTAAAAAATGTATAGAAAAAAATGTTGACCATGTATGTTAATCCTTTTATTTGAAACCTGTTAATCAAACAATTGAAAGAATGTTTCAATGTATAGAAAAAATATTGACTATGCATTCAAAAAAAATTATTCTTAATCAAGAGTTTGAAAATTGTTAAATGTGTACAGAGAAAATGTTGCCATCTATTAAAAAATATTAATCTTTTATTTGAAAATTGTTAATCAGGCAACTAAAAATGTATAGA
This sequence comes from Triticum monococcum, assembly GCA_034509565.1. Lineage (NCBI taxonomy): Eukaryota > Viridiplantae > Streptophyta > Magnoliopsida > Poales > Poaceae > Triticum > Triticum monococcum. The sequence continues at coordinate 195,055,383 of CM067842.1, read as the reverse complement.
AAAGTTTTTGACCATTTATTGCAAAAATGTTATTCTTATATTTGAAAAATGTTAATCAAATTGGTCTTACTATTCTATCACGCACTAAGGGAAAGCATATGGGAGCCGCGCTCTCTCTAAACCAGGACACGAGGGTTTGAATCCCGTGGAGCACTATTTTTGTTCTCCCGTTCCATTTACTGCGTGCGAACAGGCCGGCCCAAATACTGTAGACCCACCAGCGAGAAATCCTTCCAACTTGCTTAGTGCGAGATATAGTTCTTGTGGCTCGAACGCATCACCTCGTGCGGTTTGTGATGTTTTCATTTTCATTTTTGGCCTTTTCTATAGCTTTTGTTTTTACTTCAGTTTTATTTTTGTTTACATGTATTGGAAACAAGCGATTCTTTTTATTCGAAAATTGTTAATCAAGCAACTAAAAAATGTTTCAAATATATATAAAAGCGTTGACCATGTATTCCAAAAATAATGCAATTATATTTGAAAAATGTTAATCAAGAATTTGAGAAAAATGTTGAACAATTCTTTGAAAAATACTAAATGTGTATAGAAAAAATGTTGACCATGTATTAAAAATATTAATCTTTTTATCTGAAAACTATTAACCAGGCAATTAAAAGAATGTAAAAAATGTATAGAAAAAATGTTGTCCATGTATTAGAAAAATGTTAGTCCTTTTATTTGAAACTTGTTAATCAAACAATTAAAAGAATGTTTAAATGTATAGAAAAAATATTGACTATGCACCAAAAAAATTATTTAGGAAAGTGCGGCTCCCATATGCGCGCAATATATGACCTTCAGATGGGAACCGCCGCGCGCACCCGTGCACCCGTGGGATGTGGTCTTGGTGCGATTCTTAATCAAGAGTTTGAAAATTGTTAAATGTGTACAGAGAATTTTTTTTTTCATTTGAAAAAATATTGCCATATATTAAAAAATATATTTAGGAAAGCGCGGCTCCCAGTGGGATGTGGTCTTGGTGCGATTGTTAATCAAGAGTTTGAAAATTGTTAAATGTGTGCAAAGAAAATGTTGCCATGTATAAAAAAATATTAATCTTTTATTTGAAAACTGTTAATCAGGCAACTAAAAATGTATAGAAAAGTTTTTGACCATGTATTGCAAAAATATTATTCTTATATTTCAAAAATGTTAATCAAACTGGTCTTACTATTCTATCACGCACTAAGGGAAAGCATATGGGAGCCGCGCTCTCTCTAAACCAGGATACGAGGGTTTGAATCCATTGGAGCACCATTTTTGTTCTCCTTTTCCATTTACTGTGTGCGAACAGGCCGGCCCAAATAATGTAGAACCTCCAGGGAGAAATCCTTCCAACTCGCTTAGTGCGAGATATAGTTCTTGGGGCTCAAACGCATCACCTTGTGCGGTTTGTGCTGTTTTCATTTTCATTTTTGGCCTTTTCTATAGCTTTTGTTTTTATTTCAATTTTATTTTGTTTACATGTATTGGAAACAATTTATTATTTTTATTCGAAAATTGTTAATCAATCAACTAATTTTTTTAAATGTATATAAAAACTTTGACGATGTATTCCAAAAATATTACAATTATATTTGAAAAATGTTAATCAAGCATTTGATAAAAATGTTGAACAATTCTTTGAAAAATACTAAATGTGTATAGAAAAAATCTTGACCATGTATTAAAAATGTTAATCTTTTTATCTGAAAACTATTAATCAGGCAGTTAAAAGAATGTAAAAAAATGTATAGAAAAAAATGTTGACCATGTATTAGAAAAAAGTTAATCCTTTTATTTGAAACTTGTTAATCAAACAATTAAAAGAATGTTTATATGTATAGAAAAAATATTGACTATGCATTCCAAAAAAATATTCTTAATCAAGAGTTTGAAAATTGTTAAATGTGTACAGAGAAAATGTTGCCATGTATTAAAAAATATTAATCTTTTATTTGAAAACTGTTAATCAGGCAACTTAAAATGTATAGAAAAGTTTTGACCATGTATTGCAAAAATATTATTCTTGTATTTGAAAAAGTTAATCAAACTGGTCTTACTATTCTATCACGCACTAAGGGAAAGCATATGGGAGCCGCGCTCTCTCTAAACCAGGACACGAGGGTTTGAATCCCGTGGAGCACCATTTTTGTTCTCCTTCTCCATTTACTGCGTGCGAACAGGCCGGCCCAAATACTGTAGACCCACCAGCGAGAAATCCTTCCAACTCGCTTAGTGCGTGATATAGTTCTTGTGGCTCGAACGCATCACCTCGTGCGGTTTGTGATGTTTTCATTTTCATTTTTGGCCTTTTCTATAGCTTTTGTTTTTATTTCAATTTTATTTTTGTTTACAAGTATTGGAAACAAGCTATTCTTTTTATTCGAAAATTGTTAATGAAGCAACTAAAAAATGTTTAAAATGTATATAAAAACTTTGACCATGTATTCCAAAAATATTACAATTATATTTGAAAATTGTTAATCAAGCATTTGAGAAAAATGTTGCACAATTCTTTGAAAAATACTAAATGTGTATAGAAAAAATGTTGACCATGTAATAAAAATGTTAATCTTTTTATCTGAAAACTATTAATCAGGCAATTGAAAGAATGTAAAAAATGTATAGAAAATAATGTTGACCATGTATTAGAAAAATGTTAATCCTTTTATTTGAAACTTGTTAATCAAACAATTAAAAGAATGTTAAAATGTATAGAAAAAATATTGACTATGCATTCCAAAAAAATTATTCTTAATCAAGAGTTTGAAAATTGTTAAATGTGTACAGAGAAAATGTTGCCATGTATTAAAAAAGTATTAATCTTTTATTTGAAAACAATTAATCAGGCAACTAAAAATGTATAGAAAAGTTTTTGACCATGTATTGCAAAAATATTATTCTTATATTTGAAAAATGTTAATCAAACTGGTCTTACTATTCTATCACGCACTAAGGGAAAGCATATGGGAACCGCGCTCTCTCTAAACCAGGACACGAGGGTTTGAATCCCGTGTTGCACCAATTTTTTTTCTCCTTTTCCATTTACTGTGTGCGAACAGGCCGGCCCAAATACTGTAGACCCACGAGCGAGAAATAGTGATACGGGAGCTTTTGCGAATAAGGAGCTGGTTATTGTGCATCGATGCAAAGAGTGGTTTGTGTGGGTGTGAGTTCAAAAATTAAATTGGACTCCCTTCGTCCGGAATAAGGAGCTGGTTTTCATTTTTCCTAAGTTTTCCCAACAGTTTTCATGGATATTTCCTATTGTTTTTCTTTAGTCTTTTCAACCAGTTTAAATTTTCATCAAGATTTCCCTGTATTCGGTTTATTATTCTTTTTATTCATTAATCAGAACTATGTAAGGTTGGTTCGTAGATGCAAATGTCGTTGTATTCAACAATCAGAACTGTAGGGTGATAAAAAGAAAAATTCACCTATCAAAAACTCACTAATTTAGTTTAGTATATGCAGTCGAGTCAATACCAACACTTTGCCTGTCAAAAGATTAAGTTGGTCTTCCATAACACCAATATTATTCTAGTATTGCTGTCGTGTACATGTATTGACCATTAGCTTGATTAAGTAGAAAGAGTTCAATGGCAGACAACGCCCGAAGTTGAGTCAGCCCTCGAATTCAGGGGCAGGGGCACGCACATGAATCAACAACTGGAGGGACAAACTAAGAACTGAATTAAACCGGGAAGGTGACCCATACTGCCATACATACATAAATTAAACTGGACGTCTTCCAGACACAAAGAGAATCAAGAAGAGGAGCCGAGTGAGCGGGAGAGAGAAGACCAACTTAGCCACAAACAGAATCACCGCCTAGAAGCGAGCCGCCGCCACAGCCGCGACGACAGCGGCCATGACCTGCACCTGAAATCCCGCCGCAGCCACCACCTCGCCAGCGCCCGAGATCTTGACGCTCTTCGGCTCCTGGCGCGCCTCACCGGGAGCAGTGGGCAGCGGCGGCTCCGCTGCGCCTGCGCTCACCACCAGGAGCACGAGCATGGCGGCGACGGCCGAGATCCACACCGACATTTGGGGGAATGGGGATTGGGGAAGAGGGAGGAAGAAGGGCAGAGCTTTTTTCTAGTTCTAGAATGAGGAGGAGAGAGCTAGCCACCATTTCTTTTCTTTTCTTTTCTTTTCTTTTGAGTTGCCGCGTAGCCGTAGCGGGCCGTGGCAGTTTTGCACTCACGCTCGCGCTAGCGAGCCGCGGCCCATTAGGTAGCTCGCTCGTAGTTCAGGCGATACGCGTATTTATTCTGAATTTATATCAAGATATTCAGGCGATACGATACGTGTTTAATAGAAGAAAACGTTTCCCTTGACTACGAGACGCCTATGATGACTTGCCAACGTGATATGCTGACTCAGTCTCTCGGAGGTGCTCATATGGGTGAGTGTATGCGCGCATATATAAGCGTTTGCGTCTGTTTTGGTGTTCAATTTCTTTTTACTTGTTCACGCAAAAACAATTACCTCAAAAAGGCAAAAAAGAAATTCTGCAGGTAATTAAAATGATTTTTTACAGATTAAAAATATATATAATGGTTGAAAGTTTTTTTGAAGGTCCATGAATTGTTTAAAAAACTAAAATTTAGAAACTTCATAAATTTGAAAAAATGTTCAGGAATTTTAAAATGTTACCGAGTGAAGATTATGTTAACGAATTTGAAAAAAGTTTCATGACCCGGGCTGAGGGACCCGTCACCAACGCTCTGCAGCTTACTTCTTGCCTCATGTGCACAAGATAGTAAGTTTGCATGCCCCCCCCCCCCTCTCTCTTGTACTGCTTGTACACCCTTCCTATCTATCAATGAAAAGATATGCATCCTAGTGTATTCATGAAAATAATAATTATGAATTATAAAATTATAAAAAATTAGAAGTGTTCATGGATTTTACAAAGATCATGAAATTTAAAGAACAGAATGAAGAAACAAAAAATAAACTAAAATAAAGGACAAAGCAAAACAATTTCGCATGTAATTTAGCTAGCTAGCTCGCTCGGTGTTGAGACAGGTCACTCCATTGCTAGTTAACAGCATCTCCAGCCGTTGGCCCGCCGGGGGCGCCTAAAATCGCCCCCCTGGGGGTGAGCCGGCGGAAAAAATCGGCCTGGGGGCGCCTATGATGACTTCCCAACATAGGATAGTGTGTTTCCCTCGACTACGAGACGTCTATGATGACTTCCCAACATGACATGCTGACTCAGTCTCTCGGAGGTGCTCATAAGATAGTGTGTTCATGTGTGCATTTATATAGGTGAGTGTATGCGCGCATATATAAGCGTTTGCGTCTGTTTTGGTGTTCAATTTCTTTTTACTTGTTCACGCAAAAACAATTACCTCAAAAAGGCAAAAAAGAAATTGTGCAGGTAATTAAAATGATTTTTTACAGATTAAAAAAATATACAATGGTTGAAAGTTTTTTAAAGGTCCATGAATTGTTTAAAAAACTAAAATTTAGAAACTTCATAAATTTGAAAAAATGTTCAGGAATTTAAAAATGTTACCGAGTGAAGATTATGTTAACAAATTTGAAAAAAGTTTCATGACCCGGGCTGAGGGACCCGTCACCAACGCTCTGCAGCTTACTTCTTGTCTCATGTGCACAAGATAGTAAGTTTGCATGCCCCCCCCCCCCCCCCCCCCTCCTCTCTTGTACACCCTTCCTACCTATCAATGAAAAGATACACATCCTAGTGTATTCATGAAAAAAAGGTATTATGACTTTATAAAATTATAAAAAAAAATTAGAAGTGTTCATGGATTTTACAAAGATCATGAAATTTAAAGAACAGAATGAAGAAATAAAAACTAAACTAAAATAAAGGACAAAGCAAAACAATTTCGCATGTAATTTAGCTAGCTAGCTCGCTCGGTGTTGAGACAGGTCGCTCCATTGCTAGTTCAGGCACTAGGAAGCAAGCTATCGTGCACATTTTTTAACCCTTCTGTTTTGTGGAATTTGCAAAAAACTTCTATGTACCTGTAGGACAAACTCCTCATATTCTGCTTGTTTAAAAGAAAGTCCTTCTATTTTGATACCCCTTTGCTTATAAAATTTGGTGCTCAAGTCAGCCCACCGCATGAGCGCTCTCGCGAAACCGCTCACGCTGCCACCCCAACCGCTTCACACGCCCCCGCCGCACCATCCTAACCCCCCCCCCCCCCCCCCCCCTTCCTAAGCCCCTACACACACAACTCCCCCACACCGTGATTAGCCCTCCCAGCGAGATCCATGACACACGCAAGACCTCGCAACGCTTCTCCGGCACGGTGGGACTTTGTTTGTTGGTGGATTTCTCGTTGGAGATATCCGTCCTGCGGCCCACGGAGGGACTCTAGCGGAGGGGCCCCTGGCACGCCGGATTGGGAGATCATGGGGCTCATGGCGGATTTGGATCGACTGGAAAGGGAAGCGGCAAGGGCAGCGAGAGCAGTGATAGATTCTGGTGAGGACTCGCTTGTACACATTGAGCCTATGGTTTCCCCGTGTAGACCATCTCAATTATGCAGGCGGCCATGTCCAGCACCGCCCTGGATCGAGGAGAGGAGAACCCTGAGAGCCAAGGAGGGGTTATCCTAACGCAGTGTCTGATACGTTTCCAACGTATCTATAAATTTTGATTGTTCCATACTATTATATTATCAACTTTGGATGTTTTATATACGTTAATATGCTCCTTTATATCATTTTTGGGACTAACCTATTAACCTAGTGCCTAGTGCCAGCTTCCGGTTTTTCCTTGTTTTTGGCTTTTATAGAAAAGGAATATCAAACGAAGTCCAAACGGAATAAAACTTTACGATGATTTTTCTTGAACCAGAAGACACCTACGAGACTTGTAGAGGAGGCCAAAAGATCTCCGAGGAGACCACTAGCCGTAGGGGGGCGCCCCAAGGGGGACGCCCCTGGGCTTGTGGCGCCCTCAGATGTCTCCTAACCCTAATCTTTGTTCTATAAATACCCAAATATTCCCCCTACGTCACAGGAGTCGCCAAAAATACTTTTCCACCGCCGCACAAGTCTCTGACCTCGTGAGATCCCATCTGGGGGCCTTTTCCGGTACTCCACTGCAGGGGGATTCGATCACGGAGGGCCTCTACATCAACCTTGTCGTCCTTCCGATGATGTGTGAGTAGTTTACCACAGACCTACGAGTCCATAACTAGTAGCTAGATGGCTTCTTCTCTCTCTTTGATCTTCAATACAATTTCCTCCTCGATGTTCTTAGAGATCTATTCGATGTAATCTTTTTTTGCGGCGTGTTTGTTGAGATCCGATGAATTGTTGATTTATGATAAAATTATCTACAAATATTATTTGAGTCTTTTCTGAATTCTTATATGCATGATTTGATAGCTTTGTATTTCTCTCCGATCTATCGATTTGGATTGGCCAACTAGATTAGTTTTTCTTGCAATGGGAGACGTGCTTTGTGATGGGTTCAATCTTGCGGTGTCCTCACCCAGTGACAGAAGGAGTAGCGAGGCACATATTGTATTGTTGCCATTAAGGATAAAAAGATGAGGGTTTATATTATATTGCATGAGTTTATCCCTCTACATCATGTCATATTGCTTAAGGTGTTACTCTGTTCTTATGAACTTAATACTCTAGATGCATGCTGGATAGCGGTTGATGTGTGGAGTAATAGTAGTAGATGCAGGTAGGAGTCGGTCTACTTGTCACGGATGTGATGCATATATTCGTGATCATTGCCTTAGATATCGTCATAACTTTGTGTTTTTTTATCAATTCCTCAACAGTAATTTGTTTACGCACCGTATGCTTTCTTCGAGAGATAAGCATCTAGTGAAAGATATGGCCCCCGGGTCTACTTTTATCATATTATTTTCATATCTATAAAATCAAAAACACAAAAATACCTCGCTGAGTTTTATTTACTTTTATTTGTTTTATATCTCTCTATTATATCTCAATCTTGCAAGTGACCGTGAAGGGATTGACAACTCCTTTTTCGCGTTGTGTGCAAGTGTTTGTTATTTTGTGCAGGTACATATATTGAGGACTTACTTGTGCCTCCTATTGGATTGATACCTTGGTTCTTAACTGAGAGAAATACTTATCTCTACTTTGCTGCATCACCTTTTCCTCTTCAAAGAAAAAATCAACGCAAGCTCAAGAAGTAGTAGTGCCCCTCTGGCGTCGCCATGTCGGCCCTCGACTCCCTGGCGATTCGTTGACCTTGCCGAAGATCGAAAGAGACGACTGTAGAGGGGGCCACCCGTGAGGGGCCCACCTATCAGTGTCAATAGAGCTGATCAGGTGTGCGGCCGTGGATGGCCATTGGATCGGTTGCCAGTTGGTAGGAAGGTTGTGCATTCTACAAAGGCGCTTTCTGAGCATGATGAATTGGACGATTTCTTTGGGCAGCTCTGTTTTATTCCATCCCCAAGACACCTATGGTTCCACATGCTATAGAGAGGCTAGTTTAGATTCAACGAGATCTGTTCCGGGAGAGAAAATTTACATCGGCAGATTGTTTCCCAATCCGCCCCTCAGATCAACTTCGTGTTCAGGTACGTTTCTCGGTTGCTGAGGCATGGAGTTTGAAGGACGGGCGAGCTACATAAGCAGAGGAAGAAGGGGGGGGGGGATGAGGGCTGGGGCGTCAGGAGAGGCGTCCCTCGTCCGTAGGGACCCAAATGGGCAGCCGCCGATCCCACTGCAGGTCCATCCTCATTAGTAGTAGCAAACTTCGCAGTATGCAGGTAATCCTTCCAACATTATAGCAGTATGCAACTGTGGCAACCTCATGCATATCCTCAGATGGGTAGCTGGCCGCCATATTTCTGCCCTCCCCTACCATAGTTTATGCAAAAGGGGGACAGGGCTTCCAAGGACCTGCTCCCCAATTTGTTCCTCTGGATTTTTTTCCAGCAGGGATTTGGGAAGGGGAAATCTAGCTCTTTCCATTAGAACCACCCCGGAAGTCGGGGAAGAGTTGGACCTCTCCGCTGTCACTGACAGCAGCGGCCCACCAGTCAGCGAGATAGGAATAATAGAATGAAGTAAGAAATAAACGACACTATTTATTGGTTGTCACATCAGAACGATCCAACGGCCCAGATCGAGCCATTTGAAGATCCAGGCCCGTCGATGAGGGCGGCCGTCGATGAGGGCGGCCAAAGTGGCCAACCGCACAGGGCCCCCAAAATTGTGGGGCCCCCGATCGGGGAGAAAACCAGAGAAAAACTTCGTCAGTTCTATCGTGCACGTCCGTCTGCGAACGCCCGAGCCTGACGCTATCGCCTGGAATCTCCTACTATAGCCTGCCCTTGAGCTCTAGGGTCGCAGGCCCGCAGCCCTCCCCTAGTTCCCCCGCCTCCACCCCCAGCTCCAGTCGTGCGCAACGCACGCACGCTCGCGCCGCATCTAGCCATCTCCCATCCCCTTCCCCCCTGCAATCGGCTGCCGCTCTCCCCAGTCCAGCCCGACATGCTAGATGCTCCGGGCTAGCCCGAGCACACCGTCCCCTCAAGCCTCAAGGGCTCCCTAGATTGTGCCCTACAAGCCCAGCTGCCATACTGCTGCTGTCGAGCGCCTTCTCCTCTAGTCCCCTACTAGATCGGAAACGCGCCTTGGCGCGAGGGTGCCGGTCCCAACGTTTTGGCCAATCAGATAGTACAAAGTTAGTTTTAGTGTATGCTTTCGCATAGGATAACAAAATCGTTTGTGATAGATGCAAGACATAATGGAGTTCGATATCAGCTTAAGATTATAAGGCAACATCGAGTAAGATTATAAGGCAACATCAAGTTTAGTGTTCATAAGACCACAAAACATAACCAGCCGTCATTATGTTCGAAATCAAAAGCGTAAATATAGGAGGGAACATAATAAAAGGAGAAACAACTACGAAACCATAGCTATTAAGCATACTAATAAGTGGCTTCATTCAACTGCCTTATCAATCAACCTCATAGGTGGCACTTCACATGAACCTGATGCAAACAACTTGTGAGATAAATTGTATATAATGATTTCTGTACAGACAATGCACATGCGATTTTGTATCTTAGCATTTTAAAGCTTATGGACTGTGAGCGTTAGTTCCCCCCTTTCAATCTCAAAGGCAAAGACTCATCTCTGAAACTCTATGACCCCTGCTGCTTTGACAAAGTTACAAATTATTTGTTATCATGGCCCTCTTGTTCGTGTCCATTATTATACGAACCTGTCTTGTGACACCTCAAGTGCTGAGTTTCACCATCATATCCTCGACCGGTTCATTGAGATGGTCCTTTAAATATAGCTTCGTGAAGCGACAGGAGAAGCACTGGAAAAAGAAACATTAATTGGTCATATTTGGGTACTACGATTCTCTACTTGTGAGAAGTAGGGTTTCTAAGATCCATACCATCCTCTGTCCAGGAGTCATGAAAGTATTGTTCATCTCGCAAACATAATACTTGATGAGAGGGACAGTTGAACCAGTGTAATGCTCAAGTCATTTGATCTCGCACGGGAAATGTCATATTCGCCTGCATATTGTATCTGAAGATGTCAAAAACTACCCACCTGTGGTGCTACATGGTAGCATTTGATCTTTACCCCATGATTAAAAAAATATAAAAATGAGAAATGGATCTGAGCTTGTTCATACATACACATTTTCATGTTTCCATTCCTGACACATTCTTATATGAATTAAACCTCAACACACTTAGTTTTCTACACTGGATCCTTTTGTAGACATGCTAATGATGGAACTCAAAAATGAATAAATCACCTCAAATAATATATATTTGTGCTCTATATTAAAAAAATAACCTTTATGCATCTGTTTACGACCTACACAACACAATTGAGCTCGTCTTGAACAGGCACAAAGAGTTGTGTTGATAAGCTGTAGGTAATGTCGACGCTCTGGTCCAATTGCATAAACATGTGATCAAATTCAGAGGAGAAGTTAAAAGGGAAGTAGGAAAACCTCAGCACAACACATGCACCATAACATCTCAAGTAAACCTATAGAATTGACATTGAGAAATTTTTAAAAGGGAATGGGCTTGGGAGCATTGATGTGAAGTCTTGACCTTGAGGACAATTGTCCGTGTCCTAGAAGTACCTAAATGGATGAATAGAAAGACTCGAAACAAAGCAGCAGGCGACTGAAATGTCACAACAAAGCATGCTAAAATGTTGTTCACCAGGTCTTTCACAGGTTGTTATGTAATATATTTCCTCTCCGATTAGTGTATAAGATTGTGCACCACGGTCACTAAGGTAAGAACATGCAGCAATTAAATCGAAGTAGGTCAGATACGCAAATAGTATTCTATATTAGTAAGCAGAGGTGCATACTTCCATTTATCAGTAGATTTTAAGATCTGTTTATTTTTGTAAAGAATAATTAATGTATATGTGCTAGAAAAAAACTGTGAAATCATGTACTACATCGGTAAAATCGATACGGTCCAACATAGCACATGATGTGACAATATGCCCCTCCAGTAGTCATAGAATCCAACTCGTGCTTACCATCATTTAGATTAAAAAGGATGGGGCAGCTACTACAACGTCCTGTACTGATCATCTAATACAGATAACCGATGCAGGAAAAGCCTCATTTACTTGGTCCATACAGAACAACGAGAGACGGGGCAGTGACCGTGTATAATAAATTACCGGCAGTGGAGATTAGCGACACTCGTGACTTGTCGCCATAAAAGCCATAGGCCCTCCCACACTCGTCACACGTAAATACGCAAGAACATAAGCAAATGTATTTTTTAGGAAAAAAAAGTCCAGAAATCCACATTTTGATACATGCAGCAGTTTATGTATTCTCCATAAAACAGAGAATGTATGCCTCATATTAATTCATCCTTTCACACATAACTTAACATGTAGCAAAAAGATTTAATCTATAGTTCAAGATTAATGAGCGCAAAATAAATAAGTCCTTTACAATAAGGCAATTATTGATTAGAATGGAGTTTGAAGAAATCGTATATTTACTTTATGGAACCTGCAGTCAAAAAAAGTATAGAATGAGTTGAGTACCTTATGGTCTGCCCAATTTGCTCGTGCTCATCAAGGGTGTTCTCGAGATCAAACGACCAAGTAAGAACTCCCAAACCTCTGACATAATAGCAGGGTGTACACCTTAAACCATAGAAAATATAGAGCCAACCTCTGTTAGAGATTATACGAGGAGGAGGCGAAAAAGTGATGGTGTTAAAATGAAATGAGGGACGTTTCAGATATCTTTACCCTTATCTGAATCCAGTTTAGAACATAGGGAATATTTAGGGAGCCTTGTTGCAGAAGTACAACATGCCATTTTCAATCAGTTTCTAAAACACAAAGCATTTTCTTAATTTTATTAGAAGCATAAATTGGGTGAGAACCTTTCAGCCATGTAATGCAAGTATTATATGCATTTCAGAAATAATTGAGCTAACCTTTCAGCTACAACTACCACCATAACTCTGATTTGACCGAGCAAAAAGGCTCTCTATGTGAATCAGTTTCTAAAACACAAAGTAAATTGCATATTAATGAGTTAACCAAGCCATGGCACCCCATGCATCATTTATCTTATTGTTCAAGGTGTGCTTCCAGACTGGAACTAACAAAATTTAGAAATAATGGACATTGCATATTCATGGTGCTAGTCAAACAGAACATTTCCTAGCTCCACATAGATCCTAACCAACATCAAGTCAAGTAACTATTCATTTAATAGAAATGAGACATAAGAGTATTTTCACCTGGGGCTTGGACCATCAATGTGGTTATGGCGACGTGTCGTCCATAGCGCCGCCGTGGCAGGATCACTGGCGCAGTTGCTGGTCCACGGCCATTATCTGACAGCGCCCCGGGTGTCGTTGAAGACAGACCACGACGATGTTGATGTCATCTTGGAAGTGGCACCTTATCATCTTCAGGTCATGTACACCAACCTCTCTCTTCTTTGTGGCTTCCTTCAAGGCAGCTCACACTAATCAGTTTTCTATACCCTGCACAAATAATTTCGCACAACCTCAGTGTCGTTTCATATGTCCAACAGATCATTCATACACGGAGGAAAGATCCAATGTTGCCGATATTAATCATAACCTGCCATTTCTTTGGTTCTTGAAGATGATTTGCACAGCGGCATCATCGCTAAGATGCTCCCAAACACCATCTGAGACAAATATCAGACAAGGATCTCTTGGTTTCAGCTTGCGAACATGAACTTGTGGTTCAATGCTAAGAGATGGCCTCTTCAGTGCAATAATAGGACCGGCTCGCCGAAATAATGGGTCCATGGAACGCTACAGTTTCTTCAAATAAACTTTACCAATGGATCTTCTCACCTGAATAGTACATCAACCAAATATTAGCTCATGTTATCTATCATTTTCTCTGCTTTCTATTGAACTAACTATCATAGGTTCTCATATAAGAGGACAATCTAACTGATGAGTGATGCCAAAAAGGCCAGCCTAAGCTAAACCACCAAGCAAAGCCAGGTTCACTAAACGACATGCGCAGATAAAAGTTTTGGCAAAATAAAAGTTTCAGGCCTAAATATGGTTCTCTCAATCTTTGATATTTCTGAAAATCTGCATTTTACACTGAATAAATGTTACAGTACATGGCAATAGTGCGTCCAAAGGCAGGAAAACATATCAAAGGCAGTCAAACAGATCAAATCCACCATCATCTACTCATACAACAAAGCATAACCACACAGACCACTCCTATGGACCAACTAAACCGACTATTACATCCAAATTGGTGAATATAAGAAATAGACAGGTAGGACAGATGCACACCAAAGGTAAGAAAGTACTAAAGTACTAAAGTGGCTATTACAACCAACACGTGTGAGTATTAAGAAATAAACAGGCAAGACCTGTACACACCAAAGATAAGAAAGCAGTAAAGTACATGTCCCAGGTCGATGACGAACATCCTAGAAAGAAGCAACCACACCAGATCCTAGCCCTTGGAAGCAGAAGTCCAGTACCATGCGGCAATAAGAGACGAAGAACCAAAAAACAACAATAGGTAGTAAAACTTGCAGGATTTCAGATAATTTTGTTTTGCAATTGATGACATTTAATACTTGCAAGTCTGTCAATTTTAGTATCATCTTCACTGAGGATTCACTTGCCAAACTTAATGATTTTTTTTATCAAGGGTGTTGTCGGTGTCAAAACCGGCGGATCTCGGGTAGGGGGTCCCGAACTGTGCGTCTAGGCCGGATGGTAACAGGAGACAAGGGACACAAAGTTTTACCCAGGTTCAGGCCCTCTTGATGGAGGTAAAACCCTACGTCCTGCTTGATTAATATTAATGATATGGGTAGTACAAGAGTAGATCTACCACGAGATCAGAGAGGCTAAACCCTAGAAGCTAGCCTATGGTATGATTGTTGTATGATGAAGTTGTCCTACGGACTAAAACCCTCCGGTTTATATAGACACCGGAGAGGGTTAGGGTTACACAAAGTCGGTTACAATGGTAGGAGATCTTGAATATCCGCATCGCCAAGCTTGCCTTCCATGTCAAGGAAAGTCCCATCCGGACACGGGACGAAGTCTTCAATCCTGTATCTTCATAGTCCTGGAGTCCGGCTGAAGGTATAGTCCGGCTATCCGAACACCCCCTAATCCAGGACTCCCTCAGTAGCCCCCGAACCAGGCTTCAATGACGACGGGTCCGGCGCGCAGATTGTCTTCGGCATTGCAAGGCGGGTTCTTCTCCAAATTCTGTGTACCTGTTGAAATAATGTCCGATTTTTGTAATGTAGCGCTCCTTGGCTTCCACGCCCAATAATGGCCGTCTTCCACGTGTCAAATGAATGCGAAAAGTCGGGGTGTTTTTACATCCACACCCCTAGCCGCATAAACGAGCCGCCTATTTAATGGGATGGGGATTCAGATCCAAACCACACCTTCTCCTCTCCGCGAGTAATCATCAGAGCGCCTCCAGCAAAGGTCCATTCCAACATGGCCAGCCGTCGCAGCTCCTCCTCTCGCCCTTCCAGTCCTAAACCTGGAGACTGGGAGAGGTGCTCCATCCCGCACAGCGAGTTAGTGTCGCTTCAGGCCAAGGGATTCCTCCCTCGGGCCTATATGGTCCCGGTCCGAGCCGGACTCGCCACCTACAATGGAGGAAAACAAGCGGAGAGCACCCCCAATCCCTCCAAAGGAGAGAGGGTGTGCCTCGTCCCTTATCTAATAAGGGGACTGGGATTTCCAATTCATCCATTTCTCCGTGGGCTTCTGGAGTTCTACGGCCTCCAGCTGCATAATCTCACGCCCGCCTCTATATTGCATATCGCGGGCTTCGTCGCCCTTTGCGAGCTATTCTTGGGTGTTGAGGCTCATTTCGCGCTGTGGAAGAGGATATTCTGCCTGGTGCCCCGTTCTCAAGAGGGGTCTATATATCAAGTGGGCGGAGCCAAAGTGTGGCGCATCGCCGGGACCAGATACCTATCCGGAACCCCAAAGAAGGTGTCCAAGGGCTGGCCTTCGGAATGGTTTTATATAGATGATGTCCCGCTACCGGATCCTATCCAGGTCGGTCTCCCCGAGTTCAACAGTGCTCCATTAAAGAAACACTTAAGCTGGCGTCCGCGGAGCTCTCAGAGAGAAAGCGATAGGGACGTCCTTTACCTGATGGCCCGGATAAGACTATTGGCTCATTTCGGACTAACCATGATTGGAGTCATGGCCGCATGCATTATACGGGGGGTGCAGCCGCTTCAATATAGAGGCCACCCCATGTGGGATTTTAATGGGGAGGATGACGCCATCCGTTACGGTCGTAAGTGCCGGCCTCGGCTGGCGCTCTAGTAAAGATCTTATCCTCTTTGTACAAGGGAGAAGAGGAGGAATTCCTCCGCGTCAACCAGCAGGGCGGATTTACTATGTATAACCCTCCGAGTTGGGTAAGTGGACGATTTTGCTCGCCCATCCGCTTTATACTCCCATGATTAAATATGTAGTCTAACGACTTCGACGCAGGAACTGCGTTAGGAAGTAAAGGATATAAACAGCCGTCCTCCACAGCCCGAGGATCCAGAACGGTCCCTCGATCCGGACTCTGAAGAGGATCCGGACATATCGGTGGAGCTAATTGACGGGGTGTTTCATCAGCTAAGCAAGGACAATACCTTGGTGGCCATTACGGCCGATTACCTAGGGTTAATCCCGGCCTCCCAGGTGACAGAGACCGGAGTCTCATTCCCTTGAGAAGGATTTCATTCTCACGCATTTTCTCCGCGACGCTTGTTTCTCCCAAGAGGCATTGGATGCCTTCAATTCGGGAGATGCGTACCTCCGTGCCGCTCAAAATGGTTTAGCCAGAGCCACGGAGCAATATGTAAAAGACATACGGGTAAGAAATTTTGGTATATATATATATATATATATATATATATATATATATATATATATATATATATATATATACCAGTAGCCCCGAGACTTGAAACAGTTAGAATAACTGATTTAAGGATCATTTGTTATGCAGGTTCTTACAGAAAAGAATACCCTACTGTTCCAGGAGCTGGAAGAGTGAAAAGCCCAACTTGAGGCCGCACTAGCCGCGGCAGGGGAGCCCAAAGAGACCCCCTCTGGTAATTTACGCTTCGAAAGATAAATATGTTGCGAAGTGCGGCGTGGGCGTGAATCTGACAAAGAAAATTGCAGATGCACCGGATTAATTCCGGAAAAGCAACAACTCCTACGCCAGCTGAAGGCTGGTGAGAGCGTGCTGACAAAGGTGAGGCGGCAGAAGAACGATCTCCAAGATGCCAACACCAAGCTGGGCGTTGAACTGAAGGATGTTCGGGCCCAGCTGTCGGACTCCACTAAGGAGAATCAATGGCTTCGCCGCGGCATATATAGTAAGTGCTTAAACGAACTCTGTAAAGGGAGTTCAACGGGGAAGTCGACTAACAGAGTTATGTCTGTAGGTATGCTAACAGGTCGTCCTGCAGAGGAGATGCCTGGTTCAACGGATGACCCTCTTCCCGAGCTCTCGCAACTGCACGAGCGAGTTCGGCAGGCGATGCAGGGCATTGCCCAAGCCTTATGGCCATCCCTCCCCAGGCTCGAGGGCCTTGGAGAGCTTGCGGAGAAGCTGAAGGGAGCACTGCGGCGCTTCCGGTTGTGGAAGATTTCAGCTTGCCGCCAAGGCGCTAGGGAGGCTTGGGCCATGGTGAAGACGTGGTACACAAAGGATGACCCAAACCACATGGCCGAGGTCGGACCTGTGGGGCCTGATGGGAAGGAGATCCCTGTAAGCTTAGTATACGACCAAGTAGAATTGGCCGCAAAGTATTCCCAGCAGGACTGTAAATTCGACAGCCTGTTGGATGGTATAGAAGAGGAATACAATCAGTCAGAGTGACTATGTAATTTTTAATTGACATGTGTAATGCCTTCTAGCCGGATTGTAGATCGTTTGTCGTTGCCGACCTTTTCACTTCGACCTCGGGACCTGACGGTCCGGAGTGTGTCCGAATACCCTACCGGTTATGTACGAACCGGGGTATGCATGGAGACCAGGCGTAGGGGTCATTAGTGCTTTATCAGACAAGTGCCCAACTAGTTATGTTATATTACATGGTTAGTAAGAAACATCTTCCAGAGAGAATAGTTCCGTTAGGGGTTCCTTTCTCTGGGAGGCATGCCCTAAAGTGCATGTCCGGACTGCAAATGCAGGAAAATCATCTGGGGGCATGTAGATGAATAAGTAAAAAAGGTCATCTTTTAGTTCAGCGACCGAATACTCCCTTAAGAACGCTAGCTTTCGGCTTCACCCAGTCTGAGGTACACATCCGGCTGATCCGGCAGTAACAATCGCAGAGGTGCTCCCTTTACCGTCTAGCCGAACAATCGAGAATGTAGGGGTAAGCACAGGAGCCAGGCAACCCAGCTTGGCCAAAACTTAAGTCATATCGATGCATATAATGGTGAAGAAAAGGTACATGCGGAAGTTTGACGCATGTGTTGGGCGTGAAGTCCGTATAAATAAGCTTCTGTTTAAAGAAGCCCCCAGGTGTAGTGAGCGCGAGTAGCGCGTCACTTGTTGAGCCTTTAAGGGCTATAAGAAAGAAGAAAAAGAAAAAAAGGAGGAAGGAGAGATATGTAAGACAGAAAATGTAAAAAACGGGCAGGGGAGGAGACGAACACAGAGTCTGGCACTAGGCATAGAATCTTTGGAGACGGGCTGCGTTCCATGGGTTTGGCTCGAGTCGGTTATCCGACGCATCTCGCAGGCGGTACGCTCCACCAGTCAGGACTGGTCGATTATGAAGGGACCTTCCCACTTGGGCTTGAGTTTGTCCTTTTTCTTATCCGGCGGGCGTAGAACTAGTTCGCCAACATTGTAATTTTTGGCCCGTACTTCTCTGCTTTGATATCTTCGAGCCTGCTGTTGATAGAATGCGGAACGGGCTTTTGCCACGTCGCGCTTCTCCTCTAAGGCGTCCAAGTTGTCCTGCCGATCGAGCTCGGCTTCTCTTTCTTCGTACATGCGAACTTGAGGTGAGTCATGAATTATGTCACAAGGCAGAACTGCCTCTGCGCCGTACACCATAAAGAATGGTGTGTATCCGGTGGTGCGATTCGGCGTGGTCCGCAACCCCCAGAGTACGGAGTCGAGCTCCTCTACCCAGTGCGTGTTAGATTCTTTGAGGAACCGCATTAGTCTGGGTTTAATGCCGCTCATGATAAGACCATTTGCACGTTCGACCTGGCCGTTAGTTTGTGGGTGATAGACGGAAGCATAACCGACCTTGATGCCCATGTTTTTGCACCAGAGTTTTACCTCGTCGGCATTAAAATTTGTGCCGTTATCAGTGATGATGCTGTGGGGGACGCCGTAACGGTGTACAACCCTGGATATGAAGTCTATCACAGGTCCGGATTCGGCCGTCTTAACAGGCTTGGCTTCTATCCATTTGGTGAACTTATCCACCATGACCAGTAAGTATTTTTTCTTGTGGGTTCCGCCTTTAAGGGGTCCAACCATGTCAAGCCCCCAAACCGTGAAAGGCCAAGTGATGGGGATAGTTCGGAGGGCGGTGGTGTTGGGGAACGCAGTAATTTCAAAAAATTTCCTACGCACACGCAAGATCATGGTGATGCACAGCAACGAGAGGGGAGAGTGTTTTCTACGTACCAACGCAGACCGACTGCGGAAGCGATCACACAACATAGAGGAAGTAGTCGTACGTCTTCCCGATCCGACCGATCCAAGCACCGTTACTCCGGCACCTCCGAGTTCTTAGCACACGTACAGCTCGATGACGATCCCCGGGCTCCGATCCAGCAAAGCGTCGGGGAAGAGTTCCGTCAGCACGACGGCGTGGTGACGATCTTGATGTTCTACCGACGCAGGGCTTCGCCTAAGCACTACAACGATATGATCGAGGTGGAATATAGTGGTAGGGGGCACCGCACACGGCTAAGGAACGATCTCAAGGATCAACTTGTGTATCTAGAGGTGCCCCCTGCCCCTGTATATAAAGGAGCAAAGGGGGAGAGGTGCGGCCAGCCTTGGGGCGCGCCAGGAGGAGTCCTACTCCTACCGGGAGTAGGACTCCCCCCCCCCAAATCCTAGTTGGAATAGGATTCATCAAGGGGGAAAGAGAGAGAGGGGGGCCGACCACCTCTCCTAGTCCTAATAGGACTAGGGGAGGGGGGAGGCGCGCGGCCACCTTGGGCTGCCCCCCTTCTCCTCTCCACTAAGGCCCACTATGGCCCATATGATTCCCGGGGTTCCGGTAACCTCCCGGTACTCCGGTAAAATCCCGATTTCACCCGGAACACTTCCGATGTCCAAACATAGGCTTCCAATATATCAATCTTTATGTCTCGACCATTTCGAGACTCCTCGTCATGTCTGTGATCACATACGGGACTCCGAACAACCTTCGGTACATCAAAATGCATAAACTCTTCATAACTGTCATCGTAACGTTAAGCGTGCGGACCCTACGGTTCGAGAAAAATGTAGACATGACTGAGACACATCTCCGGTCAATAACCAATAGCGGGACCTGGATGCCCATATTGGTTCCTACATATTCTACGAAGATCTTTATCGGTCAGACCGCATAACAACATACGTTGTTCCCTTTGTCATCGGTATGTTACTTGCCCGAGATTCGATCGTCGGTATCCAATACCTAGTTCAATCTCGTTACCGGCAAGTCTCTTTACTCGTTCCATAATACATCATCCCGCAACTAACTCATTAGTTGCAATGCTTGCAAGGCTTGAGTGATGTGCATTACCGAGAGGGCCCAGAGATACCTCTCCAACAATCGAAGTGACAAATCCTATTCTCGAAATACGCCAACCCAACATCTACCATTGGAGACACCTGTAGTACTCCTTTATAATCACCCAGTTACGTTGTGACGTTTGGTAGCACCCAAAGTGTTCCTCCAGCAAACGGGAGTTGCATAATCTCATAGTTATAGGAACATGTATAAGTCATGAAGAAAGCAATAGCAACATACTAAACGATCGGGTGCTAAGCTAATGGAATGGGTCATGTCAATCAGATCATTCAACTAATGATGTGACCTCGTTAATCAAATAACAACTCTTTGCTCATGGTTAGGAAACATAACCATCTTTGATTAACGAGCTAGTCTAGTAGAGGCATACTAGTGACACTCTGTTTGTCTATGTATTCACACATGTATTATGTTTCCGGTTAATACAATTCTAGCATGAATAATAAACATTTATCATGATATAAGGAAATAAATAATAACTTTATTATTGCCTCTAGGGCATATTTCCTTCAGGTGGGTGGCATATGGCTTTGGTTTGCAAAAAGCTGGCAACCGACGCATCGTTGGACCAAGTCCTGAGCGTCTGCCCAGGCCGTCGGCCAGTAAAAGCTTGTACGGAAAGCCTTGCTTACAAGGGACCGAGCTGCAACATGGTGGCCACCGAGTCCGGCATGGATTTCAGCCAGCAGGTTCCGCCCTTCCTCTTCGGAGATGCACCTTTGAAGGACTCCGGTAGTGCTTTTCTTATAAAGTTCTCCCTTGTGGACTTTATAGGTTTTAGATCGCCGCACTATGCAGCGTGCCTCGTTTTGGTCCTCTGGGAGTTCCTGCCTAGTAAGGTAGGCTAGGAATGGTTCTGTCCACGGGGCGATAACCGCCATTATTACGTGGGCTGAAGGTGTAATTTCAGTGGCAGAGCCTCCAATTATGTCAGATTGTTCGATGTCTAGTGGTGCGGTTAGGTCCGGGCTGTTATCTGCGGGTTCCCCCTCCCATACTACGGATGGCTTGAATAGTCTTTCTAAAAAGATGTTGGGGAGGGGGGACTGCATCGCGTTTTGCTCCAATGCGTGCCAGGACATCCG
The DNA here is from genome assembly GCA_034509565.1 of Triticum monococcum. Taxonomy (NCBI): domain Eukaryota; kingdom Viridiplantae; phylum Streptophyta; class Magnoliopsida; order Poales; family Poaceae; genus Triticum; species Triticum monococcum. Next base: position 195,034,008 of record CM067842.1, on the reverse strand, counting down.
CTGCCTGATTGTTTTCTCGGGCTATATGATGAAACTCCAGCCCTTCGAACCGAGCTGACATTTTTAGGACGGCATTGCGGTAAGCTGCCATTTTTGGATCCTTGGCGTCGAAGTCTCCATTTATTTGGGATATCGCAAGGTTCGAATCCCCGCGTACCTCTAGGCGTTGAATGCCTATGGATATTGCCATCCGGAGACCATGTAGGAGGGCCTCATATTCGGCTGCATTGTTGGAGTCCGTGTACATGATCTGGAGCACATATTGAACTGTGTCTCCCATGGGGGACATCAAGAAGACGCCAGCCCCTAGTCCGGCCAACATTTTGGAGCCGTCGAAATGCATGATCCAGTTTGAATATGTGCCGTACTCTTTAGGGAGCTCGGCCTCCGTCCATTCTGCGACGAAGTCGGCCAAAACTTGCGACTTAATAGCTCGCCGTGGCTTATAGATTATATCGAACGGGAGGAGCTCAATGGCCCATTTTGCAATCCGGCCCGTTGCGTCGCGGTTGTTGATAATATCGTTGAGTGGTACTTCCGAGGCTACTGTTATCGAACACTCTTGAAAGTAGTGTCGTAGCTTTCGGGATGCCATGAATACCGCGTATGCAATCTTTTGATAATGCGGGTACCGTGATTTGCATGGAGTGAGGACAGTGGACACGTAGTAGACCGGCCTTTGAAGGGGGAATTTGTGTTCGTCCGTTTCCCGCTCGACGACGAGCACTGCACCACTAGTAGAAAAAGGGTCAAACATGAAGCACATTAGTGCCGGTTTGTATTTGAGCCGGCACTAATGTGCACATTAGTGCCGGTTCGTGGCGGTGATCAATAGTACCGGTTCGTGGCATGAACCAGTACTAAAGAGGCTGTGTCATCCTGCGGTCAGGCTATGGCCCCACCATCACCATTTAGTGCCGGTTCGTACCACGAACCGGTACTAATGAGCGGTGCCGGTTACGGCAAGCTGTTTTTAGTCCCACCTCGCCAAGAGAGAGGCAATATGAGCGGTTTATAAGCCGTGAGTGCACAGACAATGACGAAGAGTTGCAATGCTCACCTACATGTTGATTTGCTTCAAGCCTTGCGGAATAGTATAGATTGCACTGAGCTATGTGCAGTGGCTTAGTGCAATCTACACTATTCCGAATGGCTTGAAGCAAATTAACCAGCATTGCACCTCTTTTTTATTTTTAATAACTTATTTAAACTCCGGACTTCTTTTGTGTTCAGTATGTAGCATTTAAAGCTTGTTATGCCTCAAGGTTGTTGTGGTTTGGAAATTATGGATTTGACAACCATGAATTATAGCTTTTTGTGTAAGTGACTTGGGAAACTCAAGTTTGGCAAACTCTATTGACTAGTAGAAAAACGGTCAAATGTGAAGCACATTATAGTGCCGGTTTGAATTTGAGCCGGCACGAATGTGACCATTAGTGCCGATTCCAACGGCTAGGCGGGCTGCTACCATTAGTACCGGTTCGTTGCCAATCTTTAGCACCGGTTCGTGGCACGAACCGATACTAATGTGCATCCCACCAATCAGGAAGAATCACACGGATCATGTGTTTCTTTCTAGCTCTTGCGAGTCGTTGGATCAAGGGTGTGTTTCTTCCTAGCTCATGTGAGTCGTTGGATCGAAACTATCACAATCACTTTGTGAGCCAGACGACCCTATATATAGCCCATCTCTCGCCTTCCCTGCATAAGTCTTTCAGTTCATCGACTACATACATCTACCAGTTCATCGACTGCATACATCTACCAATTCATCGACTGAATACAAATCATTCAGATTCGCCATCATACGCCCAACCGTACATTTGATATGCATATATATGCATCACGAGCCACGGTAGGGCTGTATGATGGCGATACCGATTGGTTTGTTCTAGATCCGACATAAAAGGTTTGATACAACTTCTTTTTTGTGACATAAGATCTAACATTGTTGCTTCTAGTAGTTCTCTTGATTCCACTAACGATTCTCTTAGCCAAGTTACACTTGAGCAAGAAAATAGCTTATTGAAGGGAAGAATCAAGGTGTTGGTTTTGAACGAAAGTTCAATGCCAATGGAGTTGAGTGGGAAGAAGATCAATACCCCAAGACAAAGTTTGTTCCTCAACAAGAGAAGTATCCTACTTCCTTCAAGGGGACACAAGCTCAAGATGATCTTCTACATGTTGATTAGCTTCAAGCCTTGCGGAATAGCATAGATTGCACTGAGCTATGTGCAGTGCAGTCTACACTATTCCGAATGGCTTGAAGCAAATTAACCAGCATTGCACCTTTTTTTTATTTTTAATAACTTATTTAAACTCCGGACTTTTTTTGTGTTCAGTATGCAGCATTTAAAGCTTGTTATGCCTCAAGGTTGTTGTGGTTTGGAAATTATGGATTTGACAACCATGAATCATAGCTTTTTGTGTAAGTGACTTGGGAAACTCAAGTTTGGCAAACTCTATTGACTAGTAGAAAAACGGTCAAATGTGAACTCTGTTACATGGCCACTTCAATGTTTTTTAAACTTATTTGAACTCCGGACTTCTTTTGTGTTCAGTATGCAGCATTTAAAGCGACGTCATCAATATCCAACATGTTCTGACATCATTTGTTGTTTTTCGGTCATTTACCTAGCTAATTGTTTAGAGAGCTAAATGACCGTGAAATTGAAAATCACTACAAGATGAATCCTGAAAATGTTGAAACTTGGCATGGTATCATCATATCACCCGCATAGCATGCGTGAAAGAGTAGAGAGGGTCACGGCAAAAACTGGACGCACTTCGTGTACAAACTGGACCTACTCTTTCCGAGTATCAGGGTTTCGGACGAGAACTCATCTGTTATATGGCCACTTCAATGTTTTTAAACTTATTTGAACTCCGGACTTCTTTTGTGTTCAGTATGCAGCATTTAAAGCGACGTCATGAATTTTCAACATGTTCTGACATCATTTGTTGTTTTTCGGTCATTTACCTAATTGTTTAGAGAGCTAAATGATCGTGAAATTGAAAATCACTACAAAATGAATCCTGAAAATGTTGAAACTTGGCATGGTATCATCGTATCACCGAAAGAGTAGAGAGGGTCACGGCAAAAACTGGACGCACTTCGTGTACAAACTGAACAAACTCTTTCCGAGTATCAGGGTTTCGGACTATGCAAAAATAAGTAATGCAGAAAATAAAAGAAGTATACAAAAAATTACTCAAAAATAAATAGAAGAAAATAAATAATGCAGAAAAAAAACTATATAAAAAACTACTCAAAAATAAATAAATAAAAATAAGTAATGCAGAAAAGAAAAAACTATATAAAAAATTTGTTGGCGCACTGCCCTGTGGGTCTACCAGACTTTGGGTGTGCAAATGCAGGCCCAGAAGGGCCAGCAGACTCACAGGGCAGCGCGCCCTAATTAATTAGGCCTAGAAGTCTGCTATATAGAGGAGTTCGAAGAGGTAGTCGCGGCTGGGTTTATAAACCAGTGCGGCTGCCCTTCGCCGGGCGAGGTGGTACTAAATTTTGGGGTGCCAGCGCAAACTCTAAATACAGCAAAAAACAACTAAAAATAAATAAAACAAAATAAATAAAGCAGAAAAGAAAAAACTAAATGAAAAAAGCCCACCTACTGGGCCACAGCGGCCTGTATACGACTAGAAACCCAACTTGTTGTTGGGCCAGGACGCAGGCCCGCAAGCCCAATAGGCCCCACACAGCAGAGTAGCAGAGGTAGGCCCAGAAGGCCTGCTTTAGAGAGGAGCTCGAGACAGCAGCGGCGGCGGAGCTTATAAGCAGGTGCGTGCGCCCTTCGGCTAGCGAGGTGGGACTAAACTTGTGCGCCCCTCCCCTGGCAGCGCACCCCCCTTTAGTACCGGTTCGTGGCTCCAACCGATACTAAAGGGGGGTCTTTAGTACCGGTTCGTGGCACGAACCGGTACTAAAGGGGTCGTTTCTCGTCGCTTGGCCTGGGGAAAATAGGCCTTTAGTACCGGTTGGAGCCACGAACCGGCACTAAAGGCCAATCCTATATATACAACACTTACGAAAATTTCAGTTTCAACTCGCCACTTCGTCTCCAACCTCCGCCGCGCGCGCCGCTCGATCCCGTCGTCGCCGTCCGTCGTCATCGTCGCTGTCCCCGCCGCCGCCCGTCGTCGTCGTCGTCTCGCGCTGCCGCGCGCCCCGAACGCCGCCGCCGTCCGTTGCGTCATCGCCGCGGCCGTACGTCTCTCTCTCGCTCCCGCACACACATACACACACATACACACATATACACACACACACACCGGCTCCCCCGCCCCGTACGCCGGCGCCCCTGCCCCGTACGCCGGCGCCCCCGCTCATACGTACGGGGCGGCGGCATATGGGGCCGCACACACACACACACATATACCACACATGCACACACACGCATACACACACATACACACATACGTACACACATATGTATACGTATATATACACACACATGCATACACACACATACACACACACAATTTATTTTACTTATTTTCTGTTTTTTAGAAAAGTTAATTAGATGATCAAATGTTAGCTAGATTAATGTCGAATGTTAGATGAATTAGCTAGCTAGATAGAAAAATTGTCGAACTGGAGATTAGAACTAGTTGAATAATTAATATAACTAGTTTATTTTTAATAAGAAAATTTAGGTATATGAGATTAGAACTAGTTGAATAATTAATATAACTAGTTTATTTTTAATAAGGAAATTTAGGTATATGAGATTAGAACTAGTTGAATAATTAATATAACTAGTTTATTCTTAGTAAGAAAATTTAGGTATATGAGATTAGAACTAGTTAAATAATTAATATAACTAGTTTATTTTTAGTAAGAACATTTAGGTATATGAGATTAGAACTAGTTGAATAATTAATATAACTAGTTTATTTTTAGTAAGAAAATTTAGGTATATGAGATTAGAACTAGTTGAATAATTAATATAATTAGTTTATTTTTAGTAAGAAAATTTAGGTATATGAGATTAGAACTAGTTGAATAATTAATATAACTAGTTTATTTTTAGTAAGAAAATTTAGGTATATGAGATTAGAACTAGTTGAATAATTAATATAACTAGTTTATTTTTAGTAAGAAAATTTAGGTATATGAGATTTGATGATCTAATTAAAATATTATTTGTTAATGAATTAGATAGAAAAGTTAAATATATAGTAATGTCAATTGAATATATAGTTAGATATATTAATGTCAAATGTTAGATGAATATATATTTGGCTAGATATAGGTGTTTAATGTTTCACCTATATGAACATAGGAAATGTCATCTGACGACGAAAAAGATTTTATTATGTGCGAACACTGTGAAGACCAACGCGGCCTGTGCGACCAAAATTACCTTGTTGATGGTAGGCGCTTCAGCATCAAGCTGGATGAGACATTCGAAGTTGATACAGTAAGTCATTTTGTCAATTATTATTTGAATGCAAAACTTATGCTTCATTTGCTTCAACTTATAATTTTAAATTTTCACTATTCTACTAGCGCATCCCCTGCCATGCAAGAATTTTTGTCTTGGATAAGATAGGTTTCAGTGCTATAGATGATATGGAGGTAAAGAGAGTTTACTTGAAGATGCAACATGGGTATACTTTCAACGTCAAATTATATAATGGAGACACATACACCCATTTTGAATGCAAAACTTGGCAAGCACTATGCAAGGCTTATGCATTTGAGCCTGATATGGTTATCACCTTTGATATTCGTCCGGAAGATGATATTGAAGATAATAGACATCTGGGTCGATGTGCAAACGCCTCCAGTTCTACCATTTGGTGAGTTTTTCTCAACCATGCATGCATATGTTTATGTCTTTCGTACAGTTTATTCAAAAATAGTTGACAACTATTTTGTATTGTCAGCTTATTTCGGTTCAAGCAAACATGTCCGGCGCTTGGTAGACAGGACCTACTACTGCCCCGGGGCTCAACTAAACTGCGAGGAGATAAGTCATTATGTTTCATGGCTTGAGGATCTTAATACTGTCAAGACAAAATTTTTCCCTACACTTAGAAATGTTAGTACTCAAAACGTGCGACCAATGGTGATCGTATTGAACTACGGTCACATCTATAATCAAAAGATGGTAATATTTTAAATATTTGTCCTTAATTAGTGCATCTTTTGCATACATTATTTTTGAAGCTAAACTTTCATTGCTTAGTATTTTAATTACTATACGATGTTGTTCAACAGGGACTTCCGATGACAGTTGTGCCCCAGTGGATCGAGACAAAAGGTCGCATGTCAATGGTTAGCTTACGACCAAGATTTCCTACATTGCACATGAGTGCATTCAGGATTTCTAAAAGCGAAGAATGCTTAATAGTGAAAGATTGGAGCAAAATTGTTAACGATCGCAGAGAAGTACTAGGAGGCAGTAAGGAGAAGCGCAACCCAAGATTAGGAGACAGATTCATCTGCATGCTCCAGTATGATGAATCAGGAGAGCTATACATGTTCTATGCTATTCTACCTGAGAGGGAGCAGCATGATCAGTAGCTACTCTTCATGCTCTTAATTAGTACTTGTCTCATGGATCCGTGTCCTGAACTTCGATGTTGGTGATGATTATGTTGAACTTGATGATCTCTCTTTGCTTCTGTTACAAAGTGAATGTTTCCTCTTTAAGCTAGCCAACGTTGATGATGAATTACATAGCTAGCGGTAATGACTATGATGATTAAATAGTGGTAATTAGACGACCACGATGATTTTTAGCTAGCTAGAGTTTATTTATTTATTAATATGCGATGATGATGATGACTACAACTCATTATAACATAAAACAATCCTAAATTAAATTGATAACACAAATTTAATTGAAAAATACAAAATAAAACAAAAACCCACAACCATTTAGTACCGGTTGGTTTTACCAACCGGTACTAAAGGGCTCCCGGCCCCCGGAGCTGGCTCGTGCCACGTGGTACCCCTTTAGCACCGGTTCGTGCTGAACCGGTACTAAAGGGGGGGGGCTTTAGTGCCGAAATAATAGTGCCGGTTCCATAACCGGCACTAAAGGCCCTTACGAACCGGTGCTATTGCCCGGTTTTCTACTAGTGCACTAACAACTTGATGGGTTGCTGCAATGTACAATAGCATTGGTTCGCCGGTGTTTGGCGCGGCCAGGACTGGGTTTGTTGCCAATATGGCTTTTATTTCATCGAGTCCGGCTGTGGCAGCATCCGTCCACTCGAAGTGTTCGGTGCGCCGAAGGAGGCGATAAAGGGGCAGTGCCTTTTCTCCCAAGCGGGAGATAAAGCGGCTTAGAGCCGCCACGCATCCGGTTAATTTTTGTATTTGTTTGAGGTCCTTTGGGATATCCAATTGCGACAAGGCTCGGATCTTGGCTGGATTTGCTTCAATTCCTCTACCGGATACAATGAAGCCCAAGAGCTTTCCAGCTGGAACGCCAAAAACGCATTTTTCCGGGTTGAGCTTGATGTCGTATTTTCGGAGGTTATCGAATGTTAGCCTCAAGTCATCTACTAGAGATTCGACATGTCTTGTTTTGACGACCACATCATCCACGTACGCCTCCACTGTCTTGCCATCTGGTTTGCCAGACATGTCTGAATCATGCGCTGATATGTTGCGCCGACGTTTTTCAGCCCGAAGGGCATTGTGTTGAAGCAGAATGGGCCGTATGGTGTGATGAATGCCGTTGCGGCTTGGTCTGATTCTACCATCTTGATTTGATGGTAACCGGAGTATCCGTCGAGGAAACACAATGAATCGTGTCCTGCGGTGGCATCAATAATTTGATCGATACGGGGGAGGGGGAAGGGATCCTTTGGGCAAGCCTTGTTAAGGTCTTTAAAATCAACACACAGGTGCCAGGATTTGTCCTTCTTTGGTACCATCACCAGGTTTGCTAGCCAGTCCGGATGTTTTATGTCTCTAATGAATCCGGCCTCCAATAGCTTGGCTAGCTCCTCTCCCATGGCCTGTCTCTTGGGTTCGGAAAAACGCCGAAGGGCTTGTTTGACAGGTTTGAATCCTTTTAGGATATTTAAGCTGTGTTCGGCCAGCCTGCGTGGGATTCCTGGCATGTCTGAAGGGTGCGAGGCGAAGATGTCCCAATTTTCGCGTAGAAATTCTCGCAGTGCAGCGTCCACATCAGGGTTTAATCGTGCCCCGATGGAAGCTGTTTTATTGGGGTCCGTTGGATGGACCTGGAATTTGACTATTTCGTCCACTGGTTTGAAGGATGTGGACTTGGATCTCTTGTCGAGTATCACATCATCCCTGTTAACCGTGGAGCGCAGCGCAGTCAGTTCCACAGCCGCTAAGGCTTCGGATAGTGCCTCAAGGGCCAATGCGGCTGTCTTGTTTTCGGCGCGAAGCGCTATGTCCGGGTCACTAGCGAGAGTGATAATTCCGTTCGGCCCGGGCATCTTGAGCTTCATGTACCCGTAATGGGGTATTGCTTGGAAGATTGTAAATGCTTCCCGCCCTAGTAGGGCGTGATATCCGCTACTGAACGGGGCCACCTGAAACGTGACCTCTTCGGACCTGTAATTATCCGGCGTGCCGAACACCACATCTAGTGTGATTTTTCCTGTGCAGCGCGCTTCCCGATCGGGGATTATTCCTCTAAAGGTTGTGCTGCTTCGCTCGATGCGGTTCCAGTCTAATCCCATTTTTGAAGGGTGTCCTCATAAATGAGGTTCAGTCTGCTGCCTCCATCCATGAGTACCTTGGTGAGGCGAAAGCCGTCCACTATTGGACTGAGGACCAATGCGGCTGGTGCTCGGGCTGTTCGGAATTTAGGTTCATCACTTGCGTTGAAGGTAATAGCTGTGTCGCTCCATGGGTTTATTGTTGCTACTTGATAGACTTCGGCAAGGCTGCGGAGTGTTCTTTTTCGCATATTGTTTGATGCGAAAGTCTCGAAGACTATGAGAACGGTACTAGTGTCCCCGGGGTAGCTTTCTGCGGCCTCCAAAATTAAGAGGTCGTCGCCAATTTTGGCCACCTACCGGAGTATCCAACATGCTCTAAGGCTGTGAGTTGGTGTGGCGTCCTCTGTACTATGAATTTTACACGGTCCATCAAGCCATCTTTCCAGTACAGTTCCATGCTCTGTAGAGGGTTTTGGTTTTTTGGTGTTTAACCCGGGTGTGTGACGATGATGCACCCTCTTATTTCGGACAGGATTGCTATTCAGGGCCGGATTATCCCAAAATTTTATTTCGGATTTCTAGGCGCTTTCCATCGCACATTACTTTTGTACTATGGACGCCAAGTCAGCGAAGCGTGTAATATCACGACGACTTATGGCGTTGAGGATTCCCTCGTCCGTGCAATTACTGCAGAAGATTGAGATTGCGTCTCCCTCGCGGCAATCCTTTATCCTGTTCATAACCAGGAGGAATCTGGCCCAGTAATGATGTATTGTTTCCTTGGGCTTTTGCCTGATTTGGGAAAGATTGCTTATGTCCGGGTGGGCGGGTGGCGTTGAATCTGAAACCTCACCCAATCTAAGATTCAGAGGCCGAAGAGCTTCCGAACTCTGAAGTTCGGATTCTTGGATGTTGTCCAATGAGTCTAGCCCGTTGCCTGATTCTAAGCTTAGGTCTTGAGTTACATCCTCCCCTCCGCGGGTATCCGGCTTGGAGGGGTTGGGAATTCGGACATAGCTAGTCCTTAAAATAGATGAAGGGTCACCGCACTGCGCCTCTACCACGGCGACATGGTGGGTGACTTGGGGAGAGTTAATTTCTCTTAGATCGGGTTTAAGCCCAACCTGGTCGTAATCCATAGCGACCCCCAGGGCGGCGATGCGATCCAAGAGCTCGTTTACGGAAGAGAGCTCCATTGGATCTAGCTGCTCGACAAGTTCCGAGCTGACGTGAAGGTTGCTTTTGATGACCCGAGAGGTCACCGTCGGCGCAACGGCCGAACAGGCGGTCATGAGGAAACCACCTAGCCGGAGAGTTTGGCCGACAGCCAAGGCTCCCTTAGCGACGGTGCCGTCTTTAAAGACGGGAGGAGGCATCCTTCCTGATGGCGACGGCACAGTGGAACTCTCAATGAAAGCACCAATGTCGGTGTCAAAACCGACGGATCTCGGGTAGGGGGTCCCGAACTGTGCGTCTAGGCCAGATGGTAACAGGAGACAAGGGACACGAAGTTTTACCCAGGTTCGGGCCCTCTTGATGGAGGTAAAACCCTACGTCCTGCTTGATTAATATTGATGATATGGGTAGTACAAGAGTAGATCTACCACGAGATCAGAGAGGCTAAACCCTAGAAGCTAGCCTATGGTATGATTGTTGTATGATGAAGTTGTCCTACGGACTAAAACCCTCCGGTTTATATAGACACCAGAGAGCGTTAGGGTTACACAAAGTCGGTTACAATGGTAGGAGATCTTGAATATCCGCATCGCCAAGCTTGCCTTCCGCGCCAAGGAAAGTCCCATCCGGACACGGGACGAAGTCTTCAATCTTGTATCTTCATAGTCCTGGAGTCCGGCTGAAGGTATAGTCTGGCTATCCGAACACCCCCTAATCCAGGACTCCCTCAGGTGTTCTATGGCAAGTTAACCTGCAAATGTACGAAAACTGAATCATTCTGCATGATAGCTTGATAAGCCCATATACATGATATTGTCCAGACTTGTCACTATGCTAGCTATTTACTCTCTAATTTTCTTTGAATGTCATGTTAGGATGTGTGCAATCAACTTCAAAATTTGAGTACGGACACAAAGACAATCTTTTATCAACCCCTAAATTATTTGGGCCCCTTGGGGATGGAGGGGGAGTTGGCATCCTGTCAAAATAGTTCAGGCCCGCAAGAACGACATCGGCAAGACATAATGGTCAGGAATAAACAACCAAGTGACATCAAATAGTAACCACAGCACATAAAGACATTTTTTAGAAAAGCTAATGCTGGATTACTTCAGCGTCAAACAAAACACACAATGCTTAAATAGAACGTAAAATTAACACCAAAAATTTAGTAAGCAGATATTGCAAGTCACTTGTGAATGAGCTACCAAACATACCTGCAAAGGGTGGATTTGCTGAACATTGAACATAATGGCATGGTCTAAACTTTTAGATCACTAAATGCTGACTTGCATAATGTGGCAACCATAGTAGATCCAGCATAATAATATTTTCCGAGGACACTCATATCTTCTGTACGCAAGTCACATGACCTACAGATGCAATATATTGTGTGTGTGCAAGTCATATAACTGAAAGAGGTAATATATTGTACATATAAGTAAAAGTTGACTGCATGCTAAATGTGAGGAAAAAATAATCAATGATTACACTGTTGGGGAACGTAGCCGAAATTCAAAATTTTCCTACGTGTCACCAAGATCTATCTATGGAGAAACCAACAACGAGGGAAGGAGAGTGCATCTACATACCCTTGTAGCTCGCTAAGAGGAAGCGTTCAAGAGAACGGGGTTGAAGGAGTCGTACTCGTCGTGATCCAAATCACCGGAGATCCTAGTGTCGAACGGACGGCACCTCCGCGTTCAACACACGTACATCCCGGTGACGTCTCCCATGCCTTGATCCAGCAAGGAGAGAGGGAGAGGTTGAGGAAGACTCCGTCCAGCAGCAGCACGACGGCGTCGTGGTGGTGGAGGAGCGTGGCAATCCTGCAGGGCTTCGCCAAGCACCACGGGAGAGGAGAAGGACTTGGGAGAGGGGGAGGGCTGCGCCAGAACATTGGTGCGGCTGCCCTCCCACCCCCACATATATATAGGGGCAAGGGAGAGGGGGGCCGGCCCCCTCAGATCCCATCTGAGGAGGGGCGGCGGCCAGGGGGGTTGCCTTGCCCCCCAAGGCAAGGGGGCGCCCCCCCTTTAGGGTTCCCCCAAACCCTAGGCGCATGGGCCTTAGGGGGGAGGCTCCCAGCCCACTAAGGGGCTGGTCCCTCTCCACATACAGTCCATAGGGCCCTCCGTGGCAGGTGGACCCTCCCGGTGGACCCCCGGAACCCCTTCGGTGGTCCCGGTACAATACCGACAACCCCCCGAATTATTCCGGTGACCGTATGATGACTTCCTATATATAAATCTTTACCTCCGGACCATTTCGGAACTCCTCGTGACGTCCAGGATCTCATCCGGGACTCCAAACAACATTCGGTAACCACATACAAACTTCTTTTATAACCCTAGCGTCATCGAACCTTAAGTGTGTAGACCGTACGGGTTCGGGAACCATGCAGACATGACCGAGACAACTCTCCGGCCAATAACCAACAGCGGGATCTGGATACCCATGTTGGCTCCCACATGTTCCACGATGGTCTCATCGGATGAACCACGATGTCGAGGATTCAATCAATCCCGTATACAATTCCCTTTGTCTAGCGGTACGATACTTGCCCGAGATTCGATCGTCGATATCCCGATACCTTGTTCAATCTCGTTACCGGCAAGTCTCTTTACTCGTTCCGTAACACATCATCCCGTGATCAACTCCTTGATCATATTGTGCACATTATGATGATGTCCTACTGAGTGGGCCCAGAGATACCTCTCCGTTTATACAGAGTGACAAATCCCAGTCTCGATTCGTGCCAACCCAACAGAAACTTCCGGAGATACCCGTAGTGCACCTTTATAGCCACCCAGTTACGTTGTGACGTTTGGCACACCCAAAGTATTCCTACGGTATCCGGGAGTTGCACAATCTCATGGTCTAAGGAAATTAAACTTGACATTAGAAAAGCTTTAGCATACGAACTACACGATATTTGTGCTAGGCTTAGGATTGGGTCTTGTCCATCACATCATTCTCCTAATGATGTGATCCTGTTATCAATGACATCCAATGTCCATGGTCAGGAAACCATAACCATCTATTGATCAACGAGCTAGTCAACTAGAGGCTTACTAGGGACATGGTGTTGTCTATGTATCCACACATGTATCTGAGTTTCCTATCAATACAATTCTAGCATGGATAATAAACGATTATCATGAACAAGGAAATATAATAATAACCAATTTATTATTGCCTCTAGGGCATATTTCCAATAGTCTCCCACTTGCACTAGAGTCAATAATCCAGTTCACATTGATATGTGATTAACAATCAAGGTCACATCCCCATGTGACTAACACCCAAAGAGTTCTGGGTTTGATCATGTTATGCTTGTGAGAGGTTGTAGTCAACGGGTCTGCAACATTCAGATCCGTATGTACTTCGCAAATTTCTATGTCATCTTGTAGATGCAACTACTACGCTACATTTGGAGCCATTTCAAATAACTGTTCTACTTGGAGCTATTCTAAATTGTTGCTCCATTATACGTATCCGGTATCTCTACTCAGAGCTATCCAGATAGGTGTTAAGCTTGCATCGACGTAACTCTTTACGTCAAACTCTTTATCACCTCCATAACCGAGAAACATATCCTTATTCCTCTAAGGATAATTTAAACCGCTATCTGGTGATCTACTCCTAGATCACCTTTGTACCCTCTTGCCAGACATGTGGCAAGGCACACATTAGGTGCGGTACCGGCATACCGTATAGAGCCTATCACAAAATCATAGGGGACGACCTTCGTCCTTCCTCCTTCTTCTGCCGTGGTCGAGCTTTAAGTCTTAACTTCATACCTTACAACTCAAGCAAGAACTCCTTCTTTGACCGATCCATCTTGAACACCTTCAAGATCATGTCAAGGTATGTGCTCATTTGAAAGTACCATTAAGCGTTTTGATCTATCCTTATAGATCTTGATGCTCAATGTTCAAGTAGCTTAATCCAGGCTTTCCATTGAAAAACACTTTCCAAAGAACCCTATATGCTTTCCAGAAATTCTACGTCATTTCTGATCAACAATATGTCAACAACATATATTCATCAGAAATTCCATAGTGCTCCCACTCACTTCTTTGGAAATACAAGTTTCTCATAAACTTTGTATACACCCAAAATCTTTGATCATCTCATCAAAGCATACATTCCAACTCCGAGATTCTTACTCCAGTCCTTAGAAGGATTGCTGGAGCTTTGCATACTTATTAGCATCTTTCAGGATTGACAAAACCTTCTGGTTGTATCACATACAACCTTTCCTCAAGAAAATCGTCGAGGAAACAATGTTTTGACATCCTATCTGCAAGATTTCATAAATAATACAGTAACTGCTAACATAATTCCAACAGACTTTTAGCATCGCTACGTGTGAGAAAGTCTCATCGTAGTCAACTCCTTGAACTTGTCGGGAAACATCTTAATGACAAGTCGAGCTTTCTCAATGGTGACACTTACCATCATTGTCTGTCTTCCTTTTAAAATCCTTATGTACCTAACAGCCTTATGACCACCAAGTAGTTCTTCCAAACTCTACACTTTATTTTCATATATGGATCCTCTCTCGGATTATATGGCCTCGAGCCATTTTGGAATCCAGGCCCACCATCGCTTCTCCATAGCTCGTAGGTTCATTGTTGTCTAGCAACATGACTTCCAAGACAGTATTACGTACCACTCTGAAGTAGTACGCATCCTTGTCATCCCACGAGGTTTGGTAGTGACTTGATCTGAAGTTTCATGATCACTATCATAAGCTTCTACTTCAATTGGTGTAGGTGCCACAGGAACAACTTCCTGTGCCCTGCCACACACTAGTTGAAGAGACGGTTCAATAACCTCATCAAGTCTCCACCATCCTATCACTCAATTATTTCGAGAGAAACCTTTCCTCGAGAAAGGACCCGATTCTAGAAACAATCCCTTATTGCTTTCGAATCTGAGACAGGAGGTATACCCAACTGTTTTGGGTGTCCTATGAAGATGCATTTATCTGCTTTGGATTCGAGCTTATCAGCCTGAAACTTTTCACATCAGCATCACAACCCCAATCTTTTAAGAAATGACAGCTTAGGTTTCTCTAAACCATAGTTCATACGGTGTCATCTCATCGGAATTACATGGTGCCCTATTTAAAGTGAATGTAGTTGTCTCTAATGCCTAACCCATAAACTATCGTGGTAATTCGATAAGAGACATCATGGTATGCATCATATCCAATAGGGTGCAGTTACGATGTTCGGACACACCATCACACTATGGTGTTCCAGGCTATATTAGTTGTGAAACAATTTCCACAATGTCTTAATTCTGTGCCAAACTCGTAATTCATATATTCATCTCTATGATCATATCATAGATATTTTATCCTCTTGTCACGACGATCTTTCAACTTCACCCTAAAATTACTTGAACCTTTCAATAATTCATACTCGTGATTCATCAAGTAAATATACTCAACATCTACTCAAATCATCTGTGAAGTAAGAACATAACGATATCCACTACATGCCTCAGCACTCATTGGACTGCACACATCAAAATGTATTACTTCCAACAAGTTGCTTTCTAGTTTCATTTTACTGAAAACGAGGCTTTCAGTCATCTTGCCCATGTGGTATGATTTGCATGTCTCAAGTGATGCAAAATCAAGTGAGTCCAAACGGTCCATTTGCATGGAGTTTCTTCATGCATATACACCAATAGACATGGTTCGCATGTCTCAAACTTTTCAAAAACGAGTGAGCCCAAAGATCCATCAACATGGAGCTTCTTCATGCGTTTTATACCGATATGACTTAAGTGGCAGTGCCACAAGTAGGTGGTACTATCATTACTATCTTATATCTTTTGGCATGAACATGTGTATCACTACGATCGAGATTCAATAAACCATTCATTTTAGGTGCAAGACCATTGAAGGTATTATTCAAATAAACAGAGTAACCATTATTCTCCTTAAATGAATAACCGTATTGCGATAGACGTAATCCAATCATGTCTATGCTCAACGCAAACACCAAATAACAATGTTTTAGGTTTTAATACCAATCTCGATGGTAGAGGGAGCGTACGATATTTGATCAACCTTGGAAATACTTCCAACACATATCGTCATCTCACCTTTTAGCTAGTCTCCGTTTATTCCGTATCCTTTTGTTTCGAGTTACTAACACTTAGCAACCAAACCGGTATCTAATACCCTGGTGCTACCAGGAGTACTAGTAAAGTACACATTGTAATGCATATCCAATATACTTGTCGACCTTGCTAGCCTTCTCATCTACCAAGTATCTAGGGTGGTTCTGCTTCAGTGACTGTTCCCCTTATTATAGAAGCATTTAGTCTCAGGCTTGGGTTCAACTTTGGGTTTCTTCACTAGGGCAGCAGCCGATTTGCCGTTTCATGAAGTATCCCTTCTTGCCCTTGCCCTTCTTGAAACTAGTGGTTTCACCAACCATCAACAATTGATGCTCCTTCTAGATTTCTACTTTTGTGGTGTCAAACATCGCGAATCTCTCAAGGATCATCATATATGTCCCTGATATATTATAGTTCATCACGAAGCTCTAGCAGCTTGGTGGTAATGACCTCGGAGAAACATCACTATCTCATCTGGAAGATCAACTCCCACTTGATTCAAATGATTGTTGTACTCAGACAATCTGAGCACAAGCTCAACAATTGAGCTTTTCTCCCTTAGTTTGCAGGCTAAGAAAATCGTCGGAGGTCTTATACCTCTTGACGTGGGCACGATCCTGAAATCCCAATTTCAGCCCTCAAAACATCTCATATGTTTCACGATGTTTCAAAACGTCTTCGGTGCCTCAACTCTAAACCGTTTAACTGAACTATCACGTAGTTATCAAAACGTGTATGTCAGACGTTCGCAACATCCACAGACGACGTTCGAGGTTCAGCACACTGAGCGGTGCATTAAGGACATAAGCCTTCTATGAAGCAATGAGGACAATCCTCAATTTACGGACCATGTCCGCATAATTGCTACTATCAACTTTTCAACTAAATTTTCTCTATGAACATATCTAAACAGTAGAACTGAAGCGCGAGCTATGACATAATTTGCGAAGACCTTTTGACTATGTTCAGGATAATTAAGTTCATCTTATGAACTCCCACTCAGATAGACATCCCTTTAGTCATCTAAGTGATTACATGATCCGAGTCAACTAGGCCGTGTCCGATCATCACGTGAGATGGACTAGTCATCATCGGTGAACATCTTCATATTGATCGTATCTACCATACGACTCATGCTCGACCTTTCGGTCTCTTGTGTTCCGAGGCCATGTCTGTACATGCTAGGCTCGTCAAGTCAACCTAAGTGTTTCGCGTGTGTAAATCTGTCTTACACCCGTTGTATGTGAACGTTAGAATCTATCACACCCGATCATCACGTGGTGCTTCGAAACGACGAACTTTCGCAACGGTGCAAAGTTAGGGGGAACACTTTCTTGAAATTTTAATGAGGGATCATCTTATTTACTACCGTCGTTCTAAGCAAATAAGATGCAAAACATGATAAACATCACATGCAATCAAAAAGTGACATGATATGGCCAATATCATTTTGCTCCTTTTGATCTCCATCTTCGGGGCTCCATGATCATCGTTGTCACCGGCATGACACCATGATCTCCATCATCATGATCTCCATCATCGTGTCTTCATGAAGTTGTCTCGCCAACTATTACTTCTACTACCACAGCTAACGGTTAGCAATAAAGTAAAGTAATTACATGACATTTATGTTGACACGCAGGTCATAAATAAATTAAGACAACTCCTATGGCTCCTGCCGGTTGTCATACTCATCGACATGCAAGTCGTGATTCCTATTACAAGAACATGATCAATCTCATACGTCACATATATCATTCATCACATCCTTTTTGGCCATATCACATCACAAGGCATATGCTGCAAAAACAAGTTAGACGTCCTCTAATTGTTGTTGCAAGTTTTTTACGTGGCTGCTATAGGTTTCTAGCAAGAACGTTTCTTACCTACGCGAAAACCACAACGTGATATGCCAATTTCTATTTACCCTTCATAAGTACCATTTTCATCGAATCCGGTCCGACTAAAGTGGGAGAGACACACACCCGCTAGCCACCTTATGCAACTAGTGCATGTCAGTCGGTGGAACCAGTCTCACATAAGAGTACGTGTAAGGTCGGTCCGGGACGCTTCATCCCACGATGCCGCCGAATCAAGATAAGACTAGTAAAGGCAAGATAATTGACAATATCGACGCCCACAACTACTTTGTGTTCTACTCGTGCATAGTAACTATGCATAGACCTAGCTCATGATGCCACTGTTGGGGAACGTATCAGAAATTCAAAATTTTCCTACGTGTCATCAAGATCTATCTATGGAGAAACCAGCAACGAGGGAAGGAGAGTGCATCTACATACCCTTGTAGATCGCTAAGCGGAAGCGTTCAAGAGAACGGGGTTGAAGGAGTCGTACTCGTCGTGATCCAAATCACCGGAGATCCTAGTGTCGAACGGACGACACCTCCGCGTTCAACACGCGTACAGCCCGGTGACGTCTCCCATGCCTTGATCCAGCAAGGAGAGAGGGAGAGGTTGAGGAAGACTGTTGGAAATATGCCCTAGAGGCAATAATAAATTGATTATTATTATATTTGCTTGTTCATGATAATCGTTTATTATCCATGCTAGAATTGTATTGATAGGAAACTCAGATACATGTGTGGATACATAGACAACACCATGTCCCTAGTAAGCCTCTAGTTAACTAGCTCGTTGATCAATAGATGGTTACGGTTTCCTTACCATGGACATTGGATGTCGTTGATAACGGGATCACATCATTGGGAGAATGATGTGATGGACAAGACCCAATCCTAAGCATAGCACTAGATCATGTAGTTCGTATGCTAAAGCTTTTCTAATGTCAAGTATCATTTCCTTAGACCATGAGATTGTGCAACTCCCGGACACCGTAGGAGTGCTTTGGGTGTGCCAAACATCACAACGTAACTGGGTGACTATAAAGATGCACTACGGGTATCTCCGAAAGTGTCTGTTGGGTTGGCACGAATCGAGATTGGGATTTGTCACTCCGTGTGACGGAGAGGTATCTCTGGGCCCACTCGGTAGGACATCATCATAATGTGCACAATGTGATCAAGGAGTTGATCACGGGATGATGTGTTACGGAACGAGTAAAGAGACTTGCCGGTAACGAGATTGAACAAGGTATCGGGATACCAACGATCGAATCTCGGGCAAGTATCGTACCGATAGACAAAGGGAATTGTATACGGGATTGATTAAGTCCTTGACATCGTGGTTCATCCGATGAGATCATCGTGGAACATGTGGGAGCCAACATGGGTATCCAGATCCCGCTGTTGGTTATTGACCGGAGAGTCATCTCGGTCATGTCTGAATGTCTCCCGAACCCGTAGGGTCTACACACTTAAGGTTCGATGACGCTAGGGTTATAAAGGAAGTTTGTATGTGGTTACTGAATGTTGTTCGGAGTCCCGGATGAGATCCCGGACGTCACGAGGAGTTCTGGAATGGTCCGGAGGTAAAGATTTATATATGGGAAGTCCTGTTTTGGTCACTGGAAAGGTTTCGGGTTTTATCTGTAATGTACCGGGACCACCGGGAGGGTCCCGGGGGTCCACCAAGTGGGGCCACCAGCCCCGGAGGGCTTCATGGGCCAAGTGTGGAAGGGGACCAGCCCCAGGTGGGCTGGTGCGCCCTCCCACAAGGCCCAATGCGCAAGGGAAGAGGAGAGGGGGCAAACCCTAGGGCAGATGGGCCCTAAGGCCCATCCTGGTGCGCCTCCCTCTCCCCCTCCCCCTTGGCCGCCTCCCTTAGATGGGATCTAGGCTGGCCGCCACCCCTAGGGGTGGAAACCCTAAAGGGGGCACAGCCCCTCCCCTTCCCCTATATATACTTGGCCTAGGGGCTGCCCAATACACGCGATTTGATCTCTCCCTGTTGGTGCAGCCCTCCCTCTCTTTCTTCTCATATCCCGTGGTGCTTGTCGAAGCCCTGCAGGATTGCCACGCTCCTCCACCACCACCACGCCGTTGTGCTGCTGCTGGATGGAGTCTTCCTCAACCTCTCCCTCTCTCCTTGCTGGATCAAGGCGTGGGAGACGTCACCGGGCTGTACGTGTGTTGCACGCGGAGGTGCCGTCCGTTCGGCACTAGGATCATCGGTGATTTGGATCACGACGAGTACGACTCCATCAACCCCATTCTCTTGAACGCTTCTGCTTAGCGATCTACAAGGGTATGTAGATGCACTCTCCTTCCCCTCGTTGCTAGTCTCTCCATAGATAGATCTTGGTGACACGTAGGAAAATTTTGAATTTCTGCTACATTCCCCAACAGTGGCATCATGAGCTAGGTCTATTGCGTAGATTCTATGCACGAGTAGAACACAAAGTAGTTGTGGGCGTTGATTTTTTTCAATATGCTTACCGTTACTAGTCCAATCTTGATTCGGCGGCATTGTGGGATGAAGCGGCCCGGACCAACCTTACACGTACGCTTACGTGAGACTGGTTCCACCGACTGACATGCACTAGTTGCATAAGGTGGCTGGCGGGTGTGTGTCTCTCCCACTTTAGTCGGATCGGATTCGATGAAAAGGGTCCTTATGAAGGGTAAATAGCAATTGGCATATCACGTTGTGGTCTTTGCGTAGGTAAGAAACGTTCTTGCTAGAAACCCATAGCGGCCACGTAAAACATGCAAACAACAATTAGAGGACGTCTAACTTGTTTTTGCAGGGTATGCTATGTGATGTGATATGGCCAAGAAGAATGTGATGAATGATATGTGATGTATGAGATTGATCATGTTCTTGTAATAGGAATCACGACTTGCATGTTGATGAGTATGACAACCGGCAGGAGCCATAGGAGTTGTCTTAATTTATTTATGACCTGCGTGTCAACATAAATGTCATGTAATTACTTTACTTTATTGCTAACCGTTAGCTGTAGTAGTAGAAGTAATTGTTGGCGAGACAACTTCATGAAGACACGATGATGGAGATCATGATGATGGAGATCATGGTGTCATGCCGGTGAAAGATGATCATAGAGCCCCGAAGATGGAGATCAACAGGAGCAATGTGATATTGGCCATATCATGTCACTATTTGATTGCATGTGATGTTTATCATGTTTATACATCTTATTTGCTTAGAACAACGGTAGTAAATAAGATGATCCCTCTTTAAAATTTCAAGAAAGTTTTCCCCCTAATTGTGCACTGTTGCGACAGTTCGTTGTTTCGAAGCACCACGTGATGATCGGGTGTGATAGATTCTAACGTTCACATACAACGGGTGTAAGACAGATTTACACACGCGAAACACTTGGTTGACTTGACGAGCCTAGCATGTGTACAGACATGGCCTCGGAACACAGAAGACCGAAAGGTCAAGCATGAGTCGTATGGAAGATACGATCAACATGAAGATGTTCACCGACGTTGACTAGTCCATCTCACGTGATGATCGGACACGGCCTAGTTGACTCGGATCATGTAATCACTTAGATGACTAGAGGGATGTCTATCTGAGTGGGAGTTCATAAGATGAACTTAATTATCCTGAACATAGTCAAAAGGTCTTCGCAAATTATGTCGTAGCTCGCGCTTCAGTTCTACTGTTTAGATATGTTCCTAGAGAAAATTTAGTTGAAAGTTGATAGTAGCAACTATGCGGACTAGGTCCGTAAACTGAGGATTGTCCTCATTGCTTCATAGAAGGCTTATGTCCTTAATGCACCGCTCAGTGTGCTGAACCTCGAACGTCGTCTATGGATGTTGCGAACGTCTGACATACACGTTTTGATAACTACGTGATAGTTCAGTTAAACGGTTTAGAGTTGAGGCACCGAAGACGTTTTGAAACGTCGCGAAACATATGAGATGTTTTGAGGGCTGAAATTGAGATTTCAGGCTTGTGCCCACATCAAGAGGTATAAGACCTCCGACGATTTTCTTAGCCTACAAACTATGGGAGAAAAGCTCAATTGTTGAGCTTGTGCTCAGATTGTCTGAGTACAACAATCGCTTGAATCAACTGGGAGTTGATCTTCCAGATGAAATAGTGATAGTTCTCCGAAGTCATTACCACCAAGCTTCTAGAGCTTCGTGATGAACTATAATATATCAGGGACATATATGATGATCCTTGAGATATTCGCGATGTTTGACACCACAAAAGTAGAAATCAAGAAGGAGCATCAATTGTTGATGGCTGGTGAAACCACTAGTTTCAAGAAGGGCAAGGGCAAGAAGGGATACTTCATGAAACGGCAATTCAGCTGGTGCTCTAGTGAAGAAACCCAAGGTTGAATCCAAACCCGAGACTAAGTGCTTCTGTAATAAGGGGAACAGCCACTGGAGCAGAATTACCCTATATACTTGGTAGATGAGAAGGCTTGTAAGGTCGATAGAAGTATATTGGATATACATTGTGTTGACGTGTACTTTACTAGTACTCCTAGTAGCACCAGGGTATTAGATACCGGTTTAGTTGCTAAGTGTTAGTAACTCGAAATAAAAGCTACGGAATAAACGGAGACTAGCTAAAGGTGAGCTGACGATATGTGTTGGAAGTGGTTCCAATGTTGATATGATCAAATATCGTACGCTCCTTCTACCATCGAGATTGGTGTTAAACCTAAATAATTGTTATTTGGTGTTTGCGTTGAGCATAGACATGATTGGATTATGTCTATCGCGATACGGTTATTCTTTTAAGGAGAATAATGGTCACTCTATTTATTTGAATAATACCTTCAATGGTCTTGCACCTAAAATGAATGGTTTATTGAATCTTGATCGTAGTGATACACATGTTCATGCCAAAAGATATAGGATAGTAATGATAGTACCACCTACTTGTGGCACTGCCACTTAAGTCATATCGGTATAAAATGCATGAAGAAGCTCCATGTTGATGGATCTTTGGACTCACTCATTTTTGAAAGGATTGAGACATGTGAACCATGTTTGTTGGTAGATATGCATGAAGAAACTCTATATAGATGGATCGTTTGGACTCACTTGATTTTGAATCACTTGAGACATGCAAAACATACCACATGGGCAAGATGACTGAAAGTCCCGGTTTTAGTAAAATGGAACTAGAAAGCAACTTGTTGGAAGTAATACATTTTGATGTGTGCAGTCCAATGAGTGCTGAGGCATGTAGTGGATATCGTTATGTTCTTACTTCACAGATGATTTGAGTAGATGTTGAGTATATTTACTTGATGAATCACGAGTCTGAATTATTGAAAGGTTCACGTAATTTCAGGGTGAAGTTGAAAGATCGTCGTGACAAGAGGATAAAAGATCTATGATATGATCATGGAGATGAATATCTTAATTACGAGTTTGGCACAGAATTAAGACATTGTGGAAATTGTTTCACAACTAAGACAGCCTGGAACACCATAATGTGATGGTGTGTCCGAACATCATAACTGCACTCTATTGGATATGATGCATACCATGATTTCTCTTATCGAATTACCACGATAGTTTATGGGTTAGGCATTAGAGACAACCACATTCACTTTAAATAGGGCACCACGTAATTCTGATGAGATGACACCGTATGAACTATGGTTTAGAGAAACCTAAGCTGTCATTTCTTAAAAGTTTGGGGCTGCGACGCTTATGTGAAAAGTTTCAGGCTGATAAGCTCGAACCCAAAGCGGATAAATGCATCTTCATAGGACACCCAAAACAGTTGGGTATACCTCCTGTCTTAGATCTGAAAGCAATAAGGGATTGTTTCTAGAATCGGGTCCTTTCTCGAGGAAAAGTTTCTCTCGACAGAATTGAGTGGGAGGATGGTGGAGACTTGATGAGGTTATTGAACCATCTCTTCAACTAGTGTGTGGCCGGGCATAGGAAGTTGTTCCTGTGGCACCTACACCAATTGAAGTGGAAGCTTATGATAGTGATCATGAAACTTCAGATCAAGTCACTACCAAACCTCATAGGATGACAATGATGCGTACTACTTCAGAGTGGTACGTAATCCTGTCTTGGAAGTCATGTTGCTAGACAACAATGAACCTACGAGCTATGGAGAAGCGATGGTGGGCCTGGATTCCAAAATGGCTCGAGGCCATATAACCCGACAGGGGATCCATATTTGAAAAAAGTGTAGACTTTGGAAGAACTACTTGATGGTCATAAGGCTGTTAAGTACATATGGATTTCAAAAGGAAGACGGACAATGATGGTAAATGTCACCATTAAGAAATCTCGACTTGTCGTTAAGATGTTTTCCGACAAATTCAAGGAGTTGACTATGATGAGACTTTCTCACTCATAGCGATGCTAAAATTCTGTTGGAATTATGTTAGCAGTTACTGCATTATTTATGAAATCTTGCAGATATGATGTCAAAACATTGTTTCCTCGACAATTTTCTTGAGGAAAGGTTGTATGTGATACAACTAGAAGGTTTTGTCAATCCTGAAAGATGCTAATAAGTATGCAAAGCTCTAGCAATCCTTCTGAGGACTGGAGCAAGCATCTCGGAGTTGGAATGTATGCTTTGATGATGATCAAAGATTTTGGGTTTATACAAAGTTTATGAGAAACTTGTATTTCCAAAGAAGTGAGTGGGAGCACTATAGAATTTCTGATGAATATATGTTGTTGACATATTGTTGATCAGAAATGATGTAGAATTTCTGGAAAGATGGTTATGTTTCCTAACCATAGACAAAGAGTTGTTATTTGATTAACGGGATCACATCATTAGGAGAATGATGTGATTGACATGACCCATTCCATTAGCTTAGCACCCGGTCGTTTAGTATGTTGCTATTGCTTTCTTCATGACTTATACATGTTCCTATGACTATGAGATTATGCAACTCCCGTTTACCGGAGGAACACTTTGTGTGCTACCAAAGTCACAACGTAACTGGGTGATTAAAGGAGCTCTACAGGTGTCTCCAAAGGTACATATTGGTTTGGCGTATTTTGAGATTAGGATTTGTCACTCCGATTGTCGGAGAGGTATCTCTGGGCCCTCTCGGTAATGCACATCACATAAGCCTTGCAAGCATTGCAACTAATGAGTTAGTTGCGAGATGATGTATTACGGAACGACTAAAGAGACTTACCGGTAACGAGATTGAACTAGGTATTGAGATACCGACGATCGAATCTCGGGCAAGTAACATACCGATGACAAAGGGAACAATGTATCTTGTTATGCGGTCTGACTGATAAAGATCTCCGTAGAATATGTGGGAGCCAATATGAGCATCCAGGTTCCGCTATTGGTTATTGACCGGAGACGTGTCTTGGTCATGTCTACATTGTTCTCGAACCTGTAGGGTCCGCACGCTTAAGGTTTTCAATGATAGTTATATTATGAGTTTATGAGTTTTGATGTACCGAAGGAGTTCGGAGTCCCGGATGAGACCGGGGACATGACGAGGAGTCTCGAAATGGTCGAGACATAAAGATCGATATATTGGACGAATATATTCGGACATCGGAAAGGTTCCGAGTGATTCGGGTATTTTCGGAGGTACCCGGGAGTTACGGGAATACGAGGAAGAAGCAATGGGCCTTAGTGGGAAGGACTAGGAGGTGGCGCGCGCCCCTCCCAAGCCCAGTCCGAATTGGACAAGGGGTTTGGGGCGCAGCCCCTCTCTCCCTTCCTTCCCCTCTTCCCTCCTTTCCCCCTTCTCCTAGTTGGACTAGGAAAGGAGGAAACCTACACCAACTAGGAGTAGGAATCCTACTCCCCAGGCGCGCCCCTCCTAGGGCCGACATCCTCCCCCCTTGCTCCTTTATATACGGGGGCAGGGGGGCACCTCGAAACACACAAGTTGATCCTCGTGATCGTTTTCTTAGCCGTGTGTGGTGCCCTCCTCCACCATAATCCTCGATAATATTGTAGCGGTGCTTAGGCAAAGCCCTGCGACAATAGAACATCAAGATCGTCACCACGCCACCATGCTAACGGAACTCTTCCCCGACACTTTGCTGGATCGGAGTCCGGGGATCGTTATCGAGCTGAACGTGTGCTAGAACTCGGAGGTGCCGTAGTTTCGGTGCTTGATCAGTCGGGCCGTGAAGACGTACGACTACATCAACCGCGTTGTTATAACGCTTCCGCTTCCGGTCTACGAGGGTACGTAGACAACACTCTCCCCTCTCGTTGCTATGCATCACCATGATCTTGCGTGTGCGTAGGAATTTTTTTGAAATTACTACGTTCCCCAACAGTGGCATCTGAGCCTAGGTTTTATGTGTTGATGTTATATGCACGAGTAGAACACAAGTGAGTTGTGGGCAATATAAGTCATACTTCTTACCAGCATGCCATACTTTGGTTCGGCGGTATTGTTGGATCAAGCGGCCCGGACCGTGTAGCGACCCGACCTTAGACGGTCAAGCCTCTATGTATCTGTGCCATCCCTGGATCAGTATGCTGGCACACACAGTACATCAATGTATATATCAAAGTGCAATCACATGTATAAATAACATAAAACTGATATATACCTCATAATACTCAGCGGAAACAATTAAACGGGTGTGGAGTCCCATTAACGCCATCGGCAAGTTGAGTGTAGACTGTAACCCTGTACCGTACTCTTACTCGTCGGAAGAAAAGTATCTGCAACATGAGACGTTGCAGCCGTATAGGTCAGTACATTGAATGTACCGGCAAGATCACAATAAGAGAAAGCAGATGATATAACTATTCTATATGCAATATGGCTTCATGGCTCTGTATCTGAGTTTTGTTTGCGTAAAAGCTAGTTTATTTTCCCTACATCAAAGGAATATCAGGAGTCTGTACTACGGAGTTTTCTGTCATGACATGGTTCCGCCAACCGATGTACCATACCCAAATCATCATAAGTTGCCCACAATTAAATTATCAGTCCGGTGTTGAGAGTTCGAAGATAGATCCAAGTCCAGAGGCTCAAATTGTCTGTAACCAGGGACATGGCTAATCGATTAGGTTTTAACCCTCTGCAGAGGTTTGTACACTTTACCCGCAAGATTCGATCCCTCTTTTTATGTTCCTGCACTTCAGGGTGTTTGAGAACAAGATGACCGAAACATGGTCTTCCAAAGAGTTCCTCTAACCACTGTCCGGTGCTCATCCAATCCTACCGTAGTTCTACATCTGCTAGCACCGTCTCAGCCAGAGTCACAACTAAGGTCAACCAAGCCAGAGCCCATAGTGACTTGCGTTTGCACAGGTAAGCTTCCGGGCATGAAGTATTCTTCCGTCTCTTTGAGTCTGGGTGAAGCTTTCCGCAAGATGTCATGGCGCTTCTCCATGCATCCCGGCCAACCACTGGTTTCTCCAGGGTGCCCGTCAACCGTCCTTCACCCAGTAGTGTGTATTGAATTCTTGTCTCGAGTCTCAAAATCTTGAGGAGTCCTGAAGATGCAGTCCTTGCAGATGCCATCATGAAGTTGTCGCCATTGACGTAGAGTCCTTCATTCTCACACCACTCCCGAGCACTCATGCCAAACCCCGTCTACTACAGAGTAGCATTAAAACTATATACGTCCCGGGCTTGGTAACAGGGAGGTGGGTTCCTACCTCATGCATTCTACTCAACTACAAGAATCAATATCACTACTCGAGAGGTTGTTGCAAGGATGACACTAAATGCAATAAAAATATAGGTATGAAAAACATGGTCAAAGTGAACTTGCCTGGTATTACTTGATGAAGATAACAACGCTCTCGAAAATAGCTTGGTAGAACTATTCGTCACTCCATTGAAAATCTATATAGTCCAACATAGCATTCATATAA
This sequence comes from Triticum monococcum, assembly GCA_034509565.1. Classification (NCBI taxonomy): domain Eukaryota; kingdom Viridiplantae; phylum Streptophyta; class Magnoliopsida; order Poales; family Poaceae; genus Triticum; species Triticum monococcum. Next base: position 195,006,292 of record CM067842.1, on the reverse strand, counting down.
GCAAACATACTAGCAAGCAATTCTAACACTCTTCAAAAAAATGCAAACCAACAAGGGATACCAAATAAAATCCAAGGAAAACTACACGACGAAACTACTAAAGAAAACTCACATAACACAAAATAGTTTTGTCCTAAGTAAAACTTTAACAAAGAAAATACTAAACTAATAATTTTAACAGAAAGTAAGATTTAAATCAACTAAGTTAACATAAAGTATTTTTTCATAAAGTTTTACTAGCAAAAGAAAACACATAAAAAGCTAAATTAAAGCTCTAATTATGCTTAAAAAAATTAGTAAGAAAAAGAAATAAAACATTTTATTTTTCTGCAAATAAAAGTCCACTCTCTATAACTACATAAACAATTCGGAAATAAAATATAAAAGAGGTGAAAATATATTTCAAAATAATTAAAACAACAGAAAACAACGTTAAAACTAACTAGCATAGTGTTGTTTTCGTGAAAAACTAATTTTAATAAAATCTATAAATACCCAAATTAATCATACTACTCGGCAAGGTCAAAACAAAGCAGTGGCAAAAAGAATCGCCTAAAAAATATTAATTCTAACTCATTTTATAGCAGAAATACTAATCTGAATAAAATTCATACAAACAATTTTTTAAAAAAACTAAAACATGGCCGAAACTATTTTCTACAGAAACTTTAGGAAATTTTCAAACTAGAGAAAAAAGAATCAACTAAAAATATTAAATAACCTAAGAGATATAAAATTTTCAAGATTGGAACTTTTTTGTTTTTTTTAAACCGAACGAAAATAACAGAAAAAAACTAACGGGCGCTATTGGGCTTGGGGTGGTGCAATCTGAAGCTATACATCGCTCGGGCTCAACTTAACAGAAACCTACGCGTGCGAAAAACCTAAAGAAAACCGATATGTTCGGTCTAGACTAAACCGTAAGTTAACCGGAGTATACCGATCTAATAAAGAAAAACGATCTACTAAACCGATCTAATCTAACATAACGGTTCGATCTAAGAAAGAAAGAAAAACGAACAGAGAAAGAACGCTTGTGCTTACAGCCACGTACAGACCTTCCATTAGGGAAGAGGATGGCAGCGTGGCGACGGCTCCGGCGTTCGACGGCGGAGGCGGAGATGTCCAGTGGGTTGGGAGCTCCAAGGGGGTCCGATTTCTTCGCGTTGGTGAGTGAGGGAATGTTGGAGTCGAGCGGGGCGTCTCGAGAAGCTCCTGTGAACCGGGAGCTTCGGCGACGGCGGACAAAGTTGAGCACGAGGTTTCGGTGTTCCCTGGGTGGCATGGTTATGTCAAATAGATGCACAATCTCGAGGGGAAGTAGAGTATGGAAGGAGGGATGCTGGAAAGCTCACCAGCGGTCGGATTCGAGCGATGAACTCTGCTTGGCCGACCTAGATTGGAAAAACGAGGGCGTCATCTATAGGTGGTCTTGGGCGTGGGTTTTCAAAGGGAAACGGGAGAGGACAGCCTCGGGTATTTATTGGACATGAGGCTTGGGGAAGGGATCGACCTGGGGTAGGGTTTCCAAGAGGATCAGACGCGGCGGCGGCGGTGGGAGCATGAACGCGTGGATTTCTTTTCTTCGTGGAGAAAAAGAAAGAAAAGGTGGGGCCCATGCGCCAGGTGGGAATTCAATGAGGGGGAGAGGGTTACGTGAGGGAGGGGAGAGCGAACGAGGGGAGAGGGCGTGGGGCGCTCGGTCTCCTTTTTCCTTTTTTTTGCACGCGGGGTGCTGGGGCGGTTGGCCTAGGGGCTCGGCCTTGCTAGCGCTGGCCTCGCCTGGCCTGTGGCTGGGCCTCGCTGGCCTAGCACCCGGCTGAGGCGTTTTTTTGAAATAAAGTCAGAAAATTATACAGAGAGAAAACAAAAATACTTGTGTATAGGACATACATATACATACATATATATATATATATATATATATATCTAAAAACTCAGAAAAATAAATCCTACACCGTGTACATTTTTTTCCAGAGGCAAAAATCCAAACTTAGAGAAAAACATTTTTTTATAAATTCCAAATAAACTCCAATTTGAATTAAAAAACTTTTGGCATTAATTTCTCCTGACTTTTTTTGGAGTGTCATGTTAGCTCCTCTCGTACTTTTAAACAAGTATTTGTCACGGGTATTTGAAATAAATTTCAAATGCCAAGTTGAATCCAAATTCAAATAAAATTCAAATGCCTCTGAAATTTCCGAATGCCACGACACAATCAGTCACACAACAATCAAACAAACAATTCATAAATATTTATTTAATATAACATTCCAAAATTTAGAATTTTGGGATGTTACAAACCTACCACACTTAAAATGAATCTCGTCCTCGAGATTCGAAGAGGTTAGCAAGAAAAGGTTGTGGTTTGGGGGTCTTCTAGCAAATATTTTGGTCGGAAAGGTTAGGGGTGCTACCACGCTTAAAAGCAAGGTTAGGGTTCCAATAAACTCAGGTACTTCCTCTGGAGTGCCGACGATATCTGTCTCTTCACATATCTTACAATAGCTCCTTCATTAATGCTCTTCTGTCATAGGCATAGCGTTTTCCTCAAAATCTTGGATCGCTTCGTCAAAGATGAGGTTCGTCCGAGACTGGATCTTCTTAGCTAATAGGTCTGCGTCCATTCTAGACAACTATCGAAATACTCATGGTGGTCCACCATTAGTGGTTTCTGCAGAAAATGGGCCTTGGCTTCATTCTCACCGTATAATCTACGATGGTCAACAGCTGCCATGTTCATGGGTTTATCATCATACCATTTTAAGGCTTAAGCAAGGCTTCAACGAGCGTCGACACTTTACTATGGGTAAGTCTCTCAGATTTACCATTCCAAATATCAAGAGTGAATGATAAGAGTAAGTCGGTATGGTGATCAATCCATTCCGCACCCAGACCATTACCCTGTATAAGGTTTAGCGAATCTCGTATTTCTAACAGTCGGGCATCCTCACAAGCTTTGCAGAAATTTCTCTTGTCCTCGAACTGGGTTCGGGTAAATCCATTGATTCTGCAAGCTGAACAAAACATCTATCGTTCTTCACAATCTCGGGGTTTACGTAACATCCTATGCAACGTCTGCTGATCAATTCACAGCCTCTTCCAGAATTCTTCCTTCAACAAGATTGTGCTTGTGCCTTTGTCAAATCTTGGGCCTGTGGGTTATGGGTCCACTTCAGCGCTTGCATAGTGTTAACTCATCCATGGAGTCACAGTTGTTCCATATTCCAACATTAAACCTCCTTTAAATCCAATAGTACTTCATTTTGTCATACTCTTGGGGGAACCACCATGATCAAACTTCAACTTACTTCGTCCGGCTCCTTTTTTTATGGACCGTCATGAACAACACTTTTTTTTTCTTCATTGATCATGTGGCTTTACGGAGTACTACCACACTTAAAAATGAAATGCACTAATTCATCCATAAACCATATTATTTTCATATCAAATCTTTTATTTTATCCTTAACCATTTTTCGTAAATCCAAATTCCAAAAAGGTACTTCATTACAAATGCTGCCACCCACATGGTTTGGTATGGTCAGGCATTACTCCCAACTTTATTAGTTTTTTTCATCCTTGAGGATTCTTCAGTCCCACTGGAATTGTGCGACATGCGCCTTGAAATCTTCAATCTTCTGTTTCATTGTGGTGGCCTTGAGCTTCATCTCCATCATCTCTGCATGCACTTCTCTTAGGTATTCCTGAGTATAACAGAGTCTTGCTTCAAGTATATCTCCGATCTGGCGTATGGCTTCCATGGCTGCTTGACGAACAGCGTCGAAGAAAGTTGCTTGTGGTACACGTGAGATGAAAAAGTATTGCCCCATCGTCTTTGGGCAAACTCCTTTCATATGGTGGAGGTGTACCTCCACATACCAAAGTTCCACTCCCTTTTGCATGAAGGGGTAGCCTTTGTAGACTGCATCTCCTTCAAGGTGAATATGCTTCATCATGTCCTTCAGGATTTTCGGGTAATCATGATCACTTGTCAGAGTCATGATCATTTCCAGGCCCTTAATGAAGGACTCATAAAGGGTCGTCATCTGCAGTGGTAAAACAAAAATGGTGCTCAGAATAAGGTACATATCTCCTTGGGTACACATTCATATCATCCAAACAAAACTTCAAACTCAATTTCCAACATCCAGTTTATGCATCACAACTCATTTTCTTCCATGTTCACCCATAATATTAATTTCCAAGATAAGGCATAACAACTCCTTAAAGCCTTTCAGCATATGACATATCAACTTCATTGAGTCATGAATTATTACAATCTCGGAGTAATCTATTACATAACCCAACCGCGCATTCTCATGAAAAAGTGTTTTCCTTACTACCCTTATTACTGATATCAACATCTCTACTACTCAGCTCCAGCTTTCTCATGATTTGAACAATCCCTAGCAAAATGTCCTGCTTCATGGCAACGAAAACAAATAATTTCCGGCATGTATCGAGGCTTCTTGGTGATGGTGCCTGCTCCTTGAGTTCCTTGCTTCCTTTCGAGACAATCATTGGCATAATGCCCGACGTCCTTACATTCAAAACAGGTAATATGACTCTTGTCCCTCTTTGCAGAAATTGGGTTGTTCTGAGGGTGTCTTTATTTTCTCTTCCTGGTTTTCTTCATTCTGATCAAACATTCTATTCCCCATGGATCAAAGTCCACTGTTTCTGTCGGGAAGTATCCCAGATACTGTTTTCTTTCCTTGGTGCAATACTGTGGAAAATGTCCTTCTTCTCCACATGAATAACATGCATTGGAGTAAAATCTGTTGAGGCTTTCTCCATCAGGGTCTTCAACACTTTCCTTAATCACAGGTTCTTTCATAACTTCTCGGAGGGCTTCTGTCATTCCTTCTTCCTGCTTCTGAATAATTTGTTGCACCGTGGTGTAAATGTGACACTGAGCTGGGTAGTGGGTGGTTCCTTCACACAAGAAACAAGTCACCTGACTAGTTGGGCATTCCTCAGCTGGGTGTTTCTCCTCACACTGAGGGCATCCATCCTTGTGTTCCTCCTAGGTGTGTCCTATTTCTTCGCAAATCTTGCAGGCACAAGGTTTATTTCTTGGGATATCATGGTGCTTCCGGATAAGACGAGATCTTGTCAGAGTCTTCTTGAATTCTTCCCAAGTCCTTGCTCCATTCCATCCCTGTATAGCTTGATGCATCCGCCACCATGTTGCAGCACTTCCTTCAAAGTACTGAAGAGCGTACAATACTTCATTCTTCCTTGAAATCAAATTGCTCCCGAAGTGATTCTCCATATTCTGAATCCATAGCTCTGCTTCCGGCTGGGTTTTCGGTCCAGAGAATACCAGTCCAACTTCAGTCATCATCTACTGGGTCCAAGGGTTTTAGGGTGAGATAAGAGAGAGGTGGGGAGGGATACGCACAATACAAACAATAGTTTTGAAAATGGGTTTTATTTGTGGTTGTCGGAAAAACATTAAACAAATGACAGCTCATAAATCATCGCATCTAACGTAAGTATATACCAGGGGTTTGGTCTTCTAAAAGTCAAATAAATCTTTAGAGTCTTCAGATTCTTCGAGTCTCCGGAGTCTTCAACTATTGTAGCTTCAAATCTTCTAATGCATGGTCAAATCCTGTTTACTCCAAAATGGTCATCGGATGTCCGATATCTTGTCCATCTTGGAGCGGCTTTAGTTGATCCTCCGTGTGGTCAAAAGGGAAAGGGGTATATTCTAACTATTTGAAGTAAGAGAGGATATTTGATAAAATCAGAAAAGATGAGTAGTAATGGATTCTTTTGGAAATAAAGTTTTAGATATTTCCTGTCCTAGGGCTTTCCGATTTCTAGGGTCACGTCCTACAATCAACATGTGCTCTGATACCATATCTATAGCGACCCGACCTCACACGGTCAAGCCTCTGTGTATCTGTGCCATCCCTGGATTAGTATGCTAGCACACACAGTACATCAATGTATATATCAAAGTGCAATCACATGTATAAATAACGCAAAACTGATATATACCTCATAATACTCAGCGGAAACAATTAAACGAGTGTGGAGTCCCATTAACGCCATCGGCAAGTTGAGTGTAGACCGTAACCCTATACCGTACTCTTACTCGTCGGAAGAAAAGTATCTGCAACATGAGACGTTGCAGCCGTATAGGTCAGTACATTGAATGTACCGGCAAGATCACAATAAGATAAAGCAGATGATATAACTATTCTATATGCAATATGGCTTTATGGCTCTGTATCTGAGTTTTGTTTGCGTAAAAGCTAGTTTTATTTTCCCTACATCAAAGGAATATCAGGAGTCTGTACTACGGAGTTTTCTGTCATGACATGGTTCCGCCAACCGATGTCCCATACCCAAATCATCATAAGTTGCCCACAATTAAATTATCAGTCCGGTGTTGAGAGTTCCGAGATAGATCCAAGTCCAGAGACTCAAATTGTCCGTAACCGGGGACACGGCTAATCGGTTAGGTTTTAACCCTCTGCAGAGGTTTGTACACTTTACCCGCAAGATTCTATCCCTCTTTTTATGTTCCCGCACTTCAGGGTGTTTGAGAACAAGATGACCGAAACATGGTCTTCCGAAGAGTTCCTCTGACCACTGTCCGGTGCTCATCCAATCCTACCGTAGTTCTACATCTGCTAGCACCGTCCCAGCCAGAGTCACAACTAAGGTCAACCAAGCCAGAGCCCATAGTGACTTGCGGTTGCACAGGTAAGCTTCCAGGCATGAAGTATTCTTCTATCTCTTTGAGTCTGGGTGAAGCTTTCCACAAGATGTCATGGCGCTTCTCCATGCATCCCGGCCAACCACTGGTTTCTCCACGGTGCCCGTCAACCGTCCTTCACCCAGTAGTGTGTATTGAATTCTTGTCTCGAGTCTTGAAATCTTGAGGAGTCCTGGAGATGCAGTCCTTGCAGATGCCATCATGAAGTTGTCGCCATTGACGTAGAGTCCTTCATTCTCACACCACTCCCGAGCACTCATGCCAAACCCCGTCTACTATAGAGTAGCATTAAAACTATATACGTCCCGGGCTTGGTAACAGGGAGGTGGGTTCCTACCTCATGCATTCTACTCAACTACAAGAATCAATATCACTACTCGAGAGGTTGTTGCAAGGATGACACTAAATGCAATAAAAATATAGGTATGAAAAACATGGTCAAAGTGAACTTGCCTGGTATTACTTGATAAAGATAACAACGCTCTCGAAAATAGCTTGGTAGAACTATTCGTCACTCTGTTGAAAATCTATATAGTCCAACATAGCATTCATATAAGCAAACATACTAGCAAGCAATTCTAACACTCTTCAAAAAAATGCAAACCAACAAGGGATACCAAATAAAATCCAAGGAAAACTACACGACGAAACTACTAAAGAAAACTCACATAACACAAAATAGTTTTGTCCTAAGTAAAACTTTAACAAAGAAAATACTAAACTAATAATTTTAACAGAAAGTAAGATTTAAATCAACTAAGTTAACAGAAAGTATTTTTTCATAAAGTTTTACTAGCAAAAGAAAACACATAAAAAGCTAAATTAAAGCTCTAATTATGCTTAAAACAAAATTAGTAAGAAAAAGAAATAAAACATTTTATTTTTCTGTAAATAAAAGTCCACTCTCTATAACTACATAAACAATTCGGAAATAAAATATAAAAGAGGTGAAAATATATTTCAAAATAATTAAAACAACAGAAAACAACATTAAAAATAACTAGCGCAGTGTTGTTTTCGTGAAAAACTAATTTATTTTATAGCAGAAATACCCAAATTAATCATACTACGGCAAGGTCAAAACACAGCAGTGGCAACAAGAATCGCCTAAAAAATATTAATTCTAACTCATTTTATAGCAGAAATACTAATCTGAATAAAACTCATACAAACAATTTTTTAAAAAAACTAAAACATGGCCGAAACTATTTTATACAGAAACTTTAGGAAATTTGCAAACTAGAGAAAAAAGAATCAACTAAAAATATTAAATAACCTAAGAGATATAAAATTTTCAGGATTGGAACTTTTTTGTTTTTTTAAACCGAACGAAAATAACAGAAAAAAAACTAACGGGCGCTATTGGGCTTGGGGTGGTGCGATCTGAAGCTATACAATGCTCGGGCTCAACTTAACAGAAACCTGCGCGTGCAAAAAACCTAAAGAAAACTGATCTGTTCGGTCTAGACTAAACCGTAAGTTAACCGGAGTATACCGATCTAATAAAGAAAAACGATATACTAAACCGATCTAATCTAACATAACGGTTCGATCTAAGAAAGAAAGAAAAACGAACAGAGAAAGAACGCTTGTGCTTACAGCCACGTACAGACCTTCCGTTAGGGAAGAGGATGGCAGCATGGCGACGGCTCCGGCGTTCGACGGCGGAGGCGGAGATGTCCAGTGGGTTGGGAGCTCCAAGGGGGTCCGATTTCTTCGCGTTGGTGAGGTGAGGGGATGTCGGAGTCGAGCGGGTTGTCTTGAGAAGCTCCTGTGAACCGGGAGCTCCGGCACGGCGGACAACGTTGAGCACGAGGTTTTGGTGTTCCCTGGGCGGCGTGGTTATGTCAAATAGATGCACAATCTCGAGGGGAAGTAGAGTATGGAAGGAGGGATGCTGGAAAGCTCACCAGCGGTCGAAGTCGAGCGATGAACTCTGCTTGGCCGACCTAGATTGGAACAACGAGGGCGCCGTCCACAGGTGGTCTTGGGCGTGGGTTTTCAAAGGGAAACGGGATTGGACAGCCTCGGGTATTTATAGGACATGAGGCTTGGGGAAGGGATCGACTCAGGGTAGGGTTTTCAAGAGGATCGGACGCGGCGGCGGCGGCGGGAGCGTGAACGCGTGGAGTCCTTTTCTTCGTGGAGAAAAAGAAACAAAAGGTGGGGCCCATGCGCCAGGTGGGGAGTCAACGAGGGGGAGAGGGTTACGTGAGGGAGGGGAGAGCGAACGAGGGGAGAGGGCGTGGGGCGCTCGGTCTCCTTTTTCCTTTTTTTGCACGCGGGGTGCTGGGGCGGTTGGCCTGGGGGCTCGGCCTTGCTAGCGTTGGCCTCGCCTGGCCTGTGGCTGGGCCTCGCTGGCCTGGCGCCCGGCTGAGGCATTTTTTTGAAATAATGTCAGAAAAAAATATACAGAGAGAAAACAAAAATACTTGTGTATAGGACATATATATATATATATATATATATATATATCTAAAAACTCAGAAAAATAAATCCTACACCGTGTACATTTTTTCCAGAGGCAAAAAATAGAAACTTAGAAAAAAAACATTTTTTTTATAAATTCCAAATAAACTCCAATTTGAATTCAAAAACTTTTGGCATTAATTTCTCTTGACTTTTTTTGGAGTGTCATGTTAGCTCCTCTCGTACTTTTAAACAAGTATTTGTCAGGGGTATTTGAAATAAATTTCGAATGCCAAGTTGAATCCAAATTTAAATAAAATTCAAATGCCTCTGAAATTTCCAAATGCCATGACACAATCAGTCACACAACAATCAAAGAAACAATTCATAAATATTTATTTCATATAACATTTCAAAATTTAGAATTTTGGGATGTTACAGACCGACATTACGTGTACGCTTACGCGAGACTGGTTCTACCGACGTGCTTTGCACACAGGTGGCTGGCGGGTGTCAATTTCTCCAACTTTAGTTGAACCGAGTGTGGCTACGCCCGGTCCTTGCAAAGGTTAAAACAGCACCAACTTGACAAACTATCATTGTGGTTTTGATGCGTAGGTAAGATTGGTTCTTGCTAAGCCCGTAGAAGCCACGTAAAACTTGCAACAACAAAGTAGAGGACGTCTAACTTGTTTTTGCAGGGCATGTTGTGATGTGATATGGTCAAGACGTGATAAGATATAAGTTATTGTATGAGATGATCATGTTTTGTTGAAGTTATCGGCAAATGGCAAAATCCTAATGGTTGTCTCTCTATTGCATAAGATGCAAGCACCAAATAATTGCTTTACTTTATCGCTATGCGATAGCAATAGTTGCAAGAGCAATTGTTGGCGAGATGACCATGTGACGACACATTGATATAGATCAAGATGATGGAGATCATGGTGTCATGCCGATGACGATAGAGATCATGACAGTACTTTGGAGAAGTAGATCAAAGGCACAAGATGATCATGGCCATATCATGTCACATATTTTGATTGCATATGATGTTTATCTTTTATACATCTTATCTTGCTTTGATTGACGGTAGCATTTTAAAGATGATCTCTTGCTAATTATCAAGAAGTGTTCTCCTTGAGTATGCACCGTTGCGAAAGTTCTTCGTGCTGAGACACCACGTGATGATCGGGTGTGATAGGCTCTACGTTTAAATACAACGGGTGCAAAACAGTTGCACACGCGGAATACTCAGGTTATACTTGATGAGCCAAGCATATACAGATATGGCCTCAGAACACGGAGACCGAAAGGTCGAGCGTGAATCATATAGTAGGTATGATCAACATAGTGATGTTCACCATTGAAAACTACTCCATCTCACGTGATGATCGGACATGGTTTAGTTGATTTGGATCACGTGATCACTTAGATGACTAGAGAGATGTCTGTCTAAGTGGGAGTTCTTAAGTAATATGATTAATTGAACTTAAATTTATCATGAACTTAGTCCTGGTAGTATTTTGCAAATCATGTTGTAGATCAATAGCTCGCATTGTTGCTTCCCTCTATTTATTTTGATATGTTCCTAGAGAAAATTATGTTGAAAGATGTTAGTAGCAATGATGCGGATTGGATCCGTGATCTGAGGTTTATCCTCATTTGCTGCACAGAAGAATTATGTCCTTGATGCACCGCTAGGTGACAGACCTATTGCAGGAGCAGATGCAGACGTTATGAACGTTTGGCTAGCTAAATATGATGACTACTTGATAGTTTAGTGCACCATGCTTAAACGGCTTAGAATCGGGACTTCAAAGACGTTTTGAACGTCATGGACCATATGAGATGTTCCAGGAGTTGAAGTTAATATTTCAAGCAAATACCCGAGTTGAGAGATGTGAAGTCTCCAACAAGTTCTATAGCTAAAAGATGGAGGAGAATCGCTCAACTAGTGAGCATGTGCTCAGATTGTCTGGGTACTACAATCGCTTGAATCAAGTGGGAGTTAATCTTCCAGATAAAATAGTGATTGACAGAATTCTCTAGTCACCATCACCAAGTTAGTAGAATTTCGGGATGAACTATGATATGCAAGGGATAACGGAAACGATTCCCAAGCTCTTCGTAATGCTGAAATTGATGAAGGTAGAAATCGAGAAAAACATCAAGTGTTGATGGTAGACAAGACCAGTAGTTTCAAGAAAAGGGCAGAGGGAAGAAGGGGAACTTCAAGAAGAACAGCAAGCAAGTTGCTGCTCAAGTGAAGAAGCCCAAGTCTAGTCCTAAGCCTGAAACTAAGTGCTTCTACTGCAAAGGGACTGGTCACTGGAAGCGGAACTACCCCAAGTGATTGGTGGATAAGAAGGATGGAAAAGTGAACATAAGTATATTTGATAGACATGTTATTGATGTGTACTTTACTAGTGTTTATAGCAACCCCTCGGTATTTGATACTAGTTCAGTTGCTAAGATTAGTAACTCGAAACGGGAGTTGTAGAATAAACAGAGACTAGTTAAGGGTGAAGTGACGATGTGTGTTGGAAGTGGTTCCAAGATTGATATGATCATCATCGCACACTCCATATACTTTCGGGATTAATGTTGAACCCAAATAAGTGTTATTTGGTGTTTGCGTTGAGCATGAATATGATTTGATCATGTTTATTGTAATATGGTTATTCATTTAAGTAAGAGAATAAATTGTTGTTCTGTTTACATGAATAAAACCTTATATGGTTACACACCCAATGAAAATGGTTCATTGTATCTCGATCGTAGTGATACACATATTCATAATATTGAAAACAAAAGATGCGAAGTTAATAATGATAGTGCAACTTATTTGTGGCACTGCCGTTTAGGTCATACTGGTGTAAAGCGCATGAAGAAACTCCATGCTGATGGGATTTTGGAATCACTTGATTATGAATCACTTGGTGCTTGCGAACCATGCCTTATGGGAAAGATGACTAAAGACTCCGTTCTCCAGAACAATGGAGCGAGCAACTCACTTATTGGAAATAATACATACTGATGTATGCGATCCGATGAGTGTTGAAGCTCATGGCGGGTATTGTTATTTTTTGACCTTCACATAAGATTTGAGCAGATATGGGTATATCTACTTGATGAAACATAAGTCTGAAACATTTGAAAAGTTCAAAGAATTTCAGAGTGAAGTGGAAAATCATCGTAACAAGAAAAATATGGTTTCTACGATCTGATCGCAGAGACAAATATTTGAGTTACGAGTTTGGTCTTCAATTAAAACTATGTGGAATAGTTTCACAAATTCGTGCCACCTGGAACACCACAGCATAATGGTGTGTCCGAACGTCATAATCATACTTTATTGGATATAGTGCAATCTATGATGTTTCTTACAGATTTACCAACATCGTTTTGGGGTTATGCATTAAAGATAGTTGCATTCACGTCTAAAAGGGCACCATCTAAGTCACCATCTAAGTCCGTTGAGACGACACAATCTAAACTATGGTTTGGCAAGAAACCAAAGTTGTCATTTCTTAAAGTTTGGGATTGTGATGCTTATATGAAAAAGTTTCATCCTGATAAGCTCAAACCCAAATCGGAGAAATATGTCTTCATAGGATACCCAAAGGAGACTGTTGGGTACACCTTCTATCACAGATCCGAAGGCAAGACATTCGTTGCTAAGAATGGATCCTTTCTAGGGAAGGAGTTTCTCTTGAAAGAAGTGAGTGGGAGGAAAGTAGAACTTGATAAGGTAATTGTACCTTCTCCCTTATTGGAAAGTAGTTCATCATAGAAATATGTTCCTATGACTACTACACCAATTAGTGAGGAAGCTAATGATGATGATCATGTAAACTCAGATCAAGTTACTACCGAATCTCGTAGGTTAACCAGAGTGAGATCCGCACCAGAGTGGTACGGTAATCTTGTTCTGGAGGTCATTCTACTTGACCATGACGAACCTACGAACTATGAGGAAGCGATGATGAGCCCAGATTCCGCAAAATGGCTTGAGGCCATGAAATCTGAGATAGGATCCATGTATGAGAACAAAGTATGGACTTTGGTTGACTTGCCCGATGTTCGGCAAGCCATTGAGATTAAATGGATCTTCAAGAGGAAGACAGACGCTGATAGTAGTGTTACTATCTACAAAGCTATAATTGTCGCAAAAGGTTTTCGACAAGTTCAAGGTGTTGACTACGATGAGAGTTTCTCACTCGTATCTATGCTTAAGTCTGTCTGAATCATGTTAGAAATTGCCGCATTTTATGAAATCTGGCAAATGGATAAACAAAACTGCATTCCTTAATAGGATTTATTGTATATGATGCAACCAGAAGGTTTTGTCAATCCTAAAGGTACTAACAAAATGTGCAAGCTCCAGCGATCCATCTATGGATTGGTGCAAGCATCTTGGAGTTGGAATATGCGCTTTGATGAGATGATCAAAGCATATAGTTTTATACAGACTTGTGGTGAAGCCTGTATTTATAAGAAAGTGAGTGGGAGCACTACAACATTTCTGATAAGTATATGTGAATGACATATTGTTGATCGGAGATAATGTAGAATTATTCTGCAAAGCATAAAGGAGAATTTGAAAGGAGTTTTTCAAAGAAAGACCTCGGTGAAGCTGCTTATATATTGAGCATCAAGATCTATAGAGATAGATCAAGACGGTTGATAAGTTTTTCAATGAGTACATACCTTGACAAGATTTTGAAGTAGTTCAAAATGGAACAGTCAAAGAAAGAGTTCTTGCCTGTGTTACAAGGTGTGAAGTTGAGTAAGACTCAAAACCCGACCACGGCAGAAGATAGAGAGAGAATGAAAATCATTCCATATGCCTTAGCCATAGGTTCTATAAAGTATGCCATGCTGTGTACCAGATCTATTGTATACCCTACACTGTGTTAAGCAAGGGAGTACAATAGTGATCTAAGAGTAGATCACTGGACATCGGTCAAAATTATCCTTAGTGGAATAAGGAAATATTTCTCAATTATGGAGGTGACAAAAGGTTCGTCGTAAAAAGTTACGTCGATGCAAGTTTTGACACAAATCTGGATGACTCTAAGTCTCGATCTAGATACATATTGAAAGTGGGAGCAATTAGCTAGAGTAGCTCCGTGCAGAGCATTGTAGACATAGAATTCGCAAAATACTTACGGATATGTATGTGACAGACCCGTTGACTAAAATTATCTCACAAGCAAAACATGATCACACCTTGGTACTCTTCGGGTGTTAATCACATAAACGATGTGAACTAGATTACTGACTCTAGTAAACCCTTTGGGTATAGGTCACATGACGATGTGAACTATGGGTGTTAATCACATGGTGATGTGAACTATTAGTGTTGAATCACATGGCGATGTGAACTAGATTATTGACTCTAGTGCAAGTGGGAGACTGAAGGAAATATGCCCTAGAGGCAATAATAAAGTTATTATTTATTTCCTTATTTCATGATAAATGTTTATTATTCATGCTAGAATTGTATTAACTGGAAACATAATACATGTGTGAATACATAGACAAACAGAGTGTCACTAGTATGCCTCTACTTGACTAGCTCGTTAATCAAAGATGGTTATGTTTCCTAACCATAGACAAAGAGTTGTTATTTGATTAACGAGATCACATCATTAGGAGAATGATGTGATTGACATGACCCATTCCATTAGCTTAGCACCCGATCGTTTAGTATGTTGCTATTGCTTTCTTCATGACTTATACATGTTCCTATGACTATGAGATTATGAAACTCCGCCGGAGGAACACTTTGTGTGCTACCAAACGTCACAACGTAACCGGGTGATTATAAAGGAGCTCTACAGGTGTCTCCAAAGGTACATAATGGGTTGGCGTATTTCGAGATTAGGATTTGTCACTCCGATTTTCGGAGAGGTATCTCTGGGCCCTCTCGGTAATGCACATCACATAAGCCTTGCAAGCATTGCAACTAATGAGTTAGTTGCGAGATGATGTATTACGGAACAAGTAAAGAGACTTACCGGTAACGAGATTGAACTAGGTATTGAGATACCGACGATCGAATCTCGGGCAAGTAACATACTGATGACAAAGGGAACAACGTATGTTGTTATGCGGTCTGACCGATAAAGATCTTCGTAGAATATGTGGGAGCCAATATGAGCATCCAGGTTCCGCTATTGGTTATTAACCGGAGACGTGTCTCGGTCATGTCTACATTGTTCTCGAACCCGTAGGGTCCGCACGCTTAAGGTTTTCGATGACAGTTATATTATGAGTTTATGAGTTTTGCTGACCGAAGGAGTTCGGAGTCCCGTATGAGATCAGGGACATGACGAGGAGTCTCGAAATGGTCGAGACGTAAAGATCGATATATTGGACGACTATATTCGGACATCGAAAATGTTCCGAGTGATTCGGGTATTTTCGGAGGTACCCGGGAGTTACGGGAATATGAGGAAGAAGCAATGGGCCTTAGTGGGAAGGACCAGGAGGTGGCGCGCGCCCCTCCCAAGCCCAGTCCGAATTGGACAAGGGGTTTGGGGCGCAACCCCTTTCTCCCTGCCTTCCCCTCTTCCCCCCTTTCCCCCTTCTCCTAGTTGGACTAGGAAAGGAGGAAACCTACTCCAACTAGGAGTAGGAATCCTACTCCCCTAGCGCGCCCCTCCTACGGCCGGCCTCCTCCCCCCTTGCTCCTTTATATACGGGGGCAGGGGGGCACCTCGAAACACACAAGTTGATCCTCGTGATCGTTTTCTTAGCCGTGTGCGGTGCCCCCCTCTACCATAATCCTCGATAATATTGTAGCGGTGCTCATGCGAAGCCCTGCGACAATAGAACATCAAGATCGTCACCACGCCATCGTGCTAACGGAACTCTTCCCCGACACTTTGCTGGATCGGAGTCCGGGGATCATCATCGAGCTGAATGTGTGCTAGAACTCGGAGGTGCCGTAGTTTCGGTGCTTGATCGGTCGGGCCGTGAAGACGTACGACTACATCAACCGCGTTGTTATAACGCTTCCACTTCCGGTCTACGAGGGTACGTAGACAACACTCTCCCCTCTCGTTGCTATGCATCACCATGATCTTGCGTGTGCGTAGGATTTTTTTGAAATTACTACGTTCCCCAACAGTTGCTTCCTTGACCTCCACCCCAAGTCTCCTGGATTGCGTTTGTTCCAGAAAAGATCATCGCGAAGGTTTCAATCCATTTGATATTCCTTTTCTGCGAAACACTGAAATAGGCAAAAACTGCAATTTCCACTGGGCCTTCGGTTAATAGGTTAGTCCCAAAAATAATATAAAAGTGCATATTAAATCCCATTAAACATCCAAAACAGATAATATAATAGCATGGAACAATCAAAAATTATAGATACGTTGGAGACGTATCAAGCATCCCCAAGCTTAATTCATGCTTGCCCTCGAGTAGGTAAATGATAAAAACAGAATTTTTGATGTGTAATGCTAGCTAACATAATTTTCAATGTAATTCTCTTTATTGCAGCATGAATATTTAAATCCAAAATATTCTAGACATAAGTTTAATATGGACATAAAAAATAATAATACTTCAAGCATGCTAACCAAGCAATTATGTCTTATCAAAATAACATAGCCAAAGAAAGCTTATCCCTACAAAATCATATAGTTTGGCCATGCTTCATTTTCGTCACACAAAATGCTCCCATAATGCACAACCCCAATGACAAGCCAAACAATTGTTTCATACTTAGCCTTTTCAAACTCTTTCAACTTTCACGCAATATATGAGCGCGAGCCATGGACATAGCACTATGGGTGGGATAAAACATGATGATGGAGGTTGTGTGAGAAGACAAAAGGGAGAAAGTCTCACATTGACGCGGCTAATCAACGGGCTATGGAGATTCCCATCAATTGATGTCAATGCAAGGAGTAGGGATTGCCATGCAACGGATGCACTAGAGCTATAAATATATGAAAGCTCAACAAAAGAAACTAAGTGGGTGTGCATCCAACTTGCTTGCTCACGAAGACCTAGGGCATTTTGAGGAAGCCCATCATTGGAATATACAAGACAAGTTCTATAATGAAAAATTCCCACTAGTATATGAAAGTGACAAAATAGGAGACTCTCTATCATGAAGATCATGGTGCTACTTTCAAGCACAAGTGTGGAAAAAGGATAGTAACATTGCCCCTTCTCTCTTTTCTCTCGTTTTTTTCTTTGGGCCTTTTTTCTCCTTTTTATGGCCTCTCTTGTTTTTCCGTCCGAAATCTCATCCCGACTTGTGGGGGAATCATAGTCTCCATCATCCTTTCCTCACATGGGACAATGCTCTAATAATGAAAATCATCACACTTTTATTTACTTACAACTCAAAAATTACAACTCGATACTTAGAACAAAATATGACTCTATGTGAATGCCTCTGGCGGTGTACCGGGATATGCAATGAATCAAGATTGACATGTATGAAATAAATATGAAGGTGGCTTTGCCACAAATACGATGTCAACTACATGATCATGCAAAGCAATATGACAATGATGGAGCATGTCATAATAAATGGGGCGGTGGAAAGTTGCATGTCAATATATCTCGGAATGGCTATGGAAATGCCATAATAGGTAGGTATGGTGGCGGTTTTGAGGAAGATATAAGGAGGCTTATGTGTGATAGAGCGTGTCATATCACAGGGTTTGGATGCACCGACAAAGTTTGCACCAACTCCCAAGGTGAGAAAGGGCAATGGACGGTACTGAAGAGACTAGCAATGATGGAAGGGTGAGAGTGCGTATAATCCATGGACTCAACATTAGTCATAAAGAACTCACATACTTATTGCAAAAATCTACAATTCATCAAAACCAAGCACTATGCTCCTGCTCCTAGGGGGATAGGTTGGTAGGAAAAGACCATCGCTCGTCCCCGACCGCCACTCATAAGGAAAGCAATCAAAGAATACCCCATGCTTCAAATTTGTCACACAACGTTTACCATACGTGCATGCTACAGGACTTGCCAACTTCAACACAAGTATTTCTCAATTCCACAATTACTCAACTAGCACAACTATAATATTACCACCTTTATATCTCAAAACAACTATCAAGAATCAAACTTCTCATAGTATTTAATGCACTATATATGAAAGTTTTACTATACCCATCTTGGATGCCTATCATATTAGGACTAATTTTATAGCCAAAGAAAATTACCATGATCTTCTAAAATACTCTAAAAATAATATAAGTGAATCATGAGAGATCAATAATTTCTATAAAACAAAACCACCACCGTGCTCTAAAAGGATATAAGTGAAGCACTAGAGCAAAATTATCTAGCTCAAAAGATATAAGTGAAGCATATAGATTATTCTAATAAATTCCAATTCATGTGTGTCTCTCGAAAAGGTGTGTACAGCAAGGATGATTGTGGTAAACTAAAAAGCAAAGACTCAAATCATACAAGACGCTCCAAGCAAAACACATATCATGTGGTGAATAAAAATATAGCCTCAAGTAAAGTTACCGATAGATGAAGACGAAAGAGGGGATGCCTTCCGGGGCATCCCCAAGCTTAGGATTTTGGTTGTCCTTGGATTTTAATTTGGGGTGCCTTGGGCATCCCCAAGCTTGGGCTCTTGCCACTCCTTGTTCCAAAATCCATCAAATCTTTACCCAAAAACTTGAAAACTTCACAACACAAAACTCAATAGAAAATATCATGAGCTCCATTAGTATAAGAAAACAAATCACCACCTTAAGGTACTGTAATAAACTCATTCTTTGTTTATATTGGTGTTAAACCTATTGTATTCCAACTTCTCTATGGTTCATACCCCGATACTAGACATAGATTCATCAAAATAAGCAAACAACACACGAAAAGCAGAATCTGTCAAAAACAGAACAGTCTGTAGTAATCTGTAGGTTTAGAATACTCCTGTAACTCCAAAAATCCTGAGAAATTAGGAAGTCATAAATAATTTGTATATTGATCTACTGAAGTTGGAATCAGTATTTTATCGCTCTCTTGTAAAATATGAAAATTATTATCGTGAGTGCATACTTTCTGTTTTTTTCAGCAAGATCAAATAACAATCATCCAAGAAGATCCTAAAGGCTTTACTTGGCACAAACACTAATTAAAACATAAAAAACACAATCATAACAAAGTATAGATGATCTATTTATTACTAAATAGGAACAAAAATCAAGGAACAAAAATAAAATTGGGTTGCCTCCCAACAAGCGCTATCGTTTAACGCCCCTAGCTAGGCATCTATAATTTTAATGATGCTCACAAGAAAGATAGCAATTGAAACTCGAAGAGTGCATCATAAAACACATGAAAAACACATCTAAATCTAACATACTTCCTATGCATAGGCATTTTATAAGCAAACAAATTATCATAGCAAGCAAAAACTAGCATATGCAAGAAAGTGGAAAGAAACAATTGCAATCTCCACATAACAAGAGGTGATTTTGTAACATGAAAATTTCTACAACCATATTTTCCTCTCTCATAATAATTACATGTGGGATCATAAGAAAATTCAACAAAATAGCTATCAAATAAAATATTTTCAACACAATCCACATGCATGCGAAGTTGACACTCTTCCAAAATAGTGGGATTAAAATTAACTAAAGTCATGACCTCTCCAAACCAACTTTTCTCAAAAAATTCATAAGATTGAACATTCTCCAAATATGTGGGATCTAAAGTTGACACTCTTCCAAACCCACTTTCAATAATATTGCAAACACTATCATCAATTTCATATTCATCATGGGGTTTAAATAAATTTTCAAGATCATAAGAAGAGTCACCCCAATCATGATCATTGCAACAAGTAGAGGACATAGCAAACCTAGCATCCCCAAGCTTAGGGTTTTGCATATTATTAGCACAATTTACATCAATAGAATTTATAATAAAATCATTGCAATCATGCTTTTTATTCAAATATCTATCGTGAATCGCTTCATAAAGTAATTCATCACACTTTTTAGATTCACGAATTTCAAGCAAAACCTCATAAAGATAGTCTAGTGCACTCAACTCACTAGCAATAGGTTCATCATAATTGGATCTCTTAAAAAGATTGGCAAGTGGATGAGGATCCATAAAAATAGATATTTAGCAAGTGAATATGCAAGCAAATAGAAGACACATGGTAACACAAGATCGAACGGAAGAAGGGCAAATAAAACGGCAAAGGTGAAGTGGGGGAGAGGAAAACGAGAGGCAAATGGCAAATAATGTAATGCGAGGGAGAAGAGTTTGTGATGGGTACTTGGTATGTCTTGACTTGAGCGTAGATCTCCCCGACAACGGCGCCAGAAATCCTTCTTGCTACCTCTTGAGCATGCGTTGGTTTTCCCTTGAAGAGGAAAGGGTGATGCAACAAAGTAGCGTAAGTATTTTCCTCAGTTTTTAAGAACCAACGTATCATTCCAGTAGGATACTACATGCAAGTCGCCTAGTACGTGCACAAACAAACAATAACCTCGCAACCAACGCGATAAAGGGGTTGTCAATCCCTTCACGGTCACTTATGAAAGTGAGATCTGATAGAGATAATAAGATAAATATTTTTGGTATTTTTGTATTGATTGGAAAGCAAAGATTGCAAAATAAATAGTAAACTAGAATTGTAGATCGGAAACTTATATGATGTAAAGTAGACTCGGGGGCCATAGGTTTCTCTAGTGGCTTCTCTCAAGATAGCATATATTACGATGGGTGAACAAATTACTGCCGAGCAATTGATAGAAAAGCGCATAGTTATGAGAATATCTAGGCATGATCATAAATATAGGCATCACGTCTGTGTCAAGTAGACCAAAACGATTCTGCATCTACTACTATTGCTCCACACATCGACCGCTATCCAGCATGCATCTAGAGTATTAAGTTCATAAGAACAGACTAACACATTAGGCAAGATGACATGATGTAGAGGGATAAACTGAAGAAATATGATATAAACCCCATATTTTTATCCTCGATGGAAACAATACAATACGTTCCTTGCCGCCCCTGCTGTCACTGGGAAAGGACACCGCAAGATTGAACCCAAAGCTAAGCACTTCTCACATTGCAAGAAAGATCAATCTAGTAGGCCAAACCAATCTGATAATTCGAAGAGACTTGCAAAGATATCAAATCATGCATATAAGAATTCAGCGAAGAATCAAATATTGTTCATAGATAATCTTAATCATAAACCCACAATTCATCAGATCTCGACAAACACACCACAAAAAGAATTACATCGAATAGATCTCCAAGAACATCGAGGAGAACTTTGTATTGAGATCCAAAGAGAGAGAAGAAACCATCTAGCTAATAACCATGGACCCGAAGGTCTGTGGTAAACTACTCACACATCATCGGAGAGGCTATGGTGTTGATGTAGAAGCCCTCCGTGATCGAATCCCCCTCCGACAGATCGCCGGAAAAGGTCCCCAGATGTGATCTCACGAGTACAGAAGGATGCGGCGGTGGAAAAGTGATTTCGGGGCTCCCCTGGATGTTTTCAGGGTATAAGAGTATATATAGGTGAAAGAAGTAGGTCAGTGGAGCCATGGGGGGCCCACGAGGGTGGGGGGCACGCCTACCCCCTGGGCGCGCCGCCCTACCTCGTGGCTGCGTCGTTGCTTCCTTGACCAGCACTCCAAGTCTCTTGGATTGCGTTTGTTCCAAAAAAGATCCTTGTGAAGGTTTCATTCCGTTTGGATTCTGTTTGATATTCCTTTTCTACGAAACACTAAAATAGGTAAAAAATAGCAATTTTCACTCGGCCTTCGGTTAATAGGTTAGTCCCAAAAATAATATAAAAGTGCAAAGCCCATTAAACATCCAAAATAGATAATATAATAGCATGGAACAATAAAAAATTATGGATACGTTGGAGACGTATCAGGTGTACCAAACAGTCTCCTTTGGGTATCCTATGAAGACACATTTCTCCGATTTGGGTTTGAGCTTATCAGGTTGAAGAATTTTCACATAAGGATCGCAGCCCCAAAGTTTAAGAAACGACAACTTGGGTTTCTTGCCAAACCATAGTTCATATGGTGTCGTCTCAACGGATTTAGATGGTGTCCTATTTAACGTGAATGCAGCCGTCTCTAAAGCATAACCCCAAAATGATAGTGGTAAATCAGTAAGAGACATCATAGATCACACCATATCCAATAAAGTGCGGTTACGACGGGCGGACAGACCATTACGCTGTGGTGTTCCAGGTGGAGCAAGCTGCGAAACTATTCCGCATTGTTTCAAATGAAGACCAAACTCATAACTCAAATATTCACCTCCACGATCACATCGTAGAAATTTTATTTTCTTGTTACGAAGATTTTCCACTTCACTCTGAAATTCTTTGAACATTTCAAATGTTTCAGACTTATGTTTCATCAAGTAGATATACCCATATCTGCTCAAATCATCTGTGAAGGTCAGAAAATAACGATACCCGCCGAGAGCCTCAACACTCATCGGACCGCATACATCGGTATGTATTATTTCCAGTAAGTCAGTTACTCGCTCCATTGTTTCGGAGAATAGAGTGTTAGTCATCTTGCCCATGAGCCATGGTTCGCAAGCATCAAGTTATTCCAAAAGTCCATCAGCATGGAGTTTCTTCATGCACTTTACACCAATATGACCTAAACGGCAGTGCCACAAATAAGTTGCACTATCATTATTAAACTTGTATCTTTTGGCTTCAATACTATGAATATGTGTATCACTACTATCGAGATTCAAGAAAAATAGACCACTCATCAAGGGTGCATGACCATAAAAGATATTACTCATATAAATAGAACAACCATTATTCTCTGATTTAAATGAATAACCATCTCGCATCAAACAAGATCCAGATATAATGTTCATGCTTAACGTTGGCACCAAATAACAATTATTCAGGTCTAAAACTAATCTCGAAGGTAGATGTAGAGGTAGCGTGCCGACGGCGATCACATCGACTTTGGAACCATTTCCCACATGCATCGTCACCTCGTCCTTAGCCAATCTTTGTTTAATCTGTAGCCCCTGTTTTGAGTTGCAAATATGAGCAATAGAACTAGTATCAAATACCCAGGCGCTACTACGAGCATTAGTAAGGTACACATCAATAACATGTATATCAAATATACATTTCACTTTGCCATCCTTCTTATCCGCCAAATACTTGGGGCAGTTCCGCTTCCAGTGACCAGTCCCTTTGCAGTAGAAGCACTCAGTCTCAGGCTTAGGTCCAGACTTGGGCTTCTTCACTTGAGAAACAACTTGTTTGCCGTTCTTATTGAAGTTCCCCTTCTTCCCTTTGCCCTTCTTCTTGAAACTAGTGGTCTTGTTAACCATCAACACTAGATGCTCCTTCTTGATTTCTACCTCCGCAGCCTTTAGCATTGCGAAGAGCTCGGGAATTGTCTTATCCATCCCTTGCATATTATAGTTCATCATGAAGCTTTTGTAGCTTGGTGGTAGTGATTGAAGAACTCTGTCAATGATACTATCATCACAAAGATTAACTCCCAGTTGAGTCAAGTGGTTGTGGTACCCAGACATTTTGAGTATATGTTCACTGACAGAACTATTCTTCTCCATCTTGTAGCTGTAGAACTTATTGGAGACTTCATATCTCTCAATACGGGCATTTGCTTGAAATATTAACTTCAACTCCTGGAACACCTCCTATGCTCCATGACGTTCAAAACGTCGTTGAAGTCCCGATTCTAAGCCGTAAAGCATGGCACATTGAACTATAGAGTAGTCATCAGCTTTGCTCTGGCAGACGTTCATAACATCTGGAGTTGCTCCTACAATGGGTTTTGCACCTAGCGGTGCTTCCAGGACGTAATTCTTCTGTGCAGCAATGAGGATAATCCTCAAGTTACGGACCCAGTCCGTGTAATTGCTACCATCATCTTTCAACTTAGATTTCTCTAGGAACGCATTAAAATTCAAAGGAAAAGTAGCACGTGCCAT
Source organism: Triticum monococcum (assembly GCA_034509565.1). Lineage (NCBI taxonomy): Eukaryota > Viridiplantae > Streptophyta > Magnoliopsida > Poales > Poaceae > Triticum > Triticum monococcum. The sequence goes on along the minus strand of CM067842.1, from coordinate 194,982,142 downwards.
TGATGTACAACAACATAGACATGCAAAATACTACCAGGTACTAAGTTCATGATAAATTGAAGTTCAATTAATCATATTACTTAAGAACTGCCACTTAGATAGACATCCATCTAGTCATCTAAATGATCACATGATCCATATCAACTAAACCATGTCCGATCATCACGTGAGATGGAGAAGTTTTCAATGGTGAACATCACTATGTTGATCATATCTACTATATGATTCACGCTCGACTTTTCGGTCTCAGTGTTCCGAGGCCATATCTGCATATGCTAGGCTCGTCAAGTTTAACCTGAGTATTCTGCTTGTGCAAAACTGGCTTACACCCGTTGTATATGAACGTAGAGCTTATCACACCCGATCATCACATGGTGTCTCGGCATGATGAACTATAGCAACGGTGCATACTCAGGGAGAACACTTATACCTTGAAATTTAGTGAGGGATCATCTTATAATGCTACCGCCGTACTAAGCAAAATAAGATGCATAAAATATAAACATCACATACAATCAAAATATGTGACATGATATGGCCATCATCATCTTGTGCCTTTGATCTCTATCTCCAAAGCACCGTCATGATCTCCATCGTCACCGGCTAAAAATCCTTGATCTCCATCATAGCGTCGTTGTCATCTCGCCAACTATTGCTTCTACGACTATCGCTACTGCTTAGTGATAAAGTAAAACAATTACATGGCGATTGCATTTCATACAATAAAGCGACAACCATAAATCTCCTTCCAGTTGTCGATAACTTTTACAAAACATGATCATCTCAAACAACAATTTATATCTCATCATGTCTTGACCATATCACATCACAACATGCCCTGCAAAAACAAGTTAGACGTCCTCCACTTTGTTGTTGCAAGTTTTACGTGGCTGCTACGGGCTTCTAGCAAGAACCGTTCTTACCTACGCATCAAAACCACAATGATTTTTCGTCAAGTGTGCTATTTTAACCTTCAACAAGGACCGGCCATAGTCAAATTCGATTCAACTAAAGTTGGAGAAACAGACACCGGCCAGCCACCTGTGTGCAAAAGCACATCGGTAGAACCGGTCTCACGAACATGGTCATGTAATTTTGGTCCGGGCTGCTTCATCCAACAATACCGCCGAATCAAAATAAGACGTTGGTGGTAAGCAGTATGACTATTATCGCCCACAACTCTTTGTGTTCTACTCGTGCATACCATCTATGCATAGACCTGGCTCAGATGCCACTGTTGGGGAACATAGTATTTAAAAAATTCCTACGATCATGCAAGATCTATCTAGGAGAAGCATAGCAACGAGAGGGGAGAGTATGTCCACGTATCCTCATAGACCGAAAGCGGAAGCGTTCAGTAACACGGTTGATGTAGTCGAACGTCTTCGCGATCCAACTGATCCTAGCACCGAACGTACGACACCTCCGCATTCAGCACACGTTCAGCTCGATCACGTCCCTCGATCTCTTGATCTAGTTGACGATGAGGGAGAGTTCCATTAGCACGACGGCATGGCGATGGTGATGATGAAGTTACCGGTGCAGGGGTTCGCCTAAGCACTACGACGATATGACCGAGGTGTGTACCTGTGGAGGGGGGCACCGCACACGGCTAAGAGAAGACTTTGTGTGCCTTTGTTGTGCCCCCTCCTACGTATATAAAAGGGGGGAGGAGAGGATGCCGGCCCTAGAGGGGACGCGCCAAGGGGGGGAGTCCTACTTGGACTCCCGGCCCAAGTAGGATTCGGCCCCCCTTTCCTTTTCGAAGAAGGGGAGGGGGAAAGAGAAGGAGGAGAAGAAGGAAAGGGGCCGCCCCCAACCCTAGTCCAATTCGGATTGGGCTTGGGGGGGGGGGCGCCTCCACCCGAACGCCGCCTCCTTCTTCCACTAGGGCCCATGAAGGCCCATTAACCCCCCGGGGGGTTCCGGTAACCCCCCGGTACTCCGAAAAATGCCCGAACTTATCCGAAACCATTCTGGTGTCCAAACATAACCTTCCAATATATCAATCTTTATGTCTCGACCATTTCGAGACTCCTCGTCATGTCCGTGATCTCATCCGGGACTCCGAAAAACTTCGGTTTATCAAAACACATAACTCATAATACAAATCGTCATCGAACGTTAAGCGTGCGGACCCTACAAGTTCGAGAACTATGTAGACATGACCGAGACACATCTCCGATCAATAACCAATAGCGGAACCTGGATGCTCGTATTGGCTCCTACATATTCTACGAAGATCTCTATCGGTCAAATCGCATAACAACATACGTTGTTCCCTTTGTCATCGGTATGTTACTTGCCCGAGATTCGATCGTCGGTATCATCATACCTAGTTCAATCTCGTTATCGTCAACTCTCTTTACTCGTTCCGTAATGCATCATCCCACAACTAACTCATTAGTCACATTGCTTGCAAGGCTTAAAGTTATGTGCATGAAGGAAATATGACCTAGTGGCAATAATAAAGTTGTTATTTATATTTCCTTATATCATGATAAATGTTTATTGTTCATGCTAGAATTGTATTAACCAGGAACTTAGTACATGTGTGAATACATAGACAAATAGAGTGTCCCTAGTATGCCTCTACTTGACTAGCTCGTTACTCAAAGATGGTTAAGTTTCCAAGACATGGACATGTGTTGTCATTTGATGAACATGATCACATCATTAGAGAATGATGTGATGGACAAGACCCATCCGTTAGCTTAGCATAATGATCGTTCAGTTCTATTGCTACTGCTTCCTTCATGATTATACATGTTCCTCTAACTATGAGATTATGCAACTCCTGAATACCGGGGGAACACCTTGTGTGCTATCAAACATGACAACGTAACTGGGTGATCATAAAGATGCTCTACAGGTGTCTCCGATGGTGTTTGTTGAGTTGGCATAGATCGAGATTAGGATTTGTCACTCCGTCTATCGGAGAGGTATCTCTGGGCCCTCTCAGTAATATACATCACTATGAGCCTTGCAAGTAATGTGACTAATGAGTTAGTTGCGGGATGATGCATTACGGAACGAGTAAAGAGACTTGCCGGTAACGAGATTGAACTAGGTATGATGATACCGACGATCGAATCTCGGGCAAGTAACATACCGATGACAAAGGGAACAACGTATGTTGTTATGCGGTTTGACCGATAAAGATCTTCATAGAATATGTAGGAGCCAATATGAGCATCCAGGTTCCGCTATTGGTTATTGACCAGAGATGTGTCTCGGTCATGTCTACATAGTTCTCGAACCCGTAGGGTCCGCCCGCTTAATGTTCAATGACGACTTGTATTATGAGTTATGTGATTTTATGTACAAAAGGTTGTTCGGAGTCCTGGATGAGATCACGGACATGAAGAGGAGTCTCGAAATGGTCAAGACGTAAAGACCGATATATTGGAACACTATATTCAGACATTGGAAAGGTTCCGAGCGATTCGGGTATTTTTTGGAGTACCAGAGAGTTACGGGAATTCGCCGGGGAAGTAATGGGCCTTAATGGGCCATATGTGAAAGGAGAGAAGGGCCTCAAGGGGTGGCTGCGCGTCCCCCCATGGGCTGGTCCAAATTGGACTAGGGAGGGGGCAGCGCCCCCTCTTTCCTTCTCTCCCTCTTCCCCTTCCTTCTTCTCCTACTCCAACTAGGGAAGGGGGGAAACCTACTCCTACTAGGAGTAGGAATCCCCCTTGGGGCGCGCCATAGAGAGGGCCGACCCTCCCCTCCTCCACTCCTTTATATACAGGGGAGGGGGCACCCCATAGACACACAAGTTGATTGTTTCCAGCCGTGTGCAGTGCCCCCCCTCCACCATAATCCACCTCGGTCATATCGTAGCGGTGCTTAGGCGAAGCCCTGTTCCGGTAGCATCATCATCACCGTCATCACGCCGTCGTGCGAACGAAGCTCTCCCTCGACACCCTACTGGATCGTGAGTTCATGGGATGTCACCGAGCCGAACATGTGCAGATCGCGGAAGTGCCGTACTTTTGGTACTAGGATCGGTCGATCATGAAGACGTACGACTACATCAACCGTGTTGTCATAATGCTTCCGCTTACGGTCTACGAGGGTACGTAGACAGCACTCTCCCCTCTCGTTGCTATGCATCACCATGATCTTGCATGTGCGTAGGAATTTTTTTGAAATTACTGCGCTCCCCAACAGTGGCATCCGAGCCAGGTCTATGCGTAGATGTTATATGCACGAGTAGAACACAAAGGATTTGTGGGCGTGGGTATATACATATTGCTTGCCATCACTAGTTGATTCTTGATTCATCGGTATTGTTGGATGAAGCGGCTTAGACCGACATTACGCGTACACTTACGCGAGACTGGTTCTACCGACGTGCTTCGCACACAGGTGGCTGGTGGGTGCCAGTTTCTCCAACTTTAGTTGAATCATATATAATGAACACGGTTCTTTCTGAAGATCAAAAAGCAATCACTATACCGTGTTGTGGTTTTTGATGCATAGGCAAGAACGGTTCTTGCTCAGCCCGTAGCAGCCACATAAAACTTGCAACAACAAAGTAGAGGACATCTAACTTGTTTTTGCAGGGCATATTGTGATGTGATATGGTCAAGACATGATGAGATATAAATTGTTGTATGAGATGATCATGTTTTGTGAAAGTTATCGGCAACTGGCACGAGCCTTATGGTTGTCTCTTTATTGCATAAGATGCAAGCGCCATACAATTGCTTTACTTTATCGCTATGCGATAGCAATAGTTGCAAAAGCAATAGTTGGCAAGATGACCATGTGACAACACATTGATATAGATCAAGATGATGGAGATCATGGTGTCATGCCGGTGATGATGGAGATCATGACGATACTTTGGAGATGGAGATCAAAGGCACAAGATGATGATGGCCATATCATGTCACACATTTTGATTGCATGTGATGTTTGTCTTTTCTACATCTTATTTTGCTTAGTACGACGGTAGCAATATAAGATGATCTCTCACTAAATTTCAAGGTACAAGTGTTCTCCCTGAGTATGCACCGTTGTGACAGTTCGCTGTGCCGAGACACCACGTGATGATCGGGTATGATAAGCTCTATGTTCACATACAACGGGTGCAAGCCAGTTTTGCACACGTAGAATACTCGGGTTAAACTTCATGAGCCTAGCATATGCAGATATGGCCTCGGAACACTGAGACCGAAAGGTCGAGCGTGAATCATATATTAGATATGATCAACATAGTGATGTTCACCATTGAAAACTACTCCATCTCACGTGATGATCGGACATGGTTTAGTACTTTAGTTGATATGGATCACGTGATCACTTAGATGATTAGAGAGATGTCTATCTAAGTGGGAGTTCTTAAGTAATTTGATTAATTGAACTTTAATTTATCATGAACTTAGTCCTGATAGTATTTGCATATCTATGTTGTAGATCGATTGCTCGCATATAGCTTCCCCATTTTATTTATGATATGTTCCTAGAGATAAACTTTGTTGAAAGATGTTAGTAGCAATGATACGGACTAGCTCCGTGATCTGAGGATTATCCTCATTGCTACACAGAAGAATTATGTCCTTGATGCACCGCTAGGTGACAGACCTATTGCAGGAGCAGTGACAGACGTTATGAACGTTTGGCAATCTCGGTATGATAACTACTTGATATTTTAGTGCGCCATGCTTTACGGCTTAGAACCGGGACTTCAAAAACATTTTGAATGCCACAGAGCATAAAAGATGTTCCAAGAGTTGAAATTAGTATTTCAGACTCATACCCGTGTCGAGAGGTATGAGACTGCTATGTCTTGAGCTTGCGTTGGTTTTCCCCGAAGAGGAAGGGATGATGCAGCAGAGTAGCGTAAGTATTTCCCTCAGTTTTTGAGAACCAAGGTATCAATCCAGTAGGAGCCCACGCTCAAGTCCCTCGTACCTGCACAAAGCGATAGCTACTCGCAACCAACGCGATTAGGGGTTGTCAAGTCCTTCACGGTCACTTACGAGAGTGAGATCTGATAGATAGAATATTTTTCATATTTTTGATATAAAGATGCAAAGTAAAAAGTAAAGGCAAAGTAAATAGCAAAACAATATAAAAGTGATGGAGAATGATATGATGAGAATAGACCCGGGGGCCATAGGTTTCTCTAGTGGCTTCTCTCAAGAGCATAAGTATTCTACGATGGGTGAACAAATTACTGTTGAACAATTGATAGAATTGAGCATAATTATGATAATATCTAGGCATGATCATGTATATAGGCATCATGTCGTGACAAGTAGATCGAAACGATTCTGCATCTACTACTATTACTCCACTCATCGACCGCTATACAGCATGCATCTAGAGTATTAAGTTAAAAACAGAGTAACGCCTTAAACAAGATGACATGATGTAGAGAGATAAATTCATGCAATATGAAATAAACCCCATATTGTTATCCTCGATGGCAACGATACAATACGTGCCTTGCTGCCCCTTCTGTCACTGGGTAAGGACACCGCAAGATCGAACCCAAAGCTAAGCACTTCTCCCATGGCAAGAACTAACAATCTAGTTGGCCAAACCAAACGGATAATTCGAAGAGACTTGCAAAGATAAACAATCATGCATAAAAGAATTCAGAGAAGATTCAAATATTATTCATAGATAGACTTGATCATAAACCCACAATTCATCGGTCTCAACAAACACACCACAAAAACAAGATTACATCGAATAGATCTCCACAAGAGAGGGGGAGAACTTTGTATTGAGATTCAAAGAGAGAGAAGAAGCCATCTAGCTACTAACTATGGACCCGAAGGTCTGAGGTAAACTACTCACACTTCATCGGAGGGGCTAGGATGATGTAGAAGCCCTCCGTGATGACGGCCCTCTTCCGGCGGAGCTCTGGAACAGGCCCCAAGATGGGATCTCGTGGATACAGAATGTTGCGGCGGTGGAATTAGGTTTTTGGCTCCTCTTCTGATCGTTTGGGGGTACGTGTGTATATATAGGAGGAAGGAGTACGTCAGTGGAGCATCGAGGGGCCCATGAGGTAGGGGGCGCGCCCTAGGGGGGCGCCCCCCACCGTCGTGACCACCTCTTTGATCCCTTGCAGTAGGGCCCAAGTCTCCTGGATCATGTTCGGTGAGAAAATCACATTTCCGAAGATTTTATTCCGTTTGGACTCCGTTTGATATTCTGTTTATCCGAAACACAGAAATAGGCAAAAAAAACAGCAATTCTGGGCTGGGCCTCTGGTTAATAGGTTAGTCCCAAAAATAATATAAAAGTGGAAAATAAAGCCCAATATAGTCCAAAGCAATAGATAATATAGCATGGAGCAATCAAAAATTATAGATACGTTGGAGACGTATCAGAGACCTCTAACAGTACTTTGCCTACAAGATGGAGGAGAATAGCTCAACGAGTGAGCATGTGCTCAGATTGTCTGGGTACTATAATTGCTTGAATCAAGTGGGAGTTAATCTTCCAGATAAGATAGTGATTGACAGAGTTCTCTAGTCACTATCACCAAGTTACTGGAACTTAGTGATGAACTATAATATGCAAGGGATGACGTAAAATGATTCCCAAGCTCTTCGTGATGCTGAAATCAACGAAGCTAGAAATCAAGAAAAGCATCAAATGTTGATGGTTGACAAGACCACTAGTTTCAGGTAAAAGGACAAGGGAAAGAAAGGGAACTTCAAGAAGAATCGCAAGCAAGTTGTCACTCCCATGAAGAAGCTCAAAGCTAGAACCAAGCCTGAAACTGAGTGCTTCTACTGCAATGGAAATGGTCACTGGAAGCGGAACTGCCCCAAATACTTGGCGGATAAGAAGGATGAAAAAATGAACAAAAGTATATATGATATACATGTTTTTGATGTGTACTTTACTAGTGTTCATAGTAGCCCCTGGGTATTTGATACTGGTTCAGTTGCTATGATTAGTAACTCAAAATAGGAGTTACAAAATGAATAGAGACTAGTTGAGGGCGAGGTGACAATGTGTGTTGGAAGTAATTCCAAGGTTGATAAGATCACCATCAGACACTCCCTTTACCTTCGGGATTAGTGTTGTACCTAAAATAAATGTTATTTGGTGTTTGCGTTGAGCATAATATGATTGGATCATGTTTATTGTAATACGGTTATTCATTTAAGTCAAAGAATAATTGTTATTCTTTTTACATGAATAAAACCTTCTGTGTGTCATACACCCATGGTGAATGGTTTATTGAATCTCGATTGTAGTGATACACATATTCATAATATTGATGCCAAAAGATGCAAAGTTGATAATGATAGTGCAACATATTTGTGGCACTGCCGTTTAGGTCATATTGATGTAAAGCGCATGAAGAAACTCCATGCTGATGGGCTTTTGGAATCACTTGATTATGAATCATTTTATGCTTGCGAACCATGCCTCATGGGCAAGATGACTAAAACTCCATTCTCCGGAACAATGGAGCAAGCAACTGACTTATTGGAAATAATACATACTGATGTATGCAATCTGATGAGTGTTGAGGCTCGCGGTGGGTATCATTATTTTCTGACCTTCACAGATGATTTGAGCAGATATGGGTATATCTACTTAATGAAACATAAGTCTGAAACATTTGAAAAGTTCAAAGAATTTCAGAGTGAAGTGGAAAATCATCGTAACAAGAAAATAAAGTTTCTACGATCTGATCACGGAGGCGAATATTTGAGTTACGAGTTTGGTCTTCATTTGAAACAATGTGGAACAGTTTTGCAACTCACGCCACCTCGAACACCACATCATAATGGTGTTTCCGAACGTTGTAATCATACTTTATTGGATATGGTGCGATCTATGATGTCTCTTACCGATTACCACTATCATTTTCAGGTTATGCATTAGAGACAACTGCATTCACGTTAAATAGGGCACCATCTAAATCCGTTGAGATGACATCGTATGAACTATCGTTTAGCAAGAAACCCAAGTTGTCGTTTCTTAATGTTTGGGGTTATGATTCTTATGTTAAAAAGTTTCATCCTGATAAGCTCAAACCCAAATCGGAGAAGTGCGTCTTCATAGAATACCCAAAAGAAACTGTTGGGTACACTTTCTATCACATATCCGAAGGCAAAATCTTTGTTGCTAAGAGTGGATCCTTTCTAGAGAAGGAGTTTCTCTCGAAAGGAGTGAGTGGGAGGAAAGTAGAACTTGATGAGGTAATTGTACCTTCTCTCAAATTGGAAAGTAGCTCATCACTGAAATCAGTTCTAGTGATACCTACACCAATTAGTGAGGAAGTTAATGATGATGATCATGAAACTTTAGATCAAGTTACTACCAAACCTCGTAGGTCAACCAGAGTACGATCCGTAACAAAGTGGTATGGTAATCCTGTTCTGGAAATCATGTTACTAGACCATGATGAACCTACGAACTATGAGGAAGCGATGATGAGCCCAGATTCCGACAAATGGCTTAAGGCCATGAAATCTGAGATAGAATCCATGTATGAGAACAAAGTGTGGACTTTGGTGAACTTGCCCGATGATCGGCAAGCCATTGAGAATAAATGGATCTTCAAGAGGAAGACAAACGCTGATAGTAGTGTTACTATCTACAAAGCTCGAATTGTCACAAAATGTTTTCGACAAGTTCAAGGTGTTGACTATGATGAGTTTTTCTCACTCGTATTGATGCTTAAAAGTCTGTCCGAGTCATGTTAGAAGTTGCCACATTTTATGAAATCTAGCAAATGGATGTCAAAACTGCATTTCTAAATGGATTTCTTAAAGAAGAGTTGTATATGATGCAACCAGAAGGTTTTGTTTATCCTAAAGGTGCTAACAAAATGAGCAAGCTCCAACGATCCATCTATGGACTGGTGCAAGCATCTCGGAGTTGGAATATATGCTTTGATAAAGTGATCAAAGCATATGGTTTTATACAGACTTGCGGTGAAGCCTGTATTTACAACAAAGTGAGTAGGAGCACTACAACATTTCTGATAAGTATATGTGAATGACATATTGTTGATCGGAAATAATGTAGAATTTTCTAGAAAGCATAAATGAGAGTTTGAAAGGAGTTTTTCAAAGAAAGACATCGGTGAAGCTACTTACATATTGAGCATCAAGATCTATAGAGATAGATCAAGACGCTTGATATATTTTCAATGAGTACATACCTTGACAAGATTTTGAAGTAGTTCAAAATAGAACAGTCAAAGGAGTTCTTGCTTGTGTTACAAGGTGTGAAGTTGAGTAAAGACTCAAAACCCGACCACGGCAGAAAATAGAAAGAGAATGAAAAGTCATTCCCTATGCCTCAATCATAGGTTCTATAAAGTATGCTATGTTGTGTACAAGACCTATTGTGTACCTCACCATAAGTTTGGCAAGGGGGTACAATAGTGATCCAAGAATGGATCACTGGACAGCGGTTAAAAATATCCTTAGTGGAATAAGGAAATGTTTCTCGATTATGGAGGTGACAAAGAGTTCGTCGTAAAGAGTTACGTCGATGCAAGCTTTGACACCGATCTGATTGACTCTAAGTCTCGATCTAGATACATATTGAAAGTGGGAGTAATTAGCCAGAGTAGCTTTGTGCAAAGCATTGTAGACATAGAAAATTTGCAAAATACATACGACTCTGAATGTGGCAGACCCGTTGACTAAATTTCTCTCGCAAGCAAAACATGATCACTCTTTCGGTGTTAATCACATAGCAATGTGAACTAGATTATTGACTATAGTAAACCCTTTTGGTGTTAGTCACATGGAGATGTGAACTAATCACTTAGAGATGTGAACTATCGGTGTTAAATCACATGACGATGTGAACTAGATTATTGACTCTAGTGCAAGTGGGAGACTAAAGGAAATATGCCCTAGAGGCAATAATAAAGTTGTTATTTATATTTGCTTATATCATGATAAATGTTTATTATTCATGCTAGAATTATATTAACCGAAAACTTAGTACATGTGTGGATACATAGACAAACAATGTGTCCCTAGTATGCCTCTACCTGACTAGTTCGTTAATCAAAGATGGTTAAGTTTCCTAGCCATGGACTTGTGTTGTCATTTGATGAATGGGATCACATCATTAGAGAATGATGTGATGGACAAGACCCATCCGCTAGCTTATCATAATGATCGTTTAGTTTTATTGCTACTGCTTTCATCATGACTTATACATGTTCCTCGGACTATGAGATTATGCAACTCCCGAATACCGGAGGAACACCTTGTGTGCTATCAAATGTCACAACGTAATTGGGTGATTATAAAGATGCTCTACAGGTGTCTCCGATGGTGTTTGTTGAGTTGGCATAGATCGAGATTAGGATTTCTCACTCCGTCTATCAGAGAGGTATCTCTGCGCCCTCTCGGTAATGTACATCACTATGAGCCTTGCAAGCAATGTGACTAATGAGTTAGTTGCGGGATGATGCATTACGAAACAAGTAAAGAGACTTTTCGGTAACGAGATTGAACCAGGTATGATGATACCGACGATCGAATCTCGGGCAAGTGAAATACTGATGACAATGGGAACAACGTATGTTCTTATGCGGTTTGATCGATAAAGATCTTCGTAGAATATGTTGGAGCCAATATGAGCATCCAAGTTCTGCTATTGGTTATTGACCGGAGATGTGTCTCGGTCATGTCTACATAGTTCTCGAACCCGTAGGGTCTGCACGCTTAACGTTCAATGACGATTTGTATTATGAGTTATGTGATTTGATGTACCAAAGGTTGTTTGGAGTCCCGGATGAGATCACAGACATGACGAGGAGTCTCGAAATGGTCGAGACATAAAGATCGATATATTGGAAGGCTATATTCAGACATCGGAAAGGTTCTGAGTGATTCGGGTATTTTTTGGAGTACCGGAGAGTTACGAGAATTCGCCGGGGAAGTAATGGGCCTTAATGGGCCATAAGGGAAAGGAGGGAAGGGCCTCAAGGGGTGGCTGTGTGCCCCCCATGGGCTGGTCCGAATTGGACTAGGGAGGGGGCGGCGCCCCCCTCTTTCCTTCTCTCCCTCTTTCCCTTCCTTCTTCTCCTACTCCATCTAGGGAAGGGGGGAAACCTACTCCTACTAGGAGTAGGAATCCCCCTTGGGGCGCGCCATAGGGAGGACCAGCCCTCCCCTCCTCCACTCCTTTATATACGGGGGAGGGGGGCACCCCATAGAAACACAAGTTGATTGTTTCCAGTCGTGTGCGGTGCCCCCTCCACCATAATCCACCTCGGTCATATCGTAGCGGTGCTTAGGCGAAGCCCTGTTTCGGTAGCATCATCATCACCGTCATCACGCCATTGTGCTGATGAAGCTCTCCCTCGACACCCTGCTAGATCGTGAGTTCGTGGGACGTCACCGAGCCGAACGTGTGTAGATCGCGAAGGTGCCGTACTCTTGGTACTAGGATCGGTCGATCGTGAAGATGTACGACTACATCAACCGCGTTGTCATAACGCTTCCGCTTATGATCTACGAGGGTACGTAGACAACACTCTCCCCTCTCATTGCTATGCATCACCATGATCTTGCGTGTGCGTAGGAATTTTTTTGAAATTACTGCATTCCCCAACAGTGCATTACCGAGAGGGCCCAGAGATACCTCTTCGATACACGGAGTGAAAAATCCTAATCTCGATCTATGCCAACTCAACAAACACCATCGGAGACACCTGTAGAGCATCTTTATAATCACCTATTTACATTATGAATTTTGATAGCACACAAGGTGTTCCTCCGATATTCGGGAGTCGCATAATCTCATAGTGAGAGGAACATGTATAAGTAATGATGAAAGCAATAGTAGTAAAACTAAACGATGATAAATGCTAAGCTAACGGATGGTTCTTGTCCATCACATCATTCTCTAATGATGTGATCCCATTCATCAAATGACAACACATGTCTATGGTTAGGAAACTTAACCATCTTTGATCAATGAGCTAGTCTAGTAGAGGCATACTAGGGACGCTTTGTTTGTCTATGTATCCACACATGTACTAAGTTTCCGGTTAATACAATTCTAGCATGAATAATAAACATTTATCATGATATAACGAAATATAAATAACAACTTTATTATTCCCTCTAGGGCATATTTCCTTCAAGAGATGCCCTAAGGCTGGCCAAAATGGAAGCAACTTACAAACATCTATAGTTGCGCTCCCCCCTATACGCTCGGGCGGACGGCTCGGTCATTGACCGATTAAAAAACCAACCCAAACAGACGCCTCATACCGGCCCCAAATGTTCGGGCTGATCAACACCCTCATATCAAGCCCAAATACGAGGCGGGTATGGGGAGGCCCGGGTGTGTCCACCACGTCGGATCCGGGCCACGATGACCCACCCCGACCCCACATATATTCGTCCCCATCCAATTCCTGGGCCAAACCCTACCCACTACACTTCGCTCCGCCCCGAGCTCCCTTCTAGCGATTTCGAGCCTTCTTTGGCATGATAGGCAACAGATCCGACTCTGACCACTCATGATCCGTCGAGTGAGGAGTTGTTCCATGTAGGCCAAAGGAGGAAATGACCATCTGCATGGCTCTCTGTTTCTCATGGGAGGAGTGCGTCTGACTGACGTTGGAATCTGTCTGGCGCGAATCAATTGTGTCGGCGCAACTAACGGTTGGATCAGCCGGGGCTGGAGGCTCAAGGTCCTTCTGTTGCTCCTTCTTCAGTCCGAGGAGTACGAGTGTAATAGGGAGTGACCATTTAATAGTCTATTGATGAAGAAAGATGAAGATGTGTCAAATTTGTTTTCGTGCAAAAAAACATTCACAAATTGATGCACTCTTGGGGTGTTTCTCGGAGTTTGAACCATCAGATCAAGCTTAAATTTGAGAGGTCACAACCATGAAAATTTCACACAATCTGAACAGTTGGATCTTCCAAAGGATGTCAGAGTTGGCTGCTGGCCTCCTTCTTCCAAACTCATGACAATCTGAACAGTTGGATCTTCCAAAGGTAGCAAGAGATTCCACCGTTGGATCGCAACAAAACTTTATAGGGTTGTTGTAGACTCAGTTCTGCACAATCCCACCAAAGGGATAGGTGAAATGATGCTTGTGAAGGCACGCCCGATATAAACGATTTCGTCATTCATGCCGTATTGCATGGCCGCACAATAGCAATGTTGACGTTGAGCTCTTGAGCTCCATGGATGATTTTTTTCATGATCTCGGTAGAGGTTGGAGTTTATTTTGATGAAGAAGCTCATCCGATTTTTGGCGATCCGGACTGGGGTGCAGTTCTTGACATGACCGAGGCAGCGAACTGAGTCAGCGACAAACAAGATCGCATCAAAGACGAAGTTCTGTCTTGACATGTAGATCATGATCTAATCTAAGCTCCCATCAAGCCTCTGAGTTCAACTAGCGGGACCTGCATGAGCCACCACTATCGGAGTTAAATTCGGCAGATCCCTCATCACGGTATCTTAACCAAGCGATTCGGTCGAATGTTAACAGTGAGTTCAATTTTATACAATTTTGGACTCTCATGGTGGAGATAATACCCTACTCTTGCTCGTATATATTGTGTTGGTGTGTGTACAAAGTACAGCTGAATACCAAGGGGTCCTAAGTTGTCTAAGATGTGTTTTGTAGACTAGCCCGTCTGCGGCTTATATAAGATACCGGAGTTCTAGTTGGCTATGTCGGTGGAAAGGATGTTGGGGAACGTAGTAATTTCAAAAAAATTCCTACGCACACGCAAGATCATGGTAATGCATAGCAACGAAGGGGAGAGTCTGATCTACGTACCCTTGTAGATCACAACGGAAGCGTTGACACAACGTAGAGGAAGTAGTCGTACGTTTTCTTCCCGGTCCGACCGATCCAAGCACCGTTACTCCGGCACCTCCGAGTTCTTAGCACACGTTCAGCTCGATGACGTTCCTCGGGCTCCGATCCAGCAAAGCGTCGAGGAAGAGTTCCGTCAGCACGACGGCGTGGTGACGATCTTGATGTACTACCGACGCAAGGCTTCGCCTAAGCACTGTAACGGTGTGATCGAGGTGGAATTTGGTGGCAGGGGGCACCGCACACGGCTAAGGAACGATCTCAAGGATCAACTTGTGTGTCTTGGGGTGTCCCCTGCCCCCGTATATAAAGGATGAAGGGGGGGAGGCTGGCCGGCCAAAGGAGGGAGGCGCAGGAGGAGTCCTACTCCTACCGGGAGTAGGACTCCCCCCCAATCCTATTCCAACTAGGAATCCTTGGGAAAAAGAGAGAGGGAAAGAGAGAGAGGTGGCCGGCCACCTCTCCTAGTCCTAATAGGACTAGGGGAGGGGGAGGCGCGCAGCCCTCCTTGGCAGCCCCTTTCACCTTTCCACAATGGCCCCTGTAGGCCCATTTGGCTCCCGGGGGGTTCCGGTAACCCTCCCGGTAATCCGGTAAAATCCCGATTTCACCCGGAACACTTCCGATGTCCAAACATAGGCTTCCAATATATCAATCTTTACGTCTCGACCATTTTGAGGCTCCTCGTCATGTCCGTGATCACATCTGGGACTCCGAACAACCTTCGGTACATCAAAATGCATAAACTCATAATAACTGTCATCGTAACGTTAAGCGTGCGGACCCTACGGTTCAAGAACATTGTAGACATGACCGAGACACGTCTCCAGTCAATAACCAATAGCGGGACCTGGATGCCCATATTGGCTCCTACATATTCTACGAAGATCTTTATCGGTCAGACCGCATAACAACATACGTTGTTCCCTTTGTCATCGGTATGTTACTTGCCCGAGATTCGATCGTCGGTATCCGATACCTAGTTCAATCTCGTTACCGGCAAGTCTCTTTACTCGTTCCATAATACATCATCCCGCAACTAACTCATTAGTTGCAATGCTTGCAAGGCTTAAGTGATGTGCATTACCGAGAGGGCCCAGAGATACCTTTCCGACAATCGGAGTGACAAATCCTAATCTCGAAATACGCCAACCCAACATCTACCTTTGGAGCCACCTGTAGTACTCCTTTATAATCACCCAGTTACGTTGTGACGTTTGGTAGTACCCAAAGTGTTCCTCCGGCAAACGGGAGTTGCATAATCTCATAGTCATAGGAACATGTATAAGTCATGAAGAAAAGCAATAGCAACATACTAAACGATCGGGTGCTAAGCTAATGGAATGGGTCATGTCAATCAGATCATTCAACTAATGATGTGACCTCGTTAATCAAATAACAACTCTTTGTTCATGGTCAGGAAACATAACCATCTTTGATTAACGAGCTAGTCAAGTAGAGGCATACTAGTGACACTCTGTTGGTCTATGTATTCACACATGTATTATGTTTCCGGTTAATACAATTCTAGCATGAATAATAACCATTTATCATGATATAAGGAAATAAATAATAACTTTATTATTGCCTCTAGGGCATATTTCCTTCAGTCTCCCACTTGCACTAGAGTCAATAATCTAGATTACACAGTAATGATTCTAACACCCATGCAGCCTTGGTGCTGATCATGTTTTGCTCGTGGAAGAGGCTTAGTCAACGGGTCTGCAACATTCAGATCCGTATGTATCTTGCAAATCTCTATGTCTCCCACCTGGACTAGATCCCGGATGGAATTGAAGCGTCTCTTGATGTGTTTGGTCCTTTTGTGAAATCTGGATTCCTTTGCCAAAGCAATTGCACCAGTATTGTCACAAAAGATTTTCATTGGACCCGATGCACTAGGTATGACACCTAGATCGGATATGAACTCCTTCATCCAGACTCCTTCGTTCGCTGCTTCCGGAGCAGCTATGTACTCCGCTTCACATGTAGATCCCGCTACGACGCTTTGTTTAGAACTGCACCAACTAACAGCTCCACCGTTTAAAGTAAACACGTATCCGGTTTGCGATTTAGAATCGTCCGGATCAGTGTCAAAGCTTGCATCAACGTAACCTCTTACGGTGAGCTCTTTGTCACATCCATATACGAGAAACATATCCTTAGTCCTTTTCAGGTATTTCAGGATGTTCTTGACCGCTGTCCAGTGATCCACTCCTGGATTACTTTGGTACCTCCCTGCTATACTTATAGCAAGGCACACATCAGGTCTGGTACACAGCATTGCATACATGATAGAGCCTATGGCTGAAGCATAGGGAACATCTTTCATTTTCTCTCTATCTTCTGCAGTGGTCGGGCATTGAGTCTGACTCAACTTCACACCTTGTAACACAGGCAAGAACCCTTTCTTTGCTTGATCCATTTTGAACTTCTTCAAAATCTTGTCATGGTATATGCTTTGTGAAAGTCCAATTAAGCGTCTTGATCTATCTCTATAGATCTTTATGCCTAATATGTAAGCAGCTTCACCGAGGTCTTTCATTGAAAAACTTTTATTCAAGTATCCCTTTATGCTATCCAGAAATTCTATATCATTTCCAATCAGTAATATGTCATCCACATATAATATCAGAAAAGCTACAGAGCTCCCACTCACTTTCTTGTAAATACAGGCTTCTCCAAAAGTCTGTATAAAACCAAATGCTTTGATCACACTATCAAAGCGTTTATTCCAACTCCGAGATGCTTGCACCAGTCCATAAATGGATCGCTGGAGTTTGCACACTTTGTTAGCTCCCTTTGGATCGACAAAACCTTCCGGTTGCATCATATACAACTCTTCTTCCAGAAATCCATTCAGGAATGCAGTTTTTACATCCATTTGCCAAATTTCATAATCATAAAATGTGGCAATTGCTAACATGATTCTGACAGACTCAAGCATCGCTACGGGTGAGAAAGTCTCATCGTAGTCAACTCCTTGAACTTGTCAAAAACCTTTTGCGACAAGTCGAGCTTTGTAGACAGTAACATTACCATCAGCGTCAGTCTTCTTCTTAAAGATCCATTTATTCTCAATTGCTTGCCGATCATCGGGAAAGTCAACCAAAGTCCATACTTTGTTCTCATACATGGATCCCATCTCAGATTTCATGGCTTCAAGCCACTTTGCGGAATCTGGGCTAACCATCGCTTCTTCATAGTTCGTAGGTTCATCATGATCTAGTAGCATGACCTTCAGAACAGGATTACCGTACCACTCTGGTGCGGATCTTACTCTGGTTGATCTACGAGGTCCAGTAGTATCTTGATCTAAAGTTTCATGATCATCATCATTAACTTCCTCTCTTATTGGTGTAGGTCTCCCAGAAACACTTTTCTGTGATGTACTATTTCCCAATAACGGAGTAGGTACAGTTACCTCGTCAAGTTCTACTTTCCTCCCACTCACTTCTTTCGAGAGAAACTCCTTCTCAAGAAAGTTTCCGAATTTAGCAACAAAAGTCTTGCCTTCGGATCTGTGATAGAAGGTGTATCCAATAGTTTCCTTTGGATATCCCATGAAGACACATTTCTCCGATTTGGGTTCGAGCTTATCAGGTTGAAGCTTTTTCACATAAGCATCGCAGCCCCAAACTTTAAGAAACGACAACTTTGGTTTCTTGCCAAACCACAGTTCATAAGGCGTCGTCTCAACGGATTTTGATGGTGCCCTATTTAACGTGAATGCGGCCGTCTCTAAAGCATAACCCCAAAATGATAGCGGTAAATCAGTAAGAGACATCATAGATCGCACCATATCTAGTAAAGTACGATTACGACGTTCGGACACACCATTACGCTGTGGTGTTCCGGGTGGCGTGAGTTGCGAAACTATTCCACAATTTTTCAAATGTACACCAAACTCGTAACTCAAATATTCTCCTCCACGATCAGATCGTAGAAACCTTATTTTCTTGTTACGATGATTTTCAACTTCACTCTGAAATTCTTTGAACTTTTCAAACATTTCAAATTTGTGTTTCATTAAGTAGATATACCCATATCTGCTTAAATCATCTGTGAAAGTGAGAAAATAACGATATCCGCCACGAGCCTCAATATTCATCAGACCACATACATCGGTATGTATGATTTCCAACAAATCTGTTGCTCTCTCCATAGTACCGGAGAACGGTGTTTTAGTCATCTTGCCCATGAGGCACGGTTCGCAAGTACCAAGTGATTCATAATCAAGTGGTTCCAAAAGCCCATCAGTATGGAGTTTCTTCATGCGCTTTACACCGATATGACCTAAACGGCAGTGCCACAAATAAGTTGCACTATCATTATCAACTCTGCATCTTTTGGCTTCAACATTATGAATATGTGTATCACTACTATCGAGATTCATCAAAAATAGACCACTTTTAAAAGGTGCATGACCATAAAAGATATTACTCATATAAATAGAACAACCATTATTCTCTGATTTAAATGAATAACCGTCTCGCATCAAACAAGATCTAGATATAATGTTCATGCTCAACGCTGGCACCAAATAACAATTATTTAGGTCTAATATTAATCCCGAAGGTAGATGTAGAGGTAGCGTGCTGACCGCGATCACATCGACTTTGGAACCGTTTTCCACGCGCATCGTCACCTCGTCCTTTGCTAGTGTCCGCTTATTCTGTAGTCCCTGTTTCGAGTTGCAAATATTAGCAACAGAACCAGTATCAAATACCCAGGTGCTACTGCGAGCATTAGTAAGGTACACATCAATAACATGTATATCACATATACCTTTGTTCACCTTGCCATCCTTCTTATCCGCCAAATACTTGGGGCAGTTCCGCTTCCAGTGACCAGTCTGCTTGCAGTAGAAGCACTCAGTTTCAGGCTTAGGTCCAGACTTGGGTTTCTTCTCTTGAGCAGCAACTTGCTTGCCGTTCTTCTTGAAGTTCCCCTTCTTCTTCTTCCCTTTGCCCTTTTTCTTGAAACTAGTGGTTTTGTTAACCATCAACACTTGATGCTCCTTCTTGATTTCTACCTCCGCAGCTTTCAGCATTGCGAAGAGCTCGGGAATAGTCTTGTTCATCCCTTGCATATTATAGTTCATCACAAAGCTCTTATAGCTTGGTGGTAGTGATTGGAGAATTCTGTCAATGACGCAATCATCCGGAAGTGTAACTCCCAATT
This sequence comes from Triticum monococcum, assembly GCA_034509565.1. NCBI lineage: Eukaryota > Viridiplantae > Streptophyta > Magnoliopsida > Poales > Poaceae > Triticum > Triticum monococcum. The sequence goes on along the minus strand of CM067842.1, from coordinate 194,962,146 downwards.
GAATCAAGCGATTATTATACCCAGACATTTTGAGTATATGCTCACTGACAGAACTGTTCTCCTCCATCTTGCAGCTATAGAACTTATTGGAGACTTCATATCTCTCAATCCGGGCATTTGCTTGAAATATTAACTTCAACTCCTGGAACATCTCATATGCTCCATGACGTTCAAAACGTCGTTGAAGTCCCGGTTCTAAGCCGTAAAGCATGGCACACTGAACTATTGAGTAGTCATCAGCTTTGCTTTGCCACACGTTCATAACTTCTGGTCTTGCTCTAGCAGCAGGCCTGGCACTCAGCGGTGCTTCCAGGACGTAATTCTTCTGTGCAGCAATGAGGATAATCCTCAAGTTACGGACCCAGTCCGTGTAATTGCTACCATCATCTTTCAACTTTGCTTTCTCAAGGAACGCATTAAAATTCAACGGAACAACAGCACGAGCCATCTATCTACAATCAACATAAACAAGCAAGATACTATCAGGTACTAAGTTCATGATTAATTTAAGTTCAGTTAATCAAATTTACTTAAGAACTCCCACTTAGATAGACATCCCTCTATCCTCTAAGTGATCACGTGATCCAAATCAACTAAACCATAACCGATCATCACGTGAGATGGAGTAGTTTTCAATGGTGAACATCATTATGTTGATCATATCTACTATATGATTCACGCTCGACCTTTCGGTCTCCGTGTTCCGAGGCCATATCTGTATATGCTTGGCTCGTCAAGTATAACCTGAGTATTCCGCGTGTGCAACTGTTTTGCACCCGTTGTATTTGAACGTAGAGCCTATCACACCCGATCATCACGTGGTGTCTCAGCACGAAGAACTTTTGCAACGGTGCATACTCAGGGAGAACACTTCTTGATAATTTAGTGAGAGATCATCTTATAATGCTACCATCAATCAAAGCAAGATAAGATGCATAAAAAAGATAAACATCACATGCAATCAATATAAGTGATATGATATGGCCATCATCATCTTGTGCTTTGTGATCTCCATCTCCGAAGCACCGTCATGATCACCATCGTCACCGGCGTGACACCTTGATCTCCATCATAGCATCATTGTCGTCTCGCCAATCTTATGCTTCCACGACTATCACTACCGTTTAGTAATAAAGTAAAGCATTACATCGCGATTGCATTGCATACAATAAAGCGACAACCATATGGCTCCTGCCAGTTGCCGATAACTCGGTTACAAAAACATGATCATCTCATACAATAAAATCAGCATCATGCCTTGACCATATCACATCACAACATGCCCTGCAAAAATAAGTTAGACGTCCTCTACTTTGTTGTTGCAAGTTTTACGTGGCTGCTACGGGCTTAAGTAAGAACTCATCTCACCTACGCATCAAAACCACAACGATAGTTCGTCAAATAGACTCCGTTTTAACCTTCTCAAGGACCGGGCGTAGCCACACTTGGTTCAACTAAAGTTGGAGAGACAGTCTTCCGCAAGCCATCTATGTGCAAAGCACGTCGAGGGAACCGGTCTCGCGTAAGAGTACGCGTAAGGTTAGTCCGGATCGTCTCGTCCAACAATACCGCCGAACCAAAGTATGACATGCTGGTAGGCAGTATGACTTGTATCGCCCACAACTCACTTGTGTTCTACTCGTGCAAATAACATCAAACCATAAAAACCTAGGCTCTGATACCACTGTTGGGGAACGTAGTAATTTCAAAAATTTTCCTACGCACACGCAAGATCATGGTAATGCATAGCAACGAAGGGGAGAGTCTGATCTACGTACCCTTGTAGATCACAACGGAAGCGTTGACACAACATAGAGGAAGTAGTCGTACGTTTTCTTCCCGGTCCGACCGATCCAAGCACCGTTACTCCGGCACCTCCGAGTTCTTAGCACACGTTCAGCTCGATGAAGTTCCTCGGGCTCCGATCTAGCAAAGCGTCGAGGAAGAGTTCCATCAGCACGACGGCGTGGTGACGATCTTGATGTACTACCGACGCAGGGCTTCGCCTAAGCACTGTAACGGTGTGATCGAGGTGGAATTTGGTGGCAGGGGGCACCGCACACGGCTAAGGAACGATCTCAAGGATCAACTTGTGTGTCTTGGGGTGTCCCCTGCCCCCGTATATAAAGGATGAAGGGGGGGAGGCTGGCCGGCCAAAGGAGGGAGGCGCAGGAGGAGTCCTACTCCTACCGGGAGTAGGACTCCCCCCCAATCCTATTCCAACTAGGAATCCTTGGGAAAAAGAGAGAGGGAAAGAGAGAGAGGTGGCCGGCCACCTCTCCTAGTCCTAATAGGACTAGGGGAGTGGGGGAGGCGCGCAGCCCTCCTTGGCAGCCCCTTTCACCTTTCCACAATGGCCCATGTAGGCCCATTTGGCTCCCGGGGGGTTCCGGTAACCCTCCCGGTAATCCGGTAAAATCCCGATTTCACCCGGAACACTTCCGATGTCCAAACATAGGCTTCCAATATATCAATCTTTACGTCTCGACCATTTCGAGGCTCCTCGTCATGTCCGTGATCACATCCGGGACTCCGAACAACCTTCGATACATCAAAATGCATAAACTCATAATAACTGTCATCGTAACGTTAAGCGTGCGGACCCTACAGTTCGAGAACATTGTAGACATGACCGAGACACGTCTCCAGTCAATAACCAATAGCGGGACCTGGATGCCCATATTGGCTCCTACATATTCTACGAAGATCTTTATCGGTCAGACCGCATAACAACATACGTTGTTCCCTTTGTCATCGGTATGTTACTTGCCCGAGATTCGATCGTCGGTATCCGATACCTAGTTCAATCTCGTTACCGGCAAGTCTCTTTACTCGTTCCATAATACATCATCCCGCAACTAACTCATTAGTTGCAATGCTTGCAAGGCTTAAGTGATGTGCATTACCGAGAGGGCCCAGAGATACCTTTCCGACAATCGGAGTGACAAATCCTAATCTCGAAATACGCCAACCCAACATCTACCTTTGGAGCCACCTGTAGTACTCCTTTATAATCACCCAGTTACGTTGTGACGTTTGGTAGTACCCAAAGTGTTCCTCCGGCAAACGGGAGTTGCATAATCTCATAGTCATAGGAACATGTATAAGTCATGAAGAAAAGCAATAGCAACATACTAAACGATCGGGTGCTAAGCTAATGGAATGGGTCATGTCAATCAGATCATTCAACTAATGATGTGACCTCGTTAATCAAATAACAACTCTTTGTTCATGGTCAGGAAACATAACCATCTTTGATTAACGAGCTAGTCAAGTAGAGGCATACTAGTGACACTCTGTTGGTCTATGTATTCACACATGTATTATGTTTCCGGTTAATACAATTCTAGCATGAATAATAACCATTTATCATGATATAAGGAAATAAATAATAACTTTATTATTGCCTCTAGGGCATATTTCCTTCAGTCTCCCACTTGCACTAGAGTCAATAATCTAGATTACACAGTAATGATTCTAACACCCATGCAGCCTTGGTGCTGATCATGTTTTGCTCGTGGAAGAGGCTTAGTCAACGGGTCTGCAACATTCAGATCCGTATGTATCTTGCAAATCTCTATGTCTCCCACCTGGACTAGATCCCGGATGGAATTGAAGCGTCTCTTGATGTGTTTGGTCCTTTTGTGAAATCTGGATTCCTTTGCCAAAGCAATTGCACCAGTATTGTCACAAAAGATTTTCATTGGACCCGATGCACTAGGTATGACACCTAGATCGGATATGAACTCCTTCATCCAGACTCCTTCGTTCGCTGCTTCCGGAGCAGCTATGTACTCCGCTTCACATGTAGATCCTGCTACGACGCTTTGTTTAGAACTGCACCAACTAACAGCTCCACCGTTTAAAGTAAACACGTATCCGGTTTGCGATTTAGAATCGTCCGGATCAGTGTCAAAGCTTGCATCAACGTAACCTCTTACGGTGAGCTCTTTGTCACCTCCATATACGAGAAACATATCCTTAGTCCTTTTCAGGTATTTCAGGATGTTCTTGACCGCTGTCCAGTGATCCACTCCTGGATTACTTTGGTACCTCCCTGCTATACTTATAGCAAGGCACACATCAGGTCTGGTACACAGCATTGCATACATGATAGAGCCTATGGCTGAAGCATAGGGAACATCTTTCATTTTCTCTCTATCTTCTGCAGTGGTCGGGCATTGAGTCTGACTCAACTTCACACCTTGTAACACAGGAAAGAACCCTTTCTTTGCTTGATCCATTTTGAACTTCTTCAAAATCTTGTCATGGTATATGCTTTGTGAAAGTCCAATTAAGCGTCTTGATCTATCTCTATAGATCTTTATGCCTAATATGTAAGCAGCTTCACCGAGGTCTTTCATTGAAAAACTTTTATTCAAGTATCCCTTTATGCTATCCAGAAATTCTATATCATTTCCAATCAGTAATATGTCATCCACATATAATATCAGAAAAGCTACAGAGCTCCCACTCACTTTCTTGTAAATACAGGCTTCTCCAAAAGTCTGTATAAAACCAAATGCTTTGATCACACTATCAAAGCGTTTATTCCAACTCCGAGATGCTTGCACCAGTCCATAAATGGATCGCTGGAGTTTGCACACTTTGTTAGCTCCCTTTGGATCGACAAAACCTTCCGGTTGCATCATATACAACTCTTCTTCCAGAAATCCATTCAGGAATGCAGTTTTTACATCCATTTGCCAAATTTCATAATCATAAAATGTGGCAATTGCTAACATGATTCTGACAGACTCAAGCATCGCTACGGGTGAGAAAGTCTCATCGTAGTCAACTCCTTGAACTTGTCAAAAACCTTTTGCGACAAGTCGAGCTTTGTAGACAGTAACATTACCATCAGCGTCAGTCTTCTTCTTAAAGATCCATTTATTCTCAATTGCTTGCCGATCATCGGGAAAGTCAACCAAAGTCCATACTTTGTTCTCATACATGGATCCCATCTCAGATTTCATGGCTTCAAGCCACTTTGCGGAATCTGGGCTCACCATCGCTTCTTCATAGTTCGTAGGTTCATCATGATCTAGTAGCATGACCTTCAGAACAGGATTACCGTACCACTCTGGTGCGGATCTTACTCTGGTTGATCTACGAGGTCCAGTAGTATCTTGATCTAAAGTTTCATGATCATCATCATTAACTTCCTCTCTTATTGGTGTAGGTCTCCCAGAAACAGTTTTCTGTGATGTACTATTTCCCAATAACGGAGTAGGTACAGTTACCTCGTCAAGTTCTACTTTCCTCCCACTCACTTCTTTCGAGAGAAACTCCTTCTCAAGAAAGTTTCCGAATTTAGCAACAAAAGTCTTGCCTTCGGATCTGTGATAGAAGGTGTATCCAATAGTTTCCTTTGGATATCCCATGAAGACACATTTCTCCGATTTGGGTTCGAGCTTATCAGGTTGAAGCTTTTTCACATAAGCATCGCAGCCCCAAACTTTAAGAAACGACAACTTTGGTTTCTTGCCAAACCACAGTTCATAAGGCGTCGTCTCAACGGATTTTGATGGTGCCCTATTTAACGTGAATGCGGCCGTCTCTAAAGCATAACCCCAAAACGATAGCGGTAAATCAGTAAGAGACATCATAGATCGCACCATATCTAGTAAAGTACGATTACGACGTTCGGACACACCATTACGCTGTGGTGTTCCGGGTGGCGTGAGTTGCGAAACTATTCCACAATTTTTCAAATGTACACCAAACTCGTAACTCAAATATTCTCCTCCACGATCAGATCGTAGAAACCTTATTTTCTTGTTACGATGATTTTCAACTTCACTCTGAAATTCTTTGAACTTTTCAAACATTTCAAATTTGTGTTTCATTAAGTAGATATACCCATATCTGCTTAAATCATCTGTGAAAGTGAGAAAATAACGATATCCGCCACGAGCCTCAATATTCATCAGACCACATACATCGGTATGTATGATTTCCAACAAATCTGTTGCTCTCTCCATAGTACCGGAGAACGGTGTTTTAGTCATCTTGCCCATGAGGCACGGTTCGCAAGTACCAAGTGATTCATAATCAAGTGGTTCCAAAAGCCCATCAGTATGGAGTTTCTTCATGCGCTTTACACCGATATGACCTAAACGGCAGTGCCACAAATAAGTTGCACTATCATTATCAACTCTGCATCTTTTGGCTTCAACATTATGAATATGTGTATCACTACTATCGAGATTCATCAAAAATAGACCACTTTTAAAAGGTGCATGACCATAAAAGATATTACTCATATAAATAGAACAACCATTATTCTCTGATTTAAATGAATAACCGTCTCGCATCAAACAAGATCTAGATATAATGTTCATGCTCAACGCTGGCACCAAATAACAATTATTTAGGTCTAATATTAATCCCGAAGGTAGATGTAGAGGTAGCGTGCTGACCGCGATCACATCGACTTTGGAACCGTTTTCCACGCGCATCGTCACCTCGTCCTTTGCTAGTGTCCGCTTATTCTGTAGTCCCTGTTTCGAGTTGCAAATATTAGCAACAGAACCAGTATCAAATACCCAGGTGCTACTGCGAGCATTAGTAAGGTACACATCAATAACATGTATATCACATATACCTTTGTTCACCTTGCCATCCTTCTTATCCGCCAAATACTTGGGGCAGTTCCGCTTCCAGTGACCAGTCTGCTTGCAGTAGAAGCACTCAGTTTCAGGCTTAGGTCCAGACTTGGGTTTCTTCTCTTGAGCAGCAACTTGCTTGCCGTTCTTCTTGAAGTTCCCCTTCTTCTTCTTCCCTTTGCCCTTTTTCTTGAAACTAGTGGTTTTGTTAACCATCAACACTTGATGCTCCTTCTTGATTTCTACCTCCGCAGCTTTCAGCATTGCGAAGAGCTCGGGAATAGTCTTGTTCATCCCTTGCATATTATAGTTCATCACAAAGCTCTTATAGCTTGGTGGTAGTGATTGGAGAATTCTGTCAATGACGCAATCATCCGGAAGTGTAACTCCCAATTGAATCAAGCGATTATTATAACCAGACATTTTGAGTATATGCTCACTGACAGAACTGTTCTCCTCCATCTTGCAGCTATAGAACTTATTGGAGACTTCATATCTCTCAATCCGGGCATTTGCTTGAAATATTAACTTCAACTCCTGGAACATCTCATATGCTCCATGACGTTCAAAACGTCGTTGAAGTCCCGGTTCTAAGCCGTAAAGCATGGCACACTGAACTATTGAGTAGTCATCAGCTTTGCTTTGCCACACGTTCATAACTTCTGGTCTTGCTCTAGCAGCAGGCCTGGCACTCAGCGGTGCTTCCAGGACGTAATTCTTCTGTGCAGCAATGAGGATAATCCTCAAGTTACGGACCCAGTCCGTGTAATTGCTACCATCATCTTTCAACTTTGCTTTCTCAAGGAACGCATTAAAATTCAACGGAACAACAGCACGAGCCATCTATCTACAATCAACATAAACAAGCAAGATACTATCAGGTACTAAGTTCATGATTAATTTAAGTTCAGTTAATCAAATTTACTTAAGAACTCCCACTTAGATAGACATCCCTCTATCCTCTAAGTGATCACGTGATCCAAATCAACTAAACCATAACCGATCATCACGTGAGATGGAGTAGTTTTCAATGGTGAACATCATTATGTTGATCATATCTACTATATGATTCACGCTCGACCTTTCGGTCTCCGTGTTCCGAGGCCATATCTGTATATGCTTGGCTCGTCAAGTATAACCTGAGTATTCCGCGTGTGCAACTGTTTTGCACCCGTTGTATTTGAACGTAGAGCCTATCACACCCGATCATCACGTGGTGTCTCAGCACGAAGAACTTTTGCAACGGTGCATACTCAGGGAGAACACTTCTTGATAATTTAGTGAGAGATCATCTTATAATGCTACCATCAATCAAAGCAAGATAAGATGCATAAAAAAGATAAACATCACATGCAATCAATATAAGTGATATGATATGGCCATCATCATCTTGTGCTTTGTGATCTCCATCTCCGAAGCACCGTCATGATCACCATCGTCACCGGCGTGACACCTTGATCTCCATCGTAGCATCATTGTCGTCTCGCCAATCTTATGCTTCCACGACTATCACTACCGTTTAGTAATAAAGTAAAGCATTACATCGCGATTGCATTGCATACAATAAAGCGACAACCATATGGCTCCTGCCAGTTGCCGATAACTCGGTTACAAAAACATGATCATCTCATACAATAAAATCAGCATCATGCCTTGACCATATCACATCACAACATGCCCTGCAAAAATAAGTTAGACGTCCTCTACTTTGTTGTTGCAAGTTTTACGTGGCTGCTACGGGCTTAAGTAAGAACTCATCTCACCTACGCATCAAAACCACAACGAAGTTCGTCAAATAGACTCCGTTTTAACCTTCTCAAGGACCGGGCGTAGCCACACTTGGTTCAACTAAAGTTGGAGAGACAGTCTTCCGCAAGCCATCTATGTGCAAAGCACGTCGAGGGAACCGGTCTCGCGTAAGAGTACGCGTAAGGTTGGTCCGGATCGTCTCGTCCAACAATACCGCCGAACCAAAGTATGACATGCTGGTAGGCAGTATGACTTGTATCGCCCACAACTCACTTGTGTTCTACTCGTGCAAATAACATCAAACCATAAAAACCTAGGCTCTGATACCACTGTTGGGGAACGTAGTAATTTCAAAAAATTTCCTACGCACACGCAAGATCATGGTAATGCGAGCAACGAAGGGGAGAGTCTGATCTACGTACCCTTGTAGATCACAACGGAAGCGTTGACACAACGTAGAGGAAGTAGTCGTACGTTTTCTTCCCGGTCCGACCGATCCAAGCACCGTTACTCCGGCACCTCCGAGTTCTTAGCACACGTTCAGCTCGATGAAGTTCCTCGGGCTCCGATCTAGCAAAGCGTCGAGGAAGAGTTCCATCAGCACGACGGCGTGGTGACGATCTTGATGTACTACCGACGCAGGGCTTCGCCTAAGCACTGTAACGGTGTGATCGAGGTGGAATTTGGTGGCAGGGGGCACCGCACACGGCTAAGGAACGATCTCAAGGATCAACTTGTGTGTCTTGGGGTGTCCCCTGCCCCCGTATATAAAGGATGAAGGGGGGGAGGCTGGCCGGCCAAAGGAGGGAGGCGCAGGAGGAGTCCTACTCCTACTGGGAGTAGGACTCCCCCCCAATCCTATTCCAACTAGGAATCCTTGGGAAAAAGAGAGAGGGAAAGAGAGAGAGGTGGCCGGCCACCTCTCCTAGTCCTAATAGGACTAGGGGAGTGGGGGAGGCGCGCAGCCCTCCTTGGCAGCCCCTTTCACCTTTCCACAATGGCCCATGTAGGCCCATTTGGCTCCCGGGGGGTTCCGGTAACCCTCCCGGTAATCCGGTAAAATCCCGATTTCACCCGGAACACTTCCGATGTCCAAACATAGGCTTCCAATATATCAATCTTTACGTCTCGACCATTTCGAGGCTCCTCGTCATGTCCGTGATCACATCCGGGACTCCGAACAACCTTCGGTACATCAAAATGCATAAACTCATAATAACTGTCATCGTAACGTTAAGCGTGCGGACCCTACGGTTCGAGAACATTGTAGACATGACCGAGACACGTCTCCAGTCAATAACCAATAGCGGGACCTGGATGCCCATATTGGCTCCTACATATTCTACGAAGATCTTTATCGGTCAGACCGCATAACAACATACGTTGTTCCCTTTGTCATCGGTATGTTACTTGCCCGAGATTCGATCGTCGGTATCCGATACCTAGTTCAATCTCGTTACCGGCAAGTCTCTTTACTCGTTCCATAATACATCATCCCGCAACTAACTCATTAGTTGCAATGCTTGCAAGGCTTAAGTGATGTGCATTACCGAGAGGGCCCAGAGATACCTTTCCGACAATCGGAGTGACAAATCCTAATCTCGAAATATGCCAACCCAACATCTACCTTTGGAGCCACCTGTAGTACTCCTTTATAATCACCCAGTTACGTTGTGACGTTTGGTAGTACCCAAAGTGTTCCTCCGGCAAACGGGAGTTGCATAATCTCATAGTCATAGGAACATGTATAAGTCATGAAGAAAAGCAATAGCAACATACTAAACGATCGGGTGCTAAGCTAATGGAATGGGTCATGTCAATCAGATCATTCAACTAATGATGTGACCTCGTTAATCAAATAACAACTCTTTGTTCATGGTCAGGAAACATAACCATCTTTGATTAACGAGCTAGTCAAGTAGAGGCATACTAGTGACACTCTGTTGGTCTATGTATTCACACATGTATTATGTTTCCGGTTAATACAATTCTAGCATGAATAATAACCATTTATCATGATATAAGGAAATAAATAATAACTTTATTATTGCCTCTAGGGCATATTTCCTTCAAAGGAGTCCTCCATGCATACGGTTTCCTTGTCTTGAACGATAAGACTCCTTGAATCTTCTTTGTAGGGCATGTCATGGGCCGCCTAATGTGGCCTAGGACCGAACCAACCTAGGGGTCCTCAACCTGGCCCACCAGGCTGGGAACCGATATGGTGAGAGACCCCTAGACCAGGACGCCGTAATCAATCATAAAAAACTATGGTTATACTATCCCACACAATGGTATAAATCTATCAAGGCGTAGGGGTACTAATTATGTGATATTAGGACGCGAAGTTCCATATCTCAATAACATTCTAGCACTCATATCAATACAAACTATGTCAGGTCTTACACTATATTTGCTATCAATTTGATCAGAGTGTAAACCCCTAACATGTTTATGGTTGATGTAAGGGATATCATCTGGTATCTCCAACTCAGAATGTGTCTTGATTAGTACTAATAGTAGAATCAAAATATGACCATGGTATGCCATATTGTTATATATGTACTGTCCACTTTTGTGATCCCAACAATGTCGAATCTTACAAATAATTCACTAGAATAGTTTTTTCATACAAGTCATCTAAACAGACTCCAATGACTACTTTCACTAATCGTTCTGAAACAGTTATGTTGTATGAATCATTGAAAATTGTGCATGACTTGGCATAATGATTGACCACACTCAAAATCATGTGGCTAAGATTCATCAAAATCACATAATATATTATCTAGCAAGATAATAGCAGTTGTATTGTTGAAATACATATGGGTTATATGAAGAGCAACACTAGAATGAAAGTTACTCATAATTTTTTTACCCGATGAATTATTCCAAAGTGAGCAGATAATTTGCCCAAAAATATTGTTAACATCTAACATATCTTTCACATTGTCAATAGCAACTTCTATATTCCATAATCATTTCCCTAGAATTGGTATGAGACAATCCTAAAATTTGCAAATTTCAGTAGGGAGTAAAGTACCAAATTATAGCACATTCACAATCCTCATGCATATATTGTACACTTTTCCATCCATGCTTTTTCCTGATGGTTTCTCATTTAGGTTTTTAATGAGACAATACAAATACAACCGTTGACATATGTCATATCACTTTCTCCTTATACTCACCGGGGTTTTAAAGAGTTTTCAATGGCATATCATTTTGTGCTCTTTTCGTTTATGAGTTTTTCTCTTAGGGTTTCCCATAATGGTTTTAATAAGGCAATGTCTATTATCATATATCACACTTCCTAATTTTCCTACTTGATTTTTTAAAGTAAATACACGGAACATATTTATTGTTCTTTACACTCACCAATGAGTTTTCTCTATTTTCAAAGGTTTTCTCGCATGAGTTATCAAGAGAAAATAATCATTATATGTTCTATCATTTGCTCCTTATTTTCCCCACAGGGTTTAAATGAGTTTTCACAATATATCTAATACTATTCTCCTCATATTTTCCACTGGATTTTTAAAGAAATTTTTCTCAAGATGAAGATGATGATCCTTCTTTCCAGCAAACAGAAGATGACGATGAACATTCTCGAAGGCAAACACATACAAGGAGGAGTATTCATCAAGATGATGCATATTCATAAAGATAAGCATTGATTAGCGGGAGTGTTAGGAATTAATTAATCATGTTAGTTAAAGGGTTAATCCGTGCTATGCGAGTTGCCACTTTTGACAATTGCCTCTTTTGTAACCACCTTTGTACTCATGGAATATGTATCCCAAATTTATCAATGAAAGCAATCATTCCATCATTTACCTTTTTACTTCACAAAGATGAAGGCATAAAACACATGTGTGAATTTTTGACGGGCAAGGCCCTTGGTGCGTGTTAAGTGTCAAGGAGCAAGCATACACGTGGAGGAGCGGGTGGGAGGTGACACACCAGCGACAACCATCAACTCAACTTTAATAATAAAGACAAAATGGTTGGTTCACATGAAATACAAACTCGTCGATATTTTAGTGCCTAATTATATGTTTAGGTACATGGCAACGGATAGTGAACAACATGTATATATTATATTACTATGCATGATGATTAAATTGCCGTGAGGTTGATTTGTGCGCCATGTGTCGGACGCATCACTCTACCGTTATCCACTTCATGAGTGTATGACGACGCAAGCTCAAACTCAAAGCATTGAAGAATCATGCACAATGCCATCTTGGCCTCAAGCATGGAAATTGTTGGCTAATGCAGATCCGTGGCCCCCAACTGAATGGTAGGAATGCACCGGGATACTTGGACGCCTTAGAGATCCCGTTGGCGAACCTCTCTAGCTTGAACTCATGAACATCGCTTCCCCATATGTGTGGGTCGTGGTTCATTTACAACACAGGAAGCTCGATGAGGACACCAACAGGGTATGTGATGTCACCAATCTTCATCTCCTTGTATGTTTTTCGGATGAACCCACCGGCAGACGAGTACAATCGGAGTACCTCGTAAAGAATCGTGGTCACTTGCGTAGGTATGTATAAATTGCAAGATTTATATATCCAATTTTATATCCTATTGTAACAATGGAATCAAGTAAACAAAACACCACTCACTGTTTTGAGTTGGTTAACGCCTTAGTCAAGTTTGTTTTTTCCAAATAAGCTAATGACCTCCTCCCTTGCACGGTCCTGCCACTCTGGATGCATACTTAGTACGATCATTGTCCATGTGAGCAGTATTGATGTTGTTTCTGTCCTAGCAAGATATAACAACTTTCATTCCTCCATGACCTCTTTAATGGTCATTCCTGAGATGGATTGGCCATTGTCATCTGAGGTCCTCATGTTTGACTCAAGCATCAAGCCGAGCAAGTTATTCATTGGTATTTTCTCCTTCTTGCATAGCTTGCATTCTTTGTTAAATTAGACCATGTAGAATGGATTCAATTTCATTATTAATTTGATGCATCCTTCTATTGTTTTTGGTCGGCAAGGACCTGTTAATACCCCAATAAATTATTAGCGCACACTACTGAACAACGGTACTAAATCAATCATATTGCACATTTACAAATCACAAAATAATTTACTCTCATTACTTAAAATAGAGGACCTCAGATCGATAAAACATGATCTCCAGTGTTACTCTAAATCAGTACTATGGTCTTTATTAATGCTGGTTTATACTAGATATGCATATTGTCCCATTAGTTCTCTTCTGGAAGGAAAATTGAATCTTGAAACTTATTAGTACTACTAGGTGTTGACTTACAAGTAACCGGGAAGCACAATCTTTTTTGGCCTGGCCACAGTGAGTTCAACTTGCTCGGATTGCAGCTGGAAAACCCTGGCACCTTCAAGGTAGTTATTGCCAAATGTGGTGCGAGAAATGACATCTCCAGTGAGTCTTTGGAGCTCCGGGAAGACATCCAACTCATAGCTACCGTCTGAACCAAGGGATCACGTCCATCTATCGACAAGCTCTTGGCAGCATGTAGACAAGGCTGGCATCATGAGCTGCAAGTTCAATTTGATGATGTGCGCTTGGAGGATCAGTCACACACTTAATACATGTTTGAAAGAAAACAAATGCTTACTTAATTTACAAGCCAATGCTTGAACACTTCATACGAAACGACTACAAATACCTTGAGCTTCTCGAGATTGAATGCAGGGTTAAGGATCCTTCTGTGATTGACCCATTTCTCGCCGTCGTAAGCCGCTTGTCCTCCGGCAAGCAGCCTAGACAAAGCCAGAAACTTGAGCTTCTCAAAGTGGCCGAACTTGTTTGATTGAATCGGTATGCTAGAGATGGTCACGCTATATAGAGATGTCCCGTTTGTTTAAGAGATGTTCTTGCACTATTTATTTAATATCAAAGGTTGTGGCCTATCTGATCAATGCCCTTGCTCGTAAGGAACTTGGTAGATAAGGAACTGCGGTTGAAGATTCGATTGGCAGGTGATTAGTTAATTTACGGTTTGATTAGTACTACTGACCACTAGTAACAATATGTGATCAAAGTTTTACATCGAATAATTCAACATAGGACATTTGTAATGCCCGGACGTCAGTCCTCTAGCGCGTGCATGTGACTTTCTTTCCACCGATTTCCGTCCGCATGATGCATTCCATACAACCATCTGATAAAAGAGCGGAGGTGGTCGTAGCATTACTTGATGGTTCAATTGCTGCTATTTTATGTCTCTAGATTTTAATCATATAACCTTTGATCATTGTAATAGAGAGAGTAATCAGATAGCTCATGAACTAGCTAGGCTAGCTAGATTTTCTCCTTTGATTTCTTGGCTGGAATTTGCGCCTGATGCGGTTACTCCCTTGATTGTAAACAATGCCACCATTGCTATGAGTGAATAAAGGAGGAGGTGATCGTAAAAAAATTGATAAAGGAGCTCATCTAAGAAAATGATATAACCGTGAGCCCCTCCAATGCCGTTTCTTCTCTTGGCTAGCTCAGCGCAACAGGTGCTGGACCTCAGACCGTCTTGCTCGGCGATGCCTTGATCACATGGAGGCGTGCCCCTTATGCGATCAAGAGGAGGAGACAATTGGGCACCTTCTGGTGGATTGTGTGTTTGCGCGGCAGGTATGGAACGCGGTTGGTCCTGGCCTTGGGCAGGCAACATGGGCACCAGCAAGGGGGATTGCTCTCTGAATGGTGCCATGACATGAACGATGCAGGCCAGAGCACAAGGGACGCGCACGCGATGGCCATCCTCGTGATGTGGGAGCTATAGAAGCACCGAAACGCTATTGTGTTTGATGGGTGCACACCTTCGGTACAGCGAATACTTGCCATGATTGAAGTTGAGAGCAGAGCATGGAAGATGGCTGGGATCCGCAAGGGCGATGTGTCCATTGGGGAAGTGCTAGGGTGGGTGAGAGCGAGAATGTAATTCATAGGATTTCGCTGTGGAGTGGGGCGGCGTAGCCGTAGAGTTGAGTTCATATAATTTGTAATGCCAACATGGAGGGGCTCTTTCTCCATTCGCCCTATTCAATAGAAACTATGCACGCTCGTGCATATTCGAGAAAAAAAGAAAAATATAAAATACTAGCTGGTAGGCGTACACAAAGGGAAAACCTCAAATTACCAAGACCACACAGAGAAATAAACAAAAAGGAATGAATGAATTTCTTAAGGATATTTTACTTGTTTATTTATTACATTTTTGTTCAATCGAAAAAAGAAAATTTATGAAGTTTTTCCAAAAAAAGTTTATAAAATTTGGCTTAGTTTATATAAAAATATGAACATATACAGTAACAAACATAGGATGCGAAAATATACTTGATGGTGAATCTAATGTTGGGGCAGACTAACCCTCCTCGGCGACACACGCCGAGCAGCCTCCCGGCGACACAAACACCGGGCAAAAATAAAGGAAGGAGACACCATGATTTTTCCCGGTGACGAATGCCGCGGCGCACCAACGCGTGTATCTTGGCTTTATTCCTCACAAAGACTATCTTAAACACATACATAGAGGTAAACACACACACACGCGCACAACCTCGAAGAACTCTCATGTCGACTGGGCGCACAACACGGTCCCGACCAAGACTTCATCTTTCTTAGGCCCCTCTCACTTGGCTCGGCACATACCGCGACAATCGACCAATACACAAGGGGATGGGTTTTAGAGCATCTCGAGCCGCGCCCCCAACAGCCCCCTAGGCGATTTTTCGCGTCGCCGCCTAAAATTCGGCCCAGTCGCACCCCCAGGAGTCCGTTTTTCACCGGTTTGGGCCGAAACTGGTGCCGGCAGACACTGGCCGAATCCGGCGCACTGGGGAGGGGGGGGCTCTCGAGGGTGCCAGGGCAAGCGATTTTGGTGCGAACGAACAACGGGCACGCCGAGTCAGCGACACTCACCCTCATCATCCTCACAATGCCTCGGCTTCCCGCAGGGAATCAATGCCAAGGCTGTCGCCGGTCAGCCTTCCATTGATTCCTCACAGGCGGCGCGGCGACGCCCCCCCTTCCCGCCATGCGTACACACGACACCCGACCACTATAAAAGCAACGTCCCCCTCGCCTGTGGCCACACCTGCCAACAACCGCCGTGTTCTTCCTCTCTGACGTGCTTTGCCCCCTCACTCTCCGTGCGCAGCCATCGCCAACATTCCTCCCCTTTCTTCCCAAGCTCAGTCGCGACGATGGGCGAGTTATTCCTCGGCGATGGGGCGGCGGCCAACGGCTTCGGCCGCCGCTCGCTGCACGAGTGGGAGGCATACTTGCTGTTCGAGGCCAACATCCCGGCACCTCCCGACATGCACGCAGGGCCGGGGGAGGGGGGAGGCTCAGCGCCGGTGGCGTGCCCATCCCCCCGCTGGTCGCGACACAACTGGGCGCGGACGGAGCTGGAGCGCTAGTGCCGCGCCTTTGAGCAGTTCACCGCTCGGCGCCGGGGCCGCGACGAGGGAGGTGTCGTCGTCCTCGATGACATAGCGACGAGGACACGCTGCCACCGGTCCGCCAGGGCGACCCGGGCAGGGGTCCAGCAGGGGCGGCCGCGTGAAGGAGGAGAAGGACGATGATGACAACGGCGATGGCGGCGACCTCGCCGTGCTCAGCGCGTTCTTCGGCCTGTAATTGCGGCCTTTATTTTTTTAAAGTATTTTCAGATTCCTATGTAAAAAACTATTTAAATCGCCTAAGTACTACCATGTTCGCCAAATTTTAGCCAAAACTTTGTCCCGTTTGCTGAATTTTAGCCGAATTCATTTTCAAAAAGTATTAAAAACATCTTCTAGGGACGACCCTATGATCGGCGGCTGGGAACCCGAAAGCCCCCAGGCCGATTTTAGCGCCGGCTCGCCCCCAGGCAGCGATTTTACGAGCCGCCTGGGAGGCCAATGGTTGGAGACGCTCTGAGAGCATCTCCAGCCGCGCCCCCAACAGGCCCTCCCCAGGCGAATTTTTAGCGTCGGCGGGCGAAAATCGGCCTAGTCGCGCCCCCAGGACTAAGTTTTTCGCCAGGTTGGGCCGAAATAACAACCGGCGCACCCGAGCCGAATCCGGTGCGCTGGGGGCACCGGCACAAGAGAAAAGGGCCGTGGGGCCACTCTGTCGGCGAGAGGAGGGCCTTTTCCCGCCGTTTCTTCCCGCTTTCCCCCCGGCTTCCCTCTCACTCTTTCCATTCCTCCCACCAATATCGCTTCTCCTCCCCTCGCCGCAAGCCATGTCGCGGGAGAAATACGTGATCCCCTGCGCCGCGACGGCTGCGACCCAGCCGAAGCAGACGAAGCTGAGGGCGCCGCCGTCCAAGCCGCCGGGCATGTCCAACACCGACTGGAGGGCGGAAGTCCAGCGTCGGGAGGCTATCACCACCGACCGGCGGAACAGGGCCAACGCCAAGAATGCCAGGGACAACGCGGCGCTTGTGGCTGTGGCTGCGGCCGAACAAGCCGTGGCGGCTCGCGTGGGGATGACGAATCCTCCCGGGGCCACGCCTAGCACGCGCCCTAGAACCAGCAAAGCGCCGATTCTCCGGCTGGCTTCTTGTTGTCGCCGCAACCCTGGGGATGCACACCGTCGCCGGGCTACGTCGACGGGGACGCGCACAGTGGGTTCAACCAGAACATCACCTTCCCCCATGGTCACCCAGCCCAGGGCACGCCCTCGCCCTCCTTCGCCGGCGTGCAGTACCCTCCATACAACTACTCACCGCCGGCCTACGTGTCGTACCCGACACCCCCTCTCTGCCGTGACGCGCTGCCCTTCTCACAAGCTTCCGCGCGCTGCCCTCCAAGAATTCAAGTACCTCCACGTCTTCAAAAAGATCAAGAAGTGCGAGAAGTGGGCAGATGTTCGGGCACCCTTGCCAAGGCTAAGGAGAGCTACAAGCCGGACAAGCCGACGCCGGGCGCGGGCGAGGGGCGCCTCGAAGGCAACAAAGGGGACAAGAAGGGAAAACACGCCGACTCGACTACCGCGTGCGTGCAGGAGTCCATCGAGCATTGCCTCGCCAACGCACATGCCCGAGCCGCCCAGCGTGAAGAGAAGACCGAGGCGCGGTGGTCGACGTTGATGACGAGCAACGCCGTTAAGCTCGAACTACTCCGGACGAACGTTACCGCGAAGAAGAGGAACACCGACCTGGCTTTCCTGCTGGGCGAGGCAGACATGCTCCAGAGCAATGATGAGGCGGTCAAGGCGTGGTACTTGGCAGAGCGCGGCCTCATCCTGAACCAGCTACCGTCCATGGCGCTGCCAACTCCCACGCCCACGCCCACGCCACCACCAAGCCCGAGCGATGATGCCTCCACGACGCCCAGCAACACAGAAGCCCCGCTGACGCCGCCCAGTATCGAAGCAGCTTTGACACCGCCAAGCCCACGCACGCCGACTCCGCCGACACCAGTGGCCGACCCCGCCGTGTGAAGCGTTGCATGCGCGTCCTTTCTTTTTTGTACGCCAAACTTTTCATACGATTGACGAACTGATGATCGCCGAACTGGGCGATGTGATCGCCGGACTTGTGACATCTTTTATGAGCGGAAATGTCCATGTTTGAATTTGCCGCGGCTTGGGAGGCGCCGCCTGGGGCGTGGCTGGAAGTTAGGTCTCCCCAGGGGCCAATCTAGCGCCGGTTCACCCCCAGACCACTCTTTTCTGATGCCCTGGGAGGCTGAACGGCTGGAGATGCTCTTATATCAAAGGGGCACACACACCCAGCTAGCTACGACTCACGCATGACCCAGCCACCACCGGCCACTAACTCAACTAACCCAAAAAAAACCCAAGCACGCATGGCGCGCTAACAACCACGGCCACTAACCGGCTAACAACATGCACGCCCACGCATAGCATGCATTGACTGAACGGCCACACGATGCATATTGTACGTGCATGCAGCTATTTGTTGCCAGCTCCCACGGACGGCTAGGCCAAGACCAACCGGCTGTGATCCTAATCTTGACACGGCTCACCGTACGCCGCCGCGCCGCGGACACACTGCGCCACACGCCTTCATGGTCGCCGCTCCATGGTCGTCACATCGCGCCGTTGCGGTCTTCGTCGCAGCGCAGCATCTCCACGCTCTTCCTCAGAATACACGTCGACTCCTTCGCTCCTGGCGACACATGCCCGATGTTCCAGCGACATATACCGTCTTCCTCGTCTCCGGTTGCAGCAGCATACGCCGTCTCCTCTGGCTCCGGCAACACATACCGTTGACGGCCCCCGTGTCGCGCATCTCCTCAGGCTGACACATGGCCCGGAGCTCCGTCGTGCAGCCGCTGGCCAACACCGCCACCACCGGCACGCCTCCGGCAGGGCGAACGATGCCCAATACCACCAAACTCATGATGCCAAATGTTGGCATCGAGCCCTAGTTTGCTCTTTGCGCCGATGCCCAGTTCCCTCTCGCTCTTTCTCTCGCAGGAATGAAGGTAAAAGAAAGAGAAGACACATGACACGGTGATGGTTTTCCGGCGCACAAACACCATTGCTGCACATATGGCATATTCCGGCGCACGAATGGCATGGCTCGGCAACAAACTGACGCCTACCCAGAGGAGCTCTCTCTTACTGACCGGGCGCACATCACGGTTCCAGCGAAGACTACGCTTATCTTCTGGCTCTCCTAGCCTCGGCTCATTACTTCGCACCTCGACTAGTACATATGGGGTGGGTCTTTATACCCGTGTGCACACACACACACACACGACCCGGCCACAACTCCACACACACACTGACTAGCCTAAACTCCCGGCCACTACATCGTGGTGCTTATCCTCTAATGACCGAGCCCAGCTAGACTTGGACTCACGAAGCCAGCTAACGAACTGAATATGGCCCGGCTAACTGACCGTGATCCGCGCTCCTATATGCATCTTCTGGCTCTCCTAGCTTCGGCTCATTACTTCGCACCTCGACTAGTACATATGGGGTGGGTCTTTATACCCGTGTGCGCACACACACACACACGACCCGGCCACAACTCCACACACACACTGACTAGCCTAAACTCCCGGCCACTACATCATAGTGCTTATCCTCTAATGACCGAGCCCAGCTAGACTTGGACTCACGAAGCCAGCTAACGAACTGAATATGGCCCGGCTAACTGACCGTGATCCGCGCTCCTATATGCAAGGAGCTAACAATTTATGCATGCCAAAATTACTAATAACATCTAATTATTCTATAAACTTGGTCAATGTACAAATTTTGACTTGAGAAAAAACTAATATGCAAAGTAAATATAACCGAATGGAGTAGTTTGGTGTAAGAATATTACATAGCTTGGATTGTCCGTCAAATTGACAACTTGCATTCGTATTGACAAGAACTCCAATACCCGATTGCCATGATTCATGAAATTGCCACCCAGCATTTTTTACCAAAGTTATCACGTGATAACGCTGGTGCTCGTATAGTGGTAACTTTATAAATCACTTAGTGCTTTTAAACTGATTTTTCCAATGAAGCATACACATACGGTATCTAATATCAAAGCTCTTGTCAAGACAAAGCCGATAGTGAAGTCGGATCGTAAATTATATATGAGGTTTGGGATTTATTACATTTTTTACTGCTAGGATTTATTACATTTTAAATTTTCAAGTATGAAAAGAATTTCGACAACATCTATTTTTCGCCTTATTTGCATACATGCAAATTGCAAAGGGGTGTTGATGATAAAATTCTCGTTTCCCCGTACTATTGCATCCCATCAACATAACCGGCGGGTGGTGTGATCTACTGTGCAAATGAACATCACTCTCTAAAACTACAAGATGGAATTCTGGGGGAAGGGAATAGTGAAAGAAGGTAGCACACTAAGAACATCTCTAGCATATCCACTAAACTTAGTCCTTCAAACCTTCTCCTTATCCCCAAAAGTCAATTTATTTGAGGGATTAAACTTTTTCTCAGCTAGCAGACCCCCCATGTTTAATCCCCTACTTTTTTTGGTTTCCCGATACTTCCGAACCTTTGGTAAAACAATTGAAACAAAACCATCACATTTGAAAGCAAACATAAACATTTCAAAGGCATCATAATTGAACTAGGGCATAAATAAAGTTCATCTAATCCATCAAACATAACCATAGGTGCCAAAAGGCACCAAATGAACAAGTCATTCGAAAAAACCACCAACACATGGAGGACCAAAAGCCATCCTCATACATTTGTGCCGTCATCATTGGAGCCACCATTTCCGCCTCCTTCATCATTGTCGCCCCCACACATCTTAGCTAAGATATCCCTACAAGTGAATTGCCAATATTTTCTTGCTCACTCGACCATGTTGCTGGGATTCATGAACATAATAGTACGGTCCTTGACCACCCTTTTGCTTTTTTGCTCCTCAACCACCAATGCAATCTTTGCTCCTCAAGCTCAGTCTTTTTTTTTCATCGGTCTCCAATGCAAGTCTTTTCGTCCCAAATTCAAGTCCTTTTTTGTTCCACTGACACCTTCCTCTCTTGAGCCACCACCATTGCCTTCCACTTCTCATCCTCCATCATCTTGATCTCATCAGAATAATTCACCTTCTCCTTTTAGTCGGCTGCCAAGGCCCTCTTCACCTCCAACAACACAATTAATTCTTCATTGTGTGCTCCAACAACACCATTCTTCTTGGTTTTATTTGCAATTTTTTATCTATCTGGCCAGCATAAGGGGTGGCCTAGTTCTCTACCAACTCATCATCATCAACACCACCGGTATTGCTCACCATCATCTCATAGAAACAAGTCCTGCTCAGTATTAACAAGGACCTTTTCGAGGTCATGTCTTGGTCCCATGGGAGGTTTGTACTGAGTGGATCCATAAAAAATATAGGCATTAGAAACACCTAGAGTTGTTGTGGTTTATCGTCTGGTCGACCAGACGACATAAAACTTTCCTACCAGGAATTGAACTTAATAACACTAACACTAGGGGTCTAATGGTCATCAGTACGGATTTCCACCTCATCAGCGAAGCAGCAGACAAGAGTTCAAATAATATTTGCCGTCAAGGTTCAACAGTTTCAATCCCGACATTGCTAACACGGCTCTTAGGCAAAATTAGAGAGTGGGTGCGAGATATACTGATGAACCACAAGTATAGGGGATCGTTTGTAGCCTTTTTCGATAAATAAGAGTGTCAAACCCAACGAGGAGCTAAAGGTAGAACAAATATTCCTTCAAGTTCTATCAACCACCGATACAACTCTACGCACGCTTGACGTTCGCTTTACCGGAAACAAGTATGAAACTATTTTGCAAGGATAAAACTATGAGTACTTTGCGAGAATAAAACTACGGTAGATTGCAAGGTAACAAAAGTGGAAAGCTTTTGTCAACAAGAAAGTCATTTGTCCCTAGGCAATCAATAACAAGTACCGGTAATCATTCTTGCAATTTTATATGAGGGAGAGGCATGAGCTAACATACTTTCTCTACTTGGATCATATGCACTTATGATTGGAACTCTAGCAAGCATCTACAACTATTCATTAAGGTCGTGAAACCCAACCATAGCAAAAAGTATCAAGTCCTCTTTACTCCCATGCGCCATAGCCCACCTATCCGCGTTTAAGTTTCTGTCACTCTCGCAACACTGACAATAAGCAAACAATGAACATATGGCAACACCCTATAGCGAGGGCCCCCCACGTTTGCGCGAGATGGAGGGCACCGTAGGACAACACCATAAATAAAATATACAATCATACCAACCAAGATCACGATTAACCCACAGGACAAAACGGATCTACTCAAACATCATAGGATAACGATAGAACATTGGGAAATAATATATGGATTTGTGCACCATGTTTAAGTAGAGATTACAGTGGGGAGAAGGGGTGTTACACCGATGCAAACAGGGGGAGAGAGTTGTTGTTGACGGTAGCAAGATTGTTGATGTACATCGCCGTCCCGATCATTGCCCCCGGTGGCACACCGGCGCCACCAAAAGCGAGGGGGAGAGAGCCCCCTCCTTGTCCTTCTTCATTGGCCTCAACCTAGATGGGAGGAGAGTTCCCCCTCTGGTCCTTGGTCTCTGTCGGTGTCAAAACCGGCGGATCTCGGGTAGGGGGTCCCGAACTGTGCGTCTAGGTCGGATGGTAACAGGAGGCAGGGAACATGATGTTTTACCCAGGGTCGGGCCCTCTTGATGGAGGTAAAACCCTACGTCCTGCTTGATTAATATTGATGATATGGGTAGTACAAGAGTAGATCTACCACGAGATCAAGGAGGCTAAACCCTAGAAGCTAGCCTATGGTATGATTGTTGTCTATGGAGTTGATGAAGTTGTCCTACGGACTAAAACCCTCCGGTTTATATAGACACCGGATAGGGTTAGGTTTACATAGAGTCGGTTACAATGGTAGGAGATCTTGAGTATCCGCATCGCCAAGCTTGCCTTCCACGCCAAGGAAAGTCCCATCCAGACACGGGACGAAGCCTTCAATCTTGTATCTTCATAGTCCTGGAGTCCGGCTGAAGGTATAGTTCGGCTACCCGAACACCCCCTAATCCAGGACTCCCTTAGTAGCCCCTCAACCAGGCTTCAATGACGACGAGTCCGGCGCGCAAATTGTCTTCGGCATTGCAAGACGGGTTCCTCCTCCAAGTCCTTCATAGAAGATTGTTAACACCAAGAGTAGTGTCTGACTCTACAAAATAAGTTTCCACATATTGCCATAGAGAGAATAATATCAACACAAATCCAATCTGCTGGCGTACTCCGCAGTGCGGCATCACACTACAGCCAAGTCCTGTACTCGAATCGTTTTCACTTTTTCACCTCAGCGTGTTTTGCGAGGCGGTTTCCTTGGCACGTCTTGTCAAAGCAGAGATCGTGTACCCTTTTTACGGGATTCTCGTCAATACGGACGTGGGTAACCCAACCGTGCCATTTATCACGGCGCTCGGGAGGCAGGCGAGTTTTATTAGGTAGGTGGGGACGCATAACCGCATCCGCCTATATAGGGGGATAAGGATCCATCCTTTTACCTACGCCTTCTTCCTCCCTTGCCTATCCATCTCTCGCGCACCCGAGCTCCAGCGCCCAAGCCTGCACATCCCACCTCAACCTTCTCCAGCAATGTCCAGAGCAGGAGGCAAATGGATGGTCTCCTCCATTACGGAGGGTAAAGTAAAAAAGCTAAGGAAGGCCGAATACCTGTCCAAGGACATCGCGCACCGGCTTCCCGAAGAGGGGCAGCTTATCCCCACCCAAAGGCCCCATGAGAGGGTCGTGTTTCTCCACCACTTCCTCCGCGGAATAGGTTTTCCACTCCACCCATTTGTCCGGGGGCTCATGTTCTACTACGGCCTGGACTTCCATGATCTGGCTCCAAACTTCATCCTCAACATCTCGGCGTTTATCGTCATGTGCGAGGCCTTTCTCCGCATCCGCCCCCATTTCGGCCTCTGGCTCAAGACCTTCAACGTCATGCCCAAGGTGGTGCGCGGCAGCCAGGCGGAATGCGGAGGCGCCATGGCAGGCAAGATGGTCAACGTCCTATGGTTCGAGGGCTCTTTCGTGGAGACCCTAAAGGGATGGCAAGCTGGGTGGTTTTATATCACTGAGCCACGCAATCCGGAATGGACTGCAGCCCCTGAGTTCCGATCCGGACCCCCCACGTGGCTTATGTCCTGGAAAGAGACGGGCCTGTCATGGGGTGATGAAAAAGAGGTGACCGGATTGCAAACATGCATCCAGTCCCTGGTGAACAAGCCAGCCCGGCTTGTTAATATAATCCAGGTTATGCTCGTCCGCCGGATCCTCCCGTGCCAACAACGGGATTTTAATCTGTGGGAGTTCGACCTGGTGCAGCACCAAACCCTCAACAGGCTCTTCGACACGACGTATGAAGACGCCTGGAAGGTGCTATTCAAGGGCGCCGAGGCTCCCGCATCCGCTTCTGAGGACCGCGGATACAGTTCGCAGCATCACGCTAGCAAGGTATGCCATCTACACCCTTCACAGGATGTTAAGCCTTTTTTCATAGTTTGGCACTATGCGGGATCTAAACTCCCTTTCCTCTGACAGGCTTGGCGGGTGATAGCCGAGCCGATTAACTGTCCGGCTCCGCTGCCCGAAGATCCAGCCCCAGCTTTACTGGTGAAGCTGCTAACCCCGACGCCTTATGTGGTGCCGGAGAAGAAGGTCAGGAAGAAGAAGACCACGGGGACTTGAAAGAGTGCCCGTAACGTGGTGGTGTCGGACTCGTCATCTGACGAGTCCGAGGCGCCCTCCACCCACGAGAACGAGGAGGAGGAAGAAGAAGACTCTCCCTCTCCAGTGGAGGGAGGAGAGAAGAGGAGGGTCATCCCAATGGGGGAGGCCGAGGGGTCTAGAAAAAGGAAGACCCCTCCGCCGTACTACGCCCCCGACGCCGAAGAGGGCGAAGAGGAATGGCCGGACAGGGCCAAGCGTCCGGCAAAATCGTAAGTGTTCAGATACCAGAGTAACTCATGATATTCCTTTTGCTGCATAGCTTCCCCTAATGTCGAATATAATCATGCAGCCCGCCCCGGGCCGCACTCAACGAATCGTCGAGCGGCTCCCTGGATTCATCGGACGTGAACTCCGTTCCGCCCGCTGTCTCCCCCCGTACTGCAGATGACGCCAAAGTGGCGTCGCAACGAGCTCCGGGGCAGGAGGAGGTGGTCCTGGAGGAGCCGCAAGGCGACCTCCCGGACCCCAGGAGTGTAGGGGACAAGACCCCAGGGCTCCAAGTCCGGCCTTAAGCCGGACACCGTGCCGGAATCTTCAACGATTCCGGACCACGGCAGGCGAACTCCTTCCAAGAGGAGCAAGCCTTCTGAGCCGGCAGCCTCCGTCCAACCGGAGGCGCCGGACAATCTGCTGGAGGTGCTTGAAGGCGCCTCCATCGATGAGGAGCACCGTACTATTATGAGTACGGTGATCCGGAAGGTTCAGTCCGCCAAGAGCGGGCTGAATGAAGCTTGCATTGGCCTCCTAACAGGCTTCGAGGTAAGAAAAAATATGTAAAAATATTACCGCATAGACAGTAGCCCCTGATGCTCTGTTTGGCGTTCGGAAAGAAAAGCCGAATAGAGGATCTACGAAATTTCGCAGGAGTCTAATAATAAAGAGGTCAATATGCGTATGCAGGTTTCGCTGCTAGCCACCGCCGCACTGGCTGCAGAGGTGGATACCCTAAAACAGGGACTCGAGCGGTCCGAGCAAGAGCTCGGCCGTGCCAAGAAGCAGCTTGAGGAGAAAGAAGGTAAGAAATACCTTATAAAAAGGTGCCTATAGAGAGGCGTGATTGCAAAAAATAACAGGATTGTACTGCTTATTGTAGGGGCCACGACTGAGGTGGCGACCCTCAAGCAGGCGCTGTCCGAGGCCGAAAAGAAAATGGCCCCGGAGTGCACCGAGCGAGAGAAACTTGGGTCTCAGGTCGGCGAGGTGCAACAAGAGCTTCAGGCTCTCATGAAGAAACATGAGAGTTTGGAGCTTGAGTCAAAGACCCAAGCGTCCGAGCTCGCGGCGGCCCTTGAGACTGCCAAGTCTGCCAAGGCCGAAGCCCAAAAGGCTCTCCAAGAGTTGGAGGATATGAAGAAGATAGCAGCGGGTAAGGCATTCTTTATGCAAAGCAGAAACATAAAAGTAAACTACTTGTTACTTACCCGAATCCGGAGTTCTCCAGGGGCCTTCGCAGATCTTCCCCGCAGCGTGTCCGATGTCGCCACATTCTACCGAGCTGAAGAGGGCAGCTCGACAGAGAATGTATTCTGGTCTCAGTATGCTGAGGCCGGACACCCTGTGCCCTTGAGCGACCAGCTGAAACAGCTGGTCGAACTCCACAAGGCGGCCGAACAGGCCATGAAGGGCTTCATAGTTCGGCTGTGGCCCGGAGAGGCCTTGCCTGGGAGCTACTTCGGGCTGGTGCGGCAGCTGGTGGAGGCCTGTCCAAGGCTCGAGGTCATCAAGCGCTCCGTCTGCATCGAAGGTGCCCGTAGGGACCTTGCCCGTGTAAAGGTGCACTGGGGTAAGCTGGACGGTGAGAAGCTTGTGACGGACGGGCCGCCGCCGGGGAAGGAGCATCGCAAGCCGGAGAACTACTATAAGGATGTTCTTGCGGGTGCCCGCCTTGTGGCAGATGAGTGCACCAAGGATGTCATTTTTGAATGAATTCGCTCGTGTTTATCCTGTGTGCTCAAAACTAGTTCATATGCGCTAAGCAATGCATATTGAATTTAAAATATTATTTTCTGTGCGGCCGTTTATCAAAAATTGAGAGATGGCCAGTCGTCGGCTTCTGCCCCCATGCCACTAGTGCTGGGGTGTTCGGTGATAAACCTGGGCGCTCTTTTTCCCATGCTTGGGTCCTTCGAGGGAGGCGCTCAGCACGACGAACCAGGCAATCGGACTATAATGCTTGAACACTCTCACTTAGCCATAGAACGTTATAATTTTAAATTTCAGTGAAGCCCCTAGTTCGGAAGACCGAGTTCGGGGCGCTATCCACGCCTTGGCTGGGGTTATCCAGCTCCTCGCTCGAAGCGGCATAAGCCTTTAGGGACTCGAAAAACCTCTTGAACAGCGACCGGTCTCTCGCCTCATCATGACAGTCAGTTTTAGCTTTCTCCACTGCGGTGCTTAACCCAGCTCAACCGGGGCACAATCACAGTGGTTCTCCTAGTGCTACGTTAGCCGATATAGCGGAACGTAAGGCACCAAAACATAGGAGCCGGGCAAACCCAACTATTGACCCAAATCATGATTCGGAGCCGATGCATATAGTGCTATAAGTTCGGGGTGCCGCACTTGTGAAAGTGTACGAACTTCTCACACCATGTTAAAGGGTACTGAAGCCCCTGGCGTACTTGCCATACCACAATGTACGGGTGCAACATGTCATTAATGAACATATATATGAAAAGAGTAATGCAAAAAATAGACAAAAAGCTAGGCATTGTTTATGGAGAGGCTATTTATCAAAGCCGAATGATACAGATGGTGCGGTAAGCAAAAGATATTGGACTATGCAGTATGTCCTGACCAGGGGCAGTGTAACGCCCTCGATGCGGCTATATCTCCCACGTGTCGAGGCACGACTTAGAGGCATAGCCGCATTGAAAGCAATGTCGCAAGTCGGGAAATCATCACACATCCCATGTACATAAATAATATAAAGGGGAAGAACATAGTTGGCTTACACTCGCCACATCACATCAAAGTACATAAATAACATCCATCATACAAATCACTCATGGCCCGACTACGGCGCCAAAATAGAAAAGACCCCCAACATGCGACAAGGCCCTGAATCTAACCCCGATTGGGCACCACTACTGATCATCAGGAAAAGACACATAGTAACGCTGAGAGTCCTCGTCGTACTCCCATTTGAGCTCGAGCGCGCCATCTGGAGCTGTATCATCTGTCCCTGCATCTGGTGTAATAGTAATCTATGAGCCACAGGGACTCAGCAATCTCGCACCCTCGCGATCAAGACTATTTAAGATTAATAGGTAGGAAAGGGATAATGTATAAGTGGAGCTGCAGCAAGCGACTAGCATATATGGTGGCTAACTTATTCGCAAAAGAGAGCGAGAACAGAGAGGCAAGGCACGAGCGGGAAACTAGAGAGCAACCTACGCAAACATAACTCCAACACCGTGTCCACTTCCCGGACTCCACCGAGAAGAGGCCATCACGGCAACACACTCAGTTGATTCATTTTAATTAATTAAGGTTCAAGTTACCTACCACCGGACATTAACAAATTCCCATCTGCCCATAACCGCGGGCACGGCTTTCGAAAGACCAATCCCTGCAGGGGGTCCCAACTTAGCCCATTACAAGCTCTCACGGTCAACGAAGGAATAGACCTCCACCCAAGACACACCGACCAGACTCGGTATCTCGGTACAACAAGATGATTCGACAGGTCAAAACAAGTCCAGCAACACCGCCCGAATGTGCCGACAAATCCCGATAGGAGCTGCACATATCTCGTTCTCAGGGCACACTCAGATGAGACATCCTACGAGTAAAACCAACCCTCAAGTTGCCCCGGGGTGGCCCCGTAGTCTACTCGGTCGGACCAACACTCAGAGGAGCACTGGCCCGTGGGGGGGGGGGGGCTAAAATAAAGATGACCCTCGGGCTTCGGAAACCCAAGGGAAAAAGGGGTAGGTGGCAAATGGTAAAACCAATGTTGGGCATTGCTGGAAAAGCTTTAATCAAGGCGAACTATCAAGGGGTTCCCATTATAGCCCAACCGCGTAAGGGACGCAACAATCCGGGAACATAACACCGATATGACGGAAACTAGGGCGGCAAGAGTGGAACAAAACACTAGGCGAGAGGCCGAGCCTTCCACCCTTTACCAAGTATATAGATGCATTAAGATAACATGGCAATGTAATGATATCCCAACAAGGAACATCTCCAATCTTCACCTGCAACTAACAACGCTATAAGAAGGGGCTGAGCAAAGCGGTAACATAGCCAATCAACGGTTTGCTAGGAAAATGTTGGGTTAGAGGCTCAATCATGGCAATTGGGAGGCTGACAAGCAAGTGGTAGGCATCGTAGCAATGGCATAGCAAAAGAGTGAGCAAACTAGCATAGCAAAGATAGTAGTGATTTCGAGGGTATGATCATCTTGCCTGCACAGTTGTCAGAGTTGATTGGATCCTCAAAAGCAAACTCAATGGGCTCCTCGTTAGCGAACTCGTCTCCCGGCTCTACCCAACAACACAAACAAGCAACAAGGATACAATCAACCACGTGCAAAGTCAACCAATAAGATGCAATGATGGTATGCTATGCGGGATGCGATGTGGGATGCAAAATGCAAGATGTGACAGGAAATGCATGAACCTGGCCTCAACTTGGAAAACTAAGTGTGCCACTAGATAGAGGGGAAGAAATCACCTGAAAATGATATAAAGATCATAGGAATCGGAGCTACGGTTTGGAAATGGCGAGCGTTTTACGAAATGAACCGATCTGCGATTTACAGCAAGTAGGGTCCTAAATGCATCGAAATGAACATGCTACAGCCACCCAACATGAAAACAAAATACATGGCAGGGATGTACACAAGATGCTTAATAAATCACTAGGACTGAGCCACATCCAAATTCATCCATTAAGGGGTTCAAACAAGCATGGCAAAACTGAATAAGCAAAACAGATTTCAGACTTAGTGAAATTAACACTAGTCTGAAATTTCAGACCACGATGCTCTCTTCGGAGCAGCAAAACAACATGAAACATAACCTGAACATGGCAAGTAGGAGCATGGCATGGATGAAACACAATCAGTTTTCAGACTTAGTGAAAACTCTAACGAGCTTAACAAAACACCCAAAGTGACTTGGGGCCAAAAGGGTTCACAAAATACTCTAACGAGCACACGAACATAGATGAAACACAATCAGTTTTCAGACTTAGTGAAAACTGAGACATGCAGAAATTATAACTCACGGAGGCATGTAAACGAGCTCGATGCACTCACTACGGTGCAAGTCATGGCAAGGCAAGCATATATCCATAAAGAAGGCACAAAATTCTAGCTAGACATGGCAAGAACAATGGCATAGCATGCATGCATCACTAACAATAGCGCCGGCAAAATCGCAAAAGAGTTCACGATCTGCCCAAATTAACAACAATGCAAAAGTTGAGCTCGATTGACTCAACCTAGGGTGCTCCAACATAGCAAATAAAGACAAGTATGGATAGAGCATAACATGAATATCAAAACACCCTTACTGATCATACTCAAAAGAGGCACGGATCACTAGGAAACAAGCCGAACATATGGCATCACAAACTAAAATATCCCAGACTTAGTGAAAATCACTAAGTCCCTAAAAACTGAATACTCAGGTGCCCCTCTTTGCAAGCTTGCACAAGACACCACACACATCCTAAAAATGCATGGGTGGCACCTTTGGAAAGAAGACAAAATGCCTAACAATTCATCCCAAAGGGTCATAGGCATATCATGCACACAATAATCATGGCAAAAATGACAAAAGTCAATGATGAACTAACGGATCTGTAATTTAACTCACGATGCCTCCTTCTAACAGCATTTTGGGCATCAAGATGAACTCAAATGCAAATGATGCACTGGAATGAAATGATGTACTCGTCGAGACGAAGATTTTGACATATCATATGTCTAAAACGGAGCCACGGATGCAAAGATATGAGCAGTCAAAGAATGCAAAAAAATTTACTAAGAGAGGCAAAAGTCAACCTCCCCAGATCTGGATCTAGGGTTTGCACGGATAACGAGGACGGCCGGAATCACTGTAGTGGCCGGAGTTTCGCCGGAAAAACGTCGGGGCCGTCGGAGGAGAAGTCGGCCGGAGCGGGAGGAGCTCTCCGGCGGGGTCGGCGGCGTGGAGGCGAGGTCTGGCGGGGTCGGCGGCGTGGAGGCAAGGTTCGACGGGGTCGGCGGCGTGGCGCGATGGCGGAGCGGCGAGCTTCCCGCGGCGGAGCTCGGCCGGCGTGGGGAGAGACGACGCGGGTGCGGGCGGCGGGAGAGTGGCCCGGGAGGCGGCGCGGGAGGGCCTGCCCCGGGCTTCGGCGGCGGGAGGAGGGCGGCGGCGCCACGTGGCGGCCCCTCAGTGGCCGCAGGCGGCGGCAGCGTTTGTCCGGGCCGGGACGGACATGTCCGGCTCGGCGCGGGGATTTTTTTAGGGTTTTGGACGGGGAGAAGAAGAGATCCGAATGGAGGGGGTATTTATAGGAATAAGTGGAGCTAGCAGAGTCCAAATGTGGTGCGGTTTTCGGCCACGCGATCGTGATCGAACGACCGAGACGATGGAGCAGAGTTTGGTGGGTTTTGGGCCAAATTGGAGGGGTGTTGGGCTGCAACACACACGAGGCCTTTTCGGTCCCTCGGTTAACCGTTGGAGTATCAAACGAAGTCCAAATGACCCGAAACTTAACAGGCGGTCTACCGGTAGTAAACCAAGGCCGCATGGCAAGTCTCGGTCCAATCCGGAAATGTTTAATCCCCACACACGAAAGAAAGCTAGAAATGGCCACCGGAGGAGAACGAAGCGCCGGAATGCAAAACGGACAACGGGGAAAATGCTCGAATGCATGAGATGAACATGTATGCAAATGCAATGCACGTGATGACATGATATGAGATGCACAAAAACGAAAACAACACACGGAGACAAAGACCCGAACCCGAGAAATAAATATAACTTAATGCCGGAAACGGCAAGAGTTGGAGTACAAATTGGGAAAGTTATATCTGGGGCGTTACAGGCAGGCCGCGGAATTATATATAAAGTAGGTATATCGCTCATAACAGAGACCACCTGGGAGTTCCATAATGCGGCATGGCTTGTCTGCCTTCCTGGATCTTGCATCGTTTGTGCGGCAATCTAATTGCCGAACAGGTCGTCCGAAGTATGGAGTCCTGAAAGTAAAAAATTAAAAAAGGAATCCGGCAGCCCTTGGTACGTTTTAAGCCGTATTTTGGGCGTGCCGTTATTTTGCCCCTTCCCCTGTGCCCATGGTATTTCAAGGGCGTAGTTATGTACGCGAGGTACTAGTTTCGCTAGGTCGCTAAGGCTGGGGTTGGGGCCGCATTGCTACGCTTGCTCGGGGTGTGCCAGGCGGTCCTGCTGTAGGTTACTCCGGGTGCGCTTGGCAGTGTCTGGCTTTTTAATGGCCGGACTGGAGAATTGCTGAAGAAGGCTGCTTTGTACCTCCACTACGAGAGCCGCCGTATGCTCCTCCGTCCGGAGGGAGCGTTCGGTGTTTCCATTGACCGTGATTACTCCTCGAGGGCCTGGCATCTTGAGTTTGAGATATGCGTAGTGCGGCACCGCATTGAATTTTGCGAATGCGGTTCATCCGAGCAGGGCATGATAGCTACTACGAAACGGGACTATATCGAAGATTAACTCTTCGCTTCGGAAATTATCCGGGGATCCGAAGACCACGTCAAGTGTTACTGAGCCTGTACAGTTGGCTTCTACACCTGGTATGACGCCTTTAAAGGTCGTTCTTGTGGGTTTGATCCTAGAGGGGTCTATGCCCATTTTCCGCACTGTGTCCTGATAAAGCAGGTTCAGGCTACTGCCGCCGTCCATGAGGACTCTTGTGAGGTGAAATCTGTCGATGATTGGGTCAAGAACCAATGCGGCTAAGCTGCCATGACGGATGCTGGTGGGATGGTACCTCCGATCAAAAGTGATCGGGCAGGAGGACCATGGGTTGAACTTTGGGGCGACTGGCTCCATCACGTATACGTCCCGTAGCGCACGCTTCCGCTCCCGCTTGGGAATGTGGGTTGCGTATATCATGTTCACCATCCGCACTTGTGGGGGAAAAACTTTTTTCCATTGTTGTTCGGCGGCTTGGGCTCCTCGTCGTCGCTGTGCAGCCCCTTGTCTTTGTTTTCGGCTCTTAACCTGCCTGCTTGAACACCCAACAATCCCTATTAGTGTGATTGGCTGGCTTTTCAGGGGTGCCATGTATCTGGCACAAGCGATCGAGTATTCGGTCCAAACTGGATGGGCCCTGAGTATTCTTTTTGAATGGCCTTTTCCGCTGACCGGATTTATAGCCTCTGAATCCGGCATTGACTGCCGTGTCTTCATTGTTGTCGCTGTTAACGCAGCATTTTTGTTTGTTCCAACTTGTCCTGCCACTTTTGTCCTTGGTATCCGAATTACCAGGGTTTTTTGATAAGTTGTTACTGCGAGCTAGCCAGCTGTCTTCACCTGCGCAAAAGCGGGTCATGAGTGTCGTGAGGGCTGCCATGGATTTCGGCTTTTCCTGTCCCAGGTGCCGGGCAAGCCACTCGTCGCGGATGTTATGCTTGAAGGCTGCTAGGGCCTCTGCATCCGGACAGTCGACTATCTGGTTTTTCTTTATTAGGAACCGTGTCCAGAATTGTCTGGCCGATTCCTCTGGCTGCTGAATTATGTGGCTTAAGTCGTCGGCATCCGGTGGTCGCATGTAAGTGCCCTGGAAGTTGTCCAGGAATGCGGCTTCCAGGTCCTCCCAAGAACCGATTGAGTCTGCTGGCAAGCTGTTAAGCCAATGCCGGGCCGGTCCTTTAAGTTTGAGCGGGAGGTATTTGATGGCGTGTAGATCATAGCCGCGTGCCATGTGGATGTGAAGGAGATAATCCTCGATCCATACCACCGGATCTGTTGTGCCATCGTATGACTCGATGTTTATAGGTTTGAAATCCTCTGGGATTTTATGCTCCATTACTTCATTCATGAAGCATAGCGGGTGTCCAGCGCCTCTGTACTAGGCTATATCACGACGTAGCTCGGAAGAGCTATGTCTGTTGTGTTCGGCCCGGCCGGATTTGTTGTATCCAGAGTGAAGATCATCGTCACGTGTCGTAGGGCGCCTGTGCGATCCGTAGATCGATCTTGTTTGTCTTGCCTTATCCTCCAGTACGTCTTGCAGGTTTGGCGCATTTTCCCGTGCCTTAGTTGAGTGGCGTCGGGGCATGGCTTGGGTGGAGGGTCGAGAGACCTCTCTGTCGCGGCCGCGAGGTGGCCGGTCTGCCATGTCATGCGCTGGTGATGTAGGTGCTTCCTCCTCTGATCGGGGTAGCGGCCTGCGCTTTGGGTAACTCTTGGAGGGGCGTTCGAGTTCATACTCTTCGGCAGCAAGGACTTCAGTCCATCTGTCAGCTAGCAAATCTTGGGCAGCTCTAAGCTGCTGCTGCTTTTTCTTGAGGCTACTTGCCGTGGCTAAAAGCCTGCGTCTAGAACGCTCTTGTTCGGCGGGGTCTGATGGTATGACGAATTCGTCGTCATCGAGGCTTGCCTCGTCTTCGGAGGGAGGCATATAGTTATCATCCTCAACCTCCTCGTCTGCCGCTCTCTCCTGAGGGCTGGCTTCTCCATCTTCCTATGCCGAATCTTGCTGAGGTGGGTGTTCTTCGGTGCTATCCGGGGTAGTATTATCTCCCGTGCCGGAATCACCGTTTTTTCTTTGGCAGGATTTAGAGCGGCGCCGCTGATGCCGGCCCTTTGGCTGTTTCTTGGGGGTGTCATCCCCTACCGTTCCATCGCCATCTCCATCTTTTGGAGTATCCACCATATATATGTCATATGACGAGGTGGCCTTCCAGCGCTGTAACGCCCCATATGTAACTTTCCCAAATTGTACTCCAACTCTTGCCGTTTCCGGCATTAAGTTATATTTATTCCTCGGGTTCGGGTCTTTGTCTCCGTGTGTTGTTTTTGTTTTCGTGCATCTCATATCATGTCATCACGTGCATTGCATTTGCATAAATGCTCATCTCATGCATTCGAGCTTTTTCCCCGTTGTCCGTTTTGCATTCCGGCGCTTCGTTCTCCTCTGGTGGCCATTTCTAGCTTTCTTTCGTGTGTGGGGATTAAACATTTCCGGATTGGACCGAGACTTGCCATGCGGCCTTGGTTTACTACCGGTAGACCGCCTGTCAAGTTTCGGGTCATTTGGACTTCGTTTGATACTCCAACGGTTAACCGAGGGACCGAGAAGGCCTCATGTGTGTTGCAGCCCAACACCCCTCCAATTTGGCCCAAAACCCACCAAACTCTGCACCATCGTCTCGGTCGTTCGATCACGATCGTGTGGACGAAAACCGCACCTCATTTGGACTCTCCTAGCTCCCTCTATGCCCATTTAAACACCCTCCTCCGTTTTGGATCTTCCCCTACCTCGAAACCCTAAAAAAACGAGATCCACCGCGCCCGGCCGGACACGTCCGTCCCCGGCCGGACGAAGTCGCCGCAGGCAGTCCTGCCTTGCCATGTCATCACGCCGGATTCCCCGCCGCCGAGGCCCGCCCGGCCCATCGCGGGCCCCCGCGGCCCATCCGAGGCGCGCCGCCAGCGCCCTCGCCCGCGCCTCCTCTTCCCTAACGTCGGCGCCGGCGCCCGCCGCCCGCCACTCCGCCGCCACTTCGTCGCGGTCCGGCAAGCCGCCGCCCGTGCCTCCTCTCGCCGTCCGGCGACGCCCGCCGCCCGGCAAGCCGCCGCCCTCGCCGCGCGCCTCCGCTGCCCTCCAGCCTCCCCACGCCGGCCCCGCCTCCCGTCGCCGCCGACCGAGCTCGCCGGTGCCGGCCGACAAGTCCGGCGACACCCCGGTGCTACAGTGCCACGCCCGATGAACAGTGCACCGACCCAGATCTAGATCCATTTTCGGTTGACCTCCTCTCCCCCGAAACCCTAATTTCCAGATTTTTGTGCAAACTTTGACGCATCATATCTTTGCATCCGTGGCTCCGTTTTCGACATATGATATATCAAAATCTTCGTCTCGACGAGTACATCATTTCATTCCAATGCATCATTTGCATTTGAGGTTATCTTGGTGCCCAAAATGCTGTTAGAAGGAGGCATCATGAGTTAATTTGCAGATCCGTTAGCTCTACATTGACTTTTGTCATTTTTGCCATGATTATTGTGTGCATGATATGCCTGTGCCCCTTTGGGATGAATTGTTAAGCATGTTGTCTTCTTTCCAGAGGTGCCTCCCATGCATTTTTAGGATGTGTGTGTTGTCTTGTGCAAGCTTGCAAAGAGGGGTACCTGAGTTTGCTGATTCCAGGGACTTAGTGAAAATCACAAGTCTGGGATGTTTTAGTTCACGATGCTATATGTCCAGCTTGTTTCCTAGTGATCCGTGCCTCTTTTGAGGATGATCAGTAAGGGTGATTTGTTATGCTTGTTGTGCCTAATCCATCCATGTCTTTACTTGTTATGTTGGAGCACCCTAGGTTGACTCAATCGAGCTCAACGTTTGCATAGTTGTTATTTTGGGCAGATCGTGAACTCTTTTGCGATTTTGCCGGAGCTATTGCTAGTGATCCATGCATGCTATGCCATTGTTCTTGCCATGTCTAGCTAGCATTTTGTGCCTTCTTAATGGATATATGCTTGCCTTGCCATGACTTGCACCGTAGTGAGAGCATCGAGCTCGTTTACATGCCTCCGCGAGTTATAATTTCAGCATGTCCCAGTTTTCACTAAGTCTGAAAACTGATTGTGTTTCATCGATGTTCGTGTGCTTGGTAGGGTATTTTGTGAACCCTTTTGGCCCCAGATCATTTTGGGTGTTTTGTTAAGCTTGTTGAGTAGCTCCATGCCATGCTCTTACTTGCCATGTTCAGGTTATGCATCATGTTGTTTTGCTGCTCCGAAGAGAGCATCGTGGTTCGAAATTTCAGACGCGTTAATTTCGCCAAGTCTGAAATCTGTTTTGCTTATTCAGTTTTGCCATGCTTGTTTGAACCCCTTAATGGATGAATTTGCCTATGCCTCAGTCCTGGTGATTTGTTAAGCTTCTTGTGTACATCCATGCCATGCAATTTGTTTTCATGTTTGGTGGCTGTAGCATGTTCATTTCGTTGCATTTAGGAGCCTACTTGCTGTAAATCGCAGATCGGTTCGTTTCGTAAATCGCTTGCCATTTCCAAACCGTAGCTCCGATTGCCATCATCTTTATATCGTTTTCAGGGGATTTATTCCCCTCTATCCAGTGGCACACTTGGTTTTCCAAGTTGAGGCCAGGTTCATGCATTTCCTGTCATGTCTTGCATTTTGCATCCCGCATCGCATCCCGCATAGCATACCATCTTTGCATATTATTGGTTGGCC
Source organism: Triticum monococcum (assembly GCA_034509565.1). NCBI lineage: Eukaryota > Viridiplantae > Streptophyta > Magnoliopsida > Poales > Poaceae > Triticum > Triticum monococcum. The sequence continues at coordinate 194,924,155 of CM067842.1, read as the reverse complement.
TTGCACGTGGTTGATTGTATCCTTGTTGCTTGTTTGTGTTGTTGGGTAGAGCCAGGAGACGAGTTCGCTAACGAGGAGCCCGTTGAGTTTGCTTTTGAGGATCCAGTCAACTCTGACAACTGTGCAGGGAAGATGATCATACCCTCGAAATCACTACTATCTTTGCTATGCTAGTTTGCTCGCTCTTATGCTTTGCCATTGCTACGATGCCTACCACTTGCTTGTCAGCCTCCCAATTGCCATGATTGAGCCTCTAACCCACCATTGTCCTAGCAAACCGTTGATTGGCTATGTTACCGCTTTGCTCAGCCCCTTCTTATAGCGTTGCTAGTTGCAGGTGAAGATTGGAGCCGTTCCTTGTTGGAACATTTATTTACTTGTTGGGATATCATTATATTGCTATGTTATCTTAATGCATCTATATACTTGGTTAAGGGTGGAAGGCTCGGCCTCTTGCCTAGTGTTTTGTTCCACTCTTGCCGCCCTAGTTTCCGTCATATCGGTGTTATGTTCCCGGATTGTTGCGTCCCTTACGCGGTTGGGCTATAATGGGAACCCCTTGATAGTTCGCCTTGATTAAAGCTTTTCCAGCAATGCCCAACATTGGTTTTACCATTTGCCACCTACCCCTTTTTCCCTTGGGTTTCCGAAGCCCGAGGGTCATCTTTATTTTAGCCCCCCCCCCCACGGGCCAGTGCTCCTCTGAGTGTTGGTCCGGAACGTCAGCCGCCGGTGGCCACCAGGGGCAACTCTGGGCAGGCCTACCGAAAGTTTAGACAATCTGAGTGTGCCCTGAGAAAGAGATATGTGCAGCTCCTATCGGGATTTATCGGCACATTCGGGCGGTGTTGCTGGACTAGTTTTGACCTGTCGAATCATCTTGTTGTACCGGGATACCGAGTCTGATCGGTGAGTTCTGGGTGGAGGTCTATTCCTTCGTTGACCGTGAGAGCTTGTTATGGGCTAAGTTGGGACCCCCCTGCAGGGATTGATCTTTCGAAAGTCGTGCCCGCGGTTATGGGCATATGGGAATTTGTTAATGTCCGGTTGTAGATAACTTGAACCTTAATTAATTAAAATGAATCAACTAAGTGTGTTGCCGTGATGGCCTCTTCTCGGCGGAGTCCGGGAAGTGGACAGGGAGTAGGAGTTATGTTTGCGCAGGTTGCTCTCTAGTTCCTTGCTCGCGCTTTGCTCTCTCTTCTCGCTCTCTTTTGCGAATAAGTTAGCCACCATATATGCTAGTCGCTTGCTGCAGCTCCACTTATACATTACCCCCCCTTCCTACCTATTAAGCTTAAATAGTCTTGATCGCGAGGGTGCGAGATTGCTGAGTCCCCTGTGGCTCACAGATTACTATTACACCAGATGCAGGGACAGATGATACCTCTCCGGATGGCGCGCTCGAGCTGAAGTGGGAGTACGACGAGGACTCTCAGCGTTACTATGTGTCTTTTCCTGATGATCAGTAGTGGTGCCTATTTGGGGTTAGATTCAGGGCCTTGTCGCATGTTGGGGGTCTTCTCTATTTTGGCGCCGTAGTCGGGCCATGAGTGATTGTATGATGGATGTTATTTATGTACTTTGATGTGAGGTGGTGAGTGTAAGCCAACTATGTTATTCCCCTTTATATTATATATGTACATGGGATGTGTGATGATTCCCCGACTTGCGACATTGCTTTCAATGCGCCTATGTCTCTAAGTCGTGCCTCGACACGTGGGAGATATAGTCGCATCGAGGGTGTTACAAGCGCCCTACAGGTGCTGGTTCCTGTTCGTCTCCTACATTGTCGTCCATGCCGTCGATGTCTTCGGAGCCGAAGTCAAGCATGTCGGTTAAATCGTCGACAGTGGCTACAAAGTGGGTGGTGGGTGGGCTTTGAATTTCTTCCTCGTCCGTGTCCCATCCTCGCTGACCATAATCCGGCCAGGGCTCTCCTGATAAAGAGAGAGACTTAAGAGAATTCGGGATGATGCCAAAAGGAGAGTGCTGAAAGATGTCTGCGATGGTGAACTCCATTATCGGCGCCCAATCGGATTCGATCGGCAGGGGCGCGGGGGTTTTGGAGTCCGGGGAGGAGTCCGGATCCTCGGAGTCACGGATCATGCAGAGTGCGGGGCTAGCGTTTGGCTCGATCGCCTTTAAGATCGCAGCCCCCGGCGTGGCGTCCAACCGCTCGTCCTCCATTGGCGCAATAGGCTCCGAGTTAGAGGTCGAAACCGATGCGTGTGCGGCCTCCAGGACACTACCCGGAGGCAGAGCTAGATCATGCCCCTTGAGATAGTGCGGCGCACTTGGCCATGGCTCGAACCCATCGAAGATCAAGTCTCCGCGGATGTCAGCGGTGTAGTTTAAGCTTCCAAACCTGACTTGATGGCCAGGGGCGCAGCTTTCGATCTGCTCCAAATGGCCAAGAGAATTGGGCCGCAGAGCGAAGCCGCCGAAGACGAAGATTTGTCTGGGGAGAAAAGTCTCACCCTGGACCGCATCGGTGTTGATGATTAAAGGAGCCATCGGACCTAACGGCGACGACACAGAGGAAGTCTCAATGAAAGCACCAATGTCGGTGTCAAAACCGGCGGATCTCGGGTAGGGGGTCCCGAACTGTGTGTCTAGTTCGGATGGTAACAGGAGGCAGGGAACACGATGTTTTACCCAGGTTCAGGCCCTCTTGATGGAGGTAAAACCCTACGTCCTGCTTGATTAATATTGATGATATGGGTAGTACAAGAGTAGATCTACCACGAGATCAAGGAGGCTAAACCCTAGAAGCTAGCCTATGGTATGATTGTTGTCTATGGAGTTGATGAAGTTGTCCTACGGACTAAAACCCTCTGGTTTATATAGACACCGGATAGGGTTAGGGTTACATAGAGTTGGTTACAATGGTAGGAGATCTTGAGTATCCGCATCGCCAAGCTTGCCTTCCACGCCAAGGAAAGTCCCATCCGGACACGGGACGAAGTCTTCAATCTTGTATCTTCATAGTCCTGGAGTCCGGCTGAAGGTATAGTCCGGCTACCCGAACACCCCCTAATCCAGGACTCCCTCAGTCTCCATGGCTGCGGAGGGGCGGGAGCCCCTCCGAGATTGGATCTCCATCTCTGTTCTCTTTTGTTTCACGTTCGCCAGATCTGGCCGAAAACCATTTCTTATATCCCCGGAGATCCGTAACTCCGATTGCATCGAGATTTTAACATGATTTTTTTCTGGATATAAGCTTCCTTGCACCCGAAGTAGAGGTCCAACCGACGTACGAGGTGGGCACAACCCACCACCACGCGCCAGGTGCATCTGGCGCAACTTGGTGTCTTGTGCCCTGTGTGGGCCTCTGTTTGCGGTGATTCCAACTCCCAAAAATCACATATATTCCAAAATAATTCTCCGTAAAATTTCATTGCATTTGGACTTTGTTTGATATGGATACCCTGCGATACATAAGACATGCAGAAAACAGGAACTGGCACTTGACACTGGATCAATAGGTTAGTCCAATAAATCATATAAAAAGTTGCCAAAAGTATGTAAAACTTGTATAATATTGGCATGAAACAATCAAAAATTATAGATACGACGGAGACGTATCAGCATCCTTAAACTTAATTCCTGCTCGTCCTCGAGTAGGTAAATGATAAAAAAGATAATTTTTGATGTGGAATGCTACCTAGCATAAACTTGATCATATATCTAATCATGGCATGAATATTAAGGCATAAGTGATTCAAAGCAATAGTCTATAATTTGACATAAAACATCAATACTCGGGCATCCCAACAAACAATCATGTTTTTCAAAATATTAACACTAAAGAAAGCTATCCCTACAAAATCATATAGTCTTGTCATGCTCTGTCTTATTAACACAAAGTATTTATCATGCACAACCCCGATGACAAGCCGAGCAATTGGTTCATACTTTTTAACGCGCTTCAGCTTTTTCAACTCTCACGCAATACATGAGCGCAAGCCATGGATATAGCACTACGGGTGGAATAGAGTATAATGATAGGGGTAAATATAGAGAAGACAAAAAATTAGAAAGTTTCACATCGACGCGGCTAACCAACGGGCTATGGAGATGCCCATCAATTGATATCAACGTGAGGAGTAGGGATTGCCATGCAACGAATGCACTAAGAGCTATAAGTGTATGAAAGGTCAATATGAAAACTAAGTGGGTGTGCATCTAATCCTATAATGATAAATTCAGTGACAATATAGGAGACTCTCCATATGAAAAACATGGTGCTACTTTGAAGCACAAGTGTGGTAAAGGATACTAACAATGCCGCTTCTCTCTTTGTTTATTTTTTCCTTTTCTATTTCTTTATTTATGTATATGTATATATATATATATATTCTCTCATTGTCCGGAGTCTCATCCTGACTTGTGGGGGAATCCTAGTCTCCATCATCCTTTTCTCACTGGGGCACTACTCTAAAAATGAATAATGATCATCACACTTCTATTTACTTATAACTCAAAGAAATAAAAATTACAACTTGATACCTATGACAAAATATGACTCTATATGAATGCCTCTGGCAATGTACCAGGATGTGCAATGATCTAGCCTAACATGTATGAAAAATGATGAACGGTGGCTGAGCCACAACTACTATGTCAGCTATATGACCATGCAAAGCAATATGACAATGAATGCTCAAGTCATCAAACGGAAGCGGTGGAAGTTGCATGGCAATATATCTTGGAATGGCCATGGAAAAGCCATAATAGGTAGGTATGGTGGCTGTTTTGAGGAAGATATAATAAGCTTATGTGTGATAAAACGTATCATATCACGGGGTTTGGATGCAGCTGCAAAGTTTGCACCATGTCACGATGTGAGAAAGGGCAATGCACGGCACCGTAGAGGCTAGCAAATTGCGGAAAGGTAAGAGTGCGTATAATCCATGGACTCACATTAGTCATAAAGAACTCATATACTTATTGCAAAACTTTATTAGCCCCCGAAGCAAAGTACTACTACGCATGCCCCTAGGGGGATAGATTGGTAGGAAAGCACCATCGCTCGTCCCCGACCACCACTCATAAGGAAGACAATCAATAATAAATCATGCTCCAACATCATAGCATAACGAGAGACTATACGTGCATGCTTTGGGAATCACAAACCTTAACACCAATATTGTTACTAAACACAACCGTTTACTAGTACCTCCCACATATTCCATCTCCATATTGCAAAACTATTGCAAGGAATCAAACATATCATATTCAGTGATCCATAAGTTTTATGTAGGATTTTATGACTAACCATGCAATTGACCAATTCCTTTTGACTCTCTAAATAGATATAAGTGAAGCATGAGAGTTTAATTCTTTCTAGAAAATACCATCCTATAATAAATAAATGTGAAGCAAAAAAGCATTCTTCCAACAACGGTTTTCTATGTGAAGAGAAACAAGCAATCCAAACTTCAAATGATATAAGTGAAGCACATTAAGCATTCTACAATGCCATACTCAAAAGATATAAGTGAAGTGCAATGAGCATTATATAAATCAACCATGGACTATCTCATACCAGCATGGTGCATAAAATAAAAATTAAAACTAAAAGCAAAAGGCGCTCCAAGATTTGCACATATCACATGAACGAAATGAGAACGAAAACATACCGATACTTGTTGAAGAAAGATGGGATGCCTTCCGGGGCATCCCCAAGCTTAGTCACTTGAGTCTCTTTGGATATTAACTTGGGGTGCCTTGGGCATCCCCAAGATTGAGCTCTTGCCTCTCCTCCTTCTCCTCACATCGGGACCTCCTCAATCTTTGATCACTTCATCCAGACAAAGCTCAACAGAAAACTCGGTAAGATCCGTTAGTATAATAAAGCAAATCACTGCTCTAAGTACTACTGAAAACCGATTCATATTTTGTTTTTTCATTGTAGCTACTGTAATATAACTTTTCCATGGCTTAATCCACTGATAGAAATCGATAGTTTCATCAAAACGAGCAAAACAATGCATCAAAAACAGAATCTGTCTTAAACATGACAGTCTGTAGTAATCTGAACATTCACCATACCTCTTGTACTCCAAAAATTATGAAAACTTAGGAAAAATAAAAAAATTGTATAGAAAGATAGTGCAAAAAGTTTCAGAACCATTTTACGTTCCAGTAAAAAATGTAAAATCTAGAACTACAGCCAAAGTTTCTGTTTTGCACCGCACAAACCAACAAGCAATTTAAACATCCTAAAGGCAAATCTTGGCACATTACTTTTATTACACAATAGAATTGTACAAGCAGATAATTGTTTTTGTTGAAAAGTTTCTGTAATTCAAGATTCTCAAAGTTTCCATGGGCATGAACAAAGTTCAAGGCATGCTCCCGCTTCCACGGTGCTCATCTATCTCACTTTCACTTTTCTTTTTGTGAAGTTTTAAGTTCCCCTCTATATTTTTTTGTTTTTAAACTTTATAAAAGCAGTCAACAGAAATAAATGAATCTCCAAAACTTCCGGGTTGTCTCCCTGACCGCGCTTTCTTTAAAGCCATTAAGCTAGGCATAAAGTGCTCAAGTAATGGATCCACCTGGATCCCAAGGTATATCAAAGCCGATTTTAATTAACAATGAGTTGGCATTTAGTAGTGAGCACAAAGCAACATATTTCAAGCAATGACGAAGTCTAACTCTCTTCCTATGCATCGGCATGTCATACAAGAACAATTCATGAACATCAAGTAAAGGCCAATACATAGCATAAGCAGTTTCTTGCAATTCTTTCGTGTTGGAAACATAAAGAGGCGGAGATGTAGTTCCTCTCTCATAATAATTGCAAATAGGAGCAGCAAGCACATGCATATTATATTCATCAAAATCATCATGTGCAATGGTAAAAGTCAACCCATCAATATAATCCTTAACAAGAGCAAACTTCTCCGATATATTGTAGTTGGGAGAACTCAAAAAGATAATAGGACTATCATGTGTGGGTGCAATAGCAACAATTTCATTCTTAATATAAGGAACAATAGCAAGTTCGTCTCCATAAGCATAACTCATATTTGCATCTTGGCCACAAGCATAGCAAACATCATCAAAAAGGGATATTTCAAATGAATCATCGAGATCATAGCAATTATAATGGCATTATTCCTTGGTAAGAACGAAGGAACATTAAACAATGCATGAGTTGGAGAGTTACTCTCATTAGAAGGTAGGCACGGTGTAACGCCCCAAGACCGGAGCTTCAGATACCTTCGATGGATTCCGGGTTTCGTCATGTGTTTTGTTTTGTCTGTTGCATTCAACTTTGCATTTGTGCATTGCATCATGTCATCATGCCATCATGTCATTTTTTAAATCAAATAAATAAACCGTATGGATCTTCGGTCCATTTAAATCGAGGGAATTCACATGGTGTTTCTCTTTATAACATATCCTCCCAATATTTAGGGAGCTATATAAAAACCATTCCATTAATTTGGAATCACCATAACACACTTACAACTAAGTTCCATGGCTTTTCCTTCTCAACTCTTGGTCTCTAACTTTGCCATATATCCTTTCTTTTTCCGGAGCTCCACCTAAATTCTCAACATTTTTGGACACTCCTAAACCCTTGTCCTAGTCCAAACCCATTTGAATTAAATTCAAATGAGTTTGAATTCTTATCGTTCGATCTGGCTTTTACTAATTTTCTCAGACCGAGCATATTTTTGTGAGTCCAAGAAAATTAACCACATGCCCAAATTATTCCTCTGGCCTTCTCTTCTCTCTTTTCCTTTCTCTTATTTCTCTGTTTTTGTTAAAAGAAGGAAATAGGAGGGGGAGAGAGAGCCCAGACATGCCATTTGGGCCTCTTGCGACCCATTTGGTCCAAGGTTTCCCGCAGCTCCAGCAGGCCTCTAGCCATTTTCCTCTCACTGGACCAGCCTTCCAAGGCCAAGCAAAACCTATGGCCAACCCTAGCGACCCCTCCGCTCTCTCCCGATTCCCCTCACTTGCGCCGCAGGGAGAGCCGCGACTCGATCTCTTTTCCTCTCCCTCATCTTCTCCTCGCGCCCCATCTCCCTCGACCCCCTCTACCTCCTTCCTCCTCCGCCGCACCAAGCACCCCTTCTCCTTCCCGAGGCTGCCACCGGCCACTCCTCCCTCGACCCTGCCGGAATCGCGCTCTACTGCAATTGTTCTTTCCATGCATCGCCGGACCTCACCAACCACCAGCGCCTGACCCTGCCGCCGTCAGAACGTCGGAACTCGACACCACGGACCTCCCCGTCGCCATCGTCGACGACCAGCGCTCCTCTCCTCCATCTTGCACCGCCAAGCTCCATCCCGCGACCAAGCCGCACCACGCCCTCAAGTGCCCGACCTCCCTCCATTTCGTTCCTGCTGCCACGCCTCCGCCGTCTGCCCGCCATGGCCTCCTCCCATGGGCCAGAGGAGCCGCGTCACGCATCTCCGGCCGCTCCCCTGCAGCTCCTCCTCCACCTGCGTTGGTAGCCGTCGTCCGCCATGCCCTGCTGCCGCTGCCTTTGCCCGCGCCGGCGACCTCCACCAAATATTCGCCTGCGTCCTCCTTGTGCATACTCCTGCCACGGCCATCGCCTCCCCGATGCCCTTGCTGCTGCCCACCCGGGGCCCTTTCGTCTTGCTTGGTTTTGTATCGGCAAGAACGATACGCGAAGAACCGTACCCGGACCGTCAAGCACCTTCTCCGAGGATTTTGCCAAGTACCATGACATGAATGACCCTCGTACGCGTCAAGTACCACTACCGTCTAGTACCTCTTCACAAGACCAAGTTCCTCTACGATACATGTACGACTACACGACGAACCGCCAAGACCCAAGTACCATGACGCCAAGTACCTCTTCGGATCATCAAGGTGGATCTCGAACGTTGACGAGGTTCCGATAAGACCCTCGACGTGTACAGCTACAATGTGAACGTGTACCTGACGACCCCGGAGACCTATGTTACACCAAGTACCACGACGACCTTCGACTTGTACCCCTACATCGCACCAAAACGCCGAGTTCCTCGCCGAGACCCCGAACATTTACGGAACCTTGTGCGACTATGGATGTGAACGACCACCGTCGAACCCAAGTTACTCGGATTCGTCAAGTCCCTCTACGAAAACATTGTACGACTACTTCCGTGGCCGAAGGCCCATGTACAACTACCGTCGCCGTGGACGACTACTTCCTCTAGTTCCTCTACGAACCCGAACCGCTTCGAGAATGCACCTGGAAGGTATAACCGCCGAGACGATGACCCGTGGACGAAAGCATGTGTTGTATGAGATGCATGTTTAGTTGTTGTTTTCGCCCGTGAACGTTAGTCGTTCCTCCTCGGTTGCCATGCCGTCGACCCATGGGAAACCCGGTATCCGGGATCACCCCACCATCCTCGCATGATCCGTTCATCCACATTTTCTCTTGCACCGACATCTCAATGAGTTGTCGGATCACCCGGAGTGTTGCCGTGGCACCATTTCCGTTGTAGTTGCCGTGACACCCCTTTTTTTCGCCATGGCAACCAAATGCTTTTTAATATTGTCTTGTCAACTTTTCTTAAAATTGCATAAAACTTGAGCATGCCATCCGCATCATGTTAACAACATTTAAAATGTCTAAATTGTTGTTGCATCAAATTGCTAATGCATATGGGGATTTACCAGATTTGTTGTTTGTTATATCCGGCCCCATTTAAATTGTTTAAATGGTATAGTTTTGTTATGCTTCACCTCTTGCCATGCTAACAACATTTAATCTTGTTGGGTACATAAACGAGAGTGAACTAAATAATTGATGTGGTGTTCCGTCAATATGCAACGGAGTTGCATATTGAGCTCCACTTAACTTGTAGTTTTGTTTGTGCCCTTTGCCATGCTTCATTAAACCGGACATGCATCATACTTGGTTGCGCATCATGCCATGTTCAGGTGTTGGTTGTTTACTACGTTGTTTGCTTCTTTCCGGTGTTGCTTCTTTGGGATGTTTCCGATAACGTCACGTTTGTGAGGATCCGTTCGACTTTGCCCGTTTGTCTTCTTCATGGACTCGTTCTTCTTCCTTGCGGGATTTCAGGCAAGATGACCATACCCTCGAAATCACTTCTATTTTTGCTTGCTAGATGCTCACTTTTTTGCTATGCCTATGCCGCGATACCTACCACTTGCTTATCATGCCTCCCATATTGTTGAGCCAAGCCTCTAACCCACCTTGTCCTAGCAAACCGTTGTTTGGCTATGTTACCTCTTTGCTCAGCCCCTCTTATAGCGTTGTTAGTTGCAGGTGAAGATTGGAGTTTGTTCCATGTTGGAACATGGATATTTTGTTGGGATATCACAATATCTCGTATTTAATTAATGCGTCTATATACTTGGTAAAAGGTGGAAGGCTCGGCCTTATGCCTGGTGTTTTGTTCCATTCTTGCCGCCCTAGTTTCCATCATATCGGTGTTATGTTCCTGGATTTTGCGTTCCTTACGCGGTTGGGTTATAATGGGAACCCCTTGACAGTTCACCTTGAATAAAACTCCTCCAGCAAGGCCCAACATTGGTTTTACCATTCGCCACCTAGCCTTTTCTTGCCCTTGAGTCGGCCGGCTCAAGGGTCATCTTTATTTTAGACCCCCGGGCCAGTGCTTGTCTAAGTGTTGGTCCAAACTGAGCGATGTCCGGAGCTACCAGGGGCAACTCTGGTCTGGCCCACCCGACGTCTGGCTCATCCGGTGTGCCCTGAAATGAGATATGTGTAGCTCCTATCGGGATTTGTCGGCACATCTGGGTGGCTTTGCTAGTCTTGTTTTACCATTGTCGAAATGTCTTGTAACCGGGATTCTGAGCCTGATCGGGTCTTCCCGCTAGAAGGAATATCCTTTGTTGACCGTGAGAGCTTGTGATGGGCTAAGTTGGGACACCCCTGCAGGGATTTGATCTTTCGAAAGCCGTGCCCGCGGTTATGGGCAGATGGGAATTTGTTAATGTCCAGTTGTAGAAAACCTGAAGTTGACCTTAATTAAAATACACCAACCGCGTGTGTAACCTTGATGGTCTCTTTCTGGCGGAGTCCGAGAAGTGAACACGGTGTTGGAGTAATGCTTGACGTAGGTTGTTCTAGGATCACTTCTTGATCATAGTTTTATCGACCGTGCCTTGCTTTCTCTTCTCGCTCTCATTTGCGTATATTTAGCCACCATATATGCTAGTCGCTTGCTGCAGCTCCACCTCATACCTTTACCTTACCCATAAGCTTAAATAGTCTTGATCGTGAGGGTGTGAGATTGCTGAGTCCCCGTGACTCATGGTTACTTCCAAAACCAGTTTGCAGGTGCCGATGTTACCGAGCAGGTGACGCAACCAAGCTCAGCAGGTGCTCGCTGAAGATATTGTCCTTGGTGTTGTTTCGTTCCAGTTGATCAGTAGTGGAGCCCAGTCGGGACGATCGGGGATGTGTGTAGCATTTGGGGTAGTCTTCTTTCACTTTGGTTCTGTAGTCGGACCTTGATTGTATCTGGTTGATGTAATGCTTTATTCATGTATTGTGTGAAGTGGCGATTGTAAGCCAACTATGTAACTCTTTCCCTTATGTATTACATGGGTTGTGTGAAGATTACCTCACTTGCGACATTGCTTTCAATGCAGGTATGCCTCTAAGTCGTGCTTCAACACGTGGGAGATATAGCCGCATCGAGGGCGTTACACACGGGTGATCAATCCGCTCTTCCTTCGCTTGTTCTTCGCTCTCCTCATCATCTTTTTCATTCAATGAGCTCACAATTTCATCAATTCCTTCTTCCATAGACTCCTGCAAAATATTAGTCACTTCTTGCATAGTGGAGACTTTCTCAATAAATGCATCAATATCGGAATTGTATTTATAATTATTATAGCAATATTTAAGGATAGAAAATTTTTTAGGTCTATAAACTGAATCATCAAAATCTTCAAACTTTTCAAACAAAGATTCAATTTCATCAGCACCCTTAAAAGCAACAAATTCTTCTATTCGTTCCACATCATAATAATCATATACACCTCTAGCATAAGAAGCCAAGGTTTCATTATCGTTAAATTCACATGAAAAGGGAAGATGTGGAGCATTCATCCTAGAGCAACAAGTATAATCATATCTCTGGCATAAATCCCAAGCATACCATTGCAACAATGCAAATTTATCCCATAATTTTTTTCCCTTTTGAGTCAAGCGATAATCCCTAAAGTATTCACGTTGATCCAACATTACTCTCATTATCAAGTTGAATGGGGTTTTCTCAGGATTATCAAAGTAGTGCATAATATTTTTCACATAACAAGCATCAAGGGTTTTAGGAGGTGTCCCATCTCTATGAGTAGAAAGTACAACTAATTTTTTTGGTGTTTCGTGTTCCATAACCATAACTAAAGATAAAGAACAACTTAGAACAAAAAATAAAAACTACTTAGTGATAAAGCAAACAAGCACACACACGAGAATATTCACCCCACGCTATTGCTCCCCGGTAATGGCGCCAGAAAAAGGTCTTGATAACCCACAATTATAGGGGATCGTTTGTAGCCTTTTTACGATAAATAAGAGTCTCGAACCCAATGAGGAGCTAAAGGTAGAACAAATATTCCCTCAAGTTCTATCGACCAGCGATACAACTCTATGCATGCTTGACGTTCGCTTTACCGGAAACAAGTATGAAACTATTTTGCAAGGATAAAACTACGAGTACTTTGCGAGCATAAAACTATGGATAAATTGCAAGGTAATAAAAGTGGAAAGATTTTGTCAACAAGAAATTCATTTGTCCCTTGGCAATCGGTAACAAGTACATGTAATCATTCTTGCAATTTTACATGAGGGAGAGGCATGAGCTAACATACTTTCTCTACTTGGATCATATGCACTTATGATTGGAACTCTAGCAAGCATCCGCAACTACTAAAGATCATTAAGGTCGTGAAACCCAACCATAGCATTAAGTATCAAGTCCTCTTTTCTCCCATACGGCATAGCCCACCCATCTGCGTTTAAGTTTCTGTCACTCTCGCAACACTGACAATAAGCAAACCATGAACATATTGCAACACCCTACAGCGAGGGCCCCTCACATTTGTGCGAGATGGAGGGCACCGTAGGACAGCAACATAAATAAAATATACAATCATACCAACCAAGATCACGATTAACCCCCATGACAAAACAGATCTACTCAAACATCATAGGATAACCATAGATCATTGGCAAATAATATATGGAGTTGAGCACCATGTTTAAGTAGAGATTATAACGGGGATAAGATGTGTTACACCGTTGCAAAGAGGGGGAGAGAGTTGGTGTTGACGGTAGCAAGATTGTGGATGTAGATCTCCGTCCCGATCGTTGCCCCCGGTGGCACTCCGACGCCACGGGAAGCGAGGGGGAGAGAGCCCCCTCCTTCTTCTTCTTCCTTGGCCTCCCCCTAGATGGGAGGAGAGTTCCCCCTCTGGTTCTTGGTCTCCATGGCTGCGGAGGGGCGGGAGCCCCTTCGAGATTGGATCTCCCTCTCTGTTCTCTTTTGTTTCGCGTTCCCTAGATCTGGCCGAAAACTGTTTCTTATATTCCCGGAGATCCGTAACTCCGATTGTGCTGAGATTTTAACATGATTTTTTCTGGATATAAGCTTCCTTGCGCCCGAAGTAGAGGTCCAACCGACGTACGAGGTGTGAGCAACCCACCACCGCGCGCCAGGGGCCTCTAGCTTGCCCTGGTGTCTTGTGCCCTGTGTGGGCCTCCGTTTGCGGTGATTCCAACTCCCTAAAATCACATATATTCCAAAATAATTCTCCTTAAAATTTATTGCATTTGGACTTCGTTTGATATGGATACTCTGCGATACAAAAAACATGCAGAAAATAGGAACTAGCACTTGGCATTGGATCAATAGGTTAATCCAATAAATCATATAGAAAGTTGCCAAAAGTATGTAATACTTGTATAATATTGGCGTGAAACAATAAAAAAATATAGATATGACGGAGATGTATCATATACTCATAAGAAAATGTAGCTAGCCCTGATAAGGTTGGTTCAGATGAAATATATGAGTCCATTCATCTTGTTTTTCTTATAGATATTGATCAAGTTCCCAGTAGGAGTTAGGGCCACCCGATCCCCGGAGAAGACAATTAACATTGAGGGCATGCATAGAAATATTACCTCCTTTGATAATAGAGAAACCTACTTCCTTGGATGAAATAGAGAACTTGAACGGCCAATTTTGAAATGGCTTCACTTTGAAATGGGATGCACGGCCTCCAAAGCGAGATAGAAGTATGGTGGCGACCGATTCCTCAGTCAAATGGATGCGGGATCTGGTGAATTCAGCCACAAGGAATAATTCTTGGAGATCTTTGTCTTCCTGAAAATTGATAGGACCACCCCATTAATTTGAGACTTCCTCTGTGAATTCCTGGACTCTGTTGAAGTTGAGACCGGCTAGTGACATGGTTGGTGGGAAGTAGAGGATGGCTAAGAGTGGTGGCCGCCGTGTCCAGAGTGGATCACGACGCTAGGAGCAATGAGGTGGCCTCTGAAGGAAATATGCCCTAGAGGCAATTATAAAGTTATTTATATTTCCTTATATCATGATAAATGTTTATTGTTCATGCTAGAATTGTATTAACCGGAAACTTAGTACATGTGTGAATACATAGACAAACAGAGTGTCCCTAGTATGCCTCTACTTGACTAGCTCGTTAATCAAAGATGGTTAACTTTCCTAGCCATGGACATGTGTTGTCATTTGATGAACTGGATCACATCATTAGAGAATGATGTGATGGAATAGACCCATCCGTTAGCTTAGCACTATGATCGTTTAGTTTATTACTATTGCTTTCTTCATGACTTATACATGTTCCTATGACTATGAGATTATGCAACTCCCGAATACCGGACGAACACTTAGTGTGCTATCAAATGTCACAACGTAACTGAGTGATTATAAACATGCTCTACAGGTGTCTCTGATGGTGTTTGTTGAGTTGGCATAGATCGAGATTAGGATTTGTCACTCCAATTGTCGGAGAGGTATCTCTGGGCCCTCTCGGTAATGCACATAACTATAAGCCTTGCAAGCAATGTGAAAAATGAGTTAGTTGCGGGATGATGCATTACGGAATGAGTAAAGAGACTTGCCGGTGACAAGATTGGACTAGGTATGATGATACCAACGATCGAATCTCGGGAAGTAACATACCGATGACAAAGGGAACAACGTTTGTTGTTGTGCGGTTTGACCGATAAAGATTTTCGTAGAATATGTAGGAACCAATATGAGCATCCAGGTTCCGCTATTGGTTATTGACCGGAGATGTGTCTCGGTCATGTCTACATAGTTCTCGAACCCGTAGGGTCCGCACGCTTAACGTTCGATGACGATATGTATTATGAGTTATGTGATTTGGTGCACCGAAGGTTGTTGGGATTCCCGAATGAGATCACGGACATGACAAGGAGTCTCGAAATGGTCGAGACATAAAGATTCATATATTGGAAGACTACATTCGGACACTGGAATGGTTTGGGTCGTTTTAGATAAGTTTCGGAGTACCGGGGGTTATCGAAACCCCCCGGGGAAGTTATTGGGCCTCATGGGCCTAATGGTGGAAGAGAGGAGGCATGCCAAGGTGTGGAGCATGCCCCCTAGCCCAAACCAAATTGGACTAGGGCTAGGGGGGCAGCCCCCTTTCCTTCTCTTCTTCTTCTCCTTCCTTCTTCTCCTACTAGGACTCGGAAGGGGGGGACCTACTCCTACTAGGAGTAGGATCACCCCATTGGGCGCGCCCCTTGTGGTCGGCCCTCCTCCTCCTCCCCTCTTTTATATACAGGGGAGGGGGGAACCCCATAGATACACAAGTTGATCTTTTAGTCGTGTGCCGTGCCCCCCTCCTCAGTTACACACCTCAGTCATATCGTTGTCGTGCTTAGGCGAAGCCCTACATCGGTAACTTCATCATCACCGTCAACACGCTGTCGTGCTGACAGAACTCTCCCTCGGCCTCAACTTGATTAAGAGTTCGAGGGACGTCATCGAGCTGAACGTGTGCTGATCGTGGAGGTGCCATGCGTTCGGTACTTGGACCGGTTGGATCACGAAGACGTTTGACTACATCAACTGTGTTACTAAACGCTTCCGCTTTCGGTGTATGAGGGTACGTAGACACACTCTCCCCTCTCATTGCTATGCATCTCCTAGATAGATCTTACATGATCGTAGGTAATTTTTTTGAAATTGTCAGGACCCTGATTCCAAGTCACATCGATCTAGCCGGTAACACCTCATATCACTTTGCGGCCTCACGCACGGTATTCCCATGGGTGTCGCCTTACCGTGGCCCGGGACCGTTTGCGCCTTTTGGCTCATGTATATGATAGTGTCACTAGCATCCATATGACAGAGAACCCGGTTCGACATGACTAGTCGTGAACCCAAAGTGGCACTAACTTACAGGGACATGCATACATGAATCAACATCGAGCATGTCAGTCAGCAGCGTGCGAATCCGGGCTGTAGCACTGGGCTAACAGGACTCCGGGAACCTAGGCTATAGTAGGCTAGGAAGGACTCCGGATGTCACCGCGTGACATTTCCCAAAGGGACAGACACATGAACGAAGTGAATCACATGCCGGCCAGTCAAGTGTTCCGGAGCAGTAGTGCTGGGCTAGCAGGACTCCGATGAACCGGGCTGTAGCGGACTACTATGGCTCATGGAAGCACAAGACTACATTTCCCCATAAGAGAGGCTACCAAGGATAAACAACTAGGTTGTCGGATCCCACACATACCAAGCATTTCAATCATACACACAATATGCTCAATATGTGCAATACAACATGGCATCACAACATGACTCTATGACTCAGAGTATTTATTCATTAGGCTCCGGAGAGCCAGATATTACAAACATGGGTCTCATGACCCAACATTCAGAGCATACCAGACAAAGCACATGCGGAAGCTTAACATGTCTGAGTATAGACATCTACAAATGAAAAAGGCTGAGAAGCCTGACTATCTACTAGATCTTGCCGAGGGCACAAGATCGTAGCTGAGGTAACAGGCTAAACGTTGAAGTCCAAGCGGAACTACTAGCGAGACTAAAGTCTCTCTACAAAAACATAAATTAAGCAAACGTGAGTACAAATGTACCCAGCAAGACTTACATCAGAACTAGCTACATATGCATCGGTATCAACAAAGGGGTGGTGGAGTTTGACTGCAGCAAGCCAGCTTTGACTCGGTGGCTATCCTGAACTACGACTGCATGTATCTCTTTTGGGGTGGCGCACACGAGTCCACATATTCACCATACCAATACACCACTATGGATCTGCTCCCGTCTCCCTGTGAGAACGCCATCCATAGCACTCACGCTTATCTTGCACATTTTAGAGTATCCACTTTCACTTGTCTATGAACTATGCAAGGGGTCCAAGTTTCCATATCCGAGGAATCCGGCTATTCGAATAGATAATGATAACCCTGCAGGGGTGTACTTCTTCAGACACGCTCTCGCCACTTACCACCATGTACACGTCGTGTATCTCGGCAACCTTCAAGCGGAAGCCTGGCGAGGGAGTCGGCCACGACCTGACTAACCAACAAGTCTCTAGTCCAGGTTTATCGCCTATTCGGGTTCCATCCGCAAGGAGATCCGGCCGGGGTGTCGCTCATGGTGCCAAACGATGTGAGCAGGGTTCCCAAGCCCACCATCCGAGTGCCACCTGGTACACCGTGCCACTATGCCTAGTCTGTCCCAAGCCCACCTGTACCGGGTGCCACTTGGTAGACTACTAACACAACCTACAAACACCAGAAACTAGTTGCAACTCCTAGACAGAGATCGAGTTGATGAATAAGTCGAGAGGGGTCGAGTTACTGGAACCCAATGTGTGGTAGTAACTGTTCATGGATCACAAACACAGAACTCAGTTCCTGAGGATGGCTGCAATGAGACAACCCACCATGTACCCCTACATGGCCTCTCACCACTACCTTTACCAAATCGTGTTCACACACTTAGCTCTCAACAGTAGGACGTGTTCACCACATTCCAATTCATCCCCGATGAATCGGACCTGACTCAACTCTAAGCAGTAGCAGGCATTACAAACAAGCATGAATGAGTAGGCACATCAGGGCTCAAACAACTCCTACTCATGCTAGTGGGTTTCATCTATTTACCGTGGCAATGATAGGTCATGCAGAGGAAAGGGGTTCAGCTACTGCAGCATGTAAGAGTTGAAACGTTGTTGTCCTAATGAAGTAAAAGAGAGCAGGAGCGAGAGAGTGGGATTATATCGGGATGAACAAGGGGGTTTTGCTTGCCTGGCACTCCCGAAGATAGTATAGTTCTTCATCGGTGTCATCGAATTCATTGCTGGATCAACGTCTACTGAGGGGGGACAAACACCGGCAACTGAGAAAGAACACAATCAACACATGACAATATGCAACAATATGATGCATGCTACGACATGGCAATATGAATGTGTTTTGGGCTAATGCAAGCTAGAACATATTGAAATGAGTCCATTTGAACCAACGATTCAAATGCAAACCCATTTTATGAAGTCATATTAGTGTATTAACTTGTTTCACCTAAACAGCAAGGTTAAAGTGTTCTAACATGCATGAAACTAGTACAGATGGAAAGATTGGATTTTTCTGATCATTTTTCATATATAATTTATCTTATTTGGAGTTATAGATAATTTTCTATGATTTTTAGAAGTTTTGGGCATTTTCTAAAAATAATAAATCATTTCTGATTTATTTCAAAATTCCAGAAAGTATTTACTGCATCAGCCTGATGTCATTCTGACGTCGGCAGGTCAACACGGTCAGCCACGGTCAAACCTGACGCGCGGGACCCACATGTGAGTGTCACAGTGGCTAAATTAGTTAACTAAACTTCCCGGGTTTAATTAACATGCGGGGCCCACTGTTAGTGGCAAGGGTCGGTGATTAGTGGCTAATTAAGCCAGCCACGTCAGCACAGCCGGGAAGAGGCCAACGGCGACCATCCGGCGCGGCGAAGACACGCCGGAATCGTGATGCGGCGTCGGCTGGACGTGCCGAGGGGATGTGCGTGGAGCTCCTGCTCGTCCGCATCCATTGGACCGGACGAGAGGCTGCGGGGTGGCCGGGAGCAGCATCGGCGGCGAGCGACGCAGTGGCCGGAGCTCGGCTGGTTGCGGTCGCAGGGCTGTAGCAAGCAGGGGAGCGAGTAGAGAGGCTAGGCAGCCTCCTGGAGACACCAGGAGCGTGATGCGGTGCAGGGGCGTGGGTGGTTTGAGCTTAGGCCACGGTGGCGACAAGGCGGCGGTGAGCTTCGGTCATGGCGGGGAACGACGCTACGGCAAGGAATCGACGCGGGGAAGAGTGGGTAAGGACGACAGAGCTCACATGGAGTCGAACGACGGTCTCAGGGGGCTCGGGGATGGCCTGATGGTGACAAATCAAGCAGCGGGGATCACCGGCACCGAGGTTGAAGAAGACGTTCGGGACGGTGATGCGGTGCTCCCCTGGTTGTTTGGCTCAGCGTGGACGAGGAGAGCGAAGATGCGGAGCTCGGGGTCGTGGAGAGGGAGCGAGGGAGTGGTTGTGGCCACGGCGAACGGTGTCGGTGCGCTCCGGCTCGTTCGGTCGGCCATGGGAGAGAGAGCAGAGGGGAGGGGAGAGGTTGCGGGCGAGGGAGAGAGAGGACAGGGGTCTCTGGGCGTCTCCATGGTGTCGCGAGGATAGGGCGAAGGGGGAGCAGGAGGTGGACGCAGGAGGTGGAGCTCGGTTGCGCGCGCGTTGACACGGTGTCGTCCTCCTGGCAGAAGCTAGGAGACGACTGGCAGGGGGTTGGTGGGCTGGGCCAACTGGGCCAGCTCTAGGTAAGTGGCTGGGCTTCTCTCTCTCTGTCCTTTCTAATTTATTCTGTTTTCTATTTTTCTGCTTTATGTTTGCAAATAAAATACCAACCAAAACACTTTGGTTAATTCTGTAAATTTTTATGAGGAATATTTGAATTATTTTCAAACCACACAATAAATTTCAGAATATTTGGAGAAACCTATATTTAATGGTAAGTTTTTAAACTCCAACTCAAATACCATAATGATTTAATTCAATGACCAAAATGTCCTGGAAAAATATGCATCATCTCTGGTAGAGGCTTTCACCTTTTTCCATAAATCATGAACATTTTAAAAGGATATTTTTAGGTCATGGAAAATATTTTGGTTGAACCTATTTGAATTTCATTTGTGCTAGGGTTTATCAATCCCCATTTCAAATTTATTGAATTTAAACATGATGGCATGAATGCTTATGAAACTAAATGCAATCAAACTCTAGGGCTATGACAACTCACCCCCACTAAACAGGAATCTCGTCCCAAGATTCAAGACATGAGGTAAGAAGACAGAGGGGGCACAAGGCCGACATGATCTTCATGATCCAATTTCCCTTCTCGGAGATGTTGATTCATTGCTCCAGTTGATCTTGACATCTTTGCTTTCGAGATCTTCATCCAACATGATGATGATGGAAAGAAACTATACCGAAATCGATCTTCTCGAAGATCGAGCAACTCACGATCAACTTATGGGGTGAGATGTAGGAACATCTCTCGAGCTAAGACACAAAACACATATCGAGAGGGGAGGAAAGAAATGGACGACGAGGTTTCAATTTGGCAGGCTACAATTCCACACTTGAATAAGATGGAGCATGAATTTTCAAAGTAGCAAGGAGATAATTGCCATGATTTTGTAACGTGATACCTTAAGGAAGGTGACTCAAAGAATTATCCCCTTAAGTGGCAAGAAGAATTACTTTGATACAAAGATCATTGAAACTCTTTATACCAGCCTAAGGCAATCACAATCGATCATTTGAAGGAGTTCGAGAGAATGACATACTCAGACCAGAATGGATGATGTGGACTACCTTGTTGAAGACAACGCAAGGGATGATTTTTGCTTATCATCGGAGATGGATGGGACCCATGGTAGGACCGCTTTTAAAGATGATCGTGAACAACAATTGCTGGGGTGCAAGCTGGGAACAGAATGCAAATGCTGGAAATGTTTCAACCATCATATCTTCCTGAGATTCGGATCTAGTTAGAAACATGATATTTTAGACTCAACATGTCTGAAAAGAAGAGTTGCAACACAAATCGATGAGATGATGTTGCGAGATTCTCGGGAGATGAACTACGATAGCAAGCTCCAAGACATGAGTGGGTTCTGCTACTCGCATGTGAACACGCTGTCCCAAATAACATGACCACATAGTAGTCTTATAATAAAATACTACCGAGTTCAGGTGGGGAACCATTATTGAGGATATCGAAGTCTTGTGCACTTAAATTAGACTTCTTTACCTAGAACAAGTCAATCAGTGGCTTGGTGTGCTAGGAAACACATATGGAATGGAGGCGACCAACCTATCAAACCATAGAGTATGTCACACATATGTGTGACTAACTTGGGATGATTCCCGAGGAAGCAAAAACAAACTTTCTCGAATTCACGACGGCAACTTACTTCAAATACACATGAATAGAGGAAGTCACTTCTTTCATCCAAACGTATACCTCATGAGCGGAACATGAAGGCAATGCTTACGAAGTTTCCAACACTAGGTTGATGTTCAACATGAATCATGGGGAAGAAAAAATACTGCTGATGGGCTCAACAGCAACTCATCAGAATTTCCATATCACTGGACTTCCACCATCATGTGAACACAGTGATAGAATTGGTCAGACCAAAGGATGTAATGGGGTATGCTCGAGGGATCAACCACGAGTAAGACAACATTATGAACGTCGTTGGTTCTGATTTGACTTGACGATAGCCCATACTCAAGTCAAAGTTTTGACAAGGCGATAGATCCAACAACTGATCAGGAGGACCAATCGATGGAGATATCATCTCTCTTCAACACACACACACACACACAAAGATATCCCTTTGAAACGAACTAAATTAGGTAAGCTTTTATCTTCCAACTCTCCAAGTTGTTGTTTAGCTTAACCAACTAGCTCAGGGGTATCCAACACGGATTCTTGGAGAAGGAGTGGTTTACAAGAAACCAACTTGATCACGAACTCAACATAGCGGTCACGTGAGAACCTGGTAACACTTCCAAGAAGATATTCGAAAAATCACGAACCACTGATATGTTACTAAGCTCGAGAACAATCTTGCTTTTCAAGGCAAAATGATGTGATCAAAAGAGCGAGGGATTGATACAATCCTAACTCATTGATCGAAGGGTGCCCCAAGAAAATGGACTAGATAGCACAATCAATCTTAGAATAGTGATCCAAAATCCAACACACTAAGAATGAGAATATTGTCCATTTACTACCAAGCAACGAGTTGCTCGGAGTACTGATTTCACACATCACAATTCACTTGTCGGCATTCCGGTTACAACAACACGAGGACCGAGGAATGAATGATGATGGTGAGAAGTATCACTTCATCAAGAATTCATAAGAGGTGGGGCAATTCTCATGACATTCCTAACATAAAGATGGTAACACTCCAAGGTAGAACAGAGCAAAAGCAGGATTGGCATTTTGATCTGCGAAATACAATTACTTTGACCCAATCCTAGAAGTGGACGAGGTACTGGGTTTGTTTCTCCTAGTGATTCCGAAATAGAATGGATTGACGGACCACAAGAATAATAGGCATCGATGAACACGAATGCACAACTATTCCTGACTATCAATTGATAGGCTAGGGTCGAAATACAGCCGAGGAGGGTCAACTCAAGGGACATATAACTTTCTGAGTTATGGATGCATAGTTTAGTATGTCGAACCAAGTTCAATATGTTTCTTTCGAATAACCCATGCAGAGAGGTGGGACTGGCAGAGTCACAATTATGAATGGAGAACTGCTCAAGAGTACTCTGATTGTGATCTTTTGGTTCAAATAACTTTTGCCATATTGGCTCATGGTATTGGAAGAACAATGTACCACAAACCTCGAGGACTATCACAAGGTTACTAATATTTTAAAGGAACTAGCAAATACTAACAACATGAAGTAGGGTGAATCTCGGGTTCAAACCCCTGGAGTAGAATACCTACTAACTAAATAACATCACGAGATGCTTTCGAGAATGGTGGCCAGAATCATCACACTGGGAACACCAAACATGGCTAGATTACTAACTCTAAGATACCCTAGGGTCATAATAACAACTCCAACATATATGTCGAGGCAATAAAGTACCTCAACTCACCGATTAGTGTGGTTAATCTGGCCCAAAGGAACATCGAAAACGGAAGGAAGGAATTTGCAAATGCATCAGACTAGTTAGAAACCTGGGATGACTCGGACAGCATAACGGCTCTAAATGCTCAAAATGATTTGAGACATCCTGCAAAATGGTGGCAAAACCACTCAACATCACAATATCAAAGTTCCAGGATCAACGGTCAACATACGGAAGTTGTAGGAACTGAACTGAGGCTTAAATCCATCAATCCTATAAGTCTCTATCATAGCAACTCGTCATCCTGATAGATAGATGAGAAGGCCTAGTTCTTAATCCCCGTAGAAAGAAAGAGGATGACTCAGATCAGAAGGGCATAAGGTAAAGGAGTAAAAAGAGCCTTACGTTCCCTTCCACAATCAATTCCCTTATATAACTAAAGCATTTCTAGACTCGACTTTGACCAGTTTGGCTTGGTAATCCTACAGGCAGTCAGGCTCCGATACCAATGCTGTCAGGACCCCGATTCCAAGTCCCGTCGATCTAGCCGGTAACACCTCATATCACTTTGCGGCCTCACGCACGGTATTCCCACGGGTGTCGCCTTACCATGGCGCGGGACCGTTTACGCCTTTTGGCTCACGTATATGATAGTGTCGCTAGCATCCATATGACAGAGAACCCGGGCCGACATGACTAGTCGTGAACCCAAAGTGGCACTAACTTACGGGGACAGGCATACATGAATCAACATCGAGCATGTCGGTCAGCAGCGTGCGAATCCGGGCTGTAGCACTGGGCTAACAGGACTCCGGGAACCCGGGCTGTAGCAGGCTAGGCAGGACTCCGGATGTCACCGCGTGACATTTCCCCGAAGGGATAGACACAAGAACGAAGTGAATCACATGCCGGCCAGTCAAGTGTTCTGGAGCAGTAGTGCTGGGCTAGCAGGACTCCGGTGAACCGGGCTGTAGCGGACTACTATGGCTCATGGAAGCACAAGACTACATTTCCCCATAAGAGAGGCTACCAAGGATAAACAACTAGGTTGTTGGATCCCACACATACCAAGCATTTCAATCATACACACAATATGCTCAATATGTGCAATACAACATGGCATCACAACAAGACTCTACGACTCAGAGTATTTATTCATTAGGCTCCGGAGAGCTAGATATCACAAACATGGGTCTCATGACCCAACATTCAGAGCATACCAGACAAAGCACATGCGGAAGCTTAACATGTCTGAGTACAGACATCTACAAATGAAAAGGGCGGAGAAGCCTGACTATCTACCAGATCCTGCCGAGGGCACAAGATCGTAGCTGCGGTAACAAGCTAAACGTCGAAGGCCAAGCAGAACTACTAGCGAGACTGAAGTCTCTTTGCAAAAACATAAATTAAACAAATGTGAGTACAAATGTACCCAACAAGACTTACATCAGAACTAGCTACATATGCATCGGTATCAACAAAGGGGTGGTGGAGTTTGACTGCAGCAAGACAGCTTTGACTCGGTGGCTATCCTGAACTACGATTGCAAGTATCTTTTTTGGGGTGGCGCACACGAGTCCACATATTCACCATACCAATACAGCACTATGGATCTGCTCCCGTCTCCCTGCGAGAACGCCATCCATAGCACTCACGCTTATTGTCGGGGATATACCCCGCGGTGTAAACCGGCCAGAAGTATAACCCGGCCGGACTTGGCAGTTTACTTGAGACCCGGCTGAGACTGGACGATTCACGGGCGACCCATTTGGACCTGGCGGCTTATGATTCACTGGTAACCCGGCGGGCGGGATAGACGGTGACAAGGCCCAAGGCCCAGAAGGCCGGCTCATGTTATGGTGGGCCAGTTTAAGAGGAAAGGCATGAGGAATATTTGTCTTACAAGGAGTTAAGACCTGGACTTGTATCCAGTTTATATTAGAGATAGATTAGTCCTAATCATAATAGGACTCCACATGTAACCGCCCTTCAACATATATAAGGAGGGGCAGGGCTCCGCAAAGGGGGACAAGCTACAAGCAAGAAACAATCTTAGAGCTAGACACAAAGAGGAGATCCGGTTTACTGCGGCTCCCTCGTGATGATAATGAGATCTAGCCTCAAACAGCATGTAGGGTTATTACCGGATGTTGTTGCCTGGGGCCCGAAGCTGTCTAAATCCTCGTCTTGTGTGATGATCCGCCTTGCTCTCTCGATTCCGACCAACCCCTTCAAGCTACCGCATAGATGCATTGGCCTCACGACTAAGTCCTGACACTAAGGACATCTGACGTGTTAATTCCACGAAAGTTGGCGCCCACTGTGGGGCCTGCGCACGGTGGTGTTGAGTTCTTGAAGGGATTTCTTCAAGGATCTAGAAGTTCATAATTTTCCGGACGAAGAAAGTTAGTTCCAGAAAGATCTACGTCAACCACGGAACAACGCGTACGAAATTATGATTTGGAAGTTTTTAGGGTTGCGTGCTAAAGCGGCTGCAGCGAGCGCCATGGAGATCCGACCAAGTTCGAGACAAGAATTTTTTGTAAGGAGAAGTGTCAAGGATCCATCAGTCGCCGATTGCACCAAGACGGTCCAGAAATTTTTCATTGCGGCTGCTTTTTGCGATCCGCCGAGTTGTGGGTATTTTTTTTCCACATCTTCACCTTTGTTTCAAGTTTCAATGCAATCTGAAGCATCTCGATTACTCCAGATTAACTGTCAACACAAAAAAGAAGTCCGGTACGGATTCATGCAACCCACTGGGACCAGGAGGAAAAGAAAATTATTTTGTCCGTCAGAATCAGACGAAGCAGAGAAAACAAAAGAGGCCATATTTAAAGACCGAAGACTTGGGCACTCAAATTTGTTTATGCAGATCAAGACAAAAGGACTGGCAGCAGGCCAGCCACGATCCTACATTTCCATGGTTAAATTCCCCAAAAACACTATTGATTGTGGTGCACAAGTGGGATGCCCCAAGAAGCTCCTCACGTGGAGGCTAGATACAGCTACAAGTACATCAAGTGGTTGATCCGCTGCTGCGGCCCGTTCCCCGCACACCTCTACGGGTGAGAGTTTGGTCTCCGTCGGGTCACCGTATGTGAGGCCGCCGTCGCCGCTATCACTTCTGATATGAGCCACTGCTAACGTTCGCCGCCCCCACCGGATTAATGAGCCGCCCCTGCTGGAGGGAAAGGCCAGTCTATGCTTATGTTCGAGGTGTGTGCCCGCTAGCTCTGTTCCATGGTGCACGTACATGCAAGGAAAATCAAACCAACCAAAAGGAGTACTAGTATTCATTGCTACTTGGAAAACTACTAGTACATACATGGATTCTGAGATGATTAAAAGGATCCATGAGAGGGAGATGATAATGGGAAACTGGCACCTTTGAGACGCCACGGCTGCACTCCGTTGCTACCTATGATCAAACCGGACCTAAATTAGTCACCTATTGAGCTGCCCCTCGCCAGCGTGTCGAGCGACTGCCGTGGCCACACCATCGAATCCGAACAGATGATCAATTCTTGCTGCAGTCGTTTGTCGTCAAGGCTGACAAGAATTGTGCTACGTTGTCGTCGCCGGAGCCTGGCCACCTTGGCCAAGCTGCTATCAACATCCGAAAAATACGAGGTGCTATTTATCCTATTTACTTTTAAACACGTATTAATTTATGTGAGCAAACTACTTTGCCCTGATGTGTTTTATATGCAGAAGAATTATTCGTCATAAGGTGGCATTATACCGCGGAGATGGAGTGATACCAACATCATTTGGCACGGGTGGTCGTCCTTATTCAACGGACTTCTGCACCGGCTTACAAACGCCATGGCTGGCTCGCTCGTCCGCACCGTTTTACAACGCCACGGGCGACTTGCCCATCCGCCCTCACGGCCGGTTCACGTGTCCGCACCGGCTTACAACACGGAGGACAACTTGCTCGCCATCACCGGCTTACAATGCCTCGGCCGACTCATCTGTCTACTCCGCCGTGATTGATTTCAGTGTCACCATGGTGGTTATCAACTCCGCGACGGATAATTTTCGGCCTAACATATCAGGTGACATCCATCTAAGGCCTATTTTACTAGCGCATATTATTTTTGTCAAGGAACAATTACGTTGGCATACGGTATTTTTTTGACGCAGGACAATTGTTCATTACAAATGAGGCGTTATATTACGGGCACAGAGCACGTGCTAGCAATGTTCTGCACTGGCATTTCGTCCGTGTCATGCCACTTGGTGAATGAACGTGAGCAAGTCACCGTCCCTGTGGCCCAGTTTACATCAACTTGCCGGGACCGCGCCCGCGATTAACTCGCCCGTCTGTGCCGGTTTATGACACCGGTGCTGATTTTCCCCGTCGGCACCGGTTTACAATGTCGCGGCCGACTCATCCATCCGAGTCGCCTCTGATGTTGCGGTCATCTTTGTCGTCCATCACTCGCGGTCTGGTCTACATCAACATACCGGGCCGCACCTGTCTGCATGAGCTGTTTGAGCAAGTCACGGCTTGGGAAGCCTGGTTTTCTTTCAACATAATGGAGGCAAATTATCATATATTATCAACCGCCGTCTGCACTAGGTGGCTCAATGGACAGGTGCGCAAGTCGCCGCCACTACAACCAGTTGGAAGGAACCATTGGCCGAGTTGCTGACACGGCTCATATGGGATCATTTATAACCCGCCGCAATCACCTCAACCTTCTATGGATTCACATCGTGCTATCAACACCAAGATATAAAATTTATGCCGGTTTACATCATGGTCATATATGGAGAATCTCAAGCCAACTCCTCGAGTCACCTTTGAGACTCGGGGGCTACGATGACATGACTCAGCAAATCTTGCCAGTTTTCAGCAAATTTAAGAACCCCAGGACGATGGAGGGAAAGATAACCCGGTCCCGGAGGCTACTGTTATATTGATGAAAATTTAAAGTCCGTCAGAAAATTTCCGTCTTAGAAAATATGACAGTTACAAAATCCGGCTCAATGAAGAAGTTTCGGGTCACCAGAAAGGATTCCGGTTTGAAATCCGGCTCAAGGGAAATCTATTCTCCCACAAAGCTCTAAAGTGCTCAAATCCGGTTTAAAAATGTCTGGTTCAAAAAGGAATTAACTACTCGCAAGTTCGAGTTTAAGGGCCGTCAGAAAGTTTCTGGCTGAAAATGAAGTTTCCGGTTTAAAATCCGGTTCAAGGGAAATATGTATCCTACAATGCTTTGAAGCTCTCAATATCCGGTTTAAAATCCCGGTTCAAGAAGAATTTATCTCTTGCAAAAAGTTAAAGCTTGCCCAAGAGGACCTGCTGCCCTAACGCGCGGTTCAAACATGGGTGTCCTGCCTTATGGGCTCATCTTCATATGATTACTTGGGGGCTTCCTGTTCAAACATAGGTGTATTCACCAAAGAGAACATGGCGTTACTACCCTCTTGATGCGGCTATCAAGACAATATTATCATCAGGGGCCAAAGAGAGTTTTTTGTACAGCACAACTCAAACATAGGCACCCGGCGAGCACAACTCAGAAATATATCACATGGGGGCTTCTGCTTACAAAGCGGAGTCCTGTCCATTAATCCGGCTATCACGCCACAACAAAGCTTGGGAGCTTCACACCCAAGGGGCCAAAGAGAGTCTCGTTGCTACGCACAACTCAAACATAGGCACCCATTGAGCACGGCTCACAAAGTTACTTGGGGGCTCTTTGTGTCAAATACCAAAGAGTTTGAAAGGACCCTTCTAACCGGGTATCGACCCATGGCTTGGAAGCCTGGTGTATTCACCTAAAACCCCGGGTTAACCTGCCTTCATCAAGTAAGCCACTCCTATCCAGGTAATCCTGGCATGACCCGCCGAACGTTTGACAGATACTCTCATTGAGACCCTGAACTTGTCAAAGTTAAAACGACGATTGGTTAGTTAGAGGCCCATCTTAAAAGGCTTTGTCAAATGGTTTAACTCAGCGGCCTGGCAGCCCATGAAAAGCCTCAAATTTGGGCCTGGCAGCCCTTGAAAAGCCTTGACTACACGGTTTTATTTACCTTTGTCAAGATTTTTCTCTTTTGATAAATTTTATGTTGAACCGGTGTCTATCGACCCGGCATGACTATCAATCATCAAATTAACCCGGTGTTCGTTAACCCGGCTCGACTTTCAACTACAAGTTGTCAGTACATAATCACTTATAATCCGGTGTTTATTGACCCGGCCTAGCTTTGGACTATAAGTCGCCAGCATATATTTGGATTGCGCCATTGGAATTATGCGCTTATAAATCATTGGGTATATTATTCAAATAGCCAACATGGCTGGATTTTAATTATGGTTATCAATAACCAGTATTATGATTAAGGTTTCCAAAGTCTCTTTTGCGCAATGGCTATCATATTATCAATAGATATGATTTATTCTACAATTGAAGGAATAGTCCCGAGTTGCTGCAGGCTTACGACCCGGTACTTGGGGGCTACATTATTTCAGTTGAAATTACATCAAATACACAAGTCTCATGTCGCTGCAAGCATGCACCATGACACTTGGGGGCTAATGCAACGTCATTTTTTGCTCACCTCATTGAAGACCCGACTCATGACATCATAATAAGCCGGCCCTTGGGGGCTACCAATTGCTCCTGTCAACAATTCAAGGTACACAGATTTTCATCTATTATTGAAGGATCCACTGCTCAGTTGGTGAAGCACAAGGCTCTTAACCTTGTGGATGTGGGTTCAAGCCCCATGACGGGGGTTAAATCATATGATGTTATTTTCATTGAATAATATATCAAGTCCCAGCTCAATATTATCTTATTGAGCCGGCCCTTGGGGGCTACATATTGCTGCTCAAGTTTTCATGATCATATTTACAAAGTCCCTGCTCATTATTGCATAATGACCCGGCCCTTGGGGGCTACACTAGTTGAAGTTTTTACGAGAATTAGGCAATTTCCAGTCCCAGGTTGCTGCAAGCATGACAACCCGGCACTTGGGGGCTACATATGTAGAATACTCAATTCTAACTAGTGATTGATGAACAACCTGGATTTCTTCAAGATTGTGATATTCATATTGGAGCAAGTCTTAAGTTATCACTATGTTCTCCTCTTAAAGACTTGGGGGCTACTGGTATTATGCATATAAAGGAGGAACGTCTTCAGTTTATCAATTTTGAGCAAATCAGGAAGATCAATTACATGACCCGGTGTCGACAACAATTATGTCCCGGTGCCATCAATATTTATAAACCGGCAATTTTGGCGATGATAAACCGGCAAGTTCAAGTCTTAAACCGGCACAGTTCTACATTCTCAAACCGGCACAGTTTTGCATTCTCAAACCGGAAAGTCCTACATTCTTAAACCGGCTGAAGATCAAATGAGTATTTCAAAGGCCAATATTTTTTTAAGCATTGGGAGCTGAAGTCAAAGGAGTTATTCTTCACAATATTTCTCCATAGCAAACCGATGTCAGCAAATTGATTATGAAGTTGGTCTATTGACTCGGATTTTTCTAGAATGAGGAAATGACAAGGACTTAAGGATGATCAGGTGCCGGTTTACAAGAATTCTTAATCCGGAGCACAACCTGTCAAATTTGTTCTTGTATTTATTTTGCAGCATAAGTTTACCATGGATAAATCCAAGCTAAACTTGGGGGCTAATGTCGGGGATATACCCCGCGGTGTAAACCGGCCGGAAGTATAACCCGGCCAGACTTGGCGGTTTACCTGAGACCCGGCTGAGACTGGACGATTCACGGGCGACCCGTTTGGACCGGGCGGTTTATGATTCACTGGTAACCCGGCGGGCGGGATAGACGGTGACAAGGCCCAAGGCCCAAAAGGCCGGCTCATGTTATGGTGGGCCGGTTTAAGAGGAAAGGCGTGAGGAATATTTGTCTTACAAGGAGTTAAGACCTAGACTTTTATCCGGTTTGTATTAGAGATAGACTAGTCCTAATCATAATAGGACTCCACATGTAACCCGCCCCTTCAACATATATAAGGAGGGGCAGGGCTCCTCAAAGGGGGACAAGCTACAAGCAAGAAACAATCTTAGGGCTAGACACAAAGAGGAGAGCCGGTATACGGCGGCTCCCTCGTGATGATAATGAGATCTAGCCTCAAACAACATGTAGGGTTATTACCGGATGTTGTTGTCCGGGGCCCGAAGCTGTCTAAATCCTCGTCTTGTGTGATGATCCGCCTTGCTCTCTCGATTCCGACCAACCCCTTCAAGCTACCGCATAGATGCGTTGGCCTCGCGACTAAGTCCTGACACTAAGGACATCTGATGTGTTAATTCCACGACACTTATCTCACGCATTTTAGAGTATCCACATTCACTTGTCTATGAACTATGTAAGGGGTCCAAGTTTCCATATCCGAGGAATCCGGCTATTCGAATAGATAATGATAACCCTGCAGGGGTGTACTTCTTCACACACGCTCTCGCCACTTACCACCATGTACACATCGTGTATCTCGACAACCTTCAAGCGGAAGCCTGGTGAGGGAGTCATCCACGACCTGACTAACCAACAAGTCTCTAGTCTAGGTTTATCGCCTATTTGGGTTCCATCCGCAAGGAGATCCGGCCGGGGTGTCGCTCACGGCCCCAAACGATGTGAGCAGGGTTCCCAAGGCCACCATCCGGGTGCCACTTGGTACACCGTGCCACTGTACCTAGTCTGTCCCAAGCCCACCTGTACCGGGTGCGACTTGGTAGACTACTAACACAACCTACAAACACCAGAAACTAGTTGCAACTCCTGGACAGAGATCGAGTTGATTAATAAGTCGAGAGGGGTCGAGTTACCGGAACCCAATGTGTGGTAGTAACTGTTCATGGATCACAAACACAGAACTCAGTTCCTGAGGGTGGCTACAATGAGACAACCCACCATGTAATCCTACATGGCCTCTCACCACTACCTTTACCAAATCGTGTTCACACACTTAGCTCTCAACAGTAGGACGTGTTCACCACATTCCAATTCATCCCCGATGAATCGGACCTGACTCAACTCCAAGCAGTAGCAGGCATGACAAACAAGCATGAATGAGTAGGCACATCAGGGCTCAAACAACTCCTACTCATGCTAGTGGGTTTCATCTATTTACTGTGGCAATGACAAGTCATGCAGAGGAAAGGGGTTCAGCTACCGCAGCATGTAGCAGTTGAAACATTGTTGTCCTAATGCAGTAAAAGAGAGTAGGAGCGAGAGAGTGGGATTATATCGGGATGAACAAGGGGGTTTTGCTTGCCTGGAACTCTTGAAGATAGTATAGTTCTTCATCGGTGTCATCGAATTGATTGCTGGATCAACGTCTACTGAGGGGGGACAAACACCGGCAACTGAGAAAGAACACAATCAACACATGACGATATGCAACAATATGATGCATGCCATGACATGGCAATATGAATGTGTTTTGGGCTAATGCAAGCTAGAACATATTGAAATGAGTCCATTTGAACCAAAGATTCAAATGCAAACCCATTTTATGAAGTCATATTAGTGTATTAACTTGTTTCACCTAAACAGCAAGGTTAAAGTGTTCTAACATGCATGAAACTAGTACAGATGGAAAGATTGGATTTTTCTGATCATTTTTCATATATAATTTATCTTATTTGGAGTTATAGATAATTTTCTATGATTTTAGAAGTTTTGGGCATTTTCTGAAAATAATGAATCATTTCTGATTTATTTCAAAATTCCAAAAAGTATTTACTGCGTCAGCCTGACATCAGCAGGTCAACACGGTCAGCCACGGTCAAACCTGACGCGCGGGACCCACATGACAGTGTCATAGTGGCTAAACTAGTTAACTAAACTGCCCGGTTTAATTAACATGCGGGGCCCACTGTTAGTGGCACGGGTCGGTGATTAGTGGCTAATTAAGCCAGCCATGTCAGCACAGCTGGGAAGAGGCCGCCGGCGACCATCCGGCGCGGCGGAGACACGCCGGAATCGCGATGCGGCGTCGGCTGGACGTGCCGAGGGGATGTGCGAGGAGCTCCTGCTCGTCCGCATCCATTGGACCAGAGGAGAGGTTGCGGGGTGGCCGGGAGCAGCGTCGGCGGCGAGCGAGGCGGTGGCCTAAGCTCGGCTGGTTGCGGTCGCAGGGCTGCAGCAAGCAGGGGAGTGAGTAGAGAGGCCAGGTAGCCTCCTGGAGGCACTAGGAGTGTGATGTGGTGCAGGGGCGCGGGTGGTTTGAGCTTAGGCCACGATGGCGACAAGGCGGCGGTGAGCTTCGGTCATGGCGGGGAACGGCGCTACGGCAAGGAATCGACGCAGGGAAGAGTGGGTAACGACGGCGGAGCTCACAGGGAGTCGAACGGCGGTCTCAGCAGGCTCGGGGACGGCCTGATGGTGACGAATCAAGCGACGGGGATCGCCGGCACCGAGGTTGAAGAAGACGTCCAGGACGGTGATGCGGTGCTCCCCCGGTTGTTTGGCTCGGCGTGGACGAGGAGGGCGAAGATGCGGAGCTCGGGGTCATGGAGAGGGAGCGAGGGAGTGGTTGTGGCCACGGCGAACGACGTCGATGCGCTCCGGCTCGTTCGACTGGCCATGGGAGAGAGAGCAGAGGGGAGGGGAGAGATTACTGGTGAGGTAGAGAGAGGACATGGGTCTCTGGGCATCTCCGTGGCGTCGCGAGGACAAGGCGAAAGGGGAGCAGGAGGTGGAAGCAGGAGGTGGAGCTCGGTTGCGCGTGCGTTGACACGGCGCCGTCCTCCTGGTAGAAGCTAGGCGACGACTCGCAAGGGGTTGGTGGGCTGGGCCAACTGGGCCTACTCCAGGTAAGTGGCTGGGCTTCTCTCTCTCTGTCCTTTCTAATTTATTCTGTTTTCTATTTTTCTGCTTTATGTTTGCAAATAAAATACCAACCAAAACACTTTGGTTAATTCTGTAAATTTTTGTGAGGAATATTTGAATTATTTTCAAACCACACAATAAATTTCAGAATATTTGGAGCAACCAATATTTAATGGTAACTTTTTAAACTCCAACTCAAATACCATAATGATTTAATTCATTGACCAAAATGTCCTGGAAAAAATATGCATCATCTCTGGTAGAGGCTTTCACCTTTTTCCATAAATCATGAACATTTTAAAAGGATATTTTGAGGTCATTGAAAATATTTTGGTTGAACCTATTTGAATTGCATTTGTGCTAGGGTTTATCAATCCCCATTTCAAATTTATTAAATTTAAACATGATGGCATGAATGCTTATGAAACTAAATGCAATCATACTCTAGGGCTGTGACAGAAATACTGTGTTCCCCAACAGTGGCATCAGAGCCAGGTCTATGCGTAGATGTTATATGCACGAGTAGAACACAAAGAGTTGTGGGTGATAATAGTCATACTGCTTACCAACATGTCATACTTTGATTCAGCGGTATTGTTGGATGAAGCGGCCCAGACCGACATTACATGACCGCGTTCATGAGACTGGTTCTACCGACGTGCTTCGCACACAGGTGGCTACTGGGCATCTGTTTCTCCAACTTTAGTTGAATCAAGTGTGACTACGCCCGGTCCTTGTTGAAGGTTAAAACAATACACTTGATGAAAAATCATTGTGATGTTTGATGCATAGGTAAGAACGGTTCTTGTTAAGCCCGTAGCAGCCACGTAAAACTTACAACAACAAAGTGGAGGACGTCTAACTTGTTTTTGCAGGGCTTGCTGTGATGTGATATGGCCAAGACGTGATGAGATATAAATTGTTGTATGAGATGATCATGTTTTGTTAAAGTTATCGGCAACTGGCAGGAGCCTTATGGTTGTCTCTTTATTGCATAAGATGCAAGCGCCATATAATTGCTTTACTTTATCACTATGCAACAACAATAGTTGCAAAAGCAATAGTTGGCGAGATGACCATGTGACGACACATTGATAAAGATCAAGATGATGGAGATCATGGTCTCATGCCAGTGACGATGGAGATCATGACGGTACTTTGGAGATGGAGATCAAAGCCACAAGATGATGATGGCCATATCATGTCACATATTTTGATTGCATGTGATGTTTATCTTTTATGCATCTTATTTTGCTTAGTACGATGGTAGCATTATGAGATGATCCCTTACTAAAATTTCAAGGTATAAGTGTTCTCCCTGAGTATGCACCGTTGCAACAGTTCTTCGTGCTGAGACACCACGTGATGATCGGGTGTGATAAGCTCTACATTCACATACAATGGGTGCAAGCCAGTTTTGCACATGCAGAATACCCGGGTTAAACTTGACGAGCCTAGCATATGCAGATAAGGCCTCGAAACACTAAGACCGAAAGGTCGAGCATGAATCATATAGTAGATATGATCAACATAGTGATGTTCACCATTGAAAACTACTCCATCTCACGCGATGATCGGACCTGGTTTAGTTGATATGGATCACGTGATCACTTAGATGATTAGAGGGATGTCTATCTAAGTGGGAGTTCTTAAGTAATATGACTAACTGAACTTAAATTTATCATGAACTTAGTCCTGATAGTATTTGCATATCTATGTTGTTGATCAATTTCTCGCGTATAGCTTCCCCGTTTTATTTATGATATGTTCCTAGAGAAAACTATGTTGAAAGATGTTAGTAGCAATGATGCGGACTAGCTCCATGATCTGAGGATTATCCTCATTGCTGCACAGAAGAATTATGTCCTTGATGCACCTCTAGGTGACGGACCTATTGCAGGAGCAGATGCAGACCTTATGAATGTTTGGCAAGCTCGGTATGATGACTACTTGATAGATTAGTGTGCCATGCTTTACGGCTTAGAATCGGGACTTCAAAAACGTTTTGAACACCACGGAGCATATAAGATGTTTGAAGAGCTGAAATTGGTATTTCAGACTCATGCCCGAGTCGAGAGGTATGAGACCTTTGACAAGTACTCTGCCTACAAGATGGAGGAGAATAGCTCAACCAGTGAGCATGTGCTCAGAATGTCTGAGTACTTCAATCGCTTGAATCAAGTGGGAGTTAATCTTCCAGATAAGATAGTGATTGACAGAGTTCTCTAGTCACTATCACTAAGTTACTAAAACTTCGTGATGAACTATAATATGCAAGGGATGACGAAAATGATCCCCGAGCTCTTTGTGATGTTGAAATCAATGAAGGTAGAAATCAAGAAAAGCATCTGTCGGATTTCGGGTTCCGGTAGACCCTTGAGGTTCGAACACTGGGTGCGCGCGGAGATTTCGCCTCCTACCTACCTGCACCCCTCCGCCATGCTAGGATCTAAACTACGGAAAAAACAACACAAGAGACACAGGGTTTATACTGGTTCGGGCCACCGTTGTGGTGTAATACCCTACTCCGGTGTGTGGTGTGGTGGATTGCCTCTTAGGCCGATGATGATGAACAGTACAAGGAAGAACAGCCTCGCGAGGGTCTGTTCTTGGCTGGGGGGATGAATTGCTGAGAAGAGTTCAGTCACCCTCTCTCTCTCTCTCTCCCTCTCTCTCTCTCTGGTTGCTTCTCCTCTGCTTCTCTAGTTCCAACCCACCGACCCGCCGTCCCCTTGCTCTGGGGGTGGCTAGTCCTATTTCTAGTGGCCCTGGTCCTCTTCCCAAATATCGAGCGGGAAGGGAGCCAACAATGGCGGGCTAATTTGAAGGGGGACAGCAAGTATCAGCTATCCTGACAAAAGTAGTCTTCGTCTGCGCAAAGCTCTGGTGATGACGCCGTCTTGGGCTCCACGGTGACCTCCGTCTCGTAGCCCTCCTGGTCTTGGTCTCGTTGCACCGAAATGGCAACCTTTGCCTGATGCCTCGGTACTCCGCGGCTGCGCTTGCCGCCTTTGCACCAAAGAGGAAAGGAGGACGCTGCGCGGGCTGGCACCCGCCTGGCGCCCTTGGTCGTCATGGCTTACGTCACGGGCACCTCGTGAGGTACCCCGCCTTGATCTCTCCGCCTCCTCATGAGCCAGCCTGACGAGGCCGTGCCTGCGGAAGCTCCGCGTCGTCCGCCCCGCGAGGCTTGGCCCCTCGCGAGGGTCTTGGGTTTGTGTTGGTGAAGATGGGCCGTGCTGGGCCCCCTTTGAGCCACGCCGCAGGCCGCAGGCAGGCAAGTCTGGGGACCCCCATTCCCAGAACGCCGATAGTAGCCTCCGGGCCCAAGGCGCACCCGGACTTGGCCGTGCAGGGAGGCGGAAGGGCGTGAGCGAAGAGCCGCGGGCCCTAACAGCCTGCGGCCTTGGACGCCGCGTGGCGGTTGATGGGACGTGGGCGTCTCCACTTCCCCATGGCGCCTCGGCAATTGCACGGATTGGACAAGTCCCTGCATGCAAAACGGGTCATGATTACCTGTGATCGTGGAGGTCGGCGGTTGGCCTTCGCCGGCTATAAGTACGGAACGACGTGTGCCCTTCCAGTCCATCCCTCCTTGCTTCTCCTTCTTCCCGATCCTTGCTCCATCTTGCCGCGATGGCTCTGATCCGCCGGTTCTCGATGGCAGAGAAGGGAAAGGCTCCCCGAGAGGGACCAGACCCACTCCCGCCGAAGAAACGGCTTGTCCACCGTGGCCCGGAGAAGGGGGCCCTTCTGGTGGTGTCGAGGCCTTGGGGCGAGCGGGCGCCGCCGGGGTTCCCGCTTCCATTGTACGCCCACATCGAGGGCCCCGAAGGAGCTGATGCTGACCGCCATGGGCGGTGCCGCCGTCGGCGCCGACAGGTCACGAAGGTGCGGGTCGTCCCCCCTGGGGTCCACACCGAGGGCTCCTCCCAAGAGTTCGTGCTCCATGTCGCCATTCCTCTTCAGTCTTGGATCCGCCTTCCTCCCTTCTTCGCCTCCATCATCCCGCAGGGGGAGCCCCTGGAGCTATGGCTGTAGCACGCCGGCTGCAGCACCCTCGCGACCGAGGCAGAGGTCGCGGTCGTCGCCCCGGGCGAGGTCTACATGACTCGGGGCTGGAGAGGGATCGCCCGGGTTTGCAGGACAAGGGGCGTCTTCGCGATCCACTTGGACTACGATGGTGCTTCGGTGATGCTCTTCAAGGTCTTCGATGCGAGCGGGCGCCGGTTGGAGTGCTGCCTCGGGGAAGGTGGCCGGGACCCTGCTGCGACGAGGACTGGGCTTGCCAACCGCTCCCTTGGTGGCTCCTCAGGCGGTGGAGACGTCGGAGGTTCCAGCGACTCCGGCGAGCTCTTCGCGACCCTGGAGACGAGCGACGACAGCTACGAGCCCCCGAGCCGGCGCCGCTCCCGGAGCAGGGCGGGCTCGTCAGGCCGCCACCGACACTGATTTGGATGGGGTTGGCATCGACGCTTGACGGCCCAGTGTTGATGATGGCGTCTTTTGTGGGGATGCGCGTAG
Organism: Triticum monococcum; assembly: GCA_034509565.1. Classification (NCBI taxonomy): domain Eukaryota; kingdom Viridiplantae; phylum Streptophyta; class Magnoliopsida; order Poales; family Poaceae; genus Triticum; species Triticum monococcum. Next base: position 194,885,543 of record CM067842.1, on the reverse strand, counting down.
TTTGCGTCCTTTTAGGATCTATTCCCTGCGAGGAATCAAAGACGCGCCCCGTGGGGGCTTGTAAGATGCCTGTGATCTTGTTTTGTTAATATAACCCTTGCCATAGAATTGCGCGAGTTGCTCATTCCGTCTTAGCTCAGTCCTCCCTTTCGAACCTCATGAGCGGTTGGTGCTCTGCGCCGACAGGTCCCAGTCCCAAGGCGGCTTCAGCCGTCGCTGGTATGCTAGGTCGCGATGCCGTGGTCAAGGCCAGGAGGTGAGCGACGCGGAGTCCGGTAAGAGCCCCTGAGTCGCGATGCTCAGGAGGTCCCCTTTGGCGCCCAAGCAGCCGTCGTTTGGTGAGAAAGGGGAGCAGCGTCGCTAACAAGGGATAGCATTAGGTGCGGGGATAGTGCCACGGTAGCTGGAGCTTCCGGGTGATGACTTATCTCGAGGATCAGGTGTTGGGGAACGCAGTAATTTCGAAAATTTTCCTACGCACACGCAAGATCATGGTGATGCATAGCAACGAGGGGGAGAGTATTATCTACGTACCAACGCAGACCGACTGCGGAAGCGATCTCACAACGTAGAGGAAGTAGTCGTACGTCTTCTTCCCGATCCGACCGATCCAAGTACCGTTACTCCGGCACCTCCGAGTTCTTAGCACACATTCAGCTCGATGACGATCCTCGGGCTCCGATCCAGCAAAGCGTCGAGGAAGAGTTCCGTCAGCACAACGGCATGGTGACGATCTTGATGTACTACCGACGCAGGGCTTCGCCTAAGCTCTACAACGATATGACCGAGGTGGAATTTGGTGGCAGGGGGCACCGCACACGGCTAAGGAACGATCAACAATGATCAACTTGTGTGTCTATGGGGTGCCCCTGCCCCCGTATATAAAGGACTAGGGGGAGGGGGTTCGGCCGGATAGGGAGAGGGCGCGGGAGGAGTCCTACTCCTACCGGGAGTAGGACTCCCCCCATCAATCCTATTCCAACTAGGACTCTCAAGGGGGAAAGGAGAAAGAGGGGGGCCGGCCCCTTCTCCTAGTCCTACTAGGACTTGGGGAAGGGGGGGGGCGCGGCCAGCTGTGGGCTGCCCCTTTTCTCTTTTCCACTAAGGCCCAATAGGCCCATTAGCCTCCCGGGGGGTTCCGGTAACCCTCCCGGTATTCCGGTAAAATCCCGATTTCACCCGGAACACTTCCGGTGTCCAAACATAGGCTTCCAATATATCAATCTTTACATCTCGACTATTTCGAGACTCCTCGTCATGTCCGTGATCACATCCGGGACTCCAAACAACCTTCGGTACATCAAAATGCATAAACTCATAATAACTGTCATCGTAACGTTAAGCGTGCGGACCCTACGGTTCGAGAACAATGTAGACATGACCGAGACATGTCTCCGGTCAATAACCAATAGCGGGACCTGGATGCCCATATTGGCTCCTACATATTCTACGAAGATCTTTATCAGTCAGACCGCATAACAACATACGTTGTTCCCTTTGTCATCGGTATGTTACTTGCCCGAGATTCGATCGTCGGTATCCAATACCTAGTTCAATCTCGTTACTGGTAAGTCTCTTTACTCGTTCCGTAATACATCATCTCATAACTAACATCTTAGTTATTATGCTTGCAAGGCTTATGTGATGTGTATTACCGAGAGGGCCCAGAGATACCTCTCCGACAATCGGAGTGACAAACCCTAATCTCGAAATACGCCAACCCAACATCTACCATTGGAGACACCTGTAGTACTCCTTTATAATCACCCAGTTACGTTGTGACGTTTGGTAGTACCCAAAGTGTTCCTCCGGTAAACGGGAGTTGCATAATCTCATAGTTATAGGAACATGTATAAGTCATGAAGAAAGCAATAGCAACATACTAAACGATCGGGTGCTAAGCTAATGGAATGGGTCATGTCAATCAGATCATTCAACTAATGATGTGACCTCGTTAATCAAATAACAACTCTTTGTTTATGGTTAGGAAACATAACCATCTTTGATTAACGATCTAGTCAAGTAGAGGCATACTAGTGACACTCTATTGGTCTATGTATTCACACATGTATTATGTTTCCGGTTAATACAATTCTAGCATGAATAATAAACATTTATCATGATATAAGGAAATAAATAATAACTTTATTATTGCCTCTAGGGCATATTTCCTTCAGTCTCCCACTTGCACTAGAGTCAATAATCTAGATTACACAGTAATGATTCTAACACCCATGGAGCTTTGGTGCTGATCATGTTTTGCTCGTGGAAGAGGCTTAGTCAACGGGTCTGCAACATTCAGATCCGTATGTATCTTGCAAATCTCTATGTCTCCCACCTGGACTAAATCCCGGATGGAGTTGAAGCGTCTCTTGATGTGTTTGGTCCTTTTGTGAAATCTGGATTCCTTTGCCAAAGCAATTGCACCAGTATTGTCACAAAAGATTTTCATTGGACCCAATGCACTAGGTATGACACCTAGATCGGATATGAACTCCTTCATCCAGACTCCTTCGTTTGCTGCTTCCGAAGCAGCTATGTACTCCGCTTCACATGTAGATCCCGCTACGACGCTTTGTTTAGAACTGCACCAACTGACAGCTCCACCGTTTAAAGTAAACACGTATCCGGTTTGCGATTTAGAATTGTCCGGATCAGTGTCAAAGCTTGCATCAACGTAACCTCTTACGGTGAGCTCTTTGTCACCTCCATATACGAGAAACATATCCTTAGTACTTTTCAGGTATTTCAGGATGTTCTTGACCGCTGTCCAGTGATCCACTCCTAGATTACTTTGGTACCTCCCTGCTAAACTTATAGCAAGGCACACATCAGGTCTGGTACACGGCATTGCATACATGATAGAGCCTATGGCTGAAGCATAGGGAACATCTTTCATTTTCTCTCTATCTTCTGCAGTGGTCGGGCATTGAGTCTGACTCAACTTCACACCTTGTAACACAGGCAAGAACCCTTTCTTTGCTTGATCCATTTTGAACTTCTTCAAAATCTTGTCAAGGTATGTGCTTTGTGAAAGTCCAATTAAGCGTTTTGATCTATCTCTATGGATCTTTATGCCTAATATGTAAGCAGCTTCCCCGAGGTCTTTCATCGAAAAACTTTTATTCAAGTATCCCTTTACGCTATCCAGAAATTCTATATCATTTCCAATCAGCAATATGTCATCCACATATAATATCAGAAATGCTACAGAGCTCCCACTCACTTTCTTGTAAATACAGGCTTCTCCAAAAGTCTGCATAAAACCAAATGCTTTGATCACACTATCAAAGCGTTTATTCCAACTCCGAGATGCTTGCACCAGTCCATAAATGGATCGCTGGAGTTTGCATACTTTGTTAGCTCCCTTTGGATCGACAAAACCTTCTGGTTGCATCATATACAACTCTTCTTCCAGAAATCCATTCAGGAATGCAGTTTTGACATCCATCTGCCATATTTCATAATCATAAAATGCGGCAATTGCTAACATGATTCTGACGGATTTAAGCATCGCTACGGGTGAGGAGGTCTCATCGTAGTCAACCCCTTGAACTTGTCAAAAACCTTTTGCGACAAGTCGAGCTTTATAGACAGTAATATTACCGTCAGCGTCAGTCTTTTTCTTGAAGATCCATTTATTCTCAATTGTTTGCCGATCATCGGGCAAGTCAACCAAAGTCCATTATTTGTTCTCATACATGGATCCCATCTCAGATTTCATGGCCTCAAGCCACTTTGTGGAATCTGGGCTCACCATCGCTTCTTCATAGTTCGTAGGTTCATCATGATCTAGCAGCATGACTTCCAGAACTGGATTACCGTACCACTCTGGTGCGGATCTCACTCTGGTTGATCTACGTGGTTCAGTAGTATCTTGCCCTGAAGTTTCATGATCATCATCATTAGCTTCCTCACTAATTGGTATAGGTGTCGCAGAAACAGTTTTCTGTGATGTACTATTTTCCAATAAGGGAGCAGGTACAGTTACCTTGTCAAGTTCTACTTTCCTCCCACTCACTTCTTTCGAGAGAAACTCCTTCTCTAGAAATGATCCATTCTTAGCAACGAATGTCTTGCCCTCGGATCTGTGATAGAAGGTATACCCAACAGTTTCCTTTGGGTATCCTATGAAGCCACATTTCTCCGCTTTGGGTTCGAGCTTATCAGGTTGAAGCTTTTTCACATAAGCATCGCAGCCCCAAACTTTAAGAAACGACAACTTTGGTTTCTTGCCAAACCATAGTTCATAAGGCGTCGTCTCAACGGATTTTGATGGTGCCCTATTTAACGTGAATGCGGCTGTCTCTAAAGCATAACCCCAAAACGATAGCAGTAAATCGGTAAGAGACATCACAGATCGCACCATATCTAGTAAAGTACGATTACGACGTTAGGACACACCATTACGCTGTGGTGTTCCGGGTGGCGTGAGTTGCGAAACTATTCCACAATTTTTCAAATGTATACCAAACTCGTAACTCAAATATTCTCCTCCACGATCAGATCGTAGAAACTTTATTTTCTTGTTACGATGATTTTCAACTTCACTCTAAAATTCCTTGAACTTTTCAAATGTTTCAGACTTATGTTTCATTAAGTAGATATACCCATATCTGCTTAAATCATCTGTGAAGGTGAGAAAATAACGATATCCGCCACGAGCCTCAATATTCATTGGACCACATACATCGGCATGTATGATTTCCAATAAATCTGTTGCTCTCTCCATAGTACCGGAGAACGGTGTTTTAGTCATCTTGCCTATGAGGCACGGTTCGCAAGTACCAAGTGATTCATAATCAAGTGGTTCCAAAAGCCCATCAGTATGGAGTTTCTTCATGCGCTTTACACCGATATGACCTAAACGGCAGTGCCACAAATAAGTTGCACTATCATTATCAACTCTGCATCTTTTGGCTTCTACATTATGAATATGTGTATCACTACTATCGAGATTCAATAAGAATAGACCACTCTTCAAAGGTGCATGACCATAAAAGATATTACTCATATAAATAGAACAACCATTATTCTCTGATTTAAATGAATAACCGTCTCGCATCAAACAAGATCCAGATATAATGTTCATGCTCAACGCTGGCACCAAATAACAATTATTTAGGTCTAATATTAATCCCGAAGGTAGATGTAGAGGTAGCGTGTCGACCGCGATCACATCGACTTTGGAACCGTTTCCCACGCGCATCGTCACCTCGTCCTTTGCTAGCGTCCGCTTATTCCGTAGTCCCTGTTTCGAGTTGCAAATATTAGCAACAGAACCAGTAAAAAATACCCAGGTGCTACTGCGAGCTCTAGTAAGGTACACATCAATAACATGTATATCACATATACCTTTGTTCACCTTGCCATCCTTCTTATCCGCCAAATACTTGGGGCAGTCCCGCTTCCAGTGACCAGTCTGCTTGTAGTAGAAGCACTCAGTTTCAGGCTTAGGTCCAGACTTGGGTTTCTTCTCCTGAGCAGCAACTTGCTTGCTGTTTTTCTTGAAGTTTCCCTTCTTCTTCCCTTTGCCCTTTTTCTTGAAACTAGTGGTTTTGCTAACCATCAACACTTGATGCTCCTTCTTGATTTCTACCTCCGCAGCTTTCAGCATTGCGAAGAGCTCGGGAATAGTCTTGTTCATCCCTTGCATATTATAGTTCATCACGAAGCTCTTGTAGCTTGGTGGCAGTGATTGGAGAATTCTGTCAATGACGCAATCATCTGGAAGATTAACTCCCATCTGAATCAAGTGATTATTATACCCAGACATTTTGAGTATATGCTCACTGACAGAACTGTTCTCCTCCATCTTGCAGCTATATAACTTATTGGAGACTTCATATCTCTCAATTCGGGCTTTTGCTTGAAATATTAACTTCAACTCCTGGAACATCTCATATGCTCCATGACGTTCAAAACGTCGTTGAAGTCCCGATTCTAAGCCGTAAAGCATGGCACACTGAACTATCGAGTAGTCATCAGCTTTGCTCTGCCAGACGTTCATAACATCTGGCGTTGCTCCAGCAGCAGGCCTGGCACCCAGCGGTGCTTCCAGGACGTAATTCTTCTGTGCAGCAATGAGGATAATCCTCAGGTTACGGACCCAGTCCGTGTAATTGCTACCATCATCTTTCAACTTTGCTTTCTCAAGGAACGCATTAAAATTCAACGGAACAACAACACGAGCCATCTATCTACAATCAACATAAACAAGCAAGATACTATCAGGTACTAAGTTCATGATAAGTTTAAGTTCAGTTAATCAAATTACTTAGGAACTCCCACTTAGATAGACATCCCTCTAATCCTCTAAGTGATCACGTGATCCAAATCAACTAAACCATAACCGATCATCACGTGAGATGGAGTAGTTTTCAATGGTGAACATCATCATGTTGATCATATCTTCTATATGATTCACGCTCGACCTTTCGGTCTCTGTGTTCCGAGGCCATATCTGCATATGCTAGGCTCGTCAAGTTTAACCTGAGTATTCTGCGTGTGCAAAACTGGCTTGCACCCGTTGTAGATGGACGTAGAGCTTATCACACCCGATCATCACGTGGTGTCTGGGCACGACGAACTTTGGCAACGGTGCATACTCAGGGAGAACACTTCTTGATAATTTTAGTGAGAGATCATCTTATAATGCTACCGTCAATCAAAGCAAGATAAGATGCATAAAAGGATAAACATCACATGCAATCAATATACGTGATATGATATGGCCATCATCATCTTGTGCTTGTGATCTCCATCTCCGAAGCACCGTCATGATCACCATCATCACCGGCGCGACACCTTGATCTCCATCGTAGCATCGTTGTCGTCTCGCCAATCTTATGCTTCCACGACTATCACTACCGCTTAGTAATAAAGTAAAGCATTACATCGCGATTGCATTGCATACAATAAAGCGACAACCATATGGCTCCTGCCAGTTGCCGATAACTTGGTTACAAAACATGATCATCTCATACAACAAAATCAGCATCATGCCTTGACCATATCACATCACAACATGCCCTGCAAAAACAAGTTAGACGTCCTCTACTTTGTTGTTGCAAGTTTTACGTGGCTGCTACGGGCTTAAGTAAGAACACATCTCACCTACGCATCAAAACCACAACGATAGTTTGTCAAATAGACTCCGTTTTAACCTTCTCAAGGACCGGGCGTAGCCACACTTGGTTCAACTAAAGTTGGAGAGACAGTCTTCCGCAAGCCATCTGTGTGCATAGCACGTCGAGGGAACCGGTCTCGCGTAAGAGTACGCGTAAGGTTGGTCCGGATCGTCTCGTCCAACAATACCGCCGAACCAAAGTATGACATGCTGGTAGGCAGTATGACTTGTATCGCCCACAACTCACTTGTGTTCTACTCCTGCAAATAACATCAAACCATAAAACCTAGGCTCGGATGCCACTGTTGGGGAACGCAGTAATTTCGAAAATTTTCCTACGCACACGCAAGATCATGGTGATGCATAGCAACGAGGGGGAGAGTATTGTCTACGTACCAAGGGCAGACCGACTGCGGAAGCGATCTCACAACGTAGAGGAAGTAGTCGTACGTCTTCTTCCCGATCCGACCGATCCAAGTACCGTTACTCCGGCACCTCCGAGTTCTTAGCACACGTTCAGCTCGATGACGATCCTCGGGCTCCGATCCAGCAAAGCATCGAGGAAGAGTTCCGTCAGCACAACGGCGTGGTGACGATCTTGATGTACTACCGACGCAGGGCTTCGCCTAAGCTCTACAACGATATGACCGAGGTGGAATTTGGTGGCAGGGGGCACCGCACACGGCTAAGGAACGATCAACAATGATCAACTTGTGTGTCTATGGGGTGCCCCCTGCCCCCGTATACAAAGGAGCAGGGGGAGGGGGTTCGGCCGGCTAGGGAGAGGGCGCGGGAGGAGTCCTACTCCTACCGGGAGTAGGACTCCCCCCCTCAATCCTATTCCAACTAGGACTCTCAAGGGGGAATGGAGAGAGAGGGGGGCCGGCCCCTTCTCCTAGTCCTACTAGGACTTGGGGAAGGGGGGGGCGCGGCCAGCTGTGGGCTGCCCCTTTTCTCTTTTCCACTAAGGCCCAATAGGCCCATTAGCCTCCCGGGGGGTTCCGGTAACCCTCCCGGTATTCCGGTAAAATCCCGATTTCACCCGGAACACTTCCGGTGTCCAAACATAGGCTTCCAATATATCAATCTTTACGTCTCGACTATTTCGAGACTCCTCGTCATGTCCGTGATCACATCCGGGACTCCGAACAACCTTCGGTACATCAAAATGCATAAACTCATAATAACTGTCATCGTAACGTTAAGCATGCGGACCCTACGGTTCGAGAACAATGTAGACATGACCGAGACATGTCTCCGGTCAATAACCAATAGCGGGACCTGGATGCCCATATTGGCTCCTACATATTCTACGAAGATCTTTATCGGTCAGACCGCATAACAACATACGTTGTTCCCTTTGTCATCGGTATGTTACTTGCCCGAGATTCGATCGTCGGTATCCAATACCTAGTTCAATCTCGTTACTGGTAAGTCTCTTTACTCGTTCCGTAATACATCATCTCATAACTAACATCTTAGTTATTATGCTTGCAAGGCTTGTGTGATGTGTATTACCGAGAGGGCCCAGAGATACCTCTCCGACAATCGGAGTGACAAACCCTAATCTCGAAATACGCCAACCCAACATCTACCATTGGAGACACCTATAGTACTCCTTTATAATCACCCAGTTACGTTGTGACGTTTGGTAGTACCCAAAGTGTTCCTCCGGTAAACGGGAGTTGCATAATCTCATAGTTATAGGAACATGTATAAGTCATGAAGAAAGCAATGGCAACATACTAAACGATCGGGTGCTAAGCTAATGGAATGGGTCATGTCAATCAGATCATTCAACTAATGATGTGACCTCGTTAATCAAATAACAACTCTTTGTTTATGGTTAGGAAACATAACCATCTTTGATTAACGAGCTAGTCAAGTAGAGGCATACTAGTGACACTCTGTTGGTCTATGTATTCACACATGTATTATGTTTCCAGTTAATACAATTCTAGCATGAATAATAAACATTTATCATGATATAAGGAAATAAATAATAACTTTATTATTGCCTCTAGGGCATATTTCCTTCATCAGGGGCTGCTCTCTGGTGTGTCGCCGGGTCCGTGCATCGGCAGGCGCGAGGTTGCTTGGTGAGGTCCTCACGTGTGTCTCCCCTCTCGCCTTTGCTGCCCTTTCTGCTCTACGTCCTCGGGTCCCGGCCCTTGAGCGGGTCTCACCCGTCGCTGGTATGCTAGGTCGCGATGCCGTGGTCAAGGCCAGAGGGTGAGGGCTGGAGAGCCAATAGGAGCCCTGAGTCGCGATGCTCAGGCACCCCCCTTTAACGTGCAAGCGGTTCGCGCGGACGAGAGTGAAGGAGACACAGCAAGAGCCTCGCCTGACGCAGTTCCTTCAGGAGGTCCTGCAGGTCCATCATAGAAAAAAGCAAGGGGTTGCCATGGCAATTGACGGTCAGCCGATGGTTTCTTCCGAGGGGTAGTGAGGCACTGAAGGCTTGACGAGGTGACGCTATGAGGGGCTGCCGCGGCCGGAGCTCAGCCATCCAGGTTTGTTGGCGTTGCAGGGACGGACCCATGCGCAAGCGTCATGCCGTTTGGGAGCAGCTCCATAAGTTGGCGTCAGCTGAGCAGGCAACAAGGTAAAACACATTAGCCGCGAAGGAGTGGATTCGTTCAAATAGATGCTGGGAATGCGGACATCACTGGGTCAGGCCCGAGCGACTTGGGGGGACATGCAGCCCGAGGGGTGCCCCCAACAAGGTAAGCTAACAACGCGAAATAAAAGGGATGCACGCCGCAGGGACGGACCCACGCGGCCTGGGAATAATGCAGCCCTGGGGGCGCTCCCAGCTGGAAGTGAAACTTGAAAGATGTCACCTGATGATGTTGAGGATGAAGGAGTGTTGGTGTAGCAGACTCGGTGGGCTGCGGAAGCCGATCCTCATGAGCACCCAGGCCCAGGGGCCTCGGGAGGCTCCGGAGGCACTGGCGGCTCCTCGCGGACCATCTCCATCTCCGCCAGGGCTGCGGAGCGCCTGGCCTCTTTGTGCCTCCGTGATGCCCCTCATGAGGCGCTGGTACGTGTCAGCCGCGCTCGGCAAGCCGCAAGGCATGCGAACATAGCTGTGGGGCGGACCTCCGCAGCGCCCCACTCGTGAGGGCCAGAGGCGCTCCAGGGAGGCGACTTGGTTGAGCCCTGGTACGTTGATGCAGATGCGCAGCCCGCCATCCTCGCCTGGATGGGGAGCCACTGCTGGTAGGCGACAGCCGCCTCTCATGACTCTTGACTCCTGTAGCTCCTGAATGGCCTTGCTGACGAACTCCTAAGGGTCCGGATCTCCTTGCTTTGCTCCTTCTTGAGGGAAACATGCTTCGAAACACGCCTCCATGTGGTGCCCAAGCGCCTCCCTTGTGACCCTAGCTAGGTCGGTGGCCCTCCAGAGGAGAGCCCCCGAGCCCTGCCTGAGGAGGGCGTCGGGCGCGCTTTCCTATGCGATGGAAGGAGGTCCCCCCTGGGCAGGCACGGGCCCAGAGGGGCCTGCCTCCTGAGGGGCCGGGCCGGACGATGTCTTCTTCTTCTTGGGGGTGGCCTCGGGAAGCCTCCTGCTTCCGTGATCCGGGTCTTCCAGTGATGCGGCCTGAAAGGCTCGTTCCAGGGAACACATGGCGTCCTTCTCTTCACAGGGCACCGTGATGACTCCGCCGCTTCCTGGCATCTTGAGGACGTTGTAGACATGGTGAGTCACGGCCATGAACTTGTCCAGCGCTGGGTACCCAAGGATGGCGTTGTACGGCAGGCGGATGTGAGCGACGTCGAAGTCGATGAGCTCGGTGCGGTAGTTGTCGCATGCCCCGAAGGTGACAGGGAGGCAGACTTTACCAATCAGGACCGTGGAGCCGTCGGTGATACCAGAGAAAGGCTTGGTTGGCTGAAGCTGGCTGTAGGGTACTTGGAGGTTGTTGAATGTCTCCACGGACAGGACGTTGAGCCCTGCCCCGCCATCGATGAGGGTCTTGGTGACCACCACGTTGTTGATGATTGGGGAACAAAACATCGGGAGGACTCCGGCTGTAGCCGGACACTTGAGCTGATCTGTTGAGCTGAACGTGGTGGCGCACGCCGACCACTTGAGAGGGCGCGTGGCTTCGAGCCCGGGGAGGACTGCGTTCACTTCGCGGGCGAACTGCTTGAAGATGCGTTGAGAGGTTGGGGCTTGAGCCCCGCCCAGGATGTAGGCGATCGCGCGCGGCTCCTGGAAGCCCCCAGCCTCCTCGTCCTGGTGGCGGTCCTCGTTTCTCCTTGGTTGCGGCGGTAGCGGAGGGAGGCCTGCGTTGCCTTGCGGGCGATCCTCGCGAGGCTGATCCCTCCAGCCTCCCTCGCGAGGCGGGTCCTACCAGCGATCCTCGCGAGGTTGATCGCGCCACCCCTGGCGCGGGCCACGGTCTTCCCAGCGTCTTGCGTTTCTTCCTCCTCCTCGGCCGTAGCCCCGGTCACCGCGGTCAGGGCGACGGCCGATCCTTCCTTCACGCACGGCTCGGAGTTCTTGACATTCGTTGGTGTTGTGGGTGTGGAGGTCGTGGTACACACAGTACCGGCTGCCCTTGGAAGGTTCGGGCTGATCCCTGCCCCGCTTGGTGTCTGGTTCTGCCGCGAGCATGGCAGCCCCCTTGCGCTTCGCATCCTTGGCCTTGAGCTTCTTCTCTTCTGGGTCTGCGGCAGGCAGCTCGAGGAGGGAGAGACGCCCTTCCTCAGCCCTGGCGTACTTGTTTGCCAAGTTGAACAGCTCCAAGGAAGTGCACAGCTCTTCATGCATCGCCAGCTCCTCCTTCATCTTGATGTCACGCATGCTGTCGGAGAAGGCTGAGATGATGGCCTCCTCAGTCACCTTGGAAATCTTGAGGCGTGCGTTGTTGAAGCGCTGGATGTACTTCTGCAGGGTCTCCCCGGGCTATTGCTTGATGCGGCGCATGTCGCTCACGGCGGGCGGCCGGTCGCGAGTACCTTGGAAGTTGGCGATGAAGCGGGTGCACATCTCTTCCCAGGAGGAGATTGTGCCTGGAGCCAGGTGCGGGCCCCGTCCTTGAGTGCCATGGGAAACCAGTTCGCCATGACCTTCTCATCTCCGTTGCAGCTTCGATGCCCAGCTCATAGAGCTGGAGGAACTCCGCAAGGTCGTCCGTGCCGTCGTAGCGAGGAGGCAGGTCTGGCTTGAACTTGCCGGGCCACGCGACGCTGCGTAGTTCGGTGGTGAAGGCACGGCAGCCTGCTGTGGCCACGGGAGGCCTTGGGTGATGGAGAGATTGGTCTTGCATGTCCCCATGCGCTGCAGCTGAGAGCAGCGCGGGGTCTTGACGCGCGGGAGCAGGAGCATGGTCGCGACATGCTGGAGCAGGGAGCGCCCGGGCAGCTTCTGGCGGGCGAGGGACTTCTTGGCAGCTCTGTTCTTGCCGCACTGGCACCTGATGGAGCGGGTTCCGCCCAGGGGCCACGCGCCTTGGAGCCATGGCGTCTTCTTGAGGAGGAAGCGGCCGGGGCGCCTCCAGAGCCTCGTCACCCGCGCGGGGCGGGGTGCGGTGCAGTGGAATGGACGGCGCGGGAGAGCCCCCCGCGGCACGGACGAGCTCGGTGATGCGGTCGAGCCATTCTTCGTAGACGTCGTCGACGGGACGGTAGCGCAGGAGCTCGTTTACCGTGATGAGTGCAGCCCGGGCCTCCATGGGCGCGCGGAGCGCGCGGGACGAAGGTCCAGCTGGGGCTAGCGAGGGAGTTGCGGTGCGGCCGTCTTGCCGCACGGACGGATGCTAAGACGATGCTTGCTGCTCATCCCCCGCCGGGCCGGTGGCGGCGTTGACGGCAGGTGACGGGGAACGGCGAGGACGCCCGCCGACAGGGGCCGACTGGGCGACGCGGGTAGCAAGGGCAGCCCGGCGCTCCGCGCGGGCCCGACGAGTGTCAGACATGAGCGTGATGGTCGGAGGAGAACGGGGTGGTGGAAAATGTCGGATTTCGGGTTCCAGCAGACCCTTGAGGTTCGAACACTGGCGTGCGTGCGGAGATTTCGCCTCCTACCTACCTGCACCCCTCCGCCATGCTAGGATCTAAACTACGGAAAGAACAACACAAGAGACACAGGGTTTATACTGGTTCGGGCCACCGTTGTGGTGTAATACCCTACTCCGGTGTGTGGTGTGGTGGATTGCCTCTTAGGCTGATGATGATGAACAGTACAAGGAAGAACAGCCTCGCGAGGGTCTGTTCCTGGCTGGGGGGATGAATTGCTGAGAAGAGTTCAGTCACCCTCTCTCTCTCTCTCTCTCTCTCTCTCTCTCTGTCTCTCTCTGGCTGCTTCTCCTCTGCTTCTCTAGTTCCAACCCACCGACCCGCCGTCCCCTTGCTCTGGGGGTGGCTGGTCCTATTTATAGTGGCCCTGGTCCTCTTCCCAAATATCAAGCGGGAAGGGAGCCAACAATGGCGGGCTAATTTGAAGGGGGGCAGCAAGTATTAGCTATCCTGACAAAAGTAGTCTTCGTCTGCGCAAAGCTCTGGTGATGACGCCGTCTTGGGCTCCATGGTGACCTCCGTCTCGTAGTCCTCCTGGTCTTGATCTCGTTGCACCGAAATGGCAACCTTTGCCTGATGCCTCGGTACTCCGCGGCTGCGCTTGCCCCCTTTGCACCAAAGAGGAAAGGAGGACGCTGCGCGGGCTGGCACTCGCCTGGCGCCCTTGGTCGTCATGGCTTGCGTCACGGGCAGCTCCTGAGGTACCCCGCCTTGATCTCTTCGCCTCCTCGTGAGCCAGCCTGACGAGGCCGTGCCTGTGGAAGCTCCGCGTCGTCCGCCTCGCGAGGGTCTTGGGTTTGTGTTGGTGAAGATGGGCCGTGCTGGGCCCCCTTTGAGCCATGCCGCAGGCCGCAGGCAGGCAAGTCTGGGGACCCCCGTTCCTAGAACGCCGACAGCATCAAATGTTGATGGTTGACAAGACCACTGTATTCAAGTAAAAGGGAATAAGGGGAACTTCAAGAAGAACGGCAGCAAGTTGCTGCTCGAGTGAAGAAGCCCAAAGCTAGACCCAAGCCTGAAACTGAGTGCTTCTACTGCAAAGGTAATGGTCACTAGAAGCGGAACTGCCCCAAATACTTGGCGGAGAAGAAGGATGGCAAAGCGAACAAAATTATATATGATATACATGTTATTGATGTGTACTTTACTAGTATTCATAGTAGCCCCTGGGTATTTGATACTCGTTCAGTTGCTATGATTAGTAACTCGAAACAAGAGTTACAAAAAGAACAAAGACTAGTTGAGGGTGAGGTGACGATGTGTGTTGGAGATGATTCCAAAGGTTGATAAGACCACCATCACACACCCCCTTTACCTTCGGGATTATTGTTGAACCTAATATAAATGTTATTTGGTGTTTGCGTTGAGCATAATATGATGGTATCATGTTTATTGCAATACGATTATTCATTTAAGTCAAAGAATATTTGTTATTCTGTTTACATGAATAAAACCTTCTGTGGTCATACACCCAAGGTGAATGGTTTGTTGAATCTCGATTGTAGTGATACACATATTCATAATATTGAAGCCAAAGATGCAAGGTTAATAATGATAGTGCAACTTGTTTATGACACTGTCGTTTAGGTCATATTGGTGTAAAGCTCGTGAAGAAACTCCATACTGGTCAGTTTTTCGAACCACTTGATTATGAATCACTTGATGCTTGCGAACCATGCCTCATGGGCAAGATGACTAAGACTCCCTTCTCTGAAACAATCGAGTGAGCAATAGACTTATTGGAAATAATACATACTGATGTATGCGGTCCAATGAGTGTTGATGCTCGCGGCGGGTATCATTATTTTCTGACCTTGACAGATGATTTGAGCAGATACGAGTATATCTATTTAATGAAACACAAGTCTGAAACATTTGAAAATTTCAAAGAATTTTAGAGTGAAGTGGAGAATCATCGTAACAAGAAAACAAAGTTTCTACGATCTGATCGCTCAGACGAAATATTTGAGTTACGAATTTGGCCTTCAGTTGAAACAATGTCGAATAGTTTTGCAACTCGCGCCACCTGGAACACCACAGTGTAATGGTGTGTCCGAACGCCGTAACCGTATTTTATTAGATATTGTGCGATCTATGATGTCTCTTACCGATTTACCACTATCATTTTGGGGGTTATGCAATAGAGACAACTGCATTCATGTTAAATAGGCACCATCTAAATCCGTTGAGACGACATCGTATGAACTATGGTTTAGCAAGAAACCTAAGCTGTCGTTTCTTAAAGCTTGGGGTTGCAATGCTTATGTGAAAAAGTTTTAGCCTGATAAGCTCAAACCCAAATCAGAGAAGTGCATTTCATAGGATACCCAAAAGAAATTGTTGGGTACACCTTCTATCACAGATCCGAAGGAAAGATCTTTGTTGCTAAGAGTGGATCCTTTCTAGAGAAGGAGTTTCTCTCGAAAGAAGTGAGTGGGAGGAAAGTAGAACTTGATGAGGTAATTGTACATTCTCTGAATTGGAAAGTAGTTCACCACAGAAATCAGTTCCAGTGATATCTACCCCAATTAGTGAGGAAGTTATTGATGATGATCATGAAACTTCAGATCAAGTTACTACCGAACCTCGTAGGTCAATCAGAGTACGTTCCGCACCAGAGTGGTACGGCAATCCTGTTCTGGAAGTCAGGTTACTTGACCATGATAAACCTACGAACTATGAGGAAGCGATGATGATCCCAGATTCCGCGAAATGGGTTAAGGCCATGAAATCTGAGATGGGATCCATGTATGAGAACAAAGTATGGAATTTGATTGACTTGCCCGATGATCGGTGAGCCATTTAGAACAAATGGATCTTCAAGAGGAAGACGGATGCTGATAGTAGTGTTACTATCTACAAATCTCGAATTGTCGCAAAAAGGTTTTCGACAAGTTCAAGGTGTTGACTACAATGAGATTTTCTCGCTCGTATCGCTGCTTAAAAGTCTGTCCGAATCATATTAATAGTTGCCGCATTTTATGAAATCTGGCAAATGGATATCAAAACTACATTCCTTAATGGATTTATTAAAGAAGAGTTGTATATGATGCAACCAGAAGTTCTGTCAATCCTAAAGATGCTAACAAAGTGTGCAAGCTCCAGCGATCCATCTATAGACTGGTGCAAGCACGTCGGAGTTGGAATATACGCTTTGATGCGTTGATCAAAGCATATAGTTTTACAAGAAAGTGAGTGGGAGCACTACAGCCTTTCTGATAAGTATATGTGAATGACATATTGTTGATCGGAAATGATGTAGAATTTTTTGGAAAGCATAAAGGAGTGTTTGAAAGGATTTTGTCAAACAAAGACCTCGTTAAAGCTGCTTACATATTGAGCATCAAGATCTATAGATATATGTCAAGACGCTTGATAAGTTTTTTCAATGAGTACATACCTTGACAAGATTTTGAAGGAGTTCAAAATGGTTCAGTCAAAGAGGAGTTCTTGCCTGTGTTGCAAGGTGTGAAGTTGAGTAAAGACTCAAAACCCGACCACGGCAGAAAAAAGAAAGAGAATGAAAAGTCATTCCCTATGCCTCAGTCATATGTTCTATAAAGTATGTTATGCTGTGTACCAGACCTATTGTATACATTTGCATGATTTTGGCAAGGGAGTACAATAGTGATCTAGGAGTAGATCACGAGACAACGGTCAAAATTATCCTTAGAGGACTAAGGAAATATTTCTCAGTTATGGAGGTGATAAAAGAGTTCGCCGTAAAGAGTTACGTCAGTGCAAGCTTTTGACACTGATCTAGATGATACTAAGTCTCGATCTAGATACATATTGAACGTGCGAGCAATTAGCTAGAGTAGCTCCGTGCAGAGTATTGTAGACATATAAATATGCAAAATACATACAGATCTGAATGTTGCAGACCTATAGACTAAACTTCTCTCACAAGCAAAACATTAACACTATTTGGGTGTTAATCACATAGCGATGTGAACTAGATTATTGACTCTAGTAAACCCTTTGGGTATTAGTCACATGAAGATGTGAACTAATCACATAAAGATGTGAACTATGGGTGTTAGAATCATTACTATGTAATCTAGACTATTGACTCTAGTGCACGTGGGAGACTGAAGGAAATATGCCCTAGAGGCAATAATAAAGTTGTTATTTATATTTCCTTATATCATGATAAATGTTTATTATTCATGCTAGAATTGTATTAACCAGAAACTTAGTACATGTGTGAATACATAGACAACATAGTGTCTCTAGTATGCCTCTACTTGACTAGCTCGTTAATCAAAGATGGTTAAGTTTCCTAGCCATGGACATGTGTTGTCATTTGATGAATGGGATCACATCATTAGAGAATAATGTGATGGAATAGACCCATCCGTTAGCTTAGCACTATGATCGTTTAGTTTATTGCCATTGCTTTCTTCATGACTTATACATGTTCCTATGACTATGAGATTATGCAACTCCCGAATACCGGAGGAACACTAAGTGTGCTATCAAATGTCACAACATAACTGGGTGATTATAAAGATGCTCTATAGGTGTCTCCGATGGTGTTTGCTGAGTTGGCATAGATCAAGATTAGGATTTGTCACTCCGATTGTCAGAGAGGTATCTCTGGGCCCTCTCGGTAATGTACATCACTATAAGCCTTGTAAGCAATGTGACTAATGAGTTAGTTGCGAGATGATGCATTATGGAATGAGTAAAGAGACTTGCCGGTGACAAGATTGTACTAGGTATGATGATACCGACGATCGAATCTCGGGCAAGTAACATACCGATGGCAAAGGGAACAACGTATGTTGTTGTGAGGTTTGACCGATAAAGATCTTCGTAGAATATGTAGGAACCAATAAGAGCATCCATGTTCCGCTATTGGTTATTGACCGGAGATGTGTCTCGGTCATGCATACATAGTTCTCGAACCCGTAGGGTCCACACGCTTAACGTTCGATGATGATATGTATTATGAGTTATGTGATTTGATGCACCGAAGGTTGTTCGGAGTGCCAGATGAGATCACGGACATGACGAGGAGTCTCGAAATGGTCAATACATAAAGATTGATATATTGGAAGGCTACATTCGGACACCTGAATGGTTCAGGTCGTTTCAGATAGTTTCGAAGTACCAGGGGTTAGCGGACCCCCCCCCCCCCCCCCCCCGGGAAGCTATTGGGCCTCATGGGCCTAATGGTGGAAGAGAGGAGGCAGGCCAAGGTGTGGCGCGCACCCCCTAGCCTAAACCGAATTGGACTAGGTCTAGGGGGGCGCCCCCCTTTCCTTCTCTTCTTCCTCTCCTTCCTTCTTCTCCTACTAGGACTAGGAAGGGGCGAAGCTACTCCTACTAGGAGTAGGACCCCCCTTGGGCGCGCCCTTTGTGGATGGCCCTCCTCCTCCTCCCCTCCCTTATATACGGGGGAGGGGGTACACCATAGACACACAAGTTGATCTCTTAGCCCTGTGTTGTGCTCCCCTCCACAGTTACACACCTCGGTCATATTGTTGTAGTGCTTAGGCGAAGCCCTGCGTCGGTAACTTCATCATCACCGTCAACATGCCGCCATCCTGACGGAACTCTCCCTCGGCCTCAGCTAGATCAAGAGTTCGAGGGACGTCATCGAGCTGAGCATGTGCTGATCGTGGAGGTGCCATGTGTTCAATACTTGGATCGGTTAAATCATGAAGATGTTCAACTACATCAACCGCATTACTGAACGCTTCCGCTTTCGATCTACGAGGGTATGTAGACACACTATCGCCTCTCGTTTCTATGCATCTCCTAGATAGATCTTGCATGATCGTAGGTATTTTTTTTGAAATACTATGTTCCCCAATAGCCGCCGGGGCCACGGAGGACGGCGGCAGAGTGCGAGTATTCTTTTTTCAATATAAGATGTGATGTGCTTAGTAACCACACACACATTGGGTTCGAAATATCGCCGCTGGCATTGGGACCACACACGTGCAACAGTCAAACAAGTTGCACGGCAGAGAGCTCCAAGCACGGAGTTTTGTTGGGCTAGGACCATATATGTGCATGGTATCAAGGATATAGTGTATATGTGGAGGACGGAGTGGGTGGTGATACCAAACGACAACCACCAACTCGGCTTTAATTGTAAAGGCACCAAAAATGGTTCACGTGAAGTCTGAATCCCATCGGTATTTTAATGCATTATTATATTGTTAGGCACATGACAGCAAATAGTGCAGAACATGTAGATTATCGTGGGTGATGATCAAATTGCCCTAATCTTGATTTGTGCACCATGCATTGGATGCATCAGCCTGATGTTATCTACCGCATGAGTGTATGACGGTGCAAGCTCAAACTCAAAGCATTGAAGGATCGTGCAAAACGCCATCTTAGCCTCAAGAAGGGCGAACTGTTGGGCAATGCAGATACGTGGCCCCCAACTGAATGGTAGGAATGCACTAGGATTCTTGGATGCCTGGGAGATCCCATTGGTGAACCTCTCCAGCTTGAACTCATGTACATCCCTTCCCCATATATCTGGGTCATGGTTCATTAACAATAGGGGAAGCTCAATGAGAACACCGGCGGGGTATGTGATGCCCCCAATCTTTATCTCCTTGTACGTTTTACGGAAGAATGCGGCAGCAGGCGAGTACAACCGGAGTACCTCATAAAGAATCAAGGTCACCTACAAATATAGTAGATTGTAAGATTCATATATCCAATTTTATATCCTGTTGTAACAATGGAATCAAGTAAACAAAACACCACTCACTGTTTTGAGTCGGTTAACGCCTTCATACTCAAGTTTGTTTTTTCCAAATAAGCTAATGTCCTCCACCCTTGCATGGTCCTGCCACTCTGGATGCATACTTAGTACGATCATTGTCCATGTGAGCAGTATTCATGTTGTTTCTGTCCCTGCAAGATAGAACAACTTGCATTCCTCCACGACCTCTTTAATGGTCATTCCTGAGATGGATTGGCCATTGTCAGGAAACGCAGTAATTTCAAAAAAATTCCTACGCACACGCAAGATCATGGTGATGCATAGCAACGAGAGGGGAGAGTGTCGTCCACGTACCCCCACAGACCGTAAGACGAAGCGTTATGACAACGCGGTTGATGTAGTTGTACGCCTTCACGATCGACCGATCCTAGTACCGAACGTACGGCACCTTCGCGATCTGCACATGTTCAGCTCGGTGACGTCCCACAAACTCACGATCTAGTAGAGCTTTGAGGGAGAGTTCTGTCAGCAGAACGGCGTGATGACGGTGTTGATGAAGTTACCGACGCAGGGCTTCGCCTAAGCACCGCTACGATATGACCGAGGTGGATTATGGTGGAGGGGGGCACCGCACACGGCTAAAAGATCAATGATCAACTTGTGTGTCTATGGGGTGCCCCTCCCCCGTATATAAAGGAGTGGAGGAGGGGAGAGGCCGGCCTTCCTAGGCGCGCCCCAAGGGGAGTCCTACTCCCACCGGGATTAGGACTCCAACCCTTCCAAGAGTAGGAGTAGGAGAGAGGGAAGGAGGAGAGAGGGGGAAGGAGGAGAGAGGGGGAAGGAAAGGGGGGCCTCGCCCCCCTCCTTGTCCAATTCGGACTAGAGGGAGAGGGGGCGCAGGGCCTGCCCTGGCCGCCCCTCCTCTTCTCCACTAAGGCCCAATAGGCCCATTAGACTCCCTCGGGGGTTCCGGTAACCCCCCGGTACTCCGGTTTTTGTCCGAACTTGCCCAGAACCCTTTCGAAGTCCAAACATAGTCATCCAATATATCGATCTTTATGTCTCGACCATTTCGAGACTCCTCGTCATGTCCGTGATCATATACGGGACTCCGAACTACCTTCGATACATCAAAACACATAAACTCATATTACCAATCGTCACCGAATGTTAAGCATGCGGACTCTACGGGTTCGAGAATTATGTAGACATGACCAAGACTCGTCTCCAGTCAATAACCAATAGCAGAACCTGAATGCTCATATTGGCTCCTACATATTCTACGAAGATCTTTATCGGTCAAACCGCATAACGGTATACGTTGTTCCCTTTGTCATCGGTATGTTACTTGCCCGAGATTCGATCATCGGTATGTCAATACCTAGTTCAATCTCGTTACCGGCAAGTCTCTTTACTCGTTCTATAATGCATCATCCCGCAACTAACTCATTAGTTACATTGCTTGCAAGGCTTATAGTGATGTGCATTACCGAGAGGGCCCAGAGATACCTCTCCGACAATCGGAGTGACAAATCCCAATCTCGATCTATGACAACTCAACAAGTACCATCGGAGACACCTGTAGAGCACCTTTATAATCACCCAGTTACGTTGTGACGTTTGGTAGCACAAAAAGTGTTCCTCCGGTACTCGGGAGTTGCATAATCTCATAGTCATAGGAACATGTACAAGTTATGAAGAAAGCAATAGCAACAAACTAAACGATCATCGTGCTAAGCTAACAGATGGGTCAAGTCAATAACATCATTCTCTAATGATGTGACCCCATTTATCAAATGACAATTCATGTCTATGGTTAGGAAACATAACCATCATTGATTCAACGAGCTAGTCAAGTAGAGGCAAACTAGTGACACTCTATTTGTCTATGTATTCACACATGTACTAAGTTTCTGGTTAATACAATTCTAGCATGAATAATAAACATTTATCATGATATAAGGAAATATAAATAACAACTTTATTATTGCCTCTAGGGCATATTTCCTTCAGTCTCCCACTTGCACTAGAGTCAATAATCTAGATTACACTGTAATGATTCTAACACCCATGGAGTCTTGGTGTTGATCATGTTTTGCTCGTGAGAGAGGCTTAGTCAATGGGTCTGCAACATTCAGATCCGTATGTATCTTGCAAATCTCTATGTCTCCCTCCTTGACTTGATCGCGGATGGAATTGAAGCGTCTCTTGATGTGCTTGGTTTTTTTGTGAAATCTGGATTCCTTTGCCAAGGCAATTTCTCCAGTATTGTCACAAAAGATTTTCATTGGACCCGATGCACTAGGTATGACACCTAGATCAGATATGAACTCCTTCATCCAGACTCCGTCATTTGCTGCTTCCGAAGCAGCTATGTATTCTGCTTCACACATAGATCCCGCCATGACGCTTTTCTTGGAACTGCACCAACTGACAGCTCCTCCATTTAATAAAAACACATATCCGGTTTGTGACTTAGAGTCATCCGGATCAGTGTCAAAGCTTGCATTGACGTAACCATTTACGATGAGCTCTTTGTCACCTCCATAAACAAGAAACATATCCTTTGTCCTTTTCAGGCATTTCAGGATGTTCTTGACCGCTGTCCAGTGATCCACTCCTGGATTACTTTGGTACCTCCCTGCTAAACTTTATAGCAAGGCACACATCAGGTCTGGTACACAGCATTGCATACATGATAGAGGCTATAGCTAAAGCATAGGGAACACCTTTCATTTTCTCTTTATCTTTTGCAGTGGTCGGGCATTGAGTCCGACTCAACTTCACACCTTGTAACACATGCAAGAACCCTTTCTTTGCTTGATCCATTTTGAAATTCTTCAAAACTTTATCAAGGTATGTGCTTTGTGAAAGTCCAATTAAGCGTCTTGATCTATCTCTATAGATCTTGATGCCCAATATATAAGCAGCTTCACCGAGGTCTTTCATTGAGAAACTCTTATTCAAGTATCCTTTTATGCTATCAAAAAATTCTATATCATTTCCAATCAATAATATGTCATCCACATATAATATTAGAAATGCTACAGAGCTCCCACTCACTTTCTTGTAAATACAGGCTTCTCCAAAAGTCTGTATAAAACCATATGATTTGATCACACCATCAAAACGTTTATTCCAACTCCGAGATGCTTGCACCAGTCCATAGATGGATCGCTGGAGCTTGCACAGTTTGTTAGCATCCTTTGGATCGATAAAACCTTTAGGTTGCATCATATACAACTCTTCTTCAAGAAATCCTTTCAGGAATGCAGTCTTTACATCCATTTTCCAATTTCATAATCATAAAATGCAGCAATTGCTAACATGATTCGGACGGACTTAAGCATCGCTATGTGTGAGAAGGTCTCATGGTAGTCAACTCCTTGAACTTGTCGAAAACCTTTCGCAACAAATCCATTTATTCTCGATGGCTTACCGATCATCGGGCAAGGCAACCAAAGTCCATACTTTGTTCTCATACATGGATCCCATCTCAGATGTCCTGGCCTCAAGACATTTTGTGGAATCTGGGCTCATCATCCCTTCCTCATAGTTCGTAGGTTCGTCATGGTCATGTAACATGACTTCTAGAACAGGATTACCGTACCACTCTGGTGCAGATCTTACTCTGGTTGACCTACAAGGTTCGATAGTAACTTGATCAGAAGTTTCATGATCATCATCATTAGCTTCCTCACTTACTGGTGTAGGAATCACTGGAACTGATTTCAATGATGAAATACTTTCCAATAAGGGAGAAGGTACAATTACCTCATCAAGTTCTACTTTCCTCCCACTCACTTCTTTCGAGAGAAACTCCTTCTCTAGAAAGGATCCATTCTTAGCAATGAATATCTTGCCTTCAGATCTGTGATAGAAGGTGTACCCAACAGTCTCCTTTGTGTATCGTATGAAGACACATTTCTCCGATTTGGGCTCGAGCTTATCAGTTTGAAGCTTTTTCACATAAGCATCGCAACCCCAAACTTTAAGAAACGACAACTTGGGTTTCTTGCCAAACCAAAGTTCATAAGGTGTCGTCTCAACGGATTTAGATGGTGCCCTATTTAACATGAATGCAGCTGTCTCTAAAGCGTAACCCCAAAACGATAGCGGTAAATCAGTGAGAGACATCATAGATCGCACCATATCTAGTAAAGTACGGTTACGATGTTCGGACACACCATTATGCTGTGGTGTTCCGGGTGGCGTGGGTTGCGAAACTATTCCGCATTGTTTCAAATGAAGGCCAAACTCGTAACTCAAATATTCTCCTCCTCGATCAGATCACAGAAACTTTATTTTCCTGTTACGATGATTTTCCACTTCACTCTGAAATTCTTTGAAATTTTCAAATGTTTCAAACTTATGTTTCATCAAATAGATATACCCATATCTGCTCAAATCATCAGTGGTGGTGAGAAAAATAACATATCCGCTGAGAGCCTCTATATTCATTGGACCACATACATCAGTATGTATGATTTCTAATAAATCTGTTGCTCGCTCCATTGTTCCGGAGAACGACATTTTAGTCATCTTGCCCATGAGGCATGGTTCGCAAGTACCAAGTGATTCATAATCAAGTGATTCTAAAATCCCATCAGAATGGAGTTTCTTCATGCGCTTTACACCAATATGACCTAAACGGCAGTGCCACAAATAAGTTGCACTATCATTATCAACTATGCATCTTTTGGCCTCAATACTATGTACAAGTGTATCACTACCATCAAGATTTAGTAAAAATAGACCACTCATCAG
Organism: Triticum monococcum; assembly: GCA_034509565.1. Taxonomy (NCBI): domain Eukaryota; kingdom Viridiplantae; phylum Streptophyta; class Magnoliopsida; order Poales; family Poaceae; genus Triticum; species Triticum monococcum. The sequence continues at coordinate 194,860,926 of CM067842.1, read as the reverse complement.
GGGTGCATAACCATAAAACATATTACTCATATAAATAGAACAACCATTATTCTCTGATTTAAATGAATAACTGTGTCGCATCAAACAAGATCTAGATATAGTGTTCATGCTCAACGCTGGCACCAAATAAGAATTATTTAGGTCTAATACTAATCCTGAAGGTAGATGTAGAGGTAGCGTGCCGACGGCGATCACATTGACTTTGGAAACATTTCCCATGCGCATCGTCACCTCGTCCTTAGCCAATCTTCACTTAATCCGTAGCCCCTGTTTCGAGTTGCAAATGTTGGCAACTGAACCAGTATCAAATACCCAGGCACTATTGCGAGCATTAGAAAGGTACACATCAATAACATGTATATCAAATATACCTTTCACTTTGCCATCCTTCTTCTCCGCCAAATACTTGGGACAGTTCCGCTTCCAGTGACCAGTCCCTTTGCAGTAGAAGCACTCATTCTCAGGCTTAGGTCTAGACTTGGGTTTCTTCACTTGAGCAGCAACTGGATTGTTGTTCTTCTTGAAGTTCCCCATCTTCCCTTTACCCTTTTTCTTAAAACTGGTGGTCTTGTTGACCATCAACACTTGATGCTCCTTCTTGATTTCTACCTCTTCAACCTTTAGCATTGCGAAGAGCTCGGGAATCGTCTTATCCATCCCTTGCATATTATAGTTCATCACGAAGCTCTTGTAACTTGGTGGCAGTGATTGAAGAACCCTGTCAATGACACTATCATCAGGAAGATTAACTCCTAGTTGAGTCAAGTGGTTGTGGTACCTAGACATTCTGGGTATATGTTCACTGATAGAACTATTCTCCTCCATCTTGCAGCTGTAGAACTTATTGGAGACTTCATATCTCTCAATCCGGGCATTTTCTTGAAATATTAAATTCAACTCCTGGAACATCTCATATGCTCCATGACATTCAAAACGTTGTTGAAGTCCCGGTTCTAATCCGTATAGCATGGCATGCTGAACTATCGAGTAGTCATCAACACGCGACTGCCAGGCATTCACAATGTCTGCAGTTGCCAGCGCGGGTGGTACACCTAGCGGTGCTTCCAGGATGTAATTCTTCTATGCAGTAGTGATGTCTACTACACAACCTTCTTATTGTAGACGTTGTTGGGCCTCTAAGTGTAGAGGTTCGTAGGACAGTAGCAAATTTCCCTCAAGTGGATGACCTAAGGTTTATCAATCCATAGGAGGCGTAGGATGAAGATGGTCTCTCTCAAGCAACCCTGCAACCAAATAACAAAGAGTCTCTCGTGTCCCCAACACACCCAATACAATGGTAAATTGTATAGGTGCACTAGTTCGGCGAAGAGATGGTGATACAAGTGGTATATGGATAGTAGATAATAGTTTTTGTAATCTGAAAATATAAAAATAGCAAGGTAACTAATGATAAAAGTGAGCGTAAACGGTATTGCAATGCGTTGAAACAAGGCCTGGGGTTCATACTTTCACTAGTGCAAGTTCTCTCAACAATAATAACATAATTGGATCATATAACTATCCCTCAACATGCAACAAAGAGTCACTCCAAAGTCACTAAGAGCGGAGAACAAACGAAGAGATTATCATAGGGTACGAAACCACCTCAAAGTTATTCTTTCCAGTCAATCCGTGGGGCTATTCCTATAAGTGTCACAAACAGCCCTAGAGTTCGTACTTGAATAACACCTTAATACACAAATCAACCAAAACCCTAATGTCACCTAGATACTCCAATGTCACCTCAAGTATCCGCGGGTATGATTATACGATATGCATCACACAATCTCAGATTCATCTATTCAACCAACACATAGAACCTCAAAGTGTGCCCCAAAGATTCTACTGGAGAATCACGGCGAAAACGTGTCCCAACCCCTATGCATAGGTTCATGGGCGGAACCCGCAAGTTGATCACCAAAACATACATCAAGTGAATCACGTGATATCCCATTATCACCAAAGATATGCATGGCAAGACATACATCAAGTGTTCTCAAATCTTTAAAGACTCAATCCAATAAGACAACTTCAAAGGGAAAACTCAATCCATTACAAGAGAGTAGAGGGGGAGAAGAAACATAAGGTGCAACTATAATAGCAAAGCTCGCGATACATCAAGATCATACCATCTCAAGAACACGAGAGAGAGAGAGATCAAACACATAGCTACTGGTACATACCCTCAGCCCCGAGGGTGGACTACTCCCTCCTCGTCATGGGGAGCACCGGGATGATGAAGATAGCCACCTGAGAGGGATTCCCCCCTCCGGCAGGGTGCCAGAACGGGTCTAGATTGGTTTTCGGTGGCTACGGAGGCTTCTGGCGGCGGAACTCCCGATCTATTGTGCTCCCCGATAGTTTTAGGGTATATGGATATATATAGGCGGAAGAAATACATCAGGGGAGCCACGAGGGGCCCACGAGGGTGGAGGGCGCGCCCAGGGGGGTGGGCGCGCCCCCCTGCCTCGTGGCTTCCTCGTTGATCCCCTGACATGCACTCCAAGTCTTCTAGGCTTCTTCTGGTCCAAAAATAAGTTCCGTGAAGTTTCAGGTCAATTGGACTCCGTTTGATTTTCCTTTTCTACGATACTCTAAAACAAGGAAAAAACAGAAACTGGCACTAGCTCTGGGTTAATAGGTTAGTCCCAAAAATCATATAAAATAGCATATAAATGCATATCAAACATCCAAGGTTGATAATATAATAGCATGGAACAATCAAAAATTATAGATACGTTGGAGACGTATCAAGCAGTGAGGATAATCCTCAAGTTATGGACCCAGTCTGTGTAGTTGCTACCATCATATTTCAACTTAGCTTTCTCTAGGAACGCATTAAAATTCAATGGAACAACAGCACTGGCCATCTATCTACAACAACATAGACATGCAAAATACTATTAGGTACTAAGTTCATGATAAATTAAAATTCAATTAATCAAATTACTTCAGAACTCCCACTTAGATAGACATCTCTCTAATCATCTAAGTGATCATGCGATCCATATCAACTAAACCATGTCCGATCATCACGTGAGATGGAGTAGTTTTCAATGGTGAACATCACTATGTTGATACTATCTACTATATGATTCACGCTCGACCTTTCGGTCTCCAGTGTTCCGAGGCCATATGTTCATATGCTAGGCTCGTCAACTTTAACCCGAGTATTCCGTGTGTGCAAAACTAGCTTTCACCCATTGGATGTGAACGTAGAGCTTATCACACCCGATCATCACGTGGTGTCTCGGCACGACGAACTGTAGCAATGGTGCATACTCAGGGAGAACACTTATACCTTGAAATTTAGTGAGAGATCATCTTATAATGCTACCGTCGATCTAAGCAAATTAAGATTCATAAAGGATAAACATCACATGCAGTCAATATAAGTGATATAATATGGCCATCATCATCTTGCGCCTGTGATCTCCATCTCCAAAGCACCGTCATGATCACCATCGTCACCGGCTTGACACCTTGATCTCCATCGAAGCATCGTTGTCGTTACGCCAACTATTGCCTCCATGACTATCCCTACCGCTTAGTGATAAAGTAAAGCAATTACATGGAGATTGCATTTCATACAATAAAGCGACAACCATATGGGTCCTGCCAGTTGTCGATAACTGTGTTACAAAACATGATCATCTCATACAATAAAAATTAGCATCATGTCTTGACCATATCACATCACAACATGCCCTGCAAAAACAAGTTAGACGCCCTCTACTTTGTTGTTGCAAGTTTTACGTGGCTGCTACGGGCTGAGCAAGAACCGTTCTTACCTACGCATCAAAAACCACAACGCGGTATAGTGATTTCTTTTTGATCTTTAGAAAGAACCCTGTTCATTGAATCCGATTCAACTAAAGCTGGAGACGCAGATACCCACTAGCCACCTGTGTGAAGCACGTCGGTAGAACCAGTCTTGCGTAAGCGTACGCGTAATGTCGGTCTGGGCCGCTTCATCCAACAATGCCGCTGAATCAAGAATCAACTAGTGAAGGCAAGCAATATGTACATACCCACGCCCACAACTCCTTCCTGTTCTACTCGTGCATATGACATCTACACATAAAGCTGGCTCGGATGCCACTGTCGGGAAATGCAGTAATTTCAAATTCCTACGCACACGCAAGATCATGGTGATGCATAGCAACGAGAGGGGAGAGTGTCATCCACATACCCTCGTAGACCATAAGCGGAAGCGTTATGACAACGCGGTTGATGTTGTCGCACGTTTTCACGATCGACTGATCCTAGTACCGAACGTACAACACCTCCGCGATCTGCACACGTTCAGCTCGATGACGTCCCATGAACTCACGATCCAGTAGAGCTTCGAGGGAGAGTTCCGTCAGCACAACGGCATGATGATGGTGTTGATGAAGTTACCGACGCAGGGCTTCACCTAAACACCGCTACGATATGACCGAGGTGGATTATGGTGGAGGGGGCAACGCACACGGCTAAAAGATCAATGATCAACTTGTGTGTCTATGGGGTGCCCCCTCCCCCGTATATAAAGGAGTGGAGGAGGGGGAGAGGCCGGCCCTCCTAGGCGTGCCCCAAGGGGAATCCTACTCCCACCGGGAGTAGGACTGTCTGTGTCAAAACCGGTGGATCTCGGGTAGGGGGTCCCGAACTGTGCGTCTAGGCCAGATGGTAACAGGAGGCAGGGAACACGATGTTTTACCCAAGTTCGGGCCCTCTCGATGGAGGTAAAACCCTATGTCCTGCTTGATTAATATTGATGATATGGGTAGTACAAGAGTAGATCTACCACGAGATCAAGGAGGCTAAACCCTAGAAGCTAACCTATCGTATGATTGTTGTCTATGGAGTTGATGATGTTGTCCTACAGACTAGAACCCTCCGGTTTATATAGACACCGGATAGGGTTAGGGTTACATAGAGTCGGTTACAATGGTAGGAGATCTTGAATATCCGCATCGCCAAGCTTGCCTTCCACGCCAAGGAAAGTCCCATCCGGACACGGGACGTAGTCTTCAATCTTGTATCTTCATAGTCCTGGAGTCCGGCTGAAGGTATAGTCCGGCCATCCGGACACCCCCTAATCCAGGAATCCCTCAGTAGCCCCTGAACCAGGCTTCAATGACGACGAGTCCGGCGCGCAAATTGTCTTCGGCATTGCAAGGCGGGTTCCTCCTCCAAGTCCTTCATAGAAAATTGTAAACACCAAGAGTAGTGTCTGGCTTTACAAAATAAGCTTCCACATATTGCCATAGAGAGAATAATATTAACACAAATCAAATCTGCTGAAGTATTCCGTAGTGCGCCATCGCACTATGGCCAAGTCCTTTACGAATCGTTTTTACTTTTTCACCTCAGCGTGTCTTGCGAGGCGGTTTCCTTGGCACGTCTTATCGAAGCAGAGATCATGTACCCTCCTTTTACGGGATTCTCATCAATACGGACGTGGGTAACCCAATCGTGCCCGTTAGCATATTTTCTCGATTAAAGGCGAGTCCCAAACGGTTACGGGGAAGGCTCTTGGTATTCAGCCTCTTATAAAGAGACCAGGGCCTTATCTTTTCTTCAACAAGTTCGCCCGTCGCCTCGAGTTCCAACACCCTAGGCTCCAGATTCCGGGCGCCTCGGACCTTCGACAATGTCCGCTTCCGACCTTCAAGGCCGATGGATGCCCTCCTCCGTCACGGAGGAGGACGTGCTAAAGTTGAGAGAGGCTAAGTTCCTGACTGGCGAAATTTCGCACAGGTTGCCTGCTCAAAGGCAGGCTATCCCTAGTCCCCAGGCCGGTGAGAGCATAGTGTTCATGTCTCACTTCCTTCGGGGGTTAGGCTTCCCGATAGATCCCTTTGTGAGGGGACTACTGTTTTATTACGGGCTGGAATTCCACGACTTAGCCCCGGAGTCCATTCTCCATATCTCCTCATTTATCGTTGTGTGCGAAGCGTTTCTCCGTGTTACCCCTCACTTCGGACTATGGCTCAAGACCTTCAAAGTAGAGCCGAAGATGATCGTGGGACGGCACGCAGAGTGCGGAGGTGCTGTTATAAGCAAAAATGTTGATGCTCCATGGCCCGAGGGCTCTTTTCAAGAGGAGCTAGGCTTGTGGCAGCGAGAGTGGTTTTATATCACCGCTCCCCGGAGCACCAAATGGGTGGGACCTCCTGCCTTTCGCTCGGGTCCCCCACCACGGCTAGCGTCATGGGTCAACGGAGGGTTAAATTGGGGTTTGCCCAAAGACGTGCCCTTGTTTCAGGGCCGAATTAAGGATCTCTTGGAAGGAGACCTCAGCTTGGTCAAGGTGATGCAGGTCATGCTGATTCGCCGAATATTGCTCGACAAACGACGCCCCCTTCGCCTGTGGGAGTTTAATCCAGAGGGATCGCGAGCTCTTCAGAACTTTATGGGCGCAACGCCCGCGGAGATCTACAAACTGTTCTTCGGATCACAAGAGATGTGTCCGGATTTAACCGAGGACGCAGGCCTAAGCCGCAATCGCCCGGATACTCAACTAAGCACCCTTGTGCCCGGACCTTCTATCCGTATAATTATCATAAACTTGCCCCTAAAAGAGCCGTCCTTTTGAACAGGAGTGGATAGCGAAGGCAAAGCTGATCAGGTGTCCGGCTCCCCTTCCTGAAACTAGGCCGGATCCCGTGCTAGTCAGGATGCTGGAGATAATGCCTTTGGAGGGGGAGGACAAGGAAGCTATGGCCTCCTCGAAGGAGGCTGCTTTGAAGGGAGGAACCGACGATTCCTCTCCTAATGGGAAGAAGAGAGCCGCCTCTGACGACCCGGAAACCACGGTCATAAAGCGGGGGAGAAAATCCTCGTCAGAGGGTCCGATGCCGGGGAGTCCCTCGGCTGGACTACGCCCTCAAGGGGATGAACCCTCCAGCGAGCCATAAGTAGAGAAAGATTTTCCTTTTGAGGGATGAGGGAAATCCTTGATTTATGTCTGAGAAGATTAACCAAACTTTTACCTTGTAGCTTGGACCTCAGCCCTTCTCAACAGAGCTCGTCTTCGGGGGATCTTCTTCCGGAGATGGTGGAGAGCGGGACGCCTCCTCCTGCCGTGCCGCCTAGCGAGGCGGGCGATCCTGAGGTGTCGTCGCGGAGAGTTTCTCCGAATCCGGCAGGAGCGGAAGATAGTGTTCCCCCCCACCCCCGAGGTTCTCCGCGTCCGAACTTCGAAAGAGGTCATGGGATGAGCCCGGCAACATCTGGTGCTCGGTCGGAGGAGCTAAAGATTCTGCTGGGGCGGGCCTGCATCTCAGAGGAGCACCGTGCCTGGATGGGCACGGTGATTGAAAGGATTTCATCCGCATAGAGCGGATTGGATGAGGCCATCAAAAGTTTACTGACGGGTTTCGAGGTATATTAGATAATGTACACTTTTGGCAGTTGCGCATGAATAAGATGCGCCCTATGTAGATAGTAGCCCCTGAGACTCTGCGCGTCGTCAAGAAATGACGGTACGCGGAGGATCATAATCCCAGGTCTAAGATGTCGCCTTTGAATGTAGGCGGCAAGGTGTACGGAATCGAGCCGGACTGGCGATTTTGCCGAACTAAAGCGGCAACTGGACGTGGCAGAAGCTGACATCACGCTTGTCAACAAGCGGCTTGAGGAGGCTCAAGGTATGCAATTCCCCGGGCGGCATGAGGTAAGGACAGTTTGATGCCTGTGTCTTACAATGTGTGTGTTTGACGCAGATGGTGCGGCCGCCGTGGAGAGTCTTAGGGCAGAACTTGCCGAGCTAAAGAGAAAGCCAGAAAAAGTGATGCGTCCGCCGAGAAAGCCCTTGAAGAGCTGAGAGCCGAACAGGCTGCCCATTGCTGAAGCAAGGAAGAGATGGCCAAGATGGTCGGAAAGTTAAAAAGCACTACAGACCGTTGCAGACTTCTTGAAGAAGAAGACAAGGCGAAACAGACGTACTTAGAGAAGGCCGCTGCCAATGCCAAAGACGCGCGCTCTGCGATGAGAGCTGCGAAGGAGGAGCTGCGTCAGGCCGAACAGATTGCGGCTAGAAAGCCCTTTATGCTGTGAAGGAAATTTTGCGACCCAAAGTTTGCTCCGTTGGACCGGATGTGGAGTGTGGAGGATAGCTATCTGGATTTGGCAGCGAGTGCCGCTGATGCGACCGAACACTTTCAAGATCAGAAAGATCGCGAAGTGGAAAGGCTTTTCTGGTCGCAGTTTCGCAATCCAGAGCGTCCACTGGCAGTGGACGATCGTTTGGCTCAATGGGCCGAACTGAATAGGTTGTCCGGACTCGCCATGAAGTACGTCATGGGTTATCTATGGCCGGGGAGATCGGAGCCAAAGAGTTATTTCAGCTTGGTGCAGCAATTCCTTGACGTGGTGCCGCGTATAAATGCAATGAAGAGGGCAGCATGCATAGAGGGCGCAAGGATGGCTCTTGCCCGTGTTAAAACATACTGGGCGGAGATGGAGACCACCGTTGTTGCGTCCCGAGATTCGGACAAAAGCCGAGTACCCTCCGAGCACTATTTTCAGGAAGTCCTTGAAGGCGCTCGTGTAATAGAGACACAGTGCTCGAAAGATGCTATGTTATGATAGAATGTGTAATTATAAAGTAATATTTTGATAAATTGTAGTGGCCTTTTTATACTTGTGCCTTCAAGTATTGGGAACACCTCCTGTGCGGCCGTTTTAATATATATAGAAAATCTGAAAGATGGCAGTCGTTGGCTTCAGCCCCCACGCACATAGTGCGGGGGTGCTCGCAGAAGACGCATTTTCACACTTAACCCAACGTCTTGGTCCTACAAAGGAGGTGATAGCGCAGCGGGCCAGGCAACCGGACTATAATGCTTTAACACTTTAATTTAGCCATAGGAGCTTGACAGTGAGACTATTTAGGTAGCTCCTTGGTGGCGACTACGCTCATCCGAGTTCGGGGCGCGTATGTGCCTGACCGGGAAGCGGCCCTTCGTTAAAACGGAGGAATCCAATAGATTCCGATAGGTCATCGAGTGGCTGACCAGTCTCACGCTACATCATGACAGTCAGTTTTTGGATTTCTCTACTGAGGTGCTCGTCCGGCCGAACCGGGGCACAATCTCAGTAGTTCTCCTGGTGCTACCTTAGCCGATAGAGTGGAACATAAGGTAGCCGAACTCAGGAGCCGGGCAACCCAACATTTGACCAAAGACATGATTCGGAGCTGATGCATATAATGCCAAAACTCGCGACGCCGAACACTCCCTAAGGTATTCGGTCTTTATGAGTGCGGGCGAAACAACACTCTTTATTAAAAAAAGCCCCTAGTGTCCAGGTACATGCAAAAATTCTGACGTGGCCACATGCCAAGACGCCAGCCTCCTCCTTGGTTATATCAGAAAAAACCAGGGGATGTGTAGCAACAAGAGACAGTAAAAAAGGTTTACGCAAGGTCTTAATCTAAAAAGAATCCTTTAGGACGGGTCCCTACTGCACGTCTGCGCCCGTGTCTCCGTTGTGCCGTATCCTGGACGGGCGCCGCACGACGTTTATCTGTAAAAGAGGGGAACTGAGTTGAAAATGGGTCGTGCCGAAAGAATTTAAAATAAACAAAGTGTAAAGCAAAATATATAAAATTGAGCTTTATTGTCTCTTATTATATATGCATGGAGCCCCTAGTGCGGGGGTATATGGCCACTAAGCCTGCATCGATGATGATTTTGTACTGAACTCGTCTATCCGCGTTCGTGGTCTTTAATGACCTATTTTGAAGTTTTCTGGCCGGTGAGGCCATTTTGCTGTGGGGCTGTCAAAGCGGCCGCACAGTCCTCTTCTTGGGGAGGCGCACTTTAGTGCTTCCCCTTCAAAGAGATGATGCCTCGTGGACCGGGCATCTTAAGCATAAGAGATGCCTAATGCAGTATTGCGTTAAAGTGAGCGAATGCTTCACGTCCCAGTAGTGCTTGATAGCGACTTGAGAACGGGACGATATGGAAGGTCAGCTTTTCGTGGCGGAAGTTCTCGGCAGAGCCGAATATGACTTCGAGCCGGAGAAAACCCATACAACGGGTGTCCGGACCCGGTATTACCCCTTGAAAGGAGGTTTTGCTGCGGCGGATTCTTGCTGGGTTTATCCCCATGTTCTGGATTGTGTCCTGATATATCAGGTTTAGTCCACTGCCGCCATCCATAAGGACATTTGAAAACTGGAGTCCGCCAATTATTGGATCGAGTATCAAGGCAGTCCAGCCTGCATTCTTGATATTTCTAGAATAATCTAGCTGATCAAAGATGATCGGCTTTGACAACCAGTGTCCGGATCCTTTGGGGATGGGCCGTGTGGTGCGTACCTTTACGGGCGCCGCACGTTTTGTTATGTGAAGTGAGTTCACTGTTTTTACTTCTTGTGGGAAGTTCTTTTGTTTCCTGGTACTCTGCTTTTGGGGTTCATCCTCGTCCTCGCTTGGTGTGTCGAGCCCCTTGTGTTCGGCGTTCAGTCTGCCGGATTGTTTGAAAACCCAACAATCTCTGTGGGTGTGGTTAGCAGGCTTCCCGGGAGTACTGTGTATCTGACATATCCTGTCCAGGGTTTTATGTAGGTTGGATGGATCATCCCTGTTATCCTGGGGTGGTGATTTTGCCTAACTTTGTCGTGAGCCTTTGAATCCGGCATTGACTGCCGTGCTCTTCGGACTTTTGTCCTTATTTCGGCGACGGTCCTTGTTGCATCGCGGTTTTCCGTTTCCATCCCTAGTTTCGGATGTACTTGGGTCGCTGGGGCTGCGCCTTGCCAACCAGCTGTCCTCCCCTGCACAAAAGCGGGTCATGAGGTATGTTAGTGCGGCCATTGTTCTTGGCTTTTCTTGGCCGAGGTGTCTTGCGAGCCATTCGTCTCGGACGTTGTACCAGAAAGCTGCTAAGGCTTCGGCGTCCGGACAGTCGACTATCTGATTCTTTTTAGTGAGGAATCTATTCCAGAACTGCCGAGCTGATTCTCTGGGTTGTTGAGTAATGTGACTAAGATCGTCTGCATCCGAAGGGCGGACATAGGTCCCTTGAAAATGTGCTCAGAAAGCATCCTCGAGCTCTTCCCAACTTCCAATTGTGTTTTCAGGAAGGCTTTTGAGCCAATTCCAGCTGGCCCTTTAAGCTTAAGGGGTAAATATTTTATGGCGTGGAGATCATCTCCTCGAGCCATGTGTATGTGGAGGATATAATCCTCGATCCAGACTCCAGGGTCTGTTGTTCCATCGTATGCCTCTATGTTTACGGGTTTGAATCCCTCTAGAAATTCATAGTCCAGAACCTCATCGATGAAACATAGGGGGTGTGCGGCGCCCCTGTATTTGGGTGTGCCAGATTCTGATGATGGCTTCGTAGAATTGCTGATGAGAGCTTGCTTTCTTGGCCCATAAATTGACCTGACTGGGCCCTGATGCGAATCCTTAAGTGGGTCGCATGCCGATTTAAGTGCGGCGCCGCTTGCCGCTTTATGGGGTCGTCTATCCGACCGTGTGGCTTTCTCATTTTTTGAATGCAAGGGCTCTAGGGCCTCTTCGTCGAATTCGGGCAGTAGCTTTCTTTTCGGATAGCTTTTAGTGCGGCGACTATCACCGTATTTATCTGCGGTATTGATTACTTTGCTCCATCTAATCCGGAGTGCGTCTTCCGCTGTTTTTAGCTTCCGCTTCTGCTTTTTCAGGCTGCGTGCAGTTGCGACGAGCCTCTCGTGGAGATTCTTCTGCTCCATGGGTTTATCCGGCGTGAGGTTGTCCGGAATGCCGTTTTCCCCAGAGGAGGGATGTTCGGTTTCTCCATCCGCGTTGGCATGTTTGGACGGTTGCTCTAAGGCCTGCTCGTCCTGCTCTATGGCTGGATTTTTATTGAGGCGGGGCTTGGGTCGGCATTTACGCCGACGCTTTGATTGCTTTTCGGGGGGTCTATCTCCCGTTCCTTCCCCTTTTTCCTCGTTATCGCTTCCTTTAGGGGTATCCACCATGTACACATCGTGAGATGAGGTGGCCGTCCAATGCCCTATGGGCGTTGGTTCGTTGGTATCTCCTGCATCGTCATCCATGTTGTTGATGTCTCCGGAGTCGAAGTTGAGCACGTCGTTTAAATTGTCGACAGTGGCTACCAAGTGGGTGGTGGGTGGGCTTTAAATTTCTTCATCGTCCGTATCCCATCCTTGCTGACCGTAATCCGGCCAGGGCTCTCCTGATAAAGAGAGAGACTTAAGAGAATTCAGGATGACGCCAAAAGGCGAGTGCTGAAAGATGTCTGTGGCGGTGAACTCCATTATCGGCGCCCAATCGGATTTGATCGGTAGGGGCGCGGGGGGTTCGGAGTCCGGGGAGGAGTCCGGATCCTTGGAGCCACGAGTCGTGCAGAGTGCGGGGCTAGCATTCGGCTCGATCGCCTTTGAGATCGCAGCCCCCGAGGTGGCGTCCAACCGCTCGTCCTCGATTGGCGCAATAGGCTCCGAGTTAGAGGTCGGAACCGATGCGTGTGCGGCCTCCAGGACACTATCCGGAGGCAGATCTAGATCATGTCCCTCGAGATGGTGTGGCGCGCTTGGCTGTGGCTCGAACCCGTCGAGGATTAAAACCCTGGACAGGATATGTCAGATACACAGTACTCCCGGGACGTTAAGTGTGCGGACCCTACGGGTTCGAGAACTATGTAGACATGACCGAGACTCGTCTCCGGTCAATAACCAATAGCGGAACCTGGATGCTCATATTGGCTCCTACATAGTCTACGAAGATCTTTATCAGTCAAACCGCATAACGGTATACGTTGTTCACTTTGTCATCAGTATGTTACTTGCCCGAGATTCGATCGTCGGTCTCTCAATACCTAGTTTAATCTCGTTACCGGCAAGTCTCTTTATCGTTATGTAATGCATCATCCCGCAACTAACTCATTAGTTACATTGCTTGCGAGGCTTATAGTGATGTGCACCCGAGCCGAACCCGGCGCGCTCGGGGCGCCTGTGTGACGCCCCGAGACCGATGTGCTAGGTGTCCTCCAGTTATTCGCTATTGTGGCCTTGTCATGTGCTTGCGTGTTATCATGTGCATTTCATTCGCATACATGTTTGTCTCATGCATCCGAGCATTTTCCCCGTTGTCTGTTTTGCAATCCGGCGCTCCAATGTCACCCGGTGTCCCTTTCTACCTCTTTTCATGTGCGGGTGTTAAACATTTTCGGATTGGACCAAGACTTGTCATGCGGCCTTGGTTTACTACCGGTAGACCGCCTGTCATGTTTCGTGCCATTTGGACTTCGTTTGATACTCCAACGGTTAACCGAGGGACTTAAAAGGCCTCGTGTGTGTTGCAGCCCAACACCCTTCCAAAATGGCCCAAAACCCACCTAAACCTCCTCCATCCTCTCGGTCGTTCGATCACGATCGCGTGGCCGCAAACCGCACCTCTTTTGGACTCTCCTAGCTCCCTCTACCTATATATTTGTGTCTCCCTCCAAAATTTCCGCGCAGATCAAACCCTAGCCCCACCCCTCGCGCCGCCGGACAAAGCTTCCTACCGCGCCGGACATGTCCACTGCCTCCGCCACCTCACTCCGCCCAATAGCGTCGCGACACGTCACCAAATCCCGCCGTCTCAACCACTCCAGGCGCGCCACGTCGCCGTGCACCGCGCCCACTTCGTCGGGGCCCGGCGGAGCCCAGATCCGGCCCTCCCCGACTCACCCCGCCGGAGCCCACTGCCTTGCCGGTGCGACTCCCCATGCTCGCCATCCGTTCGGCCGTCGCCCTGTTCCGGCTCTCGGTCGCCGCCATGACACGCCGGGGCTTCGCCGCCGTGCCATCCTTCGCCGGTCGACGCCCGCCTCGCCGGAGCGCATCCCCTCCGAACCCGCGCCGGCGTCCACGGCTTCACCGGAGTCGCCGCTCCCTGTGCCGGATCGGGAGGAGCCCGATCTCAAGGAGGAGCCTCGTTGACTCCTGCATGGGCCACCGCAGCCCAGCGTCGGCCCATCTTCTCTAGGCCCAGCTCCACTTCCTCCGGCCTGATGTTTTTTTCTAGAGAGGGTATATTTCTCTAAGTCCCCTATTTTTTTGGGCATCTTCATTGCATCGTAACTCTGCATCCATAGCTCCGATTCATGTGTGTAGCATATCAAAATGTTCGTCTCGACGATTATATCATTTCCTCTCATTGCATCATTTTCATTTGAGCTCATCTTGATGCCCGAAATGCTGTTGGAAGAGAGCGATGTGATGAATTTGTCAGATCTGTTTCAGCAAATGGCATTTTGTCATTTTTGCCATGATTAATGTGTGCACGCTATCATCCTGGGCTCTACATGTGTTTTGTTATATGCCATGCCATATTTACAGAGGTGCTTTCCATGTATTTTTGTGATCTTTTTGGTGACTAGCACAAGCTTGCAAAGTAGTGTAAACGGTAATGCTGTTTTCAGGGACTTCGAATTTCACAAAGTCCTTGTCCAGATTTTGTTGTCATGCCATATGTTCATGTTGTTTCCTAGTGATCCGTGCCTCTTTTGAGGATGACCAGTAAGGATGTTTTGTTAACATCGTGGTGCTCTATCCATCCATGTCTTTGTTTGCATTTATGGAGCACCCTAGATTGAGTCAATCGAGCCCTACTTTTGCTATAAAATGTTCCTGACAGATTGTTAACTTGTTTAGCGATTTTGCCGAGGATGTTGCTATTGATCCGTGCATCCTATGTTGTTGTTCTTGCCATATCTAGCTTCTATGCCATGTCTTCTTGATGTGTGTATGCTTAGTTTGTCATGTCGTGCTCTTTAGTGAGTGCATCAAGCTCGTAAACATGCCTAATGGTTAACTGTTTTGCATGTTCCAGTTTTTCACTAAGTCTAAATCTGTTTATGTTTTTGCCATGTTCACATGCTTGCAATTGTATTTTATGGTCTCTTTTGGCTCAAGGTCACTAAGGGACTTTTGTTATGTGCTTAGAGTAGCTTCATGCCATGCCTTGCTTTGCCATGTTAAGTTCCTGTAGCATGTAGTTTTCATGCTCTAAAGTGTGCTTCCTTATAATAAATTTCAGACTTGTGTTAATTTCACTAAGTCTGAAACCTGTTATCATTTGAACTTTTGCCGTGCTTGTTTGAGCCTGTTAATGAGTGTATTAGCCGTAGCTCAGTGTTCAGCTTTTGTCAAGCATCTTGAATGGATCCCTTCCATGTATTTTGTTGCCATGATTGAGTGCCATAGCATATTCATCTTCATGCATTTAGTTGGTCAGTTGCTGATTATCGCAGACCGGTGCCATATTTGTTTTGCTTGCCATTTCCAAACCGTGCATCCGATTCCGGTGATCTTTATATCGATTTTGACCGAAATCACCTCACCTTTCAGGTGGCACTCTTGGATTTCCATGTTGAGGCCAGGTTCAATCATTCCTTTCCAAAGCATGCATATGCACTGCATACCGCATCCCGCATATCATACCATGTTCATGTGTTGGTTGTTTACTATGTTGTGTGCTTCTTTCCGGTGTTTGCTTCTTCGGGTTGGTTCCGATAACGCCGCGTTTGTGAGGAACCATTCAACTACGTCC
Organism: Triticum monococcum; assembly: GCA_034509565.1. Taxonomy (NCBI): domain Eukaryota; kingdom Viridiplantae; phylum Streptophyta; class Magnoliopsida; order Poales; family Poaceae; genus Triticum; species Triticum monococcum. The sequence continues at coordinate 194,845,384 of CM067842.1, read as the reverse complement.
GTTTGCCTTCTTCATGGACTCGTTCTTCTTCCTTGCGGGATTTCAGGCAAGATGACCATACCCTCGAAATCACTTCTATCTTTGCTTGCTAGATGCTCGCTCTTTTGCTATGCCTATGCTGCGATACCTAACTCTTGATTATCATGCCTCCCGTATTGTTAAACCAAGCCTCTAACCCACCTTGTCCTAGCAAACCGTTGTTTGGCTATGTTACCGCTTTGCTCAGCCCCTCTTATAGCATTGTTAGTTGCAGGTGAAGTGGAGCTTGTTCCATGTTTGGAACATGGATATCTTGTTGGCATATCACAATATCTCTTATTTAATTAATGCATCTATATACTTGGTAAAGGGTTGAAGGCTCGGCCTTATGCCTGGTGTTTTGTTTCCACTCTTGCCGCCCTAGTTTCCGTCATATAGGTGTTATGTTCCCGGATTTTGCGTTCCTTACGCGGTTGGGTTATAATAGGAACCCCTTGACAGTTCGCCTTGAATAAAACTCCTCCAGCAATGCCCAACATTGGTTTTACCATTCGCCACCTAGCCTTTTCTTTCGCTTGGGTTCTGCAGACTCAAGGGTCATCATTATTTTAACCCCCCCGGGCCAGTGCTCCTCTAAGTGTTGGTCCAACCTGTCAGCCGCCGGTGGCCACCAGGGGAAACTCTAGGATGGCCTACCGGAAGTTTGGACAATCTAAGTGTGCCTTGAGAACGAGATATGTGCAGCTCCTATCGGGACTTGTCGGCACATTCGGGCGGTGTTGCTGGACTTGTTTTACCATTGTCGAGGATGTCTTGTAATTTGGATGCCGAGCCTGATCGGATTGTCTTAGGAGAAGGAATATCCTTCGTTGATCGTGCGAGCTTGTGATGGGCTAAGTTGGGACACCCCTGCAAGGTTTTGAACTTACGAAAGCCGTGCCCGCGGTTATGGGCAGATGGGAATTTGTTAATGTCTGGTTGTAGAAAACCTGAAGTTTACCTTAATTAAAATACATCAACCGCATGTGTTACCGTGATGGTCTATTCTCGGCGGGGTCCGGGAAGTGAACACGGTGTTGGAGTTATGCTTGACGTAGGTTGTTCTAGGATCACTTCTTGATCATAGTTTCTCGAACGTGCTTTTGCCTTCTCTTCTCGCTCTCATTTGCGTTGTTAGCCGCCAAATATGCTAGTCGCTTGCTGCAGCTCCACCTCATACCTTTTACCCTTACCTATAAGCTTAAATAGTCTTGATCGCGAGGGTGTGAGATTGCTGAGTCCCCGTGACTCACAGATACTTCCAAAACAAATTTGCAGGTGCCGATGTTACCGAGCAGTTAACGCAACCAAGCTCAAGGAGGAGCTCGATGAAGATCTTATCTTTTGTGTTGTTTCTTTTCAGTCAATTAGTAGTGGAGCCCAGTTGGGGTCGATCGTGGATCTGTGTAGCATTTGGGGTAGTCTTCTTTCATTTTGGTTCCGTAGTCGGACTTTGATTGTATATGGACGATGTAATGCTTTATTCATGTAATTGTGTGAAGTGGCGATTATAAGCCAACTATGTATCTCTTTCCCTTATGTATGACATGGGTTGTGTGAAGATTACGTCACTTGCGACATTGCTTTCAATGCGGTTATGCCTCTAAGTCGTGCTTCGACACGTGGGAGATATAGTCGCATCGAGGGCGTTACAAGTTGGTAATCAGAGCCTTCCCCGACTTTAGGTGCCCCCTGCTTGATTGAATCGTTTGCGTTGTTGAGTGTACAAAAATGTTTTGAGTCATTTAGGATTGTATATATCGGAGAGTTAGGAATTCTTTTTATTCCCCAGTCCCTTCATCGCTCTGGTGAGGCATCCTGACGTAGAGTATTGACTCTTCTCTCCTCAAATTTCACAAAAAAAAATTAGTATCACGCGGGTATCTTAGAATCGTTCCGATGGTTTTGTGACAAGAACATTGTTCTTGGTGCCTCCTGACATTTAGGGCTTGTGGCACTGTCCGGGGGAGTTGAGCTCCGAGGTGTTGTCGTCACATTTTTATCGTTGCAGTTCTGGAATACCTGATTTTTATTCGCCGACATCGAAAATCTCTTTTATGCAGTTGTTGGTGAGATAACCTCGACGCCACCCAGTACTGGGGCGGGAGTTGTCAGTATTGCCATAACTCGTATAATGGATATTTTTCGAAGGTTGAGTTAGACAATTTCCGAATGTTTCTTGGTTATGTGTTGAAGGATGGATACAGCTGGATGTAGGATTTGTTAGTTTGGGTGAGATATTATGCTTCCCCTGTATCCCCAACACCTGATTGCATAACCGGAAAATTTTAGGAGTTTATAAGTGGGAATTCAAGTAGCTCTTAGGATTTCTTTCCGACGGATATATGATATGAAATTGGGGTTCGACGTCTAGTGGTCCGCCTATTCACAGTTGGTTTACAGTGGTCTTGTTGTGTCTTAAAAAGTCCTTGGCTATGCCGACTCGGGGACGCTTCGTATGTCATGTGCTCTGCCTTGTACATGATGGTGATGTACGATCGAGCCCGTGTAGGCCCCACCACGAAAACTTTGGACGAAATCTCTATCATATTTTTGTTCCGGCTTATTCTGCAAGCCAAAACTTTGTTTTGTTTTGAGTTGTGGTATTCGAGTTGCTTCGAAGTCAAGAGTTGATTCCATACCTTTCCTAAGTGGTGTTCTCATACTCCTATGCGCATACTAATACCTCTTGTTCATCGAGTTTTGTCATTTCAATTTCTTTCCAACCGGTGTGCTTCTCTTTCAACTGGATCCGATCATTTCAACATCCGCAAGATTCAATCTTAGTTTCTCTATGGTGTTTGCTTCATTCGTCCCAAGTTGTCTTTGTTTTCCCACCCTCCCACCCTTGTTTCTTCTAGGACTCGGATTTCTTTATCGAGTATCCATCGTATTGATGTGAAGCCTCTCCATTCTTTTCCTTCAATGTTCTTACCCGGTGATTCTCATGAAGATCCTAACGGAGCCTCAAGTTCATCATTCTTCATTCTTTTCATCTCCGGTGGATTTAAGTCAAACTTTGTCGATCATATCCTTTTTCTTCTTGCTAATACCTTCTCATGCCGGTGCACCTCTTAATCATTCACTTCTCACTATTCGTTTGTTCGGGAGTGCTGAAGATATCTCAGAAGGCTCGTCTTTTCATTCAAGATCCGTTCAACTTATTTCGAGGTTGTTATCTCATTCAAGCCGTTAAATTCAACCGGTGCATTCTCTCTTTCATATCATTTCAACGGTGTTTCTTTTGAGTGGGCCCTAACCCACAGGTCTTTTCCCAAGATCTTACCTGACTCTTCTTTTCTCGGAGCTATCCTCAAATTTCTTTTCCAAGTTTGACGTAAGTATGAATTATCATGAGTCAAATGCCTTTCTCCAAGATCTTTCAAAATTCTTTCATCGTTGGCTCAACCTTCCATTTTTCATCCCGGAGTATCTCAACAATTTGGTGGTGTTTCTCATTACCATTCTCAGATTTGGAAGACCGAAGAAGAGTTTCTTTTAAATCTTGCCCCATTCTCTGCCATCCTCCCATAATTGTTTCGGTTGCGAGAATTTCTTTTCACCTATCCGGAGCAAATTCAGGAGTATTTTCAGTTTAATCATCCGGAGCCCATCATCTCAGATTTATTCTTTCTTAGCTTTCAGCTATCTTTCTCCAAATTCCACCGGTCCATCGCTCAAGTATTATCTAATCAGCTTGTGATCTCTTCATTCTCTTGTATCTAAATTTCCCCAAGTATATTTGTTCGTTTTCAATATTCTTACCGGTGATTCATCTCTTTTCTTCGTTCATTTTCAATTCTTACGATGGTTCTTCCAAGTTTCTTCTTCCTTCGTTTATCATATAAATGCATTCGTGTTTTCCAAATTCTACCGGTGGATCGTTGAAGACCTTCTCAAGCTCAAGTTATACCTCTCTCTAATCCTTTCCACGAGAATAACTAATATGTCAAATCCGTTCCTTGTTATCAATTTAAAATGGTGAAGGATAAGCATAATGTAATTTTTATTCTTGCTTCATCGAGTAAATTCAATTCCCTACTCCGAAGGCTCATCAATTTACTGATTTCAATTGTTCATCTTCTCTTTTTTCCTGGAGTTCCAATCTTTTTCAACTATTTCACCACGGAGATTCATCTAAATCGGTACAAGGTTTCACCTTGTGTTTGCAACTTCTTTTTCCTTCCGTTTGATCATTCTTTTGTTTACCGGAGTTCTTCATGGAGGCTCAACATGGTGGTTCATCAAGGATTCAATTCATATTCGAAGTGTTCATCGAGATTCATTTCAGAGGAGCTCAAGCATTCTTCATATTGCATAAGTTCCCTTCCTGCTTCGTGATTCACAAGTTATCAAGAATGAGGTATTTTAAATCCATTATCTTGGGTTATATTTCACCTAAAGCTTTTCCCTAAGGAATGTTGCTATCTATGGTGCTTATAAGTGACCCAAGTTCTTCATCTATCCTCCTAGTGAAATAAGTTTCTCGTCTCCTTGTTCTTTCCAAGCAAATCTTTTACGTGAGTGGCAAGTTGTCACCTCGTAGCGTTGAGATGCCTTCTATAAGCCCACTTCGAGCTTGTCCTTCCGTTGTTAGTGTTCCAACAATTCCGTTCGGCCCTTCTCCTAAAGATGCCCTTTTCAAGCGTTCTGTGATAGAAGTCGGCATTTTCTTCTCCATTCTTTTCTTTTAATTACCTATCTTCTATTTCTTTCTTCCTGAGGTCTTGTGGTGTTGCTCTTTTCATGTAGCGACCAGACCTCAACCGGTCTGATCTCTGTGCTCCGGTGTCATCCCTGGATCAATAATGCTGACACCACACAGTACTTCGAAGGATTTATAACAGAGTGGCAATCACACATTTATTAGAACGATGTCTCAAAAGAGAACTTATTACATAAATATGGCTTAAGGCCATCTAGTGTCGAAAACAGCGGAAGACTTGGAAGATAAATGGGTCCATCAACTCCAATGGCATCACTGAGTATAGAACCACGACCTAAAAGCACCTTAATCGTCGTCTGAAAAGTCTGCAACATTAACGTTGCAGCCCGAAACGGGTCAGCACATGGAATATGCTGGCAAAGTAACACATAGAGAATGATGGAATGAAACAGCTATACTATATGCATATTTGGCTGGTGGAAAGCTCTATGGTTACTGTTTTGCGTAAAGCCAATTTTTCCCTACTGCAAAGGAATAAATTTAATTAACTATCATGGTGGTTGTTAAACATTGAGAATGGTTGACAGCATTCTCAATCCCAATTAAAAGTGAACAATTAAACCCAACAATATTAATTAGAAGTAACATGTTGAGATTCACATGATATTCAAGTACTAGATACTCAAGATTATCCATAACCGGGGACACGGCTAATCATGATTAGTTTGTTACACTCTGCAGAGGTTTGCGCACTTTTCCCCACAAGACTCGATCGCCTCCGTTGGATTTCTCGCACTACTAGTGTTTGAGAAACGGATGACCGAGACACAGTCTTTCAGAAGCGCTAGCACCTTATGTTTGGATAGACCGGTACACCTACTTTCCCCTGTATCTGCTAGTCTACCCTGTAAGAGTTCGCACGACTTAGTCAACTATGCCAGAGCCCATATTGGCTTGTGGCTGCACACATAAGTATTTAGCATGAAAGATCTTATGATCCCTTTGAGCCTGGGTGGCGGTCCAAAAAAAACAGGCAAGTCCTGATAGACATCAGGTGCCTCAATCCACCCAGATGTGTGTTTAAGTTGCCACCTTAGATAAACCATTAAAATTATCAATCTCACATATATCATGGATATCACTCACCCAATCCACGTCTAGTAGCATAGCATGGCATAATAAGCAAAAGTAGAAGTAACTCCCAAAGGTTTCATATTAAACAGGTAATAGGTACTACCTCATCTACTTCCCATCCCACAATTTAATTAGATCCTAATCATGCAATGTGTGAGGATGGATCTAATTCAATAAAACTGGGTTGTAGAAAAGGTATGATCAAAGTGTTACTTGCCTTGCTGATGATCCGCGAGTCCTAGAGATTCGAAGTAACAGGCGGCGCAATCCGGGTAACCTATCACAGACAAACAACAAGCATACAATAAGTACTCATCTAATGCACAGGTAAAACTCGAACAAGAGATCGAACCAGAAAGCTCAACTTAAGAACTCAGGTTGAGAGAAAGAAAAGAACCGAACAAAGAAACCGAAAACAAACGGTGGAAAAACAACTTGGTTCTAGCAAGTTGAAACTAGGTCAAATTTTACCGTAGCAAAACTTAGTCAAAGTTTATTAATCGGAACGGCGGTTTCGAAACGAAACTCCAGGCGCTTGAATCACCTGATTCCGATAAACGAGCGAGAAGATAGACTAGAAAGACGATCGGATCTGGGATCGCGATCGCGGAATAAATCCGACGAAAAGAAAAAGAAGAACGGTTGAACGAACGGACGTTCGTTAACCTAGAAGAAATCCGGTGATTACGTTCGTTAGGACGAACGGTCCGGCTAACGATCTCGGACATCTAAATTGGAAAAGAAAACGAATCCGATCTAGGGTTTCGGAGAAGAAAACCGATCCTAAAACCGATCTAGAAAACCGGAACGGTTTCGCGAAGAAAAACGAATCGGAGAAAAAGAATCGGAACGATGAGAAGAAAACGATCCGATGAGAAGAATAGATGTAGCGCGTGCTACCTCCGGCGAAGTCTCCGGCGAGGAACTCCGGCGGCGTGGGCGTAGGGCGGCGGCAAGGTGCAGCGGCGGCGCGGGTGTGGGGGTGCGGTGGTGGGGTGCGGCGGCACGGGTGTGGGGCGCGGCGCGGCGGCGATGGGGTGGTGCGGCGCGGGTGGTGCGGCACTAGCGCGCGGCGGTGATGGGGTGGTGCGGCGCGGGTGGTGCGGCACTAGGGCGCGGTGCGTGACACAGGGCGCGGTGTGCTTGGGGATTTGGGGCCTTGGATTTGATGTGTTTAGAGGGGGGGTGTGGGTATTTATATTGGGGAGGGGAGGAGAAAACTTGGTGTAGGGGTCATGGAAATAGACTAGGATTAGGAATAGAAAAGAGGAAAGGAAAAGATCTAGAAAAGAAAAAGGAATATACGGAAGTAGGACCAAATCCTACTAGGAATCCTAAAAGAGCAAGGGCGGCGGCCTCCCTGCGCCTTGCGCCTGGCGCACGATGGCCTAGCGATGGCCTTGGCTCGGTTCGGTGGCTTGGCTTGGGCCAAAGGCCCAAGGCGCTGGTCTATTATTATTATTTTTAAACAGTTCCGTGCTCGGAAAAAAAAACAAAAAGAGAACTAAACGAACTCCAAAACTAATAAAGTAAATTTTCCCCGACTCCTAAAAATGAGTCGAAATAAATGAACTTTTCTTCGGGCCTAAAATGCAACTTTTAAAATGCACATTTTTCCCTATCCAAATAAAAAGGCAAACGAAACTCCGACAAAACCAATGATCCTTTCTTCCAAATTTGAGAAGACTCAAATATGAAAAAGACGAAATCTCCAACTCTCTCCGAGGGTCCTTGAGTTGCGTGAAATTTCTAGGATCGACAAAATGCAAGAAAATATGATATGCATGATGATCTAGTGTATAACATTCCAAATTGAAAATTTGGGATGTTACAAACCTACCCCCTTAAGATGAATCTCGCCCTCGAGATTCGGGTTGGCTAGAAAATAGGTGAGGGTGGACCTTGAGCAAATCTTCTTCTCTTTCCCAGGTGGCTTCATTCTCTGAGTGGTGGTTCCACTGAACTTTGCAAAACTTGATAACCTTACCGCGGGTAACTCTGCTGGCTAAACCGAGAATCTTGACAGGTTTCTCTTCATATGTTAGGTTGTCTTTCAACTGAATCGCTTCTAGCGGCACTGTATCTCTTAACGGTACCTCCGCCATCTCGGCGTGACATTTCTTCAGCTGAGAAACATGGAATACGTCATGAACTCCTGACAGTCCCTCTGGTAATTCCAACTTATAAGCGACTTCTCCCATGCGTTGCAAGATCTTATATGGTCCAACGAAACGTGGTGCTAATTTTCCCTTAACTCCAAAGCGCTTAACTCCTCGAAGTGGGGATACTCGGAGATAAACCCTGTCTCCGGTTTCGTAAACTGTCTCCTTGCGTTTAGCATCTGCGTAGCTCTTCTGCCTGGACTGGGCTACCTTGAGCCTATCGCGAATCAATTTAACTTTCCGTTCAGACTCCTTAATCAAATCTGGTCCAAAGAATTGACGGTCTCCAACTTCGTTGTCATGGGACATAGGCTGCAATATCCTTCTTCATTTCGGTCCACCAAAATGTCTCTTTCAAATCCAAATACATCTTGGTATTTCCCGGGTGAATCGAATAGGGTGAATCATGTGCCTCTTGCAAAATCAACTTCCTGATCTCCGGGTCATTTGGCACGTAAACACGGTCCTCAAACCATAGGGTATCGTGCTCATCCTCACGAAATCCCTTTGCTTTTCCTTTGCTTAGTTTCTCCTTTATAGAAGCAATCTCCTTGTCAGATTTCTGAGCTTCCTTGATTCTATCCATCAATGTTGACTGAATCTCCAAATGCTGCTACATACCCTTTCGGAACTATCTCTAAACTTAGTTCACGAAGGTTTTCTGCTAACTCCATTGGTATACTTCCCGTCATTATCGTATTGACATGGCTCTTACGGCTCAATGCGTCAGCTACTACATTAGCCTTACCGGGATGGTAATGCAATCTCATATCATAATCCTTGATGAGCTCCAACCATCTCCTTTGTCTGAGATTCAACTCCTTCTACGTAAAAATGTACTTCAAACTCTTGTGATCCGTGTACACCTCACAATGATTTCCAATGAGGAAATGTCTCCATGTCTTCAATGCATGCACTACGGTTGCTAACTCCAAATCATGCGTAACATAATTCAACTCATGAGGTTTTAGTTGTCGTGAGGCATACGAAACAACTCTCCCTTCCTGCATAAGCACTGCTCCAAGTCCTCGACGTGAAGCGTCGCAATATACCTCATAATCCTTGGTCTGATCTGGCAAAATCAACACTGGTGAGGTAACCAAACGTTTCTTCAACTCCTGGAAACTAGCCTCACACTCCTCAGTCCAATTGAACTTGGTATCCTTCTTCAACAACTCCGTCATAGGCTTCGCAATCTTCGAAAAGTTCTCAATGAATCTACGGTAGTATCCTGCGAGTCCAAGAAAACTCCGGATCTCTCCAACTGTCGTTGGTGCTTCCCACTCGGTTATGGTCTCAACCTTTGCGGGGTCTACTGCTATCCCTTCTCCGGATATAACGTGTCCGAGGAATCCTACTTCCTTCAACCAAAACTCACATTTGCTAAATTTGGCATATAACTGATGTTCCCTTAGTTTCTCCAGAACCAAACGCAAATGTTCCTTATGCTCTTCTTCATTCTTCGAATAAACCAGGATATCATCAATGAACACTATGACGAACTTATCCAAAAACTCCATAAACACCTTGTTCATCATATTCATAAAATAGGCAGGCGCGTTAGTCAATCCAAATGACATAACGGTATACTCGTACAGTCCATATCTTGTGGTGAATGCTGTCTTAGGTATGTCCTGCTCTCGAATCTTCAACTGATGGTACCTTGATCGCAAATCGATCTTGGAAAACACTTTAGCTCCTTGAAAACGATCAAACAGATCATTTATCATTGGCAGTGGGTACTTGTTCTTGATGGTTACTTCATTCAATCCACGGTAATCAACGACCATCCGTAATGATCCATCCTTCTTCTCCACTAGAAGTACGGGTGATCCCCAAGGCGAAGAACTTGGGCGGATGTAACCTTTCTCCAACAACTCCTTAATCTGATTCTTAATTTCTACCAAATCCTTTGCTGGCATCCGGTATGGTCTCTTTGATATTGGGCCTGTACCTGGAAACAACTCAATCAAAAACTCGATGTCTCTATCTGGTGGCATGCCTGGCAATTCTTCTGGAAATACATCAGGAAAATCCTTTACCACTGGTACTTCCTCCTGCACGACTCCTGTCAAGCAATTTACTTGTGTCCTATTTGGCACATGTTGGGATACATACTTGATTCTTCTTCCTTCTGGCGTTGTAAGCAAAATTGACTTACTAGCACAATCGATGTTTCCTCCATACTTCGACAACCAATCCATGCCTAATATCACATCCAATCTTTGAGATTCCAATACTATTACGTCTGAGGGGAAAACATAGTTACCAATCCTTAATGGTAACCCGAGGTCACGTCTTGGAGGCATTTGAGGGTTTTAGAAAAGAAGAGAAATAAGAATAGAGTGAGGTCTAAAGAGAAAACACTACCCCAATGCACATGAGAAAATTCACACAAAATCACTTCATTCAATCAAACAAGGGCTTACAATCGATCTAGCTATCGCAAAAGTGCTCGAACTATAGTGTTTACATGGGGGGAATACTACTAATATTTGGTGGTCATCTAGAAATTTGAACCGACGGAAGACTCCATGATGTCCGCTCCAGCTTCGTCGTCAAAGTCGGGTTCACTTGGACATGCGAGGTACATGTCTTCCTTCCTGGATGCTAACTCCCTCTTGAGTTCTTCAATCTCTTGCTTAAGATCGACGTTGTGTCTTGCTAGAGCTACGATCTCGTCCATGTAATCCTTGCGTGTAGCCTTCAGTTCTCCCTCTAGCTCGATGATCCTTGTCTTCGCATTCTTCAACTCCATCATGTCATTGCACATCTGGTTCTCGTGGCGTCGAATGTGCTGGTTTAACTCCTGGATAAAAGCTGCAATAGATTTATCCTTCTTGGTGCTGACTAACTCCCATTGTTCATCTCGGCGTCTGCAAATCTGGTAGATGGTGTCCTTGTGGTCTTCTTGATAAACTTCTCCAATGTGTCCTATGGTGATATGGGCTGCCATGCTCTTTCCTAGACTCCAAGTTGGTGCATTGAAAACACTATCTATGGGCTTCGTGATTGGCGCAAATGTCCTTCCCAGAACGTGAGCTTGAATCTTCCAGCGCTCCTCTTCAGGTAAAGTGGCGTTGAAGATTCCCGTGAAGCTTGGTAATCCAATGTTTAGGTACTTGGTGACTTCCTTCAAGTGAAATCCAAAAGGTGTGCCTTCATCCGGTTGAGCGTACTTAATCTTCACGTCCTTCATCCTAAAGAGTAGAAAAGATGAGGAGTTAGAAAATGAGGAGAGAATAGTGATCTATGGCTTTAACTTAGTGGTCGTGTCCTACAGTCAGCGTGTGCTCTGATACCATCTCTGTAGCGACCAGACCTCAACCGGTCTGATCTCTGTGCTCCAGTGTCATCCCTGGATCAGTAATGTTGACACCACATAGTACTTCGAAGGATTTATAGCAGAGTGGCAATCACACACTTATTACAACGATGTCTCAAAAGACAACTTATTACATAAATATGGCTTAAGGCCATCTAGTGTCGATAACAGCGGAAGACTTGGAAGATAAATGGGTCCATCAACTTCAACGGCATCACTGAGTATAGAACCACGACCTAAAAGCACCTTAATCGTCGTCTGAAAAGTCTGCAAAATTAACGTTGCAGCCCGAAATGGGTCAGCACATGGAATATGCTGGCAAAGTAACACATAGATAATGATGGAATGAAACAACTATACTATATGCATATTTGGCTGGTGGAAAGCTCTATGGTTACTGTTTTGCGTAAAGCAAATTTTTCCCTACTGCAAAGGAATAAATTTAATTAACTATCATGGTGGTTGTTAAACATTGAGAATGGTTGACAGCATTCTCAATCCCAATTAAAAGTGAACAATTAAACCCAACAATATTAATTAGAAGTAACATGTTGAGATTCACATGATATTCAAGTACTAGATACTCAAGATTATCCATAACCGGGGACACGGCTAATCATGATTAGTTTGTTACACTCTGCAGAGGTTTGCGCACTTTTCCCCACAAGACTCGATCGCCTCCATTGGATTTCTCGCACTATTGGTGTTTGAGAAACGGATGACCGAGACACAGTCTTTCAGAAGCGCTAGCACCTTACGTTTGGATAGACCGGTACACCTACTTTCCCCTACATCTGCTAGTCTACCCTGTAAGAGTTCGCACGACTTAGTCAACTATGCCAGAGCCCATATTGGCTTGTGGCTGCACATGTAAGTATTTATTATGAAAGATCTTATGATCCCTTTGAGCCTGGGTGGCGGTCCAAAAAAACAGGCAAGTCCTGAGAGACATCAGGTGCCTCAATCCACCCAGATGTGTGTTTAAGTTGTCACCTTAGATAAACCATTAAAATTATCAATCTCACACCTGTCATGGATATCACTCACCCAATCCACGTCTACTAGCATAACATGGCATCATAAGCAAACGTAGAAGTAACTCCCAAAGGTTTCATATTAAACAGGTAATAGGTACTACCTCATCTACTTCCCATCCCACAATTTAATTAGATCCTAATCATGCAATGTGTGAGGATGGATCTAATGCAATAAAACTGGGTTGTAGAAAAGGTATGATCAAAGTGTTACTTGCCTTGCTGATGATCCGCGAGTCCTAGAGATTCGAAGTAACAGGCGGCGCAATCCGGGTAATCTATCGCAGACAAACAACAAGCATACAATAAGTACTCATCTAATGCACAGGTAAAACTCAAACAATAGATCGAACCAGAAAGTTCAACTTAAGAACTCCGGTTGAGAAGAAAGAAAAGAACCGAACAAAGAAACCGAAAACAAACGGCGGAAAAACAACTCGGTTCTAGCAAGTTGAAACTAGGTCAAATTTTACCGTAGCAAAACTTAGTTAAAGTTGATTAATAGGAACGGCGGTTTCGAAACGAAACTCCAGGCGCTTGAATCACCTGATTCCGATAAACGAGCGAGAAGATAGACTAGAAAGACGATCGGATCTGGGATCGCGATCGCGGAATAAATCCAACGAAAAGAAAAAGAAGAACGGTTGAACGAACGGACGTTCGTTAACCTAGAAGAAATCCGGTGATTACGTTCGTTAGGACGAACGGTCCAGTGAACGATCTCGGACAACTAAATCGGAAAAGAAAACGAATCCGATCTAGGGTTTCGGAGAAGAAAACCGATCGTAAAACCGATCTAGAAAACCGGAACAGTTTCGCGAAGAAAAACGAATCGGAGAAAAAGAATCGGAACGATGAGAAGAAAACGATCCGATGAGAAGAATAGATGTAGCGCGTGCTAGCTCTGGCGAAGTCTCCGGCGAGGAACTCCGGCGGCGTGGGCATAGGGCGGCGGCAAGGTGCGGCGGCGGCGCGGGTGTGGGGGTGCGGTGGTGGGGTGCGGCGGCGCGGGTGTGGGGCGCGGCGCGGCGGTGATGGGGTGGTGCGGCGCGGGTGGTGCGGCACGAGGGCGCGGCGGCGATGGGGTGGTGCGGCGCGGGTGGTGCGGCACTAGGGCGCGGCGGCGATGGGGTGGTGCGGCGCGGGTGGTGCGACACTAGGGCGCGGTGCGTGACGCAGGGCGCGGTGTGCTTGGGGCTTTGGGGCCTTAGATTTGATGTGTTTATAGGGGGGTGTGGGTATTTATATTGGGGAGGGGAGGAGAAAACTTGGTGTAGGGGTCAAGGAAATAGACTAAGATTAGGAATAGAAAAGAGGAAAGGAAAAGATCTAGAAAAGAAAAAGGAATATACGGAAGTAGGACCAAATCCTACTAGGAATCCTAAAAGAGCAAGGGCGGCGGCCTCCCTGCGCTGGTCTATTTTTTTTAAACGGTTCCTCGCTCGAAAAAAAAACAAAAAGAGAACTAAACGAACTCCAAAACTAATAAAGTAAATTTTCCCCGACTCCTAAAAATGAGTCGAACAAAATGAACTTTTTTCCGGGCCTAAAATGCAACTTCTAAAATGCGCATTTTTCCCTATCCAAATAAAAAGGCAAACGAAACTCCGACAAAACCAATGATCCTTTCTTCCAAATTTGAGAAGACTCAAATATGAAAAAGACGAAATCTCCAACTCTCTCCGAGGGTCCTTGAGTTGCGTGAAATTTCTAGGATCGACAAAATGCAAGAAAATATGATATGCATGATGATCTAGTGTATAACATTCCAAATTGAAAATTTGGGATGTTACATTTCAATCATCATCTCGAATGGTGAGAATTGTGTTCTTTTGATGCTTATCATTTAACCAGAGAGTGAACCTCTGCTCAAGTTCTTGCCATCTTATCAAGTCTCATATCAGTTTTCAAACGGAGTGCTATCCGAATTTGTTCTTCCTTGTTTCTCTTTTCTAGCGGAGTGTTTTCAACTTCGTTCATCTCCGTTGTATTCTTTTCTCGAAATGGCTTAACCTTTTCGAGGTTCTTTGGTTTCACTCGTTCGGCAAAGAAGCAACTTAGTTTTACCGCTTCCCTTTCTCTTCCGTTTTTCCCTCCGGTGCCATTCTAGATCTCGGGACGAGATCCTCTCGTAGTGGTGGAGTGTTGTGACGCCCCGAGACCGATGTGCCAGGTGTCCTCTAGTTAATCGCTATTGTGGCCTTGTCATGTGCTTGCGTGTCATGCATTGCATATCATGTCATCATGTGCATTTCATTTGCATACATGTTCGTCTCGTGCATCCGAGCATTTTCCCCGTTGTCCGTTTTGCAATCCGGCGCTCCTATGTCACCCGGTGTCCCTTTCCACCTCTTTTCGTGTGCGGGCGTTAAACGTTTTTGGATTGTACCGAGACTTGTCATGCAGCCTTGGTTTACTACTGATAGACCGCCTGTCAAGTTTCGTGCCATTTGGACTTCGTTTGATACTCCATTGGTTAACCGAGGGACCGAAAAGGCCTCGTGTGTGTTGCAGCCCAACTCCCTTCCAAAGTGGCCCAAAACCCACCAAAACCTCCTCCAATCTCTTGGTCGTTCGATCACGATCGCGTGGCCGCAAACCGCACCTCTTTTGGACTCTCCTAGCTCCCTCTACCTATATATTTCTGTCTCCCTCCGAAATTTCCGCGCAGATCAAATCCTAGCCCCACTCCTCGCGCCGCCGGACAAAGCTTCCCACCATGCCGGACATGTCCGCTGCCTCCGCCACTTCACTCCGTCCAATAGCATCGCGACACGTCACCAAATCCCGCCGTCTCAGCCACTCCAGGCGCGCCACGTCGCCGCGCACCGCGCCCACTTCGTTGGGGCCCGGCGGAGCCCAGATCCGGCCCTCCCCGGGCCCGAGTCGGGCCGCCGCTTCCCGCGCGAGCCGCCGCCCGCGTCCGTCGTCTTCGCCACTTCCGGTCGCCGGACTCGCCCCGCCGGAGCCCGCCGCCTCGCCGGTGCGACTCCCCATGCTCGCCGTCCATCCGGCCGCCGCTCCGCCACTGCCAAGGGTCGCCGTCTCCCTGTTCCGACTCTCGGTCGCTGCCATGCCACGCCGGAGCTTCGCCGCCGCGCCGTCCTTCGCCGGTCGACGCCCGCCTCGCCGGAGCACATCCTCGCCGGACCCGTGCCGCCGTCCACGGCTTCGCCGGAGTCGCCGCTCCCTGCGCCGGATCGGGAGGAGCCCGATCTCAAAGAGGAGCCTCGTTGACACCTGCATGGGCCACCTCAGCCCAGCGCCGGCCCATCTTCTCCAGGCCCAGCTCCACTTCCTCCGTCCTGATGTTTTTTTTCTCGAGAGGGTATATTTCTCTAAGTCCCCTATTTTTTTGGGCATCTTCATCGCATCGTAACTCTGCATCTATGGCTTCGATTCATGCGTGTAGCATATCAAAATGTTCGTCTTCACGAGTACATCATTTCATCTCATTGCATCATTTTCATTTGAGCTCATCTTGATGCCCGAAATGCTGTTGGAAGAGGGCTACGTGATGAATTTGTCAGATCTGTTTCAGCAAATGGCATTTTGTCATTTTTTCCATGATTAATGTGTGCATGCCATGATCCTGGGCTCTACATGTGTTTTGTTATATGCCATGCCATCTTTACAATGGTGCTTTCCATGTATTTTTGTGATCTTTGTGGTGACTAGCACAAGCTTGCAAAGTAGCGTAATTGGTAATGCTGTTCTCAGGGACTTAGAATTTCATAGTCCTTGTCCGGATTTCGTTCTCATGCCATATGTTCATGTTGTTTCCTAGTGATCCGTGCCTCTTTTGAGGATGATCAGTAAGGTTGTTTTGTTAACATTGTGGTGCTCTATCCATCCATGTCTTTGTTTGCATTTATGGAGCACCCTAGATTGAGTCAATCGAGCTCTACTTTTACTATAAAATGTTCCTGACAGATTGTTAATTTGTTTAGCGATTTTGCCGAGGATGTTGCTATTGATCCGTGCATGCTATGTTGTTGTTCTTGCCATATCTAACTTCTATGCCATGTCTTCTTGATGGGTGTATGCTTAGTTTGTCATGCCGTGCTCTGTAGTGAGTGCATCGAGCTCGTAAACATGTCTAATCGTTAACTGTTTTGTATGTTCTACTTTTTCACTAAGTCTGAATCTGTTTATGTTTTTGCCATGTTCACATGCTTGCAATTGTATTTTCTGATCCCTTTTGGCTCAAGGTCACTAAGGGACTTTTGTTATGTGCTTAGAGTAGCTTCATGCCATGCCTTGCTTTGCCATGTTAAGTTCCTGTAGCATGTAGTTTTCATGCTCTAAAGTGTGCTTCCTGATGATAAATTCCAGACTCGTGTTAATTTCACCAAGTCCGAAACCTGTTATCATTTGCACTTTTGCCATGCTTGTTTGAGCCTGTTAATGAGTGTATTAGCCGTAGCTCAGTGTTCATCTTTTGTCAAGCATCTTGAGTGGATCCCTGCCATGTATTTTGTTGCCATGTTTGAGTGCCGTAGCATATTCATCTTGATGCATTTAGTTGGTCACTTGCTAATTATCGCAGACCGGTGCCATATTTGTTTTGCTTGCCATTTCCAAACCGTGCATCCGATTCCGATGATCTTTATATCGATTTCGACCGAAATCACCTCACCTTTCCAGTGGCACTCTTGGATTTCCATGTTGAGGCCAGGTTCAATCATTCCTTTCCAAATCATGCATATGCACCGCATCCCGCATCCCGCATATCATACCATGTTCATGTGTTGGTTGTTTACTATGTTGTGTGCTTCTTTCTGGTGTTTGCCTCTTCATGTTGGTTCCGATAACGTCGCATTTGTGAGGAACCATTCAACTACATCCGTTTGCCTTCTTCATGGACTCGTTCTTCTTCCTTGCGGGATTTCAGGCAAGATGACCATACCCTCGAAATCACTTCCATCTTTGCTTGCTAGATGCTCGCTCTTTTGCTATGCCTATGCTGCAATACCTACCTCTTGCTTATCATGGCTCCCGTATTGTTAAACGAAGCCTCTAACCCACCTTGTCCTAGCAAACTGTTGTTTGGCTATGTTACCGCTTTGCTCAGCCCCTCTTATAGCGTTGTTAGTTGCAGGTGATGATTGGAGCTTGTTCCATGTTTGGAACATGGATATCTTGTTGGGATATCACAATATCTCTTATTTAATTAATGCATCTATATACTTGGTAAAGGGTAGAAGGCTCGGCCTTATGCCTGGTGTTTTGTTTCCACTCTTGCCGCCCTAGTTTCCGTCATATCGGTGTTATGTTCCCAGATTTTGCGTTCCTTACGAGGTTGGGTTATAATGGGAACCCCTTGACTGTTCGCCTTGAATAAAACTCCTCCAGCAGTGCCCAACATTGGTTTTACCATTCGCCACCTAGCCTTTTCTTTCCATTGGGTTCTGTAGACTCAAGGGTCATCATTATTTTAACCCCCCGGGCCAGTGCTCCTCTGAGTGTTGGTCCAACCTGTTAGCCGCCGGTGGCCACCAGGGGAAACTCTGGGCTGGCCTACCGGAAGTTTGGACAATCTGAGTGTGCCCTGAGACGAGATATGTGCAGCTCCTATCAGGATTTGTCGGCACATTCGAGCAGTGTTGCTGGACTTGTTTTACCATTGTCGAGGATGTCTTGTAACCTGGATGCCGAGCCTGATCGGATTGTCTTGAGAGAAGGAATATCCTTCGTTGACCGTGAGAGCTTGTGATGGGCTAAGATGGGACACCCCTGCAGGGTTTTGAACTTTCGAAAGCCGTGCCCGCGGTTATGGGTAGATGGGAATTTGTTAATGTCCGGTTGTAGAAAACCTGAAGTTTATCTTAATTAAAATACATCAAGCACGTGTGTTACCGTGATGGTCTCTTCTCGGCGGGGTCCGGGAAGTGAACACGGTGTTGGAGTTATGCTTGACGTAGGTTGTTCTAGGATCACTTCCTGATCATAGTTTCTCGAACGTGCTTTTGCCTTCTCTTCTCGCTCTCATTTGCGTTGTTAGCCACCAAATATGCTAGTCGCTTGCTGCAGCTCCACCTCATACCTTTTACCCTTACCTATAAGCTTAAATAGTCTTGATCGCGAGGGTGTGAGATTGCTGAGTCCCCGTGACTCATAGATACTTCCAAAACCAGTTTGTAGGTGCCGATGTTACCGAGCAGTTGACGCAACCAAGCTCGAGGAGGAGCTCGATGAAGATCTTGTCCTTTGTGTTGATTCTTTTCAGTCGATCAGTAGTGGAGCCCAGTTGGGGTCGATCGGGGATCTGTGTAGCATTTGGGGTAGTCTTCTTTCATTTTTGTTCCGTAGTCGGACCTTGATTGTATCTGGATGATGTAATGCTTTATTCATGTAATTGTGTGAAGTGGCGATTGTAAGCCAAGTATGTATCTCTTTCCCTTATGTATGACATGGGTTGTGTGAAGATTACCTCACTTGCGACATTGCTTTCAATGCGGTTATGCCTCTAAGTCGTGCTTCGACACGTGGGAGATATAGCCGAATCGAGGGCGTTTCAGCCTAGGGGCGCCGGCACAAGCGAAAAGGGGCGTGGGGCCGCTCTGTCGGCGAGAGGAGGGCCTTTTCCCGCCGTTTCTTCCCGCTTTCCCCCCGGCTTCCCTCTCATTCCCTCCATTCATCCCACCAATCTCCCTTCTCCTCCCTCCCTCGCTGGCAGCCATGCCACCGAAGAAATACGTGATCCCCCGTGCCGCGACGGCTGTGACAGCCGCCGCCGCCCAGGCGAAGCAGAGGAAGCTGAGGGCGCCACCGTCCAAGCCGCCGGGCATGTCCAACACCGACTGGAGGGCGGAAGTCCAGCGTCGGGAGGCTGTCACCACCGACCGGCGGAACAGGGCCAACGCCAAGAAGGCCAGGGACAACGCGTCGCTCGCGGCTGCGGCTGCGCCGAACAAGACGAGGCGGCTCGCATGGGGATGATGAATCCTCCCGGGGGCCACGCCTAGTACGCGCCCTGGAGCCAGTAAAGCGTCGATTCTCCAGCCGGCTTCTCGTCGTCGCCGCAACCCTAGGGATGCACGCCGTCGCCGGGCTATGCCGACGGGGACGCGCACGGTGGGTTCAACCCCAACATCACCTTCCCCCATGGTCACCCGGCCTAGCGCACGCTCTCGCCCGCCTTCGCCAGCGTGCAGTACCCTCCATACAACTACTCACCGCCGGCCTACATGTCGTCCCCGACGCCCCCTCTCCGCCGTGGCGCGCTGCCCTTCTCACAAGCTTCTGCGCGCTGCCCTTCTCACAAGCTTCTGCGCGCTGCCCTCCAAGAATTCAAGTACCTCCACGTCTTCACTAGGATTGAGAAGTGCGAGAAGTGGGCGGATGTCCAGCGCACCCTTGCCAAGGCCAAGGAGACCTACGAGCCAGACAAGCCGACGCCGGGCGCGGGCGAGGGGCGCCCCGAAGGCAACAAAGGGGCCAAGAAGGGGAAGCACGTTGACTCGGCTACCGCGCATGTGCAGGAGTCCATCGAGCATTGCCTCGCCGACGCACATGCCCGGGCCGCCCGGCGTGAAGAGAAGACTGAGGCGCGGTGGTCGGCGTTGATGATGAGCAGCGCCGTCAAGCTCGACCTACTCCGGACGAACGTCGCCACGAAGAAGAGGAACACCGACCTGGCTTTCCTGCTGGGCGGGGCGGACATGCTCCAGAGCAATGACGAGGCGGTCAAGGCGTGGTACTTGGCGGAGCGCGGCCTTATCTTGAACCAGTTACCGTCCATGGCGCTGCCAACTCCCATGGCCACGCCCACGCCGCCACCAAGCCCGAGCGATGATGCCTCCACGACGCCCAGCAGCATAGAAGCCGCACCGACGCCGCCCAGCACCGAAGTAGCTTCGACACCGCCAAGCCCGCGCACGCCGACTCCACCGATGCCGGTGGCCGACCCCGCCATGTGAAGCGTTGCACGCACGTCCTTTTTTTTGTATGCCAAACTTTTCATACGATCGCCGAACTGATGATCGCCGAACTGGGCCGATGTGATCGCCGGACATGTGGCGTCTTTTGTGAGCGGATTGTCCATGTTTGAATTTGCCGCGGCTTGGGAGGCGCCGCCTAGGGCGTGGCTGGAAGCTAGGTCGCCCTAGAGGCCAATCTAGCGCCGGCTCACTCCCAGGCCGCTTTTCTTCGACGCCTTAGAAGGCCGAACGGCTGGAGATACTCTTATACCCAAGGCGCGCGCGCACACACACAGCTAGCTACGACTCACGCATGACCTAGCCACCACCGGCCACAAATGGCATGTATAATGGTTGATAAGATAGTCTTATCTTAGGTCTTGCATATAATTAAGGGATGACAAAAAAAAAGATGTCTATAATGGATTATTTCTTAGCCTTATCTTCATAACTAGTTATTTCTAAAAACGTGGTGACACATATTGTGCTAAGATATCATCTCTTGTCTTATCTTAAATAAAAGAAGACAATCCTTTTCTTATGAGTTCTTTCTCTTCCACCTCATCATTTATCCTACATGGCACTTCTAAAATAACATCATTGTATATGCCCTAACTCAACCAACCCCCAAAAAAACCCACGCACGCATGGCGCGCTAACAACCACGGCCACTAACCGGCTAACTACATGCACGCCCACGCATAGCATGCATTGACTGAACAGCCACACGATGCATACCGTACGTGCATGCAGCTATTTGTTGCCAGCTCCTGCGGACGGCTAGGCCAAAACCAACCGGCTGTGATCAAGATTATTGCTTACAATTTTCCTCCTAATCTTGACACGGCCGGTCGTACGCTACCGCGCCGCGGACACACAGCGCCACACGCCTCCATGGTCGCCGCTCCATGGTCGTCACATTGCGCCGTTGCGGTCTTCGTCGCCGCGCAGCATCTTCATGCTCTTCCTCGGAATACACGTCGACTCCATCTCCCCCGGCGACACATGCCCGACATTCCAGCGAGATATGCTGTCTTCCTCGTTTCCAGTTGCGGCAGCATACACCGTCTCCTCCGGCTCCGGCAACACATACCGTTGACGGCCCCCGTGTCGCGCATCTCCTCCAGCTGACACACGACCTGGAGCTCTGTCGCGCAGCCGCTGGCCAACACCGCCGCCGCCGGCATGCCTCCGGCAAGGCGAACGACGCCTAATACCACCAAGCTCATGATGCCAAATGTTGGCGCCAAGCCCTAGCTGGATCTTTGCGCCGGTGCCCAGCTCCCTCTCGCTCTTTCTCTTGCACGAACGAAGGTAAAAGAAAAAGAAGACACATGACCTGGTGATAGTTTTCCGGTACACAAACGCCATTGCTGTACATACGCCATATTCCGGCGCATGAACGGCATGGCGCGGCAACAAACTGACGCCTACCCAGAGGATCTCTCTCTTACCGACTGGGCGCACACCACGGTTCCAGCGAAGACTACGCTCATCTTCTGGCTCTCCTAGGCTCGGCTCATTACTTCGCACCTCGACCAGTACATATGGGGTGGGTCTTTATACCCGTGCACACAGACACGACCCGGCCACAACTCCACGCACACACTGACTAGCCTAAGCTCCCGGCCACTACATCATGGTGCTTATCCTCTAACGACCGACCCCAGCTAGCTAACAAACTTGGACTCACGAAGCCAGCTAACGAACTGAATATGGCCCGGCTAACTGACCGTGATCCGTGCTCCTATATGCAAGGAGCTAACAATTTACGCATGCCAAGATTACTACTAACATCTAATTATTCTATAAACTCGGTCAATGTACAAATTTTGACTTGAGAAAAAACTACTCCCTCCATCCCGAAATGTAAAACGTTTTTTATGCTATGATAATGTCAAAAAATGTCTTACATTTTGGGACGGAGAGAGTAATATGCAGAGTAAATATAACCGAATGGAGTAGTTTGGTGTAAGAATATTACATAGCTTGGATTGTCCATCAAATTGACAACTTGCATTCGTATTGATAAGAACTTCAATACCCGATTGCCATGATTCACAAAATTGCCACCCAGCATTTTTACCAAAGTTATCACATGACAACGCTGGTGCCCGTATAGTGGTAACTTTATAAATCACTTAGTGCTTTTAAACTGATTTTTCCAATGAAGCATACACATACGGTATCTAATATCAAAGCTCTTGTCAAGACAAAGCAGATTGTGAAGTCGGATCATAAATTATATATGAGGTTTGGGATTTATTACATTTTTTACTGCTAGGATTTATTACATTTTAAATTTTCAAGTATCAAAAGAATTTCGACAACATCTATTTTTCGCCTTATTTGCATACATGCAAATTGAAAAGGGGTGTTGATGATAAAATTCTCGCTTCTCTGTACTATTGCATCCCATCAACATAACCGGCGGGTGGTGTGATCTACTGTGCAAATGAACATCACTCTCTAAAACTACAAGATGAAATTCTGGGGGAAGGGAACAGTGAAAGAAGGTGGCACACTAAGAACATCTCTAGCATATCCCCTAAACTTAGTCCTTCAAACCTTCTCCTTATCCCCCAAAGTCAATTTTTTTGAGGGATTAAACTTTTTCTCAGCTAGCAGACCCCCCATGTTCAATCCCCTACTTTTTTTGGTTTCCCGATACTTCCAAACCTTTGGTAAAACAATTGAAACAAAACCATCACATTTGAAAGAAAACATAAACATTTCAAAGGCATCATAATTGAACTAGGTCATAAATAAAGTTCATCCAATCCATCAAACATAACCATAGGTGCCAAAAGGCACCAAATGAACAAGTCATTCGAAAAAACCACCAACACTTGGAGGACCAAAAGCTATCCTCATGCATTTGCGCCGTCGCCATTGGAGCCACCATTTCCGCCCCCTTCATCATTGTCGCTACCACAATCTTATCTAAGATATCCCTACAAGTGAATTGCCAATATTTTCTTGCCCTCTCGACCATGTTGCTGGATTCATGAACATAATAGCACGGTCCTTGACCACCCTTTTGCTTTTTTGCTCCTCAACCACCAATGCAATCTATGCTCCTCAAGATCAGTCTTCTTTTTCATTGGTCTCCAATGCAAGTCCTTTCGTCCCAAATTCAAGTCCTTTTTTGTTCCACTGACACCTTCCTCTCTTGAGCCACCACCATAGCCTTCCACTTCCCATCCTCCATCATCTTGATCTCATCAGAACAATTCACCTTCTCCTTTTAGTCGGCTGCCAAGGCCCTCTTCACCTCCAGCAACACAATTAATTCTTCATTGTATGCTCCAACAACACCAATCTTCTTGGTTTTCTTTGCAATTTTTATCCATCTGGCCAGCATAAGGTGTGGCCTAGTTCTTTGCCAACTCATCATCATCAACAACACCGGTATTGCTCACCATCATCTCATAGAAACAAGTCTTGCTCGGTATTAACAAGGACCTTTTCGAGGTCATGTCTTGGTCCCCTGGGAGGTTTGTACTTAGTGGATCCATAAAAAATATAGGCATTTGAAATACCTAGGAGTTGTTGTGGTTTATCGTCTGGTCGACCAGACGACATAAAACCATCCTACCAAAAATTGAACTTAATAACACTAACACTAGGGGTCTAATGGTCATCAGTAGGGATTTCCACCTCATCAGAGAAGCAGCAGACAA
The DNA here is from genome assembly GCA_034509565.1 of Triticum monococcum. Taxonomy (NCBI): domain Eukaryota; kingdom Viridiplantae; phylum Streptophyta; class Magnoliopsida; order Poales; family Poaceae; genus Triticum; species Triticum monococcum. The sequence goes on along the minus strand of CM067842.1, from coordinate 194,821,440 downwards.
GAGCTCAAATAATATTTGCCGTCAAGGTTCAACAGTTTCAATCCTGACATTGCTAACACGGCTCTAAGGCAAAATTAGAGAGTGGGTGCAAGATATACTGATAACCCACAAGTATAGGGGGTTGTTTATAGCCTTTTTTGATAAATAAGAGTGTCGAACCCAACAATGAGCTAAAGGTAGAACAAATAATCCTTCAATTTCTATCAACCACCGATACAACTCTACGCACGCTTGACGTTCGCTTTACCGGTAACAAGTATGAAACTATTTTCCAAGGATAAAACTACGAGTACTTTGCGAGAATAAAACTACGGATAGATTGCAAGGTAACAAAAGTGGAAAGCTTTTGTCAACAAGAAAGTCATTTGTCCCTAGGCAATCAATAACAAGTACCGGTAATCATTCTTGCAATTTTATATGAGGGAGAGGCATGAGCTAACATACTTTCTCTACTTGGATCATATGCACTTATGATTGGAACTCTAGCAAGCATCCACAACTACTAAAGATCATTAAGGTCGTGAAACCCAACCATAGCATTAAGTATCAAGTCCTCTTTACTCCCATACGCCATAGCCCAGCTATCCGCGTTTAAGTTTCTGTCACTCTCGCAACACTGACTATAAGCAAACCATGAACATACTGCAACACCCTATAGCGAGGGGCCCTCACGTTTGCGCGAGATGGAGGGCACCGTAGGACAACACCATAAATAAAATATACAATCATACCAACCAATATCTCAATTAACCCATAGGACAAAACAGATCTACTCAAACATCATAGGATAACCATAGAACATTGGGAAATAATATATGGAGTTTTGCACCATGTTTAAGTAGAGATTACAGCGGGGAGAAGAGGTGTTACACCGCTGCAAATAGGGGGAGGGAGTTGTTGTTGACGGTAGCAAGATTATCGATGTAGATCGTCGTCCCAATCGTTGCCCCCGCTGGCACCGTGGCGCCTCCGGAAGCGAGGGGGAGAGAGCCCCATCCTTGTCCTTCTTCCTTAGCCTCCCCCTAGATGGGAGGAGAGTTCCCCCTCTGGTCCTTGGTCTCCATGGCCGCGGAGCGGCGGGAGCCCCTCCGAGATTGGATCTCCCTCTCTGTTCTCTTTTGTTTCACGTTTGCCAGATCTGGCCGAAATCTGGTTCTTATATCCTCGGAGATCCGTAACTCCGATTGCACCGAGATTTTAACATGATTTTTTTCTGGATTTAAGCTTCCTTGCACCCGAAGTAGAGTTCCAACCGACGTACGAGGTGGGCACAACCCACCACCGCGCGCTAGGGGCCTCTGGCGCGACCTGGTGTCTTATGCCCTGTGTGGGCCTCAGTTTGCGGTGATTCCAACTCCCAAAAATCACCTATGTTCCAAAATAATTCTCCGTAAAATGTCATTGCATTTGGACTTCGTTTGATATGGATACTCTGTGATAAAAAAACATGCAGAAAATAGGAACTGGCACTTGGCACTGGATCAATAGGTTAGTCCAATAAATCATATAAAAAGTTGCCAAAAGTATGTAAAACTTGTATAATATTGGCACGAAACAATCAAAAATTATAGATACGACGAAGACGTACCAGCATCCCCAAGTTTAATTCCTGCTCGTCCTCGAGCAGGTAAATGATAAAAAGATAATTTTTGATGTGCAATGCTACCTAGCATAAACTTGATCATATATCTAATCATGGCATGAATATTAAGACATGAGTGATTCAAAGCAATAGTCTATAATTTGACATAAAGACATCAATACTCGGGCATCCCAACAGACAATCATGTTTTTCAAAATATTAACGCTAAATAAAGCTATCCCTACAAAATCATATAGTCTTGTCATGCTCTGTCTTCTTAACACAAAGTATTTATCATGCACAACCCCGATGACAAGCCGAGCAATTGGTTCATACTTTTTAACGCGCTTCAGCTTTTTCAACTCTCACGCAATACATGAGTGCAAGCCATGGATATAGCACTATGGGCGGAATAGAGTATAATGATAGGGGTAAATATAGAGAAGACAAAAAAGTAGGAAGTCTCACATCGATGCGGCTAACCAACGGGCTATGGAGATGCCCATCAATTGATATCAACGTGAGGAGTAGGGGTTGCCATGCAACGAATGCACTTAGAGCTATAATTGTATGAAAGGTCAATATGACAACTAAGTGGGTCTGCATCTAATCCTATAATGATAAATTCCTACTAGTATATGAAAGTGACAACATATGAGACTCTCCATATGAAAAACATGGTGCTACTTTGAAGCACAAGCGTGGTAATGGATACTAACGATGCCCCTTCTCTCTTTGTTTATTTTTTCTTCTTTTTTCTATTTCGTTTTTTTCTTTTTATATATTTTCTCTCTCATTGTCCGGAGTCTCATCCCAACTTGTGGGCAAATCCTAGTCTCCACCATCCTTTCCTCACTGGGGCACTGCTCCAAAAATGAATAATGACCATCACACTTCTATTTACTTATAACTCAAAAGAAATAAAAATTACAACTCGATGCCTATGACAAAATATGACTCTATATGAATGACTCTGGCAATGTACCAGGATGTGCAATGATCTAGCGTAACATGTATGAAAATGATGAATGGTTGCTGAGCCACAACTACTATGTCAGCTATATGACCATTCAAAGCAATATGACAATGAATGCTCAAGTCATCAAACGGAAGCGGTGGAAGTTGCATGGAAATATATCCTGGAATGACCATGGAAAAGCCATAATAGGTAGGTATGGTGGCTGTTTTGAGGAAGATATAATAAGCTTATCTGTGATAGAGCGTATCATATCACGGGGTTTGGATGCACCTGCGAAGTTTGCACCACGTCTCAATGTGAGAAAGGGCAACGCACGGTACTGTAGAGGCTAGCAAATTGCGGAAAGTTAAGAGTGCGTATAATCCATGGACTCACATTAGTCATAAAGAACTCATATACTTATTGCAAAAGTTTATTAGCCCTCGAAGCAAAGTACTACTACGCATGCCCCTTGGGGGATAGATCGGTAAGAAAGGACCATCGCTCGTCCCCGACCGCCACTCATAAGGAAGACAATCAATAATAAATCATGCTCCAACATCATAGCATAACGAGAGACTATACGTGCATGCTTCGGGAATCACAAACCTTAACACCAATATTGTTACTAAACACAACCGTTTACTAGTACCTCCCACATATTCCATCTCCATATCGCAAAACTGTGGCAAGTAATCAAACATATCATATTTAGTGATCCATAAGTTTTATGTAGGATTTTATGACTAACCATGCAATTGACCAATTCCTTTTGACTCTCTAAATAGATATGAGTGAAGCATGAGAGTTTAATTCTTTCTACAAAAGACCATGCTCTAATAAATATAAGTTAAGAAAAAAAGCATTCTTCGAACAACGGTTTTCTATGTGAAGAGAAACAGGCAATCCAAACTTCAAATGATATAAGTGAAGCACATGAAGCATTCTACAAGGCCATACTCAAAAGATATAAGTGAAGTGCAATGAGCATTATATAAATCAACCATGGACTATCTCATACCAGCATGGTGCATAAAAGAAAATGAAAATTAAAAGCAAAAGACGCTCCAAGATTTACACATATCACATGAACGAAACGAAAGCGAAAACATACCAATACTTGTTGAAGAAAGATGGGATGCCTTCCGGGGCATCCCCAAGGTTAGATGCTTGAGTCTCCTTGAATATTGACTTGGGGTGCCTTGGGCATCCCCAAGCTTTATCTCTTGCGTCTCCTCCTTCTCCTCACATCGGGACCTCCTCAATCTTTGCTCACTTCATCCACACAAAGCTCAACAGAAAACTCGGTAAGATCCGTTAGTATAATAAAGCAAATCACTACTCTAAGTACTGTTGAAAACCAATTCATATTTTTTTGCATTGTAGCTACTGTAATATAACTTTTCCATGGCTTAATCTACTGATAGAAATCGATAGTTTCATCAAAACGAGCTAAACAATGCATCAAAAACAGAATCTGTCTTAAGCATGACAGTCTGTAGTAATCTGAACATTCACCATACCTCTGGTACTCCAAAAATTCTGAAAAACTTAGGAAAAATAAACAATTTGTATAGAAAGACAGTGGAAAAAGTTTCAGAACCATTTTACGTTCCAGTAAAAAATGTAAAATCGAGAACGACAGCAAAAGTTTCAGTTTTGCACCGCACAAACCAACAAGCAATTTAAACATCCTAAAGGCAAATCTTGGCACATTAGTTTTATAACAATGGAATTTTACAAGAGGATAATTGTATTTGTTGAAAAGTTTCTGTAATTCAAGATTCAGAAAGTTTCCATGGCATGAACAAAGTTCAAGGCATGCTCCCGCTTCCAGGGTGCTCGTCTATCTCACTTTCACTTTTCTTTTTGTGAAGTTTTAAGTTCCCCTCTATATTTTTTTGTTTTTAAACTTCATAAAAGCAGTCAACAGAAATAAATGAATCTCTAAAACTTCCGGGTTGTCTCCCTGGCAGCGCTTTCTTTAAAGCCATTAAGCTAGGCATAAAGTGCTCAAGTAATGGATCCACCTGGATCCCAAGGTATATCAAAGCCGATTTTAATTACCAATGATCTGGCATTTAGTAGTGAGCACAAAGCAACATATATCAAGCAATGGCGAAGTCTAACTCTCTTCCTATGCACCGGCATGTCATACAAAAACAATTGATGAACATCAAGTAAAGGCCATTACATAGCATAAGCAGTTTCTTGCAATTCTTTCGTGTTGGAAACATAAAGAGGCGGAGATGTAATTCCTCTCTCATAGTAATTGCAAATAGGAGCGGCAAACACATGCATATTATATTCGTAAAAATCATCATGTGCAATGGTAAAAGGCAACCCATCAATATAATCCTTAACAAGAGCAAACTTCTCCGATATAGTGTAGTTGGAAGAATTCAAAAAGATAATTGGACTATCATGTGTGGGTGCAATAGCAACAATTTCATTCTTAATATAAGGAACAATAGCAAGTTCATCTCCATAAGCATAACTCATATTGGCATCTTGGCCACAAGCATAGCAAACATCGTCAAAAAGGGATATTTCAAACGAATCAACGAGATCATAGCAATTATCATGGTATTCATCCTTCGGTAAGAACGAAGGAACATTAAACATTGTATGAGTTGGAGGGTTACTCTCATTAGAAGGTAGGCATGGGTGATCAATCCGCTCTTCCTTCGCTTGTTCTTCACTCTCCTCATCATCTTTTTCATTCAATGAGCTCACAATTTCATCAATTCCTTCTTCCATAGACTCCTACAAAATATTAGTCTCTTCTTGCACAACAGAGACTTTATCAATAAATGCATCAATATCGGAATTGTATTTATAATTATCATAGCAATATTTAAGGATAGAAAAAATTTCAGGTCTATAAACTGAATCATCAAAATCTTCAAACTTTTCAAACAAAGATTCAATTTCTTAAGCACCCTTAAAAGCAACAAAGTCTTCTATTCGTTCCACATCATAGTAATCATATACACCTCTAGCATAAGAAGCCAAGGTCTCATTATCATTAAATTCACATGAAAAGGGAAGATGTGGAGCATTCATCCTAGAGCAACAAGTATAATCATATCTCTGGCTTAAATCCCAAGCATACCATTACAACATTTCAATTTGATCCCATAATTTTTTTCCCTTTTGAGTCAAGCGATAATCCCTAAAGTATTCACGTTGATCCAATGTTACTCCCATTATCGAGTTGAATGGGGGTTTCTCAGGATTATCAAAGTAGTGCATAATATTTTTCACATAACAAGCATCGAGGGTTTTAGGAGGTTTCCCATCTCCATGAGTAGCAAGTACAACTAATTTTTTTGGTGTTTCGTGTTCCATAACAATAACTAAAGATAGAGAACAACTTAGAACAGAAAATAAAAACTACTTAGTGATAAAGCAAACAAGCACACACGAGAATATTCACCCCACGCTATTGCTACTCGATAACGGCGCCAGAAAAAGGTCTTGATGACCCACAAATAGGGGATTGTTTGTAGCCTTTTACGATAAATAAGAGTGTCGAACCCAACGAGGAGCTAAAGGTAGAACAAATATTCCCTCAAGTTCTATCGACCACCGATACAACTCTACGCACGGTTGACGTTCACTTTACCGGAAACAAGTATGAAACTATTTTGCAAGGATAAAACTATGAGTACTTTGCGAGAATAAAACTACGGATAAATTGCAAGGTAATAAAAGTGGAAAGCTTATGTCAACACGAAAGTCATTTGTCCCTAGGCAATCGATAACAAGTACCGGTAATCATTCTTGCAATTTTATATGAGGGAGAGGCATGAGCTAACATACTTTCTCTACTTGGATCATATGCACTTATGATTGGAACTCTAGCAAGCATCCGCAACTACTAAAGATCATTAAGGTCATGAAACCCAACCATAGCATTAAGTATCAAGTCCTCTTTACTCCCATATGCCATAGCCCACCTATCTGCGTTTAAGTTTCTGTCACTCTCGCAACTATGACAATAAGAAAACCATGAACATATTGAAACACCCTACAACGAGGGACCCTCATGTTTGCGCGAGACGGAGGGCACCATAGGACAGCACCATAAATAAAATATACAATCATACCAACCAAGATCATGATTAACCCACAGGACAAAACAGATCTACTCAAACATCATAGGATAACCATAGATCATTGGGAAATAATATATGGAGTTGAGCACCATGTTTAAGTAGAGATTACAGCGGGGATAAGAGGTGTTACACCGCTGCAAATAGGGGGAGAGAGTTGGTGTTGACGGTAGCAAGATTGTTGATGTAGATCGCTGTCCCGGTCGTTTCCCCCGGTGGCACTCCGGCGCCACCGGAAGCGAGGGGGAGAGAGCCTCCCTCCTTCTTCTTCTTCCTTGGCCTCCCCCCTAGATGGGATGAGAGTTCCCCCTATGGTCCTTGGTCTCCATGGCCGCGGAGGGGCGGGAGCCCCTCCTAGATTGGATCTCCCTCTCTGTTCTCTTTTGTTTCATGTTCCTCAGATCTGGCCGAAAACCGTTTCTTATATTCCCGGATATCCGTAACTCCAATTGCGCTGAGATTTTAACACGACTTTTTCCAGATATAAGCTTCCTTGCGGCCGAAGTAGAGGTCCAACCGACGTACGAGGTGGGCACAACCCACCACCGCACGCCAAGGGCCTCTAGCACGCCCTGGTGCCTTGTGCCCTATGTGGGCCTCCGTTTGCGGTGATTCCAACTCCCTAAAATCACATATATTCCAAAATAATTCTCCTTAAAATTTTATTGCATTTGGACTTCGTTTGATATGGATACTCTGCGATACAAAAAACATGCAGAAAACAGGAACTAGCACTTGGCACTGGATCGATAGCTTAGTCCAATAAATCATATAAAATTTTGCCAAAAGTATGTAATACTTGTATAATATTGGCATGAAACAATAAAAAATTATAGATATGACGGAGACGTATCATATACTCAGAAGAAAATGTAGCTAACCCTGATAGGGTCGGTTTAGACAAAATATATGAGTCCATTCATCTTCTTTTTCTTATAGATATTGATCAAGTTCCCGGTAGGAGTTAGGGCCACCCGATCCCTGGAGAAGAAAATTAAAATTGAGGGCATTGTTGGGTGGTAGGTGCGACATATGCCAACGGGTGGCTTATCATTGTGGGAGCCAGTAAGACATCGCCGGTGCTTGGAAACGGGATGAGGCGAAGACATGCACGCCGGCGGATCTTACCCAGCTTCGGGGCTCTCCGTGGAGATAACACCCCTACTGCTGCTCTGCGGGGTCTCCGCATGATCACTAGAAGGACAAGTAGCTACACAATGCTCCTTGAGCTGTTCGGTGGGAGGAGGAAGAACGGTCAGTTGGCCTGCTTCTTCTCCTCGTAAGTTGTCTAAAACTAGCTGGGGGTCGAACCCTTTGCATGGGCGCCCTGGGGGTTTATATAGGCCTACCCCCCAGGGGTACAATGGTAATCCGACTGGGCGCGGGGCCCAGCCGTCTGTGACTGCGCTCGCCGGCTTCTGCGCCGGCCGTTGGGGCCCGCCGACTAGTTGGTCCCGCCGGCTGCCGGCCCCTTGGTCGATAGGCAGGCCCCACCGTCCAGGATCTGGTCGGCGGCTGGGCACTGTTGCCCTATCTTGGTGACGTGGGCTTCGTTGTGGTAGGCGTGGCTACAGTAGCGCCGCCCGGTGGGCGATCACTATAGCCTCACCGCGTCTTGTCTCCTTAATGGGGCATCTCCTTCGTGGAAGGCGGCAAGCCGGCTGTGGGGAGTCGGCTCCGTCTTGGGCCAACTAGGGGAGGCATGGCCGCCTTCGGGTGTCTCTCTGCCCGAAGGGGCCCACCGCCCGCGGGCCGTACTGGCAGTCCATCGTGGATGACATCAGGGTCAACATGGCAACAATGCTGCGCCGGACGGGTCATGGCCACCCGTACAGCGCACTGTGCCGGTCATGTTCCTGGATTTGGGGGTGGCAGGCTTCACTGTAGCCACGCCCCGTCACGCCGCCATTAGGTGGATGCAAACTTTGAGGGTGCGGTCTCGGCCGCTTTGTGGGAGCCGGCTTCTTGGAGTCGGCCTTCTCGAGGCCGGCTTCTTGAAGCCAGCCCTCTCGTGGCCTCCTTTGTGAGGGCTAAAGTCGGGCCGCCATCCGGTAGCCGGCCTAGGTGACGGCCAGCAAGGGGAAGGAGGCCCCACATCTTGGAATCTTGAGAGCTGGATGAGCTCGTAAATTTTTCAGAAGGGCCAAGGAAGCCGGCTTGGCTACCCTTGGATATTTACTCCGACAGTAGTCCCCGAAGCTGATCGAGCTTTGAGGCGGACAGAGGGTCGAGAAGCTTGGTCAGCTTCGTCCCCTGAGGAGCCGGCTTTGCTGGTCTATGCCGACTTCGGAGAGCTCTGTTGTCTTGTCGGTGGGAAAGTGGTTGACCCGCGTGCTGACCGCCCCCCCCCATGGGCCACGTGGCAGAGAAACCCTGCCAGTGCACGCGCGCGACGGGACGCCGCCGTAGGCCCGGGCCCGCCACTCCTAGTCCTCGGCCCGAGCGCTAATCTTCTGCGGCCCAAGTGGACCGCTCGCCTCCCCGTGGTGATTTTATTTTGCTGTTAGGGCGCAATAAACACGGGACGTGGGGGAGTGGGCACGGTCGATCCCCACGTTTCCCCACGCCACGCCTCCTCGGCTCCGCCATGCGAGCCTATAAGTAGGGGGAGGGGGAGAGACAGAAGTTTGCACGCTCTCTCTTACTCCGGCCCTCCTCGTCTTCCTCACATCCTCTTGCAGCCGCCGCAGCTTCTCGTCTCTTTGCCGCCGTGCCGCCACATCGTCTCGCACCTATGGCGCTGTCGAGCTCGTGGGATGGCTCCAACTTCCATGAGGACCACGTTGAGTTCCTCCGCCTGACTCGGCGCCTGCCCGACGCCAACCTCGTACGGGTCCGCCTGGCGCTGGAGGGGGAGATCTCGCCGGCACCAGAGGAGGGCGAGCGGGTCGTCTTCCGCTCGCACTTCTTGTGCGGCTTCGGCCTTCCGGCGAGCGGGTTCCTGCGCTCCTTCCTTGAATTCTACAATCTCCAGCCACATCACCTCACGCCCAACGCGGTGATGCTGCTGTCGGCCTTCGTCTCTCTCTGCGAAGGTTTCTTGGGAGTGCTCCCCACGCTGGAGCTCTGGGGGGAATTCTTCCAGAGCAAACTCGGCACCGTCGTCGCAGGCGTGCCTGCTCCCTGCGGGGCCTACGTCACCATGAGGAGGTCGGGCGAGAACAATCCATTCCCGTCCATCCCCCTGATCCAGTCGGTGAAGCTCTGGCAGAAGTCGTACTTCTACGTGAAGAATGTCGCCCGGCAAGGAGACCACGTCAACTTGCCGGTTTACGTAGCCGGCCTGCCGGCTGGGAGGCAACCCTCCTGGAGTTTCCGGTCCAGGTCACTATCTCAAGCCGGGAACGCAGTCGTCTCCCGGCTTCGGGTGATGATCCAGTCGGAAGGCCTGACTGGTGCCGACTTGGTGGCCGCCTTCGTGGAACGCCGGCTACTTCCTCTCCAAAGCCGGCCCCACATGTTGTGTCAGATGAGCGGCCGCTTCGACCCAAGCCGGCTGAGCACCAGGGAGATGCCTTATGCGGACGTGTCGTACATGGTGAATCATATCTCCAATTGCAAGCTCGCCGAGGACTGGCGATACGGCAAGGCGCCGTATTCTCGCGCCAACCCTCCGCCCGTGGTAAGCTTTCCTCTCTTTCTTCTTTTTGTTGGTAGCCGGCCTCATGATGGTTGGCTTCTGATCAGTCAGTTCTCTTTAGCAGAACCCCCTCCTTCCACCGTCGACCGGGGCAGTAGGGATAGATCGCCAGTACGTCCCCGACCGCACTGTGGATGATGTCGATGACCCGGATTTGGGAGCGGCTGCCATGGAAGACGCCGTCGTGGGGGAAAACGACGAGCCCGGAGTCACAGGGCTTACTGCCGGCTTTGAGGACTGGCCGGATGATGCCGAAGTCGAAGTCGCCCTGCGACGCCAGCCGGCACCCGACCACCAAGGCGCGGGCTCGTCTACCGCGCCGACGGTTAGCAGCGGTGCACAGAAGCGCCGGGCCACGTCAGTCCTCTTCGGCAGCCGGCCGAAGAAGTCCAAGGCCTCCATCGCGGCGACCAAACGAGATGAGGCGGCCGCAAAGGCGGCCCGCTTCCGCAAGGCGGTGAAGCAGCCTCAGGCGGTCTCAGCGTAAGTCGTCGATTACTTGGACGCATACTTTTCATTGTTCTCTTCTGTTGATCATTCTTCCTAACCCTTCCCCGCTCGCTCCGTAGTTGGGCCGACCGGAGGGTCCTCTGGTTCCCACCGCGTGGACCCCCGCGCCGACCTTAGCGAGGCCATAGAGCGGAACGCCCGTGAGGCGCGGGAGGAGCGGGAGGCGGCGGAACGAGCGGCCGCCCAGGCGGCGAAGGAGCAGGCCGACGCGGCAGCCAAGGCTCGGGTGGGGGCGGCGGCCACGGAGACGGAGGCGGAGGGTTCGCGCAACCAGCCTCCGCTGCTCGCCATTCCCCTCCGAGCCGTGGCCCCTGACACCCCATTGCCCTTGGAGGAGGAAATCGGCCAGGACCCGCCGTCGATGGAGAGGAGGGAGGACCCCACGGTCTTCGCGGAGAGAGTGCCGCCAGCAGCGCCAACCGGAGCGGGCCAAGGCGGCCAATCGTCAGCGGCGCCTGAGGAGCCGGCCGGGGTGAGCCGGAGGTCGGAGCCGGCCTTGAGGTGCAGCTGGTAACGCGCCGGCGCGCAGGGGGAGGCACCGCTGCGCCGGAGTCGCACCGAGCTGCAGGTGCCGACCAGTCGGCAGAGGCCCTGGAGGTGGCTAGCACCGCCACATCCGAGTGGACTCCCAGCGGGGGGACTAGCGAGCTGAACATGGCGGCCCAAGATGTCGGGAGCCGGCTTCAAGCTCAGGCCGCCCTGCTGCAGCAGTACACCCAGGAGTTCCTTTCGACGCGGGCCGCCATCCGGGTGAGTCTTTTATCCTTGGTTGTTTTGTTCAGCGCACCCACTGGGTGTAGTCCCCGAGATTCGGGCCGACTGCTGAGCAGTCGGGTCGGATCTTTCTTGATGACTACCTTATTCTCGCCTCCTGTCTGATCTTCCAGGAGTATCATAACTCCCGGGCTGCCGCCTTCAACTCCCAGTCTCAGGAGTTGGGTCGGATGACCGAAGACCTGGTCAACAGCCGAAGTAAGTGCTTGATCTTGTTTGCCTCCTATGGGGGCGCGTCAGCGCACCCACTGGGTGTAGTCCCCGAGATTCGGGCCGACTGCTGAGCAGTCAGATCGGATATTCCTTAACGACTTTTTTCTCATTGGTCTTTTCTTTTGTCTTTCATTCCTTCAGGGGCCAACACCGACTTGAGGAGGGAACTCAGCGAAGCGCAGGCCGCCCTTCGCACCAAGGATGCCGAGTATGCTGCCTTGGTCCAGGAGCGTGACCGTCTGGCCAAGAAGCTGGCTGACCAGGAGGAGGGCCACAAGGCGGCCCTGAAGAAAGCGCAGGATAGCGAAGCCGCCCTGAAGGCAGAGTTCGAGATCGAGGTGGTGGGCTGGGCTGAGACCCGGCAAGCGCTGACCGAAGACTTCGACCGTGTTGAGGACTTGATCGACGGTAAGCTGTCTTCCTTGCGCCTCTCCTGCCCCCGGCCGCCTGGTTCTTGCTCTGGCTTGAGCTGCTTCCTGTTCTCTGTGCAGACTACTTTCCCGGCTACTCCTCCTTCGCCGCCCAAACCATTGAAGCCCATCACGAGGCGCGCCGTCAGGCGAGGGTCAGCATTGCGCCGGACGCGAATCGGACGCTTGAGGAGCAGCTCCTGGCGGTCCAAGCGCGGCTGCAGCCGGCTCACCGGATGCTTAGCCGCCTCCAACGTGCCGGGGCGCAGGTGTTGGCCGCCCTCTGGCCTGGCGAGATGATCCCCCGCACCCCGAGCCGGACTGCCGACTGGCTGGAGGTTGCAGTCGGTCGCTTTGAAGCTTGGAAAGCGTCGGCGGCCCGGCTTGGAGCCGGGCCGGCGTTGGAGTTCGTCCGAGCCTGGTACCCAGGGCTGAACCTGGACCAGCTGCGGACTTGGCGGCTGGAGGCCGGCGCGGAGCTGGAGGCGGTGCGGCTGGCAATCGCTCAGCGTGCCTCGACGATCGCTGAGTGCACCGACACCAGCGTTTTTGTGCCTGAAATCAATGATGACGGCGTTGCCCAGCCGGAGGAGTGGTTCGGGCTAAACCCGGCGGTGGGCGAGGACTCAGCAGAGGAGATCGCCTCCACCGACGAAGGCGAAGATGACGAAGAAGAGGACGGTGAAGACATCGAGCCGGGCAGTGAAACAACCGGCCGACCTCAAGCTGCCCGTGCCTCTAGCAATGAGGCGCGCGAAAGCGCGCCCTTTGCGGGAGGTGGTGATCAAGCCGAGGTCCGCCAGCCGGCCGCTCCTTCAGCCGGCACAACCGTCTCCACCGATCAGCCCGGCTCGTCGGTCGCCCCGCCGGCCTAACCTGCCATCCTTGTTTTTCCTGCTTGTTGCCTTTTGAACAATCTTTATTAAGCTTTCGCAGTTCCACCCACTGGGGGTTGTTTCAAACTATGTTGAATGCTGGCCTCTTGGAGGTCTTTTATGTAAATATTATTGTGTGCATGTTTTGTTTCCATTCGCGTACACTTTTTATCCGTAGGCTTTTTCCTTTGCCGCCTTCCCGCTTTGGGGAGGCAAGTACTCGAGCTTTCTTGGATTGAAGTGTAGTGAATGGAAACCGGCCGGCCGGCTACTCTGGTAGTCGGTCGGCGTTAGGAAGCAAACCGGCTTTCGTTATATTTAGTCCGTTGGTCCCTAGCCATTTTTCGTGTGGGCATCCTTTCCTGCTTTTGACTCTTGCCAGCCGGACAGCCGGTTCTTCGAACTGCAACTTTGGCAAGAGCTAAGCTTGGGTGTCGGCACACTGCTTGTCTGACCGCGGGTAGGACTTCTAATATAACTCCAGTCGGCCAGTCCCCGTGCCGACTAGTCGAACCCGGTGCCAGACGGAACAAGTAAATGAAATGACAAGGTCATAAGCATGATACTCTTCATTCATAGATAAAAGATGGCAGTCCCCGAGCACTCCTCAGGGGGCCTATTGTCTCGTACTTAGTACAAAAGTTAGAGTGATACATACTATTTTTCAGCTGTAAAATCTTCGAAGGAGGTTGGCGTTCCATGGTCGTTCCGACTCCTTGCCGGAGTCGTCTCTCTTGCGTGCCTTGGGCTTCTGTGCATCGATTAGGTAGTAGGAGTCGTTGCCTAAAGCTCTGCTGATGACGAAGGCGCCCTCCCAAGGGGCCGAGAGCTTGTGCTGGCCGGCTGTTCGCTGGATCAGCCGGAGCACAAGGTCGCCCTCTTGGAAGGATCTTGGTCTAACCTTCCGACTGTGGTAGCGGCGCAAACCCTGCTGGTAGATGGCAGACTAGCTGAGGGCTAACAGCCGGCCTTCTTCCAGCAGGTCGACACCATCTTCTCGTGCTTCCTTGGCCTCCGCCTCTGTGTACATGGTTACCCGAGGCGAGTCGAACCCGATGTCGGTTGGGATAATCGCCTCGGCACCGTACACGAGGAAGAAAGGAGTGAAGCCGGTTGACTTGTTTGGGGTAGTGCGCAGACTCCAGAGGAGAGCCGGCAGCTCATCGAGCCAATAGCCGGCTGAACGCTCCAGTGGTACGACCAGTCGGGGCTTGATGCCGGAGAGGATGAGGCCGTTGGCTCGCTCGACCTGGCCGTTTGACTGCGGGTGGGCGATGGACGCTAAGTCCAGCCGGATACCTTGCGTTGCGCAGAAACGTGCCAAGGCTCCTTTGGCAAAATTCGTGCCATTGTTGGTGATGATGCTGTGTGGCACGCCGTACCGAGTTGTTATATCTGCGATGAATGTCACGGCAGTCGGCCCATTCAGCTTCTTGATCGGCTTTGCCTCAATCCACTTGGTGAATTTGTCCACGACGACGAGCAAATGCGTCATGCCGCCGCGCGCCGTCTTGAATGGGACAGCCATGTCCAGTCCCCAAACGGCGAAGGGCCAGGTGAGGGGAATGGTCTTGAGTGCTAAAGCCGGCATGTGTTGCTTGGAGCTGAAGAGTTGGCACCCTTTGCAATGTTTAACCAATTCTTTGGCGTTGTCCAAAGCAGTCGGCCAAAAGAAACCGTGGCGGAAAGCTTTGGCGACGAGTGATCTTGAGGCCGCATGGTGGCCGCATTCTCCTTGGTGGATGTCTCTGAGGATTGCAATGCCCTTCTCCTGCTCGACGCACCGTTGGAGGACCCCAGTGACACTACGCTTGACGAGCTCTCTGTTGACGATTGTGTATGCTCCAGCTCGACGTTGGACTTGTCTTGCCTCCGTTTCGTCAGCCGGCAGATCTTGGTTTACTAGGAAGTTGAGGATGGACTGAGCCCATGATGGAGCCGTGACTTCTTCTATTGCCAATGTGGCTACTGCCACCAGGGTGGGCGGGCTGGGTGGCGAAATGCTGGAGTCGGCCGCCGGCTGTTGTGTTGGTGCAATCCCCGGGCCGACTACCGCAGTCCCCGAGCCGGGTGTGGCAGTACTTGGATCGGGCGTAACTGCAGGAGTCCCCGAGACAGCGACCGAAGTCCCCGGGTTGCCTGCTTGGTTCTTCGAGCCGGACCCGGCCGCATCGGGGTCAGGCGGCACGAAGATAGAATCAGACTCTAGATACGGCTTGAAGGACGGCTTGAGGAGGCGTTGTAGAGCGACACCGGTTGATATTGCTTGCCGAGTGGAGCCTATTCGAGCCAGGGCATCGGCTGGCTCGTTGTCGGCTCACGGTACATGGAGGAACTCGCATCCTTCAAAGTATCCACTGAGTTGCTGAACCAAGAAGCGGTAGCTCGCCATATTTGCATCCTTGGCGTCCCAATCGCCGGATGATTGCTGAACCACCAAGTCCGAGTCGCCATAACATAGAATCTGGCGGATGCCGAGTTCCTTGGCAAGCGGGAGCCCATGTATGAGCGCCTCGTACTCGGCTACATTATTGGAGGCGGCAAAGTGAATCTGCAGCGTGTATCTAAGCCTGTCGCCCTTGGGAGAGGTGAGGACGACGCCGGCTCCCAAGCCGGTGCGCATCTTGGACCCGTCGAAGTGCATGCACCAATGGGTGGAGTCGGGAGCCAGTGGCAGGTACTGGGTCTCGGCCCAGTCGACGAGGAAGTCGGCTAGTGCTTGGGACTTGATGGTGGTGCGGGGCTGGTAGAAGATCGTGTAAGGGGCCAGCTCGATGGCCCATTTCGCCACCCGGCCGGATGCATCCCGGCTGCCTATGATCTCGGCCAGCGGGGCGGTGCATACGACCATGACGGGATGCTCTTGAAAGTAGGGCTTCAGCTTCTTGGCGGTGAAGTACACGCCATAACACATCTTCTGGTAGTGCGGGTAGTTCTGCTTTGAGGCGGACAGCACCTCGCTCAAATAGTACACCAGCCTCTGGACAGGCTGGGCCCGGCCCTCTTCCGGGCGTTGGACTACGATGACGGTGCTGACCACCCGGCTGGTTGCGGCAATGTAAAGGAGCATGGGCTCTTTCTCAGTCGGCGCCACCAGGACAGGCGGCGTGGCCAGCATCTTCTTTAGCTCGTGAAAAGCTTGGTCGGCCTGGTCGTTCCACTCGAAGTGAGTGCTCTTCTTCATGAGGCGGTAGAGGGGGAGAGCTTTCTCTCCGAGCCGGCTGATGAAGCGGTTAAAGGAGGCCAAGCATCCGGTGAACTTCTGGATGTCTCAAAGCTTGGTGGGGATCGCCATCCTCTCGATGGCCTTGATCTTTACCGGGTTGCATTTGATGCCGCGTTCAGAGACCAGGAAGCCTAGGAGCTGGCCGGCTGGCACTCCGAACACGCATTTCTCGGGGTTGAGCTTGATTTGGAATCGGCGTAAGTTCTCGAATGTTTCTTTGAGGTCTTCCAGCAAGGTGCCGCGCTTCTCCGTCTTCACCACAATGTCGTCTATGTAGACATGGGCGTTTCTGCCGAGTTGCTTGAGGAGGCACTTCTGCATGCAACGCTGAAAAGTGGCTCGGCATTTCTCAAGCCGAATGTCATAGTCAGGTAGCAGAAGGCTCCAAATGGCATGATGAAGGCGGTCTTCACGCGGTCATCCGGATCTAGCTTTATCTGGTGATATCCTGAGTAAGCATCCAGGAAACTCAACAGCTCGCATCCGGTCGTGGAGTCTATCACTTGGTCAATCCTCGGCAGGGCAAAGGGATCTTTAGGGCAGGCCTTGTTGAGGCTTGTGTAGTCTATACAGATGCGCCACTTGTTGTTCTTCTTTAGCACGAGGACCGGGTTGGCGAGCCACTCTGGAAAGAAGACTTCCATAATGAAGCTGGCTGCAAGAAGCCGGGCTATCTCCTCCCCTACAATCCTTCTCTTTTCCTCTGATAGTCGGCGGAGGGGCTGCTTGACTGGTTTTGCGTCTTCTCGGACGTGTAGTTTGTGCTCGGCGAATTCCTTCGGAACACCCGGCATGTCCTTGGGAGACCATGCAAAGATGTCCCGATTCTCACGGAGGAAATCGGCGAGCTCGCCTTCCTATTTGCTGTTCAGGCTTGCCCCGATGAAGGCGAACCTCTCGGGGTGCTCGGGGTCAAGGGGTATCCTCTTGGTCTCTTTAGCCGGCTGGAAAGATCCTTGGGCACCGGACTCCTTGGGGTCGGGGGACAGACTCGGCTGCTTGCCGGCCATGGCCACGACCCGGTCCAACATCTTCTTCTCTTCGGTGATCACAAGGGACTAGGCCAGCCGGCTGCTGGCGGCCGCGCACTCGGAGGACTTCTTGTAATCGCCGGCTATGGTGATGACGCCTTTGGAACTCGGTATCTTCATCTTGAGGTATGCATAATGGGGAACCGCCATGAACCTGGCCAAGGCCGGTCGGCCAAGCAACGCATGGTAGGGGCTCTCCAGGTCCACCACTACAAACCAGATCGCCTCCCGACGGAAATGCTCCTTGTCCCCAAAGAGCACATCAATCTTGATCTTGCCGATGGGGGCGTAGGACAGGCCGGGTACGATGCCATGGAACACCGTTCGAGTAGGCATAAGTTGCTTCGTCTTGACATTCAGCTTCTCCAGGGTGTCACGGTACGAGATGTTGATGCTGCTCCCGCCGTCTATCAGCACGCGGGAGAAACGGGCAGCGCGTCTGTCCGTCGCGAGGGTGGCTTCCAGGACCAACGCATAAGAGCCGGGAGACGGCATCACCTCTGGGTGGTCGGCCCGGCTCCAGCTGATGGGTTTTTCTGACCAATGCATGTGTCCGGCGGGGTCGGCAGCGACCATGCTGACTTCCTGGTGCTCTCGGCGTTTGTCGCGCCGGTCTTCAAGCTGGCTTGTAAAGGCGATGTAAGTCGCATGCTCGTCGGGGAACTCGTCGTGCACGGCTCCGACTGCGGGCTGAGCGGCCGGAGGCGGCGGAGCCGGAGGCGGCGGGCCGACGGGCGGAGGCGGCGCGAGCCCTTCGCCTTTGGAGATTCGGGTGAGCCAATGGCACTTGCGGGTTGTGTGGTTGGACGGCTTCGCGCCGCTGTGGAATTTGCACGGGGCATCAAGAGTTTTCTCGTAGGAGAAAGCCGGCTGCCAAGCTGGCCGGCCGCCTTTGGGCTTCTTGGGCGCGGGTCGCCCTTCAGGCGGCGCATCTTCGACCGTGGCCACCTGCCGACTGGCGGGAGGCGGTGCAGGGCCCTTGCGTTTGTGGTCGTTCGGGTGTGGTCGTCGGCCGGAATCCCCCGCCGGCGTCTTGGGCGCCGGGTTGAGTACTTTCCCGGACGCGTCTACCCGGAGCTCGGTCTTCATCGAAGAGTCGGCAGTGGCGTATTTGTCCGCAATGTCCAGAAGCTCGTCGAGGGTAGTCGGCTCGTCGCAGAGGAGCTTGTGCTTGAGGAGGGTGCCTTCCCGGCACCCAGCGGTGAAGTATTCTATGGCTTGCACCTCGTGCACCCCCTTGCAAGAATCGCGGAGCTCGGCCCAACGCGTGAGGTAGTCGCAAGTGGACTCGGCTAGGCCCTGTAAGCACAAGGAGAGCTGCCTGGGCTTGGGAGCCCGCTTGTAGGTGCTGGTGAAGTTGCGTATGAAAGCTTCGGTGAAATCTAGCCACCTGTTGATGCTGAAAGGCTTGAGGCTGTTGAGCCATGTCCGCGCCGTGCCTTGCAGCATGAGGGGCACGTACTTCACGGCAATGCGCCGGTTGCCGTTGGCTATGCTAACCGCCGTGGAGTAGTCGATCAACCAGTCTTCCGGCTTCATGGAGCCGTTGTACTTGGGCGTGTCTCTTGGGAGCGAGAACCCTTTGGGGAAGGGCTCGTCACGGATGCGGGGGCGAAACAAGGCGGGCCGACATCGTCTTCTTCTTCCAGCACCAGGGATCGCGCCAGGTGGTCGATCCGATGGCGGGCGTCGTTCTCGCCGACTCCTTCGCAGCGACCTAGTCGGCCGCTGAGAGTCGGGTGCGCCACAGGCGGCGGAGTGGGATATCTCTCTCCGCGTGGTCGAGGTGGAGGCGGGTTGCCCCGCCATTCCACAACTCGGGGATGGCCTTTTGTGTCTCGCTCGGTGGAGATTCGGGTCCGGCTTCGGCTGGCCGCCGGCTCTTTCTTGTGCCGCGCACGGGTGTTGCTTGTAGTCGGTGTCCGGGACGTCGCGCCGTGATCTCGGCGCGGGGGAGGGCTTCCCGCGCGGGCGTCGGCCTCGTGCCGATGTACGGCCGCATCAATCAGCTGCTGGATGCGCCGGGTCATGTGAGGGAGTTCTTCGGCCTCCAATCCGTCCAACTCGTCTACGGCCGCCTGGGCGGCACGCAAGTTCTCGAGTGGAGTGGCATAGACCGGGCGGTCGACTCCCAGCGTGTCGGCGATGACAGCGCCGCATTGCTTGACAACACCGGCCTGGCTTGGCCCGCCCGGGGCCGGCGTGCCGAAGGCGGCGCGGTCAGCCTCGCGCTGGCAGGCCTCAGTGAGGCGTTTCACGGAAGCCAGCCTCTGGCCCTCCGCGTGGAGAGCGAGGCGGCGTGCCTCCAGTGCTTCATCGTCGGCATCGGCCGGGAGGGGGATGGACAAGTCATGAGCCGCCGCGTGCAGGGCGCCGTGGGCGCTCTCGTCAGCCGTGCCGCCGTGGCCGATGACCATCACCTCGGTGGTGACAGTGTCGCGGCCATCGGTCCGGGGAAGCGGGTCGTCGTAGATCGCGACGTCGGTGGGGAAGGTGTCGAGTGAAGCCGTGTCGGAGTCGACAGGCATCGGGTCGGTGGAGCCAACCGACTCCAAATCCACAGCAGGCTCGCCGGAGACATGGAGCTGGCCGAGGAGGTTGGCGAGGGCCACACATCCGTGACATTTTGGGCCAAACGAATTTTTTTGTCATACATATGACACTTATATGACGATAATTGTGAAAAAACCCGGTATCATCATAGATGTGGTGGGCTCCTACTACTATGACAAAAAATCATGACAGAAAATGGGCTTTTCGTCCTAGGCGGGCCGGAGACGCAGCTGCATGACATTCTTTGGGCCGTCCACGACAGAAAAAACCGTGGTAGAAGTGAGGGGGAGGAAAATTTCGGGGAGTTCCCGGTTATGGTGGGAGGTCGGGGGCCAAGCGATGCGCGTTTCTCTCGTACACGTACACGCGTGTGTGCAAGGCATTGGCTCTAACTGAACCCGAGTGAGGCGTTGGGCTCTAACTGAACCCGAGTGATCGACCGATGGCTGTTAACTGAACCCGATCGAGTGATTCCTTCGCTACTGCTGCTAACTGAAACCGATCGATGCTGCCTCTGGGATGAACAGTGAGTGTTGCGCGGGGGGGGGGGGGGGTGGATGAACAGTGAGCGGTGGCGTTGCTTCTGGATGAACAGGACCCCGTGGTGTGGAGGGCTGGATGAACAGTAGACGGTGGAGGGGTGCCCGTGGAGGGGTGGTTGAATAGGACCCCGTGGTGTGGAGGGCTGGATGAATAGTAGAAGGTGGAGGGGTGGTTGAACAGTAGCCGGTGGAGCAGCATGCGGTGGAGGCTGGATGAACAGGAGCCCGTGGAGCTGGAGGAGGTCAACGGTAGCTCGTGGAGGCTGGAGGAGGTCGACGGTGGAGATGAACAGTATCCCGTGGAGTCCTGTTTTGCGGTACGCCACACCCCTCCCGATGAACAGGACCCCCGTTTCGACCATAGTGCTCCAACGCAAGTCCGTTTCGTCCGTTTTGCGGTATGCCACACCCCTCCCGATCAACAGGACCCCCGTTTCGACCGTAGGAGGTACGTTTCGTCCATTTTGCGGTACGCCACACCCCTCCCGATGAACAGGATCCCGTTTCAAACGTGGACGGTCGAACACAAGGCCATTTCCTCCGTTCTGCGGTACGCCAGGCCTCGTTTCCATCGCCTGTTCCGTCCAAGCCCTCCCGATGAACACGACCATGCATTCCGTTCTGACCCAGCCGGTTGGCTCCCACGTGTTCCGTTGCCTCCCGATGAACACGACGCATTCCGTTGCCTCCCTATGAACACGACGCATTCCGTTGCCTCCCCATAAACATGACGATGACGCTATTTCTCCGTTCCGACCCGGCCATGTCAATGAGTCCTCGCCGTACGTATGCGCGAGTAGCCGTTCGAGACCCCGCCTGTATGTACACATATGTGGCCGCATTTTCTTTCTTGCATCCTGGCCGCTGTACGTACATGTACATGCTATGTGCGCGCCTCTACTACGACACGTGCGCGCCTCTACATCCACCAGTATATATGTACGTACACGTTCGCGACCAGAATGACAACGCTACGTACGCTTCGACCAGGTGGGTCCCGACTATCAGGCACTTCCTTGCGTGTGAATATGTAGCTGGTGGGTCCCAGCAGTCAGGGGGGCGAATCATTTTTTTTCCCGGACGCACTTCCTTGCGTGCGAAGGTGTAGCTGGTGGGTCCCAGCAGTCAGGGGGGAAACGTTTTTTCACGAAATATGGTGGCCCGTCCGGTGGGTCCCCGCTGTCACGTGGAGGAATAATTATTTTGTGCGTAATAAGGAGGCACTTCTTGCTGCGGCCGTGGACCCAGCTGTCAGCGCCTCCACGCACAGTACTCTTCCGATGGAAGTCAGTCGTTGACCACATTGACCACGGCGGTGGACGACGGTGAGGCCTAGGAAGGGGACGATACGGAGGCAGGGATGACTCGGCAGTTGTTTCCCACGCGGAGGGGAGTATGACTATACGAGGGTTTAGTGGTTCGTCTGCCGTCACCGGAGAATAACAGCAGGTGTGGGTGAGTAGAGGGATGGCTAGGTCAGCGATGGGAGTACGGTGGGGCGGTGAGGCCTGCGCGGCAGCACAGCCGGCCGCGGGGAGGAGGGAGCAGGCAGTCTCACCGGCGCTTGTTTGAGCGGCTGGAGCAGGAAGAGCACAGATTGAAGAAGCACAACGGCCGTTGGATGGACATCCAACAGTCAGTGCTTATGCGTTAGCCTTTTTTTAGGAAAGCCTCAAATCTATGGAAAACAGCATACAACCCATCTGCCATTATTTCTACTAATTTACAGCCCATTTGCTAATTCTTAAGGTTTTTTTTGGAGCCCATATTCTTTTTGTTAGCATTACAGCCCATATTGTGGCCACGGTTAAAAAAGTATACGAAATTTTGCATATTTCGGTGCGTTCCGAACTGTTTTTAATCCCGAAATTTTGACTCACATTCAAACTGATTTTAAAAATAAATGTATATCAATATAAAATCCAACAAATTCTCCACGCATAAAAATTAATGTAATTTAAAATCTTGAAATGAAAAAAAAGATATTTGAAACTAATTGCCGGTTTGATGTGTTTTAAAAATGTACAGGCCATTTCTCATTACTGATGGGCCATTTTCTCGGCCAACCAAATGAAAGCTCTCCTCGTCTTGAAAGATTTGCAGCCCAATAGGCCTGACAAAGCGACTTGGCAAATCACAAAAAAACTAGGTTGTGGCCGTGGACCCAGCTGTCAGCCTCTCCACGTACAATACTTTTCCGATGGAAGTCGTTCATTGACCACGTTGACCATGCCGCGCGGAGAGCACCACGGCGGTGGACAATGGCGAGGCCTAGGAAGGGGACGACGCGGAGCCGGGGAAGACGCGGTAGTGGAAGCCTGCGCGGAGAGGAGCATGAGGGTTCACTGGTTCGGCTGCGGTGTGAGGCTGCCGTCGCCGCAGGGCCTGGCCAGCGGTGGGAATAATAGGGGGCGGTGAGGCCTCTGCAGCAGCACAGCCGGCCATGGGAGGCAGGAGCATGCGGCATGACCGGAGCTGCTTTGGGCGGCTGGAGCAAGAAGAAAAGAGGTTGAAGAAGCACTATGGCCGTTGCATGGACATCGTACGGTCACTGGAGCTAGAATCGTTCATATTGACTAAGTTGACAAAGCCCTTCGTCCCCGTCAACTTAGTAGGCCCACAAGTCAGCCTCCCACCAAGGTGGGTCCCAGCTAGCCGAGGGAGTATTCATTTTTTTGTGCGTAATAAGGAGGCACTTCTGGTGGGTCCGAGCTGACAGCGGGGGGAACGTTTTTTTCACGAAATACAGTGGCCCGTCCGGTGGGTCCCAGCAGTCAGGGGGAAATGATTTTTTCGCAAAATACTGGTGGCCCGTCCGATGGGTCCCCGCAGTCAGGTGGAGGAATAATTATTTTCCGCGTAATAAGGAAGCACTTCCTTGCGGCTGTCGTGGACCCAGCTGTCAGCCTCTCCATGTACAGTACTCTTCTGATGGAAGTCGGTCATTGACCACATTGACCACACCGCGCCAAGAGCACCACGGCAGTGGACGATAGTGAGGCCTAGGAAGGGGACGACGTAGAGCCGGGCAAGACGCGGCAGTGGATGCCGACACGGAGAGGAGTACGAGCGTTCACTGGTTCGGCTGTGGTGTGAAGCTGCCATCGCCGCAGAATAACAGGGGTGTGGGTGAGTGGAGGGATGGCCTGGCCAGCGGTAGGAGTAGTATGGGGGCGGTGAGGCCTCCACGGCAGCACAGCCGGCCACGGGAGGCAGGAGCAGGCGGCACGACCAGCGCTACTTTGGGTGGCTGGACCAAGAAGACCAGATGTTGAAGAAGCACTACGACCGTTGGATGGACATCGTACGGTCACTGAAGCTAGAATCATTTATATTGACTAAGTTGACAAAGCCCTTGGTATGCTCCAACTTAGTAGGCCCACAGGTCAGCCTCCGAAATGGTGCACCCCAGATGTCTGGGGGAGGAATCATTTTTTGGGCGGCCGAAGCTAAGAATATCCGAGATTGAAGAAGAAGCACGACATCCGTTGGATAGACATCCAACGGCCACTGCTATTAGAACCGTGTGTTGACTATAATAAGTTGACGAAGCCTTGCATACGCGTCAACTTATTTTTTTTAGGGGACGCGTCACTTAGTAGGCCCACAAGTGTGTGGCAGAGAACTTATAGCCCATTTGCGTTTTGTAAGAATGTACATCCTATTTTTGAATTCTAATGGAATTTACAACAGCCCATTTACAGTTTGTTAAAACTACAGCCCATTTTCTAGCTAGGACAAAGATTAATAATTTCAACCAACCGTTGAAGACAGAATTCTATAAAATTTCCCACATTTTGATGGATCCGAAATATTTTTATCCCAAAATTTCTAGTCAGATTAAATATAAATTTGTATTATGTAAAAATCCAACGAAACATTGCACGCGCAACAATGAAAATTTAAGATTTTCAAAATCCATAAATAATATTTTATAAACTAGTTTCGTGTTTGGTGCATTTTTTATAGTTACTGCCCAATTTTTATAATTACATCTCATTTATTATTTTTTAAAGCCCATTTTCCTGTTAAGCCTAATGCATCCCTCCTAGGAAAGATTTGCAGCCCACCGAGGCGAAGAATAACAAGTTGACCTTGCCTGGGTATTCCTCAAAAAGACGTATAGCTGGGCTAGCCATTTTCATCTTGAAAAAATTAGTATCTGGGCTGGATATCTGGCCTGGGCTAGACGGGCCACAGCCCGCCCAGTTAATACCCTGCTCTCCTCTGAACATCAACGAAATCATCGCCAAGAAAAACTCTGCAGTGCTCATGCCTCAAAAACACAAATACTACTCGAGCTGCTTGGTCCCACCTGTCGGCCGCACCTTGTGCAATTCTCTCGTTTATATTGACTACATAGGTTGACAATGGTGTGGGACGGTGATGTCAGGAAAGCAGGAGAATGGAAAAAAATATAGTTGTACATAATAAGGAGGCACTTGCGTACGTACGGCTATGGCCCTAGTGGGTCCCTAGTGTCATCCAGTCAAAATAAAGCCACCTCCTGAATCCTCATGTTCGTTGACGATGTTAACAATGCTCGGCGCCACGGCGAGCGCAACAACTCAAAGGACAACGGAGAGGGCCTCGCGGGCCCTACGGATGGTCTGATACAGCGCCCGCTGCTCATTCAGGAAGCCAGAATCATCGGACACCTATGAGCACCTTCGAGAAACTGAGACGGCATGAAACGGTAACGCCGCGCTTGGGAGCTCTGGTTTATTTCAAACATGTATTAACATACAAGTGTAATTTACTCGTCATCGAAAACAACGCATAAAATATAGGCGTAATGAAACCGAGGGCCCGAGGTCTGTAAGTAAAACCGGCGGGTTACACATGTAATTTGAGAGACCAGTGTATATTTTCCGAGCACTGCTATATGGACGACATTACTAGACGATACATGCACGACGTCCGTATCATGCCATCCATGGGCAAGGCTGAAACAGCAGCTAACGGCTGGATTAGCAATCGTCCGAGTGTCGTTCAACGTTTTTATCGTGTGTGAAGTACTTCTGATATTTTACTAGTCGAAATCGACCAACCAAGTGCCTTCGCCCGAGACCATCTGCTTTAATTTACAAGCGTCAGTTTTACAAGCGGTTTTGATTTGAAAAGGACGATCCAATCACGGCCTAATATCATGAGTTGGTCGGAAGATCATATGATTTCACGTCTAACCTACCCGACTTGTCGTATAGGCTATGAATGAAACATCAGACGATGAACTTCTTAAGCACGGAAACAATAGAAGAGGATGATCTTCTTAACAAGCAAATCACTGGCATTAAATCGACATGCAAAACAATACGAAGCATTATTCTAAGGAGGCACGGTGAATAGCTCGTGATGCCGCATGCCACAACATTCCAAGCTCAAATTTGCAATCAAACACAAGGCCTGGCATTACATAGACAATATTCAGAACAAACTCTTAACAAAGGAATATCTCAGCAGAGTAACTATTTACTTCTAAACTGAACACAGGAATAGGAAAAAACACTCGACGCTGCTCATAGCAAGGGCGTCCCACTCAAAAATATCAAATGAATGTCTTCTGGCTAACATCAATGAGCAAATTTTGACAAGGTTTTCCAATTCCAATATATTAAACTAACGTCTTCTTGCTAACATCAATGATTAAACTCTGACAAGCTTTTCCTATTCAAAATATGTAATGCCTATGATCGTCCTGTCGTAGCTTCTTGTACTTGTTTGGGCACTTTTTGCCCAGGGCACTCCACGTGTTGTTAAATTGTCAATGGTCTCTGCAGACTAGTCATGTCACCGTTGTCTAATAATACTCTGTAAAGCTTCTCGGTCATTCCTTCTGTAATGTAGCGCAAACAGTGACTGCTTCTTTCTGCAAAGTGGAACGACCAACTGGACCCAGTAATGCAGCAGTTTGCCTTGGACACATTGGCTCCTTTTGTGCAGTTCAACTAAAATCGAAGTCGGAATAAAACCGAGCTTTAATTTTGATATCCCTGTGAGCAACAATAGGTATAAGGGAAACAATTACTAAGAAATAATGGTTGATGACTTGTACTCCTAGAAGAAAAGCATCTACTGATCTACTTTATCTTAATGGGAAACAAAGCAGGAGAGTAGCAATTATCCATCAGTGTGATTCATTCATATTGACTGAGACATTATCTTAACAATCCCTTGTTTCAACATGTATAAAGAAGGACAAAGCAGAAAAGTACCATTCCTAAAACAATGCAACTGATTCATTTTAACAGAGACATTATCTTAACAATATCTTGGTTAAACATGTAGAAAGAACTACCAAGCAGGATAGTACCATTCCTAACAAGTGTTGTAGTTTTGAACTAAGATTCAGTAGTTAATTAATTCCGAGAGTGGCCTTGCTTAATTTTACCAGCGGCATTAGATTAACGAAAAGCATAAACAGTTCTAGGGGAGAGTGGGCACAACAACAGTATGTGCTTCCATCTACTTATAAAGGGGGTGATGCAGAGTTTGTTGTAACAAAGCAACAAGCATCATGTCTGGGTTAGTCCCATTTTTGTTCACTACTTAATGGGAAAAGACAGCAATACAATAGCTTCAATTCAACATTTATTTAAAACAGTACCAATACAAGTAGCACAACATCTCAAAGCACACTGCACAATCATGTGGATGAAGGCCTGTACTGACCTTTCATGAGACGGACAAGATAAAATACGAATCTGCCAACACGAATAGAAAATCCAATCTCGTTTTGTGCAGTTGCACTGAAATCAAGCAAAGTGTTTCGCGTAGCGAAGCAAAATATCTCAATAGCAACAAGTTGAATCGATACGAAGACTGGAAACAAATCTCGATCTCCTTTTGTGCAGTTCCACCAAAATTAAGCAAAGTCAACGATGTGACATTCAAGTTGAACTGCACAAAACACTCTTAAAACATAATTGTTTCAAGTAGCGAAGCAAAATGTCGCAATAACAACAAGTTGAATCGACACCCCTGTTTTAACAGAGGCAAAAAAGGAAACAATTACTTGCCGATAAAGGAGGATGAAACAAACGATGACAAAAAGAAGCATCTAACTTATCTTGGATGGAAAACAAAGTAGGACAATAGAATTTCTAAAACGGTTGCATTGATTCATATTAACAGAGACATTTTCTTGAAACAACATTCGTTAAAAATGTAATTTACTTTTAACAGTGGCATTGCTTCAATTTTCTGGCGGCATTCTTAGATTAACAATAGCAAAATAGTTGTATGGGACATGCCAGCACCATGTGCGTCCACACGTATAAATGGGTGATGCAGAGTATGTAGCCAAGCAGCATATATGCACTGGTGCCATATTTATTCTCTTTGAACCTTCTTCCTATCTGAGGGTAGCAAATCTAGTCCTACACAAACTACCCGACCCCCCCAGTTTCTTTCCCTTTTCAACAAAGAGAGATGTGTGTACTGGGTTACCCCCTTTTTCCCTTTTCGACCTCCAAAGCGGCTGGATAGGCAATCTATACTACTTTCCGCCCCTCCTTTCCTCATTGAACCACGTCCTAGATTCTTGCTCCAGCCCACCGCACCATTCTTTCCTCTTTGAACCAAGACCTAGATTCGACTACAAATCAAAAAAGATCCACATGCAGCTAGAGCAATGACGGTTTCAAAGAAACTTATACCTTAGGGTCGTCGGGATGTGGCAAGGCGTGCGGCGGGAGGTCGGATCTGCCCACACTACGTATGGCAGCGAGAAGAAAGGGTCGGTGTCCCTCCCGCACAGGCGCTGGGTGAAAGAGAACAGCGCAGCCAGTAGTGGATTGCCTCCCTCGCCGGAGGCGATAGAGTGAACGCTGCACCTCCTCCCCTTCCCGGTGCGATGGGATACGGACGCCTCCTTCACCAGCTGTGAGGGGGGAGAGAGAGAGACAAGAGGCCAACGCAGTCTTGTTTAGATCTGGTAAAGAGAGCGTGAGAGACTGTGAATATAGCAAAGCCTAGCAAATGAACACTGAGCCTCCAGCGTGTAACATATATGTAGTGCGGCGAGCGTGTGGAGAGTGCAAACCCTAAGTTGATGTCCACTCTGTTTGTGGTCTATTTTTTTCCTAGTTATTTTTTGTTTCTTGTTGCTACATATGTACTTGTGGGAGCTTAGATGTGATATCCTTAAATAACATCTAGATGTGAATTAGACAAACTGATTTTCTAATGTACCAAGAAAGAAAACTCGATCAAAAACACGCCCCCGCTTCCAGGTTGGGAGAGTCATCGCGCACACACACATAGACATAGACATGCATATCCGTGTTTACGTAAAATTCCATTTCCATCTCCATCTCCAATCATATTTGTCCAACTGGCACATTATTTACGTTGTTAATTATATACGCAACAATATTAACGTACAACATCTCTTGTTTGCGCATATCCGGACCGCTGCCACGGCCGGTCCTGACCAACCCGAACCCTCTTCATCACCCACGCGTGCTTCCCGCCCGAAACGGTCAGTGCCGCATTCATGCCCGGCCAGAGCGGACGCGACCTCTCACTGGCCCCGGCATTGAAGCGGCGTGCCGGCCGAGAGAGCGTCGCCCGCGCCGCTTCCGGGTGCATGCGGCTGCTCTCTGTTCAAAGGTCGCAATAGCTGGCTACAACATGCATGTAAAAAGTTCTTGGGAGTCCGTGCTACAGCTAGCTGTCCTCCCCCAACTCGTAAATCTCTTCCAGTAGTGCTAGTACTCCATGGCGTGATCCATCGACAAGCAGGCGGGAAAGTTATCGTATACTCGGTTTGCGGTGAGTGGCAAGCCGAGCGACCGTGTGGGGTCGAGCCGTGGAGGAGGGTGAGACACGAACATGACAGACGTGATTTAAACGTTGGTTTTGCTCGATGGTGTGATCCAACGAAATGAAACGTTGGTTTCTCTCCATTTCCATTTTTTCTCCAGAAAAACGGAAACTTTCCACTCCATTTTCATTCCTATTCCAAGGTTGCCCCATTACAACATTCCATCAAATACAAAGGAAAACTAACAGGCATGCTGATGCATCTCAATGATTCACAGATCATAGCCAATATTTACTTCACAACTAAAGAAAAAAGTTGTGAGAGCGTGTATGAAAGAAAAACTACTTATGGGGTTACTACGACTTAAACCCTAAACCCTAAACATGATTTAATTTCCTGGCCAGGTAGAACCTGTCGAAGGAAAGATGGCTGGCACCCTCGGATCATACGATGCTTTTGTGCAGTTCCACTAAAATTGACCTGAGCATCCCTGATGGCAAAGATATTGAAGAAGTGTGATTAGAATAATAGTACTGGCACTAGTTCATGAGACATAAACTCATCACAAGTAGAAGCCGGTAGAAGTAGAGAAAGATCGACATGGAGATGGAGCTACGGCAATGGAGCAAGCCAACTCCAAAAGGAAGATGGACTACCTGGGACACCGGGCTGTAGCTAGAAGGGCGGTTGGGACGCGGCATCGGCCCATACCGCGGTGACCCCCGATTGGGACGCACCGACTGTGGGGTTTCTCCCTTGCCGATGTCGACCGCGTCTATGCAGAACATTGTTCCCTTCCCCCAGCTGCGGGATCAGGCCCGTCGTTCTCTGCTTGTGAAGAGAGCAACCTAAGCAAGCAGGCTTGTAGCTTAGGCTCCTACTAGTGTATATATAGTGGTTTTTGTTTTCTCTCCATATCAACCATTTTATATTGCGTACGTGTCATTCAAGAGTGAAATGATGGTTGCTTCTTCCGACTAACTTACTTTGTGATTTGACTGCTCCTTAGTGGCCCCTGCACGTACTCCCCCTACGTGTATGCAACAGTCACACGTACACATGGACGCAAAAACACGCGCGACGCCCTAATGCATGCATGCCCGAGCACACGACGGAACACACACGGTCATGCTCAAGTGCTCAACCTACACGTGCATGCACACACATACTCAGTCAGGGTGAGCTAGTGACCGTATAAACACCGGAAAATATATATATTGAGCGCAATGGGCGTATTATGAAGTCCACTGACCGTATTTTTACAAATACATAGTGACAGATAGTGTATTTATCTTGTTTGAAAATAAGCCATATTAACCGGAGAGGAGGCAGTATGGACTAGCATTACTTTGTTTTGTCCCGTCAACTTGCCGAATGAGGAGAAGGTTGAAGGACGGGAGAAGCTTGCGCGCGGTGGCTCACAGGACAAGGAGAAACTTTTGACTAATGCAAGCTCTCCTCGCTCAGGCGGTGGACGTGCAACAGTTAATTCGGTGTCAGATTGCCAGAAGCATACACTGTACTACTACTAGTGCTATTATTGTTCGACTTCTTGAATAGGCGAATAGCCAAGTGCAAAGTTTACTAGTACTACTACTATAGTCTATAAAGGTACGTACTACACTAGTACGAACCGGATGGAGGAGTGTCTGCACTCTTATTATAATTTTAAAATGTGATAAAGCAATCTTCAACACATTTGGTTCTCTTCGAGGGTACTCGCATGTGATAATGGAAGTTGATTGCATGGAACACTCGCCACAATTCTCGCTTAATTCTGGCTCATATCCTGTTACAAATAGTAGCGCTTGGTAATATTTCCTCTTTTTTTGTTATTCAGCATGTAAATAGGTCAGAAAACCTTGCGGCGCATCTTCGTGCGAACCGTGCTTGCCGCACTCTGAATGTGGCCAAGAGCTAGCTTGATGAAACACCTCGCTTCCTACTTCTTTTTTTGCGGGGTACCTCGCTTCCTAGTGACCAGTGTCTTGGCTGATCGTCCTAAGAATGTTTATATATGAATAAAGCTCTCTCATTTACCCGCAAAAAGATTAAGCCATATGAGCGCTGCTATGCAGACCACTCATGGTGAACGATTCTTGCACGACAGTGATAATCAAGCCGTCCATGCCTATGAGCAAACTACGACATGCCAATGGATTCACCATCGTCCAACTTTCGTCCGAACAAGTATCGTCTGTGTAGTAGTTTTGAAGCCATATTAACCGAAAAGGGGGAGTATGGACTAGCACTACTTTTTGGTGTGTCCCGTCAACTCGCAGAACGAGGAGAAGCTTGCAGGACAAGGTGAAGCTCGCTTACGCCTTTTGACTAATGCAACCTACCCTTGGTGGACATGCATCAGTCCATTCGGTGTCAGATTGTGAGAGGCATACACTGTAGTACCCAACATGCGGAGTACCATCATTGTTCGACCTCACGAAGAGGCGAAGAGCCAAGCGCAGTAGTACGAGTAGTACTACTACTAGAACCGCATGGTGGAGCGTCTGTACTCTTATTTTTTTATCTCTGATAAAGTACATGTTTATTCCGGAGAAGGGCGGAAAACGGCAGCCCAACATGTAATGAATGATATCGATCAACCAACCATGCTCGAATATATCTTGGCCTCCATGCGAGCCCGTCTCTGTGTTCTTGCTCCTCGGGCTTGTTTGGTTCATGGCTAACTTTGCCACAACTAATCTTAGGCAAACTGTGGCTGCCATAAAAAGTGTGGCTAACAAAATGGCCACCACAAGTGTGGCAAGATTTGGCAAAAAATTGAGCCTATGACTTGTGGGCCATATAACTAGAAAAGTGTGGCAAGCCACAAGTGTGGCAATAAACCAAACATATGCCTAAGGTGTTGTGGCATGACTATGGTTAGACGTGGCAACCTTAGGCTGAGAACCAAACAGCCCCCTCGTCTCTCTCAAGGAATGGCGGGTTAGCTCTTTGCCGTCAATTGAGATCGGTTTGCTCACACTCCTGTCCCACATGTTAGTGATATGCCAAGAGGACGTGCGTTTACCGACTGGCCATACGCGTACTTGGTTTTGCACCTTCATACTACTCCTCCCTCCGTCACAGTTTACAGGGCACACTTCATTATGATGCATTTCTCTTAATGCATTTCCACCACCAGAGACACTTTAGATGCGTTTGGTTTAATGCTCAATTAATTAGGGTGTGGTAACCGCAATCAAGTCCACAATTTTCTCTCCATGTACTGTACTACTACGGAGTGGAGTAAGTGCATGCATGTGTGTACCCGTGGTGGAAGCACTGCATGCATGTGTGTACGCATTATTCCCTCTAGTAATAAACATCGTGCTATAACTACCAATGCTATTTTTTAGGCCGGTCACTAGTCACCTTGGTCCCACAGATTTTTTTTCTTTTTTCTGAAGCGTGTTGTATAAACAGTGACAGATGGAGTAGTATGAGCGGATTCAAAGAAGAGTGTATTGATGGTTGCTTCTTCAGAGCAACTTATAGTGGGAAAGGTGGGGCTTATGATTTGACTGCTCATTACTCAGTATTAATGACGCGCCACGACCGGGTTGAGTTTCCCATGCGGTTGTGCACTACCCCCTCGGTTCTTAAATATACTCCGAAGTATTTGTCTTTCTAGAGATTTCAATGAGTGAGTACTCAAATATTTGTCTTTCTAGATATTCTATTCGTACCTCTAGAAAGACGAATAGAATATTTAGGAATAGAGGGAGTACACATACGAAGCAAAATGAGTGAATCTACACTCTAAAATATGCCCGTTTGAAATTTGTAAAAAGACAAATATTTACGAACGAAGGAGTATAAATTTGTGCATGGCACATGGACCCGGATGATGAAGAGGCTTCTAGCAATGCTATCAAGCTTCCATCATTTGTTTACGTAATTGACGTACTATACAAATAATTTTCCAGCGACATGAAATTGTACAATTGTGTGAACTTTCAGCTTTTGTTTCGCGTGTCTTGCCATCGATGCTCTTTCGGAAACAATAAAAAACTAACTTCCTTGCTAATGCATGTCAATTATTAGCAGATCAGAGCTAATAATTACATCACAACTGAAGATAGAGTTGTGAGAAGGTGTTAAGTTAAAATTGATCCATGCTTTCATTGGCAGCAACGTCCCCCAGCTCTGTCTAAATCAACAAGGCATGTTGGGAAAAAAGTAGCTGTCTGGAGCATGCAACATTCCGATCATTTTGTGCAGTTCCACTAAAATAGAGCTGAGCATCCCTTTTCCAAATTATGATAATAGAGGACTGCTGATGAAACAATAAACACAGAAATAGAAGCCGGTCACCTTTGCAGTCTCTCTTAAGACTAACTAGTTGGAGAAGATTAGGCTCGGAGTTGGATGAGGAGGATAGAGCAAAACCAATCTCCCTTTGTGCAGTCGCACTAAAATGTAGAGACGTTGCCCGTGTGACATTTTAGTACAACCGCACAAAACACTCTTAAGAAAAAAGTGATTTGTGCAGTTCACCAAAAGGTCGCAATAGCAACGAGGTGAAATGGATAGCCCTGTTTGCAAAAAAGAGGTAGAATGGAAACAATTACTGGACAATAACAGTTGATGACACATGGACGATAAAAAATAAGCATATTCCTTGTCCTAAGGGAAGATAACAACACAGTTGTGTTTGTCTAAAACGGTGTGAGGACGAGAATGCAATATGGAAAGTACGCCGGACAAGCTACGTTTTGGGCAAAGAACTATGGAAGATCCACATGCAGCGACGTGGGGAGACGGGCAGTGGAGCAAGGCCGAAGTACCTGGAGGTCATCGGGATGTAACTAGGTGAGCGGCAGCGGGCGGATTCTGCGAGCAGGTGGCGTAGGCCCTGCCGCACAGGAGCTTGGTCAGAGAAAACAGCGTGTACCGCATATCGGGACATGCTGCCTCGGCACCGTCGAACGGAGAAACGATGCACTTCCTCCCTTTCCCCCAGCGGATGGGATGCGGCCGGATCAGTGACCAACGGTGAGAGAGAGATGCCACCACACTCCCTTTCCCCCGGTGGACGGGATGCGGCCGGATCAGTGACCAACGGTGAGAGAGAGAGAGGCCACCGCAGCCTGCTGTGAGATACTCTGAAGAGCGACAAACAAGGCAGGCAGGCTCCATTGTATATAGTGAGCGGACTACCTTTTTCTCCATAAAAATCATTTTATATTCTGTGTACGTGCCATTGAGCAATATAACTTTATTTAAAAATAACGCGGCAGCACGTCAAGTCGAACTTTGTTCCGTGCACGTGTGGTACACGACCTCCCTAGGTAAACAACCGCTACAGGCATTCAAATTAGCATGTGGGCTGCCATTTCGTAAAGAAATGAGCTCCACCGTGTACCCACGCGGGTGAGGCTGGGCACGAAGCGTGAGTACGTGCATGGTGCACCTATTCTCTTCTTGTATACGTACACCACCTACGTGGGGTTGTGTGAGAGAGATACAAACCTAGAGAGATATAGTGTGTGGGTTCTTGAGAGTTTTTTGGGGGGGGGGGGTCAATCATAAAATGTAACATATGCAATGTGTGTGAAATGGAGTCCTGGATATAACATATACTCCACGAGAAGAGAGTGGGCGATCCATGAGAAGAGAGTGGAGGTATCATTGGCTTGAGGTGTCCATATAATCGAAGAGAGGGATGATGTGTGTGTGTGCGCGCGCGCGATCGATAAAGAGTGCCATCGAATTTGTGTGTGCCCACGTCAAAGATATAGAGTGGTTGGCCTACTAGAACGTGAGATGGGACATGTGCAGTTTATCTCTGTGGCATGGATACCTACCTGCAGCGCTCGACTATCGGTGTGTGGTGGGGGAAGAGGGAGGCCAAATTAACTATAGAGGTACAATGGCTGGTATATGTGTGGAGGAGGAGAGAGGCCTACCTCATGTATTAAGGAGATTGATCTACCTCATGTATTAAGGGAGATCGATCGGCATCCATGCATATGTGCAGGAGAGGAATAAGGTTGGGAGAGAGACATAGCTAGAGTGTTGGAGAGGGTGGTAGTCGATTTGCTTCTAACAAATGGTGGGATAGGCTTGCTAGACAAATGAAGGGCACGCCCGCAATATCAATAAGAGAGGAGATGGCTGCTTGTTGTCTGTGCACGTGCGTGTGAGAGACGGGTCAGGAGGCATGCACGAATGATGAAGGGGGGGCGATGTGGCTGTGGTAAGCAGACGTAACTACATAGGAAGATCAATCGCCCTTTGTTTAAGAAAGGAGAGACATAACTTGTGAGGTACGTCGACCGATGGGGGGGTAGTTAAAGTCGATCTAGGTATATGTTGGGAGATCGATCGGTATACATGCATGTGTTGTTAGAAGCAAATGAGGCACGAGGAGAAGGATAGAGAGAGAGGGATGCATGTAGGAGGTGGTACGACAGGCATACTATATCGAGGGGGGAGGAGTGTGTGAGTACGAGAACGATGAAAAGAGTGGTGGGAGTGAGGCATGGACGGTGACAAGAGAAGAGGGGAAGCTTGTGTTTGTGGTAGGCACACCTAGCTAGAGAGGCATATCTATCGATGTGTGCCGTAAAGAAGGAGCTGGGGGGCCTACACACACCATGGGTGAAAGACCTAAAGTGAAAAGACGAATTTGCGCGATGGAGCTAGAGAATGCTGAGGGAGGGTGAGAGGGATGCGGGCATGTGCATGCACAAGAGAAAGTTAGCGCTAGCTACAAAGATAAGAGGGTTGTGTGGGTGTAAAAGATGAATAGAGATCATATATACTTCATTATAAAAAGCGAATTCGGATATTTGAAGAATTTATCATAGTGTTTCAAACCGACGCATGTGTGAATATATATAACGGTGATACACATGGTGTGGTTATGAACATGTTATACTACATTTAATATATTTTATCTCTACTCTTATAAAAAAACGGAGTTGTTGATGATGGTGTGCCTACCATCCTGCATTATAGGTCGTCCGATTTATATCTGGCGGATAGCAAGGAAACTATGATGGTTGAAGTTGGCAACAATCATGATTGTAGATTCTTATTGAAATAGAGAAATGAATTCAAATTTAGTTCGAATTGCAGCGGTAGTATAGACATTTGGAATGCACTAAAATGTTGGTATGAGTAGGTTACATGCATTATACAGCAAGCGAAAAAATTTAATCGGACATAACATGGATTCATACTCCCTCCTTCCATCTATATAGGGCGTAATGAGATTTTTAAGACTGCCTTTGACTATTGACAAGATTAATAGTACATGACATGCACAATGTGAAAATTATATCATTGAAAGAACCTTTCAAAGACGAATTTAACTGTGTGCTTTGTGTAAGTTGCATGTCATACATCATTGCTCTAATATTTGGTCAAAGTTAGCATCAAAATACGCATTAGGCCCTATATAGATGGAAGGAGGGAGTAGCTTGGAATAGTATTTGTATAGTAAAACGGGGCAAGACTCTCTCTTTGTGTGGTGTGAATAGTTTTATTTTTTTCGTTCTCTTTTTGGTTGAGGGAAGTGCGAATTGATTTGGTACGTACAAGTACAATGTTACTACACGTTAGGATTGTCCCTAAAATTCAACC
The DNA here is from genome assembly GCA_034509565.1 of Triticum monococcum. Classification (NCBI taxonomy): domain Eukaryota; kingdom Viridiplantae; phylum Streptophyta; class Magnoliopsida; order Poales; family Poaceae; genus Triticum; species Triticum monococcum. The sequence continues at coordinate 194,784,648 of CM067842.1, read as the reverse complement.
CACGTCTTGTTATATCCCGAAAATTCAGATATCGTGCTCCGAAAACTGGCGCCTTCACAACCCATGCCTTGCTATCCCAAAATTACAACGCGCGCGAAAACTCCCTCCAGCTGCCAAATCCCGACATGCGAAATCCCCCTTCTAACCCTGAGCCGAAAGGGCCGCTAGTTCAAATCGGTGGGGGGTACTTTTGTAACACACCCTACATTTTGGACAAGTGCGTCCCTATGTCATGCTTCACCCCCTCCCATCGCCCCCTTTTCGACATTTGAAATCCCAGGCTGCCATAACCTCTCCGCTCCAGCCGCGAAACCCCACCCTCCTCCGTCCTCCACGTCACCGCTGCCCAGCCGGAGCCTCTTCCCCGACGACGTCCTCCACCACAATTGCTTGACGTCCCTCGTCCACCTCCCCGGATGAGGATCCGTCGTCCATCTCGTCGTCCCGCCGGTTTAGCCGCCCCGTCCTCCACCTCCAAGGAGCTGCTCTGACGATCGCCTCATCTATCGCGGCTGCTCCATCCCCACAGCGCCGCCTTAACCTGCTCCACCGGCACCGCAACATCCTCACCGACTCCTCGGACGAAGCCGAGTCCTACTCAGCGCCACCAAAGAGGTTGTACACTCATCGCATCGCACCTTCTCCTTAACTTGACCTCCCGGCGCCAACGGTGCTCCATCCCGCACCCCAATGGAGCAGCTACCTTGAAGTTGGCGCCACGGGCGACATCTCCACGGCGGCTCTCCCCCAGTGGGAGGCCCCTTCGGCGGCGGCGGCCATACCAGCCGGATCTGTCGTTGCTGCTGCTCCGGCTCTCACTCACTCGCGCTGCTGCTGCTGCTGCTCTGGCTCTCGCTCAATCGCTCGCTCGCCCAGCTGCTGCTCTGCTCCGATTAAGCCACACTTCAGTCGACTGAATCAACTTTTTGGTCAGTCCATTTTCAGGGGTTGGGGGGCTCGCCGGAGTTAAGGAAGAACCACCCGCAGCGGGGACGGGGGCTCGCGGGAGAGGTACCCCACTATCTATCTTAGGGTTTAGGGTGGGGGCGGGGGGCCTAGAGGGCACGTCGGGGCGGTAGTGGTGAGTTGTTTCAGGGCGGCGAAGCGGCGCTAGGGACGGCGGTTCGGCCGGTGGTGGCTGGCGGCTCAGGGGGTGCAGGTTGAAGATGAACTGTAGGCCCTCCCTAAACTACATGTCAAGTGCCTCTCTGCTACCATTGCGTTCAGTTTTGATAGTAGAATTCAGGTTCCACAGTAAATTTTAGTTTTGACAGTTAAGTTCAGAGTCAACAGTTTTTACCTCATCTGTTATAGTCAGGTGGTTTTTGGTGATGTTAATTTTACATCCATTTTACATCATCTATTGGAGATGCTATTAGAATCCCACTTGAGATTGATGATGTCTGTCTTGTGCTGCTTCAGCCTTGACGTCTTACGGTTCACCGGAGCTGCTCCAACGACAGAACAATCCATCATAACAGAGCAGTGCCCTGGACGCCATATACAGATTCCTCAGATCTTCCTCCACACCTCCAACAGCCACCTCTGCCTCAAATGTTCAGTGACCAACCCAATGATGCCGAGGTCGACACGGCTACAACAAAGAGGTTGTACACTTGTTGCATCACTTATTACTATACATTCACGTTGATCCATTAGGGCTATTTTGGTTCAACGGAAAAACGTCGATCCACTGGTTGTTACCATCACTCTAAATTTCTGCATGCTCTCCTTACATAATCTCACCATATTTTTTTCGTATGCATGTCAGATATTGTACATAGTCATGCTGAACATGTAGAGAAAAAGAGAAGAGTTTTGCGCAGCAATACAATGTCATGCAGACATCGCTCCATGGTGGGTTCAGTGGCAAACCCTCCCCACCCCTCTCCAGATTGTAATCCAGAGGAAGATATTTGTTTTGAGGCAGATTCAGACGCCGCTGACCACTCCTATTTACCCCCCCCCCAAGGTGTTTGCTCTACCTTGGCATGATGATGTTAGTCATATCATGCATATCTTGCCTTGCAGTGCCTACTTTTGACATCATATATGTCATCTGCTTAGTTTAGACATGTTCTGTAATGCCACCTGTTTAGTTTCTATATCATATATGAGAATTATGCAGTCTCATGTCTTTTAGCCAGCCATAATATATGTGAAATGTGCAATGCCATCCTGTTTAACCAGGCATCATATATTTGAATGATATCTTGCCCATCCTTTTCTTCATTACATTTCCATTTGTCGACAATGTTTGTACATTAAACTGCTCTTCCTGTGAATCAGCCATTTTGGTGGGAGATGGAAAAATCTGGAGTGAAAACAAGGCCTTCAGAGCAGACAGTGCTACCTGTCGAAGCAGATCTCTTGTTGGGTCCCGATAGCTCCTCAGAGATGGATTCAGAGACAGATGACCAGTCGTATTCCCCCACTGAGGTGTATGCTCTAAATTGGCACGGTTATACTGCTCATATCATGCATACGGTGTCTTGCATTGCATAGTTTAGACATCATATACACAATATTCAACACCATGTTCTTAGTTCAGACATCATATCGAATGCCCTCTGTTTAGCATATGAATCATATATGTGAATTAAATGATGTGATCTTGATTACTTAGATAACATGTAGGTGAATTATGTCATGCGATCATGTTTAGTTATTCATCATATCTTTGAATTATGTTATGCTATGCTATCCAGTTTAGATAGACATCATATATGTGAAATTATGTCGTGCTATCCATTTTAGTTAAACAATATACATGTCAACTATTTCATGCCCTCTTTTTTCCAAACTATCTATTGCATCTGTCTCTCATACAATGTCTGTACATTCAACTATGTTTCCTGTCTATCAGCCATTTGAATTGGAGCGGGTGATGCCAGTATCTAGCGGGCTAAAAACACGGTCTTCAAATAAAACAGTGCTACCTCTTGGTGGAGATAGCACCCCGGTTGTACATGCACAAGAACCAGCCCTACCACACATAACCCAAACTCTCGCAGATTGTACCTCTACGGCGATGGACAGAGAACCAGCTTCACCCAATCTAACCCCAACCGATAGTAACCCAGTTCCTGTTGACACAGCACCATCTCCACCATAGAGCTCCCAAACAAGAGCAGTTAGTAAGGCAGCTCCAATGCCCAAAGGGCCAGTACTATCACGGCGAACCCCAACTCCACCGGTTAGTACGCCTATTCCTGTGGAGGAAGCACAACCAGCTAGTCGTAGTTTAGCATCTATCGCATTTGATGTTGTTAAATCGTATGTGCGTATCTTCCCATCTTGGAAATATTACACTAAAGATGAAGGAAAATGCCAGTTGCAGGTGTTTGTCCAGGAGTTATGTGTAAGTAATGTTATTCATGGGAATTACTTTGCTTCGTCCCATACATCCTACCTTGATGATGGTTATAATACAGCAAATTTTCCCATTTTTTCTCTATAGAGAAGGACCGATTTGGAAACTCAGGATGAGGTAACTTGTGCTAATATCTCTGCTATCTTCAAGAATGCTTGGTGGCAGTATCGGAATTACCTGAAGAAAACATACTTCACTGGCAAACAAACTCATCAAATTCTCTTACGTTCTCCTCAGACACATTTACTGGAGGATGAATGGGAACGCCTTGTGTTGTACTGGTCCTGAACCAAGAATGTGGTAAGGTCTATGAGCTCATTTTCTATTCTTAAGTATTATATTCTTGCGTCTTCCTGTACTCTGTTCATGTAGAACAAGTGCCTAAACCTGAAGAACAACTGTTCTAATTTAAGGTTCCATTGCTATCATAGTTCAAAAAAGCGCTAGGCATTAATTGTGCGTTTTGCCACCGCCTTGCACTTTACTCACCAAAGCGCATGCTTATGCGCAGTTATGCATAGATTATGCGTAGTTATGCGCAATGCGTTTTGCCAACGCCTAGAGCCTAGGCGCGCTTTAGCGCTCACTTAGGCGCGCCTTTTCTTAACTATGATTGCTTTGCTCTTGTATCACTGTATTTACTCATACAAACTTATTTTTAAATTGAAGGATCCAATCGAAACTCCAATGGCACAACAGGTATGTTCACGCATGTTTCTTTAAGAGGTTTGCTCTTATCAATAGCTCTATTGATTTCAATTTCAATTGTGTATACACTTGACATTCATATCATGCACATTACTAGCATCACAACAGAGCCAATAGTGTTGTTGTACATGTAGACCCGTGGTACCCATCTGAAATCTTGTTGTGCCGTGTTGTTTCCCATGCTTTGTATTCTTTCACTTCTGCTTTGTCTTGAACTGATATGATTTGAACCGTGTCTCTATTTTGATTTTGTAAGGAAATGCAGTGACCATAGGGCATAGATATATGTTTGTTTGATGCTTTTATTATGTACTAGTACTTGGCAATAGAAGACTTGGTAGTTTAATCCTGTCCACCTTACTAATGAACTGGTTCACCGAAATGAGTTTCATATACTAGTACATGCTAAACTTGTTATGTGTCTGCTTGTTTCTTCTTTTAGAATGCTGACAGAATATTGGGGAAGAGTGCCTTATTAAGCAATGGTAAAGGAAGTAATGTAGATAAGGTTCAGGATAGTGACACATCCTTGTTGGTCTCCAACAAAGCTGATAATATAGCTAAGGAAGACTATCTTGAAGACAGTGAGACAACCCCAAAGTCCTGTCTTGGTTTAGTGTTCGAGTTACTGGCCACTACCGCTTGCACAAGCTATTCAAACTCACTATCTGAATCAGTTCGGTTTCTTGAGTCTCAACTACAAGCTGAAAGACATCGATCAGCTATGCTGTGACAAGAAGCGGAAGGACTGCGGAAGTCCCTGGAGCATTCAGATGCATACTTTCTGGTGCAACAACAAGCGTTGGGGGATTTTAGCGCCAAACAGGACAAAGCTAATCAGCTTTCTAAGCTTATTGCCAGCATGGTGGATACCCATGATAACGTTTCCTGAGCTCTTCTGAAGTTGTTTCAGTTATGCTCTTGTTTTGCTGCCGCGTTTATTTGCACTGGTGGCCAATTTTGACGGCCAGTGTATGTAATGTGCTGCTTTGTTCCCTATATTTGCACTGGTGGCGAACTTTGATGCCCAGTGGATGTAACATGGGTAATACCGGTAATAGGCTAGCGTTAATTGCTTGCTTATTTATTTCCTTATTGTCTTGTTTAGTTGTTTGCTTGTAGTCAGTGTAGTTCTTTTTTTGTTTTTTCTAGTGGCCACAATAGCCTATTTTTGGTAACTAGGCCAAAATAATCATGGCAACACATGGACTATGGTAACCATGGGCCTCCTGCAGGCCGTATGATCCATCGGCCTTCTATACGGGCCTTAGGGTCCATGGGCCTTCCACGGGTCGTACGATCCATGGGCCTTCTACGGGCCATACTATCCATGGGCCTCATACGGGCCGTAGGATCCATGGGCCTTCTATGGGGCGTATATCATTTCGCCAATCATGGGTCATACTATTCGTGGACCATAACGGGCCGTTAATAGGCCGTATTTGATAACTCTATTAAAACAGCCCAACGGGTTTTTTTACATGAAAACGGCCCAACGTATTAATGGTCCGCAAATGGCCCGACTGTAACGACGGGCTGAATTTGGCCCACAAGCAGAAAATGACAGTAATGGGCCGTATGTAACCGAATGCTGCAAATGAGCCCAAGAATCAATGGGCCCTGAGAAGGCCGAAAGATAACTTGGGCTGGAAACGGCCCAATGGAATAGCGGGCCGTTAATGGGTATAAAGTTATACACTGTTCATTACGGGCCAGTTTCACCACGGGTCATTAATGGGCCAAGAGTTACAAAGGTCCTCATATGGGCCGAAAGAAGTCATGGGCCACACATGGGCCGGAAGTTAAAATGGGGTGAATCATATAGGACGGCCTAGATGACGCTACTGGGCCTAATTCAGATAGGGCGTAACGGGCCCTGGGTTTGCGGGCTATAAATGGGCTACATGCGAACAGGCCGTTAACAGGCTTTCCGTGGGCTGGCCCGCCACCTTTTGACCTAGTCAAACGGGCCGGCCTTTTCATAGGAATGGGCCTCTATTGGGCCATGCCACGTGTCGCCGTATCATAGGCGCCTTCGGTCCAATGAGCGGATGACATCTGTCCCAACGGTGAGCCGACACGTGTTTCCTCCAGCCAATGATTATTTTACACGTCAAAAATCCCCATTATTCGGGGTTGTTAACGGGTTATCGGATCAAAAACCCGACCCAATAGCTTAACGGCGTTCCGTTACGGTGGATGCAACATGTCGGTCACCCTTGACAAAAGCACTTCTGTGACGCGCGATTTATCGTCATGGAAGTGGACACTTCCGTGATGATAATTTTGGCAATGTCATGGAACACTTCTACGACAGCACATGTATGACTATCTTGATTCTGTCATAAATTTGTCATGGATGTACATGCATGACAGAAAACGCGACCTACTGTGACAAACACGTATCATCACGAAAGTGTATTTTTTTTGTAGTGAACACTTAGTGTGCTATCAAACGTCACAAATTAACTGGGTGATTATAAAGATGCTCTACAGGTGTCTCCGATGGTGTTTGTTGAGTTGGCACAGATCGAGATTAGGATTTGTCACTCCGATTGTCGGAGAGGTATCTCTGGGCCCTCTCGGTAATGCACATCAATATAAGCCTTGAAAGCAATGTGAAAAATGAGTTAGTTGTGGGATGATGCATTACGGAACGAGTAAAGAGACTTGCCAGTGACGAGATTGAATTAGGTATGATGATACCGACGATCGAATCTCGGGCAAGTAACATACCGATGACAAAGGGAACAACGTATGTTATTGTGCGGTTTGACCGATAAAGATTTTCGTAGAATATGTAGGAACCAATATGAGCATCCAGGTTCGCTATTGGTTATTGACCAGAGATGTGTCTTTGTCATGTCTACATAGTTCTCGAACCCATAGGGTCCGCACGCTTAACTTTCAATGACGATACGTATTATGAGTTATGTGATTTGATGCACCGAAGGTTGTTCGGAGTCCCGGATGAGATAACAGACATGACAAGGAGTCTCGAAATGGTCGAGACATAAATATTCATATATTGGAAGGCTACATTCGGACACTGGAATGGTTTGGGTCGTTTCGGATAAGTTTCGGAGTACCGGGGGTTATCGAAACCTCCCGGGGATGTTATTGGGCCTCATGGGCCTAATGGTGGAAGAGAGGAGGCAGGCCCAGGTGTGGAGCACGCCCCCCTAGCCCAAACCAAATTGTACTTGGGCTAGGGGTCAGCCCCCCTTTCCTTCTCTTCTTCCTCTCCTTCCTTCTTCTCCTACTAGGACTAGGAAAGGGGGGAACCTACTCCTACTAGGAGTAGGATCCCCCCCCCCTTGGGCGCGCCCCTTGTGGTCGGCCCTCCTCCTCCTCCCCTCCTTTATATACGGGGGAGGGGGTGCCCCATAGACACACAAGTTGATCTTTTAGCCGTGTGCCATGCCCCCCTCCATAGTTACACACCTCGGTCATATCGTTGTAGTGCTTAGGCGAAGCCCTACGTCGGTAACTTCATCATCACCATCAACACATTGTCATGCTGACGGAACTCTCCCTAGGCCTTAGCTAGATCAAGAGTTCGAGGGACGTCATCAAGCTGAACGTGTTCTGATCGCGGAGGTGCCGTGCGTTTGGTACTTGGACCGGTTGGATCGCGAAGACGTTCGACTACATCAACCGCGTTACTAAACGCTTCCGCTTTCGGTCTACGAGGGTATGTAGACACACTCTCCCCTCTCATTGCTATGCATCTCCCAGATAGATCTTACATGATCGTAGGTAAAAATTTGAAATACTGCGTTCCCCAACAGTGGCATCAGAGCCAGGTCTATGCGTAGATGTTATATGCACGAGTAGAACACGAAGAGTTGTGGGCAATAATAGTCATACTGCTTACCAGCATGTCATACTTTGATTCGGCAGTATTGTTGGATGGAGCGGCCCAGACCGACATTACATGACTGCGTTCATGAGACTGGTTCTAGCGATATGCTTCGCCCACAGGTGGCTAGTGGGTGTCTGTTTCTCAAACTTTAGTTGAATCGAGTGTGACTACGCCCGGTCCTTGTTGAAGGTTAAAACAACACACTTGACGAAAAATCGTTGTGGTTTCTGATGCGTAGCTAAGAACGGTTCTTGCTAAGCCCGTAGCAGCCACGTAAAACTTGCAACAACAAAGTAGAGGACGTCTAACTTGTTTTTGCAGGGCTTGCTGTGATGTGATATGGCCAAGCGTGATGAGATATAAATTGTTGTATGAGATGATCATGTTGTGTTAAAGTTATCGGCAACTGGCAGGAGCCTTATGGTTGTCTCTTTATTGCATAAGATGCAAGCGCCATATAATTGCTTTACTTTATCGCTATGCGACAACAATAGTTGCAAAAGCAATAGTCGGCGAGATGACGATGTGACGACATGTTGATAAAGATCAAGATGATGGAGATCATGGTGTCATGCCAGTGACGATGGAGATCATGACAGTACTTTGGAGATGGAGATCAAAGCCACAAGATAATGATGGCCATATCATGTCACATATTTTGATTGCATGTGATGTTTATCTTTTATGCATCTTATTTTGCTTAGTACGGCAGTAGCATTATGAGATGATCCCTTACTAAAATTTCAAGGTATAAGTGTTCTCCCTGAGTATGCACCGTTGCGATAGTTCTTCATGCTGAGACACCACATGATGATCGGGTGTGATAAGCTCTACATTCACATACAACAGGTGCAGGCCCGTTTTGCACATGCAGAATACCCGGGTTAAACTTGACGAGCCTAGCATATGCAGATAAGGCCTTGGAACACTCAGTCCGAAAGGTCGAGCGTGAATCATATAGTAGATATGATCAACATAGTGATGTTCACCATTGAAAACTACACCATCTCACATGATGATCGGACATGGTTTAGTTGATATGGATCACTTAGATGATTGGAGGGATGTCTATCTAAGTGGGAGTTCTTAAGTAATATTACTAACTGAACTTAAATTTATCATGAACTTAGTCCTGATAGTATTTTCATATCTATGTTGTTGATCAATTGCTCGCGTATAGATTCCCCGTTTTATTTATTATATGTTCCTAGAGAAAACTATGTTGAAAGATGTTAGCAGCAATGATGCGGACTAGCTCCATGATCTGAGGATTATCATCATTGCTGCATAGAAGAATTATGTCCTTGATGCACCGCTAGGTGACGGACCTATTGCAGGAGCAGATGCAGCCGTTATGAATGTTTGGCAAGCTCGGTATGATGACTACTTGATAGATTAGTGCGCCATGCTTTATGGCTTAGAACTGGGACTTCAAAAAAGTTTTGAACACCATGAAGCATATAAGATGTTTCAAGAGCTGAAATTGGTATTTCAGACTCATGCACGAGTCGAGAGGTATGAGACCTCTGACAAGTACTTTGCCTACAAGATGGAGGAGGATAGCTCAACCAGTGAGCATGTGCTCAGAATGTCTGAGTACTACAATTGCTTGAATCAAGTGGGAGTTAATCTTCTAGATAAGATAGTGATTGACGGAGTTCTCTAGTCACTACTGCCAAGTTACTGAAACTTCGTGATGAACTATAATATGCAAGGGATGACGAAAACGATTCTCGAGCTCTTCGTGATGTTGAAATCAATGAAGATAGAAATCCAGAAAAGCATCAAATGTTGATGGTTGACAAGACCACTAGGTTCAAGTAAAAGGGAAGAAGGGGAACTTCATGAAGAACAGCAAGCAAGTTGCTTCTCAAGTGAAGAAGCCCAAAGCTAGACCCAAGCCTAAAACTGAGCGCTTCTACTACAAAGGAAATGGTCACTAGAAGCGGAATTTCCCCAAATACTTGGCGGATAAGAAGGATGGTAAAGTGAACAAAAGTATATATGATATACATGTTATTGATGTGTACTTTACTAGTATTCATAGTAGCCCCTGGGTATTTGATACTGGTTCAGTTGCTATGATTAGTAACTTGAAACAAGAGTTACAAAATGAACAAAGACTAGTTGAGGGCGAGGTGACGATGTGTGTTGGAAATGATTCCAAAGGTTGATAAGATCACCATCGCACACTCCCTTTACCTTCGGGATTATTGTTGAACCTAAAATAAATGTTATTGGGTGTTTGCGTTGAGCATAATATGATTGGATCATGTTTATTGCAATACGGTTATTCATTTAAGTCAAAGAATACTTGTTATTCTCTTTACATGAATAAAACCTTCTGGGGTCATACACCCAATGTGAATGGTTTATTGAATCTCTATTGTAGTGATACACATATTCATAATATTGAAGCCAAAAGATGCAAGGTTAATAATGATAGTGCAACTTATTTATGGCACTGCCGTTTAGGTCATATTGGTGTAAAGCGCATGAAGAAACTCCATGCTGGTGAGCTATTGGAATCACTTGATTATGAATCACTTGATGCTTGCGAACCATGCCTCATGGGCAAGATGACTAAGACTCCCTTCTCCAAAACAATGGAGCGAGCAATAGACTTATTAGAAATAATACATACTGATATTTGCGATCCAATGAGTGTGGATGCTCGCGGCGGGTATCGTTATTTTCTGACCTTCACAAATGATTTGAGCAGATATGAGTATATCTATTTAATGAAACACAAGTTTGAAACATTTGAAAAGTTCAAAGAATTTCAGAGTGAAGTGGAGAATAATCGTAACAAGAAAATAAAGTTTCTACGATCTGATCGCGAAGATGAAATATTTGAGTTACGAGTTTGGCCTTCAATTGAAACAATGTCGAATAGTTTCGCAACTCACGCAACCTGGAACACCACAGTGTAATGGTGTGTCCGAACGTCGTAACCGTATTTTATTAGATATGGTGCGATCTATGATGTCTCTTACCGATTTACCACTATCGTTTTGGGGGTTATGCATTAGAGACAACTGCATTCATGTTAAATAGGGCACCATCTAAATCCGTTGAGACAACGCCGTATGAACTATGGTTTAGCAAGAAACATAAGCTATCGTTTCTTAAAGCTTGGGGTTGCAATGCTTATGTGAAAAAGTTTCAGCCTGATAAGCTCAAACCCAAATCAAAGAAGTGCGTTTTCATAGGATACCCAAAAGAAACTGTTGGGTACACCTTATATCACAGATCTGAAGGCAAGATCTTTGTTGCTAAGAGTGGATCCTTTCTAGAGAAGGAGTTTCTCTCGAAAGAAGTGAGTGGGAGGAAAGTAGAACTTGATGAGGTAATTGTACCTTCTCCCAAATTGGAAAGTAGTTCATCACAGAAATCAGTTCCAGTGATGCCTACACCAATTAGTGAGGAAGTTATTGATGATGATCATGAAACTTCAGATCAAGTTACTACCAAACCTCATAGGTCAATTAGAGTATGTTCCGCAGCACAGTGGTACGGTAATCCTCTCCTGGAAATCAGGTTACTAGACCATGACGAACCTAAGAACTATGAGGAAGCGATGATGAGCCCAGAATCCGTGAAATGGCTTAAGGCCATGAAACCTGAGATGGGATCCATGTATGAGAACAAAGTATGGACTTTGATTGACTTGCCCGATGATCGGTGAGCCATTTAGAACAAATGGATCTTCAAGAGGAAGACGGACGCTGATAGTAGTATTACTATCTACAAAGCTCGAATTGTCGCAAAAAGGTTTTCGACAAGTTCAAGGTGTTGTCTATGATGAGATTTTTCTCACTCGTATCGATGCTTAAAAGTCTGTCCGGATCATGTTAACAGTTGCCGCTTTGAAATCTGGCAAATGGATATCAAAACTACATTCCGTAATGGATTTATTAAAGAGGAGTTGTATATGATGCAAGCAGAAGGTTTTGTCAATCCTAAAGATGCTAACAAAGTGTGCAAGCTCCAGCGATCCATCTATGGACTGGTGCAAGCATCTCGGAGTTGGAATATACGCTTTGATGAGTTGATCAAAGCATATAGTTTTATACAGACTTATGGTGAAGTCTGTATTTACAAGAGAGTGAGTGGGAGCACTACAGCCTTTCTGATAAGTATATGTTAATGGCATATTGTTGATCGGAAATGATGTAGAATTTTCTGCAAAGCATAAAGGAGTGTTTGAAAGGAGTTTTTCAAAGAAAGACCTCAGTAAAGCTACTTACATATTGAGCATCAAGATCTATAGATATAGATCAAGACGCTTGATAAGTTTTTTCAATGAGTACTTACCTTGACAAGATTTTGAAGGAGTTCAAAATGGATCAATCAAAGAAGGAGTTCTTGCCTGTGTTGCAAGGTGTGAAGTTGAGTAAAGACTCAAAACCCGACCACGGCAGAAAAAAGGAAGAGAACGAAAAGTCATTCCCTATGCCTTAGTCATAGGTTCTATAAAGTATGTTATGTTGTGTACTAGACCTATTGTATACCTTAGCATGATTTTGGCAAGGGAGTACAATAGTGATCTAGGAGTATGTTACGGCATATCTCTCTCAAGGTAGTTTTGGTGATTGATGACAACATGTTTGCGGACTAATCTTGTGCTTTGAATAATTCACAGATTCTCCCCTGGCACGAGACGCTTTCTTCCCCTCGGAGTGAAAAGATGGTGTAGCTCTTTCGTTTCTTTCTCGGTGGACTAGTTGCGTAGAGGGCACCGTACTATCAAGAGGGGGTCCGCTGGGGTATTGCATGGGTGGAATCATCACGTACACATCAGCTTCTCACCCTCCGAGCTTTTCCATTCCCTTGTAGAGTTCTCTTCTCTCTTCCTTGTCATGTCTGGGTCCAAGCGGTAGTACCGCGCACCCAGCGGTAGTACCGCTGAGGAGCCACAAGCGGTAGTACCGCTCCACAGTGGTAGTACCGCCCATGGCTCCACAGCAGTAGTACCGCTGGGGTGCCTGGCACCTCCGCCTCGTCCTCGGCATCTTTGAAGAGATTCTCTCTCTCTCTCTTTTTTGCGCCCCAGCGGTAGTACCGCCCTGCCAGCGGTAGTACGGCCGAAGGGTCACAAGCGGCAGTACCGCTCCACAGCGGTAGTACCGCCCTTGACCCCGCAGCCGTAGTACCGCCGGGCAGTCTGGCTCCTACCGCCTCGATTCGAGAGGTCTTTTTCTCGTGTCGGGTTTTGCGGCACTAGTCGCGGTTGTAGAGGCGGTAGTACCGTTCTAGGAGCGGTAGTACCGTCCCTACCACCGCGGTAGTACTGCGGATTGGGTCCGTTCCTACTAGTCTCCTCTACGCGGCAGTGCCGCTGGCTGGCGCGGCAGTACCGCTGTCCTGGCGGTAGTACCGCCCCTCTCAGCGGTAGTACCGCCCTGTGCGGGGCTAGTCGGTGGGGGGCAATGGTTGGATTGTTGCCCCCACTATAAAAGGGAATCTCCCTCTTCTCTTTGACCTACCGCTTCCTCCCCAAGCTACATTTATTGCGCAAGCTCCATTTTCGCCTGATCTATCTCTCTAGCCAATCAAACTTGTTGATTTGCTCGGGAGTGGTTAAGAAGGCCCCGATCTACACTTCCACCAAGGGACTTTCGATTCCCCCACTCATCCCTAGCGGATCTTGTTACTCTTGGGTGTTTGAGCACCCTAGACGGTTGAGGTCACCATGGAGCCATAGTCCATTGTGGTAAAGCTTCGTGGTCTTGTTGGGAGCCTCCGATTAAGTTGTGGAGATTGCCCCAACCTTGTTTGTAAAGGTTCGGTCGCCGCCTTCAAGGGCACCAATAGTGGAATCACGGCATCTCGCATTGTGTGAGGGCGTGAGGAGAATACGGTGGCCCTAGTGGCTTCTTGGGGAGCATTGTGCCTCCACACCGCTCTAACGGAGACGTACTTCCCCTCAAAAGGAAGGAACTTCGGTAACACATCCTTGTCTTCACCGGATCCACTCTTGGTTATCTCTTACCTTTACTTGTGCAAGCTCTTTAGTGTTTCTTCCCTTGCTTGCTTGTATGCTTGTTGTTATTGCATCATATAGGTTGCTCACCTAGTTGCACATCTAGACAACCTACTTTGATGCAACGTTTAATTTGGTAAAGAAAAGTAAAAAAATTGGTAGTTGCCTATTCACCCCCCCTCTAGTCAACCATATCGATCCTTTCAATTGGTATCAGAGCCTCATCTCTTTATTAAGGACTTTACCGTCCAAAGAGTATGGTTGATACCGTAGACGGTGTGGAGGAACACTCCGGTGTGAATTCGATCTCGTCTACGGGAGATGGGGGAACCTCGATCTCTCGTGAGGAGTTCAATATGGCCTTGGAGACATTGAAAACCTCCATGACGACCGAAGTTGAAAGCATGTTTACTAAATTTCTTGAGGGGCTTAAACTATCCACCGCACCGTTGAGAGTGGGTGACCCCGCCAACAAGGTGACGGATGCTATCCCCGACAAGGGGGAAGCTAGTAGTGAAAAGGCTCCTTCTTCTAGTGGTAAGAATGGCACCGGCATCTTTTCCCATGTGGAACCACCACTTGTTTATGGTGAACCGGTTCCTTCCACTCATTTGAATCATGCCGGTCCTCCCCCTAAGATTGTGAAAAATGAGGATTTTGATTCTTGGGTCTACCGCTTTAAACGTCATTTAAATCATGTGAACACTAACCTTTGGAGAATCATTGAAGAAGGTTTCTATCCACATGATCCAAGCAACTTCACTCCTCGAGAAGCCACGGACAATCAATTCAATGAGAATGCTCTCTTCATCATTCAAGATGCAATTCCACCTGAAGACCTACCTCATCTTCGTCCCTTCGCCTTGGCCAAAGATGCATGGCATTGTGTTGTCTCTCTCTACCGGGGAAGTGCAAGTATTCAACGCTCCAACTATGAAGTGGTGCAAGATGAGGCCGATGAGTTTGCAATGAAAGAAGATGAAGAACCTCGTGAGCTTTACCGGAGAGTAACCAAACTCGTGGTCTCACTACGAGATCACGGGAGCAAGGACACGGATGACAATTGGATCAAGCGCAAATTCCTCAAGGCAATGATGCCCTATCACAAGGCCCTGTCCTCCGTCATTCGTCAAAGATCGGACTTCCACACTTTGACCTCAAGCGAAGTGTTGGATGAGTTCGTGGCTATGAACATTTTGGACAAGACCGCCGACAATGTGGTGCTCCGGTCTCAACGGGCAAAGAAACCTAACCTTGCATTGAAGGCCAAGCTCACCGTTGAAGAAGAAGATGAGGAAGAAGAGGAGAGCAACCCCGAAGATACGAAGTATGCATATCATGAACACATGGCACTTGCTTCAAGGCAATTTTGGAGCAAGAAAAACTCGAGGCCAAACTTTAGCAAAAACAACTTGAGTGGAACGAGGGGCAAGCAACGTGTAAGGACGTGCTACAATTGCGGCAACGTGAGTCATTTTGTTGCGGAATGCCCGTATGAGAAGAGGGAAGACAATGGTGGCAAGCTCATCCGAAAGGATAAGGCCAAGTTATTCCCCAACAAGAACAACTTCACCAAGAAGACTCCTCCCAAGGCATTGGTTGTACAAGAAGAGTACAATGAGGATGATGACGATGATGAAGATGATGAGTCGGTTGCCATGGCCTCCGTTGCCATTGCGACGACTTCATGGGTGTCTCTCTTCAACTCACCCAATGAGAGCATCACCGCCAAGTGCCTCATGGCTAAAGCCACCAACAAGGTAACCCCCAATATCAAAACTACCATCATTAATCATCGCTCTCCGACGGATAGCATTAATGAACTTGAGGGAGCTAATGTGGAGGCTAACGAGTTTGAGGCCTTTATGGGCAAACTCAAGGGAAAATCCAAGAAGCACTTTGTTGCTCTCTTGGAACAACTTGGTGAAGCCAATGACATGATTGAGGCTCACGAAGACACCATCTCTAAGATGGAATGGCATAGTCATGACTATGCCGATGAGATTTCGGATCTTTCCAATGCTCTTGAGGAAGAGCGTGGTCTTCGTTTGGCTCTTGAGGAGTCACACAACGTTGATCATGCTAAGTTAAAGAAAGATTACGATCGTGTCCTCATTGTTTCTCGTGTGCTAAATTCCGAGAAGGCCAAACTCGGGGTTGATCTTTCTAGACTCAAATAGGAGTTTGATATACTTGACAAGGCCCACAAGGCCTTGAAGGGTATTCACACTAGTTTCAAGGAGTCTCATGATCAACTCCAAGTGAAGCTAACTAAGGAGAAAGCAACTTTTCCTCATATGGTTTTAATTGATAATGCAAATGCTACTAACCTGTGTTGTGAGCATATACATCTTGTTGAGGAAAATGCTAAGTTGAAGGAGCAACTTGAGAGAGGTCTTGCGACTTGCATACAAGGCAAGAAGAACCTCAACGATCTCTTGATCAACCAAAAGGGAGTTGTGGCCAAGGAAGGGGTTGGGTACGTGCTCGACTCCAAGAACAAGAAGAAGAATGACAAGACCAAACGAACTCCTCCTCTCATGCAAACCTTTGTGAGGGAGGGAGAGAGTTCCCCCGAGAAGAAGAAGAAGAAGAACAAAGTCAAGAAGGGCAATGTCACCCCTCCCAACAAAGCCAGCGATTTTAACCCTTCTGATGTGTTACGACGTGCTAGTGATGGGCATGTTTATGCCAAATTTGTTGGTTCTCTTCATGAGTACATTGAATGGTCTATTTGGGTTCCTAAGACCCTTGTTACTAACATCAAAGGACCCATTACAAAATGGGTACCTAAAACCAAGCATTGATCTCTTATAGGTGTTTGCTTCCGGTGGTGGATCATGGTTGCTTGATAGCGGAGCTACAAATCATATGACCGGAAGCAAGGACTTGGTGGTGGACATGCACAAAGTTCCATCTATGCCCACCAATGTCGAGTGGGGTGACGCCTCATCTTCTAAGGTATTGGGACTTGTCAAGGTGGTCATCTCTCATGATCTCACGATCGAGAAGGTCATGCTTGTTGAGTCCCTTGCATACAATTTACTTTCCGTTCGTCAACTTGCAATCATGGGCTTTGCCACTTTCTTTGATATCGATACCGTGGCCCTCTTGTGGAGCAAGACTCTTAAAGTAGCTTTTGTTGGGCATGTCGAGAACGGTCTATATGTGATTAACTTTTCAGAGCGACCCACTAAGACCACGACATGCCTAATGGCTAAAGTTGATGTGGGATGGCTTTGGCATCGCTGTTTAGCCCATGTCAATATGAGATCTTTGCAAAGTCTCCTCAAGGGGGACCATGTCCGTGGACTAACGAATGTTAGTTTTGCTAAAGATCATGCTTGCAGTGCCTGTATCGAAGGAAAGCTACATGAGAAGGCTCACCCTCCCACGACGATCATTTATTCAAAGAGGCCTTTGGAGCTCCTTCACATGGATCTCTTTGGGCCTCCATCTTTCGAGAGTCTTGGAGGTAGGAAGTATTGCTTGGTGATTGTGGATGACTACTCAAGGTACACCTGGGTGTATTTCTTCAAGAGGAAGAGTGAGACCCAACAAACCGTCATTGACTTTGCAAATGAAGCACAACGTCAACTCAATGCAAAGATCTTGACAATAAGAAGTGACAACGGCACTGAGTTCAAGAACTACACCTTGGATGAATTTCTTAGTGATGAGGGAATCAAGCATCAATATTCCACACCCTACACCCCTCAACAAAACGGTGTTGCGGAGAGGAAGAACCGAACGTTGATGGATGCGGCAAGGACCATGATGGCGGAGTTCAAGTCTCCGTACAACTTTTGGGCCAAAGCCATCAACACCGCGTGTCATGCATCCAATCGGCTCTACCTCCGCAAGGGCTTGAACAAGACTCCATATGAGGTACTCGCCGGTAACAAGCCCAATCTCAAGTACTTCCGGGTTTTCGGGTGTAAGTGTTTCATTCTCAAGAAAGGTGTTCGGTTGTCTAAATGTGAGGCTAGAGCTTATGAGGGCATATTTGTTGGCTATGCTACAAACTCTCATGCTTACCATGTCCTTAATAAGTCCACGGGACTTATAGAGGAGACGTGTAACATGGAGTTTGATGAGAATAACGGCTCCCAAGTGGAGCAAAGTGGCACTTGTGATGCAGGTGATGAAATTCCTCCCCAAGCCATAAGAAGAATGGGTGTTGGCTTTATCCTACCCATTGAGGAACCCCTTGTGGCCGAAGGAGAAGGACAAAGCTCCACTCAAGTGGAGCCATCACCAACCCAAGGCCCACACGCTTCCGATGAACAACATGAAGGCCCTCATCCTTAAGAACATGACCAAGGGCAAGATCACGCTGAAGACGGAGGTGACACATCAAGTGATGCCCAAGGTCAAGTTCTCTCCTCCGAGCAAGTTCAAGAACAAGAACAAGCCCAAGACGACGCTCAAGATGATCAAGTGACCACTCCTCGTCTCACCCCCGAGGAGGAATTAGAGCGCCGTGCCGCCAAGGTTGCTTCCAAGCTCTCCACCAAGGATCATCTCATGACAAATGTGCTTGGAAGCTTAAGAAAGGAGGTAAGCACTCATAGACAATTAGCAAATTATTGTGAGCATCACGCGTTTGTCTCTTGTGTGGAACCCCACAAGGTCTATGAAGCTCTAGAAGATCCGGATTGGCTCAATGCCATGCATGAAGAACTCAACAACTTCGAGCGCAACAAAGTGTGGAGATTGGTGCCAAGACCGACTGGGAATCACAATGTCATAGGAACCAAGTGGATATTCAAGAACAAGCAAGATGCCCATGGGATTATCATTCGCAACAAGGCTCGTTTGGTAGCACACGGCTACTCCCAAGTCGAGGGTATCGACTACGGTGAAACCTTTGCTCCCATTGCTCATCTTGAATCCATTTGCATGTTGATTGCATATGCTTCTCATCATAACTTTAAGTTACAACAAATGGATGTGAAGAGTGCTTTTCTTAATGGTCCTATTAATGAGTTGGTTTACGTCAAGCAACCCCCTGGGTTCGAGGATCCCTACTTTCCCGATCATGTGTATCAACTCGATAAGGCACTCTATGGCCTTAAACAAGCCCCACGTGCGTGGTATGACCACCTTACCGAGTTGTTACAAGACCGTGGTTTTGAAGTTGGGCTAATCGACCCCACTCTTTTTACTAAGAAGGTCAAAGGGGAGTTGTTTGTGTGCCAATTATACGTTGATGATATTATCTTTGGCTCTCCTAACAAAGCTTTCAATGAGGAATTTGCGCTCTCATGACCTCAAAGTTCGAGATGTCCTCCATGGGAGAGTTGAAGTTCTTTCTAGGGTTCGAAGTGAAGCAAAGAAGAGAAGGAACCTTCATCAATCAATCCAAATACACTCAAGACATGCTCAGAAGATTCAAGCTAAGTGACGTCAAGCCGGCCTCCACTCCAATGCCCACCAAGTGCCGACTTGACTTAGATCCCAATGGTAAAGTGGTGGATCAAAAGGTATATCGTTCCATGATTGGATCCTTGCTTTACCTTTGTGCATCTAGACCGGACATCATGTTGAGTGTGGGAATTTGTGCACGGTTTCAAGCCGCACCTAAGGAAAGTCACTATGTGGCGGTCAAACGAATCTTTAGATATTTGGCTCATACCCCAAACTTTGGCTTATGGTACCCAAGACGATCAAACTTCAAGCTTGTAGGGTACTCGGATTCCGATTGGGCGGGAGACAAAGTGGATAGGAAGTCCACTTCCGGAGCGTGCCAATTCCTTGGTTGCTCTTTGGTAAGTTGGTCTTCCAAAAAGCAAAGTTGTGTGTCTCTCTCGTCCACTGAGGCGGAGTATGTTGCCACCGGTAGTTGTTGTGCACAACTCCTATGGATGAGGCAAACTTTAAAGGATTACGGTGTCACTTGTGACAAAGTGCCTCTTTGGTGTGACAATGAAAGTGCCATCAAGATCTCTCTCAACCCGGTGCAACACTTCAAGACGAAGCATATTGAGATTCGGTATCACTTCATCCGGGATCACATTAGGCGAGGAGAGATCGAGCTCAACTATGTCAACACTCATGACAACCTTGCAGATATTTTCACGAAGCCCTTGGATGAAGCAAGATTTCGCGAGTTAAGGCATGAGCTAAATATCATTGATTCGAGCAATGTGGCATGAACCCTTGCACACCCCGCCACGCTCATTTTGTTGTCTAGTTTAAGTGTAGGCATGGACATAGGGGGAGTGTTGTTCTCTAAATGAACTCTCCCTCCACCCATTATGCATAAATTGATCAAGTCTTTCACTTTAGCCATTGTTGATGGTACTTGTGCTTCAAAGACGAGTTTTGGTCATGGTCCCAAGGTTAAAATCTTCGCGGCGCCATACCTTTTGACTCAAACATAGGTGGCCTCGGCCACCGCCCTCTTTTGAAGAGGTGTGTCTTGGTCGTTTGCTGGTGTGCTCTTTCTCTTGCCGTTTTTGTCGTTCCATTGAGCATAAGCCTTGTTTGTTTAGTTGTTGTGGCGTGCTGGGCGGTACTACCGCTGGTGGTGCGTGGTACTACTGCTCGTAAGCGGTACTACCGCCCCCAGCATGGTACTACCATTGGGGGACGGGACTAGGGGGTTAAGTCGGGGCAGGGGGAGGTCTCTTCTCCCCCATACCCATTCACTTCGCCCCCTCTTTTCTCTTCCTCTCTCCAGCCTCCACTCGCCGCAGGAGGGCTCCGGCGGATCTCCGTCTCTGGGGCGTCCCTCTCCATTTCCTTTGGTGGAGTCGATCCCCACCTCGTTCTCTTGCCATGGATGCCGGTATTGCCCCCGTTCCTTCTTTCGTTTTGTCTCGTTTTCAAATCTTGTTTCTTAGGGGCAATGGTGGTTGCATCTCTAGATTTTTGGCCAAATCTAGGCTTGAGTTGGTTGGATAAGGCAACTAGACTATCTCGATTAGAGTTTGGTAAGAATATTTTTGAATTTGGTAGGCCGGTAGTGCCGGATCTGACCACGGTAGTAGGAAACCGCTGTTTCACCGTCCCGTGCTGTAGGAAACTGCTATTTCTCCGCCTCAAGCAGTACTACCGCTCTCATTGGAGCGGTACTACCGCTTGATCTCGAGCGGTACTACCGCTCTCTTTGAGGCGGTACTACCGCTTGGGGTGGTACTACCGCGGGAATGTCACGGTACTACCGCTGCATGCCAAATTCCATCATTTTCCTCCCTTACCTTGATCATTTTTGTTGAGTTTGTTGGCTTATGCTCGTTCTTTCTGGTTGTTTTGCGTGTTCTTGTGTTTGGCTCCAGGTGATGACCATTCCGAGCAGCAAGGTCGCCGTATCAACCCTGGGCGTGCTACATCAAAACGCTACCGCACCTCAGAGCCAGTTGGTGGTTCGTCGAGAACCCAACCGCCTCCAGCAAGTGCATCTGCAAGTGTTCCTCCACCTCCTCAGCAATCGAAGCAATCCGCCAACAAGCCCAAGGGGAAGACTGTGACTGAGATGACCAACAAGGAGTTTTGGGAGAAGCGTCGCCGCAACCCCTATGCGGTGGACCAAGAACCCACTTTGGTCAACCGCCCGTTCTGGAACCATTTTCAGTTTGCCATCTACTTTGATGTGATCAAGGCCAAGAAGAATCTTTTTGTTGATGTTCGCTCCATTGACACTGATGCTATGGAGAAGGACCCGGAGTACTTTGGCGAAGCCCTTCAGATGTGCACTCAGCTGAACATTCTCAGGATCATGCAATTCAACAAGGATTTCGATGCGGATTTGGTGGCTCAATTCTATGCCACCGTCCATCTTGGGACGGATGTCGACAGGACTCTGACATGGATGAATAATGGCAAGCTGCTTTCTGTCAAGTGGAAGGCTTTCATGGAGTTACTTGATGTGGTGGATACCGGGCTTGAGACTCCTGTCGGTTTCCGCCCTCACCGCAATGCTACGTCCACCCACAAGCAAGCCCTTTGGCCCTACTGCACTGTGAAATTTCACCCAGTAACTGAGAAGAAGACCTATGAGCTGTCTCTGTATTTGGACATTCTTCATCGCATCTTCCATGAGACTCTCTTCCCTCGGATCAAGAATCTGGATATGGTCCACTCTTACCTCGTGGACATGCTCCTTTTCTGTCAGCATGAGAAGGAAGCAAGCACTGGAGAGAGCCTGGATATTTCTCATGTCATGTGGTCTGAACTTCTCTCTGCCGTGTCTGACCGCAAGTGTCCTATATATGGTCCATTCATCATGAGGCTCATTGAGAGGGCCTGGGCACAGACTTATCCCAGAGTGTTGCTAGAAACTGGAGACTTGGTTTCTCATGAGATCAAGCGTTTGAGGAAGAAGGACAATTGGACAGCGCCTCACACAGGGGGTCCATCTGCTACTACTGCCACAGGGGGTCCGTCTGCTGCTGCTGCTGTCATGGGGACCGAGGGTGGGGCTGCTACTGCTGATCATGAGGAGGACTTTGGCCCCTCTAGTACAGAACCGTCGTGGGCACAGAAGCTTAAGCGCAAGATGAAGAAGCTTTTCTACATGGAGTCTCATGGTCAGTACATGACTCATGTGGCGGAGAAGCATGCCAGGACGCGCCACAGGGAGCTCATGCATCAGATGGGAGCAACAGTTGCCAGTGGGTCTGAGGGTCAGATCACTGAAGAGGAGGACTGGATTCATCAGAATTGCCATTGGACCGACTCCGATGCCGAGCAGTTTTCGACCCACGATGAAGATGCAGAGATGTGATGTTCGAGATCTTCCTCTTCCCATCACCTGGAGTCGTCGCGTCACTCTTTGCCCTTTTTGGTGTCGCGCTGCCAAAGGGGGAGAGAGTGTAGGGATTTGTTTCTTGTGTCGTGCTTTGAGTCGTCTTGTGGTTTCTTGTGTGTTCTCTTGGTGTCTTTATTTGGTTTGGTTTGGTGTGAGACCTAAGTTCTAGACATATGGTGTGAGACATATATTCCCTATCGCTACCTTATTACTTATGTCTATTCAGAGTACTGTAGTTTATTATGAGATGCATGCTTGTCCTGTTTATTCTCTTCTCTCATATATCTTGTGCTTAGTATTGTTGGACTATAAAATATAGGGGGAGTGTTGATCCGAATGCGTGTGTCTTGCCATATCTAGGTGCACACATTCTGGGGGAGCCCGTCTATATTTTGTAGTTCTTAGTTTTCTTCGTTTTATTTCTTTTCCTTGCGCAAATCCCTAGTTGTCATCAATCCACCAAAAGGGGGGAGATTGTTACGGCATATATCTCTCAAGGTAGTTTTGGTGATTGATGACAACATGTTTGTGGACTAATCTTGTGCTTTGAATAATTCATAGATTCTCCCCTGGCACGAGACGCTTTCTTCTCCTCGAGGTGTATTTCAAGACGGTGTAGCTCTTTCGTTTCTTTCTCGGTGGACTAGTTGCGTAGAGGGCACCATACTATCAAGAGGGGGTCCGCTGGGGTATTGCATGGGTGGAATCATCATGTACACATCAGCTTCTCACCCTCCGAGCTTTTCCATTCCCATGTAGAGTTCTCTTCTCTCTTCCTTGTCCTGTCTGGGTCCAAGCGGTAGTACCGCGCACCCAGCGGTAGTACCGCTCAGGAGCCACAAGCGGCAGTACCGCTCCACAGCGGTAGTACCGCCCGTGGCTCCACAGCAGACCGCTGGGGTGCCTGGCACCTCCGCCTCGTCCTCGGCATCTTTGAAGAGATTCTCTCTCTCTCTTTTGCGCCCCAGCGGTAGTACTGCCCTGCTAGCGGTAGTATGGCTGAAAGGTCACAAGCGGCAGTACCGCTCCACAGCGGTAGTACCGCCCTTGACCCCGCGGTCGTAGTACCGCCGGGCAGTCTGGCTCCTACCACCTCGATTCGAGAGGTCTTTTTCTCGTGTCGGGTTTTGCGGCACTAGTCGCGGTTGTAGAGGTGGTAGTACCATTCTAGGAGCGGTAGTACCATCCCTACCACCGCGGTAGTACCGCGGATTGGGTCCGTTCCTACTAGTCTCCTCTGCGCGACAGTGCCGCTGGCTGGCGCAGCAGTACCGCTATCCCGGCAGTAGTACCGCCCCCTCTCAGCGGTATTACCGCCCTGTGCGGGCTGGTTGGTGGGGGGCAACGGTTGGATTGTTGCCCCCACTATAAAAGGGAGTCTCCTTCTTCTCTTTGACCTACCTCTTCCTCCCCAAGCTCCATTTATTGCTCAAGCTCCATTAAATGCACCAAGCTCCATTTTCGCCCGATCTATCTCTCTAGCCAATCAAACTTGTTGATTTTCTCGGGAGTGGTTGAGAAGGCCCCGATCTACACTTCCACCAAGGGACTTTCGATTCCCCCACTCATCCCTAGCGGATCTTGTTACTCTTGGGTGTTTGAGCACCCTAGACGGTTGAGGTCACCACGGAGCCATAGTCCATTGTGGTGAAGCTTCGTGGTCTTGTTGGGAGCCTCCGATTAAGTTGTGGAGATTGCCCCAACCTTGTTTGTAAAGGTTCGGTTGCCGCCTTCAAGGGCACCAATAGGGGAATCACGGCATCTCGCATTGTGTGAGGGCGTGAGGAGAATACGGTGGCCCTAGTGGCTTCTTGGGGAGCATTGTGCCTCCACACCGCTCTAACGGAGACGTACTTCCCCTCAAAAGGACGAAACTTCAGTAACACATCCTCGTCTTCACCGGATCCACTCTTGGTTATCTCTTGCCTTTACTTGTGCAAGCTCTTTAGTGTTTCTTCCCTTGCTTGCTTGTATGCTTGTTGTTATTGCATCATATAGGTTGCTCACCTAGTTGCACATCTAGACAACCTACTTTGATGCAAAGTTTAATTTGGTAAAGAAAAGTAAAAAATTGGTAGTTGCCTATTCACCCCCCCCCCCCCTCTAGTCAACCATATCGATCCTTTCAGAGTAGATCACTAGACAGCGGTCAAAATTATCCTTAGAGGACTATGGAAATATTTCTCGGTTATGGAGGTGATAAAAGAGTTCGTCGTAAAGAGTTACATCGATGCAAGGTTTTGACACTGATCTAGATGACTCTGAGTCTTGATCTAGATACATATTGAAAGTGTGATAAATTAGGTAGAGTAGCTCTGTGTAGAGTATTGTGGACATAGAATTTTGCAAAATACATACATATCTGAATGTTGCAGACTCGTAGACTACACTTCTCTCACAAGCAAAACATGAACACTCTTTGGGTGTTAATCACATAGCGATGTGAACTAGATTATTGACTCTAGTAAACCCTTTGGGTATTAGTCACATGAAGATGTGAACTAATCACATAAATATGTGAACTATGGGTGTTAGAATCATTACTGTGTAATCTAGATTATTGACTCTACTTCAAGTGGGAGACTGAAGGAAATATGCCCTAGAGGCAATAATAAAGTAGTTATTTATGTTTCCTTATATCATGATAAATGTTTATTATTCATGCTAGAATTGTATTAACTGGAAACTTAGTACATGTGTGAATACATAGACAAACATAGTGTCTCTAGTATGTCTCTAATTGACTAGCTCGTTAATCCAAGATGGTTAAGTTTCCTAGCCATGGACATGTGTTGTCATTTGATGAACGGGATCACATCCTTAGAGAATGATGTGATGGACTACACCCATCTGTTAGCTTAGCACTATGATCGTTTAGTTTATTGCTATTGCTTTCTTCATGACTTATACATGTTTCCATGACTATGATATTATGCAACTCCCGAATACCGGAGGAACACTTAGAGTGCCATCAAACGTCACAACATAACTAGGTGATTATAAAGATGCTATACAGGTGTCTCCGATGGTGTTTGTTGAGTTGGCATAGATCGAGATTAGGATTTGTCACTCCGATTGTCAGAGAGGTATCTCTGGGCCCTCTCGGTAATGCACATCACTATAAGCCTTGCAAGAAATGTGACTAATGCGTTAGTTGCGAAATGATGCATTATGGAACAAGTAAAGACACTTGCCGGTGAGGAGATTGAACTAGGTATGATGATACCGACGATCGAATCTCGGGCAAGTAACATACCGATGACAAAGGGAACAACGTTTGTTGTTGTGCGGTTTGACCGATAAATATCTTCGTAGAATATGTAGGAACCAATAAGAGCATCTAGGTTCCGCTATTGGTTATTGACCGCAGATGTGTCTCGGTCATGTCTACATAGTTCTCGAACCCGTAGGGTCGGCACGCTTAACGTTTGATGATGATATGTATTATGAGTTATGTGATTTGATGCACCAAAGGTTGTTCGGAGTGCCGGATGAGATCACGGACATGACGAGGAGTCTCAAAATGGTCGGTACATAAAGATTCATATATTGGAAGGCTACATTCGGACACCGGAATGGTACGGGTCGTTTCAGATAAGTTTCGGAGTACCGGGGGTTACCGGAACCCCCCTGGGAAGTTATTGGGCCTTATGGGCCTAATGGTGGAAGAGAGGAGGCATGACAAGGTGTGGCACGCGCCCCCCTAGCCCAAACCGAATTGAACTAGTTCTACGGGCTGGCCCCCTTTCCTTCTCTTCTTCCTCTCCTTCTTTCTTCTCCTACTAGGACTAGGAAAGTGGGGAACCTACTCCTACTAGGAGTATGATCCCCCCTTGGGCGCGCCCCTTGTGGACGACCCTCCTCCTCCTCCCCTCCTTTATATATGGGGGAGGGGGCACCCCATAGACACACAAGTTCATCTTTTAGCCGTGTGTTGTGGCCCCATCCACAGTTACACACCTCGATCATATCGTTGTAGTGCTTAGGCGAAGCCCTGCGTCGGTAACTTCATCATCACCGTCAACACGCCGCCATGCTGACGGAACTCTCCCACGGCCTCAGCTGGATCAAGAGTTCGAGGGACGTCGTCGAGTTGAACGTCTGCTGATCGCGGAGGTGCCATGCGTTCGGTACTTGGATCGATTGGATCGCGAAGATGTTCGACTACATCAACCGCGTTACTGAACGCTTCCGCTTTCGATCTACGAGGGTACGTAGACACACTCTCCCCTCTCGTTTCTATGCATCTCCTAGATAGATCTTGCGTGATCGTAGGTATATTTTTTTGAAGTACTGTGTTCCCCTACAGCCGCCGGGGCCACGGAGGACGGCGTCAGAGTGCGAGTATTCTTTTTTCAATATAAGATGTGATGTGCTTAGTAATCACGCACATTGGGTTCGAAAGATCGCCGCTGGCGTTGGGACCACACACGCACAATAGTCAAACAAGTTGCACGGTAGAGAGCTCCAAGCACGGAGTTTTTATGGGCTAGGACCATATATGTGCATGGTATCAAGGATATAGTGTATATGTGGAGGACTGAGTGGGTGGTGATACCAAACAACAACCACCAACTCAGCTTTAATTTTAAAGGCACAAAAAAATGGTTCACGTGAAGTCTGAATCCCATTGGTATTTTAATGCATTATTATATTTTTAGGCACACAACAACAAATAGTGCACAACATGTAGATTGTCGTGGGTGATGATCAAATTTCCCTAAGCTTGATTTGCGCACCATGCATTGGACGCATCGGCCTGATGTTATCTACCGCATGAGTGTATGACGGTGCGAGCTCAAACTCAAAGCATTGAAGGATCGTGCAAAATGCCATCTTAGCCTCAAGAAGGGTGAATTGTTGGTCAATGCAGATACGTGGCCCCCAACTGAATGGTAGGAATGCACTAGGATTCTTGGATGCCTGGGTGATCCCATTGGTGAACCTCTCCGGCTTGAACTCATGTACGTCCCTTCCCCATATCTCTGGGTCATGGTTCATTAACAACAGGGGAAGCTCAATGAGAACACCGGCGGGGTATGTGATGCCCCCAATCTTTATCTCCTTGTACATTTTACGAAAGAATGCGACAGCAGGAGAGTACAACTGGAGTACCTCATAAAGAATCAAGGTCACCCGCAAATATAGTAGATTCTAAGATTTATATATCCAATTTTATATCCCGTTGTAACAATGGAATCATGTAAACAAAAGACCACTCACTGTTTTGAGTCGGCTAACGCCTTCATACTCAAGTTGCTGCTTCATTGGATATGAACTCTTTCATCCAGACTCCTTCATTTGTTGCTTTCGAAGCAGCTATGTATTCTGCTTCACACGTAGACCCCGCCATGACGCTTTGCTTGGAACTGCACCAACTGACAGCTCCTCCATTTAATAAAAACACGTATCCGGTTTGTGACTTAGAGTCATCCGGATCAGTGTCAAAGCTTGCATCGACGTAACCATTTACGACGAGCTCTTTGTCACCTCCATAAATGAGAAACATATCCTTAGTCCTTTTCAGGTATTTCAGGATGTTCTTGACTGCTATCCAGTGATCCACTCCTGGATTACTTTGGTACCTCCCTGCTAAACTTATAGCAAGGCACACATCAGGACTGGTACACAGCATTGCATATATGATACATCCTATGGCTGAAGCATAGGGAGCACCTTTCATTTTCTCTCTATCTTCTGCAGTGATCGGGCATTGAGTCTGACTCAACTTCACACCTTGTAACATAGGCAAGAACCCTTTCTTTACTTGATCGATTTTGAACTTCTTCAAAACCTTATCAAGGTATGTGCTTTGTGAAAGTCCAATTAAGCGTCTTGATCTATCTCTATAGATCTTGATGCCCAATATATAAGCAGCTTCACCGAGGTCTTTCATTTAAAAACTCTTATTCAAGTATCCTTTTATGCTATCAAGAAATTCTATATCATTTCCAATCAATAATATGTCATCCACATATAATATTAGAAATTATACAGAGCTCCCACTCACTTTCTTGTAAATATAGGCTTCTCAAAAAGTCTGTATAAAACCATATGCTTTGATCACAGTATCAAAACATTTATTCCAATTCCGAGATGCTTGCACCAGTCCATAGATGGATCGCTGGAGCTTGCACACTTTGTTAGCACCCTTTGGATCGATAAAATCTTCAAGTTGCATCATATACAACTCTTCTTCCAGAAATCCATTCAGGAATGCAGTCTTTACATGCATTTTCCAATTTCATAATCAAAAAATGCGGCAATTGCTAACATGATTCGGATGGACTTAAGCATCGCTACGGGTGAGAAGGTCTCATCGTAGTCAACTCCTTGAACTTGTCGAAAACCTTTTGCAACAAGTCGAGCTTTGTAGAAAGTAATATTACCGTCAGCGTCAGTCTTCTTCTTGAAAATCCATTTATTCTTGATGGCTTGTCGATCATCGGGCAAGTCAACCAAAGTCCATACTTTGTTCTCATACATGGATCCCATCTCAGATTTCATGGCCTCAAGCCATTTTGCGGAATCTGGGCTCATCATCACTTCTTAATAGTTCATAGGTTCGTCATGGTCATGTAACATGACTTCCAAAACAGGATTACCGCACCACTCTGGTGCGGATCTTACTCTGGTTGACCTACGAGGTTCGGTAGTAACTTGATCAGAAGTTTCATGATCATCATCATTAGCTTCCTCACTTACTGGTGTAGGAATCACTGGAACTGATTTCAGTGATGAACTACTTTCCAATAAGGGGGAAGGTACAATTACCTCGTCAAGTTCTACTTTCCTCCCACTCACTTCTTTCGAGAGAAACTCCTTCTCTAGAAAGGATCCATTCTTAGCAATGAATATCTTGCCTTCAGATCTGTGATAGAAGGTGTACCCAACAGTCTCCTTTGGGTATCCTATGAAGACACATTTCTCGGATTTGGGTTCGAGCTTATCAGGTTGAAGCTTTTTCACATAAGCATCGCGGCCCCAAACTTTAAGAAACGACAACCTGGGTTTCTTGCCAAACCACAGTTCATAAGGTGTCATGTCAACGGATTTAGATGGTGCCGTATTTAACGTGAATACAGCTGTCTCTAAAGCGTAACCCCAAAATGATAGCGGTAAATCAATGAGAGACATCATAGATCGCCCCATATCTAGTAAAGTACGATTACGACGTTCGGACACACCATTAAGTTGTGGTGTTCTGGGTGGCGTGAGTTGCGAAACTATTCCGCATTGTTTCAAATGAAGACCAAACTCGTAACTCAAATATTCTCCTCCACGATCAGATCGTAGAAACTTTATTTTCTTGTTACGATGATTTTCCACTTCACTCTGAAATTCTTTGAACTTTTCAAATGTTTCAGACTTATGTTTCATCAATTAGATATACCCATATATGCTCAAATCATCTGTGAAGGTGAGAAAATAACGATATCCACCGCGAGCCTCTATATTCATTGGACCACATACATCAGTATGTATGATTTCCAATAAATCTGTTGCTTGCTCCATTGTTCCGGAGAACGGCGTTTTAGTCATCTTGCCCATGAGGCATGGTTCGCAAGTACCAAGTGATTCATAATCAAGTGATTCTTAAAGCCCATCAGAATGGAGTTTCTTCATGCGCTTTACACAAATATGACCTAAATGGCAGTGCCACAAATAAGTTGCACTATCATTATCAACTCTGCATCTTTTGGCCTCAATACTATGAACATGTGTATCACTACCATCAAGATTTAGTAAAAATAGACCACTCATCAGGGGTGCATGGCCATAAAAGATATTACTCATATAAATAGAACAACCATGAAATGCCTACAATGTGTCTATATCTCCCACGTGTCGAGGCACAACTTAGAGGCGTAACCGCATGGTGGTTTAGTCGCAAGTGGGGTAATCTTCACACAATCCCATGTACTGAATAAGAAAGGGACAAAGAGTTGGCTTACAATCGCCATTTCACACAAATAACAAGTTAAACATACATCATCCAGAGTACAATCAAAGGTCCGACTACGGAACCAAAATAAAAGAAGACAACCCCAAATGCTAGATCCCCAATCGTCCCAACTGGGCACCACTACTGATCAACCGGAAAAGACACATAACAACGATCAATATCTTCATCGAGCTCCCACTTGAGCTCGGTTGCGTCACCTGCACTGCTATCATCGGCACCTGCAACTATTTGGAAGTATCTGTGAGTCACGAAGACTCAGCAATCTCACACCCGCGAGATCAAGACTATTTAAGCTTATGGGTAGGATAAGGTAATGAGGTGGAGCTGCAGCAAGCAC
This sequence comes from Triticum monococcum, assembly GCA_034509565.1. Taxonomy (NCBI): domain Eukaryota; kingdom Viridiplantae; phylum Streptophyta; class Magnoliopsida; order Poales; family Poaceae; genus Triticum; species Triticum monococcum. Next base: position 194,753,658 of record CM067842.1, on the reverse strand, counting down.
TAAGCATATATGGTGCCTAACATACACAAATAAGAGCAAGAAGAGAAGAAACGCAACGGTCGAGAAGCTAGAAGTGATCAAGAAGTCATCCTGAAACTACTTACGTTCAAGCATAACACAAGAACCATGTACATTTCCCGGACTCCGCCGGAAAGAGACCATCATGGCTACCCACGTGGTTGATGTATTTTAATTAAGTCAAGTGTCAAGTTCTCTACAACCGGACATTAACAAATTCCCATCTACCACATAACCACGGGCACGGCTCTCGAAAGTTTATACCCTGCAGGGTGTCCCAACTGAGACCATCACAAGCTCTCGCGATCAACGAAGGATATTCCTTCTCCTGGAAAGACCCGATCAGTCTCGAAATCCCGGTTACAAGACATTTCGACAATGGTAAAACAAGACCAGCAAAGCCGCCTGATGTGCCGACAATCCCTATAGGAGCTACACATATCTCGTTCTCAGGGAAACACTGGATAGGTCAAGGTACAAGTAAAACCAGCCCTCAAGTTGCCTTGAGGTGGCCCCACAGGTTGCCCGGTTCGGACCAACACTTAGAGAAGCACTGGCCCGGGGGGTTAAAATAAAGATGACCCTCGGGTTGGCCGACCCAAGGGAAGGGTAATAGGTTGCTGGAGAAGTTTTATTCAAAGCGAACTGTCAAGGGGTTCCTATAACACTCAACCGGGTAAGGAACACAAAATCAAGGAACATAACACCGGTATAACGGAAACTAGGGCGGCAAGAGTGGAAGAAAACACCAGGCATAAGGCCGAGCCTTCCACCCTTTACCAAGTATATAGATGGATTATTTAAAATAAGAGGTATTGTTATAACCCAACAATATCCATGTTCCAACATGGAACAAACTTCATCTTCACCTGCAACTAACAATGCTATAAGAGGAGCTGAGCAAAAGCGGTAACATAGCCAAACAACGGTTTGCTAGGAAGGTGGGTTAGAGGCTTGACATGTCAATATGGGAGGCATGTTAAACAAGTGGTAGGTAGCGCGACATAGCGATAGAACAAACAACTAGCAAGCAAAGATAGAAGTGATTTCGAGGGTATGGTCATCTTGCCTGAAATCCCACAAGGAAGAAGAACGAGTCTATGAAGAAGACAAACGGACGTAGTCGAACGAATCCTCACAACTCCAGAACGAAACCGAAGCTAACGCGAGAAGCAACTCGGAAAGAAGCAAGCAACATAGTAAACAACCATCACATAAACATGGCATGATGCACAACCAAGATGATGCATGTCCGGTTTAATGATTCATGGCATGGCATGGCAAAGTGCACAAACAATACTACAAATTAAGTGGAGCTCAATATGCAACAAGTTGCATATTGACGAAACACCACATGACTTATTTATTTCTCTCTCGGTTATGTACTCATCAATATTAAATGTTGTTAAACATGGCAAGAGGGTGAAGCATAAGTAAACTAACTATTTAGGCAAGTTTAAATGAGGCCGAAAACAACAAGCAACAATTCCGGTAAAACCTCATGTGCATATTTTAAAGTTGGTACTGTTCTCCCTAAACATAATTTTAGAGTTATTAAACATGCAAAGTAATGTCACCATGTTAAACTAGGCATTTTTCTACCCCATTTTCATATAAACTTTATTAAATTTGGAGCTACAGTTATTTAGTTATGAAATAGAGCATTTTAACATGGCATTAGAGAAAAATTTAACAAACAACATTTTTAAACATTTTAAACATGCATGAAAGTTGGATATTGTGAAACTATATGAAATTCTAGTCATTTTTCATATATATAACATTTTAATCTGATGCACTGTTGTGGAGTAATTAAATGCATGAAGTCAAGGGACTTTTTTGTAAAACTAGAATTCCCTGCAAGGAAAGAAACACATCGGGCCGTATCTGAAGCACTCTGGGCTGGGGGAGCTGCTCACCATGGGCCAAGGCCCAGATCGGAGGGGAGGCCACGCAGATGGGGCCAGCTAGGCCTTGGAGAGGCTCGCAACCAATGCAACCAGGAACAGGGGAGGCGTTGCCTGACGAGCGGGACGGCGGAGAAGCGCTCGCCAGTGTGAAGGAGGTGGCGGGGCAACGCGGAGGAGGCCGGGGACGGCAGGGATGGGTAGATCCGGCGATGGGGGTCCCGGATCCGGCGGGAGGAGGGGTTGGTGACGCGGCAACGACGACGACTGCGAGCATGGTGGCGACGTTCATGACGGCGGCGGCGTGTTGCGAGAGAGAGAGAGCTAGTGAGGCAGGGGAGAAGAAGGGCGGCGAGGTCGGGGCTCACGGAGTTTGACGCTGGTGACGGTGCGCGCGTGGCCTCCGACGAGGCGGCGGGGCCGGGCATGCGGCACGGGGAGACGGGGTCGAGCGGGAGCTCGGGTACCTGGCGGAGCGCTCGCGTGCGGGAGCGGCGGCAGCGAGCGGGCTGGCTCGGCCCCGTTCGGGCCTGGGGCGGGCTCGCGATGGGCCTCCAGGGCTGCGGCGGCGGGGAGCAGGTAAGAGAACGCGTGGAGGCGCGGGAGTGGTGGAGGCCAGCGGCTGCGGCAGCGCCAGCCAGTGGGGAAGCACCGGGGCGGCGGCGGGGTGGATCGGCGCTGAAAACAAGGAGGAAGCGGCGGCTGGAGGTTAGGGGAGAGGGTAGGGGCTAGGTTTAGACAAAAAAGGAAGGGGAAGGCCGTCCATTTATAAGCAGGGGTCTAGGAGAGGGGGTTTTGCTCCGTTTCGGAGCCGTTCGATCGCCATCGGACGGTCAGGAGCGGAGGGGGGAGTAGGCGGGCTGTAGGTGGGCTGTGCAGATGGGTTGGACTGAGAGGAAATAGGATGAATGCAGCTCGGCGACTGTTTCCGGAGACCGAAAATGTCTGACGACAGACCGGCTATACTGCCGCTATAGCTATCCGTTGGGGCATCAAACGGACTCCGAATGTGACGTAACTTGGCAGGCGGTCTACCTACACTATAACTAGACCGCACGCCAAATTTCACCCCATTCCGAGAACAGTTTACGGTCACTTATAAAATAATATTTCGGACGTACCGCGGGCGCATGCAAGTGTGTCAGGGCTTAGAACGGATACGGAAAGAACTAGGAGACCTGAACGGATGCAAGTTTTGAGAACATGCAGATGCAATGCGGATGATGACATGGCAAGATGCAACACGCAAGTGAATGACATGGCAACGATGGCGCATAACTGGAAGACACCTAGCACATCGGTCTCGGGGTGTTACAACACTCCACGACTACAAGAGGATCTCGTCCCAAGATCTAAGGATGGCACCAGGGGGAAACAGAAGAGGAAGAGAAGAGGTAAAACTAAGTTGCTTCTATGACAAATGAGTGAAACCAGAGAACCTTGCGAGGTTGAACAAACTGAAAGACAGAATACAACGAAGATGAACAAAGTTGAAAACATTCCGTTAGAAAAGAGGAACAAGTAACATTACTAGAACCGTGTAGGTTGAAAGACATAAGAAAAAGGGTTGCAATGGATAGGAAGTACATGCAAGCACTCCGAATGAAACAAGATGTACAAGGAATGATAAGGATCAATTACGACAACACTCCGGTTGGACATGGAAGGTAAAGAATATGAGCTTGGCAAAATGAAAGCACTTGAATGAGAGTCCGGTTAGAAGAGGAATGATAGACACAACACTCTGGTTATAACAAGATAGAGAAGGAATAATAACGGTATAATTTGGACAACACTCTGACTGTAAATAGAAATAATTCAACATGAACTTGACAAGATAAGAGGATACTTGATGGGATCAACAACACACTGCCTCCGAAACTATTGAAAGAATGGCACAAGGGGTAAGAAAGATTTCAGACGGCACTCTGGTTGAGAAGGGTGGCAAAACTTGATAATATGAGAGAAGTTGAATGAAGGACACGACACTCCGGTTGAATGGATAAGCAAAAGGAAAAAACATGATCTTTGAAGAAAATGGAATGATGGGTCGAAGAGAGCAACATCACAATGCCTTCAGAACGAACGAATAGAAGCTAGATCGTTGGGATAAAGGGACGAAGAAGAAAATGACAACTTCTGCCACAAATGAACTAGGAAAGCACTCTTCCAAGAAGGTTAAAACGGAGTTGTTGGAAAACCAACAACGGAATGATTAAGCTTGTAGTGGGCTTATGGAGAACTTCTCAAAATTATGAGGTAACAACCTGCCACTCACGGAAACAATGGATTGGATTGACATCAACAAGGAGATGAGAAGCTTATTTCATCGGGAGGATAAATGAAGAACTTGGGTCATTTATGAGCACCATAAATAGCAACAATCCTTAGGGAAAGCTTTAGGTGAAATATAACCCAAGATAACTCTAATGAAGAGATTGATTGGTTGAAAAGATGTATTGAGCGAAGAGAAACTGATGGATTTAGATATGTCACTCTTGAAAACTTGTGAATCATGAAACACGAAGGGAAATTATCAACAATGACATAACACCACCTCAAAAGATGATATGTGAAAGAATTGCACTTCGGAATGCAAGATGAATAATGCTTGACCTCCTCAAAACAAGACATGTGTTTAACACCATGTTTATTTTTTAGTATAGCTTGGCGGAACTTAACTTCAAGAGAAATCTTGAAGAACAATTGAAGAATGAAAAGAAACCTTGACGAACCACCATGTTAAGTCTTCGTGAGAACTCCGGTAACAAAAGAATGATCATACGAAAGGAGGTTGAAAAGAACAACATGAAGCCTTGCAATGATTTTAGATGGAGCTTCGCGATGAGATAATGCGGAAAACTTGGAGCTCTGGAAAATAAAAGATGAAGCATCTCGAACCGAGATTGTGATATGATGAACAACTCCGGAAGAAGAAATTAGATCACTTGGACGAAACAATAATAAGAATTATGTTATGCGTATCCTACACCAATTTAAATTGATGACAAGCAACGGGTTTGGCATACTACTTATTCTCGTAGAAAGGATTAAGAGAGATATTGCACAAACTTGAGGAAGGTCTTCAACGATCCACCGGTAGGATTGTAAAGAACGAATGAATTGATATGAGAACATAGGAAGAGGAATCTTGAACAAACCACCGTAAGAATTGAAAATGAACGAGGAAAAGATAAAGAAACACCGGGAATAATTAGAAAATGAATGAAGATACTTGCTAGGATTTAGATACATGAGAACAAAGAGATCATGAACTGATTAGAGGATATTTGAGCGATGCACCGGTAAGATTTGGAGAACGAGAGCTGAAAGCTGGAATGAATAATTCTGAGATGATGGGCTCCGGAGAATCAAACTGAAAAGACTCCTGAATTGCTTCGGATGGGTGAAAATTATTCTCACAATCGGAAATAATTATGAGAGGATGGCATGAAGCTAGAACCATGAATCTTCAAGAGAACAAATATGATTGAAGAGAAACTCTTCTTCGTTCTCCAAATCCGAGAATGACGATGAGAGACACCATTAAGAATGGTTGAGACACTCTGGAATGAATAAAAGAGGAAAGGTTGAGCTAAAGATGAAAAGAATTTGAAAACAATATTGGAGAAGGCAATTGACTGATGAAAATTCATTCTTACGTCAAACTTTAGAAGATTTGAGAATAGCTCCGAGAAAATTAGAAGAGTCATGTAAGATCCTGGGAAAGACCTGTGGGTGCCCACTCAAGAGAAACACCGTTGGAATGATTTAAAAGAGAGATTGCGTCGGTTGAATTAAATGGCTTGAATGAGATAACAACCTTAAAATAACTTGAACAGATCGAGAATGGAATGTGAATCTTCTAAGATATCTTCGACACTCCGGAACAATTGAATAGCGAGAACTAGATGATCAAGAGGTGCACCGGCATGAGAAGACATTTGAAACGAAGAAAGGATATGATCGACAAAGCTTGACTTTAATCCACCGGAGAAGAAAGAGAACGAAGAATGATGAACTAGTAGAGCATCTTCACGAGAACCACCGGGCAAGAACATTGACAGAAAAGAATGGAGAGACTTCCCATCAATAAAAGGATACTTGATTAAGAAATCTAATTCCTTGAAGAAAAGGGTGGGAGGGTGGGAAAACAAAGACAACTTGGGACGGATGAAACAAACACCGTTGAGAGGACTTAGAATTAATCATGCGGATGTTGAAAATGATCGGATCCACTTGACGAGAAACACACCGGTTGGAAAGAATTGAAAAGACAACCTTGATGATCAAGAAGGATTAGCATCCACATAGAAATATGAGAACACCGCTTAGGGAAAGGTATGGATTCAACACTTGACAATGAAGCAACTCAAATACCACAACTCAAACAAAACAAAGGATTTGGCTCAGAGAATAAGCCGGAACAAACACATGTGATAGAGATTTACCCAATCCCATATCATGCATCTGTCAGAAAGATATTCTAGGAGCTACTTGAATTCCCACCTATAAACTCCCAAAACTTTCTGATTATGCAATCAGATGTTGGGGATACAAGGGAAGCATAATATCTCACCCAAACTAACAATCCATACATCCAGTTGTATCCATCCCTCAACACATAACCAAGAAACCTTCGGAAATCGTGTACCTCAACCTTCGAAAAGCATACGTTATACGAGTTATGGCAATAGTCCCGAACTCCCGCCCCAGTACTGGGTGGCGTCGAGGTTATCTCACCAACAACTACATAAATGGGATTTTCGATGTCGGTGAAACTCAGGTATTCCAGAACTGCAACGATAAAATTGTGATGACAACACCTCGGAGCTCAACTCCCAGGGACACTGCCACAACCCCTAAATGTCAGGAGGCACCAAGAACAATGTTCTCGTCACAAGACTATCGGAACGATTCCAAGATACCCGCGTGATCCTTAAAAAATCGTGAAATTTGAGGAGAGGGAAGTCAAAACTTCTACATCAGGAGGCCTCACCAGAGCGACCAAGGGACTGAGGAGTAAAAAGAATCCTACTCTCCGATATATATAATCCTAAGACTCAAAACATTTTGTTCTAGACTCAACAACGTCAGTGATTCGATCAAGCATGGGGCTGGTAAGTCGGGGATGGCTCTGATTACTAACTTGAAATGCCCACGATGCGGCTATATCTCCCATGTGTCGAGGCACAACTTAGAGGCGTAACTGCATGGTGGTTTAGTCGCAAGTGGGGTAATCTTCACACAATCCCATGTACTGAATAAGAAAGAGATAAAGAGTTGGCTTATAATCGCCACTTCACACAAATAACAAGTTAAACATACATCATCCAGAGTACAATCAAAGGTCCGACTATGGAACCAAAATAAAAGAAGGCAACCCCAAATGCTAGATCCCCGGTCGTCCCAACTGTGCACCACTACTGATCAATCGGAAAATACACATAACAACGATCAAGATCTTCATCGAGCTCCCACTTGATCTCGGTTACGTCATCTGCACGGCTATCATCGGCACCTGCAACTGTTTGGAAGTATCTGTGAGTCACGAGGACTCAGCAATCTCACACCCGCGAGATCAAGACTATTTAAGCTTATGAGTAGGAAAGATAATGAGGTGGAGCTGCAGCAAACACTAAGCATATATGGTGGCTAACATACGCAAATAAGAGCGAGAAGAGAAGCAACGCAACGGTCGAAAAGCTAGAAGTGATCAAGAAGTGTTCCTGAAACTACTTACGTTCAAGCATAACACAAGAACCGTGTTCACTTCCCGGACTCCGCCGGAAAGAGACCATCACGGCTACACACGCGGTTCATGTATTTTAATTAAGTCAAGTGTCAAGTTCTCTACAACCGGACATTAACAAATTCCCATCTGCCACATAACCACGGACATGGCTCTCGAAAGTTTATACCTTGTAGGGGTGTCCCAACTTAGCCCATCACTAGCTCACACGGTCAACGAAGGATATTCCTTCTCCCGGAAAGACCAGATCAGTCTCGGAATCCCGGTTACAAGACATTTCAACAATGGTAAAACAAGACCAGGAAAGCCGCCCGATGTGCCGACAATCCCGATAGGAGCTACACATATCTCGTTCTCAGGGCAACACCGGATAGGTCAAGCTACGAGTAAAACCAGCCCTCAAGTTGCCCCGAGGTGGCCCCGCAGGTTGCCCGATTCGGACTAACACTTAGAGAAGCACTAGCCCGGGGGGTTAAAATAAATATGACCCTCGGGTTGGCCGACCCAAGGGAAGGGTATTAGGTTTTTAGGCAAATGTAAATCCAAGGTTGGGCCTTGCTGGAGGAGTTTTATTCAAAGCAAACTGTCAAGGGGTTCCCATAACACCCAACCGCGTAAGGAACGCAAAATCAAGGAACATAACACCGGTATGATGGAAACTAGGGCGACAAGAGTGGAACAAAACACCAGGCATAAGGCCGAGCCTTCCACCCTTTACCAAGTATATAGATGCATTAATTAAAATAAGTGGTATTGTGATAACCCAACAATATCCATGTTCCAACATGGAACAAACTTCAGCTTCACCTGCAACTAACAACGCTATAAGAGGGGCTGAGCAAAACGGTAACATAGCCAAACAACTGTTTGCTAGGAAGGTGGGTTAGAGGCTTGACATGGCAATATGGGAGGCATGATAAACAAGTGGTAGGTAGCGCGACATAGTGATATAACGAACAACTAGAAAGAAAAGATAGAAGTGATTTCGAGGGTATGGTCATCTTGCCTGAAATCCCGCAAGAAAGAAGAACAAGTCCATGAAGAAGACAAACAGACATAGTCAAATGAATCCTCACAACTCCGGATTGAAACCGAAGCTAACGCGAGAAGCAACCCGGAAAGAAGCAAGCAACATAGTAAAGAACCATCACATAAACATGGCATGATGCACAACCAAGGATGACGCATGTCCGGTTTAATGATTCATGGCATGGCATGGCAAATGCACAAACAATACTACAAATTAAGTGGAGCTCAATATGCAACGAGTTGCATATTGACGAAACACCACATGACTTATTTAGTTCTCTCTGGGTTATGTACTCATCAATATTAAATGTTGTTAAACATGGCAAGAGGGTGAAGCATAAATAAACTAACTATTTAGGCAAGTTTAAATGAGGTCGGAAACAACAAACAACAATCCCGGTAAAACCTCATGTGCATATTTTAAAGTTGGTACTGTTCTACCCTAAGCATAATTTTAGAGTTATTAAACATGCAAAGTAATGTCACCATGTTAAACTAGGCATTTTCTACCCCATTTTCATATAAAGTTTATTAAATTTGGAGCTACGGTTATTTAGTTATGAAATAAAGCATTTTAACATGGGATTAGAGCAAAATTTAACAAACGACATTTTAAACATGCATGAAAGTTGGATATTATGAAACTAGATGAAATTCTAGTTATTTTTCATATATAAAACATTTTAATCCGATGCACTGTTGTGGAGTTATTAAATGCATGAAGTCTAGGGACTTCTCTATAAAACTGCAATTCCCTGGTGTTGGTGTCAAAACCGGCGGATCTCGGGTAGGGGGTCCCAAACTATGCGTCTAAGGTCGATGGTAACAGGAGATAGGGGACACGATGTTTACCCAGGTTCGAGCCCTCTCTATGGAGGTAATACCCTACGTCCTGCTTGATTGATATTGATGAATACGAGTATTACAAGAGTTGATCTACCTCGAGATCGTAATGGCTAAACCCTAGAGGTCTAGCTTGTATGGCTATGATAATGAATCTACCCTTTCCGCACTAAGTCCTCCAGTTTATATAAACACTAGAAGGATCTAGGGTAACAAAAGGTTGGTTACAAAGAAGGGAATCTACATATTTGGTTGCCAAGCTTGCCTTCCACGCCAATCAGAGCCCCTTGCGGACACGGGTGTAGTCTTCAGTCTTCGTATCTTCACAGCCCATCAGTCCGGCCCATGGCCAACAGGCCGGATGCCCGAGGACCCCTTAGTCCAGGACTCCCTCAGTAGCCCCCGAACCAGTCTTCAATGATGAGGTGTTCGGCACATAGATTATCTTCGGCATTGCAAGGTGGGTTCCTCCATCGATGACTTCTGAGTAGTGTGTTCGGCTTTCCATTTAATGTTGTACTCCTCGGCTTCTGTGCATCAACAAGTTCAGTTTCCATGTGTCGAGCGAATGCGAGAGGTCAGGGTATTTTTACATATACCACCCCGACCGTATCACAAAGGTGCCTATTTAAAGAGAATAGATCTCAGATCCATTCCAGACCCCGCAAAAAATTCTTAGAGCTTGCTAAGAAAAACCACCCCAACATGGCTAGCGCTCCCGGATCTTCCTCTTGTCCCCACGGATCCAAGAAGGGTGATTGGGAGAGATGTTCCGTATCCCATGGTCAGCTTGCGAAGCTGCAAACATAGGGCTTTCTTCCCCCCGTGGACCTGGTTCCCATCCGAGCGGGATTGGCCTCCTTCAACGGCAAAACTCATGTGGAGGATTTCCCCAATCCGTCTGCGGGAGAACGAGTGTGCTTCGTCCCTTTCTTATTAAGAGGTGTCCGATTTCCAATCCATCCCTTCCTCCGAGGTCTACTGGAGTATTATGGCCTCCAACTGCACAGTCTCACTCCCGCCTCTATTCTTCATATTGTGGGTTACGTTGCTCTATGCGAGCTATTCCTGGGCCGCGAGGCCCATTTTGATTTATGGAGAAGATTGTTTTGCCTCATCCCTCGTAAACAAGTTGGGTCAATTTTTGAAGTGGGAGGCGCCGAAGTGTGGCGCATTGCCGGGACCGGATACCTGTCCGGCATGCCGAAGAAAGCTTCTGAAGAGTGGCATTCCGAATGGTTCTATATCGACGACGTCGCTCTACCTGAACCCGTCTGTATGGGCCTCCCTGAGTTTTCAAGTGCTCCGCTGAAGAAATGCCATAGCTAGCATCCTCAAAGCCTTGAGGAAGAGGATAGTTCAGATATCAGCCTACTGCTGGGCAAGATTAAGACGCTTGCCCAGTCCGGATTGTCAATAGTCGAGGTAATGACGACCTCAGTGGCGCGGGGGGTCCAGTCACTCCAATATAGAGGGCTGCCCATGTGGCATTATAACGTGGAAGACGACGCCTCACGCTATGGTCGGAAGGGCCCGAAGACCCCCGCCGCCCTGGCCAAAATACTGGCTGAGCTGTATAAAGGGGAGAAAGAGGAGTTCACTCGTCTTCAACATCGAGACGGGTTTTCCATGTATAATCCTCCCAGCTGGGTAAGCTACAGCTCCACTATTTTACTCCAGTCCCTGAATCATTCTTGACAGGCAGTGTATTATCTATTTATAACAGGAATGGCGAAAGGTTGTCGAGGGGATCCATGACCCTGCCCCGCAGCCGGAGAATCGCAACCGAGATCTTGACCCCGGATATGAGGAAGATCCAGACATATTTGTGGAGCTCGAGGATGGTATATTCTATCAGATGAACTATGATGGTACATATGTACCCATCATCGCCGATTACCCCGGCCTTCTTCCTGCTTCACATGTAAGTAATCCGGAGATACCTTGTCCAAGAGAGTTTTCTCATTCCTCCTTACCCACCGCACTGTCCTGTGCTCAAAAGGGGAGGCACTCGGCGCGCCATGCTGCCTTGGGGTCATCTTCGAAGAGAATGTCCCCCACACTAGGCAAGCCTTCGAAGAGGAAGGAAAATGAAGATACGGCCGAGCCTTCATCAAAGAGGTATGAACTTGCAAATATGCAACTTGGCAGTCACATCCAAATGTGAACTTTCTGTTTATTCCGTATTAGGAAAAAGGTGTGCCAGACTATATCTGGTGGTCCGGCCGACCAAACTTCCCGCAGCCAGGATCTAGATCCTACCGTGAAGATGGGGGCTGATGCAGGGGTGACGCCGGACTATCCTCCAGCCGAGGATTCGGATGACGTATCTGTCACCAACTCGGGAGTGGAGAGCACCATGAATCATCAGCAGCGCAGGGCCGTTTTACAAGACCCTTGCTTTTCAGAGGAGGCATTTAATGCCTTCAGCTCGGCTGATGCATATATCTGAGCTGCTCGAGATGGGCTTAAAAGAGCCACAAAGCAGCATTTAAAAGGTGTGCAGGTAAGTTTACTTCGTCTAACTATGATAACCATATGCCAGTAGCCCCCGAGACTTAAAGTAGTTGGGACAACTAATTTGAGGATCACTGCATGACCAGGTTTTGTCGAAGAAGAACGACATGCTAGCCCAAGAGCTAGAAAGGTGCCGGACGCAGTTGAACGCAGTGACCGCCTAACTGGAAAAATCCAAAGCAGCGTCCTCCGGTGATATTTCCCTCCATCGAGAAACAATTATTGCGTAGTGGCCATATTAACACTGCGGCTTTATCTCATAACAGGATCATCGGATCAATTGGAGGAAAAAGAGTCGAAAAGACTATAGGCCGCAGGCGAGCGGGTTTTCACCCATGTCAGACAGGAGAAAAACAAACTCCAAGATGCGAACACCCAGCTGGGTGAAGAGCTTAAGTATGTGCAGGCCCAGCTGGCAGACTCCGTGAAGGAGAACAAAAAACCGTGAGGCGGCATATTCAGTATGTGGCCGTATTTACCGTAGAACAGTTTGGAAGTAAAAGTAGCTAATATAGTTGTGATTGTAGGTATATTAACGGGCCGTCCCGAAGAGGAGGTGTCCGAGTCATCAAGTGATCTTCTGCAAGGGTTGTCGCAGTTGCACGAGCAAGCTCGGCAGGCAATGCGAAGCATAGCCAAGGCCTTATGGCCATCCGACTCCCCTCCAGGGAGTATGGAGAAGCTTGTAGAGCTATTCAAGGGAGCGCGGTGGCGTATCCGACTGTAGAAGATATCGGCCTGCCGAGAGGGTGCGCGAGAAGCCTGGGCCATGGTAAAAACATGATATACCAAGCTAGATCCAAATCACATGGCCTGGGTCAGACCACTAGGGTCAAATGGGGAAGAAATTCCCGTTAGTTTAGTATATGGCCAAGTAGAGGTGGCTGCTAGATACTCCCAACAGGATTGTAAGTTAGACCGCCTGTTGGACGGAATAGAGGAGGAAGTTTTTGAGTCCTAAGTGACTATGTACTTTCCTTCTAGCTGGATAATAAAAATAATTGTCATGGGCGACCTTTTCGCTTCGACCTCTGGACCCGAAGGTGCGGAGTGTTTCCGAATACCCTAACGGTAGAATATACCGGGGTATGCACGGGAACCAGGGATAGGGGTCATAGTTGCTTGAACAGAAAATATGTATCCGGCTAGTTATGTTATATTACATTATGTAAGAAACATCTTCCAGAGAGAATAATTCCGTTAAGGGTTCCTTTCCCTGGGTGTGCATGCATTGAATGTGCGTGTCTGAATTGTGATTGAAAAAAATCGCAGAGTAAGTAACTTCTGGGGTTTCATAATGGAATGAATGCGGGAACATCTTTAATTCTCTGACCTAGTATTCACTTAAGAATGCTAGCTTTCGGCTTCACCCAGTCTGAGGTACACATCCGGATGACCCGGCAGTAACAATCGCAGAGGTGCTCCCTTTATGCCCTAGCCAAACTAACGAGAATGTAGGGCATAAGCACATGAGCTAGGCAACCCAGCTTGGCCAAAACTTAAGTCATATCGATGCATATAATGGCGAAGAAAAGGTACATATGAAAAAACACATATGTGGTGAGCTTGATGCTCAAAGGATAATAGCAAGCTTCTGTACGAGAAGCCCCCAGGTATAATGAATGTACATATCTGGAGATGTACGCATCAGGGGAGGACGGTCGAGCCGTACCAAAGTTGTAGGGCTAAAGAGAAAAACGAAAAAGATAAAAAAAGAAAAGAGAGAAAAAAATAACATTAATAACAGGATGATGGAGATGAACACAGAGTGCGTCGCTAGGCATAAAATCGTCGAAGTCTGGCCGCATTCCAGGGGTTTGGCTCCAGGTGCTTGTCTGACGCACCACGCAGGCGGTACGCTCCTCCGGTGAGGACTTCCTCGATGATGAAGGGACCCTCCCACTTGGGCTTGAGTTTGTCCTTTTTCTTCTCCGGCAGGCGTAGAACGAGTTCACCAACATTATAAGTCTTGGCCCATACTTTCTGCTTTGATACATGTGTGCCTGCTATTGATAAAATGCGGAACAGGCTTTTGTGACATCACGCTCCTCCTCCAAGGCATCTAAGCTATCCTGCCAATCAAGCTCGGCTTCTCTCTCTTCGTACATGCGCACACGAGGTGAGTCATGAATAATATCGCAGGGTAACACTGCTTCTGCACCGTACACCATGAAGAAAGGTGTATATCTAGTAGTGCGGTTGGGTGTGGTCTGCAGCCCCCACAGCACGGAGTCAAGTTCCTCCACCCAGTGCTTGTCTGATTCTTTCAAAGACCGCACTAGTCTAGGTTTGATGTCGCTCATCCATTAGCCCGTTCGACTTGACCATTTGTCTGTGGCTGATAGACAGAGGCGTAATCGAGCTTAATGCCCAGATTAGCGCACCAGGTTTTCACTTCATCGGCTATGAAATTAGAGCCATTATCGGTGATTATACTGTGTGGGTCACCATAATGGTGTACCACGCCGGATATGAAATCTATTACCGGCCCCGCTTCGGTCGTTTTGACTGGTTTGGCCTCTATCCAGTTAGTGAATTTATCCACCATGACCAGCAGATACTTTCTCTTATGGCTTCCTCCTTTAAGGGGTCCGACCATATCGAATCCCCAGACCGCAAAAGGCCAAGTGATGGGGATTGTTTGTAAGGCAGTGGGGGCATATGGCTTTGGTTGGCGAAGAGTTGGCATCCGACGCAACATTGGACAAGGTCCTGTGCATCTGCTCGGGCCGTCGTCTAATAAAACCCTGTACGGAAGGCCTTGCTAACAAGGCCCCGAGCTGCAGCATGGTGATCGCCGGGTCCGGCGTGAATCTCGGCCAAGAGCTGCCGCCCCTCTTCCTCGGAGATACATCTTTGAAGAACTCCGGTGGCGCTTTTCTTATAGAGCTCTCCGTCATGAACCTTGTAGGCCTTCGAATGCCGGATGATGCAGCGGGCCTCATTCTGGTCCTCAGGAAGCTCCTTCTTGTTAAGGTAGGCTAGGAAGGGTTCGGTCCATGGAGCAATGACTGCCATGATGAGATGCGCCGACAGTGTTATTTCGGTGGTTGAGCCTCCGATGATGTCAGTGTTTTCGGAATCTGGGGTTACGTTCGGATCCAGACTAGTGTTGTCGTTTTCCCCCTGCCACACCACGGATGGCTTAAAAAGCCTTTCCAGAAAGATATTGGGTGGAACAGGGTCGCTCTTAGCGCCGATACGAGCAAGGACATCCGCCGCCTGATTACTTTCTCGAGCCACATGGTGGAACTCGAGCCCCTCGAACCGGCTCGACATTTTTATGACGGCATTACGGTAAGCTGCCATCTTTGGATCTTTGGCGTCGAAGTCTCCATTTATTTGAGATATTGCAAGGTTTGAGTCCCTGCGCACTTCTAGGCGTTGTATGCCCATGGAGACAGCCATCCGGAGACCATGCAATAAGGCCTCGTATTCGGCTGCATTGTTGGAGTTTGTGTATAGTATTTGGAGTACGTACTGAACGACGTCTCTAGTTGGTGACATTAAGACGACGCCCGCCCCTAGCCCTGCCAGCATTTTGGAGCCATCGAAATACATAACCCAATTGGAATATGCGCCGTGCTCTTTAGGGAGTTTGGCCTCTGTCCATTCGGTGACGAAGTCAGCCAGTACTTGGGATTTAATAGCTCGACGTGGTTTGTATGTAATATCAAATGGAAGGAGCTCAATGGCCCATTTGGCAATCCAGCCCGTGGCATCGCGGTTGTTTATTATGTCGTTGAGTGGTACTTCGGAAGCCACCGTGATCGAACACTCCTGGAAGTAGTGACAGAGCTTTCGGGATGCCATGAAGACCGCATATGCTATCTTTTGATAATGGGGGTACTGGAATTTGCATGGTGTAAGGATAGTGGATACGTAGTATACTGGCTTCCAAAGCGGGAATTTGTGTTCGTCATGTTCTCGTCCGACGACAAGCACGGCGCTCTCCACCTGATGTGTTTCCGATATGTATAACATCATCGGTTCGCCGACGTTTGAAGCGGCCAGGATTGGGTTGCTCGCAAGAAGGGTTTTATTTCCTCCAGTCCGGCTGTTGCCGCGTCCGTCCACTCGAAGTGATCGGTTCATCGTAGAAGGCGATAGAGTGGCAGTGCCTTTTCTCCCAATCTGGAGATAAAGCGGCTTAGAGCTGCCACGCAACCCACGAACTTTTGGACTTGTTTAAGGTCTGTTGGCATAGCCAATTGTGGCAGAGCTCGGATTTTGGCTGTATTTGCTTCAATTCCTCTATTGGGAATGATGAAGCCCAGCAGTTTTCCGGCGGGGACGCCGAAAACGCACTTTCAGGATTGAGCTTAATGTCATACGCGCTGAGGTTATCGAATGTGAGATGTAAATCGTCTATTAATGTTTCAACGTGCCTAGTTTTTATGACAATGTCATCTAGATAAGCTTCAACTATCTTGCCGATCTATTTCTCCAAGCATGTTTGAATCATGCGTTGGTATGTGGCGCCGGCGTTCTTGAGACCGAAGGGCATGGTGTTGAAGCAGAATGGCCCATATGGGGTAATGAATGCTGCTGCAGCTTGATCGGACTCCTTCATTTTGATTTGATGGTATCCGGAATATGCATCAAGGAAACACAATGAGTCGTTTCCTGCGGTAGCATCAATGATCTGATAAATGCAGGGGAGGGGGAAGGGATCCTTAGGGCAAGCCTTATTGAGGTCTTTAAAATCGACCCACAACCGCCAGGATTTGTCCTTCTTTGGTACCATCACCAGGTTTGCCAGCCAGTCCGGATGTTTTATTTCTCTGATGAATCTGGCCTCAATTAGCTTGGCTAGCTCCTCCCCCATAGCTTGATGTTTGGGTTCGGAAAAGTGCCACAGTGTTTGCTTCACCGGTTTGTATCCGTTTAATATATTGAGGCTGTGTTCAGCCAACTCGCGTGGGTTTCCTGGCATATCAGAAGGGTGCCAGGTGAATATATCCCAATTCTCGCGCGGGAACTCTCGTAGCACGACGTCGACCGTTGGGTCTAATTGTGCTCCGATGGATGCTGTCTTCTTGGGGTCCATTGGATGGAGTTGGAATTTGACTATTTCTTATGCTGGTTTGAAGGAGGTGGATTTGGGTCGCTTGTCTAGGACCACATTATCCCTGTCCACCGTGGAGCACAGCGCGGTTAATTCTTCAGCCACAAGGGCTTCGGATAATGCCTCAAGGGCCAAGGATGCGGTTTTATTCTCAGCGCAGAGTGCTATGTCCGGATCACTAGCTAGAGTGATTATATCGTTGGGCCCAGGCATCTTAAGCTTCATGTATCCATAATGGGGTACCGCTTGGAAGCGCGTAAATGCATCTCGCCCTAAGGGGGTGTGATATCCGTTGTTGAAAGGGCCCACTTGTAAGGTTATTTCTTCGGACCGATAATTCTCCGGCGTGCCGAATACCACGTCAAGTGTTATTTTTCTCACACACCGCGCCTCCCGACTGGGAATAATTCCTCGGAAGGTCGTGATGCTTTGCTCAATGCGGCTCCTGTCTATTTCCATTTTGTGGAGTGTATCTTCGTAGATGAGGTTTAGTTCGCTGCCACCGTCCATGAGGACCTTGGTGAGCCGAAAGACGTCCATGATTGGATTGAGGACCAAGGTGGCTGGTGCTCGGACTGTCCTGTATTTTGGTTCGTCGCCGGCATTAAAAGTTATAGCCGTGTCATTCCAAGGGTTTGTCGCTGCTATTTGACAAACTTCGGCGAGTCCGTGTAGTGCTCCTTTGCACCTATTGTTTGAGGCGAATGTCTTAAAGACCGTCAGTACTTTGGGGTCGTTGTCCTCTGGGGGGGGGGGGTTTGTTCTGGGTTATTCTTGGTGAGGATATCCTCGCCGCTCTTGGCCACTTGTCGGAGTATCCAACATGCTCTAAGGCTATGTGTTGGTATGTTATCCGGTGTCGTGTGTATTTTGCATGGCCCATCGAGCCATCCTTCTAGAACGGTTCTGCGTCCCATACTGGACTTGTATTTCTTTACTATTGAACCGGGTGTGTTGCCCGGGTGCGCCCTTTTTGCCTAAATAAGGGGTTGAGTGCGGACTGATGATTCCCAATGAGCTGTTTGAGTTTTCCAGGCGCTTTCCATTGCACTGTACTTTTGTATGATAGTTGCCAAGTCAGCGAAGTGTAGGATGCGACGGCGGTTGATGGCGTTGAGGATTCCTTCGTCCCTGCAATTGTTGTGGAACACTGAGATAGCTTCCTCGTCGCGGCAATCTTAATCTTGTTTTTGACAAGAAGGAATCTGGCCCAGAAGTGGTGACCTTTTCCTGAGACTGCTGTTTTATGCTCATGAGAGCGCTTGTATTTGGGTGGGTGGGTGGATTTAAATCTGAACCTTGCCCCAGTCTTGGATCCGGTGTCTGAAGGTCTTCCGAATTTAGCAGATCGGGCTCCGGGATGCCCACTAATTTCTTAGGCTTGTCGTCCGATTCTATGTTCAGAGGGCAGGATGCTTCGCCTTGCGAGTAGGTGGCCGGCTCTTCGAGACTGGAGATTCGGACATAGTTTGTCATTCATATGGAGGAAGAGTTCTCGACTCGCTCCTCGACTACCGCTATCTGGTGGGTGATTGACGGAGATTTGATTTCTCTCTGATCGGGTTTAAGCCCAATCCGATCGTAGTTTGTAGTGACCACCGAGGCGGCGATGCAATCTAGGAGCTCGTTTAAGGCCGAAAGCTCCGCTGGATCCATCTGCTTGGAGTGTTCAGAATCGATACGAAGGGGGTTTTCGATGACCCGAGAGGTCATCGTCGGCTTAATGACCGAACGAGCGGTCATGGTAAAGCCGCCCAGCCAGAGGGTTTGGCCTGGAGCCAGCGTTCCTCTGGCGGCGATATTATCCTTGAGAACAAGGCGAGACATCGATCTTGTTGTCGACAGCACAGTGGAACTCTCAATGAAAGCACCAATGTCAGTGTCAAAATCGGCGGATCTCGGGTAGGGGGTCCCGAATTGTGCGTCTAAGGTCGATGGTAACAGGAGACAGGGGACATGATGTTTACCCAGGTTCGGGCCCTATCTATGGAGGTAATACCCTACGTACTGCTTGCTTGATATTGATGAATACGAGTATTACAAGAGTTGATCTACCTCGAGATCGTAATGGCTAAAGCCTAGAGGTCTAGCTTGTATGGCTATGATAATGAATCTGCCCTATCCGAACTAAGTCATCCGGTTTATATCGACACCGGAAGGATCTAGGGTTACACAAGGTCGGTTACAAAGAAGGGAATCTACATATTTGGTCGCCAAGCTTGCCTTCCATGCCAAGGAGAGTCCCATCCGGACACGGGTGCATTCTTCGGTCTTCGTATCTTCACAGCCCATCAGTCTGGCCCATGGCCAACAGGCCGGACGCCCGAGGACCCCTTAGTCTAGGACTCCCTCACCTGGTATAATAGAGAAATTCGCAGCAGGAAAAAAACACATCGGGCCGTATCTGAAGCACTTTGGGCTGGGGGAGCTGCTCACCATGGGCCAAGGCCCAGATCGGAGGGGAGGCCACGCGGATGGGGCCAGCTGGGCCATGGAGAGGCTCGCAGCCCATGCAAGCAGGAATAGGGGAGGCGTTGCCTGACGAGCGGGACAGCGGAGCAGCACTCACCGGCATGAAGGAGGCGGCGGGGCGACGTAGAGGAGGCCAGAGACGGCATGGATGGGTAGATCCGGCGATGGGGATCCCGGATCCGGCCGGAGGAGGGGTTGGTGACGCGGCAACGACGACGACTGCAAGCACAACGATGACGTTCATGGTGGCGGCGACGTGCTGCGAGAGAGAGCTATTGAGGCAGGGGAGAAGAAGGGCGGCGAGGTCGGGGTTCACCGGAGTTTGACGCTGGTGACTGATACGTCCATCTTGCATCATGCTTTTATATCAATATTTATTGCATTATGGGCTGTTATTTCACATTATGTCACAATACTTATGGCTATTCTCTCTTATTTTACAAGGTTTACATAAGGAGGGGGAATGCCGGCAGCTGGAATTCTGGGCTGAAAAGGAGCAAATATTAGAGACCTATTCTGCACAACTCCAAAAGTCCTGAAACTCCACGGAACACCTTATAATAAATAATGAAAAATCCCCGCCAAAGATGAAGACCAGGGGGCCCACACCCTTCTCACGAGGGTGGGGGGCGCCCCCCCCCCCCCCCCACCTAGGGCGCGCCCCCTACCTCGTGGGCCCCCTGGTGGCTCTCCGATGACCATCTTCTCCTATATGAAGTCTTTCGTCGAGAAAAAAAATAAGAAGCAACCTTTCGGGATGAAACTCCGCCGCCACGAGGCGGAACCTTTGGCGGATCCAATCTAGAGCTCCGGCAGAGCTGTTCTGCCAGGGAAACTTCCCTCCCGGAGGGGGAAATCATCGCCATCGTCATCACCAACGCTCCTCTCATTGGGAGAGGGCAATCTCCATCAACATCTTCATCAGCACCATCTCATCTCAAAACCCTAGTTCATCTCTTGTATCCAATTCTTGTCTCCAAGTCCGGGATTGGTGCTAGTAGGTTGCTAGTAGTGTTAATTACTCCTTGTAGTTGATGCTAGTTGGTTTAATTGGTGGGAGATCATATGTTCAGATCCTATATGCATATTAATACCCCTCTGATTATGAACATGTTTATGCTTTGTGAGTAGTTACGTTTGTTCCTGAGGACAAGGGAGAAGTCTTGCTATTAGTAGTCATGTGAATTTGGTATTCGTTCGATATTTTGATGAGATGTATGTTGTCTCTCCTCTAGTGGTGTTATGTGAATGTCGACTACATGACACTTCACCATTATTTGGGCCTAGAGGAAGGCATTGGGAAGTAATAAGTAGATGATGGGTTGCTAGAGTGACAGAAGCTTAAACCCTAGTTTATGCGTTGCTTCGTAAGGGGCTGATTTGGATCCATATGTTTCATGCTATGGTTAGGTTTACCTTAATACTTTTGTTGTAGTTGCGGATGCTTGCAATAGAGGTTAATCATAAGTGGGATTCTTGTTCAAGTAAGAACAACACCCAAGCACCGGTCCACCCACATATCAAATTATCAAAGTAACGAACGCGAACGTGATGAAAACTAGCTTGACGATATTCCCATGTGTCCTCGGGAGCGCGTCCTTTGCTACAAAAAGGATTGGGCCACCTTGCTACACTTTATTTACTTTTGTTATTTGTTACTCGTTACAAATTATCTCATCACAAAACTATCTGTTACCACTTATTTCAGTACTTGCAGAGAATACCTTGCTGAAAACCGTTTATCATTTCCTTCTGCTCCTCGTTGGGTTCGACACTCTTACTTATCAAAAGGACTACGATAGATCCCCTATACTTGTGGGTCATCAAGACTCTTTTCTGGCACCGTTGCCGGGGAGTGAAGTGCCTTTGGTAGGTGGAATTTGGTAAGGAAAAATTTATATAGTGTGCTGAAATTTACTGTCACTTGTTACTATGGAAAGTAATCCTGTGAGGGGATTGTTCGGGGTATCTTCACCCCGACCAGTAGAGCAAAGAGTTGGTCCTCAGCCTACTGAACCTATTGAAAATGAAATTCCTTATTAGTATCCTTCGAGTATAATAGAAAAACTGCTAGCTAATCCTTTTACAGGAGATGGAATAAAGCATCCTGATGAACACCTAATATATGTGGATGGAGTTTGTGGATTATTTAAGCTTGCAGGTATTCCCGATGATGTTGCTAAGAAGAAGGTCTTCCCTTTATCTTTAAAGGGAGATGCATTGACATGGTATAGGCTATGTGATGATATGGGATCATGGAACTATAGAAGATTCAAATTGGAATTTCATGAAAAGTATTACCCTATGCATCTTGTTCATTGTGATCGCAATTATATATATAATTTTTGGCCTCGAGAAGGAGAAAGCATCGCTCAAGCTTGGGGGAGGCTTAAATCAATGTTATATTCATGCCCCAATCATGAGCTTCCAAGAGAAACAATTCTTCAAAAAATTTATGCTCGGCTTTTTGAAAATAATCGCACCATGCTTGATACTTATTGTGCTGGCTCTTTTATGATGAAGACTATTGGATTTATATGGGATTTATTGGATAGAATTAAATGCAACTCAGAAGATTGGGACCCCGACAATGGTAAGGAGTCAGGTATGACACCTAAGTTTGATTGTGTTAAATCTTTTATGGATACCGATATTTTCCGTAAGTCTAGCACTAAATATGGACTTGATTCTGAGATAGTAGCTTCTTTCTGTGAATCTTTTGCTACTTATGTTGATCTCCCTAAGGAGAAGTGGTTTAAATATCATCCTCCCATAGAAGTAAAAGTAGCTGCACCTATTAAAGTTGAAGAAAAGACCATCACTTATAATGATCCTATTGTTCCTACTTGTTATGTTGAGAAACCACCTTTCCCTGTTAGGATAAAGGATCATGCTAAAGCTTCAACTGTGGTTCGTAAAAGCAATATTAAAACATATATACCTCCTAAGCAAGTTAAAGTTGAACCTAATATTGCTATTGTTAAAGAGCTCTTGTCTGATAATATTGATGGCATGTTATTCAGTTCTGCGGTGAAATTGCTAGAATTGCTAAACCTTGTGCTAAAGATAAACATAGACCTGTGGTAGGCGTGCATGTTATTTCTGTTAAAATAGGAGACCATTGTTATCATGGCTTATGTGATATGGGTGCTAGTGCTAGTGTTATACCTTATGACTTGTATAAAGAAATCAAGCATGAAATTGCACCTGCTGAGTTAGAAGATATCGATGTCACAATTAAACTTGCTAATAGAGATACTATTTCAGCAATGGGAATTGTTAGAGATGTTGAAGTCTTGTGCGGGAAAACTAAATATCCTGCTGATTTTCTTGTTCTTAGTTCTCCGTAAGATAATGCTAGGATAGACTGCGAAAAGAATGTTGTTACTATTGGCTTGGATGACATGACTCATGAGTTTAATTTCTCTAAATTTAGTAAACAACAATGTGAAGAAGAACTGCCTAGTAAGGATGAAATTATTGGTCTTGCTTCTATCGCCGTACCTCCTAATGATCCTTTAGAACAATATTTGCTAGACCATGAGAATGATATGTTTATGAATGAAAGAAGGGAAATAGATGAAGTATTCTTTAAACAAGAACCTATGCTAAAACACAATTTGCTTGTTGAAATCCTAGGGGATCCTCCTCCACCTAAGGGTGATCCCATGTTTGAGATTAAACCGTTGCCTGATAATCTTAAATATGCTTATCTTGATGAAAAGAAGATATATCCTGTTATTATTAGTGCTAACCTTTCAGATCATGAAGAAGAAAGATTATTGAGAACTCTGAAGAAGCACCGTGCTGCTATTGGATATACTCTTGATGATCTTAAAGGCATTAGTCCCACTCTATGTCAACATAAAATAAACTTGGAAGCAGATGCCAAACCAGTTCATGATCCTCAATGACATCTGAATCCTAAAATGAAAGAAGTGGTAAGAAAAGAAATACTAAAGCTTCTAGAAGTAGGTATAATTTATCCCGTTGTTGATAGTCAGTGGGTAAGTCCTATTCATTGTGTCCCTAAGAAGGGAGGTATTACTGTTGTTCCTAATGATAAAGATGAATTGATTCCACAAAGAATTATTACAGGTTATAGGATGGTAATTGATTTCCGCAAATTAAATAAGGCTACTAAGAAAGATCATTACCCCTTACCTTTTATTGATCAAATGCTAGAAAGATTATGCAAACATACACATTACTGCTTTCTAGATGGTTATTCTTGTTTCTCTCAAATACGTGTGTCGGCTAAAGATCAATCAAAGACTACTTTTACATGCCCTTTTGGTACTTTTGCTAATAGACGTATGCCTTTTGGTTTATGTAATGCACCTGCTACCTTTCAAAGATGCATGATGGCTATATTCTCTGACTTTTGTGAAAAGATTTGTGAGGTTTTCATGGACGACTTTTCCGTCTATGGATCTTCTTTTGATGATTGCTTGAGCAATCTTGATCGAGTTTTGCAGAGATGTGAAGAAACTAATCTTGTCTTGAATTGGGAAAAGTGTCACTTTATGGTTAATGAAGGTATTGTCTTGGGGTATAAAGTTTCTGAAAGAGGTATTGAAGTTGATAAATCCAAGGTTGATGCTATTGAAAAGATGCCATGTCCCAAGGACATCAAAGGTATAAGAAGTTTCCTTGGTCACGCCGGATTTTATAGGAGGTTCATCAAGGACTTCTCGAAAATTTCTCGGCCTCTGACTAATTTATTACAAAAAGATGTACCGTTTGTCTTTGATGATGATTGTGTAGAAGCATTTGAAATACTTAAGAAAGCATTAGTCTCTGCACCTATTGTTTAGCCACCTGATTGGAATTTACCCTTTGAAATTATGTGTGATGCTAGCGATTATGCTGTAGGTGATGTTCTAGGGCAAAGAGTTGATAAGAAATTAAATGTTATCCATTATGCTAGTAAGACTCTAGATAATTCTCAAAGAAATTATGCTACTACTGAAAAGGAACTTTTAGCAGTTGTATTTGCTTGTGATAAGTTCATACCTTATATTGTTGATTCTAAAGTAACTATCCACACTGATCATGCTGCTATTAAATATCTTATGGAGAAGAAAGATGCTAAACCTAGACTTATTAGATGGGTTCTCTTCCTACAAGAATTTGATTTGCATATTGTTGATAGAAAAGGAGCTGAGAACCCCGTTGCAGACAACTTATCTAGGTTAGAGAATGTTCTTGATGACCCACTACCTATTGATGATAGCTTTCCTGATGAACAATTAAATGTCATAAGTACTTCTCGTAGTACCCCTTGGTATGCTGATTATTCTAATTACATAGTTGCTAAATTTATACCACCTAGCTTCACATAACAACAAAAGAAAAAAATTCTTCTATGATTTGAGACATTACTTTTCGGATGACCCACATCTTTATAAGGAAGGAGTAGATGGTGTTATTAGACGTTGTGTACCTGAGCATGAACAGGAACAGATCATACGCAAGTGCCACTCCAACACTTATGGAGGACACCACGCGGGAGATAGAACTGCACATAAGGTATTGCAATCCGGTTTTTATTGGCCTACTCTCTTCAAGTATGCCCGTAAGTTTGTCCTTTCTTGTGATGGAAGTCAAAGAATTGGTAATATTAGTAGACGTCAAGAAATGCCTATTAATTATTCACTTGTTATTGAACCATTTGATGTTTGGGGCTTTGGTTATATGGGACATTTTCCTACCTCTAATGGATATACACATATTTTAGTTGTTGTTGATTACGTTACTAAGTGGGTAGAAGCTATTCCAACTAGTAGTGCTGATCATAACACTTCTATTAAAATGCTTAAAGAAGTTATTTTTCCGAGGTTTCGAGTCCCTAGATGTTTAATGACTGATGGTGGTTCACATTTTATTCATGGTGCTTTCCGTAAAATGCTTGCTAAATATGACGTCAATCATAGAATTGCATCTCCGTATCACCCACAGTCTAGTGGTCAAGTAGAATTGAGTAATAGAGAACTCAAATTAATTTTGCAAAAGACTGTCGATAGGTCTAGAAAGAATTGGTCCAAGAAACTTGATGATGCATTATGGGCCTATAGAACTTCATATAAAAATCCTATGGGTATGTCTCCGTATAAAATGGTATATGGAAAAGCATGTCACTTACCTCTTGAACTAGATAATAAGGCATATTGGGCTATTAAAGAGCTCAACTATGATTTCAAACTTGCCGGTGAAAAGAGGTTATTTGATATTTGAAAGTGCGTTATATCGACTAGAGGGGGGTGAATAGGTGATTTTTATGAAAGTCTTCAAAACGTGGAAGTTATGAAGACAAACAGTAGAGATATGCCTATTACTATGCAGCGGAAGGTAGACTACACTAGGCAAGCCATGGTCAAGTATTCAATAGAGTGAAAGCACAATGACAAATAGTTGTAGTGTAATAAGGATCAGGTAGAAAGATATTATGAAGCCAAACAGATCATACATTCACGTTGTGATGAAAAAAGATAAAGCAAACATGCAATGACTTCACAATGAGTAACAGTAAGTAAAAGGAAGTGAAGATGAAACCAGTGACTCGTTGAAGACAATGATTTGTTGGACCAGTTCCAGTTGCTGTGACAACTGTACGTCTGGTTGGAGCGGCTAGGTATTTAAACCTTAGGACACACAGTCCCGGACACCCAGTCCTGAACACGCAGCTCAGGACACCCAGTCCTCGCCGTATTCTCCTTGAGCTAAGGTCACACATACCTCGCCCAATCACTCTAGTAAGTCTTCAAGGTAGACTCCCAAACCTTCACAGACTTCGTTCACCGGCAATCCACAATGTCTCTTGGATGCTCAGAACGCGACACCTAACCGGCTGGAGGATGCACAGTCCTCAAGTGTAATAAGTCTTCAGTTCGCTCAGACAAGAAGACTTAAGTGATGCCCAATTCTCTCTGGCTCTGGGTGGTTAGGGCTTTATCCGCGCTAGGTATTCTCTCTCTCAAAGGCTTCGAGGTGGGTTGCTCTGAAACGACAAAAGCCGTGCACTAAATCTGAGCAGCCAACCGTTTATGGTTGTAGGGGGTGGGCTATTTATAGCCACTTGGCAACCCAACCTGATTTGTCCAAAATGACCCTGGGTCACTAAGGAAATGACACGTGTCCCAACGGTCAGATTTCAAACTCACACGGGAGCTTTACTTGGGCTACAAGCAAAGCTGACTTGTCCGACTCTGGACAAGATTTGCTCTCATAGTCTTCACTCGAAGACATAGGTTTTTTTGTTTAGGCATCACTTCAGTCGTTCTGACTGGTTCTCTTGGACCCCACTTAGCAGTACGGTGGTTCCTATGACTCAACACAAATGAAAGAGAACTACGAAAGATCTAAGTCTTCGAGCTCCATAGGCTTCATGCGGTGTCTTCTCTTGTCATAGTCTTCAATGTGAATATCTTCATATACCACCTTTGACATCAATGTCTTCATACATTTTTAGGGGTCATCTCTGGTAGTAAAACCGAATCAATGAGGGACTTCTACCTGTGTTATCCTGCAATTCTCACAAAAACATTAGTCCCTCAACTAGGTTTGTCGTCAATACTCCAAAACCAACTAGGGGTGACACTAGATGCACTTACAATCTCCCCCTTTTTGGTGATTGATGACAAACTAGTTGAAGTTTTCAACGGGGAATATAATCTGTGAAATTTGTAAAGGATAGGGAATTGTCTTCATAAGTTGCAAGGGCTCCCCCTGAAGATGTGCATATATGTAATTTGCTTTTGGAATGCAAATGCACATGGCAGGTTGTACTTGTGGAGATCCACTTCAACTTATGATGACAATCCACTATGCATGTAAAAGTATATGAAGATAATGTGATGCATAATGGAAAATGGACGTCTGCAGAATGATCTAAGTGCGGAATTTATCGTCGCACATGCGGAATTTATCTTCGCAAAGCAAGGTGGCAAACAAGTAGCAGACGACCATCGAGTTTAAGTGTTACAACTCAAAGAACCAAATGTAGCAAAACGAGAGTTGTAAGCACGAAGCAAAATATAGCAAAATATAAAGCACCCGCCCATATGGACCCGCTTGAAGACTATCAACCCTATATGCTTCTCCCCCTTTTGTCAGTAAGGACCAAAAAGGTTTGAAGACATAGAGTGTCTACTCGTTCCCATGAGCAGCAGGGTCGTTGGTGGTGTTTGGCTGTGCTGAAGAGGGTGGTGGTGAAGTAGCATCGTCTTCATCCTTGATAACTCAGGCAGTCACTGTTGCAGCAGACGAAGAGAACTCAGAGTCTTCAAGTGATGGTGTTCCTCGTAGCACAGCCCTTCGAGGAGGTGTGGAGTCAAACTTGAACCGCTCAGTGAAGCCATCCTCTTGAAGATCAGCTTCAGAACACATCATCGTTAGCCCTTTCCATGTACGGCGACAGGTTTCATGGGTAACGAAAGCATTCTTGGTGGCAAGATTTCGAATGCGATTAACATCCACCAAGAGGCTTTTCATCTGACGCTTCAGCCAGTCATGATGCCTATCCTGTTTTTGATGAAGGGCCACAAGAAGCTCTCAGTCATTGAGAACACGAGTGCGCTTCTTGGGTCTTGGAGCAGTTGTGCTGTCAGTGGCTTCAGTGGAAGCAGGGCGTGGTGCACGTGTAGTGCCAGCCAACGGATACACCCGAGAGACTGCTTCAATTCCTTCAATATTTTGTGTCAAGCTCTGGTGTTCTGCATTCTGAAGACTTAGAGGTTGCTTGGCAGGTTCAGGATAGATGGCTTCAGCAGAGGTATCCACATCTGGCAAGAAGATACGATGGTTGCGGGCAGAGGGCTGATACAAGATAGCAGAGTGAAGTTTGATCAGTCGCATTACCCAAGGGGCATAGAACTTCAAACCAAACAGATCAGAGCCTGACGCAGCAAGTTGGCGTATGAAAAAGTCCTGTGCATTGAAGCATTTTCCATGAAGGATATAGAATATCAAAGTCTTCATTGCACCCTCAATCTTGGCATTTGGAGAGTGTCCTTTAATGGGCCAGAGAGTCCGCCTGATGATGTGATAGATGGTTCTTGGCAGATACTCAAGGTCTTCAACAAAGAACTCTGTGGGATAAGCAGCATCTTGGGGCAATGGCTTCATCATGCTGAGCATCTGACTCATATTAGGTTCAGGCCTCTGAAAGATGCTTTCAATAGCTTCAGTATGCAGCTGACAGCCTTGCTCGAAGAGATCGCCAGGAGTGGGCAAGCGAGTGAGCTCAATGATGTCAAATGCATTGGCCTCGTGATGAACATTGCCGGTCATCCACTCCAGGACCCAAGTCTTCGGATCTCTGTTGTACCCACGGATGTGGAGTGTGGCATAGAATTGGAGCAGCAGCTCTTCATTCCAATGCTCTTGTTCAGTTATGAATGGCAGCAGTCCCACTTGCTTGAAACAATCCAACGCTTCTTCTAGGCAGGGCAGACCAGCTATAGCTTCAATGTCAAGGCGCTTGTGTGGGAAGATGCGACCTTGGTTGTACAGTATGCATGAGTAATAGCTTCGCTGAGGATAGCTCCAGAACCGATCTGATGAAATCATTTCCCTTGAGTAGGGGTTCTTGGAGCTATTGAAGAATGTATTGTCTGCCCTGAAGCCATTGAATCTGAAGGAGCCAGGTGCTGATGCAGGACCTGGGAACCTTGGCAGTCTTGGGATTGGCTTCTGTACCTGAGGCATGTGCTCAACATGATAGTCAAACTAGGGACAGGCAGCAGACTCAGGAACAGAAGTGTCAGGATCAGTGGCTTCACTGTCTTCTGATGCTTTTGGTGGGGAGGGCTCCACATTAGCTTCATTGTTGGTTGTGGCAGCCTCATGATTGTCATCCTCTACTTGACGAGCTGGAGGGTCGGACACAAGCACGTTCTCCGTAAGAACTGCTTCTTGGTGAGACGAGGGGACTTGTGGTACTTCTTCTTGTTCGGCTGATGCAGCCGGAATGTCTTCAGCAGAGACGTGAGGCCTTGGACCTTTGCAAAGCCTATGCAACATGGGCGGCGCATGTGGAGTTTGAGTGGGCTGGGCCTCATTGTCTTCTTCCTCTTGTGGGCGATCCGCCCATGAGGCATCCTGGGCAATTGGCATCAATGGACGACCAATGCTGATGAGTTCGCTGTTGTCTTGCTAAGGAAGGACTGCATCATCTTCTACATTGTCATGTTGACCAATGTCTTCAGCAGCGAGGGGATCAGCTGCTGGAATGTCTTCAGCTTCATGAGCCTCCGTGGAAGCAGGCTCATGGACAGTCAGTTGGCGTTCAGCTTCAGGATAGACCATAGAAATGGGTTCAACCATCAAGGGCTCTGTGGGAGCAGCCCGATCTTTCTTGGTCTTCTTCTTCTTCTTAGAGGGGACAGTTTCAGATGCTTCAGGATATTTTCGCTTCCTTGCTTCAGCCTCAGCAGTCTTGGTCTTCTTGAGCTCTGAAGCGGTTGACCGGCTCTTTGGCTTCGAGCCAGTTATTGCAGTTGGGAAGACAGTCGGAACTTCTTCTTGCCTTGGTGCATCGGGTTTAGCTGTAGCAGGCTTCTTCTTCTTCGCGGCCATCCTGGGGTCGATGCCAGGACGCCCAAGTGCCTTGCGCTTCTCAGCCTCATTGTAGGCTTGCACACATCTGTCAGCCAGAGTCTTCATGCGCTCACGCAAACCTTGAGCATCTGCACGTTTCTTCAGAAAAGCTTCCTTGAGCTCGTGCATCATGATTTTGAAGTTCTTCACATCTTGCACGCTGAGCTTGGCCATATGCTTCTTGAACTGAGCCTTTTCATAGTCAATCTTCTGCTTCAGCTCAACAACGCGCTGGGCGATGGCTAGTTCTGAAGCAATGGCGCCATGGAAGGCGACACTGAGGCCAATGGGTAGCTATAGATCATCGAAGCTGATGTTGGGCGTGTCAAACCACTCGTCAATGAAGTTGTGGATGATGGTGACATCAAAGAGTGGCAGATCATTGAAGATTTATGCTTCTTCTTTGCTCTTGATGAGTTGCTCAAGAGCGTCATCTGCCAGGTCTTCATCACTTGACAGGTCAATGTCATCATTGCGCAGAATAGCAGCAGCTGTGAGCTCTTGGCCGGTGTGTGACTGAGGCATCTTGCTCTTCTGGGGCTTGGAGATGCGGGATACGTCTTCATACTGCACATTGTCTTCAGGAGGTGCAGTTGCAAGTGGCTTCGCCCTTGAGATTTTCGGTGAAGGGGTAGGCTTTGAAGCTTTAGGCTTCTTCATCTTCTTTGGCTTCAGCACTGCAGGAGCTTCTTCTGATTCAGAGTCAGCTGGAGGCTCATTCACTACAGTCCCTTGAACCAAGATGCGGGTAATGAGGCCTTCAAGATTGGCATATGGACCGATGACATTGGGTTCTGCTTCTCCTGTGCCATCTGCCCTTGGTGCTGAGGGACCAGGGTTAAAGTCTAACCCAAATTTCTTCTTGTTCTGCTTCGCTGAGTTTTGGGAAAACTGGAAGTTGCGCTTGAACAGATTGTCGTCACGACACCAGAGTAGTGACGAGGATGTGCATCATCAGGCTGTGGCCCACGGACCATGCATGGATAGAAGCTTTGGGCAATAGCTTCATCTCTAGACCCGGGTAGAAGATTCTTGTATAAGATGTCTCCCCACGGTCTTTTGATGGCACTTTTCTCAGCATACTCTTGGGTTGTGAAGCGGTATTTGAACCATTGTTCTGCCCAATATCGTCAAATCCATTGGACTCGGGTCTTGCGCTGACTGTAATCCTCTTCAGGATCTGTCTTGTACATTTCTGCGAGTTCATCTGGCAGATCTCTGGATGTTCCGCCACAACGTTGTCTGCCCCCCTTCATTGCTGCTTTCTCTGAAGCCATAAACTTTAACTTGAAAGGCTTCAAGACGTAGGCTTCAAAGGCTTTCTCTTGCTGGACCAACAGGAACTGGCTTCAGGAGAATTTATGTGATGCTGTAAGAATTCTGCAAATGAATGCAGACTATGAGAACCAAAGGATTCTCCCACGGACATGTACCTGTGACAGCATTAAGGTGCGAGGGAAGGTGAAGAGGTCATATGCATTCTCAGAAGATTTTAAAGATAAATCAGTTTAGAAGACATTGACCTCATTGTGCGAAGACATTCACTCATAGATAAGAAGTTGGTTCCAGATTTGTACGAACCCACAGATCAGTACAAGTGAGGAATCTAACTACTTTGTGAAGCACAAGTGAATATACTAGGCATGTTATGAGATGCAGTATGAGAGAGATCTAACTTGTGTGAATAGAAACTTCTTATGGTAGTAAGTGACAAGGCCATAGGATCAAAAGGGGCCGTAAAAAGAAGTTTTATTTACCACACTGGGAACTGCTAGACGGAGTGGGAGATGAGGCCGAGAAGTTCAATCTTCCGTGCCCTAACTTGGCGACGGAGGACACCTACAGCGATGGCGGAGAGGACGATGTCCGCGATCGGCGTGAAGACGGGTCGGAGAGGTTGCGGCAGCAAAGCGCTTCGTCGTCGGCGTCGTCGAGGGCTAGCGGTGGCGCTAGGGTTCGTGCGAGGGTGGAAGAAGGGATAATGACCGCTGTGAGTGTGTATTTATAGTTACAGGGGCGGCACTGCGCTATTACACAGGTGCCCCTGGCGATTCGCATTTGAGTAACACGTGGCCATCATGCGGAATTTTGGGGGTTGTTCCACGTCCCACGCACGCCTGGATTGTCGGGTGGTCGTTCCTACTTCTCCGGATTTCATGTGGATGTATGAGCATTGAAAACGGACTTAAAGGTTGTCTCTGTCTCGTCTGCTGAAGGGCGCAGAGAAGACATTCGACAGTTTCAATAGAATGCATATGACTTGGAGAGATAGAATTTCAGATAGAAAGCATAGAGAGGTTAGGGTCCGATCACATTCACTTAGTTCAAAAGATTCAAACAAGAAGCCATAGCTATAAGTGAATGTTGTAGAGGACAGAACACTAGTATATATATATATATCTGTACCATCAACATAGTGAAGATAATCATCAAGACATGTTGAGATTGAAGCCAAACCAAATGTGAAGACATTGCAAGGTAACGCCATGAGTGAAACACTTCAAAATAGAACGTTTGATGGTGGCGTTACCCACCGTATAGGAAGTATTAGACCCAGACACGGCGCACAATTATCGTGGCGCTCCGAAGTCAAATTCCACATTAATGTATTCACACTTAGAATGTATGTCTTCATTGATTGAAGACATACGTTACGTTGTGTGTTGCACATCTAAGTCATCAATATGCATAAGTGTTAGGATGTGTGCCTGATCACATGACATTTGAGGATTCCAGGATATTTAGCTCACACCGTAATTTGCAAAATCTCTTCTCATCCAAGGGCTTGATGAAGATATCTGCCAATTGCTCTTCGGTGTTGACGTGTATGATATCAATATCTTCCTTCACAACATGATATCTGAGAAAGTGATGACGAATTTCTATGTGCTTTGTCTTCGAGTGCTGAAATGGGTTGTTGGCGATCTTGATGGCGCTTTCGTTGTCGCAGTAAAGTGGCACTTGCTTCAGATGAATGCCATAGTCGTTGAGAGTTTGCTTCATCCACAGAAGCTGAGCGCAGCAAGATCCAGCAGCAATGTATTCAGATTCAGAAGTGGAGAGGGATACACAGTTCTGCTTCTTTGAAGACCAACATACAAGTGATCGTCCCAGAAAGTGGCATGTGCCTGATGTAGACTTCCGATCAACCTTGTCACCAGCATAATCAGCATCCGAGAATCCAACCAGATCAAACTCTGAGCCCTTTGGATACCATAATCCGAGAGTTGGGGTGTGAGCCAAATATCGAAGAATTCGCTTCACAGCTAAGTGATGCGACTCCTTTGGTGCCGCTTGAAATCGAGCACACATGCAAACACTAAGCATAATATCTGGCCTAGATGCACATAAATAAAGCAAAGAACCAATCATGGAGCGGTATACCTTTTGATCGGACTCTTTACCATTGTCGTCGGGACCCAGATGATGTTTGGCTGGCATTGGTGTTGTGAAGCCTTTGCAATCTTGCATACCAAACTTCTTCAGGCACTCTTTGAGATACTTCTCTTGAGATATGAAGATGTTGTTGCGTTGTTGTCGGATTTGAAGACCGAGGAAGAACTTCAGCTCCCCCATCATAGACATCTGATATTGCTCTTGCATCATATAGCCAAACTCTTCACTGTACTTCTGATTGGTGCAGCCGAAGATAATGTCATCCACATATATTTGGCACACAAACAGTTCACCATCATATGTCTTCGTGAAGAGAGTGGAGTCTAGGGAACCAGGTATGAAGCCTATGCTCTTCAGGAAATATTTGAGTGTGTCATACCAGGCCCGAGGGGCTTGTTTGAGGCCATACAGTGCCTTGTTGAGCTTGTATACCATGTCAGGATGTTTTGGATCTTCAAACCCAGGTGGTTGTGCAACATACACTTCTTCTTCAATCTTGCCATTGAGAAAGGCAATCTTCACATCCATTTGATATAGAAGTATGTTATGATGATTTGCATAGGCCAGCAGTATACGTATGGCTTCAAGTCTAGCCACAGGAGCAAATGTTTCATCGAAATCAATGCCTTCCACTTGAGTATATCCTTGAGCAACGAAACGAGCTTTGTTTCTGACAACTTGACCATGCTCATCTTGCTTGTTGCGGTATATCCATTTGGTGCCTATTATATTGTGCTTCCGTGGATCAGGACGCTTAACCAGTTCCCATACATTGTTCAGCTCAAACTGTTGAAGCTCTTCTTGCATAGCTTGAATCCATTCAGGTTCCATGAAGGCTTCTTCAACTTTCTTGGGTTCTGTAATTGAGACGAATGCAAAGTGCCCACAGAAATTTGCCAGCTGAGTTTCCCTTGAACGAGTGAGTGGACCGGGTGCATTGATGTTGTCAATTATTCTTTCAATCTGCACTTCATTGGCAACACGAGGATGTACAGGGCGAAGACTTTGCTCTTGCTGACCATTGTCGTTGTTGGAGGGATTGTCTTCAGGTTGAGCATTGTCTTCAGGTTGATCTGGTGCGGAGATGATGAGTTCCTCTTCAGGATGAGCTTCAGAAGGTATGATTTCTCCAGTTCCCATTAGCTTGATTGATTCACTGGATGGAACTTCATCTAGCACATTTGGCAGGTGCTCTCTTTCTGAACCATTGGTCTCATCGAACCGCACATCCACTGTTTTAAACACTTTGTAATGAAAGAGATTGAAGACTCTATAGGAGTGCGAATCCTTTCCATATCCAAGCATAAAACCCTCATGTGCTTTTGGTGCAAACTTTGAGGTGTGATGTGGGTCCTTAATCCAGCACCTTGCGCCAAATACTCTGAAGTAACTGACATTTGGCTTCTTGCCAGTTACAAGTTCATAAGATGTCTTGTTAAGAAGCTTGTGAAGATAAACATGGTTGATTGTATGGCATGCAGTGTCAATGGCTTCAGGCCAGAATTTTCTTGGAGTCTTGTATTCATCTAGCATCATTCTGGCCATCTCAATGAGTGTTCTGTCCTTGCATTCGACGACGCCATTTTGCTGTGGCGTGTACGGGGCTGAGAATTCATGTGTGATGCCCAAGGTATCAAGATATGTATCAAGGCCAGTGTTGTTGAATTCAGTGCCATTGTCACTTCTGATGTGCTTTATCTTGGCGCCATAGTTGTTCATTGCTCGATTGGTGAAGCGTCTGAAGACATCCTGCACTTCAGTCTTGTAAAGGATTATGTGCACCCAAGTATATCTAGAGTAATCATCAACAATGACAAAGCCATATAGGCAAGCAGTAGTGGTAAAAGTTGAGTAGTGAGTGGGACCAAAAAGATCCATGTGAAGCAGTTCGAAGAGTCGAGTAGTGGTCATGATTGTCTTCGAGGGATGTTTGGCCCTCGTCATCTTCCCTGCTTCACAGGCACCGCATAAGTGATCTTTTTTGAACTTGACGCCCTCGATGCCTATGACATGCTTCTTCTTCGCAAGGGTATGGAGGTTCCTCATGCCAGCACGCCCAAGCCTCCGATGCCAAAGCCAGCATTCTGAAGCTTTTGCTAGAAGACATACTGCAAGCTGTGGCCCTGCTGAGAAATCTACTACGTACAAATCATCTTTCCGATACCCTTCAAACACTAGAGATTTGTCAGATTCCATTAGTACCAGGCAACGATATTTTCCAAATATTACGATCATGTTCAAATCGCAAAGCATTGAGATAGACATTAAGTTGAAGCCAAGGGATTCAACAAGCATGACTTTATCCATGTGCTGATCCCTTGAGATTGCAACTCTACCTAGACCCAATACCTTACTTTTACCAGTGTCAGCGAATGTGATATGGCTCTTGTCGGATGGACATAAGGTTGAGTCCATGAGAAGGCTTCTTTTGCCGGTCATGTGATTTGTACACCCACTGTCAATAATCCATTCTGAAGACGCTGGTGTCGTACCCTACAGTGCAGTTAGGGGGATAGGCTTCACGAAGAGAATTGTGAAGCAAAAACATTTGACGAACCAGTGGGTTATGAAAACTTAGATCCAGATTAGGACTAATAGGGAGAGTAGCATGTGATTCAGGAATGAAGTACATAGTAATGCCATTCGGGCATTTGATCTTGCGCCCTACAAGATGTTTAAGGTCCCCAGCAATGGCGTCAGAAGATTTTGGTTTTCTGCTGGAGACCTTTCCCTGCAAGAGAGAGTTAAGCTTTCTTAGCCACCCACATCTTCAAGGGTGGCTTAGAAGCAATAAGTGTAAGTGCAGCATCTGAGAATTTTGGCTTTGGAGCCCTAGCAAACAGTCTAGTAGGCGGACAATAGTACTCATAAGAATAGGCAGAATAGTTCTTGGTCATATGAACATGGCGGTTTGATGTACTGCTCTCATATTCATATGCCTGAGTATGATTTCCCTGCAAAACATTTGCGTTAGTGCGACTCAGGTGAGTCCTCTGTCTGTATGAAGCCTTTGGACTGTCTGAAGCCTTTGGTATGAGGTTTGTCTTCTTCATGTGAGGTGTCATGAAGACATTCACAGGAAGATTTTCCAGACACCTTTTCGGAACCCAGATCTTCTTCATGGGTGGTCCATTCCTGCAGTTAGTTCCAATGTACCTGGCAAACACTTCACCATTCTGATTCTAAAATAGTACATAGTTTGCATCAAAGGATTCATCAATGATAATGGGGTTAGCACAAGTGAAGCCAGATAGATTGGATGGATCTGCTGAAGGTTCCTTTGCAGCAACCCACATGGTTTTGGGGTACTGCTCAGGTTTCCAGTAAGAGCCATCTGCATTCATTTTCCTTATGAACCCAACACCCTCTTTCCTAGGGTTTCGGTTCAGAATCTGCTTCTTGAGGACATCACATAATGTCTGATGCCCTTTAAGACTTTTGTACATCCCTGTTTCAAGCAATGTCTTCAACCTAGCATTCTCATCAGCGATAGTGGTGGTATCCTCAGCAGAGGGGTTAGTTACCACATCAACAGTTGAAGATATTGCAACAGCAGTAGCAGTGGAACATTCAGCAACAGAAGTAGCATTATCACGCTCAATGCATTTAAGACATGGTGGTTCAAATCCTTCCTGAGCGGAACTGATCTGTTTGGCGTGAAGTGACTCGTTTTCCTTTTGAAGATCTTCATGAGCCGCTCTCAATTTCTCAAGATCTTGCTTCCTTTGAATATAATCATAGGAAAGCTTTTCATGAGTTGTTGAGAGAGTATCATGACGACTTTCAAGTTCCTGATACTTAACATGAAGATTTTTTATGTCTTCAATTAAGGATTCAGATCGAGTCATTTCAGCACCCAACAGATCATCGCTTCTGTCTAACAGTTTTTGAATATGTTCCATAGCTTTCTGTTGTTCAGTTGCAATTTTAGCAAGTGTTTTGTAGCTGGGTTTCGAACCACAATCAGAGTCATCGTCGCTAGATGTTTGATAGTGAGTAGTGCGTGTGTTTACCTTGGCACCGCGTGCCATGAAGCAGTAGGTAGGAGCGGAGTAGTCCTTGTCATTTGCATCGGTGTCGGTGATGAAGTCATTGTCTTCAGTGTTGAAGATGGACTTGGCGACGTATGCTGTAGCCAGACTTGCAATGCCAGAATCAGACTCCTCCTTAGACTCCACCTCTGCCTCCTCAGAAGCGGACTCCTCCTCTGAATCCATTTCCTTGCCAACAAACGCATGTGCCTTGCCAGATGAGCTCTTCTTGTGTGAAGAAGACTTTGAGGAAGACTTGGAAGAAGACTTTGAGTATTTCTTCTTCTTCTTGTCGACAGAGTCATATTCCTTGCTCTTATTCTTCTTTCTGTTCTCATTGTCCCACTGTGGACACTCAGAGATGAAGTGTCCAGTTTTCTTGCACTTGTGGCATGTTTTCTTCTTGTAGTCATGAGCAGAAGCTTCATCATTTCTTGAGCTTGATCGTGAAGACTTTCTGAAGCCTTTCTTCTTGGTGAATTTTTGGAACTTCTTCACAAGCATTGCAAGTTCCCTTACAATGTCTTCAGGATCTTCAGAACTGCTGTCAGATTCTTCTTCAGATGAGGAAACAGCTTTTGCCTTCAAGGCACGAGTTCGCCCATAGTTTGGACCGTAGATATCTCTTTTCTCAGAAAGCTGAAACTCATGTGTGTTGAGCCTCTCGAGTATGTCAGACGGATCGAGTGTCTTGAAATCAGGACGTTCTTGAATCATCAGGGCTAGGATGTCAAACGAACTATCAAGTGATCTCAGCAGCGTCTTGACGACTTCATGTTTGGTGATCTCAGTAGCGCCGAGGGCTTGAAGCTCATTTGTGATGTCAGTGAGTCAGTCAAATGTGTGCTGGACATTCTCATTGTCATTTCGCTTGAAGCGGTTGAAGAGGTTGCGAAGAACACTGATTCTCTGATCTCTTTGGGTTGAGATGCCTTCATTGACCTTGGAGAGCCAGTCCCAGACCAGCTTGGATGTCTTCAAAGCACTCACACGGCCATACTGTCCTTTGGTCAGATGACCATAGATGATATTCTTGGCAGTAGAGTCCAGTTGAACGAATTTCTTGACATCAGCAGCAGTGACACCTTCTCCAGCCTGGGGAACGCTGTTCTCGACGACATACCATAGGTCGACGTCAATGGCTTCAAGATGCATGCGCATCTTATTCTTCCAGTAGGGATATTCAGTTCCATCGAAGACGGGGCATGCAGCGGAGACTTTAATTATCCCTGCAGTCGACATAGCTAAAACTCCAGGTGGTTAAACCGAATCACACAGAACAAGGGAGCACCTTGCTCTGATACCAATTGAAAGTGCGTTATATCGACTAGAGGGGGGATGAATAGGCGATTTTTATGAAAGTCTTCAAAACGTGGAAGTTATGAAGACAAACAGTAGAGATATGCCTATTACTATGCAGCGGAAGGTAGACTACACTAGGAAAGCCATGGTCAAGTATTCAATATAGTGAAAGCACAATGACAAATAGCTGCAGTGTAATAAGGATCAGGTAGGAAGATATTATGAAGCCAAATAGATCATACATTCATGTTGTGAAGACAAAAGATAGAGCAAACATGCAATGACTTCACAATGAGTAACAGTAAGTAAAAGGAAGTGAAGATCAAACCAGTGACTCGTTGAAGACAATGATTTGTTGGACCAGTTCCAGTTGCTGTGACAACTGTATGTCTGGTTGGAGCGGCTAGGTATTTAAACCTTAGGACACACAGTCCCAGACACCCAGTCCTGAACCCGCAGCTCAGGACACCCAGTCCTCACCGTATTCTCCTTGAGCTAAGGTCACA
This sequence comes from Triticum monococcum, assembly GCA_034509565.1. Taxonomy (NCBI): domain Eukaryota; kingdom Viridiplantae; phylum Streptophyta; class Magnoliopsida; order Poales; family Poaceae; genus Triticum; species Triticum monococcum. The sequence goes on along the minus strand of CM067842.1, from coordinate 194,714,218 downwards.
CAGACCTCGCCCAATCACTCTGGTAAGTCTTCAAGGTAGACTCCCAAACCTTCACAGACTTCGTTCACCGGCAATCCACAATGTCTCTTGGATGCTCAGAACGCGATGCCTAACCGGCTGGAGGATGCACAGTCCTCAAGTGTAATAAGTCTTTAGATCGCTCAGACAAGAAGACTTAAGTGATGCCCAATTCTCTCTAGCTCTGGGTGGTTAGGGCTTTATCCTCGCTAGGTATTCTTTCTCTCAAAAGCTTCGAGGTGGGTTGCTCTCAAACGACAAAAGCCGTGCACTAAATCTGAGCAGCCAACCATTTATGGTTGTAGGGGGTGGGCTATTTATAGCCACTTGGCAACCCGACCTGATTTGTCCGAAATGACCCTTGGTCACTAAGGAACTGACATGTGTTCCAACGGTCAGATTTCAAACTCACACGACAGCTTTACTTGGGCTACAAGCAAAGCTGACTTGTCCGACTCTGGACAAGATTTGCTCTCATAGTCTTCACTCGAAGACATAGGTTTTTTTGTTTAGGCATCACTTCAGTCGTTCTGACTGGTTCTCTTGGACCCCACTTAGCAGTACGGTGGTTCCTATGACTCAACACAAATGAAAGAGAACTACGAAAGATCTAAGTCTTCGAGCTCCATAGGCTTCATGCGGTATCTTCTCTTGTCATAGTCTTCAATGTGAATATCTTCATATACCACCTTTGACATCAATGTCTTCATACATTTTTAGGGGTCATCTCTGGTAGTAAAACCGAATCAATGAGGGACTTCTACCTGTGTTATCCTGCAATTCTCACAAACACATTAGTCCCTCAACTAGGTTTGTCGTCAATACTCCAAAACCAACTAGAGGTGGCACTAGATGCACTTACAATATTAGCTCACTTGATGAATGGAGAACCCAAGCTTATGAAAATGCCAAGTTGTTTAAAGAAAAGGTTAAAAGATGGCATGATAAAAGGATACAAAAGCGTGAGTTTAATGTAGGTGGTTATGTATTGCTATACAACTATCGTTTAAGATTTTTTGCAGGGAAACTTATCTCTAAATGGGAAGGCCCCTATGTTATCAAGGAGGTCTATCGTTCCGGTGGCATAAAACTCAACAACTTCGAAGGCACAAATCCGAAGGTGGTAAACGACCAAAGAATCAAACATTATATCTCAGGTAATCCCATAAATGTTGAAACCAATATTATTGAAACCGTAACCCCAGAGGAATACATAAGGGACATTTTCTAGAACGTTTCAAACTCCGAAAAGGAATAGGTATGTGGTACGGTAAGTAAACCGACTCCAAAACAATTTTTAAGGCAATATTTCTCCGTTTTGGAATATTTAGAAAAATAGAAAATTAAGTAGCAATCCGGGAAGGGCACGAGGGCCTCACGAGGGTGGAGGGCGCGCCCTACCCCCCTGGGCGCGCCCCCCTACCTCGTGAGCTCCCCGTGTGCCGTCCGGACTCCGTTTTCTTGCACGATATGTATTTTGGTTGGTAAAAATTCATTATATATTCTCCCGAAGGTTTTGACTCCCGTATCACGCAAAAATCTCCTGTTTTTGTTTCGAGCTGTTTTTCTGACAGATCTAGATTATCATGACGTCCCCAAGTGCTTCCAAGGACAAGTTGTTCGAGAAGGTCATCAACCCTTACCTCGCGGAGGTGCTGCGACACCCTCAAACCATTGAGATGCGTGATGGGTTGCTGCACATCCGTGATGAGGGACCAAAGGGAATTGGAAGCGTCGAAACGAGGCTCGAAGCAATGGAGCAACAAGTTTTCAAGTGCCACGGGATGGTGGAGCGTGGAATCAACGCTAGCCACATGATGCTCTAAGAGTTCACTAACAACTACAAGCCGGATGCCAAGAACACCGAGGAGGCCATCTTCAAGATATATGAGAAGATCGAGCACCTCCAAGCCCAAATCTATGACCTGCAAAACCAAAACTATGAGTATGAATATAGATTCAAAAGAATGAGTTTGGCTGCAGATTCGAGGATTCCGGAGACTCAATCATCTTTCTATGATGGTGAACCTATGCCTTGGAAGATGGATGACAAGCCCGCATCATCAACAACACCTCCACCGTCTCCTCCAACAAAGAAGAATTGAGTATCTAGGTATGGGCACTCCACTTGGCAACTGCCAAGCTTGGGGGAGTGCCCCGGTATCGTATCACCATCACTTTTATCTTTACCGTTTATCTTAGTTCGATCTTATTAGTAGTATTTTGATCTAGTAGAATAAAGTTTGTGGCATGATCTAGTTGTGAGTTTTGCTTTATTATCCTTCTATGTAATCGAGTCCGTGAGCTATATAATAAAGATTAGTGTTGAGTCAAGGGCTTGATTGTTTTGCCATGATCCTAAGTGAATAAAAGAAAAGAGAAAGAAATAAAAAGAAACAAAGAGATCCTATGGATCTCATGGAGAGAATTGAGCTCACATAGAAAAAGTATGATGAATAAAAGTTGTTGAGAGTTGACAAGCATAGTTTTGGTCATCATTGCAATTAATAGGAAGTAATAAAGAAAGAGAGGTCTTCACATATAGATATACTATCTTGGACATCTTTTATGATTGTGAGCACTCATTAAAATATGACATGCTAAAGAGTTGACATTGGACAAGGAAGACAACGTAATGGGTTATGTTTTCTTACATCTGAGATAAATTATATTGTCTATCTTCCAACATGTTGAGCTTGCCTTTCCCCCTCATGCTAGCCAAATTCTCAGCACCAAGCAGAGATACTACTTGTGCTTCCAAATACCCTTAAACCAGTTTTGCCATGAGAGCCCACCATATCTACCTACGGATTGAATAAGATCCTTCAAGTAAGTTGTCGACCGTCCAAAGCAATAAAAATTGCTCTCTAAATATGTATGATTGATTGGTGTGGAAGAAATAAGCTTTATACGATCTTGTGATGTGGAAGTAATAAAAGTGATAGACTGCATAATAAAGGTTCATATCACAAGGGGCAATATAAAGTGACGTTCTTTCACATTAAGATTTTGTGCATCCAACCATAAAAGCGCATGGCAACCTCTGCTTCCCTCTGCGAAGGGCCTATCTTTTATCATTATCTTCTACCTTATGCAAGAGTCATGGTGATTTTCACCCTTCCTTTTTACACTTTATCCTTTGGCAAGCACAGTATGTTGGAAAGATACTGGTATATATGGCTAATTGGATGTGAGTTTTCATGAACTATTACTGTTGGCATTACCCTTGAGGTAAAACGTTGGGAGGCAAGACTATAAGCCCCTATCTTTCTCTGTGTCCGATTAAAACTCCAGACCCATAAGTATTGCGTGAGTGTCAGCAATTGTGAAAGATTATATGATAGTTGAGCATGTGGACTTGCTGAAAAGCTCTTATACATTGACTCTTTCCTATGTTATGATAAATTGCAATTGCTTCAATGACCGAGATTCTAGTTTGTTAGTTCTCAATGAAGTTTACGATTCATACTTGATATTGTGATTGAATTATTACTCTAGCATTAGAGATCATATGAAAAAAATTATATAAGTTGTTGTTATAAGAATGATCATGATGCCCTCATGTCCGTATTTTATTTTTATCGACACCTTCATCTCTAAACATGTGGACATATTTTTCGATTTCGGCTTTTCGCTTGAGGACAAGCGAGGTCTAAGCTTGGGGGAGTTGATACGTCCATTTTGCATCATGCTTTTATATCAATATTTATTGCATTATGGGCTGTTATTTCACATTATGTCACAATACTTATGGCTATTCTCTCGTATTTTACAAGGTTTACATAAGGAGGGGGAATGCCGGCAGCTGGAATTCTGGGCTGGAAAAGGAGCAAATATTAGAGACATGTTCTGCACAACTCCGAAAGTCCTGAAACTCCATGGAACACCTTATAACAAATAATGAAAAATCCTCGCCAAAGATGAAGACCAGGGGGCCCACACCCTTCTCACGAGGGTGGGGGGCGTGCCCCCCCCCCCCTAGGGCGCACCACCCTACCTCGTGGGCCCCCTGGTGGCTCTCCGATGACCATCTTCTCCTATATGACGTCTTTCGCTGAGAAACAAAATAAGAAGCAACCTTTCCGGACGAAACTTCTCCGCCACGAGGCGGAACCTTGGCGGATCCAATCTAGAGCTCCGGCAAAGCTGTTCTGCTGGGGAAACTTCCCTCCCGGAGGGGGAAATCATCGCCATCGTCATCACCAACGCTCCTCTCATTGGGAGAGGGCAATCTCCATCAACATCTTCATCAGCACCATCTCATCTCAAAACCCTAGTTCATCTCTTGTATCCAATTCTTGTCTCCAAGTCCGGGATTGGTGCTAGTAGGTTGCTAGTAGTGTTAATTACACCTTGTAGTTGATGCTAGTTGGTTTAATTGGTGGAAGATCATATGTTCAGATCCTATATGTATATTAATACCCCTCTGATTATGAACATGTTTATGCTAGTAGTTACGTTTGTTCCTGAGGACAAGGGAGAAGTCTTGCTATTAGTAGTCATGTGAATTTGGTATTCGTTCGATATTTTGATGAGATGTATGTTGTCTAGCCTCTAGTGGTGTCATGTGAACGTCGACTACATAACACTTCATCATTATTTGGGCCTAGAGGAAGGCATTGGGAAGTAATAAGTAGATGATGGGTTGCTAGAGTGATAGAAGCTTAAACCCTAGTTTATGCGTGTTGGGGAACGCAGTAATTTCGAAAAATTTCCTACGCACACGCAAGATCATGGTGATGCACAGCAACGAGAGGGGAGAGTGTTGTCTACGTACCAACGCAGACCGACTGCGGAAGCGATCACACAACGTAGAGGAAGTAGTCGTACGTCTTCTTCCCGATCCGACCGATCCAAGCACCGTTACTCCGGCACCTCCGAGTTCTTAGCACACGTTCAGCTCGATGACGTTCCTCGGGCTCCGATCCAGCAAAGCGTCAAGGAAGAGTTCCGTCAGCACGACGGCGTGGTGACGATCTTGATGTACTACCGACGCAGGGCTTCGCCTAAGCACTGTAACGGTACGATCGAGGTGGAATTTGGTGGCAGGGGGCACCGCACACGGCTAAGGAACGATCTCAAGGATCAACTTGTGTGTCTTGGGGTGTCCCCTGCCCCCGTATATAAAGGTTGGAGGAGGGGGAGCCGGCCGGCCAGGGAGAGGGAGGCGCAGGGGAGTCCTACTCCCACCGGGAGTAGGACTCCCCCCTCCAATCCTATTCCAATTAGGACTCTCGGGGGGAAAAGAGAAAGAGGGGGGGGCGGCCCCTTCTCCTAGTCCTACTAGGACTTGGGGAAAGGGGGGGCGCCGGCCAGCTATGGGCAGCCCCTTTTCTCTTTTTCCACTAAGGCCCAATAGGCCCATTAGTCTCCCGGGGGGTTCCGGTAACCCTCCCGGTATTCCGGTAAAATCCCGATTTCACCCGGAACACTTCCTATGTCCAAACATAGGCTTCCAATATATCAATCTTTATGTCTCGACCATTTCGAGACTCCTCGTCATGTCCGTGATCTCATCCGGGACTCCGAACAACCTTCGGTACATCAAAATGCATAAACTCATAATAACTGTCATCGTAACGTTAAGCGTGCGGACCCTACGGTTCGAGAACAATGTAGACATGACCGAGACACGTCTCCGGTCAATAACCAATAGCGGGACCTGGATGCCCATATTGGCTCCTATATATTCTACGAAGATCTTTATCGGTCAGACCGCATAACAACATACGTTGTTCCCTTTGTCATCGGTATGTTACTTGCCCGAGATTCGATCGTCGGTATCCAATACCTAGTTCAATCTCGTTACTGGCAAGTCTCTTTACTCGTTCCGTAATACATCATCTCACAACTAACATATTAGTTGCAGTGCTTGCAAGGCTTATGTGATGTGCATTACCGAGAGGGCCCAAAGATACCTCTCCGACAATCGGAGTGACAAACCCTAATCTCGAAATACGCCAACCCAACATCTACCATTGGAGACACCTGTAGTACTCCTTTATAATCACCCAGTTACGTTGTGACGTTTGGTAGTACCCAAAGTGTTCCTCCAGTAAACGGGAGTTGCATAATCTCATAGTTATAGGAACATGTATAAGTCATGAAGAAAGCAATAGCAACATACTAAACGATCGGGTGCTAAGCTAATGGAATGGGTCATGTCAATCAGATCATTCAACTAATGATGTGACCTCGTTAATCAAATAACAACTCTTTGTTCATGGTTAGGAAACATAACCATCTTTGATTAACGAGCTAGTCAAGTAGAGGCATACTAGTGACACTCTGTTGGTCTATGTATTCACACATGTATTATGTTTCCGGTTAATACAATTCTAGCATAAATAATAAACATTTATCATGATGTAAGGAAATAAATAATAACTTTATTATTGCCTCTAGGGCATATTTCCTTCAATGCGTTGCTTCGTAAGGGGCTGATTTGGATCCATATGTTTCATGTTATGGTTAGGTTTACCTTAATATTTTGTTGTAGTTGCGGATACTTGCAATAGAGGTTAATCATAAGTGGGATTCTTGTTCAAGTGAGAACAGCACCCAAGCACCGGTCCACCCACGTATCAAATTATCAAAGTACCGAACGCGAATCATATGAACGTGATGAAAACTAGCTTGACGATATTCCCATGTGTCCTCGGGAGCGCTTTTCCTTATATAAGAGTTTGTGCAGGCTTGTCCTTTGCTACAAAAAGGATTGGGCCACCTTGCTGCACTTTATTTACTTTTGTTATTTGTTGCTCGTTACAAATTATCTCATCACAAAACTATCTCTTACCACTTATTTCAGTACTTGCAGAGAATACCTTGCTGAAAACCATTTATCATTTCCTTTTGATCCTCGTTGGGTTCAACACTCTTACTTATCGAAAGGACTACGATAGATCCCCTATACTTGTGGGTCATCAGTGACGGTGCGCACGCGGCCTCCGGCGAGGCGGCCGGGCCGGGCAGGCGGCACGTGGAGACGGGGTCGAGCGGGAGCTCGGGTCCCTGGCGGAGCGCTCGCGTGCGGGAGCGGCGGCAGCGAGCGGTCTAGCATGACCTAGTTCGGGCCCCGGGCGGGCTCGTGATGGGCCTCCAGGGCCGCGGCGGCGGGGAGCAGGCAGGAGGACGCGTGGAGGCGCGAGAGTGGTGGAGGCCAGCGGCTGCGGCGGCGCCAGCCAGTGGGGAAGCACCAAGTGGTGGCGGCGGGGTGGATCGGCGCTTAAAACGAGGAGGAAGCGGCGGTTGGAGGTTAGGGGAGAGGGTAGGTGCTAGGTTTAGACAAAAAAGGAAGGGGAAGGCTGTCCATTTATAGGCAGGGGTCTAGGAGAGGGGGTTTTGCTCCGTTTCGGAGCCTTCGATCGCCATCGGACGGTCCGGAGCGGATGGGGAAGTAGGTGGGCTGCAGGTGGGATGTGCAGATGGGTTGGACTGAGAGGAAAGAGGATGAAAGTAGCCCGGCGACTATTGCCGGAGACCGAAAACGTCCGACGACAGACCGGCTATATTGCCGCTATAGCTATTCGTTGGGGCATCAAACGGACTCCGAATGCGACAAAACTTGGCAGGCGGCCTACCTACACTATAACAAGACCGCACGCCAACTTTCACCCCATTCTGAGAACACTTTACGGTCACTTATAAAATAATATTTCGGACGTGCCGCGGGCGCGTGCAAGTGTTTCTGGGATGAGAACGGACAACGGAAAGAACTAAGAAACCCGGACGGATGCAAGTTTTGAGAACATGCAGATGCAATGTGGATGATGACATGGCAAGATGCAACACGCAAGTGAATGACATGGCAACGATGGCGCATAACTGGAAGACACCTGGCACATCGGTCTCGGGGCGTTATAAACCATTATTCTATGATTTAAATGAATAATTGTCTCGCATCAAATAAGATCCAGATATAACGTTCATGCTCAACGCTGGCACCAAATAACAATTATTTAGGTCTAATACTAATCCCAAAGGTAGATGTAGAGGTAGCGTGCCGACGGCGATCACATCGACTCTGGAACCATTTCCCGCGCGCATCGTCACCTCGTAATCCTCAAGTTACGGACCCAATCCGTGTAGTTGCTACCATCATCTTTCAACTTAGCTTTCTTCTGTGCAGCAATGAGGATAATCCTCAAGTTACGGACCCAATCCGTGTAGTTGCTACCATCATCTTTCAACTTAGCTTTCTCTAGGAACGCATTAAAATTCAATGGAACAACAGCACAGGCCATCTATCTACAACAACATAAACATGCAAAATACTATGAGGTACTAAGTTCATGATAAATTAAAGTTCAATTAATCAAATTACTTAAGAACTCCCACTTAGATAGACATATCTCTAATCATCTAAGTGATCACGTGATCCATATCAACTAAACCATGTCTGATCATCACGTAAGATGGAGTAGTTTTCAATGGTGAACATCACTATGTTGATCATATCTAATATATGATTCACGCTCGACCTTTCGGTCTCCAGTGTTCCGAGGCCATATCTGCATATGCTAGGCTCGTCAAGTTTAACCCGAGTATTTCGCGTGTGCAAAACTGGTTTTCACCCGTTGTATGTGAACGTAGAGCTTATCACACCCAATCATCACGTGGTGTCTCGGCACGACGAACTGTAGCAACGGTGCATACTCTGGGAGAACACTTATACCTTGAAATTCAGTGAGAGATCATCTTATAATGCTACCGTCGATCTAAGAAAAATAAGATGCATAAAGGATAAACATCACATGCAATCAATATAAGTGATATGATATGGCCATCATCATCTTGTGCCTGTGATCTCCATCTCCAAAGCACTGTCATGATCACCATCGTCATCGGCTTGACACCTTGATGTCCATCGAAGCATCGTTGTCGTTACGTCAACTATTGCCTCCACGACTATCGCTACCGCTTAGTGATAAAGTAAAGCAGTTACATGGCGATTGCATTGCATACAATAAAGCGACAACCATATGGCTCCTGCTAGTTGCCGATAACTGTGTTACAAAACATGATCATCTCATACAATAAAAATTAGCATTATGTCTTGACCATATCACCTCACAACATGCCGTGCAAAAACAAGTTAGACGTCCTCTACTTTGTTGTTGCAAGTTTTACGTGGCTGCTACGGACTGAGCAAGAAAAGTTCTTACCTACACATCAAAAACCACAACGCGGTATAGTGAATGCTTTTTGATCCTCAGAAAGAACCCTGTTCATTGAATCCGATTCAACTAAAGCTGGAGAAATAGACACCCACTAGCCACCTGCGTGCGAAGCACGTCGGTACAACCAGTCTCGCGTAAGCGTACGCGTAATGTCGGTCTGGGCCGCTTCATCCAAAAATGCCGCTGAATCAAGAATCAACTAGTGACGGCAAGCAATATGTATATACCCACACCCATGACTCCTTTGTGTTCTACTCGTGCATATGGCATCTACGCATAAACCTGGCTCGGATGCCACTGTCGGGAAACGCAGTAATCTCAAAAAAATTCCTACGCAAACGCAAGATCATGGTGATGCATAGCAACGAGAGGGGAGAGTGTCGTCCACGTACCCTCGTAGACCATAAGCGGAAGCGTTATGACAACACGGTTGATGTAGTTGTACATCTTCATGATCGACCGATCCTAGTACCGAATGTACGGCACCTCCGTGATCTGTAGACGTTCAGCTCGGTGATGTCCCACGAACTCATGATCCAGTAGAGCTTCGAGGCAGAGTTCCATTAGCACGACGGCGTGATGACGGTGTTGATGAAGTTACCAACGCAGGGCTTCGCCTAAGCACCGCTACGAAATGACCGAGGTGGATTATGGTGGAGGGGGGCACCGCACACGGCTAAAAGATCAATTATCAACTTGTGTGTCTATGGGGTGCGCCCCTCCCCCGTATATAAGGAGTGGAGGAGGGGGAGAGGCCGGCCCTCCTAAGCGCGCCCCAAGGGGAGTCCTACTCCCACCAGGAGTAGGACTCCAACCCTTCCAAGAGTAGGAGTAGGAGAGAGGGGGAAGGAAAGGGGGGCGCCGCCTCCCCTCCTTGTACAATTTGGACTAGAGGGAGAGAGGGCGCACGGCCTGCCCTGGCCACCCCTCCTCTTCTCCACTAAGGCCCAATAGGCCCATTAGACTCCCCGGGGGGTTCCGGTAACCCCCCGATACTTCGATTTTTGTCCGAACTTGCCCGAAACACTTTCGAAGTCCAAACATAGTCATCCAATATATCGATCTTTATGTCTCGACCATTTCAAGACTCCTCGTCATGTCCGTGATCATATCCGAGACTCCAAACTACCTTCGGTACATCAAAACACATAAACTTATATTACCGATCGTCACCGAACGTTAAGTGTGCGGACCCTATGGGTTCGAGAACTATGTAGACATGACCAAGACTCGTCTCCGGTCAATAACCAATAGCAGAACCTGGATACTCATATTGGCTCCTACATATTCTACGAAGATCTTTATCGGTCAAACCGCATAACGGTATATGTTGTTCCCTTTGTCATTGGTATGTTACTTGCCTGAGATTCGATCGTCGGTATCTCAATACCTAGTTCAATCTCGTTAACGGCAAGTCTCTTTACTCGTTCTGTAATGCATCATCCCACAACTAACTCATTAGTTACATTGCTTGCAAGGCTTATAGTGATGTGCATTACCGAGAGGGCCCAGAGATACCTCTCCGACAATCGGAGTGACAAATCCTAATCTCGATCTATGCCAACTCAACAAGTACCATCGGAGACACCTGTAGAGCACCTTTATAATCACCTAGTTACGTTGTGACGTTTGGTAGCACACAAAGTGTTCCTCCGGTACTCGGGAGTTTCATAATCTCATAGTCATAGGAACATGTATAAGTTATGAAGAAAGCAATAGCAACAAACTAAACGATCATCGTGCTAAGCTAACAGATGGGCCAAGTCAATCACATCGTTCTCTAATGATGCGATCCCGTTAATCAAATGACAACTCATGTCTATGGTTAGGAAACATAACCATCATTGATTCAACGAGCTAGTCAAGTAGAGGCAAACTAGTGACACTCTGTTTGTCTATGTATTCACACATGTACTAAGTTTCCGGTTAATACAATTCTAGCATGAATAATAAACATTTATCATGATATAACGAAATATAAATAACAACTTTATTATTGCCTCTAGGGCATATTTCCTTCAGCCATTGTCATCCGAGGTCCTCATGTTTGACTCAAGCATCAAGCCCAGTAAGTCATCATTGGTAGTTTCTCCTTCTTGCATATATTGCATTCTTTTTTCAATTAGACCATGTAGAATGGATTCAATTTCATTATTAATTTGATGCATCCTTCTATTGTTTTTGGTCGGCAAGGACCTATTAATACCCCAATAAATTATTAGCACACACTGTTGAACAACGGTACTAAATCAATCATATTGCACATTTACAAATCACGGAATAATTTACTCTCATTACTTAAAATAGAGGACCTTAGATCGATAAAACATGATCTCCAGTGTTACTCTAAATCAGTACTACGGTCTTTATTAATGTTGATTTTATACTAGATATGCATATTGTCCCATTAGTTATCTTCTGTAGGAAAATCGAATCTTGAAACTTACTAGTACTACTAGGTGTTGACTTACAAGTAACCGGGAAGCACAATCTTCTTTGGCCTAGCCACAATGAGTTCAACTTTCTAGGATTGCAGCTGGAAAACCCTGGCACCTCAAGGTAGTTACTGCCAAATGCGGTGCGAGAAATGACATCTCCAGTGAGTCTTTGGAGCTCCGGGAAGACATCCAACTCATAACTACCGTCTGAACCAAGGGATCGCGCCCATCTATCGACAAGCTCTTGGCAGCATGTAGACAAGGCTGGCATCATGAGCTGCAAATTCAATTTGATGATGTGCGCTCGAAGGATCAGTCACACACTTAATACAAGTTTGAAAGAAAACAAATGCTTACTTAATTCGCAAGCCAATGCTTGGAGCACTTCATATGAAACAACTACAAATACCTTGAGCTTCTCGAGATGGAATGCGGGGTTAAGGATCCTTCTATGCTTGACCCATTTCTCGCTGTCGTAAGCCGCTAATCCTCCAGCAAGCAACCTAGACAGAGCCGGAAACTTGAGCTTCTCGAAGTGGCCGAACTTGTTGGACAACACTTCCTTGGCTAAGTCAGGGTCGCTGATGGTGACCTTGGGGAACACACTAAACCAAGATACACACATCTTTCCGTGCTCCTGGACAAGGTCGTGGAGGAATGGGGCGAAGAGCGGGGCTATGTTGTGACAGCGTAGAGGCATTGACCTCGATCGTGCCTCATTGTTCCGCCGCCTGTAGTCCATGAGATCTCCGACGAGGAAGCGGTAAGACATGTCACGGAGACCCTGGGAATGCAAGGCACACTCAAGCCGCCGCGGGCGCCACCACAGCAAATCTACCAGCCGGCTGGCCTCCCATAGAAGCACAAAGCTGAGGGTACCTCATACCAGGGAGCTCCATGGCACTGAAGCTGGACTCATCAGCGCGTTAAGGACCATTCTCTCTCTTGACAAGTGAGGGAAGAAAGGCCAGTTGGCAGTGCAAGGGGGACTGATTTGATTGAATGGGTATGCTAGAGATGGTCACGCTATATAGAGACGGCCCATTTGTTTAAGAGATGTTCTTGGTTTCTTGCACTATTTAATAACAAAGTCTGTGGTCTATCTGATCAATGCCCTTGCCCCTAAGGAACTTGGTAGATAAGGAACTACGGTGAAGATTCGATTGGCAGGTGATTAGTTAATTTACGGTGGTTGTTGTAACCGTAGCTATGCCCTAGCTCTATCTCTCTCTAGCTGCACCTCGCTTGCCCTCTGCGCTCGAACGACAGAAACAGGAGGAAGAAGGAGGTAGAACACGGTGGTTTTCCGGCGCATGTACGCCTTCCTTTTTTTCCCTTGAGCACGAACTCGACGTGTCAACGAGCTACACAGAGGAGAGGGGTTTTTATACCTGCGAGCACTGACATGCCAGGCCTCGCCCACACGCACTCGCTCCCCCCACTTCCCACGCCCTGCGCGCTCCGGCTCGCGCCCGCGCATCGTGCCCGTACACGATCGCCGTGGCCTCCTAGCGCGCCCAATGCGGTCGCCTCCCCTGGACCCTCGCTAACACACACACACACACACACACACGCCTACGCTCGGACACGCACGCACGCACCCAATCCCTCCCACGGGCCGAGCCCGACGCGGCCACCGCACGCATGCACGCGCACACCGCGCCCCGGGCTCGCCGCAGCTTATTGCCCAACACTATCCCCCTAGGCCGTGCCCTAGAGGAGCCCGTCGTCGTCGACGTCGGCGTTCACCAGCAGCGCCTGCTCCACTGCTGGTGCCCTCCGCATCTAAGGACAGTCCCGCTTGAAGTGGCCGCGCTTGTAGCAGCGTTCGCGCCTGTTGCCACTGTCCGTCGTCGCCACGCTGTGCACGTCGTCGTCGTCGTCGTCCCGAGCTCCACCTTGACGCCGTTCCTCGAGGACGCAGAATTGTTCAATGCCGGCGACGATGGGGAAGAGTCGGTCGGGCACCGTGTCCATGAGCTTCTTCACCAGCTCCTGGTCACCCAGCGTCTCCCCCTGGCTCGCAAATCACGCCGTCATGCCCGCCAGCCTCCCGGCGTAGACGTCCAGGGACTCGCCGTCCTCCATCTTCATCTTGTCCAGCTCGCCGCGCAGCCTCGCCCTCCTTGGCGCGCGCACCCGCTCGGCACCGACGAATCTCAGCTTCAGAGAGTCCCATACCTCTCTGGCGGTGAGCTTCGCCGCCACCGAGAGCAGCACATCCTCCGGCAGCGCTCCGAGCAACAACGCGCGCGCCGTCTTGTCCTTCATCGCGTTCACCGCAGCGTCGCCCAGCGCCACCGCCTCCCACACGGTGTGCACGTCGAGGATGGCCTGCGCCTTGATGGCCCAGACCGTGTAGTTGTCCGCGGTCAGCATCGCCATCGCCATCGTCGCCGACCCGCCCGTTCCTCCGCAGTGCGGCATGATCGCCATTGCCGCCGGCGAGCTCCAACCGAAGTTCTGATACCAATTGTTTTGGCTGTGGCTATGCCCTAGATCTACCTCTCTCTCTCTAGCTGCACCTCGCTTGCCCTCTGCGCTCGAACGACAGAAACAGGAGGAAGAAGAAGGAGGGAGAACACGGTGGTTTTTCCGGCGCACGTACGCCTTCCTTTTTTTCCCTCGAGCACGAACTCGACGTGTCAATGAGCTACACAGAGGAGAGGGGGTTTATACCCGCGAGACTGACATGCCAGGCCTCGCCCACACACACTCGCTCCCCCCACTTTCCATGCCCCGCGCACTTCGGCTCGCGCCCACGCATCATGCACGTACACGATTGCCGCGGCCTCCTAGCGCGCCCGACGTGGTCGCCTCCCTGAACCCTCGCTAACAACTCATGTGGCCCCGCGCACACTCACGCTAGCTCACGCACACACACGCCTATGCTCGGGCACGCACGCATGCACCCGAGCCCTCCCACGGGCCCAGCCCGACACGGCCACCGCACGCACGCACGCACACAGCGCGTCCCGGGCTCTCCGCGGCTTATTGCCAACAGTGGTGACGGTATGGACTCAAGGTGCAAGTAGTACTAGTACTACTGACCACTACTAACAATATGTGATCAAAGTTTTACATCAAATAATTCAACATAGGACATTTGTAACGCCCAGACGTCAGTCCTCTAGCGCGTGCACGTTACTGTTGGCGGTGCCTCTCCTCGCAGCGCTGCCTTCTTCTTCTATTCGTGGAACAAGAGACTACATTGTGTATTTTCCCAGCCCTCACAGCCTCCTTAACTACTCAGCATGCAACACATGTTTATACAGCAGGCCTTGACCTCACCCACGCGCTACCGGTCACCATAACCAGCCACTAACCCATGCACTCACGCATCATCCGGCCACTAGCTCCGGCCACTAGCTCAACTAACTCCATGCACTACGGCACTACCTAACCACTAATTACATGCACGTCTATACTCATCACTTGTGCCAATCTCTCAACGGTCACAAGACCCGGCTATGCAGCTAACTACGACTTGCATACAACTAACTCACCAGATCTCTTGGCTCCTCCAACTAATCAGGCCAGCACGTCTGGTCTTGCTCCATTCATACACGTGCTTGTTGTATCACACGACCTTGCCGCCTGGCGCAGCACTGCAGTTTCACAAGCACTGCAGTTTCACATTGCCATCGGCATCTCGTCGTGCTCACGGTATCACACGGCAGCTAGTATCTCGTCTTCTTTGCCCGCTTAGCCGAGACCTCTCCGGAGAAGAACTCCCTAATCTATGCTACATGCACGACTAAAGCAAACATGCAGATACAAGTGATCAAGATTAAGTTAACAATTTCCCACCTAATCTTGATTCTCTGGTCATCACAATCTTCGACGCGGATCACCTGCTGCCACTTGACAACGCCATCGCGGTGCCGCGCACCTTGCCGTGGACTGACACCATCGCATCGCCGGTGTTAGATAATAACGAGAATAAACGAGACAGAGAGACACAGATTTTTACGTGGAAACCCTTGCGGGAGAAAACCACGGACGCACGAAGGCGCAATCACTATGAGGAGGAGTATTACAAGCACGAGACGACACACCGTCTGAGGTGCGACTACATGGGGTATATACGAGGGCAATACATGAGAGTCCTTGGAGGACAAATAAACGAGTTGTACTCATACGCGTCGACGTTAACGCAAAGGCCCACACCAGTTGTACTACGTCTAGTCCAACACAGTATAATTTGGATCACAATTTAACAATCTCCACCTTGATCCAAATTCCCTTCAGTAGTCGAAGAAAGTAAATAACTCCATCCAAATCAGTTTAAACACCTTGTGCGTCAAAGTCCATAGGACTAGTGAGAAATACCAACTAAGCCTGAGCAAAGCTCAAACTTATTGGTCGGAACTGGCTTTGTCATCATATCAGCAGGATTATCATGAGTACTTATCTTGCATACCTTCAAATCGCCTTCAGCAACAACATCTCGAATATAATGAAATCTGACATCAATGTGCTTTGTCCTCTCATTATACATTGGATTCTTTGTAAGATATATGGCACTTTGACTGTCAGAAAATATGGTAGGCCAAGATGAATCTCCACAAAGCTTAGTGTACAAACCTCTCAACCAGATAGCTTCTTTGCATGACTCAGAAATAGGCATATACTCGGCATCAGTAGTGGAACAAGCCACAATAGACTGCAAAGTTGCTCTCCAACTCACAGCACAACCACCAATGGTGAAAACATAACCTGTGAGTGATCTTCTCTTATCCAAATCACCAGCAAAATCAGAATCAACAAAACCAACAAGTCCATCTCTAGTTTTCCCAAACTGTAAATAAGCATTAGAAGTACCACGCAGGTATCTGAAAATCCACTGAACTGCTCTCCAATGCTCTTTTCCAGGATTAGCCATGTATCTACTAACAACACTCAATGCATATGATAAATCCGGACGAGAACAAACCATGGCATACATAAGTGAACCAACTGCACTTGAATAGGGAACTCTAGACATGTACTCAATATCTGCATCTAACTTAGGACATAAAGCTGATGATATGCAGCTAACGGAGTACTTACTGGCTTGGCATTATGCATATTAAAACGATGAAGAACTTTATCAATATATCCCTTCTGACTGAGATACACTTTTCCAGATGGTCTATCTCTGGATATTTCCATGCCAAGTATTTTCTTTGCTGCACCCAAATCCTTCATCTCAAATTCATTACTCAATTGCTTCTTTAGTTCATTAATCTCTGACATACTCTTTGCAACAATTAGCATATCATCAACATAAAGGAGCAAATAAGTAGTTGAACCTTTGACAGTTTTCAAATAAACACAACTATCATAATTAGACCTTTTGAAACCTTGAGAGAGCATAAAGGTGTCAAATCTCTTGTACCACTGTCTAGGGGATTGCTTCAATCCATACAGAGATTTCTTTAACTTACAGACAAGCTTTTCTTTTCCAGGAATAACAAAACCTTCAGGTTGTTCCATATAAATATCCTCTTCTAATTCTCCATGTAAGAATGCAGTTTTAACATCCAATTGTTCAAGCTCAAGATCATGCATGGCAACAATACTGAGTAAAGTGCGAATAGAGCTATGCTTCACAACAGGAGAAAAGACTTCGTTATAGTCAATACCTGGAATCTGACTGTAACCTTTAGCAACTAACCTTGCTTTATATCTTGTCTCATCATTAGAAGAAACACCTTCTTTCCTCTTGAAAACCCACTTGCAACGAATAGCTTTCTTCTCTCTAGGTAATCTTACTAAATCCCAAGTGCCATTCTTTTCCAGTGATTCCGTCTCATCATGCATAGCAGTCATCCACTTATTACTATCACCAGAAATAATAGCCTCGGAATATGAAGAAGGTTCAGCATTACCTTCAATTTCTTCTGCAACAGATAAAGCAAAAGAAACAATATTGCACTCTTTAATTAACCTGTCCGGTTTATTAATACCCCGCCTGACTCTGTCACGTGCGAGATTCCAACTGGGTGGAACAATAGGCTGATTTGGAGTGGGAGTGACATTATCATCATCAATGACGGGTTCATCATGTGCATCAACAATTTCATTACCAGATGTATCACCTGAATCAATAACATGCTCCACCTGAACAGTAGGCTCCTGAGCAATAGGCTGCTGTTCACTCTCAACGGGAACATTAGTAGATGAAACATCATGTAACATAGCAGATTCATTAAAGATAACATTTCTGCTAATAACAACCTTCTGGGTTTCAGGATTCCATAATTTAAAACCTTTAACACCAGACTTATAACCAAGAAAGATGCACTTAACAGCCCTAGGCTCCAATTTTCCATTATCAACATGAGCATAAGCAGTGCAACCAAAAACTCTCAACTGTGAATAATCAGCAGGTGAACCAGACCATACCTCAATTGGAGTTTTCTTATTAAGAGCAATAGATGGTGAACGGTTAATGAGATAACAAGCAGTGGAAGCGGCCTCAGCCCAAAAACGCCTATGCAAACCTGCATTGGACAACATGCAACGGGCTCTGGAAATAATGGTCCTGTTCATACGCTCAGCAACACCGTTTTGTTGAGGAGTATAAGGAACGGCGTAATGTCTGGCAATGCCTTCAGACTTGCAATAATTCTTAAATTGCTTATAACAGAATTCCATACCATTATCAGTGCGAAGTATTTTTACCTTCTTTTCAGTCTGCCTTTCAATCATAATCTTCCACTCCTTAAATGTTGAGAATGCTTCATATTTATGCTTCAAGAAATAAGGCCAAACTTTTCTCGAATGATCATCAATAATAGTTAGCATGTAACTAGCACCACCTAGTGACTTTCTGCGAGATGGTCCCCATAAATCAGAATGCACATAATCAAGAATACCTTCGGTTGTATGAGTCGAAGTGTTGAACTTCACCCTCTTGTGCTTGCCGAAGATACAATGCTCACAAAATTTCAATTTACCAGGTTCATATCCATCAAGAAGACCTCTCTTATTTAACTCTGCTAAACCAAGTTCACTCATATGTCCAAGACGCATATGCCAAAGGTTAGCAGCATCACAATCAGAATTCTTTGAAACAACTGGAGTAGCGTTACCTGAAACTGTAGAACCTCGAAGGTAATAAAGACCATTGGTCAAACTTAAGTCACCTTTCATCACAACAAGGGAACCGATTGGTGACTTTCAGAACACTATCTCCACCTGAATACTTGTATCCCTTTGCATCAAGGGCACTCATAGAAATAAGATTTCTCTTCGTCTTCGGAATATACCGAACATCTGTCAAAATTCTGATTATGCCATCAAACATCTTGATTCGAATAGAACCTATGCCTTCAATCTTGCATGGTGAATTATCAAAACCCAAAATGGAACCAGCAGACATAGTGGAATCAAAAGTATTAAACCAATCTCTATGTGGACACATATGAAAAGTACATGCAGTATCAAGTACCCACTCATCATTGGTCTCAGCACATCCAGCAATAACGACAAGAGCATCATCGGAACTATCATCACGAGCAACGTTAGCAGAATTTTCACCTGGTTTGTTACCTTTCCTCTTTTCTTTGTTCTGCAACTTGAAACACTCAGAGATGTCATGCCCGTCTCTCTTGCAATACCTGCAATATTTCTTGTCTCTGGATTGCGACCGGCCCCTATAGCCGTTTTTACTTTTGCCTCTGTTTCCATTATTGGAGTTCTTCTCCTTTGTCCTGCCACGAACAGATAATCCCTCCGCTTGGGATGAACTTGAACCATCATGAGGCACCATTAATTTCATCTTCTCCTTAGAGTTCAAAGCTTCATAAACTTCATTAAGCGGGAGAGTATCACGACTGTATAATATGGTGTCTCTAAAATTGGTATAAGAACTTGGCAATGAACAAAGTAACATTAAAGCAGTATCTTCCTCTTCATACTTAACCTCCATTGCAGCTAGATCGGATATGATCTCTTTAAATTCAGAAATATGATTCAGAACATTACCTCCTTCGGGTAACCTGTGCAGGAATAATTTTTGCTTCAGATGCATTTTGCTGGTGAGATCTTTAGTCATGCAAATCCCTTCCAGCTTTAACCATAGAGCGGCGGCAGTTTTCTCGCTCAGAACTTCCTGCAAAATATTATTATGCAAATGGAGTTGAATTTGTGACAAAGCCTTACAATCAATTCTTTTCTCCTCAGCAGTCCAGTCCTCAATTCGGTTCTTCCCAAAACTATCCAGTGCTACATCATAGTCGGCCTGTGCCAACAACGCCCGCATCTTGACTTGCCATAGGGTAAACCTTGTGTCACGGTCCAGCAGTGGAAGATCATACTTCATGGAAGCCATGAGTAGATAAAACTGTGTACACAAAGTAGTACAAGCCGGTAGAAAATTCTTGACAGAATTAATTAATGCGGGGCAACAAAAACAAAGTAAATAGCACCTGGTAGCTTCCTTGTGTGCACGTAGCAATAGAAGACAAAAAATCTGATTTGGAGAAGATGCCTTCACGTCACGTAGTACTAGTAGCTGGCTGTTGTAGTACTAATACCGATCTCTATGGATTTGATTTGTCTTCTCGTCAGGAAAAAATAGCAACAACAATTGTTGATTCCCTCGGGACTTGAAGCCGGCGACTTGTGGACGTGGAGCAGCGGCAAAACTCTGGGACGTAGAGCAGTAGAATACGACGACTTCGGCGACTTGCGATTTGATGGTCTGGTGGTACTCGGTAAGGCCGTAGGATCGAATCCCTGTCGGTCTCGGCAGCGCACAGATCGAAACAGCAGCGGAAAGCCTTGACGGCCTCGACTCGGCGACTCGCGGACGCGCAGCCCTGATCTCTCGTCTCAAATCTCGTATCTGAAACTTGGCTCTGATAGCACTTGTTAGATAATAACGAGAATAAACGAGACAGAGAGACACAGATTTTTATGTGGAAACCCTTGCGGGAGAAAACCACGGACGCACGAAGGTGCAATCACTATGAGGAGGAGTATTACAAGCACGAGACGACAGACCGTCTGAGGTGCGACTACATGGGGTATATATGAGAGCAATACATGAGAGTCCTTGGAGGACAAGTAAACGAGTTGTACTCGTACGCGTCGACATCAACGCAAAGGCCCACACCAGTTGTACTACGTCTAGTCCAACACAGTATAATTTGGATCACAATTTAACAACCGGTGTCCATCACCATGTCCTCTTGCCGCACGCGGCAGCAACCTCTGGACGTGGACGACCTCTTGATGTGGACGACACCTTCGCGGCGCCGGTCACCACGTCGTCGCATCGGCCCATCTTGCTGATGGCATCACACCATCCTAGATAGCACCGTCGACGAGCTTGACACCGATCCTCATGACGGCTTCGCGCCGCCGTACCTTCCAACGGCATCACACCGTTGTCTTCTTGTGGCAGCTTCGCGCCGCCATCTCCATCTAGCGGCATCGCACCGCAGCCATATGCTCGTGCGGCATCACACCGCCCAACACCTCCATGTCGCGCCACCGTCCTCCATCTCGCATGGAGTCCGCCATGTGCCCGTCACCGCAGCCGTAGCCTTCACCACCGTCACGCCGGCCACCATAGTCGCAGGCACCGACGTCGCCGACGCCGTCGCAGCACCGGCCTGTCACCATCTTGCCGGGGATGACATCCTCGCGACGTCGATCATCGCACCATCTTCACCTCGCGGCATCGCACCGCAACGTCCCACCGGCGGCATTGCGCCTCTGCCGGCCATCACCTCGCGCTGGTGTCCTCCACCTCACATGGAGTCTGTTAGCAACCCAGAGATATATTGCTCGATCTAGTAGCCCTTCTCACGAATTCAGGTAGCAATTTAGAGATTACAAGCCTGGATACAAGAATTGGGGAAAGAAGGAGGAAGGGAAGGGAGCCGCCGCCGGGTTCGTCCCATGATCCACTGGATACCTAACCCCAGTGGTGAGAGTGCGTATAAGTAGTTGGTAGCATCACACCCACTCAGGGCCGCTGACGTTTCTGTTGGACCGCTTCTGTCTGATGGGCCGAGCTATAGGCGAGGCCGGCCCGTTGTTGGTTGCTGGTGCTGGTGTTGGGATGCTTGTGGCCTTGACACCCCCTCCTTCTTGCGATGAGGCTTGCCCCCAAGCCTCTGCGGCAGGGAATCGAGCTTGTAGTTCTTCCTTGTCCTCCCAGGTGTCGCCAATCGCTGCGGTGTCAGACCATCGAACCAGGACTTGCTCTATCATGCTGCCGTGCTTGCGACGCCAGCGCGAAGCCAGGACCTGTACTAGGACTACAGGTATATCAGTAGCAATGGGAAGTTGTTGTTGCACCGGCGTACCTGGCAGGAGGGCTTTTCTCAACAGCGAGACATGGAAAACAGGGTGAACAGTTGCGTTCGATGGCAGCTCCAGTTGATAAGCTACTGGATTGATCTTGGCGATGATTGAATATGGTCCATAATACCGGAAAGAGAGCTTGTGATTAGCTCGTTTGGCCACTGAAGTTTGCACATACGGCTGCAGTTTCAGATAAAGCTTGTCGCCGATCTCGAACACACGTTCAGAGCGCTTCTTGTCCGCCTGTTGTTTCATACGCAAGCGAGCTCGCTGTAGGTGTTGTTGCAGCAGGTCTTGGATGGTGGAGCGTTCATCGAGCCAAGTTTGCAGCGCGGGAACAGAACAGGAGGAAGCCGCGGTGATGCCCCAATGCTGGGGTTCACGACCAAACATGGCCATGAACGGTGTCATGCCAATGGCCAAATGCGGCGCGGCATTGTACCAGAACTGTGCCAAGGGGATCCAATGACTCCAACGCTTGGGGCATGAGTGTGTGAAACAGCGAAGGAAGGTTTCAAGGAACTGGTTTACGTGCTCTGACTGCCCATCAGTTTGCGGATGGTTTGATGTGCTCATGCGGAGATCAGTACCAGCATGGTGAAAGAGTTCTTGCCAAAAATGGGAAGTAAAGACAGGATCACGGTCGGAAACAATGGATTGAGGGAGCCCATGGACAGGATAGATGCGTTGCATGTAGAGGAGGGCAACGCGCGAAGCAGTGTACGGGTGGGCAAGCGGCAAGAAATGGGCAAACTTGGTCATTTTATAGACCAAAACCCAAATGCAATTGTACTGACCTGATTGCGGGAGACCGTCGATGAAATCCATCGTGATCATATCCCAGGAAGCAGTGGGTACAGGAAGAGGATGGAGCAGTCCTGGTGAAGCCACCCGCTCAGTTTTCGCCTGTTGACAGATTTGACAGCACCGAACGTATTGAAGGATATGAGCCTTCATTTTCGGCCACGCGAATAACCTCCGGACACGCTTGTAAGTGGCTGGGAACCTCGAGTGCCCTCCCACCGGGCTATCATGAAATGCAGAGATGATCTGTTGTTGCAGAGTTGTGCTGCCCCCGAGCCAGATGCGGTCTTTGAAACGCAAGAGTCCTTGTGACAGGCTGAAACGTCCTTTTGGGTCAGGTCGAACAGCGAGTTGTTCCAAGAGACGTTGAGCTTGAGGGTTAGAGTTGTAACTTGCGACAATATCGTCGAGCCACGCTGGTTGGCAGCTCGTGATCGCCATAGCATGCTCTGAGTGGTGTAGGCGAGATAGGGCATCTGCGGCTCCGTTCTCCACGCCCTTCCTGTACACAATTTTGTACTACAAACCCACCAATTTGGTGAAAGCCCGCTGTTGCCACGGTGTCGTGAGCTGTTGTTCTTGCAGGTAGACCAAGCTGCGTTGGTCTGTCTTGATGATGAACTCTGCATATTGCAAGTATGGTCGCCACTGGTCGACTGCAGCTATTACTGCCAGGTATTCCTTCTCATACGTGGATAATCCTTGGTACTTGGGGCAGAGTTCTTTGCTTAGGAAAGCGATAGGGTGCCCTTCTTGCTGTAAGACTGCTCCAATGCCTGTGCCACACGCGTCAGTTTCCACTGTGAATTGTTTCTGAAAATCAGGCAGTGCAAGCACCGGTGCTGTTACTAGTCCTTGTTTGAGTGTCTGGAAGCTTTGTTCAGTGTTGTTATCTGTCCAGACAAACAGCACCCCTTTCTTGAGAAGGTTGAAAAGTGGTCGAGCTATGATCCCAAAGTGCCTCACAAAGCACCTGTAGTATCCTGCCAGTCCCAAGAACTGTCTGACTTCTTTCACATTTGTAGGTGTAGGCCACTCTGACACAGCCTCGATCTTAGTGGGATCTGTAGCCACTCCTTCTGCGCTGATTACATGCCCCAGGTAAGTTATTCTCTGCTGGCCAAAGCTGCATTTGCTTCTCTTCACCTTCCACTGGTCACGGCGAAGGAGCTCAAATACCTGCCGGAGGTGTTCTGCGTGCTCTTGCAAGGTTTTGCTGAATACTAGTATGTCATCGAAGAAGGATAAGACACACTCACGCATCAGCGCGTGAAGCGTGTCTGTGATTGCACCGTTGAAAGTAGCGGGTCCTCCAGCAAGGCCGTATGGTAGTACTCTGAATTCAAAGTGCCCAGAGTGTGTCTGAAAGGCAGTTTTGAACTCTTCTCCTTCTGCCAGCCGAATTTGATGATACCCTGCCCTTAAGTCCAGCTTGGAGAACCACTTAGCTCCGTGTAGTTCGTCCAATAACTCCTCGATTACAGGCACCGGGTATTTGCCCACTATCGTCATCGCGTTGAGTTGTCTGTAGTCAATACAGAGTCGCCACGTACCATCTTTTTTCTTGACTAAGATAACTGGCGAGGAGAAGGGACTGTGGCTGCGCTGAATGACACCCGATTGCAACATTTCCTGTACTTGTTTCTCAATCTCATCTTTGTGCTCAGGTTTGTGTCTATATGGCCTCAAGTTCACTAGTTGTGCTCCTTCCATGAGTGGTATTCGGTGATCGCAATCTCTACGTGGAGGAAGCCCAGTTGGTTCACCGAATACATCTTGAAACTGATCAATAACCTTCTGAATATTATCTGGTGTGGGCGTGTACACTTCATCTTCTTCAGTGATCTGATACAGCTGCACAACCTGTGCTATCGACCCCTGTTTGTGCAAGGACTGTAGCTGCAAGGCATTGATCTCTGGGCAAGCATCCACACGCTCTTGATGACCGCGTAACTGCGCGGGTCCACGCGGTGTGGTAATCAGCAGATTTTTGCCACGCCAATCCACTCTCATTGGGCTATGTTCTTCGAGCCAGTCCATGCCCAGTATGGCGTCATATGCGCCTAGCGGCAATACCTTCATGTCGGTGCTGAATTCATGTGTCTGAGACACCCAACTGCAGTGCGGTATGTGAGAGAAACAGCAGAGCTCGCCTCCATCAGCCACCTTGACACGGCAGGGTCGACGAAGAGGTACGACGCCCGTCAGACCCGGTGCGAGGCGCGCGTCGATGAAAGACGTGGAACTTCCAGAATCCACCAGCAGTAACACCTTGTGGCCTTGGAGCCATGCGTGAAGACGAATCGCCTTTGGTGACGTGCCACCAATGAGGGCATGGCGCGAGATCGCCATTGCCGTTTCGGCTGGCGGGTCGCCGGGCGGCGGGTGCGATGAATCACCGTCGGAGTCGAGGCCGAACAATTCGAGCAACTCCTCAAGGACGTGGAGCTGCACGCTGGTAGGACAGTTGTGATCCTGGCCCCAACGCTCTCCGCACTTGAAGTAGAGGCCCTTGGCACGGCGGTACTCCCGCAGCGCCTTGAGCTTGGTGCCGTTCGCACGGCTGGCCTCTACGACGCGCCGATCTGTGGTCGTCGGTGTTGTTGGCGGCCGTCCTTGTGGTGGTGGAGGGGGAAGTGCCATGGGCACCCCTGCGCTGTTGCGGTGACTCCAGTCCGGAGCGCTGGTACGCACAGGGCTGGGCCGCGCACGCTCTCGCGAAGCGCCATCCGCCACCTCCTCTTGAAGCAAGGCCAGGGCGCAGGCAGTGTCGAGGTCAGGTGGTCGCTGCACCAGCACCACCGCTCAAATGTCGGGTCGCAGTCCCTCAACAAAACGGGTAAGATAATAGTAAGGATGGATGGATTCAGAATATGCAGACAAATGACTAATGATCAGTTCAAATTGCTCAATGTAATCAGCTACTGTTGTTTTCTGTGACAGTGAATAAAATTGGCGGATCAAGAGCTGATGACGGTCGCGACCGAATCGAGTACACAACAGAGTCGAGAAGGATTCCCAATCGAACTCCGTCAGTTTCTTCTGTACCGATTTGTAGCCACACCGATGCAGAACCAGAAAAGTTCAGCGATGCCATCGGAACCCAGAATCTCTCATGGATATCGAACATCTGGAAGTACTGCTCACAAAGAGTTTTCCATAAACTCGGATTTTCGCCCGTGAATTGGGGAAATCTGATTGATGGATGAGCCTGGCCAATTCCAGCGAGTATCTGACTAGCATGCGCATATGGAGATGCGATATTAGACGGAACGGGAAGTTGCGACTGACCGTTGGCCGGGGTGGCCACTGATGCGAACATCGGCGCCAGTCCCCGTGGTAGAACGTCAATGCCGCGGTCGATCGACCCGAGGGCGTCGCCCTCCACACGCTTGCTGGTGCCGACGTGGTCAGGCAGCGGCGCTAGTGGTGCAGGTGGTGGTGGCGCTGGCGCCTCCACCGATCGCTCCTCCGGAGCGGTTGCAGGTCGCGCTTGGAGTTCAGCGACCGCCGCCGAGAGCTGATCCACGCGCCTCTCCGGATCGGGCCGCCACTGGCCCAGGTCGTCCAGCTTGGTGGTGTGGGAGCGGATGTCGGAGTGGATCGCTTCGAGGGAGTTGTTGAGCTTGTTGAAGTACTCCTTGAAGGAAGGATCCATGGCGCTGAGTCGATCCTTGATCGATTTCTGCGCCCTTGTCTCGATCAGATGCGCCAGGGTGTGGATCGAAAGGCTCTGAATACCAGATGTTAGCAACCCAGAGATATATTGCTCGATCTAGTAGCCCTTCTCACGAATTTAGGTAGCAATTTAGAGATTACAAGCCTGGATACAAGAATTGGGGAAAGAAGGAGGAAGGGAAGGGAGCCGCCGCCGGGTTCGTGCCGTGATCCACTGGATACCTAACCCCAGCAGTGAGAGTGCGTATAAGTAGTTGGTAGCATCACACCCACTCAGGGCCGCTGACGTTTCTGTTGGGCCGCTTCTGTCTGATGGGCCGAGCTATAGGCGAGGCCGGCCCGTTTCTGGTTGCTGGTGCTGGTGTTGGGATGCTTGTGGCCTTGACAGAGTCCGCCGCGGCACTGCCACCGCCTCGGATCGACAAGGCTCTGATGCCAATTGTTGGCGCTGCCTCTCCTCGTAGCGCCGCCTTCTTCTTCTATCTCTTGCTGCGTCTCACAGCTCAACTCTCTTTATCTCACACAAGAACGCACACACATGATGAACTCTACACACACACGCAACCAAGGAGAAGACCAGCTGATGCTTTGCCGAGAGGCTCTCCTTCTTGGTGGAACAAGAAACTACATTGTGTATTTTCCCAGCCCTCACGGCCTCCTTGAGTACTCAGTATGCAACACATGTTTATACAGCAGGCCTTGGCTTCACGCACGCGCTACCAGTCACCATAACCAGCCACTAACCCATGCACTCAC
Source organism: Triticum monococcum (assembly GCA_034509565.1). Lineage (NCBI taxonomy): Eukaryota > Viridiplantae > Streptophyta > Magnoliopsida > Poales > Poaceae > Triticum > Triticum monococcum. The sequence continues at coordinate 194,687,037 of CM067842.1, read as the reverse complement.
GCATCACCCGGCCACTAGCTCAACTAACTCCATGCACTACGGCACTACCTAACCACTAATTACATGCACGTCTATACTCATCACTTGTGCCAATCTCTCAACGGTCACAAGACCCGGCTATGCAGCTAACTATGACTTGCATACAACTAACTCACCAGATCTCTTGGCTCTTCCAACTAATCAGGCCAGCACGTCCGGTCTTGCTCCATTCATACACGTGCTTGCTGTATCACACGACCTTGTCGCCTTGCGCAGCACTGCAGTTTCACACTGCCATCGGCATCTCACCATGCTCGCCGTATCACACGGCAGCTAGTATCTCATCTTCTTTGCCCGCTCAGCCGAGACCTCTCCGAAGAAGAACTCCCTAATCTATGCTACATGCACGACTAAAGCAAATATGCAGATACAAGTGATCAAGATTAAGCTAACAGTTACTTTCTTTCCACCGATTTCCGTCCGCATGATGCATTCCATACAACCAACTGATAAAAGAGCAGAGGTGGTCGCAGCATTACTTGACGGTTATTCTCTTCTTCTTCTTCAGTGGCCACTGTCATCTTCGATTGCTGCTATTTTATGTCTCTAGATTTTAATCATCTAACCCTTGATCATTGCAATAGAGAGAGCAATCAGATAGCTCATGAACTAGCTAGGCTAGCTAGATTTTCTCCTTCGAATTCTTGGCTGGAATTTGCGCCTGATGCGGTTACTCCCTGGATTGTAAACGATGCCACCCTATGACTGAATAAAGGAGGAGATGATCGTAAAAAGAACTGATAAAAGAGCTCATCTAAGAAAATGATAAAATACTAGCTGATAGGCGTACACAAAGGGAAAACCTAAAATTACCAAGACCACACATAGAAAGAAACAAAAAGGAATGAATGAGTGAATTTCTTCACGATTTTTTACTTGTTCATTTATTACATTTTTGTTCAATCGAAAAAAGAAAATTTATGAAGTTTTTCCAAAAAGAGTTTATAAAATTTGGCTAAGTTTATATAAAAATATAAACATTTACAGTAACAAACATTGGATGCAAAAATATATTTGATGATGAATCTGATTATTCTATAAACTTGGTCAATGTACAAATTTTGACTTGAGAAAAAACTAATATGCAGAGTAAATATAACCGAATGGAGTAGTTTGGTGTAAGAATATTACATAGCTTGGATTGTCCGTCAAATCGACAACTTGCATTCGTATTGACAAGAACTTCAATACCCGATTGCCATGATTCATGAAATTGCCACCCAGCATTTTTACCAAAGTTATCACGTGATAAAGCTGGTGCCCGTATACTGGTAACTTTATAAATCACTTAGTGCTTTTAAACTGATTTTTCCAATGAAGCATACACATACGATGTCTAATATCAAAGCTCTTGTCAAGACATAGACGATTGTGAAGGCGGGTCGTAAATTATATATGAGGTTTGGGATTTATTACATTTTTTACAGCTAGGATTTATTACATTTTAAATTTTCAAGTATCAAAAGAATTTCGACATCTATTTTTTTGCCTTATTTGCATACATGCAAATTGCAAGGGTGTTGATGATAAAACTCTTGCTTCCCCGTTCTATTGCATCCCATCAACATAACCGGCCGGTGGTGTGATCTACCGTGCAAATGAACATCACTCTCTAAAACTACAAGATGAAATTCTGGGGAAGGGAACAGTGAAAGAAGGTAGCACACTAAGAACATCTCTAACATATCCCCTAAATTTAATCCTTCAAACCTTCTCCTTATCCCCAAAAGTCAATTTATTTGAGTGATTAAACTTTTTCTTAGCTAGCAGACCCCCGATGTTTAATCCCCTCCTTTTTTGGTTTGCCGATACTTCCAAACCTTTGGCAAAACAATTGAAACAAAACCATCACATTTGAAAGCAAACATAAACATTTCAAAGGCATCATAACTGAACTAGGGCATAAATAAAGTTCATCCAATCCATCAAACATAACCATAGGTGCCAAAAGGCACCAAATGAACAAGTTATTCGAAAAAACCACCAACACATGGTGGACCAAAAGCCATCCTCATGCATTTGCACCGTCACCATCGATGCCACCATTTCCGCCTCATTCATCGTTGTCGCCCCCACACATCTTAGCTAAGACATCCCTACAACTGAATTGCCAATATTGTCTTGCCCTCTCGACCATGTTGTTGGGATCCATGAACATGATAGCACGGTCCTTGACCACCTTTTTGCTTTTTTGCTCCTCAACCACCAATGCAAGCTTTTGCTCCTCAAGCATAGTGTTTTTTTCATCGGTCTCCAATGCAAGTCTTTTCGTCCCAAATTCAAGTCATTTTTGTTCCACTGGCACCTTCCTCTCTTGAGCCGCAACCATTGCCTTCCCCTTCTCATCCTCCATCATCTTCATCTCATCGAAAAAATTCACCTTCTCCTTCTAGTCGGCTGCCAAGGCCCTCTTCACCTCCACCAACACAGTTAATTCTTCGTTGTGTGCTCCAACACCACCATTATTCTTGGTTAATTTTTTATCCATCCGGCCAGGCATAAGGGGTGGCCTAGTTCTCTACCAACTCATCATCATCAACAACATCGGTATTTCTCACCATCATCTTATAGAAACAAGTCCTGCTTGGTATTAACAAGGACCTTTTCGAGGTCACGTCTTGGTTCCGTAGGAGGTTTGTACTTAGTGGATCCATAAAAAATATAGGCATTTGAAACACCTAGGAGTTGTATGTGGTTTATCGTCTGGTCGACCATACGACAAAAACTTTCCTACCAGAAATTGAACTTAATAACACTAACACTAGGGGGCCAATGGTCATCAGTAGGGATTTCCACCTCATCAGAGAAGCATCAGACAAGAGCTCAGATAATATTTGCCGTCAAGGTTCAATAGTTTCAATCCCGACATTGCTAACATGGCTCTTAGGCAAAATTAGAGAGTGGGTGCAAGATATACTCATAAGAAAATGTAGCTAGCCCTGATAAGGTCATTTTAGACGAAAAATATGAATCCATTCATCTTATTTTTCTTATAGATATTGATCAAGTTCCCGGCAAGAGTTAGGACCACCCGATCCCCGGAGAAGAAAATTAACATTGAGGGCATGCATAGAAATGTTACCTCCTTTGATAATAGAGAAACCTAATTCCTTGGATGAAATAGAGAATTTGAACGACCAATTTTGAAGCAGCTTCACTTTGAAATGGGATGCACGACCTCCAAAGCAAGATAGAAGTATGGTGTCGACTGATTCCTCAGTCAAATGGATGCGGGATCTGGTGAATTCAGCCACAAGGAAGAATTCTTGGAGATATTTGTCTTCCTCAAAATTGATAGGAACACCCCATTTCCTCGAGACTACCTGCGTGAATTCCTGGACTCTGTCGAAGTTGAGATCAGCTAGTGACATGGTTGGTGGGAAGTAGAGGTTGGATAAGAGTGGTGGCCGCCGTGTCCGGAGTGGATCACGATGCTAGGAGCAATGGGGTGGCCGCCGGGGCCACGGAGGACGGCGGTAGAGTGCTAGTATTTTTTTTTGAATATAAGATGTGATGTGCTTAGTAACCACGCGCGTTGGGTTCGGAAGATCGCCGCTGGCATTGGCACCGCGCGCGCAACAGTCAAACAAGTTGCACAGTGGGAAGCTCCATGCGTGGAGTTTTGATGGGCAAGGACCATATATGTGCATGGTATCAAGGATATAGTGTATATGTGGAGGATTGAGTGGGTGGTGACACCAAACAACAACCACCAACTCGGCTTTAATTGTAAAGGCACAAAAAATGGTAAACGTGAAGTCTCAATCCCATCGGTATTTTAATGCATTATTATATGTTTAGGCACACGACAACAAATAGTGCACAACATGTAGATTGTCGTGGGTGATGATCAAATTGCCCTAAGCTTGATTTGCGCACCATGCATTGGGCGCATCAGTCTGGTGTTATTTACGGCATGAGTGTATGACGGTGCGAGCTCAAACTCAAAGCATTGAAGGATCATACAAAACGCCATCTTAGCCTCAAGAAGGGCGAACTGTTGGGCAATGCAGATACGTGGCCCCCAACTGAATGGTAGGAATGCACCGGGATTCTTGGATGCCTGGGAGATCCCGTTGGTGAACCTCTCCGGCTTGAACTCATGTACGTCCCCTCCCCATATATCTGGGTCATGGTTCATTAACAACAGGGGAAGCTCAATGAGAACACCGGCGGGGTATGTGATGCCCCCAATCTTTATCTCCTTGTATGTTTTACGGAAGAATGCGACAGCAGGCGAGTACAACCGGAGTACCTCATAAAGAATCAAGGTCACCTGCAAATATAGTAGATTGCAAGATTTATACATCCAATTTTATATCCTGTTATAATAATGGAATCAAGTAAACAAAACACCACTCACTGTTTTGAGTCGGTTAACGCCTTCATACTCAAGTTTGTTTTTTCCAAATAAGCTAATGACCTCCTCCCTTGCACGGTCCTGCCACTCTGGATGCATACTTAGTACGATCATTGTCCATGTGAGTAGTATTGATGTTGTTTCTGTCCCTGCAAGATAGAACAACTTGCATTCCTCCAGGACCTCTTTAATGGTCATTCCTGAGATGAATTGGTCGTTGTCATCTGAGGTTCTCATGTTTGACTCAAGCATCAAGCTGAGTAAGTCCTCTTTGGTATTTTCTCCTTCTTGCATAGCTTGCATTCTTTTTCCAATTAAACCATGTAGAATGGATTCAATTTCACTATTATTTTGATGCATCTTTCTATTATTTTTGGTGGGCAAGGACCTGTAAATACCACTAACTATTAGCACATATGGATTAATGGTACTAAATCACGGAATAACTCTCATTATTTAAGGTAGAGCTCAGATCGACAAAACATGGTCTCTAGTGTTAATCTACATCAGTATTCCCGTCTTTGATTAATGCTGATTTTAAAAATCTATATCAGAGATCCTCACAAGAAAAATCGATGCTAGCATATTAGCTTTTGGCAGGAAGTTTGTACTATCTTGAAACTTGATGGAAAAGATGAATACTCCATCCATTCCCAAAACAATTATTTTAGAACGGAGGAAGTACGTATTAATGAAGTTTAACTAGTACTACCCCCGTCCTGGTTTATTGATCCCCTTAATATTTTGTGCTAAACTTGCACCATAAATTTAACTAAGAAAATAATAACGCATGTTACCAAAAAATATATCGTTGGATTCATAATAATTTTTGATGGCATGCATTATTATTTTTCTAGTTAAATCTTTTGTCAAAGTTTCGCACAAAATGCTAAGAGGACTAATAAACCAGGACGAAGATAGTACTACGAGGTGCTGACTCACAAGTAACCGGGAATGCCAATCTTCCAAGCCCCGGCAATGCGTTCAACTTGCTCGGATTGCAGCTGGAAAACCCTGGCACCTTCGAGGTAGTTACTGCCAAATGCGGTGCGAGAAATGACATCTCCAGTGAGTCTTTGGAACTCCGGGAAGACATCCAACTCATAGGTACCGTCTGAGCCAAGGGACCGGGTCCATCTATTGACAAGTTCTTCGCAGCTTGTAGACAACGCTGGCAGCATGAGCTGCAAATTAAACGAGTTTTTCAGAATAACCGAATTAAATGATGTACGCTCAGAGGATCAATCACACACTTAATTCCTGTAAAACAATCGTGAGCCAATGCTTGATGAAACGATTACAAATACCTTGAGCTTCTCGAGGTGGAACGCAGGGTTAAGGATCCTTCTATGCTTGACCCATTTCTCGCCCTCGTGTTCCGCCAGGCCTGCAGCAAGCAGCCTGGACAGTGGCGGAAACTTGACTTTCTCGAAGTGGCCGAATTTGTTGGACAACACTTCCTTGGCCAAGTCAGGGTTGTGTATGGTCACCTTGGGGTACATAGCATACCAAGACATACACGTCTTGCCATGCTCGCGGACAATGTCGCAGAGGAGCGGCGCGACGAGGGGGGCTATGCTGTGGCAGCGCAGCGGCATCGACCTCGATTGCGCCTCCTTGCGCCGGCGCCGATAATCCATCATATCCCCGATGACGAAGCGGTACGACGTGCCACGAAGACCCTGGACGCGCAAGGCACGCTCAAGCCGCCGCGGGTGCCACCACAGCAAATCTACCAGCCGGCTAGCCTGCCATAGGAGCACAAAGCCGATGGTGCCACATACAAGGGAGCTCCACGGCACTGAAGCTGCACTCATGAGCGTGCTAAGAACCAATCTCTCTCTTGACATGTTGGGGGAAAAAAGGCCAGTTGACAGTGCAAAAGGCTGATTTGGTTGGATGGGTATATGCTACAGATGGACACAATATATAGAAATGTCTCGTTTGTTTAAAATATGTTCTTGCACTATAATAGCAAAGGTTGTGGCCTACTGATCCATGCCCTTGCTCCTAAGGAACTTGGTAGATAAGGAACTGCGGTGAAGATCCGATTGGCAGGTGACTAGTTAAACTAAAAGCGGTGACGACATGGACTCAAGGTGCAAGTAGTACTAGTACCACCGACCAGTAACAATGTGATCAAAGTTTGACACCAATAATTCAACGTACGACTTTGTAACGCCCGAACGTCAGTCCTTTAGCGCGTGCGTGTGACTTTCCTTCCACCGATTTCCATCCGCATGATAGATTCCATACAACCAACTGATAAAAGAGCTCATCTAAAAAAATGATAAAAAAACTAGCTGTACACAAAGGGAAAACCTAAAATTACTAAGACCACACAGGGAAAGAGAAAAAAAAATGAATGGCATGAGTGAGTTTCGAACTCACTCATGTCATTCATTTATTAAATTTTTGTTGAATCAAAAAAATTATGAAGCTTTTCAAAAAAGACGTTTATAAAATTTGGCCACGTTTACATGAAAATATGAATATTTACAATAACAAATATAGGATGTGAAAATACATTAGATGATAAATTCAGTTATTATATAAACTTGGTCAATTAACAAATTTTGACTTGAGAAAATACTAATATTAGAGTGCATATAAAGGAAGGGAGTAGTTTGGTGTAAGAATATTACAAAGCTCGGATTCGGATTCTCATTGACAACTTACATTCGTATTGACAAGCACTTCGATACCTGATTCCCTGGGTTCATGAAATCGTCACCCAACTTTTTGTTACCAAAGTTATCACGTGGCAACTCTGGTACCTGTATGGTGATAACTCTATAAATCACTTGGTGCTCAACTTTTAAACTGATTTTTCTACGGAAGCATACACATATGGTATCCAATATCAAAGCTCTCGTCGAGACAAATCCAATTGTGAGGATAGATCGTAAATAAGATATGAGGTTTGGGATTTATTACATTTTTTGCTGTTATACATTTTAAATTTCCCAGTATCAAAACAACCAATGACATCTATTTTTTTACCATATTCGCATGCATGCAAATTGCAAAGGAGTATTGATGCTAAAATTCTCGCCTCCACATCCCATCAACATAACTGATGGGTGGCGGGACCTGGCGTGCAAATCAACATCACTCTCTAAAGCTATGAAATGAAATCTTGGGGGAAGGGAACAGTGAAAGATGGTAGCACACTAAGAGCATCTCTAATAGATCTCCTAAACTTAATCCTGTAAACCTTCTCCTTATCCCCAAAAGTCAAATTTTTTGAGGGATTGAACCTTTTCACAGCTAGCAGATCCCCCGTATTTAATCCCCTATTGGTTTTCCAACTCTTCCAAACCTTTGGACAAACAATTAAAACAAAACCATTACATTTGAAAGAAAACATAAACATTTCAAATGCATCACATCATAATTGAACTAGGGGATAAATAAAGCTCATCCAATCCATTAAACATAAACCATAGGTGCCAAAAGGCATCGAATGAACAAGTCATTCCAAAAACCACCAACACATGGTGGACCAAAAGCCATCGTAGCATGGGCCTCATGCACTAGCATCGTCACCGGCGATGCCACCATTGCCGCCTCCTCCGTGGTTTTCGCCCCACACATCTAGCTAAGATGTCCCCACAACTGAACTCCCAATATTGTCTCGGCTTCTCGACCATGTTGTTGGGATCCATGAATATGATAGAGAGGTCCTTGACCACCCTCCTGCTTTGTTGCTCCTCGACCGCCAATGTAAGCTTTTGCTCCTCAAGCTCAGTCTTTTTCATTTTTTTTCCTCGATCTGCAATGCAAGCCTTTTCATCTCAAGTTCAATTCCTTTTTCTTTCGCTAGCACCTTCCTCTCTCGAGTTGTCACCTTTGCCTTCCACTTCTCCTCCATCATCTTCATATCATGGACAAAAGTCACCTTCTCATCCTTCTGGTCGGCTGCCAATGCACCTCCACCAACACAATTAACTCTTCTTTGTATGCTCCAATGCCACCATTCTTCTTGATTTTCTTTGCAATTTTTGATCCATCCGGTCGGTGCTACTTCTTGAGCTTGCGTTGGTTTTTCCCTTGAAGAAGAAAGGGTGATGCAGCAAAGTAGAGATAAGTATTTCCCTCAGTTAGAGAACTAAGGTATCAATCCAGTAGGAGACAACGCACAAAGCACCTAAATTTGCACAAACAATCAAATAACTTGCACCCAACGTGATAAAGGGGTTGTCAATCCCTTCACGGTTACTTGCAAAAGTGAGATCTGATAGAGATAGATGAAACTAAACAAACGATAAAGTAAATATTTTTGGTATTTTTGCTTTATAGATAGGAAAGTAAAAGATTGCAAAATAGTAGACCGGAAACTTATATGACGGAAAATAGACCCCGGGGCCATAGGTTTGTGACGCACCAAGACCGGCGCTCCAGATGCCTTCCATGGATTCCGAGTTTTGTCGTGTGATTTGTTTTATTCGTTGCATTCTTTATTACATCATTTGCATTGCATCATGTCATCATGCAACCCTTTTTAAAACTCGGCTCAATAAATTGTGTGGATCTTCGATCCATTTAAATCAAGGGAATTCACATAGTGAGTTCTCTTTATAACATATCCTCTCAATATTTAGGGAGCTACATAAATATTCCATTGTTTTGGAATTAACCATAACACACTTGCAAAATATTCCATGCTTTTGTTATCTCAATTCTTGGTCTCCAACTTTGCCCATAAATTCTTTCATCACTTTCTGGAGCTCCACCAAAAATCTCAATATTTTGGCCACTCCTAAACCTAGTCCCAATTCAAACCCATTCAAATGATATTCAAATGAGTTTGAATTTAAATCTTGCATTCGTGCCAACTTCTATTTTCTCGGACCAAGCGCTTTTTCGTGAGTCCGGGAAATTTATCCGTGTGTCCAACTTCTTCCCCTAACACCTCCTTTCTTCTCCTTTTCTTCTTTATTATTTTCTGTTTATAGTAAATAAGAGAGAGAGAGAGAAGAGAGAGAGAGAGAAGAGCCTGGCTGGGCCTCCCACCAGCTGCAACCTGCAGTTAGGCCGGCCCATTTGCACCAAGGCCCGGCTCTAACCCTAGCCTGACCGATCCCATCTCTTGATATGTCGCTCCCGAACCCCATCTCTCCTCTCGTTCCCCACACCGCCGCCAGCCACTCATCCCGCTCGATCCCTAACCTCTCCCTCACGCCCGAAGCCTTGTCACCGCTGCCGTCCCTCCACTCCTTCTCCAGCAAGGCTCCGCCTCCGCGCCCTCTGGCCTCTCTCTCCCCGGCGCCTCAAGACCGTCCATGGCCGTCGCCCCGTGCGTCTGTCGCTGCTCCGACAAGGCGCCGATCGGAGCAACCGCGCTCGCTCCATCAAGCTCCTCTCCAGGCCGCGCTTTTGGCCCGTGCAGCGCCGCCGCCTGAGTTGCTCCTGCCGCCCACCTCCACCTTGCGGCGGAGCCCAACCACCCTCGTCGTGGGACCCCCCCGGTTGCGGCGTCCCAACCGTTCCCCTGCGTCGCCCTCCTTCCCTTGCTCTGGCCTCCTCTTCTCCATGACCCGAGGACGCCTTGCCCGGCATGCTTGCGCGCCCGACGGCGACCTCCACCGTGGCCCTGTTCGCGCGAAGCCACTGCTCCACCACCATCAGTGCCCGGCGTCTCTGTTCCATTCCGCGCCTTGCTGCTGCTGCTGCAGGCTATGAGCTCGCCGGCTACCGCAGGGACGCCATGGTCGAGACCACCTCCTGCAGTTCCTCCTCCACATCGCCTCTGCGACCTCCCCTGCTGCTCCGTGTCCAAGCACAACACCCCTGCCGCCATCTCTTGTCGCGACCAGCCGGTGCCCCGAGGACACCGAATTCGACTACACGGTGTCAAGTACCTCCACCACGTCTCCAGAATCATGAAGAATGCCGAGTACCTCGACCCGTCTACGACTGCAGGGATACCATCAAGTACCCCTTCGAATCCTTCTATACCGTCAAGTGAACGACTACAGAATGACCCACCAAGTTTGACTACAACGTGGGTATGACTACCGTCGCGAAGACCCGTGTACCACAAGCAGCAAGTTTGACTACTGTCGCGTGAACCATTATTTCCACTACCGTCACGAGAATGTCTCTCCCACTATCATCGCCCGAACACCTACTTCCTTTATCGAACTTGATCTGTTCCGAAAGCACACACTTCAAAGGTATACCCCCGAGACGATGACCCGTGGACCGAATGCATGTGTGCCGTATGAGATGCTCGTGTTTGCACCGTTTCCGAGTTGTCATTGCACGTTCCTCGTTGCCATGCCGCCGACTCATAGGAACCCGGTAACCGGTATCACTCCACCATCTCTCTTGATCCGCACACTTGCTCTTTTGCACCGGTATCTCAATGAGTTGTCGGATCATCGGAATGTTGTCGTGGCATCATTCCGTTGTCGTTGTCGTGGCACCGCTTTCATTTCGCCACGAAATGCTTCATATCATGCTTATATCAACATTTTGATAAAATTGCATAAAACTTGTATATGTCATCTGCACCATGATAACATTTAAAATGTTTAAAACTGTTGTCTGCATTAAATTGCTATATGACATGGGAATTTACCGGAATTGTTGTTTGATGTTTTCGGCCTCATTTAAACTTGTCGAAATAGTTAGTTTAATTATGCTTCACCTCTTGCCTGTTTAACAATATTTAATATTGTTGGGTACATAAATGGGAGAGAACTAAATAAATGAATGTGGTGTTTGAGCTGCACTTAATTTGTAGAATTGTTTGTTACACTTTGCCATGTCATGCCTCATTAAACCGGACATACATCATACTTGGTTGCGCATCATGCTATGTTTATGCTTGTTGGTTTATCATGATGTTTGCTTCTCTTCGGTTGCGCTTCTCCTTAATACTCCCTCCGTTCCTAAATATAGTGTATAGTTTTTGGCACAGAAATTAAAGAACGCACATGAAGGGAAAATTTCACAAGTTTTGGGCGAGACTACACCTGACTAATTGACATGAGAAAATAGAGGAGCTTGCCCTATGTAATGAAATATAATCAAAACCCTTAAAAAGTTATCCAAACGAGTGGTGCAAGGCAATACACCTTATATTTTAGACTTTTTCGCAAAAATCTATACACCTTATATCAAGGAACGGAGGGAATAGTTCTGTTGGATCATGGGTTTCGGTAGACCCTTAAGGTTCGAACACTGGGGTGCGTGCGAAGGCTTTTCTCCTATCGATCCACGCCCTATCTCTCTAAAATCTTGCGAACGAACTCAACGAACTCACAACACAGAAAGACACAAGATTTATACTGGTTCGGGCCACCGTTGTGGTGTAATACCCTACTCCAGTGCGGTGGTGGTGGATTGCCTCTTGGGCTGATGATGAACAGTACGAGGGGAAGAACAACCTCCTGAGACTGAGGTGTTCTTGTGCTTGGTGAACTTGTGTGGGTGAGATGATCTTGGATACGCTCTCGACTTGTGATGAGGTCGATCCTCCCCCACTGTGGTGGCTAGTTCTACTTATATAGGCCCTGATCCTCTTCTCAAATATTGAGCGGGAAGGGAGCCAACAACAGCCAATTCAAAAGGGGACAGCTAGTACAAGTTATCCTGACAAAAGGTGGTCTTCGCCTGCCAAAGGTTCTGGTGATGACGCCGTCTTGGGCTTCATGGTGACCTCCGTCCCGTCGTCCTTCTAGTCTTGGTCTCGTTGCACCAATATGGAAACATTTGCTTGATGCCTCAGTACTCTGCGTCTGCGCTTGCCCCCTTGGCACCAAAGAGGAAACGAGGACACTGCGCACTAGCGCCCGCCTGGTCTCGATCGTCATGGTTTACGTCACGAGGACCTTGCGAGGTTTGCCCTGCCTTGATCTCTCCGCCCCTCGCGAGCCTGCCTGGCGAGGCCGCTCCTGAGGAGGTCTTGCGTCGTCCACCTCGCAAGGCTTGGCCCCTCATGAGGGTCGTGAATGCCTTGTCGATGAAGATGGGCCGTACAGACCTGCCAGCCCAGCCACGTCGTGGGCCGCAGGCAGGCAAGTCTGGGACCCCCGTTCTCAGGACGCCGACAGTAGCCCCCGGGCCCAAGGCGCGCTTGGGTTTGGCTTTGAGGCGAAGCCAAAGTATCAAGCGCGGAGCGCCATGGGCCCCAAAAACCCGCGGCCTCGGTTGACGCGTGGCGGTTGATTGGACGTTGGCGTCTCCGCTTCCCCACGCTGCCTTTGAATCTGCCTGGCTATGCGGCCCTCGCAACCTACATAGTTATTCTCCCATTGCCCATGCCTTGCTTCCATAGTCCTTCTGCTTCCTCGAGACTCTGCCCTCCTCTCCAATCTGACCTGCACTTCGCCTGCTTCATCGCCATGGCGCCGAAACAAGCTGACAAGGGGAAGAAGCCGATGTCTCCGCCAAGTGCGCCTCCAGCCGCCGAGCCTGCAGTCGGCCGATCCTTGGTGCTCAATGACGAGGCCATGGACAAGGTGCGTCCCATGCTCGCCACCGGTTTCAACGAGTGGGGGGAGACGGTGGCTTGGCCTGCGTCTCGCGCCCGCATTACTCGGAAGGTCACCGAGGTCCCAATCTTCATCGATGCCCTTTGGGCGGGCCCGATTCCCCCTTTCTCTGCCTTCTTCAATGCGGTGCTTGAACACTACCAGATCCATATGCTGCATCTCGACCCCCAATCCATGACTCTCCTCGCTGTCTTCGCCTTTGTGTGCGAGGCCATGGTGGGCATCGCTCCTTCTGTGGCCCTTCTCCGCCATTTCTTCTCATTGCATCTGACCGATCCCCGACAAAACTCGGGGTGCGTGAGCTTCCAGACTATGGCCGCGACGGTGGGCACGGGGATCGACTTTGAGCTTCCTCCATCTATGAGCGAGTTTTGGACATGATGGGTATCTGTCGACGCTGGTGTGCTCAGCCCTCTGCTCGATGCCCCGTCAGTGCCTGTCGTTCCCCACTCTGGCTGGGGCCATAAGAGGCTCACGAGCCCCCGTCTTTCCCCTGTCTGGCTCCGGCTAAGGATGCTGAAGGACCGCGGCGTGACTGTGCTGATGGTGGTGAGGGAGTTTATCAGGCGCCGGGTTGCTCCGCTTCAACGCCATTCTCGCCCGATGTGGACCTTGCTTAGCAGTCAGGACCACATGAGGTTTCAGGAGTCCGGGCTCCCCCTTGGGGCGCGACAAACGGTGCTCAAGGTCCTGACAGGTGTCCCTTCGCCAGACGACTTGCCTGGGAAGAACTGTCTGCTGTACCGCTGCGGAAAAAAGGCTGAATTCGCGGGGAGCATGCCTTCTTTTGACGAGTGGGGGCTGCGTCCGGACGGCCTGGTGGGGTCCCGCGAGAACCCCTCTAGCGTGGTTCCCCTCTTCGTCGCTGGCGCCGAGCTCGCCCCGAATATGGGTGCAGGGGGACGAGCGCCGCTAGAGGCTGGCGGCACGAGTGCTGATGTGCGGATGCCGCCTGGGGCTCCTGGGGCGTCGTCCTCAGGATCCCGTGATTCTGGGGCGTCGGTTGCTGAGGCAATGCAGCACGCGGCTCCCAAGGCCGAAACTCCGGAGGCCTCGGGAAGTCGCGGTGAGACGGCGCCCGACTGTTCTCCGCAGCCAGGCACCCCTGAAGTTGTTCTCTCGAGCACTTCTCCGGCTACACCCCGCACTGGCCGCCATGTTCAGCGCTTTGGTCGGCTTTGCGTGGACTTCGAGGAGCTCCGCAAGAGGAAAGGATCTCTAAGCTGCAGCGGTATCTTCGGGCCGCTGAAGCGACGAAAGTACATCGCCGTTGACGAGTAAGTACCTTATCTTGGTGATCTTCTGTGTGCCGCCTTCCCTTCCTGAAGATTGTCCCCTCAGGGCTCCTTCCGCCAAGGCCGTGGAATCTCCTGAGAAGCAGCTCCCTCTCGTCCCGTCGCACCCGCCAAGCTCCAGCGCTGCAGGTTCGGGTGGTGCCCATGGTGTGGGGTCAGCCGCGGGAGTCGGTCCGTCATCAAGGCGCCCCGAGCTCGCGCCTTCGTCGTCCTTTCTTTGCGGTCTTGCTCGAAGCGCAGCGGGTGTGCCAGGGGCTCCTTCCCCGGTCACGGTCGGCAGCTGGCTGGCCTCGACCCCGGGGTTCTCTTCAAGTAGCGGGACCTGTTCGGTTGGGGGCCCTCGCAAGGGCCGGCCGGAGCCTGGGGCCGTGCCAGCCCCCAGCCCCCTGCCCCCTACCGAGAGGGGGCGCGCTGCACCGGGCGTCGCCCACAGCCCCCGCAGCGGAGGGCGAGATGGGCCATGTGCTCGAGTTCGAGCGCAATCGGAGCGTCGTTTGTCATGAGCTCTTCCAGGAGGCGATGGGCATGATGAACCGACTCGGCGAAGAACTTGAGGGTGTCGACGCGCGTGATGACCCACAATTATAGGGGATCTATCGTAGTCCTTTCGATAAGTAAGAGTGTCGAACCCAACAAGGAGCAGAAGGAAATGATAAGCGGTTTCCAGCAAGGTATTCTTTGCAAGTACTGAAATAAGTGGTAACAGATAGTTTGTGATAAGATAATTTGTAACGAGCAACAAGTAACAAAAGTAAATAAGGTGCAACAAGGTGGCCCAATCCTTTTTGTAGCAAAGGACAAGCCTGGACAAACTCTTATATGATGTAAAGCGCTTCCGAGGACACATGGGAATATCGTCAAGCTAGTTTTCATCACGTTCATATGATTCGCGTTCGGTACTTTGATAATTTGGTATGTGGGTAGACCGGTGCTTGGGTACTGCCCTTACTTGGACAAGCATCCCACTTATGATTAACCTCTATTGCAAGCATCCGCAACTACAACAAAAGTATTAAGGTAAACCTAACCATAGCATGAAACATATGGATCCAAATCAGCCCCTTACGAAGCAACGCATAAACTAGGGTTTAAGCTTCTGTCACTCTAGCAACCCATCATCTTCTTATTACTTCCCAATGCCTTCCTCTAGGCCCAAAAAATGGTGAACTGTCATGTAGTCGACATTCACATAACACCACTAGAGGAGAGACAACATACATCTCATCAAAATATCGAACGAATACCAAATTCACATGACTACTAATAGCAAGACTTCTCCCATGTCCTCAGGAACAAAAGTAACTACTCACAAAGCATAAACATGTTCATAATCAGAGGGGTATTAATATGCATATAGGATCTGAACATATGATCTTCCACCAATTAAACCAATTAGCATCAACTACAAGGAGTAATTAACACTACTAGCAACCTACTAGCACCAATCCCGGACTTGGAGACAAGAATTGGATACAAGAGATGAACTAGGGTTTTGAGATGAGATGGTGCTGATGAAGATGTTGATGGGGATTTCCCTCTCCCGATGAGAGGAGCGTTGGTGATGATGATGGCGATGATTTCCCCCTCCGGGAGGGAAGTTTCCCCGGCAGAACAGCTCTGCCAGAGCCCTAGATTGGTTCCGCCATGGTTCCGCCTCGTGGCAGCGGAGTTTTGTCCGAGAAGATGGCTTATGATTTTTTCCCATCGAAAGACTCCATATAGCAGAAGATGGCCACCGGAGGGCCACCAGGGGGCCCACGAGGTAGGGGGCGCGCCCATGGGGTAGGGCGCACCCCACCCTCGTGGGCAGGGTGTGGCCCCCTGGTGAAGTTCTTGCTCTCAGTATTTTTTATATATTTGGAAAACATCTTCCGTGAAGTTTCAGGACTTTTGGAGCTGTGCAGAATAGGTCTCTAATATTTGCTCCTTTTCTAGCCCAGAATCCCAGCTGCCAGCATTCTCCCTCTTTATGTAAACCTTGTAAAATAAGAGAAAATAGGCATAAGTATTGTGACATAATGTGTAATAACAACCCATAATGCAATAAATATTGATATAAAAGCATGATGCAAAATGGATGTATCAACTCCCCCAAGCTTAGATCGCGCTTGTCCTCAAGCGAAAAGCCGAAATTGAAAAATATGTCCATATGTTTAGAGATAGAGGTGTCGATAAAAATAAAATACGGACATGAGGGCATCATGATCATTCTTAGAACAACAACTTATATAATTCTTGTCATATAATCTCTAATGCTAGAGTAATAATTCAATCACAATATCAAGTGTGAATCGTAAACTTCATTGAAAACTAACAAACTATAATCTCAGTCACTGAAGCAATTGCAATTTATCATAACATAGGAAAGAGTCAATGTATAAGAGGTTTTCAGCAAGTCCACATACTAAACTATCATATAATCTTTCACAATTGCTGACACTCACGCAATACTTATGGGTATGGAGTTTTAATCAGACACAGAGAAAGATAGGGGCTTATAGTTTTGCCTCCCAACGTTTTACCTCAAGGGTAATGTCAACAGTAATAGTTCATGAAAACTCACATCCAATTAGCCATATATACCAGGATCTTTCCAACATATTGTTCTTGCCAAAGGATAAAGTGTAAAAAGGAAGGGTGAAAATCACCCTGACTCTTATGCAATGTAGGAGATAAAAGTAAAAGATAGGCCCTTCGTAGAGGGAAACAGAGGTTGTCATGCGCTTTTATGGTTGGATGCACAAAATCTTAATGCGAAAGAACGTCACTTTATATTGCCACTTGTGATATGGACCTTTATTATGCAGTCTCTCGCTTTTATTATTTCCATATCACACGATCGTATAAAGCTTATTTCCTCCACACCAATCAATCATACATATTTAGAGAGCAATTTTTATTGCTTGCACCGATGGCAACTTACTTGATGGATCTTACTCAATCCATAGGTAGATATGGTGGACTCTTATGGCAGGACTGGTTTAAGGGTATTTGGAAGCACAAGTAGTATCTCTACTTGGTGCAATGAATTTGGCTAGCACGAGGGAGAAAGGCAAGCTCATCATGTTGGAAGATCCAAGACAATATAATTCATCTCAGATGTAAGAAAACATAACCCATTACGTTCTCTTCCTTGTCCAATGTCAGCTCTTTAGCATGTCATATTTTAATGAGTGCTCACAATCATAAAAGATGTCCAAGATAGTATATCTATATGCGAAGACCTCTCTTTCTTTATTACTTCCTATTAATTGCAACGATGACCAGAACTATGCTTGTCAACTCTCAACAACTTTTATTCATCATACTTTTTCTATGTGAGCTCATTACTCTCCATGAGATCCATATGATCTCTTTGTTTCTTTTTATTCTTTCTCCTTTTCTTTTATTCACTTAAGATCATGGTGAAAGAATCAAACCCTTGACTCAATACTAATCTTTATTATATAGCTCACGGACTCGATTACATAGAAGGATAATAAAGCAAAACTCACAACTAGATCACACTAAGAACTTTTATTCTACTAGATCAAGGTATTACCAAAAGGATCGAACTAAGAAAAACGGTAAAGATAAAAGTGATGGTGATACGATACCGGGGCACTCCCCCAAGCTTGGCAGTTGCCAAGTGGAGTGCCCATACCCATGTGACTATGTCTCCTTTGTTGGTGAAGAAGGTGGAGTTGTTGATGATGGATAGTCGCACATCGAGCGTAGGAGGTCTTCTAACTTGCGGATAATGCCCTTGAGTGCGATGATATGCTCCTTCAACAAAATATTTTCACGTGTGAGATACTTATTTTGTATACGAGCTAACTCAATCATCTTGAAAGCTTCGATTTCTGTTGGGGTAAGAAGATTGTGATCCAGTTGAAGGGTGTCTTCTATTGCCGGAACTTGGTCCTCCATGGCCTTCTTGATCCCTTCATCCTTGTTGATCTCCATAGGTTCTTCTCTCTTCGGCTCTATCTTCATTAGCCAAGCATCGTTGCCCTCATGGTTGGAGGAGGAGGGAGACGACATAGTGCCTGGCCTTGACAACCCTGACAGAAAACAGCTTGAAATAAAGACAGGATATTTTTGCGTGATACGGGAGTCAAAACCCCCGGGAGATTATATAATGAATTTTTATCGACCAAAATACGTGTCGTGTATGAAAACAAAGTCCGGAGAGCACACGAGGTGCCCACGGGGTAGGGGGGAGCACCCTCCACCCTCGTGGAGGCCTCGTGTCCTTCCCGGACTGCTTCTTATTTTTTATTTTTCTAAATATTCCAAAACGGAGAAATATTGCCTTAAAAACTGTTTTGGAGTCGGTTTACTTACCGTACCACATACCTATTCCTTTTCGGAGTCTGAAACATTCCAGAAAGTGTCCCTTATGTATTCTTCCAGGGTTGCATTTTCAATAACATTGGTTTCAACATTTATGGGATTACCTGAGATATAGTGTTTGATTCTTTGACCGTTCACGACCTTCGGATTTGTGCCTTCGAAGTTGTTGATTTTTATGGCACCGGAACGGTAGACCTCCTTGATAGCGTAAGGACCTTCCCATTTAGAGAGAAGTTTTCCTGCAAAAAATCTTAAACGAGAGTTGTATAGAAATACATAATCACCTACATTAAACTCACGCTTTTGTATCCTTTTGACATGCCATCTTTTAACTTTTTCTTTAAACAACTTGGCATTTTCGTAGGCTTGGGTTGTCCATTCATAAAGTGAGCTAATATCAAATAACCTCTTCTCACCGGCAAGTTTAAAATCATAATTAAGTTCTTTAATAGCCCAATAAGCCTCGTGTTCTAGTTTGATAGGTAAGTGGCGTGCTTTTCCATAGACCATTTTATACGGAGACATACCCATAGGATTTTTATATGCAGTTCTATAGGCCCATAATGCATCATCAAGTTTCTTGGACCAATTCTTTCTAGATCTATTAACAGTCTTTTGCAAAATTAATTTGAGTTCTCTATTACTCAATTCTACTTCACCACTAGACTGAGGGTGATAAGGAGATGCAATTCTATGATTAACATCATATTTAGCAAGCATTTTACGGAAAGCACCATGAATAAAATGTGAACCACCATCAGTCATTAAATATCTAGGGACTCCAAATCTTGGAAAAATAATTTCTTTAAGCATTTTAATAGAAGTGTTATGATCAGCACTACTAGTTGGAATAGCTTCTACCCACTTAGTAACGTAATCAACATCAACTAAAATATGTGTATAACCATTAGAGGAAGGAAAAGGTCCCATATAGTCAAAGCCCCAAACATCAAATGGTTCAATAACAAGTGAATAATTCATAGGCATTTCTTGACGTCTACTAATATTACCAATTCTTTGACATTCATCACAAGATAAGACAAACTTACGTGCATCCTTGAAGAGAGTAGGCCAATAAAAACCAAATTGCAGTACCTTATGTGCAGTTCTATCTCCAGCATGGTGTCCTCCATAAGCTTCGGAGTGACACTTGCGTATGATCTGTTCCTGTTCCTGTTCATGCTCAGGTACACAACGTCTAATAACACCATCTACTCCTTTATAAAGATGTGGGTCATCCCAAAAGTAATGCCTCAAATCATAGAAGAACTTTTTCTTTTGCTGGTATGTGAAACTAGGTGGTATAAACTTAGCAACAATGTAATTAGCATAATCAGCATACCATGGAGCAGTATGAGAAGGATTTATGACATTTAGTTGCTCATCAGGAAAGCTATCATCAATAAGTAGTGGGTCATCAAGCACATTTTCTAACCTAGACAAGTTGTCTGCAACGGGGTTCTCAACTCCTTTTCTATCAACAATATGTAAATCAAATTCTTGTAGCAAGAGAACCCATCTAATAAGTCTAGGTTTAGCATCTTTCTTTTCCATAAGATATTTAATAGCAGCATGATCAGTGCGAATAGTTACTTTAGAATCAACAATATATGGTCTAAACTTATCACAAGCAAATACAACTGCTAAGAATCCTTTTTCAGTAGTAGCATAATTTCTTTGAGCATTGTCTAGAGTTTTACTAGCATATTGAATAACATTTAGTTTCTTATCAACTCTTTGTCCTAGAACAACACCTACAACATAATCACTAGCATCACACATAATTTCAAAGGTTAAATTCCAATCAGGTGGCTGAACAATAGGTGCACAGATCAATGCTTTCTTAAGTATTTCAAATGCTTCTACACAATCATCATAAAAAACAAATGGTATATCTTTTTGTAATAAATTAGTCAGAGGCCGAGAGATTTTTGAGAAATCCTCAATGAACCTCCTATAAAACCGGCATGACCAAGGAAACTTCTTATACCTTTGATGTCCTTGGGACATGGCATTTTTCAATAGCATCAACCTTGGCTTTATCAACTTCAATACCTCTTTCAGAAACTTTATGCCCCAAGACAATACCTTCATTAACCATAAAGTGGCACTTTTCCCAATTCAAGTCAAGATTTGTTTCTTCACATCTCTGCAAAACTCTGAAAGTGCAACTATCCCTGGGTGGTTTTGGTAATTCCTAACAACATATAAACATTATTCCAAGATTAATATTTCAGGAAAAGCTCAATGAATGGCATGGCATGGATGAGGAAAGTGGATCCCTCAAAATTCTAAGGACAAAAAGTTTGGCTCAAGCTTGAAGCTCAAGACTCTACATTTTATATTTTAGTGATCCAAGATCACATTGAGTCTATAGGAAAAGCCAATACTATCAAGGAGGGATGAGGTGTTGCTTAATGGCTTGCTTGCTCAAAATGCTTAGTGATATGCTTCAAAACCCTCAACTACCTTCCCACATCCACATATGACCTAAACCAAAAGTCAAACTCAGCCCCACCGATTCTTTCTATCCGGCGCCACCGAGTTTCAAATGTCATAGCCACTGCCACAAACCCTAGCAAATCGGTTTCACTGATAGGGATCTCGGTCTCACCGAGATGAGATTGTAATCTCTTTGTTTCCCTTCGTAACGTTTCGGTCTTACCGAGATGAGCGATCGGTCCCACCGAGATTGCAATGTAAACTCTCTGTTTTCGTTTTGTAACATTTCGGTCTCACCGAGATGAGCGAATCGGTCCCACCGAGTTTACCTGACCAACTCTCTGGTTAGCTTATTACCAAAATCGGTCGCACCGAGTTTGTGTAATCGGTCACACCGATATTACATTATGCCCTAACCCTAACCATATCGGTCCTACCGAGTTGCATATCAGTCCCACCGAAAATCCTAACGGTCACTAGGTTTGCTGAATCGGTCCGACCGAGTTTGGCAAATTGTGTGTAACGGTTAGATTCGATGTGGAGGCTATATATACCCCTCCACCCACTCTTCATTCAGGGAGAAAGCCATCAGAACATACCTACACTTCCAATACACAGTTTCTGAGAGAGAACCACCTACACTTGTGTTGAGGTCAAGATATTCCATTCCAACCATATGAATCTTGATCTCTAGCCTTCCCCAAGTTGCTTTCCACTCAAATCCTCTTTCCACCAAATCCAAATCCTGTGAGAGAGAGTTGAGTGTTGGGGAAACTATCATTTGAAGCACAAGAGCAAGGAGTTCATCATCAACACACCATTTGTTACTTCTTGGAGAGTGGTGTCTCCTAGATTGGCTAGGTGTCACTTGGGAGCCTCCGACAAGATTGTGGAGTTGAACCAAGGAGTTTGTAAGGGCAAGGAGATCGCCTACTTCGTGAAGATCTACCGCTAGTGAGGCAAGTCCTTCGTGGGCGACGGCCATGATGGAATAGATAAGGTTGCTTCTTCGTGGACCCTTCGTGGGTGGAGCCCTCCGTGGACTCGCGCAACCGTTACCCTCCGTGGGTTGAAGTCTCCATCAACGTGGATGTACGATAGCACCACCTATCGGAACCACAACAAAAACATCCGTGTCTCCAATTGCGTTTGAATCCTCCAAACCCTTCCCTTTACATTCTTGCAAGTTGCATGCTTTACTTTCCGCTGCTCATATACTCTTTTGCATGCTTTCTTGAATTGTGTGGAGATTGCTTGACTTGTGCTAAGATAGCTAAAATCTACCAAGAACTAAAATTGGGAAAAGGCTAGATTTTTATTTGGTCAAGTAGTCTAATCACCCCCCTCTAGACATACTTTCGATCCTACAAGTGGTATCAGAGCTTTGGTCTCCATTGCTTTGATTTCCATAGCTTTTGGTGGTCATAGCCTTGGTTTCACAACCTAGGAGAGTACGGCGTCTAGCGAGGGAAATTATCACCATAGAGGTCCTTAGTTTGATGGTACAGATTTTGCTAGTTGGAAGCATAAGATGAAAATGCATATTCTTGGACATAACCCCGTCGTTTGGGCTATTGTGTGTGTTGGCTTGCAAGGTGAATTCTTTGATGGGAGAGAACCAAATCGTGAAGCTACCGCAGATGAGTTGAAGATGCTACAATACAATACTCAAGCTTGTGATATCCTCTTCAACGGATTGTGCCCCGAAGAATTCAACAAAATCAGCCGTCTTGAGAATGCAAAGGAAATTTGGGATACTTTGATTGATATGCATGAAGGTACCGACTCCATCAAGGAATCCAAGTTGGATGTGCTTCAAAGTCAACTTGACAAGTTCAAAATGAAGGATGGTGAAGGTGTCGCTAAAATGTACTCTAGGCTTGCTCTTATCACAAATGAGATTGTCGGCTTAGGAAGTGAAGAGATGACCGACAAATTCATCATCAAGAAGATCCTAAGAGCCTTGGATGGAAAATATGATACTGTGTGCACATTGATCCAAATGATGCCAAATTACAAACATCTCAAACCAACGGAAGTCATCGGAAGAATTGTTGCTCGTGAGATGTCACTCAAGGATAAAGAGGAACTTCACAACAAATCAAGTGGTGCTTACAAAGCCTCATGTGAAGCCCCCACATCATCGAGTGAGAAACAAACCTTCAATGAAGAATTGAGCTTAATGGTGAAGAACTTCAACAAGTTTTACAAGAGTAGAAGCAAAGAGAGAAGCTCCAAGTCAAGGTCCTACAATGACAAAAGATCTTCTAGTCAAGAGCGAAACTGCTACAATTGTGGAAGGCCCGGACACTATTCCAATGAGTGTACGGCCCCCTACAAGAGAAGAGAAGATTCTCCCAAGAGAAGAAGTAGAAGAGAAGAATCACCATCTAGAGAAAGAAGGAGTAGAGATGATCGTTATGAACGAAGACCCTCACGGAGAAGCAAGAATTCGGAAGGAAAGGACAAGTCATCAAGGAGCTACACAAAATTAAGACATCAAGCTCATGTTGGTGAATGGGTATCCGGTTCCGACTCCGACAACCACTCCGAGAGAAGCTATCACTCTGAATCCGAATATACTCAAGATGAAGGTGTTGCCGGTCTAGCACTTGTGACAACCAACTCCTACGACATATTTGACTCACCAAATGAAGGAGTTGGAACATGCTTCATGGCTAAAGGCCCAAAGGTATCACACCCCGAGTATGTTGATTTCAATAGTGATGAAGATGACTTGTTAGGTGATGATGATTTACTTGTTGACAAGTCTAGTGATGAATACTGTGATGAAACGTCAATTAATCATGCTAATCAAGATAAAACGAATGACAATGATAAGGAGAAGATTGAGTCTCTAACTAAAGAACTAAACACTCTTAAGTTAGCTCATGAAACTATCTTAGGAGATCATCAAGAACTTTTAAGGACTCGTGAGAAATTACGCTTTGAAAAGCTCAACCTTGAGCAAGAGCATGAGTTCTTAAAAGCAATCAATGATGATCTTCGTAAGAAAAGTTCTTCTTACATTGCCAAGCGTTTACTCTTATCCACTTACATGCCTCAAGTCAAGTCTAGTAACAAGAACAAGAAAGATTCTTCCTCTAGTAGTAACAATAATCATGCTAAATCCAATATTGTTGCTTCTAGTAGTTCTCTTGATTCCACTAATGATTCTCTTAGCCAAGTTACACTTGAGCAAGAAAATAGCTTATTGAAGGGAATTATAGAGAAAGGTGTTTACAAGAGCCTTGCCGGAAGTAAGCAATTCGAGGAAATTGTACGCAAGCAAGGAAGGCACCGGAAGAATCAAGGTGTTGGTTTTGAATGAAAGTTCAATGCCAATGGAGTTGAGTGGGAAGAAGATCAATACCCCAAGACGAAGTTTGTTCCTCAACAAGAGAAGTATGATCCTACTTCTCTCAAAGGGACACAAGCTCAAGATGATCTTCCACCACAAGACCACAAGCAAAAAGGCAAGGACAAGCTTCAAGAGGAAATTGATGCATTTGAAGAAGCTCCTAAGGCCTTGGTCAAGTGGGTTCCCAAGACTACTTCAAGTTCCACTTCATCAAGTACAACTACAACACCAACACCGAGGATTCCCATCAAGATGGTGTGGATCCCGAAGAAGAAGAACTAGAGAGTTCTTGAGGGTGACTCTGCCAACATACTTCACTCTTATCATCTTCGCAAGAACAAGTGCAATCAACTTCCACATCTTGCACTAGTTCAAGCAGTCACAAACCCTCTTGTTGGTAAGACAAGGGACAAGGTAACCTAAAAGCTTTCATAGACATCATCATGTGTGTGCATCACTTTATGTCTATGGATATCCTTGTTTGTTCCTTGTGGGACTAACCCGTGTAGGTAGTGAAAGTGCAACTCACTCCAATGGATAGCTCCAAATGATCTACATCAACATTGAGCATCCACATCTTCAACATCTACATGAAGTCATCATCGACAAAACCCAAGGTTAGTTCATCCCTCTTAGGGGAGATCTCACATCTAGGGGGAGCTTTACTCTAAGAATTGAGCTAAAGCAACTCTAATGGTGTGAACACAACAATGCTTTATGTAAAAGTGGTAACCCCACTTGTGCTTAAACGATGAGTATGACCTATGATCAAATGTTCTCATTTGACTCCTAAGTCAATATACTCATACATAGATGACCTAGTCATCGCAAATTGTTTGATAGATGCTAGAATTGGTTGTGCATGCTTTGCGACATATTTCAATTGCCATTTTATTGTGTGAGCATGTTGATTGCATATTTTACTCATTTGAGGACATCCACTTGTTGTTTTGATTGATTGGTTTTCTTTTCTTTTTCCAAGTGGATGGACAAGAATGCCTAAGAACCCTCTCTAGCTATCTATGCTTTTCTCGTCTCAAACTCTATTCATGCTACATCACAAAATTTGATCAAGTCAGATTCGAACCACTCTGTGTGAGGAGCACTCGGAGTCCCCGATTCGTCATAGACTTAAACTTCCAAAACTTCTTTGTGTGTTTCGGTCTAACCGATTCCTCCATTTCGGTCATACCGAGATCACTAAGTCAATCTAGGTTTTCAATCTCGGTGCAACCAATTTGAAATTTTCGGTCACACCGAGTTGCTGTAACTGTCAACAGTTATGCATCTCGGTGCCACCGAGTTGTTCCACTCGGTCACACCGACAGGGTCGGGCTATATATACTCACGGGCAAAATTTTGGAAATTTCTCCGAAACCCCTTCGCCCGCGCATAGCTCGCTCTGCCTCCTGGGTCTCCGGATCGTCCTCCTCATCGCCAGCTGCCTCCTGTCGCTGGTCTCCGCCGCCATCAACGGAAATCATTCCCGCGGTTGCCGCCGTAGCGAGTTCATCGCCAAACTAGGGTATGAACTCGATCACTGTGCTATCCCTATCTGATTCCTAGCACATTGTGTTCGCCATGAATCTTACCACGATTGAAACGATCTTATCCAGTCAGAACACTCCGTAGATTAGAGTTGATTTGAAAATTTAGGGTTAGGTTTCCGCCAAAACCATCTCGGACCCACCGAGTTGTGGAACTCGGTACCACCGATTCGGCTCAGGCCATTGCACAGGTAATTTTCGGTCTGACCGAGAATTGCAAATCGGTGTGACCGAGTTCAGGACTTTGTGAAACCCTAGCAGTCTCGGTGCCACCGAACTGTGACTCGGTTTGACCGAGTTCACTAGTTTAGGTTCCAAAACTGCTTCGGTATCACCGAGTTTACAAATTGGTTGATCCGAAATGCTTTCTGTGGAAAACTAAAACTAAGTTTTTGACTCATTCTTTTGCAAAAACCTCTGCATTTTGTGATGCTCATCCACTCTATCTCATCTATATCTGTTCACAGGGTCAGCTGTCCGTGTTTGCAATATGTCTGATCAGAGTGATAGCCAGAACAGGTCAGAGGAGCAGGTTCACCTGAGTGAGGGCACCAGTCCCTCTAGCAGTTCAAATGATGGTAGCAGGAGCACCCCAGCAACTTGCCCAAAGCTGCCACTAGGGCCAGAAAGAAGAAAACTTCAGAGTCTGAGGATGAAGACTATGTGGCCACTGAGGGTGATGCCACATCAAAGAAGAAGGAATATAGCACTGCTGCTGCCACCAAGCCAGGCATGAAGCAAAAGGTTCCTGCAAAGAGAATTCCAATGTCTAAGGCCAGAGCATCTACTCAAGTCCCTTTGGAATCTGAACCCAAAGAGGCTGCTGCAGAAGGGAAGAAGAGGAAGGAGAGGATCAAAAAGACCACTGCTAGAGTGCTTGGGAGATCCTCAATCATGAGAGATTCTGAAGAGGAAGAGGAAGAGGAAGAAGAGGTTGCTGCACCAGCACCCAAGGCACAAAAGCTAATGGGTGATGCTATAAAGTCAGGGGCTGCAACATCAAAGCCCAAAGAAGCACCCAAAGCTGCCTCCAAGCCTAAGACTGCACCAAAGAGGAATACCAAGAGTATACCAGCTGCTGAGAAGAACAAGACCCCAGTGCCTGAAGTTGCTGCTGATGAAGATGATGAAGGACAAGTCCTGAGGAAGCTCAAACCCAAGATTCTAGACCATAATGATGCTCATCCTGTGGCTAGAACATGAAGATCAGGAGAGACTGAGGACTGAGGAAATGGAGAGAGACAGACCCATATGCTACAAGAAGAAGAACTGCTGTTGATTATAGGTTCCACACGAAGGAACAACAAGATTTCTATGAGACAGTGCTGCTGGACAAGAAGCCTATAGTGTGTGAAATGAGGTGGGTCGACTGGAAGTATATCAAGGAAAATGAGGAACACTATCCTGGTGTGTTTGACAGCTTCAGTGCTTGTGGAGTTGCAGACTTTGTTGGGCAGAAGCTCACAAAGTGGAATGAGGAGCTTATAATGCAATTCTACTCCACAGCACACTTCTATCCAAATGGCAGGATAGTATGGATGTCTGAAGGTACAAGGTACCACTCAACTATTGAGGAATGGGCAAATCTGATCAATGCTCCTAAGGAAGAAGAAGATGACTTGGATGTCTATGCCAAGAAGAAGATGGATCATAACTCTATGGCAAACATGTACAAGGAGATTCCTGAAGATGATCTTGAGACTCACCAGTTTGGGTAAGTAAAACACTTGCTGTCAGGGCTGCCTACAATCAATTGGATCCTTAGGCACACTCTCTTGCCCAAGTCTGGTGATCACAGAATGATCAAAGGCCATGCAATTAACTTGCTACATATATTTGATGTGCCACAGAAGTTCAAGGTCATGAGCCTTATAGTTGAGACTATCAAGAGGACTGCAGCTGACCAGAAAAGAAGTTGTGGATATGCCCCACAGATCTAGGAGTTGATAAACTCAAAGATGGGCACAGGCACATACTTGTTGGATAAGGAACACTTGCCTATCTATCCTGACTTTGACGACAATAAAGTTGTGATGAATGAGAATGAACCATCATCAGTACAAGCTCAAGAGAAGAAGGAGAAAGCAAAGAAAGAGAAGGCTACCAAGATGCCAACTCAAGAGGAGGCATCTGAGTACTTTTTAAAAAGAAAGCAGGACCAGCTTGGTTATTTGTGAAGGAAATATGCCCTAGAGGCAATAATAAAGTTATTATTTATTTCCTTATTTCATGATACATGTTTATTATTCATGCTAGAATTGTATTAACCGGAAACATAATACATGTGTGAATACATAGACAAACAGAGTGTCACTAGTATGCCTCTACTTGACTAGCTCGTTAATCAAAGATGGTTATGTTTCCTAACCATAGACAAAGAGTTGTTATTTGATTAACGGGATCACATCATTAGGAGACTGATGTGATTGACATGACCCATCCCATTAGCTTAGCACCCGGTCGTTTAGTATGTTGCTATTGCTTTCTTCATGACTTATACATGTTCCTATGACTATGAGATTATGCAACTCCCGTTTGCCGGAGGAACACTTTGTGTGCTACCAAACGTCACAACGTAACTGGGTGATTACAAAGGAGCTCTACAGGTGTCTCCAAAGGTACATGTTGGGTTGGCGTATTTCGAGATTAGGATTTGTCACTCTGATTGTCGGAGAGGTATCTCTGGGCCCTCTCGGTAATGCACATCACATAAGCCTTGCAAGCATTGCAACTAATGAGTTAGTTGCGAGATGATGTATTACGAAACGAGTAAAGAGACTTGCCGGTAACGAGATTGAACTAGGTATTGAGATACCGACTATCGAATCTCGGGCAAGTAACATACCGATGACAAAGGGAACACTGTATGTTGTTATGCGGTCTGACCGATAAAGATCTTCGTAGAATATGTGGGAGCCAATATGAGCATCCAGGTTCCGCTATTGGTTATTGACCGGAGACATGTCTCGGTCATGTCTACATTGTTCTCGAACCCGTAGGGTCCGCACGCTTAAGGTTTCGATGACAGTTATATTATGAGTTTATTAGTTTTGATGTACCGAAGTTAGTTCGAAGTCCCGGATGTGATCACAGACATAACGAGGAGTCTCGAAATGGTCGAGACATAACGATTGATATATTGGATGGCTATATTCGGACACCGGAAGTGTTCCGGGGAGGTTTCAGATAAAACCGGAGTACGTGGGGGTTACCGGAACCCCCCGGGGGGTTAATGGGCCTCATGGGCCTAAACTGGAGAAGAGGAGGGGCGGCCAGGGCAGGCCGCGCGCCCCCCGCTCCCCCTAGTCCGAATTGTACAAGGAGGGAGGGGCGCCCCCCTTTCCTTCCTCTCCTCTCTCCCTTCCTTCCCCCTCTCCTACTTGGACAAGGAAAAGGAGGGAGTCCTACTCCCGGTAGGAGAGGACTCCTCCCTGGCGCGCCTCATCATGGCCGGCCACCCCTCCCCCTTGCTCCTTTATATACGGGGCAGGGGGGCACCTTTAGACACAACAATTGATCCTTGAGATCTCTTAGCCGTGTGCGGTGCCCCCCTCCACCACAATCCTCGATAATATTGTAGCGGTGCTTAGGCGAAGCCCTACGATGGTAGAACATCAAGATCGTCACCACGCCGTCGTGCTGACGGAACTCTTCCCCGACACTTTGCTGGATCGCAGTACAGGGATCGTCATCGAGCTGAACGTGTGCTAGAACTCGGAGGTGCCGTAGTTTTGGTGCTTGATCGGTCGAGCCGTGAAGACGTACGACTACATCAACCGCGTTGTTATAACGCTTCCGCTTTCGGTCTACGAGGGTACGTGGACAACACTCTCCCCTCTCGTTGCTATGCATCACCATGATCTTGCGTGTGCGTAGGAATTTTTTTGAAATTACTACGTTCCCCAACAGTGGTATCAGAGCCTAGGTTTTATGCGTTGATGTTGTGCACGAGTAGAACACAAGTGGGTTGTGGGCGATTTAAGTCATACTGCTTACCAGCATGTCACACTTTGGTTTGGCGGTATTGTTGGATGAAGCGGCCCGGACCGACATTACGCTTACACGAGACTGGTTCTACCGACGTGCTTTGCACACAGGTGGCTGGCGGGTGTCAGTTTCTCCAACTTTAGTTGAACCGAGTGTGGCTATGCCCGGTCCTTGCGAAGGTTAAAATAGCACCTACTTGACAAACTATCGTTGTGGTTTTTATGCGTAGGTAAGAATGGTTCTTGCTAAGCCCGTAGCAGCCACGTAAAATTTGCAACAACAAAGTAGAGGACGTCTAACTTGTTTTTGCAGGGCATATTGTGATGTGATATGGTCAAGACGTGATGAGTTATAAGTTTTTGTATAAGATGATCATGTTTTGTTGAAGTTATCGGCAACTGGCAAAAGCCTTATGGTCGTCTCTTTATTGCATAAGATGCAAGCGCCAAATAATTGCTTTACTTTATCGCTATGCGATAGCAATAGTTGCAAGAGCAATAGTTGGCAAGACGTCCATGTGACGACACATTGATATAGATCAAGATGATGAAGATCATGGTGTCATGCCGGTGACGATAGAGATCATGACAGTACTTTGGAGATGGAGATTAAAGGCACAAGATGATGATGGCCATATCATGTCACATATTTCAATTGCATGTGATGTTTATCTTTTATGCATCTTATCTTGCTTTGATTGACGGTAGCATTATAAGATGATCTCTCACTAAATTTCAAGATAAAAGTGTTCACCCTGAGTATGCACCGTTGCCAAAGTTCATCGTGCCCAGACACCACGTGATGATCGGGTGTGATAAGCTCTACGTCCATCTACAGCGGGTGCAAGCCAGTTTTCCACACGCAGAATACTTAGGTTAAACTTGACGAGCCTAGCATATCCAGATATGGCCTCGGAACACTGAGACCGAAAGGTCGAGTGGTAATCATATAGTAGATATGATCAACATAAGTGATGTTCACCATTGAAAGCTACTCCATTTCACGTGATGATCGGTTATGGTTTAGTTGATTTGGATCACGTGATCACTTAGAGGATTAGAGGGATGTCTATCTAAGTGGGAGTTCTTAAGTAATTTGATTAATTGAACTTAAATTTATCATGAACTTAGTCCTGGTAGTATTAGCATATCTATGTTGTAGATCAATAGCTCGCGTTGTTGCTTCCCTGTGTTTATTTTGACATGTTCCTAGAGAGAATTTTGTTGAAAAGATGTTAGTAGCAATGATGCGGATTGGATCCGTGATTTGAGGTTTATCCTCATTGCTGCACAGAAGAATTATGTCCTTGATGCACCGCTAGGTGACAGACCTCTTGCAGGAGCAGATGGAGACGTTATGAACGTTTGGCTAGCTAAATATGATGACTACTTGATAGTTTAGTGCACCATGCTTAATGGCTTAGAATCGGGACTTCAAAGACGTTTTGAACATCATGGGCCATATGAGATGTTCGAGGAGTTGAAGATAATATTTCAAGCAAATACCCGAGTTGAGAGATATGAAGTCTCCAACAAGTTCTATAGCTAAAAGATGGAGGAGAATCACTCAACTAGTGAGCATGTGCTCAGATTGTCTGGGTACTACAATCGCTTGAATCAAGTGGGAGTTAATCTTCCAGATAAGATAGTGATTGACAGAATTCTCTAGTCACCATCACCAAGTTAGTAGAACTTCGTGATAAACTATAGTATTCAAGGGATGACGAAAACGACTCCCGAGCATTTTATGATGATGAAATCGATGAAGGTGGAAATCAAGAAAGAGCATCAAGTGTTGATGGTTGACAAGATCACTAGTTTCAAGAAAAGGGCAAAGGGAAAAAGGGGAACTTCAAGAAAAACAGCAAGCAAGTTGCTGCTCAAGTGAAGAAGCCCAAGTCTGATCCTAAGCCTGAGACTAAGTGCTTCTACTACAAAGGGACTGGTCACTGGAAGCGGAACTACCCCAAGTGATTGGCGGATAAGAAGGATGGCAAAGTGAACATAAGTATATTTGATATACATGTTATTGATGTGTACTTTACTAGTGTTTATAGCAACCCCTCAGTATTAGATACTAGTTCAGTTGCTAAGATTAGTAACTCAAAACGGGAGTTGCAGAATAAACAGAGACTAGTTAAGGGTGAAGTGACGATGTGTGTTGGAAGTGGTTCCAAGATTGATATGATCATCATCGCACACTCCCTATACTTTCGGGATTAGTGTTGAACCTAAATAAGTGTTATTTGGTGTTTGCGTTGAGCATGAATATGATTTGATCATGTTTATTGTAATACGGTTATTCATTTAAGTAAGAGAATAAATTGTTGTTCTGTTTACATGAATAAAACCTTATATGGTTACACACCCAATGAAAATGGTTCATTGGATCTCGATCGTAGTGATACACATATTCATAATATTAAAGCCAAAAGATGCAAAGTTAATAATGATAGTGCAACTTATTTGTGGCACTGCCGTTTAGGTCATATTGGTGTAAAGCGCATGAAGAAACTCCATGCTGACGGGATTTTGGAATCACTTGGTGCTTGCGAACCATGCCTTATGGGCAATAACTAAAGACTCCGTTCTCCAGAACAATGGAGCGAGCAACAGATTTGTTGGAAATCATACATACTGATGTATGTGGTCTGATGAATATTAAAGCTCGCGACAAGTATCATTATTTTCTGACCTTCACAGATGATTTAAGCAGATATGAGTATATCTACTTGATGAAACATAAGTCTGAAAAATTCAAAGTATTTCAGAGTGAAGTGGAAAATCATCGTGACAAGAAAAATAAAGTTTCTACGATCTGATCGCAGAAACGAATATTTGAGTTACGAGTTTGGTCTTCAATTAAAACAATGTGGAATAGTTTCACAAACTCATGCCACCTGGAACACAACAACATAATGGTGTGTCCAAACGTCATAACCGTACTTTATTGGATATAGTACAATCTATGATGTTTCTTACCGATTTACCAATATCGTTTTGGGATCATGCATTAGAGACAGCTGCATTCACGTTAAAAAGGGGCACCATCTAAGTCCGTTGAGACGACACAATTTGAATTATGGTTTGGCAAGAAACCGAAGTTGTCGTTTCTTAAAGTTTGGGATTGTGATGCTTATATGAAAAAAATTTAATCCTGATAAGCTCAAACCCAAATCGGAGAAATATGTATTCATAGGATACCCAAAGGAGACTGTTGGGTACACCTTCTATCATAGATCCGAGGCAAGACATTCGTTGCTAAGAATGGATCCTTTCTAGAGAAGGAGTTTCCCTTGAAAGAAGTGAGTGGGAGCAGGGGCGGGCTCACCTCAATTCAAGGGTATTCAGTTGAATACCCATGATTTTTGCCAAAAAAAACTAGGTATATGTTGTATAAATATTGTGTACGTATAAGGAAAAACGAAACTGATACGCAACACATGCAAGATAGGCATTTCAGCCCAAAAACAGAGGCTAGCCCACCCTCTGTTTTCCCTCAACAGCACGACTGCCCATTGGCCCAAATGGCTGTACCTCACAGCCCACACACGTCCATCATCGCCCTAAAAAACTGTTCATCGATCAGACGCAGGATAACCGTCACATCCCTTCCCCTGTTCGATCTCTTCGCACGCGAGCCGCCATGCGGCCAGAGCTATTGCCATCGCCTGATCGGCGATCGCACGTGCGTGCGGCGGCGCGGACGGCGCAACAAATCCATCCCCCAACCCATTGATTCTGATCCCTGCAGTCTGCAACGGGCATCAGGCATAGATGCAATTTCAAATCCACAGCCCACAGATTTAGATATAATTGCTAATTAGATATATTAATCATTCACCTTCTAAAACTGGGATTTCTCCTCTCATACCGATTTTTATTTCTTAGTCGAACTCAGGGGCGGGCTCACCTCAATTCAAGGGTATTCAGTTGAATACCCATGATTTTTGCCAAAAAAACTAGGTATATGTTGTATAAATATTGTGTACGTATAAGGAAAAACGAAACTGATACGCAACACATGCAAGATAGGCATTTCAGCCCAAAAACAGAGGCTAGCCCACCCTCTGTTTTCCCTCAACAGCACGACTGCCCATTGGCCCAAATGGTTGTACCTCATAGCCCACACACGTCCATCATCGCCCTAAAAAACTGTTCATCGATCAGACGCAGGATAACCGTCACATCCCTTCCCCTGTTCGATCTCTTCGCACGCGAGCCGCCATGCGGCCAGAGCTATTGCCATCGCCTGATCGGCGATCGCACGTGCGTGCGGCGGCGCGGACGGCGCAACAAATCCATCCCCCAACCCATTGATTCTGATCCCTGCAGTCTGCAACGGGCATCAGGCATAGATGCAATTTCAAATCCACAACCCACAGATTTAGATATAATTGCTAATTAGATATATTAATCATTCGCCTTCTGAAACTGGGATTTCTCCTCTCATGCCGATTTTTATTTCTTAGTCGAACTGAGTTCATTTCTCACTGCTGGCAGGGGCATGGTTTTCTTCTCGTACTGTCCAGCAGGCTGCAGTACAAACGTACGAAGACTAAGGGGCCGTTCAGAAACTCTCCGCTCCTAACTCCACTGCGGGAGCGGGGCGGCATCTAGTGTAATTTGGGCGCTCTGTCCGCTCTCCTCCCTGGCAAAGGAGCGGAGTATTACCAAACACGGCCTAAGTAAGTTAGTTTGATCACTTGTCTTCTATTTAATTATAATGAATTAGAGAGTTGTTTGCAGTCAACTATGAATTGTTTAGATATGATAATTTGCAACTTCTCATTTGAATTCGTAATGTGAGAGCGTGTATAAATTTTGAATTTGTTACAATCAGCATAACCTATAAAAATTAGTCATTGAAAGGGAATTATTCTTGCAAGTTAAGGATGAAGACATCATAGCTCATTTTCAAAACATCGGGGATTGCAAATTTATCATTTCATTTGTAAGCTTTCTTATCATTTCCTATTTCTATCCTCTATTTATCCTAAATTTTGCCATGCTATGCTGAAAAATTATTACTTCTATATGTTGGACAATTTCCAATTTATGATTAATTTTTATAAGTATAATATACTACAAGATATCCTTTTTAATATATTTTACTACTAGTAATATGTTGCTATAATGGTTATACACGCCAAAAGGAAGGTTATAGGCTTTCAAAAAAAGTTTTTAAAATTTGAATACACACACTTCAATTCCTGGGCCCGCCCCTGAGTGGGAGGAAAGTAGAACTTGATAAGGTAATTGTACCTTCTCCCTTATTGGAAAGTAGTTCATCACAGAAATCTGTTCCTGTGACTACTACACCAATTAGTGAGGAAGCTAATGATGATGATCATGTAACTTCAGATCAAGTTACTACCGAATCTCGTAGGTTAACCAGAGTGAGATCCGCACCAGATTGGTACGGTAATCTTGTTCTGGAGGTCATTCTACTTGACCATGACGAACCTACGAACTATGAGGAAACGATGATGAGCCCAGATTCCGCAAAATGGCTTGAGGCCATGAAATCTGAGATGGGATCCATGTATGAGAACAAAGTATGGACTTTGGATGACTTGCCCAATGATCGGCAAGCCATTGAGATTAAATGGATCTTCAAGAAGAAGACGGACGCTGATAGTAGTGTTACTATCTACAAAGCTAGAATTTTCGCAAAAGGTTTTCGACAAGTTCAAGGTGTTGACTATGATGAGAGTTT
Source organism: Triticum monococcum (assembly GCA_034509565.1). Lineage (NCBI taxonomy): Eukaryota > Viridiplantae > Streptophyta > Magnoliopsida > Poales > Poaceae > Triticum > Triticum monococcum. The sequence continues at coordinate 194,651,449 of CM067842.1, read as the reverse complement.
CTCACTCGTATCTATGCTTAAGTCTGTCCGAATCATGTTAGCAATTGCCGCATTTTATGAAATCTGGCAAATGGATAAACAAAACTGCATTCCTTAATGGATTTATTGTATATGATGCAACCAGAAGGTTTTGTCAATCCTAAAGGTGCTAACAAAATGTGCAAGCTCCAGCAATCCATCTATGGACTGGTGCAAGCATCTTAGAGTTGGAATATATTCTTTGATGAGTTGATCAAAGCATATAGTTTTATACAGACTTGCGGTGAAGCCTGTATTTACAAGAAAGTGAGTGGGAGCACTACAACATTTCTGATAAGTATATGTGAATGACATATTGTTGATCAGAAATAATGTAGAATTATTCTGCAAAGCATAAAGGAGTGTTTTTGAAAGAAGTTTTTCAAAGAAAGACCTCAGTGAAGCTGCTTACATATTAAGCATCAAGATCTATAGAGATAGATCAAGACGCTTGATAAGTTTTTTCAATGGGTACACACCTTGACAATATTTTGAAGTAGTTCAAAAATGGAACAGTCAAAGAAAGAGTTCTTGGCTGTGTTACAAGGTGTGAAATTGAGTAAGACTCAAAGCCCGACCACGGCAGAAGATAGAAAGAGAATGAAAGTCATTCCCTATGCCTCAGCCATAGGTTCTATAAAGTATGCCATGCTGTGTACCAGATCTATTGTATACCGTACACAGTGTTAAGCAAGGGAGTACAATAGTGATCTAAGAGTAGATCACTGGACGTCGGTCAAAATTATCCTTAGTGGAATAGGGAAATATTTCTCAATTATGGAGGTGACAAAAGGTTCGTCGTAAAGGGTTACGTCGATGCAAACTTTGACACTGATCCAGATGATTCTAAGTCTCAATCTGGATGCATATTGAAAGTGGGAGCAATTATCTAGAGTAGCTCTGTGCAGAGCATTGTTGACATAGAAATTTGCAAAATACATACGGATCTGAATATGGCAGACCCATTGACTAAACTTCTCTCACAGGCAAAACATAATCACACCTTAGTACTCTTCGGGTGTTAATCACATAGCGATGCGAACTAGATTATTGACTCTAGTAAACCCTTTGAGTGTTGGTCACATAATGATGTGAACTATTGGTGTTAAATCACATGGCAGTGTGAACTAGATTATTGACTCAAGTGCAAGTGGGAGACTGAAGGAAATATGCCCTAGAGGCAATAATAAAGTTATTATTTATTTCCTTATTTCATGATAAATGCTTATTATTCATGCTAGAATTGTATTAACTGGAAACATAATACATGTGTGAATACATAGACAAACAGAGTGTCACTAGTATGCCTCTACTTGACTAGCTCGTTAATCAAAGATGCTTATGTTTCCTAACCATAGACAAAGAGTTGTTATTTGATTAATGGGATCACATCATTAGGAGAATGATGTGATTGACATGACCCATTCCATTAGCTTAGCACCCGATCGTTTAGTATGTTGCTATTGCTTTCTTCATGACTTATACATGTTCCTATGACTATGAGATTATGCAACTCCCGTTTGCCGGAGGAACACTTTGTGTGCTACCAAACATCACAATGTAACTGTGTGATTATAAAGGAGCTCTACAGGTGTCTCCAAAGGTACATGTTGGGTTGGCGTATTTCGAGATTAGGATTTGTCACTCCGATTGTTGGAGAGGTATCTCTGGGCCCTCTCGGTAATGCACATCACATAAGCCTTGCAAGCGTTGCAACTAATGAGTTAGTTGCGAGATGATGTATTACGAAACGAGTAAAGAGACTTGCCAGTAACGAGATTGAACTAGGTATTGAGATACCGACGATCGAATCTCGGGCAAGTAACATACCGATGACAAAGGGAACACCGTATGTTGTTATGCGGTCTGACCGATAAAGATCTTGTAGAATATGTGGGAGCCAATATGAGCATCGAGGTTCCGCTATTGGTTATTGACCGGAGACATGTCTCGGTCATGTCTACATTGTTCTCGAACCCGTAGGGTCCACACGCTTAAGGTTTCGATGACAGTTATATTATGAGTTTATTAGTTTTGATGTACCGAAGTTAGTTCGAAGTCCCGGATGTGATCGCGGACATAATGAGGAGTCTCGAAATGGTCGAGACATAAAGATTGATATATTGGACGGCTATATTCGGACACCGGAAGTGTTCCGGGGAAGTTTCGGATAAAACCGGAGTACCGGGGGGTTACCGGAACCCCCCGGGGGGTTAATGGGCCTTATGGGCCTAAACTAGAGAAGAGCAGGGGCGGCCAGGGCAGGCCGCGCGCCCCCTCTCCCCCTAGTCCGAATTGGACAAGGAGGGAGGGGCGGCGCCCCCTTTCCTTCCTCTCCTCTCTCCCTTCCTTCCCCCTCTCCTACTTGGACAAGGAAAAAGGAGGGAGTCCTACTCCCGGCAGGAGTAGGACTCCTCCCTGGCGCGCCTCATCATGGCCGTCCGTCCCTCCCCCTTGCCCCTTTATATACGGGGGCATGGCGGCACCTCTAGACACAACAATTGATCCTTGAGATCTCTTAGCCGTGTGCGGTGCCCCCTCCACCATAATCCTGGATAATATTGTAGCGGTGCTTAGGCGAAGCCCTGCGACGGTAGAACATCAAGATCGTCACCATGCCGTCGTGCTGACGGAACTCTTCCCCAACACTTTGCTGGATCGGAGTACGGGGATCGTCATCGAGCTGAATGTGTGCTAGAACTCGGAGGTGCCGTAGTTTCGGTGCTTAATCGGTCGAGCCGTGAAGACGTACGACTACATCAACCGCGTTGTTATAACGCTTCCGCTTTCGGTCTAAGAGGGTACATGGACAACACTCTCTCCTCTCGTTGCTATGCATCACCATGATCTTGCGTGTGCGTAGGATTTTTTTGAAATTACTACGTTCCCCAACAATTTGATAGCATCAACTCTGAGGATTGAGAAGGGGTTGGCCACCCTAACTCAAAACCAGGAGAGCTTGGAAAGAATCATGGAACAAAAATTCTATGATTTAGATGTCAAAGTAACTGAGATTCAGTCTGTTGTGGAGCAGCTACATGATGACATGCAGGAGAGGAAGGGCAGAACAACCACTGATGCAGTTGCCAGAGTGCCTAGAGCTCAGAGGTCTGCTGCAATGCCTGTTCCAGACACTAGAGTCACTTCATCTGCACCAGCTACAGCTCCAGCGCAACCAGCTCCAGCACCTTCTCCGCCAGCTCCATCTACTTCGACTGAAGCCTTCGTCCTTGGCGTTCTCCGGACACCTCCACCTGAAGACCAAGCTTGAGAGACGTTTTAGTACTATGCATTTTCTAGGAACTTTTTGGTAACTTGTTGCCAAAGGGGGAGAAAAATATATAGATCATAGGCTTCGAGAGAGAGCATTGCTTTTTATTCTCTCTTGCTTTAGTGGTTGAACTTTGTTTGTCTTTTGATTGCTTGAGATACTATGCTATAATCTGTGAGACATTGATGATCATGTGGTTGATCATAAGCTACACTTATTCTTGTTAGATGATATTATCTTACTTATCCTTATTTGATCATTCACTTTGCTTGGTGATGAGTGCATGTATTTAATTCTTATTATTTTGAGCGCTCCACCAAGATGTATGTGACATGGAAGAGTAACCCATGATCCTAACTCATTGTGCATTTGCAGTCCAAAGCAAATCTTAAGATATGCACAAATTTAGGGGGAGATCTTGTTTTTCATATACTTCTCAAAGCGACAATATCTTTCACTCTTATTATCATTTGTCGAAGCTTTGATCTATATGTTGTCATCAATTACCAAAAAGGGGGAGACTGAAAGTGCAACTATCCCTGGGTGGTTTTGGTAATTCCTAACAACATATAGCTCATTGAGCTAACATTATTCCAAGATTAATATTTCAGGAAAAGCTCAATGAATGGCATGGCATGGATGAGGAAAGTGGATCCCTCAAAATTCTAAGGACAAAAAGTTTGGCTCAAGCTTGAAGCTCAAGAGTCTACATTTTATATTTTAGTGATCCAAGATCACATTGAGTCTATAGGAAAAGCCAATACTATCAAGGAGGGATGAGGTGTTGCTTAATGGCTTGCTTGCTCAAAATGCTTAGTGATATGCTTCAAAACCCTCAACTACCTTCCCACATCCACATATGACCTAAACCAAAAGTCAAACTCGGCCCCACCGATTCTTTCTATACGGCGCCACCGAGTTTCAAATGTCATAGCCACTGCCACAAACCCTAGCAAATCGGTTTCACCGATAGGGATCTCGGTCTCACCGAGATGGGATTGTAATCTCTCTGTTTCCCTCCATAACGTCTCGGTCTTACCGAGATGAGCGATCGGTCCCACCGAGATTGCAATGTAAACTCTATGTTTCCCTTTTGTAACATTTCGGTCTCACCGAGATGAGCGAATCGGTCCCACCGAGTTTACCTGACCAACTCTCTGGTTAGCTTATTACCAAAATCGGTCCCACCGAGTTTGTGTAATCGGTCACACCGAGATTACATTATGCCCTAACCCTAACCATATCGGTCCTACCGAGTTGCATCTCAGTCCCACCGAAAATCCTAACGGTCACTAGGTTTGCTGAATCGGTCCGACGAGTTTAACCATTCGGTCCCACCGAGTTTGGAAAATTGTGTGTAACGGTTAGATTCTGTGTGGAGGCTATATATACCCCTCCACCCACTCTTCATTCGGGGAGAAAGCCATCAGAACGTACCTACACTTCCAATACACATTTTCTAAGAGAGAACCACCTACACTTGTGTTGAGGTCAAGATATTCCATTCCAACCATATGAATCTTGATCTCTAGCCTTCCCCAAGTTGCTTTCCACTCAAATCCTCTTTCCACCAAACCCATATCCTGTGAGAGAGAGTTGAGTGTTGGGGAGACTATCATTTGAAGCACTAGAGCAAGGAGTTCATCATCAACACACCATTTGTTATTTCTTGGAGAGTGGTGTCTCCTAGATTGGCTAGGTGTCACATGCGAGCCTCCGACAGGATTGTGGAGTTGAACCTAGGAGTTTGTAAGGGCAAGGAGATCGCCTACTTCGTGAAGATCTACCGCTAGTGAGGCAAGTCCTTCGTGGGCGACGACCATGATGGAATAGACAAGGTTGCTTCTTTGTGGACCCTTCGTGGGTGGAGCCCTCCGTGGATTCGGGCAACCGTTACCCTCCGTGGGTTGAAGTCTCCATCAACGTGGATGTACGATAGCACCACCTATCAGAACCACGACAAAAACATCCTAGTCTCCAATTGCGTTTGAATCCTCCAAACCCTTCCCTTTACATTCTTGCAAGTTGCATGCTTTACTTTCCGCTGCTCATATACTCTTTTGCATGCTTGCTTGAATTGTGTGTAGATTGCTTGACTTGTGCTAAGATAGCTAAAATCTGCCAAGAACTAAAATTGGGAAAAGGCTAGATTTTTATTTGGTCAAGTAGTCTAATCACCCCCCTCTAGACATACTTTCGATCCTACAAACTCGATCAAGGTTGCTCAAGCAATCATCAAAAGAAGATGCATAGACGGAAAAGTCATCCATGAAAACCTCACAAATCTTTTCACAAAAGTCAGAGAATATAGCCATCATGCATCTTTGAAAGGTAGCAGGTGCATTACATAAACCAAAAGGCATACGTCTATAGGCAAAAGTACCAAAAGGGCATGTAAAAGTAGTTTTTGATTGATCTTTGGCTAACACAGGTATTTGAGAGAAACTAGAATAACCATCTAGAAAGCAAAAATGTGTATGTTTGGACAATCTTTCTAGCATTTGATCGATAAAAGGTAAGGGGTAATGATCTTCCAGGAGGCGATGGGCATGATGAACCGACTCGGCGAAGAACTTGAGGGTGTCGACGCGCATGATGACCCACAAGTATAGGGGATCTATCGTAGTCCTTTCGATAAGTAAGTGTGTCGATCCCAACAAGGAGCAGAAGGAAATGATAAGCGGTTTCCAGCAAGGTATTCTCTGCAAGTACTGAAATAAGTGGTAACAGATAGTTTTGTGATAAGATAATTTGTAACGAGCAACAAGTAACAAAAGTAAATAAGGTGAAGCAAGGTGGCCCAATCCTTTTTGTAGCAAAGGACAAGCCCGTACAAACTCTTATATGATGTAAAGCGCTCCCGAGGACACATGGGAATATCGTCAAGCTAGTTTTCATCACGTTCATATGATTCGTGTTCGGTACTTTGGTAATTTGGTATGTGGGTGGAACGGTGCTTGGGTACTTCCCTTACTTGGACAAGAAGCCCACTTATGATTAACCTCTATTGCAAGCATCTGCAACTACAACAAAAGTATTAAGGTAAACCTAACCATAGCATGAAACATATGGATCCAAATCAGCCCCTTATGAAGCAACGCATAAACTAGGGTTTAAGCTTCTGTCACTCTAGCAACCCATCATCTTCTTATTACTTCCCAATGCCTTCCTCTAGGACCAAATAATGGTGAAGTGTCATGTAGTCGACGTTCACATAACACCACTAGAGGAGAGACAACATACATCTCATCAAAATATCGAACGAATACCAAATTCACATGACTACCAATAGCAAGACTTCTGCCATGTCCCCGGGAACAAAAGTAACTACTCACAAAGCATAAACATGTTCATAATCATAGGGGTATTAATATGCATATAGGATCTGAACATATGATCTTCCACCAATTAAACCTACTAGCATCAACTACAAGGAGTAATTTGCTAAACTATTGGCAGGGGTAGAAACTGCTGTGGTTAAGAAATTACAACCTTCCAAATAGGAACTAGCCAATCCATGGGTATACCAAGAAGTTACAAAAGTTGTCCCTGTAAACCAACCCCCTAAAGCGAAATAAGCACAAGGAAAGAGCAATAGGCCAGACCATCCTACAAAAACGAAACGGTCCCTTCATAACACTACTACCAACCTACTAGCACCAATCCCGGACTTGGAGACAAGAATTGGATACAAGAGATGAACTAGGGTTTTGAGATGAGATGGTGCTGATGAAGATGTTGATGGAGATTGCCCTCTCCCGATGAGAGGAGCGTTGGTGATGACGATGGCGATGATTTCCCCCTCCGGGAGGGAAGTTTCCCCAGCAGAACAGCTCTGCCAGAGCCCTAGATTGGTTCCGCCAAGGTTCCGCCTCGTGGCGGCAGAGTTTCGTCCGAGAAGATGGCTTATGATTTTTTCCCATCGAAAGACTCCATATAGCCGAAGATGGCCACCGGAGGGCCACCAGGGGGCCCACGAGGTAGGGGGCGCGCCCAGGGGGTAGGGCGCGCCCCCACTCTCGTGGGCAGGGTGTGGCCCCTTGGTGAAGTTCTTGCTCTCAGTATTTTTTATATATTTGGAAAACATCTTCCGTGAAGTTTCAGGACTTTTGGAGCTGTGCAGAATAGGTCTCTAATATTTTCTCCTTTTCCAGCCTAGAATCCCAGCTGTCGGCATCTCCCTCTTTATGTAAACCTTGTAAAATAAGAGAGAATAGGCATAAGTATTGTGACATAATGTGTAATAACAACCCATAATGCAATAAATATTGATATAAAAGCATGATGCAAAATGGACGTATCAGCGCGCCTTGAGGCCGAGGGTCTTCGGTTGGCGGAGGAGTGGCACAGGCTGAAAGTGGCCATCAACCTCGGGCGCCACCTGCGCGAGCTGGATAACGCGAAGGCTGAGGCCTCCCTTGTGGCCTCCCGTGAAGTCTTCTCCCGAGCTCTGGAGGAGGCTCGTGAAGCTGACCGCCGTCGTGAGGCTGCGGAGAAGTGCGCGTGGGAGCTCCATGCCTGTAGTGCGTCCCTCGAGCAACAAGTGGAGGCGTGTGAAGCCACCCTCATGTCGCTGAGGGGGACGCCTGCCGAGGAAGAGGAGGTCCGGAAGCGCGAGGATGCGTTGGCTCTAGAAGCTGTGGAGCATAGCCTCGAGCGCGAGCAACTAGAGACGAGGGAGCGTCAAGTCGCCCAAGCGAAATATGCCGTCGGGGCTCGCGAGGCCAAGGTCTAGGAGGAAGTTGACCACCGGGTGGCCAAGGTTCGCGCGGATCTTGAAGGTTGGCACGTCCTGAAGCTGAAACTTGCGGGAACCGAGGCAGTGGGCAGGACCGCTGCTCTCAGGCCCATGTTAGATGAGGCAGAGAGGCGTGAGGAGGCCACGGCCGCCGCCCTGGTCATGGCGCAGGCGGACTTAACCTCCGCCCGCGCCGAGCTGCTTTCTCTTCAGAGACAGGTTGATGACGCCGAGGCCGTCGCGCGGCAAAACATGGAGGAAGTGCTTCAACGGCGGACGCTGGAGCGCGAGCATGCCCCCATGCTTCAGGGCCTCCGGAACAGGGCTAACACCGCCATGGGCTTCATCTGCGACGAGAATGCACCGCCCCCCACTCGAATGACTACACCAGTCACCTGACCTTCTTCACCAACGTGGTGACGTGCCTGGAAGCTCGGTCTAATACGCTCGCCAGCTAGTGGAAGAGAGAAGTCGCAGCCTGCTTGGGCGCGCGTTCTCCCGCATCTTCAGCCACCTCCGGAACATTGATCTCAACTTCGATTTTGACGCCGCCATCGCCTCCCGTGCCGGAAGCCATCCAGGGTGACTTGGCGCGATGGGTTGAAGACCACGTGGATGCGCTGGTCAGGGCCTTCGCTTCTGACGATGATGGGGTGGTGGTTGCGGCGGATGCAGGCGACGTGGTTGATGACAGCGACGTCGACGCCGGCGAAGGTGGAGGCAACACCAACGATGGTGACAGCGATGCCAGCGGCGCGTCTGAAGACGACATGGGGGACGCGGCGAGCGACGTATCCGGCTGATTCCTCGTTTCCCTGTTATTTTCCCTGTAAAAACTTGGGCGTGGCCCTGGAAGACTGTAAGAGCATTTTGAGAGGGGGAGCCCCTCATTTAAACAGATCACTGCTTTCATCCTTATGCGTCAAAAATTAAGTACACGTCTTCATGAGCTTTACGTATACTGAGGCAGGGTTGCTGCTGCAGTTTACCTTAGCATGGGCGAGCCCTCAACTGACTCGAGAGATTGTGGGTTTCTGAGAAGCTCCTGAGGAATTCGTCGACATGCCTAAGAGGACCGTGTGATAAGGGAGCGACTGCCACAGCTCGGCATGCGAGTGGCTCGTGTGCTTCATGCCCATCCCGGCTCGCGAAGGGCCCACGAGGGGGGGGGAGCGACCACATGAACTCCGAAATAAGGCAAGAACTAAACCGCGAGGAATAGCTCGAACAAGAAAAAGGCATCCCCCTGCGCGCATCAAATGAAAGTTCAACTTCAACTTAAATCCAAATCCAGAAGGTAGGGTTACAGAAAAGAGATCCAAAGCAAATGGCCGCGTCCGTCACCTAGTCTAGTCTTCGACGTCTTCTCACCAGCATGGAGCTAAGTGCTGCCACTAGGCGTAGGAGGGAGCCCCCGAGGCCCGAGGGCGGCTCTCCAGAGACTCCGGGGCATGTACAGCCCCACTCATTATTATGTGAGAGTGTCACGGGTGGCGATCTTCACAGGCACTGGGCCTTGCTTCATAGGTACCGGCCTTGCTTCATATCGCAGGCGAGGGCCCCGCCTTGCGCCACCCACTACTACCGCTGGGACGACCAGAAACCAGGACGGCCCAACGAGGGCAGAGGGGACGCCAGCGGCGCCCTCGGCGACCACGGGTCCTCTGCCGGGGGAAAGGTCGCGGTCGCCACCACGGCAGAGGGCCTACCTCCGGGCGTTGCCTTGCTCCGCGTGACACGGGGAGGGGCCTTGCTCCAGGCCCCTTCCGCGCAGCCCCCAGCGGGTCTCCCCTGTCGGGCGGGCATCGCCGTGCCGGAGCCACCGTTCGGCGCCGTGGCCTGGTTCATCTGTGACTCATGGTTAGCGTAAGCTTGCTCCTAAGGGATTAGTGGTACCATGTATCTATTGTCGACGGCGCGGTTGGCGGGGCTCTCCGGCGGCTCTTGGAAGGCTTCAACTCCTAATGTCTCCTCCTCCCACCCTAACCCGAGAAACGAGCCAGGGTCGTCCTCCGGCGTGTACTCCTGGTCCATCATGCGGGGCACATAGGCTTCCGGGGCTGTCACCCCGAACACCTCGTCGTAGTGCCCCACACTCCATGTCACCCGACCCAGCGCGGCGTCCTGAGGATGATAGCGCGATGCCTCGCTGGGGCCATGGGGGGCAATGCTCGTGCCCATGTTCATCAGAGGCGGCACGGGGGCAGCGGGGCCCCCGGCACCGCCGGCTGTCTTGGTGTCGGTGAAACCCCGGGCACACCCGAGGGCGCGCGGTTGCAGCGTGGCCTGTCGTGAGGTCCAGTAGTGGCTCGGGAAGGAACCAGATAGCAGAAAGGTGGCGCTCCTGACGCTACCGCGTCCAGCAGCTCAGCGACACGTTCTAGCAGGGCGTCACGTCCGCTCTCCATCAGCCGGCACCGCAGCAACTCCCGCGCCACCATGAGCACAGCCCACATGTTCGCCTGTTCCCGCCGGGTCTGTGGCACCGTTGTTGCGGCGTGGCTTGCTGCCCTTGCAGCGGCTCGTGCTGGTCGTGGAGTGGGGGTGGATAACGCTTGGCCACGCTGCCCGCGCCACATAGCGTTAGGCGGCGCTCGCGCCGCCTGGAGCGTGGGGTTGAGGTCTTCATGGGCAGGTGGCATCGTCCGGGCAGGCCAGGCTGCCAACCGGTCGGAGTCGGCCCTTGGGTCGCCGGACATCGGGGCCGCGGAGCGCCGGCGGGTCGATTGGTGGGGAAGAGACTCCGGCATACCCCTATCTAGCGCGCCAAATGTCGGATCATGGGTTCCTGCAGACCCGTAAGGTTTGAACAATGGGGTGCGTGCGAAGGCTTTCCTCCCATCGATCCACGCCCTAGCTCTCTAAGATCTTGTGAACGAACTCAACGAACTCACAACACGGAAAGACACAAGATTTATACTGGTTCGGGCCACCGTTGTGGTGTAATACCCTACTCCAGTGTGGTGGTAGTGGATTGCCTCTTGGGCTGATGATGAACAGTACAAGGGGAAGAACAACCTCCTGAGGTTGAGGTGTTCTTGTGCTTGGTGAACTTGTGTGGGTGAGATGATCTTGGATCCGCTCTCGACTTGTGATGAGGTCGATCCTCCCCCAATGTGGTGGTTAGTTCTACTTATATAGGCCCTAGTCCTCTCCCCAAATATTGAGCGGTAAGGGAGCCAACAACGACCAATTTGAAAGGGGACATCTAGTACAAGTTGTCTTGACAAAAGGTGGTCTTCGCCTGCCAAAGGTTCTGGTGATGACGCCATCTTGGGCTCCATGGTGACCTCCGTCCCGCCATCCTTCTAGTCTTGGTCTCATTGCACCAATATGGAAACCTTTGCTTCATGCCTCGGTACTCCGCTTCTGTGCTTGCGCCCTTGGCACCAAAGAGGAAACGAGGACACTACGCGCGCTGGCGCCCGCCTGCCGCCTTCCTGGTCTCGATCGTCATGGCTTACGTCACGAGGACCTCACAAGGTTTGCCCTGCCTTGATTTCTCCGCCCCTCACGAGCCTGCCTGGCGAGGCCGCTCCTGAGGAGGTCTTGCATCGTCCGCCTCACGAGGCTTGGCCCCTCGCGAGCTTCTTGAATGCCTTGTCTATGAAGATGGGCCGTACAGACCTGTCAACCCAGCCACGCCGTGGGCAGCAGGCAGGCAAGTCTCGAGAACCCCGTTCCCAGGACGCCGACAAGTTCCGGTTACGTTGCGATTGTGAGGATCCGTTCAACTACATTGGATTGTCTATTTCATGGATTCAGTCTTCTTCCTAGCGAGCTTTCAGGCAAGATGACCGTCACCTTGGATCTCACTACTATCTTTGCTATGCTAGTTGTCTCGATGCTATCGCTATGTTGCGCTGCCTACCGCTTGTTTATCAAGTCTCCCAATATGCCATGAAACAACCTCTAACCTTTTCCACCATCCCAGCAAACCGTTGTTTGGCACCACTTTGCTCAGCCCCTCTTATAGCGTTGCTAGTTGCAGGTGCAGTTGCAGGTTATTCCATGTTGGGACATGGATATCATGGGATATCACAATATCTCTTATTTAATTAATGCATCTATATACTTGGTAAAGGGTGGAAGGCTTGGCCTTTTGCCAGATGTTTTGTTCCACTCTTGCCGCCCTAGTTTTCGTCATACCGGTGTTATGCTCCTTGATTTTGCGTCACTAATACGGTGAGGGTTTATGGGCCCCTCTTGACAATTCGCTTTGAATAAAACTCTTCCAGCAAGGCCCAACATTGGTTTTACCTTTTGCTCAACATAATAACTTAACATGATAATAAACTTGATGCATAGGGAGTTAGCGCTACCCGAGGTTCGTTATTCCACCTAATACACGGGGGGCAATGCTGATGGTGTTGGTCCCAAACGGGCAGACTGTGGGGCCGCCTCGGGGAAACCCGAGGTATTTGGTATATACCTGTAGGCTGACCCATCTGGACGTGGCCTAAGACAAGATACGCGCGGCTACTATCAGGGTGTCGGCATGCCGGGAGGTCTCGTTGGATTAGTTTTACCATTGTCGAAATGTCTTGTGCACCAGGATTCCAAGTCTGATCGGAGGGTCCGACGTGTTGGGGAACGTAGTAATTTCGAAAAGTTTCCTACGCACATGCAAGATCATGGTGATGCACAGCAACGAGAGGGGAGAGTGTTGTCTACGTACCAACGCAGACCGACTGCGGAAGCGATCACACAACGTAGAGGAAGTAGTCGTACGTCTTCTTCCCGATCCGACCGATCCAAGCACTGTTACTCCGGCACCTCCGAGTTCTTAGCACACGTTCAGCTCGATGACGATCCTCGGGCTCCGATCCAGCAAAGCATCGAGGAAGAGTTTCGTCAGCACGACGGCGTGGTGACGATCTTGATGTACTACCGACGCAGGGCTTCGCCTAAGCACTACAACGGTACGATCGAGGTGGAATTTGGTGGCAGGGGGCACCGCACACGGCTAAGGAACGATCTCAAGAATCAACTTGTGTGTCTTGGGGTGTCCCCTGCCCCCGTATATAAAGGTTGGAGGGAGGGGGCTGGCCGGCCAGAGAGAGGGAGGCGCAGGGGGAGTCCTACTCCTACCGGGAGTAGGACTCCCCCCTCCAATCCTATTCCAACTAGGACTCTCAAGGGGGAAAGGAGAGAGGGGGGGGGGGGCGGCCCCTTCTCCTAGTCCTACTAGGACTTGGGGAAGGGGGGGCGCGCGGCCAGCTGTGGGCTGCCCCTTTTTCTCTTTTCCACTAAGGCCCAATAGGCCCATTAGTCTCCCGGGGGGTTCCGGTAACCCTCCCGGTATTCCGGTAAAATCCCGATTTCACCCGGAACACTTCCTATGTCCAAACATAGGCTTCCAATATATCAATCTTTACGTCTCGACCATTTCGAGACTCCTCGTCATGTCCGTGATCTCATCCGGGACTCCGAACAACCTTCGGTACATCAAAATGCATAAACTCGTAATAACTGTCATCGTAACGTTAAGCGTGCGGACCCTACGGTTCGAGAACAATGTAGACATGACCGAGACACGTCTCCGGTCAATAACCAATAGCGGGACCTAGATGCCCATATTGGCTCCTACATATTCTACGAAGATCTTTATCGGTCAGACCGCATAACAACATACGTTGTTCCCTTTGTCATCGGTATGTTACTTGCCCGAGATTCGATCGTCGGTATCCAATACCTAGTTCAATCTCGTTACCGGCAAGTCTCTTTACTCGTTCCGTAATACATCATCTCACAACTAACATATTAGTTGCAGTGCTTGCAAGGCTTATGTGATGTGCATTACCGAGAGGGCCCAGAGATACCTCTCCGACAATCGGAGTGACAAACCCTAATCTCGAAATACGCCAACTCAACATCTACCATTGGAGACACCTGTAGTACTCCTTTATAATCACCCAGTTACGTTGTGACGTTTGGTAATACCCAAAGTGTTCCTCCGGTAAACGGGAGTTGCATAATCTCATAGTTATAGGAACATGTATAAGTCATGAAGAAAGCAATAGCAACATACTAAACGATCGGGTGCTAAGCTAATGGAATGGGTCATGTCAATCAGATCATTCTACTAATGATGTGACCTCGTTAATCAAATAACAACTCTTTGTTCATGGTTAGGAAACATAACCATCTTTGATTAACGAGCTAGTCAAGTAGAGGCATACTAGTGACACTCTGTTGGTCTATGTATTCACACATGTATTATGTTTCCGGTTAATACAATTCTAGCATGAATAATAAACATTTATCATGATATAAGGAAATAAATAATAACTTTATTATTGCCTCTAGGGCATATTTCCTTCAGTCTCCCACTTGCACTAGAGTCAACAATCTAGATTACACAGTAATGATTCTAACACCCATGGAGCCTTGGTGCTGATCATGTTTTGCTCGTGGAAGAGGCTTAGTCAACGGGTCTGCAACATTCAGATCCGTATGTATCTTGCAAATCTCTATGTCTCCCACCTGGACTAAATCCCGGATGGAGTTGAAGCGTCTCTTGATGTGTTTGGTCCTTTTGTGAAATCTGGATTCCTTTGCCAAAGCAATTGCACCAGTATTGTCACAAAAGATTTTCATTGGACCCGATGCACTAGGTATGACACCTAGATCGGATATGAACTCCTTCATCCAGACTCCTTCGTTTGCTGCTTCCGAAGCAGCTATGTACTCCGCTTCACATGTAGATCCCGCTACGACGCTTTGTTTAGAACTGCACCAACTGACAGCTCCACCGTTTAAAGTAAACACGTATCCGGTTTGCGATTTAGAATCGTTCGGATCAGTGTCAAAGCTTGCATCAACGTAACCTCTTACGGTGAGCTCTTTGTCACCTCCATATACGAGAAACATATCCTTAGTCCTTTTCAGGTATTTCAGGATGTTCTTGACCGCTGTCCAGTGATCCATTCCTGGATTACTTTGGTACCTCCCTGCTAAACTTATAGCAAGGCACACATCAGGTCTGGTACACAGCATTGCATACATGATAGAGCCTATGGCTGAAGCATAGGGAACATCTTTCATTTTCTCTCTATCTTCTGCAGTGGTCGGGCATTGAGTCTGACTCAACTTCACACCTTGTAACACAGGCAAGAACCCTTTCTTTCCTTGATCCATTTTGAACTTCTTCAAAATCTTGTCAAGGTATGTGCTCTGTGAAAGTCCAATTAAGCGTTTTGATCTATCTCTATAGACCTTTATGCCTAATATGTAAGCAGCTTCCCTGAGGTCTTTCATCGAAAAACTTTTATTCAAGTATCCCTTTATGTTATCCAGCAATTCTATATCATTTCCAATCAGCAATATGTCATCCACATATAATATCAGAAATGCTACAGAGCTCCCACTCACTTTCTTGTAAATACAGGCTTCTCCAAAAGTCTGTATAAAGCCAAATGCTTTGATCACACTATCAAAGCGTTTATTCCAACTCCGAGATGCTTGCACCAGTCCATAAATGGATCGCTGGAGTTTGCATACTTTGTTAGCTCCCTTTGGATCGACAAAACCTTTCGGTTGTATCATATACAACTCTTCTTCCAGAAATCCATTCAGGAATGCAGTTTTGACATCCATCTGCCATATTTCACAATCATAAAATGCGGCAATTGCTAACATAATTCTGACGGACTTAAGCATCGCTACGGGTGAGAAGGTCTCATCGTAGTCAACCCCTTGAACTTGTCGAAAACCTTTCGCGACAAGTCGAGCTTTATAGACAGTAATATTACCGTCAGCGTCAGTCTTTTTCTTGAAGATCCATTTATTCTCAATTGCTTGCCGATCATCGGGCAAGTCAACCAAAGTCCATACTTTGTTTTCATACATGGATCCCATCTCAGATTTCATGGCCTCAAGCCACTTTGCGGAATCTGGGCTCACCATCGCTTCTTCATAGTTCGTAGGTTCATCATGATCTAGTAGCATGACTTCCAGAACTGGATTACCGTACCACTCTGGTGCGGATCTTACTCTGGTTGATCTACGTGGTTCAGTAGTATCTTGTCCTGAAGCTTCATGATCATCATCATTAGCTTCCTCACTAATTGGTATAGGTGTCGCAGAAACAGTTTTCTGTGATGTACTATTTTCCAATAAGGGAGCAGGTACAGTTACCTCGTCAAGTTCTACTTTCCTCCCACTCACTTCTTTCGAGAGAAACTCCTTCTCTAGAAAGTTTCCAAATTTAGCAACAAAAGTCTTGCCTTCGGATCTGTGATAGAAGGTGTATCCAATAGTTTCCTTTGGATATCCTATGAAGACACATTTCTCCGATTTGGGTTCGAGCTTATCAGGTTGAAGCTATTTCACATAAGCATCGCAGCCCCAAACTTTAAGAAACAACAACTTTGGTTTCTTGCCAAACCATAGTTCATAAGGTGTCGTCTCAACGGATTTTGATGGTGCCCTATTTAACGTGAATGCGGCCGTCTCTAAAGCATAACCCCAAAACGATAGCGGTAAATCAGTAAGAGACATCATAGATCGCACCATATCTAGTAAAGTACGATTACGACGTTCGGACACACCATTACGCTGTGGTGTTCCGGTGGCGTGAGTTGCGAAACTATTCACAATTTTTCAAATGTACACCAAACTCGTAACTCAAATATTCTCCTCCACGATCAGATCGTAGAAACTTTATTTTCTTGTTACGATGATTTTCAACCTCACTCTGAAATTCTTTGAACTTTTCAAATGTTTCAGACTTATGTTTCATTAAGTAGATATACCCATATCTGCTTAAATCATGTGTGAAGGTGAGAAAATAACGATATCCGCCACGAGCCTCAATGTTCATTGGACCACATACATCGGTATGTATGATTTCCAATAAATCTGTTGCTCTCTCCATAGTACCGGAGAACGGTGTTTTAGTCATCTTGCCTATGAGGCACGGTTCGCAAGTACCAAGTGATTCATAATCAAGTGGTTCCAAAAGCCCATCAGTATGGAGTTTCTTCATGCGCTTTACACCGATATGACCTAAACGGCAGTGCCACAAATAAGTTGCACTATCATTATTAACTTTGCATCTTTTGGTTTCTACATTATGAATATGTGTATCACTATCATCGAGATTCAACAAGAATAGACCACTCTTCCAAGGTGCATGACCATAAAAGATATTACTCATATAAATAGAACAACCATTATTCTCTGATTTAAATGAATAACCGTCTCGCATCAAACAAGATCCAGATATAATGTTCATGCTCAACGCTGGCACCAAATAACAATTATTTAGGTCTAATATTAATCCCGAAGGTAGATGTAGAGGTAGCGTGCCGACCGCGATCACATCGACTTTGGAACCGTTTCCCACGCGCATCGTCACCTCGTCCTTTGCTAGCGTCCGCTTATTCCGTAGTCCCTGTTTCGAGTTGCAAATATTAGCAACAGAACCAGTATCAAATACCCAGGTGCTACTGCGAGCTCTAGTAAGGTACACATCAATAACATGTATATCACATATACCTTTGTTCACTTTGCCATCCTTCTTATCCGCCAAATACTTGGGGCAGTTCCACTTCCAGTGACCAGTCTGCTTGCAGTAGAAGCACTCAGTTTCAGGCTTAGGTCCGGACTTGGGTTTCTTCTCCTGAGCAGCAACTTGCTTGCTGTTCTTCTTGAAGTTTCCCTTCTTCTTCCCTTTGCCCTTTTTCTTGAAACTAGTGGTTTTGCTAACCATCAACACTTGATGCTCCTTCTTGATTTCTACCTCCGCAGCTTTCAGCATTGCGAAGAGCTCGGGAATAGTCTTGTTCATCCCTTGCATATTATAGTTCATCACGAAGCTCTTGTAGCTTGGTGGCAGTGATTGGAGAATTCTGTCAATGACGCAGTCATCTGGAAGATTAACTCCCATCTGAATCAAGTGATTATTATACCCAGACATTTTGAGTATATGCTCACTGATAGAACTGTTCTCCTCCATCTTGCAGCTATAGAACTTATTGGAGACTTCATATCTCTCAATTCGGGCATTTGCTTGAAATATCAACTTCAACTCCTGGAACATCTCATATGCTCCATGACGTTCAAAACGTCGTTGAAGTCCCGATTCTAAGCCGTAAAGCATGGCACACTGAACTATCGAGTAGTCATCAGCTTTGCTCTGCCAGACGTTCACAACATCTGGCGTTGCTCCAGCAGCAGGCCTGTCACCCAGCGGTGCTTCCAGGACGTAATTCTTCTGTGCAGCAATGAGGATAATCCTCAGGTTACGGACCCAGTCCGTGTAATTGCTACCATCATCTTTCAACTTTGCTTTCTCAAGGAACGCATTAAAATTTAACGGAACAACAGCACGAGCCATCTATCAACAATCAACATAAACAAGCAAGATACTATCAGGTACTAAGTTCATGATAAGTTTAAGTTCAGTTAATCAAATTACTTAAGAACTCCCACTTAGATAGACATCCCTCTAATCCTCTAAGTGATCACGTGATCCAAATCAACTAAACCATAACCGATCATCACGTGAGATGGAGTAGTTTTCAATGGTGAACATCGTTATGTTGATCATATCTACTATATGATTCACGCTCGACCTTTCGGTCTCCGTGTTCCGAGGCCATATCTGTATATGCTTGGCTCGTCACGTATAACCTGAGCATTCTGCGTGTGCAACTGTTTTGCACCCGTTGTATTTGGACGTAGAGCTTATCACACCCGATCATCACGTGGTGTCTGGGCACGACGAACTTTGGCAACGGTGCATACTCAGGGAGAACACTTCTTGATAATTTAGTGAGGGATCATCTTATAATGCTACCGTCAATCAAAGCAAGATAAGATGCATAAAAGGATAAACATCACATGCAATCAATACAAGTGATATGATATGGCCATCATCATCTTGTGCTTGTGATCTCCATCTCCGAAGCACCGTCATGATCACCATCGTCACCGGCTCGACACCTTGATCTCCATCGTAGTATCGTTGTCGTCTCGCCAATCTTATGCTTCCACGACTATCACTACCGCTTAGTAATTAAGTAAAGCATTACATCGCGATTGCATTGCATACAATAAAGTGACAACCATATGGCTCCTGCCAGTTGCCGATAACTCGGTTACAAAACATGATCATCTCATACAATAAAATCAGCATCATGCCTTGACCATATCACATCACAACATACCCTGCAAAAACAAGTTAGACGTCCTCTACTTTGTTGTTGCAAGTTTTACGTGGCTGCTACGGGCTTAAGTAAGAACTCATCTCACCTACGCATCAAAACCACAACGATAGTTCGTCAAATAGACTCCGTTTTAACCTTCTCAAGGACCGGGCGTAGTCACACTTGGTTCAACTAAAGTTGGAGAGACAGTCTTCCGCAAGCCATCTATGTGCAAAGCACGTCGAGGGAACCGGTCTCGCGTAAGAGTACGCGTAAGGTTGGTCCGGATCGTCTCACCCAACAATACCGCCGAACCAAAGTATGACATGCTGGTAGGCAGTATGACTTGTATCGCCCACAACTCACTTGTGTTCTACTCGTGCAAATATCATCAAACCATAAAACCTAGGCTCGGATGCCACTGTTGGGGAACGTAGTAATTTCGAAAATTTTCCTACGCACACGCAAGATCATGGTGATGCACAACAACGAGAGGGGAGAGTGTTGTCTACGTACCAACGCAGACCGACTGCGGAAGCGATCACACAACATAGAGGAAGTAGTCGTACGTCTTCTTCCCGATCCGACCGATCCAAGCACCGTTACTCCGGCACCTCCGAGTTCTTAGCACACGTTCAGCTCGATGACGATCCTCGGGCTCCGATCCAGCAAAGCATCGAGGAAGAGTTTCCTCAGCACGACGGCGTGGTGACGATCTTGATGTACTACCGATGCAGGGCTTCGCCTAAGCACTACAACGGTACGATCGAGGTGGAATTTGGTGGCAGGGGGCACCGCACACGGCTAAGGAACGATCTCAAGAATCAACTTGTGTGTCTTGGGGTGTCCCCTGCCCCCGTATATAAAGGTTGGAGGGAGGGGGCTGGCCGGCCAGAGAGAGGGAGGCGCAGGGGGAGTCCTACTCCCTAGGAGTAGGACTCCCCCCTCCAATCCTATTCCAACTAGGACTCTCAAGGGGGAAAGGAGAGAGAGGGGGGCCGGCCCCTTCTCCTAGTCCTACTAGGACTTGGGGAAGGGGGGGCGCGCGGCCAGCTGTGGGCTGCCCCTTTTTCTCTTTTCCACTAAGGCCCAATAGGCCCATTAGTCTCCCGGGGGGTTCCGGTAACCCTCCCGGTATTCCGGTAAAATCCCGATTTCACCCGGAACACTTCCTATGTCCAAACATAGGCTTCCAATATATCAATCTTTACGCCTCGACCATTTCGAGACTCCTCGTCATGTCCGTGATCTCATCCGGGACTCTGAACAACCTCCGGTACATCAAAATGAATAAACTCATAATAACTGTCATCGTAACGTTAAGCGTGCGGACCCTACGGTTCGAGAACAATGTAGACATGACCGAGACACGTCTCCGGTCAATAACCAATAGCGGGACCTGGATGCCCATATTGGCTCCTACATATTCTACGAAGATCTTTATCGGTCAGACCGCATAACAACATACGTTGTTCCCTTTGTCATCGGTATGTTACTTGCCCGAGATTCGATCGTCGATATCCAATACCTAGTTCAATCTCGTTACCGGCAAGTCTCTTTACTCGTTCCGTAATACATCATCTCACAACTAACATATTAGTTGCAGTGCTTGCAAGGCTTATGTGATGTGCATTACCGAGAGGGCCCAGAGATACCTCTCCGACAATCGGAGTGACAAACCCTAATCTCGAAATACGCCAACTCAACATCTACCATTGGAGACACCTGTAGTACTCCTTTATAATCACCCAGTTACGTTGTGACGTTTGGTAATACCCAAAGTGTTCCTCCGGTAAACGGGAGTTGCATAATCTCATAGTTATAGGAACATGTATAAGTCATGAAGAAAGCAATAGCAACATACTAAACGATCGGGTGCTAAGCTAATGGAATGGGTCATGTCAATCAGATCATTCTACTAATGATGTGACCTCGTTAATCAAATAACAACTCTTTGTTCATGGTTAGGAAACATAACCATCTTTGATTAACGAGCTAGTCAAGTAGAGGCATACTAGTGACACTCTGTTGGTCTATGTATTCACACATGTATTATGTTTCCGGTTAATACAATTCTAGCATGAATAATAAACATTTATCATGATATAAGGAAATAAATAATAACTTTATTATTGCCTCTTGGGCATATTTCCTTCACGATGATGGAGGATTGTCTCTGCGGATCGTGAGCTTGTCATGGGCTAAGTTGGGACACCCCTGCAGGGTTTAAACTTTCGAGAGCCGTGCCCGCGGTTATGTGGCAGATGGGAGTTTTTAATATCTGGTTGTAGAGAACTTGACACCAGATTCGGAATAAAATACACCAACCGCGTGTGTAACCGTGATCGTCTCTTTTCGGGTGAGCTCGAGAAGAGAACACGGTGGGGTTATATTTGAACGTAAGTAGTTCATGATCAGTTCTTGATCATTACTACTTTGTGACCGTTTGCACAGTTTCTCATCTTACTCTCGTATTCATAAGTTAGCCACCATACTATGCTTGGCCACTTGCTGCAAACCTCACCACTTGTCCTTTCCATACCCTTTAAGTGTTGATAGTCTTGATACCCATGGTAATGGGATTGCTGAGTCCTCGTGGCTCACGGTTTACTACACCAACAGTTGTAGGTACAGGTAATGCGATGATCTGACATGAGTGCGATGCTTGCTTGTTTGGAGTTCTTTTGCTTCTTCTTCGATCAAGGGATAGGGTCTGGGTCGGAGGAACCTGGATTAGCAGGGTGGAGGTCGTTCTTCTTTTTCGTTTGATTTCATCTATAGTCGGATCGTGCTCTTCTGTATGATGGTTGCTATGTATTGATGTATTGTTGTATGAATGTTGTAACTTGTGGCGAGTCTAAGCCTTTATCTTGTATTCTCATATATTCAGTACATGGTATGTTGTAATGATATCTATCTTGCTATGCGCTCGAAATGCGGTTGTGCCCCAATCATGAATTCATCATGTGATTGGGATAGAATCGCATCTTCGGCGCAACAAGTTGGTATCAGAGCCTTACCGACCTTAGGAGCCCCCTTGATTGATCAAACCGCTGCCATTGTTGAGTCTAGAAGAAAACTATTTTGAGTCTAGTTATATATCGGAGAGTAGGAGTTCTGTTTACTCCTTATCCCTTCGTCGCTCTGGCGAGGACTCGTGACGTAGATGTTTTGATTTAACTCTCCTCTTTTTCCCTCAATTTTTTAGGATCAAGCGGGTATTATTGGATCGTTGCGATATCATTGTGACGGGAATTCTGTCTTGGTGCCTCCTGACATTTAGGGGTTGTGGCAGTGTCCCGGGGAATTGAGCTCCAAGGTGTTTTTGTAAAAGTGCTTATCGTTTCAGTTCCGGAATACTAGAGTTCGCCGACATCGAAAACACTTCTATACTTTTTGTGATGAGAGTAGTTTGACGACACCCAGTACTAGGGAGAGCGATTAGATGTATTGCCACATCTAGTATATCGGATGTTTTCGAAGGCCTGCGGTACACGATTTCTGAAGGTTTCTTGGTTATGTGTTGATAGATGGATACAGGCATAAGGCTTGTTAGTTGTGTGATATATTTGTGCCTTCCTGTATCCCCAACACCAGATTGCATAACTAGACAGTTTAGGGAGTTAATAGGTGGGAATTCAAGTAGTTACCTAGGATACCTTTCCGATAGATGCATGATATGAGATTGGGGTTCGACGTCTAGTGGTCCGCCTATCCACTATTGGTTTTACAATGGTCTTGTTGTGTCTTAAAGAGTCCTTGGCTATGCCGACTCGGGGACGATTCGTATGTCATGTGCACTGCCTTGTACATGATGGTGCTGTACGATCGAGCCCGTGCGGGCCCCACCATGAAAATTTCGGACGAAATCTCTATCATATGTTTGTTTCTGGCTTATTCTGCAAGCCAATCCTTTGTTTTGTTCTTGTGTTGTTGTATTCGAGTTGCTTCGAAGTCAAATGTGGATTCCATACCTTTTCTAAACGGTGTTCTCATATTTCTATGTGGATGCTAATCCTTCTTGTTCATCGAGATTTTCATGTCAATTCTTTTCCAACATGTGCCAAGTTGTCTTTGTTTTTCCCGCCCTCCCACCCTTTTTCTTCAAGGATTCAGATTTCATAATCATGTATCCTTTTATTTGTGAGAAGTTTCTTCGTTCTTTCCTTCAATGTTCGTACCTGGTGATTATCATGAATATGGTCAGGAGTTTCAAGTTTACCATTCTTCGTTCTTTTTTCTTCTCCGGTGGATTCAAATCAAGCTTTCGGTGTTGATCATATTCCTTTCCTTGTTTCAAATGCTTTCTCATGCCGATGCACCTCTTAATCATTCATTTCTCGCTATTCATTTGTTCTGGAGTGCTGAAGATATCTTAGAAGGCTCGTCTCTTCATTCAAGATCCGTGCGTTGTATTTCGTGTTTCTTATCTCATTCAAACCATTTAACCCGACCAGCGCAATCTCTATTTCAAGCAAATATTTCCAACAGTGTTCTCTTTTGAAGAACGAAACCACAGGTCTTTTCCCAGCATCTTACATGACTCTTCTAAATTTTTCGGAGTTATTCTCAAATTCTTTTAAAGTGTGACATAAGAATGGATTCCATCAGTAATATGTTTTCTCTAAGATTGCTTTCAAACATTTTTCATCGTTGGCTCAACCTCTTCGCTTTTCATTCTTCCGGAGTGTCTCATCAATTATCATGGTGTTTCTCATCGTCATTCTCAGCTTTTGAAGACCGAATAAGAGTTTCCCTCTAAATCTTTCTCCGTTCTCTTGAAGATTCATGGTTCTAGCTTCAGGCCATCCTCATAATTGTGTTTTTTATTATGATAATTTTTTTCATACCCAACTAAAGCATTAGGAGTCTTTTCGTTTTGATTCTCCGGAGCCCTTCATCTCAAAATTATTCATTCTCAGCTTTCAGCTCTCATTCTTGAAATCTTACCGGCGCATCGCTCAAGTATTCTCTAGTTAGCTCATGATCTCTTTGTTCTCTCGTATCTTAATTCCCTCAAGTACCTTTGTCGTTCTCTAATTATTCCTGAAGCGTCGTTCTCTTTTTCATCAGTCATTTTCAATCCTTATGGTGGTTTGTTCAAGATTCCTCTTCCTATGTTCTCATATTAATTTATTCGTTGTTTCAATCCTAGTGGTGGTTCGTTCAAGACCTTCCCAAGTTTGTGCCATATCTCTCTTTAATTCTTTCAATGAGAATAAGTAGGATGCTAAATCCATTGCTTGTCATCAATTTAAATTGGTGAAGGACACGCATAACATATTTCTTATTCTTGTTTCATCCAAGTGATTAATTCCTTATTCCGGAGGTTCATCAAAATTCTTGGATTCAATTGTTCATGTTTCTTTTCCGGAGTTCCAAGTTTTCTCGGTTATATCATCGCGAAGCTCCATCTAATCAATGCAAGGATTCATCTTATTCTTTTCAAGCTTCCTTTCTTTGCGACCATATTTTTATCTATCCAGAGTTCTTCGAGAGTTTCTCCATGGTGGTTCATCATGGATTTAATTCATTCTTGAAGTGTTCTTCAAGATTCTTGTTGGAGGAGTTCAAGCACTCTTCATCGTGCATTCTGAAATGCAATTCTTTCTACAATGTCTTTTGAGGTGGTGTTATGTCATTCTTGATAATTTCCGTTTGTGTTTCATGATTCACAACTTTTCAAGAGTGACATATTTTAAACCCATCATTTTCAATTCATTCACGAGATCTTTTCAACCCAACAATTTCTTCGTTGGTGTTATCTTGGTATATATTTCACTTAAAGTCTTCCCTAAGGAATGTTGCTATTATGGTGTTTAGTAATGATCGAAGTTTCCTCCTATTCTCACGGTGAAAGAAGTTTTTCCATCTCTTTGTTCCTCTCAGCTAATCAATCTTTTGGTAGTGGCTGGTTGTCACCTCATAATTTTGAGATATCTCCATAAGCCCACGAGGATCATATCCTTTCGTATTGATTTTTCAACAACTCCGTTCAATCCTTCTTCGCAAGGATGCTTTTGAAATTCATTTGTGGTAGGAGTTGTCATTTTCTTCTCCTTTCTTTTCTTTCCATCAATCCAGCACCTATTCTTTTGTTCCGAAGGCATTGTGATGTTACTCTCTTCCACCCACCATCTTATTTATTAAATATCATGGTCTTTTCCTTGCTTATCCGTTTAGCAAGAGTGTTGTGTCCTCTGCTCAAGTTCTTTTCATCTTATCAAGTCTTGCATCTCTTTTCAACCGGAGTGCTGTCTGAATTTGTTCTTCCTTGTTCCTTATTTATCTCGTTTCAACCAGAGTGGTTTCAATTCCTTCTTGTCCACTGTGCTCGTCATTCATAGCTTTGCAACCTCCAAGGTTCACATGGTGTTCCTTGTTTCTCTTTTCTACCAGAGCGCTCTCAATTGTGTTCTACTCTATTGCGTTCTTTCTTACAATTTTTTAACCTCTCAAGGTTCATTGGTTTCACTCGTTTCTCAAAGAAGCAACTTTGTTTTACCTCTTCCTCTTCTATTTCTCCCCAGTGCCATCCTTAGAAATCGGCTCGAAATCTCTTGTAAGTGGAGGAGAGTTGTGACGCTCCAAGACCGGCGCTCCAAATGCCTTCCATGGAGTCCGAGATTCGTCGTGTGATTTGTTTTATTCGTTGCATTCTTTATTGCATCATTTGGATTGCATCATGTCATCATGCAACCCTTTTTAAAACTCATCTAAATAAATCGTGTGGATCTTTGATTCATTTAAATCGAGGGAATTCACATGGTGAGTTCTCTTTATAACATATCCTCTCGATATTTACGGAGCTACATAAATATTCCATTGTTTTGGAATTAACCATAACACACTTGCATATTCCATGCCTTTGTTATCTCAATTCTTGGTCTCCATCTTTGCCCATAAATTATTTCATCACTTTTCAGAGCTCCACCAAAAATCTCAACATTTTGGCCACTCCTAAACCTAGTCCAAATTCAAACCAATTCGAATGATATTCAAATGAGTTTGAATTTAAATCTTGCATTCGTTCCAACTTCTATTTTCTCAGACCAAGCGCTTTTTCGTGAGTCCGCGAAATTTATCTGTGTGTCCAACTTCTTCCCCTAACACCTCCTTTCTTCTCCTTTTCTTCTTTGTTATTTTCTATTTATAGTAAATAAGAGAGAGAGAGAGAGAGAGAGAGAGAGAGAGAGAGAGAGAGAAGAGCCCGGCTGGGCCTCCCACCAGCCGCAACCTGTAGTTAGGTCGGCCCATTTGCACCAAGGCCTGGCTCTAACCCTAGCCCGACCGATCCCATCTCTCAATCTCTCGCTCGCAAACCCCATCTCTCCTCTCGTTCCCCACTTCGCCGCCAGCAACTCATCCCGCTCGACCCCTAACCTCTCCCTCGCGCCCGAAGCCTTGTCGCCGCTGCCGTCGCTGCACTCCTTCTCCAGCAAGGCTCCGCCTCCACGCCCTCTGGCTTCTCTCTCCCCGGCGCCTAAAGACCGTCCATGGTCGTCGCCCCGTGCATCCGTCGCTGCTTCGACAAGGCGCTGATCGGAGCAACCGCACTCGCTCCAACAAGCTCCTCTCCAGGACGCGCCTTTAGCCCGTGCGGCGCCGCCACCTGAGTTGCTCCTGCCTCCCACCTCCACCTTGCTGCGGAGCCCAACCACCCTCATCGTGGGACCCCCCGGTTGCGCCGTCCCAACCGTTCCTCTGTGTCATCCTCCTTCCCTTGCTCTGGCCTCCTCTTCTGCATGATCTGAGGACGCCCTGCCCGGCGTGCTTGCGCGCCCGACAGAGACCTCCACCATGGTCCTGTTCGCGTGAAGCCATTGTTCCACCACCATCAGTGCCCAGCGTCTCTGTCCCATTCCGCGCCTTGTTGCTGGTGCAGGCCATGAGCTCGTCGGCTACCGCAGGGACGCCATGGTCGAGACCACCTCCTGCAGTTCCTCCTCCACATCGCCTCTGTGACCTCCCTTGCTGCCCCGCATCCAAGCACAACACCCGTGCCGCCATCTCTTGTCGTGACCAGCCGATGCCCTGAGGACACCGAATTCGACTACACGGTGATGCGTCATGTACCTCCACCACGTCTCCGGAATCATGAAGAATGCCAAGTACCTCGACCCGTGTATGACTGCGAGGAAACCACCAAGTACCCCTTCGAATCCTTCGAGACTGTCAAGTGAATGACTACACGATGACCCACCAAGTTCGACTACAACGTGGGTACGACTACCGTCGTGAAGACCCGTGTACCACAAGTTGCAAGTTCGACTACCGTCGTGTGAACCACTAATTCCACTATCGTCACGAGAACGTCTCTCCCACTATCGCCGCCTGAACACCTACTTCTTTTACCGAACTTGATCCATTCCGAAAACGCACGCTTCAAAGGTATACTGCCGAGACGATGCCCCGTGGACCGAATGCATGTATGCCGTATGAGATGCTCGTGTTTGCACCGTTTCCGAGTTGTCATTGCATGTTCCTCATTTTCCATGCCGCCGACCCATGGGAACCCGGTAGCCGGGATCACCCCACCATCTCTAGCTTGTTCCGCACATCCACACACTTGCTCTTTATCACCGGTATCTCAATGAGTTGTCGGATCAT
The DNA here is from genome assembly GCA_034509565.1 of Triticum monococcum. Classification (NCBI taxonomy): domain Eukaryota; kingdom Viridiplantae; phylum Streptophyta; class Magnoliopsida; order Poales; family Poaceae; genus Triticum; species Triticum monococcum. The sequence goes on along the minus strand of CM067842.1, from coordinate 194,623,659 downwards.
CGGAATGTTGCCGTGGCACCATTTTCGTTGTCGTTGTCGTGGCACCGCTTTTGTTCCGCCACGGTGACAAATGCTTCATATCATGCTCATGTCAACATTTTTTTTATAAAATTGCATAAAACTTGTATATGTCATCCGCATCATGATAACAACATTTAAAATGTTTAAAATTGTTGTCTGCATTAAATTGCTATATGACATGGGGATTTACCGGAATTGTTGTTTGATGTTTCCGGCCTCAGTTAAACTTGCCTAAATAGTTAGTTTAATTATGCTTCACCTCTTGCCATGTTTAACAATATTTAATATTTTTGGGTACATAAATGGGAGAGAACTAAATAAATGAATGTGGTGTTTCGTCAATATGCAACTCGTTGCATATTGAGCTCCACTTAATTTGTAGAATTATTTGTTGCACTTTGCCATGCCATGCCTCATTAAATCGGACATGCATCATACTTGGTTGCGCATCATGCCTTGTTTATGCTTGTTGGTTTACCATGATGTTTGCTTCTTTCCGGTTGCACTTCTCCTTAATTGTTCCGGTTACGTTGCAATTGTGAGGATCCGTTCGACTAAGTTGGATCGTCTACTTCATGGATCCAGTCTTCTTCCTAGCGGGATTTCAGGCAAGATGACCGTCACCTTGGATCTCACTACTATCTTTGATATACTAGTTATCTCGATGCTATCGCTATGTCACGCTACCTACCACTTGTTTATCAAGCCTCCCAATATGCCATGAAACAACCTCTAACCTTTTCCACCATCCCCGCAAACGGTTGTTTGGCTATGTTACCACTTTGCTCAGTCCCTCTTATTGCGTTGCTAGTTGCAGGTGCAGTTACAGGTTATTCCATGTTGGGACATGGATATCATGGGATATCACAATATCTCTTATTTAATTAATGCATGTATATACTTGGTAAAGGGTGGAAGGCTCGACCTTTTGCCTGGTGTTTTGTTCCACTCTTGCCGTCCTAGTTTCTGTCATACCGGTGTTATGTTCCTTGATTTTGCGTCCCTAACACGATGAGGGTTTATGGGCCCCTCTTGACAGTTCGCTTTGAATAAAACTCTTCCAGCAAGGCCCAACATTGGTCTTACCTTTTGGTCAACATAATAACTTAACATGATAATAAACTTGACGCATAGGGAGTTAGCGCTACCCGAGGTTCGTTATTCCACCCAATACAGGGGCCAGTGCTGATGGTGTTGGTCCCAAACGGGCAGACTACAGGGCTGCCTCGAGGAAACCCGAGGTATTTGGTATATACCTGTAGGCTGACCCATCCGAACATAGCCCGAGACAAGATACGCGCGGCTACTATCAGGGTATCAGCATGCCGGGAGGTCTTGTTGGATTAGTTTTACCATTGTCGAAATGTCTTGTGCACCGAGATTCCGAGTCTGATCGGAGGTTCCCGCGATGGAGGATTGTCTCTACGGATCGTGAGCTTGTCATGGGCTAAGTTGGGCCACCCCGGAGGGTTTAAACTTTCAAGAGCTGTGCCCGTGTTTATGTGGAAGATGGGAGTTTTTAATATTCGGTTGTAGAGAACTTGACACTAGATTCAGAATAAAATACACCAACCGCGTGTGTAACCGTGATCGTCTCTTTTCGGGTGAGTTCGAGAAGAGAACACGGTGGGGTTATGTTTGAACATAAGTAGTTCAGGAGCACTTCTTGATCATTACTAGTTTGCGACCGTTTGCGTAGTTTCTCATCTTACTCTGGTATTCGTAAGTTAGCCACCATACTATGCTTAGCCGCTTGCTGCAAACCTCACCACTTATCCTTTCCATACCCTTTAAGTGTTGATAGTCTTGATACCCATGGTAATGGGATTGTTGAGTCCTCATGGCTCACAGTTTACTACACCAACAGTTGCAAGTATAGGTAATGCGATGATCTGACGCGAGTGTGATGCTTGCTTGTTTGGAGTTCTTCTATTTCTTCTTCTTCGATCAAGGGATAGGTTCCGGGTCGGGGGAACATGGGATTAGCAGGGTGGATGTCGTTCTTCTTTTTCATTTGATTTCATCCATAGTCGGATCCCGCTCTTCTGTATGATGGTTGCTGTGTATTGATGTATTGTTGTATGAATGTTGTAACTTGTGGAGAGTGTAAGCCTTTATCTTGTATTCTCATCTATTCAGTACATGGTATGTTGTAATGATATCCACCTTGATATGCGCTCGAAATGCGGTTGTGACCCAATCATGAATTCATCACGTGATTAGGATAGAATCGCATCTTGGGCGCGACAAGGTTTCACTAGAGGCTTCTCTCAAGATAGAAAATAATATAGTGGGTGAACAAATTACTGTCAAGCAATTGATAGAAAAGCGCAAAGTTATGATGATATATAAGGCAATGATTATGACATATAGGCATCACGTCCGTGTCAAGCATACCGAAACGATACTGCATCTACTACTATTACTCCACACATCGACCGACTCCTGCCTGCATCTACTAATATTACTTCACACATCGACCGACTCATGCCTGCATCTAGAGTATTAAGTTCATGAAGAACAGAGTAACACATTAAGTAAGATGACACGATGTAGAGGAATTAACTCAAGCAATATGATGAAAACCCCATCTTTTCATCCTCAATGACAATACGTGCCTTGCTGCCCCTACTGTCACTGGGAAAGGAAATCGCGAGATTGAACCCAAAGCTAAGCACTTCTCCCGCTGCAAGAAAAACCAATCTAGTTGGCCAAACTAAACCGATAGTTCGAAGAGAATTACAAAGATATCAAATCATGCATATAAGAATTCAGAGAAGATTCAAATAATATTCATAGATAAGCTGATCATAAATCCACAATTCATCGGATCTCGACAAACACACCGCAAACGAATATTACATCGAATAGATCTCCAAGAACATCAAGGAGAACATGGTATTGAGAATCAAAGAGAGAAAAGAAGGCTTCTAGCTACTAGCTATGGACCCATAGGTCCGTGGTAAACTACTCACGCTTCATCGAAAGGGCAATGGAGTTGATGTAGAAACCCTTCGTGATCGAATCCCCCTCCAGCAGGATGCCGGAAAAGGCCCCTAGAAGGGATCTCACGAGTACAGAAGGTTGAGGCAGTGGAAAAGTGTTTTCATGGATGCTTCTGGTGATTTGAGAATATATGTGAATATATAGGCGAAGAGTTAGGTCAGGGGAGTCACGGGGGCCCACAAGGTAGGGGCGCGCCCTACCCCCTGGGCGCGCCCTCCACCCTTGTGGCCGCCTCGTGGCTCCTCTAACTTGAACTCCAAGTCTCTTGGGTATCTTCTGGTCCAAGAAAAATCATCGTGAAGGTTTTATTCCGTTTGGACTTTGTTTGGTATTCCTTTTCTGCGAAACTCGAAAACAAGGAAAAAAACAAAAATTGGCACTGGGCTCTAGGTTAATAGGTTAGTTCCAAAAATAATATAAAATTGCATATTAATGCATATAAAACATCCAAAACAGATAATATAATAGCATGGAACAATCAAAATTATAGATACGTTGGAGACGTATCAAGCATCCCCAAGCTTAATTCCAGCTCGTCCTCGAGTAGGTAAATGATAAAAATAGAAATTTTTAATGCGGAATGCCACCTAACATATTTATCCATGTAATTTTTCTTTATTGTGGCGTGAATGTTCAGATCCATAAGATTCAAAACAAAAGTTTAATAGTGACATAAAAACAATAATACTTCAAGCATACTAACAAGGCAATTATGTCTTCTCGAAATAACATGGCCAAAGAAAGCTTATCCCCACAAAATCATATAGTCTGGCTATGTTCCATCTTCATCACACAAAATATTCAAATCATGCACAACCCCGATGACAAGCCAAGCAATTGTTTCATACTTTTGACATTCTCAAACTTTTTCCAGTTTCACGCAATACATGAGCATGAGCCATGGACATAGCACTATAGGTGGAATAGAGTATGGTGGTTGTGGAGAAGACAAAAAGAGGGACATAGTCTCACATCAACTAGGTGTATCAACGGTCTATGGATATGACCATCAATAGATATCGATGTGAGTGAGTAGGGATTGCCATGCAACAGATGCACTAGAGCTATAAGTTTATGAAAGCTCAAAAATAAAACTAAGTGGGTGTGCATCCAACTTGCTTGCTCATGAAGACCTAGGGCAATCTGAGGAAGCCCATCGTTGGAATATACAAGCCAAGTTCTATAATGAAAATTCCCACTGGCATATGAAAGTGGCAACATACGAGACTCTCTATCCTGAAGATCACGGTGCTACTTTGAAGCACAAGTGTGGAAAAGGGATAGTAACATTGCCCCTTCTCTCTTTTTCCCTCATTTTTTGGCTTCTTTGGCCACCTTTTTTTATTTAGGCTTCATTGGCCTCTTTTTTTGTTTCCTCACATGGGACAATGCTCTAATAATGATAATCATCACACTTTTATTTACTTACAACTCAATACTAGAACAAAATATGACTCTATACGAATGCCTCCGGCGGTGTACCGGGATGTGCAATGACTCAAGAGCGACATGTATAAAAAATGATGAAAGGTGGATTTGCCACAAATACGATGTCAACTACATGATCATGCAAAGCAATATGACAATGATGAAGCGTGTCATAATAAACGGAACAGTGGAAAGTTGCATGGAAATATATCTCAGAATGGCTATGGAAATGTCATAATAGGTAGGTATGGTGGCTGTTTTGAGGAAGGTATATGGTTGGTGTATGCTACTGGCAAAAGTTGTGCGGCACAAGAGAGGCTAGCAATGGTGGAAGGGCGAGAGTGCGTATAATCCATGGACTCAACATTAGTCATAAAGAACTCACATACTTATTGCAAAAATCTATTAATTATCGAAACAAAATACTATGCACGTGCTCCAAGGGGGGGGGGGGGGGGGTAGATTGGTAGGAAAAGACCATCGCTCGTCCCCGACCGCCACTCATAAGGAAGACAATCAAAAAATATCTCATGCTCCAACTTCGTTACATAACGGTTCACCATACGTGCATGCTACGGGACTCACAAACCTTGACACAAGTATTTCTCAAATTCACAATTACCCACTAGCATGACTCTAATATCACCATCTCTATATCTCAAAACAACCATAAGGAGTCAAACTTCTCATAGTATTCAATGCACTTTATATGAAAGTTTTTATTATATCCCTCTTGGGTGCCTATCATATTAGGACTAAATTTATAAACAAAGCAAATTACCATGTTGTTTAAAGACTCTCAAAATAATATAAGTGAAGCATGAGAGTTCAACAATTTCTATAATATAAAGCCACCACCGTGCTCTAAAGAGATATAAGTGAAGCACTAGAGCAAAATTGCCTAGCTCAAAAGATATAAGTGAAGCACATAGAGTATTCTAATAAATCACAATTCATGTGTGTCCCTCTCAAAAGGTGTGTACATCTAGGATGATTGTGGCAAACTAAAAATCAAACACTCAAATCATACAAGATGCTCCAAGCAAAACACATATCATGTGGTGAATAGAAATATAGTCTCAAGTAAAGTTACCGATAGACGAAGACGAAAGAGGGGATGCCTTCCGGGGCATCCCCAAGATTAGGCTCTTGGTTGTCCTTGAATATTACCTTGGGGTTCCTTGGGCATCCCCAAGCTTAGGCTATTGCCACTCCTTATTCCATAGTCCATCAAATCCTTACCCAAAACTTGACAACTTCACAACACAAAACTCAATAGAAAATCTCATAAGCTCCGTTAGTTTAAGAACAAAAATCACCACTTTTGATACTGTTGTGTGACAACCTGGATTTTTCCCATCTCTCTTTTTCCAGACTTGCTTTTGCCTTTGCCTTGGATTTGGGTTTTGGAATCAATTCAAATGGACTTTTCACTTGGGCATGCCCTCGACTTTCACCCGAGTGACCTATGTACTTCTCATTCAATCTTATTTCTCTGGAAAATCCCCAAAATGGTGAAATGAATATTTTTTCATAAAAGAAAAATATTCATTTTCTCTTCTGAAACTCATTTCAGAAACTAGTGCTCCAAAGCAACCCCCATTTTTATTGCTCCCAAAAATCTGAAATAATTCCTGAATATTCTTTGAACCATGGCCCACCTCCCCAAGCAAAAATATTGCATGACTCTTTGTCATATTTTTACTACCGAAAATCATTTCTCTTCTGACCCAAAAATGCACTTTGTACAGCAAGTGTATTTTTCCTTGAGCCTTTGGCCCTCGTTTTTCTTGAGCCTCTTTACCCTCCTAAGGAACCCTTAACCCTAGGAGATCAGCCCTAATGGCCATCTAGAAGCTATCCAAAAGTAGCGGCCAAGTTTCTAGCCAGAAACTTGCCAAGAAGGTTCAGTCACCTCTGGTCGTCCTGGCATTGAGTGCTCAGCCTCCCTAGACCTATCACTGTGTGGAAAATAGCCCAGACAAGGTTTGGCCGCGTGTCTGCGTCATTTTGACCATGCCAGGGCAGTGATCGCGTGTGGACACGGGGTCTGGCATGCGTTCGACGCGCTCTGCGTCGCGCCAACACCTCTATTCGGCGCGTGCTCGAGCCAGAGCTCGCCGCCGACTGACGCGCTGTGCCACCAACCCTGACTCATCACCCTTCACCTCTCCCTGGCGCTCGCTGATGCCGGAGATGCCGCAGCGAGCACGGGCACGTCGCGGCCAAAAGCCACAGTGTGCTCGTGCCCTTGTCCGCTTCCTCTCTACTTCCCGTGCTTGTTCGCTAGCGTGGACAGCCTCCGCCTGGGCACTGAGCCCTTACCCCCTCGCACTGGAGCCTTTCGTCGCCGTTCGGTGGCTTCCAGAGAGCTCCGGCGGCACCACATACCCGCCTCTTGCTCCGGCTATATATAGAGCCATTCCCTTCGCCTCGAAGCCACACACCGCACCACACAACCACCACGACCACGTAAACGAGTCGTAGCCCAACCGGGCAGGCCTCTGGCCATTGACCTCGACCAGAGATCGCCGACGATCCCCGCAGCCCAACCACCCTGCTCCAGAGCCCCTCAAGCTCAGTCAACCTCTTAGGTGCATCGTTGGGGATCCACTGGTGTCGCCTGGAAGCAGCTGAGCCCCTGTGGTCGCCCCTCGTCGTCTCCTTCTTCCTCTCCGGCAAGCCCCGTCCGCTACCGCCGCTTGCGAGCTTGGTTGCGAGCAACTCCGGCCATCCCCCGACAAGCCACGGGTACGGGCAGGTGCGCCGCGACCCCCTCTCCACTTCTATCCCTCTAGTTTGCCGAAGACCCACTCATCGCCGGCGTAAGCTCCAGCGGAGCGCCGCCACGCTGTGTTTCCTCTCCCCTCTCTCTCCTGACTGGTGGGGCCCGGTGTCAGCCTCTCCACTCGCACCCGAAGTGGTACGAGTGGAGGCGTATGTCGGTGTTCTGGGAATGGGGGTCCCCAGACTTGCCTGCCTGCGGCCCACGGCATGGCTCTGCAAGCGGGCCCGTATGACCCATCTTTACCAACAAGCATTCAAGACCCTCACGAGGGGCCAAGCCTCGCGAGGCGTACGATACAAGACCTCCTCAGGAGCGGCCTCACCAGGGTGGCTCGTGAGGGGCAGAGAGATCAAGGCAAGGCACACCTCGCGAGGTTCCAGTGACGTGAGCCATGACGATCGAGACTAGGCGGGTGCCAACGCGCACAATGTCCTTGTTTCCTCTTTGGTGTTAAGGAGGCAAGCGTAGACGAAGAGTACCGAGGCATCAAGCAAAGGTTTCCATATCGGTGCAAGGAGACCAAGACCAGCAGGGCAGCTAGAAGGAGGTCACCATGGAGCCCAAGGCGGCGTCACCACTAGAGCCTTTGGTAGGCGAAGACCACCTTTTGTCAGGATAGGCTGTACTAGCTGTCCCCTTTCAAATTGGCCGTTGTTGGCTCCCTTCCCGCTCAATATTTGGGAAGAGGACCAGGGCCTCTATAAATAGGACTAGCGACCACGTTAGGTGGAGAGATCGATCCGGAAACCACAAGTTCACAAAGCACAAGAACACCTCCCCTCAGGAGGCTGTTGTTCCCCTTGTATTGTTCATCCTCAGCGCAAGAGGCAATCCACCACCACCACACTAGAGTAGGGTATTACACCGCAACGGTGGCCCGAACCAGTATAAATCTTGTGTCCCTTGTGTTGAGAGTTTGTGTGCCTAGGCTAGAGATCGCGAAGTGTGTGGGGGCGTGATCAGTGAGGGAGAGATCTTCGCGCGCACCCCAGTGTTCGAACCTTGAGGGTTTTGGCGGAACCCAAAATCTGACATTTGGCGCGCCAGGTAGGGGTGCACTGAAGCCTTCTTCTTCTTCGACCCAAGCTTCGTCACTCCACCAGGTTCATGGCCGACGCTCGCCGAGCCCGAGCTGAGCACCGGGCAGCCCTCGCCGCCCGCGTCGCCCATACGGCTCCTGTCGGCGGGCCTCCCCATTGTTCTCCGTCACCCTCCACCAATGCCATCACCGATCCAGCGGAAAACGAGCAACAAGCCTCTTCGCTGCATCCCTCTGTGCGCCGGGACGGTCACACCACCACTCCATCACTGACCCCCGCCAGTTCCTGGTCTCGCGCTTGTCATGCTCACATAGACGCGCGGGCCGTGCTACTCATGGCGCGTGAGCTCCTGCGTTACCGCCGAGTCAACGACCTCAACGAGGACTGGCTGGACCGCATCGCCGAGCTCGTCAGCACTGCATGGGGCTCCCCTACACCACCCCTCTCACTGCCTCGTCCACCACCAGCTACGGGCGACGTAGCTCATGCAGCACCTCGACCACCCCTGCACCAAGACCGCGCCCTGGCGCCAAGGCGCGCGGCTCCGCGGTGCGACCGCAAGAGAATGATCCAACGCTCCCTGCACTGCCGCATCAGGGCCATGCGCCGCTTGCCGTGGTGGCACGCGGGCGCCAAGACTAGGCTCCACCTCCACGGCGGGCCCCGGTGACCATGGCCTGCTGCCGCGTCTTCACCCCCGAGCTGCGTAGAGTCGCCTGGCCGGGCAATTTCAAGCCGGATCTGCCTCCTCGCTACGATGGCACCCCCGCCCCTGCAGAGTTCTTGCAGCTCTACGAGCTGAGCATCGAGGTGGCCAACGGCGACGAGAAAGTCATGGCGAACTGGTTCCCTATGGCTCTCAAGGATGGTGCTCGTTCGTGGCTCCTGAACCTGCCTCCGGGCTCCATCTCTTCCTGGAACGAGATGCATGACCGCTTCGTTGTCAACTTGCAGGGCACCCGTGACCGCCCACCGACCGTTGGTGACCTGGGTCGTGTCAAGCAGCAACCAGGGGAAACCCTCCAGAAGTACATCCAGCGCTTCAACAACGTTCGTCTCAAGATCCCCAAGGTGATGGATGAGGCCATCGTCTCTGCGTTCTCCGATGGTGTCCGTGATGTCAAGATGAAGGAGGAGGTCGCCATCCACGAGGAGCTGTGCACATCCCTGGAGCTATTCAACCTGGCGACCAAGTGCACAAGGGCTGAGGAAGGGCGCCTTTCCCTCCTCGAGCTCCTAGCCGCCGACTCGGAGGAGAAAAACCCCAAGGCCAAGGACGTGAAGCGCAAGGGAGTCGCCATGCTCGCGGCGGATCTGGACATGAAGCGTGGCAGGGACCAACTTGAGTCATCCAAGGGCAGCCGACCGTTCTGCGCCTTCCACAACATGCACAACCACAACACCAGCGATTGTCAAGAGCTCAAGGCCATTCATGACGGATGCTTCGGTCGACGCCCCTAGCGCAACGACCGAGGCTACGGCCAAGGAGGAGGACGTGGCGGAGGACGCTGGGATGACCATGGCCCACGCCAGGAGTGGCGCGACCGACCTCGTGAACACTGCTGGCAAGATCAGCCTCGCGAGGGCGCTTGGAGGGACCAGCCTCGCGAGGATCGCCCTCAGGGTAACCCTGGTCTTCCTCCGCTGCCACCACCACCAAGAAGGAATGATAACCACCACCAAGACGAGGGGGCTGGGGGATTCCAGGAGCCGTGTGCTATCGCCTGCATCTTGGGCGGATTTCAAGCCCCAGCCTCACAACGTACATTCAAGAAGTTTGCTCGCGAGGTGAATGCGGTCCTCCCCAAGCTCGAGGCCACACGCCCGCTCATGTGGTCCAAGTGTGTCATCACTTTCAGTTTGGCATATCATCTCAAGTGCGCGGCTACCGTTGGCGCTCTCCCAATGCTTTGTTCACCCGTCATCAGCAATGTGCAAGTCGCCAAGACCCTCATCAACGATGGCGCAGGGCTCAACGTCCTGTCCGTCGAGACGTTCGATAACCTACAAGTGCCATACGATCAGCTTCACCCTACCAAGCCCTTCTCAGGAGTGACCGACAGCTCCACCACGCCGATAGGTTAGGTCCGCCTCCCAGTCACCTTCAAAGAATGCAACAACTACCGCACCGAACTCATCGACTTCGACGTCGCCCACATCCATCTACCGTACAATCCCATCCTTGGATATCCAGCCCTGGCTAAGTTCATGGAGGTGACCCACCATAGCTACAACGTCCTCAAGATGCCAGGGAGCGGCGGGATCATCACAGTCTCCTGCGAAGAAAGAGATGCGGTGTGCTCCCTCGAGCGCGCCTCCAAGCAGCGTCAATCGAAGACCCCGACAACAATGCAGCTCGGTACCCTCCAGAGGTCGTCCCCAAGAAGAAGAAGCAGATACTCCGTGCCAGACCTCAGGAGGGCAGCACTGCAAGTGGTACCACGTCAGGATCAACGCCCGCACCTAGGGCACCTTCCTCTGTCGCATAGGAAGGCGTGCCCGGCGCCCTCCTCGGGCAGGGCTCGGGGGCTCTCTTCTGGAGGGCCTCAGACCTTGCCAACGTCACGAGGGGGGGGGGGGGGGGGCGCTCGGGCACCACTTGGAGGCGTGCTTCGCGGCACGCCTCCCTCAGGAGGACACTGGGCAAGGAGCGCCCTGTGCCCAGGAGTTCATCACCAAGGTATCTTAGGAGCTTCAGGAAGCAAGAGCAATACGCGGCGACCGCCGCCCACCTGGCGTTGCTCCCCACACTGGCGAGGGTGGTGAGCTGCGCGTCTGCATCGACATACCAGGGCTCAACCGAGCTGCATCTCAGGAGCGCTTCTGGCCTTCGCGTGTTGGGCACTGTGAAGGTCCACCTCATAGCTATGTTCACATGCCGTTCGGCCTACCAAGCGTGGCTGCTACCTTCCAGCGCAACCTGCGGAGTGTCATGGTGGGTCAGGAGGCCAGGCACCACGCAGTCCTAGCGGAGATGGTGACAGTCCTCAAGGAACCGCCTGGACCCCCAGAGCCTCCCGAGGCTCAGGGCCCCGGTGGCTCGTGAGGTGCAACCCCTTCGCCGCGTACCTTCAGCTGCCTCCACACCCCTTCATCAATGGAACCAGGTGACATTTTCCAACTTTGTTTAGCTTGGAGCGCCCCTAGGGCTGCATCATTCCCAGGCCGCGTGCGTCCGTCCCTGTGGCATGTATCCCTTCCCTTTTATGTCTTTAGCTTACCTTGCTGGGGGCGCCCCTTGGGCTGCATCATCCCCAAGCCGCTTGGGCCTGACACAGTGCCACATATCGTTCATGCATTTACCTGAGCTAGGTTGCATTTCGTTCTTAATCTATCTATGACTATCACCTGCTTGATTGTCGCCCACCACGGGAGCCGCGCGCCGGTCGTCTTTCTTCAGGACCCTTCGCGTGAGAAGGTTAGGCACGGCGTCTGTGCTCGGGCCCGTCCCTGCATCGTCGATAAATCCAACGGCCGAGCTCTGTCTGGCAAGCTGGCTCCGTTCACGTCACCTCCTGGGGCCGTTGGTGCTTGGCTTTCTCACGCGATAACCTCAGGAGATTCGTTCGGCGCAGGTTGTGTGACCACCTCTAGCAGGACCACCACAAGGAACAAGAATCAAGAACAGGCACAACCCGCCTTGAGGTAGGGCCTCGTGAGTCCCGCGCTGGCTCACGAGTGCCCAGACACACCTCGTCTAGCCCTGCCGTGCAATCCACGTGTCAGGGCGGGGCTATACACGCCCCGAAGGCTCTCCGCAGTAGGGATTCCCCTCCCACATACCAGTGGAAGCACCTTGCTCTGCACTGGCAGTCAACACTACCGAGGAGCGGCTATGCCCATGCAAGTGCGGAAGCGCCATGGTCCGTCTTGGTGATAAACAACTGAGGGCGGCCTCACGGCCGTATCAACCTCAGGGAGCCTCCGGGATCAGTGTCTAGCCTCATCGCAATGCCTCCCCTCGGGAGTGCCGCGCGAGGGGGCTGGGCACGGGGGCTGCGCTCTGGTCAGGCCCAAGCGTACGCCACCCTGCCAGGTCCCTCGGACCTGGTCGTCGCGTGCCCTCCCAAGTGGAGCTAAGGTATGAAGGTTGTTTGAGCGTCAAGGGGGACTCCTGAGCATCGCGACTCAGGAGCCTAACTAACTACATAGCCCCTTACTCTTTGGTCCGTCCCGGTCTCCGGTCGGCCCAACGGCGGTTGAGGTATGCGCGGGGTCGGGCATGCCGATGTAGAACACTAGATATATCCCCGCATCTCTTTCCTATAAGATGTTTGCGCGCCAAGGGGGACTCCTGAGCATCACGACTCAGGAGCCTAACTGGTCACGTAGCCCCTCACTCCTTGGGCTCGTCCTGGTCTCCGGACGACCCAACCGCCGTAGAACGTAAAGCAAATGGGAAGGAAATCGTAAAATCTCAAAGCAAATATTACAAGACACATTGTTCCCCAAACATCAAACACAAGTTTAAACGCCTCCACGAGGCACGCTATATGCTGCAGGAGTTTCAACAGGAAAGGAGCCGCAAGCCAGTCACCCCTGGATATCACCGGCACCCGCAAGAGGCGCCCCCTCCTAGGTGGCGATGCCTTCACCTACACCACTTGTTGAAGGCGCGGGAGCGAAGGCGTCGAACTTCTTCAGAAGGGCTTCCACGTGACCTTTCATGGCTGCAGCGGCGGCTGTGCAGTGTTCGTCAGCCACGGACTCGAGCAGCTCGTCAAGGCGGGTGGCAAGATCGCGAAGATGGAGGTGGCTGAAGACGCGCGTTAGCGTGGCTGAAGAAAGGACGCGGGCCTCTTCCTCCGCCATGGGGCCGATGCCGCTCACGACTTCCTCAAGTGCCTCGACCAAGTAGGGAAGCAACTGGGTTGGGACGTCCTCATCAGTGGCCAGCGGCTTCTCCAAGCCCTTCTCATAGAGTGACTTCAAAGCCTTGCGAGACCTCTTTTCGAGAAGCACGAAGGCCGCGCAGTCCTCGGCCAGAACCTTCGCCTTGGCGTCAAGACCGGCTTTCTTTGCCTGCACCTTTTGCTCTAGCTCCTCTAGCCAGCCGCGCCTGCGCCAACTGCTCCAGCTCGGCGCCGCGACCCTTGACGGCGTCCTCCCAGGCCTTCATCGTCTCTTCCTCCACCTTAAGGCCATGGGCATACTCAGCACGCTCTTCATGCAGGATCTTCAGCTCGGCCTCCAGCACTCGGCAGCGATCTTGGGCGGCCTCGGCGTCCTTCAGCCCCACCTCACGAGCAACAGTTACCTGAGTTGTGGCTCACTTCTCCCCCTCAGAGGTCACCGCGACCTCGCTCAGTGCCGCCCAGACGGACACATCAGAATGGAACCAACCAGAGACCAGCTCCAGGCACCCAGCCACTAGGAGGGGTTCGGCACTCTAGAGATCTTCTCGCAGTCGGACCATCTCAGAAAGGGCCCGCTCCAGGACATCAGGAGAAGCAGAGGAAGATGGGGCCGGTAACACGACAGAAGGAGGAGGAAGAGGCGTCGTCGTCACCATGGCCTGGGAGGTTGGAAGCACCTGAGCCTCTTGGACCTCAGCACCCGAGCCAGACTCTGGCACCTCCTGAGTCAGCGGGGCCTCGAGGGCTGACTTCTCCCAAAGATGCTCCACCTAGCCTCGTGAGGATGATTGGGCCGGAGAAGCACGAGCACCATCCCCACCTTTGCTCATGGAGAGGGGCGCGGCCGCAGGAGGCAACCCGGGCTCAAGAAACACCACCTCCCTCTCCCTTCTCCTCTTCGTCGCAGGCGTCGTCCTAGTTTCATAACAAGGAAGAAGAGTCAGGAACAAGCATCAGCAGCAAGAACAAGGCAGGACGAGAGCACTTACTGATCCGCCGCGGTGTAGTCCCTCCGCTTCGGGAGCTTGAAGCCAGAGAGCTTCGCGACCCGAGGCGCGGGTGCGCCAGCTCTGGGAGCAGAAGCAGGAGCAGCAGCTAGGCGGGAAGTGGCTCCTGGCGGCGCCGGAGCAGAAGCAGCATCCTGGGAGATCAGCGCTGATCGGTCCCTCATCGGGATTATAGGCGGCTCTCCCTTCTCCTGGCGGGCGTGAGCCTCGTCATCGTCAGGAAGGGTGCAGAGGATGTTAGCTTTGCTCAAGGGGGAGGTCTCACCCGTCCCTTCAGGAGTCACCTCCGAGTCTTATTCCTCCTCCTCCTCCTCTCCCTCCCCGCGGGGGCCCCAGCGGCACCAGCCCGCACCCATCAAAGGTCGGCCTGGCGGTTGCGACCTGTGCCCCGTCCTTGCGGCGAAACAAGGGAGCGAAGACATTCGGCGGGTACTCTTGGTTGTCCCCGATCAGGAGGTGGAGAGCCACAACCAGCTCATCATCGGACAAGGCTTTCGGGCTTAGGAGAACCTTGTCCTCTTGGTTACCAAGCTCCCACAAGGGGCACGTACGCGCTTGAAGCAGGGCCATGCGCAGCATCAGGAATTCCCTCAGAAGCATGGCCCCTATCACCTTCGCCGCCTTCGCGTTGCCCGGCTTCAGGTCAGTGTACATCTACTCTAGCACCAACGTCGCTCTCTCATCAGTGAGCTTCGCGCGAGACCACCCCTTGTTAGACTGGGGCATCTCCGTCGACAGCGTCAAGCGTGGGGGGGGGGGACGCACTTGGCGTCCATCATGGCCCACTTGCTCCTGAAGCAGTCGGCCTTCTTCCCAGTCTTCGAGATTGAGTTGGCCTTGCCGACCACGATGAAATTGGCACACCCGGAGGTATGGCCCTCATTGATGCGGAGGAAGAAGAAGTGGCGCAGCAGAGCCACGGACGGCATCATGCCGAGATACGCCTCGTGGTAGTAGGCGAAGATCGACAAGAGAAGGATAGAGTTGGGATGAAGATGCAGTGCCTGTAGCCCATAGTGGTCAAGGACCTCGTGAAAGAAGTCAGAGAAGGGGGGAACTAGCCCTGCGGTGATGCTGCTCATGAAGAAGGGGAAGAAGGTGCTTCCCTCGGTCTCCGGCACGTCGGAGCCGACCCATAGCCCAGTCCTTCCCTTCTTGTTGCTTATCCCCGCCGTCAGCAAGCGCGTGGCGGCGAGGTTCCTCTCCGAGACATTGGGCGCTTCGAGAGCTGGCTCATACCAAGCTGGCGACGAGGCGAGCTTGACCCTTCAGGGCGCCATTGGTTGCTAATACGGAAGGATATGGGAGTAGATCTAGAGATTTTAGAAGCAGGGAGCAAGAAAGGCGATCTAGAGCAAGACGAAAGGAAGCAGTGAAGTCAAGCGCTGTCTACGCTAGCCTTTTGATAGTCGAGCAGTTGCCGAGGCAACATGGGAAGCGGAGACGCCCACGACCAATCAACCGCCACACGTCGACCAAGGCCGCAGGCTATTGGGGCCTGCGGCGCTCCGCACTTGCCCCTGGCTTCGCCTCGAAGCCAAGCCCGAGCGCGCCTTGGGCCCGGGGGCTACTATCGATGTTCTGGGAATGGGGGTTCCCAAACTTGCCTGCCTGCGGCCCACGGCGTGGCTCTGCAAGTGGGCCCGTACGACCCATCTTCACCAACAAGCATTCAAGACCTTTGCGAGAGGCCAAGCCTTGTGAGGAGGACGATACAAGACCTCCTCAGGAGCGGCCTCACCAGGCTGGCTTGAGAGGGGCAGAGAGATCAAGGCAAGGCAAACCTCGCGAGGTTCCAGTGACGTGATCCATGATGATCGAGACCAGGCGAGTGCCAGCGCGCACAGTGTCCTTGTTTCCTCTTTGGTGTTAAGGAGGCAAGCACAGACGAAGAGTACCGAGGCGTCAAGCAAAGGTTTCCATATCGGTGCAACAAGACCAAGACGAGCAGGACGGCAAGATGGAGGGCACCGTGGAGCTCAAGGCGGTGTCACCACCAGAGCCTTTGGCAGGCGAAGACCACCTTTTGTAAGGATAAGCTGTACTAGCTATCCCCTTTCGAATTGGCCGCTATTGGCTCCCTTCCCGCTCAATATTTGGGAAGAGGACCAAGGCCTCTATAAATAGGACTAGCCACCACGTTAGGTGGAGAGATCGATACGGAAACCACAAGTTCACCAAGCACAAGAACACCTCCCCTTAGGAGGATGTTCTTCCCCTTGTATGGTTCATCCTCAGCCAAAGAGGCAATCCGCCACCACCACACCGGAGTAGGGTATTACACCGCAACGGTGGCCCGAACTAGTATAAATCTTGTGTCCCTTGTGTTGAGAGTTTGTGTGCCTAGCCTAGAGATCGCGAAGTGTGTGAGGGCGTGATCGGTGAGGGAGAGATCTTTGCGCGCACCCCAGTGTTTGAACCTTGAGGGTTTTGCAGAAACCCCCGAAATCCGACAGTGTATTCTGTCTTTACGCCCTCGACGTCACCCCTCAGGTTTTCTGATTTATTCAAATTAATTCAAATATTTGACCCCAACTTTGACCAGTGATAACTCCTAGCCCATAAGTCCAAATGAGTTGATTATTTTTGCATTGTGTTTCAGAAAGCTCTAGCAGCACACCAGAATGTGGAATTTTCCTTGCTATCTAGAATTTCTGGTGATATTTTGTTTTGTGGTTTTTAATTATTTTCAGAAGGAGGGACTTGCCTTGAAGATAACCAGGAGGAGTGTGACCGTCCTCTGCACTAAGGCAAGCCACACCAGCATTTGGATGGTGTCTGAAAGTGCGTTATATCGACTAGAGGGGGTGAATAGGCGATTTTTATGAATTCTTAACTGAGGAATTTCAGGGTGAGGAAATTCCTGAGTGAAGAACTACTTGCAGCAGAATAAGTACTCAGAAGTAAACATAACAGAACACGAGCATGGTCTTCATGATGAAATGAAAACAAGCACAGAGTACAGAAAAGCGTAAACACGGGATAAATAGAAAGAAGACAAACTGACTGAAGAAATTGAGCTGAGGAAATAGAGAATGTCTTCAGTCAAAGTCTTCAAACAAATATGAACAAGCACACAACACAGAAATGATGAAATGGAAGGGTTGAGGAAATGGAACCAGTTAGCTTGGTGAAGACAATGATTTGGTAGACCAGTTCCAACTGCTGTGACAGTTGTACGTCTGGTTAGGGCGGCTAGGTATTTAAACCTGAGGACACACAGTCCCGGACACCCAGTACTGAACACGCAGCTCAGGACACTTAGTCCTCACCGTATTCCCCTTGAGCTAAGGTCACACATACCTCACCCAATTACTCGTGGTAAGTCTTCAGGTGACTTCCAAACCTTCACAGACTTGGTCACTCGGCGATCCACAATTTCCTCTTGGATGCTCTAGACCATGACACCTAACCGTCTGGAAGATGCACAGTCTTGAAAGGTAACAAGCGTCGGCTCCACGCAGGATCAATCTCTTCAGTGATGCTCAATCACTTTGGGTTGTAGGTGTTTGGGTTTGGGTTTTCCTCACATGATGATTTTCACTCAAAGTCCTCGGAGGATGGGATGCTCTCAAATGACAAGTGTCAATTTCTGTCGGAGCAGCCAACCAGCTAGTGGTTGTAGGGGGCGGCTATTTATAGCCTAGGGAGCAGCCCGGCATGATAATACATAAATGCCCTTCAATGATATGACTGTTAGGTGGGTAGATATTTTGGGACTGCTGGCGCATAGCACATCAACGGTTGGAATTTTGAGTATCAAATTCCTTAGGGCTAGCATGTTCCTCACTATGTAGGCAATCCGCACTGGCAAATTCCTAACTCCTCAGTCATAAGAAATTCCTCAGAGACCAGAAGAACTTCATCTTAGTCATTGCAGAAATTGACTGAACTGCATGAGATTTCCAATGGCTTCACTCGAAGGGATTGGTAGGTGTAGGATTTGAGTTGAGCATCAGTTGGAAATTTTTCCTTAGTATTTCCTCGACCCCCTTTAATAGTACGGTGTTTCCTATGACTCAAGAAAGAGAAAAAGAAACTACGAAAACAAAAGTCTTCACGCTTCATGTTCCTCGAATGTACACCAAGTCTTCAGGATTACACCAATTTCTTCACTTTCAAAGTCTTCAAAACTTAACCTATAAGTCTTCAATACACCAAAATCACTAAGAGGCACTAGATGCACTTACAGTCTCCCCCTTTTTGGTGATTGATGACAATATAGGTTAAGTTTTCAATGGGGATAAACATATGAAGTGTAAATACTGAAATTGAGGAATTTGATTGCAAGATATAGAAGAACTCCCCCTGAAGATGTGTATAGTGAGGAATTTGCTTTTGAAGCAACGCACACTTTGAAGAGTAGAATCATGGAGATCTCCCCCTATATCTTGTAATTCATACATGCATTTAACATATAATATGAAGAATTTGAAATGCACGATGAAATATGGTGACTGATGTAATTCAGCATGCGTGCATTAACATTAATGAGGAATAAGCATGCAGAAAAAAACTCAGCAAAAGTATCAGACTACCATAGAGTTTAAGTTTACAACTTGATCGAATAAAGTCTCAGAAGAACGATAGTTGTAACTTAGAAAAAAGAACGCCCATATAAGTAGACCCGCTTGAAGACTAACTCAAATCCCCCCTCTTTGTCATAAAATGACCAAAAGGGACGAAAAATGAGAACTAATGCCCTTGAAGAATATCAAGTTGATGGAGGAGCGCCATCATTGTTAGGGTCATTTGTCGTTGCAGGGCCTGCCGCAGTGTCGTCCAAGTCTTCATACTCATCGGTGTCGCGGGATGAAGAATATGAGATGGCCACCAAGGTAGGAACTTTGACCTTCTTGAATTTCTTTAGAGGAGGTGCAGACCAGTCAAAGTTCTCCTTGAGACCCATTTGCTTCAGATCTTCTTCGCCATACAGATGTGATAAGACAACCCAGGTGCGAACGGAAACTTCATGGAGGTAGTAATGATTTTTCTTCACTGCATTATGTGTAGCAGTCATGTTGTGAAGAATTGAACCAAACTGACGCTTAACCCATTTATGGTTGCGATCCACCTTCTGGTGAAGACTAAGAAGTAGCTCACAGTCAGTCATCACCCTGGGAGCTGTGGCTTGAGGATTTGACTTGGATGCATTTGCAGCGAAATAAGATGCAGCTTTGTGAAACTGGCCATCCAATGGACGAATTCCTTCATCAATGACAACAGGTGCCTTCCCCTTTTCATCAGTTGAGGTAAAACTCTTCTTGAGGACTTCAATCGGGGGCAGGTAGCTGAGGTAATTCTGAAAATCAGCCTTGTAGTTGAGTGAAGACCTTGTTCTAAGGAATCTCATAATCCAAGGAGCATAAGGCTTTCAACTCAAACGGAGAGAGAGCAACATTGGCCAGAGTTCTCATGAAGAAATCATAGTAATTGATAGGAATGCTATGAATGATGTTGAATAGCAGATTCTTCATTATGCCAACGATTTCCTCATCAGATGAGTCATGGCCTTTGATAGGACTCATTGTCCTCGTCAAAATGCGATAGACTGTCCTGGGCACATAGAGTAAGTCCTTCACAAGGAATTTGGTCCTTGGGGCTTGACCGGGCTTCAGAGGCTTCATTAGACCTTGCATGTAATGAGCAGTGAGTAGGTTCTTGGTATAGGGAGCGAGCTCCTTCACTGGGTGGACTGATGGGCAGGGCGTGAAGTAATTCAGAGGCCGGTGCCTTATAGTGAGTATTATTGGTCGTCTAGTCCAAGACCCAGGTGTTGATATGTAACGCCCCGAGACCGATGTGCCAGGTGTCCTCCAGTTATTCGCTATTGTTGCATTGTCATTGCTTGCATGTCATGCATTGCATATCATGTCATCACGTTCATTTCATTTGCATACGTGTTCGTCTCATGCATCCGAGCATTTTCCCCATTGTCCGTTTTGCAATCTGGCACTCCTGTGTCACCCGGTGTCCCTTTCTACCTCTTTTCGTGTGCGGGTGTTAAACGTTTTCGGATTGGACCGAGACTTGTCATGCGGCCTTGGTTTACTACCGGTAGACCGCCTGCCAAGTTTCGTGCCATTTGGACTTCGTTTGATACTCCAACGGTTAACCGAGGGACCGAAAAGGCCTCGTGTGTGTTACAGCCCAACACCCTTCCAAACTGGCCAAAAACCCACTTAAACCCCCTCCATCCTCTCGGTCGTTCGATCACGATTGTGTGGCTAAAAACCGCACCTCATTTGGACTCTCCTAGCTCCTCCTATGTATAAATAGGCATCTCCCCCAAAATTCCTGGATCAAATCACCCCCCAAACCCTAGCCCCGCTCCATCCGCACACCGGACACATCCGGTCCATGCCGGACGTTTCGCGCCGCCACCCCGCAGCCACTGGCGAGCCGCCACGTGGCACTCGTCCCGCCGCCACCGCCAAGGCCCGCCGGGCCCAAGGCCGGCCCTCTCCGCCCTCGCGACCGGGCCCCGCCTCCTCTTCCCGAGCGCCGCTGTAACGCCCTCGATGCGGCTATGTCTCCCACGTGTCGAGGCACGACTTAGAGACATAGGCGCATTGAAAGCAATGTCGCAAGTCGGGAATCATTACACAACCCATGTACAATATAATATAAAGGGGAGTAATAATAATAGTTGGCTTACACTCGCCACGTCACATCAAAGTACATAAATAACATCCATCATACAATCACTCATGGCCCGACTACGGCGCCAAAATAGAAAAGACCCCCAACAAGCGACTAAACCCTGAATCGAACCCCGAATAGGTACCACTACTGATCATCAGGAAAAGAAACATAGTATCGTTGAGAGTCCTCGTTGTACTCCCACTTTAGCTCGAGCGCGCCATCCGGAGGAGTATCATCGGTCCCTGCATCTGGTGTAATAGTAATCTGTGAGCCACAAAGGACTCAGCAATCTCGCACCCTCGCGATGAAGACTATTTAAGCTTAATAGGTAGGAAAGGGGTAATGTATGTGGAGCTGCAGCAAGCGACTAGCATATATGGTGGCTAACTTATTCGCAAAGTAGAGCGAGAAGAGGAGGCAAAGCACGAGCAGAAAACTAAATAGAGCAGCCTACGCAGACATAACTCCAACGCCGTGTCCACTTCTCGGACTCCGCCGAGAAGAGGCCATCACGGCAACACACTCAGTTGATTCATTTTAATTATTTAAGGTTCAAGTTATCTACAACCGGACATTAACAAATTCCCATCTGCCCATAACCGCGGGCACGGCTTTCGAAAGATCAATCCCTGCAGGGGGTCCCAACTTAGCCCATAACAAGCTCTCACGGTCAACGAAGGAATAGACCTCCACCCAGGACCCACCGATCAGACTCGGTATCCCGGTACAACAAGATGATTCGACAGGTCAAAACTAGTCCAGCAACACCGCCCGAATGTGCCGACAAATCCCGATAGGAGCTGCACATATCTCTTTCTTAGGGCACACTCAGATTGTCTTAGGTACGGGTAGGCCAGCCCAGTGTTGCCCCTGGTGGCCACCGGCAGCTGACAGTTGGACCAACACTCAGAGGAGCACTGGCCCGGGGGGTTTAAAATAAGATGACCCTCGGGCTCCGGAAACCCAAGGGAAAGAAAAGGGTAGGTGGCAAATGGTAAAACCAATGTTGGGCATTGCTAGAAAAGCTTTAATCGAGGCGAACTATCAAGGGGTTCCCATTATAGCCCAACCGCGTAAGGGACGCAACAATCCGGGAACATAACACCGATATGACGGAAACTAGGGCGGCAAGAGTGGAACAAAACACTAGGCGAGAGGCCGAGCCTTCCACCCTTTACCAACTATATAGATGAGTAAAGATAACATAGCAATATAATGATATCCCAACAAGTAAATAAATGTTCCAACAAGGAACGGCTCCAATCTTCACCTGCAACTATCAACGCTATAAGAAGGGGCTTGAGCAAAGCGGTAACATAGCCAATCAATGGTTTGCTAGGACAAAGGTGGGTTTGAGGCTCAAGCATGGCAATTGGGAGGCTGACAAGCAAGTGGTAGGCATCATAGCATTGGCAAAGCAAAAGAGCGAGCAAACTAGCATAGCAAAGATAGTAGTGATTTTAAGGGTGTGATCATCTTGCGTGCACAGTTGTCAGAATTGACTGGATCCTCAAAAGCAAACTCAACGGGCTCCTCATTAGCGAACTCGTCTCCCGGCTCTACCCAACAACACAAACAAGCAACAAGGATACAATCAACCACGTGCAAGGGCAACCAATAATATGTAAAGATGATATGCTATGCGGGATGCGATGCGGGATGCAAAATGCAAGATGTAACAGAAAATGCATGAACCTGGCCTCAACTTGGAAAACCAAGTGTGCCACTGGATAGAGGGGAAGAAATCCCCTGAAAACGATATAAAGATCATGGCAATCGGAGCTACGGTTTAGAAATGGCAAGCGTTTTACTAAACGAACCGATCTGCGATTTACAGCAAGTAGGCTCCTAAATGCAACAAAATGAACATGCTACAGCCACCCAACATGAAAACAAATTGCATGCCAGTGATGTACTCAAGAAGCTTAACAAATCATCAGGACTGAGGCATCGGCAAATTCACCCTTAAGGCCTTCAAACAAGCATGGCAAAACTGAATAAGCAAAACAGATTTCAGACTTAGCGAAATTAACGCTAGTCTGGAATTTCAGACCACGATGCTCCCTTCGGAGCAGCAAAACAACATGATGCAAAACCTGAACATGGCAAGTAAGAGCATGGCATGGAGCTACTCAACAAGCTTAACAAAACACCCAAAATGACCTGGGGCCAAAAGGGTTCACAAAATACTCTACCGAGCACACGAACATCGATGAAACACAATCAGTTTTCAGACTTAGTGAAAACTGGGACATGCTGAAATAATAACTCACGGAGGCATGTAAACGAGCTCGGTGCACTCACTACGGTGCAAGTCATGGCAAGGCAAGCATATATCCATTAAGAAGGCACAAAATGCTAGCTAGACATGGCAAGAACAATGGCATAGCATGCATGGATCACTAGCAATAACTCCGGCAAAATCGCAAAAGAGTTCACGATCTGCCCAAAACAACAACTATCCAAAAGTTGAGCTCGATTGAGTCAACCTAGGGGGCTCCAACATAACACGTAAAGACACGGATGTATTAAGAACAACAAGCATAACAAATCACTCTTACTGATCATCCTCAAAAGAGGCACGGATCACTAGGAAACAAGCCGGACATATAGCATCGTGAACTAAAACATCCCAGACTTAGTGATTTTCACTAAGTCCCTGAAATCAGTAAACTCAGGTAGCCCTCTTCGCAAGCTTGCACAAGACAACACACACATCCTAAAAATACGTGGAAGGCACCTCTGGAAAGAAGACAACATGCTTAACAATTCATCCCAAAGGGGCACAGGCATATCACGCACGGATTAAACATGGCAAAAATGACAAAAGTGCATGATGAACTAACGGATCTGCAATTTAACTCATGATGCCTCCTTCCAACAGCATTTTGGGCACGAAGATGACCTCAAATGCAAATGATGCAATGGAATGAAATGATGTACTCGTCGAGACGAAGATTTTGACATATCATATGCCCAAATCGGAGCTACGGATGCAAAGATATGGCAGGTCAAAGGTAGCACGAAAAATTAACGGGAGAGGGAAAAAGTCAACCCCCTAGGGTTTCACTGTAGCACAGATCTGGATCTCGCGAAAACACTGTTCATCGGCGGATCACTGTAGCTTGCCGGCCGGCCGGAGTGCTCGCCGGAGTCGGGGACGAGGCCGGCGTGGAGGAGGTGGTCGCCGGGCACGGGCGCCGAGCTCCGGGGCGGCGCGGGCGGCGGGGAGCTCGGCTCCGGGGCGGCCGGGGCGAGGAGGAGGCCGGTGGCGCTCGCTGGAGATCCGCGGTGGCGCGGTGGTCGGCGGTGGCCGGAGAAGCGCACGGCGGCGGGGCGGCGCGGGGAAGAAGAGGCGCGGGCGACGGGAGCCGGGCGGCGGCGGCGCGCGGGCCGGGAGGGCCTCCCCTGGGCTGCACGGGCCGGCACGGGGAGAGACGGCGGCGGGACACGTGGCGCTGCGGGAGTGGATGGCGGCGGTGGGCGGACACGTCCGGCTCCGTCCGGACGTGTCCGATGGCGGCGGAGGCGATTTTTTTTAGGGTTTGAGGAGGGGATCCGCGAAATTTTGGAGGGGGTGTGTATATATAGGCATAGAGGGAGCTAGGAGAGTCCAAATGAGGTGCGGTTTTCGCCCACACGATCGTGATCGAACGACCGAGACGATGGAGCAGAGTTTGGTGTGTTTTGGGCCAAAATGGAGGGGTGTTGGGCTGCACACACACGAGGCCTTTTCGGTCCCTCGGTTAACCGTTGGAGTATCAAACGAAGTCCAAATGACCCGAAACTTGACAGGCGGTCTACCGGTAGTAAACGAAGGCCGCATGGCAAGTCTCGGCCCAATCCGGAAATGTTTAATCCCCACACACGAAAGAAAGCTAGAAATGGCCACCGGAGGAGAACGAAGCGCCGGAATGCAAAACGGACAACGGGGAAGATGCTCGAATGCATGAGATGAACATGTATGCAAATGCAATGCACGTGATGACATGATATGAGATGCACGGAAAACAAAACAACACACGGAGGCAAAGACCCGAACCCGAGAATTAAATATAACTTAATGCCGGAAACGGCAAGAGTTGGAGTACAATTCGGGAAGGTTACATATGGGGCGTTACAACACTCCACCACTACGAAAAGATCTCGTCCCGAGATCTAGGACTGAAAGAACTCCGGGTACTCAGAACGGAGGTGATCCTCGCGTTCCCAGGTAGCTTCACGGTCGGAATGGTGTGACCACTTGACTTTGAGAAATTTGACTGACTTGTTGCGAGTTTTGCGTTCAGTCTCTTCAAGGATTGCAACTGGGTGCTCACGGTAGGAGAGATCTTCTTGGAGCTCAATGTCCTCGAAGTTGATGGTGCGCTCAGGCGTCTTGAAGCACTTTCGGAGTTTCGAGACGTGGAACACATCATGAACATTGGCAAAGGTTGCAGGAAGCTCGAGTTGATAGGCGAGGTCGCCTCTCTTGCTGACGATCTTGAAAGGCCCGACGTATCTGGGGGCAAGCTTCCCTTTGATACTGAAGCGACGAGTCCCTTTCATAGGAGAGACGCGGAGGTAGACATAATCTCCGAGCTAAAAGGTCAAATCACGGTGCTTGCTGTCATAGTAGCTCTTCTGGCGAGATTGGGCTGCTTTGAGGTTATCACGAATGACCTTGCACATCTCTTCTGCCTCTGTGATTAGGTCATTACCCAGCAGCTGACGTTCACCGGTTTCAGACTAGTTGAGAGGTGTACGGCACTTCCTACCATACAGAATTTCAAACGGGGCCTTGCCGGAACTTGCTTGGAAACTGTTGTTGTACGAGAATTCAGCATAAGGAAGACAATCCTCCCACTTCATGCCGAAGGAGATAACACAAGCCCTGAGCATATCTTCAAGAATCTGGTTGACACGCTCGACTTGACCACTTGTTTGAGGATGGAAAGCAGTGCTGAAGCGAATGTTGGTGCCCATGGCCTTCTGAAAAGAATCCCAAAACTTGGAGGTAAAGATGCTGCCACGGTCTGAAGATATCACTTAAGGAATACCGTGCAGAGAGACAATACGAAAGGTGTAGAGCTCCGCCAATTGAGCTGCAGTGATTGACTCTTTGATAGGCAGGAAATGAGCCACTTTGGTCAGCTTGTCGATGACAACGAATATAGCATCATTGCCACGCTTGGACTTTGGAAACCCAGTCACGAAGTCCATTTCAATGTGGTCAAACTTCCATTCTGGAATGGCGAGAGGTTGGAGGAGACCTGCTGGCCTTTGGTGTTCTGCTTTCACTCTTCTGCAGACATCACATTCATTCACGAATTGAGCGATCTCGCGCTTCATTCGAGTCCACCAATAAGTTTGCTTCAGGTCTTGATACATCTTCGTGCTCCCAGGGTGGATGGAGAGGAGAGAGTTGTGAGCCTCATTCATGATCACTTTACGAAGTTCACCTTTGGGCACAACAATTCGATCCTCAAAGAAGAGAGTGTCCTTGTCATCAAGTCGGTAGCACTTGTACTTGGACTGACTCTTTGCAATACCAATCTTCACCTTTTTCACCATAGCATCAAGAAGCTGGGCTTGGCGAATCTGGTCTTCCAAGGTAGGAGAAACTTGAAGGTTGGCGAGGAAACCCTGAGGAACAACTTGCAGATTAAGTTTGCGGAAGGCATCACAAAGCTCGGGTTGATAAGGCTTGAGAATCAGACTGTTGCAATATGCTTTTCTGCTCAAAGCGTCAGCAATCACATTAGCCTTGCCTGGAGTATACTCGATACTCGGATTGTACTCTTGAATCATTTCGACCCATCGAGTCTGCGTGAGGTTGAGATTAGGCTGAGTGAAGATGTACTTGAGACTCTTGTGATCAGTGAAGATGTCCACTTTCCTTCCCAAGAGAAGATGTCTCCAAGTCAACAATGCATGCACAACTGCCGCCAACTCAAGATCATGAGTGGGGTAGTTCTTCTCATTAGGCTTCAACTGGCGAGAGGTATAAGCAACAACTTTCTTCTCTTGCATCAGTACTGCACCGAGACCTTGAAGAGAGGCATCACAAAAGACCTCGTACGACTTGGTTTCATCAGGCGGAGTTAGAACTGGAGCAGTGATCAATTTCTCTTTCAAAGCGTTGAAAGCAACATCACACTCCGGAGACCAAACGTACTTGACGTGCTTCTGAAGAAGATTTGAGAGAGGCTTCGCGATCTTGGAGAAGTTTTCAACGAATCTTTGGCAATAACTTGCAAGACCGAGGAAGCTACGGAGTTGCTTCACATTCTGAGGAGGTTCCCAATTAACGATTGTAGACACCTTCTCAGGATCCACGGAAATGCCCTTGGCAGAGATAATATGCCCAAGATAAAGAACCTCATCGAGCCAAAACTCACACTTGGAGAACTTGGCGTAGAATTGATGTTCCCTTAGCTTGTCAAGAACCAAACGCAAGTGTTTGGCATGATCTTCCTTGTTCTTCGAGAAAACCAGGATATCATCGAGATAGACCAAAACAAAGTCGTTGGTGTAGGGGTTGAAGATGAAGTTCATCATGCGAGAGAACGTCGGAGGAGCATTGGCGAGGCCAAAAGACATAACAGTGTATTCATATGACCCATAGCTTGTTCTGAACGCCGTCTTTGGAATATCTTGTTCACGAATGCGAATTTGATGATAACCCATACGAAGATCAAGCTTGGAGAATACTTGGGCACCCTTGAGTTGCTCGAACAACTCATTAATGTTGGGAAGTGGATATTTGTTCTTGATGGTCTTCTTGTTCAATGGATGGTAATCAACACAAAGTCGGTCCGTTCCATCCTTCTTCTTCACAAAAAGAACACCACAACCCCACGGAGAAGTACTAGGCCGAATGAGACCCATTCTTTCTTGCACATCGAGCTGTTTCTTCAACTCCTTCAACTCTTCGGGGCCGAGCTTGTAAGGCCGTTTGCACACCGGTTCCGTACCGAGCTCAAGTTCAATAACAAATTCAACCGGCCGGTTTGGAGGCATGCCTGGAAGTTCTTCAGGGAAGACATCTTGATACTCACAAACAACCGGAATCTGTGAAATAGCATCCAATTCACCCTTTTCATTGAGAGAGAATAACCGGATGGTATTATCCCGAGCAGCAAAGACAATTACTTCCTCAGATGAATGAGTCAGTTGAATCTGCTTGGCTGCACAATCCAGCTGAGCTTTATGTTTAGAGAGCCAGTCCATCCCAAGAATAAGATCGATATCAGAATTGCCAAGAACCGTTGGAGAAGCCAAGAACTTGAAATCACCCAACTTGATAGAAATATCCGGAGCAATGGAGTTAGCCTGCATGCGTTTACCAGGAGAGACGACTGCTAATGGACTAGGCAGAATTTGCTGAGCCAAACCATGCCTAGATGTAAAAGGCCTTGAAATGAAACAATGCGAAGCACCTGTGTCAAAAAGAACTTTTGCAGGAATATCATTAACAGGAAGGTTACCCATTATCACATCTGACGAATCCTCTGCCTGAGCTGCGTTCATCAAGTTGACCTTGGCGGACTTGGGGTTATGCTTGACCACAGCTGTACTTGCCGATCTGACAGGAGGAGGAGGAGGAAGACGCCTCTGTTTGAAACACTTGTTGGCGTAGTGACCCTTCTGTTGGCACTTGTTGCACGTGATCTCTGAGAGCGGACGGTGGTACGGAGCACTCGATCTTGGAGCTTGAGACGAAGTCTTGTTCTGAAAGCCTGGGTTGGGTGGATGGGAGGAACTACTGCCACCTTTGCTCTTCTGCTGATACGGCTGACGGAACGGAGGAGGAGGAAGCCAATACTTCTGCTGCTTGGCCACTTGAGTAGAGGACGAAGACGTAGTGTCTCTGACTCGCTTCCTGGAAGCATCACACCTGAGCTGAGCAGCCTCTTGCTTCAGTGCCATGTTGTAGAACTCATCGTATCTCAGCGGCTCGAAGAGGACAAGAGCGAGCTGAATTTCTTCACGAAGACCACCCCTGAACTGATAGATCATGCTCTTCTCATCAGGAACATCCTGCTTGGCAAAACGGGCGAGCTTCTGGAACAACTTGTTGTAGTCATAGACAGACAAAGAGCCTTGCTTCAGATTGCGGAATTCTTCACGTTTGCTTTCAGTCACACTTTGAGGAATGTGATGAGCTCAGAAATCACGACGGAAATCATCCCAAGTGATCAAACGTCCACCTCTGGAATCCCGGTACTGCTGAAACCACTCTGCGGCCTGATCCTTGAGCTGGAAAGACGCGAACTTGACGAAATCTTCAGGTCTGATGTTGCTACATTCAAAATGCTTGCCCAGATCGACTAACCAATCATCAGCATCGGTAGCCTCAACGCAGTTACTGAACGTCTTTGGACCATTTGCGAGGAACTAATTCAGAGTTGCAAATTGGTTCTGGTTGTTGCCTTGATTCGCTTGACTGCTTTGATTCCGCTCTTGGATGATTTGCATGATCAGCTGAGTATTTGCATTAGTAGCAGCCATCACAGCCTGCCATGCTTCTGGAGGAGGCGGAGGTGGCGGAGGATCTTGATTCTGGTTCTGACTGGTGCTCTTAGCGGGAGCCATCCTGAAGAGGTTGACCACCATTAGCACACAAATATAGAAATATTGAAGGTGAAACCAACGGAATGAAAATTGCAACATAAAGTCTTCACATCCGAACAAAATGAACGAATGCACTTCTCTTGAAGTGGTCACATATTCCTAAATTGCGAAGCCACGAAGAATCAGGTAGAAGAGGTACATCAACGAGGGATGGAATCAACATATGACGTCGAAGAAGAACGAATACCACAACTCGAAATAAAACCAAGGGTTGGCTTGCAAAATAAGCCGGAACAAACGCATGATAGAAATTCCGTCCGAACTGTTCGTGGTAGGACCTACACGGGCTCGACCGTACAGCACCATCATGTGCAAGGCAGTGCACATGACATACGAAGCGTCCCCGAGTCAGCATAGCCAAGGACTCTTTAAGACACAACGAGACCACTGTAAAATCGACCGTGAATAGGCGAACCACTAGACGTCGAACCCCAATTTCATATCACACATCTGTTGGAGAGATGTCCTAAGGCTACTTGAATTCCCACCTATGAAATTCCCGAAACTTTCCGGTTATGCAATCAGGTGTTGGGGATACAGGGGAAGCATAATATCTCACCCAAGCTAGCAAATCCTACATCCAGCTGCATCCATCCTTCAACACATAACCAAGAAACCTTCGGAAACCATCTATCTCAACCTTCGAAAAACATCCGTTATACAAGTTATGGCGATACTCCCGAACTCCCGCCCCGGTACTGGGTGGCGTCGAGGTTATCTCACCAACGAACTGCACAACAGAGATTTTCGATGTCGCGCACATATCTCAAGTATACCAGAATTGCAACGATAGAATTATGATGACAACACCTCAGAGCTCAACTCCCCGGGACACTTCCACTAAACCCCTGACAGGAGGCACCAAGACAGTATTCTCATCATAAGCCATCGGAACAAAACTAAGATACTCGCGTGATGCTAAAATTTTTTTTTAGTGAAATTTTAGAAGAGAAGAGTCAAAACTCTACGTCAGGATGCCTTACCAGAGCGATGAGGAGACTGGGAAGTAAAAAGAATTCCTAAGCTCTCCGATATATAATTCCTAAGGACTCAAAACATTTTTCTAGACACAACTCGGCTGCTAGAAACAATCAAGCAATGGGGCTCCTAAGGTCGGGGAAGGCTCTGATTACCAACTTGTAACGCCCTCGATGCGGCTATGTCTCCCACGTGTCGAGGCACGACTTAGAGACATAGGCGCATTGAAAGCAATGTCGCAAGTCGGGAATCATTACACAACCCATGTACAATATAATATAAAGGGGAGTAATAATAATAGTTGGCTTACACTCGCCACGTCACATCAAAGTACATAAATAACATCCATCATACAATCACTCATGGCCCGACTATGGCGCCAAAATAGAAAAGACCCCCAACAAGCGACTAAACCCTGAATCGAACCCCGAATAGGTACCACTACTGATCATTAGGAAAAGAAACATAGTATCGTTGAGAGTCCTCGTCGTACTCCCACTTCAGCTCGAGCGCACCATCCGGAGGAGTATCATCGGTCCCTGCATCTGGTGTAATAGTAATCTGTGAGCCACAAAGGACTCAGCAATCTCGCACCCTCGCGATCAAGACTATTTAAGCTTAATAGGTAGGAAAGGGGTAATGTATGTGGAGCTGCAGCAAGCGACTAGCATATATGGTGGCTAACTTATTCGCAAAGTAGAGCGAGAAGAGGAGGCAAAGCACGAGCGGAAAACTAAATAGAGCAGCCTACGCAGACATAACTCCAACGCCGTGTCCACTTCCCGGACTCCGCCGAGAAGAGGCCATCACGGCAACACACTCAGTTGATTCATTTTAATTATTTAAGGTTCAAGTTATCTACAACCGGACATTAACAAATTCCCATCTGCCCATAACCGCGGGCACGGCTTTCGAAAGATCAATCCCTGCAGGGGGGTCCCAACTTAGCCCATAACAAGCTCTCACGGTCAACGAAGGAATAGACCTCCACCCAGGACCCACCGATCAGACTCGGTATCCCGGTACAACAAGATGATTCGACAGGTCAAAACTAGTCCAGCAACACCGCCCGAATGTGCCGACAAATCCCGATAGTAGCTGCACATATCTCTTTCTCAGGGCACACTCAGATTGTCTTAGGTACGGGTAGGCCAGCCCAGAGTTGCCCCTGGTGGCCACCGGCAGCTGACAGTTGGACCAACACTCAAAGGAGCACTGGCCCGGGGGGTTTAAAATAAGATGACCCTCGGGCTCCGGAAACCCAAGGGAAAGAAAAGGGTAGGTGGCAAATGGTAAAACCAATGTTGGGCATTGCTGGAAAAGCTTTAATCGAGGCGAACTATCAAGGGGTTCCCATTATAGCCCAACCGCGTAAGGGACGCAACAATCCGGGAACATAACACCGATATGACGGAAACTAGGGCGGCAAGAGTGGAACAAAACACTAGGCGAGAGGCCGAGCCTTCCACCCTTTACCAAGTATATAGATGAGTAAAGATAACATAGCAATGTAATGATATCCCAACAAGTAAATAAATGTTCCAACAAGGAACGGCTCCAATCTTCACCTGCAACTATCAACGCTATAAGAAGGGGCTTGAGCAAAGCGGTAACATAGCCAATCAATGGTTTGCTAGGACAAAGGTGGGTTAGAGGCTCAAGCATGGCAATTGGGAGGATGACAAGCAAGTGGTAGGCATCGTAGCATTGGCAAAGCAAAAGAGCGAGCAAACTAGCATAGCAAAGATAGTAGTGATTTCAAGGGTGTGATCATCTTGCCTGCACAGTTGTCAGAATTGACTGGATCCTCAAAAGCAAACTCAACGGGCTCCTCGTTAGCGAACTCGTCTCCCGGCTCTACCCAACAACACAAACAAGCAACAAGGATACAATCAACCACGTGCAAGGGCAACCAATAATATGCAAAGATGATATGCTATGCGGGATGCGATGCGGGATGCAAAATGCAAGATGTAACAGGAAATGCATGAACCCGGCCTCAACTTGGAAAACCAAGTGTGCCACTGGATAGAGGGGAAGAAATCCCCTGAAAACGATATAAAGATCATGGCAATCGGAGCTACGGTTTAGAAATGGCAAGCGTTTTACTAAACGAACCGATCTACGATTTACAGCAAGTAGGCTCCTAAATGCAACAAAATGAACATGCTACAGCCACCCAACATGAAAAAAAATTGCATGCCAGTGATGTACTCAAGAAGCTTAACAAATCATCAGGACTGAGGCATCGGCAAATTCATCCCTTAAGGCCTTCAAACAAGCATGGCAAAACTGAATAAGCAAAACAGATTTCAGACTTAGCGAAATTAACGCTAGTCTGGAATTTCAGACCACGATGCTCCCTTCGGAGCAGCAAAACAACATGATGCAAAACCTGAACATGGAAAGTAAGAGCATGGCATGGAGCTACTCAACAATCTTAACAAAACACCCAAAATGACCTGGGGCCAAAAGGGTTCACAAAATACTCTACCGAGCACACGAACATCGATGAAACACAATCAGTTTTCAGACTGTGAAAACTGGGACATGCTGAAATAATAACTCACGGAGGCATGTAAACGAGCTCGGTGCACTCACTACGGTGCAAGTCATGGCAAGGCAAGCATATATACATTAAGAAGGCACAAAATTCTAGCTAGACATGGCAAGAAAAATGGCATAGCATGCATGGATCACTAGCAATAACTCCGGCAAAATCGCAAAAGAGTTCACGATCTGCCCAAAACAACAACTATCCAAAGTTGAGCTCGATTGAGTCAACCTAGGGGGCTCCAACATAACACGTAAAGACATGGATGTATTAAGCACAACAAGCATAACAAATCACTCTTACTGATCATCCTCAAAAGAGGCACGGATCACTAGGAAACAAGCCGGACATATAGCATCGTGAACTAAAACATCCCAGACTTAGTGATTTTCACTAAGTCCCTGAAATCAGTAAAGTCAGGCAGCCCTCTTCGCAAGCTTGCACAAGACAACACACACATCCTAAAAATATGTGGAAGGCACCTCTGGAAAGAAGACAACATGCTTAACAATTCATCCCAAAGGGGCACAGGCATATCACGCACGGATTAAACATGGCAAAAATGACAAAAGTGCATGATGAACTAACGGATCTGCAATTTAACTCATGATGCCTCCTTCCAACAGCATTTTGGGCACCAAGATGACCTCAAATGCAAATGATGCAATGGAATGAAATGATGTACTCATCAAGACGAAGATTTTGACATATCATATGCCCAAATCAGAGCTACGGATGCAAAGATATGGCAGGTCAAAGGTAGCACGAAAAATTAACGGGAGAGGGAAAAAGTCAACCCCCTAGGGTTTCACTGTAGCACAGATCTGGATCTCGCGAAAACACTGTTCATCGGCGGATCACTGTAGCTCGCTGGCCGGCCGGAGTGCTCGCCGGAGTCGGGGATGAGGCCGACGTGGAGGAGGTGGTCGCTGGGCACGGGCGCCGAGGTCCGGGGCGGCGCGGGCGGCGGGGAGCTCGGCTCCGGGGCGGCCGGGGCGAGGAGGAGGCCGGTGGCGCTCGCCGGAGATCCGCGGTGGCACGGTGGTCGGCTGTGGCCGGAGAAGCGCACGGCGGCGGGGCGGCGCGGGGAAGAAGAGGCGCGGGCGACGGGAGCCGGGCGGCGGCGGCGCGCGGGCCGGGAGGGCCTCCCCTGGGCCGCGCGAGCCGGCGAGGGGAGAGATGGCGGCGGGACACGTGGCGCTGCGGGAGTGGATGGCGGCGGCGGGCGGACGCGTTCGGACGTGTCCGATGGCGGCGGAGGCGATTTTTTTTAGGGTTTGAGGAGGGGATCCGCGAAATTTTGGAGGGGGTGTGTATATATAGACATAGAGGGAGCTAGGAGAGTCCAAATGAGGTGCGGTTTTCGTCCACACGATCGTGATCGAACGACCGAGACGATGGAGCAGAGTTTGGTGGGTTTTGGGCCAAAATGGAGGGGTGTTGGGCTGCACACACACGAGGCCTTTTTGGTCCCTCAGTTAACCGTTGGAGTATCAAACGAAGTCCAAATGACCCGAAACTTGACAGGCGCTCTACCGGTAGTAAACCAAGGCCGCATGGCAAGTCTCGGCCCAATCCGGAAATGTTTAATCCCCACACACGAAATAAAGCTAGAAATGGCCACCGGAGGAGAAAGAAGCGCCGAAATGCAAAACGGACAACGGGGAAGATGCTCGAATGCATGAGATGAACATGTATGCAAATGCAATGCACGTGATGACATGATATGAGATGCACGAAAAACAAAACAACACACGGAGGCAAAGACCCGAACCTGAGAATTAAATATAACTTAATGCCGGAAACGGCAAGAGTTGGAGTACAATTCGGGAAGGTTACATATGGGGCGTTACAGCCGCCCGCGCCCGAGAGGCTCTCGCCGCGCCGCCGTCGTCGTCCCGTGCGCCGGCCGCCTTCGCGTCGCACCTCGCCGGCCGGAGCCGAGCTCCGCTGCGGCCGGCCCGCGCCTCCTCCGACCTTCGCCGCGCTCCTCCACCGCCCCTCCGCTCGGATCCGGCCACCGCGCCTCCCCTCGTCAAGTCCGACGAGCCCAAGCTCCTCCGGTGAACAGGGTTTTCCCCGGCGAACCTCGAACAGCGTGCGCGCCCAGATCCGGATCGGTGCTACAGTGAAACCCTAGGGGTTGACCTCGTTATTTTCCTAAGTCTGCATATTTTTTTGCATTGTTCATCGCATCGTAACTCCGCATCCGTAGCTCCGTTTTGCGCATGTAGCATATCAAAATGTTCGCCTCAGAGAGTAAATCATTTCATCTCATTGCATCATTTTCATTTGAGCTCATCTTGATGCCCAAAATGTTGTTGGAAGAGGGCTATGTGAGTACTTTGTCAGATCTGTTTCATCAAATAGCTATGTTGTCATTTTTGCCATGATTAATGTGTGCATGCTATGATCCTGAGCTCTACATGTGTTTTGTTATATGCCATGCCATCTTTACGGGGGTGTATGCCATGTATTTTTGTGCCCTTTGGGGTGACTAGCACAAGCTTGCAATGTAGCGTAATCGGTAATGCCGATTTCAGGGACTTAGAATTTCACTAATTCCTTGTCCTGTTTTTGTCGTTATGCCATATGTTCGTGTTGTTTCCTAGTGATCCGTGTCTCTTTTGAGGATGATCAGTAAGGATGTTTTGTTAACATTGTGGTGCTATATCCATCCATGTCTTTTTGTGCATTTATGGAGCACCCTAGCTTGAGTCAATCGAGCTCTACTTTTGCTATATCGTGTTCCTGGCAGATTGTTAACTTGTTTAGCGATTTTGCCCAGGATGTTGCTATTGATCCGTGCATGCTATGTTGTTGTTCTTGCCATGTCTAGCTTCTATGCCATGTATAGTTGATGGGTGTATGCTTAGTTTGTCATTCAATGCTCTGTAGTGAGTGCATCGAGCTCGTAAACATGTCTACTTGTTAATCTGTTTTGCATGCTCCAGTTTTTCACGAAGTCTGAATCTGTTTATGATTTTGCCATGTTCACATGCTTGCAATTGTATTTTCTGATCCCTTTTGGCTCAAGGTCACTAAGGGACTTTTGTTAAGTGCTTGGAGTAGCTTCATGCCTTGCCTTTCCTTGCCATGTTAAGTTCCTGTAGCTTATAGTTTTCATGCTCTAAAGTGTGCTTCCTGGTGTTAAATTTCAGACTGGTGTTAATTTCACCAAGTCCGAAACCTGTTATCGTTTGCACTTTTGCCATGCTTGTTTGAACCTGTTTATGCATGAATTAGCCGTAGCTCAGTGTTCATATTTTGTTAAGCATCTTGAGTGGATCCCTGCCATGTATTTTGTTGTGATGTTTGAGTGCTGTAGCATATTTATCTTGATGCATTTAGATGGCTACTTGATGTTTATCGCAGACCGGTGCCATATTTGTTTTGCTTGCCATTTCCAAACCGTGCATCCGATTCCGGTGATCTTTATATCGATTTCAACCGAAATCACCTCACCTTTCCAGTGGCACTCTTGGATTTCCATGTTGAGGCCAGGTTCAATCATTCCTTTCCAAATCACGCATATGCATCGCATACCGCATCCCGCATATCATGCCATGTTCATGTGTTGGTTGTTTACTATGTTGTTTGCTCCTTTCCGGTGTTGCTTCTTCGGGTTGGTTCCGATAACGTCGCGTTTGTGAGGGCCCGTTCGACTGTGTCCGTTTGTCTTCTTCATGGACTCGTTCTTCTTTCTTGCGGGATTTCAGGCAAGATGATCATACCCTCGAAATCACTTCTATCTTTGCTTTCTAGTTGCTCGCTCTTTTGCTGTGCCTATGCTGCGATACCTACCACTTGCTTATCATGCCTCCCATATTGTTAAACCAAGCCTCTAACCCACCTTGTCCTAGCAAACCGTTGTTTGGCTATGTTACCGCTTTGCTCAGCCCCTCTTATAGCGCTGTTAGTTGCAGGTGAAGATTGAATTTTGTTCCTTGTTGGAACATGGAGATGTTGTTCCTTGTTGGAACATGTTTACTTGTTGGGATATCACAATAGATCTTATTTAATTAATGCATCTATATACTTGGTAAAGGGTGGAAGGCTCGGCCTTATGCCTGGTGTTTTGTTCCACTCTTGCTGCCCTAGTTTCCGTCATATCAGTGTTATGTTCCCGGATTTTGCGTTCCTTACGCGGTTGGGTTATAATGGGAACCCCTTGACAGTTCGCCTTGAATAAAACTCCTCCAGCAAGGCCCAACCTTGGTTTTACCATTCGCCACCTAGCCTTTTTTCCCTTGGGAGTCGCGCATCCCGAGGGTCATCTTTATTTTAACCCCCCGAGGCCAGTGCTTGTCTAAGTGTTGGTCCAAACTAGAGCCCCTTGCAGCGCCACCTCGGGGAAACTTGAGGACTGGTTTTAGTTGTATGGATTGCTTATCCGGTGTTGCCCTGAGAACGAGATATGTGCAGCTCCTATCAGGATGTCGGCGCATCAGGTGGTCTTGCTGGACTTGTTTTACCATTGTCGAGGATGTCTTGTAATCGGGATTCCGAGCCTGATCGGGTCTTCCCGCTAGAAGGAATATCCTTCGTTGACTGTGAGAGCTTGTGATGGGCTAAGTTGGGACACCCCTGCAGGGATTTGAACTTTCGAAAGTCGTGCCCGCGGTTATGGGCAG
Source organism: Triticum monococcum (assembly GCA_034509565.1). Lineage (NCBI taxonomy): Eukaryota > Viridiplantae > Streptophyta > Magnoliopsida > Poales > Poaceae > Triticum > Triticum monococcum. The sequence goes on along the minus strand of CM067842.1, from coordinate 194,586,086 downwards.
ATGGGAATTTGTTAATGTTCGGTTGTAGAAAACCTGAAGTTGACCTTAATCTAAAATACATCAACTGCGTGTGTTACCGTGATGGTCTCTTCTCGGCGGGGTCCGGGAAGTGAACACGGTGTTGGAGTAATGCTTGACGTAAGTAGTTTTGGATCACTTCTTGATCATAGTTTCTCGACCGTGCTTTGCCTTCTCTTCTCGCTCTCATTTGCGTATGTTAGCCACCATATATGCTAGTCGGTTGCTGCAGCTCCACCTTATACCTTTTACCCTTCCTATAAGCTTAAATAGTCTTGATCGCGAGGGTGTGAGATTGCTGAGTCCCCGTGACTCACAGATTACTTCCAAAACCAATTTGCAGGTGTCGTTGAACCGTGCAGTTGACGCAACCAAACTCAAGGAGGTGCTCGATGAAGATCTTGTCCTTTGTGTTGTTTCGTTCTAGTTGATCAGTAGTGGAGCCCAGTTGGGGTCGATCGTGGACCTTTGTCACATTTGGGGTTCTTCTTTTATTTTGGTTCCATAGTCGGACCTTGATTGTATTTGGATGTTGTAATGCTATTCATGTATTGTGTGAAGTGGCAATTGTAAGCCAACTATGTATCAATTTCCCTTATGTATTACATGGGTTGTGTGAAGATTACCTCACTTGCGAGATTGCTTTCAATGCGGTTATGCCTCTAAATCGTGCTTCGACACGTGGGAGATATAGCCGCATCGAGGGCGTTACATGATATCTTCAGGATCACCTGTGATATGCAGTGTAGCGTAGAACTGAAGAATAAGCTCTTCATTCCAATTAACAATGTCAGAGCAAAAGTTGAGGACGCCTGCATCATGAAGCACACCGAGGACAGGAGAGAAACAAGGCAATGATTCCGTATCCACGTGAGGAATATGCTCATGGTAGAAGATTTTGTCCTTGTTGAAAAGCAGTGAAGAGTAGAAGTTGGCCTGGCTTGCAGTCCAGAAACGCTTCCTCCTTAGACGAGCAGAGTCATAAGGGTTGTAGTCAGTGAAGAATACATGCTCGCCAAAGAAGTCATCAGCCTTGAACTTTTGTTTCTTCGAGAAGGGATCCTTTGGCTTGGGGTGAGGAGTGTCAGTCAATTGCATCACAACCTCAGGGATCTCGATCACAGGTTCCACAGGCTGAGGCTTTTCAGGTCCTTCTTCAGTGGCAGCCTGGGACTTCAGTTCTTCATTTACATTTTCTCCAGCACTAGTGGCTGGAATTTCTTCATGAACAGATGGGGTTGCATGTGGTTATTCAGATCCCACTTGTACTTCAGTAGCTACAGGGGACTGAGGAATTTGTTGAAGAGGTGTGAGCAGAGGAGAATTGGGGGGCTAACTTTCCAGAAGTCATCATTCATCACTGGAGTAGTGCTTCCAATGTCCACATTGACTTCTTCATCCATTTCTTCAACGCCAGCCTCTTCAACAGTGAACTGAGGCATGGGCGATGAGATAATTGGGGTTGAAGGGTTTTCATCCACTTCAATTTCTTCATCCAACTGCTCTGACGAAGCAGCACAAGGAATGTCATCATCTGATTTGCTTGGGATCACGTATTCTTCATCAAAAGGAACAAGGTCGTTTGATGGCATGGACGAGACAGGAACAACATCAATTGGATTGTCATAGGAACTTGTCAGTGGATTCATTTTCTTCGGAGCTGAAGAATCTGATGCAGTTGATGCCTTCCTTTTCTTCACAGCTGCACGCTTTGCAGCCTTGGTCTTCTTCACATCTGACGCAGATGGAAGGATAGGAGTTGGTGTAGGCGCAGGAGGAGCAGAGGAATTTGGTTCAAGATCTTCAGGCACATCTGATGCAGTTGCCCTGACTTCTTCGTTTTCTTCAGGCGCAACACTAGTGGTTGCCCTAGCAATTTCTTCAGCGGCTAGAATGCAGTCATCAGCCCTGGAATTAGCATTTTCTTCAGCAGTCTGAGTGTCATTAGTAGTGCTGGCATTTTCTTCAGTAGGCTAAGCAAATGCAGTAGCCTGAGGAGTTTCTTGTTGCGATTGGGCAGCAACAATGGAGGTGAAGTTGTCAGCGAGTCTCACAAAACGAACCTTGGCTCCCAGCCAATCAACATGGTATGCATCAAATTCATCACTGAGTTTCTTGATCTCAGACTGCATATTGACGAGTTCTTCAGTTGTCATAGAGACAACGTTTTTTCTTCAGGAAGTGCTCCTTTTTGTACTGCGCTTTCTTGATTTTCCTGGCCTTTTCAAATTTCCATTTCTCTTCTTGAATGAAGCGAGTCAACATATGACTTTGGCCAGGAGTCAACTTGAAATCAGGCGTGGGAGTGTTGTGGTCCTTATGCTAGAGATCCATGTAATCAAGGATCAACTTTGGATCCAAAAGCAGAGGCACACTTGTGCCTTTGGCTCTAGCGACCCTAACTTGTCTGTTAAAAGTGCGTTATATCGACTAGAGGGGGGTGAATAGGCGATTTTCATGAATTCTTCACTAAGGAATTTGCGGGTGAGGAAATTTCTTAGCAAAGAACTACTTGCAGCGGAATAAGTACTCAGAAGTAAACATAACAGAACACAAGCATGGTCATCATGATGAAATGAAGACAAGCACAGAGTACGAAAAGCGTAAGCACATGATAACACAGGATGGAGACAAACAAAATTAAGAAATTGAACTGAGGAAATTGAGAAAGTCTTCAGTCAAAGTCTTCAAACAGATATGAACAAGCACTCAACACATAAATGAGGAAATGGAAGGGTTGAGGAAATGGAACCAGGTAGCTTGGTGAAGGCAATGATTTAGTAGACCAGTTCCAACTTCTGTGACAGTTGTACGCCTAGTTAGGGCGGCTAGGTATTTAAACCCGAGGACACACAGTCCCAGACACCCAGTCCTGAACACGCAGCTCAGGACACTCAATCCTCACCGTATTCCCCTTGAGCTAAGGTCACACAGACCTCGCCCAATCACTCGTGGTAAGTCTTCAGGTGACTTTCGAACCTTCACAAACTCGGTCACTCGGCGACCCACAATTCCTCTTGGATGCTCTAGACCATGACGCCCAACCATCTGGAAGATGCACAGTCTTCAAAGGTAACAAGCGTCGGATCCACGTAGGATCAATCTCTTCAGTGATGCTCAATCACTTGGGGTTTATAGGAGTTTGGGTTTTCCTCACTTGATGATTTTCACTCAAAGTCCTTGGAGGATGAGATGCTCTCAAATGACAAGTGTCAGTTTCTCTCAGAGCAGCCAACCAGCTAGTGGTTGTAGGGGGCAGCTATTTATAGCCCAGGGAGCAGCCCGACATGATAAGACATAAATGCCCTTCAATGAGATGACCATTAGGTGGGTAGATATTTTGGGACAGTTGGCACAAGGCACATCAACGGTCGGAAATTTGAGTATCAAATTACTCAGGGCTATCATGTTCCTCACTATGTAGGCAGTCTGCACTGGCGAATTCCCAACTCCCCAGTCAGAACAAATTCCTTAGAGACCAGAAGAACTTCGTCTCTGTCACTGAAGAATATGACTGAAATGTATGAGATTTCCAATGGCTTCACTCGAAGGGATTGGTAGGTGTAGGATTTTGAGTTGAGCATCACATGGAAATTTTTCCTTAGTATTTCCTCGACCCCCTTTAACAGTACGGTGTTTCCTATGACTCAAGAAAGAGAAAATGAAACTACGAAAACAAAAGTCTTCACACTTCATGTTCCTCGAGTGAATACCAAGTCTTCAATGTCACACCAATTTCTTCAGTTTCAAAGTCTTCAGAAAGTCTTCAGAAATCCAAAGTCTTATAGACCTGGATTTTTAGGGGTCGACTTTCTCTATAAATATAAAACTCCTCATAGTCTTATAGACCCGTGTAGACTCATAAACACATTATTCCATTAACCTATAAGTCTTCAATACACCAAAATCACTAAGGGGCACTAGATGCACTTACAATCTCCCCCTTTTTGGTGATTGATGACAATATATGTTAAGTTTTCAATGGGGATAAACATATGAAGTGTAAATACTGATATTGAGGAATTTGATTGCAAGATATAGATGAACTCCCCTTGAAGATGTGCATAGTGAGGAATTTGCTTTTGAAGCATTGCACACTTTGAAGAATAGAATCATGGAGATCTCCCCCTATATCTTGTAATTCATACACGCATTTGACATAATATGAAGAATTTGAAATGCATGATGAAATATGGTGACTGAGTAATTCAGTATGCGTGCATTAACATATATGAGGAATAAGCATGCAGAAAAACGCATCAAAAGTATCAGAGCACCATCGGGTTTAAGTTTACAACTCAATCCAATAAAGTTTCAGAAGAACGAGAGTTGTAACTTAGCAAAAAAAACACTGATATAAGATAGACCCGATTGAAGACTAACTCAAATTTCTCCACCTTTGTCATCAAATGACCGAAAGGATCGAAAATGAGGACTAACGCCCCTGAAGAATATCAAGTTGACGAAGGAGCGCCAGCATTGTTGGGGTCGTTTGTTGATGTAGGGCCTGCCGCAATGTCGTCCAAGTCTTCATGCTCATCGGTGTCGCGCGATGAAGAATAAGAGCTGGCCACCAAGGAAGGGACCTTGACCTTCTTGAATTTCTTCGGTGGAGGTGCAGACCAGTCAAAATCTTCCTTGAGACCCATTTTCTTCAGATCTTCTTCACTATAGACATGGGCAGAATAGCCCAGGTGCGACCGAAAATCTCATGGAGGTAGTAGTGGTTTTTCTTCATTGCATTGTGTGTAGCGGTCATGTTGTGAAGAAATGAACCAAACTAACACTTAACCCATTTATGGTTTCGATCCACCTTCTGGTGAAGACTAAGCAGAAGCTCACAGTCAGTCATCACACGAGGAGCAGTGGCTTGAGGATTTGACTTGGAGGCATGGGCAGCAGAATCATGAGCGGCAGAGTCATCATTGGTGGAATAAGATGCAGCTTTGCGAAAATGACCATCCAATGGATGAATACCTTCATCAATGACAACATGAGCCTTGCCTTTTTCATCAGTTGAAGTAAGTCTGCTTGAGGACTTCAATCGGGGGCAAGTAGCCGAGGTGATTCTGAAAATCAGCCTTGAAGTTGAGTGAAGACCTTGTCCTGAGGAATCTCATAATCCAAGGTGCATAAGGCTTCAGCTCAAACGAAGAAAGTGCAGCATTTGCCAGAGTCCTCATGAAGAAATCGTGATAGTTGATAGGAATGCTATGAATTGTGTTGAATAGCAGATTCTTCATGATGCCAACTGTTTCCTCATCAGATGAGTCGTGGCCTTTGATGGGACTCATTGTCCTCGTCAGAATGCGATAGACGGTTCTGGGCACATAGAGTAAATCCTTTATGAGGAATTTGTTCCTTGGGGCATGACTGGGCTTCAGAGGCTTCATTAACACTTGCATGTAATGAGCAGTGAGTTCAGGTTCTTGGTATAGGCAGCGAGCTCCTTCACTGGGTGGACTGATGGGCAGGGCGTGGAGCAATTCAGAGGCCGGTGCCTTATACTGAGTATTATCGGTCATCCAGTCCAAGACCCAGGTGTTGATATCTTCAGGATCACCTGTGATATGCAGTGTAGCGTAGAACTGAAGAATGAGCTCTTCATTCCAATCAACAATGTCAGTGCAAAAGTTGAGGAGGCCTGCATCATGAAGCACACGAAGCACATGAGTAAAACAGGGCAGTGATTCCATGTCCACATGAGGAATATGTTCATGGTAGAAGATTTTGTCCTTGTTGAAAAGCAGTGAAGAATAGAAGTTGGCCTAGCTGGCAGTCCAGAAGCGCTTCCTTCTAAAACGAGCAGCATCATAAGGGTTGTAGTCAGTGAAGAACACGTGCTCGCCGAAGAAATCATCAGACTTGAATTTCTGCTTCTTTGAGAATGGATCCTTTGGCTTAGGGTGAGGAGTGTCAGTCAATTGCATCACAACCTCCGGGATCTCGATCTCAGGTTCCACAGGCTGAGGAGTTTTAGGTGCTTCTTCCGTGGCAGCCTGGGACTTCAATTCTTCATTTACATGATCTTCAGCACTAGTGGCTGGAATTTCTTCATGGATAGACGGTGTGGCATGTGGTTCATAAGATCCCATTTGTACAGTAGTTACTGGGGACTGAGGAATTTGTTGTAATGGTGTGAAGAGTGGAGATTTGGGGTGCTGACTTTCCCAAAAGTCATCACTTAGCATGGGTGTGGTATAGCCAATGTCCACATGTTCATCTTCCATTTCTTCAACGCCGGCCTCTTCAGCTGTAAACTGAGGCATAGGCGAGGAGACAACTGGTGTTGAAGGGATTGTATCCACTTCAATTTCTTCATCCATCTGCCCTAACGAAGCAGCAGAGGGATTCTCTTCATTGGATTCACTTGGAATCACATATTCTTCATCAAAAGGAACAAGGTCCTTTGATGGCATGGTTGAGATAGGAATCGCATCAATTGGGTTTGCAAATGAGCTTGTCAGTGGCTTCATCTTCTTCGGAGCTGAAGAATCTGATGCAGTTGATGCCTTCCTTTTCTTCACCGCTGCAAGCTCTATAGCCTTAGTCTTCTTCACATCTGATGCAGATGGAAGAATCGGAGTTGGGGTAGGCGCAGGAGGAGCAGAGGAATTTGGTTGAGTTTCTTCAGGCACAACTGATGCAGTTGTCCCGACTTCTTCATTTTCTTCAGGCGCACCACTAGTGGATGCCCTGGCAATTTCTTCAGCGGTTGGTATGCAGTCATCTGCCCTGGAATTAGCATTTTCTTTAGCAGCCTGATTGTCAACAGCGGTGCTGTCATTTTCTTCAGTCGGCTGAGCAGATGCTTTAGGTTGAGGAATTTCCTGTTGCGTTGGGGCTGTAACAATGGAAGTGAACTTTTCAGTCAATTTCACAAACCTGACTTTGGCTCCAAGCCAGTCAGCGCGGTATGTGTCAAATTCATCATTGAGTTTCTTGATCTTAGATTGAATTGTGACAAGTTCTTCAGTTGTCATAAAGACAATGTTCTTCTTCAGGAAGCGCTTCTTTTTGTATTGCGCCTTCTTGATCTGCCTGGCCTTTTCAAACTTCCATTTCTCTTCTTGAATGAAGTGAGTCAACATATGACTTTTCCCAGGAGTCAGCTTGAAATCAGCCATAGGAGTATGTGGGTCCTTGTGCCATAGGTCAATGTACTCAAGGATCAACTTTGGATCCAAAAGCAGAGGCATACTTGTGCCCTTGGCTCTAGCGGCCCTGACTTGCCTGTCTCTGATGATTTCAGCAAGTTCCTCATCATCAGCTTCGTCTTCATCTGGCGGCACTTGGAAGGCGACTTGCTTCTTCTGAGGACTTGGTCGAGAGCCTCGTCCAGCAGTTGCCTTGGTCTTCAACAGAGTGGGACCAGTTGACGAATGCAGTGGTGCTGAGGAACTAGCAGATGCTCCTGAGGCAATAGAAATTCCCTTCGTCCTTTGGCACGTGGCGAGATGCGCATGTGCTGAGGATTTTGTCGGAGCAGTTGAGGACTTGAGCGGAGGAGCTGAGGATTTTGAAGGAGCAGGAGCAGCGTGAGGAATTTGTCGTGAGGGCTTTGAGGAATCTGGCCGTGAGGGCATAGTTGAGGAACTTGGCCGTGAGGGCATTGAGGGAGAAGCACTTGGCTTCTGAGCAGGCTTCTTTGGCATGGCCTTCTTTGGCTTGCTTGCAGAGGCCTCGGCAGTGGCAACAGCAGCAGAGTCTTTGTTGAATTTCCTCACTACTTCTCTTGCTTGTCTGGCCAACTTGGCCTGGTGCTTCGCCCATTCATCAGGATAATCCTCACCATGCTTGAGGCTGGTGGGATCTGCTTCTTGGCCAGGTGCCAACAGAGGTCTTGGGCATGGAGGATTTAGAGCGAATTTCTTCGTGTATTTTGGAGTAACATATCTGTACTCCCTCCACTCTCTTTCCCATCTCCTCTCAATCTTTTGAATGCGCACCTTGCGCTGATTTTTATCTTCCTCAGGGGGTGTGCAGTACCCAGCATAGATGTCCTCAGGGATTTCAAAGGCAGTGTTGACCACAGGCCTCTTTCCTCCTTTCTGTGGCTTCTTATCGTCAGCCATTTTCTTCAGTTGAGGAATTTGAACAATGGAATTCTTTGAAGATGTATGCAACTTTTCTTCGAGTAATGCTGCAAATGAGTTAAGTTGATGAGAACCTAGTGATTCAGCAGCTGACATGAGTACCTGTGAACAGAGTATAGTTGCAAGGAATTTGGAGAGGTCATATGCGTTCTTAGAGGTTTTTCAAAAAGAATAAGTTTGAGAAATTTGACCAGATGAGTCTTGAAGAATTTCACTAAGCGTTCTTTGTCTTAGGTTCCAGAGATGTATAGATCGAAAATCCAGACATTTGAGGAATCTTGAAGAAAAACATAGCTTAGAGAAACGAATCAAGAACAGATGACATGTGAGGTGTTTTAGTGTGTGAAGATATGAAGAAAAACACCTTTGACGATTTTGTAGAAATCATTTGAATCAAAGAGGGTAGTAAAAGTAACTTTTAATTACCCTGTACAAAGAACACGACGAACTAGGAAGTGGAGATGTGAAGTTCGTCAGTGTAGATCTTCCGTGCCATAACTCGGCAAAGGAACACAGCTACAGCGGCAGCGGAGTGAAGAAATCCGCGGCCGGCGCGAGTACGATGGCGACGAGGTCGAGGCAGTGAAGCTCTTCCTCACCAGCGATGATGAAGTAGCAGCGGTGCTAGGCTTTGAGAAGCTCGAGCTAGAGAGAGGTCGAGCGGAGTAAAGGAAGTGAGGAAGGGGAGGGGGGTATTTATAGCCACGGTGAAAAACTGTTCGCCCGAAGAATTTGGACGAACGTGCCCTTGACCCTTCTCATTCGCTTGACATGTGTCACCCACGTACTGAGAAGTGGAGATCATGTGAGATCGTGGGTGAATGGATAAGTGTTGTCGTAGGATGTGGAACGGTTTGAGCGGCAAAGCCGAAAATTTAGATAAGATAGGTTTTAAAGTTCCATTTGCAATTTCTTCAGCTGACAAGGACACAGTGAAGATTTTGAACGAGTTTCAAATAGAACGCACATGAATAAGTTGTGAATAGAATGGGTTGAGTTTAGCATAGAGGGGGTAGGGTCCGATCACATTCACTTAGCAGAAAAAACAACGTGAAGAATTAGCCATAAGTGAATGCTGCAGAGGACATAAACTCATATATATATATATATATATATATATAGCCAATGAAGAAAAACGTCGGAAACAGTGAAGACAATGCAAAGTTGAAAACAACTAAGGAATTTAAAGAACTGAGGAAAAGCTCAAATGAAGATCTTCAACATTTTGTGGTGGCGTGACCCACCGTATAAGAATGATGATTTCAGACACCGCATACAATTGTCGTAGGGTTCTTAGAATCAAATTCTTTGTTAATTTCTTCACACTTAGAGTGTTAGTCTTCATTGATTTGAAGAAAAACGTTTCTTCATGTGTTGCACATCTAAGTCATCAATTTTGCAAAAGTGTTAGGATGAGTGTCCTTTTCAAAGAACATTCGAAGATTCTAAGATATTTAGCTCACACCGCAAATTGTTAAATATCTTCTCATCCAAGGGCTTTGTGAAGATATCGGCTAGCTATTCTTTAGTCTTCATAGGCTCAATAGAAATGTCGCCCTTCATCACATGATCACGAAGAAAATGATGACGAATCTGAATGTGCTTTGTCTTCGAGTGCTAAACTGGGTTGTGAGCAATCTTGATGGCACTCTCATTGTCACAGAAGAGAGGCACATTCTTCATGTTGACATTGTAGTCCTTGAGAGTTTGCTTCATCCACAACAATTTAGCACAACAAGAACCAGCAGCAACGTACTCAGCTTCAACAGTAGACAGTGATACGCAGTTCTATTTCTTCGAGGACCAACAGACCAAAGATCGTATGAGGAAATGACATGTACCAGATGTTGACTTGCGATCCACACGATCACCAGCATAGTCAGAGTTAGAATATCCAATGAAATCAAAAGCCGGGCCCTTGGGGGTACCATAATCCAAGTGTTGGTGTGTGAGCTAGATATCGAAGAATATGTTTCACAGCCTTATGGTGTGATTCCTTCGGTGTAGCTTGAAATCCGGCACACATGCAAACACTAAGCATTATATTTGGCCTAGATGCACATAAGTACAATAAAGAACCAATCATGGAGCGGTATACCTTTTGATTGAAGTCAATACCATTTTCATTAGTGCATAGATGGCCATTTGTGGGCATAGGAATTTTGACGCCTTTGCAATCTTGCATGCCGAATTTCCTCAGTACATCCTTGAGGTATTTCTCCTGAGATATGAATATGCCATTGCGTTGCTGACGAATTTGAAGACCTAAGAAGAATTTCAATTCTCCCATCATAGACATTTGATATTCTTCACTCATCATATAAGCAAATTCATCACTATAATGTTGGTCAGTACATCCAAAGATAATATCATCAACATATATTTGGCACACAAATAGTTCACCATCATAAGATTTAGTGAAAAGAGTAGGGTCGAGTGAACCGGGTTTGAAGCCTTTCTTCACGAGGAATTCCTTCAAAGTATCATACCACGCCCGTGAGGCCTGCTTGAGGCCATAGAGGGCCTTATTGAGTCTGAAGACTTTGTCAGGATGCTTTGGATCTTCAAAACCTGGGGGTTGAGCAACATATACTTCTTCCTCAAGCTTACCATTGAGGAATGCACTTTTCACATTCATTTGATATAAAGTGATATCATGATGGTTAGCATAAGCAAGTAATATGCGAATAGCCTCAAGTCTAGCAACAGGTGCAAAAGTTTCATCGAAGTCAATTCCTCAACCTATGTGTAGCCTTGAGCTACAAGCCGTGCTTTATTCCTCACCACTAGGCCATTTTCATATTGCTTGTTGCAGTAGATCCACTTTTTGCCGATGATATTGTGCTTGCAGGGATCTGGATGTTTGACCTGTTCCCAGATGTTGTTGAGCTCGAACTGATGTAATTCTTCTTGCATGGCCTGAGTCAACTCAGGCTCCAGAAATGCTTCATCTACCTTAGTGGGCTCTGTGATAGAGACGAAAGCAAAGTGCCCACAAAAGCTAGATAAATGTGAAGCTCTTGAGCGTGTGAGAGGACCTGGAATGTTGATGTCGCTGATGATTTTCTCAATTTGCACTTCATTTGCGATGCGAGGATGAGCGGGTTGATGTTGAGGAATTTGATCAGCATATTCTTCAGCACCATTTTCCTCAGGTGCCCCAGCATGACGTTCTTCATGCTCTGGAATAACTTCTTCAGTAGATTCTTCAGTAGGAATGACATCCTATGTAGCCTTGAGCTTAATAGATTCCTCAAGAGGTATTTCATCTGTCATAGGAGGTAGGTGCTCTCTTTGCGAGCCATTAGTCTCATCGAACCGCACATCTACAGTTTCAACAACCTTGTGATGACAGGTGTTGAAGACTCTGTAGGTGTGCGAGTCCATACCATAACCAGGCATAAAACCTTCATGTGCTTTCGGTGCAAATTTAGAACTGTGATGAGGATCTCTAATACAACATTTAGCACCGAAGACTTTGAAATAACTCACATTGGGTTTCTTGTTAGTGAGGAGTTCATAGGCAGTCTTCTTGAAGAATTTGTGAAGATATACTCTGTTGATGATGTGGCATGCAGTATCAATTTCCTCAGGCCAGAAGCGAGGGGACGTCTTGTACTCATCAAGCATAGTGCAGGCCATCTCAACAAGAGTCCTGTTCTTGCGCTCCACGACGCCATTTTGCTGAGGAGTATAGGGAGCAGATAGCTCATGAGTAATACCAAGTTCATCAATATAGTCATCAAGGCCAGTGTTCTTGAACTCAGTTCCATTATCACTCCTGATGTGCTTGATCTTCACACCAAAGTTGGTTGAAGCCCTCGGGGAAAACCGTTTGAAGATTTCCTGCAGTTCAGTTTTGTAAGTGATAATATGGAACCATGTATATCGAGAGTAATCATCAACAATGACAAAGCCATATAAGGATGCAGCATTGGTAAATGTGGCATAGTGGGTAGGGCCAAAGAGATCCATGTGAAGTAATTCAAATGGTCGAGTAGTAGTCATGATAGTCTTCGCTGGATGCTTGGCCTTGGTCATTTTTCCAGCTTCACAGGCTCCGCATAAGTGATCCTTGAGGAATTTTACATTTTCAATGCCAATGACATGCTTCTTCTTCGCGAGCGTGTACAGATTCCTCATGCCAGCATGACCAAGTCGTCGATGCCATAGCCAGCCTTCTGAAGCTTTTGCAAGTAGACATGTAGCAGGTTGTGGTCGTGTAGAGAAATCAATAATATACAAATCTCCTCTCCTAAAGCCTTCGAAGACTTTGGAATTGTCAGCTTCCATGATCACAACACAACGATACTTGCCAAAGACAACCACCATATCAAGCTCACAAAGCATTGAGACAGACATGAGGTTGAACCCTAAGGACTCAACAAGCATGACTTTGTGCATGTGTCGATCCTTTGAGATTGCAACCTTACGTAGACCCAATACCTTGCTTTTGCCTTTGTCAGCGTAGATGATGTGCTTTAGATGTGATGGAGATAAAGCAGTGTCCATCAATAAGCTCCTGTCACCAGTCATGTGATTTGTACATCCACTATCGAGGACCCACTCAGTGGCTTTGGGTTGATCATCCTGCTTTGGGTCCGATCACATTCACTTAGTAGAACAAGCAAATTGAAGAAATAGAAATAAGTGAATGCTTATATATATATATATATATATAGCCAAAGAAGAAAAACGACAGAAAAGGTGAAGACAATGCAAGTTGAAAACCAACTGAGGAATTTCAAAGAACTGAGGAAAAACTCAATTGAATATTTTCAACATTTGGTGGTGGCGTGACCCACCATATAAGAATGATGATTTGAGACACCGCATACAATTGTTGTAGGGTTGTGAGAATCAAATTCTTCGTTAATTTCTTCACACTTAGAGTGTTATTCTTCATTGATTTGAAGAAAAACCTTTCTTCATGTGTTGCACATCTAAGTCATCAATTTTGCATAAGTGTTAGGATGAGTGTCCTTTTCAAAGAACATTCGAAGATTCTAGGATATTGAGCTCACACCGCAACTTGCTAAATCTCTTTTCATCCAAGGGCTTAGTGAAGATATTTGCTAGCTATTCCTCAGTCTTCACATGCTCAATAGAGATGTCGCCCTTCAACACATGATCACGAAGAAAATGATGATGAATCTGAATGTGCTTTGTCTTTGAGTGATGAACTGGGTTATGAGCAATCTTGATAGCACTCTCATTGTCACAGTAGAGTGGCACATTCTTCACATTGACGCCGTAGTCCTTGAGTGTTTGCTTCATCCATAGTAGTTCAGCACAGCAAGAACCAGCAGGAATGTACTCAGCTTCAGCAGTAGACAGTGATACACAGTTCTGTTTCTTCGAGGACCAACAGACCAAATATCATCCGAGGAAATGGCATGTGCCACATGTTGACTTGCGGTCCACACGATCACCAGCATAGTCAGAGTCTGAAAATCCAATGAGATGAAAAGCTGAGCCCTTGGGGTACCACAATCCAAGTATTGGTGTGTGAGCTAGATATCGAAGAATATGCTTCATAGCCTTATGGTGTGATTCCTTCGGTGTAGCTTGAAATCGGGCACATATGCAAACACTAAGCATAATATCTGGCCTAGATGCTCATAAGTACAATAAAGAACCAATCATGGAGCGGTATACCTTTTGATCAAAGTCAATACCATTTTCATCAATGCATAGATGACCATTTGTGGGCATAGGGATTTTGACTCCTTTGTAATCTTGCATGCCGAATTTCCTCAGTACATCCTTGAGGTATTTCTCCTGAGATATGCATATGCCATTGCACTATTGATGAATTTGAAGACCTAAGAAGAATTTCAATTCTCCCATCATAGATATTTCATATTCCTCCCTCATCATATAACCAAATTCATCAGTATAACATTGGTTAGTACAGCCAAAGATAATATCATCAACATATATTTGGCACACAAACAATTCACCATCATAAGATTTAGTGAAAAGAGATGGGTCAAGTGAACCGGGTTTGAAGCCTTTCTTCATGAGGAATTCCTTCAAGGTATCATACCAAGCACGTGGGGCCTGCTTGAGGCCATAGAGGGCCTTATTCAGTCTGAAGACTTTGTCAGGATGCTTTGGATCTTCAAAACTTGGGGGTTGAGCAACATATACTTCTTCCTCAAGCTTACCATTGAGGAATGCACTTTTCACATCCATTTGATACAAAGTGATATCATGATGGTTAGCATAAGCAAGTAATATGCGAATAGCTTCAAGTCTAGCAACATGTGCAAAAGTTTCATCGAAATCAATTCCTTCAACCTGTGTGTAGCCTTGAGCTACAAGCCGTGCCTTATTCCTCACCACAAGGCCATTTTCATCTTGCTTGTTGCGGTAGATCCACTTTGTGCTGATGATATTGTGCTTTCGAGGATCTGGACGTTCGACTAGTTACCTGACATTGTTGAGCTTGAATTGATGTAATTCCTCTTGCATAGCTTGAATCCACTCAGGCTCCAGAAATGCTTCGTCTACCTTAGTGGGCTCTGTGATAGAGATGAAAGCAAAGTGCCCACAAAAGTTAGATAAATGTGAAGCTCTTGAGCGTGTGAGAGGACCTGGAATGTTGATGTCGCTGATGATTTTCTCAATTTGCACTTCATTTGCGATGCGAGGATGAGCGGGTTGTCATTGAGGAATTTGATCAGCATTTTCTTCAGCATCATTTTCCTCAGGTGCATCAACATGACGTTCTTCATGTTATGCAATAACTTCTTCATCAGATTCTTCAGTAGGAATGACATACTCTGTAGCCTTGAACTTAATAGATTCCTCAGGAGGTATTTCATCTGTCACACGAGGTAGGTGCTCTCTTTGCGAGCCATTAGTTTGATCGAACCACACATCTACAGTTTCAACAACCTTGTGATGATAGGTGTTGAAGACTCTGTAGGTGTGCGAGTCCTTACCATAACTGAGCATAAAACCTTCATCTGCTTTCGGTGCAAATTTAGAATTGTGTTGAGGATCTCTAATCCAACATTTAGCACCGAAGACTTTGAAATAACTCACATTGGTTTTCTTGCCAGTGAGGAGTTCATATGCGGTCTTGTTGAAGAATTTATGAAGATATACCATGTTGATGATGTGGCACGCATTATTGATTGCCTCAGGCCAAAAGCAAGGAGGCGTCTTGAACTCATCAAGCATAGTGCGGGCCATCTCAACAAGAGTCCTGTTCTTGCGCTCCATGATGCCATTTTGCTGAGGAGTATAAGGAGCAGATAACTCATGAGTAATACCAAGTTCATCAAGATAGTCATCCAGACCAGTGTTCTTGAACTCAGTTCCATTATCACTTCTGATGTGCTTGATCTTCACACCAAAGTTGGTTGAAGCCCTCGATGAAAATCGTTTGA
The DNA here is from genome assembly GCA_034509565.1 of Triticum monococcum. NCBI lineage: Eukaryota > Viridiplantae > Streptophyta > Magnoliopsida > Poales > Poaceae > Triticum > Triticum monococcum. The sequence continues at coordinate 194,570,572 of CM067842.1, read as the reverse complement.
AGACTTCCTGCACTTCAGTTTCTTAAGTGATGATATGGACCCATGTATATCGAGAGTAATCATCAACAATGACAAAGCCATATAAAGATGCAGCATTAGTAAATGTGGCATAGTGAGTAGGGCCAAAGATATCCATGTGAAGTAATTCCAATGGTCGAGAAGTAGTCATGATAGTCTTCGGTGGATGCTTGGCCTTGGTCATCTTTCCACCTTCACAGGCTCCGCACAAGTGATCCTTGAGGAATTTGACATTTTCAATGCCAATGACATGCTTCTTCTTCGCGAGCGTGCGCAAATTCCTCATGCCAGCATGACCAAGTCGATGATGCCATAGCCAGCCTTCTAAAGCTTTTGCAAGTAGACATGTAGCAGGTTGTGGTCGTGTAGAGAAATCAACAATATACAAATCTCCTCTCCTAAAGCCTTCGAAGACTTTGGAATTGTCAGCTTCCATGATCACAACACAACGATACTTCCCAAAGACAACAACCATATCAAGATCACAAAACATTGAGACAGACATGAGGTTGAACCCTAAGGACTCGACAAGCATGACTTTGTCCATGTGTCGATCCTTTGAGATTGCAACCTTACCTAGACCCAATAACTTGCTTTTGCCTTTGTCGGCGTAGGTGATATGCTTCAGATGTGATGGAGATAAAGCAGTGTCCATCAATAAGCTCCTGTCACCAGTCATGTGATTTGTACATCCACTATCGAGGACCCACTCAGTGGCTTTGGGTTGATCATCCTGCAGATGAATTAGTGCAGCTTACGAACTCATATACTCCATCAGTGAAGAATATGGTATGAATTTCATCACATCAAGTTCATCAAGCAATAAAACCGGTAAAGCAGTATGAGGACATGAGAAATGAAAATTCATTTCTTCATGATTACCTTGCGTCCTTTCAAGCATATTCAGGTCTCTAGCAAATTCTTCAGACGATTAAGTTCGTCTGGAGACCTGACCCTGCATAAGAGGTTAGTTCTTTTTCTTCACCACCCACATCTGAAGGGGTGGCAAAGAGTTCATCATTCTGCGAGCTCCATAAGAGAAAGATGGCATAGATGCCAATCCACTTTGTTTCACATAAGAGGGGTTAGGGTAAGTATAAGAGTAAGTAGAGAAATTCTTCGAGGACTTATGAACATAATGATTTGAAGAATAATGCACATATCCATAATCCTTAGTTCTTCCCTGCGAAACAGACGGGTTAGCATTATGATGCTCATATGAGGACTTTGATCCTTTTGAGGAATTTGATCGATGTGAGAAGTTTGGTCCGTATGAGGACTTGGATCCATATGAGGAATTTGGTCCATATGAAGAATTTGATCCGGGGTTCCTGTTCTTCACAGGTGGTGTCATGATGACATTCACCTGAAGATTTTCAAGGCACCTTTTGGGAACCCAGATTTTCTTCATAGGAGGAACCGTTCCTGTAGTTAGTGCCAACATGTCTAGCAAATACTTCACCATTCTGTGTTTTGAACAGTTTATAATTGGAGTCAAATGACTCATCAGAAGAATATGAAGATTCACATGTAAAGCCAGATAAAGTAGATGGATCCACTGAAGGTCCCTTTGCAGCAACCCATGAGGTTTTGGGATACTGCTCAGGTTTCTAGTAGGTCCCATCAGCATTGAGTTTCCTCTCAAAGGCAATACCCTCTTTCCTAGGGTTCCTATTGAGGATCTGCCTTTTAAGCACGTCACAAAGAGCCTGGTGCCCTTTGAGGCTTTTGTACATGTGTGTCATATACAATTCCTTCAGCCATGCATTATCAGTGATACTAGCAATGTCCTCAAATGAGGAATTAGTGATAGCAGAGACAGTTGAAGACTTTGCAGCAATGGAAGTATTTGAGCATTCAGGTGAAGAATTAGCAGCTTCATATTCAATGCACTTCAAACATGGAGGAACAAATTCATCCTGAGTAGCGCTGATCTGTTGAGCAAGTAATGAATCACACTCCTTCTGAAGATCTTCATAACTCACTCTTAACTGCTCAAGATCTTGCTTTCTTTGAAGAAATTCATAAGAAAGCTTCTCATGATCAGATAGGAGAGTGTTATGATGACCTTGTAGATTGTCAAACTTGGACTGAAGTCTCTGAAGATTTTCAGTCAAAATTTTAGTGCGATCCATTTCCTCGCCCAACATATCATCGCTTTTATCTAGCATGTTTTGAACCTTTTCAAGAACTTTTGTAGTTTCAAAGCAATCTTAGCAAGTTTAGAATAGCTGGGTTTGAGGTTTTCATCAGATTCATCCTCACTAGATTCAGAGGAGGGATATTTGAGTACCTTTGAGCCTTTTGCCATGAAGCAATAGGTGGGAGCGTAGTCCTCATCGCCGTCATCAGTAGTGTTGGGGAGGTCCTTTTCTTCAGAGTTGAAGATGGACTTGCTGACGAATGTGGTAGCGAGGGCTAGGCTAGCCACACCAGAGTCTGACTCCTCCGATTCCTCCTCTTCCTCATTTTCCTCAGATTTAGTCTCAGAGTCAATTTCTTTGCCAATGAACACACGAGCCTTCTTGGAGCTACTCTTCTTGTGAGATGAGGACCTTGAAGGTTTTGATGACAAGGACTTTGAAGATTTATTCTTCTTCTTTGAATCATCAGAACTGTAATCCTTGTACTTCTTCTTCTTTGATCCCTTTTCCCACTGAGGACAATCTTGAATGTAGTGTCAAGGCTTCTTGCATTTGTGGCAGAGTCTCTTCTTGTAATCATGGGATGAGGAATCTGTTCTCAAGTCACCACCTCTTGAGGATTTACCAAAGCAACCACGTCTTGAGAACTTTTGGAACTTCCTCACAAGCATAGCTAGCTCCTGGCTCAGTTCTTCAGGGTCACCAAGGTTGCTGTCAGAATCTTCACCTTCAGATTCAGACACTGCCTTGGCCTTCAGAGCTCGTGATCTACCATAGCTTGGTCCATAGAGATCTCTCTTCTCAGCAAGCTGGAACTCATGAGTGTTTACTCTCTCGAGGATACTGGCAGGATCAAGTGACTTATAGTCTCCACGTTCTTGTATCATCAATGCCAAGGTATCAAATGAGGAATCAAGTGATCTCAGCAATTTCTTCACCACCTCATGGTCGGTGATATCAGTGGCACCAGGTGCTTGAAGCTCATTTGAGATGTTAGTGAGGCGATCGAAGGTTTGTTGAACATTTTCATTGTCGAGTCTTTTGAAGCGGTTGAAGAGATTTCGAAGAACGCCAACTCGAGAGTCATGATGTGTTGAGACTCCCTCATTAACCTTGGACAACCTGTCCCAGATAAGCTTAGCTATCTCCAAAGCACTCACTCTGCCATACTACCCTTTCCTCAGATGGCCACATATGATATTCTTCGCTTGAGAGTCGAGTTGCTTGAATCTCTTCACATCAACAACGTTGATGGTGGGAGTGACAGAGGGAACACCATTCTCCACAACGTACCAGAGATCGTTATCAATTGCCTCGAGATCCATGCGCATCTTATTCTTCCAGTAGGGGTAGTCCGTCCCATCGAAGGTAGGACACCTAGCAGAAACCTTGATCATACATGCGGTCAACATAACTAAAACTCCAGGTGGTTAAACCAAAATCACACAGAACAAGGGAGTACCTTGCTCTGATACCAATTGAAAGTGCGTTATATTGACTAGAGGGGGGTGAATAGGCAATTTTTATGAATTCTTCACTGAGGAATTTCAGGGTGAGGAAATTCCTGAGTGAAGAACTACTTGCAGCGGAATAAGTACTCAGAAGTAAACATAATAGAACATGAGCATGGTCTTCATGATGAAATGAAAACAAGCACAGAGTATAGAAAGCGTAAACACAGGAAACATCATAAACAGGAAGATGACAAACAGACTGAACAAATTGAGCTGAGGAAATAGAGAAAGTCTTCAGTCAAAGTCTTCAAATAGATATGAACAAGCACACAAAATAGAAATGAGGAAATGGAAGGGTTGAGGAAATGGAACCAGTTAGCTCGGTGAAGACAATGATTTGGTAGACCAGTTCCAACTGCTGTGACAGTTGTACGTCTGGTTAGGGCGGCTAGGTATTTAAACCTAAGGACACACAGTCCAGGACATCCAGTCCTGAACACGCAGCTCAAGACACTCAGTCCTCACCGTATTTCCCTTGAGCTAAGATCACACAGACCTCGCCCAATTACTCGTGGTAAGTCTTCAGGTGACTTCCAAACCTTCACAGACTTGGTCACTCGGCGATCCACAATTTCCTCTTGGATTCTCTAGACCATGACGCCTAATCGTCTTGAAAATGCATAGTCTTCAAAGGTAACAAGCGTCGGATCCACGCAGGATCAATTTCTTCAGTGATGCTCAATCACTTTGGGTTTGTAGGTGTTTGGGTTTGGGTTTTCCTCACTTGATGATTTTCACTCAAAGTCCTCGGAGGATGGGATGCTCTCAAATGACAAGTTTCAGTTTCTCTCAGAGCATCCAACCGGCTAGTGGTAGTAGGGTGCGGCTGTTTATAGCCTAGGGAGCAGCCCGACATGATAAGACATGAATGCCCTTCAATGATATGACTGTTAGGTGGGTAGATATTTTCGGACAACTGACGCATAGCACATCAATAGTTCTATGATTTTTCTACTTAAATATGAGTTCTTATATGCATTTAAAAATTTGTTAAATAAATATGGTTGCTTGCTAGTTACTTTGTCATGCTTGAAATGTTTGTTTAAGTTACTGGTTGAATGCATGGACTAGTTTGGTCTAGTAGAATAAATTTTGGCCTTAGTTATATTGCTATGATAAATATTGATAGTTCTTTTTGTTAAGTGATATTTTCTTATAAATTATGAGTTAGAACCAGTAAATTTTAATCAAGAGTAGTGCAAGAAAGTTATGTTGATAAGTTTGATCCATACATGGGAGTTGCATGCTTTGCATGTTGATTAGTTGCATGATCATGGCATCGTATGACTTGGTAGATCAATTTTTATTTTCAAGTTAAACCTGTTAATAGTCCAACTTGAATATAATGTTGATCAAGTCGTGGTGCCACTGAATTGGGTTTTTCTTAGTGCAACCACATTTACCTTGTGGGGGGTCTTGATTAGGTCCTTTGTTGTGCCTCTCACCGGTGCCTCCAACGAGGGAAGGTTATGGGCGTGCGGTACCCTGGCCCGGTAAGCAGACATAACCTTGTGTTCTCGTTTGTGTTTATGGTACCTTGTTCCCGTATGGGACCGTTTTGCCACGACGATGGCCGTTGGTGCCTTTGGTAGGCACGGGGCCACCCATGACTTAGCCCTGGGAGGGAGTTGGTCGGAGTGGTCATGAGAGTGTCATGGCAAAGGGAGGGTTTGGTCAGAACGCCTTTGGTCCACCCGAATGGGAATGCGAGGCCATGGGTTCCGTGGTGTGGGTAAAGTGTGCTACCTCTGCAGAGTGTATTCAACCTATCGATAGCCATGTCAACTTAGGAGTAAGTCACACCATGGATCAACTTTCATAATTAATCTTGCACACTAAATAACTATTATTGGCACTTACTTCGTGAAGATTCTGGAGATCATGAGTGATTAGCTTCAGTTGTGATCCGGGTACGATCACCATTTGGTTACGAGGTAACCCGTCTGGTAAGCGAGTCTGTGGGACTCGGTGCACATGTTGGTTTCACCGCATTAGTAGCATTACTTGCATTGCATTAACCTGACTAATTGTCATGATATTGTTTGTCATTGTGCTTATGTTTGTTGTGAGCTTGCAAGTACATTCAATGTACTGATGTGGCATGTCATGCCAACTTTCAGGCAAGTCGTTCCGCATCAGAGAGCTTCCCGCGTCTAGGCCGTGTCCACGTCGGTGTCCCTGTGCTATGGAGTTCCACTTCATCGTTCTTCCGTTGCCGCGTAGTTCGTGTGATCGAGGCCCCTTCATGTTCATTAAATAATGTACATACTGTTCAGCCGCATCATGTGTGCCGCTTAGCCTCTTATCTCGATGTAATATCAGACCTATGTAATCCGCTAGCATCAATAAAGCGGTTGTTTCTGCACCATGTTGTTGTGTGTTACCAGAAGACTTGATCTTTGAGCTGGCAATGCAAGGTAAACCGGTTGCTCTGAGCCGGGGTGCCACAATGCTTGGTATCAGAGCCGCGTTGATTGTAGGACACGCTAGAATGTTAGTGCGTTAGTGGAACGGTAGATAGTTTCATCTAAGTGCGGGTAGTCATAGAAATTGGTTGCTGCATTGCATGCATGTTTATGTGTTGTTATTACTAACTGTATGATGGTTGTGAGTGTAGATGGATCCATTTCCGATCTTGTACCATTCGGAGCCAGCTCCGTACACATCGCTGCACCTGCTTCAGAACGTGTGGCGACGACTCTACCCAGAGGGTGCTGATCCAGTGTATCAAGTGTACCGGGAGCATCTGGCCAGTTCATTGTATGAGTATTATGCTGAGGTCACTCTACACCACAGTTCCCCTTCCGGTGCTTACACTCGTTCTTCTAACGGTGGTCTCTCTTCTACGCCATCTCAGGCGGTCCAGTTTGCTACAATCGAAGCTCTTGTAGACTTGCACTACAACGAGGTTCGCATGCATGCACACCCACCCAGGTTTCTTTTACTACCCATCTCTGCACGAGAATGGGCATATCCACTTCCCTTTGATTAATCCGGCGTGCGATCGTCCTACTAGCCACCTTTCCTGTTATATCACTGTCAGTTATCTCTTGATCTACGAGTTAGCTCGGGAGCTAACCCGCGCCCAGATAGTTCTCGCTGCTGCTCGTAATAGGAACCCTCTCCCTACTATCAGTTCACTCCCTGAGTTTCTCCAGCCTCTGTTACCCCGGTGACTTCTCAGGGTACCGTTAACCCTCTGGTAGTGACCCCTCGCAGTGCTCCTGCTGCGTGGGCTTCCCTTGTCACTACTCCTGCAGCTCCTATGCTTAGATCCCATCCTGCATCTTCCCCTGAGGGAGAGTCCTCGATGCAGTGCCGTCACGTCTCTCTTAACCCGGAGGTCACTACTATCAGATCAGGATCTGGGTCCGCTCAGGAGAGGAGCCCACATCAGCGCCATCCGAGCAGTAGATCGCTAGAGTATCACCATCGTCATGGGTATGATGTATGGATGTAGTCGCACGTGTTATGATGCTTAGTTTCATGTATGAGGGTAGTGACCCTGTCATGATGTTAATTTTCATGTTGAGTATATGTTAAAGTATGTTGGAACTCTCTTTTATTCGCCTTGGTTTCTTTCGTTGTTTTCTTCTGGATTTGTCACTGGCTTTCCTCCCATTTTCGGGTATTTCTCATCGCAGTTGCTTTGCATTGGGAAAATAAATAATAGGATGATGCGGAAAGGCAGCAGCAGCCAAGCTTGTGAGGATGTCCCTGTTCATCACTCCGCAAGGCAGGCACGACATTCCCCCGAGCCGTACCAGCCACCTCCGCCTCCACCGTCACATCCGCCTTCGACTAAGCAAATCATGCGAATGTTTCAAGAAAGAAGGAACAACAATCTGATGGAACTACTGAAAAGTGTGCAAGTTATGGTTGGGCAGAATGGACATCAGAATGGTCATTACTCAATGCTGTCAGATTTTCAGCGAACCAAGCCTGCCAGTTTTAGTCAAGTTATTGATCCATTGGACGCTGATGATTGGTTAAGGACTATTGAGAAGAAACTGGAAATCGCTCGCACTAAAGAAGGAGACAAGGTTCCTTTTGCAACACATTATCTTGAAGGAGCTGCCGCGATATGGTGGGATAATGTTAAGGCCATGTGGCCCGCGGACGAGGAAATTACTTGGACTAAATTCAAGGATCATTTCCACAAGTATCATATTCCCTCCGGAATTATGAAAATCAATCAGCGTGAATTCCTCGCCCTCACTCAAGGAAGCATGTCACTCAGCGAGTACCTGAATAAATTCAATCACTTGGACCGCTATTCTCTCTATGATGTGGCCACAGAAGAATGGAAGATCGACAGATTTCTTGGGGGACTGAATTAACATCTCAGGTGCACTCTCAGTATGTTTGATTTTCCGGACTTCCAAACTCTGGTGAACAAGGCCCTCATCGCAGAAAGGGAACACAAGCTCATGCACGACAACAGGCCAGCTAATAATGACCACAAGCGCAAATTCGAGCGTAAGAAGGATACACAACACATGCAAAAGGCTCGTACTTGGCAATAGACTCAGATTGAGCACAACCCCAACTGGCAGCAAAATGTCAACAAGACCACCACTCAAGTCAAGAATGTCTTTACCAGTCCGGTACGTGAAGAATATCAGCGCAACAATTCCTGCTTCAATTGTGGGAAAACCAGATATTACGCCAGACAGCGCCCCAAGAATGGCAAGCCAACAGCTCCATTCCATCCGCAAGTCAACTACATGGAGCCGTATTCCGTCCCGAGTGCCATCCAAAGGAAAATCCATCATATCTCCACCGATGAAGCCCAAGAGGACCTGGAAGTCGTCATTGGTATGTATCTTGTTAATAACATACCTGCCATAATTTTATTTGACTATGGGTGAGGGAGTCCTGGATTAGGGGGGGTTCGGATAGCCGGACTATACCTTCAGCCGGACTCCTGGACTATGAAGATACAAGATTGAAGACTTCGTCCCGTGTCCTGAAGGGACTTTCCTTGGCGTGGAAGGCAAGCTTGGCGATACGAATATGTAGATCTCCTACCATTGTAACCGACTTTGTGTAACCCTAACCCTCTCCGGTGTCTATATAAACCGGAGGGTTTTAGTCCGTAGGACAACATACAGAACAACAATCATACCATAGGCTAGCTTCTAGGGTTTAGCCTCTCCGATCTCGTGGTAGATCTACTCTTGTACTACCCATATCGTCAATATTAATCAAGAAGGACGTAGGGTTTTACCTCCATCAAGAGGGCCCGAACCTGGGTAAAACTTCGTGTTCCTTGCCTCCTGTTACCATCCGGCCTAGACGCACAGTTCGGGACCCCTACCCGAGATCCGCCGGTTTTGACACCGACATTGGTGCTTTCATTAAGAGTTCCTCTGTGTCGTCGCCATCAGGAAGGATGCCTCGCCCCGTCTTTAAAGACGGCACCATTGCTAAGGGAGCTTTGGCTGTCGGCCAAACCCTCCGGCTAGGCGGTTTTCTTATGACCGCCCGTTCGGCTTCTGCGCCGACGATGACCTCTCGAGCCATCGAAAACAATCTTCATGTCACCTCGGAATTCGCCGAGCAATTAGTCCAATGGAGCTCTCCTCCATAAACGAGCTCCTGGATCGCATCGCCGCCCTGGGAGTTGCTACGGATTATGACCAGATTGGGCCTAAACCCGATCTGAGAGAGATTAACTCTCCCCAAGTCACCCATCACGTTGCCGTGGTAGAGGGACAGTGCGGCGACCCTTCATCTATCTTAAGGACTAGCTACGTCCGGATTCCTGATCCCTCCAAGCCGGATACCCGCGGAGGGGAGGATATCACTCAAGACCTGAACTTAGAGTCAGGCGACGGGCTGGATTCATTGGACAACATCCAGGAATCCAAATTTTCGAGTTCGGAAATTCCTCGGCCTCTGAGCCTCAGGTGGGGTGAGGCTTCGGATTTACTTCCACCCACCCACCCGAACATAAGCGATCTATCCCACATGAAACAGTACATCATTACTGGGCCAGATTCCTCCTGGTTAGGAACAGGATAAGGGACTGCCGCGAGGAAGACGCAATCTCAATCTTCTGCAATAATTGCACGGACAAGGGAATCCTCAACGCCATAAGTCGCCGTGATATTACATGCTTCACTGACTTAGCGTCCATTATATGAAATTACAGTGTGATGGAAAGCGCCTGGAAAACCGAAATAAAATTTTGGGACGATCCGGCCCTGAATACAAACCCAGTCCGAAATAAAAGGGTGCATCATCCCCAGACACCCGGGTCAAACACCAAAAAGCAAAAACCCTCTACAGGGCATGGAACCGTACTGGAAGGATGGCTTAATGGACCCTGTAAAATTCACAGTGCAAAGGACGCCACACCAACTCACAGCCTTAGAGCATGTTGGATACTCCGGCAAGTGGCCAAAATTGGCGAAGATCTCCTAATTCGGGAGGCCACAGAAAGCCACCCCAGAGACACCAATATGGTACTAACAGTCTTCAAGACTTTCGCATCAAATAATATGCGAAAAAGGACACTCCGCAGCCTTGCCGAAGTCTACCAAGTAGCAACAATAAACCCATGGAGTGACACGGCTATTACCTTTAAGGCCAGTGATGAACCTAAATTCCGAACAGCCCGAGCACCAGCCGCATTGGTCCTCAGTCCAATAGTGGACGGCTTTCGTCTTACCAAGGTACTCATGGACGGCGGCAGCGGACTGAACCTCATTTATGAGGAAACCCTTCAAAAAATGGAAATAGACTGGAACCGCATTGAGCGAAGTAGCACAACCTTTAGAGGAATAATCCCCAGTCGGGAAGCGCGCTGTACAGGAAAAATCACACTAGATGTGGTGTTCGGCACGACGGATAATTATAGGTCCGAAGAGGTCACGTTCCATGTGGCTCCGTTCAGCAGCGGTTATCACACTCTGCTAGGGTGGGAAGTGTTTATAATATTCCAAGCAATACCCCATTACGGGTACATGAAGCTCAAGATGCCCGGGCCTAATAGGATCATCACTCTCGCTAGTGATCCGGACATAGCACTCCGCACCAAAAACAACACAGCCGCATTGGCCCTCGAGGCACTATCCGAAGCCCTAGCAGCTGAGGAACTGACTGCGCTGCGCTCCATAGTGAATAGGGACGATGTGGTACTCGACAAAAGATCCAAGTCCACCTCCTTTAAACCGGCGGACGAAATAGTCAAATTCCAGGTCCATCCAACGGACCCCAATAAAACAGCTTCTATCGGGGCACAGTTAAACCCTGATGTAGATGCCGCACTGCAAGAGTTCCTATGAGAGAACTGGGACATTTTCGCCTGGCACCCTTCAGATATGCCAGGAATCCCACGCAGGCTGGCCGAGCACAGCTTAAATATCCTAAAAGGATTCAAACTGTCAAACAAGCTCTTCGGCGTTTTTCCGAACCTAAGAGACAGGCCATGGGAGAGGAGCTAGCAAAGCTATTGGAGGCTGGATTCATCAGAGCTATAAAACATCCGGACTGGCTAGCAAACCTGGTGATGGTACCAAAGAAGGACAAATCCTGGCGCCTGTGCGTTGATTTTAAAGACCTTAACAAGGCTTGCCCAAAGGATCCCTTCCCCCTCCCCCGCATCGATCAAATTATCGACGCTACCACAGGACACGATTCGTTGTGTTTCCTCGACGCATATTCCGGCTACCATCAAATCAAGATGGCAGAATCAGACCAAGCCGCAACGACATTTATCACACCATACGGCCCATTCTGCTTCAACACAATGCCCTTCGGGCTCAAAAATGCCGGCGCAACATGTCAGCGCATGGTTCAGACATGTTTGGCAAACCAGATCGGCAAAACAGTGGAGGCATATGTAGATGATGTCGTCGTCAAAACAAGACATGTCAAATCTCTATTAGATGACTTGAGGCTCACATTTGATAACCTCCGAACATACGACATCAAGCTCAACCCGGAAAAATGCGTTTTCGGCGTCCTAGCCGGAAAGCTCTTGGGCTTCATTGTATCCGGTAGAGGAATTGAAGCAAATCCAGCCAAGATCCGAGCTCTGCCACAATTGGATATCCCAAAGAACCTCAAACAAATACAAAAGTTAACTGGATGCGTGGCGGCTCTAAGCCGCTTTATCTCCCGCTTGGGAGAAAAGGCCCTACCCCTCTACCGCCTCCTTCGGTGTACCGAACACTTCAAATGGACGGATGCAGCCATGGCCGGACTCGACGAAATAAAAGCCATATTGGCAACAAACCCAGTCCTGGCCACGCCAAACATTGGCGAACCAATGCTATTGTACATTGCAGCAACACATCAGGTTGTAAGCGCAGTGCTCGTCGTCGAACGAGAAACGGACGGACACAAATTCCCCCTTCAAAAGCCGGTCTATTATGTGTCCATTGTCCTCACTCCGTGCAAATCACGGTACCCGCATTATCAAAAGATTGCTTACGCAGTATTCATGGCATCCCGGAAGATACGACACTACTTTCAAGAGTGTTCAATAACAGTAGCCTCAGAAGTACCACTTAACGATATTATAAACAACCGTGACGCAACGGGCCGGATTGCAAAATGGGCTATTGAGCTCCTCCCATTCGACATAACTTATAAGCCACGGCAAGCCATCAAGTCGCAAGTTTTAGCCGACTTCATCGCAGAATGGACGGAGGCCGAACTCCCTAAAGAGTACGGCACATATTCAAATTGGATCATGCATTTCGACGGCTCCAAGATGTTGGCCGGACTAGGGGCTGGCGTCGTTTTGACATCCCCCACAGGAGACACAGTTCAATACGTACTCCAGATTATGTACACAAACTCCAACAATGTAGCCGAATATGAGGCCCTTTTACATGGTCTCCGGATGGCACTATCCATGGGCATTCAACGCCTAGAGGTGCGCGGGGACTCGAACCTCGCGATATCCCAAATAAATGGAGACTTTGATGCCAAGGATCCAAAAATGGCAGCTTACCGCAACATCGTCCTAAAAATGTCAGCTCGATTTGAAGGGCTTGAATTTCACCATATAGCCCGGGAAAATAATCAGGCGGCAGATGTCCTGGCACGCATCGGCACAAAATGTGATGTAGTCGCCCCCAACATCTTCTTGGAAAGGCTGTTCAAGCCATCCGTAGTATAGGAAGGGGAGCCGAACAATAACAGCCTGGACCCAACCGCACTGCCCGACACCGAACATTCTGACACAATCGGAGGCTCTACCAACAAAATAACACCTTCAGCCCATGTAATAATAGCCGTCATCGCCCCGTGGACGGAACCATTCCTCGCCTACCTTACTAGGCAGGAACTCCCCGAGGACCAAAATGAGGCCCGCTGCATAGTGCGGCGATCTAAAGCCTACAAAGTCCATGAGGGAGAGCTTTATAAGAAAAGCACTACCGGAGTCCTTCAAAGGTGCAGCTCTGAAGAGGAAGGGCGGAACCTCCTAGCTAAAATTCATGCCGGACTCATCGGTCATCACACTGCAGCTCGGTCCCTTGTAAGCAAGGCCTTCCGTACAGGCTTTTATTGGCCGACGGCCTGGGCAGACGCCCAGGACTTAGTCCAACGATGCGTCGGTTGCCAGCTCTTTGCAAACCAAAGCCATATGCCACCCACCGCCCTCCAAACTATCCCCATCACTTGGCCCTTCGCGGTCTGGGGGCTTGACATGGTTGGACCCCTTAAAGGCGGAACCCACAAGCAAAAATACTTACTGGTCATGGTGGATAAGTTCACCAAATGGATAGAAGCCAAGCCTGTTAAGATGGCCGAATCCGGACCGGTGATAGACTTTATATCCGGGGTTCTACACCATTACAGCGTCCCCCAAAGCATCATCACTGATAACGGCACGAACTTTACGGCCGACGTGGTAAAACTCTGGTGCAAAAACATGGGCATCAAGCTCGATTATGCTTCCGTCTATCACCTGCAAACTAACGGCCAGGTCGAACGTGCAAATGGTCTTATCATGAGCGGCATCAAACCCAGATTAGTGCGGTCCCTCAAGGAATCTAACACGCACTAGGTAGAGGAGCTCGACTCCGTACTCTGGGGGCTGCGGACCACGCCGAATCGCACCACCGGATACACACCATTCTTTATGGTGTACGGCGCAGAGGCAGTTTTTCCTTGCGATATAATTCATGACTCACCTCGAGTGCGCATGTATGAAGAAAGAGAAGCCGAGCTCGATCGGCAAGATAGTTTGGACGCATTGGAGGAGGAGCATGATGTGGCAAAAGCCCGTTCTGCATTCTATCAACAGCAGGCTCGAAGATACCAATGCAGAGAAGTACGGGCCAAAAATTACAACGTTGGCAAATTAGTTCTACGCCTGCCAGACAAGAAAAAGGACAAACTCAAGCCCAAGTGGGAAGGTCCCTTCATAATTGACCAAGTCCTGACTGGTGGAGCGTACCTCCTGCGAGATGCATCGGATAACCGACTCGAGCCGAACCCATGGAACGCAGCCCGTCTCCGAAGATTCTATGCCTAGCACCGGACTCTGTGTTCGTCTCCTTCCTCTGTCCATTTTTTATATACTATATGTCTTACATTTCTCTCCTTCTCCCCTTCCTTTCTCTTATAGCCTTTAAAGGCTCATCAAATGACGTGCTATTCGCACTCATTAAACCTAGGGGCTTCTTTTAACAGAAGCTTATTTATACGGGCTTCATGCCCAACACATGTGTTACACTTCTGCATGTACCTTTTATTTCACCATTATATGCATCGATATGACTTAAGTTTTGGCCAAGCTGGGTTGCCTGGCTCCTGTGCTTACCCCTACGTTCCTGATTATTCGGCTAGGTGGTAAAGGGAGCACCTCTGCGATTGTTACTGTCGGATCAGCCGGATGTATACCTCAGACTGGGTGAAGCCGAAAGCTAGCGTTCTTAAGGGAATATTCGGTTGGTGACCTAAAAGATGATCTTTTCACTTATTTATTTACGCGCCCCTAGATGCTTTCTCCCACGTCTTTTTCGCAGAATGGGCATGCACTTTAGGGCATGCCTCTCAGGGAAAGGAACCCCTAACGGAACTATTCTCCCTGGAAGATGATTCTTACTAACCATGTAATATAACATAACTAGTCGGGCACTTGTCTGTTCACGCACTAATGACCCCTACGCCTGGTCTCCATGCATTCCCTGGTTCTTATATAACCTCATGGGAATTTGGACACACTCCGGACCATCAGGTCCCGAGGCTGAAGCGAAAAGGTCGGCCATGACAAACGATCTGCAATCCGGCTAGAAGGCATTATAAATGTTAATTCAATTACATAGTCATTCTGACTGCTTGTATTCCTCTTCAATACCATCTAACAGGCTGTCTAATTTACAGTCCTGTTGGGCATACATTGTGGCCAATTCTACTTGGCCATATACTAAGCTTACAGGGATCTCCTTGCCATCGGTCCCCATAGGACCGACCTCGGCCATGTGGATGCGGTCAGCCTTTGTGTACTGCGTCTTCTGAAAGAAATATGCCCTAGAGGCAATAATAAAGTTATTATTTATTACCTTATATCATGATAAATGTTTATTATTCATGCTAGAATTGTATTAACTGGAGACATAATACATGTGTGAATACATAGACCAACAGAGTATCACTAGTATGCCTCTACTTGACTAGCTCGTTAATCAAAGATGGTTATGTTTCCTAACCATGAACAAAGAGTTGTTATTTGATTAACGAGGTCACATCATTAGTTGAATGATCTGATTGACATGACCCATTGCATTAGCTTAGCACCCGATCGTTTAGTATGTTCCTATTGCTTTCTTCATGACTTATACATGTTCCTATAACTATGAGATTATGCAACTCCCGTTTACCGGAGGAACACTTTGGGTACTACCAAACATCACAACGTAACTGGGTGATTATAAAGGAGTACTACAGGTGTCTCCAATGGTAGATGTTGGGTTGGCGTATTTCGAGATTAGGGTTTGTCACTCCGATTGTCGGAGAGGTATCTCTGGGCCCTCTCGGTAATACACATCACATAAGCCTTGCAAGCATAATAACTAAGATGTTAGTTATGAGATGATGTATTACGGAACGAGTAAAGAGACTTGCCAGTAACGAGATTCAACTAGGTATTGGATACCGACGATCGAATCTCGGGCAAGTAACATACCGATGACAAAGGGAACAACGTATGTTGTTATGCGGTCTGACCGATAAAGATCTTCGTAGAATATGTAGGAGCCAATATGGGAATCCAGGTCCCGCTATTGGTTATTGATCGGAGACATGTCTCGGTCATGTCTACATTGTTCTCGAACCGTAGGGTCCGCACGCTTAATGTTACGATGACAGTTATTATGAGTTTATGCATTTTGATGTACCGAAGGTTGTTCAGAGTCCCGGATATGATCACGGACATGACGAGGAGTCTCGAAATGGTCGAGACGTAAAGATTGATATATTGGAAGCCTATGTTTGGACACCGGAAGTGTTCCAGGTGAAATCGGGATTTTACCGGAATACCGGAAGGGTTACCGGAACCCCCCGGGAGGCTAATGGGCCTATGGGGCCTTAGTGGAAAAGAGAAAAGGGGCAGCCCACAGCTGGCCGCGCCCCCCCTTCCCCAAGTCCTAGTAGGACTAGGAGAAGGGGCCGGCCCCCCTCTCTCTCCTTTCCCCCTTGAGAGTCCTAGTTGGAATAGGATTGAGGGGGGGAGTCCTACTCCCGGTAGGAGTAGGACTCCTCCCGCGCCCTCTCCCTAGCCGGCCGAACCCCCTCCCCCTGCTCCTTTATATACGGGGGCAGGGGGCACCCCATAGACACACAAGTTGATCATTGTTGATCGTTCCTTAGCCGTGTGCGGTGCCCCCTGCCACCAAATTCCACCTCGGTCATATCGTTGTAGAGCTTAGGCGAAGCCCTGCGTCGGTAGTACACCAAGATCGTCACCACGCCGTTGTGCTGACGGAAATCTTCCTCGACGCTTTGCTGGATCGGAGCCCGAGGATCGTCATTGAGCTGAACGTGTGCTAAGAACTCGGAGGTGCCGGAGTAACGGTGCTTGGATCGGTCAGATCGGGAAGAAGACGTACGACTACTTCCTCTATGTTGTGAGATCGCTTCCGCAGTCGGTCTGCGTTGGTACGTAGACAATACTGTCCCCCTCGTTGTTATGCATCACCATGATCTTGCGTGTGCGTAGGAAAATTTTCGAAATTACTACGTTCCCCAACAGTGGCATCCGAGCCTAGGTTTTATGGTTTGATGTTATTTGCACGAGTAGAACACAAGTGAGTTGTGGGCGATACAAGTCATACTGCCTACCAGCATGTCATACTTTGGTTCGGCGGTATTGTTGGACGAGACGATCCGGACCAACCTTACGCGTACTCTTACGCGAGACCGGTTCCCTCGACGTGCTATGCACACAGATGGCTTGCGGAAGACTGTCTCTCCAACTTTAGTTGAACCAAGTGTGGCTACGCCCGGTCCTTGAGAAGGTTAAAACGGAGTCTATTTGACAAACTATCGTTGTGGTTTTGATGCGTAGGTGAGATGTGTTCTTAC
Source organism: Triticum monococcum (assembly GCA_034509565.1). Taxonomy (NCBI): domain Eukaryota; kingdom Viridiplantae; phylum Streptophyta; class Magnoliopsida; order Poales; family Poaceae; genus Triticum; species Triticum monococcum. The sequence goes on along the minus strand of CM067842.1, from coordinate 194,553,348 downwards.
TTAAGCCCGTAGCAGCCACGTAAAACTTGCAACAACAAAGTAGAGGACGTCTAACTTGTTTTTGCAGGGCATGTTGTGATGTGATATGGTCAAGGCATGATGCTAATTTTGTTGTATGAGATGATCATGTTTTGTAACCAAGTTATCGGCAACTGGCAGGAGCCATATGGTTGTCGCTTTATTGTATGCAATACAATCGCGATGTAATGCTTTACTTTATTACTAAGCGGTAGTGATAGTCGTGAAAGCATAAGATTGGCGAGACGACAACGATGCTACGATGGAGATCAAGGTGTCGCGTCGGTGACGATGGTGATCATGACGGTGCTTCGGAGATGGAGATCACAAGCACAAGATGATGATGGCCATATCATATCACTTATATTGATTGCATGTGATGTTTATCCTTTTATGCATCTTATCTTGCTTTGATTGACGGTAGCATTATAAGATGATCTCTCACTAAATTATCAAGAAGTGTTCTCCCTTGAGTATGCACCGTTGCCAAAGTTCGTTGTGCCCAGACACCACGTGATGATCGGGTGTGATAAGATCTACGTCCATCTACAACGGGTGCAAGCCAGTTTTGCACACGCAGAATACTCAGGTTAAACTTGACAAGCCTAGCATATGCAGATATGGCCTCGGAACACAGAGACCGAAAGGTCGAGCGTGAATCATATAGAAGATATGATCAACATGACGATGTTCACCATTGAAAACTACTCCATCTCACGTGATGATCGGTTATGGTTTAGTTGATTTGGATCACGTGATCACTTAGAGGATTAGAGGGATGTCTATCTAAGTGGGAGTTCCTAAGTAATTTGATTAACTGAACTTAAACTTATCATGAACTTAGTACCTGATAGTATCTTGCTTGTTTATGTTGATTGTAGATAGATGGCTCGTGCTGTTGTTCCGTTGAATTTTAATGCGTTCCTTGAGAAAGCAAAGTTGAAAGATGATGGTAGCAATTACACGGACTGGGTTCGTAACCTGAGGATTATCCTCATTGCTGCACAGAAGAATTACGTCCTGGAAGCACCGCTGGGTGCCAGGCCTGCTGCTGGAGCAACGCCAGATGTTATGAACGTCTGGCAGAGCAAAGCTGATGATTACTCGATAGTTCAGTGTGCCATGCTTTATGGCTTAGAATCGGGACTTCAACGACGTTTTGAACGTCATGGAGCATATGAGATGTTCCAGGAGTTGAAGTTAATATTTCAAGCAAATGCCCGAATTGAGAGATATGAAGTCTCCAATAAGTTCTATAGCTGCAAGATGGAGGAGAACAGTTCTGTCAGTGAGCATATACTCAAAATGTCTGGGTATAATAATCACTTGATTCAGATGGGAGTTAATCTTCCAGATGATTGCGTCATTGACAGAATTCTCCAATCACTGCCACTATGCTACAAGAGCTTCGTGATGAACTATAATATGCAACGGATGAACAAGACTATTCCCGAGTTCTTCGCAATGCTGAAAGCTGCGGAGGTAGAAATCAAGAAGGAGCATCAAGTGTTGATGGTTAGCAAAACCACTAGTTTCAAGAAAAAGGGCAAAGGGAAGAAGAAGGGAAACTTCAAGAAGAACAGCAAGCAAGTTGCTGCTCAGGAGAAGAAACCCAAGTCTGGACCTAAGCCTGAAACTGAGTGCTTCTACTGCAAGCAGACTGGTCACTGGAAGCGGAACTGCCCCAAGTATTTGGCGGATAAGAAGGATGGCAAGGTGAACGAAGGTATATGTGATATACATGTTATTGATGTGTACCTTACTAGAGCTCGCAGTAGCACCTGGGTATTTGATACTGGTTCTGTTGCTAATATTTGCAACTCGAAACAGGGACTACGGAAGAAGCGGACGCTAGCAAAGGACGAGGTGACGATGCGCGTAGGAAACGGTTCCAAAGTCGATGTGATCGCGGTCGGCACGCTACCTCTACATCTACCTTCGGGATTAATATTAGACCTAAATAATTGTTATTTGGTGCCAGCGTTGAGCATGAACATTATATCTGGATCTTCTTTGATGCGAGATGGTTATTCATTTAAATCAGAGAATAATGGTTGTTCTATTTATATGAGTAATATATTTTATGTTCATGCACCTTTGAAGAGTGGTCTATTCTTATTGAATCTCGATAGTAGTGATACACATATTCATAATGTAGAAGCCAAAAGATGCAGAGTTGATAATGATAGTGCAACTTATTTGTGGCACTGCCGTTTAGGTCATATCGGTGTAAAGCGCATGAAGAAACTCCATACTGATGGGATTTTGGAACCACTTGATTATGAATCACTTGGTACTTGCGAACCGTGCCTCATAGGCAAGATAACTAAAACACCGTTCTTCGGTACTATGGAGAGAGCAACAGATTTATTGGAAATCATACATACCGATGTATGTGGTCCAATGAATATTGAGGCTCGTGGCGGATATCGTTGTTTTCTCACCTTCACAGATGATTTAAGCAGATATGGGTATATCTACTTAATGAAACATAAGTCTGAAACATTTGAAAAGTTCAAGGAATTTCAGAGTGAAGTTGAAAATCATCGTAACAAGAAAATAAAGTTTCTACGATCTGATCGTGGTGGAGAATATTTGAGTTACGAGTTTGGTATACATTTGAAAAATTGTGGAATAGTTTCGCAACTCACGCCACCCGGAACACCACAGCGTAATGGTGTGTCCGAACGTCGTAATCGTACTTTACTAGATATGGTGCGATCTATCATGTCTCTTACCGATTTGCCGCTATCGTTTTGGGGTTATGCTTTAGAGACAGCCGCATTCACGTTAAATAGGGCACCATCAAAATCCGTTGAGACGACGCCTTATGAACTATGGTTTGGCAAGAAACCAAAGTTGTCGTTTCTTAAAGTTTGGGGCTGCGATGCTTATGTGAAAAAGCTTCAACCTGATAAGCTCGAACCCAAAGCGGAGAAATGTGTCTTCATAGGATACCCAAAGGAAACTTTTGGGTATACCTTCTATCACAGATCCGAGGGCAAGACATTCGTTGCTAAGAATGGATCATTTCTAGAGAAGGAGTTTCTCTCGAAAGAAGTGAGTGGGAGGAAAGTAGAACTTGACGAGGTAACTGTACCTGCTCCCTTATTGGAAAATAGTACATCACAGAAAACTGTTTCTGCGACACCTATACCAATTAGTGAGGAAGCTAATGATGATGATCATGAAACTTCAGGGCAAGATACTACTGAACCACGTAGATCAACCAGAGTGAGATCCGCACCAGAGTGGTACGGTAATCCAGTTCTGGAAGTCATGCTGCTAGATCATGATGAACCTACGAACTATGAAGAAGCGATGGTGAGCCCAGATTCCGCAAAGTGGCTTGAGGCCATGAAATCTGAGATGGGATCCATGTATGAGAACAAAGTATGGACTTTGGTTGACTTGCCCGATGATCGGCAAGCAATTGAGAATAAATGGATCTTCAAGAAAAAGACTGACGCTGACGGTAATATTACTGTCTATAAAGCTCGACTTGTCGCAAAAGGTTTTCGACAAGTTCAAGGGGTTGACTACGATAAGACCTTCTCACCCGTAGCGATGCTTAAATCCGTCAGAATCATGTTAGCAATTGCCGCATTTTATGATTATGAAATATGGCAGATGGATGTCAAAACTGCATTCCTGAATGGATTTCTGGAAGAAGAGTTGTATATGATGCAACCAGAAGGTTTTGTCGATCCAAAGGGAGCTAACAAAGTATGCAAACTCCAGCGATCCATTTATGGACTGGTGCAAGCATCTCGGAGTTGGAATAAACGCTTTGATAGTGTGATCAAAGCATTTGGTTTTATACAGACTTTTGGAGAAGCCTGTATTTACAAGAAAGTGAGTGGGAGCTCTGTAGCATTTCTGATATTATATGTGGATGACATATTGCTGATTGGAAATGATATAGAATTTCTGGATAGCGTAAAGGGATACTTGAATAAAAGTTTTTCGATGAAAGACCTCGGGGAAGCTGCTTACATATTAGGCATAAAGATCTAGAGAGATAGATCAAAACGCTTAATTGGACTTTCACAAAGCACATACCTTGACAAGATTTTGAAGAAGTTCAAAATGGATCAAGCAAAGAAAGGGTTCTTGCCTGTGTTACAAGGTGTGAAGTTGAGTCAGACTCAATGCCCGACCACTGCAGAAGATAGAGAGAAAATGAAAGATGTTCCCTATGCTTCAGCCATAGGCTCTATCATGTATGCAATGCTGTGTACCAGACCTGATGTGTGCCTTGCTATAAGTTGAGCAGGGAGGTACCAAAGTAATCTAGGAGTGGATCACTGGACAGCGGTCAAGAACATTCCGAAATACCTGAAAAGGACTAAGGATATGTTTCTCGTATATGGAGGTGACAAAGAGCTCACTGTAAGAGGTTACGTTGATGCAAGCTTTGACACTGATCCGGACGATTCTAAATCGCAAACCGGATACATGTTTACTTTAAACGGTGGAGCTGTCAGTTGGTGTAGTTCTAAACAAAGCGTCGTAGCAGGATCTACATGTGAAGCGGAGTACATAGCTGCTTCGGAAGCAGCAAACGAAGGAGTCTGGATGAAGGAGTTCATATCTGATCTAGGTGTCATACCTAGTGCATCGGGTCCAATGAAAATCTTTTGTGACAATACTGGTGCAATTGCTTTGGCAAAGGAATCCAGATTTCACAAAAGGACCAAACACATCAAGAGACGCTTCAACTCCATCCGGGATTTAGTCCAGGTGGGAGACATAGAGATTTGCAAGATACATACGGATCTGAATGTTGCAGACCCGTTGACTAAGCCTCTTCCACGAGCAAAACATGATCAGCACCAAAGCTCCATGGGTGTTAGAATCATTACTGTGTAATCTAGATTATTGACTCTAGTGCAAGTGGGAGACTAAAGGAAATATGCCCTAGAGGAAATAATAAAGTTATTATTTATATCCTTATATCATGATAAATGTTTATTATTCATGCTAGAATTGTATTAACCGGAAACATAATACATGTGTGAATACATAGACCAACAGAGTGTCACTAGTATGCCTCAACTTGACTAGCTCGTTAATCAAAGATGGTTATGTTTCCAAACCATGAACAAAGAGTTGTTATTTGATTAACGAGGTCAAATCATTAGTTGAATGATCTGATTGACATGACCCATTCCATTAGCTTAGCACCCGATCGTTTAGTATGTTGCTATTGCTTTCTTCATGACTTATACATGTTCCTATAACTATGAGATTATGCAACTCCCATTTACCGGAGGAACACTTTGGGTACTACCAAACATCACAACGTAACTGGGTGATTATATAGGAGTACTACAGGTGTCTCCAATGGTAGATGTTGGGTTGGCGTATTTCGAGATTAGGGTTTGTCACTCCGATTGTCGGAGAGGTATCTCTGGGCCCTCTCGGTAATACACATCACATAAGCCTTGCAAGCATAATAACTAAGATGTTAGTTATGAGATGATGTATTATGGAACGAGTAAAGAGACTTGCTAGTAACGAGATTGAACTAGGTATTGGATACCGACGATCGAATCTCGGGCAAGTAACATACCGATGACAAAGGGAACAACGTATGTTGTTATGCGGTCTGACCGATAAAGATCTTCGTAGAATATGTAGGAGCCAATATGGGCATACAGGTCCCGCTATTGGTTATTGATCGGAGACATGTCTCGGTCATGTCTACATTGTTCTCGAACCGTAGGGTCCGCACGCTTAACGTTACGATGACAGTTATTATGAGTTTATGCATTTTGATGTACCGAAGGTTGTTCGGAGTCCCGGATATGATCACAGACATGACGAGGAGTCTCGAAATGGTCGAGACGTAAAGATTGATATATTGGAAGCCTATGTTTGGACACCGGAAGTGTTCCAGGTGAAATTGGGATTTTACCGGAATACCGGGAGGGTTACCGGAACCCCCCGGGAGGCTAATGGGCCTATTGGGCCTTAGTGGAAAAGAGAAAAGGGGCAGCCCACAGCTGGCCGCGCGCCCCCCCCCTTCCCCAAGTCCTAGTAGGACTAGGAGAAGGGGCCGGCCCCCCTCTCTCTCCTTTCCCCCTTGAGAGTCCTAGTTGGAATAGGATTGAGGGGGGGAGTCCTACTCCCGGTAGGAGTAGGACTCCTCCCGCGCCCTCTCCCTAGCCGGCCGAACCCCCTCCCCCTGCTCCTTTATATACGGGGGCAGGGGGCACCCCATAGACACACAAGTTGATCATTGTTGATCGTTCCTTAGCCGTGTGCGGTGCCCCCTGCCACCAAATTCCACCTCGGTCATATCGTTGTAGAGCTTAGGCGAAGCCCTGCGTCGGTAGTACACCAAGATCGTCACCACGCCGTTGTGCTGACGGAACTCTTCCTCGACGCTTTGCTGGATCAGAGCCCGAGGATCGTCATCGAGCTGAACGTGTGCTAAGAACTCGGAGGTGCCGGAGTAACGGTGCTTGGATCGGTCGGATCGGGAAGAAGACGTACGACTACTTCCTCTAGTTGTGAGATCGCTTCCGCAGTCGGTCTGCGTTGGTACGTAGACAATACTCTCCCCCTCATTGCTATGCATCACCATGATCTTGCGTGTGCGTAGGAAAATTTTCTAAATTACTACGTTCCCCAACATCTTCACCATGGCCCATGCCTCCCTAGCGCCTTGACGGCAGGCCGATATCTTCCACAATCGGAAGCACCGCCGTGATCCCTTTAGCTTCTCCGCAAGCTCTCCAAGACCTTCGGGCATGGATATGGATGGCCACAAGGCCTGGGCGACGCCTTGCATCGCCTGCCGAACTCGCTCGAGCAGTTGCGAGAGCTCGGGAAGAAGGTCACCCGTAGAACGGGGCATCTCCTCTACAGGACGACCTGTTAGCACACCTACAGACATTACTCTGTTAGTCGACTTCCCCGCCGAACTTTTTTTCAAAGGTTCATTCAAGCACTTACTAAATATGCCGCGCCGAAGCCGCTGATTCTCCTTAACGGAGTCTGACAGCTGGGCACGAACATCTTTTAGGTCGACGCCCAGCTTGGTGTTGGCATCTTGGAGATCGTTCTTCTCCCGCCTCACCTTTGTCAGCACCTTCTCGCCAGCCTTCAGCTGGCGTAGGAGTTGTTGCCTTTCCGGACTCAATCCGGCGGCATCTGCAATTTCATTTGTCAGATTCGCACCCATGCCGTGCTTCGCAAAATACTTATCTTTCGAAGTGTATATTACCAGAGGGGGTCTCCTTGGGCTCCCCTGCCGCGGCTAGTGCGGCCTCAAGTTGGGCTTTGCACTCTTCCAGCTCCTGGGACAGTAGGGAATTCTTTTTTGTAAGAACCTGCATAACAAATGATCCTTAAATCAGTTATTCTAACTGTTTCAAGTCTCGGGGGCTACTGGTATATATATATATAATTACCAAAATTTTCTTACCCGTATGTCTTTTACATATTGCTCCATGGCTCTGGCTAGACCTTTTTGAGCAGCACGGAGGTACGCATCTCTCGAATTGAAGGCATCTAATGCCTCTCGGGAGAAACAAGCGTCGCGAAGAATTGTCTGGCGACGCCTGTGGTTCATGGCACTCTCCACCTCAGAGTTGGTGGCAGACAACCTGTCCACATCCTCCATCGGAGGAGCGTCCGGTGCGTGCCTTGTGTTCGCCTCCGCCTCCGGACCAGGCATTGGAGCCTGGCTGGTGGAGGCGCGATTGGCAGCCTCTCCGGATATAGTCCGGCGAGGTCTCTTTGTCCTGAAGAGAGCACGAGTGTTAATATGCCTTGAAGGTATAACACCTGGGATAAGGGGGCGCGCCATACCTTTGTGCTAACGCCTAGGTCCGGACTGCAACTCTTTTCTGCCCACGGGGCCCTGCGGCCCCTCGTTGGCTGGTCACCGCAGGTTCGGCCTCCCGTCTCAAAAATCTCCCCTGCAAAGCTCGGTTGTAATCAGGAAACTGAAAACACGAGAGGGCGGACCCCTATTCGGGGTACTGGGACTTCAATCTCAGTTACCTGGGAGGCCGGGATTAGCCCTGGGTAATCGGCCGTAATGGCCACCAAGGCGTTGTCCTTGCTCAATTGATGGAACACTCCAGCAATCAGCTCCATAGATAAGTCCGGATCCTCTTGAGAGGCCGGGTCGAGGGACCGTCCTGGGTCCTCGGGTTGTGGAGGAGGGCTGTTTATTTCTTTAACAGCCTGGTGTAGTTCCTGTGTTAAAGTCGTTAGACTGAATATTTAACAATGGGAATATAAAACGGATGCGCAAGTAAACCACATACCCAGCTTAGGGGGATTGTACATAGAAAATCCACCCTGTGGGTTGACGCGGAGAAATTCCTCCTCTTCTGCCTTGTACAAAGCGGACAAGGTCTTTGTTAGGGCCGCAGCCGAATCCGGTCCCTTACGGCTGTAACGGGTGGCGTCGTCCTCCCTGTTGAAATCCCACATGGGGTGGCCTCTGTACTGTAGCGGCTGCACCCCTCGCATGATGCATGCGGCCATGACCCCGATCATGGTCAGTCCGGAATGAGCTAACAATCTTATCCGGCCCATCAGGTAACGGACGTCCTTGTCACTTTCCCTCTGAGGGCTCCGTGGATGCCAGCTTAGGCGCTTCTTTAGTGGAGCACTGTCGAACTCAGGGAGGCCGATCCGGACAGGATCCGGCAGCGGGACATCCTCTATGTAAAACCATTCCGAAGGCCAGTCCTCGGACGCCTTATTTGGGGTTCCGGATAGATATCCGGTCCCGGCGATGCGCCACACTTCGGCTCCGCCCACTTGATATATCGACCCCTTCTGAGAACGGGGCACAAGGCAGAATAGCTCTTTCCACAGCCCGAAATGAGCCTCAACAGCCAAAAACAGCTCGCAGAGGGCTACGAAGCCCGCGATATGCAATACGGAGGCAGGCGTAAGATTTTGTAGCTGGAGGCCGTAGAACTCCAGTAGCCCCCGGAGAAACGTATGGATTGGAAATCCGAGCCCTCTTATTAAATAAGGGACGAGGCATACCCGCTCTCCTTTGGAGGGATTAGGGGCACTCTCTGCTTGCTCTCTGGCATTATAGATGGCAAGACCGGCTCGAACCGGGACCATATAGGTCGGGGGCAGAAATCCCTTGGTCTGGAGCGTCACTAGCTCGCTATGCAGGATGGAGCATCTCTCCCAATATCCAGGCTGAGCGCTGGAGGGGCGAAAGTAGGAGTTGCGACGGCTGGCCATGGTGGTATGGACCTTTGTCGGATGCGCTCTGATGAACACTCGCGAAGGGGAGAAGGTGTGGTTTGGATCTAAATCCTCGTCCCCTTAAATGGGCGGCTCATTTACGCGGCTAGGGGTGTGGATGTAAAAACACTCAGACTTTTCATATTCGTTTGACACGTGGGAGACGGCCATTATTGGGCGTAGAAGCCAAGGAGCGCAACATTTACAAGAAACCGGACTTTATTCAACAGGTACACGGAATTTGGAGAACCCGCCTTGCAATGCCGAAGACAATCTGCGCGCCGGACTCATTGTCATTGAAGCCTGGTTCGGGGGCTACTGAGGGAGTCCTGGATTAGGGGGTGTCCGGATAGCTGGACTATACCTTCGGCCGGACTCCTGGACTATGAAGATACAAGATTGAAGACTTCGTCCGGTGTCCGGAAGGGACTTTCCTTGGCGTGGAAGGCAAGCTTGGCGATACGGATATGTAGATCTCCTACCATTGTAACCGACTTTGTGTAACCATAACCCTCTCCGGTGTCTATATAAACCGGAGGGTTTTAGTTCGTAGGACAACATACAGAACAACAATTGTCGGTGTACTAAAGTAGGGGTACCTTAGTATCCCGAACTTGTGCACGGGCAGTCGCAGCACCCTGCGGCAAGGCTTGCCGGACGACCGCCAAGACCCTCCGTGGTTCCTTTGGAGCCATCCAAGAACAAAGTATTCGAGCCAAGGCGCAAGGCCCCGGCAAGAGGAGCATTGCTGGGAAGGCCACTCAAAGTATCCAAGGCCCCGGCAAGAGGAGCTTGCCGGGAAGAAGCACAAAGACCCCGGCAAAAGGAGCTTGCCGGGAAGACCAACCAAAGCATCCCGAGAAGCTTGCTGCGACGCGCTGCGCGTCCCGGCAAGACCCGGTGAGCGACAAGCTCCCGGGCGCGACGAGACCCGGTGAGCGACAAGCTCCTGGACGCGACAAGACAACACCCGCGGCAAGCTACTACTCCGCAGCCCGCGCTCCAGCTCACCCACCAACGTGTCGCCCTGGGACCGTTCCTGGCGTATGTGGCGGGAGGCTGTGCAGCCAAGGGCATGCGGTGGCAAGCAGGCGCTGACAAGATAGCCATCGTGGCAAATGGTGGCGCCCCTGACGGTCCCTTTCTGCACCGTCTAGGCGACGCAGACAGGCATTTAATGCCTTTGTCCCCTGCCGTCAGGGTTAGTATGATACAACTGTAGCAAGTGGTGGCGCCAACTACCACCTCTTTTACATTTTTACCCTCACCTCTGTTGCCACCTGTCGGTGACCCCTTTGACATATAAAAGGAGGCCCATGTGTAACAGTGGGGGGGGGGGGGACGATCATACTCACGCTCGGTCTCACCAGCCACCCAAGTGTACTGTAGCAATCATCGCTCCCGAGCAAGAACACAATACATACCAAAGCAGGAGTAGGGTTTTACGCATCCGTGCGGCCCGAACCTGGGTAAACCGACCGCGTCGCTCGTGCGTTCGCCTCGATCTGCTCTTCGTGCACTCTCCGCCCCCTGCCGAACCGAAAGGGGCCCCGGTCCGCCGTGGTCCCATAGGTGTCCGTGGGATCAGCCACCCCCGACATCTTTGGCGCGCTAGGTAGGGGCTGCGTCGAGGCTGTGTGAACCTGATCCAACGTTCGCACGAGCCGAATCTTCGTCATCTTCATCAACATGCCACCGAAGAGGAAGATTTCGGAGGCATCTGCTCTGTCTGCGCCGAGCCCATCATCGCCGGAGCGAACGGCTGGTGGAGTAGGTGCCGGCAGAAGAGCGGGCACCGACGAGGGGACTCATGATGCTGCCAGGTCCAAGGACAAGACTGCGCTGCACGTCGGCGTCGCAGTCGGCTCCCACAATGACCGAGCGCACTCCAAGACCTCGGCGTCCGTACATGCTCCGCGCCCGTCCCAGGAGGCGCGGGACCAGTAGCGTCATGGTACTCATGGCACCATACGTTTGCTGGGCCAAGATCAAGCTGGCGGATCCCGGAGTGCTCAAGACCAGCATGGACGCCAACATGCTGGCACGAGCATGGCACGGTCGCTTGGGCGAGATATTGCTCCTTCTAACGTAGTTAGAAGTCCGAGCCTGTCTCGCTCCTCGCACCGTTCGCCGCCGCCGCCCGCCACTCCAGCGGAAGCGTTGGCACGGGCCCAATTGCTCCTAGATTACCCTCCAGCGCCAGAGAAGATCGATGACTGGAGGGCCACTATCCAGAGCCTCATCGGCTTCGCCAACGGTGACAACCCACAGCAGCCGAGCGCATCGCTGCCGCGGCATGTCAGCCAGGCGCGAGCCGGTGGCGACAAGACCGGCGAGGGTGCAACCACTGTGCGCTCTCCGCCCCGAAGGCCAAGATCACCGACTCATCGGATCCGCCACGACAGCGACTCCACCGCGTCATCAGATCCGCGAGCTCGTCGCGATCAGCACCAAGTTCTTCACGAGCGACAACAAGAAGACGGTCGTACCCGCATCGAGCGGCGAAGAGAAGCGCGGCGTCAATCAGACCTGCGCGCTGGGCCTTCTGTTGACATGCATGCGCCCGGAGAACCAGGCGACTTGTCGTACGCGGTAGGTTGCCCTGCGTTCACCTGTGAGCTGCGGCAAGTCCAGTGGCCCAGCCAGAAACATTTCAAGCCAGACGTGCCAGAGAAGTACGACGGCAAGTCGCACCCGTCAGAGTTCCTGAGCATCTACACCATTGCGGTGCAAGCTGCCGGGGGGCGAGACGACAAGGTCCTTGCCAACTACTTCCCGCTCGTGCTCAAGCCCGAAGTCAGATCCTGGCTCATGCACTTGGTGGACAACTCCATATCCTCTTGGGCGGACTTGTGCCATCAGTTTGTCGGCGCCTTTACAGGCAGCCACAAGCCACATGGCCAGGAAAGTGACCTTCACCTGCTTGCCCAGAAGGAAGGAGAGCCCCTGCGCAAGTATATCCAGAGATTCAGCCGCGTGCAGCGCAACATCCCAGACATCCACCCGGCCGCGGTTATCAGCGTGTTCCATCAGAACGTGCATAATCGCAGGATGCAGGAGGAAATGGCGATGAGCAGGATCAGAGACGTCAGTGAGCTATACGCCCTGGCCGACAAGTGCGCACGTGCTGAGGAAGGGAGGAAACTCCCCGGAGAGACTACTGGAACAGGGGGATCTGACAGTAAGGATGCCGCCCCGGCAAAGAAGAACCGGAGGCGCAACAGGAAGAAGAAGGGCGAAGAGGTGCTAGTCGTTGAGCAGTCCGGCAATGACGGCGCCGTCAAGCAAGCCAAAGTTGGTAGCTCTAGCAAGGAGGTTGCCGCATGCACCAACTGCCAAGCTGTGGCGGCCGCCGACAAGCGGGACGGCTCCGACAAGCAGTACTACAAGATCCACCGCACCAAGGGCCATGATCTCCAGAGCTGGAAGAAGGTCGAGCAGCTTGTCCAGCAACAAAGAGCTGAGTACGAGCAGCACGACAAGGAGAGAGCCCAAGGAGGAGGTGGAGAGGCCGTCAAGAAGCGCGCTGGCCAGGGAGGACGCCGCAACAAGGTCAAGCAGCGGCAAGGAGACAGACCTCCCCGCGGCCGCGACAAGGATGATGACGAAGACGACGACGAAGACATGGGTGATGTTGAGAACAGTGAGTAGGAGTTTCAGAAGTCTTGTGTGTTGACGGTGGTGCTTCTCTGCATACTTCCCACCGCCAGCTCAAACAGTGGCTCCGGGAAGTTAATGCGGCAGAGCCACCTGTCGAATCACGCAAGCTTCTGAAGTGGTCCAGCACGCCTATCATCTTTGACATTGAGGACCACCCTGATCGCACATCTATGGTCGGGTGCTTGCCGTTGTTGGTTTCGCCAACAATCGGCAACCTCAAAGTCACTAAGATGCTAGTTGATGGCGGGGCCGGCTTAAATCTGATCTCCTCCGCTGTGCTCCAGAAACTCCAGATCCCGGACAGCAAGCTCGAAGAGACTGGTACATTCCAAGGAATTAACCCGGGAAGGAGCAAGCCGAAAGGGAAGGTCACGTTGCCGGTGACATTTGGCAGCGAGATGAATTTCAGAACGGAGAAGGTCACTTTTGACGTTGCCGATTCCCCATTGCCTTACAATGGGATACTTGGCCGTCCAGCGCTCGCCAAGTTCATGGCAGCCTCGCACTATGCATACAACATGCTCAAGATGCCAGGCCCGATAAGCGTCATCTCTGTCCCTGGCGACAAGAAGGATGCCCTTATCTGCGCCGACAAGATCTACCGGGAAGCAGCTGCCGCGACAGACCGCAAGACACTTGCCGCTGAAGCTCCCGGGGGGAAGAAGAAAACCAAGTCCGGCAAGAGCTCTAATGCCCACTCCGGCAAGCGCACCTCCTTGGAGTGCTGCGCTGCCGTCGAGGACACACCATCGAGCTCCACCGGCAAGTGTAAGAAGGCTATGGCAGCTCCACCACGTACCAAGAAGGTGTACGCCAAGGAGGACGGCACTGGTGGTACCTTCACCACCAGTGCCACGCTTGACCCTAAATAGGAAAGCGCGCTCGTTACTTTCCTGCGGGCGAATGTCGACGTGTTTGCATGGCAACCGTCTGATATCCCCGGTGTTCCCAGGAAAGTAATTGAGCACCATCTTGCCGTTTGTCCTCATGCGCGGCCCGTCAAGCAGAAGGTCAGAAAACAAGCAGTGGAACGCCAAGAATTCATAGCAGAAGAAATCAAGAAATTGGAAGCAGCAGGCCTTGTCAGAGGGGTGCTCCATCCCACGTGGTTGGCCAATCCGGTTGTAGTGCGCAAGGCGAATGGGAAATGGAGGCTTTGTATTGACTTTACTGATGTTAATAAAGCTTGTCCCAAAGATCCATTTCCCTTGTCGCGCATTGACCAGATTGTTGACTCCACAGCCGGATGTGAGTTGCTTTCATTTCTTGATGCATATTCAGGATACCATCAGATCTTCATGGCAGAAGAGGATGAGGAGAAAACCGCATTCATTACTCCATGTGGCACGTACTGCTTCGTACGGATGCCTTTCGGATTAAAGAATGCTGGTTCAACATTTGCCAGAGTAGTCCATGTCGCTTTGAAGCCACAGATACACAGAAATGTAGAAGCTTACATGGATGATATAGTGGTCAAAAGCAAGGACAGGGCAACTCTGATCCAAGATTTAGAAGAGACTTTTGCAAATCTGCGCAAGGTCAACCTCAAGCTCAACCCCGAGAAGTGTGTGTTTGGAGTCCCTTCCGGCAAGCTTCTCGGGTTCTTTGTGTCTCAGCGGGGAATTGAAGCCAATCCCGACAAGATTAAGGCCATTGAGAAGATCGAAGAACCAAAGCGCGTCAAGGATGTACGGAAGCTTGTCGGTTGCGTGGCTGCTCTCAGCAGGTTCATCTCTCGGTCTGCTGAGCGCGCCCTGCCATTTTTCAAAATTTTGAAAAAGGAAGGTCCAATGAAAGGACTCCGGAAGCAGAGGCTGCGCTGCAGGACTTGAAGAGATACCTGTCCTCCACTCCAACCCTTGTCGCACCTAAGCCACAAGAGAAGTTGCTGCTGTACATAGCGGCAACCAATCAAGTGGTTAGTGCTGCGTTAGTAACGGAGAGGAAGGTAGATGTCGAGCCAGCAACCGCGGCAAGCACATCCAGCGACAAGCAGGGGGCTTCCCCGACAAGCTCTGGTCCCGACAAGGATGGATCTGCGCAGATGCAAGAGGAGATACAGAAGAAAATGGTGCAGCGCCCAGTTTACTTTGTCAGCTCCCTTTTACAGGGGGCTAGGTCAAGGTACTCTGGTGTGCAGAAGCTGCTTTTTGGCCTCCTCATGGCCTCGAGAAAGCTGCGCCATTACTTCCAGGCACATGAAATCACAGTTGTCACTCGCTTTCCGCTGAAGAGGATATTGCAAAATCCAGAAGCAACAGGCAGGATTGTCGAGAGGGCACTGGAACTGTCAAGCTTTGACCTCAAGTTTGAGAGTACATCAACAATCCAGAGCAGAGCATTGGCAGAGTTCATAGCAGAGTGGACGCCAACTCCAGACGAAGAAATTCCGGAGACGAGCATCCCCGCCAAGGAAGCAAACAAAGAGTGGCTCATGTACTTTGACGGTGCCTTCTCGCTGCAAGGCGCCGGTGCTGGTGTGCTGCTTGTCGCACCCACCGGAGAGCACCTCAAGTACATAGTCCAGATGCACTTCCCCAAGGAGCAAGCAACAAACAACACTGCAGAGTAT
The DNA here is from genome assembly GCA_034509565.1 of Triticum monococcum. Taxonomy (NCBI): domain Eukaryota; kingdom Viridiplantae; phylum Streptophyta; class Magnoliopsida; order Poales; family Poaceae; genus Triticum; species Triticum monococcum. The sequence continues at coordinate 194,537,864 of CM067842.1, read as the reverse complement.
GAAGGCTTGCTTGCCGGTCTCAGGATCGCGGCAGAACTTGGGATTAAGAAGCTCATTGTCAGGGGTGACTCACAACTTGTCGTCCGCCAAGTGAACAAGAATTATCAGAGTCCATTAATGGAAGCTTACGTCGACGAAGTGAGAAAGCTAGAAGAGCACTTTGACGGCCTGCAGATGAAGCACATCCCAAGGGCTCAGAATGACATTGCCGATGGCCTCTCAAAGTGCGCCGCACTCAAGTTACCCGTGGAACCAGGGATTTTTGTGCTCAAGCTGACTCAGCCTTCCGTGGCACCATCAACTGGACAGAGCAAGAAGAGGAAGTTGATTTCTGGCGACTATTTCCCGGCAGAGCTTCCCGAAGCCGCCGCCAAAAAGGTCCCCAAGATCAACACCAAGAATGCTGAGGAGCAGTCTGCTCCGGCAAGCCCCAGGGTTTGTTCCGTTGAAGCAGATTCTTCCGACAAGTTTTGCTCCGGCAAGCTTGCCGGGGAACGTCAAGCTCCGGCAGAGCCGCGGGCTCTTGCCGTAGAAGCGGACATTCCCGCAGCAGTAGATGTGCCTTTAGTCCTTGTTGTCGAGCCACAGGCTCCAACATGGGCGCAGCAGATTGTCCGTTTCCTTTAGACAGGAGAACTTCCCGAGGAACCAGAAGGAGCAGAAAGAGTAGCCCGGCAGCCTAGTATGTACCAGTTTGTCGACAACACACTGTGCAAAAGAAGACTCAACGGTGTGAAATTGAAGTGTATTCCCCGGGAAGATGGACAGAAGCTGTTGGCAGAGATACATGGAGGCATATGTGGTCACCACATTGGCGCAAGAGCTCTTGTCGGAAAAGCATTCCGGCAAGGCTTCTTCTGGCCGACAGCCCTCCAGGATGCAACTGCACAAGTAACCAAGTGTGAAGTGTGCCAGTTCCATTCCAAGAAGATACACCAGCCAGCTCAAGCTCTCCAGACGATCCCTTTATCTTAGCCATTTTCGGTCTGGGGGCTCGATATCCTCGGCCCCTTTCCCTGAGCTGTCGGGGGCTTTGAGTACTTGTACGTTGCAATCGACAAGTTCACAAAGTGGCCGGAAGTGGAACCAGTGAGGAAGGTGACAGCACAGTCAGCAGTCAAGTTCTTCAGGTCGATTGTTTGCCATTTCGGAATCCCTAACAGGATAATTACCGACAACGGTACGCAATTTACGAGCCGCACCTTCATGCAGTACGTCAAAGATCTTGGCGCCAAGGTCTGCTTCGCTTCTATTGCTCACCCGAGAAGCAACGGTCAAGCTGAGAGGGCAAATGCTGAAGTGCTACGCGGGCTCAAGACCAGAACTTTCGACAGGCTGCACAAGTGTGGAAGAAACTGGATCGAGGAGCTGCCGGTGGTTCTTTGGTCGATCAGGACGACGCCAAATCGAGCCACTAGCCAGACACCCTTCGCTCTAGTCTATGGAGCGGAGGCAGTTATCCCCACGGAACTCGTATATGGGTCACCTCGAGTGCTCGCTTATGATGAGCTTGAGCAAGAACAGCTGCGTGAAGATGACGCGCTGCTCCTTGAGGAAGATCGTCTTCAGGCTGCTGTACGAGCTGCTCGCTACCATAGCCGCAAAGTTAAAGCGAGAAGCTTCGAGGAAGGCGACCTTGTTCTTCGGCGCGTTTAGTCCGCCAAGAATTCCAACAAGTTGACGCCGAAGTGGGAAGGCCCTTACCGGGTGAAACGAGTCACTAGGCCTGGCGCTGACTGCCTTGAGACCGAAGATGGCACTCCGATGAGCAACTCCTGGAATATTGAGCATCTTCGTAAGTTTTACCCGTAAGGCGCGGTTATCGGACCCTGTCCGGCAACCACCCTTTTGTACAAGTCTTGCTGCTGTTGCATGTAATCCTTTGTACAAAGCCAGGCGCAGACCCTGAGCACAAGTAAATGAAGCGCTGGCGCCCTGAGTTAGAGCATGCATGCTAGGTCGAGTCTCGTCCTTGGTTAGGGTTGATAGTGCTTAATAGCGGCTAACCCCTAACTTAGAGGTCGAGTGTGCGTCCCTTTGCCTTTCTTTCGTTTCCCTTGGTTCGCAGGGCTCGCATATCCTTGCCGGACCGCCTGAGGACGAAAAGGAGAAGAAGGACGTACCGGTATCTGGACCCCGGCAAGCCAGTATTGCCGGGGGCTGCAAGTACCATGATTCACCCACGGCAAGCCAGAGTTGCCGGGGGCTGCAATCTCAGATAAGTCTTTCATCCCTCATCATGCATCCTCTTATGGACTGGGGAATACGAAACCTCGTTTCTTCCTGAAAACTACCGTGCTCCCTTAACTCTAGGCCCTGGGGCTCGTTCCTGGGGCCAAGTTTGGTCGTAGTCGCGGCAGCAAAGGGATGAAACGAGGGGCCACACCCGCCTCGTCCCTGCCTCCGTCAAAAGCGTGAGAAAGCGACGTGGGAAGACGGCAGGGCCTGTTGCCGGGGAAGAAGCGCCTATCTGGAAGATACCAAGGATTCGCTCCTTGACATGGGTTCTACCCGCGAGACAAATGACCCGGCAAACATCCCCTTTTCATTAAAAAACATTCCACTCAGGTACAGTCCATAGAGGATGAAAAACATGAAAGAGAGGATTACAAGTTTTAAATGCAACTAAGGCCCGAAGGCTTACAAATTAAAAAGATGAGATGCCCGTAATCCCTTTCTTGTCCCTCTCTTCAGGAGGTAGGTCAAGGAGGCGAGAAGGGCAAAAGGGGCGCCTAGGCGAGCTATGGATGCCAGAAGACACCAAGAGAACATCCCGGGGGCCGTCCGAAGGCTGGACGGTGATGGCGGCGCCGGAAGCGAGGCTCGAAGACGAGGCGGCAGGACGTCAGCACGCTGTCAAGGGCACCACGCCCTCGTACTCCGACTTGACGGCCTTGCCGCCAGCCCTCTTCCTCTTCCGCGGCCTCCCTACGCCAGCCGCCCAAGGAGACGACCCCGGGGAGTTCAAGGAGCCGGCGACACGGATGATGGGGTCGCCGGTGCCGCATGGAGCGGCGCCCGACACCTAGTCGGACCCGTCATCCTGCCACCCGCTACCCTCGTCGTCGTTGTCGCTCCCCTCCTCGTCACTCTCGCTCGAGGAGGAGTCTTCGCTATCGGAGGAGTTGTCCACGTAGCACTTTGCCCGAGTGCCGAAGCACCCGAAGACCTTGACGGAGAGGACATCGCCCTCCATCAACTTAAAATGGAGGGTGAGCCCCCCCGTCAGGCTGTGGATACGGGCGAACGTCTTCCGCCCTCGACCAAGATACATCACACCGGGGGCTGGGACTTCAACGCGGACTCGCGTGCCGCTGATCCCATAGCCCCTCATGTGCAGTCTCAGTGTCTCGGGCGGGTCCAACTCCATCGCGCTCGCGAATGGAGCTAGGAGTCGCAGTCGGCGATGAGGCGCCCGGCGCAGCCTGACAAAGAACTCGCAAGGGTCGTCCCCAATATGGACCCCCGTGGGAAGAGGAACCGCCGGCGGAGGCGAAGCCGGCGCGCCGCCCCGTCCACCTCTTCCCCAAGCGCCTCGACCTCGTCCTCGACCTCGTCCACGACCTCGCCCCCTCCCTCTTCCCCTTACGGCCGGCTCTGCCACCATGGGTGCGGGAGAGGGAGGGATGCGCTATCTGGAGGCGACCCTCGCCGCCACCGATGAAGGACCGGGGTTCCCTTTCTCCATGGCGAATGAGAGAAAGGGGAGCAGAAGCTGAAGGAAGGAGGAGATGAGAGAATGCGGGCTTCCGTCCTGCCCTCCCGCTCTTTATAAAGGAGCGAGGTGGGGGCTCGGCCGCCCGGCTCAGCGAATCAAGACACGGGAAGAGCAGGGAGCTGGGGCCGACCCGCTGCCTCGACCCCCGACGGCCCAGTTTCCCGCCTCCACCGTCCGCGACCCCAAGCGCATGGGAGCCGCGTGGCAGGCATGCAGAACCGAGGCGACGGATGGGGCGACCTCTCCCCACCCCGTGATCATGGGGAGTGGACACCTCGAAAACCGCCCATGATCTCTCCCACGATGCCGCGATTGACGCGTGCCATGCGAGGAGGGCGCGGTGGATGCGGAGTGAGTAATAGCGTAGCCTAGGCCGCGCGTGCCCGTGCACTGTTTTGGGCCTGGCCCAACAGCGCTCGGCACCGTGTATGGCCCAGGCCCGGGGGCTCCTGTCGGTGTACTAAAGTAGGGGTACCTTAGTATCCCGAACTTGTGCACGGGCAGTCGCAGCACCCCGCGGCAAGGCTTGCCGGGCGACCGCCAAGACCCTCCGTGGTTCCTTTGGAGCCATCCAAGAACAAAGTATTCGAGCCAAGGCGCAAGGCCCCAGCAAGAGGAGCATTGCCGGGAAGGCCACTCAAAGTATCCAAGGCCCCGGCAAGAGGAGCTTGCCGGGAAGAAGCACAAAGACCCCGGCAAAAGGAGCTTGCCGGGAAGACCAACCAAAGCATCCCGAGAAGCTTGCTTCGACGCGCTGCGCGTCCCGGCAAGACCCGGCGAGCGACAAGCTCCCGGGCGCGACGAGACCTGGTGAGCGACAAGCTCCCGGACGCGACAAGACAACACCAGCGGCAAGGCGCTTGCCGCGGCAAGCTACTACTCCGCAGCCCGTGCTCCAGCTCACCCACCAACGTGTCGCCCTGGGACCGTTCCTGGCGTACGTGGCGGGAGGCTGTGCAGCCAGGGGCATGCGGTGGCAAGCAGGCGCTGACAAGATAGCCATCGTGGCAAACGGTGGCGCCCCTGATGGTCCCTTTCTGCACCGTCTAGGCGACGCAGACAGGCATTTAATGCCTTTGTCCCCTGCCGTCAGGGTTAGGTATGATACAACTATAGCAAGCAGTGGCGCCAACTACCACCTCTTTTACATTTTTACCCTCACCTCTGTTGCCACCTGTCGGTGACCCGTTTGACATATAAAAGGAGGCCCATGTGTAACAGTGGGGGGGGGGGGGGGGGACGATCATACTCACGCTCGGTCTCACCAGCCACCCAAGTGTACTGTAGCAATCATCGCTCCCGAGCAAGAACACAATACAAACCAAAGCAGGAGTAGGGTTTTACGCATCCGTGCGGCCCGAACCTGGGTAAACCGACTGCGTCGCTCGTGCGTTCGCCTCGATCTGCTCTTCGTGCACTCTCCGCCCCCTGCCGAACCGAAAGGGGCCCCGGTCCGCCGTGGTCCCATAGGTGTCCGTGGGATCAGCCACCCCCGACAACAATCATACCATAGGCTAGCTTCTAGGGTTTAGCCTCTCTGATCTCATGGTAGATCTACTCTTGCACTACCCATATCGTCAATATTAATCAAGCAGGACGTAGGGTTTTACCTCCATCAAGAGGGCCCGAACCTGGGTAAAACTTCGTGTCCCTTGCCTCTTGTTACCATCTGGCCTAGACGCACAGTTCGGGACCCCCTACCTAAGATCTGCCGGTTTTGACACCGACAATGGGGCTTCCACTCTTTTATTCCGTGGAGTTTTGCTGCCCAAAACAAATTTCCTTGCTTGATTTTGGGAAAACATATGCTGGTACAATCCCCGGGATCCCTGCTTAGAAGCAATCTGGTCTGTCATAATCTGGAAATTGATATCAAGGGAGTAAAGTTTCCAACTTATCTGATAATCATCAATTCTGACAAATTGGATATTATTCTGGGAATGAATTGGTTGACCCAATACCAAGTATGCATCAACTGTGCGACCAGAGAAGTTACCATGGCAAATCAGGAGGGTCGCACCGCAACTTTTTATGCCCGCAAAAGCATACCCAAGAAGGATATGATTTTTACAGCCGTGGCTGAAGAAGTAGAATTGATTTCGTTGGTCAGCGAGTATCCCGATGTATTTCCTGAGGAATTACCAAGAATGACACCAGACAGAGAACTAGAGTTTGCAATTGACTTGGTGCCTAGAACCACACCGATACGCAAGAAATATTATCAGATGTCTTCATCAGAATTGGTGGAATTAAAGAAATAGCTGGGTGAGATGCTGCAGAAAGGATACATTCCCCAAGCTCTTCACCGTGGGGATCACCCGCGATATTCATGGATAAAAAGGATGGCAATCTTCGGATGAGCGTAGACTACCGATAGCTGAATGACGTCACCATAAAAAATAAGTATCTACTACCAAGGATTGATGATTTGTTTGATCAACTCAGTGGGGCCAACGTATTCTCAAAAATTGATTTGAGGACCTGATATCATCAGCTCAAAATCAAGAAGGAAGATATTCCCAGGACCGCGTTCACCACTCGGTATGGTCTTTATGAGTATACCGTTATGTCATTCGGCCTCACAATTGCCCTTGCTTTCTTCATGCATATGATGAATAAAGTGTTTATGGATTTCTTGGACAAATTTGTGGTGGTGTTCATCGATGATATCCTCATTTACTCAAAAAGCGAAGACGAACACAAGGACCACCTCCGAGGAATTTTGCAGAGGCTCCGCGATCATCAGCTTTATGCCAAGTTCAGCAAATGTGAATTTTGGCTCAATCAAGTTGGATATTTAGGGAATGTTATGTGAGAAAAAGGAATAGCCATAGATCCCAGTAAGGTGAAAGATGTGCTTGATTGGTCCGCACCCACGACAGTCTCAGAAATTCGGAGTTTCCTTGGACTAGCTGGGTAATATCGCCGTTTTATTGAAGGATTCTTCAAGATTGCCAAGCCAATGATAGAGCTCCTAAAGAAGGATAAGAAGTTTGAATGGACTGAGGACTACGAACGGAGTTTCAATGAGCTAAAAATCAGACTGATGTTAGCACCAGTATTGACTCTTCCCGAAATCTACCATAGTTTTGATGTCTACTGTGACGCCTCCAGAAAAGGGCTTGGATGCGTACTTATGCAAGATGGCAAGGTTGTGGCTTATTGTGACATCCCTAGTTCTGGTATGGTCCTAGGCTTTCTTTGTTCATCATGTTTAAATTTCAAATGAATTTGAAATGGGGAAAGTTGAAAACCCTAGCACCAAAGTTTTCCAATAGGTTCAATTTTAAAATGGATTTTCAATGAACCCAAAATGCTTTTCAAAAATGTTCATGCCCTTTGGATAATGTTGGGAACAACAACCAGAGGTGATGCACATTTTTGCTACACATTTTGGATTTTTGAATCAAAGCATAAATATTTGATTTGGAGCTGTTTAAATTATATAAATATTTTTAATGGCTCCAAAATGTTGAGAATTGGTGAGGGCCTCTGGAATATTATATCTAGATGCCACAAATATTTTTAGCATTTATGGAAATGTTTTAACATTTCTTTTAGATACAAAAAAAATCTCAGAAATAGAAAAAGAAAACAGAAAAAGGAATTACCTGACTTACCTGGCGCTTACCTGGTGGCCCAACAGGACTGGCCCAGCCCACCAGGGGCAGCCCCGTCTTCTACCTCTTGCCAGTAGGCAGAGGAGAAGCCGGGCACGACGCCGCGCGCTGGCCACACGCCTCGCCAGCTCCCGCTTGCCGCTCCCCGTCGTCGCCTGGACCTTCCCTCGCGTCGCCACGCACCTCCTTCGACCCCTGCATCTCCCTCGCTCTCTCCCCTCTCACTCTGGATTCCCTCCCCCTTCTCTGCTCGCTTCCGAACGGAGCCCATCACCGCCGTTCGCCATAGCCGCAGCCACCGCCTCCCTCTCGCCTCCCCGACGTGCCCCAGGGATTCGCCTCATCGCCTTCGTCCTCATCGTCGAGCCACACATTGCCAGGAGCTCTGCTTCACCATCAATTCCGTCGCCTTCAACCTCTCGGCCGCCGGGGATCTCCGTCGCCGCTCGCCGCCGTCAGCGCGTCCCCGAGCCCGCTGAGCTGCTCTTCCGGTCCACTGTGAGCCTCGCGTCAGTTCCCCCTTCTCCCCTGCCTTCCCGTGCACCGCAGTGCTGCGCCCGCTCGAGGCCGAACTTCGGCCGCCGCCCTGAGCTCCGCTCCGGCGAGCTCCGGCCTCCCCAGCTCATCCCACTTGCTCCAATGGATGCGGACAGCGACGGGCTACGCCCCGGTGGTCTCCGTGCGCTCTTCCGCCGCCTGTAGCGCATTTCGGCGAAGCTACGCCGCGCGGTTTGGTCGTCGCCGGCCGAACTCCAGCGAGGCTGACCTGTCGGCTTAATTAGCGCTAATCCCCACCATTAGCCACCCCTCCAGCCGCTGACAGTGGACCCCAGGGCCAAGTCAAACCTGGTCAGTGCGGGTTTGACCCGGGGTTAATCCCAGTGTCACTGACGTGTGGCCCCCACACATCAGGTTTGACCTGCTCAGCCCTGCTGACGCCTCTATGACGTCACGCTGACGCAGTAATTGTTTTTCTGGATTTTAAATAATTCAGAGAATTCAAGAAAATAGTTAAAACTTCTCAAAATCATAGTAATTCAACCGTAACTCCAAATCAAATAAATTATATATGAAAAATTATCAGAAAAATGCAAGGAATCCATTTATGCCAGTTACATGCATGAAAAACAAACTTATACTTGCTGTATAAGTGAAAACGTAATAATGGCATGTTATATAATTAATATGGGGTTAGCATATGAACCCTTGGTTCATATGGACTTCAACCAAATTGATGCTAGATGCATTAGGGAAAATCATAGCATCTTTGAAATGTCATCCTCATGCATCATATTGTTGCATATGATTGTTTATTGATTGCCGGCACCGTCCCCTCTCGATAGGTTCTACTCCGGAAGGTGTCCCGAGTACCTGTCTGAGGAGCAGTGCTTCTTCGTGGATCTATCAGGCAAGCAAACCCCCTTGAGGATCTTGATAAACCCCACTCTCTCGCTCCTGCTCCTTTTACTGCATTAGGACAACAACGATTCAAACTGCTACTTTCTGCTGCGGTAGGTGAACTATTCCTCTGCATGACCTGTCATTGCCACAGTAAATAGTTGAAACCCACTAGCATGAGTAGGAGTTGCTTGAGCCCTGATGTGCCTGCTCATCCATGCTTGTTTTTCTTTATGCCAGCTATGCTTAGAGTTGTGTCAGGTCTGATTCATCGGGAATGAATCGGAGTGGTGAACATGTCCTACCGGTAAAGGCTAAGTGTGTGAACATGTTTTGGTAAAGGTAGCGATGAGAGGCCATGTAGGAGTACATGGTGGGTTGTCTCATTGGAACCGTCCTTAAGCACTGAGTTCTGTGTATGTTATCCAAGTCCAGTTACTACCACACATTGGGTTCCGGTTATCCGGCCCCTCTCGGCTTATTAATCTGCTTGATCTCTGTCCTGGAGTTGCAACTAGTTTCTGGCGTTTGTAGGTAGTGCTATTTGTCTACCAGGTGGTGTCCGACGAGACGGGCTTGGGACAGACTAGGCACCCTGGCACGGTGTACCAAGTGGCACCTGGATGGTGGGCTTGGGAACCCTGCACGCATCGTTTGGGGCCGTGAGCGACACCCCGGCCGGATCTCCTTGCGGATGGAACCCGAATAGGCGATAAACCTGGATGAGAGACTTGTGTGGTTAGTCAGGTCGTGGCCGACACCCTCGCTCGGCTTCCACTTGAAGGTTGCCGAGGTACATGACGTGTACAGGGCTATAAGTGGCGAGAGCGTGTGTGACGAAGTACACCCCTGCAGGGTCAACATTATCTATTCGAATAGCCGTTTTCCTCGGATATGGAAACTTGGAGGACTTATGTAGTACATAGACAACTTGAAGTGGATACTCTAAAATACGCAAGATAAGCGTGACTGTTATGGATGGCCTTCTCGTAGGGAGGCGGGAATGGATCCATAGTGAAGTATTGATATGGTGAATATGTGGACTCGTGTGCGTCTTCTCACCTCAAAGAAGTTTCTGATACTCGTAGTATAGGTTAGCCACTGAGTCAAAGCTGGCTTCCTGCTGTTAAACTCCACCACCCCCTTTGTTGATAATGTTGCATATGTAGATAGTTCTAATGTAATACTTGCTAAGTACCTTTGTACTCATGTTTGCTTATTTATGTTTTGCAGTTGGTTACACTAGTGGCTTCGATGAGTAGCTTGTATCCCAGCTACGATCTTGTACCCTTGGGAGGGTCGTGTTTATTCAGGCTTCTTAGTCTTTTCCTTTTGTAGTTGTCTGTACTCAGACATGTAATGCTTCCGTTGCTTGTATGCTCTGAATGATGGGTCATGAGACCCCTGTTTGTATTGAATGCTATGTGGCTCTTTTGGGCCTTTATCTATATGAGTTTGAGTTATGTTGTGATGCCATGATGTACATCACATACTTGCATGTTATGCGTACGTGTAACGTGTATTGCTATGTGTGGGATCCGACAACCTAGTTGTTTACCTCTGATAGCCTCTCTTATGGGGAAATGTAGTCTTGTGCTTCCATGTGCCATAGTAGTCCGCTACAGCCCGGTTCACCGGAGTCCTGCTAGCCCAGCACTACTGCTCCGGAACACTTGACTGGCCGGCATGTGATTCACTTCATTCCTGTGTCTGTCCCTTCGGGGAAATGTCACACGGTGACATTCGGAGTCCTGCCTAGCCTGCTACAGCCCGGGTTCCCGGAGTCCTGTTAGCCCAGCGCTACAGCCCGGATTCATACGCTGTTGACCGACATGCTCGAGGTTGATTCATGTATGCCTGTCCCAGTAAGTTAGTGCTACTTTGGTTCATGACTAGTCATGTCGGCCCGGGTTCTCTGTCATATGGATGCTAGCGACACTATCATATACGTGAGCCAAAAGGCGCAAACGGTCCCGAGCCAGGTAAGGTGGCACCCGTGGGAATACCGTGCGTGAGGCCGCAAAGTGATATGAAGTGTTACATGCTAGATCGGTGTGACTTAGGATCGGGGTCCCGACACTTATGCATCCCGACAATTACGACCGCACGAAGGAAATTATCCCACTCATGATTTGGAATTGGCCGCGGTGGTGCACGCTTTGAAGATTTGGAGACACTATCTGATTGGAAAGAGGTGCTAGATATTTACCAACCACAAGAGCCTCAAGTATATATTCACTCAGCCCGATTTGAACCTTCGTCAGCGCAGATGGCTCGAGTTGGTTAAGGATTATGACCTCGGTTTAAATTATCACCCGAGCAAAGCTAATGTGGTTACTGACGCCCTCGGCCGCAAACCGGCCAACCTGAATGCTCTAATGGAATCTTTGCCTCCTGAGCTTTACAAAGAAATCGCTCAGCTCAATTTGGTAATCATGGATGCCAGTCTGCCAGCATATTGGAAGTTGCTCCTACCCTCAAAGAAGAAATTTGCAGCGCTCAAGAAGATGACAGGTCATTGCAATTATATGCCAAGCGTATGCAAGAGGGACAGACACATGACTTCTTTAAAGATCAACAAGGTACGCTAAGATTTCGAGGAAGGATTTGCGTACCCAGCCAAGAAGGTCTGAGGAAGAAGATATTGGCAGAAGCACATGAATCGCCATACTCAATTCACCCAGGTGGCACTAAAATGTACGAAGACCTTCGTCAGGTATTCTGGTGGAATGGAATGAAGAACGACATTGCTTACTTTGTGGCTTGTTCTAATATATGCAACAAGGTAAAGGGGAACACCAAAAATCCGCCAGACTCCTTTAGCCCTTACCCATATCGCAATGGAAATGGGACGATGTCTGCATGGATTTCATCACGGGTTTACCAAGGACTCACTGAGGGAATGACACAATATGGGTCATAGTGGACACCTTAACGAAGGTGGCACATTTTCTTCCCAACCAGACCACCTACCGTGCCGATCAACTTGCATAATTGTATGTGTCCCGAATCGTCAGTCTGCATGGAGTACCAAAGACTATCACTTCGGATAGAGGATCTCTCTTCACTTCAGCATTTTGGTCCCGACTACATCAAGCCTTGGGGACTGCTCTGAAATACAGCATGGCTTATCATCCCCAGACAGATGGACAAACTGAGCGAGTAAACCAAATACTCAAAGATATGCTCCGGGCATGTGCATTGGCCCAAGGATCCAAGTGGGAAGACTGTCTGCCATATGCCGAGTTTTCCTACAACAACGGTTTCCATACCAGCTTAAAGATGTCACCCTATGAAGCTCTGTAAGGCCGTAAGTGCCGCACCCTCCTGAACTGGTCTCAAACCAGAGACAGCCGTATTTTCGGGACTGATTTAATGATCGAAGCTGAGAAGCAAGTCAAGGAAATCCGAGACAGACTGTAGTTGGCCAAATCTCGACAAAAGAGTTATTATGACGCCAAACACCGTTAGATCAGCTTTGAACCCAGAGAACACGTATATCTTCGAGTCACCCCTATGAAAGGAGTTAAGAGGTTTCAGACCCGAGGAAAATTGCCACCAAGATATATTGGTCTGTTTCCAGTCATGACCAGAGTCGGAACAGTTGCCTATCAGTTGGAATTGCCACCCGAACTGTCAGAGGTACACAATGTGTTTTATGTCTCATAGCTAAGGAGATGTATCTCACCACCAGAGAAAAGGACTGATATGGGAGAGGTAGAACTGGCTAAGGATTTGACGTATGAGGAAAAGCCAATCAAAATATTGGATGAGCCAGAAAGAGTCACTCGCAGCAAAGTGATAAGGTTTTACAAGGTTCAGTGGGAGAATCACACCGAGGAAGGGGCAACCTGGGAAAGTGAGGAATTTTTAAGGACTGCATACCCAGAATTGTTTTCCCAAGCAACCGAATCTCGAGGAAAAGATTCATCCTAAGTGGGGGAGGTTTGTGACAGCCTGGATTTTTGCCTTCTCTTTTTTTCCGGACTTGCTTTTGCCTTTGCCTTAGATTTGGGTTTTGGAATCAATTCAAATGGACTTGTCACTTGGGCATGCCCTTGACTTTCACCCAAGTGACCTATCTACTTCTAATTCAATCTTATTTCTCTAAAAAATCGCCAAAATGGTCAAATGAATATTTTTCATAAAAATATTCATTTTCTCTTCTGAAACTCATTTCAGAAACTAGTGCTCCAAAGCAACCCCCATTTTTATTGCTCCCAAAAATCTGAAATAATTCTTGAATATTCTTTGAACAATGGCCCACACCCCCCCTAAGCAAAAATATTGCATGACTCTTTGTCACATTTTTACTACAGAAAATCATTTCTCTTCTGACCCAAAAATGCACTTTGTACAGCAGGTGTATTTTTCCTTGATCCTTTGGCCCTGGTTTTTCTTGAGCCTCTTTACCCTCCTAAGGAACCCTTAACCCTAGGAGATCAGCCCTAATGGCCATCTAGAAGCTATCCAAAAGTAGCGGCCAAGTTTCTGGCCAGAAACTTGCCAAGAAGGTTGAGTCACCTCTGGTTGGCCTGGCATTGAGTCCTCAGCCTCCCTAGACCTATCACTGCATGGACTATAGCCCACACAAGGTTTGGCCACACGTGTGCGTCATTTTGACCATGCCAGGGCGGTGACCATGTCCTCAGCCTCTGTTTGGCGTGTGCTCGAGCCAGAGCTCGCCGACGACTGCTGCACCGCGCCACCATCCCCGACTCATCACCCTTGACCTCTCCCTGGTGCTCGCCGATGCCGGAGACGCCACAGTGAGCATGGGCACATCGCGGCCAAAAGACATAGTGTGCTCGTGCCCTTGTCTGCTTCTTCCCCGCTTCATGTGCTCGTCCGCGAGCGTGCACAGCCTCCGCCTGGGCACTGAGCCCTTGCCCCCTCGCACTGGAGCCATTCGTCGCTGTTCGCCGGCTTCTATAGAGCTCCGGCGGCGCCACGTACCCCCTCTCGCTCTGGCTATATATAGAGCCACTCCCTCCGCCTCGAAGTCACACACCGCACCACACAACCACCACGACTACGTAGAAGAGCCATAGCCCGGTCGGGCAGGCCTCTGGTCGTCGACCTCGACCAGAGATCACCGGTGATCCCCGCAGCCCAACCACCCTCTCCAGAGCCCCTCGAGCTCAATCAACCTCTCAGACGCGTCGTTGGGGATCCACTGGTGTCGCCTGGAAGTAGTTGAGCCCTTGGGGTTGCCCCTCGTCATCGCCTTCTTCCTCTCTGGCAAGCCCCGTCCGCCACCGCTGCTTGCGATCTTGGTTGAAAGCAACTCCGGCCATCCCCCGGTAAGCCATGGGTACGGGCAGGTGTGCCGCAACCCCTCTCCACTTCTATCCCTCTGGTTTTGCCCAAGACCGACTCATCACCGGCGTAAGCTCCGGCGGAGCGCTGCCGCGCTCTGTTTCCTCTCCCCCTCTCTCTCCTGACTGGTGGGGCTCGGTGTCAGCCTCTCCACTCGCACCCGAAGCGGTACGAGTGGAGGCGTATTCTGTCTTCACGCCATCAACGTTACCCCGCCCCCCAGATTTTCTGATTTATTCAAATTAATTCAAATATTTGACCCCAGCTTTGACCAGTGATAACTCCTAGCCCATAAGTCCAAATGAGTTGATTCTTTTTGCATTGTGTTTGTTTCAGAAAGCTCTAGCAGCACACCAAAATGTGGAATTTTCCTTGCTGTCTAGAATTTTTGGTGATTTTCATATTGGTTTTTTATATTTTGTTTTGTGGTTTTTAATTATTTTCAGAAGGAGGGACTTGCCTTGAAGATAACCAGGAGGAGTGTGACCCTCCTCTGTACTAAGGCAAGCCACACCTGCATTTGGATGGTGTCATTTCAATATCTATGATTTTTCTACTTAAATATGAGTTCTTATATGCATTTAAAAATTTGTTAAATAAATATGGTTGCTTGCTAGTTACTTTGTGCTTGAAATGTTTGTTTAAGTTACTGGCTGAATGCATGGACTAGTTTGGTCTAGTAGAATAAAATTTTGCCTTAGTTATATTGCTATGATAAATATTGATAGTTCATTTTGTTAAGTGATATTTTCATATAAGTTATGAGTTAATCAAAATATTGCATGATAATAAAAATGAGGTAGAACCAGTAAAGTTTAATCATGAGTAGTGCAAGAAAGTTATGTTGGTAAGTTTGATCCGTACATGGGAGTTGCATGCTTTGGATGTCGATTAGTTGCATGATCATGGCATCGTATGACTTGGTAGATAAATTTTTTATTTTCAAGTTAAACCTATTAATAGTCCAACTTGAATATAACGCTCATCAAGTCATGGTGCCACTGAATTGGGTTTTTCTCAGTGCGACCACATTTACCTTGTGGGGGTCTTGATTCGGTCCGTTGTTGTGCCTCTCGCCGGTGCCTCCAACGAGGGAAGGTTATGGGCATGCGGTACCCTGGCCCGGTAAGCAGACGTAACCTTGTGCGCCCTTTTGTTTTTATGGTACCTTGTCCCCATTTGGGACCGTTTTTCCACGATTGTGGCCGTTGGTGCCTTTGGTAGGCATGGGGCCACCCATGACTTAGCCCTGGGAGGTAGTTGGTTGAGTGGCCAGGAGTGTCATGGCAAAGGGAGGGTTTCGTCGGAACGCTATTGGTCCACCCGAATGGGAATGCGAGACCATGGGTTCTGTGGTGTGGGTACAGTGCGCTACCTCTGCAGAATTTATTCAACCTATCGATAGCCGCGTCCTCGGTTATGGGCACAACCCGGGAGCAAGTCACAACATGGGTCAACTTTTATAATTAATCTTGCACACTAAATAACTATTGTTAGCATTAACTTTGTGAAGATACTGGAGATCATGAGTTGATCATGAGTGATTAGTTTCAGTTGTGATCCGGGTAAGCGAGTCTGTCGGACTCGGTGCACATGTTGGTTTCACCGCATTAGTAGCATTGCTTGCATTACATTAACCTGAATAATTGTCATGATATTGTTTGTCATTGTGCTTATGTTTGTTGTGAGCTTGCAAGTACATTCAATGTACTGACCTGGCGTGTCATGCCAGCTTTCAGGAAAGTCGTTTCACATCGGAGAGCTTCCCGCGTCTAGGCCGTGTCCACGTCGGTGTCCCTATGCTATGGAGTTCCACTTCGTCGTTCTTCCGCTGTCGCGTAGTTCGTATGATCGAGGCCCCTTCATGTTCATTAAATAATGTACATATTGTTCAGCCGCACCGTATGTGCCACTTGACCTCTTATCTCAATGTAATATCAGGCCTGTGTAATCCGCTAGCATCAATAAAGCGGTTGTTTCTATACCATGTTGTTGTGTGTTGCCAGAAGACTTGATCTCTGGGCTGGCAATGCATGGTAAACCGGTTGCTTTGAGCCGGGGTGCGACATGTTGTGAACTCATTCTTTATTTATACTGGTGTAATATATATTGTATTTCAACTTTTCCAAGGTTCATACCCCCCGATACTACTCATAGATTCATCAAAATAAGCAAACAACACATAGAAAACAGAATCTGACAAAAACAGAACAAGCTGTAGTAATCTATAACTCTCGAATACTTCTATAACTCCAAAAATTCTGAAATTTGAGGAAAACCTGGGAAATTGGTTTATTAATCTGATTAAAAAGAATCAGTATTATATCACGCTTTTGTTAAAAATGAGAATTGTTCTCCTTAGCGCAAAAGTTTCTGTTTTTCAGCAAGATCAAATCAACTATCAATGTAAGCCATCCTAAAGGTCTTACTTGGCACAAACACCAATTAAAACACAAAACCACATCTAGCCAAAGGCTAGATGAATTATTTATTTCAAAACAAGACCTAAAAAGTAAGAACAAAAATAAAATTGGGTTGCCTCCCAACAAGCACTATTGTTTAACGCCCTTAACTAGGCAAAAAGGCACAAATAGATCTAGGTATAATCGTAGTAATGATAAGGCAAATCTGGAAAACTCATCTCATACTCCCTTTGTTCAGTAGCAAGTTTTCTTTGTGGTAAGAAAAAGTAATCAAAAGGGCTAAATTTAATTGGATAAGGATCCCCCAGATCAAGCTCGGGAGGAATTGGTTCCTCCTTCGGCCCCTCATATTGTATGACCAACTCATCATTGTAAGCGTTCTTTTGGCAAAAAGTCATGAGCTTGTGTCCAAGAGAGAAACCCAATCCGTTATTTTGTATAGAAAAATTATCATTAAGTTCAGAAATCTTATCAACTAAAACATCGATAGGGACCCTCTTTCTTAAATTTTCATTATAAGCAACATGATCTAGAGATCGTAAACGCATTAGGTCCTCTTAGTTAAAGAGAATTCCCTCTATGGAGGATGACCACCATCCACTTTCTAATGCGCGAAAATTTCACTAGCTTCTTTCATAATAAATCTAAACTAATGGGCTAGGAATATAGTGGCGGCGCGCTTAACCGAAGAATGCTCAATATTAGAAAACTCTAGAAAAATCCTTTGTATGGATGGATGCATATGAACAAATTGTCTTTCAAGTTCAACCACGAGCAAAGATATAGCATCTGCAAGACTATTAGTTTTATGGAGAAAAGATACACCCAAAGTTGGAAGCACATCGACACAAGTAAAGAAATCTTGAATAACCCCTTTTCTAATAATATTGCCGCTACCTATTCGAAGTTTTTGTGTGTGTAGAATAGTAGATTCTACATGAGGATTACTATTAGCAAAAGCATCAAAGTTTACCCCATCGTTGCTACTATCCTTTTCAGTGATAACCTCCCCAATTTTAGACATGGTAGCAACAAACCAAACTAGCAAATGGGCAACCAAAAAGCAAACGAAGAAGACAAACAGAAGAGGGGCGAAGAAAAGGAAAATATTTTCAAAAATCGTTTTAGAAGTGGGGGAGAGGAAAACAAGAGGCAAATGGCGAATAATGTAATGCAAGAGATGAGAGTTTATGATGGGTACTTGGTATATCTTGACTTGGCGTAGATCTCCCTGGCAACGGCGCCAGAAATTGGCAAGTTTACAGGAGATTAGTCTTGACTTGGCGTAAATCTCCCCGGCAACGGCACCAGAAATTATTCCTGCTACTTCTTGAGCTTGCGTTGGTTTTTCCCTTGAAGAGGAAAGGGTGATGCAGCAAAGTAGAGATAAGTATTTCCAACAGTTAGAGAACCAAGGTATCAATAAAGTAGGAGACAATGCACAAATCACGTAATACCTGCACAAACAATCAAAAAACTTGCACCCAACGCTTTAAAGGGGTTGTCAATCCCTTCACGGTTACTTGCAAAACTGAGATCTAATAGAGATAGATGAAAGTAAACAAATGATAAAGTAAATATTTTTGGTATTTTTGGTTTATAGATCGGAAAGTAAAAGATTGCAAAATAGTAGACCGGAAACTTATATGATGGAAAATAGACCCGGGGGCCATAGGTTTCACTAGAGGCTTCTCTCAAGATAGCAAATAATATGGTGGGTGAACAAATTACTGTCGAGCAATGGATAGAAAAGCGCAAATGTATGAAGATATCTAAGGAAATGATATGAAATATAGGCATCACGTCCATGTCAAGTAGACAGAAACGATTCTTCATCTACTAATATTACTCCACACATCGACCGACTCCTACCTGCATCTAGAGTATTAAGTTCATGAAGAGCAGACTAACGCATTAAGTAAGATGACATGATGTAGAGGAATTAACTCAAGCAATATGATGAAAACCCCATATTTTTATCCTCGATGGCAACAATACCATACGTGCCTTGCTTCCCCTACTGTCACTGGGAAAGGACACCGCAAGATTGAACCGAAAGCTAAGCACTTCTCCCATTGCATGAAAAACCAATCTAGTATGCCAAACTAAACTGATAATTCGAAGAGAATTACAAATATATCATATCATGCATATATGAATTCGAAGAAGATTCAAATAATATTCATAGATAAGCTGATCATAAATCCACAATTCATCGGATCTTGACAAACACACCGCAAAAGAATATTACATCAGATAGATCTCCAAGAACATCGAGGGGAACATGGTATTAATTATCAAAGAGAGAAAAGAAGCCATCTAGCTACTAGCTATGGACCCGTAGGTCTGTGGTAAACTGTTCACGCTTCATCGAAAGGGCAATATAGTTGATATAGAAGCCCTCTGTGATCGAATCCCCGTCCGGCAGGATGCCGTAAAAGGCCCCTAGATGGGATCTCACGGGTATAGAAAGTTGCGGCGGTGGAAGAGTGTTTTCGTGGATGCTTCTGGTGGTTTGGGAATATATGTGAATATATAGGCGAAAGAGTTAGGTCAGGGGAGTCACGGGGGGCCCACAAGGCATGGGGGCACGCCCTACCCCCTGGGCACGCCCTCCACCCTTGTGGCCGCCTCGTGGCTCCTCTGACTTGAACTGCGAGTCTCCTGGGTGTCTTTTGGTCCAAGAAAAATCATCGTGAAGGTTTTATTCCGATTGGACTCCGTTTGATATTCCTTTTCTGCGAAAGTCAAAAACAAGGAAAACAGAAACTAGCTCTAGGCTCTAGGTTAATAGGTTAGTCCCAAAAATAATATAGAATAGCGTATTAATGCATATAAAACATCCAAAACAGATAATATAATAGCATGGAACAATAAAAAATTATAGATACATTGGAGATGTATCAGTCGGGCATAAGAAGTGGACTGGTTCTCTACCAAGTCATCATCATCAACAACACTGGTATTGCTCACGATCAAGTCTTGCTCAGTATTGACAAGGACCTTTTTGAAGTCACTTCTTGGTGCCCAGGGAGGTTTTTCCTTAGTGGATCCATAAAAAATATACCCACTCTAAACACCTGGGAGTTTCTTATGGTTTATTGTCTGGTCGCACATACACCAACAGAAACTTTCCTATTAGAAATCAAACTTAAAATCACTAACACTGGGGGCCTAGTGGTCATTGTTGGGGATTTCAACCTTATCAGGAAGCGACACACAAGAGCTCGGGTAATATTTGTTGTCAAGGTTCGGGTTCAATGTTGACATTTCTAACACAACCCTTGGGAAAAATCGGAGAGTGAGTGTGAGATACACTTGTACGAATAGGTAGCTAGACCCCAATCAGGTCGGTTCTGGATAGAGTGTTCGTATCTCCATACTAGAAAGCCGCATACCCCCTCGCTTCTCCTAAAGACGAAACCAAGAGTGGTTCGGACCATACCCCACTCCTTTTATCCTCTATAGAGGGTATCTTCTATGACAATATGTGGCTCTTCTTTGAGTTGGGATAGTTCAAGGAGGAAAGTTTTGTAGACCACTTCAAGGCCAAGACGACACTTGGGTCGCAACCCAAAGGAACTAGATGACACCCTACACTTTGTCGTGGGAATGTTTGGCAATATATTTCATGATGTTTGGTTGTATATGTCATGAATATTTGATGTAATAATGTGATAACAAAAACTAGAAAATAAAAGAATTTATTGTGTTTGATAATTATATAATTGTAAAATATTTACTAAATTTGAATAGAATGCAAGTTCTCATGCATGCATGTTTACATGTTGAGGTAGCTTACTTATGCATGCTTGCATGTCGATTCGGGCATTTTACCATGCATGTTAGGATAAGGTGGCATGATTGCATGTTAAGAGAAATATGTTAGTGGGGATAGCTACATATTAGATATAAAAGATTCTAGAGGTTTAGTTGATTCCTGACAAGGTTTATCTACGCTTCTACACCAATTCCTTGAAGGTTTGGGGCCTAACAAGTTGCTGTCCGCCTCAAATTAGATTTCAAAAATGCGTACATGGAGTAAGTTGGCCATTCATGTGGGAAGTCCTACTTAGGAAGGGGTTCCAGGCTTTGTTCGTAGGATCATGCAACTGGTTTCGAAAGGTTGGATGGCAATCTGTATCAACAGTGAGGGGGGCATTTCTTTCGGAATAAGAGGCAACGCAGATAGGGCGATCCTATCCACCCTCCTACCGATATTTGACATTTTTGTTGATGCGCTCTCAACTATGCTGACCAAAGCTAGAGTTGTTGGACACCCCAAAGATGCTTGATACGTCTCCAACGTATCTATAATTTTTTATTGTTCCATGCTATTATATTATTAGTTTTGGATGTTTTATATGCATTAATATGCTATTTTATATGATTTTTGGGACTAACCTATTAACCTAGAGCCTAGTGCCAGTTCCTGCTTTTTCCTTGTTTTAGAGTTTCACAGAAAAGGAATACCAAACGGAGTCCAAACGGAATGAAACTTTCGCGATGATCTTTCTTGAACCAGAAGACACCCAGAGGACTTGGAGTGCACGTCAGGAAAGCCACGAGGCGGCCACAAGGACGGAGGGCGTGCCCGTAGGGTGCGCCCCCACTCTTGTGGGCCCCTCGTGACTCCACCAACCTATTTCTTCCACCTATATATTCTCAAATATTCCAAAACCTATGAGGAGAGTCACGAAAACACTTTTCCACCGCCGCAACATTCCGTACCCGTGAGATCCCAACTAGGGGCCTTTTCTGGCATCCTGCCGGAGGGGGATTCAATCACGGAGGGCTTCTACATCAATACCATTGCCTCTCTGATGAAGCGTGAGTAGTTTACCTCAGACCTATGGGTCCATAGCTAGTAGCTAGATGGCTTCTTCTCTCTCTTTGATTCTCAATTCCATATTCTCCTCAATGTTCTTTGAGATCTATTCGATGTAATACTCTTTTGCGGTGTGTTTGCCGAGCTCCGATGAATTGTGGATTTATGATCAGCTTATCTATGAATATTATTTGAATTTCCTTTGAATCCTTATATGCATGATTTGATATCTTTGCAAGTATCTTTGAACTATCAATTTGGTTTGGCCAACTAGATTGGTTTTTCTTGCAATGGGAGAAGTGCTTAGCTTTGGGTTCAATCTTGCGGTGCTCGATCCTAGTGACAAAAGGGGAACTGACACGTATTGTATTGTTGCCATCGAGGATAACAAGATGGGGTTTTCGTCATATTGCTTGAGTTTATCCCTCTACATCATGTCATCTTACTTAATGTGTTACTCTGTTCTTATGAACTTAATACTCTAGATGCAGGGAGGAGTCGGTCGACCTGTGGAGTAATAGTAGTAGATGCAGGCAGGAGTCGGTCTACTTGTTACGGACGTGATGCCTATGTTCGTGATCATGGCCATAGATATCTTCATAACTTTGCGCTTTTCTATCAATTGCTCGGTAGTAATTTGTTTACCCACCGTAATAATTTCTATCTTGAGAGAAGCCTCTAGTGAAACCTATGGCCCCCGGTGTTGGAAATATGCCCTAGAGGCAATAATAAAATGGTTATTATTGTATTTCCTTGTTCATGATAATTGTCTATTGTTCATGCTATAATTGTATTAACTGGAAACCGTAATACATGTGTGAATACGTAGACCACAACATGTCCCTAGTAAGCCTCTAGTTGACTAGCTCGTTGATCAATAGATGGTTATGGTTTCCTGACCATGGATATTGGATGTCATTGATAACGGGATCACATCATTAGGAGAATGATGTGATGGACAAGACCCAATCCTAAGCGTAGCACAAGATCGTGTAGTTCGTTTGCTAAAGCTTTTTCTAATGTAAAGTATCATTTCCTTAGACCATGAGATTGTGTAACTCCCGGATACCATAGGAATGCTTTGGGTGTGCCAAACGTCACAATGTAACTGGGTGGCTATAAAGGCGCACTACGGGTATCCCCGAAAGTGTCATTTGAGTTGGCACGAATCGAGACTGGGATTTGTCACTCTGTGTGACGGAGAGGTATCTCTGGGACCACTCGGTAATGCATCATCATAATGAGCTCAATGTGACTAATGAGTTAGCCACGAGATCATGCGTTACGGAACGAGTAAAGAGACTTGCCGGTAACGAGATTGAACAAGGTATAGGGATACCGACGATCGAATATCGGGTAAGTAACATACCGATAGACAAAGGGAATTGTATACGGGATTGATTGAATCCCCGACATCGTGGTTCATCCAATGATATCATCGTGGAACATGTGGGAGCCAATATGGGTATCCAGATCCCGCTATTGGTTATTGGCCGGAGATGTCTCGGTCATGTCTGCATGGTTCCCGAACCCGTAGGGTCTACACACTTAAGGTTCGGTGATGCTAGAGTTGTTATGGGAAATAGTATGTGGTTACCGAAGGTTGTTCGAAGTCCCGGATGAGATCCCGGATGTGACGAGGAGTTCCGGAATGGTCCGGAGGTGAAGATCGATATATTGGACGAAGGGTATTGGGGCCCGGAATTATTCCGGGAGTATCGGGTGACGACCAGCGTGTCCGAAAATGGTTTCGGAGGCCCCGGCAAGTGTTGGGGGGCTTATGGGCCAAGGGGAAGGGGCACACCTGCCCACTAAGGGGCTGTGCGCCCTTCCCACCCCATCTCATGTAACCAGGAGAGGTGGGGGCGCCTCCCCTAGGGTAGCCTCCCCTCCTGGCTTGGGGGGCAAGTCTCCTAGGGGTGGGAGCGCCCAAAACCCATCTAGGGTTCCCTCCCTGGCCGCCGCTCCTCCCCTAGATGGGATATGAAGGGGTCGGCCCCCTCTCCCCTTCTCCTATAAATAGTGGGGGTGGGAGGGCTGCCAGTAGAACCAGACCCTTCCCCTGGCGCAGCCCCTCCCCCTCTCCTACACCTCCTCCTCCTCCGTAGCGCTTAGCGAAGCCCTGCCGGAGAACCACGAGCCCCATCACCACCACGCTGTCGTGCTGTCGGAGTTATCCCTCAACTTCTCCTCTCCCCTTCCTGGATCAAGAAGGAGGAGACGTCCCCAGGCTATACGTGTGTTGAACGCGGAGGCGCCGTTGTTCGGCGCTTAGATCGGAATCGACCGCGATCTGAATCGCTGCGTGTATGACTCCACCAACCACGTTCTTCTAACGCTTCCACTTAGCGATCTTCAAGGGTATGAAGATGCACTCCCTCTCTCTCATTGCTAGTATCTCCTAGATTGATCTTGGTGACACGTAGGAAAATTTTGAATTATTGCTACGTTCCCCAACACCTGGGTCTACTTTCAATCATATAAGTTTCCGATCTATAATTTTAGTTTCCTATTTACTTCCTTTGCAATATTTTACTTTCCATTCCATAAACCAAAAATACCAAAAATATTACTTTACCTTTTATCCATCTCTATTAGATCTCACATTGCAAATAACCGTGAAGGGATTGACAACCCCTTTATCGCGTTGGGTGCAAGTTGGTGTTTGTTTGTGCAGGTATTCGGTGACTTGTGCGTTGTCTCCTACTAGATTGATACCTTGGTTCTCAAAACTGAGGGAAATACTTACTCTAATTTTCTGCATCACCCTTTCCTCTTCAAGGGAAAAACCAACGCAAGCTCAATAGGTAGCATATCGCCACCACTGAAACCCTTCTAATCTATTTTGAAGCAATATCTGACCTAATAATCAACTACGAAAGAAGTGATGTCATAGCCATGGGTGTGGACCATGACAAGAAAACTCATAGTGCTAACCTTCTAAATTGCAAACTAATGTAGTTTCCCATCATTTACTTAGGGCTCCCATCCTCGCACAAACCCTTCCCAGCTCATATTGGGATCTAGTTGTCTATAAAGCTACAAAATGTGTGGACTCTTGGCAAGGAAAACTCGTGTCTTCAAGAGAGAGGCCGACCCTTACAAATGCCTACCTTTCGTCAATTTCTTATTTTTCCATGGGCTTGTTTATGCTAGGTAGTGGGATGCACAAGCATCTAGAAAAAATTATATCTTATTTCTTTGGGAAGCGTATGTGATGAGGCACAAATACAACATGGTTCATTGGGAGAACGTGTATAAGCCCCAAGTCCCAAGGGGGTCTCTGTTACCAACTCAAAAAATTAACTTGGCTCTCCTCACCAAGTGGATTTGGAAACTCTCCCAAGATACCCTCATTTCAGAACAACACTCAAAGATGCAAATAAATTGTCTTCTTGGGGGGCCATTTTCTGGTGGGCAATGGGATTGACACCAAGTTCTAACTGACGACCATGGATTAACGACCGACTTATGTATTTTATGTATCCATATATCTACGTCGTAGCCTTAGAACCATGGATTTTAGTGAAGAAGGTCCTTCAAAATAACCTTGTCAACTTATCCTTTCTACAAAACCTCACCCCCGTAGAGATACCTTCATGGGAAGCTTTATTGCTTGACTTAGGGTAGATCTAGCTTTCAGCAGAATGAGACACCATCACCTTGGAACTGGAGGCATCGAGGTGCTTCTCAGTCAAATCCGCCTACACTAAACTCATAGACAATCCTCATATCCATTTAACCAAGGCCCTTCAATACATAGGGGTGCTGCATAAAATTTGTATATCTTATGGCAAGCATCTAAGGATCAGATCCCTTCAGCGAGTAGCCTACAAGAACATAATGGTCGAAGGAACAAAACTTGTGCCTTTTGTGGGGCTCTAGAAAAACCTTTTCCACATTATTTTTCTCCATTCCCCAGCTAAATTCCTATGGAACTATGTGAGATATAGCTTTGGGTGTAACTGAGACCTGCATTTGTTTCTGGGAATCCTTTACTTTCTCACCGACACTAGGGGTTAGTGGCGTATAATTTATTTGGAGCTCTTTTGCGGCTCAAGCATGGGTGCTTTGAACTAGCTGTAATAACAAACTTACCATTGAGGGCAAGATCTTTAACCACATGGCTGACTACATTTTCAAATGGTCTTTGTTTTTCAGCAATGGACTCCTATGTGGAAGTGGTAGCACAACAAGATGTCCAAGGTGGTGCTACACGAGATTAAGGTTATTCAAGCAGCCAACAAAAATTACACCAACTGAGATTTGCTTCGACCTGATCTTCTTTTGTCATTTTGTGTTAGATTCTCGCCTGTTGATGTAACATTTACTTTGTTGCTATGCTTTCAAACATAATTTAGTGTGTTGTAATGTGCATTGGCCTACTAATTTAACATTGGATGCTCCTTGTACTTTTTCTAACAAAATTGTGGTGGGAGCGCGGAAGATGGCAAGGGAGTAGTGGGATGTTGCTTGCCAGATTCTATTTGTGCAACGAGTGTGCAGTGGATCAAGACGAGCTTCGGCGTAAGGGTGCCATGATGAGGAAAATTGGAAGACAAAACCCAACAGGAGGTCGCAGACGACAAATCCGGATGCAATAAAAGCATGCGGTTGTTGTCGGATCACGGGTTCTGGCAAAACCCTCACGGGTCGAACACTAGGGTGCGCGCGAAGAACTCCCCCCCTACCAATCCATGTCCTAGCTTTACTAAGATCTTACGGGCTAACTCGACGAACTCACAATCACAAAGGACAGAAGATTTATACTGGTTCGGGCCACTATTGTGGTGTAATACCCTACTCCAGTGTGGTGTGGTGGATTGCCTCTTGGGCTGAGGATGAATAGTACAAGGGGAAGTGATGCGTCTCCAACGTATCTACTTTTCCAAACACTTTTGCCCTTGTTTTGGACTCTAACTTGCATGATTTGAACGGAACTAACCCGGACTGACGCTGTTTTCAGCAGAATTACCATGGTGTTATTTATGTGCAGGAGCAAATGTTCTCGGAATGACCTGAAACTTCACGGAGACACTTTTCAGAAAATAAGAAAAATACCCGCAAAATATGAAGGCCAGGGGGCCCACCTCCTCTCCATGAGGGTGGGGGCGCGCCTGCCCCCCTAGGGCGCGCCCCCTACCTCGTGGGCCCCCTGTTGCCTCTCTGACTCCAACTCCACCTCCATATATTGAGTTTCGGGGAGAAAAAAATCAGAGAGAAGAAATCATCGCGTTTTATGATATGGAGCCGCCACCAAGCCCTAAAACCTCTCGGGAGGGCAGATCTGGAGTCCGTTCGGGGCTCCGGAGAGGGGAATCCGTCGCCATCCTCATCATCAACCATCCTCCATCACTAATTTCATGATGCTCACCGCCATGCGTGAGTAATTCCATCGTAGGCTTGCTAGATGGTGATGGGTTGGATGGGATCGATCATGTAATCGAGTTACTTTTGTTAGGGTTTGATCCCTAGTATCCACTATGTGCTGAGATTAATGTTGCTATGACTTTTTTATGCTTAATGCTTGTCACTAGGGATCGAGTGCCATGATTTCAGATCTGAACCTATTATGTTTTCGTCAATATATGAGTGTTCTTTATCCTATCTTGCAAGTCTATAGTCACCTATTATGTGTTATGATTCGTTAACCCCGAAGTGACAATAATCGGGATACTTACCGGTGATGACCGTAGTTTGAGGAGTTCATATATTCACTATGTGTTAATGCTTTGTTCCGGTTCTCTATTAAAAGGAGCCCTTAATATCCCTTAGTTTTCGTAAGGACCCCGCTGCCACGGGAGGGTAGGACAAAAGATGTCATGCAAGTTCTTTTCCATAAGCACATATGACTATATTCGGAATACATGCCTACATTACATTGACAAACTGGAGCTAGTTCTGTGTCACCCTAGGTTATGACTATTACATGATGAACCGCATCCGGCATAATTATCCATCACCGATCCATTTCCTACGAGCTATCCACATATTGTTCTTCGCTTATTTACTTTCCCGTTGCTATTGATATCATCACTCCAAAATACCAAAAACATTACTTTTACTACTGTTACCTTTTGCTACCGTTACCATTACTATCATATTACTTTGCCACTAAATACTTTGCTGCAGATATTAAGTTTCCAGGTGTGGTTGAATTGACAACCCAGTTGCTAATACTTGAAAGTATTCTTTGGCTCCCCTTGTGTCGAATCGATAAATTTGGGTTGAATACTTTACCCTCGAAAACTGTTGCGATCCCCTATACTTGCGGGTTATCAATACTATTTTCTGGCGCCGTTGCCGGGGAGCATAGCTCTATTCTTTGAGTCACTTGGGATATATATCTGCTTATCATTATGAAGAACTTGAGAGATCCAAAAACCAAGATCTATCCCTCAACTACGAGGGAAGGTAAGGAACTGCCATCTCACGCAGGAGAGATGTCTCGGTCATGTCTGCATGGTTCACGAACCCGTAGGGTCTACACACTTAAGGTTCGGTGATGCTAGAGTTGTTATGGGAAATAGTATGTGGTTACCGAAGGTTGTTTGGAGTCCCGGATGAGATCCTGGACGCGACGGGGAGTTCCGGAATGGTCCGGAGGTGAAGATCGATATATTGGACGAAGGGTATTGGAGTCCGGAATTGTTCCGGGGGTATCGGGTGACGACCAGCGTGTCTGAAAGTGGTTTCGGAGGCCCCGGCAAGTGTTGGGGGGCCTTATGGGCCAAGGGGAAGGGGCACACCAGCCCACTAAGGGGCTGTGCGCCCCTCTTACCCCATCTCATGTGACCAGGAGAGGTGGGGGTGCCTCCCCTAGGGCAGCCTCCCCTCCTGGCTTGGGGGGCAAGTCTCCTAGGGGTGGGGGCCCAAAACCCATCTAGGGTTCCCTCCCTGGCCGCCGCCCCTCCCCTAAATGGGATCTGAAGGGGCCGTCCCCCTCTCCCCTTCTCCTATAAATAGTGGGGGTGGGAGGGCAGCCAGTAGAACCAGACCTTCCCCTGGCGCAGCCCCTCCCCCTCTCCTACACCTCCTCCTCCTCCGTAGCGCTTAGCAAAGCCCTGCCAGAGAACCACGAGCTCCATCACCACCACGCCGTCGTGCTGTCGGAGTTCTCCCTAACGCGGAGGCGCCGTTGTTTGGCGCTTAGATCAGAATCGACCGTGATCAGAATCGCTTTGTGTACGACTCCACCAACCGCGTTCTTGTAACGCTTCCACTTAGCGATCTTCAAGGGTATGAAGATGCACTCCCTCTCTCTCATTGCTACTATCTCCTAGATTGATCTTGGTGACACGTAGGAAAATTTTGAATTATTGCTATGTTCCCCAACAGTGGCATCATGAGCTAGGTCTATGCGTAGATTCTATGCACGAGTAGAACACAAAGCAGTTGTGGGCGATGATTTGTTCAATTTGCTTACGGTTACTAGTCTTATCTTGATCTGGCGGCATTGTGGGATGAAGCGGCCCGGACCGACCTTACACGTACGCTTACATGAGTGGTTCCACCGACTGACATGCACTTGATCCATAAGGTGGCTGGCGGGTGTCTGTCTCTCCCACTTTAGTCAGATCGGATTCAATGAAAAGGGTCCTTATGAAGGGTAAATAGCAATTGGGATATCACTATTGTGGTTTTGTGTAGGTAAGAAATGTTCTTGCTAGAAACCCATAGCAGCCACGTAAAACATGCAACAACAATTAGAGGACGTCTAACTTGCTTTTGTAGGGTATGCTATGTGATGTGATATGGCCAAAAGGATGTGATTAATGATATATGTGATGTATGAGATTGATCATGTTCTTTTAATATGAATAACGACTTGCACGTCGATGAGTATGACAACCGGCAGGCGCCATAGGAGTTGTCTTAATTTATTTATGACCTGCATGTCAATGAAAATGCCATGTAATTACTTTACTTTATTGCTAACTCTTAGCCATAGTAGTAGAAGTAATAGTTGGCGAGACAACTTCATGAAGACACGATGATGGAGATCATGGTGTCATGCCGGTGATGAAGGTGATCATGCCGCGCCTCGGAGATGGAGATCAAAAGGCGGAAGATGATATTGGCCATATCATGTCACTTTATGATTTCCATGTGTTTTTTGCCATGTTTACATCTTATTTGCTTAGAATGACGGTAGCATAAATAAGATGATCCCTCGCTAAAATTTCAAGAAAGTGTCCCCCCTAACGGTGCACCGTTGCAAAGGTTCGTTGTTTCGAAGCACCACGTGATGATCGGGTGTGCTAGATTCTAACATTCGCATACAACGGGTGTAAGCCACATTTACACATGCGAAACACTTAGGTTGACTTGACGAGCCTAGCATGTACAGACATGGCCTCGGAACACAAGAGACCGAAAGGTCGAACATGAGTCGTATACTAGATACGATCAATATGAAGATGTTCACCGATGATCACTAGTCCGTCTCACGTGATGATCGGACACGGCATAGTTGACTCGGATCATGTATCACTTAGATGAATAGAGGGATGTCTATCTAAGTGGGAGTTCATTAAATAATCAGATGAACTTAATTATCATGAACATAGTCAAAAGGTCTTTGCAAATTATGTCGTAGCTTACACTTTATTTCTACTATTTAAGATATGTTCCTAGAGAAAATTTAGTTGAAAGTTGATAGTAGAAATTATGCGGACTGGGTCTGTCAACTGAGGATTATCCTCATTGCTGCGCAGAAGGCTTATGTCCTTAATGCACCGCTCGGTGTGCTGAACCTCGAGCGTCGTCTGTAGATGTTGGGAAACATCTGACATACACGTTTTGATGACTATGTGATAGTTTAGTGCATCATGCTAACGGTTTAGGATTGTGGCACCAAAGACGTTTTCGAAACATCGCAGAACATATGAGATGTTCCAAAGACTGAAATTGGGATTTCAGACTAGTGCCGATGTCAAGAGGTATGAGACCTCTGACAAGTTTCTTAAGCCTGCAAACTAAGGGAGAAAAGCTCAATCGTTGAGCATGTGCTCAGATTGTCTGAGTACTACAATCGCTTGAATCGAGTGGGAGTTAATCTTCCAGATGAGATAGTGATGGTTCTCCATAGTCACTGCCACCAAGCTATTAGAGCTTCGTGATGAACTATAACATATCAGGGATAGACATGATGATCCTTGAGCAACTCGTGATGTTTGACACCACGAAAGTAGAAATCAAGTAGGAGCATCAATTGTTGATGGTTAAACCACTAGTTTCAAGAAGGGCAAGGGAAAGAAGGGCTACTTCATGAAACGGCAAATCAGTTGCTGCTCTAGTGAAGAAACCCAAGGTTGAACCCAAACCCGAGACTAAGTGCTTCTGTAATGAGGGGAACGGTCACTGAAGCAGAACTACCCTAGATACTTGGTAGATGAGAAGGCTGGCAAGGTCGACAGAAGTATTTTGAATATACGTTATATTATTGTGTACTTTACTAGTACTCCTAGTAGCACTAGGGTAATAAATACCGGTTCGGTTGCTAAGTGTTAGTAACCCAAAATAAAAGGCTGCTAAGACTAGCTAAAGGTGAGATGACGATATGTGTTGGAAGTGTTTCCAAGGTTGATGTGATCAAACATCGCACGCTCCCTCAACCATCGAGATTGGTGTTAAACCTAAATAATTGTTATTTGGTGTTTGCGTTGAGCATAGACATGATTGGATTGTGTTTATCACAATACGGTTATTCATTTAAGGAGAATAATGGTTACTCTATTTATTTGAATAATACCTTCAATGGTCTTGCACCTAAAATGAATGATTTATTGAATCTCGATCGTAGTGATACACATGTTCATGCCAAAAGATATAAGATAGTAATGATAGTACCACATACTTGTGGCACTGCCATTTGAGTCATGTTGGTATAAAACGCATGAAGAAGCTCCATGTTGATGGATCCTTGGACTCACTCA
The DNA here is from genome assembly GCA_034509565.1 of Triticum monococcum. NCBI lineage: Eukaryota > Viridiplantae > Streptophyta > Magnoliopsida > Poales > Poaceae > Triticum > Triticum monococcum. The sequence continues at coordinate 194,506,620 of CM067842.1, read as the reverse complement.
TTTTAAATATTGAGACATGCGAACCATGCCTATTGGTAGATATGCATGAAGAAACTCCATACAGATGGATCGTTTGGACTCACTTGATTTTGAATCACTTGAGACATGCAAATCATACCACATGGGCAAGATGACTGAAAGGCCTCGTTTTCAGTAAGATGGAACAAGAAAGCAACTTGTTGGAAGTAATACATTTTGATGTGTGCAGTCCAATGAGTGCTGAGGCACGCAGTGGATATCGTTATGTTCTTACTTCATAGATAATTTGAGTAGATGTTGAGTATATTTACTTGATGAAACACAAGTCTGGATTATTGAAAGGTTTAAGTAATTTCAGAGTGAAGTTGAAGATCGTCGTGACAAGAGGATAAAATGTCTATGATATGATCATAGAGATGAATATCTGAGTTACGAGTTTGGCACAAAATTAAGACATTGTGGAAATTGTTTCACAACTAATAGCGCCTGGAACACGATAGTGTGATGGTGTGTCCGAACATCATAACTGCACCCTATTGGATATGGTGCATACCATGATGTCTCTTATCGAATTACCACTATCGTTTACGGGTTAGGCATTAGAGACAACTGCATTCACTTTAAATAGGGCACCACGCAATTCCGTTGAGACGACACCGTGTGAAGTATGGTTTAGAAAAACCTAAGCTGTCGTTTCTTAAAAGTTTGGGGCTGCGACGCTTATGTGAAAAAGTTATAGGCTGATAAGATTGAACCCAAAGCGGATAAATGCATCTTCATAGAATACCCAAAACAGTTGGGTATACCTCCTATTTCAGATCCGGAAGGAAAAGTGATTGTTTCTAGAAACGTGTCCTTTCTCGAGGAAAAGTTTCTCTCGAAAGAATTGAGTGGGAGGATGATGGAGACTTGATGAGGTTATTGAACCGTCACTTCAACTAGTGTGTAGCAGGGCACAGGAAGTTGTTCCTATGGCACCTACACCAATTAAAGTGGAAGCTTATGATAGTGATCATGAAACTTCGGATCAAGGCACTACCAAACCTCATAGGTCAACAACTATGCGTACTACTTCAGAGTGGTACGTAATCCTGTCTTGGAAGTCATGTTGCTAGACAACAATGAACCTACAAGCTATGGAGAAGCGATGGTGGGCCCGGATTCCGACGAATGGCTCGAGGTCATAAAATCCGAGAGAGGATCCATGTATAAAAACGAAGTATAGACTTTGGAAGAACTACTTGATGGTCGTAAGGCTGTTGGGTGCAGATGGATTTTAAATGGAAGACGGACAATGAGGGTAAGTGTCACCATTAAGAAAGCTCGACTTGTCGTTAACATGTTTTCCGACAAGTTCAAGGAGTTGACTACGATGAGACTTTCTCACTCATAGCGATGCTAAGAGTCCGTTGGAATTATGTTAGCAGTTACTGCATTATTTATGAAATCTTGCAGATGGGATGTCAAAACATTGTTTCCTCGATGATTTTCTTGCGGAAAGGTTGTATGTGATACAACCAGAAGGTTTTGTCAATCCTGAAAGATGCTAACAAGTATGCAAAGCTCCAGCAATCCTTCTAAGGATTGGAGTAAGCATCTCGGAGTTGGAATGTACGCTTTGATGAGATGATCAAAGATATTGGGTTTATACAAAGTTTATGAGAAACTTGTATTTCCAAAGAAGTGAGTGGGAGCACTATAGAATTTTTTATGAGTATATGTTGTTAACATATTGTTGATCAGAAATGATGTAGAATTTATGGAAAGCATACAGGGTTATTTGAAAAGTGTTTTTCAATGGAAAACCTGGATTAAGCAACTTGAACATTGAGCATCAAGATCTATAAGGATAGATCCAAAACGCATAATAGTACTTTCAAATGAATACATACCGTGACAAGATTTTGAAGGAGTTCAAAATAGATCAGCAAAGAAGGAGTTCTTGGCTATGTTACAGGGTGTGAGTATTGAGTAAGACTCAAGACGTGACCACAGCAGAAGAGAGAGAAAGGACGAAGGTCGTCCCTATGCTTTAGACGTAGGCTCTACAGTATGCTATGCTGTGTACTGAAGGAAATATGCCCTAGAGGCAATAATAAAGTTATTATTTATTTCCTTATATCATGATAAATGTTTATTATTCATGCTAGAATTGTATTAACCAGAAACATAATACATGTGTGAATACATAGACAAACAGAGTCTCACTAGTATGCCTCTACTTGACTAGCCCGTTGATCAAAGATGGTTATGTTTCCTACCCATAGACATGAGTCGTCATTTGATTAACGGGATCACATCATTAGGAGAATGATGTGATTGCCTTGACCCATTCCGTTAGCTTAGCACTTCATCATTTAGTTTGTTGCTATTGCTTTCTTCATGACTTATACATGTTCCTATGACTATGAGATTATGCAACTCCCGTTTACCAGAGGAACACTTTGTGTGCCACCAAACATCACAACGTAACTGGGTGATTATAAAGGTGCTCTACAGGTGTCTCCGAAGGTACTTGTTGGGTTGGCATATTTCGAGATTAGGATTTGTCACTCCGATTGTCGGAGAGGTATCTCTGGGCCCACTCGGTAATGCACATCACTTAAAGCCTTGCAAGCATTGCAACTAATGAGTTAGTTGCGGAATGATGTATTACGGAATGAGTAAAGAGACTTGCCGGTAACGAGATTGAACTAGGTATTGAGATACCGACGATCGAATCTCGGGCAAGTAACATACCGATGACAAAGGGAACAACGTATGTTGTTATGCGGTTTGACCGATAAAGATATTCGTAGAATATGTAGGAGCCAATATGAGCATCCAGGTTCCTCTATTGGTTATTGACCGGAGACGTGTCTCAGTCATGTCTACATAGTTCTCGAACCCGTAGGGTCCGCATGCTTAAAGTTCGATGACAGTTATATTATGAGTTTATGTGTTTTGATGTACCGAAGGAGCTCGGAGTCCCGGATGAGATCGGGGACATGACGAGGAGTCTCGAAATGGTCGAGACGTAAAGATCGATATGTTGGACGACTATATTCGGACATCAGAAAGGTTCCGAGTGATTCGGGTATTTTCGGAAATACCGGGGAGTTACGGGAATTCGTATTGGGCCTTAATGGGCCATACGGGAAAGGAGAGAAAGGCCTCAAAGGGTGGCCGCACCCCTCCCCATGGGCTGGTCCGAATTGGACTAGGGAGGGGGGCGCCCCCTTCCTCCCTTCTCCTTTTCCCTTCCCTTTCCTTCCCTCCTACTCCTACTACTTGGAAGGGCTCCTAGTTCTACTAGGAAAGGGGGAATCCTACTCCCGGTGGGAGTAGGACTCCCCTAGGGCGTGCCATAGAGTGCCGCCCCCCCCCCCCTCCTCCACTCCTTTATATACGGGGGCAGGGGCACCCCAAAGACACAACAATTGATCGTTTGATCTTTTAGCCGTGTGCGGTGCCCCCCTCCACCATAGTCCACCTCGATATTACTGTAGCGGTGCTCAGGCGAAGCCCTGTGTCGGTAGAACATCAACATCGTCACTACACTGTCGTGCTGACGAAACTCTCCCTCAACACTCGGGTGGATCAAAGTTCGAGGGACGTCATCGGGTTGAACGTGTGCAGAACTCGGAGGTGCCGTGCGTTCGGTACTTGATCGGTTGGATCGTGAAGACGTACGACTACATCAACCGTGTTGTGCTAATGCTTCCGCTTTCGGTCTACGAGGGTACATGGACAACACTCTCCCCTCTCGTTGCTATGCATCACCATGATCTTGCATGTGCGTAGGAAAATTTTGAAATTACTACGTTCCCCAACAGTGGCATCCGAGCCAGGTTTATGCGTAGATGTTATATGCATGAGTAGAACACAAGTGAGTTGTGGACGATACAAGTCATACTGCTTACCAGCATGTCACACTTTGGTTCGGCGGTATTGTTAGATGAAGCGGCCCGGACCGACATTATGCGTACGCTTAAGCGAGACTGGTTCTACCGATGTGCTTTGCACACAGGTGGCTAGTGGGTGTTAGTTTCTCCAACTTTAGTTGAACCGAGTGTGGCTACACCTAGTCCTTGCGAAGGTTAAAACGGCATCAACTTGACAAACTATCGTTGTGGTTTTGATGCGTAGGTAAGAACGGTTCTTCCTAAAGCCCGTAGCAGCCACGTAAAACTTGCAACAGCAAAGTAGAGGACGTCTAACTTGTTTTTGTAGGGCATGTTGTGATGTGATATGGTCAAGACATGATGCTAAATTTTATTGTATGAGATGATCATGTTTTGTAACCGAGTTATCGGCAACTGGCAGGAGCCATATGGTTGTCGCTTTATTGTGTGCAATGCAATCGCCCTGTAATTCTTTACTTTATCACTATGCGGTAGCGATAGTCGTAAAAGCATAAGATTGACAAGACGACAACGATGCTATGATGGAGATCAAGGTGTCACGCCGGTGACGATGGTGATCATGACGGTGCTTCGGAGATGGAGATCACAAGCACAAGATGATGATGGTCATATCATATCACTTATATTGATTGCATGTGATGTTTATCTTTTATGCATCTTATCTTGCTTTGATTGACGGTAGCATTATAAGATGATCTCTCACTAAATTTCAAGATAATAGTGTTCTCCCTGAGTATGCACCATTGCCAAAGTTCGTTGTACCCAAACACCACGTGATGATCGGGTGTGATAAGCTCTACGTCCATCTACAACGGGTGCAAGACAGTTTTGCACACGCAGAATACTCGGGTTAAACTTGACGAGCCTAGCATATGCTGATATGGCCTCGGAACACTGAGACCGAAAGGTCGAGCGTGAATCATATAGTAGATATGATCAACATAGTGATGTTCACCATTGAAAGCTACTCCATTTCACGTGATGATCGGTTATGGTTTATTTGATTTGGATCACGTGATCACTTAGAGGATTAGAGGGATGTCTTTCTAAGTGGGAGTTCTTAAAGTAATATGATTAACTGAACTTAAATTTATCATGAACTTAGTCCTGGTAGTATTAGCATATCTATGTTGTAGATCAATAGCTCGCGTTTAGCTCCCCTGTTTTCTTTTTGATCTGTTCCTAGAGAAAACTAAGTTGAAAAATATTAGTAGCAATGATGCAGATTGGATCCGTGATCTGAGGTTTATCCTTATTGCTGCACAGAAGAATTATGTCCTTGATGCACCGCTATGTGACAAACCTATTGCAGGAGTAGATGCAGATGTTATGAATGTTTGGCTAGCTCAATATGATGACTACTTGATAGTTTAGTGCACCATGCTTAAACGGCTTAGAATCAGGACTTCAAAGACGTTTTGAACGTCATGGACCATATGAGATGTTCCAGGAGTTGAAGTTAATATTTCAAGCAAATACCCGAGTTGAGAGATATGAAGTCTCCAACAAGTTCTATAGCTAAAAGATGGAGGAGAATAGCTCAAGCAGTGAGCATGTTAATCTTCCAGATAAAATAGTGATTGACAGAATTCTCTAGTCACCATCACCAAGTTAGTAGAACTTCGTGATGAACTATAATATGAAAGGGATAATAGAAATGATTCCCAAGCTCTTCATGATGCTGAAATCAATGAAGGTAGAAATCAAGAAAAGCATCAAGTGTTGATGGTAAACAAAACCACTAGTTTCATGTAAAGGGACAAAGGGAAGGAAGGGGAACTTCAAGAAGAACGGCAAACAAGTTGCTGCTCAAGTGAAAAAACCCAAGTCTGGACCTAAGCCTGAAACTGAGTGCTTCTGCTGCAAAGGGACTGGTCATTGGAAGCGGAACTACCCCAAGTAATTGGCGGATAAGAAGGACGGCAAAGTGAACATAGGTATATTTGATATACATGTTATTGATGTGTACTTTACTAGTGTTTATAGCAACCCCGCAGTATTTGATACTAGTTCAGTTGCTAAGAATAGTAACTCGAAACAGGAGTTGCAGAATGAACAGAGACTAGTTAAGGGTGAAGTGACGATGTGTATTGGAAATGGTTCCAAGATTGATATGATCATCATCACACACTCCCTATACTTTCGGGATTAGTGTTAAACCTAAAATAAATGTTATTTAGTGTTTGCGTTGAGCATAAATATGATTGGATCATGTTTATTGCAATACGGTTATTCATGTAAGTTAGAGAATAATCGTTGTTCTGTTTACATGAATAAAACCTTCTATGGTCATACACCCAATGAAAATGGTTTGTTGGATCTCGATCGTGGTGATACACATTTTCATAATATTGAAGCCAAAAGATGCAAAGTTAATAATGATAGTGCAACTTATTTGTGGCACTGCCGTTTAGGTCATATTGGTGTAAAGCGCATGAAGAAAATCCATGCTGATGGGCTTTTGGAATCACTTGATTATGAATCATTTGATACTTGCAAACCATGCCTCGTGGGCAAGATGACTAAGACTCCGTTCTCCGGAACAATGGAGCGAGCAACAGATTTGTTGGAAATCATACATACTGATGAATGTGGTCCGATGAATATTGAGGCTCGCGGCAGGTATCATTATTTTCTAATCTTCACAGATGATTTGAGCGGATATGAGTATATCTACTTGATGAAACACAAAGTCTGAAACATTTGAAAAGTTCAAAGAATTTCAGAGTGAAGTGGAGAATCATCGTAACAAAAATAAAAGTTTCTACGATATGATCGCAGAAGTAAAATATTTGAGTTACGAGTTTGGCCTTCAGTTAAAACAATGTGAAATAGTTTCACTACTCACGCCACCTAGAACACCACAGTGTAATGGTGTGTCCGAACGTCGTAACCATACTTTATTAGATATGGTGCGATCTATGATGTCTCTTACCGATTTACCACTATCGTTTTGGGGTTATGCATTAAAGACAACTACATTCATGTTAAATAGGGCACCATCGAATCTGTTTAGACGACGCCTTATGAACTATGGTTTGGCAAGAAACCAAAGTTGTCGTTTCTTAAAGTTTGGGGCAGCGATGCTTATGTGAAAAAGTTTCAAACTGATAAGCTTGAACCCAAATCGGAGAAGTGCACCTTCATAGGATACCCAAACGAAATTGTTGGGTACACCTTCTATCACAGATCAGAAGGCAAATTTGTTGCTGAGAATAGATCATTTCTAGAGAAGGAGTTTCTCTCGAAAGAAGTGAGTGGGAGGAAAGTAGAACTTCATGAGGTAACTCTACCTGCTCCCTTATTGGAAAGTAGTTCATCACAGAAATCTATTCCTGTGACTACTACACCAATTAGTGAGGAAGCTAATGATGATGATCATGTAACTTCAGATCAATTTACTACCAAACCTCGTAGGTAAACCAGAGTGAGATCCGCACCAGAGTGGTATGGTAATCCTGTTCTGGAGGTCATGTTACTTGACCATGACGAACCTATGAACTATGAGGAAGCGATGACGAGCCCAGATTCCGCGAAATGGCTTGAGGCCATGGAATCTGAGATGAGATCCATGTATAAGAACAAAGTATGGGCTTTGATTGACTTGCCCAAAGATCGGCGAGCCATTGAGATTAAATGGATCTTCAAGAGGAAGACGGACACTGATAGTAGTGTTACTATCTACAAAGCTAAAATTGTCGCAAAAAGGTTTTAGACAAGTTCAAGGTGTTGACTACGATGAGAGTTTCTCACTCGTATCTATGCTTAAGTCTGTCCGAATCATGTTAGCAATTGCCGCATTTTATGAAATCTGGCAAATGGATAAACAAAACTGCATTCCTTGATGGATTTATTAAAGAAGCGTTGTATATGATGCAACCGGAAGGTTTTGTCAATCCTAAAGGTACTAACAAAATATGCAAACTCCAGGGATCCCTCTATGGACTGGTGCAAGCATCTCGGAGTTGGAATATACACTTTGATAAGTTGATCAAAGCATATAGTTCTATATAGACTTGCGGTGAAGCCTGTATTTACAACAAAGTGAGTGGGAGCACTACAGCATTTCTGATAAGTATATGTGAATGACATATTGTTGATTGGAGATAATGTAGAATTATTCTGCAAAGCATAAAGGAATGTTTGAAAGGAGTTTTTCAAAGAAAGACCTCGGTGAAGCTGCTTACATATTGAGCATCAAGATCTATAGACATAGATCAAAACGTTTGATAAGTTTTTCAGTGAGTACATACCTTGACAAGATTTTGAAGTAGTTCAAAATGGAACAGTCAAAGAAGGAGTTCTTGCCTGTGTTACAAGGTGTGAAGTTGAGTAGGACTCAAAATCTGACCACAGCAGAAGATAGAGAGAGAATGGAAGTCATTCCCTATGCCTCAGCCATAGGTTCTATAAAGTATGCCATGCTGTGTACCAGACCTATTGTATACCCTGCCCTGAGTTTGGCAAGGGAGTACAGTAGTGATCTAGGAGTAGACCACTGAACATTGGTCAAAATTATCCTTAGTGGAATAAGGATATGTTTCTCGTTTATGGAGGTGACAAAAAGGTTCGTCGTAAAGGGTTACGTCGATGCAAATTTTGAGACTGATCCAGATGACTCTAAATCTCAATCTGGATACATATTGAAAGTGGGAGCAAATAGCTAGAGTAGCTCCGTGTAGAGCATTGTTAACATAGAAATTTGCAAAATACTTACGGATCTGAATGTGGCAGACCCGTTGACTAAACTTCTCTCACAAGCAAAACATCATAACACCTTAGTACTCTTTGGGTGTTAATCACATAGCGATGTTAACTAGATTATTGACTCTAGTAAACCCTTTGGGTGTTGGTCACATGTCGATGTGAACTATGGGTGTTAATCACATGGTGAAGTGAACTATTGGTATTAAATCACATGGCGATGTGAACTAGATTATTGACTCTAGTGCAAGTGGGAGACTGGAGGAAATATGCCCTAAAGGCAATAATAAAGTTATTATTTATTTCCTTATATCATGATAAATGTTTATTATTCATGCTAGAATTGTATTAACTGGAAACATAATACATGTGTGAATACATAGACAAACAGAGTGTCACTAGTATGCCTCTACTTGACTAGCTCATTGATCAAAGATGGTTATGTTTCCTAACCATACACATGAGTTGTCATTTCATTAATGGGATCACATCATTAGGAGAATGATGTGATTGACTTGACCCATTCCGTTAGCTTAGCACTTCATCGTTTAGTGTGTTGTTATTGCTTTCTTCATGACTTATACATGTTCCTATGACTATGAGATTATGCAACTCCCATTTACCGGAGGAACACTTTGTGTGCCACCAAACATCACAACGTAACTGGGTGATTATAAAGGTGCTCTACAGGTGTCTCCGAAGGTACTTGTTGGGTTGGCGTATTTCGAGATTAGGATTTGTCACTCCGATTGTCGGAGAGGTATCTCTGGGCCCATTCGGTAATGCACATCACTTAAAGCCTTGCAAGCATTGCAACTAATGAGTTAGTTGAGGAATGATGTATTACGGAATGAGTAAAGAGACTTGCCGGTAACGAGATTGAACTAGGTATTGAGATACCGACGATCGAATCTCGGGCAAGTAACATACCGATGACAAAGGGAACAACATATGTTGTTATGCGGTTTGAACGATAAAGATATTCGTAGAATATGTAGGAGCCAATATAAGCATCCAGGTTCCGCTATTGGTTATTGACAGTAGACATGTCTTAGTCATGTCTACATAGTTCTCGAACCCGTAGGGTCCGCACGCTTAAAGTTCGATTACGGTTATATTATGAGTTTATGTGTTTTGATGTACCGAAGGAGTTCGGAGTCCTGGATGAGATCGGGGACATGACGAGGAGTCTCGAAATGGTCGAGACGTAAAGATCGATATATTGGATGACTATATTCGGACATCGGAAAGGTTCCGAGTGATTCGGGTATTTTCGGGAGTACCGGGGAGTTACGGGAATTCGTATTGGGCCTTAATGGGCCATACGGGAAAGGAGAGAAAGGCCTCAAAGGGTGGCCGCACCCCTCCCCATGGGCTGGTCTGAATTGGACTAGGGAAGGGGGGGTGCCCCCTTCCTTCCTTCTCCTATTCCCTTCCCTTTCCTTCCCTCCTACTCCTACTACTTGGAAGGGCTCCTAGTTCTACTAGGAAAGGAGGAATCCTAGTCCCAGTGGGAGTAGGACTCCCCTAGAGCGCGCCATAGAGAGGGCCGGCCCTCCCCCTCCTTCACTCCTTTATATACGGGGGCAGGGGTTACCCCAAAGACACAACAATTGATCGTTTGATCTTTTAGCCGTGTGTGGTGCCCCCCTCCACCATAGTCCACCTCGATATTACTGTAGCAGTGCTTAGGCGAAGCCATGCGTTGATAGAACATCAACATCTTCACCATGCCGTCGTGCTGACGAAACTCTCCCTCAACACTTGGCTGGATCGGAGTTCGAGGGACGTCATCGGGCTGAACGTGTGCAGAACTCGGAGGTGCCGTGCGTTCGGTACTTGAACGGTTGGATCGTGAAGACGTACGACTACATCAACCGCATTGTGCTAACGCTTCCGCTTTCAGTCTACGAGGGTACGTGGACAACACTCTCCCCTCTCGTTGCTATGCATCACCATGATCTTGCGTGTGCGTAGGAAAATTTTGAAATTACTACGTTCCCCAACATGTACCGCACCTGAAGTGTGCCTTGCCATGAGTCAGTCAAGGGGTACAAGAGTGATCCAGGAATGGATCACATGACAGCGGTCGAACTTATCCTTAGTAACTAGTGGACTAAGGAATTTTCTCGATTATGGAGGTGGTAAAAGAGTTCGTCGTAAAGGGTTACGTCGATGCAAACTTTAACACTAATCCGGATGACTACGAGTAGTAAACCGGATTCGTATAGTAGAGCAGTTATTTGGAATAGCTCAAAGTAGCACGTGGTAGCAGCATCTACAAGATGACATAGATATTTGTAAACCACACATGGATCTGAAAGGTTCAGACCCATTGACTAATAAACCTCTCTCGCAAGTGAGATATGAACAAACCCCATGGGTGTTGGATTCATTACAATCACATAGTGATGCAAAGTAGATTATTGACTCTAGTGCAAGTGGGAGACTGTTGGAAATATGCCCTAGAGGCAATAATAAAATGGTTATTATTGTATTTCCTTGTTCATGATAATTGTCTATTGTTCATGCTATAATTGTATTAACTGGAAACCGTAATACATGTGTGAATACATAGACCACAACATGTCCCTAGTAAGCCTCTAGTTGACTAGCTCGTTGATCAATAGATGGTTATGGTTTCCTGACCATGGATATTGGATGTCATTGATAACGGGATCACATCATTAGGAGAATGATGTGATGGACAAGACCCAATCCTAAGCGTAGCACAAGATCGTGTAGTTCGTTTGCTAAAGCTTTTCTAATGTCAAGTATCATTTCCTTAGACCATGAGATTGTGCAACTCCCGGATACCATAGGACTGCTTTGGGTGTGCCAAACGTCACAATGTAACTGGGTGGCTATAAAGGCACACTACGGGTATCCCCGAAAGTGTCTGTTGAGTTGGCATGAATCGAAACTAGGATTTGTCACTCTGTGTGACGGAGAGGTATCTCTGGGACCACTCGGTAATGCATCATCATAATGAGCTCAATGTGACTAATGAGTTAGCCACGGGATCATGCGTTACGGAACGAGTAAAGAGACTTGCCAGTAACGAGATTGAACAAGGTATAGGGATACCGACGATCGAATATCGGGCAAGTAACATACCGATAGACAAAGGGAATTGTATACAGGATTCATTGAATCCCCGACATCGTGGTTCATCCAATGAGATCATCGTGGAACATGTGGGAGCCAATATGGGTATCCAGATCCCGCTATTGGTTATTGGCCGGAGATGTCTCGGTCATGTCTGCATGGTTCCCGAACCCGTAGGGTCTACACACTTAAGGTTCGGTGACGCTAGAGTTGTTATGGGAAATAGTATGTGGTTACCGAAGGTTGTTCGAAGTCCCGGATGAGATCCCGGACGTGACGAGGAGTTCCGGAATGGTCCGGAGGTGAAGATCGATATATTGGACGAAGGGTATTGGAGCCCGGAATTATTCCGGGAGTATCGGGTGACGACCAGCATGTCCGAAAATGGTTTCGAAGGCCCCGGCAAGTGTTGGGGGGCCTTATGGGCCAAGGGGAAGGGGCACACCTGCTCACTAAGGGGCTGTGCGCCCTTCCCACCCCATCTCATGTAACCAGGAGAGGTGGGGGCGCCTCCCCTAGGGTAGCCTCCCCTCCTGGCTTGTGGGGCAAGTCTCCTAGGGGTGGGGGCGCCCAAAACCCATCTAGGGTTCCCTCCCTGGCCGCCGCTCCTCCCCTAGATGGGATATGAAGGGGCCGCCCCCCTCTCCCCTTCTCCTATAAATAGTGGGGGTGGGAGGGCTGCCAGTAGAACTAGACCCTTCCCCTGGCGCAACCCCTCCCCCTCTCCTACACCTCCTCCTGCTCCGTAGTGCTTAGCGAAGCCCTGCCGGAGAACCACGAGCTCCATCACCACCACGCCGTTGTGCTGTCGGAGTTATCCCTCAACTTCTCCTCTCCCTTTCCTGGATCAAGAAGGAGGAGACGTCCCCAGGCTGTACGTGTGTTGAACGCGGAGGCGCCGTTGTTCGGCGCTTAGATCGGAATCGACCGCGATCTGAATCGCTGCGTGTACGACTCCACCAACCACGTTCTTCTAACGCTTCCACTTAGCGATCTTCAAGGGTATGAAGATGCACTCCCTCTCTCTCATTGCTAGTATCTCCTAGATTGATCTTGGTGACACGTAGGAAAATTTTGAATTATTGCTACGTTCCCCAACACCTGGGTCTACTTTCAATCATATAAGTTTCCGATCTATAATTTTAGTTTCCTATTTACTTCCTTTGCAATATTTTACTTTCCATTCCATAAACCAAAAATACCAAAAATATTACTTTACCTTTTATCCATCTCTATTAGATCTCACATTGCAAATAACCGTGAAGGGATTGACAACCCCTTTATCGCGTTGGGTGCAAGTTGGTGTTTGTTTGTGCAGGTATTCGGTGACTTGTGCATTGTCTCCTACTAGATTGATACCTTGGTTCTCAAAACTGAGGGAAATACTTACTCTAATTTGCTGCATCACCCTTTCCTCTTCAAGGGAAAAACCAACGCAAGCTCAATAGGTAGCATATCACCACCACTGAAACCCTTCTAATCTATTTTGAAGCAATATCTGACCTAATAATCAACTACGAAAGAAGTGATGTCATAGCCATGGGTGTGGACCATGACAAGAAAACTCATAGTGCTAACCTTCTAAATTGCAAACTAACGTAGTTTCCCATCATTTACTTAGGGCTCCCATCCTCGCACAAACCCTTCCCAGCTCATATTGGGATCTAGTTGTCTATAAAGCTACAAAATGTGTGGACTCTTGGCAAGGAAAACTCATGTCTTCAAGAGAGAGGCCGACCCTTACAATTGCCTACCTTTCATCAATTTCTTATTTTTCCATAGGCTTGTTTATGCTAGGTAGTGGGATGCACAAGCATCTAGACAAAATTATATCTTATTTCTTTGGGAAGCGTATGTGATGAGGCACAAATACAACATGGTTCGTTGGGAGAACGTGTATAAGCCCCAAGTCCCAAGGGGGTCTCTGTTACCAACTCAAAAAATTAACTTGGCTCTCCTCACCAAGTGGATTTGGAAACTCTCCCAAGATACCCTCATTTCAGAACAACACTCAAAGATGCAAATAAATTGTCTTCTTGGGGGGGCATTTTCTGGTGGGCAATGGGATTGACACCAAGTTCTAACTGACGACCATGGATTAACGACCGACTTATGTATTTTATGTATCCATATATCTACGTCGTAGCCTTAGAACCATGGATTTTAGTGAAGAAGGTCCTTCAAAATAACCTTGTCAACTTATCCTTTCTACAAAACCTCACCCCCGTAGAGATACCTTCATGGGAAGCTTTATTGCATGACTTAGGGTAGATCTAGCTTTCAGCAGAATGAGACACCATCACCTTGGAACTAGAGGCATCGAGGTGCTTCTCAGTCAAATCCGCCTACACTAAACTCATACACAATCCTCATATCCATTTAACCAAGGCCCTTCAATACATAGTGGTGCTGCATAAAATTTGTATATCTTATGGCAAGCATCTAAGGATCAGGTCCCTTCAGTGAGTAGCCTACAAGAACATAATGGTCGAAGGAACAAAACTTGTGCCTTTTGTGGGGCTCTAGAAAAACCTTTTCCACATTATTTTTCTCCGTTCCCCAGCTAAATTCCTATGGAACTATGTGAGATATAGCTTTGGGTGTAACTGAGACCTGCATTTGTTTCTGGGAATCCTTTACTTTCTCACCGACACTAGGGGTTAGTGGCGTATAATTTATTTGGAGCTCTTTTGCGGCTCAAGCATGGGTGCTTTGAACTAGGCGTAATAACAAACTTACCATTGAGGGCAAGATCCTTAACCACTCGGCTGACTACATTTTCAAATGGTCTTTGTTTTTCAGCAATGGACTCCTATGTGGAAGTGGTAGCACAACAAGATGTCCAAGGTGGTGCTACACGAGATTAAGGTTATTCAAGCAGCCAACAAAAATTACACCAACTGAGATTTGCTTCGACCTGATCTTCTTTTGTCATTTTGTGTTAGATTCTCGCCTGTTGATGTAACATTTACTTTGTTGCTATGCTTTCAAACATAATTTAGTGTGTTGTAATGTGCATTGGCCTACTAATTTAACATTGGATGCTCCTTGTACTTTTTCTAAAAAAATTGTGGTGGGAGCGCGGAAGATGCCAAGGGAGTAGTGGGATGCTGCTTGCCAGATTCTATCTGTGCAACGAGTGTGCAGTGGATCAAGACGAGCTTCGGCGTAAGGGTGCCACGATGAGGAAAATTGGAAGACAAAACCCAAAAGGAGGTCGCAGACGACAAATGCGGATGCAATAAAAGCATGCGGTTGTTGTCGGATCACGGGTTCCGTCAAAACCCTCACGGGTCGAACATTAGGGTGCGCGCGAAGAACTCCCCCCTACTGATCCATGTCCTAGCTTTACTAAGATCTTACGGGCTAACTCGACGAACTCACAATCACAAAGGACAGAAGATTTATACTGGTTCGGGCCACTATTGTGGTGTAATACCCTACTCCAGTGTGGTGTGGTGGATTGCCTCTTGGGCTGAGGATGAATAGTACAAGGGGAAGTGATGCGTCTCCAACGTATCTACTTTTCCAAACACTTTTGCCCTTGTTTTGGACTCTAACTTGCATGATTTGAACGGAACTAACCCGGACTGACGTTGTTTTCAGCAGAATTACCATGGTGTTATTTATGTGCAGGAGCAAATGTTCTCGGAATGACCTGAAACTTCACGGAGACACTTTTCAGAAAATAAGAAAAATACCCGCAAAAGATGAAGGCCAGGGGGCCCACCTCCTCTCCACGAGGGTGGGGGCGCGCCTGCCCCCCTAGGGCGCGCCCCCTACCTCGTGGGCCCCCTGTTGCCTCTCTGACTCCAACTCCACCTCCATATATTGAGTTTCGGGGAGAAAAAAATCAGAGAGAAGAAATCATCGCGTTTTATGATACGGAGCCGCCACCAAGCCCTAAAACCTCTCGAGAGGGCAGATCTGGAGTCCGTTCGGGGCTCCGGAGAGGGGAATCCGTCGCCATCCTCATCATCAACCATCCTCCATCACTAATTTCATGATGCTCACCGCCATGCGTGAGTAATTCCATCGTAGGCTTGCTAGACGGTGATGGGTTGGATGGGATCTATCATGTAATCGAGTTACTTTTGTTAGGGCTTGATCCCTAGTATCCACTATGTGCTGAGATTAATGTTGCTATGACTTTTTTATGCTTAATGCTTGTCACTAGGGATCGAGTGCCATGATTTCAGATCTGAACCTATTATGTTTTCGTCAATATATGAGTGTTCTTTATCCTATCTTGCAAGTCTATAGTCACCTATTATGTGTTATGATTCGTTAACCCCGAAGTGACAATAATCGGAATACTTACCGGTGATGACCGTAGTTTGAGGAGTTCATATATTCACTATGTGTTAATGCTTTGTTCCGGTTCTCTATTAAAAGGAGCCCTTAATATCCCTTAGTTTTCGTAAGGACCCCGCTGCCACGGGAGGGTAGGACAAAAGATGTCATGCAAGTTCTTTTCCATAAGCACATATGACTATATTCGGAATACATGCCTACATTACATTGACAAACTGGAGCTAGTTCTGTGTCACCCTAGGTTATGACTATTACATGATGAACCGCATCCGGCATAATTATCCATCACCGATCCATTTCCTACGAGCTTTCCACATATTGTTCTTCGCTTATTTACTTTCCCGTTGCTATTGATATCATCACTCCAAAATACCAAAAACATTACTTTTACTACTGTTACCTTTTGCTACCGTTACCATTACTATCATATTACTTTGCCACTAAATACTTTGCTGCAGATATTAAGTTTCCAGGTGTGGTTGAATTGACAACCCAGTTGCTAATACTTGAAAGTATTCTTTGGCTCCCCTTGTGTCGAATCGATAAATTTGGGTTGAATACTTTACCCTCGAAAACTGTTGCGATCCCCTATACTTGCGGGTTATCAATACTATTTTCTGGCGCCGTTGCCAGGGAGCATAGCTCTATTCTTTGAGTCACTTGGGATATATATCTGCTTATCATTATGAAGAACTTGAGAGATCCAAAAACCAAGATCTATCCCTCAACTATGAGGGAAGGTAAGGAACTGCCATCTGGCTCTGCACTTGATTCACCTTCTGTTATGAGTAAGTCTGCGACACCTACACCTGCTTCTGCTATTCGTTCTGATATGTCGCATGTTATTGATGATGTCGCTTCTGCTATGCATGATACTTATGATGAAACTACCTCTATGCCTGATACTACTATTCCACTTAGTGATTTTCTTAATGAACAACTTGCTAGGGCTAGAGAAATTGAAAATATTGAATCTGATGATACTAATGAAAGTGATGATGAAGAATCACTTGTTATTCCTAAGGGTTATGTTTTTGATCAAGAAGCTTCTTTAGCTATTTTAGCTTGCAAAAATAGAAATGAACTCAAAAGGTTATTAGCTAAATGGAGTAAGCAATCTCTAAATGCTAGAATGAAACCTGACCCTGCTTTTGCTACTTCACCTATCTTTGTTACTGATAAGGATTATGAATTCTCTGTTGATCCTGATATAATTACTTTGGTTGAATCTGATCCTTTTCATGGTTATGAATCTGAAACTGTTGTGGCACATCTTACTAATTTGAATGATATAGCTACCCTGTTTACTAAAGATGAGAGAACTCGCTACTTTTACATCCTTAAAATATTTCCGTTCTCATTAAAGGGTGATGCTAAGATATGGTTTAATTCTCTTGATCCTGGTTGTGTGCGTAGTCCCCGGGATATGATTTATTCCTTCTCTGCTAAATATTTCCCTGCTCATAAGAAACAAGCTGCTTTAAGGGATATATATAATTTTGTTTAAATTGAAGAAGAGAGTCTCCCACAAGCTTGGGGGAGGCTTCTCCAATTACTTAATGCTTTGCCTGATCATCCTCTTAAAAAAATGAAATACTTGATATCTTTTATAATGGACTAACCGATGCCTCCAGAGATTACCTGGATAGTTGTGCTGGTTCTGTTTTCAGGGAAAGAACACCAGATGAAGCTGAAATTCTATTGAATAATATGTTGACAAATGAAAATAATTGGACACCTCCAGGGCCAATTCCTGGGCCTATTCCTAAACCAACTCCGAAGAAGAGGGGTATTCTATTTCTCAGTCCCGAAGATATGCAAGAGGAAAAGAAATCTATGAAAGAAAAAGGTATTAAAGTTGAAGATGTTAAGAATTTACCTCCTATTGAAGAAATACATGGTCTTAATTTACCGCATGTTGAAGAAACATATAATCTTAATCCATTACCTACTGAAGAACCTCATGGTCTTGATAACCCGACACAGGTAGTTAAGGTAAATTCTCTCTATAGATATGATAAAGCTGAAATTTCATTTACTAAATTTGCTAGCCCATGCTTAGATGAGTTTGATAAATTTATGGCTAAGCAAGAAGACTTTAATGCTTATTTTGGTAGACAATTGAAATACAATTCAAATATGCGTGAACACTTGGGTGATTATATGGCTAATGTTAAAGGTGAACTTAAACTTATTAGTAAACATGCTTCTATGGTTACCACTCAAGTAGAACAAGTACTTAAAGCTCAAAATGATTTGCTCAATGAATTGAATAGTAAAGATAATGATAATGTTGTTAGAGTGGCTACTAGAACTGGTAGAATGACTCAGGAACCTTTGTATCCTGAAGGCCACCCTAAGAGAATTGAGCAAGATTCTCAGAGAAATAATATAGATGCACCTAGTCCTTCTAAAAGGAAGAAAAAGAAAAATGATAGGACTTTGCATGCCTCTAGTGAACCTATTGTTGAAACACCTGAGAATCCAAATGATATTTCTATTTCTGATGCTGAAACTCAATCTGGTAATGAACCTGAAACTAGTGATAATGTTAATAATAATGTTCATGATGATGCTCAACCAAGTAATGATAATGACATATAAATTGAACCTGTTGTTGATCTTGATAACCCACAATCAAAGAATCAATGTTATGATAAGAAAGACTTTGTTGGGAGGAAACATGGTAAAGAAAGAGAGCCTTGGGTTCAGAAACCCATGCCTTTTCCTCCCAAACCATCCAAGAAAAAGGATGATGAGGATTTTGAGCGCTTTGCTGAAATGATTAGACCTATCTTTTTGCGTATGTGATTAACTGATATACTCAAAACCAATCCTTATGCTAAGTACATGAAAGATATTATTACAAATAAAAGAAAGATACCGAAAGCTGAAATTTCCACCATGCTTGCTAATTATACTTTTAAGGATGGAATACCTAAGAAACTTGGAGATCCCGGTGTACCACCTATACCATGCTCCATTAAAAGAAACTATGTTAAAACTGCTTTATGTGATCTTGGAGCCGGTGTTAGTGTTATGCCTCTCTCTTTATATCGTAGACTTGATTTGAATAAGTTGACACCTACTGAAATATCGTTGCAAATGGCTGATAAATCAACTGCTATACCTGTCGGTATTTGTGAGGATGTGCCTGTTGTAGTTGCAAACGTTACTATTTTAACGAACTTTGTTATTCTTGATATTCCCAAGGACGATAGTATGTCTATTATTCTTGGAAGACCCTTTTTTAACACCGCGGGGGCTATTATTGATTGCACTAAAGGCAATGTCACTTTTCATGTTAATGGTAATGAGCATATGGTACACTTTCCGAGGAAACAACCTCAAGTTCACAGTATCAATTCTATTGGAAAAATTCCATCGATTATATTTGGAGGTTTTGAATTTCCTCTTCCTACTGTCAAGAAGAAATATGATATGCTTATTATTGGGAATGTGCATATCCCCGTTGAGGTAACATAGTGTTATTCGAAATTTCTCCGGTTCCATGTTATTCGGAATGAGTTCGTTAACAAGACTTGATCAACCTTGTTAGTGGATTCCTTTTGATGACCATGAGATGGATGAAACTAGAAGGCACAACCTTCTGCACCCCACTTTTACTTTCTGTTATTTATATTAAATAAAATAAAAATAAATATTTTTCTATCTGTTATCTGATTATCTGTGCAATATAAAAATACCATGGAAATAAAAGTTCTCCAAATGCCCTGAAATTTAAATATGATTTCTCCAGAATATTTGAGAATATTTGGCATAAAGAACACAGCAGGGGGGCCAACCACCTGCCCACGAGGGTGGAGGGCGCGCCCTACCCCCTGGGCGCGCCCCCCTGCCTCGTGGGCCCACGGTGGCCCTCCTCCACTTATCCTTTCACCCATACACTTCATCTTCCTCCCCCAAACACTCATATCCAGCTCAAACCCGAGTCCAAGCATATTTTGCTGCCATTTTCGATCTCCTTGCTCAAAGCACCTCTCACAAAACTGCTTGAGGAGATTGTTCCTTGGTATGTGACTCCTCCATTGGTCCAATTAGTTTTTGTTCTAGTGCTTTATTCATTGCAAATTTTTGCTGCTTAGGTGACCCTGTTCTTGTGCTTGCATGTCAAATTTATATGGTTCCAAGTAGTTTTGATGCATGATATAGGCTCTAGGCACTTGTAGGAGTAGTTGCTATCAATATTATTGAGTTTGGTTTACTTTTATTTTGAAGTTACTAAAAAAATTTAGAATTTTTTAGAGAAAGAAAAATGCTTAGGAAAATGTTCCAAGGTGGTTCTTCAAGGAAGCAAGGACCTAGGCTTGCAATGCGTGATGCTGATGAAGAGCCACCAAGACACGCTCCAGTGCGTCCTTGTGAATGGCCTTCTGAGAACTTTATGGATCGAGTAGGAATTAAGGAAGAATTCAACGCATATTTGCGTAACGCTGATCTTGTGAGCTTCGAGGAAGAGAAGTGCAGCTAGTATCACAACCTCATCAGTACCTTTGTGAGGAGGTTTGAATTTTCAACTTCACGTAATTCTCCAACTGTCATGTTTGATCTTTATGATAAATCTTACACTATGGACTTAGAGGATTTTACCACTGAATGCAAACTTCCACAATGGGGTAGTATAAGGGATCCTCGCAAATCTGAATTTAGAGATTTTCTTGCTAGCATAACTGTGGGAGAATCTAGAGATATTACAAAAGCTACCATAGGGAGCATCCACTTTCCTGTTATACATTATTTTGCTCTCTTCATAGGTAGATGCATAAATGGTAAAGATGAGGCATGTCACATGTGTGTCCCCGATCTCAGTATTCTTAGGAGTGCTGTGTCAGGAGACAAATCATATAATTTGGGAGCCATTGTTGCACGTAGGTTGCATCTTAATAGACTTAATGGAGATTTCTTTGGTGGAATTTATGCAACCCGCATAGCTAATTTTCTTGGTATAGCCATACGCGAAGATGATATTGAATTACCTCCTGCTTATCTAGATTTTAATGCTATGGTTCACCAGCAGTTTGTCGAGAGGAACGAATCGCCTCTCCAGTATCGACTAATCTTTGACAGACGCCGTGCTGTCCGTATTACTCTCACTGCCCCTGCCTTCTTTGATTATCAGGCAAGAGGAGGATATACTATTACCAAAGAGGAGGCGGATGAGTACGAGAGGAGAGAGGAGGCCGCTCGTCGCCATGCTGCAGCTTAGCAAGCGATAGCCGCTGCATCGTAGTATGACCCCAGCTACTATTATGGATATCCGCCAGGCCAGCCGTGGCCATAGACCAACTTAGGCCAAAAGCCTAAGCTTGGGGGAGTACGTATTTCTCACTGACATTACATTTATGTTCACACACTCATTGCTAGATGTCGGTGCTCATACTTTTTCATTGTATCATCCATGCTAGTTTATTTTCTTTTTTATGCTTTCTTCTTGTGTTTTTAATAAACCTTAAGAAAAACCAAAAAATAGTTGTAGCTTTTAATCAGTTTAATTTCCATGCTTGTAGTAGTAATTAGAAGGAAGAAAACCCAAAAAGATTTCATGTTCTTCTTTTGCTTGTTGGGATCTTTCCCGTGTAAATAGTTTTATTTCTTTTCTTTTCTTTGGGGGTCGATAGGAGAAGACCATAATTAAATTGTTGAAGTGGCTCTTATATGCATTATTGTTTATCTAACAAAAGAGCCCATATTACCTTGTCTTCCCCTATTTATTTAATGCTTGCAGATTCCAGCTTAGTCCAATGCACGTGCACTATTATTATTATTATTCACATCGTCCAGTCGTGCAAGTGAAAGGCAATTATGGCGATATATGATGGAGTGGCTGAGATGAGAAAAGCTGGTATGAACTCGACCTCTTTTGTTTTTGTAAATATGATTAGTTCATCGTTCCTGATTCAGCCTACTATGAATAAACATGTTTGCAATGACAATTAGAGATCATAGTTTCTTGTGCCATGCTTGATTAGCTATGAGTTATAATGGTTTACCTTGCGTGCCAACATGCTATTGAGATAGTTATGATGTGGTATGATAGGGTGGTATCCTCCTCTGAATGATTTAAGTGACTTGACTTGGCGCATGTTCACGGATGTAGTTGAAACAAAATCAACATAGCCTTCACGATATTTATGTTCATGGTGGATTATATCCTACTCATGCTTGCATTCGGTGTTGATTAATTTTAATGCATGTTCATGACTGTTGTCGCTCTCTAGCTGGTCACTTCCCAGTCTTTTGCTAGCCTTCACCTGTACTAAGCGGGAATACTGCTTGTGCATCAATCCCTGAAACCCCAAAGTTATTCCACATGAGTCCACTATACCTACCTATATACGGTATCTACGTGCCGTTCCAAGTAAATTTGTATGTGCCAAACTCTAAACCTTCAAATAAATATCCTGTTTTGTATGCTCGAATAGCTCATGTATCAACTAGGGTTGTCTATATCTTCCATGTTAGGTGGGTTATTCTCAAGAGGAGTGGACTCCGCTCCTCACTCACGAGATAAATGGCTGGTCACCGGGATGCCCAATCCCATGCTTTATGCAAACTAAATCAAAATAATTTCAAACAAAACTCCCCCTGAGACTCTTGTTAGTTGGAGGCACTCGTTGTTTCGAGCAAGCCATGGATTGATCCTTGTTGGTGGAAGGGGGAGTATAAACTTTACCATTCTGTTTGGGAACCACCTATAATGTGTGTAGCATGGAAGATATCGCCATCTCTTGGTTGTTATGTTTACAATGAAAGTATACCGCTCAAAATATTATTCACCTCTGTTTTAAAACCGAGCTCTGGCACCTCTACAAATCCCTGCTTCCCTCTGCGAAGGGCCTATCTATTTACTTTTATGTTGAGTCATCATCCTCTTATTAAAAAGCACCAGCTAGAGAGCACCACTATCATTTGCAATCATTACTGCTATGACTTTTCTATGCTTAATGCTTGTCACTAGGGCCCGAGTGCCATGATTTCAGATCTGAACCTACTATGTTTTCATCAATATATGAGTGTTCTTGATCCTATCTTGCAAGTCTATAGTCACCTATTATGTGTTATGATCCGTTAACCCCGAAGTGACAATAATCGGGATACTTACTGGTGATGATCATAGTTTGAGGAGTTCATGTATTCACTATGTGTTAATGCTTTGTTCCAGTTCTCTATTAAAAGGAGGCCTTACTATCCCTTAGTTTCCGTAAGGACCCTGCTGCCACGGGAGGGTAGGAGAAAAGATGTCATGCAAGTTCTTTTCCATAAGCACATATGACTATATTCGGAATACATGCCTACATTACATTGACGAACTGGAGCTAGTTCTGTGTCACCCTAGGTTATGACTGTTACATGATGGACCGCATCCGGCATAATTCTCCATCACCGATCCATTTCCTACGAGCTTTCCACATATTGTTCTTCGCTTATTTAATTTCCCGTTGCTATTGCTATCATCACTACAAAATACCAAAAACATTACTTTTACTACTGTTACCTTTTGCTACCGTTACCACTACTATCATATTACTTTGCTACTAAATACTTTGCTGCAGATATTAAGTTTCCAGGTGTGATTGAATTGACAACTCAGCTGCTAATACTTGAGAGTATTCTTTGGCTCCCCTTGTGTCGAATCAATAAACTTGGGTTGAATACTTTACCCTCGAAAATTGTTGCGATTCCCTATACTAGCGGGTTATCAGGAAGAACAACCTCCTGAGGAGAGTTGTTCTTGCGCTTGGTGAACTTGTGGTTGTCCTAGTCTCTCTTGGTCCGACCGATCGATGATCCCCTAGCTACGGTGGTGGCTAGTCCTATTTATAGAGGCCCTGGTCCTCTCCCCAAATATTGAGCGGGAAGGGGGCCGACAATGGCCAATTTGAAAGGGGACAGCTAGTACAGCCTATCCTGACAAAAGCAGTCTTAGCGTGCAAAAGGCTCTGGTAGTGATGCCATCTTGGGCTCCACGGTAACCTCCGTCTTGCTGTCCTTCTGGTCTTGGTCTTGTTGCACTGATATGGAAACCCTTGCTTGACGCCTTGGTACTCCGCGCCTGCGCCTGCTTCCTTAGCACCGAAGAGGAAACAAGGACAATGTGTGCGCTGGCGCCCGCCTGGCCTTGGTCGTCATGGCTCACGTCACTGGAACCTCATGAGGTTTGCCTGGCCTTGATCTCTCCGCCCCTCGCGAGCCAGCCTGGTGACACCGCTCCTGAGGAGGTATTGTGTCGTCCGCCTCGCGACGCTTGGCCCCTCGCAAGGGTCTTGAGTCCTTGCTGGTGAAGATGGGTCGTATGGGCCCGCTCGCAGAGCCACGCCGTGGGCCGCAGGTAGGCAGGTCTAGGGATCCCCGTTCCTAGAACGCCGACAGTAGCCCTCGGGCCCAAGGCGCGCTCAGGCTTGGCTTCGAGGCGAAGCCAAAGGGGCAAGTGCGGAGCACCACGGGACCCAATACCCTGCGGCCTCGGTCGATGCGTGGCGGTTGATTGGACGTGGGCATCTCCGCTTCCGCATGCTGCCTTGGAATCCGCCTCGTTATGCGACCACCGCAACCTACACAGTTATTCTTCCATCGCTTGCGCCATACTCCTCCAATTCCTCTTCTTCTCCCGGACTCCACTCCTCTTTCCAATCTGACCTGAGCTCCGCCCACTCCATCGCCATGGCGCCGACGCGAGCGGACAAGGGGAAGAAGCCTCTACCTTCGGCTTGTGTGCCCCCGGCCGCCAAGCCCGCAGTTGGCCGATCACTGGTGTTCAATGATGAGGCGATGGGCAAGGTGCGTCCCATGCTTGCCTCCAGCTTCAATGAGTGGGGAGGGACGGTGGCCTGGCCTGCATCTCGGGCTCGCATCGACCGGACGGCCACTGAGGTCCCGTTCTTCATCGACGCCCTTTGGGCTAGCCTGGTCCCTCCTTTCTCTGCCTTCTTTAATGTTGTGCTTGCGCATTTTCAGATCCATATGTTGCACCTTGATCCTCAATCAGTGACCCTCCTCATCGTCTTTGCCTTTGTTTGCGAGGCCATGATAGGCATTGCCCCTTCAGTGGCCCTTATTCGCCACTTCTTTTCGCTGCACCTAATTGATCCCCAACAGAGCTCAGGATGCCTGAGCTTTCAGGCCGTGGCGGCGACGGCCGGGCGGGGATTGACTTTGAGCTCCCATCGTCCACGAGCGGGTTTCGGACACGGTGGGTATTTGTTGATGTTGGAGTGCTCAGCCCCCTGCTCTCTTCTCCGTCAGCTCCCGCTATTCCCAGCTCTGGTTGGTGCCACCAAAGGCTCACCGATTCGCGCCTTGCCCCGTTTTGGCTCAGGCTAAAGTGGCTCAAGGACCTTGATGTGACTGCACCTACGGTGGTGAAGGAGTTTGTCCGGCGCCGGATCGCCCTGCTTCAGCGCCACTCTCAACCGATGTGGGCCTTGCTCAGCAACAAGGAGCACATGAGACTTCAGGAGTCCGGGCTCTCCCTTGAGGCACGGCGAACGGTGCTCGAGGTCCTGACGGGTGTCCCACTGCCACACGACATGCCGAGGAAGAGTTGCCTTCTGTACCGCTGCTTGAACAAGGCGACATTCGCGGAGCAGATGCTCGCCTTTGACAAGTGGGGGCTGCGTCCAGTCGGCCTCGTGGGGCCTCATGAGAACCCCATCGTCGTGGTTCCTCTTCCTATTACTGGCACCGAGCTCGCCCCAAGTGTGGATGCAGGGGGGCGAGCACCGCTGGGGGCTGATGGCGAAGGTGTTGAGATACTGATGCCGCCCAGGGCTCCTGAGGTGTCGTCCTCAGGAACTCGCAACTCTTGCCCTGAGGTGGCGGTTGAGGAGGCAAAACAGCCCACGTCTCCCTAGGCCGGGGCTCCTGAGACCTCGACAGGTCGCTGTGAGGCAGGGCCTGGTGGCTCCCCTTAGCTTGGCGCTTCTGAGACTGCCCCTTCGAGCACTTCTCCAGTTGCGCCTCGCGTTGGCCACCATGTCCAGCGCTTCAGTCGGCTCTGCGTGGACTTTGAATAGCTTCACAAAAGGAAGGGGTCCCCAAGAAGCGACACCTTCAGGCCGTTAAAGCGGAGAAAGTACATCGCCGTTGACGAGTAAGTACCTTATCTTGGTGATTCTCCGCGTGCTGCTTCCCTTCCTGATGATGTCTCTTCAGGATTCCTTCCGCCAAGGTCGCAAGATCTCCTAAGGAGCAGCCCCCTCTCGCCTCGCTTCTCCTGCTTGGCTCAAGCACTTCAAGCCCATGCCTTGCCCATGGCGTGGAGTCAACCGGGGAAGCCGGCCCATCGACAAGGTGTCTCAAGCTCGTGCCTTAGCCGTCTTTTCTTCACGGCCTCATTCGGAGCACAACAAGCATACCAAGGGTTCCTCCCCTGGTCGCGGACGATGATTGGTTGGCTTCGATCATGGGGTCTTCTTCAAGCAGCGGGACTTCACTTGTCTGGGCCCCTCGCAAGGCCCATCCCGCGAATGGGTGGATGCCAGCCCCTAGCCCCCTGCTGAAATGGGGCGAGCCGCTTCGGGCCCCTTCCGTGGTCCCAGCGATGGAGGATGAAGTAAGCATCATGCTTGAGTCGGTGCGAGAAAGGAGCGTCGTTTGCCATGAGCTCTTTCAGGAGGTGATGGGCGTGATGAACCGGCTTGGTGAAGAGCTCGTGGATGTGGACGCGCGCCTCGCGGCCGAGGCTCTTCGGCTGGTGGAGGAGCGGCATAAGCTGAAGGTGGCCATCAACCTCGGGTGCTATCAGCGCGAGCTCGATAATGCGAAGGCCGAGGCTTCCCTCGCAGCCTCCCGTGAGGACTGCTCCCGAGCTCTGTAAGAGGCTTGGGAAGCTGACCGCCGTCGCGAGGCCACGGAGAAGCGCATGTGGGAGCTCCAAGCCTGGAGCGCCATCTTGGATCACCAAGTGGAGGCACGCAGGGCCGCCCCTACGTCGTTGAGGGGGACGCCCGCCGAAGAGGAAGAGATCCGGAAGCACGAGGAGGTGCTGGCGCTGGAAGCTGTGGAGCGTAGCCTTGAGCTTGAACGACTGAAGACGAGGGAGCGTCAAGTTGCCCAGGCAGAGGATGCCATCGGCACGCGCGAGGCCAGGGCCCAGGAGGAGGTTGATCACCGTGTGGCCGAGGCTCGTGCGGATCTCGAGACTAGGTACGACCTGAAGCTAAAGCTCGTGGAAGCTGGGGCCGCTGGTAGGACTACTGCCCTCAAGCCCAGGTTGGTCGAGGTGGAGCGGCGCGAGGAGGCCGCCGCAACCGCCCTGGCCTCGGCGCAGGCTGAGCTAGCTTCCGCACGCGCCGAGCTGCTCCCTCTTCGGCAGCGGGTCACTGACGCTGAGTCCGTCGTGTGACAGAACAAGGAAGAAGTGCTTCAGTGGCGGACGTTGGAGCGTGTGCACGCCCCCATGCTCCAGGACCTCAGGAACAAGGCCAACATTGCTCTGGGCCATATCTGTGATGAGAATGCTCCTCATACCCATGCGAATGACTATGCCAGCCACCTCCGCTTCTTCACCGACGTCGTGACGCGCCTGGAGAACCGTTCCGAGAGGGCTCGCCAACTTGTCGAAGAGAGGAGCCGCGGCATGCTTGGGCGTGCATTCTCCCGCGTCTTCAGCCATCTCCAGAACACTGACCCCAACTTCGACTTTGATGCCTCCATCGCTCCCGTGCCCGAGGCCATCCAGGGCGACCTGTCGCGATGGGTGGAGGACAATGTGGACGCACTGGTCAGGGCCTTCACTTCGGATGACGATGGGGTGGTGGTCGCGGCGGATGCGGGTGACGTGGTCGACGACGGTGATGGCGGCACTGGTGGAGGTGATGGTGATGCCATCGATGGTGGAAGCAATGCCAGCGATGGTGGCGGTGATGCCAGCGATGTGTTTGAGGGCGATCCGGGGGACGCGACGAGCGACATGTCTGACAGATCCCGTGCTTCCCAGCAATTTGTCCTGCACACAGAAGCTCGGGCGTAGACCTTGAAGTTGTGAGAGCATTTTTGGAGGGGAAGCCCCTCTTCTAAATTTGCTACTGCCTTTATCTTGTTAGGGCGAGCTGAATATGTATCTTCGTGGACTCACACGCCCTGGAGCAAAGTTGCTGTTGCGGTTTACCTTAGCTTGGACAAGCCTAAACCGGTTCGTGAGGTTGAAAGCTCCCGAGGAACTCGCCGAGACGCCCGAGGGGGCGTGTGATAAGCAAGCGCTAGCCACTTGGCGTGACATGCGCGTGGCGTGTGTGCGTCTTGCCCAGCCCCGCTCGCGAGGAGCCCGCGAGGGGGGAGCAATAGGCGCGAATTCCGAAATAAGGCAAGAACCAGACAGCAAGAAATCGCTCGAACGAGAAAAGGCACCCCCCCCCCCCCGCGCATCAAATGAAAACTCAACTCCAACTTAAATCCAAAGCCAGAAAGCAGGGCTATAGAAAAGAGGTTAAAAGCAAATGGCTGCGTCCGGCGCCTAGTCTAGTCTTCTTGTCTTCAAGTCTTCTCACCAGCGCGGGGCTAAGTGCTGCCACTAGGACGTGGGAGGGAGCCCCCGAGGCCCGAGGGCGGCACTCCTGAGACTCCGGGGCGTGTATAGCCCCACTCATTATTACGTGAGAGTGTCACGGGCGGCGATCTTCACAGGCATGAGCCTTACTTCATATCGGAAGACAAGGGCCCCACCTTGCGCCACCGCCACCACCGTTGGGATGACCGAAGACCAGGACGACACCAACGAGGGCAGAGGGGACGCCAGCGGCGCCCTCAGCGACCACGGGTCCTCTGCCGGGGGTAGGCTCTATAGCACCTCCCCAGCAGGGGGCCTTCCTCCGGGGGACGCCCTGCTCTGCGCGATGCAAGGAGGGGCCTTGCTCCTGGCCCCTTCCATGCAGCCACCAGTAAGCTTCTCTTGGTGAGGCGGATACCGCCGCACCGGAACCGTCGCCTGGCACCGTGACCTGATTCACTTGCGATTCATGGTTAGCGTAAGCCTGCCTTGGGAGATTAGTGGTACCCTGTAGTTATTGTCGACGGCGTGGCTGGTGGGGCACTCGGGCGGCTCTTGGAAGGCCTTAGCTCCTCACGCCTCCTCTCCCCAGCCCGGCTCGAGGAACGAGCCGGGGTCATCTTCCAGCGTGTACTCCTGGTTCATCATGCGGGGCACGTAGGCCTCCGAGGCCGTTGCCCCAAAGACCTCGCCGAAGAGCCCCACGCTCCATGTCGCCCGACCTAGTGCACTGCCTCGAGGATGGTAGGGTTGCATCCCGCTCGGACCGTAGGTGGCAGCGCATGTGCCCGCGCCCAGCAGAGGTGGCGCGGGCGCGAGCGGTCGTGCTGCTCCATTGGTTGCGCCAGTGTCGATGAAGTCTGGTGGCGCGCCTGTAGGCGCACGGGCGGCGTGGCCCACCATGCGACCGGCGGTAGCTTGCGGCGTGAGTAGAGAACAGAAGGGAGGCGCTCCTGAAGCCGCGGCGTCCAGTAGCTCGGCGATGCGTTCCAGCAGTGCATCCCGGCCGCTCTCCATCAGTCGGCACCACAGCAACTCCCGTGCCACCGTGAGTGTAGCTCGCATGTTTGCCTGCTCCCTCCGGGTGTGCGGCGTCGTTGCCGCGGCATGGCTTGCAGCCCTTGCAGCAGCTCGCACCTGTCGTGGGGTGAGGGTGGACGGCGCCTGGCTGCTCCGCCCGTGCCCCGCAGTGTCAGGTGTCGCTCGTGCCGCCTGGGGTGCGGGGTTGAGGTCTTCTTGGGCAGGCGGCACCGCCCGGGCCGGCCAGGCTGCCCAGCGGTCAGCGTTGGTCCTTGAGTCGCCAAACATCGGAACTGCAGAGCGTGGGTGAATCGACTGGTGGGGGAGAAGCTCTGGTGCACCCCTACCTGGCGCGCCAAATGTCGGATCATGGGTTCCGGTAAAACCCTCAAGGTTCAAACACTGGGGTGCGCACGAAGATCTCCCCCTACCGATCCACGTCCTAGCTTTACTAAGATCTTACGGGCTAACTCAACGAACTCACAATCACAAAGGACACAAGATTTATACTGGTTCGAGCCACCATTGTGGTGTAATACCCTACTCTAGTGTGGTGTGGTGGATTGCCTCTTGGGCTGAGGATGAATAGTACAAGGGGAAGAACACCCTCCTGAGGAGACGTGTTCTTGTGCTTGGTGAACTTGTGGTTGTCCTAGTCTCTCTTGGCCCGACCGATCGATCGATCCCGTAGCTACGGTGGTGGCTAGTCCTATTTATAGAGGCCCCGGTCCTCTCCCCGAATATTGAGTGGGAAGGGAGCCAA
Organism: Triticum monococcum; assembly: GCA_034509565.1. Classification (NCBI taxonomy): domain Eukaryota; kingdom Viridiplantae; phylum Streptophyta; class Magnoliopsida; order Poales; family Poaceae; genus Triticum; species Triticum monococcum. The sequence goes on along the minus strand of CM067842.1, from coordinate 194,476,319 downwards.
CAATGGCCAATTTGAAAGGGGACAGCTAGTACAGCCTATCTTGACAAAAGCAGTCTTCGCCTGCGAAAGGCTCTGGTGGTGACGCCGTCTTGGGCTCCACGGTGACCTCCGTCTTGCTGTTCTTATGGTCTTGGTCTTGTTGCACTGATATGGAAACCTTTGCTTGATGTCTCGGTACTCTGCACATGCGCCTGCTTCCTTAGCATCAAAGAGGAAACAAGGACACTATGTGTGCTAGCGCCCGCCTGGCCTTGGTCGTCATGGCTCACGTCCCTCGCAATCCAGCCTGGTGAGGCCGCTCCTGAGGGGGTCTTGTGCCGTCCGCCTCGTGAGGCTTGGCCCCTCGTGAGGGTCTTGAGTCCTTGCTGGTGAAGATGGGTCGTATGGGCCCGCTCGCAGAGACACGCCATAGGCCGCAGGCAGGCAAGTCTGGGGACCCCCGTTCCTTGAACGCCGACATTTGTGTAGATAACCTGGGAGGGCATGAGCTCAAGGGCTTGTGGCACAAGACGGGAGGCGCTAGCGGATGGTTGACACAGCATGGCAGCCTCCTCAGGGGAGGAGAGGCGCGGTCATGGTTTTAGTGAGGCAGTCTACCTTGTCACCTCACAAAGTGGTAGTGTGGGCCTGGAATGGAATGGTGGTGATATGGGGAGCAATTTGGCGGTGGCTGGCATCATGGAAAAGCGGTGCACGGTCAGATCGCCAGTGACGGGAGGCAGCTATTGCTTATAAACTTTCTTGGCAGTAAAAACAGAAGCACATAGTGCCCTCTCACTAGTAGAAAAAGGGCAATTTGTCCCGGTTCGTAAGGGCTATTTGTCCCGGTTGTTGAACCGGGACTAAAGGGTCGTTACTAAAGCCCTAGGCCTTTAGTACCGATTCTTACACGAATAGGGACAGATGGGCCTCCACGTGGCCGGTGCGGCGAGCCAGGCAAGAGGCCCTTTGGTCCCGGTTGGTGGCACCAACCGGGACCAATAGGCATCCACGCGTCAGCAGCTCGCAAGAGCTGAGGTTTTTTTTAAAGGGGTGGGTTTAGTGGGTTTTGGGGGGTTAATTTAGGTGTTTCATATATTGTGTTAGTTAGCTAATTAATAGAGAGAAGTGTCCTCTCTTATCTCCGTGCTTGGTCGACGCTACGTACTATACGTATAGAGAGGACTCGACATGCTAGCTAGTAAGCAAAAATGAAGGAAATAGAAGATCGTCATGAACATATGCATACAGAGAGAAGTGATATCGACCTCTCCTTCCCTGAGAGATTGGTCGAACAACAAGTTTTCGTATATCTATCCGACGCTACTGGCTACATATATACAATATAAGATCTCTTACAATATAATCCCCTAATTATATATGAACTCAGGGTCCACATGGTATTCTCCGTCTTTATCGATCACGTGGTCAAGAAAGAATGCCGCCAATTCCTCTTGAATTGCTCGCATGTGGTCTGGTGCTAGGAGTTCATCCCGCATCCGAAACATCTAATTTGAAGAAGGTGGTCAATACATATATACGAATGAATGAAACTCAACACAAATGATGGTAATAAAATAAAATTCTGAATATTATTGCTTACGCACTTCATATTGTTTTTTAGTGTAGCCCCGCTCACAAGTCGTGTGGCAGATGGACTCGCAAACGTAGTATCCACAGTAATTATTCCCGGCTTCCTGCCACATCCACTTTACAAGAAATAGAGGTCAATCAAACTGATAAACAAGCATGATAAATGGTATTGATGAAACTAGCGCTTGAATCACTAGGAGATGCGCGGAACATGCTAGTAGTACTTACTTTCGGGTGTTTAAATTGCAGCTTCTTCGACAGTCCCGGAGCTTTTGAGGTGAATTTTTACCAAACCCTGCCAGACAAAGAAAACAATTACTTGATATCAGGAAGTGAACAAAGTTGCCGATATGGTGTGATAATGATCGATTTAACTTACTTCTCGAGCATTTGAGTCATGTCCGCATACTCCTAGAATCTTTTCGTCTTGAGTCTAAGACGGTTACTAGTCCCTGCTCAAGCTTAATCTCTAGGAGAATATATTGGAACCTGCGCACGCATGCATAACTCATCAATTACATTACTATAACCTCGACTAATAAGGGAAACCGAATATGCACAAGAAAGTAACACTCACTTGAAGTTGTAAGGAAAGAGTATTATAGCTTTGTTTTGATTTAATACCAACGATCGTAGCAAGTTGGCCTCGGTATCTTTTTCCTGAAATTCAACGTATATGCATCTATGAGATTTGTGTTAATGAACCCAATATCATCGATTTGTCTTTTCTTCAATTCGGCGATCTTCAATCTGCATATTATAGTGAGGATAATTATAAATACATGCAATGAAAGAGCTGACCTATATGTAGAGACTTAATGACAGAAGTAGTACTTATAGACAGTAGCAAGTGACCGTTAATTTATCAAGGGCCTTCTTATTGAAAAAATGGAAGAACTCCTCAAATGGAACATTCAACAGATCAGTTCCAACGAGGTCATGCTCCTCTTTAACTCCCAACATCAAAATATTCCTCCCCCCAGACTCTCTGCAGGTTTTCATGTACCAATCATGGAATCTTCGCATCATCGTTGTTAGAGATCTTTCATCTTTGACGAGAGGCTTCCCGTACTCGTATCTGTGTTCGTCCACCTCCAAGAAATCATAATGTACATCGTCCGGCAGGTAATCTCCAAGACTGGTATAACCGGGCACCATCCTTGGATCATTAGCGACGATATCGCTAGACACCTCGAGCGGGGCGCACGATTGGTTCGCTTGTTTGCCGAGCTGGGCAATTTTTTTCCTAGCTCATCTTCCGCTAACCTTTGATCACTGATAGTACTTCTCGACCGCTCTGCTTCAATAAATGACCTTTCAATAATGCGCTCATAGTTGCCTTTCGATGGAGACTTTGGTGGTTTCTTCAAGGCATCCACAGTGCGCTTCACTTTCACTGGATCTATCTTCCCCTCCGAAGGTGGATGTTTCTTTGCTTTCACCCCTTCAAAAAAGTTCGTCACTTCGGCTTGACGATCTTCGCATTTTCCTCCAGCGTCCTCTCGTATGGTAACTTCTCTGGAGTCTTCAGAGAAGGACCGAATCTATATTGCCTCCCGCCTCTGGCTGTACTGCTAGACACCGGAGCAGACGGAGCGGCTGCGGTTGTCTTCTTTCCTTGCTTATGAGGTGGAGGAGAAGGACTACGACGTGCCAGAGCAGCCGGAGCGGCAGTGGGTCTCTTCCGCCCTTGCTGACGAGGCGGAGAAGGAGGAGGCTGGCTGCTCGGGCGCGCTGGCGCAGGCGGAGAAGGAGACGGAGTGCCGCCACGCGCCGGAGAAGGAGGCTGAGTGCCCTGATCACTCGCCGAAGGAGGAGGCGAAGTGCCCTGACTCGTCGGAGGAGGAGGAGGAGGCGTCCAGTGTGGAATGTTGATGAGCTCCTTCCGCCATAGGCATGGAGTCTTCAGAGAAGAACCCAGCCGAGTCTCCCCTTCACCCGTAGGGTGGTCAAGCTTGAGGTCCTCAAATCCGTCTGTTATTTCATCCACCATCACCCTAGCATGTCCCTCTAGAATCGGTCGGCAGTGAAAAGTTGCGCCAGGTTCAGGAGGTGCAACAGAGCCAACAGTCGCCTTGACTTTAAATTTCATCCATTACGTCATAAGGTGGAAATTTTGAGAATCCGTGATTAAGTCCACGGGGTAGCTAGCAGGAGCCGTGAAGATAGGCTCCAGCTGAAGCAGCTCGGTGGAAGCCACGCTGCTTCTCTGCTGAGATGGCGGGGTAGCTTCGGGGGAATCTGCGGCAGGTCGCTTCCTGCGATCTTCTTCTCGTTGCTCTATCGCTTGTACCCTTGCGTGCAGCGCCTGAATTTGGGTCTGCTCCACTTTCTTCCTCCTCTCCTGGCATTTGTAACCGCCTGCGTGTGGAAACCCAACCTTCCACGAAACGGAGCCTGGCGTGCCTCGTGTCCGTCCAGGGTGCTCAGGATTCTTGAGGGCCACTGTGAGCTCGTCGTTCTCTCTATCTAGAACGAACGTCCCTTTCTGTGCTGCATCGATATACTACCGAAGCTTCGTGACGGGTATTCGTAGTTGCTCATTCGTCCAATGGCACTTCCCTGATACAGGGTCCAAGGTTTCGCCAACCCCGAAGAACCAAGTCCGGCAATGGTCTGGCCAGTTCAATGTCTCTGGTTCGACCCCTTTATCAAGCAGGTCATTCTCAGCCTTGGCCCACAACGGCCGGGCTTTGAGGTAGCCACCTGACCCTGTGCGATGGTGAAGCTTCTTCTTCACATCATTTTTCTTGTTTGTCATGAACATCTTCTTACTCTTGTCTGATGTCTTGTGGGCCACAAAGTCGTCCCACTGATCTCTGATCTTCTCATATTGGCCAGTGAATTCTGGTGTCTCTTCTTTGTCGACAAACGTTGTTTTCAGCTCATTCTTCCACCTCCTAAATAGTTCTGCCATCTTCTTAAGAGCATGAGACTTGATCAATTGCTCTATAACTGGCTTCTCAAGATCCTCCTCTGGCGGTAGGGTGAAATTTTCCTTCAGCGCGGTCCAAAGATCATCTTTCTGCATATCGTTGACATAAGACACCTCAGGGTCATCTTTAGCCGGCTTATACCATTGGTGGATGCTGATCGAGATCTTGTCCCTAAAAAGAACCCCGCACTAAGCAGCAACTGATTTCTTTGTCCGGATGGGTTCGATCGGTCAGCCATCGCGCGCGATTGCTGTGATCTCAAACCTTTCATCCGAGTGCAACTTTTTCTTCGGGCCTCGTCTCTTTACCGAAGTTGTGCTCGGTCCAGAGGGCTAGAAAAAAGAAGAAAGACGAGAGTTATTAATTAATATATGTACATACCAAAAACAATTAATGCGTCAATTAGCTATAGTCAGCACATGCTTAATTAATATATATACCTTGCCGGACTCCGTTCGGTCACCGGAGCCGTCATCACTGTGTCCTTCTTCCACCGGCATTCGGTCACCGGAGCCTTCATCAAGGTTGCCTTCTTCCACCGGCATTCGGTCACCAGAGCCATCATAATCATGTCCTTGCTCCTCCATTGTTCGATCACCGTAGCCTGCTTTTTCATCCTGTCCTTCCAGACCATCGGTTCCGTTCAGAAACGACATGACGGCATCACTTCCGGCTGCGATTATGTCCCCCAACACCGCTTCTGTTACTTCGTCTCGGGGGTGCTCCATAGTTTCTGCAAATATTTACAACATGGCAATTATTATTCACACATGACAGATGGATATATTAGTGGCAAACGTGGAACTAGCTAGCTAATCTGAATAAGGAATCATATTAGTGGCATCAACGCTTCTCTAGGGCTTGGGGTGGCCTCGGCAACGCTTCAAGGGCTTGGGGTGGCCTCGACGACAACACTCTTTTAACTTGGTAAATTTGGGTGGCCTCGAGAGAGTTTGTCGGGTAGGGGCGCGGTGGGACGGGGTAGGAGACCGACATCTTTTTTTCTAGGGTTTGGGTGTCCTCGAGAGTTTTGGTCGAGCGGAGGGCTGGGGGGTAAGAAATAAAAAGAGGAGAAGATCGAAGAAAAAAAAGAAGAAGAAGAAAGGAATAGAGGAGAAGAAGAAAAAATACAAAAAAAATTCTATTTTTTCTTCTTCTCCTCTTTTTTTTACTTTTTTCCTCTTCTTATTTATTTCTCCTCTTCTTCCTCTCCTCTTCTTCTCCTTTTTCTTTTCCTTCTTCCTAAACTAAACATAAAATAAAATAATCCTAAAACTAAATGAAGTTATCGGGATGGGGTATATCGACAACGACATACCTGATAAAAAATAAGAAGACGAAGAAGAAATAAAAACAGGAGAAGAAGAAAGGAATAGAGGAGAAGAACAAAGAAAAAAAAGAAAAGAAAAAAAGGAGAAGAAGAAAGGAATAGAGGAGAAGAAGAGAAATATGTTCTCTTCTTCTCCTCTATTACTTTCTTCTTCTCCTCTTCTTTTTCTTCTTTTTTCCTCTTCTTATTTATTTCTCCTCTTTTCCCTCTCCTCTTCTTCTCCTTTCTTCCTCTTCTTATTTTCATTTTTCCTCTCATTATTTTTCTTCTTCTTCCTTTCCTAGCTAGATATATAAAACTTTTCGAAAAATGTAACTTTTGCATATATAAAACTTTTTTCTTCTTCTTCCTTGTTCCTTCTCTTCCTTCTTCCTAAATATATAAAACTTTTCTTAAAATGAAACTAACCTAAAATTAATGTACTAAATCAGAAAACATATATAGATAAAACTTTTCTAAAAATCTAACTTTTGCATATATGAACATATATACACATAGAACATACATACATATATACATTTTTATAAAAAACAAAAAAGCAAAAAACAAAAATAAATCAGGGAAGGGGCGCGGGTGACGGCGATGGCGATGAGAGCGACGGCGACGGCGGGGGCGGGCCGGGGCAGGGGCGCGGGCGACGACGGGCCGGGGCAGGGGCGCGGGGGACGGCGACAAGAGCGACGGCGACGGTGGGGGCGGAACGGGGCAGGGGCACGGGTGACGGCGGGCCGGGGCAGGGGCACGGACGACGGCGACGAGAGCGACGGCGACAGCTGGGGCGGGCTGGGGTAGGGGCGTGGGCGACGGCGACGAGCGACGGCGGACAGCGTCGGGGCAGCCTGGCGGCATCGATGTTCTCAGCGTCGTCGGGGGCAACTGGTGATGAACTCTGCAAAATTGCTAAGTGGTACTTATATACCCAGAGCTTTCGTCCCGATTCGTGGCACCAACCGGGACCAATGACCCCTTTAGTCCAGGTTGGCGGCACCAACCGGGACTAAAGGTCTCTTTTCAGCAGCCCAAAGGGCAGGAAGCGGCGGCCTTTGGTCCCGGTTGGTGGCACCAACCGGGACTAAAGGGGGGACATTGGTCCCACTTGGTGCCACGAACCGGTACCAATGCACCACTTTAGTCCCGGTTGGTGGCACCAACCGGGACCAAAGGCCCTGTGCTGCCCACGTCATGGCCGAAAGTTTAGTCTCACCTCGCTAGTTGGGAGAGCTCGAGAGTGATTTATAAGCGCTGCTGCGCCAACCCTCTCGTGCTCCTCTCAACTGCAGGCTTTCGGGCCTAATTTGTCACGATGTGCTTGTGGGCCTAGTGGGCCTCCTGCGGGCCTGAATCCCGGCCCATGATTGGGTTTCTAGTCGTATTCAGGCCATAGTGGCCCAGTAGGTGGCACTTTTTTGTTGATTTATTTATTTTTTTTGCTTCTACTTACAACAAAAAACTTACTGTTGCTATTTTTATTTATTTTATTAAAGTTTATTTATTTTACTTTTATGAAGTTTATTTTGTTTCTACTTCTTTATTTTATTAAAGTTTATCTTATTTTATTTTATTTTGTTTCTACTTATTTATTGCATTAAATTTTAATTTATTTTATTTTGTTTCTACTTATTTATTGTATTAAGTTTTAATTTATTTTATTTTGTTTCTACTTATTTATTAAAGTTTATTTAATTTACTTTATTAAATTTTAATTTGTTTCTACTTATTTATTTTATTAAAGTTTATTTTATTTTGTTTTGTTTCTACTTATTTATTTAAGTTTACAAAAAAATTAGTTAATTTTCTTTTTTCTATCATCATTTCATGCACATAGCATGTGTAAGAAAGTAGAGAGGGTTACGGCAAAAACTGGATGCACTTCGTGTACAAAACGGACAATCTCTTTCGAAGTATCTGGGTTTCATACGGAAACTCGTCTATTACAAAGGGATTTCGTTTTTTAACTTATTTGAACTCCATAGTTTTTCTATGTTCAAAATACACCATTCAAAGCCACATCATCAATTTTCAACCCTTTCTGACTTCATTTGTTATTTTTCATGCATTTACTCATTATTTTGAGCTATAAGACCCTGAAATTGAAAAGCATTTCAAATGAACTCTAAAAAGGTTGAAAGTTGGCATGGTATCATCATTTTATCCACATAGCATGTGCAAGAAAGTAGGGAGGGTTACGGCAAAAACTGGATGCACTTCGTGTACAAAACAGACAGTCTCTTTTGAAGTATCACGGTTTCATACGGAAACTCGTCTGTTACAAAGGGATTTCATTTTTTAACTTATTTGAACTCCATAGTTTTTCGGTGTTCAAAATGCACCATTCAAAGCCACATCATCAATTTTCAACCCTTTCTGACTTCATTTGTTATTTTTCATGCATTTATGGATTATTTTGAGCTATAAGACCCTGAAATTGAAAAGAATCTCAAATGAACTCTGAAAAGGTTGAAAGTTGGCATGGTATCATCATTTCATCCACATAGCATGTGCGAGAAAGTAGAGAGGGTTACGGCAAAAACTGGATGCACTTCGTGTACAAAACGGACAATATCTTTTGAAGTATCAGGTTTTCATACGAAAACTTGTCTGTTACAAAGGGATTTCACTTTTTTAACTTATTTGAACTCCATAGTTTTTATGTGTTCAAAATGCACCATTCAAAGCCACATCATCAATTTTCAACCCTTTCTGACTTCATTTGTTATTTTTCATGCATTTATTGATTATTTTGAGCTATAAGACCCTGAAATTTAAAAGCATTTCAAATGAACTCTGAAAAGGTTGAAAGTTTGCATGGTATCATCATTTCATCCACATAGCATGTGCAAGAAAGTAGAGAGGGTTACAGGGAAAACTGGATGCACTTCGTGTACAAAACGGACAATCTCTTTCGAAGTATCAGGGTTTCATATGAAAACTCGTGTGTTACAAAGGGATTTCATTTTTTAACTTATTTGAACTCCAAAGTTTTTCTGTGTTCAAAATGCACCATTTAAAGCCACATCATCAATTTTCAACCCTTTCTGACTTCATTTGTTATTTTTCATGCATTTACTAATTATTTTGAGCTATAAGACCCTAAAATTGAAGGCAACTTATAGCTCTCATGAATAGATAAGTGACCAAATTAATAGAAGTTCATCATCACATTAAAAACAAAGTACATACATAGTTCTCATTGAACAACATATAGCTCTCCAGAGAATCTAGTTAAACCATACATTGAAACTATGTAAAACCTTTCAATGCAACAACAAATGCGATCATAATCACAACCAAGGTAAAAATTGATCCAACAGCATAATGATACCAAGCCTATGTATGAATGGCATATTTTCTAATCTTTCTAATCTTCAACCGCATTGCATCCATCTTGATCTTGTGATCATCGACGACTTCCGCAACATGCAACTCCAATATCATGTTCTCCTCCTCTATTTTTTTATTTTTTCCTTCAAGTAATTGTTTTCTTCTTCAACTAAATTTAACCTCTCGACAATAGGGTCAGTTGGAATTTCTGGTTCAACTACCTCCTACATAAACAAAATCTATGTCACATTGGTCGGCATAATTGTCATAAACAATAAATGAACCAAATAGTTATAAAAAGATAATATATACCACATCTGAATCATAGACAGGACGAGGGCCGACGGGGGCGGATACCAAAACCATCGCACTATATAATAACAAGCAATAGTAAAAGTTAGAAAATTAGACAAGTATCTATCTAAAGTTAGAATTATTTTCTTTCAGAAAGAAGATAAGAACAAGAGGCTCACCACGGTGGTGCCGGCGATGAGATCGGCATGGGGGATCAACGACGGTGAAGACGGGGACGGGACATGAAGGACCACTAAACCTATGCAAATCTCGGGAAAAATGGAGTTTGGAGGTCGAGCTTCGAGAGGAGAAAGCTTAACTAGTGTGGCTCGAGCATTTTATCAAACACCTCAAGTGCATAGGAGGTGAGCTAGAGCACCCAAATGCCCTCTCCTCGCCGGCCAGAAAAAACAATGCACTGTGGAGTGCTCTGCTGCGGCGATGGGGTATATATAGGCAACTCATTTGTCCCGGTTCGTGGCTAGAACCGGGACTAAAGCCCAGCCTTTTGTCCCGGTTCAAGCCAAGAACTGGGACCAATGGTTGTGGGCTAGGAGCGAGGCCAATTGGTCCCGGTTCGTGCCTAGAACTGGGACAAATGGGTCCATACGAACCGGGACCAATGCTCACGAGGCCCCGGCCGGCCCCCTGGGCTCACGAACCGGGACGAATGCCCCCACGGGTCCCGGTTCGTGACTGAACCGGGACTAATGGGCTTGGCATGCCCAAACCAAAGCCCTGTTTTCTACTAGTGTCTACTCTCACTCTTTCCTAAATATGAGTCATAAGGAGTGGTTTCAGAGGGATCTTGGAGAATCCCTAAGCAGTTTCATGTTTAGTTGATTTGTAAATCACGTTGGAAGTACACACATGTCTCGCGGGTCATTGTTTATTCTAAGAAATACTAACAACACTAACATTAACCACATTATGCGATCAACAAGTGTAGAAAAGAGATAATTCCAAGATCTTAGCTACGGAATTCAAAATACTAAGAAAAGGAGTCAAATTATGGTCAAAATGTCTATCAAATTTATCAAGTTCCATCAAAGCAACCAATTCAATGATTTGGTTATCTGATACACCTGAGAAATTCATACTTCTTGGGAATTGAATGGTAGAATTATTTTAATGAACATATTATGAAGTTGCCGGTACAACAAAGAACCTACTGGAAACAAATAGCTACAAATTGTCGGGCCAAAATGAGATAAGAAAACACAAAAAATCATGCTAAAGCAACCATCAAGTTGAGAACAATCATATATGTGTTCTTCAAGATTGTCTGGGACAATAACATAATGATCATCAAGCTGAAGCTGTCATTCATTGGACTTCTTACAAAAACAGACTTGGTTCCATAGTTTAAACACAAAACTTGCTTCATTTGGAGTCTCTTATTCAAAGAAATAATGATTTTTCCCACTTTGGAGGTGCCTTTCACAAAATAGGAGATTGATCAAGAGGTTAGCAATTTTCCATCTGGAAAATCTCAAGGTTTGATAGGTTTAATGTTGACTTCATCAAGGCTTATTTGTAGAAAAATCTCACCTAATTTATACAAGATTATTGAAGATTTTTACCATTGTAGAGTCTGTTTGCAAAGTATTAATTCTTCATTCACCACTCTTATTCCAAAGAAGGATTATCCTCTCTTGCCAAGTGATTTCAGGCATACCTCACTTCTGAATTGCTCTATAAATATTATTACTAAGCTTTAGCAAACAGGTTTCAAAAAGTCATTCTTCAGCTTGTTCATATCAACCAACATGGATTTAAAATGAAGATCAATACAGGATTGCCTAGCTTGGTCATTTGAATATATTTGTCAATGTCATCAGTCAAAAAAGGAAATTATCATCTTAAATCTAGATTTTGGAAAATCATTTCTAATAGAATACAATACTAGCATGGAAATCTTATCAACTAAAGATTTAGTCCAAGATGGCTCAATTGGATGAATATGATATATTCTACTTGGCATTCTTGTTACTGAATGGAACTCCTTAAAAGCAATTACATTGTAAGAGGGGGAGGGGAGGGGATCCTCTGTCTCCTCTTATTTTTGTGCTTGTAGTACTTCTTCTTGAGTACATTTTCAACAAAGCTTTAGCTGACCAATTGCATTGGGCTCCTTGCATGTCACCTCACGCCCTGGGCTCCCAGTTATCTAGTATGTAGATGACACTGTTTTGATTCTTCCTATTGATGAAATTCATATTCAACACACCAAATGCATGTTTCTTCACATTACTGCATATACTAGTTTGAAAGCTAACCACAACAAGTCTATCATGGTGCCAGTCAATGTTTTAGTTGCCAAAATGCAATTCCCACTTCCACTTTCAAAATTCGTTCACCTGTATGGGTTTGCCTCTTAGTGTTGTTAAGTAAAAGATAATGATTTTCTATCTCTTCTCCATAGGATTGAGAGAAGCCTTGCTTGTTGTTCCACCTTCCTATTTGGAGAGAGGTTGTAGTTTATTAAGTCAGTGTTCACTAGTATTCCCAGATTCTGTATGTGCACTCTTACTTTGCCTTTGTCACTTTTGGACGAAATCAATAAATATTTGAGGCAATTCCTTTGGAGAGATTATGAAATTCAACAAATGGGTGTTTCCCTCATTTCTTGGGATAAAGTCTATAACCCAAAGTACAAGCGGGATTGGAGTTCTTGGCATTAATGTCCACAACAATGCCTTCTTGATCAAGTATCTCCATAAATTCTTCGATGGTGCTAACCTACCGTGGATTAAACTGGTATGGAAGTCCTACTACAAGAATGTTTCTCCACATGAAAGGGTGGTTTGGCTCTTTTTGGGTGGAGAAATATGTTGAAACCCATCCCAGAGTTTATGCATGGGGCACATATGAGGTTGGTCAAGGAAACATAATTCTCCTGGGAAGATAATTGGAGAGATATGGCTCTTAAATTCTCATACCCAGAATTAAACTCATTTGCTATAGATGATAAATGCACAATTTAGTCTATCAGTCAAACTCATGATCAAGAGGATAATGTCAACACACCACTATCAATTCAAGCATTTCAACAATTCTAACTCCTCCAACAGGATCTCATCAATATGCAATAGACAAATGACTCGGATAAATGGACTTACTCTTAAAATTCTTCCAAATACTCCTGAATGAAGATGTGCAACATCCTAAAGAATGAAGAATTTTCCATCATTTATCTAGTAAACTCTGAAAGAGTGCCAACCAGTTGAGTTGTAAGTTTTCATTTGGCTATTCCTACATGATAGAATTAACACAGTGAACCTGCTTCATTGAAAGTCCTTTCACATATCCTCTTATTCATGTACAATATGTGTTGCAAATGTTGAGAAAATTTTGTTACACATGTTTTGGGAGTGCCCTTTTACTCCGAGCAGCTGGGCCTATATCATGCTTCAAAAAATGGAGATGTCTCATTCAATGATGAGGTCATGTTGGCATGCCAAGTACTTCCTAAGATTTTTAATAACAAGAAAATACGCCGAAAGGGCACCTTAGATATGGTAATTATCAAGAAAAACAATAGTTTGTACAATGGGAAGACAAGTGTGACAACACCTGAAACCGTCGGTAGTCCCGACAGGGTGGTGCGCGAGACCGGAAGTATCAGAGGGGATCTCACATGAAGCGTTTACCCAGGTTGGTCCCTCATTATAGAGGTAATAACCCTACTCCTTCTTGGATTTAATTGATAAGATGGTCGCATCATATGAGAGGGTTACAATGAAGGTGCGGATGAATCTATCAAGACTAAGGTGGAGATTATTCTATGTCTCGGTTGTCCCCCATGTCTTGCCTTATAAAAGGGGACGAGACCAAGGGTTACACGGTTTACTAGCCGACATAGATCCTAGGGTGTTCCTAACTTGTACGTCAAGATGTTTACCTGGACCATGTCTTGGCCTATTGGTCCTTGAGACCGGTCTGTCGACTGGCTTCCCGGTTAACGGGACACCATTGGTACTATGCACTATCAAAGTGGACACATAACGACCAGTAAAAAAATACATTGAAAATCATACTAAGATTCTTCTTCCTCAAATTGTACATTGTCCGTGGAAGCTTAAAAATTGCACTGAACCAAACAATAAAGTAAAGGGACACCTAGAAACGCTCTCGCCATACCAGGCTTTATTAAACTGCAATATTCACTCGCCGCTTGGAATGAGATCACATTGCTAAAGAAACAATGATTGGAGCATCAGCCCACGTAGGACAAACTTGCAATCCATCACCACCGGTCTAGAGAGTTAGAGAAAGTGGAGCATGTCCCATAACAACATCGAAGAAAATGTCGAAGTCACCACACCAATAGCGAGATAATTTCTCTCCTTGATAGATACTCCGACTACCAAGATCCAAAGAAGGCCAATAGATCTAGCGACACAAACTCTCAAAGGTCCTTTGTTGGGCCAGATCGGATGTAGTCAGCATAAGGAGAGACCTTATTCCAATAGGTCATCATTGCCACCACCTCGTCGATGCCGCGAGGGAAACATTTTTCATTAAAATCATCATTATGGGTTGTTGGAATATTTGGATTCAGCGCAATGACAAGATCTTCAAAAATGATCCTCCACATATCCAAGGATGGCACAACAATCTCAAAGATAATCTCAAAACTGTTTTTTTCTTGGAATAATCTCAGAACTGTTATTCACAAAGCTAAGTAGACTAAAGCAACCCAGCTCACAAACTAGCTAGAATCTCTTGTGTAGGTCTTCTATTTTCTGGCATGTAAGAGCATCTACAACCGGACCCCTCAAATTCATCTTAAACTCCCGGGCAGGCTGCCCGGTTACTGCTCGGTCATGATTTTTTGACCTAGACGGGCCTCTCAAATGTCCCTCAAATGCCCTGGCTGACCGGCACCCCATATCCAGCCCAAATATGGGGCGGATATGGGGGCACCCGGGCATGCCCGCCACGTCGGACCCGGCCCACCCGACCCCACATAAAATACTTCCCATCCGCTTGCCAAACCAAACCCTAGCCACTTCACTCCCCTCCGCCGCCCAAACTTTTCTCCGACTCCTTCCGGTCCTCTCCGGCATGGCAGGTAGCGGATCCGAGTCCTTCACCGCCAGATCCGTGGACCCCGAGCTCATCCTGCGCGGCCCCGAGGAGGAGATGGCCATCCGGCTTGCGCTCCACCATGCCCGGGAGGAGGCCCGTGGACGGCTGCGCTCAGACTCCATCCACCGGGAATCTATTGCTTCCGCCCAAATGGGGCATGGATCCAGCGCTAGGCAGACCATAGCTGCCTCACCGGAGGCCGTGCGATCCGTCTGGCGTCTGCTACTTCTTGAGCTTGCATTGGTTTTTCCCTTGAAGAGGAAAGGGTGATGCAACAAAGTAGAGTAAGTATTTCCCACAGTTTTGAGAACCAAGGTATCAATCTAGTAGGAGATAACGCACAATTCACCGAATACCTGCACTAACAAACACCAACCTGCACCCAAAGCGATAAAGGGGTTGTCAATCCCTTCTGGATTATTTGCAAAGTGAGATCTGATAGAGATGGATAAACGATATATAATATTTTTGGTATTTTTGGTTTATGGAACGGAAAGTAAAAGATTGCAAAGCAAGTAAATAGGAAACTAAAATTATAGATCGGAAACTTATATGATGGAAAGTAGACCCGGGGGCCATAGGTTTCACTAGAGGCTTCTCTCAAGATCGAAATTATTACGGTGGGTAAACAAATTACTGCCGAGCAATTGATAGAAAAGCGCAAAGTTATGACGATATCTAAGGGAATGATCATGAACATAGGCATCACGTTCGTATCAAGTAGACCGACTCCTACCTGCATCTACTACTATTACTCCACACATCGACCGACTCCTGCCTGCATCTAGAGTATTAAGTTCATAAGAACAGAGTAATGCATTAAGAAAGATGGCATGATGTAGCGAGATAAATTCAAGCAATATGATGAAAACCCCATCTTGTTATCCTTGATGGCAACAATACCATACGTGTCGGTTCCCCTTCTGTCACTGGTATCGAGCACCGCAAGATTGAACCCAAAGCTAAGCACTTCTCCCATTGTAAGAAAAACCAGTCTAGTTGGCCAAACCAAATCGATAGTTCGAAGAGACTTGCAAAGATATCAAATCATGCATATAAGAATTCCGAGGAGATTCAAATAATATCCATAGATAAGCTGATCATAAATCAACAATTCATCGGATCTCGGCAAACACACCGCAAAAGAGTATTACATTGAATACATCTCCAAGAACATCGAGGAGAACATAGTAATGAGAATCAAAGAGAGAGAAGAAGCCATCTAGCTACTAGCTATGGACCCGTAGGTCAGAGGTAAACTACTCATGCTTCATTAGAGAGGCAATGGTGTTAATGTAGAAGCCCTCCGTGATCGAATCCCCCTCCGGCAGGATGCCATAAAAGGCCCCTAGATGGGATCTCACAGGTACAGAAGGTTGCGGTGGTGGAAAAGTGTTTTCGTTGCTCTCCTGATAGGTTTTGGAATATTTTAGAATATATAGGCGGAAGAAATAGGTCGGTGGAGTAACGAGGGGCCCACAAGGGTGGGGGCGCGCCCTCCATCCTTGTGGCTGCCTCGTGGCTTTCTTGACGTGCACTCCAAGTCCTCTGGTGTCTTCTGGTCCAAGAAAAATCATCGCAAAATTTTCATTCCGTTTGGTATTCCTTTTCTGTGAAACTCTAAAACAAGGAAAAAAACAGGAACTGGCACTGGGCTCTAGGTTAATAGGTTAGTCCCAAAAATCATATAAAATAGCATATTAATGCATATAAAACATCCAAAACAGATAATATTATAGCATGGAACAATCAAAAATTATAGATACGTTGGAGACGTATCAAGCATCCCCAAGCTTAATTCCTGCTCGTCCTCGAGTGGGTAAATGATAAAAACCGAATTTTCGATGTGGAATGCTACCTAACATATTTATCCATGTAATTTTCTCTATTGTGGCATGAATGTTCAGATCAATACAATTCAAAACAAAAGTTTAATATTGACATAAAAACAATAATACTTCAAGCATACTAACAAAATAATCATGTCTTCTCAAAATAACATGGCCAAAGAAAGCTTATCCCTACAAAATTATATAGTCTGCCTATGCTCCATCTTCATCACACAAAATATTCAAATCATGCACAACCCCGATGACAAGCCAAGCAATTATTTCATACTTTTGATGTTCTCAAACCTTTTCAACTTTCACGCAATACATGAGTGTGAGCCATGGACATAGCACTATAGGTGGAGTATAAGGTGGTTGTGGAGAAGACAAAAAGAGGGAGATAGTCTCACATCAACTAGGCATATCAACGGGCTATGGAGATGCCCATTAATAGATATCAATGTGAGTGAGTAGGGATTGCCATGCAACGGATGCACTAGAACTATAAGTTTATGAAAGCTAAAAAAGAAAACTAAGTGGGTGTGCATCCAACTTGCTTGCTCAAGAAGACCTAGGCCATTTTGAGGAAGCCCATCACTGGAATATACAAGCCAAGTTCTATAATGAAAAATTCCCACTAGTATATGAAAGTGAGAACATAGGAGACTCTCTATCATGAAAATCAAGGTGCTACTTTGAAGCACAAGTATGGAAAATGATAGTAATATTGCCCCTTCTCTCTTTTTCTCTCATTTTTTCTTTCTTTCTTTCTTTCTTTCTTTCTTTCTTTCTTTTTTTCTTTTCTTTTCTTTTTTCTTTTTTCTTTTCCATTTTTTATTTCTCTTTTTTTTCTTTTATTTCCTCACATGGGACAATGTTCTAAAAAGGAAGATCATCATACTTCTATTTACTTACAACTCAAAAATTACAACTCGATACTAGAACAATATATGACTCTATATGAATGCCTCCAGCGGTGTACCGGGATGTGCAATGAATCAAGAGCGACATGTATAAAAAATGATAAACGATGGCTTTGCCACAAATACGATGTCTTTGCCACAAATACGATGTCAACTACATGATCATGCACAGCAATATGACAATGATGATGTGTGTCGTAATAAACGGAACGGTGGAAAGTTGCATGGCAATATATCTCAGAATGGCTATGGAAATGCCATAATAGGTAGGTATGGTGGCTATTTTTAGGAAGGTATATGGTGGGTTTATGATACCTGTGAATGTTGCGCGGTACAAGAGAGGCTTGCAATGGCGGAAGAGTGAGAGTGTGTATAATCCATGGACTCAACATTAGTCATAAAGAACTCACATACTTATTGCAAAAATCTAGTAGTCATCGAAACAAAGTACTACGTGCATGCTCCTAGGCGGATAGATTGGTAGGAAAAGACCATTGCTCATCCCCGACCACCACTCATAAGGAAGACAATAAAAAATATCTCATGCTCCAACTTCGTTACATAACGATTCACCATACTTGCATGCTACGGGACTCACAAACCTTGACACAAGTATTTCTCAAATTCAAAATTACTCACTAGCATGACTCTAATATCACCATCTATATATCTCAAAACAATCATAAGGAATCAAACTTCTCATAGTATTCAATGCACTTTATATGAAAGTTCTTATTATTTCCCTCTTGGGTGCCTATCATATTAGGACTAAATTTATAACCAAAGAAAATTACCATGTTGTTTAAAGACTCTCAAAATAATATAAGTGAAGCATGAGAGTTCAAAAATTTCTATAATATAAATCCACCGCCGTGCTCTAAAAAGATATAAGAGAATCACTAGAGCAAAATTGCCTAGCTCAAAAGATATAAGTGAAGCACATAGAGTATTCTAATAAATCACGATTCATGCGTGTCCCTCTCAAAAGGTGTGTACAACAAGGATGATTGTGGCAAACTAAAAAGCAAAGACTCAAATCATACAAGACGCTCCAAGCGAAACACATATCATGTGGTGAATAAAACTATGGCCTCAAGTAAAGTTACCGATAGACAAAGACGAAAGAGGGGATGCCTTCCAGGGCATCCCCAAGCTTAGGCTATTAGTTGTTCTTGAATATTACATTGGGGTGCCTTGGGCATCCCCAAGCTTAGGCTATTGCCACTCCTTATTCCATAGTCCATCAAATCCTTACCCAAAACTTGAAAACTTCACAACACAAAACTCAACAGAAAAACTCATAAGCTCCGTTAGTATAAGAAAATAAATCACCACTTTTGGTACTGTTGTGAACTCATTCTTTATTTATACTAGATGATACCCCGTGGGTTGCTTCCAAGTATTTTATAATAATCAGTTGTTGCACTGCCATAATGTGTGCGTAGTTGTAATCTGCAGTAGCAACCAAATGAGATAATGCTAGACTACTAATCAAAACGTTCAAATAAATGTATGATAGAAACCAGCAAAGTAACATTACTATACATACAAATTGTGCAAATATGTCGACTCTTGCCAAAAGAACAAAACCATTGGCCTCACTACAGCAGGATGCTGCTAACACGACACTACAATCAGAGACCCTTCAACGAAACTGTGTGCGATGCCATAATTGCAAACGGTGGTGTAAAACCCGTCAAAAAGGTGCAAAACATTTGCGAAGGAGGATGCATCAAACATGGTTCAGATTTTAGTTGTGTGTGCGATTGAGGGCATACGGTTCAGTTTAGTTAACGGTTTGCGATGAGGAGGAACAAAAGAAATGGGCAGCCAGATGAAGGTGTGTGCGATGTACAACATACGGTTCACTTGGATGAACTGTTTGTGATTAGGCAACACAAAAGAAACTGTTAGCTAGATCAAGGGTGTGTGCGATATACGGCATGCGCTTCACTCGGATGAACTGTTTGCGTTGAGACATGAGAACAAAACGGTTCAAATGAACAAAATGTGTGTGATACGAGGCAAACAGGTCTATAATCGGAAACGTGTGCGAAGACTGATAACAACACAGACGATTACTGCTAACAAGCCGTGTGTGTTGTGAGCAAACGATTGCTGGTATACAATTGTGAGTGATTGATGAAAACATCACCGACGGGTTCCATTTTTTAGTCCGTGTGCGATGTGATTTTCTTTGTCTGCACAACATCTATGCTCTGTCTATAGAGCATCAACATATATACTTAAAATGACAGCATTGCATAACCAAATTAAGCATACAATTACACAAGTGACTACACACATAACATTTCCACATACCAAAGAAAGCAATTACATGCATATAAAGTAGGAGAAATGAGGATCTAATCATCTACTTATTGTTGCGACGACGCTTACCATTGCTCTGCTTCCGGCTGGATCCCTGGCCGTTTTGGGGAAGCAGACACTTCCTCATGTCAACGATCCGCGTGTACATGTCGTAGCTCGTGTATGCCTCCTTGGCCACATACACGACGTGAGCTTTGTTGAATTTCCCCATCCATGCCGAGTGCCAGGCATGCTTGTCCTTGTTGCACAAAACCTTCATGTCTCTGTAGTAGGGGTCGATGATGGCCTCGGTGAGGTGAACCAGTGAGTCCTTCTCATGCTCCTTGCTGCCCCAGATCTTGTATTGGCCTTGGATGTCGACAAGATTCTGGCAGGCGATGCCCGAATTCTCGAGCACCTTTACATCGTTGGTGATGTCCACCGTAGCAAACATGTAGTGGTGGTTGTTTACAAACCTGGCAAAACGCTCGCAAGGCCTTGTGGCCAGGCAGTAGTGGTAGACGATGACGTGGTGGCGCACGCACATCTGGGCGACGGCGACCTTGGGACGAGACCCGGCACGAGCGCGGGTGTACTCGAGATCGAACCCAACCACCTTGTACTTCTCCTCGGCAAGCAATAGCTCCATGATGTGGTTGGAGTGCTCCACCCAGACCGGGTCGTTGGTGTACACCACCGAGAGGTCCATGAACCTTCTGTGGGTGTCCACCACACGGCACGCATGGTGAACTGCTACTCGTCGTCGGCAGCCACTCAGAGCGCCATTGGAGCTGCGAGGATACCCTCTAAGAATTTCTCGTGGTGGTTGTGCTTCTTGCAATGGTGGGACGCGATCGAAAGGTTGAAGAGACACAAGGGTAGGTTAAATGGCCGCTGTAATAAATGGGGGCCGGCCTATAATCGTCATGTCTTGTCATGGCGTTCATAGCAGAGGATTTCAGTGCACGCTTGACAACACCGCACCGCACGCGTGGGCTCGAAGAGGCACCAAATGTATCATCGGTGAGCCTATTCCCGCGCTACCGTGTTGTTTACCGCGCAAGCTTCCCGCCCGGCTAGTTTGGCCACGTGTCGGCTAGAAGAGGGACAAATCGTGGGCGTTTATTGGCAAAAAGCTTTGTAAAAACGAAGTGTGTGGAATGACTTCGGTCATAAGTTTACCCATGGGTGATGAGGTCAAACTTACACAGAAGGGTGATGATGGACACTCGAGTGCGATAATTAATTCTACACTCTACAGTGAACACGGTGAAAGAAACCGACTGTGTGCAATAGATCGCAGTCGAGTTAGCTATACAGATCACGTGCTGTGAGATTGACAAGGTAAACTGATTCGAGAATGGTTAATAAAATATAAGACCATTGCATATTAAGGTCAAAATAGTGCTAGCAATATACGAGTCTCATACGATGCCATTCCAACGATTGTACCACAAAAGCTCGAAATGTTACAAGGTTCAAATTCCAGAGTTAAATGGCTCAAATTCGAATATTACAAGGTTCAAACTGATATTAGAAATGAAATTCAGCTCATCGGCTGCAAACGCTTGCGCCGATCTGCTGAACATGGATATTAGAGAGGTTCAAACTAATATCACCACTTCTAAGTCTGGCTTCGAAACCTCACAATTTTTGCAAAGGGGTCAGCCACTGAGAAGTCATGTATGGGTTTGACACGATGACTTCCGAGTACTCTGTCATCTGAAGTTCCAAAATGAAATTCAGCATTTTTGGAGCCTACTCCATTTTGCCGCTGGCGCCGGCGCTGGTCAAAAAACCATTCATTTTTGTGAAATAAATGTAGGGCAAACCTCATTTCCTTCTGCACACTTGCTCTGAGAATAAAGAACATGGCGAATATAATCTCCGGTAAGGTCCCTCGGTAGGAGTTCAAAGTAATTTCTGAGAGATGCAGATCAAGGCATTCGACGTGCTTGTTATATTGTATCACATTATCCACCACTGGGCCTAATCTTATCTGCAAAAGAAGAAAATGTGTTAGTGCCTACATGTAGTTTTGAACATTACTACATGCCTAGCTATTTGGTTTGCAGGATTTGTAAAATGCACTAACATGCCATCTTTGATCTGACATGATTAACATGGGCATTTGATTACATTCTAGAAAAATGTAGCCTTCTTCACAAGAGGTTGGAGTGGATGAAAAATTCCCTAAGAAAACTAGTACAGATGAATCCAAAGGAGAAATGCTTATTGATTGTAACCATATGGATCAAGCAACCAATATGGGGGGACATGTATGTACTGAAATCGTCCAAAAGAACCTTCAGAAATCGTAGTACATTGTCATTGTAAACTTGGAAAAATGTGTCACAAATTGAACTCCCTTATGGTTAACATTTAACAGGAAAGGAACATCACCTCGATATATAGCTTCTCCAGGCACGGAAAGCATCTCAGGAAACTGACAACTTGCTCCAGGTCGGGCCCGATAGATTCCAGTGCCAAGACCTTCACTGTGCGCAGTTTCAGGGTCAAGTTTGTCAGAATCATTTTCTGAATGACAAACGAACAAACATCTTCAAAATTAGAAATAATGTTAATTTGTAGAAGGAGAGTTAGAAGGCGGCTGAACCTGAACGGGTGTGGATCCAATAACAATTTCAGAGCATTTGTCAGAGAAGTAGCCCACCACTGTCAATTTTGGCGTAGAAATGACATTGATTCTTGTTGGACCTTCTTGATCAACTACAAGTAATCTCTCAAGTGTAGGTGTGTCCTGGTATGACCATACCGTGGTACACATCTTGTGATGTCTTCCTGCCACACCAGCAACACACATAAATAGTCCGGAGAGTCATGGAGGTGATGTGGAAGGTACTCAACCCATTGATCGCCTAAAGATGAAGGTACTCGAGTGTAGTATAGCCATAGAGCGGGTGCTCCATGTCACCCTTTGAGAGGCAGACGGCGACGAGCTCGAGGTGCTTCAGTCGTGGTAGAATAAGAGCGGGCGCATCATTAAGGGGCGGGAAATGGCAGTTCCTGAACTTGGCGACGCGTAGCATGGGGGTGAGGCAGAGTGCGGACATTGGCAGCGACCGCATATGCCCATCATCAAAAGTGAGCTCCTCGAGTTGATCTAGGGCGGGGGATCGGAACCAGTCGTCAAGCTTGGCTCGCTCCTTGCCATTGGAATGGAACTTACCCATTCTAAGGCCTTTGGTTGGGCCAAGGTGACTGTCGAGGATCTTGGAGAACGCATCCAAGCTTTTGCGATAGCCATGGCAGAGCTCGTGGGTGTCGATGAGGTCGAGAGGGCTGGAGTTCCATAGGGGGCGCCACCATCGGGAAAGGAGGGTTGTACGCGCCCCATATTTGATTGGGAGGAGGGAGATGATGACTCTCAACATATCATCGGGAAGGCTGCTGACAAAGTCTAGGCCTACTGGAGTCGCTTGCGGTTCTAGCTCGCCCCGCCTCTGCTAGTTGGCAGCCCCGTTCTCCACCTCTGGATTCTCCTTGTCCGCTTTCTGATATAAATGGGAGTACAGGGAATATTTAGTTAAAACAGGGCAATAGAAAAGTGTATTGGTAACTAGAAGTTATTAGGTAGGAATATAGTAAGAAAAGGGAATAACAATTGGTTGGTTAAATACTACACGGTTCATTTGATATTGCGGGGTAAGTCAACATATGCAGATAGTTGAAAAGAAAACTTACTTCGAACAAAATATGGACGGATGATTTGTCGGGGAAGTTAGCATATATCTCATGACCAAGCCCTTTTATGTGTAGTGCAATTTTAGTGCCAGCTTTCAGTACATAAAACTTTGCAATTTCATTCCCCAAAAGCCAGTGCCAAAATAGGAGTCACCACGTTCATCAAGTCTTATAGTAGCAACAATTGTAAATCCATGGTTTGTGTGCAGTATGACATCCATGGAGTCGTGATGTATGTAAAGGGAAAAATTGTGCACTACATAATTTGTTGCATAGCGAGAGATGTTCTACAGAAAATGGTAGGATTGTTAAAGAAAATATGGTAACATGCAAATATGGGCCAAATTGAAAGAACTGTACAGCAGTTGAAATCGAAGGACAAAAATCTATAATTAAATATATAGGGTAAACATGATGTCATGGAAAACTGAGAGTAATCGAACGAACAATACATCATTAATTTTCCTAATATAGAAGGAAGAGGGGAAATCCCCTTTGACGTATATGGTG
Organism: Triticum monococcum; assembly: GCA_034509565.1. Classification (NCBI taxonomy): domain Eukaryota; kingdom Viridiplantae; phylum Streptophyta; class Magnoliopsida; order Poales; family Poaceae; genus Triticum; species Triticum monococcum. Next base: position 194,452,495 of record CM067842.1, on the reverse strand, counting down.
CATGTGGCACCTTTTATCCAAATGTAGCAATATTTAGAATATGTTCAGGAAAGTAGGTCATGCCAACCAATTTAGGGTGAGATTAAACATACCGCATGCGTGCTCAAGTTATCTAGTACGGAGAGATGGAATCTCTAGCGGCAGTCGCAAAGTCCTGAAGTGTCAGCGCACTGTACATTTTATGAATGAAAGAAAACCCTCAAATCAGCTCGAATAAAAATGAATTCACAACGATTTTCGCTGGGTGATTAAAGCAAGCAGATGAACTGGGATAAGAGATGAGATAATATCTGGTTAAACTAGTTACCTTGTCGTCCATGAGAAAGAACCCTCAGTACAGCAGATTCCCCAACTGAGCGGAGCCGGGTCGACCGCGAGCAGCATCAAGAAAGTCGATGGCGATAGGCGGCGGCAAGCGAAAGTGGCGAAGTGCGGTGGGCTCTGTCGGCAGCCTGGTGGCGGCGGCAGGCGTCGACTTAAGTGTTTACCGCCGCAATAGGAGGTGCCATGGCATAGATACGGAGGAGCTTGTGCAGGTGTGAATGGGGAACATACCGGAGGGGCCGAGGGGGTGGCGGGCAGGGTGAGGGTTTTTGTGACGTGGGGATGGTGAGGGTTTTCTTTTTTCTTTTTTGAATTGGGTGGTGAGGGTTTTCTGTCCCACAAAGAATTTTGGGGACGGTGGTTTGCTAGAGAGAACCATGTGTGATTGACGCAGCAGGCAAAATGAAAGTCATTGCACACGGTTCCAATTTTGGGAACCCTGTGTGATTGACGTACTACCTCCATCCTGGTTTATTGGTCCCCCGTTGTATTTTTTACCAAAATTTGGTGAAATATTTAACATACTCAGACATAGATAATAAGTGTACACGTAGATAAGCATAGTTAAACCATAAGTAGTACATAGTTCAACAGTATTAAGCATACTCAAGCGTACATATATAGTTCCATCCATCCCACATCTCATCTCACAGGCCGGCACGATCCTAAAGCTTCTCCAGGTACTCGGCGTACGCGCCATGCGCCACCCTGCGAGAATACTTCTGCTTGAAGGAGCCAACGAACCGTCCTCTTGCATGCGCCAGAACACTTAGATACGCGTCATGAAGCTTCTAGTTGCAAAATGGGCATCCATAGCCGTTGTTCCAAGTCCTAATACGCCTATTATGCATTCCCACTTAAAGCTCCCTCAGGATTTGCCTATTGTACCTCCTCTGGACATCTTCATCCTCGCTGTCCACATCGTCAGACAGCACCTATACAAATAGTAAAACAAATTTGGCATCAAATCAATGATTACATGCCGTGAAGTAGGATTAGGAATTTATGGCTATTCATTTATACATATCCAGAGATTATGGTTTGATTTTTAAGCGCAGTCGTCTATGTACAGACCAATCTTGAAGAAAATAATGACACAAGCATATGTAGGTCATTGAAAATCAATTATCAAGCTCTGGCTAGGAATTATTAGCACGAACACTAACCCTAGTCGGATTACTAGCAGAAATCATTTGCACAGGTGAAACAACTAATCACTTATCACCCTTACCATTCAAACAATCAATACACTACACGAATCTAAAGAAACTTACTCAGATTTCATGGATTGGGAGAACATAGCCATAGGATTTCTATTCCAAAAGGGGGGATAGGAGTAACCAGAGAAACCCTCTGATCTATTTGACACATAAATGGGTATAGATTACTAACCAGCTATCTGTCGTCATTGGAGTCGTCGCCCGATTGGTCGTCGGAGTCGGTGTGGAACTCTGCCTCTGGATGTGGAAGCTCGATGCCGTCGACGACGTCAGGGTGCAGTGATAACTCGTCGGTGGTGACGACAACCTCTGTCTCCGACCCCACACCATGCTTCGGTGCTTTAGCAGCCCCGACGTCGCCACTCCCTCCGATGAGGCGCTTCGGCGGCATCCTCATACACTGACGGCTTTGAGGACTGAGAGCGGCGTCGAGGATGCAAGCGGGGAGAGAGGATTGTGTGTGCGTAGCAAGGATGGGGTGCGGCCGCTCGGGCGCACCATTAATATGGAGTAGTGGGAGTTGTGGGAGAGAAGCAGGCAGAGGTCAAACCGATGGCTCGCCTCCTGGTGAGCCTGCGCACTGGACTGGTGGCATGCCTACTAAAGTTTCACACAGGTACTCTCACGCCTCCCGATGACACTACGCAGCGAGCATGCCTCTGTCAATTCACACACCTGGATGCACGCCTCCTCATCTGCCTGCGTGGTGGACGCGTCCCGTCAACTCACGCCTACTCGCACGCCACACGGGTCACGCGGCGGCACGTATATTATTTTTCTATTTGGATGATTAATGTTGTTGCTTTATTGCTTAACCGAAGCATGGCACGTATTCATTGTTGGTCTAGCGCTCACGGTTCGAATAGATAATCCGTTTGGGATATTGGTTCCCAATTATTAATAATTGCATGTCTATAATTAGATAAAGCTTCCGTCAAAACTGGTCTCAAATTTGACAAAAAAAGTACAATGCCACTTTGTATTGGTGTCCATATGACAACACAATAAGTTTCATGAACTTCAAATAAGTTTTGGATGTATTAGGATTTAAAAATCAAGATTCTCAATGTTTGAAGTTTGTTGCACGAGGAGTAAACAAGCACCCAGTGAGTCACATGTGTTTTTACAATCCATTTAGGTGCACTATCAGGTGTGCATGTAGCTAAAATTTGATTTTTGCACATTATACCTGTAGAAAATCAATCAATCAATGTACTAAAACGTCTTAATGATCTCTGTGATTTTTTTGAAATTAAAACGTCCCTCATTTGGTAACATGTATGTTCACCACGGGATAATTAATTTAACATGCATCATAGTTGCGGTAGATTCGCGGTGTGTGTGTGTGTGTGTGTGTGTGTGTGTGTGTGTGTGTGTGTGGTGGGTGTGTGTGTCTGGGGGTGGCGGGTGGCTCGCAGTACACTACGAGTTGTGAGCCACCGTGTGGGTTGGCCGTTTTGTTAGGCAGGCCAGTGCCACATCAGAGTCGTGAACTCATTATTTAAAACATTAGACAACCCTATCATACATAAATGTTTTGGCCACATGCAGTCGATGGTTGTCCTACACGACACTCAATACTCGCGTGTGACACTTTTTGTGGGCCCACGAGGTCGTCGTCCATCACTTTGACGAACAACCGACAGTGAGGTTAATTTGACCAGCAAGGTAGAATCTTTTTTGTTTGTGTTATGGTGGTATATAGTACGCGTCGAATAGGTGGGAGGGGACTAGCATATATACTATATGTACGCGTCCGTGAACAAGTACACCTCACTCAGTGTCGGGACTTTTTGGTTTACGAGGCACGTGCCACATCGAAATTTTGAAATTGGTTATTCAGACATCACACAACACCTTTTTGGGCCACATGCATATCCTAGCTAGGACACTCACGTGTGACGCTTCCATCTGTGGGCCCACGAGGCCATCATCGATGCATGCATGCATCACTTTGACCTACATCAGGAGAGGTTAATCAATTTCACCATCGATGAGGATTCTTTTGGGTTACATATATTACGACAGGAGCATATAGTATGCGGTGAAGAGGGGGGAAGGGGACCATCATATGTAGTACGCTTGATATGAACCTCACTCTGTGTGGGTGCATGGTTTTGAGGCATGTGGCACATCAAAGTTGTGCATTTTGGGTACTCAACATATATATGTTTGGCCCACATGCAAAGCGGTGGTGGTTGTCCTCTCGCACCCACTTAAGCGGTTATCAGCGATATCGATGCTTTCCATTTATGGGCCCGCTTGGTACTACTTTTTGCGTGAAAACAAGAGAAGTTAATTTGACTTAGGAGGGGATTTTTTCTTTGCTCTGGGATGACATGCATGATACAGCTTGGGCACACACACATGCATGTGTACGCATGAATCCCTCCCATCAAGTCGAAGAGGCTAGTACAATGACACATGAACTGATCTCGCTCTGTGTGGGGAGCTAGTGTACTATTTTTGACACACGTGCCACATCAATGTTGTGTATTCAAACATGCATGCACGCATCACCTCCATACATATGCATGTAGTGGTTGCCTTCGAATGGTACACTCCCTCGCGTGGTTATCAGCGACAAGCCTATATATTCATGGGCCCGCGTGGGCATCCATGATCACCTGACCAACAACAAGATAGGTTACCATGGCAGATTCTTCATTTGGTTCATGTTATCATAGTATAGGTCATGGTGAGATTCAGACCTAATTAAGTTTGAGCGCATATACTATGCATGCATGCATGCATGAATCCCCATCGTTGGCTTGAAGTGTGGTGTAACATACATATGCATCGTCAACCTAACCCTCAGTCAGTCTGGGGATTTCTAGTTCGAAATCACGGTGCCACATCAAAGTTGTTCCATTGTTACTCAAAAACACACCTCTCCATACATATGTTTGGGCCACACGCATGCAGTGGTTGTCTTCGGGGATTATCTACTTGCGTGATTATTGGCGAGCTAGCCCATCTCTGGGGTCGCATGGACGGCCATCACTTTGACCAACAACAAGGGAGAGGTTGTGCGACCAAGGTGGATTATTCTTGGTCGTTTTACAATCCATCTTGGTGAGATATATGCCTCTCTGGCCCGCCGACTGAAAGTGTGTGTGTGGAGGGGGTTGCTACTTCGCACTTTGCTAGGTGAACCTCGGTTGGGGGGGCATGCATTCATAGTATAGGATTCCCTTCGTGGCGACACAAGGGGGGTGGGGGCTGCTAGCTACTTCGCACTTCGCTAGGTGAACCTCGGTTGGGGGGGCAGGGGGCATGCATTCATAGCTTAGGATTCCCTTCGTGCCAACATAAGAGGGGGGGCTGCTAGCTACTTTGCACTTTGCTAGGTGAACCACAGTCGGGAGCATGCATTCATAGCTTAAGATTCCCTTCGTGCTGACTCGAGGGAGGAGTGTGGCTGCTAGCTACTCCGCACTTTGCTAGGGTGAACCTCGGTTGGGGGGCATGCATTCATAGCGTAGGATTCCCTTCGTGCCAATACGAGGGGGTGGGGGGCAAGCAATACAGTGCGCTTTGCGAGAGAGGTGCCACATCGAAGTTGCATTTGGTATTTTAAAATCAAACCACTGTTTTGATACATAAATTTGGTCCACATGCAAGTGTGTTCGTGTCCTAACCCTCTCCCGCGTCATTTTTCGCCAAATTTATGAACATTAGATAAGTCGGATGACACAACAGACATGGTTCACTCAAACTAACCATGTGCCACGCCGGTGCACCTGTCACGCACACATCCGCATAGTACATTGGGCTCCACGAGGCTCCCCATCTCAAAAATATCTACCGGACTCGAGGGTTTTTCTGTTTCATAACACACGGTTGTTATCTCCGGACCGTGTGCGATGTTTCTTGTTCCCAATCCCGCGTGCATCCCTAGAAAATATCTGCCTGCCTCGAGGGTTTTTCTATTTCATAACCCACGGTTGTTATCTGCGGACCGTGTGTGATGCAGTATCATCAAAATTTTCAATAGCCTGGCATTTCAATCCCATGTTTGACTCTCGCGTAGTAAAATTTTCAGTACCCGCGTCATTTCCTCAAACACCCCGCACCCCCCTCCACACACACACACACACAAACCTCCTCAGGCGTGCGCACACACACACACACTCCCTTGCTCGAAACCCTAGCAAGGTCCCCGCTGCCGCCGCCACAAGGCCTCCATTGTCAACATCTTCCGGTTTGCCCGTGCAGCTTACCCACCGATCTCCATACCCAGGCCGCCTTGAGTTTCTTAGATGACGCCTGCCAAACACCCCCTTTCCCACAGATCCCCATCCCTCACTCCAGAGCGTCGCAGCCTAAGCCCGGCTACGCTTCCCGTGGAGCTCTAGGAGTGACTGACCCAAAAGAGGTGTATAGCGGTCTCTTCGCCCGACGTCGCCGAGGAAGCTGGCGACCATTACTAGCGGCAGGCACTCAAGCAGCGGGCTAGAGTATGCGAGCATGTCTCGTCCACTGGCTACGACATCGAGGTCATCGACAGCGACGGCCTGAGGCGGGCTATGTCACAGGTTAAGTGGCCCACACCCAACCCCTCGGGTTCAACCGCCATCAATCTCATCCATGGACCCGCCGCTGATCTCCTCTCGCTCGCTGTCAACAATTTGCCATTCTACATCGCCATCGAGCCCCTTTTGTCATTTCTGAAGGACACGTTATGTGACACTGGCTTGGGATCCACAGCTTCCAAGTCAGACCTCATCGACGGTGACCACGAGGAGGGCACCCTCTTCGGCTCTTCCAAGGGGAAAGAGCCCATCTGCTCTTCCAAGGGGAAAGCGCCCGTCTGCAACATCAGGGAGGGCACCCTATAGCCATGCTCTTCCAAGGGGAAGGAACCCATCTGCGACAACATGGAGTGCATCCAGGGTCCGTGCTCTTCAAACGGGAACGAGCCCATCTGTGACAAGTGAGGAAACCCATGATTTGTTTTGCCATGCCTCTTCATAGGGGGAACCCCATGATTTGTTTTGTCAAGTCCCTTTTGTAGTGTAGTGAGAATATGTCCACTTTTAATTGCTATATCTGGTTGTTTGCAATATGCCTTGTTTATTTCAGTTGTTCACAATGTGATGCTCTATATGTGCAATTATTTACTGTGCAGTACATTTCATCAATCCAGTTTTAAACATACCGATAGGAATGCATATATTTGCTTGTTGTTAAGCCTATTATAGCTAGCATGTGCCTCTTTTAAAGTTTTTGATTGTTCGGTTGTTTGTAGTTAGCATATGTCCAGTTTCAAATTCTATCTTTGGTTGTTCGTAGTATGCCTTGTTTATTCCAGTTATTCACAACGTGATGTTCTATATGTGCAAGTATGAATTGTTGTGCTTAACATGCTTCTCGATGTACCTACAAAGGACAATTTTGGAAATGACTGTTGTTTTCCATCGAGGTTAGTTTCATCCCATGGCTTATATATGCTCACTGTTCAGGATATCGGTAGCTGGTACCATATAGGTCGGCGGCTGGTAAGGGACTAATCGGTGAATCAGACTTTTAACTGAATATATCTGCAACTCATTTATTGTTAGGTTAACTAGGGCGATATGTAATATATTTGAGGATACATAGCAACATGCACAGTACTTAATGTCTAAATATGCAATCCTAGGCTACATAGGAACAAGGAAGAGTGTTACATTAATGTTCTAATGATGTCTAGATATACGTAGAAGAGCAGAAGCAGCAACAACAACACAACCTTGTTTGGATACTCAACTTAGCTAGAGATTAGAGTTAGTTTCTAACTCATTACTAACCCTGAACTAACTCCATCCAAAGAGTTGTTTGGATGGCAGGGTTAGATTGACAATAAATGCACTAGGAGAACTAGCTCCAATTAGCACCTCTTGGGTGGATAGTTTTTTTGGGTGGGTTATATATGCAACTAGCTCAAACTAGCCCTCATGTTTAGATATACTTTAGGGCTATTTGAGGCCGAACTAGCTCAAACTAATTGTAACCCCTGGATACAGCATCAGTTAATCAGCTGATAATTTGTAAGAATGCACTAAACTCCTTTCGGTCGATAATATAAGATGTTAATTCATCTAATATGTGAGTATATTGGATGTTATAAGATACTCCCTCTGTTCCTAAATATTTGTCTTTTTAGAGATTTCAAATGGACTACCACATACAGATGTATATAGACATATTATAAAAAAGTGTTGTGCTACATCATTGTGCAATTGTTGTTTAGCTTCTAATATTAACTTGGTGCTTTTAGGTACATATGTCATTGGTAAAGATCCGTGCTTCGACCCTTTCTGCGTATGGGGCAATGAGATATCGATGAACCAGCATCAAGTGAGGAAGCTGATAAAGATTGTTAGTAAAATGGGTCCAAAGATGGCAATTAAACTATTTGTTTACACTTTATCCAAGACAACAGCGAACTGCAGGATGGTAAGTAAGAACTCTGCAACCTTCTTTTTACTGCCCATAATGAGCTGTGTTAGATGACAATGTCTGAATCTTTTCCTTTGCAGTGGTTACCAAAGCAGTTTACTCAAGATTACCTCTCAAACTACATGATTGGTGGGCATGCAAAGGTTAAAGTATTTCTACCAGAACACGATGATTATCTAGATGTTTTCATGAAGACTGTGAAGGATGGGCGGTCGGCCATCACAAGGGGTTGGACTAGAGTCGTGTGTGCCTTCTGCATGGAGGAGGGCACAATATGGGATTCTGCTTCACCTTGTTCAGCAACCAGAATATATTTCGCCTCTTTCTTTACTGTCTTTAATAGTACAAGTATACAACTGTGGTTCATCATTCTTTATTTGGTTCTTATGTAATTCTTGAACATATGTACCTATGAATCGAATAATGCATTGGTTGTTTGAACCTGATGGATATGAATAAAGTTGTAGCATACATTCAAATTCAAATCCAAATCCGGTACAATTTGGAAAAGCAGCAATTAAATTAGGGTGAAATTACGCTCTTCAGGTTGTAACGGCACACACGGTTGGTAAAACACAAACGTTTGCGATATGCACCATAATCCGAGACGGTTCACGGAAAGGAAACGTGTGCAAGCATGCACACAATTGCCGTTTGCAAACCGTGTGCGATGTCAGACAATATCACAAATGGTGCGGGAAAACTAAACGTTTGTGTTAGTTGCCTTATCATACACGATTCGCAACCATGAATTGTTTCTGATGAAGTATGCATCATAAACGTTGCACCACGGGATAGCGTGTGCGATAGTTGTTGTGTACAACGATGTTATGACGGTCCGACATTTTGTAATCCTGTCGGACACTCGTACGACGATTAGATAATCTTCTTAATGGTGAACCGTTTGTGATGGGCCGTGCATCATACACGTTCTATAATAGTGAACCGTTTGTGATGGGTCACGCAATGTAAACGTAGCACCATAGAATACCGACTGCGATGGCAATGCGAGCAGAAACGAGTAGGAGTACTGTAGGGGCCCTATCCCCGACGGTTTCTGGGTCGTGTGGGAAGGACCCCCCCCCCCCCCCCTATCACCCACACTCACTTGGCGGCGGTTCCAAATGTCATCCGGAAAGGGGTTTAAAACCATTTGTTTAGGACCGACGCGCACCAGTGCCTTATGTGTAATTTGACTTATGTATTCTATATTATAGACATTGTACCTGAATTGAGTTATTTCAAAACAGGTTACAGGAGAGGATAATATCACATTGGTCTCTCACCAACTGCCAGGCAACTGGAAGCATGCTTAAAATCATTCGATGTTCCTATCCATAGGAGAAATAATAAAGTGAACTGAGCTTGTCAACTCATCCATGCTTATACTATAAAAAATGTTAAGTTCAGCCACTTCAATTTAAAGCTAACCAAAGGAGGAGTACCTAGCCAGATGATCAAACAGGGAGGGCGGCGAATGCTATTGTATGCATGGACAGGGTGGCAACAGACCCTTTTGAGCCACCTACAAGAAATTTTGTCTTGTCTATTAATGGGAGCGACGACATACTATGCACCCAGAACCACCTAATCGTCCTAGACCTAATCGTCCTAGATTCTCACCATTAGCAGAAAATTGTCCAACACTTGCGGCTAGTGGGATGTGACCAAATCTGAAAATAAGCTTGCCATCCATCACATATACAGTTTCACAATTTTTGACTGTAATAGATAGAATCCATGAGAATCATATTTCCATGCTATCTCTAAATAAGTATGGAGACTAACAGAATGGTCATACATATCTCAACGTCGAAAATAAAATTTTGATGTCGGATCTTGCGCTCTCCAGATAAGTACGGAGACTAACGGAATGTGCATATGATAACTCGGTATCAAAAATAAAATTTAGACATGGGAGCTTGGTGCTCTGTAAAAATAAGCAAGGAGACTAACAGAATGTGCATAAAAAGAACACACTATTTGCAGGATCTTTTTTATGGTTTAGTCATAAGCGCCCGAATAAAGAATGTGATCAATGTGCTTGTGCATCAGATGCAAAATCAAAAGATTGCACATCTATAGTTCCACCTCAATACCTGAATGCTAAAGAGAAATATATGAGATACCCCTATTGCCTTGCAGGTAATCCTTTCTTCCAATGTAAACGATCAAGTCCTCCATACTGCATCGCTGTTTTGTCAGAACCTGATGAGAAAAATGGTATACTATCACTTTTACATGGTCTCACAGAGTCTCATAATGAAAGCATTCTGAATTTTTGATCGATCGATGTCCTCCCCACTCACATGTGTATTCTCTTATCTGACCGCACATCGATTGATGTAGAGGCTGGGGGTTTTAACCTCGTTTAAAAAAACATGTGTATTCTCTTATCTCTGGTTCACATAATTGACAATCTGATCCATGCCTCATCCCAAATACATATACTATATATCATCCTACTACTTGAATCTCTACACATAAACAAACACACATTCACGCACTGAAAAAAGAGACTCAAATAAAGAGGGTAAGGAAGAGCTAGTCCCTCATGATCCCCAACAGTGCGCCTCCTAAGGCGTGGTCAGTGGAGGCGGACAGCGCCCTTCCCCATGGCATTAAGGAGCGGCGGACAGCATCTGGCATGGGTGGAGACCCCCTCCTCTCCGCCCAAGGGCTGCAGTTCGGCAACCGGCACTGCCGGCCTATCCTGTCAAGTGTGCGAATGCGGTAAACGTCTTGCCGATCCAGGATGACGTGTTGCGTGTTAAATAGAGGGGTGCGAGCCCTAATACGCGTACAGGTTTGTTGGAGAGATTACATCTTGGGAGAGAAGAATACAAGAGATAAAACAAGATAAAGAGTACAAGAGTATCCCGTATAACTACTCCTCCTCCGGTGGCGATCCTCCTTGTTGTACACGCTAACCATATCACGCATATATGTTTAACATCCTCCCTTAATCACAACTTCATCAAGTTGAGATTATACTTGAAGACTTCAAAACTTTTTTGTGGGAAGAGCTTTGGTGAAACCATCTGCAACTTGGTCTTGGGAGTGAATAAACCGAATGTCTAAGAGTTTATTTACAACTCTCTCACGGAAAAATGAAAATCTATCTCAATATGTTTAGTTCTAGCATGAAAAACTGGATTTGCTGATAAATAGGTAGCACCTAGATTATCACACCATAGACATGGAGCTTTAGTGTTTTTCATACCTAGTTCCTTCAAAATTGACTGCACCCATATGATCTTTGCGGTTGCATTGGCCAATGCTTTATACTCTGCTTCTGTGCTAGATCTAGAGACTGTGGCTTGTTTCCTTGCCCTCCAAGATATCAAATTAGATCCAAAGAACACTGCAAAACCGCCAGTTGAGCGTCTGTCATCTAAGCACCCTGCCCAGTCTGAGTCAGAGAAAGCACTGATAAGTGTGGAGGATGACTTGCTAAAATTCAGACCAATGCTCAATGTATTTTTCACATATCTCACTATGCGTTTTGCAACAGCCAAGTGAACTGTGGTAGGTGCATGAAGGAATTGACATACTTTGTTAACATCAAATGAGATATCTGGTCGTGTCAATGTCAAGTACTGAAGAGCACCTACCAGGCTTCTGTACTTTGTACTATTCTCTATGTCCAGAAGTTCTCCTTTAGCAAGAGACAATTTTTCTGTGCTGGATAAAGGAGTGGGTGCAGGCTTACAACTTTGCAGACCAGCCTTTTTTACTAAGCCAGCTGCGTACTTTTCTTGAGAGAGATGAAGACCATCCTTGTGCTGCTTAACCTTAATACCAAGAAAGTAGTGTAGATCCCCTAGATCTTTGAGAGCAAATTCTGCACTTAAATCCTTTAACAGTGCTGCTATTGCCTCATTAGATGAGCTTGTCACAATTATATCATCAACATAAATGAGAACAAATATGGATATTCTTGACTTGTTATAAATAAATAACGAAGTGTTAGATTTTGAAGGAATAAAACCAAGTGCTTGCATCTTTTTACTGAGGCGAGAATACCATGCTCTTGGAGCCTGTTTCACTCCATACAACGCCTTGTCAAGTTTGCACACATGAAGTGGTGCTTGTGCATTTACAAACCCAGGAGGTTGTTTCATGTAAACCTCTTCTTCCAGAACACCATGGAGGAACGCGTTCTGAACGTCTAGCTGTCGTAGACTCCATCCCCTAGACACAGCAATGGACAAGACAAGACGTATGGTAGCTGCTTTAACAACTGGACTAAACATGTCCTCATAGTCAATACCATATCTTTGTTTAAAACCCTTTGCAACGAGTCTAGCTTTGTAACGATCAATAGTTCCATCAGCTTTCCTTTTTATCCTAAAGACCCACTTACAGTCAATAAGATTTTTACCTTGTCTTGGAGGAACCAAGTGCCATGTTTTATTTTTCCTTAGTGCCACAATCTCATCATGCATTGCCTTTCTCCAATGTGCATCACCAAGAGCCTCTTCAAGAGTGCTGGGTTCTCCTGGTTCACCTGTTGAACAGATCATCCCATACTTTGTAATATGTTTATAATCAACGGGTTTAATTAAACCTTGTTGTAGCCGTGTGCGACGTGGAGTAGTGGCAGGAGGTACTACAGAGACCCCCGGCACAGAGGATCCCGCGCCTGGATCAGACTGGTCCTCTGCCGATCCCGAGGAGGATCCGAACACAGCTCCAGAACCTGCGTGGGCAGTAGTAGCAGCCGGGTCGGGATCTTCTGTGGTCGCCAGCTGTGCCACACGCGGTGAATCAGCCATAGAAAATCTGGGCCGACAAGCATTATCATCTCCTCGTGATGGCCTGGGCCCTGCTTCGACAGGATCTGTCCCCGCGCTTGTCGCGCGAGTCACAGCCCGCCGCTTGTAAACAAGCTGTTGGGCCTGAGGCCGCGCGCGGTCCAGGCCAGTGCAGGCCCACCATCTGTCTGGCGGCGATTGGTGCACATGGGGAGAATCTCCGCGGCCTTCCAGAGCCCGCCGCGTGGCTGGTGCGGACGGCTCGGTGCGCCCACCTGCGGCTGGCTCGGCTGCACGCGCACCTGCGCCTGTCGGATCTGGTGCAGCAGATCCGCGGCAGAGCTCCGATCCCGAGGTGGATGCGCTACGCGACAGCGGATCCTTCCCAGATCCCAAGGAGGATTTGTTGCTCAGGCTGGGACACATGAAATATGGAGCTGCTGCACTGTTTTCTTCACCATTTGCTGCGATTTTTTCACCGCTGTTTTCTGCATCATCACAAGACTCATAAAGACCATCAGTAGGGTTAGTCAACATATGATCATCACACTTAGTAATGCCCCCTTGATCATAGCCAAAGAGATGGGATGGTAGAAGCAGGATTTCCTTGCGTAGGAGAGCACCGGCATTAGGATGTAGGTCTGCAAAGGGAAACTTGGTTTCATCAAACACGACATCCCATGAGATGTAGACCCGGCTAGTTGGGATGTCAAGACACTTGACACCTTTGTGCTGAGCACTATAGCCAAGAAAAGCACATTGCTTGGATCTAAGCATGAGTTTGCGATTATTGTACGGACGAAGATTGGGCCAACAAGCACAGCCAAAAACAAGGAGAGATGTGTAGTCTGGTTTGACATGGAGAAGGCATTCCATAGGTGTTTCATTATTGATGACACGACTAGGTAGCATGTTTATGATGTGGACAGCGGTAAGAAACGCCTCATCCCAGAATTTGAGGGGCATATAAGCTCCTGCGAGAAGAGCCAAACCGACCTCAACTATGTGCCTATGCTTTCGTTTGGCCGACCCGTTTTGTTGGTGAGCGTGTGGGCAGGATACATGGTGTGATATGCCAATGTTTTGGAAGAAGGAATTGAGTTTCTCGTATTCCCCTCCCCAATCGGATTGGACAGCTATAATTTTGTTGTCAAACTTCCTTTCAACTAGTGCTTGGAAGTTTTTAAAGACTTGAAACACGTCGGATCTTTTCTTAAGAAGATAGATCCAAGAGAACTTGCTATAGTCATCGATAAAACTCACATAGTAAGTGTGTCTGCCAACAGAGGAGGGAGCAGGACCCCACACATCAGAAAAGATCAACTGCAAAGGTTTAGTGGAGACACTAGTGGATATAGGATATGGTAGCTGATGACTTTTAGCACACTGACATGAGTCACAAATAGTTTCAATGTTTTGCTCACCAACAAACGGGAGCTTATTTTTCCTAAGTAACTTTTCAACTAAAGAAAAAGAAGCATGTCCTAAACGATCGTGCCATCGTGTGGACGAAAGCTTGATAGCACCACAAGCTTGTTTATTGAATCTGCTAAACTCCGGAATCAACGGGTAGAGCCTTCGAACACATCAACCTCGATAGAGCACTTTCTTCATTGCCTGATCCTTAATCAAAAAGAAATAAGGGTGAAACTCGAGGAAGACATGATTGTCAATAGCAATTCTATGAACAGATAGAAGATTTTTGTGGGCACTAGGAACATGCAAGATTCTTTTGAGATGTATTTTTCGTTTGGGGGTATTAAAAACTGAATGACCAATGTGACGTATGCCCATACCTTCACCACTGGCCGTGTGGATTTGATCTTTTCCATGATACTTCTCCTTCATGGTGACCTTCTCAAGCTCGTTGGTGATGTGGTTGGTGGCTCCGCTATCGACATACCAATTTGTGTCGACCCCGTAGGAACCATTGTCAGCAGCAGCAATTTTTTCTTCGTCTTGCGAGGAATCACCATCATCATCTTCGTAGCGGTACCAACAGTCCCTCGCTGTGTGGTCGGGCTTGCCACAAATTTGGCAGCGAGGCAAGTCCGGACGCGATCTGTTGGAGCCACCCCCACGGCGCCCTTTGGAGCTGCCAGAGCGTCCGCCGCTGCGAGTGTTGTTGAAGGAGCCGCTGCCACCGGACCTCCCCTTGCCACGAGAGGAGGGACGAGAGCGAGAGCCGCCACCGCGGCCTCTGGAGACAGAGTTGGCCGAGGACTTGAAGCCGCCGCCGGAGCCGTGAAACTGCGCCATACGCTGATCAAAATTGCTAAGCATAGCGAAGAGCTCATCAAGGGTTACCGGAGTGACACGAGCGTCCAGGGCGGAGACGAGGGGCTGGTAGTCTTGATCCAGCCCGTGGATGATGTAGGATATGAGCTCGTCTTCTTGGATTGGTTTCCCCGCCGCGGCGAGTTCATCAGCGAGCCTCTCATGGCGGCGAAGAAGGAGGACACCGATTGGTTGCCCTTCTGCGCGTTGATCAGCGCCGTGCGAATGTTGTTGACGCGGCTGAGGGACTGCGACGAGAACATGCTCGCCGGCACCACCCAGAGTTCGCGCGCCGTGGTGATCGCGGTCACCGTGACGAGCACTTCCTTGGACAAGTGTTGAAGTAGATATCCAAGGACTTGCTGATCCTCCTTCACCCAGAGCAGATGAAGAGGGTTCGGCTCCGTAGTTTCTTTCCCAACGGCATCTTTGGTGACGTGGGTTTTGGCTGGCTCGGTCGATGTGCTGTCGACGTAGTGGTAGACGCCGGCGCCCCGCAACTGCGGCGTGATCTGGGTTCGCCACAGGATGTAGTTGGTGCGGGAGAGTTTCTCCATGACTCCTCCTCTAAGGGTTGGCTGGAAGGAGGAGGTGGAGGAAGACATGCTGCGCACTTTGGTGGAGATGGGTTAGCTAGGGTTTTGGGAAGAAGATTGCTCTGTATACCATGTGCGAATGCGGTAAACGTCTTGCCGATCCAGGCTGACGTGTTGCGTGTTAAATAGAGGGGTGCAAGCCCTAATACGCATACAGGTTTGTTGGAGAGATTACATCTTGGGAGAGAAGAATACAAGAGATAAAACAAGATAAAGAGTACAAGAGTATCCCGTATAACTACTCCTCCTCCGGTGGCGATCCTCCTTGCTGTACACGCTAACCATATCATGCATATATGTTTAACATCAAGAAGCCACACTGCGTTTAAGACAAGAAGAGCACATCGGCAAAAAAAAATCAGTCCAATGTGCACTGATTCCCCCTGGTGGAGGCGTGTGTTCATGGACGGGCAACGACCGTTATGGGCTGGTGAGCGCGGAGGCGGCGTCTCGCATTGGTGGCAGATTTGGATTTTGAAAGAAGTGAAAGTGGAAGGAAAATAGGCTATCAATGCATACTAGAGACGATGTGGGCGGCATGGGCATAGATGTCGAGGAGGAAGGGGTCGGTGTAGTTGATGTGTCGTTGGCCGGATTCACAGTGGCCGCGACCATCGAGCTCCCGTGGACGGCATCAGCGGGATCTTCTCTCCATGGGTCCCATCGTAATACCTTCACGCGAGCATGATGATCTATCAACTATTCCTATCTCGGGTGGTTTGTATGCCTGTGGCGAATAGATGTAGATGATGCAGGTGCTGGCATGGTGGTGAAAGGTTTGAAGTAGATCGAAGAAGTCGCTGCGCTGTAGCAGAAATCCTGGATATAAGTACAGTGGGGCGAGGACGTGAAGGCAAGTTTAGTGGAGATGAAGGGAAGCATCCGAGCAACCGACCCACTATGTTCAATCGAAGAATATGTGGAAGGGACATAAGGAAACTATCAATGGCTATTGATTTGCTGTATTAGTGGAATTGGAGGAGACGAAGAGAAGGGGAATAGTGTGGAGACGACGATGCTTCAGGGAAAAAGATACTACACGGACTATTTAATATCCTTCCATGGGTTGCCAATGTCGTACAGCCCATTCGAACTTCCTTGAGAAGTGGCTTCCTACAGCCCAACTAGAAGAAATCAGTCGATAGCGAGAGCTAAAGCGCCGGACGTGGTTGGAATTGATGATGTGGCTAACTGCTGAGGTGGAGTGAGACAGATGGTTGCATGTTGATTAGTGATCTGGATAGGCTACATGTCAAGAGAAATAGGTTAGTGGGGATAAACTATTTAGGTATTATAGATTGGTGTAATATCTACTGTATTCTAGCTCTTCCATGGTTCATACCCCCGATACAAGCCATAGATTCGTCAAAATAAGCAAACAACACATAGAAAACAGAATCTGTCAAAAACAGAATAGTCTGTAGCAATCTGGATATTTCAAATACATCTGTGACTCCAAAAATTCTGAAAATTAGGACGTCCTAAGAAATTTGTTTATTAATCTTCTGAAAAAAATCAATATTTTATCACGCTTCTGCGAAAAATGAGAATTGTTTTCCTGAGCACAAAAGTTTCTGTTTTTCAACAAGATCAAATAAACTATCATCGTAAGCTATGCCAAAGGTTTTACTTGGCACAAACACTAATTAAAACACAAAAACATATCTAACGAGAGGCTAGATGAAATATTTATTGCAAAACAGAACCTAAAAAGTAAAAACAATAAATAAAATTGGGTTGCCTCCCAACAAACGCTATTGTTTAACGCCCTTAGCTAGGCATAAAACACGAATAGATCTAAGTATTATCATCTTTGGCATGCAATCCATAAGTGGATATCATAATAGATTTATAAGGCAATTTAATTTTCTTTCTTGGGAAGTATTCCATGCCTTTCTTTAACGGAAATTGAAATCTAATGTTTCCTTCTTTCATATCAATAATTGCACTAATCATTCTAAGGAAAGGTCTACCAAGAATAATAGGACATGTAGGATTGCAATATATATCAAGAACAATGAAATCTACGGGCACATAATTCCTATTTGCAACAATAAGAATATCATTAATCCTTCCCATAGGTTTGTTAATAGTGGAATCCACAAGATGCAAATTTAAGGAACAATCATCAAATTCACGAAAACCTAACACATCACATAAAGTTTTTGGAATTGTGGAAACACTAGCACCAAAATCACGCAAAGCATGGCACTCATAATCTTTGATCTTAATCTTAATAGTTGGTTCCCACTCATCATAAAGTTTTCTAGGGATAGTAACTTCCAATTCAAGCTTATCTTCAAAAGATTGCATCATAACATCAATGATATGTTTAGTAAAAGCTTTGTTTTGATTATAAGCATGAGGATAATTCAACATGGATTGCAACAAGGAAATACAATATATTAAAGAACAATTATCATAATTAAATTCCTTGAAATCCAAAAGAGTGAGTTTCATTGCTACCTAAAGTTTTGATCTCTCCAATCCCACTTTTATCAATTTTTGCATCAAGATCTAAAAACTCCGAATCATTGGGATGCCATCTAAGTAAAATTGACTCATATCCAGTCCCATCTTTGTCAAGATTTATATTGGAAAACAAAGATTCAATAGGAGTCACATCAATCACTTTAAGATCTTCATCATTATTTTCACGAAAACTAGAAGAACGCGCTTTTATAAACCAATTTTTTTAGCACGCATCTTAGCGGTTCTTTCTTTTCACTCATTAATGGAAATTATAATAGCTTTGAGACATTCATTGATATCATTTTTAGGTGGAATAGATCTAAGTTTCAAAGAATCAACATCAAGAGAAATTCTATCCACGTTCCTAGCCAAATCGTCAATCTTAAGCGATTTTTCTTCAATCAACGCATTGAAATTCTTTTGCGAACTCATAAATTCTTTAACACTATTCTCAAAATCAGAGGGCATCTTATTATAATTTCCATAATAATTGTTGTAGGAATCACCATAATTATTAGAGGAATTACTAGGGAAAGGCCTAGGATTAAAATTACCTCTATACGCGTTATTACCAAGATTGTTCCTACCAACAAAATTCACATCCATAGATTCATTATTATTCTCAATCAAAGTAGACAAAGGCATATCATTAGGATCAATAGGAGCACTCTTTCTAGCAAACAATTTCATAAGCTCATCCATCTTTCCACTCAAAACATTAATCTCTTCAATTGCATGCACTTTTTTACTAGTGAAAGATCTTTCGATCTGCCATTGAGAATAAGTAACCATAATATTATCTAGGAGTTTAGTAACTTCTCTAAAGTAATTTCCATAAAAGTGCCTCTCGCGGCCGAATCTAAAAGATTTATAGAAGCAAAATTCAATCTAGCATAATTTTTTTGTATAATCATCCACAAATTCAAACCATGAGTAGGGCAATTTCGTATCATCAATTCCATCCTCTCCCAAGATTGTGCAACATGTTCATGATCAAGTTGCTTAAAATTAATAATATCGTTCCTAAGGAAGATGATCTTAGCGGGAGGAAAATACTTGGAAATAAAAGCATCTTTACACTTATTCCAGGAATCGATACTATTTTTAGGCAAAGATGAAAAGCAAGTTTTAGCACGATCTCAAAGTGAGAACGGAAATAGCTTCAATTTAACAATATCATTATCCACATCTTTTTTCTTTTGCATATCACACAAATCAACGAAATTGTTTAGATGTGATGCAGCATCTTCACTATGAAGGCCGAAAAATTGATCTTTCATAACAAGATTCAACAAAGCAGCATTAATTTCACAAGATTCCGCATTGGTAGCGGAAGCGATCGGAGTACTAATAAAATCATTGTTATTGGTGTTGGAAAAGTCACACAGTTTGGTATTCTCTTGAGTCATCATGACAAAGCAAGCAATCCAACACACGAGCACACAAAAGGCAAGCGAAGAAGACGAACGGAACAGGGGCGAAGAAAAGGCAAATCTTTTCAAAAATCATTTTAGAAGTGGGGGAGAGGAAAATGAGAGGCAAATGGCGAATAATGTAATGCAAGAGATGAGAGTTTATGATGGGTACTTAGTATGGCTTGACTTGGCGTAGATCTCCCCGGCAACGGCGCCAGAAATTCTTCCTGCTACTTCTTGAGCTTGCGTTGATTTTTCCCTTGAAGAGAAAAGGGTGATGCAGCAAAGTAGAGTAAGTATTTCCCTCAGTTTTGAGAACTAAGGTATCAATCCAGTAGGAGACAACGCACAAGTCACCGAATACCTGCACAAACAAACACCAACTTGCACCCAACGCGATAAAGGGGTTGTCACTCCCTTCACGATTATTTGCAAAGTGAGATCTGATAGAGATGGATAAACGGTAAAGTAATATTTTTGGTAATTTTGGTTTATGGAACGGAGAGTAAAAGATTACAAAAGAAGTAAATAGGAAACTAAAATTATAGACCAGAAACTTATATGATGGAAAGTAGACTCGGGGGCCATAGGTTTCACTAGAGGCTTCTCTCAAGATAGAAATTATTAAGGTGGGTAAACAAATTACTGCCGATCAATTGATAGAAAAACACAAAGTTATGACGATATCTAAGGCAATGATCATGAACATAGGCATCACGTCCGTATCAAGTAGACCGACTCCTGCCTGCATCTACTACTATTATTCCACACATCTACCGACTCCTGCCTGCATCTAGAGTATTAAGTTCATAAGAATAGAGTAATGCATTAAGTAAGATGACATGCTGTAGCGGGATAAACTCAATCAATATGATGAAAACCCCATCTTGTTATCATCGATGGCAACAATACAATATGTGACGGTTCCCCTTCTGTCACTGGGATTGAGCACCACAAGATTGAACCCAAAGCTAAGCACTTCTCCCATTGCAAGAAAAAACAATCTAGTTGGCCAAACCAAATCGATAGTTCGAAGAGACTTGCAAAGATATCAAATCATGCATATAAGAATTCAGAGGAGATTCAAATAATATTCATAGATAAGCTGATCATAAATACACAATTCATCGGATCTCGGCAAACACACCGCAAAAGGGTATTACATCGAATAGATCTCCAAAAACATTGAAGAGAACATGGTATTGAGAATCAAAGAGAGAGAGAAGAAGCCATCTAGCTACTAGCTATGGACCCGTAGGTCTGACGTAAACTACTCACGCTTCATCAGAGAGGCAATGGTGTTGATGTAGAAGCCCTCCGTGATCGAATCCCCCTCCGGCAGGACGCCAGGAAAGGCCCCTAGATGAGATCTCATGGCTACAGAAGGTTGCGATGGCGGAAAAGTGTTTTCGTGGCTCTCCTGATAGGTTTTGGAATATTTGAGAATATATAGGCGGAAGAAATAGGTCGGTGGAGTCATGAGGGGCCCACAAGGGTGGGGGCGTGCCCTTCGTCCTTGTGGTAGCCTCATGACTTTCCCGAGGTGCACTCCAAGTCCTCTGGGTGTCTTCTGGTCCAAGAAAAATCATCGTGAAAGTTTCATTCCATTTGGACTTCGTTTGGTATTCTTTTTCTGCGAAACTCTAAAATAAGGAAAAAAACACGAAGTGGCACTGGGCTCTAGGTTAATAGGTTAGTCCCCAAAGTCATATTCCCTCTGTCCGGAAATACTTATCATCAAAATGAATAAAAGAGGATGTATCTAGACGTATTTTAGTTCTAGATACATCCCTTTTTATCCATTTTGATGACAAGTATTTTTGGACGGAGGGAGTATAAAATAGCATAGTAATGCATATAAAACATCCAAAATAAATAATATAATAACATGGAACAATAAAAAATTGTAGATACATTGGAGACGTATCAGCATCCGAACGCGTTGGCGGACGCGCAACCCCTCCAGTGACGCGCCGAGTATCGGGACGCACCATGGGCCTCGTCCGACGAGGCCATGGCACGGCGTGCCCGCTATGCAAGGCACCGGGTGTGGGAGGTGGCGCGGCCCTCACGGCGACGGATGTCGGCGAGAGAGTCGCATTCTCCGGCGCACCGTATGGCGCATCAGTCCGGGCGCCGCAACCGCATTGTGGTGGACGTCGGCTGCTCGTCCCCATATGAATTCATCATCGATCTGACGTCCAACGACACCGTTTGGGTACCGGTCTCCGCGAGAAAGAGTAGGGCATGGGAGACGACAGGGCCTTGAGTCCCGTGAGCCAGCTCGTGTCTCATGCCCTACCCTACCTTGCCGGCGACCGGCCCAACACTCTGAGGAGCGCAGCCGGCCGCCGGACATGGCTAGGGCGGAGCCGGGCGAGCGTGGAGCGGAACCGGACGAGCTCCGCGTAGATTAGATTTCACGTTCCATGTAATAATATGGATTTGAGGTTTTTAATTTGAGGTATCCGAATGTGGCATGCGTTTTTTGAGGGGTGGCCTGTCACTGTCCGCGGACGCACCCGTCCGCGTGTGTTTGAGGGGTCGGATTTGCCAAATCCGGCTGTAGATGCTTTAATCTTCGTCTACATGAATAACTATTTTCATTTTATTAATGTAAAATCATTTAGAACAATTGTTCTACGGTTTGCTTGCGAGTCAAAAAAAAATATTAACCTCATAAACAGTTATGGTTTCAGCCTCCTCGCGAAATGGAGCTAGCACCTCGTGTTCAGCCGTAATCGGATCACTCGACATCACCGTCGATCTTTGGCCACCCGTTCTCTGCTTGCGATTTGACAAATGCTGCAAGCATCTTGATATCCTCTTCAGGCAGCCGGGGGCCGAAGGTACACTGCCCTCTCGGCGTGCATTGCTCTCCATAACCCTACACACACGATGAAGCTCATTCATAGTTGCAAAACGTTTACTCCTGTCAACGACGTACATAATGGGTGCAAATTTTACGTACCGGCATCCTTCCCTTCCCGTAATAAGTAATGTTGTATATCTCTTCCTCCGTGGCAACTCCATTCCTGAAGCAAATTCAAAATTTCTCTTCGCCACAGTCAATATAGACCGAACAAGAAATTTCATGCAAGCTGTAGTTTAACAAATGGCTCTGCCATACCTCTCAAGATCCTTCATGGAGAGGGTGGCTCCCTGGACATGGTCAAGCAGCAAGCTCAGAACAGACGATGATCTGAACCTGGAATTTACAGTCGTTACGACCGTGCAAGGGATTTCAGCAAACTCACCGGCTGTAGGATGTTCCCTCCCGTGTCGTGGCACCCGATGCACGCCTTCCGGAACAGCGCCGCGCCTTGGGATTGGGCAAACGCTGCGCAAAAATAAATGCCATGTGGTCGATCGACAAGCAAAATTCACCGTATATTTTGCCACACCTGGTGTGCACAGTGCATGCAATGGATCGAAGTCTAGAACAAGCATCTCTACTGACAAGCGGCAGGCTAGGCAAACCTGGTGGAGTACCGGCAGGAATGCCAGGAGTCGCGGCGGCGGCGAGGAGGAGCGACGCGGCCAAGAGCGGCGCGGCCGCGCACCGTCTTGCGACCACGGCGAGAGAGGCAGGCGCCTGCTTCAGGCTGCAGCGGCACGCCGACCTACTCCGAGAACAGTGAGACCGCGGCGCCGGCGGCCGCGCGGCCAGGGGAAGCTGGTGCATCGCGCGCCCACTGGCCCTTAGCATCGGAGGCTGCTGCCGGTTGCCTCGCTCGAGGTAAGATAAAGAACGTGGTTCAAGGAGAAGACACGTAGTAGTAGCAGGTGCAAGGGTTGGGTTGGGGAGATTCTATTGGACGCTCGTTGCGTCCAATAGCGAGGCCACGCACGCACAAGGGTCCGACTGGGCCAGACCGTTTGCAACGTATTACCTCCGTCCGGTTGACTGGTCCATTTGTATTTCGTGCCCTAACAAATATGAAAATATACTTTATATGTCACAAAAGTTATAGTGTTGGATTCGTAGTCAAAAGAGATTTCCAATGATAATATTCTACTGGTATATAACTTATTTTTGTTAGTTAGTTTTTCTCATCTTGACATTGACAGTACAATGAACACAAGAAATAACAAAAATTACATCCAGATTTATAGACCACCCTGCGACGACTAGAAGAACTGAAGCGAGCCAAAGGGCGTCGTCGTCGTCGCCCTTCCCTTGTCGGAGCCGGCTAAAACTTGTGTAATAGACAGTCGGAAAATCATCGTGATAAGGCCCCATAGGATTAGCGCACTAGAACAGCAACTGTCGCAGATAAAGAGTAGCGTAAATCGGAAGGATCCAACCTGAAGACACATGAACATAGACGAACGACGAACAGATCCAAGCAGCTCCACCAAAGATAGATCCGCCGGAGACACATCTGCACACGCACCCGACAGTGCTAGACGCACCACAGGAACGAGGCTAACCAGAGAGAACCTTATTCCATCTTCAGGAAGCACCCGCAGTCTCGTCTTTTTGAATAGGACACAAACCCTAACAAAACTTAAAGTAACATTTAAAAACTGAACCCTCCCACCGGCAAGGATCGGTATCCACCGCGCCTCTATGGCCGTAAGGCCCACCGGAGATGAGGCGAACCGGCGCCGGCGGGACGCGAGAAAAACCTCAAGCGTGGGAAAGGAGGTGACGGCTACGTGATTTAATGGTGAAAGTTTAACTCAAAATACAAGAAGGATTGGTAAAACCAGACGGAGGTAATCTCGAGCAGCGCACGATGGCGTAGCGCACACTGTAGCGACCAGTTTCACTGTGTCTACCGGTTTTTCACCGTAGACGTATCTGCACTGTTTGGTTCACTGTAGTAGGTTTAAAAAATGCGATCAACATTGGAAAAAGGTGATATATTTTCAAACGCAAATATTTTTCAAGTTTGTGAACATTTTTTAAAACCCTATGTTTTCCAAATATTGAACATTTTTTGAAAAATGTGAACAATTTATAAATATTTAGAACAATTAATTTTCTAAATTCAAGTTTATTGATAAGCTCAAATAGTTTTTGAGAATTAAAAAAATCAAATTTTTGAACATCTTTTGAAAAAATAAACCATTTTTTAAATGCAAATATTTTTTCAGAATTAAGAAGATTTCTTGAAAAAAGGCTAACATCTTTTGAAGATTCCCAAACAAACTATGAAAAAGGGAGTGTTTATAAAATTCCTGAAAAAAAAATAAAAACACAAGAATTTTTTGAAATTCTTGAACATTTTTTGAATTTACGTTTTTTTAAATTCGAAACATTATTTGAATATCTTGAGCAATTTTTTAAAAGGGAATATTTTTGTAATCTGTAACCATTTTTGAAACATCCAAACATTTAAAAAAGGGAAACTTTTGAAAAAGAAAACAGTAAAAGAAAAACCATTGAAGAAAAAAGGACAGGAACCCCCAAAACCAGTCAGGAACCTTCTGGTAGGTTCCCCAAAACCGAATAGTGTAGTACCTTATCTATCTACGCAAAATGGGCCAACCCGTCACTCGGCCACTCGCCTAGCACGGGCAGTTTGTCGCATTATGCGGCAAATAGAAAATTTGTCAGGCTGACCCACAAAAATATGTGCTCCTTCGACTAGGATTTTTAGGGCTTCTCTGATTCAACAGAATTTAATAGGATTTTTGGCGTTGAATCTAGCTTTTGTATGCAAAAACACCAAATGTCACATATAAAGTAGCACAAATACATTAAAAATACCCTTGCAGAAATTTAAAAATACATCCAAAACTTTGAGGGCATCAAAATCTTGCTCCTCCTTCATGCACCTACGACATGTCGTGCCAAAGCTCGTTGCCGCCTTTAGGCCTCCGTTACAACGAAGCAAACATGTTTAGACCCAGGAGCTTGTAGAAGCAATGACCAGAAAGTTGTCGATGTAGACCAGAAGACGCGCGCAGACATGATCTGCGTAGTAGATCGCTGCCTGGGTGAAGAAAATGATGAAGAGAGCTTATAGAATGCCCCAATTCCGGCTAGACGAGGTCGGGGAACCCTAATCTCATATGCTTCGTGATGAGGCTAGCCAACCTTCGTGGTTATAACTAGAGTTGGAGTAAGACAGACATCCACATTGTTTGCTCCACACGAAGACACGATCGAGAAAGCCTGCAGAAAAGAAAAACTCGGAGAACAAATCTAGGGACACACCATCTTCCACACGCCTCCCAACGACACGAAGAAACATCATTGGAATGAGGGCGAGGCGAGGATACTTTATTCCATGCCAACGGCGACACCATCATCTCGCCACCATAGAATGGAAAAACGCTAAATTTATTTTGAGCCCAACCACCACCAGACCAAAGCCCTAGGGTCCCCGCCTCCTCCCGACACCGAAGCTACAGACGAAGGGAGAGGGGGGCCTTGGATTCGCCGGGGAGTAGGGTAGATTAGCCGCCGCCTGTCACCTAGGTTGGGGAGCGGGAGACTGAAAATTATTGTATTCACGACCCGTATGTGACCCAAGGTGGACAAGAAAGTATTTTTATATTGGTTGTTTTGTTTTTCATGTGCTACCAAACTCCTACATGCCTCCTTTGATTCTAATCCCTACATGACTCCTTTGATTCGTACAAATTTCAAGATTTTTGGAGGAATTGGATATTTAGGAATTTTTCTATACTGGTTGTTTGATTCACAAGATTGGAATCCTTGGGAATCTTTCCTTGGGATTCATCTACATTCCATCCACTCGAACTTCTTGTGAAATTATTTTGTTTTTTCCTGGCTATCAAGTTTTTTTTCATCTAAAAACACGTACAACTCCTTTGATTGAAATGATTTTTGGAATATTTTTTCATCCACTCAAACCTCCTGATATCAAACCATGACAGGTGCAATTCAATTGACAAGAGGAAGACCGCATTATATATAGGAGTAAACTTTCCATCCACTCATTTATCTTGATAGCAAATGTAACGGGTACGCTTCAATTGCCAGGACGGATGTACAACGCAAAATCATATCGGAAGTCAAAATTATAACAATCGAAGGTCTGGCACGAGGGATCCAGATTTTGAGCAAAATAGCTTTAGAGAAATAGAAGGCCAGATGCACGGCCAACAAATGGACGGAGAAGCAGCCAAAATCTAACTTTGCTTCAACAGATCGATGCACACCAATAACAACCAAACTTTTACAAGCATGGCACCATATGAGGTTAGCTTTAAATACATCCAGATACATCAGATCAACAAATACTTCGATGGGGAAGATACTAAAAGGCCTTTAAAATTTAATAACAGAGAAGAATATATGTACAGAACTCCATATTGAAATTACCTTGTAAGCTTTTCTGCATAAGTAAAAGCTTTGGTCAAACCAAGGGATTTCATAGCAGAGTTCGCAGTGAAACTAAGACACTGATGCGATGTGCCACCCAGCTCCAGCCGGCGCATACTCACCCGATGTCAGCTAGAGACATTGGACACAGCCGATGGTTATAAGTAATTCAAGTCATGGATAATCTCAATGGTGCATGACCAGCCAACAAAAGCAAACATATTGTTTGTTCATCTCAGAATAGCAAATGCAAGATACCTGTTTTTGCTGTCAGGGTCATGATTGCTGCCTCTAAAAGTCTAATTTCTGCTGCATCCTTGCAATTTTCGTAACTGGTTACCAGAACATCACTACCCTCACGACGGACCCCAAAAATCTCAAGTGCATGACTACAAAGCCAAGATAGAGCCTACTATGGGTGATGTCGTTTATGCTTTGAATACACTATTGGTGGTAGAAATGTTGAATTTAATGATACAAAGTGTCAAATAAATTAATCAAAATGGATATTGATGAGAAATGAGAATATGGAACTGGTAAAATATCTTTAGTATTTCTAACATAGAGACGACTAACTAACTACTACTCCCTCGGTCCCTCCGTCCCATAATATAAGATCGTTTTGCAAGCTATTTATATTATGGGACGGAGGGGGTAGTTATCAAGGCTGGAGTAAACTTATGGCCCTCAGAGCTCTCTTTTCACAGTTGAAAAGAACCAAATTTCGTGTGTTCTTTCTTTTAGGGACAACTGACGATCTGAAAGCTTTAGCTTTAATAAATCATACATTGGATCAGAGTTAAGTAAAAACCTATAAACATTTACCCAAAAAAGAATCTATCAATGTGCTCCTGTCGTCATATTGCCTCTTTCCCAAAATATATGTTTTGTTATAAGTCAAACTATTTGAAGTTTGGCCAAGCTTATAGAAAAACATGGACATCTATTAAAAAATCAAATAAATACACTAAAAAAATATTTCATAGTATATCTACTGATATTTATTTGGTATTGTAGACAGGGCCGGCCCTGAGATCTTAGAGGCCCTTGTGCGAGCTTCATCTAATGGGCCCCTATAATAGACGCAAAAATATCTTCTAGTAAAGGATGTAGCACCGTCTTGAGATAAACAGACAAGGATCAAAGAATTGGGATCCAAAAATTATATGAATGAGCAATGGCTTCGGTGCTTACCTTGAACAGTGCCTGGACTTCACATCTCCACCGCCTGCCCTTCACCATGAACACGGCTCGGACGGCCATGCTGCAGGTTGCTGCTCTCGCGTCCCTGCCGTTGCAGGTCTGTCGGGGTCCCTTAGGGCTGTTTATAGAATGCAAGGGACCAAAGAAATTTATTGATTAACTTCGGGAATTGGGGCCTGGCCTCTTAGGAAGTCGGGGCAATCAATTTTTGGTAAAGAAGATGAAGAACGGGAGACTACTGAGGCGTAATTCAAGGAGCCAGCAAAGGAGAAGGGATTGATGTTTGTGCGTGACTTGTTTCCTTTTTAATAAATGGGCCAGGCCTGCTGCTCTTCTGCACTAGTATATTTTTCCAGAAATATATACATTGTATATAGCATATAGGTGCACAGCGTATGGGCCCCTGCTGAGGCTGGGCCCTAGGCGGTCGCACTCCTCGCCATGGCCTAGGGCTGGCCCTGATTGTAGATGTTTATATTTTACTCTACAAACTTTTACTTGGACAAAATTTCACCGCACAAGGTTTCATAGTAACACAGTTATGTGGAAGCCCGAAGATAGCCATGTAAGATTTCAGCAGAAATCATGCTTCGACATTTAAATCACATACTGTAATCACTAATCAGCAACACTAGCTATAACTGCTGCATGAATCAGAAAAATGAGAGAGATGAAAGGGCAAATGAAAGACAATATTCATTGTTTCAAGGTTACAAGGAGATAAACAAATCTATTATCCAGTAAGCTGATAATAGTTAGTAATTCATGATTAGAAACGTGCATTTGGAATTGAAGTTATTTAGTAACAAGAACACGTCTTGTCTCCAGAGTCCCTGGATCCTCTCTTATCTTACTATACACTCTATGCATAAAGGGGTGTTCCCGAACCAGGCCACATCTCCAGCATCAATGAATTTACAGGAAATCATACAACAAAACAGCATATGAATGTACCGGATGACATTGGTTTTGGGTTGCCTAGGTCATGTATGGGCCTCGAGGCAGAGGGAGAGGTCGATGCGCGCGCGCTCGCACTGGGAGCGCTTGAGCGCGGTGCCGGAGCTGCCGCAGAGCGTGCGCACGGCGTCGGTCTCGCCGGGGCAGCACATGCTCACCACGCACTCGGCCAGGGCCCGGTTGAGGTGCCGGCACAGCACCTCGGGCTGCAGCGGGCCGCGGGCGGCACGGCGGTGGCACTCCGCGAGAGCCCGATGGGTCGAGGCGCAGGGCCCCGGGACGGGCACGGCCGCAGATTCGGCCTCGGGTTGTTGTCTCCCGCGGCCGCCGCCGCCGCTCCTGCTCATGGAATCGGGGGAGATCGGCGCTTCCGCCCCACCTTTGATCGCCCCTCCGCTCCTGGATTTGTTGGTGGTCTGCCTGGTCAGAAACGACCGCCGTCCCGCCGGTTAGCGGTCACCCGAGTTGCTGGGTCGGCCCATGAGCTCCCCCAGACGCTCATTGTATTTCGGCCCAACGAGTTTCTAAGTTTCAAGAGGCAGCAGTGTGTTTTCTTTTAAAAAATAAACACATTGTTAACATGTTTTTTTTCTCCTTTTGCAGGTATACAAACATATTTCATGATTAAGTACAACGGATCAAAAAGCTGAAATGATCGTCATCAAGGTGCTCAAATGATATCTTCTCTAACTTTGTCTTTCCCATGCTATCACTTTTAGAACTTCACTTCTCGATGCCTTGCCTCTAGCGGTAAAGATATACGAGTCTCAAATATAGAGTTTCAGTTACACCAATTTTTTGACAACAAATATATTTCATTGTTATGTACAACAAATCAAAAAATTGAAATAAACGACATCAGAGTGTTCAAATGCTATGTTCTCCAATTTCATATTTCACAACTATCACTTCTAGATGCCTTGCCTTCTGCGATGAAAGTACACGAGTCTCAAACAAAAAGTGTTAGTTACATCAAATTTTTTTAACAAGAACAGATTTCATGGTTAAGTACAATGAATAAAAAAAACTTAAATGAATGCCATCAAAGTGCTCAATTGCTATTTTCTCCTACATCATCTTTTCTATACTATCACTTCTGGATGCCATGCCTCTAGCGATGAAAGTACATGAAACTGATTTTTACCGGCAACACTAAACAAAAACTATTAAAAAGAGACGGTATAAGTGTTTGACCCTAAGAGGTGAGAACCTAAGTAAGTGTTCTGAACACACGATAACCGAAGGCATGCCTCTTTCCTAGTCGAGCATCGCTTATAGTTCTTCAGTATATTTTTGTTTGAAAGAGAGGGAGTCCCCAATAGTCCTTTCGCATGGCCAAGTCTTATCGAGGAACTCATATGGCATCCTAATGCGCTAGGAGGATGAAGATAATAATGCCTACACCATGTGATACTCAATCGTCTGTATCAGATTAAAAAAATTCAATGCTTTTGTGCATAATTTGACTTAAACACCCTGGAAAACATCGTATATCCAAGATGCTCCCATCCTTGGAAGATTGCTGCCACCTATTCTTCTCATGCCCCAATTCCAAAGCCGTCTAGAATAATGTAGGCATAGTGCCTCCGGCCTCCTTTGATTTTGAAAGTGCATCTATGCCCCCAAAGTATGTTTTGTTATTGATGACGAACAATTAAATGATTATTGTGTTCTATAGGTGTGATAACATGCTGTAGTCCTACGAGCAAAGGTTATCGAGCATTGGCAGGCCTCCAAAAGGACAATAACTAAAGCTAGGATTCCCAGGGGTTATCCTGTAACCTTGAAAGTGCGTTATATCGACTAGAGGGGGGGTGAATAGGCGACTTTTATGAAAGTCTTCAAAACATGGAAGTTATGAAGACAAACAGAGTAGACAAGCCTATCACTATGCAGCGGAAGTTAGATTACACAAGGCAAGCCATGGTCAAGTATTCAATATAGTGAAAGCACAGTGATAAACAGCTTCAGTGTAATAAGGATCGGGTAGGAAGAAGTTATGAAGCCAAACAAATCATACAGTTAAGTTGTGAAGACAGAAGATAAAGCAAGCATGCAATGGCTTCACAGTGTGTCACAGAAAGTAAAAGGAAGTGAAGATGAAACCAGTGACACGCTGAAGACAATGATTTGTTGGACCAGTTCCAGTTGCTGTGACAACTGTACGTCTGGTTGGAGCGGCTAGGTATTTAAACCAAAGGACACACAGTCCCGGACACCCAGTCCTGAACACGCAGCTCAGGACACCCAGTCCTCACCGTTTTCTCCTTGAGCTAAGGTCACACAGACCTCGCCCAATCACTCTGGTAAGTCTTCAAGGTAGACTCCCAAACCTTCACAGACTTCGTTCACCGGCAATCCACAATTTCTCTTGGATGCTCAGAACGCGACGCCTAACCGACTGGAGGATGCACAGTCCTCAAGTGTAATAAGTCTTCAGATCACTTAGACAAGAAGACTTAAGTGATGCCCAATTTACTCTGGCTCTGGGTGGTTAGGGCTTTTCTCCTCGCTAGGAATTTTCTCTCAAAGGCTTCGAGGTGGGTTGCTCTCAAACGACAAAAGCCGTGCACTGAAATCTGAGCAGCCAACCATTTATGGTTGTAGGGGTGGACTATTTATAGCCACTTGGTAACCCGACCTGATTTGTCCGAAATGACCCTGGGTCACTAAGGAACTAACACGTGTACCAACGGTCAGTTTTCAAACTCACACGGCAACTTTACTTGGGCTACAAGTAAAGCTGACTTGTCCGACTCTGGACAAGATTTTCTCTCATAGTCTTCGCTCGAAAACATAGGATTTGAATTAGGCATCACTTCAGTCATCCTGACTGGTTCTCTTGGACCCCACTTAACAGTACAGTGGTTCCTATGACACAACATGAATGAAGTAAAACTACGAAGGATCTAAGTCTTCGAGTTCCATAAGCTTCATAGGGAGTCTTCACATGTCATTGTCTTCAACATGAATATCTTCATAAACCACCATTGTCTTCAATGTCTTCGTACATTTTTAGGGGTCATCTCTGGTAGCTAAACCGAATCAATGAGGGACTTCTACCTGTGTTATCCTGCAATTCTCACAAACACATTAGTCCCTCAACTAGGTTTGCCGTCAATACTCCAAAACCAACTAGGGGTGGCACTAGATGCACTTACAAACCTTTTTTTATGGAGTCATTGGGATCTCACACTAGTATGAGGGCCATGATTAAATAAGAGACTTTCTCATTTACTTGGTAAAACTAGCATAATGCAAGTGCATTACAATACCGCAAAAATAATTTAGTTGTATTGGTTTAGTGGTATAAAATAACCATACACTTGCAATACTGTGGAGAAGAAACTCAATCAAGCAACCAACGCTACACATGTGTAGTTGCGGTAGCCATGGGAGCACCATTACATGATATGATTTTTTTAAGTTGGAGGGATCTAGTGGGTTCTAAATGTATTAGAGAGATTGGGGTGGAGTGTGGACTGAACTTGAAAGCACATTTTGCCCCTAATGAGGATTTTGATGTTAATGATGTCTACTAAGTTACAAAGCTTCCTATAAATGATGAGCTATGATGGATGGGGTCTTGGGAGAGGGGCATTAATAAGAGTGTACTTTGCTGGTTGTATGTGCCTATTAGTAGGTAATCATGGCATCTGCATAAGACTAATGAGAACACCACATGTGAACACCAACATTGCTGCGACGCCCCCGATTCAATCATACACTAATCATACATGCAAACATGTACAATCAAGATCAAGGACTCACGGGAAGATATCACAACACAACTCTACAAATAAAATAAGTCATACAAGCATCATATTACAAGCCAGGGGCCTCGAAGGCTCGAATACAAGAGCTCGATCATAGACGAGTCAGCGGAAGCAACAATATCTGAGTACAGACATAAGTTAAACAAGTATACCTTAAGAAGGCTAGCACAAACTGGGATACATATCGAAAGAGGGACAGGCTGAAGGAAATATGCCCTAGAGGCAATAATAAAGTTATTATTTATTTCCTTATATCATGATAAATGTTTATTATTCATGCTAGAATTGTATTAACCGAAAACATAATACATGTGTGAATACATAGACAAACAAAGTGTCACTAGTATGCCTCTACTTGACTAGCTCGTTAATCAAAGATGGTTATGTTTCCTAACCATGAACAAAGAGTTGTTATTTGATTAACGGGATCACATCATTAGTTGAATGATCTGATTAACATGACCCATTCCATTAGCTTAGCACCCGATCGTTTAGTATGTTGCTATTGCTTTCTTCATGACTTATACATGTTCCTATGACTATGAGATTATGCAACTCCCGTTTGCCGGAGGAACACTTTGTGTGCTACCAAACGTCACAACATAACTGGGTGATTATAAAGGTGCTCTACAGGTGTCTCCAAAGGTACATGTTGGGTTGGCGTATTTCAAGATTAGGATTTGTCACTCCGATTGTCGGAGAGGTATCTCTGGGCCCTCTCGGTAATGCACATCACATAAGCCTTGCAAGCATTGCAACTAATGAGTTAGTTGTGAGATGATGTATTACGGAACGAGTAAAGAGACTTGCCGGTGACGAGATTGAACTAGGTATTGAGATACCGACGATCGAATCTCGGGCAAGTAACATACCGATGACAAAGGGAACAACGTATGTTGTTATGCGGTCTGACCGATAGAGATCTTCGTAGAATATGTAGGAACCAATATGAGCATCCAGGTTCTGCTATTGGTTATTGACCAGAGACGTGTCTCGGTCATGTCTACATTGTTCTCGAACCATAGGGTCCGCACGCTTAACGTTACGATGACAGTTTCATTATGAGTTTATGTATTTTGATGTATCGAAGGTTGTTCGGAGTCTCGGATGTGATCACGGACATGACGAGGAGTCTCGAAATGGTCGAGACATAAAGATTGATATATTGGACGACTATATTCGGACACCGGAAGTGTTCCGGGTGATTTCGGAGAAAACCGGAGTGCCGGAGGGGTTACCGGAACCCCCCGGGGAAGTACTGGGCCTTAGTGGGCCTGAGGGGAGAGAGAGGGCAGCAGCCCAGGAGGTGGCGCCCCCCCATGGGGAGTCCGAATTGGACTAGGGAGGGAGGGCGCGGCCCCTCTTTCCCTCTCCCTCTCTTTCCTTCCCCCTCTTTCTTCCTAGTTGGACTAGGAAAGGGGAGTCCTACTCCCACTAGGAGGAGGACTCCCCCTCCCTTTGGCGCGCCCCATAGGGCCGGCCGGCCTCCCCCCTTGCTCCTTTATATACGGGGGCAGGGGGCACCCTAGGACACACAAGTTGATCTTCATGATCGTTCCTTAGCCGTGTGCGGTGCCCCCCTCCACCATATTCCACCTCGGTCATATTGTAGCAGTGCTTAGGCAAAGCCCTGCGACGGTTGAACATCAAGATCGTCACCACGCCGTCGTGCTGACGGAACTCCTCCCCGAAGCTTTGCTGGATCGGAGCCCGGGGAGCGTCATCGAGCTGAACGTGTGCCAAGAACTTGGAGGTACCGGAGTAACGGTGCTTGGATCGGTTGGACCGGGAAGACGTACGACTACTTCCTCTACGTTGCATCAACGCTTCCGCTTCGGTCTACGAGGGTACATAGACAACACTCTCCCCTCTCGTTGCTATGCATCACCATGATCTTGCGTGTGCGTACGAATTTTTTTGAAATTACTACGTTCCCCAACAGTGGCATCCGAGCCTAGGTTTTATGGTTTGATGTTATATGCACGAGTAGAACACAAGTGAGTTGTGGGCGATATAAGTCATACTACTTACCAGCATGTCATACTTTGGTTCGGCGGTATTGTTGGATGAAGCGGCCCGGACCGACATTACGCGTACGCTTACGCGAGACTAGTTCTACCGCCGTGCTTTGCACACAGGTGGCTGGCGGGTGTCAGTTTCTCCAACTTTAGTTGAACCGAGTGTGGCTATGCCCGGTCCTTGCGAAGGTTAAAACAACACCAACTTGACAAACTATCGTTGTGGTTTTGATGCATAGGTAAGATTGGTTCTTGCTTAAGCCCGTAGCAGCCACGTAAAACTTGCAACAACAAAGTAGAGGACGTCTAACTTGTTTTTGCAGGGCATGTTGTGATGTGATATGGTCAAGACATGATGCTAAATTTTATTGTATGAGATGATCATGTTTTGTAACCGAGTTATCGGCAACTGGCAGGAGCCATATGGTTGTCGCTTTATTGTATGCAATGCAATCGCGCTGTAATGCTTTACTTTATCACTAAGCGGTAGCGATAGTCGTGGAAGCATAAGATTGGCGAGACGACAACGATGCTACGATGGAGATCAAGGTGTCACACCAGTGACGATGGTAATCATGACGGTGCTTCGGAGATGGAGATCACAAGCACAAGATGATGATGGCCATATCATATCACTTATATTGATTGCATGTGATGTTTATCTTTTATGCATCTTATCTTGCTTTGATTGACGGTAGCATTATAAGATGATCTCTCACTAAATTTCAAGATAAAAGTGTTCTCCCTGAGTATGCACCGTTGCCAAAGTTCGTCGTGCCCAGACACCACGTGATGATCGGGTGTGATAAGCTCTACGTCCATCTACAATGGGTGCAAGCCAGTTTTGCACACGCAGAATACTCAGGTTAAACTTGACGAGCCTAGCATATGCAGATATGGCCTCGGAACACTGAGACCGAAAGGTCGAGCGTGAATTATATAGTAGATATGATCAACATATTGATGTTCACCATTGAAAACTACTCCATTTCACGTGATGATCGGCTATGGTTTAGTTGATTTGGATCACGTGATCACTTAGAAGATTAGAGGGATGTTTTTCTAAGTGGGAGTTCTTAAGTAATATGATTAATTGAACTTAAATTTATCATGAACTTAGTAACTGATAGTATCTTGCTTGTTCATGTTGATTGTAGATAGATGGCCCGTGCTGTTGTTCCGTTGAATTTTAATGCGTTCCTTGAGAAAGCAAAGTTGAAAGATGATGGTAGCAATTACACGGACTGGGTCCGTAACTTGAGGATTATCCTCATTGCTGCACAGAAGAGTTACGTCCTGGAAGCACTGCTAAGTGCCAAGCCTACTGCAGGAGCAACACCAGATGTTATGAACGTCTGGCAGAGCAAAGCTGATGACTACTCGATAGTTCAGTGTGCCATGCTTTACGGCTTAGAACCGGGTCTTCAACGATGTTTTGAACGTCATGGAGCATATGAGATGTTTTAGGAGTTGAAGTTAATATTTCAAGCAAATGCCCGGATTGAGAGATATGAAGTCTCCAATAAGTTCTATAGCTGCAGGATGGAGGAGAATAGTTCTGTCAGTGAACATATACTCAAAATGTCTGGGTATCATAATCACTTGACTCAACTGGGAGTTAATTTTCCTGTTGATAGTGTCATTGACAGAGTTCTTCAATCACTG
Organism: Triticum monococcum; assembly: GCA_034509565.1. Taxonomy (NCBI): domain Eukaryota; kingdom Viridiplantae; phylum Streptophyta; class Magnoliopsida; order Poales; family Poaceae; genus Triticum; species Triticum monococcum. The sequence continues at coordinate 194,416,068 of CM067842.1, read as the reverse complement.
CCACCAAGCTACAGGAGCTTCGTGATGAACTATAACATGCAAGGGATGAACAAGACGATTCCCGAGCTCTTCGCAATGCTAAAGGCTGCGGAGGTAGAAATCAAGAAGGAGCATCAAGTGTTGATGGTCAATAAGACCGTCAGTTTCAAGAAAAAGGGCAAAGGGAAGAAGAAGGGGAACTTCAAGAAGAACAACAAACAAGTTGCTGCTCAGGAGAAGAAACCCAAATCTGGACCTAAGCCTGAAACTGAGTGCTTCTACTACAAGCAGACTGGACACTGGAAGCGGAATTGTCCCAAGTATTTGGCGGATAAGAAGGATGGCAAGGTGAACAAAGGTATATGTGATATACATGTTATTGATGTGTACCTTACTAGAGCTCGCAGTAGCACCTAGGTATTTGATACTGGTTCTGTTGCTAATATTTGCAACTCAAAACACGGACTACGGATTAAGCGAACACTAGCAAAGGACGAGGTGACGATGCGCGTGGGAAATGGTTCCAAAGTCGATGTGATCGCGGTCGGCACGCAACCTCTACATCTACCTTCGGGATTAGTTTTAGACCTAAATAATTGTTATTTGGTGCCAGCGTTGAGCATGAACATTATATCTGGATCTTGTTTGATGCGAGACGGTTATTCATTTAAATCAGAGAATAATGGTTGTTCTATTTATATGAGTAATATCTTTTATGGTCATGCACCCTTAAAGAGTGGTCTATTTTTGATGAATCTCGATAGTAGTGATACACATATTCATAATGTTGAAGCCAAAAGATGCAGAGTTGATAATGATAGTGCAACTTATATGTGGCACTGTCGTTTAGGTCATATCGGTGTAAAGCGCATGAAGAAACTCCATACTGATGGACTTTTGGAACCACTTGATTATGAATCACTTGGTACTTGCGAACCGTGCCTCATGGGCAAGATGACTAAAACACCGTTCTCCGATACTATGGAGAGAGCAACAGATTTGTTGGAAATCATACATACAGATGTATGTGGTCCGATGAATGTTGAGGCTCGTGGCGGATATCGTTATTTTCTCACCTTCACAGATGATTTAAGAAGATATGGGTATATCTACTTAATGAAGCATAAGTCTGAAACATTTGAAAAGTTCAAAGAATTTCAGAGTGAAGTTGAAAATCATCGTAACAAGAAAATAAAGTTTCTATGATCTGATCGTGGAGGAGAATATTTGAGTTACGAGTTTGGTCTACATTTGAAACAATGCGGAATAGTTTCGCAGCTCACGCCACCCGAAACACCACAACGTAATGGTGTGTCCGAACGTCGTAATCGTACTTTACTTGATATGGTGCGATCTATGATGTCTTTTATAGATTTACCGCTATCGTTTTGGGGTTATGCTTTAGAGACAGCCGCATTCACGTTAAATAGGGCACCATCAAAATCCGTTGAGACGACGCCTTATGAACTATGGTTTGGCAAGAAACCAAAGTTGTCGTTTCTTAAAGTTTGGGGTTGTGATGCTTATGTGAAAAAGCTTCAACTTGATAAGCTCGAACCCAAATCGGAGAAATGTGTTTTCATAGGATACCCAAAGGAGACTGTTGGGTACACCTTCTATCACAGATCCGAAGGCAAGACATTCGTTGCTAAAAATGGATCCTTTCTAGAGAAGGAGTTTCTCTCAAAAGAAGTGAGTGGGAGGAAAGTAGAACTTGATGAGGTAAGTGTACCTGCTCCCTTATTGGAAAGTAGTACATCACAAAAACCAGTTTCTGTGACACCTAAACCAATTAGTGAGGAAGTTAATGATGATGATCATAGAACTTCGGATCAAGTTACTACCGAACCTCGTAGATCAAACATGGCAAGATCCGCACCAGAGTGGTACGGTAATCCTGTTCTGGAAGTCATGCTACTAGATCATGATGAACCTACAAACTATGAAGAAGCGATGGTGGGCCCAGATTCCGCGAAATGGCTTGAAGCCATGAAATCTGAGATGGGATCCATGTATGAGAACAAAGTATGGACTTTGGTTGATTTGCCCGTTGATCGGCAAGCAATTAAGAATAAATGGATCTTCAAGAAGAAGACTGACGCTGATGGTAATGTTACTGTCTACAAAGCTCGACTTGTTGCAAAAGGTTTTCGACAAGTTCAAGGGATTGACTACGATGAGACCTTCTCACCCGTAGCGATGCTTAAGTCTGTCCGAATCATGTTAGCAATTGCCGCATTTTATGATTATGAAATTTGGCAAATGGATGTCAAAACTGCATTCCCGAATGGATTTCTAGAAGAAGAGTTGTATATGATGCAACCAGAAGGTTTTGTCGATCCAAAGGGAGATAACAAAGTGTGCAAGCTCCAGCGATCCATTTATGGACTGGTGCAAGCCTCTCGGAGTTGGAATAAGCGCTTTGATAGTGTGATCAAAGCATTTGGTTTTATACAGACTTTTGGAGAAGCCTGTATTTACAAGAAAGTGAGTGGGAGCTCTGTAGCATTTCTGATATTATATGTGGATGACATATTACTAATTGGAAATGATATAGAATTTCTAGATAGCATAAAGGGATACTTGAATAAGAGTTTTTCAATGAAAGACCTCGGTGAAGCTGCTTACATATTAGGCATTAAGATCTATAGAGATAGATCAAGACGCTTAATTGGACTTTCACAAAGCACATACCTTGACAAAGTTTTGAAGAAGTTCAAAATGGATCAAGCAAAGAAAGGGTTTTTGCCTATATTACAAGGTGTGAAGTTGAGTAAGACTCAATGCCCGACCACTACAGAAGATAGAGAGAAAATAAAAGATGCTCCCCATGCTTCAGCCATAGGCTCTATCATGTATGCAATGCTGTGTACCAGACCTGATGTGTGCCTTGCTATAAGTATAGCAGGGAGGTACCAAAGTAATCCAGGAGTGGATCACTAGACAGCCGTCAAGAACATCCTGAAATACCTGAAAAGGACTAAGGATATGTTTCTCATTTATGGAGGTGACAAAGAGCTCATCGTAAATGGTTACGTTGATGCAAGCTTTGACACTGATCCGGACGATTCTAAATCGCAAACCGGATACGTGTTTACATTAAACGGTGGAGTTGTCAGTTGGTGCAGTTCTAAACAAAGCGTCGTGGCGGGATCTACGTGTGAAGCAGAATACATAGCTGCTTCAGAAGCAGCAAATGAAGGAGTCTGGATGAAGGAGTTCATATCCGATCTAGGTGTCATACCTAGTGCATCGGGTCCAATGAAAATCTTTTGTGACAATACTGGTGCAATTGCCTTGGCAAAGGAATCCAGATTTCACAAGAGAACCAAACACATCAAGAGACGCTTCAATTCCATCCGGGATTTAGTCCAGGTGGGAGACATAGAGATTTGCAAGATACATACGGATCTGAATGTAGTAGACCCGTTGACTAAGCCTCTTCCACGAGCAAAACATGATTAGCACCAAGGCTCCATGGGTGTTAGAATCATTACTGTGTAATCTAGAGTATTGACTCTAGTGCAAGTGGGAGGCTGAAGAAAATATGCCCTAGAGGCAATAATAAAGTTATTATTTATTTCCTTATATCATGATAAATGTTTATTATTCATGCTAAAATTGTATTAACCGAAAACATAATACATGTGTGAATACATAGACAAACAGAGTGTCACTAGTATGCCTCTACTTGAGTAGCTCATTAATCAAAGATGGTTATGTTTCCTAACCATGAACAAAGAGTTGTTATTTGATTAACGGGATCACATCATTAGTTGAATGATCTGATTGACATGACCCATTCCATTAGCTTAGCACCCGATCGTTTAGTATGTTGCTATTGCTTTCTTCATGACTTATACATGTTCCTATGACTATGAGATTATGCAACTCCCGTTTGCCAGAGGAACACTTTGTGTGCTAATGAACGTCACAACGTAACTGGGTGATTATAAAGGTGCTCTACAGGTGTCTCCAAAGGTACATGTTTGTAACGCCCCGAGACCAATGTGCCAGGTGTCGTCCAGTTATTCGTTGTTGTTGTGTTGTCATTGCTTGCGTGTCATGCATTGCATATCATGTCATCATGTGCTTTTCATTTGCATACATGTTCGTCTCATGCATCTGAGCATTTTCTCCGTTGTCCGTTTTGCATTCCGGCGCTCCGTTCTCCTCCGGTAGTCATTTCTACCTTTCTTTCATGTGTGGGGATTAAACATTTCCGGATTGGACCGAGACTTGTCATGCGGTCTTGGTTTACTAACGGTAGACCGCCTGTCAAGTTTTGTATCATTTGGACTTCGTTTGATACTCCAACGATTAACCGAGGGACCGAAAAGGCCTCGTGTGTGTTGCAGCCCAACACCCCTTCAATTTGGTCCAAAACCCACCTAACTCTGCTCCATCACCTAGAGCATTCGATCACGATCGCGTGGCCGAAAACCGCACCTCATTTGGACTCTCCTAGCTCCCTCTACCTATAAATATGTGCACCCCGTAAAAATTCGCGGTCTAACCCTAGCCTTCCCCTACCTCGCGCACCGGACACATCTCCACCGCCGTCCGGACATGTCCACTCCGCCCGGCCACTTCACCCTGACGAATCAGGGGCCGCCACATCAGCCGCGCCACCGCTCCGGGCCAACCGCGGCGCGCCACCTCACCCGCGCCCGCGCTCTCTCGCTCCTCCCGTCGCCGCCGGCCCGCGGGGCCCGAGGCAGGCCCGGATCCCCGCCACCCGCCTCCTTGCGTCCTTGCTCATCCCCGTCGCCGCAGGAGCTCGCCGCGCCTCCTGCCCGAGACCGGCCGCCGCCGCCTGCTTCGCCCCGCCGCGTGCCATCCATCCCCGCGCCGCCGCTCGCCGGAATCGCCGCGTGCCGCCCCTCTTCACCGGCGCCGCCCCCGCGCCATGGCCGGAAGGAGCTCCGCAGCCGCCCGCCACCTCCACGGCGCCCCGCGCCGCCCGCAGCCCGCGACCGCCGCCGGATCTACTCTTCGTCGGCGTCCAAGCTCGCCGGAGTGCCCTGCCTCGCCGTTCCGGCCGGATCCACTCGGGGTGGATCGGATCCACCACACCCTCCATCCAAACGCCTCCCCGTGTCCCGGATCTAGGCACCCCGCACCACCTCATCCCGTGTTGACTTTTCGCGGAGGTAAAATTCGTCTAAGTCCCAAAATTCCCAGATCCATATGCCCCTGTTCATCATGCTATATCTTCGCATCCGTAACTCCATTTTGACATATAGCATATCAAAATGTTCGTCTCAGAGAGTACATCATTTCATTCCATTGCATCATTTTCATTAGAGTTCATCTTGATGCCCGAAATGCTGTTAGAAGAGGGCTACTTGAGTTAATTGTCAGATCTGCTACTCCATCTTAGACTTTTGTCATTTTTGTCATGATTATTGTGTGCATGATATGCCCATGAGTTCTACATATGTTTTGTTAAGGGATTTGTCATCTTTCCAGAGGTGCAACCCATGTATTTTTGTGATGTGTGTGGTGCCTAGTGCAAGCTTGCAAAGTGAGGCACTCGGTAACTCTGTTTTCAGGGACTTAGTGATTTCACTAAGTCCTGGGATCGTTTATCTCATGATGCCATATGTTCATGTTGTTTCCTAGTGATCCATGCCTCTTTTGAGGATGATCAGTAAGGATGTTTTGTTAATCTTGTAGTGCTCTATCCATCCATGTCTTTGTTTGCATATATGGAGCACCCTAGCTTGAGTCAATCGAGCTCTACTTTTGCTTCGTTGTGAATCTGGGCAGATTGTCAACTTGTTTGTGATTTTGCCGATGTTGTTGTAGTTGATCCGTGCATGCTATGCCATTGTTCTTGCCATGTCTAGCTTGTATTTTGTGCCTTCTTAATGGATGCATGCTTGTCTTGCCATGACTAGCACCGTAGTGAGTGCATCGAGCTCGTAAACATGCCTACTTGAGTTATGATTTCAGCATGTCCTAGTTTTCACTAAGTCTGAAAACTGATTATGTTTTTGCTATGTTCATGTGCTTGTTAGTATATTTTGTGATCCCTTTTGGCTCAAGGTCACTAAGGGACTTTTGTTAAGCTCTTTGAGTAGCTCCACGCCATGTTTTACTTTGTCATGTTCAGGTCCTGTAGCATGTTGTTTTGTTGCTCCGAAGAGGGCTATATGATCTGAAATTTCAGACAAGTGTTAATTTCACTAAGTCTGAGATCTGTTTACCATTTGCGTTTTTGCCATGCTTGTTTGAACCTCCTAATGGATGAATTGGCCGTAGCTCAGTGCTAGACTTTTGTTAAGCATCTTGAATGCATCCCTGCCATGTATTTTGTTGCCATGTTTGAGTGCTATAGCATGTTCATCTCATTGCATTTAGATGACTACTTGCTGTAAATCACGGACCGGTGTCATATTTGAATCGCTTGCCATTTCCAAACCGTAACTCCGATTTCGGTGATCTTTATATCATTTTCAGGCGATTTCATCTCATATTTCCGGTGGCACACTTGGATTTCCAAGTTGAGGCCAGGTTCATGCATTCCTTGTCCAATCATGCATATGCATCGCATCCTGCATCCCGCATATCATACCATGTTCATGCGGTGGTTGTTTACTATGTTGTGTGCTTCTTTTCTGGTGTTGCTTCTTCGGGTTGGTTCCGTTAACGTCGTGTTTGTGAGGAACCATTCGACTACGTCCGTTTATCTTCTTCATGGACTCGGTCTTCTTCCTTGTGGGATTTCAGGCAAGATGATCATACCCTCGAAATCAGTACTATCTTTGCTTGCTAGTTGCTCGCTCTTTTGCTATGCCTATGCTGCGATACCTACCACTTGCTTATCATGCCTCCGATATTGTTGAACCAAGCCTCTATCCCACCATGTCCTAGCAAACCGTTCTTTGGCTATGTTACCGCTTTGCTCAGCCCCTCTTATAGCGTCGTTAGTTGCAGGTGAAGATTGAAGTTTGTTCCTTGTTGGAACATGGAGATGTTGTTCCTTGTTGGAACATGTTTACTTGTTGGGATATCACAATATATCTTATTTTAATTAATGCATCTATATACTTGGTAAAGGATGGAAGGCTCGGCCTTATGCCTGGTGTTTTGTTCCACTCTTGCCGCCCTAGTTTCCGTCATATCGGTGTTATGTTCCCGGATTTTGCGTTCCTTACGCGGTTGGGCTATAATGGGAACCCCTTGACAGTTCGCCTTAAGTAAAGCTCTTCCAGCAATGCCCAACATTGGTTTTACCATCCGCCACCTAGCCCTTTTCTTTCCCTTGGGTTCTGCAGACTCAAGGGTCATCTTTATTTTAACCCCCCCCCCCCCGGGGGCCAGTGCTCCTCTGATTGTTGGTTCGACCGAGTAGACTGCGGGGCCACCTCGGGGCAACTTGAGGGTTGGTTTTACTCGTAGGATGTCTCATCTGAGTGTGCCCTGAGAAAGAGATATGTGCAGCTCCTATCGGGATTTGTCGGCACATTCGGGCGGTATTGCTGGTTTAGTTTTACCCTGTCGAAATGTCTTGTTGTACCGGGATACCGAGTCTGATCGAAACGTCTCGGGTGGAGGTCTATTCCTTCGTTGACCGTGAGAGCTTGTGATGGGCTAAGTTGGGACTCCCCTGCAGGGATTTGAACTTTCGAAAGCCGTGCCCGCGGTTATGGGCAGATGGGAATTTGTTAACGTCCGGTTGTAGAAAACCTGAAGTTGACCTTAATTAAAATGAATCAACCGCGTGTGTAACCGTGATGGTCTCTTTCCGGCGGAGTCCGGGAAGTGAACACGGTTGTTGGAGTTATGCTTGACGTAGGTTGTTTTAGGATCACTTCTTGATCATACTTTCACGACCGTGCTTTGCCTTCTCTCCTCGCTCTCATTTGCGTAGGTTAGCCACCATATATGCTAGTCGCTTGCTGCAGCTCCACCTCATACTTTTACCTTACCCATAAGCTTAAATAGTCTTGATCGCGAGGGTGCGAGATTGCTGAGTCTCCATGGCTCACAGATACTTCCAAAACCAGTTTGCAGGTGTCGATGAGTCTGTGCAGATGACGCAACCCAGCTCAAGAGGAGCTCATTGAAGATCTTGTCCTTTGTGTTGTTTCGTTCTAGTTGATCAGTAGTGGAGCCCAGTTGGGGTCGATCGGGGACCTTTGTCGCATTTGGGGTTCTTCTTTTTTTGGTTCCGTAGTCGGACCATGAGTGTATTTGGTTGATGTAATGCTTTATTCATGTAATTGTGTGAAGTGGCGATTGTAAGCCAACTATGTATCTCTTTCCTTATTATATTACATGGGTTGTGTGAAGATTACCTCACTTGCGACATATGCCTTCAATGCGATTACGCCTCTAAGTCGTGACTCGACACGTGGGAGATATAGTCGCATCGAGGGTGTTACAAGTTGGTATCAGAGCCTTCCCCGACCCTAGGAGCCCCCACTGATTGATCGCTTTTAGCAGCCGAGTTGTGTCTAGAAAAATGTGTTGAGTCATTTAGGAATCATATATCAGAGAGTTTAGGAGTTCTTTTTACTTCCCAGTCTCCTCATCGCTCTGGTAAGGCATCCTGGCGTAGAGTTTTGACTCTTCTCTTCTCAAATTTCACTAAAAAAATTTAGGATCACGGGGGTATCTTGGAATCGTTCCGATGGTTTTGTGACGAGAACATTGTCTTGGTGCCTCCTGTCAGGGGTTTAGTGGAAGTTGTTGGAAATATGCCCTAGAAGCAGTAATAAATTAGTTATTATTATATTTCCTTGTTCATGATAATCGTTTATTATCCATGCTAGAATTGTATTGATAGGAAACTCAGATACATGTGTGGATACATAGACAACACCATGTCCCTAGTAAGCCTCTAGTTGACTAGCTCGTTGATCAATAGATGGTTACGGTTTCCTGACCATGGACATTGGATGTCGTTGATAACGGGATCACATCATTAGGAGAATGATGTGATGGACAAGACCCAATCCTAAGCCTAGCACAAGATCATGTAGTTCGTATGCTAAAGCTTTTCTAATGTCAAGTATCATTTACTTAGACCATGAGATTGTGCAACTCCCGGATACCGTAGGAGTGCTTTGGGTGTGCCAAACGTCACAACGTAACTGGGTGGCTATAAAGGTACACTACAGGTATCTCCGAAAGTGTCTGTTGGGTTGGCACGAATCGAGACTGGGATTTGTCACTCCGTGTAAACGGAGAGGTATCTCTGGGCCCACTCGGTAGGACATCATCATAATGTGCACAATGTGATCAAGGAGTTGATCACGGGATGATGTGTTACGGAATGAGTAAAGAGACTTGCCAGTAACGAGATTGAACAAGGTATCGGGATACCGACGATCGAATCTCGGGCAAGTATCGTACCGATAGACAAAGGAAATTGTATACGGGATTGATTAAGTCCTTGACATCGTGGTTCATCTGATGAGATCATCGTGGAGCATGTGGGAGCCAACATGGGTATCCAGATCCCGCTGTTGGTTATTGACCGGAAAACGTCTCGGTCATGTCTGCATGGTTCCCGAACCCGTAGGGTCTACACACTTAAGGTTCGATGACGCTAGGGTTATAAAGGAAGTTTGTATGTGGTTACCAAATGTTGTTCGGAGTCCCGGATGAGATCCCGGACGTCACGAGGAGTTCCGGAATGGTCCGGAGGTACAGATTTATATATGGGAAGTCCTGTTTTGGTCACCGGAAAAGTTTCGGGGTTTATCGGTAACGTACCGGGACCACCGGGAGGGTCCCGGGGGTCCACCAAGTGGGGCCGCCAGCCCCGGAGGGCTACATGGGCCAAGTGTGGGAGGGGACCTGCCCCAGGTGGGCTGGTGCGCCCCCCCTCCCCACCAAGGCCCAAGGCTCAAGGAAGAGGGGAAGGGGGCAAACCCTAGGGCAGATGGCCCTAAGGCCCACCCTGGTGCGCCTCCCTCTCCCCCTCCACCTGGCCGCATCCTAGATGGTTTTTTGGGGGCTGCCGCCACCCCTAGGGAGGGAACCCTAGGTGGGGGCGCAGCCCCTCCCCTTCCCCTATATATACTTGAGGTTATGAGGGTTGCAACATATATGATTTGATCTCTCCCTGGCGCAGCCCTACCTCTTCCCTCCTCGTCTCTTGCGGTGCTTGGCGAAGCCCTGCTGGAGTACCACGCTCCTCCACCACCACCACGCCGTTGTGCTGCTGCTGGATGTAGTCTTCCTCAACCTCTCCCTCTCTCCTTGCTGGATCAAGGCATGGGAGACGTCATCGGGTTGTACGTGTGTTGAACACGGAGGTGCCGTCCGTTCGGCACTAGGATCATCGGTGATTTGGATCACGACGAGTACGACTCCATCAACCCCATTCTCTTGAACGCTTCCGCTTAGCGATCTACAAGGGTATGTAGAGGCACTCTCCTTCCCCTCGTTGCTGGTCTCTCCATAGATAGATCTTGGTGACACGTAGGAAAATTTTGAATTTCTGCTATGTTCTCCAACAGTGGTATCATGAGCTAGGTCTATTGCGTAGATTCTATGCACGAGTAGAACACAAAGTAGTTGTGGGCGTTGATTTTGTTCAATATGCTTACCGTTACTAGTCCAATCTTGATTCGGCGGCATTGTGGGATGAAGTGGCCCGGACCAACCTTACACGTACGCTTACGTGAGACCGGTTCCACCGACTAACATGCACTAGTTGCATAAGGTGGCTGGCGGGTGTCTGTCTCTCCCACTTTAGTCGGATCGGATTCGATGAAAAGGGTCCTTATGAAGGGTAAATAGCAATTGGCATATCACGTTGTGGTTTTGCGTAGGTAAGAAACGTTCTTGCTAGAAACCCATAGCAGCCACGTAAAACATGCAAACAACAATTAGAGGACGTCTAACTTGTTTTTGCAGGGTATGCTATGTGATGTGATATGGCCAAGAAGAATGTGATGAATTATATGTGATGTATGAGATTGATCATGTTCTTGTAATAGGAATCACGACTTGCATGTCGATGAGTATGACAACCGGCAGCAGCCATAGGAGTTGTCTTTATTTATTGTATGACTTGCATGTCATTGAACAACACCATGTAATTACTTTACTTTATTGCTAACCGTTAGCTGTAGTAGTAGAAGTAATAGTTGGCGAGACAACTTCATGAAGACACGATGATGGAGATCATGATGATGGAGATCATGGTGTGATGCCGGTGACGATGATGATCATGGAGCCCCGAAGATGGAGATCAAAAGGAGCAAAGTGATGATGGCCATATCATGTCACTATTTGATTGCATGTGATGTTTATCATGTTTATACATCTTATTTGCTTAGAACGACGGTAGTAAATAAGATGATCCCTCATTAAAATTTCAAGAAAGTGTTCCCCCTAACTGTGCACCGTTGCGAAAGTTCGTCGTTTCGAAGCACCACGTGATGATCGGGTGTGATAGATTCTTACGTTCGAATACAACGGGTGTTGACGAGCCTAGCATGTACAGACATGGCCTCGGAACACATGCAAAACACTTAGGTTGACTTGACGAGCCTAGCATGTACAGACATGGCCTCGGAACACAAGAGACCGAAAGGTCGAGCATGAGTCGTATGGTAGATATGATCAACATGAAGATGTTCACCGATGTTGACTAGTCCGTCTCACATGATGATCGGACACGGCCTAGTTGACTCGGATCATGTAATCACTTAGATGACTAGAGGGATGTCTATTTGAGTGGGAGTTCATACGATGAACTTGTTTATCCTGAACATAGTCAAAAGGATTTTGCAAATTATGTCGTAGCTCGCGCTTTAGTTCTACTGTTTAGATATGTTCCTAGAGAAAAAAATTAGTTGAAAGTTGAAAGTAGCAATTATGCAGACAGTAAAAGGCTTATGTCCTTAATGCACCGCTCAGTGTGCTGAACCTCGAACGTCGTCTGTGGATGTTGCGAACATCTGACATACACATTTTGATAACTACGTGATAGTTCAGTTAAACGGTTTAGAGTTGAGGCACCGAAGACGTTTTGAAACGTCGCGAAACATATGAGATGTTTCGAGGGCTGAAATTGAGATTTCAGGCTCGTGCCCACGTCAAGAGGTATAAGACCTCCGATGATTTTCTTAGCCTGCAAACTAAGGGAGAAAAGCTCAATTGTTGAGCTTGTGCTTAGATTGTCTGAGTACAACAATCATTTGAATCAAGTGGGAGTTGATCTTCCAAATGAAATAGTGATAGTTCTCCGAAGTCATTACCACCAAGCTGCTAGAGCTTCGTGATGAACTATAATATATCAGGGACATATATGATGATCCTTGAGATATTCGTGATGTTTGACACCACAAAGGTAGAAATCAAGAAGGAGTATCAATTGTTGATGGTTGGTGAAACCACTAGTTTCAAGAAGGGCAAGGGCAAGAAGGGATACTTCATGAAACAGCAAATCAGCTGCTGCTCTAGTGAAGAAACCCAAGGTTGAACCCAAACCCGAGACTAAGTGCTTCTGTAATAAGGGGAACAGCCACTGGAGCAGAATTACCCTAGATACTTGGTTGATGAGAAGGCTGGCAAGGTCGATAGAAGTATATTGGATATACATTGTGTTAATGTGTACTTTACTAGTACTCCTAGTAGCACCATGGTATTAGATACCGGTTCGGTTGCTAAGTGTTAGTAAACTCGAAATAAAAGGCTGCGGAGTAAACGGAGACTAGCTAAAGGTGAGCTGGCAATATGTGTTGGAAGTTTTTCCAAGCTTGATGTGATCAAGCATCGCACGCTCCCTCTACCATCGATATTGGTGTTTGCGTTGAGCATAGACATGATTGGATTATGTCTATCGCAATACGGTTATTCCTTTAAGGAGAACAATGGTTACTTTGTTTATTTGAATAATACCTTCAATGGTCTTGCACCTAAAATGAATGGTTTATTGAATCTCGATCGTAGTGATACACATGTTCATGCCAAAAGACATAAGATAGTAATGATAGTACCACCTACTTGTGGCACTGCCACGTAAGTCATATCGGTATAAAACGCATGCAGAAGCTCCATGTTGATGGATCTTTGGGCTCACTCGGTTTTGAAAAGTTTGAGACATGCGAACCATGTCTATTGGTGTATATGCATGAAGAAACTCCATGCAAATGGACCGTTTGGACTCACTTGATTTTGAATCACTTAAGACATGCAAATCATACCACATGGGCAAGATGACTGAGAGCCTCGTTTTTAGTAAAATGGAACAAGAAAGCAACTTGTTGGAAGTAATACATCTTGATGTGCGCAGTCCAATGAGTGCTGAGGCATGTAGTGGATATCGTTATGTTCTTACTTCACAGATGATTTGAGTAGATACTGAGTATATTTACTTGATGAAACATAAGTCTGAATTATTGAAAGGTTTAAGTAATTTCAGGGTGAAGTTGAAAGATCGTCGTGACAAGAGGATAAAATATCTATGATATGATCATAGAGATGAATATCTGAATTACGAGTTTGGCACAGAATTAAGACATTGTGGAAATTGTTTCACAACTAATACAGCCTGGAACACCATAGTGTGATGGTGTGTCCGAACATCATAACTGCACCCTATTGGATATGATGCATACCATGATGTCTCTTATCGAATTACCACGATAGTTTATGGGTTAGGCATTAGAGACAACCACATTCACTTTAAATAGGGCACCACGCAATTCCGATGAGATGACACCATATGAACTATGGTTTAGAGAAACCTAAGCTGTCATTTCTTAAAAGTTTGGGGCTGCGACGCTTATGTGGAAAAGTTTCAGGCTGATAAGCTCGAACCCAAAGCGGATAAATGCATCTTCATAGGACACCCAAAACAGTTGGGTATACCTCCTGTATCAGATCCGAAAGCAATAAGGGATTGTTTCTAGAATCGGGTCCTTTCTCGAGGAAAAGTTTCTCTCGAAAGAATTGAGTGGGAGGATGGTGGAGACTTGATGAGGTTATTGAACCGTCTCTTCAACTAGTGTGTGACAGGGCACAGGGAGTTGTTCCTGTGGCACCTACACCAATTGAAGTGGAAGCTTATGATAGTGATCATGAAACTTCAGATCAAGTCACTACCAAACCTCGTGGGATGACAAGGATGCGTACTACTTCAGAGTGGTACGTAATCCTGTCTTGGAAGTCATGTTGCTAGACAACAATGAACCTACGAGTTATGGAGAAGCGATGGTGGGCCCGGATTCCGATGAATGGCTCGAGGCCATAAAATCCGAGAGAGGATCCATGTATGAAAACAAAGTGTAGACTTTGGCAGAACAGCTCGATGGTCGTAAGGCTGTTGAGCACAGATGGATTTTAAAAGGAAGATGGACAATGATGGTATGTATCACCATTAAGAAAGCTCGACTTGTCGTTAAGATGTTTTCCGACAAGTTCAAGGAGTTGACTACGATGAGACTTTCTCACTCGTAGCGATGCTAAGAGTCTGTTGGAATTATATTAGCGATTACTGCATTATTTATGAAATCTTGCAGATAGGATGTCAAAAACATTGTTTCCTCTACGATTTTCTTGAGGAAAGGTTGTATGTGATACAACTGGAAGGTTTTGTCAATCCTGAAGGATGCTAATAAGTATGCAAAGCTCCAGCAATCCTTCTAAGGACTGGAGTAAGCATCTCGGAGTTGGAATGTATGCTTTGATGAGATGATCAAAGATTTTGGGTGTATACAAAGTTTATGAGAAACTTGTGTTTCCAAAGAAGTGAGTGGGAGCGCTATAGAATTTCTGATGAATATATGTTGTAGACATATTGTTGATCAGAAATGACGTAGAATTTCTGGAAAGCATATAGGGTTATTTGGAAAGTGTTTTTAGTGGAAAGCCTGGATTAAGCTACTTGAACATTGAGCATCAAGATCTATAAGGATAGATCAAAACGCTTAATGGTACTTTCAAATGAGCACATACCTTGACATGATTTTGAAGGAGTTCAAAATGGATCGGCAAAGAAGGAGTTCTTGGCTGTGTTATAAGGTGTGAACATTGAGTAAGACTCGAAACCTGACCGCGGCAGAATAGAGAGAAAGGACGAAGGTCATCCCCTATGCTTTAGACGTAGGCTCTACAGTATGCTATGCTGTGTACCGCACATGAAGTGTGCCTTGCCATGAGTCAGTCAAGGGGTACAAGAGTGATCCAAGAATGGATCACAGGACAGCGGTTAAAGTTATCCTTAGTAACTAGTGGACTAAGGAATTTTCTCGATTATGGAGGTGGTAAAAGAGTTCGTCGTAAAGGGTTACGCCGATGCAAACTTTGACACTAATCCAGATTATTCTGAGTAGTAAACTGGATCCGTATAGTAGAACAGTTATTTGGAATAAGCTCCAAATAGAACATGGTAGCTGCATCTAGGAGATGACATAGAGATTTGTAAAGCACACACGGATCTGAAAGATTCAGACCCGTTGACTATAACATATCTCACAAGCATAACATGATCAAATCCAGAACTCATTGAGTGTTAATCACATGGTAATGTGAACTAGATTATTGACTCTAGTAAACTCTTTGGGTGTTAGTCACATGGGGATGTGACCTTGAGTGTTAATCACATAGCGATGTGAACTGGATTATTGACTCTAGTGCAAGTGGGAGACTGTTGGAAATATGCCCTAGAGGCAATAATAAATTAGTTATTATTATATTTCCTTGTTCATGATAATCGTTTATTATCCATGCTAGAATTGTATTGATAGGAAACTCAGATACATGTGTGGATACATAGACAACACCATGTCCCTAGTAAGCCTCTAGTTGACTAGCTCGTTGATCAATAGATGGTTACGGTTTCCTGACCATGGACATTGGATGTCGTTGATAACGGGATCACATCATTAGGAGAATGATGTGATGGACAAGACCCAGTCCTAAGCCTAGCACAAGATCATGTAGTTCGTATGCTAAAGCTTTTCTAATGTTAAGTATCATTTCCTTAGACCATGAGATTGTGCAACTCTCGGATACCGTAGGAGTGCTTTGGGTGTGCCAAACATCACAACGTAACTGGGTGGCTATAAAGGTACACTACAGGTATCTCCGAAAGTGTCTGTTGGGTTGGCACGAATCGAGACTGGGATTTGTCACTCCGTGTAAACGAAGAGGTATCTCTGGGCCCACTCGGTAGGACATCATCATAATGTGCACAATGTGATCAAGGAGTTGATCACGGGATGATGTGTTACGGAACGAGTAAAGAGACTTGCCGGTAACGAGATTGAACAAGGTATCGGGATACCGACGATCGAATCTCGGGCAAGTATCGTACCGATAGACAAAGGAAATTGTATACGGGATTGATTAAGTCCTTGACATCGTGGTTCATCCGATGAGATCATCGTGGAGCATGTGGGAGCCAACATGGGTATCCAGATCCCGCTGTTGGTTATTGACCGGAGAACGTCTCGGTCATGTCTGCATGGTTCCCGAACCCGTAGGGTCTACACACTTAAGGTTCGATGACGCTAGGGTTATAAAGGAAGTTTGTATGTGGTTACCGAATGTTGTTCGGAGTCCCGGATGAGATCCCGGACGTCACGAGGAGTTCCGGAATGGTCCGGAGGTAAAGATTTATATATGGGAAGTCCTGTTTTGGTCACCGAAAAAGTTTCGGGGTTTATTGGTAACGTATCGGGACCACCGGGAGGGTCCACCAAGTGGGGCCGCCAGCCCCGGAGGGCTACATGGGCCAAGTGTGGGAGGGGACCAGCCCCAGGTGGGCTGGTGCGCCCCCCCACCAAGGCCCAAGGCTCAAGGAAGAGGGGAAGGGGCAAACCCTAGGGCAAATGGGCCCTAAGGCCCACCCTGGTGCGCCTCCCTCTCCCCCTCCACCTGGCCGCACCCTAGATGGGTTTTTGGGGGCTGCCGCCACCCCTAGGGAGGGAACCCTAGGTGGGGGCGCAGCCCCTCCCCTTCCCCTATATATACTTGAGGTTATGAGGGTTGCAACATATATGATTTGATCTCTCCCTGGCGCAGCCCTACCTCTTCCCTCCTCGTCTCTTGCGGTGCTTGGCGAAGCCCTGCTGGAGTACCACGCTCCTCCACCACCACCACGCCGTTGTGCTGCTGCTGGATGTAGTCTTCCTTAACCTCTCCCTCTCTCCTTGCTGGATCAAGGCATGGGAGACGTCATCGGGCTATACGTGTGTTGAACACGGAGGTGCCGTTCGTTCGGCACTAGGATCATCGATGATTTGGATCACGACGAGTACGACTCCATCAACCCCGTTCTCTTGAACGCTTCCGCTTAGCGATCTACAAGGGTATGTAGATGCACTCTCCTTCCCCTCGTTGCTGGTCTCTCCATAGATAGATCTTGGTGACACATAGGAAAATTTTGAATTTCTGCTACGTTCCCCAACAGAAGTGTCCCGGGGAGTTGAGCTCTGAGGTGTTGTCGTCATAATTTTATCGTTGCAGTTCTGGAATACCTGAGTTTAGTACGTCGACATCGAAAATCTCTTTTATGCAGTTCGTTGGTGAGATAACCTCGACGCCACCCAGTACTGGGGCGGGAGTTCGGGAGTATCGCCATAACTCATATAACGGATGCTTTTCGAAGGTTGAGGTAGATGATTTCTGAAGGTTTCTTGGTTATGTGTTGAAGGATGGATACAGCTGGATGTAGGATTTGCTAGATTTGGGTGAGATATTATGCTTCACCTGTATCCCCAACACCTAATTGCATAACCGGAAAATTTCGGGAGTTTATAAGTGGGAATTCAAGTAGCTCTTAGGATATCTTTCCGACAGATGTATGATATGAAATTGGGGTTCGACGTCTAGTGGTCCGCCTATTCACGGTCGATTTTACAGTGGTCTCGTTGTGTCTTAAAGAGTCCTTGGCTATGCCGACTCGGGGACGCTTCGTATGTCATGTGCACTGCCTTGTACATGATGGTGCTGTATGATCGAGCCCGTGTAGGCCCCACCACGAAAACTTCGGATGAAATCTCTATCATATGTTTGTTCCGGCTTATTTTGCAAGCCAACCCTTTGTTTTGTTTTGAGTTGTGGTATTCGAGTTGCTTCGAAGTCAAATGTTGATTCCATACCTTCCCCAAATGGTGTTCTCATACTCCGGTGTGGATACCAATCCTTCTTGATCATCAAGATTGTCTTGTCAATCCTTTTCACCGGTGTGTTTCTCTTCAAGTGGATCCGATCATTTCAACATTCGCAAGATCAAGTATCAGTTCTTCTCTACGGTGTTCGTTCCATCCATTCCAAATTGTCTTTGTTTTTCCCACCCTCCCTCCCTTTGTTTTTCTCCAAGGACTCAGATTTCTTATTCAAGTATCCTGTTATTGTTGGGAAACTTCTTCATTCCTTTTTCGTCAATATTCTTATCCGGTGATTCTCATGAAGATTCTAACGGAGCCTCAAGTGCATCATTGTTCGTCCTCTTTCTTCTCCGGTGGTTTCAAGTCAAGCGTTGTTGATCTTACCCTTTCCTCGTTTCAATGTTTTCTCATGCCGGTGCAATTCTTAATCATTCACCTCTCGCTATTCAATTGTTCCAGAGTGCTAAAGATATCTCAGAAGATTCGTGTTTCCACTATGCATTCATTCAAGATCTTTCGAGGATGTTCTCTCATTCAAGTCTTTTATTTCAACCGGTGCATTATCTCTCTTCAAACCATTCTAACGGTGTTTTCTCTTGAGTGGGCCCTAACCCACAGGTCTTTTTCCAGGATCTTACCTGACTCTTCTATCTTTCCCGGAGCTATCCTCAAATTCTTTTGAAGTTTGACGTAAGAATGATTTATCATCAGTCAAATGTCCTTCTCCAAGATCTTTCACACTATTTTCATCGTTGGTTCAACCTTTATAATTTTCATTCAGAGTGCCTCAACAATTCATGGTGGTGTTTCTCGTCATCATTCTCAACATTTGTAGACCGAAGAAGAGTTTCTCTTTAATCTTGCTCCTTTCTCTTCAAGATTCGTGATTCTAGCTTGTTGCCATCCTCTCATAATTGTTTGTTTGTGAGAATTCTTTTCACCCTTCTGGAGCAATTCAAGATTCTGTTAAGTTTGATTATCCGGAAGCCCTCATCTCATAATTATTCATCTCAGCCTTCAGCTCTCGTTCTTCAAAATCTCACCGGTGCATCATTCAATATTCTTTAATCAGCACGTGATCTCTTTGTTTCAGTTATATCTAGATTTTCTCGAGCATCTTCATTCATTTGTTAATTCTTCCCGGTGTTTTCTTTATCTTCTCTTTGTTCATTTTTAATTCGTACGGTGGTTCACTCAAGAGTTCTCGTCATTCGTTATCATATCAATTTATTCGTTGCTTCCTAATCCTACCGGTGGTTCGTTGAAGACCTTCTCTAGTTTGCGCCATATCTATTTTAACCCTTTCTACGAGGATAAGTAGTATGCCAAATCCGTTGCTTGTCAGCAATTAAATTGTTGAAGGGTAAGCATAACATAATTCTTATTCTTGTTCATCCAAGTGATTAATTCTTTTTTCTGGAGGCTCATCAAATTCCTGATTTCAATTGTTTCATCTTCTCTTTTTCCCGGAGTTCCAACCTTTTTCAATTAGTTCATCACGGAGATCTATCTAAATCTTTACAAGGCTCCACCTTGTGTTTTCAACTACCCTTTCTTTCCGTTTGATCATTCTTTTGTTTACCGGAGTTCTTCATAAAGGTTGTACATGATGGTTCTTCAAGGATTCAATTCCTTCTCGAAGTTTTCATCAAGATTCCTTTTAAGGAGCTCAAGCATTCTTCATCTTGCATTCCGAAGTGCATTTTCTTTCTACCGTATCATTGGAGGTGGTATTATGTCATTCTTGATAATTTCACTTCGTGCTTCGTGTTTCACAAGTTATCAAGGTGAGGTATTTTAAATCCACAAATTTCGTGCATTTTCTTCTCCATTCTCCTATTTCAATTATCTATCCTCTATTCTTTTGTTCCGGAGGCATTGTGATGTTTCTTTCTTCAACAATCATCTCGTTTCATCAAAGATAATGTTTTTTTTCGTCATTACCATTTTAACCAGAGTGTTGTGCCCTTTTGCTCAAGCTCTTTTCAGTTTATCAAGTTTTTGACTTCCGTTTCTACCGGAGTGCTGTCGAAATTTGTTCTTCCTTCTTACTCTGCCCTAAGGGAGTGCTTTCAACTTCGTTCATACTCGTTGCATTCTTTTCTCGAATTGGCTCAACCTTTTCAAGGTTCTCTGGTTTCTTCGTTTGTCAAAGAAGCAACTTAGTTTTTACCTCTTCTCTTATCTCTTCCGTTGTCCCTCCGGTGCCATTCTAGATCTCGGGACGAGATCCTCTCGTAGTGGTTGAGTGTTGTAACGCCCCGAGACCGATGTGCCAGGTGTCGTCCAGTTATTCGCTGTTGTTGTGTTGTCATTGCTTGCGTGTCATGCATTGCATATCATGTCATCATGTGCTTTTCATTTGCATACGTGTTCGTCTCATGCATCCGAGCATTTTCTCCGTTGTCCGTTTTGCATTCCGGCGCTCCGTTCTCCTCCGGTGGTCATTTCTACCTTTCTTTCATGTGTGGGAATTAAACATTTCCGGATTGGACCGAGACTTGTCATGCGGCCTTGGTTTACTAATGGTAGACCGCCTGTCAAGTTTCGAATCATTTGGACTTCGTTTGATACTCCAACGGTTAACCGAGGGACTGAAAAGGCCTCGTGTGTGTTGCAGCCCAACACCCCTTAAATTTGGCCCAAAACCCACCTAACTCTGCTCCATCACCTAGAGCGTTCGATCACGATCGCGTGGCCGAAAACCGCACCAAATTTGGACTCTCCTAGCTCCCTCTACCTATAAATATGTGCACCCCGTAAAAATTCGCGGTCTAACCCTAGCCTTCCCCTACCTCGCGCACCGGACACATCTCCACCGCCGCCCGGACATGTCCACTCCGCCCGGCCACCTCACCCCGACGAATCAGGGGCCGCCACATCAGCCGCGCCACTGCTCCGGGCCAACCGTGGCGCGCCACCTCACCCGCGCCCGTGCTCTCTCTCTCCTCCCGTCGCCGCCGGCCTGCGGGGCCCGAGGCAGGCCCGCCCGGGCCCGGATTCCCGCCGCCCGCCTCCTCGCGTCCTTCCTCGTCCCCGCCGCCGCAGGAGCTCGCCGCGCCTCCTGCCCGAGATCGGCCACCGCCGCCTGCTTCGCGCCGCCGCGCGCCATCCATCCCCGCGCCGCCGCTCGCCGAAATCGCCGCGTGCCGCCCCTCTTCACCGGCACCGCCCCCGCGCCATGGCCGCAAGGAGCTACGCAGCCGCCCGCCACCTCCACGGCGCCCCGCGCCGCCCGCAGCCCGCGGCCGCCGCCGGATCTACTCCTCGTCGGCGTCCAAGCTCGCCGGAGTGCGCTGCCTCGCCGTTCCGGCCGGATCCACTCGGGGTGGATCAGATCCACCACACCCTCCATCCAAACGCCTCCCCGTGTCCCGGATCTAGCCATCCCGCACCACCTCATCCCGCGTTGACTTTTCGCGGAGGTAAAATTCGTCGAAGTCCCAAAATTCCCAGATCCATATGCCCCTGTTCATCATGCTATATCTTCGCATCCGTAACTCCGTTTTTAACATATAGCATATCAAAATGTTCGTCTCAGAGAGTACATCATTTCATTCCATTGCATCATTTTCATTAGAGTTCATCTTGATGCCCGAAATGCTGTTAGAAGAGGGCTACTTGAGTTAATTGACAGATCTGCTACTCCATCTTAGACTTTTGTCATTTTTGCCATGATTATTGTGTGCATGATATGCCCATGAGTTCTACATATGTTTTGTTAAGGGATTTGTCATCTTTCCAGAGGTGCGACCCATGTATTTTTGTGATGTGTGTGGTGCCTACTGCAAGCTTGCAAAGTGAGGCACTCGGTAACTCTGTTTTCAGGGACTTAGTGATTTCACTAAGTCCTGGGATCGTTTATCTCATGATGCCATATGTTCATGTTGTTTCCTAGTGATCCGTGCCTCTTTTGAGGATGATCAGTAAGGTTGTTTTGTTAATCTTGTAGTGCTCTATCCATCCATGTCTTTGATTGCATATATGGAGCACCCTAGCTTGAGTCAATCGAGCTCTACTTTTGCTTCATTGTGAATCTGGGCAGATTGTCAACTTGTTTGCGATTTTGCCGATGTTGTTGTAGTTGATCCGTGCATGCTATGCCATTGTTCTTGCCATGTCTAGCTTGTATTTTGTGCCTTCTTAATGGATGTATGCTTGTCTTGCCATGATTTGCACCGTAGTGAGTGCATCGAGCTCGTAAACATGCCTACTTGAGTTATGATTTCAACATGTCCCAGTTTTCACTAAGTCTGAAAACTGATTATGTTTTTGCTATGTTCATGTGCTTGTTAGTATATTTTGTGATCCCTTTTGGCTCAAGGTCACTAAGGGACTTTTGTTAAGCTCTTTGAGTAGCTCCATGCCATGTTTTACTTTGTCATGTTCAGGTCCTGTAGCATGTTGTTTTGTTGCTCCGAAGAGGGCTATATGATCTGAAATTTCAGA
Organism: Triticum monococcum; assembly: GCA_034509565.1. Classification (NCBI taxonomy): domain Eukaryota; kingdom Viridiplantae; phylum Streptophyta; class Magnoliopsida; order Poales; family Poaceae; genus Triticum; species Triticum monococcum. The sequence continues at coordinate 194,393,554 of CM067842.1, read as the reverse complement.
CAAGTGTTAATTTCACTAAGTCTGAGATCTGTTTACCATTTGCGTTTTTGACATGCTTGTTTGAACCTCCTAATGGATGAATTGGCCGTAGCTCAGTGCTAGACTTTTGTTAAGCATCTTGAATGCATCCCTGCCATGTATTTTGTTGCCATGTTTGAGTGCTATAGCATGTTCATCTCATTGCATTTAGATGACTACTTGCTGTAAATCGCAGATCGGTGTCATATTTGAATCGCTTGCCATTTCCAAACCGTAACTCCGATTTCGGTGATCTTTATATCATTTTCAAGCGATTTCATCTCATCTTTCCAGTGGCACACTTGGATTTCCAAGTTGAGGCCAGGTTCATGCATTCCTTGTCCAATCATGCATATGCATCGCATCCTGCATCCCGCATATCATACCATGTTCATGCGGTGGTTGTTTACTATGTTGTGTGCTTCTTTTCCGGTGTTGCTTCTTCGGGTTGGTTCCGTTACCGTCGTGTTTGTGAGGAACCGTTCGACTACGTCCGTTTATCTTCTTCATGGACTCGGTCTTCTTCCTTGCGGGATTTCAGGCAAGATGATCATACCCTCGAAATAACTACTATCTTTGCTTGCTAGTTGCTCGCTCTTTTGCTATGCCTATGCTGCGATACCTACCACTTGCTTATCATGCATCCTATATTGTTGAACCAAGTCTCTAGCCCACCTTGTCCTAGCAAACCGTTGTTTGGCAATGTTACCGCTTTGCTCAGCCCCTCTTATAGCGTCGTTAGTTGCAGGTGAAGATTGAAGTTTGTTCCTTGTTGGAACATGGAGATGTTGTTCCTTGTTGGAACATGTTTACTTGTTGGGATATCACAATATATCTTATTTTAATTAATGCATCTATATACTTGGTAAAGGATGGAAGGCTCGGCCTTATGCCTGGTGTTTTGTTCCACTCTTGCCGCCCTAGTTTCCGTCATATCGGTGTTATGTTCCCGGATTTTGCGTTCCTTACGCGGTTGGGCTATAATGGGAACCCCTTGACAGTTCGCCTTAAGTAAAGCTCTTCCAGCAATGCCCAACATTGGTTTTACCATTCGCCACCTAGCCCTTTTCTTTCCCTTGGGTTCTGCAGACTCAAGGGTCATCTTTATTTTAACCCCCCCCCTCCCGGTGCTCCTCTGAGTGTTGGTCCGACCGAGTAGACTGCGGGGCCACCTCGGGGCAACTTGAGGGTTGGTTTTACTCGTAGGATGTCTCATCTGAGTGTGCCCTGAGAAAGAGATATGTGCAGCTCCTATCGGGATTTGTCGGCACATTCGGACGGTATTGCTGGTTTAGTTTTACCCTGTCGAAATGTCTTGTTGTACCGTGATACCGAGTCTGATCGGAACGTCTCGGGTGGAGGTCTATTCCTTCGTTGACCGTGAGAGCTTGTGATGGGCTAAGTTGGGACTCCCCTGCAGGGATTTGAACTTTCGAAAGTCGTGCCCGCGGTTATGGGCAGATGGGAATTTGTTAATGTCCAGTTGTAGAAAACCTGAAGTTGACCTTAATTAAAATGAATCAACCGCGTGTGTAACCGTGATGGTCTCTTTCCGGCGGAGTCCGGGAAGTGAACACGGTTGTTGGAGTTATGCTTGACGTAGGTTGTTTTAGGATCACTTCTTGATCATACTTTCACGACCGTGCTTTGCCTTCTCTCCTCGCTCTCATTTGCGTAGGTTAGCCACCATATATGCTAGTCACTTGCTGCAGCTCCACCTCATACTTTTACCTTATCCATAAGCTTAAATAGTCTTGATCGCGAGGGTGCGAGATTGCTGAGTCCCCGTGGCTCACAGATACTTCCAAAACCAGTTTGCAGGTGCCGATGAGTCCGTGCAGATGACGCAACCCAACTCAGGAGGAGCTCGTTGAAGATCTTGTCCTTTGTGTTGTTTCGTTCTAGTTGATCAGTAGTGGAGCCCAGTTGGGGTCGATCGGGGACCTTTGTCGCATTTGGGGTTCTTCTTTTTTTTGGTTCCGTAGTCGGACCTTGAGTGTATTTGGTTGATGTAATGCTTTATTCATGTAATTGTGTGAAGTGGCGATTGTAAGCCAACTATGTATCTCTTTCCTTATTATATTACATGGGTTGTGTGAAGATTACCTCACTTGCGACATATGCCTTCAATGCGATTACGCCTCTAAGTCGTGCCTCGACACGTGGGAGATATAGTCGCATCGAGGGTGTTACAATGTTGGGTTGGCGTATTTCGAGATTAGGATTTGTCACTCCGATTGTCGGAGAGGTATCTCTGGGCCCTCTCGGTAATGCACATCACATAAGCCTTGCAAGCATTGCAACTAATGAGTTAGTTGTGAGATGATGTATTACGGAACGAGTAAAGAGACTTGCCGGTGACGAGATTGAACTAGATATTGAGATACCGACGATCGAATCTCGAGCAAATAACATACCGATGACAAAGGGAACAACATATGTTGTTATCGGTCTGACGATAAAGATCTTCGTAGAATATGTAGGAACCAATATGAGCATCCAGGTTCCGCTATTGGTTATTGACTAGAGACGTGTCTCGGTCATGTCTACATTGTTCTCGAACCGTAGGGTCCGCATGCTTAACGTTACGATGACAGTTTCATTATGAGTTTATGTATTTTGATGTACCGAAGGTTGTTCGGAGTCCCGGATGTGATTACGGACATGACGAGGAGTCTCAAAATGGTCAAGACATAAAGATCGATATATTGGACGACTATATTCGGACACCGGAAGTGTTCCGGGTGATTTCAGAGAAAACCGGAGTGCCGGAGGGGTTACCGGAACCCCCCCCCCCCCCCCGGGGGAAGTATTGGGCCTTAGTGGGCCTGAGGGGAGAGAGAGGGCAGCAGCCCAGGAGGTGGCGCCCCCCATGGGGAGTCCGAATTGGACTAGGGAAGGGGGGCGCGGCCCCTCTTTCCCTCTCCCTCTCCCTCTCTTTCCTTCCCCCTCTTTCTTCCTAGTTGGACTAGGAAAGGGGAGTCCTACTCCCACTAGGAGGAGGACTCCCCCTCCCTTTGGCGCGCCCCATAGGGCCGGCCGGCCTCCCCCCTTGCTCCTTTATATACGGGGGCAGGGGGGCACCCTAGGACACACAAGTTGATCTTCGTGATCGTTCCTTAGCCGTGTGCGGTGCCCCCCTCCACCATATTCCACCTCGGTCATATTGTAGCAGTGCTTAGGCGAAGCCCTGCGACGGTTGAACATCAAGATCGTCACCATGCCGTCGTGCTGACGGAACTCCTCCTCGAAGCTTTGCTGGATCAGAGCCCGGGGAGCGTCATCGAGTTGAACGTGTGCCAAGAACTCGGTGGTACCGGAGTAACGGTGCTTGGATCGGTTGGACCGGGAAGATGTACGACTACTTCCTCTATGTTGCATCAACGCTTCCGGTTCGGTCTACGAGGGTACGTAGACAACACTCTCCCCTCTCGTTGCTATGCATCACCATGATCTTGCGTGTGCGTACGAATTTTTTTGAAATTACTACGTTCCCCAACACAGGCCTGCTGTCTGGGATCCTCCTAAGCTACTCCTGTTCGTCGTCAGCGGGCTGCACGTAGTAGTAGGCACCTCCCGAGTAGTAGTAGTCGTCATCGACAATGGCGTCTGGCTCCTGGGCTCCATCGTCTGGTCGCAGCAATCGGGTATAGAAATGGAGAAAAGAGGGAGCAAAGCAACTGTGAGTACTCATCCAAAGCACTCGCAAGCAAGGAGCTACACTACATATGTATGCATTGGTATGAAATGGAATGAGGGTAACATATGTGGACTAAACTGCAGAATGCTGGAATAAGAGGGGGATAGCTAGTCCTTATCGAAGACTACGCTTCTGGCCACCTCCGTCTTGTAGCATGTAGAAGAGAGTAGATGGTAAGTTCACAAAGTAGCATCGCATAGCATAATCCTAAACGATGATCCTCCCTTCATCGCCCTGTGAGAGAGCGATCACCGGTTGTATCTGGCATTTGGAAGGGTGTGTTTTATTAAGTATCCGGTTCTAGTTGTCATAAGGTCAAGGTACAACTCCGGGTCATCCTTTTACCGAGGGACACGGCTATTCGAATAGATCAACTTCCCTGCAGGGATGCACCACATTTCCCAACACGCTCGATCCCCTTTGTCCGGACACACTTTTCTGGGTCATGCCCGGCCTCGAAAGATCAACACGTCGCAGCCCTACCTAGGCACAATAGAGAGGTCAGCACGCCGGTCTAAATCCTATGGCGCAGGGGTCTGGGTCCACCACCCATTGCACACCTGCACGTTGCGAACGCGACCGGCGATCAGACCTAGCAACCTCCATTACAAAGGAAGTTGTGTTACGCGGTCCAATCCGGCGTGCGCCGCTCAGTCGCTGACGTCACGAAGGCTTCGGCTGATACCACGACGTCGAGTGCCCATAATTGTTCCCGCGGTTAGTGTGTATAGGCCAGTGGCCAGACTCAGATCAAATACCAAGATCTCGTTAAACGTATTATCTTGAAATAACCGCGAACGCCGACCAGGGCCAGGCCCACCTCTCTCCTAGGTGGTCTCAACCTGCCCTGTCGCTTCACCACAAAGATCCACACAGAGGGCCATTGGGACAAAGGTCCTTTCAGCCCCCAATCCGTGAATCACTCGCGGATGCTCCACGAGCCGACCCGAGTTTAGTCACCACATGTATCATGTATAAAGTATATAGTATATACCCGTGATCACCTCCCGAGTGATCACGGCCCGATAGTATAGCATGGCAGACGGACAAGAATGTAGGGCCACTGATGATAAACTAGCATCCTATACTAAGCATTAGGATTGCAGGTAAAGGTAACAACATTAGTAGCAAGGACAGGCTATGCATCAGGATAGGATTAACGGAAAGCAGTAACATGCTACACTACTCTAATGCAAGCAGTATAAAGGAGAGTAGGCGATATCTGATGATCAAGGAGGAGGGCTTGCCTGGTTGCTCTGGCAAGGAGGGGGTCGTCAACACCGTAGTCGATCGGGGTACCGGCAACGGTCTCGTGGTCTACCGGAAAGAAGTAACGAAGGGGGGACACAATAAATAAAAGAGCAAACAAAGCAACACAAAGCATAACATGGCAATGCGCGGTGCTAGGGGTGACCTAACGCAGTATGAGGTGATACCGGTGAAGGGGGGAAACATCTGGGAAAATATCCGTGATGTTTCGCTTTTTCGGACAAATGAATCGCAGGAGGAAAATTGCGTGTTCGCTATACTAGGGATGTGTGGCGGACGACGGGCTGCGTATCCGGATTCGTCTCGTCGTTCTGAGCAACTTTCATGTACAAAGTATTTTCATCCGAGTTATGCATTAATTTATATTATTTTTGAATTTACTTATATTTAGAAATTACACAATAAAATAATTTTGTCTCCTAGTGCTATTCTAGCATAGTGTATGACAGTGGGGCCAGGGGGTTGGGTTGATCCAATCAAAGGTTGACTAGTCAACATATAAACAGTGTACGGGGCCACATGTCGTTGACTTAGACAATTATTTTAAATTTGTTTTTCTCTAAACCATTAATGGGCCCACATGTCATCTACTATTGGATAAATTAGCTAGTACTACTAATTATAAACTAACTAAAAGGTTGGCCAGGATGTGGCATAGCTGGTCACACACGGCTGTGGTGCCTACACACTACGCACTCATGTACACACAGTATGCTAAGGAGTAACTCTATTCCTTTTAACACAAGATAGCATTTTGTGATTTTTGTAGGATTTAATCCATGTATTATCTGAAACAGGTTCAATGGAACAAAATGAGGCTTATTACGACTACTTTCCATTTATATAATTTTTACCCATGATAGGACTTGTCGTATCGCTGTTTAGTGGCAGTTTAGAAAGCTAGTCATTGCAGAAATGCAAAAGCTAGCTAGTAGGAGGCAGCAACTAGAAGTACAGAGTAGTAGGATGCGGCAACAGCGCCGTGGTAGCAAGCAGCATCAGGCGAGCGGGAGCAGCACGCCGGCGGCCGAGAGGCAGCGGGCACGCGCGCGCGTGGTCAGCAGCAGCAGTCCAAGCAGCAGTGACGACGGCGCAACAGCAACAGCTAAGCGGCAGCAGTAGTAGAGCAGCGAAGCAGCAAGCAGAGCAGCACAAGGAGGACGAGCAGCGACAGGGGACGGCGACGCGAGCAAAGGCGCAGCGGCCGGCCAAAGATTTGGGCGACGCAGGCGCGGGGCGCGGCCAAGCGTGGTGCGGCGCAGCGAGCAGTGGAGGCGGCGTGGGGTGGGTAGAGACAGCCACCGGTGGGCGCGGGCCCTGCGGTGGCAGGGCTACGCGAGCGCGACCGATGCACGGCAGGGCGTAGCGGGGTGCACAGCAGTGCGGGCGCGTTCGGGCACGGCAAGGCCTTGCGCGGGTGCGGGGCTGCGCGAGAACAGTGCACCGGCGTGGCGCGAGGCCAGGGCGCCCAGCGAGTGAGGCGCGCGGGCACGGTGGCCGCGGACAGAGGCGGGGTAGGGCGCGCAACGGGCACGAGCTGGCCACGGTCGGGCGCGGCCAAACGAGGCAGGGTGCGGTCGCGGAACACGGTGAGCGCGGACAAGGGGGAACGACGAGTGGAGCTCCGGCAACGGCGACCTACGGCAAGGGAAGGAAGGGGGAAAGCTGGGGAAAGGAGAAGGCTCACCGAGAGGTGCAAGAAAGGCCGTTGAGGGCTTAGGAGCAGCAGGACGGAGTGGATCGATGCGTCGAACGACGGTGATTGGAGATCGAAGACGGGCTGGATCCGGGCGCTGCCGGGCGCTGCCGGGCGAGGAGCTCGTTCCTGAGGGCATAGTTGACGTAGTCGACTGCGAGGAAGCTGCTGGACACCTCCTCAGGTGCCGGGAACGATCATAGTCGCGGTGAAGAGCTTGGCCATGGCGACGGCTATGTTCGGGTCCGCGTTGTGGAGAATAAGGCGGCTCGAGGAGAGGAAGGGAAATGTGCTAGGGTTCGTCCCGAGGTTGCCGGGGTCGGCCTTATGCTCGAGGGAAGACGGGGGATGGCCGGCACGTGGCATGGTGCGGCCATGGCCAGGGGATGCCTGCCACGGCTCGCCTGCCTCCCTGTAGCTGCAGAAAGATGGGGTGGTTGACGTGGGCTGGGCACTGTAGGATGTAGAGCCCACTAGGCCTTTCATTTTGTTTATATAATTACCTATGTGTTCCTTCATATTTCTGTTTTGTATTAAGTTGAGCCACCAAATGTATTTTGTAAAATAAGAAACTTGTCAGATCAAATACTAGACATTATTTAGTATTGCCTCTAAAAGGTTTGGTCAGCATTTGAATTCATTTGAATTTTGCATAAATGAAAACGGATTAATTGGGTTCTTTTGGTCACTGTTTTAATTGATTTAGGGCAATTAATTATTTTGTTAAATGTTGGATGTTGTTTGTTAATTAGCTAGTGAATATTTGTAACCTTTTGAACATTTTTAATTCACTGTTTTATGAAACTATAACTTGACTTGTTATTTGAATTTTTATTTGAACTAAGTTTGAAATGAGTGGAGTTTAGCAAATTTTAACTATGATGACCTGGCATCATTAATAGGGGTTTACTGTAGCTTATCTATCAGGGTGTCACAAATCTCCTCCACTAGAAAAAATCTCGTCCCGAGATTTAAGGGGTGGTGTAAGGGGGGAGACTAGGTTATGCAATTTCTAACGATTCTTCACAGTCTAGGTTGCTCTTCTCGAAGAGGTTGATCCATTACGTCGACGTCTTCATTTCTCTACTTCCGGTCATCATGATGAAGTTGTTTTCTTTTTTTGTGGAGTCTTCATCGTACTTACGGTAAGGAAAAAGGGTAGATTCCGAAGAACAAACCTCTACAAGGTTGTTCATCTGGTAGATAACATCGGGGAAGGTGGTGGAAAGTAACTCTCAAATTGGAACTTAAGCAAATATCGAGAGCAAAGTAATAAGGTACCATGAGAAGTTTCGAGCGGACAGGCAACCGTTCGATGCCTGAAATGGAGGGTGAAAGGGGTTTAGAGCAATGGGAATAAGCATTGTGTCTGATACCAGAATTGATGATCTCTCAAAAGGTAGCTCATGAATTACATACAAAGCCACACGTGAGGAATAACTATGGAAGCAGGGGGTGTACAGGAGAGTCAGGTTTCGATCCTATGAAACTATGGGTTGTGGGCCCACCATGTGGGTTAAGGTAAGAGGGGCGGCGACATCTTGCATGGTCATGATAGCAAGGCATGTCAGGGAATAACCTGTCAGTTATGTCGGCAACAACGTCGGTACCAAGGGCGAGGGACGAAGAGAACCATTTTCTTGCTCATTGAACGAGGCGGGCCAATAGGCAAAGTTCTCGTCCATCGGCGGTTACCGAAATGTCATCAACAGTAGAAACAGGGTCTCACTGACATAGTTGTACACCAGGTGTTTACATAAGCAGTGAATTACTATTGCTTAAATTATATAGATCACAAGAAAGGTCAAACAAACCAATGGAAAGGAAAATGTGATCATCAGGTTAAATAGAACAATGGAAAGGAAAATGTGTTTAAACACATATTTCGGGGGGGGGGGGGTATCCTTCCCAAGGACAAGCAGAGCATGATATCCATGACATGATATAACGTAGAAAACCCTTTAGGAAAGGGGAGAGAAATATCATGACATTACCCATACAACAGTGTTTGGGTAACTAATAAAGAAATTTTAGCAGTGTGCTTCAAATGTTCTTATTGAAAATCGGAGTACCACAAACATGCTTCGATATAGCATTGACATGGTCTTCAAGCAAGGTCGGACTTTGGATACTCAAAGGATTTATCAAGATCAACTTATAGAATAAGTCTTACAATTTCCTCATGGAAGCATGGATAACCTTGCTAAAAAGAAAACTATATCAATAGGTCCTCCGGTCAGGTGTGCTAGGCATGACATCATCTTATCGAGTTACATAACCATCATATCTAACCGAGATGTAGATCTGAGTGGTGTCAGGATACCTCAGACTCAGGATGTCTGAGAAGAAAAGATGCAACACAATTGACGAGATGACATAGTAAGATCCTCGGGAAATGAACTATGGAAGCAAGTTCCGAAACAAGAGTCCAACATTAAACCAAGGAGAGGATGAGGAGGTGGCTGACGGACTCAACGACATATCATCGAGATTTCCAAAAAGATGGATTTCCACAATTATGTGAATAAGGAGATAACGATTGTCATATCAAACGATATAATGATGTATGCTCGAGGAAAAACATACACAATTAAACAATGATAGAATGGTGCACCCGAAAATCTAGACTAGGTAACACGATCAATGTTAGAATGATGATTCAATAAGCAACAGACTTAGAATGAAACTATCAACCACTATCTTCAAAGCAATAAGGTTACTAGAAGTTTTAAATTTACACATCACTGACCATTTGTCGGCATTCCGGTTAGAAACAACACAGACACCAAGAAAAGAATGGTGATGGTAATAAGTATTACTTGTATCCAGAATTCTTAAGGGGTGGTGGAATTTCTCGCAACATTCTTGACATAAAATACGATAGTGCTCCAAGGTAGGACATAGCTTAAGATGGATAGCCAGTTGCATCCATAACATGAATAGGTTTGTGATGAGAGGAAGGTAATAATGTTGCCGATGGTAACTCTAATTACCAAGGGACGAGGACGGCACTTATCATCATGAATTAGATTGATATCCTGGAAGGAGTCAAAATGTTGACGATGATCATGACAAATTTTGTCGAGAGGTTCCATGAAGAGGCAACCGAACAACGACTGCATCAAACAAAATGACTGATGAAGCAAAAGATTGGAATCAAGTTTGCTGTTCGAGGCGTAATGATATGGCGAGGAAGATCGACGTAAGCTTAGCTCATCGTCAAAAGTGGTGCTCCGGGAATAAGGACCAAGTAACACAATTAAAATCATCACGATAAAGATATAGCCAAAGAGGCTAGGAATGACATGATTGGGTACAAACTCGTAAGTAAAGAAGATTACTTGGAGTTGTTGAACCGTAATGCGGGCTCGGTTCAGTTATCGGTGTCCTTGACTGTTTAAAATCTCGGCGCCTGTGAAAATTGGGATCAGTGAGGATGTAGTACTTGATGAAGAACTCATAAGAGGTTATGCAGTTCCGTAATAATCTCGAGATACCAGGGGGTAATACTCGACAACAGATCAAATTAGAGGTTGGGCTGGGGTATTGCTATGCAGAAGACAAGTGCTTAAACTTGCATAGGAAATGGTATTTAAAGGAGAACATGGTCAGAACCATGATTGCAAAAGGCCAGATCCCAGATATAAAATGAACTTATACTGAGGGAATAATTAATTTAACAGAAGCTTTAATGATAAGATCTACATCGTGTCCATGGGCATGAACACAAGGTTCAAGGTCGACTCCCACTTCTACAATGCATAACCTTTCATTCACTTCTCGTTTATGAAGAAGTTGTATGGTAGAAAAATATCTGGTAAAACACCAGAAGGGTATGACTTTTGTAAACCTTCGGTTCACACGGATTAGGGGAAGGCATAGGTTCAACCCATAGGGGCATCTTTGGAACATATATCACAAACTTCAGGCGTAAATAACACAAGCTCGAAAGTAGAACATGGTTGACAGGCAGAGGATACAATTTACCAAAGGCATTATATACCTGTGGAAAGGCTCACAAGGTTATTGAATATTAAGGACGATGTCGGATGAAATCCAAAATCCAACAATGGATCTGACGATCCACAACGGAGCTGATGTGAGTATCGGTACTCTGCCAGAAGAAGAAAGAATGCAAGTGGATCAGATGATAGAAACAACTGACTAACTCAAAGCTCAATTGCACAGGAATTATGATTCCAAGTCAAGGGATCAGAAGCAATGCTTTGAATAGGGATGGATAAGTTGAATAGTCTTATAGGTACAATCATCAATAATTTGATTGGTCGAGAACCAACTCATGTTTAAAATGGCGTCTGAGCCGGAAGGATGAATTCTAGGATCTAGTTGAGGATTGCGAGCATTCACACTAATTGAATCAATGGGCTCAAAATGATAGTGGCAAAGGATGCCAATAAGATTATGGGACTTATGGGATTAACCATAATGGAAGCAAGCAAGAATTTCAAGAGTAATAGGCTGCTCAGGATTTTCGGAAGACCGAATGGTATTTCAAAGACTTTTGTGAAATACGTGAATCAACTAGGGATGAGCGGATACTCGATAAGTGCGAGAATTATTCCGCAGGGGTATTCAGGTTGCAAAGAACTGCAAGGGCAGCGGGCACAAAGTACTTTCGGAACAATAGAGAGAATTTCGGGGTATCTTGTAATAACAAGATTAACTGGGAATAAAAGTAAAAAATGACAGGTGTAGGTATTTATCCATATGGATATTTCGGTGGAAGGGGATGGCAAAAGCAATGGGCACAAAGTCTTAGAAGAACAATATAGAGTATCCTCGGAATCTTCTAGTGTAGCAGTCGACCATCGGTAATAAGATGCTCTCCGGTTGAAAGTGATCACGAGATCCTAATGTTAGATTAAATAAAAATCATTTCACCCGAACAGAAGAGAGAGCAGAATCCCAGAGTATAGACGAGGAATAAAAGATCCTAATACCACCCAAATGGCAACGTGGACCCGTAAGACACACAACCATGTTAGTAAAAAGTTTTGCAATGTCTAGACTCGATTTCGGCCAAGGAGTGTGGAAGGGATATTCCTACAGGTAGTCGGCTCTGATACCAACTTGTGACGCCCCCGATTCAATCATATACTAATCATACACACAAACGTGTACAATCAAGATCATGGACTCACGGGAAGATATCACAACACAACTCTACAAATAAAATAAGTCATACAAGCATCATATTATAAGCCAGGGGTCTCGAAGGCTCGAATACAAGAGCTCGATCATAGACGAGTCAGCGGAAGCAACAATATCTGAGTACAAACATAAGTTAAACAAGTTTGCCTTAAGAAGGCTAGCACAAACTGGGATACAGATCGAAAGAGGCGCAGGCCTCCTGTTGGGGAACATAGTAATTTCAAAAAAAAAATCCTACGCACACGCAAGATCATGGTGATGCATAGCAACGAGAGGGGAGAGTGTTGTCTACGTACCCTCGTACACCGGAAGCGGAAGCGTTAGCACAACGCGGTTAATGTAGTCGTACGTCTTCACGGCCCGACCGATCAAGCACCGAAACTACGACACCTCCGAGTTCTAGCACACGTTCAGCTCGATGACGATCCTCGGACTCCGATCCAGCAGAATGTCGGGGAAGAGTTCTGTCAGCACGACGGCGTGGTGACGATCTTGATGTTCTACCGTCGCAGGGCTTCGCCTAAGCACCGCTACAATATTATCGAGGATTATGGTGGAGGAGGGCACCACACACGGCTAATAGATCTCAAGGATCAATTGTTGTGTCTAGAGGTGCCCCCTGCCCCCGTATATAAAGGAGCAAGGGGGAGGGGTGTCCAGCCAGGAGGAGGCGTGCCAGGGAGGAGTCCTACTCCTATCGGGAGTAGGACTCCCTCCTTTCCTTGTCCAACTAGGAGAGGGGGAAGGAAGGGAGAGAGGAGAGAAAGGAAAGGGGGGCGCCGCCCCTCCCTCCTTGTCCAATTCGGACTAGAGGGGGAGGGGGCGCGCAGCCTGCCCTGGCCGCCCCTCCTCTGCTCCACTTTGGGCCCATGAGGCCCATTAACCCCCCCCCCCCCAAATGGAGTACCGGGGGTTACCGGAACCCCCCCCCTCCCCGGGGGGGGGGGGGGGGGTTCCGGTAACCCCCGGTACTCCATTTTATATCCGATAACTCCCAGAACCATTACTGTGTCCGAATATAGTCGTCCAATATATCAATCTTTATGTCTCAACTATTTCGAGACTCCTCGTTATGTCCGTGATCACATCCGGGACTCCGAATAACCTTCGGTATATCAAAATATATAAACTCACAATGAAACTGTCATCGTATAGTTAAGCGTGCGGACCCTACGGGTTCGAGAACAATGCAGACATGACCGAGACACGTCTCCGGTCAATAACCAATAGCGGAACCTGGATGCTCATATTGGCTCCTACATACTCTACGAAGATCTTTTATCGGTCAGACCGCATAACAACATACGTTGTTCCCTTTGTCATCGGTATGTTACTTGCCCGAGATTTGATCGTCGGCATCTCGTTACCGGCAAGTCTCTTTACTCGTTCCGTAATACATCATCCCGCAACTAACTTATTAGTTGCAATGCCGGCAAGGCTTATGTGATGTGCATTACCGAGAGGGCCCAGAGATACCTCTCCTACAATCGGAGTGACAAATCCTAATCTCAAAATACGCCAACCCAACAAGTACCTTCGGAGACACCTGTAGAGTACCTTTATAACCACCCAGTTATGTTATGACGTTTGGTAGCACACAAAGTGTTCCTTCGGTAAACGGGAGTTGCATAATCTCATAGTCATAGGAACATGTATAAGTCATGAAGAAAGCAATAGCAACAAACTAAACGATCAAGTGCTAAGCTAACGGAATGGGTCAAGTCAATCACATCATTCTCCTAATGATGTGATCCCGTTAATCAAATGACAACTCATGTCTATGGTTAGGAAACATAACCATCTTCGATCAACGAGCTAGTCAAGTAGAGGCATACTAGTGACACTATGTTTGTCTATGTATTCACACATATATTATGTTTACGGTTAATACAATTCTAGCATGAATAATAAACATTTATCATGATATAAGGAAATAAATAATAACTTTATTATTGCCTCTAGGGCATATTTCCTTCACCTCCTGCCTGGGATCCTCCTAAGCTACTCCTGGTCGTCGTCAGCGGGCTGCACGTAGTAGTATGCACCTCCCGAGTAGTAGTAGTCGTCATCGATAGTGGCGTCTGGCTCCTGGGCTCCATCGTCTAGTCGCAACAATCGGGTATAGAAAGGGAGAAAAGAGGGAGCAAAGCAACCATGAGTACTTGTCCAAAGCACTCGCAAGCAAGGAGCTACACTACATATGTATGCATTGGTGTGAAATGGAATGAGGGTAACATATGTGGACTGAACTGTAGAATGCCGGAATAAGAGGGGGATAGCTAGTCCTTATCGAAGACTACGCTTCTGGCCACCTCCATCTTGCAGCATGTAGAAGAGAGTAGATGGTAAGTTCACCAAGTAGCATTGCATAGCATAGTCCTAACCGATGATCCTCCCTTCGTCGCCCTGTGAGAGAGCGATCACCGGTTGTATCTGGCACTTGGAAGGGTGTGTTTTATTAAGTATCCGGTTCTAGTTGTCATAAGGTCAAGGTACAACCCCGGGTCATCCTTTTACCGAGGGAGACGGCTATTCGAATAGATCAACTTCCCTGCAGGGATGCACCACATTTCCCAACACGCTCGATCCCCTTTGTCCGGACACACTTTTCTGGGTCATGCCCGGCCTCGAAAGATCAACACGTCGCAGCCCTACCTAGGCACAACAGAGAGGTCAACACGCCGGTCTAAATACTTGTCTTTCTAGGCATTTCAACAAATGACTACATACAAAGCAAAATGAGTGAATCTACACTCTAAAATATGTCTACATACATCCGTATGTAGTACTCATTTAAAATGTCTAAAAAGACAAGTATTTAGGAACAGAGGGAGTAACTAAAAGGTTGGCCAGGGTGTGGTATAGCCGGCCACACACGACTGTGGTGCCTACACACTACGCGCTCACGTACACACACTATGCTAGGGATCTTTTTAACACAAGATAGCATTTTGTGATTTTTGTAGGATTTAATCCATGCATTATCTGAAACAGGTCCAATGAAACAAAATGAGGCTTATTACGTCTACCTTCCGTTTATATAATTTTTACCCGGGATAGAACTTGTCCTATCGCTGTTTAGTGGCAGTTTAGAAGGCTAGTCATTGTAGAAATACAAAAGCTAGCTAGTAGGAGGCAGCAACTAGAAGTACAGAGTAGGATGCGGCAAAATCGCCGTGGTAGCAAGCAGCATCAGGCGAGCGGGAGCAGCACGCCGGCGGCCGAGAGGCAGCGGGCACGCGCGCGCGTGGTCAGCAGCAGCAGTCCAAGCAGCAGTGACGACGGCGCAACAGCAACAGCTAAGCGGCAGCAGTAGTAGAGCAGTGAAGCAGCAAGCAGAGCAGCACAAGGAGGACGAGCAGCGACAGGGGACGGCGACGCGAGCAAAGGCGCAGCGGCCGGCCAAAGATTTGGGCGACGCAGGCGCGGGGCGCGGCCAAGCGTGGTGCGGCGCAGCGAGCAGTGGAGGCGGCGTGGGGTGGGTAGAGGCAGCCACCGGTGGGCGCGGGTGCTGCGGTGGCAGGGCTACGCGAGCGCGACCGATGCACGGCAGGGCGTAGCGGGGTGCACAGCAGTGCGGGCGCGTTCGGGCACAGCAAGGCCTTGCGCGGGTGCGGGGCTGCGCGAGAACAGTGCGCCGGCGTGGCGCGAGGCCAGGGCGCCCAGCGAGCGAGGCGCGCGGGCACGGTGGCCACGGACAGAGGCGGGGTAGGGCGCGCAACGGGCACGAGCTGGCCACGGTCGGGCGCGGCCAAACGAGGCAGGGCGCGGTCGCGGAACACGGCGAGCGCGGACAAGGGGGAACGACGAGTGGAGCTCCGGCAACGGCGACCTACGGCAAGGGAAGGAAGGGGGAAAGCTGGGGAAAGGAGAAGGCTCACCGAGAGGTGCAAGAAAGGCCGTTGAGGGCTTAGGAGCAGCAGGACGGAGTGGATCGATGTGTCGAACGACGGTGATTGGAGATCGAAGACGGGCTGGATCCGGGCGCTGCCGGGCGAGGATCTCGTTCCTGAGGGCATAGTTGACGTAGTCGACTGCGAGGAAGCTGCTGGACACCTCCTCAGGTGCCGGGAACGATCATAGTCGCGGTGAAGAGCTTGGCCATGGTGACGACTATGTTCGGGTCCGCGTTGTGGAGAATAAGGCGGATCGAGGAGAGGAAGGGAAATGTGATAGGGTTCGTCCCGAGGTTGCCGGGGTCGGCTTTATGCTCCAGGGAAGACGGGGGATGGCCGTCACGTGGCATGGTGCGGCCATGGCCGGGGGATGCTTGCCACGGCTCCCCTGCCTCCCTGTAGCAGCAGAAAGATGGGGTGGTTGACGTGGGCTGGGCACTGTTGGATGTAGAGCCCACTAGGCCTTTCATTTTGTTTATATAATTACCTATGTGTTCCTTCCTATTTCTGTTTTGTATTAAGTTGAGCCACCAAATGTATTTTTTAAAATAAGAAACTTGTCAGATCAAATACTAGACATTATTTAGTATTGCCTCTAAAAGGTTTGGTCAGCATTTGAATTCATTTGGATTTTGCATAAATGAAAACGGATGAATGGGGTTCTTTTGGTCACTATTTTAATTGATTTAGGGCAATTAATTATTTTGTTAAATGTTGGATGTTGTTTGTTAATTAGCTAGTGAATATTTGTAACCTTTTGAACATTTCTAATTCACTGTTTTATGAAACTATAACTTGACTTGTTATTTGAATTTTTATTTGAACTAAGTTTGAAATGAGTGGAGTTTAGCAAATTTTAATTATGATGACCTGACATCATTAACAGGGGTTTACTGTAGCTTATCTATCGGGGTGTCACAATTGCAATGTGTAACAATATCACAACGACCCACCACGCATCGCATACAACCTGCTCCAAGTAAGACCATACCGACAAAAGAAACTACCCAATCATAATTAAATGCTAGTTAAGCTCGGGTGAAATGCACAATGATCCAACTGTAATAAACCGCGTATAAAATGTAAAATAAAGTTAACTGACAATTGAAAAATGGCAAGACAAGGCACGCTTCACACTCTACTTATATTTAGAAGAGCAATAATGTTTCGAGTGTTTACATAGGACATACACTATGCAAAATTAAACGTAAAGTTGATCGACAACCCCATAAGAAAAAAATGATAAAAGAAGATGCCACATCAAATTTCAACCGCCGATTTCTCATTTTGAGTAGTAGGTATGGAGTATTATAAATAGGGGATACACGATAGATCTTAGTGTGGAAATCGACTAACCAAAAGCATGCAAACGCACCCACATCCTATGAAAGAGAGAGCCCCAAAATGCTTGAATTTCCTTTCTAGTGATCCTCGGAGTCGCCTCGGACCCTCGGAGTGATCTCTGAGCCAATAGGAGAAATGTTTTGTTAAGGCCCACAACCTTCAAGTTGAACTGAAGCCTTCGGGCGCTTAGACCCTCGAAGCGTTCCCTAAGATGCATCCAACCGAGAACAAAATGGATATGTCTTTTTCTCGGATGCACCTAGGAGATCCCTTGAAGCCTCAGAGGTGTCCAGGACCCTCAAAGCTTACCATCTTCGGCACATAACATGCATAATTCGAAAAAATATCCTATAGAAAGGCATCTTCTTCACCACGAAGAAGGCGATGACTTGCACTCTCCCTCCATGATTGTTAAACACCTCAAAACATTGAGATCACCATCCCTAGACCTTCATCCACCTATACTTCTAGGGAGAACAAGAGGAGATTCCTGATCTACAACTCCACCAAAGCAAAAATCAAGCTCGATGATTCCCCATGAGATCGTCCATGAATCATGCTACTCTTGGGTTTCTAGGGAACCCTGAACGGTTGGAGTTTCTCAGGACTTTCCAAGTTTTGTGTTTTTGAGGGTTCGTAACTCGCCCCAAGAGCTACCACTAGTGAGAGGGTACACTACTAGGGAAAACCTTATACATAGAAATTTAGCAACAGCGCGGGTTAAAAAAGGGCGCTAGTGCTAGATAACAGTAGCGGTTCAGAATAAACCGCGTTGCAGACACGATTCTAGCAGTAGTGCGTGTGCCCGTAGAAGCGCTACTACTAATATTCCCATTGCTGGAATGATGGGCTACGCATAGCAGTAGCGGCCTTGCAGGAAGCGCGCTACCGCTAGGGCATGAGTAGCATCGCGTTTCCCTGTAACAGCGCTACTGCTAATGGAAATAAAATAAAATGAAAAACAAATAGAAAAGTAAATGAAAATGAAAGAAACAGAAAACGGAGAAAGAAAAAAAATAAAATATAAAGCAAAATAAATGAAAAAGCGAAAAAACAGAGAAAAGCTTAGCTGTAGCGTGTGTTAGTAAGAGGCGTTGTAGCTAACGCAGCTGCAGCGCGTTTCCAGGACCCTCGCTATAGAAACAGAAAAGGAAATAAAAAAAAGAGAAAATTACATATGTATAGCTGTAGCGCGTTTTGGAAAAAGCGCTATAGCTACCTTAGCTACAGCGCGTTCTACGAAACGCGCTACTGCTAGTTTTGACTTAATCAAAAAACCGCCCCCCGGCCACCACTTGCCCCCCAAATCTCTCGACCCACCCCGCCGCTGTCTCCCCGATTCGCCATTGCCCCACTTCGCCGCCGTCTCCTACCGACGTCGACGCCCCCAGAGCCACCAGAGCCGTGCGCCGTCGACGCCACCGGAGCCGCCCCCAACGCCACGGAGCCGCGCGGCCTCATCAACGCCACCGGAGCCTCCGTCGACGCCACCGGATCTTCCCTTGCCACAACTGCCTCCCTCGCCGTCACCGGAGACGCCCCTGCCTCCCTCGCCACCACTGCCTCCCTCGCCACCACCGGAGCCATCCTCTGTAAGCCCCCACCCCTCCTCTCTCTCTCATGCATAGGTTAGATAGTTTAATTATGTTAATTATCTAGGTTAGGGAAAAAATTTAGTTAGGTCTTTGACAGAGAAGTAGTTAAGTTAACTAGTTTAATTAGGTTAATTACCTAGGTTAGTGCAAAAATTTAGTTAGGGCTTTGACAGAGAACTAGCCAGGTTAACTAGTTTAATTAGGTTAATTATCTAGGTTATTTAGGCAAGTTTTATTTTAAAGATGATCCCTTCCTAGACTTTTATTGTTGATTATATCTTTTCATTGAAGTGGTCATGTTGTTTGTGCCCAAGTGGCTTTGTTGTTTGAATGAAGCTGAGTGGCCTATATATGTTTTGCCGGAATGTTGATTCATTTCCGTTCTGGCAAATTTCATGTTCTCGATTTGTCCACTTTTTAGCAAAGGTCATGCCGAAATTTTCCGTGAATTTCGGCATGACTTGTGCTACAAACTAGGACATATCGAGTGCCCGGGATTTGCCGCACCAGGAAGGAGTCAACGTTCCTACAAAACATATGCCTTTTGTATGTCATTATTCATTTTATTAGGTCTAGAATTAATTTACTAGATTTAATCGTAGGAAACATGGCTAGCAACGATGAAGGGCAGGGTTCTGGTGATTGCGACGACGTCTACTGGGCGGTATACGAATTTTTTAGCCTTGCCGACGATCAACCAGTGGCATTGGGGACTGAGACCGACACGCAGACCGGTGCTGAGACTGAGACCGGTGCTGAGACTCAGACCGGCATCGAGATCGGCGCTGAGACTGAGACCGGTGCTGAGACTGAGACCGGCGCTGAGACTCAGACCAGCATCGAGACCGGCGCTGAGACTGAGACCGGTGCTGCCTCGAGGAGTGGAGCCGGTGTAGAACAAAAAGCAAAGAGGCAACGGCTTCCTAACAAACTCAAGACTACTAGACCGGTGGTCACGGAGGTGGACGACGACAATTTTGAGCCAAAGGCGCCCGAGGAAGCACGTCGATGCTACGATAATCAAATAGGCTGCATCGTATGGACAACCGCCACCATCAACGATGAGAAACTACCGAAGATAGAAAATATGAGGAGCTCCCTCCTAAAGAAGTTTCACCAGATATTATTGTTCCCGGGCCGGAATGAGAAGGATTATGAAGATCCAGATGAGGACCCGACAATGAAGAAGATAAACAAACACGCCATGACCAAGTTTAGCAACGCGTTGGCCGCCTGGAAAAATCGAGTGAAAGCAAAGATCATCGACAAGAAGGAACCCTACTCCGAGATTGTAAAGGATAATCCGACAATCACGGAAGAGCAGTTTCAAATATTCAAGGAGGCTTGCGAGGCCGAAGTTGCCAAAAAAAAGTCTCAGTACATGAAGGGGCTTCAAGAGAGGAACATTGGGAGCCAGCACCTCAAAAGCCGTGGTTACGGCGGAAAGAGGTCCAAATGGGCCAAGGAGGACGCGGAAGCCGCGAGTCTTGGCATCCCAGACCCCCTGGCGGATTTCACCGTCCCGCAGGAGCGTGACGTCCTCAGGGCCCGGCACCGTTGGGACCCAGTGAACAAGGTTTACGAGACAACACCGGTCATTACGGAGTTATGAGACTGCTGGTAATTTTAGTTTCTGATCAATTCGACTGCACACGTTAGTCATATTTGTAAATGATCCTTGTGCCTTTTGCAGAGAGAGCAGCACCGGATTGCGGCCGAAAGCGACTCGCCGTCTGAGGCATTAGCGAGGCCCAAGTGGGACACTCCATTCAACCGGGCTTTGAACATATTGAAACGACAACCAGTGGATACTCGACTGTCGTATGGACGCGTGCACAGTGTCGGAAACGGCGCCACGTGGAATAAGTACTACCGTGAGACCACGGAGGAGAGAAAGGAAAGACGGAGGTTAACTGAAGAAAACATCGACAAGAAGGTTGAGATTGCGGTTGAGAATAAATCATCTCAAACAGTCGCAACAGCGGTAGCTGCCGCAAAACAGGTGGTTGCAGATTTGTCTACTTCCTTAGTGACGGGCGTTATCACTTGGACAAGGCAAAATCCAGAAAAAAAATGCAGAGGACTTTCCCCTTGCCGACTTCTTGGGGGGCAGCTCGACTAGCGTCGCACCAGCACCTGCTCCCGCACCGGCTCCTGCACCTGCTCCCGCACCGTATGTGCTCGGTGGTGCTTCATCTTTGGCTGAGCTCGATGCCCTCACGGTATCTGTCACACCGGCCCCCTTCAATATAAATGTATAATCTCCCGTTTTCGTTGCCTTTCGGATGTCTCACGTCGCAGACTTTTCTTTGTAGGCCGACAAAACCCCGTGCACCATATTGTACACCAACGGCAACCAAAAGGTGGGCGTGGGGAAGGCGACGATAATGAAGCCGAAGGAACCATTGTTCCACAGCCGACCGATCCCCCCGAATGTCTTCAAGGTTTCCGTGGCCAGTGTCAAACCGGGCCACGAGAATTTGCCTCCTCCAATACTAGCGGGGGAGGACGACGAGACACCGCGGCGGCTTGGTGATTGTTGCAATGGGTGGGTGTTGTTGTGGTCAAAGAGTCTGCTTCGTCTGGAGGCGGCCGGGAGCACACCCACGAGCACGTAGCCTCAGCAAGGTATGAACATCAACACCCCACCTACCCAATTAGCGTCGGGTGTCGGGTTGGGTGATAGCGGACGGGGTAAGGAGGAGGCTCCATTAGTCGCTGATGACGTCGCCATGGATGAGGATGAGGACAACGATGGCGCTGAATAGTATGTCTATACTAGCGCCTCCTCAGGGTTTGAGCGTCATGAGTCGGTGCCTGAATTGCCATCTCAACGTATTATGGACGACCTTCCGGTAGTAAAGAAGTCTAGGAAGAGAGCGAGGAAAGGCAAAAAAGCTGATTCTATGATCCAGCCGCCTCAGCAGCCTCGGCTTCAGGACCATATAGATATCCCCGATGTGGATAAATGGCATATCCCCGGTGAACCAATCCTACCCGCAACAGCGCTACGGGCCAGATTCGGCGATCTAAGGAGACTTCATGACAATGTGCTACGGGTAGAGAAAGGCCTCATCGCCTCGAAAGATCCAGGATACCCACTCTACGTGGTTAACGTTCCGCGGCAAATGTCGTACGTCGACATCTTCCCCGCGGATAAGTTCTTCCTCCGATTCGATTACATATTCGACATGTTTCACGTGAAGAAGCTGGGTTTTATGTTGTCCGCCTTTATGCCTTGCACATGAACTACATCATCGGGGTTGAGCAGATATCTAATATCTGTGTCGCTGGCCCATACTACATGCACGAGGGCTTCTTGGAAGTCTGCGCAAAGCACCGTGAATACGCGAGGGATTACATCGTCACTTTCATGCTCGCTAATAAGGACAAGGAGGCGATTCTCGTGCCTTATCATCCCATGTAAGTCATCCACGCTGCTATCGTTCCTTCGATTTCAATCATTCATTTGCACGGTGGAGGCTAATTAATTTGAGGTGTACTTATTTTGCGCAGCGGCGGGCGTGCCGTCCTCATCATCCTCTACCCCCGATTCTCCCATGCTATTTACTTGGACTCGTCGAAGAACATTCACAAAAAGGATTACACCCACATCAAGGATGTTCTCGACAGTGCTATGTTTTACTACCAAGCAAGGGGTGGAGAGGTCAGGGACAAGAAGACAAGGGGCGGCAGGGCCGCCTTCGGCCATAAGACGGACTTCTGCTTCATCCAGCAACTGAACGATTCTCTTAATGATGGATTCTATGTCCTACACCACATGCTGGAGTACATACGGGATCACCAGAACCTTCGCATGTCACCTAGATCCGGTGATGCCCATATTCTGCAATGGGTAAAGGACATAGGAGATATCGAGGATCATCGACTTCGAGCTGAGTTCTATAACATCCAACGCAAACTTGCCCAAATCATCATGAAGGAGGTCGTCGGAAAAACAGTGATGTTCTACAGAGAAGGACAAATGTCGCGGGAAGACGTCCGAACATGGATAGCCTCTCAGCGTCTCGACATGAAGCCTTTCACTAAGCTCAAGGACTATCTCCCTGACTTGGATGGATGGAACGACATGTTGGAGTGATTGTCGATATATGACAATGCGTCCGTTTAGTCCATACTTTCTGTATGACAAAACTTTGAGTTATGCACGGTGAAACTTTATTTGTGATGTAATTAAACCGTCCTCCTCCTCGACTAGCGAAAATCACTCTAGTTAGGGCATTTTGGGGTACCATGAACTTTGTTATTTATGCTTATGATATGTTGTTTCTATTTTTGCCAAGTCTGTCTCTTTCTGTTGCTCAACTATATATGTTGCATATCATCGACTCATGTGATGATGCAGGTGCATAGATCATAGATGGCGAAGAAGTGCTACGCCAGGAGTATATATACGACAAGTGGCCAGAGTGTCAGGCCCAGGTGTACCGGTTTCCGGTTTCCGAGCGACAGGCAGTAGTTAGTTTAGGTTCACGCTAATGCAAGAGAGGGATACGAACTCATGTACTCAAAGTGATAGCTCTTCTCGCATATATCATTGTTTAGATGGATGACGATGTATTTGCAAGTAATCGAGACTTGTATCGCTATTTTCGAGATGATGACGAGAGACCACTTTGTGTTGGATGATGATTATGATGAGACTATTTGTATGTATATGCTATGATTACATCTGTGGTCTCGCAGGCATTTGTATGTGTATCATGATGACATTTGTATGTGCTAAAGATTCTTCTATAAAGCATGTTCAAATACAAAACAAATATGCCTAAAAAACAAAAAACTACTAAAATTAGCAGTAGCGAGTGGAGAAAAGTTAGCAGCAGTGCGGTAGTAGCATTAGCGCGCACGGAAGAAGCGCGCTATAGCTATTAGCAGTAGCGAGCTTCCACTAAGCGCGCTGCTGCTACACTTGTGTAGCAGTAGCGCTGGTGAGCACGCGTCACTGCTATGTGTTAGCTGTAGCGCCTTATTAGTAGCGCCGGTCTGCGCGCTACTGATACACCTAAAACCCGCGCTGCTGCTAGCCTTTTCCCTAGTAGTGGTACTTGGGCTTGGTTGACCAATTATTCAAAGACTTAAGGCAGACATTCGTTGTCGTGGGGCATTAGTTGTTTCCCACATCTTCAAATGAGATTATCCCTCTTCCAAGAGTGTAAAATTGGGACTACATCTTTGTCTCCTTCACTTTTGGTTGTCTTTAACCCTAGCGTTTACTTATTGTTATTAGTTGCTTGCTTGTTTGCCTTGTATAGCTTGCTAGCTCGTTGCAGTGCATCATATAGTGTTTATAACTTAGTTGCATTTGTAGAGAACTTACAATATTGCATTGTGATCACGATGGTGGACGGCGCCGCCCAGCGGACGGTGTGCAGCCTCCCAATGCCCTTGCATCTGCCAGCTCATGGGTTTGGCTCCGCTAGAAGAGCCCTGGCCTGCTTTGGGGACTCCACCCCCATCATCAACCATGTGGAGGTAGATGATCATGGGCGCAGCCAGATGAGGCAGTGCTCATTGCTCCAGGGAGAACCTCACACCACCGGAATCCCCCCTTGTCGCCCACATTGGTCCTCACCGTGCAACTGTTCTCTAAGCGGGCTGAGGCTCGTGTCGCGTCCATGCTCTCTGTGGCAAGCCCAGAGTTGGTGGTGCCCTGCTCACCTCACATGACGCTCTAATCGCTTGCTTCCCCGATGTTGTCTAGCTTGCTTGGCTACGAGAGCTCCCCAATGTCACCACTACTGACAAATGGGCCACTGCAGTGCATCCCTCCTCTGTTGTTGTCTGATGCACCGCTTGTTGCTGATGCTAGTGTCCATGGCACTACAAAAAAGACACATCTGTGACATTTTGGGCTGAACGAAATTTTTTCTGTCATACTTATGACACTTCTATGACGATAATTGTGACAAAACCCGGTATCATCATAGATGTGGTGGGGTCCTACTTCTATGACAAAAAATCATGACAGAAAATGGGCTTTTCGTCCTGGGCGGGCCGGAGACGCAACTGCATGAAACTATTTGGGCCGTCCATGACAGAAAAACCGTGGTAGAAGCCAGGGCGCAGAAAATATCGGGAGTACCCAGTTACGGTGGGTGGGTGGTAGCCGAGCGATGCACGTTTATCTCGTATGTACGCGTGTGTGTGCGAGGCCTTGGGCTATAACTGAACCCGAGTGAGGCATTGGGCTCTAACTGAGCCCGAGCGATTGCAGTGCAGGCTACATGTTACTGAACCCGAGCGATCGATCGATGGCTGTTAACTGAAACCGATCGAGCGAATCCTTCGCTACTGCTGCTAACTGAAGCCGATCGATGCTGCCTCTGGATTAACAGTGAGCGTTGCGCGCGGGGGGGGGGGGGGTGGTTGGATGAACAGTTCCCGGTGGGGGTGGATGAATAGGACCCCGTGGTGTTGCCTCTAGATGAACAGTACCCCGATCGATCGAGCCGGTTGGGGCTGGATGAACAGGACCCCGTGGAGGGCAGGATGAATAGGACCACCCCGTGGAGGGCAGGATGAACAGTAGACGATGGAGGGCAGGATGAACAGTAGCCCATGGAGGGGTGGTTGAACAGGAGCCCGTGGAGAGGGTTTGTTGAACAGTAGCCGGTGGAGTAGCGCGCGGTGGAGGCTGGATGAACAGGAGCCCGTGGATAAACAGTCGCAGGTGGAGGCTGGAGGAGGTCGACGGTGGATGAACAATAGCCCGTGGAGGCTGGAGGGGGTCGACGGTGGAGATGAACAGTATCCCATGGAGTCCCATTTTGCGGTACGCCACACCCCTGCCGATGAACAGGACCCCCGTTTCGACCGTAGCGCTCCAACACAAGTCTGTTTCCTCCGTTTTGCGGTACGCCACACCCCTCCCGATCAACAGGACCCCCGTTTCGACCGTAGGAGGTCCGTTTCCTCCGTTTTGTGGTACGCCAGACCCCTCCCAATGAACAAGATCCCGTTTCGAACATGGCCGGTCGAACACAAGGCAGTCTCATCCGTTCTATGGTACGCCAGGCCTCATTTCCATCGGCTGTTCCGTCCAAGCCCTCCTGATGAACACGACGACGCATTCCGTTCTGACCCAGCCGGTTGGCTCCCCATGAACACGACGACGACATTGTTTCTCCGTTCCGACCTAGCCATGTACACGAGCCCTGTCCGTACATATGCATGAGTAGGCGTTCGAGACCCTGCCCGTATGTACATACATGGCCGTATTTTCTTTCTTGCACACTGGCCGCTGTACGTACGTGTACATGCTACGTGCGCGCCTCTACTACGACACGTGCGCGCCTCTACATCGACCAGTATGTACGTACACGTTCGCGACCAGAATGACAACGCTACATACGCTTCGACCAGGTGGGTCCCGACTGTCAGGCACTTCCTTGCGTGCGAAGATGTAGCTGGTGGGTCCCAACAGTCAGGGGCAAGAATTGTTTTTTTGCCCGGACGCACTTCCTTGCGTGTGAAGATGTAGCTGGTGGGTCCTAGCAGTCAGGGGGAAATGTTTTTTTCGCGAAATACAGTGGCCTGTCCGATGGGTCCCCGCTGTTAGGTGGAGGAATAATTATTTTGCGCGTAATAAGGAGGCACTTCCTTGCTGCGGCCGTGGACCCAGCTGTCAGCCTCTCCACGTATAGTCCACGTCCGATGGAAGCTGTTCCTTGACCATGTTGACCATGCCGCACCGAGAGCACCAGGGCGGTGGACGATGGCGAGGCCTAGGAAGGGGACGACGCGGAGCCGGGGAAGACGCAGAAGTGGAAGCCCGCGCGGAGAGGAGTACGAGGGTTCACTGGTTCGGCTGCGGTATGAGGCTGCCGTCACCGCAGGGCCTGGCCAGCGGTGGGAATAGTAGGGGGCGGTGAGGCCTCCACGGCAGCATAGCGGGCCACGGGAGGCAGGAGCATGCGGCACAACCGTCGCTGCTTTGGGCGGCTGGAGCAAGAAGACCAGAGGTTGAAGAAGCACAACAGCCATTGGATGGACATCGTACGGTCACTGGAGATAGAATCGTTCATATTGACTAAGTTGACAAAGCACTCCGTCCCCATCAACTTAGTAGGCCCACAAGTCAGCCTCCCACCAAGGTGGGTCCCAACTAGCAGGGGGTGTATTCATTTTTTGTGTGTAATAAGGAGGCGCCTCCGGTGGGTCCGAGCTGACAGCGGGGGGAACATTTTTTTCGCGAAATACGTTGGCCCGTCCGGTGGGTCCCAGCAGTCGGGGGAAACGGTTTTTTCGCCAAATACGGTGGCCCATTCGGTGGGTCCCTGTTGTCAGGTGGAGGAATAATTATTTTCCGCGTAATAAGGAGGCACTTCCTTGCGATTACCATGGACCCAGCTGTCAGCCTCTCCACGTACAGTACTCTTCCGATGGAAGTCGTTCCTTGACCACGTTGACCACGTCGCGCCGAGAGCACCAGGGTAGTGGACGACGGCGAGGCCTAGGAAGGGGACGACGCGGAGCCGGGGAAGACGCGGCAGTGGATGCCCACGCGGAGAGGAGTACGAGGGTTCACTGATTTGCTGCGGTGTGAGGCTGCCGTCGTCACAGAATAACAGGGGGTGTGGGTGAGTAGAGGGATGGCCTGGCCAGCGGTGGGAGTAGTAGGGGGCGGTGAGGCCTCCGCCGCATCGCAGCCGGCCACGGGAGGCAGGAGCATGAGGCACGACCGGCGCTGGTTTGGGCGGCTGGAGCAAGAAGACCAGAGGTTGAAGAAGCATTGCGGCCGTTGGATGGACATCGTACAGTCACTGGAGCTAGAATCGTGCATATTGACTAAGTTGACAAAGCCCTCCGTCCCCGTCAACTTAGTAGGCCCACAAGTCAGCCTGCTACTATACTGGGTCCCAACTAGCAGGGCGGTATTTTTTTTGTGCGTAATAAGGAGGCACTTCCTTGCATGTGAAGATATAGCTGGTGGGTCCAAGCTGTTAGCGGTGGTAATGTTTTTTTCGTGAAATACAGAGGCCCTTTTGATGGGTCCCAGATGTCAGGTGGAGGAATCATTATTTTGCGTGTAATAAGGAGGCATTTCTTTGCGTGCGACAGTGGACCCAGCTGTCAGCCTCTCCGCGTACAGTCCACTTCAGATGCATGTCGGTCGTTGACCATGTTGACCAGGCCGCGTCAAGAGCACCAGGGCGGTGGACGACGGCGAGGCCTAGGAAGGGAACAACACGGTGGCAGGGAAGACTCGACAGTTGTTTCCCACGCGGAGGGGAGTACGACTGTACGAGGGTTTACTGGTTTGTCTGCCGTCGTCAGAGAATAACAGCAGGTGTTCCTGAGTAGAGGGATCGCTAGGACAGCAATGGGAGTACGGTGGGGCGGTGAGGCCTGCGCGGCAGCACAGCCGGCCGCGGGGAGGAGAGAGCAGGCAGTCCTGCCGGCGCTTGTTTGAGCGGCTAGAGCAAGAAGAGCAGAGATTGAAGAAGCACGACGGTCGTTGGATGGACATCCAACAGTCACTGCTTGTGCGTCAACCTTTTTTTAGGAAAGCCTCAAATCTGTGGAAAACATCATACAACCCATCTGTCATTTTTTCTAATAATTTACAGCCCATTTGCTAATTCTTAAGGTTTTTCTGGAGCCCATATTCTTTTTGTTAGCATTACAGCCCATATTGTGGCCACAGTTAAAAAATTATACAAAATGTTTCATATTTCGGTGCGGTCCGAACTATTTTAATCCCGAAATTTCGAGTCACATTCAAACTGATTTTAAAAATAAATGTATATCAACATAAAATCCAACAAATTGTCCACGCATAAAAATCAATGCAATTTAAAATCTCGAAATGAAAAAAAAGAAATTTGAAACTAATTGCCGGTTTGATGTGTTTTAAAAATGTATAGCCCATTTCTCATTACTGATAGGCCATTTTCTCGGCCAGCCGAATGAAGCTCTCCTCGTCTTGAAAGATTTACAACCCAACAGGCCTGTCAAAGCGACTTACTTGGCAAATCACAAAAAAATTGGGCTGTGGCCATGGACCCAGCTGCGGCCATGGACCCAGCTCTCAGCCTCTCCACGTATAGTACTCTTCCGATGGAAGTCGGTTGTTGACCACATTGACGACGCCGCGCCGAGAGCACCAAGGCGGTGGACGACGGCGAGGCCTAGGAAGGGGATGACGCGGAGCCGGGGAAGATGCGGCAGTGGATGCCCACGCGGAGAGGAGTACGAGGGTTCACTGGTTCGGCTGCGGTGTGGGGCTGCCATCGCCGCAAAATAACACGGGGTGTGGGTGAGTAGAGGGATGGCCTGGCCAGCGGTGGGAGTAGTAGGGGGCGGTGAGGCCTCCACGGCATCACAGCCGACCACGGGAGGCAGGAGCACGCGGCACGACCGCGCTGGTTTGGGCGGCTGGAGCAAGAAGACCAGAGGTTGAAGAAGCACTACTGCCGTTGGATGAACATCGTACGGCAACTAGAGCTAGAATCGTTCATATTGACTAAGTTGACAAAGCCCTCCATCCCTGTCAACTTGGTAGGCCCACAAGTCAGCCTCCCACGATGCTGGGTTCTAGCTGGCAGGGGGAGTATTCATTTTTTGTGCGTAATAAGGAGGCACTTCCTTGCATGCGAACATAGATGGTGGGTCCGACCTGTCAGCGGGGGGCACGTTTTTTTGTGAAATACAGAGGCCCTTCCGGTGGGTCCCAGATGTCAGGTGGAGGAATCAAAGACTTGAGAAGACGTACAGAACAAGCTAGTGTACCAGTAAAGAGACGTTGCTGAGTTTTAGAAAAAAGAGAGACGTGCTCCTGTAGCTAGTTCGAATACAAACCTAGACTATGACTATATATGGTGATATGCTACTCTGCAAGTAATGGAACTGACATATCCAACGTTCGCTTCTCCTCTTCTCTACTTACTCTGCCTAGCATCAGAAGCTTTGGCCGCAGCAACCATGTCCGCTGGCTGCTCGTCCACCTGCTCTTCAGCAGGCAACAACCAGATATGCGCCAAGTCGCCACCCATACCATCGCCAGTGGGTCTCATCACACCCCCACCGGCACGCGCACCGCAGCCGGTTGCTCATCGCAACCTGCTGCCGTTGGTGTGGTGCCACTGCTGCAAATCACGCAGAGTCATCCGTCGTGTCTCAACCACAATCCTCAACCCTGGACGACTCTTCTACAAATGCCCGAATCATGGGGTAATAATATGTTTAAGTGTTGTTCTGTTGCTTTCAGTTGCTAAATTTTTAATAGTTTGGTTGATGATCTTCCAATTTGATTCGTGCAGAAAAGGGAAGATTCGTGTGATTTGTATTTCTGGGAAGTTGCTGATGTAGGGGAGTGCAACTACGCTGATTATTTGGTTAGCCGAGGAATCCCAATACCAGCAGGTTGGGGTGTTAGACAAGTAACTGAAGGAACGGCAGAAGAGGAAGATGCAGAGCAGAAGGTTAAAGATGCAGTTCCTCTGATCATGGCCAAGCAACAGCTGCTGAACGTCCTTGACAGGAATGAGGAGATGAAAGAGCTTGTGAATATAATGGGCAAAATCGATGTGCTCTGTAGGATGATTGTCTCTTTTATTTGCAGTGTATGTAGCACTCGTGATGTATTCAGTGGCTATGACATGAGCACTTTACTGAAACTAGTAATGAATGAAACCTGTGTAGCAGGCTGGGCATAGTGTTGTGACCATCTAATGATTTCTATTAACGGAAATCAGGGGGTATCCCCTTTTGCTCATAAATAAATAAATAGCAGAGACCCTTTTGGTAATAAATAAATAAATTAGCAGAGGACCTGTTGGGTCAGCTTTGTTCTCATTCGAAGACGTCGAGCAAATTGCAGTCCAACAGCAAAATATGTCATCAAATTCAAATTTCACAGCCAAATATGAGTACAACTAAACAACAATGTCATCATGTTTTTAGTCATCATACAATCACCAAACACAAATCAGCATACATAACAAGTGATGTTCTCACAGGAAAATACTAAACAACATGTTCATCAGGTTTCAGTTGTCATAGCAAACACAATTTCACATAGTAGATAAAAAAACGTCTTCTGACAGGCAAATACAACAAAAGCAATGTAATCATCATCCGTAGTAGCAGCGTCAACATCTTCGCCATGTGTATCAGTCTGAATCGTAATTCCCACGGTGTCATCTTCTTCTTCGTCCTCAACGTCCTCGAACGTTGACTTCTTCTTGATCAACTCTTGTATGTCCATAGCACGACAGGCAATCTTTTTGCCGGCGTCATTGACGTGATGGTTCTCAAAGATATTAGGAACATCTGTGTTATCTTGTACATTAGGAGCAGTGTAAGCATCACTCTCCAATCATCGCTACGTGCAAATGTGTCTTCCAAGAAAAATATCTGTGTTGCTTGATTTGCCAAAATAAAAGGCTCGTTGGTCTGGTACGCAGCCTTGACATTGATGGATTTGTAATAATCATCAGCTCTAGGTTTTGCGATCCTGGAAAACTGGTTATACCAATGACAGCACAACAGAACCACACACTGATGATCCTCGAAACTGGAGATATACTGCAACTGAACAATGTCTGTTATGTTACATATATTTCAGTTGTCTCTTTGTCATATGTATCCGTGCTCATGGTGGCACTATTTTATGTCTTCCTACCTTCGTCTCGTGCAAAGGTGTTGTAGCGCACATCTCCAACAACGCAAGATTCATAATGTCTTGCCCGAGTATCATGACCCATTCCTAGTGAGTAAAGGGCATCATTAACTGCCTGCCCATCCTCCCGCATCTTCTTAACCTATGATTAGAAAATAGACAAGCTGGTCATCTTATGTACTCAATATATTAAAAAAACTGACAGTGCAATTCAAAAGCTTACATGGCTCTTGAACCATTTCGCAAATCCTGCCATAACCAGTTTGTCAATGTTTCTTGGATTTTGCGGCAGTAACTCCTTTTTGTAGATGCTGCACAACATAGTGATCGTGTCAAACATCTAAATATATAAGAATGTGCTGTAAGTTTAGTAGATTACGATGTATAAGCTGCAGTACTTAGCACTTACTTGATATAAGGCAGTATCTCAGGACAGTTATTCAATACATACCAAACCATTTTGTCCAAATCTTTAGGCTTGTCCTCTTGTCGACTCTTCCCTGTAACTCGAACAGAATAATAGAAAACATTGAGCCCGGGATTTTTTTCATCCACGTCTTTGCTAAGCTGATCAGCTGTTTCAATGTATTTGGAGCAGAATGTCAACGCGTCTGTAGCAATGTAGGCCTCTGCAATGGAACCCTTGGGTCTAGCTCTGTTCCTAACATAGCCCTTGAAAGTGCCTAGCCGCCTTTCAATAGGGTACATCTAGCCATACTATACTGGACCTCTAAGTAGTGCCTCATTAGGCAGATGAACAGCCAAATGCACCATCACATCAAAGAAGGCTGGAGGATATATCTTCTCAAGGTCGCATAGGATAGTTGGTATTTTGTCTCTAAGACGCTCCAAAGCATCTATCCTGATATTTCTACTGCAGAGTTCCCTGAAGAATTGTCCCAACTCTGCAACTGCTCTGTATAAGTCAGGGCGGCCCAATCCTCTAAGGATAACAGGTAAAACCCTTTGAAGTAGGATGTGGCAGTCATGAGTTTTCAACCCTTGTACCTTGTCTCCATCTGCACTGACTCTCCTTTCAGGGTTGGAAGCAAATCCATGTGGAAATCTCACACGTTATAGGACCTTGCAGAATTCTTTTCTTTTTACCTTGTCCAAGACGTACACAGCTGGTGCCATATCCTGTGGTTTACCTTCATCTTGCACCTGCAAATCCTGTCTGATACCCAGGTGTGTCAAATCAATCCTAGATTTTAAGGTATCTTTTGTCTTGCCTTCAATATTAAGAAGTGTGCCAATAATGTTGTCACATATATTTTTCTCAATGTGCATCACATCAAGATTATGCCGCAGATCCAAATCTTTCCAGTACTCCAAGTCCCACAAATTGGACCTGCGGGTAAACAATCATGTCTCTTCTGCCCTGCCACGCTTCCTTTTCCCGCTACCATTATTAGGATGGTTTCCTAGTGTAATATGCTTGACCTTCTCTAATTCCACTTGCAACTCATTGGCGGTGAGCCTCTTTGGCGCATCACGGTTTTCATACTTTACATTGAACACACGTCTTCGGTATTTTCTAGGATGTGGCTTGTCCTTGGCAAGGAAACGACGGTGTCCAATGTAACAGATCTTTCTAAGTATTGCGTATGACAGTGGATTCCTGTCACAGTGAAGACATGCATTGTAACCATGTGTCATTCGCCCTGACACAGTGCCCAAAGCCGGATAATCATGGATGCACCAAATTAAAACAACATGCAGAAAGAAATCAGCTGGTGGGATGCTATATAGGTCTCAAGTGAGAACACCCCTCCATAGCTGTTGAAGTTCCTCCACAAGAGGCTCCATGAACAAATCAAAATCCTTTCCAGGACTTTTTGGACCTGGGATGAGCAAGGCCATCATGTAGTTTGATTCTTTGGTGCAGAAATTTGGAGGCATATTGTAAGGGATAACAAGCACTGGCCACATGCTATATGTGGCGCTCTGGTGGCCAAATAGGTTAAATCCATATGAAGCTAAGCCAAGTCTAATGTTGCTCGGGTCAGCAGCAAACTATTTGTGCTTCTGATTGAAGCTTTTCCACTCACTACCATGTGATGGATAGCTCATTACATTCTGATCTCTATACTCCTAGTTCCTAGAATGCCAGAGTACATCCTCTCTTGTTTCAGCATCATGAAACAACCTCTGCAATCTTGGTGTAATTGGAAAATGTCTTAGAACATTATGAGGAATCCTCTTCAAAGCATCACCATCTTTCCATCTTGATGATTTGCATTTCGGGCATTCACTTAAGTTGGCATAATCCTTCCGGAACAGAACACAATTATTCTTACAAACATGGATCATATCATATCCAATTCCAACTGCACGAAGGAGATTCTTCATTTTACTGTAGGTGTGTGGCAGCTTAGATGCATCTAGGAAAGCTTTGCAGAAAGCAGCCAACATCGCATCGAATGATTTGTTGGTCATCCGCTCAGATGTCTTCACCTGAAGAAAGGTGACCATAGCTGAGAATACTGACAGCTTATTTCCTGGGGTGACAGCCACGTTGCATTGTTCCAACATGCGGCCCCACCGTTTTTCTTCTGTAGGTGAAAGTTCACGGAATGCACGAGCATTTCGTAGCATTGTTTCAATGTTGGTCAAACTCACTGGCTCCGCCACTACCTCCTCCTCCTCATCCTCTTCCACCTGAGCATCAGGAAGATCAAAGATGGTGATCTGCTGCTTCCACGTAGTCAATAACATTAACGTTCACAACTTCACCATGATGAACCCACCTAGTATATGTGACCGACATCCCATACAAGTGTAGATGATTTTGCATAGTTGACTAGGGTCTTGTAACTGAATTCATACAACTGCTACATGGGCAGAGCACATCTGATTTTGGACCACCGTACTCAGCTCTGATAAAGTTCATGAAGTTTTCAACCCCCTCGACATATGCAGGGGAGAATCTTCGAGCAGAATTTATCCAAGTCTTGTCCATCTGTTAGACATACACATTAGTTCTTCTACTAGATATTACAGGAAAAATATATATGCTTTTTATGAAGTCCAGAAGAAAATACCTAGGTCGATGTCTAAAGCTATGGCAAGATATTTGGATGAGTAGATCTAAGTAACAAAATATATGTAAAGCTAATTCAGCAAATAGATTTGAGTGCTAAATTATGGCAGGCTATTTCAGCAGTCAATGAGGCCGAGCACACAACCATCAAACTATCGAAGGCCATCGCAGCAACAAAGATCGAGTATAAAATGGGGTAGAGCTATTTCACCTAACAGATTGGCTACTAGACCATGGAAATCTACGTCACAATAAATATATGGCAGGACATTTTAGTAACTAATCGGCCTTGGCATGCCATCTCAGCTAAGCAGATTGAGTGTAGAACAGGGCAAGGAAGCTTCTTAAGCAGAGCATATTGACTGTAAACTATTTCAGCAAACAGTGAGATTAACAACGTCTATCAGCTAACATTCAATGCTACACCGACATGCATGGGGCCTTAGTCTAGAATGTGCGTACCGTGGGAGAAGCTGACCTACGTGCGTCTCCACATGAACATCGCCAGCGGTGGCGGCGCTGACCACCGTGCGCCTCCACAAGAACGTCGCCAGCGGTGGCGGCGCGGCTAGAGGACGGCAGTCTATGAGAGCGTACTATGGGACCGAGAGGATCGCCGTGCATCCCCTCAACGAACCGTGGTGCCGACATATCGGCGTGGCAGGGAGGGCGGCTTTGGCTGAGCGAATGGAGTGGAGGGGGACATGGGTTGGGGGGTTGGGGAATATTATTGGCTAGTTGGCCGAAGGGTGGTTGAATCTAGGATTTGGGGAGAATTTTTGGGTGGGGGGGGGGGAGGATTTTCGCGCGGTGGGTGGGGGGAGTTTGGCGCATGGTCGGTTTCTCCAAGTGTCGTCCCACGTGTTAGTGAAGAGGCAAGCCGAAGCGTGTTCCGTTTGCATGAGCCATGTGCAGGACCGAACGTGTGTGAGGTGCAATGCGACCATGACAGGGGTGCTGTGAGTGTACCACCTTTTTTTCCTTTTAAACTAGGTGCTTCGCCCCCTAAAAAAACTTGTTGCTTCGCACGATCCATCGATACTACTACTAATCCGGTAATCCCGACTAAAACGGCGCATCCGGGTCTTTTCCCGCGTGATATGCTAGGAGGTTGGCTTAGTTAGTTTTTCTAGGACGAGTAATGCTACACCTATGTAGTCCCAGTTACGTAATTAACATAATGTGAAACGTGTGAGCTGTTGATTGTAGATTGGGGGGAGGGAGGGGCCCACCACCATGAAAATCAGGGAGGAGAGAGAGAGGCAATTTACGTTAACCCTTTCGTAGGTTCCCGTAGATGCAGAAAAATGTGAAATGCGTGAATGTGCATTTGCAGATAAGGCCTTCCCTCGTTCATCCTTTTCTCCCACAAGATCTTGATCGTCCGCGCAACGCACGGGCATCTTGCTAGTACTCCTACAATACTATATTATTGTGAAAGTTCATATACATTGGCCGAGATTAATGCAAACACGGCAGATTTTCATTACATTTCGAACTTTTATAGGACAGAAAAATAAAAGAAACCCGACCCTAAACCTATTATACGGCGGCGACCGACGTCCTCCATCTGCGATCTCCATGTACGGGGGCGGGGTTCAAGACCCGTGAAGTGAAGGTGCGGTCTCCGGCAAGGAAACGTAGAACACGGGAGACGGACCGGCCAGTTGGCACACCATGCCCCGCCGCCTCCCATGCCCTACTCATCCTCGGAGGAGTCCCCGACCTCGGCGGTGCCGGACGTTCGACGGCGGCAAGTACGACGCGTGGCTGACGGTGCTCCCGTCGTTGGCCGCCAGCTTGGCCACCGCTTGTGCGGTGACTTGAGCGAGGGCGGCGACCTCGAGCTCCATCCCCGAAGACAAGCTCTCCCGCAGAGCGTTCACGCTTGCGGTCATGGTGGATGTGGTGCCAGGTAGGAGGACGATGCACTATGGTGTGGAGGCTAGCTGGGCATTGCCACTTTAAGTAGCACATTCCGGTGAGGCCAAGCGTCCTGGTGCGTCATTAAGTCGCTGGAGTTGGTTCCTCAGGCACCGAGCCTCTTAACGACGGCATATGGACGGATGGCATGAATGCGGGCAGCTGGCGCTGGCTGGGAACGCACTGTGCGATGGTGCGAGAGACAAGGGTTTTTGGTGTGCCAGGGTAGTCATCTACGGTTGTGGCAACATTGGAGATGCCCTTTGCTCACATGCGATCGACGCATGTCATTGAAAAAGCAAGACGACCCGGCATGGTCTCAGGTCCTGAGGATGCAGTTGGCCGTGCTACACCACTCCGTGGACGCGTCCCGGTGCCCCGTGCATCCTCGACGAGCCGGGTGTTGGGGTGTGTTTGGATTGTGGCCAAAGTGCACCTTACCAAAATTTTGGTCATGACCCAAAGATTGGTCTTTGTTTGGATGGTTGCCATTTTTTAGGTTTTGGTCATGACCCAAAAATGGATGGTTGCCATTTTTTTGGCATGCCAATGAACTCTAGCCAACTCTAGTTCATTTTTCTTGCCGATGTCGGCCAAATCATGGGCAACCAAAACCTCAACCAAAAATTTGGCTACCCAATGATTTGATGGGGCAACCTTGGGCACAAACCAAACATACTGTTGGTCGTGCCACAACACTAATGCCACCCTCGGCACACTGAAACCGACCGTGTCTAGCGACGATGAGCGTGTCGCTCACCGTGGTTGCCGTGTCCAGAGGTGGTGCTGGAGCTGTGCCACGTTGTTGCCCCCCACGACCCACATGAATGGTTGCCAGTGGCGAGGAGGTCGTGGGCCAGCTCCTCCATTGGACTAGTTTGCGCTACGTCGTCCCGACAGGTGTGCCCCACATGTTGGTTTCCTTGTTTTCTCGGCCATATTCGAGCGTTAGTGCTCCGCGTTGCACATTAGGCCTTTCACTATGTAGGCCAAGCGAGACAACTTACTGTTTATTTGAGCCGTTCAAGTATAATCATGTGGCGTTTGCTTATTTCTCATTCCTCTCCAACCCTCTTCTCCATCGATCATGTCGCCCTCTGGTCGAGTCCATCCTCCCGCATGCCTCATTTGAACATTCCGCCAAGTATTATTCGCATGTGGGCCTAGACCATGCTTGAATTTCCAATGTTTATTTGTAATTTGTCCAACATGCATACAAACAAACGGTTCGT
This sequence comes from Triticum monococcum, assembly GCA_034509565.1. Taxonomy (NCBI): domain Eukaryota; kingdom Viridiplantae; phylum Streptophyta; class Magnoliopsida; order Poales; family Poaceae; genus Triticum; species Triticum monococcum. The sequence continues at coordinate 194,356,020 of CM067842.1, read as the reverse complement.
TTGAAGTTTCACTTTGCCTCCACTACGTGTCGCTTCACCTCTTAGCTAGTTTTGACATCCCATTTGGTTCATGCCCCGACACATGTTGACGAGATCGATTGATGTTAAGAGATCAATTGTGTGTCGTGCAAGGAGATAAAGGTTTGGTCTGTTTCTATGATAGAAATGATCCACGGGCGGGGGGGGGGGGGGGGGTCTGTGGGGATCAGAGGGAGTATATTGTACGTTCATAAGCAAAATGAACGTATTGTACCCACCCTAGTCCTCTTTCAATCGATCTCCGGACCCCGAGATGAAATCAAGAGAGAACAAGTGGGGGCATGTGTGATACCTAAGGCAGATTCAAAATTTTGAACCGGTGATCATAGCATCCGCAAATCATATATAAAGGGTATTCAATGTTCGTTTCGTTTTTGAACGTACAATATACTCCATCCTATCCTTTCTAGTTTACATATAAGTTTTATGTGTAGTCAAAGTATCTCTACTTTGATAAAAAATGTATCAACATTCAACAACGCCCAATCAATATTGTTAGATTCGTACGTACTCCTAGATTTCTACTCGAGATGGTTTCCAATTTGTTTTCAACCACGTGAATGTGCTTGTTCTCGCGCATGCTCTTCCTACTAGGATTTCGCCACGTATAGCCAGTCCAATAGTAACTTTTTAAGCTCCCTGTCCAATAGTACTAGTGGAGTACTGACAACATATGTACAAGAGTATGCAGTGCTCATAGTTGTACTCCCTCCTTCCATTTATATAGGGCCTATGTGGAGGAGAGAGATATGAAAAGGTAAGGGGAGTGAGCTCTCATGCAAGAGCCTAGCTATATACGCATTCCTAGTTAAATACGTACAATAAATATGAAGAAAGAGATGGAGAGGAGATGGAAAAAAGTACTAATACAATAGCCAACCATATAATTTTTTGCAGGAAATAGCCAACCTTATAGCCCACACTACTATATGAGTGCATATAATAGATGATGGCTATAGATGACATGGCAGTTCCTTATAGCCATCGACTGGCTATATTATTAACCATGCTCTAATGCATTTTTCAAAACCGCATTTGACTATTGACAAGATTAATAGTACATGAGATGTATAATGTGAAAATTATATCATTGGAAGCTCCTTTCACATACGTATCCCTGCCTTACCCTCCCTTTCGGTCACTTACTGGTGGACCCCATGCTTGGTAGGCCCCGCATGTCAGTTACTCAATGGGTTCGGCCACGTCAGGGGATCCTCATCCGTAGTATACTCCCTCTGTTTTTATTTACTCAGCATAAAATGACGCGGGCAGGGGAGGGGGATGGATGCCGGTTTGCTCTCAACTACGGTCCCACAAGCAAGCGAAAACGCAAGACAAAGCGCATTCCATTCAGTGAGCGACATGGAGGGTCCAGCGTGCCAGGCTACAATGCGAACGTGACAAGAGCGATGTACAGTCAAAACCGATTGACCGGTCGTCACCGGAACCACTATTCACACCAGAACCTTCGCTACTCGGCCTATGCCAGCCACTGCCCTAAAACCACATCTAATCTCCAGCCCCTTCCCCCACCTTTCGATCCTCTAGCCCGCATCAAGCGTCCCCTAGTTCGCCGGAAAGCCATGGTGCGCCGCAAGATCACGTACTACAAGATGCTGACGCCGGAGCGCCGCGCAGAAGTCACGGCAGCGGTCGGTGCCAGAGACCTCCGTTCCCAAGCTCGCTTTGCGGCGGGCCAATCCCTGAGTTCTCTAGAGCCAAGCTACGAGGAGGAGAAAGCCGATCCAATGTTCATGGCGGAGGTCACGACACAGAAGGCCCTTGATGGGTATGAGACGATGGACGTCGACTTTGTGCCGGCGTCCTAGTCCCCCATGGTGCAGGCAGACCAGCGGTTCAACCTGGCGATACTAAAGAAGAACTGAGGGAGTCCTAGATTAGGGGGTCTCCGGACAGCTGGACTACATCCTTTGGCCGGACTGTTGGACTATGAAGATACAAGATTGAAGACTTCGTCCCGTGTCCGGATGGGACTCTCCTTGCCGTGGAAGGCAAGCTAGGCAATATGGATATATAGATCTCCTCCCTTGTAACCGACTCTGTGTAACCCTAGCCCTCTCTAGTGTCTATATAAACCAGAGGGTTTAGTCCGTAGGACAACATACAATAATACCATAGGCTAGCTTCTAGGGTTTAGCCTCTACGATCTAGTGGTAGATCAACTCTTGTAATACTCATATCATCAAGAACAATCAAGAAGGACATAGGGTATTACCTCCATCAATAGGGCCCGAACCTGGGTAAACATCGTGTCCCCTGCCTCCTGTTACCATCCGCCTTAGACGCATAGTTTGGGATCCCCTACCCAAGATCTGCCAGTTTTGACACCGACATTGGTGCTTTCATTGAGAGTTCCACTATGTCGTCACCATAAGGCTTAATGGCTCTTTCGATCATCGGTAGCGATGCTGTCCAGGGTGAGGTTTCCCCCCTGGACAGATCTTTGTATTCGGCGGCTTCGCACTACGGGCCAATTCGCTTGGCCATCTGGAGCAGATTGAGAGCTACGCCCCTGGCCATCAGGTCAGATTCGGAAACTTAAACTACACTACCGACATCCGCGGAGACTTGATCTTCGACGGATTTGAGCCTGTGTCAGGTGCTCCGCACAGTCACGACGAGCATGACGTAACTCTACCGTCGGACAGTGTTCGGGAGATTGCATCTGCAACCACTCCGACTTTCAATCTGGAGCAAATTGCGCCATCCAAGGACGGAGGGATAGACCCCGCCATGGAGGCCGCACTCTCAGTGGAGATGGAGCCGGATACTGACTTCACCCCTTACGAGAGCCGTGTTGCCGAACCACTGGATTCGTCTCCGGCCACAAACTCTGAGCCGCCTGCATCCGTGCCTATCGAATCCGACTGGGCACCGATCATGGAGTTCACCTCTGCGGATATCTTTCAGCACTCGCCCTTCGGCGATGTGCTAAATTCATTAAGGTCTCCCTCCTTGTCAGGAGAACCTTGGCCGAACTATGTTCGCCTAGAACGGGATGCGGACGACGAAGAAATTCGCTGCCCACCCACCACCCACTTAGTAGCCACTGTCGACGACTTAACCGACATGCTCAACTTCGACTCTGAAGACATCGATGGCATGGACGAAGATGCAAGAGACGAACAGGAACCAGCGCCCAGAGGGCGCCGGACAGCCACTTCATCACATGACATATACATGGTGGATACACCCAAAGAAGGCAATGGCGAAGAGACAGCGGAGGATGGCCCCTCCAAGAAGCAACCCAAGCGCCGACGTCAGCGGCGCCACTCTAAGTCCCGCCATAGCAAAAACAGTGAGAACAGCGCAAGAGAAAATAACACTCCAGTCGACTCCAGAGGAAATGACAACCACATTGCCCCGGCGGCAAAGCACGATGAAGCTGCAAGCGGCGAACATAGTACAGATCCGACGTCCGAGCACGGCGACGCCGAGGATAAACCTCATAAAACCCCCTCTGGGGAGGAAAACAGTCCGGACGAAGATGCACACATCATCCCGGAAATGCACTTGGAGCAAGAGAACCTCCGCGGAAGGCTTATTGCCATAGTGAGGAGTCTAAAGAAGCAGAAGCAAAGGCTTAAGGCCACACAAAATACACTCAACAGCAGGTGGAACAAAGTGCTCGACAACGAAGCAAAGTATGGTGGAAGTTACCACACAAAGAGCTATCCAAAGCGCAAGCTATTACCTGAATTCGACGACGAGGCCTCAGAGCCCACACAGCCAAAAAATGAAATGGCCAACCGGTCAGATCAACCACCCTGTGACCGTGATAGAGCGGCTAACAAGGTCGCAAATAAGTCCACACACGATCTACATGAGGACTTGCGCCAAAAACCCGGTATGACCAGATCCATCTATGGATCTAGGAAGCGTGCTCCGACACAAAATCAAAACCGAATACTACAACCGTTCGAACGCCATGGCACATCCAAGTACAGGGGTGCCGCACACCCCCTATGTTTCACCGATGAGGTGCTGGACCACGAATTCCCAGAAGGGTTCAAACCAGTGAACATAGAGGCGTACGACGGGACCACAGACCATGGGGTCTGTGTTGAGGACTTTATCCGCCATATCCATATGGCTCGTGGAGACGATCTCCATGCCATTAAATACTTGCCCCTCAAGCTTAAAGGACCAGCTCGGCACTGGCTGAAAAGCCTCCCCGAAAACTCAATTGGAAGTTGGGAGGAGCTCGAGGACGCTTTTCGGGCTAATTTTCAAGGGACCTACGTCCGACCTCGGTATGCAGACGATTTAAGTCATATAATTCAATAGTCTGGAGAGTCCGCCCGAAAGCTTTGGAACATGTTTCTCACCAAGAAGAACCAAATCGTTGACTGTCCGGACACCGAAGCCTTAGCAGCTTTCAAACACAACTTCCGAGAGGAATGGCTCGCCAGACACCTCGTCCAAGAAAACCCGAGAACAATGGCAGCGCTAACAAGCCTCATGACCTGCTTTTGCGCGGGCGAAGACAGCTGGTTAGCCCACAGTAGCACCAGCGACCCAAGCACATCCGAAGTCAGGGATGGCAATGGAAAACCACGATGCAATAAAAGCAAGCGTCAAAATGAAGAAGATAGCCCAGATAATATGGTGGTAAACGCCAGATTTAGGGGCTCTCGACCAGGTCAGCGGAAAAAGCCTTTCGAAGGCAGCAGAGACGGACCGTCTGGCCTAAACAGGATTCTTGACAAACTATGTCAGATTCATGGCACCCTCGATAAACCTGCAAATCACACCCACAGAGAATGCTGGGTCTTCAAGAAGGCCGGTAAGCTAAACGCCGAACATAAGGGGGGGAGAGACACCAAGCAAAGACGAGGACGAGCCTCGCTAGCAAAGCACTAGAGGACAGAAAAAATTCCCACTAGAGGTTAAAATAGTAAACATGATCCATGTGACGAAGAGAAGAAGCAAACATGCACTCCGAGACACACGCGCCATAGAGCCCGTCACCCCTAGGTTCAACCCCTGGTTGGCCTGCCTAATCACTTTTGATCGCGGGGATCACGCGACAAGCATCCGGCACGAAGGATTGGCTGCCTTGGTGTTAGACCCAATAATAAACGGATACCATCTCACACAAGTCCTCATGGACAACAGCGGTGGTCTAAATCTGATATATCAGGACACAATCGACAAAATGGGGATAGACCCGACAAAAATAAGCCACCGTACTACTACCTTCAAGGGAGTAATACCAGGCCTAGAGGCCCGCTGCACGGGCTCTCTATTACTAGAGGTTGTATTCGGTTCTTCCGACAACTTTCGAAGCGAAAGGTTAACTTTCTACATCGCTCCATTTCGAAGTGGCTATCAGGCACTACTCGGAAGAGCGGCTTTCGCTCGTTTTAATGCAATACCGCATTACGCTTCTCTCAAGCTTAAGATGCCCGGTCCACGTGGCACCATCACAGTTAGCGGAAATACTGAGCGTGCTCTATGCGCGGAGGAATGTGTGGCGGCTTTAGCCGCCGAGCACTAGACGGCCTCACCAACCAGAAAAAAATGAGAGGTTGTCAAGACCACGGACACGGTTAGACGAGCCCGGTGCACCACTACATATACATGAGATTGGTTTGCTGATCAAACCCTCCTAGATGGTACCAGGGGCTTCCCGCGTGTAATCAGGGCTAGTCCGGCTCAACTTGACTTATCTTGAATTTTAATGGTTTATTGATAATAACCCATTTCTGGCACGGCAACTTTCACCTTAGTTCTTCTCTTTTACAGATGACAATCATGCTACACCCGTCCAGGACACGGCACAACGGAGACACAGGCGCAGACGTGCAGCAGGGACCCGCTCAAAGGTTTCTTTTTAGATTAAGACCCCGCGTAAACCTTTTTTACTGTCTCTTGTTGTTCACATCCTTCGGATACTCAATACAACCAAGAAGGATGCTGACGTTATTGGCATGTGGCCACGTATGGATATTGCACGTACCTAGACACCCGGGGTTTATTATTAAGGGCATTGTTTAGCCCGGCATATGTTATAAAGACCGAATACCTTAGGGAGTGTTCTGCGTCGCGAGTTTGGCCTTATATGCATCAGCTCCGAATCATGTCTTTGGTCAAATGTTGGGTTTGCCCGGCTCCCATGTTTTGGTACCTTACGTTCTGCTATATCGGCTAAGGTAGCACTAGGAGAACTACTGCGATTGTGCCCTGGTTCATCCGGATGAGCACCTCAGTAGAGAAAGCCGAAAACTGACTGTCATGATATAGCGCGAGACTGGTCAGCCACTCGATGACTCAGCAGAATCTTCGGGATTCATCCGCACTAACGAAGGGCCGTTTCCCGGTCATGTACGTACGCACCCCGTATTCGGACGAGCGCAGAAGTACCAGGGGCTATATAGTAGCCCCACCGTCAAACTCCTATGGCTAAGTGAAAGTGTTAAAGCAATATAGTTTGATTGCCTCGTTTGCTGCGCTACCACCTCCTTAATGGACCAAGACGTTGGATCAAGTGTGAATACGCGTTTTTGTGAACACCCCCGCATTATATGCGTGGGGGCAGAAGCCGACAACTGCAAACTTTCAGGTTATATACATATACACATAAACGGCCGCACAGGAGGCATCATAGTACTTTCTGGCAAAAGTATAAACACAGCCTTGGTAACTCAATAAAACATTGTTTTTACAATGGGAGTACACGTCACTAGGACATAATATTCTTCGAGCACTGATCCTCTATCGAACAAGCGCCTTCAAGAACTTCTTCAAAGTAGTGCTCGGCAGCCACTCGGCCCACGGCCGAACCCTGTGTTGCAACAGTGGTGGTCTCCATCTCCGCCCAGTATGTCTTGACATGGGCAAAGGCCATCTGCGCACCCTCTATGCACGACGACCTCTGCATAGCATCGATGTGCGACACAACACCAAGGAATTGTTGCACTAAACTAAAGTAACTATTCGGCCTTGTCCCTCCCGGCCACAGATGATCCACAACGGACCTCATGGCAAGTCTGGACAATCTATGGAGCTCGGCCCACTCGGCCAGTCGCTCATTCAACAGCAACGGACACACTGGAGCATGGAACTATGACCAGAACAGCTTTTCCACTTCGCGATCTTTTTGATCCTTGAAGTATTCGGCCGCATCAGCAGCACTTGCTGTCAAATCCACATAGGCGTCTGCAGAACTCCATAGTTGATCAAGAGGAGCATACTTCGGATCACCGAACTTAGTCCGCAACAAGAAGGGCTTCCCAGCCACGATATCCGCAGCTTGATGCAGCTCCTCCTTCGTCGCTCTGATTTTGGAGCGAGCTTCCTTGGCTGCTACCATGGCCTTCTCCAGGTCTGTCGCCCTCGCTCGGGTTTCTTTTTCAAGAAGCTGGTAACGGTCAGCGACATCTTTCAACTCAATGGCCATCTTGGCTATCCTTTCCTTGCTCTGGCAATGCGCGGACTGTTCGGCCCTCAGCTCTCCGACCGCCTTTAGGGTGGCCGCATCGCTATTCCTTGCTTGTTCCTTGGCTCGAGCAAGCTCCGCCGAAGGGTCTCCATGGTGGCAGTTCCATCTGCAGTCACAACATATTGAAGATACTGGCATCATGCTCCTCTTACTATGTGTTGATCACCGGAGAAATCACTTACCCTGTGCCTCGTCAAGCCTCTTGTTGACAAGCACGGTGTCGGCATCTGCCGCATCAAGTTGCCACTTTAGCTCGGCAAACCCATCAGTCCGGCTAGCCACTGGACCTTCAGCCACCTGCACATAAAGGCAGTCTGGTTATTACCCGGGACTATGATCCTCTGTTTGCCACCGTTTTCGATGGCAACCAGAGTCTCAGGGGCTACTATCTGCATAGGGCACACCTAACGTGTGCGGTGCTGTCAAAAACATACACTATGTCACGTACCTCAAAGCCTCCCAGCAGACTCATAAAAGCTTCATGCAATCCGCTTTCAGCGGATGAAATCCTTTCAATTACCATATCCATTAGTGTATGATGCACTTCTGAGATGGCCGCTTGCTCCAGAAGATCCTTCAGTGCGTCCGACCGCACACTGTACAGTTCCAGACTCTTTCTATTGCTCTCTTTAGGCGCTGAATACCGAGGACTCCAGGTGGCTAAGGGATTACCCTCTGGCCTTGGTGGATCAGGAGAAACCCTCCGCGACGACACTTTAGGGCTACCCGCCTCATGAGGCGGGGTGGCAGGGGGAGGTGTTTCGCTCTCCATCATCTCCGGAAGAAGATCCCCCGAAGACGAACTCTGTCGAGAAGGGCTACGATCCGAACTACAAGATATAAGCTTCGGCTATTGTCTTCAGAAGTAAGGTAGGATACTTTCACTACAAAAATCCTTTTGATTACTTACAGCTCAGTAGAGGGCTGATCCCCGTGCGGACATTGTGCGGCAAGAATACCCTCCGAGGCAGGACCCTCTGGTGAAGATTTCTTCTCCCGTTTGGAAACCTTGTTTTCCGGATCTTCAGAGGTGATCCTCTTCCTTCCTTGGGGAGAGGAACTGTCAGATTCTTCTCCTTGGTTATCCTCCCTCGCGGAGGCGCTCATTCGCCCGGTTGGGACGAGTAGTGAGGGAGGCTTGCTTTTGGCCTCTTTATTCCCCCCTTCAGCTTCCTTTGAGGGCACCCGATGAGGCGCCGGCTTGAGCATTCTGTCCAGTACCGGATTGGCCAAGCCTTTGGGAAGGGGGGCCGAACACCTGATCATCTTTGGCTTTGTTATCCAGTCCTGGTCAGAGAGCGACTTTTCAGAATAATGTCATGATAAATAAAAGGACAACATGTTCGGTCATGGGATTACTTACTTGGTTACCAGGGCGGTTGCAGCTTAGACCCGCATCCTCGATGGTGTCCGGACACTCTATTTGGGGTCCGAAGAACAATTTATACATCTCTTCGAGCGTCATGCCGAGGAAGTGCTGAATAGTTCGCGGTCCTTCCAGGTTGAATTCCCACATATGGAGGGGTCGACATTTTCAAGGCTGGACTCGACGAACTAGCATAACTTGCATTACCATAACTAGGCTGAAATGTCTCTCAAAGAGATCTCAGATGCGGCTATGCAATATCGCCACATCCTTTGCTGGACCCCAGCTCAGCCCCCTGCTGATCCATGACGTCAGTTGTGGTGGGGGGCCCGAGCGAAAGGCAGGGGCGGCTACCCACTTGGCACTTCGGGGAGCTATGATATAAAACCACTCCCGCTACCACAAATTGGACACCTCTGGGAAGGAACCCTCTGGCCATGGAGCATCAACGCTTTTGCTTATTAGGGCACCTCCGCACTCTGCTGCCGCCCCTCGATCATCGGCTTCACATTGAAGGTCTTGAGCCACAGGCCGAAGTGAGGGGTAATGCGTAGGAAGGCCTCACATACGACAATGAATGACGAGATGTGAAGGAGGGAATCCGGGGCTAGATCGTGGAAATCCAGCCCATAGTAGAACATGAGCCCCCTAACAAAGGGATCCAGAGCGTGGCCTAGTCCTCGGAGGAAGTGAGAGATGAACACAACACTCTCGTTGGGTTCAGGAGTGGCGATGACCTGCCCTCAGGCGGGCAGCCTGTGCGAAATTTCGGCGGTCAGATATCTGACCTCTCTCAGCTTCTTGATGTCCTCCTCTGTGATAGAGGAAGGCATCCACCAAGCTTGGAGGTTGGATCCGGACATGGTTGAAGGTCCGAAGCGCCTGACCTGAGCTTGGGGTGTTGGAACTCGAGGCGGGAGAAGGATTCGATTGAGCGCGAGAGGAAAAAAGGACAGGTCTTGGCCTCTTTATAAAGAGGGTGAATGTCAAGCGTCCTCGTCACGGCCGTTTTGGACTCGCCTAAAATCGAGGAGTCATACCAACGGGCACGAGTAGGTTACCCACACCGTATTGATGAGAATCCAGTAATAAGGGGGACACGATCTCTGCTTCGACAAGACGTGTCAAGAAAACCGCCTCGCAATATGTGCAGCGCTGGTTGGGAAAGACGGTTCGGATAACGACCGGGCCGTGACGTGACGTCGTGCCGTCAAAACGTGTTAGCAGATTAGATTTGTGGAAATATTATTCTCTCTACGGTGGTATGTGGAAGTTATTTTGCAGAGTCGGACACTATCGTTGGGTCCAAAATCTTCTATGGAGTATTCGGAGGAGGAACCCTCCTTGCAATGCCGAAGACAAAACTACGCGTCGGACTCATCGTCATTGAAGCCTGGTTCAGGGGCTACTGAGGGAGTCCTGGATTAGGGGGTCTCCGGACAGCCAGACTATATCCTTTGGCCAGACTATTGGACTATGAAGGTAAAAGATTGAAGACTTCGTCCCGTGTCCGGATGGGCCTCTCCTTGGCGTGGAAGGCAAGCTAGGCAATACGGATATATAGATCTCCTCCCTTGTAACCGACTCTGTGTAACCCTAGCCCCCTCCGGTGTCTATATAAACTGGAGGGTTTAGTCCGTAGGACAACATACAATCATACCATAGGCTAGCTTCTAGGGTTTAGCCTCTAGGATCTCGTGGTAGATCAACTCTTGTAATACTCATATCATCAAGAACAATCAAGCAGGACGTAGGGTATTACCTCCATCAAGAGGGCCCGAACCTGGGTAAACATTGTGTCCCCTGCCTCCTATTACCATCCGCCTTAGACTCACAGTTCGGGACCCCCTACCCGAGATCCACCAGGTTTGACACCGACAAGGACCTGGAGGCAGAGGCTCAACTCGACGCGGAGCACGCGCATGCCGCTGCCATCGAGGCTCTCCTGCAGGTGGAACCGGATGTCGTGGATGTGAACCGGGCGGCGGAGGCTCAACTTGAGGCGGAGCGCGCGGATGCCGCTGCCATCGAGGCCCTCCTGTAGGCGGAACCGGACATCCTGGACTTGAACTGGGCGGTAGATGCTCAACTTGACACAGAGCGCATGGATAGCGCTCTCATCGAGGCCCTCCTGCAGGCGGAACCGGACGTCCTAGACTTGAACCGGGCCGCGGAGGCTCGACTCGACGCGGAGCTCGCGGATGCCGCTACCATCAAGGCCCTCCTGCAGGCAGAACCGGACGTCCTTGACTTGAACCGGGCAGTGCTCTCGTCCGTGCAGAGCACCTGCACGCTCCGCATGAACGAGTAGTTGGAGGCTGAGGACAACCACGATGCGGAGACACACGTCGGCAGCTACGGCTGGTTCGCGCCGGCAGCCAAAGACGACGAGGCCGCCTTGTTCCGCGAGCAGTGATAGTTTTTCTTTATGTTGTTGTTTTTATGGATCTTTTGCTGTGTAGTAAAAACATATATTGTTATGCAAGTCACCTGACTTGGGCCAGTCTACCATTTCATGCGGTGGATGAATATCCTACGTCTCCTAACCCTTCTTCCTCACCTCTTCTTCTTCCCCAACAGACCACCGCACGGGCCGTACGGATACTCCACAACATGCGGTTGTATAAACATACTCTATGAACGAAAATTATGTGTCAGCGGTAGGATGGCTGAGTTTGGTTTGTTCACATGCGACAACACGTGTTAGTGAGGGTGCGTTCCCTTGGTTGGGTTTGCGGCGTGCAGGAGCGACTGTGCATGTGAGGGTGCGGTGCGACTGCGGCGTGCAGGAGCGACCGTGTGAGGGTGCGGTGCAACCGCGACAGCCATGCGCAAGTGTAGCTCCTTTTCATTTTGAAAACTTTAGGCAAGCTTGGCAAAAATGTGTGGCGAAGTATGGCAATGCAAGGCCTAGACCCAAACAGGATAAGTACGTAGTACTACATACTAGGAGTACTAGTGTTAAAAAAGAAAGGCGGGGTTTTCCTTCGCGGGATTAATCGATACAAATCCTTGTTTCACATGTCAATTAATGCGTATTTTTTCTCCAAAGCCCAAAGAGCTAACCATCTCACTCATCATCGCTTGATTAATGCAGCGCCAAGCAAACCAACCTTCTCACTTCCGCATGCATGCAGGGGATATTAATGTCCTTGGTTGCTAGTACGAGGCAAACCCCATCAATTTTGCCTCGATTAGTGTTAGTGGCCTTTTGCAAATTGTAATTTTGATATACTGGCCTTGTGTACAAAAAACTGGAGGTAGTAACTATATTTGACTTCCTTCCCCATTGCGGTGACGTCGACGATATCTCGAACGTTGTGGTTTGGCGAAGTGTGTTCGATGGAGAACACCATTGAGGGGACCACGGTAAGTCATTCACAAGTGCCGCCTACAAACCGAGACAACCGCCTTATTTGCATCCAGGAAGTCCGTTGAACCAAAGGACGCATAAATGTACTAGTACTACTTGTACACAATAGCGTCGTCCGTCTAGCTTAGTGCGGTGAGATGGTTTCTCGAAGAAGACGATGGAGAAGCGGAGTCAGCGAAGAGTGAAATGATGGTTGCTTCATCCGTGCTTTGTGATTTGACGCCTCACTACTTTGTGATTTGTGATAGAAGGGACAGGGGAGTAGACTCTGTACTCTATACTATACATGCGTCCAAGCATGGGAGAAAGAGGAGAGACATTGCATTTTTCTATTCCTTCAATCAATCAATCAATCAATCAGGGAGCTTCGGTTCCATCCTTTTGGCTTTGGCAACACCGTCCATAATGGTTCCCACGATGCCAAAAGCTATTTTCACATTTGACTACACATTGTGGACGCCCTTAACCGTACCACTTGGTTTTGCTCCTGTGTGCTATCTATACAAATCTCAATTATATTGATCTAAAAAATTATAGCATCAAGATTAGTAAAAAAGAGGTGATTTTGCCGCGCGGATGGCGGGGGAGGTTTCTTATTTTTAGGGGACGTTGTCCTGGCGGTTTGCTAACATGCGGTCCCACGTGTTAGTGCTTTACCAAGACGATCTGCTTCCCACATGAGGCAGAACAACGGCAGAAGCAACACGTGGTTAACTTGAAGAAGATGAGGGAGAAGCGGATTCAGCAACGAGTGAAATGATGGTTGCTTCGTCCCTCCAACTTCTTTTTTAGCATTACTACTTCGTCCCTCCAACTTAACTGCGGGAAAGGTGCAGCTTTGCGATTTGGTGCCTCATTGCTCATTACGCCGGCGCCATGACTGGGTGCTTAACCCCGGCTGCTCTGCACTGTATTCCGTTATGGCACGTGGAGCCGTTAGCTTAATTCCCCACATGTCGGCGAAAGGGGCTAGAAGATTTATGAAAGCGAGCACTCCACTCTTACGATGGAGGAGTACACGACACGACAGCCCAGTGAACTGTCACTTGTACTATATATAGTACTATAGTTTTGCTGTTTCGCACGATCCATCGATACAAACCCGATTAAACAGGAAAGGGCGGGATTTTTCCCGCGCGGTATATGATACTGGCCATACATTTCAAAGGCAATTTTAATGTATGCAAACTGAATAATTAAGTAACAATATGATATCTAGTAAAACTAAAAACACATATGATTTATTGTGTTAGAGTGTAGTAGTAGTGATGTATTGCATAGTTGTTAGATGTAACATGCGAGAACGTGTAGAGGTGTAGTTTTGGAGGGCCTACAAAGAGAAAAGCGTAATACGTTCACCGAACTTCAGAATAAGCTGATTACGATCACTATATACGTTTTGCGGTGATTATACGGTCACTTGCTCATGGTTCAACATAGGATTGCACTCTGTTGACCGGCCAAATAGTCTGCGTGGCACCATGTTGACTAGTTAAATGGACCACATTCCTTGTGGGTCCCACATGTTAGTTCACATAGGGAAAATGTTAGATAAACACATATTTACGCAGGCGCGACAACACTCCACCCCATGCGCGGGAATCACTTGGTTGTGTATGTGTCTATCAGGACCTGATATGTGCGCATGCACGTGTAGGTTGAGCACTTGAGCGTGAGAGTGTGTGTTGGCTGTGTGGTGTACTGGTGTGTGCATGCATGCATGCGTGCGTGTGAGTGTTGCGTGCGTGCGTGGCTGCGTGTGTGCGTGTGAGTGTTGTGTGTGTGCGTGGCTACGTGTGTACGTGTGAGTGTTGCGTGCGTGCGTGGGTGCATGTGTTCGTGTGAGTGTTGCGTGCATGCAGTTTGTGTGCATGTGTGCGTGTGTGTATAATCACCACACCAGCTCCTGTGTGTTAAAACAGACGGCTCAGCATACCAATACAAGGCCACCTTGTCCGCTATGCCTGCGGTCATGACTTCGAACCACCGTCCAATATTTTTTTGTCGTTTGTTTTCATTCTTACTAGCAAGATGCCCGTGTGTTGCACGTAACATCAAGATGCATTTGTATGACTAGTTTATCTTGTGAGAGAAAAGGATGAACGAGGGAAGGCCTTATTTGCAAATGTGGAGAGGTGTGTGGGTACCTCTTTGCAAAATTGTCATAGTTTCTTTCCTATCCGTCAGATATAAATCAGACGGCCTATATTGTAGGATGGCAGGCACACCATCATCACCAACTCTGTTTTTTATAAGAGTGTATTTTATCCCTACTCTTATAAAAAGCACAGTCGGTGATGATCGTGTGCCTACCATCCTGCAATATAGGCCTTTCGATCTATATCTGACGGATAGGAAGGAAACTATGGCAATTTTGCAAAAAGATACCCACACCCCTCTCCACACTTGCAAATAAGGCCTTCCCTTGTTCATCCTTTTCTCTCACAAGATAAACTAGTCATACAAATGCATCTTGATGTTACGTGCAACGCACGGGCATCTTGCTAGTATTTTATAAGAGTGTAGATGTAGAGTAGATACAAGCTGACAGGTGGGCCCGATGGTAGTGAGATAATGTGATGCAACACTAGAGGTGCCACGTGGAGCGTTTAACTGGTCAACTAGTTATGTCTTGAGAAAATACAGAGTTGTACGGTGAGCCCATGACTGTATAATAACCACAAAACGTAAATGGTGATCGTAAGGAGTGGATTCTGAAGTCCAATGTACGTATCGTGCTTTCGCTTCAAATACAATGATTGTCACTGTATATATCGCGAGAGAAAGATGAAACATGTGTGAATGTGCTGGGGGCTTACTTTTAGAGGACTTGGAGATAGTTTGTGTGCATACGTGAAAGGGGTGTAGAGGGGGGGGGGTATGCGATGGAGAGAGAGATGCTCTTTGTTTCTCTTTATTATGACTAACTTTATATATAGTATAAAAATATACAAATTCACAGTGCGGAATAAATATCATTGTGGGCACCATGCAATGCAAGCGTTCATACTCCTCCATATAACTTTGTAATGTTGTATATATGTAGAATTTCTAAAACATTTTTTTGGCCACACTTTATTCAAAAGGAATGTTGTATGCGAAATAAACATGAAGAGAGGGCTTTTTAGATCAATGGGGTGTGTGATGTAACATGTGTGAATGTGTAGTTGATGCATTTGGCAGGGCCTAGAGAGGTATGTGTGTGTATTACGTATTCGAGAGAGGTATGGATAGAGGGGCCGACAGGGGGCCGTGGGAGAGATAGCATGATAAATGAGAGTGGTCTAGAGAGAGAGAGAAATATGACGTCACGACGAGAGATTCCCTTGAGTGTGTATATGCAAGGGGGGAGTGGATAGAGGCACCAGGAGAATATATTTTTGTGTGTGGTGTCTGTGTTGGTATGTGTGGGTGTGAGAAGATAACGAGACGTGGGGGCAGAGGGTGTGTCACCGCGTGAGGTCCGGTGGGTCGAAGTGAGGCCCTTCGTTCGGTTCCGTCCTGCACCACATTGGTCGGCCCGTGACGCATTTAGGGAGACCCACGAGTGACTAGTCGTACAAGACAAAGATAGCATAATTGTGAAGGACTCTATGTCCACTGACAAAGCCGGCTAGGATTTGTAACCCTAGGTTCTCGGACTAAGGTAACCCCTTTATCTCTGATATTATTATTCATCCAACCTAACTTTAAGGGGCATCCTACAGAATGCTCTGCTAGAATCATACTCGTCGATTAGGAAGAGAGGTGTGAGACAATGCATGAGAGATAGGCCTAAAGATAATGTGCGTACAGGAGACACGTAGGCAGGTCTATGTATATAGAAAGGGTCGATGGGTATTGTGCGTGTGTATGCTTGCGAGAGGAAGAGTGCTTGTGATAAAGGTTAGTGAAAACAGTTGTGAATGTTTACGAGAGGGAGGGAGGGTTATATTAAGAGCATGTGTGCGAGAAAGACACCTCGGGAGAGAGTGTGTGAGCATGTGTGAGAGACCACCGATGGAGAGTGAAACTACACGTACAAGACTGCCGTACACATTGATTAAAGATATAAATTGTATCCAAATATTAGGATGGGATCATGATATTTGCAATTCGCGTAAGGAACGGTCATTGATCCATCAGACATCTAGATTCTATCGAACTTGAGCATGTCTATGTTATTATTCGACACAATTGATCCACATAGTTAGTTTTTTGAACTCCAGACAATGCATCGCTTTAGCAATCGAATATAAACGTGAGTATAGCTCATGTTGTGTGTGTAAAGCACATTATACATACGGAAGTTACACAATGAACATTATAAATAGCTACCTATGAACTAGCATACATTTGAATTCAACTTAAGGTGGTTTTAAAAAATCGAATTCAACATGAAGTCCATTCAATTATTTGAATTTGATATCATGACATTTGTAAATCATACCTAAATTATGGGGGCACCAATATTTGCTCTAATTTTGTACATAATAGCATATGTAGTCGTGTACAAAATAGATTCTAATTTAGCTCCTCCATTCCAAAATAATCGTAGTTATAAGATTTTCAAGTGTCAAAATTTCAAAAAGAAGCAGATAATTTAATGAGGTTTTCAAACATACAAGGTCAAATTTAACGCTGTCTACTTAGGTCAATCCTCAAAGTTCAAGAGTACTCTAAACGTGAATGCTTGTGTTTCAAAATTTCAAACGAAGCACCAAAAGAGCCTCTACTCGCCTGAAACCGCGTGAGACCAATGTTTGGTAGTACAAGGAAATTACTTTTCTAATAACTCCAACCCGTGAAACCTACCGGCCCGACGTCCAAAGGTCTAAACCGGGGTAGGTTTGTAGCTTCATCTAGACGCCATGCAACCGCCTCCGAAAAACATTCATACACAATGGTCGCCTAAGCACACATGCGCGCGGCCGAAATCGCTCCCGCCCACTATTTGGGACACTTGTGATTACCATCCTACCCCCGACCCGCAGTAGGTCCGAAATTTAAGAGGGGGGCAAAGTTTGTACTTTCTCCAAATTTCAAACAAGCGCGTCCCATCTTCTGTTCAAAAAAGCCAAAAACATGGTTCTCCACCCTCCCCCCGCCCACCCGTCCGATTCCCCATTCGTACTTCGTGGGTGAAAAAACTACCTCTCCACCAGTCGTGAAACCCCGGCGTCCTCCGTCCGCCACCCCACCCCACCCATCAACTGCCACCCTCCTCCATCACGCCGGAGCCAATACCCCGACGTCGTCGTCCACCACAACCTCAACCGCAACGCCCTCCACGGCTAGTAGTTGAAGCCGAGTCCGAGCCGTCCGTACCCGAGCTAGTTCAACCACGCCGTTATGTGCCTCACCGCTGCCACTCCAACTTCGCCACCCTCCACCGCACCGGAGCTGTTCCTGCTACGCCGTCCTTCACCGCCTCGGATCTGCTTCCCCTCCGCCGACATACGGCCACGGCAACACAGTCAACAATTTGGCCATGGGTTCGTCCAAGCCTGCACCCTCCAGAACATCGGTTTCCCTGGCAAAAAGAAGAAGATCGGCGCGACATGTGGAGGCGACCACACAGGCAACCGAAAATGGTACTCCTCTTCCCTTATTCGTGCGAATGTTACGTGTCTGCTTGCACGGTGTTCATCCCACAGAAGACACTAGTTGACCGCTTCTTCTTGATACTAGATGTTCCTAGTTACTCGCGATGCACAAGGTTTATCCTCATATACTATTTCACCTTAGCTGGAGGTCCTCGCCCCCCTGAATTTCAATTCCTGGTCAGTTGATTCCCAATTAACGGAAGCATTCCCCGGCGTAACAGGTGCTAGTCCGCCTATTATGCCAGGGAAGCAGCGCCTCAGTGTTTATCTTAGGGGCGTGTGGGGCCTAGGGCTACTGGCGCCCGATCTGGAGGTCGGCCGGGATTAAAGGGATGGCCTGGGGCCGCTGCCAAGCACGACGGTAGTGTAAGGTCGAGGGGAGGGCGGGGCAGCGGAGGCAGGGGTCTGGGCTGGTGGTCGCTGGCGGTTCGAGAAAGATCGTCAACAATGACTGGCGGGAGGTAGATGAAGGCCATCTTCCCGTTCCATATAGATCGGACGGTTCATTAAAAAAATCAATTGACCTATTTATTTTCAGCCGACTGTTATCTTGATATGACCAGATGTGGTGCTGTGCCGGAGGAGTACCTGCGTTTCCTGTGCTCATATATTACAAAATCATATGGAGTAGAATCTAATTTTGTTTGCCATGCAATGTTGTAGAGCTATCATATGTCTCCTGTCATTTATTTTTCAGCCACCTTGTATCTGCTACTTTTACAGTGCACTAGTTCTACACACACTTCACCCATACTCTCAGTATTGTGTTTTTATGCAAGGGTATTTCAGAGTCTGCCTCGAGAGAAGCAGGAAAGAAAAGAGAGAAGTTGCTCCAGCTTTCTATGCGGGTAAGCATGGCACGTTACAACGCTATAAAGGGTGCAGTGTCAGCAGATGGAGACGGTAAACGTAGCTCTAGAGTTGATGACCTCGCTCGCAATGAACCACCATCCCAGGTGCTTGCTTTAACTTCACGGTGTCATATGTGGTTGCATGTTCCATATGGTGTCTAGCTTGTATTCGAAAGGCCGAAGTCGGTCTTTATTATGATAAAGAAAGATATTTTTTACATGAACCACCATCCCGTGAGCACCAGAAGACAAATAGCTAGTCAGGGCACTGGCCGAGCTAGTGACAAGCCCAACAAAGAGAGGCATCACCTGGAAGCCAACTAAAAAGCCGCGATGGTGGCGAAGCAGCCCGCCTCCCACCAGGCTCTCAGGTCCTAGATGATCATGCTCACCACTCCAGCCAGATGTCTAGCTTGTATTGCTTCCAATTTGGTTAAATTGCATCTGCTTAGCTTACACAATATACCTTTGAATATGACATGCCTTTCTGTTTTTGGTGCATACTAGTACATCTATGTATTAACCATGTTCTTACATCAAACTAATGTTCTTGTGTATCCCTCATCAATCACTTATGATGAGGCAGTCAGGCAAGTGGATTACTCCTCATTTAAAGAATGCAGCGTCAGCCTCCCGACATGATTCTCAAGAAACAGCAAGGCTAGATGAAGATAGTGAACGTAGCTCTGTAGTTGATTACCGCATTTCCCCTACACTAGCATCGCAGGTGCTTGCTCTAACTTGACAGCATGATATGTGGTTGCATGCTGCATATGGTGTCTAGATTGTAATTCTTCTAATCTGGTTAAACTGCATGTGCTATTTTGCTTAGCTTATACATTATACCTGTTAATGTGACATGCCTTCCTATATTTAGAACATAGTACATCTGTCTATTAAGCATGTCCTCACATAAAACTATTGTTTTTTGTATCCCGCATAAATCAATATGATGAGACACCTTCAGTATATGCAGTGTGATATTAGTTGCATCTTTGATATGATTTATAGCATGCGTTGCTTCTAATTTGTTGAAATGCCATTTATGATGGGACACTTTTAACTTGGCAGAGTCATATTGGTTGCATCTTTCACATGGTGTCTAGCTTGCATTGCTTCTTATTTGGTGAAATGGTTTCTGCTTAGTTTACACAAACAGTTGTGAATATGCCATGATGTCCTGTTTTTCGTATTATTCCATCCTGGAATCATGTGTTTGCCTTACATCAAAGTAGTGATTGTCAGTATCATGCACGAATGAGTTCTGAAGAGTGAATTTTATTGCTTTTTCTTGTCGGTTTTACTTGACAATTCAAAATCAATAAAGCGGAAGGAAGTTAGCAAGGCAGCGGATGAAGGTGCTCCTTCCAAATGGAGGGCCTCTACAGATTCTACTCCTCCATCCCCCTAAGATGATTTCCAGGACAACACATGCATAGACACTCAATGTAGTTATGTTGGTGATGAGCACGTCTCCCCTAGTGCACCATCACAGGTGCTCCCTCTAGCTTGTATTGCTTCTAATTTTGTTGAATTTCATCTGCTTACTTTACACATTATACTTGTGACTAAGACACGTGTTCCTGTTTTTAGAACATACAATATTTGTCTATCACACCATGTTATTACATCAAAGTACATTTTTTCTGAAGAACTAAATTGTTATTCATTTTTCTTGTCGGCTTGACTTAACATGGCACAGAGAAAGAGGAAGCAAGACAGAACGACAGGGAAAGGGAAGCGGAACAATCCTGCAGATTCTGTTGGTACTGATGGTGCAATAGAAGGTCAAAGTCCAGTGGAAAATTGTATCGACAGGGTATCCCATGCTACACGAGCTACAGAACAAGCCAAACAGAAACAAATAGCTGCCACCAAACAAGCAGAGACAACCCTAGTTGTTGCAACACCTTCCACAGTACCACCAATTGCACGATTTACTCGTTCGTCAACTCAGCTAGTAGCACGTTCCCAAGCTCCCTTGCCACCTGACACTACTTCCGAAGCACTCTTGACACAAGATGAGTTGGCAAGATCAGATGAACTTTGTGAGCTTCAACAGCAAGAAGGTAGTTGCTGGATTCAAGTTACAGTTGCATGCTTCTTTATATGTAGTCTCACAGTTTGATGTACACTAACACTTCCTATGTTTGTTGTTGGACTAGCACCTAGGCGCAAGAGGAAACAAACATCAAGGATAATGCTCGATAGGTTTACTAAATCTAGAGGAGGAGGAAGAATGGAGATCCATTTTGAGGCAGGTTTAAAAAGGCCACGTGATGCTACAGAGTCAGCCAAGTTAGTATCAGAGGCAGCGGTTGCTGTTAGGTGTCATGTACGTATCCTCCCAACATGGATTTAGTACAGGAATGACAAAGACAAAACCCAGTTCAACACCTTCCTCGACCATTTATCTGTAAGTATGGTTATGTATGGAAACTAGTAATATCGTCTTGCTCTGTCCAATACTTTCTAGGTTGCTGATAATGAGACTCCCATAATTTTCAATAGATGAGGTTCAAGTTGGATAGCCAAGATGATGCAACCAGACAAGCTTGCACCCATGTTTTCAAGTCTGCTCTGCGACAGTATCGGTATAACTTGAGGAAAACTCACTTTGAAGGCAAGGCTAACAGTGAACTTGCCCAAACATCTCCAGTGGAAAATATATCTGATGAAGACTAGAGAGGCCTCGTTAAACACTGGTCCGATCCGAAGTATCAGGTACATTATATATATGTCATTAGATCACATGTTAAAGTCCTATTTATGCATGCGCCACACAAATCTATCTTCTTGTAGGCAAACTGTTCAAAGAACAAGGCCAACCGTACGAAAGTGAAATTCCAACAGACGACAGGATCTCGTAGCTATATTGCACACTGTGAGGCTCTTGTAATTAGCTGTTGTTTCACTCTTTTCGCTGTACCATATTATCAGATCTATATTGACTTGTTCCAAATGCAAAGGAAAGCCAGCAAGGACCAAAAAGTACCTGAACCAAATGCTGTCGAAATCTTCAAGGACTGTCACACCAGCAAGAAGAAGGGCATGACTACACGAGTCAAAGCCGCTGTTGTAAGTCCTTAATCCTCATGCCTTTTAACTACTACTTACTCTGACTTGTGCCTTGAACTGCATGGTTTGCAGCCAATGTCTATTACTCTTTTCAATTTTATACACAATTGTCTTAGCGTATCATTGCACCTTACAAGGTTTAAAATACAGTAGTGATGTTCCTTCGATCTTGACCTGTAATCTAGTTCCGTGCTGGACTTGCCCACACAACGTTACAATTTCCTGTTTGATTGTTCTCAGTTGTTTTGTGATATGAATGATGTCATACTATGCTTACCATATTATAAACTTTGTCTCTTTATCCTTATCCCTCAATACAATGTGAAGAAATAGACAATACATTAGCGATGGTACATGGTCATATGTTTGGAACCCGATTTTATTATGTACTTTGCAATAAAATACAACTATTAATTTACATGGGTTCACCAGAATAAGTTTTGTATATAAACCAAAGCTATTTTGTTTGGTTTTGCTGCCTCCTTAATATCTTCTGTTCTGGTACTACTAATGTAAAACCACAACTTTTCAGCGAGCTATGGAAAAAATGGTGCAACTGCCACCTTCTGAAGGTGGCAAGGCAACTATAACCGCAATGTCAGCTCTTGTTGCAGTGGGTCAGTACCTGTCCACTAACAGTGCCAAAAGCACGTTCCTGCGTAATACTGGCTTGGTTGTTAAGGCAATCTCGTCCAAACTACCTCATGATCAAGATATGCAAGCTCAAAACAATGTTGCATCTGCGCTCCAGACACAAGTCCATTCCCTTACAGAGACCCTTTGTGAAACAAGCAGAGACATTGTTTGATGTTGTCAAGATATGGATGGTTTTGAAACCAGACTATCAGACATTTGCTATGTTGTTCAAGAGCCTAGGAGAACTGAAGGCGAAGGTTATGGTGCTCCATCGGACAATACAACATGAAAACATAACAGTCAAGTCAAATGAACTGAGCTTCTGAACTTCTGGTGGTGCATTTATTTGCTAGACTGTTAACTTTTATGCCAACCTTCCTTTTGTTTTATAGTTGTAATTTGTTTTGGTGCAATACAAAATTTGTTCTTAACGTGCAGCCACCGACTGAAGAAAACAGCAAGCCATTTTTGCATAGTGTAGGGTGTTCCCTATATTTTCACTGGTGGCGAACTTTGATGCCCACCGACTGTAGTTAACATGGGCCTCCTACGGGCTGTAGAAACAATGGGCCTTCTAAGGGCCGTAGAAACAATGGGCCTTCTATGTGGCGTAGAAACAATGGGCCTTATACGGGCCGTAGACACAATGGGCCTTCTATGGGCCGTATCATCAATGGGCCTTCTACGGGCTTATGATCGGTTGGCGAAACATGGCCGTAAATGGGCTAGAGTTGAAATCGTCCGTTCATGGGCCGACCATAATGGGCCGTCGTTAATCAGTCGTATTTTGATGACGCTATGAAAATAGCCCAACATATTAATGGGCCACAAACGGGTCGACTATAACCACGGGCTGAATTCGGCCCACAAGCAGAAAATGACAGTAACGAGCCATAAGTAAACGAATGTGGAAATGAGCCCAAGAATAAATGGGCCCCGAGAAGGCCGAAAGATAACATGGGATGGAAACGGCCCAACGGAATAATGGGTCGTTAATGGGTTTAAAGCGATACACTGTTCATTATGGGCCAATTTCACCACGTGCCGTTAATGGTTATAAAGTGATACACTGTTCATTACGGGCCAGTTTTACCATGGGCCGTTAATGGGCCGAGAGTAATAAGGGCCTCATACGGGCCGAAAGACGTCATGGGCCATACATGGGCCGGAAGTTAAAATGGGCTGGAATTATATTGGATGGCCCAGATGACGCTACTGGGCCTAATTCGGATAGGCCGTAAACGGGCCCAAGGTTAGCGGGCTATAAATGGGCTATATGCGAACAGGCCGTTAACAGGCTTGCCGTGGGCTGGCCCGCCACCTTTTGACCAAGTCAAATGGGCCGGCCTTTTCACATGAATGGGCCTCTATTGGGCCGTGCCACGTGTCAATGTATCATAGGCACTTTGGTCCAATGAGTGGATGACATCTGTCCCAACTGTGAGCCGACACGTGTTCCCTCCAGCCAATGATGATTTTACACGTGGAAAATCCCCATTGGTCTGGGTTGTTAACGGGTTATTGGATCCAAAACCGGACCCGATAGCTTAACGGTGTTCCGTTATGGTGGATGCCACATGTTGGTCACCCTTGACGAAAGCACTTCTGTGACGCGCGATTTATCGTCATGGAAGTGGGCACTTCCGTGATGATAATTTTGGTAATGTCATGGAACACTTCTATGATGGCACATGTATGACTATCTTGATTCTATCATAAATTTGTCATGGATGTACATGCATGACAGAAAACGTGACCTACTATGACAAACACGTATCATCACGGAAGTGTATTTTTTTGTAGTGTGGGGAGCTATTGTTTGCCTTTAAAATGTTGTACCGGCCACGTCAGGAACCTCTTTGTTGGTGTCAAAACCGGCGGATCTCGGGTAGGGGGTCCCGAACTGTGCGTCTAAGGCGGATGGTAACAGGAGGCGGGGGACACGATGTTTACCCAGGTTTGGGCCCACTCGATGGAAGTAATACCCTACTTCCTGCTTGATTGATCTTGATGATATGAGTATTACAAGAGTTGATCTACCACGAGATCGTAGAGGCTAAACCCTAGAAGATAGCCTATGGTATAATTGTTTGTATATCTATCGACTAGCCTGGCCCTGGTTTATATAATGCACCAGAGGCCTAGGATAACAAGAGTCCTAGCCGAATACACCGGTGGGGTAGGAGTCCTTGTCTTGACCACCAAGTCTTGTGGAATCTTCCTTGTATGCGGCAGCTGTCCGAACTGGCCCATGAGTATACGACCATGGGGGTCCTCGGCCCAATCTAACTGACTAGAGACGACGTGGTGAGTACCCCCTAGTCCAGGACACCATCAGTAGCCCCCCCTGAACCGGTCTTCAAGTTGGGGACGCTCCTCAGTTCTTCCGAACTGTTCTTTGTCTTCGGTCGTCGGTCTTGAAAACTGGTTCAACAAATCTTCCCATCTTCTATCTTGAGGATTGCCGAGCTCACTCTGAAGATCTCACACATCGGGTATCCGAGGAGCCCTTTAAGTCTTCGGCCTTTATCAATGTCTTGTTATTTTTATGCCACACCTCGGGTTTGAAGTTGTTCCCGGGCGGCAGTGCCCTCTTGCGTCCGAGCTCCAACGCCAGACTGCATTCGAGGTATCTTTTGCAGCCGAGCACCAACGTCGGACCGCTTTCTGAGCTCCAACGCCAGACCGCTTTCCGAGCTCCAATGCTGGAATGTATCCGAGCTCCAACGCCAGACTATGTCCAAACTCCAACCCGGACTGTATCCGGGCTCCAACGCCGGACTATATCCGAGGTGTCATATCACCTTGGTTCAAAAAAGTCGAAGGAGTTTAGCCGAGCTTAATGCCGGAAATGCCCTCTATGGAGCCAGCCACTCGCGCCTGAGCTTTATGCCGGACTGCTTCCGAGGTGGTGCACCACCCCGATTGTGGGTCGATTTTTGTCAATATTTTTATTGGTGCAATTTATTCTCCGCCGAGATATATAGCCAGTAGCCCTTAAGGTGTGTAAAACCCGAGATGCATCTGAAGGATGACGTAAGACTGCTGATCCCAGTAGCCGCTGCGACTCATGTTGATTTGCAAAATCGGCCTGAGGATCAAGTCCTAGCTCGCCAGAATACTTTGGGACACAAAAAGCGGCGTTCTCAGTCCTCGAGACTCAGGTTGGGTGCGGCCGACCAACCTGAGGATCAAAATCTCCTCGGAAACTGTATTGCACTTAAAATTTTCTGCATTGTACAGGCAATGCAGTAGCCCCCGAGACACTGGTCGGGTGGCAACACCAGATCATGGGATCGATGTGCCCCTTTAATATTTGTAAATAATAAGCCCGAAGCCCAGTAGCCCCAAGCCTTAATGCGGGCACGGGTGGCCGAATTAAGGATCGATATCCATAGTAAAATCACAAATTATGTGTAATGACTCTATGTATCCAAGTACTTTACGTCATTAATGCTCGGATCCACATTGTACAAAACTTTGTTGACCGACCATCGGCTTCCACCTCCTCGGCCAGTAGCCGAGGAGTGTTTGTCTTACTTTATAAAGCCTTTATGAGGGCAAAGATTTACGACAAACAAGGAAATCTGGCCATACGGCTTTATAAACAAAGGTACACAGAGAGATATGTTATATTACTGTTTAACATAAGAAATGTCTTCCAAAGAAAATAGTCCCGCTATCGGTTCCTTTCTTTGGGTTGTTATGCTAAGCATGATAATGAAACCTCAGCTCTAATGTAAGAGCAAAATATTGAGGATTTAGTTTGGGAGGCCAGTTACTAGCCCCGGGTAGTGTTCGACGATAGTCGAGGTCAAGCCGTAAACACTTCGTCCAATGTTATGAATGGCCCGTCATTTAACACAGTCATCGGATCACTGACCAGTTTACGCTTATTGTGATAGTCAGTTTTCGGCTTTCTCCACTGAGGTGCTTAACCATGTGAGCTGGAAGCACAATCACGATAGTTCTCCCTTTGCACACCTAGCCGAACAAAGCGGAACATAGGAGGCAAGCGCAGGAGCCGGGCAACCCAACTATTGACCGAAGACCCAATTCGAAACCGATGCATATATAGCAATATCTGAGAATGTTTTTTGCCCAATCTCTAAAGGTGTCCGGCGTTGCACTGTGAGACTTGTGCTGAAAACACATATAGTTTGAAAGTGCCATAAGCTTGGAAAACCAAAAAACATCAGTAAAAACTTGATGTCCGAACAAGATCAAGTGTCTGGTGCCAATCCAAAAATAGGAAAACAAATTGTGCTTCTGTCATGCTTTAACATGACACATCCGATCTCAAGACTTCACGCAGGTCAGCCTACGGCTTCAAGCTCCTTATCCCAAAGGCGGAGTACTTCTCTGAGGTCAGTTTAGCAAACTAAACTCAAGCGGCTTTCAGAGAGAAGACATGCTATCTGGCTATTGACCATAAACTCGAGTCGAAAAAGGAGCGGTAGAAAAAGACTTTGCAACGACCAGGAAGAAAACACATTTACTATAAAACAACTCATATAAATTTTAAGAGCCCCCAAGTGACTTGGGTAAAAGAATTTTATATATAATGATTGTATGTACCGAAGTACTTATATCATATATGTGTTCACCCGAACTTTAAACGCGTCTTAACCGACCGTCGACTTCTCCCTCTTCGGCCAAGGGCCAAAAGTGTCTTGTACTCCACCTGTCAAGAGTATCGACGGTGTTTCCGATGACCAGACAATCAGGCCATAAGGCTGTAACAGACAAAGCGCGCTCAGGGAACTTATGCTATATTACTGACGAAGTGTATGAAGCATCTTCGAAGAAAATAGTACCCCACCGATACCTTTCTTCGGTGCTCATTATTACTATGAGACTTGTGCAATAGATTTTTTGTACTCATGAGTTCCGTTGTGTGCCGACCATGATTGAAAACAATAAGAGCTCTAGCTTTCGGCTTCACCCAGTTTGAGGTCAGAGCTCGGATGACCCGGTCGTGACAATCGCAGAGGTGCTCCCTTTACTCCCTAGCCGAACAATCAGGAACGTAGGGGTAAGCACAGGAGCCAGGCAACCCAGCTTGCAAATCACTTAGGTCAATATGGTGCATATTGTGGCATAATACACGAACAAGGAACGAAGCCGTACAAGTATAATCATATGCAAGAGGAAAAGCTCCATCAAGGGAGCCCCCAAATAAATGGGGTATTTGAATATGCGCATCACAAACAAAGTTTTGACAAGGAACTTTGTAACAAACAACTTTGTGCCGAAAAGTATAATGCTTGGTCGAACCGAACAAAATTTAAAACTGAAAGTTTTTGAGCATGAAAGCAACTTAGCTGGTTAATGTGCTCGGTGTTGATGACGCGATTCGGGCTTGTGGCGGGACGAAGACGCCCATTAATCTGTGACAGATCCGACAAGGTTCGCAGTCCTCGGCATGGCCGAGATCTCAGCCCCCAGGCCCGATGTGTCCGGGCAAAGAGTTCGGCACTACAGAGTAGTGACCACCTAACGCAATCAAAATCGATTACCTGCACACATAAAACAATGCGGTCCAGGAAATAATAATAATATATATATAATCGTGGCATAATTGCTTTACGCAAAAATAATTTATTTAAAGAAATGTGGCCTCGCGCCGAAGCCAATGTCGATGCAGGGCGTCAGCGTGACGCAGTGAAGGCGTGACAAAGCCTGAATTTGCAGGGCGGTCCGGGCTCCGGATGCGGCGTTCGCCGAACTATGTACGGAAACTGACCGAACCACCACGCGACCGATTTTCATGTGGCCGTCATTTGATAGACCTGTGTACAGATGATGGAACAAACCAGAGTAATAATTCCTTCAGAAAAATAAACCCAACAAGCAAAAATTGTTAGGATTAATAGCACCTGGTTTATTTGTTGTAGCATTCCGAAGAAAAGTGACTCCCAAAATAGGGAATCGATCCGCACACCCATTGCCTGATGGGCGATAAAGCGATGGCCTGGTGATGCTGGCAAAGGTTGGCTTGCCGAGGCGAAGCCCTCGGTCCAGCTAACGTGATGAAGCTGGTCGGCTGGTGACGCTGAAGTCACCGAAGTATGTTGATGAAGAAATAGCCAAGTCCCCGGTCTAGCCGAGGTGAAGGAGCAGGCCGGTGAGGAGTTGTTGTAGCTGCCATGTCAGCCAAGGTGTTGAAGTAGTTCAGCGTGATGGACATTGGCTCGAAGAAGCAACAGTGCGGCCATGCCGACCCAGGTCGTAACTTGTGACGCGACCAATGCTGGTCTGATGAAGTGACCATGCGGCGATGCCGGTGTGCCTGCTCCGTGTAATCCATAGGGCGGCGATGTTGGTGATGATTTATCCTTGGCGATTCCGAACTCTTATTCGGCTCGCCGAGATGAGGATCCGAAGAAGTTGAGCTCGGCTAAAAAAGCGACGACATGTCTAGCGCAGGTCGGCAGTCGTGGAGCTATATTGCCGGACTGGTTTGACACCAGCGTGATGGCGAAGATTACCTCAGAAGAGGATTAAAATTTTATGTGTGTGTGTTGAAAACAACGCACAATACCTTAGAAGAAAATTCATTTTAAAAAGGTTGTCATAGATCATGTTCATAAAGAAACATGAATTCGGGTCGGATCCGTATTCGCGCAGAACACAGATCTGAAAAGTGATGCACTAATCGGAAGGTTCCTAGAGTTTGGACGGTCGGATCGAGCTGAAATTTTGAGGGGTGGCAGATATGGGAATTCCGCAGCAGATGAACGGTTGGATCGTCCAAAGGACTTCTGAGATGGGATCGGGAGACCACGCCCTAAAATCGTCCAGATTCCCGTCTGGATTTGACACGGCTCCGGTATATCGTACATTGTCAGAGATTCCTCTATCGGAACTCGACGAAATTTTCGAGGGTTGCTGTAGACTCGATTCAGCACAATTTCACCGAAGCGATTGTTAAAACAACACTCGAGGAGGCGGTGGTGGCGGATACGCGTCCGCTGTCCAGAAAAATAGCACGGTCGCCCGAGGGCAATGTTGACGTTGAGCCCCCGAGCTCCCTGGACGATTCCTCCATGATCTTGATAGAGATCGGAGTTGGTGTTGATGAAGGCCCTCGTCCAAACATGACGATCGGAGGCAGGGCACAGTCCTCGGTCAAGCCAAGGTGACCAGTCGAGCCGGTGACGAAGATGTCGACGTCGCAGTCAATCTGCAGACGAGCCATCAATCCTTTTGTCGATCACACAACAGAACTCTCAATGAAAGCACCAATGTCGGTGTCAAAACCAGCGGATCTCGGGTAGGAGGTTCCGAACTGTGCGTCTAAGGCGGATGGTAACAGGAGGCGAGGGACACGATGTTTACCCAGGTTCGGGCCCTCTCGATGGAGGTAATACCCTAGTTTCTGCTTGATTGATCTTGATGATATGAGTATTACAAGAGTTGATCTACCACGAGATCGTAGAGGCTAAACCCTAGAAGCTAGCCTATGGTATAATTGTTTGTATATATCTATTGACTAGCCTAACCCTGGTTTATATAATGCACCAGAGGCCTAGGATAACAAGAGTCCTAAACGAATACGCCGGTGGGGGAGGAGTCCTTGTCTTGACCACCAAGTCTTGTGGAATCTTCCTTGTATGCGGCAGCTGTCCAAACTGGCCCATGAGTATACGGCCATGGGGGTCCTCGGCCCAATCTAACTGACTGGGAGACGACGTGGTGAGTACCCCCTAGTCCAGGACACCGTCACTTTCCTTTCACCGCCAAGGTCTTCTCCTCCTTGGCCGCCGGTATCCGGAGTAAAACCCTGGCTGGGATTGTCATCTCGTGCACCGGTGGTCTGTGATGACCTAGAAGTATAGGGGATCAATCGTAGTCCTTTAGATAAGAAAGAGTGCCGAACCCAACGAGGAGCAAAAGGAAATGATAAGTAGTTTTTACCAAAATATTCTCTGCAAGTACTGAAAGTGGCGGTGATAGATAGTTTTGTAGCAAGATAATTCGTAACAAGTAGAAATTGTAAAATAGGTGTATTAAGGTGGCCCAATCCTTTTTATGGCAAGGGACAAGCCGGAAATTTCTCTTATATAATGCAAAGTGCTCTTGAGGACACATGGGAATTGTCGTCATGTTCATCATGTTTAGTTGATTGACGTTCGTTACTTTGATAATTTGATATGTGGGTGGACCGATGCTTTGGTGTTGTTCTTACTTGAACAGGCAACCCATTTATGATTAATTCCTCTCGCAAGCATCCACAACTATGAAAGAAGAATTAAGATAAATCTTACCATAGCATGAAACATATGGATCCAAATCAGCCCCTTACGGAATAATGCATAAACTAGAGTTTAAGCTTCTATCACTCTAGCAACCCATCATCTACTTATTACTCCATAATGCCTTCCCTTAGGCCAAAGTATGGTGAAGTGTCATGTAGTAGACGTTCACATGACACCACTCAAGGAAGCAACAACATACATATCATCAAAATATCAAACGAATACCAACTTCACATGATTACTTATAACAAGACTTCTCCCATGTCCTCAAGAACAAAAGTAACTACTCACAAATCATATTCATGTTCAAGATCAGAGGTGTATTGAATATGCTTGAGGATCTAAACATTTAGTCTTCCATCAAATAAACCAACTAGCATCAACTACAAGATGTAATCAACAATACTAGCAACCCATAGATACCAATCTGAGGTTTTGGGACAAAGAATGAATAGAAGAGATGAAGTAGGGTTTGAGATGAGATGGTGCTGGTGAAGATGTTGATGAAGATTGGTCCTCCCACAATGAGAGGGTTGTTGGTGATGTCGATGGGTTCAATTTCCCCCTCCCAAAGGGAGTTTCCCCGGTAGAATCGCTCCACCGGAGAGCAAAAGTGCTCCTGCCCAGGTTCCGCATCGAGACGGTAGCGCTTCATCCCAAAATTCTTCTTCTGATTTTTTTCTAGGACGAATTACCCCTATATTTGAAGATGGGCACCGAAGGCCTGCTAGGGGGCCCACAAGCTCATAGGGCGCGCCCAAGGGGTAGGGAGCGCCCCTGAGCTTGTCACTCCCTGCTGGCCCCCCTGATGGTATTTCTTCCGCCAATATTTTTTATATATTCCAAAACAATTCTCCGTAAATTCTCAAGTCATTTGGAGTTGCGCGGAATAGCTATCTCTGTTGTAGCCTTTTTCGATCCAAAATTCCAGTTGCCAGCAATCTCCCTCTTTTTGTGAAACTTGCAAAAAAAAGAGAGGAAAGGCATAAGAATAGAATCGTAAAGTAAAATAATGACCCAAAACATAATAAATAACAATAGGAAAACATGATGCAAAACGGATGTATCAGTCTGTCATTGTGATGGACAAGTTTGCTGACATGTTCTACGAGCAATTGTCTCCCGATGCCACTATTGCCATCCGTGCTTTGTTTAGGATGGAGGATGCGCAAATAGTGGCCATTTAAGACGCCCTTGTCAACCATGGTGGTGCTGCTACCCTCGACCACAAAGATGCTCTTCAAGTGCTACGAGGACAGCTGCATCCGTCTGGCGATAGTCTGTGTTCCATGCCCAGGCATGTTGTTTCCCCACGTTACCTTCTTATTTTATGTTGTGCTATGTGGGCTACATAGCTGCCAAGCGCGAGATGGGTTGGATGTTGTGTTCTATTGTTCATGTAGTTGGTCTGCTAGCAGAACCTCTTGTAGGTGTCTCAAAATGTATGTATGTGATGTTCTAGCTGGTTGAACTATTATGTTATGTTGCAATGTTTCATGGGTTGTGTAGTTTCCTGGTAAAGCGAAAGTACATTATTGGGCTTATCCAAAAAAGAGGGTTCCTGATACGTCTCCAATGTATCTATAATTTTTGATTGTTCCATGTTGTTATATTATCAATCTTGGATGTTTTATATACATTTACTAGCAACTTTATATCATTTTTTCGGACTACCTGATACGCCCATTTTGCATCATGTTTTCCTACTGTTATTTATGAAGTTTTCATCCATAATAATGCTTTTTGGAGTAATTCTAATGCCTTTTTCTCTCATAATATGCAAGGTATACACAAAGAGGGAGAATTCCGATAGCTGGAAATCTAGACCTGGAAAAGCTACGTCATGCTACCTATTCTGCACAACTCCAAACAAGCTGAAACTTCATGAACAATTTTTATGGAATATATGATGAATATTGGAGCAAATAAGTACCGGAGGAGGCCCACCAGGTGGGCACAACCCACCTGGGCGCGCCAAGGAGCCCAGGCGCGCCCTGGTGGGTTGTGCTCATCTAGGCCCACCTCCGGTGCCCATCTTCTGGTATATAAGTCATTTTGACCTAGAAAAATATAAGGAGAGGACTTTCGGGACGGAGCGCCACTGTCTCGAGGCGGAAAATGGGCAGGAGCACTTTTGCCCTCCGGCGGAGTGATTCCGCTGGGGGAACTTCCCTCCCGAAGGGGGAAATCATCGTCATCATCATCACCAACAACTCTCCCATCTTGGGGAGGGCAATCCCCATCAACATCTTCAACAGCACCATCTCATCTCATACCCTAGTTCATCTCTTGTGTTCAATCTTGTTACGAGAACTATAGATTGGTGCTTGTGGGTGACTAGTAGTGTTGATTACATCTTGTAGTTGATTACTATATGGTTTATTTGGTGGAAGATTATATGTTCAGATCCAATATGCTATTTAATACCCCTCTGATCTTGAGAATGATTATCATTTGTGAGTAGTTACTTTTGTTCTTGAGGTCACGGGAGAAATCATGTTGCAAGTAATCATGTGAACTTGATATGTGTTCGATATTTTGATAGTATGTATGTTGTGATTCCCTTAGTGGTGTCATGTGAATGTTGACTACATGACACTTCACCATATTTGTTCCTAAGGGAATGCATTGTGGAGTAGCAATTAGATGATGGGTTGCGAGAGTGACATAAGCTTAAACTCCAGTTTATGCGCTATTCCGTAAGGGACCGATTGGATCCAAAAGTTTAATGCTATGGCTATAATTTATTCTTAATACCTTTCTCGTAGTTGCGGATGCTTGCGGGAGGGTTAATCATAAGTAGGAGGTTTGTTCAAGTAAGAACAGAACCTACCACCGGTCCACCCACATATCAAATTATCAAAGTAGCGACCACAAATCAAACCAACATGGTGAAAGTGACTAGATGAAAATCCCGTATACCCTCAAGAATGGTTTTCTTATCATAAGAATCCGTTTTGGCCTGTTCTTTGCCTCACAAGGATTGGGTTACCTTGCTGCACTTTTGTTACTATTATCGTTACTTGCTCGTTACAAATTATCTTGCTATCAAACTACTCTGTTACTTATAGTTTCAACACTTGCAGACATTACCTTGCTGAAAACCACTTGTCATTTCCTTCTGCTCCTCGTTGGGTTCGACACTCTTACTTATCAAAAAGAGCTACAATTGATCCCCTATACTTATGGGTCATCAAGGATATTTTCTAGCGCCGTTGCCGAGTAGTGAAGCACCTTTGGTAAGGAAACATTTATATAGTGTGCTGAAATTTATTGTCACTTGTTATTATGGAAAACAATCCTTTGAGGGGTTTGTTCGGGGTATCTTCACCTTGACCGGAACCACAATTAGCTACCCCTCAACCTACTACACCTACTGAAAAGATTGAATATGAAACTCCATCGGGTATGATAGAACAATTGCTAGCTAATCCTTATGTAGGAGATGGAACCGAACATCCTGATATGCACTTGATATATGTAGAACAAATTTCTGGATTGTTCAAGCTTGCAGGTTTACCCGGAGATGAAGTTATGAAGAAGGTTTTCCCTTTATCTTTGACGGGAAAAGCATTGGCATGGTATAGGCCATTGGATCCTGGAATTGGAATCGATCGAAATTGGAGTTCCATCAAAAAATTATCCTATGCATTTAGTTCATCATGATCAGAATTATATATATAATTTTTGGCCTCGTGAAGGAGAAATTATCGCTCTAGCTTGGGGGAGGCTGAATTCAATGTTACACTCATGCTCCAATCATGATCTCTCAAGAGAAATTATTATCCAGAATTTTTATGCTCGCCTTTCTTGTAATGATCAAACCATGCTTGATACTTCTTGTGTTGGTTCTTTTATGAAGAAGACTATTGAATTCCGGTGGGATCTTTTGGAAATAATTAAACGCAACTCTGAAGATTGGGAACTCGAAGAAGGTAAAGCGTTAGGTATTAAACTTAAGTATGATTGTGTTAAATCTTTTATGAATACCGATGCTTTTCAAAAGTTTAGCACTAAATATGGACTTGACTCTGAGATAGTAGCTTCCTTTTGTGAATCATTTGCTACTCTTGTTGATCTCCCTAAAGAGAAGTGGTTTAAATATCACCCACCTATTAAAGAAGAAATTAAAGAACCGGTACCAGTTAAAGAAGAAACTATAATTTATAATGTTGATCTAGTTGTTCTTACTGCTTATATTGAGAAACCACCTTTCCCTGCTAGGATAAAGGAACATGCTAAAGTTTCAGTTGTGGTAAACAAAAGCTATATTAGAACACCTAAACATGATGAACAAATTAAAGTAGAACCTATTATTTCTATGGTTAAAGATCTCTTGGAAGAAGATGTAGATGGGCATGTTATTTACTTCTGTGAAGAAGCTGCTAGAATTTCCAAACCTGATAAAAAGGATAAACATAGACCTATTGTTGGCATGTCCGTTGTCTCAGTTAAAATAGGAGATCACTGTTGTCATGTTTTATGTGACATGGGTGCTAGCGTGAGTGCTATTCCTTATTCCTTATACCAAGAAATTATGAATGACATAGCACCCACAGAGATAGAAGACATAGATGTTACTATCAAACACGCTAATAGAGAAAAAATACCACCAATTGGGATTGTTAGAGATGTTGAAGTCTTGTGTGGGAAAATAAAATACCCTACTAATTTTCTTGTTCTCGGTTCCCCACAAGATGACTTCTATCCCATTATTTTTGGTAGATCTTTCTTGAACACCGTTAATGCTAAGATAGATTGTGAGAAACAAATTGTCGGTGTTAGTTTTGGTGATGAGTCTCATGGGTTTAATTTTTTCAAGTTTAGTAGAAATTTTCATGAAAAAGAATTGCCTAGCAAAGATGAATTAATTGGTCTTGCTTCTATTGATGTGCCTCCTACTGATCCTTTAGAACAATATTAGTTAGACCATGAAAATGATTTACATATGCATGAAAGAAATGAAATAGATAAGATTTTCTTTGAACAATGTCCTCTGCTTAAACACAATTTGCTTATTGAAACTCTAGGAGGCCCTCCTCCACCTACAGGTGATCCTGTGTTTGAATAAAAACAACTGCTAGACACTTTGAAATATGCTTATCTTGATGAAAAGAAGATATATCGTGTTATTATTAGTGCTAACCTTTCAGAACATGAAGAAGAAAGATTATTGAAGGTTCTAAGGAATCACCGAGCTGCTATTGGATATACCCTTGACAATATAAAGGGCATCAGTCCCACTCTATGTCAGCACAAAATTAATATGGAACCTGATGCTAAACCCGTTGTTGATCACCAACGTTGGTTAAATCCTAAGATGAAAGAAGTGGTAGGGACGGAAATATTAAAACTTCTGGAAGCAGGTATAATCTATCCCATAGCTGATAGTAGATGGGTAAGTCCTGTTCATTGTGTCCCTAGAAAGAGAGGTATTACTGTTGTTCCTAATGATAAGTATGAACTTATTTCACAAAGAATTGTTACAGGTTAGAGAATGGTAATTGATTTTAGAAAATTAAACAAAGCAACTAGAAAACATCACTACCCTCTGCCTTTTATTGATCAAATGCTAGAAATATTATCTAAGCACACACATTTTTTTGCTTCCTTGATGGATATTCTGGTTTTCCACAAATACATGTTTCTCAACCTGATCAAGAAAAGACCACTTTTACTTGTCCCTTTGGAAATTATGCTTATAGACGTATGCCTTTTGGTTTATGCAATGCACCTGCTACCTTTCAAAGATGTATGACTGCTATATTCTCTGACTTTTGTGGAAAGATTGTTGAGGTTTTCATGGATGATTTCTCTGTTTATGGGAAGTCTTTTGATGATTGTTTAAGCAATCTTGACCGAGTTTTGCAGAGATGTGAACAAACAAATCTTGTCTTGAATTGGGAGAAGTGCCACTTTATGGTTAATGAAGGCATTGTCTTGGGTCATAAAATTTCTGAAAGAGGTATTGAAGTGGACAAAGCTAAGGTTTATGCAATTGAGAAAATTCCATGTCCTAAAGATATCAAAGGTATTCGTAGTTTCCTAGGTCATGCTGGTTTCTATAGGAGATTTATCAAAGACTTTTCTAAAATTTCTGGGCCGCTTATGAATCTTTTGCAAAAGGATATTCTTTTTGTTTTTGATGATGATTTTTAGAAGCCTTTGAAACTCTTAAGAAAGCCTTAATTTCTGCACCTATTGTTCAACCACTTGATTGGAACTTGCCTTTTGAAATTATGTGTGATGCTAGTGATTATGTTGTTGGTGCTGTTCTAGGACAAATAGTTGATAAGAAACTGAATGTTATTCATTATGCTAGTAAAACTCTAGACAATGCTCAATGAAATTATGCTACTACTAAAAAAGAATTCTTAGCAATGGTGTTTACTTGTGATAAATTTAGACCTTACATTGTTGATTGAAAAGTAACTGTTCACACTGATCATGCTGCTGTTAAATATCTTATGGGAAAGAGAGATGCTAAACCTAGACTTATTCGATGGATTCTCTTGCTACAAGAATTTGATTTACATATTATTGATAGAAAAGGAGCTGAGAACCCCGTAGCTGATAACTTGTCTAGGCTTGAAAATGTGCCTGATGACCCACTACCTATTGATGATAGTTTTCCTGATGAGCAGTTAGCTACAATAAATGTTGCTCACAACACTCATTGGTATGCTGACTATCCTAATTACATTGTTGCTAAATATTTACCACCTAGTTTTACATTACAACAAAAGAAAACATTCGTCTATGACTTAAGACATTACTTTTGGGATGACCCACATCTTTATAAATAATGAGTAGATGGTATTATTAGACGTTGTGTACTTGAGCATGAACCGGGACAAATCCTACGGAAATGTCACTCCGAAGCTTATGGAGGGCATCATGCTGGAGATAGAACTGCTCACAAGGTATTGCAGTTTGGATTTTATTGGCCTACTCTCTTCAAGGATGCCCGTAAGTTCGTCTTATCTTGTGGTGAATGCCAAAGAATAGGTAATATCGGTAAGCATCAAGAAATGCCTATGAATCATTCACTTGCTGTTGAACCATTTGATGTTTGGGGATTTGATTACATGGGACCTTTTCCTTCCTCTAATGGGTATACACACATTTTGGTTGCTGTTGATTATGTTACTAAATGGGTAGAAGATATTCCAACCAGTAGTGCTAATCACAACACCTCTATTAAAATGCTTAAGGAAGTTATTTTCCCAAGGTTTGGAGTCCTTCTATATTTAATGACTGATGGTGGTTAACACTTTATTCATGGTGCTTTCCGTGAAATGCTTGCCAAGTATGACGTTAACCATATAATTGCATCACCTTATCATCCTCAGTCTAGTGGTCAAGTTGAACTTAGCAATAGAGAAATAAAATTAATCTTGCAAAAGACTGTCAATAGGTCCCGAAAGAATTGGTCTAAGAAATTAGATGATGCACTTTGGGCTTATAGAACATCACATAAAAATCATATGGGCATGTCTCCTTATAAAATGGTTTATGGAAAAGCTTGTTGATGACCCACAAGTATAGGGGATCTATCGTAGTCCTTTCGATAAGTAAGAGTGTCGAACCCAATGAGCAGCAGAAGGAAATGATAAGCAATTTTCAGCAAGGTATTCTCTACAAGCACTGAAATTATAGGTAACAGATAGTTTTGTGATAAGATAATTGGTAACGAGCAACAAGTAACAAAAGTAAATAAAGTGCAGCAAGGTGGCCCAATCCTTTTTGTAGCAAAGGACAAGCCTGGACAAACTCTTATATGATGTAAAGCGCTCCCGAGGACACATGGGAATATCGTCAAGCTAGGTTTCATCACGTTCATATGATTCGCGTTCGGTACTTTGATAATTTGGTATGTGTCGGATTTTGGGTTCCGACAGACCCTTGAAGTTCGAACACTGGGGTGCGCGCGGAGATTTCGCCTCCTACCTACCTGCTCCCCTCCGCCTTGCTAGGATCTAAACTATGGAAAGAACAACACAAGAGACACAGGGTTTATACTTGTTCGGGCCACCGTTGTGGTGTAATACCCTACTCCAGTGTGTGGTGTGGTGGATTGCCTTTTGGGCTGATGATGATGAACAATACAAGGAAGAACAGCCTCACGAGGGTCTGTTCTTGGCTGGGGCGATGAACTGCTGGGAGGAGTTCAGTCACCTTTCTCTCTCTCTCTCTCTCTCTCTCTCTCTCTCTCTCTTTCTGATTGAAAGCCCTCTCTAAAGAGCCTCTTCCTTCCAACTGACCCCCTTTGCTCTGTGGGTGGCTGGTCCTATTTATAGAGGCCCTGGTCCTCTTCCCAAATATCGAGCGGGAAGGGAGCCAACAATGGCGGGCTAATTTGAAGGGGGAAAACAAGTATCAGCTATCCTGACAAAAATAGTCTTCGCCTACGCAAAGCTCTGGTGATGACGCCGTCCCGGGCTCCACGATGACCTCCGTCTCGTAGTCCTCCTGGTCTTGGTCTCGTTGCACCAAAATGGCAACCTTTGCCTGATGCCTCGGTACTCCGCGGCTGCGCTTGCCCCCTTTGCACCAAAGAGGAAAGGAGGACACTGCGCGGGCTGGCACCCGCCTGGCGCCCTTGGTCGTCATGGCTTGCGTCACGGGCACCTCGTGAGGTACCCCACCTTGGTCTCTCCGCCTCCTCGTGAGCCAGCCTGACGAGGCCGTGCCCGAGGAAGCTCCGCGTCGTCCGCCCCGCGAGGCTTGGCCCCTCGCGAGGGTCTTGGGTTTGTGTTGGTGAAGATGGGCCGCGCTGGGCCCCCTTTTGAGCCATGCCGCAGGCCGCAGGCAGGCAAGTCTGGGGACCCCTGTTCCTAGAATGCCGACAGTAGCCCCCGGGCCCAAGGCGCGCCCGGACTTGGCCGTGCGGGGAGGTGGAAGGGCAAGAGCAAAGCGCCGCGGGCCCTAACAGCCTGCAGCCTTGGGCGCCGCATGGCGGTTCATTGTACGTGGGCGTCTCCACTTCTCCATGGTGCCTCGACAACTGCATGGATTTGACAAGTCCCTGCATGCAAAGTGGGTCATAATTACCTGCGATCGTGGGGGCCGTCGGTTGGCCCTCGCCAGCTATAAGTACGGATTGGCGCGTGCCCTTCCAGTTCATCTCCCCTTGCTCCTCCTTCTTCTTCATGGCCCCGTCGAAGAGGTTCTCGGTCTCATAGAAGGGGAAGGCTCGCCAGGTTGAGCCCGCCTCTCCCCCGCCCAAGCGTGGCCGAGGGCGCCCTCGCAAACATCCCGTGGCCACCACGGCAGCTCCCCGCGGCCGCGAAGGCAATTTTCAGCACAGCAACGGGTGGATTGCCGCGGCCGGGGGGTGCGCTCCGGCTGTGCGTCCCCCTATGACGCGCTTTCGCGCTGCTGAGGTGCTGCTGGAGTTCGTCGTGTGGTCGGCGGAGCTGACTAGCACCCGACTTCCACTTCCTCGCTTCCTCCTTGGCGAGCTCCCGGCCGGCGCCCCGGGCGGCCTCTGGCTTCAGGCCGATGGCTGCTGCAGCCGGGCCTCATGGGTTTCACTGGAGGTCTCCGCAGCCGGGAGCCTGGCCTTGGCCCGCGGTTGGCAGACGTTTGCCCGCGCACGTGGCCTGGGCCGTCGGTGCACCCTACACTTCAAGTTCGACAGCGATGCCACCCTCTACGTGAGGGTGTTTGGGGAAGATGGTTGCCGCGCAGGGTGTTGCCCCGAGGGTGACGAACGCGGCTGGGAACCCGGCTCCGGCAATGATGGAGAGGGCAGTGCTCGCGCGGCTGGCAGCGCTCAGGGTTCCTCAAGCTTCTCCGGTTCTTCTTCAGGCGGCGACTCTTCTAGTGGTGGCCGCGGTCAGCCTCCACGCCGTCGTATCTGCTTGGGAGGTGGTAGCATGTCCGCCCGCCGTCGAGCCCTGGTGAAGCACGAGAGGGAGTCCGCCTGAGCTCCGGAGGCAGCTTAGGCTTTCCCTGCGGGCCGGTGTGAGGCGAGCTGCACCAGATTTGTTCTTTCTTTTCCTTTTTCCTGCATAAAAAAATACATCAGTGTGGATCCCCGCGGGGGCGTGTATGGGTTATTGCTGTTAATCATCATTTTGCTTTCTTTATCGTACCTCCCGGCTAAGTGCCCGCGCGTGGATAGTTCCCGGCCCCGGCCGTGGGGGCGACCGACCCAGGCCCTGTGTTTGTGTCGCGGTGCCCAATGGGCACGGACTGGAGGGGTGCTCCTGCAAGGGGCCCAGGTCGCGAACCCTTTGAATGGCTAGGATAGGAACACTCACGAGGGCGCTCGGCTGCCCTCCTCGCGAGGCCTTGCACAAGAGAAATCGAGGCAGGAGAATGAAAAGTCGAAGAACCACAAGCCAAAGACGGCAACAACTTCAATAAAACTTCGAATGAGAAGGAACAAGCCAACTGCGGAAAGAAAATGAAAAGCCGCGTCCGGCACCTAGTCTAGTCTTCGACGTCTTCTCACCAGCGCGGAGCTAAGTGCTGCCACTGGGCGTGGGAGGGAGCCCCAGGGCCTGAGGCCGGCACTCCTGAGACTCCGGGGCGTGTACAGCCCCAACTCATTATTACATGAGAGTGTCACGGGCGGCGAGCTTCACAGGCATTGTCCTTCTTCATAAGCTCCGCGCCTTTTCCAAAATGCGATAGCTTCACAGGCATTCGCCTTCTTCACAGGCTCTGGGCCTTTTCCAAAATGCGATAGCTTCACAGGCATTTGCCTTCTTCACAGGCTCTGGGCCTTTTCCAAAACGCGATAGCTTCACAGGCATTTGCCTTCTTCACAGGCTCTGGGCCTTTTCCAAAACGCGATAGCTTCACAGGCATTTGCCTTCTTCACAGGCTCTGGGCCTTTTCCAAAACACAATAGCTTCATAGGCATTTGCCTTCTTCATAGGCTCTGAGCCTTTTCCAAAACGTGATAGCTTCACAGGCATTTGCCTTCTTCACAGGCTCTGGGCCTTTTCCAAAACGCGATAGCTTCACAGGCATTCGCCTTCTTCACAGGCTCTAGGCCTTTTTAGGGGTAGAACCTCCGGAGGTGCTGGATGTTCCATGCGTTCTGGAGTGGCACCCCCTCCTGAGTCTCCAAGCGTGCGGAGCCAGGCCTGGAAACATGAACAACTTTGAACGGGCCCTCCCACATGGGAAAGAGCTTGTGCAGCCCCTCCCTGGAGAGAACCTGCCTGAGCACGAGGTCTCCTACCTCGAGAGTTCTGGGGCGGATGTTGCGGCAGTGATATCACCGCAGTGCTTGTTGGTACCTCGCTGCTGATAGCGCGGCTTCTCGGCGATGTTCGTCCCCCAACACGGCGTCCTGTTGCGCCTCGTCGAACGCCAAGACCCCCGCGGAGCGACGTCTGACCTCATGAGGGAGGACCGCTTCGGCTCCGTAGACCAGGAAGAACGGGGTCTCCCCAGTCGGCTTGGTCGCGGTTGTGTGGATGGACCACAACATGGACTGAAGCTCGTCGTACCAACCTCTGTCGCAGGCCTCCAGCTTCTTCTTGAACGTCCTGGTCTTGAGGCCCCTCAGGACCTCCGCGTTGGCTCGCTCGGCCTGGCCGTTGCTTCAGGGGTGCGCCACTGAAGCGTAGCATATCTGCGTTCCAAGGTTAGCACAGTATGTTTTGAAGAGGTTACTGGTGAACTGCGAACCGTTGTCCGTGATGATGGGATTCAGCACCCCGAACCGGCTCACGATGCCCTTGATGAACTTGACTGCGGAACCAGCGGGAATGGTGCGGACAGCCTCTACTTCAGCCCACTTGGTGAACTTGTCCACGGCAACGTAAAGGTAGCGGTAGCCCCCTAGCGCCCAAGGAAACGGGCCCAAGATGTCCAGCCCCCGGACTGCGAATGGCCACGAAAGGGGGATAGTCTGCAAGCTTCCTGTTGGCTGGTGGATCTGCTTGGCGTGGAACTGGCAGGCCTCACAAGCTTTCACTAGTTCGACGGCGTCATTGAGTGCGGTGGGCCAATAAAACCCACTGCGGAACACCTTGCCGACGAGGTCCATGATGATGAATGATGTCTGCAGTCTCCCCCGTGTATATCTTCCAGTAGTTCCTTCGCTTGCTCCCTGGAGATGCAGCACAGCGATACATCGTTTGGTCGCTTCCGGTAGAGCTCTCCATCTTTGATGCAGTATGCCGTGGCCTGGCGTGCCACTCGCTCCGCTTCCTCCTCCTTCTCCGGCAGGGTCGCTTGCGTTAAGTAGCTCTGGAGCTCCGCGATCCAACATCCCTCCTGAGGTTCCATCGTCAGGAGCAGGCGTGCTCCTGAGGCCGGGCCACGGGCCGGAGCTCCTGAGGCAGGTGGCTGGCGGAGCTCCTCCCGAGGCTGAGCCGTGTTTGATAATGACGGCAGGGCTGAGGGCTTGAAGAGCCGCTCCTCGAAAATGCCAGGCTCCTGAGGTAACCACCTGGACGCACGTTTAGCGATGTCGTCGGCCTCCTGATTGGTGCCACGGGGCACATGCTGCAACTCCAACCCCCTGAACTGCTTCTCCATCCTGCGGACCTCCGCAAGGTAGGCTTCCATGTGCTCATCCTTCGGCTCGTACACCTTGTTGGAGAAATTGACAAGGAGCTGCGAATCGCCCCTGACGGTGAGGCGTTTCACCCCCAGAGCAGCTGCGGCCTTCAAGCCCGCTATTAAACCTTCATACTCCGCTATGTTGTT
The DNA here is from genome assembly GCA_034509565.1 of Triticum monococcum. Classification (NCBI taxonomy): domain Eukaryota; kingdom Viridiplantae; phylum Streptophyta; class Magnoliopsida; order Poales; family Poaceae; genus Triticum; species Triticum monococcum. The sequence goes on along the minus strand of CM067842.1, from coordinate 194,312,688 downwards.
GGAGACCTTTTCACCTTGCTGGAAACAGAGCTGCACAGCATAATAGAGCTTGTCCTGAGCGGGCGATATAAGCACCGCCCCGGCTCCAGCGCCATGCCTGGAGAACGCCCCATCGAAGTGCATGACCCAGCCTTCTGGCACCTCGCTTCCCGGGGATAGGGACCGATCCTAGTCGGCCTTGAGGCCTGGCGCCTCCGTCCATTCTGCCACAAAATCCGCCAACGCTGCTCCCTTGATGACTCTGGTCGTGCTGAATTTGAGCTGAAACGCTTGCAGTTCTATGTTCCACTCAGCGATCCTTCCAGCTGAATTGGGGCTCCTGAGTACTCTCTCCAGGGGGTATGACGAGACGACCTTGATGGGGTGACCCTGAAAATAGTGCCGCAGCTTGCGCGAGGCCACCAGTAGCGCGAGGAGGAGTTTCTGAGGCATGGGGTACCGTGCCCTTGCATCCCGCAACACCGTGCTGACAAAGTACACTGGGTGCTCAACGAGGTGGAGTGCGTCAGTGCTGGTCGCTCCCTTCGGAGACCATGGCGCCTCTCGAGGCAATGAGGCCTCCTGAGACTGGCCATCTGGGAGAGGGGCCTCTTCCGCCTCCGGTGCGCCCCTCTGCAGCGGCTGATCCTCCTCAGCCGCTGTGGCGGTTTCTGTGGGCCTTCCTCGTTCCTGTTCTGCCTTGTCCCGGGCCGCTGCCGCGGTTTTGATTCGACGCTCCTCTCTGACTGCCACCAAGGCGGCGCTGGCGGAGTAGGGAGTGGCGGCGAGGTAAAGCACCAGGGGCTCTTGAGGGCACGGAGCCACCATGACCGGTGGACTAGTCAGGTATCTCTTGAGATCCCGGAACGCCTTGTCGGCCTCTTCAGTCCACTCGAAGGGCCCCTTTTTCTTCATTAGCTGGAAGAAGGGCAGCGCTCGCTCCCCCAACTTGGAGATGAAGCGCCCTAGCGCGGTCACGCGCCCCGTGAGCTTCTGCATTTCTTTGAGGGTCTTTGGCGGGCTCATGTCTTCGACCGCCTTGACCTTCTCCGGGTTAGCCTCGATGCCTCGGTGGGACACGAGGAAACCCAAGAGCTTGCCCGAGGGGACTCCGAACACACACTTCTCTGGGTTGAGCCGTAGGTTCACTGCGTTGAGGCTCGCGAAGGTTTCCTCCAGGTCTTGTATCAAGGTCCTGGCCTCCCGAGACTTTACCACAATGTCATCGACGTAAGCTTCGACATTCTTCCCGAGCTGCGGGCCCAAGGTGATGTGCATCAGCCGCTGAAAGGTCGCCCCTGCGTTACGCAGCCCGAATGGCATGCATGTGTAGCAGTACACCCCACACGGGGTTAGGAAGGTTGTCTTCTCGACGTCTTCTACCGCCATCTTGATCTGGTGATACCTAGAGAAGGCATCCAGGAAGCATAACAGGTCGCATTCCACAGTGGAATCGACGATCTGGTCGATGCGGGGGAGCGGGAACGGATCTTGCGGGCACGCTTTGTTGAGGTTGGTGAAGTCGACACACATGCGTTCCTTCCCTCCCTTCTTTGGCAGAACGACAGGGTTGGCCAACCAATCTGGGTATCGGACCTCGCGACTGACCCCAGCGGCCTCTAATTTGCGGGTCTCTTGGACGATGAAGGCCTGCTTTTCTGTGGACTGCCGCCTGGCCTTCTGCTTCACGGGGCGCATGTTGGGGCACACGTTGAGGTGATGCTCGATTACACTCCTGGGGATCCCTGCCAATTGGTCTGGCTCCCAAGAGAATACCTTCTTGTTTGCGCGCAGGAACCCGACCAGGGCCTCCTCCTGCTCGGGTTTGAGGTGGGTGCCTATGGTGAAAGTGGCGTTGGTGGACCCGTCCTCATCGATGGGTATCTGCTTGGTTTCTGCCTTGTCTTGGGTGAACAACTGTTTCTTCTTGGCGGGCGCAGCTCCCTTGGGCTCGGGGGCCTCTAAGTCGGCCGGCTGTGCCGACGCCGCTGTCTTGAAGACGAGCTTGAGCACCCGCAGAGCGTCCCCGGTGTCCCCATGCACGGTGAGGACACCGCTGCTCCCGAGCATCTTGATGAGGTTGTACGCCAGGTGCGTCGCGGCCATGAACTGGGCTAGCGCTGGGTAGCCGAGGATGGCGTTGTAGGGGAGGCCAATGGGGGCGATGTCGAAGTCGACCAGCTCCGTGCAGAAGTTGTCGTAGGTGCCGAAGGTTACTGGGAGCCGGATCTGTCCCAAGGAGCTGGACGATCCGCCCCCAACGCCTGAGAAGGGCCGGCTGGGTCGCAGCTGTTCCTGGGGTATGCAGAGGAGATTGAAGGCCTCGACCGAGAGCATGCTGAGGCCCGCGCCGCCATCAATGAGGGTTCTGGTGACAGCCACCTGGCAGATGGTGGGGGTGCATAGCATGGGGAGCGCACCCGAGCAGGCCGAGTTGGAGGGGTGGTCCTCCGAGCTGAAGGTCAGGCTGGTCTCAGGTGCCGCCCGATCCAGGGGAGCCCCCTGCCGCGTGGGAGCGGCGCTGACCCGGTGGATGAACGACTTGACGTGGTGACTTATGGGCGGCGCCTGCGAGCCGCCCGGGAGGGCCGCGACGACCGGGGGTCTTGATGTAGCGCGATGGGCGGGGAAGAGGTTGCGGGGCTCTTCCCGAGAGGCCACGGAGGCTGCCGGCAGGTGGAGCAGCCATTTGCGCGGGGCACCGGTGAGGGCCATGGGGAGCCAGTTGGCCGCAACCCTATCGTTACCTCCTGCTTCGAGGAGGGCCTCCTCGCTCGCCAGCAAGAAGGCGAGCGGATCTGCCGCACCGCCGTAGCGCGGCGGCGTCATTGGCTTGAACTTGTCTGGCCACCGTACCCGTTGCAGGGCTGGGGCCTGGGCTCGGAGCCCCCTGGCCCCCGTGCTGGTGCCGGCGGCCGGAGCGGGCGACACGCTGCTCATTGCGAGGCAGGCCGTGGCAGTGGCGGAAGAGAAAACTCCGGTGCACCCCCTACCCGGTGCGCCAAATGTCGGATTTCGGGTTCCGACAGACCCTTGAGGTTCGAACACTGGGGTGCGCGCAGAGATTTTGCCTCCTACCTACCTGCTCCCCTCCGCCTTGCTAGGATCTAAACTATGGAAAGAACAACACAAGAGACACAGGGTTTATACCGGTTCAGGCCACCGTTGTGGTGTAATACCCTACTCCAGTGTGTGGTGTGGTGGATTTCCTCTTGGGCTGATGATGATGAACAATACAAGGAAGAACAGCCTCGCGAGGGTCTGTTCTTGGCTGGGGCGATGTACTGCTGGGAGGAGTTCAGTCACCTTTCTCTCTCTCTCTCTCTCTCTCTCTCTCTCTCTCTCTCTCTCTCTCTCTCTCTCTCTCTCTTTCTGATTGAAAGCCCTCTCTAAAGAGCCTTTTCCTTCCAACTGACCCCTTTGCTTTGTGGGTGGCTGGTCCTATTTATAGAGGCCCTGGTCCTCTTCCCAAATATCGAGCGGGAAGGGAGCCAACAATGGCGGGCTAATTTGAAGGGGGACAACAAGTATCAGCTCTCCTGACAAAAATAGTCTTCGCCTACGCAAAGCTCTGGTGATGACGCCGTCCCGGGCTCCACGATGACCTCCATCTCGTAGTCCTCCTGGTCTTGGTCTCGTTGCACCGAAATGGCAACCTTTGCCTGATGCCTCGGTACTCCGCGGCTGCACTTGCCCCCTTTGCACCAAAGAGGAAAGGAGGACACTGCGCGGGCTGGCACCCGCCTGGCGCCCTTGGTCGTCATGGCTTGCGTCACGGGCACCTCGTGAGGTAACCCGCCTTGGTCTCTCCGCCTCCTCGTGAGCCAGCCTGACGAGGCCGTGCCCGAGGAAGTTCCGCGTCATCCGCCCCGCGAGGCTTGGCCCCTCGCGAGGGTCTTGGGTTTGTGTTGGTGAAGATGGGCCGCACTGGGCCCCCTTTTGAGCCACGCCGCAGGCCGCAGGCAGGCAAGTCTGGGGACCCCTGTTCCCAGAACGCCGACAGTATGTGGGTGGACCGGTGCTTGGGTGCTGCCCTTACTTGGACAAGCATCCCACTTATGATTAACCTCTATTGCAAGCATCCGCAACTACAACAAAAGTATTAAGGTAAACCTAACCATAGCATGAAACATATGGATTCAAATCAGTCCCTTATGAAGCAACGCATAGACTAGGGTTTAAGCTTCTGTCACTCTAGCAACCCATAATCTACTTATTACTTCCCAATGCCTTCCTCTAGGCCCAAATAATGGTGAAATGTCATGTAGTCGACGTTCACATAACACCACTAGAGGAGAGACAACATACATCTCATCAAAATATCGAACGAATACCAAATTCACATGACTACTAATAGCAAGACTTCTCCCATGTCCTCAGGAACAAACGTAACTACTCACAAAGCATATTCATGTGCATAATCAGAGGTGTATTAATATGCATATAGGATCTGAACATATGATCTTCCACCAATTAAACCAAGTAGCATCAACTACAAGGAGTAATTAACACTACTAGCAACCCACAGGTACCAATCCCGGACTTGGAGACAAGAATTGGATACAAGAGAAGAACTAGGGTTTTGAGAGGAGATGGTGCTAGTGAAGAGGTTGGTGGAGATTGCCCTCTCCCGATGAGAGGAGCATTGGTGATGACGATGGCGATGATTTCCCCCTCCCGGAGGAAAGTTTCCCCGGTAGAACAGCTTCGCCAGAGCCCTAGATTGGTTCCGCCAAGGTTCCGCCTCGTGGTGGCGGAGTCTCGTCCGGAAAGATGGCTTATGATTTTTTCCTCATCGAAAGACTCCCTATAGCAGAAGATGGCCATCGGAGGGCCACCAGGGGGCCCATGAGGTAGGGGGCGCGCCGAGGGGGGTAGGGCGCGCCCCCACCCTCGTGGGCAGGGTGTGGCCCCCCTGGTGAACTTCTTGCGCTCAGTATTTTTTATATATTCTGAAAATGACTTCCATGAAGTTTCAGGACTTTTGGAGCCGTGCAGAATAGGTCTCTAATATTTGCTCCTTTTCCAGCCCAGAATCCCAACTGCCGACATTCTCCCTCCTTGTGTAAACCTTGTAAAATAAGAGAGAATAGGCACAAGTATTGTGACATAATGTGTAATAACAACCCATAATGCAATAAATATCGATATAAAAGCATGATGCAAAATGGATGTATCAACTCCCCCAAGCTTAGACCTCGCTTGTCCTCAAGTGAAAGCCGAAATTGGAAAATATGTCCACATGTTTTGAGATAGAGGTGTCGATAAAAATAAAATACGGACATGAGGGCATCATGATCATTCTTAGAACAACAACTTATATAATTCTTGTCATATGATCTCTTTTGCTAGAGTAACAATTCAATCACAATTTCAATTATGAATCATAAACTTCATTGAAACTAACAAACTGTAATCTCAGTCATTGGAGCAATTGCAATTTATCATAACATAGGAAAGAGTCAATATAAGAGCTTTTCAGCAAGTCCACATACTCAACTTCACAATTGCTAACACTCACACAATACTTATGGGTATGGAGTTTTAATCGGACATAGAGAAAAATAGGGGCATATAGTTTTGCTTCCCAATGTTTTACCTCAAGGGTAATGTCAACAATAATAGTTCATGAAAACTCACATCCAATTAGCCATATATATCAGGATATTTCCAACATGTTGTGCTTGCCAAAAGATAAAATGTAAAAAGGAAGGGCGGAGATCACCATGACTCTTATGTAGGGTAGGAGATAAAAGTAAAAGATAGGCCCTTCGCAGAGGGAAGAAAAGGTTGTCATGCGCTTTTATGGTTGGATGCACGAAATCTTAATGCGAAAGAACGTCACTTTATATTGCCACTTGTGATATGGACCTTTATTATGTAGTCCGTTGCTTTTATTTCTTCCATATCACACGATCATATAAAGCTTATTTTCTTCCACACTAATAAGTCATACATATTTAGAGAGCAATTTTTATTGCTTGGACCAATGACAACTTACTTGGAGGATCTTACTCAATCCATAGGTAGGTATGGTGGACTCTCATGGCAAAACTGGGTTTACGGATGTTTGTAAGCACAAGTACTATCTCTACTTGGTGCAAAGAATTGTCTAGCATGAGAGGGAAAGGCAAGCTCAACCATGTTGGATGATCCATGACAATATAATTTATCTTGGATGTAAGCAAACATAACCCATTACGTTGTCTTCCTTGTCCAACGTCAACTTTTTAGCATGTCATATTTTAATGAGTGCTCACAATCATAAAAGATGTCCAAGATAGTATATTTATATGTGAATACCTCTCTTTCTTTATTACTTCCTATTAATTGCAACGATGACCAAAACTGTGTTTGTCAACTTTCAACAACTTTTATTCATCATACTTTTTATATGTGAGCTCATTACGCTCCATAAGATCCATATGACCCCTTTTTTTATTTCTTTTTATTCTTTGTCTTTTCTTTTATTCACTCAAGATCATGGCAAAATAATCAAGCCCTTGACTCAACACTAATCTTTATCATATATAGCTCACAGACTCGATTACATAGAAGGATCATAAAGCAAAACTCACAACTAGATCATACTAAAAACTTTTATTCTACTATATCAAGATATTACCAAAAGGATCGAACTAAGAAAGACGGTAAAGATAAAAATGATGATGATACGATACCGGGGAACTCCCCCAAGCTTGGCAGTTGCCAAGGGGAGTGCCCATACCCATGCAATTATGTCTCCTTTGTTGGTGAAGAAGGTGGAGGTGATGATGGATAGTCGCACATCGAGCGTAAGAGGTCCTCCAACTTGCGGATAATGCCCTTGAGTGCAACGATATGCTCCTTCAACAAAATATTTTCACGTGTGAGATACTTTTTTTGTATACGAGCTAACTCAATCATCTTGAAAGCTTCGATCTCAGTTGGGTTAAGAAGATTGTGATTGAGTTGAAGGCTATCTTCTGCTGCAGGAGCTTGATCCTCCGTGGCCTTCTTGATCCCTTCATCCTTGTTGATCTCCATGGGTTCTTCCCTCTTCAGCTCTATCTTCATTAGCCAATCATCGTTGTCACCATTGTTGGAGGAGGGGGACGACATGATGCCTGGCCTTGACAGACCTGACAGGAAACAGCCCGAAACAAGAACAGAGGATAATTGCGTGATACGGTGGTCAAAACCTTCAGGAGGTTATATAATGAATTTTTACTGACCAAAATACGTGACGTGTAAGAAAACGGAGTACGAAGAGCACACGAGGTGCCCACGAGGTAGGGGGGGCGCCCTCCACCTTGTGGAGGCCTCGTGTCCTTCCCGGACTGCTTCTTATTTTTCTATTTTTCTAAATATTCCAAAACGGAAGAAAATTGCCATTAGAATGGTTTTGGAGTCGGTTTACTTACCGTACCACATACCTATTCCTTTTCGGAGTATGAAACATTCTGAAAAGTGTCCCTTATGTATTCCTCCGGGGTTACGGTTTCAATAACATTGGTTTCAACATTTATAGGATTACCTGAGATATAATGTTTAATTCTTTGACCGTTCACCACCTTCGGATTTGTGCCTTCGAAGTTGTTGATTTTTATGGCACCGGAACGATAGACCTCCTCGATAACGTAAGGACCTTCCCATTTAGAGATAAGTTTTCCTACAAAAAATCTTAAACGAGAGTTGTATAGCAATAAATAATCACCTACATTAAACTCACGCTTTTGTATTCTTTTGTCATGCCATCTCTTAACTTTTTCTTTAAATAATTTGGAATTCTCATAGGCTTGGGTTCTCCATTCATCAAGTGAGCTAATATCAAATAACCTCTTCTCACCGGAAAGTTTGAAATCATAATTTAGCTCTTTAATAGCCCAATATGCCTTATGTTCTAGTTCTAGTGGTAAGTGACATGCTTTTCCATAAACCATTTTATACGGAGACATACCCATAGGATTTTTATATGCAGTTCTATAGGCCCATAATGCATCATCAAGTTTCTTGGACCAATTCTTTCTAGATCTATTAATAGTCTTTTGCAAAATTAATTTGAGATCTCTACTACTCAATTCTACTTGACCACTAGACTGTGGGTGATACAGAGATGCAATTCTATGATTAACATCATACATAGCAAGCATTTTCCGAAAAGCACCATGAATAAAATGTGAACCACCATTAGTCATTAAATATATAGGGACTCCAAACCTTGAAAAAATAACTTCTTTAAGCATCTTAATAGAGGTGTTATGATCAGCACTACTAGTTGGAATAGCTTCTACCCACTTAGTAACGTAATCAACAACAACTAAAATATGTGTGTATTCATTGGAGGTAGGAAAAGGTCCCATATAATCAAAGCCCCATACATCAAATGGTTCAATAACAAGTGAATAATTCATAGGCATTTCTTGACGTCTACTAATATTACCAATTCTTTGACATTCATCACAAGATACAACAAACTTACGAGCATCCTTGAAGAGAGTAGGCCAAATAAAAACCGGATTGCAATACCTTATGTGCAGTTCTATCTCCGGCGTGGCGTCCTCCATAAGGTTCGGAGTGACACTTGCGTAGGATCTGTTCCTGTTCATGCTCAGGTACACAATGTCTAATAACACCATCTACTCCTTCTTTATATACGTGTGGGTCATCCCAAAAGTAATGCCTCAAATCATAGAAGAACTTTTTCTTTTGCTGGTATGTGAAACTAGGTGGTATAAATTTAGCAACAATGTAATTAGCATAATCAGCATACCATGGAGCAGTATGAGAAGCATTTATGACATTTAATTGTTCATCAGGAAAGCTATCATCAATAGGTAGTGGGTCATCAAGCACATTTTCTAACCTAGACCAGTTGTCTGCACTGGGGTTCTCTGCTCCCTTTCTATCAATAATATGCAAATCAAATTCTTGTAGCAAGAGAACCCATCTAATAAGTCTAGGTTTAGCATCTTTCTTTTCCATAAGGTATTTAATAGCAGGATGATCCGTGTGAATAGTTACTTTAGAATCAACAATATAAGGTCTGAACTTATCACAAACAAATACAACTGCTAAGAATTCTTTTTCAGTAGTAGCATAATTTCTCTGAGCATTATCTAGAGTTTTACTAGCACTAGCTGAGTGCCCGTGCGTTGCCACGGAATAATAAATAAAAGCTATATAGAGAGATTGATTATCTACATTTTCTATTTTACGAATGTCTTTATCAAGGGTAATGTGTATGCGATGTCTGACTATTTAACATTTTTTTATTATCCCCTTGTTTTACATTAATCTTATTGTGTGTTTCTCATAAAATGACCCATGTTGTATCATATAAAAAGAAATGTTATAACCATGATACTCCCAATACACAACATCCACCATTTCTCATAGTACCATGCATAAAAATACACCATTAATTGAACAAGGATTATAAAGTATCATGTAATCATATTTGAAAGGGGATAAACAATGTACCTCAGGCACATCTTTCCGTTGACTGAACCCGAGATTTTGTACAGTGTTATGTTTGCATCAAATACTTCTTGCCAAAAAAATGTTTGCATCAAATACATTGTAAAACTAAAACACTTCACAAATCCAAAGAAAAATAATATAAATCTGAAAAATGTTCTCGTTGACAACAAGAGAAAGTTGTGTTGCCTTCCCAGAATCATATAGCACACGTCGGATTTAGCAATCCAACTGTACAGATTTTTTATAAGCAATCTAATTTTGGTACCTAGGACTTCTACTGACAAAGCATATACTAATATCATCTCCTAAGTGGATTCGTAAAGTTGCAAATGAGTGCCAATGACATCAGTCTTGCAGCTGTAATCTCTCACATTCTTAATTAATAGTTAAATATGTAACAGTTAAATGCAAAGTTCAGACAAAACCCGTAATGATCTATGACTGCGGTTTCAGTTTAGTGAAACTAACTTAGAATAACTAAAGCACAGGGAGGGAAGGAGAGTCGCTGCATTGGTATTCCATTATTATATTCGATGTAAGTTCTTCCCTCAAGTATGCTCCTTTTGTAATGTCAAGGGCTTTGTATTCGAATTTCTAAATACATATTAGATAATATAAAGTTTAAAGAAATATGACCTGCTTATTCTATTTCACAAAGTTGAAGCACAAATGAAGAGAGTACAATTGATGATTGCCATAAGCCAAAGAGTACAATTCAAGATTGCTGCAAAATTCCTTAGCATTGCCATCATCTCAGTTCTGTTACTTTTCTTGACAATATACTCCTAAAATCTGGTGAAAACAAAACCTCCATTATCCACTCACCCCCCATATGCATACAGTTCCATTTTATACAATTAAGGGATCAAAGTGTTGGCATGGGAGATGTCATTGATACCTCGATAACATTGACAGTGCAAAGCTAGGCCCCGGCCCCCCAACAATGACAAAAATATCACCTTTCAAGGGGCTAAGTTCTTCTGCAGGGCATTAAAAAATGTAATGTGAGAATAGGAAGGACACCCATTTTAGAAAAATTGATATGATTCTGATATGCAAAGTTCAGAGCAATTGGTATCTGCTCTCCGTGTTCCGTCGGAGCTTGGTGTGTGGAAAATCAAATGTACATGCTATTAAGACTACAAAAAAAATTCATGCAGTAACACATTACGAAGCTTAGAAAAACAGAATAAATATTGTGATTGCCAAATTAGTTGAAGGAAATAAAGGGGTTATAGAATTGTGATATACTTGTGTGAGGACTCCCATAGGAAATAATGTTTTAACTCGATGGACGTACGAACAGAGGCGTGCACATCGGAAGATACCACCAATACGACCAGCCTCGCCGATTCCAGCATCAAACAACTTAATCAACCCATACTTTGTCTTTGGGAACATGGAAATGACGCTGGGAATCACCTAGCAATCCGTGTGCGGCTGCTATGACAGTGGCCAGGGTTTGGGTTTTCTCCGGGAGGAAACTCGGGTGCAACTGCTACACATTTTCTGCTAATTGTAAGAACCGCAATGACCAGACGATGACTGAAGTAAGCAAACACGTTTAGGTTCTTTTGACATAGTTAGTGGCATCCTATTCCTAGCTACAAACAGTTTGAGGCCAAACAGACGGCAGCATCACAAGTAGAGAACTGAAATAAATTACAATAGCAAAAGGACAACTTGATATAATCCAATAGATCAAGCAAAAATAATTAAAACAAACTTTCTGTCTGTTCTTCCACTGAACAGTTAGAGTGCTTTTGTAGAAGTATCAAACTATCGATAGATTAGATAGAGTTGTCAGTTCTGAACTTATGATAGTATAAGCGGCCTCTCTTGGGTTTGGTCACACAAGCAAAAACAAAGAGAAGAGGAAAACACGACAAGCAGCAGCGAGAACGAAAGGCTGGAGGGTAGCATCACTCACCTAAGACTGCTATGAGCCTGTAATTGTGACTGTGCCCAGGCCGCCCGTACCCCCACCCGGTGTCCGGTTCCTCCATGGCTCCATCACATGGGATGACTACATGTACGTCCATGCCAAAATATAGGTGCACTACAGAGTCTCCACCGCCAGTGCACTACAGCCATTGAGTCTCCACTGCCACTCTAAGTAGACTAACACAGAGACCAACAGAGGAGAGGGGCCGTTATGAATGGATTCTTCACAATACCAGAAGATGCGACACAAGGAATGATTTGTCAATTTCAGTCCAAAGCATATAACTGGAACATAACCAAAGATTTGAGATATCATGAGAGGAAGAATGCTTACAAAAGAAAACAAGAACTTTTCATGGCACATGTGCTGAGCTTGGTAAAGTCTGACGCCGCTGCATTCACGCCCGAGGACCTGCTGGCACACCCTCTACATGTTCAACCCTGCCGCATCTCTGCTCCCTCCCACCAACGAGAGCCACGTCCCCGTCCTCCAAAGGTCACCAGTAGAAGCAGCGAGGGCGACCTAGAGGATGACGAGACATCACTAACGTTACCCCATGCCGCTTTACTCCTTCTCTACGGGGCGGCGAAACCGGAGCTAGCCTAGCGACAGGGGTGGCCGAGGAGAAGGTGGCCGTCCGCGCCGAGGCCGGGCTTCTCCGGCACGTACTGCACCTGCAATAAACCATGGAGTTAGGCGCGGCTCGAGCGGATTACGGGGCGGCGGAACCGGAAGCACCTGGGGGCGGGGGTCGGGTTTGGGCGGACGCTCTCCTCGGAGCCCTTGCCAGCTCACGTGGCCCTGTTCTTCCTGTCCCAGCGTCGGCAGCAGGGGTGGCCACGCCCGGTGTCCCGTGGCTTGTGGCTCGCTGCGTCCGCCGCGGCGGCGACAGCGATTGGGGTGGCGGCGTCAGCAGAAGTGAGCGAGGCGACCCCTTCCTCCTCGGTGCCTACGCTGTGCTCCTTCCTTTCTCTGGCGGCGACAATATTTGGCAGGGAGAGAGACGAGATCGGGAGCAAGGGCTTGGGGAGAGGTGGGGGCGGGGCGTGGGTGGGATCGTGGGCTGGTTTTTCGGGTTTCTGATGCCTGCGGGATCCAGCATTTTGTTTACCGCATCGATACCGCATTGAGGGGGCGGGACGAGGTCGAACCATCACGACATTCGATCCCCTTTAATAGTAGAGATATTGAATAAAATTTAATTTCTTATCAACTCTTTGCCCTAGAACAGCACCTACAACATAATCACTAGCATCACACATAATTTCAAAAGGTAAATTTCAATCAGGTGGCTGAACAATAGGTTCAGAGATCAATGTTTTCTTAAGTATTTCAAATGCTTCTACACAATCATCATCAAAAACAAATGGTATATCTTTTTGTAATAAATTAGTCAGAGGCCGAGAAATTTTGGAGAAGTCCTTAATGAACCTCCTATAAAACCTGACATGACCAAGGAAACTTCTTATACCTTTGATGTCCTTGGGACATGGCATCTTTTCAATAGCATCAACCTTGGCTTTATCAACCTCAATACCTCTTTCAGAAACTTTATGCCCCAAGACAATACCTTCATTAACCATAAAGTGGCACTTTCCCAATTCAAGACAAGATTAGTTTCTTCACATCTCTGCAAAACTCGGTCAAGGTTGCTTAATCAATCATCAAAAAGAGGATCCATAGACGGAAAAATCGTCCATGAAAACCTCACAAATCTTTTCAGAAAAGTCAAAGAATATAGCCATCATGCATCTTTGAAAGGTAGCAAGTGCATTACATAAACCAAAAGGCATACGTCTATAAGCAAAAGTACCAAAAGGGCAAGTAAAAGTAGTCTTTAATTGATCATTGGCTGACACAGGTATTTGAGAGAACCCAGAATAACCATCTAGAAAGCAAAAATGTGTATGTTTGGATAATCTTTCTAGCATTTGATCGATAAAAGGTAAGGGGTAATGATCTTTTTTAGTAGCTTTATTTAATTTGCGTAAATCAATTACCATCCTATAACCTGTAACAATTCTTTGCGGGATCAACTCATCTTTATCATTAGGAACGACAGTAATACCTCCCTTCTTAGGGACACAATGGACAGGACTTACCCACTGACTATCAGCAACGGGATAAATTATACCTGCCTCAAGAAGCTTTAGTATTTCCTTTATTACCACTTCCTTCATCTTAGGATTCAGCCATTGTTGATGATCACGAATGGGTTTGGCATCTTCCTCCAAATTTATTTTGTGTTGATAGAGTGGGACTAATGCCCTTAAGATCATCAAGCATATATCCAATAGCAGCACGGTGCTTCTTCAGAGTTTTCAATAATCTCTCTTCTTCATGCTCTCAAAGGTTAGCACTAATAATAACAGGATATATCTTTTTCTCACCAAGATAAGCATATTTAAGAGTATCGGGTAACGGTTTAAGCTCAAACACGGGATCACCCTTGGGTGGAGGAGGATCCCCTAGGATTTCAACAAGCAAATTGTGTTTCAGGATGGGTTCCTGTTTAAATAATACTTCATCTATTTCCCTTCTTTCATTCACAAACATATCATTTTCATGGTATTGCAAATATTATTGTAAAGGATCACTAGGAGGTATGACAATAGAAGCAAGACCAATAATTTCATCTTTACTAGGCAATTCCTCTTCACGGTGTTGTCTACGAAATTTAGAGAAATTAAATTCATGAGACATATCACCTAAACCAATAGAAACAACATCATTTTTGCAATCTATCTTAGCATTAACTGTGTTCAAGAAGGGTCTACCAAATATAATGAGACAAAAGCTATCTTGTGGGGAACCAAGAACAAGAAAATCAGCAGGATATTTAGTTTTCCCACACAAGACTTGAACATCGCTATTGGCAAGTTTAATTGTGACACCAATATCTTCTAACTCAACAGGTGCAATATCATGCATAATTTCTCTATATAGGTCAATAGGTATTGCATTAGCACTGGCACCCATATCACATAAGCCATGATAACAATGATCTCCTATTTTAACATAAATAACAGGCATGCCTTTCACAGGTCTAGGTTTATCTTTAGCACAAGGTTTAGCAATTCTAGCAGTTTCATCACAGAAATAAACAACATGCCCATCAATATTATCAGACAAGAGATCTTTAACAATAGCAATATTAGGTTCAACTTTAACTTGCTCAGGAGGTGTATAAGTTCTAATATTGCTTTTACGAACCGCATTTGAAGCTTTAGCATGATCTTTTATCCTAACAGGAAAAGGTGGTTTCTCAACATAAGTAGTAGGAACAATAGGATCATTATAAATGATAGTCTTTTCTTCAACTTTAATAGGTGCAGCTACTTTTACTTCTATGGGAGGATGATATTTAAACCACTTCTCCCTAGGGAGATCAACATGAGTAGCAAAAGATTCATAGAAAGAAGCTACTATCTCAGAGTCAAGTACATATTTAGTGCTAAATTTACGGAAAACATCGGTATCCATAAAAGATTTAACACAATCATACTTAGGTGTCATACCTGACTCCTTACCTTCGTCAAGGTCCCAATCTTTAGAGTTGCATTTAATTCTTTCCAATAAATCCCATTTGAATTCAATAGTCTTCATCATAAAAGAGCCAGCAAAAAAGTATTGAGCATGGTGCGATTGTTATTAGAAAGCCGAGCATATAAATTTTGAATAATCATTTCTCTTGAGAGCTCATGATTGGGGCATGAATATAACATTGATTTAAGCCTCCCCAAGCTTGAGCGATGCTTTCTCCTTCGCGAGGCCAGAAATTATATATATAATTGTGATCATGATGAACAAGATGCATAGGATAAAACTTCTGATGAAATTCCAATTTCAATCGTTTGTAGTTCCATGAACCTGTATCATCACATAGCCTGTACCATGTCAATGCATATTCCTTCAAAGATAAAGGGAAGACCTTCTTCTTAATAACATCTCTGGGTACACCTAAAAGCTTAAATAATCCACAAACTTCATCCACATATATTAGGTGCTCATGAGGATGCACTGTTCCGTCTCCTGCAAAAGGATTAGCTAGCAGTTTTTCTATCATACCCGAAGGAATTTCAAAGCAGACATTTTCATTTTCAGTAGGTTCAGTAGGTTGAGGAGCAAATCTTTTCTCTACTGGTCGGGGTGAAGATACCCCGAACAAGCCCCTCAGAGGATTACTTTCCTTAGTAACAAGTGACAGTAAATTTCAGCACACTATATAAATTTTTCCTTACCAAATTCCACCTACCAAAGGCGCTTCACTCCCCGGCAACAGCGCCAGAAAAGATTCTTGATGACCCACAAGTATAGGGGATCTACCATAGTCCTTTCGATAAGTAAGAGTGTCGAACCCAACGAGGAGCTGAAGGAAATGATAAGTGGTTTTCAGCAAGGTATTCTCTGCAAACACTGAAATTATAGGTAACAGATAGTTTTGTGATAAGATAATTGGTATCGAGAAACAAGTAACAAAAGCAAATAAAGTGCAGCAAGGCGGTCCAATCCTTTTTTTTAGCAAAGGACAAGCCTGGACAAACTCTTATATGATGTAAAGCGCTCCCGAGGACACATGGGAATATCGTCAAGCTAGGTTTCATCACGTTCATATGATTCGTGTTCGGTACTTTGATAATTTGGTATGTGGGTGGACCGGTGCTTGGGTGCTGCCCTTACTTGGACAAGCATCCCACTTATGATTAACCTCTATTGCAAGCATCCGCAACTACAACAAAAGTATTAAGGTAAACCTAACCATAGCATGAAACATATGGATCCAAATCAGCCCCTTACGAAGCAACGCATAAACTAGGGTTTAAGCTTCTGTCACTCTAGCAACCCATCATCTACTTATTACTTCCCAATGCCATCCTCTAGGCACAAATAATGGTGAAGTGTCATGTAGTCGACGCTCATATAACACCCCTAGAGGAGAGACAACATACATCTCATCAAAATATCGAACGAATACCAAATTCACATGACTACTAATAGCAAGACTTCACCCATGTCCTCAGGAACAAACGTAACTACTCACAAAGCATATTCATGTTCATAATTAGAGAGGTATTAATATGCATATAGTATCTTAACATATGATCTTCCACCAAGTAAACCAACTAGCATCAACTACAAGGAGTAATTAACACTACTAGCAACCCATAGGTACCAATCCCGGACTTGGAGACAAGAATTGGATACAAGAGATGAACTAAGGTTTTGAGAGGAGATGTTGCTGGTGAAGATGTTGATGGATATTGCCCTCTCCCGATGAGAGGAGCGTTGGTGATGATGATGGCGATGATTTCCCCCTCACGGAGGGAAGTTTTCCCGGCAGAACAGCTCCGCCAAAGCCCTAGATTGGTTCCGCCAAGGTTCTGCCTCGTGGCGGCGGAGTCTCGTCCGAAAAGATGGCTTATGATTTTTTCCTCATCGAAAGACTCCATATAGCAGAAGATGGCCATCGGAGGGCCACCAGGGGGCCCACGAGGTAGGGGGGCGCGCCCAGGGGGTAGGGTGCGCCCCCACCCTCGTGGGCAGGGTGTGGCCCCCTGGTCAACTTCTTGCGCTCAGTATTTTTTATATATTCTGAAAATGACTTCCGTGAAGTTTCAAGACTTTCGGAGCTGTGCAGAATAGGTCTCTAATATTTGCTCCTTTTCCAGCCCAGAATCCCAGCTGCCGGCATTCTCCCTCTTTATGTAAACCTTGTAAAATAAGAGAGAATAGGCATGAGTATTGTGACATAATGTGTAATAACATCCCATAATGCAATAAATATCGATATAAAAGCATGATGCAAAATGGACGTATCACTTGTCATTTGCCTCTTGAGTTAGAACATAAAGCATATTGGGTAATCAAAGAACTCAACTATATTTCAAACTTGCCAGTGAAAAGACGTTATTTGATATTAGCTCATTAGATGAATGGAGAACCCAAGCTTATGAAAATGCCAAGTTGTTTAAAGAAAAGTCAAAAGGTGGCAATGCTAAGAGAATCCAAAAGCGTGAGT
This sequence comes from Triticum monococcum, assembly GCA_034509565.1. Lineage (NCBI taxonomy): Eukaryota > Viridiplantae > Streptophyta > Magnoliopsida > Poales > Poaceae > Triticum > Triticum monococcum. Next base: position 194,295,283 of record CM067842.1, on the reverse strand, counting down.
TTAAAGTAGGATAATATGTTCTTGTGTACAACTCTCATTTCAGATTCTTTGCAGGAAAACTCCTCTCAAAATGGGAAGGCCCCTATGTCATCGAGGAGTATTGTTCTGGAGCCATCAAAATAAATAATGCCGAAGGCACTAACCCAAAGGTTGTTAATGGGAAACGAATAATACATTATATCTCAGGTATGCCCATTAATTTTGAAAGTAATATTATCCAAACTAGGACACCAGAAGAACACATAAAATAGTCCTTCCAAAACACTCCAGAATCATGAAAATAAGGAGGTACGTGATACGATAAGTAAACGGACTAAGAAAGATCCGCAAAAATATTTTTATCAGTTTTGGAATATTTATAAAAATAGTAAAATAAGAAACTTCCAGGAAGCGTACCCTGGTGGGCACAAGACACCAGGGCGTGCCTGGCTTGCCTTGGGGTACCTTCCGGACTCTGTGTTTCTACAATTTGCTTGTTTGCCAAGATAAAAAATCTTTATATACCCCCGAATCTGTTCACCACCGTATCACAGAGAAATCTTCTGTTCTCTTGTCTTGTTATTTTTGGTCAGATCTGTTGAGCCAGGCATCATGTCTTCTTCTTCCTCCAACAACATGGAAGAGGATGCTTGGTTGATGAAGATCGAGCTGAAGAGAGAAGAGCCCACAGAAGCCGACAAGGGAGACGAGGGCAAGGAGGTTACCGTAGATCAACCTCCGGTATTCGAGCAAGCACTGCCAGCCGAGGAGGAAGAGGGAGATATCCTTAAACCTTACTATGCTTATCTTACTCCTACTGAGATTGAAGCCTTTCGCATAATTGAAACGTTTCGTGTGCAAAATAAGTATCTCACCCGTGAAAATATTCTGCATCAAGAGCTGATACATCCATTTTTCATCGTGCTTTTATATTAATATTTATTGCATTATGGGCTGTTATTACACATTATATCACAATACTTATGCCTATTCTCTCTTGTTTTATAAGGATACATGAAGAGGGAGAATGCCAGCAGCTGGAATTCTAGACTGGAAAGGAGCAAATATTCGAGACCTATTCTGCACAACTCCAAAAGTCCCGAAACTTCACGGAGCTTATTTTTGGAATATATAAAAATATTGGGCGAAGAAAGAACTAGAGGGTGGCCACCTGCCATCCACAAGGGTGGAGGGCGTGCCCTACCCCCTGGGTGTGTCCCCGACATTGTGGGCCCCTTGGCAGGCCCCCGGTGCCCATCTTTGGCTATATGGTGTCTTTTACCCTGGAAAAAATAAAGAAGAAGCTTTCAAGACTAAGCGTCGCCGTGTCATGGCAGAACCAATCTAGGGCTCCGACGGAGCTGTTTTGCCGGGGAAACATCCCTCTGGGAGGGAGAAATCGTCGCCATCGTCATCACCATCGATCCTCTCATTGAGAGGGGGTCAATCTCCATCAACATCTTAACCAGCGCCATCTCCTCTCAAACCCTAGTTCATCTCTCGTATTTGATCTTGGTCCCAAAACCTCAAATTGGTACCTGTGGGTTACTAGTAATGTTGATTACTCCTTGTAGTTGATGATAGTTGGTTTATCCGGTGGAAGATTATATTTTCATATCCTTAATGATAATTAGTACTCATCTAATATTGATCATAAATATGTTTTTTGAGTAGTTACGTTTGTTCCTGAGGACATGGGAGAAGTCTTGTTATAAGTAATCATGTGAATTTGGTATTCGTTCGATATTTTGATGAGATGTATGTTGTCTCTCCTCTAGTGGTGTTATGTGAACGTCGACTACATGACAGTTCACCATTATTTTGGCCTAGGGGAAGGCATTGGGAAGTAATAAGTAGATCATGGGTTACTAGAGTGACAGAAGCTTAAACCCTAGTTTATGTGTTGCTTCGTAAGGGGCCGATTTTGGATCCATATGTTTCATGCTATGGTTAGATTTACTTTAATTCTTCTTTTGTAGTTGCAGATGCTTGTGAGAGGGGTTAATCATACGTCGGAGGATTGTCCAAGGAAGGGCAGCACCCAAGCACCGGTCCACCCACGTATGAAATTATCAAAGTAACGAACGCGAATCATAGAGCATGATGAAAACTAGCTTGACAACAATTCCCATGTGTCCTCAGGAGCGTTTTGCTTTACATAAGAGTTTGTCCAGGCTTGTCCTTTGCTACAAAAAGGATTGGGCCACCTTGCTGCACCTTAGTTACTTTATTCATTTTTTACCCGTTACGATTAACCTTATCAAAAACCTATTTGTTATCGATAATTTTAGTGCTTGCAGAGAATACCTTGCTGAAAACCACATGTCATTTCCTTGTGCTCCTCGTTGGGTTCGACACTCTTACTTATCGAAAGGACTATGATAGATCCCCTATACTTGTGGGTCATCAAGACTCTTTTCTGGCGCCGTTGCTGGGGAGTGAAGCGCCTTTGGTAAGTGGAATTTGGTAAGGAAACATTTATATAGTGTGCTGAAATTTACTATCACTTGTTACTATGGAAAATAATCCTTTGAGGGGTTTGTTCGGGGTATGTTCACCTCAACCGGAATCGAAGTTAGTTTCTCCTCAACCTACTGCACCTACTAAAAATATTTATTATGAAATTCCTTCGGGTATGGTAGAGAAACTACTAGCTAATCCTTATGCAGGAGATGGAACATTACATCCCAATATGAACACAATCTATGTGGATGAAGTTTGTGGATTATTTAAGCTTGCTGGTATGCCCGAGGATGTTGTCAAGAAGAAGGTATTCTCTTTATCTTTCAAGGGAAAGGCATTGACATGGTATAGGCTATTGGATGATATTGGATCATGGAACTGCAACCGATTGAAATTGGAATTTCATCAGAAGTTTTATCCTATGCATTTGGTTCATCGTGATCAGAATTATATATATAATTTTTGGCCTCGTGAAGGAGAAAGTATTGCTCAAGCTTGGGGGTGGCTTAAGTCAATGTTATATTCATGCCCCAATCATGAGCTCTTAAGAGAAATTATTATTCAAAACTTTTATGCTCGGCTTTCTCATAATGATCGATCCATGCTCGATACTTCTTTGTACTGGTTCCTTTATGAAGAAGGATATTGAATTCAAATGGGATTTACTGGAAAGAATTAAACACAACTCTGAAGATTGGGACCTCGACGAAGGTAAGGAGTCAGGTATAAACCTTAAGTTCGATTGTGTTAAATCTTTTATGGTTACGAATGCTTTTTGTGATTTTAGCACTAAATATGGACTTGACTCTGAGATAGTAGCTTCTTTCTGTGAATCTTTTTCTACTCATGTTGATCTCCCTAAGGAGAAGTAGTTTAAATATAATCCTCCCATTGAAGTTAAAGTAGTAGAACATATTAAAGTTGAAGAAGAAACTATTACTTATAATGTTGATCCTATTGTTCCTAGTGCTTATATTGAGAAACCACCTTTACCTTTCAGAGCATGAAGAAAAGAAATTATTGAAAATTCTGAAGAAGCACTGTGCTGCTATTGGATATACTCTTGATGATCTTAAGGGCATTAATCCCACTCTATGTCAGCATAAAATTAAACTGGAGAAAGATACTAAACCGGTTGTTGATCATCAACGACGGTTAAATCCTAAGATGAAAGAAGTGGTAAGAAATGAAATACTAAAGCTTCTGGAGGTAGGTATAATTTATCCCATTGCTGATAGTCAATGGGTAAGTCTTGTTCATTGTGTCCCTAAGAAGGGAGGTATTACTGTTGTTCCTAATGATAAGAATGAATTGATTACTCAAAGAATTGTTACATGTTATAGAATGGTAATTGATTTTCGCAAATTAAATAAAGCTACTAGAAAATATCATTACCCTCTAGCTTCTATTGATCAAATGCTCGAAAGATTATCCAAACATACACATTTTTGCTTTCTAGATGGTTATTCTGGTTTTTCTCAAATACATGTGTCTAAAGAAGATCAATAGAAAGCCACTTTTACTTGCCCTTTCGGTACCTTTGCTTATAGACGTATGGCTTTTGGTTTATGCAATGCACCTGCTACCTTTTAAAGATGTATGACTGCTATATTCTCTGACTTTTGTGAAAATATTGTTGAGGTTTTCATGGATGATTTCTCCGTCTATGGAACTTCTTTTGATGATTGCTTAAGCAACCTTGACCGAGTTTTGCAGAGATGTGAAGAAACTAATCTTGTCTTGAATTGGGAAAAGTGCCACTTTATGGTTAATGAAGGTATTATCTTGGGGCATAAAGTTTCTGAAAGAGGTATTGAAGTTGATAAAGCTAAAGTAGATGATATTAAAAAGATGTCATGTCCTAAAGATATCAAAGGTATAAGGAGTTCCCTTGGTCATGCTGGTTTCTATAGGAGGTTTATTAAAGACTTCTCTAAACTTTCTAGGCCTCTCACTAATCTCTTGCAAAAAGATATTCCTTTTGTTTTTTATGATGATTGTGTAGAAGCATTTGAAATAGTAAAGAAAGCCTTGATCTCTGCACCTATTGTTCACCCACCTGATTGGAATTTACCCTTTGAAATTATGTCTGATGCTAGTGATTATGCTGTTGGTGATGTTCTAGGACAAAGAGTTGATAAGAAAATTAAATGTTATTCAGTATGCTAGTAAAACTCTAGACAATGCCCAGAGAAATTATGCTACCACTGAAAAGGAATTTTCAGCAGTTGTATTTGCATGTGATAAGTTTAGACCTTATATTGTAGATTCTAAAGTAACTATTCACACTGATCATGCTGCTATTAAATACCTTATGAAAAAGAAAGATGCTAAACCTAGACTTATTAGATGGGTTCTCTTGCAACAAGAATTTGATTTGCATATTATTGATAGAAAAGGAGCTGAGAACCCCGTTGCAGACAACTTGTCTAGGTTAGAAAATGTGCTTGATGACCTACTACCTATTGATGATAGCTTTCCCTATGAACAATTAAATGTCATAAATGCCTCTCACAATACTCCATGGTATGCTGATTATGCTAATTATATTGTTTTTGCTAAATTCATAACACCTAGTTTCACATACCAGCAAAGGAAAAAGGTTTTCTATGATTTAAGACATTACTTGACCCGCACCTTTATAAAGAAGGAATAGATGGTGTTATTAGACATTGTGTACCTGAGCATGAACATGAATAGATCCTACGCAAGTGCCACTCCGAGTCTTACAGAGGACACTACGCTGGAGATAGAACTGCAAATAAGGTATTGCAATCCGGTTTCTATTGGCCCACTCTCTTTAAAGATGCCCGTAAGTTTGTCTTGTCTTGTGATCAATGTCAAAGAATTGGTAATATTAGTAGATGTCAGGAAATGCCAATGAACTATTCAGTTGTTATTGAACCATTTGATGTTTAGGGCTTTGATTATATGGGACCTTTTCCTTCCTCTAATGGGTATACACATATTTTAGTTGCTGTTGATTGCGTTACTAAGTGGGTAGAAGCTATTCCAACTAGTAGTGCTGATCATAACACTTGTATTAAGATGCTTAAAGAAGTTATTTTTCTGAGGTTTGGGGTCCCTAGATATTTAATGACTGATGGTGGTTCACATTTTATTCATGGCGCTTTTCGTAAAATGCTTGCTAAATATGATGTTAACCATAGAATTGCATCTCCTTATCATCCTCAGTCTAGTGGTCAAGTAGAATTGAGCAATAGAGAGATTAAATTAGTTTTTCAAAAGACTGTTAATAGATCTAGGAAGAATTGGTCTAAGAAACTTCATGATGCATTGTGGCCTTATAAAACTGCTTATAAGAATCCTATCGGTATGTCTCTGTATAAAATGGTTTATGGAAAAGCATGTCACTTACCTCTTGAGCTAGAACATAAGGCATATTGGGCTATTAAAGAGCTCAATTACGATTTCAAACTTGTCAGGGAGAAGAGGTTATTTGATATTAGCTCACTTGATGAATGGAGAAACCAAGCCTATGATAATGCCAAGTTGTTTAAAGCAAAATTTAAAAGATGGCATGATAAAAGGATACAAAAGCATGAGTTCAATGTAGGTGATCATGTTTTGCGATACAACTCTCATTTAAGATGTTTTGCAGGAAAACATCTCTCTAAATGGGAAGGCCCTTACATTATCGAGGAGGTCTATCGTTTCGGTGCCATAAAAATCAACAATGCCAATGGCACAAATCCAAAGGTGGTAAACGGTCAAAGAACCAAGCATTATATTTCAGGTACTCCCATAAATGTTGAGACCAATATAATTAATACTGTAACAACGGAGGAGTACATAAGGGACACTTTCCATAATGTTTTAGACTCTGAAAAAGAATAGGTATGTGGTACGGTAAGTAAACTGACTCCAAAATGTTTCCAATGATAAATTTTCTCCGTTTTGGAATATTTAAAAAATTAGGAAAATTAAAAGTAGTCGGAAAGATACACGAGGCCACCACAAGGGTGGACGGCGCGCCCTACCCCTGGGTGCGCCCCCCGTCCTTGTGGCCTCCCCGTGTGCCTTCCGGACTCCGTTTTCTTGCACGATACTTCTTATGGTCGGTAAAAATTCATTATATAATCTCCCGAAGGTTTTGACCACCGTACCACACAAAAATCTCCTATTTTTGTTTCGGGCTGTTTTTCCTGACAGATCTAGATCACCATGGCGTCTCCAAGCGCCCCCAAGGACAAGTTTTTTGAGAAGGTCATCAACCCCTACCTTGCGGAGGTGTTGCGGCACCCTCAAGCCATTGAGTTGCGTGAGGGGGTGCTGCAAATCCGCGATGTTGAGGGGCCAAAGAAGACCGGAAGCGTTACATAGCGCACATGAACTCGTTCCACATTATAGGATCACATGAGTACATTCATTCAAATATTACATCCTTAACACATTCCTCTGCCACAAGGCGAGCACCCTTCAGGACACTATCATAATACTTTTCAGGGTGGCGATGCTCCTTGCCCTCCAGCGGCCCCTCCTTCACCAGCTTTTCTGCATCCATCTTCGCCCAGTGCAATTTTGCCCAGGTAAAAGCCCTCCGCGCACCCTTAATGCAGACGGACCGCTTTATGACTTCAAACCGTGGGCACATGTTCACAAGCCGCCTTACCAGGCCGAAATAGCTGCCAGGCAGGGGCTCGCCAGGCCACATCTGGACTATGAGGCCCTTTGCCGGTGTTAAAACCGGCGGATCTCGGGTAGGGGGTCTCGAACTGTGCGTCTAGGCCGGATGGTAACAGGAGGCAGGGAACACAATGTTTTACCCAGGTTTGGGCCCTCTTGATGGAGGTAAAACCCTACGTCCTGCTTGATTAATATTGATGATATCGGTAGTACAAGAGTAGATCTACCATGGGATCGAGGAGGCTAAACCCTAGAAGCTAGCCTATGGTATGATTGTTGTCTACGGAGTTGATGAATTTGTCCTACGGACTAAAACCCTGTGGTTTATATAGACACTGGATAGGGTTAGGGTTACATAGAGTCGGTTACAATGGTAGGAGATCTTGAGTATCTACATTGCCAAGCTTGCCCTCCACGCCAAGGAAAGTCCCATCCGGACATGGGACGAAGTCTTCAATCTTGTATCTTCATAGTCCTGGAGTCCGGCTGAAGGTATAGTCCGGCTACCCGAACACCCCCTAATCCAGGACTCCCTCAGTAGCCCCTGAACCAGGCTTCAATGACGATGAGTCCGGCGCGCAAATTGTCTTCGGCATTGCAAGGCGGGTTCCTCCTCCAAGTCCTTCGTAGAAGATTGTAAACACCAAGAGTAATGCCCGGCTCTGCAAAATAAATTTCCACATATTGCCATAGAGAGAATAATATTAACACAAACCAAATCAGCTGACGTATTCCGCAGTGCGCCATCACACTACGGCCAAGTTTTTTACGAATCGTTTTTACTTTTCACCTCAGCGTGTTTTGCGAGGCGGTTTCCTTGGCACTTCTTGTCAAAGCAGAGATCGTGTACCCTTTTTACGGGATTCTCATCAATACGGACGTGGGTAACCCAACCGTGCCATTTATCACGGCGCTCGGGAGGCAAGCGAGTTTTATTAGGGAGGTGGGGACGCATAACCGCATCCGCCTATATAAGGGGATAAGGATCTACCCTTTTTACCTACGCCTTCTTCCTCCCATGCCTATCCATCTCTCGTGCACCCGAGCTCCAGCGCCCAAGCCTGCACATCCCACCTCAACCTTCTCCAGCAATGTCCGGAGCGGGAGGCAAATGGATGGTCTCCTCCGTTACGGAGGGTAAAGTAAAAAAAATAAGGAAGGCCGGATACCTGTCCAAGGACATCGCGCACCGGCTTCCCGAAGAGGGGCAGCTTATCCCCACCCCAAGGCCCCATGAGAGGGTCGTGTTTCTCCACCACTTCCTCCGCGGACTAGGTTTTCCACTCCACCCATTTGTCCGGGGGCTCATGTTCTACTACGGCCTGGACTTCAATGATATGGCTCCAAACTTCATCCTCAACATCTTGGCGTTTATCGTCGTGTGCGAGGCCTTTCTCCGCGTCCGCCCCCATTTCGGCCTCTGGCTCAAGACCTTCAACATCAAGCCCAAGGTGGTGCGCGGCAGCCAGGCAGAGTGCGGAGGCGCTATGGCAGGCAAGATGGCAAACGTCCTATGGTTCGAGGGCTCTTTCGTGGAGACCGTAAAGGGATGGCAAGCCGGGTGGTTTTATATCACCGAGCCACGCAATCCGGAAAGGACCGCGGCCCCTGAGTTCCGATCCGGACCCCCACGCGGCTTATGTCCTAGAAAGAGACGGGCCTGTCATGGGGTGACGAAAAATAGGTGACCGGATTGCAAACATGCATCCAGTCCCTGGTGAACAAGCCAGTTTGGCTTGTTAATATCATCCAGGTTATGCTCGTCCGCCGGCTCCTCCCGTGCCACCAACGGGATTTTAATCTGTGGGAGTTCGACCCGGCGCAGCACAAAACCCTCAACAGGCTCTTCAACATGACGTATGAAGATGCCTGGAAGGTGCTATTCAAGGGCGTCGAGGCTCCCGCGTCCGCTTCCGAGGACCACGGATACAGCTTGCAGCGTCATGCTAGCAAGGTATGCCATCTACACCCTTTACAGGATGTTAAGCCTTTTTTCATAGTTTGACACTATGCGGGATCCGAACTCCCTTTCCTCTGACAGGCTTGGCGGGTGATAGCCGAGCCGATTAACTATCCGGCTCCGCTGCCCGAAGATCCAGCCCCAGCTTTATAGGTGAAGCTGCTGGCCCCGGCGCCTTATGTGGTGCCGGAGAAGAAGGTCAAGAAGAAGAAGACCACGGGGACTCAAAAGAGTGCCCGCAACGTGGTGGTGTCGGACTCGTCATCTGACGAGTCTGAGGCGCCCTCCTCCTGCGAGAACGAGGAGGAGGAAGAAGAAGACTCTCCCTCTCCAGTGGAGGGAGGAGAGAAGAGGAAGGCCGCCCCAACGGGGGAGGCCGAGGGGTCTAGGAAGAGGAAGACCCCTCCGCCGGACTACGCCCCTGACGCCGAAGAGGGCGAAGAGGAGTGGCCGGACAGGGCCAAGCGTTCGGCGAAATCGTAAGTGTTAAGATACCAGAGTAACTCATGATATTCCTTTTGTTGCACAGCTTCCCCCTAATGTCAAATATAATCATGCAGTCCGCCCCAGGCCGTACTCGACGAGTCGTCGAGCGGCTCCCTGGATTCATCGGACGTGAACTCTGTTCCGCCCGCTGTCTCCCCCCGCACTGTGGATGACGCCGAAGTGGCATCGCAACAAGCTCTGGGGCAGGAGGAGGTGGTCCTGGAGGAGCCGCAAGGCGACCTCCCGGACCCCAGGAGTGAAGGGGACAAGACCCCCCAGGGCTCCAGTCCGGCCTTAAGCTGAACACCGTGCCAGAATCTTCAACAATTCCAGACCGCGGTAGGTGAAATCCCTCCAAGAGGAGAAAGCCTTCTAAGCCGGCGGCCTCCGTCCAACCGGAGGCGCCGGACAATCTGCTGGAGGTGCTTGAAGGTGCCTCCATCAACGAGGAGCACCGTACTATTATGAGTACGGTGATCCGGAAGGTTCAGTCCACCAAGAGCGGGCTGAATGAAGCTTGCGCTGGCCTCCTAACAGGCTTCGAGGTAAGTAAAAATATGTAAAAATATTACCGCATAGACAGTAGCCCCTGATGCTCTGTTTGGCGTTCGGAAAGAAAAGCCGAATAGAGGATCTATGAAATTTCATAGGAGTCTAATAAAGAAGTCAATATGCGTAAGCAGGCTTCGCTGCTAGCCACCACCGCACTGACTGCGGAGGTGGATACCCTAAAACAGGGACTCGAGTGGTCCGAGCAAGAGCTCGGCCGTGCCAAGCAGCAGCTCGAGGAGAAAGAACGTAAGAAATACCTTAGAAAAAGGTTCCTATAGAGAGGCGTGATTGCAAAAAGTAACAGGATTGTACTGCTTATTGTAGGGGCCATGACTGAGGTGGCGACCCTCAAGCAGGCGTTGTCCGAGGCCGAAAAGAAAACGGTCGCGGAGCGCACCAAGCGAGAGAAACTTGGGTCTCAGGTCGGCGAGGTGCAGCAAGAGCTGCAAGCTCTCGTGAAGAAACATGAGAGTTTGGAGCTTGAGTCAAAGACCCAAGCATCCGAGCTCGCGACGGCCCTTGAGACTCCCAAGTCTGCCAAGGCCGAAGCCCAAAAGGCTCTCCGAGAGTTGGAGGATATAAAGAAGATAGCAGCGGGTAAGGCATTCTTTATGCAAAGCAGAAACATAAAAGTAAACTACTTGTTACTTACCTGAATCCGGAGTTCTCCAGGGGCCTTCGCAGATCTTCCCCGCAGCGTGTCCGATGCCGCCGCATTCTACCGAGCTGAAGAGTGCAACTCGACGGAGAAGGTTTTTTGGTCTCATTATGCTGAGGCCGGACACCCTGTGCCCTTGAGCGATCAGCTGAAACAGCTGGTCGAACTCCACAAGGCGGCCGAACAAGCCATGAAGGGCTTCATAGTTCGGCTGTGGCCCGGAGAGGCCTTGCCTGGGAGCTACTTCGGGCTGGTGCGGCGGCTGGTGGAGGCCTGTCCAAGGCTCGAGGTCATCAAGCGCTCCGTCTGCATCGAAGGTGCCTGTAGGGCCCTTGCCCGTGTGAGGGTGCACTGGGGTAAGCTGGACGGTGAGAAGCTTGTGACGGACAGGCCGCCGCCGGGGAAGGAGCATCGCAAGCCGGAGAACTACTATAAAGATGTTCTTGCAGGTGCCCGCCTTGTGGTAGATGAGTGCACCAAGGATGTAGTTTTTGAATGAATTCGCTCGTGTTTATCCCGTGCGCTGAAAACTTGTTCATATGCGCTAAGCAATGCTTATTGAATTTAAAATATTATTTTCTGTGCGGCCGTTTATCAAAAATTGAGAGATGGCCAGTCGTCGGCTTCTACCCCCATGCCACTAGTGCTGGGGTGTTCGGTGATAAACATGGGCGCTCTTTTTCCCATGGCTGGGTCGTTCGAGGGAGGCGCTCAGCACGACGAACCAGGCAATCGGACTATAATGCTTGAACACTCTCACTTAGCCATAGAACTTTATAATTTTAAATTTCGGCGAAGCCCCTAGTTCGGAAGACCGAGTTCGGGGCGCTATCCACGCCTTGACTGGGGTTATCCAGCTCCTCGCTCGAAGCGGCATAAGCCTTTAGGGACTCGAAAAACCTCTCGAATAGCGACCGGTCTCTTGCCTCATCATGACAGTCAGTTTTAGCTTTCTCCACTGAGGTGCTTAACCCAGCTCAACCGGGGCACAATCGCAGTGGTTCTCCTGGTGCTACCTTAGCCGATATAGCGAAACGTAAGGCACCAAAACATAGGAGCCGGGCAAACCCAACTATTGACCCAAATCATGATTCGGAGCCGATGCATATAGTGCTATAAGTTCGGGGTGCCGCACTTGTGAAAGTGTACGGACTTCTCACACCATATTAAAGGGTACTGAAGCCCCTGGCGTACTTGCCGTACCACAATGTACGGGTGCAACATGCCATTAGTGAACATATATATGAAAAGAGTAATGCAAAAAATAGATAAAAAGCTAGGCATTGTTTATGGAGAGGCTATTTATCAAAGCCGAACGATACAGATGGTGCGATAAGCAAAAGATATTGGACTATTCAGTATGTCCTGACCAGGGGCAGGCCGCGGAATTGTATATAAAGTAGGTACATCGCTCGTAACAGAGACCACCTGGGAGTTCCATAATGCGGCATGGCTTATCTGCCTTCCTGGATCTTGCATCGTTTGTGCGGCAATCTAATTGCCGAACAGGTCGTCCGAAGTATGGAGTCCTGAAAGTAAGAAAAAATTGAAAAAGAATCCGGCAGCCCTTGGTACGTTTTAAGCCGTATTTTGGGCGTGCCGTTATCTTGCCCCTTCCCCCGTGCCCATGGTATTTCAAGGGTGTAGTTATGTACGCGAGGTACTGGTTTCGCTAGGTCGCGAAGGCTGGGGTTGGGGCCGCATTGCTACGCTTGCTCGGGTTGTGCCAGGCGGTCCTGCTGTAGGTTACTCCGGGCGCGCTTGGCAGTGTCTGGCTTTTTAATGGCCGGACTGGAGAATTGCCAAAGAAGGCTACTTTGTACCTCCGCTGCGAGAGCCGCCGTATGCTCCTCCGTCCGGAGGGAGCGTTCGGTGTTTTCGTTGACCGTGATTACTCCTCGAGGGCCTGGCATCTTGAGTTTGAGATATGCGTAGTGCGGCACCACATTGAATTTTGTAAATGCGGTTCGTCCGAGCAGGGCGTGATAGCCACTGCGAAACGGGACTATATCGAAGATTAACTCTTCGCTTTAGAAATTATCCGGGGATCCGAAGAGCACGTCAAGTGTTACTGAGCCTGTACAGTTGGCTTCTACACCTGGTATGACGCCTTTAAAGGTCGTTCTTGTGGGTTTGATCCTTGAGGGGTCTATGCCCATTTTTCGCACTGTGTCCTGATAAAGCATGTTCAGGCTACTGCCGCCGTCCATGAGGACTCTTGTGAGGTGAAATCCGTCGATGATTGGGTCAAGAACCAATGCGGCGAAGCCGCCATGACGGATGCTAGTGGGATGGTCCCTCCAATCAAAAGTGATCGGGCAGGAGGACCATGGGTTGAACTTTGGGGCGACTGGCTCCATCGCGTATACATCCCGTAGCGCACGCTTCCGCTCCCGCTTGGGAATGTGGGTTGCGTATACCATGTTCACCGTCCGCACTTGTGGGGGAAAGCCCTTCTGTCCATTGTTGTTCGGCGGCTTGGGCTCCTCGTCGTCCCTGTGCAGCCCCTTGTCTTTGTTTTTGGCTCTTAACTTGCCTGCCTGCTTGAACACCCAACAATCCCTGTTAGTGTGATTGGCTGGCTTTTTGGGGGTGCCATGTATCTGGCACAAGCGATCGAGTATTCGGTCCAAACTGGACGGGCCCTGAGTGTTCTTTTTGAATGGCTTTTTCCGCTGACCGGATTTATAACCTCTGAATCCGGCATTGACTGCCGTGTCTTCATTGCTGTCGCTGTTAACGCGGCGTTTTTGTTTGTTTCGACGTGTCCCGCCACTTTTGTCCTTGGTATCCGAATTAACAGGGTTCTTTGATAAGTTGTTACTGCGAGCTAGCCAGCTATCTTTGCCTGCGCAAAAGCGGGTCATGAGTGTCGTGAGGGCTGCCATGGATTTCGGCTTTTCCTGTCCCAGGTGCCGGGCAAGCCACTCGTCGCAGATGTTATGCTTGAAGGCTGCTAGGGCCTCTGCATCCGGACAGTCGACTATCTGGTTTTTCTTTGTTAGGAACCGTGTCCAGAATTGTCTGGCCGATTCCTCTGGCTACTGAATTATGTGGCTTAATTTGTCAGCATCCGGTGGTCGCACGTAAGTGCCCTGGAAGTTGTCAAGGAATGCGGCTTCCAGGTCCTCCCAAGAACCGATTGAGTCTGATGGCAATCTGTTAAGCCAATGCCGGGCCGGTCCTTTAAGTTTGAGCGGGAGGTATTTGATGGCGTGTAGATCATCGCCGCGTGCTATGTGGATGTGAAGGAGATAATCCTCGATCCATACCGCCGGATCTGTTGTGCCATCGTATGACTCGATGTTTACGGGTTTGAAACCCTCTGGGATTTTATGCTCCATTACTTCATTCGTGAAGCATAGCGGGTGTGCGGCGCCTCTGTACTGGGCTATATCACGACGTAGCTCGGAAGAGCTATGTCTGTTGTGTTCGGCCCGGCCGGATTTGTTGTATCCGGAGTGAAGATCATCGTCACGTGCCATAGGGCGCCTGCGCGATCCGTAGATCGATCTTGTTTGTCTTGCCTTGTCCTCTAGTACGTCTCGTAGGTCTGGTACATTTTCCCGTGCCTTAGTTGAGTGGCGTCAGGGCATGGCTTGGGTGGAGGGTCGAGAGACCTATCTGTCGCGGCCGCGAGGTGGCCGGTCTGCCATGTCATGTGCTGGTGATGTAGGTGCTTCCTCCTTTGATCGGGGTAGCGGCCTGCGCTTTGGGTAACTCTTGGAGGGGCGTTCAAGTTCATACTCTTCGGCCGCAAGGACTTCAGTCCATCTGTCAGCTAGCAAATCTTGGGCAGCCCTAAGCTGCTGCTGCTTTTTCTTGAGGCTGCTTGCCGTGGCTAAAAGCCTGCGTCTAAAACGCTCTTGTTCGGCGGGGTCTGATGGTATGACGAATTCGTCGTCATCGAGGCTTGCCTCATCTTCGGAGGGAGGCATATAGTTATCATCCTCAACCTCCTCGTCTGCCACTCTCTCCTGAGGGCTGGCTTCTCCATCTTCCTGTGCCGAATCTTGCTGAGGTGGGTGTTCTTTGGCGCTATCCGGGGTAGTATTATCTCCCGTGCTGGAATCACCGTTTTTGCTTTGGCGGGATTTAGAGCGGCGCCGCTGACGCCGGTGCTTTGGCTGTTTCTTGGGGGTGTCATCCCCTACTGTTCCCTCGCCATCTCCATCTTTTGGAGTATCCACCATATATATGTCATATGACGAGGTGGCCTTCCAGCGCCCTACAGGTGCTGGTTCCTGTTCGTCTCCTACATCGTCGTCCATGCCGTCGATGTCTTTGGAGTCGAAGTCAAGCATGTCGGTTAAATCGTCGACAGTGGCTACAAAGTGGGTGGTGGGTGGGCTGTGAATTTCTTCGTCATCCGTGTCCCATCCTCACTGACCATAATCCGGCCAGGGCTCTCCTAATAAAGAGAGAGACTTAAGAGAATTCAGGATGACGCCAAAAGGCGAGTGCTGAAAGATGTCTGCGGCGGTGAACTCCATTATCGGCGCCCAATCGGATTCGATCGGCAGGGGCGCGGGGGTTTCGGAGTCTGGGGAGGAGTCCGGATCCTCGAAGTCATGGATCATGCAAAGTGCAGGGCTAGCATTTGGCTCGATCGCCTTTAAGATCACAGCCCCTGAGGTGGCATCCAACCGCTCGTCCTCCATTGGTGCAATAGGCTCCGAGTTAGAGGTCGGAACCGATGCGTGTGCGGCCTCCAGGGCACTACCCGGAGGCAGAGCTAGATCATGCCCCTCGAGAGAGTGCGGCGTGCTTGGCCATGGCTCGAACCCATCGAAGATCAAGTCTCCGCGGATGTCAGCCGTGTAGTTTAAGTTTCCAGACCTGACTTGATGGCCAGGGGCGTAGCTTTCGATCTGCTCCAAGTGGCCAAGAGAATTGGCCCGCGGAGCGAAGCCGCCGAAGATGAAGATCTATCCGGGGAGAAAAGTCTCACCCTGGACTGCATTGTTGTTGATGATCAAAGGAGCCATCAGACCTAACGGCGAGGACACAGAGGAACTCTCAATGAAAGCACCAATGCCGGTGTTAAAACCGGCGGATCTCGGGTAGGGGGTCCCGAACTGTGCGTCTAGGCCGGATGGTAACAGGAGGCAGGGAACACATTGTTTTACCCAGGTTCGGGCCCTCTTGATGGAGGTAAAACCCTACGTCCTGCTTGATTAATATTGATGATATGGGTAGTACAAGAGTAGATCTACCACGAGATCGAGGAGGCTAAACCCTAGAAGCTAGCCTATGGTATGATTGTTGTCTACGGAGTTGATGAAGTTGTCCTACGGACTAAAACCCTCCGGTTTATATAGACACCGGATAGGGTTAGGGTTACATAGAGTTGGTTACAATGGTAGGAGATCTTGAGTATCCGCATCGCCAAGCTTGCCCTCCATGCCAAGGAAAGTCCCATCTGGACACGGGACGAAGTCTTCAATCTTGTATCTTCATAGTCCTGGAGTCCGGCTGAAGGTATAGTCCAGCTACCCGAACACCCCCTAATCCAGGACTCCCTCACCCTTCATGGCCAGTTCAGCCGCCTTGTGAAGCTCGACCAATTGCTTCAACTGGTCGCTCAAGGGCATTGGATGTTCGGTACCAGTATACTGATACCAGAACAACTTCTCCGTCGAGCTCCCTTTCTCGGTCCGGTAGAACTCCGTGGCATCCGACACACTGTTGGGTAGATCTGCGAACGCTCCTCGAGTGCTCCGAATTCGGGTAAGTAAAAGGAACGTTTCCTTCACATGTTTGCTTTGCATAATGAATGCCTTACCCGCCGCTATCTTCCTGACTGCCTCAATTTCCTAGAGGGCCTTTTGGGCTTCGGTCTTGGCATTTTGTGCGTTCTCGAGGGCCTTCGCAAGCTCGGACACTTGCGTCTTAGAGTCACGCTCCAAGGACTCGTACTTCTTGACAAACTCCTAGAGCTCTTGCTGAACCTCGCCGACTCGGGCCTCTTGCTTCTCGCGCTCGGCGCGCTCCTTGGCTGCTTTGCCTTCGGCCTCAGACAACGCCTTCTTCAGGGCCGCCACTTCGGTCATGGCCCCTAGCGAAATTCATGACGATCCTGCGATCTAACAACCAGTTTCCTTTTTCTTTATCAATAAAAAGATGAGGTATTACTTACCTTTGTTCTCTTCGAGCTGCCTCTTGGTAAGGCCAAGATCTTCCTTCGACCGCTCAAGGTCCCGCTTCAGTGCAAAGACCTCCACCGTGTGAGCGGCAGCGGCCAGTAGTGAAGCCTGCTTATTCACATAGACATATTCGGATTAGACTCCTGTGATTATTATTTGATCCTCTATTCGGCCTTTCTTTGCGAACATCAAATAGAGCATCATGGGCTACTGTCTATGCTGTAACATTTTCTCATAATTTGATTACTTACCTCAAAGCCTGTTAGGAGGCTGGCACAGGCTTCAGTCTGTCCGCTTTTGGCGGATCGAACCTTCTTGACCACCGCACTCATGATAGTGCGGTGCTCTTCATCAATGGAAGCATCGCGAAGCGCTTCCAGCAAGTTGTTTGTCGGGGTAAATAGCCATGGGTAGCCCAGCCGGCGTCCCCTGGCCCATCAGAAAAAATTACGAGCCCGTCCGGCTCTCAAGAAGACTCAAGACCTGGGCCGCCTCCCCCCTAGCCGACTACCTTCCTAGCCGGCTTCGGGGGCGGCCCGCCCTTTACCCTTATGAAGAAAGCTGTGGAGGGCCGACTACGAGAAGCTGGCTACAGCAAGGCCGGCTACGAGAGGCCGGCTCCCATAAAGCAGTCAAAGCCATACCCGCAATGTACGCGTCCACCCTGTGATGATGAAGCGGGGCGTGGCTACAGTGGAGCCTGCCACCCCCAAAACCCGGAGCACGCCTGGTACAGTGCGCCGTACGGGTGGCCATGACCCGTCCGGCGCGGCACTGTTGCCACGGCGGCTCCGACGCTGTCCACGACGGGCCGCCAGTGTGGCCCTCGAGGCGGTGGGCCCCTTCAGGCAGAGAGATACCGAAGGCGGCCGCACCTCCTCTCAAGCCGGCAAGATAGAGGGACGGCTTCCCATAGCCGGCCTGCCACCCTCCTCGAAGGAGACGCCCATTAAGGAGACAAGATACGGTGGGGCTACAGTAATCGCCCGCCAGGGCGGCGGTACTGTAGCCACGCTTACCCCGACCAAGCCTGTGTCAACCGCACGGAGTAACAGTAACCAGCCACCGACCAGGCCCTGGCCTGCGGGGCCTGCCTGTCGACCGAGGAGCCGGCAGCCGGCGGGACCCACCAGCCGGCGGGCCCCAGTAGCCGGCGCAGAAGCCGGCGAGGATAGTCACAGACAGCTGGGCCCCGCGCCCAGCCAGATTACCATTGTACCCCCGGGGGGTAGGCCTATATAAACCCCCCGGTGCACCCATGCAAAGGGTGGGACTCTCAATCTAGACCTAGACACCATACAAGGAGAGGAAGCAAGCTAGCTAAGCCCTTCTTCCTCCTTCCACCCAAAACAGCTCAAGGAGCATTGTGTAGCTACTTGTTCATATAGTAACCATGCGGAGACCCCGCAGAGCAGCAGTAGGGGTGTTATCTCCCCGGAGAGCCCTGAAGCTGGGTAAGATCCGCCGGCATGCATGTCTTCGCCTTATCCCGTTTCCAGGCACCGGCGATGTTTTATTGGCTCCCACAATGATAAGCCACCCGTTGGCATATGTCGCTCCTACCACCCGACATTTGGCGCCCACCGTGGGGCCAGGTGCACCATCGTCCGGAGACCTGTTCTGGACGGGAACCCTTTTCCTCCCTCGCGAGCGTAGCCAGCCCGGCTCGCCCGATGGCGCTTGCCGCGACACGCTGCATGGCGTCACCATCATCTGCACGGCGAGCGGCCTCGCCGACCTCTTCGACAAGGCCCGCATCTCCGACGGGCTTGCCTCCGATGCGGGCACCGACCACCTCGCCAACCTCCTCGGCCAGCTCCACGTCTCCAGCGAGCCCGCTGCGGATTTGGAGTCGGTTGGCTCCACCGACCCGATGCCTGTCGACTCCGACACAGCATCCTACGACACCTTCCCCACCAACGTCATGATCTACAACGACCCGCTCCCTCCGACCGGCGATCGCGATACTGTCCCTGATGAGGTGATGGTTATCGGCCACGACGGCCCGACTGACGAGGGCGCCCGCGACGCCCCACGCGCGGCGGCTCACGACTTGTCCGCCCCCCTTCCGGCTGACGCCAACGACGAAGTTCTGGAGGCGCGCCGCCTCGCCCTCCTCGCGGAGGGCCGGCGGCTAGCCTCCGTAAGACGCCTCACCGAGGCCTACCAGCGCGAAGCTGATCGCGCCGCCTTCGGCACGCCGGCTCTGGCTGGCCCAAGCCGAGCTGGTGCTGTCAGGCAACGCGGCGCCGTCATCGCCGACACGCTTGGAGTCGATCGCCCGGTCTATGCCACCCCGCTCGAGAACCTGCGCGCCGCTCAGGCGGCCGTAGACGAGCTGGATGGCTTGGAAGCCGAAGACCTCCCCCACATGACGCGGCGTATACAACAACTAATTGATGCAGCCGCTCGGCGGCACGAAGCTGACGCCTGCACGGGGAGCCCTCCCCCGCGCCGCGACCATGGCGCGACTTCCCGATCGCCGACTACGAGCAACACCCGCGCGTGGCGCGAGAAAGAGCCGGCTTCCAGCCGAAGCCGGACCCAAATCTCCATCGAGCGAGATGCGGACGGTCGCCCCCGAGCCATGGAATGGCGGGGCACCCCGCCTCCGCCTCGAGCTCGCGGAGAGAGATACCCCACCCCGCCTCCAGTGGCGCACCCGACTCTCAGCGGCCGGCTTGGTCGCCGCGAAGGAGTCGGCGAGAACGACGCCCGCCACCGGATCGACCGCCTGGCCAGATCCCTAGCGCTGGAAGAAGAAGACGATGTCGGCCCGCCTTGCTTTGGCCCCCGCATCCGCGATGAGCCCTTCCCCAAAGGGTTCTCGCTCCCAAGAGACACGCCCAAGTACAATGGCTCGGTGAAGCCGGAAGACTGGCTGACCGACTACTCTACAGCCGTCAGCATCGCCAATGGCAACCGGCACATTGCCGTGAAGTACGTGCCCCTCATGCTGCAAGGCACGGCACGGACTTGGCTTAACGGCCTCAAGCCTCTCAACATCAACAGCTGGGTAGATTTCACTGAAGCCTTCGTTCGCAACTTCACCAGCACCTACAAACGGGCTCCCAAGCCCAGACAGCTCTCCCTGTGCGTACAGGGCCCGGCCGAGTCCACTCACGACTACCTCACGCGTTGGGCCGAGCTCCGCAACAACTGCGAAGGGGTGCACGAGGTGCAAGCCATCGAATACTTCACTGCCGGGTGCCGAGAAGGCACCCTCCTCAAGCACAAGCTTCTCTGCGACGAGCCGACTACCCTCGACGAGCTCCTGAACATCGCCGACAAGTATGCCACCGCCGACTCCTTGATGAAGACCGAGCTCCGGGTGGACGTGTCCGGAAAAGTGCTCAATCCGGCGCCCCAAGCACCGGCTGGAGATGCCGGCCGACGCCAACACCAGAATGATCAGAAGCGCAAAGGCCCTGCGCCGCCTCCCGCTAGCCCGCAGGTGGCCACGGTCGAAGATGCGCCGCCTGAGGGGCGGCCCGCGCCCAAGAATCCCAAGGGCGGCCGGCCGGCTTGGCAGCCAGCCTTCTCCTACGAGCAAACCCTTGATGCCCCGTGCAAGTTCCACAGCGACGCAAAGCCGTCCAACCACACGACCCGAAAGTGCAACTGGCTCGCCCGAATCTCCAAGGGCGAAGGGCTCACGCCGACTCCGCCTGCCGGCTCCGCCACCCAAGGCCGCTCGGCCCGCGGTAGATGCCGTGCAGGACGAGTTCCCCAACGAGCAAGCGTCTTACGTTGTCTTTATGAGCCAGCCCGAAGACCGGCGCAGCAAGCGCGAGAGCAACAAGAAGTCAATGTTGCCGCCGCCAACCCGGCCGGCCACATGCATTGGTCCAAGAAATCCATCAGCTGGAGCCGGGCCGACCACCCAGAGGTGATGCCGTCCCCCGGCTCCTACGCTTTGGTCCTGCAGGCCACCCTTGCAACGGACACGCGTGCCGCGCGCTTCTCCCGCGTGCTGATCGACGGTGGAAGCAGCATCAACATCCTATACCGCGACACCATGGAGAAGCTGGGTGTCAGGGCAAAGCAGCTTGCGCCGACTCGAACGGTGTTCCACGGCATCGTACCCGGTTTGTCCTGCGCCCCCATCAGCAAGATCAAGATCGATGTACTCTTTGGGGGCAAGGATCATTTCCGCCGGGAAGCAATCTAGTTCGAGGTGGTGGACCTGGAGAGCCCTTACCACGCCTTGCTTGGCCGACCCGCCTTGGCCAAGTTCATGGCGGTCCCCCACTACGCATACCTCAAGATGAAGATACCAAGCTCCAAGGGTGTCATCACCATCGCCGGCGACTACAAGAAGTCCGCCGACTGTGCCGCAGCCAGCAGCCGGCTGGCCGAATCCCTCGTGATTGCCGCAGAGAAGAAGACGCTGGACAGGGTCGTGGCCCTGGCCAGCAAGCAGCTAAACCAGCCCGCCGACTCCAAGGAGTATGATGCCCAAGGATCTTTCCGGCCGGCCAAGGAGACCAAGAAGATACAGCTCGACCCCGAGCACCCCGAGAGGTTCGCCGTCATTAGGGCGAGCCTAGACAGCAAATAGGAAGGCGAGCTCGTCGATTTCCTCCGTGAGAATCGGGATATCTTTGCATGGTCCCCCAAGGACATGCCGGGTGTTCCGAAGGATTTCGCCGACCACAAATTACATGTGCGGGAGGACGCCAAACCAGTCAAGCAGCCTCTCCGCCGACTATCAGAGGAGAAGAGAAGGATCGTAGGGGAGGAGATAGCCCGGCTTCTCGCAGCCAGCTTCATCATGGAAGTTTTCTTCCCCGAGTGGCTCGCGAACCCGGTTCTCGTGCTGAAGAAGAATAACAAGTGGTGCATGTGTATAGATTACACAAGCCTCAAGAAAGCCTGCCCAAAAGATCCCTTCGCTCTGCCCAGAATTGACCAAGTGATAGACTCCACAGCCGGATGCGAGCTGTTGAGCTTTTTGGATGCTTACTCGGGATACCACCAGATAAAGCTGAACCCATATGACCAACTGAAGACCGCCTTCATCACGCCGTTTGGAGCCTTCTGCTACCTGACCATGACGTTCGGCTTGAGGAATGCCGGCGCCACTTTTCAGCGTTGCATGCAGAAGTGCCTCCTCACGCAGCTCGGTAAGAATGCCCACGTCTACGTGGATGATGTCGTGGTGAAGACGGAGAAGCGCGACACTCTGCTGGAAGACCTGAAGGAGACATTCGAGAACCTGCGCCGCTTCCGAATCAAGCTCAACCCTGAGAAATGCGTGTTCGGAGTGCCAGCCGGCCAGCTCCTAGGCTTTTTGGTCTCCGAACGCGGCATCGAGTGCAACCCTGCGAAGATCAAGGCCATCGAGAGGATGGCAGTCCCAACCAAGCTTCGAGAGATTCAGAAGTTCACCGGGTGCTTGGCCTCTCTGAACCGCTTCATCAGCCGGCTTGGGGAGAAAGCCCTCCCTCTCTACCGCCTCATGAAGAAGAGTACCCACTTTGAGTGGAATGACCAGGCCGACCAAGCTTTCCACGAGCTGAAGAAAATGCTGTCCACGCCGCCTGTCTTGGCGGCACCGACTGAGAAAGAGCCCATGCTCCTTTATATTGCCGACACTAACTGGGTGGTCAGCACCGTCATTGTGGTCCAACGCCCCGAAGAAGGCCGAGCCCAGCCGGTCCAGAGGCCGGTTTATTACCTGAGCAAGGTGATGTCCGCCTCGAAACAGAATTACCCGCACTACCAGAAGATGTGCTACGGCGTGTACTTCGCCGCCAAGAAGCTGAAGCCATACTTTCAAGAACATCCCATCACGGTCGTGTGCACTGCCCCGCTGGCCGAGATCATAGGCAGCCGGGATGCATCCGGCCGGGTGGCTAAGTGGGCCATCGAGCTGTCCCCTTACACGATCTTCTACCAACCCCGCACCACCATCAAGTCACAAGCACTGGCCGACTTCCTCGTCGACTGGGCCAAGACCCAGTGCTTACCGCCAGCTCCCGACTCCACCCATTGGCGCATGCACTTTGACGGATCCAAGATGCGCACCGGCTTGGGAGCCGGCGTCGTCCTTACCTCTCCTAAGGGCGACAAGCTCAGATACACGCTGCAGATCCACTTCGCCGCCTCCAACAATGTAGCCGAGTATGAAGCGCTCATACACGGGCTCCGGCTTGCCAAGGAACTCGGCATCCGCCGGATCCTGTGCTATGGCGACTCGGATTTGGTGGTTCGGCAATCTTCTGGCGACTGGGACGCCAAGGACGCAAACATGGCAAGCTACCGCTTCCTAGTGCAGCAGATCAGTGGATACTTCGATGGATGTGAATTCCTCCATGTGCCGCGAGCCGACAACGAGCCAGCAGATGCCCTGGCCCGAATAGGCTCCACGCGGCAAGCAATACCAACCGGCGTCGCCCTACAACACCTCCTCAAGCCATCCGTCAAGCCGTCTCCGGAATCCGACTCCATCTTCGTGCCGCCTAACCCCGATGGGGCCGGGTCCAGCTCGAAGAATCAAGCAGTCGGCCCGGGGACTTCAATACTCGGCTCGGGGACTGGAGTACCCGGCTCGGGGACTGCCGCACCCGGCTCGGGGACTGCGGTAGCCGGCCCGGGGACTTCTTCAGCACAACAAACGGCGGCCGACTCCAGCACTTCATTACCCAGCCCGCCCACCCTGGTGGCTGTAGCCACTTTGGCGGCAGGGGAAGTCGCAGCTCCATCATGGGCCCAAACCATCCGCAACTTTCTGGTGAACCAAGATCTGCCGGCTGAAGAAACCGAAGCGAGACAAGTCCAACATCGAGTCGGAGCATACACAATCGTCAACAGAGAGCTTGTCAAGCGCAGCGTCACCGGAGTCTTGCAGCGATGCATCCAGCAGGAGAAAGGCATTGCAATCCTCAGAGATATACACCAAGGAGAGTGCGGCCACCACGCCGCATCAAAATCACTTGTCGCCAAAGCCTTCCGCCATGGTTTCTTCTGGCCGACTGCTTTGGACGACGCCAAAGAGCTAGTCAAACATTGCAAAGGCTGCCAGCTTTTCAGCTCCAAGCAACACATGCCGGCTTCGGCACTCAAGACCATTCCCATCACCTGGCCCTTTGCCGTCTGGGCATTGGATATGGTGGGCCCATTCAAGACGGCGCGCGGCGGCATGACACATTTGCTCGTCGCCATCGACAAATTCACCAAGTGGATTGAGGCGAAGCCGATCAAGAAGCTGAATGGGCCGACTGAGGTGACTTTCATTGCAGATATAACAACCCGGTACGGCGTACCGCACAGCATCATCACCGACAACGGCACGAATCTTGCCAAAGGTGCCTTGGCACGGTTCTGCGCTGCACAAGGTATCCGGCTGGACCTTGCGTCAGTCGCCCACCCGCAGTCAAACGGCCAAGTGGAGCGAGCAAATGGCCTCATCTTGTCCGGCATCAAGCCCCGACTGTTCGTACCTCTGGAGCGTTCAGCCGACTGTTGGCTCGATGAGCTGCCGGCTGTCCTATGGAGTCTGCATACTACCCCAAACAGATCAACCGGCTTCACTCCTTTCTTCCTTGTATATGGTGCCGAGGCAGTCATCCCAACAGACATCGAGTTCGACTCGCCTCGGGTAACCATGTATATGGAAGCGGAAGCCAAAGAAGCAAGAGAAGACGGCGTCGACCTGCTGGAAGAAGGCCGGCTATTAGCCCTCAGCCGGTCTGCCATCTACCAGCAGGGTTTGCGCCGCTACCACAGCCGGAGGGTCTGACCAAGATCCTTCCAAGAGGGCGACCTTGTGCTCCGGCTGATCCAGCGAACAGCCGGCCAGCACAAGCCCGCAGCCCCTTGGGAGGGCCCCTTCGTCGTCAGCAGAGCTCTAGGCAACAATGCCTACTACCTCATCGACGCGCATAAGCCGAAGGCACGCAAGAGAGACGACTCCGGCAAGGAGTCGGAACGACCATGGAATGCCAATCTTCTTCGGAAGTTTTACAGTTAAAATGCAGTATGTATCATGTCCACTTTTGTATTAAGTACGAAACAATAGGCTCCCCGAGGAGGACTCGGGGACTGCCATCTTTTATTTTATGAATGAAAGTTATGATGCGTATGATATCACCTGTTCATTTATTTTGTCTGGCACCGGGTTCGACGAGTTGGCCCGGGGACTAACCGACTGGAGTTATATTAGGAGCCCTACCCGCAGTCAGACAAGTAATGTGCCGACACCCAGGCTTGGCTCTTGCCAAAATCGCAGTTCGAAGAACCGACTGCCCGGCTGGCAAGAGTCATAAGCCGGAAAGGGTGCGCACACGAAAAACGGCTAGGGACTAACGGGCTTATATATAACAAAAGCCGGCTTGCCGCCTCCCGCCGACCGACTACCAGAGTAGCCGGCCGGCCGGCTTACATTCAGTCTGCTTTAAATCCAAGAAAGCTCGAGTACTTGCCTTCCCAAAGAGGGAAGGCAGCAAAGGAAAAAGCCTATGGATAAAAAAGTGCACCTGAATGGACGCCAGCACATGCATACAATAATATTTACACAATGGACCTCCAGAGAGGTCAGCATCCAACATTCTTCGATACACCCCAGTGGGTGGATTTGCGGAAACTTAAATTTTTTCGAAAAAGCAAAAAGCAGGAACAATAGGAACGGCAGATCAAGCCGGTGGGGCCGCTGACGAGCCGGGCTGGGCGGTGGAGGCGGTCGTGCCGGCTGAAGGAGCGGCCGGCTGGCCAACTTCGGCCTGATCATCACCTCCGGCAGAGGGCGCGCTCCCGCGCGGCTCGTTGCTGGAGGCACGATCGGCTTGAGGGCGGTCGGCCGTCTCACCAGTCGGCTCGGCGTCTCCACCGTCTTCTTCCTCGTCGTCCTCGCCCTCGTCGCTGGAGGCAATCTCCTCGGCCGAGTCCTCGCCTTCTACTGGGTTCAGCCCGAACCACTCCTCCGGCTGGGCGACACCGTCATCACTGAGTTCTGGCGCGAAGACGCTGGTGTCGGTGCACTCGGCGATCGTCGAGGCATGCTGCGCGATCGCCGGCCGCACCTCCTCCAGCTCCGCGTCGGCCTCCAGCCACCAAGTCCGCAGCTGGTCCAGGCTCAGCCCTGGGTACCACACGCGGACGAACTCCAGCGCACGCCCGGCTCCGAGACGGGCTGCCAACGCCTTCCAAGCCACGAAGCGGCCGACTGCGACTTCTAGCCAGTCGACAGTCCGGCTTGGGGTGCGGGGAATCGTCTGGCCGGGCCAGAGCGCGGCCAGCACCTGTGCCCCGGCACGTTGGAGCCGGCGGAGCATCCGATGGGCCGGCTGCAGTCGCGCTTGGATGGCGATGAGCTGCTCCGACAACGTTCGATTCGCATCCGACGGAATAACAACTCCAGCCTGACGGCGCGCCTCACGATGGGCCTCGATGGCTTGGGCGGCGAGGACGGAGTGGCCGGGAAAGTAATCTGCGTGAAGTAACAAGCACAAGTTAGAATAAAAGCCTCAGGCGGCCGGCAGATGGAGGAAGGGTAAGAAAGGCGGCTTACCATCGATCAGATCTTCGATTCGGCCGAAACCTTCCTCCAGCGCCTGGCGCGTCTCGGCCCAGCTCGCCGCCTTGGTCTCGAGCTCCGCCTTCAGGGCAGCCTCGCCGTCCTGCGCCTTCTGCAGGGCCGCCTTATGGCTTTCCTCCTGGCCGGCCAGTCTCTTGACCAGGCGGTCGCGCTCCTGAACCAAGTCGGCATTTTCGGCGTCCTTGGCACGAAGAGCGGTCTGCACTTCGCCGAGCTCCCTCCACAAGTCGGCGTTGGCCTCTGCATGAGCAAAAAGACAAAGAGAAAAAGTTAGCAAGGGAAAAGTCGTCAAGGAAGATCCGACCCGACTGCTCTGCAGTCGGCCCGAATCTCGGGGACTACACCCAGTGGGTGCATTGTCGCGCCCCCGCGAGAGACAGATAAAAGCAATATACTTATGTCGGCTGCTGGCCAGGTCTTCGGTCCTCCGGCTCAGCTCCCGAGCCTGGGAGTTGAAGGCGGCGGCACGAGAGTTGTGATAATCCTAAAGATCAGACAGAAAGCAGAGTTAAGATAGTCGTCGGGAAAGATCCGACCCGACTGCGCTGCAGTCGGCCCGTATCTCGGGGACTACACCCAGTGGGTGTGCTAGCGCGCCCCCACGGAAAAAATCAGAGGACCAGAGCGGTCGACAAGAAGAAAACTTACCCGGATTGCGGGATTTCTTCAGCGTCGGCGTCATCCGGCCAGTCGTCAAAACTGGCCGAGAGCCCCGTGCCCCCGGGGTCGGCGACGTCCCCCGTGGCCGCGTCCTCCATGGCGACCGCAGCCAAATCTGGGTCATCGAGGTCGTCTACCATACGGTCCGGGGCATACTGGCGTTCGACTCCTGCCGCCCCGGCTGGCGGCGGGAGAAGAGGGTTCTGATAAAAAAGAGAGAGGGGGAAGAGCCGCCTGGTCAGAAGCCGGCCGACTCAAGCCGGCTGATGACAGAAAGGACTCACCACGGGCGGAGGATGGGCACGGGAGTACGGCGCCTTGTCGTATTGCCAGTCATCGGCGAGCTTGAGGTTGGCGACGTAGTTCACCTTAAGCGCTCAGCCGGCAGGGGTCAAAACGGCCGCTCATCTGGCATAGCATGTGGGCCGGCTCTGAAGGGGAAGGATCCGACGCTCGACGAAGGCGGCCACCAAGTCGGCTCCGCGCAGGCCTTCCGACTGGATCATTACCCGAAGCCGGGCGATGGCGGCGTTCCCGGCCGGAGATAAGGACTTGGACCGGAAGCCCCAAGACGGCCGCCTCCCAGCCGGCGGGCCGGCTACGAAAGCCGGCAGATTGACGTAGTCTCCTTGCGGGGCGACGTTCTTGACGTAGAAATACGATTTCTGCCAGAGTTTGACCGATTGGATTAAAGGAATGTGCGGGAAGGGGTTGTTGTCGCTTTCCCTCTTCATCGCGATGAAGGCCTCGCAGGGGGCGGGCACGCAGGCGGAGACGGTGCCGAGCTTGTTTTGGAAGAGCTCCGCCCAAAGCTCCAGCGTGGGCAGCACTCCCAAGAAGCCTTCGCAGAGAGAGACGAAGGCCGACAGCTGCATCACCGCGTTGGGCGTGAGGTGATGCGGCTGGAGATGGTAGAAGTCGAGGAAGGATCGCATGAAGCCGCTCGCCGGGAAGCCGAAGCCACGCAAGAAATGCGTGCGGAAGACGACGCGCTCGCCTTCCTCTGGCGCCGGCGAGATCTCCGTCTCCGGCGCCAGACGAGCCTGCACGAGGTTGGCGGCGGGCAGGCGCCGGGTCTGGCGGAGAAACTCGATGTGGTCTTCATGGACGTTGGACCCGACCCACGAGCTTGACAGCGCCATGGACATGGCGGCGGGGGCGGGCTGCGATGGGAGGCTGCGTCGGGCGCGGAGGAAGAAGAAGGGAAAGAGGAGCAAGGAGGGACGGGGAGCAGGGGAGCGAACAAGCCTTTGCCTCTCCCCCTCCCCCTCCTACTTGTAGGCTCGTGCACCAGAGCCGAGGAGGCGCGGTGTGGGGGATCGTGGGGATCGATCGTGCCCATCTCCCCCACGCCCCGCGTTAATTGCGCGCCTTGATGACACGAAGAAACGGCCGCGGGGAGGCGAGCAGTCCCCTCGGGCCACAGAAGATCCGCGCCCGGGCCAAGGCCAAGGAGTGGCGGGCCCGGGCCTGCAGCGGCGTCCCGTCGCGCGCGTGCGACGGCAGGACTTCTTCGCCACGTGGCCGGTCGTGGGGCCCGCGGCCAGCCCGCGGGTCAACCATGGTCATATTCATAAACAAGAAAGTTCTCTGAAGTCGGCCTAGGACAGCAAGGTTGGCTCCTCAGGGTGTGAAGCTGGCCAAGCTTCCCGTCCTTTTGTTTGCCGCGAAGCTCGCCCAGCTTCGGGGACTACTGTCGGGGTAAATAGCCATGGGTAGCCCAGCCGGCTTCCCCTGGCCCATCAGAAAAAATTACGAGCTCGTCCGGCTCTAAAGAAGACTCAAGACCTGGGCCGCCTCCCCCCTAGCCGACTACCTTCCTGGCCGGCTTCGGGGGCGGCCCGCCCTTTACCCTTATGAAGAAAGCTGTGGAGGGCCGAGTACGAGAAGCCGGCTACAGCAAGGCCGGCTACGAGAGGCCGGCTCCCATAAAACAGTCAAAGCCGTACCCGCAATGTACGCGTCCACCCTGCGATGATGAAGCGGGGCGTGGCTACAATGGAGCCTGCCACCCCCAAAACCCGGAGCACGCCTGGTACAGTGCGCCGTACGGGTGGCCACGACCCGTCCGGCGCGGCACTGTTGCCACGGCGGCTCCGACGCTGTCCACGACGGGCCGCCAGCATGGCCCCCGAGGCAGTGGGCCCCTTCGGGCAGAGAGATACCGAAGGCGGCCGCACCTCCTCTCAAGCCGGCAAGATAGAGGGCCGGCTTCCCATAGCCGGCCTGCCACCCTCCTCGAAGGAGACGCCCATTAAGGAGACAAGATACGGCGGGGCTACAGTAATCGCCCACCAGGGCGGAGGTACTGTAGCCACGCTTACCCCGACCAAGCCTGTGTCAACCGCACGGAGTAACAGTAACCAGCCACCGACCAGGCCCTGGCCTGCGGGGCCTGCCTGTCGACCGAGGAGCCGGCAGCCGGCGGGACCCACCAGCCGGCGGGCCCCAGTAGCCGGCACAGAAGCCAGCGAGGATAGTCACAGACAGCTGGGCCCCGCGCCCAGCCGGATTACCATTGTACCCCCGGGGGGTAGGCCTATATAAACCCCCCGGTGCACCCATGCAAAGGGTGGGACTCTCAATCTAGACCTAGACACCATACAAGGAGAGGAAGCAAGCTAGCTAAGCCCTTCTTCCTCCTTCCACCCAAAACAGCTCAAGGAGCATTGTGTAGCTACTTGTTCATATAGTAACCATGCGGAGACCCCGCAGAGCAGCAGTAGGGGTGTTATCTCCCCGGAGAGCCCTGAAGCTGGGTAAGATCCGCCGGCGTGCATGTCTTCGCCTTGTCCCGTTTCCAGGCACCGGCGATGTTTTAT
Organism: Triticum monococcum; assembly: GCA_034509565.1. Classification (NCBI taxonomy): domain Eukaryota; kingdom Viridiplantae; phylum Streptophyta; class Magnoliopsida; order Poales; family Poaceae; genus Triticum; species Triticum monococcum. The sequence goes on along the minus strand of CM067842.1, from coordinate 194,265,372 downwards.
TGGCTCCCACAATGATAAGCCACCCGTTGGCATATGTCGCTCCTACCACCCGACATTGTTCGATTCCTTTGGATGGATAGAGGCCATCGGCACAGATGGCTTGTCCCCCTTGACGAGGGGTTGCCTGATAGAATCCAAAACCATTGGAGGTTCCGGCGCAGTGTTCAATTTGTGGCTAGACTTGCTGCCCCCAGCATTAGAGCCCATGGGAGTCTTGCCCCTCGTGCGCCCAGCGTCCGGAATGTCGCCTTGGGGCGCCTCTGGAACTGTCTTCCCTTGGTTCAGTACCCTTCGAGACAACACCTCGGCGTCGTCCGTAGGGCGGGGGGAGGAGGCGGTCGGGAGTGAATCGATGTTCATCTCCGACGGGCCCAAAGACTCATCCGAGGAGGATACGTCAATGTGGGCTTTGGATGGGCTGCATGATCATGTTCGACATGCTAAGAAGCATACCAAGAACTATTATGGTATCCGGATACTTACGACTTCGCCAGGGGCTTATCCCTGGGTAACCACTCCTCGTCGCTAAAAGCGGCCACCATGGAGCAGTCCGGAAGGAGAGTCCTTCCCTTCTTGGACCCTTCGGCTTCCCCTGACGGGGCGGCCCTCCGTTTCTTGTCTCCCCCGGCTGGGGGGGGGGAGAACTTTCCTCTTCCTCCTCGTTTTCGTGGGAGGAGGGCACCTTGGTGTTATCGGACGATGAGTCCGATACGACCTTGCGCCGGAGACCTTTCCTGGTCCCTGTGGCCTTCTTCTTCGGCGCCTCATAGGGCGCCGGAACTAGCATCTCCGTTAAGAGAGCCCTTGCTGGATCCTCGGGCAGTGGGGCCGGACAATTGATTCGCTCCGCTGTTGCGACCCAGTCTTGTTAAATGGCGTGGAGGCTTAGATCCCCCACATAATTATACTGGGGAAAGAAACATCTTATGAGATATAAGGAGCTTACCGGATTGCCAGGGCGCTTTGCGCTGAGTCCGTGATCCTCGGTAAGGTGAGGAGGTACCTCGGCGGACTTGAACAGCACCTTCCAGATGTCCTGGTGTGTCGTGTCACAGAGCTCTCGCAGCGTCTGGTGCTTAGCTGGGTCAAACTCCCACATATTGAATGCCCGTCTTTGACACGGGAGGATCCTGCGGAAGAGCATGACCTGGACCACATTGACAAGCTTGATTTTCTTTCTAATCATGTTTTTAACACAGTTCTGGAGTTCAGTCAGCTCCATCGATGAACCCCGGGATATGCCCTTCTCTTTCCAGGAGGTGAGCCGCATGGGGATGCCGGATCGAAATTCGGGGGCCGCCACCCAGTTGGTGTCACGTGGCTCGATGATGTAGAACCACCCCGATTGCCACCCCTTCATGGTCTCCACATAGGAGCCTTCGAGCCAAGTGACGTTGGACATTTTTCCCACCATGGCGCCTCCGCACTCCGCTTGCTGGCCAACCACCACCTTCGATTTAACGTTGAAGGTCTTCAGCCAGAGGCCGAAGTGGGGCTTGATGCTGAGGAAGGCCTCGCACACGATGATAAATGCCGAGATGTTGAGGATGAAATTGGGGGCCAGATCGTGGAAGTGCAGCCCGTAGTAGAACATGAGCCTGCGGACAAATGGGTGGAGGGGAAATCCCAGCCCGCAGACGAAATGGGTAAGGAATACAACCCTTTCGTGGGGTTAGGGGGTAGGGATGATCTGCCCCATGTCTGGGAGCCGGTGCGCGATATCTGCGGCCCGGTATCCGGCTTCCTGGAGCTCCGTAATGTTCTCCTCCGTAATGGAGGAGACCATCCACTTGCCTCCCGCTCCGGACATGTTTGGAGTGGTTTTACAGAGAAAATGCGAACTTGGGCGCTAGAGCTCGAGTGCGCGAGAATGAATGGGCAGGGAAGAAGAAGGCGTGGGTGAAAAGGAGGAGTCCTTGTCCCTTTATAAGGGTGGAAGAAACTGTGCGCCTCCCCACCTTCCTGGTAAACTCGCTTATTCCCCAAGCCCCGTGATTGATGGCGCGCTTGGGTTACCCACACCCGTATTGATGAGAATCCTGTGATAAGGGGACACGATCTCTGCTTCGACAAGACGTGCCAAGAAAACCGCCTCGCAACACGTGCAGTGGCAGGCTGGGAAAACGGTTCGTAAGGACCGGACCACGGCAGAATGTCACATTATGAAAAGTTGTCGGCAGATTAGATTTGTGGAATATTATACTCTCTACGATGGTATGTGGAATTTGTTTTGCATAGCCGAACACTATCCTTGTGTTCGAAATCTTCTATGGAGTATTCGGACGAAGAACCCGCCTTACAATGCCGAAGACAATCTGCGCGCCGGACTCATCGTCATTGAAGCCTGGTTCAGGGGCTACTGAGGGAGTCCTGGATTAGGGGGTCCTTGGACAGCCGGACTATATCCTTTGGCTGGACTATTGGGCTATGAAGATACAAGATTGAAGACTTTGTCCCCTGTCCGGGTGGGACTCTCCTTTGCGTGGAAGGCAAGCTTGGCAATTCAGATATGTAGATCTCCTCCCTTATAACCGACTCTGTGTAAAACTAGCCCCATCCGGTGTCTATAAAAACCGGAGGGTTAGTCCGTAGGACAACAACAATCATAATCATAGGCTAGCTTCTAGGGTTTAGCCTCTACGGTCTCGTGGTAGATCAACTCTTGTAATACTCATATCATCAAGATCAATCAAGCATGAAGTAGGGTATTACCTCCATCGAGAGGGCCCGAACCTGGGTAAACATTGTGTCCCCCGCCTCCTGTTACCATCCGCCTTAGACGCACGGTTCGGGACCCCCTACCCGAGATCCGCCGGTTTTGAAACCGACAATCACCTCCTGGGCCATGTTTGGATAAAACAAACCGTGCTAGGATTTTCAAGCACGCCTCTTCACATGTGATACCCAGATCTACCTGGGGGCTCTTTTCAAGAAGCCAATCAATATACTCTTCATGAATTTGTCTCTACCATGTTTGCACCCTTCCCATACCCTTAAGCCATTATATGCACCAATTTGACTTAAGTTTTTATCCAAGCTGGGTTGACTGGCTCCTATGTTTACCCACTACATTCCCAATTGTTCGGCTAGGGAGTATAGGGAGCACCTTTGTGATTTCTACAACTAGGCCAGCTGTGTACGTACCTCAGATGGGTGAAGCCAGAAGCTAGCGTTCTTCAGAAAATAATGGGTTAGCCGTGAGGGAAGTGAAAATAATTAGGCGTTTACTATAAGTATTCGGATGCCATGTCTATGATCAACATGAAGAGCATGAAGAAAGGAACCCTTCGAGGAACTATTTTCTTCGGAAGATGTTTCTTACCTTAAAAACTAATATAACATAACTCTCCGTGCGCGCTTTTGTCTGTTCACACCAAATGGCCAGATCGCTTGGTTACCCGAAGTGATTTCCTGTTTTACAGATCACATAGTGCGGAATACTCTATCGGCGTTCTTGGAACGGGGGTCCCAGACTTGCCTGCCTGCGGCCCATGGCGTGGCTTTGCTGGCAGGCCTGTACGACCCATATTCATCAACAAGGAATCAAGACCCACGCGAGGGGCCAAGCCTCGCAAGGCGGATGACACAAGACCTCCTCAGGAGCAGCCTCATCAGGCCGGCTCGTGAGGGGCGGAGAGTTCAAGGTTGGGCAAACCTCGTGAGGTTTCCGTGATGTAAGCCATGACGATCGAGATCAGGCGGGCGCCAGGCGGGTGCCAGCGTGCGCAGCATCCTTGTTTCCTCTTTGGTGCTAAGGGGGCAAGCGCAGGCGCGGACTACCGAGGCATCAAGCAAAGGTTTCCATATTGGTGCAACGAGACCAAGACCAAAAGGACAGCAAGACAGAGGTCACCATGGAGCCCGGGGCGGCGTCACCACCAGAGCCTTTGGCAAGCCACGACAACCTTTTGTCGGGATAGCTTGTACTAGTTGTCTCCTTTCAAATTGGCCGTTGTTGGCTCCCTTCCTGCTCAATATTTGGGGAGAGGACCAGAGCCTCTATAAATAGGACTAGCCACCACCATAGGCGAGAGGATCCAAGATCATCCTCAGCCACACAAGTGCACCAAGCACAAGAACACCTCAACCTAAGGAGGCTGTTCTTACCCTTGTACTGTTCATCCTCAGCCCAAGAGGCAATCCACCACCACCACACTGGAGTAGGATATTACACCACAATGGTGGCCCAAACCAGTATAAATTTCATGCTCCTTGTGTTTGCGAGTTCGTTGAGTTAGTTTGTGAGATCTAGGCTAAGTTAGGACGCGGATTGATAGGGAGGGGAGATCGCGTGCACCCCAGAGTTCGAACCTTAAGGGTTTTGCCGGAACCCGTGATCCGACATTTGGCGCGCCAGGTAGGGGTGTGCCAGAGCTTCTTCCCCACCAGGCGATCCGCCGACGCTTTGTAGTTTCGATGTCCGGTGACCCAAGGGCTGACGACGACTGATGGGCAGCCTGACCTGCCCGGGCGACGCCGCCCGCCCAGGAAGACCTCAACCCCGTGTCTCAGGCGGAGCGTGCCCCAAACACCGCGGGGCGTGGGCGGCATGGCCACTCACCCTCTGCTCTTACCCCCCGACAGACGCGAGCTGCTGCAAGGGCCGCATGCCACGCCACAGCAACGACACCGCACACCAGGAGGGAGCAGGCGAACATGCGGGCCGCGCTCACAGTGGCTTAGGAGCTGCTACGGTGTCGTCTGATGGAGAGCGGCTGGGATGCACTGCTGGAACACGTCGCCGAGCTCCTAGATGCGGCGGCCACGGGAGCACCGCCCTTCTGCTACCAGCTCACACCCCAGGCAGCGGCAAGATCCCACGACGGGCCACGCCGCGCCCGCGTACCCCCAAGTGCGCCCGGGGCTTCGTCGACATCAGCATGGTCCATGGCAGAGGGCGCCCCCTCGCATCTGTGCCACCTCGGATGGGTGCGGGCACGAGCATCCTTGCACACGGCCTCATCGGAGCAGCGCCACGCCATCCTCAGGACAGCGTGCCGGGCCGAGTGACATGGAGCGTGGGTGAAAGTGCAACTATCCCTAGGTGGTTTTGGTAATTCATAACAACATATAGCTCATTGAGCTAATGCTATTTCAAGATGATTATTTCAGGAAAGCTCAATGATTGGCATGGCATGGATGTGAAAGTGGAACCCTCAAAATGCTAAGGACAAGAATTGGCTCAAGCTCAAAAGTTCAAGACTCTTCATTTTATATTTTAGTGATCCAAGATCACATTGAGTCTTTAGGAAAAGCCAATACTATCAAGGAGGGATGAGGTGTTGCTTAATGAGCCTCTTGCTTTATGTGCTTACTGATATGCTCCAAAATCCTCAACCACCTTTCCATATCCACAAATGACCTAAACCCTAAGCCAAACTCGGTCATACCGATTCTTTCATTCCGGCGCCACCGAGTTTCACTTGTCATTTGCCACTGCCAAACCCTAGCAATTCGGTCCTACCGATAAGGATCTCGGTCTCACCGAGGTGGGCTTGCAAACTCTCTGTTTCCCTTTCGTAACTTTTCGGTCTCACCGAAAGAGCGAATCGGTCCCACCAAGAATGCAAGGTAAACTCTATGTTTCCTTCTTGTAACTTTTCGGTCTCACCGAAAGAGCAAGTCGGTCCCACCGAGTTTGCCTGACCAACTCTCTGGTTAGCTAATTGCCGAATTCGGTCTCACCGAGATTACGTTATGCCCAAACCCTAACCGAGTCGGTCCTACCGAGTTGCATCTCAGTCCCACCGAAATTCCTAACGGTCACTAGGTTTACTATTTCGGTCAGACCGAGTTTTTTGATTCGATCCCACCGAGATTGGTAGATTGTGTGTAACGGTTGGATTTTTTGTGGAGGCTATAAATACCCCTCCACCTCCTCTTCATTCGAAGAGAGAGCCATCAGAACACATACACCATTCCTACTCATATGTTTTGAGAAAGAACCACCTACTCATGTGTTGAGACCGAGATATTCCATTCCTACCATATGAATCTTGATCTCTAGCCTTCCCCAAGTTGCTTTCCACTCAAATCTTCGTTCCACCAGATCCAAATCCTATGAGAGAGAGTTGAGTGTTGGGGAGACTATCATTTGAAGCACAAGAGCAAGGAGTTCATCATCAACACACCATTTGTTACTTCTTGGAGAGTGGTGTCTCCTAGATTGGCTAGGTGTCACTTGGGAGCCTTCGACAAGATTGTGGAGTTGAACCAAGGAGTTTGTAAGGGCAAGGAGATCGCCTACTTCGTGAAGATCTACCGCTAGTGAGGCAAGTCCTTCGTGGGCGATGGCCATGGTGGAATAGACAAGGTTGCTTCTTCGTGGACCCTTCGTGGGTGGAGCCCTCCGTGGACTCGCACAACTGTTACCCTCCGTGGGTTGAAGTCTCCATCAACGTGGATGTAGGATAGCACCACCTATCCGAACCACGGGAAAACATCCGTGTTTCCAATTGCGTTTGAATCCTCCAAACCCTTCCCTTTACATTCTTGCAAGTTGCATGCTTTACTTTCCGCTGCCAATAAACTCTTTGCATGCTTGCTTGAATTGTGTGATGATTGCTTGACTTGTCCTAAGATAGCTAAAAACTGCCAAGAACTAAAATTGGGAAAAGGTTAAGTTTTTATTTGGTCAAGTAGTCTAATCACCCCCCCCCTCTAGACATACTTTCGATCCTACAAGTGGTATCAGAGCTTTGGTCTCCATTTGCCTTGATCTCCATAGCTTTTGGTGGTCATAGCCTTGGTTTCACAACCTAGGAGAGTATGGCGTCTAGCGAGGGAAATTATCACCGTAGAGGTCCTTACTTTGATGGCACTAATTTTGCTAGTTGGAAGCATAAAATGAAAATGCATATTCTTGGACATAACCCCGCCGTATGGGCTATTGTTTGTGTTGGTTTGCAAGGTGAGTTCTTTGATGGGAGAGAACCAAACCGTGAAGCTACCGCGGATGAGTTGAAGATGTTGTAATACAATGCTCAAGCTTGTGATATTCTCTTCAACGGATTGTGCCCTGAAGAATTCAACAAAATCAGCCGCCTTGAGAATGCAAAGGAAATTTGGGATACTTTGATTGATATGCACGAAGGTACCGACTCCGTCAAGGAATCCAAGTTGGATGTGCTCCAAAGTCAACTTGACAAGTTCAAGATGAAGGATGGTGAAGGTGTCGCTGAAATGTACTCTAGGCTTGCTCTCATCACAAATGAGATTGCCGGCTTAGGAAGTGAAGAGATGACCGATAGATTGATCATCAAGAAGATCCTAAGAGCCTTGGATGGGAAATATGATACCGTGTGCACATTAATCCAAATGATGCCCAACTACAAAGATCTCAAGCCAACGTAAGTAATTAGAAGGATTGTTGCTCATGAGATGTCACTCAAGGATAAAGAGGAACTTCACAATAAATCAAGTGGTGCCTACAAAGCGTCATGTGAAGTCCCCACATCATCAAGTGAGAAACAAAACTTCAATGAAGAATTGAGCTTAATGGTGAAGAACTTCAACAAGTTCTACAAGAGTAGAAACAAAGATAGAAGCTTCAAGTCAAGGTCCTACAATGACAAAAGATCTTCTAGTCGAGAGCGAAACTGCTATAATTTTGGAAGACCCGGACACTATTCCAATGAGTGTACGGCTCCCTACAAGAGAAGAGAAGATTCTCCAAAAAGAAGAAGCAAAGAATCTCCACCAAGAGAGAGAAGGAGTAGAGATGATCATTATGAACGAAGATACTCACGGAGAAGCAAGGATTCGGAAAGCAAGGAAAAATCATCAAGGAGCTATACAAAACGAAGACATCAAGCTCATGTTGGTGAATGGGTATCCGGCTCCGACTCCGACAGCCACTCCGAGAGAAGTTATCACTCCAACTCCGAAGATACTCAAGATGAAGGTGTTGCCGGTCTAGCACTTGTGTCAACCAACTCCTACGACATATTTGACTCACCAAATGAAGGAATTGGAAGATGCTTCATGGCCAAAGGTCCTAAGGTAACACACCCCAAGTATGTTGACTTTAATAGTGATGAAGATGACTTGTTAGGTGATGATGATTTGCTTGTTGACAACTCTAGTGAAGAATATTATGGTGAAATATCAATTAATCATGCTAAAACGAATGACAATGATAAGGAGAAGATTGAGGCTCTAACTAAAGAACTAAACACTCTCAAGTTAGCCCATGAAACTATCTTCGAAGATCATCGAGAACTTTTAAGAGCTCATGAGAAACTACGCTTTGAAAAGCTTAATCTTGAGCAAGAGCTTGAGTTCTTAAAAGCAATCAATGATGATCTCCGCAAGAAAAGTTCTTCTCACATTGCCAAGCGTTTACTTTTATCCACCTACATGCCTCAAGTCAAGACTAGTAACAAGAATAAGAAAGATTCTTCCTCTAGTAGTAACAATGATCATGCTAAATCCAATATTGTTGCTTCTAGTAGTTCTCTTGATTCCACTAATGATTCTCTTAGCCAAGTTACACTTGAGGAAGAAAATAGCTTATTGAAGGGAATCATAGAGAAAGGAGTGTACAAGAGCCTTGCCGGGAGTAAGCAATTCGAGGAAATTGTGCGCAAGCAAGGAATGCACCGGAAGAATCAAGGTGTTGGTTTTGAACGAAAGTTCAATGCCAATAGAGTTGAATGGGAAGAAGATCAATACCCCAAGACAAAGTTTGTTCCTCAACAAGAGAAGTATGACACTTCTTTCAAGGGGACACAAGCTCAAGATGATCTTCCACCACAAGACTACAAGCAAAAAGGCAAGGACAAGCTTCAAGAGGAGATTGATGCATTTGAAGAAGCTCCTAAGACCTTAGTCAAGTGGATTCCCAAGACCACGTCAAGTTCCACTATATCAAGTATGACTACAACTCCAAGGATTCCCATCAAGATGGTGTGGATCCAAAAGAAGAAGAACTAGAGAGTTCTTGAGGGTGACTCCGCCAACATACTTCACTCTTATCATTTTGGCAAGAACAAGTGCAATCAACTTCCACATCTTGCACTAGTTCAAGGAGTCACAAACCCTCTTGTTGGTAAGACAATGGACAAGGTAACCTAAAGTTTTCATGGACATCATCTTGTGTGTGCATCACTCTATGTCTATGGATATCCTTGTTTGTTCCTTGTGGGACTAACCCATGTAGGTATTGAAAGTGCAATTCACTCAAATGGATAGCTCCAAGTGATCTACATCAACATTGAGCATCCACATCTTCAACATCTACATGAAGTCATCATCGACAAAACCCAAGGTTAGTTCATCCCTCTTAGGGGGGATATCACATCTAGGGGGAGCTTTACTCTAAGACTTGAGCTAAAGCAACTCTAAAGATGTGAATACAAGAATGCTTTATGTAAAAGTGGTAACCCCACTTGAGCTTAAACGATGAGTATGACCTATGATCAAGTGTTCTCACTTGACTCCTAAGTCAATATACTCATATATAGATGACCTAGTCATCGCAAATTGCTTGATAGATGCTAGAATTGGTTGTGCATGCTTTGCCACATATTTCATTTGCCATCTTATTGTGTGAGCATGTTGGTTGCATATTTTACTCATTCAAGGACATCCACTTGTTGTTTTGATAGTTTGGCTTTCTTCTTTTGCCAAGTGGATGGACAAGAATGCCTAAGAACCTCCTCTAGCTATCTATGCTTTTCTCGTCTCAAACTCTATTCATGCTGCATCACAAAACTTGATCAAGTCAGATTCGAACCACTCTGTGTGAGGAGCGCTCGGAGTCCCCGATTCGTCATAGACTTAAACTTCCAAAACCTCTTTATGAATCTCGGTCTGACCGATACTCCATTTTCGGTCCTACCGAGTTCATTAAGTTGATCTAGGTTTTCGATCTCGGTGCAACCGATTTGAACTTTTCGGTCACACCGAGTTGCAATAACTGCACACAGTTTTGCATCTCGGTGCCACCGAGTTGTTCCACTCGGTCACACCAACAGGGTCGGGCTATATATAGTGACGGGCAAAATTTTGGAAATTTCTCCGAAACCTCTTCGCCCGCGCGATAGCCTGCTCTGCCTTCGTGGTCTCCGGATCGTCTTCTCGCCGCCAGCAGCCTCCAGTCGCTGGTCTCCGCCGCCGTCAACGGAATTCTGCCCCGCCATTGCCGCCGTAGCGAGTCTCCACCGAACTAGGGTATGGACTCAATCTTTGTGCTATTCTCCACTCCGATTCCTAGCACATTGTGATCATCATGATTCTTGCCACGATTGAAACACTCCTATCCAGTCAATGAACTCGTAGATTAGGTTTAATTCGAAAATTTTAGGGTTAGGTTTCCGCTGAAACCATCTCGGACCCACCGAGCTGAAAAACTCGGTCCCACCGATCTGGCTTTTGCCATTGCACAAGTGAAACTCGGTCTAACCGAGAATAACTTATCGGTGCGACCGATTTTGGAATTCTGTGAAACCCTAGCAGTCTCGGTGCCACCGAACTGTGACTCGGTCTGACCGAGTTCATCAGTTCTGGTGCCAAAACTGCTTCGGTGTCACCGAGTTTGAAAATCGGTAGATCCGAGATGCTTTCTGTGGAAAATTAAAAGTAAGTTTTTGAATTAATCTTTTGCAAAATCTCTGCTTTTTGTGATGCTCATCCACTCTATCTTATCCATAATCCATTCACAGGGTCAGCAGTCAGTTTGCAACATGTCTGATCAAAGTGACAGCCAGAATGTGTCTGAGCAGCAAGTTGTGATGAGTGAGGGCACTAGCCCCTCAAGTTCTTCTGATGATGGCAGGAGGAGCACCCCCAGCAATCTACCTAAGGCTGCCACACGTCAAAGGAAGAAGAGAACGTCTGATTCTGAGGATGAAGACTATGTGGCAGAGGAAGAGGCCATATCAAAGAGAGCTGAACCAGCTCAAGGCACAAAGCTAGGGCTGAAAATCAAAAGGCCAGCAGGCAGGCAGCCCATGTCTAAGGTTAGAGCTTCAATTGTGAAGCCTGCACCCACAGAGCCAGTTGTTGCTGAGGGCAAAAAGAGGAAGGAAAGGGTCAAGAAGACTGTAGCCAGAGTGCTTGGGAAGGCCTCCATCATGGTAGATGAGGAGGAAGAAGAAGAAGAGGTTGCTGCACCAGCACCCAAGGCAGCCAAACTCATGGGAGATGCTATAAGGTCAGGAACAGTTGCATCCAAGCCCAAGGAAGCACCTAAGGCTGCATCTAAGCCTAAGAGTGCACCAAAGAGAAACACATGAAGCATCCCAGCTTTGGTAAAGAAGAAGGCCCCAGTGCCTGAAGCTATCGAAGAAGAGGAAGAGAGTGTCCTTAGGAAGCTCAAGCCCAAGATCCCAGACCACAACGATGCTCATCCAGTGGCTGAGGATATGAAGCTCAGGAGAGATTCAGGGCTGAGGAAATGGAGAGAAGTAGATCCGTATGCTTCTAGGAGAAGGACTGCCGTGGATTACAGATTTCATACCAAGGAGCAGCAAGATTTCTATGAGACTGTTTTGCTTGACAAGAAGCCAATCGTTTGTGACATGAGATGGGTCGACTGGACCTACATCAATGACAATGAAGAGTACTACCCCTGTGTATTTGACAGCCTTAGTGCGTGTGGAGTTGCAGACTTTGTTGGGCAGAAGCTCACAAAGTGGAACAAGGAGCTGATCATGCAATTCTACTCCACAGCACACTTTTATCTGGATGGCAAGATCACATGGATGTCAGAGGGTACAAGGTACCAATCCACTGTTGAAGAATGGGTGAAGTTGATCAATGCCCCAGAGGAGCAAGCTGATGACTTGGATATTTATGCCAAGAAAAAGATGGATCACAACTCCATGTCCAACATGTACAAGGAGATCCCGAATGAAGCGCTCGACACGTTCAAGTTTAGCTCAGTGCACTATCTGCTCTCAGGATTGCCTACGATCAACTGGATACTTAGGCACACCCTTCTGCCCAAATCTGGAGATCACAAGATGATCAGAGGTCATGCGATCAACTTGCTTCATGTCTTTGACGTGCCTCAGAAATTCAAGGTCATGAGTCTCATTGTAGAAACAATCAAGAGGACAGCTGCAGACCAGAAGAGGAGTTGTGGGTATGCCCCACAGATTCAGGAGCTCATCAACTCCAAGATGGGCACGGGCGTGTATTTATTGGATAAGGAACACCTGCCCATCCATCTAGATTTTGAGGATAACCAAGTGGTTATGACTGAGAATGAACCCTCATCTGCCCATGCACAAGCTCAGAAGGAGAAGGCGAAGAAGGAGAAAGCTGCCAGGATGCCTACTCAAGCGGAGGCATCTGATTACTTCTTGAAGACCAAACAAGAGCACCTCGGTTACCTGATAGTGTCCACCCTGCGGATTGACAGAGTATAGCTACCCTGACTCAGAACCAGGCAAGCCTAGAGAGGATCATGGAATAGAGGTTCTATGACATGGACATCAAGGTGACAGAGATACAGACCACCGTGGAGTAGCTTCAGGAGGACATGAATGAGAGGAGAGGCAGGACCACGACTGATACTTTTGCCAGGGTGCCACGAGGTCCAAGGTCGTCTGCACTGCCAGTTGCTGACACTAGAGCTACAACGTCTGCACCAGCTACAGCCTCCGTTCCACCAGCTCCAGCATCCACCACAGCCTCAACTCCGACCACTTCTACTGAAGGCTTCGTCCTTGGCGTGCTCCGGACTCCACCACCACCTGAAGATCAAGCCTGAGCGTCGACTTAGCACTATGCATTTTCTAGGAACTTTTTGGTAACTTGTTGCCAAAGGGGGAGAAAATGTATAGATCATAGGCTTCGAGAGAGAGTGTTGCTTTTATTCTCTCTTGTTTTTATTTGGTGGTTTTTTCGAACTTTGTTTGCTTACGTGTGCGATACTACGTCCTTATGTTCGTGAGACATCGATGATCAAGTGTTTGATCATAAGCTACACTTAATGGTTGCTTAATGCTTGCTAAATATCATCATTCTATCTATCGTTTGTGATCATTCACTATTCTTGGTGATGAGTGCATGTATTTCAATCTTATCATTTTTGAGCGCTCCACCAAGATGTATGTGACATGGAAGAGTAAGCCATGATTCTAACTCCTTGTGCATTTGTAGTCCAAAGCAAATTTTAAATATGCACAAATTTAGGGGGAGCTCTTACTTATCACATACTTCTCAAAGCGATGATGTATTTTATGATTATTATTATTTGTCGAAGCTTTGATCTATATGTTGTCATCAATTACCAAAAAGGGGGAGATTGAAAGTGCAACTATCCCTAGGTGGTTTTGGTAATTCATCACAACATATAGCTCATTGAGCTAATGCTATTTCAAGATGATTATTTCAGGAAAGCTCAATGATTGGCATGGCATGGATGTGAAAGTGGAACCCTCAAAATGCTAACGACAAGAATTGGCTCAAGCTCAAAAGTTTAAGACTCTTCATTTTATATTTTAGTGATCCAAGATCACATTGAGTCTTTGGGAAAAGCCAATACTATCAAGAAGGGATGAGGTGTTGCTTAATGAGCCTCTTGCTTTATGTGCTTAGTGATATGCTCCAAAATCCTCAACCACCTTTCCATATCCACAAATGACCTAAACCCTAAGCCAAACTCGGTCATACCGATTCTTTCATTCCGGCGCCACCGAGTTTCACTTGTCATTTGCCACTGCCAACCCCTAGCAATTCGGTCCTACCGATAAGGATCTCGGTCTCACCGAGATGGGCTTGCAAACTCTCTGTTTCCCTTTCGTAACTTTTCGGTCTCACCGAAAGAGTGAATCGGTCCCACCGAGAATGCAAGGTAAACTCTATGTTTCCTTCTTGTAACTTTTCGGTCTCACCGAAAGAGCAAGTCGGTCCCACCGAGTTTGCCTGACCAACTCTCTGGTTAGCTAATTGCCGAACTCGGTCTCACCGAGTCTATGCGATCGGTGTCACCGAGATTACGTTATGCCCAAACCCTAACCGAATCGGTCCTACCGAGTTGCATCTCAGTCCCACCGAAATTCCTAACGGTCACTAGGTTTACTATTTCGGTCAGACCGAGTTTTCTGATTCGGTCCCACCGAGATTCGTAGATTGTGTGTAACGGTTGGATTTTGTGTGGAGGCTATAAATACCCCTCCACCTCCTCTTCATTCGAGGAGAGAGCCATCAGAACACATACCCCATTCCTACTCATATGTTCTGAGAAAGAACCACCTACTCATGTGTTGAGACCAAGATATTCCATTCCTACCATATGAATCTTGATCTCTAGCCTTCCCCAAGTTGCTTTCCACTCAAATCTTCGTTCCACCAGATCCAAATCCTATGAGAGAGAGTTGAGTGTTGGGGAGACTATCATTTGAAGCACAAGAGCAAGGAGTTCATCATCAACACACCATTTGTTACTTCTTGGAGAGTGGTGTCTCCTAGATTGGCTAGGTGTCACTTGGGAGCCTTCGACAAGATTGTGGAGTTGAACCAAGGAGTTTGTAAGGGCAAGGAGATCGCCTACTTCGTGAAGATCTACCGCTAGTGAGGCAAGTCCTTCGTGGGCGATGGCCATGGTGGAATAGACAAGGTTGCTTCTTCGTGGACCCTTCGTGGGTGGAGCCCTCCGTGGACTCGCACAACCGTTACCCTCCGTGGGTTGAAGTCTCCATCAATGTGGATGTAGGATAGCACCACCTATCCGAACCACGGGAAAACATCCGTGTCTCCAATTGCGTTTGAATCCTCCAAACCCTTCCCTTTACATTCTTGCAAGTTGCATGCTTTACTTTCTGCTGCCAATAAACTCTTTGCATGCTTGCTTGAATTGTGTGATGATTGCTTGACTTGCTCTAAGATAGCTAAAATCTGCCAAGAACTAAAATTGGGAAAGGCTAAGTTTTTAGTTGGTCAAGTAGTCTAATCACCCCCCCTCTGGACATACTTTCGATCCTACAGTGGGGCACTTCGGCGAGGTCTTCGGGGCAGCGGCCTCGGAGGCCTACATGGCCCGCGTGATGGATCAGGAGTACACGCCAGAGGACGACCCCGGCTCGTTCCTCGGCCAGGATGGGAGGAGGAGGCGTTAGGAGCTGAAGCCTTCCAGGAGCCTCCAGAGAGCCCCGACGGCCGCGCCGTCGACGACACATACAGGGTACCATTAATCCCTCAAGGGCAAGCTCACGCTAACCATGAGTCACAGATGAACCAGGTCACGGCGCCAAACGATGGTTCCGGCAAGGCAATGCCCGCCTCGACAGGAGAGACCCGCTAGGGGCTGCGTGTAAGGGGCCAGTAGCAAGGCCCCTCCCCGTGTCGCACGGAGCAAGGCAACGCCCGGAGGTAGGCCCTCTGCCGGGTTGGCAACGACGACCTTTCCCCCGGCAGAGGGCCCGTGGTCGCCGAGGGCGCTGCTGGCGTCCCCTCTGCCCCCGTTGGGCCGTCCTAGTTTCCAATTGTCCCAGCGGTGGTAGGGGGTGGCGCAAGGCGGGGGCCTCGTCAGGCGATACGAAGTAAGGCTCACGCCTGTGAAGATTGCCACCCGAGACACTCTCACGTAATAATGAGTGGGGCTGTACATGCCCCGGAGCCTCAAGGGAGCTGCCCTCGGGCCTCGGGGGCTCCCTCCCACACCCAGTGGCAGCACTTAGATCCGCACTGGTGAGAAGATGTCAAAGACTAGACTAGGCGCCAGACGCGGCCATTTGCTTTGGATCTCTTTTCTGTAACCCTGCCTTCTGGATTTGGATTTAAGTTGAACTTGAATTTTATTTGATGCGCGTAGGGGGGATGCCTTTTCTCATTCGAGCTATTTCTCACAGTCTAGTTCTTGCCTTACTTTGGAGTTCGCGCCAGTCGCTCCCCCCTCACGGGCCCCTCGCAAGCCAGGCTGGGCATGAAGCACACGAGACACGCACGCCCTAAGCCGTGGCTGGTGCTTGCTTATCACGCTCCCCCCTCGGGTGTGTCGACGAACTCCTCAGGAGCTCCTCAAAAACCCGCAATCCCTCAGGCCGGTTTTGGGCTCGTCCAAGCTAAGGTAAACCGCAACAGCAACCTTGCCCCGGCATGCGTAAGCCTGTGAAGACGCGTACTCAATTTTATATACAGAAGGATAAAAGCTACGCTTGTTTACATGAGGGTCTCCCCCTCTCAAAATGCTCTTACAATCTTCCGGGGCCACACCCAAGTTTTTTACAGGGTAAACGGCAGGGGAACGAGGAATCGGCCAGATATGTCGCTCGCCGCGTCTCCCATATCATCTTCTGATGCACCGCTAGCGTCGCTGTCGCCATCGTTGGCGTCGCCTCCAACTTCATCGGCGTCGGCGTCGCCGACGTGAACCTCGATGCCTTCGTCTGCCACGACCACTACCCCATCATCGTCAGAAGCGAAGGCCCTGACCAGCGCATCCACATTGTCTTCAACCCATCGCGCCAGATCACCCCGGATGGCTTCCGGTACGGGAGCAATGGCGGCGTCGAAGTTGGGGTCGATGTTCCAGAGGTGGCTGAAGACACGGGAGAACGCGCACCCAAGCAGACTGCGACTCCTCTCCTCAACAAGTTGGCGAGCCCTCTCGGAATGGTTCTGCAGGCGTGTCACCACATCCCGAAAGAAGCGAAGGTGGCTGGCATAGTCGTTTGCATGGGGATGAGGAGCATTCTCATCACAGATATGGCCTAGGGCAGTGTTGGACCTATTCCTGAGGTCCTCAAGCATAGGGGCGTGCACACGCTCCAACGTCCGCCGCTCAAGCACTTTGTCCCTGTTCTGCCGCGCGATGGACTCGGTGTCGGTGCCCCGCTGCCGAAGAGAGAGCAGCTCAGCGCGGGATGAAACCAGCTCAGGCTGCGCCGAGGCCAGGGCTGATGCGGTGGCCACCTCGCGCCGCTCCACCTCGACCAGCCGAGACTTGAGGGCAGCAGTCCTACCAGTGGCCCCAGCTTCCATGAGCTTCAGCTTCAGGTTGTGCCTGCTCTCGAGATCCGCACGAGCCTCAGCCACACGGCGGTCGACCTCCTCCTGGGCCCTGACCTCGCGCGTGCCAACATCGTCCTCTACATGAGCAACCTGGCGCTCCCTCGTCTCCAGCTGTTCGAGTTCAAGGCTGTGCTCCACGGCTTCCAGCGCTAGCACCTCCTCGCGCTTCCGGATCTCTTCCTCCTCGGCGGGCGTCCCCCTCAATGATTCAAGAGCAGCCCTGTGCACCTCCACCTACTGATCCAAGACGGCGCTCCAGGCTTGGAGCTCCCATGCACATTTCTCCGCGGCCTCGCGATGGCGGGCAGCTTCCCGAGCCTCCTCCACGGCTCGGGAGTAGGCCTCACGGGAGGCTGCAAGAGAAGCCTCGGCCTTCCTGTTGTCCAGCTTACGCTGGTGGCACCTGAGGTTGATGGCCACCTTCATCTTGTGCCACTCCTCCGCCAACCGAAGACCCTTGGCCTCGAGGCGTGCGTCGACACCCTCAAGTTCTTCACCGAGTCGGTTCATCGCGCCCATCGCCTCCTGGAGGAGCTCATGACGAACAACGCTCCGCCCGTGCTCGAACTCGAGCGCACGGCTCATCTCGCCCTCCGCTACGGGGGCTGTGGGTGATGCCCGACACGGTACGTCCCCTCTCAGCATAGGGCAGGGGGTTGGCGCTGCCCCAGGCACCGGTTGGGTCTCGCGAGGGGCCCGAACTAAACAGGGCCCGCTGCTTGAAGAGGACCCTAGGATCGAAGCCAGCCAGCCGCCGGCAGTGATCAGGGGAGGAGCCCTTGGCACGCTTGCCGCGCTCCGAGCTAGGCCGCGAAGGAAGGACGGCGAAGGCGCGAGCTCAAGATGCCCTGATGAGGGGCCAACCCCTGCGGTGGACCCCGCGCCGTGGGCGGCGCACGAGCCTGCGGCACTCGAGCTTGGCATGTGCAACGGGATGAGAGGGAGCTCGGCGGAAGGGGTCCTGAGGGGACAATCGTCAGGAAGGAAAGTGGCACACAAAAGATCACCAAGATAAGGTACTTACTTATCAACGGCGATATACTTCCTCCGTTTCAACGGCCCGAAGGTGCCGCTGCCGTAGCTTGGGGACCCCTTTCTCTTGCGAAGTTCTGTGAAGTAAATGCACAACCAGCCAAAGCGCTGGACATGGAGGCACCGTGAGGCGCCGCTGGAGAAGTGCTCGGAGGGGCAGCCTCAGAAGCGCCAGGCTGAGGAGAGCTGGTCGGCTCTACCTCGCAGTGACTTGCCGAGGCCTCAGGAGCCCGAGCCGCGGGAGACATGGGCTGCACCGCCCCTTCAACTGCCGCCCTAGGGCAAGAGTCACGGGACCCCGAGGTCAACGCTTCGGGAGCCCTGGGCGGCATCAGCATCTTGGCACCTTCACTATCGGCCCCCAGCGGTGCATGCCCCCCTACACCAACACTTGGGGCGAGCTCTGCGCCAGCGTCAAGGAAAGGAACCACTACGATGGGGTTCTCGTGGGGTCCCACAAGGCCAGTTGGGCGCAACCCCCACTCGTCGAAGGAGGGCATCTGCTCCAGGAAGGACATCTTGTTCGAGCAGCGGTACAAAATACAACTCTTCCTCGGCAAGTCGTCCGGCAACAGGACGCCCGTCAGGACCTCAAACACCATTCGCCGCACCTCATGGGGGAGCTTAGATTCCTGAAGTCTCATGTGGTCCTGGCTGGTGAGCAAAGCCCACATCGGCCGAGAGTGGCGCTGAAGTGGAGCAATTCGGCGCCGGACGAATTCCACCACCACCATAGGCGCAGTCATGCCAAGGTCTTTGAGCCATCTCAACCTCAGCCAGACGGGGACAAGGCATGGACCGGCGAGCCTCTGGAGGCACCAGCCGGAGTTAGGAATGGCGGGCTCGGACGGAGAAGAGAGCAGGGGGCTGAGCACTCCAGCGTCAACAAACACCCACCGTGTCTGGAACCCGCTCGCGGATGGTGGAAGCTCGAAGTCAATCCCGTCGCCGGCCGTCGCCGCCACAGCCTGAAAGCTTAGGCACCCGGAGCTCTGCCTAGGATCAATCAGGTGCAGCGAGAAGAAGTGGCGGAAAAGAGCCACGGAAGGGGCAATGCCGACCATGGCCTCGCAAACAAAGGCGAAGACGGCAAGTAGGGTCATGGATTGGGGATCAAGGTGCAGCATGTGGATCTAGTAATGGGAAAGCACTGCGTTGAGGAAGGCGGAGAAAGGAGGGACCAAGCCGACCCAAAGGGCGTCGATGAAGAAGGGGACCTTAGTGGCTGTCCGGTCAATGCGAGCACGGGAAGCAGGCCAAGCCACCGTCTCTCCCCACTCATTGAAGCTGGATGCGAGCATGGGACGCACCTTGCCCATGGCCTCATCGTTGAGCACCCGCGATCAGCCTAGTGCGGGCTCGGCGGCTGGGGGCGCACTAGCCGAAGACAGAGGCTTCTTCCCTTTATCCGCTTGCGTCGGCACCATGGCGATGGGGCGCGTAGAGCTAAGGTCAGATTGGAAAGGGGAGAAGAGTCTGGGGGAAGCAGAGGATTTGGAGGAGAATGGCGAAGCGCTGGAAGAATAACCGTGTAGACCGCGGTGGCCGTTTAGCCAGGCGGGTATCAAGGCAGCGTGAGGAAGCGGAGACGCCCACGTCCAATCAACCACCATGCATCGACCGAGGCCGTAAGCTATTGGGGCTCGTGGCACTCCGCACTTGACCCTTGGCTTCGCCTCGAAGCCAAGCCCGAGCGCGTCTTGGGCCCGGGGGCTACTGTCGGCGTTCTGGGAACAGGGGTCCCCAGACTTGCCTGCCTCCGGCCCATGGCGTGGCTTTTCTAGCAGGCCTGTACGGCCCATCTTCATCAACAAGGAATCAAGACCCTCGCGAGGGGCCAAGCCTCGTGAGGTAGACGACACAAGACCTCCTCAGGAGCAGCCCCATCAGGCCGGCTCATGAGGGGAGGAGAGTTCAAGGTTGGCCAAACCTCGTGAGGTTTCCGTGACGTAAGTCATGACGATCAAGATCAAGCGGGTGCCAGCGCGTGCAACGTCCTTGTTTCCTCTTTGGTGGTAAGGGGGCAAGCGCAGGCGCAGAGTACCGAGGAATCAAGTAAATGTTTTCATATTTGTGCAACGAGACCAGGACCAGAAGGACGGCAAGACGGAGGTCACCATGGAGCCCAGGGCGGCGTCACCACCAGAGCCTTTGGCAGGTGAAGACCACCTTTTGTCAGGATAGCTTGTACTAGTTGTCCCCTTTCAAATTGGCCGTTGTTGGCTCCCTTCCCGCTCAATATTTTGGGAGAGCACCAGTGCCTCTATAAATAGGAATAGCCACCACCATAGGCGAGAGGATCCAAGATCATCCTCAGCCACACAAGTGCACCAAGCACAAGAACACCTCAACCTGAGGAGGCTGTTCTTCCCCATGTACTGTTCATCCTTAGCCCAAGAGGCAATCCACCACCACACTGGAGTAGGGTATTACACCACAATGGTGGCCCGAACCAGTATAAATCTCATGCTCCTTGTGTTGCGAGTTCATTGAGTTAGTTCGTGAGATCTAGGCTAAGTTAGGACGCGGATCGATAGGGGGGAGATCTTCGTGCGCACCCCAGAGTTCGAACCTTAAGGGTTTTGCCGGAACCTGTGATCCGACACACTCCTCGACCACTGGTCGGCGAGGTTGAAGTTGATGGTCGGTTAAGACAACGTTTTGCAATACAGCTCAAGAAGGCTCGATTTACAATACATAGATACATAGAATCAAGCTCCCCACTCCTTGTCAATATTATCTATCAAGCTATCCAAGGCACACTCCTCTTGGGAATACCGACCAGAAGGCATAACTTGGTCATACACCAGGCGAAATGGTATTTCTTGCCCATCCGGCCCTACCGGTCCAACATGAGCCATGTGATTTGGCTCGAGTTTGGTAAACAGGGTCTTTACCATCGCCCAGGTCTCGCGCGCTCCCCCTCGACAAGCCGATGTCTTCCATAGCACAAAACGACGCCGTGCTCCTTTAAAGCAACCGGCCAATTCGGCCATGCCTTCTGGAGGCGTCTCTCTTAGCCATAATGCTTTGACCATACTTTTCATGGCTTTTAGAGCTCTCTCATGCACAATGGACAGCTCCTTCAAAAGCCCCCCCCCCAAAGAGCTGACTTCTTCTTCGGGACGAATAGTCAGGAGACCTAGCACAAGGCACGATGTGTCCTTCACATTAAAACACTGCAAGTATATCTGTACACGGAAGACAAGCTATCACTCACCAAACATGCCACCCTTCAATCTCTGGTTCTCCTCCAGGGCTTGAGAAAGTTGAGTTTTTGAACTCTCAATTTCTTCGTCCTCTTTTTTGTTCTCCTCCTTCAATTTGTTCCTTTCCTCATGACTTCGCTTTAGTACTCCATGGCCAGCTTCGTGTTGTGACTCGGCATACGTTTGAGCCTCCCTGGCTGCTTCTAAATCCTTTTGAAGTTGACCTATGGATTCAACTACTACAAGGAAGGTTTGTGTTAAACAAGGCACCTAAAATAATTAACACGTTATAAAACTTCTCCCTTACCATGGGCTTCACTGGTGAACTTCTTGACTGCCTCTAGCTCGGCTTTTGCATCCTCTAGCTATGTTCTGCTTAGCTTGAGGTCCTCGAATAGTTTTCAATCTGTTCCCTTGAAGCCTGCAAAAATATCAAGAAAATCATATACTTATTGATCCTTAACTCGATCGTTCCACCCGATTCAAGGCTCGAGGGATACTGGGTTTGGATTAAAGACCAGTTTTTAAACCAATCCCATACCTATATGTTGGTGGATAGGAGGTTGGCAATCCCCTCCAGCCCGGTTCAGGCTGCTCCGAGATATGCGTCCACTGGATTAAACACATTGAATTCCTGATTGGAAAAGGAGTGTGGTGCAAGGATTCCCTCCGCCGTCGGTGATTCATCACACTTTCTACTTCGGAATTAGTCACCGAGACATTGTCTGGATCTACCAAAGGGGGGTTTGCGGAAGCATCCTCCACATTGACCCTGGCCTGAGCCAAAGACCCAAGTCCAGGGTTATGCCCTGACACCTCCTAGACATCTTTGGGCGGCGGTGGTGGGACCCTTGTTCTGCAAGTCTCAAACAATGTCAAAAAGAACTTATGGTGGAAACATTCGCAATGGCTTCGATATACTACCTTTGAGCGAAAGGTGCCGCAGATGCTGCTCCCACAGCTGCCTTCCACTTGGAAGCTCTATTGTTGAGTCGGCACCGCTCTGGTTGGTTTTTGGCACGTGGTTCGCTGGCACTTGGGAAGTCAGCATGCTTGGGGTAGCGCGAGGAAAACACCTCGTTTGGGAAGTGGCCTTCTTACTACTTACATCGGAAGAGGGAAGGGCCCCTGGATGATCGGAGAGAAGGGCCACCTTGGTACCATCAAGGCTTTCGTGGAAAAAGACCCCGTCCTCAAAATCAATGGACGTATCGGGATCGTCGTGAAATCTCGGGTCATTGTCACGACAATGGCTCTCTGGTTGAGGAGAGGGGCAGGTAATGGACTCAACCTGGCGCATCCAATTCTGTTCGAAAAAATAGTAGATTTCGTAAGTGAGCATTTGAGTATTCGGGCAACCCCATCCGAACTGGGTTGGATAGGGGGACGTGTTCAATGTAAAACCATTATGAGGACCATTCGTTAGAGTCCTTCGGGGTTCCGATGGGATATCCCGTTCCGGCTATACGCCATACCTCGGCTCTAACTACTTCAAAAATTGACCCCCCGTGGTACAGAGGATGAGACAGAAATACTTCCTCCATAGCCCGAAGTGGGCCTCGCAGCCCAAGAACATCCGGGCTGTGCGATAAGATTGGACTTACCCATTCTGGGGGGTTGTAACTCGCGTATCCATCTATAACATCCCAAATTTTCAATTTGGAATGTTATACACAGGTCATTCATGCATATCATATTTTATTGCATTCGGTTTTGCGATCCTAGAAAATCCTAAGCAACTCAAGGACCCACAGAGAGAGTTGGGGATTTCATGATTTTCATATTTGAATTTTTTGCAAATATTGGAAAGAGGATAATTTTGGTTTTATTATTTTCTCTCCAAAAATATTTCGTAATAAAAATATATGAGAGGAGATAATATGACTTCTCCAAACTAAATGAAATATTGGAGGAAAATATTAAAATCAAATAAATAATTTTATTTGGAATTTATTGCTATTTTATTTGAATTAGAAAAATATGCATTTTTTCAAAATTGCATTCTTAGCCTAAATAAATGTTCACATTGTTCGAAATATTATTAGAGGACCGTGAAAATTTATTTCAGGATTTTTGAACTCCGTTTGGTATTTCTTTTATTTATTTTAATCCATCTGTTTTTTTATAAAACAAACGCGCACCGACCTAGTGGGCCGTGCCCGACCCAAACAGTGCCGCGCCGGGCTTTATAAGCCGATGCCGAGGCCGCCCCAGCCCACCCAGCCGCCCCGCCGCCCAAACCCTAGCGCCCCCAGCCGCCGTCCCGCCCGCGCCGCGCCGCCGCGCCGGATCTCGCCGGAGTCGCCGCCGTTGACCGTGTTGACCAGTCGGTTTTATCTCGGTTAACCCCGATTTTTCTTTTAGGTTTCCGGTTTATTTTTTTTAGATCAATTTTTCGTTGGTTTATTTACTTAGTGGACGTTCGTCTGATCATTCGTTTAAACGAACGATGTTCGCCGGTTAGGCTCAGACAGCGAACATTCGTTCATTAGTCTTTTCTTTTTATTTTATTTTCAGCCAGGGACATATTTGCGATTATTTTTATCGCATATTAGCCCCTGATCTTCAAACCCTTGTAACTTTTCAACCGTTTGTCCAAATCCAGTGAAACCAATGCCAAAATCTTCGTCTTGAGCCCCTCTTTCTGTTTAATCAACTTGAACAAGGTTTTGATAATTTAAAATTTTGTTTCAAGTAGATTTGATTTCGAAGTTCTTTTGACCGTAGTTTAAATTATGTAGCTTTGATTCGATTGATTCTTTTTGCAGATCGTATCTCTTTAGTTGAGTTTTCAGATTCGATCTTCTTATTTGGTTGCTTATGTATGCTATTATTTGTTTGCGATAGAATTCCCGGAGTGCGCATCATGCTACTATGAGTCACTAGGTTTTGCGGATCATCAGAAGGCAAGTAACACTTGGATCATACTCTTTTCTTACCCAGTTTTATGCATTAGTAACAACCCTTAAAAAGTGCATGAGTAGGATTTCTTAACATGTGGGTTTTGGGAAGTAGATGATGAGGTAGAACCTATTGCCCTTTTATTATCAAACCTTTGGGAGTTACTTCTATGTTATGCTTATATCGCCATGCTATGCTCGTAGATGTGGGTTGGGTTTGAGAGTATCCATGACAGATGTGAGATTGTTAATTAATGTTTAACTTAAGGTGGCTACTTAAACACACATCAGGGTGGATTGGTTGCAGGCACCTGGAGAATCCAGTGCTGTCCTAGGATATCCCGATGTTGGGGAACGTAGTAATTTCAAAAAAAATCCTAAGCACACACAGGATAATGGTGATGCATAGCAACGAGAGAGGAGAGTGTGTCCACGTACCCTCATAGACCGAATGTGGAAGCGTTAGCACAACGCGGTTGATGTAGTTGTACTTCTTCATGATCCGACCTTTCCAAGTACCGAACACACGGCACCTCCGAGTTCTGCACACGTTCAACTCGATGATGTCCGCGAGCTCCAATCTAGGAAAGCTTCACACGATAGTTTCATCAGCACGACGGCATGGTGATGGTTATGATGATGCTACCGACGCAGGGCTTCGCCTAAGCACCGCTACGATATGATCATGGTGGATTATGGTGGAGGGGGCACCGCACATGGCTAAGAGATCAATGATCAATTGTTGTGTCCATGGGGTGCCCCCTGCCCCCGTATATAAAGGAGCAAGGGGGAGCAGACGGCCGGCCAGGGAGAGGCGCACCAAGAGGGGGAGTCCTACTCCCACTACGAGTAGGACTCCTCCTTTTCCTAGTAGGAGTAGGAGAGGGGGAAGGAAAGGGAGAGGAGGAGAAGGAAAGAGGGGGCCGCCCCCCTTGCCCTAAACCAATTCGATTTGGGCCTTGGGGGGCGTGCCCCACACTCCCCTTGTTGCCCTCTATTTCCACTAAGGCCCATGTAGGCCCATTAAGGCCCCCGGGGGGTTCCGATAACCCCTCGGTACTCCGGTATATGTCTGAAACCTTCCGGAACCTTTCCGGTGTCCGAACATAGTCATCCAATATATCGATATTTATGTCTCGACCATTTCGAGACTCCTCGTCATGTCCGTGATCATATCCAGGAGTCCGAACTACCTTCGGTACATCAAAACACAAAAACTCATAATACCGATCGTCACCGAACTTTAAGCGTGCGGACCCTACGGGTTCGAGAGCTATGTAGACATGACCGAGACACGTCTCCGGTCAATAACCAATAGCGGAACCTGGATGCTCATATTGGCTCCCACATATTCTATGAAGATCGTCATCGGTCAAATCGCATAACAACATACGTTGTTCCCTTTGTCATAGGTATGTTACTTGGCCGAGATTCGATCGTAGGTATATCAATACCTAGTTCAATATCGTTACCGGCAAGTCTCTTTACTCGTTCCGTAATACATCATCCCGCAACTAACTCATTAGTTACAATGCTTGCAAGGCTTATAGTGATGTGCATTACTGAGTGGGCCCAGAGATACCTCTTCGACAATCGGAGTGACAAATCCTAATATCAAAATACGCCAACTCAACAAGTACCTTCGAAGACACCTATAGAGCACCTTTGTAATCACCCAGTTACGTTGTGACATTTGGTAGCACACAAAGTGTTCCTCTGGTAAACGGGAGTTGCATAATCTCATAGTCATGGGAACATGTATAAGTCATCAAGAAAGCAATAGCAACATACTAAACGATCAAGTGCTAAGCTAACGGAATGGGTCAAGTCAGTCACATCATTCTCCTAATGATGTGATCTCGTTAATCAAATGACAACTCATGTCTATGGCTAGGAAACATAACCATCTTTGATCAACGAGCTAGTTAAGTAGAGGCATACTAGTGACGCTCTGTTTGTCTATGTATTCACAAATGTGTCATGTTTCCGGTTAATACAATTCTAGCATGAATAATAAACATTTATCATGATATAAGGAAATAAATAATAACTTTATTATTGCCTCTAGGGCATATTTCCTTCAGTCTCCCACTTGCACTATAGTCAATAATCTAGATTACACAGTAATGATTCTAACACCCATGGAGCCTTGGTGCTGATCATGTTTTGCTCGTGGAAGAGGCTTAGTCAACGGGTCTGCAACATTCAGATCTGTATGTATCTTGCAAATCTCTATGTCTCCTACCTGGACTTGATGCCGGATGGAGTTGAAGCGTCTCTTGATGTGCTTGGTTCTCTTGTGAAATCTAGATTCCTTTGCCAAGGCAATTGCACCAGTATTGTCACAAAAGATTTTCATTGAACCCGATGCACTAGATATGACACCTAGATCGGATATGAACTCCTTCATCTAGACTCCTACATTTGCAGCTTCCGAAGCATCAATCTACTACGCTTCACATGTAGATCCCGCCACGACGCTATGTTTAGAACTGCTCCAACTGATAGCTCCACCGTTCAATATAAACACGTATCCGGTTTGCGATTTAGAATCGTCCGGATCAGTGTCAAAGATTGCATCAGTGTAACCATTTACGATGAGCTCTTTGTCACCTCCATAAATGAGAAACATATCCTTAGTCCTTTTCAGGTACTTCAGGATGTTCTTGACCGATGTCTAGTGATCCACTCCTGGATTACTTTGGTACCTCCCTACTAAACTAATAGCAAGGCACACATCAGGTCTGATACACAGCATTGCATACATGATAGAGCCTATGGCTGAAGCATAGGGAACATCTTTCATTTTCTTTGTATCTTCTATAGTGGTCGGGCATTGAGTCTTACTGCTACCTCTTGAGCACTGCGTTGGTTTTCCTCGAAGAGGAAGGGATGATGCAGCAAAGTAGCGTAAGTATTTCCCTTAGTTTTTGAGAACCAAGGTATCAATCCAGTAGGAGGCTACGCGCCAGTCCCTCGCACCTGCACAAAACAAATAAATCCTCGCAACCAACGCGATAAGGTGTTGTCAATCCCTACACGGCCACTTACGAGAGTGAGATCTGATAGATATGATAAAGATAATATTTTTTGTATTTTTATGATAAAGATGCAAAGTAAAATAAAAGCAAAGTAAAAAAGCAAAGGAAATAACTAAGTAGTAGGAGATTAATATAATGATGATAGACCCGGGGGCTATAGGTTTCACTAGTGACTTCTCTTGAGAGCATAAGTATTCTACGGTGGGTGAACAAATTACTATTGAGCAATTGACAGAATTGAGCATAGTGATGAGAATATCTAGGTATGATCATGTATATAGGCATCACGTCCGAGACAAGTAGACCGACTCCTGCCTGCATCTACTACTATTACTCCACTCATCGACCGCTATCCAGCATGCATATAGAGTATTAAGTTAAAAACAGAGTAACGCCTTAAGCAAGATGACATGATGTAGAGGGATAAACTCATGCACTATGATGAAAACCCCATCTTGTTATCCTCGATGGCAACAATACAATATGTGCCTTGCTGCCCCTACTATCAGTGGGAAAGGACACCGCAAGATTGAACCCAAAGCTAAGCACTTCTCCCATTGCAAGAAAGATCAATCTAGTAGGCCAAACCAAACTGATAATTCGAAGAGACTTGCAAAGATAACCAATCATACACAAGAGAATTCAGAGAAGATTCAAATATTGTTCATAGATAGACTTGATCATAAACCCACAATTCATCGGTCTCAACAAACACACCGCAAAAAGAAGATTACATCGAATAGTTCTCCACAAGAGAGGGGGAGAACATTGTATTGTCATCCAAAAAGAGAGAAGAAGCCATCTAGCTAATAACTATGGACCCGTAGGTCTGAGGTGAACTACTCACACTTCATCGGAGGGGCTATGGTGTTGATGTAGAAGCCCTCCGTGATCAATGCCCCCTCCGACGGAGCTCCGGAATAGGCCCCAAGATGGGATCTCGTGGATATAGAAAGTTACGACGGTGGAATTAGGGTTTTGGCTCCGTATCTGATCGTTTGGGGATACGTAGGTATATATAGAAGGAAGGAGTACGTTGGTGGAGCAACAGGGGGCCCACGAGGGTGGAGGGCATGCCTGGGGGGGTAGGCATGCCCCCTACCTCGTGGCCTCCTCTTTTGTGTCTTGACATAGGGTCCAAGTCTCCTGGGTCTTGTTCGTTGAGAAAATCACGTTCCCGAAGGTTTCATTCCATTTGATATTCCTTTTCTTCGAAACCCTAAAATAGGCAAAAAACAACAATTCTGGGCTGGGCCTCCGGTTAATAGGTTAGTCCCAAAAATAATATAAAAGTGGATAATAAAGCCCAATAATGTCCAAAATAGTAGATAATATAGCATGGAGCAATCAAAAATTATAGATACGTTGGAGACGTATCACTTACTCAACTTCACACCTTGTAACATGGGCAAAAACCCTTTCTTTGCCTGATCCATGTTGAACTTCTTCAAAACTTTGTCAAGGTATGTGCTTTGGGAAAGTCCAATTAAGCGTCTTGATCTATCTCTATAGATCTTGATGCCCAATATGTAAGCAGCTTCACCGAGGTCTTTCATTGAAAAACTCTTATTCAAGTATCCTTCTATGCTATCCAGAAATTCTATATCATTTCCAATCAACAATATGTCATCCACATATAATATTAGAAATGCTACATAGCTCCCGCTCACTTTCTTGTAAATACAGGCTTCTCCAAAAGTCTGTATAAAATCATATGCTTTGATCACACTATCAAAGCGGTTATTCCAACTCTGAGAGGCTTGCACCAGTCCATAAATGGATCACTGGAGCTTGCACACTTTGTTAGCACCTTTTGAATAGATAAAACCTTCAGGTTGCATCATATACAACTCTTCTTCCAGAAATCCATTCAGAAATGCAGTCTTTACATCCATTTGCCAAATTTCATAATCATAAAATGCGGCAATAGCTAACATGATTCGGACGGACTTAAGCATCGCTATCGGTGAGAAGGTCTCATCATAGTCAACTCCTTGAACTTTTCGAAAACCTTTCGCAACAAGTCAAGCTTTGTAGACAGTAACATTACCATCAACGTCTGTCATATTCTTGAATATCCATTTATTCTCGATGGCTTGCCGATCATCGGGTAAGTCAACCAAAGTCCACACTTTGTTCTCATACATGGATCCCATCTCAGATTGCATGGCCTCAAGCCATTTTGCGGAATCTGGGCTCATCATCGCTTCCTCATAGTTCGTAGGTTCGTCATGGTCTAGCAACATGACCTCTAGAGCAGGATTACCGTACCACTCTGGTGCGGATCTTACTCTGGTTGACCTACGAGGTTCAGTAGTAACTTGATCTGGAGTTTCATGATCATCATCATTACCTTCCTCACTAATTGGCGTAGGTGTCATAGGAACCGGTTTCTGTGATGAACTACTTTCCAATAAGGGAGCAGGTACAGTTACCTCATCAAGTTCTACTTTCCTCCCACTCACTTCTTTTGAGAGAAACTCCTTCTCTAGAAAGGATCCATTCTCAGCAACAAAAGTCTTGCCTTCAGATCTGTGATAGAAGGTGTACCCAACTGTTTCTTTTGGGTATCCTATGAAGACAAGTTTTTCTGACTTGGGTTTGAGCTTATCAGGGTGAAGCTTTTTCACATAAGCAACGCAGGCCCAAACTTTAAGAAATGACAACTTTAGTTTCTTGCCAAACCACAGTTCATAATGAGTCGTCTCAACGGATTTAGATGGTGCCCTATTTAACGTGAATGCAGCCGTCTCTAAAGCATAACCCAAAACGATAGCAGTAAATCAGTAAGAGACATCATAAATCGCACCATATCTAGTAAAGTACGATTACGACGTTCAGACACACCATTACGCTGTGGTGTTACGGGTGGCGTGAGTTGCGAAACTATTCCGCATTGTTTCAAATGTAGACCAAACTCGTAACTCAAATATTCTCCTCCACGATCAGATCGTATAAACTTTATTTTCTTTTTATGATGATTTTCCACTTCACTCTGAAATTCTTTGAACTTTTCAAATATTTCAGACTTATGTTTCATTAAGTAGATATATCCATATCTGCTCAAATCATCTATGAAGGTGAGAAAATAATGATACCTGCCGCGAGCCTCAATATTCATCGGACCACATACATCAGTATGTATGATTTCCAACAAGTCTGTTGCTCGCTCCGTTGTTCCGGAGAACGGTGTTTTAGTCATCTTGCCCATGAGGCATGGTTCGCAAGTACCAAGTGATTCATAATCAAGTGATTCCATAAGTCCATCAGTATGGAGTTTCTTCATGCGCTTTACACCAATATGACCTAAACGGCAGTGCCACAAATAAGTTGCAATATCATTATCAATTCTGCATCTTTTGGCTTCAACATTATGAATATGTGTGTCACTACTATCGAGATTTAACACAAATAGACCACTCTTCAAGGGTGCATGACCATAAAAGATATTACTCATATAAATAGAACATCCATTATTCTCAGATTTAAATGAACAACCATATCGCATCAAACAAGATCCAGATATAATGTTCATGCTCAACGTTGGCACCAAATAACTATTATTCAGGTCTAAAACTAATCCCGAAGGTAGATGTAGAGGTAGCGTGCCGACGGCGATCACATCGACTTTGGAACCATTTCCCACGCGCATCGTCACCTCGTCCTTTTTGGGGAACGTAGTAATTTCAAAAAAATTCCTATGCACACGCAAGATCATGGTGATGCATAGCAACAAGAGGGGTGAGTGTGTCCACGTACCCTCGTAAACCGAAAGCGGAAGCGTTAGCACAACGCGGTTGATGTAGTCGTATGTCTTCACGATCCGACCGATCAAGTACCGAACGCACGGCACTTCCTAGTTCTACACACGTTCAACTCGATGACTTCCCTCGAACTCTGATCCAGCCGAGCTTTGAGGGAGAGTTTTGTCAGCATGACGGCATGGTGATGATGTTGATGATCTACTGTCGCAGGGCTTCGCCTAAGCACTGCTACAATTTTATCGAGGTGTACTATGGTGGAGAGGGGCACCACACACAGCTAAAAATATCCAAGAGATAAATTGTTGTGTCTATGGGGTGCCCCTCTCCTCCGTATATAAAGGAGGGGAGGAGAGGGCCGACCAAGGGGAGGAGGCGCGCCCAAGGGGGGAGTCCTA
This sequence comes from Triticum monococcum, assembly GCA_034509565.1. Lineage (NCBI taxonomy): Eukaryota > Viridiplantae > Streptophyta > Magnoliopsida > Poales > Poaceae > Triticum > Triticum monococcum. Next base: position 194,234,069 of record CM067842.1, on the reverse strand, counting down.
CTCCCACCGGGAGTAGGACTCCTCCTTTTCCTATTTGGAGAGGGAGAGGGAAGGAAGAGGAAGGAGGGAGGAAGGAAAGGGGGGCCGACCCCCTCCCAATTTGGACTGGGCTTGGGGGGGCACCCCCTCCCTTTCTCCTTTCCCCTCCTTTCCACTAAAGCCCATTAAGGCCCATATACCTACTGGGGGGTTCCGATAACATCCCGGTGCTCCAGTATTATCCCGATCTCACCCGAAACCATTCCAGTATCCAAATATAGTCGTCCAATATATCGAGCTTTACGTCTCGAACATTTCGAGACTCCGCATCATGTCCGTGATCCTATCCGAGACTCCGAACTACCTTCGGTATATCAAAAACCATAAACTCATAATATAACCGTCATCGAACTTTAAGCGTGTGGACCCTACGGGTTCGAGAACTATGTAGACATGACCGAGACACGTCTTTGGTTAATAACCAATAGCGGAACCTGGATGCTCATATTGGCTCCTACATATTCTACGAAGATCTTTATTGGTCAAACCACATAACAACATACGTTGTTCATTTTGTCATCGGTATGTTACTTGCCCGAGATTCGATTGTCGGTCTCTCAATACCTAGTTCAATCTCGTTACCGGCAAGTCTCTTTACTCGTTCCTTAACACATCATCCCGCAACTAACTCATTAGTTGCAATGCTTGCAAGGCTTAAGTGATGTGTATTATCGAGTGGGCCTAGAGATACCTCTCCGACAATCGGAATGACAAATCCTAATATCGAAATATGCCAACCCAACAAGTACCTTCGGAGACACCTGTAGAGCACCTTTATAATCACCCAGTTACATTGTGACGTTTGGTAGCACACAAAGTGTTCCTCCCATAAACGGGAGTTGCATAATCTCATAGTCATAGGAACATGTATAAGTCATGAAGAAAGCAATAGCAACAAACTAAACGATCAAGTGCTAAGCTAACGGAATGGGTCAAGTCAATCACATCATTCTCCTAATGATGTGATCCTGTTAATCAAATGACAACTCTTTGTCTATGGCTAGGAAACATAACCATCTTTGATTAACGAGCTAGTCAAGTAGAGGCATGCTAGTGACGCTCTGTTTGTCTATGTATTCACACATGTATCATGTTTCCGGTTAATACAATTCTAGCATGAATAATAAACATTTGTCATGATATAAGGAAATAAATAATAACGTTATTATTGCCTCTAGGGCATATTTCCTTCAGTCTCCCATTTGCACTAGAGTCAATAATCTAGATTACACAGTAATGATTCTAACACCCATGCAGCCTTGGTGTTGATCATGTTTTTCTCGTGGAAGAGGCTTAGTCAATGGGTCTACAACTTTCAGATTCGTATGTATCTTGAAAATATGTATGTCTCCCACCTGGACTTGATCCCGGATGGAGTTGAAGCGTCTCTTGATGTGCTTGGTTCTCTTGTGAAATCTGGATTCCTTTGCTAAAGAAGTTGCACCAGTATTGTCACAAAAGATTTTCATTGGACCCGATGCACTAGCTTTGACACCTAGATCGGATATGAACTCCTTCATCCAGACTCCTTCATTTGCTGCTTCCGAAGCAGCTATGTACTCCGCTTCACATGTAGATCCCGCTACGACGCTTTGTTTAGAACTACGCCAACTGACAGCTCCACCGTTTAATAAAAAGACGTATCCGGTTTGCGATTTAGAATCGTCCGGATCAGTGTCAAAGCTTGCATTGACGTAACCATTTACGATGAGCTCTTTGTCACCTCCATACACGAGAAACATATCCTTCATCCTTTTCAGGTATTTTAGGATGTTCTTGACCGCTGTCCAGTGATCCACTCCTGGATTACTTTGGTACCTCCCTGCTAAACTAATAGCAAGTCACACATCAGGTCTGGTACACAGCATTGCATACATGATAGAGCCTATGGTGAAGCATAGGGAACTTCTTTCATTTTCTCTCTATCTTCTGCAGTGGTCGGGCATTGAGTCTTACTCAACTTCACGCCTTGTAACACAGGCAAGAACCCTTTTGTTTGCTTGATCCATTTTGAATTTCTTCAAAACTTTGTCCAGGTATGTGCTTTGTGAAAGTCCAATTAAGTGTCTCGATCTATCTCTATAGATCTTGGTGCGCAATATATAAGCAGCTTCACCGAGGTCTTTCATTGAAAAACTCTTATTCAAATATCCTTTTATGCTATCCAGAAATTCTATATCATTTCCAATCAACAATATGTCATCCACATATAATATTAGAAATGCTATAGAGCTCCCACTCACTTTCTTGTAAATACAGGCTTCTTCCAAAGTTTGTATAAAATCATATGCTTTTATCACACTATCAAAACATTTATTCCATCTCCGAGAGGCTTGCACCAGTCCATAAATGGATCGCTGGAGCTTGCACACTTTGCTAGCTCCCTTTGGATCGACAAAACCTTCGGGTTGCGTCGTATACAACTCTTCTTCCAGAAAGCCATCCGGGAATGCAGTTTTGACATCCATTTGCCAAATTTCATAATCATAAAATGCAGCAATTGCTAACATGATTCGAACAGACTTAAGCATCGCTACGGGTGATAAAGTCTCATCGTAGTCAATCCCTTGAACTTGTTGAAAACCTTTTGCAACAAGTCGAGCTTTATAGACAGTAACATTACCGTCAGCGTCAGTCTTTTTCTTGAAGATCCATTTATTTTCAATGGCTTGCCGATCAACGGACAAGTCAACCAAAGTCCACACTTTGTTCTCATACATGGATCTCATCTCAGATTTCATGGCCTCAAGCCATTTTGCGGAATCTGTGCTCACCATCGCTTCTTCATAGTTCATAGGTTCATCATGGTCTAGTAACATAACCTCCAGAACAGGATTGCCCTACCACTCTGGTGTGGATCTTACTCTGTTTGACCTACGAGGTTCAGTAACAACTTGATCTGAAGTTTCATGATCATCATCATTAACTTCCTCACTAATTGGTGTAGGTGTCACAGGAACCGGTTTCTGTGATGAACTACTTTCCAATAAGGGAGCAGGTACAGTTACCTCATCAAGTTCTACTTTCCTCCCACTCACTTCTTTCGAGAGAAACTCCTTCTCTAGAAAGGATCCATTCTTAGCAACGAATATCTTGCCTTCGGATCTGTGATAGAAGGTGTACCCAATAGTCTATTTTGGGTATTCTATGAAGACACATTTCTCCGATTTGGGTTCGAGCTTATCAGGTTGAAGCTTTTTCACATAAGCATCGCAACCCCAAACTTTAAGAAATGAAAACTTTGGTTTCTTGCCAAACCATACTTCATAAGGTGTCATCTCAACGGATTTTGATGGTACCCTATTTAACACGAATGCGGCCGTCTCTAAAGCATAACCCCAAAATAATAGCGGTAAATCAGTAAGAGACATCATAGTTCGCACCACATCTAGTAAAGTGCGATTACGACGTTCGGACACACCATTACGATGTGGTGTTCTAGATGGCGTGAGTTGCGAAACTATTCTGCATTGCTTCAAATGTAGACCAAACTCGTAACTCAAATATTCTCCTCCCCGATCAGATCGTAGAAACTTTATTTTCTTGTTACGATGATTTTCAACTTCACTCTGAAATTCTTTGAACTTTTCAAATATTTCAGACTTATGTTTCATTAAGTAGATATACCCATATCTGCTTAAATCATCTGTGAAGGTGAGAAAATAACGATACCCGCCACGAGCCTCAATATTCATTGGACCACACACATCAGTATGTATGATCTCCAACAAATTAGTTGATCGTTCCATAGTTCCGGAGAACGGCATTTTAGTCATCTTGCCCATGAAGCACGGTTTGCATGTACCAAGTGATTCATAATCAAGTGATTTCAAAAGTCCATCAGTATGGAGTTTCTTCACGCGCTTTATACCAATATGACCTAAACGGCAGTGCCACAAATAAGTTGCACTATCATTATCAACTCTGCATCTTTTGGCTTCAACATTATGAATATGTGTATCACTACTATCGAGATTCATAAAAAAGAGACCACTCTTCAAGGGTGCATGACCATAAAAGATATTACTCATATAAATAGAACAAGCATTATTCTTAGATTTAAATGAATAACCGTCTTGCATTAAACAAGATCCAAATATAATGTTCATGCTCAACGCTGGCACCAAATAACAATTATTTAGGTCTAAAACTAATCCCGAAGGTAGATGTAGAGGTAGCATGCCGACGGCGATCACATCAACTTTGGAACCATTTCCCACACGCATCGTCACCTCGCCCTTAGACAGTGTTCGCTTAATCCGTAGTCCCTGTCTCGAGTTGCAAATATTAGCAACAGAACCAGTATCAAATACCTAGGTGCTACTCTGGGCTCTGGTAAGGTACGCATCAATAACATGTATATCACATATACCTTTGTTCACCTTGCCATCCTTCTTATCCTCCAAATACTTGGGGTAGTTCCGCTTCCAGTGACCAGTTTGTTTGCAGTAGAAGCACCCAGTCTCAGGCTTAGGTCCAGACTTGGGTTTCTTCTCCTGAGCAGCAACTTGTTTGATGTTCTTCTTGAAGTTCCACTTCTTCTTCCCTTTGCCCTTTTTCTTGAAACTGGCGGTCTTATTGACCATCAACACTTGATGGTCCTTTTTCATTTCTACCTCCGCAGCCTTTAGCATTGCGAAGAGCTTGGGAATTGTCTTATTCATCCCTTGCATATTATAGTTCATCACGAAGCTCTTGTAGCTTGGTGGCAGTGATTGAAGAACTCTGTCAATGACACTATCAATAGGAAGATTAACTCCCAGTTGAGTCAAGTGATTATGATACCCAGACATTTTGAGTATATGCTCACTCACAGAACTATTCTCCTCCATCCTGCAGCTATAGAACTTATTGGAGACTTCATATCTGTCAATCCGGGCATTTGCTTGAAATATTAACTTCAACTCATGGAACATCTCATATGCTCCATGATGTTCAAAACGTCGTTGAGGTCCCGGTTCTAAGCCGTAAAGCATGGCACACTGAACTATCGAGTAGTCATCAGCTTTGCTCTGCCAGGTGTTCATAACATCTGGTGTTGCTCCTGTAGCAGGTTTGGCACCCAGCTGTGCTTCCAGGATGTAATTCTTCTATGCGGCAATGAGGATAATGCTCAAGTTACAGACCCAGTCCGTGTAATTGCTACCATCATCTTTCAACTTTGCTTTCTCAAGGAACGCATTAAAATTCAACGGCACAACAACACGAGCCATCTATCTACAACAAACATAGACAAGCAAAATACTATCAGGTACTAAGTTCATGATAAATTTAAGTTCAATTAATCATATTACTTAAGAACTCCCACTTAGATAGACATCCCTCTAATCATCTAAGTGATCACATGATCCAAATCAACTAAACCATGACAGATCATCACGTGAAATGGAGTAGTTTTCAATGGTGAACATCACTATGTTGATCATATCTACTATATGATTCACGCTCGACCTTTCGGTCTCAGTGTTCCGAGGCCATATCTGCATATGCTAGGCTTGTCAAGTTTAACCCGAGTATTCTGTGTGTGTAAAACTGTCTTACACCCGTTGTAGATGAGCGTTGAGCTTATCACACCCGATCATCACGTGGTGTCTCGGCACGACAAACTTTGGCAACGGTGCATACTCAGGGAGAACACTTTTACCTTGAAATTTAGAGAGAGATCATCTTATAATGCTACCATCAAACAAAGAAGATAACATGCATAAAGGATAAACATGACATGGAATCAATATAAGTGATATGATATGGCCATCATCATCTTGTGCCTTTGTTCTCCATCTCCAAAGCATCGTCATGATCGCCATCGTCACCGGTGCGACACCTTGATCTCCATCGTAGCATCGTTGTCGTCTCACCAACTATTTCTTCTGCGACTACCGCTACCACTTAGTGATAAAGTAAAGCAATTACAGGGCGATTGCATTGCATACAATAAAGCAACAACCATATGGCTCCTGCCAGTTGCCGATAACTTGGTTACAAAACATGATCATATCATACAATAAAGTATAGCATCATGTCTTGACCATATCACATCACAACATGCCCTGCAAAAACAAGTTAGACACCCTCTACTTTGTTGTTGCAAGTTTTACGTGGCTGCTACGGGCTGAGCAAGAACCGTTCTTACCTACGCATGAAAACCACACGATAGTTTGTCAAGTTAGTGATGTTTTAACCTTCTCAAGGACCGGGCGTAGCCACACTCGGTTCAACTAAAGTTGGAGAAACTGACACCCGCCAGCCACCTGTGTGCAAAGCACGTCGGTAGAACCAGTCTCGCATAAGCGTACGCGTAATGTCGGTCCGGGCTGCTTCATCCAACAATACCGCTGAACCAAAGTATGACATGCTGGTAAGCAGTATGACTTGTATCGCCCATGACTCACTTGTGTTCTACTTGTGCATATAACAACAATGCATATAACCAGGCTCGGATGCCACTTTTGGGGAATGTAGTAATTTCGAAAAAATTCCTACACACACGCAAGATCATGGTGATGCATAGCAACAAGAGGGGAGAGTGTGCACACGTACCCTCGTCAACCGAAAGTGGAAGCATTAGCACAACGCGGTTGATGTAGTCGTACGTCTTCACGATCCGACCGATCAAGTACCGAATGCACGGCACGTCCGAGTTATGCACACGTTCAACTCGATGACGTCCCTCAAACTCCGATCCAGCCGAGCTTTGAGAGAGAGTTTCGTCAGCACGACGGCGCGGTGACGATGTTGATGTTCTACTATCGCAGGGCTTCGCCTGAGCACCGCTACAATATTATCGAGGTGGACTATGGTGGAGAGGGGCATCGCACACGGCTAAAAAGATCCAAGAGATCAATTGTTGTGTCTATGGGGTGCCCCTCTCCTCCGTATATAAAGGAGGGTAGGAGAGGGCCGGCCAAGGGGAGGAGGCGCGCCCAAGGAGGGAGTCCTACTCCCACCGGGAGTAGGACTCCTCCTTTTCCTATTTGGAGAGGGAGAGGGAAGGAAGAGGAAGGAGGGAGGAAGGAAAGGGGGGCCGCCGCCCCCCTCCCAATTCGGATAGGGCTTGGGGGGCACCCCCTCCCTTGCTCCTTTCCCCTCCTTTCCACTAAAGCCCAGGAAGGCCCATAGACCTACCGGGGGGTTCCGATAACCTCCCGGTGCTCCGGTATTATCCCAATCTCACCCGAAACCATTCCGGTATCCAAATATAGTCATCCAATATATCGATCTTTACGTCTCGAACATTTCAAGACTCTTCTTCATGACCATGATCATATCCGGGACACCGAACTACCTTCGGTATATCAAAAACCATAAACTCATAATATAACCGTCATCGAACTTTAAGCGTGCGGACCCTACGGGTTCGAGAACTATGTAGACATGACCGAGACACGTCTCCAGTCAATAACCAATAGCGGAACCTGGATGCTCATATTGGCTCCTACATATTCTACAAAGATCTTTATCGGTCAAACCGCATAACAACATACGTTGTTCCTTTTGTCATCGGTATGTTACTTGCCCGAGATTCGATCGTCTGTATCTCAAAAACTAGTTCAATCTCGTTACCGGCAAGTCTCTTTACTCGTTCCGTAACACATCATCCCGCAACTAACTCATCAGTTGCAATGCTTGCAAGGCTTAAGTGATGTGTATTACCGAGTGGGCCTAGAGATACCTCTCCGACAATCGGAGTGACAAATCCTAATCTTGAAATATGCCAACCCAACAAGTACCTTCGGAGACACCTGTAGAGCACCTTTATAATCACCCAGTTACGTTGTGACATTTGGTAGCACACAAAATGTTCCTCCGGTAAACAGGAGTTGCATAATTTCATAGTCATTGGAACATGTATAAGTCATGAAGAAAGCAATAGCAACAAACTAAACGATCAAGTGCTAAGCTAACGGAATGGGTCAAGTTAATCACATCATTCTCCCAATGATGTGATCCCATTAATCAAATGACAACTCTTTGTCTATGGCTAGGAAACATAACCATCTTTGATTAACGAGCTAGTCAAGTAGAGGCATACTAGTGACACTCTGTTTGTCTATGTATTCACACATGTATCATGTTTCCGGTTAATACAATTCTAGCATGAATAATAAACATTTATCATGATATAAGGAAATAAATAATATCTTTATTATTGCCTCTACGGCATATTTCCTTCCGTCCTTAACCAGTCTTCGCTTAATCCATAGTCCCTGTTTTGAGTTGCAAATATTAGCAATAGAACCAGTATCAATAACATGTACATCACATATACCTTTGTTCACCTTGCCATCCTTCTTATCCGCCAAATACTTGGGGTAGTTCCGCTTCTAGTGACCAGTCTATTTGCAGTAGAAGCACTCAGTCTCAGGTTTAGGTCCAGACATGGGTTTCTTCTCCTGAGCAGCAACATGCTTGCCGTTCTTCTTGAAGTTCCCCTTCTTCTTCCCTTTACCCTTTTTCTTGAAACTGGTGGTCTTGTTGACCATCAACACTTGATGGTCGTTCTTGATTTCTACCTCCGCCGCCTTTAGCATTGCGAAGAGCTCGGGAATTGTCTTATTCATCCCTTGCATATTATAGTTCATCACGAAGCTCTTGTAGCTTGGTGGCAGTGATTGAAGAACTCTGTCAATGACAGTATCAACAGGAAGATTAACTCCCAATTGAGTCAAGTGGTTATGATACCCAGACATTTTGAGTATATGTTCACTAACAGAACTATTCTCCTCCATCTTACAGCTATAGAACTTATTGGAGAGTTCATATCTCTCAATCCGGGCATTTGCTTGAAATATTAACTTCAATTCCTGGAACATCTCATATGCTCCATGACGTTCAAAACGTCGTTGAAGTCCCGGTTCTAAGCCGTAAAGCATGGCGGACTGAACTATCGAGTAGTCATGAGCTTTACTCTGTCAGACGTTCTTAACGTCATCAGCAGCATCTGCAGCAGGCCTGGCACCCAGCTGTGCTTCCATGACTTAATTCTACTGTGCAGCAATGGGGATAATGCTCAAGTTATGGACCCAGTCTGTGTAATTGCTACCATCAGCTTTCAACTTTTCTTTCTCAAGGAACGCATTAAAATTCAACGGAACAACAACACGGGCCATCTATCTACAATAACATAGACAAGCAAAATACTATCAGGTACTAAGTTCATGATAAATTTAAGTTCAATTAATCATATTACTTAAGAACTCCCACTTAGATAGACATCCCTCTAATCATCTAAGTGATCACGTGATCCATATCAACTAAACCATAACCAATCATCACGTGAAATGGAGTAGTTTTCAATGGTGAACATCACTATGTTGATCATATCTACTATATGATTCACGCTTGACCTTTCGGTCTCAGTGTTTCGAGGCCATATCTACATATGCTAGGCTCATCAAGTTTAACCCGAGTATTCTGTGTGTGTAAAACTGTCTTACACCCGTTGTAGATGACCGTTGAGCTTATCACACCCGATCATCACGTGGTGTCTCGGCACGACGAACTTTGGCAATGGAGCATACTCAGGGAGTACACTTTTACCTTGAAATTTAGTGAGAGATCATCTTATAATGCTACCGTCAAACAAAGCAGAATAAGATGCATAAAGGATAAACATCACATGCAATCAATATAAGTGATATGATATGGCCATCATCATCTTGTGCCTTCGTTCTCCATGTCCAAAGCACCGTCATGATCACCATCGTCACCGGCGCGACACCATGATCTCCATCGTAGCATCGTTGTTGTCTCACCAACTTTTGCTTCTACGACTCTCGCTACCGCTTAGTGATAAAGTAAAGCAATTACAGGGCGATTGCATTGCATACAATAAAGCAACAACCATATGGCTCCTGCGAGTTGCCGATAACTCTGTTACAAAACATGATCATCTCATACAATATAGCATCATGTCTTGACCATATCACATCACAACATGCCCTGCAAAAACAAGTTATACGTCCTCTACTTTGTTGTTGCAAGTTTTACGTGGCTGCTATGGGCTGAGCAAGAACTGATCTTACCTATGCATCAAAACCACAATGATAGTTCGTCAAGTTCGTGTTGTTTTAACCTTTGCAAGGGCCGGGCGTAGCCACACTCGATTCAACTAAAGTCGGAGAAACTGACACCCGCCAGCCACCTGTGTGCAAAGCATGTCGGTAGAACCAGTCTCGCGTAAGCGTACGCATAATGTCGATCCAGGCCGCTTCATCCAACAATACTGCCGAACCAAAGTATGACATGCTGGTAAGCAGTATGACTTGTATCGCCCACAACTCACTTGTGTTCTACTCGTGCATATAAGATCTATGCAATAACCTGGCTCTAATACCACTGTTGGGGAACATAGTAATTTCAAAAAAATTCCTGCGCACACACAGGATCATGGTGATGCATAGCAACTAGAGGGGAGAGTGTGTCCATGTACCCTCATAGACCGAATGCGGAAGTGTTAGCACAACGCGGTTGACGTAGTCGTACGTCTTCATGATCCGACCATTCCAAGTACCGAACGCACGGCACCTCCGAGTTCTGCACACGTTCAACTCGATGACATCCCGTGAGCTCCGATCCAGCAAAGCCTCATAGGTGAGTTTCGTCAGCATGACGGTGTGGTGATGGTGATGATGATTCTACCGACACAGGGCTTCGCCTAAGCACCGCTATGATATGATCGAGGTGGATTATGGTGGAGGGGGGCACCGCACACGGCTAAGAGATCAATGATCAATTGTTGTGTCTATGGGGTGCCCCCCTTCCCCCGTATATAAAGGAGCAAGGGGTAGGAGGCGGCCGGCCAGGGAGAGGCACGCCAAGAGGGGGAGTCCTACTCCCACTAGGAGTAGGACTCGTCCTTTTCCTAGTAGGAGTAGGAGAGGGGGAAGGAAAGGGAGAGGAGGAGGAAAGAGGGGGCCGGCCCCCTTGCCCTAAACCAATTCGGTTTGGGCCTTGGGGGGCGCGCCCCACACTCCCCTTGCTGCCCTCTATTTCCTCTAAGGCCCATGTAGGCCCATTAAGCCCCCCGGGGGGTTCCGGTAACCCACTGGTACTCCGGTATATGTCTGAAACCTTCCGGAACCTTTCCGGTGTCCGAACATAGTCGTCCAATATATCGATCTTTATGTCTCAACCATTTCGAGACTCCTCGTCATGTCCGTGATCATATCCAGGACTCTGAACTACCTTCGGTACATAAAAACACAAAAACTCATAATACCGATCGTCACCGAACTTTAAGCGTGCGGACCCTACGGGTTCGAGAACTATGTAGACATGACCGAGACACGTCTCTGGTCAATAACCAATAGCGGAACCTGTATACTCATATTGGCTACCACATATTCTACGAAGATCTTTATTGGTCAAACCGCATAACAACATACGTTGTTCCCTTTGTCATAGGTATGTTACTTGCCCGAGATTCGATCGTTGGTATCTCAATACCTAGTTCAATCTCGTTACCGGCAAGTCTCTTTACTCGTTCCGTAATACATCATCCCGCAACTAACTCATTAGTTACAATGCTTGGAAGGCTTATAGTGATGTGCATTATTGAGTGGGCCCATAGATACCTCTCCGACAATCAGAGTGACAAATCCTAATCTCGAAATACGCCAACTCAACAAGTACCTTCGGAGACACCTGTAGACCACCTTTATAATCACCCAGTTACGTTGTGACATTTGGTAGCACACAAAGTGTTCTTCTGGTAAACGGGAGTTGCATAATCTCATAGTCATGGGAACATGTATATGTCATGAAGAAAGCAATAGCAACATACTAAACTATCAAGTGCTAAGCTAATGGAATGGTGATACGTCTCCAACGTATCAATAATTTTTGATTGCTCCATCCTACATTATCTTCTGTTTTGGACTATATTGGGCTTTATTTTCCACTTTTATATTATTTTTGGGACTAACCTATTAACCGGAGGCCTAGCCCAGAATTGCTGTTTTTTGGCCTATTTCAGTATTTCGAGGAAACAAAATATCAAACGGAGTCCAAACGGAATGAAACCTTCGGGAACGTGATCTTCTCACCGAACGTGATCCAGGAGACTTGGACCCTACTCCAAGAAGTTTCCAGGGAGGTCATGAGGGTGGAGGGCGCCCCCCCTGGGTGCGCCCCTGCCTCGTGGGCCCCTCGGAGCTCCACCGACATGCTTCTTCCGCCTATATATCTCCATATACCCTAAAAACATCAGAGAGCACAATAGATCGGGAGTTCCGCCGCCGCAAGCCTCCAGAACCACCAAAAACCAATCGGGACCCCTTTCCGGTACCCTGCCGGAGGGGGATCCATCTCCGGTGGCCATCTTCATCATCCCGGTGCTATCCATAACGAGGAGGGAGTAGTTTTCCCTCGGGGCTGAGGGTATGTACTAGTAGCTATGTGTTTGATCTCTCTCTCGTGTTCTCTCTCGTGTTCCCTCTATGGCACGATCTTGATGTCTCCCGAGCTTTGCTATTGTAGTTGGATCATATGATGTTTCTCCCCCTCTACTCTCTTGTGATGAATTGAGTTTCCCCTTTGAAGTTATCTTATCGGATTGAGTCTTTTATGAGAACACTTGATGTATGTCTTGGTGATCAACTTGCGGGTTTCGTGACATTGGGAACCTATGCATACGGGTTGGCACACGTTCTTGACTCTCCGGTAGAAACTTTGGGGCACTCTTTGAAGTACTTTTATGTTGGTTGGATGAATCTGAGATTGTGTGATGCATATCGTATAATAATGCCCACGGATACTTGAGGTGACAATGGAGTATCTAGGTGACATTAGGGTTTTGGTTGATTTGTTTCTTAAGGTGTTATTCTAGTACGAACTCTTTTATAGATTGATCCAAAAGAATAGCTTTGTGGTGGTTTCGTACCCGACCGTAATCTCTACGTTTGTTCTCCGCTATTAGTGGCTCTGGAGTGACACTTTCTCGCATGTTGAGGGCTTGTCATATGTTCTATCTATGTTATTATTGTTGAGAGAACTTGCACTAGTGAAAGTATGAACCCTAGGCCTTATTTCCTATCATTGCAATACCATTTACGCTCACTTTTATCATTAGTTATCTTGCTGTTTTTATATTTTCAGATTACAAATACCTTTATCTACCATCCATATACCACTTGTATCACCATCTCTTCGCCGAACTAGTGCACCTATACAATTTACCATTGTATTGGGTGTGTTGGGGACACAAGAGACTCTTTGTTATTTGGTTGTAGGGTTGCTTGAGAGAGACCATCTTCATCCTACGCCTCCTACGGATTGATAAACCTTAGGTCATCCACTTGAGGAAAATTTGCTACTGTCCTACAAACCTCTGCACTTGGAGGCCCAACAACGTCTACAAGAAGAAGGTTGTGTAGTAGACATCAAGCTCTTTTCTGGCGCCGTTGCCGGGGAGGTTAGCGCTTGAAGGTATATCTTTAGATCTTGCAATCGAGTCTTTTTGTTTCTTGTTTTATCACTAGTTTAGTTTATAAAAGAAAATTAAAAAATGGAATTGAGTTTGTCTCATACGCTTCACCTTTTTAATATCTTTCGTGAGTATGATGGAAAGGATAATTGTGCTCAAGTGCTAGAAGAAGAAATCTATAAAATGTTTGGCACTAAATCTTTGAATGATGAGCATGATTGCAATGTTGTTAGTACGAATTCTTTAAATATCCATGATACTAATGATGATTGCTCTAGTTATGATGAAAATGTCTCCTATAAACATGTCAATTTTTGTGGAGTGCATTGGGTTTGTAAGTACACACCAAATAGGGAAGATAGATATTGAAAGAGGCATAAATACTTAGAAACTGAATTGTTGCAATAAAGTCTTGATGATTGTGCTAAAAAAATCAATATTTTTGGTGCCCCTTGTGAACTTTGCAATGAACATGGTCATTTAAATCTCCAATGCAAATTGTTTCATGACCGAATCGTATCCAAAAATTGTGATAATTTGATTACCCTTGAGCATCATAAAGAGCTTAGTCTTCTTTTGGGGTATGAGGAAATGAAACGTATAACTAAGGATATTCCAAAATTTTCCCTTGATAAAGTTCTTCATTTTGATCTAGAGAAAATTTATATGTATTGTGCGGTGAATTGCACTGAAAATCCTTATATTGCCAACTACATAAAGAAAAGAAAACAAATAGAAGATGAAGAGAATACTAATGAAAGGGAAGAGACTTCCCAATATCCTCCTATTATTTCTTATGATGAATCAGGTAACGAGGAGGAGCCTCATATTCAACCAATCTCATTAATAAGGAGCTCCAAAAAGAGGATTGAACCCACACATGATGTGGTGAAGAAGAAGAAAAGAAAAAGGAAGAGAGGTAAAAAGGTACCCCTCCCAAATAATGGTGCTCCTATTACTATTGTGCCTCATGAAAATATAATTTTGGAAGATAATGATACTTCTTATGATCTTGAAAATCTTTTTGGAACTTGCTTGGAAGAAAATGATAATTGCTATACTATTGGTGCTATCCGTACTATTAATTACAAGAGTGATTATGCTTATGATATGAAAAGGCCGAAGCTTGGGGATGCTATGTTTGATGAAGATGATGTTTTTGAGAATATATTTGCTGCAATTAATGTTTGTCCCAAGCTTGGGGATGCTACGTTTAATAAAGATGATATTTTTAGCCTCCCAAGTTTTGATATGCAAATTTATAATGATAATAGCATGCCTCCTACCTATGATGATTATTGTGATGATACTTATGCTATAAAAAGTAGTGATTATACTTATAAAACTTATCATTATTATGGTTACCCCTTTTCTGAACATTACTCTTTTAATGTGGAAACAATTTATAGTATCCAAGTCTCTTATGATACTCCCACTATTATTCATGAGAAGAATTTTGCTTGTGTGGAGAGTAATAAAAATTATATGCTTATGCATCATGAAAAGAATGCTTTAGGTGCTGGTTATATTGTTGAATTCATTCATGATGCTACTGAAAATTATTATGAGGGAGGAATATATGCTTGTAGGAATTGCAATAATATCAAGTTTCCTCTCTATGTGCTTAAAATTTTGAAGCTATGCTTGTTTTACCTTCCTATGCAAGTTGATTCTTGTTCCCACAAGTTGTTTGCTCACAAAATCCCTATGCATAGGAAGTATGTTCGACTTAAATTTGCTAGTCATATTCTTCATGATGCTCTCTTTATGTTTCAATTCTTATCTTTTATGTGAGCATCATTGAAATCATCATGCCTAGCTAGGGGCGTTAAACGATAGCGCTTGTTGGGAGGCAACCCAATTTTATTTTTGTTCATTGCCTTTTATTCCGGTTTAGTAATAAATAATTCATCTAGCCTCTGTTTAGATGAGGTTTTATGTGTTTAATTAGTGTTTGTGCCAAGTAGAACCTTTGGGAAGGCTTGGGGAAAGTCTTGTTGACCATGCTGTCAAAAACAGAAACTTTAGCGCTCACGATAATTGCTTCCATTTTTATTTGGAGAGTGCTATTTAGTTAATTCTTTTTGCTGATGATCAACAAACAAATTTACCAGGTCGCCTAATTTTGGTAGAATTTTTTGGGTTCCAGAAGTTTGCGTTAGTAACAGATTACTACAGACTGTTCTGTTTTTGACAGATTCTGTTTTTGCGTGTGTTGTTTGCTTATTTTGATGAATCTATGGCTAGTAAAATAGTTTATAAACCATAGAGAAGTTTGAATACAGTAGGTTTAACACCAATACAAATAAAGAACAAGTTCACTACAGTACCTTAAAGTAGTCTTTTGTTTTCTTTCTCTAACGGAGCTCACGAGATTTCTATTGAGTTTTGTGTTGTGAAGTTTTCAAGTTTTGGGTGAATTCTTTTGATGGATTATGGAACAAGGCGTGGAAAGAGCCTAAGCTTGGGGATGCCCATGGAACCTCCAAGATAATCCAAGGACACCAAAAATTCAAAGCTTGGGGATGCCCCGGAAGGCATCCCCTCTTTCCTCCACTTCCATCGGTAATTTACTTGGAGCTATATTTTTATTCACCACATCATATGTGTTTTGCTTGGAGCGTCTTGTATTATTTGTGTCTTTGCTTGTTAGTCTACGACAATCATCCTTGCTGTACACACCTTTTGAGAGAGCCATGTATGAATTGAAGTTTGTTAGAATACTCTATGTGCTTCACTTATATCTTTTGAGCTTGATAGTTTACTCTATGTGCTTCACTTATATCTTTTTCAGCGTGATAATTTTTGCTCTAGTGCTTCACTTAGATCTTTTAGAGCACGGTGGTGGTTTGTTTTAAAGAAACTTGATCTCTCATGCTTCACTTAGATTATTTTGAGAGTCGTTAATAGCATGGTAATTTGCTTAATGTTAATATACTTGGTATTCAACATATGTGAAACTTTCTTTTTAGTGGGTTGAACACTAAGATAAGTTTGATGCTTGATAATTGTTTTGAGATATGGAGGTGATAATATCATAGTCGTGCTAGTTGAGTAGTTGTGAATTTTAGAAATACTTGTGTTGAAGTTAACAAGTCCCATAGCATGCACGTATGGTTAAAGTTGTGTAATAAATTTGAAGCATGAAGTGTACCCGGCTTGTGCATCCTTATGAGTGGCGGTTGGGGACGAGCGATGGTCTTTTCCTACCAATCTATCCCCCTAGGAGCATGCGCGTAGTACTTGATTTTTGAAGACTTCTAAATTTTTGCAATAAGTATATGAGTTCTTTTGACTAATGTTGAGTCCATGGATTATACGCACTTTTACCTTTCCGCCATTTTCTAGCCTCTTCGGTACCGTGCATTGCCCTTTCTCACATTGAGAGTTGGTGCAAACTTCGCCGGTGCATCCAAACCCCGTGATATGATACGCTCTTTCACACATAAACCTCCCTATATCTTCCTCAAAACAGCCACCATACCTACCTATCATGGCATTTCCATAGCCATTCCGAGATATATTGCCATGCAACTTCCATCATCATCATCATGACATGCTTTACTTTTGTCATATTGCCATTGCATGATCTTGTAGTTGACATCGTATTTGTGGCAAAGCCACCATGCATTATTTTTCATACATGTCACTCTTGATTCATTGCACCATCCCGGTACACCGCCGGAGGCATTCATATAGAGTCATATCTTGTTCTAGTATCGAGTTGTAATCATTATGTTGTAATCAATAGAAGTGTGATGATCATCATTATTAGAGCATTGCCCAATCAAAAAAGAGAAAGGCCAAAAAGAAAAAAAGAAAGGCCCAAAAAAAGAGAAAATAATTAGGGCAATGCTACTATCTCTTTTTCCACACTTGTGCTTCAAAGTAGCACCTTGTTCTTCATGTAGTGAGTCTCATATATTGTGCTTCAAAGTAGCACCATGATTTTCATATAGTGAGTCTCATAAGTTGTCTTGTTCATACTAGTGGGAATTTTTCATTATAGAACTTGGCTTGTATATTCCAACGATGGGCTTCCTCAAAATGCCCTAGGTCTTCATGAGCAAGCAAGTTGGATGCACACCCACTAGTTTTCTTTTGTTGAGCATTCTTAGCTCTAGTGCATCCGTTGCATGGCAATCCCTACTCCTTGCATTAACATCAATTGATGGGCATCTCCATAGCTCATTGATTAGCCTCGTTGATGTGAGACTTTCTCCTTTTTTGTCTTCTCCACACAATCCCCATCATCATATTCTATATCACCCATAGTGCTATGTCCATGGCTCGCGCTCATGTATTGCGTGAAGGTTGAAAAAGTTTGAGATTATTTGAGTATGAAACAATTGCTTGGCTTGTCATCGGGGTTATAGAAGTTGGGAACATCTTTGTGTGACGAAAATGAAGCATAGCCTAACTATATGATTTTGTAGGGATTAACTTCCTTTGGCCATGTTATTTTGAGATGACATAATTGTTTGATTAGTATGCTTGAAGTATTATCATTTTTATGTCAATATGAACTTTTGTCTTGAACCTTTTGGATATGAATATTCATACCATGATTAAGGAGATTTACATTGAAATTATGCCAAAGTATCACTCCGCATCAAAAATTCTCTTTTTATCATTTACCTACTCGAGGACGAGCAGGAATTAAGCTTGGGGATGCCTGATACGTCTCCAACGTATCTATAATTTTTGATTGCTCCATGCTACTTTATCTACTATTTTGGACTATATTGGGCTTTATTTTCCACTTTTATATTATCTTTGGGACTAACCTATTAACCGGAGGCCCAGCCCAGAATTGCTATTTTTTGCCTATTTCAGTATTTCAAGGAAACAAAATATCAAACGGAGTCCAAACGGAATGAAACCTTCGGGAACGTGATCTTCTCACCGAACGTGATCCAGGAGACTTGGACCCTAGTCCAAGAAGTTTCTGGGGAGGTCACGAGGGTGGAGGGCGCGCCCAGGGCGCGCCCCCTGCCTCGTGGGCCCCTCGGAGCTCCACCGACGTGCTTCTTCCGCCTATATATCTCCATATACCCTAAAAACATCAGAGAGCACAATAGATCGGGAGTTCCGCCGCCGCAAGCCTCCATAACCACCAAAAACCAATCGGGACCCCTTTCCGGTACCCTGCCGGAGGGGGGATCCATCTCCGGTGGCCATCTTCATCATCCTGGCGCTATCCATGACGAGGAGGGAGTAGTTTTCCCTCGGGGCTGAGGGTATGTACCAGTAGCTATGTGTTTGATCTCTCTCTCTCTTGTGTTCTCTCTCGTGTTCCCTCTATAGCACGATCTTGATGTATCCTGAGCTTTGCTATTGTAGTTGGATCTTATGATGTTTCTCCCCCTCTACTCTCTTGTGATGAATTGAGTTTCCCCTTTTAAGTTATCTTATCGGATTGAGTCATTTATGAGAACACTTGATGTATGTCTTGGTGATCGACTTGCGGGTTTCGTGACACTGGGAACGTATGCATAGGGGTTGGCACACGTTCTTGACTCTCCGGTAGGAACTTTGGGGCACTCTTTGAAGTACTTTTATGTTGGTTGGATGAATCTGAGATTGTGTGATGCATATCGTATAATCATGCCCACGGATACTTGAGGTGACAATGGAGTATCTAGGTGACATTAGGGTTTTGGTTGATTTGTATCTTAAGGTGTTATTCTAGTACGAACTCTTTTATAGATTGATCCGAAAGAATAGCTTTGTGGTGGTTTCGTACCCGACCATAATCTCTACGTTTGTTCTCCGCTATTAGTGGCTTTGGAGTGACTCTTTGTTGCATGTTGAGGGCTTGTCATATGTTCTATCTATGTTATTATTGTTGAGAGAACTTGCACTAGTGAAAGTATGAACCCCATGCCTTATTTCCTATCATTGCAATACCGTTTACGCTCAGTTTTAGCATTAGTTATCTTGCTGTTTTTATATTTTCAGATTACAAATACCTTTATCTACCATCCATATACCACTTGTATCACCATCTCTTCGCCGAACTAGTGCACCTATACAATTTACCATTGTATTGGGTGTGTTGGGGACACAAGAGACTCTTTGTTATTTGGTTGTAGGGTTGCTTGAGAGAGACCATCTTCATCCTACGCCTCCTATGGATTGATAAACCTTAGGTCATCCACTTGAGGGAAATTTGCTACTGTCCTACAAACCTCTGCACTTGGAGGCCCAACAACGTCTACAAGAAGAAGGTTGTGTAGTAGACATCAATGGGTCAAGTCAATCACATCATTCTCCTAATGACATGATCCCGTTAATCAAATGACAACTCATTTCTATGGCTAGGAAACATAACCATCTTTGATCAACGAGCTAGTCAAGTAGAGGCATACTAGTGACACTCTGTTTGTCTATGTATTCACACATGTATCATGTTTCCGGTTAATACAATTCTAGCATGAATAATATACATTTATCATGATATAAGGAAATAAATAATAACTTTATTATTGCCTCTAGGGCATATTTCCTTCACCGGAGTACCCGTGTGATCATCCTATGGTTCGCCACCCAGGCTCAAAGGGATCATAAGATTATTCATGCTAGAAACTTCCGTGTGCAGCCACAAGCTATTATGGGCTCTAGCATAGAGGAGTAAGTTGCATGACCTCTTCTAGTGGTAGGATAGCTGATGTAGGGGATGTAGGTTGGTACGGTCTACCCGGGGTTAGAGTTAATGCTTCTGAAAAACTGTGTCTCGGTCATCCGTTTCTCAAACACCATGTAGTGCGAGAAATCCAACGGAGCAGGTCGAGTCTTGTGGGGAAAGTGCGCAAACCTCTGCATAGTGTAGAAACTAATCATGGTTAGCCGTGTCCCTGGTTTTGGATATCTTGAGTATCTGGATCTTGGATTATCATATTGATCTCATCACTCAATTACTTAATTTGTTGGGCTGTTAATTACTTTCTAATTGGGATTGAGTTGGAGGAACCTTCTCAATGTTTAACTACCATGATAGCTAAATAAAATACATTCCTTTGTTGTAGGGGAAAATTGGCTTTTCGCAAAAAGATTATAACCATAGAGCCTCCACCAGCCATATATGCATGCAGTGGTAGCATTTACCTGTTCATTGCTCTACTGTGTTATATTGCCAGCATATTCCATGTGTTGACCCGTTTTCGAGCTGCAACATATCATGTTGCAGACTTTTCAGACAAAGAGTAAGGTGCGCTAGGTCGTTGTCATGCACTCAGCTATGCCATTGGAGTTGATGAACTCACTTTATCTTCCAAGCCTTCCGCTGTTATCTTACTTAGATGGCCTTTTAAGCCATATTTATTGTAATAAGTTCTCTTTGGAGACTATCGATGTAATAAGTGTGTGATTGCTACTCTGTTACAAATCCTTTGAGTATTGAGTGTGTCACAATTACCGATCTAGGGATGACACTTATGCACAGAGACTTGACCGTCTGAGGTCGGGTCGCTACAAGATGATATCAGAGCACACGCTGAATGTAGGACATGACCACTAAGATGAGCCATAGGTCACTCTTCTCTACTCATTTATGACTCCTCTCCATATTCTACTCTTTAGGATGGCGGACTTAAGGAACAAGTTTGCGCAACCAGATGAAGACACACCCTTTGGAAGACACTTGAAGGAAGTCACTAGGTACCTGAACATAGGAATACCAAGCTTCACCGGGACCTACACCGCCACTTTACCAGAAGAGGAGCATTGGATGATACGAGTTCAAGTTCCAGGAAGGACATTCACACCATTCACTGAGCCCATAAGAGTTTTCCTTTGATGCACCAACCTGGAGTCTAGGCAAGAGCATGGCAACCCACGTTGCTATCGGACGCATCAGAGAAGTCTACAAACAGGAGCTGAAGGACACTATCTACCAGATATGTGGGCGCCGAGATGAGCAATGGGAGATGATCAGCACTAGGAGGGACAGGTCCATTGCCGCTTTCATCCAGGAGTTAAACCAACACATTCATCGACAGGAAAACCAAATGTGTGCAAGCAAGATAGATCTGAAGAAGGCGATGGCCAGGAACATGGAGCTAGAAGAGGAACTCCAGTCTACACGCGGCGGATACGAGGAGAAAATCTCAATACTAGTGGATATGAATGACAACCTAACAAGGAAGCTCGGAGTATTCATGGGAGACCCCGTGCCAGGAGGAAATGACGATCAATCCAAGGACATTCGTTCTGAAGACTACATCATCATCGACGACACCGACTCCGACCCCAACAGTAGTGATGATGATTACGAAGATGAAACTGGAGCAGATATCATGGAGTCTTCCACCGATCAAAGTTTCTAGTAGACCACCACATGATCAGTAGTATTCCCCCATGTAAATAGTATAGTCCGAGCACTCTAACGGTAGTTAGATCGATTGTATGCCCTTGCTTGAAATTGATTTGGTGTGATATGATTGTGTTTGACTCATGTGCATATGGGTAGTGTTTCCTCACTATGCCTCTTTCTATTTTAACCTCTCCCCTCTAAACCCATCAGATGCCTCCAAGACGTGACCCCGGATTGTCTTCCCACCGGAGCTCACTCAATTGATCCAACAACAGAATACACTAATGCAGTTGCTAGTCCAGAACCAAGGCGACAACAACAACAACAACAACAACAACAACAACAACAACAACAACAACAACAACAACAACAACAACAACAACAACAACAACAACAACAGCAACAACAACAACAACAACAACAACAACAACAACAACAACAACAACAACAACAATAACAACAACCCACCGCCACCACCTCCAGTTGACAACTTAGCCTGTTTTCTGAGGTTGCAGCCGCCGGTGTTTTCCAGTAGCACCGAGCCGATAGTTACTGGTGATTGGCTATGTAGGACTGGAAGGGAGTTGACCACCGCAGGTTGCACAGATGCAGAGAAGGTGCGTTTTACCACACACCAAGTGGATGGACCTGCAGCATCATGGTGGGAGAATTACACAACCACTTTTCCTATAGCCAATGTCACTTGGGAACAGTTTCAGCAAGCGTTCCACACTGCTCATGTTTCAACTAGAGCTATGAGCATGAACAAGCGTGAGTTTCACAACTTACGCCAGGGTAACCGTACTGTGGGGCAGTACGCAGATGAGTTTAGCAAGTTAGCTCGTTATGCCCCAGATGACGTGGCCACAGATGCCACGAAACAGGAGAAGTTTATGGAAGGGCTAAATGATGAGATGAGTATGCAGTTAATGGTGGCAACATTTAACAACTACCAGGAGTTGGTAGATAAGGCTCTTATGATTGAAGGGAAGTAGCAGCAGATTGAGAGCCGCAAAAGGAAGAATGGACAAGGGAAGTACAATTCAGGAGCTCAGCAGAAACCTCGTTTCACCCCAAACTCGGGAGGATATACCCATAACCATGGAGGAAATAACCACAATGGAGGAAGTTCGCATAACCACAGTGGCCCCAAGAATGGAAACGGGAATGGAGCAGGCAGTAATCAGAATCGCTCTAACCCAGCCACACCCGCCAAGAGGGATCTAAGTCATGTTACTTGCTTCAAGTGCGGGAAGACAGGACATTACGCCACCGAATGTCCTAAAGCAAAGAACAGAAATGGCAATGGAAGCTCTGGGAAGAATCCCAACCCTTTAAACAAGGGACAAGTGAACCACGTCAATGTGGAGGAGGTTGAAGAGTAGCCAGATGCAGTTATCGGTCAGTTTTTGGTTAAGTCATTTACCGCCCTCGTTCTTTTTTATACTGGTGCATCGCATTCATACATTTCAAGGGGATTTTTGGACAAGTTTAAGTTACCCACTGTCGATGTCAAAACCGGTGGATCTCGGGTAGGGGATCCCGAACTGTGCGTCTAAGGCGGATGGTAACAGGAGGCAGGGGACACGATGTTTTGCCCAGGTTCGGGCTGTAACGCCCTAAGACCCGGAGCTTCAGATGCCTTCCAGGGTTTCCGAGTTTCGTCGTGTGATTTGTTTGGTTCATTGCATTCATCTTTGCATCATGTGCATTGCATCTTGTCATCATGCCATCATGTCATTAATCTTTGCAGCTCATATTAATAAACCGTATGGATCTTCGCTCCATTTAAATCGAGGGAATTCACATGGTGTTTCTCTTTATAACATATCCTCCCAATATTTAGGGAGCTATATAAAAACCATTCCATTAATTTGGAATCACCATAACACACTTACAGCTAAGTTCCATGCCTTTTTCCTTCTCAACTCTTGGCCTCTAACTTTGCCACATGTCCTTTCATCATTTTCTGGAGCTCCACCTAATTTCTCAACATTTTTGGGCACTCCTAAAACCTATCCTAGTTCAAACCTTTTGAATTAAATTCAAAGAAATTTGAATTTATTCTTTCAATCTTGGTCTTACCTAATTTTCTCGGACCTAACATATTGTTGTGAGTCCAAGAAAATTTACCGCTTGTCCAAATTCTTCTTCAACCTTCTCCTCTGTCCTTTTTCCTTTCTTTTAGTTCTCTGTTTTTAAAAAAACAAAGGAGTGGGGGAGAGAGAGAGTAGCCCAGCTGGCCACTTGGGCCTCAGTCCAGGCCGGCCCGCTTCCCAGTCCCACTTTCTAACCCTAGTACCGCAGCCCGATCCCCATCTCCCATCTCTCCCTCCTCTCGCTAACCTCGCGCCGCCAGGAGAAGACACACGCGCCCGAACCACCATCTCCTCGATCCCCATCTCCCTCGCGCCGCCACCCACAGGACCCTGACGCGCACGTCTCCTCCCTGATTCTCCCTCGCCTATGCGCACCTCACGCCGGCGAGCACGTCGCCCCTCCGCGTGGCCCCCTTCCTCTGCTACTCCTCCTTCCACGCCCTGCTGCAGCTGCTCTTCCCAGCGTCGCCCGTCGCCGCCACCTGGCCACCTCGCGCGTGCCGCGACCTACCTCTGCGCATGCGCCGCCACGGGTCGGAGCTCGCCAGACCCGCGTGCCATCGCCTCTGTCGCGCCTCCCTCTTCTTCTTCTGCTGTGCGGCGCCACCGCAGTACCGCCCTGACCTTTGCATCGCCAGCGTCCCTGCCTCGCTGACCCATTGCGTGGGCCAGCGACGACCACGTCGTTGACTTCGGTCGAGTCCCTGCGCCGGCGACCTCCGTCTCCAGCCGTTGCCGGCAAGCAAGTCGCTGCCGTCCACTTTGTTGTGTTCCCCTCCGCATGCGTCCGCCATGTTCCATCTCTGTTAGGGCCTGCCTCCTGCCGCTGATGCGCTGCGGGACCTCGATGCCGAGTGCCTCGTCGTTGGATTCCTCATAGTCACCACCGACCCTGATTTTTGTATCTTTTGCTGTCGGATGCGCCAAGTCCAGCCAGTCTAGGAGCACCTCAAGTTCGACTACACAAAACTCCAAGTCCGAAGACTACCATGGCCATGATCTCACCCAGTACCACTACGGGTTCGTCAAGACCGCAAGTACCCTTTGGATTGCCAGGACCGAGACCCCAAGTTCGGCTACGTGTTGCTGCTCCGATCGAGACCGCCAAGTACCATGACGGACCGTCAAGTTCCACAAGATACAAAGTACCGCTACCCTCGACCCGAACATCTACGAACCCTGTACGTCGTGACCGTTGCCAAAGACCGTCGGGTGAACAACTATCATCGCGACGAGAAGGACAACTTCCAATAATGACCCGTGAACAACTACTTCCACGACGACCGAGTACCACTACTTCCCACGACGATCGTGAACGACTACACCGCTTGACCCAAACCGCTCCGATAACGCACCCGTCGAAGGTATAACCCTTGAGACGACGCCCGTGAACGAATGTTGTGTGTTGTATGAGATGCTCGTGCTTGCTCCGTGCTCGAATTGTCAGTGCACATCGCCCCTATTTTTGCCATGCCACCAACTCGTGGGACACCCGGAATCCGGGATCACTCCCCACCATCCTTACATGTCATGTTCCACACACTTCTCCTTTGCATCGGTACCTCAATCGAGTTATCGGAACCGGAACGTTGCCGTGGCACTGTTTTTGTTATCGTTGCCGTGGCACCCTTTTTCCTTTCCACCATGGTGACAAATGTTTCATAATGCTCTTGTCAACTTTTAATAAAAATTGCATAAGCTTGCACATGTCATCCGCATCATGATAACAACTTCAAGATTGGTTAAAATTGTTGTTGCACCAAATTGATAATTGCATATGGGGGTTTACCGGTTTTGTTGTTTATTATATCCGGCCCCATTTAAATTGTTTAGATGGTATAGTTTGTTATGCTACACCTCTTGCCATGTTAACCAACATTCAATATTGTTGAGTACCTAACCGAGAGAGAACTAAATAATTGATGTGGTGTTCCGTCAATATGCAACTCGTTGCATATTGAGCTCCACTTAATTTATAGTATTACTTGTTGCACTTTGCCATGCCATGCTTCCTTAAACCGGACATGCATCATACTTGGTTGTGCATCATGCCATGATTATGTGGTGGTTGTTTACTATGTTGTTTGCTCCTTTCCGGTGTTGCTTCTTCGGGTTGGTTCCGATAACATCACGTTTGTGAGGAACCGTTCAACTACGTCTGTTTGACTTCTTAATGGACTCGTTCTTCTTCCTTGCGGATCTCAGGCAAGATCACCATACCCTCGAAATCACTTCTATCTTTGCTTGCTAGTTGCTCGCTCTTTTGCTATGCCTATGCTACGATACCTACCACTTGCTTATCATGCCTCCCATATTGTTGAACCAAGCCTCTAACCCACCTTGTCCTAGCAAACCGTTGTTTGGCTATGTTACCACTTTGCTCAGCCCCTCTTATAGCGTTGTTAGTTGCAGGTGAAGATTGAAGTTTGTTCCTTGTTGGAACATGGAGATGTTGTTCCTTGTAGGAACATGTTTACTTGTTGGGATATCACAATATCTCTTATTTAATTAATGCATCTATATACTTGGTAAAGGGTGGAAGGCTCGGCCTTATGCCTGGTGTTTTGTTCCACTCTTGCCGCCCTAGTTTCCGTCATATCGGTGTTATGTTCCCGGATTTTGCGTTCCTTACGCGGTTGGGTAATAATGGGAACCCCATGATAGTTGGCCTTGAATAAAACTCCTCCAGTAATGCCCAACATTGGTTTTACCATTCGCCACCTAGCCTTTTCTTTCCCTTGGGTTCTGCAGACTCAAGGGTCATCTTATTTTAACACCCCCCCCCCCCGGGGGCCAGTGCTTCTCTAAGTGTTGGTCCAACTGAGCGATGTTCGAGGCTACCAGGGGCAACTCTGGGCTGGCTTACCCGATGTCTTGCTCAACCGGTGTGCCCTGAGAACGAGATATGTGCAGCTCCTATCGGGATTTGTCGGCACATCTGGGTGGCTTTGCTGGTCTTGTTTTACCATTGTCGAAATGTCTTGTAACCGGGATTCCGAGCCTGATCGGGTCTTCCCGCTAGAAGGAATATCCTTCGTTGACAGTGAGAGCTTGTTATGGGCTAAGTTGGGACACCCCTGCAGGGATTTGAACTTTCAAAAGCCGTGCCCGCGGTTATGAGCAGATGGGAATTTGTTAACGTCCGGTTGTAGAAAACCTGAAGTTGACTTTAATTAAAATACATCAACCGCGTGTGTAACCGTGATGGTCTCTTTTCGGTGGAGTCCGGAAAGTGAACACGGTGTTGGAGTTATGCTTGATGTAGGTTGTTCTAGGATCACTTCTTGATCATAGATTCTCGACCGTGCTTTGCCTTCTCTTCTCTCTCTCTCTCTTTTGCGTATGTTAGCCACCATATATGCTAGTCGCTTGCTGCAGCTCCACCTCATACCTTTACCTTACCCATAAGCTTAAATAGTCTTGATCGTGAGGGTGCAAGATTGCTGAGTCCTCGTGGCTCACAGTTACTTCCAAAACCAGTTTGCAGGTGCCGATGAGTCAGTGCCGATGATGCAACCAAGCTCAGGAGGAGCTCGATGAAGATCTTGTCCTTTATGTTGTTTCGTGCTAGTCGATCAGTATTGGAGCCCAGTTGGGGTCGGTGTAGCTTTGGGGTAGTCTTCTTTTATTTTGGTTCCGTAGTCGGACCTTGATTGTATTTGGATGAGGTAATGCTTTATTCATGTAATTGTGTGAAGTGGCGATTGTAAGCCAACTATGTATCTCTTTCCCTTATGTATTACATGGGTTGTGTGAAGATTGCCTCAGTTGCGACATTGCTTTCAATGCGGTTATGCCTCTAAGTCATGCTTCGACATGTGGGAGATATAGCCGCATCGAGGGCGTTACAAGTTGGTATCAGAGCCTTCCCCGACCTTAGGAGCCCCATTGCTTGATCGAATTAGCAGCCGTTGTTGAGTCTAGAAAAATGTTTTGAGTCTTTTAGGAATTATATATCGGAGAGTTTAGGAATTCTTTTTACTCCCCAATCCCTTGATCGCTCTGGTAAGGCATCCTGATGTAGAGTTTTGACTCTTCTCTTCTCAAATTTCACTAAAAAAAATTTAGGATCACGCGGGTATCTTGGAATCGTTCCGATCGATTTGTGACGAGAACATTGTTCTTGGTGCCTCTTGTCATTTAGGGGTTGTGGCAGTGTCCCGGGGAGTTGAGCTCCGAGGTGTTGTCATCACAATTTTATCGTTGCAGTTCTAGAATACATGAGATTAGTTTCGCTGACATCAAAAATCTCTTTTATGCAGTTGTTGGTGAGATAACCTCGACGCCACCCAGTACTGGGGCGGGAGTTCGGGAGTATTGCCATAACTTGTATAACGGATGCTTTTCGAAGGTTGAGGTAGACGATTTCCGAAGGTTTCTTGGTTATGTGTTGAAGGATGGATACAGCTGGATGTAGGATTTGCTAGCTTTGGGTGAGATATTATGCTTCCCCTGTATCCCCAACACCCGATTGCATAACTGGAAAGTTTCGGGAGTTTATAAGTGGGAATTCAAGTAGCTCTTAGGATATCTTTCCGACAGATGTATGATACGAAATTGGGGTTCGACGTCTAGTGGTCCGCCTATCCACGATTGGTTTTACAGTGGTCTCGTTGTGTCTTAAAGAGTCCTTGGCTATGCCGACTCTGGGACGCTTCGTATGTCATGTGCATTGCCTTGTACATGATGGTGCTGTACGATCGAGCCCGTGTAGGCCCCACCACGAAAACTTCGGACGAAATCTCAATCATATGTTTGTTCCGGCTTATTCCGCAAGCCAATCCTTCTTTTGTTTTGAGTTGCGGTATTCGAGTTGCTTCAAAGTCAAATGTTGATTCCATACCTTTCCTAAGTGGTGTTCTCATACTCCGATGTGAATACTAATCCTTCTCGATCATCGAGTCTGTCATGTCAATCCTTTTCAACCGGTGTGTCTTTCTTCAAGTGGATCCGATCACTTCAACATTCGCAAGATCAATTATCAGTTCTTCTCAATAGTGTTGGTTTCATCCGTCTCCAAATTGTCTTTGTTTTTCCCACCCTCCCACCCTTTTTCTTCGAGGACTAAGATTTCTTTATCAAGTATCCATGTTAGCGATGGAAGTATCTCCATTCTTTTCTTTCAATGTTCGCATCCGGTGATTCTCACGAAGTTTCTAACGGAGCTTCAAGTTCGTCACTCCTCACTCAGTTTTCTTCTCCGGTGGTTTAAATTCAAGCGTTATTGATCATATATTTTTCCTCGTTTCAAATACCCTCTCATGCCGGTGCTCCTCATATTCATTCACTTCTCATTATTCATTTATTCCGGAGTGCTGAAGATATCTCAAAAGATTTGTGTCTCCATTATCAATCCGTCCAGGATATCTTGAGGTGTTATCTCATTCAAGCCATTTAATTCAAGCGGTGCAATATCTTTTGCAAGTAATCGTTCAATGGTGTATCTTTTCAGTGGGCCCTAACCCACAGGTCTTTTTCCAGGATCTTACCTGACTCTTCTAATTTTCCCGACGTTACTCTCAAATTCTTTTCCAAGTTTGACGTAAGAATGATTCATCATCAGTCATATGTGTTTCTCCAAGATCTCTCAATGTCTTTTCTTCATTGGCCCAACTTTTCCATTTTTCATTCCGGAGTGCCCCTACAATTGTTGTTGGTGTTTCTCGTCGTCTTTCTCATCATTTGAAGACCGAAGAAGAGATTTTCTCTCAATCTTGTTCCATTCCCTTCAAGATTCGTGATTCTAGCTTGTTGCCATCCTCTCATAATTCTCTTCGGTTGTGAGATTTCTTTTCACCTATCCGGAGCAATTCATGAGTCTTTTCAGTTTGATCATCCGGAGTCCATCATCTCAGATTTATTCATTCTCAGCTTTCAATTCTCTTTCTCTAAATCTTATCGGTGCTTCATTCAAGTGTTTTCTAATCATCTCGGAATCTCTTCGTTCAATTGTATCTAAATTCTCTCAAGTATCCTCGTTCATTTCATAATTCTAACCGGTGTTCCTTTATCTTCCTTTCGGTCATTTTAATTCTTACGGTGGTTCGTTCAATAGTTCTCGTCATTCGTTATCATATCAATTTATTCGTTGTTTCTATCCTACCGGTGGTTCGTTGAAGATTTTCTTGAGTTTATACGATATCTCTCTTAATCCTTTCTATGAGAATAAGTAATATGCCAAATCCGCTGCTTGTCATCAATTTAAATTGGTGAAGGATACGCATAACATAATTCTTATTCTTGTTTCATCCAAGTGATTAATTCTTTATTCTGGAGGCTCATCAAATTCTCGGTTTCACTTGATTAATTTTTCTTTCCCGGAGTCCCAAGATCTCGCAATTATATCACCACGGAGATTCATCTAAATCATTACAAGGTTTCACCTTGTGTTTTCAACTTCTCTTTTCTTCTGTTTGATCATCCTTTTGTTACCGGAGTTTCTTCATGGAGGCTATACATGATGGTTCATCAAAGAAATAATTCCTTCTCCAAGTGTTCATTGAGATTCTTTTCAAAGGAGCTCAAGCTTTCTTCATCTTGCAATCCGGAGTGCAATTCTTTCTACCGTATCATTGGAGGTGGTATTATGTCATTCTTGATAATTAGAGTTCATGTTTCATGATTCACAGGTTGTTAAGAATGGGGTATTTTAAATCCATCAACCTCTTCGTTGGAGTTATCTTGGGTTATTTTTCACCTAAAACTTTCCCTAAGGTTTGTTGCTATTAATGGTGATAATATATGATCCAAGTTCTTCATCTATCCTCCCGGTGAAATAATCTTCTCGTCTCCTTGTTCATATCAATCCAATTTATTGTTTCTGTTAGTGGCAGAATTTCAGCTCGTAGTTTTGAGATGTTCTCCATAAGCCCACTACAAGATTATTCTTTTCATTGTTGGTTTTCCAACAACTCCGTTCTAGCATTTGTGGTAAGCGTGCTCCCCCAAGATCTTGTTTCTCGTCGTTCATTCCATTCCATTCTTACTTCTGTTCCAGAGGCTTTGCGATGTTGTTCTTTTCACCCATCATCTCGTTTTGTCAAAGATCATGTTCTTTTCATGCCTACCATTTAACTGGAGTGTTGTGCCCTTTTTGCTCAAGTTCTTTTAGCCTTATCAAGTCTTGCATCCCTTCTCAACCGGAGTGCTGCCCGAATTTTGTTCTTCCTTGTTCTTTTTTCGAACGGGGTGCTTTCAACTTCGCTCATTCTCGTTGCATTCTTTCTTCCAATTTGTTCAACCTCTCAAGGCTCGTGGTTTCACTCGTTTGTCAAAGAAGCAACTTAGTTTTACCTCTAATCTTTCTCTTCCGTTTTCCCTCCGGTGCCATTCTAGATCTCGGGACGAGATCCTCTCGTAGTGGTGGAATGTTGTAACGCCCCAAGACCCGGAGCTTCAGATGCCTTCCAGGGTTTGCGGGTTTCGTCGTGTGATTTGTTTGGTTCATTGCATTCATCTTTGCATCATGTGCATTGCATCTTGTCATCATGCCATCAAGTCATTAATCTTTGCAACTCATATTAATAAACCGTATGGATCTTCGCTCCATTTAAATCGAGGGAATTCACATGGTGTTTCTCTTTATAACATATCCTCCCAATATTTAGGGAGCTATATAAAAACCATTCCATCAATTTGGAATCACCATAACACACTTACAACTAAGTTCCATGCCTTTTTTCCTTCTCAACTCTTGGCCTCTAACTTTGCCACATGTCCTTTCGTCATTTTCTGGAGCTCCACCTAATTTCTCAACATTTTTGGGCACTCCTAAAACCTATCCTAGTTCAAACCTTTTGAATTAAATCAAAGAAATTTGAATTTATTCTTTCAATCTTGGTCTTTCCTAATTTTCTCGGACCTAACATATTTTTGTGAGTCCAAGAAAATTTACCGCTTGTCCAAATTCTTCTTCAACCTTCTCCTCTGTCCTTTTTCCTTTCTTTTAGTTCTCTGTTTTTTTTTAAAAAACAAAGGAGTGGGGGAGAGAGAGAGTAGCCCAGCTGGCCACTTGGGCCTCAGTCCAGGACGGACCGCTTCCCAGTCCCGCTTTCTAACCCTAGTACCGCAGCCCGATCCCCATCTCCCATCTCTCCCTCCTCTCGCTAACCTCGCGCCGCCAGGAGAGGACGCACGCGCCCAAACCACCATCTCCTCGATCCCCATCTCCCTCACGCCGCCACCCACAGGACCCCGACGCGCACGTGTCCTCCCTGACTCTCCCTCGCCTATGCGCACCTCACACCGGCGAGCACGTCGCCCCTCCGCGCGGCCCCCTTCCTCTGCTACTCCTCCTTCCATGCCCTGCTGCAGCTGCTCTTCCTAGCGTCGCCCTTCGCCGCCACCTGGCCACCTCACGCACGCCGCGACCTACCTCTGCGCGTGCGCCGCCACGGGTCGGAGCTCGCCGGACCCGCGTGCCATCGCCTCTGTCGCGCCTCCCTCTTCTTCTTCTGCTGTGCGGCGCCACCGCAGTACCGCCCTAACCTTTGCATCGCCAGTGTCCCTGCCTCGCTGACCCGTTGCGTGGGCCAGCGACGACCGCGTCATTGACTTCGGTCGAGCCCCTACGCCGGCGACCTCCGTCTCTAGCCGTTGCCGGCAAGCAAGCCGCTGCCGTCCACTTCGTCGTGCTCCCCTCTGCATGTGTCTGCCATGTTCCATCTCTGTTAGGGCCTGCCTCCTGCCGCTGATGCGCTGTGGGACCTCGATGCCGAGTGCCTCGTCGTTGGATTCCTCATAGTCACCACCGACCCCGATTTGTGTATCTTTTGCTATCGGATGCGCCAAGTCCAGCCGGTCCAGGAGCACCTCAAGTTCGACTACACAAAACTCTAGGTCCGAAGACTACCATGGCCACGATCTCACCCAATACCACTACGGGTTCGTCAAGACCGCAAGTACCCTTTTGATTGCCAGGACCAAGACCCCAAGTTCGGCTACGTGTTGTTGCTCCGATTGAGACCGCCAAGTACCATGACGGACCGTAAAGTTCCACAAGATACAAAGTACCGCTACCCTAGACCCGAACATCTATGAACCCTGTACGTCATGACCGTTGCCAAAGACCGTCGGGTGAACAACTACCGTCGCCACGAGAAGAACAACTTCCCACAACGACCCGTGAACAACTACTTCCACGACGACCGAGTACCACTACTTCCCACGACGATCGTGAACGACTACACCGCTTGACCCGAACCGCTCCGATAACGCACCCTTCGAAGGTATAACTCTCGAGACGACGCCCGTGAATGAATGTTGTGTGTTGTATGAGATGCTCGTGCTTGCTCCGTGCTTGAATTGTCAGTGCACGTCGCCCCTCTTTTTGCCATGCCACCAACTCATGGGACACCCGGAATCCTGGATCACTCCCCACCATCCTTGCATGTCATGTTCCACACACTTCTCCTTTGCATCGGTATCTCAATCGAGTTACCGGAATCGGAATGTTGCCGTGGCACCATTTTCGTTATCGTTGCCGTGGCACCCTTTTTCCTTTCCACCGCGGTGACAAATGTTTCATAATGCTCTTGTCAACTTTTAATAAAAATTGCATAAGCTTGCACATGTCATCCGCATCATGATAACAACTTCAAGATTGGTTAAAATTGTTGTTGCACCAAATTGATAATTGCATATGGGGATTTACCGGTTTTGTTGTTTATTATATCCGGCCCCATTTAAATTGTTTAGATGGTATAGTTTGTTATGCTACACCTCTTGCCATGTTAACCAACATTTAATATTGTTGAGTACCTAACCGAGAGAGAACTAAATAATTGATGTGGTGTTTCGTCAATATGCAACTCGTTGCATATTGAGCTCCACTTAATTTGTAGTATTACTTGTTGCACTTTGCCATGCCATGC
Source organism: Triticum monococcum (assembly GCA_034509565.1). Taxonomy (NCBI): domain Eukaryota; kingdom Viridiplantae; phylum Streptophyta; class Magnoliopsida; order Poales; family Poaceae; genus Triticum; species Triticum monococcum. The sequence continues at coordinate 194,200,319 of CM067842.1, read as the reverse complement.
TTCCTTAAACCGGACATGCATCATACTTGGTTGTGCATCATGCCATGATTATGTGGTGGTTGTTTACTATGTTGTTTGCTCCTTTTCGGTGTTGCTTCTTCGGGTTGGTTCCGATAACGTCACGTTTGTGAGGAACCATTCAACTACGTCCGTTTGACTTCTTCATGGACTCGTTCTTCTTCCTTCCGGATCTCAGGCAAGATGACCATACCCTCGAAATCACTTCTATCTTTGCTTGCTAGTTGCTCGCTCTTTTGCTATGCCTATGCTATGATACCTGCCACTTGCTTATCATGCCTCCCATATTGTTGAACCAAGCCTCTAACCCACCCTATCCTAGCAAACCGTTGTTTGGCTATGTTACCGCTTTGCTCAGCCCCTCTTATAGCGTTGTTAGTTGCAGGTGAAGATTGAAGTTTGTTCCTTGTTGGAACATGGAGATGTTGTTCCTTGTTGGAACATGTTTACTTGTTGGGACATCACAATATCTCTTATCTAATTAATGCATCTATATACTTGGTAAAGGGTGGAAGGCTCGGCCTTATGCCTAGTGTTTTGTTCCACTCTTGCCGCCCTAGTTTCCGTCATATCGGTGTTATGTTCCAGGATTTTGCGTTCCTTACGCGGTTGGGAAATAATGGGAACCCCTTGACAGTTAGCCTTGAATAAAACTCCTCCAACAATGCCCAACATTGGTTTTACCATTCGCCACCTAGCCTTTTCTTTCCCTTGGGTTCTGCAGACTCAAGGGTTATCTTATTTTAACCCCCCTGGGCCAGTGCTTCTCTAATTGTTGGTCCAACTGAGCAATGTCCGAGGCTACCAGGGGCAACTCTGGGCTGGCTTACCCGATGTCTTGCTCATCCGGTGTGCCCTGAGAACGAGATATGTGCAGCTCCTATCAGGATTTGTCAGCACATCTGGGTGGCTTTGCTAGTCTTGTTTTACCATTGTCGAAATGTCTTGTAACCGGGATTCCGAGCCTGATCGGGTCTTCCCGCTAGAAGGAATATCCTTCGTTGACCGTGAGAGCTTGTTATGGGCTAAGTTGGGACACCCCTGCAGGGATTTGAACTTTCAAAAGTCGTGCCCGTGGTTATGGGCAGATGGGAATTTCTTAATGTCCAGTTGTAGAAAACCTGAAGTTGACTTTAATTAAAATACATCAACCGCTGTGTAACCGTGATGGTCTCTTTCTGGCGGAGTCCGGAAAGTGAACACGGTGTTGGAGTTATGCTTGATGTAGGTTGTTCTAGGATCACTTCTTGATCATAGATTCTCGACCGTGCTTTGCCTTCTCTTCTCGCTCTCTTTTGTGCATGTTAGCCACCATATATGCTAGTCGCTTGCTGCAGCTCCACCTCATACATTTACCTTACCCATAAGCTTAAATAGTCTTGATCGCGAGGGTGCGAGATTGCTGAGTCCCCATGGCTCACAGTTACTTCCAGAACCAGTTTGCAGGTGCCGATGAGTCAGTGCCGATGATGCAACCAAGCTCAGGAGGAGCTCGATGAAGATCTTGTCCTTTATGTTGTTTCGTTCTAATCGATCAGTAGTGGAGCTCAATTGGGGTCGATTGGGGATCTGTGTAGCTTTGGGGTAGTCTTCTTTTATTTTGGTTCCATAGTCGGACCTTGATTGTATCTGGATGAGGTAATGCTTTATTCATGTAATTGTGTGAAGTGGCGATTGTAAGCCAACTATGTATCTCTTTCCCTTATGTATTACATGGGTTGTGTGAAGATTACTTCACTTGCGACACTGCTTTCAATGCGGTTATGCCTCTAAGTTGTGCTTCGACACGTGGGAGATATAGCCGCATCGAGGGCGTTACACAGGCCCTCTTGATGGAGGTAAAACCCTACGTCCTGCTTGATTTATTCTTGATGATATGAGTATTACAAGAGTTGATCTACCACGAGATCGGAGAGGCTAAACCCTAGAAGCTAGCCTATGGTATGATTGTATGTTGTCCTACGGACTAAAACCCTCCGGTTTATATAGACACCGGAAAGGGCTAGGGTTACACAAGGTCGGTTACAAAGGAGGAGATATACATATCTGTATTGCCTAGCTTGCCTTCCACGCCAAGTAGAGTCCTATCCGGACACGAAACGAAGTCTTCAATCTTGTATCTTCATAGTCCAACAGTCCGGCCAAAGGATATAGTCCGGCTGTCCGGAGACCCCCTAATCCAGGACTCCCTCAGTAGCCCCTGAACCAGGTTTCAATGACGATGAGTCCGGCGCGCAGTATTGTCTTCGGCATTGCAAGGCGGGTTCCTCCTCCGAATGCACCATGGAAGAATTTGAATACAAGGATAGTGTCCGACCCTGCAAAATAAGTTCCACATACCACCGTAGAGAGAATAATATTTACACAAATCTAATCTGCTGACTTGTTTCGGCAACATGACATTATGCCGTGGCCCGGTGATTATTCGAACTGTTTCCTTTAACTAGCCCCGCACATAACGCGAGGCAGTTTCTTGACATGTCTTGTCAAAGCAGAGATCGTGTTCCCCTTATTATGAGATTCTCATCAATACGGGCGTGGGTAACCCAACCGCACCATCGATTACGGCGCTTGGGGGACAAGCGAGTTTTATCAGGCTAGTGGGGGCGCATAGTTTCGGCTGCCCTTATAAAGGGACAAGGTCTAACCTTTTTCTACCCACGCCTTCTTCCTCCTTGCTCATCCATTCTTGCGCACACAAGCTCCAACACACAAGTCCACATACTTCCCCTCAACCTTCTCCAATCATGTCCGGAGCGGGAGGCAAATGGATGGCTTCCTCCGTTACGAAGGGACACATCAAGAAGCTGCGCGGAGCCAGATACTTAGCCGCGAATATCGCGCATCGGCTGCCCGCTGCGGGGCAGATCGTTCCTACCCCTGAACCTCAAGAGAGGGTAGTTTTCCTCCACCACTTCCTTTGCGGACTGGGGTTTCCCCTCCATCCATTCATCCGTGGTCACATGTTCTACTACGGGCTGGACTTCCATGATCTGGCCCCGAACTTCATCCTCAACATTTCAGCGTTCATAGTCGTGTGTGAGGCTTTCCTCCGCATCCGGCCACACTTCGGCCTGTGGTTAAAGACCTTCAATATCAAGCCGAAGGTGGTGGGAGGCCAACAAGCAGAATGCGGCGCAGCCATGGTGGGCAAGATGCCCAATGTTATATGGCTCGAAGGCTCCTTCGTGGAGACCATAAAGGGGTGGCAATCGGCGTGGTTCTACATCACCGAGCTGCGCGACACCAACTGGGTGGCTGCCCCTGAGTTTCGATCCGGAATCCCCATGCGGCACATCTCCTGGAAAGAGAAGGGACTGTCCTGGGGTTCATCGGTGGAGCTGGACGGACTCCAGAAATGTATCCAGAATATGGCAAGCAAGAAGCTCAAGCTTGTCAACATAGTCCAGGTCATGCTCATCCGCTGGATCCTCCCGTGTCAACAACGGGATTTCAACTTGTGCGAGTTCGACTCAGCCCAGCACCAGACTCTGAGCGAGCTCTTCGACACGACGCACAAAGATGTTTGGAGGGTGTTGTTCAAGGGGCCGAGGTCCCTCCCTCTCTCACCGAGGACCGCGGGCTAAGCGCGAAGCGGCGAGCACATTCGGTGAGTTCTGTACATCCGGTAGGATATTTTATTTCCCCTAGCTTAATCATGTGCGGGGTCTGAGCTCCATGCCTTTGACAGGACTGGGTGGAGACGTCGGGGAAGATTAACTGTCCGGCCCCTCTGCCCGAAGACATTGCGGATGCTCTCCTGATGGAGATGCTGACTCCGGCTCCTTACAAGGTGCCAGAGAAGACCAAGAAGGCCAAGGGAACCCGAAAGAGTTCCCGACGCCAGGTGTTATCGGACTCATCTCCCGATAACTCCACGACGCACTCCTCCCCCGAAGACGAGGAGGAAGATGTAGATGCTCCCCCTCTAGTCGGGGAAGACTAGAAAAGGAAGGCCGCCCCAACCGGGGGGGGGGGGGCGAAGGGTCCAAGAAGGGAAGGACCCTCCTTCCGGACTACTCCACCAGCGTCGCCGAAGGCGAAGACGAGTGGCTGCTCAGGGCCAAGCCCCTGGCGAAGTCGCAAGTATTCGGATGCTAGAGTAATTCATAGCATACCTTTGCCGCACTGCTTCTCCTAACGCCGAATTATGATTATGCAGACCGCCACGAGCCCGTATCGACGTATCCTCGGACGGCTCCCTGGGCTCGTCGGATATGGATAGCAATCCACTTCCGACCGCGACCTCCCCTTGCCCTACGGACAACGCCGAGGTATTGTCTCAAGAGGCACCGGGTCAAGGGGAGACGGTCCCGGAGGCGCCTCGAGGCGACCTCCCGGATTCCGGGAGCAAGGCTCCTGAGGGCTCTGAGTTCGGCCCTCAGCCGAACACCGCGCCAGAACCTCCAGTGGTTTCGGACTCAGGCAGGCGGCCTCCTTCCAAAAGGGGCCAGACGCCTGTGCCGGTGACCTCTGTCCATCCAGAGGCACCGGACACTCTGCTGGGAGCGCTTCGCAGCGCTTCCATCGGCGAAGAGCGCCGCACTATTATGAGTGCGGTGATCCAGAAGGTTCAGTCCGCCAAGAGCGGACTGACTGAAGCATGTGCCAGCCTTCTGACAGGCTTTGAGGTAAGTATATAGGAAAAATATTACCGCATAGACAGTAGCCCCTGATGCTCTGTTCGATGTTCACAAAGAAAAGCCGAACAGAGGATCAAACAATATCGCAGGAGTCTAATATAAGTATGTCTATATGCGTATGCAGGCTTCGCTGCTGGCCTCTCCCGCACTGACTGCGGAGGTCGCCGCACTGAAGCAGGACCTCAAGGGGTCCAAGGAAGAGCTCGGCCTTGCCAAGAGGCAGCTCGAGGAGAACAAAGGTAAGTAGTACCTAGTCTATGGATATATATATAAAGAATGCGATTGCAAAATGACAGGATCATCATAAATTTGCCAGGGGCCACGACCGAGGTGGCGACCCCGAAGCAAGCGCTATCCGCGACCGAAAACAAAGCAGCCAAGGAGCGCATCGAGCGGGAAAGGCATGAGGCACGGGTGGGCGAGGTGCAGCAGGAGCTCCACGCTCTCGTGAAGAAGCATGAGGCGTTGGAGCTTGACTTGAAGCCGCAAGAGTCCGAGCTTGCCACCGCCCTTGAAAGTGCAAAGAGTGCCAAGGCCGAAGCACAAAAGGCCCTCCAGGAGATTGATGCAATGAAGAAGATAGCGGCGGGTAAGGCATACTATATGCAAAGCAAGCATGTGAAAGTGAATTACTTGTTACTTACCTGAATCCGGAGCTCTCCAGGAGCATTCGCAGATTTGCCCCACAGCGTGTCGGATGCCGCACAGTTTTACCAGGCCGAGGAGGGAAGCTCAATAGAGAAGCTGTTCTGGTCTCAGTATACTGGGACCGAACACCCGATGCCTCTGAGCGACCAGCTGAAGCAACTGGTCAAGCTGCACAAGGCGGCCGAACAGGCCATGAAGGGCTTTATAGTCCGGATGTGGCCTGGAGACGCCCTTCCCAACAGCTACTTCGGCCTGGTGAGGCGGCTTGTGGATGCCTGCCCACGGCTTGAAGTCATCAAGCGGTCCGTCTGCATCGAAGGTGCACGCCGGGCTTTCGCCTGTGTGAAAGTGCAATGGGCCAAGATGGACGCCGTGAAGCTGGTGAAGGAAGGGTCGCCGCAGGGCAAGGAGCATCGCCACCCCGAGATGTACTATGAGGGTGTCCTGAAGGGTGCCTGTCTCGTAGCGGACGAGTGTACGAAAGATGCAATATTTGAGTAAACTTGCTCGTGTGATCCTGTATTATGAAAAATTGTTCATATGCGCTATGCAACGCTTGTCTGAATTTAAAATATTACCTTCTGTTCCGTTGTTTATCAAATCTGAGAGATGGCTAGTCGTCGGCTTCTGCCCCCATGCCACGAGTGCTGGGGTGTTCGGGATAAACCTGAGCACTCTTGTTCCCATTGTTGGGTCCTTCGAGGGAGGTGCTCAGCACAACGAACAAGGCAATCGGACCATAATGCATTATCACTCTCACTTAGCCATAGAATTCTATAATTTTAAATTTTGGCGAAGCCCCTAGTATTCGGAAGGCCGAATTTGGGGTGCGATACATGCATTAAGCCGGACAGGGCCGACTCCTCGCTCTGAGCGGCATAAGTCTTTAGGGACTTGAAACCTCTCGAACAGCGACCAGTCTCTCGCCTTATCATGACAGTCAGTTTTAGCTTTCTCTACTGAGGTGCTTAGCCCAGCAGAACCAGGGCACAATCGCAGTAGTACTCCCAGTGCTACCTTAGCCGATATAGCGGAACGTAAGGTACCAAAACATGGGAGCCGGGCAAACCCAACTATTGACCCAAGACATGATTCGGAGCTAATGCATATAATGCTATAAGTTCGGGGTGCCGCACTATCGAAAGTGTTCAGACTTCTCACGCCGTATTATGGGGTATGCTTAAGCCCCTAGCGTATTGGCCGTACCAGAGTGTACGGGTGCTAGATGTCATGAATGAACATATATATAAAAAGGAGGAATGCAATAATAGTCTTAATGATATGCATTGTTTATTCAAAAAGGTGCGTTTAAAGCAGAGTGATACAAGTAGTGCGATAAGAAAAAAGTAGGACTGTTTGACATGTCCCTTCCAAGGGCAAGCTGAGGAATAGTATTAAAGCAAATATTTCACTCGTTATCATAATCCACCTGGGAGTTCCGTGGTGTGACGTAGCTTTCTGCCTCCTTGGTTGCTGCATCATGTGTCGACAATCATGCTGCCGGACAGGGTTTCCAGAGATTAATGTCCTGAAAGAGAAAAATAACAAAGCGGGAAGCCCCTAGTGCGGTTTAAGCCGCGTATTGGGGCGTGCCGTAGTTGTGCCCCCCTCCCCACCTGTGCCCATGGTATTTTTAATGCGTAATTATGTACGCATGGCACAAATTTTGTCGTTTGGCTGGGGCCGGGGTGGGGGCGCATTGCTATGCGAGCTCGGGACGTGCCAGGCGGTCTAGTTGCCGATTACTCCGGGCGCGGTCCGGGTCCTTAATCGCCGAACTAGTGGATTGCCTTAAGAGGCTGCTTTGCGCTTCTGCTGCGAGGGCCGCAGTGTGCTCCTCCGTGCGGAGACAGCGCTCTATGTTTCCATTGACTGTGATGACCCCCCCCCCCCCCCCCCGAGGTCCTGGCATCTTGAGCTTGAGTTATGCATAATGCGGTACCGCATTGAATCTTGCAAATGTGGTTCGCCCGAGCAGTGCATGGTAGCCACTGCGGAACGGGACTATGTCAAAGATTAATTCTTCGCTTTGGAAGTTATCCGGAGATCCGAAGACCACTTCTAGTGTTACTGAGCCTGTGCAATGGGCTTCTACACCTGGTATGACGCCTTTAAAGGTCGTTTTAGTGGGTTTGATCCTTGAGGGGTCTATACCCATTTTGCACACTATGTCCTGATAAAGCAGGTTCAGACTGCTACCGCTGTCCATTAGGACTCGAGTGAGGTGAAATCCGTCAATGATTGGGTCTGGGACCAGTGCGGTGAATCCGCCGTGACGGATGCTAGTGGGGTGGTCCCTGCGATGAAAGGTGATCGGACAGGAGGACCATGGGTTGAACTTGGGGGCGACTGGCTCCAACGCATATACATCCCTGAGCGCATGCTTCCGCTCCCTCTTGGGGATGTGGGTTGCGTATATCATATTCACCGTCCGCACTTGTGGGGGAACCTCTTCTTTCCTCCGGTGTTTGGCTACCGGGGCTCCTCCACGTCATCGCTATGTGGCCCCTTATCTTTGTTTTCGGCATTTAACTTGCCGGCCTGCTTGAACACCCAACAGTCCCTGTTGGTGTGGTTGGCTAGCTTGTCGGGGGTGCCGTGTATTTGACACGAGCGATCGAGTATACGGTCCAAACTGGACGGGCCCAGAGTGCTTCTTTTGAATGGCTTTTCCCGTTGACCGGGTTTAGAGCCTTTGAATCTGGCATTGACTATCGTATCCTCGGTATTGTCGCTGTTAATGCGGCGCTAATGCTTGTTGCGACGTGACCTGCCATTGCCGTCCTTGGTATCCGAAGTACCATGGTTCTTTGATATGTTATTACTGCGAGCCAGCTAGCTATCTTCTCCCGCGCAAAAGCGGGTCATGAGTGTCGTGAGGGCTGCCATAGATTTCAGCTTTTCCTGGCCAAGGTGTCGGGCTAGCCACTCATCGCGGATGTTGTGCTTGAAAGCTGCTAGGGCCTCCGCATCCGGACAATCGACGATCTGAATTTTCTTTGTTAGGAACTGTGTCCAGAATTGCCTGGCCGATTTCTCTGGCTCCTGAATTATGTGGCTCAAGTCATCGGCATCTGGTGGTCGCACGTAAGTGCCCTGAAAGTTGTCGAGGAATGCGGCTTCCAGATCTTCCCAACAGCCAATGGACTCAGTTGGCAAGCTGTTGAGCCAATGCCGAGCTGGTCCTTTGAGTTTGAGTGGGAGGTATTTGATGGCGTGTAGGTCATCACCGCGGGCCATGTGAATGTGCAGGAGGAAATACTCGATCCATACCGCAGGATCTGTTGTGCCATCATATGATTCTATATTTACGGGTTTGAAACCCTCTGGGATTTCATGATCCATTACTTCGTTTGTGAAGCATAAGGGGTGTGCGGCGCCTCTGTACTGGGCTATATCGTGATGCAGCTCGAATGACTCTTGACCGCTGTGTTCGGCCCGGCCGGACATACTTTTACTGTATCCGGCGTGACGATTATCGTCTCGCATGGTGGCGCGCCCTTGTGTCGATCTTGTATGTTTTTATTTGTCCTCCAATACGTCTCGCAGGTCTGGCATATTTCCCCATGCCTTTTTATTTGAATGACGTCGGGGTGCGGGTTGAGCTTTTGGCTGGAATGTCTCTCTGTCGCCGCCACGAGGTGGCCGGTCAGCCGCGTCATACGCCGGGGATGTAGGTTTTGGCGCTTCCTCCTCCAGTCGGGGTAGCAACCTGCATTTTGGGTAACTCTTGGAGGGGCATTCGAGTTTATACTCTTCGGCCGCCAGGACTTCTGTCCATCTGTCAGCTAGCAAATCTTGATCAGCCTGAAGCTGATGCTGCTTTTTCTTAAGGCTATTTGTCGTGGCTATAAGCCGGCGCTTGAAGCGCTCTTGTTCAACGGGATCCTCTGGCACGGCGAATTCGTCATCGCCGAGGCTTGCCTCGTCTTCGGAGGGGGCATGTAATTATCATCCTCCGCCTCTCCATCTGCCGCTCTCTCAGGAGGGCTGGCTCCTCCATCCTCCTGCACTAAATCTTGCTGGAGGCGATTGTTGTTGTCTTCGGCACTGTCCGGGGTGCTATTATCTCCGGTGTCGGTATCACCACTTTTGCCTTGGCGGGACTTAGAATGGCGCCGCTAATGCCGGCGCTTGGGTTGCTTCTTGGAGGGGTCATCCTCCGTTGTCTCGTCGCCATTGCCTTCTTTGGGTGTGTCCACCATGTATATATCATATGATGAGGTGGCTGTCCAGTGCCCTGTGGGCAGTGGTTCCTCTTTGACTCCTGCATCATCGTCCATATCGTTGATGTCTTCAGAGTCGAAGTCGAGCATGTCGGTTAAGTCATCGATAGTGGCTACTAAGTGGGTGGTGGGTGGGCGGCGAATTTCTTCGTCATCCAGATCCCAATCCTGCCACGCACAGTTCGGCTAGGATCCTTCTGACAAGGAAAGAGACCTTAATGAGTTCAGTATGTCGTCGAAGGGCGAGTGCTGAAAAATATCCGCGGAGGTAAACTCCATGATCGGCGCCCAATCGGATTCGATAGGAACGGGCGCAGGCGGTTCGGAGTCCGTGGCCGGAGAAGGATCCGGCAGTTTGGCGACATGGCTCTTGTGAAGGGTAAGGTCGATATTCGGCTCAATCGCCGCAGAGGGTACGGCCTCCGTGACGGGGTCTGTCCACCCGTCCATGGATGGCGAAACTGGCTCCAAATTGAGGGTCGAAGCGGCTGCCGGTGCGATCTCCTGAATACGGTCTGATGGTAGAGCTAAATCATACTCATCGTGACCGCGTGGCGCACAAGGCAGGGACTCGAATCCATCGAAGATCAAGTCTCCGTGGATATCGGCCGTGTAGTTCAAGCTTCCAAACCTGACCTGATGGCCAGGGGCGTAACTTTCGATCTGCTCCAGATGGCCAAGGGAGTTGGCCCGCAGTGCGAACCCGCCGAACACAAAGATCTGTCTGGGAAGAAAAGTCTCACCCTGGACTGCATCGCTATCGATGATCATAGGAGCCATCAAGCCTAATGGCGACGACATAGAGGAACTCTCAACGAAAGCACCAATGTCAGTGTCAAAACCGACGGATCTCGGGTAGGGGGTCCTGAACTGTGCGTCTAAGGCGGATGGTGACAGGAGGCAGGGGACACGATGTTTTACCCAGGTTCGGGCCCTCTTGATGGAGGTAAAACCCTACGTCCTGCTTGATTTATTCTTGATGATATGAGTATTAAAAGAGTTGATCTACCACGAGATCAGAGAGGCTAAACCCTAGAAGCTAGCCTATGGTATGATTGTATGTTGTCCTACGGACTAAAACCCTCCGATTTATATAGACACCGGAAAGGGCTAGGGTTACACAAGGTCGGTTACAAAGGAGGAGATATACATATCCGTATTTCCTAGCTTGCCTTCCACGCCAAGTAGAGTCCTATCCAGACACGAGACAAAGTCTTCAATCTTGTATCTTCATAGTCCATCAGTCCGGCCAAAGGATATAGTCCGGCTGTCCGGAGACCCCCTAATCCAGGACTCCCTCACCCACCTTAGCCCTTAGGACACCCTTGCTAGTAAGCTCACCAGGGGCAGAGTATATGGCCAACAGATGGTGTGAACGGTTACCCTTAAACATTGGCAGCCATGTTTTCCCCTCAGACCTAATAATTCTGGAGTCACAAGGATTGCACGTGATACTGGGTATGGATTGGCTATCGAAGTATGGAGGAAACATTGATTGTGCTAGTAGGTCAATTCTGCTCACCACCCCGGAGGGAAAAAGGATTAAGTATGTATCCAGGCATACCCCAAAGAGGACTCACGTAAACTCCCTCACGAGTGTTGTTCAAGAGGAGGTGCATGTAGTGAAAGATTACCCGGATGTATTTCTAGAGGAAGTACCAGGCATGCCACCAGATCGAGACATTGAGTTTTTGATAGAGCTATTGCCAGGCACCGGAACAATATCGAACAGACCATACCGGATGCCCGCAAATGATCTGGAGGAGATTAAGAAATAGATTAAGGAGTTATTGGAGAAAGGTTACATTCGATGAAGCTCGTCACCATGGGGAGCCCCAGTGCTCTTGGTTGAGAAGAAGGATAAATCTCTGAGAATGGTGGTTGACTATCATGCATTAAATGAAGTGACGATCAAGAACAAGTACCCACTGTCGATGACCAATGATTTGTTTGACCAGCTGCAAGGAACTAAAGTATTTTCCAAGATCGGTCTACGATCAGGATACCACCAGCTGAAGATCCGCGAACACGATATACCTAAGACAGCTTTCACCACAAGGTACGGGCTATACGAGTACACGGTTATGTCATTTGGATTGACTAACGCCCCTGCCTATTTCATGAGTATGATGAATAAGGTGTTCATGGAGTTCTTGGATAAGTTTGTTGTGGTGTTCATTGATGATATTCTGGTATACTCGAAGAATGAAGAGGGGCACAAGGAGCATTTGAGATTAGTTCTCGAGAAGCTCAGGGAACATCAGTTATATGCCAAGTTCAGCAAATGTGAGTTTTGGTTGAAGGAAGTTGGATTCCTTGGACATGTTATATCGGGATAAGGTATAGCAGTAGACCCCACTAAGGTTCACTCAGTCACTGAGTGGTTGGCACCCACCTCAGTTGGAGAGATCCGCAGTTTTCTAGGACTCGCGGGATATTATCGGAGATTCATCGAGAATTTCTCTAAGATTGCGAAGCCCATGACGGAGTTGCTGAAGAAGGACACCAAGTACAAATGGACCGAAGAATGTGAGGCCAGTTTTCAAGAGTTGAAGAAATGTTTGACTACAGCCCGAGTGCTGATTCTGCCAGATATACACAAGGATTTCCAAGTGTATTGCGACGCATCTCGCTTAGGACTTGGAGGTGTACTTATGCAAGACGGAAGAGTTGTTTCGTATGCCTCACGTCAGCTTCGACCACATGAGTTGAATTATGCCACGCGTGATTTGGAGTTTGCAGCCATAATACATGCACTCAAGACCTGGAGACATTTTCTTATTAGAAACTGTTGTGATGTGTACACGGATCATAAGAGTTTGAAGTACATTTTTACTCAGAAGGAGTGGAATCTCAGGCAGAGTAGATGGTTGGAACTCATAAAGGACTATGATTTGAAGCTGAATTATCATCCAGGAAAGGCTAATGTTGTAGCAGACGCTTTGAGTCGGAAGAGTTATCTTAATACTCTCTTAACGGGAGGGTTACCAAAGGAGTTAGCCGAGGATCTCCGGGAACTTCATTTGGAGATAGTTCCTAGAGGTTTTGTTGCAGCATTGGAGGTTCAGTCAACATTATTGGGAAAGATTCGAGAAGCTCAGAAGGATGACAAAGAAATTGCCGAGATAAAGGAGAAAATGAGCAAGGGAAAGGCCAAAGGTTTTCGTGAGGATGAGCACGACACCTTGTGGTTTGAGGACCGTGTTTATGTACCCAATAATGCAGAGATCAGGAAGTTGATACTACAGGAGGCTCATGACTCGCCATACTCGACACACCCCGGAAGCACCAAGATGTATTTGGATTTTAAGGAGCGTTTCTGGTGGACAGGAATGAAGAAAGATATTGCCGAGTATGTAGCGGTATGTGATGTATGTCAGAGAGTGAAGGCGGAACATCAGAAGCCAGCAGGATTACTGCAGCCTATGCTGATACCCGAATGGAAGTGGGATAAGCTTGGCATGGATTTTATCACTAGATCACCCAGGACCCGATCGGGATAGGACTCTATTTGGGTAGTAGTTGATCGGTTGACCAAAGTGGCTCACTTTATCCTAGTGAAAACCACCTATATGAGTGCGAAGCTGGCCAAGATATACATGAACAGAATCGTATGTCTGCATGTAGTTCCGAGGACCATTGTATCAGATAGAGGAACACAGATCACTTCAAAGTTTTGGCATCAGCTGCACCAGACTTTGGGGACTAGACTAGAGTTTAGTACGGCCTTTCATCCGCAGACAGATGGACAGACCGAGAGAGTCGATCAGATTTTGGAAGACATGTTGAGAGCTTGTGCGCTCGATTATGGATCTAGTTGGGATGACAATTTGCCTTACGCGGAGTTCTCATACAACAATAGCTATTAGGCCAGTTTGAAGATGGCACCTTTTGAAGCTTTATATGGACGGAGGTGCATGACACCGTTGATGTGGGATGAAGTTGGAGACCGTCAGTTGTTTGGACCAGATTTAATTAAAGAGTCAGAAGAGAAGGTTAAGTTGATTCGAGACAGACTGAAGGTAGCTCAGTCCAGACAAAAGAGTTATGCAGACTCGAAACGCAAGGAGGTAGTCTATGAAATCGGAGATAGAGCCTATCTTCGTGTGTCACCTCTGCGAGGAATTAAACGTTTTGGAGTTAAGGGAAAGTTAGCATCAAGATTTGTAGCACCATACCGAGTTTTGGAACGTATGGGAGAGGTAGCCTACAAGTTGGAGTTACCCGAAGGACTGTCAGGAGTTCATAATGTGTTTCACGTTTCCCAGTTGAAGAAATGCCATGCAGAGATGGCCGATATCCCTCTGAGAGATACAGTGCCCCTGGAAGCAATTCAGTTGGATAGTGATCTGACCTATGAGGAGAAACCAGTCAAGATTCTCGAGTTTGCCAGCTGAGTCACGCGCAGTAAGGTTATCAAGTTTTGCAAATTTCAGTGCAGCCACCATACCGAGGATGAAGCCACCTGGGAACGAGAGGATGATCTACGGAAAGACCACCCACTCCTATTTTCTAGCCAACCCGAATCTCAAGGACGAGATTCATTTTAAGGGGGGTAGGTTTGTAACATCCCAAATTTTCAATTTGGAATGTTATACATAGGTCATTCATGCATATCATCTTTTATTGCATTCGGTTTTGCGATCCTAGAAAATCCTAAGCAACTCAAGGACCCACAGAGAGAGTTGGGATTTCACGATTTTCATATTTGAAATTTTTTTCAAATATTGGAAAGAGGATCATTTTGGTTTTATTATTTTTCTCTCCAGAAATATTTCATAATAAAAATATATGAGAGGAGATAATATGACTTCTCCAAACTAAATGAAATATTGGAGGAAAATGTTAAAATCAAATAAATAATTTTATTCGGGTTTTATAGCTATTTTATTTGAATTAGAAAAATATGCATTTTTTCAAAATTACATTCTTAGCCTAAATAAATGTTCACTTTGTCCAAAATATTATTAGAGGACCGTGAAAATTTATTTCAGGATTTTTGGACTCCGTTTGGTATTTCTTTTATTTATTTCATGCCGTCCATATTTTAAAAAAAACACGCACCGACCTAGCGGGCCGTGCTCGACCCGGACACTGACGCGCCAGGCTTTATAACCCGAGGCCGAGGCCGCCCCAGCCCACACAGCCGCCCCGCCGCCCAAACCCTAGCGCCTCCCGCGCCGCCGCCGTCCCGCCCGCGCCGGGCCGGATCTCACCGGAGTCGCCGCCGTTGACCACGTTGACCGGTCGTTTTTCTCTTGGTTAACCCTGGTTTTTCATTTCAGTTTCCGGTTTAAATTTTTTATATTGGTTTTCTGTTGGTTTATTTACTTAGCGAACATTCGTCCGATCGTTCGTTTAAACAAACGATGTTCGCCGGTTAGGTTCACACAACGAACGTTCGTTCATTAGTCTTTTCTTTTATTTTATTTTCGGCCAGGGACCTATCTGTGATTATTTTTATCGCAGATTAGCCCCTGATCTTCAAACCCTCGTGACTTTTCAACCGTTTCTCCAAATGCAGTGAAACCAACGCCAAAATCTTCATCTCGAGCCCTTCTTTCTGTTTAATCAACTTGAACAAGGTTTTGATAATTTACAATTTTGTTTCGAGCAGATTTGATTTCAAAGTTCTTTTGACCGTAGTTTAATTTCCGTAGCTCCGATTCGATTGATTCTTTTTGCAGATCGAATCTCTTTAGTTGAGTTTTCATATTCGATCTTCTTATTTGAGTTTTACCCGTGCATATTTGCTAGATTGCTTATGTATGCTATTGTTTGTTTGCGATAGAATTCCCGGAGTGCGCAGCGTGCTACTATGAGTCACGAGGTTTTGCGGATCATCAGCAAGGCAAGTAACACTTTGATCATACTCTTTTCTTACCCAGTTTTATGCATTAGTTACAACCCTTAAACATTGCATGAGTAGGATCTCTTAACATGTGGGTTTTGGGAAGTGGATGATGAGGTAGAACCTATTGCCCTTTTATTATCAAACCTTTGGGAGTTACTTCTACGTTATGCTTATATCGCCATGCTATGCTCGTAGACGTGGATTGGGTTTGAGAGTATCCATGACAGATGTGAGATTGTTAATTAATGGTTCACTTAAGGTGGCTACTTAAACACACATCTGGGTGGATTGGTTGCGGGCACCTGGAGAATCCAGTGCTGTCCTAGGATATCCGGAGTACCCGTGTGATCATCCTATGGTTCGCCACCCAGGCTGAAAGGGATCATAAGATTATTCATGTTAGAAACTTCCGTGTGCAAACACAAGCTATTATGGGCTCTATCATAGTGGAGTAACTTGCACGACCTCTTCCAGTGGTAGGCTAGCATATGTAGGGGATGTAGGTCGGTACGGTCTACCCGGGGTTAGAGTTAATGCTTCTGAAAAACTGTGTCTCGGTCATCCGTTTCTCAAATACCATGTAGTGCGAGAAATCCAATGGAGGAGATTGAGTCTTGTGGGGAAAAGTGCGCAAACCTCTGCAGAGTGTACAAACTAATCATGGTTAGCCATGTCCCCGGTTATGGACATCTTGAGTATTTGGATCTTGGATTATCATATTGATCTCATCACTCTATTACTTAATTTGTTGGGTTGTTAATTACTTTCTAATTGGGATTGAGTTTGAGGAACCTTCTCAATGTTTAACAACTACCATGATAGTTAAATAAAATACATTCCCTTGTTGTAGGGAAAAATTGGCTTTTCATAAAAACATTATAGCCATAGAGCCTCCACTAGCCATATATGCATGTAGTGATAGCATTTACCTGTTCATTGCTCTACTGTGTTATATTGCCAGCATATTCCATGTGCTGACCATTTTTTGGGCGGCAACATATCATGTTGCAGACTTTTCAGAAGAAGAGTAAGGTGCGCTAGGTCGTTGTCATGCACTCAGCTATGCCGTTGGAGTTGATGGACTCACTTTGTCTTCCAAGCCTTTCGTTGTTATCTTACTTAGATGGCCTTAAGCCATATTTATTGTAATAAGTTCTCTTTTGAGACTATCAATGTAATAAGTGTGTGATTGCTACTCTGTTATAAATCCTTCGAGTACTGTGTGTGTCAGCATTACCGATCCAGGGATGACACTTATGCATAGAGACTTGACCGTCTGAGGTCGGGTCGCTACACCATCCCTGTTCCTTACACGGGCAAACTCTTCTTCGTCTCCTTTTAAGAGATCAGCTAGTATTGCGGCCATGGCTGCTTGATTATCCCGCCCTTGTCTCTTGTAGCGGGTGGCATCGGTTGTCCTGTTGTAGCACCACAAAGGGTGCATTCTCTGTTGAAGAGGTTGTACACAGAGAGCTATGACGACAGCCATCACATTGAACATGGTCAACTTGTTGTGGGTTAGCAGTCGGACTTTGGCAGCCAGAAGTCGCACTTCAGCAATTTCTTCTTGGGACGGGCTTTTTGGCCGCCAGTTGAACCGCTTCTTTAAGGGAGCATCTGAGTATTCAGGCAACCCCATCCGAACTGGGTCGGATAGGGGGGCGTCTTCAATGTAAAACCATTATGAGGACCATTCGTCGGAGCCCTTCTTCGGGGTGCCGATGGGATATTTGGCAAGGTCATTTGTGATAACCTCAAAGCAGCCCAATCCCGCCAGAAGAACTACTATGATAGTAAGCACCGTGATTTGGCTTTCGAGATCGGAGATCATGTTTACCTCCGCGTCTCTCCTATGAAAGGGACTGGTCGCTTCGGTATCAAAGGGAAGCTTGCCCCAGATACGTGGGACCTTTCAAGATTGTCAGCAAGAGAGGCGACCTCGCCTATCAACTCGAGCTTCCGTCAAACTTTGCAAATGTTCATGATGTGTTCCATGTCTCTCAGCTCCGAAAGTGCTTCAAGACGCCTGACCGCACCGTCAACTTCGAGGACATTGAGCTCCAAGAAGATCTCTCCTATCGTGAGCACCCAGTTGCAATCCTTGAAGAGACTGAACGCAGGACTCGTAACAAGTCAATCAAATTTCTCAAAGTCAAGTGGTCACACCATTCCGACCGTGAAGCTACCTGGGAACGCGAGGATCACCTCCGTTCTGAGTACCCGGAGTTCTTTCAGTCCTAGATCTCGGGACGAGATCCTTTTGTAGTGGTGGAGTGTTGTAACGCCCCAGATATAACTTTCCCAATTTGTACTCCAACTCTTGTCGTTTCCGGCGTTAAGTTATATTTATTTCTCGGGTTCGGGTCTTTGTCTCCGTGTGTTGTTTTCATTGCCATGCATCTCATATCATGTCATCACGTGCATTGCATTTGCATACATGTTCATCTCATGCATTCGAGCATTTTCCCCGTTGTCCGTTTTGCATTCCGGCGCTTCATTCTCCTCTGGTGGTCATTTCTAGCTTTCTTTCGTGTGTGGGGATTGAACATTTCCGGATTGGACCAAGACTTGCCATGCGGCCTTGGTTTACTACCGGTAGACCGCGTGTCAAGTTTCGTACCGTTTGGACTTCGTTTGATACTCCAATGGTTAACCGAGGGACCGAAAAGGCCTCGTGTGTGTTGCAGCCCAACACCCCTCCAATTTGGCCCAAAACCCACCAAACTCTGCTCCATGACCTAGAGCGTTCGATCACGATCGCGTGGCCGAAAACCGCACCTCATTTGGATTCTCCTAGCTCCACTTATGCCTATAATAGCCCCTCCATTTTTCGGATTCATCTTCTCCCCCGAAACCCTAGTTCAAAAAAAAACATCTCCGCGCCGACGGACATGTCCGGGGTCTAGCCGGACACGTCCGCCGCCGTCCCGCGCCCAACCGGATTGCGCCACATGGCGCCAACCGCCGCCACCGCCGCCGGCCCGCGGGAGCCCGCGCCCGGCCCCCGCGCCGCCCGAGCGGGCCTCTCCGTCCGCCGCCTCGCGCCTCCGTCGTCCTCGGCGCCGACGCGCCCCGCCGCCGCCATGCCATTGCCGACCATCGCCGCCTCGCCCCGTGCCACTCCGCCGCCGCGCCGCCTCCGCCGCGCCCCGCCGCCTCGTCGTCGGGACGCCGCCTCCCGTCCCCGGCCGCGCCGCCCCTCCTCGCCGCCAAGACCGGCTGGCCCCGGCCCCCTTTCTCCTCCCTGCCGGCAAGGCTCGCCGGAGTCGCCTCGGGAGGAGCGCCCGATCCAGATCCGCGTCGGCTACAGTAACCCTAGATCCGGACATGGTTGACTTTTCCCCCTCCCCCTTAATTTTTCGAGCATACTTTGACCGGTGATATCTCCGCATCCGTAGCTCCGATTTGGACATATAGTATATCAAACTGTTCGTCTCGACGAGTACATCATTTCATTCCATTGTATCATTTGCATTTGAGTTCATCTTGATGCCCTAAATTCTGCTAGAAGGAGGCTTCGTGAGATAATTGTCAGATCTGCTAGTTCATCTTAGACTTTTGTCATTTTTGCCATGATTGTTGTGTGCATGCTATGCCTGTGAGTCCTTCATATGATTTGTTAAGCATTTTGTCTTCTTTCCAGAGGTGCAACCCATGCATTTTTAGGATGTGTGTGGTGACTTGTGCAAGCTTGCAAAGTGAGGCACTTGGTAAATCTATTTTCAGGGACTTAGTGGATTTCACTACGTCTGGTTTTATTTAGTTCATGATGCCATATGTTCAGCATGTTTCCTAGTAATCCGTGCCTCTTTTGAGGATGATCAGTAAGGGACTTTTGTTATTCATGTTATGCTCTATCAATCCATGTCTTTGTTTGCACATGTGGAGTACTCTAGCTTGAGTCAATCGAGCTCTACTTTTGCTTCGTGGTAAATCTGGGCAGATCGTCAACTTGTTTGCGATTTTGCCGATGCTATTGTTATTGATCCGTGCATGCTATGCCATTGTTCTTGCCATGTCTAGCTAGCATTTTGTGCCTTCTTAATGGATATATGCTTGCCTTTCCATGACTTGCACCGTAGTGAGTGCATCGAGCTCGTTTACATGCCTTCGTGAGTTATATTTCAGCATGTCTCAGTTTTCACTAAGTCTGAAAACTGATTGTGTGTGAGCTATGTTTGTGTGCTTGTTAGTATACTTTGTGATCCCTTTTGGCCCCATGTCACTTTTGGACTTTTGATAAGCTTGTTGAGTAGCTCCATGCCATGTTCTTACTTTTCATAATCAGGTCATGTATCATGTTGTTTTGCTGCTCCGAAGAGAGCTTCGTGATCTGAAATTCCAGACTCGTGTTAATTTCACTAAGTCTGAAATCTGTTATGCAATTGCGTTTTTTCCATGCTTGTTTGAACCTCCTAATGGATGAATTTGGCCGTGGCTCAGTTCTAGTGTTTTGTTAAGCATCTTGTGGGCATCCCTGCCATGTATTTTGTTGTCATGTTTGGTGGCTGTAACATGTTCATTTCATTGCATTTAGATGCCTACTTGCTGTAAATCGCAGACCGGTGTCATTCTTAAATCGCTTGCCATTTCCAAACCGTAACTCCGATTCCGGCGTTCTTTATATCGTTTTCAAGCGATTTCATCCCCTATTTCCAGTGGCACACTTGGTTTTCCAAGTTGAGGCTAGGTTCATGCATTTCCTGTCACATCTTGCATTTTGCATCCCGCATCGCATCCCGCATAGCATATCATCCTTGCATCGTGTTTGTTTGCTTATGCACGTGGTTGATTGTATCCTTGTTGTTTGTTTGTCTTGCTTGGGTAGAGCCGGGAGACGAGTTCGCTAACGAGGAGCCCGTTGAGTTTGCTTTCGAGGATCCAGTCAACTCTGACAACTTTGCAGGCAAGATGATCATGCCCTCGAAATCACTACTATCTTTGCTATGCTAGTTTGCTCGCTCTTTGCTATGCCAATGCTACGATGCCTACCACTTGCTTGTCAGCCTCCCAATTGCCATGTTGAACCTCTAACCCACCATTGTCCTAGCAAACCGTTGATTGGCTATGTCACCGCTTTGCTCAGCCCCTCTTATAGCGTTGTTAGTTGCAGGTGAAGATTGGAGCCGTTCCTTGTTGGAACATTTATTGACTTGTTGGGATATCATTATATTGCCATGTTATCTTAATGCATCTATATACTTGGTAAAGGGTGGAAGGCTCGGCCTCTCGCCTAGTGTTTTGTTCCACTCTTGCCGCCCTAGTTTCCGTCATATCGGTGTTATGTTCCCGGATTTTTGCGTCCCTTATGCGGTTGGGCTATAATGGGAACCCCTTGATAGTTCGCCTTGATTAAAGCTTTTCCAGCAATGCCCAACATTGGTTTTACCATTTGCCACCTAGCCTCTTTTTCCCTTGGGTTTCCGGAGCCTGAGGGTCATCTTATTTAACCCCCCCCCCCCCCCCGGGCCAGTGCTCCTCTGAGTGTTGGTCCAAACCGTCAGCCGCCGGTGGCTACCAGGGGCAACTCTGGGCTGGCCTACCAGAAGTTTGGACAATCTGAGTGTGCCCTGAGAAAGAGATATGTGCAGCTCCTATCGGGATTTGTCGGCACATTCGGGCGGTGTTGCTGGTCTTGTTTTAACCTGTCGAAATGTCTTGTTGTACCGGGATACCGAGTCTGATCGGTGTGTCTTGGGTGGAGGTCTATTCCTTCGTTGACCGTGAGAGCTTGTTATGGGCTAAGTTGGGACCCCCCTCAGGGATTGAACTTTTGAAAGTCGTGCCCGCGGTTATGGGCAGATGGGAATTTGTTAATGTCCGGTTGTAGATAACTTGAACCTTAATCTAATTAAAATGAATCAACTGAGTGTGTTGCCATGATGGCCTCTTCTCGGCGGAGTCCGGGAAGTGGACACGGTGTTGGAGTTATGTTTGCGCAGGTTGCTCTCTAGTTTCTCGCTCGTGCCTTGCTCTCTCTTCTCGCTCTCTTTTGCGAATAAGTTAGCCACCATACATGCTAGTCGCTTGCTGCAGCTCCACTCATACATTTACCCCATCCTACCTATTAAGCTTAAATAGTCTTGATCGCGAGGGTACGAGATTGCTGAGTCCCTGTGGCTCACAGATTACTATTACACCAGATGCAGGGACAGATGATACAGTTCCAGATGGCGCGCTTGAGCTCAAGTGGGAGTACGATGAGGATTCTCAGCGTTACTATGTTTCTTTTCCTGATGATCAGTAGTGGTGCCCAGTTGGGGTGATCGGGACCTATGTCGCTTGTTGGGTTGTCTTTTATTTTGGCGCCGTAGTCGGGCCATGAGTGTTTGGATGATGTATGTTATTTATGTGCTTTGATGTGACGTGGCGAGTGTAAGCCAACTATTGTATCTCCCCTTTTATTCCATATATTACATGGGATGTTGTGATGATTGCCTAACTTGCGACATTGCTTTCAATGCGGTTATGTCTCTAAGTCGTGCCTCGACACGTGGGAGCTATAGCCGCATCGAGGGCATTACAAGTTGGTAATCAGAGCCTTCCCCGACCTTAGGAGCCCCATTGCTTGATCGTTTTTAGCAGCCGAGCTGTGTCTAGAAAAATGTTTTGAGTCATTTAGGATTTATATATCGGAGAGTTTAGGAATTCTTTTTACTTCCCAGTCTCCTCATCGCTCTGGTAAGGCATCCTGACGTAGAGTTTTGACTCTTCTCTTCTCAAATTTCACAAAAAAAAATTAGGAACACGCGAGTATCTTGGAACCGTTCTGATGGCTTATGATGAGAATACTGTCTTGGTGCCTCCTATCAGGGGTTTAGTGGAAGTGTCCCGGGGAGTTGAGCTCTGAGGTGTTGTCATCATAATTTTATCGTTGCAATTCTGGAATACTTGAGATATGTTCGCCGACATCGAAAATCTCTTTTATGCAGTTCGTTGGTGAGATAACCTCGACGCCACCCAGTACTGGGGCGGGAGTTCGGGAGTATCACCATAACTTGTATAACGGATGCTTTTCGAAGGTTGAGGTAGATGGTTTCCGAAGGTTTCTTGGTTATGTGTTGAAGGATGGATACAGCTGGATGTAGGAATTGCTAGTTTGGGTGAGATATTATGCTTCCTTGTATCCCCAACACCTGATTGCATAACCGGAAAGTTTCGGGAGTTTCATAGGTGGGAATTCTTGTAGCTCTAGTTATTCTTCCACGGATATTGGTTTGAGATTGGGGTTTCTTACCAATTATTCGTTCTTGATCCGTACCTTGTTGTTTTACTTCGTCTACCTAATTCTACGTGGCTTCGCTATTTAGGGATATGTGACCACTTCAAGAGAAGTGCATTCGTTCATTTTGTTCGGATGTGAAGACTTTATGTTGCAATTTTCATTCAGTTGGATTCGGCTTCAATATTTGTCTATCTATGTGCTAATGGTGGTCAACCTCTTCAGGATGGCTCCTCCAACGCGCACGACTCCGAATCCTGGTCCGCCACCACCTCCACCTCCTCCGGAGGCTTGGCAAGATGTGATGGCCGCAACCAATGCAAACACACAGTTGATCATGCAAATCCTCCAAGAGCGCAATCAAGGCAGTCAAGGGAATCAAGGCAACAATCAGAACCATTTTGCTACTCTGAACCAGTTCCTTGCTAATGGGTCGAAGACGTTTAGCAATTGTGTTGAGGCAACCGATGCTGACGATTGGCTGGTGGATTTGGGCAAGAATTTTGAATGCAGCAACGTCATGCCTGAAGATTTCGTCAAGTTCGCTTCCTTCCAACTCAAAGATCAGGCTGCAGAGTGGTTCCAGTAGTACAAGGATTCCAGAGGTGGACGTTTGATCACTTGGGATGATTTCCGTCGAGATTTCCGAGCTCATCACATCCCTCAGAGTGTGACTGAAAGTAAACGTGAGGAATTCTGCAACCTGAAGCAAGGCTCTTTGTCTGTCTATGACTACAACAAGTTGTTCCAGAAGCTCACCCGCTTTGCCAAGCAGGACGTACCTGATGAGAAGAGCATGATATACCAGTTCAGGGGTGGTCTCAGAGAAGAAATTCAGCTCGCTCTTGTCCTTTTTGAGCCATTGAGGTACGATGAGTTCTACAACATGGCACTGAAGCAAGAGGCTGCTCAATTGAGGTGTGATGCTTCCAAGAAGCGAGTCAGAGATGCTACTCCTTCTTCCTCTACTCAAGTGGCCAAGCAGCAGAAGTATTGGCTTCCTCCTCCTCCGTTCCATCAGCCGTATCAGCAGAAGAGCAAAGGTGGCAGTGGTTCTTCCCACCCACCCAACCCTGGTTTTCAGAACAAGACTTTGTCTCAAGCTCCAAGATCAAGTGCTCCGTACCACCGTCCGCTTTCAGAGGTCACGTGCAACAAGTGCCAACAGAAGGGTCACTACGCCAACAAGTGTTTCAATCAGTGGCGTCTTCCTCCTCCTCCTCCCGTGAGATCGGCAAGTACAGCTGTGGTCAAGCAAAACCCCAAGCACGCCAAGGTCAACTTGATGAACGCAGCTCAGGCAGAGGATTCGTCAGATGTCATCATGGGTAACCTTCCTGTTAACGATGTTCTTGCTAAAGTACTTTTTGATACTGGTGCATCACATTGTTTCATCTTGAAGCCTTTTGCATCTAAGCATGAGTTGATTTCCCAAGCTATGCATAGTCCGTTAGCAGTGGTCTCTCCTGGTAAATGTTTGCTCGCCAACCACGAGATTCCGGATATTTCCATCATGATGGGTGATTTCAAGTTTCTGGCTTCTCCAATGGTTCTTGGGAATTCGGATATCGATCTTATTCTCGGGATGGATTGGCTCTCTAAGCACAAGGCTCAGGTCGATTGTGCTGCCAGGCAGATTCAATTGACTCATTCGTCTAAGGATGTAATTGTCTTTGCTGCTCGGGATAATACCATCTGGTTGTTTTCTCTCAATGAGAAGGGTGAATTGGATGCTATTTCGCAGATCCCAGTCGTTTGTGAGTATCAAGACGTCTTCCCAGAAGAGCTCCCAGGAATGCCTCCGCACCGGCCCGTTGAATTTGTTATTGATCTTGAGCCCAGTACGGAACCTGTGTGCAAACGTCCTTACAATCTCGGACCTGAAGAGTTGAAGGAGTTGAAGAAACAACTCGATATTCAAGAAAGAATGGGTCTCATCCAGCCTAGTTCTTCTCCGTGGGGTTGTGGTGTTCTTTTTGTGAAGAAGAAGGATGGAACGGACCGACTTTGTGTTGATTACCGTCCATTGAACAAGAAGACCATCAAGAACAAATACCCACTCCCCAACATCAATGAGCTGTTCGAACAACTCAAGGGTGCCCAAGTATTCTCCAAGCTTGATCTCCGTATGGGTTATCATCAGATTCGAATCCGTGAGCAAGATATTCCCAAGATGGCGTTCAGGACAAGCTATGGGTCATATGAATACACTGTCACGTCTTTTGGCCTCGTCAACGCTCCTCCGACGTTCTCTCGCATAATGAACTTCATCTTCAACCCCTACACCAATGACTTCGTGTTGGTCTATCTCGACGACATTCTGGTTTTCTCGAAGAACAAGGAAGATCATGCCAAGCACTTGCGTTTGGTTCTTGACAAGCTCAGGGAACATCAGTTCTACGCCAAGTTCTCCAAGTGTGAATTTTGGCTCGATGAGGTTCTTTATCTTGGTCATATCATCTCTGCCAAGGGCATTGCCGTGAATCCTGAGAAGGTGTCTGCAATTGTTAATTGGGAACCTCCTCAGAACGTGAAGCAACTCCGTAGCTTCCTCGGTCTCGCAAGCTATTGCCGAAGATTCGTTGAAAACTTTTCTAAGATCACGAAGCCTCTCTCAAATCTTCTCCAGAAGCACGTCAAGTACGTTTGGTCTCCGGAGTGTGATATTGCTTTCAACACTTTGAAAGAGAAATTGATCACTGCTCCAGTTCTGACTCCGCCGGATGAATCCAAGCCGTATGAGGTCTTTTGTGATGCCTCTCTCCAAGGTCTCGGTGCGGTATTGATGCGGGAGAAGAAAGTTGTTGCTTATACCTCTCGCCAGTTGAAGCCTAATGAGAAGAACTACCCCACTCATGATCTCGAGTTGGCGGCAGTTGTGCATGCTCTTTTGACTTGGAGACATCTTCTATTGGGAAGAAAAGTGGACATTTTCACTGATCACAAGAGTCTCAAGTACATATTCACTCAGCCTAATCTCAACCTCAGGCAAACTCGATGGGTCGAAATGATTCAAGAGTATAATCCGAGTATTGAGTATACTCCAGGCAAGGCCAATGTGATTGCTGACGCTTTGAGCAGAAAAGCATATTGCAACAGTCTGATTCTCAAGCCTTATCAACCCGAGCTTTGTCAAGCTTTCCGCAAACTTAATCTGCAAATTGTTCCTCAAGGTTTCCTCGCCAACCTTCAAGTCTCTCCTACCTTGGAAGACCAGATTCGCCAAGCCCAGCTTCTTGATGCTATGGTGAAAAAGGTGAAGATTGGGATTGCCAAGATTCAATCCAAGTACAAGTGCTACCGCCTTGATGACAAGGACACTCTCTTCTTCGAGGATCGAATTGTTGTACCCAAAGGTGAACTTCGTAAAGTGATCATGAACGAGGCTCACAATTCTCTCCTCTCCATCCACCCTGGGAGTACGAAGATGTATCAGGATCTCAAGCAAACTTATTGGTGGACTCGAATGAAGCGCGAGATCGCTCAATTCGTGAATGAATGTGATGTCTGCAGAAGAGTGAAGGCAGAACACCAAAGGCCAGCTGGTCTCCTCCAACCTCTTGCCATTCCAGAATGGAAGTTTGACCACATTGAGATGGACTTCGTAACTGGGTTTCCAAAGTCCAAGCGTGGCAATGATGCTATATTCGTTGTCATCGACAAGCTCACCAAAGTGGCTCACTTTCTGCCTATCAAAGAGTCGATCACTGCAGCTCAATTGGCGGAACTCTATACCTCTCGAATTGTCTCTCTGCACGGTATTCCTCAAGTGATATCTTCAGACCGTGGCAGCATCTTTACCTCCAAGTTTTGGGATTCTTTTCAGAAGGCCATGGGCACCAACATCCGCTTCAGCACTGCTTTCCATCCTCAAACAAGCGGTCAAGTCAAGCGTGTCAACCAAATTCTTGAAGATATGCTCAGGGCTTGTGTGATCTCCTTCGGCATCAAGTGGGAGGATTGTCTTCCTTATGCTGAATTCTCATACAACAACAGTTTTCAAGCAAGTTCGGGCAAGGCCCCATTTGAAATTCTATATGGTAGGAAGTGTCGTACCCCTCTCAACTGGTCTGAAACCGGTGAACGTCAGCTGCTGGGTAATGACTTAATCACAGAGGCAGAAGAAATGTGCAAGGTCATTCGTGATAACCTCAAAGCAGCCCAATCCCGCCAGAAGAGCTACTATGATAGTAAGCACCATGATTTGGCTTTCGAGATCTGAGATCATGTTTACCTCCGTGTCTCTCCTATGAAAGGGACTGGTCGCTTCGGTATCAAAGGGAAGCTTGCCCCCAGATACGTGGGACCTTTCAAGATTGTCAGCAAGAGAGGCGACCTCGCCTATCAACTCGAGCTTCCGTCAAACTTTGCAAATGTTCATGATGTGTTCCATGTCTCTCAGCTCCGAAAGTGCTTCAAGACGCCTGACCGCACCGTCAACTTCGAGGACATTGAGCTCCAAGAAGATCTCTCCTATCGTGAGCACCCAGTTGCAATCCTTGAAGAGACTGAACGCAGGACTCGTAACAAGTCAATCAAATTTCTCAAAGTCAAGTGGTCACACCATTCCAACTGTGAAGCTACCTGGGAACGTGAGGATCACCTCTGTTCAGAGTACCCGGAGTTCTTTCAGTCCTAGATCTCGGGACGAGATCCTTCCGTAGTGGTGGAGTGTTGTAACGCCCCAGATATAACTTTCCCAATTTGTACTCCAACTCTTGCCGTTTCCGGTGTTAAGTTATATTTATTTCTCGGGTTCGGGTCTTTGTCTCCGTGTGTTGTTTTCGTTGCCATGCATCTCATATCATGTCATCACGTGCATTGCATTTGCATACATGTTCATCTCATGCATTCGAGCATTTCCCCGTTGTCCGTTTTGCATTCCGGCACTTCGTTCTCCTCCGGTGGTCATTTCTAGCTTTCTTTCGTGTGTGGGGATTAAACATTTCTGGATTGGACCGACACTTGCCATGCGGCCTTGGTTTACTACCGGTAGACCGCCTGTCAAGTTTCGTACCGTTTGGACTTCGTTTGATACTCCAACGGTTAACCGAGGGACCGAAAAGGCCTCGTGTGTGTTGCAGCCCAACACCCCTCCAATTTGGCCCAAAACCCACCAAACTCTGCTCCATGACCTAGAGCATTCGATCACGATCGCGTGGCCGAAAACCGCACCTCATTTGGACTCTCCTAGCTCCACTTATGCCTATAATAGCCCCTCCATTTTTCGGATTCATCTTCTCCCCCGAAACCCTAGTTCAAAAAAACATCTCCGCGCCGACGGACATGTCCGGGGTCTAGCCGGACACGTCCGCCGCCGCCCCGCGCCCAACCGGATCGCGCCACATGGCGCCAACCACCGCCGCCGCCGCCGCCGGCCCGCGGGAGCCCACGCCCGGCCCCCGCGCCGCCCGAGCGGGCCTCTCCCTCCGCCGCCTCGCGCCTCCGTCGTCCTCGGCGCCGGCGCGCCCCGCCGCCGCCACGCCATTGCCGACCATCGCCGCCTCGCCCTGTGCCGCTCCGCCGCCGCGCCGCCTCCGCCGTGCCCCGCCGCCTCGTCGCCGGGACGCCGCCTCCCGTCCCCAGCCGCGCCGCCCCTCCTCGCCGCCAAGACCGGCCGGCCCCGGCCCCCTTCTCCTCCCCGCCGGTAAGGCTCGTCAGAGTCGCCTCGGGAGGCGTGCCCGATCCAGATCCGCGTCGGCTACAGTAACCCTAGATCCGGACACGGTTGACTTTTCCCTCTCCCCCTTAATTTTTCGAGCATAATTTGACCGGTGATATCTCCGCATCCGTAGCTCCGATTTGGACATATAGTATATCAAAATGTTCGTCTCGACAAGTACATCATTTCATTCCATTGCATCATTTGCATTTGATTTCATATTGATGCCCGAGATGCTTCTAGAAGGAGGCTTCGTGAGATAATTGTCAGATCTGCTAGTTCATCTTAGACTTTTGTCATTTTTGCCATGATTGTTGTGTGCATGCTATGCCTGTGAGTCCTTCATATGATTTGTTAAGCATTTTATCTTCTTTCCAGAGGTGCAACCCACGCATTTTTAGGATGTGTGTGGTGACTTGTGCAAGCTTGCAAAGTGAGGCACTTGGTAAATCTGTTTTCAGGGACTTAGTGGATTTCACAAAGTCTGGGATTATTTAGTTCATGATGCCATATGTTCAGCTTGTTTCCTAGTGATCCGTGCCTCTTTTGAGGATGATCAGTAAGGGACTTTTGTTATTCATGTTATGCTCTATCCATCCATGTCATTGTTTGCACATGTGGAGTACTCTAGCTTGAGTCAATCGAGCTATACTTTTGCTTCGTGGTAAATCTGGGCAGATCGTCAACTTGTTTGCGATTTTGCCGATGCTATTGTTATTGATCCGTGCATGCTATGCCATTGTTCTTGCCATGTCTAGCTATCATTTTGTGCCTTTTTAATGGATATATGCTTTACATGCCATGACTTGCACCGTAGTGAGTGCATCTAGCTCGTTTACATGCCTTCGTGAGTTATATTTCAGCATGTCTCAGTTTTCACTAAGTCTGAAAACTGATTGTGTGTGAGCTATGTTCGTGTGCTTGTTAGTATACTTTGTGATCCCTTTTAGCCCCATGTCACTTTGGGACTTTTGATAAGTTTGTTGAGTAGCTCCATGCCATGTTCTTACTTTTCATAATCAGGTCATGTATCATGTTGTTTTGCTGCTCCGAAGAGAGCTTCGTGATCTGAAATTCCAGACTAGTGTTAATTTCACTAAGTCTGAAATCTGTTATGCATTTGCGTTTTTGCCATGCTTGTTTGAACCTCCTAATGGATGAATTGGGCCGTGGCTCAGTGCTAGTGTTTTGTTAAGCATCTTGTGGGCATCCCTGCCATGTATTTTATTGTCATGTTTGGTGGCTGTAGCATGTTCATTTCATTGCATTTAGATGCCTACTTGCTGTAAATCGCAGACCGGTGTCATTCTTAAATCGCTTGCCATTTCCAAACCGTAACTCCGATTCCGGCGTTCTTTATATCATTTTCAAGAGATTTCATCCCCTCTTTCCAGTGGCACACTTGGTTTTCCAAGTTGAGGCCAGATTCATGCATTTCCTGTCACATATTGCATTTTGCATCCCGCATAGCATATCATCCTTGCAT
The DNA here is from genome assembly GCA_034509565.1 of Triticum monococcum. Lineage (NCBI taxonomy): Eukaryota > Viridiplantae > Streptophyta > Magnoliopsida > Poales > Poaceae > Triticum > Triticum monococcum. Next base: position 194,170,560 of record CM067842.1, on the reverse strand, counting down.
CGTGTTTGTTTGCTTATGCACGTGGTTGATTGTATCCTTGTTGTTTGTTTGTATTGCTTGGGTAGAGCCGGGAGACGAGTTCACTAACGAGGAGCCCGTTGAGTTTGCTTTTGAGGATCCAGTCAACTCTGACAACTTTGCAGGCAAGATGATCATACCCTCGAAATCACTACTATCTTTGCTATGCTAGTTTGCTCGCTCTTTGCTATGCCAATGCTACGATGCCTACCACTTGCTTGTCAGCCTCCCAATTGCCATGTTGAACCTCTAACCCACCATTGTCCTAGCAAACCGTTGATTGGCTATGTCACCGCTTTGCTCAGCCCCTCTTATAGCGTTGTTAGTTGCAGGTGAAGATTGGAGCCGTTCCTTGTTGGAACATTTATTGACTTGTTGGGATATCATATATTGCCATGTTATCTTAATGCATCTATATACTTGGTAAAGGGTGGAAGGCTCGGCCTCTCGCCTAGTGTTTTGTTCCACTCTTGCCGCCCTAGTTTCCGTCATATCGGTGTTATGTTCCCGGATTTTTGCGTCCCTTACGCGGTTGGGCTATAATGGGAACCCCTTGATAGTTCGCCTTGATTAAAGCTTTTCCAGCAATGCCCAACATTGGTTTTACCATTTGCCACCTAGCCTCTTTTTCCCTTGGGTTTCCGGAGCCCGAGGGTCATCTTATTTTAACCACCTCGGGCCAGTGCTCCTCTGAGTGTTGGTCCAAACCGTCAGCCGCCGGTGGCTACCAGGGGCAACTCTGGGCTGGCCTGCCGGAAGTTTGGACAATCTGAGTATGCCCTCAGAAAGAGATATGTGCAGCTCCTATCGGGATTTGTCGGCACATTCGGGCGGTGTTGCTGGTCCTGTTTTAACCTATTGAAATATCTTGTTGTACCGGGATACCGAGTCTGATCGGTGTGTCTTGGGTGGAGGTCTATTCCTTCGTTGATCGTGAGAGCTTGTTAGGGCTAAGTTGGGACCCCCCTGCAGGGATTGAACTTTCGAAAGCCGTGCCCGCGGTTATGGGCAGATGGGAATTTGTAAATGTCCGGTTGTAGATAACTTGAACCTTAATCTAATTAAAATGAATCAACTGAGTGTGTTGCCGTGATGGCCTCTTCTCGGCGGAGTCCGGGAAGTGGACACGGTGTTGGAGTTATGTTTGCGCAGGTTGCTCTCTAGTTTCTCGCTCGCGCCTTGCTCTCTCTTCTCGCTCTCTTTTGCGAATAAGTTAGCCACCATACATGCTAGTCGCTTGCTGCAGCTCCGCTCATACATTTACCCCATCCTACCTATTAAGCTTAAATAGTCTTGATCGCGAGGGTACGAGATTGCTGAGTCCTTGTGGCTCACAGATTACTATTACACTAGATGCAGGGACAGATGATACAGCTCCAGATGGCGCGCTTGAGCTCAAGTGGGAGTACGACAAGGATTCTCAGCGTTACTATGTTTCTTTTCCTGATGATCAGTAGTGGTGCCCAGTTGGGGTGATCGGGACCTATGTCGCTTGTTGGGTTGTCTTTTATTTTGGCGCCGTAGTCGGGCCATGAGTGTTTGGATGATGTATGTTATTTATGTACTTTGATGTGACGTGGCGAGTGTAATCCAACTATTGTATCTCCCCTTTTATTCTATATATTACATGGGATGTTGTGATGATTGCCTAACTTGCGACATGGCTTTCAATGCGGTTATGTCTCTAAGTCGTGCCTCGACACGTGGGAGCTATAGCCGCATTGAGGGCGTTACAACTAAGCAGCTCACCCAGTCACCGAGCACAGAGCCATGAGGGCGTGAGGATGAACCAGGGGCACTGGCCGTTTGACATGTGGTTTCTTTGGGGTGGTCTTGGTCGCTTGCGTAGGGATGGGTTTGTTGGGGAACGCAGTATTTCAAAAAATTTACCTACGATTACGCAAGATCTATCTAGGAGATGCATAGCAATGAGAGGGGAGAGTGTGTCTATGTACCCTCGTAGACCGAAAGCGGAAGCGTTTAGTAACGCGGTTGATATAGTCGAACGTCTTCGCGATCCAACCGATCCAAGTACCGAACGCACATCACCTCCGCGATCAGCACACGTTCAACTCAATGACATCCCTCGAACTCTTGATCCAATTGAGGCTGAGGGAGAGTTTCGTCAGCACGACGGCGTTGTGACGGTGACGATGAAGTTACCGACGTAGGGCTTCGCCTAAGCACTACAATGATATGACGGAGGTGTGTAACTATGGAGGGGGCACCGCACACGGCTAAAAGATCAACTTCTGTGTCTTTGGGGTACCCCCCTCCCCATGTATCTAAAGGGGGAAGGAGAGCAGGTCGGCCCTAGGAGGGGGCGCGCCATGGGGGGGTCCTACTTGGACTCCTAGTCCAAGTAGGATCGCCCCCCCCCCCCATTTCCCTGTCCAAGTAGGAGAAGAAGGGAAAGAGGAGAGAAGAGAAGGAAGGAGGGGGGCGCCGCCCCCTCCCCTTGTCTAATTCAAACTGGGCAAGGGGGTCGCCACCTCTAGCCGGCCCTCTCTCTTCTCCACTAAGGCCCGTTGTGGCCCATTAATCCCACGGGGGGTTCCTGTAACCCCCCGGTACTCCGGAAAATGCCCGAACCTATCCAAAACCATTCCGTTGTCCAAAGATAACCTTCCAATATATCAATATTTATGTCTCGGCCATTTCGACACTCCTCGTCATGTCCGTGATCTTATCCGGGACTCCGAACAAACTTCGGTTCATGAAAGCACGAAACTCATAATACAAATCGGCATCGAACGTCAAGCATGCAGACCGTACGGGTTCGAGAACTATGTAGACATGACCAAGACATATCTCCGTTCAATAACCAATAGTGGAACCTGGATGCTCATATTGGCTCCTACATATTCTACGAAGATCTTTATCGGTCAAACCGCATAACAACAAACGTTGTTCCCTTTGTCATTGGTGTCTTACTTGCCCAAGATTCGATCGTCGGTATCATCATACCTAGTTCAATCTCATCACCGGCAAGTCTCTTTACTCGTTTCGTAATGCATCATCCCGTGGCTAACTCATTAGTCACATTGATTGCAAGCCTCATAGTGATGTGCATTACCGAGAGGGCCTAGAGTTACCTCTCCGATACACTGAGTGACAAATCCTAATCTTGATCTATGCTAACTCATCATACACCATTAGAGACACTTGTAGAGCATCTTTATAATCACCCAGTTATGTTGTGACGTTTGATAGCACACAAGGTGTTCCTCCGGTATTCGGGAGTTGCATAATCTTATAGTCTGAGGAACATGTATAAGTCATGAAGAATGCAATAGCAGAAAAAGTAGACGGTCATTATGCTAAGCTAACAGATGGGTCTTGTCCATCACATCATTCTCCTAATGATGTGATCCCGTTCATCAAATGACAACACATGTCTATGGCTACGAAACTTAACCATATTTGATTAACGAGCTAGTCAAGTAGAGGCATACTAGGGACACTCTGTTTGTCTATGTATTCACACATGTACTAAGTTTCCGGTTAATACAATTCTAGCATGAATAACAACTATATTATTGCCTCTAGGGCATATTCCTTCAGTCTCCCACTTGCACTAGAGTCAATAATCTAGTTCACATCGCCATGTGACTTAACACCAATAGTTCACATCACCATGTGATTAACACCCTATAGTTCACATCACCATGTGACCAATACCTAAAGGATTTACTAGAGTCAATAATCTAGTTCACATCGCCATGTGATTAACACCCAAAGAGTACTAAGGTGTGATCATGTTTTGCTTGTGAGAGAAGTTTAGTCAACGGGTCTGCCACATTCAGATCTGTATGTATTTTGCAAATTTCTGTGTCTACAATGCTCTGCACGGGGCTATTCTAGCTAATTGTTCCCACTTTCAATATGTATCTAGATTGAGACTTAGAGTCATCCAGATTGGTGTTAAAGCTTGCATCAATGTAACTCTTTACGATGAACTCTTTATCACCTCCACTACCGAGAAATATTTCCTTAGTCCTCTAAGGATAATTTTGACCGCTGTCTAGTGATCTACTCCTGGATCACTATTGTACCCCAGTTGCCAAACTCATGCAAGGTACACAATAGGTCTAGTATACAGCATGGCATACTTTATAGAACCTATGACTGAGGCATAGGGAATGTCTTTCATTCTCTTTCCATATTCTGTCATGGTCGAGTTTTGAGTCTTACTCAACTTCACACCTTGCAACACAGGCAAGAACTCTTTATTTGACTGTTCCATTTTGAACTACTTCAAAATCTTGTCAAGGTATGTTCTCATTGAAAAATCTTATCAAGTGTCTTGATCTATCTCTATAGATCTTGATGCTCAATATGTAAGTAGCTTCACCGAGGTCTTTCTTTGAAAAATCCTTTCAAACACTCCTTTATGCTTTACAGAAAATTCTATATCATTTCTGATCAACAATATGTCATTCACATATTCCTATTAGAAAGGTTGTAGTGCTCCCACTCACTTTCTTGTAAATACAGGCTACACCGCTAGTTTGTATACAATTATATGCTTTGATCAACTTATCAAAGCATATATTCCAACTCCGAGATACTTGCTCTAGTCCATAGATGGACCGCTGGAGCTTTGCATAGTTTGTTAGCATCTTTAGGATCGACAAAACCCTTTGGTTGCATCATATACAACTATTCTTTAAGAAATCCATTAAGGAATGCAATTTTGACATCCATTTGCCAGATTCATCAAATGCGGAAATTTCTAACATGATTCGGACAAACTTAAGCATCGCTACAACTGAGAAAATCTCAACGTAGTCAACACCTTGAACTTGTCGAAAACCTTTTGCGACAATTCGAGCTTTGAAGATAGTAACACTATCATCAGCGTCTGTCTTCCTCTTGAAGATCCATTTATTCTCAATGGCTTGCCGATTATCGGGCAAGTCCACCAAAGTCCATACTTTGTTCTTATACATGGATCCCATCTTAGATTTCATGGCCTCAAGCCATTTTGCAGAATCTGGGCTCATCATCGCTTCCTCATAGTTCAAGGTTTGTCATGGTCTAGTAACATGACTTCCAAAACAGGATTACCGTACCACTCTGGTGTGGACCGTACTGTGGTTGACCTAGGAGGTTCGGTAGTAACTTGATCTGAAGTTTCATGATCATCATCATTAGTTTCCTCACTAATTGGTGTAGGAATCACTGGGACTGATTTCTGTGATGAACTACTTTCCAATTCGGGAGAAGGTACAATTACCTCATCAAGTTCTACATTCCTCCCACTCACTTCTTTCGAGAGAAACTCCTTCTCTAGAAAGGATCCATTCTTAACAACGAAGATCTTGCCTTCGGATCTGTGATAGAAGGTGTACCCAACAGTTTCTTTTGGGTATCCTATGAAGACACACATCCCCGATTTGGGTTCGAGCTTATCAAGATGAAACCTTTTTCACATAAGCATCGCAACCCCAAACTTTTAAGAAACAACATCTTAGGTTTCTTGCTTAAACCATAGTTCATACGGTGCCGTCTCAATGGATTTAGATGGTGCCCTATTTAACGTGAATGCAGTTGTCTCTAATGCATAACCCAAAAACAATAGTGGTAAATCGGTAAGAGACATCATAGATCGCACCATATCTAAGAAAGTACAGCTACGGCGTTCGGACACACCATTACGCTGTGGTGTTCTAGGTGGCATGAGTTGTGAAACTATTCCACATTGTTTTTAAATGAAGGCCAAACTCGTAACTCAAATATTTGCCTCCACATGGATTTTATTTTCTTGTTACGATTATTCTCAACTTCACTCTGAATTTCCTTGATCTTTTCAAATGTTTCAGACTTGTGTTTCATTAAGTAGATATACCCATATCTGCTCAAATCGTTTGTGAAGGTCAGAAAATAATGATACCAGCTGTGAGCCTCAACACTCATCGGACCGCATACATCGATATGTACTATTTCCAATAAGTCAGTGGCTCGCTCCATTGTTTTGGAGAATGGAGTCTTAGTCATCTTGCCCATGAGGCATGGTTCACAAGCATCAAATGGTTCATAATCAAGTGATTCCAGAAGTCCATATGCATGTAGTTTCTTCATGCGCTTTACACCAATATGATCAAAACGGCAGTGCCACTAGTATGTTGCACTATCACTATCAACTTTGCATCTTTAGGCATCAATATTATGAATATGTGTATCACTACGATCGAGATTCAATAAACCATTGACCTTGGGTATATGACCACAGAAGGTTTTATTCATGTAAACAGAATAACAATTATTCTTTAACTTAAATGAATAACCATATTGCAATAAACATGATCCAATCATATTATGCTCAACGCAAACACCAAATAACATTTATTTTATGTTCTAATCCCGAAGGTAAAGGGAGTTTGCGATGGTCATCTTATCAACCTTGGAATCATTTCCAACACACATCGTCACCTCACCCTCAACTAGTCTCTATTTATTTTGTAACTCCTGTTTCAAGTTACTAATCATAGCAACTGAACCAGTATCAAATACCCAGGGGCTACTATGAACACTAGTAAAGTACACATCAATAACATGTATATCATATATACTTTTTTCACTTTGCCATCCTTCTTATCCGCCAAGTATTTGGGGCAGTTCCGCTTCCAGTGACCATTTCCTTAGTAGAAGCACTCAGTTTCAAGCTTGGGTCTAGCTTTGGGCTTGTGCATGGGAGTGGCAACTTGCTTGCCATTCTTCTTGAAATTCCCTTTCTTTCCCTTGCCCTTTTACTTGAAACTAGTGGTCTTGTCAACCATCAACACTTGATGCTTTTCTTGATTTCTACCTTCGCCGATTTAGCATCGCGAAGAGCTCGGTGAATCGTTTTCGTCATCCCTTGCATATTATAGTTCATCACGAAGTTCCAGTAACGTGGTGATAGTGACTAGAGAACTCTGTTATCACTATCTTATCTGGAAGATTAACTCCTGTCGGTGTTCTGGGAATGGGGATCCCCAGACTTGCCTGCCTGCGGCCCATGGCGTGGCTTTGCGAGCGGGCCTGTACGGCCCATCTTCACCAACAAGCATTCAAGACCCTCGCGAGGGGCCAAGCCTCGCGAGGCGGACAAAACAAGACCTCCTCAGGAGCGGCCTCACCAGGCTGGCTCGCGAGGGGCAGAGAGATCAAGGCAAGGCAAACCTCGCGAGGTTCCAATGACGTGAGCCATGACGATCGAGATCAGGTAGGCGCTAGGTGGGTGCCAGCGCGCACAGTGTCCTTGTTTCCTCTTTGGTGCTAAGGAAGCAAGCGCAGGCGCGGAGTACCGAGGCGTCAAGCAAAGGTTTCCATATCAGTGCAACGAGACCAAGACCAGCGGGACGGCAAGATGGAGGTCACCACGGAACCCAAGACAGCGTCACCAACAGAGCCTTTGGCAGGCGAAGACTGCTTTTGTCAGGATAACTTGTACTAGTTGTCCCCTTTCAAATTGGCCATTGTTGGCTCCCTTCCCGCTCAATATTTGGGAGAGGACCAGGGCCTCTATAAATAGGATTAGCCACCACCATAGGGGGGCAGCTGAGAGAGACCTAGATCCAACCCATCCACATACTCACCTAGCACAAGAACACCTCACCTCAGGAAGCTGTTCTTCCCCTTGTACTGTTCATCCTCAGCCCAAGAGGCAATCCACCACCACCACACTGGAGTAGGGTATTACACCACAATGGTGGCCCGAACCAGTATAAATCTTGTGTCCATTGTGTTGCAAGCTCGTCGAATTAGTCCTTGAGATCTTAGCGAAGCTACACTACAAAAAAATACACTTCCGTGATGATACGTGTTTGTCACAGTAGGTCGCTTTTTTTGTCATGCATGTACATCCATGACAAATTTATGACAGAATCAAGATAGTCATATTTGTGCTGTCGTAGAAGTGTTCCATGACATTACCAAAATTATCATCACGGAAGTGTCCACTTCCATGACGATAAATCGCGCGTCACAGAAGTGCTTTCGTCAAGGGTGTCCGACACGTGGCATCCACCGTAACGGAATGCCGTTAAGCTATCGGGTCGGGTTTTGGATCCGATAACCCGTTAACAGCCCCGACCAATGGGGATTTTCCACGTGTAAAATCATCATTGGCTAGAGGAAACACCTGTCGGCTCATCGTTGGGAAAGATGTCAACCACTCATTGGACGAAAAGGCGCCTATGATACGTCGACACATGGCACGGCCCAACAGAGGCCCATTCCTGTGAAAAGGCCGGCCCGTTTGACTTGGTCAAAAGCTGTTGGGCCGGCCCATGGAAAGCTTGTTAAAGGCATGTTTGAATATAGCCCATTTACAGCCCGCTAACCCAAGGCCCGTTACACCCTATCCGAATTAGGCCAGTAACGTCATCTGGGCCATCCAATATGATTCCAGCCCATTTTCACTACTGGCCCATGTATGGCCCATGACGTCTTTCGGCCCATATGAGGCCCTATGTAACTCTTGTCCTACTAACGGCGCGTGGTGAAACTGGCCCGTAATGAACAATGTATCACTTTACACCCATTAACGGCCCGTGGTGAAACTGGCCCGTAATGAACAGTGTATCACTTTATACCCATTAATGGCCCATTATTACATTGGGCTGTTTCCAGCCCATGTTATCTTTCGGCCTTCTCAGAGCCCATTTATTCTTGGGCTCGTTTCCAGCATTCGTTTACTTACAGGCCGTTACTGTCATTTTCTGCTTGTGGGCCAAATTCAGCCCGTGGTTACAGTCAGCCCGTTTGTGGTCCATTAATACGTTGGGCCGATTTCATAGCGTCATCAAATACGGCCTATTAACGATGGCCCATTATGGTCGGCCCATGAACGGATGATTCCAACTCTAGCCCGTTTACGGCCATAATGCGGTCTATTTGGCCTATGTTTGGCCAATCGGTTATACGGCCCGTATAAGGCCCATTGATAATACGACCCGCAGAAGGCCCATTGTTTCTACGGCCCGTATAAGGCCCACTGTTTCTATAGCCAGTAGGAGGCCCGGTGTCATTACAGTAAATATTAGCCCATGGTTATTGTGGCCTAGTTTTAAAAAATAGGTTGTTGCAGCCACTAGCTAACCGCGGAAAAAGAACTGCAATGACTACAAGCAAACAAATAAACAAGACAACAAGGAAATAAATAAGCAAGCAACTAACGCTAGGCTATCACGACTATTACACATATTACATCCACTGGGCATCAAAGTTTGCCACCAGTGCAAATATAAGGAACAAAGCAGCATATCATATACACTGGTTGTCAAAATTGGCGACCAGCGCAAATAAACGCCACAGCAAAACAAATCCAGAACTGAAACCACTTCAGAAGATCTCAAGAAACAATATCCTGGGTACCCATAATGCTGGCAAGATGCTTAGCAAGCTTATTAACTTTCTCTTGTTTGGCGCTTAAATCCTCCAGCGCTTGCTGTTGCACTAGAAAATATGCATCTGAATTCTGCAGGGACTTCCTCAGTCCTTCAGCTTCCTGTCGCAGCACATCTGATCGATGTCTTTCAACTTGAAGTTGAGACTCAAGAAGATGAACTGATTCAGGCAGCGAGTTCGAAGAGCTTGTGCCAGCAATAGTGGCCAGTAACTCGAACACTACATCAAGACAGGACTTTTGGGTTCCCTCACTGTCGTCAAGATAGTTTTTATCAGCTTTCTTGGAGACCAACAGGGATGTCTCACTATCTTGAACCTTATCTGCATTACTTCCTTTACCATTGGATAGCGCGGTACTGTTCTCCAATATTTTGTCCGCATTCTAAAAGAGAAACAAGCAGACACATCACATGTTTACCATGTTGTATATGAAACTCATTTTGGTAAATGAGTTCAGTAGTAAAGTGGACAGGATAACAGCATGAAACAAACATATATCTATGTACCATGGTCACTTTATGGTCTATACCATTCTAGTTTTTGTTGCCAAATCAAGATAGAGACACAGTTCAAATAATATTTGTTCAAGACAAAGCAGAATAGACAGAATATAAGTGTGGGTAACTATAGAGCAATAACAACACTTGTAATGTGCATGACATGAGAACATAACTGTTTATTCAATTGAAACTGAAATCAACATAGAGCAGGTTACAACAGCAAACCAGTTAAAGAAACAGGTTTAAAACATACCTGTTGCGCCATTGGAGTTTCAATTCCATCCTTCAAATTTGAAAATTGTTGGTATGAGTAAATACAGTCATGCAAGAGCAAAGGAGTATGAACCATAGCTACAGAACCTGACCTGAGAACAAATCTTCTTCTCCTTTAAGCGTTGAGTTGGGATTCGGAGTGGTGGTCCTCGTGCTTTGGGCACTGCAGTTCCCTTACTAACTGCTCGTGTTTGGGTGCTCTGTGGTGGAGACGGTGTTGTGTCAACTGGAACTGGGTTACTATCTGCCGGGGTTGGGGTTAGAACGGGTGTAGCTGGTTCTCTGTCCAACTGGGTAGGGGTACAATCTGCGAGAGTCTGGGTTATGTGTGGTGGATCTGGTCCTTGGGCAAGTACAACCATGGTTCTATCTGCATCAACTGGTAGCACTATCTTTTCTGAAGACCATGTTGCTACTCCCTTAGATACTGCCATCACGCTCTCCAATTCAAATGGCTGATAAACAAGAAAAGTAATTGAAAGTATAGACATTGTATGATAGGAAGGGGCAATGGACAGTGGGGAATAAAAGAGGGCATGAAATAATTCATATTTATGTTGTCTAACCAAACAGGATAGCATGACACAATTTCACATATATGATGGCTAACTAAACAGGATAGCATGACACAATTTCACATTATGATGGCTAACTAAAAAAGATGGAAAGACATAGTTCAAAATATGAGACTATGTAAATAGGATGACATGACATAACTATATAATGTGTTTATTAAATAGGTTGGCATGCCATAATTCACATACATTCACGGATAGAATGCCATAATTCAAAATATGATGATTGTAAACACTAAACAGGATGAGATGATATAACTATATGATGTCTTTATTAAATGGGTTGCCATGCCATAATTCAGATAGATGATGTGTATGTACTATGTAAACATGATGGCATGATATAATTCAAATATATGATTTATATAGTAAGCAAGTAAGCAGATGGCAATCCATGTATGATGTAAAAACTAAGCAATGCAAGACAACATGCATGACATGGGTAATATAACCCTGCCAAGTTTGAGCGTAGACCTCAGGGGGAAAATAGGACTGCTCATCAGTCTCTGAATCCTCCTTTGAGGAGCTCTCTATAACCAGCAAGATGTCTGCTTCAGCAGGTAGCATTGTCTGCTCTGAATACCTTGTTTTCACTCCAAATACTTCCATCACCGCTTCAAATGGCTGACGCACAGGAAGAGTAGTTGAATATACAAACGTTGTCGCCAAATGGAACACGTAATACAAAAAAATGATAGCATGATATAATTCACATACATGATGATTGGCTAAACAGCATGGCATTGCATAATTCACATATATAATGCCTTTGCAACAAGATAGCATTGTATAATTCACATATATAATGTCTTGCAACAAGATGGCAATGCATAATTCGCATATATGGTAATTAGACACTGAACAGGTGGCATTCACAGAAAGCATGTCTAAACTAATTAAATGACATAGCAATGCGAGACACCATACGCACGATATGAGCAACATAACCCTGCCACGTTAGAGCATACACCTCGGGGGGAATAGGACTGGTCATCTGTCTCTGAATCCTCCTCTGAGGAGCTATCCGTAACCAGCGAGATATGCGCTTCGTCAGATAGCATAGTCTGCTCTGAAGACCTTGTTTTCACTCCAGAATTTGCCATCACCATGTCAAATGGCTGATGCACACGAAGAGCAGTTGAATGTAATAACATTGTTGAAAAATGTAATATGTAACGAAAAAAAGGATGGCCTGATATAATTTACATATAAGATGACTGGCTAAGCAGGATGGCATTGCAAAATTCACATATATGATGCCTGGCTAAACAAGATGGTGTTGCATAATTCACATAAACGATGAATAAACTAAACAGATGGCATTCGCACAAAGGATGTCTAAACTAAGCAGATAACATATTTGATGTATAAACTAAGCAATGCAAGACACCATATGCATGATATAACCAACATCAGCATGCCAAGTTAGAGCGAAGACCTCAGGGGGTAAATAGGAGTTGTCTTCTCCTTCTGAATCCCCCTCAAAACAGATATCTTCCTCTCGATTACAATCCGAAATGCGTGGAGGGGGGATGCCTTTGCGCCTACCATGGAGCGACGTCTGCATGAAATTTTATTGCCACACAAGGCTCGTCTCTTTTGCTCTACATGTTTAGTTCCATTGTTTACAATAACTGTCATGCATAGGAATAAAACATAGTGAGATTATGTAAGGAGTGCATGCAGAAATCCAGAGTGATGGTAGCAACCTGTGGATAGACCCAAAACCAATAATAGCAGGCAGATAATGGCTTCAGTTAAAAAAATACAGATAATGGCTTCTTTACTGTTTGTTTCCCACCCAACATGAAACTCATAGTAGACACCGGAGATTAACCAGATAGTAGATAGATACTATTGATAGCGGCCCCGATATGTACCCCACAACCATTTAAAAACTCAACATTGACCATTAGTTTGGAGCTGACTCAGAGTCTAATCGGTGAACAGGACAATAAAGTAGCATGTAATATTAAGCGATGCATAACGTAAGCAGACACGAAAGAGTGCGACCTCTCTTGCGGACCCGTGTAGTCCTCGAGGTCATCTGCTCGGTTGATGATGGTAGTGCAGTTTTAATGGCTGCCAGCGGTGGGGAAGAAGATCTGAGGCGGCGAAAGACAGTCTGGAGGCCGGATCCCTGCTGTGCTGGACACTTCTGTCGTTGGAGCAGCGGAGCTGGGGTGGACGACGGCGCAGCAGGAGCGGGACAAACCACGCAAGGTTTTCTTTGACAACTATCTATAAGAGAAGTAATTCTATAAGGGCTCATTTGAATTGGAGGATTCCAACAATGCAGGGATAGGAATTAGACAGGAATAGGATAGGAATGCACGTGCAAAATAGAGAATTTAAAAACATAGGATTTCTGCCAATCTGGGTGTTTGATTCACAACAATTGGAAGACCACATGATGCAAAGAAGCATGGTGAGATTAAGTTAAACCACAAGAAAATGTACGGTTAAAATGCTATTATGCTACTATCTCTTAGTCTTGTGCTTCATGAAGAGGAATTTGAAAAGGAGGACAAGTGAAAATTAAAATTCCTACGTTTTTTCTTTCAAGGAGACATTAAAGGAACAAATCCGTGTGCTCAATGGACAATATATATAACATGTAGAGTAAAAAAGAGATGCAACAAGTGTACAACCTCTTTGGCGAAGCCGTGTCGATCTCAGCGTGATTGGGTTGGCCAGTGAGGCTGCTCCGGCTGACTTGGCTGTCGGAGGAGGGGAAGAAGATCTTAGGCGTCTGGAGATGGAGCCTGAGGTACTGCTCCGCTGTGATGGAGGGTTTCGTCATTGGAGTAGCTCAGGTGAGTTGTACAACGCCGAGGCTGAAGCGGGACAAGAGAGACAACGAACAACGTTAACCTGAGTGGAATTCTAATAGCATCTCTAATACATGACGTAAAATACATAACCACAAAGTGCTAGATGTAAAATAAATCAGCCGTTCATCTCTGAACTTAACTGTCGAAACTGAATTTAACTGTCGAAACTGAACTTAACTGTCGAAACTGAACTTAACTGTCGAAACTGAATTTTTCTGTCGAAACTGAATTTTGCTGTCGAAACTGAACGCACTAGCAAGCTGAGGCTACACGTCGGTCGACTGACTTTTTCATCTTTGGTCACTCAATTTTGCAACCGTTGGATACGAAATCAAGGGCATGCGGTTCATCTTCAACCTCCACCCCCCTGAGCCGGCCAAACAGCAGCCCCCCGCCGCCCGCGGTGCGCCGCCCCGCCCGCCCCAAAAACACTCCCCACCACCGGTCCGCCGCCGCCCCGGACATCCCTCTAGGCACCCCCGTGCCGAGCTTTTTCTCCGGCGATCCCCACACCATCGCCCTGCCAACGCCCCGCCACTGCCGGCGACCACCGCCCCCATCGTGAACCCTAAGATAGATAGTGGGGTACCTCTACGGCGAGCCCCCCTCCCCGTTGCGGCTGGTTCTTCCTTCACCCCAGCGGCATCGGAGTGAAGTGTAGCTAAATCGAAGTAGCAGCGCGAGCAAGAGCAGACCAGGCAGGGGACCGAGAGCAAGAGCAGAGCAGCAGCGCGAGCGAGAGCTAAAGCAGCAGCAGGTCCTACTGATGTGGACGTCGCCGCCGAGGGAGCGACGCCATGGAGGAAGTGGCCGGCGACGCCGCCGTGGATGGAGCCACGTCATGTCGGCTCGGGACCGAGCGCCGACAGCACTGTGAGATCGAATCAAGAAGAAAATGCAGCGATTAGTGTACAACTTCTTTGGCGGCGGCGATTAGGCTGCAGCTTCATGCGAGGAAACGGTGATGATGATGCTCTTCCGGTGGTGCAGGTGAAGACGGTGGTGTGGGAATGGAGGTGGCGCGAAAGACGAGGGGAACGTCGGGGAAGCTCCTTGGAGGTGGAGGACAGTGTGGCTGAACCGGCGGGACGATGAGATCGACGACGGATCCTCATCTGGTACGGTGGATGAGGGACGTCGAGGTGTTGTTGTGGACGACGTCGTCGGGGAAGAGACTCCGACTGGGTGGCGGGCGGAGCAGGGTGTGGGGTTTCGTCGCGGGTTTTCACGGCCTCGGTGTATGAATGCGTGGGCAGATGGGATGGCATTTGGGAACCATGGCTTAGAGACGCGCTTGTCTGAAATTTGGGGTAAGTTACGAAAGTACCCCCACCGATTTGAGGCGGTTCTTTCGGTTCAGGGGTACCACGGGCATTTCGCGTGTCAGGATTTCACAGGAGGTGGGAGTTTTCGTGCACGTTGTAATTTCGGAATAGCAAGGCGCGGGTTGAGATGGAGGGAGTTGTCGGAGCACAACGAGACAAAGATATATCTTAAATATTTCGGGCTAACAAGGCGCGGGTTGAAATTTCCGGACAAGCCTAACGTGTACTGTACCAAATCAATGCGCCCTACAAATGTCATTCAAAACTTTGAATTCATGTTATGTTCAATTAAAATATTTCGCTACGCGTATAATGCATGCAACCTACTACTCAAATGAACGTTTTAGTGCATTCCAAACATATATACTACCGCTTCAATATGAACTAAATTTGAATTCGTTTCTCTATTTGAATAAGATCTACAGTAATGATTGTTGTGAAGTCAAAGCATTTGAATTCGTTTCTCTGTTTTAATAAGATCTACAATCATCATTATTGTCAAGTTAAACCATCGTTTGTGTATTATCTTCACAGCACACCACATGATTAGTCTCGAGTTACATATGAACTATGTGTACTATATGAACTCGAACTAGATTTTTTGAATCCACTTTATTTTGATTTCAAATCACATTACATTTCTAGCTCTAGCTAGATCTTCATAATCTAAACCATGTCTCATATGTATAATGTGTTTATCACATTATGTATGGTGCCCCGCCCCCTACGCCTACAAGTATTTAGATGTGGGTTGCAAACACCACACATTACCACAAATTCAAATAAAATGTGAGAATGTTCGATATATAGTATTGTTTAGATTGTTCGATATTTAGTTGTAAGCTGCAAACACCACACATTATCACAAATTCAAATAAAATGTGAGATTGTTTAATGTATAGTATGGTTTAGATTGTTCGGCATTTAGCTGTGAGTTGCAAACACCATGCATCATCACATTATGGTATAACATGTGCACAGCACGTGTATCACCGCTATATTCATGCATGCAATGTTTAAAACACTATGATCTCCTATTCAAATATATGAATCCGCTTTCATATCAAATTATGATCTTTGTTAGTCTCTTACACCGACACAATCCTCTAACCTTTGTAGCTACCACTAACTTTCTCTCGTGCATGCACACGCCCTCCTCGCCCTCCCCCTCCCTCGGCATTCTATCCACCGGGCACATTCATTTTTTTTCTTTAGGTCGTTCTCCCAGAATCTCCACAACTCCTTTCCAACACACACCGATTGATAAACCTCTCCAGCGATGCCTGCCTACAACATACAAACACACCTTCAATCTCCTCCTTTATGTGTCCTTGCCTCATGTCTCTCATACGGTCAGACACACGTGTAAACTCTCGCCCCTCTTTTCATCGCTCTCACAACCGCACACTCCTCCCCCTATCTAGCTAGTAGTTGGGCCTCTCGCACCACCTCCTAGCTCCATTCTCTCTATCTATCTGCCTCGCTGGGCCATATTTGCCTCTAACAAATGGACGTACACCGACCGATCTCTCGCTATACATATAGCTAGCTAGGTCCTTATAACTCGTTTTTACCCACACGTCAATCGATCTACCTCATTAGTTGTGTCTCTCCCTTCCTCCGACAAACAACAATTGATCTAACGATCTAGTTAGGTTTGCTTACCAAACACATGGTTCCCCTTCATCATCCATGGATGCGTCCCGACAGATCTATCATGCACAGGCACACACAGAAACACATCCCCACTCTTATTGATAACATTGCAGTTCCACCCTCAGTCTGTCTAGTAGGCCTCTCCCACCATCTTCGAGAAACAACTCCATCACCCATCCAGCACTCTACCCCTCTCCCTCCCTCTCCCTCCCCCTCACTCTCTCTCCTCTCTCTCCCATCATATTTCCCGTCCTTCAGTTATGTATGGATGTCGGCCGATCTCCCTCAAGACATAGCTGGGTCTCTCCTTCTCAACACATATACGAGTCGTTCTACCTCTACAGTTGGCCCTCTGCCTACCCCTCCCACCACCCCCTCCCCCCCACACACACCGATACATCGAGCGCTCTAGTCATGTCTCCCTGCCACACACAAACTTGACGTGTGCCCTCTAACGTTCCGGTAGGCCAGTCGCCCACACACAATTTCGATGGCTCTCTTCATCGATCTCGCACCCACCCACTTTATCCTCTCTTCGACTCTATCGATAGCTACGACCCCTCCCTCTCTTCTCGTGGATTACCCGACCCTCTATGTATGATATGGATAGGCCTCCATTTCACACACATTGCATGCAAAATTTTGTTTGAGATGTCATGGACACATATTCCCACAAATAATTCACGAAATCAACCCTCCACCCCACCCCCCACCCCAAAACAAAAAACACTCACGAACGCGGTTTGTATCTCTCACACACACCCACATAGGTGGGGGACGTGCACGAAGAGAAGAGGTGCATGCACGGCGCACGTACTCCCGTCTCTTTCCCAACCACACCCGCACGGGTACACGGTGGAGCCCATTTCTGTACGAAAAAGGCAGCCCACATGGTAATTTGGCACGTGTCCACTTGGTGGAGGGAGGATCGTCTACCACAGGTGAACAAACAAATTGTGACTTGACGTATTATGTTAAAAAAGAGGCAAACCATGTGGGGCCTACCTTAGAGGCAAGGCTCTATACACTGGAGTACTTTTGATGTGTCCCGTCAACTCGCAGAACGAGGAGAAGCTTGCTTAGTACGTCGTCTCCCCCGCCCATGGGCGCGGTGGCTCGCAGGATGAGGTGAAGCTTGATTACTATGCCTTACGCCCACTCCCTCGCCCATGCGCGCGGTGGCTCATGGGACGAGGAGAAAAACTTACTACTCCCTCCCTTTACTCCTCGTCCCTACTACCTTGGTTATAGAGATTATATCATATTGTTTGGAATATATATGTCCTTTAGTAGATTTCAATATGAACTACTACTACTACATACTCCAAACACTGATGTACATAGACGTATTTTAGAGTGTAGATTCACTCATTTTGCTCCGTATGTAGCACTCTCCCTCGCCCTTGACCCTCGCCCACGTGGTGGACGTGCAGCAATTCATTCGGTCTCATATAGCCAGAACGATATATACTGCACTACCATTATTGCTCGACTTCCCGAAGAGGCGAAGAGCCAATCGCAAGGTCAATATTTTGGAGATGCCAAGCGCAAGGTTATATGAGAACGAGTAGTAGGTGCCGCATCATTTATAAATAAAGTTTTTTTTCTTCAGTGGCACGTACGCAATATGATAGGTTCATATGGAGAGAAAAGGAGTACATAGTCAGGACGGGCCAGCCTACACAGTTGCTTGCTGGGGTTGCTCTCTTCACACTCTCTCGCACAAAACGACTGTGGCCACATCTCTAACATCCCGGCGGATCACGTCCGCTTGGGGAAGGGGTGGATGCTTAGTGTAGATGCGGTGGCCGTCGCCGACGGCGAAAACCCACTATCAGCATGTCCCGATCAGGGGTCCCCGTCATTCTCTCTCACAAAGCCGGTGAGGTTGCCTTCGTCCCTTGCTCACTACCGTGACGTGGGCAGTTGCCGCCTCCCGCCGCCCTCCTCAAGGTTGAGCTACGTCCCTCATGTACAACTCCCTTTACAGCCGGCTGCCCACATCACTCCCTGTGGATATTTCTGTACTTCTTTTCCCCGCACATACCTCTACTGGCTTCTACGTACTGTATTTGTGATGAGTTTATGTCTCATAACTAGTCCCAGTAATCTTATTCTAATCACGCTTGTTCAATTTCTTTGCCACAGGGATGCTCATCTCGATTTTGGTGAAACTGCACAAAATGATTCGATGGTCAAAAGGTTGCAAACTTCATTTATTAGGAAGCTCGAACATTGCCAGCAAATTGAAGCCTGGTCAGGGTTCACGGTTCAAGGGCTAGGGACTACATGGTTCGTTTTTTTCTTTAGCTACCTCTGTTCCAAAATAAGTGTCAACTTTAGTAGTAGTACAACTTTGTACTAAAGTTTGCACAAAGTTGAGAAACTTATTTTGGAACGGAGGGAGTACATATTTGCAATGATCTGTCAATCATTGAGATGCAATAGCATGCATGTTAGTCTCCTTTATATTTGATGAAATGTTGCAACGGGCAACCTTGGACGCAAGATACATGTAACAGAAGCTGGAAGCTTCATAGCATTGTACAAATTTCTCTCGCTGATAAATTATAGTACGTATTATACTAGTACTTCCTCCGTTCCTAAATATAAGTCTTTGTAGAGATTTCACCGTGAACCACATGCGGATGTATATAGATGCATTTTAAGTGTAGATTCATTCATTTTGTTCTGTATGTAGTGGAATCTCTACAAAGACGTATATCTACTAGTAATAGCTAGCCCCCACTACTAGGAATTATCTATCCCCTCCTTGAGCCACATCATCAAAATTGATGTAGCCGTTAGATGAAGTAAATCAGTCCATAATAGCCGGCTGATCTTGGCGTTGAGAGGCTCCACACTAAGCCACATGCAAGCATGCAGAAATACCGTGCCACATGCATGTGAGTGGGTTTTAAATCACATCCACATGTCTTCATGCAAGCATGCACCGGTAGCATGCATGTAAGTGAGCTTTTAAGTCCCATTAACATGTCAAAAAGAAAAATATAATCCCATTATGCAGTAGGAGTTCAGTTGGCTGATCTTTTTTCCTTACGTGGGATGATCTAAATGATGATGGGAGTTTATTTAGTTTGGCTACCACATTTGTCATGCGGTTATAGACATTTTTTTGTTCTATGAAATCGATAATTTTGCGTAGAGAGATATACCGTTGTTCCGCACCAACGCGCGGGGACTCATCTAGTAATATTTAGGAACAGAGGGAGTACTATGTAAAGAGTTAGGTGTCGCACGGTGATAGTGTGAGGTGGGCCATGTAATCACTGAGCCTGCATGTTTTCACTGCTCTTGCATGCCTCCGCTGTAAGAATGGAGAGAATTGCAATCTAGTAGTAGTAGTATAACTCCTTTCGCCGAAAGCGTGGAACATCCAGCAGTCCTACCACCTCAGTAATAAAGACCAATGAGCCATCAAATCACATAGACCCAGGAGTAAGTTGGACGGATGAAGCAACCATCACTCTTGTGCCAGTGAGAGGTCACGTCCGCTCTGCCCGGGCATGAATGCGGCACCGATTCTTTGGAGCGGCGCTGAACGTTTCAGGCGGGAAGTGTGCGCGGACGATGAAGGGGCTTTGGGTGGGCCAGGCTGGTCAGGAGCGGGCATGGCAGCTGTCCGCATGTCCCTACCGGACACGCTCGAAAACGAGAGGATGCACCGACTCTCGTGGCTAAAATCGTACACTACACAACATCTCTCTGTAGGAGTAGGTCGATTTGTCGCTCTCTCTAACACACACACACACGCGCGCGCGCGCGCACACACACGCACACGCACGCACCTTGGTCCCGTTGCACCTTCTAACGTGACTTATTACACCTAGATGGAGGGAGTAGTAAGTATACGAGATACGGTGGCACACTGACTTAAGTCAAATACAAGTGGCCAAAATTTGTGTGCATGTTATAATAAGGATTCACTTAAAATGGTACATGAGTGAACAGAGGGATCAGTTGGACAGTGTTCCCGAGCAGTAGTGAGATGTGTGAGGTAAGATACACCGCTGGCGCTTTTAATTTTTCTTATTAATTTGTTTGTTTCACCCTTTGACTGGTGGGACCCAACGTACTACGTGGAGAGAGGTAAGGTGACTAAGGCTGCATTATTTCTGCACCACTGTGGATAGTCTTACCACCAAGGCCACATGACACGATTATGATTGAAATCCCAATGACTCCCATACACACAAAAAAACATGGCATGCTTGTCACATGAATGCAAGAATGTATTAAAGGTTATTTCCCTCTCCTTGAACATAACGGGAGGGTTGTGTAGCTGGTTAGCCTGTTCGCTCACTCTCTCACCCTCTCCTGCTGGAGCCTCGACGCTTGTAGTTGCTCTCTTCACACTCTCTCGCCCTCTCCAGATCTAAACAAGATTTCATTGGCCTCTCTCCCCTCACTGCTTCTCAAAGAGCCGGCAGGATCCGTCCGCCAGGAAGGGAAGGAGGCTTAACGCTGTCACCGTCGGCGAGGGACTACCGGCGTAGCTGTTCACTTTCCACCCAGCGGCGGCGCGGGAGGGCCTCCGACCCCTTCTTGTTCGCCGCCGTCCTGTCGCCCACCGAACCACGCCCCAAGAACCTTAAGGTATAATTTACTTACTCCACATGCATTGCTCTAGCTGCATGTATACCATGAATCTAGGACGTGGTTCAAAGAGGAAAGGAGTGGGGGAAAGTAGTGGGAAATTTTGTATATAGCATGAATCTAGGACGTGGTTCAAAGAGGAAATGAAGGGGGAAAGTTGTATATCATTAATCTAGGACGTGGTTCAAAGAGGAAAGGAATGGGGGAAAGTTGTGGGGAAAGTTGTATCGCATAAATCTAGGACGTGGTTCAAAGAGGAAAGGAAGGGGCGAAAGTACTAGTTCAAAAAGGAAAGGAAGGGACAAGGACACAGACTCTGTAGTTTTAGAGAATCCTCTTCCCGAATATATGATATCAGATAGAGAGCTTGGTAAGTTTAAGCTAGAACACGGCCTTATTAGGCGTGCGATTTTTACTGCTCCTAAAAGCTGTAGAGTTTGAGCAGGACTAGATTTGCTGCGCTCACATAGGGAAAGGCGTCTAAAGATAACAAAACTGGGACCAACACAAATATGCTCCTTGGTTGCTTGTTCTTTGTTGCAACAGACTGTGCATGACCACAGTACATAGGTAGATGCACATGGTGCTGGTGCGCCCACTGTCCCGTGCAACTCATTAGCTGTTGTTAATCTAAGGCCCTGTTTGGTTAAAAACTCCCTAGTCCCTACCTGCTGGGTTCCAGGGACTAAACATGGACTAGAGGTTATTAAATGGCATGCTAAAAGACCATGTTACCCCTAGTAATGAACTAATAGAGACAAGGTGCGATGCGTGGTAGGGGCAACTGTTGGAAAAAGTCCCAAAAAGACTCTCTCAGGGTCTTCTTTCTTTAGTCCCAAATGCCCACTTTTAGTCCCTAAAAGTCCCTCCTCTCTGGTTTAGATGGGACTGACACGGAGTTTTTTTAGTCCCTACACCAAAATGTCCCTGTAAACAAACACCTTCTAATAATGCCGCTGGAAAATTGATGCAATGCCATAGTTAAAAGCAAATTACATGTTTAACGAATTTTATTGTTAATATAATCTCTATGTTAATATTAATCAATGCCACCGTTTGAGAAATGCTAGTGTCTTGCTTTATTTCCCATTTAGATAAGGTATATGCTTCTTTTTGTTGGCTTCTGTGTCATCCACCGTTATTGACCACTAATTATTTCCTTTGCACCTCTGTGTAAATAGGGTTATCTGCTTCACCTTGTTGCCATTGTGACCTTTTGTTGCACTGCACAAAACACTTTTGTTTTAAGAGTATTTTGTGCAGTTCAACCAAAATGTCACACCGACAACGTTGCTTGATTGCTTGGTCTTAGTGGAACTGCACAAGAGGAAATCTTACTTCCTATCCGTTAAGGCGAATTTGGTTCAGATCTTCTTCTTGTGGGTTGTTTGAATTCCGCATCATGAGAGGTCAGTACTAGCCTTCTTTCACATGATTTTGCAGTGTGCATTCATATGTTGTGCTACTTGTACGATAATGTTGCTTGATTTTAGTGAACTGCACAAATGGAGATAAGACTTCCAATCTGTATGTGCACCGTAATATCCCATTGAGGTAAGATAAGGATATTTCACAACTGCTGGCCTATATTTTGCCACTTTCATCAGAAAATTAAGTTTAGTACTATACTTGTGCTCCCTAATTGACATGCCAAATCTTACATTGAAGGTGAAGCTTGTTTGTTATTGAACCAAGTGATGAAGGGGAAGAACAAGGGGAAGAAAAACAAAAATCAACTCCTGGTGCTTTAATGAAGCACTGAATTGTGATGACACAAGTAATGATATAGTTTTGTATCTTAATTTATTGCTATGGCTGGAATGAGCAATTGTTTTGCCACTGATTTGATGCCACTCTTAATGTAATATGTAATTATCTCTACTTGTGCAAACAGGGATCTTCTTTGAAGATACCATATATTTTAGTGGAACTACACAAGAAGATGTTGGAAACATTAAACTAATCGAGGAGTATATAGTAAGCATGGCCACCACCGTAGATAGCAACAGATGGTTCCGGAGAATTGCTTCATCTGTATGCTCTACACAATAAGCCTCCTGACGAAGGTTGGTACTCGCCCACTGATTTCATCCATATGATTGAGCTTTGTCATCTCTATTGGTGTTGTGCTACTATTTAGATACTGTCAAAAAAGTGGTATTGTCCTTGAGAAGTGCTTCATCTGTCTTGTTTTAAATATTTCCTTTCCTTTTTTTCGAGCAAACAGTGATGCTAGCATTTAGTAGTCCTCTTGTCTTTGCACAACAGGATCATCTTCCTCTGAAGAAGAATATGGAGTACTTGAAGTGACTAGTTCCAATTATGCCAGGATGAAGAAGCCATGTCTATCTTATCATCAGAAGGAGCAGTTGAAGGATGGTTACATTACTCCCCACAAGACCAAACTAACTTCAGCTCGGAAGGACTGACAAAATCTCCATTTTTTTGCTGTGATGCGCGAGTACAATGTTGTTCTAGGATTCTTTCTGGTGAGTTCCATTTTTCTAAAAGTGCGCTCTACATGGACCATGTATGTGCCTATTGAAACGGTCAATTCATAGTACAGTTTGCTCTATACTAATCACTTTTTTGTATTTGTGCAAACAGGGGTGCTCAGCTTGATTTCAATGGAAACTGCACAAAATGTTCATGAATACATCAAATCATTCATTTCCACCACAAGAAAGGAGGTGCCGATAAGTTCAAGGCATTGCAACATATAAGGGCGAAATCATACAAGCTACACGCGAATTTGGTTGATTTTGGTGGAACTGCACAAAAAGAACAGCTGGTTTATTTAGCACGAGGTGACATGTCAATGTACGAACTGATGGAAAACCATGCCCATTCCACAATCATAGGCATTTGATATTTTGGAATGGGACAACCTTGTCAAATTTTGCTCATTGATTTTAGCAAGACATGCATTTGATATTTTCTAATGGGACGCCCTTGCTGTCAGCAGCGTCGATCAATTTTTTCTTTATTCTTTAGTTGTGAAGTAAATATTGCCTCTGACATGTGAGTCGCTGAGATGCATAATCATTGATTGTTTTGAATGTTCTCATGAATTGCCAGGCCTGTGTGTTTGATTGCAATGTACAGAAACGCTAAAAACCTGCCCAAACTCTTTGTACTCCTTATGTTCCTTTTTACTTCGCACATTGTGAAAGTGCATACTCCCTCCTTCCATCTATATAGGGCCTAATGCCTTTTTCGAGGCTAACTTTGACCAAATGTTAGAGCAATAATATATGACATGCAACTTACACAAAGCACATCATCAAATTCGTATGTGAAAGGAGCTTTCAATGATATAATTTTCACATTATGCTTGTCATGTAGTATTAATTTTATCAATAGTCAAAGGCGGTCTTGAAAAACGCATTAGGCCCTATATAGATGGAAGGAGGGAGTACTTTTTTGTATAATATTGGTCAAAGTAGAGATACTTTGACTGCAGACAAAACTTGTATGCAGACTAGAAAGGACTGGAGGGAGTACATGTGAAACTACTGCAAACGAGGTGATCACCCTAGGAATAATGCTAGTACATATTGTTTTGCATGTTCATCCAATGCCAGTGATACAGGAATTCGAACTAATCGAATAAATTCATTGATACACGGTCGGATTTCATATAAGCATGCCAGATTTCATTACATTTCATACATTTTCAACTAAAAAGGGGTGCGCTGGAGGTATAATTAATTAACTGAAGCTACCCACCTGTGTCCCGTTGAGCCTAACAGAAGCTTCAGTGACTTAACTGCAGGTGTCGTTGCATAACTGACATGTGGCCTGTTGGGCCCACGTGTCAGTCAGCCAACTGCACCAGCAGTTAAGTAGAAGCAGCGTTATTCTCCAGCAAAACTCCCCGACTCCACGTCGCCAACAAGAAGCTAACCGGCCATCAATGGTCAACCCGCCTAGCTTGGCTTCAAAAGGAGGGTAGCAGCGGTGGCCTTACTTGGACCCGAGCGGCGGTGACCTACCGTGTTCTACTCTTCCTCGTTTTCTGTGTGGCGCGGCCTCGTTGGCAGCGGGGCGGGGCCTCGGCGAAGCCGGCGATGTCCTCTGTCTCGTTGCCGGCGGGCGGCGCCTCAGCGGAGCGGTGGAAATCCTCCCCCGCGTTGCCGGCAGGGTGGGGCCTCGGCTGAACCGGCGATGTCCTCTGCCTCGTTGTTGGCGGGGCGGGGCCTCGGCGGAGCCGGCGGTGTCCTCTGCCTTGTTGTTGGCGTCGCGGGGCCTCGGCGGAGCAGGGCCTCATCGACACCAGCGGAGCGGGGACTCGTTGGAGTCGGCATTGTCCTCTGCCTCGTCCTCAGTCTCGCCAAACAGCGCCTCGCCCGCTTCATCGCCCTCTTTGCTAGCCTCTTTGTAGGCGGCCGCAGCCTCCACCACCCGCATGCGCTCCCGCCAACGCTCGAGGCGGCCCTTGCGGGTGGAGCGGTACGAGTCGAGCAACGCCTCCTGCTCCGCCCGCTCCGCGGCGATCTGCTCCTCCGCCTGCAGGTGCTCCTGGAGGAGATGGTGGTTGTAGGCGGCGTCGGCCTGCGCCTCCCGGAACTGCTCCTGACGCATCTGCCTCACACTGTCCATATATTGGGCACGGGCCTCACCGATGGTCATGGTGCAATGCACCGGCGAGGACGGCGTGAAGGAGGGGGTTGGCGCCGGATCGTCGACTACCATGTTCTCTATTGGGACGTCGTCGTCCTCCGGCTGCTTGCCGGCCAGCCGGTCGGCGGCAATGGCTGCCATCTCCTTCTGGCCCGTCGTCCGCCCGTCCTAAAGAGCGCTGGAGCGCGAGGAAGCCATGGTGGGCAGTAGTGGTGTGGACAGGGGAAAGGGAACGGATGCGGATGACTGTGGCTATGGCCGGTGCAGCAGTTTATATAGCAATGGTGGGCGGGCGGAGGGATGGACGTGTGGCGCTGGAGTAGCCGACTCGGCAACCGCGTATCATTAATGTGGGCGGCAGATGGTCGGACGGACGGCACTTGTGTCATTTGAAGGCGGAGCAATCACCTGCACCGGGAAGCAGGGCGGGTGGCGCTGACTGTTTCGGGCGGAAAGCGCGCGCGGGCGAGGAGATGACTTTACTTGGAGAGGATGACAATGGGGACCCACCAGGTCCATAGCCTCACGTACGCAAGTGCCTCCTTATTATATATATATATGTGTGTGTGTGTGTGTGTGTGTGTGTGTGTGTGTGTGTGTGTGTGTGTGTGTGTGTGTGTGTGTGTACAAAACTATACTCCCTCCGTCTAGGTGAATAAGTCGTATTAGAAGGTGCATCACGACCTAGGTGCAAGTAGATTGGTGGAAAAGAAGAATATTTCTCTCTTCTAAACACAACATTTAATCACAGCAGTTAATAGGATGTCTTATTAGCTACCCATGCAGGCTATCGTAACTCATAGCATGCAAAGCGCTTTTATTTCTTGCCTAATAACCGCATGGACGTGCTGCATGCATTGGTCCTTGCCCGAGCAAAAAAAAGGGAGGAAAGGGGTTTCCACGGGAGACAACGAGGCAGAGGTAGAAGCGCTCGCTGGAGTTATTTATTTTGCTTTCCCCTGGTTTTCTGACATCACGGTCCCACACCATTGTCAACCTATGTAGTACTAGTCAATAAACGAGAGAATTGCACAAGAAGCGGCCGACAGCTGGGACCAAGCAGCTCGAACAGTATTTGTGTTTTTGAGGTGTGAGCACTGCAGAGTTTTTCGATGTTTAGCCCAGATATTAATTTTTCTCCTCTGAACAACAACGAAAACATCACTGCAGGTATTAACTGGGCGGGCTGTGGCCCGTCTAGCCCAGGCCAGATATCCAGCCCAGATATTAATTTTTTTTCAAGCTGGAAATGGCTAGCCCAGCTATACTTTGTTTTAGGAATACCCAGGCAAGGTTAAGTTATTATTCTCCGCCCCGTTGGGCTGCAAATCTTTCCTATGAGGGATGCATTAGGCCTAACAAGAAAATGGGCTTTAAGAAATAATAAATGGGATGTAATTATAAAAACTAGGCAGTAACTATAAAAAAATGCACCAAACACGTGATTACTTTATAAAATATTATTTTTGGATATTGAAAATTTTAATTTCATTAATTGTTGTGAGCGCAATGTTTCGTTGGATTTTTACGTAATATAAATTTATATTGAAATTGTATTTAATCTGACTAGAAATTTCGGGATAAAAATATTTTGGATCCCATCAAAATGTGGGAAATTTTATTGAATTCTGTTTTAAACAGTTGGTTGAAATGGGCTGTACTTTTAACAAATTGTAAATGGGCTGTAGTAAATTCCATTAGAATTCAAAAATGGGCTACACATTCTTACAAATCTCAAATGGGCTATAAGTTCTCTGCCACACACTTCTGACCTTACTAAGTTGACGCGTCCCCAAAAAAATAGAGTTGACGCGTATGCAAGGCTTTGTCCAACTTATAGTCAACACACGGTTCTAGCAGCAGTGGTCGTTGGATGTCCATCCAACGGATGCCGTGCTTCTTCTTCAATCTCGGATATTCTAGCTTCACCCGCCCAAAAAATGATACCTCCCCCTGACATCTGGGGCGCACCGTTTCGGAAGCTGACCTGTGGGCCTACTAAGTTGACGTACCAAGGGCTTTGTCAACTTAGTCAATATAAACGATTCTAGCTGCAGTGACCGTACGATGTCCATCCAATGGCCGTAGTGCTTCTTAAACCTCTGGTCTTCTTGCTCTAGCCGCCCAAAGCAGCGCCGGTCGTGCCACCTGCTCCTGCCCTTCCGTGGTCGGCTGTGCTGCCGTGGAGGCCTCACCGCCCCCTACTATGCCCACCGCTGGCCAGGCCCTGCGGCGACGGCAGCCTCACACCGCAGCCGGACGAGTGAACCCTCATACTCCTCTCCGCGTGGGCATCCACTTCCACGTCTTCACCGGCTCTGCGTCGTCCCCTTCCTAGGCCTCGCCGTCGTCCACCGCCCTGGTGCTCTCGGCACGGCGTGGTCAACATGGAAGGAATGACTTCCATCGGACGTGGACTGTATGTGGAGAGGTTGACAGCTGGGTCCACGGCGGCAGCAAGGAAGTGCCTCCTTATTATGCGAAAAATAATGATTCCTCCACCTGACAGCAGGGACCCATCGGATGGGCCACCAGTATTTTGCGAAAAAAATCGTTTCCCCCTGACTGCTGGGACCCACCAGACGGGCCACCGTATTTCGCGAAAAAAACCTTCCCCCCGCTGTCAGCTCGGACCCACCGGAAGTGCCTCCTTATTACGCACAAAAAAATGAATACTCCCCCGGCTAGCTGGGACCCACCTTGCTGGGAGACTGACTTGTGGGCCTACTAAGTTGACGGGGACGAAGGGCTTTGTCAACTTAGTCAATATGAACGATTCTAGCTCCAGTGACCGTACGATGTCCATCCAACGGCCGTAGTGCTTCTTCAACCTCTCGTCTTCTTGCTCCAGCCGCCCAAAGCAGCGCCGGTCGTGCCGCATGCTCCTGCCTCCCGTGGCCGGCTGTGCTGTCGCAGAGGCCTCACCGCCCCTACTATTCCCACCGCTAGCCAGGCCCTGCGGCGACGGCAGCCTCACACCGCAGCCGAACCAGTGAACCCTCGTAGTCCTCTCCGCGCGGGCTTCCACTGCCGCGTCGTCCCCTTCCTAGGCCTCGCCATCGTCCACCACCGTGGTGCTCTCCGCGCGGCATGGTCAACATGGTGAAGGAACGACTTCCATCGGAAGAGTACTATACCTGGAGAGGCTGACAGCTAGGTCCACGGCCACAGCACAGTTTTTTTGTGATTTGCCAAGTAAGTCGCTTTGTCGGGTCTGTTGGGCTGCAAATCTTTCAAGACGAGGAGAGCTTTTATTCGGCTGGCCGAGAAAATGGCCCATCAGTAATGAGAAATGGGCTATACATTTTTAAAGCACATCAAACTGGCAATTAGTTTCAAATATCTTTTTTTCATTTCAAGATTTTAAATTACATTAATTTTTATGCCTGGAGAATTTGTTGGATTTATATTGATATACATTTATTTTTTAAATCAGTTTGAATGTGAGTCGAAATTTCGGGATTAAAAACAGTTCGGAGCGCACCGAAATATGCAAAATTTCGTATAATTTTTTAATCGTTGCCACAATATGGGTTGTAATGCTAACAAAAAGAATATGGGCTCCAAAAAAAGTTAAGAATTAGCAAATGGGCTGTAAATTATTAGAAATAATG
This sequence comes from Triticum monococcum, assembly GCA_034509565.1. NCBI lineage: Eukaryota > Viridiplantae > Streptophyta > Magnoliopsida > Poales > Poaceae > Triticum > Triticum monococcum. Next base: position 194,141,129 of record CM067842.1, on the reverse strand, counting down.
CCAGATGGGATGTATGTTGTTTTCCATGGATTTGAGGCTTTCCTAAAAAAGGTTGATGCACAAGCACTGACTGTTGGATGTCCATCCAACGGCCGTCGTGCTTCTTCAATCTCTGCTCTTCCTGCTCCAGCCGCTCAAACAAGCGACGGCGGGACAGCCTGCTCCCTCCTCCTCACGGCCAGCTATGCTGCCGCGCAGGCCTCACCGGCCGACCGTACTCCCATCGCTGGCCTAGCCATCCCTCTACTCACCCACACCTGCTGTTATTCTCCGGCGACGGCAGACGAACCAGTAAACCCTCGTACAGTCATACTCCCCTCCGCGTGGGAAACAACTGCCGAGTCTTCCCTGCCTCCGTGTCGTCCCATTCCTAGGCCTCGCCGTCGTCCACCGCCCTGGTGCTCTCGGCACGGCGTGGTCAACGTGGTCAAGGAACGACTTCCATCGGACGTGGATTGTACGTGGAGAGGCTGACAGTTGGGTCCACGGCCGCAGCAAGGAAGTGCCTCCTTATTACGCGGAAAATAATGATTCCTCCACCTGACAGCTGGGACCCATCGGACGGGCCACTGTATTTCGTGAAAAAAACGTTTCCCCCTGACTGCTGGGACCCACCAGCTACATCTTCGCACGCAAGGAAGTGCGTCCGGGCAAAAAATACGATTCGCCCCCTGACTGCTGGGACCTACCAGCTACATCTTCGCAGGCAAGGAAGTGCCTGACAGTCAGGACCCACCTGGTCGAAGCGTACGTAGCGTTGTCATTCTGGTCGCGAACGTGTACGTACATACTGGTCGATGTAGAGGCGCGCACGTGTCATAGTAGAGGCGCGCACGTAGCATGTACACATACGTACAATAGCCAGGGTGCAAGAAAGAAAATACGGCCACGTATGTGTACATACAGGCGGGGTCTCGAACGCCTACTCACGCATATGTACGGCCAGGGCTCGTGTATATTGCTGGGTCGGAACGAAGAAATAGCGTCGTCGTCGTGTTCATGGGGAGGCAACGGAATGCGTCGTGTTCATCGGGAGGCAACGGAACGCGTGGGAGCCAACCAGCTGGGTCGAAACGGAATGTGTGGTTGTGTTCATCGGGAGGGCTTGTACGGAACAGGCGATGGAAACAAGGCCTGGCGTACCGCACAATGGAGGAAATGGACCTCCTACATTCGGAACAGGGTTCTGTTGATCGGGAGGGGTCTGGCGTACCGCAAAACGGAGGAAACGGACCTCCTACGGTCGAAACGGGGTTCCTGTTGATCGGGAGGAGTGTGGCGTACCGCAAAACGGACGAAACGGACCTCCTACGGTCGAAATGGGGGTCCTTTTCATCGGGAGGGGTGTGGTGTACCGCAAAACGGGACTCCACAGGATACTGTTCATCTCCACCGTCGACCCCCTCCAGCCTCCACGAGCTACTGTTCATCCACCGTCGACCTCCTCCAGCCTCCACCTGCAACTGTTCATCCATGGGCTCCTGTTCATCCAGCCTCCACCGCGCACTACTCCACCGGCTACTGTTCAACTAGCCCTCTCCACGGGCTCCTGTTCAACCACCCCTCCACGGGCTACTGTTCATCCTGCCATCCACCATCTACTGTTCATCCTGCCCTCCATGGGGTGGTCCTGTTCATCCAACCCTCCACGGGGTCCTGTTCATCCAGCCCCAACCGGCTCGATCGATCGGGGTCCTGTTCATCCAGAGGCAACACCACGGGGTCCTGTTCATCCACCCCCACCGGGAACTGTTCATCCAACCCCCCCTCTCCCGCAATGCTCACTGTTCATCCAGAGGCAGCATCGATCGGCTTCAGTTAGCAGCAGTAGCGAAGAAATCGCTCGATCAGGTTCAGTTAACAGCCATCGATCGATCGCTCGGGTTCAGTAACGCGTAGCCTGCAATCGCACGGGTTCAGTTAGAGCCCAACGCCTCGCTCGGGTTCAGTTAGAGCCAACGCCTCGCACACATGCGCGTATGTGTACGAGAGAAACGCGCATCGCTCGGCCCCCAACCTCCCATCGTAACCGGGAACTCCTCGAAATTTTCCTTGCCCTCGCTTCTACCATGGTTTTTCCGTCATGGATGGCCCAAAGAATGGCATGCAGCTGCGTCTCTGGCCCGCCTAGGACGAAAAGCCCATTTTCTGTCATGATTTTTTGTCATAGAAGTAGGAGCCCACCACATCTATGATGATACCTGGTTTTGTCACAATTATCGTCATAGAAGTGTCATATGTATGACAGAAAAAAATTTGTTCGGCCCAAAATGTCATGGATGTGTCTTTTTTGTAGTGCTAGGACGTGGATCGGTAGGGGGAGATCTTCGTACGCACCCCATTGTTCGAACCTTGAGGGTTTTGCCGGAACCCGAGATCCGACAACTCCCACTTGATTCAAGCAATTGTAGTACTTAGACATTCTGAGCACATGCTCACTGGTTGAGCTATTCTCCTCCATCTTGTAGGCAAAATACTTGTGAGGGGTCTCATACCTCTCGACTCAGGCATGAGTCTGAAATACCAATTTTTGCTCTTGGAACATCTTATATGCTCCTTGGCATTCAAAATGTTTTTGAAGTCCCGGTTCTAAGCCGTAAAGCATGGCTCACTAAACTATCAAGTAGTCATCATACCGAGCTTGCCAAATGTTCATAACGTCTGCATCTGCTCCTGCAATAGGTCTGTCACCTAGCGGTACATCAAGGACATAATTCTTCTATGAAGCAATGAGGATAATCCTCAGATCACGGACCCTAGTCCGCATCATTGCTACTATCATCTTTAAACTTATTTTTCTCTAGGAATATATCAAAAATAAACGGGGAGCTACATCGCAAGCTATTGATCTACAACATAGATATGCAAATACTATCAGGACTAAGTTCATGATAAATTAAAGTTCAATTAATCATATTACTTAGGAACTCCCACTTAGATAGACATCCCTCTAGTAATCTAAATGATCACATGATCCATATCAACTAAACCATGTCCGATCATCACGTGAGATGGAGTAGTTTTCAACGGTGAACATCACTATGTTGATCATATATACTATATGATTCACGTTCGACCTTTCGGTCTCAGTGTTCCGAGGCCATATCTGCATATGCTAGGCTCGTCAAGTTTAACCCGAGTATTCCGCGTGGTATGACGAACTGTCACAACAGTGCATACTCAGGGAGAACACTTACACCTTGAAATTTAGTGAGGGATCATCTTATAATGCTGCCGACGTACTAAGCAAAATAAGATGCATAAAAGATAAATATCACATGCAATCAAAATAAGTGATATGATATGGCCATCATCATCTTGTGCCTTTGATCTCCATCTCCAAAGCACCGTCATGATCACCATCGTCATCGGCTTGACACCTTGGTCTCTATCGTAACATCGTTGTTGTCTCGCCAACTATTGCTTCTACGACTATCGCTACCGCTTAGTGATAAAGTAAAGCAATTATATGGCGATCGCATTTCATACAATAAAGCGACAACCATATGGCTCCTGCCAGTTGCCGATAACTGTTACAAAACATGATCATCTCATACAACAATTTATATCTCATCACGTCTTGACCATATCACATCACAACATGCCCTGCAAAAACAAGTTAGACATCCTCTACTTTGTTGTTGCAACTTTTACATGGCTGCTACGGGCTACCATGTGACGCCCCAAGACTGATGCTCGAGAAGACTTCCATAGGTTCCGGGTTTCTCCGTGTGTTTCATTTTTTATTGCTCCTTTTATTTTTGCATTGCATCATGTCATCATGCCATCATGTCATAAATCTTTTGCATCTTAACTAAATAAATTGTGTGGATCTTCGATCCATTTAAATTGAGGGAAGAGTGACTTCTCTTTACAACATATCCTCCTAATATTTAGGGAGCTATTATAAATATTCCATTAATTTGGAATCACCAAAACACACTTCCAAGTAATTCCCCATGCCTTTGTCCCATGCATCATCTCTTTCTCCTTTCCTTCTAGTTCCTTTCTTTTGCAAGTGCCGCTTTCCCCTTCTCTATTAATGTTCATTCTTTTCCTATAAATTCTCGACCATGCCTTCAACCTCTCTGTCAAATTTCAGGTCCTTTGGAGTTGTTTTGGTAGGGTTCAAAAATGTCTCAAGTTTGAATTTAATTCAAACTTGAATTATTTTTCTATCTATAAAATTTGCCAAGTCCATTTATTCAAATTGTGCATAATGCAAGGACTCCAGATACATTCTCATATCTCTCTCACGCCTTCACTTTATCTTTGAGCTTTTCCCACTTATTTTATGTTTGAGGAAATTGAGAAAAGAAGGAATAAGAGGGGAGGGGAGAGCCCAGCTCCAGCGGCAGCAATGCAGCCCAGCACCAGCAGCAACCGGGCTGGCCTCTAAGGCCCAGTCGCCCAGGCCCATCCTTCCCTCTAACCCTAGCACCAGGGGAGACCTCCTGTCGATCTCTCCCTCCCTCTTCCCTCCAGCGCCACAGATCTCCCTCCCGCATCGCTCCTCCTTCTCTTCCTCGATCTCTTTCCCTGGAGCGTCGCCGCTACTTCGTCCCTCTCCCTCGATGCCCTCCTTCTCCCTCGCGCTGCACCCCCAGAAACCCCACATCACGCCTGCTTCTCTCCCTCTCGCATCCGTGTTACTCCAGCGCCGAACCTCCACGCTGCCCTCCTCTGCCATGACCTCCTTCCTCTAGAGACCGACCTCGTTTCCACCGTCCTCGCTCGTTCATCGCGACACCAAGCCAGCCGGACTCCCCTGCATCACTGATGGTCGCCCGCTCGCCGTCATCTTGCTTCGCTGGAGGAGAGGACCAGCGCCGCCCCCATGCCCTTCGCTCGCGCCAGGACTCGCCATCGCCGCCGATTGAGTTCCTCGCTGAACTCCGCTCGCCAGTGTCCGTTTCCTTCCGGATCCAGAGGATCCCATCGCCTGTTGCCGGCTCCTCACAGGGTTTCGAGTGTTGCTGCTCCTCGTAGGTCTTCCTGTACGACATGCTCAACGTTGTTGCTTCCCCAAGCCCTGTGTCGTCGGCCTAGCCTCTGCTTCGAGCAGGAGACGAGTGCCCATCGTTGCCTCGATCTGCGATGCGCGAGGCTCCTTGGCCTTGCTTCGATTTGGATACGTCGAGACCACCGTTGCAACATTGATTCCTCTGCCCCGGAGTACCTCAAGTTCGACCACTACACGGATCCGCCAAGTTCGCCTACGAAACGTGCACCCTACCGTCGAATCTGTGGATGTCAAGATCTGCGCCGTGACCTCGTACATCTACGGAATGTGCACGACTACAAAATGGGTACCACTACCGTTGCCGAAGACCCGTGTAACGGAACTGTCAAGTTCGACTACCGTCGCGTGGAAAACTACTTCCTCTACCATCGCCGAGTACCACTACGTTCCACGATGACCGTGAACAACTACACCGCATCGAACTCGAACCCCTCTGATAACGCACGCTTCGAAGGTATAACCCCGAGACGACCGCCCGTGAACGAATGCATGTGTGATGTATGAGATGCTTGTGCTTGCTCCGTGCTCGAATTGTCGGTGCACGTTGCCTCTCTTTTGTCTTGTCACTGTCGTCGACCCATGGGAACCCGGTAAACCGGGATCACCCCACCATCTTTTGCACGCATCCACACACTTCTCCTTTGCAACGGTATCTCAATCGAGTTACCGGAACCGGAACGTTGTCGTGGCACCATTTCCATTGTCATTGCCATGGCACCCCTTTCATTTCTGCCACGATGACAAATGCCTCATAATGCTCTTGTCAACTTTTCATAAATATTGCATAAAACTTGCTCATGTCATCTGCATCATGATAACAACAATTAAAATGTTTAAAATTGTTGTTGCACTAAATTGCTAATGCATATGGGGATTTACAGGATTTGTTGTTTGCTATATCCGGCCCCATTTAAATTGTTTAGATAGATAATTCCTTTATGTTTCACCTCTTGACATTCTTAACAACATTTAATATTGTTGGGTACATAAACAAGATCGAACTAAATAACTTGAATGTGGTGTTTCGTCAATATGCAACGCTCCACTTAATTTGTAGGATTGTTTGTGCACTTTGTCATGCCATGCCTCATTAAACCGGACATGCATCATACTTTTTTGCGCATCATGCCATGCTTATGTGATGATTGTTTACTATGTTTTTTGCTTTCTTTCCGGTGTTGCTTCTTCGGGTTAGTTCCGATAACGTTGCGTTTGTGAGTATCCGTTGGCTACGTCCGTTTATCTTCTTTATGGACTCGTTCTTCTTCCTTGCGGGATCTCAGGCAAGATGACCATACCCTCGAAATCACTTCTATCTTTGCTTGCTAGATGCACGCTCTATTGCTATGCCTATGTTGTGATACCTACCACTTGCTTATCAGGCCTCCCATATTGCCATGTCAAACCTCTAACCCACCTTGTCCTAGCAAACCGGTGTTTGGCTATGTTACCGCTTTGCTCGGCCCCTCTTATAGCGTTGCTAGTTGCAGGTGAAGATTGGAGTTTGTTCCATGTTTGAACATGTATATTTTGTTGGGATATCACAATATCTCTTATTTAATTAATGCATCTATATACTTGGTAAAGGGTGGAAGGCTCGGCCTTATGCCTGGTGTTTTGTTCCACTCTTGTCGCCCTAGTTTCCGTCATACCGGTGTTATGTTCCTTGATTTTGCGTTCCTTACATGGTTGGGTTATAATGGGAACCCCTTGACAGTTCGCCTTGAATAAAACTCCTTCAGCAAGGCCCAACCTTGGTTTTACCATTCGCCACCTAGCCTTTTTCCCTTGGGAGTCGCGCATCTTGAGGGTCATCTTTATTTTAACCGCCCCCCCCCCCCCCCTGGGCCAGTTCTTGTCTAAGTGTTGGTCCAAAACAGAGCCACTTGCGGCACCACCTCGGGGAAACTTGAGGGCTGGTTTTAGCTGTACGTAGTGTTCATCCGGTGTTGCCCTGAGAACGAGATATGTGCAGCTCCTATCAGGATGTCGGCGCATCGGGCGGTCTTGCTAGACTTGTTTTACCATTGTCGAGATGTCTTGTAACCGGGATGCCGAGTCTGATCGGATTGTCTTGGGAGAAGGAATATCCTTCGTTGACTGTGAGAGCTTGTGATGGGCTAAGTTGGGACACCCCTACAGGGATATGATCTTTCGAAAGCCGTGCCCGCGGTTATGGGAAGATGGGAATTTGTTAATGTCCGGTTGTAGAAAACCTGAAACTTAACTTAAGTAAAACGCATCAACCGCGTGTGTAGCCGTGATGGTCTCTTTCCGGCGGAGTTCGGGAAGTGAACACAGTGTTGGAGTTATGCTTGAACGTAAGTAGTCTAGGATCACTTCTTGATCACTTCTAGTTCTCGAACGTGCTTTGCCTTCTCTTCTCGCTCTCATTTGTGTATGTTAGCCACCATATATGCTAGTGCCTGCTGCAGCTCCACCTCATACCTTTACCCTTCATATAATCTTAAATAGTCTTGATCACGAGGGTGTGAGATTGATGAGTCCCCGTGACTCACAGATACTTTCAAAACCGGCTTGTAGGTGCCGATGATACCGTGCAAGTGACGCAACCGAGCTCAAGGAGGAGCTCGATGAAGATCGTGTTCGTTAAGTTGTTCCGTTTTCCGGTTGATCAGTAGTGGAGCCCAGTTGGGACGATCGGGGATCTGTGTAGCATTTGGGGTAGTCTTCTTTTATTTTGGGTTCCGTAGTTGGACCTTGATTGTATCTGGATGATGTAATGCTTTATTCATGTATTGTGTGAAGTGGCGATTGTAAGCCAACTATGTATCTCTTTCCCTTATGTATTACATGGGTTGTGTGAAGATTACCTCACTTGCGACATTGCTTACAATGCGGTTATGCCTCTAAGTCGTGCTTCGACACGTGGGAGATATAGCCGCATCGTGGGCGTTACATACCAGCAAGAATCGTTCTTACCTGCGCATCAAAACCACAACGATTTTCCCTCAAGTGTGTTGTTTTAACCTTCAACAAGGACCGGGCGTATTCAAACTCGATTCAACTAAAGCTGGAGAAACAGACACCCGCCAGCCACCTGTGTGTGAAGCACATCGGTAGAACTAGTCTCATGAACGCGATCATGTAATGTCGGTCTGGGCCGCTTCATCCAACAAAACCGTCGAATCAAAGTAAGACGTTGCTAGTAAGAAGTGTGACTATTATCGCCAACAACTCTTTGTGTTCTACTCGTGCATATAACATCTACGCATAGACCTGGCTCGGATGCCACTGTTGGGGAACGCAGTATTTCAAACAATTTACCTACGATCACGCAAGATCTATCTAGGAGATGCATAGCAACGAGAGGGGAGAGTGTGTCTACATACCCTCGTAGACCGAAAGTGGAAGCATTTAGTAACACGGTTGATGTAGTCGAACGTCTTCGTGATCCAACCGATCCAAGTACCGAACGCACGACACCTCCGCGATCAGCACACGTTCAGCTCGATGATGTCCCTCGAACTCTTGATCCAGTTGAGACCGAGGGAGAGTTCCGTCAGCACGATGGTGTGGTGAAGGTGATGATGAAGTTACCGATGCAGGGCTTCGCATAAGCACTACAATGATATGACTGAGGTGTGTAACTGTGGAGGGGGGCACCGCACACGGCTAAAAAATCAACTTGTGTGTCTTTGGGGTTCCCCTCCCCACGTATATAAAGGGGGAGGAGAGGTGGCCGGCCCTAGGAGGGGGTGCTCCATGGGGGAGTCCTACTTGGACTCCTACTCCAATTAGGATTCGGTCCCCCCCTTTCCTTGTACAAGTAGGAGAAGAAGGGAAAGAGGAGAGAAGAGAAGGAAGGAGGGGGCGCCGCCCCCTCCCCTTGTCCAATTCGGACTGGGCAAGGGGGGGATGCCACCTCTGGCCGGCCCTCTCTCTTCTCCACTAAGGCCCATTGTGGCCCATTAATCCCCCCGGGGGGTTCCGCTAACCCCCGGTACTCCGGAAAATGCCCGAACCTATCCGAAACCATTCCGGTGTCCAAACATAACCTTCCAATATATAATTATTTATGTATCGACCATTTCGAGACTCCTTGTCATATCCGTGATCTCATCCGGGACTCCGAACAAAATTTGGTTCATCAAAACACGAAACTCATAATACAAGTCGTCATAGAATGTTAAGCGTGCGGACCCTACGGGTTCGAGAACTATGTAGACATGACCGAGACATATCTCCGATCAATAACCAATAGCGGAACATGGATGCTCATATTGGCTCCTACATATTCTACAAAGATCTTTATCGGTCAAACCGCATAACAACATACGTTGTTCCCTTTGTCATCGGTATGTGATACGTCCATTTTGCATCATGCTTTTATATCGATATTTATTGCATTATGGGCTGTTATTACACATTATGTCACAGTACTTATGCCTTTTCTCTCTTATTTTACAAGGTTTACATGAAGAGGGAGAATGCCGACAGCTGGAATTCTGGGCTGGAAAAGGAGCAAATATTAGAGACCTATTATGCACAACTCCAAAAGTCTTGAAACTCCACGAAAGTCAGCTTTGGAATATATTAAAAATATTGGCGAAGAAAGCACCAGAGGGGAGCCAGCCACCGTCCACAAGGGTGGGGGCGCGCCCTACCCCCTGGGCATGCCCCTTGCCTCGTGGGCCACCTGGCAGGCCCCCGATGCCCATCTTCTGGTATAAGGTGTCTTTTGCCCTGGAAAAAATCAGAAGGAAGCTTTCGAGACGAAGTGCCGCCGTCTTGAGGCGGAACCTTGATGGAACCAATCTAGGGCTCTGGCAAAGCTGTTCTGTCGGGGAAACATCCCTCCGGGAGGGGGAAATCGTCACCATCGTCATCGCCATCGATCCTCTCAACGGAAGGGGGTCAATCTCCATCAACATCTTCACCAGCACCATCTCCTCTCAAACCCTAGTTCATCTCTTGTATCCGATCTTTGTCTCAAAACCTCAGATTGGTACCTGTGGGTTTCTAGTAGTGTTGATTACTCCTTGTAGTTGATGCTAGTTGGTTTATTCGGTAGAAGATTATATATTCAGATCATTTATGCATATTAATACCCCTTTGATTATGAACATGAATATGATTTGTGAGTAGTTACGTTTGTTTCTGAGGACATGTGAGAAGTCTTGCTATAAGTAGTCATGTGAATTTGGTATTCGTTCGATATTGTGATGAGATGTATGTTGTCTTTCCTCTAGTGGTGTTATGTGAATGTCGACTACATGACACTTCACCATTGTTTGGGCCTAGGGGAAGGCATTGGGAAGTAATAAGTACATGATGGGTTGGTAGAGTGACAGAAGCTTAAACCCTAGTTTATGCGTTGCTTCATAAGGGGCTGATTTCGATCCATATGTTTCATGCTATGGTTAGGTTTACCTTAATTCTTCTTTCATAGTTGCGGATGCTTGCGAAGGGGGTTAATCATAAGTGGGATGCTTGTCCAAGGAAGGGCAGTACCCAAGCACCGGTCCACCCACATATCAAATTATCAAAGTAACGGACGCGAATCATATGAGCATGATGAAAACTAGCTTCACAATAATTCCCATGTGTCCTTGGGAGCGCTTTCCTTTATATAGGAGTTTGTCCAGGCTTGTCCTTTGCTACAAAAAGGATTGGGCCACCTTGCTGCACCCTATTTACTTTAGTTACTTGTTACCCGCTACAAATTATCTTATCACAAAACTATCTGTTACCGATAATTTCAGTGCTTGCAGAGAATACCTTACTGAAAACCGCTTGTCATTTCCTTCTTCTCCTCGTTGGGTCCGACACTCTTACTTATCGAAAGGACTATGATAGATCCTCTATACTTGTGGGTCATCAGTATGTTACTTGCCCGAGATTCGATCGTCGGTATCATCATACCTAGTTCAATCTCATCACCGGCAAGTCTCTTTACTCGTTTCGTAATGCATCATCCCATGGCTAACTCATTAGTCACATTGCTTGCAAGGCTCGTAGTGATGTGCATTACCGAGAGGGCCCAGAGATACCTCTCCGATACACAGAGTGACAAATCCTAATCTTGATCTATGCCAACTCAATAAACACCATCGGAGACACCTGTAGAGCATCTTTATAATCACCCGGTTACGTTGTGACGTTTGATAGCACACAAGGTGTTCCTTTGGTATTCGGGAGTTGCATAATCTCATAGTCTGAGGAACATGTATAAGTCATGAAGAAAGCAATAGCAGAAAAACTAAATGATCATTATGCTAAGCTAACGGATGGGTCTTTTCCATCACATCATTCTCCTAATGATGTGATCCCATTCATCAAATGACAACACATGTCTATGGCTAGGGAACTTAACCATCTTTGATTAACAAGCTAGTCAAGCAGAGGCATGCTAGGAACACTCTGTTTGTCTATGTATTCACACATGTACTAAGTTTTCGGTTAATACAATTCTAGCATGGATAATAAACATTTATCATGATATAAGGAAATATAAATAACACTTTATTATTGCCTCTAGGGCATATTTCCTTCAGGGTTAACCACCCGTTGATCTCCTAATCTATTAAATAGACGCGCCTCCTGGCCCTGAGAGGGCGCTTCTGTAAAAGAGCGCTGGACTGCTCGCCTTTTAAAGAGCGCACGCAAACCGAAGGTTGTCTTTAGATCCTGGTAAATATCAATGTTGGGGGCCCACCTATCACTTGACGGACTAGGAGGTCGTCGGCACCCGCATTACTGAAGCGGCTGAACAAGGAAAGGATGAGAAACTCGCCCCGCAAGCCAAAGACTTTGGGACGCGCAATACAACTAATGATTATACACTCCGGCGTTGGAGGCCAGTTCGGGGGCTACTGAGGGAGTCCTGGACTAGGGGGTCCTCGGGCTGCCGCCCTAACTCTCATGGGCCGGACAGGAGGGCCGCACTATTAATTGTTAGAAGGTCGAACTATGAAGAGACTTCGTATCCCGACAAGAAGATCCTTGATGCCTTGGTGTGTCTCCAAGTCAAGATGATAAGAATCGGCATGTTTATCCTCTCCTTGTAACCGACCATGTATAACCCTAATACCACTGGTGTCTATATAAATTAGAGGGTTTAGTCCGTAGAAGGACAGCCATCATCCTACTAGTCTAGGGTTAGTTCATCTGATCTCATGTTAGATCGACTCTGTAATCCTCATATACATAAGCAATATAATCAAGCAGGACGTAAGGTTCTAACCTCTTAGAGAGGGCCCGAACCTGGGTAAACATCGTGTCCCTAGTCCCTTGTTCCTCATTGTTCAAAGATCCACAGCTCGGAAATCCCTACCAGAGATCCGCCGGTTTTGACACCGACAGAGGTGGCGGCAGAAAGAGCCGCCCGGCTCACGACGAAGTAGAACCGCGCCGCCCGCCACATGGCGGGGTTCCTCATCTCGTCCTCCTCCTCCTACGACAACAATGGCACGGCGGACGATGACTCCTCGCCCGCCGAAGACAACCGCGGAGACCCCAAGAAGAAGCGGCCGGCAAGGAAGTGGTGAACTCCCCCGCCCCTCACTGTTTATGTTTATATATTAGTTTGTTTTATCCTCCACTCCCTCCATTCATTTATATAGGGTGTATTTATTTTTCTCAAACGTCAAATGAATGCATGTTTGACCGAGTTTTTAGAAAAAATATATTAATATCTAGAATACGAAATTTATATCATCTGAACCATCATGAGAAGTACTTTCATATTTTTATTAGGTATTGTAGATGTTGTTATTTTATTTTATAATCTTGGTCAAACATTCAAATGGTTGACTTGTACAAAAACAATACACCTTATATTTTGAAACGGGAGTATTTGGGTGAAATTTTAACTCTGTGAGCCGTTCCGATGAATTATGTCGATGTCTGATTTGGTATCTTTTTATGCTAACCGGCATGATCTACGTATTCTGCATGTGTGTTTTTATGAAATAAGGTGCGCATATATGGGTTTGTGGTTATGGAGTGAGTAAACTGGGCTTTGTTTGAGCACGATTGTTCGGACACGTCCACATTCATACAGATAATCGTGGTTGTAGATGCTTCAAGAGGGGTACGCGCTTTAAAAGGAAGACGCGCCGGCGGGTACCCGTGTACCCCTGTTGTCTTTACCACCCACGGCCGATGCGGCTAAGTTTCGTGTTTTGACCATTTTCTTAAACATATTTAAAATTTAACTTTAGTTTGAAAAAATTCGAGATCTGATCTTTTTTATTACCGTCAGGGAGCATGACGGTAGGGTATAATAGCCTACCGCCAAGGTCCCTAGCGGTAGGGTTGCATGCCCTATCGCCAAAAATCTCCTAAGTATTAAACATAGTGCGTGCTCGACTGCTCGTGCCTACCGCCAAGCACCTTGACGGTAGGGTTATGCAGACTACCACCAGACCGGTTGACGGTAGCGATGTTTCCTACCGTCAAAATCCCTGGTAGTAGGCTGTTAGACCCTACCGTCATGAACTCTGGCGATAGCAAAAGGATAAGATCTTGAATTTTTTTCAAACTAGGGCTAAAAATCTTGAAAATTAGCCGGCCGATGCTGCTGGGCCAGTGGCGTCACCACACGGGTGCCACTACTGTGTAGGGCTGCTCCTGCAGAGTTGCGCCTGAGCCGAAGCCGTCCCCGTTGATGAGCAGGAAGCTCGTCTGCCTAACCATAAACGTCCCACCAGCATCACCGGTATCCGAGGGAAGCTCTTGTCCGGTCTCCGAGCCCCCGCCCTGTTCGCGTACGGCGTGGCGTCTCGTCCCCCGTCAAATGATCGCCCCGGCCCAATCAACCCACGCCGGTCTCGCGCTCGCGCCACGCCCGCAATTTCTTTTCTACCGGCCCCGGAGTGGAGACAAGCGGTCGCCCTGGCGCGGCCCCGCCCTTTGATTCCCTCTGCCTGCGCGCCGCCCGCTACGGGACGCCACCAAGCCCCAGCAAATCGACAAGCGCAGGCGGCCGCGCGCCTTTGCTCCCACGCACGCGCGCCCGCCATGCTCTACCAAGTCATCGCAGTTATGAGTTATCCCTGAGCTTATCAGTGAGTTGCCACTGACCGACTCTTCCCGCCCGCCCGCCCGCTCGCTCGGCCTCGCCTGAAATTATTGGCCTCTGTCTGTCGTGATGATCCAGGGCGTCCTGTCGCGCGCGCCCGCCACCGACGCGATGAAGGCGAAGCGGGCGGCGTCGATGCCCGACGACGAGGAGAAGGCGCGCGGGAAGCGGCTGCAGCTGCATGGCTCTGCCTCCGAGCAGGGGCTGGCGGTGGCCGCCGCGGGGGAGGAGGGGGAGCGGGTGGCGGAGGCGCCGGAGACGCCCGGGCTGCGGCTGCTGAGGCTGCTGCTCAGGTGCGCGGAGGCGGTGGCCATGGACCAGCTCCCGGAGGCGCGGGACATGCTGCAGGAGGTCGCCGAGCTGGCGTCCCCGTTCGGGTCTTCCCCGGAGCGCGTCGCGGCCTACTTCGGCGATGCGCTGTGCGCGCGCGTGCTCAGCTCGTACCTGGGCGCCTACTCGCCGCTCGCGCTCCGCCCGCTCGCGGCCGCGCAGAGCCGCCGCATCTCCTCGGCCTTCCAGGCGTACAACGCGCTCTCCCCGCTCGTCAAGTTCTCGCACTTCACCGCCAACAAGGCCATCCTGCAGGCGCTCGACGGCGAGGACCACGTCCACGTCATCGACCTCGACATCATGCAGGGGCTGCAGTGGCCGGGGCTGTTCCACATGCTCGCGTCCCGCCCCCGTAGGCCGCTCTCGCTGCGGGTCACCGGGCTCGGCGCCTCGCTCGACGTCCTCGAGGCCACCGGACGCCGCCTCGCCGACTTCGCGGCATCGCTCGGGCTGCCGTTCGAGTTCCAGCCCATCGAGGGGAAGATCGGGCACGTCGCCGACACCACCGCGCTCCTCGGCCCGCGCCACCGCCACAGGGAGGCCACCGTCGTGCACTGGATGCACCACTGCCTGTACGACGTGACGGGCTCGGACGTCGGCACGGTGCGGTTGCTCAAGAGCCTGCGGCCGAAGCTGATCACGATCGTGGAGCAGGACCTGGGGCACAGCGGCGACTTCCTGGGCCGGTTCGTGGAGGCGCTGCACTACTACTCGGCGCTGTTCGACGCGCTGCGCGACGGCGCGGGTGCCGCGGAGGAGGAGCGGCACGCGGTGGAGCGGCAGCTCCTGGGCGCGGAGATACGGAACATCGTGGCCGTCGGGGGCCCGAAGCGGACGGGCGAGGTGCGGGTGGAGCGGTGGGGCGACGAGCTGCGCCGCGCCGGGTTCCGGCCCGTGTCCCTCGCCGGGAGCCCCGCCGCGCAGGCCAGGCTGCTGATCGGCATGTACCCGTGGAAGGGCTACACGCTGGCGGAGGAGGACGGGTGCCTCAAGCTCGGGTGGAAGGACCTCTCCCTGCTCACAGCATCGTCGTGGGAGCCGACGGAAGACGAGCACGTCGCCGTTGCCGAGCAAAAACGCCATGATTCTTGATCAATTTTGTTATATTTTGGCCCGTAATTATCAAAGGTTCGTGATATAATCGTACAGGCTCCACCGATCGTTCATTCTCTCTTCACTTCCTCAAGGTTAAGGCATAACCTGCGATTTTTGGCAGCTCCATCGTAGCCGTGTGTTCGGAGACTGTGACTGGGTTTCGGATAGGGAAATTTTGGCCGCACGGACCGGCGCCGGTGTGTTTAATACTCGTGGTTAGATTAGAGTAGACATCATCCTCCGATGGCGAGAGTGACTCGGTGAGCAGGACAAGAAGAGAGACAGCTTACCCGTCGGCTCTCTCGTGCTCGACGTCTACGCTGTGCAGATGACGCGTCAGTTGTCTCCTTGTGTAACGGCTTTGAGATGTTACCGATACGAGAGAATGACTGCGTCCGTACGAGCGCGCGACGGTGTTCGTGCCGTTCATGGCATGTAGGAGAGCCGCGTACCACAGGGGAATTTCCAAGAAACCTAGATAAAAAATCGTGGTCGGACGCTAGCTTCGTGTCAGGCTCTTATGTACTCTACTACTGTAGGGATCACGAGCGAGCAGGAACGCAGGAAAGAACTGATTCAGGCTTTCAGCACATGCACACAGCCTCCAGCTTTATCATGCCTGTGAAATGGAAACGCGCAGAGGAGTACATTTCGACCTACTGCTACTAGGTCTTCTTCGTCAACAGAGTTGATCGTTGATTTCAGCTCGTTAGATTTAACAAGTTCAATATTTTTATAAACATCTCATTCCATCGATTCAACCTAATCATCAATGTCATAGCCATGACAAGCCCAGGGTCAATCACTAGCTGTAGTGCTAAACATCGTTTCGCTACAGTGAACGAAACAACCCATGCCATGACCCTGGCATCCTTGGTTGGCTACGCCCCGGTAATCACACACACACAAAAACTGCTTGTAGTAAGTGGAAGCTTAGGGTGTGTTTGGTAGCCTGCAGGTAGGGTGCATGAGGCTAAAAGTTTCCTACCCAACCCACTTTCAGGTGTTTGGCAGGGTGTATGGGCTCTTTTGGTCATAGCCCATCTGATGCAAAAAAAGGCCCCGAGCTATGCTCGCTCGAGCACCCACATACATGCGAGCTGGGGTCAGCGAGGTCGGTTCGACCCTCGCAAAAATCTCCTTCTGACCCACCAGGATCGAACGACCTCTCTCCCGACCACCCCTCCCTGACCTAGCCGCCACCCCTCCCCCCCCCCCCTCCCCTCTCCCCCGCAAACTCCATGGTGGTTGCCACCTGATCTGCATCCCCGCCGGTCCCCTTTGATCTTGTATCTCGCCGCCCCGGTCAACCTCGCCGCCGCCCCGGTCTACAAATCGCGGCCGCCCCATGTGAATCTCGCGGCTGCCAGGAGAGGTAGCTACTCTGCCTCCTTCTCCCTCTGCCCTCCTCACCCCTTCCTTCCTGGCTCGGCCTCTGGGAGCCGCTGCTACGTGACCAAGGACGAGCCGCTACTGCGTGACCAGAGATGAGGCGTTTTTTTGTACAAAGAGCTCTTGTTCATATAGTCGTATATGGTTTAGACAAAAAATTGCTTCTCTGTTCCCTTAAGACATTCTTCTTTGAGGACAACGGTTGAAAGGGCTTTTGCCGCATACAAAAACTGTTGGAAGTTTGTCTACAATAAGCCATTCCATGGTTCATCCACGTAAAAGTAGTGCTAGCTTGTGCAATTCTTCACAATTGGGTACTTCAATATGGTGAGGATGCGTATTTCCCACCTGAGGAAACATGGGGTCTGAAACCCAACGATGAAGATCATGATGATATTGTCCATGACAATATTTCTTGGGCTCGTAAGAGAGATGAATTTGCAAATCAGATGTGGGCGAATAGAGGGCTAGCAAACATTTGATGTATCATGTGTCTTGGTGTTGTAAAACAATTGATGTGTTCCTTGGTGTTGTAAAACTATTTGCTGTACTATTATATTTATGTGCCGAAACATGATTTTGAGCTGCTGAAATATGCTTTTTATGTGCTGAAATGTGTGTTTGTGTGTTGGAATTCATTTTTATGAGCTGAAACATGATTTTGAGTTGCTGAAATATGCTTTTTATGTGCTGAATTATGCTTATTTATGTGCTGAAATATGTTATTAACTTCTGGAATGTTTATGTTGTAGATGGGTGATGAGGTGCAGGAGGTTCCAAGTGTTGGTGCTCTTCCCAAGAAGGCCCCCAAGGTCATGAATTGGACTCTGCCTATGTCGGCGTTGATGTTGAAAAGCCTTTCAGAGATGGCGGCAAGAGGTGCCAAGACTGACAAAGATTCAAAGAGGTTGAAAAATTGAAGTTGCAAAGCGTATATCTTCTTTCGTTGGTTATGGCGTGTCTATTACCCAAGTGCACAATCATATTCGCAAGTGGAGGAATAGGTGGACAAGGCTTGTATATTTGAAGGGTTTAAGTGCGGAACTTTGGGATGATGACAAGAAGATGGTAGTGCTAGAAGAACAACACTATTTGGGCCACACTCAAGTATGCATGTACATGTATCAGTCCTTTTTTAATGCTGAAATGAGTTATCTTAGTGCTCAAATGGTGTTAAAATGATATAGTTTTGCCAAAATGATGATGTTTCATAGATGAAATGATGTCTCGGTTAATTATTTTTGTTCAAATGGTGTTGCAGGATCATCCAACAGATGCTGAATTGCTCAATTCTCCACTGGAGAACTATGACTATATGGAACTTTGCTTTGCTAATAAGCATGCCACTTGGAAGTATGCAATGGGCCCCGGTGTGCCCCTAGGAACGCCTATTGTTGTGGAAGACAAGGATAAACCGAATGTCATGGAGGGGGGAGGAACAACAGATAAGGTATTGCAACATCTTCTTGGGTCTAACTTTGTACTTTCTACTGTTAGTGCCACTCAGGACCCTTCTCCTACTTCAAATAAGAAGAGAAAGAGGGCATCTGGCTTGACTGAGGAGGACTCAATGCAGTGTAGCAACATGACTGATGCTATGCATGAGATTGCAAGTGCTATCAACAACACTTGCCATGCTGAAACACACCCTGACTTGTACAACGCTGTCATGAACCTTCTTGTGTTTGATCAAGATGAGCGCTTGGCTGTTTTAGATTATCTCACAGAACATAAGGCAAAGGCCTTAACTTTGTGAAGATGAATGATGCAGTCTGAAAAGCATCGTTCAAGCGAATCTTGAAAGCCAATCCTGGTCTTCTTTGAGTTGTTGTTAGTTGGTGCTTGATCAGATTATCCCTTTTTGTAATGCCTATTATAAAGTGTACTTCAAATGAGACTATGTAATATGAATCTAGTGATGCACTGCTTCAAATTAAGGTTATCATGTGTTATGTTAATTGTTGATTATTTTATTTATATTATCATTGTTCAGATTATGTTGGCATGGTAACATTCTATTGCTCGAATTGTTTCATGAATTGTCGAAATGTTGTTTCAATATTTGTCTTGGCAGCAAAAAAAATCGTTCATGCAGCATACCTCAGATACAGGCTACCAAACACAGTCTCAGTGCAACATGTCTCGTCTGATGCAACCTACCAAACATAGTCTCAGCTCAGCATGCATCAGTACATACATTGCTACCAGACAACTGCAGTTGCATGTACTGAGCATGTCGAGACTAAGTATGTCTCAAATGGGAACAACTATGCTAGGGTGGGAACAGCTACCAAACACACCCTTAGGAGTGGCGGACATGCATTCTAGCCACTTACGGGTGGTAATATCGACCCAGATTACCTGTTGGCAAAAATACCATTAGAGGGCTTTTTATCGCGCCCGCTACTGGTATTTGAAGTACGAGTGATGGGCTTTTTCTAGGGCCTGTCATTGGTATTTTTCTGCCTTTTTTATAATGTTACAAGGTTCAGTGTTTTGTATTTAAGGTTATGGTCCGAAATATTTATATGTTAAAAGCACATTATTGGAAGTTTCATGTAATAGTTTGACACCTTTTAGGGTTTTTATTTTATTCTTAGGAAAATAAATTTGATTTCTAGGTATTTGATGGATGTATGTCATTTTTGAATTTAAAAAATGTACATAAATCAAGTATGAAAATCACGAAACTTCACACGATATCTTGATAGGACCTCTAGAGGGTGTTGTATGGAAAATTTGTGATGTATGTCGCTTAGAAACTTAAGCATCCACAAAGAAGAAATATACTTAGAAATTCATTCATTGCCTTATACTAGGAATAATGCCAACTATTGACATGGATGAGTTGTGGTGTATGTTGAATACAAAAAATGTTTGAAGGTCAAATGATAAAGCAACTATGACTCCGCCTTCAAACTACACACTTTCTCTTTGAAAACCACGATCCTTGATTGGAGATGTTTCGGTTTGTAAGCGGTGTATATCACAACTTTTGTGAAACTTTTCAAATTTTAATCACAACCTCTATAGACCATATCATGAAACCATGTCAAGTTCCATCTTGTTCTCACTTCATTTACAATTTTCAAAATTCAAAAACCAAGAAGTCCAAGTAGTTGTTAGGTTCCCTCTCGAATGTTTGGAACTTTTTTTCGATATGACCCTCAAGAACTTAAATGTGTTTTTTCAATCAATTTTTGAGCATTTTTTTCATGTATTCGTAGTTCAAATTTTAATTATACACATTAAATACCTAGAAATCCATTTTAATGCCTAAATAATGTTGGAAATATGCTCCAGAGGCAATAATAAAACGGTTATTATTATATTTCCTTGTTCATGATAATTGTCTATTGTTCATGCTATAATTGTGTTATCCGGAAATTGTAATACATGTGTGAATACATAGACCACAACATATCCCTAGTGAGCCTCTAGTTGACTAGCTCGTTGATCAATAGATGGTTACGGTTTCCTGACCATGGACATTGGATGTCATTGATAACGGGATCACATCATTAGGAGAATGATGTGATGGACAAGACCCAATCCTAAGCATAGCGCAAGATCGTATAGTTCGTCTGCTAAAGCTTTTCTAAATGTCAAGTATCTTTTCCTTAGACCATGAGATTGTGCAACTCCCGGATACTGTAGGAATACTTTGGGTGTGCCAAACGTCACAACGTAACTGCGTGACTATAAAGGTGCACTACGGGTATCTCCGAAAGTGTCTGTTGGGTTGGCACGAATCGAGACTGGGATTTGTCACTCCATATGACGGAAAGGTATCTCTAGGCCCACTCGATAAGACATCATCGTAATGAGCTCAATGTGACTAAGGGTTGGTCACGGGATGATGTGTTACGGAACGAGTAAAGTGACTCGCCGGTAACGAGATTGAACGAGGTATTGGGATACCGACGATCAAATCTCGGGCAAGTAATGTATCGATTGACAAAGGGAATTGTATACGGGATTGCTTGAATCCTCGACATCTTGGTTCATCCGATGAGATCATTGTGGAACATGTGGGAGCCAACATGGGTATCCAGATCCCGCTGTTGGTTATTGGCCGGAGAGTTGTCTCGGTCATGTCTGCATGGTTCCCGAACCCGTAGGGTCTACACACTTAAGGTTCGATGACGCTAGGGTTATTAGGAAGACTTGTATGTGATTACCGAATGTTGTTCGGAGTCCCAGATGAGATCCCGGACGTCACGAGGAGTTCCGGAATAGTCCGGAGGTGAAGATTTATATATAGGAAGTTGTCATACGGTCACCGGAAAGGTTCAGGGGCATATCGGTATTGTACCGGGGCAACCGAAGGGGTTCCGGGGGTCCACCGGGAGGGGCCACCTCTCTCGGAGGGTCTCATGGGCCGTAGAGGAAAGGGAACCAGCCCCAAGTGGGCTGGGCTCATCCCCCCCTTGGGCCCATGCGCCTAGGGTTGGGGGGAAACCCTAGAGGGGGCGCCCCCTTGCTTGGGGGGCAAGCCACCCCCTTGGCCGCCGCCCCCCTCTAGATCTCATCTAGAGGGGGGTGGCCCCCTTCCTCCTCCCCCTATAAATAGAGGGGAAGGGGAGGGCTGCATACCACATCAAAGGCGCAGCCCCTCCCCTCCCCAACACCTCTCCTCCTTCGTTAAGAGCTTGGCGAAGCCCTATCGGAGTACTGCCGCCCCACCACCACCACGCCGTCCTGCTGCTATTGGAGCTCTCTTCCTCAACCTCTCCCTCCTCCTTGCTGGATCAAGGCGCGGGAGACGTCTCCGCTCCGTACGTGTGTTGAACGCGGAGGTGCCATCCGTTCGGCGCTAGGATCATCGGTGATTTGGATCACGTCGAGTACGACTTCATCAACCCCGTTCTCTTGAACGCTTCCACTCGCGATCTACAAGGGTATGTAGATGCACTCCTCTCCCTCTCGTTGCTAGATGACTCCATAGATTGATCTTGGTGATGCGTAGAAAATTTTAAATTTCTGCTACGATCCCCAACAGTGGTATCAGAGCTAGGTCTATGCGTAGTTTCTATGCACGAGTAGAACACAAGTTCTTGTGGGCGTCGATTTTGTCAATTTACTTGCCGTTACTAGTCTTATCTTGACTCGGCGGCATCGTGGGATGAAGCAGCCTGGACCGACCTTACACGTACGCTTACGTGAGACTAGTTCCACCGACTGACATGCACTAGTTGCGTAAGGTGGCTAGCGGGTGTCTGTCTCTCTCACTTTAGTCGGATCGGATTCGATAAAAAGGGTCCTTATGAAGGGTAAATAGAAATTGGCATATCACGTTGTGGTTTTGGCGTAGGTAAGAAACGTTCTTGCTAGAAACCTATAGCAGACATGTAAAACTTGCAACAACAATTAGAGGACGTCTAACTTGTTTTTGCAGCATATGTCGTGTGATGTGATATGGCCAAAAGGATGTGATGTATGAGATTGATCATGTTCTTGTAATAGGAATCACGACTTGCATGTCGATGAGTATGACAACCGGCAGGAGCCATAGGAGTTTCCTTAATTTATTTATGACCTGCGTGTCAACATAAACGTCATTTAATTACTTTACTTTATCGCTAACTGTTAGCCATAGTAGTAGAAGTAATAGTTGGCGAGACAACTTCATGAAGACACGATGATGGAGATCATGATGATGGAGGTCATGGTGTCACGCCGGTGACGATGATGATCATGGCGCCCCGAAGATGGAGATCAAAAGGAGCAAAATGATATTGGCCATATCATGTCACTATTTGATTGCATGTGATGTTTATCATGTTTTACATCTTATTTGCTTAGAACGACGGTAGCATAAATAAGATGATCCCTCGCAATAATTTCAAGAAAGTGTTCCCCTTAACTGTGCATCGTTGCTAAGGTCTGTTGTTCCGAAGCACCACGTGATGACCGGGTGTGATAGGTTCTAATGTTCGCATACAACGGGTGTAAGCCAGATTTACACACGCAATACACTTAGGTTGACTTGACGAGCCTAGCATGTACAGACATGGCCTCGGAACACGGAAGATCGAAAGGTCGAACATGAGTCGTATAGAAGATACGATCAACATGAAAATGTTCACGGATGATGACTAGTCCGTCACACGTGATGATCGGACACGGCCTAGTTGACTCGGATCATGTATCACTCAGATGACTAGAGGGATGTCTATCTGAGTGGGAGTTCATTTAATAATTTGATTAGATGAACTTAATTATCATGAACATAGTCTAAAAATCTTTGCAATATGTCTTGTAGATCAAATGGCCTACGCTAATGTTGCCCTTAACTTCAACGTGTTCCTAGAGAAAACCAAGCTGAAATACGATGGCAGTAACTACACGGACTGGGTCCGTAACCTGAGGATTATCCTCATAGCTGCCAGGAAAGCATATGTCCTTGATGCACCGCTAGGTGAAGCACATGTTTTCCCAGCAGAACAAGACGTTATGAACGCTTGGCAGACGCGTAGTGATGATTACTCCCTGGTTCAGTGCGGCATGCTTTATAGCTTAGAACCGGGGCTCCAATAGCGTTTTGAGCAACACGGAGCATACGAGATGTTCCAAGAGCTGAAAATGGTTTTCCAAACTCATGCCCGGGTCGAGAGATATGAAGTCTCTGACAAGTTCTACAGTTGTAAGATGGAGGAGAATAGTTCTGTCAGCGAGCACATACTCAAAATATCTGGGTTGCACAACCGCTTGTCTCAGCTGGGAGTTAATCTCCCGGATGATGCGGTCGTTGACAGAATCCTTCAGTCGCTCCCACCTAGCTACAAGAGCTTTGTGATGAACTTCAATATGCAGGGGATGGAAAAGACCATTCCCGAGGTATATTCAATGCTGAAATCAGCGGAGGTGGAAATCAAAAAGGAACATCAAGTGTTGATGGTGAATAAAACCACTAAGTTCAAGAAACGCAAGGGTAAAAAGAACTTCAAGAAGGACGTCAAGGGAGTTGTCGTGCCCGGTAAGCAAGCTGCCGGGAAGAAGCCAAAGAATGGATCCAAGCCTGAGACTGAGTGCTTTTATTACAAGGGAAACGGTCACTGGAAGCGGAACTGCCCCAAGTACTTAGCGGATAAGAAGGCCGGCAATGCCAAAGGTATATGTGATATACATGTTATTGATGTGTACCTAACCAGCACTCGTAGTAGCTCCTGGGTATTTGATACCGGTGCAGTTGCTCATATTTGTAACTCAAAACAGGAACTGCGGAATAAACGGAGGCGAAGGACGAGGTGACGATGCGCGTCGGGAATGGTTCCAAGGTCGATGTGATCGCCGTCGGCTCGCTACCTCTACATTTACCTACGGGATTAGTTTTAAACCTCAATAATTGTTATTTAGTACCAGCTTTGAGCATGAACATTGTATCTGGATCTCGTTTAATGCGAGATGGCTACTCATTTAAATATGAGAATAATGGTTGTTCTATTTATATGAGAGACATGTTTTATGGTCATGCCCCGCTGGTCAATGGTTTATTCTTATTTAATCTCGAACGTGATGTTACACATATTCATAGTGTGAATGCCAAAAGGTGTAAGGTTGATAATGATAGTCCCACATACTTATGGCACTGCCGCCTTGGTCACATTGGTGTCAAACGCATGAAGAAACTCCATGCAGATGGACTTTTGGAGTCTCTTGATTATGAATCATTTGACACGTGCGAACCATGCCTCATGGGCAAAATGACCAAGACTCCGTTCTCCGGAACAATGGAGCAAGCAACCAACTTATTGGAAATCATACATACTGATGTATGCGGTCCAATGAGTGTTGAGGCTAGCGGTGGCTATCGTTATGTTCTCACCCTCACTGATGACTTGAGTAGATATGGGTATGTCTACTTAATGAAACACAAGTCTGAGACATTTGAAAAGTTCAAGGAATTTTAGAGTGAGGTTGAGAATCAACATGACAGGAAAATCAAGTTCTTACGATCAGATCGTGGGGGAGAATATTTGAGTCATGAATTTGGCACGCACTTAAGGAAATGTGGAATAGTTTCACAACTCACGCTGCATGGAACACCTCGGCATAATGGTGTGTCCGAACGTCGTAATAGCACCCTATTGGATATGGTGCGATATATGATGTCTCTTACCGATCTACCACTATCATTTTGGGGTTATGCTATAGAGACTGCCGCATTCACTTTAAATAGGGCTCCGTCGAAATCCGTTGAGATGACACCATATGAATTGTGGTTTGGTAAGAAACCTAAGCTGTCATTTTTGAAAGTTTGGGGATGCGATGCTTATGTCAAGAAACTTCAACCTGAAAAGCTCGAACCCAAATCGGAAAAATGCGTCTTCATAGGATACCCTAAAGAAACTATTGGGTATACCTTCTACCTCAGATCCGACGGCAAGATCTTTGTTGCCAAGAATGGATCCTTTCTAGAGAAAGAGTTTCTCTCGAAAGAAGTAAGTGAGAGGAAAGTAGAACTTGATGAAGTATTGCCTCTTGAACCGGACAGTGGCGCAGCTCAAGAAAATGTTTCTGAGGTGCCTGCACCAACTAGAGAGGAAGTTAATGATAATGATCATGAAACTTCAGATCAAGTTGCTACTGAACTTCGTAGGTCCACAAGGACACGTTCCACACCAGAGTGGTACGGCAACCCTGTCCTGGAAATCATGTTGTTAGACAATGGTGAACCTTCGAACTATGAAGAAGCAATGGCGGGCCTAGATTCCGAAAAATGGCTGGAAGCCATGAAATCCGAGATAGGATCCATGTATGAAAACGAAGTATGGACTTTGACTGACTTGCTCGATGATCGGCGAGCCATAGAAAATAAACGGATCTTTAAGAAGAAGACAGACGCGGATGGTAATGTGACCATATATAAGGCTCGGCTTATCGCTAAGGGTTATCGCCAAGTTCAAGGGGTTGACTACGATGAGACTTTCTCACCCATAGCGAAGCTGAAGTCCGTCCGAATCATGTTAGCAATTGCCGCACTCTATGATTATGATATATGGCAAATGGACGTCAAAACGGCATTCCTTAATGGTTTCCTTAAGGAAGAATTGTATATGATGCAGCCGGAAGGTTTTGTCGATCCTAAGAATGCTGACAAGGTGTGCAAGCTCCAACGCTCAATCTATGGGCTGGTGCAAGCATCTCGGAGTTGGAACATTTGATTTGATGAGATGATCAAAGCGTTTGGGTTTACGCAGACTTATGGAGAAGCCTGTGTTTACAAGAAAGTGAGTGGGAGCTCTGTAGCATTTCTCATATTATATGTGGATGACATACTATTGATGGGAAATGATATAGAATTCTTGGAAAGTATAAAGGCCTACTTGAACAAGTGTTTTTCAATGAAGGACCTTGGAGAAGCTGCTTATATATTAGGCATCAAGATCTATAGAGATAGATCGAGACGCCTCATTGGTCTTTCACAAAGTACGTACCTTGACAAGATATTGAAGAAGTTTAATATGGCTCAGTCCAAGAAGGGGTTCTTTCATGTATTGCAAGGTATGAGATTGAGCACGGCTCAATGCCCGACCACGGCAGAAGATAGAGAAAAGATGAGTGTCGTCACCTATGCCTCGGCCATAGGGTCTATCATGTATGCCATGCTGTGTACCAGACCTGATGTAAACCTTGCCGTAAGTTTGGTAGGAAGGTACCAAAGTAATCCCGGCATGGAACACTGGACAGCGGTCAAGAATATCCTGAAGTACCTGAAGAGGACTAAGGATATGTTTCTCGTTTATGGAGGTGACGAAGAGCTCGTCGTAAAGTGTTACGTTGATGCTAGTTTCGACACAGATCTGGATGACTCTAAGTCACAAACCGGATACGTGTATATTTTGAATGGTGGGGCAGTCAGCTGGTGCAGTTGCAAGCAAAGCGTCGTGGTGGGATCTACATGTGAAGCGGAGTACATGGCAGCCTCAGAGGCAGCACAAGAAACAATCTGGATAAAGGAGTTCATTACCGACCTAGGAGTTATTCCCAATGCGTCGGGCCCGATGACTCTCTTCTGTGATAACACTGGAGCTATTGCCCTTGCCAAGGAGCCCATGTTTCACAGGAAGACCATATCAAGCGTCGCTTCAACTCCATTCATGAAAATGTTCAAAATGGAGACATAGATATTTGTAAAGTGCATACGGACCTGAATGTCACAGATCCATTGACTAAACCTCTTCCTCGAACAAAACATGATCAACACCGGAACTCTATGGGTGTTTGATACATCATAATGTAACTAGATTATTGACTCTAGTGCAAGTGGGAGACTGTTGGAAATATGCCCTGGAGGCAATAATAAAATGGTTATTATTATATTTCCTTGTTCATGATAATTGTCTATTGTTCATGCTATAATTGTGTTATCCAGAAATCGTAATACATGTGTGAATACATAGACCACAACTTGTCCCTAGTGAGCCTCTAGTTGACTAGCTCATTGATCAATAGATGGTTACGGTTTCCTGACCATGGACATTGGATGTCATAGATAACGGGATCACATCATTAGGAGAATGATGTGATGGACAAGACCCAATCCTAAGCATAGCGCAAGATCGTATAGTTTGTCTGCTAAAGCTTTTCTAAATGTCAAGTATCTTTTCCTTAGACCATGAGATTGTGCAACTCCCGGATACTGTAGGAATACTTTGGGTGTGCCAAACGTCACAATGTAACTGGGTGACTATAAAAGTGCACTACGGGTATCTCCGGAAGTGTCTGTTGGGTTGGCACGAATCAAGACTGGGATTTGTCACTCCGTATGACGGAGAGGTATCTCTGGGCCCACTCGGTAAGACATCATCGTAATGAGCTCAATGTGACTAAGGGTTGGTCACGGGATGATGTGTTACGAAACGAGTAAAGTGACTTGTCGGTAACGAGATTGAACGAGGTATTGGGATACCAACGATCGAATCTCGGGCAAGTAACGTACCGATTGACAAAGGGAATTGCATACGGGATTACTTGAATCCTCGACATCGTGGTTCATCCGATGAGATCATCGTGGAACATGTGGGAGCCAACATGGGTATCCAGATCCCGCTGTTGGTTATTGGCCGGAGAGTTGTCTCGGTCATGTCTGCATGGTTCCCGAACCCGTAGGGTCTACACACTTAAGGTTTAATGACGCTAGGGTTATTAGGAAGACTTGTATGTGATTACCGAATGTTGTTCGGAGTCCCGGATGAGATCCCGGACGTCACGAGGAGTTCCGGAATGGTCCAAAGGTGAAGATTTATATATAGGAAGTTGTCATACAGTCACCGAAAAGGTTCGGGGGCATATAGGTATTGTACCGGGGCCACCGGAGGGGTTCCGGGGGTCCACCGGGAGGGGCCACCTCTCTCGGAGGGCCTCATGGGCCGTAGAGGAAAGGGAACCAGCCCCAAGTGGGCTGGGCTCATCCCCTCCTTGGGCCCATGCACCTACGGTTGGGGGGAAACCCTAGAGGGGGCGCCCCCCTTGCTTGGGGGGCAAGCCACCCCCTTGGCCGTCGCCCCTCCCTCTAAATCTCATCTAGAGGGGGCCGGCCCTCTTCCTCCTTCCCCTATAAATAGAGGGGAAAGGGGAGGGCTGCATACCACATCAAAGGCGCAGCACCTCCCCTCCCCAACACCTCTCCTCCTCCGTTAAGAGCTTGGCGAAGCCCTGCTGGAATACTGCCGCCCCACCACCACCATGCCGTCGTGCTGCTGTTGGAGCTCTCTTCCTCAACCTCTCCCTCCTCCTTGCTGGATCAAGGCGCGGGAGACACCTCCGCTCCGTACGTGTGTTGAACGCGGAGGTGCCGTCCGTTCGACGCTAGGATCATCGGTGATTTGGATCATGTCGAGTACGACTCCATCAACCCCGTTCTCTTGAACGCTTCCGCTCGCGATCTACAAGGGTATGTAGATGCACTCCTCTCCCTCTCGTTGCTAGATGACTCCATAGATTGATCTTGGTGATGCGTAGAAAATTTTAAATTTCTGCTACGATCCCCAACAAATAATAGCAAATTGATCTAGAAAAAACATAAATTTGACATTTATAATTATAATGCAGCATGTTACATGTAGAATTTTTTGGACAACTTAAGATTAATATGCTTTGAAGTGCTTACGCATGGTACATATAATTGGAATTTTCACGAAGGCGGAGGATAGAGAAATTTTTACTGACTAATAGCAAAAGTTGGCAAATAAAAATAGTAGAGGCGGACCCTGCAAAGTACCCGCCACTAGTAGTTGGGCGATCCCGCATGGTCGAATTGATCCGTTCTGATTGGTCCATCCCACCCTCCAACGGATCACCAACGCTCCTGCCCCCTTTTCTTCTCTTCTCGTCTCCTCCTTCTCCACCAACGCCCGCGTCGCCTTCGTCTTCTCTTTCTCCTTTCCTGTTTCTTTTGCATGTCACCGAGGAGCAAGCGTCGTGGGGGCGTGTCACGTCATGGGGAGGGGCCACCGCTAGTTAGAGGAGCCCCCATGCATGTAGCGTCGAGGGGGAGGGAACGAGGTCGTGGGCGTGCGAGTAGGGATGAAAACAGAGCAGAAACAGACGGAATCGCTTCGACGACATTTTTTTATATATTTTGAGCGAAAGAATAAATGAATCAAAAACCTCAGAAATGAATAATGAAAAAGATACTACTGGAAACGAACACATAGCGAATATGAAGCAGACACGACAACAAAAGCCGGTGTTGATCGAAACTTAAAAACGCTTTAACCATAGAGAGAAACACAAACAGATCAACAAACTTTTTTTGTGTGTAACAAATCAACAAACTTAATCAATGGTTAACATGGCTATATGATTAAGTTACTGACTTAGTATAATATTATAGTAGTATTGGACAATTACTTATAGACAAGTTGAGTATGTGCATGATAGTACAAGCTGGGCCTTACATAAACCATTCTGCTCACTATGTCATTGTGTGTTGTTTGATGACTAGGCCATAAAGCAACCATTGGCCCCTACTAAA
Source organism: Triticum monococcum (assembly GCA_034509565.1). Lineage (NCBI taxonomy): Eukaryota > Viridiplantae > Streptophyta > Magnoliopsida > Poales > Poaceae > Triticum > Triticum monococcum. The sequence goes on along the minus strand of CM067842.1, from coordinate 194,111,261 downwards.
AAATATTTCCATATTCACATAATGGAAAGTTTTGTTTTTGTTTCTGTTTTTGAGTAATTTTTTCTTGCTTTCGTACTTCCTCTTTTGTTTGCATTTCCATCCCTAGCGTGTAGCGCGACCAAGAGGTGACACTCATGCCTTGCCTAGGCCTTCGACCGACGTGCACGTGTGGCGGCCGTTCCGAGCCTCGTCTGCTCGCCAGCATCGGTCATGTTCGTGTAGCCACTTCTTGAGTGCCTCGGAGCTCATCGAGTGGGGATCAGACAGTGAGGTGCTTGTCCGGCACCATCGGTTGGGTGCTCAACTGGTGCCTCCTCTGCTTGCCACTGACGGGTGTGTGCGTGTGGCCGCCCGCTTCGGCGCCTCCTCTGCTTGCCACAATCGTGGTGACACGACATGGATATGCACCGATCTAACGCACATGACCTAGACCACCGCTCATATTTTCTTTCTTAAATAGTATTGAAAATGTTATTAATAGCAAGCAGAGAAAAAAGCTTGTTGCTATTATTATTTTATACTAGTGGTGGGTTTGCACACGTGCATGTCATTGCTAAGACCTTACCAGTGATGGGCTCAATTACATGCACGCCACTGGTAACAAATTACCAGTGGCGGGCACCCTGCCTACCAGTCCGTTGGTAGACACTTTATGCCAACCATTGATAACTGTTGGGAAACGTAGTAATTTTAAAAAAATTCCTACGCACACGCAAGATCATGGTGATGCATAGCAACGAGAGGGGAGAGTGTTGTCTACGTACCAACGCAGACCGACTGCGGAAGCGATCACACAACATAGAAGAAGTAGTCGTACGTCTTCCCGATCCGATCGATCCAAGCACCGTTACTCCGGCACCTCCGAGTTCTTAGCACACGTTCAGCTCGATGACGATCCTCGGGCTCCGATCCAGCAAAGCGTCGAGGAAGAGTTCCGTCAGCACGACGGCGTGGTGACGATCTTGATGTACTACCGACGCAGGGCTTCGCCTAAGCACCACAACGGTATGATCGAGGTGGAATTTGGTGGCAGGGGGCACCGCACACGGCTAAGGAACGATCTCAAGGATCAACTTGTGTGTCTATGGGGTGCCCCCTGCCCCTGTATATAAAGGATGGAGGAGGAGGAGGCCGGCCAAGGCAAAGGTGCGGCCAGGATAGGGAGTCCTACTAGGACTCCAAGTCCTAGTAGGAGTCCACCAAGAGGGGAGGAAGGGAGAAGGAATAGGAGGAGAAGGAGAGGTGGCCGGCCCCCTTTTCCCTAGTCCAATTCGGACCAAAGGGGAGGGGGGGCGCAGCAGCCTTTTCCTCTTTCCACTAAAGCCCATCAAGGCCCATTACTTCTCCCGTAACTACCCGGTACTCCGAAAAATACCCGGATCACTCGGAACCTTTCCGATGTCCGAATATAGTCGTCCAATATATCAATCTTTACGTCTCGACCATTTCGAGACTCCTCGTCATGTCCCCGATCTCATCCGGGACTCCGAACTCCTTCGGTACATCAAAACTCATAAACTCATAATACAACTGTCATCGAAACCTTAAGCGTGCGGACCCTACGGTTCGAGAACAATGTAGACATGACCGAGACACGTCTCCGGTCAATAACCAATAGCGGGACCTGGATGCCCATATTGGCTCCTACATATTCTACGAAGATCTTTATCGGTCAGACCGCATAACAACATACGTTGTTCCCTTTGTCATCGGTATGTTACTTGCCCGAGATTCGATCGTCGGTATCCAATACCTAGTTCAATCTCGTTACTGGCAAGTCTCTTTACTCGTTCTGTAATACATTATCTCACAACTAACTCATTAGTTGCAATGCTTGCAAGGCTTAAGTGATGTGCATTACCGAGAGGGCCCAGAGATACCACTCCGACAATCGGAGTGACAAATCCTAATCTCGAAATACGCCAACCCAACATCTACCTTTGGAGACACCTGTAGTACTCCTTTATAATCACCCAGTTACGTTATGACGTTTGGTAGCACCCAAAGTGTTCCTCCGGCAAACGGGAGTTGCGTAATCTCATAGTCATAGGAACATGTATAAGTCATGAAGAAAGCAATAGCAACATACTAAACGATCGTGTGCTAAGCTAATGGAATGGGTCATGTCAATCAGATCATTCAACTAATGATGTGACCTTGTTAATCAAATAACAACTCTTTTGTCCGTGGTTAGGAAACATAACCATCTTTGATTAATGAGCTAGTCAAGTAGGCATACTAGTGACACTCTGTTTGTCTATGTATTCACACATGTATTATGTTTCCGGTTAATACAATTCTAGCATGAATAATAAACATTTATCATGATATAAGGAAATAAATAATAATTTTATTATTGCCTCTAGGGCATATTTCCTTCAATAACCATATCTGCAATAGCGAATCAATCCAACCTAGCCCATAGAAGGCATAGAAGGTAGAAACTAGGGCACCTCCTCCCATGGTCATTGTCTTGCTTTATAAAAATCACAACCACACATTGTGTCCATAGGCCGCAACACTTCATAGTTGAAGCAAAAGAGAGTAATGCATGTCAACAAGTCTTCGTCAGGTTCTAGCTTCATCAGTCAAATCATCTTTACCTCTGCTCTAGCGCTAACAGCAAGGTGACGATCTAATCCCTTTTGGACCGGCCGCCCAGCCTCCTCTCTACCCGGCGCTCCGTTGGCTAGTGGCGGCAAGGGATAGCTCGGTACCTTGGCTCGGGCTAGTAGTTCAGGGTTTTTTCCTCGCAGGGGCGGCCTTCACGCGGATGGTGGTGTCTCACCTTGAGTTGGTCTTCTGGGCTATGATCCTCCTTCATTTTGTCCATTCGAATAGATTCAATAGAGTTTGTATATAGATTCCTACTATCTTCTTGGGGCGATGAGGTTAGTGTTTTTTGCCCTGCATCTGCAACAATGACATATGGTGTTAGGCGCTTCAGATCGATTCAAGGGCTCAATGGCGACGATACGACTTCAGGGGGCGTTGGTCCTTAAAGGTTAGGTCGGATCCGACACATCTTCGGTCCGTTCTGGTGACGGTAGTGGTCGTTCAATGATCCATGAATCACAATGTATTTTTTATTATATTGAAGTGCTTTGTACTTCTAGTAAACTTCTATAATAGATGCAGACCCTTCTTTGTGTTAAAACAAGCGTTCATGAGTGTGGCTTTAAACGAACTGAGTCGAGTAGTGCTTTTCGCTCGTTAAGCTTACGAGTATATAACCCGAACCCTAGCGAGTACGAGCTTAGTGAGCCGAGTCCCAACAACCTGAACAGATCGTTAATCCACTACTCTTTTATCTTCTTAGAATTACCGCCAGTTTCTGTTTTAGAACTATCGCTTAGTTTTTTTTCGTTCTTTTTCTTTTGACAAATGAACTATCACTTAGTTATTTTTTTGAGAATTAACTATCGCTTAGTACTTTTTTTAGGGGTACTATCGCTTAGGTTTTTTTTGGGGGGGGGGGGGGGGGGGGGGTGTGTACTATCGCTTAGTAGTACTACTGAAAAGGGCCCTGAAGGCCTCACAGAAAATGACTGCATCGGCCCTTTCCAAACACATGAATTTGGGCCGTCTCGTTGTCTTGCCACCCCTGGCCCAGACCCAATTCCTTTCTCGGTACACCTTTGCACAAATTCAGTCTGAGTGCCTGCCGGCCGAGATCCTGTCTGAATCCGATTATTTCTCCACGCTGCATGCGGCACTCCGCCGGATTTTGTTCGCAACCCAAACGACCAGCCGGCCCTCCTAGCTACGCTCAATGGCTCGTGCAACCTCGAGTCGTACGTCCCCGTGCCGTGTGCTTCACCCGCACGTATCCTCTACATATATAGCCTGCATTTGCCTCTCAGGCCACCCGTCAGGCCCCTCCAGTTCCCAACACCCGAGCGGCTGAGCCGAGCCTTTGCTGCGTCCGGCCGAGCATGAGCTACTTCAACCAGCAGCAGCAGGCTCCGGTCACCGGTAACTCCACAGGACTCCAAAAATGGTTCCTGCGCGCGTGCTCGCTGCTTAGTACCTTTGCGTGAACTGATGGTACGGCCTTTTTTTTCTTGCTGGCGTGGCGGCGAGCAGCGTACCCACCGCCGCAGGCCAACTACGTGGTGGCGGCGCCTCCGGCGGCGTACTACGCGCCGACTGCGCCACCGCCGCCGCCAGGCTACCCGACCAACTACGACGCGGGCATGGGTGCCCCGCAGCCAGCGCAGACACGGAGCCGCGGTGACAAGGCCTTCTTGGAAGGATGGTAAGCTTTCACGTCTCAACTCACCTTTTCACCCGCCTCACCTCACCTGATTATATATGCCAAGCAGTTGTGCAGTTCTGAGATAAATCACGGGTGCTCATATGCTATATATGACATGCACACCTGCAAATGTTTGTGCAAAAATAGCGGTGTACGTGCCTGAAAAAAAAGAGCAAATTTGCTAACTTTATGTTGTACTCCCTCCATCCTATAATATAAAAGCGTTTTTGGCAGTAGTGTATAATCCCTCTCTAGTGGAGGCAGATTGTCAGGAGTTGATCAATCAATGGAATTCTCGCCGCAGCTCCCTGTTAGTTGTGGCAGCGATCCTTTTACAAGTTGGAGAGATAGCCTCATTGTTTTCCTCTTTCATAATTCGACGTGTTTACAGTCACCAATCAACCGGCCTATCTTTGCGCGAAACAAGCTTGTGCGCGGATGGTAATCGGAATTTTTTTTTTAAGAAAGGCCATCATAGCTAGCTTTATTGCAACTTAAACTACATCATCCAAAAGTTTAGGAATAATACAAGCTGGAGGCTCGTTAACCCAACTTGTTCTAATCTTATTACAATAACTATGATTAGTTAGCACATGACCTGCTTGGTTCAAAGAACGACCACAATGCTTAAAAATAACCTTCCCAATAAGCGATGAAACGTCCACACATTCCGCGTTTCATGGTAATCGGAAGTTGGTTGAACCCGACCCCCCCCCCCCCCCCCCCTTCCTTGTTGAATAAAGATCTCTGAATTCCCTAAAAAAAATTATACATAGCATCCGACTCACTACTCAAGCTGTGGCCTGTTTTTTTTTTCTACAAGCCATTTATTCATGTGCATTATAGTAATCTCTGAAACCTGCAAAAACACTAGAACTGAGATATCCATCATCTGTGATTCTGTGTTGTTTTTCAGCTGTGCAGCCATCTGCTGCTGTTGCCTCCTCGACATGTGCTTCTAAGGACACAGAGAGCAGAAGTGTATGAAATCGTTTGCTGCAGTTAATTGTAGTGTTTGCTTATACATCCATGTGTTTTAGTGTGGAGTTGTAAGGGAGAGCCCGGTTGTGCCTAGAGAACTGTGTGATGATCAATACCAGCTACAACTTATATTCTTGCTTATGCACCTTGTATTCGCCTAATAAAGAATTATCATGCCCTGCTTAGGAAAAGCAACAATTTCAGGAGAAACAAATAAACTTGACAGCTACCATAATAATAATACTAATAATTACTGATGACATCTCCGAGAAGTATACAGGATAACCGAGCTTGAAATATTTATACTCGCATCTACAAGACGGGGCCAACTCTCTACGAGTCAGGGTCGGTGAAGTAAACAGGGTTTTCTAGGTCATCATTGTTTGCAGAAGCAAATGAATCTTCAGACCCTATGCTTGACAGACATGAAATGCTATCTGAATCTTCTGATATCCCGTCATCATGCGGAGCGATAGGCGCTTCGAGGTCGGACTCAGATCCAGAAGTCCCTAGCATGAGCTTGTTGATTGCAGTCTTGGCAGTGTCAAGAAACCATTCATCCTCCGGAAGAGCGCTGAAAATTTCAGAGGGAACATGATGATGTTCAGCCGTAGACAAACACGCAACGGATAGACTGAAGCAATGGAAAAGATTTTGATTACAGACCTTTGTGGGTCAACCTCCCTTGCAGAGAAAGCTGCAATTGCTCTAGTAATAATTACTGACACAAGCTGCTGAACTGGTCGGTGCGGGTACCGTCCGCATACGGCAATCTCAACGAGGAAGTGCATATCAAGAATAAGCTGAAAGGAGCAAAAGATTGGCACCTTTAACATGTGCATCAAAGTAACAGGAAATTTGGTATGAAAATGGGAGCGGGATGCTCCATTCGTCAAAAAACACGCACGAAATTTGATATGGGGTACCTGCTGAAGTCCAGAAGGCTGGAGCTGGATGGACTCGTTCTCAAAGACATCCCAGAATTCTTGTTCATTGGAGAGCCACATGACAACCGTTTCAGTTAGCCTTGAAAGCAAAACCTTCTGTATCTTCTCTTTGCCTAGTAGAACATCACCAGCAACACTAGCTAGCTGCTGCAACCTTCCAAACAACGCCTGAAAGAAAATGCTCAGGTGAGACAGGTATGTTTTGTGAAAGGTCTGATTAGAATGAGCGCAATATTTATTTACACATTGTCTTTACCACCTAGAACTATGTCCCTTGGACTACACAAAATTTACTGAAACAAAGAAGATTGTGGAAAGAAAGATCACTGTCCCAAACTAGCTCCAGTAAACAAAGTCTTGATAATATGGCCATCAATAAAGGTGATAAACACAAAACATAGAACTTTCTAAAGCAGCTACATTTCATTGGTGGCCCCAAGTAATATTATGTGTATTTCTGTAGTATGGATATATGACACTAGTGTGAGCAACACGGTAAAATTTACATTTCAAGACGAGATGTGAATCACATCACTAAAACAGAATCACCTGGAAAGGTAGTGAAGGTAAGGGATCAGAATCCCAAAAAAGATCATCCCTGTTCCCCTCCAAGTACATTCTAGCATCCAATCGTGACTTCCCTTCCAAGTAAATAAATGATAAGACATATTGTCGGCAGAAGTGATCCCTCAGTTTGTCCAATGAATGTTGTAGATGACGTTTCCACTCTTTGTATTCTGTGGAGTATATGGACCCAGGACCAAGGCCTTCACTCGTTCCACTAGTTTCTTTCTTCTTGGTTTGCATATCAAAAAACTTAGATACAGCTGCTGGCAATAATTCATCTGCTACGGTATATGCAGTTCCAATTAGTGCAAGCTGCTGCGCATCACTTTCAGCTTTTAATTCTACAGGCTCTTGTGACTCCACTACATTATCATCTTCAGAAGGTCCAGGCAACACTTTGATAAGTGTTTCGACATATCTATCAAATAGCTGGAGAAAATTGCTCAAAATTGTTCCACCAAAGTGAACTGTGGTCATTGGGGTAACATGATCCAAAAGATCCTGTAAGAAGCACATGCAGATGTCAGCTGCTTCAAATGATCAGATATCCAGTCAAGCACAGAATATAGTAGGAAAGAAATTAACTTCAAAATATTGCACTTTTAGATTATTCCGGCAAAATATTCAATCCAATATTCAAAATAGGAGCTTAGCCAATGCCAATACCAATAGAGAGATTCTAAATGAGGGATTCAAAGGAGTTTACCAGCTAAGGGCAAATGCAATCTCCGAGCCAGTTGGAGAAAAAAGGAAATCGAGGTTGTAAGACTCAAGAGAGTAATTTGCCACGCAATTTTCCAGTGATTGGTGGTGCATATATGGCATGTACAGAGACGTGCAGAGATAAACCTGAGCTACAAAACCGGCTAGATCCGTATAACTAGGCGTGAGGAGATGTGCAGGTAGACGTGCTAACGGTCGTGGGCAGGACTTAGTCGCTAACACCCCGCCACAGATTCAGAGTCGTTGCTGGAGACGATGCAGAGGCTGGACCGAAACTGTCGAAAAGAAGAAGTGGGTAGGCCTTTTGTCATAACATCTGCAAACTGCTGATCAGTGGGCACATGCAGTACCATGATGTCGCCCAGTGGCGGAGGACTCCAGTGGGCAGGGTATGGCGGCTGCCATACCTTAATTTTTGAGCAGAAATAATCTATACCTATGCGTCAATCGGCTCGGCTGTCTCTCGTTTCGTTTGACCGCTGGCAGAAAATGCTAAAAAGAGAAAGAGGGTGGCCGCTAGACTGATGGGCCAGGTGGTCAGTTTCCATTGAGCGCGGCAGGCACGGAGCAGAGACGCACATGAACTCCGCACGAGAGGCACAAAACAAAGCCAAACTGCTAGTGCGACAGCGGCGGCTGGCCGTTGAAAGCTTCATTACATTTATCTATATACAAGTATATGTTTTAGGTAGTTTTTCAATACCCCAAAAAAGTGACTGACATGAAGAAAAGTTTCCTCAACCGGCCAATCCAGCAAAACTTCACGCACCTGAGATATAGCACAACCGATTGAAACATGTCTACATTTTAATTGTCTTTGGCATAGTTAAAAAAGGCACACTTAAGCGAGGACTTAAGTGCGCCTAAGCTCCAGGCGATAGCAAAACGTCTAGCGTATAATTCTGCATAAGCATGCGCTTTGATTAGTAAGACGGTGGCAAAACACATAATTAAGGTCTAGCGCTTTTTAAACTATGGTATTTGGTTATTATTCGTTTGTAGTGTGTATCGACGCTTCTGATTTGCATCAAAAAAATATCTTTGCTTAAGACTTTGCCACACCTTAATTTTTTTTCGTCCTCCGCCTCTGATGTCGCCGAGAGCCACCGCTGTTGTTACGGCCCTGCCCAGAGTTGGAGGAGGAGCCGCCCTGGGAAACTGCCTGGTTGCCCGATGCGCACTGGCCATTCTGAGAGCGCACTAGGAGCATCATGCCAGACTCCAGGGCCAGCGTGTGCCGGATGCGCCCCTCCTCCTGCTCGAGGAAGGAGGGGCGGTTGAGGAAGGAGGATAGGTCGTGGGGCGACATGCTGGTCACCAACTGGCTGTAGTCAGACTTGAGGCTGCAAACACGTTGAAGACAAGCCCCTCGTCACTGATCAGGTAGCCGATATCGTAAAGCATGTCGGCAAGCTGCTTGAGGCGGCTGCAATACACAGTGATGATGTTAGAGTACGTAATGGGCCTAATGGGCCCATTAGTCTTAGGGTTAATTAAAGATAAGGGTCGCTTGCTTAGGGGTCAAGTAAGCCTTGCTTGGGAGTCAAGTAAACCTCTCTATATAAAGAGAGGAGATGTATCAATCTAATCAAGCAAGAATTAAGAAGGAAATCCCTTCCATCTTGCCCGGCCGTGGGCAAAAGGCCCCCGGCCGGCCCTCTCGCGCCCTCCTTCTAGCAGCGCCATAACAATTTGGTATCAGGTAGCTCAGTTCCGATCATGTCTTCGCCGCCGCCCACCCCATCGCTTCCGCTGCCGACCGTCACCACCGCGCCGCTGGCCATCTACACCGCACCGCTGCCCTCCCCGTCCGCGCCGCTGGTCGCATCCTCCGGCGCCGCCACCGCCCAGATGCCGGCGCCCTCCACCGCACCATCGGCCGCCGCCTACACCCCGGAAGAGATCACCGGGGTCCTCAACGACCTCGTCACAGCCGTCCAGGGGGGCCCTTCCGCCGGCCCTGCCGTGGTACTCGCCGCATCCAAGGGCCTCCGCGGCGTTCGCTGGGACGCCGCCGCCGCCGCCCGCCGCCGCCCCACAGTGGCCGCAGTGGCCAGCGCCCATCGCCGCCCCCGCGCCGCTGTGGCTGCCGTGGCAGCCGCCGCACCAGGCGGCCTTCGCCGCGCTCGCCTGGCCACTGCAGCAGCCGCTGCAGCTGCCATCCATCGCCACCACCGCCCAGCCCTGGCTGCAGTGGCAGCCGCCGCTCCTAGCGGCCTCCGCCGCGCCCGGCGCTCCGCCGCAGCAGCCTCTGCCGCTGCCCGGTGCGCCACCGCAGCAGGCGCTGCAGCTGCAGCAGCCACCGCCGGTCAGCTCCGGTCCTGCATCGACCGCACCGGCGGGAGTCCCGCTTCACCAAGTCCAGTCCCCGCCGTCGCTGTCACCGTTTCCGTCTTGGATCGGTACCCGCCACGTGTCGGCGACGGTGAGGCTGCAGGCTGCTGCGCGCGGCCTCCTAGCGCGTCGGCGTGTGCGGGAGATGCATGGTCTGCAGCTGCCGCTCCTCCAAGTTGCCCTTCGCTGCGCAAAGGACCTTGATCTCATCCGCTGCGTCGGCGATCTTGGGCATGCGGTTTCCCCCATGGGCGGCGGGCATGCTGTTTTCCCCGTGGGCAGCGACCTCAAAGTCTGCGACATCCACGGTTGGGGGGGGCGCATCCCTCCTCGTCATTCTCCATCGCAAGCCCTCCACTCTTCCCTATGCGGTGGAAACCAACAGTCGTCCGACAGGGAGAAGGCATGGTGTCACCGACAGCAGCGCACCGCGTAGCACCACTGCATTCCGCCACCGGCCGCCGCGAGGGCGCCTCTGCTGGTCACTCTTGCGACCACTTCCAGGTGGTCATACACATGCACTCCTTTTGTCCAGGTGGTGTCCATGGGATCCAGGTGGCTGTACACGTGCACGGCCGACGTGCGGATGTTGTCCACTTTTTGTTAAGGGGTCCAAAATAAAGCGTCCCAGTCCATTTCAGGTTGAGAATAATAAAACAAGCCGAGATGTAAAAAGCTTGTTTTTAGGTGTTAGGTTTGTGTTGCGTCGAGTCATGATTATAAGTTGGTTAGGCTGCAGCTCGAGGACAAGCTGGATGTCCAGGTGGGGTGTAGTGTTAGAGTACGTAATGGGCCTAATGGGCCCATTAGTCTTAGGGTTAATTAGAGATAAGGGTCGCTTGCTTAGGGGTCAAGTAAGCCTTGCTTGGGAGTCAAGTAAACCTCTCTATATAAAGAGAGGAGATGTATCAATCTAATCAAGCAAGAATTAAGAAGGAAATCCCTTCCATCTTGCCCGGCCGTGGGCAAAAGGCCCCCGGCCGGCCCTCTCGCGCCCTCCTTCTAGCAGCGCCATAACAGATGAGGTCACCTTGATACAAGTTGTAGAACTCGTGGAGGGCATAGAAGGTGTGGTGCGCGCGATTGCCGGTGGAGAGATTATGTATGGCGAGCTAGACCAAGTGTGCTGTCTTGTCGGGCTTCACGATGATTGCGAGTATCTCCGGCGAGATGGTCGTGTAGACCCACTTCACGATGCATGAGTAGATGGCAGTCCAATCCGCATCGTCGAGGTGGAGGCGGGTGTCAATGGAGCCGTCGATGTGCTCGATGAGGTTGTACGCACGGAAGACGGTCATAAACAGGTAACACCATATGGTGTAGTTTGACTCATGAAGGTCAAGGACAAACGGGGCATGCTGCCGGACAGGAACGGCGTGGACGCAGTCATGCGGTGGCGGATCTAGTGGGATGCCAATGGCACCCCCTCCAAAATTGCAAAATAAATTTTACTATGTACTCCCTCTGTAAAGAAATATAAGATCATTCTATTTTAAGACTATTTGTTGAAATTATGATGATGTTTCGACTAAATTATACTATATATTAGTATAATTTTTCACAAGTTTTGAACCGTAGCATCCCTAGTTTTGACTGTTGAGGTTCTAGGTCAGCCACTGCATGGATGGAGGAAGCAGTAGGAGAGGCGGCGGCGAAAGGATTGGTGTTGTGGCCAGAGGAGACGGAGGAGTTGTCGTCAGCCATGGTGCTGGGGTTGCGGAAGCGAGGATCAGAGGAATTTTAGAAAGCGGTAAGCCGGTAACTGATAGTACCATGTAAGACTCAAGAGAGTACTTTGCCACACAATATTCCCATTGATTGGTGGTATATATATGGCATGTATAGAGGCGTGCGGAGCAAACAACCTGAGCTACAAAACCTGCTAGATCTGTATGACTAGGCCTACGTGAGTAGCTGTATAGGGAGACGTGTTAATGGTCGTGGGCAGGACTTGTCACTAATAGAGGTTTGCTGTCTAAACTAACCTCATTCCTCTGCACTAAGTCATGCAATTACATTGCGCTTAACAACTCTACATAGGTGTACTCAGGGAGTTATTACAGTTGTTGCTTGGTTGCTCGTGTCAATTGACTAGCATCTGTTGAGAATGTGCTGACTACCATCTTGAAATAGGTGTGACCACCAGTGAGATCAGCCGCATCAGGCAAGGTTAAACGAGTATTTCATGGGATGTTAGAAACTTAATGACTGATAGAAGTACCTGGAGGTATGGTGCAAGTTGTTCACTACAGATGGAATAGATTGGATGTAATAGATGTAAAAGTTACAGACAGGGCTACTCAAATACTAAAAACCAAATCGTGTAATCCAACGTTACATGGAACTGAACCCATATATATAGTAACACCCGATGAGAATATGGTATATCCAGAATAAAAATATCAACAAACTATAATCAATAAAGCGAGAACTCACATTGATAACTGACATAAACTTCTTTCCACTGCTTGTAAGCATCATCTTAGGTGCAACTGAATCAGATGTCGGTGATCCTTCTTGAGGTCCAAGGCGCAGAATATCGTCATTCCTTGCCGAATCAATAATCTTTCTTCTCACCCTTCTAAAATTCAGTTCAAGCACTTCTTCAATATGAGGTCGCAATAGTAACATAAGTAACTTTGAGAATTTCAACCCATGTGCTTCTAAACAAGAGCAGTGAGCGAGAGTAGTTTGTATGCATATGCAAACAGAACGAAGTGCAGAAACACTCTCAGGCAAAGGAGAATTTTCTTTAACCAAACGTGCAAAAGCTTCTATTTCATATTCAGCCCATTGGATAATCCGGTTCATATTCGTGGGGCTATCTCCAAATAGCGTACTAGATTCTTTCAACACCTTTGAGATAGCTGAGAAAACAAGTTGTGACAAGGTTGCAGAGTAAGTTTCTGTGTAGACTGAACAGGTGGGAAGAAATGCCTCAACATCTCTGTGAAGACGTGAACCGTAGGTTTTTAGAAGTACTTGATGGGCTACGGAACCTTTACCAATCTTAATTAAACCAGACAGAGATTTTCTTAGTTCAGTAATAGATAAAGATGGCTGTTCTGAATACCTAACAAGCTGATCCTCAAGAATTGATTTCCTTTTAAACAGTGCTGTCTTATAGGCGGAAATCTCTGCATCTGATTCTTTGCCTGAACCATCTGTAGTCATATATTTCTTCTCTTCAGTATCCAGGGCAAGCAGTGCCTTTTCTAGTTTGTGCTCTGCAAGCAAAATGTCTATTTCGTCCAGAAAAATAACCTTGGGGTCTTGAGTATCAACAGATAAAATTTCATTAAGTTCACTTTGAAAATCCTTCTCCACCACATGTTCCTCCTTACTATATTTTTGCCACATGTCAAGTTCCTGGCACACACCACTCATCAGATCTTGCACAAGCATCCCCTGGGCAGACACATGCTTCTGCAGCTCAATTAACTCTTGCTCTGCCTCGACAACCTCCTCGGATATTCTGCATAAATAAATAAATAAATAATGGTTGGCAATAAATGCAAGGAATCATGCAGAATAGAAACACGAGACAGTAGATGGTTCATAGTCAAATTTCTACTGACTGAATGAAGCTGAATGATGTATCAGCTAGAGTATTGATGCACCTAGACAAAAGTTCGGTTATCATCCATTCACAGTCAAGTTGTTTCAAGTTACCCAACATTCAACATAATCTGCACTGGAAAGAATATACCGTGCTTGTGTACTCGTAGTGGCTGTTCTTTTATAAATATCAAAGTCACCGCAACAGCACACACAAGCAGATACTTTTCTTGTTTCTAAGGAATACATATTTTCTTAACAGCTATGCATGACCTCAGTGGAAGTGTCAAGTGTGTGAGGACCAGCTGCAAGAGTTTGGCCTTTTGTCAATGAGGTGACCAAACAGGCTTAGTTGCAAGTCCTAATCTAGGCAGGTACAACTACTAGACCATCAACCCGTGTAGAGCCAATGGCCAACAAGATAAGCCTCAGAAGAGAAGAAACTATAAACAACAATATAGAAGGCATCAGTCAGCCACAGAGACATTTTTCTAATCCAGAACGGAACGAAACTCGCAGTGTTACCTGAGGAAAGCATGGTACTTCGACTGCATATTCCCGCACAGGTTTTCGATGGCATCCTTCAGCTCCAGTAGCTCAGAGCAAGTTTTCCTGATACCCTGTTGAACACAACGGCGTTACTCACTCAGTACAGTCAGCACACTGATGAGATGGTTCGGGCAACCACCAGAGACCAGAGTCCCCACCGGCCTCAACAGACAGATGCAGGCAGATCAACCGTCTCATTCAATTCCATCGCAATAAGGTCAAGCTAGCTTACGTTGTACTTGTAATTGTGTTGTAATGGGGCCCAGTCGAACAGACTGTGCCACAGAAGAGCACATATTGAATAATCAAGATTCGGAGATCAGATTTTTAGTTACCAATCCCCCAGAGCCAAAGGGCCCGGTAACTGAATGCTGCATAGGTAATTTTCCCTAAGAGACTGCCCCCCTGCAACGCGCCGCCACGGGCATGCCCGCTCTAGATCCAAAATCGCAACCTAGCTTAAAAGCGCGAGCAGGCAGGACCAGGTAGCGGCGTCGGCAGAAGCAAGAGGTAGCCAAGAAAAGATGCCGGCAATGCGTGGACGGAGAAGTGTTAGGGGAAGAGGGCGGCGACACGGGAAGAAATCTAGGAAGGGGGGTTCAGGAGGGGAGGAGAGGGAGGCCACCTTCTCGGTCTGGGACTGGTAGGCGGCGCGGATGGAGGACTGCGGGGTGATCCACTCGTGGCCGGGGAAGTCGTCCTCCAGCTCCTCCTCGCTGCTGCTCTCCATCGCCGGCCTCCCCATGGCCGCCGAGTCTCCTCGGGCGCTCGCTCGAAATCGAAGGCCTCTTGGAGTTTGCTGAGCGAGCGACTGGGCGGCGCGGCAGGGGAGACGAGAGAAAGAGACAAGAGGGGTGGAGCGGAGTGCCGTTATGGGGGCGGGGCAGTCAGTCACCCACCGGCAGCGACCGGAGGGCTACCGTGCGCGTCTCGGGGCTTTCTCCTTTCTTTTCTGCCCATTTTTGCGGTGCAGCTTTTTTTTTTCTTTGAGGTGTTTTGCGGTGCAGCTGGGAAAAGCAGAGCGGTCGGCTGAAAGACGCTTTGGGCCTCGGCCGAAATTTTGCTAGTACCCGGAGGCAGACCTCGAGGGGCGTGAATATTTCTCGCCTTCACCTTTTTTTAGATGGCAATGGGTAGGCCATGTGCAGGTACAAACTCCTTCTGCCCAAACTCGTACCCATACAAATTTTCTATACCATCCACTTCATTTTTATGGACATAAATTGATATCCATGCCTATACCCATTGGGTACCTGATGGGTATCCGTTGGGTGACATATATAGCATTTAAATTTTGAAAAAAATATAGAAATGACTCTAAAATTCAAGTGAGTATGAGCAACGAACATAGCCTCCTCCGATGGGTGGCTTCTTAAAGGCATCAAGGGAATATGAGCAACGGTTGGTGAAAGCCCGGCGTAGTGGGAATGAGCAGTTGGAATTGGGGTCGTTGGATCAAATAGTTCAGAAGAGTCCGATGGTGATGAGTCGAGATTCCATCATTTCAAGACGTCACATAGGATGTCAGAGGAATGTTGAGCAGGCGATTGCGTACCTATGACCTATGGCTGGTTTAGGGAATACAAGATTTAGGGTCGGGCCATAGGAGTTAGATGCTTACCCCACATGTCATAGGAATAATTTTGATTTATTAAATTTTTGGGTATCCATTGGGTTATCCATGTGTTGGGAAACGTTGCATGGGAAACAAAAAAATTCCTACGTCCATCAAGATCAATCTAGGAGATGAACATCTACGATATGATATTGCATCTACATACCCTTGTAGATCGCTAAGCGGAAGCATTAAGAAACGTGGTTGATGTAGTCGAACGTCTTCGCGATCCAATCACGATATGTCCCGCGAACTCCCGATCCAAGTACCGAACAGACGGCACCTCCGCGTTCAACACACCTATGGCTTGATGACGCCTTCACCTCCTCGATCCGGCGAGCGATGGTGAAGTCCGAGTCCTCCAGTAGCACGATGGCGTGGTGGCGGTGGCGGTGGCGGAATCTCAGCAGAGCTTCGCTAAGCATTACGGAGAGGAAGAGGGATGCGAGGGAGAGGAGAGGCAGTGCCATGGCGTAGAGATGTGCTCAAGGGTGCGGCTGCCCTCTCTCTACCTCTCTATATATAGGGGGGGAGGAGGAGGGGCTTCCTATATCCCATCTAAGGGGGCAGCGGCCATAAGGCAGATGGGGGCGCCCCCTAGGAAACCCTAGGGTGTCTTGCTGAAAGTGCAACTATCCCTAGGTGGTTTTGGTAATTCATAACAACATATAGCTCATTGAGCTAATGCTATTTCAAGATGATTATTTCAGGAAAGCTCAATGATTGGCATGGCATGGATGTGAAAGTGGAACCCTCAAAATGCTAAGGACAAAGAATTGGCTCAAGCTCAAAAGTTCAAGACTCTTCATTTTATATTTTAGTGATCCAAGATCACATTGAGTCTTTAGGAAAAGCCAATACTATCAAGGAGGGATGAGGTGTTGCTTAATGAGCCTCTTGCCTAATGTGCTTAATGATATGCTCCAAAATCCTCAGCTACTTTCCCATATCCACAAATGACCTAAACCCTAAGCCAAACTCGGTCATACCGATTCTTTCATTCCGGCGCCACCGAGTTTCACTTGTCATTTGCCACTGCCAAACCCTAGCAATTCGGTCCTACCGATAAGGATCTCGGTCTCATCGAGATGGGCTTGCAAACTCTCTGTTTCCCTTTCGTAACTTTTCGGTCTCACCGAAAGAGCGAATCGGTCCCACCGAGAATGCAATGTAAACTCTATGATTCCTTCTTGTAACTTTTTGGTCTCACCGAAAGAGCGAGTCGGTCCCACCGAGTTTGCCTGACCAACTCTCTGGTTAGCTTATTGCCAAACTCGGTCTCACCGAGTTTGTGCAATCGGTCTCACCGAGATTACGTTATGCCCAAACCCTAACCGAATCGGTCCTACCGAGTTGCATGTCAGTCCCACCGAAATTCCTAACGGTCACTAGGTTTACTATTTCGGTCCGACCGAGTTTTCTGATTCGGTCCCACCGAGATTGGTAAATTGTGTGTAACGGTTGGATTTTGTGTGGAGGCTATAAATACCCCTCCACCTCCTCTTCACTCGTGGAGAGAGCCATCAGAACACATACACCATTCCAACTCATATGTTCTGAGAGAGAACCACCTACTCATGTGTTGAGACCAAGATATTACATTCCAACCATATGAATCTTGATCTCTAGCCTTCCCCAAGTTGCTTTCCACTCAAATCTTCTTTCCACCAGATCCAAATCCCATGAGAGAGAGTTGAGTGTTGGGGAGACTATCATTTGAAGCACAAGAGCAAGGAGTTCATCATCAATACACCATTTGTTACTTCTTGGAGAGTGGTGTCTCCTAGATTGGCTAGGTGTCACTTGGGAGCCTCCGACAAGATTGTGGAGTTGAACCAAGGAGTTTGTAAGGGCAAGGAGATCGCCTACTTCGTGAAGATCTACCGCTAGTGAGGCAAGTCCTTCGTGGGTGATGGCCATGGTGGGATAGACAAGGTTGCTTCTTCGTGGACCCTTCCTGGGTGGAGCCCTCCGTGGACTCGCGCAACCGTTACCCTTCGTGGGTTGAAGTCTCCATCAACGTGGATGTAGGATAGCACCACCTATCCGAACCACGGAAAAAACATCCGTGTCTCCAATAGCGTTTGAATTCTCCAAACCCTTCCCTTTATATTCTTGCAAATTGCATGCTTTACTTTCCGCTGCCAATATACTCTTTGCATGCTTGCTCGAATTGTGTAATGATTGCTTGACTTGTCCTAAGATAGCTAAAAACTGCCAAGAACTAAAATTGGGAAAAGGTTAAGTTTTTATTTGGTCAAGTAGTCTAATCACCCCCCTCTAGACATACTTTCGATCCTACAAGTGGTATCAGAGCTTTGGTCTCCATTTGCCTTGATCTCCATAGCTTTTGGTGGTCATAGCCTTGGTTTCACAACCTAGGAGAGTATGACGTCTAGCGAGGGAAATTATCACCGTAGAGGTCCTTACTTTGATGGTACTAATTTTGCTAGTTGGAAGCATAAAATGAAAATGCATATTCTTGGACATAACCCCGCCGTATGGGCTATTGTTTGTGTTGGTTTGCAAGGTGAGTTCTTTGATGGGAGAGAACCAAACCGTGAAGCTACCGCGGATGAGTTGAAGATGTTGCAATACAATGCTCAAGCTTGTGATATTCTCTTCAACGGATTGTGCCCCGAAGAATTCAACAAAATCAGCCGCCTTGAGAATGCAAAGGAAATTTGGGACACTTTGATTGATATGCACGAAGGTACCGACTCCGTCAAGGAATCCAAGTTGGATGTGCTCCAAAGTCAACTTGACAAGTTCAAGATGAAGGATGGTGAAGGTGTCGCCGAAATGTACTCTAGGCTTGCTCTCATCACAAATGAGATTGCCGGCTTAGGAAGTGAAGAGATGACTGATAGATTCATCATCAAGAAGATCCTAAGAGCCTTGGATGGGAAATATGATACCGTGTGCACATTGATTCAAATGATGCCCAATTACAAAGATCTCAAGCCAACGGAAGTGATTGGAAGGATTGTTGCTCATGAGATGTCACTCAAGGATAAAGAGGAACTTCACAACAAATCAAGTGGTGCCTACAAAGCCTCATGTGAAGTCCCCACATCATCAAGTGAGAAACAAACCTTTAATGAAGAATTGAGCTTAATGGTGAAGAACTTCAACAAGTTCTACAAGAGTAGAAGCAAAGATAGAAGCTTCAAGTCAAGGTCATACAATGACAAAAGATCTTCTAGTCGAGAGCGAAACTTCTACAATTGTGGAAGACCTGGACACTATTCCAATGAGTGTACGGCTCCCTACAAGAGAAGAGAAGATTCTCCAAAAAGAAGAAGCAAAGAATCACCACCAAGAGAGAGAAGGAGTAGAGATGATCGTTATGAACAGAGATACTCACGGAGAAGCAAGGATTCGGAAAGGAAGGAAAAATCATCAAGGAGCTACACAAAACTAAGACATCAAGCTCATGTTGGTGAATGGGTATCCGGCTCCGACTCCGACAGCCACTCCGAGAGAAGTTATCACTCCGACTCCGAAGATACTCAAGATGAAGGTGTTGCCGGTCTAGCACTTGTGTCAACCAACTCCTACGACATATTTGACTCACCAAATGAAGGAATTGGAAGATGCTTCATGTCCAAAGGTCCTAAGGTAACACACCCCGAGTATGTTGATTTTAATAGTGATGAAGATGACTTGTTAGGTGATGATGACTTGCTTGTTGACAACTCTAGTGATGAGTACTATGATGAAACATCAATTAATCATGTTAATCATGCTAAAACGAATGACAATGATAAGGAGAAGATTGAGGCTCTAACTAAAGAACTAAACACTCTTAAGTTAGCTCATGAAACTATCTTCGAAGATCATCGAGAACTTTTAAGAGCTCATGAGAAATTACGCTTTGAAAAGCTAAATCTTGAGCAAGAGCATGAGTTCTTAAAAGCAATCAATGATGATCTCCGCAAGAAAAGTTCTTCTTACATTGCCAAGCATTTACTATTATCCACTTACATGCCTCAAGTCAAGTCTAGTAACAAGAACAAGAAAGATTCTTCCTCTAGTAGTAACAATGATCATGCTAAATCCAATATTGTTGCTTCTAGTAGTTCTCTTGATTCCACTAATGATTCTCCTAGCCAAGTTACACTTGAGCAAGAAAATAGCTTATTGAAGGGGATTATAGAGAAAGGAGTGTACAAAAGCCTTGCCGGGAGTAAGCAATTCGAGGAAATTGTGCGCAAGCAAGGAATGCACCGGAAGAATCAAGGTGTTGGTTTTGAACGAAAGTTCAATGCCAATGAAGTTGAATGGGAAGAAGATCAATACCCCAAGACAAAGTTTGTTCCTCAACAAGAGAAGTATGACACCTCTTCCAAGAGGATACAAGCTCAAGATGATCTTCCACCACAAGACTACAAGCAAAAAGGCAAGGACAAGCTTCAAGAGGAGATTGATGCATTTGAAGAAGCTCCTAAGACCTTAGTCAAGTGGATTCCCAAGACCACGTCAAGTTCCACTTCATCAAGTACGACTACAACTCCAAGGATTCCCATCAAGATGGTGTGGATCCAAAAGAAAAAGAACTAGAGAGTTCTTGAGGGTGACTCCGCCAACATATTTCACTCTCATCATTTTGGCAAGAACAAGTGCAATCAACTTCCACATCATGCACTAGTTCAAGGAGTCACAAACCCTCTTGTTGGTAAGACAAGGGACATGGTAACCTAAAGTTTTCATGGACATCATCTTGTGTATGCATCACTCTATGTCTATGGATATCCTTGTTTGTTCCTTGTGGGACTAACCCATGTAGGTATTGAAAGTGCAATTCACTCAAATGGATAGCTCCAAGTGATATACATCAACATTGAGCATCCACATCTTCAACATCTATATGAAGTCATCATCGACAAACCCAAGGTTAGTTCATCCCTCTTAGGGGGGATATCACATCTAGGGGGAGCTTTACTCTAAGACTTGAGCTAAAGCAACTCTAAAGATGTGAATACAACAATGCTTTATGTAAAAGTGGTAACCCCACTTGAGCTTAAACGATGAGTATGACCTACGATCAAGTGTTCTCACTTGACTCCTAAGTCAATATACTCATATATAGATGACCTAGTCATCGCAAATTGCTTGATAGATGCTAGAATTGTTTGTGCATGCTTTGCCACATATTTCATTTGCCATCTTATTGTGTGAGCATGTTGGTTGCATATTTTACTCATTCGAGGACATCAACTTGTTGTTTTGATTGTTTGGCTTTATCTTCTTTTGCCAAGTGGATGGACAAGAATGCCTAAGAACCTCCTCTAGCTATCTATGCTTTTCTCGTCTCAAACTCTATTCATGCTGCATCACAAAACTTGATCAAGTCAGATTCGAACCACTCTGTGTGAGGAGCGCTCGGAGTCCCCGATTCGTCATAGACTTAAACTTCCAAAACCTCTTTGTGATTCTCGGTCTGACTGATACCATACTTTCGGTCCTACCGAGATCATTAAGTTGATCTAGGTTTTCGATCTCGGTGCAACCGATTTGAACCACTCGGTCACACCGAGTTGCAATAACTGTATACAGTCTTGCATCTTGGTGCCACCGAGTTGTTCCACTCGGTCACACCGACAGGGTCGGGCTATATATAGTGACGGGCAGAATTTTGGAAATTTCTCCGAAACCTCTTCGCCCGCGCATAGCTCGCTCTGCCTCCTGGGTCTCCGGATCATCCTCCTCGCCGCCAGCAGCCTCCAGTCGCTGGTCTCCGCCGCCGTCAACAGAATTCTGCTCCACCGTTGCCGCCGTAGCGAGTCACCGCCAAACTAGGGTATGGACTCGATCTTTGTGCTATTCTCCAATCCGATTCCTAGCACATTGTGATCATCATGATTCTTGCCACGTTTGATAAACTCCTATCCAGTCAATGAACTCGTAGATTAGGTTTAATTCGAAAATTTTAGGGTTAGGTTTCCGCCGAAACCATCTCGGACCCACCGAGTTGAAAAACTCGGTCCCACCGATTTGGCTTATGCCATTGCACAAGTAAAACTTGGCCTGACCAAGAATTACTTATCGGTGTGACCGATTTTGGAACTCTGTGAAACCCTAGCAGTCTCGGTGCCACTGAACTGTGACTCGGTCTCACCGAGTTCACTAGTTCTGGTGCCAAAACTGCTTCGGTGTCACCGAGTTTGAAAATCGGTAGATCCAAGATGATTTCAGTGGGAAACTAAAACTAAGTTTTTGAATTGATCTTTTGCAAAAATCTCTGCATTTTGTGATGCTCATCCACTCTATCTCATCTAAAATCTATTCACAGGGTCAGTAGTCAGTTTGCATCATGTCAGACCAGAGTGACAGCCAGAACTTGTCAGAGCAGCAAGTGCAGTTGAGTGAGGGCACTAGCCCCTCAAGTTCCTCAGATGATGGCAGTAGGAGCACACCCAGCAACCTGCCTAAAGCTGCCACTAGACAAAGGAAGAAGAGGACTTCTGATTCTGAAGATGAAGACTATGTGGCAGAGGAAGAGGCCACATCAAAGAGAGTTGAGCCAGCTCAGGGCACAAAGCCAGGGCTAAAAATCAAAAGGCCAGCAGGCAGGCAGCCCATGTCAAAGGCTAGAGCTTCAACTGTGAAGCCTGCTCCCATTGAGCCCGTTGCTGCTGAGGGCAAAAAGAGGAAAGAAAGAGTGAAGAAGACTGTAGCCAGAGTGCTTGGGAAGGCCTCCATCATGGTAGATGAGGAGGAAGAAGAAGAAGAGGTTGCTGCACCAGCACCCAAGGCAGCCAAACTTATGGGAGATGCCATAAGGTCAGGGACAACTGCATCCAAGCCCAAGGAAGCACCCAAGGCTGCATCTAAGCCTAAGAGTGCACCAAAGAGAAACACCAGAAGCACCCCAGCCACTGAAAAGAACAAGGCCCCAGTGCCTGAAGCTGCAGAGGAAGAGGAAGAGAATGTCCTTAGGAAGCTCAAGCCCAAGATCCCAGACCACAACGATGCTCATCCTGTGGCTGAGGATATGAAGCTCAGGAGAGATTCAGGGCTGAGGAAGTGGAGAGAGGCAGATCCGTATGCTTCTAGGAGAAGGACTATAGTGGACTACAGGTTTCATACCAAGGAGCAGCTCCAGGAGGACATGAATGAGAGGAGAGGCAGGACCACGACTGATGCTTTTGCCAGGGTGCCACGAGGTCCGAGGTCGTCTGCACTGCCAGTTGCTGACACCAGAGCTACAACGTCTGCGCCAGCCACAGCCTCGGTTCCACCAGCTCTAGCATCCACTTCAGCCTCAACTCCGACCACGTCTACCGAAGGCTTCGTCCTTGGAGTGCTCCGGACTCCACCACCACCTGAAGATCAAGCCTGAGCGTCGACTTAGCACTATGCATTTTCTAGGAACTTTTTGGTAACTTGTTGCCAAAGGGGGAGAAAATGTATAGATCATAGGCTTCGAGAGAGAGTGTTGCTTTTATTCTCTCTTGTTTTATTCGGTGGTTTTTTCGAACTTTGTTTGCTTGTGTGTGAGATACTACGTCCTTATGTTTGTGAGACATCGATGATCATGTGTTTGATCATAAGCTACACTTAATGTTTGCTTAATGCTTACTTAAATATTATCATTATATCTATCTTTTGTGATCATTCACTATTCTTGGTGATGAGTGCATGTATTTCAATCTTATCATTTTTGAGCGCTCCACCAAGATGTATGTGACATGGAAGAGTAACCCATGATTCTAACTCCTTGTGCATTTGCAGTCCAAAGCAAATTTTAAATATGCAAAAATTTAGGGGGAGCTCTTATTTGTCACATACTTCTCAAAGCGACGATATATTTCATGCTTATTATCATTTGTCGAAGCTTTGATCTATATGTTGTCATCAATTACCAAAAAGGGGGAGATTGAAAGTGCAACTATCCCTAGGTGGTTTTGGTAATTCATAACAACATATAGCTCATTGAGCTAATGTTATTTCAAGATGATTATTTCAGGAAAGCTCAATGATTGGTATGGCATGGATGTGAAAGTGGAACCCTCAAAATGCTAAGGACAAAGAATTGGCTCAAGCTCAAAAGTTCAAGACTCTTCATTTTATATTTTAGTGATCCAAGATCACATTGAGTCTTTAGGAAAAGCCAATACTATCAAGGAGGGATGAGGTGTTGCTTAATGAGCCTCTTGCCTAATGTGCTTAATGATATGCTCCAAAATCCTCAGCTACTTTCCCATATCCACAAATGACCTAAACCCTAAGCCAAACTCGGTCATACCGATTCTTTCATTCCGGCGCCACCGAGTTTCACTTGTCATTTGCCACTGCCAAACCCTAGCAATTCGGTCCTACCGATAAGGATCTCGGTCTCACCGAGATGGGCTTGCAAACTCTCTGTTTCCCTTTCGTAACTTTTCGGTCTCACCGAAAGAGCGAATCGGTCCCACCGAGAATGCAATGTAAACTCTATGGTTCCTTCTTGTAACTTTTTGGTCTCACCGAAAGAGCGAGTCGGTCCCACCGAGTTTGCCTGACCAACTCTCTGGTTAGCTTATTGCCAAACTCGGTCTCACCGAGTTTGTGCAATCGGTCTCACCGAGATTACGTTATGCCCAAACCCTAACCGAATCGGTCCTACCGAGTTGCATGTCAGTCCCACCGAAATTCCTAACGGTCACTAGGTTTACTATTTCGGTCCGACCGAGTTTTCTGATTCGGTCCCACCGAGATTGGTAAATTGTGTGTAACGGTTGGATTTTGTGTGGAGGCTATAAATACCCCTCCACCTCCTCTTCACTCGTGGAAAGAGCCATGAGAACACATACACCATTCCAACTCATATGTTCTGAGAGAGAACCACCTACTCATGTGTTGAGACCAAGATATTACATTCCAACCATATGAATCTTGATCTCTAGCCTTCCCCAAGTTGCTTTCCACTCAAATCTTCTTTCCACCAGATCCAAATCCCATGAGAGAAAGAGAGTTGAGTGTTGGGGAGACTATCATTTGAAGCACAAGAGCAAGGAGTTCATCATCAACACACCATTTGTTACTTCTTGGAGAGTGGTGTCTCCTAGATTGGCTAGGTGTCACTTGGGAGCCTCCGACAAGATTGTGGAGTTGAACCACTGAGTTTGTAAGGGCAAGGAGAGCGCCTACTTCGTGAAGATCTACCGCTAGTGAGGCAAGTCCTTCATGGGCGATGGCCATGGTGGGATAGACAAGGTTGCTTCTTCGTGGACCCTTCGTGGGTGGAGCCCTCCGTGGACTCGCGTAACCGTTACCCTTCGTGGGTTGAAGTCTCCATCAACGTGGATGTAGGATAGCACCACCTATCCGAACCACGGGGAAAACATCCG
Organism: Triticum monococcum; assembly: GCA_034509565.1. Classification (NCBI taxonomy): domain Eukaryota; kingdom Viridiplantae; phylum Streptophyta; class Magnoliopsida; order Poales; family Poaceae; genus Triticum; species Triticum monococcum. The sequence goes on along the minus strand of CM067842.1, from coordinate 194,086,394 downwards.
TGTCTCCAATAGCGTTTGAATTCTCCAAACCCTTCCATTTATATTCTTGCAAGTTGCATGCTTTACTTTCCGCTGCCAATATACTCTTTGCATGCTTGCTCGAATTGTGTAATGATTGCTTGACTTGTCCTAAGATAGCTAAAAACTGCCAAGAACTAAAATTGGGAAAAGGTTAAGTTTTTATTTGGTCAAGTAGTCTAATCACCCCCCCTCTAGACATACTTTCGATCCTACACTTGCCCCCCAAGCCAGGTGGGGGGAACCCTAGATGGGGCGCCGCACCTCTCCTGGTTACATGAGATGGGGTGAGGGGGCGCACAATCCCTTAGCGGGCTGGTTTGCCCCCTCCCCTTGGCCCATGAGGCCCCCCATGACTTGTCGAGGCCCCCTGAAACCCCTTTCGGGCATGCTGGTCATCACCTGGTACCTCTGGAACAATTTCGGACTCCAATATATATCAATCTTCACCTCCAAATCATCCCGGAGTTCCTCGTCACACCCGGGGTCTCATTTAGGACTCCGAACAACCTTTGGTAACCACCATAATGACTCAACTATACTTATATCATCACCAAACTTTAAGTGTGTAGACCCTGCGGATTCGAGAACTATGCAGACATGATCGAGACACCTCTACGGTCAATAATCAATAGAGGGACCTGGATGTCCATATTGGTTCCCACATATTCTACGGAGATCTTATCGGTTGAACCTCGATGTCAAGGATTCAGCTAATCCCGTATGCAGTTCCCTTTGTCCATCGGTATGTTACTTGCCCAAGATTCGATCGTCGGTATCTCCATACTGTAACGCCCCAGATATAACTTTCCCAATTTGTACCCCAACTCTTGCCGTTTCCGGCATTAAGTTATATTTATTCCTCGGGTTCGGGTCTTGTCTCCGTGTGTTGTTTTCGTTTTCGTGCATCTCATATCATGTCATCATGTGCATTGCATTTGCATACATGTTCATCTCATGCATTCGAGCATTTTCCCCGTTGTCCGTTTTGCATTCCGGCGCTTCGTTCTCCTCCGGTGGCCATTTCTAGCTTTCTTTCGTGTGTGGGGATTAAACATTTCCGGATTGGACCGAGACTTGCCTTGCAGCCTTGGTTTACTACCGGTAGACCGCCTGTCAAGTTTCGGGTCATTTGGACTTCGTTTGATACTCCAACGGTTAACCGAGGGACCGAAAAGGCCTCGTGTGTGTTGCAGCCCAACACCCCTCCAATTTGGCCCAAAACCCACCAAACTCTGCTCCATCGTCTCGGTCGTTCGATCACGATCGCATGGCCAAAAACCGCACGTCATTTGGACTCTCCTAGCTCCCTCTATGCCTATATAAAGACCCCTCCGTTTTCGGATTGTCTTCCTCCTCCGAAACCCTAATTTTTCCAGATCCGCCGCTCCACCCGCCGACGGACACGCCCGAATCGGGCCGGACGTGTCCTCCCCGCTGCCGCTAGCCAACCACCGCCCGCCACGTGGCAGGTCGGCCACCGCCGCCGTCGCGGCCCGCCAGGCCCGAGGCTGGCCCCCGTCGCCGTCTACCCGGGCCGCGCCCCGCGCCCCCTACTCATCCCGAGCGCCGCCGCCTTCCCCGGCTCAGGCGGGCGCCGCTGCCGCGGGCCGCCACCGCCGCCCGAGCGGGACCTCGCCGCCCCTCTGTGCCCGGCCGCCGGGTGCCTCGCCTCGCCTCCTCGCCGTGCCGCCCGGCGCCGCGCCGTCTTCCTCGTCGCCGGCGACGCTCCGGCGAGCTCCATCTTCCTCCCCGCTCCGGCCGGCTCTTTCTCCGGCGACCTCGAGTCCGGCAGCTACAGTAACTCCGGTGGCCTCGGTTCCCGTGCGATCCAGATCTGAGATCCACTCCTCACGGTTTACTTTTCATCCCCGAAACCCTAGTTTTTTATACATTCTTTGACTGACGATATCTCCGCATCCGTAGCTCCGTTTTGGACATATGATATATCAAAATCTTCGCCTCGACGAGTACATCATTTCATTCCATTGCATCATTTGCATTTGAGTTCATCTTGATGCCCAAAATGCTGTTAGAAGGAGGCATCGTGAGTTAAATTGCAGATCCGTTAGCTCATCATTGACTTTTGTCATTTTTGCCATGATTATTGTGTGCATGATATGCCTGTGACCCTTTGGGATGAATTGTTAAGCATTTTGTCTTCTTTCCAGAGGTGCCATCCATGCATTTTTAGGATGCGTGTGGTGTCTTGTGCAAGCTTGCAAAGAGGGGTACCTGAGATTGCTGATTTCAGGGACTTAGTGATTTTCACCAAGTCTGGGATGTTTTAGTTCATGATGCTATATGTCCAGCTTGTTTCCTAGTGTTCCGTGCCCCTTTTGAGTATGATCAGTAAGGGACATTTGTTAATCTTGTTGTGCTCTATCCATCCATGTCTTTACTTGTTATGTTGGAGTACCCTACGTTGAGTCAATCGAGCTCAACTTTTGCATCGTTGTTAATTTGGACAGATCGTGAACTCTTTTGCGATTTTGCCGGTGCTATTGCTAGTGATCCGTGCATGCTATGCCATTGTTCTTGCCATGTATAGCTAGCATTTTGTGCCTTCTTTATGGATATATGCTTTCCTTGCCATGCCTTGCACCGTAGTGAGTGCATCGAGCTCGTTTACATGCCTCCGTGAGTTATAATTTCAGCATGTCTCAGTTTTCACTAAGTCTGAAAACTGATTGTGCTTCATCTATGTTCGTGTGCTCGTTAGAGTATCTTGTGAACCCTTTTGACCCCAGGTCACTTTGGGTGTTTTGTTAAGCTTGTTGAGTAGCTCCATGCCATGCTCTTACTTGTCATGTTCAGGTTATGTTTCATGTTGTTTTGCTGCTCCGAAGAGAGCATCGTGGTCTGAAATTTCAGACTAGTGTTAATTTCACTAAGTCTGAAATCTGTTTTGCTTATTCAGTTTTGCCATGCCTGTTTGAACCCCTTAATGGATGAATTTGCCTATGGCTCAGCCCTAGTGATTTGTTAAGCATCTTGTGTACGTCCCTTCCATGTATTTTGTTTTCATGTTTGGTGGCTGTAGCATTTTCATTTCATTGCATTTAGGAGCCTACTTGCTGTAAATCGCAGATCGGTTCGTTTCGTAAAACGCTTGCCATTTCCAAACCGTAGCTCCGATTCCTATGATCTTTATATCGTTTTCAGGGGATTTCTTCCCCTATATCCAGTGGCACACTTGGTTTTCCAAGTTGAGGCCAGGTTCATGCATTTCCTGTCACGTCTTGCATTTTGCATCCCGCATAGCATACCATCTTTGCACATTATTGGTTGCCCTTGCACGTGGTTGATTGTATCCTTGTTGCTTGTTTGTGTTGTTGGGTAGAGCTAGGAGACGAGTTCGCTAACGAGGAGCCCGTTGAGTTTGCTTTTGAGGATCCAGTCAACTCTGACAACTGTGCAGGCAAGATGATCATACCCTCGAAATCACTACTATCTTTGCTATGCTAGTTTGCTCGCTCTTTTTCTTTGCCAATGCTACGATGCCTACCACTTGCTTGTCAGCCTCCCAATTGCCATGATTGAGCCTCTAACCCACCTTTGTCCTAGCAAAACGTTGATTGGCTATGTTACCGCTTTGCTCAGCCCCTTCTTATAGCGTTGCTAGATGCAGGTGAAGATTGGAGCCGTTCCTTGTTGGAACATTTATTTACTTGTTGGGATATTATTATATTGCTATGTTATCTTAATTCATCTATATACTTGGTAAAGGGTGGAAGGCTCGGCCTCTCGCCTAGTGTTTTGTTCCACTCTTGCCGCCCTAGTTTCCGTCATATCGGTGTTATGTTCCCGGATTGCTGCGTCCCTTACGCGGTTAGGCTATAATGGGAACCCCTTGATAGTTCGCCTTGATTAAAGCTTTTCCAGCAATGCCCAACATTGGTTTTACCATTTGCCACCTACCCCTTTTTCCCTTGGGTTTTCGGAGCCCGAGGGTCATCTTTATTTTAGCCCCCCACGGGCCAGTGCTCCTCTGAGTGTTGGTCCGAACAGAGCCACTTGCAGCGCCACCTCGGGGCAACTCGAGGGTTGGTTTTAGTTGTACGTAGTGTTCATCTGAGTGTGCCCTGAGAAAGAGATATGTGCAGCTCCTATCGGGATTTGTCGGCACATTCGGGCGGTGTTGCTGGACTTGTTTTAACCTGTCGAATCATCTTGTTGTACCGAGATACCGAGTCTGATCGGTGTGTCTTGGGTGGAGGTCTATTCCTTCATTGACCGTGAGAGCTTGTTATGGGCTAAGTTGGGACCCCCCTGCAGGGATTGATCTTTCGAAAGCCGTGCCCGCGGTTATGGGCAGATGGGAATTTGTTAATGTCCGGTTGTAGATAACTTGAACCTTAATTAATTAAAATGTATCAACTGAGTGTGTTGCCGTGATGGCCTCTTCTCGGCGGAGTCCGGGAAGTGGACACGGTGTTGGAGTTATGTTTGTGTAGGTTGCTCTCTAGTTTCTCGCTCGTGCTTTGCCTCATCTTCTCGCTCTCTTTTGCGAATAAGTTAGCCACCATATATGCTAGTCGCGTGCTGCAGCTCCACTTATACATTACCCCTTCCTACCTATTAAGCTTAAATAGTCTTGATCGTGAGGGTGCGAGATTGCTGAGTCCCTGTGGCTCACAGATTACTATTACACCAGATGCAGGGACAGATGATACAGCTCCAGATGGCGCGCTCGAGCTCAAGTGGGAGTACGACGAGGACTCTCAGCGTTACTATGTGTCTTTTCCTGATGATCAGTAGTGGTGGCTATTCGGGGTTAGATTCAGGGCCTTGTCGCATGTTGGGGGTCTTTTCTATTTTGGCGCCATAGTCGGGCCATGAGTGAATTGTATGATGGATGTTATTTATGTACTTTGATGTGACGTGGCGAGTGTAAGCCAACTATGTTATTTCCCCCTTATATTATTTATGTACATGGGATGTGTGATGATTTCCCGACTTGCGACATATGCCTTCAATGCGATTATGCCTCTAAGTCGTGCCTCGACACGTGGGAGATATAGTCGCATCGAGGGCGTTACAAGTTGGTAATCAGAGCCTTCCCCGACCTTAGGAGCCCCCATTGCTTGATCGTTTTAGCAGCCGAGTTGTGTCTAGAAAAAATGTTTTGAGTCCTTAGGAATTATATATCGGAGAGTTTAGGAATTCTTTTTACTTCCCAGTCTCTTCATCGCTCTGGTAAGGCATCCTGACGTAGAGTTTTGACTCTTCTCTTCTCAAATTTCACAATTTTTTTAGGATCACGCGAGTATCTTGGTTTTGTTCCGATGGCTTATGATGAGAATACTGTCTTTGTGCCTCCCGTCAGGGGTTTAGTGGAAGTGTCCCGGGGAGTTGAGCTCTGAGGTGTTGTCATCATAATTTTATCGTTGCAATTCTGGTATACTTGAGATATGTTCGCGACATCGAAAATCTCCTTTATGCAGTTCATTGGTGAGATAACCTCGACGCCACCCAGTACTGGGGCGGGAGTTCGGGAGTATTGCCATAACTTGTATAACGGATGCTTTTCGAAGGTTGAGGTAGATGGTTTCCGAAGGTTTCTCGGTTATGTGTTGAAGGATGGATACAGCTGGATGTAGGATTTGCTAGTTTGGGTGAGATATTATGCTTCCCCTGTATCCCCAACACCTGATTGCATAACCGGAAAGTTTCGGGAGTTTCATAGGTGGGAATTCTAGTAGCTCTTAGGATATCTTTCCAACAGATGTATGATATGAAATTGGGGTTCGACGTCTAGTGGTTCGCCTATTCACGGTCGATTTTATAGTGGTCTCGTTGTGTCTTAAAGAGTCCTTGGCTATGCTGACTCGGGGACGCTTCGTATGTCATGTGCACTGCCTTGTACACGATGGTGCTGTACGATCGAGCCCGTGTAGGTCCCACCACGAAAACTTCGGACGAAATTTCGATCATATGTTTGTCCCGGCTTATCTCGCAAGCCAACCCTTGGTTTTTATTTTCAGTTGTGGCATTCGAGCTGCTTCGACGTCATATGTTGATTCCATCCCTCGGTGATGTACCCATTCTACCTGATTCTTCGTGGCTTCGCAATTTAGGAATATGTGACCACTTCAAGAGAAGTGCATTCGTTCATTTTGTTCGGATGTGAAGACTTTATGTTGCAATTTTCATTCCGTTGGATTCAGCTTCAATATTTGTCTATTTGTGTGTTAATGGTGGTCAACCTCTTCAGGATGGCTCCTCCAACGCGCACGACTCCGAACCCTGATCCGCCACCACCTCCACCGCCTCCGGAGGCTTGGCAAGCTGTGATGGCCGCAACTAATGCAAACACACAATTGATCATGCAAATCCTCCAAGAGCGAAATCAAGGCAGTCAAGGGAATCAAGGCAACAATCAGAACAATTTTGCAACTCTGAACCAGTTCCTCGCAAATGGTCCAAAGACGTTCAGCAATTGCGTTGAAGATACCGATGCTGACGATTATCTAGTGGATCTGGGCAAGCATTTTGAATGCAGCAACGTCAGGCCTGAAGATTTCATCAAGTTCGCTTCTTTCCAGCTCAAAGATCGGGCTGCAGAGTGGTTCCAGCAGTGCAAGGATTCCAGAGGTGGACGTTTGATCACTTGGGATGATTTCCGTCGTGATTTCCGAGCTCATCACATCCCTCAGAGTGTGACTGAAAGCAAACGTGAGGAATTCCACAATCTGAAGCAAGGCTCTTTGTCTGTCTATGACTACAACAAGTTGTTCCAGAAGCTCGCCCGTTTTGCCAAGCAGGATGTTCCTGATGAGAAGAGCATGATCTATCAGTTCAGGGATGGTCTCTGTGAAGAAATTCAGCTCGCTCTTGTCCTCTTCGAGCCGCTGAGATACGATGAGTTCTACAACATGGCACTGAAGCAAGAGGCTGCTCAATTGAGGTGTGATGCTTCTAGGAAGCGAGTAAGAGACACTACGCCTTCTTCCTCTACTCAAGTGGCCAAGCAGCAGAAGTATTGGCTTCCTCCTCCTCCGTTCCGTCAGCCGTATCAGCAGAAGAGCAAAGGTGGCAGTGGCTCATCCCACCCACCCAACCCAGGCTTTCAGAACAAGACTTCGTCTCAAGCTCCAAGATCGAGTGCTCCGTACCACCGTCCGCTCTCAGAGGTCACGTGCAACAAGTGCCAACAGAAGGGTCACTACGCCAACAAGTGTTTCAACCAGAGGCGTCTTCCTCCTCCTCCTCCTGTCAGATCGGCAAGTACAGTAGTGGTCAAGCATAACCCCAAGTCCGCCAAGGTCAACTTGCTGAATGCAGCTCAGGCAGAGGACTCGCCAGATGTGATTATGGGTAACCTTCCTGTTAACGATGTTCCCGCTAAAGTACTTTTCGATACTGGTGCATCGTTTTCTTTTATTTCAACTCCATTTGTGGCCAAGCATGATTTTGTGACCGAAATGATTCCTGTTCCGTTGAAGATTGTGTCTCCGGGCAAGCAAATGACTTCTAACAATTGTGTCCCGGATATTTCTATCACATTGGGCGATTACAAGTTTCTCTCTTCTCCGGTGGTTCTTGGTAATTCTGATATCGATCTTATTCTTGGGATGGACTGGCTCTCTAAACACAAGGCTCACCTCGATTGTGCAGCCAGGCAGATTCAACTGACTCATTCGTCTGAGGATGTCATTGTCTTTGCTGCTCGGGATAATACCATCCAGTTGTTTTCTCTCAATGAGAAGGGTGAATTGGATGCTATTTCGCAGATTCCGGTTGTTTGTGAGCATCAAGACATCTTCCCAGAAGAACTCCCAGGAATGCCTCCGCACCGGCCGGTTGAATTTGTTATTGAACTTGAGCCCGGTACGGAACCTGTGTGCAAACGTCCCTACAAGCTCGGCCCCGAAGAGTTGAAGGAGTTGAAGAAACAACTCGATGTTCAAGAAAGAATGGGTCTCATTCGGCCTAGTACTTCTCCGTGGGGTTGTGGTGTTCTTTTTGTGAAGAAGAAGGATGGAACGGACCGACTTTGTGTTGATTACCGTCCATTGAACAAGAAGACCATCAAGAACAAATACCCACTTCCCAACATTAATGAACTATTTGAACAACTCAAGGGTGCCCAAGTATTCTCCAAGCTTGACCTCCATATGGGTTATCATCAAATTCGCATTCGTGAGCAAGATATTCCCAAGACGACGTTCAGAACAAGCTATGGGTCATATGAATACACTGTCATGTCTTTTGGCCTCGCCAACGCTCCTCCGACGTTATCTCGCATGATGAACTTCATCTTCAACCCCTACACCAATGACTTCGTTTTGGTCTATCTCGACGACATTCTGGTTTTCTCGAAGAACAAGCAAGATCATGCCAAGCACTTGCGTTTGGTTCTTGACAAGCTCAGGGAACATCAGTTCTACGCCAAGTTCTCCAAGTGTGAATTTTGGCTCGATGAGGTGCTATATCTTGGCCATATCATCTCTGCCAAGGGCATTTCCGTGGATCCTGAGAAGGTGTTTACAATTGTTAATTGGGAACCTCCTCAGAATGTGAAGCAACTCCGTAGCTTCCTCGGTCTCGCAAGCTATTGCCGAAGATTCATTGAAAACTTTTCCAAGATCGCGAAGCCTCTCTCAAATCTTCTTCAGAAGCACGTCAAGTACGTTTGGTCTCCGGAATGTGATATTGCTTTCAACTCTTTGAAAGAGAAATTGATCACTGCTCCAGTTCTGACTCCGCCTGATGAAACCAAGCCGTACGAGGTCTTTTGTGATGCCTCTCTCCAAGGTCTAGGTGCTGTACTGATGCAAGAGAAGAAAGTTGTTGCTTATACCTCTCACCAGTTGAAGCCTAATGAGAAGAACTACCCCACTCATGATCTCGAGTTGGCGGCAGTTGTGCACGCTTTGTTGACTTGGAGACATCTTCTATTGGGAAGGAAAGTGGACATTTTCACTGATCACAAGAGTCTCAAGTACATCTTCACCCAGCCTAATCTCAACCTCAGGCAGACTCGATGGGTCGAGATGATTCAAGAGTACAATCCGAGTATCGAGTATACTCCAGGCAAGGCCAATGTGATTGCTGACGCTTTGAGCAGAAAAGCATATTGCAACAGTCTGATTCTGAAGCCTTATCAACCCGAGCTTTGTGAAGCTTTCCGCAAACTTAATCTGCAAATTGTTCCTCAAGGTTTCCTCGCCAACCTTCAAGTCTCTCCTACCTTGGAAGACCAGATTCGCCAAGCCCAGCTTCTTGATGCTATGGTGAAAAAGGTGAAGATTGGTATCGCAAAGAGTCAGTCCAAGTACAAGTGCTACCGACTTGATGACAAGGACACTCTCTTCTTCGAGGATCGAATTGTTGTGCCCAAAGGTGAACTTCGTAAAGTGATCATGAACGAGGCTCACAACTCTCTCCTCTCCATCCACCCTGGGAGCACGAAGATGTATCAAGATCTGAAGCAAACTTATTGGTGGACTCGAATGAAGCGCGAGATCGCTCAATTCGTGAATGAATGTGATGTCTGCAGAAGAGTGAAGGTAGAACACCAAAGGCCAGCAGGTCTCCTCCAACCTCTTGCCATTCCAGAATGGAAGTTTGACCACATTGAAATGGACTTCGTGACTGGGTTTCCAAAGTCCAAGTGTGGAAACGATGCTATATTCGTTGTCATCGACAAGCTCACCAAAGTGGCTCATTTCCTGCCTATCAAAGAGTCAATCACTGCAGCTCAATTGGCGGAACTCTACACCTCTCAAATTGTCTCTCTGCACGGTATTCCTCAAGTGATATCTTCAGACCGTGGCAACATCTTTACCTCCAAGTTTTGGGATTCTTTTCAGAAGGCCATGGGCACCAACATCCGCTTCAGCACTGCTTTCCATCCTCAAACAAGCGGTCAAGTCGAGCGTGTCAACCAGATTCTTGAAGATATGCTCAGGGCTTGTGTTATCTCCTTCGGCATGAAGTGGGAGGATTGTCTTCCTTATGCTGAATTCTCATACAACAATAGTTTTCAAGCAAGTTCGGGCAAGGCCCCATTTGAAATTCTATATGGTAGGAAGTGCCGTACACCTCTCAACTGGTCTGAAACCGGTGAACGTCAGCTGCTGGGTAATGACCTAATCACAGAGGCAGAAGAAATGTGCAAGGTCATTCGTGATAACCTCAAAGCAGCCCAATCCCGCCAGAAGAGCTACTATGACAGTAAGCACCGTGATTTGGCTTTCGAGATCGGAGATCATGTTTATCTCCGCGTCTCTCCTATGAAAGGGACTCGTCTCTTCGGTATCAAAGGGAAGCTTGCCCCCAGATACGTCGGGCCTTTCAAGATTGTCAGCAAGAGAGGCGACCTCGCCTATCAACTCGAGCTTCCTTCAAACTTTGCCAATGTTCATGATGTGTTCCATGTCTCCCAACTCCGAAAGTGCTTCAAGACACCTGAACACACCGTCAACTTCGAGGACATTGAGCTCCAAGAAGATCTCTCCTATCGTGAGCACCCAATTGCAATCCTTGAAGAGACTGAACGCAGGACTCGCAACAAGTCAATCAAATTTCTCAAAGTCAAGTGGTCACACCATTCCGACCGTGAAGCTACCTGGGAATGCGAGGATCACCTCCGTTCTGAGTACCCGGAGTTCTTCCAGTCCTAGATCTCGGGACGAGATCTTTTCGTAGTGGTGGAGTGTTGTAATGCCCCAGATATAACTTTCCCAATTTGTACCCCAACTCTTGCCATTTCCGGCATTAAGTTATATTTATTCCTCGGGTTCGGGTCTTGTCTCCGTGTGTTGTTTCCGTTTTCATGCATCTCATATCATGTCATCACGTGCATTGCATTTGCATACATGTTCATCTCATGCATTCGAGCATTTTCCCCGTTGTCCGTTTTGCATTCCGGCGCTTCGTTCTCCTCCGGTGGCCATTTCTAGCTTTCTTTCGTGTGTGGGGATTAAACATTTCCAGATTGGACCGAGACTTGCCTTGAGGCCTTGGTTTACTACCGGTAGACCGCCTGTCAAGTTTCGGGTCATTTGGACTTCGTTTGATACTCCAACGGTTAACTGAGGGACCGAAAAGGCCTCGTGTGTGTTGCAGCCCAACACCCCTCCAATGTGGCCCAAAACCCACCAAACTCTGCTCCATCTTCTCGGTCGTTCGATCACGATCGCGTGGCCGAAAACCGCACCTCATTTGGACTCTCCTAGCTCCCTCTATGCCTATATAAAGACCCCTCCGTTTTCGGATCGTCTTCCTCCTCCGAAACCCTAATTTTTCCAGATCCGCCACTCCACCCGCCGACGGACACGTCCGAATCAGGCCGGACGTGTCCGCCCCGCCGCCGCCAGCCAACCACCGCCCGCCACATGGCAGGTCGGCCACCGCCGCCGTCGCGGCCCGCCAGGCCCGAGGCCGGCCCCCGTCGCCGTCTACCCGGGCCCCGCCCCGCGCCCCCCTACTCATCCCGAGCGCCGCCGCCTTCCCCGGCTCAGGCGGGCGCCGCCGCCGCGGGCCGCCACCGCCGCCCGAGCGGGACCTCGCCGCCCCTTCGTGCCCGGCCGCCGGGTGCCTCGCCTCGCCTCCTCGCCGTGCCGCCCGGCGCCGTGCCGTCTTCCTCGTCGCCGGCGACGCTCCGGCGAGCTCCATCTTCCTCCCCACTCCGGCCGGTTGTTTCTCCGGCGAACTCGAGTCCGGCAGCTACAGTAACTCCGGCGGCCTCGGTTCCCGTGCGATCCAGATCTGAGATCCACTCCTCACGGTTGACTTTTCATCCCCAAAACCCTAGTTTTTTATGCATTCTTTGACTGACGATATCTCCGCATCCGTAGCTCCGTTTTGGACATATGATATATCAAAATCTTCACCTCGATGAGTACATCATTTCATTACATTGCATCATTTGCATTTGAGTTCATCTTGATGCCCAAAATGCTGTTAGAAGGAGGCATCGTGAGTTAAATTGCAGATCCGTTAGCTCATCATTGACTTTTGTCATTTTTGCCATGATTATTGTGTGCATGATATGCCTATGACCCTTTGGGATGAATTGTTAAGCATTTTGTCTTCTTTCCAGAGGTGCCACCCATGCATTTTTAGGATGTGTGTGGTGTCTTGTGCAAGCTTGCAAAGAGGGGTACCTGAGATTGCTGATTTCAAGGACTTAGTGATTTTCACTAAGTCTGGGATGTTTTAGTTCATGATGCTATATGTCCAGCTTGTTTCCTAGTGTTCCGTGCCCCTTTTGAGTATGATCAGTAAGGGACATTTGTTAATCTTGTTGTGCTCTATCCATCTATGTATTTACTTGTTATGTTGGAGCACCCTAGGTTGAGTCAATCGAGCTCAACTTTTGCATCGTTGTTAATTTGGGCAGATCGTGAACTCTTTTGCGATTTTGCCGGTGCTATTGCTAGTGATCCGTGCATGCTATGCCATTGTTCTTGCCATGTCTAGCTAGAATTTTGTGCCTTCTTTATGGATATATGCTTGCCTTGCCATGCCTTGCACCATAGTGAGTGCATCGAGCTCGTTTACATGCCTCCGTGAGTTATAATTTCAGCATGTCTCAGTTTTCACTAAGTTTGAAAACTGATTGTGCTTCATCTATGTTCGTGTGCTCGTTAGAGTATCTTGTGAACCCTTTTGACCCCAGGTCACTTTGGGTGTTTTGTTAAGCTTGTTGAGTAGCTCCATGCCATGCTCTTACTTGTCATGTTCAGGTTATGTTTCATGTTTTTTTGCTGCTCCGAAGAGAGCATCGTGGTCTGAAATTTCAGACTAGTGTTAATTTCACTAAGTCTGAAATCTGTTTTGCTTATTCAGTTTTGCCATGCCTGTTTGAACCCCTTAATGGATGAATTTGCCTATGGCTCAGCCCTAGTGATTTGTTAAGCATCTTGTGTACATCCCTTCCATGTATTTTGTTTTCATGTTTGGTGGCTGTAGCATTTTCATTTCGTTGCATTTAGGAGCCTACTTGCTGTAAATCGCAGATCGGTTCGTTTCGTAAAACGCTTGCCATTTCCAAACCGTAGCTCCGATTCCTATGATCTTTATATCGTTTTCAGGGGATTTCTTCCCCTATATCCAGTGGCACACTTGGTTTTCCAAGTTGAGGCCAGGTTCATGCATTTCCTGTCACGTCTTGCATTTTGCATCCCGCATAGCATACCATCTTTGCACATTATTAGTTGCCCTTGCACGTGGTTGATTGTATCCTTGTTGCTTGTTTGTGTTGTTGGGTAGAGCTAGGAGACGAGTTCGCTAACGAGGAGCCCGTTGAGTTTGCTTTTGGGGATCCAGTTAACTCTGACAACTGTGCAGGCAAGATGATCATACCCTCGAAATCACTACTATCTTTGCTATGCTAGTTTGCTCGCTCTTTTGCTTTGCCAATGCTACAATGCCTACCACTTGCTTGTCAGCCTCCCAATTGCCATGATTGAGCCTCTAACCCACCTTTGTCCTAGCAAACCGTTGATTGGCTATGTTACCGCTTTGCTCAGCCCCTTCTTATAGCGTTGCTAGATGCAGGTGAAGATTGGAGCCGTTCCTTGTTGGAACATTTATTTACTTGTTGGGATATCATTATATTGCTATGTTATCTTAATTCATCTATATACTTGGTAAAGGGTGGAAGGCTCGGCCTCTCGCCTAGTGTTTTGTTCCACTCTTGCCGCCCTAGTTTCCGTCATATCGGTGTTATGTTCCCGGATTGTTGCGTCCCTTACGCGGTTGGGCTATAATGGGAACCCCTTGATAGTTCACCTTGATTAAAGCTTTTCCAGCAATGCCCAACATTGGTTTTACCATTTGCCAGCTACCCCTTTTTCCCTTGGGTTTCCGGAGCCCGAGGGTCATCTTTATTTTAGCCCCCCACGGGCCAGTGCTCCTCTAAGTGTTGGTCCGAACAGAGCCACTTGCAGCGCCACCTCGGGGTAACTCGAGGGTTGGTTTTAGTTGTACGTAGTGTTCATCTGAGTGTGCCTTGAGAAAGAGATATGTGCAGCTCCTATCGGGATTTGTCGGCACATTCGGGCGGTGTTGCTGGACTTGTTTTAACCTGTCGAATCATCTTGTTGTACCGAGATACCGAGTCTGATTGGTGTGTCTTGGGTGGAGGTCTATTCCTTCGTTGACCGTGAGAGCTTGTTATGGGATAAGTTGGGACCCCCCTGCAGGGATTGATCTTTTGAAAGCCGTGCCCACGGTTATGGGCAGATGGGAATTTGTTAATGTCCGGTTGTAGATAACTTGAACCTTAATTAATTAAAATGTATCAACTGAGTGTGTTGCCGTGATGGCATCTTCTCAGCGGAGTCCGGGAAGTGGACACAGTGTTGGAGTTATGTTTGCGCAGGTTGCTCTCTAGTTTCTCGCTCGTGCTTTGCCTCCTCTTCTCGCTCTCTTTTGCGAATAAGTTAGCCACCATATATGCTAGTCGCGTGCTGCAGCTCCACTTATACATTACCCCTTCCTACCTATTAAGCTTAAATAGTCTTGATCGCGAGGGTGCGAGATTGCTGAGTCCCTGTGGCTCACAGATTACTATTACACCAGATGCAGGGACAGATGATACAGCTCCAGATGGCGCGCTCGAGCTCAAGTGGGAGTACGACGAGGACTCTCAGCGTTACTATGTGTCTTTTCCTGATGATCAGTAGTGGTGCCTATTCGGGGTTAGATTCAGGGCCTTGTCGCATGTTGGGGGTCTTTTCTATTTTGGCGCCGTAGTCGGGCCATGAGTGAATTGTATGATGGATGTTATTTATGTACTTTGATGTGACGTGGCGAGTGTAAGAGAACTATGTTATTTCCCCCTTATATTATTTATGTACATGGGATGTGTGATGATTTCCCGACTTGCGACATATGCCTTCAATGTGATTATGCCTCTAAGTCGCGCCTCGACACGTGGGAGATATAGTCGCATCGAGGGCGTTACAAGTTGGTAATCAGAGCCTTCCCCGACCTTAGGAGCCCCCATTGCTTGATCGTTTTAGCAGCCAAGTTGTGTCTAGAAAAAATGTTTTGAGTCCTTAGGAATTATATATCGGAGAGTTTAGGAATTCTTTTTACTTCCCAGTCTCCTCATCGCTCTGGTAAGGCATCCTGACGTAAAGTTTTGACTCTTCTCTTCTCAAATTTCACAATTTTTTTTAGGATCACGCGAGTATCTTGGTTTTGTTCCGATGGCTTATGATGAGAATACTGTCTTGGTGCCTCCTGTCAGGGGTTTAGTGGAAGTGTCCCGAGGAGTTGAGCTCTGAGGTGTTGTCATCATAATTTTATCGTTGCAATTCTGGTATACTTGAAATATGTTCGCGACATCGAAAATCTCCTTTATGCAGTTCGTTGGTGAGATAACCTCGACGCCACCCAGTACTGGGGCGGGAGTTCGGGAGTATCGCCATAACTTGTATAACGGATGCTTTTCGAAGGTTGAGGTAGATGGTTTCCGAAGGTTTCTCGGTTATGTGTTGAAGGATGGATACAGCTGGATGTAGGATTTGCTAGTTTGGGTGAGATATTATGCTTCCCCTGTATCCCCAACACCTGATTGCATAACCGGAAAGTTTCGGGAGTTTCATAGGTGGGAATTCTAGTAGCTCTTAGGATATCTTTCCAACAGATGTATGATATGAAATTGGGGTTCGACGTCTAGTGGTTCGCCTATTCACGGTCGATTTTACAGTGGTCTCATTGTGTCTTAAGGAGTCCTTTGCTATGCAGACTCAGGGACGCTTCATATGTCATGTGCACTGCCTTGTACATGATGGTGCTGTACGATCGAGCCCGTGTAGGTCCCACCACGAAAACTTCAGACGAAATTTCGATCATATGTTTGTTCCGGCTTATCTCGCAAGCCAACCCTTGGTTTTTATTTTCAGTTGTGGCATTCGAGCTGCTTCGACGTCATATGTTGATTCCATCCCTCGGTGATGTACCCATTCTACCTAATTCTTCGTGGCTTCGCAATTTAGGAATATGTGACCACTTCAAGAGAAGTGCATTCGTTCATTTTGTTCGGATGTGAAGACTTTATGTTGCAATTTTCATTCCGTTGGATTTAGCTTCAATATTTGTCTATTTGTGTGTTAATGGTGGTCAACCTCTTCAGGATGGCTCCTCCAACGCGCACGACTCCGAACCCTGATCCGCCACCACCTCCACCGCCTCCGGAGGCTTGGCAAGCTGTGATGGCCGCAACTAATGCAAACACACAGTTGATCATGCAAATCCTCCAAGAGCGAAATCAAGGCAGTCAAGGGAATCAAGGCAACAATCAGAACCATTTTGCAACTCTGAACCAGTTCCTCGCAAATGGTCCAAAGATGTTCAGCAATTGCATTGAAGCTACCGATGCTGACGATTGGCTAGTGGATCTGGGCAAGCATTTTGAATGCAGCAACGTCAGGCCTGAAGATTTCATCAAGTTCACTTCTTTCCAGCTCAAAGATCAGGCTACAGAGTGGTTCCAGCAGTACAAGGATTCCAGAGGTGGACGTTTGATCACTTGGGATGATTTCCGTCGTGATTTCCGAGCTCATCACGTCCCTCAGAGTGTGACTGAAAGCAAACGTGAGGAATTCCGCAATCTGAAGCAAGGCTCTTTGTCTGTTTATGACTACTATGGGTGAGAAAGTCTCATCGTAGTCAACTCCTTGAACTTGTGAAAACCTATTTGCCACAAGTCGAGCTTTATAGGCGGTGACATTACTGTTCGCGTCTGTCTTCTTCTTGAAGATCCATTTATTCTGAATGGCCTTTCACCCTTCAGGTAATACTTCCAAAGTCCACACTTTGTTTTCATACATGGATCCCATCTCGGATTTCATGGCGTCTAACCATTTGTCAGAATCCGGGCCCACCATCGCTTCTCCATAGCTTGTAGGTTCACTGTTATCCAACAACATGACCTCTAAGACAGGGTTATCGTACCACTTAGGAGTTGTATGTACCCTTGTCGACCTACGAGGTTCGATAGTAACTTCACCCGAAGCTTCATGATCATCATCATTAGCTTCCTCTTCAACTGACGTAGGTGCCACAGAAACATCTTTCTGTGTTGCGCTACTCTCTGGTTGAAGCAAAGCTTCAACAACCTCATCAAGTTTTATCTTCCTCCCACTCAATTCTTTCAAGAGAAACTATTTCTCGAGAAAGGACCCATTCTTAGCGACAAACACTTTGCCTTCGTATGTGATATAGAAGGTATACCCAACCGTCTCTTTTGGGTATCCTATGAAGACGCATTTGTCCGCTTTGGGTTCGAGCTTTTCCGGCTGAAGCCTTTTGACGTAAGCATCGTAGCCCCAAACCTTAAGAAACGACAACTTAGGTTTCTTGCCAAACCACAGTTCATACGGTGTCATCTCCATGGACTTAGATGGTGCCCTATCTAAAGTGAATGCAGCTGTCTCTAACGCATAACCCCAAAATGATAGTGGCAAATCGGCAAGAGACATCATAGAACGCACCATATTCAATAAGGTACGATTGCAACGTTCGGACACACCATTACGCTATGGTGTTCCAGGTGGCGTGAGTTGTGAAACTATTCCACATTGTTTTAAATGAAGGCCAAAACTCATAACTCAAAACATGGCGTCAATTGTGAAACGATTCCACATTGTCTTGAGTGATTGCCAAACTCATAACTCAGATACTCTCCCCCTCGATCAGATTGTAGGAATTTGATCTTCTTGTTACTATGATTCTCAACTTCACTCTGAAATTGCTTGAACTTTTCAAACGTTTCAGACTTATGCTTCATCAAGTAAACATACCCATATCTACTCAAGTCATCAGTGAAGGTGAGAAAATAACAATATCCATCATGCGCGTCAACACTCATCGGACCGCACACATCAGTATGTATGATTTCCAACAAGTCACTTGCCCATTCCATTGTTATAAAAAACGGGGTTTTGGTCATCTTGCCCATGAGGCATGGTTTGCATGTGTCAAGTGATTCAAAATCAAGTGACTCCAAAAGTCCATCATCATGGAGTTTCTTCATCCACTTTACACCAATATGACCTAAGCGGCAGTGCCACAAGAAAGTGGTACTATCATTATCAACTCTACATCTTTTGGCATCAACGTTATGAACATGTGTATCATCACTATCGAGATTCAATAAGAATAAACCCCTCACATTGGGTGCATGACCATAAAAGATATTACCCATATAAATAGAACAACCATTATTCTCTGATTTAAATGAGTAATTATCTCGCATTAAACAAGATCCGGATATAATGTTCATGCTCAACGCAGGCACCAAATAACAATTATCCAGGTTCATCACTAATCCCGATGGTAATCGAAGAGCAAGTGTGCCAACGGCGACCACATCAACCTTGGAACCATTTCCCACGCGCATCATCACTTCATCCTTCGCCAGCCTCCGTCTATTTCGTAGTTCCTGCTTTAAGTTGCAAATGTGAGCAACCGAGCCGGTATTAAATACCCAGGCACTACAATGAGAGTTGGTAAGGTACACATCAATATGTATATCACATATACATTTGTTGACGTTGGCCCCCTTCTTGCCGACCAGATACTTGGGGCAGTTCCGCTTCCGGTGGCCAGTTCCCTCGCAATAGAAGCACCCAGTTTCCGGCTTAGGTCCAGCCTTGGGTTTATTCATGAGAGGATCAACTGCTTTGCCACCCTTCTTGAAGTTTCCCTTATTTCCCTTGCTCTTCTTGAAACTAGTGGTTTTATTCACCATCAACACTTGATGCTCCTTCTGGATGTCTGACTCAGCAACTTTCAGCATCGCGAACAGCTCGGAGACTGACTTGTTCATCCCTTGCATGTTATAGTTCAACACAAAGCTCTTGTAGCTAGGTGATAGCGATTGAACAACTCTGTCAGTGACAACCTCTGGCGGGAGCTCAACTCCCAACTCAACCAGACGGTTGTAGTACCCAAACATTCTGAGTATGTGCTCACTGACAGACCCGTTCTCCTCCATCTTGCAGGCATATAACTTATCGGAGGTCTCATACCTCTTGATCCGGGCATTCTTCTCAAGATAAAATTCAACTCCTAGAACATCTCATATGCTCCATGACGTTCAAAATGCCTTTGAAGTCCCAGCTCTAAGCTATACAACATGGCGCACTGAACTATTGAGTATTCATCAACACACGACTACCAGGCGTTCACAACGTCCATAGTCGCCAGAGGGGGTGGCGCACCAAGCGGTGCATCTAGGACATCAGCCTTTTGGGCAGCCGTGAGGATAATCCTCAGATTACGGGCCCAGTACACAAAGTTACTTCCATCATCTTTCAGCTTAACTTTCTCTAGGAACGCATTGAAATTTAGGGGAGCTACTGCGCGAGCCATTGATCTACAACATAAATTTGCAAAGGAAACTTTAGACTATTGTTCATGATAATGAGTTCAATTAATCATATTACTTAATAACTGCCACTCAAATCAACAACCCTCCGGTTGTCTGAGTGTAAAATGATCCAAATTCACTAAACCAAGTCCGATCATCACGTGAGATGAGGTGGTTCCAATGGTGAACATCTCCATGTTGATCATATCTACTATATGACTCGTGTTTGACCTTTCGGTCTCTTGTGTTCCGAGGCCATGTCTATACATGTTAGGCTCACCAAGTTTAACCCAAGTGTTCCGCATGTGCAAAACTGGCTTGCACCCATTGTATGTGAACATAGAGTCTATCACACCCGATCATCACGTGGTGCTTCGAAATGACGAGCTTTCGCAATGGTGCACACTTGGGGAGAACACAATTTTATCTTGAAATTTTAGTGAGGGATCACCTTATAATGCTATCGCCGTCCTAAGAAAAATAAGATGCATAAAAGAATTAACATCACATGCGAATCATAAGTGACATGATATGGCCATCAACTTGTGCTTTTGATCTCCATATCCAAAGCACCGACATGATCTCCATCGTCACCCGCATGACACCATGGTCTCCATCATCGTGTCGCCATCGGGGTTGTCACGCCAACCATGCTTCTACTACTATTGCTACCACTTAGCGATAAAGTAAAGCATTACATAGCACTTAATGATTGACGCGCATGTCATACAACAATTAAAGGCAACCCTATGGCTCCTGCAGATTGCCGTATTCATCGACATACAAGTCGTGATAAACTATTACAAAACATGATCATCTCATACATCAAATATATCTCATCATGTCTTTGGCCATATCATATCACAACATACCCTGCAAAAACAAGTTAGACGTCCTCTAATTGTTGTTTCATGTTTTACGTGGCTCCTATTGGTATCTAGCAAGAATGATTCTTACCTACGCAAAGCCACAAGGTGATATGCAAGTTGCTATTTAACCTTCTACAAGGACCACCTTTGTCGAATCCGATTCAACTAAGGTGGGAGAGACAGACACCCGCCAGCCATCTTTATGCAACAAAGTCACATGTCTGTTCATGGAACTGGTCTCATGTACATGGACATGTAAAGTTGGTCCGGACCGCTTCATCCCACAATACCGTTGAATCAAGAAAAGACCAAGGAAGGAAGCAATCTGAATATCAACGCCCACAAACTCCTTTGTGTTCTACTTGTGATGTCATCTACACATAGACCTAGCTCTGATATCACTGTTGGGGAACGTTGCATGGGAAACAAAATTTTTCTTACGCCCACCAAGATCAATCTAGGGGATGAACATCAATGACAGGAGAGATTGCATCTACATACCCTTGTAGATCGCTAAGAGGAAGCATTAAGAAACGCGGTCGATGTAGTCGAACGTCTTCGCGATCCAATCATGACCCGTCCCGCGAACTCCTGATCCAACTGCCGAACGAATGACACCTCCGCGTTCAACACACGTACGTCTTGATGACGCTTTCACCTCCTCGATCCGGCGAGCGATGGTGAAGTAGTAGCTCGAGTCCTCCAGCAGAACAACGGCATGGCGGCGGCGGTGGTGGCGGAATCTCAGCAGAGCTTCGCTAAGCACTACGGAGAGGAAGAGGGATGCGAGGGAGAAGAGAGGCCATGGCGTAGAGATGTGCTCAAGGGTGCGGCTGCCCTTTCTCTACCTCTCTATATATAGGTGGAAGGAAGGAGGAGGGGGCGCCCTAGATCCCATCTAAGGGGGCGATGACCACAAGGCAGATGGGGGCGCCCCTTAGGAAACCCTAGGGTGGCTTGCCCCCCAAGACAGGTGGGGGGAACCCTAGATGGGGCGCCGCACCTCTCCTGGTTACATGAGATGGGGTGAGTGTTGGGAAACACAACATGCAATTTCAAAAAAATCCTACACTCATGCAAGATCTATCTAGGAGAAGCAAAGCAACGAGAGGGGCAGAGTGTGTCCACATACCCTCGTAGACCGAAAGCGGAAGCATTTGACAATGCGGTTGATGTAGTCGAACTTCTTCTCGTTCCGACCGATCAAGCACCAAATGTACGGCACCTCTGAGTTCTGCACACGTTCAGCTCGATGGCGTCCCTCGAACTCTTGATCCAGCAAAGTGTCGAGGGAGAGTCCCGTCAGCACGATGGCGTGGCGACGGTGATGGTGAAGTGATCCGCATAGGGCTTCGCCTAAGCACTACGTGAATATGACCGGAGGCGTAAACTATGGAGGGAGCACCGCACATGGCTAATAGTGTTTATTGTGTCTTCTAGGCGCCCCCTCCCCACATATATATAGGTGGGAGGGGAGGAGGACAGCCATGGGGCGCCCCAAGTAGGAGGAATCCTACTTGGGGGCCTCCTCCAATTCGGCCTCCCCCTTTCCTTATCGCTGGAGGGGGGAAGGAAAGAGGGGAGAGGGGAAAGGAAGGGGGAATCCTATTTCCTCTATTTCCTTTCCTCCCCCCTTTTCCTTTCTCCACTTAGGCCGGCCCATATGGGGGCGCACCAGCCCCTTAGGGGCTGGTCTGTCCCACCGTTGGCCCAATAAGGCCCTTATCTTTGCCGGGGGGAGGGGGGTGCCCAGAACCCCTTTCGGTGAGCCGATACGTATCCGGTACCCCCGAAACACTTCCGGTGTCCGAATACTATCATCCTGAAGGAAATATGCCCTAGAGGCAATAATAAAGTTGTTATTTATATTTCCTTATATCATGATAAATGTTTATTATTCATGCTAGAATTGTATTAACCGGAAACTTAGTACATGTGTGAATACATAGACAAACAGAGTGTCACTAGTATGCCTCTACTTGACTAGCTCGTTGAATCAATGATGGTTATGTTTTCTGACCATAGACATGAGTTGTCATTTGATTAACGGGATCACATCATTGGAGAATGATGTGATTGACTTGACCCATCCGTTAGCTTAGCACGATGATCGTTTAGTTTGTTGATATTGCTTTCTCCATAACTTATACATGTTCCTCTGACTATGAGATTATGCAACTCCCGAATACCGGAGGAACACTTAGTGTGCTATCAAACATCACAACGTAACTGGGTGACTATAAAGATGCTCTACAGGTGTCTCCGATGGTGTTTGTTGAGTTGGCATAGATCGAAATTAGGATTTGTCACTCCGTGTATCGGAGAGGTATCTCTGGGCCCTCTCGGTAATGCACATCACTATAAAGCCTTGCAAGCAATGTGAATAATGAGTTAGTTGCGGGATGGTGCATTACGGAACAAGTAAAGAGACTTGCCGGTAACGAGATTGAACTAGGTATTGAGATATCGACGATCGAATCTCGGGCAAGTAACATACCGATGACAAAGGGAACAACGTATATCGTTATGCGGTTTGACCGATAAAGATCTTCGTAGAATATGTGGGTGCCAATATGAACATCCAGGTTCCACTATTTGTTATTGACCAGAGACGTGTCTCGGTCATGTCTACATAGTTCTCGAACCCGTAGGGTCTGCACGCTTAACGTTCGGTGACGATTAGTATTATGAGTTTATGTGTTTTGATGTACCAAAGATAGTTTGGAGTCCCGGATGTGATCACGGACATGACGAGGAGTCTCCAAATGGTCAAGACATAAATATTGATATATTGAATGACTATATTCGAACATCGGATGAGTTCCGGGGGTCACTGGATAATTATCGGAGTGTCGGGGGTTATCGGAACCCCCGGGGGAACTAATGGGCCAACATGGGCCTTCTGAGAGAGAGAGAGGAGGGGGCCTTAGGGCTGCCCCCCTCGAGGAGTCCGAATTGGACAAGGAGGGGGGCGACGCCCCCTCTTTCCCTCCCTCTCTCCCTCTCATTCCTTCCCCCTTCCTCCTCCTAGTTGGACTAGGAAAAGAGGAGTCCTACTACTCGGAGGAGGACTCCTCCCCTCCTTGGCGCGCCCCAGGGGTCAGCCGGCCTCCCCCTTGCTCCTTTATATATGGGGGCAGGGGAGCACCCTAGAGCACATAAGTTGATCATTGATCTCTTAGCCGTGTGCGGTGCCCCCCTCCACCATAATCCACCTCAGTCATATCATTGTAGTGCTTAGGCGAAGCCCTGCGCTGGTAGCTTCATCATCACCATCATCATGCCGTCGTGCTGACAAAGCTCTCCCTCGACACTCAGCTGGATCGAGTTCGTGGGACGTCACCGAGCCGAACATGTGCAGATCGTGGAGGTGCCGTACTTTCGGTACTAGGATTGGTCAGATCATGAAGACGTATGACTACATCAACCACGTTGTCATAACGCTTCCGCTTACGGTCTATGAGGGTACACAGACAACACTCGTCTCCTCTCGTTGCTATGCATCACCATGATAGATCTTGCGTGTGCATAGGATTTTTTTGAAATTAATGTGTTACCCAACACTGGCATCCGAGCGAGGTCTATGCGTAGATGTTATATGCACGAGTAGAACACAAATGAGTTGTGGGCGTGGGTATATACATATTGCTTGCCGTCACTAGTTGATTCTTGATTCAGCGGTATTGTTGGATGAAGCGGCTCAGACCGACATTACGCGTACGCTTACGCGAGACTGGTTCTACCGACGTGCTTCGCACATAGGTGGCTGGTGGGTGTCAGTCTCTCCAACTTTAGTTGAATCGGATTCAATGAATAGGGTTCTTTCTGAAGATCAAAAAGCAATCACTATACTGCGTTGTGTCTTTTGATGCGTAGGTAAGAACGGTTCTTGCTCAACCCATAGCAGCCACGTAAAACTTGCAACAACAAAGTAGAGGACGTATAACTTGTTTTTGAAGGGCATGTTGTGATGTGATATGGTTAAGACATGATGCTAAATTTTATTGTATGAGATGATCATGTTTTGTAACACAGTTATCGGCAACTGGAAGGAGCCATATGGTTGTCACTTTATTGTATTAAATGCAATCACCATGTAATTGCTTTACTTTATCACTAAGCGGTAGCAATAGTCGTAGAAGCAATAGTTGGCGAGACAACATCGATGCTTCGATGGAGATCAAGATGTCAAGCCGGTGACGATGGTGATCATGACGGTGCTTTGGAGATGGAGATCAAAGGCACAAGATGATGATGGCCATATCATATCACTTATATTGATTGCATGTGATGTTTATCCTTTATGCATCTTATTTTGCTTAGTCCGGCGGTAGCATTATAAGATGATCTCTCACCAAAATTCAAGGTATAAGTGTTCTCCCCGAGTATGCACCGTTGCTACAGTTCGTCGTGCCGAGACACCATGTGATGATCGGGTGTGATAAGCTCTACGTTCACATACAACGGGTGCAAGCCAGTTTTGCACACGCATAATACTCGGGTTAAACTTGACGAGCCTAGCATATGCAGATATGGCCTCGTAACACTGAGACCGAAAGGTCGAGCGTGAATCATATAGTAGATATGATCAACATAGTGATGTTCACCATTGAAAATTACTCCATCTCACGTGATGATCGGACATGGTTCAGTTGATATGGATCACGTGATCACTTAGATGATTAGAGAGATGTCTATCTAAGTGGGAGTTCTTAAGTAATTTGATTAATTGAACTTTAATTTATCATGAACTTAGTACCTGATAGTATTTTGCATGTCTATGTTGTTGTAGATAGATGGCTCGTCCTGTTGTTCCGTTGAATTTTAATGCGTTCCTAGAGATAGCTAAGTTGAAAGATGATGGTAGCAACTACACGGACTGGGTCCATAACTTGAGGATTATCCTCATTGCTGCATAGAAGAATTACATCCTGGAAGCACCGCTAGGTGAAAAACCAGCTGCAGGAGCAACGCCAGATGTTGTGAACACTTGGCAGAGCAAAGCTGATGACTACTCGATAGTTCAGTGTGCCATGCTTTACGGCTTAGAACCGGGACTTCAACAATGTTTTGAACGTCATGGAGCATATGAGATGTTCCAGGAGTTGAAGTTAATATTTCAAGAAAATGCCAGGATTGAGAGATATGAAGACTCCAATAAGTTCTACAGCTGCAAAATGAAGGAGAATAGTTCTGTCAGTGAATATATACTCAGAATGTCTGGGTACCACAACCACTTGACTCAGCTGGGAGTTAATCTTCCTGATGATAGTGTCATTGACAGAGTTCTTCAATCATTGCCACCAAGCTACAAGAGCTTCGTGATGAACTATAATATGCAAGGGATGGATAAGACTATTCCCGAGCTCTTCACAATGCTAAAGGCTGCAGAGGTAGAAATCAAGAAGGAGCATCAAGTGTTGATGGTCAATAAGACCACTAGTTTCAAGAAAAAGGGTAAAGGGAAGAAGGGGAACTTCAAGAAGAACAGCAGGCCAGTTGCTGCTCAAGTGAAGAAACCCAAGTCTGGACCTAAGCCTGAAACTGAGTGCTTCTACTACAAAGGGACTGGTCACTGGAAGCGGAACTGCCCCAAGTATTTGGCAGAGAAGAAGGATGGCAAAGTGAAAGGTATATTTGATATACATGTTATTGATGTGTACCTTACTAATGCTCGCAGTAGTGCCTGGGTATTTGATACTGGTTCTGTTGCTAATATTTGCAACTTGAAACAGGGGCTATGGATTAAGAGAAGATTGGCTAAGGACGAGGTGACGATGTGCGTGGGAAATGATTCCAAAGTCGATGTGATCACCGTCGGCAAGCTACCTCTACATCTACCTTCGGGATTAGTTTTAGACCTAAATAATTGTTATTTGGTGCCAGCATTGAGCATGAACATTATATCCGGATCTCGTTTGATGCGAGATGGATATTCATTTAAATCAGAGAATAATGGTTGTTCTATTTATATGAGTAATATCTTTTATGGTCATGCACCCTTGACGAGTGGTCTATTTTTACTAAATCTTGATAGTAGTGATACACATGTTCATAGTATTGAAGACAAAAGATGCAGAGTTGATAATGATAGTGCAACTTATTTCTGGCACTACCGTTTGGGTCATATTGGTGTAAAGCGCATGAATAAACTCCATTCTGATGGACTTCTGGAATCACTTGATTATGAATCACTTGGTACTTGCGAACCATGCCTCATGGGTAAGATGACTAAAACTCCGTTCTCCAGAACAATGGAGCAAGCAACAGAGTTATTGGAAATCATACATACTGATGTATGTGGTCCAATGAACATTGCGCTCGCGGCGGATATCGTTATTTTCTCACCTTCATAGATGATTTGAGCAGATATGGGTATATCTACTTAATGAAACATATGTCTGAAACATTTGAAAATTTCAAATAATTTCAGAGTGAAGTGGAAAATCATCGTAACAAGAAAATAAAATTTCTACGATCTGATCGTGGAGGGGAATATTTGAGTTACGAGTTTGGTATTCATTAGAAACAATGCGGAATAGTTTCGCAACTCACGCCACCCGGAACACCACAGTGTAATGGTGTGTCCGAACGTCGTAATCGTACTTTACTAGATATGGTGCGATCTATGATGTCTCTCACTGATTTACCGCTATCATTTTGGGGTTATGCTTTAGAGACGGCTACATTCACGTTAAATAGGGCACCATCTAAATCCGTTGAGACGACGCCTTATGAACTGTGGTTTGGCAAGAAACCCAAGTTGTCGTTTCTCAAAATTTGGGGCTGCGATGCTTATGTGAAAAAGCTTTAACCTGATAAGCTCGAACCTAAATCAGAGAAATGTGTCTTCATAGGATACCCAAAAGAGACTACTGGGTACACCATCTATCACAGATCCAAAGGCAAGATATTCGTTGCTAAGAATGGATCCTTTCTAGAGAAGGAGTTTCTCTCGAAAGAAGTGAGTGGGAGGAAAGTAGAACTTGATGAGGTAATTGTACCTACTCCCTTATTGGAAAGTAGTTCATCACTGAAATCAGTTCCAGTGATTCCTACACCAGTAAGTGAGGAAGCTAATGATGATGATCATGAAACTTCTGATCAAGTTACTACCGAACCTCGTAGGTCAACCAGAGTAAGATCTGCACTAGAGTGGTACAGTAATCCTATTCTGGAGGTCATGTTACTTGACCTTGACGAACCTACGAACTATGAGGAACCGATGATGAGCCCAGATTCCGCAAAATGTCTTGAAGCCATGAAATCTGAGATGGGATCCATGTATGAGAACAAGGTATGGACTTTGGTTGACTTGCCCGTTGATCGGCAGGCCATAGAGAATAAATGGATCTCCAAGAAGAAGACTGACGCTGACGGTAATGTTATTGTCTACAAAGCTCAACTTGTTGCAAAAGGTTTTCAACAAGTTCAAGGAGTTGACTATGATGAGACCTTCTCACCCGTAGCGATGCTTAAGTGCGTCCGAATCATGTTAGCAATTGCCGCATTTTATGATTATGAAATTTAGCAAATGGATGTCAAAACTGCATTCCTTAATGGATATCTTAAAGAAGAGTTGTATATGATGCAACCAGAAGGTTTTGTCAATCCAAAGGTGCTAAAAAGTGTGCAAGCTCCAGTGATCCATTTATGGGCTGGTGCAAGCCTCTCGGAGTTGGAATATATGCTTTGATAGTCTGATCAAAGCATATGGTTTTATACAGACTTTTGGAGAAGCCTGTATTTACAAGAAAGTGAGTGGGAGCTCTGTAGCATTTCTGATATTATATGTAGATGACATATTGTTGATCGGAAATGATACTGAATTTCTGAATAGCATAAAAGGATACTTGAATAATAATTTTTCAATGAAATACCTCGGCGAAGCTGCTTATATATTGGGCATCAAGATCTATAGAGATAGATCAAGACGCTTAATTGTACTTTCACAAAGCACATACCTTGATAAAGTTTTGAAGAAGTTCAAAATGGATCAAGCAAAGAAAGGGTTCTTGCCTGTGTTACAAGGTGTGAAGTTGAGTCAGACTAAATGCCCGATCACTTCAGAAGATAGAGAGAAAATGAAAGTCATTCCCTATGATTCAGCCATAGGTTCTATCATGTATGCAATGCTGTGTACCAGACCTGATGTGTGCCTTGCTATT
Source organism: Triticum monococcum (assembly GCA_034509565.1). Taxonomy (NCBI): domain Eukaryota; kingdom Viridiplantae; phylum Streptophyta; class Magnoliopsida; order Poales; family Poaceae; genus Triticum; species Triticum monococcum. Next base: position 194,058,000 of record CM067842.1, on the reverse strand, counting down.
AGTTTAGTAGGAAGGTACCAAAGTAATCCAGGAGTGGATCACTGGACAACAGTCAAGAACATCCTGAAATACCTGAAAAGGACTAAGGATATGTTTCTCGTTTATGGAGGTGACAAAGAGCTCATTGTAAACGGTTACGTTGATGCAAGCTTTGACACTAATCCGGATGACTCTAAGTCACAAACCGGATACATATTTTCATTAAATGGTGGAGCTGTCAGTTGGTGCAGTTCCAAGCAGAGCGTCGTGGCGGGATCTACGTGTGAAGAGGAGTACATAGCTGCTTCGGAAGCATCAAATGAAGGAGTCTGGATGAAGGATTTCATATCCGATCTAGGTGTAATACCTAGTGCATCAAGTCCACTGAAAACCTTTTGTGACAATATTGGTGCAATTGCCTTGGCAAAGGAATCCAGATTTCACAAGAGAACCAAGCACATCAAGAGACGCTTCAATTCCATCCGTGATCAAGTCAAGGAGGGAGACATAGATATTTTCAAGATACATACGGATCTGAATGTTGCAGACTCGTTGACTAAGCCTCTCTCACGAGCAAAACATGATTGAAAGTGCAACTATCCCTAGGTGGTTTTGGTAATTCATAACAACATATAGCTCATTGAGCTAATGCTATTCCAAGATGATTATTTCAGGAAAGCTCAATGATTGGCATGGCATGGATGTGAAAGTGGAACCCTCAAAATGCTAAGGACAAACGATTGGCTCAAGCTCAAAAGCTCAAGACTCTTCATTTTATATTTTAGTGATCCAAGATCACATTGAGTCTTTAGGAAAAGCCAATACTATCAAGGAGGGATGAGGTGTTGCTTAATGAGCCTCTTGCTTCATGTGCTTAGTGATACGCTCCAAAAACCCTCAACTACTTTCCCATATCCACATTTGACCTAAACCCTAAGCCAAACTCGGTCCTACCGATTCTTTCTATCCGGCGCCACCGAGTTTCACTTGTCATAAGCCACTGCTAAACCCTAGCAATTCGGTTCTACCAATAGGGATCTCGGTCTCACCGAGATGGGATTGCAAACTCTCTGTTTCCCTTTCGTAACTTTTCGGTCTCACTGAAAGAGCGGATCGGTCCCACCGAGATTGCAATGTAAACTCTCTGTTTTGCTTTTGTAACTTTTCGGTCTCACCGAAAGAGCAAATCGGTCCCACCGAGTTTGCCTGACCAACTCTCTGGTTAGCTAATTACCAAAATCGGTCTCACCGAGTTTGTGTAATCAGTCTCACCGAGATTACGTTATGCCCAAACCCTAACCATATCGGTCCTACCGAGTTGCATGTCAGTCCCACCGAAAATCTCTAACTGTCACTAGGTTTACCTTTTTGGTCCGACCGAGTTTGTTGATTCGGTCCCACCGAGATTGATAAATTGTGTGTAACGGTTGGATTTTGTGTGGAGGCTATATATACCCCTCCACCTCCTCTTCATTCGTGGAGAGAGCTATCAGAACACATATACACTTCCAACTCATATGTTCTGAGAGAGAATCACCTACTCATGTGTTGAGACCAAGATATTCCATTCCTACCATATGAATCTTGATCTCTAGCCTTCCCCAAGTTGCTTTCCACTCAAACCTTCTTTCCACCAGATCCAAATCCTATGAGAGAGAGTTGAGTGTTGGGGAGACTATCATTTGAAGCACAAGAGCAAGGAGTCATCATCAACACACCATTTGTTACTTCTTGGAGAGTGGTATCTCCTAGATTGGCTAGGTGTCACTTGGAAGCCTCCGACAAGATTGTGGAGTTGAACCAAGGAGTTTGTAAGGGCAAGGAGATCGCCTACTTCGTGAAGATCTACCGCTAGTGAGGCAAGTCCTTCGTGGGCGATGGACATGGTGGGATAGACAAGGTTGCTACTTCGTGGGTGGAGCCCTCTGTGGACTCGCGCAACCGTTACCCTTCGTGGGTTGAAGTCTCCGTCAACGTGGATGTAGGATAGCACCACCTATCCGAACCACGGGAAAAACATCCGTGTCTCCAATTGCGTTTGAATTCTCCAAACCCTTCCCTTTACATTCTTGCAAGTTGCATGCTTTACTTTCCGCTGCCAATATACTCTTTGCATGCTTGCTTGAATTGTGTGATGATTGCTTGACTTGTCCTAAAATAGCTAAAATCTGCCAAGAACTAAAATTGGGAAAAGGTTAAGTTTTTATTTGGTCAAGTAGTCTAATCACCCCCCTCTAGACATACTTTCGATCCCACCATGATCAGCACCAAGACTCCATGGGTGTTAGAATCATTACAATGTAATGTAGATTATTGACTCTAGTGCAAGTGGGAGACTTGAGGAAATATGCCCTAGAGGCAATAATAAAGTTATTATTTATATTTCCTTATATCATGATAAATGTTTATTATTCATGCTAGAATTGTATTAACCAGAAACTTAGTACATGTGTGAATACATAGACAAACAGAGTGTCACTAGTATGCCTCTACTTGACTAGCTCGTTGAATCAATGATGGTTATGTTTCCTGACCATAGACATGAGTTGTCATTTGATTAACGGGATCACATCATTGGAGAATGATGTGATTGACTTGACCCATCCGTTAGCTTAGCATGATGATCGTTTAGTTTGTTGCTATTGCTTTCTCCATACCTTATACATGTTCCTATGACTATGAGATCACGCAACTCCGAATACCGGAGGAACACTTAGTGTGCTATCAAACGTCACAACGTAACTGGGTGACTATGAAGATGCTCTACAGGTGTCTCCGATGGTGTTTGTTGAGTTGGCATAGATCGAGATTAGGATTTGTCACTCTGTGTATCGGAGAGGTATCTTTGGGCCCTCTCGGTAATGTACATCACTATAAAGCCTTGCAAGCAATGTGACTAATGAGTTAGTTGCGGGATGGTGCATTACAGAACGAGTAAAGAGACTTGCGGGTAATGAGATTGAACTAGGTATTGAGATACCGACGATCGAATCTCGGGCAAGTAACATACCGATGACAAAGGGAACAACGTATATCGTTATGTGGTTTAACCGATAAAGATCTTCATACAATATGTGGGAGCCAATATGAACATCCAGGTTCCGCTATTGGTTATTGACCGGAGACGTGCCTCGGTCATGTCTACATAGTTCTCGAACCAGTAGGGTCCGCACGCTTAACGTTCGGTGATGATCGATATTATGAGTTTATGTGTTTTGATGTACCGAAGATAGTTCAGAGATCCCGGATGTGATCATAGACATGACGAGGAGTCTCGAAATGGTTGAGACATAAATATTGATATATTGGATGACTATATTCAGACAACGGATGAGTTCCGTGGGTCACCGGATAATTATCGGAGTGCCGGGGGTTATCGGAACTCCTGGGGGAACTAATGGGCCAACATGGGCCTTGTGTGTGTGAGAGAGAGGAGGGGGCCTTAGGGCTGGCCGCCCCCCTTGAGGAGTCCGAATTGGACAAGGAGGGGGGTGGTGCCCCCTCTTTCCCTCCCTCTCCCCCTCTCCTTCATTCCCCCTTCCTCCTCCTAGTTGGACTAGGAAAAGATGAGTCCTACTCCTACTAGGAGGAGGGCTCCTCCCCTCCTTGGCGCGCCCCAGGGGCCGGCCGGCCTCCCCCTTGCTCCTTTATATACGGGGGTAGGCGGCACCCTAGAACACACAAGTTGATCATTGATCTCTTAGCCGTGTGCGGTGCCCCCCTCCACCATAATCCACCTCGGTCATATCGTCGTAGTGCTTAGGTGAAGCCCTGCGCCGGTAGCTTCATCATCACCATCATCACGCTGTCGTGCTGACGAAGCTCTCCCTCGACACTCAACTGGATCGAGAGTTCGTGGGACGTCACCGAGCCGAACGTGTGCAGATCACGGAGGTGCCGTACTTTCAGTACTAGGATCGGTTGATACGTCGATTTTGCATCAGGGTTTTATATCGATATTTATTGCATTATGGCTGTTATTACACATTATGTCACAATACTTATGTCTATTCTCTCTTATTTTACAATGTTTACATGAAGAGGGAGAATGCCGGCAGCTGGAATTCTGGGCTGGAAAAGGAGCAAATATTAGAGACCTATTCTGCACAGCTCCATAGTCCTGAAACTCCACGGGAGTCATTTTCAGAATATAAAAAAATATTGGCGAAGGAAGCACCAGAGGGGGCCCACTCACCATCCATGAGGGTGGGGGGCGCGCCCTACCCCTGGGCGCGCCCCCTGCCTCGTGGGCCCCTTGGCAGGCCTCTGGTGCCCATCTTCTGCTATATGAAGTCTTTCGTTTGAGAAAAAAAATCACAAGCAAGCTTACGGGACGAAACTCCGCCGCCACGAGGCGTAACCTTGGCGGAACCAATCTAGGGCTCCGGCGGAGCTGTTCTGCTTGGGAAACTTCCCTCCAGGAGGGGGAAATCATCACCACCACCATCATCATCGATCCTCTCAGTGGGAGGGGGTCAATCTCCATCAACATCTTCACCAGCACCATCTCATCTCAAACCCTAGTTCTTCTCTTGTATCCAATCTTTGTTTCAAAACCTCAGATTGGTACCTGTGGGTTGCTAGTAGTGTTGATTACTCCTTGTAGTTGATGCTAGTTGGTTTATTTGGTGGAAGATCATATGTTCAGATCCTCTATGCATATTAATACCCCTCTGATTATGAACATGAATATGATTTGTGAGTAGTTACTTTTGTTCCTGAGGACATGGGAGAAGTCTTGCTATAAGTAGTCATGTGAATTTGGTATTCGTTCGATATTTTGATGAGATGTATGTTGTCTATCCTCTAGTGGTGTCATGTGAACGTCGACTACATTACACTTCACCATTGTTTAGGCCTAGAGGAAGGCATTGGGAAGTAATAAGTAGGTGATGGGTTGCTAGAGTGACAGAAGCTTAAACCCTAGTTTATGAGTTGCTTCATAAGGGGTTGATTTGGATCCATATGTTTCATGCTATGTGTTGAGGATATCACTACTGGGCGTAAACCGGCCTATCTGGGCCGGGTTAACTTCTTCAGTAGTTAATCATGTTGAAACCCAAGAAGGCAGATGAGGGCTCTAGGCCCATAGTCGGTTCAGGGCCTGTAGCCGTAAACCGGCGTTGGTATGTAACTTGTATTGTAAGTTAGGAATAATTAGAGACCAAACCGGACACATCTATGAGCCGGTATTGGGAATCTGTGAACCGACGGGCGTCACCCGTGTATATAAGGGGACGACCCGGCGGCGGTTCAAACAACAGACAACAACTCGAGACTTAGGCGAAGCTTGTTTGCTCCCTAGTCATCGAAACCCCATCAATTCCATCACAACTAGACGTAGGATTTTACCTTCATCGAAGGGGCCGAACTAGTATAAACTCTCTTGCGTCCCTGTGTCCGCTTTAACCCCTTCAAGCTAACCCGTCGCGATGGCTCCACGACTAAGTCCTTTCTCTAGGACATCTGCCATGACAAAACCACGACAGTTGGCGCCCACCGTGGGGCAATCACACGATGGTTTCAAGTTCTTGGAGGGCCGCTTTGAAGGACTCAAGGGCTATGCTGTGGGCCGGATGACTAAGAGTCGTTGCGGCAAGCTCTACATCGATGATGCAGGCTGGGGCCCCGAGGCCGGCTCAGTTGAGTACGGGTACCGGGTCCCCTTTGGTGGCATACACGTTTTCATCGGCAAGATCGGAGAACCGGGCCCTGAGCCGGACATTTGCACCGACCTTGTCGAAACGGCTCGATGTGCGTGATTCGCCCGGGTTAAACCGGCCATGAAGCGTGCCTTCGTGGAGTCATCCATGGAGGAAGTTATGAGGATGGATTGGAATCTCGCGGCGAGACCGTCGTTTATTCCGGCGACGAGTCATCAACCGGAGAAACCGAATCTCTATATCAGCTACAAGATGGCCGGATTGGGGGCTGTTCCGATGGCGACAGTATTCCGGACCCCTCTGATCAACCCAACCGAGTTGGAATATTCATGGCCGTCACACAGGCAACGCTACATTCTTCGACTGCTGCGCCGATAACCTCCTGTTCAGTAGCGGCGACAGCTGCCGGGGCAGGAAGCTCTGCACGCCCGCCGGCTCAAGTTCTATTAGATCTATTTGATGCATTGGCTGCGCTTATGGCAGAAGCTAATCCGGCGGATCAGGAAGTCCACAACGTGGAGATTGCAAAGGTGAAGGAACAGATCACCCAGGCCAAGGCGGACCTGACAGCTGAGAATGCCATGATGACCACAGAGCGGGACGCTTTAGACGCACAAGCCTACAGGCTCATGTTGGACCAGAACGCGTCGCATGAAGTCATGAGGAGGAAGTACCGATCCCGTTTGCCTTCGGTTTTCGAGGCCAGAGACCTTTTCAACACCCTAGGAGCAGGAACCAGCAATCCGCTGGAGGGAAACCAGCCGGAAGCTCCGAGGACCGGGGCGTCGGTTCAGCCCCGTCCGACGAATCCACCTCGTCAAAACACTGTTATACCTCAGGCTGTTTCAACACCTCCGGGTCACTACTCCAACCCAATGGACAATCTCGTTGCCGCTGCTGCACGGATGGAGGCCATTCCAATTGAAGGTGACTCGCCGCAGGCGGTAGAGACATGACGGGTCAAGGAGCTTCTTAGGACAACTTTGGTCCAACAGGAAGCGTACTCCTACAGCCGCGACCGGATCCACTCGACCCCTCGTCCAAGCTGGAGCTATAGCAGGCGTATGGATGAACCAGCAGTGTCAAGTAATGAACGACGTGGAGCACCCCGCGGCAACAACCCGGCGGGTGGTGCTGATAACGCTTAGGAAGTGGTGGACCGGGCCCGAGCGCGCAGGGAGGCCGAGTTAGCCGCACAGTGTCAGGCTCGGCAGCTTACGCCGGTTCGTCCAACTATTTTGGTCGAACCTGGTGTGACTTCTAGCTCTTTGGGGGTGCCTTGCCTTGTCCCTGCTTTACGCAATGTGTGCCTGCCCAAGGATTTCAAGGGCCCGCGCAAGGTACCAAATTACATGGCGGATCAACCCCCAGAGACATGGGTGGAGAGCTATGAGATGGCCATGGAGATGCTTGATGTGGATGATGCGGCATGTGCGAAGTACTTCACCATGATGCTTGAAGGAACGACCCGCACTTGGTTAAAAAGCTTACCGGCCAATTCTATCAGTTCATGGGCCCAATTACGAGCCCGGTTTATCAGTAATTTCAAGGATACATGTAAGCAGCCCATGTCGATAGTACACTTAGCTGCCTGTGTCCAGGAGGAAGGAGAATCGACGACTCATTGGGTGCGCCGGGTCTCACAAGTGTTGCATTCATCAGATCGCATCAACACTGACACCGCAGTCTTAACCCTAGAAGGTAACTGCCGGTTTGGGCGCCTGAAGCTGAAGTTGGGACGGATGAAGCGCCATTGCACTGACATGGGAACCCTCATGGCTGCTTTCGTAAAGTATGCTGATTCTGATAGTACCAAGGATCCCGAATCTGATGATGACAAGGCAGGGAAGGGAAAGAGGAACAACAACTCCAAAGGTCAGCAACATCACTTGGCAGGCAATGGTGGTGGAGGCAAGCGTAAGGCGGATGGTAACATGGACTTTGTGACTAATACCAACGCGCAGGACAAGGGCCAGCGACGCAGGGGTAAGCCACCAAATCGCAGTGGGGCACCCAACCCTAACCCGGACCGCCTAAATTATCTACTGAGCCAGCCCTGTCCGAGACATGGGACGAAGGAGGTGCCAGCAAACCACCTTTGGAAGGATTGCTTCATTATGCAGGAGTTCAAGAATTCTAATGCTTTCCGGTATGATCACGGCTCCGGCGGTGGCTCAGGATCCGGGCCGGGTTACGGTGGAGGAAATTCCAGTTCAGGATTTAATGGTAATCCGGGCGGACATAATAATCAAAATAATCAGAACAACCAGGGTGGTTACAACCAACAACAGCAACAATCAGGTTACTAGAGTAACCCAAAGCAGTTGAATAGTGGGTAGTACCATGTTTTCACCACTAGCTTGGACAAGCGAGACCGGAAGGTTCAGAGGCGGGCAGTCAACTCTGTTGAACCGGCCGTGCCCCGTTATCTACGCTGGTCTGAACAACCAATCATATGGAGCAAAGAGGGTCACCCTCCCCAGGTTGATAATCCGGGTCAGTTGGCTCTGGTGGTGGCACCTCAGGTGGGAGGTTACAAGTTCACCAAGGTGCTCATGGATGGAGGGAGCAACATTAATATCTTGTACTATGAGACCTTCCGTCGTATGGGACTAACAGATAAAAATCTCAAACCGTCTAATACATTGTTCCACGGTGTGGTACCTGGCAAGTCAGCATATCATGTTGGTAAGATAGCTCTAGAAGTGGCCTTTGGAGATGATCATGATTCCAGGTCGGAGACATTGACGTTTGAAGTGGTGAAAATCCAAAGTCCATATCACGCCCTGTTTGGGCGACTGGCCTACGCCAAGTTTATGGCACGACCCTGTTATGTGTATTTGCAGCTCAAGATGCCGGGTCACAAGGGGACAATAACGGTTCATGGAAGCCGTAAAATCGCTTTGGAGTGTGAGGAAGGAGATGCAGCCTACGCAGAGTTGGTTTGTGCCACCGAGGGGCTGAAGTATTATAGGGACAATGTTGATCCGACAGACATGACTCCATTAAAGAAGCCAACTACGGAGCATGATCCGGCCCTGAAGTTCAAATCGGCAGCAGAAACTAAGCTTGTTGACTTCGTACCTGGTGATTCATCCAAGCAGTTCAGCATCAGTGCCAACTTGGATCCGAAACAGGAAAACACGCTCATCGAGTTCATCCATGAGAATTGGGACATTTTTGCATGGAAGCCCTCTGACATGCCAGGTGTACCGAGGAAACTCGCTGAGCACACCCTTAGTGTGGATCCTAAATACAAACCGGTGAAACAGTTCCTCCGCCGGTTTAACGAAGAAAGACGCAAGGCGATTGGAGAAGAGGTAGCCAGGCTCTTAGCAGCTGGCTTTATTGTTGAAGTTTTTCACCCTGAGTGGCTTGCCAATCCGGTGCTAGTCCTTAAGAAAAACGGCACCTGGCGCATGTGTGTGGATTACACAGATCTTAATAAGGCTTGTCCAGCAGATCCTTTTGCCCTCCCCCGTATTGATCAAATTATTGATGCTACGGCGGGTTGCGAGCGTTTAAGTTTTTTGGATGCATATTCTGGCTATCATCAGATCAAAATGGCAGTTAAGGACTAGGAGAAGACGGCATTCATAACTCCCTTTGGAGCCTTTTGCTATGTGTCTATGCCCTTTGGGCTCAAGAGTGCCCAGGCAACTTATCAACGGTGTGTACAAAATTGTCTTCACAAGCAGATTGGCCGTAATGTACATGCTTACGTGGATGATATTGTGGTTAAGTCCAGGGAGAAGGAGACTCTGGTTGACGATTTGAAGGAAACCTTTGATAACCTGAGGATGTACAAGATGATGCTTAATCCGGCCAAGTGTGTCTTTGGTGCACCGGCAGGCAAATTATTGGGTTTTCTGGTGTCCAACAGGGGAATTGAGGCTAATCCGGAGAAGATCACAACCATCACCTCCCTGGCTAAACCAAAGTGTATCAATGATGTTCAACGCCTGGCAGGCCGGATTGCCGCGTTGAGCCGATTTATCAGCCGCCTTGGTGAGAAGGCAATCCCTTTGTATCAGATGTTGAAGAAGACGGATCAGTTCGTCTGGAGTTCCGCTGCTGATGAAGCATTTGAGGACTTAAAGCGGCAATTGGCCAATCCGCCTGTGCTCGCCGCTCCCATTGACAAGGAGCCGTTACTACTATATGTTGCTGCTAATGCTCGTGCGGTCAGCGTGGCTATTGTGGTGGAGCGAAAGGAGGGAGGTAAGGAGCATCCGGTTCAACGTCCGGTCTATTATATCAGCGAGGTACTCATTGAGTCCAAGCAAAGGTATCCGCATTGGCAGAAGCTGGTGTACGGAGTTTTTATGGCAAGCCGGAAGCTTAAGCAATACTTCCAAGGGCACCCAATTACGGTGGTCAGTTCTGCTCCTTTGGGGGATATCATCCAGAACCGGGAAGTGACTGGCCGGATTGCCAAGTGGGCTATAGAGCTTGGGCCGCACGGATTGAAGTATGTGCCTCGGACGGCGGTTAAGTCTCAAGCACTTGTTGATTTCATCAATGATTGGACGGAAATGCAAGCACCTGAAGAAAAGCCGGATCACACATATTGGACCATCCATTTTGACGGATCCAGGCAATTGGAAGGCTCGGGGGCTGGAGTCGTATTAACTTCCCCACGAGGTGATAAGTTTTTTTACGTTCTCCGCTTAATGTTCCCTTGTACTAACAATGTAGCTGAGTATGAAGCCTTGCTCCATGGTCCCCGGATGTCTAAGGAGATGAACCTAAGTCGAGTTAAGTGCTTCGGTGACTCGGACCTCGTTGCTCAACAAGTATCTGGCACTTGGGACTCCAAGGACCCACTCATGGCAGCATATCGTTGTGAGGTGGATATTGTTGCAGGTCACTTTAAAGGCTATCAGGTGGACCACGTGGACCGACGGAAGAATGAAGCGGCGGACACTTTAAGCCGGCTGGGCTCTCAGCGCAAACCGGTCCCGCCCAATGTTTTTCTAGATGTGCTGCACAACCCGTCGGTCAAGATCCCTGGTGAAGCGGATTTGGCTATTCCTGATCCGGAGGCTCAATTGGTGGCAGCTCTTCATGTCATTCCGGATTGGACGCTTCCTTACCTGGCATACATGAACCGGGGCGAGTTACCAGAGGATGAGATTCTGGCCCGACAGATAATCCGGCGGTCCAAGTCCATGACTATTGTCAATGGCGAGTTGCATCATTGCAATGTATCAGGGGCGTTTCAATGCTGTGTGTCTCCTGAAGAAGGCTGTGCAATTTTGCGTGAGATCCACGAAGGAGATTGTGGTCACCACGCCGGTTCAAAATCTTTGGTAGCTAAAGTGTTTCACCATGGCTTCTATTGGTTAACTGATCATGCTGATGCGGAGGATTTGGTCAAACGATGTGACGGTTGCCAAAAGTTTTCAGGACGTGCTCATGTGCCGGCTCAAGAATTGAGAATGATTCCAGTTACTTGGCCATTTGCGACTTGGGGGCTGGATATGGTTGGGCCTTTCAACAGGTCCAAAGATAAGAAGACCCACCTCCTGGTGGCGGCTGACAAGTTTACAAAGTGGGTGGAGGCAGAACCTGTTAGCAAGTGTGATGTGGCCACGGCGGTTCAGTTCATCAAAAAAGTGATTTTCCGGTTTGGCTTTCCACACAGTATCATCACAGATAATGGTACCAATTTGTCCAAGGGTGCCATGAAGGAGTTCTGTGAACGGGAGCACATCCGGCTTGACATTTCATCAGTGGCACACCAACAGTCCAATGGTCAAGCAGAAAGGGCTAATCAAGAGATCTTGAAAGGCATCAAGCCCCGGCTTATGGTTCCTTTGCAAAGAACACCGGGTTGTTGGGTAGAAGAGTTACCATCTGTGTTATGGAGCATCAATACTACACCCAACAGATCAACAGGATACACACCATTCTTCATGGTTTACGGAGCGGAGGCGGTTCTCCCCAGTGATATCCGTCATGACTCACCTCGTGTGGCGGCTTATGTTGAAGCGGACAATGAGACAGCACGGCAAGACGCTTTGGACCTATTGGATGAAGAACGTGACATAGCAGCCGCCCGCTCGGCGATTTACCAATAGGATCTTCGTCGTTATCATAGTCGCCGAGTCAGAACCAGAACCTTTCAGGAAGGAGATTTGGTGCTTCGGCTCATCCAAGATCACACTGATATGCATAAGCTATCCCCACCTTGGGAGGGACCTTTCGTGGTCAGCAAGAATCTGCACAACGGGTCATACTATCTGATCAATATTCGAGAGCATAAAGACTCACGTACATCAGAGGAGGAGACCAACAGGCCGTGGAACATAGCTCATCTTCGGCCTTACTATACCTGAGCCATTGGCTCTACTTATGTACATATTATGACGATGTATATATTATGATTAAATATAATAAACCGGAACCTCAGCTAAAGCGGGGTATCTGTTCTTGTACATCATGTGTGGTTACACGGAGTTGTTCTAAAGCGGCCTACGGTTTACCCCTTGAGTTAGCTTTTCAAAAGCATCATGTTATATCACTTGGGGGCTTGGTCGTGTCCGAACCAATGCAACACCTCTTGATAGGCGAGAGCCACCAGATCACTTGGGGACTTGGTCATGTCTGAACCAGTCACGCCTCTTGATCGACCTAAGGCCACAAAATCACTTGGGGGCTTGGTCGAACCCGAACCATTGCCACACCTCTTGATTGGCATAAATGCCACGGTTTCATTTGGGGACCTGGCTGACTTGAACCATGGCTACACCTATCGGGAGCTTGGTCATGTCCGACCATGGTAACGCCATCTGATCGGCTCAAATAAGCCTCTTTTTGCAAATGGTTTTATCATTGCCTTTGCTTCATAATTTTTTTTGATAGATATTTTCTTTCTTTTTGTTGCATTTTTTAAACCGACAAAAGTTTAAACCGGTTCACACTGTCAATTGACGGAACACGGTCCATTTTTAATCCGGAGACTATTTGCTCGGTTTGATTTTTTTGTTAACATCCTATTACAGAGTAACACGGTGTTTTATAACCCGGCACGGTTTACATGGTAAACCGGCATTATATATATACAGGAGCTGCTATCTCCTCCAACAGTGTGGGTTTATGAAACCTCCGCCTCAAGATTGGCTAAGCCAACTTCATGCCCAACGATGGCAGGTATTATGTATCTCAAAGATTTGATCATATGCTTAAATTTCATATATTTTGATTTTATATATGCAGACATCATACTCCGCCTGACGGTACAACCGCGGTGGCACTTTAAGATTTTTTATGTTGCAGAAAGTACTTTGGAAAGTTCATCACCCAAAGAAAGCACAAGTTGTAGTGGTTATGCACGAAGGCATATTAAGATCAAGAGTATCAGCTAGCCTATTACAAGGCAACATGGTGCCCAAAACAAGATCATTGTTTTTCAAAGGAGAAGTAGTTTAAACCGGCTGCCGGTTCAAGCTTGGTCACCAGCCTGGCCTGATGGTTGTGGGTCATCCCGCGCCGCTTCAACTTCAGTTTCTCTACCTAGCGGCTGGAAATCAACAGTTGTCCAGTCGATTCCCATTAATGCTCGAAAGACAGCTTCATCATGGATCAGCAACGATGGTTCAATATCGGGAGCGTAAGTATGCTTACGGATTGGAGGGATAAGATTTTCCGCTTCATGAATTGGTGCAGCTACTCGCTTGTTTTGATTGTCATATTGGGCTTGATAATGAGACAAGTCTGCTTCTTCAGCCAATTGACAAGCTAGCGGACGCACCTCCCAGTTTATTGCTCGCAGATCCGCTTCACTAAACTCTGACCCGTCTTCCTTCAAGCTGGGATAGCCCTGAGCCATTTCAATAGGATCAAAATCCGGCACCTAAGCTTTTGCCCAGATTAAGGCATTGATCGCACCGGTTTGAGCAGTAGATTTCTTCAGCTCTTCAACCCGGGCAGGAAGCACCGACAGTTTCTGTAGAGTGTCCTGAATCAAAGTGGGCGCCGGCTTGTTGTGGGATGCAGTACAGATGATCCGCTGTGCACCAGTGTACAGTTGTTCGATCAATGTATAGGCGGCTTTCAATTTCTTCCGCACATCTGACCCCAAATGACCAATGCGTGTCCCTGAAATATCACAAAGGGTTAACAAACCGGCAGCTTTGTAAGACGGCAGAATCAATTCAGAAATCAAACCGGCTTACCAAAGATAGCAGTGGTCATGGCATGCACGTGCCGCTTTATGCTGGTCAGTTCATCCACCACCGGTTTTAGTGCAGCCTCGGCGTCTTCTGCTCGTTTGGTTAAAGAGGATTTTTCAGTAGCCCAATCCGCCCGCTCCTTCTTGAAATCCTTCTTAAGCTATTCCATGACGCTTAAGGCGCTGGTCAACTCCTCTTTTGCTTTTGAGGTTTCAGTCTGTTGGGACTTCAGATTTTCTTGGAGATCGGCGATTTGGGTCTCTTTTGTCTTCAGCTCAGCCTGCATACAGACAGTTATATGATTCAGCAAACAGTGCAAGAATTGATGCACCAACCACATAACAAGTTATGCACTTGGCGCTTGGGGGCTAATGCCTATTTGATCTTCATATTTCACTTGATTATAAAGTCCCAAGCTCAATACAAGTATTCAACTTGGCACTTGGGGGCTAATGGCTATTTCTTCAAATAAGTTCTGATGCAGCGATATTAATTACTTAAGTCCCGGTTTAACTACACTAAGTTGAACCGGCCCTTGGGGGCTACATCAGCGAATTTCGAGGCTTTAAGATTTATATTAGTAAGCCCCAGTTTGAAAGAAGATTACAAACCGGTCCTTGGGGGCTAGGCGAGTCAGCAAGAATTGAAGCATACAAGCAGGAAAGAGCATATGGAAGTTACCTCATATTTATTTTTCATCATGTTAACCAGACCAGCTTCATAGTCATGACTGGTATACAGCCGGTTCAGATAGCCGGAATGGATGTCTTGGGCGTTCAGAGCAGCGTAAGTCGCTAGATCAACATTCCACTTGCCCTTGCCAAAGGCAGCAAATTCTTCCTTGGCAGTATGTTTAGACAAAGCGACAGGATTGCTTGGCTCTGTATGGCCAATGCCAGTAATAACAACTTCATCATCCTTGGCGTCGCTGGTTTGCATTGGGGCCGTCAGTTTATCAGTAGACTTGGATGGTCTGGTGGATTTCTCAATCCAGATGGGGCTTCTGGGCTGGTCAACAGGACCGGAGGTATCAACATGTCTCTCTTCAGTAATAAAATCATCATCTTGTGGTGGTGGATCATTTGGCACATCCTCACGGATGGCCGCTTCAGGGTTGAGTACTCTGTCCGGTTCAGGAATAACATCTTCTTCAGCCGCTTTATCTAGGCGAGCCTTCTTGCTTGGCTTAGGCTTGGCCCTGAAAGGAGTAACAAAGGTTAGTACAGTATATGCTACAAAGTAGTACACCAGAAGCATTATGATAAGTATGGCTTACCCAAGCACCGTTTTGAGCGGCGGCAGCTGGGTAGCTGATGACTCGCCAGATGATGAATGGGAAGTGACCTGATAATCGGAGTCAGGCGGATTAAGAGGTTGACGAAAATAGCCCATTTTAGGACAAGCACTGACAGGCAAATTAGAGACCTCTGAATGGCGTTTCCGAACCAGAATATTCGGTAAACCGGCGGAGGTAACTACCTGGCCACTATGCCGGGTCGTGCGGCGAGCTTCGTGCTGTTGGGTCTTCATAAGAAATTTGGGATCCAAGTAAGCAAGAGGATGAGAAAATTTAACCTTCCGGTTTGCCTGACGGATTTTTAGTGAAGGCAAAGGATCTGAATCGGAGGAAAGAATAATTACCTCTGCAACATCAGCATGACTGGCTTCGGCATCATCCTGACAAATATCATCATCAATAAGGCGCGTGAAAAATAAGCCAAGTGAATCAAGTTCTACCTCAAGGTCCGGGTTACCCACATCGTCATTAGCAGCTGGATCAGAGGATGCAGTGGTTCTTTTCCTGTGGGTAGTCTTCTTCACAGCTTTAGTCTTTTGCCGGATTGATCTTTCCGATTTGTCTGGTTTTTCTGCTTTCTCCTGTGGCAGTTTCTTTCTCCAAAACGGATCATTGCCCTGTTTAAACAGGCATTGATATTAAACAATGACCAGATATATCAATAACAGGTTCAGAAAAAAGAACAATCAAACTCTTACAGCTGGCGGTTTGTTGGTGGCACAGAAGGGAAGCAGGCCGGTTCAAGCACAGACGTGTTCCGGTTCATTCAGCATTTTATTCACAGCCTCTATGATTTCTTCATCGGTAAGCTGGATGTTAGCATGTCGTAGTGGGTCATCAACACTGCCAGTATACTCGCACATCAAATCAGAGCGCTGACAAAGGGGCAGTATGCTCCACGATATCCAACAGCGAGCGAGATCAACTCCTGTTAAACCATTGGCCATGAAGGCTCTGAGCTTGGACAGTTGAGGAGCGTATTTGCTTCTCTCCTTGGCAGTCAACCTTTGCGGAAAGGGGTGTGTATTGTTAAGCCGCTCCGGACGAAAGCCAGGCAAAGGATTTTCACCAGCAGGGGAGGTGTCTTTGCAATAGAACCATGTTTGGTTCCACTCTTTGGGGTGGCTGTGCAGCTTGGCGTGAGGGTATGTGACTTATTTCCTTTTCTGAATCGCCACACCTCCCAATTCCGTATTGGAACCATCAGAAAACTCAGTACGGCGGTTTAGATGGAAACAGTCTCTGAACAACTCCACTGTGGGTTCCTCTTGAAAGAACACCTCATAGAGCACTTGGAAGTTACACATGTTTGTAACAGAGTTGGGACCAGTGTCTTGTGGGTGGAGTTGAAAATCGGCTAAAACGTCCCGGTAAAATTTAGAACCGGGCGGCTTAAAGCCCCGGGCTAAGTGATCTACAAAAACGACGACCTCTCCTTCTTGAGGTGTGGGAGGGCATTCTTTGCCAGGAGCTCTCCAATGGATAGTGTTTTTGCTGCCTAAAGTGCCGACCAGGACTAAATTATTCAGTTGAGTCTCTGTGACGCGAGAAGGAACCCAGTTGCACTCATATACTTGCTTGGCCATGATGAAATCTACAAGATAGGTAATTCCGGTTCAAGAATGCATTTATTAAAGTGCACTGGTATGTACAATGTTAAACCGGAGACAACTCTATCTAAACCAGAGTTTTATGAAGCAACGGCATCCGGCGGTTCAACAAGGGGACTAATGGTATATAACGGTTGGGCAATTTTTCTACAAAGTTAAACCGCCGGATCTAAGCATTGAAATAGTTGAGATTGCGGATAGATAAGTGTACAGAAACAAATTTCACAAAATTTCTCTACAGCAACGGATCTGAAGCAAGTTCGGAAAAGAAGGAAAATATTCAAGGTTCAAAAAAGAACAGTACCGAATCAATGGACAGAGATACAGGTAGATCTATGGTCTTGAGGCATATAAGTAAAGGCGGATGCTAAGAACTACCACTACATAGAGCAAAGGTTCACAGGTTCATCTAGGATCTATCATATGCGTACGAAGCAGGCGATGAACACTGAAGAACTTGGAAACCCTAGAACGGATCTACGGAGGAAAAGGTGAAGAACTCACCGGAGCCGAGGAAGAAACAGAAGGTCGTCGTGATGCTCTGGTACAATCAGGGTGATGCAGCGGCCAAGGTTGGAGCAGAAGTCGTCGACGGCGGCGGAGCTCCGAAGCTGGACGACGCGGGGAAGACGAAGCAAAAGGGCATGAAGGGGAAAAAGAAATGACCCTTCGGTCTTATTTATAAGGCAAGGGGCATGTGTCAGGCGCGAAAATCAAGGAACCGTGGGTCTGGAAACGGAGCTGTCACCTCGATTGTCGCAGACCTATTAAACAAAAAGGTATCATGGATAAGTTTCTCTATAACAGGTGATGTCATGCCGGTTTACAACGACCAGAGAAGATGACATCACGGCGATTCAACAAATTACAAGAAGGTGTTGAAGATGAAGATTTTTGCTAAGGATTGACATGAACCTGTTCAAATCAATCCGGGGCCTAATGTTGAGGATATCACTACTGGGCGTAAACCGGCCTATCTGGGCCGGGTTAACTTCTTCAGTAGTTAATCATGTTGAAACCCAAGAAGGCAGATGAGGGCTCAAGGCCCATAGTCGGTTCAAGGCCTCTAGCCGTAAACCGACGTTGGTATGTAACTTGTATTGTAAGTTAGGAATAAGTAGAGACCAAACCGGACACATCTATGAGCCAGTATTGGGAATATGTGAACCGACGGGCGTCACCCGTGTATATAAGGGGACGACCCGGCGGCGGTTCAAACAACAGACAACAACTCGAGACTTAGGCGAAGCTTGTTTGCTCCCTAGTCATTGAAACCCCATCAATTCCATCACAACTAGACGTAGGCTTTTACCTTCATCGAAGGGGCCGAACTAGTATAAACTCTCTTGCGTCCCTGTGTCCGCTTTAACCCCTTCAAGCTAACCCGTCGTGATGGCTCCACGACTAAGTCCTTTCTCTAGGACATCTGCCGTGACAAAACCACGACACTATGGTTAGGTTTACCTTAATACTTCTTTTGTAGTTGCGGATGCTTGCAAGAGGGGTTAATCATATGTGGGATGCTTGTCCAAGGAAGGGCAGTACCCAAGCACTGGTCCACCCACATATCAAATTATCAAAGTACCGAACGCGAATCATATGAACGTGATGAAAACTAGCTTGACGATAATTCCCATGTGTCCTCGAGAGTGTTTTCCTTTATATAAGAGTTTGTCCATGCTTGTCCTTTGATACAAAAAACATTGGGCCATCTTGCTGAACCTTATTTACATTTATTACTTGTTACCCACTACAAATTACCTTATCACAAAACTATCTGTTACCGATAATTTCAGTGCTTGTAGAGAATACCTTACTGAAAACTGCTTATCATTTCCTTCTGCTCCTCGTTGGTTCGACACTCTTACTTATCGAAAGGACTACGATAGATCCCCTATTCTTGTGGGTCATCAAGACTCTTTTCTGGCACCATTGCCGGGGAGTAAAGCGCCTTTGGTAGGTGGAATTTGGTAAGGAAAAATTTATATAGTGTGCTGAAATTTACTGTCACTTGTTACTATGGAACATAATCCTTTGAGGGGCTTGTTCGGGGTATCTTCACCCTAACCAGTAGAGAAAAGAGTTGCTCCTCAACCTACTGAACCTACTGAAAATGTTTACTTTGAAATTCCTTCGGGTATGATAGAGAAACTGCTAGCTAATCCTTTTACAGGAGATGGAACATTGCATCCCGATTTGCACCTAATCTATGTGGATGAAGTTTGTGGATTATTTAAGCTTGCAGGTATGCCCGAGGATGTTATCAAGAAGAAAGTCTTCCCTTTATATTTTAAGGGAAAGGCATTGCCATGGTTTAGGCTATGTGATGATATGGGATCATGGAACTACAACCGATTGAAATTGGAATTTCATCAGAAGTTTTATCCTATGCATCATGTTCATCGTGATCGTACTTATATTCATGCCCCAAGCTTGGGGGAGCCTTAAGTCAATGTTATATTCATGCCCCAATCATGAGCTCTCAAGAGAAATTATTATTCAAACTTTTTATGCTCGGCTTTCTCTCGATAATCGCTCCATGCTCGATACTTCTTGCACTGGCTCTTTTATGATGAAGACTATTGAATTCAACTGGGATTTATTGGAAATAATTAAACACAACTTTGAAGATTGGGATCTCGACGAAGGTAAGGAGTCCAGTATAATACCTAAGTTTGATTGTGTTAAATCTTTTATGGATACCGATGCTTTTTCCGTGAATTTAGCACTAAATATGGACTTGACTCTGAGATAGTAGCTTCTTTCTGTGAATCCTTTGCTACTCATGTTGATCTCCCTAAGGAGAAGTGGTTTAAATATAATCCTCCCATTGAAGTAAAAGTAGTTGCACCTATTAAAGTTGAAGAAAAGACTATCACTTATAATGATTCTGTTGTTCCTACTGCTTATATTGAGAAACCACCTTTCCCTGTTAGAATAAAGGATCATGCTAAAGCTTCAACTGTGGTTCATAAGAGTAATACTAGAACACCTACACCCTCTGAGCAAATTAAAGTTGAACCTAGTATTGCTATGGTTAAAGATCTCTTGGCCGATAATATTGATGGGCATGTTATTTACTTTTGTGATGAAGCTGCTAGAATTGCTAGACCTGACACTAAAAATAAACATAGACCTGTTGTAGGCATGCCTGTTATTTCTGTTAAAATAGGAGATCATTGCTATCATGGCTTATGTGATATGGGTGCTAGTGCAAGTGCAATACCTCATTCCTTATATAAAGAAATTATGCATGATATTGCACCTGCTGAGATAGAGGAAATTGATGTTACAATTGAGCTTGCCAATAGAGACACTATTTCACCAGTTGGGATTGTTAGAGATGTTGAAGTCTTGTGTGGGAAAGCTAAATATCCTGCTGATTTTCTTGTTCTTGGTTCCCCACAAGATAAATTTTGTCCCATTATATTTGGTAGACCCTTCTTGAATACTGTTAATGCTAGGATAGATTGCAAAAAGGATGTTGTTACTATTGGTTTGGGGGATATGTCTCATGAGTTTAATTTTGCTAGATTTCGTAGACAACCCCATGAGAAAGAATTGCCTAGTAAAGATGAAATTATTGGTCTTGCTTCTATTGACATGCCTCCTAATGATCCTTTAGAACAATATCTGCTCGACCACGAAAATGATATGTTTATGAATGAAAGAAAGGAAATAGATGAAGTATTGTTTAAACAGGGACCTATTTTGAAACACAACTTGCCTGTTGAAATCCTAGGGGATCCTCCTCCACCCAAGGGTGATCCCGTGTTGTGTTTGAGCTTAAACCTTTACTTGATACTCTTTAATATGCTTCTCTTGATGAGAAAAAGATATATCCTGTTATTATTAGTGCTAACCTTTCAGAGCATGAAGAAAAGAATTACTGAAAACTCTGAAGAAGCACCGTGCTGCTATTGGATATACTCTTGATGATCTTAAGGGCATTAGTCCCACTCTATGCCAGCACAAAATAAAATTGGAGAAAGACCCGAAACCGGTTGTTGATCACCAACGATGGTTAAATCCTAAGATGAAAGAAGTGGTAATAAGATAAATACTAAAGCTTCTGGAGGCATGTATAATTTATCCCGTTGCTTATAGTTAGTGGGTAAGTCCTGTCCATTGTGTCCCTAAGAAGGGAGGTACTACTGTTGTTCCTAATGATAAAGATGAATTGATCCTGCAAAGAATTATTACAGGTTATAGAATGGCAATTGATATCCGCAAATTAAATAAAGCTACTAAAAAGGATCATTACCCTTTACCTTTTATTTATCAAATGCTAGAAAGATTGTCCAAACATACACATTATTTGCTTTCTAGATGGTTATTCTGGTTTCTCTCAAATACCTGTGTCAAAAGAGGATCAAGAAAAGACAACTTTTACTTGCCCTTTCGGTACCTTTGCTTATAGACGTATGCCTTTTGGTTTATGCAATGCACCCGCTACCTTTCAAAGATGTATGACTACTATATTCTCTGACTTTTGTGAAAAGATTGTTGAGGTTTTCATGGATGATTTCTCCATATATGGAACTTGTTTTGATGATTTCTTAAGAAACCTTGATCAAGTTTTGCAGAGATGTGAAGAAACTAATCTTGTCTTGAACTGGGAGAAGTGCCACTTTATGGTTAATGAAGGTATTGTCTTGGGGCATAAAATTTCTGAAAAAGGTATTGAAGTTGATAAAGCTAAAGTTTATGCTATTGAAAAGATGTCGTGCCCTAAGGACATTAAAGGTATATGAAGTTTCCTTGGTCATGCCGGTTTTTATAGGAGGTTCATTAAGGACTTCTCTAAAATTTCCAGGCCTCTGACTAATCTCTTACAAAAAGATGTTCCATTTGTCTTTGATGATGATTGTGTAGAAGCATTTGAAATACTTAAGAAAGCCTTGATTTCTGCACCTATCGTTCAACCACCTTTTACCCTCTGAAATCATGTGTGATGCTAGTTACTATGTTGTAGGGGTTGTTCTAGGACAAAGAGTTGATAAGAAATTAAATGTTATCCAATATGCTAGTAAGACTCTAGATAGTGCTTGAGGGAGTCCTGGATTAGGGGGTCTCCGGACAGCCGGACTATATCCTTTGGCCGGACTGTTGGACTATGAAGATACAAGATTGAAGACTTCATCTCGTGTCCAGATAGGACTCTACTTGGCGTGGAAGGCAAGCCAGGCAATTCGGATATGTATATTTCCTCCTTTGTAACCGACCTTGTGTAACCCTAGCCCTTTCCGGTGTCTATATAAACCGGAGGGTTTTAGTCCATAGGACAACATACAATCATACCATAGGCTAGCTTCTAGGGTTTAGCCTCTCCGATCTCGTGGTAGATCAACTCTTGTAATACTCATATCATCAAGAATAAATCAAGCAGGACGTAGGCTTTTACCTCCATCAAGAGGGCCCGAACCTGGGTAAAACATCGTGTCCCCTGCCTCATGTTACCATCTGCCTTAGATGCACAGTTCGGGACCCCCTACTCGAGATTCGCTGGTTTTGACACCGACATTGGTGCTTTCATTGAGAGTTCCTCTGTGTTGTCGCCGTTAGGCTTGATGGCTCCTACGATCATCGATAGCGACGCAGTCCAGGGTGAGACTTTTCTCCCCAGACAGATCTTTGTGTTCGGCGGCTTCGCACCACGGGCCAACTCGCTTGGCCATCTGGAGCAGATCGAAAGTTACGCCCCTGGCCACCAGCTCAGGTTTGGAAGCTTAAACTACACGGCCGATATCCGCGGAGACTTGATCTTCGACGGATTCGAGCCCCTGCCTTGTGCGCCACGCGGTCACGATGAGTACGATATAGCTCTACCATCGAACCGTATTCAGGAGATCGCATCGGCAGCCGCTCTGACCCTCAATTTGGAGCCAGTTTCGCCATCCGTGGACGGGTGGATAGACCCCGTCACGGAGGCCGTACCCTCTGCGGCGATCAAGCCGAATATCGACCTTACCCTTCACGAGAGCCGTGTTGCCAAACTATCGGATCCTTCTCCGGCCACGGACTCCGAACAGCCTGCGCCCGTTCCTATCAAATCCGATTGGGCGCCGATCATGGAGTTTAGCTCCGCGGATATTTTTCAGCACTCGCCCTTCGGTGACATACTGAACTCATTAAGGTCTCTTTCCTTGTTAGAAGGATCCTGGCCGAACTATGTCCGGCAGGATTGGGATCGGATGATGAAGAAATTCGCCGCCCACCCACCACCCATTTAGTACCCACTGTCGATGACTTAACCGACATGCTCGACTTCGACTCCGAAGACATCGACGGTACGGACGACGATGCGGGAGTCGAAGAGGAACCACTGCCCACAGGGCACTGGACAGCCACCTCATCATACGATATGTACACGGTGGACACACCCAAAGAAGGCAATCGCGACGAGACAACGGAGGATGACCCCTCCAAGAAGCAACCCAAGCGCCGGCGTCAGCGGCGCCACTCTAAGTCCCGCCAAGGCAAAAGTGGTGATACCAGCACCGAAGATAATAACACTCCGGACAGTGCCGAAGACAACAACAATCCCCTCCAGCAAGATTTAGAGCGGGAGGATGGAGGAGCCAGCCCTCCTGAGAGAGCGGCAGATGGAGATGCGGAGGATGATAATTACATGCCCCCTCCGAAGATGAGGCAAGCCTGGGCGATGACGACTTCGCCGTGCCAGAGGATCCCGTCGAACAAGAGCGCTTCAAGAGCCGGCTTATAGCCACGGCAAATAGCCTTAAGAAAAGCAGCAGCAGCTTCAAGCTGATCAAGATTTGCTAGCTGACAGATGAACTGAAGTCCTGGCGGCCGAAGAGTATAAACTCGAACGTCCCTCCAAGAGTTACCCAAAATGCAGGTTGCAACCCCGACTGGAGGAGGAAGCACCAAAACCTACATCCCCGGCGTATGACATGGCTGATCGGCCACCTCGTGGCCGCGACAGAGAGACATTCCAACCAAAAGCTCAGCCCGCACCCCGACGTCATTCAAATAAAAAGGCATGGGGAAAACGCCAGACCTGCGAGACGTATTGGAGGACAAAGCAAAACATGCAAGATCGATCTAAAAATCACGAGGGCGCGCCACTATGCGAGACAATAATCATCACGTCGGATACAGTAAAAGTAAGTCCGGCCAGGCCGAACACAGCGGGCAAGACTCATTCGAGCGGGATCGCGATATGCCCAGTACAGAGGCGCCACACACCCCTTATGCTTCACAGACGAAGTAATGGATCATCAAATTCCTGAGGGTTTCAAACCCATAAATATAGAATCATACGACGGCACAACAGATCATGCGGTATGGATCGAGGATTTCCTCCTGCACATTCACATGGCCTGCGGTGATGACCTACACGCCATCAAACACCTCCCACTCAAACTCAAAGGACCAGCTCGGCATTGGCTCAACAGCTTGCCAGCAGAGTCCATTGGCTGTTGGGAAGATCTGGAAGCCGCATTCCTCAACAACTTTGAGGGCACTTACGTGCGACCACCAGATGCCGATGACTTGAGCCACATAATTCAGCAGCCAGAGGAATCGGCCAGGCAATTCTGGACATGGTTCCTAACAAAGAAAAATCAAATCGTCGACTGTCCGGATGCAGAGGCCCTAGCAGCTTTCAAGCACAACATCCGCGACGAATGGCTAGCCCGGCACCTTGGTCAGGGAAAGCCGAAATCTATGGCAGCCCTCACGACACTCATGACCCGCTTTTGCGCGGGAGAAGACAGCTGGCTGGCTTGCAGTAATAACATATCAAAGAACCATGGTACTTCGGATACCAAAGACGGCAATGGCAGGTCACGTCGCAACAAGCATAAGCGCCGCATTAACAACGACAATACCGAGGATACGGCAGTCAATGCCGGATTCAAAGGCTCTAAACCCGGTTAGCGGAAAAGGCCATTCAAAAGAAGCACTCCGGGCCCGTCCAGTTTGGACCGTATACTCGATCGCTAGTGTCAAATACACGGCACCCCCGACAAGCCAGCCAACCACACCAACTGGGACCGTTGGGTGTTCAAGCAGGCCGACAAGTTAAATGCCGAACACAAAGATAAGGGGTCACATAGCAATGACGAGGAGAAGCCCCGGCAGCCAAACACCGCAGGACAGAAGAGGTTCCCCCCACAAGTGCGGACGGTGAACATGATATACGCAACCCACATCCCCAAAAGGGAGCGGAAGCATGCGCTCAGGGACGTATATGCATTGGAGCCAGTCGCCCCCAAGTTCAACCCATGGTCCTCCTGTCCGATCACCTTCAATCGGAGGGACCACCCCACTAGCATCTGTCATGGCGGATTCGCCGCACTGGTCCTAGACCCAATCATTGACGGATTTCACCTCACTCGAGTCCTAATGGACGGCAGCAGCAGCCTGAACCTGCTTTACCAGGACACAGTGTGCAAAATGGGTATAGACCCCTCAAGGATCAAACCCACTAAAACGACCTTTAAAGGCGTCATACCAGGTGTAGAGGCCCATTGCACAGGCTCAGTAACACTGGAAGTGGTCTTCGGATCTCCGGATAACTTCCGAAGCGAAGAGTTAATCTTCGACATAGTCCCGTTCCGCAGTGGCTACCATGCACTGCTCGGGCGAACCGCATTTGCAAGATTCAATGCAGTACCACATTATGCATATCTCAAGCTCAAGATGCCAGGACCTCGGGGGTCACCACAGTCAATGGAAACACATAGCGCTCTATCCGCACGGAGGAGCACACTGCAGCCCTCGCAGCAGAAGCGCAAAGCAGCCTCTTACGGCAATCCACTAGTTCGGCGATTAAGGACCTGGAAAACTTCAAGCGCGCACGGAGTAATCGGCAACTGGACCGCCTGGCACGTCCCGAGCTCGCATAGCAATGCGGCCCCCACCCCAGCCCCAGCCAAACGGCAAAATTCGTGCCACACGTACATAATTATGCATTAAAAATACCATGGGCACAGGCGGGGAGGGGGGCACAACTACGGCACGCCCCAATACACGGATTAAACCGCACTAGGGGCTTCCCGCTTTGTTATTTTTTTCTCTTTCAGGACTTTAATCTCTGGAAACCCTGTCCGGCAGCATGATTGCCGAACACATGATGCAACAACCAAGGAGGCAGAAAGCTACGTCACACCACGGAACTCCCAGGTGGATTACGATAACAAGTGAAATATTTGCTTTAATACTACTCCTCAGCTTGCCCTTGGAAGGGACATGTCAAACAGTCCTACTTTTTACTTATCGCACTACTTGTATCATTTTGCTTTAACACACCTTTTTGAATAAACAATGCATAGCATTAAGACTATTATTGCATTCCTCCTTTTTATATATATGTTCATTCACGACATCTAGCACCCGTACACTCTGGTATGGCCAATACGCTAGGGGCTTAAGCATACCCCATAATATGGCGTGAGAAGTCCGAACACTTTCGACAGTGCGGCACCCCGAACTTATAGCATTATATGCATCAGCTCCGAATCATGTCTTGGGTCAATAGTTGGGTTTGCCCGGCTCCCATGTTTTGGTACCTTACGTTCCGCTATATCGGCTAAGGTAGCACTGGGAGAACTACTGCGATTGTGCCCCGGTTCTGCTGGGCTAAGCACCTCAGTAGAGAAAGCTTAAACTGGCTGTCATGATAAGGTGAGAGACCGGTCTCTGTTCGAGAGGTTTCAAGTCCCTAAAGACTTATGCTTCTTAGAGCGAGGAGTCGGCCCTGTCCGGCTTAAGGCGTGTATCGTGTCCTGAATTCGGCCTTCCGAATACTAGGGGCTTCGCTGAAATTTAAAATTATAGAATTCTATGGCTAAGTGAGAATGATAACGCATTATGGTCCGATTGCCTTGTTCGTTGTGCTGAGCACCTCCCCCGAAGGACCCAACAATGGGAACAAGAGTGCTCAGGTTTATCCCGAACACCCCAACACTCGTGGCATGGGGGCAGAAGTCGATGACTAGCCATCTCTCAGATTTGATAAACAACCAAACAAAAGGTAATATTTTAAATTCAGACCAGCATTGCATAGCGCATATGAACAAGTTTTCATAATACAGGACCACACGAGCAAGTTTACTCAAATATTACATCTTTCGTACACTTGTCCGCTACGAGACGAGCACCCTTCAGGACACCCTCATAGTACATCTCGAGGTGGCGATTCTCCTTGCCCTGCGGCGGCCCTTCCTTCACCAGCTTCACGGCGCCCATCTTGGCCCATTGCACCTTCACACGGGCGAAAGCCCGGCGTGCACCTTTGATGCAGACGGACCGCTTGATGACTTCAAGCCGTGGGCAGGCATCCACAAGCCGCCTCACCAGGCCGAAGTAGCTGTTGGGAAGGGCGTCGCCAGGCCACATCCGGACTATAAAGCCCTTCATGGCCTATTCGCCCGCCTTGTGCAGCTTGACCAGTTGCTTCAGCTGGTCGCTCCGAGGCATCGGGTGTTCGGTCCCAGTATACTGAGACCAGAACAGCTTCTCCTTTGAGCTTCCCTCCTCGGCCTGGTAAAACTGTGCGGCATCCGACACGCTGTGGGGCAAATCTGCGAATGCTCCTGGAGAGCTGCGGATTCGGGTAAGTAACAAGTAATTCACTTTCACATGCTTGCTTTGCATATAGAATGCCTTACCTGCCGCTATATTCTTCATCGCATCAATCTCCTGGAGGGCCTTCCGTGCTTCGGCCTTGGCACTCTTTGCACTTTCAAGGGCGGTGGCAAGCTCGGACTCTCGCGTCTTCAAGTCAAGCTCCAACGCCTCATGCTTCGTCATGAGAGCGTGGAGCTCTTGCTGCACCTCGCCCACCCGTGCCTCATGCCTTTCCCGCTCGGTGCGCGCCTTGGCCGCTTTGTTTTCGGACTTGGATAGCGCTTGCTTCATGTTGGGGAACATTGCAGAAAACAAAAATTTCCTACGGTTTCACCAAGATCCATCTATGAGTTCATCTAGCAATGAGTGATCAGATTGCATCTACATACCTTTGTAGATCGCGAGCGGAAGCGTTCAAGAGAACGGGGATGAGGGAGTCGTACTCGACGTGATCCAAATCACCGGAGATCCTAGCGCCGAACGGACGGCACCTCCGCGTTCAACACACGTACGGTCAGCATGACGTCTACTCCTTCTTGATCCAGGAAGGGGAAGGAGAGGTTGATGAAGATCCAGCAGCACGACGGTGTGGTGGTGGATCCAGGAGTCACCGCAGCAGGGCTTCGCCGTTCTACTGCAAGAGGGAGAGGTGTAGCAGGGGAGAGGGAGGCGCCAAGAGTCAAGGGTGCGGCTGCCCCTCCCCCCCTTTATATAGGCTCCCCAAGGGGGGGGCGGCCCTAGGAGATGGGATCTCCTAGGGGGGGCGGCGGCCAAGGGTGGAGTGGCCCCCAAGGCAAGTGGGGCACCCCCCACCCTAGGGTTTCCAACCCTAGGCGCAGTGGGTGGGCCAAGGGGGGCGCACCAGCCCACTATGGGCTGGTTCCCCTCCCCACTTCAGCCCATGGGCCCCTCCGGGATGGGTGGCCCCACCCGGTGGACCCCCGGGACCCATCCGGTGGTCCCGGTACAATACCGGTGACCCCCGAAATTCTCCTGATGGCCGAAACTGCACTTCCTATATATAATTCTTCACCTCCGGACCATTCCAGAACTCCTCGTGACGTCCGGGATCTCATCCGGGACTCCGAAAAACTTTCGGGTTACTGCATATTCATATCTCTACAACCCTAGCGTCACCGAACCTTAAGTGTGTAGACCCTACGGGTTCGGGAGACATGTAGACATGACCGAGACGGCTCTCCCGTCAATAACCAACATCGGGATCTGGATACCCATGTTGGCTCCCACATGCTCCTCGATGATCTCATCGGATGAACCACGATGTTGAGGATTCAAGCAACCCCGTATACAATTCCCTTTGTCAATCGGTACGTTACTTGCCCGAGATTCGATCATCGGTATCCCAATACCTCGTTCAATCTCGTTACCGGCAAGTCACTTTACTCGTACCATAGCATGATCCCATGACCAGACACTTGGTCACTTTGAGCTCATTATGATGATGCATTACCGAGTGGGCCCATAGATACCTCTCCGTCATACGGAGTGACAAATCCCAGTCTCGATTCGTGTCAACCCAATAGACACTTTCGGAGACACCTGTAATGTACCTTTATAGTCACCCAGTTACGTTGTGACGTTTGGTACACCCAAAGCACTCCTACGGTATCCGGGAGTTACACGATCTCATGGTCTAAGGAAAAGATACTTGACATTGGAAAAACTCTAGCAAACGAACTATATGATCTTGTGCTATGTTTAGGATTGGGTCTTGTCCATCACATCATTTCCCTAATGATGGATCTCGTTATCAATGACATCCAATGTCCATAGTCAGGAAACCATGACTATCTGTTGATCAACGAGCTAGTCAACTAGAGGCTTACTAGGGACATGTTGATGTCTATGTATTCACACATGTATTACGATTTCCGGATAACACAATTATAGCATGAATAAAAGACAATCATCATGAACAAGGAAATATAATAGTAATCCTTTTATTATTGCCTCTAGGGCATATTTCCAACACTTCAGGGTCGCCACCTCGGTCGTGGCCCCTGGAAAATTTACGATGATCCTGTCATTTTGCAATCGCATTCCTTTTGTATATATCCATAGACTAGGTACTACTTACCTGTGTTCTCCTCAAGCTGCCTCTTGGCAAGGCCGAGCTCTTCCTTGGACCCTTCGAGGTCCCGCTTCAGTGCGGCGACCTCCGCAGCTAGTGCGGCAGAGGCCAGCAGCGAAGCCTGGATACACATATAGACATACTTATATTAGACTCCTGCGATATTGTTTTATCCTCTGTTCGGCTTTTCTTTGTGAACACCGAACAGAGCATCAGGGGCAATTGTCTATGCGGTAGTATTTTTCCTATATACTCACCTCAAAGCCTGTCAGAAGGCTGGCACAGGCTTCAATTAGTCCTCTCTTGGCGGACTAAACCTTCTGGATCACCGTACTCATAATAGTGCGGTGCTCTTCGTTGATGGAAGCGCTGCGAAGCGCTCCCAGCAGAGTGTCCGGTGCCTCTGGATGGACAGAGGTCACCAGCACAGGTGTCTTTCCCCTTTTGGAAGGAGGCTGCCTGCCTGAGTCTGGAACCACTGGAGGTTCCGGCGCAGTGTTCGGCTGAGGGCCGAACTCGGAGCCCTCGGGAGCCTTGCTCCCTCTGCTCTCGGAATCCGGGAGGTCGCCTCGAGGTGCCTCTGGGACTGTCTCCCCTCGACCCGGTGCCTCTTGAGACAATAGCTCGGCGTTGTCCGTAGGGCACGGGGAGGTGGCGGTCGGAAGTGGATCGCTATCCATATCCGACGAGCCCAGGGAGCCGTCCGACGATACGTCGATACGGGCTCATGGTGGTCTGCATAATCATAATTCGGCGTTAGGAGAAGCAGTGCACCAGAGGTATGCTATGAATTACTCTGGCATCCGAATACTTACGACTTCGCCAGGGGTTTGGCCGTGAGCAGCCACTTGTGTTCGCCTTCGGCGCCAGTGGTGGAGTAGTCCAGAAGGAGGGTCCTTCCCTTCTTAGACCCGGTCGCCCCCCCGGTTGGGGCGGCCTTCCTTTTCTTGTCTCCCCCGACTGGAGGGGGAGCATCTTCATCTTCCTCCTCGTCTTCGGGGGAGGAGTGGGTTGCAGAGTTATCAGACGATGAGTCCGATAACACCTGGCGTCGGGAACTCTTTCGGGTTCCCTTGGCCTTCTTGGTCTTCTCCGGCACCTTGTAAGGAGCCGGAGTCAGCATCTCCGTCAGGAGAGCGTCCGCAGTGTCTTCGGGCAGAGGGGCCGGACAGTTAATCTGCCCCGACGTCTCCACCCAGTCCTGTCAAAGGCATGGAGCTCAGACCCCGCACATGATTAAGCTAGGGGAAATAAAATATCCTACCGGATGTATATAACTCAGCGAATGTGCTCGGCGCTTCGCGCTTAGCCCGCGGTCCTTTGTGAGAAAGGGAGGGACCTCAGCGCCCTTGAACAGCACCCTTCAGACGTCTTTGTGCGTCGTGTCGAAGAGCTCGCTCAGAGTCTGGTGCTGGCCGGGTCGAACTCCCACAAGTTGAAATCCCGTTGTTGAGACGGGAGGATCCGGCGGATGAGCATGACCTGGGCTATGTTGACAAGCTTGAGATTCTTGTTTGCCATATTCTGGATACATTTCTGGAGTTCGTCCAGCTCCACCGATGAACCCCAGGACAGACCCTTCTCTTTCCAGGAGGTGAGCCGCGTGGGGATTCCGGATCGAAACTCGGGGGCAGCCACCCAGTTGGTGTCGCGCGGCTCGGTGATGTAGAACCACGCCGATTGCCACCCCTTTATGGTCTCCACGAAGTAGCCTTCGAACCATATAACATTGGGCATCTTGCCCACCATGGCTCCGCCGCATTCTGCTTGTTGGCCTCCCACCACCTTCAGCTTGATATTGAAGGTCTTTAACCACAGGCCGAAGTGGGGCCAGATGCAGAGGAAAGCCTCACACACGACTATGAACGCCGAAATGTTGAGGATGAAGTTCGGGGCCAGATCGTGGAAGTCCAGCCCATAGTAGAACATGAGACCACAGAGGAATGGATGAAGGGGAAACCCCGGTCCGCAGAGGAAGTGGTGGAGGAAAACTACCCTCTCGTGAGGTTCAGGGGTACGAACGATCCGCCCCGCAGCGGGCAGCCGATGCGAGATATTCGCGGCTAAGTATCCGGCTCCGCGCAGCTTCTTGATGTGTCCCTCCGTAACGGAGGAAGCCATCCATTTGCCTCCCACTCCGGACATGATTGGAGAAGGTTGAGGGGAAGGATGTGGACTTGGGCGTTGGAGCTCGAGTGCGCAAGAATGGATGAGCAAGGAGGAAGAAGGCGTGGGTAGAAAAAGGTTAAACCTTGTCCCTTTATAAGGGCGGCCGAAACTATGTGCCCCCACTAGCCTGGTAAAACTCGCTTATCCCCCAAGCGTCGTAATCGATGGCACGGTTGGGTTACCCATGCCCATATTGATGAGAATCCCGTAATAAGGGGAATACGATCTCTGCTTTGACAAGACGTGTCAAGAAACTGCCTCGCGTTATGTGCGGGGCTAGTTAAAGGAAACTGTTCGAATAATCACCGGGCCATGGCATAATGTCATGTTGCCAAAACAAGTCAGCAGATTAGATTTGTGGAAATATTATTCTCTCTGTGGTGGTATGTGGAACTTATTTTGCAGGGTCGGACACTATCCTTGTATTCAAATTCTTCCGTGGTGTATTCGGAGGAGGAACCCGCCTTGCAATGCCAAAGACAATACTGCGCGCCGGACTCATCGTCATTGAAGCCTGATTCAGGGGCTACTGAGGGAGTCCTGGATTAGGGGGTCTCCGGACAGCCGGACTATATCCTTTGGCCGGATTGTTGGACTATGAAGATACTAGATTGAAGACTTCATCTCGTGTCCAGATAGGACTCTACTTGGTGTGGAAGGCAAGCCAGGCAATCCGGATATGTATATCTCCTCCTTTGTAACTGACCTTGTGTAACCCTAGCCCTTTCCGGTGTCTATATAAACCAGAGGGTTTTAGTCCGTAGGACAACATACAATCATACCATAGGCTAGCTTCTAGGGTTTAGCCTCTCCGATCTCATGGTAGATCAACTCTTGTAATACTCATATCATCAAGAATAAATCAAGTAGGACGTAGGGTTTTACCTCCATCAAGAGGGCCCGAACCTGGGTAAAACGTCGTTTTCCCTACCTCCTGTTACCATCTGCCTTAGACGCACAGTTCGGGACCCCCTACTAGAGATCCGCCGGTTTTGACACCGACAGTGCCCAAAGAAATTATGCTACTACTGAAAAAGAATTTTTAGCAGTTGTATCTGCTTGTGATAAGTTCAGACCCTATATTGTTGATTCTAAAGTAACTGTTCACACTGATCATGCTGCTATTAAATATCTCATGGAAAAGAAAGATGCTAAACCTAGACTTATTAGATGGGTTCTCTTGCTACAAGAATTTGATTTGCATATTATTGATAGAAAGGGAGCTGAGAACCCCATTGCAGACAACTTATCTAGGTTAGAGAATATCCTTGATGACCCACTACCTATTGATGATAGCTTTCCTGATGAACAATTAGCTGTTATAAATGCTTCTCGTACTTCTCCATGGTACGCTGATTATGCTAATTATATTGTTGCTAAATTTATACCACATAGTTTCACATACCAACAAAAGAAAAAGTTTTTCTATGATTTAAGACATTACTTCTGGGATGACCCACACCTTTATAAAGAAGGAGTAGATGGTATTATTAGACATTGTGTACCTGAGCATGAACAGGAACAGATCCTACGCAAGTGTCACTCTGAAGCATATGGAGGACACCACGCTGTAGATAGAACTGCACATAAGGTATCGCAATCCGGTTTTTATTGGCCTTCTCTTGTCAAGGATGCCCGTAAGTTTGTCTTGTCTTGTGATGAATGTCAAAGAATTGGTAATATTAGTAGACATCAAGAAATGCCTATGAATTATTCACTTGTTATTGAACCATTTGATGTTTGGGGCTTTGATTATATGGGACCGTTTCCTTCCTCTAATGGGTATACACATATTTTAGTTGTTGTTGATTACGTTACTAAGTGGGTAGAAGCTATCCCAACTAGTAGTGCTGATCATAACACCTCTATTAAGATGCTTAAAGAAGTTATTTTTCTGAGGTTTGGAGTCCCTAGATACTTAATGACTGATGGTGGTTCACATTTTATTCATGGTGCTTTTCGTAAAATGCTTGCTAAGTATGATGTTAATCATAGAATTGCATCTCCATATCATGCATAGTCTAGTGGTCAAGTAGAATTAAGTAATAGAGAGATTAAATTAATTTTGCAAAAGACTATTAGTAGTATAAGTGCATCTAGTGCCACCCCTAGTTGGTTTTGGAGTATTGACGACAAACCTGGTTGAGGGACTAATGTGTTTGTGAGAATTGCAAGATAACACAGGTAGTAGTCCCTCATTGATTCGGTTTACCTACCGGAGATGACCCCTTGAAGATATTGAAGATAATGGTGGTATGTGAAGATATTCACATTGACGACTATGACATGAGAAGACATCGCATGAAGTCTTTGGAGCGCGAAGACATAGTTGTTTCATAGTTTCATTTTCTTCCTTGTTGAGTCATAGGAACCACCGTACTGTTAAGTGGGGTCCAAGTGAACAAAGTCAGAGTGACTAAAGTGATGCTCAACCAAATCCTATGTCTTCAAGCAAAGACAATGAGAGCAAATCTTATCCAGAGCTGGATGAGTCAGCTTTACTTGTAGCCCAAGTCAAGCTGCCACGTGTGTTTGAAATCTGACCGTTGGAACACGTGTCAGTTCCTTAGTGACCCAGGGTCATTTCGGACAAATCAGGTCGGGTTGCCTGGTGGCTATAAATAGCCCACCCCCTACACCATAAATTGGTGGCTGCTCAGAGTTAGTGCACGGCTTTTGTCGTTTGAGCAACCCACCTCCGAAGCATTCGAGAGAGAGATCCTTGCGAGGACAAAGCCCAAAACACCCAGAGCCCAAAGAGTGGTTGGCATCACTGAAGTCTTTCTGTCCGCGTGATCTGAAGACTTGTTACACTTGAGGACTGTGAATCCTCTAGCTGGTTAGGCGTCGTGTTCTGAGCATCCATGAGTCATTGTGGATCGCCAGTGAATGAATTCTGCGAAGGTTTGGAAGTCTACCTTGAAGACTTACCTGAGTGATTGGGCGAGGACTAAGTGTCCTTAGCTCAAGGGGAATAAGGTGAAGACAAGGTCTTCTGAGTTAAATCTCAGCCTCCCTAACCAGACATATAGTTGTCACAGCAACTGGAACTGGTCTTCACCAAGCAACTGGTTCTATCTCTTCCTTCTCTTTACTTACAGTTTGTCTTCATGAAGTCATTGCCTGCTTGCATTATCTGTTTGACTTCACTATGTGACTACTTGTTCTGATTGGCTTCATACTATCTTCCATTCTAATCCATACTGCCTAGCTGCTAATAGTCTTCGTGCTTTCACTTCACTGAATACTTGACTATGGCTTGCCTAGTGTAGTCTACCTTCCGCTGCATGTTAATAGGTTTGTCGGTGCTCTGGGAACGGGGGTCCCCAGACTTGCCTGCCTGAGGCCTGCGGTGTGGCTCAAAGGGGCCCCAGCACGGCCCATCTTCATCAACACAAGACTCAAGACCCTCGCGAGGGGCCAAGCCTCGCGAGGCGGACGACATGGAGCTTCCTCAGGCACGGCCTCGTCAGGCTGGCTCGTGAGGAGGCGGAGAGATCAAGGCGGGGTACCTCGCGAGGTGCCCATGACACAAGCCATGACGACTCAGGGCGCCAGGCGGGTGCCAGCCCGCGCAGCGTCCTCCTTTCCCCTTTGGTGCAAAGGGGGCAAGCGCAGCCGCAGAGTACCGAGGCATTAGGCAAAGGTTGCCATTTCGGTGCAACGAGACCAAGACCAGGAGGACTACGAGACGGAGGTCACCGTGGAGCCCAAGACGACGTCATCACCAGAGCTTTGCGCAGGCGAAGACTGCTTTTGTCAGGATAGTTGATACTTGCTGCCCCCTTCATATTAGCCCGCCATTGTTGGCTCCCTTCGCGCTCGATATTTGGGAAGAGGACTAGGGCCTCTATAAATAGGACCAGCCGCCCACATAGCAAGGGGACTCTTGGATCGGTGGGAAGCAGAGAGAGAGAGAGAGAGAGAGAGAGAGAGAGAGAGAGAGAGAAAGGTGACTAAACTCCTCCCAGCAGTTCATCGCCCCAGCCAAGAACAGACCCTCGCGAGGCTGTTCTTCCTTGTATTGTTCATCATCATCAGCCCCAAGAGGCAATCCACCCACCACACACTAGAGTAGGGTATTACACCACAACGGTGGCCCGAACCATTATAAATCTTGTGTCGCTTGTGCAGTTCTTTCAGTAGTCTAGATCTTTGCCAGACGGAGAGGTAGAAGGCGTAATCTCCGTGCGCACCTCAGTGTTCGAACCTTAAGGGTCTGCCGGAACCCGAAATCCGACATTTGGCGCGCCAGGTAGGGGTGCGCCGGAATTCGTCTTCCACCGCTCTGTGCCCCGTCGCGTCGTCATCACCATGCCCGGCGACCAGGAGGGAAACCCCGACCCATGGGCTGCGTGGCCCGCCCGCGCAGAACCGCTCGCCTTGGGCGACCCCGTGCCCCTGGCAGCTCGTGGTCCGCAGGGCGCTGCGGGCCGCGGGCGACACGGACATACTTCGACAACTCTTACACCGCGGCAAGCACGGTCGGCAGCAAGGGCCTCCAATCACGCCGCGACCACGACACCGTACACCCGCCGGGAGCAGGCGAACTCGAGGGCCGCGCTCACGGTGGCCCGAGAGCTGCTGCGGTGCAGACTGCTAGAGGGCGGCCACGACGTGCTGCTGGAGCGAGTGGCGGAGCTCCTAGGCTTCGCCGCCTCGGGGGCTCACCCCTTCTCCACCCAGCTCCCATCTCAAGCCCAGGGCGACCTGCGCGGGGGCTCCGCGCGCGCCCGCGGGCTCCAAGGCTACTCCGACGCCAGCGAAGCTGTCAGCATCGGACCGGCGGCGGCGCTGCCCCCACCCCCGGCCCACAAAGAAGAAGGACTCAACACGACCCGCGGCCCCAGCGAGCGGCCGCGTTGCCACCCCGCAGTGGGCGTGACAGGCGGGACCGCGTGGCATGTGGGGCATCACGGCGTGGCATTCGGGATGACGGCGATGGAGGAATACGTGCCCCTCATGATGGACCAAGGACACCCTCATGAGAACGGACAAGGCTCGCTCCTCGGCCCAAGCGGGGGGGACGAGGCACTGGAAGCTGAGCCTTTCCAGGAGCCCCGGAACGGTCCCGCTGGCCATGCTGGAGGTAACAATTATCGGGCACCGCTAATTCTTCAGGAGCAGGTATACACTAACCGTGGATCACAGGAGGTGCAAGTCACCGCGGCAAGCAGCTGCCCCGCTCCCACAGTCTCCTACCCCTCGGGAGGAGGGCGCAGGGGGCTGCAGGAGAGGGGCCGAGATCCGACATCACCACCGCGGCGTTCGAAGCAAGGTGTCCTCAGGAGGTAGGCCCTCTACTGGGGAGGTGCCTCAGGGCCTGCCCCTGGCAGAGGACCCGTGGTCGTCGGGGGAACCGCTGGCGACCGCTCTACCCCATCGGGCGGCGTCCTGGGTTCCGGTCGTTGCTGATGGCACTAGAGTGTGGCGCAAGACGGGGCCCTCGTCTGGCGATATGAAGCAAGGCCAGTACCTGTGAAGAAGGCCCGGTGCCTGTGAAGCTCGCCGCCCGTGACACTCCCATGTAATAATGAGTGGGGCTGTACACGCCCCGGAGTCTCAGGGGTGCCGGCCTCAGGCCCTGGGGCTCCCTCCCACGCCCAGTGGATAGCACTTAGCTCTACGCTGGTGAGAAGACGTCTAAGACTAGATTAGGTGCCGGACGCGGCCTTTTGTCTGCTTTCATTGCCTTTCCCTTAGGCTGTAGCTTTTCCCCCGCTGGATTTAAGTTGGATTCGAATTTGAGATTTGCGTGTGTTCGGGGAAGGGGTGCTTATTCTCGTTCGAGCCATTTCTCGCGTTCTGGTTACAGCTTCGCCACAGTTGCCTCCCCTCGCGAGCCCCTTGCGAGTCAGGTCAGGCCTGGCTCGTGCGCAACCCAAACTGCCGTTGTTGCTCCCTCTCGGGAGGATTTTCGGGTGCCTGCGGAGGTTGTCCTGTTTGGAAAAGGCCCAGAGCCTGTGAAGCTATCGCATTTGGAAAAGGCCCAGAGCCTGTGAAGCAAGGCGAGTGCCTATGAAGCTATCGCGTTTTGGAAAAGGCCCAGAGCCTGTGAAGCAAGGCGAGTGCCTGTGAAGCTATTGCGTTTTGGAAAAGGCCCAGAGCCTGTGAAGCAAGGTGAGTGCCTGTGAAGCTATCGCGTTTTGGAAAAGGCCCAGAGCCTGTGAAGCAAGGCGAGTGTCTGTGAAGCTATCGCATTTTGGAAAAGGCCCAGAGCCTGTGAAGCAAGGTGAGTGCCTATGAAGCCATCGCGTTTTGGAAAAGGCCCAGAGCCTGTGAAGAAGGCAAATGCCTGTGAAGCCGTCGCATTTGGGAAAAGGCCCGGAGCCTGTGAAAAGGCCAACGCCTGTGAAGCTCCCCGCCAGCGACACTCTCATATCCTACGGATTCAGCTAAAGAACACCCCAGATGTCACGCCCTCCCACAGGATGCTTCGGGGCTTGCGCAAAACAAAGGTAAACCAGCCAACCACCAGGTGCGGGCGCCCGTGCAACATGACAACTACTAATACGATGAACACAAGTTTTACATGAGGGGTTCCCCTCCCAAAATGCTCTCACCGCCATCAGGTCAAAAACCTGAGTCCTATTCATGCAGGGTAAAAAAGACAGGAGCGATACACACTCAGTCGGACCAATCCCCCAATGCGTCCTCGGAAGCACCTCCCGAGCCGTCACTGGCGTCGCCGAACTCGCCATCATCGTCTGCGTCGCCACCAGCGGCGTCAGGGCCGTCCACCGCACCGCCCTCGTCAGCAGCCACGATCATGTCGTCATCATCCGAAGCGAAGGCCCTGACAAGGGCGTCCACGTTGTCTTCTACCCAGTGCGCCAGGTCGCCTCGGACGGCCTGGGGAACTGGGGCGATGACGGCGTCAAAGTCGAAGTGGGAATCCATGTTCAGGAGATGACTGAAGACACGGGAAAAGGCACGCCCGAGCAGGGCGCGGCTCCTCTCCTCCACCAACCTGTCAGCCCTGGCCGACTGCGCCTCCAGCTGCGTCACCACGACAGTGAAAAACTGAAGGTTGCCAGCATAGTTGGCTGTGTGCGGCTCGCTAATAGCCGCCTCACAGATGTTGCCCAAGGCTGCGTTAGCCCTCTCCCGGAGCGCGGTGAGCATGGGGCCGTGCATGTGCTCCAAGACCTGCCGCTGGCATATCTCATCCGCGTTCTGGCGTGCGACGCCCTCAGCTTCCTCCACCCACTGGCAAAGACGGAGCATCTCGGCCTGGGAGGCAGCTAACTCCCCTTGCGCTACCTCAAGGGCGGCCCAGGAGGCGTCGGACAGCCGCGTCGCCTCCTCCCGCTTAGCCCTCAAGGCTGCGGTCCTCCCTTCGGCTTCGGCCCGGATCAACTCCAGCCTCCCCTCGAACTCGCGCTCGAGGTCTTGGCGCGCCATCGCCACCCGACGTCCGACCTCCTCCAGGACACGAGCTTCCCGTGCAGCGACATTGTCCTCCGCCTGCGTCACCAAGCGCTCCCTCGTCTCCAGCTGCTCATACTCGCGGGTGCATTTGGAGGCTTCCAGCGTCAACGCTTCTTCACGCTTCTGGAACTCAGCTAGGTCGCCGGAGGCCACCCACATCGACGCAAGGGCCAGCTCGCGCAGCTCCACTTGCTCCTCCAGTGAGTGGCACCGGACCAGGAGCTCACGAGCCCGCTCCTCCGCCGCCTCTCGCCGCCGGTCAGCTCCCCGGGCCTCCTCGGCGGCCTGGGATCGTGCCACTCGAGAGGCCTCCAGCGACGCCTTCGCCTCTTCATCGTCAAGATCACGCTGACGGTGCGCGAGCGCGATGGCGGCCTCCAGCTCGCGCCTCCCTGTAGCCAGGCGCAGGCCCTCGGCCTCCAGGCGCGCGTATTCGTCAGCAAGCTCCTCCCCAAGCAAGTTCACCGCATCGGTCGCCCTTCGAAGGAACCCTTGGCAGCGAGCGCGGTGCTCCCGGGCGCGCTCGAGCACGTCTGACACACCATCATCCACCCCAAGGAAGCGCCGGGGGCCATGAATCATCGTTCCTCCTCTGGGCAGGGGGCTGGGGGCTGGCGCCCTCGTGACGGCCGGGCGCGCCGCACCAGAAGCCCAGCCTGGAGCCAGCCCGTCTCCAGATGAAGGGCGCAGGGGGTGCCTCAACCAGTCGGAGTCCACGACCAGACGAGAAGCCCACGGGAGACTGGCTATTCCCCGAGAGGGCCCGTGAAGGAAAATCGGGGGGAATGAAGGGCCACGGTGCACCTCAGGATGGTCCACCCCTTTAGTCGCCCTCACCACAAGGGCAGAGCTGCTCGGAGCACTTGAGGATGGTAGAGGGGGCAAAGCCAAAGGAGGCGGCACCTCTGCTACTTCCGCGAGCTCGGCCGGAAGGGGCCTGCGGAGCAAGGATCAGTGAAAGCAACAAGAGGATCAGGAGCCAAAGAGGGAGAAGACTTACTCGTCAGTGGCGAAGTACTTCCTGCGCTTCAGCACGCGACAAGGGAAGTCATCACCCAGGGCCTCCCTTTTCCTCCGGAGGGCCTCAAAGTCCACGCGGAAGCGGCCCATGAGAAGAGCGCAAGGATCAATCTGCGATCAAGACGGAGCGTCGGAGCGATCCGCGTCAGGGGCGCCTGCCTGGCGTGTGCCGTCCATCGCCTCGCCAGAAGACGCGGCTGGGGCCTCCGAGGCCTTAGCCCCAGGCGCTAGGAGCGGCTGCTTGCCACATTCAGCCACGGCGGCACCGGTCCCTGGAGCTGTCCCCTCGAGAGCATCACCCGGCGCTGCTACCTCATCAGGAGCCCCCTCGGCCTCCGGCGCCTCGTGCCTCCCTGCTCCGCCACTTGAGGAGGAGTCGCCTCGGCCGATTGGAAGGGCAGTCACCACCACGGGATTCTCACGAGGTCCCTGGAGGCCGGCGGGGCGCAGCCCCCACTCATCGAAGACGGGCATCTGCTTCACGAAGTCGGCCCTGCTCTGGCAGAGATACAGCAAGGCCCCTCCCTGCTGGACGTTGCCGGGGTTGGGGTCCCCGGCCAAGGTCAAGAGCGTCGACTTCAGCACCTCAGGAGCCAGGTCCTCTTCCTGGAGCCTCAT
Organism: Triticum monococcum; assembly: GCA_034509565.1. Classification (NCBI taxonomy): domain Eukaryota; kingdom Viridiplantae; phylum Streptophyta; class Magnoliopsida; order Poales; family Poaceae; genus Triticum; species Triticum monococcum. Next base: position 194,017,345 of record CM067842.1, on the reverse strand, counting down.
GCTGTCCTCGCGCCCACGGAAGGCCCACATCCGGCGAGAGTGGCATTGAAGGGGAGCAACACGGCATAACAGAAACTCCTTCACCACCTTGGGCGCTGTCACGCCGAGCTTCCTCAGGAGCGCGAAGCGGCTCTAGACGAAGACGAGCCGGGGGCTCTCGAGCGTCTCCTGGCCCCAACCCGAATTGGGGACACCAGGCGAGGTCGGCTCCGATAGCAGGGGGCTGGGCACCCCTGCATCCACATACAGCCACCGCTTGCGGAACCCAACCGCGGGCAGGGGGAGCTTGAAGTCAATCCCAGAGGCCGCGGTCTCAGGCTCGGCAGCGAAGCTCACACACACCCAGCATTGGGTAGGATCGACAAGATGCAGCGAGAAGAAGTGGCGCAGCAGGGCAACCGAAGGAGGGATGCCAACCATGGCTTTGCAAACGAAGGCGAAGACCGAAAGGAGGGTGATGGACTCAGGACTTAGATGCATCATGTCGATCTGATAATGGGAGAGCACGACATTGAAGAAATCAGAAAAGGGGGGAACCAGGCCCGCCCACAGGGCGACGGTAAAATATGGGACCTCGGTTGCTATCCTGTCGATGGAGAAGTGGGACGCAGGCCAGGCCGTCATCCTCCCGCACTCATTGAAGATGGTGGCCAGAGCCAAGCTGTCCCTGCCCAGGCACTCTTGATTGAGTATGGTCGACTGGCCGACGGTGGGGGCCTCCGATGGCGGCACACAAGACGGAGGCACGGGTTTCCCCCCTCTCCTTCCTCGTCGGAGCCATGGCGATGGGAAGGAGGGGGAAGATTCGAGATTGGATTGGAGGCAGGAGCAGGCGTTCGAAGGAAGGAAGAACAGGGGACGCTCGAGCAACAGGAAAGGGGGCGGCTGTGTGCAACTACGAGTCCGCCTAGCAGGGCGCATAATAAGGGGGCGTGGGGGAACAGTGCCGCCCACGCCCCATCAACCGCCACGCGTCGCCCAATGCCTCAGACTGTTAGGGCCCGCGGCGGTTCGCCTTTGCCCTTTCGCCTCTCAACACGGCCAAGTCCGGGCGCGCCTTGGGCCCGGGGGCTACTGTCGGCGTTCTGGGAACGGGGGTCCCCAGACTTGCCTGCCTGCGGCCTGCGGCGTGGCTCAAAGGGGGCCCAGCACGGCCCATCTGCATCAACACAAGACTCAAGACCCTCGCGAGGGGCCAAGCCTCGCGAGGCGGACGACACAGAGCTTCCTCAGGCACGGCCTCGTCAGGCTGCCTCGCGAGGAGGCGGAGAGATCAAGGCGGGGTACCTCGCAAGGTGCCCATGATGCAAGCCATGACGACTCAGGGCGCCAGGCGGGTGCCAGCCCGTGCAGCGTCCTCCTTTCCCCTTTGGTGCAAAGGGGGCAAGCACAGCTGCAGAGTACCGAGGCATCAGGCAAAGGTTGCCATTTCGGTGCAACGAGACCAAGACCAGGAGGACTACAAGACGGAGGTCACCGTGGAGCCCAAGACGGCGTCATCACCAGAGCTTTGCGCAGGCGAAGACTGCTTTTGTCAGGATAGTTGATACTTGCTGTCCCCCTTCAAATTAGCCCGCCATTGTTGGCTCCCTTCCCGCTCGATATTTGGAAAGAGGACCAGGGCCTCTATAAATAGGACCAGCCGCCCACATAGCAAGGGGACTCTGAGAGAGAGAGAGAGAGAGAGAGAGAGAGAGAGAGAGAGAGAGAGAAAGGTGACTGAACTCCTCCCAGCAGTTCATCGCCCCAGCCAAGAACAGACCCTCGCGAGGCTGTTCTTCCTTGTATTGTTCATCATCATCAGCCCCAAGAGGCAATCCACCCACCACACACTGGAGTAGGGTATTACACCACAACAGTGGCCCGAACCAGTATAAATCTTGTGTCTCTTGTGCAGTTCTTTCAGTAGTCTTGATCTTTGCGAGACGGAGAGGTAGAAGGCGTAATCTCCACGCGCACCCCAGTGTTCGAACCTTAAGGGTCTACCGGAACCCGAAATCTGACAAGGTTCATTTCTATCGTTTGTCTTCAAAACTTCCATGTTTTGAAGACTTTCATAAAAATTGCCTATTCACCCCCCTCTAGTCGATAACTAGCACTTTCAATTGGTATCAGAGCAAGGTACTCCCTTGTTCTGTGTGATTCGGTTTAACCACATGGAGTTTTAGCTATGTCGACTGTAGGGATAATCAAAGTCTCCGTTGTGTGCCCTGTTTTCGATGGCACTGATTACCCCTACTAGAAGAATAAGATGCGCATGCATCTTGAAGCCATTGATGTCGATCTATGGTATGTCATCAAGAACGGCGTTCCCAAGACTGGTTAAGGTGTCACCCCTGCTGATGTCAAGAAGTTCGTTCAACTGGATTCTACTGCCAAGAACATCATCTGTGGTCATCTGACCAAAGGACAGTATGGCCGTGTGAGTTCTCTAGAAACGTCGAAGCTAGTCTGGGACAGGCTCTCCAAGGTCAACGAAGGCGTCTCAACCCAAAGAGATCAAAGGATCAGTGTCCTTCGCAACCTCTTCAACCGCTTCAAGAGAAACGACAATGAGAATGTTCAGCTCGCGTTTGATCGCCTCACTGACATCACAAATGAGCTTCATGCTCTCGGCGCCACTGAGATCACCAAGCATGAAATCGTCAAGACACTCCTGAGATCACTTGACAGCTCGTTTGACACCCTAGCCTTGCTGATTCAAGAACGCCCTGACTTCAAGACACTCGATCCGTCTGACATACTTGAGAGGCTCAACATACATGAGTTTCAGCTATCTAAGAAAAGAGAAATCTATGGTCCCAACTATGGCCGAACTCACGCTTTGAAGGCAAAGGCTTTTTCCTCATCTGAAGAAGAATCTGACTGCAGTTCTGGTGATCCTGAAGACATTGGAAAGGAGCTTGCTATGCTTGTGAAGAAGTTCCAGAAATTCACCAAGAAGAAAGGCTTCAGAAAGTCTTCACGATCCAGCTCAAGAAATGATGAAGCTTCTACTCATGACCACAAGAAGAGAACATGCCACAAGTGCAAGAAACCTGGGCACTACATCTTTGAGTGTCCGCAATGGGACAATGAAAACAAGAAGAAGAAGAAGAAGAAGAAGAAGAAGAAGAGCAAGGAATATGATTCTTATGACAAGAAGAAGAACAAATCCTCAAAGTCTTCTTCCAAGTCTTCATCGAAGTCTTCATCACACAAGAAGAGCTCATCTGGCAAGGCTCATGCTTTTGTTGGCAAGGAGATGGATTCAGAGGAGGAGTCTTCTTCTGAGGAGGTGGAGGTGGAGTCTGAGGAGGAGTCTGACTCTGGCGTTGCAAGTCTGGCTCTAGCTACAACCTACGTTGCCAAGTCCATCTTCAACACTGAAGACAATGGCTCCGTCACCTACGCTGATGCTAATGACAAGGACGACTCCGCTCCCACCTACTGCTTCATGGCACGTGGTGCCAAGGTAAACTCATGCGATGCTTACTTTCAAACATCAAGTGAAGATGACTCTGATTGTGAATCCAAACCCAGCTACAAAACACTTGCTAAAATTGCAACTGAACAATAGAAAGTTATGGAACATATTCAAAAACTATTAGACAAAAGCGATGACCTGTTGGACGCGGAAATGACGCGATCTCAGTCCTTAATTGAAGACATAAAAAATCTTCATGTTAAGTATGAGGAACTTGAAAGTTGTCATGAAACGCTCTCAACAACTCATGAAAAGCTTTCCTATGATTATCTTCAAAGGAATCAAGAACTTGAGAAACTGAGAGCAGTTCATGAAGGTCTTCAAAAAGAAAACGAGTCACTTCATGCTCAATAGATCAGTCCCGCTTAGGAAGGATTTGAACCACCATGTATAAAATGCCTTAAGCGTGATAACGCTACTTCTGTTTCTGAATGTTCTACTGCTGCTACTGTTGCAATATCTTCAACTATTGATGTGGTAACTAACCCCTCTGCCGAGGATGCCACTGCTATTGCTGATGAAAATGCTAGGTTGAAGACATTGCTTGAGACAGGGATGTACAAAAGTCTCAAAGGGCATCAGACACTATGTGATGTCCTCAAAAAGCAGATTCTAAACCGAAACCCTAGGAAAGAGGGTGTTGGGTTCGAGAGGAAAATGAATGTTGATGGTTCTTACTGGAAGCTAGAGTAGTACCCCAAAACCACATGGGTTGTTGCAAAGGAACCTTCAGTGGATCCATCCACCCTATCTGGCTTCACTTGTGCTAACCCTATTATCATTGATGAATCCTTTGATGCAAACTATAAACTATTTAAGAATCAGAATGGTGAAGTGCTTGCCAGGTATATTGGTACCAACTGCAGGAATGGGCCACCTATGAAGAAAACCTGAGTGCCCAAAAGGTGTCTGGAGAATCTTCCTGTGAATGTCTTCATGACACCACAAGGGAACAAGACAAACCCCAGACCAAAGGCTTCATATGGTCCAAAGGCTTCATACAGACACATGACTCACCTGAGTCACCCTAACACCAATGTTTTGTAGGAAAATCATACTCAAACTTATGAATATGAGCGCGGATCATCAAACCTCTATGTTCATAAGACTAAGAACTACTCTGCTTATTCATATGAGTACTATTCGCCTCCTGAAAGGCTATTTTCTAGGGCTCGAAAGCCGAAGTTCTAAGATGTTGCACTTAGACTCATTGCTTCTAAGCCACCCCTGAAGACGTGGGAGGCTAAGAAAAATTGACTCTCTTTTGCAGGGAAAGGTCTCCAGCCAGAAATCAAAGGCGTCAGATGCAATTGCTGGGGACCTAAAACATCTTGTTGGGCGCAAGATATAATGCCCAAATGGTCTCACTATGTATTTTGTTCCTGAATCGCTTGCCATTCATCCTATCAGTCCTAATCTTGATCTGAGCTTTGATAATCTTCTTGTGCATCAAATGTTTATGCTTCACAATACTCTTGGTGAAGCCTATCCCCCTAAATGTACTGTAGGGTATGACACCTCATGCTTTAGAATGGATTATGGACAGCGGATGCACTAATCATATGACTGGTGATCGAAGTCTTCTCATGGACTCAACCTTACGTCCATCTGACAAGAGTCGCATCACATTTGCTGACACTAGTAAAAGCAAGGTATTGGGTCTAGGTAGAGTTGCAATCTCAAAGGATCAGCACATGGATAAAGTGATGCTTGTTGAATCCCTTGGCTTAAACTTAATGTCTGTCTCAATGCTTTGCGATTTGAACATGATTGTGATATTTGGAAAATATCATTGTCTTGTTCTAATGGAATCTGACAAGTCTCTAGTATTTGAAGGGTATCGGAAAGATGATTTGTACATGGTAGATTTCTCAGCAGGACCACAGCTTCCCGTATGTCTTCTTGCAAAAGCTTCAGAGTGCTAGCTCTGGCATCAGATGCTAAGGCATGCTGGCATGAGGAACTTGCATACTCTCGCAAAGAAAAAGCACGTCGTAGGCATCGAGGGCGTCAAGTTCAAGAAGGATCATCTGTGTGGTGCCTGCGAAGCTGGAAAGATGACGAGGGCCAAGCATCCCTCGAAGACAATCATGACGACATCTCAACCCTTCGAGCTGCTACATATGGACTTATTTGGCCCTACTCACTACTCTACTCTCACTACCACTGCTTGTCTCTATGGCTTCGTCATTGTTGATGATTATTCAAGATATACTTGGGTGCATATAATCCTCTACAAGAATGAAGTGCAGGATGTCTTCAGACGCTTTGCCAATCGTTCCATGACGAACTATGGCGTCAAAGTCAAGCATATCAGAAGTGACAATGGCACAGAATTCAAGAACACTGGCCTCGACACTTATCTTGATACATTGGGCATCACTCATGAGTTCTCAGCTCCGTACACGCCGCAACAGAATGGCATCATGGAGCGCAAGAACAGAACACTCATTGAGATGGCTCGGACGATGCTTGATGAATACAAGACTCGAAGAAAGTTCTGGCCTGAAGCTATTGATACTGCATGCGATGTCATCAACCGTGTTTATCTTCACAAGCTTCTGAAGAAGACATCCTATGAACTCCTTACTAGTAAGAAGCCAAGTGTCAGTTACTTCAGAGTATTTGGTGCTAGGTGCTGGATCAAGGATCCACATCACACTTCAAAATTTGCACCGAAAGCACATGAAGGTTTTATGCTTGGTTACGGAAAGGACTCACACTCTACAGAGTCTTCAACCTCTTTCACTATAAAGTGGTTGAAACTGTGGATGTGCGGTTCGATGAGACTAACGGCTTGCAAACAGAGCACCTACCTAATGTGCTAGATGAAGTTCCACCTAGTGAATCCATCAAGCTTATGGGAACTGGAGAAATCATACCATCTAAAGCTCAGGCTAAAGAGGAACTTATCATTTCTGCACCTAATCAACCTGAAGAGAATGCTCAGCCTAAAGACAATCCTCCTAATGATGACAATGATCAACAAGAGCAAAATATTCGTCCAGTTCATCCTCGTGTTGCAAATGAAGTACATGTTGAGAAGATAATTGATAGTATCAATGCACCTAGTCCACTCACTCGTTCAAGAGCAACACAACTAGCAAATTTCTGTGGGCATTTTGCATTTGTCTCAATATCTGAACCCAAGAAAGTTGATGAAACCTTCATGGAACCTGAATGGATTCAAGCTATGCAAGAAGAGCTTCAATAGTTCGAGCTGAGCAATGTGTGGGAATTGGTCAAGCGTCCTGATCCTCGTAAACACAATATCATAGGCACTAAATGGATATATCGCAACAAGCAAGATGAGCATGGTCAAGTTGTTAGAAACAAGGCTCGTCTCGTTGCTCAAGGATACACTCAAGTTGAAGGGATTGACTTCGATGAAACATTTGCTCCCGTGGCTAGGCTTGAAGCCATTCGCATACTACTAGCCTACGCAAATCGTCATAACATCCTTCTATATCAAATGGATGTGAAGAGTGCCTTTCTCAATGGCAAGATTGAAGAAGAAGTGTATGTTGCACAACCACCTGGCTTTGAAGATCCAAAACATCCTGATATGGTATACAAGCTTAATAAGGCACTATATGGCCTCAAACAAGCCCATCGCGCTTGGTATGACACACTCAAAGATTTTCTAAAGAGCAAAGGCTTCAAACCTGGTTCCCTAGATCCCACACTCTTCACGAAGACATATGATGCCAAACTATTTGTGTGCCAAATATATGTGGATGACATTATCTTCGGCTACACTAATCAAAAATACAGTGATGAGTTTGGACACATGATGCAAGAGCAATATCAGATGTCCATGATGGGTGAGTTGAAGTTCTTCCTTGGTCTTCAAATATGTTAGCAAAGCAACGACATCTTCATATCTCAAGAAAAATATCTCAAAGACTGCCTAAGGAAGTTTGGAATGCAAGATTGCAAAGGATACATGACGCCCATGCCAACCAAAAGTCATCTAGGTCCTGACACCAATGGTAAAGAGTTTGATCAAAAGGTATACCGCTCCATGATTGGTTCTTTACTTTATTTATGTGCATCTTGGCCAGATATAATGCTTAGTGTTTGCATGTGTGCCTGATTCCAAGCGGCGCCAAAGGAATCGCATCACTTAGCTGTGAAGCGAATTCTTCGATATTTGGCCTACACACCAACATTAGGATTATGGTATCCAAAGGGCTCAGAGTTTGATCTAGTTGGATTCTCGAATGCTAATTATGCTGGTGATAAGGTGGATCGCACGTCTACATCAGGCACATGTCACTTTCTGGGACGATCACTTGTTTGTTGGTCTTCAAAGAAGTAGAACTGTGTATCTCTCTCCACTGCTGAATCTGAATACATTGCTGCTGGATCTTTCTGCACTCAACTTATATGGATGAAGCAAACACTCAAAGACTATGGCATCCATCTAAAGCAAGTACCACTCTACTGCGACAATGAAAGCGCCATCAAGATTGCCAACAACCCAGTTCAACACTCGAAGACAAAGCACATTGAAATTCGTCATCACTTTCTCAGAGATCATGTCATGAAGGAAGATATTGATATCATTCACGTCAACACTGAAGAGAAACTGGCAGATATCTTCACAAAGCCCTTGGATGAGAAAAGGTTTTGCAAGTTGCGGTGTGAGCTAAATATCTTGGAATCCTCAAATGTCATGTGATTAGGCACATGTCCTAACACTTATGCATGTTGATGACTTAGATGTGCAACACACGAAGTAACGTATATCTTCAATAAATGAAGACTTACACTCTAAGTGTGAATACGTCAACGCGGAATTTGACTTTGGAGCGCCACGATAATTGTGCGCCGTGTCTGGGTCTAATACTTCCTATACGGTGGGTAACGCCACCACCAAACTTTTGTTTCGAGTGTTTTCTGTTGGCGTTACATTTGCAAAGTCTTCGCATTTGGTTTGTCTTCAATATTGACATGACTTCATGTTTATCTTCACAATGTTGATTTGGTCTTATTCTGATACATACATATATTAGTGTTTTGTCCTCTACATCATTCACTTATAGCTAAGTCTTCTCGTTTGAATCTTTTGAATTAAGTGAATGTGACCGGACCCTAACCTCTCTATGCTTCCTTCTCAAATCTATCTATCCAAATCATATGCATTCTATTGAAACCATCGAATGTCTTCTCTGCGTCCTTGTCAGCAGAAGATACAAAGAGAAACATTAAATCTGTTTTAAATGCTCAATCCTTATTGCCTGAAACCTGGAGAAGCCGGAACGACCACCCGACAGTCCAGGCGTGCATGGGAACATGGAACAACTTCCAATGTATTGCATGTTCACCACGTGTCCCTCAGATGTGAATCGCCAGGGGCACCTGCGTAATTGCGCTGTGCTGTCCCTCTCCCTATAAATGCACATCACATCGCGGTCAAAATCTTTCTTCCACCTCAGACAAACCCTAGCGCCACCGCTAGCTCTCAACGACGCCGGCGAAGAAGTGCTTAGCTACCGCAACCTCACCGACGCCGTCCTCACGCCGGCCGCGGACATCGTCTTCTCCGCCGCCGTCGTAGGTTTCCTCCGTCGCCAAGTTAGGGCACGGAAGATCGAACTTCTCGGCTTCATCTTCTACTCCGTCTACCAGTTCATCGTGTGGTAAATTAAAACTCTCTTTTTACCGTCTTTTTGATCCGATGGATTCATCTTTCCTTACCAAAAGTAGTTTCTGCCTCCACAAATTTGGATCTATCCTGTTCTGCATCTCATAATATTCCTAGTATATTCACTTATGCTTCACACATAGTTAGATTCCTCACTTGTACCAATTCTTGGATTCATACAAATCTGGAACCAACTCTCAACATATAAGTGAATTCCTTCACGCTATGAGGTCAATGTCTTCTAAACTGATTTATCTTCAAAATCTTCTAAGAATGCATATGACCTCTTCCCCTTCCCTCGCATCTCTAATGCTGTCACAAGTACATGTCCGTGGGAGAATCCCTTGGTTCTCAGAGTCTGCATTCATTTGCAGAGTTCTTACAGCGTCACATCAATTCTCCCGAAGCCAATTCCTGTCTGACCAGCAGACGGAAGCCTTTGCAAGTTCTGAAGCCATTCGGTCTGAACTTCATGGCAATAGAGAAGTCAGCAAGAAAGGGCGGCAAACAGCATCGTGGGAACACAGCCAAGGACCTGCCACCAGATCTCTATGAACTATACAAGTCAGATCCTGAAGAGACCTATGGGGAACGCAAGAACCGAATCCAATGGATTCAAAGATATTGGGCATAGGAATGGTTCAAGTACAAATTTGTCATTGACGAATATGCTAAAAAGAATGCCATCAAGGGCCCCTGGGGAGATATTGTATACAAAGGTCTTTAGCCCAAGTCCAAGTCCAAAGCCATTGCTCAAGGCTTCTACCCTTGCATGGTCCATGGACCATAGCCTGCTAATGCCGACCCATCCAGTCTGCTATGGTGTCGTGAAGACAATCTCTTCAAGCGCAACTTCCAATTTGCCAAAGAGTCTGCAAAGAAGAACAAGAAGGACCTTGGTCTAGACATCAACCCGGGTCCATCTGCTCCTCGGGCTGATGGCACTCGTGATGCCGAACCCAATGTCATCGGGCCTTACTACAACCTCGATGGTCTCCTCACTCACATTGTTGTTTAGGGGGCTGCCATGGAGCACTCTGCAGACAACGCTGATTCTGATGAAGCGCCTGCTCCTCCCAAGCCACAGAAGTAGAAGAAACCAAAGGCTTCAAAGCCCTCCATTGCACCAAAAGCTTCGCGTGTGAAGCCTCTGGCCACTGCACCTCCTGAAGCCAGTGTGCAGTCTAATGATCTCTCTCACATCTCCAAGACTGAGAAGAAGAAGAAGAAGAAGCCCATCCAGATTTCCGGTCAAGCACTGACCCCAACTGCCGTTCTGAGGAACGAAAATGAAGCCATTGATTTGTCAAGTGACGACGATCTTGGCTATGACGCTCTAGAGCTGCTGATAAAGAGCAATGAAGAGGCAGAGATCTTCAATGATCTACCCCTGTTTGATGTGGATATCTTGAACAACTTCATTGATGGATGGTTTGAAAACCCCAGCATCAACCTCGATGACCTTGAACTTCCGATTGGCATCAGTGTCTCTTTCCACAGTGCCATTGCTACTGAGCTAGCTCTAGCTCAGAAGATTGTTGAACTGAAGAACAATATTGATTATGAGAAAGCTCAGTTCAAGAGAAACATGGCAAACCTCAGCATGGCTAATGTTCAAAGCTTCAAGTAGACGCTGCATGAGCTTAAGGAGCAGTTTCACCGGAAACGCCAGGAAGCAAAAGGTTCAAGAGAGAGAATGAAGTATTTTGCGGAGAAAAGTGTTCAAGCTCACAATGAAGCAGAAAAGCGCAAGGCTCTGGGGTGCCATGAGATCGACCCCAGAATGGCTGCCAAGAAGAAGAAGAAGCCTGTTGTGGCCCAAGCTGAAGCATCAAGGCAGGAAGCTCCAAGCATTTTCTTCCCTGCCAGTATGACAGGCATGAAGCCTATGGTCCCCACAGCTACTTCAGAACTCAAGAAAATAAGGGCAGCCGAAGCCGAAGCCCGAAAGCGCAAGAGCAAGAACACCACTGACGATGCTCCACCGACCAAGAAGAGAAAGAAAAAGAAGAAAGATCGGGCTGTTCCCACAAAGCCCCTTGTCGTCGAGCCAATTTCAGTTTCTCGTCCTGCATCCGAACACCGAGAGCGTCAGTGAATAGTTCATGAGCCTGCTTCCACAGAGGCTCCTGAAGCTGAAGACATTCCAGCTCCTGAAGCTGAAGACATTGGTCATCACGACAATGTAGAAGATGATGAAGTCCTTCCTCAAATTGAGCACCAAATGGTATCATCGCCTATTCTGACGAACAACGAACTCATCAGCATTGGCCGTCCTTTGACGCCAATCGCTTAGGATGATTCTTGGGCTGATCACCCTCGAGTCTCCCCCCCATCAAGAAGAATCACCACGTACTCCCCCAACTCAAGTCACCACTCTGGTGCTTGATGATGAAGACTTTGTGGCCCAGACAACTCCATCTCCACAAGCGTCGCCAACATTTTACAGGCTTCGCAAAGGACCAAGGCCATAAGTCACTCTTTCGAGTGTTCCAGAAGGAGAAGAGCACCACCACTTAGTCTCACAACAAGTGTTTCCTGAAGCCTCTCCAACTGTGAACATCTCAGAGTCTGAAGCCAATGTTGCTGAAGACATTCCAGTTGCATCAGCCGATGAACAAGAAGAACCAAGAGAAGAAGAAGAATGTGTTGCTACACCCCCGTCCAACCCTGAAGTTGTTCTCGGGGAGAACATGTCCGACCCTCCAACTACTCAAGTGGAGGCTGACAATACTGAGGCGGCCACAAACAACTCAACTAAAGCCAATGACATTGTCATGGCCGAAGCTAATGTGGCGCCTGAAGCTAATGTGGTGCCCGAAGTGAATGCACCTGAAGCCAATGTTGCACCGGATGCAAATCTGCAGCCTGAAGTTAATGCCATTGCCACTGTTCCTGTACCGCTTCCAAGACCACACACCATCGAAAAAGCATTTGATCATGGTCAGTTGGTTACTGTTAGATGGCCCATTCTGGTTCCTCCACCTGCCGCCGGTCCGCAATTTGACTATCATGTAGAGCATAGGCCTCAGGTCCAGAAGCCGAAGCCAAGGCTGCCAAGGTTTCCAGGTACTGCAACTTCACCGGGATCTTTCAATGGAAATGGCTTCATTGCACACAACACTGATACGTCTCCATCGTATCTACTTTTCCAAACACTTTTGCCCTTGTTTTGGACTCTAACTTGTATGATTTGAATGGAACTAACCCGGACTGACGCTGTTTTCAGCAGAATTGCCATGGTGTTGTTTTATGTGCAGAAAACAAAAGTTCTCGGAATGACCTGAAACTCCACGGAATATCTTAGAATAAATAATAAAAAAATCCTCGCCAAAGATGAAGACCAGGGGGCCCACACCCTGTCCATGAGGGTGGGGGGCGCGCCCCTCCCCCTGGGCGCACCCCCTACCTCGTGGGCCCCCTGGTGGCCCTCCAACGCCAACTCCAACTCCATATATTGGCTTTCGAGGAGAAAAAAATAAGAGAGAAAGTTTCATCGTGTTTTACGATACGGAGCCGCCGCCAAGCCCTAATCTCTCTCGGGAGGGCTGATCTGGAGTCCGTTCGGGGCTCCGGAGAGGGGGATTCGTCGCCGTCGTCATCATCAACCATCCTCCATCACCAATTTCATGATGCTCACCGCCGTGCGTGAGTAATTGCATCGTAGGCTTGCTGGACGGTGATGGGTTGGATGAGATTTATCATGTAATCGAGTTAGTTTTGTTAGGGTTTGATCCCTAGTATCCACTATATTCTGAGATTGATGTTGCTATGACTTTGCTATGCTTAATGCTTGTCACTAGGGCCTGAGTGCCATGATTTCAGATCTGAACCTATTATGTTTTCATGAATATATGTGAGTTCTAGATCCTATCTTGCAAGTCTATAGTCACCTACTATGTGTTATGATCCGGCAACCCCGAAGTGACAATAATCGGGACCACTCTCGGTGATGACCATAGTTTGAGGAGTTCATGTATTCACTATGTGTTAATGCTTTGTTCCGGTTCTCTATTAAAAGGAGGCCTTAATATCCCTTAGTTTCCAATAGGACCCCGCTGCCACGGGAGGGTAGGACAAAAGATGTCATGCAAGTTCTTTTCCATAAGCACGTATGACTATTTACGGAATACATGCCTACATTATATTGATGAACTGGAGCTAGTTCTGTGTCACCCTATGTTATGACTGTTACATGATGAACCACATCCGGCATAATTATCCATCATTGATCCGGTGCCTACGAGTTTTCCATATACTGGTTTACGCTTATTTACTTTTCCGTTGCTACTGTTACAATCACTACAAAAATACCAAAAACATTACTTTTGTTGTCTTTACTTTGTTACCGTTATCACCACTATCATATTACTTTGCTACTAAACACTTTGCTGCAGATACTAAGTTTCCAGGTGTGGTTGAATTGACAACTCAGCTGCTAATACTTGAGAATATTCTTTGGCTCCCCTTGTGTCGAATCAACAAATTTGGGTTGAATACTCTACCCTCGAAAACTGTTGCGATCCCCTATACTTGTGGGTTATCAAGACCTTTTTTCTGGCGCCGTTGCCGGGGAGCATAGCTCTATTCTTTGAGTCACTTGGGATTTATATCTGCTGGACACTATAAAGAACTTGAAAGACGCTAAGACAAAAATTTATCCCTCAACTACGAGGGGAGGTAAGGAACTGCCATCTAGCTCTGCACTTTATTCACCTTCTGTTATGAGTAAGCTAGCGACACCTAAACCTACTACTGCTATGAATTCTGATATGTCGCATGTTATTGATGATGCCACTTCTGCTATGCATGATACTTATGATGAAACTACTTCTATGCTTGATACTACTGTGCCACTTGGTGAATTTCTAGATGAGCAAATTCCTAAGTCTAGAGAAAGAGAAATTAGTGAACCTGAACACGATGATGTTAGTGATGATGAACCTATGCCTGTTATTCCTGAGGGTTATCTTTTTAATAATGAATCTTATGAAGCTATTCTTGCTTGTCCGGATAAACCTGAACGTAAGAGGTTACTAATTAAGTGGAGTAAGGAATCTTTTAGAGGTAGGATGAGATCCGACCCTGCTTTTGCTACTTCACCTATCTGTGTTCCTAATCAGGATTATTATGATATTACTATTGATCCAGATATAATTACTTTGGTTGAATCCGATCCTTTTTATGGCTATGAATCTGAAACTATTGTGGCACATCTTCGTAAGTTAGATGAAATAGCTGCCCTGTTTACTAATAATCTGAGATCGCGCCACTTTTATATACTCAAAATATTTCCGTTCTCATTAAAGGGTGATGCTAAGAAATGGTTTAATTCTCTTGATCCTGCCTATGTGCAAAGTCCCCAAGATATGATTTATTACTTCTCTGCTAAATATTTCCCTACTCATAAGAAACAAGCTGCTTTGAGGGAAATATACAATTTTGTGCAAATTGAAGAAGAGAGTCTCCCACAAGCTTGGGGGAGGCTTCTCAAGTTACTTAATGCTTTGCCTGATCATCCTCTTAAGAAACCTGAAATATTTGATATCTTTTATAATGGACTAACTGATGCTTCCAGAGATTACCTGGATATTTGTGCTGGTTCTCTTTTCAGGGAAAGAACACCGGATGATGCTGAAATTTTATTGAATAATATGTTGGCAAATGAAAATAATTGGGCACCTCCTGAGCCACCTCCTGAGCCAACTCCTGAGCCAGCTCCTGAGCCAATTACTGAGCCTATTCCTAAACCAACTCTGAAGAAGAGAGGTGTTCTATTTCTCAGTCCCCAAGATGTAAAGAATGTACCTCCTATTGAAGAAATACATGGTCTTAATTTACCGCCTGTTGAAGAAGTATATGATCTCAATTACTTTTTTACTGAAGAACCTCCCGATATCCCGACACAGGTAGTAAAGGTAAATTCTCTCTATAGATATGATAAAGTTGAAGTCCCTCCTACTAAAATTGCTAGTCAGTGCTTGGATGAGTTTGATGACTTTATGTTTAAGCAAGATGACTTTAATGCTTATTTTGGTAGACAATTAAAGCAGAATACCTTTATGATTAAACGCTTGAGTGATTATATGGATAATATTAGAGGTGAACTTAAACTTGTTAGCAAACATGCTTCTACGGTTACCACTCAAGTAGAACAAGTACTTAAAGCTCAGAAAGAAATGCTTGCTGAATTGAATAGTAAGAAAAATGATTATGCTGTTAGAGTGGCTACTAGAACTGGTAGAATGACTCAGGAACCTTTGTATCCTCAAGGCCACCCTAAGAGAATCGAGCAAGATTCTCAAAGAAAAAATATTGATGCACCTAGTTCTTCTAAAAGGAAGAAAAAGAAAAATGATAGAACTGTGCAAACTTCTAGTGAACCTATTGCTGAACCACCTCATAATCCAAATGATATCTCTATGTCTGATGCTGAAACACAATCTGGTAATGAACATGAACCTAGTGAAAATGTTAATGATGATGTTCATGATGATGCTCAACCTAGTAGTGATAATGATGTAGAAGTTGAACCTGTTGTTGATCTTGATAACCCACAATCAAAGAATCAACGTTATGATAAAAGAGAGTTCGTTGCTAGGAAACATGGTAAAGAAAGAGAACCATGGGTTCAGAAACCCATGCCTTTTCCTTCGAAACCATCCAAGAAAAATGATGATGAGGATTTTGAGCGCTTTGCTGAAATGATTAGACCTATCTTTTTGCGTATGCGATTGACTGATGTGCTCAAAACAAATCCTTATGCTAAGTATATGAAGGATATCATTACTAATAAAAGAAAGATACCAGAGGCTGAAATTTCCACCATGCTTGCTAATTACACTTTTAAGGGTGGAATACCAAAGAAACTTGGAGATCCAAGAGTACCTACTATACCATGCTCCATTAAAAGAAATTATGTTAAAACTGCTTTATGTGATCTTGGAGCCGGTGTTAGTGTTATGCCTCTCTCTTTGTATCGTAGACTTGACTTGAATAAGTTGACACGTACTGAAATATCTTTGCAAATGGCTGATAAATCAACTGCTATACCTGTCGGTATTTGTGAGGATGTACCTGTTGTGGTTGCAAACGTTACTATTTTAACGGACTTTGTTATTCTTGATATTCCCGAGGATGATAGTATGTCTATTATTCTTGGAAGACCTTTCCTTAATACTTTTGGGCCTGTTATTGATTGCAACAAAGGCAATGTCACTTTTCATGTTAATGGTAATGAGCATACGGTGCACTTTCCGAGGAAACAACCTCAAGTTTATAGTGTCAACTCTATTGGAAAAATTCCATCGATTATATTTGGAGGTTTTGAATTTCCTCTTCCTACTGTCAAAAAGAAATATGATATACTTATTGTTGGGGATGTCCATATCCCCATTGAGGTAACATAGTGTTATTCGAAATTTCTCCAGTTCCATGATTATCGGAATGAGTTTGTTAACAAGACTTGATCAACCTTGTTAGTGGATTCTTTTTGATGAGCATGAGATGGATGAAACTAGAAGCACAACCTTCTGTACCCTCTTTATATTTTCTGTTCTTTAGTAGAAATAAAGTAAAATAGTATTTTTCTGTCTGTTTCCTGACTTATCCGTGCAATATAAAAATATCCCGAAAATAAAAGTCCTCAGAATGCCATGCCAATTTAATATGATTTTTTCAGGAATATTTAAGGATTTTTAGTGCAAAAATTACCGCGGGGGGAGCTGCCACCTGGTCACGAGGGTGGAGGGCGCGCCCTACCCCCTGGGCGCGCCCCCCTACCTCGTGGGCCCACGGTGGCCCTCATCCACTTATTCCTGCACCCATCTTCTTCCTCTGTCTCACACAAACCCGAAAAACTAACTCAAGCTCGTGTTCCAGCAACTTTTGTTGCGATTTTGGATCTCCTTGCTCAAAGCACCTCTCGCAAAACTGCTTGGGGAGATTGTTCCTTGGTATGTGACTCCTCCATTGGTCCAATTAGTTTTTGTTCTAGTGCTTTATTCATTGCAAATTTGTGCTGCATAGGTGACCATTTTCTTGAGCTTGCATGTCAAATATATATGGTTCCAAGTAGTTCTAATGCTTGATATATGCTCTAGGCACTTGTATGAGTAGTTGCTATTAATCTTATTGAAGTTGGTTCACTTTGTTTGAAGTTACTAAAAATTTCAGATTGTTTCAGAAATAATGAAGAGACTTTTGAGGGGCTCGTCGAGCCGAAGTTCTAAGGAGAAACAAAAGGAAGAAGAACAGAAGCCCGAATTTAATCTGCCTCGTATCGCAGAGGTCCGGCCGTGTGAATGGCCTTCCGATGACTTCTTGAGGAGTGCCAGGACTTATGAAGATTTCTATCTATTGATTGAGAACGCCGGCCTCACCAACTTCCTCCGCGACCAACGTCATCAGTATCTCTTACTCACAAATACTTTTGTGCAAAACTTCGACTTTTCCCCTAAGAAATCACCTCCAACAGTAGAGTTCCATTTATATGATGTTGCTAGGGAGATGACATTAGCTGCATTTTGCGAGATTTGCAAAATACCTTTCGAGGGTTCTTTAGATGAACCACACCGTTGTAACATCCCTAGCCTTGCCATGCACTTGGACTAGCTTGGTTGCTGCATCATGTCTAAATCTCTTCTAAACTTGAAATGGGGATTGTTCAAACCCTAGCACCAGATCAAATCAAATAGGTTCAACTTAAAATAATCTTCAATGAACCCAAAATGCCTTTGGAAATGTTCATGATTTTTGATAAAGGTGAAAACCTCTGCCAAAAATGATGAGCATATTTCTTGGCCATTTATGGATTTTTGAATAAACTCATACTGTATTTGAATTGGGGCATTTAAATTCTATAAATATTTTAAATTCTCTAATACTTCTGAAAACAATTGGGGGCTTTTGGAAATAATTCAAATAGTGCCCACAATTTTTGTCAGGATTTTACAAAATGAGTTAGTATTTTTACTAATTCAAAACAAATCAAAAAAAATAGAAAACAGAATAAATTAGAGAGAGAGAGAGTGCTCACCTGGCAAAGCCCCACTTGGCCCAGCACGGCCCAGCCCACCAGAGCCAGGCGCCAGTCGTCTCCTTCCTTTGCCAGGAGGACGACGGCGTGGCGCACGCACAGGAGGCAAAGCCACCTCCTGCTTCCACCTCCTGCTTCCTCCCACTCCGATCCGTCGCGTTTGGAAACGCCCGAGCCCCCCTTGTCCTTCCCCTCTCTCACAGCTCACTCTCCCCTCCTCTCCCTCGCTCTCTCCCACGACGGCCGACGCGGCCAAGGAAGCGCCGCCGTGAACCACCGCGCTCCCCGACCCCCTCTCGCCTTTCCGTGTTGCGTGGAAGCTCCGCCACTGTCGCCTACGCCTTCTGCACCGAGCCAAGCGAGCCGGGAAGCCCTGCCTCGTCCTCGGCGTCTTCTTCTTCAACCCTGGACGCCGGAGATCCCCATCGCCGCCCCGCTCTTTTGGGTGCTCCCCCGACCTTGCTGATGACGCCATCGACTTCGCTGTGAGCTCCTGCGCCTTCCCCCTTGCTCGCCCCCTCCGTTCTCGTCCGTTAGCCGCCGCCGCACGAAACCGAGCTCCGGCCGCCGCCATGGCCGACGAGCTCCATGCTCGTGTGCTCTCCCGCCCGCCCTAGCATCACCAACATGCTCAACGCGTCCCCAGGAAGCGAACGCGCCACGCTGTTGCTCTAAGCTCGCGCTGAAACCCCGCGCCCGTGTGTCCCGAGCTCCGGCCGCCGCCTCGCTCGCCGCAGTTGCCGCTACCGGCCACCACAGCCACGACCACAGCCACCGCTGGACGCGCCGCGTCGCGGGCGTTCCAACGAGCCAAACCGCGCTCGAAACCGCCCCCTGTAGCGCCTTCCCGCAGCGCCTCCGTTGTCGGTTTTGTCGCCGCCGGCACAACTCCGGTGACGCTGACGTGGCCCTGTAATTAGGGCCTAACCCACCCACTAATTAACCACCATAGTCACTGGCACATGGGCCCCACGCGCTAATTAGCCCCGGATTTATTCCCTGTTTAACTTAGACTAACCCACCGGGCCCACATGTCAGGTTGACTTTGCTGACGAGGCAGTTGACCGGGCCCACACGTCAGCGACCCTAACCAGCACTGGGTCACTGACCAGTGGACCCCACTGGTCAGGTTTGACCTGGAGGCACTCAGTTGACCAGCTGACGTCACCCTGACGTCGGGCTGACGCAGTAAATCATTTTCTAGTTTAAAAACAATTCAGGAAATTCTAGAAAATACCCAAAACTTCTAAAAATCATAGAAATTCAACCGTAACTCCAAATGAGATAAATTATATATGTAAAATTATCAGAAAAATTCAAGGAATCCATCTATACCATTTTCATGCATGTTTGAACAATGTTTGTCCTCTTTTTTGGACAAAACAAATAAAGGGCATTTAAATAATCATATATGGGGTTGGAATTTGAATCTTGTACTCAAACCAACTTCATTTAAAACATAGCTAGTTGCATTAGCTCAAACCATAGCATATTGACATGTCATGATCATGCATCATATTGTGCATTGCATTGATTGTGTTTCTTTCTCCTGTTGCCGGTATTTGTCCCCTCTCGATAGACGTTGTACCGATGTTGTGATCGTTGACACTGATGAAGACCCAATGATATCTTCAGAAGTGCCAGGCAAGCAAAACCCCCTTGTTCATTCCGATACAATCCCCCCTCTCTCGCTCCTGCTCTCTTTTACTACATTAGGACAACAACGATTCATCTGTTACTTGTTGCGGTAGTTGAACCCCTTATCCTCTGCATGACCTGTCATTGCCACAGTAAATAGATGAAACCCACTAGCATGAGTAGGAGTTGTTTGAGCCCTGATGTGCCTACTCATTCATGCTTGTTTGTCATGCCTGCTACTGCTTAGAGTTGAGTCAGTTCCGATTCATCGGGGATGGATCGGAGATGTGTGAACATGTCCTACTGTGTGTGAGCTAAGTGTGTGAACACGATTTGGTAAAGGTAGCGGTGAGAGGCCATGTAGGAGTACATGGTGGGTTGTCTCATTGAAACCGTTCTTAGGAACTGAGTTCTGTGTCTGTGATCCATGAACAGTTACTACCGCGCATTGGGCCCGAAACCAGTGGACCCTCTCGGCTTCTTAATCACCCTAGTGCTCTGTCCAGGAGTTGCAACTAGTTTCTGGTGTTTGTAGGATATGTGTTGGCGGCCGTGCGTAGCGCTGACCCTAGGGGTGGGCTATGTTGCGGTAGATACACTGTGGCACGGTGTACCGGGCGCCCGTTTGGTGTCTCGGGAACCCTGCACACATCGTTTGGGGCCGTGAGCGAAGCTCCGGCCGGATCTCCTCGCGGATGGAACCCGAATAGGCGATAAACCTGGACTAGAGACTTAAGTGTTTAAGTAGGCCGTGGCCGACACCCTCGCCCGGTTTCCGCTTGAAGGTTGCCGAGGTACATGACGTGTACAGGGCTATAAGTGGTGAGAGCGTGTGTGAAGAAGTACACCCCTGCAGGGTTATCATTATCTATTCGAATAGCCGGATTCCTCGGATATGGAAACTTGGACCCCTTGCATAGTTCATAGACAAGTGAAAGTGGATACCCTAAAACTCGCAAGATAAGCGTGAGTGCTATGGATGGCCTTCTCGTAGGGAGACGAGAGCAGATCCATAGTGGTGTATTGATTGGTGAATGTGTGGACTCGTGTGCGCCACCTCAAAAGAGTTGCTTGCAATCGTAGTTCAGGTTAGCCATTGAGTCAAAGCTGGCTTGCTGCAGTTAAACTCCACCACCCCCCCTTGTTGATACCGATGCATATGTAGTTAGTTCTGATGTAAGACTTGCTGAGTACCTTTGTACTCACGTTTGCTTAATTTATGTTTTGCAGAGAGACTTCAGTCTCGCTAGTAGTTCCACGTGGACTTCGACGTTTAGCTTGATACCTCAGCTACGATCTTGTGCCCTCGGCAGGATTTGGTAGATAGTCAGGCTTCTTAGCCTTTTTCATTTATAGATGTCTGTACTCAGACATGTTAAGCTTCCGCATGTGCTTTGCATTGTATGCTATGATTGTTGGGTCATGAGACCCATGTTTGTAATATCTCGCTCCTCGGAGCCTAATGAATTAATACTTGAGTTGTAGAGTTATGTTGTGATGCCATGTTGTATTTACACATATCAAGCATATTGTGTGCATGATTGAAATGCTTGGTATGTGTGGGATCCGACTATCTAGTTGTTTATCCTTCGCAGCCTTTCTTATGGGGAAATGTAGTCTAGTGTTCCTCGAGCCATAGTAGTCCGCTACAGCCCGGTTCACCGGAGTCCTGCTAGCCCAGCACTGCTGTTCGGGACACTTGACTGGCCGGCATGTGTTTCACTTCGTCCCTATTTCTGTCCCTTCGGGGAAATGTCACGCGGTGATTTCCGGAGTCCTGCCTAGCCTGCTACAGCCCGGGATCCCCGGAGTCCTGTTAGCCCAGTGCTATAGCCCGGAATCACTCGTTGATGACCGACATGTTCGATGTGATCCATGTATGCCTGTCTCCATAGGTCTGTGCCGCTTTGGGTTCACGACTAGCCATGTCGGCCCGGGTTCTTTGTCATATGGATGCTAGCGACGCTATCATATACGTGAGCCAAAAGGCGCAAACGGTCCCGGGCCAGGTAAGGTGGCACCCGTGGGAATACCGTGCGTGAGGCCGCAAAGTGATATGATGTGTTACATGCTAGATCGATGTGGCCTAGGATCGGGGTCCCGACAGCGTTGGTATCAGAGCCTGACTGCCTGTAGGATTACCAAGCCAAACTGGTCGAAGTTGAGTCTAGAAATGCTTTAGTTATGTAAGGGAATTGATTGTGGAAGGGAACGTAAGGCTCTTTTTACTCCTTTACCCTATGCCCTTCTGATCTGAGTCATCCTCTTCTTTCTACGGGGATTAAGAATTAGGCCTTCTCATCTATCTATCAGGATGACGTGTTACTAAACCGTAGTTGCCTAAGATTGTTGGATTTAAGCCCAGTTCAGTTTCTACTACTTCTGTGTGTTCATAGTTGGTCTCGAACCTTGATATTGTGCTTCTGAGTGGTTATGCCACCATTTTGCAGGATGTCTCAAATCATTTTGAGCATTTATAGCCGTTATGCTGTCCGAGTCATCCCAGGTTTCTAAATAGTTTGATGCATTTGCAAATCCTTTCTTTCCATTTCTGATATCCTTTTGGGTCAGATTAACCAGACTAATGGTGAGTTGAGGTACTCCGTTACCTCGACATATATGTTGGAGCTATTACTACGAACCCTAGGTGTTTTATGGAGTCACCTAGTAATCTAGCCATGTTTTGTGTTCCTAGTGTGTGATTCTGGCCATTATTCTCGAAAGCATCCCGTGATGCCATTTAGTTAGTAGGCATTCTATTCCTGGGTTTTGAACCCGAGATTCACCCTACTTACTTCATGTTGATAGTGTTTGCTCGTTCCTTTAGGATATTAGTAACCTTTGCGATAGTCCTCGAGGTTCGTGGTACATCCTTCTTCCAATTATCATGAACCATTCTTGGCAGGAGTTCTTTTGAACCAAAAGGTCACGACAGAGTGCTCTTGATGAGTTCTCCATTCTATATTGTGGCTCTGCCAGTTCTACCTTTCTGCGTGGGTTATCTGGAAGAAATATGTTGAGCTTTGCTCGACATACTAATCTATGCCTCCACAGCTCAGAAAGTTATATGTTCCTTGAGTTGTTCCCCCCCTTCAGGTATATTCCGACCTTCGTCTATCACTTGATAGTCAGAAGTAGTCGTGCATTCATGTTCATCCATGCCTTTTACTTCTGTGGTCCGTCAAGCCATTCTATTTGGAATGACTAGGAGAAACAAACTCCAGTACCTCATCCATTTCTGGGATCGGTCAAAGTGGTTATATTCCGTAGATCAAAATGCAACCCAGCTTTTGGTTCTGTTCTACCCTAAAGTATTACCCACTTTATGTCAAGAGCGTCGTGAGAATTGCACATCTCTCATGAATTCTTGACGCAGTGATACTTCTTACCATCATTGTTCATTCCTCGGATCCCGTGTTATTGTAACTGGAATGCCGGCACGTGAGTCGTGATGTGTGAAATCAATACTCCTAGCAACTGTGTTGCTTGGTAGTTAATGGACACTATCCTCATTCTTAGCATGTTGGTTATCAAATTATCATTCTAAGACTGATCGTGCTACCTAGTCCATATTTCTGGTGCACACTTCGATCAATGGGTTAGGGCTGTGCCAATCCCTCACTCTTTGATCATATCATCTAGCCCTGAAAAGCAAGGTTGTTCTCGAGCTTAGTAACATACCGGTGGTTCGTGTTTTTCCGAATATCTTCTCGGAAGTGTTACCAGGTTGTCACCTGACCGTTATGTTGAGTTCGTGTTCAAGTTGGTTTTCTGATAAACCACTTTTCCCCAAGAACCTGTGTTGGATACCCCTGAGCTAGTTGGTTAAGCTTAACAACAACTTGGAGAGTTGGAAGATGAAAACTTATCCGACTTAGCTCATCCCTAAGGGATATCCTTGTGTGTGTGTGTGTTGAAGAAAGATGATATCCTCACCAATTGGTCCCCGTGATCAGTTGTTGTATCTATTATCTTGTCCAAACCTTGATTTGAGTGTGGGTTATCGTCAAATCAAATCAGAACCAACGATGTTCGTAATGTTGTCTTACTTGCGGTTGTCCCTCGAGCATACACCATTATACCTTTGGTCTGACCAATACTATCACATTGTTCACATAGTGGTGGAAGTCCAGTGATATGGAAATTCCGATGAGTTGTTGTTGAGCCCATCAGCGGCATTTTGTCTCCTCCATGATTGTGTTGAACATCCAGCTAGTGTTGGAAACTTTATAAGCATTGCCCTCATGTCCCGATCATGAAGCATATGTCCGGTTGAAAGATGTGACTTCCTCTAATTCATGTGCATTTGATGTAAGTTGCCGCCGTGAATTCGAGAAAGTTTGTTTTTGCTTCCTCTGGAATCATCCCAAGTCAGTCATGCATGTGCGAAGTATTCTATGGTCTGATAGACTGATCATCTACATTCTATACGTATCCCTAGCACACCAAGCCACTAATTGATTTGTTCAAGGAGAAGAAGTTTCTTCTTAAGGGTTAGACCTACGCAAGGACTTCGATATCCTCGTTGATGGTTCCCCCTGAACTCGGTAGTGTTTCATTTTAAGACTACCAGGTGACCATGCTTGTCTAGGACAACGTGTTCACATGCTTGTAGCAGAACCGGCTCATGTTTTGGAGCCTACTACCGTAGTTCATTCCCCGAGAATCTCGCAACGTCGTCTTGTCGATTTGTGTTGCAAACCTTCATTTTCCTTTCTAGACTCGATGAGTCTGAAATATCCTGTCACCAACCAGATCTGAATCTCAGGCAGATATGATGGTTGGAGCATTTTCCAAGAACCATAATATTGGTCCCTCGATAAACGGTAAAGTGGATGTCGTGGCCAACACATCCAGCCGGAAGACCTATTATTGTAGTATCTCGATTGAAGAAAGTTGGCCACCTTCCCATGAGGATTTCGTAGGATTTACTCCGGAAGTTGTTCCTTATGGATCTATTGTATTCCGAAGTCCGACCACTACTTGGTGGCTATGCCGATGCTTAAAGCATGACCGTGGTAACCATTACATCAAGGAGAACATTAGGAGCGGAGTGCTAAATGTCTCTCGGTCGATCATCCAGATTTTGTTTCCTTGGCTTCGCTAAGGTGAAATCTGAGAAAGTGTTATCTTTCTTTGCATCTGCATCTTCCACCCTTATTCATCATGGTAGCATGTTGTGTTGCCAAGATCCTTGACATGGATGTTGGTAAGACCTTGATGAGTATGGAAATGCTCAAGTTCTTGAGAGCACGCTCAGGCAGTAGGTTCTGACGTTGTCATTAACTGGAATGTGCCTCCGTCCTCGCAGTTGTTCGATAGCCATCCAATTGGTGGAATCACCTTTGCCGGTGAACCTTCTCCCCAGTTACTAGAACCATTCCCAACATTTGCATTTTGTCCTAGCTTGCACCTCAGTAGTTGTTGTTCATGATCATCTTCAAAAGTGGACTTACCATGGGTCTCATCCATTTCTGATGATAAAAAAAATCATCCATTGCGTTGTCTTCAACAAGGTAGTCCACATCATCCATTCTAGTCCGAGTATGTCATTCTTTCGAACTCCTTCCACTGATCGTTTGTGATTGCCTTAGGCTGGTATAAAGAGTTTCTATGATCTCCGAATCAAAAGTAATTCTTTTTGCCACTTAAGGGAATAATTCTGCGAGTGACCTTCCTTAAGATGTCTCGTTATGGTATCATGGCAATTATCCCTCGCTACTTTGAAACCATGCATCATCCTACTCCAGCGTGGGTTTGTTGCGTACCAAATTGAACCTTTATCATCCGCTTCTTCCCGTCACCCCTGTTGTGTGTTTCGTGTCTCAGCTCAAGAGATATTTTATATCTCACTCCATGAGTTGATCTTGAGTGCTCGATCTCCGAGGAGATCGATTTCTGTAGAATTTCCTTCTGCCATCATCATGCTGGATGAAGATCCCGAAAGCAAAGACCTCAAGATCAAGATGACGAAATGAATCAACATCCTCGGGAAGGGCAGTTGGATCGAGAAGACTGCGATAGTCTTGTGAACCCCCCCTTCCTTCTTACCTCATGTCTTGAATCTCGGGCCGAGATTCTTGTTTAGTGGGGATGAGTTGTAACATCCCTAGCCTTGCCATGCACTTGGACTAGCTTGGTTGCTGCATCATGTCTAAATCTCTTCTAAACTTGAAATGGGGATTGTTCAAACCCTAGCACCAGATCAAATCAAATAGGTTCAACTTAAAATAATCTTCAATGAACCCAAAATGCCTTTGGAAATGTTCATGATTTTTGATAAAGGTGAAAACCTCTGCCAAAAATGATGCGCATATTTCTTGGCCATTTATGGATTTTTGAATAAACTCATACTGTATTTGAATTGGGGCATTTAAATTCTATAAATATTTTAAATGCTCTAATACTTCTGAAAACAATTGGGGGCTTTTGGAAATAATTCAAATAGTGCCCACAATTTTTGTCAGGATTTTACAGAATGAGTTAGTATTTTTACTAATTCAAAACAGATAAAAAAAATAGAAAACAGAATAAATTAGAGAGAGAGAGAGAGAGTGCTCACCTGGCAAAGCCCCACTTGGCCCAGCACGGCCCAGCCCACCAGAGCCAGGCGCCAGTCGTCTCCTTCCTTTGCCAGGAGGACGATGGCGTGGCGCACGCACAGGAGGCGAAGCCACCTCCTGCTTCCACCTCCTGCTTCCTCCCACTCCGATCCGTCGCGTTTGGAAACGCCCGAGCCCCCCTGGTCCTTCCCCTCTCTCACAGCTCACTCTCCCCTCCTCTCCCTCGCTCTCTCCCATGACGGCCGACGCGGCCAAGGAAGTGCCGCCGTGAACCACCGCGCTCCCCGACCCCCTCTCGCCTTTCCGTGTTGCGTGGAAGCTTCGCCACTGTCGCCTACGCCTTCTGCACTGAGCCAAGCGAGCCGGGAAGCCCTGCCTCGTCCTCGGCGTCTTCTTCTTCAACCCTGGACGCCGGAGATCCCCATCGCCGCCCCGCTCTTTTGGGTGCTCCCCCGACCTTGCTGATGACGCCATCAACTTCGCTGTGAGCTCCTGCGCCTTCCCCCTTGCTCGCCCCCTCCGTTCTCGTCCGTTAGCCGCCGCCGCACGAAACCGAGCTCCGGCCGCCGCCATGGCCGACGAGCTCCATGCTCGTGTGCTCTCCCGCCCGCCCTAGCATCACCAACATGCTCAACGCGTCCCCAGGAAGCGAACGCGCCACGCTGTTGCTCTAAGCTCGCGCTGAAACCCCGCGCCCGTGTGTCCCGAGCTCTGGCCGCCGCCTCGCTCGCCGCAGTTGCCGCTACCGGCCACCACAGCCACGGCCACAGCCACCGCTGGACGCGCCGCGTCGCGGGCGTTCCAACGAGCCAAACCGCGCTCGAAACCGCCCCCTGTAGCGCCTTCCCGCAGCGCCTCCGTTGTCGGTTTTGTCGCCGCCGGCACAACTCCGGTGACGCTGACGTGGCCCTGTAATTAGGGCCTAACCCACCCACTAATTAACCACCATAGTCACTGGCACATGGGCCCCACGCGCTAATTAGCCCCAGATTTATTCCCTGTTTAACTTAGACTAACCCACCTGGCCCACATGTCAGGTTGACTTTGCTGACGAGGCAGTTGACCGGGCCCACACGTCAGCGACCCTAACCAGCACTGGGTCACTGACCAGTGGACCCCACTGGTCAGGTTTGACCTGGAGGCACTCAGTTGACCAGCTGACGTCACCCTGACGTCGGGCTGACGCAGTAAATCATTTTCTAGTTTAAAAACAATTCAGGAAATTCTAGAAAATACCCAAAACTTCTAAAAATCATAGAAATTCAACCGTAACTCCAAATGAGATAAATTATATATGTAAAATTATCAGAAAAATTCAAGGAATCCATCTATACCATTTTCATGCATGTTTGAACAATGTTTGTCCTCTTTTTTGGACAAAACAAATAAAGGGCATTTAAATAATCATATATGGGGTTGGAATTTGAATCTTGTACTCAAACCAACTTCATTTAAAACATAGCTAGTTGCATTAGCTCAAACCATAGCATATTGACATGTCATGATCATGCATCATATTGTGCATTGCATTGATTGTGTTTCTTTCTCCTGTTGCCGGTATTTGTCCCCTCTCGATAGACGTTGTACCGATGTTGTGATCGTTGACACTGATGAAGACCCAATGATATCTTCAGAAGTGCCAGGCAAGCAAAACCCCCTTGTTCATTCCGATACAATCCCCCCTCTCTCGCTCCTGCTCTCTTTTACTGCATTAGGACAACAACGATTCATCTGTTACTTGTTGCGGTAGTTGAACCCCTTATCCTCTGCATGACCTGTCATTGCCACAGTAAATAGATGAAACCCACTAGCATGAGTAGGAGTTGTTTGAGCCCTGATGTGCCTACTCATTCATGCTTGTTTGTCATGCCTGCTACTGCTTAGAGTTGAGTCAGTTCCGATTCATCGGGGATGGATCGGAGATGTGTGAACATGTCCTACTGTGTGTGAGCTAAGTGTGTGAACACGATTTGGTAAAGGTAGCGGTGAGAGGCCATGTAGGAGTACATGGTGGGTTGTCTCATTGAAACTGTTCTTAGGAACTGAGTTCTGTGTCTGTGATCCATGAACAGTTACTACCGCGCATTGGGCCCGAAACCAATGGACCCTCTCGGCTTCTTAATCACCCTAGTGCTCTGTCCAGGAGTTGCAACTAGTTTCTGGTGTTTGTAGGATATGTGTTGGCGGCTGTGCGTAGCGCTGACCCTAGGGGTGGGCTATGTTGCGGTAGATACACTGTGGCACGGTGTACCGGGCGCCCGTTTGGTGTCTCGGGAACCCTGCACACATCGTTTGGGGCTGTGAGCGAAACTCCGGCCGGATCTCCTCACGGATGGAACCCGAATAGGCGATAAACCTAGACTAGAGACTTAAGTGTTTAGGTAGGCCGTGGCCGACACCCTCGCCCGGTTTCCGCTTGAAGGTTGCCGAGGTACATGACGTGTACAGGGCTATAAGTGGTGAGAGCGTGTGTGAAGAAGTACACCCCTTCAGGGTTATCATTATCTATTCGAATAGCCGGATTCCTCGGATATGGAAACTTGGACCCCTTGCATAGTTCATAGACAAGTGAAAGTGGATACCCTAAAACTCGCAAGATAAGCGTGAGTGCTATGGATGGCCTTCTCGTAGGGAGACGAGAGCGGATCCATAGTGGTGTATTGATTGGTGAATGTGTGGACTCGTGTGCGCCACCTCAAAAGAGTTGCTTGCAATCGTAGTTCAGGTTAGCCACTGAGTCAAAGCTGGCTTGCTGTAGTTAAACTCCACCACCCCCCCCCCCTTGTTGATACCGATGCATGTGTAGTTAGTTCTGATGTAAGACTTGCTGAGTACCTTTGTACTCACGTTTTCTTAATTTATGTTTTGCAGAGAGACTTCAGTCTCGCTAGTAGTTCCGCGTGGACTTCGACGTTTAGCTTGATACCTCAGCTACGATCTTGTGCCCTCGGCAGGATTTGGTAGATAGTCAGGCTTCTTAGCCTTTTTCATTTATAGATGTCTGTACTCATACATGTTAAGCTTCCGCATGTGCTTTGCATTGTATGCTATGATTGTTGGGTCATGAGACCCATGTTTGTAATATCTCGCTCCTCGGAGCCTAATGAATTAATACTTGAGTTGTAGAGTTATGTTGTGATGCCATGTTGTATTTACACATATCGAGCATATTGTGTGCATGATTTAAATGCTTGGTATGTGTGGGATCCTACTATCTAGTTGTTTATCCTTCGCAGCCTTTCTTATGGGGAAATGTAGTCTAGTGTTCCTCGAGCCATAGTAGTCCGCTACAGCCCGGTTCACCGGAGTCCTGCTAGCCCAGCACTGCTGTTCGGGACACTTGACTGGCCGGCATGTGTTTCACTTCGTCCCTATTTCTGTCCCTTCGGGGAAATGTCACGCGGTGATTTCCGGAGTCCTGCCTAGCCTGCTACAGCCCGGGATCCCCGGAGTCCTGTTAGCCCAGTGCTATAGCCCGGAATCACTCGTTGATGACCGACATGTTCGATGTGATCCATGTATGCCTGTCTCCATAGGTCTGTGCCGCTTTGGGTTCACGACTAGCCATGTCGGCCCGGGTTCTTTGTCATATGGATGCTAGCGACGCTATCATATACGTGAGCCAAAAGGCGCAAACGGTCCCGGGCCAGGTAAGGTGGCACCCGTGGGAATACCGTGCGTGAGGCCGCAAAGTGATATGATGTGTTACATGCTAGATCGATGTGGCCTAGGATCGGGGTCCCGACAACCGTAATGAAGTGGAAGCTTATATTGACACTATCACTGTGGGAGAAACCAGGAAGGTTTCTGATGCAAGAATTACTAGCATACATTTCCCTGTTTTACGCTACTTTGCCTTATTTGCTAGTCGTTGCTTGATTGGTCGCGGGAACTGTGGGAACCTTAGTATTCTTGATATTATTATTTTGCTCCATGGTTTATACCGCAATAACTCTGTTAGTATGGGTGGAATTGTTGCTTGACGGTTGAGTATGAACCGTACTAAGGGCCCCATCTTTGGAGGCATTTATGCTTCACGCCTAGCTGAACATTTTGAAATACCTATTAGGCATGAGGAGAAAGAAGAAACAGCGCTGCCCCGTGCTTATTTAGATTATAAGAGTATGGTAGTGCATGATTTTCTTGTTAAGAATCGCGAAAGGGCGCTTAAATATAAATTGTACTTTGATAAACATCACCCTGAGACTATTACTTTGCCTACTCCCTCTTTGTTTAACTTGTCTGCAGTTACTTACATTGTTCCGTGGGCGGCTGTTCAAGCCTATCGGAATCCTGCACCAGCCTCGGAACCGGAGCCTCCACGAATGTCTGTTTATTCTTGGGATCCTGAGGCGGTTGCCAGCCAGTGGCAGTCAGAGTCCTCTTCATCACATTATGATCCCAACTATTCTTCATCGCAGTACGACCCCAGATTCACCTACGGATATTAGCCAGGTTATCCCTAGTGAGGGAGTCCTGGATTAGGGGGTGTTCGGGTAGCCGGACTATACCTTCAGCAGGACTCCTGGACTATGAAGATACAAGATTGAAGACTTCGTCCCGTGTCCGGATGGGGCTTTCCTTGGTGTGGAAGGCAAGCTTGGCGATGCGGATATTCAAGATCTCCTACCATTGTAACTGACTCTATGTAACCCTAACCCTATCCGGTGTCTATATAAACCGGAGGGTTGTAGTCCGTAGGACAACATCATCAACTCCATAGACAACAATCATACCATAGGCTAGCTTCTAGGGTTTAGCCTCCTTGATCTCGTGGTAGATCTACTCTTGTACTACCCATATCATCAATATTAATCAAGCAGGACGTAGTGTTTTACCTCCATCCAGAGGGCCCGAACCTGGGTAAAACATCGTGTTCCCTGCCTCCTGTTACCATCCGGCCTAGACGCATAGTTCGGGACCCCCTACCCGAGATCCGCCGGTTTTGACACCGACATTGGTGCTTTCATTGAGAGTTCCTCTGTGTCATCGCCGTTAGGTCCGATGGCTCCTTTGATCATCAACAACGATGCGGTCCAGGGTGAGACTTTTCTTCCCAGACAGATCTTCGTCTTCGGCGGCTTCGCTCTGCGGGCCAATTCTCTTGGCCACTTGGAGCAGATCGAAAGCTGCGCCCCTGGCCATCAAGTCAGGTTTGGAAGCTTAAACTACATGGCTGACATCCGCGGAGACTTGATCTTCGACGGGTTCGAGCCACGACCAAGCGCGCCGCACTATCTCGAGGGGCATGATCTACCTCTGCCTCCGGTCAGTGTCCTAGAGGCCGCACACGCATCGGTTCTGACCCCTAACTCGGAGCCTATTGCGCCAATCAAGGACGAGCGGTTGGACGTCACCTCAGGGGCTGCGATCTCAAAGGCGATCGAGCCGAATGCTAGCCCCGCACTCTGCATGACCCGTGACTCCGAGGACCCGGACTCCGAACCCCACGCGCCCCTGCCAATCAAATCCGATTGGGCGCCGATAATGGAGTTCACCACCGCAGACATCTTTCAGCACTCGCCTTTTGGCGACATCCTGAATTCTCTTAAGTCTCTCTCTTTATCAAGAGAGCCCTGGCCGGATTACGGTCAGCGAGGGTGGGATATGGACGATGAAGAAATTCAAAGCCCACCCACCACCCACTTGGTAGCCACTGTCGACAATTTAAACGACGTGCTCAACTTTGACTCCGGAGACATCGACAACATGGATGACGATGCAGGAGATACCGATGAACCAACGCCCATAGGGCATTGGACAACCACCTCATCTCACGATGTGTACATGGTGGACACCCCTAAAGGAAGCGACAACGAGGAAAAAGGGGATGGAACGGGAGTTCGACCCCCCAAAAAGCAATCAAAGTGTCGGCGTAAATGCCGACCCAAGCCCCGCCTCGATAAAACCCAGCCATAGAGCAGGACGAGCCGGTAGACGACGAGCAGGCCTTAGAGAAACCGTCCGAACAGGGCAACACGGATAGAGAAACCGAACATCCCTCCTCCGGCGAAAACGGCATTCCGGATGATCTCACGCCGGACAAACCTATGGAGCAGAAGAATCTCCACAAGAGGCTTGTTGCAACTGCACGCAGCCTAAAAAGCAGAAGCGGAAGCTAAAAACAGCGGAAGATGCACTCCGGATTAGATGGAGCAAAGTAATCAATACCGCAGATAAATACGGCGACAGTCGCTGCACTAAAAGCTATCCGAAAAGAAAGCTACTGCCTGAATTCGACGAAGAGGCCCTAGATCCCTCGCATTCAAAAAATGAGAAAGCCACATGGTCGGATAGACGACCCCATAAAGCGGCAAGCGGCGCCGCACTTAAATCGGCATGCGACCCACTTAAGGATTCGCACCATGGCCCAGTCAGGTCCATTTATGGGCCAAGAAAGCAAGCTCTCGTAAGCAATGCAATAAAGCCATCATCAGAATCCGGCACACCCAAATACAGGGGCGCCGCACACCCTCTATGTTTCACCGATGAGGTCCTGGACTATGAATTTCCAGAGGGATTCAAACCTGTAAACATAGAGGCATATGATGGAACAACAGACCCTGGAGTCTGGATCGAGGATTATATCCTCCACATACACATGGCTAGAGGAGATGATCTCCACGCCATAAAATATTTACCCCTTAAGCTTAAAGGGCCAGCCCAGCATTGGCTCAAAAGCCTTCCCGAAAACACAATTGGAAGTTGGGAAGAGCTCGAGGATGCTTTCCGAGAAAATTTTCAAGGGACCTATGTCGGTGTTCTGGGAACGGGGGTCCCCAGACTTGCCTGCCTGTGGCCTGCGGCGTGGCTCAAAGGAGGCCCAGCACGGCCCATCTTCATCAACACAAGACTCAAGACCCTCGCGAGGGGCCAAGCCTCGTGAGGCGGATGACACGGAGCTTCCTCAGGCACGGCCTCGTCAGGCTAGCTCGCGAGGAGGCGGAGAGATCAAGGCGGGGTACCTCGCGAGGTGCCCATGACGCAAGCCATGATGACTCAGGGCGCCAGGCGGGTGCCAGCCCGCGCGGCGTCCTCCTTTCCTCTTTGGTGCAAAGGGGGCAAGCGCAGCCGCGGAGTACCGAGGCATCAGGCAAAGGTTGCCATTTCAGTGCAACGAGACCAAGACCAGGAGGACTACGAGACGGAGGTCACCATGGAGCCCAAGACGGCGTCATCACCAGAGCTTTGCGCAGGCGAAGACTGCTTTTGTCAGGATAGTTGATACTTGCTGTCCCCCTTCAAATTAGCCCACCATTGTTGGCTCCCTTCCTGCTCGATATTTGGGAAGAGGACCAGGGCCTCTATAAATAGGACCAGCCGCCCACATAGCAAGGGGACTCTTGGATCGGTGGGAAGCAGAGAGAGAGGGAGAGAGAGAAAGGTGACCGAACTCCTCCCAGCAGTTCATCGCCCCAGCCAAGAACAGACCCTCGCGAGGCTGTTCTTCCTTGCATTGTTCATCATCATCAGCCCCAAGAGGCAATCCACCCACCACACACTGGAGTAGGGTATTACACCACAACGGTGGCCCGAACCAGTATAAACCTTGTGTCTCTTGTGCAATTCTTTCAGTAGTCTAGATCTTTGCGAGACGGAGAGGTAGAAGGCGTAATCTCCGTGCGCACCCCAGTGTTTGAACCTTAAGGGTCTGCCAGAACCCGAAATCTGACATTTGGCGCGCCAGGTAGGGGTGCGCCGGAATTCGTCGTCCACCGCCCCGTTCTCCTCCGACCGCCGCATCCATGTCCGACGCTCGTCGGGCCCGCGCCGGGCGCCGGGCCGCCATCGCTTCCCGCGTCACCCATACGGCGCCCGTCGGCGGACATCCTCGCCGTTCCCCGTCACCTACCATCAACGCCGCCACCGGCCCAGCGGGGGGCGAGCAGCAAGCATCGTCTCAGCATCCATCCGTGCGGCAATACGGCCGCACCGCTACTCCACCGCTCGCACCAGCTGGTTCTTCGTCCCGCGAGCTCCGCGCCCCCCTTGGAGGCTCCAGCTGTGCTCCTCGCGGCAAACGAGCTCCTGCGCTGCCGCCCCACCGACGACGTCTACGGGGACTGGCTCGACCGCGTCGCCGAGCTCGTCCGCGCTGCAGGGGGCTCTCCTGCGCCGTCCCATCGCGCTACACCAACACCCCCGGTCGTCGCGGCCCTCCTGGGCGGCTCGCAGGCGCCGCCCACAAGTCACCACGTCAAGCCATTCATCAGCCGGGTCAGCGCCGCTTCCACGCGGCAGGGGGCTCCCCCGGATCGGACGGCGCCCGAGACCGGCCTGACCTTCAGTTGAGAGGACCACCCCTCCAACTCGGCCAGCTCGGGCGTGCTCCCCATGTTGTGCACCCCCACCATCTGCCAGGTGGCTGTCACCAAAACCCTCGTTGATGGCGGAGCGG
This sequence comes from Triticum monococcum, assembly GCA_034509565.1. Lineage (NCBI taxonomy): Eukaryota > Viridiplantae > Streptophyta > Magnoliopsida > Poales > Poaceae > Triticum > Triticum monococcum. The sequence goes on along the minus strand of CM067842.1, from coordinate 193,982,593 downwards.
GCCTCAGCGTGCTCTCGGTCGAGGCCTTCGACCTCCTCCGCATGCCCCTGGAACGGCTGCAACCCAGCCGGCCCTTCTCAGGCGTCGGGGGCAAGTCGTCCAGTTCCTTGGGGAAGATCCGGCTCCCAGTGACCTTCGGCACCTACAACAACTTTCGCACGGAGCTGGTTGACTTTGACATCGCCCCCATCAGCCTCCCCTACAACACCATCCTCGGCTACCTAGTGCTGGCCCAATTCATGGCCGCGACACACCCAGCGTACAACCTCATGAAGATGCCCGGGAGCAGCGGTGCCCTCACTATGCACGGGGACACTGGGGACGCGCTGCGGGCGCTCAAGCTCGCCTTCAAGACGGTGGCGTCGGCGCAGCCCGCCCACTTTCACCATAGGCGCCCACCTCAAACCCGAGCAGGAGGAGGCCCTGGTCGGGTTCCTGCGCGCAAACAAGAAGGTATTCGCTTGGGAGCCGGACCAGTTGGCAGGGATCCCCAGGAGTGTAATCGAGCATCACCTCAACGTGTGCCCCAACACGTGCCTTGTGAAGCAGAAGGCCAGGCGGCAGTCCACAGAAAAGCAGGCCTTCATTGTCCAAGAGACCCGCAAATTAGAGGCCGCTGAGGTCATCCGCGAGGTCTGATACCCAGATTGGTTGGCCAACCATGTCGTTGTGCCAAAGAAGGGAGGGAAGGAGCGTATGTGTGTCGACTTCACCAACCTCAACAAAGCATGCCCGCAAGATCCGTTCCCGCTCCCCCGCATCGACCAGATCGTCGATTCCACTTCGGAATGCAACCTGTTATTCTTCCTGGATGCCTCCTCTGGGTATCACCAGATCAAGATGGCAGTAGAAGACGTCGAGAAGACGGCCTTCCTAACCCCGTGTGGGGTATACTGCTACACGTGCATGCCATTCGGGCTGCGTAACGTAGGGGCGACCTTTCAGCGGCTGACGCACATCACCTTAGGCCCGCAGCTCGAGAAGAATGCTGAAGCTTACGTCGATGACATTGTGGTAAAGTCTCGGGAGGCCGAGACCTTGATACAGGACTTGGAGGACACCTTCGCAAGCCTCAACGCAGTGAACCTACGGCTCAACCCAGAGAAGTGTGTGTTCGGAGTCCCCTCGGGCAAGCTCTTGGGTTTCCTCGTGTCCCACTGAGGCATCGAGGCTAACCCAGAGAAGGTCAAGGCGGTGGAAGACATGAGCCCGCCAAAGACCCTCAGAGAAATGCAGAAGCTCACGGGGCACGTAACCGTGCTAGGGCGCTTCATCTCCAAGTTGGGAGAACGAGCCCTGCCCTTCTTCCAGCTAATGAAGAAAAAGGGGCCCTTCGAGTGGACTGAAGAGGCCGACAAGGCGTTCCAGGATCTCAAGAGATACCAGACCAGCCCACCGGTCATGGTGGCACCGCGCCCTCAGGAGCCCCTGGTGCTTTACCTTGCCGCCACTCCCTACTCCGCCAGCGCAGCCTTGGTGGCAGTCAGAGAGGAGCACCGAACCAAAACCACGGCAGCAGCCCGGGGCAAGGCAGAACAGGGACAAGGAAGGCCTACAGAAACCACCACCACGGCTGAGGAGGATCAGCCGCCGCAGAGGGGCGCACCAGAGGCAGAAGAGGCCCCTCTTCCAGATGGCCAGTCTCAAGAGGCCTCGTTGCCTCAAGAGGCGCCACGGTCTCCGGAAGGAGCCACCAGCACTGATGCACTCCGCCTCGTTGAGCACCCAGTGTACTTCGTCAGCACAGTGCTGCGGGATGCAAGAGCGCGGTACCCCATGCCTCAGAAACTCCTCCTCGCGCTACTGGTGGCTTCGCGCAAGCTGCGGCACTATTTTCAGGGTCACCCCATCAAGGTCGTCTCGTCATACCCCCTGGAGAGAGTGCTCAGGAGCCCTAATTCAGCTGGAAGGGTCGCTGAGTGGAACATAGAACTACAAGCGTTTCAGCTCGAATTCAGCACGACCAGGGTCATCAAGGGAGCAGCGTTGGCAGATTTTGTGGCAGAGTGGATGGAGGCGCCAGGCCTCAAGGCTGATGAGGATCGGTCCCTATCCCCGGGAAGCGAGGTGCCAGAAGGCTGGGTCATGTACTTCGATGGGGCGTTCTCCGGGCATGGCGCTAGAGCTGGGGCGGTGCTTATATCGCCCACACAGGACAAGCTCTATTACGCCGTGCAACTCTGTTTCCAGCAAGGCGAAAAGGTCTCCAACAACATAGCGGAGTATGAAGGTTTAATAGCAGGCTTGAAGGCCGCGGCCGCCCTGGGAGTGAAACACCTCACCATCAAGGGCGATTCGCAGCTCCTTGTCAACTTCTCCAACAAGGTGTACGAGCCGAAGGATGAGCACATGGAAGCCTACCTAGCGGAAGTCTGCAGGATGGAGAAGCAATTATGGGGGTTGGAGTTGCAGCATGTGCCCCGTGGCACCAATCAGGAGGCCGACGATATCGCCAAACGCGCGTCCAGACGGCTACCCCAGGAGCCTGGCATTTTCGAGAAGCGGCTCTTCAAGCCCTCAGCTCTGCCGTCATTGTCAAACACGGCTCAGCCCTTGGAGGAGCTCCCCCAGCCACCTGCCTCAGGAGCTCCGACCTGTGGCCCGGCCTCAGGAGCGCGCCTGCTCCTGACGATGGAACCTCAGGAGGGATGTTGGATCACGGAGCTCCGGAGCTACTGGGCGCAAGGGACCTTGCCGGAGAAGGAGGAGGAAGCGGAGCGAGTGGCACGCCAGGCCACGGCATACTGCATCAGAGACGGAGAGCTCTACCGGAAGCGACCAAACGATGTATCCCTGCGTTGCATCTCCAGGGAGCAAGGGAAGGAGCTACTGGAATATATACACGGCGGAGACTGCGGACATCATTCATCATCGTGGACCCTCGTCGGCAAGGCGTTCCGCAGTGGGTTTTATTGGCCCACCGCGCTCAATGACGCCGTGGAACTAGTGAAAGCTTGTGAAGCCTGCCAGTTCCACACCAAGCAGATCCATCAGCCAGCAGGAGGCTTGCAGACTATTCCCCTTTCGTGGCCATTCGCAGTCTGGGGGATGGACATCTTGGGTCCGTTTCCTCGGGCGCCAGGGGGCTACCGCTACCTCCACATTGCCGTGGACAAATTCACCAAGTGGGCTGAAGTAGAGGCTGTCCGCACCATCCCCGCGGGTTGCGCGGTCAAGTTCATCAAGGGCATCGTAAGCCGGTTCGGGGTGCCGAATCGCATCATCACAGACAACGGTTCACAGTTCACCAGTAACCTCTTCAAAACATACTGTGCTAACCTTGGAACACAGATATGCTACGCCTCAGTGGCGCACCCCCGAAGCAACGGCCAGGCCGAGCGAGCCAACGCGGAGGTCCTGAGGGGCCTCAAGACCAGGACGTTCAAGAAGAAGCTGGAGGCATGTGGCAGAGGTTGGTACGACGAGCTTCAGTCCATGCTGTGGTCCATCCGCACCACCGCGACCAAACCGACTGGGGAGACCCCGTTCTTCCTGGTCTACGGAGCGGAAGCAGTCCTCCCTCACGAGGTCATATGTCGCTCCGCGCGGGTCCTGGCGTTCGATGAGGCGCAGCAGGGCGCCATGCGTGGGATGGACCTCGTGCTGGGGGAGGAATGTCGCCGAGAAGCCGCGCTGCGAGCGGCGAGGTACCAGCAAGCGCTGTGGCAATATCACTGCCGCAACATCCGTCCCAGGACCCTTGAGGTAGGAGACCTCGTGCTCAGGCGGGTTCTCTCCAGGGAGGGACTGCACAAGCTCTCTCCCATGTGGGAGGGCCCGTTGAAGGTTGTTCATGTTTCCAGGCCCGGCTCCGCGCGCTTGGAGACTCAGGAGGGAGTGCCGGTCCAGAATGCATGGAATATCAAGCACCTCCGGAGGTTCTACCCCTAAAAAGGTCCAGAGCCTGTGAAGCAAGGAGAGTGCCTATGAAGCTATCGTGTTTTGGAAAAGGCCCAGAGCCTGTGAAGCAAAGCAAGTGCCTGTGAAGCTATCGCGTTTTGGAAAAGGCCCAGAGCCTGTGAAGCAAGGCGAGTGCCTGTGAAGCTACCGCGTTTTGGAAAGGGCCCAGAGCCTGTGAAGCAAGGCGAGTGCCTGTGAAACTATCACGTTTTGGAAAAGGCCTAGAGCCTGTGAAGCAAGGCGAGTGCCTGTGAAGCTATCGCGTTTTGGAAAAGGCCCAGAGCCTGTGAAGTAAGGCGAGTGCCTGTGAAGCTATCGCGTTTTGGAAAAGGCCCGGAGCCTGTGAAGAAGGCAATGCCAATGAAGCTCCCCGCCCGTGACACTCTCACGTAATAATGAGTTGGGGATGTACACGCCCCGGAGTCTCAGGAGCGCCGGCCTCAGGCCCTGGGGCTCCCTCCGACGCCCAGTGGAAGCACTTAGCGCTGCGCTGGTGAGAAGATGTCGAAGACTAGATTAGGTGCCGGACGCGGCTTTTCATTTGCTTTCCGCAGTTGGCTTGTTCCTTCTCATTTGAAGTTTTATTGAAGTTGTTGCCGTCTTTGGCTTGCGGTTCTTCGGCTTTTCACTCTCCTGCCTCGATTTCTCTTGCGCAAGGCCTCGCGAGGGGGGCAGCTGAGTGCCCTCGCGAGCGTTCCTATCCTAGTCATTCAAAGAGTTCGCGACCTGGGCCCCCTATAGGAGCACCCCTCCAGTCGTGCCCCACGGGCATCGCGACACAAACAAAGGGCCTGGGTCGGTCGCCCCCCCCCCCCCCACGGCCGGGGTCGGGAACTATCCACGCTCAGGCACATAGCCGGAAGGAACGGTAACGAAAGCAAAATGATGATTAACAGCAATAACCCAAAAAACGCCCCCGGGGGGCTCCGTACTATTGTCTTTGTTACACAGGAAAAAGGGAAAAAGGAAGAACAAATCCGGCGCGGCTCGCCTCGCACCGGCCCGCGGGGAAGGCCCGAGCTGCCTCCGGAGCTCAGGCGGACTCCCTCTCGCGCCTCACCAGGGCGCGACGGCGTGGGGGCTAATCGCGGCCGTCGCTGGAGGAGTCGTCGTCTGAAGAAGAACCAGAGAAGCTTGAGGAACTCCGAGCGCCGCCAGCCGCGCGAGCGCTACTCCCTCCATCATCACCAGAGCTGGGTTCCCAGCCGCGGTCGTCACCCTCGGGGCAGCACCCCGCGCGGTGACCATCTTCCCCAAACACCCTCATGTAGAGGGTGGCGTCGCCGTCGAACTTGAAGTGTAGGGTGCACCGGCGGCCCAGGCCACGCGCACGGGCAAACGTCTGCCAACCGCGGGCCAGGGACAGGCTCCCGGCCGCGGAGACCTCCAGGGAGACCCATGAGGCCCGGCTGCAGTAGCCGTCGGCCTGGAGCCGGAGGCCGCCCGGGGCGCCGGCAGGGAGCTCGCCTAGGAGGAAGTGAGGAAGCGGGAGCCGGGTGCTGGCCGGCTCCGCCGACCACACGACGAACTCCGGCAACACTTCAGCAGCACGAACGCGCGGCTTGGGGGGACGCACAGCCGAAGCGCGCCCCCCGGCTACAGCAACCCGCCCGTCACCGTGCTGAAGATCACCACCATGGCCGCGGGGAGCCACCGTGGTGGCCACAGGATGCTTGCGTGGGCGTCCTCTGCCGCGCTTGGGTGGGGGAGAGGCGGGCTCAACCCGGCAAGCCTTCCCCTTCTCGGCGGCTGAGAACCTCCTCGACGGGGCCATGAAGAAGAAGGAGAAGCAAGGAGGAATGGACTGGAAGGGCACGCGCAGTTCCGTACTTATAGCCGGCGAAGGCCAACCGTCGGCCTCCACGATCACAGGTAATCATGACACGATTTGCATGCAGGGACTTATCCAACTCGCACGATCCCCCAGGCATCATGGGGAAGCGGAGACGCCCACGTCCCGTCAACCGCCACGCGGCGCCCAAGGCCGCAGGTTGTTAGGGCCCACGGCGCTTCGCCCTTACCCTTTCGCCTCTCGGCACGGCCAAGTCCGGGCGCGCCTTGGGCCCGGGGGCTACTGTCGGTGTTCTGTGAACGGGGGTCCCCAGACTTGCCTGCCTGCGGCCTGCGACGTGGCTCAAAGGAGGCCCAGCACAGCCCATCTTCATCAACGCAAGACTCAAGACCCTCACGAGGCGCCAAGCCTCGCGAGGCAGACGACACGGAGCTTCCTCAGGCACGGCCTCGTCAGGCTGGCTCGCGAGGAGGCGGAGAGATCAAGGCGGGGTACCTCGCGAGGTGCCCATGACGCAAGCCATGACGACTCAGGGCGCCAGCCGGGTGCCAGCCTGCGCAGCGTCCTCCTTTCCACTTTCGTGCAAAGGGGGCAAGCGCAGCCACGAAGTACCGAGGCATCAGGCAAAGGTTGCCATTTCAGTGCAACGAGACCAAGACCAGGAGGACTACGAGACGGAGGTCACCGTGGAGCCCAAGACGGCGTCATCACCAGAGCTTTGCGCAGGCGAAGACTGCTTTTGTCAGGATAGTTGATACTTGATGCCCCCCTTCAAATTAGCCCGCCATTGTTGGCTCCCTTCCCGCTCGATATTTGGGAAGAGGACTAGGGCCTCTATAAATAGGACCAGCCGCCCACATAGCAAGGGGACTCTTGGATCGGTGGGAAGCATAGAGAGAGGGAGAGAGAGAAAGGTGACCGAACTCCTCCCAGCAGTTCATCGCCCCAGCCAAGAACAGACCCTCGTGAGGCTGTTCTTCCTTATATTGTTCATCATCATCAGCCCCAAGAGGGAATCCACCCACCACACACTGGAGTGGGGTATTACACCACAACGGTGGCCCGAACTAGTATAAACCTTGTGTCTCTTGTGCAGTTCTTTCAGTAGTCTAGATCTTTGCGAGACAGAGAGGTAGAAGGCGTAATCTCCGCGCGCACCCCATTGTTCGAACCTTAAGTGTCTGCCGGAACCCGAAATCCGACAACCTATGTTTGCCCTCCAGATGCAGACGATCTTAGTCACATAACTCAACAACCCGGAGAATCAGCTCGGCAATTCCAGAATAGATTCCTCACTAAAAAGAATCAGATAGTCGACTGTCCGGATGCCGAAACCTTAGCAGCTTTCAGGCATAATGTCTGAGACGAATGGATCGCCAGACATCTCGGCCAAGAAAAGCCAAGAACAATGGCCGCACTAACGTACCTCATGACCCGCTTTTGTGCAGGGGAGGACAGCTGGTTGGCAAGGTGCAGCCCCAGCGACCCAAGTACATCCAAAACTAGGGATGGAAACGGAAAACCGCGATGCAACAAGGACCGTCGCCGAACTAAGGACAAAAGTCCGAAGAGCACGGCAGTCAATGCCGGATTCAAAGGCTCACGACAAAATCAGGCAAAATCGCCCCCCCCAGGATAACAGGGACGATCCATCCAACCTAAATAAAATCCTGGACAGGATATGTCAGATACACAGTACTCCCGGGAAGCCTGCTAACCATACCCACAGAGACTGTTGGGTTTTCAAACAATCTGGCAGACTCAATGCCGAACACAAGGGGCTCGACACACCAAGCGAAGACGAGGACGAACCCCAAAAGCAGAGTACCAGGAAACAAAAGAACTTCCCACAAGAAGTAAAAACAGTGAACTTACTTCACATCACAAAATGTGCGGCGCCCATAAAGGTATGCACCACATGACCTATCCCCAAAGGGTCCCGCCACTGGTCGCCAAAACCAATCATCTTCGATCAGCTAGATTATTCTAGAAATATCAAGAATGCAGGCTGGACTGCCTTGATACTCGATCCAATAATTGGCGGACTCCAGTTTTCAAATGTCCTTATGGACGGCGGCAGTGGACTAAACCTGATATATCAGGATACAATCCAGCACATGGGGATAAACCCAGCCAGAATCCGCCGTAGCAAAACCTCCTGGTCCGGACACCCATTGTATGGGTTTTCTCCGGCTCGAAGTTATATTCAACTCTGCCGATAACTTCCGCCGCGAAAAGCTGACCTTCCATATTGTCCCATTCTCAAGTCGCTATCAAGCACTACTGGGACGCGAAGCTTTCGCTCACTTTAACGCAATACCGCATTACACATCTCTCACGCTTAAGATGCCCGGTCCATGAGGCATCATCTCTTTGAAGGGGAAGCACTAAAGTGCGCCTCCCCAAGCGGAGGACTGTGCGGCTGCTTTGACAGCCCCACAGTAAAATGGCCTCGCCGGCCAAAAAACTTCGAAATAGGTCATTAAAGACCACGAACATGGATAGACGAGTTCGGTACAAAATCATCATTGATGCAGGCTTAGTGGCCATATACCCCCGCACTAGGGGCTCCATGCATATACAGTAAGAGACAATAAAGCTCAATTTTATATATTTTACTTTATACTTTGTTTATTTTAAACTTTTTAGCCACGACCCATTTTCAACTCAGTTCCTCTCTTTTACAGATGAACGTCGTGCGGCGCCCGTCCAGGATACGGCACAACGGAGACACAGGCGCAGACGTGCAGTAGGGACCCATCCTAAAGGATTCTTTTTAGATTAAGACCCTGCGTAAACCTTTTTTACTGTCTCTTGTTGCTAGACATCCCCTAGTTTTTTTTGATATAACCAAAGAGGAGGCTGGCATCTTGGCATGTGGCCACGTCAGAATTTTTGCACATACCTGGACACTAGGGGCTTTTTTAATAAAGAGTGTTGTTTCGCCCGCACTCATAAAGACCGAATACCTTAGGGAGTGTTCGGCGTCATGAGTTTTGGCATTATATGCATCAGCTCCGAATCATGTCTTTGGTCAAATGTTGGGTTGCCCGGCTCCTGAGTTCGGCTACCTTACGTTCCGCTCTATTGGCTAAGGTAGCACCAGGAGAACTACTGTGATTGTGCCCCGGTTCGGCCGGGCGAGCACCTCAGTAGAGAAAGCCGAAAACTGACTGTCATGATGTAGCGTGAGACTGGTCAGCCACTCGACGACCTATCGGAATCTATCGGATTCCTCCGCTTTAACGAAGGGCCGCTTCCCGGTCAGGCACATACGCGCCCCGAACTCGGATGAGCGCAGTCGCCACAAAGGAGCTACCTAAATAGTCTCACTGTCAAGCTCATATGGCTAAGTGAAAGTGTTAAAGCATTATAGTCCGGTTGCCTGGCCCGCTGCGCTATCACCTCCTTTGTAGGACCAAGACGTTGGGTTAAGTGTGAAAATGCGTCTTCTGCGAGCACCCCCGCACTATGTGCGTGGGGGGTGAAGCCAACGACTGCCATCTTTCAGATTTTATATACATATTAAAACGGCCGCACATGAGGTGTTCCCAATACTTGAAGGCACAAGTATAAAAAGGCCACTACACTTTATCAAAATATTACTCTATAATTACATATGCTATCATAACATAGCATCTTTCGAGCACTGCGTCTCTATTACACGAGCGCCTTCAAGGACTTCCTGAAAATAGTGCTCGGAGGGTACTCGGCTTTTGTCCGAATCTCGGGAGGCAACAACGGTGGTCTCCATCTCCGCCCAGTATGTCTTAACACGGGCAAGAGCCATCCTAGCGCCCTCTATGCATGCTGACCTCTTCATTGCATTTATACGCGGCACCGCGTCAAGGAATTGCTGCACCAAGCTGAAATAACTCTTCGGCTCCGATCTCCCCGGCCACAGGTGACCCATGACGTACTTCATGGCGAGTCCGGACAACCTATTCAGTTCGGCCCATTGAGCCAAACAATCATCCACCGCCAGTGGACGCGCTGGATTGTGAAACTGCGACCAGAAAAGCTTTTCCACTTCACGATCTTTCTGATCTCGAAAGTGTTCGATCGCATCAGCAGCACTCGCTGCCAAGTCCAGATATGTATCCTCCACACTCCACATCCAGTCCAACGGAGCAAACTTCGGATCGCAAAATTTCCTTCGCAACATAAAGGGCTTTCCAGCCGCAATCTGTTCGGCCTGACGCAGCTCCCATCACAGAGCGTGCGTCCTTGGCATTGGAAACGGCCTTCTCTAAGTCTGTCTGTTTCGCCTGGTCTTCTTTTTCAAGAAGTCTGCAATGGTCTGTAGTGCTTTTTAACTTTTCGGCCATCTCTTCCTTGCTTCGGCAATGGGCGGCCTGTTCAGCTCTCAGCCCTTCAAGGGCTTTCTTGGCGGCCGCATCACTTTCTCTGGCTTGTTCTTTAGCTCGGGCAAGTTCTGCCCTAAGACTCTCCACGGCGGCCGCACCATCTGCGTCAAGCACACACATTGTAAGACACGTGCATCAAACTGTTCTTACCTCATGCCGCCCGGGGAATTGCATACCTTGAGACTCCTCAAGCCGCTTGTTGACAAGCGTGATGTCGGCTTCTGCCACATCCAGTTGCCGCTTTAGTTCGGCAAAATCGTCAGTTCGGCTCGATTCCGGACACCCTGCCGCCTACATTCAAAGGCGACATCTTAGACCTGGGATTATGATCCTCCGTGTGCCGTCATTTCTTGACGACGCGCAGAGTCTCAGGGGCTACTATCTACACAGGGCGCATCTTATTCATGCGCAACTGCCAAAAGTATACATTATCTAATGTACCTCGAAACCCGTCAGTAAACTTTTGACGGCCTCATGCAATCCGCTCTCTGCGGATGAAATCCTTTCAATCACCGTGCCCATCAATGCATGGTGCTCCTCTGAGATACAAGCTCACCCCAGCAGAATCTTTAGCTCCTCCGACCGAGCACCAGACAGTGTCGGGCTCGTCCCATGACCTCTTTTGAAGGCCGGACGCAGAGAACCTCGGGGGGGCACATAGCTATCTTCCGCCCCTGCCGGATTCGGAGAAACCCTCCACGACGACACCTCAGGATCACCCGCCTCGCTAGGCGGCACGGCAGGGGGAGGCGTCCCGCTCTCCATCATCTCCGGAAGGAAATCCCCCGAAGATGAGCTCTGCTGAGAAGGGCTGAGGTCCGAGCTACAAGGTAAAGGTTTCGTTAATCTTCTCAGATATAAATCAAGGATTTCCCTCATCCCTCAAAAGGAAAATCTTTCTCCACTTACGGCTCGCTGGAGGGCCGATCCCCTTGAGGGCTTAGTTCGGCCGAGGAACTACCCGGCGTCGGACCCTCTGACGAGGATTTTCTCCCCCGCTTCGAGGCCATGGTTTCCGGGTCGTCAGAGGCGGCTCTTTTCTTCCCCTTAGGAGAGGAATTGTCGGTTCCTCCCTTCGGAGCAGCCTCCTTCGAGGAGGCCATAGCTTCCTTGTCCTCCCCCTCCAGCATCCTGACCAGCACGGGATCCGGCCTGGTTTCAGGTAGGGGAGCCGGACACCTGATCAGCTTTGCCTTCGCTATCCACTCCTGTTTAAAAGGACAGCTCTTTTAGGGGCAAGTTTATTATACGGATAGAAGGTCCGGGCACAAGGTTCCTTACTTGAGTATCCGGACGATTGCGGCTTAGGCCTGCGTCCTCGGTTAAATCCGGACACATCTCTTGTGATTCGAAGAACAGTTTATACATCTCCGCGGGCGTTGCGCCCATGAAATTCTGGAGAGCTCGCGGTCCCTCTGGATTAAACTCCCACGGGCGAAGGGGGCGACGTTTGCCGGGCAATATTCGGCGAATCAGCATGACCTGCGTCACCTTGACCAAGCCGAGGTTGTCGGCGTTCTGGGAACGGGGGTCCCCAGACTTGCCTGCCTGCGGCCTGCGGCCTGCGGCGTGGCTCAAAGGAGGCCCAGTGCGGCCCATCTTCATCAACACGAGACTCAAGACCCTCGTGAGGGGCCAAGCCTCGCGGGGCGAACGACACGTGAAAGCACAAGTGCTCCCTAGGTGGTTTTGATAATTGATGACAACATATCTCTTGTTGGACTAACGTTTTCATCTAGTATGTTTTAGACAAGTTCAACAATGGAATGGCATGGACTAAAGGTTGTGGGAAGTTCTCCAAGATGCTAAGGACAAAGGATTGGCTAAAGCTTGAAGCTCAAGACTCTTCATTTTACATTTTAGTGATCCAAGATCACATTGAGTCCATAGGAAAAGCCAATACTATCAAGGACGGATGAGGTGTTGCTTAACGAGCCTCTTGCTCAAGTGCTTAATGATATGCTCCAAAATCCTCAGCTACTTTCCCACTTCCACATATGACCTAAACCCAAAGCCAAACTCGGACCTACCGATTATTCCTATCCGGCGCCACCGAGTTTCACTTGTCATAGCCACTGCCAGAAACCCTAATCAGTTCGGTCTCACCGATGGGATCTCGGTCTCACCGAGATGGGCTTGCAAACTCTCTGTTACCTATTGCATTATTCTCGGTCCCACCGAGATATGCAATCGGTCCCACCGAGTTTGCTTGGCCAACTCTCTGTTTTGCTTATTACCCAAATCGGTCCCACCGAGTTTGAGTAATCGGTCAAACCGAGTTTTGGATTTACCCTAACCCTAGCATGTCGGTCCCACCGAGTTGATCCAGTAGGTCCCACCGAAATCTCTAACGGTCACTAGGTTTACCTTTTCGGTCCGACCGAGTTTGTTGATTCGGTCCCACCGAGATTGGTAAATCGTGTGTAACGGTTGGATTTTGTGTGGGGGCTATATATACCCCTCCACCTCCTCTTCATTTGAAGAGAGAGCCATCAGACTAAGCCTACACTTCCAGCATCCTATTTCTGAGAGAGAACTACCTACTCATGTGTTGAGACCAAGACATTCCATTCCTACCATATGAATCTTGATCTCTAGCCTTCCCCAAGTTGCTTTCCACTCAAATCTTCTTTCCACCAGATCCAAATCCTATGAGAGAGAGTTGAGTGTTGGGGAGACTATCATTTGAAGCACAAGAGCAAGGAGTTCATCATCAACACACCATTTGTTACTTCTTGGAGAGTGGTGTTTCCTAGATTGGCTAGGTGTCACTTGGGAGCCTCCGACAAGATTGTGGAGTTGAACCAAGGAGTTTGTAAGGGCAAGGAGATCACCTACTTCATGAAGATCTACCGCTAGTGAGGCAAGTCCTTTGTGGGCGATGGCCATGGTGGGATAGACAAGGTTGCTACTTCGTGGACCCTTCGTGGGTGGAGCCCTATGTGGACTCGCGCAACCGTTAGCCTTCGTGGGTTGAAGTCTCCATCAACGTGGATGTAGGATAGCACCACCTATCCGAACCACGGGAAAAACATCCGTGTCTCCGATTGCGTTTGATTTCTCCAAACCCTTCCCTTTACATTCTTGCAAGTTGCATGCTTTACTTTCCGCTGCCTATATACTCTTTGCATACTTGCTTGATATGTATTGTGATTGTTGAAATTATGCTTAAACTCCACTTAAACTGAAAAAGCTTAAAAATTGCAACTTTGGCAAGAAGTGTCTAATCACCCCCCTCTAGACACATCTACTTCAAGGTCCTACAAGTGGTATCAGAGCATTGGTCTCCATTGCCTTGGTTTAATCACCATTGGAGGAAGATGGATGTGTCTACTTTAGGGAGTCTTAGACATAGAGTGCCTATTCTTGATTGAGAATATTTTCATGGGTGGAAAAATGAGATGCTTGTAATCTTCAACCAATATCATTTGAACAAGTATATTTCTAGCCCTTGTGCATCTCACATTGATCCTTTGCATCCTACCCTAGATGAAGATATTGACATGATTCGCAATCTTAGAACCATTGAGCTCATCATTAGAGGATTGCCCAAAAATTTGATTGCTAGTTTGCCTACTCTTAATTGTGCCTATACTATATGGAAATTTCTTGAGGAACGATTTCCCGACCATTCCTTGAAAAATTTGGATGAAATTCTCCATAAATCTATTGCCTTGAGTAAGATGAACGCTAGTGATCCTAGTTTTGGTGATTGTCTATTTGAGCTTGCCAATCTCAAGTGAGCTAGAGGAGATGTTGGAACCATTAGTGATATTATATTCGAAGCTATAAGAATTCATAAAAGTGACCACTTTGATGATCATTTATCTGATGAATTACCCTCTCTAGGAAATGATGAGTCACAAGATCATGGTGAACATGGATACTATGATGATGATGATGATAGTGACTTCAATCTTGATGATGCAATGAGACATTTTGGTCTTACGGCAAATCTTCGGGGATATGAATCAGGAGGAAAGGAATGGGTTCTTGATAGTGGATGTACTGATCATATGACCGGAGATGAAGAGATGTTCCGTGAGCTTGCTGAAAATGACGGCCCTCGAAAATATGTCACCTTTGGTGATAATTCAAAGGGTAAAGTGGTTGGCCTTGGTAAGGTGGCCATCTCACATGATAGTTCCATTCAAAATGTCATGCTCGTTGAATCACTCGGCTACAACTTACTTTCAGTATCTAGACTTGCTGATTTCGGTTTGAATGTCCTATTTACTGAGGTAGATTGCCAAGTATTTCGTCAAGACAATCATAAAATGGTCTTTACCGGTATGCGTAGAGGTGATCTTTACATGTCGATTTCTCTAAAAAGGCACAACCTAAAACTTGCTTTATTGCTAAATCCTCAAAAGGTTGGTTGTGGCATAGACGGCTAGGTCACGTTGGCATGAGAAACCTTGACAAGCTTATTAAAGGAAATCATATCCTTGGAGTTAACGATGTCATATTTGATAAGGATAGACTTTGCAGTGCTTGTCAAGCAGGTAAACAGGTTGGAGGAAGGCATCCTGTGAAGAACATCATGACTACAAGGAGGCCACTCGAGCTACTTCATATGGATCTCTTTGGTCCCAACGCCTACAAGAGTCTCGGTGGAAATTCTTTTGGTCTAGTTATAGTTGATGATTTTTCAAGATTTACGTGGGTGTTCTTTCTTAATGACAAGTCGCAGGTCCAGAAGATCTTCAAAAATTTCGCTAGGAAGGCCCAAAATCAGTTTGACGTGAAGATCAAGAAGGTTCGGAGTGACAATGGAACGGAGTTCAAGAACGCAAATGTGGACACCTTTCTTGACGAAGAAGGGATTTCACACGAGTTCTCGGCTACGTACACACCTCAACAAAATGGAGTTGTTGAGAGGAAGAACCGGACGCTCATCAAAATGGCAAGAGCAATGCTTGATGAATACAAGACGCCGAAGCACTTTTGGGCAGAAGCGGTTGAGACAGCTTGTCACGCAACAAATAGCTTGTATCTTCACAAGCTACTCGGCAAGACGGCATACGAGCTCCTCACCGGTAACAAACCCCAAGTTGGATACTTTCGAGTATTCGGCAAAAAGTGCTACATTCTTGATAAGCATCGTCTTTCAAAGTTTGCTCCTAAATCTCATGAAGGTTTCCTACTTGGTTATGGCTCAAACTCTCACACTTACCATGTCTACAACAATTTCACCCGAAAGGTTGAAGAGACGGTAGATGTGAAGTTTGATGAATCTAATGGCTCGCAAGTAGAGCAATTGCCAATTGATGTAGGAGATAAAGACCCTTCAGAAGCAATCCAAGACTTGTCCATAGGCAAAGTTTGTCCAACGGAGGTGAAGGAGAGTACTTCATCCGTCCAAGTGGAGGCTTCTACTTCACAACAAGGTGAACCAAGAATTGATACGGAAGCATCCACAAGTGGGACACACCAAGATGAAGAAGACAAGGAAATGCATCAAGACGAACATCAACAACCTCCTTCTCCGCCACGACAAGACAATGACAACGTCAACAATGAAGAAGGCCAAGAAGAAGAACAAGATGAAGAAAATGTTCAACGAAGACCCAAGCAAAAGCTCTCACGAGTTCGAGCAAGAATTGCCAAAGATCATTGTCGGAGTAAATAGCCATGGGTAGCCTAGCCGGCTTCCCCTGGCCCTTCTGAAAAAATTACGAGCCCGTCCGGCTCTCAAAAGAATTCAAGACCTGGGGCCGCCTTCCCCCTGCCGGCTATCCTCTAGGCCGGCTTCGGGGGGCGGCCCACCTTTAGCCCTCATGAAGGAGGCTGTGGGAGGGCCGACTTCGAGAAGTAGGCAACAAATAGGCCGACTCCAAGAAGCCAGCTCCCATAAAGCAGTCAAGATCGTACCCGCGAAGTCCGCGTCCACCCAGCAATGATGAAGCAGGGTGTGGCTACAGTAAAGCCTGCCACCCCCAAAACCCGAAGCACGCCCAGCACAGTGCGCCGTACGGGTGGCCACGACCCGTCCGGCGCGGCACTGTTGCCACAGCGGCCTTAACGCCGTCCACGACGGGCCACTAGCGTGGCCCCTGAGGCGGTGGGCCCCTTCGGGCAGAGAGATACCAAAGGCGGCCGCACCTCCTCCCAAGTCGGCCCGATGGAGAGTCGGCCCCCCATAGCCGGCCTGCCATCCTCCTCGAAGGAGACGCCCATTAAGGAGACAAGATACGGCAGGGCTACAGTAATCGCCCGCCAGGGCGACGGTACTGTAGCCATGCTTACCCCGACCAAGCCCGCGTCATCAGCACAGAGCAATAGTAACCAGCCGCCGACCAGGCCCTGGATAGTGGGGCCTGCCTATCGACCAGGGTGCCGGCAGCCGGCGGGACCCACCAGTCGGCGGGCCCCAGCGGCCGGCGGAGAGGCCGGCGAGCATAGTCACAGACGGCTGGGCCCCGTGCCCAGCCGGATTACCATTGTACCCCCGGGGGGTAGGCCTATATAAACCCCCCGGTGCACCCATGCAAAGGGTGGGACTCTCAAGCTAGTCTTAGACACCATACAAGGAGAGGAAGCAGGCTAGCTGTGCCCTTCTTCCTCCTTCCACCAAAACAGCTCAAGGAGCATTGTGTAACCACTTGTTCATCTAGTGATCATGCGGAGACCCCGCAGAGCAGCAGTAGGGGTGTTGTCTCCACGGAGAGCCCTGAAGCTGGGTAAAGTACGCCGGCGAGCTTGTCTTCGCCTCATCCCGTTTCCAGGCACCGGCGACGTCTTATTGGCTCCCACAATGATAAGCCACCCGTTGGCATATGTCGCACCTACCACCCGACATTTGGCGCCCACCGTGGGGCCAGGTGCACCGTCGTCCGGAGACCTGTTCTGGACGGGAACCCTCTTCCTCCCTAGCGAGCGTAGCCAGCCCGGCACACCCGATGGCGCTTGCCACGACGCGCTGCAAGGCATCACCAGCATCTGCACGGCAAGCAGCCTCGCTGATCTCCTCGACGAGGCCCGCATCTCCGACGAGCTTGCCTCCGATGCGGGCACCGACCACCTAGTCAACCTCCTTAGCCAATTCCGTGTCTCTAGCGAGCCTGCTGCGGATCTGGAGTCGGTTGGCTCCACCGACCCGATGCCTGTCAACTCTGTCGACTCCGACACGGCCTCCTACGACACCTTCCCCACCAACGTCACGATCTACAACGACCCGCTCCCTCGGGCCGACGATCGCGATACTGTCACCACTGAGGTGATGGTTATCGGCCATGGCGATCCGGCCAACGAGTGCGCCCACGACGCCCCGCGCGCAGCGGCCCACGACTTGTCCGTCCCCCTCCCGGCTGACACTGACGACGAAGCACTGGAGGCACACCGCCTCGCCCTCCTCGCGGAGGGCCGGAGGCTGGCTTCCGTGAGACGCCTCACTAAGGCTTACCAGCGCGAAGCTGACCGCGCCGCCTTCGGCACGCCGGCCCCGGCTGGCCCAAGCCGGGCTGGTGCTGTCAGGCAACGCGGCGCCGTCATCGCCGACACGCTGGGAGTCGACCGCCCGGTCTATGCCACTCCGCTCGAGAATCTGCGCGCCGCCCAGGCGGCCGTGGACGAGTTGGACGGCTTGGAGGCCGAAAACCTCCCCCACATGACCCAGCGCATACAGCAACTAATTGACGTGGCCGCTCAGCGGCATGAGGCCGACGCCCGCGCGGGAAGCCCACCCCCGCGTCGGGATCACGGCGCGACGTCCCGGATGCCGACTAAGAGTAACACCCGCGCGCGGTGCGAGAAAGAGTCGGCTTCCAGCCGAAGCTGGACACGAATCTCCATCGAGCGCGACGCGGACGGCCGTCCTCGAGCCAGGGAATGGCGGGGCAGCCCGCCTCCGCCTCGGGCTCGTGGAGAAAGATACCCCACCCCACCGCCAGTGGCGCACCTGACTCTCAGCGGCCGACTAGGTCGCCGTGAAGGAGTCGGCGAGAACGATGCCCGCCATCGGATCGACCGCCTGGCCAGATCCCTGGCGCTGGAAGAAGAAGACGATGTCGGCCCGCCCTGTTTCGGCCCCCGCATCCACGACGAGCCCTTCCCCAAAGGGTTCTCGCTCCCAAGAGACACGCCCAAGTATAACGGCTCCGTGAAGCCGAAAGACTGGCTAATCGACTACTCCACGGCCGTCAGCATAGCCAACGGCAACCGGCGGGTTGCCGCAAAGTACGTGCCCCTCATGCTGCAAGGCACGGCACGGACTTGGCTTAACAGCCCCAAGCCTCTCAGCATCAACAGCTGGGTAGATTTTACCGAAGCCTTCGTTCGCAACTTCACCAGCACCTACAAGCGGGCTCCCAAGCCCAGGCAGCTCTCCCTGTGCGTACAGGGCCCAGCCGAGTCCACTCGCGACTACCTCACGCGTTGGGCCGAGCTTCGCAACTCTTATGAAGGGGTGCACGAGGTGCAGGCCATCGAGTACTTCACTGTCGGGTGCCGAGAAGGCACCCTCCTCAAGCACAAGCTTCTCTGCGACGAGCCGACTACCCTTGACGAGCTTCTAAACATCGCCGACAGATACACCACCGCCGATTCTTCGATGAAGACCGAGCTCTGGGTAGACGCGTCCGAGAAAGTTCTTAACCCGGCGCCCAAGACGCCGGCAGGAGATTCCGGCCGACGCCAGCACCTGAACGACCAGAAGCGTGAAGGCCCTGCACCCCCTCCCGTTAACCGGCAGGTGGCCACGGTCGATGACACGCCGCCTGAAGGGCGGCCCGCTCCCAAGAAGCCCAAGGGCGGCCGGTCGGCTTGGCAGCCGGGTTCTCCTACGAGCAAGCTCTTGACGCCCCGTGCAAGTTCCATAGCGGCGCGAAGCCGTCCAACCACACAACCCGAAAGTGCAACTGGCTCGCCCGAATCTCCAAGGGCGAAGGGCTCACGCCGACTCCTCCTGCCGGTCCGCCGCCTCCGGTTCCGCCGCCTCAAGCCGCCCGGCCCACAGTCGGCGCTGTGCAGGACGAGTTCCCCGACGAGCAGGCATCCTACGTCATCTTTACGAGCCAGCCTGAAGACCGGCGCAACAAGCGCCGAGAGCATCAGGAAGTTAGTGTGGTCGCTGCTAACCCAGCCGGACACATGCATTGGTCAGAGAAACCCATTAGCTGGAGCCGGGCCGATCACCCAGAGGTGATGCCGTCTCCCGGCTCCTATGCTTTGGTCCTGGAGGCCACCCTCGCGACGGACAGACGCGCCGCCCGCTTCTCCCGCGTGCTGATAGATAGCGGGAGCAGCATCAACATCCTGTACCGCGACACCCTGGAGAAGTTGAGTGTCAAGACGAAGCAACTTGTGCTGACTCGGATGGTGTTTCACGGCATCGTGCCCGGTTTGTCCTGCGCCCCCATTGGCAAGATCAGGATCGACGTACTCTTTGGGGACAAGGAGCATTTCCGTCGGGAAGCGATCTGGTTCGAAGTGGTGGACCTAGAGAGCCCTTACCATGCATTACTTGGCCGACCCGCCTTGGCCAAGTTCATGGCGGTCCCCCACTACGCATACCTCAAGATGAAGATACCAAGCTCCAAGGGCATCATCACCATAGCTAGCGATTACAAGAGGTCTGCCGAGTGTGCTGCAGCCAGCAGCTGACTAGTCGAGTCCCTTGTGATTGCCAAAGAACAGAAGACGCTGGACCGGGTCGTGGCCCTGGCCAGCAAGCAACTGAGCCAGCCCACCGACTCCAAGGAGCATGATGCCCAAGGATCTTTCCAGCCGGCCAAGGAGACCAAGAAGATACCTCTTGACCCAGAGCACCCCGAGAGGTTTGCCGTCATTGGGGCAAGCCTGAACAACAAATAGGAAGGCGAGCTCGCCGATTTCCTCCGTGAGAATCGGGATATCTTTGCATGGTCCCCCAAGGACATGCCGAGTGTTCCGAAAGATTTCGCCGAGCACAAGCTACATGTGCGAGAAGACGCAAAACCAGTCAAGCAGCCTCTCCGCCGACTATCAGAGGAGAAGAGAAGGATTGTAGGGGAGGAAATAGCCCCGCTTCTTGCAGCCGGCTTCATCATGGAAGTTTTCTTCCCGGAGTGGCTTGGCAACCCGGTTCTCGTGCTGAAGAAGAATAACAAGTGGCGCATGTGTATAGACTACACAAGCCTCAACAAAGCCTGCCCCAAAGATCCCTTCGCCCTGCCAAGAATTGACCAAGTGATAGACTCCACAGCCGGATGCAAGCTGTTGAGTTTTTTGGATGCTTATTCAGGATACCACCAGATAAAACTGAACCCGGATGACCGCCTGAAGACCGCCTTCATCCCGCCATTTGGAGCCTTCTGCTACCTGACTATGACATTCGGCTTGAGGAATGCCGGTGCCACTTTTCAGCGTTGCATGAAGAAGTGCCTCCTCACGCAACTCGGCAAAAACGCTCACGTCTACGTGGACGATATCGTGGTAAAGACAAAGAAGCGCGGCACCTTGCTGGAAGACCTGAAAGAAACGTTCGAGAACCTGCGCCAGTTCCGAATCAAGCTCAACCCCGAGAAATGCGTGTTCGGAGTGCCAGCCGGCCAGCTCCTAGGCTTCCTGGTCTCCGAACGCGGCATCGAGTGCAACCCGGTGAAGATCAAGGCCATGGAGAGAATGGCGATCCCCACCAAGCTTCGAGAAATCCAGAAGTTCACCGGGTGCTTGGCCTCCTTAAACCGCTTCATCAGCCGGCTCGGAGAGAAAGCCATCCCTCTCTACCGCCTCATGAAGAAGAGCACTCACTTCGAGTGGAACGACCAGGCCGATCAAGCCTTTCACGAGCTGAAGAAGATGCTGGCCACGCCGCCTGTCCTGGCGGCGCCGACTGAGAAAGAGCCCGTGCTCCTTTACATTGCCGCAACCAGCCGGGTGGTCAGCACCGTCATCGTGGTCCAACGCCCAGAAGAAGGCCGAGCCCAGCCGGTCCAGAGGCCGGTGTATTACTTGAGCGAGGTGCTGTCCGCCTCAAAGCAGAACTACCCGCACTACCAGAAGATGTGCTACGGCGTGTATTTTACCGCCAAGAAGCTGAAGCCCTACTTTCAAGAGCATCCCATCACGGTCATATGCACTGCCCCGCTGGCCGAGATCATAGGCAGCCGGGATGCATCCGGCCGGGTGGCGAAGTGGGCCATTGAGCTGGCCCCCTACACAATCTTCTACCAGCCCCGCACCGCCATCAAGTCCCAAGCATTGGCCGACTTCCTCGTCGACTGGGCCGAGACCTAGTACCTGCCGCCGGCTCCTGACTCCACCCATTGGCGCATGCACTTCGATGGGTCCAAAATGCGCACCGGCTTGGGAGCCGGCGTCGTCCTTACCTCTCCCAAGGGCGACAAGCTTAGATACACGCTGCAGATACACTTCGCCGCCTCCAACAATGTAGCCGAATACGAGGCGCTCATACATGGGCTCCGGCTTGCCAAGGAACTCGGCATCCGCCGGATCCTATGTTATGGCGACTCGGATTTGGTGGTTCAACAATCATCCGGCGACTGGGACGCCAAGGACGCAAACATGGCAAGCTACCGCTTCCTGCTGCTGCAGATCAGTGGATACTTTGAAGGATGCGAGTTCCTCCACGTACCGCGAGCCGACAACGAGCCAGCCGATGCCCTAGCCCGAATAGGCTCCACTCGGCAAGCAATACCAACCGGCGTCCTCTACAACGCCTCCTCAAGCCATCCATCAAGCCGTCTCCAGAATCCGACTCCATCTTCGTGCCGCCCAACCCCGACGGGATCGGGTCCGGCTCGAAGAACCAAGCAGGCGACCCGGGGACTGCAGTAACCGGCCCGGGGACTGCCGCACCCGGCCCGGGGACTGCGGTAGCCGGCCCGAGGACTGCGTCAGCGCAACAGTCGGTGGCCGACTCCAGCACTTCAGCACCCAACCCGCCCACCCTGGTGGCAGTAGCCACATTGGCGGTAGGGGAAGTCGCAGCCCCGTCATGGGCCCAATCCATCCTCAACTTCCTAGTAAACCAAGATCTGCCGGCTGACGAAACAGAAGCGAGACAAGTCTAGCGTCGAGCCGGAGCATACACGATCGTCAACAGAGAGCTGGTCAAGCACAGTGTCACTGGAGTCCTCCAACGGTGCGTCGAGCAAGAGAAGGGCATTGCAATCCTCAGAGAATACACCAAGGAGAATGCGGCCACCATGCCGCCTCAAGATCACTTGTCGCCAAAGCTTTCCGCCACGATTTTTTTTGGCCGACTGCTTTGGATGACGCCAAGGAATTAGTTAAGCACTGCAAAGGCTGCCAACTTTTCAGCTCCAAGAAACACATGCCGGCTTCGGCACTCAAGACCATCCCCATAACTTGGCCCTTTGCCGTTTGGGGATTAGACATGGTGGGCCCATTCAAGACGGCGCGCGGTGGCATGACACATTTGCTCGTTGCCATAGATAAATTCACCAAGTGGATCGAAGCAAAGCTGATCAAGAAGCTGAATGGGCCGACTGCCGTGACATTCATCGTAGACATAACAACTCGGTACGGCGTGCCACACAGCATCATCACCGACAATGGCACAAATTTTGCCAAAGGAGCCTTGGCGCGTTTCTGCGTTGCACAAGGTATCCGACTGGACTTAGCGTCCGTCGCCCACCCGCAATCAAACGGCCAGGTCGAGCGAGCCAATGGCCTCATCCTCTCCGGCATCAAGCCCTAACTGGTCGTACCTCTGGAGCGTTCAGCCGGCTGTTGGCTCGACGAGCTGCCGGCTGTCCTCTGGAGTCTGCGCACCACCCCAAACAAGTCAACCGGCTTCACTCCTTTTTTCCTCGTGTACGGTGCCGAAGCAATCATCCCAACCGACATCGAGTTCGACTCACCTCGGGTGACCATGTACACGGAGGCGGAGGCCAAGGAAGCATGAGAAGACGGCGTCGACCTGCTGGAAGAAGGCCGGCTGTTAGCCCTCAGCAGGTCTGCCATCTACCAGCAGGGATTGCGCCGCTACCACAGCCGGAAGGTCAGGCCAAGATCCTTCCAGGGGGGCGACCTTGTGCTCCGGCTGATCCAGCGAACAGCCGGCCAACACAAGCTCTCGGCCCCCTGGGAAGGCCCCTTCGTCATCAGCAGAGCTCTAGGCAACGACTCCTACTACTTGATCGACGCACAGAAACCCAAGGCACGCAAGAGAGACGACTCGGGCAAGGAGTCGGAACGACCATGGAACGCCAATCTCCTTCGAAGATTTTACAGTTGAAATGCAGTATGTATCACATTAACTTTTGTATTAAGTACGAGACAATAGGCTCCCCGAGGAGGACTCGGGGACTGCCATCTTTTATCCGTGAATGAACAATATCATGCTTATGACCTTGTCATTTCATTTACTTATTCTGTCTGGCACCGGGTTCGACCAGTCGGCCCGGGGACTGGCCGACTAAAGTTATATTAGAAGTCTTACCCGTAGTCAGGCAAGTAGTGTGCCGGCACCCAAGCTTAGCTCTTGCCAAAGCCGCAATTCAAAGAACCGGCTGTTCGGCTGGCAAGAGTCAAAAGCAGGAAAGGGTGCACACACGAAAAATGGCTAGGGACCAGCGGACTAATATAACAGGAGCCGGTTTGCCGCCTGCCGCCGACCGACTACCAGAGTAGCCGGCCGGCCGGTTTTCATTCACTTCGCTTCAATCTAAGAAAGCTTGAGTACTTGCCTCCCCAAAGCGGGAAGGCGGCAAAGGAAAAAGCCTAAGGATAAAAAGCGTACGTGCATGGAAACCAAACATGCATACCATAATGTTTACATAAAAAGACCTCTAAGAGGCCGACATCCAACATAGTTCGATACACCCCCAGCGGGTGGAATTGCAAAAGCTTAAACGATTGTTCCAAAAGACGACAAGCAAGAAAAATAAAGATGGCAAGTCAAGATGGCGGAGCGGTTGACGAGCTGGGCTGGTCGGTGGAGATGGTTGCGTCGGCTGAGGGAGTGGCCGGCTGGTGAACTTTGGCTTGATCACCGCCTCCTGCTGAGGGCGCGGTTCCACGCGCCTTGTTGCTAGAGACATGATCAGCTGGAGGCTGGCCGGTTGTTCCGCTAGCCGGCTCAACGTCTTCGCCGTCTTCGTCCTCGTCATCCTTGCCCTCATCGCTGGAGGCGATCTCCTCGGCCGAGTCCTCGCCCGCCGCCGGGTCCAGGCCAAACCAGTCCTCCGGCTGTGCAACACCATTGTCATTGAGCTCAGGCGCGAAGACACTGATGTCGGTGCACTCGGTGATCGTCGAGGTGCGCTGGGCGATTGCCGACCGCACTTCCTCCAGCTCCGCGTCGGCTTCCAGCCTCCAAGTACGCAGCTGGTCCAGGCTTAGCCCTGGGTACCAGGCGCGGACGAACTCCAACGCCCGCCCGGCTCCGAGGCGGCCGCCGACGCCTTCCATGCTTCGAAACGGCCGACTGCGACCTCCAGCCAGTCGGTGGTCCAGCTTGGTGTGCGGGGGATCGTCTGGCCAGGCCAGAGGGCGGCCAGCACCTGCGCCCCGGCACGTTGAAGCCGGCGAAGCATCCGGTGAGCCGGCTGTAGCCGTGCTTCGATGGCCACGAGCTGGTCCCCCAGCGTCCGATTGGCGTCCGGCGCGACATTGACGCCCGCCTGACGGCGCGCCTCGTGATGAGCCTCGATGGCTTGGGCAGTGAGGGTGGAGTGGCCGGGAAAGTAATCTGCACAAGAAAATGGGCGGCAGCACAAGTCAGCCCACGACCCCAGGCGCCCAGCAGGCAGAAGAAGGGCGAGAAGAGCAGCTTACCATCGATCAAGTCTTCGATGCGGCCGAAGCCCGCATCCAGTGCTTGACGAGTCTCAGCCCACCTCGCCGCCTCGGTCTCAAACTCCACCTTCAGGGCGGCCTCACTCTCCTGCGCCTTCTGCAGGGCCGCCTTGTGGCTTTCTTCCTGATCAGCCAGCTTCTTGGCCAGGTGGTCGCGCTCCTGGGCCAAGGTGGCGTACTCGGCGTCCCTGGTGCGAAGGTTGGTCTGCACCTCACCAAGCTCTCTCCGCAAGTCGGCGTTGGCTCCTGCAAAGAAAAAAAGACAAAAAGAAAAAACCAATAAGGGAAAGGTCGTCAAGGAAGATCCAACCCGACTGCTCAGCAGTCGGCCCGAATCTCGGGGACTACACCCAGTGGGTGTGCTGACGCGCCCCCACAGGAAACAGATAAAAACAAACACTTACTTCGGCTGTTGGCCAGGTCTTCGATCTTCCGACCCAACTCCTGAGCCTGGGAGTTGAAGGCGGCAGCACGTGAATTATGATATTCCTGGAAGTTAAGATAGAAAGCAAACATGAGACGGTCGCCAAGAAAGATCCGACCCGACTGCGCAGCAGTCGACCCGAATCTCGGGGACTACACCCAGTGGGTGCGCTGACGCGCCCCCACGGAAGAAATCAAGGAACCAGAGCGGTCAAGAGCAAAAAACTTACCCGGATGGCGGCTCGCGTCGACAGGAACTCCTGCGTGTATTGCTGCAGGAGGCCGGCCTGAGCTCGCAGCCGACTCCGGACCTCTTCGGCCGCCACGTTCAGCTCGCCGGTCCCCGCGCTGGGAGTCCACCCGGACGTACCGGAGCTGGCCACCTCCAAGGCCTCCGCCGACTGGCCGGCGCCTGCGGCTCGGCGCGACTCCGGCGGGGCGGCACTTCCCCCTGCGCGCTGACGCGTCACCGGCTGAATTTCAAGGCCGGCTCCGACTTCAGGCGCGTCCCTAGCCGGCTCCATTTGCGTCGTCGACGACTGGCCGCCTTCGCCCGCGCCGACTGACGCGGCCGGCGGCGTCCTCCCCGCGAAGACCTCGAAGAGCTCCTCCCTTTGCACCGACGGCGGGTCCTGGATGATCTCCTCCGCCAGGGGCAATGGGATGTCCGGGTCTACGGATCAGAGTGGGATGGCGAGCAGCGGGGGTTGGTCACGTGAGCCCTCCGCCTCTGCCCCCGCAGTCGCTCGCTCCGCCTGAGTCCTGGCCGCCTCCTCCGCCCGCTCCTTCGCCGCCTGAGCTGCCTCCCGATCTGCCGCCTCCCTCTCCTCCCGCGCCTCACGAGCGTTCCGCTCTGTGGCTTCCATGAGGTCGGCGCGGGGATCCACGCGGTGGGAGCCCGAAGACCCTCCAGCCGGCCCGACGACGGAGCCGCCTGGGCCCCGCTCCAGAGAAAGCGGCGCCCTACTCAGAAAATGGAGAAAAGTTAGGAAGAATGATTCAAACAGAAGAACACAGCAAAACAAGCATACAGGCGACTGGATGCTTACGCCGAGACCGCCTGGGGCTGCTTCACCGCTTTCCGGAAGCGGGCCGCCTTCGCTGCCGCCTTGTCTCGCTTCGTCGCTGCGGCGGAGGTCTTTGGCTTCTTTGACCGATTGCTGAAGAGTGCTGACGCGGCCCGGTGCTTCGGAGCGCCGCCGCCTGCAGCCGGCGCGGCAGACGGGCCCGCGTTGTGGCGGTCGGGCGCCGGCTGGCGACGTGGGACTTCTTCGGTGTCGGCGTCGTCCGGCCAGTCCTCGAAGCTGGCGGAAAGCCCGGTGCCTCCGGGTTCAATGTTGTCACCTACGACGGCCTCCTCCATGGCGGCTGCCCCCAAGTCCGGATCGTCAACGTCGTCCACCGTACGATCGGGAGCGTACTGATGCTCGATCCCTACCGCCCCAGCCGGCGGCGGCAGAAGGGGATTCTGCAAACAAGAGCCGGCTGATCAGAGGCCGGCCATCGTGGAGTCGGCTGACAACAAAAAGAAGATAGAAGAGAGAAGCTTACCACAGGCGGTGGGTTGGCGCGAGAGTATGGCGCCTTGCCATACCGCCAATCCCCGGCGAGCTTGTAGTTGGCGATATAGTTGACCATGAGCGCCACCTCCGCGTGCAGCATTTCCCGCGTGCTCAGCCGGCTTGGGTCGAAGCGGCCGCTCATCTAGCACATCATGTGGGGCCGGCTTTGGAGAGGAAGGATCCGCCGCTCCACGAAGGCGGCCACCAAGTCGGCTCCGCGCAGACCCTCCGACTGGATCATCACTCGAAGCCGGGAGATGGCTGCGTTCCCAGCCGGCGACAGGGACTTGGACCGATAACTCCACGACGGCTGCCTCCCAGCCATACGATCTTCACCAACTGGATCAGAAGGATGGAGGGGAACGGGTTGTTGTCACCTGACCTCCTCATGGCGATGTAGGCTTCGCAGGGAGCCGGCACGCCGGCGGTGATGGTGTCGAGCTTGCTCTGGAAGAGCTCCCCCCAGAGCTCCAGCGTGGGGAGCACGCCCAAGAAGCCTTCGCAGAGGGAGACGAAGGCCGACACGAGCATCACCGCGTTGGGCGTGAGGTGATGCGGCTGCAGATTGTAGAACTCCAGAAAGGAGCGTAGAAACCCGCTCGCCGGCAGGCCGAAGCCCCGGAGGAAATGCGAGCGGAAGACGACCCGCTCGCCTTCCTCCGGCTCCGGCGAGACCTCCGTCACGGGCGCCAGACGGACTTGCACGAGATTGGCGCCGGGCAGGCGCTGCGTCTGGCGGAGGAACTCCACTTGCTCGTTGTCGACGTTGGAGCCGTCCCATGAGCTCGATAACGCCATGGGGCGGAGCGCGGTGAGCGTGCTGCGGTGAGAAGCTGCGACGGCAGCGCGAGGAAGAAGAAGAAGAAGCAAGAAGACGAGGAGGGATGGAGCGTGGGAGAGCGAGCGAACCTCTGTCTCTCCCCCTTCCCCCCCCCCTACTTGTAGGCTCGAGCGGCGGAGCCGAGGAGGCGCGGCGTGGGGAAACGTGGGATCGATCGTGCCCACTTCCCCCACGACCCGCGTTTATTTGCGCCCTAATGGCGAATTCAAGGTGCCACAGGAAGACGAGCCGTCTCCCTGGGCCGCAGATGATCAGCGCTCGGGCCAAGGACAGGGAGTGGCGGGCCCGGGCCTGCGGCGGCGTCCCGTCGCGCGCATGCGTGGGCAGGATTCCGCCGCCACGTGGCCCACGGGAGGCCCACAATCAGCATGCAAGTCGGCCACCATCCTGGCCGCAAGATACAAGAAATCTCAGAAAACGGCCTACGCCAGCAAGGCCGGCTCCTCGAGGTAAGAAGCTGATCAAGCTTCTCATCCCTCTGTCCGCCTCGAAGCTTGCCCAGCTTCGGGGACTACTATCGAAGTAAATAGCCATGGGTAGCCTAGCCGGCTTCCCCTGGCCCTTCTGAAAAAATTACGAGCCCGTCCGGCTCTCAAAAGAATTCAAGACCTGGGGCCGCCTTCCCCCTGCCGGCTATCCTCTAGGACGGCTTCGGGGGGCGGCCCGCCTTTAGCCCTCATGAAGGAGGCTGTGGGAGGGCCGACTTCGAGAAGTCGGCAACAAATAGGCCGACTCCAAGAAGCCGGCTCCCATAAAGCAGTCAAGATCGTACCCGCGAAGTCCGCGTCCATCTAGCAATGATGAAGCAGGGCGTGGCTACAGTAAAGCTTGCCACCCCCAAAACCCGGAGCACGCCCAGCACAGTGCGCCGTACGGGTGGCCATGACCCGTCCAGCGCGGCACTGTTGCCACGGCGGCCTTGACGCCGTCCACGATGGGCCACCAGCGTGGCCCCCGAGGCGGTGGGCCCCTTCGGGCAGAGAGATACCAAAGGCGGCCACACCTCCTCCCAAGTCAGCCTGATGGAGAGTCGGCCCCCCATAGTCGGCCTGCCATCCTCCTCGAAGGAGATGCCCATTAAGGAGACAAGATATGGCAGGGCTACAGTAATCGCCCGCCAGGGCGGCGGTACTGTAGCCACGCTTACCCCGACCAAGTCCGCGTCATCAGCACAGAGCAATAGTAACCAGCCGCCGACCAGGCCCTGGACAGTGGGGCCTGCCTGTCGACCAGGGTGCCAGCAGCCGGCGGGACCCACCAGTTGGCGGGCCCCAGCGGCCGGCGGAGAGGCCGGCGAGCATAGTCACAGACGGCTGGGCCCCGTGCCCAGCCGGATTACCATTGTACCCCCAGGGGGTAGGCCTATATAAACCCCCCGGTGCACCCATGCAAAGGGTGGGACTCTCAAGCTAGTCTTAGACACCATACAAGGAGAGGAAGCAGGCTAGCCGTGCCCTTCTTCCTCCTTCCACCAAAACAGCTCAAGGAGCATTGTGTAACCACTTGTTCATCTAGTGATCATGCGGAGACCCCGCAGAGCAGCAGTAGGGGTGTTATCTCCACGGAGAGCCCTGAAGCTGGGTAAAGTACGCCGGCGAGCTTGTCTTCGCCTCATCCCGTTTCCAGGCACCGGCGACGTCTTATTGGCTCCCACAATGATAAGCCACCCGTTGGCATATGTCGCACCTACCACCCGACAATCATCCCGTCGAGCAAATCTTCAATGATATACAAACCGGGAGAATCACTCGCTCAAAAACTCGTTTAGCTAACTTTTGTGAAAACTATTCATTCATCTCTAGCATTGAACCTATGAAGGTTGAAGAAGCATTGGAAGATCCGGATTGGATAAATGCCATGCATGAAGAGCTACACAACTTTGAGAGAAACCAAGTTTGGACATTGGTTGAGAAGCCCGACGACAACCACAACATCATTGGTACCAAATGGGTGTTTCGCAACAAGCAAGATGAAGATGGACAAGTGGTTCGCAACAAAGCACGTCTCGTCGCCCAAGGGTACACACAAGTCGAAGGTATGGACTATGGTGAGACATATGTTCCTGTTGCTAGACTTGAGTCCATTCGCATCTTACTTGCCTATGCTAATCACCATAACATCACCTTGTACCAAATGGACATTAAAAGTGCTTTTCTAAATGGTGAAATATAGGAGGAAGTTTATGTCAAACAACCTCCCGGCTTTGTCAATCCTGAGAAACCTAATCATGTTTACAAACTTCACAAAGCTCTTTATGGTCTTAAACAAGCTCCTAGAGCATGGTATAAATGCTTGACCAGGTTCCTTATTGCAAGTGGTTTTGAAATTGGTAAAATTGATTCTACTCTTTTTACTAAAAGGGCTAATGATTTGTATGCCAAATTTATGTTGATGATATCATATTTGGTTCAACTAACCCTCTCTTTAGTGAAAATTTTGGAAAGCTAATGTCAGAGAAGTTTGAGATGTCTATGATGAGTGAACTCAAATTCTTTCTCGGTTTGCAAATCAAGCAAACTAAGGAAGGTACATTTGTCTCTCAAACAAAGTACACCAAAGACTTACTCAAGAAGTTCAACATGCAAGAATGCAAAGGTATGTCTACACCCATGCCTACAAGTGGACATAATGATTTGACCAAAGATGGTGAACCGGTTGATCAAAAGGTTTATCGCTCTATGATTGGTTCATTGTTATACCTATGTGCTTCACGTCCCGATATTATGCTAAGTGTGTGCATGTGTGCACGATATCAAGCTGCTCCTAAAGAATGTCATCTTAAGGCCGTGAAAAGGATAGTTAGATACTTAATTTATACACCAAATTTTGGCATTTGGTATCCTAAGAGGTCTTCTTTTGATCTTGTTGGCTATTCCAACTCGGATTATGCCGGAGACAAGGTTGATAGAAAGTCAACTTCGGGTACTTGTCAATTTCTTGGTAGATCTCTTGTGTCTTGGTCTTCCAAGAAACAAAACTCCGTATCCTTATCCACCGCCGAAGCGGAATACATTGCCGCTGGTTCATGTTGTGCTCAATTACTTTGGATGACCCAAACTCTTAAAGATTATGGGATCTACGTGAAACATGTTCCATTGCTTTGTGACAATGAAAGTGCTATTAAAATTGGTCATAATCCTGTACAACATTCTCAAACTAAGCACATTGAAGTTCGTCATCATTTCATTCGAGATCATGTTGCTAAGGGTGACATTGATCTTAAGCATGTTCGCACCGATAAGCAATTAGCGGATATATTCACTAAACCACTTGATGAGAAAGTGTTTTGCAGGTTGAGAGGAGAATTGAACATCATTGATGCTTCGAACTTGGAGTAGGAACTCCATTGGATACATGCAAGACATGAGCTTATGACTAATCCATGATATATCTCTTATGATGACTATCTTATGTCTTGGATATATTTGTACCTTGCATGTTGTCTAACCCATGTAGGTGCTTAGTTGAATCTAATTCCATGAGATTGCGACTCACTCACATCTTGAGCAATCTCTACATCACCAAGTCTCTACACGATGGTGGTTGAAGACAAGGAAGCACAAAATCATTCAAACATATCCTTGACAAATTCTATGTTGAGCTTCATGATTGTCATTTTTGGATACACAAGTGCTCTTCCTTGCAAGAACTAATCCATGTAGGTAGGTGAACTCACACTTCAAGTGGTGCTCCCAACTCTTGATGAGCTACATCAACCTTGATCACCCACACAAGTTCAACTACATGAGCAAGAACCACACCACCACCCAAGGTATGTTATTCCATCTTAGAGAAGCTTTACTCCAAGACATGAAGTCAAAGCAACTCAACAAGATGTGAATACATCAAGATGCTTAAACGAAAAATGGTAACCCCATTTTGAGCTTAAACGATGAGTATGACCTATGATCAAGTGTTCTCACGTGACTCCTAAGTCAATATACTCTAACATAGGTGACTATGTCACCGCCCAACTCTAGATGAAGTTCTCTTGTGTTCCTTCTTTGTGTTATTGCATTTTTCTCATGCATGTTTATTTTCTTTCTCTCTTTCAAAAAAAACTTCATCTAGATCTTTCAGTTTCTTCTCTTTTCTCTTTGTTTTTGTTCTGCATTTTCTGCATTTAATTCCTTGCAAATCCTTCAGGTAATTCATTGCAAATCTTTGTGAGATCCTACATGTCTAGTGAGCTGAGGTGACAAGTGTTTTTCTCTGTGTAAACTCGGTTTCACCGACTTGCAATTTTCGGTCCAACCGAATCTTTTCGGTACCACCGAAATATGCCACTCGGTGCCACCGACTTTGCAATCAGAAAAACAGTTTGCCACTTGTTCTACATTTCTTCTCATCCAGCTCCACTCAATGAATCTTGTCCTCTAGAAGCATCACAATTTTATCCATTGCTTTGAGCTGAGTCTCAAGGACCAAACCTATATGACGGATTCCAGAAAGCCCTTCTTGGAAATTGATGTCAAAGGGGGAGAGAGAGATCACATCAAAGCTTGTAGGAGAGAGAGATCACATCAAGGGAGAGAAAAAGTCTCAAGGACCAAACCCACAAGAGAGAAAGTCTTAAGGGGGAGAAAGAGACTTCCAGGGGGAGAGAAAATACTCAAGGATCCCAGATGCTTGATGTTCAAGAGGAGAGATGTCACATGTCTTTTTAAGGGGAAAGACATGTTCATATGTATCTGTCAGCTCTGATCTTCTGTTCCCTATCTTCTCCCAATATCCCATGTAAGATTCAGGGGGAGCAAGACACCTAAGGGAAAGAAATCAGTCAAATTCATTGCATATCTTTACTCTTGGGGACATGTTGAATTCAATGTAGTACCTAGTACTTACTCTCTACATGTCATCCCAGTCTTGGTACTCTTGTGGTTTCTTTTGTTTGCCCTGGCTAGTGGATGTACCTGTGTTATCTAACTTTGTTTGTGCAGGTTCATTCTATCCTAAGCCAACTCAAAAACTACAAGGTAAGTGTATGCATCAAAATCATGAGTATGAGGAGTTCTTGCTTATGTACATACTGTTTGCAAGAAGGATTCATGAGCATGAAGGTATTTTCCTTGATAATCTTTTACTCTGATGCATATGGCCAAGATACATGTAACACATTGCCTACTCTATCATGATTATGCTCTCACATGCTGCTATATTTTATATTCATATGATTGCATACATGTGGGGGAGCATATGTTTGTTACATGTCCTTCCAAAGCTTTACTTGCTGTTCTTTATATCTTTATCTAAAGCTTTGATGTATGTTGCCATCAATTACCAAAAAGGGGGAGATTGAAAGCACAAGTGCTCCCTAGGTGGTTTTGATAATTGATGACAACATATCTCTTGTTGGACTAACGTTTTCATCTAGTATGTTTCAGACAAGTTCAACAATGGAGTGGCATGGACTAAAGGTTGTGGGAAGTTCTCCAAGATGCTAAGGACAAAGGATTGGCTAAAGCTTGAAGCTCAAGACTCTTCATTTTACATTTTAGTGATCCAAGATCACATTGAGTCCATAGGAAAAGCCAATACTATCAAGGAGGGATGAGGTGTTGCTTAACGAGCCTCTTGCTCAAGTGCTTAATGATATGCTCCAAAATCCTCAGCTACTTTCCCACTTCCACATATGACCTAAACCCAAAGCCAAACTCGGACCTAGCGATTATTCCTATCCGGCGCCACCGAGTTTCACTTGTCATAGCCACTGCCAGAAACCCTAATCAGTTCGGTCTCACCGAGATGGGCTTGCAAACTCTCTGTTACCTATTGCATTATTCTCGGTCCCACCAAGATATGCAATCGGTCCCACCGAGTTTGCTTGGCCAACTCTCTGTTTCGCTTATTACCCAAATCGGTCCCACCGAGTTTGAGTAATCGGTCAAACCGAGTTTTGGATTTACCCTAACCCTAGCACGTCGGTCCCACCGAGTTGATCCAGTCGGTCCCACCGAAATCTCTAATGGTCACTAGGTTTACCTTTTCGGTCTGACCGAGTTTGTTGATTCGGTCCCACCGAGATTGGTAAATCGTGTGTAACGGTTGGATTTTGTGTGGAGGCTATATATACCCCTCCACCTCCTCTTCATTTGAAGAGAGAGCCATCAGACTAAGCCTACACTTCCAGCATCCTATTTCTGAGAGAGAACTACCTACTCATGTGTTGAGACCAAGACATTCCATTCCTACCATATGAATCTTGATCTCTAGCCTTCCCCAAGTTGCTTTCCACTCAAATCTTCTTTCCACCAGATCCAAATCCTATGAGAGAGAGTTGAGTGTTGGGGAGACTATCATTTGAAGCACAAGAGCAAGGAGTTCATCATCAACACACCATTTGTTACTTCTTGGAGAGTGGTGTCTCCTAGATTGGCTAGGTGTCACTTGGGAGCCTCCGACAAGATTGTGGAGTTGAACCAAGGAGTTTGTAAGGGCAAGGAGATCGCCTACTTCGTGAAGATCTACCGCTAGTGAGGCAAGTCCTTCGAGGGCGATGGCCATGGTGGGATAGACAAGGTTGCTACTTCGTGGACCCTTCGTGGGTGGAGCCCTCCATGGACTCGCGCAACCGTTACCCTTCGTGGGTTGAAGTCTCCATCAACGTGGATGTAGGATAGCACCACCTATCCGAACCACGGGAAAAACACCCGTGTCTCCGATTGCATTTGATTTCTCCAAACCCTTCCCTTTACATTCTTGCAAGTTGCATGCTTTACTTTCCGCTGCCTATATACTCTTTGCATACTTGCTTGATATGTATTGTGAGTGTTGAAATTATGCTTAAACTCCACTTAAACCGAAAAAGCTTAAAAATTGCAACTTTCGCAAGAAATGTCTAATCATCCCCCTCTAGACACATCTACTTCAAGGTCCTACAACAGGGCGTAGCCTCCTCAGGCTGGCTCGCGAGGAGGCGGAGAAATCAAGGCGGGGTACCTCGCGAGGTGCCCATGACGCAAGCCATGACGATCGAGGGCGCCAGGCGGGCGCCAGCGCGCGCAGCGTCCTTCTTTCCTCTTTGGTGCAAAGGGGTCAAGCGCAGCCGCGGAGTACCGAGGCATCAGGCAAAGGTTGCCATTTCGGTGCAACGAGACCAAGACCAAGCGGACTACAAGATGGAGGTCACCATGGAGCCCAGCACGACGTCACCGCAGAGCCTTTCGCAGGCGAAGACCAACTTTAGTCAGGATAAGTGTACTGGATGTTCCCCTTCGAATTGGCCAATTGTTGGCGCCCTTCCCGCTCAATATTTGGGGAGAGGCCCAGGGCCTTTGCCTATAAATAGGACCAGCCACCCACATAGCAAGTGGCCCCCAGGACGG
This sequence comes from Triticum monococcum, assembly GCA_034509565.1. Lineage (NCBI taxonomy): Eukaryota > Viridiplantae > Streptophyta > Magnoliopsida > Poales > Poaceae > Triticum > Triticum monococcum. The sequence continues at coordinate 193,947,617 of CM067842.1, read as the reverse complement.
TCGACAAGGGAGAGAGAGTAAGAAAGAGAGAGAGAGAGAGAGGTGACTGAACTCCTCCTAGCAGTTCATCACCCCAGCCAAGAACAGACCCTCGCGAGGCTGTTCTTCCTTGTATTGTTCATCATCACCAGCCCCAGGAGGCAATCCATCCACCACACACTGGAGTAGGGTATTACACCACAATGGTGGCCCGAACCAGTATAAATCTTGTGTCTGATGTGCAGTTCTTTTAGTAGTTTAGATCCTTGCGAGACGGTGAGGTAGAAGGCGTGATCTCCGCGCGCACCCCAGTTTTCGAACCTTAAGGGTCTGCCGGAACCCGTGAATCCGACATTTGGCGCGCCAGGTAGGGGTGCGCCGGAATTTGCCTTCCTACCGCTCCGCCTCCCGTCGCATCGCCATCACCATGTCCGGCGACCAGGCGGGCAACCAAGGTCCATGGGCGGCGTGGCCCACCCGCGCGGAGCCGCCCGCCTCGGGCGACCCCGCGCCCTAGGCAGCTCGTGGTCCGCAGGGCGCTGCGGGCCGCGGGCGGCGCGAACAGGCCTCCGCAACCCTCACACCGCGGCAAGCACAGTCGGCGGCAAGGGCCTCCAATCACGCCGCAACCACGACGCCGTACACCCACCGGGAGCAGGCGAATTCAAGGGCCGCGCTCATGGTGGCCCGAGAGCTGCTGCGGTGCAGACTGCTGGAGGGCGGCCACGACATGCTGCTGGAGCGGGTGGCGGAGCTCCTGGGCTTTGCCGCCTCGAGGGCTGACCCCTTCTCCACACACCTCCCATCCCAAGCCCAGGGCAGCCCGCGCAGGGGCTCCGCACGCGCCCGCGGACTCCAAGGCTACTCCGACGCCAGCGAAGCTGTCAGCACCGGACCGGCGGCGGCGCTGCCCCCGCCCCCGGCCCGCGAAGAAGAAGGACTCGACGCGACCCGCGGCCCCGGAGGGCAGCCGCGCTGCCACCCCCCAGTAGGCATGGCAGGTGGGACCGCGGGGCATGCGGGGCATCACGGTGTGGCACTCAGGATGGCGGCGACGGAGGAATACGTGCCCCTCATGCTGGACCAAGGACACCCTCACAAGAGCGGACAAGGCTCGCTCCTCGGCCCGAGCTGGGGGGACGAGGCAGTGGAAGCTGAGCCCTTCCAGGAGCCCAGGGACAAACCCGCTGGCCACGCTGGAGGCAACGATTATCGGGCGCCGCTAACTCTTCAGGGGCAGGTATACGCTAACCATGGATCGCAGGAGGTGCAGGTTGCCACGGCAAGCAGCTGCCTCGTTCCCACAGTCTCCTACCCCTCGGGAGGAGGGCGCGGGGGGCTGCGGGAGAGGGACCGGGATCCGACATCACCACCGCGGCGTTCGGAGCAAGGCGTTCTCAGGAGGTAGGCCTTCTGCTGGGGAGGTGCCTCAGGGCCTGCCCCTGGCAGAGGACCCATGGTCGTCGGGGGAACCGCTGGCGACCGCTCTACCCCATCGGGCGGCGTCCTGGGTTCCGGTCGTTGCTGATGGCACTAGAGTGTGGCGCAAGGCGGGGCCCTCGTCTGGCGATATGAAGCAAGGCCAGTACCTATGAAGAAGGCCCAGTGCCTGTGAAGCTCGCCGCCCCGTGACACTCTCACGTAATAATGAGTGGGGCTGTACATGCCCCGGAGTCTCAGGGGTGCCGGCCTCAGGCCCTGGGGCTCCCTCCCACGCCCAGTGGACAGCACTTAGCTCCGCGCTGGTGAGAAGACGTCCAAGACTAGATTAGGTGCCGGACGCGGCTTTTTGTCTGCTTTTCGTTACCTTTCCCTTTGGCTGTAGCTTTCCCCTCGCTGGATTTAAGTTGGATTTGAATTTGAGATTTGCGTGTGTTCGGGGAAGGGGTGCTTATTCTCGCTCGAGCCGTTTCTCGCGTTCTGGTTACCGCTTCGCCACAGCTGCCTCCCCTCGCGAGCCCCTCGCGAGTCTGGTCAGGCCTGGCTCGTGTGCGACCTGAATTGCTGATGTTGCTCCCTCTCGGGAGGATCCTCGGGTGCCTGCGGAGGTTGCCCCGTTCTGAAAAGGCCCAGAGCCTGTGAAGCAAGGCGAGTGCCTGTGAAGCTATCACGTTCTAAAAAGGCCCAGAGCCTGTGAAGCTATCGCATTCTGGAAAAGGCCCAGAGCCTGTGAAGCAAGGCGAGTGCCTGTGAAGCTCATTGCGTTTGGAAAAGGCCCGGAGCCTGTGAAGCAAGGCGAGTGCCTGTGAAGCTATCGTGTTCTGGAAAAGGCCCGGAGCCTGTGAAGCAAGGCGAGTGCCTGTGAAGTCATTGCGTTAGGAAAAAGGCCCGGAGCCTGTGAAGCAAGGGGAGTGCCTGTGAAGCTATCGCGTTCTGGAAAAGGCCCGGAGCCTGTGAAGCAAGGCGAGTGCCTGAGAAGTCATTGCGTTAGGAAAAGGCCCGGAGCCTGTGAAGCAAGGCGAGTGCCTGTGAAGTCATTGCGTTAGGAAAAGGCCCGGAGCCTGTGAAGCAAGGCGAGTGACTGTGAAGTCACTGCGTTAGGAAAAAGCCCGGAGCCTGTGAAGAAGGCGAATGCCTATGAATTCATTACGCTCAGGAGAAGGCCCAGAGCCTGTGAAGAAGGCCAACGCCTGTGAAGTTTTTCATCAGCAACGATCTCACATCCTGAGGACCCAACTAGAGAGCACCCAAGGCGTCGCGCCCTCCTGCAGGCCGCCTCGGGGCCAGCGTGGGGCAAAGGTAAACCAGCCCACTGTCAGGCACGCGCGCAATTTGACTACTACTAATATGATGGACACAAGTTTTTATATGAGGGGCTTCCCCTCCCAAAATGCTCTCACGACCGTCAGGCCAAACACCTGAGTTCTATTCATGCAGGGTAAAAGACAGGAGAAGTACATGGTTAGTCTGACCCCCAACGCATCCTCGGGGGCGCCTCCCGAGCTGTCGCTAGCATCACTGAATTCGTCCTCGTTGTCTGCACCACCACCAGCGGCGTCGGGGCCATCCACCACACCGCCTTCGTCGGCAGCCACGACCACGTCGTCGTCATCCGAAGTGAAGGCTCGGACGAGAGCATCCACGTTGTTCTCCACCCAATCCGCCAGGTCGCCTCGGACGGCCTGGGGAACTGGGGCGATGGCGGCGTCAAAGTCGAAGTGGGGATCCATGTTCCGGAGATGGCTGAAGACACGGGAAAAGGCGCGCCCGAGCAGGGCGCGGCTCCTCTCCTCCACCAACCTGTCGGCCCTGACCGACCGAGCCTCCAGCTGCGTTACCACAGCGGTGAAGAACTGTAGGTTGCCGGCATAGTTAATCATGTGCAGCTCGCCGACAGCTGCCTCACAGATGTTGCCCAAGGCTGCATTAGCCCTCACCCTGAGCGTGGTGAGCATGGGGCCGTGGGCGTGCTCCAGGACTCGCCACTGGCGTATTTCGTCGGCATTCTGACGCTCAACGGCCTCAGCCTCTTCCGTTGGCGAAGACGGAGCACCTCGGCTTGGGAGGCGACCAGCTCCTTTTGCGCTGCCTCAAGGGCGGCCCGGGAGGTGTCGACCAGCCGCGTCGCATCATCCCGTTGGGCCCTCAGGGCTGCGGTTCTGCCCTCGGCTTCGACCCGGATCATCCCCAGCTTCCTCTCGAACTCATGCTTGAGACCTTGGTGCGCCGTCGCCACCCAACGACAAACCTCCTCCAGGACACGCGCTTCCCACGCAGCGACATCGTCTTCCGCCTGCGTCACTAGGCGCTCCCTCGTCTCCAGCCGCTCGCACTCGTGAGTGCGTTCAGCGGCTTCCAGCGTCAACGCTTCTTCGCGCCTCTGGAGCTCGGCTGGGTCGCCAGAGGCCACCCGCATCGACGCAAGTGCCAGCTCGCGCAACTCCACTTGCTCCTCCAATGAGTGGCACCGGGCCAGGAGCTCGCGAGCCCGCTCCTCCGCTGCCTCTCGCCATCGGTCAGCTCTCCGGGCCTCCTCGGTGGCCTGGGATCGGGCCACTCGGGAGGCCTCCAGCGACGCCCTCGCCTCTTCATCGTCAAGATCGCGCTGATGACGCGCGAGGGCAATGTCGGCCTCCAGCTCGCGCCTCCCTGCAGCCAGGCGCAGGCCCTCTGCCTCCAGGCGCGTGTCTTCGTCAGCAAGCTCCTCCCCAAGCAAGTTCACCGTGTCGGTCGCTCTTCGAAGGAACCCTTGGCGGCGAGCGTGGCGCACCCGTGCGCGCTCAAGCATGTCTTCCACACCATCATCCGCCCCAAGCAAGCGCCGGGGGCCACGAATCATCGTTCCTCCTCCGGGCAGGGGGCTGGGGGCTGGCGCCCTCGCGATGGCCGGGCGCGTCGCACCAGAAGCCCGGCCTAGGGCCGGACCGTCTCCAGATGAAGGGCGCAGGAGGCGCCTCAACCAGTCGCAATCCCCGATCAGACGAGAAGCCCACGGCAGACTGGCTATTCCCCGAGAGGGCCCACGAAGGAAAATCGCGGGGAATGAAGGGCTGTGGTGCACGTCGGGATGGTCCACCCCTTCAGACGCCCTCACCACCAGGGCAGAGCTGCTCGGAGCATTTGAAGACAGTAGAGGGGGCGAAGCCAAGGGAGGCGGCACCTCTGCTACCTCCGCGAGCTCGGCCAGAAGAGGCCGGCGGAGCAAGCATCAGTGAAAGCAACAAGAGATTCAGGAGCCAGAGAGGAAGGAGACTTACTCGTCAGTGGCGAAGTACTTCCTGCGCTTCAGCACGCGACAAGGGAAGTCGTCACCCAGGGCCTCCCTTTTCCTCCGGAGGGCCTCAATGTCCACGCGGAAGCGGCCCAAGAGAAGATCGCAAGGACCAACCTGCGGCGAGGACGGAGCATCAGAGCGATCCACGTCAGGGGCGCCTGCCTGGCGCGTGCCGCCCATCACCTCGCCAGAAGACGCGGCTGAGGGCTCCAAGGCCCCAGCCCCGGGCACTGGGATCGGCTGCTTGCCATCTTCAGCCGCAGCTGCACGGTCCCAGGAGCCGTCCCCTCGCGAGCATCACCCGGCGCTGCCATCTCATCTGGAGCCCCCTCGGCCTCTGACGCCTCCTGCCTCCCTGCTCCGCCACTTGAAGAGGAGCCGCCTTGGCCGGTTGGAAGGACAGTCACCACCATTGGATTCTCGCGAGGTCCCTGGAGGCCGGCGGGGCGTAGTCCCCACTCATCAAAGACAGGCATCTGCTTCACGAAGTCGGCCCTGCTCTGGCAGAGATACAGCAAGGCCCCTCACTGCCGAACGTTGCCGGGATTGAGGTCCCGGGCCAAGGTCAAGAGCGTCGACTTCAGCACCGCGGGAGCCATGTCCTCCTCCTGGAGCCTCATGCTATCCTCGCGCCCACGGAAGGCCCACATCCGGTGAGAGTGGCGTTGAAGGGGAGCAACACGGCATAACAGAAACTCCTTCACCACCTTAGGCGCTGTCACGCCGAGCTTCCTCAGGAGCGTGAAGCGGCTCCACACAAAGACGAGCCGGGGGCTCTTGAGCGTCTCCTAGCCCCAACCCAAATTGGGGACAGCAGGCGAGGTCGGCTCCAATAGCAGGGGGCTGGGCACCCCTGCATCCACATACAACCACCGCTCGTGGAACCCAACCGCGGGCAGGGGGAGTTTGAAGTCAATCCCAGAGGCCTCGGTCTCAGGCTCGGCAGCGAAGCTCACGCATGCCCAGCGTTGGGAAGGGTCGACAAGGTGCAGCGAGAAGAAGTGGTGCAGCAAGGCAACCGAAGGAGGGATGCCCACCATGGCTTCGCAAACGAAGGCAAAGACCGAAAGGAGGGTGATGGACTCAGGGCTTAGATGCATCAAGTGGATCTGATAATGGGAGAGCACGGCATTGAAGAAATCAGAGAAGGGGGGAACCAGACCCGCCCACAAGGCGTCGGTAAAACATGGGACCTCGGTTGCTATCCTGTCGATGGAGAAGCGGGACGCGGGCCAGGCCGTCGTCCTCCCGCACTCATTGAAGGCGGTGGCCAGGGCCAAGCTGTCCCTGCCCAGGCACTCTTGGTTGAGTACGGTCGACTGGCCGACGGCAGGGGCCACCGATGGCGGCGCACAAGACGGAGGCATGGGTTTCTCCCCTCTCTCCTTCCTCGTCGGAGCCATGGCGATGGGAAGGAGGGGGAAGATTCGAGATCAGATTGGAGAAGGGAGCCGGCGTTCGAAGGAAGGAAGAGCAGGGGATGCTCGAGCAACAGGAAGGGGAGTGGCTGTGTGCAACTACAAGTCCTCCTAGCAGGGCGCAGAATAAGGGGGCGTGGGGGGAACAGTGCCGCCCACGTCCCATCAACCGCCATGCGACGCCCAAGGCCGCAGGCTGTTAGGGCCCGCGGCGCTTCGCCCTTGCCCTTCCGCCTCTCAGCACGGCCAAGTCCATGCGCGCCTTGGGCCCGGGGGCTACTGTCGGTGTTCTGGGAACGGGGGTCCCCAGACTTGCCTGCCTGCGGCGTGGCTCAAAGGAGGCCCAGTGCGGCCCATCTTCATCAACACGAGACTCAAGACCCTCGCGAGGGGCCAAGCCTCGCGGGGCGAACGACACGGCGCATCCTCAGGCACAGCCTCCTCAGGCTGGCTCGCGAGGAGGCGGAGAAATCAAGGCGGGGTACCTCGTGAGGTGCCCATGACGCAAGCCATGACGATCGAGGGCGCCAGGCGGGCGCCAGCGCGCGCAGCGTCCTTCTTTCCTCTTTGGTGCAAAGGGGGCAAGCGCAGCCGCGGAGTACCGAGGCATCAGGCAAAGGTTGCCATTTCGGTGCAACGAGACCAAGACCAAGCGGACTACGAGACGGAGGTCACCATGGAGCCCAGCACGATGTCACCGCAGAGCCTTTCACGGGCGAAGACCAACTTTAGTCAGGATAAGTGTACTGCATGTTCCCCTTCAAATTGGCCAATTATTGGTGCCCTTCCCGCTCAATATTTGGGGAGAGGCCCAGGGCCTTTGCCTATAAATAGGCCCAACCACCCACATAGCAAGTGGCCCCCAGGACGGTCGACAAGGGAGAGAGAGTAAGAAAGAGAGAGAGAGAGAGAGAGGTGACTGAACTCCTCCTAGCAGTTCATCACCCCAGCCAAGAACAAACCCTCGCGAGGCTGTTCTTCCTTGTATTGTTCATCATCACCAGCCCCAGGAGGCAATCCATCCACCACACACTGGAGTAGTGTATTACACCACAATGGTGGCCCGAACCAGTATAAATCTTGTGTCTCGTGTGCAGTTCTTTTAGTAGTTTAGATCCTTGCGAGACGGTGAGGTAGAAGGCGTAATCTCCACGCGCACCCCAGTGTTCGAACCTTAAGGGTCTGCCGGAACCCGTGAATCCGACAGAGGTCTCCTTCCAAGAGATCCTTAATATGGCCCTATAACAAGGGCACATCTTTGGGCAAACCCCAATCTAACCCTCTGTTGACCCATGACGCTAGCCGTGGTGGGGGACCCGAGCGAAAGGCAGGAGGTGCCACCTATTTGGTACTCCGGGGAGCAGTGATATAAAACCACTCTCATTGCCACAAGCCCAGCTCCTCCTGAAAAGAGCCCTTGGGCCATGGAGCATCAGCATTTTTGCTTATAACAGCGCCTCCGCACTCTGCGTGCCGTCCCTTGATCATCTTCGGCTCCACTATGAAGGTCTTGAGCCATAGTCCGAAGTGAGGGGTAACACGGAGGAACGCTTCACACACGACAATAAACGAGGAGATATGGAGGATGGACTCCAGAGCTAAGTCATGGAATTCCAGCCCGTAATAAAACAGCAGTCCCCTCACAAAGGGGTCCATTGGGAGGCCCAACCCCCAAAGGAAGTGAGACATGAACACCACGCTCTCACCGGGCTGGGGACTGGGGATGACCTGCCCTTGAGCAGGCAACCTATGCCAAATTTCGCCGGTCAGGAACTTAGCATCTCTCAACTTTAGCACGTCCTCCTCCGTGACGGAGGAGGGCATCCATCGGGCTTGAAGGTCGGAACCGGACATTGTCGAAGGTCCGAGGCGCCCGGAATCTGGAGCCTAGGGTGTTGGAACTCGAGGTGACGGGCGAACTTGTTTTAGATTGGAGAAAATATAAGGCCCTGGTCTCTTTATAAGAGGCTGAATACCAGGAGCCCTCCCCATAACCGTTTGGGACTCGCCTTTAATCGAGAAAACATGCTAACGGGCACCGTTGGGTTACCCACGTCCGTATTGATGAGAATCCCGTAAAAGGGGGGTACACGATCTCTGCTTTGACAAGACGTGCCAAGGAAACCGCCTCGCAAAACACGCTGAGGTGGAAAAGTGAAAACAATTCGAGTAAAGGACTTGGCTGTAGTGTGAATGCACTGCGGAATACGTCAGCAGATTTGATTTGTGTTAATATTATTCTCTCTATGGCAATATGTGGATGCTTATTTTGCAGAGCCGGACACTACTCTTGGTGTTTACAATCTTCTATGAAGGACTTGGAGGAGGAACCCGCCTTGCAATGCCGAAGACAATTTGCGTGCCGGACTCGTCGTCATTGAAGCCTGGTTCAGGGGCTACTGAGGGAGTCCTGGATTAGGGGGTGTTCGGGTAGCCGGACTATACCTTCAGCAGGACTCCTGGACTATGAAGATACAAGATTGAAGACTTCGTCCCGTGTCCGGATGGGACTTTCCTTGGTGTGGAAGGCAAGCTTGGCGATGCGGATATTCAAGATCTCCTACCATTGTAACCGACTCTATGTAACCCTAACCCTATCCGGTGTCTATATAAACCGGAGGGTTATAGTCCGTAGGACAACATCATCAACTCCATAGACAACAATCATACCATAGGCTAGCTTCTAGGGTTTAGCCTCCTTGATCTCGTGGTAGATCTACTCTTGTACTACCCATATCATCAATATTAATCAAGCAGGACGTAGGGTTTTACCTCCATCGAGAGGGCCCGAACATGGGTAAAACATCGTGTTCCCTGCCTCCTGTTACCATCCGGCCTAGACGCACAGTTTGGGACCCCCTACCCGAGATCCGCCGGTCTTGACACCGACACCTGGCAATAGACCAACTTAGGCCAAAAGCCTAAGCTTGGGGGAGTACGTATTTCCCACCAACATTACATTCATGTTCACACTCATTGCTAGATGTCGGTGCTCATACTCTTTCATTGTAATATCCATGTTAGTTTAAATTTATTTTTCTAGCTTTCTTCTTGTGTGTTTGATAAACCTTAGGAAAAAAACAAAAAAAATTAGTGTTAGTCTACTTTCCATGCTTGTAGTAGAATTAAAAAGAAAACCCAAAAATATTTCCCGTCCTTCTTTTGCTTGTTGGGAGCTTTCCCGTGTAAATAGTTTTTATTTTTCTTTTCCTTACTTTGGGGGTCGAGAAGACTATATTGAAAATGCTTAGTGGCTCTTATATGCATGATTGTTTATTTAACTTAGAGCCCATATTACTTGTCTTATCTCTTGAGTTGAATGCTTGCAGATTCCAGCTTAGTCCAATGCACGTGCACTCCTATTATTATACACACCGTTCGGTCATTCAAGTGAAAGGCAATAATGATGATATATGATGGACTCATTGGGATGAGAAAAGCTGGTATGAACTCGAGCTCTCTTGTTTTTGTAAATATGATGATTCATCGTTCCTGATTCAGCTATAATGAAGTAAAAATATTTGCAATGACATTTAGATATTATAGTTGCTTGTGCCATGCTTGATTAGCTATGAGTTATAATGGTTAACCTTGCGTGCCAACATGTATTGAGATGATTATGATGTGGTATGTTAGGATGGTATCCTCCTTTAAATGAATTGAGTGACTCGACTTGGCACATGTTCACGCATGTAGTTGAATCAAATCAACATAGCCTTCATGATATTTATGTTCATGGTGTATTATATCCTACTCATGCTAATATTCAGTGTGAATTAATTTTAATGCATGTTTACGACTGTTGTCGCTCTCTCAGTTGGTCGCTTCCCAGTCTTTTGCTAGCCTTCACCTGTACTAAGCGGGAATACTGCTTGTGCATCCAAACTCCTTAAACCCCAAAGTTGTTCCATATGAGTCCACTATACCTTCCTATATGCGGTATCTACCTGCCGTTCCAAGTAAATTTGTATGTGCCAAACTCCAAACCTTCCAATGAAATTCTGTTTTGTATGCTCGAGTAGCTCATGTGCAATTATGGCTGCCTATATCTTCCATGCTAGGTGGGTTATTCTCAAGAGGAGTGGACTCCGCTCCTCATTCACGAGAAAGGACCGGTAACCGGGATGCCCAGTCCCATGATCCAAAAAGATCAAAGCAAATCGAAATAATTAAACAAAACTCCCCCTGGGACCCGTTGAATGTTGGAGGCACTCGTTGTTTCGAGCAAGCCATGGATTGATGCTTGTGGAGGAGGGGAAGTATAAACCTTTACCATTCTGTTTGGGAACTGCCTATAATGCATGTAGTATGGAAGATACAGCCATCTCATAGTTGTTACATTGACAGTGAAAGTATGCCGCTCAAAATATTATTTATCTCTATTTCAAAAATCGAGCTCTGGCACCTCTACAAATCCCTGCTTCCCTCTGCGAAGGGCCTATCTATTTACTTTTATGTTGAGCCATCACCCTTCTTATTAAAAAGCACCCGCTAGAGAGCACACTGTTGTTTGCATTCATTATGATTGGTTTATATTGGGTATGACTTGACTGGATCTCTTTTACCATGAATTACAATGTTTAGTCAGTCCTTGATCTTTAAAGGTGCTCTGCATTTATGTTTTGCGGTCTCAGAAAGGGCTAGCGAGATAACATTTTGTTATATCATGTTATGATTATTTTGAGAAAGTGTTGTCATCCGAGTTTTATTATTATGGCTCGCTAGCTGATTATGCTATTGATATGAGTAATTGTGAGACCTACGTGTTATTGTGAGTATGGTTAGTTCATAATAATTGCTGAAACTTGAATGCTGGCTTTTCATGTTTACAACAACAAGAGCAAACAGAGTTTGTAAATTTTTTTCTTTTTCTCTTTCAGTTTGTCAACTGAATTGCTTGAGTACAAGCAAGGGTTTAAGCTTGGGGGAGTTGATACGTCTCCGTCGTATCTACTTCTCCAAACACTTTTGCCCTTGTTTTGGACTCTAACTTGTATGATTTGAATGGAACTAACCCGGACTGATGTTGTTTTCAGCAGAATTGCCATGGTGTTGTTTTATGTGCAGAAAACAGAAGTTCTCGGAATGACCTGAAACTCCACGGAATATCGTAGAATAAATAATAAAAAATCCTCACCAAAGATGAAGACCAGGGGGCCCACACCCTGTCCACGAGGGTGGGGGGGCGCCCCTCCCCCCTGGGCGCGCCCCCCTACCTCGTGGGCCCCCTGGTGGCCCTCCGACGCCAACTCCAACTCCATATATTGGCTTTCGAGGAGAAAAAAATAAGAGAGAAAGTTTCATCGCATTTTACGATACGGAGCCGCCGCCAAGCCCTAATCTCTCTCGGGAGGGCTGATCTGGAGTCCGTTCGGGGCTCCGGAGAGGGGGATTCGTCGCCGTCGTCATCATCAACCATCCTCCATCACCAATTTCATGATGCTCACCGCCGTGCGTGAGTAATTGCATCATAGGCTTGCTGGACGGTGATGGGTTGGATGAGATTTATCATGTAATCGAGTTAGTTTTGTTAGGGTTTGATCCCTAGTATCCACTATGTTTTGAGATTGATGTTGCTATGACTTTGCTATGCTTAATGCTTATCACTAGGGCCCGAGTTCCATGATTTCAGATCTGAACCTATTATGTTTTCATGAATATATGTGAGTTCTAGATCCTATCTTGCAAGTCTATAGTCACCTACTATGTGTTATGATCCGGCAACCCCGAAGTGACAATAATCGGGACCACTCCCGGTGATGACCATAGTTTGAGGAGTTCATGTATTCACTATGTGTTACTGCTTTGTTCCGGTTCTCTATTAAAAGGAGGCCTTAATATCCCTTAGTTTCCAATAGGACCCCGCTGCCACGGGAGGGTAGGACAAAAGATGTCATGCAAGTTCTTTTCCATAAGCACATATGACTATTTACGGAATACATGCCTACATTATATTGATGAACTGGAGCTAGTTCTGTGTCACCCTATGTTATGACTGTTACATGATGAACCACATCCGGCATAATTATCCATCATTGATCCGGTGCCTACGAGTTTTCCATATACTGGTTTACGCTTATTTACTTTTCCGTTGCTACTGTTACAATCACTACAAAAGTACCAAAAACATTACTTTTGTTGTCTTTACTTTGTTACCGTTATCACCACTATCATATTACTTTGCTACTAAACACTTTGCTGCAGATACTAAGTTTCCAGGTGTGGTTGAATTGACAACTCAGCTGCTAATACTTGAGAATATTCTTTGGCTCCCCTTGTGTCGAATCAACAAATTTGGGTTGAATACTCTACCCTCGAAAACTGTTGCGATCCCCTATACTTGTGGGTTATCAAGACCTTTTTTCTGGCGCCGTTGCCGGGGAGCATAGCTCTATTCTTTGAGTCACTTGGGATTTATATCTACTGGACACTATAAAGAACTTGAAAGACGCTAAGACAAAAATTTATCCCTCACCTACGAGGGGAGGTAAGGAACTGCCATCTAGCTCTGCACTTTATTCACCTTCTGTTATGAGTAAGCTAGCGACACCTAAACCTACTACTGCTATGAATTCTGATATGTCTGCTATTGCTGGACTGCCCTGCTTGGAAGAAGCTCTTGAATGTTTCCGTGATGCTGGTCTCCTAAACTTTGTGACTGATAAAGACCATTGGAATGAAGAGCTTCTGCTACAATTCTATGCTACCCTCCACATTCACGGCTATGACTGGGATCCGAAGACTTGGATCCTTGAGTGGATGACAGGCAATACACACCATGGAGCCAAAGCTCTAGATATCATTGAGCTCACAGGCCTGCCCACTCCAGGTGAACTCTTCGAACCTGGTTGTCAGCTTCACCGCAATGCCTTGGAGAGCATTTTTCACAAGCCAGAGCCCAACATGAGCCAAATGTTGAACATGATGAAGCCTCTGCCATGCGACGCTGAATACCCAAGAGAATTCTTTGTTGAAGACCTAGAGTATCTGCCCCAAACGATCTATCATATCATAAGGAGAACTCTATGGCCCATCAAGGGACATTCTTCTGCAACGAAGCTTGAAGGAGCGATGAAGACATTGGTCTTTTATATCTTCAATGGCATCAGCTTCAATGCTCAAGACTTCTTTATCAGGCAATTGGCTGCATCTGGCTCTGACCTCTTTGGTCTAAAATTCTACGCTCCATGGGTTATGCGCCTTATCAAACTTCATTCAGCTGTCTACTATCAGCCTTCTGCACGCAACCATCTGATATTTTTGCCAGAGGTTGATATGTCAGTTGAAGCCATATACCCAGAGCCTACCAAGGAGCCAATTTATCTTCACAATGCTGATCACCAGAGCTTCACCCAACCCATTGAAGGAGTTCAGGACATCACTCGTGTTTATCCTTTGGCTGGCAACACACGTGCACCACACCATGCCCATACTGAAGCCACTGAAAGCACTATTGCTCAAAGGCCTTGGAAGCGATCTCGTGTTCTCAATGACCGTGAGCTTCTCGTCGCCTTGCATCAAAAACAGGATAAGCATCGTGACTGGCCCAAGCGTCAAATGCAAAGCCTCTTGGTGGATGTCAATCGCATTCGCAACCTTGCCATCAAGAATGCCTTTGTCACTCATGAAACCTGTCGGAGGTCGTGGAAGAGTTTGACATTGCTCAGTGCTGAAGCTGATCTTCAAGGCGATGACTTCACCGAAAAATTCAAGTTTGACTCAACTCCTCCAAGGAATGTTGTCTTGCATCGGACTCCCTCACTTGAAGGCTCTGACTATTCCTCCTCGGCTGCAACTGTTAATGCCAGAGTCACTGATGACCAAGATGATGCTACTTCACCACCTCCAACTTCGACGCGTATCGACACTGCACCAAGTTCTTCTGCACCACCAAACCTCAACGACGACCCTACTACTTCACCACCTACTCCTCATGGGAACGACTAGAAGCTCTATGTCTTCAAATCTTTTTGGTCCTTACTGACAAAAGGGGGAGAAGTATATGAGTTGATAGTCTTCAAGCGGGTCCCTATGGGTGGTTGCTATACTTTTTGCCAAGTGTTTACAACTCTCGCTTTTGATACATTTGGGTTCTTTGAGTTGTAACACTTAAACTTGATGGTCGTCTACTACTTTTTCTGTCATCTATGTGATGCAATGATAAATTCCGCATGTGCAATGATAAATCCCGCACGAAGTCATATTGCAGACGTCCATTTTTCATTATGCATGTCATTATCTTCGTTATATCTTATCATGCATGATGAATTGCCTTCATAAGTTGAAGAGGATCTCCACAAGTACAACCCGCCATGTGCATTTGCATTCCAAAAGTAAAATACATATATGCACATCTTCAGGGGGAGCCTTTTGCTACTTATGAAGACAATATCTTAATCCTTTACAATCTCACACACTTTTATCCCCGTTGAAAACTTCAACCAGTTTGTCATCAATCACTAAAAAGGGGGAGATTGTAAGTGCATCTAGTGCCACCCCTAGTTGGTTTTGGAGTATTGACGACAAACCTTATTGAGGGACTAATGTGTTTGTGAGAATTGCAGGATAACACAGGTAGTAGTCCCTCATTGATTCGGTTTACCTACCGAAGATGACCCCTAAAATGTGTGAAGAAATTGAAGATAATGGTGGTATGTGAAGATATTCACATTGAAGACTATAACATGAGAAGACATCACGTGAAGTCTTTGGAGCACGAAGACATAGTTGTTTTGTAGTTTCATTTTCTTCCTTGTTGAGTCATAGGAACCACCGTAATGTTAAGTGGTGTCCAAGTGAACAAAGTCAGAGTGACTAAAGTGATGCTCAACCAAATCCTATGTCTTCAAGCGAAGATAATGAGAGAAAATCTTATCCAAAGCTAGATGAGTCAGCTTTACTTGTAGCCCAAGTCAAGCTGTCGCGTGTGTTTGAAATCTGACTGTTGGAACACGTGTCAGTTCCTTTGTGACCCAGGGTCATTTCGGACAAATCAGGTCGGGTTGCCTAGTGGCTATAAAAAGCCCACCCCTACACCATAAATTGGTGGCTACTTAGAGTTAGTGCACGGCTTTTGTCGTTTGAGCAACCCACCTCCGAAGCATTTGAGAGAGAGATCCTTGCGAGGACAAAGCCCAAAACACCCAGAGCCCAAAGAGTGTTTGGCATCACTGCAGTCATTCTGTCCGCGTGATCTGAAGACTTGTTACACTTGAGGACTGTGAATCCTCCAGCCGGTTAGGCGTCATGTTCTGAGCATCCAAGGGTCATTGTGGATTGCCGATGAACGAAGTCTGTGAAGGTTTGGAAGTCTACCTTGAAGACTTACCTGAGTGATTGGGCGAGGACTAAGTGTCCTTAGCTCAAGGGGAATAAGGTGAAGACACGGTCTTCTGAGTTAAATCTCAGCCTCCCTAACCAGAATACAATTGTCACAGCAACTGGAACTGGTCCAACAAATCCTTTGTCTTCACCAAGCAACTGGTTCTATCTCTTCCTTCTCTTTACTTACAGTTTATCTTCATGAAGTCATTTCCTGCTTGCATTATCTGTTTGACTTCACTGTGTGACTACTTGTTCTGATTGGCTTCATACTATCTTCCATCCTGATCCATACTGCCTAGCTGCTAATAGTCTTCGTGCTTTGACTTCATTGAATATTTGACTATGGCTTGCCTAGTGTAGTCTACCTTCTGCTGCATGTTAATAGGTTCATTTCTATCGTTTGTCTTCGAAACTTCCATGTTTTGAAGACTTCCATAAAAATCGCCTATTCACACCCCCCCTCTAGTCGATAACTAGCACTTTCAAATAGATCTAGAAAGAATTGGTCAAAGAAACTAGATGATGCATTATGGGCCTATAGAACTGCATATAAAAATCCTATGGTATGTCTCCATATAAAATGGTTTATGGAAAAGCTTGTCACTTACCTCTCGAACTAGAACACAAGGCATATTGGGCCATTAAAGAGCCCAACTATGACTTCAAACTTGCCGGTGAGAAGAGGCTTTTTTACATTACCTCACTTGATGAATGGAGAACCCAGGCCTATGAGAATGCCAAACTGTTTAAAGAAAAAGTTAAAAGATGGCATGACAAAAGGATACAAAAGCGTGAGTTTAATGTAGATAATTATGTATTATTATACAACTCTTGTTTAAGAATTTTTTGTAGGAAAACTCCTCTCTAAATGGGAAGGTCCTTATGTCATCGAGGAGGTCTATCGTTCCGGTGCCACAAAAATCAACAACTTCGAAGGCACAAATCCGACGGTGGTGAACGGTCAAAGAATAAAACATTATATCTCAGGTAATCCCATAAATGTTGAAACTAATGTTATTGAAACCGTAACTCCAGAGGAATACATAAGGGACACTTTCCAGAATGTTTCAGACTCCGAAAAGAAAGAGGTATGTGGTATGGTAAGTAAACCGACTCCAAAACAGTTCTAATAGAAATTTTTCTCTGTTTTGGAATATTCAAGAAAATAGGAAAATAAGAAGCAGTCCGGGAAGGACACGAGGCTTCCACGAGGGTGGAGGGCGCGCCCTACCCCCTGGGCGTGCCCCCTGCCTCGTGGGCACCTCATGTGCTCTCCGGACTCCGTTTTCTTGCACGATACTTCTTTTGGTCGGTAAAAATTCATTATATAATCCCCCGAAGGTTTTGATCACTGTACCATGAAAATATCTCTTGTTTTTGTTTCGAGATGTTTTCTGCCAGGGTTGTCAAGGCCAGGCATCATGTCGTCTCCCTTCTCCAACAATGAGGGCAACAGTGCTTGGCTAATGAAGATAGAGCTGAAGAGAGAAGAACCCGGGGAGATCAACAAGGACGATGGGATCAAGAAGGCCATGGGGGATCAAGTTCCGACAGTAGAAGACGAAGACATCCTTCACCTCATCACAATCTCCTTACCCCAACGGAGATTGAAGTTGTCGGTGTTCTAGGAATGGGTGTCCCCAGACTTGCCTGCCTGCGGCCCGTGGCGTGGCTCCATCAACGGCCCTGTACGGCCCACCTTCACCAACAAACACTCAAGACCCTCACGGGGCGGATGATGCAAGACCTCCTTAGGAGCGGCCTCACCAGGCTGGCTCGCGAGGGGCGGAGAGATCAAGGCAAGGGACACCTCACGAGGTTTGTGTGATGCAAGCCATGACGACTGGAGCCAGGCGAGCGCCAGCGCGTAGTGTCCTCGTTTCCTATTTGGTGCTAAAGAGGCAAGCGCAGGCGAGGAGTCCCAAGGCATCAGGCAAAGGTTTCCATATCAGTGCAACGAGATCAAGACCAGCAGGACGGAGGTCACCATGAAGCCCAAGACAATGTCATCACCAGAGCCTTTGGTAGGCGAAGACTACTTTTGTTAGGATAGTTTGTACTAGTTGTCCCCCTTCGAACTGGCCGTTGTGGGATCCCTTCTTGCCTAATATTTGGGAAGAGGACCCGGGCCTCTATCATAGGACTAGCCACCACCATAGAGGTAGATGAGATGGGAACACATCACCGGAGAGGCTCATCTAGAGAGAGAGACCATTGACAACCACACAAGTTCCCAAGCACAAGAACACCTCTCCTCAGGAGGCTGTTCTTCCCTTGTAACTGTTCATCCTCAGCCCAAGAGGAAATCCACCACACCACACTAGAGTAGGGTATTACACCACATCGATGGCCCGAACCAGTATAAACTCTTGTGTCTCTTGTTCTTTGGGTTCGTCGAGCTAGGCCATGAGATCATAGTGTGCGCGAGCTAGAGAGAGGGATAGATCTTCGTGCGCACCCTAGTGTTCGAACCTTAAGGGTTTTGCCAGAACCCGAAATCCAACATTTGGCGTGCCAGGTAGGGGTGAGCTTGAGCTTTCTCCTTCACTGCTTCGCACTTCGCCACTCCACCAAGTTCATGCCTGATGCTCGCCGGGCCCGCACTGAGCGCCGGGCCGCCCTTGCCACCCGTATCTCCCAGACAGCCCCCATCGGCGAGCCTCCCCATCGTTCTCCATCACCCGCCGCCACCGACCCGGCGGCAAACGAGTAGCAAGCTTCCTCACTGCACCCCTCTATGCGGCGAGATGGTCGCACCGCCACCCCGTCGCTGACTCCAGCCGGCTCATCGTCTCACGCTCGCCGCACACCCACGGACGCGCAGGCCGCGCTGCTCATGGCGTGCAAGCTCCTGTGCTACCGCCCGGTCGACGACCTCTACAAGGACTGGTTGGACCGCATTGCCGAGCTCATCAGCGCCGCGGGGGGCTCCCCTGCACCATCCCTCTTGCTGCCTCGCCCGCCCCCAGCTGCGGGCGTTGTGGCTCATGAAGTGCCTCCGGCCCCTCCGCACCAAGATGGCGCCTTCATGCGAAGACATGCGGCTCATGGAGCGCCACCGCCTCCTCCACATCAAGACGGCGTCCTCACTCCAAGATGTGCGGTCTCGCGGCGTGACCCCCCGCGCCATGTGCCCACACACGAAGAAATAAGTGCCAAGAGATCCCCCGTCCGCAAGAAAACACTCCACCGCTCCTAGCACCGCCATGTCAGGATCGCTTGCTACGGCAGGGCCATGCGCCACTTGCCGTGGTAGCGCAGGGACACCAAGATCAAGCTCCACCTCCACGACGGGCCCCGGTGGCCACGGCGGGCTGCCGCGCCTTCACTCCTGAGCTGCATAGCGTCATCTGGCCGAGCAAGTTCAAGCCGGATCTGCCTCCTCGCTACGACGGCACTCCCGACCCTGCGGAGTTCTTGCAGCTCTACGAGCTGAGCATCGTGGCGGCCAACGGCGATGCAAAGGTCAAGGCGAACTGGTTTCGCATGGCTCTCAAGGACGGTGCCCGCTCCTGGCTCTTGAACCTGCCCCGGGCTCGATTTCCTCCTGGAATGAGATGCGTGACCACTTCGTCGCCAACTTCCAGGGCACTCGTGACCGCCCCCCAGCCGAGGGTGACCTGCGCCGCATCAAACAACAGCCGGGAGAGACCCTGCAGAAGTACATCCAGCGCTTCAACAACGTGCACCTCAAGATCCCCAAGGCGACAGACGAGGCCATCATCTCAGCGTTTTCTGATGGCGTTCGCGACATCAAGATGAAGGAGGAGCTCGCCATCCATGAGGAGCTGTGCACGACTTTGGAGCTGTTCAACATAGCAACCAAGTGCGCGAGAGCTGAGGAGGGGCGCCTCTCCCTCCTTGAGCTCCCTGCCGCGGATCTAGAGGAGAAGAAGGCCAAGGTCAAGGATGTGAAGCGCAAAGGGGTGGTCGTACTCGCGACAGAACCAGATACCAAGCGTGGCCGAGACCTTCCCGAGTTTTCCAAGGGCAGCCGTATGTTCCGCGCTTTCCACAACGTGCGCAGCCACAACACCAACGATTGTCAAGAGCTCAGGGCCATTCGAGATGGACGCTTCGGTCGACACCCCGAGCGCAATGACCGGGGCTACGGCCGAGGAGATGGATGAGGTGGAGGACGTTGGGACGACCGCGGCCCACACCAGGAGTGGCGCGACCAGCCTCGCGAGGACCGCTGGCAGGACCAGCCTCGCGAGGATCGTCCTCAAGGCAACCCTAGTCTCCCTCCGCCGCCGCTGCCGCCAAGAAGGAACGACGACCACCAATAGGACGAAGGAGCTGTGGGCTTCCAGGAGTCGCGCGCCATCACCTGCATCTTGGGTGGCGCTTAGGCCCCAGCCTCCCAGCATATCTTCAAGCAGTTTTCTCGCGAGGTGAATGCAGCCCTCCCCAAGCTCGAGGCTACGCGCCCGCTCAGATGGTCCAAGTACCCCATCACCTTTAGCTCGACGGACCAGCTCAAATGCGCGGCAACCACTGGCGTCCTCCCGATGCTCTGTTCACCTGTCATCAGCAATGTCCAAGTCACCAAGACCCTCATCGGCGGCGGCGCAGGGCTTAGTGTCCTGTCCGTCGAGACATTCGACAGCCTTCAAGTGCCATACGATCAGCTCCAGCCCACCAAGCCTTTCTCGGGACACTACAAGAAATATGAAAACTTGTGACCCTCACTATTGGTCGCTAAAAGGTCATAGTTTTCCTTTTGTGACCAAAAATAGATGGTCAAAAGCTGGCGGTCGTAAACTGAAATTAACGACCTTCTCTGTGAGAAGGTCGTGGAAGGCCATGACCAAAACAAAAGGTCATGAATTCGATGACCTTCTATTTTGGTCGTTGGTTGTCTGCCCAGGCCACGTCAGATCCGACGTGGCAATCTGACGTGGGAAAATTGCGACCAATTGAAAAGGTCACTGATAAGATTCATCCCGGTCCGATTAGGTGTTTTACATGGGCCGAGCCCATTAATTCAGCCTATTTGTGTTTTTCTGTCAATTTTTGGTTGGGTTCATGGGCCAAGCCCAATATTGCATCCTTTTTTATTGTTGGGGCGTGGCCTTTTTAACCCATCGATTTTCTAGTTTCAGCCATATATATTGGAGCTGGGCCCACTAGTCAGACAAGCCCCACATATCATAATCTCATACATTGGTCCCACACGTCAGATATTTCAACATTGCTCAGATCACTTTGGTAAGTGGATCCCACTAATCAGGTTTCCATTTCACACATTTTTAAATCACTATTTCAAACAAAATAGAAGAAACGTAATTTATCAAATAACCCTAAATCTGTTACAATGTCGCAATCTCTATAGCCTATTACAGTTAAACAGAACAAACAAATCTCTAGCATCACGGCTTTGCACTTGGCTTCATGGCTTTGTACTTCAAATTTGTCTTGGCGCTCCTGTAAAAGAGTGAACACAAAGACTAACAGCATTAGTGTACTACTACTGAGGTCAGAACCAAACAAATGCAATGGCAACAATAATGTAAGCAGGAAAGTAGATCTACCCACTAGTATGTTCCAACTTCACCTTTCCCGTCTTGAATTTCAATACTAGAAAGGGCAAATAAAACAACAGACTTGCATAGTGAAATGTTTGCTTTTACAAATCTTATAGAATAATTTGTATAAATTATGCATTTAATATAGGCTTCATGAAGATGGGTAGAAAAATAAGGTACTTCAACCACTTTGCACAACAAGATGACAAGCAAATTTAAGTAAACACAAGCTTAATTTACTGCATAATCATTGACAAGTCACACAAAATTTCAGTAAACTATAGATGCTCAAACCGACATTTGCAGATGAATATTTTTGTTTAACTCATTTACTATTGCTCCCTTTAATTTTTAGGACTACATATTCTGAATCTACTAGTACTAGATACCTATTGATTAGTAAATAAAGTTGAGTTATACTAGTAGTGGTGTTGCTCAATTGCCACTATTCTTATCATATTTACTCCATAACAACTAACATGAACATGTCAATTGATTAAAACCTAAGCCATGTAAATTTCAGAACAACAACCAAACTTAAGCCAAGATGATAGACAGTGAGAAAATCAACTAAACTTCAAAGGAGTGCTAACCAAGAACCCTTTAATTAGCCCTAGCATTTCATCAACACCCCCAACCAAATAGGAGCATGAGCAGGACAATAGCTACTACCTAGTATAACATCAAAATGGCGTAATCATACAACTTGTAAGAGATGGACTCAGGGATGGTAAGGTAACATCAGATGAGGAGAGGGGAGGGTGCAGACGCTTCTACTCATTGCCAAGCTGAATGATAAGGTTTGCTATGACAGGTTTTAGGACCCTCGTCGCCACGCTGACGAGAGCCGCCTCCATGGTCATGCTAGCTCAGAGCTCAACCAGTCAACCGTGCGTGGAGCCATGGAGGTCAGGTTGTTGAATGCACTGACAGTAAATAGCTAGCTCCAA
Source organism: Triticum monococcum (assembly GCA_034509565.1). Taxonomy (NCBI): domain Eukaryota; kingdom Viridiplantae; phylum Streptophyta; class Magnoliopsida; order Poales; family Poaceae; genus Triticum; species Triticum monococcum. The sequence goes on along the minus strand of CM067842.1, from coordinate 193,925,704 downwards.
ATTGACAACCTGAAAAGAGGATTGGTTAGTACACTGAAAATAGTAAATAGCCAGCTCCAAAGTTAAGGTACTGGCAGAAAACATTATTAGAAGCACAACTAATGATTCATCAAGCAAAAGGAAACATTTCAAAGATACCAGCTGGGCGTCAAATCTAGCAGAAGGAAACATTTCAAAAATACAAGCTGGGTGTCAAATTTGAATGAAGCGATGTAAGTATGCCAATTGAAAAGAACATATACATTGATTTTCCTCAAATTCAAAACTATGCCTTCTAAGCTTGGTAGCTCTTCCTAATCAAAATTCTTGATGACATCTCAATGCACAACAAGGTTGCAGTTAATAACTTCTTATTTATCATGTATTGTCCAAAGTTACATGATGAAAGACATAAATGAGCAGGACTATAATTTGTAATCCTCGGTTCATTTAGCCAAACTTCAATCCAGTATACTTTGTGGCATTGATAGCTAAGGTGGAGGGCGCGCCCTACCCCCCTGGGCGCGCCCCCTGCCTCGTGGGCCCACGGTGGCTCCCCTCCACTTATTCCAGCTACCACACACTCCTTCTTCCTCCCACAAACATCACTAACCAGCTCAAACCCGAGTCCAAGCTCATTTTGCTGCCATTTTCGATCTCCTTGCTCAAAGCTCCATTCACAAAACTGCTTTGGGGGATTGTTCTTTGGTATGTGACTCCTCCAATGGTCCAATTAGTTTTTGTTCCAGTGCTTTATTCATTGCATATTTTTGGTGCTTAGGTGACCCTGTTCTTGAGCTTGCATGTCAAATTTATATGGTCAATAGTAGTTTTAATGCATGATATATCCTCTAGGCACTTGTAGGAGTAGTTGCTATCAATATTGTTGAGTTTGGTTCACTTTTATTTTGAAGTTACTAAAAAATTTCAGAAATTTTCAGAAAAAGATAAAGAGATTTTTGAGGGGCTCTTTGAGCCGAAGCTCGAAGGATAAGCAAAGTGAACAAGAAGAGAGGCCCAAATATAATCTGCCTCGTACCGTGGAGGTTCAGCCGTGTGAATGGCCTTGTGATGATTTCTTAAGAGCAGTCGGGATTTATGATGATTTCTACGAGTTGGCTGAGAATGCAGGCCTCACCGCCTTCCTCCACGACCAACGCGAACAGTATCTCTTACTCACCAATACCTTTGTGCAAAACTTTCATTTCCATGCTAGGAGCTCACCACCTATGGTGGAATTTTATTTATATGATGAGCATAAGGAGATGTCACTTCGTGATTTTTGTTGGGTTTGTTTGATCCCTTTTTAGGGTAGCATAGAGGAACCACATCGTGATGATGTGGATGGGTTTATTGATACCATTGCTGTAGGGGAAACGAGGAAGGTTTCCGACGCACGAATTACTAGCATACACTTTCCTGTTCTAAGTTACTTTGCTATATTTGCTAGTAGATGCTTAAGTGGGCGCGGAAACTGTGGAAACATGAGTGCCCCTGATATTGTTATTTTGTGCCATGCCTTATTTTGTGATGACACATTTAGTATGGGCGTTATTGTTGCAAAGCGGTTAAACCTTAACTGTACTAAGGGCCCCATCTTGGGAGGCATCTTCGCCTCGCACCTCGCTACATACTATAACATATCTATTAGGCATTATGTGAAAGAAGAAAAATTGTTGCCTCCTGTTTATCTAGATTATAAGAGTATGGTAGCACATGATTTTATTGTTAAGAATAGGGAAAAGGTGCTTAAGTACAAATTAATATTTGGTAAAAATCATCCTGAGACTATTACATTGCCTGCTCCTTCCTTGTTTGATTTATCTGCAGGCAAGTACCTTGTTTCGTTGGAGGCCATTCACGCCTACCGGAACCCTAATTAACTACAGAGCCAGAGCCGGAACCACAATTTGATCCTCCACGATAGTCTGATTACTAGTGGGATCCGGAGGTGATTGCCAACCAGTGGCAATATGAGGCTTCTTCACAGTACAACCCCAACTATTACTTTGGATATCCGCCAGGCCAGCCGTGGCCATAGACCAACTTAGGCCAAAAGCCTAAGCTTGGGGGAGTACGTATTTCTCACCGACATTACATTCATGTTCACACACTCATGCTAGTTGACGATGCTCATACTTTTTCACTGTATCATCCATGCTAGTATATTTTCTTTTTATGCTTTCTTCTTGTGTGTTTAATAAACCTTAATAAAAACAAAAAAAATTAGTTGTAGCCTTCAGTTAGTTTTACTTTTCATGCTGTAGTAGTAATACTAAAAAGAAAACCCAAAAATATTTCTTGTTCTTCTTTTGTTTGTTGGGAGCTTTCCCGTGTAAATAGTTTTATTTCTTTTCTTGTTCTCCGGGGGTCGAGAGGAGAAGACCATAATGAAAATTTTAAAGTGGCTCTTATATGCATTATTGTTGATATGACAAAAGAGCCCATATTACCTTGTCTTCTCTCTTGAATTGAATGCCTGCAGATTCCAGCTTAGTCCAATGCACGTGCACCATTATTATTATCCACACTATTCGGTCGTGCAAGTGAAAGGCAATAATGATAATTATATGATGAACTTATTGAGATGAGAAAAGCTGGTATGAACTCGACCTCTCTTATTTTTGTAAATATGACTAGTTCATCATTCCTGATTCAGCCTATTATGAATAAACATGTTTGCAATGACAATTAGAGAATATGGTTGCTTATGCCATGCTTAATTAGCTAGGAGCTTATAATGGTTTACCTTGCGTGCCAACATGCTATTAAAATGGTTGTGATGTGGTATGATAGGGTGGTATCCTCTTTTGAATGATTCGAGTGGCTTGACTTGGCACATGTTCACGCATGTAGTTGAAACAAAATCAACATAGCCTCTACGATATTTATGTTCATGGTGCATTATATCCTACTCATGCTTGCGTTCGATGTTGATTAATTTTAATGCATGTTCATGACTGTTGTCGCTCTCTAGCTGGTCGCTTCGCAGTCTCTTGCTAGCCTTCACTTGTACTAAGCGGGAATACTGCTTGTGCATCCAATTCCATAAACCCCAAAGTTATTCCATATGAGTCCACCATACCTACCTATATACGGTATCTACCTGTCGTTCCAAGTAAATTTGTATGTGCCAAACTCTAAACCTTCAAATAAAAATTTTGTTTTGTATGCTTGAATAGCTCATGTATCAACTAGGACTGTCTGTATCTTCCATGTTAGGCGGGTTATTCTCAAGAGGAGTGGACTCCGCTCCACACTCACGAGAAAATGGTTGGCCACCAGGATGCCCAATCCCATGCTTTATGCAAATCAAATCAAAATAACTGCAAACAAAACTCCCCGGGGACTGTTGTTAGTTGGAGGCACTCGTTGTTTCGAGCAAGCCATGGATTGATGCTTGTTGGTGGAGGGGGAGTATAAACTTTACCATTCTGTTTGGGAACCGCCTATAATGTGTGTAGCATGGAAGATATCGCCATCTCTCGGTTGTTATGTTGACAATGAAAGTATACCGCTCAAAATATCATTCATATCTATTTCAAAACCAAGCTCTGGCACCTCTACAAATCCCTGCTTCCCTCTACGAAGGGCATATCTATTTACTTTTATGCTGAGCACCACTGTCATTTGCATTCATTATTGTTAGTTTGCATTGAGTATGACTTGACTGGATCTCTTTTACCATGAATTACAATGTCTAGTCAGTCCTTGATCTTTAAAGGTGCTCTGCATTTATGTTTTGCGGTCTCAGAAAGGGCTAGCGAGATACCATCTTGTTATATCATGTTATGATTGTTTTGAGAAAGTGTTGTCATCCGAGATTTATTATTATTGCTCGCTAGTTGATTATGCCATTGATATGAGTAAACATGAGACCTAAATGTTATTGTGACTATGGTTAGTTCATAATCTTTGCTGAAAACTTGAATGATGGCTTTACATATTTACAACAACAAGAGCAAACAGAGTTTGTAAAAGTTTTTCTTTATCACTTTCAGTTTATCAACTGAATTGCTTGAGGACAAGCAAATGTTTAAGCTTGGGTGAGTTGATACGCCTCCATCGTATCTACTTTTCCAAACACTTTTACCCTTGTTTTGGACTCTAACTTGCATGGTTTGAATGGAACTAACTCGGACTGATGCTATTTTCAGCAGAATTGCCATGGTGTTATTTTTGTGCAGAAATAAAAGTTCTCGGAATGACCTGAAAATCAATGGAGAATTATTTTGGAATATATAATAAATACTGGAAGGAAGATCCACGTCAGGGGGCCTCCACCTATCCATGAGGGTGGGGAGCGCGCCCTACCCCCCTGGGCGCGCCCTACCCCCCTGGGCGCGCCCCCTTGCCTCGTGGGCCCCCTGACGCTCCACCGGCCTCAACCTTGACTCCATATATTCACTTTCAAGGAGAAAAAAACCAGGGAGAAGGATTCATCGCGTTTTACGATATGGAGCCGCCACCAAGCCCTAAACTCTCTCGGGAGGGCTGATCTGGAGTCCGTTCGGGGCTCCAGAGAGGGGAATCCATCGCCATCGTCATGATCAACCATCCCCCATCACCAATTTCATGATGCTCACCGCCGTGCGTGAGTAATTCCATCGTAGGCTTGCTAGACGGTGATGGGTTGGATGAGATTTATCATGTAATCGAGTTAGTTTTGTTAGGGTTTGATCCCTAGTATCCACTATGTTCTAAGATTGATGTTGCTATGACTTTACTATGCTTAATTCTTGTCACTAGGGCCCGAGTGCCATGATTTCAAATCTGAACCTATTATGTTTTCATCAATATATGAGAGTTCTTGATCCTATCTTGCAAGTCTATAGTCACCTACTATGTGTTATGATCCGGCAACCCCGAAGTGACAATAATCGGGATCACTCCTGGTGATGACCGTAGTTTGATGAGTTCATGTATTCAGTATGTGTTAAGGCTTTGGTCCGGTACTCTATTAAAAGGAGGCCTTAATATCCCATAGTTTCCAATAGGACCCCCCTGCCACGGGAGGGTAGGACAAAAGATGTCATGCAAGTTCTTTTCCATAAGCACGTATGACTATATTCGGAATACATGCCTACATTACATTGATGAATTGGAGCTAGTTCTGTGTCACCCTATGTTATGAATATTACATGATGAACCGCATCCGGCATAATTCTCCATCATCGATCCATTGCCTACGAGCTTTCCATATATTGTTCTTCGCTTATTTACTTTTCCGTTGCTATTTTTATCATCACTACAAAACACCAAAAAAATTACTTTTGCTACCGTTACCTTTTACCACCGTTACCATTACTATCATATTGCTTTGCTACTAAACACTTTGCTGCAGATATTAAGTTTCCCGGTGTGGTTGAATTGACAACTTAGCTGCTAATACTTGAGAATATTCTTTGGCTCCCCTTGTGTCGAATCAATAAATTTGGGTTGAATACTCTACCCTCGAAAACTGTTGCGATCCCCTATACTTGTGGGTTATCATAGTACTTTGTTTCGATAACTAATAGATTTTTGCAATAAGTATGTGAGTTCTTTATGACTAATGTTGAGTCCATGGATTATACGCACTCTCACCCTTCCACCATTGCTAGCCTCTCTAGTACCGCGCAACTTTCACCGTACCATACACTCTCCTTATACCTTCCTCAAAACAGCCACCATACCTACCTATTATGACATTTCCATAGCCATTCCGAGATATATCGCCATGCAACTTACCACCGTTCCGTTTGTTATGACACGTTGCATCATTGTCATATTGCTTTGCATGATCATGTAGTTGACATCGTATTTGTGGCAAAGCCACCATTCATAATTCTTTCATACATGTCACTCTTGATTCATTGCACATCCCGGTACACTGCCGGAGGCATTCACATAGAGTCATATTTTGTTCTAGTATCGAGTTGTAATTTTTTGAGTTGTGAGTAAATAAGAGTGTGATGATCATCATTATTAGAGCATTGTCCCAAGTGAGGAAAGGATGATGGAGACTATAATTCCCCCACAAGTCAGGATGAGACTCCGGACGAAAAAAAGTGAGAGAGAAAATGAAAAAAATAAAATGAAAAAATGAGAGAAAAAGAGAGAAGGGACAATGTTACTATCCTTTTAGCACACTTGTGCTTCGAAGTACCACCATGATCTTCATGATAGAGAGTCTCCTATGTTGTCACTTTCATATAATAGTGGGAATTTTACATTATATAACTTGGCTTGTATATTCCAATGATGGGCTTCCTCAAAATAACCTAGGTCTTCGTGAGCAAGCGAGTTGGATGCACACCCACTTAGTTTTTTTTTGAGCTTTCATACACTTATAGCTCTAGTGCATCCGTTGCATGGAAATCCCTACTCACTCACATTGATATGTATTGATGGGCATCTTCATAGCCCGTTGATACGCCTAGTTGATGTGAGACTATCTTCTCCTTTTTGTCTTCTCCACAACCACAACTCTATTCCACCTATAGTGCTATGTCCATGGCTCACGCTCATATATTGCGTGAAGATTGAAAAAGTTTGAGAACATCAAAAGTATGAAACAATTGCTTGGCTTGTCATCGGGGTTGTGCATGATTTAAATACTTTGTGTGGTGAAGACAGAGCATAGCCAGACTATATGATTTTGTAGGGATAACTTTCTTTGGCCATGTTATTTTAAGAAGACATGATTGATTTGTTAGTATGCTTGAAGTATTATTATTATTTTTATGTCAATATTAAAAAAAATTCTTGAATCTTTCGGATCTGAACATTCATGCCACAATAAAGAAAATTATATTGAGAATTATGCTAGGTAACATTCCACATCAAAAATTCTGTTTTTATCATTTACCTACTCGAGGACGAGCAGGAATTAAGCTTGGGGATGCTTGATACGTCTCCAACGTATCTATAATTTTTTATTGTTCCATGCCATTATATTATCTGTTTTGGATGTTTAATGGGCTTTAATATACCTTTTTATATTATTTTTTGGGACTAACCTATTAACCAAAGGCCCAGTGCAAATTGCTGTTTTTTTTGCCTATTTCAGTGTTTCGCAGAAAAGGAATATTAAACGGAATCCAAACGAAAGGAAACCTTCGGGAGAGTTATTTTTTGGAACAAACATGATCTAGGAGACTTGGAGTAAACGTCAAGAAAGAAGCGAGGAGGCCACGAGGTAGGACGGCGCGCCCCAGGGGGTGGGCGCGCCCCCAACCTCATGGGCCCCTCGCAGCTCCACCAACATACTTCTTCCTCCTATATATACCCATATACCCCGAAAACATCCAGGGGCACCACGAAACCCTATTTCCACCGCCGAAACCTTCTGTATCTGTGAGATCCCATCTTGGGGCCTTTTCCGGCGCTCCGCCGGAGGGGGAATCGATCACGGAGGGCTTCTACATCGACACCATAGCCTCTCCGATGATGTGTGAGTAGTTTACCACAGACCTTCGGGTCCATAGTTATTAGCTAGATGGCTTCTTCTCTCTCTTTGGATCTCAATACAAAGTTCTCCTTGATTCTCTTGGAGATCTATTCGATATAATTCTTTTTGCGGTGTGTTTGTCGAGATCCAATGAATTGTGGGTTTATGATCAAGATTATCTATGAACAATATTTGATTCTTCTCTGAAATCTTTTGTGCATGATTTAATATCTTTGCAAGTCTCTTAAAATTATCAGTTTGGTTTGGCCTACTAGATTGATCTTTCTTGCAATGGGAGAAGTGCTTAGCTTTGGGTTCAATCTTGCGGTGTCCTTTCCCAATGACGGCAGTGGCAGCAAGGCACGTATTATATTGTTGCCATCGAGGATAAAAATGTAGGGTTAATTTCATATTGCTTGAGTTTATCCCTCTACATCATGTCATCTTGCCTAATGCGTTACTCTATTCTTATGAATTTAATACTCTAGATGCATGCTGCATAGCGGTCGATGTGTGGAGTACTAGTAGTAGATGCAGAATCGTTTCGGTCTACTTGTCGCGGACATGATGCCTATATACATGATCATGCCTAGATATTCTCATAATTATTCGCTTTTCTATCAATTGCTCGACAGTAATTTGTTCACCCACCATAGAATTTGCTATCTTGAGAGAAGCCACTAGTGAAACCTATGGCCCCCGAGTCTATTCTCCATTATATTAATCTCCCGTCAACTAGCTATTTTTGGCACCGTTTATTTTGCAATCTTTATTTTCCAATCTATATCATAAAAATACCAAAAATATTTATCTTATTATCTCTATCAGATCTCACTTTTGTAAGTGACCGTGAAGGGATTGACAACCCCTTTATCGTGTTGGTTGCAAGGTTCTTGTTTGTTTGTGCAGGTACTAGGCGACTTGCGTGTAATCTCCTACTGGATTGATACCTTGGTTCTCAAAAACTGAGGGAAATACTTACGCTACTTTGCTGCATCACCCTTTCCTCTTCAAGGGAAAACCAACGCATGCTCAAGAGGTAGCATGTATCCACACATGTGTCAAGTTTCCGGTTAATACAATTCTAGCATGAATAATAAACATTTATCCTGATATAAGGAAATATAAAATAACAAGTTTATTATTGCCTCTAGGGCATATTTCCTTCAGTGAGGGGCGCACAGCCCCTTAGTGAGCTGGTTTGCCCCTCCCCTTGGCCCATGAGGCCCCCCAACACTTGTCGGGCCCCCCGAAACCTCTTTCGGTCATGCTGGTCATTACCCGGTACCCCCGGAACAATTTTGGACTCCAATACCCTTCGTCCAATATATCAATCTTCACCTCCGGATCATCCCGAAGTTCCTCGTCACGTTCGGGATCTCATCCGGGACTCCCAACAACCTTCGGTAACCACCATAATGACTCTACTATACTTATATCGTCACCAAATGTTAAGTCTGTAGACCCTACGGGTTCGAGAACTATGCAGACATGATCGAGACACCTCTACGGTCAATAACCAATAGCGGGACCTGGATGTCCATATTGGTTCCCACATATTCTATGAAGATCTTACCGGTCGAACCTCGATGTCAAGGATTCAGCTAATCCCGTATGCAGTTCCCTTTGTCCATCGGTATGTTACTTGCCCGAGATTCAATCGTCGGTACCTCCATACCTAGTTCAATCTCGTTACCGGCAAGTCTCTTTACTCATTACGTAATACAAGATCCCGTGACTAACTCATTAGTCACATTGCTTGCAAGCCTGTTGTGATGTTGTATTACCGAGTGGGCCCTGAGATACCTCTCCGTCATACAGAGTGAAAAATCCCAGTCTTGATCCATGCCAACTCAATAGACACCCTCAGAGATACCTGTAGAGCACCTTTATAGTCACCCAGTTATGTTGCGATGCTTGGTACACACAAGGCACTCCTCCGGTGTCAGTGAGTTGCATGATCTCATGGTTATAGGAACATAGAATTGCCATGAAGAAAACGATAGCAATAAACTTGATACGATCATATGCTACATTTATAGTTTGGGTCTTGTCCATCACATCATTCTTCTAATGATGTGACCGTGTTATCAAATGACAACTCATGTCCATGGCTAGGAAACCATAGCCATCTTTGATCAACGAGCTAGTCTAGTAAAGGCTTACTAGGGACATGTTGTTGTCTATGTATCCACATATGCATTTGAGTTTCCGGTCAATACAATTATAGCATGGATAATAAATGATTATCATGAACAAGGAAATATAATAATAACCAATTTATTGTTGCCTCTAGGGCATATTTCCAACACCATGGACGCAATTTAATACCCATGCCCTACCCATAGATTTTGCAAGTACCGATACCCATTAGCCGTGGGTACAAAGTCTATTCAAGTCATGCCCATGGCCACTGTTTTCGGGTAGGGTACCCGCGGGGATAGGAAACAGAATCACTAATTGAGGAGTACTTCTTTCAAAGATCACTTCCATCTTCTCAGGTTACAACAAATGATGCGTTGCATGTGCCCACTTGTTGCAACTTGAGTATTTTTTATTTTTCCGTAGATCCATTCATTCAAAATGTTTTATCTCTTAAACTATCCGTCTAAATCTCGAACCGTTTTTCACCGTTGAATTTCTCGCGTCGAGATATTCAAAACTAAATCCTATGTTGATAGGTTTTGACAAACTTTTTTTCATAAAAAAAACGGATGAAAAAACCAAACAAGGAACACCTTTTTTCCCTTTCTGAAAATCGAACAGCCATGCCTCTCGCGGAAGCAAAACCAAGACACTCACGGAAGGAAAAAATATAAACTTTTTTTTTCATTTCCGAGAGGCATGCCGTGCCTCTCGCGAAACCAAACCGATGCCTCTCCCGGAAGCAAAGCCGTGCCTCTCGCGAAAGCAAAAAAAAAGAGAGTTTTTTCCATTTCCAAGAGGCATGGTTGTGCCTCTTGCGAAAGCAAATCCATGCCTTACGTGGAAGCAAAAGAAAACATGTTTTTTCATGCAAAAAATATTTTTTTCAATTTTTTTTCCAAAAGCTTAGAAAGACCGGTGGAAGACCAAAAGCCGAAAAACCCGCCGAAAAAGTTGAAAATGCGTGCGGAAAAATAAAATAAAAATCTGGAGGAAGGGCCTAGAGCGCAATGAATGGCAGCGACTGAGAGCGCGCCAAGTGGCGCGCTCTCAGCCCACCCCAAGTGATCGTTGGGAGCCTCCCGTAGGAGCGCTCGTCAACTACTTGCTCTCGGTAGGAACCCTCGCTGAAGGGGAGACCAAGATGGCCACAACCTCCATTTTTCTATTTTTTAGATTTTCTATTTCGTTTTTTGCTTTATTTTTTATTATAAATACACCGTTTGCAAAAACACTTTATAAAAATATTTGAAAAAAATGTTGAATGTGTATAGAGAAAATGTTTATCACGTATACAAAAAGTGTATGAAAAATGTGTATAAAATTTTGATCATATATTTTAAATATATTAATCTAGAGCTTGAAAAGAAATTGAATAAGTTTTAGAAAAATATTGATCAAGCATTTGAATTTTTTTAAATGCGTATAGTATAAATGTTGACCATGTATTAAAAAATGATGAATTTTTTTATCATGTATATAAAAATGATAACCAATCATTTGAAGTACTTGAAAAAAATGTTAAATGTGTATAGAAGCAATGTTGACCATGTATTAAAAAAATGGTGAATTATGTTTATCATGTATAGAGATATCTTAATCAAGCATTTGATAAAATGTTGAACAAGTATTTGAAAAATGTTGATCAAGCATTTGAAAAATGATAAATATCTATAGAAAAAATTTTGACCATGTATTAAAAAAGATTATTTTTTTGGTCATGTATATAAAAATGTTAATCAAGCATTTGAAAAAAATGTTGAATAAGTATTTGAATTTTTTATCAAGCATTTAAACAATGTTAAGTGTGTACACAAAAAATGTTGATCATGTATAATTTTTTTCATCATGTATATAAAAATGTTAATCAAGCATATCAAAAAATGTTGAGCAAGTATTTTTTTTAATGTTAATCAAGCATTTAGAAATGTTAAATGTGTATTGAAAAATGCTGACCATGTGGTACAAAAACCTGAATATTGTATTTAGCAAAATATTAATCAAGCATTTCAAAAAAATTAAATGTGCATAGGAAAAATGCTGACCGCATATTAGAAAAAGTTAATCTTTTATTTGAAAAATGTTAAGCAAGCATTTAGAAAAAAAGTTAAACATGTGTATAAGAAAAAATGTTGACCATGTATTCAAAAAAGTTTAATCTTGTATTTGAAAAATGACATTCAACCATTTGAAAAATGTTAAAAATATGTATAGAAAAAATGTTGACCATATATTAAATAATGTTAAAATACTATTAAAAATTATTTTTGATATATACCAAATGTAGAATGAAAATTAAAGAAACATAGAAAACCAACAAAAAGCAAAACAAAGAAACAAATGCAAAAGGAATGAAGCAAAAAGAAATCGAAGAAGAAAAACAAATGAAACAAAAGGAAATGAAAAAAATAAAAAAGCAAAGAATAAAAAAGAGAAAGGAATGAAAAAATCAGAGAAGAAAAAAGAAATGAAAAAAAAGAAATAAAAAAATGGAGGAGACCGGCTCGGATCGCCTCTGGTTGGTCGCGACCCTACTACTAACTAGTAAGTGGAAGCGGGCGAAGAGGTTAGCTGCCCCCGCGATCTCATTGGAGATCAGGGATCAATACCACATTCTCCGTCTTTTCAATTTTCCCCTCTTTAATGTACGTGCAGATGGGCTGGCTCAAATATTGTAGACGCTTCAGCGAGGATTTCTACGGTCTCGCTGAATACAAAATATAGTCATTGTGGACCTGGAGTGACGTGAATCCTATTTGACGCGCACGTGCGTCCAGGAGAAATGGCTTCGCAGAAGCGCGGGAGCAGCTGCGCACGACAGGCCAGCCCACTTTGCGAGTGAAAGCAATGCTAGGCAAACCGATTTTGGGAACGTTCTATAAGGTTCCCAAACGGGTTTCTTTTGGTTCTTTTTTCTCTTTGTTGGGTTTCTTATTTTTTTCCTTATTTTATACTTTCTTTATTTCTATTTATTTTTCTTGTCCTTCTCTTTTTATATTACTTTTTCCTTTTTATTTCCATCCTTTTTTTGAAAAAGTTTGAAATTACATTTTTTATGTCTTTTGAAATTATTTATGGTTTTGAAATTTGGTTCACAATTCATAATTTGTTCACTATAGAATACGAAAATGTTCAATACATATTTAAAATGTGTTCAGCGTATATCCAAAAAATATTCAGCATTTATTCAAAAATTGTTCAATGTATATTACAAAAATGTTCATTGTATATTAAAAACCATCTTTTTTTTCATATTTTCAATAATTGTTCACATTTGAAAAAAAATTAAAAAATTGTTCATGTTTTAAAAACTATTCACATTTGTCAGTTTTCTATTTTTGTTCTCGATTTTCTTGAATTGTTCAAAAAAATTAAAAAGATGTTTGGTACTTTAAATTGTCAAGCTGCTTCCAAACGATTACTTTAAATTTTCAGCTTGATTGGTTAGGCTCTAGACTTCACGAGAGGGACGTCACGAGTTCGATCTCTCGTTGGCGCAGTTGTTTTTTGTGAGTTTTTTTACGTATTTGAGTTCCTGACCTCAAATGGGCCTGCCCATTTGCATCTACCTTCAGCGAAATCTCCTCTATTGGACGCTAATGAGCGCCAGACAGAGCTCTTCTAGAGTGGCCCCGGAAGGGGGATTTTTTTAGGCAAACCAATAAAGCTTTATTCACCCGTCACACAGTTTGCAGGGACGAACAAAAGATCTCGAGGGTGACCTAATCAGACATGGCGGCCAACCCCGAGCATTAGCGCGTGCTTTGCTAGTCTGTGAACCTCGACATTCGAGGTTCTAAATTCGTGGCTAAAGAAACAAGAGACTAAAGAAATAGATTGTGCTTTAATTTCTAGCACAATTGCTGCATAAGATGAAGCCATTCCTTCTTTAATGGCTTCGACGGCCTGCTTGCAATCGGACGCCGCGTGAACTTGCTGAATATACAGGTCATTAGCCAGTGCTAACGCCTCTCTGATCGCTAGAGTTTCCAGAACTTCGGGATCATCAATATTTCTGAAAATTACTGCAAAAGCTCCCTGATAGATTCCTTCTGAATTACGTGCAACAGCGCTCACAGCACCAAACCCTCCCGCTCTAGGAGTAGCTACATCGACATTGATCTTCACATGTCCGGTCGTCGGTGGGATCCAGGAAGTAAGCCATGCGTGCTCACGCTCCAGTCTCAGTATCGACTTCTTCAACAGTTGGAGTTTTGAGAGGTAAACTGTAATGAAACTATGAGTAGCAAAAGGTGTTTGGAAGATCCCCTCATGGATTACCTTGCGACGTGCATGCCAAATCGCCCACATAGTGACTATAAGTTCCGTGAAGTCTTCAACTGGTAGTGATTCACTCATAGTAAAAAGCCAGCTATTCGCGCTATCATCTCTATTCGCGCACATGTGCTGAACCAACTCTTCTTTACTCAAGGCCCGCACACTTCTCGCCATGGTGCACTCAAGCAACGAGTGTCTCCAGCTATCTTCAACTCCGCATAGTGCACACACATGAGTTGTCGACATGCTCCGGTGGTGTAGAACGTCCCCCGTCGGAAGCGAGTGTTGAGCCAGCCTCCATGTGAAGACCTTGAGTTTTGAAGGGACTTGCATAGACCAGATGGAGGGCCATCCCTTCTTCTCGATGGCACTGTTGAAAACATTATGCCCTTCCTCCAACCATGCCTCTCTGCTCGCCTTGATGCGTGAGATCATCATGTATGCCGAAGAAACAGAGAACCGGCCTCGAGGATCCTCTGACCATGCCCAAAAATCACCAACCTGTCTCGTACATAGAGGGATCTTGAGGATTGTTTCAGCATCCAGGGGTACGAAGACATCCCGCACTAGATCCTCTCTCCATGATGTCGTGGTGGCGTTGATAAGTTCCGAAACATGTTGCGGAGGGTTTGCAACCCTTGAAGAAAGAGGCCTCATCAGCCCGTCCCTGGGCAGCCAGTTATGCTCCCAAATGTGTTGTAGTTTCATCGCCTACCCTCCGAATAATTCCATTCAGCATGGTGTCTTGCCCATCCACAATAGAGCGCCAAATCTGAGATGGTGATGATCCAAGTTCCGCCTCAATAATGGTAGTGTTCGGGAAGTAGATTGCTTTCAGCATACGTGCACTCAAGGACTCTGGATCTTGAAGTAGTCGCCAAGCTTGTCGTGACAGCAGAACTAGGTTGAATAGTTCCATGTCCCGGAAACCCAGACCACCCAAGTTTTTAGGATTAGTCATAACATCCCAAGATACCCAACACGGCTTTCTTTGTCCACGTTTGCTGCCCCACCAGAATTGACGAATGAGTGAAAGTTATGCTCTCACAGAGACCCCTTGGTAATCTAAAGCAAGACATTGAAAACACCAGAATAGCTTGTGATACTGATTTAATCAAAACCTCCTTCCCATCGGCAGACAAAAGCTTCTCCATCCATCCCTTGATCCTTTCCCATACCCTATCACGAAGGTATTTGAATGTGCCATTCTTTGACTGACCGACCTCCATTGGCATCCCTAGATACCTTTCACTCAAGGACTCATTTTGCACATTAAGAACATCCTTTACCTCCTATCTTGGAGAGACAGGGCACCCCTTGCTGAAAAAGATAGAGGATTTTTCATTATTTACCTTCTGTCCCGAGGCTCCACAATAAATATCCAACAGGTTTGATACCCTAGTTGCACCCTCCACACTAGACTTAAAAACCAGCAGGCTGTCATCCGCAAACAAAAGATGGCTAACAACAGGAGATGTCGGTGCCACCTTGACACCACCGAGCACTGATGACTGAGAATTAGATTTTTAAAGGCACGAAAGGCCCTCCGCTACTAGCAAGAATAGGTAGGGGGAGATGGGATCTCCCTGTCGTATACCTCTTGTAGGTTTGAACTGTTCGAGCTTCTCTCCATTGAATAAGACTGGAAAAGATACAGAACTGACCATGGACATCACCACATCAACCCAGGCTTGAGAAAAACCCAGTTTCACCATGATCGCCTGTAAATAATCCCACTCAAGCCTGTCGTAGGCCTTCATCATATCCAGCTTCAAGGCACAAAAACCATTAGTTTTTGATCTATTTCTCTTCATGAAGTGCAAACACTCATAGGCACATATAATCTTGTCAGTAATAAGCCTCCCAGGTACAAAGGCCGACTATTCTTCTGAGATGATGTCAGGAAGTATTTGTTTCAGTCTGTTCGCTACCACCTTGGAAGCTATCTTGCACAACACATTGCAAAGACTGATAGGCCTAAACTGAGATAGTAATGTAGGGTTTGTTACCTTAGGGATCAATACCAACACTGTGGCATTGATGTGTTCAGCACTCTCCTCTCCCCTGATGATGCGCAGTACCACCTTAGTAAGTTCCTCGCCACAGAGATCCCAGTGCCTCTGATAGAAATGAGTTGGGAACCCGTCAGGACCCGGGGCCTTAGTTGGGAACATCTGGAATAACGCATGCTTAACTTCCTCGTTGGTATAAGGGGCACATAAGATATCATTCCTCGCCGGGGTTACTTTCTGGGGAACATGCTGCAACACCTCCTCGACACCATTAACACCCTCCGATGTGTACAGTGCATCGTAGAACTCATGAACCATGATGCGTAGCTCGACTGGGTCTTTGGTGTGGACACCCAGCGAGTTATCCAATGCCTTGATCATGTTCTTCTTCCTCCTCATACTAGCCCACATATGAAAAAACTTAGTGTTTCTGTCTCCTGTTGAAGCCATTCCAGTCTTGATCTCTGTCGCCACATCATCTCCTCCTAGTGGTACAACTCCACAAGCTTTTCATTCATCTTGATCTCAATGTGCGTTGGTCCAGTGCGGGCTAGATCACTTCGCAACCTCTCAAGCCAGGACTTTAGCTCTTTTATCTCCTTCCGGACACTACCGAAAGTTTCTCTGCTCCAAGATGTTATTTGCTGAGATATAGAGAGAAGCTTGTCTCGGAAATCTCCTACGCCATAGCCCGGGGACACATCATTCCATCTTGACTCGATAGTTCCTCTCTAGTCCTCGTGTGGCTCCCACATGACCTCATATTTGAAGGCCTTCACGCTTCCCATCTGTTGCGGAGCTTGTTCAAATTTAAGAAGAATTGGGCCATGATCCGAGCTAGCTGACGTAAGATGTTTCAGGGTCGCTGTTGGGAACATGTCCATCCAACCAGTGGATGTCAAAGCCCTGTCTAGTCGCACCCTGGCATAAGAACCCCCCGCCACCTTCTTCTCAAAGGTCCATAATCTCCCCCGATACCCAATATCCATCAACATGCAAACATCCATAGCATCCCGGAAAGCTTGGATTTGTGCATTACTTCTATTAGCTACACCCTGGTGTTCTTCCTGACGTAGCACTTCATTAAAATCTCCCACACAGACCCAAGGCAGATCATTTAAAGCTACCAATTTTTTCATTAGATCCCAGGTTTGGTGCCTCAGGCTAGTTTGAGCCTCCCCATAAAAGCATGTCAGCCTGCATGGATCCTTCCCCGCCACCTGTATTTTTGCATCAGTGTGATAAACATAGTCGCCCAAAATCTCAACATCGATTGTATTATTCCAAAACATGCCAATTCCACCGCTTCTACCCTGGCTACTTATTGCATAGGAGTTATCATACCCTAGAGTGCTAGCAAATGCTTCTACCCGTACTCCACTAATTTGTGTCTCGACAATACATAGTACGGTAGGGGCAAACTTCAATGCGAAATCACGAAGTTCGCGAACTGCCGCACATTTTCCCGCGCCACGGTAGTTCCAACAGAAGACACTCATTGGGCCTGGCGGCGCCCCACCTGGGAGCCCGCCAAATTGTACTTCGAAGCAACTTCCTTTTCTTCTGCAGCATGTTTGTTCCTCTTGGGGCCCCTCTTCGGTGGAGGGCTGAGCGACGATGGAAGGTGAGGGACGATCGCCAGCTGGTTAGATGTTGTCTGCGTGCTATGCTGACCATTTAGGCCCCCGTTCACTATCTGCTGAGTCTGCAAGGAGTTTTCCCTAGATGGGTTGGATCTCTTCCTATTCTGATCAGTCATGTCCACATCAGCCAAAGGTGCTGATCCATCACCATTGTCCTGACGGAAATCCTCTTGGGTTGCTCCTAGATCACCCCTCGTCCGGCCACCGGCGCGACCACCAGTGCGGCCACCCCGTCGGCCACCCCGACGTCCACTGCCCTCACCAGGTCCTCACCCTGCGCGCATGAACCAGGTAGCACGTAGGTCCATGAAAACCAACGCCGATGGGGGTGTATTCCATTGCCATGATCTTTATATAGGTGACCCAACATACCACACACGGCACACCAGTCAGGAAGCCGCTCTTACTTAACCATGTAGATTTTCAGGAAGCCGCTCTTACTTAACCATGTAGATTTGCCTCTGTCCATCTCTAACCATCGATACTGCATTCTTCAGAGGTTTGAGGACATTGATGCAAACCCACACACGGTAAAAGTTTCCAGTAAAATCATTGGAGCCCGTTTCAGCGTACAGAACCTCTCCTACCTTCTTCGCCATAGGACCAACTAAGTGAGCATACAGGTCAGGCACATCATGAATTTGAATCCATATGTCAATAGTTTCCATCTTGATCGTTGATGGTTTAGTGACTCCATCATACGGCATTATGAGCACCGCATCTCCCCTGAAATTCCACGGACCGTCCTGCATGACTCTCTCCCAGTCCCCAAGGCACGAAAATTTGACTATGTAGAGATTATCTTCCAGAGGTTTGAACTTCACATCCTGTGCTGCATCTCATGCCGAGCGCATGTTCCTGAAAAACCATGTCTGACTATAGGTCTTACTCGTGTTAACCCTAGCCAAAGCCATCCACCTCACCGCCTCCTGTGGCGCCTTCTTCTCATCGAAGACGACATCATCGAGGTCCTCCTCGCACAGGCCAGGATCCTCCATCATCTTCTCCACCTTGCTAAGACCAGAGGAGCTCGGGACTCCCTCAGATGCCATATGTATCTCTAACCCGAAGAGACGATCTCGAAACGGGTTTTGTGTGGAACCCTAGCTCCGCCGCACCCCGCAGCCCCTTCCAGAAACAGGAAGCGACCCGCCGGCCGCCCTATCTCTCTGGGGTAACACGACAGGGCGAAGATGGGCGGCAGGGAAACAAGGGAAACTCAACGGCGGCGTTGTCGCCCCGAGAGGAGGTAAAACCCTAACTTGAGGGATAACACCGAGAACTCCAAGGGGATTTTTTATTTGACGCACATTGCGGCAAATTGCCGTCCCTTCACAATGGAGATCACCCAGCGACAGTGATATGGGTCGACCCATTTAAAGTGTTGTATGTTCACGAGAATAACGGTTTTTGGAACCTTCCGGAAGGTTCTTAAACAATGGTTTTCTTTCTTTACAAGTTTACTCTGGTTTTCTTTGTTGCTTTATTTATTTGTTTTACAAAAAAATAATTTTTTGGTTGTTTCTCTTTTCCTTTTTCTACTATTTTTCTTTTACACATTTTCAAAAGATCTTCCAAAATTGTTCAGAAATCAAAATTCAGTCACTTTTTTAAAAGGCCGTAATTTAAAAAACTCACATTTACAAAGAAAATTAAACTTCAAAAGATTTTTGGAATTTCCTTTTTTCACATTTTCTCAAAATTGTTTGGTTTTCAAAAAAGATGTCTGCAATTTTAAAAAGTGTCCATTTTCAAAAAATACAATAATTTTTTGTGCATTCTTTTAAATTATTTTTGAAAAATAAAAAATATGTGTTTCATTTAATGTTTGAAATTTTTACTAAAAATGAATTTTCAAGAAATGTTATGAAATTAGAAAAATGTGAAAATTTTACAAAAAAGTTTGTGTTTTTCAATAAATGTTCATGAATTTGAAAAATATTCGGGCTTTCATGAATTTTTCAAATTTACAAAAAAATCTGCATGTTTTTAAGAAAAGTTCAGAAAATTGAGAAAACATACACATTTTGAAAAAATGGGAGTAAATCTGGAAAAGTTTGCGTTTTGAAACATAATCAATTTTGCTGAAAGTGTTTTATTTGACAAAAAAACTTGTGCTACGATACTGCGGATGGCTACAGTGCTTCTGGGTCGCTACCTATGTTCATGAGATAAACAAGGAATGATGCACATAGCTTAATGGGCGGCCCAGTCGCTCGCGCCTATGCGACTTGATTGAGTCCAATTTGACACGGAGAGTGTCATTTAGGAGGTCCCCCTGTTGAGACCTCCTATTCCCCCGACCTACAGCCCCGGTCCCCCCCCCCCCCCCTAGCGGTAGCTCGGCCAGCCCATATACGGGAAGAGGCTCCCCTGTTTCTTTTTTTATTTCTTTATTTTTGTGTTTTAGTTTTTATTCAAAAATGTTCACAAATTTGATAAGTGTTCTCGGATTTCAAAAATTATTCACAACTTTGAAAATGTTCGCCAGTTTGGAAAAATGTACAAAATTTTGGGAAAATGACCATTATTTTTCTAATCCAGATTTATAAAATTGTTTCCTTAATTTAAAAAAATGTTCACGACTTTGAGAAATGTTCCTAGATTTCAAAAGATGTTCCAAATTGGAAAATTATTCCCAAATTAAAAAAAAGAATTGCAAAAATATACTGAGTTCAAAAATGTTCCTGACTTTGAGAAATGATCCTCAATTTCAAAATTTGACCATGAACTCAAAAAATGTTCAGTAACTTTTAAAAATGTCCCAAATTGCAAAATTTGGTTACTTATTTAGAAATTATTACCATATTTCAAAAAAGGAAAATACGAAAAATGTAAATGAAATAGCTAGAAAACACCAAAAGAAAAAACTTTTGCGCGTATATGGGTCGGCCTTATGCTATGTTACACAACGGAGAAGTGCTTATGGTGCGTTTGCACGCTATCCCTTGACCTACATGGGGACTAGGAACCACCGCCTTGGATATGTTTGGTTTCGAATATTTAAATCCACAAAGCTCCCTAAGTTTGGAGCTCTCGTAATCAATTGAAGAGGTGTTTCAAAAAGTAAACCAATTGAGGAGCCATTTAATTTTGGATGTGGCCATGATTTTGACTCGGTGGTCATCCTCGTGGGTCATTTGGTTAGTACATTAGATAGGATTGGAGTTGTTTAAACTAAGGCTGGTAAAGCAAGAAGTGGAGCTTATCGAAGTAGAAGCTAGCAGAGAGGGTGGCAGGCCATAAGCTAGTGACGTCGACATCGATGGCGGGCATCATATGAGCTCTTTGCTGATAGGGGATGTTGGCGGGCATCCGCGTCATTTTATCCTCCCTAACCATGACACATGCACTTGTCCTCTGCAAAGGCGTCTCAGGGGCCACATGGGATCGCATGGGATGGCGTGGCCCCTTGAGGGAGTCCTGGATTAGGGGGTGTCCGGATGGCCAGACTATACCTTCAGCTGGACTCCTGAACTATGATGACACAAGATTGAAGACTTCGTCCCGTGTCCGGAGGGGACTTTCCTTGGCGTGGAAGGCAAGCTTGGCGATACGGATATGCAGATCTCCTACCATTGTAACCGACTCTATGTAACCCTAACCCTATCCGGTGCCTATATAAACCAGAGGGTTTTAGTCAGTAGGACAACATACACATCAACAATCATACCATAGGCTAGCTTCTAGGGTTTAGCCTTCTCGATCTCGTGGTAGATCTACTCTTGTACTACCCATATCATCAATATTAATCAAGCAGGACGTAGGGTTTTACCTCCATCGAGAGGGCCCGGACCTGGGTAAAACTTCGTGTCCCTTGCCTCCTGTTACCATCCAGCCCAAACGCACAGTTCAGGACCCCCTACCCGAGATCCGCCGGTTTTGACACCGACATTGGTGCTTTCATTGAGAGTTCCTCTGTGTCGTCGCTGTCAGGCTCGATGGCTCCTACGATCATCAATAGCGATGCAGTCCAGGGTGAGACCTTCCTCCCCGGACAGATCTTCGTCTTCAGCGGCTTCGCACTGCGGGCCAATTCGCTTGGCCGTCTGGAGCAGATCGAAAGCTACGCCCCCGCCCGTCAGGTCAGATTTGGAAGTTTAAACTACACGGCTGACATCCGCGGAGACTTGATCTTCGACGGATTCGAGCCACTGCCGAGCGCGCCGCTCTGTCACGACGAGCATGATTTAGCTCTGCCACCGAACAGTGCCCTGGAGGCCGCACCCGCGCCAGCTCCGACCCCTAACTCGAAGCCGACTGCGCCGATCGAGGATGGGCGGTTGGACGCCACCTCGGGGGTTGCGACCCTAACGGCGATTGAGCCGAACACCAGCCCTGTACTCTGTGAGACTCGTGACTGCAGGGAGCCGAACTCCTCTCCGGACTCCGAACCCTCCGCGTCCCTGCCGATCGAATCCGATTGGGCGCCGATCATGGAGTTCACTGCCGCGAACATCTTTCAGCACTCGCCTCTTGGCGATATCCTGAAGTCACTAAAGTCTCTCTCTTTAAAAGGAGCGCCCTGGCCGGACTATGGTCAGCAAGGGTGGGGTACGGACAATGAAAAAATTCAAAGCCCACCCACCACCCACTTTGTAGCCACTGTCGACGACTTAACCGACATGCTCGACTTCAACTCCGAAGACATCGATGGTATGGACGCCGATGAAGGAGATGATGAAGAACCAGCGCCTACTTGGCCCTGGAAAGCCACCTCGTCGTATGACATATACATGGTGGACACCCCAAAAGAGGGAGATGGCGAAGGAACAACGGAGGATGACCCCTCCAAGAAACAGCCTAAGCGCCGGCGTCAGCGGCGCCGCTCAAAATCCCGCCAAAACAAACAAGGTGATTCCAGCACTGGAGATAATAATATTCCGGAAAGCGCCGAAGAAAACCCCCTCCATCAAGATTTAGCACAGGAGGATGGAGAAACCAGCCCTCATGAGAGAGCGGCAGACAAAGAGGTCGAGGACGATAATTATATGCCTCCCTCCGAAGACGAGGCAAGCCTCGACGATGACGAATTCGTTGTGCCAGAGGATCCCGTCGAGCAAGAGTGTTTTCAATGCAGGCTTATGGCCACGGCAAGAAGCCTCAAGAAAAAACAGCGGCAGCTTAGAGCTGATCAAGATTTGCTAGTCGACAGATGGACTGAAGTCCTTGCGGCCGAAGAGCATAAACTCGAACGCCCTTACAAGAGCTACCCAAAGCGCAGGCTGCTACCTCGATTAGAGGAGGAAGCACTTGATGCGGCCGACCGACCACCTCATGGCCGCGACAGAGAGGCTTCTCGGCCCTCCACTCAAGCCGCACCCCGTACCAAGGCACGGGCATATGCGTCGGACTTACGAGACATTTTGGGGGACAAGGCAAGGCAAACAAGATCGATCTACGGATTGTGTGGGCGCCCCACGGCTCGACACGGCAACCGTCACGCCGGCCACAAGTTCGGTAGGGCCGAACACAGTAGACAAGGCTCACTGGAGCTACGTCATGATATAGCCTAGTATAGAGGCGCCACACACCCACTCTGCTTTATAGACGAAATAATGGATCATCACATCCCCGAGGGTTTCAAACCCGTAAACATCGAATCATATGATGGAACAACAGATCATGCGGTATGGATCGAGGATTATCTCCTTCATATCCACATGGCCCGCGGCGATGATTTCCACGCCATCAAATACCTCCCACTCAAGCTTAAAGGACCAGCTCGGCATTGGCTTAACAGCTTGCCAACAGGATCAATCAGTTGTTGGGAGGACCTGGAAGCCGCATTCCTCGACAATTTCCAAGGCACTTATGTGCGACCCCCGGACGCCGATGACCTAAGTCACGTAATTCAGCAGCCAGAGGAATCGGCCAGGCAATTCTGGACATGGTTCCAAACAAAGAAAAATCAAATAGTCGACTATCCGGACGCTGAGGCCCTAGCAGCCTTCAAGCACAATATCCGTGACGAGTGGCTGGCCCGGCACCTTGGACAAGAAAAGCTGAAATCTATGGCAGCACTCACGACACTCATGACCCGCTTTTGTGCGGGAGAAGACAACTGGCTTGCTCGTAGCAACAATATGACTAAGAACCCGGGTAATTCGGACACCAGGGATAGTAGTGGCAGGTCGCGTCGCAACAAGCAGAAGCGCCCCATTAATGGCGACAATGCTGAGGATACGGCAGTTAATGCCTGATTCAGAGGCTCTAAATCCGGTCAGCGGAGAAAGCCATTCAAAAGGAATCCCAGGGGCCCGTCCAGTTTGGACCGAATACTCGACCGCTTGTGCCAGATACATGGCACCCCCGAAAAGCCAGCCAATCACACCAACAGGGATTGTTGGGTGTTCAAGCAGGCAGGCAAGTTAAACGCCGAAAATGAAGACAAGGGGCTGCATAGCGATGACGACGAGGAGCCCCGGCCGCCGAACAACAGTGGACAGAAGGGTTTTCCCCCACAAGTGTGGACGGTGAACATGATATACACAACCCACGTCCCCAAAAGGGAGCGGAAGCGTGCATTAAGGGACGTATATGCGGTAGAGCCAGTCGCCCCAAAGTTCAACCCATGGTCCTCCTGCCCGATCACCTTTGATCGAAGGGACCATCCCACTAGCATCCGTCATGGCGGATTCGCCGCATTGGTTCTAGACCCAATTATTGACGGATTTCATCTCACTAGAGTCCTTATGGACGGCGGCAGCAGCCTGAACCTGCTTTACCAGGATATAGTGCGGAAAATGGGAATAGATCCCTCGAGGATTAAGCCCACCAAAACAACCTTTAAAGGCGTAATACCAGGTGTAGAGGCCAACTGTACAGGCTCAGTCACACTTGAAGTGGTCTTCGGATCTCCGGATAATTTCCGAAGCGAGGAGTTAATCTTCGACATAGTCCCGTTTCGCAGTGGTTATCACGCACTGCTCGGGTGAACCGCATTCGCTAAGTTCAATGCGGTACCGCATTATGCATACTTTAAGCTCAAGATGCCAGGCCCTCGAGGAGTAATTGCGGTTAATGGAAACACCGAACGCTCCCTCCAAACGGAGGAGCACACGGCGGCCCTTATAGCGGAAGTACAAAGCAGCCTCTTCAGGCAGTTCTCCATTCCGGCCACTAAACGACCGGACACCGTCAAGCGCGCCTGGAGTAACCTACAACAAGACCGCCTGGCACGATCCGAGCAAGCTTAGCAATGTGGCCCCGACCCCAACCCTCGCAAAAAGGCGACGCCAGTACTTCGCGTACATAACTACGCTCTAGAGATACCATGGGCACAGGGGGAGGGGCACCATCATGGCACGCCCAAAACATGGCTTAAACCGTACCAGGGGCTGCCGATTTTTTAATTTTCTCTTACTTTCAGGACTTCATCCTTCGGAAGGCCTGTTCGGCAGTTCAATTGCCGCACAAACGATGCAAGAACCAGGGAAGCAGACAAGCCATGCCGCATTACGGAACTCCCAGGTGGTCTCTATCACAAGCAGTATACCCGTTCCGCATACTATTCTGCAGCTTGCCCCTGGAACGGACATGTTAACTAGTCCAACCTTCCACTTATCGCATTACTTGCATCGTTCTGCCTTGATCGCACACCTTTTTAATTAACAATGCATAGCTTTCGTCTATTTTTGCATTACCTTTTTTCTTTATATATGTTCCTTAACGACATGTTGCACCCGTACACGTTGGTACGGTAAAATACGTCAGGGGCTTTCGTACCCCTCAATATGGTGTGAGAAGTCCGAACACTTTAACAAGTGCGGCACCCCGAACTTATAGCATTATATGCATCGGCTCCGAATCATGTCTTGGGTCAATAGTTGGGTTTGCCCGGCTCCTATGTTTTGGTGCCTTACGTTCCGCTATATCGGCTAAGGTAGCACTAGGAGAACCACTGCGATTGTGCCCCAGTTGAGCTGGGTTGAGCACCTCAGTGGAGAAAGCTAAAACTGACTGTCATGATGAAGCAAGAGCTGGTCGCTGTTCGAGAGGTTTTTCGAGTCCCTAAAGACTTATGCCGCTTAGGGCGAGGAGCCGGCTTTGTCCGGCCAAGGCGTGGATAGTGCCCCGAACTTGGTCTTCCGAATACCAGGGGCTTCGCCGAAATTTAAAATTATAGAATTCTATGGCTAAGTGAGAGTGTTCACGCATTATAGTCCGGTTGCCTTGTTCGTTGGGCTAAGCGCCTCCCTCGAAGGACCCAAACATGGGAAAAAGATCGCTCAGGTTTATCCCCAAACACCCCAGCACTAGCGGCACGGGGGCAGAAGCCGACGACTTGCCATCTCTCAGAATTGATAAACAGCCGCACAGAAGGTAATATTTTAAATTCAAACAGCATTGCTTAGCGCATATGAACTAGTTTTCAGCGCACATGACAAACGAGCGAGTTTTACTCAAAAATTACATCCATAGAACATTCATCTGCCACAAGGCGAGCACCCTTCAGAACATCCTTATAGTAATTCTCGGGCTTGCGATGCTCTTTCCCCGGCGGTGGCCCGTCCTTCACAAGCTTCTCAGCATCCAGCTTGCCCCAATGCACCTTAGCACGGGCAAGGGCCCTATGGGCACCTTTAATGCAGACGGAGCGCTTGATGACTTCGAGCCTTGGACATGCCTCCACCAGCCGCCGCACCAGCCCGAAATAGCTCCCAGGCTGAGCCTCTCCAGGCCATAGCTGAACTATGAGGCCCTTCATGGCCTGTTCGGCCGCCTTGTGGAGCTCGACCAGTTGCTTTAGCTGGTCGCTCAAGGGCACGGGGTGTCCGGCCTCAGCGTACTGAGACCAGAACACCTTCTCCGTCGAGCTTCCCTCCTCGGCTCGATAGAATGCGGCGGCATCAGACACACTCCAGGGAAGATCTGCGAACGCTCCTGGAGAGCTCCGGATTCGGGTAAGTAACAAGTAACTCACGTTTATGTGTTTGCTTCGCATAAAGAATGCCTTACCCGCTGCTACCTTCTTCACCTCAGCCAACTCCTGGAGGGTCTTCTGGGATTCGGCCTTGGCAGACTTGGCATTTGCAATAGCCACCGCGAGCTCGGACGCTCGCGTCTTTGAGTCAAGCTCCAAACTCTCATATTTTTCCTTGAGAGCCTGGAGCTCTTGCCGCACCTTGCCAACCTCGGCCTCATACTTCTCCCGCTCGATGCGCTCCGAGGCTGCCCTCTTCTCGGCCTCATCCAGTGCTTGCTTAAGGGTCGCCACCTCAGACGTGGCCCCTACAATAGCCACGATAATCCTGTCATTTTTTGCAATTGCACCTTTTATATATATATATTTAAACAAGGTATTTCTTACCTTCATTGAACTTGAGCTGCTTCTTGGCACGCCCAAGCTCTTGCTCGGACCGCTCGAGGTTCTGCTTTAGCGTGTCCACTTTCGCAGTCAGTGCGGCAGACACAAGCAGAGAAACCTGCATACGCATATTGACTCCTTTCTGTTAGACTCCTGCGAATTTTATTTGATCCTCTATTCGGCTTTTCTTCCCGAATGCCAAACAGAGCATCAGGAGCTACTGTCTATGAGGTAATATTATTTACACATTCTTTACTTACCTCAAAGCCTGCTAAAAGGCTAGTACAAGCTTCAGTCAGTCCGCTCTTGGCGGACTGAACCTTTTGGATCACCGCACTCATAATAGTGCGGTGCCCCTCGTCGATGGAGGCGCCTTGGAGCGCCTCCAACATATTGTCCGACACCTCCCGTTGGACGGAGGTCACCGGCACGGCGGGCTTGTTCCTCTTGGAAGGAGGTCGCCTGCCGGACTCTAGAACCTTCGAAGGTTCCAGAGCGGTGTCCGGCCTAGGGCCGGACTTGGAGCCCTGGTGGGTTTCATCCCCTTTACTCCTGGAGTCCGGGAGGTCGCCTTGCGGCGCCTCCAGGACCACCTCCTCCCGGCTTGGAACCTGTTGGGACAAAACTTCGGTGTCGTCCGTAGGGCGGGGGGAGGAGGCCGTCAGAAGCGAGTTCACATCCGACGAGTCCAGTGAGCCGCTCGACGATGCGTCGAGCCGGTCTTTGGGTGGGCTGCATAAACATATTCAACGTGAGGGAAAGCTGTGCAATAAACGAATACTATGAATTACTCTGGTATCCGGATACTTACGGTTTGGCCAGGGGCTTGGCCCTGGGCGCGCACTCCTCTCCGCCGTCGTCGGCGTCGGTGGAATAGTCCGGACAAAGGGTTTTCCCCTTCTTGGACCCTTCGGCCTCCCTAGTTGGGGCGGCCTTCCTTTTCTTCCCTTCCCCCGCTGGAGGGGGAGGGGTCTCTTCTTCCACCTCCTCGTCTTCACGGGAGGAGTGCGTATTGGATTCGTCGGATGATGAATCCGACACCTTCAGGCGGCGGGCACTCTTTCGAGTCCCCGTTGCCTTCTTCTTGACCTTCTTCTCTGGCACCACATAGGGTGCCGGAACCAGCAGCTTCGCCAATTGAGCGTCTGCTGGGCCTTCGGGCAAAGGAGCCAGACAGTTGATCTGTCCGGACGTCACCTGCCAATCCTGAAAAAGGAAAGGGAGCTTAGATCCCGCATGGAGTCAAACTATGAAACACTGATACCCTGTAAAAGGAAAAAATAGCTTACCGCAAGAGCGTGACGCTGCCCACTGAATCCGCGATCCTCAATAGCGGATACGGGAGCCACGGCGCCCTTGAAAAGCACCTTCCAGGCATCTTCGTACGTCATGTCGAAGAGCCTGCTCAAAGTTTGGTGCCGCGCCGGGTCGAACTCCCACAGGTTGAAAGCCCGTTGTTGGCACGGGAGGATCAAGTGGATGAGCATAACCTGGACTACGTTGACAAGTTTGAGCTTCTTGTCCACCAGGGTTTTGATGCATGTTTGGAGTCCGGTCAGCTCTCCCTTTTTACCCCACGACAGGCCCGTCTCTTTCCAGGACGTTAGCCGCGTTGGGGGTCCGGACCGGAACTCGGGGGCTGCGACCCACTTAGGGCCGCGCGGCTCGGTGATGTAAAACCACCCCGATTGCCACCCCTTCAAGGTCTCCACAAAGGAGCCCTCGAGCCATAGGACGTTGGCCATCTTGCCCACCATGGCGCCTCCGCACTCCGCCTGGTTGCCGCGCACCACCTTCGGCTTGACGTTGAAAGTCTTGAGCCATAGGCCGAAATGGGGGCGGATGCGGAGGAAGGCCTCGCACACGACGATAAACGCCGAGATGTTGTTGACAAAATTCGGGGCCAGATCATGGAAATCCAGGCCGTAGTAGAACATGATGTTGGGGAACGTAGTAATTTCAAAAATTTTCCTACGCACACGCAAGATCATGGTGATGCATAGCAACGAGGGGGAGAGTCTGATCTACGTACCCTTGTAGATCGCAACGGAAGCGTTGACACAACGTAGAGGAAGTAGTCGTACGTCTTCTTCCCGATCTGACCGATCCAAGCACCGTTACTCCGGCACCTCCGAGTTCTTAGCACACGTTCAGCTCGATGACGATCCTCGGGCTCCGATCCAGCAAAGCGTCGAGGAAGAGTTCCGTCAGCACGACGGCGTGGTGACGATCTTGATGTTCTACCGATGCAGGGCTTCGCCTAAGCACTATATGATCGAGGTGGAATATGGTGGCAGGGGGCACCGCACACGGCTAAGGAACGATCTCAATGATCAACTTGTGTGTCTATGGGGTGCCCCCTGCCTCAGTATATAAAGGATGGAGGAGGGGGAGGCCGGCCAAGGCTATTGGTGCGGCCAGGATGGGAGTCCTACTAGGACTCCAAGTCCTAGTAGGAGTCCATCAAGAGGGGAGGAAGGGAGAAGGAAGTGGAGGAGAAGGAGAGGTGGCCGGCCCCCCTTTCCCTAGTCCAATTCGGACCAAAGGGGAGGGGGGGCGCAGCAGCCTTTTTCCTCTTCCCACTAAAGCCCATCAAGGCCCATTACTTCTCCCGTAACTACCCGTGTCGGGACCCCGATCCCAAGTCACACCGATCTAGCATGTAACACTTCATATCACTTTGCGGCCTCACGCACGGTATCCCCACGGGTGCCACCTTACCTGGCCCGGGACCGTTTGCGCATTTTGGCTCACGTATATGATAGTGTCGCTAGCATCCATATGACAAAGAACCCGGGCCGACATGGCTAGTCGTGAACCCAAAGCGGCACGGACCTATGGAGACAGGCATACATGAATCGCATCGAACATGTCGGTCATCAACGAGTGATTCCGGGCTGTAGCACTGGGCTAACAGGACTCCGGGGATCCCGGGCTGTAGCAGGCTAGGCAGGACTCCGGAGCTCACCATGTGACATTTCCCCGAAGGGACAGACATAGGGACGAAGTGAAACACATGCCGGCCAGTCAAGTGTCCTGAACAGTAGTATTGGGCTAGCAGGACTCCGGTGAACCGGGCTGTAGCGGACTACTATGGCTCAAGGAACATTAGACTACATTTCCCCATAAGAAAGGCTGCGAAGGATAAACAACTAGATTGTCGGATCCCACACATAGCAATACACGTTACACGTACGCATAACATGCATGTATGTGCGGTACATCATGGCATCACAACATAACTCAAACTCATATAGGTAAGGGCCCAGAAGAGCCACATAGCATAAATACAAACAGGGGTCACATGACCCATCATTCAGAGCATACAAGCAACAAGCGGAAGCATTACATGTCTGAGTACAGACAACTACAAAAGAAAAAGACTAGGAAGCCTGACTAACACGACCCTCCCAAGGGTACAAGATCGTAGCTGGGATACAAGCTACTCGTCAAAGCCACTAGTGTAACCAACTGCAAAACGTAAATAAGCAAACGTGAGTACAAAGGTACTCAGCAAGTCTTACTTCAGAACTATCTACATATGCATCATTATCAATAAAGGGGGTGGTGGAGTTTAACAGCAGCAAGCCAGCTTTGACTCAATGGCTAATCTATACTACGGGTAATAGAAACTTCTTTGAGGTGAGAAGACGCACACGAGTCCACAACTTCACAATATCAATACTCCACTATGGATCCGTTCCCGTCTCCCTACGAGAAGGCCATCCATAGCACTCACGCTTATCTTGCGTATTTTAGAGTATCCACTTCAAGTTATCTATGTACTATATAAGTCCTCCAAGTTTCCATATCCGAGGAAAACGGCTATTCGAATAGATAATATTAACCCTGCAGGGGGGTACTTCTTCACACACGCTCTCGCCACTTATAGCCCTGTACACGTCATGTACCTCGGCAACCTTCAAGCGGAAACCAGGCGAGGGTGTCGGCCACGACCTGACTAACCACACAAGTCTCTCGTCCAGGTTTATCGCCTATTCGGGTTCCATCCGCAAGGAGATCCGGCCGGGGTGTCGCTCACGGCCCCAAACGATGTGTGCAGGGTTCCCAAGCCCACCATCCGGGTGCCACTTGGTACACCGTGCCACAGTGCCTAGTCTGTCCCAAGCCCGTCCCGTCGGACACCACCTGGTAGACAAGTAGCACTACCTACAAACGCCAGAAACTAGTTGCAACTCCTGGACAGAGATCAAGTGGGTTAATAAGCCGAGAGGGGCCGGATAACCGGAACCCAATGTGTGGTAGTAACTGGACTTGGATAACATACACAGAACTCAGTGCTTAAGGACGGTTCCAATGAGACAACCCACCATGTACTCCTACATGGCCTCTCATCGCTACCTTTAACAAGACGTGTTCACACACTTAGCCTTTACCGGTAGGACATGTTCACCACTCCGATTCATTCCCGATGAATCAGACCTGACACAACTCTAAGCATAGCTGGCATAAAGAAAACAAGCATGGATGAGCAGGCACATCAAGGCTCAAGCAACTCCTACTCATGCTAGTGGGTTTCAACTATTTACTGTGGCAATGACAGGTCATGCAGAGGAATGGGTTCAGCTACCGCGGCAGAAAGTAGCAGTTTGAATCATTGTTGTCCTAATGCAGTAAAAGGAGCAGGAGCGAGAGAGTGGGACTTTATCGGGATGCTCAAGGGGGTTTGCTTGCCTGATAGATCCACGAAGAAGCACTGCTCCTCAGACAGGTACTCGGGACACCTTCCGGAGTAGAACCTATCGAGAGGGAACGGTGCCGGCAATCAATAAACAACCATATGCAACAATATGATGCGTGAAGATAACATTCAAAAATGCTATGATTTGCCCTAATGCATCTAGCATCAATTTGGTTGAAGTCCATATGAACCAAGGGTTCATATGCAAACCCTAATTTAGATATATAACATGCCATTATTACGATTTCACTTATACAGTAGGTATAAGTTGGTTTTTCATGCATGAAATTAGCATAAATGGATTCCTTGCATTTTTCTGATAATTTTTCATATATAATTTATTTGATTTGGAGTTACGGTTGAATTACTATGATTTTTTGAAGTTTTAACTATTTTCTGGAATTTCTCTGAATTATTTAAAATCCAGAAAAACAGATATTGCATCAGCATGACGTCAGCGCTGCGTCAGCGGTCAACGGAGTTATCCGAGTCAAACCTGACGTGTGGGGTCCACACGTCAGTGACTTAGTTAGTTGACAGGGGTTATTAAACTAATCTAATTAAAGGATTAGGATGCCAGGGCCCACTGTCAGCGTCAGGGATTAGTTAAACAGGGATTAATTAGTCGTTAAACTAATCCTAATTAAAACTTAACAGGGCCGGGCCCACATGTCACTGAGAGAGAGGGAGAGGTCAACGGGGCCGTGGGGGTCAAAACCAGTCAACCCGCCGGCGTTTAGCCGCCGGCGAGGCAGAACGCGGCGGAGGCCCTCGGAATTCGCCCTCCGGCGACCATTTAGGCGGCGGAGGCCACCTACGCGACGCCCAGGCTCGCGCGCATCCAGTGGGACACGCGGGAGGCCGTGGGGTGGCTGGAGACGACCGCGGCGAGGTCATCCACGGCGACCGGAGCTACGGGAACAGCGGGTTCAGCGCTACAGGGCACTAGGGGGGCTGCGATTGGGTGCAAACGACGCGCAGGAGGGCACTGAGCACGGCGGTGAGCTCGGTTGCGAGCTATGGCAGCTGTGGCCACGGCGGAGACATGGACGGCGGAGCGGAGCTCTCGGCCAAGGTGGAACTGAGGCCTAGGCAGTGCAAACGCGAAGAGGGGGAGAGGGGTTCGGCGCGGAAGCTCACAGCGGAGGCGACGGGATGGTCAGCGGGCTCGGGGAGGACCAGTCGGCGGCGAATTTAGCGGCGGCGATCCGCGGCTCCGACGAAGGGGATGATGGCGGTGGCGATGCTGCAGTGCTCCTGGCGTCGTCCAGCTCGACGAGGAGGCGTAGTCGAGGGCGGCGGTGCTCCTGGATAGTAGCAAGGGACGAGGGAGAGGCAGTGGCCGCGGCAATGGCAAACGGCGGCGACAGCAGCGCTCGGCCGCGTGAGGGGGAGGGCGAGTGAGAGAGACAGAGGAAAGGGGAGGGCACGGGGAGAGAGTGAAGGAGTCGGGGTGGTGCGTGGCGCTCGCAGCGGCCTCCAGCGATGATCGAGGAAGCAGGAGGTGGCCGGTGCGTGCTCGCGCGCGACGAGCACACGCGCGCCGTCCTCCTGGCAGGAGGTTGGCGATGACCTGGCCTGGGCCAACAGTGTTGGGCCGGCACAGGAGCTGGGCCGCCAGGTAAGGCAGGTAAGCCCTTTTTTTGTTCCTATTTTTCTTTTCTATTTCTGACATTGGTTTTATAATTTAAAGAAAGGTTAAAACATTTACATAAATGCTGAAAAAAATGTGGCATCTAGATATAATATTCTAGAGGCCCTCACCAATTCCCAACATTTTTGGAGCTATTAAAAATATTTATATAATTTAAACAGCTCCAATTCAAATATTTAAGCATTGATTCAAAAATGCAAAATGGGAAGGAAAAATGTGCATCACCTCTGGTTGTTGTTCCCAACATTTTCCAAAGACCATGAACATTTTTGAAAAGCATTTTGGGTTCATTGAAATTCCACTTTTAATTTGAACCTATTTGAATTGCTTTGGTGCTAGGGTTTGCAACTTCCCCATTTCAATTTTATTTGAAAAATTAACATGATGCACAAGGAAGCCAAGGACCATACCAAACTAGGGATGTGACAACTCGCCCCCACTCGAAGAAATCTCGTCCCGAGATTCAGGAGTTGGCGGAAAGAAAGCAGGGTACTCAAGTCGAAGACGATCTTCACGCTCCCAAGTGGCTTCCCTCTCAGAATGATGAGACCACTGAACCTTGAGAAACTTGATGTTATGACGTCGAGTGACACGCTCTGCTTGATCCAGAATGTGAATGGGGTACTCTCGATAAGTGAGGTTATCTTGGAGATCAAGCGTTTCGTGGTCCACTCCGCGGATGGGATCCGAGAAGCAACGCCTGAGTTGAGAGACGTGGAAAACATCATGAACTCGAGAAAGATGTGGGGGTAGTTCCAACTGGTAGGCAACCTCTCCTCGTTTAGCGAGAATGCGAAAAGGACCGATGTAACGAGGAGCCAACTTGCCCTTGATACCGAAACGATGGGTACCCTTCAAAGGGGTAACCCGAAGGTAAGCCTTGTCGCCAACTTCATAAGCCACTTCCTTATGACGACGGTCATACTGGCCCTTTTGACGAGATTGGGCTGTTTTCAAATTCTCACGAATGATGCGAACTTGCTCTTCGGCCTCCTGGATCATATCCGGTCCAAAGAATTGTCTTTCGCCGGTTTCTGACCAGTTCAATGGTGTTCGACATCTTCGTCCATACAGGATCTCGAAGGGTGCCTTCTTAAGACTGGATTGGTAGCTATTATTATAAGCAAACTCGGCAAAGGGAAGACATTTCTCCCAATCCATACCGAATGAGATAACGCAAGCTCTAAGCATGTCTTCGAGAATTTGGTTGACCCTTTCCACCTGACCACTTGATTGAGGGTGGAAAGCGGTACTGAAAGAAAGATGGGTGCCCATGGCAGTTTGGAAACTTTCCCAGAAATGAGAGGTGAAAAGACTGCCACGGTCTGAATTGATCTCTAGTGGAACACCATGGAGTGACACTATTCGGGAGATATATAAGTCAGCGAGCTGACTAGCAGTAATACTCTCTCGAACAGGTAGGAAGTGAGCCACTTTGGAAAGACGATCGATGACTACGAAGATAGCATTATTTCCTTTCTTGGTCCTGGGAAAGCCGGTGATGAAGTCCATACCAACTTTGTCCCATTTCCACTTAGGAATAGCTAAAGGTTGAAGGGTGCCAGCAGGTCTTTGATGCTCTGCCTTAACGCGACGACAAACGTCACAGTTGGCAATATACTGAGCGATTTCTCTCTTCATCGTAGTCCACCAGAACCTCTGGCGTAGGTCCTGATACATCTTTGTACTACCGGGATGAATCGTGAGAGGGGATTCATGGGCCTCCTTAAGGATCAGTTGCTGCATCTGTTGACATTTGGGAACCACCAAACGGTTACCAAAGTAAACAACACCTCGTTCATCCATGGAGAAACAACCAGCAACTCCCTTGGAAATATTTTTCTTGATCCGGGAGATTCCCGTATCATGCTTCTGAGCCTCTATGATCTGATCCGTAAGGGTAGGTTTCGCCACCAAGGTAGAAAGGAAACCATGAGGAGCTATGTGAAGGTTAAGCTTACAGAATTCCTCATGGAGGGGCGGTTGACAATGTTGCAACATGAGGTTGTTGCAATAGGATTTACGACTTAAAGCATCAGCCATGACATTGGCTTTTCCTGGGGTGTAGGTGATTCCTAAGTCGTAATCTGAGATCAACTCCAACCAACGTCTCTGTCTGAGATTCAGATCCGGTTGGGTGAAGATATACTTGAGACTCTGATGGTCGGTGTAGATTTCGCAACGGTTACCAAGAAGGTAATGTCGCCAGGTCTTAAGTGCATAGACTACGGCTGCAAGCTCCAGATCATGTGTAGGATAATTTTCCTCATGTGGATGCAACTGTCGAGATGCATAGGCAATCACATGACGATCCTGCATAAGAATGCAACCTAGTCCTTGACGCGAAGCATCGCAATAGATAACAAAGTCTTTAGTGAAATCCGGTGGCACGAGTATGGGCGCAGAAGTCAAGCGTCTTTTCAGTTCCTGAAAACTGTGCTCACACTGTGGGGACCACTCAAACTTTTTATCTTTCTTGAGAAGTTCCGTGAGAGGTTTGGCCACTTTGGAGAAGTTCTCAACGAAGCGGCGACAATAACTGGCTAGACCAAGGAAACTCCTAACTTGCTTAACTGTTTCGGGTGGAGTCCAATCGAGAACGGCTTTGACTCTCTCGGGATTTACAGCAATGCCCTTACCGGAGATCACGTGGCCTAAATAGGTTACTTCTGGCAACCAAAATTCACACTTGGAGAACTTGGCATAAAGGCGATGCTCTCTGAGTTTTTCTAACACAAGCCTAAGATGTTCGGCATGCTCTTCCTCGTTCTTCAAGTAAATAAGAATATCATCAAGATAAACCACGATGAACTTATCTAAGTACTCCATAAAGATCGAGTTCATCAAGAGGGAGAAAGTAGCTGGAGCATTGGTTAGGCCGAAAGACATCACAGTGTACTCGTACTGACCATAACGAGTGACAAAGGCCGTTTTGGGGATGTCCCCATTTCTGATCTTGATTTGGTGGTAGCCTAACCTCAAATCCATCTTGGAAAAGACTGAGGATCCAGCGAGCTGATCATACAGGTCGTTGATCCTGGGGAGCGGATACTTGTTCTTTATCGTGACCAAATTAATGGGACGATAATCTACAACCATCCGGTCCGTACCATCCTTCTTCTTGACGAAGAGAACGGGGCAAGCCCAGGGAGAAGAACTGGGACGGATGAAACCCTTTTGCAAGGACTCATCAAGTTGTTCCTTAAGCTCGGCTAACTCCAAAGGTGCCATCTTGTATGGTCTTCTAGAGATTGGAACAGTTCCTGGGATAAGTTCTATGACAAACTCTACATCTCTGTCAGGTGGGACACCTGGCAGTTCTTCTGGAAAGACATCCGGGAAGTCACGGACTACCGGAATATCCTCAAGGTCTGGAAGAGGGCTGGCATTAAGAGAATAGAGTTGACGCCTTGCAACTCTAGTGGAGACAGTGACTATTTTGCCAGATGGATGTGTAAGTTGAATAGATCTGGTGTAACAATCGATCTTGGCATGATGAGCTGTCATCCAGTCCATACCCAAGATGATGTTAATATCTGAGGACTTGAGAGATATCAAAGAAGCAAGGAAAACCAGTCTATCAACAAGGATTTCATTACCATGGCTTACCTTGGAGGTTTGTCATTTGGAACCAGGAGTCTGGATTATTAATGGAGTTGGCATATCACAAAATGACATGTCGTGCATCCGAGCATAACCTTCAGATATGAAGGAGTGGGATGCTCCGGTATCAAACAGAACTGAAGCTGGGTGACAATTGACAAGAAGTGTACCCAGTACGACATCGGGATCATCTTGAACTTCTGAAACTGAGACATGGTGCACACATGCTCGTTCAATGGAGGCTGGCTTGGTACTGATCATCTTGACTGATGGCCTTTCACGGCCAACAGACCTCTCAGATTGGGGTGGAGCATAACTGGACTGAGGGCAGTCACGTGCATAGTGTCCTGGTTCTCTGCAGGTAAAACAAGTTCCTGAGGTAGGACGTGGACCTACGTTGGCAAGTGGTCCACTAATAGGCCTGAGTGGAGCATGTTGCTGGGTTGGGTGAGGCGTCACATAGGATGGCCTCGGTGCATATCGAGGTGGAAGAGCCGAGTTCGGAATCCAAATCCGTCGCTTCTGAGAGCCAGAGCGGGAGGAAGAACCCAGATCACGGTTGTGCTTACGAGACTCCTCGTAAGTGAGTTGAGCTGTCTCTGCATTAATGGCCTTGTTCACAAGAGCCTGGAAAGTATCACAATGATGCAGGTGGAGATCACGACGCAACTTAGGGTGGAGACCCTTCCGGAACCTAGCCTGCTTCTTAGCGTCCGTGGACACTTCTTCTGTAGCATAGCGGGCGAGGTTTCCAAACTCCCTACTGTAAGCATCAACAGGCAGCTTACCCTGGGTAAAATTACAGAACTCTTCCCTCTTGCGGTCAAAGAGGGCCTGAGGAATGTGGTGCTCACGAAAAGCCTCGGTGAAATCTCTCCATGTAGGAATCTGACCAGCTGGAAGCATAGCTTCAAAGCTCTGCCACCAAATACTAGCAGGTCCTTCCAAGTGATAAGTAGCATAGGTGACCTTGTCACTTTCAACGACGTTCGCAGAATGCAACTTGTGAGTGATGCTTCGGAGCCAGTCATCCGCATCGAGTGGCTCAATGGAATGATGGAAGGTGGGTGGTTTCAGACCAATGAAGTCGGTGATGGAAACCAACTTCTTACGCCGATGTGCGGTGTTCTGCTCAATCTGTGCCAGCAAGCGGTTAGTCTCACGCTTGTTCCTCTCGGATGCTAACAAGAACTCTGCCACCAAAGGTTGGTCAGGAGGATCCTCGTCCCTACCATCTCCATGGTTCTTGCTATGAGCAACTAGAGCTCGGTTAGCAGACGACATCCTGACACAGAAACCAAAGAAACAAGGGTGGAATTAGCATCGACCTAGGGATGCGGAAAGTAATGCAAAAGCATTGGAAAGTCTTGAAATCTTGGGACAATTTCGGCAGCATAACGGCTGTAAATGCTCAACAGGATGTTTGAGACATTCATCAAGGAATAGCATAATCAATCAGCATCATAATATCAAGGTTCTGGGTCAAACTGAGGACACACAGAAGTAGTAGAACTGTATTGAGACACAACCCAACAATCCTAAGACCTTACGGTTTAGTAACACGTCATCCTGAGAGATAGAGGAGAAGCCTAGGCCTTAACCCTCGTAGAAAAGAAGAGGCTGACTCAGAAAGAATGACATGAGGTAAAGGAGTAAAAAGAGCCTTACGTTCCCTTCCACAATCAATTCCCTTATGTAACTAAAGCATTTCTAGACTCAACTTCGACCAGTTTGGCTTAGTAATCCTACAGTCAGTCAGGCTCTGATACCAAGTCTGTCGGGACCCCGATCCCAAGTCACACCGATCTAGCATGTAACACTTCATATCACTTTGCGGCCTCACGCACGGTATCCCCATGGGTGCCACCTTACCTGGCCCGGGACCGTTTGCGCATTTTGGCTCACGTATATGATAGTGTCGCTAGCATCCATATGACAAAGAACCCGGGCCGACATGGCTAGTCGTGAACCCAAAGCGGCACGGACCTATGGAGACAGGCATACATGAATCGCATCGAACATGTCGGTCATCAACGAGTGATTCCGGGCTGTAGCACTGGGCTAACAGGACTCCGGGGATCCCGGGATGTAGCAGGCTAGGCAGGACTCCGGAGCTCACCATGTGACATTTCCCCGAAGGGACAGACATAGGGACGAAGTGAAACACATGCCGGCCAGTCAAGTGTCCTGAACAGTAGTACTGGGCTAGCAGGACTCCGGTGAACCGGGCTGTAGCGGACTACTATGCTTCAAGGAACATTAGACTACATTTCCCCATAAGAAAGGCTGCGAAGGATAAACAACTAGATTGTCAGATCCCACACATAGCAATACACGTTACACGTACGCATAACATGCATGTATGTGCGGTACATCATGGCATCACAACATAACTCAAACTCATATAGGTAAGGGCCCAGAAGAGCCACATAGCATAAATACAAACAGGGGTCACATGACCCATTATTCAGAGCATACAAGCAACAAGCGGAAGCATTACATGTCTGAGTACAGACAACTACAAAAGAAAAAGACTAGGAAGCCTGACTAACACGACCCTCCCAAGGGTACAAGATCGTAGCTGGGATACAAGCTACTCGTCGAAGCCACTAGTGTAACCAACTGCAAAACGTAAATAAGCAAACGTGAGTACAAAGGTACTCAGCAAGTCTTACTTCAGAACTATCTACATATGCATCATTATCAATAAAGGGGGTGGTGGAGTTTAACAGCAGCAAGCCAGCTTTGACTCAATGGCTAATCTATACTACGGGTAATAGAAACTTCTTTGAGGTGAGAAGACGCACACGAGTCCACAACTTCACCATATCAATACTCCACTATGGATCCGTTCCCGTCTCCCTACGAGAAGGCCATCCATAGCACTCATGCTTATCTTGCGTATTTTAGAGTATCCACTTCAAGTTATCTATGTACTATATAAGTCCTCCAAGTTTCCATATCCGAGGAAAACGGCTATTCGAATAGATAATATTAACCCTGCAGGGGGGTACTTCTTCACACACGCTCTCGCCACTTATAGCCCTGTACACGTCATGTACCTCGGCAACCTTCAAGCGGAAACCGGGCGAGGGTGTCGGCCACGACCTGACTAACCACACAAGTCTCTCGTCCAGGTGTATCGCCTATTCGGGTTCCATCCGCAAGGAGATCCGGCCGGGGTGTCGCTCACGGCCCCAAACGATGTGTGCAGGGTTCCCAAGCCCACCATCCGGGTGCCACTTGGTACACCGTGCCATAGTGCCTAGTCTGTCCCAAGCCCGTCCCGTCGGACACCACCTGGTAGACAAGTAGCACTACCTACAAACGCCAGAAACTAGTTGCAACTCCTGGACAGAGATCAAGTGGGTTAATAAGCCGAGAGGGGCCGGATAACCGGAACCCAATGTGTGGTAGTAACTGGACTTGGATAACATACACAAAACTCAGTGCTTAAGGACGGTTCCAATGAGACAACCCACCATGTACTCCTACATGGCCTCTCATCGCTACCTTTAACAAGACGTGTTCACACACTTAGCCTTTACCGGTAGGACATGTTCACCACTCCGATTCATTCCCGATGAATCAGACCTGACACAACTCTAAGCATAGCTGGCATAAAGAAAACAAGCATGGATGAGCAGGCACATCAAGGCTCAAGCAACTCCTACTCATGCTAGTGGGTTTCAACTATTTACTGTGGCAATGACAGGTCATGCAGAGGAATGGGTTCAGCTACCGCGGCAGAAAGTAGCAGTTTGAATCATTGTTGTCCTAATGCAGTAAAAGGAGCAGGAGCGAGAGAGTGGGACTTTATCGGGATGCTCAAGGGGGTTTGCTTGCCTGATAGATCCACGAAGAAGCACTGCTCCTCAGACAGGTACTCGGGACACCTTCCGGAGTAGAACCTATCGAGAGGGAACGGTGCCGGCAATCAATAAACAACCATATGCAACAATATGATGCGTGAAGATAACATTCAAAAATGCTATGATTTGCCCTAATGCATCTAGCATCAATTTGGTTGAAGTCCATATGAACCAAGGGTTCATATGCAAACCCTAATTTAGATATATAACATGCCATTATTACGATTTCACTTATACAGTAGGTATAAGTTGGTTTTTCATGCATGAAATTAGCATAAATGGATTCCTTGCATTTTTCTGATAATTTTTCATATATAATTTATTTGATTTGGAGTTACGGTTGAATTACTATGATTTTTTGAAGTTTTAACTATTTTCTGGAATTTCTCTGAATTATTTAAAATCCAGAAAAACAGATATTGCATCAGCATGACGTCAGCGCTGCGTCAGCGGTCAACGGAGTTGTCCGAGTCAAACCTGACGTGTGGGGTCCACACGTCAGTGACTTAGTTAGTTGACAGGGGTTATTAAACTAATCTAATTAAAGGATTAGGATGCCAGGGCCCACTGTCAGCGTCAGGGATTAGTTAAACAGGGATTAATTAGTCGTTAAACTAATCCTAATTAAAACTTAACAGGGCCGGGCCCACATGTCACTGAGAGAGAGGGAGAGGTCAACGGGGCCGTGGGGGTCAAAACCAGTCAACCCGCCGGCGTTTAGCCGCCGGCGAGGCAGAACGCGGCGGAGGCCCTCGGAATTCGCCCTCCGGCGACCATTTAGGCGGCGGAGGCCACCTACGCGACGCCCAGGCTCGCGCGCATCCAGTGGGACACGCGGGAGGCCGTGGGGTGGCCGGAGACGACCGCGGCGAGGTCATCCACAGCGACCGGAGCTACGGGAACAGCGGGTTCAGCGCTACAGGGCACTAGGGGGGCTGCGATTGGGTGCAAACGACGCGCAGGAGGGCACTGAGCACGGCGGTGAGCTCGGTTGCGAGCTATGGCAGCTGTGGCCACGGCGGCGACATGGACGGCAGAGCGGAGCTCTCGGCCAAGGTGGAACTGAGGCCTAGGCAGTGCAAACGCGAAGAGGGGGAGAGGGGTTCGGCGCGGAAGCTCACAGCGGAGGCGACGGGATGGTCAGTGGGCTCGGGGAGGACCAGTCGGCGGCGAATTTAGCGGCGGAGATCCGCGGCTCCGACGAAGGGGATGATGGCGGTGGCGATGCTGCAGTGCTCCTGGCGTCGTCCAGCTCGACGAGGAGGCGTAGTCGAGGGCGGCGGTGCTCCTGGACAGTAGCAAGGGACGAGGGAGAGGCAGTGGCCGCGGCAATGGCAAACGACGGCGACAGCAGCGCTCGGCCGCGTGAGGGGGAGGGCGAGTGAGAGAGACAGAGGAAACGGGAGGGCACGGGGAGAGAGTGAAGGAGTCGGGGTGGTGCGTGGCGCTCGCAGCGGCCTCCAGCGACGATCGAGGAAGCAGGAGGTGGCCGGTGCGTGCTCACGCGCGGCGAGCACATGCGCGCCGTCCTCCTGGCAGGAGGTTGGCGATGACCTGGCCTGGGCCAACAGTGTTGGGCCGGCACAGGAGCTGGGCCGCCAGGTAAGGCAGGTAAGCCCTTTTTTTGTTCCTGTTTTTCTTTTCTATTTCTGACATTGGTTTTATAATTTAAAGAAAGGTTAAAACATTTACATAAATGCTGAAAAAAAATGTGGCATCTAGATATAATATTCTAG
This sequence comes from Triticum monococcum, assembly GCA_034509565.1. NCBI lineage: Eukaryota > Viridiplantae > Streptophyta > Magnoliopsida > Poales > Poaceae > Triticum > Triticum monococcum. Next base: position 193,883,338 of record CM067842.1, on the reverse strand, counting down.
AGGCCCTCACCAATTCCCAACATTTTTGGAGCTATTAAAAATATTTATATAATTTAAACAGCTCCAATTCAAATATTTAAGCATTGATTCAAAAATCCAAAATGGGAAGGAAAAATGTGCATCACCTCTGGTTGTTGTTCCCAACATTTTCCAAAGACCATGAACATTTTTGAAAAGCATTTTGGGTTCATTGAAATTCCACTTTTAATTTGAACCTATTTGAATTGCTTTGGTGCTAGGGTTTGCAACTTCCCCATTTCAATTTTATTTGAAAAATTAACATGATGCACAAGCAAGCCAAGGACCATACCAAACTAGGGATGTGACAACCCGGTACTCCGAAAAATACCCGAATCACTCGGAACCTTTCCGATGTCCGAATATAGTCGTCCAATATATCGATCTTTATGTCTCGACCATTTCGAGACTCCTCGTCATGTCCCCGATCTCATCCGGGACTCCGAACTCCTTCGGTACATCAAAACTCATAAACTCATAATATAACTGTCATCGAAACCTTAAGCATGCGGACCCTACGGTTCGAGAACAATGTAGACATGACCGAGACACGTCTCCGGTCAATAACCAATAGCGGGACCTGGATGCCCATATTGGCTCCTACATATTCTATGAAGATCTTTATCGGTCAGACCGCATAACAACATACGTTGTTCCCTTTGTCATCGGTATGTTACTTGCCCGAGATTCGATCGTCGGTATCCAATACCTAGTTCAATCTCGTTACCGGCAAGTCTCTTTACTCGTTCTATAATACATCATCCCACAACTAACTCATTAGTTGCAATGCTTGCAAGGCTTAAGTGATGTGCATTACCGAGAGGGCCCGGAGATACCTCTCCGACAATCGGAGTGACAAATCCTAATCTCGAAATACGCCAACCCAACATCTACCTTTGGAGACACCTGTAGTACTCCTTTATAATCACCCAGTTACGTTGTGACGTTTGGTAGTACCCAAAGTGTTCCTCCGGTAAACGGGAGTTGCATAATCTCATAGTCATAGGAACATGTACAAGTCATGAAGAAAGCAATAGCAACATACTAAACGATCGGGTGCTAAGCTAATGGAATGGGTCATGTCAATCAGATCTCTAATGATGTGATCCCGTTAATCAAATAACAACTCTTTGTCCATGGTTAGGAAACATAACCATCTTTGATTAACGAGCTAGTCAAGTAGAGGCATACTAGTGACACTCTGTTTGTCTATGTATTCACACATGTATTATATTTCTGGTTAATACAATTCTAGCATGAATAATAAACATTTATCATGATATAAGGAAATAAATAATAACTTTATTATTGCATCTAGGGCATATTTCCTTCAGTCTCCCACTTGCACTAGAGTCAATAATCTAGATCACATCACCATGTGATTAACATCGATAGTTCACATCATCATGTGATTAACACCCATAGTTCACATCGCCATGTGACCAACACCCAAAGGGTTTACTGGATTTAGTAATCTAGTTCACATTGCTTTGTGATTAACCCCAAAGAGTACTAAGGTGTGATCATGTTTTGCTTGTGAGATAATTTTAGTCAACGGGTCTGTCACATTCAGATCCGTAAGTATTTTGCAAGTTCTATGTCTACAATGCTCTACACGGAGCTACTCTAGCTAATTGCTCCCACTTTCAATATGTATCCAGATTGAGACTTTAGATTCATCTGGATCAGTGTCAAAAACTTGCATCGACGTAACCCTTTATGACGAACCTTTTTGTCACATCCATAATCGAGAAACATATCCTTATTTCACTAAGGATAATTCTGACCGCTGTCCAGTGATCTACTCCTAGATCACTATTGTACTCCCTTGCCAAATCAATACAGGGTATACAATAGATCTGGTATACAACATGACATACTTTATAGAACCTATGGCCAAGGCATAGGGAATGACTTTTCATTCTCTTTCTATCTTCTGCCGTGGTCGGGCTTTGAGTCTTACTCAACTTCACACCTTGTAATACAGGCAAGAACTCTTTCTCTGACTGCTCCATTTTGAACTACCTCAAAATCTTGTCAAGGTATGTACTCATTGAAAAAACTTATCAAGCGTCTTGATCTATCTCTATAGATCTTGAAGCTCAATATGTAAGCAGCTTCACCGAAGTCTTTCTTTGAAAAACTCCTTTCAAACACTCCTTTATGCTTTACAGAATAATTCTACATTATTTCCGATCAACAATATGTCATTCAAATATACTTATCAGAAATGTTCTAGTGCTCCCACTCACTTTCTTGTAAATACAGGCTTCACCGCAAGTCTGTATAAAACTATATGCTTTGATCAACTCATCAAAGCGTATATTCCAACTCCGAGATGCTTGCACCAGTCCACAGATGGATCGCTGGAGCTTGCACATTTTGTTAGCACCTTTCGGATTGACAAAACCTTATGTTGCATCATATACAACTCTTCTTTAATAAATCCATTAAGGAATGCAGTTTTGTTTATCCATTTGCCAGATTTCATAAAATGCGGCAATTACTAACATGATTCGGACAGACTCAAGCATACATACGAGTGAGAAGCTCTCATCGTAGTCAACACCTTGAACTTGTCGAAAACCTTTTTGCGACAATTCTAGCTTTGTAGATAGTAACACTACTATCAGCGTCCATCTTCCTCTTGAAGATCCATTTATTTTCTATGGTTTGCCGATCATCGGGCAAATCCATCAAAGTCCATACTTTGTTCTCATACATGGATCATATCTCAGATTTCATGGCCTCAAACCATTTTGCGGAATCTGGGCTCATCATCGCTTTCTCATAGTTTGTAGGTTCATCATGATCTAGTAGCATGACTTCTAGAAAAGGATTACCGCGGATCTCACTCTGGTTTACCTACGAGATTCGGTAGTAACTTGATCTGAAGTTACATGATCATCATCATTAGCTTCCTCACTAATTGGTGTAGTAGTCACAAGAACAGATTTTTGTGATGAACTACTTTCCAATAAGGTAGAAGGTACAATTACCTTATCAAGTTTTCTACTTTCCTCCCACTTACTTCTTTCAAGAGAAACTCCTTCTCTAGAAAGGATCCATTATAAGCAACGAATGTCTTGCCTTAGGATCTGTGATAGAAGGTGTACCCAACAGTCTCTTTTGGGTATCCTATGAAGACATATTTCTCCGATTTGGGTTTGAGCTTATCAGGATGAAACTTTTTCTCATAAGCATCGCAACCCCAAACTTCAAGAAACGACAACTTTGGTTTCTTGCCAAACCATAGTTCATAAGGCGTCGTCTCGACGCATTTAGATGGTGCCCTTTTTTTTAACGTGAATGCAGCTGTCTCTAATGCATGACCCCAAAAACGATAGTGGTAAATCGGTAAGAAACATCATAGATTGCACTATATCCAATAAAGTACGGTTATGACGTTCGGACACACCATTATGATGTGGTGTTCCAGGTGCGCGAGTAGTGAAACTATTTCACATTGTTTTAACTGAAGACCAAACTCGTAACTCAAATAATCTTTTCCACGATCAGATCGTAGAAACTTTATTTTCTTGTTACGATGATTTTCCACTTCACTCTGAAATTCTTTGAACTTTTCAAATGTTTCAGACTTATGTTTTATCAAGTAGATATACTCATATCTGCTCAAATCATCTGTGAAGATCAGAAAATAATGATACCTATCGCGAGCCTCAATATTCATCGGACCACATACATCAGTATGTATGATTTCCAACAAATCTGTTGCTTGCTCCATTGTTCCGGAGAACGGCCTTTTAGTCATCTTGCCCAAAAGGCATGGTTCGCAAGCATCAAGTGATTCATAATCAAGTGATTCCGAAAGCCCATCAGCATGGAGTTTCTTCATGCGCTTTATACCAATATGACCTAAATGGCAGTGCCACAAATAAGTTGCACTATCATTATTAACTTTGCATCTTTTGGTTTCAATATTATGAATATGTGTATCACTACGATCGAGATCCAATGAACTTGTTTCATTGGGTGTATGACCATCGAAGGTTTTATTCATGTAAACAGAACAACAATTATTCTCTGACTTTAATGAATAACCGTATTGCAATAAACATGATCAAATCATATTCATGCTCAACGCAAAAACCAAATAACACTTATTTAAGTTCAACACTAATCCCGAAAGTATAGGGGAGTGTGCGATGATGATCATATCAATCTTGGAACTACTTCCAACACACATCATCACTTCACCCTTAACTAGTCTCTGTTTATTCTGCAACTCCTGTTTTAAGTTACTACTCTTAGCAACTGAACCAATATCAAATACTGAGGGGTTGCTATAAACACTAGTAAAGCACACATCAATAACATGTATATCAAATATACTTTTGTTCACTTTGCCATCCTTCTTATCCGCCAATCACTTGGGGTAGTTCCGCTTCCAGTGACCAGTCCCTTTGTAGTAGAAGCACTTAGTCTCAGGCTTAGGATCAGACTTGGGCCTCTTCACTTGAGCAGCAACTTGCTTGCCGTTCTTCTTGAAGTTCCCCTTCTTCCCTTTGCCCTTTTCTTGAAACTAGTGGTCTTCTCAACCATCAACACTTGATGTTTTTCTTGATTTCTACCTTCGTTGATTTCAGCATCACGAAGAGCTTGGGAGTTGTTTCTGTTATCCCTTGCATATTATAGTTCATCACGAAGTTCTACTAACTTGGTGATGGTGACTAGAGAATTCTGTCAATCACTATCTTATCTGGAAGATTAACTCCCACTTGATTCAAGCGATTGTAGTACCCAGACAATCTGAGCACATGTTCACTAGTTGAGAGATTCTCCTCCATCCTTTAGCTATAGAACTTGTTGGAGACTTCATATCTCTCAACTCGGGTATTTGCTTGAAATATTAACTTCAACTCCTGGAACATCTCATATGGTCCATGACGTTCAAAACGTCTTTGAAGTCCCGATTCTAAGCCATTAAGCATGGTGCACTAAACTATCAAGTAGTCATCATATTGAGCTAGCCAAACGTTCATAACGTCTGCATCTGCTCCTGCAATAGGCCTGTCACCTAGCGGTGCATCAAGGACATAATTTTTCTGTGCAGCAATGAGGATAAACCTCAGATCACGGATCCAATCCGTATCATTGCTACTGACATCTTTCAACACAATTTTCTCTAGGAACATATCAAAATAAACATATGAAAGCAACAACGCGAGCTATTGATCTACAACATAGATATGCTAATACTACCAGGACTAAGTTCATGATAAATTAAAGTTCAATTAATCATATTACTTAAGAACTCCCACTTAGATAAACATCCCTCTAATCCTCTAAGTGATCACGTGATCCAAATCAACTAAACCATAACCGATCATCACGTGAGATGGAGTAGTTTTCAATGGTGAACATCGTTATGTTGATCATATCTACTATATGATTCACGCTCGACCTTTCGGTCTCCGTGTTCCGAGGCCATATCTGCATATGCTAGGCTCGTCAAGTTTAACCTGAGTATTCTGCGTGTGCAAAACTGGCTTGCACCCGTTGTAGATGGACGTAGAGCTTATCACACCCGATCATCACGTGGTGTCTGGGCATGACGAACTTTGGCAACAGTGCATACTCAGGGAGAACACTTCTTGATAATTTAGTGAGAGATCATCTTATAATGCTACCGTCAATTAAAGCAAGATAAGATGCATAAAAAGATAAACATCACATGCAATCAATATAAGTGATATGATATGGCCATCATCATCTTGTGCTTGTGATCTCCATCTCCGAAGCACCGTCATGATCACCATCGTCACCGGCGCGACACCTTGATCTCCATCGTAGCATCGTTGTCGTCTCGCCAATCTTATGCTTCCACGACTATCGCTACCGCTTAGTGATAAAGTAAAGCATTACATCGCGATTGCATTGCATACAATAAAGCGACAACCATATGGCTCCTGCCAGTTGCCGATAACTCGGTTACAAAACATGATCATCTCATACAATAAAATTTAGCATCATGCCTTGACCATATCACATCACAACATGCCCTGCAAAAACAAGTTAGACGTCCTCTACTTTGTTGTTGCAAGTTTTACGTGGCTGCTACGGGCTTAAGCAAGAACTCATCTCACCTACGCATCAAAACCACAACGATAGTTTGTCAAATAGACTCCGTTTTAACCTTCTCAAGGACCGGGCGTAGCCACACTTGGTTCAACTAAAGTTGGAGAGACAGTCGCCCGCAAGCCATCTATGTGCAAAGCACGTCGAGGGAACCGGTCTCGCATAAGCGTACGCGTAAGGTTGGTCCGGGTCGTCTCGTCCAACAATACCGCCGAACCAAAGTATGACATGCTGGTAGGCAGTATGACTTGTATCACCCACAACTCACTTGTGTTCTACTCGTGCAAATAACATCAAACCATAAAACCTAGGCTCGGATGCCACTGTTGGGGAACGTAGTAATTTCAAAAAATTTCCTACGCACACGCAAGATCATGGTGATGCATAGCAACGAGGGGGAGAGTCTGATCTACGTACCCTTGTAGATCGCAACGGAAGCGTTGACACAACGTAGAGGAAGTAGTCGTACGTCTTCTTCCCGATCTGACCGATCCAAGCACCGTTACTCCGGCACCTCCGAGTTCTTAGCACACGTTCAGCTCGATGACGATCCTCGGGCTCCGATCCAGCAAAGCGTCGAGGAAGAGTTCCGTCAGCACGACGGCGTGGTGACGATCTTGATGTTCTACCGATGCAGGGCTTCGCCTAAGCACTATATGATCGAGGTGGAATATGGTGGCAGGGGGCACCGCACACGGCTAAGGAACGATCTCAATGATCAACTTGTGTGTCTATGGGGTGCCCCCTGCCTCAGTATATAAAGGATGGAGGAGGGGGAGGCCGGCCAAGGCTATTGGTGCGGCCAGGATGGGAGTCCTATTAGGACTCCAAGTCCTAGTAGGAGTCCATCAAGAGGGGAGGAAGGGAGAAGGAAGTGGAGGAGAAGGAGAGGTGGCCGGCCCCCCTTTCCCTAGTCCAATTCGGACCAAAGGGTAGGGGGGGCACAGCAGCCTTTTTCCTCTTCCCACTAAAGCCCATCAAGGCCCATTACTTCTCCCGTAACTACCCGGTACTCCGAAAAATACCCGAATCACTCGGAACCTTTCCGATGTCCGAATATAGTCGTCCAATATATCGATCTTTAGGTCTCGACCATTTCGAGACTCCTCGTCATGTCCCCGATCTCATCCGGGACTCCGAACTCCTTCGGTACATCAAAACTCATAATATAACTGTCATCGAAACCTTAAGCGTGCAGACCCTACGGTTCGAGAACAATGTAGACATGACCGAGACACGTCTCCGGTCAATAACCAATAGCGGGACCTGGATGCCCATATTGGCTCCTACATATTCTACGAAGATCTTTATCGGCCAGACCGCATAACAACATACGTTGTTCCCTTTGTCATCGGTATGTTACTTGCCCGAGATTCGATCGTCGGTATCCAATACCTAGTTCAATCTCGTTACCGGCAAGTCTCTTTACTCGTTCTATAATACATCATCCCACAACTAACTCATTAGTTGCAATGCTTGCAAGGCTTAAGTGATGTGCATTACCGAGAGGGCCCAGAGATACCTCTCCGACAATCGGAGTGACAAATCCTAATCTCGAAATACGCCAACCCAACATCTACCTTTGGAGACACCTGTAGTACTCCTTTATAATCACCCAATTATGTTGTGACGTTTGGTAGTACCCAAAGTGTTCCTCCGGTAAACGGGAGTTGCATAATCTCATAGTCAGAGGAACATGTATAAGTCATGAAGAAAGCAATAGCAACATACTAAACGATCGGGTGCTAAGCTAATGGAATGGGTCATGTCAATCAGATCATTCATCTAATGATGTGATCCCGTTAATCAAATAACAACTCTTTGTCCATGGTTAGGAAACATAACCATCTTTGATTAACGAGCTAGTCAAGTAGAGGCATACTAGTGACACTCTGTTTGTCTATGTATTCACACATGTATTATGTTTCTGGTTAATACAATTCTAGCATGAATAATAAACATTTATCATGATACAAGGAAATAAATAATAACTTTATTATTGCCTCTAGGGCATATTTCCTTCACATGAGCCCCCGGACAAATGGGTGGAGAGGAAAGCCCGGTCCGCGGAGGAAATGGGGGAGGAACACCACCCTCTCGTGGGGCCTAGGGGTGGGGATGAGCTACCCCTTTTTGGGAAGCTGGTACGCTATGTCGTTTGACAGGTATCCGGCCTTCCTCAGCTTTTTGATGTGTCCCTCCGTGATGGAGGAGACCATCCACTTGCCTCCCGCTCCGGACATGGCTGGAGAAGGTTGAGGTGGGGAGTATGGACTTGGGCGCTGGAGCTCGAGTGCGCGAAAATGGATAGGCAAAGGAGGAAGAAGGCATAGGTGAAAAGATGGATCATTATCCCCTTATATGGGTGGATGCGACTACGCGTCCCCACCAGCCTGGTAAAACACGCTTATCTCCCAAGTGCCGTAATCAATGGCGCGGTTGGGTTACCCACGCTCGTATTGATGAGAGTCCTGGAATAAGGGGACACGATCTCTGCTTTAACAAGACGTGCCAAGGAATCCGCCTCGCATGACGCGCTAAGATGAGACAGTAAAACGGTTCGAATAAAGGCTTGGCCGTGGTGTGTCACACTACGGAATACGTCAGCAGATTAGATTTGTGTAAATATTATTCTCTCTATGGCAATATGTGGAAACTTATTTTGCAGAGCCGGACACTATCTTTGTGTTCAAAATATTCTATGAAGTACTTGGAGGAGGAACCCGCCTTGCAATGCCGAAGACAATATGCGCACCGGACTCGTCGTCATTGAAGCCTGGTTCAGGGGCTACTGAGGGAGTCCTGGATTAGGGGGTGTCCGGATGGCCGGACTATACCTTCAGCCGGACTCCTGGACTATGAAGACACAAGATTGAAGACTTTGTCCTGTGTCCGGAGGGGACTTTCCTTGGCGTGGAAGGCAAGCTTGGTGATACGGATATGCAGATCTCCTACCATTGTAACCGACTCTATGTAACCCTAACCCTATCCGGTGCCTATATAAACCGGAGGGTTTTAGTCCGTAGGACAACATACACATCAACAATCATACCATAGGCTAGCTTCTAGGGTTTAGCCTCCTCGATCTCGTGGTAGATCTACTCTTGTACTACCCATATCATCAATATTAATCAAGCAGGATGTAGGGTTTTACCTCCATCGACAGGGCCCGAACCTGGGTAAAACTTCGTGTCCCTTGCCTCCTGTTACCATCCAGCCCAGACGCACAGTTCGGGACCCCCTACCCGAGATCCGCCAGTTTTGACACCAACACCCTTCCTTCGGCACCTTCAACTTTCTGCAATCGCTCATCCAATGGCTTGACGATTTCGTGCATGGGAGCACCAAGTGAGGCCGAGCCTTGTGGGTGTCCATTCTCTCCATGCATGCCATAGGGCAAGACTCCCATCAGGGCTTTGCAGAGAGCAATGGCACAATTCTTATTTGGATATGGCTTCTTGGAGCTTCGATGGCCCTCGAGGACTTTACATGCATGGTTGTTGGGGGCTTCACGGTGGTCGTCCATGGCACACCCTTGATGTGACGGGTTTTTGGCTAGCTCACGTCTTGTACTTTGGGCAGGTGAGGTGAGCTTCATCGTCGGGGGCGAAGATGGCCCATGACACCCTGTCCATGTCGTCGGTCGGTCCAGCCAAGTTGGGAGAGCCCATTCTAGGAGAAGGTAGCGCGTGGCTATGGCGGCGAGCTCTGGCTATGCGCCTACATGTTTATATAGAGAGATTCTAGAGAGAGGGATCCCTACTTTGGGCAGGTCCCGTGCTTGTTAGTTAGACCATCCCTGAATACTCCGTCCAATGTTTCCTTGCAAAATATGCACATGTCGCGGACTCTTTTGGACCTTCCATAAACACTCCAAATTTCCTAATTCGGATTCCACTGCAGCCAGATGCGAGTGATACGTCTCCGTCGTATCTATAATTTTTGATTGTTCCATGTCAATATTATACAACTTTCATATACTTTTGGCAAATTTTTATACTATTTTTGGGACTAACATATTGATGCAGTGTCCAGTGTCAGTTCCTGTTTGTTGCATGTTTTTTGTTTCGTAGAAAATCCATATCAAACGGGATAAAAACTGATGGAGACTTTTTTTTGGAATATATGCGATTTTTGGGAAGAAGAATCAACGCGAGACGATGCCTAAGGGGGCCACAAGGCAGGGGGCGCCCTGGGCCCTTGTGTCCACCCCGTAAGGCGGTTGGTGCCCTTCTTTCGCCGGAAGAAAGCCAATATCCGGATAGAAATCGTGTTAAAATTTCAGCCCAATCGGAGTTAGGATCTCCGGGAATATAAGAAACGGTGAAAGGCCAGAATCAAGAACGCAGAAACAGAGAGAGACAGATCCAATCTCAGAGGGGCTCTCGCCCCTCCCATGCCATGGAAGCCAAGGACCAGAGGGGAAACCCTTCTCCCATCTAGGGACAAGGTCAAGTAAGAAGAATAAGAAGAAGGAGGGCCCTCTCCCCCTCTCTTTCGGTGGCGCCGGAACACCGTCGGGGCCATCATGGCGACAATGATCTACACCAACACCGCTGTCATCTTCACCAACGTCTTCATCACCTTCCCCCATCTATCTACAGCGGTCCACTCTTCCGCAACCCGATGTACCCTCTACTTGAACATGGTGCTTTATACTTCATATTATTATCCAATGATGTGTTGCCATCCTATGATGTCCGAGTAGATTTTCGTTGTCCTATCGGTAATTGGTGAATTGCTATGATTGGTTTAATTTGCTTGTGGTTATGTTGCTGTCCTTTGGTGCCCATCATATGAGCGCGCATGTGGATCACATCATAGGGTTAGTTTAATGTTGATAGGACTGTGTATTGGAGGGCAAGAGTGACAGAAACTTCAACCTAGCATAGAAATTGATGCATACAGGATTGAAGGGGGACCAATATATCTTAATAGTATGGTTGGGTTTTGCCTTAATGAACGTTAGTAGTTGCGGATGCTTGCTAATAGTTCCAATCATAAGTGCATAGAATTCCAAGTCAGGGATGACATGCTAGCAGTGGCTCTACCACATAAGACTTGCTATCGGTCTAGTAAAGTAGTCAATTGCTTAGGGACAATTTCGCAACTCCTACCACCACTTTTCCACACTCACTATACTAACTTTATTGCTTCTTTACCTAAAACATCCCCTAGTTTTTATTTACGTGCTCTTTATATTCTTGCAAACCTATCCCGTTACACCTACAAAGTACTTCTAGTTTCATACTTGTTCTAGGTAATGCGAACGTTAAGCGTGCGTAGAGTTGTATCGGTGGTCGATAGAACTTGAGGGAATATTTGTTCTACATTTAGCTCCTCGTTGGGTTCGACACTCTTACTTATCAAAAGAGGCTACAATTGATCCCCTATACTTGTGGGTTATCAACACCTTTTTCTGGCGCCGTTGCCAGGGAGCAATAGTGTGGGGTGAATATTCTCGTGTGTGCTTGTTTGCTTTATCACTAAGTGGATTTTATTTTCTGTTCTAAGTTGTTCTCTATCTTTAGTTATGGATATGGAACATGAAATACCAAAAAAATTAGGTTTACTTGCTACTCATGGAGATGGGGAACCTCCTAAAACCTTCCATGCTCATTATGTGAAAGATATTATGCACTACTTTAGTAATCCCGAGAAAACCCCATTCAATTATATAATGGGAGACACGTTGGATCAATGAGAATACTTTAGGGATTATCGCTTGACTCAAAAAGGGAAATTATTATGGGATCAAATTTATATGTTGCATTGGTATGCTCGGCAACTATGCTTGAGATATGATTATACTTTTTGCTCTAGGATGAAGGCTCCACACCTTCCCTTTTCATGCAATTTTAATGATAATGAAACCTTAGCTTCTTATGCTAATGGTATATATGATTACTATGATGTGGAACGAATAGAAGAATTTGTTGCTTTTAAGGGTGCTTGTGAAATTGAATCTTTGTTTAAAGAGTTTGAAGATTTTGATGATTCAGTTTATAGACCTGAAAATTTAGCTATCCTTAAATATTGCTATGAGAATTATAAATACAATTATGATATTGATGAATTTATTGAGAAAGTCTCCGCTGTCCGATAAGAGACTAGTATTTTGCAGGAGTCTATGAAAGAAGAAATTGATGAAACTGTGAGCTCATTGGATGAAAAAAATGATGAGGAGAGCGAAGAACAAAAGGAGGAAGATCAGATTAGCTACCCGTGCCCCCTTCTAATGAGAGTAACTCTCCAACTCATACATTATTTAACGTCCCTTCATTCTTACCGAAGGATGAATGCCATGATAATTGCTATGATCCCGTTGATTCTTTTGAAATATCCCCTTTTTATGATGCTTGCTATGCTTTTGGCCAAGATGCCAATATGAATTATGCTTATGGAGATGAACTTGCTATAGTTCCTGTCGGATGAGGGGTTCCGGCAAACCCTTAAGGTTCGAACACTGGGGTGCGCGCGAAGTCTTTTCCTCCCATCGATCTATGCCCTAGCTTGCTAAGATCTCACGGACGAACTCGACGAACTCGCAACACAGAAAGACACAAGATTTATACTGGTTCGGGCCACCATTGTGGTGTAATACCCTACTCCAGTGTGGTGGTGGTGGATTACCTCTTGGGCTGATAATGATCAATACAAGGGGAAGAACAACCTCCTCAGGTCGAGGTGTTCTTGTGCTTGGCTAACTTGTGTGGGTGAGCGCTGGATGAACTACTCGATCCTTCTGCTCTCGTCCCTTGTTCTCCTTCGTCCCCCCTGCGCGGCGGTGGCTAGCTCTACTTGTATAGGCCCTGGTCCACTTCCCAAATATTGAGCGGGAAGGGAGCCAACAACAGTGGGCAAATTCGAAGGGGGACAACTAGTACAAGCCATCCTGACAAAGGTGGTCTCCGCCTGTGAAAGGCTCTGGCGGTGACGCCATCTTGGGCTCCACGATGACCTCCATCTTGCCGTCCTTCTGGTCTTGGTCTTGTTGCACCGTTATGGCAACCTTTGCCTGATGCCTTGGTACTCCTCGCCTGCGCTGGCCTCCTTACCACCAAAGAGAAAACAAGGATGCTGCACGCGCTGGCGCCCGCCTGGCGCCTGTCTGGTATCGATCGTCCCGGCTCACGTCACGAGAGCCTCGTGAGGTTCGCCTCGCCTTGATATCTCTGCTCCTCGTGAGCTTGCCCGACTAGGCCACTCCAGAGGAGGTCTTGTGTCGTCCGTCTCGCGAGGCTTGGCCCCTCGCGAGGGTCTTGGATGCCTTCTTGATGAAGATGGGCCGTACGGCCTGCTGGCTTAGCCATGCCGCGGGTCGCAGGCAGGCAAGTCTGGGGACCCCTGTTCCCAGAACGCCGACAGTAGCCCCCGGGCCCAAGGTGCGCTCGGGCTTGGCTTCGCGGCGAAGCCAAGGGTCAAGTACGGAGCACCGCAGGCCCTAAAAGCCTGCGGCCTCGGTTGACGCGTGGCGGTTCATTGGACGTGGGCGTCTCCGCTTCCCCATGCTGCCTCGGCAACTGCCCGACCTGACAAAAGGCTGGCGCAGGCAGCACTTGCCTTGACGAGCTACTGGAGCATGTGGGTGAAGACCAATATGAGGCTGCCGCCGCATCCATGCAAGGTCAGGTGGAGGCCTTGCTGAAAAAGTTCCGCGGCTTTGTCTCCGCTCCTCTGTCTGGTGATGTCGCCGATCCTGCAGCTGGTGGTGAAGGTGAAGACAACATCACTCACGAGGTAGCGCCTTCCGCAGGTGATGGCGGCGTCCGGGGTGACCTGCGGCTACCCTCCTGTTTCATTCCTGCAACATGCATTAGGCCTCGGGGAGGCATTTAGACTTTTTATTTGATATCGTGAAGACAATGTGTGAGGAAAATGTGTTCGTAATATTTGCTTCGAGATTTTGCGATTTCCTTCCTATTTGCTTTGCGTTCTGCGTCGGTAGAGCCCAGCCCCGCGCATACCTCAACCGCCATTGGGCCGACCAGAGACCAGGACGGACCAAGGAGTGAGGGGCTACGTGACCAGTTAGGCTCCTGAGTCGCGATGCTCAGGAGTCCCCCTTGACATGCAAACAACTTATAGGGAGAGTTCACGAGGATAGACTGACGTTCTACATCGGCACGGCCCGGCCCCGCGCATACCTCAACTGCCATTGGGCCGACCGGAGACCAGGACGGACCAAGGAGTGAGGGGCTACGTGACCAGTTAGGCTCCTGAGTCGCGATGCTCAGGAGTCCCCCTTGACGCACAAAAAATTTCCATACCTGCCCTCGCCGAGGCCTCGGGAGGGGCGCGCGACGCCCAGGTCCGGGAGACCTGGTTGGGTGGCGTGCGCTTGGGTGTGACCAGAGCGCAGCCCCCGTGCCCAGCCCCCTCGCGCGGCTCTCCCAAGGGGAGGCATTGTGGTGAGGCCGGACGCTGAGCTCTGGGCTCCCTGAGGTTGGTACGACCATGGGGCCGCCCTTAGTTGTTTATCACCAGCGCGAAGCATAGTGCTTCCGCTTGTGCACGGGCATAGCCGCTCCTCGGCAGTGTCGACGGCCAGCGCAGAGCATGGTGCTTCCACTTGTGCGTGGGGTGGGGGGGCCTCCGGGAGGAGCCCTCGGGGCGTGTACAGCCCCGCCCTGACACGTGGCTTGCACGGCAGGGCTGCGAGGTGTATCTGGGCACTCGTGAGCCAGCGCGGGGCTCACAAGGCCCTACCTCAAGGCGGGTTGCGCCTGGCTTGAGTCTTGGTGACTGTGTGTTCCTGCAAGGCGGTTAGGTGCAAGTACTCTACGTCCTCAGGTCCTGGCCCTCGAGCGAGCTCAGCCGCCGCTGGTATGCCAGGTCACGATGCGTGGTCAAGCCCAGGGGGTGAGGGCTGGAGAGCCAGTAAGAGCTCCTGAGTCGCGATGCTTAGGAGCCCCCCTTTTAACGCGCAAACGAATTGCACGGGGTGAATGTGAAGGAAATATGCCCTAGAGGAAATAATAAATTTATTATTTATTTCCTTATATCTATACCTACTAATAAAGCAAGGTGCGTTTCGCTGATTTTTTTCATCCGTTCACCCAACTTATTAGTTTTATTATTGATTTGCTATCCGAGGTGGTACTATATTTTTGATTGAGGAAAAATGTTCCATCGTATAGGTGATTTTCGTCATAAGTGCCTAGGCTGCGGTACGTATCAATTTTTTGGTTGGGTCGTCCATGCCTCATATTGTGGGCTGCAGAAAAATTTCCGAAAAAATAGCTTGTGGCAGGGATCGAACTCATGAAGCAAGGTGCGTTTCGCTAATTTTTTTCATCCGTTCACCCAAATTATTAGTTTTATTATTGATTTGCTATCCGAGGTGGTACTATATTTTTTATTGAGGAAAAACGTTCCATCGTATAGGTGATTTTCGTCAGAAGTGCCTGGGCTGCGGTACGTATCAATTTTTTGGTTGGGCTGTCCATGCCTCGTATTGTGGGCTGCAGAAAAATTTACAAAAAAAAGCTTGTGGCAGGGATCGAACTCATGACTTCAACGTCTTATCCTGGAAACCAAAACCAACTGGCCAGTCCTAATAATGTTGTACAAAAAGGTTCGGCGACCAATTGAAATAGTCCCACCTCGCTTTTTCTCATCACACTACAACAATTTATATACAGAGCTGCCTGCAAATCATCAAGCCAACTACAGGATCAACAGACAGACGAAGAAAATTATGCCGGTGGCTGCAGTTTCTAACGAATGAGAGATGACGGACGGTGAGAGCATACTCAGTGGAAACAAATTGAAGAATTATTAAGATCTTGTTGGACGGCGAGAAGCGACGGCGGACCAGCCGGACCAGCCCCAGGCCAATTTGTATGGACAACTAGGAGCACGCTGAGGAAGGCGACCAGGACGATTCGACACCCCGCCGTCCGGCATCCAGGCTGACCACCAGCCTCGGAGGTCGCGTCGACGACCTCACCCTCAAGGAGGTCAGAGACGGCAACCTCAACTTCCTCAACATCTTCACCTCTGACTCCACCTCCGTCGTTGTGAAGCGGGTTCGTCCCGGTCCCCCTGACTGATGCCTTCCGGATCATCCTGGCCGAGCACTTATATGTGGCTAACTACATGGCCAAGACCCTCTTCTTCACCTCCCTCCTCTACAACAACTCCACCACTGAACAAAAGAAACAAGGTGGAGGTTGGCTTGCTCCGCCGAATTCTTCTGCGTGTAAAAGGGGAATATAGTGAACTCCAACGAGCTCCTGAAGCTGTTAGAAGGATTGCTTAGTTAGGCAATCTAGGTTGTGTTTCCTGCTTTGTCTTGCCTTTACCCGTAGGATACAAATTAGCTATAGGCACATTTAGTAGAATACAGTAGGTATGCTCAGGACTAGGCCACACGCTCCTGAATAGAATAGAGATGAACGGGAAGGTGCCAAACACAATGTTCATACCAGTACATACTGATAATATATACAGAATGTTCATCACCTTCAATGAGTTTACCATTTAGAATAAAAAAAATACCAGAGGATCATCCTGTTGCAGAAAAGACAGAGATTAAAATGAGAATATTTCAAATCGGTGTTGTAGTATATTACAATCTTTATTTTTGTTGTGTGAAAAATGTTGGGGCGACCGACTATCTTCCGTTAAGCCAGTTATAGAAATTTATATTTCATTTGCGACTTTGAAATTGCATCGTGCATCTTGATGAGTAAATTTAGTGATTTCCCACCTCGGCTTTTTGCATTGAATTCCACCAATTCATATAGTTCGCGTAAATTAGTCCAGAGAAGTAGCTTGGGAATCAACAAAGTTTTTGGGACATACCATGCATGTTAAGGAGTGGTATACAGTTGAAATCACATCAAACGGCCGGGATAGTGGGCAAGTATCAGTAAGCAATGGTGGAAACCAAGGAATAACATGCATGGCATGATCCAGCACTCTAATTAAGAGAAAAGGAATTGTGGACAAGAATCATGAAGGAAAAAAAACTGCTATGTGCGATGGCCAGGTAGGCACCGAAGCTTGCGGAAGAGGCCAGCGACCATCGGTAGCCAGCAACATAGTAGGCGGCGGCATCAGGCCGCGAGGCTAAAACCAGCAATGGCGCGGACGAGCACGACCGTGCATGCAGTCAACACGGTTCATACGTGCATGGACGGCAGCCTGAGTGGCGGCGCACGATGCAACCTATTTGGGAACGGGTGCACGGCCATGCATGGTGCGTACTGAGGCCACTGGCTTGTGGAAACACCCGAGGCAGCTCCTAATCATATTTGTATGTGTATATAATAAATGTACTTATTTTATTTTCTTCAAAAAATTAATTTTCGAGTTTGATCGTACACATAGTATGTATATGTGCACACTGTCATTGCATGACATCTGATAATAATGCAAGTCTCGTTGCATGTTGTATATTTTGTTTCTTTGATAAAGTACATAATTTTGCAAGTGCACGTATGACAACAAAGCTAGCTTAGATTTGATTTAGTTAGTATTGTGTTCAAGCTGCAGTGTGGAGCTTTAGCACTTAACTTTCTGCCATGCTTGTAGACGACTAGAGGTAGAGATCCCATTTTTCATCACATGCCTGAGAGCTACTTAAGAATTCGAAGCAACTTAAACATATAATATTTCTTTTCTACCGCTTCTTATCACAGGACAGATTGAGTCGGAGGCGAGGCAATGTATGATCCGCGCCGCCAAGGTTCGCCAATCATCACTGAACTGACGGAACCATCTTTTGAGAAAATCTGTGAGCATTCATACGGGAGCGAAAAAGAGGGGTGTTCCAATCCCGGCCCAAGCGGCAAGTCGATGATTTACTTTACACAACAGTGAAGGGAGGTGCTAACTGTTTATAATTCAAATTTTACTTATTTTATATCCGTTGCAACGCACGGGCCCTTTTGCTAGTCATGATAAATGTTTATTATTCATGCTAGAATTGTATTATCCGGAAACATAATACTTGTGTGAATACATAGACAAACTAAACGTCACTAGTGTGCCTCTACTTGACTAGCTCTTTAATCAGAGATGGTTATGTTTCCTAACCATAGACATGTGTTGTCATTTGATTAATGGGATCACATCATTAGGAGAATGATGTGATTGACATGACCCATTCCATTAGCTTAGCACCCGATCATTTAGTATGTTGCTATTTCTTTCTTCATGACTTATAGATGTTCCTATGACTATGAGATTATGCAACTCCCGTTTGCCGGAGGAATACTTTGTGTGCTACCAAACGTCACAACGTAACTGGGTGATTATAAAGAAGCTCTATAGGTGTCTCCAAAGGTACATGTTGGGTTGGCGTATTTCGAGATTAGGATTTGTCACTCCGATTGTCGGAGAGGTATCTCTGGGCCCTCTCGGTAATGCACATCACATAAGCCTTCCAAGCATTGCAACTAATGAGTTAGTGGCGAGATGATGTATTACGAAACGAGTAAAGAGACTTACCGGTAAAGAGATTGAACTAGGTATTGAGATACCGACGATCGAATCTCGGGCAAGTAACATACCGATGACAAAGGGAACAAAGTATGTTGTTATGTGGTCTGACCGATAAAAGATCTTCGTAGAATATGTGGGAGCCAATATGAGCATCCAGGTTCCGCTATTGGTTATTGACCGGAGACATGTCTCGGTCATGTCTACATTGTTCTCGAACCCGTAGG
This sequence comes from Triticum monococcum, assembly GCA_034509565.1. NCBI lineage: Eukaryota > Viridiplantae > Streptophyta > Magnoliopsida > Poales > Poaceae > Triticum > Triticum monococcum. The sequence continues at coordinate 193,864,544 of CM067842.1, read as the reverse complement.
GTCCACACGCTTAACGTTACGATGATAGTTTCATTATGAGTTTATATATTTTGATGTACCGAAGTTTGTTCGGAGTCCCGGATGTGATCATGGACATGACGAGGAGTCTCGAAATGGTCGAGACATAAAGATTGATATATTGGACGGCTATATTCGGACATCGGAAGTGTTCCGGGTGATTTCGGAGAAAACCGGAGTGCCGGAGGGTTACCGGAACCCCCCGGGAGAAGTAATGGGCTTTATGGGCCCTAGTGGAGAGAGAGAGAGGGGCGGCCAGGGTGGGCCGCGCCCCCCCTCCCTCTTTGGTCCGAATTGGACTAGGAGAGGGGGGGCGGCGCCCCCCTTTCCTTCTCGCTCTCCCCCTTCCTTTCCCCCTCCTAGTAGGAGTAGGAAAGATGGGAGTCCTACTCCTACTAGGAGGAGGACTCCTCCTCCTTGGCGCGCCCCAAGGGCCGGACGGCCTCCCCCCTTGCTCCTTTATATACGGGGGTAGGGGGGCACCTCTAGACACACAAGTTGATCTTCACGATCGTTCTCTTAGCCGTGTGCGGTGCCCCCCTCCACCATAGTCCTCGATAATATTGTAGTGATGCTGAGGCGAAGCCCTGCGACAGTAGAACATCAAGATCTTCACCATGCCGTCGTGCTGACGGAACTCTTCCCCGACACTTTGCTGGATCGGAGTCCGGAGATCGTCATCGAGCTGAACGTGTGCTAGAACTCGGCGGTGCCGTAGTTTCAGTGCTTGATCGGTCGGGCCGTGAAGACGTACGACTACATCAACCACATTGTCATAACGCTTCCGCTGTCGGTCTACGAGGGTACGTAGACTACACTCTCCCCTCTCGTTGCTATGCATCACCATGATCTTGCATGTGCGTAGATTTTTTTTTTTGAAATTACTACGTTCCCAACAGTGGCATCCGAGCCTGGTTTTATGCGTTGATGTTGTGCACGAGTAGAACACAAGTGAGTTGTGGGCGATATAAGTCATACTGCTTACCAGCATGTCATACTTTGGTTCGGCGGTATTGTTGGATGAAGCGGCCCGGACCGACATCACGCGTACGCTTACGCGAGACTGGTTCTACCGACGTGCTTTGCACACAGGTGGCTGGCGGGTGTCAGTTTCTCCAACTTTAGTTGAACCAAGTGTGGCTACGCCCGGTCCTTGCGAAGGTTAAAACAGCACCAACTTGACAAACTATCGTTGTGGTTTTTGATGCGTAGGTAAGATTGGTTCTTACTTAAGCCCGTAGCAGCCACGTAAAACTTGCAACAAACAAAGTAGAGGACGTCTAACTTGTTTTTGTAGGACATGTTGTGATGTGATATGGTCAAGACATGATGCTAAATTTTATTGTATGAGATGATCATGTTTTGTAACCGAGTTATCGGCAACTGGCAGGAGCCATATGGTTGTCGCTTTATTGTATGCAATGCAATCGCCCTGTAATGCTTTACTTTATCACTAAGCGGTAGCAATAGTCGTAGAAGCATAAAATTGGCGAGACAACAACGATGCTACGATGGAGATCAAGGTGTCGCGCCGGTGACGATGGTGATCATGACGGTGCTTCTAAGATGGAGATCGCAAGCACAAGATGATGATGGCCATATCATATCACTTATATTGATTGCATGTGATGTTTATCTTTTATGCATCTTATCTTGCTTTGATTGACGGTAGCATTTTAAGATGATCTCTCACTAATTATCAAGAAGTGTTCTCCCTGAGTATGCACCATTGCGAAAGTTCTTCGTGCTGAGACACCACGTGATGATCGGGTGTGATAGGCTCTATGTTCAAATACAACGGGTGCAAAATAGTTGCACACGCGGAATACTCAGGTTATACTTGACGAGCCAAGCATATACAGATATGGCCTCGGAACACGGAGACCGAAAGGTCGAGCGTGAATCATATAGTAGATATGATCAACATAGTGATGTTCACCAATGAAACTACTCCATCTCACGTGATGATCGGACATGGTTTAGTTCATTTGGATCACGTGATCACTTAGAGGATTAGAGGGATGTCTATCTAAGTGGAAGTTCTTTAGTAATATGATTAATTGAACTTAAATTTATCATGAACTTAGTACCTGATAGTATCTTGCTTGTTTATGTTTGATTGTAGATAGATGGCCCATGCTGTTGTTCCGTTGAATTTTAATGTGTTCCTTGAGAAAGCAAAGTTGAAAGATGATGGTAGCAATTACACGGACTGGGTCCGTAACTTGAGGATTATCCTCATTGCTGCACAGAAGAATTACGTCCTGGAAGCATCGCTGGGTGCCAGGCCTGCTACTGGAGCAACACCAGATGTTATGAACGTCTGGCAGTGCAAAGCTGATGACTACTCAATAGTTCAGTGTGCCATGCTTTACGGCTTAGAATCAGGACTTCAACGACGTTTTGAACGTCATGGAGCATATGAGATGTTCCAGGAGTTGAAGTTAATATTTCAAGAAAATGGACGGATTGAGAGATATGAAGTCTCCAATAAGTTCTATAGCTGCAAGATGGAGGAGAACAGTTCTGTCAGTGAGCATATACTCAAAATGTCTGGGTATAATAATCACTTGATTCAATTGGGAGTTAATCTTCCAGATGATTGCGTCATTGACGGAATTCTCCAATCACTTCCACCTAGCTACAAGAGCTTCGTGATGAACTATAATATGCAAGGGATGGTTAAGACACTTCCCGAGCTCTTCGCAATGCTGAAAGCTGCGGAGGTAGAAATCAAGAAGGAGCATCAAGTGTTGATGGTCAACAAGACCACTAGTTTCAAGAAAAAGGGCAAAGGGAAGAAGAAGGGGAACTTCAAAAAGAACAGCAAGCAAGTTGCTGCTCAGGAGAAGAAACCCAAATCTGGACCTAAGCCTGAAACTGAGTGCTTCTACTGCAAGCAGACTGGTCACTGGAAGCGGAACTGCCCCAAGTATTTGGCGGATAAGAAGGATGTCAAGGTGAACAAAGGTATATATGATATACATGTTATTGATGTGTACCTTACTAATGCTTGCAGTAGCACCTGGGTATTTGGTACTGGTTCTGTTGCTAATATTTGCAACTCGAAACAGGGACTACGGATTAAGCGAAGATTGGCTAAGGACGAGGTGACGATGCGTGTGGGAAATGGTTCAAAGTCGATGTGATCGCGGTCGGCACGCTACCTCTACATCTACCTTCGGGATTAGTATTAGACCTAAATAATTGTTATTTGGTGCCAGCGTTGAGCATGAACATTATATCTGGATCTTATTTGATGCGAGACGGTTATTCATTTAAATCAGAGAATAATGGTTGTTCTATTTATATGAGTAATATCTTTTATGGTCATGCACCCTTGAAGAGTGGTCTATTCTTATTAAATCTCGATAGTAGTGACACACATATACATAATGTTGAAGCCAAAAGATGCAGAGTTGATAATGATAGTGCAACTTATTTGTGGCACTGCCGTTTAGGTCATGTCGGTGTAAAGCGCATGAAGAAACTCCATACTGATGGACTTTTGGAACCACTTGATTATGAATCACTTGGTACTTGCGAACCGTGCCTTATGGGCAAGATGACCAAAACACCGTTCTCCGGTACTATGGGGAGAGCAACAGATTTGTTGGAAATCATACATACAGATGTATGTGGTCCGATGAATGTTGAGGCTCGTGGCGGATATCATTATTTTCTCACCTTCACAGATGACTTGAGCAGATATGGGTATATCTACTTAATGAAACATAAGTCTGAAACATTTGAAAAGTTCAAAAAATTTCAGAATGAAGTTGAAAAACATCGTAACAAGAAAATAAAATTCCTACGATCTGATCGTGGAGGATAATATTTGAGTTACGAGTTTGGTGTACATTTGAAACAATGCGGAATAGTTTTGCAACTCACGCCACCCGGAACACCACAGCATAATGGTGTGTCCGAACGTTGTAATCGTACTTTACTAGATATGGTGCGATCTATGATGTCTCTTACTGATTTACCGCTATCATTTTGGGGTTATGCTTTAGAGATGCCCGCATTCACGTTAAATAGGGCACCATCAAAATCAATTGAGATGACGCCTTATGAACTGTGGTTTGGCAAGAAACCAAAGTTGTCATTTCTGAAAGTTTGGGGCTGCGATGCTTATGTGAAAAAGCTTCAACCTGATAAGCTCAAACCCAAATCAGAGAAATGTGTCTTCATAGGATATCCAAAAGAAACTATTGGATACACCTTGTATCACAGATCCGAAGGAAAGACTTTTGTTGCTAAATTCGGAAACTTTCTAGAGGAGTTTCTCTCGAAAGAAGTGAGTGGGAGGAAAATAGAACTTGATGAGGTAACTGTACCTGCTCCCTTATTGGAAAGTAGTACATCACAAAAACCAGTTTCTGTGACACCTACACCAATTAGTGAGGAAGCTAATGATGATGATCTTGAAACTTCAGAACAAGTTACTACTGAACCTCGTAGATCAACCAGAGTAAGATCCGCACCAGAGTGGTACGGTAATCCTATTTTGGAAGTCAAGCTACTAGATCATGATGAACCTACGAACTATGACGACGCGATGGTGAGCCCAGATTCCGCAAAATGGCTTGAAGCCATGAAATCTGAGATGGGATCCATGTATGAGAACAAAGTATGGACTTTGGTTGACTTGCCCAAAGATCAGCAAGCAATTGAGAATAAATGGATCTTCAAGAAGAAGACTGACACTGACGGTAATGTTACTGTCTACAAAGCTCGACTTGTCGCAAAAGGTTTTCGACAAGTTCAAGGGATTGACTACGATGAGACCTTCTCACCCGTAGCGATGCTTAAGTCTGTCCGAATCATGTTAGCAATTGTCGCATTTTATGATTATGAAATTTGGCAGATGGATGTCAAAACTACATTCCGAAATGGATTTCTGGAAGAAGAGTTGTATATGATGCAGCCGGAAGGTTTTGTCAATCCAAAGGGAGCTAACAAAGTGTGCAAGCTCCAGCGATCCATTTATGGACTGGTGCAAGCCTCTCGGAGTTGGAATAAACACTTTGATAATGTGATCAAAGCATTTGGTTTTGTACAGACTTTTGGAGAAGCCTGTATTTACAAGAAAGTGAGTGGGAGCTCTGTAGCATTTCTGATATTATATGTAGATGACATATTACTAATCGGAAATGATATAGAATTTCTGTATAGCATAAAGGGATACTTGAATAAGAGTTTTTCAATGAATGACCTCGGTGAAGCTGCTTACATATTGGGCATTAAGATCTATAGAGATAGATCAAGACACTTAATTGGACTTTCACAAAGCACATACCTTGACAAAATTTTGAAGAAGTTCAAAATGGATCAAGCAAAGAAAGGATTCTTGCCTGTGTTACAAGGTGTGAAATTGAGTAAGACTCAATGCCCGACCACTGCAGAAGATAGAGAAAAAATGAAAGATGTTCCCTATGCTTCAGCCATAGGCTCTATCATGTATGCAATGCTGTGTACCAGACCTGATGTATGTCTTGCTATAAGTCTAGCAGGGAGGTACCAAAGTAATCCAGGAGTGGATCACTGGACAGCGGTCAAGAACATCCTGAAATACCTGAAAAGGACTAAGGATATGTTTCTCGTATATGGAGGTGACAAAGAGCTCATCGTAAATGGTTACGTTGATGCAAGCTTTGACACTAATCCGAACGATTCTAAATCGCAAACCGGATACGTGTTTACATTAAACGGTGGAGCTGTCAGTTGGTGCAGTTCTAAACAAAGCGTTGTGGCGGGATCTACATGTGAAGCGGAGTACATAGCTGCTTCGGAAGCAGCAAACGAAGGAGTCTGGATGAAGGAGTTCATATCCAATCTAGGTGTCATACCTAGTGCATCGGGTCCAATGAAAATCTTTTGTGACAATACTGGTGCAATTGCCTTGGCAAAGGAATCCAGATTTCACAAGAGAACCAAACACATCAAGAGACGCTTCAATTACATCCGGGACCTAGTCCAGGTGGGAGACATAGAGATTTGCAAGATACATATGGATCGGAATGTAGCAGACCCGTTGACTAAGCCGCTTCCACGAGCAAAACATGATCAGCACCAAAGCTCCATGGGTGTTAGAATCATTACTATGTAAATCTAGATTATTGACTCTAGTGCAAGTGGGAGACTGAAGGAAATATTCCCTAGAGGCAATAATAAAGTTATTATTTATTTCCTTATATCGTGATAAATGTTTATTATTCATGCTAGAATTGTATTATCCAGAAACATAATACTTGTGTGAATACATAGACAAACTAAATGTCACTAGTGTGCCTCTACTTGACTAGCTCGTTAATCAAAGATGGTTATGTTTCCTAACCATAGACATGTGTTGTCATTTGATTAACGGGGTCACATCATTAGGACAATGATGTGATTGACATGACCCATTCCATTAGCTTAGCACCCGATCATTTAGTATGTTGCTATTTCTTTCTTCATGACTTATACATGTTCCTATGACTATGAGATTATGCAACTCCCGTTTGCCGGAGGAACACTTTGTGTGCTACCAAATGTCACAACGTAACTGGGTGATTATAAAGGAGCTCTACAGGTGTCTCCAAAGGTACATGTTGGGTTGGCGTATTTCGAGATTAGGATTTGTCACTCCGATTGTCGGAGAGGTATCTCTGGGCCCTCTCGGTAATGCACCTCACATAAGCCTCGCAAGCATTGCAACTAACGAGTTAGTTGCGAGATGATGTATTACGAAACGAGTAAAGAGACTTGCCGGTAACGAGATTGAACTAGGTATTGAGATACCGACGATCGAATCTCGGGCAAGTAACATACCGATGACAAAGGGAACAAAGTATGTTGTTATGCGGTCTGGCCGATAAAAGATCTTCGTAGAATATGTGGGAGCCAATATGAGCATCCAGGTTCCGCTATTGGTTATTGACCGGAGACATGTCTCGGTCATGTCTACATTGTTCTCGAACCCATAGGGTCCGCACGCTTAACGTTATGATGACAGTTTCATTATGAGTTTATATATTTTGATGTACCGAAGTTTGTTCGGAGTCCCGGATGTGATCACAGACATGACGAGGAGTCTCGAAATGGTTGAGACATAAAGATTGATATATTGGACGGCTATATTCGGACACCGGAAGTGTTCCGGGTGATTTCGGAGAAAACCGGAGTGCCTGAGGGTTACCGGAACCCCCCGGGAGAAGTAATGGGCTTTATGGGCCCTAGTGGAGAGAGAGAGGGGCGGCCAGGGTGGGCCGCGCGCCCCCTCCCCCTTTGGTCCGAATTGGACTAGGAGAGGGGGGGGCGGTGCCCCCCTTTCCTTCTCGCTCTCCCCCTTCCTTTCCCCCTCCTAGTAGGAGTAGGGAAGAGGGGAGTCCTACTCCTACTAGGAGGAGGATTCCTCCTCCTTGGCGCGCCCCAAGGGCCGGCCAGCCTCCCCCCTTGCTCCTTTATATACGGGGGCAGGGGGCACCTCTAGACACACAAGTTGATCTTCAAGATCGTTCTCTTAGCCGTGTGCGGTGCCCCCCTCCACCATAGTCCTCGATAATATTGTAGTGGTGCTTAGGCGAAGCCCTGCGATAGTAGAACATCAACATCGTCACCACGCCGTCGTGCTGACAGAACTCTTCCCCGATACTTTGCTGGATCGGAGTCCGGGGATCGTCATCGAGCTGAACGTGTGCAAGAACCCGAAGGTGCCGTAGTTTCGGTGCTTGATCGGTTGGGCCGTGAAGACGTACGACTACATCAACCACGTTGTCATAACGCTTCCGCTGTCGGTCTACGAGGGTACGTAGACTACACTCTCCCCTCTCGTTGCTATGCATCACCATGATCTTGCGTGTGCATAGGAATTTTTTTGAAATTACTACGTTCCCAACAGAATGTACCCGCGGCGGGTGGCAATCGAGCAGGCGATAACCGTAGGCAGGTTAAGCAGGGAAGGCAAATCAGCTAGGGTAAAATGCAGGAAGATACATGCCACTGGGTCCGGCCCGGGCGGCTTGGGGATGTGTCGGTGTACTAAAGAAGGGGTACCTTAGTATCCCGAACTTGTGCACGGGCAGTCGCAGCGTCCCGCGGCAAGGCTAGCCAGGCAACCGCCAAGATCCTCCGTGGTTCCTTTGGAGCCACTCAAGAACAAAGTATCCAAACCAAGGAGACAAGGCCCCGGCAAGAGGAGCTTGCCAGGAAGGAGACAAAACCCCGGCAAGAGGAGCTTGCCGGGGAGGCCAACCAAGGCATCTCAAGGAACTTGCCGCAACACACCATGTGTCCCGGCAAGACCCCAGTGAGCGACAAGCTCCTGGACGCGACAAGATAATAACCGCGGCAAGGCACTTGCCGCAGCAAGCTTCCATCCTGTACCTGCGCTCCAGCACATCCACCAACATGTCGCTCTGGGACCCTTCCAGGCGTACGTGGCGGAAGGCTGTGCAGCCAGAGGTACACGGTGGCGAGCGGCGCTGACAAGATTGCCATCGTGGCAAGCAGTGGCGTCCCTGACGGTCCCTTTCTGCACCGTCTAGGCGACGCAGACAGGCATTTAATGCCTTTGTCCCCTGCCGCTTAGGTTAGGTATGATACACTATAGTAGGCGGTGGTGCCAACCACCACATCTTTTCCATTTTTACCCTCATCTATGTTGCCACCTGTCGGTGAACCCTTTGACATATAAAAGGAGGCCCATGCGCAACGTAGAGGGGGGACGATCATTCTCAATCTCGGTCGGGCTAGCTGCTGATGTGTACTGTAGCAATCAGCGCTCCCGAGCAAGAACTCAATACAACCACAGAGCAGGAGTAGGGTTTTACGCATCCGTGCGGCCCGAACCTGGGTAAACTGATTGTGTCGCTCGTGCGCTTCGCCTCGATCTGCTCTTCGTGCACTCTCCGCCCCCTGCAGAACCGAAAGGGGCCTCGGTCCACCGTGGTCCCATAGGTGTCCGTGGGATCAGCACCCCTGACATCTTTGGCGCGCCAGGTAGGGGTGCGTCGAGGCTGTGTGAATCCGATCCGGCGTTCGCACGAGCCAAATCATCTTCATCATCTTCATCAACATGCCACCGAAGAAGAAGGCTTCGGAGGCAGCTGCTCCGTCCGCGCCGAGCCCACCACCGCAAGAGCGAACGGCTGGTGGAGTAGACGCCGGCGGGAGAACGGGCACCGACGAGGAGGCTCATGGTGCTGCCAGGTCCAAGGACAAGACTGCGCTGCACATCGGCGGCGCGGTCGGTTCCCACAACGACCGAGCGCACTCCAAGACCTCAGCGTCCGTACACGCACCGCGTCCATCTTAGGAGGCGCGAGACCAGCAGCGTCATGGTACTCACGGTACCATACGTTTGCTGGGCCAAGATCAAGCTGGCGGATCCCGGAGTGCTCAAGACCAGCATGCACGCCAACGTGCTGGCGCGAGCGGGGCACGGTCTCCTGGACGAGATACTGCTCCTTCTAACGTAGTTAGAAGTCCGAGCATATCCCGTTCATCGCGCCGTTCGCCGCCGCCGCCGCCGCCCGCCACTCCGGTAGAAGCTTTGGCACGAGCTCAACTGCTCCTAGATTACCCTCCAGCGCCAGAGAAGATCGATGACTGGAGGGCCACTATCCAGAGCCTCATCGGCTTTGCCAATGGCGACAACCCACGGCAGCCGAGCGCATCACAGCTGCGGCAAGTCAGTCAGGCGCGAGCCGGTGGCGACAAGACTGGAGAGGGTGCAACCACTGTGCACTCCCTGCCTCGAAGGCCAAGATCGCCGACTCATCGGATCCACCACAACAGCGACTCCACCGCGTCATCAGATCCGCGAGCTCGTCATGATCAGTGCCAAGTTCTTCATGAACGACAGCAAGAAGACGCTCGAACACGCATCGAGTGCCGAAGAGAAGCGTGGCGTCAATCAGACCTGCGCGCTGGGCCCTCTGTCAATATGCATGCGCCAGGGGAACCAGGTGACTTGCCATACGCGGTAGGTTGTCCTGCGTTTACCCGTGAGCTGCGGCAAGTCCAGTGGCCCAGCCAGAAGAACTTCAAGCCAGACGTACCAGAGAAGTACGACGGCAAGTCGCACCCGTCAGAGTTCCTCAGCATCTACACCATTGCGGTGCAAGCTGCCGGGGGGCGAGACGACAAGGTCCTTGCCAACTACTTCCCGCTGGTGCTCAAGCCCGAAGTCAGGTCCTGGCTCATGCACTTGCCGGACAACTCCATATCCTCTTGGGCGGACCTTTGCCATCAGTTTGTCGGCGCCTTTACAGGTGGCCACAAACCTCATGGCCAGGAAAGTGATGTTCACCTGCTCGCCCAGAAGGAAGGAGAGCCCTGCGCAAGTATATTCAGAGGTTCAGCCGTGTGCAGCGCAACATCCCAGACATCCACCCTGCCGCGGTTATCAGCGCGTTCCATCAGAACGTGCGTAACCGCAGGATGCGGGAGGAGATGGCGATGAGCAGGATCAGAGACGTCAGTGAGCTATATGCCCTGGCCGACAAGTGTGCACGCGCTGAGGAAGGGAGGAAACTCCCCGGAGAGACTGCAGGAGCAGGAGGATCTGACAGTGAGGATGCCGCCCCGGCAAAGAAAAACCGGCGGCGCAACAGGAAGAAGAAGGGCAAAGAGGTGCTAGTCATTGAGTAGTCTGGCAACAACGGTGACGCCAAGCAAGCCAAAGTTGGTACTCCGGCAAGGAGGTTGCCGCGTGCACCAACTGTCAGGCTGTGGCAGCTACCGACAAGCAGGACGGCACCGACAAGAAGTATTGCAAGATCCACGCACCAAAGGCCATGACCTCCAGAGCTGCAAGAAGGTCGAGCAGCTTGTCCAGCAGCAAAAAGCTGAGTATGAGCGGCGCGACAAGGAGAAGGCCCAAGGAGGCGGTGGAGAAGCCGGCAAGAAGCGCGCCGGCCGGGGAGGACGCCGCGGCAAGGCCAAGCAGCGGCAAGGAGATAGACCTCCCCGCGGCCGCGACAAGGATGATGAAGACGACGACGACGAAGACATGGATGATGTCGAGAACAGTGAGAAGGAGTTTCAGAAAGCTACAGAAGTCTTGTGTGTTGACGGCGGTGCTTCTCTGCACACTTCCCATCGCCAACTCAAGCAATGGGCACGGGAAGTCAATGCGGCAGAACCACCTGTCGAATCGCGCAAACTATTAAAATGGTCCAGCACGCCTATCATCTTTAACATTGAGGACCACCCTGATCGCACAACTGCGGTCGGGTGCTTGCCATTGTTGGTTTCGCCAACAATCCGCAACCTCAAAGTCACTAAGATGCTAGTTGACGGCGGGGCCGGCTTAAATCCGATCTCCTCCGCTGTGCTCCAGAAACTCCAGATCCCTGACAGCGAGCTCGAAGAGACCGGCACATTCCAAGGTATCAACCCGGGAAGGAGCAAGCCGAAGGGGAAGGTCATGTTGCCGGTAACATTTGGCAGCGAGCTGAATTTCAGAACAGAGAGGGTCACTTTTGACGTTGCCGATTTTCCATTGCCTTACAATGGGATACTTGGCCGTCCAGCACTCGCCAAGTTCATGGCAGCCTCTCACTATGCATATAACATGCTCAAGATGCCAGGCCCGATAAGCGTCATCTCTGTCCCTGGCGACAAGAAAGACGCTCTTATCTGCGCCGACAAGATCTACCGGGAAGCAGCAGCTGCAACAGATCGCAAGGCACTTGCCGCTGAAGCTCCCGGGGGGAAGAAGAAGACCAAGTCCGGCAAGAGCTCTGATGCCCACTCCGGCAAGCGCACCTCCTCGGAGTGCTGCGCTGCCATCGAGGAAGCACCATCGAGCTCCACCGGCAAGTGTAAGATGGGAATGGCAGCTCCACCACATACCAAGAAGGTGTCCGCCAAGGAGGACGGCACTGGTGGTACCTTCACCATCAGTGCCATGCTTGACCCTAAATAGGAAAGCGTGCTCGTTGCTTTCCTGTGGGCGAACGTCGACGTATTTGCGTGGCAACCGTCTGACATCCCCGGTGTTCCCAGGAAAGTAATTGAGCACCATCTTGCCATTTGTCCTCACACGCGGCCCGTCAAGCAGAAGGTCAGGAAACAAGCAGTGGAGCGCCAAGAATTCATAGCAGAAGAAATCAAGAAATTGGAAGCAGCAGGCCTTGTCAGAGGAGTGCTCCATCCCACGTGGTTGGCCAATCCTGTTGTAGTGCGCAAAGCAAATGGAAAATGGAGGCTTTGTATTGACTTTACTGATGTTAATAAAGCTTGTCCCAAAGACCCATTTCCCTTGCCGCGCATTGACCAGATTGTTGACTCCACAGCCGGATGTGATTTGCTTTCATTTCTTGACGCATATTCAGGATACCATCAAATCTTCATGGCAGAAGAGGATGAGGAGAAAACAGCATTCATTACTCCATATGGCACGTACTGTTTCATACGGATGCCTTTCGGACTAAAGAATGCTGGTTCAACATTTGCAAGAGTAGTCCATGTCGCTTTGAAGCCACAGATACACAGAAATGTAGAAGCCTACATGGATGACATAGTGGTCAAAAGCAAGGACAGGGCAACCCTAATTCTAGATTTAGACGAGACCTTTGCAAATCTGCGCAAGATCAACCTCAAGCTCAACCCCGAGAAGTGTGTGTTTGGAGTCCCTTCCGGCAAGCTTCTCGGGTTCTTTGTGTCTCAGCGGGGAATTGAAGCCAATCCCGACAAGATCAAGGCCATCGAGCAGATCGAAGCACCAAAGCGCGTCAAGGATGTACGAAGACTTGCCGGCTGCATGGCTGCTCTCAGCAGGTTTATCTATCGGTCTGCTAAGCGCGCCCTGCCATTTTTGAAAATTTTGAAAAAGGCAGGTCCAATGAAATGGACTCCGGAAGCGGAGGCTGCGCTGCAGGACTTGAAGAGATACCTGTCCTCCACTCCAACACTTGTCGCACCTAAACCACAAGAGAAGTTGCTGCTGTATATAGCGGCAACCAATCAAGTGGTTAGTGCTGCGTTAGTGGCAGAGAGGGAGGCAGATGACGAGCCAGCAACCGCGGCAAGCGCATCCAGCGACAAGTAGGGGGCTTCCCCGACAAGCTCTGGTCCCGACAAGGATGGATCTGCACAGGCATACGAAGAGGTGCAAAAGAGAATGGTGCAGCGCCCAGTCTACTTTGCCAGTTCCCTTCTGCAGGGGGCTAGGTCAAGGTACTCTGGTGTGCAGAAGTTGCTTTTCGGCCTTCTTATGGCCTCGAGAAAGCTGCGCCATTACTTTCAGGCACATGAGATCACAGTTGTCACTCGCTTCCCGCTGAAGAGGATACTGCAGAATCCAGAAGCGACAGGCAGGATTGTCGAGTGGGCATTGGAACTGTCAAGCTTTGGCCTCAAGTTTGAGAGTACTTCAACTATCCGAAGCAGAGCATTGGCAGAATTCATAGCAGAGTGGACGCCAACACCAGACGAAGAAATTCCGGAGACGAGCACCCCCGCCAAGGAAACAAACAAAGAGTGGCTCATGTACTTTGACGGTGCCTTCTCGCTGCAAGGCGCCGGTGCTGGTGTGCTGCTTGTCGCACCCACCAGAGAGCACCTCAAGTACATAGTCCAGATGCACTTTCCCAAGGAGCAAGCGACAAACAATACTGCAGAGTATGAAGGCTTGCTTGCCAGTCTCAGGATCGCGGCGGAACTTGGGATTAAGAAGCTCACTGTCAGGGGTGACTCAAAGCTTGTCGTCCACCAAGTGAACAAGAATTACCAGAGTCCTTTGATGGAGGCTTATGTTGACGAAGTGAGAAAGCTAGAAGAGCACTTTGATGGCCTGCAGATGGAACATGTCCCGAGAGCTCAGAATGACATTGCCGATGGCCTGTCAAAGTGCGCCGCACTTAAGTTACCTGTGGAACCAGGGATTTTTGTGCTCAAAATGACTTAGCCGTCCGTAACAACATCGACTGGACAGAGCAAGAAGAGGAAGTTGATTTCTGGCGACTATTTTCCGGAAGAGCTTCCCGAAGCCGCCGCCAAAAAGGTCCCCAAGATCAACACCAACAGTGCTGAGGAACAGTCTGCTCCGGCAAGCCCCAGGGTTTGTTCCATTGAAGCAGACGCTCCCGACAAGTTTTGCTCCAGCAAGCTTGCCGGGGAACGTCAAGCTCCGGCAGAGCCGCAGGTCCTTGCCATAGAAGCAGATGTTCCCACAGCAGCAGACATGCCTTTAGTCCTTGTTGTCGAGCCACAAGCTCCAGCATGGGCGCAGCAGATTGTCCATTTCCTTCAGAAAGGAGAACTTCCCGAAGAGCAAGAAGAAGCGGAAAGAGTAGCCCGGCAGTCTAGTATGTACCAGTTTGTCGATAACACACTGTGCAGAACAAGACTCAACGGTGTGAAATTGAAGTGTATTCCCCGGGAAGATGGACAAAAGCTGTTGGCAGAGATACATGGAGGCATATGTGGTCACCACATTGGCGCAAGAGCACTTGTCGGCAAAGCATTCCGGCAAGGTTTCTTCTGGCCGACAGCCCTCCAGGATGCAACTGCACAAGTAACCAAGTGTGAAGCGTGCCAGTTCCATTCCAAGCAGATACACCAGCCAGCTCAAGCTCTCCAGACGATCCCTTTATCCTGGCCATTTTCGGTCTGGGGGCTCGACATCCTCGGCCCCTTCCCCCGAGCCGTCGGGGGCTTTGAGTACTTGTACATTGCGATCGATAAGTTCACAAAGTGGCCGGAAGTGGAGCCAGTGAGGAAGGTGACAGCACAGTCAGCAGTCAAGTTCTTCAGGTCGATTGTTTGCCGTTTCGGGACCCCTAACAGGATAATCACCGACAACGATACGCAATTTATGAGCCGCACCTTCATGCAGTACGTCCAAGATCTTGGCGCCAAGGTCTGCTTCGCTTCTGTTGCTCACCCGAGAAGCAACGGTCAAGCGGAGAGGGCAAATGCTGAAGTGCTGCGCGGGCTCAAGACCAGAACTTTCGACAGGCTGCACAAGTGCGGAAGAAACTGGATCGAGGAGCTGCCGGTGGTTCTTTGGTCGATCAGGACGACGCCAAATCGAGCCACTGGCCAGACACCCTTCGCTCTAGTCTATGGAGCGGAGGCAGTTCTCCCCACGGAACTCGTATACGGGTCGCCTCGAGTGCTCGCTTATGATGAGCTTGAGCAAGAGCAGCTGCGGCAAGATGACGCGCTGCTCCTTGAGGAAGACCGTCTTCAGGCTGCTGTGCGAGCTGCTCGCTACCAGCAAGCTTTGCGCCACTACCATAGCCGCAAAGTTAACGCCATAAGTCTCGAGGAAGGCGACCTTGTTCTTCGGCGCGTTCAGTCCGCCAAGAATTCCAACAAGTTGATGCTGAAGTGGGAAGGCCCTTACCGGGTGAAACAAGTCACTAGGCCTGGCGCTGTCCGCCTTGAGACCGAAGATGGCGTACCAGTGAGCAACTCCTGGAATATTGAGCATCTTCCCAAGTTTTACCCGTAGGGCGCGGTTGCCGGAACCCGTTCCGGCAACCACCTTTTGTACAAGTCTTGCCGCTGTTGCATGTAATCCTTTGTACAAAGCCGGGCGCGGATCCCGTGCATAAAAATTAGGTGCTCAGCACACCTTGTCGATTTTCATGCTTTTTATTATTTGCATGTGTTATCTGACACTTTGTGCAGCACTTACACCCGGCGAGCAACAACGAGCCCTAAGGCTCCATAACCTTTTCTCATTCTTCTTTTTTCTCTCAAGGAAAGGAAGGTTCTCTCGCGCACAAGTTTGCCGGGGGGGAAGGAGAAGATACGGTATGGACCAGGCGTCGTTCAAGAAGGTTTCGCCTTGCCGGGAAGCAAACAACAGAAAAGATAAGTTTGCCAAAGTTTGAGCAATCAGACTCTTAAATTTATAGAGTTATCTTCCTTGAACGACCGTCCCTTGTATGGAAAACCTGTGCGCGGAGGAACCAACTCGTAGCTAGTTGCGCCCTTACTGTTGTTTCGAGTCCGCTCAACAACTTAAGTGAGCTGCGACTAGCTCTGCGACAAGGTTTCTTGTCGGCCGCGGCACCGCTTGCAGGCTGCTGACGTTCCGCACTCAGCGCTCGCGGCAAAGGTGCTCGCGCCGGCAAGTTCCCTAAAAGCGTAAGGGTAAAAACATACAAGGGAAGGAATCGAGTAAAGGAAATAACATAGTCATTACTAACCAGGATAGAGTATATTACAAAAATAACTTGTCGCGGCTCTAACAGACTGTTTTTCATGACATGATTAACAGCGACAAGGAAAGAAGAAGATGGATGGCCTAGTCTACGCGGTCACCTTCGACCCTCCTGATTCCGCTCACCCTGTCCACAATAGGTGGGACAAGGGCCTTGAGCTCCTCTAGATCAGCATCTGGCGGCAAGCTTCGGAGGACGTTGGTGAGGCGGAGACCTGGGTTGCGAAAGGCCACCTTCATCAGCACCTTCTGGAGAGCTCCCGCGCAAATCTTGCGCGACTCGTCGGCAAGCTGCTTTGGGATCTGCTCCCGGAGCCGCTGAAGCGCCGTCGCCATGCCTTTGAAGAACATAGTCAGTTTGGCGCTAGGTTGGAGGTTCTCGTCGGAGGAGTACCTGAGATCCACCATCCCCAATTGCGCCAGCTCCTTGTCGACGTCTGCGGCGACGTTCACCAGACCCTCCGTCCAGTGCTCCACGTTCTCCTACAAGGTCTTCTGGGCGGCAGCAGCACTCGTCAGCAGCACCTTGCCGGCCTCGACTTCCTCCTTCAAGGCCGTCTCCTGCTCCTTGGCGACATCCAGAGATTGCGTCAGAGCTGCCAGCTTCACTTCGAGATCGGCGTTGGAATTCTTGGCGGCGTCAAGTTCCTTGTCCTTCTCGGCGAGATGGGCCTGCAGCTCTGAGTAGCTGTTGGCGTCCTTCTCCCGCTCAAGTTTGAGCGCGGCAAGCTCGTCGCCGTTCGCCTTAAGACTCGCCTCCAGCTGCGCCACCTTCAGCTCCAGCTCGTTCTTGGCGGCCTCGGCAGCTGCGGCAGCGTCTTCGGCTTGTTTGAGGGCCCCGCCAACTGCCCGCTCGCGCGCGGCAAGCTCCTCCTCGTGGCTGTCGAGGTTGACCTTCCGCTGCGCCAAGTCACCCTCTGCGAAGACAACTTCTCCGCGGCAAGCCGTTGGCACTCTTCGATGTCGGCCTTCTCAAGGAGGAAGGCCTGCTGCGCTTTGGCAAGTTGCTCCCGCTCCTTCGCCAGGGAGCGGAGAGCTTCCTGATTGGCGCCCCGGAGCTCCTCCGTGCGCTTCTCGATATTAGCACCGGCCCTTGCAACGAGTGCTTCGCGGGACTCCAGCTTGGCCTGCCGGGCGTGGTAGAGCGCCACTAGCTTCCGCAGTAGACGCTCCTCTTCAGGTTGACCGCTGCTGCTGTTTGGCGCGTCGACCAGCTTCAGCCCGGCGGAGGCAAGCACCTCTCCGTCAAGCATCTCTCCCTCGACCGGCGCCGTGGATCTCGACGCCCAGGGGAGGTTGATGAAGATGTCGTCGCCGGCCTTCAGGTAGACGCCAGGCTGGGGCTCTTCGGAGCCTGGCGCGGTGGCGGCGGTGGAGGAGTCGGTGGTCGGAGCAGCGCCTGGCACTCCTGCGGCCTCCGGGTCGTTAGTACGACTACCAGACTCCCCGCCCGCTTCCGCGGCGGCAGCCCTGGTGGGCTCCTCGCCGGTGCTGGCTACTTCCTCGGCGGCAACAGCGTCATCGACGGCGACTTCAGTCTCCATCGGCTCTGCTGCAGATGGATCTGACAGCCGGAAGAGGGGAGAAGATTCAAGCAAAATTCGAGCAAAATCCAAAAAAGAAGATCAAGAAGATCAAGAAGCCAAGGGGAGTTTTTGAAGCAAGGAAGTCACCTGTGCCAGGGTCTGCAGCTGTGGTCTCCGTCGCCGGGGGATCACTGACGCAGTCCCTTGCCGGAGATCCCTCCCTCGCCGGGGGCTCCTCCCTAGCCGGAGTCCCCTCCCTTGCCGGAGAGCGCTCCCTTGTCGGGGACCTCTCCCTTGCCGGAGGACTCTCCCTTGGCGCTTCAGGGGCGGCCTCCGGGCTCTCCTATTGAGGCTGCTTTGCTCCTGCACAATTCAACGGTTGGATATCAGCTAAGCAAAGAATTTCCATGCGCGCCCGACAGCGGAAAGCAAGAGAAGATACTTACGCCGGGGGCTGCTCTGGAGAGCAGTTGCTAGGTCCGGCGGGGTTGTTTCGGGCGCGTCCTCTGCCGACGCGGTGGGCTCGTCCTCGATGACAATCACCGGGGCCTTGGCTCTCTTTGCTGCCCTCTGAGCCAGAGTCCTGAAAAGGAACAGATTCAGAGAAAGGCAATTGAGAAACAAGACAAGACAAAAACAACAAAAATCGAAGAATTGCAAGTACAATAAGAGAAACTTACTCTTCTTCTTCTTCCTCGTCGGAGCTGAATGCGGAGAAGTCGAAGTCCGGCCCGCCTCCGGCACGGGAAGGTGGAGGAGTGGGCTCCCTTGACCGCTTGGCGGGAGCGGAGGCAGCAGTCCGAGAAGACCCCGCCCCAGTTGTTGCGGTAGCGTGGGGCGCTCCCGCGGCAACAGTGCTTGCCGCGGTGGAGCGTGTCGTGCGGCGCGGCGACTGTCGGCATGCCTGCCGCCTCGCTGCATCCCCGACCTTGTGGAGACGTCTTCTTGGTGGAGACGGAGGCGCTGCTGGCGGCGTGCTGTGTGAGGACGAAGTGGAAGAGGAGCCGATCTCGAACGAGCCGCTCGCATCTTCGGCAGGCCCGCTCGGTTCGGCGTCATGCCCGGCAGCCTTGCTCGGTTCGGCATCGCGCCCGGCAACCTCCTTCTTGCCGGCAAGCTCCTTCTTGCCGGCAAGATCTTCTCGCTCGGCACGGTTTGCCACCTCTGCTGCCGCTGCCTCCTCCAAGGTAAAGCCAAACTCGCCCGCCGCAACAGCTGCTGCCACCTTCTCCAACCTGGTGGCGATGCGCTTCAACTCCACCTCGGTGGTGTCGCGGGTGAGGTCGTCCTTCTCGTCGGTGCGAATTGGCACTTCCACCAAGGTGTCGAAGAACTGCTGCACGACGTCGTCTTCTGGCTCCAGCCAAGTTGGCACGATTCCGTGCAAATCGCACAGCGGCATCATTGCCCTGATGCGGTCGAGCGCAGAATTGTTGCATAGAGGGACGACGCCCTGCGGCAACCTGAAGACTTCTGGGTGGTCAGGATCATATTTGAAGAGCTCCTGCAGCATTGCGTTGAGCTCCAAGATGGTGAAATTATAGTTGAGCCCCGGGCGCAGCCTCATGATGTCTGCCGCGTTCTTAAACTCCCAAGCAGGCCTCCTCCGTTCTTGCAGGGGGGCAATGCGGCGGCGAACGAAGTCTGCGCCAACGGCACCTACGGTGAGTCCGGCAAGCCTAAGGCGTTGGATCCTGGTGATGGAAATCCTCAGCCTGCTATCTTCCGGGGCCACGTCACTCTAGTCGCTGCCGCGTACTGCTGCTACTTGGCGCCGGGCGGTGAACGGCTGTGGGCTCTCCTCGACAATCCAACACCAATCTGCCCTCCACTCCTCCCACTTGCCGCGGAACTCGCCCTCCAAATAAGAATCCTTCTTGCCGGCCCTAGAGACCCAGGCGATTCCGCCAGACAAGGGCTCTCCTCTCTCTACTCGGGGAATGAAGAAATGGCGGAAAAGGGCTACGTTAGGGTGGACTCCGACAAAGTTCTCGCAAAGGTGTGCGAAAACGGCCATGGTGAGGACGGCGTTGGGAGTGAAGTCAAGGAGGCAGAGGTTATAGGTATTCATGATATCACAGAAGAATTCGGAAAAGGGCGGGCAGAGCCCGCAGTAGAAGAAGACAGCGAAAAAGGGATATCCTTGCGGAGCAGTCTTGTGAGCAGCAGCTGGGAGTACCTTGGTGCTCGGGTGAGCTCGCGTCTCCGTCGACCAGAACAGGTAGTAGTACTCCCTAAGCTCCTTCGCGGCGAGCTTGGGGGGGAAGATGGCTCGCTCCTTCCGCAGCGCCACAAGCTGCTGCGCCTCGGACGACTTCACGGCTTTCCCCTTGTCGGCTTTCGGAGCCATGGCGGAAGCGGTGGAGGGGCTCGACGGCGTTGGTGATGCTGGTGGCAATGTGGGGGGCAGGGCGCTGCGCTCTGTTTGTTTTGGGAAGACGGAGGCAGGGCGGAGATTTTCAAGATTGGAACGGAAAGGGGGCGAGTGGGCGCACTACCCCTGCTTCCCCTTGCTTATAAAGGGGGAGTGGGCGGACGTTCCGCCTTTCCAAATAAAGCAACCACCCACGATCCCTCCCACGATGCCGCGTTCGACGCGTGCCGTGCGGGGAGGACGCGGTGGATGCGGGGTGAGCTACGGCGTAACCTAGGCCGCGCGTGCCCGTGCCCTGTTTTGGGCCTGGCCCAACAATGCTCGGCACCGTGTGTGGCCCGGGCCTGGGGGCTCCTGTCAGTGTACTAAAGAAGGGGTACCTTAGTATCCCGAACTTGTGCACGGGCAGTCGCAGCGTCCCACGGCAAGGCTTGCCAAGCAACCGCCAAGATCCTCTGTGGTTCCTTTGGAGCCACTCAAGAACAAAGTATCCAAACCAAGGAGACAAGGCCCCGGCAAGAGGAGCTTGCCGGGAAGGAGACAAAACCCCGGCAAGAGGAGCTTGCTGGGGAGGCCAACCAAGGCATCTCAAGGAACTTGCCACAGCACACCATGTGTCCCGGCAAGACCCCAGTGAGCGACAAGCTCCTGGACGCGACAAGATAATAACCGCGGCAAGGCACTTGCCACGGCAAGCTTCCATCCTGTACCTGCGCTCCAGCACATCCACCAACGTGTCGCTCTGGGACCCTTCCAGGCGTACGTGGCAGAAGGCTGTGCAGCCAGAGGTACACGGTGGCGAGCAGCGCTGACAAGATTGCCATCGTGGCAAGCAGTGGCGTCCCTGACGGTCCCTTTCTGCACCGTCTAGGCGACGCAGACGGGCATTTAATGCCTTTGTCCCCTACCGCTTAGGTTAGGTATGATACACTGTAGTAGGCGGTGGTGCCAACCACCACATCTTTTCCATTTTTACCCTCATCTATGTTGCCACCTGTCGGTGACCCCTTTGACATATAAAAGGAGGCCCATGCGCAACGTAGAGGGGGGACGATCATTCTCAATCTCGGTCTGGCTCACTGCTGATGTGTACTGTAGCAATCAGCGCTCCCGAGCAAGAACTCAATACAACCACAGAGCAGGAGTAGGGTTTTACGCATCCGTGCGGCCCGAACCTGGGTAAACTGATCGCGTTGCTCGTGCACTTCGCCTCGATCTGCTCTTCGTGCACTCTCCGCCCCCCTGCCGAACCGAAAGGGGCCTCGGTCCGCCGTGGTCCCATAGGTGTCCGTGGGATCAGCACCCCCGACAGGATGATGCAGCCCGAGGGGGCCCCCCAGCAAGGTAAGCTAAAGACATGAGCAAAAGGGATACATGCCACAGGGACGGACCCACGCGGCCTGGGAATAACGTAGCCCAAGGGGCGCTCCCAGCTTAAACGAGCTTGGAAGATGTCACCTGGTTCTGTAGACGAAGAAGAGTTGGTGCAGCTGAAGGCGTGCATCGAAGAAATGACTCCTCATGAGCAGCCGGAGCCCTGAGCCTCGGGAGGCTCTAGGGGCTCAGGAGGCTCCCTGAAGACTGTCTCCGTTTCCTCCAGGACGGCGTGGTACCTGGCCTCTCGAGCCGCTAGGTCACGCCGAATGTTGTGATGATAGGCCGACGCCATGTTCGGCAAGCCGAGGGGCATGCGAACATAGCTGTGTGGCGGGCCCTCGCAACGGCCCACACGCGAAGGCCAGAAGCTCTCCTGAGACACGGCCCTGTTGAGCCCTGGGACGTCGATGCAGACACGCAGCTCAGCGCCCTCGCCTAGGTGGTGAGCTGCGCCCTGTGAGCGGCTGTCGCCGCGCATGGCTCTTGCATCTTGCAGTTCCTGTGTGGTCTTGGCGATGAACTCCTGAGTGGTGGGCACACCATGCCTTGTGTTCTCCTGAGGAAAACGTGCCGCATAGCACGCCTCCAAGTGGTGCCCGAGCGCCTCCCTCGTGAGGTTGGCAAGGCCTGAGGCCCTCCAGAAGAGAGCCCCCGAGCCCCGCCCGAGGAGGGCGCTAGGCGCGCCTTCCTATGCGATGGAGGGAGGCGCCCCTAGGACGGACTCTGATCCTGATGAGTCTCCTGCCATGAAGCCATCCTCCTGAGGTCCTGTGCGGCGCAGCTGCTTCTTCTTGGGGTTGGCCTCCGGAGGGCCCTGACTTCTGCTGCGGGATCGTTGATTGCTGCAGCTTGGAAGGCGCATTCGAGGGAGAACACCGCACCCTTTCTTCACATGGGACCGTGATGACCCCGCCGCTTCCAGGCATCTTGAGGACGTTGTAGCCATGGTGGGTGACCGCCATGAACTTGGCCAAGGCTGGATACCCGAGGATGGCGTTGTACGGTAGGCGGATGTGCGCGACGTCGAAGTCGATGAGCTTGGTGCGGTAGTTGTCGCGCGTGCCAAAGGTGACAGGCAGGCGGACCTGTCCTATTGGTGTGGTGGAGCCGTTGATTACTCCTGAGAAAGGTTTGGTAGGCTGGAGCTGCTCATATGGCACTTGGAGGTTGTCGAATGTGTCGACGGACAGGACATTGAGCCCTGCACCGTCGTCGATGAGGGTCTTTGTAACCTGCACATTGCTGATGACTGGGGAACACAACATCGGGAGGATGCCGGCGGTGGCCGTGCACTTGAGCTTATCTACCGAGTTGAAAGTGATGGCGCACTGGGACCACTTGAGCGGGCGCGCGACCTCAAGCTTGGGGCGCACCGGATTCACCTCGCGAGCGAACCGTTTGAAGATGCGCTGAGAGGCTGGGGCCTAGGCGCCGCCCAAGATGCAGGCGATTGCACGCAGCTCCTGGAAACCCCCAGCCCCCTCGTCCTGATGATGATCATCGTTCCTTCTTGGTGGCGGCAACGGGGGAAGACCGGCATTGCTTTGGGGGCGATCCTCACGAGGCCGATCCCTCCAGGCCCCCTCATAAGGATGGTCCTGCCAGCGGTCCTCACGAGGCATGTCGCGCCATTCCTGGCACAGGCCAAGGTCGTCCCAACATCCGCCTCCATGTCTTCCTCCACGGCCGTAGCCCCGGTCGCTGCGCTCGGGGCGTCAACCGTAGCGTCCTTCTCGTATGGCTCTGAGCTCTTGGCAGTCACTGGTGTTGTGGGTGTTCAGGTTATGGAAGGCGCAGAACGGTCGGTTGTTCCTGGATGACTCGGGCTGATCTCTGCCCCATTTGGTGTCGGGCTCCGCTACTAGCACCGCTGCTTCCTTGCGCTTCACTGATACGTCTCCAACGTATCTATAATTTTTGATTGCTCCATGCTATATTATCTACTGTTTTGGACATTATTGTGCTTTATTATCCACTTTTATATTATTTTGGGGACTAAACTATTAACCGGAGGCCCAGTCCAGAATTGCTGTTTTTTTGCCTATTTTAGGGTTTCGAAGAAAAGGAATATCAAACGGAGTCCAAATGGAATGAAACCTTTGGGAACGTGATTTTCTCAACGAATAAGACCCAGGAGACTTGGACCCAACGTCAAGACACAAAAGAGGAGGCCACGAGGTAGGGGGCGCGCCTACCCCCCCCCCCCCTGGCGCGCCCTCCACCCTCGTGGGCCCCCTGTTGCTCCACCGACGTACTCCTTCCTCCTATATATACCTACGTACCCCCAAACGGTCAGATACGGAGCCAAAACCCTAATTCCACCGCCGCAACTTTCTGTATCCACGAGATCCCATCTTGGGGCCTGTTCCGGAGCTCCGCCGGAGGGGGAATCGAACACAAAGGGCTTCTACATCATCACCATAGCCCCTCCGATGAAGTGTGAGTAGTTCACCTCAGACCTACGGGTCCATAGTTATTAGCTAGATGGCTTCTTCTCTATTTTTGGATGTCAATACAATGTTCTCCCCCTCTCTAGTGGAGATCTATTCGATGTAATCTTCTTTTTGCGGTGTGTTTGTTGAGACCAATGAATTATGGGTTTATGATCAAGTCTATCTATGAATAATATTTGAATCTTCTCTGAATTCTTTTATGTATGATTGGTTATCTTTGCAAGTCTCTTCGAATTATCAGTTTGGTTTGGCCTACTAGATTGATCTTTCTTGCAATGGGAGAAGTGCTTAGCTTTGGATTCAATCTTGCGGTGTCCTTTCCCAGTGACAGTAGGGGCAGCAAGGCACGTATTGTATTGTTGCCATCGAGGATAACAAGATGGGGTTTTCATCATATTGCATGAGTTTATCCCTCTACATCATGTCATCTTGCTTAAGGCATTACTCTGTTTTCATTAACTTAATACTCTAGATGCATGCTGGATAGCGGTCGATGAGTGGAGTAATAGTAGTAGATGCAGGCAGGAGTCAGTCTACTTGTCTCGGACGTGATGCCTATATACATGATCATACCTAGATATTCTCATAACTATGCTCAATTCTGTCAATTGCTCAACAGTAATTCGTTCACCCACCGTAGAATACTTATGCTCTTGAGAGAAGCCACTAGTGAAACCTATGGCCCCCGGGTCTATCTTCATCATATTAATCTTCCAATACTTTGCTATTTACTTTGCGTTAATTTTACTTTGCATCTTTATCATAAAAATACCAAAAATATTATCTTATCATATCTATCAGATCTCACTCTCGTAAGTGGCCGTGTAGGGATTGACAACCCCTTATTGCGTTGGTTGCGCGGATTTATTTGTTTTGTGCAGGTACGAGGGACTTGTGCGTAGCCTCCTATTGGATTGATACCTTGGTTCTCAAAAACTGAGGGAAATACTTACGCTACTCTGCTGCATCATCCCTTCCTCTTTGGGGAAAAACCAACGCAGTGCTCAAGAGGTAGCATTCACGTCCTTGGCCTTGGCTTTCTTATCCTCTATGCCCGCGGCTGGCAGCTCAAGGAGAGAGAGGCGCCCCTCCTCAGCTCTTGCGCACTTGGTCACCAGGTTGAACAGCTCCTGAGATGTGCAGACCTCCTCGTGGATAGCGAGCTCTTCCTTCATCTTGACGCCACGGACGCCGTCGGAAAACACGGAGATGATGGCCTCATCCGTGACCTTGGGGATCTTGAGGCAGGTGTTGTTGAAGCGATGGATGTACTTCTGGAGGGTCTCCCCTGGTTGTTGCTTGATGCAGCGCAGGTCGCCCGTGGTAGGCGGGCGGTCGCGAGTGCCCTGGAAGTTGGCGACAAAGCGGTTGCGCATCTCGTCCCAGGAGGAGATCGAGCCGTGCTGCAGGTTCAGGAGCCAGGAGCGGACCCCGTCCTTGAGAGCCATGGGAAACCAGTTTGCCATGACTTTCTCTTCGCCGTTGGCTGCTTCGATGCTCAGCTCGTAGAGCTGCAGGAACTCCGCGGGGTCGGCGGTGCCGTTGTAGCAAGGAGGCAGATCCGGCTTGAACTTGCCTGGCCAGGCGACACTGCACAGCTCGGGGGTGAAGGCGCGGCAGCCGGCCGTGGTTATTGGGGCCCGCTTCGGAGGTGGAGCTTGGTCTTGATGAGGTCCGGGCGGCGCCGCCGCGGGCGGTGCGCAGTCTTGACAAGGCGGCGCGGGAAGCGTGGGTGCAGCTCCTCGCGACCGAGGGATTTCTTGGCAGCTTCTCTCTTCGCGTGCGGGCATCGGGCGTGGTGGTTCACACCGCGGGGTCGCGTGCCTTGGTGCCAAGGCACCGTCTTTGGCCTGGGGTGGTGGAGGCGCGCCTCGGGCCTCGTCGCCCGCGGCCGGCTGAGGGTGAGGCAGAGAGAGGGACGACGCGGGGGAGCCCCCTGTGGCGCGGATGAGCTCGGCGACGCGGTTGAGACACTCCTCATAGAGGTCGTCGATTGGGCGGTAGCGCAGGAGTTTGTTTGCGGCGAGGAGTGCGGCTCGCACCTCCATGGGAGCACGGCGCGCATGGGACGAAGAACCGGCCAGGGTCAGCGATGGAGTGGCGGTGTGGTCGTCCTGCCGTACCGAAGGATGCAGCGAAGATGCTTGCTGCTCATTCACCACCGGGCTGGTGGTAGCATTGGCGGCGGGAGACGAAGAACGACGAGGTGGCCCGCCGATGGGGGCCATCTGACCAACGTGGGCGGTGAGGGCAGCCCGACGCTTAGCTCGAGCATGGTGCGCGTCCTCCATGGAGACGATGGAGCGACAGAGCGACGAACTGATGGAAGGGAAGCTACAGCACACCCCTACCTAGCGCGCCAAATGCCGGATGTGGGGTTCCGGCAAACCCTTAAGGTTCGAACACTGGGGTGCGCGCGAAGTCTTTTCCTCCCACCGATCTACGCCCTAGCTCGCTAAGATCTCGCGGACAAACTCGACGAACTCGCAACACAAAAAGACACAAGATTTATACTGGTTCGGGCCACCGTTGTGGTGTAATACCATACTCCAGTATGGTGGTGGTGGATTGCCTCTTGGGTTGATGATGATCAATAGAAGGGGAAGAACAACCTCCTCAGGTCGAGGTGTTCTTGTGCTTGGCTAACTTGTGTGGGTGAGCGCTGGATGAACTGCTCGATCCGTCTGCTCTCGTCCCTTGTTCTCCTCCGCCCCCCTGCGCGGCGGTGGCTAGCTCTACTTGTATAGGCCCTGGCCCTCTTCCCAAATATTGAGCGGGAAGGGAGCCAACAACGGTGGGCAAATTTGAAGGGGGGCAGCTAGTACAAGCCATCCTAACAAAGGTGGTCTCCGCCTGTGAAAGGCTCTGGCGGTGACGCCGTCTTGGGCTCCACGTTGACCTCCTCTTGTCGTCCTTCTGGTCTTGGTCTTGTTGCACCGATATGGCAACCTTTGCCTGATGCCTCGGTACTCCTTGCCTGCACTGGCCTCCTTAGCACCAAAGAGGAAACAAGGACGCTGCGCTCGCTGGCGCCCGCCTGGTATCGATCATCATGGCTCACGTCACGAGAGGCTCGTGAGGTTTGCCTCGCCTTGATATCTTCGCTCCTCGTGAGCCTACCCAACTAGGACACTCCAGAGGAGGTCTCGTGTCGTTCGCCTTGCGAGGCTTGGCCCCTCGCGAGGGTCTTGGATGCCTTGTTGATGAAGATGGGCTGTACGGCCTGCTGGCTTAGCCACGTCGCGGGCCACAGGCAGGCAAGTCTAGGGACTCCCGTTCCCAGAACGCCGACAGTTCCTTATGTTAAACATGAAATTGTTGGTATTGCACCCACGCATGATAGTCCTATTATCTTTTTAAATTTTCCCGACTACACTATATCGGAGAACTTTGCCCTTATTACGGATTATATTGATGGTTGCGTTTTACTACCACACATGATGATTTTGATAGATATAATATGCATGTGCAGCTGCTCCTACCCACAGCGAGGGCGCGCCCTTCATCAAGGCTGACGGCACCAGCTCCCACGGCGGCAGCTTTTCCGTCGCCTTCCTCGTCCTCCAGCCCCCGGGTATCTCCCGCCTCTACCTGCAGTGGCCGGGCGGCCCAAAGGAAGGCTCTCAGTGCGTTCTCGTAGCGGCACACCGCAATCTCGTCCTGTTCAGGCTCACCCCAGAACCTCTAATCACCCGCGAGGCCCCCTTCGTGGATTTCCGACAGGACCACTTCATCTGCGGAGCCCAATCCTCGCCGTCCCAGCGGTCGCTGCTGCTCCGAAAGATCCCCAAGTGCGACATACCTGGGCTCTTGGATTGGAGGGATGGGAAGAAGGTGACCACGCCGCGCTTGTTTGATCTTAACCCCGTTAGCATCTTGTGCCGCGGAGAAGAAGAATTCGCCTTGGCGCAGTTGAACTTCCGTAGATCCAACGACGAGTGGGGCAAGATTGAGGCTGAGCTGTGTGTCCTCCGCTCCAAAGTAATCAATCGTCGTCACGAATGGAAGAGCGAGAAGTGGCTGCCGATCCAGTGCGAAGGGCATGAAAGATCTGATTTGGAAAATTGGAGAACCGACAGAGTGGTTCCGTTCAACAAGTATTTGTGTTGGGTTAATTACGGCGGGGGAGGTATCATATTCTGTGAGGTGTTCAAACAAAAGCCTGACATTTTTTACCTCCGGCTACCTATACTCGAGCATTGCTTACATCAACCTCCATTGAGATTCAAGGAGGCCAGCCGCGTTGTGGGTGTAACCAAAGGCAGCATGGGTTGTGATGAGCTGAGGTTTGTTGATGTAGCCTGTAAGGATAGTAATATTATTTTTCCACTAGGCTCTGGTGACAAGGAGGGTTTCACTATCACCTGCTATGCTTTGAGGATAACACAGAGTGGTGGCATGGAGTGGGGTATGCTTTTCTTCATCACATGCTATGAATTGTGGAGTATCAACCCTGAGCTCCCGCATGAACTTCTGAAGCATCCTGTTGTAAGTATGGAGGACCCAAATGTGGTATATTTTCTGATGTCGGAGCATCTGGAATATGTTGACAAGGTTTCCATAGTTACTCTTGATATAAGTACCAAAAAGCTGCTTTCAATTCATCCATATATTAATGGAAAGGAAGACCTCTTGGGCAAAGACGCTGACATGGCTCGGCGAAACGCCACTTTTCTCCAAACCTTTCTTCCCTCAGGACTTCCTAAGTTCTTAAAATCCCACCAGGTATTGGCATCTCAAATTAATATAAGCTGTTGCTTTGTTTGTTATTTATGCGGGTGGTATTTGTTCAGCTTAGTAGTGGTGATAATGGCGTTCTAATAGATTAGAAGAGTACAAGAAATTGCTTGACTGTTTTTGTGATATCATAATTTGAATTAAAATGATATCTACCACATTTGTATAATAAAAAAAATGACACATCTGTGCAGTTGATTTTGTGTCCACCTTGCACGCAAATTGCCAAGCTCTGCATTTAAATTTAAGTAGAGTCTCACCGCTGATGATAGAAAGAGATCACCACTGTTCAGTAACTGTCGGTGCTAATAGCATAATCAATTTTGACACAACGAAATACCTACTCATTTTATCACCTGCTGTGAGCAATTATTGCTTACTTATGGCACAACGAAATACCTACTCATTTTATCACCTGCTGTGAGCAATTATTGCTTACTTATGGCACAACGAAGAGAATTCGAAATTGAAAACTACGACCAAAACCCTATTGCAAGCACAGTTTTGGGAGGCTGTCACTTGAGGTCTTGCCCTTCTTTGTCTTCTCTTCTTATTTTCCTGGACCATTTTCTCTGTTTTGTTCAGTTAGAGTTTGTGGTGCTCTGCCTGAATCCTTCAGGGTTCACCGGCAGTGTTCTATACTGTACTTCACGTTTGGTCCCTTTTCCTCCCCTTATATGAATTGGCAGTGCTCCTGCCATTGCCCGTAAAAAAAGTACAGTTTTTTTCTGAGTGGATGTTGACATCAGTTTGCTTACCACACTTGCCGCGCAATGTATAACAAGTACAGTTTTTAGTTGAAAGTGGTCACAACTGTATTCATTGATACAAGTATCTATCATTCATGTGTTCAAAAATACTGAAATATGTATTAGTTAGCAAGGCTGTGGGGAAAGTAGCAACTATTTTGTGTTCTTTTATTTGCTACAATGATTTCGTTACATGTCATTTTTTATGAGCTTTTTGTTTTAGATTCCATAGCTCAAGTGAAGGTGCGAAGAAGATGAAATCAGGCGACCAAGTCCCCTATGCTAAGACTAAGGACTGAAGCAAACAATTCTGTAATGGACTTGTAATGTCCTGCGATTATGACCTCTATGTATTTTGGGTACTGATATGTAGCAATTGCCGAGATCTCTATGGCCACACAATTCTGTGGCATCTCGACATGGCTGAGACCTAATGCTGATATGTAAGACTTCAGTAGTGGTATTACCGATTTATGAGCTGGTGCTTTCTTAATGGTCATGTTCATGGTACTTGTGAAGTTGTGATTTTACCAGACCCAACCGTGCAAATATTTGTTCTGTTCTGAAATTTGTATTCAGTAGTATAGCTAATTCGATCTGCATATAGTCATGAATTGACCAGATCTTCAGTACACGTGTCGAGGTTTTCATGTTTGGTATTCGCACTCAAATGGTTGACAAAGCTCATATCTTTTGTTCAGAAGAATGTTTTGTTGGGCTTGTAAGTTACACCGGTTTGGGCAGCAAAACTGAACTTCAAATGGGCCCTTAATTTCTTAGTGATCAGCAAGTTGGTGTGCCTGGGTGATCCAGTGAGAAATTTGATCAATGAAGCCTGCATATCAAAAATAGATGAGAAGTATCAACTTGCCTGACCACTATGCACTATGAATTCAAGTTGAAGTGTCAATGTTATGCTATTAATTTCAAAAGATCTTACTTCCTCCGTCCCAAAATAAGTGTCTCAACTTTATACTAACTTTGTACACTTATTGTGGGACGGAAGGAGTATGAATTAGACCCCACTGTCCCAAATTTTTCCTTGCTGATATTTGTTTAGACTCTTCACTCTTCATACCAGGTCACTATGTGCTCCATCATCTTCTGCTTGCACTTGATACTACGACCATAAATGAGATGCATATTCAGCAAGGTGAGCAGCAGCCAGCAGGGCAGCGTTCCTAGTTGATGATTATTCATGTGTATCAACTCGCTGCTGCTGCTTTTCATAGCTGGTAGTTCAGCAGGGTAGGGTGGGGGTGGGGGTGGGGGGGGGGGGGGGGGGAGGTTTCTCCTGGATAGTGAGGAGATGGTTGTCTGTGTTAAGGCTCTGAGATTTACATGCTAAATATTAGTTTGAGTATGCTTGTTGCTCCTGATGCTTACTCCCTCCGTTCCAAATTACTCGTCGCAGAAATGGATGTATCTAGAACTAAAATACATCTAGATACATCCATACCTGCGACAAGTAATTCGGAACGGAGGGAGTACCTTTCAGTAGTCACCTGCGCATAGCAGCAGCTTTATGGCCCTTCTGACTTGGGCCATTGTTGAGCTTAAGCTGGTCAGGGTTACAACTTCTTCATGAAGGTTGTCAGGGTTAAAACTCGTATATAATTATAGTCTTTTTTACAAAGCGGGGGAAACCCTTTTTCGTCAAACTTGTATATAATTATAGTCTTTTTTATGAAGGCTAACTGTAGTTGATCTTCAGGTATGATTTGGGGATCAGCAGCCATTTATTCAGATTACGGCTCTGGCCAGTGCTAATGATAATAGTAATAGCAGCAGCAGCGGTAGCTTGATGCATGCATACATGTTTGGTAGTATAGTATTGTCACTCCCTCCTATTCAAATTAATTGAAGCAGCCTCTATACAATGTCCTCTATAGATTGTATAGAGGTTGTGTCAATTAATTCAGATTGGACGGACTAGTTGTTTTTCTATCTTGATCATTCCAACTTGTCAGTTTTATAGTGTTGTTAGTTTTGTCAAAGTTGATACTTGTCATACTCTAGTCTGTGGTTTTGATTAGGTGCCTATCCCCCATTATTACTGTTGAAGATTTAAGTAACGTCTCTGGTTTCTGCAGGTGTTGGGAAAGCATCAAACACACTAACATTTGTCAAAGTAACCTGAGTAAGATCTTGAGCCCTTCAAGGTTTATGCTTCAAAATCAATTCATGAGTCCATTCAAAATCAAAACCGACAAGCCCTACAAGAGTAAATTAGTTTTCGAGAAGGTGACATACTCACATCCATAGACCACATTAGCACAATGCCAGCAAATAAGACGAGCATTTTTTTTGGTAGCACTGCTTGGCGAACCGTAAATAGGCTACGTCAGGAATACTTTTTAAATTTTATGGACTAATGAGCAAATGTACACTATCAAGACCATGGGGGTCACTTGAAGTGACAGGATCGAACTCAGATCTTGACTATGATTGGCCAAAAAGTGCTAGAACCTGGTGAACTGGTATACATGAATATATGCAGTACAATATGTAGAAAGTCCCTTATAGTACGAAAAAATACAAAGGATGCACGACTAAATAAATATAACTCAAAAACCCCCTCAAATTCATAATAGATCAACAACACTGAGTTTGGAGGGATAGAAACCATGATGTGCTTAGTCTGGGCCATCATAAAAAAAAATCCATCAACGGTACCTCTTAAGGCCATACTAAAGAAGAATAATCTGATCATGCACACTCAACACATACAAAAGAAGTATCAACACCTTTATGCTTGGTGAGCTCATACTCCACAGGGTCGCGCGCAATACTAATAGGACATGTACTATTAGACAAGAGCAGTGTTTGATGTAGTGCAGAAACACAAAACTCTTGAAGTAACTGTAGCTAGGTCATCTCTGTCGTCAAAAGAGCTATAGCTCGCAACACATATTCTATAGTCTAACGGAAAACTGTATTTTGTTTCTATGTCTTTCAAGCAATGAGAGAACCACCAAAAAAAACACAGCAAGCAGAAAATGAATGATGATTTGTGGATCACTAGTCCATGTAGCATCCGAATAGGCCTGAAGCTGTAATTGAAAGGATTGGTATTTGGTATGGTTGACTAGAGAGGGGGGGGGGGTTGAATAGGTGACTAACAATTTTAATATTGTTCCCAAATTTTAGGCTCAACAAAAGATAGGTTGTCTAGATATGCAACTAGGTGGATAACCTATATGACAAGCACAGTGAGCAACACAAGCTAACAAGAGTAAACACAAGGCGGAAGCTAGCACAGCGTAAAGGAATGAGATAACCACAAGTGGAGACGACGAAGACGAGGATGTGTTTCCGAAGGTCCCTCCTTTAGGGGACGTATGTCTCCGTTGGAAGGGTGTGGAGGCACAATGCTCTCCAAGTGTCCCAAGGACTTACCCTATTCTCCTCACGCTCTCACACTATGTAAGGTGTCGCGGATCCACTAGCGGTGCATTTGAAGGCGGCAACCATAACCTTTACAAACAAGGTTGGGGCTCTCTCCACAACTTAATTAGAAGCTCCCAACACCATCATGAAGATTCACCAATGGATTGTGGCTTCCGAGGTGATCTCTTTCGTCTAGGGTGCCCCAACACCCAAGAGTAACAAGATCCACAAGAAATATATGGGGGAATCGAATTTCCTTTGGTGGAAGTGTAGATCTAGGTCTCCTCCCTCAATCCCTAGCAAATTAACAAGTTTGGTTTGCTAGAGAAGGAGACCAGGCAAGATAGAGCTTAGGTCATTAATGGAGGAGAGAGGGAGGCAAGAGGTGGGTGGGATGTGGAAAAACCACCTCCTTAAGTAGTTCCACCACTTTTCCAACCGTTATGCTGAAAATGCATGGGAGCGGTACAACCACCCAAAATCCCTCACGAGTCATCTGCCATGCCTATGCGGTACAACCGCCCAGGTGTGTGGTACAACGACGCAAGGCAAGAGTATTGCCGGGAGGGTAAAGTGGTACAACCGCCCTCTTCACCGGTTGTACCTGTTATTAACGTAATAACTGGTGCAACCATTCCGGCACCGCTTTGTACCACTTGATAAAACCCCCTCGGGCGGTAGTTGCCCCAGTACAAGGGTCGGTAGTATCACACTAGGGGAGGCAGCGGTACAACCGCCCAAGCCACTGGTATGACCGCCAGGCAGGCATGCGTCTGCCCACTCCCACATAGGAGCGGTACAATCGCAAGCCCTAGTGGTACAACCGCTCGGGTGCATTTGCCTGAATAGATTAGAATTGTGGTTCTCTCCTCGAGCTGGAAGAAAGATATGGCGGGTGCGATATGAATGTGTACGTGATTTGATTCAACCCGCACCTTCTGATACGGACCCCCTCTTAATAGTACGGATTTCCTACGACCAAAGAAAAACATGTTGGAAATGATGTCTTCACTCTTTTCCTTTCAGAGGGGTGCCCAACTGTCTTGTGTCATATAGATATGCTTGTGTATTTTAAACACACGGTTAGTCCGCAAATTTGCGTTATCATCAACATCAAAATACTTAAGGCAAGAAATGCCATTTTAGTAATGAACTAGAGCATGGAAAGAGTAGACAGTGAAAGATCATACCACGAAGATATCAAAGAACATGAAGGAGGTGACTATAGTGAAGGAAAGTGGGAACAATAGGAAATTGACTCAAAATATGGACAAAATAGGAGACATCTGAATAAATGATAGCTAGATAGACAAGACTTCCAACAAGATAATGATCGGATCAGACAAGGGGTCACCATTGGAAGCATGAAGGTGAACATTTAGATCCATGTGAGTCTCAATAGTGCGCTCATCAGCAAGAGAAGTAAGAGCAAGGAGATTCTGGATATACTTCTCTTGAAAAATAAAGAAGTCATCAGAGGTAGAAGAAACTTCAATCCAAAAAAGGTAGCAAAGATGGCCAAGATCAGACATAAGAAACTCTTACTAAGACGTGCCTTGACAAAGGCAATGTACTCATGGTCGTTGTCAGTGATGATCTTGTCAACGAGCCACAAGACAAGATTTGTAGCGCTCAAGAGAACTATAGGAGCAAGTCTTAACCTTGTAGACCCTCTTACAAGTGATGGAACAAACTCGGGGAGGAGGAGAGACAATATCCCACATGTTGGTGTGCTCGAGAGCAGCAATATCCTCTGTGAAGGAAATATGCCCTAGAGGCAATAATAAAGTTGTTATTTATATTTCCTTATGTCATGATAAATGTTTATTATTCATGCTATAATTGTACTAATCAGAAACTTAGTACATGTGTGAATATATAGACAAACAAAGTATCACTAGTATGCCTCTACTTGACTAGCTCGTTAATCAAAGATGGTTAAGTTTCCTAGCCATGGACAAAGAGTTGTCATTTGATGAACGAGATCACATCATTAGAGAATGATGTGATTGACTTGACCCATCCGCTAGCTTAGGACTATGATCGTTTAGTTTATTGCTATTGCTTTCTCCATAACTTATACATGTTCCTATGACTATGAGATTATACAACTCCCGAATACCGGAGGAACACTTAGTGTGCTATCAAATGTCACAACGTAACTGGGTGATTATAAAGATGCTCTACAGGTGTCTCCGATGGTGTTTGTTTAGTTGGCATAGATCGATATTACGATTTGTCACTCTGATTGTCGGAGAGGTATCTCTGGGCCCTCTCGGTAATGCACATCACTATAAGCCTTGCAAGCAATGTAAGTAATGAGTTAGTTGCTGGATGATGCACTATCGAACAGTAAAGAGACTTGCCGGTAACGAGATTGAACTAGGTATTGAGATACCGACGATCGAATCTCGGGCAAGTAACATACCGATGACAAAGGGAACAACGTATGTTGTTATGCGGTTTGACCGATAAAGATCTTCATAGAATATGTAGGAACCAATATGAGCATCCAGGTTCCGCTATTGGTTATTGACCGGAGATGAGTCTCGGTCATGTCTATATAGTTCTCAAACCCATAGGGTCCGCACGCTTAACGTTTGATGACGATCGGTATTATGAGTTTATGTGTTTTGATGTACCGACGGCAGTTCGGAGTCCCAGATGTGATCACGGACAAGACGAGGAGTCTTGAAATGGTCGAGACATAAAGATCGATATATTGGAAGTCTATGTTTGGACATCGGAATGGTTCCAGATGAGTTCGGGCATTTTCCGGAGTACCGGGAGGTTACCGGAACCCCCGGGGAGTCAATGGGCCTTATTGGGCCTTAGGGAGAGAGAGGAGGAGGCGGCCAAGGTGGGGGCGCCCCCCCAGGACAAATCCGAATTGGGAGGGGGCCGGCCCCCCTTTCCTTCTCCATCTTCCTTCTTCTCCTACTCCAACTAGGGAAAGGGGGAAACCTACTCCAACTAGTTGTAGGAACCCCCCCCCCTTGGGTGCGCCATAGAGAGGGCCGGCCCTCCCCTCCTCCACTCCTTTATATATGGGGGAGGGGGGCACCCCATAGACACACAAGTTGATTGTTTAGCCGTGTGCGGTGCCCCCCTCCACAAAATTCCACCTCGGTCATATCGTTGTAGTGCTTAGGCGAAGCCCTGCGTCGGTAACTTCATCATCACTGTCATCACGCCATCGTGCTGACGAAACTCTCCCTCGACATCAACTAGATCAAGAGTACGAGGGAAGTCACTGAGCTGAACATGTGCAGATCGCGAGGTGCCGTGCGTTCGGTACTTGGGTCGGTTGGATCGCGAAGACGTTCGACTACATCAACCGCGTTACTAAACGCTTCCGCTTTCGGTCTACGAGGGTACGTAGACATACTCTCCCCTTCTCGTTGCTATGCATCTCCTAGATAGATCTTGCGTGATCGTATGAATTTTTTTGAAATACCGCGTTCCCCAACAGTGGCACCCGAGCCAGGTCTATGCGTAGATGTTATATGCACGAGTAGAACACAAAGGAGTTGTGGGCGTGGGTATATACATATTGCTTGCCATCACTAGTTGATTCTTGATTCAGCGGTATTGTTGGATGAAGCGGCTTAGACCGACATTACGTGTACGCTTACGCGAGACTAGTTCTACCGATGTGCTTCGCACACAGGTGGCTAGTGGGTGTATGTTTCTCCAACTTTAGTTGAATCGGTTTCAATGAACAAGGTTCTTTTTGAAGATCAAAAAGCAATCACTATACTACGTTGTGGTTTTGATGCGTAGGTAAGAACGGTTCTTGCTAGAAGCCCGTAGCAGCCACGTAAAACTTGGAACAACAAAGTAGAGGACGTCTAACTTGTTTTTGCAGGGCATGTTGTGATGTGATATGGTCAAGACGTGATGACATATAAATTGTTGTATGAGATGATCATGTTTTGTATAAGTTATCAACAACTGGCAGGAGCCTTATGGTTGTCACTTTATTGTATGAAATTCAATCGCCGTGTAATTGCTTTACTTTATCACTAAGCGGTAGCGATAGTCGTAGAAGCAATAGTTGGCGAGACGACAACGATGCTTCGATGGAGATCAAGGTGTCAAGCCGGTGACGATGGTGATCATGACAGTGTTTTGGAGATGGAGATCAAAGGCACAAGATGATGATGGCCACATCATATCACTTATATTGATTGCATGTGATGTTTATCCTTTATGCATCTTATTTTGCTTAGTACGGTGGTAGCATTATAAGATGACCTCTCACTAAATTTCAAGGTATAAGTGTTCTCCCTGAGTATGCACCGTTGCTACTGTTCGTCGTGCCGAGATACCACGTGATGATCGGGTGTGATAAGCTCTATGTTCACATACAACGGGTGCAAGCCAGTTTTGCACACGCAGAATACTTGGGTTAAACTTGACGAGCCTAGCATATGCAGATATGGCCTCGGAACACTGAGACCGAAAGGTCGAGCGTGAATCATATAGTAGATATGATCAACATAGTGATGTTCACCATTGAAAACTACTCCATCTCACGTGATGATCGGACATGGTTTAGTTGATATGGATCACGTGATCACTTAGATGATTAGAGGGATGTCTATCTAAGTGGGAGTTCTTAAGTAATATGATTAATTGAACTTTAATTTATCATGAACTTAGTCCTGATAGTTTTTGCATATCTATGTTGTAGATCAATAGCTCACGTATAGCTCCCTTGTTTTATTTTTGATATGTTCGTAGAGATAACTATGTTGAAAGATGTTAGTAGCAATGATGCGGACTGGCTCCGTGATCTGGGGATTATCCTCATTGCTGCACAGAAGAATTATGTCCTTGATGCACTGCTAGGTGACGGACCTATTCCAGGAGCAGATGGAGACGTTATGAACGTTTTGCAAAGCTCGGTATGATGGCTACTTGATAGTTTAGTTCACCATGCTTTACGGCTTAGAACCGAAACTTCAAAAACGTTTTGAATGCCACGGAGCATATAAGATGTTCCAAGATCTGAAATTGGTATTTCAGACTCATGCACGAGTCGAGAGGTATGAGACCTCTGACAAGTACTTTGCCTACAAGATGGAGGAGAATAGCTCAGCTAGTGAGCATGTGCTCAGAATGTCTGAGTACTACAATCACTTGAATCAAGTGGGAGTTAATCTTCCAGATAATATAGTGATTGACAGAATTCTCTAGTCACCATCACCAAGTTACTAGAACTTCGTGATGAACTATAATATGCCAGGAATAACGGAAACGATTCCCAAGCTCTTTGCGATGCTTAAATTGGTGAAGGTAGAAATCAAGAAAAAGCATCAAGTGTTGATGGTTGACAAGACCACTAGTTTCAAGTAAAAGGACAAGGGAAAGAAAGGGAGCTTCAAGAAGAATGGCAAGCAAGTTGCCACTCCCGTGAAGAAGCCCAAAGCTAGACCTAAGCCTGAAACTGAGTGCTTCTACTGCAAAGGAAATGGTCACCGAAAGCGAAACTACCCCAAATACTTGGCGGATAAGAAGGATGGCAAAGTGAACAAAAGTATATTTGATATACATGTTATTGATGTGTACTTTACTAGTGTTCATAGTAACCCCAGGGTATTTGATACCAGTTCAGTTGCTATGATTAGTAACTCGAAACAGGAGTTACAAAATGAACATAGACTAGTTAAGGGCAAGGTGACGATGTGTGTTGGAAATGATTCCATGGTTGATAAGATCACCATCGCACACTCCTTTTACCTTTGGGATTAGTGTTGAACCTAAAATAAATGTTATTTGGTGTTTGCGTTGAGCATGAATATGATTGGATCATGTTTATTGCAATACGGCTATTCATTTAAGTCAAAGAATAATTGTTGTTCTGTTTACATGAATAAAACCTTCTATGGTCATACATTTAATATAAATGGTTTATTGAATCTCGATATTAGTGATACACATATTCATAATATTGATGCCAAAAGAAGCAAAGTTGATAATGATAGTGCAACATACTTGTGGCACTACCATTTAGGTCATATTGGTGTAAAGCGCATGAAGAAACTCCATGCAGATGGACTTTTTGAATCACTTGATTATGAATCATTTGATGCTTGTGAACCATGCCTCATGGGCAAGATGACTAAGATTCCGTTCTACGGAATAATGGAGTGAGTCACTGATACGTCTCCAACGTATCTATAATTTTTGATTGCTCCATGCCCTTATATTATCTATTTTGGATGTTAATGGGCTTTATTTTACACTTTTATATCATTTTTGGGACTAACTTACTAATCGGAGGCCCAGCCCAAATTGCTGTTTTTTTGCCTATTTTAGGGTTTCGAAGAAAAGGAATATCAAACAGAGTCCAAACGAAATGAAACCATCGGGAACGTGATTTTCTCAACAAACATGATCCAAGAGACTTGGAGTGGCCGTCAAGAAACAAGGGAGGAAGGCACGAGGCAGGGGGCGCGCCCTCCACCCTCGTGGGCTCTCCATTGCTCCACCGACGTACTTCTTCCTCCTATATATATCCACGTACCACCCAAACATCCAGGAGCACCATGAAAACCTAATTCCACCGCCGTAACCTTCTGTACCCGAGAGATCCCATCTTGGGGCCTTTTTCGGAGCTCCACCGGAGTGGGCATTTCATGGAGGGCCTCTACATCAACTCCATGGCCTCTCCGATGATGTGTGAGTAGTTTACTTCAGACCTATGGGTCCATAGTTATTAGCTAGATGGCTTCTTGTCTCTCTTTGGATCTCAAGACAAAGTTCTCCTTGATTTTCTTGGAGATCTATTCGATGTAATCTTCTTTTGCGGTGTGTTTGTCGAGATCCGATGAATTGTGGGTTTATGATCCAGATTATCTATGAACAATATTTGATTCTCCTCTGAATTCTTTTATGTATGATTGGTTTATCTTTACAAGTCTCTTCGAATTATCAGTTTGGTTTGGCCT
The DNA here is from genome assembly GCA_034509565.1 of Triticum monococcum. Classification (NCBI taxonomy): domain Eukaryota; kingdom Viridiplantae; phylum Streptophyta; class Magnoliopsida; order Poales; family Poaceae; genus Triticum; species Triticum monococcum. Next base: position 193,824,796 of record CM067842.1, on the reverse strand, counting down.
ACTAGATTGATCTTTCTTGCAATGGGAGAAGTGCTTAGCCTTGGGTTCAATCTTGCAGTGTTCGATCCCAGTGACAGAAAGGGAACCGATACATATTGTATTGTTGCCATCGAGGATAAAAAGATGGGGTTTGTATCATATTGCATGAGTTTATCCCTCTACATCATGTCACCTTCCTTAAAGCATTACTGTTCTCTTGAACTTAATACTCTAGATGCATGCTGGATAGCAGTCAATGTGTGGAGTAATAGTAGTAGATGCAGGCAGGAGTCGGTCTACTTGTCTCGGGCGTGATGCCTATATACATGATCATACCTAGATATTCTCATAACTATGCTCAATTCTATCAATTGCTCGACAGTAATTCGTTTACCCACCGTAATACTTATGCTCTTGAGAGAAGCCACTAGTGAAACCTATGGCCCCCGGGTCTATCTTTCATCATATTAATCTTCCAACACTTAGTTATTTCCTTTGCCATTTATTTTACTTTGCATCTTTATTATAAAAATACCAAAAATATTATCTTATCATATCTATCAGATCTCACTCTCGTAAGTGACCGAGAAGGGCTTGACAACCCCTTTATCGCATTGGTTGTGAGGTTCTTATTTGTTTGTGTAGGTGCGTGGGACTTGAGCGTGATCTCCTAATGGATTGATACCTTGGTTCTCAAAAACTGAGGGAAATACTTACGCTACTTTGCTGCATCACCCTTTCCTCTTCAAGGGAAAACCAACGCAATGCTCAAGAGGTAGCAAGAAGGATTTCTAGCACCGTTGCCGGGGAGATTCGCACCAAGTCACGTCAAGATTTGACTCCCACAATGAGTCATTTCTGGCACCATTACCAAGTCAAAATATACCAAGTACCCATCACAAACTCTTATCCCTTGGATTACATTATTTGCCATTTGCCTCTTGTTTTCCTCTCCCCCACTTCACCCTTGCCATTTTATTCGCCCTCTCTTCCTCTCTCCCTCTCTTTTCATTCCCCTTCTCCTTTTCTATTTGCCTCTTTTGCCCATTTCTTGTTTTCTTGTGTGTTGGATTGCTTGCTTGTCACGATGGCTCAAGATAATACTAAATTGTGTGACTTTTCCAATACCAACAATAGTGATTTTATTAGCACTCCGATTGCTCCTCTTACCTATGTTGAATCTTGTGAAATTAATACTGCTTTGCTGAATCTTGTCATGAAAGATCCGTTTTTCTGGCCTTCCTAGTGAAGATGCCGCTACCCATCTAAACAACTTTTTTGATTTGTTGATATGCAAAAGAAGAAAGATGTGGATAATGATATTGTTAAATTGAAGCTATTTCCATTTTCGCTTAGAGATCGTGCTAAAGCTTGGTTTTCGTCTTTGCCTAAAAATAGTATTGATTCATGGAATAAGTGCAAAGATGCTTTTATCTCTAAGTATTTTCCTCCCGCTAAGATCATCTCTCTTAGAAACGATATTATGAATTTTAAGCAACTTTATCATGAACATGTTGCACAATCTTGGGAGAGGATGAAATCAATGATACGTAATTACCCATCACATGGTTTGAATCTTTGGATGATTATACAAAAAATTTATGCCAGATTGAATTTTGCTTCTAGAAATCTTTTAGATTCGGCCACGGGAGGCACTTTTATGGAAATCATTTTAGGAGGAGCTACCAAACTCCTAGATAATATTATGGTTAATTATTCTCAATAGCACACTGAAAGATCTACTAATAAAAAAGTGCATGCAATTGAAGAGATTAATGTTTTCAGTGGAAAGATGGATGAACTTATGAAATTGTTTGCTAATAAGAGTGCTCCTACTGATCGTAATGATATGACTTTGTCTACCTTGATTGAGAATAATAATGAATCTATGGATGTGAATTTTGTTGGTAGGAACAATTTTGGTAATAACGCGTATAGAGGTAATTTTAATTCTAGGCCATTTCCTAGTAATTCCTCTAATAATTATGGTAATTCCTACAACAATTCCTACGGAAATTATAATAAGATGCCCTATGATTTTGAATCTAATATTAAAGAATTTATTACTTCGCAAAAGAGTTTCAATGATTTGATTGAAGAAAAATTGCTTAAGATTGATGAGTTGGCTAGGAACGTTGATAGAATTTCTCTTGATGTTGATTCTTTGAAACTTAGATCTATTCCTCCTAAGCATGATATCAATGAGTCTCTCAAAGCCATGAGAATTTCCATTGATGAGTGCAAAGAAAGAACCGCTAGGATGCGTGCTAAGGAAGATTGCTTTGTGAAAGCGTGTTCTTCTAGTTTTCATGATAATAAGGATGAAGATCTAAAATATATTGATGTGTCTCCTATTAAATCTTTGTTTTGCAATATTAATCTTGATTATGATGAGATTGAAGATGAGCCACCTTTACCTAGAAGGCGTTCTAAAAATTCGGAGTTTGTAGATCTTGATGCTAAAACTGTTAAAAGTGGGATCGAAGAGGTCAAAACATTAAATATCAATGAACCCACTATTTTGGATTTCAAGGACTTTAATTATGATAATTGCTCTTTGATAGATTGTATTTCCTTGTTGCAATCCGTGCTAAATTCACCTCATGCTTATAGTCAAAATAAAGCCTTTACTAAGCATATCGTTGATGCTTTGATGCAATCTTATGAGGAAAAACTTGAGTGGGAAGTTTCTATCCCTAGAAAACTTTATGATGAGTGGGAACCTACAATAAACATTAAAATAAAAGATCGTGAGTGTTATGCTTTGTGTGATTTGGGTGCTATTGTTTCCATGATTCCGAAAACTTTATGTGATTTGCTAGGATTCCGTGATTTTGATGATTGTTCTTTAAACTTGCACCTTGCGGATTCCACTATTAAGAAACCTATGGGAAGAATTAATGATGTTCTTATTGTTGCAAATAGGAACTATGTGCCCGTAGATTTCATTGTTCTTGATATAGATTGCAATCCTTCATGTCCTATTATTCTTGGTACACCTTTCCTTAGAACGATTGGTGCAATTATTGATATGAAGGAAGGGAATATTAGTGTAACGCCCTGAGATCGATGCGCCGGGTGTCTTCCAGTTATTCGCTGTTGTTGCCTTGTCATTCGTTTGCGTGTTTCATCTTTGCCATGTCATCATGTGCATTGCACCATCATGTTTTCAAAACTTGCATCCGTTTGGGTTCCCCCAGTTCTGTCCGTTGTCCGTTCTGAGCCCAGACACACTTGCATGCGCCCGCGGCACGTCCGAAATATTATTTTATAAGTGGCTGGAAAATGTTCTTGGAATGGGTTGAAAGTTGGCATGCGGTGTCGTTATGTTGTCAGTAGGCCGCCTGCCAAATTTCATCGCATTCGGAGCCCGTTTGACGCCCCAACGATTAACTATAGCGGCATTATAGCCGGTCTTATCGTTGGACATTTTCGGTTTCTGAAAAATGTTTCCGGGCTGCCCTCTCTTCCCTCCTCTCAGCCCACACCCTCCTACACAGCTCACCTAGTTTCCTCTTCATGTACGGAGCCGTCCGATTGTGATCGGAGGACCCCGAAATCCCCCCTTGCCTCCGTGGCCTTTTGTCAGACCCCCTCTCTCCGCACAGTTCTCAAACCCCTCTCGCACGTCCAAAACTCCCCCGAACCCAACCCGGACAGCCGTCACCGTTGGGTCCGGATCATCCCCAAACATCTATAAAACATCTTCGTTTTATTTATTGGACTCCCTATCCTATTTTTCTCGACCGCCCGATTTCGATCGGAGGGTTCAACCTTAATCCTATTTTCATATATATAGACCAACCCCTACCAAATCAAGCCAACCCTACTTTCTAGGAGGTTTGTCCCATCGCCGCCGCCATCAGACCAAATCCTCTCTCGGGATCTCCCCTGCCCGACCCATCGAACCAGCCTCCTCCCCTCGATCTACGAGATCCACAGCTCCTCTGCCTGCGGCCCCGCATTCCCCCTCCACGAGCACAACCCCGAGCCACTCCCGTGCCCGATGGCCTCCACCCGCGCCGAAGCTTGCTACCGGTGATAGCATCAGCAACACCGACCTCCCCTTCTCCTTCTTCTTCCTTTTTCCTCCTCGGTCTCCCTGTCGGTGTCAAAACCGGCGGATCTCGGGTAGGGGGTCCCGAACTGTGCGTCTAGGCCGGATGGTAACAGGAGGCAAGGGACACGAAGTTTTACCCAGGTTCGGGCCCTCTCGATGGAGGTAAAACCCTATGTCCTGCTTGATTAATATTGATGATATGGGTAGTACAAGAGTAGATCTACCACGAGATTGAGGAGGCTAAACCCTAGAAGCTAGCCTATGGTATGATTGTTGATGTGTATGTTCTCCTAGGGACTAAAACCCTCCGGTTTATATAGACACCGGATAGGGTTAGGGTTACATAGAGTCGGTTACAATGGTAGGAGATCTGCATATCCGTATCGCCAAGCTTGCCTTCCACGCCAAGGAAAGTCCCTCCCGGACACGGGACGAAGTCTTCAATCTGGTATCTTCATAGTCTAGGAGTCCGGCTGAAGGTATAGTCCGGCTATCCGAACACCCCCTAATCCACGACTCCCTCAGTAGCCCCTGAACCAGGCTTCAATGACGACGAGTCCGGCGCGCAGATTATCTTTGGCATTGCAAGGCGGGTTCCTCCTCCAAGTACTTCATAGAATATTTTGAACACAAAGATAGTGTCCGGCTCTGCAAAATAAGTTTCTACATATTGCCATAGGGAGAATAATATTTATACAAATCTAATCTGCTGACGTATTCCGTAGTGTGACATCACACCACGGCCAAGCTTTTATTCGAACCATTTTATTGTCCCATCTCAGCGCGTTATGCAAGGTGGTTTCCTTGGCACGTCTTGTTAAAGCAGAGATCGTGTCCCCTTATTCCAGGATTCTCATCAATACGGGCGTGGGTAACCCAACCGCGCCATTGATTACGGTGCTTGGGAGATAAGCGAGTTTTACCAGGCTGGTGGGGACGCGTAGTCGCATCCACCCATATAAGGCGATAAGGATCCATCTTTTCACCTACGCCTTCTTCCTCCTTTGCCTATCCATTTTCGTGCACTCGAGCTCCAGCGCCCAAGTCCGTACTCCCCACCTCAACCTTCTCCAGCCATGTCCGGAGCGGGAGGCAAGTGGATGGTCTCCTCCGTCACGGAGGGACACATCAAAAAGCTGAGGAAGGCCGGATACCTGTCTAACAACATCGCGTACCGGCTTCCCGAAAAGGGGCAGCTCATCCCCACCCCTAGGCCCCATGAGAGGGTGGTGTTCCTCCCCCATTTCCTCCGCGGACTGGGCTTTCCTCTCCACCCATTTGTCTGGGGGCTCATGTTCTACTACGGCCTGGATTTCCACGATCTGGCCCCGAATTTTTTCCTCAACATCTCGGCGTTTATCGTCGTGTGCGAGGCTTTCCTCCGCATCCGCCCCCATTTCGGCCTATGGCTCAAGACTTTCAATGTCAAGCCGAAGGTGGTGCGCGGCAACCAGGCGGAGTGCGGAGGCGCCATGGTGGGCAAGATGGCCAACGTCCTATGGCTCGAGGGCTCCTTTGTGGAGACCCTGAAGGGGTGGCAATCGGGGTGGTTTTACATCACCGAGCCGCGCGACGCCGAATGGGTCGCACCCCCCGAGTTTCGATCCGGACCCCCTACGCGGCTCACCTCCTGGAAGGAGACGGGCTTGTCGTGGGGTAAAAAAGGAGAGCTGACCAGACTCCAAACATGCGTCAAAACCCTGGTGGACAAGAAGCTCAAACTTGTCAACGTAGTCCAGGTTATGCTCATCCGCTTGATCCTCCCGTGCCAACAACGGGCTTTCAACCTGTGGGAGTTCAACCCGGCGCGGCACCAAACTCTGAGCAGGCTCTTCGACATGATGTACGAAGATGCCTGGAAGGTGCTTTTCAAGGGCGCCGTGGCTCCCGCATCCGCTACTAAGGATCGCGGATTCAGTGCGCAGCGTCACGCTCTTGCGGTAAGCTGTTTTTTCCTTTTACAGGGTATCCGTTTTTCATAGTTTGACTCCATGCGGGATCTAAGCTCCCTTTCCTTTGACAGGATTGGCAGGTGACATCCGGACAGATCAACTGTCCGGCTCCTTTGCCCGAAGTCCCAGCGGACGCTCACTTGGTGAAGCTGCTGGTTCTGGCACCCTATGTGGTGCCGGAGAAGAAGGTCAAGAAGAAGGCCACGGGGACTCGAAAGAGTGCCCGCCGCCCGGAGGTGTCGGATTCATCATCCGATGAATCCAAGACGCACTCCTCCCGTGAAGACGAGGAGGAGGAAGAAGAGACCCCTGCCCCTCCAGTGGGGGAAGGGAAGAAAAGGAAGGCCGCCCCAACTGGGGAGGCCGAAGGGTCCAAGAAGGGGAAAACCCTTCCTCCGGACTATTCCACCGACGCCGACGACGGCGGAGAGGAGTGGGCGCCCAGGGCCAAGCCCCTGGCCAAATCGTAAGTATCCGGATACCAGAGTACTTCATAGTATTCGTTTACTACACAGCTTTCCCTTACGTCAAATATGTTTATGCAGCCCACCCAAAGACTGGCTCGACGCGTCGTCGAGCGGCTCACTAGACTCGTCGGATGTGAACTCTCTTCCTACGGCTTCCTCCCCCTGCCCTACGGACGACACCGAAGTGTTGTCCCCACAGGTTCCAAGCCGGGAGGAGGTGGTCCTGGAGGCGCCGCAAGGCGACCTCCCGGACTCCAGGAGTAAAGGGGGTGAAACCCCCTAGGGCTCCAAGTCCGGCTCTAGGCCGGACACCGCTCCGGAACCTTCAAAGGTTCTAGAGTCCGGCAGGCGACCTCCTTCCAAGAGAAGCCAGCCCACTGTGCCAGCGACCCCCGTCCAACCAGAGGCGTCGGACAATCTGTTGGAGGCGCTCCAAGGCGCCTTCATCGACGAGGGGCACCGCACTATTATGAGTGCGGTGATCCAGAAGGTTCAGTCTGCCAAGAGCGGACTGACTAAAGCTTGTACTAGCCTTTTAACAGGCTTTGAGGTAAGTAAAGAATGTGTAAATAATATTACCGCATAGACAGTAGCCCCCGATGCTCTGTTTGGCGTTCGGGAAGAAAAGCCGAATAAAGGATCAAATAAAATTCCCAGGAGTCTAACAAAAAGGAGTCAATATGCGTATGCAGGCTTCTCTGCTTGTGTCCACCGCACTGACTGCGGAAGTGGACACGCTAAAGCAGTACCTTGAGCGGTCCGAGCAAGAGCTCGGGCGTGCCAAGAAGCAGCTCGAGGACAATGAAGGTAAGAAATACCTTGTTGAAATATATATATATATATATATATATATATATATATATATAAAGGTGCAATTGCAAAAAATAAGAGGATTATTGTGGCTATTGCAGGGGCCACGTCTGAGGTGGCGACCCTTAAGCAAGCGGTGGACGAGGCCGAGAAGAGGGCGGCCACGAAGCGCACCGAGCGGGAGAAGTATGAGGCCGAGGTTGTAAAGGTGCGGCAAGAGCTCCAGGCTCTCATGGAAAAACATGAGAGTTTGGAGCTTGACTCAAAGACGCGAGCGTCCGAGCTCGCGGTGGCTATTGAAAATGCCAAGTCTGCCAAGGACGAATCCCAAAAGACCCTCCAGGAGTTGGATGAGGTGAAGAAGATAGCGGCGGGTAAGGCATTCTTTATGCAAAGCAAACACATAAACGTGAGTTACTTGTTACTTACCCGAATCCGGAGCTCTCCAGGAGAGTTCGCAGATCTTCCCCGGAGTGTGTCCGATGCCGCCGCATTCTATCGAGCCGAGGAGGGCAGCTCGATGGAGAAGGTGTTCTGGTCTTAGTACACTGAGGCCGGACACCCCGTGCCCCTGAGCGACCAGCTGAAGCAACTGGTCGAGCTCCACAAGGCGCCCGAACAGGCCATGAAGGGCCTCATAGTTCGGCTGTGGCCTGGAGAGGCTCAGCCTAGGAGCTATTTCGGGCTGGTGCGGCGGCTGGTGGAGGCCTGTCCAAGGCTCGAAGTCATCAAGCGCTCCGTCTGCATTGAAGGTGCCCGTAGGGCCCTTGCCCGTGCTAAGGTGCACTGGGGCAAGCTGGATGCTGAGAAGCTTGTGAAGGACGGGCCACCGGCGGGGAAAGAGCATCGCACGCCCGAAAATTATTATAAGGATGTTCTGAAGGGTGCCTGCCTTGTGGCGGATGAATGTTCCAGAGATGTAATTTTTGAGTAAAACTCGCTCGTTTTGTCCTGTGCGCTGAAAACTTGTTCATATGCGCTAAGCAATGCTGTTTGAATTTAAAATATTACCTTCTGTGCGGCTATTTATCAATTTTGAGAGATGGCGAGTCGTCGGCTTCTGCCCCCGTGCCGCTAGTGCTGGGGTGTTCGGGGATACACCTGAGCGCTCTTTTTCCCATGTTTGGGTCCTTTAAGGGAGGCGCTCAGCCCAACGAACAAGGCAATCGGACTATAATGCGTGAACACTCTCACTTAGCCATAGAATTCTATAATTTTAAATTTCGGCGAAGCCCCCTGGTATTCGGAAGATCGAGTTCGGGGCGCTATCCACGCCTTGGCCGGACAGAGCCGACTCCTCGCCCTAAGCGGCATAAGTCTTTAGGGACTCGAAAAAACCTCTTGAACAGCAACCAGCTCTCGCTTCATCATGACAGTCAGTTTTAGCTTTCTCCACTGAGGTGCTCGACCCAGCTCAACTGGGGCACAATCGCAGTGGTTCTCCTAGTGCTACCTTAGCCGATATAGCGGAACGTAAGGCACCAAAACATAGGAGCCGGGCAAACCCAACTATTGACCCAAGACATGATTCGGAGCCGATGCATATAATGCTATAAGTTCGGGGTGCCGCACTTGTTAATGTGTTCGGACTTCTCACACCATATTAAGGGGTACTAAAGCCCCTGGCGTATTTTAGCCGTACCAACGTGTACGGGTGCAACATGTCGTTAAGGAACATATATAAAGAAAAAAGGTAATGCAAAAATAGACGAAAGCTATGCATTGTTTATTAAAAAGGTGTGCGATCAAGGCAGAACGATACAAGTAATGCGATAAGTGGAAGGTTGGACTAGTTAACATGTCCGTTCCAGGGGCAAGCTGTGGAATAGTATGCGAAACGGGTATACTGCTCGTGATAGAGACCACCTGGGAGTTTCGTAATGCGGCGTGGCTTGTCTGCTTCCCTGGTTCTTGCATCATTTGTGTGGCAATTGAACTGCCGAACAGGCCTTCCGAAGTATGAAGTCCTGAAAGTAAGAGAAAATTAAAAAATCGGCAGCCCCTGGTACGGTTTAAGCCATGTTTTGGGCGTGCCGTGATGGTGCCCCTCCCCCTGTGCCCATGGTATCTCTAGAGCGTAGTTATGTACGTGAAGTACTGGCATCGCCTTTTTGCGAGGGTTGGGGTTGGGGCCGCATTGCTACGCCTGCTCGGATCATGCCAGGCGGTCTTGTTGTAGGTTACTCCGGGCGCGCTTGACGGTGTCCGGTCAGTTAGTGGCCGGACTGGAGAACTGCCTGGAGAGGAGTCTGCTTTGTACTCCCGCTGCAAGGGCCGCCGTGTGCTCCTCCGTTCGGAGGGAGCGTTCGGTGTTTCCATTGACCGTAATTACTCCTCGAGGGCCTGGCATCTTGAGTTTAAGGTATGCGTAATGCGGTACCGCATTGAACTTAGCGAATGCGGTTCGCCCGAGCAGTGCATGATAACCGCTGCGAAACGGGACTATGTCAAAGATTAACTAATCGCTTCGGAAATTATCCGGAGATCCTAAGACCACTTCAAGTGTGACTGAGCCTGTACAGTTGGCCTCTACACCTGGTATTACGCCTTTAAAGGTCGTTTTGGTGGGCTTAATCCTCGAGGGATCTATGCCCATTTTCCGCACTGTATCTTGGTAAAGCAGGTTCAGGCTGCTGCCGCCGTCCATAAGGACTCTAGTGAGTTGAAATTCGTCAATAATTGGGTCTAGAACCAATGCGGCGAATCCGCCATGATGGGTGCTAGTGGGATGGTCCCTTCGATCAAAGGTGATCGGGCAGGAGGACCATGGGTTGAACTTTGGGGCGACTGGCTCTACCGCGTATACGTCCCTTAACGCGCGCTTCCGCTCCCTTTTGGGGACGTGGGTTGCGTATATCATATTCACCGTCCGCACTTGTGGGGGAAAACCCTTCTGTCCACTGTTGTTCGGCGGCCGGGGCTCCTCGTCGTCATCGCTATGCAGCCCCTTGTCTTCATTTTCGGTGTTTAACTTGCCTGCCTGCTTGAACACCCAACAATCCCTGTTGGTGTGATTGGACGGCTTTTTCAGGGGTGCCATGTATCTGGCACAAGCGGTCGAGTATTCAGTCCAAACTGGACGGGCCCCTAGGATTCCTTTTGAATGGCTTTTTCCGCTGACCGGATTTAGAGCCTCTGAATCCGGCATTAACTGCCATATCATTAGCATTGTCGCCGTTAATGCGGCACTTCTGCTTGTTGCGATGCAACCTGCCACTACTGTCCCTGGTGTCCGAATTACCAGGGTTCTTGGTCATATTGTTGCTACGAGCAAGCCAGCTGTCTTCTCCCGCGCAAAAGCGGGTCATGAGTGTCGTGAGTGCTGCCATAGATTTCGGCTTTTCCTGACCAAGGTGCCGGGCCAGCCACTCGTCACGGATATTGTGCTTGAAGGCTGCTAGGGCCTCAGCGTCCAGACAATCGACTATTTGATTTTTCTTTGTTAGGAACCATGTCCAGAATTGCCTGGCCAATTCCTCTGGCTACTGAATTACGTGACTTAGGTCATCGGCGTCTGGGGGTCGCACATAAGCGCCCTGGAAATTGTCGAGGAATGCGGCTTCCAGGTCCTCCCAACATCTGATTGATCCTGTTGGCAAGCTGTTAAGCCAATGCCGAGCTGGTCCTTTAAGCTTGAGTGGGAGGTATTTGATGGTGTGGAAATCATCGCTGCGGGCCATGTGGATATGAAGGAGATAATCCTCGATCCATACCGCAGGATCTGTTGTGCCATCATATGATTCGATGTTTACGGGTTTCAAACCCTCGGGGATTTGATGATCCATTATTTCGTCTGTAAAGCAGAGAGGGTGTGCGGCGCCTCTGTACTGGGCTATATCATGACGTAGCTCCAATGAGCCTTGTCTACTGTGTTCGGCCCCGCCGAATTTGTGGCCGGCGTGACGGTTACCGTCTCGAGCCGTGGGGCGCCCACGCGATCCGTAGATCGATCTTGTTTGCCTTGCCTTGTCCTCCAACATGTCTCGTAAGTCCGGCGCATATTCCCGTGCCTTGGTACGGGGTGCGGCTTGAGTGGAGGCCCGAGAGGCCTCTCTGTCGCGACCACGAGGTGGCCGGTCGGCCGCATCAAGTGCTTCCTCCTCTAATCGGGGTAGCAACCTGCGCTTTGGGTAGCTCTTGGAGGGGCGTTCGAGTTTATGCTCTTCGGCCGCAAGGACTTCAGTCCATCTGTCGACTAGCAAATCTTGATCAGCTCTAAGCTGTTGCTGTTTTTTCTTGAGGCTTCTTGCCGTGGCCATAAGCCTGCGTTGAAAACACTCTTGCTCGATGGGATCCTCTGGCACGACGAATTCATCGTCGTCGAGGCTTGCCTCGTCTTTGGAGGGAGGCATATAATTATCATCCTCGACCTCTCTGTCTACCGCTCTCTCATGAGGGCTGGTTTCTCCATCCTCCTGTGCTAAATCTTGCTAGAGGGGGTTTTCTTCGGCACTTTCCGGAGTATTATTATCTCCCGTGCTGGAATCACCGTATTTGTTTTGGCGGGATTTTGAGCGGCACCACTGACGCCGACGCTTAGGCTGTTTCTTGGAGGGGTCATCCTCCGCTGTTCCATCACCATCTCCCTCTTTTGGGGTGTCCACCATGTATATGTTATATGATGAGGTGGCTTTCTAGGGCCTAGTAGGCGCTGGTTCTTCATGATCTCCTTCATCGGCGTCCATACCGTCGATGTCTTCGGAGTCGAAGTCGAGCATGTCGGTTAAGTCGTCGATAGTGGCTACAAAGTGGGTGGTGGGTGGGCTTTGAATTTCTTCATCATCCGTACCCCAACCTTGCTGACCGTAGTCCGGCCAGGGCTCTCCTGATAAAGAGAGAGACTTCAGTGACTTCAGGATATCGCCCAAAGGCGAGTGCTGAAAGATGTCCGCGACAGTGAACTCCATGATCGACGCCCAATCAGATTCGATCGGCAGGGGCGCGGAGGGTTCGGAGTTCGGAGAGGAGCCCGACTCCTTGGAGTCATGAGTCTCGCAGAGTACGGGGCTGGTGTTCGGCTCAATCGTCGTTGAGATCGCAGCCCCCGAGGTGGCATCCAACCGCCCATCCTCGATCGGCGTGGATGGCTCCGAATTAAGGGTCGGAGCTGACGCGGGTGCGGCCTCCAGGGCACTGTTTGGAGGCAGAGCTAAATCATGCTCGTCGTGACAAAGCGGCGCGCTCGGCAGTGGCTCGAATCCGTTGAAGATCAAGTCTCCGCGGATGTCAGCCATGTAGTTTAAACTTCCAAATCTGACCTAACGGCCAGGGGCGTAGCTTTCGATCTCCTCCAGACGGCCAAGCGAATTGGCCCGCAGTGCGAAGCCGCCGATGACGAAGATCTGTCCGAGGAGGAAGGTCTCACCCTGGACTGCATCGCTTTTGATGATCGTAGGAGCCATCGAGCCTGACGGTGACGACACAGAGGAACTCTCAATGAAAGCTCCAATGTCGGTGTCAAAACCGGCATATCTCGGGTAGGGGGTCCCGAACTGTGCGTCTAGGCCGGATGGTAACAGGAGGCAAGGGACACGAAGTTTTACCCAGGTTCGGGCCCTCTCGATGGAGGTAAAACCCTACGTCCTGCTTGATTAATATTGATGATATGGGTAGTACAAGAGTAGATCTACCATGAGATCGAGGAGGCTAAACCCTAGAAGCTAGCCTATGGTATGATTGTTGATGTGTATGTTGTCCTACGGACTAAAACCCTCCGGTTTATATAGACACCGGATAGGGTTAGGGTTACATAGAGTCGGTTACAATAGTAGGAGATCTGCATATCCGTATCGCCAAGCTTGCCTTCCACGCCAAGGAAAGTCCCTCCCGGACACGGGACGAAGTCTTCAATCTGGTATCTTCATAGTCTAGGAGTCTGGCTGAAGGTATAGTCCGGCTATCCGAACACCCCCTAATCCAGGACTCCCTCACTCCCTCTCTCTCATGCCAGTCCTTCTTCCTCTCTCTCTCAGGTATGCTGGAACTGCCATGGACGCATTAGGTCGGAGGGAGTCCTGGATTAGGGGGTGTCCGGATAGCCAGACTATACCGTCGGTCGGACTCCTGGACTATGAAGATACAAGATTGAAGACTTCGTCCCGTGTTCGGAAGGGACTTTCCTTGGCGTGGAAGGCAAGCTTGGCGATACGGATATGTAGATCTCCTACCATTGTAACCGACTCTGTGTAACCCTAGCCCTCTCCGTTGTCTATATAAACCGGAGGGTTTTAGTCCATAGGACGAACAACAATCATACCATAGGCTAGCTTCTAGGGTTTAGCCTCTCTGATCTCGTGGTAGATCTACTCTTGTACTACCCAAATCATCAATATCAATCAAGCAGGACGTAGGGTTTTACCTCCATGAAGAGGGCCCGAACCTGGGTAAAACATTGTGTCCCTTGCCTCCTGTTACCATCCGCCTAGACACACAGTTCGGGACCCCCTACCCGAGATCCGCCGGTTTTGACACCGACATTGGTGCTTTCATTGAGAGTTCCTCTGTGTCGTTACTTTTAGGCCCGATGGCTTCTCCGATCATCAACAGCGATGCGATCTAGGGTGAGACTTTTCTCCCCGGACAGATCTTCGTATTCGGCGGCTTTGCACTGCGGGCCAATTCGCTTGGCCATCTGGAGCAGATCGAAAGCTACGCCCCTGGCCATTAGGTCAGATTCGGAAGTTTGAACTACACGGCCGACATCCGCGGAGACTTGATCTTCGACGGATCCGAGCCACGGCCGAGCGCGCCACACTATCACGATGGGCATGATCTAGCTCTGCCGCCGAACAGTGACCTGGAAGCCGCACCTGTGTCTGCTCCGACCCCTAGCTCGGAGCCGATCATACCAATCGAGGATGGGTGGTTAGACACCGCCTCGGGGGCTGCAATCTCTACGGCGATCAAGCTGAACACCAGCCTTGTCCTCTGCAAAGCCTATGACTCCAAGGTGTCGGACTCCTCTCCGGACTCCAAGCCCTCCGCGTCCCTACCGATCGAATCCGATTGGGCGCCGATCATGGAGTTCACTGCCGCAGACATCTTTCAGCACTCACCCTTCGGCGACATTCTGAATTCACTCAGGTCTCTCTCTTTGTCAGGAGTGCCCTGGCCGGACTATGACCGGCAGGATTGGGATGTGGACGACAAAGAAATTCGATGCCCACCCACCACCCACTTCGTAGCCACTGTCGATAATTTAAATGACGTGCTCGACTTCGACTCCGAAGACATCGACGGTATGGACGACGATGTAGGAGATGAACATGAACCAACGCCTATAAGGCACTCGACAGCCACCTCTCATGATGTATACATGGTGGACACACCCAAAGGAAGCGACAGCGAGGAACACAGGGATGCAACGAGGGATCGTTCACTCGAAAAGCAATCAAAGCGGCGACGTAAGCGCCGCTCCAAGCCCCGCCTCAACAGAGACAGCAGCCATACAGACACAGCCATAGAGCAGGACAAGCCGGTAGACGACGAACATGCCTTCGAGCAAATGTCCGAACAGGGCAACTTGGATAAACAAACCGAACACCCCGTCCCCGGCGAAAACAACAGTCCGGACGACCTTACACCGGATAAACTCATGGAACAGAAGAACCTTCTCAAAAGGCTCGTCGCCACTGCGCATAGCCTGAAAAAGCAGAAGCGGAAGCTCAAAACTGCGGAAGATGCACTCAGAATAAGATGGAGCAAAGTACGCAACACCACAGACAAATATGGCGGCAGTCGCCGCACAAAAAGCTTTCCAAAGCGAAAGCTACTGCCTGAATTTGACGAGGAGGCCTTAGAGCCCCCGCAGTCAAAAAATAGGAAAGCCACCCGGTCGGATAGACGACCGCATGGCCAACATGGAGCGGCAAGCGGCGCCAAACACAAGCCGGCACGCGATCCACCAAAGGATCCGCATCAAAAAGACGGCCCAGCCAGATCTATCTACGGGCCAAGAAAGCAAGCTCTAGTAAGCAATGCAACACAACAAATATCCGAACATCACGGCACACCCAAATACAGGGGTGCCGCACACCCCCTATGTTTCAACGATGAGGTGCTGGACCATGAATTTGCAGCGGGATTCAAGCCCGTAAAGATAGAGGCATACGACGGAACAACAGACCCTGGGGTCTGGATCGAGGATTATATCCTCCACATACACATGGCCAGAGGAGATGACCTCCGCGCCATAAAATACTTACACCTCAAGCTTAAAGGGCCAGCCCGGCATTGGCTCAAAAGCCTTCCCGAAAACACCATTGGAAGTTGGGAAGAGCTCAAGGATGCTTTCCGGGCAAATTTTCAAGGGACCTATGTCCGCCCTCCGGATGCAGACGATCTCAGTCACATAACTCAACAGCCCGGAGAGTCAGCCCGGAAATTCTGGAACAGATTTCTTACTAAAAAGAATCAGATAGTCGACTGTCCGGACACCGAAGCCCTAGCAGCTTTTAAGCAGAACGTTCGAGACGAATGGCTCGCCAGACACCTCGGCCAAGAAAAGCCAAGAACAATGGCCGCATTAACAAGCCTCATGACCCGCTTTTGCGCAGGAGAGGACAGCTAGTTGGCAAGATGTAGCACCAGTGACCCAAGTACATCCGAAGTTAGGGATGGAAACGGAAAACCCCGACGCAGCAAGGACCAGCGCCAGAATAAGGGAAACAGCCCAAAGAGCACGGCGGTCAACGCCGGATTCAAAAGCTCGCGGCAGGATCAGAGAAAGCCACCCCTCAAGGATAACAGGGACGAGCTATCCAACTTAAACAAAATCTTGGACAAGATATGTCAAATACACAGTACTCCCGGGAAGCCTGCGAACCATACCCACAGAGATTGTTGGGTTTTCAAGCAAGCCGGCAAACTCAATACCGAACACAAGGGGCTCGACACACCAAGTGAGGAAGACGACGAACCCCACAAGCAGAGCACCAGGAAACAAAAGGATTTCCCACAAGAAGTCAAAACAGTAAACTTACTTCACGTGATGAACAAAATGGCGCCGCCAGAGATACGTGCCATATGGCCTATCCCAAAGGAGTCTCGCCAATGGTTGTTAAAACCGATCACCTTCGACCATCAGGATTACTCTAGAAGTATCTGGAACACAGGCTGGACTGCCTTGGTATTAGATCCAATAGTCGGCGGACTCCACTTTACAAATGTCCAGATGGACGGCGGCAGTTGGCTAAAACTATTATACCAGGACACAATCCGCAACATGTGACCCAACAAAAATTCGCCATAGCAAAACCTCCTTTCAAAGGGTAACGCCAGGCCCGGATGCCCGCTGCATGGGTTCTCTTTGGCTAGAAGTTATGTTCGGCTCCCCCGATAACTTCCATCGCGAACAGCTAACTTTCCACATCGCCCCATTCTCAAGTAGCTATCAAGCACTGCTGGGGCGCGAAGCTTTCACCCGCTTTAACGCAATACCGCATTATGCATCTCTTACGCTTAAGATGCCCGGTCCACGAGGCATCATCTCATTAAAGGGAAAACACTGAGTGTTCCTCATGCACGGAAGACAGTGCGGCTGCCTTAACAACCCCACAATAAAGCGGCTTCACCAGCCAAAGCACCTAAACAGGTCGTCAAGACCACGGACACGGCTAGACGAGTCCGGCATAAACATACAATTGATAAAGGCTTAATAGCCATATACCCCTGTACTAGGGGCTCCACGCATATAAAACAAGAGACAATAAAGCTCAGTTTTACCCATTTCGATTTATACTTTGTTTATTTAGTATAACTCATGCTCGGCATGATCTTTCTTTAACTAAGTTCCTCTCTTTTAGAGATGAACACATTGCTACGCCCGTCCAGGATACGGCACAATGGAGACACAGGCGCAGACGTGCAGCAGGGACCCGTTCCAAGGATTCTTTTCAGATTAAGACCCTGCATAAACCTTTTTTTACTGTCTCTTGTTGATACACATCCCCTAGTTTCTTGGTATAACCAAGGAGGAGGCTGGCGTTTTGGCATGTGGTCACGTCAGAGTTTTGCGCGTACCTGGACACTAGGGGCTTATTACTAAGGGTGTTATCCCGCCCGCCCTCATAAAGACTGAATACCTTAGGGAGTGTTCGGCGTCGTGAGTTTGGCCTTATATGCATCAGCTTCGAATCATGTCTTTGGTCAAATGTTGGGTTTGCCCGGCTCCTGTGTTTTGCTACCTTACGTTCCGCTCTATCGGCTAAGGCGGCACCAGGAGAACTACTGCGATTGTGCCCCAGTTCGGCCAGGCGGGCACCTCCGTAGAGAAAGCCAAAACTGACTGCCATGATATAGCGTGAGACTGGTCAACCACTCGATGACTTACCGGAATCTTTAGGATTCCTCCGCATTAACGAAGGGCCGCTTCCCAGCCAGGCACATACGCGCCCCGAGTTCGGGCGAGCGCAGGCGCCACCAGGGGCTATATAAGTAGCCTCACTGTCAAACTCCTATGGCTAAGTGAAAGTGATAAGGCATCATAGTCCGATTGCCTAGTTCGCTGCGCTATCACCTCCTTTGTAGGACCAAGACGTTGGATCAAGTGTGAAAATGCGCCTTCTGCGAACACCCCCACATTATGTGCGTGGGGGCTGAATCCGACGACTGCCATCTTTCAGATTATATATACATATATGTTAAACGGCCGCACAGGAGGTATTATAATACTTGCAGGCACAAGTATAAAAAGCTTCTACAATTTACCAAAATATTGTTTTACAATAATATATGCTATTCGAATATAGTATCCTTCGAGCACTACGTCTCTATTAAACGAGCACCTTGTAGAACTTCCTGAAAATAGTGCTCAGTAGGTACTCGGCTTCCATCCGAGTCTATGGATGCAACAGCGGTGCCCTCCATTTCCGCCCAGTATGTCTTGACATGGGCAAGAGCCATCCGTGCACCCTCTATGCATGCTGACCTCTTCATCGCATTGATATGTGGCGGCACACCAAGGAACTGCTGCACCAAATTGAAATAACTTTTCGGCTCTGGCCTCTCTGGCCACAGATGACTCATGACATACTTCATGGCGAGTCCGGACAACCTATTTAGCTCGGCCCATTCGGCCAAACGATCGGCTAATGACAGTGGACGCTCTGGATTGTGGAACTGCGACCAGAAGAGCTTTTCCACTTCGCGATCTTCTTGATCTCGGAAGTGTTCGGCCGCAACTGCGGCACTCGCTGCTAAATCCAGATAGGTGTCCGCCGTACTCCATATCTGGTCTAATGGAGCATGTTTAGGATCACAGAACTTCCTCCGCGGCATAAAGGGCTTTCCAGCCGCGATCTCTCCGGCCTGACGCAGCTCCTCCTTCGTAGCTCTCATCGCAGAGCGAGCATCCTTGGCATCGGCAACGGCCTTCTTCAGGTCCGTCTGTTCCGCCCGATCTTCTTTTTCAAGAAGCTTGCAACGGTCAGCAGCGTTCTTCAGCTTCACGGCCATCTCGGCCATTTCCTTCTTGCTTCGGCAGTGAGCAGCCTGTTCGGCTTTCAGCTCTTCAATTGCCTTTCCGGCAGCCGCATCACTTTTCCTAGCTTGCTCCTTGGCTCGGGCAAGTTCCGCCTGAAGATTCTCCATGGCAGCAGCACCATCTGCATCAAGCGCACACATTGTAAGATACTGGCATAAAGCTCCTCTTACCAGGTGCCGCCGGAGGAATTACATACCTTGTGCCTCACCAAGCCGCTTGTTGACAAGCGCGATGTCGGCATCTGCCACGTCAAGTTGCCGCTTTAGCTCGGCAAATTCATCAGTCCGGCTGGCCACCGGACACTTCGCCACCTACGTATGAAGGCGGCATATTAGACCTGGGATTATGATCCTCTGCGCGCCATCACTTTTGACAACGCACAGAGTCTCAGGGGCTACTATCTACACATGGCGCATCTTATTTATGCGCAACTGTCCAAAAAGGGTACATTATTTCGCGTACCTCAAAACCTGTCAGTAAACTCCTGACAGCCTCGTGCAATCCGCTCTCCGCGGATGAAATCCTCTCAATCACCGTACCCATCAATGCACGGTGCTCCTTTGAGATAGATGCTCGCCCTAGCAGATCCTTCAGCTCCTCCGACCGTGCACCAGACGGTGTCGGACTTGTCTGATGGCCCTTTTCGAAGGCCGGACGCGGAGGGCTTTGGGGGGCCATATGACTACCTTCCGGCCCTGCCGGATTCGGAGAAACCCTCCGCGATGGTACCTCAGGGTCGCCCGCCTCGCAAGGTGGTACGGCAGGGGGAGGCGTTCTGCTCTCCATCATCTCCGGAAGAAGATCCCCCGAAGACGAGCTCTGCTGAGAAGGGCTAAGGTCCGAGCTACAAGGTAAATTTTCGATTACTTTTCTCAGATATAAAGCAAGGATTTCTCTCATTTCTTAAAAAGAAAAGTCCTCTCTACTTACGGCTCGGTGGAGGGCTGATCCCCTTGAGGGCATAATTCGGCCGAAGCATCCCCCAGCACAGGACCCTCTGGCGAAGATTTCTTCCCCCGCTTTGAGGCCATGGTCTCTGGGTCTTCAGAGGCGGTCCTCTTCTTCCCCTGAGGAGAGGAATTTTCGATTCCTCCCTTCCAAACAGCCTCCTTCGAGGAGGCCGTAGCTTCCTTGTCCCCTCCCTCGCTTTCCTCCGAAGGCACAACCTCCAACATCCTGACTAGCACGGGACCTGGCGTGGTCTTGGGGAGGGGGCTGGACACCTGATTAGCTTTGCTTTCGCTATCCACTCCTGTTTAAAGACAACTCTTTTAAGGGCAATTTTATGATAAATATGCGGATTGCGAGTCCGGGCACATGGCTACTTACTTGAGTACCGGGCGGTTGCAGCTCAGACCTGCGTCCTCGGTCAAGTCCGGACACATCGCTTGTGATCCGAAGAACAATTTGTACATCTCCACGGGCGTCGCACCCATAAAATGTTGGAGAGCTCGTGGTCCCTCCGGATTGAACTCCCACAGGCGGAGGGGGCGACGTTTGCAGGGCAGAGCTTGGCGAATCAGCATAACCTGTGTCGCCACGACCAGACTGATATCTCTTTCTAGGAGATCTCGAATGCGGCCCTGCAACAAGGGCATGTCCTTGGATGGCCCCCAGTCCAGTCCTTTATTAACCCATGACGCTAGCTGTGGTGGGGGACCCGGGCGAAAGGCAGGTGGCGCCACCCATTTGGGGCCCCTGGGAGCGGTAATATAAAACCACTCTCGTTGCCATAAGCTGGACTCCTCTTGAAAAGAGCCCTCGGGCCATGGAGCACCAGCATTCTTGCTTATAAAAACACCTCCGCACTCTGCGTGCCGTCCCTCGATCATCTTCGGCTCTACTTTGAAGGTCTAGAGCCATAGTCCCAAGTGAGGAGTAATACGGAGGAAGGCTTCACACACGACGATGAATGAGGAAATATGGAGGATGGACTCCGGGGCTAAGTCGTGAAATCTAGCCCATAATAATACATGAGCCCCCTCACGAAGGGATCCGTCGGGAAGCCTAGCCCCCGAAGGAAGTGAGACATGAACACCACACTCTCACCAGGCTTGGGAGTGGGAATGACCTGCCCTTGAGCAGGCAGCCTATGCCAGATTTCCCCTGTCAAAAACCTGGCCTCTCACAACTTCAGCACATCCTCCTCTGTGACGGAGGAGGGCATCCATCGGCCTCGAAGGTCGGAACCGGACATTGTCGAAGGTCCGAAGCGCCTGAAATCTGGAGCCTTGGGTGTTGGAACTCGAGGCGAAGGGCGAACTCGTTTGAGATTGAAAGAAAGGAGTAAGGCCTTGGTCTCTTTATAAGAGGTTGAATACTAAGGGCCCTCCCCGTGACCGTTTGGGGCTCGCCTTTGATCGAGAAAACATACCAACGGGTACGGTCAGGTTACCCACGCCCGTATTGATGAGAATCCCGGAATAAGGGGACACGATCTCTGCTTTGACAAGACATGCCAAGGAAACAGCCTCGCTAAACGGTAAACGCGCTGAGGTGGGATAGTAAAACGATTCGAATAAAGACTTGGCCGTGGTGTGATGTCACGCTACGGAATACGTC
Organism: Triticum monococcum; assembly: GCA_034509565.1. NCBI lineage: Eukaryota > Viridiplantae > Streptophyta > Magnoliopsida > Poales > Poaceae > Triticum > Triticum monococcum. The sequence continues at coordinate 193,803,484 of CM067842.1, read as the reverse complement.
AGCATATTAGATTTGTGTAAATATTATTCTCTCCATGGCAATATGTGGAAACTTATTTTGCAGAGCCGGACACTACCTTTGTGTTCAAAATCTTCTATGAAGTACTTGGAGGAGGAACCCGCCTTGCAATGCCAAAGACAATCTGCGCGCCGGACTCGTCGTCATTGAAGCCTGGTTCAGGGGCTACTGAGGGAGTCCTAGATTAGGGAGTGTCTGGATGGCCGGACTATACCATCGGTCGGACTCCTGGACTATGAAGATACAAGATTGAAGACTTCGTCCCGTGTCCGGAAGGCACTTTCCTTGGCGTGGAAGGCAAGCTTGGCGATACGGATATGTAGATCTCCTACCATTGTAACCGACTCTGTGTAACCCTAGCCCTCTCCGGTGTCTATATAAACCGGAGGGTTTTAATCCGCAGGACGAACAACAATCATACCATAGGCTAGCTTCTAGGGTTTAGCCTCTCTGATCTCGTGGTAGATCTACTCTTGTACTACCCAAATCATCAATATCAATCAAGCAGGATGTAGGGTTTTACCTCCATCAAGAGGGCCCGAACCTGGGTAAAACATTGTGTCCCCTGCCCCTTGTTACCATCCGCCTAGACGCACAGTTCGGGACCCCCTACTCGGGATCCGCCGGTTTTGACACCGACAAGGTCCTCCGCTCCGACCAACACCCGTGCGCCAACCTCCAGGGAGCCGCCCGCCTCGACTTCCCGCTGGACCGGCCGCCCTAGGTCCAGCGCCATAGCCCGCCGCATCTCCATCCCCTTGCCTCCAGGCGACTGCATCTCCATGCCTCATCATCGCCGCTGCAAGTCCCATCTCCAACGTCGCTGGCGAGCGCCACTGCCGGAGCTGCGCCTGAGCTCCTCCTCCTTGACTCGTCCGCGCTGGAGGCGGCCTCCCATGCTCCAGCAGGACCCCGCGGCCCCTCTGCCCTCTCCTCGAGCCGGCCGCAAGCAGTGCCGCCAACAGGAGACCGGCGTCATGGACGCTCGACCTCGTTGCCGTCCTTGGAACTCTGCCTCGCCCTTGCTGACTTCGCCGCCTGGCCGTCGTTTTGCTGGAGGAGCCGAGGCCGTCGCCTCCTTAGTATGTCATTAGCCACCTCCAGATCCGGCCACTGAGACACGAGCCATGCCGGATCCTCGTCGTGGCTCCCGCCGGCCCTCCTCCTTGCCTTGTTCATTCGCTGATGTCCCTGCCCATGTCTCCGGCGTCGTTAGCCACCGCCTCCTCCTCCTCCTCCTCTTCTGATTCGAGAAGGAGGACGAGATGCACCCGATCCGCCTCGTTCTCTCATCAACGCCCGCTCATCCCAGCCGTGTTGACCGCGTCTTGTCTCTCCCGCGCCAAGGCCCAGCGCGCCAGCCTCCCTGCCGGATTCGTCATCTCCACCCACTGGGCCGTGGCCCATGGTGAGCAGCGCTCCCATACCCCCTCCTTCTCTATTGGGCCAGCTAGATACGGCCCAAGGTGTTTTTTTCCTGCTGCGAATTTGTCTAATTTCCAGAGAAAGACAGTTTTGTAGTATAGCCCCTAAACTTCATGCATATAATAACTCATTAACCGAGCATCGTATTAAAATGTTCTATATATGTAACTTTCTTAGAATTTTGCCTAGTTTCATAATTTTCCACTTTCATCTATGTTTAAAATGTTTAAAATGTTGTTTGATTAAATTTGCTTAAATGCCATGCTAAAATGCTTTAATTCATAACAAATTAACCGTAGCTCCAAACTTAACAAACTTTATATGTAAATGGGGTAGAAAAATGCCTAGTTTAACATGGTGGCTTTACTTTGCATGTTAAACAACTCTAAAATATGATTTAGGACAGAACAGTAACAAACCTAAAAATTTGCACATGAGGTTTTTCCGGACTTGTTGCTTGTTGATCCGGCCTCATTTAAACTTGCCTAGATAGGTAGTTTTATTATGCTTCATCTCTTGCCATGTTTAACAACATTTAATATTGTTGGGTACATAAACGAGAGAGAACTAAATAATGGATGTGGTGTTCGTTAACATGCAACTTGTTACATGCTGAGCTCCACTTAACTTGTAGTTTTGTTTGTGCACTTTGCCATGCAATGCCTCATTAAACCGGACATGCATCATACTTGGTTGTGCATCGTGCCATGTTTATGTGATGGTTGTTTACAATGTTGTTTGTTTCTTTCCGGTGTTGCTTCTTCGGGTTAGTTCCGATAACGTCACGTTTGTGAGGATTCGTTCGACTACGTCCGTTTGTTTTCTTCATGGACTCGTTCTTCTTCCTTGCGGGATCTCAGGCAAGATGACCATACCATCGAAATCACTTCTATCTTTGCTTGCTAGTTGTTCGTTCTATCGCTATGTCGCGCTACCTACCACTTGTTATATCATGCCTCCCATGTTGCCATGTCAAGCCTCTAACCCACCTTCCTAGCAAACCGTTGTTTGGCTATGTTATCGCTTTTGCTCAGCCCCTCTTATAGCATTGTTAGTTGCAGGTGAAGCTGAAGTTTGTTCCATGTTGGAACATGGTTATGTTGGGATATCACAATATATCTTATTTAATTAATGCATCTATATACTTGGTAAAGGGTGGAAGGCTCGGCCTTATGCCTGGTGTTTTGTTCCACTCTTGCCGCCCTACTTTCCGTCAAACCGGTGTTATGTTCCTTGATTTTGCGATCCTTACGCGGTTGGGTGTTATGGGAACCCCTTGACAGTTCGCTTTGAATAAAACTACTCCAGCAAGGCCCAACCTTGGTTTTCCCATTTGCCTCACCACCACCTATACTTTTCCCTTGGGAGTCGCGCTCCCTAGGGTCATCTTTATTTTAACCCCCCCGGGACAGTACTTCTCTAAGTGTTGGTCCGAACTAGAGTCCTTTGCAGCGCCACCTCGGCGAAACTTGAGGGCTGGTTTTAGTTGTACGGAGTGCTCATCCGGTATTGCCCTGAGAACGAGATATGTGCAGCTCCTATCGGGATTGTCGGCACATCGGGCCGTCATGCTGGTCTTGTTTTACCATTGTTGAAATGTCTTGTAATCGGGATTCCGAGACTGATCGGGTCTTCCTAGGAGAAGGAATATCCTTCGTTGACCGTGAGAGCTTGTGATGGGGTAAGTTGGGACACCCCTGCAAGGTTTTGAACTTTCGAAAGCCGTGCCCACGGTTATGTGGCAGATGGGAATTTGTTAATGTCCTTTTGTAGAACTTGACACTTGACTTAATTAAAATGCAGCAACCTCGTGTTTAGCCGTGATGGTCTCTTCTCGGCGGAGTCCGGGAAGTGAACATGGTTTTTGGTGTTATGCTTGAACATGAGTAGTTTCAGGATCACTTCTTGATAATTTATAGCTTCTCGACAGTGCTTTGCTTATCTTCTCGCTCTCTTTTGCGTATGTTAGCCACCATATATGCTACCGTTTGCTGCAGCTCCACCTCACTGCCTTTTTCCTACCCATAAGCTTAAATAGTCTTGATCGCGAGGGTGTGAGATTGCTGAGTCCTCGTGACTCACAGATACTTCCAAACAGTTGCAGGGGCTGATGATACCAGTGCAGATGACGCAACCGAGCTCAAGTGGGAGCTCGATGAAGATATTGATCGTTGTTATGTCTTGTTTCCTGTTGATCAGTAGTGGAGCCTAGTTGGGACGATCGGGGATCTAGCATTTGGGGTTGTCTTCTTTTATTTTGGTTCGATAGTCGGACCTTGTTTGTAATTTGGATGATGTATGTTTAACTTGTATTTGTGTGAAGTGGCGATTGTAAGCCAACTCTTTATCCCTTTCTTATTCAGTACATGGGATTGTGTGAAGATTACCCCTCTTGCGACAAACCTACCATGCGGCTATGCCTCTAAGTCGTGCCCCGACACGTGGGAGATATAGCCGCATTGTGGGTGTTACAATTAGATTCCAATTTCCATTAAGGAAAGACATGGAACACTTCCCTAGAAAGAAAATTAAATTACCTTATGAATCTATTATGAGAGCCACTTATGGATTGCCTACCAAAGATGGCAATACCTAGCTCTATCTTCGCTTTTATGCCTAGCTATGGGCATTAAACGATAGCGCTTGTGGGGAGGCAACCCAAATTTATTTTTATTCATTGCTTTTTGCTCCTGTTTAGTAATAAATAATTTATCTAGCCTCTGTTTTGGTTGTGTTTTTCGTGTTTAATTAGTGTTTGTGCCAAGTAGAACCATTGGGAAGACTTGGGGAAAGTCTTTTTGATCTTGCTGTAGAAAACAGAAAGTTTAGCGCTCACGAGAACTGCTGCCACTTTTATTTGCAAGGTGATATTTAGTTAATTATTTTTGCAGATGATTAATAGATAAATTACTCACGTCCAGAAATTTATTTTAGAATTTTTGGGTTCCAGAACTTGCGTTAGCTACAGATTACTACAGACTGTTCTGTTTTTGACAGATTCTGTTTTTCTTGTGTTGCTTGCTTATTTTGATGAATCTATGGCTAGTGAAAGAGTTTATAAACCATAGAGAAGTTGGAATACAGTAGGTTTAACACCAATATAAATAAAGAATGAGTTCATTACAGTACCTTGAAGTAGTGTTTTGTTTTCTTTCGTTAATGGAGCTCACGAGATTTTCTATTTTGAGTTTTGTGTTGTGAAGCTTTCAAGTTTTGGGTAAAGATTTGATGGATTATGGAACAAAGAGTGGAAAGAGCCTAAGCTTGTGTATACCCATGGCACCCCAAGGTAAAATTCAAGGACACCAAAAAGCCTAAGTTTGGGGATGCCCCGGAAGGCATCCCCTCTTTCGTCTTCGTCTATCGGTAACTTTACTTGGAGCTATATTTTTATTCACCACATGATATGTGTTTTGCTTGGAGCGTCCTGTATGATTTGAGTCTTTGCTTTTTAGTTTACCACAATCATCCTTGCTGTACACACCTTTTGAGAGAGACTCACACAATTTGAAATTTATTAGAATACTCTATGTGCTTCACTTATATCTTCTGAGCTATATAGTTTTTGCTCTAGTGCTTCACTTAAATCTTTTAGAGCACGGTGGTGGATTTGTTTTATAGAAACTATTGTTCTCTCATGCTTCACTTATATTATTTTGAGAGTCCTTTAGAACAACATAGAAATAACAAAAAATTTCATATAAGTGCATTGAATACTATGAGAAGTTTGATACTTGATAATTGTTTTGAGATATGGAGATGGTGATATTAGAGTCATGCTAGTTGAGTAGTTGTGAATTTGAGAAATACTTGTGTTAAAGTTTGTGATTCCCGTAGCATGCACGTATGGTGAACCGTTATGTGATGAAGACGGAGCATGATTTATTTATTGATTGTCTTCCTTATGAGTGGCGGTCGGGGACGAGCGATGGTCTTTTCCTACCAATCTATCCCCCTAGGAGCATGCGTGTAATACTTTGCTTTGATAACTTGTAGATTTTTGCAATAAGTATGTGAGTTCTTTATGACTAATGTTGAGTCCATGGATTATACGCACTCTCACCCTTCCACCATTGCTAGCCTCTCTAGTATCGCGCAACTTTCGCCGGTACCATAAACCCACCATATACCTTCCTCAAAACAGCCACCATACCTACCTATTATGGCATTTCCATAGCCATTCCAAGATATATTGCCATGCAACTTTCCATCGTTCCGTTATTATGACACACTTCATCATTGTCATATTGCTTGCCTGATCATGTAGTTGACATCGTATTCGTGGCAAAGCCATCGTTCATAATTCTTCATACATGTCACTCATGCATCATTGCACATCCCGGTTCACCGCCGGAGGCATTCACATAGAGTCATATTTTGTTCTAAGTATTGAGTTGTAAGAATAAAGTGTGATGATCATCATTGTTAGAGCATTGTCCCAAGTGAGGAAAGTATGATGGAGACTATGATTCCCCCACAAGTCGGGATGAGACTCCGGACGAAAAAAAAGAGACCAAAAGAATAAAAGAAAGAAGGCCCAAATAAAAAAATGAGAGAAAAAGAGAGAAGGGATGACACGTCTCCAATGTATCTATAATTTTTGATTGTTCCATGCTATATTATATTCTGTTTTGGACATTATTGGGCTTTATTATACACTTTTATATTATTTTTTGGGACTAACCTATTAACCGGAGGCCCAGCCCAGAATTGTTGTTTTTTTTGCCTATTTTAGGGTTTCGCAGAAAAAGAATATCAAACGGAGTCCAAACGGAATGAAACCTTCGGGAACGTGATTTTCAGAACGAACATGATCCAGAGGACTTGGACCCTACGTCGAGACATCAACCATGAGGCCACGAGGTAGGGGGCGCGCCTACCCACCTGGGTGCACCCTCCACCCTCGTGGGCCCCTGTTGCTCCACCGACGTGCTCCTTCCTCCTATATATACCTACGTACCCCCAAACTACTAGATACGGAGCCAAAACCCTAATTCCACCACCGTAACTTTCTATATCCACAAGATCCCATCTTGGGGCCTTTTCCGGAGCTCCGCCGGAGGGGGCATCGATCACGGAGGGCTTCTACATCAACACCATAGCCCTTCCGATGAAGTGTGAGTAGTTTACTTCAGACCTTCGGGTCCATACTTATTAGCTAGATGGCTTCTTCTCTCTTTTTAGACCTCAATACAAAGTTCTCCCCCTCTCTTGTGGAGATCTATTCGATGTAATCTTCTTTTGCAGTGTGTTTGTTAAGACCGATGAATTGTGGGTTTATGATCAAGTTTATCTATGAACAATATTTGAATCTTCTCTGAATTCTTTTATGTATGATTGGTTATCTTTGCAAGTCTCTTCGAATTATCAGTTTGGTTTGGCCTACTAGATTGATCTTTCTTGCAATGGGAGAAGTGCTTAGCTTTGGGTTCAATCTTGCTGTGTCCTTTCCCAGTGACAGTAGGGGCAGCAAGGCATGTATTGTATTATTGCCATCCAGGATAACAAGATGGGGTTTATATCATATTGCATGAGTTTATCCCTCTACATCATGTCATCTTGCTTAAAGAGTTACTCTATTCTCTTGAACTTAATAGTCTAGATGCATGCTGGATAGCGGTCGATGTTTGGAGTAATAGTAGTAGATGCAGGCAGGACTCGGTCTACTTGTCTCGGACGTGATGCATATATACATGATCATACCTAGATATTCTCATAACTATGCTCAATTCTGTCAATTGCTCAACAGTAATTTGTTTACCCACCGTGAATACTTATGCTCTTGAGAGAAGCCACTAGTGAAACCTATGGCCCCCGGGTCTATCTTCCATCATATTAATTTTTCAATACGTAGTTATTTTTATTGCCTTTTATTTTACTTTGCATCTTTATCATAAAAATACCAAAAATATTATCTCATCATATCTATCAGATCTCACTCTCGTAAGTGACCGTGTAGGGATTGACAACCCCTTATCGCGTTAGTTGCGAGGATTTTTTGTTTGTGTAGGTGTGAGGGACTCGTGCGTGGCCTCCTACTGGATTGATACCTTGGTTCTCAAAAACTGAGGGAAATACTTACGCTACTTTGCTGCATCACCCTTTCCTCTTCAAGGGAAAACCAACGCAAGTGCTCAAGAGGTAGCAAGAAGGATTTCTGGCGCCGTTGCCGGGGAGGTCTACGCAAAAGTCAACACACCATGTACCCATCACAAACCCTTATCTCCCACATTACATTATTTGCCATTTGCCTCTTGTTTTCCTCTCCCCCACATCACCCTTGCCATTTTATTCGCCCTCTCTCTCTCCGTCCTCCCTCTCTTTCTATATTTGCCTCTTTTGGCCCGTTTCTTGTTTGCTTGTGTGTTGGATTGCTTGCTTGTCACGATGGCTTAAGATAACACTAAATTGTGTGACTTTACCAATACCAACAATAACGATTTCCTTAGCACTACGATTGCTCCTCTTACCGATACTGAATCTTGTGAAATCAATGCTGCTTTGTTGAATCTTTTCATGAAAGATCAATTCACCGGCTTTCCTAGTGAAGATGCCGCTACCCATCTGAATAGCTTCGTTAATTTATGTGATATGATGTAGCGACCTGACCCGAATGGATCAAGTCTCTGTGCTTAAGTGTCATCCCTGGATCGGTATGCTGACACACACAGTACTCGAGGATTTATAACAGAGGTAAATCGCATGTATAAAGTAACATAAATACTATTACCTCAATCCAAATAGCGGAAGTAACAACAAGGTTGTGGATTCCCATCAACACCAACGGCAAAGTTGAGTGTAGAAAATTGTAACCCTAACGTATCACTTACTCGTCGTAAGATAATCCTGCAACATGAGATGTTGCAGCCACAAAGGGTCAGTACATTGAATGTACTGGCAAATTCACACCATAGAGAATGATGAATAATAGCTATCACTACATGCATATTTGGCTGGTGGAAAGCTCTATGGTTATAGTTTTTGCGAAAAGCCAAATTTTCCCTACTGCAAAGGAATAAATTTTATTTAACTATCATGGTGGTTGTTAAACATTGAGAGTGTAGACACCCTCTCAATCCCAATTAAACATCATCATTAAAACCCAACAAAATTAATTAAAGTCACATGATGAGATTCACATGATAATTCAAGTACTAGATACTCAAGTTGTCCATAACCGGGGACACAGCTAATCATGATTAGTTTATACACTCTGCAGAGGTTTGCGCACTTTTCCCCACAAGACTCGATCTCCTCCGTTGGGATTCTCACACTACATGGTGTTTGAGAAACGGATGACCGAGACATAGTCTTTCAGAAGCGCTAGCACCTTACGATCGGGTAGACCGTTACACCTACTTTCCCCTATATCTGCTAGTCTACCACTGTAAGAGTTCACACGACTTAATCAACTATGCTAGAGCCCATAGTAGCTTATGGCTGCACACGGAAGTTTCTAGCATGAATAATCTCATGATCCCTTTGAGCCTAGGTGGTGGTCCATAAAGAAAAACAGGCAATCGCTGGAAAACCCAGGTGCCTAAACAGGCAATCACTGGAATACCTAGGTGCCTCAGTCCACCCAGATGTGTGTTAAAGTTGCCACCTGAAGTAAACCATTAATTAACAATCTCACATCTGTCATGAATACTCTCAAACCCAATCCACGTCTACGAGCATAGCATGGCAATATATGTTGGAAATATGCCCTAGAGGCAATAATAAAAGCATTATTATTATATTTCCTTGTTCATGATAATTGTCTTTATTCATGCTATAATTGTGTTATCCGGAAATCGTAATACATGTGTGAATAATAGACACCAACATGTCCCTAGTAAGCCTCTAGTTGACTAGCTTGTTGATCAACAGATAGTCATGGTTTCCTGACTATGGACATTGGATGTCATTGATAACGTGATCACATCATTAGGAGAATGATGTGATGGACAAGACCCAATCCTAAACATAGCACAAGGTCGTATAGTTCGTTTGCTAGAGTTTTCTAATGTCAAGTATCCTTTCCTTAGACCATGAGATCGTGTAACTCCCGGATACCGTAGGAGTGCTTTGGGTGTACCAAACGTCACAACGTAACTGGGTGACTATAAAGGTAGACTACGGGTACCTCCGAAAGTGTCTGTTGGGTTGACACGGATCAAGACTGGGATTTGTCACTCCGTATGACGGAGAGGTATCACTGGGCCCACTCGGTAATGCATCATCATTATGAGCTCAAAGTGACCAAGTGTCTGGTCACGGGATCATGCATTACGGTACGAGTAAAGTGACTTGCCGGTAACGAGATTGAACAAGGTATTGGGATACCGACGATCGAATCTCGAGCGAGTAACATACCGACTGGCAAAGGGAATTGTATACGGGGTTGCTTGAATCCTCGACATCGTGGTTCATCCGATGAGATCATCGAGGAGCATGTGGGAGCCAACATGGGTATCCAGATCCCGCTATTGGTTATTGACCGGAGAGTCGTCTCGGTCATGTCTACATGTCTCCCGAACCCGTAGGGTCTACACACTTAAGGTTCGGTGACGCTAGGGTTGTAGGGATATGTATATGCAGTAACCCAAATGTTATTCGGAGTCCCGGATGAGATCCCGGACGTCACGAGGAGTTCCGGAATGGTCCGGAGGTAAAGAATTATATATAGGAAGTGCTATTTCGGCCATCGGGACAAGTTTCGGGGTCACCAGTATTGTACCGGGACCACCGGAAGGGTCCCGGGGGTCCACCGGGTGGGGCCACCTACCCCGGGGGGCCACATGGGCTGTAGGGGGTGCGCCTTGGCCTACATGGGCCAAGGGAACCAGCCCCGAGAGGCCCATGCGCCTAGGGTTTAAGATGGGAAGAGTCCCAAAGGGGGAGGGCACCCCTAGGTGCCTTTGGGGGGAGGGACTCCTCCCTTGGCCACCGCCCCCCCCTTGGAGATTGGATCTCCTAGGGCCGGCGCCCCCCTTAGGGCCCCCTATATATAGTGAGGGAAGGAGGGCCTCTCATACCACGCCTTTGGTGCCTCCCTCTCCCTCTCCAACACCTCCTCCTCCTCCATAGAGCTTGGCGAAGCCCTGCCGGAGTACTGCAAGCTCCATCACCACCACGCCGTCGTGCTGCTGCTGGAGCCATCTTCCTCAACCTCTCCTTCCCCTTGCTAGATCAAGAAGGAGGAGACGTCATCCGCTCCGTACGTGGGTTGAACGCGGAGGTGCCGTCCGTTCGGCGCTTGGTCATCGGTGATTTGGATCACGTCGTGTACGACTACCTCATCCCCGTTCTTTGAATGCTTCCGCTCGCGATCTACAAAGGTATGTAGATGCATCCGATCACTCGTTGCTAGATGAACTCATAGATGGATCTTGGTGAAACCATAGGAAATCTTTGTTTTGTTTTCTGCAACGTTCCCCAACAATATAAGCATAACGTAATAGTAACTCCCAAGGTTTGAATGCAAGGCAATAGGTTCCTACCTCATCAACTACTTCCCAATACCCACATGTTATCTATCCTACTCATGCAATGCTTGAGGTTGAAACTAATGCATAAAAACTGGGTATGAAACGAATATGATCAAAGTGTGAACTTGCCTGCAATGTTGATGAAGATGATTCACACTCATAACTCTTGATAGTTCTACTCGTCACACTCCGGTCAATCTATCGTAAGTAAGCAATAGCAACCACACATAAGCACTCACTCAAAAGATCAGAAAGATCGAAGAAGACGATTCAGCAAACATCAAAACCAAGCAAATAACTCTTGCAACATAAAACAATTTCTAACAGTACCAAAATTATGTGAATTTGGCCTTATCACAAAATTTAGGTCAAGAGCTTCGATTTGCAAAAAAAATCAACTAAATCGGAGTTACGAAACTCAAGTTATGTTCAAAAGAAGTTTGAATATGAATCTAAACAAATTTCGAAATTTGAAAATTTCAAAATGTTGACGTGACAGGTTAACTTGATAGGTGAAAACAAGACGAAACTATAGGCGTTGGTTTCATCTAGTTTGGATGAACGAGTAAAAAGTTATGGCTATTTAAAAAATCAGGGCCAAGCTGTTTTACGGAAGTAAAATAACTACGGCTGAGAAAATTCTATGTCTAATGTATAAATACAGAGTCTAATTGATAATCTAATTATTCTACCGTACTAGTCTAGAAATAATAAGTTACGAAAGTATATATGAAGAAAGATATCTTTATAAGGTAGAGAAAAAAATGACTTCGGAGAGAGTAGACAATTTTCAGAAGTCCCGCCGGAGAAAAGATTTTTTTTCTTAAATGAATCTAGTCAAACCAAAATATTGATTTAACCCGAATCGGATGATTTTTGGAGGCTCTATGGATCTATATTTATTGATGGAAAAAAGTCTTAGAGGTCAAAAACTAGGCAATGTGGAATAAACGTAGATGAAAGAAAAGAAACAGAGAAGAAAAGAGACGGCTCGCGGCCTTCGGCCGGCCGCGTGCGCACGCTGCAGTTTTTTTTCTTAACAAAATTCGGCCTAAGAAAAAATAAAAAAATGAAAAGGCTGGCTTGGCCTGGCCCATATAGGAGAGAAGAAAAACTAAAATGATGGGGTGCCCGATGCCACTATGTAGCGTACGTGGGCGACAAATAATTATGGCCGCATGTATAGTTTTTTTTAATAGAAACAGAAAGAGAAACTGAATAACGAAAATAAAATAAAAATTTTATACAAGCATATTATATATCAAAATTTTCAGAAAAAGATTTTCTACGACATGAATATTTTTCTAGAGTCAAATAAAATCCACGCAAATTTAAATAAATCCAAGAGTGCAACTGCTCTTAGAAAATCCAATAAAAATCATTTTAAAAATACCAAAATGAATTCAAATTTAATTCTCTCCAATTTTCTATTGTAGGGAATCATGTTACCCTAATTTTCATGTATTTTATTTTTGGAGAAAAATAATTTGAATAAAATCCAAATAACTCCAAATTGAAAAATAATTCCAAAAGGACTTTGAATTTGATCCTTTGAAACTCCCAACTCATATTTCATATAATTTTGAAGAAGTTATTTTATCTTCGCTCGTGAAAATCATTGAGTTGCATAAAGTTTCAGAATTGGAAATATTTCAAAAACCCTTTTCATTTATTTAAATGGAAGAAGTCATGTCATCTTCTCTCCAGGGTTTTATGATGAAAAGAATTTGAATTCACGGAGATCATAAATGCAAAAATGAAAGTTTGGGAAAGTCCTTTTATTCCCTCTCATTTAACTTTCAAAAAGTTCGAATTCACTCACTTTCAGTCAATCAATCAAACAATCAATCAAATCTATCTATTTAATATAACATTCCAAAATTTAGAATTTTGGGATGTTACAAACCTACCACCCTTAAAATGAATCTCGTCCTCGAGATTCGAAGAGGCTAGAAAGAAATAGGTTAGGTTTGGGGTCTCCTCAAAATCCATTGATTGTCGCGGGAGGGGGTCTGGGGTGCTACCACCCTTAGAAGCATGGTTACGGTTCCATCAAAACTCATATACTTCATCCATATTGTTAACTGTGTCGGTCTTCTCAGATCTTCAGGATAATTCCTTCTCTGGGCTCTTCCGGTAGTGGCATAACCTTTACCCCACAATTCTTCCATCCTTTCATCTTGGTAAGGTTATTCCGAGATTGGGTCTTCATAGCTGACGGGTCTGGCGCCAATGCTAAAAAAACTATCGATATCTCATGGAGGTCAACAATCTATGGTTTCTCCTGCAGGAAATGGGTCTGGGTTGATCCTCACCGTATAACCTACGGTTGGCAAACACTGCCTTGTACAAGGGAAAAATACCTATACCATTCTAAGGCTTAAACAAGGTTTTGATTATCGTCTCTCTACTATAGGTAAGTCACTCAGATTTACCATCCCATATAGCAAGGCGAATAATAAGAGTAAGTCGGTATGGTGATCAATCCATCCGGCACCCAAATCATTACCTTGCACATGGTTTAGCGAATCTCGCATTCTAACACTCGGTCATCCTCACAAGCATTGCAGAATTTCTCTTGTCGGCGAACTAAGTTCGGATAGTTCCATGGATTCTACAAGCCAAACAAACATCTATCGTTCCTTCACAACTCTCAGGTTTGCGTAAACTCCTATAATATCATCTATTGATAAAGGCATATCGTCTTCCAGGGTTTTTCCTTCAGCAAGAGTGTGCTTGCTTCTTGGCAGGTCCTAGGGCCTGTGGGTTATGGCCTATCTCATCACTTGTAACCTTGAACTCATCCTCGGGGAAACTGATCGTTATTCCAACATCCAACTTCCAGCTTCCTAGCATACTTAAAATCCATCCAATTGTATTGTCTCCCTTCCTTCTATTTGTACCAAACTAAGACGTGATTACTCAAACTCATCACGGGGTTACAATAGCTCCATATTACCAACATCATATTTCCTTTATATCCAATAGTAATTTATCTCTTCATCCTCGTGGGATATCCCACATACCGAGATAAAACTTATACTTATGAAGTCCATATTCTACTTCGTGGAACATCATTATCCTTTCCAGGGTCAAGCGTCCTTACCGGGGAATATTGGCCATCTCTGCATGGCACTTCTTCAACTAGGAAACGTGAAACACATCTTGAACTCCTGACAGTTCTTCGGGTGACTCCAACTTGTTGGCCACTTCTCCCATACGCTCCAAATCTCGATATGGTCCTACAAATCTCGGGGCTGACTTTCCCTTAACTCCTAATCGTTTAACTCCGCGCAGAGGGGACACACGAAGACATGTTCTGTCTCCAATTTCATAGGCTACCTCCTTGCATTTTTCTTTTTGAGTCTGCATAACGCTTCTGCCTAGACTGAGCTACCTTCAGTCTATCTTGAATCACCTTAACATTCTCTTCTGACTCCTTGTTCACATTTGGTCCAAACAACTGACGGTCTCCAACTTCATCCCACACACTCTTGGGGTATCACACTTATCGAGACAAAACTCGTATTCATTTTGTCCAAAATCCACTCAGTGGAGTATCCTTATCTTTTCCAGGGGTCAACGGTTCTTACAGGGTACTACCACCCTTAAAATGCACAAATCTTCCATAGACCATATTTCTCATATCCTCAAAATGGCCAAAATTCTTCTTCATAGAGTAACAACTCATAAAATCCATATCAGTACCAACGATGCTAACTTTATTCATTCTCAAATGATTACAATCTCTCGCTTTTCCATTACATGTCTCAACTCAACACCTCAATATAAAAGAAAATGTTCTCACTTCTACTACTCCATTTATTTTGTTGCAAACTCAACTATCTAGCACAAGTTTCCTTCTCCTTGGGGCATTCTCTGGCAAAGTGCCCTGCTCCATTACAACTAAAACATATTACTTCTAACAAGTCTCGAGGTTTCCTTTTTGGGCAACTGTTGAGGTAGTGCCCTGACTCCTTGCACCTGTAACATGTGATATGACTCAGGTCCTTCCTGGTATCCAATCTACTTCTCTTCCTGGACTTTTCCGTTCCAATTATGGATTCTATTTCTTGTGGGTCATAATCTACTTCCTCCGTCGGGAATTCTACTAGATCCCCATTCAAACAATTTGGAAGATGTGTCCTTCTTCTCCACATGAATAGCAAGACTTAGTGCAGGGTTTACTCGGGTCCTCTTTAGGTGTGTCCTCCACATCTTCCTTCATCACGGGTGTCGGTGTCAAAACCGGCGGATCTCGGGTAGGGGGTCCCGAACTGTGCGTCTAGGCCGGATGGTAACAGGAGGCGGGGAACACAATGTTTTACCCAGGTTTGGGCCCTCTTGATGGAGGTAAAACCCTACGTCCTGCTTGATTAATATTGATGATATGGGTAGTACAAGGGTAGATCTACCACGAGATCGAGGAGGCTAAACCCTAGAAGCTAGCCTATGGTATGATTGTTGTCTTTGGAGTTGATGAAGTTGTGCTACGGACTAAAACCCTCTGGTTTATATAGACACTGGATAGGGTTAGGGTTACATAGAGTCGGTTACAATGGTAGGAGATCTTGAGTATCCGCATCGCCAAGCTTGCCTTCCACGCCAAGGAAAGTCCCATCCGGACACGGGACGAAGTCTTCAATCTTGTATCTTCATAGTCCCGGAGTCCGGCTGAAGGTATAGTCCGGCTACCCGAACACCCCCTAATCCAGGACTCCCTCAGTAGCCCCTGAACCAGGCTTCAATGACGACGAGTCTGGCGTGCAAATTGTCTTCGGCATTGCAAGGCGGGTTCCTCCTCCAAGTCCTTCATAGAAGATTGTAAACACCAAGAGTAATGTCCGGCTCTGCAAAATAAATTTCCACATATTGCCATAGAGAGAATAATATTAACACAAATCAAATCCGCTGACGTATTCCGCAGTGCGCCATCACACTACGGCCAAGTTTTTTACGAATCATTTTTACTTTTTCACCTCAGCGTGTTTTGCGAGGCGGTTTCCTTGGCACGTCTTGTCAAAGCAGAGATCGTGTACCATTTTTACGGGATTCTCATCAATACGGAGGTGGGTAACCCAACCGTGCCATTTATCATGGCGCTCAGGAGGCAAGCGAGTTTTATTAGGTAGGTGGGGACGCATAACCGCATCCGCCTATATAAGGGGATAAGGATCTACCCTTTTAACCTACGCCTTCTTCCTCCCTTGCCTATCCATCTCTCGCACACCCGAGCTCCAGCGCCCAAGCCCGCACATCCCACCTCAACCTTCTCCAGCAATGTCCGGAGCAGGAGGCAAATGGATGGTCTCCTCCGTTACGGAGGGTAAAGTAAAAAAGCTAAGGAAGGCCGGATACCTATCCAAGGACATCGTGCATCGGCTTCCCGAAGAGGGGCAGCTTATCCCCACCCCAAGGCCCCATGACAGGGTCGTGTTTCTCCACCACTTCCTCCGCGGACTAGGTTTTCCACTCCACCCATTTGTCCGGGGGCTCATGTTCTACTACGGCCTGGACTTCCACGATCTGGCTCCAAACTTCATCCTCAACATCTCGGCGTTTGTTGTCGTGTGCGAGGCCTTTCTCCCCGTCCGCCCCCATTTCGGCCTCTGGCTCAAGACCTTCAACGCCAAGCCCAAGGTGGTGCGCGGCAGCTAGGCGGAGTGCGGAGGCGCTATGGCGAGCAAGATGGCCAACGTCCTATGGTTCGAGGGCTCTTTCGTGGAGACCCTAAAGGGATGGCAAGCCGGGTGGTTTTATATCACCGAGCCACATGATCCGGAATGGACCGCGGCCCCTGAGTACCGATCCGGACCCCCCACGCGGCTTATGTCCTGGAAAGAGACGGGCCTGTCGTGGGGTGACGAAAAAGAGGTGACCGGATTGCAAACATGCATCCAGTCCCTGGTGAACAAGCCAGTTCGGCTTGTTAATATCATCCAGGTTATGCTCGTCGCCGGATCCTCCCGTGCCAACAACGGGATTTTAATCTGTGAGAGTTCGACCAGGCGCAGCACCAAACCCTCAACAGGCTCTTCGACACGACGTATGAAGACGCCTGGAAGGTGCTATTCAAGGGCGCCGAGGCTCCCGCATCCGCTTCCGAGGACCACGGATACAGCTCGCAGCGTCACGCTAGCAAGGTATGCCATCTACACCCTTCACAGGATGTTAAGCCTTTTTTCATAGTTTGACACTATGCGGGATCCGAACTCCCTTACCTCTGACAGGCTTGGCGGGTGATAGACGAGCCGATTAACTGTCCGGCTCCGCTGCCCGAAGATCCAGCCCCAGCTTTACTGGTGAAGCTGCTGGCCCCGGTGCCTTATGTGGTGCCGGAGAAGAAGGTCAAGAAGAAGAAGACCACGGGGACTCGAAAGAGTGCCCGCAATGTGGTGGTGTCGAACTCGTCATCTGACGAGTCCGAGGCGCCCTCCTCCCGCGAGAACGAGGAGGAGGAAGAAGAAGACTCTCCCTCTCCAGTGGAGGGAGGAGAGAAGAGGAAGGCCGCCCCAACGGGGGAGGCCGAGGGGTCTAGGAAGAGGAAGACCCCTCCGCCGGACTACGCCCCTGACACCGAAGAGGGCGAAGAGGAGTGGCCGGACAGGGCCAAGCGTCCGGCGAAATCGTAAGTGTTAAGATACCAGAGTAACTCATGATATTCCTTTTGTTGCACAGCTTCCCCCTAATGTCGAATATAATCATGCAGCCCGCCCCGGGCCGCACACGACGAGTCGTCGAGCGGCTCCCTGGATTCATCGGACATGAACTCTATTCCGCCCGCTGTCTCCCCCCGCACTGCGGATGATGCCGAAGTGGCGTCGCAACAAGCTCCGGGGCAGGAGGAGGTGGTCCTGGAGGAGCCGCAAGGCGACCTCCCGGACCCCAGGAGTGAAGGGGACAAGACCCCCCAGGGCTCCAAGTCCGGCCTTAAGCCAAACACCGTGGCAAAATCTTCAACAATTCCGGACCGCGGCAGGCGAACTCCCTCCAAGAGGAGCAAACCTTCTGAGCCGGCGGCCTCCGTCCAACCGGAGGCGCCGGACAATCTGCTGGAGGTGCTTGAAGGTGCCTCCATCGACGAGGAGCACCGTACTATTATGAGTACGGTGATCCGGAAGGTTCAGTCCGCCAAGAGTGGGCTGAATGAAGCTTGCGCTGGCCTCCTAACAAGCTTCGAGGTAAGTAAAAACATGTAAAAATATTACCACATAGATAGTAGCCCCTGATGCTCTATTTGGCGTTCAGAAAGAAAAGCCGAATAGAGGATCTATGAAATTTCATAGGAGTCTAATAAAGAAGTCAATATGCGCATGCAGGCTTCGCTGCTAGCCACTGCCGCACTGACTGCGGAGGTGGATACCCTAAAACAGGGACTCGAGCGGTCCGAGCAAGAACTCGGCCGTGCCAAGCAGCAGCTCGAGGAGAAAGAAGGTGCCTATAGAGAGGCGTGAATTGCAAAAAATAACAGGATTGTACTGCTTATTGCAGGGGCCACAACTGAGGTGGCAACCCTCAAGCAGGCGCTGTCCGAGGCCGAAAATAAAACAGCCGCGGAGCGCACCGAGCGAGAGAAACTTCGGTCTTAGGTCGGCAAGGTGCAGCAAGAGCTGCAGGCTCTCATGAAGAAACATGAGAGTTTGGAGCTTGAGTCAAAGACCCAAGCATCCGAGCTCGCGACGGCCCTTGAGACTGCCAAGTCTGCCAAGGCCGAAGCCCAAAAGGCTCTCCGAGAGTTGGAGGATATAAAGAAGATAGCAGCGGGTAAGGCATTCTTTATGCAAAGAAGAAACATAAAAGTAAACTACTTGTTACTTACCCGAATCTGGAGTTCTCCAGGGGCCTTCGCAGATCTTCCCCGCAGTGTGTCCAATGCCGCTGCATTCTACCGAGCTGAAGAGGGCAGCTCGATGGAGAAGGTGTTCTGGTCTCAGTATGTTGAGGCCAGACACCCTGTGCCCTTGAGCGACCAGCTGAAACAGCTGGTCGAACTCCACAAGGCGGCCGAACAAGCCATGAAGGGCTTCATAGTTCGGCTGTGGCCCGGAGAGGCCTTGCCTGGGAGCTACTTCGGGCTGGTGCGGCGGCTGGTGGAGGCCTGTCCAAGGCTCGAGGTCATCAAGCGCTCCGTCTGCATCGAAGGTGCCCGTAGGGCCCTTGCCCGTGTGAGGGTGCATTGGGGTAAGCTGGACGGTGAGAAGCTTGTGACGGACGGGCCGCCGCCGGGGAAGGAGCATCGCAAGCCAGAGAACTACTATAAGGATGTTCTTGCAGGTGCCCGCCTTGTGGCAGATGAGTGCACCAAGGATGTAATTTTTGAATGAATTCGCTCGTGTTTATCCCGTGCGCTGAAAACTTGTTCATATGCGCTAAGCAATGCTTATTGAATTTAAAATATTATTTTCTGTGCGGCCATTTATCAAAAATTGAGAGATGGCCAGTCGTCGGCTTCTGCCCCCATGCCACTAGTGCTGGGGTGTTCGGTGATAAACCTGGGCGCTCTTTTTCCCATGGTTGGGTCCTTCGAGGGAGGCACTCAGCACGGCGAACTAGGCAATTGGACTATAATGCTTGAACACTCTCACTTAGCCATAGAACTTTATAATTTTAAATTTCGGCGAAGCCCCTAGTTCGGAAGACCGAGTTCGGGGCGCTATCCACGCCTTGACTGGGGTTATCCAGCTCCTCGCTCGAAGCGGCATAAGCCTTTAGGGACTTGAAAAACCTCTCGAACAGCGACCGGTCTCTCGCCTCATCATGACAGTAAGTTTTAGCTTTCTCCACTGAGGTGCTTAACCCAGCTTAACCGGGGCACAATCGCAGTGGTTCTCCTAGTGCTACCTTAGCCGATATAGCGGAACGTAAGGCACCAAAACATAGGAGCCGGGCAAACCCAACTATTGACCCAAATCATGATTCGGAGCTGATGCATATAGTGCTATAAGTTCGGGGTGCCGCACTTGGGAAAGTGTATGGACTTCTCACACCATATTAAAGGGTACTGAAGCCCCTGGCGTACTTGCCGTACCACAATGTACGGGTGCAACATGTCATTAGTGAACATATATACGAAAAGAGTAATGCAAAAAAATAGACAAAAAGCTAGGCACTGTTTATGGAGAGGCTATTTATCAAAGCCGAACGATATAGATGGTGCGATAAGCAAAAGATATTGGACTATTCAGTATGTCCTGACCAGGGGCAGGCCGCGGAATTGTATATAAAGTAGGTACATCGCTCATAACAGAGACCACCTAGGAGTTCCATAATGCGGCATGGCTTGTCTGCCTTCCTGGATCTTGCATCGTTTGTGCGGCAATCTAATTGCCGAACAGGTCGTCCGAAGTATGGAGTCCTGAAAGTAAGAAAAAATTAAAAAAGAATCCGGCAACCCTTGGTACGTTTTAAGCCGTATTTTGGGTGTGCCGTTATCTTGCCCCTTCCCCTGTGCCCATGGTATTTCAAGGGCGTAGTTATGTACGCGAGGTACTGGTTTCGCTAGGTCGCGAAGGCTGGGGTTGGGGCCGCATTGCTACGCTTGCTCGGGGTGTGCCAGGCGGTCCTGCTGTAGGTTACTATGGGCGCGCTTGGCAGTGTCTGGCTTTTTAATGGCCGGACTAGAGAATTGCCGAAGAAGGCTACTTTGTACCTCCGCCGCGAGAGCCGCCGTATGCTCCTCCATCCGGAGGGAGCGTTCGGTGTTTCCGTTGACCGTGATTACTCCTCAAGGGCCTGGCATCTTGAGTTTGAGATATGCGTAGTGCGGCACCGCATTGAATTTTGCAAATGCGGTTCGTCCGAGCAGGGCGTGATAGCCACTACGAAACGGGACTATATCAAAGATTAACTCTTCGCTTAGGAAATTATCCGGGGATCCGAAGACCACGTCAAGTGTTACTGAGCCTGTACAGTTGGCTTCTACACCTGGTATGACGCCTTTAAAGGTCGTTCTTGTGGGTTTGATCCTTGAGGGGTCTATGCCCATTTTCTGCACTGTGTCCTGATAAAGCAGGTTCAGGCTACTGTCGCCGTCCATGAGGACTCTTGTGAGGTGAAATCCGTCGATGATTGGGTCAAGAACCAATGCGGCGAAGCCGCCATGACGGATGCTAGTGGGATGGTCCCTCCGATCAAAAGTGATCGGGCAGGAGGACCATGGGTTGAACTTTGGGGCGACTGGCTCCATCGCGTATACGTCCCGTAGCGCACGCTTCCGCTCCCGCTTGGGAATGTGGGTTGCGTATATCATGTTCACCGTCCGCACTTGTGGGGGAAAGCACTTCTGTCCATTGTTGTTCGGCGGCTTGGGCTCCTCGTCGTAGCTATGCAGCCCCTTGTCTTTGTTTTCGGCTCTTAACTTGCCTGCCTGCTTGAACACCCAACAATCCCTGTTAGTGTGATTGGCTGGCTTTTCGGGGGTGCCACGTATCTGGCACAGGCAATCGAGTATTCGGTCCAAACTGGACGGGCCCTGAGTATTCTTTTTGAATGGCTTTTTCCGCCGACCGGATTTATAGCCTCTGAATCCGGCATTGACTACCGTGTCTTCATTGCTGTCGCTGTTAACGCGGCGTTTTTGTTTGTTCCGACGTGTCCTGCCACTTTTGTCCTTGGTATCCGAATTACCAGGGTTCTTTGATAAGTTGTTACTGCGAGCTAGCCAACTGTCTTCGCCCGCACAAAAGCGGGTCATGAGTGTCGTGAGGGTTGCCATGGATTTCGGCTTTTCCTGTCCCAGGTGCCGGGCAAGCCACTCGTCGCGGATGTTATGCTTGAAGGCTGCTAGGGCCTCTGCATCCGGACAGTCGACTATCTGGTTTTTCTTTGTTAGGAACCGTGTCCAGAATTGTTTGGCCGATTCCTCTGGCTGCTGAATTATGTGGCTTAAGTCGTCGGCATCCGGTGGTCGCACGTAAGTGCCCTGGAAGTTGTCAAGGAATGCGGCTTCTAGGTCCTCCCAAGAACCGATTGAGTCTACTGGCAAGCTGTTAAGCCAATGCCGGGCCGGTCCTTTAAGTTTGAGCGGGAGGTATTTGATGGCGTGTAGATCATCGCCGCGTGCCATGTGGATGTGAAGGAGATAATCCTCGATCCATACCGCCGGATCTGTTGTGCCATCGTATGACTCGATGTTTATGGGTTTGAAACCCTCTGGGATTTTATGCTCCATTACTTCATTCGTGAAGCATAGCGGGTGTGCGGCGCCTCTGTACTGGGCTATATCACAACGTAGCTCGGAAGAGCTATGTCTGTTGTGTCCGGCCCAGCCGGATTTGTTGTATCCGGAGTGAAGATCATCGTCACGTGCCGTAGGGCGCCTGCGCGATCCATAGATCGATCTTGTTTGTCTTGCCTTGTCCTCCAGTACGTCTCGCAGGTCTGGCGCATTTTCCCGTGCCTTACTTGAGTGGCGTTGGGGCATGGCTTGGGTGGAGGGTCGAGAGACCTCTCTGTCCCGGCCGCGAGGTGGCCGGTCTGCCATGTCATGTGCTGGTGATGTAGGTGCTTCCTCCTCTGATCGGGGTAGAGGCCTGCGCTTTGGGTAACTCTTGGAGGGGCATTTGAGTTCATACTCTTCGGCCGCAAGGACTTCAGTCCATCTGTCAGCTAGCAAATCTTGGGCAGCCCTAAGCTGCTGCTGCTTTTTCTTGAGGCTGCTTGTCGTGGCTAAAAGCCTGCGTCTAAAACGCTCTTGTTCGGCGGGGTCTGATGGTATGACGAATTCGTTGTCATCGAGGCTTGCCTCGTCTTCGGAGGGAGGCATATAGTTATCATCCTCAACCTCCTCGTCTGCCGCTCTCTCCTGAGGGCTGGCTTCTCCATCTTCCTGTGCCGAATCTTGCTGAGGTGTGTGTTCTTCAGCGCTATCCGGGGTAGTATTATCTCCCATGCCGGAATCACCGTTTTTGCTTTGGCGGGATTTAGAGCGGCGCCGCTGACGCCGGCACTTTGGCTGTTTCTTGGGGGTGTCATCCCCTACTGTTCTCTCGCCATCTCCATCTTTTGGAGTGTCCACCATATATATGTCATATGACGAGGTGGCCTTCCAGCGCCCTACAGGTGCTGGTTCCTGTTCGTCTCCTACATAGAGTCGGTTCTTCAAAAAGGGCTCCTTTCTTTACTTCTTTCTTCTACTGTACGGTTCTTCGTACCATGGGGTAAATGTGACACTGAGTAGGATAGTGGGTAGTCCCTTCACACAAGAAACAAGCAATCTGCCTAGTTGGGCATTCTTCAACTGGGTGACTTCCTTCACAATTAGGGCATTCACACTTGTGTTCTTTATGAGTGTGTCCTATTTCTCCATAAAATCTTGCATGCACAAGGTTTCTTCATATACTTTCCATAAGGCTTCAACTTCTGGGTCACAAGATGAGATCTTTGTAGAGTCAACTTAAATTCTTTCCAAGTGGTTACTCCTTGCCATCCATTCATGGTTTGGTACATCCTCCACCAAGTAGCAGCACCTCTTTCAAAGCACCGAAGAGCATGCTGGGTCATATCCTTTCCAACTATAGGGTTATTCTCCATGTGATCCTCCATGTTTTGAATCCATCGGTCTATCTCCAACTAACTCATCGGTCCAGAAAATACAAGCTCATCCCCATTCATCCTCTATTGGGTCCATGTGGGTTTGGGGTAAGATAAGAGAGAGGGAGAGGGATGCACACAATACAAACAATGGTTTTGAAAAGACAAATTTTATCTGTGGCCGTTGGAAAAACATCAAACAAATGACAGCTCATAAACGTCGCATCTAGCATAGGCATATAACAGGGGTTGGGTCTTCTAAAGGTCAATAAATCTTCAAGGTCGTCTAACTCTTCAAGTCTTGTTCATGCCTCCAATGGCTTCTTCTGATCATGCTTGTCTTTCTCAAGTTCTTTTGCCAGATCAACTCTGTTGACGCGAGGTTTCTTGAGACGTACATTAGTATTCTGGAGCTGCATTCCTAACTTCTAGGTTTCAACATCCTTGGCATGAATCATGGTCCTACTGTCCTTCAGTTCCTGATAATCTCCGGTATCTCGAGGTTGTAGCTCCTCCAACTTGGCTACTTTCAGCTTTTGGTTCCTGAGTTCTTCACGAAATGCTTCCTTGTCTAATACGGCTTCATGGAGCTCCACCTTAAACTTCTTGATGTACTACTCCAGATCCTGGTGATACACCGGCTAAGGTTAAAACTTCATCTTACTGATAGGTGCTCCATCAGCCTTCTTCCATCAAATCCATTCTGAAAAAATGCATCCTTAACTCAGCACGGTGACAATAGCATCAGCGGGCGATGACATCATGGATAATCGTGTTTCTGCCCTTGTCATTGCCAGGAGCTATCTTCCATAGTTGATATCTCCTGCCTTAGGGTTTCTTTGACAAAATTTTGAGTTCGCATGCTCCATGTTCCGGTCTTTCTCCGATACACCTTGATCTCGATATTGGTAGCTTCAATAGTCTGCGAAATTCCATAATGGTAGCCTTCCTAGGTCATACTAAATCTGGAAATTCTTCAACGCCTTCAAATTCTTCTAGTCTTCGGAGTCTTCAATTGTTGTAGTTTCCATTTTATAAAGCATAGTAAAATCCTCTTCATTCCAAAGTGGTCTTAGCTGTCCAATATCTTGTACTTCTTGAAGTGGTCTCATCCGTCGAATCTTCGAGAGGTCAAAAGGAAAAAAGGGGTATAGTCTCACTAAAAGGGAATTTTTTTGAATAAGCTCAGAAGAGAAGAGAGTTAAAAATCTTTTGAAAAGAAAGTTGTATAGAAAAATCTTTCCTATGGGCTTGCCAGTTTCTAGGGTCATGTCCTACAGTCAACATGTGCTCTGATACCATCTTGTAGCGACCCGACCCGAATGGATCAAGTCTCCGTGCTTAAGTGTCATCCCTGGATTGGTATGCTGACACACACAGTACTCGAGGATTTATAACAGAGGTAAATCGCATGTATAAAGTAACGTAAATACTATTACCTCAATCCAAATAGCGGAAGTAACAACAAGGTTGTGGATTCCCATCAACACCAATGGCAAAGTTGAGTGTAGAAAATCGTAACCCTAACGTATCACTTACTCGTCGTAAGATAATCCTGCAACATGAGACGTTGCAGTCACAAAGGGTCAGTACATTGAATGTACTGGCAAATTCACACCATAGAGAATGATGAATAATAGCTATCACTACATGCATATTTGGCTGGTGGAAAGCTCTATGGTTATAGTTTTTGCGAAAAGCCAATTTTTCCCTACTGCAAAGGAATAAATTTTATTTAACTATCATGGTGGTTGTTAAACATTGAGAGTGTAGACACCCTCTCAGTCCCAATTAAACATCATCATTAAAACCCAACAAAATTAATTAAAGTCACATGATGAGATTCACATGATAATCCAAGTACTAGATACTCAAGTTGTCCATAACCGGGGACACGGCTAATCATGATTAGTTTATACACTCTACAGAGGTTTGCGCACTTTTCCCCACAAGACTCGATCTCCTCCGTTGGGATTCTCGCACTACATGGTGTTTGAGAAACGGATGACTGAGACATAGTCTTTCAGAAGTGCTAGCACCTTACGGTCGGGTAGACCGTTACACCTACTTTCCCCTACATCTGCTAGTCTACCACTGTAAGAGTTTGCACGACTTAATCAACTATGCTAGAGCCCATAGTAGCTTGTGGCTGCACACAGAAGTTTCTAGCATGAATAATCTCATGATCCCTTTGAGCCTGGGTGGCGGTCCATAAAGAAAAACAGGCAATCGCTGGAATACCCAGGTGCCTAAACAGGCAATCGCTGGAATACCCAGGTGCCTCAATCCACCCAGATGTCTGTTAAAGTTGCCACCTTAAGTAAACCATTAATTAACAATCTCACATCTGTCATGAATACTCTCAAACCCAATCCACGTCTACGAGCATAGCATGGCAATATAAGCATAACGTAATAGTAACTCCCAAGGTTTGAATGCAAGGCAATAGGTTCCTACCTCATCAACTACTTCCCAATACCCACATGTTATCAATCCTACTCATGCAATGTTTGAGGTTAAAACTAATGCATAAAATCTGGGTATGAAAGGAATATGATCAAAGTGTGAATTTGCCTGCAATGTTGATGAAGATGATTCGCACTCATAACTCTTGATAGTTCTACTCGTCACACTCCGGTCAATCTATCGTAAGCAAGCAATAGCAACCACACATAAGCACTCACTCAAAAGATCAAAAAGATCGAAGAAGACGATTCAGCAAACATCAAAACCAAGCAAATAACTCTTGCAACATAAAACAATTTCTAACAGTACCAAAATTATGTGAATTTGGCCTTATCAGAAAATTTAGGTCAAGAGCTTCGATTTGCAAAAAGAATCAACTAAATCGGAGTTACGAAACTCAAGTTATGTTCAAAAGAAGTTTGAATATGAATCTGAACAAATTATAAAATTTGAAAATTTTAAAAAGTTGACGTGACAGGTTAACTGGATAGGTGAAAACAAGACGAAACTATAGGCGTTGGTTTCATCTAATTTGGATGAACGAGTAAAAAGTTATGGCTATTTGAAAATTCAGGGCCAAGCTATTTTACGGAAGTAAAATAACTACGGCTGAGAAAATTCTATGTCTAATGTATAAATACAGAGACTAATTGATAATCTAATTATTCTACCGTACTAGTCTAGAAATAATAAGCTATGAAAGTATATATGAAGAAAGACACATTTATAAGGTAGAGAAAAAAATGACCTCGGAGAGAGGAGACAATTTCCAGAAGTCCCGCCGGAGAAAAGAAATAATTTTTCTTAAATGAATCTAATCAAACCAAAATATTGATTTAACCCGAATCGGATGATTTTTGGAGGCTCTATGGGTCTATATTTATTGGTGTAAAAGAGGCTTAGAAGTCAAAAACTAGGCAATGTGAAGTAAACGTAGATGAAAAGAAAAGAAACAAAGAAGAAAAGAGATGGCTCGCGGCCTTCGGCCGGCCCCATGCGCACGCTGCAGTTTTTTTAACAAAATTCGGCCTAAGAAAAAATAAAAAAGATGAAATGCTGGCTGGGCCTGGCCCATGCAGGAGAGAAGAAAAACTAAAATGATGGGGCGCCCCATGCCACTATGCAGCGGACGTGGGCGACAAGTAATTATGGCCGCATGTACAGTTTTTTTAATAGAAACAGAAAGGAAAACTGAATAACGAAAATAAAATAAAAATTTTGTACAGGCATATTATATATGAAAATTTTTAGAAAAAGATTTTCTACGACATGAACATTTTTCTAGAGTCAAATAAAATCCACGCAAATTTAAATAAATCCAAGAGTGCAACTGCTCTAATAAAATCCAATAAAAATCATTTTCAAAATACCAAAATGAATTCAAATTTATTTCTCTCCAATTTTCTATTGTAGGGAATCATGTTACCCTATTTTCCATGTATTTTATTTTTGGAGAAAAATAATTTGATTAAAATCCAAATAACTCCAAATTGAAAAATAATTCCAAAAGGAGTTTGAATTTGATCCTTTGAAACTCCCAACTCATATTTCATATAATTTTGAAGAAGTTATTTTATCTTCGGTCGTGAAAATCATTGAGTTTCATAAAGTTTCAGAATTGGAAATATTTTCAAATGAAATTCAAATATTTCAAAAACCCTTTTCATTTATTTAAATGGAAGAAGTCATGTCATCTTCTCTCCAGGGTTTTATGATGAAAAGAATTTGAATTCACGGAGATCATAAATGCAAGAATGAAAGTTTGGGAAAGTCCTTTTATTCCCTCTCATTTAACTTTCAAAAAGTTCGAATTCACTCACTTTCAGTCAATCAATCAAACAAGCAATCAAATCTATCTATTTAATATAACATTCAAAAATTTAGAATTTTCGGATGTTACATATGCAAAAGAAGAAAGATGTGGATAATGATATTGTTAAATTCAAACTATTTCCTTTTTCGCTTAGAGATCATGCTAAAGCTTGGTTTTCGTCTTTGCCTAAAAATAGTATTGATTCATGGAATAAGTGCAAAGATGCTTTTATCTCTAAGTATTTTCCTCCTGCTAAGATCATCTCTCTTAGAAACAATATTATGAATTTTAAGCAACTTGATCACGAACATGTTGCACAAGCTTGGGAGAGGATGAAATTAATGATACGTAATTGCCCTACACATGGCTTGAATTTGTGAATGATTATACAAATTTTTTATGCCGGATTGAATTTTGCTTCTAGAAATCTTTGAAGTCTTTTAGATTCAGCCATGTGAGGCACTTTTATGGAAATCACTTTAGGAGAAGCTACTAAACTCCTAGATAATATTATGGTTAATTATTCTTAATGGCACACTGAAAGATCTACTAATAAAAAAGTGCATGCGATAGAAGAAATTAATGTTTTGAGTGGAAAGATGGATGAACTTATGAAATTATTTGCTAATAAAAGTGTTTCTTCTGATCCTAATGATATTCCTTTGCCTACTTTGATTGAGAATAATAATGAATCTACGGATGTGAATTTTGTTGGTAGGAATAATTTTGGTAACAACGCGTATATAGGAAACTTTAACCCTCGGTCGTATCCTAGTAATTCCTCTAATAGTTATGGTAATTCCTACAACAATTCTTATGGAAATTATAATAAGATGCCCTCTGATTTTGAATCTAATATTAAAGAATTTATTACTTCACAAAAGAATTTCAATGCTTTGATTGAAGAAAAATTGCTTAAGATTGATGAGTTGGTTTGGAACATTGATAGAATTTCTCTTGATGTTGATTCTTTGAAACGTAGATCTATTCCACCTAAGCATGATATCAATGAGTCTCTCAAAGCCATGAGAATTTCCATTGATGAGTGCAAAGAAAGAACCGCTAGGATGCGTGCTAAGAAAGATTGCTTTATAAAAGCGTGTTCTTCTTGTTTCCATGATAATAATGATGAAGATCTAAAAGTTATTGATGTGTCCCCTATTAAATCTTTGTTTTCAATATGAATCTTAATAATGATGGGACTGAATATGATGCACCTTTACCTAGACGGCGTTCCAAACATTCGGAGTCTTTAGATCTTGATGCTAAAATTGTTAAAAGTGGGATTGAAGAAGTTAAAATTTTAAATAGTAATGAACCCACTATTTTGGATTTCAAGGAATTTAATCATGATAATTGCTATTTGATAGATTGTATTTCCTTATTGCAATCCGTGCTAAATTCTCCTCATGCTTATAGTCAAAATAAAGCTTTTACTAAACACATCGTTGATGCTTTGATGCAATCATATGAAGAAAAACTTGAGTTGGAAGTTTCTATCCCTAGAAAACTTTATGATGAATGGGAACCCACTATTAAAATTAAAATAAAAGATCATGAATGCTATACTTTGTGTGATTTGGGTGCTAGTGTTTCCACGATTCCAAAGACTTTGTGTGATTTGCTAGGTTTCCGTGATTTTGATGATTGCTCTTTAAACTTGCACCTTGCAGATTCCACTATTAAGAAACATATGGGAAGAATTAATGATGTTCTTATTGTTGCAAATAGGAATTATGTGCCTGTAGATTTTATTGTTCTTGACATAGATTGCAATCCTTCATGTCCTATTATTCTTGGTAGACCTTTCCTTAGAACGATTGGTGCAATTATTGATATGAAGGAAGGGAATATTACATTCCAATTTCCGTTAAGGAAAGACATGGAACACTTCCCTATAAAGAAAATTAAATTACCTTGTGAATCTATTATGAGAGACACTGATGGATTGCCTTCCAAAGATGGCAATACCTAGGTCTATCCTTGTTTTTTATGCCTAGCTAGGAGCGTTAAACGATAGCGCTAGTTGGGAGGCAACCCAATTTTATTTTTATTCCTTGATTTTTGCTCCTGTTTAGTAATAAATAATTTATCTAGACTCTTTTTTGGTTGTGTTTTTTGTGTTTAATTAGTGTTTTTGCCAAGTAGAACCGTTGGGAAGACTTGGGGAAAGTCTTTTTAATCTTGCTGTAAAAAACAGAAACTTTAGCGCTCACGAGAATTGCTGCCATTTTTATTTGGAAAGTGATATTTAGTTAATTTTTTTTGCAGACGATTAATAGATAAATTCCTCACGTCCAGAAATTTATTTTAGAATTTTTGGGGTTCCAGATCTCGCGTTAGCTACAGATTACTACATACTGTTCTGTTTTTGACAGATTCTGTTTTTCGTGTGTTGTTTGCTTATTTTGATGAATCTATGGCTAGTAAAATAGTTTATAAACCATATAGAAGTTGGAATACATTAAGTTTAACACCAATATAAATAAATAATGAGTTCATTACAATACCTTTGTCGGGACCCCGATTCCAAATCACATCGATCTAGTCGGTAACACCTCATATCACTTTGCGGCCTCACGCACGGTATCCCCACGGGTGTCGCCTTACCCTGGCCCGGGACCGTTTGCGCCTTTTGGCTCGCGTATATGATTGTGTCGCTAGCATCCATATGACAGAGAACCCGGGCCGACATGGCTAGTCGTGAACCCAAAGCGGCACTAACCTATGGGAACATGCATACATGATTCACATCGAGCGTGTCGGTCAGCAGCGTGTGAATCCGGGCTGTAGCACTGGGCTAACAAGACTCCGGGGAACCCGGGCTGTAGCAGGCTAGGCAGGACTCCGGATGTCACTGTGTGACATTTCCCCGAAGGGATAGACACAGGAACGAAGTGAAACACATGCCGGCCAGTCAAGTGTCCTGAGCAGTAGTGCTGGGCTAGCAGGACTCCAGTGAACCGGGCTGTAGCGGACTACTATGGCTCAAGGAAGCACTAGACTACATTTCCCCATAAGAGAGACTGCCAAGGATAAACAACTAGATTGTCGGATCCCACACATAGCAATACACGTCACACGTACGCATAACATGCAAGTATGTGCTGTACAACATGGCATCACAACATAACGCAAACTCATATAGATAAAGGCTCAGAAGAGCCACATAGCATAAATACAAATAGGGGTCACATGACCCATCATTCAGAGCATACAAGCAACGGAAGCATTACATGTCTGAGTACAGACAACTACAAAAGAAAAGGGCTGAGAAGCCTGACTATCCACAAGACCCTCCCAAGGGTACAAGATCGTAGCTGAGGTAACAAGCTACTCGTCGAAGTCCAAGCGGAACTACTAGTAAGACAGATGTCTCATCTGCAAAACATAAATAAAGCAAACATGAGTACAAAGGTACTCAACAAGACTTACATCAGATCCTATCATATATGCATTTGTATCAAGAAGGTAATGTGGGGTTTAGTTGCAGCAAGCCAGCTTTGACTCAGTGGCTATCCTGTTCTACGACAACGAGAAACTTATTTGAGATGAGGCAGCGCACACGAGTCCACTAATCACCACATCAATACACTACTATGGATTCATCCTCGCCTCCCTACCAGAAGGCCATCCATAGCACTCACACTTGTCTTAAGCATTTTAGAGCATCCACTTTAAGTTGTCTATGTACCACGTAAGCATCCAAGAAGTCCATAACCGAGGACACGGCTATTCGAATAGATCATGATAACCCTGCAGGGGTGTACTTCTTCACACACGCTCTCACCACTTATCACCATGTACACGTCATGTACCTCGGCAACCTTCAAGCGGAAGCCTGGCGAGGGTGTCGGCCACGACCTAACTAACCACACAAGACTCTAGTCCAGGTTTATCGCCTATTAGGGTTCCATCCGCAAGGAGATCCGGCCGGAGTGTCGCTCATGGCCCCAAACGATATGTGCAGGGTTCCCAAGCCCACCTCGCCGGATGGATCTACGCTTGGTACACCGTGCCACTTGTGCCTAGTCTGTCCCAAGCCCACCTAGCCGGGTGCCACTTGGTAGACTACTAACACTACCTACAAACACCAGAAACTATTTGCAACTCCTGGACAGAGACCAAGTCGGTTAATAAGTCGAGAGGGGTCGAGTTACCGGAACCCAATGTGTGGTAGTATCTTGTCATTGGACAACATACACAGAACTTAGTGCTTAAGGACGGTTCCAGTGAGACAACCCACCATGTACTCCTACATGGCCTCTCACCGCTACCTTTACCAAATCGTGTTCACACACTTAACTCTCAGCACCAGAAAATATCGTAACACTCCAATTCATTCCCAATGAATCAGACCTGACACAACTCTAAGCAATAGCAGGCATGGCATGGTAGGAACACAACATGGCTCAATCAACTCCTACACATGCTAGTGGGTTTCAACTATTTACTGTGGCAATGACAGGTCATGCAAAGGAATGGGTTCAACTACCGCAGCATAAAGTAGCAGTTGATTCGATGTTGTCCTAATGCAATAAAAGAGAGCAGGAGCGAGAGAGTGGGATCATATCGGAATGAACAAGGGGGTTTGCTTGCCTGGTAGATCAACAGGGGGGCACTGCTTCACTGATAGGTACTCTCGAACACTTCCGGAGCAGGACCTATCGAGAAGGAACGGTGCCAACAATCAATACACAAGCATATGCAACAATATGATGCATGAACATGGCATGAAGATGTGATGTTGTTTGAGCTAATGCAACTAGTATTCAAATTGAATGAAGTCCATTTGAACCAAGGGTTCAAATGCAACTCCAATTTAAGCTCTTATATATGCCATTTATATGTTTTCACCTATACAGCAGGTATAAGTTGTTTTGTCATGCATGAAACTGGTACAGATGGATAGAATGCATTTTTCTGATGATTTTCATATATAAATTATTTCAACCTGAGCTACGGTTGAATTTCTATGATTTTTTGAAGTTTGAATCATTTCTGGAATTTCCTAATTTATTTTAAATCCAGGAAATAGCTTATTGCGTTAGCACTGCATCATGCTGACGTCAGCGGTCAATGGAGCGGCCCAGGTCAAACCTGACCTGTGGGGTCCACACGTCACTGACTCAGTTAGTTCATAGGGGGTTTATTTAGCCTAATTAGGATTAGTGGGCGCCGGGCCCACTGGTCAGTGACTAACTAGGTAACGAACCTAGGTTAATTAGTGTTAATCTAATACTAACTAAATGTCAGGGGGGTGGCCCACGCGTCAGTGACACAAGGGGGAGGTCAAACTGGGCCCACCTAGTCAACGGTCAGCGGGGTCAAAGCCACCAGCGGCTTGACGCCGGCGAGCCAGATGCGGCGGAGGGCGTCAGATTTCGCCCTCCAGTGACCATTTGGACGGCGGAGACCACTGGCGAGGAGCCAGCGCTCGTCCGCGTCATCTGGAGCAAGTGGGAGAGGCGGGGATGGCCGGAGCTCGCCGAAGCGGAGCTCGGGGCGGCGGCCGGAGCACGGGCTTCAAGCGGGAGCGGGCTATGGGGCACGGGGAGGCCACCCGAGGGGCTTTGCGGCACCCTCGTGGCACCAGGAGCACGGTGACGTGCTCGGTTGCGGGCTGCGGTGGCCAGGGCGACGGCGGCGAGGAGCTACGGCCACGGCGGGGAAAGGGGCTACGGCGTGCAGGCGGCTAAACAAAGAGAGGGGAATGGCGTAGAAGCTCACAGCGGTTCGGACGAGGCGGTCGGCGAGCTCGGGGACGCGTTGAAGACGACGGGGCGGCGAAGACGATCTTCGGCGACCGGAGATGAATACGGCGGCGAGGAGGCTCTCCAGGGCATCCCGAGGTGCGTGGCTTGACGGAGAGGTGGAGGACGACATGGCGGAGCTTCTGGACTCGAAGAGAGGGCGAGGGGGAGGCGGTGGCCACGGAAACGGCGAACGGCGGCGACGGCAGTGCTCGGGCGATAGCGCGGGAGAGAACCAGGGGAGGAGGGAGAGGGAGAGAGGTGCCGGGTGTCGTGGCGACGTCCAGGGAGGCCAGAGCGACAAGGAGGGGAAGCAGGAGGTGGCGGGGAGACGTGGCCACGGCCTGCTGTGGCGCGGCCACGCACTCCGGCGCGTGCCCCTGTCCTTCTGTCGTCGCCAGGAGGACGACGGTTGGCGGTTGGGCCAATGGGCCGCACCACTGGGCCAGCTGAGGCGCCGGATGGCTGTAGGTAAGCGCCAGGTAAGCTTTCTGTTTTTGTTACTTTCCTATTTTTCTGACGTTTGTTTGGTTTAATAAAAATACTAAACCATTTTATTTTATTATGCCAATTTTTGTAGGGGCTAGTGGTAGTATTCCAGAGCTCCTCAACAAATGGCACAATTTTTGGACATATAATATATATATCCAAAGCAAATAATTACTGCATTGATTCCAAATGCCCAAAATAAATACTTATGAGCTCCTAAAAATATTGGTTTGATTTTCATCTCTGTCCAACAACATGAACATTTTCTTGGACCTTTTTGGAGCAATTTTTATCTGGGTCATTTCCAGAAATGATTCTGAGGGTTTCACAAATCCTCATTTCAAATTTAAATGAAATTTAAACATGATGCACACATGAAGGGCTAGCCTAGGTCATACCAGAACTAGGGATGTGACAACCTTGAAGTGGTGTTTTGTTTTCTTTCGCTAACGGAGCTCACGAGATTTTCTACTTTAAGTTTTGTGTTGTGAAGTTTTCAAGTTTTGGGTGAAAGATTTGATGGATTATGGAACAGGGAGTGGCAAGAGCCAAACTTGGGGATGCCCATGGCACCCCAAGATAATCTAAGGACACCTAAAAGCCAAAGCTTGGGGATGCCTCGGAAGGCATCCCCTCTTTCGTCTACTTCCATCGGTAACTTTACTTAGAGCTATATTTTTATTCACCACATGATATGTGTTTGCTTGGAGCGTCTTGTATTAATTGAGTCTTTATTTGTTAGTTTTCCACAATCATCCTTGCTGTACACACCTTTTGAGAGAGACACACATGATTCAGAAATTGTTAGAATATTCTATGTGCTTCGCTTATATCTTTTGAGTTATATAGTTTTTGCTCTATTGCTTCACTTATATCTTCTAGAACACATCGGTGGATTTGTTTTATAGAAACTATTGTTCTCTCATGCTTCACTTAGATTATTTTGAGAGTCCTACAAAACAGCATGGTAATTTGCTTTAATTGGGTTAGGCATTCAAGATTAATAAAAAAAATTCTTATGAGTGTGTTGAATACTATGAGAAGTTTGATACTTGGTAATTGTTTTGAGATATGGAGATGGTGGTATTAGAGTCGTGCTAGTTGAGTAGTTGTGAATTTGAGAAATACTTGTGTTAAAGTTTGTGATTCCCGTAGCATGCACGTATGGTGAACCGTTATGTGATGAAGTCGGAGCATAATTTATTTATTGATTGTCTTCCTTATGAGTGGCGGTGGGGGACGAGCGATGGTCTTTTCCTACCAATCTATCCCCCTAGGAGCATGCGCATAATACTTTGCTTTGATAACTTGTAGATTTTTGCAATAAGTATATGAGTTCTTTATGACTAAGGTTGAGTCCATGGATCATACGCACTTTTCTTCCTTCCACCATTGCTAGCCTCTATAATACCGCGCACCCTTCGCCGGTATCATACACCCACCGTATACCTTCCTCAAAACATCCACCATACCTACCTATCATGGCATTTCCATAGACATTCCGAGATATATTGCCATGCAACTTTCCGCCGTTCCGTTTACTATGACACGCTCCATCATTGTATTTGTGGCAAAGCCACCGTTCATAATTCTTTCATACATGTCACTCTTGATTCATTGCATATCCCGGTACACCGCGGGAGGCATTCACATAGAGTCATATTTTGTTCTAAGTATTGAGTTGTAATTGTTGAGTTGTAAGTAAATAATAGTGTGATGATCATCATTTTTAGAGCATTGTCCTAGTGAGGAAAAGATGATGGAGACTATGATTCCCCCACAAGTCGAGATGAGACTCCGGACGAAAAAAAGAGGCCATAAAAAAGGAAAAGTCCCAAACAAAAAAACATGAGAGAAAAAGAGAGAAGGGACAATGTTACTATCCTTTTTCCACACTTGTGCTTCAAAGTAGCACCATGTTCTTCATATAGAGAGTCTCCTATGATATCATTTTCATATACTAGTGGGAATTTTTCATTATAGAACTTGGCTTGTATATTCCGATGATGGGCTTCCTCAAATTGCCCTAGGTCTTCGTGAGCAAGCAAGTTGGATGCACACCCACTTAGTTTCTTTTGTTGAGCTTTCATACACTTATAGCTCTAGTGCATCTGTTGCATGGCAATCCCTACTCACTAACATTGATATCTATTGATGGGCATCTCCATAGCCTGTTGATACGCCTAGTTGATGTGAGACTATCTTCCCCTTTTTGTCTTCTCCACAACCACCATTCTATTCCACCATAGTGCTATAGCCATGGCTCACGCTCATATACTGCGTGAAGATTGAAAAAGTTTGAGAACATCAAAAGTATGAAACAATTGCTTGGCTTGTCATTGGGGTTGTGCATGATTTAAATATTTTATGTGGTGAAGATAGAGCATAGCTAGACTATATGATTTTGTAGGATAACTTTCTTTGGCCATGTTATTTTGGGAAGACATAATTGCTTAGTTAGTATGCTTGAAGTATTATTATTTTATGTCAATATTAAACTTTTATCTTGAATCTTTTGGATCTGAACATTCATGCCATAATAAAGAAAAATTACATTGACAAATATGTTAGAAAGCATTCCACATCAAAAATTCTTATTTTATCATTTACCTACTCGAGGACGAGCAGGAATTAAGCTTGGGGATGCTTGATACGTCTCCAATGTATCTATAATTGTTGATTTCTCCATGCCATTATATTATCTATTTTGGATGTTAATGGGCTTTATTTTACACTTTTATATAATTTTGGGACTAACCTACTAATCAGAGGCCCAACCCAAATTGTTTTTTTGCCTATTTTAGGGTTTTGAAGAAAAGGAATATCAAACGGAGTCCAAACGGAATGAAACCTTTGGGGACGTGATTTTCTCAACAAATGTGATCCAGGAGACTTGGAGTGGCCGTCAAGAAACAAGGGAGGAAGGCACGAGGCAGGGGGCACGCCTACCCCCTGGGCGCGCCATCCACCCTCGTGGGCCCTCCGTTGCTCCACCGACGTACTTGTTCCTCCTATATATATCCACGTACCACCCAAACATCCTGGAGCACCATGAAAACCTAATTCCACCGCCACAACCTTATGTACCCAAGAGATCCCATCTTGGGGCCTTTTTCGGAGCTCCACCCGAGGGGGCATTGATCACGGACGGCCTCTACATCAACTCCATGGCCTCTCCGATGATGTGTGAGTTGTTTACTTCAGACCTACGGGTCCATAGTTATTAGCTAGATGGCTTCTTGTCTCTCTTTGGATCTCAATACAAAGTTCTCCTCGATTTTTCTTGGAGATCTATTCGATGTAATCTTCTTTTGCGGTGTGTTTGTCGAGATCCGATGAATTGTGGGTTTATGATCCAGATTATCTGTGAACAATATTTGATTCTCCTCTGAATTATTTTATGTATGATTGGTTTATCTTTGCAAGTCTCTTCGAATTATCAGTCTGGTTTGGCCTACTAGATTGATCTTTCTTGCAATGGAAGAAGTGATTAGCTTTGGGTTCAATCTTGCGGTGTTCGATCGCAGTGACAGAAAGGGAACCGATAAGTATTGTATTGTTGCCATCGAGGATAAAAGGATGGGTTTGATATGATATTGCATGAGTTTATCCCTCTACATCATGTCATCTTCCTTAAAGCATTACTCTGTTCTCTTGAACTTAATACTCTAGATGCATGCTGGATAGCGGTCGATGTGTGGAGTAATAGTAGTAGATGTAGGCAGGAGACGATCTACTTGTCTCGGACATGATGCCTCTATACATAATCATACCTAGATATTTTCATAACTATGCTCAATTGTATCAATTGCTCGACAGTAATTCGTTTACCCACCATAATACTTATGCTCTTGAGAGAAGCCACTAGTGAAACCTATGGCCCTCGGGTCTATCTTTCATCATATTAATCTTCCAACACTTAGTTACTTCCTTTTCCATTTATTTTACTTTGCATCTTTATTATAAAAATACCAAAAATATTATCTTATCATATCTATCAGATCTCACTCTCGTAAGTGACCGAGAAGGGCTTGACAACTCCTTTATCGCGTTGGTTGCGAGGTTCTTATTTGTTTATGCGGGTGCCTGGGACTTGAGCGTGATCTCCTACTGGATTGATACATTGGTTCTCAAAAACTAAGGGAAATACTTACACTACTTTGTGCATCACCCTTTCCTCTTCAAGGGAAAACCAACACAGTGCTCAAGAGGTAGCAGCCACTGACTTATTGGAAATAATACATACCGCTAATACATACCGATGTATGCGGTCCGATGAGTGTTGAGGCTCGCGGCGGGTATCGTTATTTTCTGAGCATCACAGATGATTTGAGCAGACATGAGTATATCTACTTGATGAAAGACAAATCTGAAACATTTGAAAAGTTCAAAGAATTCCAGAATGAAGTGGAGAATCATCGTAACAACAAAATAAAGTTTCTACAATCTGATCGCGAAGACAAAATATTTGAGTTATGAGTTTGGCCTTCAGTTGAAACAATGTCGAATAGTTTCGCAACTCACGCCACCTGGAACACCACAGCATTATGGTGTGTCCGAACGTCATAATCATACTTTATTAGATATGGTGCGATCTATGATGTCTCTTACCGATTTACCACTATCGTGTTGGGGTTATACATTAAAGACATCTGCATTCACGTTAAATAGGGAACCGTCTAAAAATACGTTGAGATGACATCGTATGAACCGTGGTTTAGCAAGAAACCTAAGTTGGTATTTCTTAAAGTTTGGGGTTGTGATACTTATGTGAAAAAGTTACGTTGTGACGTTTGATAGCACACTATGTGTTCCTCCGGTATTCAGGAGTTGCATAATCTCATAGTCATAGGAACATGTATAAGTTATGGAGAAAGCAATAGCAACAAACTAAACGATCATCGTGCTAAGCTAACGGATGGGTCAACTCAATCACATCATTCTCTAATGATGTGATCCCGTTAATCAAATGACAACTCATGTCTTTGGTTAGGAAACATAACCATCATTGATTCAACGAGCTAGTCTAGTAGAGGCATACTAGTGACATTCTGTTTGTCTATGTATTCACACATGTACTAAGTTTCCAGTTAATACAATTCTAGCATGAATAATAAACATTTATCATGATATAAGGAAATATAAATATAAAATTTATTATTGCCTCTAGGGCATATTTCCTTCAGTCTCCCACTTGCACTAGAGTCAATAATCTAGTTCACATCGTCTTGTGATTTAACACCAATAGTTCACATCTTTATGTGATCAGTTCACATCTCCATGTGACTAATACCCAAAGGGTTTACTAGAGTCAATAATCTAGTTCACATTGCTATGTGATTAACACCCAAAGAGTGATCATGTTTTGCTTGTGAGAGAAATTTAGTCAACGGGTCTGCCACATTCAGAGCTGTATGTATTTTGCAAATTTTTCTATGTCTACAATGCTCTGCATGGAGCTACTCTAGCTAATTGCTCCCACTTTCAATATGTATCCAGATTGAGACTCAGAGTCATCCATATCGGTGTCAAAACTTGCATCGACGTAACTCTTTACGACAAACTTTTTGTCACCTACATAACTGAGAAACATATCCTTATTCCACTAAGGATAATTTTGACCGATGTCCAGTGATCCACTCCTGGATCACTATTGTACCCTCTTGCCAAACTCTTGGTGAGGTACACAATAGATCTGGTGCACAGCATAGCATACTTTATAAAACCTATGGCTGAGGCAGAGGGAATGACTTTTCATTCTCTTTCTATTTTCTGCCGTGGTCGGGTTTTGAGTCTTTACTCAACTTCACACCTTGCAACATAGGCAAGAACTCCTTCTTTGATTGTTCCATTTTGAATTACTTCAAAATCTTGTGAAGGTATGTATTCATTGAAAAACATATCAAGCATCTTGATCTATCTCTATAGATCTTGATGCTCAATATGTAAGTAGCTTCACCGAGGTCTTTCTTTGAAAAACTCCTGTCAAACACTCCTTTATGCTTTCTAGAAAATCCTACATCATTTCCGATCAACAATATGTCACTCACATATACTTATCAGAAAGGCTGTAGTGCTCCCACTCACTTTCTTGTAAATACAGGCTTCACCGCAAGTCTGTATTAAACCATATGCTTTGATCACTTTATCAAAGCATATATTCCAACTCCGAGAGGCTTGCACCAGTCCATAGATGGATCGCTGGAGCTCGCACACTTTGTTAGCACCTTTAGGATTGACAAAACCTTCTTGTTGCATCATATACAACTCTTCTTTAAGAACTCCATTAAGGAATGCAGTTTGGACATCCATTTGCCAGATTTCATAAAATGTGGCAATTTCTAACATGATTCGGACAGACTTAAGCATTGCTACGAGTGAGGAAATCTCATCGTAGTCAACATCTTCAACTTGTCGAAAACCTTTTGTGACAATTCGAGCTTTGTAGATAGTAACACTACTATCAGCGTCCGTCTTCCTATTGAAAATCCATTTATTCTTAATGGCTCACCGATCATCGGGCAAGTCAATCAAAGTCCATACTTTGTTCTAATACATGGATCCCATCTCAGATTTCATGGCTTCAAGCCATTTCGCGGAATCTGGGCCCATCATCGCTTACTCATAGTTCATAGGTTCGTCATGGTCAAGTAACATGATTACCGTACCACTCTGGTTCGGAACGTATTCTGGTTGACCTACGAGGTTCGGTAGTAACTTGATGTGAAGTTTCATGATCATCATCATTAACTTCCTCACTAATTAGTGTAGGAATCACTAGAACTAATTTCTGTGATGAATTACTTTCCAATTCGGGAGAAGGTACAATTACCTCATCAAGTTCCACATTCCTCCCACTCACTTCTTTCGAGAGAAACTTATTCTCTAGAAAGGATCCATTCTTAGCAACGAATATCTTGCCTTCGGATCTGTGATAGAAGGTGTACCCAACAGTTTCCTTTGGATATCCTATGAAGACGCATTTCTCCGATTTGGGTTCGAGCTTATCAGGTTGAAACTTTTTCACATCAGCATCATAGCCCCAAACTATAAGAAACGATGGCTTAGGTTTCTTGCTAAACCACAGTTCATATGGTGTCGTCTCAATGGATTTAGATGGTGCCCAATTTAACGTGAATGCAGTTGTTTCTAATGCATAACCCAAAATGATAGTGATAAATCGGTAAGAGACATCATAGATCACACCATATCTAATAAAGTACGGTTATGACGTTCGGACAAACCATTACGCTCTGGTGTTCCAGGTGGCGTGAGTTGTGAAACTATTCCGCATTGTTTCAAATGAAGACCAAACTCGTAACTCAAATATTCTCCTCCACGATCAGATCGTAGAAACTTTATTTTCTTGCTACGATGATTTTCCACTTCACTCTGAAATTCTTTGAACTTTTCAAATGTTTCAGACTTATGTTTCATCAAGTAGATATACCCATATCTGCTCAAATCATCTGTGAAGGTCATAAAATAACGATACCCTCCGCGAGCCTCAACACTCATCGGATTGCATACATCAGTATATATTATTTCCAATAAGTCGGTTGCTTGCTCCATTGTTCCAAAGAACAGAG
This sequence comes from Triticum monococcum, assembly GCA_034509565.1. Lineage (NCBI taxonomy): Eukaryota > Viridiplantae > Streptophyta > Magnoliopsida > Poales > Poaceae > Triticum > Triticum monococcum. The sequence continues at coordinate 193,761,927 of CM067842.1, read as the reverse complement.
TTTTAGTCATCTTGCCCACGAGGCATGGTTCGCAAGCATCAAATGATTCATAATCAAGTGATTCCAAAAGCCCATTAGCATGGAGTTTCTTCATGTGCTTTACACTAATATGACCTAAATGGCAGTGCCACAAATATGTTGCACTATCATTATTAACTTTGCATCTTTTGGCTTCAATATTATGAATATGTGTATCAGTACGATCGAGATTCAATAAACCATTCACCTTGGGTGTATAACCCCAGAAGGTTTTATTCATGTAAATAGAATAACAATTATTCTTTGTCTTAAATGAATAACCGTATTGCAATAAACATGATCCAATCATATTATGCTCAACACAAACACCAAATAACATTTATTTTAGGTTCAACACTAATCCCGAAGGTAAAGGGAGTGTGGGATGGTGATCTTATCGTGGAATCACTTCCAACTCACATCATCACCTCGCCCTTAAATAGTCTGTGTTTATTTTGCAACTCCCGTTTCGAGTTACTACTCTTAGCAACTAAACCAGTATCAAATACTGAGGGGTTGCTATAAACACTAGTAAAGTACACATCAATAACATGTATATCAAATATACTTGTTCACTTTTCCATCCTTCTTATCCGCCAAGTATCTAGGGCAGTTCCACTTCGAGTGACCATTTCCTTTGCAGCAGAAGCACTCAGTTCCAGGCTTGGGTCTAGATTTGGTCTTCTTCATGGGAGAAGCAACTTGCTTGCTATTCTTCTTTGAAGTTCCTCTTTCTTTCCCTTTGCCCTTTTCTTGAAACTAGTGGTCTTGTTAACCATCAACACTTGATGCTATTTCTTGATTTCTACCTTCGTCGATTTCAGCATCGCGAAGAGCTTGGGAATTACTTTCGTCATCCCTTGCATATTACAGTTCATCACTAAGTTCTAGTAACTTGGTGATAGTGACTAGAGAACTTTGTCAATTACTATCTTATCTAGAAGATTAACTCCCACTTGATTTGAGCAATTGTAGTACCCAGACAATCTGAGCACATGCTCACTGGTTGAGCTATTCTCCTCCATCTTGTAGGCAAAGTACTATCAGAGGTCTCCTACCTCTCCACACGGGCATGAGTATGAAATACCAATTTCAACTCTTAGAACATCTTATATGCTCTGTGGCGTTCAAAAACATTTTTGAAGTCCCGGTTCTAAGCCGTAAAGCATGGTGCACTGAACTATTAAGTAGTCATCATACCGAGCTTTGCCAAACATTCATAACATCCGCATCTACTCCTGCAATAGGTATGTCACCTAGCAATGCATCAAGGACGTAATACTTTTGTGCAGCAATGAGGATAATCCTCATATTACGGAGCTAATCCGCATCATTGCTACTAACATCTTTCAACATAGTTTTCTCTAGGAACATATCATAAATAAAACGAGGAAGTTATACGCGAGCAATTAATCTACAACATAGATATGCAAATACTATTAGGACTAAGTTCATGATAAATTTAAGTTCAATTAATCATATTACTTAAGAACTCCCACTTAGATAGACATCCCTCTAATCATCTAAGTGATCACGTGATCCATGTCAACTAAACCATGTCCGATCATCACGTCAGATGGAGTAGTTTTTAATGGTCAACATCACTATGTTGATCATATCTACTATATGATTCACGCTCGACCTTTTGGTCTCGGTGTTCCGAGGCCATATCTGCATATGCTAGGCTTGTCAAGTTTAACCCGAGTATTCTGTGTGTGCAAAACTGGCTTGCACCCGTTGCATGTGAACGTAGAGCTTATCACACCCGATCATCATGTGGTGTCTCGGCACGATGAATTGTAGCAATGGTGCATACTTAGGGAGAACACTTATACCTTGAAATTTAGTGAGAGGTCATCTTATAATGCTATCGTCAAACAAAGCAAAATAAGATGCATAAAGGATAAACATCACATGCAATCAATATAAGTGATATGATATGGCCATCATCATCTTGTGCCTTTGATCTCCATTTCCAAAGCACCGTCAAGATCACTGTCGGTGTCAAAACCGATGGATCTCGAGTAGGGGCCCCCGAACTGTGCGTCTAAGGCGGATGGTAACAGGAGGCAGGGGACACGATGTTTACCCAGGTTCGGGCCCTCTTGATGGAGGTAATACCCTACGTCCTGCTTGATTGTTCTTGATGATATGAGTATTACAAGAGTTGATCTACCACGAGATCAAGGAGGCTAAACCATAGAAACTAGCCTATGGTATGATTGTCTGTTGTCCTATGGACTAAAACCCTCATGTTTATATAGACACCGGAGGGGACTAGGGTTACACAAGGTCGGTTACAAAGGAGGAGATATACATATCCGTATTGCCTAGCTTGCCTTCCACACCAAGTAGAGTCCCATCCGGACATGGGACGAAGTCTTCAATCTCGTATCTTCATTGTCCAACAGTCCAGCCAAAGGATATAGTCCGGCCAAAGGATATAGTCCGGCTGTCTGGAGACCCCCTAATCCAGGACTCCCTCAGTAGCCCCTGAACCAGGCTTCAATGACGATGAGTCCAGCGTGCAGTGTTGTCTTCGGCATTGCAAGGCGGGTTCCTCCTCCGAATACACCACGGAAGAGTTTGAATACAAGGACGGTGTTCGACCCTGCAAAATAAGTTCCACATACCACTGTAGAGAGAATAATATTTCCACAAATCTAATCTGCTGACACGTTTTGACAGCATGACATTACGCCATGGCCCGGTCATTATTTGAACCGTTTTTCTCAACCAGCTCTGCACATAATGCGAGGCGGTTTTCTTGACACGTCTTGTCAAAGCAGAGATCGTGTCCCCCTTATCACGAGATTCTCATCAATACAAACGTGGATAACCCAACCGTGCATGTTGGTATGACTCCTAGATCTTAGGCAAGTCCCAAACAGCCACGAGGAGGACGCCTGATATTCACCCTCTTTATAAAGGGGACAAGGCTTTTTCTTTTCCCCTCCCGTGCTCAATCGAATCCTTCCCCCACCTCGAGTTCTAACACCCAAAGCTTAGGTCAGGTGCTTCGGACCTTCAACTATGTCCCGGATCCAACCTTCAAGGTCGGTGGATGCCTTCCTCCGTCATTGAGGAGGACATCAAGAAGTTGAGAGAGGCCAGATATCTGACTGTCGAAATTTGGCATAGGCTGCCCGCCCGAGGGCAGGTCGTCCCTACTCCCGAACCCAACAAGAGCCTTGTGTTCATCTCCCACTTCCTCCGAGGACTAGGCCTCACTCTAGATCCCTTTGTTAGGGGTCTTATGTTCTATTATGGGCTGGATTTTCACGATATGGCCCCGGATTCCCTTCTTCATATCTCGTCATTTATTGTCGTATGTGAGGCCTTCCTCCGCATTACCCCTCACTTCGGCTTGTGGCTCAAGACCTTCGATGTGAAGCCGAAGATGATCGAGGGGCAGCATGCAGCGTGCGGAGGTGCTTTAATAAGCAAAATCGCTGATGCTCCATGGCTAGAGGGTTCCTTTCCAGAGGTGTCCGGATTGTGGCAGCGGGAGTGGTTTTATGTCACAGCTCCTCGAAGTGCCAAGTGGGTAGCTGCCCCCACCTTTCGCTCGGGCCCCCACCACAACTGATGTCATGGGTCAGCAGGGGCTGAGCTGGGGTCCAGCAAAGGACGTGCCAATACTACAGAGCCACATCCGAGATCTCTTTGAGAGATTTCAGTCTGGTTATGGTAATGCAAGTTATGCTAGTTCATCAAATCCATCCTTGCAAACGCCGGCCCCTCCGCATGTGGGAATTCAACCCGGAAGGACCATGAGCTATTCAGCATTTCCTCGTCATAACGCTCGAAGAGATGTAAAAATCATTCTTCGGACCCCAAATAGAGTGTCCGGACACCACCGAGGACGTGGGTCTGAGCTGCAACCGCCCCGCTGCCCAAGTAAGTAATCCCATGTCGAACCTACTGTCCTTTTATTTATCATGGCATCATTATAAAGAGCCGCTTTTTAACCAGGACTGGATAACAAAGGCGATGATGATCAGGTGTTCGGCCCCCCTTCCTGAGGGCTTGGACAATCCGGTACTGGACAAGATGCTCGAGCCGGTGCCTTATCCAGTGCCCTCAAAGGAAGATGATGGGGGGAACAAAGAGGGTGAAAGCGGGCCTCACTCGCTACTTATTCCAGCCGGGGGAATGAGCACCTCCGCGAGGGAGGACAATCAAAGGGAAGAATCTGACATTCTCTCTCCCTGGGGAAGGAAGAGGACTACCTCTCAAGATCTGGAAACTAAGGTTTCCAAACGGGAGAAGAAATCTTCATCAGAGGGTCCTGCCTCGGAGGGTATTCTTGCCGCACAATGTCCGCGTGGGGATCAGCCCTCTACCAAGCTATAAGTAATCGAAAATTACTTAATAGTGGAAACATCCTACCTTACTTCCGAAGAGAATAACCGATGCTTATAAATTGTAGTCCGGATCGTAGCCCTTCCCGACAGAGTTCATTTTCGGGGGATCTTCTTTTGGAGATGATGGCGAGCGAAACGCCTCCCCCGGACACCCCGCCTCATGAAGCGGGCGACCATGAAGTGTCGTCGCGAAGGGTATCTCCGGATCCACTAAGGCCAGAGGATAACCCTTTGGCTACCTGTAATCCCCAGTATCTGGCTCCTAAGGAGAGCGACAACAAGGGTCCGTACAGTGTGCGGTCGGACGCGCTGAAGGATCTTCTGGGGCAAGCGGCCGTCTCGGAAGCGCACCATACGCTAATGGGTACGGTAATTGAAAGGATTTCATCCGCTAAAAACGGTTTGCATGAAGCCTTTATGAGTCTGCTGAAAGGCTTCGAGGTACGTGAAATAATGTATGTTTTTAACAGTACCACACACATTAGGTGTGCCCTATGCAGATAGTAGCCCCTGAGACTCTGGTTGTCGTCGAAAACGGCGGCAAACAGAGGCTCATAGTCCCAGGTAATAACCAGACCGCCTTTATGTGCAGGCGGCTGAAGCTCCGGTGGCTAGCCGGACTGATGGATTTGCCGAGCTAAAGCGGCAACTTGATGCGGCAGATGCCGACATCGTGCTTGTCAACAAGCAGCTTAACGAGTCACAGGGTGAGAGATTTCTCTGGTGATCGTCACATAATGAGAGTAGCATGATGCCAGTATCTTTAATATGTTGTGACTGCAGATGGAGCTGCCACCGTGGAGACCCTTCGGGCGGAGCTTGCCCGAGCCAAGGAGCAAGCAAGGAGTAGCAATGTGGCCGCTCTAAAGGCGGCCCAAGAGTTAAGGGATGAACAGGCCGCGCATTGCGAGAGGAAGGAAAAAATAACCAAGATGGTTGTAGAGTTAAAAGATGCCGTTGACCGTTACCAGCTTCTTGAAGAAGAAAACCAGGCGAAGGCGACGGAGCTAGAGAAGGCCCTGGTGGCTGCCAAGGAAGCCCGCTCCAAAATTAGAGCGACGAAGGAGGAGCTGAATCAAGCTACAGATATTGTGTCTGGGAAGCCCTTCTTGTTGTGGACTAAGTTTGAAGATCCGAAGTATGCTCCTCTGGACCGGCTATGGAGTTCTGCGGACGCCTACATGGATTTGGCTGCAAGTGCTGCTGATGCGGCCGAGTACTTCAAGGATCAGAAAGGTCCCGAAGTGGAAAAGCTGTTCTGGTCATAGTTTCACGCTCCAGTCCGTCCGCTGCTGTTGAATGAGCGATTGGCCGAGTGGGCCGAGCTCCATAGGTTGTCTGGACTTGCCATGAGGTCCATTGTGGATCACCTGTGGCCGGGAGGGCCAAGGCCGAATAGCTACTTTAGTTTAGTGCAACAATTCCTTGGTGTTGTGCCACGCATCGAGGCTGTAAAGAGATCAATGTGCATAGAGGGTGCGCGGATGGCCCTTGCCCGTGTCAAGACATACTGGGCGGAGATGGAGGCCATCACTGTTGCGACACAGGGTTCGACTATAGGCCGAGTGGCTGCCGAGCACTACTTTGAAGAAGTTCTTGAAGGTGCTCGTTCGATAGAGGCTAAGTGCTCGAAGAATATTATGTTCTAGTGACATGTATTCCCATTATAAAAACAATGTTTTACTGAATTATCAAGGCTATATTTATACTTTTGCCCGAAAGTACTATGATGCCTCCTGTGCGACCGTTTATGTATATATGTATATAACCTGAAAGTTTGCAGTCGTCGGCTTCCACCCCCACGCATATAATGCGGGGGTGTTCGCAAAACATGCATATCCACACTTGATCCAATGTCTTGGTCCATTAAGGAGGTGATAGCGCAGTGAACGAGGCAATCTGACTATATTGCTTTAACACTTTCACTTAGCCATGGGAGTTTGATAGTGGGGATACTATATAGCCCCTGGTACTTCTGCGCTCGTCCGAATACGGGGCGCGTACATACATGGCCGGGAAACGGCCCTTCGTTAATGCGGAGGAATCCCGAAGATTCCGATGAGTCATCGAGTGGTTGACCAGTCTCTCGCTATATCATGACAGTCAGTTTTCGGCTTTCTCTACTGAGGTGCTCATCCGGATGAACCAGGGCACAATCGCAGTAGTTCTCCCAGTGCTACCTTAGCCGATATAACAGAACGTAAGGTACCAAAACATGGGAGCCGGGCAAACCCAACATTTGACCAAAGACATGATTCGGAGCTGATGCATATAGGGCCAAACTCGCGACGCCGAACACTCCCTAAGGTGTTCGGTCTTTATAACATATACCGGGCTAAACAATGCCCTTAATAAGAAACCCCATGTGTCCAGGTACGTGCAAAATCCTGGCGTGGCCACATGCCAATAACGCCAGCATCCTTCTCGGTTGTGTGGAGTATCCGGAGGATATGAGCAACAAGAGACAGTAAAAAAGTTCTACACAGGGTCTTAATCTAAAAATAAACCTTTGGGTGGGTCCCTGTTGCACGTCTGTGCCTGTGTCTCCATTGTGCCGTGTCCTGGACGGGTGTAGCACGATTGTCATCTGCAAAAGGAAAGAACTTAGGTGAAAGTTGCCGTGCCAAAAAGAAGAGTTGGTTATTATCAATGAACTATCAAAATTCAAGAGAAGCCAAGTTGAGCCAGGCTGGCCCTGATTACACGCGGGAAGCCCCTGGTATCTTTTATGAGGGTTTGATCATCAAACCAATCTCATGTATATATGATGGAACGCCGGATTCGTTTGACCGTGTCTGTGGTCTTGACGACCTGCCATTTTTCTGGTTGGTGGGGCCGTCTAGTTTGCGGCTGCTAGAGCCGCCGCATCCTCTTCCGTACGTGGGAAACGTTCGGTATTTCCGCTAACTGAGATGATGCCACGTGGACCGGGCATCTTAAGCTTGAGAAAAGCATAATGCGGTATTGCGTTAAAACGAGTGAAAGCCGTTCTTCTGAGTAGTGCTTGATAGCCGCTTTGGAATGGGGCGATGTGAAAAGTTAACCTTTCGCTTAGGAAGTTATCGGGAGAACCGAATACCACCTCTAGTAGTAGAGAGCCCATACAGTGGGCCTCTTGGCCTGGTATTACTCCCTTGAAGGTAGTATTACTGTGGCTTACTTGTGTCGGGTCTATCCCCATTTTGCGGACTATGTCCTGATATATCAGATTTAGATCACTGCCACCGTCCATGAGGACTCGTGTGAAATGGTACCCATTTATTATTGGGTCTAACACCAAGGCCGTCAGTCCTTCATGCCGTACATTTGTCTCGTGATCCCTATGATCAAGTGATCGGGCAGGTCAACCAGGGGTTGAACCTAGGGGTGACGGGCTCTATAGCGCGTGTGCCTCGGAGTGTATGCTTGCTTCTCCTCTTTGTCACATGGATCACATTTGTTGTTTTAACCTTTGGTGGGAACTTTTTCTGTCCTCCGGCGCTTTGCTGGCGAGGCTCATCCTCGTCTTTGCTTGGTGTCTCTTCCCCTTTGTGTTCGGCGTTTAGCTTACCGGCCTGCTTGAAGACCCAACATTCTCTATGGGTATGATTTGCAGGTTTGTCTGGGGTGCCGTGAATCTGACAGAGTTTGTCAAGAATTTTGTTTAGGCCAGATTGTCCTTCTCTACTGCCTTTGAAAGGCTTTTTCGCTGACCTGGTCGGGAGCCCCTGAATCCGGCATTTACCGCCGTGTTATCTGGGCTACCTTCTTTATTTCGACGCTTGTTTTTGTTGCGTCGTGGTTTACCATTGCCATCCCTGACTTCGGATGTGCTTGGGTCGCTGGTGCTGCTACGGGCCTACCAGCTGTCCTCGCTCGCACAAAAGCGGGTCATGAGGCTTGTTAGGGCTGCCATTGTTCTCGGTTTTTCTTGACCGAGGTGTCTGGCAAGCCATTCATCTCGGACGCTATGTTTAAAAGCTGCTAAGGCTTCGGGGTCCGGACAGTCGACGATTTGGTTCTTCTTGGTGAGGAACATGTTCCAAAGCTTTCGGGCGGACTCTCCGGACTGTTGGATTATATAACTTAAATCGTCTGCATCCGGAGGTCGAACATAAGTCCCTTGAAAATTGGCCCGAAAAGCGTCCTCGAGCTCCTCCCAACTTCCAATTGAGTTTTTGGGGAGGCTTTTCAGCCAGTGCCGAACTGGCCCTTTAAGCTTGAGGGTCAAGTATTTAATGGCATGGATATCATCTCCACGAGCCATATGAATATGGAGGATGAAGTCCTCTATCCAGACTCCAGGGTTTGTGGTTCCGTCGTACGCCTCTATGTTCACCGGTTTGAATCCCTCTAGGAATTCATGGTCCAGCACGTCATCAGTGAAACATAAGGGGTGTGCGGCACCCCTATACTGGGATGCACCATGGTGTTCGGACGGTTGTAGTATTCGGTGTTGGTTTTGTACCGTAGCGTGCTTCCTAGATCCATAGATAGATCTGGTCGCGTCAGATTTTTGACGCAAGTTCTCACGTAGATCGTGTGTTGACTTATGCGCGACTTTGTTAGCCGCTCTATCGCTTCACAAGGTGGTGTATCCGGCCGGTTGGCCATATCACTCTTCGGCTGTATGGGCTCTAAGGCCTCATCGTCGAATTCCGGTCATAGCTTGCGCTTTGGATAGCTATTTTTATGGTAACTTCCACCATACTTTGTTACTTTGTTCCACTTGCTGTTGAGCGTATCTTGTGCAACCTTGAGCCTTTGCTTCTGTTTCTTCAGGCTCCTCGCTGTGGCCATAAGCCTTCTGCGGAGGTTTTCTTGCTCCAAGTGCGTTTCTGGGATGATGTGTGCATCTTCGTCCGGACTGTTTTCTTCCCCAGACGGGGTTTGATGAGGCTTATCCTTGGCGTCGTCGTGTTCGGACGTTGGATCCGTACTATGTTTGCCGTTTGCATCTTGATCATGCTCTGCCATCGGGGTGGTGCATTCGTCGTTTCTTCTAGAGTCGATTGGACTGTTGTTTCCTCTTGCGCTGTTATTGCTGTTTTTGCTATGGCAGGACTTAGAGCGGCACCGCTGATGTTGGTGCCTGGGTTGCTTGGAGGGGGCATCCTCCGCTGTCTCTTTGCCATTGCCCTCTCTAGGTGTATCCACCATGTATACGTCATGTGATGAAGTGGTGGTCCAGCGCCCTGTGGGTGGTGGTTCCTGTTCGTGTCCTGCATCCTGGTCCATACCGTCGATGTTTTCGGAGTAAAAATCGAGCATGTCGGTTAAGTCGTCGATAGTGGCTACTAAGTGGGTGGTGGGTGGGTCGCGAATTTCTTCGTCGTCCACATCCCACTCTAGCCGGACATAGTTCGGCCAAGGTTCTCCTGACAGGGAGAGGGACCTTAATGAATTTAGCACATCTTCGAAAGGTGAGTGCTGAAAGATATCCGCGGAGGTGAACTCCATGATCGGCGCCCCGTCGGATTCGACAGGCACGGATGTAGGCGGCTCGGAGTCTGTGGCCGGGGATAAATCCAGTGGTTCGGCGACGCGGCTCTCGAAAGGGGTGAAGTCAATATCTGGCTCTATCGCCACTGAGAGTGCGGCCTCCATGGCGGCGTCTATCCCTCCGCTCTCAGATGGCGCGATTTGCTCCGGATTAACGGCCGGAGTAGCTGCGGATGCGATCTCCCGAACACTGTCCGACGGCAGAGTTACGTCTTGCTCGTCGCGACTATGCGGCGCGTCCGGCATGGGCTCGAATCCGTCGAAGATAAAGTCTCCGTGGATGCCGGCTGTGTAGTTCAAGTTTCCAAATCTGACCTGATGGACAGGGGCGTAGCTTTCGATCTGCTCCAAATAGCCAAGCGAATTGGCCCACAGTGCGAAGCCGCCGAATACGAAGATCTGTCCGGGGAGGAAAGCCTCACCCTGGACCGCATCGCTAGCGATGATCGAAGGAGCCATCAAGCCTTATGGTGACGGCACAGTGGAACTCTCAATGAAAGCACCAATGTCGGTGTCAAAACCGGCGGATCTCGGGTAGGGGGTCCCTAACTGTGCGTCTAAGGCGGATGGTAACATGAGGCAGGGGACACGATGTTTACCCAGGTTCGGGCCGTCTTGATGGAGGTAATACCCTACGTCCTGCTTGATTGTTCTTGATGATATGAGTATTACAAGAGTTGATCTACCACGAGATCAAGGAGGCTAAACCCTAGAAGCTAGCCTATGGTATGATTGTCTGTTGTCCTATGGACTAAAACCCTCCGGTTTATATAGACACCGGAGGGGACTAGGGTTACACAAGGTCGGTTACAAAGGAGGAGATATACATATCCGTATTGCCTAGCTTGCCTTCCACGCCAAGTAGAGTCCCATCCGGACACGGGACGAAGTCGTCAATCTCGTATCTTCATAGTCCAACAGTCCGGCCAAAGGATATAGTCCGGCTGTCCGGAGACCCCCTAATCCAAGACTCCCTCAATCACCATCGTCACCGGCTTGACACCTTGATCTCCATCAAAGCATCTTTGTCGTCTCGCCAACTATTGCTTCTACGACTATCGCTACCGCTTAGTGATAAAGTAAAGCAATTACATGGTGATTGCATTCATCGACAACCATATGGCTCCTGCCAGTTGGCGATAACTGTGTTACAAAACATGATCATCTCATACAATAAAATTTAGCATCATGTATTGACCATATCACATCACAACATGCCCTGCAAAAACAAGTTAGACATCCTCTACTTTGTTGTTGCAAGTTTTACGTGGCTGCTACGGGCTGAGCAAGAACCGTTCTTACCTACGCATCAAAAACCAGAACGCGGTATAGTGATTGCTTTTTTATCTTCAGAAAGAATCCTGCTCATTGAATCCGATTCAACTAAAGTTGGATAAACTGACACCCACCAGCCACCTGTGTGCGAAGCACGTCGGTAGAACCAGTCTCGCGTAAGCGTACACGTAATGTCGGTCTGGGCCGCTTCATCCAACAATACCGCCGAATCAAGAATCAACTAGTGACAGCATGCAATATGTATATACCCATGCCCACAACTCCTTTGTGTTCTACTCGTGCATATAACATCTACGCATAGACCTGGCTCGGATGCCACTGTTGGGGAACATAGTAATTTCAAAAAGTACCTACGCACACGCAAGATCTATCATGGTGATGCATAGCAACGAGAAGGGAAGAGTGTTGTCCACGTACCCTCGTAGATCGTAAGTGGAAGCATTATGACAACGCGGTTGATGTAGTCGTACGTCTTCACGATCCGACCGATCCTAGTACCGAAAATACGCATCTCCATGATCTGTACACGTTCGGCTCGGTGACGTCCCATGAACTCTTGATCCAGTTGAGTGTCGAGGGAGAGCATCGTCAGCACGACGGCGTGATGACGGCGATGATGAAGCTACCGGCGCAGGGCTTCGCCTAAGCACTATGATGATATGACCGAGGTGCATTATGGTGGAGAGGGGCACCGCACACGGCTAAGAGATCAATGATCAACTTGTGTCTCTAGGGTGCCCCTGCCCCCGTATATAAAGGAGTAAGGGGGAGGCCGGCCGGCCATTGGGGCGCGCCAAGGAGGGGAGGAGTCCTCCTCCTAGTAGGAGTAGGACTCCCCCTTTCCCAGTCCAACTAGGAGGAGGAGGGGGAAAGGAAAGAGAAGGGAGAAGGAAGAAGGAAAGGGGGCGCCCCCCCTTCCCTAGTCCACTTCGGACTAGAGGGAGAGGGGCGCGCGGCTCTGCCTTGGCCGGCCCATCTCTCTCTCCACTAAGGCCCATGTGGCCCAATAGTTCCCCTCGGGGTTCCGATAACCCCTCGGCACTCCAATAATTATCCGGTGACCCCTGGAACTCACCCGGTGTCCAAATATAGTCATCCAATATATCAATCTTTATGTATCAACCATTTTGAGACTCCTCATCATGTCCGTGATCATATCCGGGACTCCAAACTACCTTTGGTACATCAAAACACATAAACTCATAATACTGATCGTCACCGAACGTTAAGCGTGCGGACCCTACGGGTTCGAGCACTATATACACATGACCGAGACACGTCTCCGGTCAATAACCAATAGCGGAACCTAGATGTTCATATTGGCTCCCACATATTCTTCGAAGATCTTTATCGGGCAAACCGCATAATGATATACGTTGTTCCCTTTGTCATCGGTATGTTACTTGCCCGAGATTCGATCGTCGGTATCTCAATACCTAGTTCAATCTCATTACCAGAAAGTCTCTTTACTCGTTCTGTAATGCAACATCATGTAAGCAACTCATTAGTCACATTTCTTGCAAGGCTTATAGTGATGTGCATTACCGAGAGGGCCCAAAGATACCTCTCCGACAATCGGAGTGACAAATCCTAATCTCGATCTATGCCAACTCAACAAACACCATCGGAGACACCTGTAGAGCATCTTTATAATCACCCAGTTACGTTGTGACATTTGATAGCACACTAAGTGTTCCTTCGGTATTCGGGAGTTGCATGATCTCATAGTCATAGGAACATGTATAAGTTATGGAGAAAGCAATAGCAACAAACTAAACGATCACCGTGCTAAGCTAACAGATGGGTCAAGTCAATCACATCATTCTCTAATGATGTGATCCCGTTAATCAAATGACGACTCATGTCTATGGTTAGGACACATAGCCATCATTGATTCAACGAGCTAGTCTAGTAGAGGCATACTAGTGAGATTCTGTTTGTCTATTATGTATTCACACATGTACTAAGTTTCCGGTTAATACAATTCTAGCATGAATATAAACATTTATCATGATATAAGGAAATATAAATAACAACTTTATTATTGTCTATAGGGCATATTTCCTTCAATTGGGCCTTAGTGGGACAAAGGAGGAGGCGGCCAAGGTGGGGGCGCCCCCCCCCCCAAGCCCAATCCGAATTGGGAGGGGGTTCGACCCCCCTTTCCTTCTATCCTTATCCATCTTCCTTCTTCTCCTACTCCAACTAGGGAAAGGGGGGAAACCTACTCCAACTAGGAGTAAGAATCCCCCTTGGGTGCGCCATAGAGAGCGTCGGCACTCCCCTCCTCCACTCCTTTATATAAGGGGAGGGGGGCACCCCATAGACACACAAGTTGATTGTTTAGCCGTGTGCAGTGCCCCCCTCCACAAAATTCCACCTCGGTCATATCGTTGTAGTGCTTAGGCGAAGCCCTGCGTCGGTAATTTCATCATCACTGTCATCACATCGTCGTGATGACGAAACTCTCCCTCGGCCTCAACTGGATCAAGAGTACGAGGGACGTCACCGAGCTGAACGTGTGCAGATCGCGGAGGTGCCGTGCCTTTGGTACTTGGATCGGTTGGATCACGAAGACATTTGACTACATCAACTGCATTACTAAATGCTTCCGCTTTCGGTCTACGAGGGTACGTAGACATACTCTCCCCTTCTCGTTGCTATGCATCTCCTAGATAGATCTTGCGTGATCGTAGGAATTTTTTTGAAATATTGTGTTCCCCAACAACCTTCTCACCCGTAGTGATGCTTAAGTCTGTCCAAATCATGTTAGCAATTGCCGCATTTTATGATTATGAAATCTGGCAAATGGACATCAAAACTGCATTCCTTAATGGATTTCTTAGATAAGAGTTGTATATGATGCAACCAGAAGGTTTTGTCAATCCTAAAGGTACTAACAAAGTGTGTAAGCTCCAGCGATCCATTTATGGACTGGTGCAACCATCTCAGAGTTGCAATATACACTTTGATGAAGTGATCAAAGCATATGGTTTTATACAGACTTTTGGAGAAGTCTGTATTTACAATAAAGTGAGTGGGAGTTCTGAAGCATTTCTAATATTATATGTGGATGACATATTGTTGATTGGAAATGATATAAAATTTCTGGAAAGCATAAAAGGGTACTTGAATAAGAGTTTTTCAATGAAAGACCTCGGTGAGGCTGCTTATATATTGGGCATCAAGACCTATAGAGATAGATCAAGACGCTTAATTGGACTTTCACAAAGCACATACCTTGATAAAGTTTTGAAGAAGTTCAAAATGGATCAGTCAAAGAAAGGGTTCTTGTCTATGTTACAAGGTGTGAAGTTGAGTTATACTCAATGCCCGACCACTACAGAAGACAGAGAGAAAATGAAAGTCATACCCTATGCCTCAGCCATAGGTTCTATCATGTATGCAATGTTGTGTACCAGACCTGATGTGTGCCTTACTATAAGTCTAGTAGGGAGGTACCAAACTAATCCAGGAGTGGATCACTGGACAACAGTCAAGAACATCCTGAAATACCTGAAAAGGATAAATGATATGTTTCTCATTTATGGAGGTGACAAAGAGCTCGTCGTAAATGATTACGTCGATGCTAGCTTTGACACTGATCCGGATGACTCTATGTCACAAACTGGATACATATTTATATTGAATGGTGGAGTTGTCAGTTGGTGCAGTTCCAAGCAAAGCGTCGTGGCGGGATCTACGTGTGAAGCGGAGTACATAGCTGCTTCAGAAGCATCGAATGAAGGAGTTAATATCTGATCTAGGTGTAATACTTGCTGCATAAGGTCCAATGAAAATCTTTTGTGACAATATTGGAGAAATTTCCTTGGCGAAGGAATCCAGATTTCATAAGAGAACCAAACACATCAAGAGACGCTTCAACTCCATCCATGATCAAGTCAAGGAGGGAGTCACAGAGGTTTGCAAAATACATACGGATCTGAATGTGGCAGACCTGTTGACTAAACCTCTTCCATGAGCAAAACATGATTAGCACGAAGACTCCACGGGTGTTAGAATCATTACAATGTAATCTAGATTATTGACTCTAGTGCAAGTGGGAGACTGAAGGAAATATGCCCTAGAGGCAATAATAAAGTTGTTATTTATATTTCCTTATATCATGATAAATGTTTATTATTCATGCTAGAATTGTATTAACCGAAAACTTGATACATGTGTGAATACATAGAAAAAACACAGTGTCCCTAGTATGCCTCTACTAGACTAGCTCGTTAATCAAAGATGGTTAAGTTTCCGAACCATAGACATGTGTTGTCATTTGATGAACGGGATCGCATCATTAGTAGAATGATGTGCTGGACAAGACCCATCCATTAGCTTAGCATAATGATCATTAAATTTTACTGTTATTGCTTTATTCATGACTTATACATATTCCTTTGACTATGAGATTATGCAACTCCAGAATACCGGTGGAATACCTTGTGTGCTATCAAATGTCACAACATAGCTGGGTGATTATAAAGATGCTCTATAGGTATCTCCAAAGGTGTTTGTTGGGTTGGCATAGATCGAGATTAGGATTTGTCATTTCGGGTATCGGAGAGGTATCTCTAGGTCCTCTCGGTAATGCACATCATAATAAGCCTTGCAAGCAATGTGACTAATGAGTTAGTTGCAGGATGATGCATTACGGAACAAGTAAAGAGACATTCCAGTGACGAGATTGAACTAGCTATGAAGATACCGATGATCGAATCTCGAGCAAGTAACATACCGATGACAAAGGGAATGACGTATGTTGTCATTATGGTTTGACCAATAAAGATCGTTGTAGAATATGTAGGAATCAATATGAGCATCCAGGTTCTGCTATTGGTTATTGACTGGAGAGGTGTCTCGGTCATGTATACATAGTTCTCGAACCAGTAGGGTCCGCACGCTTAACGTTCAATGACGATTTGTATTATGAGTTATGTGATTTGGTGACCGAAGATTGTTCGGAGTCCCGAATGAGATCACGGACATGATGAGGAGTATCGAAATGGTCGAGAGGTAAAGATTGATATATTGGATGATAGTATTCGGACACCGGAAGTGTTCCGGAAAGTATCGGAGTACCGGAGGGTTACCGAAACCCCCCGGGGGAAGATAAGGGCTATATGGGTCATAGGAGGGAGGCAGGCCAGCCCACAAGGGGTGGCGCCCCCCCCCCAAGGGAGGGTTGGACTCGGGGAGGGGGCGGCGCCCCCCTTTCCTTCTCCTTCTCCCTCTCCTTCCCCCTTTCCCCCTCTGATAAAAGGAAGGGGGTGGTCGTGGAATTGTAACGGCAGATGTCCTAGTGTGAGGACTTAGTCATGAAAGGGGTTAATCAGGACAAAGGACACGAGGAGTTTATACTGGTTCGGCCCCTTACGATTAAGGTAAAAGCCTAGTCCAGTTTGAGGTAGGTATTGCTAGCGTTTCGATGAGCAGGGAGCGAATACGCTTGACCTGGCTCTCGATATGTCGTTTCTTGCCCTAAGCCGCCGCTAGGTCGTCCCCTTATATACACGGGTTGACGCCCTGCGGCCCTTAGAGTCCCGACCGGTTTATACAACATATCCAGCTCGGTGACCTTTCTTACATACCTTACAATACAAGTTTTACATACATGGCGGTTTACATCTATGGGCCTTAAGCCGCCTTCGGGTCTGGGCCCTCTATGAACCGCCATACGATCTTGGGTTTCCTGTCTCCTTATAAATAGGACCCAAAAGTCATCTCCCATTCTTATCCTTCTTTCTTACTCCTCGTAACGTGACGTCCTGCACAAACCTTGCCACCGTCGACCTCAACTCCGGCCGCTGCATCGCCCTGAGTGGACCAGAGAATCGCAGTGCCACTCCGTTGTCTGAACAGCATCAGTAAGCTTTCCGTTCCTTGTCATAGATCCATCATTAGGGTTTGTTGGTGTTCTTTGGTGTTCTTCGGTGTTCTTTCTTTTTCTTCGGTTAGATCCATAGGTTAGATCCAAAGCTATAGGAATCTTGCGCGGTAGCAGTTCTAGTACTTGTTTTAATACTAGAACATACCCCCACCGCGACAGATCTTCTCTAGGGCTCCTCTGCCCTTCCTCTGTCACTTTTTGTATATGAATTTATCCCCCTTTTTGGAACAGCAGTAGATCCAAATTTATAACCTCAATCTGCGGAATCTGTTTATCCCAATACTTAGCAAATTTTGTTTTCGATAACTCTTGAATATTTTAGTCGTGGCGGCTTACTCCGCCGGCTTATCTTTACTTCATATACCATTAGCCCTTACCTAAGCTGCCATTATAAACATGCACTGTATTTGTTGACTTGCAATCCCATCAACTAATTTGAATCGGCCAATTATTTCCTTTTAGATCGTCCTTTCACCATGCCGCTGAAGACGATGACAACTTGCAACTGGGTTCCTTCCATAGTCACAGAGAGTACTCTGAAGGATTTTGTCACTGTGGGATTCTTACCAGAAAAAAGTGTCATGCATTATCGTGCTCCTGACTCGGCTGAAGAGAGACCTCAGCCGAAGGACGGTGAAATTATCGTCTTCACTGATCATATGAACCAGGGCTTCTCGCCGCCCGACTCAAAATTCTTTAGAGATGTTCTGTATTTTTTCAAACTCCATTCACAAGATATCGGACCCAATTCCGTATCAAACATCTGTAACTTCCAAGTTTTCTGTGAAGTGTACCTTCAAGAAGAACCTACTGTTGAACTCTTCAGGGAATACTTCTACCTGAACCGCCAGAACGAGTACACCAATGGTCCCAGCTTAGAACTTGGAGGGATTTCAATTCAACGCAGACAAGATGCCATATTTCCTCTAGTAGTCCTGCGAAGCCATCCCAAGGACTGGAATCAAACATGGTTCTACTGCAAAGATACGTCGTGGTCTAATGAAAACCGGATGCCAGGTTATCGTGCTGATCATCTTGATGCAAAGCACCCGCTTCCTGGTAAACTCACCCCCGCTGAACGCAAGAAGCTCGTCCCCAAAATAAGAAAAGTTCAAGCCTTGTTAGGAAATGGCCTAACCGGAGTTGACTTGATCCGCTGCTGGGTTGCATGGCGGATCATACCTTTAAGCCGCCGATCCGGCTTGATGTGTTCATACACTGGGGGAACTAATGATTCTTTATGTTATAGCTCTGTGTGTTTGACTGAAGAGGCCATCGTTGAGATGGCAACCACACTTGTCAATAGCAAATATGAAGACTGCAGCGTCGTGGGTTTGAACCCTTTCTGCAAGCTTAACCCGGCTCCAGAGGTAAATCTTTTGACTCTTTTTTCTTCTTCAGTAATTTAGACATCGCATGGACTTCAATATATTACCCTTCCACAGGCCAAATCTGACTTATGGAAAGCCAAGTATGACCATGAGGCAGCTAAAAAAGCTAGAGCTGCTGCGAGAGCCGCCAAAAAACCGCCAGAAAATCAAAGAAGAAGCCAACTGCCTCTGATTTACTCAAGCTGGATGACACCTTTGAGTCAGAGGTAGCCCTTGACTCTCTTGTCCTGTTTTTAACCACCTTATTGACACTAACTATTGCCAGGATGACATGGGGGCCAGCCAGAGGTAAATATTATTTCCTCCGACTCAGAACCTTTACCAAGGCAGAAAACTCGGTGGGTAACCTGGAAAGTAAGGTTTTCGCACCCCTTGGCTTATTTAGATCCTCATTTTCTTTTGAAACGACAGCAACATGAGAGCCGCCGCTAGATCCGAACCGGTGGAGATGACGACTTACCCTCCGGCTTACCGAACACTCCTCGAAAATGCCAGAATGAGGTTTTTTTAACCTTTAACCCATGTATTTATTCAGCAAACTACCTTCATCACTCAATTTTGATTCCACCTTTGCAGGAGATTTCCCGTTCCTCCTCTAGCGATTCATCACAAACTCAATTGCCGGCCTTCAAGACCGCCCCGGGTAAAGATAACTGATACGTCTCCAACGTATCTATAATTTTTGATTGCTCCATGCTATATTATCTACTGTTTTGGACATTATTGGGCTTTATTATCCACTTTTATATTATTGTTGAGACTAATCTATTAACCGGAGGCCTAGCACAGAATTGTTGTTTTTTTGCCTGTTTTAGGGTTTTGAAGAAAAGGAATATCAAACGGAGTCCAAACGGAATGAAACCTTTGGGAACGCCATTTCCTCATCGAATACAACTCAGGAGACTTGGACCCTATGTCAAGACACGTAACAGGAGGCCATGAGGTAGGGGGCGCGCCTACCCCCCAAGCGCGCCCTCCACCCTTGTGGGCCCCCTGTTGCTCTACCGACGTACTTCTTCCTCCTATATATACCCACGTACCCTCAAACGATCAGATACGGAGCCAAAACCCTAATTCCACCGCCGTAACTTTCTATATCCACGAGATCCCATCTTGGGGCCTGTTCCGGAGCTCCGCCGGAGGGGGCATCGATCACAGAGGGCTTCTACATCAACACCATAGCCTCTCCAATGAAGTGTGAGTAGTTTCAGACCTACGGGTCCATAGTTAGTAGCTAGATGGCTTCTTCTCTCTTTTTGGATCTCAATACAATGTTCTCCCCCTCTCTTGTGGAGATCTATTCGATGTAATCTTATTTTTGCGGTGTGTTTGTTGAGACCGATGAATTGTGGGTTTATGATCAAGTCTATCTATGAATAATATTTGAATCTTCTCTGAATTCTTTTATGTATGATTGGTTATCTTTGCAAGTCTCTTCGAATTATCAGTTTGGTTTGGCCTACTAGATTGATCTTTCTTGCAATGGGAGAAGTTCTTAACTTTGGGTTCAATCTTGTGGTGTCCTTTCCCAGTGACAGTAAGGGAAGCATGGCACGTATTGTATTGTTGCCATCGAGGATAACAAGATGGGGTTTTCTTCATATTGCACGAGTCTATCCCTCTACATCATGTCATCTTGCTTAAGGCGTTACTCTGTTTTTAACTTAATACTCTAGATGCATGCTGGATAGTGGTCGATGAGTGGAGTAATAGTAGTAGATGCGGGCAGGAGTCGGTCTACTTGTCTCGGACGTGATGCCTATATACATGATCATACCTAGATATTCTCATAACTATGCTCAATTCTGTCAATTGCTCAACAGTAATGTAACGCCCCGAGACCGATGTGCCAGGTGTCGTTCTGTTATTCGCTGGTGTTGCCTTGTCATTGCTTGCGTGTCATGCATTGCATATCATGTCATCATGTGCATTTCATTTGCATACGTGTTCGTCTCATGCATCCGAGCATTTTCCCCGTTGTCCGTTTTGCATTCCGGCGCTTCGTTCTCCTCCGGTGATCATTTCTAGCTTTCTTTCGTGTGTGGGGATTAAACATTTCCGGATTGGACCGAGACTTGTCATGCGGCCTTAGTTTACTACCGGTAGACCGCCTGTCAAGTTTCGTATCATTTGGACTTCGTTTGATGCTCCAACGGTTAACCGAGGGACCGAAAAGGCCTCGTGTGTGTTGCAGCCCAACACTCATCCATTTTGGCCCAAAACCCACCTAACTCTGCTCCATCATCTCGGTCGTTCGATCACGATCGCGTGGCCGCAAACCGCACCTCATTTGGACGCTCCTAGCTCCCTCTACCTATAAATATGTGAGCACCCCCGAAATTTTCGCACATGTACCCTAATCTCCCTCTCTCTGCGCCGCCGGACATGTCCGCCCAGCGGCCGGACACGTCCACCCAGCCAGCCACCTCACTCCGACCAATCGGAGCGCGCCACCTCAGCCCCGCCGCCGCTCTCCTCCAACCCGCGGCCGCCACCTGTCCCAGCCGGCTTCCCCACCGCCGCGCCGCACCCGCCGGCCCGCCAGGGCCCGCGCGGGGCCCTCCGGGCCCGATCTGCCCCGCCGCCGCTCGGCCGTGTGCCCGAGCCGCGCGAGCTCGCACCGCCGCCGTGCCGCGCGCCTTCGCCGCCGGAGCGCCTGCGCCGCCGCCCCGCGCCTTCGGATCCGCCGCCATGCGCTGAGCTCGTCGCGGTGCACTCGCCGGCGCGCCGCCCACCACCGCCCGGATCCCGCGCCGCTCACCGCCCGGATCCCGCGCCGCTCGCCGCCCGGTGTTCCTCCACCTCCGCCTCGCCGCCATGTGCCCCGCCGCCGCCTGGGGTCGCCGAATCCGCCCCGGCGCTACTCCGGCGAGGTCGTCCCCAAGTCCGGCCACCTTCTTCATCTCCGGTGAGATCCCGGGGATCGGGATCAGATCCACCACTTCCCCAATCCAAACGCCGTTGTCCAGATCTGGATCCCTCCATCCCGGATATCTCCGTCCCGCGTTGACTTTCGCGGAGGTAAAAATTTGTCTAAGTCCCCAGATTCCAGATCCATGGTGCCATGTTCGAGGCCTCGTAACTTTGCACCCGTAGCTCCGATTCATTCATATAATATATCAAAATCTTTGTCACGACGAGTACATCATTTCATTCCATTGCATCATTTGCATTTGAGTTCATCTTGATGCCCAAAATGATGTTAGAAGGAGGCATCGTGAGTTAAATTGCAGATCCGTTAGCTCATCATTGACTTTTTTCATTTTTGCCATGATTATTGTGTGCATGATATGCCTGTGACCCTTTGGGATGAATTGTTAAGAATTTTGTCTTCTTTCCAGAGGTGCCACCCATGCATTTTTAGGATGTGTGTGTTGTCTTGTGCAAGCTTGCAAAGAGAGGTACCTGAGATTGCTGATTTCAGGGACTTAGTGATTTTCACTAAGTCTGGGATATTTTAGTTCATGATGCTCTATGTTCAGCTTGTTTCCTAGTGATCCGTGCCTCTTTTGAGGATGATCAGTAAGAGTGATTTGTTATGCTTGTTGTGCCCTATCCATCCATGTCTTTACTTGTTATGTTGGAGCACCTTAGGTTGACTCAATCGAGCTCAACTTTTGCATCGTTGTTAATTTGGGCAGATCGTGAACTCTTTTGCGATTTTGCCGATGCTATTGTTAGTGATCCATGCATGCTATGCCATTGTTCTTGCCATGCCTAGCTAGAATTTTGTGCCTTATTAATGGATATATGCTTGCCTTGCCATGACTTGCACCGTAGTGAGTGCATCGAGCTCATTTACATGCCTCCGTGAGTTACAATTTCAGCATGTCTCAGTTTTCGCTAAGTCTGAAAACTGATTGTGTTTCATCTATGTTCGTGTGCTCGTTAGAGTATTTTGTGAACCCTTTTGGCCCCAGGTCACTTTGGGTGTTTTGTTAACCTTGTTGAGTAGCTCCATGCCATGCTCTTACTTGCCATGTTCAGGTTATGTTTCATGTTGTTTTGCTGCTCCGAAGAGAGCATCGTGGTCTGAAATTCCAGACTAGCGTTAATTTCGCTAAGTCTGAAATCTGTTTTGCTTATTCAGTTTTGCCATGCTTGTTTGAACCCCTTAATGGATGAATTTGCCTATGGCTCAGTCCTAGTGATTTGTTAAGCATCTTGTGTACATCCCTGCCATGCATTTTGTTGTCATGTTTGGTGGCTGTAGCATGTTCATTTCGTTGCATTTAGGAGCCTACTTGCTGTAAATCGCAGATCGGTTCGTTTCGTAAAACGCTTGCCATTTTCAAACCGTAGCTCCGATTCCTATGATCTTTATATCGTTTTCAAGTGATTTCTTCCCCTCTATCCAGTGGCACACTTGGTTTTCCAAGTTGAGGCCAGGTTCATGCATGTCCTGTCACGTCTTGCATTTTGCATCCCGCATGGCATCCCGCATCTCGCATATCATACCATGTTCATGTGTTGGTTGTTTACTATGTTGTGTGTTTCTTTTCCGGTGATTGCTTCTTCGGGTTGGTTCTGATAACGTCGAGTTTGTGAGGACCCGTTCGACTACGTCCATTTGTCTTCTTCATGGACTCGTTCTTCTTCCTTGCGGGATTTCAGGCAAGATGATCATACCCTCGAAATCACTACTATCTTTGCTATGCTAGTTTGCTCGCTCTTTTGCTATGCCATTGCTACGATGCCTACCACTTGCTTGTCAGCCTCCCAAGTTGCCATGTTCAGCCTCTAACCCACCAATGTCCTAGCAAACCGTTGATTGGCTATGTTACCGCTTTGCTCAGCCCCTCTTATAGCGTTGGTAGTTGCAGGTGAAGGTTGAAGTTGTTCCTTGTTGGAACATGGAGATGTTGTTCCTTGTTGGGACATGTTTACTTGTTGGGATATCACAATATATCTTAGTTAATTAATGCATCTATATACTTGGTAAAGGGTGGAAGGCTCGGCCTTATGCCTGGTGTTTTGTTCCACTCTTGCCTCCCTAGTTTCCGTCATATCGGTGTTATGTTCCCGGATTTTGCGTCCCTTACGCGGTTGGGCTATAATGGGAACCCCTTGACAGTTCGCCTTAAGTAAAGCTTCTCCAGCAATGCCCAACATTGGTTTTACCATTTGCCACCTAGCCTTTTTCTTTCCCTTGGGTTCTGCAGACTCAAGTGTCATCATTATTTTAACCCCCCCCCCCCCCGGGCCAGTGCTCCTCTGAGTGTTGGTCCGAACCAGAGTCCTGTGCAGCGCCCCCTCGGGGAAACTCGAGGTTTGGTTTTAGTTGTACGGAGCACTCATCTGAGTGTGCCCTGAGAAAGAGATATGTGCAGCTCCTATCGGGATTTGTCGGCACATTCGGGCGGTGTTGCTGGTTTAGTTTTACCCTGTCGAAATGTCTTGTTGTACTGAGACACCGAGTCTGATCGGAATGTCTCGGGTGGAGGTCTATTCCTTCATTGACCGTGAGAGCTTGTGATGGGCTAAGTTGGGACACCCCTGCAGGGATTTGAACTTTCGAAAGCCGTTCCCGCGGATATGGGCAGATGGGAATTTGTTAATGTCCGGTTGTAGAAAACCCGAAGTTGACCTTAATTAAATTGAATCAACCGCGTGTGTAACCGTGATGGTCTCTTTCTGGCGGAGTTCGGGAAGTGAACACGGTTGTTGGAGTTATGCTTGACGTAGGTAGTGCAGGATCACTTCTTGATCATACTTTTATCGACCGTGCTTTGCCTTCTCTCCTCGCTCTCATTTGCGTATGTTAGCCACCATATATGCTAGTCGCTTGCTGCAGCTCCACCTCATACCTTTTACCTTACCCATAAGCTTAAATAGTCTTGATCGCGAGGGTGCGAGATTGCTGAGTCCCTGTGGCTCACAGATTACTTCCAAAACCAGCTTGCAGGTGCCGATGAGTCTGTGCAGATGACGCAACCAAGCTCAGGAGGAGCTCGATGAAGATCTTTTCCTTTGTGTTGTTTCGTTCTAGTTGATCAGTAGTGGAGCCCAGTTGGGGTCGATCGGGGACCTTTGCCGCATTTGGGGTTCTTCTTTTATTTTGGTTCCGTAGTCGGACCATGAGTGTATTTGGTTGATGTAATGCTTTATTCATGTAATTGTGTGAAGTGGCGATTGTAAGCCAACTATGTAACTTTTTTCCCCTATTGTATTACATGGGTTGTGTGAAGATTACCTCACTTGCGACATTGCCTTCAATGCGATTATGCCTCTAAGTCGTGCCTCGGCACGTGGGAGATATAGTCGCATCGAGGGTGTGACAAGTTGGTATCAGAGCCTTCCCCGACCTTAGGAGCCCCCATTGCCTGATCGTTTTTAGCAGTCGAGTTGTGTGTAGAAAAATGTTTTGAGTCCTTTAGGAATTATATATCGGAGAGCTCAGGAATTCTTTTTACTTCCCAGTCTCCTCATCGCTCTGGTAAGGCATCCTGACATAGAGTTTTGACTCTTCTCTTCTCAAATTTCACTAAAAAAAATTTAGGATCACGCGAGTATCTTGGTTTTGTTCCGATGGCTTATGATGAGAACACTGTCTTGGTGCCTCCTGTCAGGGGTTTAGTGGAAGTGTCCCCGGGAGTTGAGCTCTGAGGTGTTGTCATCATAATTTTATCGTTGCAATTCTGGTATACTTGAGATATGTTCGCGACATCGAAAATCTCTTTTATGCAGTTCGTTGGTGAGATAACCTCGATGCCACCCAGTACTGGGGCGGGAGTTCGGGAGTATCGCCATAACTTGTATAACGGATGCTTTTCGAAGGTTGAGATAGATGGTTTCCGAAGGTTTCTTGGTTATGTGTTGAAGGATGGATGCAGCTGGATGTAGGATTTGCTAGCTTGGGTGAGATAATATGCTTCCCCTGTATCCTAAACACCTGATTGCATAACCGGAAAGTTTCGGGAGTTTCATAGGTGGGAATTCAAGTAGCTCTTAGGATATCTTTCTGACAGATGTACGATATGAAATTGGGGTTCGACGTCTAGTGGTTCGCCTATTCACGGTCGATTTTACAGTGGTCTCGTTGTGTCTTAAAGAGTCCTTGGCTATGCTGACTCGGGGACGCTTCGTATGTCATGTGCACTGCCTTGTACATGATGGTGCTGTACGATTGAGCCCGTGTAGGTCCCACCACGAAAACTTCGGACGAAATCTCCATCATATGTTTGTTCTGGCTTATTCTGCAAGCCAACCCTTTGTTTTGTTTTGAGTTGTGGTATTCGAGTTGCTTCAATGTCAAGTGTTGATTCCATACCTTCCCCAAATGGTGTTCTCATATTCCTATGCGAATACTAATCCTTCATGGTAATCGAGATTGTCATGTTAATTCTTTTCAACCGGTGTGTCTCTCCTCAAGTGGATCCGTTCACTTCAACATTTGCAAGATCAATTATCAGTTCTTCTCTACGATGTTCGTTCCATCCATTTCAAATTGTCTTTGTTTTTCCCACCCTCCCTCCCTTGCTTTTCTCCGAGGACTCATATATCTTAATCAAGTATCATTTTATTGATGTGAAGTCTCTTCTTTCTTTCCTTTCAATATTCTTACCCGGTGTTGCTCATGAAGTTTCTAACGGAGCTTCAAGTTCGTCACTCTTTACTCATTTTCCTTCTCCGGTGGATTCAAGTCAAGCCTTCGGTGTTGATCATACCCTTTCCTCATGACAATGTTTTCTCATGCCGGTGTAATTCTTAATCGTTCACTTCTCGCTATTCAATTGTTCCGGAGTGCTCAAGATATCTCGAAGATTCGTGTTTCCACTCTACATTCATTCAAATTCTTTCGAGATTGGTATCTCATTCAAGTCATTTAATTCAAACGGTGCAATCTCTCTTTTCAAGTAATCGTTCAACGGTGTATCTTTTGAGTGGGCCCTAACCCACAGGTCTTTTCCCAGGATCTTACCTGACTCTTCTATCTTTCCCGGAGTTATCCTAAATTCCTTTCAAAGTTTGACGTAAGGATGAATTATCATCAGTCATATCCCTTTCTCCAAGATCTTTCACAATTCTTTTCATCCTTGGCTCAACCTCTTCGTTTTGATTATTCCGGAGTGTCTCAATAATTCACGATGGTGTTTCTCGTCGTCTTTCTCATCATTTGAAGACCGAAGAACAGTTTTTCTTTAATCTTGCTCCATTCTTTTCAAGATTCGTGATTCTAGATTGTTGCCATCCTCTCATAATTGTTCGATTGTCAGAATTCTTTTATCCATCCGGAGCAATTCAGGAGCCTTTTCAATTTGTTCATCCGGAGTCCATCAATTCAGATCTATTCATTCTCAGCTTTCAGCTATCATTCTCCTAATCTTACCGGTGCTTTGTTCAAGTGATATCTAGTTAGTTCGTGATCCCTTCGGTCTCTTGTATCTACTTCTTCTCAAGTATCCTCATTCATTTCATAATTCTTCCCGGTGTTTTCTTTATATTTTCTTCAATCATTTTCAATTCTTACGGTGGTTCTTCCAGATTTCTCTTCCTTATCAATTTATTCATTGTTTCTATTCTATCGGTGGGTCGTTCAAGATTTTCTCAAGTTATCGATATCTCTCTTTAATCCTTTCCACGAGAATAAGTAATATGCCAAATCCATTGTTTGTCATCAATTTAAATTGGTGAAGGATAAGCATAATGTAATTCTTACTCTTGTTTCATCCAAGTGATTTAATTCCTTATGCCGGAGGTTCATCAAAATTCTTGATTTCTTTTGTTTCATCTTCTCTTCCCGCAATTCCAAGCTCTCTCAATTATATCATCACGAGGATTCATCTAGATCATTGCAAGGATTCACCTTGTGTTTTCAATTTCTCTTTCTTTTATTCTTTTGTTACCGGAGTTCTTCATGGAGGCTCTACATGATGGTTCATAAAGGATTTAATTCATTCTCTAAATGTTCATCAAGTTTCTTTTCACAGAAACTCAAGCTTTCTTCGTATTGCAATCCGGAGTGCAATTATTCTTTCTACCAT
The DNA here is from genome assembly GCA_034509565.1 of Triticum monococcum. Taxonomy (NCBI): domain Eukaryota; kingdom Viridiplantae; phylum Streptophyta; class Magnoliopsida; order Poales; family Poaceae; genus Triticum; species Triticum monococcum. The sequence continues at coordinate 193,734,494 of CM067842.1, read as the reverse complement.
ATTATTGGAGGTGGTATTATGTCATTCTTGATAATTTGGGTTCATGTTTCATGATTCACATGTTGTTATGAATGAGGTATTTTAAATCCATCAATCTCGTCGTTGGATTTATTTTGGGTTATATTTCACCTTAAGCCTTCCCTAAGGATGGTTGTTATTATGGTGCTTATATATGATCCAAGTTTCTTCATCTATCCTCCCGGTGATATAAGTTCTCGTCTCCTTGTTCATTCTAACCCAATTCTTTTCCCGCGAGTGGCAGGTTGTCACCTCATAATTTGAGATGTATTCCTTAAGCCCATATCAAGCTACTCTTTTCGTTGTTGGATTTCCAACAATTCTGTTCGACCCTTCTCCTAAGAATGCCTTCTCAAGCTCTTTTGTGGCAGAAGTTGGCAGTGTCATCTACATTCGTTTGTCTCAATTATCTATCCTCTATTCTTTTGTTCTGGAGGCATTATGATGTTGCTCTTTTCAAACCTTCTTATTGTTCTTGTCAGGATCTTGTTGTTGCCATGCTTATCCATTTAACTGGAGTGTTGTGTTTTCATGCCAGTTCTCTCATTTTATCAAGTTTTACATCCTTTCTCAACCGGAGTGCTGTTCGAGATATTTCTTACAATTTGTTCCATCCATTCAATAGTTATGGAGGCAGTGTGTTGTGATTTCATCAAGTATCTTCTCATCTTATCAAGACCTTATTCAATTCTTTTTCTTTCCAACCGGAGTGCTGCCCGAATTTGGTCTTCCTTGACCCCCTTCCTTAACCGGAGTGTTTTCAATATATATCTTCCCTTCAACCTCAAGGTTTTTCGCAATGTTCTTTCTTCCTCTTTTCTAAATGGCTGTTTTCGACCTTGTTCACCTTTGTTGAATTCTGTCTTGAATGTATTCAACCTCTCAAGGTTGTGTTTTCACTCGTTTGTCAAAGAAGCAACTAGTTTTACCTCTTCTCTTTCTCTCTTCCGTTGTTTTCCTCGGTGCCATTCTAGATCTCGGGACGAGATCCTCTCGTAGTGGTGGAGTGTTGTAACGCCCCGAGACCGATGTGCCAGGTGTCGTTCTGTTATTCGCTGGTGTTGCCTTGTCATTGCTTGTGTGTCATGCATTGCATATCATGTCATCATGTGTATTTCATTTGCATACGTGTTCGTCTCATGCATCCGAGCATTTTCCCCGTTGTCCGTTTTGCATTCCGGCGCTTTGTTCTCCTCCGGTGATCATTTCTAGCTTTCTTTCGTGTTTGGGGATTAAACATTTCCGGATTGGACCGAGACTTGTCATGCGGCCTTGGTTTACTACCGGTAGACCGCCTGTCAAGTTTCGTATCATTTGGACTTCGTTTGATGCTCCAACGGTTAACCGAGGGACCGAAAAGGCCTCGTGTGTGTGGCAGCCCAACACCCTTCCATTTTGGCCCAAAACCCACCTAACTCTGCTCCATCATCTCGGTCGTTAGATCACGATCGCTTGGCCGCAAACCGCACCTCATTTGGACGCTCCTAGCTCCCTCTACCTATAAATATGTGAGCACCCCCGAAATTTTCGCAGATGTACCCTAATCTCCCTCTCTCCGCGCCGCCGGACATGTCCGCCCGCGGCCGGACACGTCCACCCAGCCAGCCACCTCACTCCGACCAATCGGAGCGCGCCACCTCAGCCCCGCCGCCGCTCTCCTCCAACCCGCGGCCGCCACCTGTCCCAGCCGGCTTCCCCGCCGCCGCGCCGCACCCGCCGGCCCGCCAGGGCCCGCGCGGGGCCCTCCAGGCCCAATCTGCCCCGCCGCCGCTCGGCCGTGTGCCCGAGCCGCGCGAGCTCGCACCGCCGCCGTGCCGTGCGCCTTCGCCGCCGGAGCGCCTGCACCGCCGCCCCGCGCCTTCGGATCCGCCGCCATGCGCCGAGCTCGTCGCGGTTCACTCGCCGGCGCGCCGCCCACCACCGCCCGGATCCCGCGCCGCTCACCGCCCGGATCCCGCGCCGCTCGCCGCCCGGTGTTCCTCCGCCTCCGCCGCGCCGCCATGTGCCCCGCCGCCGCCTGGGGTCGCCGGATCCGCCCCGGCGCTACTCCGGCGAGGTCGTCCCCAAGTCCGGCCACCTTCTTCATCTCCGGTGAGATCCCGAGGATCGGGATCAGATCCACCACTTCCCCAATCCAAACGCCGTTGTCCAGATCTGGATCCCTCCATCCCGGATATCTACGTCCCGCGTTGACTTTCGCGGAGGTAAAAATTTGTCTAAGTCCCCAGATTCCAGATCCATGGTGCCATGTTCGAGGCCTCGTAACTTTGCACCCGTAGCTCCGATTCATTCATATAATATATCAAAATCTTTGTCACGACGAGTACATCATTTCATTCCATTGCATCATTTGCATTTGAGTTCATCTTGATGCCCAAAATGATGTTAGAAGGAGGCATCGTGAGTTAAATTGCAGATCCGTTAGCTCATCATTGACTTTTGTCATTTTTGCCATGATTATTGTGTGCATGATATGCCTGTGACCCTTTGGGATGAATTGTTAAGAATTTTGTCTTCTTTCCAGAGGTGCCACCCATGCATTTTTAGGATGTGTGTGTTGTCTTGTGCAAGCTTGCAAAGAGAGGTACCTGAGATTGCTGATTTCAGGGACTTAGTGATTTTCACTAAGTCTGGGATATTTTAGTTCATGATGCTATATGTTCAGCTTGTTTCCTAGTGATCCGTGCCTCTTTTGAGGATGATCAGTAAGAGTGATTTGTTATGCTTGTTGTGCCCTATCCATCCATGTCTTTACTTGTTATGTTGGAGCACCTTAGGTTGACTCAATCGAGCTCAACTTTTGCATCGTTGTTAATTTGGGCAGATCGTGAACTCTTTTGCGATTTTGCCGATGCTATTGTTAGTGATCCATGCATGCTATGCCATTGTTCTTGCCATGCCTAGCTAGAATTTTGTGCCTTATTAATGGATATATGCTTGCCTTGCCATGACTTGCACCGTAGTGAGTGCATCGAGCTCATTTACATGCCTCCGTGAGTTACAATTTCAGCATGTCTCAGTTTTCGCTAAGTCTGAAAACTGATTGTGTTTCATCTATGTTCGTGTGCTCGTTAGAGTATTTTGTGAACCCTTTTGGCCCCAGGTCACTTTGGGTGTTTTGTTAAGCTTGTTGAGTAGCTCCATGCCATGCTCTTACTTGCCATGTTCAGGTTATGTTTCATGTTGTTTTGCTGCTCCGAAGAGAGCATCGTGGTTTGAAATTCCAGACTAGCGTTAATTTCGCTAAGTCTGAAATCTGTTTTGCTTATTCAGTTTTGCCATGCTTGTTTGAACCCCTTAATGGATGAATTTGCCTATGGCTCAGTCCTAGTGATTTGTTAAGCATCTTGTGTACATCCCTGCCATGCATTTTTTTGTCATGTTTGGTGGCTGTAGCATGTTCATTTCGTTGCATTTAGGAGCCTACTTGCTGTAAATCGCAGATCGGTTCGTTTCGTAAAACGCTTGCCATTTCCAAACCGTAGCTCCGATTCCTATGATCTTTATATCGTTTTCAGGTGATTTCTTCCCCTCTATCCAGTGGCACACTTGGTTTTCCAAGTTGAGGCCAGGTTCATGCATTTCCTGTCACGTCTTGCATTTTGCATCCCGCATCGCATCCCGCATCTCGCATATCATACCATGTTCATGTGTTGGTTGTTTACTATGTTGTGTGTTTCTTTTCCGGTGATTGCTTCTTCGGGTTGGTTCTGATAACTTCGAGTTTGTGAGGACCCGTTCGACGACGTCCATTTGTCTTCTTCATGGACTCGTTCTTCTTCCTTGCGGGATTTCAGGCAAGATGATCATACCCTCAAAATCACTACTATCTTTGCTATGCTAGTTTGCTCGCTCTTTTGCTATGCCATTGCTACGATGCCTACCACTTGCTTGTCAGCCTCCCAAATTGCCATGTTCAGCCTCTAACCCACCAATGTCCTAGCAAACCGTTGATTGGCTATGTTACCGCTTTGCTCAGCCCCTCTTATAGCGTTGGTAGTTGCAGGTGAAGGTTGAAGTTGTTCCTTGTTGGAACATGGAGATGTTGTTCCTTGTTGGGACATGTTTACTTGTTGGGATATCACAATATGTCTTAGTTAATTAATGCATCTATATACTTGGTAAAGGGTGGAAGGCTCGGCCTTATGCCTGGTGTTTTGTTCCACTCTTGCCGCCCTAGTTTCCGTCATATCGGTGTTATGTTCCCGGATTTTGCGTCCCTTACGCGGTTGGGCTATAATGGGAACCCCTTGACAGTTCGCCTTAAGTAAAGCTTCTCCAGCAATGCCCAACATTGGTTTTACCATTTGCCACCTAGCCTTTTTCTTTCCCTTGGGTTCTGTAGACTCAAGGGTCATCATTATTTTAAACCCCCCCCCCCCGGGCCAGTGCTCCTCTGAGTGTTGGTCCGAACCAGAGTCCTGTGCAGCGCCCCTCGGGGAAACTCGAGGTTTGGTTTTAGTTGTACGGAGCGCTCATCTGAGTGTGCCCTGAGAAAGAGATATGTGCAGCTCCTATCGGGATTTGTCGGCACATTCGGGCGGTGTTGCTGGTTTAGTTTTACCCTGTCGAAATGTCTTGTTGTACTGAGACACCGAGTCTGATCGGAATGTCTCGGGTGGAGGTCTATTCCTTCGTTGACCGTGAGAGCTTGTGATGGGCTAAGTTGGGACACCCCTGCAGGGATTTGAACTTTCGAAAGCCGTTCCCGCGGTTATGGGCAGATGGGAATTTGTTAATGTCCGGTTGTAGAAAACCCGAAGTTGACCTTAATTAAATTGAATCCACCGCGTGTGTAACCGTGATGGTCTCTTTCTGGCGGAGTTCGGGAAGTGAACACGGTTGTTGGAGTTATGCTTGACGTAGGTAGTGCAGGATCACTTCTTGATCATACTTTTATCGACCGTGCTTTGCCTTCTCTCCTCGCTCTCATTTGCGTATGTTAGCCACCATATATGCTAGTCGCTTGCTGCAGCTCCACCTCATACCTTTTACCTTACCCATAAGCTTAAATAGTCTTGATCGCGAGGGTGCGAGATTGCTGAGTCCCTGTGGCTCACTGATTACTTCCAAAACCAGCTTGCAGGTGCCGATGAGTCTGTGCAATTGACGCAACCAAGCTCAGGAGGAGCTCGATGAAGATCTTTTCCTTTGTGTTGTTTCGTTCTAGTTGATCAGTAGTGGAGCCCAGTTGGGGTCGATCGGGGACCTTTGTCGCATTTGGGGTTCTTCTTTTATTTTGGTTCTGTAGTCGGACCATGAGTGTATTTGGTTGATGTAATGCTTTATTCATGTAATTGTGTGAAGTGGCGATTGTAAGCCAACTATGTAACTTTTTTCCCCTATTGTATTACATGGGTTGTGTGAAGATTACCTCACTTGCGACATTGCCTTCAATGCGATTATGCCTCTAAGTCGTGCCTCGACACGTGGGAGATATAGTCGCATCGAGGGTGTGACAAGTAATTTGTTCACCCACCGTAGAATACTTATGCTCTCGAGAGAAGCCACTAGTGAAACCTATGGCCCCCGGGTCTATCTTTATCATATCAATCTCCTACTACTTAGTTATTTACTTTGCCTTTATGTTACTTTGCATCTTTATCATAAAAATACCAAAAATATTATCTTATCATATCTATCAGATCTCACTCTCGTAAGTGGCCCTATAGGGATTGACAACCCCTATTTGCATTGGTTGCGAGGATTTATTTGTTTTGTGTAGGTGCGAGGGACTCGCGCGTAGCCTCCTACAGGATTGATACCTTGGTTCTCAAAAACTGAGGGAAATACTTACGCTACTTTGCTGCATCATCCCTTCCTCTTTGGGGAAAACCAATCCAGTGCTAAAAGAGGTAGCAAGAAGAATTTCTGGCGCCGTTGCCGGGGAGGTTCGCGCAAGTCAAGATTTGACTCCCGACAACAAGCCATTTCTGGCGCCGTTGCTGGGGAGGTTCGCGCAAGTCAAGATTTGACTCCCGACAACGAGCCATTTCTGGCGCCGTTGCCGAGGAGGTTCGCGCAAGTCAAGATTTGACTCCCGACAACGAGCCATTTCTGGCGCCGTTGCCGGGGAGGTCTACGCAAAATTCAACATACCAAGTAACCATCCCATACCCTTATCTCCCGCATTACATTATTTGCCATTTGCCTCTCATTTTCCTCTCCCCCCACTTCACCCTTGCCGTTTTATTTGCCCTCTCTCTCTATCCTCCCTCTCTATTTGCCTCCTTTTGTCCGCTTCCTTTTTGTTTGCTTGTGTGTTAGTTTGCTTGCTTGTCGTTATGGCTAGTCCCTTATCTTCTCCGTTGTCTCCCGAGAATGATATTCTAAATTTTAAGCAAAGGGGGGTGAAAATCTAAAAGATGCTTGGTATAGAATTTGTAATGCTCAAAATAAATCTACTAGGAAGCAATCTACTACCATTCTCCTTTGAAATTTTTATGTAGGCATTACTCCTTGGCACCGTTATGTTCTTGATACTATTACCGGAGGGAACTTTTTGGGTAGCCATACTTTTTATTCTTATAATGCTATGTTAGATTTATTTGGCTCACCCCCTCTCTTGGTTAATGGAACTATATTAACTTTGGAGCATGTAATGCAAAGGCTTGAGATTATTGAAAATAAGGTTGCTACCGTAGAGTTAATTGAAAATTTGGATAAAAATATCCACAGCCGAATCTCTCAATATGGATCAAAAGTAGGAGTTACTTTGAAAGATATTAAAGAAAAGGAACCCATAGTTAATGAGAAAATAAATCATGATTCCGTTAGGATCGATAAACTTGAGAATATTATTACCAACTTGGGAACCGCTTTTTCTTCCATAAAGAATACTCCAAGTCCTTCCACTAAAGTTGCCAAGCTTATGTACATTCCTAAAAATAAGGGTGAATCATCTAGTAAGGAAAATGCGGATCTCAAATCTATAAGTGTTCATCCCAATCTTTTTGCTATCATTAAGGAACCATTTGTTACAAATGAATTTTTCGATCTTGTGCCTGAAATTTTGATAATTAATAAAAATAAAGAAATTCCTAAAGATGGTAGATGCCTCATTGAAGAATTGCCTACCAAAGATGGCAATACATAGAACTATTTTTGCTTGTTATGCCTAGCTAGGGGCATTAAACGATAGCGCTTGTTGGGAGGCAACCCAATTTTATTTTTATTCCTTGATTTTTGCTCCTATTTAGTAATAAATAAATTATCTAGCCTCTGTTTTGGTTGTGTTTTTTATGTTTAATTAGTGTTTGTGCCAAGTAGAACCGTTGGGAAGACTTGGGCAAAGTCTTGTTGAACTTGCTATAAAAAAACAGAAACATTAGCGCTCACGAGAACTGGTGTCATTTTTATTTGGAAAGTGCTATTTAGTTAATTATTTTTGCAGATGATTAATAGATAAATTCCTCACGTCCATAAATTCATTTTAGAATTTTTGGGGTTCCATATCTTGCTCTAGCTAAAGATTACTACAGACTATTCTGTTTTCGACAGACTCTGTTTTTCGTGTGTTGTTTGCTTATTTTGATGAATCTATGGCTATTAAAATAGTTTATAAACCATAGAGAAGTTGGAATACATTAGGTATAACACCAATATAAATAAAGAATGAATTCATTACAGTACCTTGAAGTGATATTTTATTCTCTTTCGCTATCGGAGCTCACGAGATTTTCTATTTAAGTTTTGTGTTGTGAAGTTCTCAAGTTTTGGGTAAAGATTTGATGGATTATGGAACAAGGAGTGGCAAGAGCCTAAGATTGGGGATGCCCATGGCACCCACAAGATAATCTAAGGACACCTAAAAGCCAAAGCTTGGGGATGCCCCGAAAGGCATCCCGTCTTTCGTCTACTTCTATCGGTAACTTTACTTGGAGCTATATTTTTATTTACCACATGATATGTGTTTTGCTTAGAGCGTCTTGTATCATTTGAGTCTTTGCTTGTTAGTTTACCACAATCATCCTTGCTGTACACACCTTTTGAGAGATCCATATATGATTTGGAATTTGTTAGAATACTCTATGTGCTTCGCTTATATCTTTTGAGTTATATAATTTTGCTTTAGTGCTTCACTTATATCTTTTAGAGCACGGTGGTGGATTTGTTTTATAGAAACTATTGATCTCTCATGCTTCACTTAGATTATTTTGAGAGTCTTAATAGCATGGTAATTTTCTTAAAATCCTAATAAGCTTGGTATGCAAGATTAATAATAAAACTCTCTTATGAGTGTGTTCAATGCTATTAGCAGTTTGATACTTGATAATTGTTTTGAGATATGGAGATGGTGATATTAAAGTCATGCTAGTTTGAGTAGTTGTGAATTTGAGAAATATTTGTGTTGAAGCTTGTGATTCCCATAGCATGCACGTATGGTGAACCGTTATGTGATGAAGTCGGAGCATGATTTATTTATTGATTGTCTTCCTTATGAGTGGCGGTCGGGGACGAGCGATGGTCTTTTCCTACCAATCTGTCCCCTAGGAGCATGCGCGTAATACTTTTCTTTGATAACTTGTAGATTTTTGCAATAAGTATATGAGTTCTTTATGACTAATGTTGAGTCCATGGATTATACGCACTCTCACCCTTCCACCTTTGCTAGCCTCCCTAATACCGCGCACCTTTCGCCGGTATCATACACCCACCATATACCTTCCTCAAAACAGCCACCATACCTACCTATTATGGCATTTCCATAGCCATTCCGAGATATATTGCCATGCAACTTTCCATCGTTCCGTTTATTATGACACACTCCACCATTGTCATATTGCATATCCCGGTACACCGCCGGAGGCATTCACATAGAGTCATATTTTGTTCTACGTATCGAGTTGTAATTGTTGAGTTGTAAGAAAAATAAAAGTGTGATGATCATCATTATTAGAGCATTGTCCCAGTGAGGAAAGGATGATGGAGACTATGACTCCCCCACAAGTCGGGATGAGACTCCGGACGAAAAATAAATAAAAGAGGCCAAAGAAGCTCAAATAAATAAATAAAAGGAGAAAGAAAAGAGGCCATAAAAAAGAGAAAATGCCCAAATAAAAAAATTGAGAGAAAAAGAGACAAGGGACAATGTTACTATCCTTTTACCACACTTGTGCTTCAAAGTAGCACCATGATCTTCATAGTAGAGAGTCTCTAATGTTATCACTTTCATATACTAGTGGGAATATTTCATTATAGAACTTGGCTTGTATATTCCAATGATGGGCTTCCTCAAATTGCCCTAGGTCTTCATGAGCAAGCAAGTTGGATGTACACCCAGTTAGTTTCTTTTTGAGCTTTCATATACTTATAGCTCTAGTGCATCCGTTGCATGGCAATCCCTACTCACTCACATTTATATCTATTGATGGGCATCTCCATAGCCCGTTGATACGCCTAGTTGATGTGAGACTATCTTCTCCTTTTTGTCTTCTCCACAACCACCACTCTATTCCACCTATAGTGCTATATCTATGGCTCACGCTCATGTATTGCGTGAAGATTGAAAGAGTTCTGAGAATGTCAAAAGTATGAAACAATTGCTTGGCTTGTCATCGGGGTTGTGCATGATTTAAATATTTTGTGTGGTGAAGATAGAGCATAGCCAGACTATATGATTTTGTAGGGATAACTTTCTTTAGCCATGTTATTTTGAGAAGACATAATTTCTTTGTTAGTATGCCTGAAGTATTATCATTTTTATGTCAATATGAACTTTTGTCTTGAATCTTTCGGATTTGAATATTCATACCACAATTAAGAAGAATTGCATTAAAATTATGCCAAGTAGCACTCCGCATCAAAAATTCTATTTTTATCATTTACCTACTCGAGGACGAACATGAATTAAGCTTGGGGATGCTTGATACGTCTCCAACGTATCTATAATTTTTATTGCTCCATGCTATATTATCTACTGTTTTGGCCATTATTGGGCTTTATTATCCACTTTTATATTATTTTTGGGACTAATCTATTAACCGGAGGCCCAGCCCAGAATTGCAGTTTTTTGCCTGTTTTAGGGTTTCGAAGAAAAGGAATATCAAACGGAGTCCAAACGGAATGAAACCTTTGGGAACGTCATTTCCTCATCGAATACAACTCAGGAGACTTGGACCCTACGTCAAGACACGTAATAGGAGGCCACGAGGTAGGGGGCGCGCCTCCCCCCCCCTAGGCACGCCCTCCACCCTTGTGGACCCCATGTTGCTCCACCGACGTACTTCTTCCTCCTATATATACCCACGTATCCCCAAATGATCAGATACGGAGCCAAAACCCTAATTCCACCGTCGTAACTTTCTGTATCCACGAGATCCCATCTTGGGGCCTGTTCCGGAGCTCCGCCAGAGGGGGCATCGATCACGGAGGGCTTCTACATCAACACCATAGCCTCTCCGATGAAGTGTGAGTAGTTTACTTCAGACCTACGGGTCCATAGTTAGTAGCTAGATGGCTTCTTCTCTCTTTTTGGATCTCAATACAATGTTCTCCCCCTCTCTTGTGGAGATCTATTCGATGTAATCTTCTTTTTGCGGTGTGTTTGTTGAGATCGATGAATTGTGGGTTTATGATCAAGTCTATCTATGAATAATATTTGAATCTTCTCTGAATTCTTTTATGTATGATTGGTTATCTTTGCAAGTCTCTTCGAATTATCAGTTTGGTTTGGCCTACTAGATTGATCTTTCTTGCAATGGGAGAAGTGCTTAGCTTTGGGTTCAATCTTGCGGTGTCCTTTCCCGGTGACAGTAAGGGCAGCAAGGAACATATTGTATTGTTGCCATCGAGGATAATAAGATGGGGTTTTCTTCATATTGCATGAGTCTATCCCTCTACATCATGGCATCTTGCTTAAGGCGTTACTCTGTTTTTAACTTAATACTCTAGATGCATGCTGGATAGCGGTCGATGAGTGGAGTAATAGTAGTAGATGCAGGCAGGAGTCGGTCTACTTGTCTCGAACGTGATGCCTATATACATGATCATACCTAGATATTCTCATAACTATGCTCAATTCTGTCAATTTCTCAACAGTAATTTGTTCACCCACCGTAGAATACTTATGCTCTCGAGAGAAGCCACTAGTGAAACCTATGGCCCCCGTGTCTATCTTTATCATATCAATCTCCTACTACTTAGTTATTTACTTTGCTATTTACTTTGCCTTTATTTTACTTTGCATCTTTATCATAAAAATACCAAAAATATTATCTTATCATATCTATCAGATCTCACTATCGTAAGTGGCCCTATAGGGATTGACAACCCCTATTTGCGTTGGTTGCGAGGATTTATTTGTTTTGTGCAGGTGCGAGGGACTCGCGCATAGCCTCCTACTGGATTGATACCTTGGTTCTCAAAAACTGAGGGAAATACTTATGCTACTTTGCTGCATCATCCCTTCCTCTTCGGGGAAAACCAACGCAGTGCTAAAAGAGGTAGCAATAACTAACCTTATTATTTACCTTTATATACACATCATTATACTGACTTGTCTAAATCCTTTTTAGCGGTCAATCAAAGCCTAAGAAAGCAAGGGTGACAAAGCCGGCTGAGGATCAAAAACAACTGAACCGGAGCAGCCAACCCTTGTACCGGAACATCCTGAAGAACCGGAGCAGTCAACCTTTGTGCCAGAACACACTGAACAGCCAGAAGACCCTGCTTTCAATGTTCAACCGGATTTACCTGAGCCGCCTGTGGATGAAACTGCTATTGACCCATCAAGTATTGAGCTGTCAATCTCAGCTAACCCACCGGAGAGGCACTGTGATGATGTTTTAATCACTGGTACTAGATTTGTTGAACCGGGGAACTCAACTGTGCTGGCAAGACACTCCGCAAAACAAGAAGTCATGGAGAGGCAGAAAGTGAGGTTCGACGTCTCCCACTATGCTCATCTGAGTATTAGTGAAGTGCTATCTGGTTATCTCAGTCAAGTGCACTCCAGTCGTGATTCAAAAATTGAGATGGTCGAACAGATGCACCAAAAATATGAGGTACGTTCTCCGCCTTATATAAGTTATATACCCTGCCAGCCTCCAAGTCTTCTGATTATGATAAAACTGAATGATATGTAGACTGAAAATACTTAGAAGCCTCTGTCTTAGACTCCCTCCAAGTATGGTTTGCAACTAAACTGGATGCTGATAGTATTTCAATTTGCATGTGTAGCCCCCAAGGGCCGGTTTAATCAGTATGAATGAGCCGGTCCTACTAGTCATTGCATAGAATTGAACCATATAGCCCTTGAGACTGTTGACAGCTTATTCGGCTCATTTGTAGAAAAAAGTCAAGCAATATGCATTAGCCCCCAAGTGCCAAGTGTTATTGCCTGCAAAACACTTGGGACTTTTAGAAAGAACTGTTTCCTTTGAAAAATTTGCGCTGACAGACATTAGCCCCCAAGTGCCAAGTGTTATTGTTCGCAAAGCACTTGGGACTTGTTTTTTATAATCTGCCATGAAGCTAAAACAACTTTATGCTGCATGCAGGCTGCGATCGCAGAACTGGAATCGCAATTGTCTGAGGCCAAGACCCGGCTGGCGACTCAAGATACTGAGACAAAGAAAGTTGAATCCAAATTCCAATTGAGTGTGTTTGAGGCAGAAAAACTGAAGACCAGCTTCACTGCAGAGAAAGAGGCTTGGGCCAATGAGAAGACTGCCTTGACGCAGCGTGCGGAGAAGGCTGAGGCGGCTCTGGAAAAGGTTAAAGAACTGTGTGTCTCAGATGGTTTCTGCAATCTTCGGTAAGTCACCTTGTTACGTACTCAAAGTGAGTATTTTCCATTATAAGCCGCCACTTAACCCATTGTGTAAACTTTACAGGTCCGAGGAGTAGCAATCTGAGCTGAGATACCGTGGTAAAGCTTAAGGCGGTTTACACACTAGTTGAACAATTGTACACCAGAGCTCAACGGACTCTTGCCACTATCTCCCCTATGAATCAAGGGCCGACTCTATTAAGTGACATCTTGAAGAAGCCGTCCATCTTGCCTGCTCGGTTCCAAGAAATCAAGCGATCGTGTGCTAGAGCCAGAGTTGTAACAACTTTAAGCCGTGCCAAGGCCTGGGTACCAGAATTAGACCCGGCGGACGTAGCCAGTGGATATCCCAGCCTCAAAGAAGATGGAACGCCTTTTGACCAAGAGGATTTTGCTGCTTGTGTCAAGGAAATTCGCCCTCATGCTACCATCATTGGTAAAGAAACCAACCTCACCAAGTATCAGCCGGGTTTTGATGCAGATAATAAGAAGATGGTGACTCCTTCATATAAAGTGATGGGCTTAATCCCGCCGATTCGTAAGCACACTTTCGCCCCTGAAATTGACCCGTCTGGTCTGATTGATAATGAGGCTGAATTTGTCAGCCTTCATGGCTTTGACTGGTCCAAACCCAACTTCCAGATGGTGGAGGAGAACGAACCGGCAAGGGATGAGGCGCAACCATCAAGTCAGCTAGGCCAAGACTCATGAATCGGCTCTGGTTTATCATCTGTTGTATGGGAGACTGAAAAAAAATAGTATCATTTTGGGCTCCAAGCGCCTTGTAATAGGCTAGCTTTAAACTTCTTGCTCTGCTATGTCATCGTGCATATTGTGCTGCTTATAACACTTATTTATCCATTATGTAAAGATATGCTATATATCCCTTATGATATTAACAATTTTGAATTTGTTCCTCCATACAACAGATAAAAAGTGTCCTGGTGGTTTACCGTTGGACGGGTTATAATGCCCCAACATGATCTTATCATGATTTATAACCAAGGCTGGTCAAAATAATAATCATATATGAAAAAATATATCATACCTATGATATTTGATCACACTTGTTGATTTTACCAAGCCAGTGTAGTAAGGGTGATAACCCAAGACTTTGGATGCTAGTAGTTATTAGAGATTGCCGGCTTAAAAACCGGACTGGGTTAATAAACACTAGATATGTACCTTTATTTTATACTGGTGACTTATAGTCGAAGACCAGGCTAGGTTAATAAACACCGGTTAATGTCATATATGACTCATAAGGCATTATAAGCCTTATTGTTTTTCAACCATGTATTACTATGTCACAAAAGAAAAAAATCTCAGAAAGACATTCAAATCAAAACAACAGAAAAAATCCGAGGCTTTCATAGGCCGCCAAGCCAAAATATCTTCTTCAATGAAACTAGCATTAGCCACTGGAAGGTACGCGCTTTCTGTGAGCCGGCCCTCATTGACCCAATCAACATTTTAAGCCAGATAAGTTCAGTTCTTATTTAAACATAGACTTATCAGGAGTATGCGGGGTTAGAGCAGCATTGTGCATCACAGGCCGATTTATCCAAGTTCCAAGGAAGGCGGCTTTTCACCCTGAGCTTCTCCTTGCTATCCGTAAAACCGTGTCCTCTCATGACAAACCGGCGTTTTAACCTTAATGAGTTCATGGTCTTGTTTAAAAGATTGATTGTTAAGAGTTCGGCGGGTCAATCAGGATTACCTGATGGAGAAGCATCTGGCATACAGGCAGCATAACCCGGGGTTTTAGGTGAATACACCTAGCTTCCAAGCCTGGCTTTTATAGCCTATCACAAGGTTATGAACTCTTCTTTCTTTAGAACAAAAGAGCCCCCAAGTGATATTTTGAGCTGTGCTCAATGGGTACCTTTGTTTGAGTTGTGCTTTCGCAACAGACTCTCTTTGGTCCCCTTAAACAGGGTAGTAATGCTATGTTCTCTTTGGTGAATACACCTATGTTTGAACAGGAAGCCCCCAAGTTTTTATGTGTGGCCTATAAGCTGGATCAAAGGGTAATAATAACCTTTGTTGTATAAAGTAGAAGCTCCCATGTGATCAAAGAACTCATTATTTAAAGAGAAACAACAACAGAGACCCTTCTTTAACAGGGATGTCGGCTTTATTATATTGATCATAATATGTACATTGTCAAAATATGTACATGGAAAGAGCTGGTGGCTCAGGTGTAGTATGGCCTAAGCTGGACAATATTCCAGGGCCAATGGGTCTCCTCCTCCGACGTGTGTGAGTCCTTGTGGTCTCGAACATTGATAAGGTAATATGACCCGTTGTTTAGATTCTTGCTGACCACAAAGGGTCCTTCCCAAGGCGGGGATAACTTGTGCATATCCGTCTGATCCTGGATAAGCCGGAGCACTAGGTCGCCTTCTTGAAAAGTTCTGGTTTTAACCCGGCGGCTATGATAACGGCGCAGATCTTGCTGGTAAATCGTCGAACGAGCTGCTGCTATGTCACGCTCCTCATCCAACAGATCAAGTGCTTCTTGACATGCTCTTTCATTGTCTGCTTCAACATAAGCCGCCACACGAGACGAGTCATGATGGATGTCGCTAGGGAGAACTGCCTCTGCTCCGTAAACCATGAAAAAAGGCATGTATCCTGTAGATCTGTTAGGGGTGGTGTTGATGCTCCATAACACGGAAGGTAACTCTTCCACCCAACAACCTGGCGTCCTCTGCAGGGGAACCATAAACCGGGGTTTGATGCCCTTCAAAATCTCTTGGTTTGCTCTTTCGCTTGACCATTGGATTGGGGGTGAGCCACTGATGATACATCGCGCCGGATATGCTCACGTTGACAAAATTCTTCCATTGCACCTTTAGAGAGATTAGTGCCATTGTCTGTTATAATGTTGTGTGGAAAGCCAAAACGGAAGATCACCTTCTTCATGAATTGAACCGCCATTGATGCATCCCACTTACTGACCGGCTCTGCCTCTACCCACTTAGTGAACTTATCAACTGCCACCAAAAGGTGAGTCTTCTTATCCTTGGATATTTTGAAAGGCCCAACCATATCGAGCCCCCAAACTACGAATGGCCAAGTATGGGATCATCCTCAATTCTTGAGCTGGCACATGGGCTCGGCGTGCAAATTTCTGACATCCATCACACCTGCTGACAAGGTCCTCTGCATCAGCATGAGCTGTTAGCCAGTAAAACCCATGACGAAAAGCTTTAGCCACAAGGGACTTTGAACCGACATGATGACCACAATCTCCTTCATGAATTTCTCGTAAGATCTCACAGCCCTCTTCTAGAGAAACACAATGTTGAAACGCCCCTGTGACACTGCGATGATCTAACTCTCCATTAACAATCGTCATTGACTTAGACCGCCGGGTTATCTGCCTAGCTAAGGTTTCATCCTCAGGTAAATCGCCCCGGGACATATAGGCCAACTAAGGGACTGTCCAATCTGGGATTACATGAAGAGCCACCACCAACTGAGCCTCCGGGTCAGGAATAGCCAAATCCTCCTCTGTAGGGATCTTAACCAACGGGTTATGCAAGACGTCAAGAAAAACATTAGGCGGCACCGGCTTACGTTGAGAGCCCAGCCGGCTTAAAGTGTCTGCCACTTTGTTTTTCCTCCGATCAACATGCTCAACTTGATAACCTTTGAAATGACCAGCAATGACATCCACCTCCCGCCGATAGGCCGCCATGAGCGGATCCTTAGAATCCCAAGTACCAGAGACTTGCTGAGCCACCAAATCTGAGTCGCAGAAGCATCTAACCCGGATTAAGTTCATTTCCTTAGCCATCCGAAGACCATGGAGTAAGGCCTCATACTCAGCTGCATTGTTAGTACAAGGAAACATCAAACGAAGAACATAGCAAAATTTATCACCTGAGGGGAAGCAAGAATTACTCCAGCCCCCAAGCCCTCCAATTGCCTAGACCCATCAAAGTGAACAGTCCAATACGTGTTATCCGTCTTTTCCTCAGGCATCTACAGCTCTGTCCAATCATTGATGAAATCCACCAGCGCTTGAGACTTGATGGCCCTGTGAGGCACATATTTTAGCCCATGAGGTCCAAGCTCAATAGCCCACTTAGCAACCCGGCCAGTTGCCTCCCTGCTTTGGATGATATCTCCCAAAGGAGCAGAGCTAATCACAGTGATGGGATGACCCAGAAAATAGTGTTTAAACTTCCGGCTGGCCAAGAACACCTCATATACAAGCTTCTGCCAGTGTGGATACCTCTGCTTGGACTCAATAAGCACCTCACTGATATAGTAAACCGGCCTTTTAACCGGATATTCCTTGCCTGCTTCCTTTCTTTCTACCACAATAGCAACACTGACAGCCTGACTATTGGCAGCCACATATAGCAACAAAGGCTCCTTATCAACAGGGGCTGCAAGCACGGGCAGCTTAGCCAACTGCTTCTTCAAATCCTCAAACATTGTATTAGCAGCATCACTCTAGACGAAGTTATCTATCTTTTTCATAATCTAATATAGAGGGATAGCCTTCTCTCCCAACCGGCTTATGAACCGGCTCAACGCCGCTATACGACCCGCTAGGCATTGCACATCATTGATACACGCCAGCTTAGCCAGCGAAGTGATGGCTTTAATCTTCTCCGGGTTAGCTTCAATACCTCTATTAGACACCAAAAACCCCAAGAGTTTGCCTGCCGGCACACCGAAGACACACTTGGCTGGGTTAAGCATCATCTTGTAAGCCTGGAGATTATCAAAGGTTCCCTTCAAATCATCTATCAATATTTCCTTCTCTCTGGATTTCACCACAATATCATCCACATAAGCATGGACATTGCACCCAATTTGGTTATGAAGGCAATTTTTCAAACATCTCTGATAAGTTGCCTGGGCACTCTTGAGCCCAAAAGGCATAGACACATAGCAGAAGGCTCCAAAGGGAGTTATAAAAGGTGTCTTCTCCTGGTCCTTAACTGCGATCTTGATCTGATGATAACCAGAATAAGCATCCAAAAAACTCAAACGCTCACAACCCGCCGTAGCATCAATAAACTGATCAATACAAGGGTGAGCAAAAGGATCAGCCGGACAAGCCTTGTTTAAATCCGTGTAGTCCACACACATACGCCAAGTGCCATTTTTCTTAAGCACCAGCACCGGGTTAGCCAACCACTCAGGCTGGAAAACTTCAATGATAAACCCAGCTACCAAGAGCCGGGCCACTTCTTCTCCTATGGCCTTTCGTCTCTCCTCATTAAAACGGCGAAGAAACTGTTTGACTGGCTTAAACTTTGGATCAATATTAAGAGTGTGCTCAGCGAGTTCTCCCGGTACACCCGGCATGTCTGAAGGCTTCCATGCAAAGATGTCCCGTTTCTCACGGATGAACTCGATGAGCGTGCTTTCCTATTTCGGATCCAGATTAACACTGATGTTGAACTGCTTGGATGAGTCACCAGGAACAAAATCAACCATCTTAGTATCATCTGCCGATTTAAACTTTAAAACCGGATCATGCTGTGTGGTTGGCTTTTTCAAAGACGTCATATCTGCCGAGTCAACATTGTCCTTGTAAAATTTCAACTCCTCCATTGCACAAACTGACTCAGCATAAGCCGCATCCCCCTCTTCACACTCCAGAGCTATCTTATGACTCCCATGCACTGTAATGGTTCCTTTGTGACCCGACATCTTGAGCTGCAGATACACGTAACACGGCCGCACCATGAACTTGGCATAAGCCGGCCGGCCAAACAGAGCGTGATATGGGCTGTGGATCTTGACCACTTCAAAGGTCAACGTCTCCGACCTGGAGTCATGATCATCTCCAAAAACAACTTCTAGAGCTATCTTACCGACTGGATATGCCGATTTACCAGGCACCACGCCATGAAAAACAATGTTTGATGGATTAAGATTTTTAGCAGTCAACCCCATGTGATGAAAAGTTTCATAATAAAGAATATTGATGCTACTCCCTCCGTCCATGAGTACTTTGGTAAACTTATACCCTCCGACCTGCAGTGCAACCACCAAAGCCAAATGACCCGGATTATCAACCCGGGGCGGGTGATCCTCCCGACTCCATACGATGGGTTGCTCAGACCAACGCAGATAACAAGGAACTGCCGGCTCAACAGCATTGACTAATCTCTTATGAAGCTTCTAGTCACGCTTACACAAGCTAGTGTTAAACACATGATATTGCCCACTAGTCAACTGCTTCGGGTTGCTCTGGTAACTAGACTGTTGCTGTTGCTGACCCCCTTGATTACTCCGCTGGTTGTAACCACCCTAGTTGTTGTGATTACCTTGATTTCCTTGAAAACCAGAGTTAGAACCGCCACCGCCATAACCGGACCGTGAGAGCCGGGCCCAGAACCGCCACCTAGCCCATGGCTGTCATGGAAAAGAATTAAATTTTTGTACTCCTTCATGATGTGACAATCCTTCCATAGATGCCCAGATGGTCTTTATTTCATACCATGTCGTGGGCAGGGCTGATTCAACATATGCTCAAGATTGATACTGGATCCGCCGGCTTGTGGGGGCGGTTTACCCATACGATGCTGACCATTATTCTATGCATTGGTGTTAGCCACAAAGTCAAAACTATTATCAGCTTTGCGCTTACCGTTGCCTCCCGGGTTATATTGCTGCCCTTTAGCATTGATGCTCCTCTTTCCCTTCCCCGCTTTATCATCATCAGACTCAGGGTCTTTGCTACTATCAGAGTCAACATATTTAACCAGGGCCGCCATGAGTGTCCCCATGTCATTGCAGTGGCGTTTGTGAAGGAAATATGCCCTAGAGGCAATAATAAAGTTATTATTTATTTCCTTATATCATGATAAAAGTTTATTATTCATGCTAGAATTGTATTAACCAGAAACATAATACATGTGTGAATCCATAGACAAACAGAGTGTCACTAGTATGCCTCTACTTGACTAGCTCGTTAATCAAAGATGGTTATGTTTCCTAACCATGGAGTTGTCATTTGATTAACGAGATCACATCATTAGTTGAATGATCTGATTGACATGACTCCATTAGCTTAGCATCCGATCGTTTAGTATGTTGCTATAGCTTTCTTCATGACTTATACATGTTCCTATAACTATGAGATTATGTAACTCCCGTGTGCCGGAGGAACACTTTGTGTGCTACCAAACATCACAATGTAACTGGGTGATTATAAAGGTACTCTACAGGTGTCTCCAAAGGTACATGTTGGGTTGATGTATTTCGAGATTAGGATTTGTCACTCCGATCGTCGGAGAGGTATCTCTGGGCCCTCTCGGTAATGCACATCACTTAAGCCTTGCAAGCATTGCAACTAATGAGTCAGTTGCGGGATGATGTATTACGGAACGAGTAAAGAGACTTGCCGGTAACAAGATTGAACTAGGTATTGGATACCGACGATCGAATCTCGGGCAAGTAGCATACCGATGACAAAGGGAATAACGTATGTTGTTGTGCGGTCTGACCGATAAAAGATCTTCGTAGAATATGTAGGAACCAATATGAGCATCCAGGTTCCGCTATTGGTTATTGACCAGAGACGTGTCTCGGTCATGTCTACATTGTTCTCGAACCCGTAGGATCCGCACGCTTAAGGTTTCAATGACAGTTATGTTATGAGTTTATTTGTTTTGATGTACCGAAGGTTGTTCGGAGTCCCGGATGTGATCACGGACATGACGAGGAGTCTCGAAATGGTCGAGACATAAAGATTGATATATTGGAAGCCTATGTTTGGATATCGGAAGTGTTCCCGGTGAAATCGGGATTTTACCGGAGTACCGGGAGGTTACCGGAACCCCCCGGAAGCTATATGGGCCTTAGTGGGCCTTAGTGGAAGAAGAGGAGAGGCGGCCAGGGCTGGGCCGCGTGCCCCTCCCCCCTAGTCCGAATAGGACAAGGAGAGAGGGGGCCGGCGCCCCCCTCCTTCTCTATCCCTCTTTTCCCACCTCGCGAATCCTATTCCAACTAGGATTGGGGGAGAAGTCCTACTCCCGGAGGTAGTAGGACTCCTACTGGCGTGCCCTATGATGGTCGGCCAGCCTCCCCCTCTTGAACCTTTATATACGGAGGCAGGGGCACCCCAGAGAGATACAAGTTGATCCACGTGATCATATTCTTAGCCGTGTGCGGTGCCCCCTTCCACCATAGTCCTCGATAATATTGTAGCGGTGCTTAGGCAAAGCCCTGCGACAGTAGTACATCAAGATCGTCACCATGCCGTCGTGCTGACGGAACTCTTCCCTGACACTTTGCTGGATCAGAGTCCAGGGATCGTCATCGAGCTGAACGTGTGCTAGAACTCGGAGGTGCCGTAGTTTCGGTGCTTGATCGGTCGGGCCGTGGAGACTTACGACTACATCAACCAAACGCTTCCGTTGTCGATCTACAAGGGTACGTAGATCACACTCTTCCCTCTCGTTGCTATGCATCACCATGATCTTGCGTGTGCGTAGGAAATTTTTTGAAATTACTACGTTCCCCAATAGTGGCATCCGAGCCTAGGTTTTATGTGTTGATGTTATATGCACGAGTAGAACACAAGTGAGTTGTGGGCGATATAAGTCATACTGCTTACCAGCATGTCATACTTTGGTTCAGCGGTATTGTTGGATGAAGCGGCCCGGACCGACATTACGCGTACGCTTATGCGAGACCGGTTCTCCCGACGTGCTTTGCACATAGGTGGCTTGCGGGTGACAGTTTCTCCAACTTTAGTTGAACCGAGTGTGGCTACGCCCGGTCCTTGCGAAGGTTAAAACAGCACCAACTTGACAAACTATCGTTGTGGTTTTGATGCGTAGGTAAGATTGGTTCTTGCTTAAGCCCGTAGCAGCCACGTAAAAACTTGCAACAACAAAGTAGAGGACGTCTAACTTGTTTTTGCAGGGCATGTTGTGATGTGATATGGTCAAGACATGATGCTAAATTTTATTGTATGAGATGATCATGTTTTGTAACCGAGTTATCGGCAACTGGCAGGAGCCATATGGTTGTCGCTTTATTGTATGCAATGCAATCGCGCTGTAATGCTTTACTTTATCACTAAGTGGTAGCGATAGTCGTGGAAGCATAAGATTGGCGAGACGACAACGATGCTACGATGGAGATCAAGGTGTCGCGCCGGTGACGATGGTGATCATGACGGTGCTTCGGAGATGGAGATCACAGGCACAAGATGATGATGGCCATATCATATCACTTATATTGATTGCATGTGATGTTTATCTTTTATGCATCTTATCTTGCTTTGATTGACGGTAGCATTATAAGATGATCTCTCACTAAATTATCAAGATAAAAGTGTTCTCCCTGAGTATGCACCGTTGTCAAAGTTCGTCATGCCCAGACACCACGTGATGATCGGGTGTGATAAGCTCTACGTCCATCTACAACGGTGCAAGCCAGTTTTGCACACGCAGAATACTCAGGTTAAACTTGACGAGCCTAGCATATGCAGATATGGCCTCGGAACACTGAGATCGAAAGATCGAGCGTGAATCATATAGTAGATATGATCAACATAGCGATGTTCACCATTGAAAACTACTCCATTTCACGTGATGATCCGTTATGGTTTAGTTGATTTGGATCACGTGATCACTTAGAGGATTAGAGGGATGTCTATCTAAGTGGGAGTTCTTTAAGTAATTTGATTAATTGAACTTAAATTTATCATGAACTTAGTACCTGATAGTACCTTGCTTATGTATGTTTGATTGTAGATACATGGCCCGTTCTGTTGTTCCGTTGAATTTTAATGCTTTCCTTGAGAAAGCAAAGTTGAAAGATGATGGTAGCAATTACACGGACTGGGTCCGTAACTTGAGGATTATCCTCATTGCTGCACAGAAGAATTACGTCCTGGAAGCACCGCTGGGTGCCAGGCCTGCTGCTGGAGCAACACCAGATGTTATGAACGTCTGGCAGAGCAAAGCTGATGACTACTCGATAGTTCAGTGTGCCATGCTTTACGGCTTAGAATCGAGACTTCAACGACATTTTGAACGTCATGGGGCATATGAGATGTTCCAGGAGTTGAAGTTAATATTTCAAGCAAATGCCCGGATTGAGAGATATGAAGTCTCCAATAAGTTCTATAGCTGCAAGATGGAGGAGAACAGTTCTGTCAGTGAGCATATACTCAAAATGTCTGGGTATAATAATCACTTGATTCAGATGGGAGTTAATCTTCCAGATGATTGCGTCATTGACAGAATTCTCCAATCACTGCCACCAAGCTACAAGAGCTTCGTGATGAACTATAATATGCAAGGGATGAATAAGACTATTCCCGAGCTCTTCGCAATGCTGAAAGCTGCGGAGGTAGAAATCAAAAAGGAGCATCAAGTGTTGATGGTCAACAAGACCACTAGTTTCAAGAAAAAGGGCAAAGGGAAGAAGAAGGGGAACTTCAAGAAGAACAGCACGCAAGTTGCTGCTCAAGAGAAGAAACCCAAGTCTGGACCTAAGCCTGAAACTGAGTGCTTCTACTGCAAGCAGACTGGTCACTGGAAGCGGAACTGCCCCAAGTATTTGGCGGATAAGAAGGATGGCAAGGTGAACAAAGGTATATGTGATATACATGTTATTGATGTGTACCTTACTAGAGCTCGCAATAGCACTTGGGTATTTGATACTGGTTTTGTTGCCAATATTTGCAACTCGAAACAGGGACTACGGATTAAGCGAACACTGGCAAAGGACGAGGTGACGATGCGCG
This sequence comes from Triticum monococcum, assembly GCA_034509565.1. NCBI lineage: Eukaryota > Viridiplantae > Streptophyta > Magnoliopsida > Poales > Poaceae > Triticum > Triticum monococcum. The sequence goes on along the minus strand of CM067842.1, from coordinate 193,710,963 downwards.
TGGGAAATGGTTCCAAAGTCAATGTGATCGCGGTCGGCACGCTACCTCTACATCTACCTTCAGGATTAGTATTAGACCTAAATAATTGTTATTTGGTGCCAGCGTTGAGCATGAACATTATATCTGGATCTTGTTTAATGCGAGATGGTTATTCCTTTAAATCAGAGAATAATGGTTGTTCTATTTATATGAATAATATCTTTTATGGTCATGCACCTTTGAAGAGTGGTCTATTTTTGATGAATCTCGATAGTAGTAACACACATATTCATAATGTTGAAGCCAAAAGATGCAGAGTTGATAATGATAGTGCAACTTATTTGTGGCACTGCCGTTTAGGTCATATCGGTATAAAGCGCATGAAGAAACTCCATACTGATGGACTTTTGGAACCACTTGAATCACTTGGTACTTGCGAACCGTGCCTCATGGGCAAGATGACTAAAACACCATTCTCCGGTACTATGGAGAGAGCAACAGATTCGTTGGAAATCATACATACAGATGTATGTGGTCCGATGAATATTGAGGCTCGTCGCGGATATCGTTATTTTCTCAACTTCACAGATGACTTAAGTAGATATGGGTATATCTACTTAATGAAACATAAGTCTGAAACATTTGAAAAGTTTAAAGAATTTCAGAGTGAAGTTGAAAATCATCGTAACAAGAAAATAAAGTTTCTACGATCTGATCGTGGAGGAGAATATTTGAGTTATGAGTTTGGTATACATTTGAAACAATGCGGAATAGTTTCGCAACTCACGCCACCCGGAACACCACAGCGTAATGGTGTGTCCGAACATTGTAATCGTACTTTACTAGATATGGTGCGATCTATGATGTCTCTTATTGATTTACCGCTATTGTTTTGGGGTTATGCTTTAGAGATGACCGCATTCACGTTAAATAGGGCACCATCAAAATCCGTTGAGACGACGCCTTATGAACTATGGTTTGGCAAGAAACCAAAGTTGTCGTTTCTTAAAGTTTGGGGCTGCGATGCTTATGTGAAAAAGCTTCAACCTGATAAGCTCGAACCCAAATCGGAGAAATGTGTCTTCATAGGATACCCAAAGGAGACTGTTGGGTACACCTTCTATCACAGATCCGAAGGCAAGACATTCATTGCTACGAATGGATCCTTTCTAGAGAAGGAGCTTCTCTCGAAAGAAGTGAGTGGGAGGAAAGTAGAACTTGACGAGGTAACTGTACCTGCTCCCTTATTGGAAAGTAGTACATCACAGAAACCTGTTTCTGCGACACCTACACCAATTAGTGAGGAAGCTGATGATAATGATCATGAAACTTCAGGACAAGATACTACTGAACCTCGTAGATCAACCAGAGTAAGGTCCGCGCCAGAGTGGTACGGTAATCCTGTTCTGGAAATCATGCTACTAGATCATGATGAACCTACGAACTATGATGAAGCGATGGTGAGCCCAGATTCCGCAAAATGGCTTGAAGCCATGAAATCTGAGATGGGATCCATGTATGAGAACAAAGTATGGACTTTGGTTGACTTGCCCGTTGATCGGCAAGCAATTGAGAATAAACGGATCTTTAAAAAGAAGACTGACACTGATAGTAATATTACTGTCTACAAAGCTCGACTTGTCGCAAAAGGTTTTCGACAAGTTCAAGGGGTTGACTACGATGAGACCTTCTCACCCGTAGCGATGCTTAAGTCTGTCCGGATCATGTTAGCAATTGCCGCATTTTATGATTATGAAATTTGGCAGATGGATGTCAAGACTGCATTCCTGAATGGATTTCTGGAAGAAGAGTTGTATATGATGCAACCGGAAGGTTTTGTCGATCCAAAGGGAGCTAACAAAGTGTGCAAGCTCCAGCGATCCATTTATGGACTGGTGCAAGCCTCTCGTAGTTGGAATAAACGCTTTGATAGTATGATCAAAGCATTTGGTTTTATACAGACTTTCGGAGAAGCCTGTATTTACAAGAAAGTGAGTGGGAGCTCTGTAGCATTTCTGATATTATATGTGGATGACATATTACTGATTGGAAATGATATAGAATTTCTGGATAGCATAAAGGGATACTTGAATAAGAGTTTTTCAATGAAAGACCTTGGTGAAGCTGCTTACATATTAGGCATAAAGATCTATAGAGATAGATCAAGACGCTTAATTGGACTTTCACAAAGCACATACCTTGACAAGATTTTGAAGAAGTTCAAAATGGATCAAGCAAAGAAAGGGTTCTTGCCTGTGTTACAAGGTGTGAAGTTGAGTCAGACTCAATGCCCGACCATTGCAGAAGATAGAGAGAAAATGAAAGATGTTCCCTATGCTTCAGACATAGGCTCTATCATGTATGCAATGCTGTGTACCAGACCTGATGTGTGCCTTGCTATAAGTTTAGCAGGGAGGTACCAAAGTAATCCAGGAGTGGATCACTGGACAGCGGTCAAGAACATCCTGAAATACCTGAAAAGGACTAAGGATATGTTTCTCGTATATGGAGGTGACAAAGAGCTCATCGTAAACGGTTACGTTGATGCAAGCTTTGACACTGATCCGGACGATTCTAAATCGCAAACCGGATACGTGTTTACATTAAACGGTGGAGCTATCAGTTAGTGCAGTTCTAAACAAAGCGTCGTGGCGGGATCTACATGTGAAGCAGAATACATAGCTGCTTCGGAAGCAGCAAACGAAGGAGTCTAGATGAAGGAGTTCATATCCGATCTAGGTGTCATACCTAGTGCATCGGGTCCAATGAAAATATTTTGTGACAATACTAGTGCAATTGCCTTGGCGAAGGAATCCAGATTTCACAAAAGAACCAAGCACATCAAAAGACGCTTCAATTCCATCCGAGATCTAGTCCAGGTGGGAGACATAGAGATTTGCAAGATACATACGGAGCTAAATGTAGCAGAACCGTTGACTAAGCCTCTTCCACGAGCAAAAAATGATCAGCACCAAAGCTCCATGGGTGTTAGAATCATTACTATGTAATCTAGATTATTGACTCTAGTGCAAGTGGGAGACTGAAGGAAATATGCCCTAGAGGCAATAATAAAGTTATTATTTATTTCCTTATATCATGATAAAAGTTTATTATTCATGCCAGAATTGTATTAACCGGAAACATAATACATGTGTGAATACATAGACAAACAGAGTGTCACTAGTATGCCTCTACTTGACTAGCTCGTTAATCAAAGATGGTTATGTTTCCTAACCATGGACAAAGAGTTGTCATTTGATTAACGGGATCACATCATTAGTTGAATGATCTGATTGACATGACCCATTCCATTAGCTTAGCATCCGATCGTTTAGTATGTTGCTATAGCTTTCTTCATGACTTATACATGTTCCTATAACTATGAGATTATGTAACCCCATGTGCCGGAGGAACACTTTGTGTGCTACCAAACATCACAACGTAACTGGGTGATTATAAAGGTACTCTACAGGTGTCTCCAAAGGTACATGTTGGGTTGACGTATTTCGAGATTAGGATTTGTCACTCTGATCGTCGGAGAGGTATCCCTGGGCCCTCTCGGTAATGCACATCACTTAAGCCTTGCAAGCATTGCAAGTAATGAGTCAGTTGCGGGATGATGTATTACCGAACGAGTAAAGAGACTTGCCGGTAACGAGATTGAACTAGGTATTGGATACCGACGATCGAATCTCGGGCAAGTAACATACCGATGACAAAGGGAACAACGTATGTTGTTGTGCGGTCTGACCGATAAAAGATCTTCGTAGAATATGTAGGAACCAATATGAGCATCCAGGTTCCGCTATTGGTTATTGACCGGAGACGTGTCTCGGTCATGTCTACATTGTTCTCGAACCCGTAGGGTCCGCATGCTTAAGGTTTCGATGACAGTTATGTTATGAGTTTATACGTTTTGATGTACTGAAGGTTGTTCGGAGTCCCGGATGTGATCACGGACATGACGAGGAGTCTCGAAATGGTCGAGACATAAAGATTGATATATTGGAAGCCTATGTTTGGATATCGGAAGTGTTCCGGGTGAAATCGGGATTTTACCGGAGTACCGGGAGGTTACCGGAACCCCCCGGGAGCTATATGGGCCTTAGTGGGCCTTAGTGGAAGAAGAGGAGAGGCGGCCAGGGCTGGGCCGCGCGCCCCTCCCCCCTAGTCCGAATAGGACAAGGACAGAGGGGGTCGGCGCCCCCCTCCTTCTCTCTCCCTCTTTTCCCACCTCGCGAATCCTATTCCAACTAGGATTGGGGGAGAAGTCCTACTCCCGGAGGGAGTAGGACTCCTCCTGGAGCGCCCTATGATGGCCGGCCGGCCTCCCCCTCTTGAACCTTTATATACGGAGGCAGGGGCACCCCAGAGAGATACAAGTTGATCCACGTGATCATATTCTTAGCCGTGTGCGGTGCCCCCTTCCACCATAGTCCTCGATAATATTGTAGCGGTGCTTAGGCGAAGCCCTACGACAGTAGTACATCAAGATCGTCACCACGTCGTCGTGCTGACGGAACTCTTCCTCGACACTTTGCTGGATCGGAGTCCAGGGATTGTCATCGAGCTGAACGTGTGCTAGAACTCGGAGGTGCCGTAGTTTCGGTGCTTGATCGGTCGGGCCGTGGAGACGTACGACTACATCAACCAAACGCTTCCGTTGTCGATCTACAAGGGTACGTAGATCACACTCTTCCCTCTCGTTGCTATGCATCACCATGATCTTGCGTGTGCGTAGGAATTTTTTTGAAATTACTAAGCTCCCCAATAGTTTGAGCTGCCCTAGTTTCTGCTTCAAGGGTGTGAAGCGGGAATTGTTCTCTAACATCAACAAAGCTGAGTCGGCATTGATGCGATCTGACAAGTGCAAGATCGTTGAGACCCGGCGCACCCAATGGGTTGTTGATTCACCTTGTTCTTGAACACAGGCGGCCAGATCCACAATCGACATGGGTTGTCTACATGTATCTTTGAAGTTCTGGATAAACCGGGCTTTTAACTCGGCCCATGACCCGATGGAATTGGCAGGGAGCCCCTTCAACCAGGTGCGGGCCTTTCCTTCTAGCATCAGGGGAAAATATTTAGCACATGCAACCTCTCTGACATCCAGCAACTCCATGGCCATCTCATAACTCTCAATCCATGCCTCGAGACTTAAATCAGTTGTATAGTTTGGCACCTTTCGAGGTCCTTTGAAATCTTTGGGCAGACGCTCATTACGTAGATCCGGTACCAAGCATGGTACGCCCAAGTTTCTAAAGGTTACACCTGGCTCCACAGAGGTGGTCGGATGAACCGGAGTTGGTTGACGAGCCGCATACTGAGCCGCCAGCTCGGCCTCTCGACGAGCTCTACCTTGATCCACCGCGTCCTGAGCGTTTGCACGACTGCCCGCCGGGTCATGCCCACGGGGCGGGTTACAGTTCCGCCCACTGCTTGATATAGCCGGCTCATCGAGATGCCTACTGTAACTCCGGATCGGACGAGGGGTAGAATGAACTCGATCACGGCTGTAAGAATAAGCCTGCTGTTGAACCAACGCTGTCTGAAGAAGATCTCTAGCCCTCCGTGTCTCGACTGCCGCTGGCGATTCACCTTCAACCAGGATAGCTGCCAATCGAGATGCCGCATCGATCATGTTATCCAAAGGGTTGGAGTAATGACCCGATGGCGTCGGCATGTGCTGTGGCGGGTTGTTGTTCTGACGAGGTGGATCCATCATGCGCGGTTGAACCGTCGTACCCGTCCTAGGTGCTTCGACTCGGTTTACCCCTGCTGGGTTACTGGTTCCTGCTCCTGGCGTGTTAAAAAGATTTCTTGCTTCATAGACCGACGGCAAACGGGTCTTATGCCTCCTCCTCATGACATTGTTTGAAGCATTTTGATCCAACATGAGCTGGTAAGACTCCGCCTGAATCCGTTGTGGCTGGGCATCCAAAGCAGCCTGTTCTTCAGCCATCTTAGTGCTTTCTGCATTTAGCTCCTCCTTAGCATGTGCTATCTCATCGTGCAATCTTGTGATCGCCGCATTATGTTGATCTTGATCCGCCGGGTTAATCGGCGTTGTCAACAACATCGTCAATTTATCTAGCAAATCAGTTAAAGCATGAGCCGACGAGCGCTCAGGGCCTCCTGCCCCGGTAGCCGCTGCCGCCCCTGACCCGGAAACCAGCCCCGCCACAGTTGATGGGTGCTGCACGGCCTATGTACCGTCCATGAGAATTGCAACTCGATTCGGCGGCTCATAGGGGTCCGGAATACTGTCGCCATCGGAACAGCCCCCAAGTCGGCCCTCTTGTAGTTGATACAGTGACTCGGTCTCACCAGTGGATGACTCGTCATCAAAGTAGACGACGATCTCATCACCAGATGCTGGTCTGTCCTCAGATTCCACTCCATGGATAAATCCCATGAAGGCATGATTCATGGCAGGCCGAACCCAGGCGGGTCTCGCACGCTGAGCCGTCTTGACGATGTCGGTGCAGATGTCCGGCTCAGGGCCCGGTTCGCCGATCTTGCCGATGAAGACGTGGATTCCACCGAAGGGGACCCGGTACCCGTACTCAATTGAGTCGGCCTCAGGGCCCCAACCTGCATCATCGATGTAGAGCTTGCCGCGGTGAATCTTGGTCATCCGCCCCATGGCGTGTCCCTTGATCCCTTCGAAGATGCCCTTTAAGAACTCGAAACCATCGTGCGATAGCCCCATAGTGGGCGCCAACTGTCATGGAATTGTCATGGCAGATGTCCTAGTGTGAGGACTTAGTCGTGGAGCCATCGTGTTGAGGTTAGCTTAAAGGGGTTAATCAGGACAAAGGACACGAGGAGTTTATACTGGTTCGGCCCCTTACGATGAAGGTAAAAGCCTAGTCCAGTTTGAGGTTGGTATTGCTAGGGTTTTGATGAGCAGGGAGTGAATATGCTTGACCCGGCTCTCGATCTGTTGTTTCTTGCCCTAAGCCTCCGCTAGGTCGTCCCCTTATATACACAGGTTGACGCCCTGTGGCCCTCAGAGCCCCGATCGGTTTATACAACATATCCGCTCGGTGACCTTTCTTACATACCTTACAATACAAGTTTTACATACATGGCGGTTTACATCTATGGGCCTTAAGCCGCCTTCGGTTTTGGGCCCTCTAGGAACCTCCATACGATCTTGGGCTTCATCGTGATGAGTCGTCATAGGAATGACCCGGCCCCTCCTGGGCGGGTCATACCTAATAGTTATATCCCCAACAGGGGCCGAATTGGACTAGGAGCCCAAGTGGGACTCCTCCCACTTGGGGCGCCCCTAGGTCGGCCTCCTCCCCTCTCCATATAGGGGAACATAGTAATTCAAAAAATTCCTATGATGACACAAGATCTAACTAGGAGGTGCATAGCAACAAGAGGGGAGAGTGTGTCCACGTACCCTCGTAGACCAAAAGCGGAAGCGTTAGGTTAACGCAGTTGATGTAGTCGAACGTCTACACGATCCAACCGATCTAGTATCGAACGCACGGCACCTCTGAGTTCAGCACACGTTCAGCACAATGACGTCCATCAAGCTCTTGATACAGTTGAGGACGAGGGAGAGTTACGTCGGCACGACAGCGTGATGATGGTGATGATGAAGTTACTGGCGCAGGGCTTCGCCTAGGCACTACGATGATATGACTGAGGTGTTAAACTATGGAGGGCACCGCACACGGCTAAGAGATTCTCTATTGTGTCTTTGGGGTGCCCCCCCTCCCCCGCCTCCGTATATAAAGGGGGGAGGAGGAGGTGGCCGGCCAAAGGGGGCGCGCCATGGGGGGAGTCCTACTAGGACTCCGTTCCTAGTAGGATTCGGCCCCCTTTCCTTCCAACAGAGAGGGGGGAGGGAATGGAGAGAGAGGGAGAAGGAAAGAGGGGGTCGCGCCCCCTTCCCTTGTACAAATCGGATTGGGGCAAGGGGGCATGCCCCACCTCCTGTGGCATGTCTCCTCTCCTCCACTATGGCCCATTAGGCCCAATAACTTTCCCAGAGGGTTCCGGTAGCCTCCCGGTACTCCGAAAAATCCCTGAACCTTATCGGAACCATTCCGGTGTCTGTATATAACCTTCCAGTATATCAATCTTTACCTCTCGACCATTTCAAGACTCCTTGTCATGTCCTGATCTCATCCGGGACTCCGAACAAACTTTGGTCATCAAATCACATAACTCATAATACAAATTATCATTGAACGTTAAGTGTGCGGACCCTACGGGTTCGAGAACTATGTAGACATGAATGACACACATCTCCGGTCAATAACCAATAGCGGAACCTGGATGCTCATATTGGCTCCTACATATTCTACGAAAACTTTATCGGTCAAACTGCATAACAACATACGTTATGCCCTTTGTCATCAGTATGTTACTTGCCTAAGATTCGATCGTTGATATCATCATACCTAGTTAAATCCCGTTACCAGCAAGTCTCTTCACTCGTTCCGTAATGCATCATCCTGCAACTAACGCATTAGTTACATTGCTTGCAAGGCTTATAGTGATGTGCATTACCGAGAGGGCCCAGAGATACCTCTCCGATACATGGAGTGACAAATCCTAATCTCGATCTATGACAACTCAACAAACACCTTTGGAAACACTTCTAGAGCATCTTTATAATCACCCAGTTACATTGTGACGTTTGATAGCACACAAGGTGTTCCTCCAGAATTCGGGAGTTGCATAATCTCATAGTCAGAGGAATATGTATAAGTCATGAAGAAAGCAATAGCAATAAAACTAAACGGTCATAATGCTAAGCTTACGGATGGGTCTTTGATACGTCTCCATCGTATCTATAATTTTTGATTGTTCCATGCCAATATTATACAACTTTCACATACTTTTGGCAACTTTTTATACTATTTTTAGGACTAACATATTGATCCAGTGCCCAGTGCCAGTTCATGTTTGTTGCATGTTTTTTGTTTCACTGTAAATCCATATCAAATGGAGTCCAAACAGGATAAAAACTGACAGAGATTTTTTGGAATATATGTGATTTTTTGGAAGAAAAATCCATGCGAGACGATGCCCGAGGGGGCCACGAGGCAGGGGACACGCCCTAGGGGGCAGGCGCGCCCCTGACCCTCATGGCCACCCCGTAAGGTGGTTGATGCCCTTCTTTCGCCTCAAGAAAGCTAATATCCGGATAGAGATCAAGTTAAAATTTCAGCCCAATCGGAGTTACGGGTCTCCGGGAATATAAGAAACGGTGAAAGGGCAGAATCTGAGAACGCGGAAACAGAGAGAGACAGAGAGACAAATCCAACCTCGGAGGGGCTCTCGCCCCTACCATGCCATGGAGACCAAGGACCAGAGAGGAAACCCTTATCCCACCTAGGGAGGAGGTCAAGGAAGAAGAAGGAGGAGGGGGCTCTCTCTCCCTCGCTTTCGGTGGCACCGGAGTGCCACCGGGGGCCATCATCATCACCGCAATCTTCACCAACAACTTCACCGCCATCATCACCAACTCTTCCCCCTCTATGAAGCGGTGTAACCTCTCTCTTACCCGATGTAATCTCTACTTAAACATGGTTCTCAATGCTATATATTATTTCCCAATGATGTATGGTTATCCTATGATGTTTGAGTAGATCTGTTTTGTCCTATGGGTTATTTGATGATCAAGATTGGTTTGAGTTGCATGTTTTATTATTGGTGCTATCCTATGGTGCTCTTTGTGTCGCGCAAGCATGAGGGATTCCTGGTGTAGGGTTTGCAATATGTTCATGATTTGCTTATGGTGAGTGGCGTGAGTGATAGAAACACATACCCGAGTAAGTAGGTTGTTTGCGTATGGGATAAAGAGGACTTGATACTTTAATGCTATGGTTGGGTTTTACCTTAATGATCTTTAGTAGTTGCGGATGTTTCCTAGAGTTCCAATCATAAGTGCATATGATCCAAGTAGAGAAAGTATGTTAGCTTATGCCTCTCCCTCAAATAAAATTGCAATGATGATTACCGGTCTAGTTATCGATTGCCTAGGGACAAATAACTTTCTCGTGGCAACAAGCTCTATACTAAAACTAACTTAGTTGTGTCTTTATCTAAACAGCCCCTACTTTTTATTTACGCACTCTTTATTATATTGCAAACCTATCCAAAAACACCTACAAAGTACTTCTAGTTTCATACTTGTTCTAGGTAAAGCGAACGTCAAGCGTGCGTAGAGTTGTATCGGTGGTCGATAGAACTTGAGGGAATATTTGTTCTGCCTTTTTCTCCTCGTTGGGTTCGACACTCTTACTTATTGAAAGAGGCTACAATTTATCCCCTATACTTGTGGGTTATCAAGACCTTTTTCTGGCACCGTTTCCAGGGAGCAATAGCGTGGGGTGAACATTCTCGTGTGTGCTTGTTTGCTTTATCACTAAGTAGTTTTTATTTTGTGCTCTTGTTTTCTATCTTTAGTTATGGGTAGGAAACGCAAAATACCAAAAAAAATAGTTGTACCTACTGAACCAATGGTTGATGTAACATCCCAAAATTTTAAATTTTGGAATGTTATAATAAATAGATAGATTGATTGATTGTTTGATTGTTGTGTGATTGATTGAGTGAAATTCGAAATTTTTGAAAGTTAAATGAGAGGAAATAAAAGGACTTTCCCAAACTTTCACTTTTCATTTATGATCTTCATAAATTCAAATTCTTTTCAAATACAAAACCCTAGAGAGAAGATGACATGACTTCTTCCATTTAAATAAATGAAAAGGGTGTTTGAAAAAGATTTGAATTTCATTTGGAAATATTTCAAATTCAGAAACTTTAAGCAACTCAATGATTTTCATGAGAGAGGATAAAATGACTTCTTCAAATTATGAAATATGAGTTGGGAGTTTCAAAGATCACATTTAAAGTCCTTTTGAATTTATTTTCAATTTGGAGTTATTTGAGTTTTATTCAAATTATTTTTCTCCAAAAATAAAATACATGGAAAATAGGGTAACATGATTCCCTACAATAGAAAATTGCAGAAAAATTAATTTGAAATCATTTTGGTATTTTTAAAATGGTTTTTGTTGGATTTTAATAGACCAGTAGCACCATTTGACTTATTAGAATTTATGTGTATTTTATTTAATGCAAGAAAAATGTTCACCGTGTAGAAAATCTTTTTCTGAAAATTTTGATATATTATATGCCTATATAATATTTTTATTTATTTTGTTTTTATTATTTTTATTTTTCTGGAAATGTTTTTTTTAAATCCCCCTCGCCGACTGGGCCAGCCTAGCGCCCGAGCCAGGCCGTGGCCCAGCGCGCCCCTGCTTGTCCCCGAGCTCCGCTCGGACTCCAGCCGGCGTACGTCGCCGCCGCCGCCGTGGTCGAGGAGGACTCCTCCAACCCCTCCTGCACGCCTCGGAGCCCGCCGCGCCCTTCTATAAAGCCCCGACCCCCGGCTTCTCTCTCCTCGTCGCACCGCTTCTCGTCACGCCCCGCCGCAACACGCCGCCTCACCGGACTTCGCCGCCGCCGCTGCATGCTCCGCCGCCCCGTGCCGCGCGCCGCCGCCGCTGCTGCTTCCCCGCTGCTGCTGCCGGCTTGCCGCTCCGCCTCGCGCCGCTCCCTGCGGTCGCCCCGCTCGCCGTCGATCTGCCTCCCTCGCCGGACTCCAACCGCCGCGGAAAAACCGCCGCCGGCGTCGAAACCGCGGTGAACCGGTAATAAGTCCGCCCGATTCGCCGGTTTATTTTAGGGTTTCGGTTTTCGTTTAAAAAACCAGTTTAGTTTTTTTAGTTAGATCTATTTAGAGAACGTTCTCTGTTTAAGAACTAGTTAGCGAACATTCGCTATTTAGTCTTTTCTTTTTCTGTTAATTTTAGTCAGGGACCTATTCGTAATTAGTTTCCCTACAATTTAGTCCCTGAACTTCAAACGATCATTACTTTTCGCTCGTTTGTCCAAATTCAACGAAACCAACGCTCACGTCTTCGTTATGATCTCCTCTATCCGGATAAACAACTTAACCATGTTTTTGAAAGTTTTAAAATTGGAATTAGATCAGATTTGTATTCAAACTTTGTATGATCATAACTTGAGTTTCGTAGCTCCGTTTCAGTTGATTCTTTTTGCAAATTGAAGCTCTTGACCTAAACCTTCTGATAAGGCCAAATTCACATAATTTTGGTACTGTTAGAAATTGCTTTATGTTGCAAGAGCTATTTTCTTGGTTTTGATGTTTCTGAATCGACTTCTTTGATTTTTCTGGTCTTTTGAGTGATTGCTTATGTGTGGTTACTATTGCTTGCTTACGATAGATTGACCGGAGTGTGACGAGTAGAGCTATCAAGAGTTTGGGTGTGAATCATCTTCATCAACATTGCAGGCAAGTTCACACTTTGATCATACCTCTTTCATACCCAGCTTTTATTGCATTAGATTAAACCTCCAACATTACATGATTAGGATCTAATTAAATTGTGGGATGGGAAGTAGTTGAGGTAGTACCTATTACCTGTTTATTATCAAACCCTTGTGAGTTACTAATATGTTATGCTTACATTGCCATGCTATGCTCGTAGACGTGGATTGGGTTTTGAGAGTATTCATGACAGATGTGAGATTGTTAATTAATGGTTTACTTAAGGTGGCAACTTAAACACACATCTGGGTGGATTGAGGCACCTGGGTATTCCAGGATTGCCTGTCTAGGCACCTGGGTAGACCAGGATTGCCTGTTTTTTATGGGCCGCCACCCAGGCTCAAAGGGATCATGAGATTTTTCATACTAGAAACTTCCGTGTGCAGCCACAAGCTATTATGGGCTCTAGCATAGTTGATTAAGTCGTGCGAACTCTTACAGGGTAGACTAGCAGATGTAGGGGAAAGTAGGTGTAACGGTCTACCCGATCGTAAGGTGCTAGCGCTTCTGAAAGACTATGTCTCGGTCATCCGTTTCTCAAACACCATGTAGTGCGAGAAACCAAACGGAGGCGATCGAGTCTTGTGGGGAAAAGTGCGCAAACCTCTGCAGAGTGTATAAACTAATCATGATTAGCCGTGTCCCCGGTTATGGACGTCTTGAGTATCTAGTACTTGGATTATCATGTGAATCTCATCACGTTACTTTAAATGAATATTGTTGGGTTTTAATGATGATGCTTAATTGGGATTGAGAATGCTGTCAACCATTCTCAATGTTTAACAACCACCATGATAGTTAAATAAAATTTATTCCTTTGCAGTAGGGAAAAATTGGCTTTTCGCAAAAACTTTATAACCGTAGAGCTTTTCCACCAGCCAAATATGCATGTAGTGATAGCCATTGTTCATCATTCTCTATGGTGTGAATTTGCCAGTACATTCAATGTACTGACCCTTTGTGGCTGCAACGTCTCATGTTGCAGGATTATCTTACGACGAGTAAGTGATACGTTAGGGTTACGATTTCTACACTCAACTTTGCCGTTGGTGTTGATGGGAATCCACAACCTTTTTACTTCCGCTATTTTGGATTGAGGTAATAGTATTTTACGTTACTTATACATGTGATTTACCTCTGTTATAAATCCTCGAGTACTGTGTGTGTCAGCATACCGATCCAGGGATGACACTTAAGCACAGAGACTTGATCCATTCGGGTCGGGTCTCTGCAGTTGAAGAACCGCTCAAAATCTATCACACTCCTGAAGCTTATTACTTGGATCATATTCGATCCCTATGTGCTCGTGTTGAAACCCCAGCTAGCTTAGTTGAGGGCAAATCTTTAGATGAGCATGCTTGTTATGTGCGACACCGCATATCTGAAAAAGGGAAACGTTTACTGGATCAAATTCATCGTTTGCAATGTTATGCTTGGAATTTATGCGAAATATATGATTATACTTGTTGTTCTGAAGACCCTAAGAAACACCTTCCCTACCAATGTTTGTTTAGTGATAATGGAATCGTATCTTATTATGCTAAGGGTGTTTATAATTACTATGATGTTCAACAAATTGAAGAATTTGTTGCTTTTAAGGGTGCTTATGAAATTGCTGCTTTGATTGAAAAGTATGATGCTACTCTTTACAAGTCTGAAAATATTGCCATACTTGAATATTGTTATGAGAATTATGCTTCTAATGCCTATGTTAAACCATATATTGAGGACTCCTCCGCTGTCCATGAAGAGACTAATATTTTGCACGAGCCTATGGAAGAAGAATTGATGAAACTGTGAGATCATTGGATGAAAAAGATGATGAGGAGAGCGGAGAACAAAAGGAGGAAGAGCGGATTAGCTACCCGTGCCCACCTTCTAATGAGAGTAACTCTTCAACTCATACATTGTTTAATTTCCCTTCGTGCTTACCGAAGGATGATTGCTATGATGACTGTTATGATCCCGTTGATTCTCTTAAAATATCCCTTTTTGATGATGCTTGCTATGCTTGTGGCCAAGATGCCAATATTAATTATGCTTATGGAGATGAACTTGCTATAGTTCCTTATGTTAAACATGAAATTGTTGCTATTGCACCCACGCATGATAGTCCTATTATCTTTTTGAATTCTCCCAACTACACTATATCGGAGAAGTTTACCCTTATTAAGGATTATATTGATGGGCTGCATTTTACTATTACATATTATGATTTTGATAGATATAATATGCATGTGCTTGCTGCTCCTACTTGCAATTATTATGAGATAGGAACTACATCTCCGCCTCTTTATGTTTCCCACATGGTAAAATTGCAAGAAACTGTTTATACTATGCATTGGCCTTTACTATGTGTGCATGAATTGTTTTTTTATGACATGTCGATGTATAGGAAGAGAGTTAGACTTCATTGTTGCATGACATATGTTACCTTGTGCTGACTACTAAATTACAAATCATTGTTAATTAAAATCAGTTTTGATATACCTTGGGATCGGGGTGGATCCATTACTTGAGCACTATATGCCTAGCTTAATGGCTTTAAAGAAAGCGCTGCCAGGGAGACAACCCCGAAGTTTTAGAGAGTCATTTGTTTCTGTTGTGTGCTTTTATAAAGTTTAAAAATAAAAATAATGTGCCAAGATTTTCCTTTAGGATGTTTACTTTGCTTGTTGGTTTGTACGGTGCAGGACAGAAACTTTGGCTGTAGTGCGCGATTTTATATTTTTTTACTGGAACGTCAAATGGTTTTGATTATTTTTGCACTGTCTTTCTATATAAATTGTTTATTTTTCCTAATTTTGGCATAATTTTTCAAGTATTAGAAGTATGGTGAATGTTCAGATTATTGCAGATTGTTCTGTTTTAGACAGATTCTGTTTTTGATGCATAGTTTGCTTCTTTCGATGAAACTATCAATTTATATCATTGGATTAAGCCATGGAAAAGTTATATTACAGTATCTACATTGCAAAAACAAAATATGAATTGGTTTGCAACAGTACTTAAAGTAGTGATTTGCTTTATTATACTAACGGATCTTACCGAGTTTTCTGTTGAAGTTTTGTGTGGATGAAGTGTTCGATGATCGAGAAGGTCTCGATATGAGAAGAAGGAATAGAGGCAAGATCACAAGCTTGGGGATGCCCGAGGCACCACAAGTAAATATTCAAGGAGACTCAAGCGTCTAAGCTTGGGGATGCCCCGGAAGGCATCCCCTCTTTCTTCAACAAGTATCGGTATGTTTTTGGATTCGTTTCGTTCATGCGATATGTGCAATCTTGGAGCGTCTTTTTCATTTAGTTTTCATTTTTATTTTATGCACCATGCTGGTATGAAATAGTCCTTGGTTGATTTATAGAATGCTCTTTGCACTTCACTTATATCTTTTGAGTATGGCTTTATAGAATGCTTCATGTGCTTCACTTATATCATTTGAAGTTTGGATTGCCTGTTTCTCTTCACATAGAAAACTGCCATTTGTAGAATGCTCTTTTGCTTCACTTATATTTGTTAGAGCATGGTCATATCTTTTGTAGAAAGAATTAAACTCTCTTGCTTCACTTATATCTATTTAGAGAGATGACATGAACTGGCCATTCACATGGTTAGTCATAAAATCCTACATAAAACTTGTAGATCACTGAATATGATGTGTTTGATTCCTTGCAATAGTTTTGCGATATAAAGATGGTGATATTAGAGTCATGCTAGTGGGTAGTTGTGGATTAGTAGAAATACTTGTGTTGAGGTTTGTGATTCCCGTAGCATGCACGTATGGTGAACGGTTGTGTGATGAAGTCAGGACATGATTTATTTATTGATTGTCTTCCTTATGAGTGGCGGTCGGGGACGAGCGATGGTCTTTTCCTACCAATCTATCCCCCTAGGAGCATGCGTGTAGTACTTTGTTTCGATAACTAATAGATTTTTTCAATAAGTATGTGAGTCCTTTATGACTAATGTTGAGTCCATGGATCATACGCACTCTCACCCTTCCACCTTTGCTAGCCTCTCTAATACCGCGCACCTTTCGCCGGTATCATACACCTACCATATACCTTCCTCAAAACAACCACCTTACCTACCTATTATGGCATTTCCATAGCCATTCCGAGATATATTGCCATGCAACTTTCCACCATTCCGTTCATTGTGACACATTCATCATTGTCATATTGCTTAGCATGATCATGTAGTTGACATAGTATTTGTGGCAAAGCCACTGTTCATAATTCTTTCATACTTGTCACTCTTGATTCATTGCATATCCTGGTACACCGCCGGAGGCATTCATATAGAGTCATACTTTGTTCTAGTATCGAGTTGTATCATTGAGTTGTAAATAAATAGAAGTGTGATGATCATCATTCAATAGAGCATTGTCCCAAAAAAGGCCAAATAAAAAAAAAGAGAAAGGCCATAAAAAAGAAAGGCCAAATAAAAAAATAAAGGCCAAAAAAATAAATAAAAATAAAGGCCAAATAAAAAGAGAAAGGCCAAATAAAAAAAGGGGGGACAATGCTACTATCCTTTTACCACACTTGTGCTTCAAAGTAGCACCATGATCTTCATGATAGAGAGTCTCCTATGTTGTCACTTTCATATACTAGTGGGAATCTTTCATTATAGAACTTGGCTTGTATATTCCAATGATGGGCTTCCTCAAAATGCCCTAGGTCTTCGTGAGCAAGCGAGTTGGATGCACACCCACTAGTTTCTTTTGTTGAGCTTTCATACACTTATAGCTCTAGTGCATCTGTTGCATGGCAATCCCTACTCACTCAAATTGATACCTATTGATGGGCATCTCCATAGCCCGTTATACGCCTAGTTGATGTGAGACTATCTTCTCCTTTTTGTCTTCTCCACAACCACCATTCTGTTCCACCTATAGTGATATGTCCATGGCTCACGCTCATGTATTGCGTGAAAGTTGAAAAGGTTTGAGAACGTCAAAAGTATGAAACAATTGCTTCGCTTGTCATCGGGGTTGTGCATGATGTGAATATTTTGTGTGGTGAAGATGGATCATAGCCAGACTATATGATTTTGTAGGGATAACTTTCTTTGCCCATGTTATTTTGAAAAGACATGATTGCTTTATTAGTAGGCTTGAAGTATTATTGTTTTTATGTCAAATGATAGACTATTGCTTTGAATCACTCGTGTCTTAATATTCATGCCATGATTAGATATGTGATCAAGATTATGCTAGGTAGCATTCCACATCAAAAATTATCTTTTTTATAATTTACCTACTCGATGACGAGCATGAATTAAGCTTGGGGATGCTGATACGTCTCCGTCGTATCTATAATTTTTGATTGTTCCATGCCAATATTATACAACTTTCATATACTTTTGGCAACTTTTTATACTATTTTTGGGACTAACATATTGATCCAATGCCCAGTGCCAGTTCCTGTTTGTTGCATGTTTTTTGTTTCGCGGTAAATCCATATCAAACGGAGTCCAAACGGGATAAAAACTGACGGAGATTTTTTTTTGGAATATATGTGATTTTTGGGAACAAAAATCCACGCGAGACGATGCCCGAGGGGGCCACGAGGCAGGTGGCGCGCCCCTGACCCTCGTAGCCACCCTGTAAGGCGGTTGATGCCCTTCTTTCGCCTCAAGAAAGCTAATATCCGGATAGAGATCGTGTTAAAATTTCAGCCCAATCGGAGTTACGGATCTCCAGGAATATAAGAAATGGTGAAAGGGCAGAATCTGAGAATGCAGAAACAGAGAGAGACAGAGAGACAGAGACAGATCCAATCTCGGAGGGGCTCTCGCCCCTCCCATGCCATGGAGACCCAGGACCAGAGGGGAAACCCTTCTCCCACCTAGGGAGGAGGTCAAGGAAGAAGAAGAAGAAGGAGGAGGGGGCTCTCTCTCCCTCGCTTCTGGTGGCACCGGAGTGCCACCGGGGGCCATCATCATCACCGCAATCTTCACCAACAACTTCACCACCATCATCACCAACTCTTCCCCCCTCTATGCAGTGGTGTAACCTCTCTCTTACCTGCTGTAATCTCTACTTAAGCATGGTGCTCGACGCTATATATTATTTCCCAATGATGTATAGTTATCCTATGATGTTTGAGTAGATCCGTTTTGTCCTATGGGTTATTTGATTATCAATATTGGTTTGAGCTGCATGTTTTATTATTGGTGCTATCCTATGGTGCTCTCCGTGTCGCGCCAGCGTGAGGGATTCCCGCTGTAGGGTTCGCAATATGTTCATGATTTGCTTATGGTGGGTGGCTTGAGTGATAGAAACACATACCCGAGTAAGTAGGTTGTTTGCTTATGGGATAAAGAGGACTTGATACTTTAATGCTATGGTTGGGTTTTACCTTAATGATCTTTAGTAGTTGTGGATGTTTCCTAGAGTTCCAATCATAAGTCCATATGATCCAAGTAGAGAAAGTATGTTAGCTTATGCCTCTCCCTCAAATAAAATTGCATAATGATTACCGGTCTAGTTATCGATTGCCTAGGGAAAAATAACTTCCTCGTGACAACAAGCTCTCTACTAAAACTAAGTTAGTTGTGTCTTTATCTAAACAGCCCCTACTTTTTATTTACGCGCTCTTTATTATCTTGCAAACCTATCCAAAAACACCTACAAAGTACTTCTAGTTTCATACTTGTTCTAGGTAAAGCGAACGTCAAGCGTGCGTAAAGTTGTATCGGTGGTCGATAGAACTTGAGGGAATATTTGTTCTACCTTTAGCTCCTCGTTGGGTTCGACACTCTTACTTATCGAAAGAGGCTACAATTGACCCCCTATACTTGTGGGTTATCATTCTTGTCCATCACATCATTCTCTAATGATGTGACCCCGTTCATCAAATGACAACACATGTCTATGGTCAGGAAACTTAACCATCTTTGGTTAACGAGCTAGTCAAGTAGAGCATACTATGGACACTCTGTTTGTCTATGTATTCACACATGTACTAAGTTTTCGGTTAATACAATTCTAGCATGAATAATAAACATTTATCATGATATAAGGAAATATAAATAACAACTTTATTATTGCCTCTTTACATAGTAATGATCTAACACCCATAGAGTCTTGGTGCTGATCATGTTTTGCTTGTGAGAGAGGCTTAGTCAACGGGTCTACAACATTCAGATCCGTATGTATCTTGCAAATCTCTATGTCTCCCTCCTTGACTTGATCACGGATGGAATTGAAGCGTCTATTGATGTGTTTGGTTCTCTTGTGAAATCTGGATTCCTTCGCCAAGGCAATTGCTCCAGTATTGTCACAAAATATTTTCATTGGACCCGATGCACTAGGTATTACACCTAGATCGGATATGAACTCCTTCATCCAGACTCCTTCATTTGCTGCTTCCAAAGCAGCTATGTACTCCGCTTCACACGTAGATCCTGCCATGACGCTCTGCTTGGAACTGCACCAACTTACAGCTCCACCATTCAATATAAATACGTATCCAGTTTGTGATTTAGAGTCGTCCGGATCAGTGTCAAAGCATACATCGACGTAACCATTTATGACAAGCTCTTTGTCACCTCCATAAACGAGAAACCTATCCTTTGTCCTTTTCAGGTATTTCAGGATGTTCTTGACCGTTGTCCAATGATCCACTCCTTGTCTTCTGAGGCATAGGGAATGACTTCCATTTTCTCTCTGTCTTCTGCAGTGGTCGGGCATTGAGTCTGACTCAACTTCACACCTTGTAACATAGGAAAGAACCCTTTCTTTGACTGATCCATTTTGAACTTCTTCAAAACTTTATCAAGGTATGTGCTTTGTGATAGTCCAATTAAGCGTCTTGATCTATCTCTATAGATCTTGATGCCTAATATATAAGCAGCTTCACCGAGGTCCTTCATTGAAAAATTCTTATTCAAGTATCCTTTTATGCTATCCAGAAATTCTGTATTATTTCCAATCAACAATATGTCATCTACATATAATATTAGAAATGCTAAAGAGCTCCCACTCACATTCTTGTAAATACATGCTTCTCCAAAAGTCTGTATAAAACCATATGCTTTGATCACACTATCAAAGTGTATATTCGAACTCTGAGAGGCTTGCACCAGTCCATAAATGGATCGCTGGAGCTTTCACACTTTGTTAGCACCTTTTGGATCGACAAAACCTTATGGTTGCATCATATACAACTCTTCTTTAAGATATCCATTAAGGAATGCAATTTTGACATCCACTTGCCAAATTTCATAATCATAAAATGCGGCAATTGCTAACATGATTCGGATAGACTTAAGCATCGCTACGGGTGAGAAGGTCTCATCGTAGTCAACTCCTTGAACTTGTCGAAAACCTTCCGCGACAAGTCGAGCTTTGCAGACAGTAACATTACCATCAGCCTTGGTCTTCTTCTTGAAGATCCATTTATTCTATGGCTTGCCGATCATCGGGAAAGTCAACCAAAGTCTACACTTTGTTCTCATACATGGATCCCATCTCAGATTTCATGGCCTCAAGCCATTTCATGGAATCTGGGCTCATCATCGCTTCCTCATAGTTCATAGGTTCATCATGGTCAAGTAACATGACCTCCAGAGCAGGATTACCGTACCACTCTGGTGCGGATCGTACTCTGGTTGACCTACGAGGTTCGGTAGTAACTTGATCTCAAGTTTCATGATCATCATCATTAGCTTCCTCACTGATTGGTGTAGGAATCACGGGAACTGATTTCTGTGATGAACTACTTTCCAATTCGGGAGAAGGTACAATTACCTCATTAAGTTCTACTTTCCTCCCACTCACTTCTTTCAAGAGAAACTCCTTCTCTAGAAAGGATCCATTCTTAGCAACGAATATCTTGCCTTCGGATCTGTGATAGAAGGTGTACCCAATAGTCTCTTTTGGGTATTCTATGAAGACACATTTCTCCGATTTGGGTTCGAGCTTATCAGGTTGAAGCTTTTTCACATAAGCATCGCAGCCCCAAACTTTAAGAAATGATAGCTTAGGTTTCTTGCCAAACCACAGTTCATATGGTGTCGTCTCAATGGATTTAGATGGTGCCCTATTTAACGTGAATGCAGCCGTCTCTAAAGCATAACCCCAAAACGATAGCGGTAAATCAGTAAGAGACATCATAGATCGCACCATATCTAATAAAGTACGGTTACGACATTCGGACACACCATTACACTGTGGTGTTCCAGGTGGCATGAGTTGCGAAACTATTCCACATTGTTTCAAATGAAGGCCAAACTCATAACTCAAATATTCACTTCCATGATTAGATCGTAGAAACTTTATTTTCTTATTACAATGATTTTCCACTTCACTCTGAAATTCCTTGAAATTTTCAAATGTTTCAGACTTATGTTTCATCAAGTAGATATACCCATATCTGCTCAAATCATTTGTGAAGGCCAGAAAATAATGATACCCGCCGCGAGCCTCAACACTCATCGGACCGCATACATCAGTATGTATTAATTCCAATAAGTCAGTTGCTCGCTCCATTGCTCCGGAGAACGGAGTCTTAGTCATCTTGCCCATGAGGCATGGTTCGCAAGCATCAAGTGATTCCAAAAGCCCATTAGCATGGAGTTTCTTCATGTGCTTTACACCAATATGACCTAAATGGCAGTGCCACAAATAAGTTGCACTATCATTATTAACTTTGCATATTTTGGCTTCAATGTCATGAATATGTGTATCACTACAATCGAGATTCAATAAAAATAGACCACTCATCAAGGGTGCATGACCATAAAAGATATTACTCATATAAATAGAACAACCATTATTCTTTGATTTAAATGAATAACCATCTCGCATTAAACAAGATCTAGGTATAATGTGCATGCTCAATGCTGGCACCAAATAACAATTATTTAGGTCTAAAACTAATCCCGACAGTAGATGTAGAGGTAGCGTGCCGACGGCGATCACGTCGACTTTGGAACCATTTACCACGCGCATCGTCGTCCTTAGCCAATCTTCGTTTAATCCATAGCCCATGTTTCAAGTTGCAAATATAAGCAACAGAACTAGTATCAAATACCCAGACGCTACTACAAGCATTATTAAGGTACACATCAATAACATGTATATCAAATATACCTTTCACTTTGCCATCCTTCTTATCCGCCAAATACTTGGGGTAGTTCCGCTTCCAGTGACCAGTCCCTTTGCAGTAGAAGCACTTAGTCTCAGGCTTAGGTCCAGACTTGGGCTTCTTCACTTGAGCAGCAACTTGCTTGCCATTCTTCTTGAAGTTCCCCTTCTTCCCTCTGCCCTTTTTCTTGAAACTAGTGGTCTTGTTAACCATCAACACTTGATGCTCCTTCTTGATTTCTACCTCCGTAGCCTTTAGCATTGCGAAGAGCTCGAGAATAGTCTTCTCCATCCCTTGCATATTATAGTTCATTACGAAGCCTTTATAGCTTGGTGGCAGTGATTGAAGAACTCTGTCAATGACACTATCATCAAGAAGATTAACTCCCAGCTGAGTTAAGTGGTTGTGGTACCCAGACATTCTGAGTATGTGTTCACTAACAGAACTATTCTCCTCCATTTTGCAGCTGTAGAAATTGTTGTAGACTTCATATCTCTCAACTCGGGCATTTGCTTGAAATATTAACTTCAATTCCTGGAACATCTCATATGCTCCATGACGTTCAAAACGTCTTTGAAGTCCCGACTCTAAGCCGTAAAGCATGGCACACTGCACTATCGAGTAGTCATCAGCTTTGCTCTGCTAGACGTTCATAACATCCGGAGTTGCTCCTGCAGCGGGTCTTGCACCTAGCGCTGCTTCCAGGACGTAATTCTTCTATGCAGCAATGAGGATAATCCTCAAGTTACGGACCCAGTCCGTGTAGTTGCTACCATCATCTTTCAACTTAGCTTTCTCTAGGAACGCATTAAAATTCAAGGGAACGGTAGCATGAGCCATTGATCTACAACAACATAGACATGCAAATACTATCAGGTACTAAGTTCATGATAAATTAAAGTTCAATTAATCATATTACTTAAGAACTCCCACTTAGATAGACATCCCTCTAGTCATCTAAATGATCACGTGATCTATATCAACTAAACCATGCCATATCATCACGTGAGATGGAGTAGTTTTCAATGGTGAACATCACTATGTTGATCATATCTACTATATGATTCACGTTTGACCTTTCAGTCTCAGTGTTCCGAGGCCATATCTGCATATGCTAGGCTCGTCAAGTTTAACCCTAGTATTCTGCACATGCAAAACTGGCTTGCATCCATTGTATGTGGACGTAGAGCTTATCACACCCAATCATCACGTGGTGTCTCAGCACGACGAACTGTAGCAACGGTGCATACTCAGGGAGAACACTTATACCTTGAAATTTAGTGAGGGATCATCTTATAATGCTACCGCCGTACTAAGCAAAATAAGATGCATAAAGGATAAACATCACATGCAATCAAAATATGTGACATGATATGGCCATCATCATCTTGTGCCTTTGATCTCCATCTCCAAAGCACCATCATGATCTCCATCGTCGCCGGCTTGACACCTTGATCTCCATCGTAGCATCGTTGTTCTCTCGCCAACTATTGCTTCTACGACCACATAGTTCTCGAACCCGTAGGATCCGCACGCTTAACGTTCGTTGATGATATAGTATTATACTATTATTATGAGTTATATGATTTGGTGACCGAATGTTGTTCGGAATCCCATATGAGATCACGGACACGACGAGGAGTCTCGAAATGGTCGAGAGGTAAAGATTGATATATAGTATGATGTTATTCGGATACCGGAAGTGTTCCGGAGGGTACCGGGTACTTATCGGGTCCCCGAAAAGGAGTTTCAGGCACCCTCGGCAAAGATATGGACCTTATGGGCCAAGTGAGGGAACACACCAGCCCTGGTGCGCCCCTATAGAGGCCATCCCTATTAGGAGGAGAAGGAAAGAGGGGAGGGCAAGGAAAGTGTGGATTAGGATTCCTGCTTCCTTCCCTCTCCCCCTCCCTCTTTCCTTCCCCCTCGATTATATATGGCAGGGGGCGCGCGGCTTGGGAGGGACTCCAAGTAGGATTCCTCCTACTTGGGTGTCTCCTATGGCTTCTCCTCCCTCCCTCCCACCTACATATATGAGGAGGGGGCGCCTAGCACACACCAGACAATTGCCTAGCCGTGTGCGGCGCCCCCCTTCACAGTTTACACCCTCGGTCATATCTTCGTGGTGCTTAGGCGAAACCCTGCAAGGGTCACTTCACCATCACCGTCACCACACCGTCGTGCTGACGGAACTCATCTACTACCTCGACGTCTTGCTGGATCAAGAAGGTGAGGGACGTCACCGAGCTGAACGTGTGCAGAACTCGGAGGTGTCGTGCGTTCGGTACTTGATCAGTTGGAGCTAGAAGAAGTTCGACTACATTAACTGTGTTGTCAGACGCTTCCGCTTTCGTTCTACAAGGGTACATAGACACACTCTTCCCCTCGTTGCTATGCATCTCCTAGATAGATCTTGCGTGAGCGTAGGATTTTTTTGAAATTGCATGCTATGTTTCCCAACAGGTGTGTGGGCGGATGTCTAGTATGCCACACATGTGGGCGTTATCAGGACCGTTTATTTTTGCCTAGATTACTATTGGTGGCCTTATATAGATGTAAAATGTATATTCCTAGTGGCCTTGTATAAGTAAATGGAGGGAGTACAAGGGAAAAGAAAAAAAGGCAAAGAAAGGCAAACCATCCAGTTTGCATTATTATTGGACGGAGCTTGAACATGAGGAGAAGTGGAAGAACCACAATACATATGAAGCTCCTAGGAAGAACTCCAAGAGTCCGGTTGGAGATGCAACAGTAGTTGATGATGATGATGATGAGGAGGAGGAGGAGGAGGATGGTGATGATGCATCAAGTGGCGAGGAAGGAAAAAGAAGCCCCACTCCCAACTCGGTTGCTCCTACAAAAAGGCCCGATGGAAGAAAGAATGGCAAAGAAAGGCAAAGAATGGAGGAGATAATGAAATGAAGGAGTCAATGGAGTCAATGGACGTCATCATGAATGCAAGAAAAGAGATGGTCGAAGAAAGGAAAATGATGAAATTTAAAGAAATTGACAAGAGGGTGGTGGCCAAGGAGAGGCAGGCGGCGGTGAAGGAGAGGAGCCGGCAACCGAGGAGGCAAAGTTTGTGGTTGAGGAGGGGAAGGTGACAGTTGAGGAAATGAAGATGGCCATGGAAGAACACATCCAAGCCATGGAACAAGAGCAAAAGTTTATGTC
Organism: Triticum monococcum; assembly: GCA_034509565.1. Classification (NCBI taxonomy): domain Eukaryota; kingdom Viridiplantae; phylum Streptophyta; class Magnoliopsida; order Poales; family Poaceae; genus Triticum; species Triticum monococcum. The sequence continues at coordinate 193,685,322 of CM067842.1, read as the reverse complement.
CATGGGCACATGTGGTCTTAATGAGAAGGCAAAATCATACGTTGGGCTTTGTCGTGACCAAGTGTTGGCGATGAGGTCTATGGGCATGGTGGGAGGGGATATGGGAGGAGACATGGGTGCCATGGGTAGTGGCATGGATGCCATGTGTGGCGGCATGGGAGGTAGCATGGGAGGATTTATGTGTGCCACGGGTGGTGTCATGGAAGGAGGCATGTGTGACATGGATGGTGCCTCAGATGCAAATGAAGATAATGAAGCCAATGGGAGAGGAAGCAGCCCATGAAGAATTGAAGATGCAAGTACAAGTGATGATAATGAAGCAGTGCTTGTAGTCGTTGCTAGGTGGTCTACGGATCTGGATGCAATTTTTGTTTCTGGTGTTTGTTGTATTGTCATGATTGAAAATGAATAGATTGGAAGTTTTTCCAGCAAAAAAATGAAGGCAATGGCATTTGAGTGACTATGCATTTTATGTGCTATGCTTGTAGTTGTGTCTGTGTTAGTAATGCACTATGCTTTGCTTTTGAAGTTCCATTTGATATGTGTATGATGATGTTGCAAATGCTAAGTTTAAACTCCATCTGTAGCTCATGTTTTGTGGTGCCCTATTTTACATCATCTGACACGCCTGAAAATTTCCCTCTACTCTGAAATCTTCTCTCCTTCCTAAAAACTTTTTTTGGATGCCTTATTTTATAGCATCATCAGTTGGATGGATGCTCTTAGATGCCCTTGCATACAAAGAAAAGGCAAAACAACCCGTCAAGAAAAAAAAAGGCAAAACAAATAAACAAGGGACCGTCGTTCACGGTCAATCATGTACCGTAGCGTTGAGCTCCGAGAAGGATACAAGTCCTAAGAATATCCTCCGATGACGAGCTCAAACAGTGCCGCCCGCAGAGCGCAACAACAGAGCAAGCGCGCGGTCGCTGTCGACGGCCGCGTCACCCTCCCGACTGTGCCGCTGCCGAGCACCAGCAGACAAGCGGCGAAACTATACAAAACAAAGCGCCAACTAGCCGCCCGCCCACCCGCCCGCCCAGTGCTGACCCTTTCCACCACCCCCTCTCCCCCCTCGGCCGGCCGGCAGCGGCAGCACTCCCGTCGCCCGCCACGCCCGTATGGTCGCTGCCGGGCCCGAGATATGGTCGCTCGCTTCCCCCTCCTCCTCCTCCTCGTCTTCTCCGCGCAGCTCCTGATCACCTCCGCCGCCGCCGCCGCGTCGCCCCATGGACTCACCCAAGGTATACGTATACCACAGCAGCACAGCCCCTGAACTATCGATCGATCACCGAACCAGGCCAGTTAGAATTTGGGGACAGGTTTTCAGTTCTTGGGCAGCTTGGTCGCCATGACTGCATAGTGTGGTCTTGCTGCTGGTCTGTTCGACCGATTGGCTGAATCGGTGTAAACTTCGGTGCCAAAGTACTCTGCATGTGATTGATGTGACAAGCACGCTTAATTTTGCTGTTCACTGCCAAATCCGATGCCTGTTTTTCTGACCTGATATGGACTTTCTTGCTGACCTTGTTGTGCAGTGGATGTGGCGAAGCGACTCAAGGAGGAGCTATGGGAAAGGAACACAGGACATGAGATGCTCAAGTCATGGAATGGAGGAGACCCGTGCTCCCCATCTGCCTGGGAAGGCTTCTCTTGCCGATTACTAGATGGTAACCAGGTCGTAGCTAAGCTGTAAGTGCCCATGGAATAGTGATAATGCTCACACCCTGCTTTTTTTACTGGCATATATGTGCCTCTTTTTATTATTTTACCATATGAATTAAGACCCTAGAGACATTGAGTCTGAGAGGTGGTGTGCGGTTGCTACCAATCTGATATACGCTGGTGTCTGGACAGGAACTTTTCTTCTAAGGAACTACAAGGGCCAATTCCTGCCGTGATCGGGAACCTGACGGAGCTAACTGAGATGTATGCTTCAGTGTCTGTGTTTCTTTTTGAATGTTCAATGCCTTGTTCTAGAGATTTTCTATGTGTTCTTATTACTTGTGGGTGCAGTGATCTGCAGGGCAATAACTTCACCGGGTCTATTCCGGAATCTTTCTCTGCTCTCACTCACCTGCTGAAGCTGTAAGCGTGTTTGCCTTGTTCCACTTCTTACCATAAAATGTGATTGTCCAGAACAAACTCACCCTGGGTCTTACTGGTTGGATCCTAGGCATCACTAAAATTGAAATGTTATTATATAGACCCGCGCGCTTTCAGTTCTGATCATTCTGTTTGCATTCGATATGCTTGAATGCTTCTAATGTCAGTATGATCTAATCAAGCATGGTTGTTGATCCAGGTCAGTGAAGTGCAACCCCTTGTTGAGCAATCAGCTACCTGATGGCCTGTCTACCAACCTAGATTTCAGGTGAGATTTATGTTCTGATGTTCACCTTGATCTGGTCATTATTAACGGTGACATAATTCTGCTGAAATTGCTATATGAAAATCATAAAGCGATGGAGGCTGTGCTGCTGGAGAGCACAGTAGTCCACCTGGAGCTGCCAATCAGAGAACATTTGTTGTTAGCGGTCTTGCTGGAGGATCTTTGGCATGTACTTTTGCACTGGGATTGTTCTTCACTTGTTTCAACAAACGCGAACGACGCTCTCAGAAATCAGACTGTGCTTCTACAACAAGTATGTCCCCTGCTGCCACACACAGCTATTAGATATTGTGCACACCTGCCTGTGTAGTTAGTTCATGTTGCGCAACTCTTCATTTTGTGTGCATCACTGAGTTCATCTGTGCATGTGCATGGTATCAGAAACCTTTATTTTGCTGCTGTGTATATCTTGTTAGATTAGTGAAATGAGGAAAATATGGAACGAACAAATGAATGTGTTTCTTCATACTGGTCAATGCAGATCCTGTTTTCGAAGAACGCAGCATCCATATAACTACAAATCCTGCAGTACAACAGTTTTCCTACAAATCAATCCAGAGTGCAACAAATCATTTCAAGAAACTGATAGGAGGGGGTGGGTTTGGAGCTGTTTATCAAGGTACTCTAGCACATGGCCAACAAGTCGCAGTAAAAGTCCGCTCACCTGCATCGACTCAGGGAACACGCGAGTTTAACAATGAGGTAATGGCAGATTCTGCACACACCTCCATAAAGAAATCATGCCGGCAATAGGTTGCTCTTATTTTTGGATACAAAAAATATATTGTTCAGGTTGCATAACACTCTTCTCGCCAGTGATTTTTCATAATCTATGCAAGCAGCAACCCGCATAAGCCCGCTTCATGCTGTATGTCGCCTGAGTCGTGCATTGATGCCATTTCAGTTACTTAGTACGATTTGTATACCAGCCGTGAGGTTTTGCGGGCTTAGCGGCATGCCACTTGCATCCTTATAACCTGTAATTTGGCCAGCGCCCCTAACATAAATGCTCAATTGCTCCAGTTAGTTTGTTTATTCCAGTATCTTTGTACTAAAATAATCATTTTGCGCGCGAAATTCACTGAATTTATCAATTGACACAGTTCGCGCACAAAGTTCCTCTAACGACTGAATATGTCGATTGACAGTTACGGCTACTTTCTACTGTGTGGCATGACAACTTGGTCCCTCTAATTGGCTATTGCTGTGAAAAGGATCAACAGATTTTGGTTTATCCACTCATGTCCAATGGCTCGCTACAGGATCGCCTCTACGGTATAAAGCTTTGTGAAGATTTAGCTACTTTTCAACTTAAGATCCTTCTTTTCTGATTTTTGTTTCATTTAGGTGAGGCATCAAAACGAAAAGTTCTTGATTGGCCAACCAGAATATCAGTTTGCATTGGTGCTGCTAAAGGTTAGTGGTGTAGTTAATGTTTTTTTTAAGTTCTTGATATTATCTACAGTAGGATTTGAACTAATTGTTCTTATGCAATTTACGGCCACTAAATGCTACTTTATCTTCATTCTTCCTCTTCAAATATTTTGATATTGCAAAACTGCAAATGCTTCTTTTGAGTTATTACAACTTAACATAAATTTGTTTCTTGCTCAGGACTAGTATATCTTCACAATTTTGCTGGCCGCTGCATCATACACAGAGATGTTAAGTCTAGCAACATACTTCTGGATCAGAGCATGTGTGGCAAGGTTGCCGACTTTGGGTTTTCAAAGTATGCACCTCAAGAAGGCGACAGTGTTGCATCAATGGAAGTGAGAGGCACTGCTGGATACTTGGATCCTGAGTAAGTTTGTACATTGATTTCACCATGCGAAATATTGGTACAAATCTGTCTGTATTGATAGTAGCACTATTTTTGTGCACTGCATATTATGTATCCATTGCTTTACCATCTATCTGATTGTGAATACTCCATATCTTTTAGATACTATTCCACTCAGGTGTTATCGACCAAAAGTGACGTGTTCAGCTTCGGGGTGGTTCTCTTGGAAATCGTAACCGGAAGGGAGCCCCTCGATGTTCAGAGGCCTCGGAGCGAATGGAGCTTAGTCGAGTGGGTAAGTTTTCATTGCACACCATCACAAACCATGCATTTTTATCTACAGCTGCTGCTAGTTCTAGTTATACATTTCACGGTTGTTCCAGGAAAATCGAAAACAGTAACTTCAGTTTCATTATCAGAACTCTGAAGTGTCATCAGCTCATCCAATTTTACACCATGGACATGGTCACTGTTACACAGGCAAAGCCATACATACGGGACTTCAGGATCGAGGAGATCGTGGACCCTGGCATAAAGGGGCAGTACTGCTCGGAGGCCATGTGGAGGGTGCTGGAGGTGGCCACGGCGTGCACCGAGTCCTTCTCGACCTTCCGCCCGAGCATGGAGGATATCGCGCGGGAGCTGGAGGACGCGCTCATCATCGAGAACAACGCTTCCGAGTACATGCGGTCCATGGAGAGCACCGGCACCTTCGGCTCCAATCGCTACCTGTCCATCGACCGGAAGATGTTCGCGTCGGGCTCGGCCCGGATAGACCCGGCCAAGTTCGCGTCGGGCTCCGGCCGGATCGACGCCGGCAAAGGGCCTCTGCAGACCATGCCTTCGCTTCCGAGGTAGCAGCTCTGCCTCCGTTCGTAATATATGGTGGTCTCAGAAGGCCCATGGTCTCGTCTCATGGATGTGATGGTTGCTGAAGAAGACACAACCGGAGTTTATTCCCGCAGATGGCATGAATGGCCGAAGGGAGAGGAGGCATGGAGAGGGGACACAGGCCATGCAGTTACCACGGCAGTTGCAGCGAGGGAAGTTTTCCCCTAGAGACAAAGCATGGGCAGTTTTGCCTGTAAAATTTGTATGTTGAATTCGATGCCTATATGTGCAATGCAACTATTCTTTGGACTACTGTTGATGTATTCTTTAGCCAACTATAAGGCTAGGCAGCATAAGTTCATTATTTCGGGCATTAAAAAGTATAGAACATTTGGTGTATATCTGTTACCCTCCACTGAATTATACTATAAGGCATCCACACGTTTCATGATTTATTTATATACTCCCTCTGTTCACTTTTATAAGTCATTTAAGACAACTGAAATTGAACTGTTTTAGGTACTGTCTTAAATGTCTAAAACGTCTTACAAAAATGAACGGAGGGAGTACTTTTTTAGTCTTTGATCAAGAATTGGCCTTACGAAACATAGGTTTTGCGACATAGAAGCAGTGCCAAAATACTCCTTAATGTAGTTTTTCTCTAGAACTAGGACGCATCAATAATGGGATGTTTGAGTGTTTTTCTCCTCAGCCAACATTCAAAGCGCGGTTCCGCAACTAGTAAATGTTACAGAGCCACAATAGCCGGCTAAGCAAATCTAGCCCCACATACTGCCACTACCCACAACTAGTAAATGTTACAGAGCCACAATACCCGGCTAAGCAAATCTAGTCCCATATACTGTCACTACCTGCAACTCAAACTAAAAGAGCAAAAGCTACAGAAATTTGAACATTTGGAACACGGCACTAGCAAAAAAATAAATTAAACAAATATGCAATGAACATGTCTATTTTGCGTTCTCCTTTTTGAATTACGGGACAATGCAAGACTTCAAAGTTCAGCTAAGCTATGGTTCTTATATGGGCACACGATTACGCAGTTTTCTAGAAACTCCACATAGTACAGGCAAAAAAAGGTAAAGAGTACAGGTATAACTCATCAGAAAAATCTCCACATAAATAAAACGAAGTAAAAGCTTCATGAGATGGCATCCTAACAACGAGGGCACGATTCTTGCACTCGCCATTTTCTTCATCTTTTTTCCCTTCACTTCTGGTATCAAAAGGAATGACGGCAAACATCCATCACATGTTAGTTCAGGCTCATATGTTTTTGACAAGAATCAAGCCCAAACATCCGGAAATGCACCGAACTATAGCTGAAATTCACAATTATCTGTATAAGCTTCCTCGATTCATCTCCTAACCCAAAACAGAAATTTGACAGATTGGCATCTGTGATCTTTTGCTTTCTAACCACAAGACCATGGAATTCTCTTAACCAGCAACAAATTCATTCTGTGAAGGTTGAACAATTCAACGCAATTGCTGTGCATGTAGCTCCTTACTCGTTTTCATGCCATCTACAGAATGCCAGACAATTTCACGAGTTCCTTTATCAGTAGAGTTGTCTGCCCCAAACAATTCAAGAGTCCCTTTTTCACTGGAGTTATTTGAGGGGGCGCTGTGAAGTATTTGAAACTGATTATTACTCATGCGCCATTCATTGACAGCGATGGCTTGGTCACTAAAATGAGAACCACTCCCGACACCATCAGAAGGAAATGGAACTGTAACATCAGTTGATCTTCGTGGTCGTCGGACAGGTCTGCTGCTCCTGCTAGAAGATGGGAAATTTCCCTCCCCACCTTTCTGCTTCCCCATAAAGCCACATGCAAGAGCTTCCAGAGCTCGGGATGTTGGTGGGCGGCTTCTGGTACTCTGCCTCCTCGAGTTGAAAGAAAGCTGCTCACTCAAGATTGCACTACTAGAGGTATTGATATCTGGAAGGCAGTCATCCGCCTCCTTGTTTTCTGAGGGATGCATAGGTATGTCCATGGTTATTGCATTATTGTCAGATGGAGGTTGGATATAACTTGTAGCCGACTCATAATCAGAAGGCATTTGAGGGATATTCAGATCAATAACATGCTTACGTTGAGCTTTTTCCTTGTAAACCACTTCAACATTAGGGGCCACATTGTGAAGCTGTCCGCAATATGTGTGATTGCTATTAGTGCCAAAGGTTATGTTGGTTGATGAGCTTGAAATTGTGCTCCATACAAAAGGGTTGGCCCCTGCACTTGCTTCATTTGCTTTAGGCACAGGTTGCAGTGGGGCGTCAGCTTGCTTCCCATAATGTCTTTTACTGACAGCAGTTCCTTTGCGACCAGTTCTTTCATTCTTGAAAGAAACTAACCTTCTTCTCTTTGGCATAGGTGCTAAGAAAACTTGAGGTTCAGGATTTACTCTTGGATCAAACTGAAAATTAATTTCAGTTGAAGAATTGGTAGCATGTATCCTCTGATTACCAACAGGAAGAACTGTTCCAGTGGAAGAGCAGACATTATTCATTGTGCCAACACATTGATCAACTGAAATGTGACCATTGACTCTGCCTGGAAAGGAAGAAATCTTATGAAGTGCATCAGCATCCATCTTATCACCAGTTGGGGGATTGTTTTTTCTCTCCTCGTCAACACAGCTTGCATCAGTTTTCCTCTGATCGGTATCCAGATCTTCATAAGTTTCAGAACTGTCTTCTGAATCTGAATGTTCTTCTGAGTTCATACTGACAGAATCGCCGGAATGTGGTGAAGAACTGTAGCCATGACCGGCATCTGTAGGTAGATTTCTTAGTGACCTTACCTTACATGGTTCTTCCCCTTTACCAAAACTAGTGTCCACCACAGTAAATTTCATAAGCTCAGGGGAACACCCTGGTTCACTGGGCCGGATATAGGAAGCAGGTTTCTTGTCAGCAAGTGTGCTTTTGTCAGGTTCAACATCATTGACCCATCCAATTGCAATCTTAACCTCACCTCCATTATTATCACCTTCGACTCCAAAATCAAGCAGCCTTGGTTCAGATGCAACTTTTCTCAAGACATCGCTGACAGAATCAAAGTAATGATTTCCTTTGACGAGTTTCTTTCTGGAAAATTTCTTTACACCTGGAATGAGGAAGACTAAGGCCTGCTTACCGACTAGTGAGGAATCTTTCGGCTGCTCGGAGTGCCACCCTCGTGCAAGTAAGCGAGGCCAGACAGCTTCCCAAAATAGATCATTAGATTTCGCCTTGCTTAGTCTGAAATCACCAGTCAAATATTTTATGATATCTCCAGACGAAAGCGATGAGCAAGCCTTGCCAATAGGTATTTCTGCACGGCCCGAAATAGCATGGTTTCTACTAGGATCTAATGCAAATCCAGTCAAGTCATACTTTCCCTTGCCAATTCCAACTGCTTCTACAAGAACCTGTGCACCAACTGTGGACTTTAAGCATAAAATAAACTGCTCAAAGTCAGATGTCCCCTCATTGAATGTCTTGAAGACCTGCAGATGGTAATATATAATTGTCAGCCTCTCGAAAAAACTAGCAGGAGCATAAACTGGTATAGGTGAACATCAATGCAAAGACATGCTATGCGAAAATGCAGGAGCATCCTACAGAAAATAAGTAAGACAACGACAACAGCAACATAATTAAATAGAGGTGAACAAGTATACAAAATTCCAGGACTTTTCAAAAGCAGAAGAGATATGATTGTAATGATCATACCAGGGAAAAATATTGTGGCTGTGCTAATGAAAGGAAGCCCATCCCAAAACATCGGCTTTCCATGTGCCAATGATTCAAAGGATCTAATAGAGTAAAAGAATAGGAACAAAAAGGACTAAATTAAAGTTCAACACACCTCGAGCAAAGGATCTTGAACTTCCCTTGCTACGCCAGCAAGCAAACGTGACAACAGTTCCTGCTGTCTGGAACCAGAAAATATACGCAACCCAAGTATACATCTCCTGCTTCTTACTTTTCTACATGCAGACCATCGTTTATATGCTTCAGACTTAAAAAATTCTCCATAGTAGTAGGATAGAACTTCTCCCATTGTCTTGCTCTTTATAAATTTCGTCACCTGAACAAGATTTTTGCCAAAAATGTAGAGACCAAGAAGTAAAGTCTGTTCCTCTTCAACAGACCAGAAGTATCTTGGCATTCCAGGCAATGGAATATAATCACTGACTTCCCTCTTTACACAAGAACAGCTTAAAACTTCGCTTTTCGGCAAGCAGTACATGTCTTGCCCAGCAGATTTTGGGAATTTCTCACCATGATCATCATATTCAACTTTACAGCGCAGACAATCTGGATAAATGCTGTGTTGAGGTAAACTTCTTGGGATAATTGCACTGATGTGGCTGTTATGATCATCTTCTGAAGCACACAAAGTGTGTCCTGAAAATTCCCTCCATTCTCCTTTAACATGAGTGCTTGTATTTGGGGTCCATGTGACTGGAATAGTTAATCCAACTACCACAGGATACTCAAAACCGAACATTCTGCTACCATCAACTGGCAAAGACCTTAATTTCATGCGTTCCTCTTCTGTTGCTAGATTTGGAACTTCCACCTGGTACTCATCCCCTACACGAGGGTATACTCGTGTATCTTCATTGACTTCCTCTGGACATATGGGTTCTAGAAAATGCGGCTGGTCAACAAGCATCTCTTCAGGATTCCCTTCGTTATCCTTGATTTGAATAGGACCCATCTGCACACACAAAAGAAAAAGAAAAACGGAGGTATGAGATTGGGATCAATGATATGTAAACACATAGCTCTGATATAATATATATATATACATGAATAAACAGATTTACCAGATATTCTTCTCCGTTCTTGATTTCAAGATAATCCATCTGTAACATAGCAAAGGACAGAGAGCATATTAGTCCATGTTTTGTCAACTTTCATCTGAACAGCAGAACATAAACCTAGGATAAATCTGCAATATACTTTGCATGCAGATAAGAAGGGAAATACTCTTAACATGAAAGTTGGTGGATATAAAATTGGCTTTAGCCAGACCAAAAATTTCAAAGGACAACTTGTGCCTTAGTATTCACAGATATACTGCACAAAAGAAGCATATAGCAGTTAAGGTGTCTGTTGGAACATAGTGAATCAAGTACTACTAGAACTATCGAGAAACTTATTTACTAACAGTACAAAATATGGCAACGAAAGTAGCTGTTCAAACAAATAAAGATAACAGTAACAACTATGTACCTAGCTAGGAGCCTAGAAGGAAAACTACTTTGATATAAGTATCAATTGATTTCAACTAGTTTCCTGAGATAAATGAGGCGTAGGTGAGTTTGGACCAGGACCATCCCCAAGACCTGACTAAAACTTAGTAGCTGATAACAGCATAGCTCAAAACACGAAGTGCGGAACATACAGAGAATAGAATAATAAACACATGAGTGCTTTAGGGTGTGTATGCTCACATGTGGGAAAAAGCACTTGCACATTTCCAAATTTGAGTAAAAAAACATACGCGCACATTGTACGAATATATGTATACCAGGCTATAGCAAATAATTGAGTCAAAATATGTATATTTCTGAGCTGTATGAGAAATGTACGAGCATAGTTGATACATTAGTCATTTATCTCTTTGCATTTTTGTACAGATAATAAACTGCCATATTCTAGCACAAGGTTTTGCTAGCACACATATTTTTGCACAATTTAGAGATATTTTCTTCACAATTTGTGAAAACATGGGAGTACCTTTTTCAAGCTAATAGAAGAGGATGCACATGGGCGCCGAAGATCCTAACTCAGAAAGCTACAATTGAAGGAATAAGTAAGAATGAGTTATTGCATGAACCAGGTGATGTTGTGTAATATGCCAAAGACATTGATTAAAGTCTTAACAGATCATCCTTTTGCATTTGTAAGAAAAAGAATTGGACAAGGAAACATGGGCCAAGAACAAACAAGTGATTATAACGCTGATATCTCGCGGCTCTAGAAAATCCTGTAGAATGTTTCCATGACAGTTGGGGTTCTAGTCCAACAAATCATCCCATATATATGGAATACTAGCTTAGCAAGTGGTATTACTCCATACACAGCAAATAAATTCACAATAAACTGAATGGATCATTGCTCACGAGGATGTTGACAGGGGATCTCTGGATGGAGAAGGCCACATGGGAGATCAGAAAAGGTTGCATCAGAACGAGGGGGCAGGGGGGAATGCTCGCCAAGCCAGGGTACCAGATCTGGTGAACAGTAGAAACGAAGTATGTAACTCACAACACATATGCTAACACATAACTCAGTTACCTTTTCTACTGGAGTTTTGGTTAAAATGTTTGTCTTGGGGACCTCTTGAATAACGACCTACATCTAAAAGTGTTGTTATCATTGAAACTGGCTGCAGGGCAGCCATCTGCTAGTGCCATGTTGAACTATAGCAACATCAGCTGCCAACTGCAGAACTACAAGTGGCCAAGCAGATCGTTCCTCCCATATTTAAACTGTAACTTTGTGGGCACTAGCTAACCTACATCTAAACAGGAAAAGAAAAGTAACTCACGGTGCCTAAAACCTACACATGGTAAATTTGTTAGCTTGTTGTTTCATATGCAGTGCATAGAAAATTCAGGAGTTTGTTGCAGCCTAAAAAAGTGACATTAGTTTCTAGAACCGATTGGATCGAGTACTACTACAATTGTTCATAAAATAAGAAGTTATAACTCCCAAACTAGCAAGAAGGCAAACTATCCCATTACAAGTATCAATGGATTCAACCATTTTTTCTGACTGGAATATGGCCCAGGAAACAACATTTAGGCATGAGTCTGGACCACCTAAGATCTGACTAAAACTTAGCAGCTGATAACAGCATAGCTGAAACACTCATATACGGAGGTACGGAACATAGAGAGAATAGAAGCCACAGTTTACGGAACAGAAGTCACAATGATCATTGCACAGACAAGGCAACAGGTATTACGTCAAACACACCATGTAAAAAATTCGTATTAGAACATTGCTTTGGATTTCAGTGCATGGTTCTAAAAAATCCTGGGGATTGAGCCCACAATTGAGGCTCCAACAAACCATACAACAATTTAGGCTCCAACAATATAGAGTACTGGGTTAATATCAATTGGTAGCCTCTTCTGTAGATATTGCTCCTGGCAGTTGTTTGTACCTACGGTGTCTGAATGTCTAATTTACCATTATTAACATGTATAGTTTTGAATTACACATTTGCTAGGAAATGGATAAAAACTTCCCCAAAATGAGCAGTAAGGACGACCAGAGTTTAAAAGTCCAGCAAACATAATGTGTGCAAAAGCATAAACTACTTCTGCATTCAAACATTTCTTACTCTAAAATCCAAATCTAGGCGGTATTACTACGACGAATCAAACCCCCAAAAAAGTAATTTTTCGACAACCACGGCTGCATTTTGCAGTCACTTCGCTCACCACCATTTTTACTAACACTTGACAGAAATTACAGGATATGGTCGATCCACACTCATCAGCACCCAAAAAAAAAGGGGGGGGCGAGGGAGAAAAAAGTGCACCCGCAATTTGGGTTCAAAGTCATACACGGTCAACTGAGATCGATCTTGCGCGCCGAAAAACAGAAGACATAATATCCAGCCATGGGTGGGTGGATCGGATTAGTACAGCACCACGCGGCTAACAAATCTCCGTGTTACCAACTTACGAGGAGATAAACGAAAAGGATTTGGATTCGATTGCACGCACGCACGCAGGCAGCAACGAAAAGATCCATCGAACCGTGGGTGTATGGATGGATGGATGGATCGGGTAAGCACAGTGTCACGCAGCTGACAATCCGTCGGACGAAGTTAGGCGCGCTTACCAAGAAGAGTGGCCAATCTCACGGCTGGGGTGGATCTCCACTGCACGCCACGCCTCGCCAGCCCACACTCCTCCGGCGGAGAGCAGGAGGACGACGAGGCGGCTGCGAGCCGTGAGCTCCTGCGAGGCGGCGAGCGTGGCTGGGTGGAATGGAAGGAGTGGGAGAATGGAGGCGCTGGCGCTGGCGTTGGCGAGGACGACGGTGTGAGAGGGGTGCGTGCGTTGTTGAGACCAACGGAGGATGCAGGGGTAGAGCCGTACAGGTGGCCTAAGCCGGGCCCGGACCGGGCCGGGCCGGGCTGACCGGAGGCGGAGGCGCTCCCGTCGGCCGTGCGTGTACGGGTCGCACACAGCTTTGGCCGGATTCGTGCAGTGTGTGTGCTGGTGCTCCTGCCTCGCCGAGACGAATCGAGGAGCCTTGATGCGATGGATAGCTGACGATGATTTTGCGCTCTTGATGATGATGAGGTGGAAAGTTTGCCACTTCCGAAATTGGAGAAATGTCGTTTCTCCAATACGACTGCTTTTTTTCCTCGGGCTTGTTGCGTCTTTTTCCAGCGTGACACCAAATACGAGAGCTTGAAAGGCAAAAGTTACAGGACCTGAATCAGAAATATTATGCACCATCATGATCCAGCTGTTACCACGCTCCTTTTTTTTTGTTTATTTATACAAGCTATTAGCTCTTACCACGCTCTTGCCCGTGGATTTTGTGGCATCGATTTAGAGATGTGTGCATTTTGGGTTGTTGCGTAAGTGTCTTCCTAATCACTCTACTCGCCATTACGAACCTAGTAGGGCCTTAAAATAGGGATGGGGCATCTATTTACGCAATGTTGTCCTCACTTTCTATTCTGTCAATATATGTGAGAAAACGACAAACAAAAAGCGCATGCTTAAAATTTATCGATGATATCTTGCAACAAAAATCCCCGTCAAAAATATATATTGCAATAGAAATACCAAAAACATATCCGAAGAGCCACATCTTTTTTGCAACAAAACCGAACACACTCAATGCCGTCCATTTTAAATCGTGTGACTCGCATTGTTCGTTGTTGGTTTCGTTCGTGGGCGAGGCGTGCGGGCATCGTGGGTAGTGGGCCGTTCGAGTGTGCTTAGACGTTTTCTTCTAACAACGTACTCTATGACCGGTGGGCCACAGCGAAGCACCGCACCGGAAACCAACCGTCGCGAGCCGTATCGTTGCATTTAGTTCCACTTGACATCTTCAATTTCAGAGATGCGCTTGTTCGAGTTTTGGAAACCACGTTTCACTTCCCCCACTTCTCTCTCGTTCTCCTCTTCTCGACGAGCGATTGAATCGGCGATTATCTTCTCGGCGGATCATCGGTGAGCCCACATTCTAAATACTTGCCGCCGTTGTTGAGGAGGGAGGGCACACAGGTGCTCATGGGCGGCGGGATCCGTGCATTTGCAATTTTTTTTGTTTGATGGTTGCAGTAAGATATTACTTATAGGATGCTGGAGTACTCGCCGCATGGGGGATTTGGCACGTTAGAATGTCCTCTGCGTCGTCCTTTTGCCTGTGTCTCACACCGCTAGCTCCATCGCGCTCTCCCGACTGTCTGATCTCCATGATCGCCCCAAACCTGGCTAGTTTTCCTCAGGGGTCTATGGCGTGTGGTTGCAGGCGCGCCCGAGCAACTATTTGTGGTGGTTTTTTCGCGCCCGTGTGCGCCCTCTCGCACGATGCTCCATGCGCGACGGGTGAGGCTGTGTCGCCCTGTCAACATCCACATGCATCGGGTGGACCCGGTTGGAGTGCCAGCTGCTGGGTGAGGGTGCCCGCATGCGTCTAGTGAGGCCAAGTTGGCCTGTCAGGGTCGTTCTCCTCGCGTCGCCCGGGATGTTTCACTCGCGACAGTCGGGAACATGTGCGCCGGCTCGGCGTGTGAGGGTCATTTGCGCCCGGCCTAGCTGGGTAACCTATTACGTTCACGTCCGGCTTGGCATGCTGCAAAGCGGGTGATGAGTGTTTTTTATCCTCATCACATCATTGTATAAACTAGTTTATCGTATACAATCTGATATATTCCCTTCGATATTGCCACTAATGACTAATGAATGCATGAGATAGTGAAATCCTCTCTTTATTTTTTCGCGAGAAAAGAAGCTATACATGGATAAAAATCATCACTTATATGGGAAGAAGCAAAATGGAGAAAGAAGAGAAAAATTGGGAGGTGCACCAGAGGAAATAGAATGCAAGATGACATTTGGTACCAGCACATGCGCACGTACCAAGTGCCCACGACACCGTGGCGTCCAGCACTCCAACTTCTATAAAGGGCTATGTACTAGCATCATGAAAGAGCATCGCCAGAAACCTCCATCTCCGCACCAGAAGCCATTCACAAACCCTAGCCGTCACCATTTCCCATATCATCTCCATAGTCACCACCATCTTCACCACCGCAGCAATCCACCTCCAAGCTAGCCATACTTGTAATTGGTGGCCTGCAAGTGCACAGAGTTTAGTTGTAGTCTTTTTGAAGTGAGGGTATCGATCCCACATGGAGCATAGGAATCAATTGTTTCCTCTTGTAGTGAATTATGGATTTACACCTACAAGTAATTGTAGACTCCAGGCAAAGTGGGCGCAAATAAATAATTATCTTGGTGAAAAGCGAACTGAAAGTAAATAACATAAAAAGTAATAAAAACAACAACACGGGTAACAAGTGGAACTAACAGAGGAGTAAGGCGTTCTCAAGAAGTCCGGAATTCCCATTGGTATGCTTCTAACGCAACCTATGCATCTACATAATATAGGCTTTTACTATCATCTCGAATTACCTTCACGTCCTAACCTTTACTACGAAAGTGATATATTTCATGGCGTTTCGGCGGTAATGATGAGTGAGGCCCCTTCACTGTCACGACCCAGTCCCGAGAGGGATCCCGAATCTCTGTGCTTTATGTGACAGTCCCTGGGTCGATTGCTGGCACGCATAGTTGACGATGAAATACCAAGAGATAACACATGTCATAGTATTACATCGCAGATCCAGACTTTAACACGGTACATACCTGCTAGCTCATGGGCTAGCTTACAATACAATCATGCAGTGGAAATAATATTCTAGTCTTGTGATGCCCATCCACACACATGCAGCAGTTGAGTATAGCATCATAACCCTACTTCGTACCTCTTCCGTGACACTGAAAATCCTGCAACATGATACATTGCAGCCACAAGGGTCAATACATCAAATGTATTGGCAAATCACAAACTTTGAAGTAGCAACCCTATGGATGTTCAACCAGCCAAGCAAAGTGTGGTCGTTTCATTTTTTGAAAACTTATTCTTCTAGCCTCTACTTACTAGTTAAGGTATTTCAACCATAGTTGCCTAATGAACGACTTAGGTCTTATCCAATTAGTTTACCATGAGAGCCCCTCAGGATCATGGTTTCTCAAACAATGCCACGAGAGCCCCTCGGGGTCGTGGTTAATAAACACTGCCATGAGAGCCCCTCGGGATCATGGTAACAAACATTTCCACAAGAGCCCCTTAGGATCATGGTTAACAAACATTTCCACGAGAGCCCTCAGGATTGTGGTTAACAGACGTTGTCATGAGAGCCCTTCAGGATCATGGTTAAACAAACACTTCCACGAGAGCCCCTCGGGATCGTGGTTAACAAACAGTACCATGAGAGCCCCTCGGGATGATGGTCACT
The DNA here is from genome assembly GCA_034509565.1 of Triticum monococcum. NCBI lineage: Eukaryota > Viridiplantae > Streptophyta > Magnoliopsida > Poales > Poaceae > Triticum > Triticum monococcum. The sequence goes on along the minus strand of CM067842.1, from coordinate 193,668,725 downwards.
CAATCACAACATGGTCGGACATTCTTGTCCAAGATTCACACAAAACTGAACAACCAAGGTAATGTAAGTTTCAACAAGATGTGGCTATCCTGTTCTCCTTTCAACTTCATAAAGTAAAGCAAGGTACAGCAAGTTCAAGAGTGCAACTTTCCTGGTAATCGTTGATGTTCTTCATATAAACAATCTTGGTAATTGTTGAATTTCTTCACACACACACACACACAATCTTGATAAAGCTACTCATGTTGGGGAACACAGTATTTCAAAAAAAATTCCTACGATCACGCAAGATCTATAAAGGAGATGCATAGCAACAAGAGGGGAGAGTGTGTCTACGTACCCTCGTAGACCGAAAGCGGAAGCGTTAAGTAACGCGGTTGATGTAGTCGAACGTCTTCGCGATCCAACCGATCAAGTACCAAATGCATGGCACCTCGGCGATCTGCACACGTTCAGCTCGGTGACGTCCCTCGTGCTCTTGATCCAACTGAGGCCGAGGGTGAGTTCCGTCAGCACGATGGCGTGTTGACGGTGATGATGAAGTTACCGACGCAGGGCTTCACCTAAGCACTACGACAATATGACCAAGGTGGAAAACTGCGGAGGGGGCACCGCACACGGCTAAAGATCAACTTGTGTGTCTATGGGGTGCCCCCTCCCCCATATATAAAGGAGGGGAGGAGGGGGCGGCCGGCCACAAGGGGCGTGCCCAAGGAGGGGAATCCTACTCCTAGTAGGAGTAGGTTCCCCCCTTTTCTAGTCCAACTAGGAGAAGAAGGAAGGAGAGGGAGAGGGAAAGAGGGGCCGCGCCCCCTCCCCTTGTCCTATTCGGACTCCCCTTGGGGGGAGCGTGTGCCACCTCCTGGCTATGGCCCTCTCTCTCCCCTAAGGCCCACTAAGGCCCACAACTTCCCGGGGGGGGGGGGTCCGGTAACCCTCCGGCACTCCAGTTTTATCCGAAACACTTCCGGTGTCCGAATAACATGGTCCAATATATCAATATTTATGTCTCGACCATTTCGAGACTCCTCGTCATGTACATGATCACATCCGGAACTCCGAACAACCTTCGGTACATCAGATCACATAACTCACAATACATATCGTCATCGAACGTTAAGCGTGCGGACCCTACGGGTTCGAGAACTATGTAGACATGACCGAGACTCATCTCCGGTCAATAACCAATAGCGGAACCTGGATGCTCATATTGGTTCCTACATATTCTACGAAGTTCTTTATCGGTCAAACCGCATAACACTAGTGCGCGTCGATCCTAAACAAACGGTTTAAAACCCCTTTCCGCGACGACATTTGGACCCGTCACCAAGTGAGTGTGGACGATAGGGGGGGTCCTTCCCACACGACTCAAAAACCAGCGGGGATAAGGCCCCTATAGTACTCCTACTCCTTTCTGCTCGCATTGCCATCGCAGTCGGCATTCTGTGGTGCTACGTTTACGATGCGCGACCCATCACAAACGGTTCACTGTTATAGAATGTGTATGATGCATGGCCCATCACAAACGGTTCACCGTTAAGAAGATTAGCTAATCATCGTATGAGTGTCGGATAGGATTATGAAACGCCAGACCGTCGTAACATCATCGTACACGACAACTATCGCACGCGCTATTCCGTGGTGCAACGTTTACGATGCATACTTCATCAGAAACAGTTCATGGTTGCGAATCGTATACAATAAGGCAACTAACACAAACGTTTAGTTTGCCCGCACCATATGTGATATTGTCTGACATCGCACACGCTTTGCAAACGGCAACTGTGTGCATGCTTGCACACATTTCCTCTCTGTGAACCGTCTCCGATTATGGTGCATATCGCAAACGTTTGTGTTTTACAAACCGTGTGTGCCGTAACAACCTGGAGAGCGTAATTTCACCGTAATTTAATTGTTGCTTTTCCAAATTATACCGGATTTGGATTTGAATTTGAATGTATGCTACAGCTTTATTCATATCCATCAGGTTCAAACAACCAATGCATTATTCGATTCATAGGTACATATGTTCAAGAATTACATAAGAACCAAATAAAGAATGATGAACCACGGTTGTATACTTGTACTATTAAAGACGGTAAAGAAAGAGGCGAAATATATTCTAGTTGCTAAACAAGGTGAAGCGGAATGCCCATATTGTGCCCTCCTCCATGCAGAAGGCACGCACGACTCCAGTCCAACCCCTTGTGATGGCCGACCACCCATCCTTCACGGGCTTCATGAAAACATTTAGATAATCATCGTGTTCTGGTAGAAATACTTTAACCTTTGCATGCCCACCAATCATGTAGTTTGAGAGGTAATCTTGAGTAAACTGCTTTGGCAACCACTGCAAAGGAAAAAGATTCAGACATTGTCATCTAACACAACTCATTATGGGCAGTAAAAAGAAGGCTGCAGAGTTCTTACTTACCATCCTGCAGTTCGCTGTTGTCTTGGATAAAGTGTAAACAAATAGTTTAATTGCCATCTTTGGACCCATTTTACTAACAATCTTTACCAGCTTCCTCACTTGATGCTGGTTCATCGATATCTCATTGCCCCATATGCAGAAAGGGTCCAAACGCAGATCTTTACCAATGACATATGTACCTAAAAGCACCAAGTTAATATTAGAAGCTAAATAGCAATTGCACAATGATGTAGTACAACAGTCTTTTATAATATGTCTATATACATCCGTATGTGGTAGTCCATTTGAAATCTCTAAGAAGACAAATATTTAGGAACGGAGGGAGCATCTTATAACATCCAATATACTCACATATTAGATGAATTAACATCTTACATTATGGGCCGGAAGGAGTTTAGTGCATTCTTACAAATTATCGGCTGATTAACTGTTGCTGTATCCAGGGGTTACAGTTAGTTTGAGCTAGTTCGGGCTCAAATAGCCCTAAAGTATATCTAAACATGAGGGCTAGTTTGAGCTAGTTGTATCTATAACCCACCCAAAAAAACTAGTATCCAACCCAAGAGGTGCTAATTGGAGCTAGTTTTCCTAGTGCATTTATTGTCAATCTAACCCTGCCATCCAAACAACTCTTTGGATGGAGTTAGTTCAGGGTTAGTAATGAGCTAGAAACTAACTCTAACCTCTAGCTAAGTTGAGTATCCAAACAGGGTTGTGTTGTTGCTGTTGCTGCTGCTGCTGCTCTTCTACGTATATCTAGACATCATTAGAACATTAATGTAACACTCTTCCTTGTTGCTATGTAGCCTAGGATTGCATATTTAGACATTAAGTACAGTGCATGTTGCTATGTAGCCTCAGATATATTACATATGGCCCTAGTTAACCTAAGGAAAAATGGGTTGCAGATATATTCAGTTAAAAGTCCGATTCACCAATTAGTCCCTTATCAGCCGCCGGCCTATATGGTACCAGCTACCGATATCCTGAATAGTGAGCAGATATAAGCCATGGGATGAAACTAATCTTGATGGAAAATAGAAGTCGTTCCCAAAATTGTCCTGTGTAGGTACATCAAGAAGCATGTTAAGCACAACAGGCTAAACATCAACCAAAATTACACATGGCAGACAAAAATAATCTCCAAAAGATAGCTTCAATGTGCTTGTTTAAGCATGCTAGTAAAGCAAAACAAGTGGAAAGGTGTGCTAACTGCAACAGGCCAAACATTTAACAACAAGCAAACATGGTCACTCAAACTGGTATTATGACGGTCTAAGTACATTGGTTATGGTTAAATAAAAATGAAAAGGTGTGTTAACTACAAGATGCAGGAACCAAATGTAGTCATTCATAGTGGTATTGTTCAAACTGGTACAGATGAAATTGAACTGCACAGTTCATACTTGCACATATAGAACATTACATTGCGAATAACTGGAATAAACAAGGCACACTACGAACAACCAAAGATAGAATTTGAAACTGAACATATGCTAACTACAAACAACCGAACAATCAAAAAACTTTAAAAGAGGCATATGCTAGCTATAACAGGCTTAACAACAAGCAAATATATGCATTCCTATCGGTATGTTTAAAACTGGATTGATGAAATGTACTGCACAGTAAATAATTGCACATATAGAGCATCACAATGTGAACAATTGAAATAAACAAGGCATACTGCAAACAACCAGATATAACAATTAAAACTGGACATATTCTCACTACACTACAAAAGGGACTTGACAAAACAAATCATGGGTTTCCCTCTGTGAAGAGGCACAGCAAAACAAATCATGGGTTTCCTCACTTGTCACGGATGGGCTCCGTGGGAAGAGCACGGACCCTAGATGCGCTCCATGTTGTCGCAGATGGGCTCCTTCCCCTTGGAAGAGCATGGTTGTAGGGTGCCCTCCCTGATGTCGCAGACGGGCGCTTTCCCCTTGGAAGAGCTGATGGGCTCTTTCCCCTTGGAAGAGCCGGAGAGGGTGCCCTCCTCGTGGTAGCCGTTGATGAGGTCTGACTTGGAAGCTATGGATCCCAAGCCAGCGTCGCATAACATGTCCTTCAGAAATGACAAAAGGGGCTCGATGGCGATGTAGAATGGCAAATTGTTGACAGCGAGCTAGAGGAGATCAATGGGGGGCCATGGATGAGATCGACGGCGGTTGAACCCGAGGGGTTGGGGGTGGGCCACTTAACCTATGGCACAGCCCACCTCAGGGCGTCGCTGTCGATGACCTCGATGTCGTAGACGGCAGACGAGACACGCCCGCATACTCTAGCCCGTTGCTTGAGTACCTGCCGCCAGTAATGGTCGTTAGCTTCCTCGGTGACATCGGGCAAAGAGACGGCTATACACCTCTTTTGGGCCAGTCACTCCTCGAGCTCCATGGGAAGCGTAGTCGGGCTTAGGCTGCGACGCTCTGGAATGGGGGTGGGGATGGGGATCTGTGGGAAAGGGGGCGTTTGGTAGGCATCATCTAAGAAACTCGGGGTGGCCTGGGTATGGAGATTGGTGGGTAAGCTACACGGGAAAACCGGCAAATGTTAACAATGGAGGCCTTGCGGCGGCGGTGGCAGCGGCGGCGGGGACTTTGCTAGGATTTCAAGCGAGGGAGGGTGTGTGTGTGTGTGTGCACGCACGCGCACGCCCGAGGAGGTTTTGGTGTGTGTGTGTGGAGGGGGTGCGGGGTGTTTGAGGAAATGACGCGGGTACCGAAAATTTTACTATGCATGAGTCAAAGGCGGGAGTGAAATGTCGGGCTATTAAATTTTTTGATGATAATGCATCGCACACGGTCCGGAGATAACAACCGTGTGTTATGAAACAGAAAAACCCTCGAGGCGGGTAGATATTTTCTAGGGATGCAGGCGGGATTGGGAACGAGAAATGTCGCACACGGTCTGGAGATAACAACCGTGTGTTATGAAATAGAAAAACCCTCGAGGCGGGCAGATATTTTCTAGGGATGCAGGCGGGATTGGGAACAAGAAACATCGCACATGGTCTGGAGATAACAACCGTGTGTTATGAAACAGAAAAACCCTCAAGGCGGGCAGATATTTTTGAGAGGGGGAGCCTTGTGAAGCCCAATGTACTGTGCGGATGTGTGCGTGACAGGTGCACCAGCGTGGCATACTGTTAGTTTGAGTGAACCGTCTATTGCGTCATCCGACTTGTCTAATGTTCATAAATTTGGCGAAAATTGGCGCGGGAGAGGGTCAGAACATGAACACACTTGCATGTGGACCAAATTTATGTATCAAAAGGGTGGTTTGATTTTCAAATACGAAATGCAACTTCGATGTGGCACCTCTCTTGCAAAGCGCACAGTATTGCTTGCCCCCACCCCCCTCGTGTCGGCACGAAGGGAATCCTAAACTATGAATGCATGCCCCCTCCCCTCAACCGAGGTTCACCTATCAAAGTGCGAAGTAGCTAGCAGCCCCCCTCCTCCCTTGTGTTGGCAAGAAGGGAATCCTAAGCTATGAATGCATGCCCCCTCCCCTCAACCGAGGTTCACCTATCAAAGTGCGAAGTAGCTAGCAGCCCCCCTCCTCCCTTGTGTTGGCAAGAAGGGAATCCTAAGCTATGAATGCATGCCCCCCTCCAACTGAGGTTCACCGTAGCAAAGTGCGAAGTAGCTAGCAGCCCCCTCCCTCGTGTCGGCACGAAGGGAATTCTAAGCTATGAATGCATGCCCGCAACCGAGGTTCACCTAGCAAAGTGTGAAGTAGAGCTAGCAGCCCCCTCCCTCGTGTCGGCACGAAGGGATTCCTAAGCTATGAATGCATGCCCCCCAATCGAGGTTCACCTAGCAAAGTGCGAAGTAGCTAGCAGCCCCACTCCCTCGTGTCGGCACGAAGGGAATCCTAGCTAAGCTATGAATGAATGCATGCCCCCCCAACCGAGGTTCACCCTAGCAAAGTGTGAAGTAGCTAGCAGCCACCCCTCCCTCGTGTCGGCCCGAAGGGAATCCTAAGCTATGAATGCACATGCCCCCAACCGAGGTTCACCTAGCAAAGTGCGAAGTAGCTAGCAGACCCCCTCCCTCGTGTCGGCATGAAGGGAATCCTAAGCTATGAATGCATGCCCTCCCCCCAACCGAGGTTCACCCTAGCAAAGTGTGAAGTAGCTAGCAGCCACCCCTCCCTCATGTCGGCACGAAGGGAATCCTAAGCTATGAATGCACATGCCCTCCCCAACCGAGGTTCACCTAGCAAAGTGCGAAGTAGCTAGCAGCCCCCCTCGTGTCGGCACGAAGGGAATAAGCTATGAGCATGCCCCCTCCCCCCAACCGAGGTTCACCTAGCAAAGTGCGAAGTAGCTAGCAGCCCCCCACCCCCCTCGTGTCGCCACGAAGGGAATCCTAATTAAGCTATGAATGCATGCCCCCCCCCCCAAACCAAGGTTCACCTAGCAAAGTGCGATGTAGCAACCCCCCCCCCCACACACACATACACACTTTCAGTCGGTGGGCCAGAGAGACATATATCTCACCAAGATGGATCGTAAAATGGACCAAGAATAATCCACCTTGGTCGTACAACCTCTCTCTTGTTGTTGGTCAAAGTGATGGCCATTGATAACCCACAAGTATAGGGGATCGCAACAGTTTCCGATAAGTAAGAGTGTTGAACCCAACGAGGAGCTAAAGGCAGAACAAATATTCCCTCAAGTTCTATCTACCACCGATACAACTCTACGCACGCTTGACGTTCGCTTTACCTAGAGCAAGTATGAAACTAGAAGTACTTCGTAGGTGTTGTTGGATAGGTTTGCAAGGTAATAAAGATTACGTAAATAAAAAGTAGGGGCTGTTTAGATAAAGAAACAATAAAGTAAATATAGCGAGTGTAGAAAAGTGGTGGTAGGAGTTGTGAAATTGCCCCTAAGCAATTGACTACTTTACTAGACCGATAGCAAGTATTATGTGGGAGAGGCCACTGCTAGCATGTCATCCCTGACTTGGAATTCTATGCAATTATGATTGGAACTATTAGCAAGAATCCGCAACTACTAACATTCATTAAGGTAAAACCCAACCATAGCATTAAGATATATTGGTCCCCCTTCAATCCTGTACGCATCAATTTCTATGCTAGGTTGAAGCTTCTGTCACTCTTGCCCTCCAATACATAGTCCTATCAACATACAACTAACCCTATGGTGTGATCCACGCGCGCTCTCATATGATGGGCACCAGAGGACAGCAACATAACCACAAGCAAATTAAATCAATCATAGCAATTCATCAACCACCGATAGGACAACGAAAATCTACTCAGACATCATAGGATGGCAACACATCATTGGATAATAATATGAAGCATAAAGCACCATGTTCAAGTAGAGGGTATGGCGGGTTGCGGGAGAGTGGACCGCTGTAGATAGAGGGGGGAAGGTGATGGAGATGTTGGTGAAGATGGCGGAGGTGTTGGAGTAGATCGCGGTGATGATGATGATGGCCGCGGCAGCGTTCCAGCGCCACCGGAAGAGAAGGGGAGAGGGGGCCCCTTCGTCTTCTTCTTCCTTGACCTCCTCCCTAGATGGGAGAAGGGTTTTCCCTCTGGTCCTTGGCCTCCATGGCGTGGGAGGGGCGAGAGCCCCTCCGAGATTGGATCTGTCTTTCTGTCTCTCTCTGTTTCCGCGTTCTGTTCTGCTGCCCTTTCACCGTTTCTTTTATATCCAGAGATCCGTAACTCCTTCGCCTGGATCTTTTTCCAAAAATTAGCTTTCTTGCGGCCAAAGTAGAGCATCAACCGCCTTATGAGGGGCCCATGAGGGTGGGGGGCGCCTGCCTGTAGTGGCCATGGGCCCCACCCTTGTGGCCACTTCGGGCACCGTCTCGCGTTGATTTTCTTCCCAAAAATCACAAATATTCCAAAATAATTCTCCGTCCGTTTTTATATCGTTTGGATTCCGTTTGATATGGATATTCTGTGAAACCAAAAACATGCAACAGACAGGAACTGGCACTACGCACTGGATCAATATGTTAGTCCCAAAAAAGTATAAAAAGTTGCCAAAAAGTATATGGAAATTGTAGAATATTGGCATGGAACAATCAAAAACTATAGATACGACAGAGACGTATCAGCCGTCCATGCGACCCCGGAGATGGGCTAGCTCGCCAATAATCACGCAAGTAGCTAGTCTCCAAAGACAACCACTGCATGCGTGTGGCTCAAACATATGTGTGATTTTGAGTAACAATGGAACAACTTTGTTGTGGCGCCGTGACTTCGAACTAGAAATCCCCACACTGAGTGAGGGTTAGGTTGACGATGCATATGTATGTTACACCACACTTCAAGCCAATGACGGGGATTCATATATGCATGCATGCGTGCATAGTATATGCGCTCAAACTTAATTAGGTCTAAATCTCACCATGACCTATACTACGATAACACGAACCAAATGAAGAATCCGCCATTGTAACCTATCTTGTTGTTGGTCAAGGTGATCATGGATGTCCACGCGAGCCCATGAATATATAGGCTTGTCGCCGATAACGACGCGAGGGAGTGTATCATTCAAAGGCAACCACTACGTGCATATGTATGGAGGTGATGCGTGCATGCAACTTTGAATACACAACATTGATCTGGCGCGTGTGTCAAAAATTGTACACTAGCTCCCCACACAGAGCGAGATCGGTTCATGATGGTGTAGTTGTACTAGCTACTTTGACTCGATGGGAGGGATTCATGCGTACACATGCATGTGTGTGTGCTCAAAGTGTATCATGCATGTCATCCCAGAGCAAAAATAATAATCCTCTCCTAAGTCAAATTAACCTCTCTTATTGTCAGGCAAAAAGAAGTGATGGACCAAGCGTGCCTAAAATTGCACTGCACATAGAAGGGCCTGGTCATGAGATATATGCTAACTTCCCCGACAAAATCATCCGTCCAGACTTTGTTCGAAGTAAATTTTCTTTTCAACTGTCTGCATATGTTGACTTACCCAGCAATGTCAAATGAATTGTGTAGTATTTAAGCAACCAATTGTTATTCCCTTTTCTTACTATATCCCTACATAATAACTTCTAGTTACCAATACACTTTTCTATTACCCTGTTTTAACTAAATATTCCCTGTACTCCCATTTCTATCAGAAAGCGCCGCTGACAAGGAGACTCCAAAGGTGGAGAACGGGGCTGCCAACAAGCGGAGGCGGGGCAAGCTAGAACCGCAAGCGACTCCAGCGGGCCTAGACTTAATCAGCAGCCTCCCCGATGATATGTTGGGAGTCATCATCTCCCTCCTCCCAATCAAATATGGGGCGTGGACAACCCTCCTTTCCCGGCGGTGGCGCTCCCTATGGAACTCCAGCCCTCTCGACCTCATCGATACCCACGAGCTCTGTCATGGCTATCGCAAAAGCTTGGATGCGTTCTCCAAGATCCTTGGCAGTCACCTTGGCCCAACCAAAGGCCTTAGAATGGGCAAGTTCCGTTCCAACGGCAAGGACCGAGCCAAGCTTGACGACTGGTTCCGATCCCTCGCCCTAGATCAGCTTGAGGAGCTCACTTTTGATGATGGGCATATGCGGTCGCTGCCAACATCTGCACTCCGCCTCGCGCCCACGCTGCGCGTCGCCAAGTTCAGGAACTGCCATTTCCCGCCCCTTAATGATGCGCTCGCTCTTATTCTACCACGACTGAAGCCCCTCGAGCTCGTCGTCGTCCTCTGCCTCTCAAAGGGTGACATGGAGCGCCTTCTCCATGGCTGTACCGCACTCGAGTACAGATACGTCTCCAACGTATCTATAATTTTTGATTGCTCCATGCTATATTATCTACTGTTTTGGGCAATATTGGGCTTTATTTTCCACTTTTATATTACTTTTGGGACTAACCTATTAACCGGAGGCCCAGCCCAGATTTGTTATTTTTCGCCTATTTCAGTGTTTCGAAGAAAAGGAATATCAAACGAAGTCGAAATGGAACGAAATCAACTGGAGAAGTTATTTTTGGAAGGAAAGCAACCCAGGGAACTTGGAGTGCACGTCAGGGTAGACACGGGCTGCCCACGAGGGTGGGGGGGCGCCCACCCCCCTAGGGCGCGCCCTCCTACCTCGTGGGGCCCCCGTGGCTCCTCCGACGTACTTCCTACACCCATATATATCGTCGTACCCTAAAACTTCAAGAACGCACAATAGATCGGGAGTTCCGCCGCCAGAAGCCTCCGTAGCCACCGAAAACCAATCTAGACCCGTTCCGGCACCCTGCCGGAGGGGGCAATCCTTCCCTGGTGGCCATCTTCATCATCCCGGTGCTCTCCATGACGAGGAGGGAGTAGTTCTCCCTCGGGGCTGAGGGTATGTACCAGTAGCTATGTGTTTGATCTCTCTCTCTCTCGTGTTCTTGATTTGGCACGATCTTGATGTATCGCGAGCTTTGCTATTATAGTTGGATCTTATGTTTCTCCTCCCCCTCTTCTCTCTTGTAATGAATTGAGTTTCCCCTTTGAAGTAATCTTATCGGATTGAGTCTTTAAAGATTTGAGAACACTTGATGTATGTCTTGCCGTGGATATCTGTGGTGACAATGGGATACCACGTGCCACTTGATGTATGTTTTGGTGACCAACTTGCGGGTTCCGCCCATGAACCTATGCATAGGGGTTGGCACACGTTTTCGTCGTGATTCTCCGGTAGAAACTTTGGGGCACTCTTTGAGGTTCTATGTGTTGGTTGAATAGATGAATTGAGATTGTGTGATGCATATCGTATAATCATACCCACGGATACTTGAGGTGACATTGGAGTATCTAGATGACATTAGGGTTTTGGTTGATTTGTATCTTAAGGTGTTATTCTAGTACGAACTCTAGGGCTGTTTGTGAAACTTATAGGAATAGCCCAACGGGTTGATTGGAAAGAATAACTTTGAGGTGGTTTCGTACCCTACCATAATCTCTTCGTTCGTTCTCCGCTATTAGTGACTTTGGAGTGACTCTTTGTTGCATGTTGAGGGATAGTTATGTGATCCAATTATGTTAGTATTGTTGAGGGAACTTACACTAGCGAAAGTATGAACCCTAGGCCTTGTTTCCTATCATTGCAATACTGTTTACGCTCACTTTTACCATTAGTTACCTTGCTGTTTTTATATTTTCAGATTACAAATACCTTTATCTACCACCCATATACCACTTGTTTCACCATCTCTTCGCCGAACTAGTGCACCTATACAATTTACCATTGTATTGGGTGTGTTGGGGACACAAGAGACTCTTTGTTATTTGGTTGCAGGGTTGCTTGAGAGAGACCATCTTCATCCTACGCCTCCTACGGATTGATAAACCTTAGGTCATCCACTTGAGGGAAATTTGCTACTGTCCTACAAACGTCTGCACTTGGAGGCCCAACAACGTCTACAAGAAGAAGGTTGTGTAGTAGACATCAAGCTCTTTTCTGGCGCCGTTGCTAGGGAGGTGAGTGCTTGAAGGTATATCTTTAGATCTTGCAATCGAGTCTTTTAGTTTCTTGTTTTGTCACTAGTTTAGTTTATAAAAGAAAACTACAAAAAAATGGAATTGAGTTTGTCTCATACGCTTCATCTTTTTAATATCTTTCGTGAGTATGGTGGAAAGGATAATTGTGCTCAAGTGCTAGAAGAAGAAATCTATAAAATGTTTGGCACTAAATCTTTGAATGATGAGCGTGATTGCAATGTCGTTAGTATGAATTCCTTGAATATCCATGATGCTAATGATATGCAAAGCCACAAGCTTGGGGAAGCTATGTTTGATGAAGATGATATTTTTTGTCCCCCAAGCTTTGATGAGCAAATTTACTACGATGAAAGCATGCCTCCTATCTATGATGATTATTGTGATGGCATGTATGCTTTAAAGAATAATGATAACCATGAAACTTGTCATCTTGATCTTAATTTTCAATCACATGATAATTATTTTGTTGAGTTTGCTCCCACTATTATTCGTGAGAATAATTTTGCTTATGTGGAGAGTAGTAAAATTTCTATGCTTGTAGTTGAAAAGAATGCTTTAGGTGCTGGTTATATTGTTGAATTCACTCATGATTCTACTGAAAATTATTATGAGGGAGGAATATATGCTTGTAGGAGTTGCAATAATATTAAGTTTCCTCTCTATGTGCTTAAAGTTTTGAAGTTATGCTTGTTTTACCCTCCTATGCTGGTTGATTATTGTTCCCACAAGTTGTTTGCTCACAAAATCCCTATGCATAGGAAGTGGGTTAGACTTAAATATGCTAGTCATATTGTTCATGATGCTCTCTTTATATTTCAATTCTTATCTTTTATGTGAGCATCATTGAAATCATCATGCCTAGCTAGGGGCATTAAACGATAGCGCTTGTTGGGAAGCAACCCAACTTTACTTTTGTTCCTTAATTTTTGCTCATGTTTAGTAATAAATAATTCATCTAGCCTCTGTTTATATGTTGTTTTATGCTCTTAATTAGTGTTTGTGCCAAGTAGAACCGTTGGGAAGACTTGGGGAAAGTCTTGTTGATCATGCTGTCAAAAACAGAAACTTTAGCGCTCACAAGAATTGCTGCCATTTTAATTTGAAGAGTGATATTTAGTTAATTCTTTTTGAAGATGATTAATAGGTAAATTCCTCAGGTAAAGCAATTTATTTGAGAATTTTATGAGTTCCAGAAGTATACGTTTGATCCAGATTACTACAGACTGTTCTGTTTTTGACAGATTCTGTTTTTCATGTGTTGTTTACTTATTTTGATGAATCTATGGCTAGTAAAATAGTTTATAAACCATAGAGAAGTTGAAATACAGTAGGTTTAACACCAATATAAATAAAGAATGAGTTCACTACAGTACCTCAAAGTGGTGATTTACTTTCTTATACTAACGGAGCTTACGAGTTTCCTATTAAGTTTTGTGTTGTGAAGTTTTCAAGTTTTGGGTAAGGATTCGATGGACTATGGAATAAGGAGTGGCAAGAGCCTAAGCCTGGGGATGCCCAAGGCACCCCAAGGTAATATTCAAGGATAGCCAAGAGCCTAAGCTTGGGGATGCCCCGGAAGGCATCCCCTCTTTCGTCTTCGTTCATCGGTAACTTTACTTGGAGTTATATTTTTATTTACCACATGATATGTGTTTTGCTTGGAGCGTCAATTTATTTTGCTTTGCTTGCTGTTTGAATAAATTACCAAGATCTGATATTATTAAATGTTAGAGAGTCTTCACATAGTTTCATAATTATTCGACTACTCGTTGATCTTCACTTAAATCTTTCGGAGTAGTTTGTCATTTGCTCTAGTGCTTCACTTATATCTTTTAGAGCATGGTGGTAGTTTTATTTTGAAGAAATAGATGAACTCTCATGCTTCACTTATATTATTTTGAGAGTCTTAAATAGCATGGTAATTTTATTAAAATCCTAATATGCTAGGTATTCAAGAATAATAAAATTCTCTTATGAGTGTGTTGAATACTATGAGAAGTTTGATACTTGATAATTGTTTTGAGATATGGAGATAGTGATATTAGAGTCATGCTAGTTGAGTAGTTGTGAATTTGAGAGATACTTGTGTTGAAGCTTGTGATTCACATAGCATGCACGTATGGTGAACAGTTATGTGATGAAGTCGGTGCATGATTTATTTATTGATTGTCTTCCTTATGAGTGGCGGTCGGGGATGAGCGATGGTCTTTTCCTACCAATCTATCCCCCTAGGAGCATGCAGGTAGTACTGTGTTTCGATAACTAATAGATTTTTGCAATAAGTATGTGAGTCCTTTATGACTAATGTTGAGTCCATGGATCATACGCACTCTCACCCTTCCACCTTTGCTAGCCTCTCTAATACTGCGCACCTTTCGCCGGTATCATACACCTACCATATACCTTCCTCAAAACAGCCACCTTACCTACCTATTATGGCATTTCCATAGCCATTCCGAGATATATTGCCATGCAACTTTCCACCATTCCGTTCATTATGATACATTCATCATTGTCATATTGCTTAGCATGATCATGTAGTTGACATAGTATTTGTGGCAAAGCCACTGTTCATAATTCTTTCGTACTTGTCACTCTTGATTCATTGCATATCCCGGTACACCGCCGGAGGCATTCATATAGAGTCATACTTTGTTCTAGTATCGAGTTGTATCATTGAGTTGTAAATAAATAGAAGTGTGATGATCATCATTCAATAGAGCATTGTCCCAAAAAAAGAAAGGCCAAATAAAAAAAGAGATAGAGAAAGGCCATAAAAAGAAAGGACAAATAAAAAAAATAAAAATAAAGGCCAAAAAAAAGAGAAAGGCCAAAAAAGGGGGGACAGTGCTACTATCCTTTTACCACACTTGTGCTTCAAAGTAGCACCATGATCTTCATGATAGAGAGTCTCCTATGTTGTCACTTTCATATACTAGTGGGAATCTTTCATTATAGAACTTGGCTTGTATATTCCAATGATGGGCTTCCTCAAAATGCCCTAGGTCTTCGTGAGAAAGCGAGTTGGATGCACACCCACTAGTTTCTTTTGTTGAGCTTTCATATACTTATAGCTCTAGTGCATCCGTTGCATGGCAATCCCTACTCACTCACATTGATATCTATTGATGGGCATCCTCATAGCCTGTTGATACGCCTAGTCGATGTGAGACTATCTTCTCCCTTTTGTCCTCTCCACAACCACCATTCTATTCCACCTATAGTGCTATGTCCATGGCTCACGCTCATGTATTGCGTGAAGATTGAAAAAGTTTGAGAACATTAAAAGTATGAAACAATTGCTTGGCTTGTCATCGGGGTTGTGCATGATTTAAATATTTTGTGTGGTGAAGATGGAGCATAGCCAGACTATATGATTTTGTAGGGATAGCTTTCTTTGGCCATGTTATTTTGAGAAGACATAATTGCTTAGTTAGTATGCTTGAAGTATTATTATTTTTATGGCAATATGAACTTTTGTCTTGAATCTTATGGATCTGAATATTCATATCACAAGTAAGAAGAATTACATTGAAATTATGCCAACTAGCATTCCACATAAAAAATTATCTTTTTTATCATTTACCTACTCGAGGACGAGCAGGAATTAAGCTTGGGGATGCTTGATACGTCTCCAACGTATCTATAATTTTTGATTGCTCCATGCTATATTATCTACTGTTTTGGGCAATACTAGGCTTTATTTTCCACTTTCATATTACTTTTGGGACTAACCTATTAACCGGAGGCCCAGCCCAGATTTGCTGTTTTTTTGCCTATTTCAGTGTTTCGAAGAAAAGGAATATCAAACAAAGACGAAACGGAACGAAATCAACTGGAGAAGTTATTTTTGGAAGGAAAGCAACCCAGGGAACTTGGAGTGCACGTCAGGGGAGACACGGGCTGCCCATGAGGGTGGGGGCGCGCCCACCCCCCTAGGGCGCGCCCCCTGCCTCATGGGGCTCCCGTGGCTCCTCTGACGTACTTCCTGCACCCATATATATCGTCGTACCCTAAAACTTCAAGAACGCACAATAGATCGGGAGTTCCACCGCCAGAAGCCTCCGTAGCCACCGAAAATCAATCTAGACCCGTTCCGGCACCCTGCCGGAGGGGGCAATCCTTCCTCGGTGGCCATCTTCATCATCCCGGTGCTCTCCATGACGAGGAGGGAGTAGTTCTCCCTCGGGGCTGAGGGTATGTACCAGTAGCTATGTGTTTGATCTCTCTCTCTCTCGTGTTCTTGATTTGGCACGATCTTGATGTATCGCGAGCTTTGCTATTATAGTTGGATCTTATGTTTCTCCTCCCCCTCTTCTCTCTTGTAATGAATTGAGTTTCCCCTTTGAAGTAATCTTATCGGATTGAGTCTTTAAAGATTTGAGAACACTTGATGTATGTCTTGCCGTGGATATCTGTGGTGACAATGGGATACCACGTGCCACTTGATGTATGTTTTGGTGACCAACTTGCGGGTTCCGCCCATGAACCTATGCATAGGGGTTGGCACACGTTTTCGTCGTGATTCTCCGGTAGAAACTTTGGGGCACTCTTTGAGGTTCTATGTGTTGGTTGAATAGATGAATTGAGATTGTGTGATGCATATCGTATAATCATACCCACGGATACTTGAGGTGACATTGGAGTATCTAGATGACATTAGGGTTTTGGTTGATTTGTATCTTAAGGTGTTATTCTAGTACGAACTCTAGGGCTGTTTGTGAAACTTATAGGAATAGCCCAACGGGTTGATTGGAAAGAATAACTTTGAGGTGGTTTCGTACCCTACCATAATCTCTTCGTTCATTATCCGCTATTAGTGACTTTGGAGTGACTCTTTGTTGCATGTTGAGGGATAGTTATGTGATCCAATTATGTTAGTATTGTTGAGGGAACTTACACTAGCGAAAGTATGAACCCTAGGCCTTGTTTCCTATCATTGCAATACTGTTTACGCTCACTTTTACCATTAGTTACCTTGCTGTTTTTATATTTTCAGATTACAAATACCTTTATCTACCACCCATATACCACTTGTTTCACCATCTCTTCGCCGAACTAGTGCACCTATACAATTTACCATTGTATTGGGTGTGTTGGGGACACAAGAGACTCTTTGTTATTTGGTTGCAGGGTTGCTTGAGAGAGACCATCTTCATCCTACGCCTCCTACGGATTGATAAACCTTAGGTCATCCACTTGAGGGAAATTTGCTACTGTCCTACAAACGTCTGCACTTGGAGGCCCAACAACGTCTACAAGAAGAAGGTTGTGTAGTAGACATCAAGCTCTTTTCTGGCGCCGTTGCTAGGGAGGTGAGTGCTTGAAGGTATATCTTTAGATCTTGCAATCGAGTCTTTTAGTTTCTTGTTTTGTCACTAGTTTAGTTTATAAAAGAAAACTACAAAAAAATGGAATTGAGTTTGTCTCATACGCTTCATCTTTTTAATATCTTTCGTGAGTATGGTGGAAAGGATAATTGTGCTCAAGTGCTAGAAGAAGAAATCTATAAAATGTTTGGCACTAAATCTTTGAATGATGAGCGTGATTGCAATGTCGTTAGTATGAATTCCTTGAATATCCATGATGCTAATGATATGCAAAGCCACAAGCTTGGGGAAGCTATGTTTGATGAAGATGATATTTTTTGTCCCCCAAGCTTTGATGAGCAAATTTACTACGATGAAAGCATGCCTCCTATCTATGATGATTATTGTGATGGCATGTATGCTTTAAAGAATAATGATAACCATGAAACTTGTCATCTTGATCTTAATTTTCAATCACATGATAATTATTTTGTTGAGTTTGCTCCCACTATTATTCGTGAGAATAATTTTGCTTATGTGGAGAGTAGTAAAATTTCTATGCTTGTAGTTGAAAAGAATGCTTTAGGTGCTGGTTATATTGTTGAATTCACTCATGATTCTACTGAAAATTATTATGAGGGAGGAATATATGCTTGTAGGAGTTGCAATAATATTAAGTTTCCTCTCTATGTGCTTAAAGTTTTGAAGTTATGCTTGTTTTACCCTCCTATGCTGGTTGATTATTGTTCCCACAAGTTGTTTGCTCACAAAATCCCTATGCATAGGAAGTGGGTTAGACTTAAATATGCTAGTCATATTGTTCATGATGCTCTCTTTATATTTCAATTCTTATCTTTTATGTGAGCATCATTGAAATCATCATGCCTAGCTAGGGGCATTAAACGATAGCGCTTGTTGGGAAGCAACCCAACTTTACTTTTGTTCCTTAATTTTTGCTCATGTTTAGTAATAAATAATTCATCTAGCCTCTGTTTATATGTTGTTTTATGCTCTTAATTAGTGTTTGTGCCAAGTAGAACCGTTGGGAAGACTTGGGGAAAGTCTTGTTGATCATGCTGTCAAAAACAGAAACTTTAGCGCTCACAAGAATTGCTGCCATTTTAATTTGGAGAGTGATATTTAGTTAATTCTTTTTGAAGATGATTAATAGGTAAATTCCTCAGGTAAAGCAATTTATTTGAGAATTTTATGAGTTCCAGAAGTATACGTTTGATCCAGATTACTACAGACTGTTCTGTTTTTGACAGATTCTGTTTTTCATGTGTTGTTTACTTATTTTGATGAATCTATGGCTAGTAAAATAGTTTATAAACCATAGAGAAGTTGAAATACAGTAGGTTTAACACCAATATAAATAAAGAATGAGTTCACTACAGTACCTCAAAGTGGTGATTTACTTTCTTATACTAACGGAGCTTACGAGTTTCCTATTAAGTTTTGTGTTGTGAAGTTTTCAAGTTTTGGGTAAGGATTCGATGGACTATGGAATAAGGAGTGGCAAGAGCCTAAGCCTGGGGATGCCCAAGGCACCCCAAGGTAATATTCAAGGATAGCCAAGAGCCTAAGCTTGGGGATGCCCCGGAAGGCATCCCCTCTTTCGTCTTCGTTCATCGGTAACTTTACTTGGAGTTATATTTTTATTTACCACATGATATGTGTTTTGCTTGGAGCGTCAATTTATTTTGCTTTGCTTGCTGTTTGAATAAATTACCAAGATCTGATATTATTAAATGTTAGAGAGTCTTCACATAGTTTCATAATTATTCGACTACTCGTTGATCTTCACTTAAATCTTTCGGAGTAGTTTGTCATTTGCTCTAGTGCTTCACTTATATCTTTTAGAGCATGGTGGTAGTTTTATTTTGAAGAAATAGATGAACTCTCATGCTTCACTTATATTATTTTGAGAGTCTTAAATAGCATGGTAATTTTATTAAAATCCTAATATGCTAGGTATTCAAGAATAATAAAATTCTCTTATGAGTGTGTTGAATACTATGAGAAGTTTGATACTTGATAATTGTTTTGAGATATGGAGATAGTGATATTAGAGTCATGCTAGTTGAGTAGTTGTGAATTTGAGAGATACTTGTGTTGAAGCTTGTGATTCACATAGCATGCACGTATGGTGAACAGTTATGTGATGAAGTCGGTGCATGATTTATTTATTGATTGTCTTCCTTATGAGTGGCGGTCGGGGATGAGCGATGGTCTTTTCCTACCAATCTATCCCCCTAGGAGCATGCAGGTAGTACCGTGTTTCGATAACTAATAGATTTTTGCAATAAGTATGTGAGTCCTTTATGACTAATGTTGAGTCCATGGATCATACGCACTCTCACCCTTCCACCTTTGCTAGCCTCTCTAATACTGCGCACCTTTCGCCGGTATCATACACCTACCATATACCTTCCTCAAAACAGCCACCTTACCTACCTATTATGGCATTTCCATAGCCATTCCGAGATATATTGCCATGCAACTTTCCACCATTCCGTTCATTATGATACATTCATCATTGTCATATTGCTTAGCATGATCATGTAGTTGACATAGTATTTGTGGCAAAGCCACTGTTCATAATTCTTTCGTACTTGTCACTCTTGATTCATTGCATATCCCGGTACACCGCCGGAGGCATTCATATAGAGTCATACTTTGTTCTAGTATCGAGTTGTATCATTGAGTTGTAAATAAATAGAAGTGTGATGATCATCATTCAATAGAGCATTGTCCCAAAAAAAGAAAGGCCAAATAAAAAAAGAGATAGAGAAAGGCCATAAAAAGAAAGGCCAAATAAAAAAAATAAAAATAAAGGCCAAAAAAAAGAGAAAGGCCAAAAAAGGGGGGACAGTGCTACTATCCTTTTACCACACTTGTGCTTCAAAGTAGCACCATGATCTTCATGATAGAGAGTCTCCTATGTTGTCACTTTCATATACTAGTGGGAATCTTTCATTATAGAACTTGGCTTGTATATTCCAATGATGGGCTTCCTCAAAATGCCCTAGGTCTTCGTGAGAAAGCGAGTTGGATGCACACCCACTAGTTTCTTTTGTTGAGCTTTCATATACTTATAGCTCTAGTGCATCCGTTGCATGGCAATCCCTACTCACTCACATTGATATCTATTGATGGGCATCCTCATAGCCTGTTGATACGCCTAGTCGATGTGAGACTATCTTCTCCCTTTTGTCCTCTCCACAACCACCATTCTATTCCACCTATAGTGCTATGTCCATGGCTCACGCTCATGTATTGCGTGAAGATTGAAAAAGTTTGAGAACATTAAAAGTATGAAACAATTGCTTGGCTTGTCATCGGGGTTGTGCATGATTTAAATATTTTGTGTGGTGAAGATGGAGCATAGCCAGACTATATGATTTTGTAGGGATAGCTTTCTTTGGCCATGTTATTTTGAGAAGACATAATTGCTTAGTTAGTATGCTTGAAGTATTATTATTTTTATGGCAATATGAACTTTTGTCTTGAATCTTATGGATCTGAATATTCATATCACAAGTAAGAAGAATTACATTGAAATTATGCCAACTAGCATTCCACATAAAAAATTATCTTTTTTATCATTTACCTACTCGAGGACGAGCAGGAATTAAGCTTGGGGATGCTTGATACGTCTCCAACGTATCTATAATTTTTGATTGCTCCATGCTATATTATCTACTGTTTTGGGCAATACTAGGCTTTATTTTCCACTTTCATATTACTTTTGGGACTAACCTATTAACCGGAGGCCCAGCCCAGATTTGCTGTTTTTTTGCCTATTTCAGTGTTTCGAAGAAAAGGAATATCAAACAAAGACGAAACGGAACGAAATCAACTGGAGAAGTTATTTTTGGAAGGAAAGCAACCCAGGGAACTTGGAGTGCACGTCAGGGGAGACACGGGCTGCCCATGAGGGTGGGGGCGCGCCCACCCCCCTAGGGCGCGCCCCCTGCCTCATGGGGCTCCCGTGGCTCCTCTGACGTACTTCCTGCACCCATATATATCGTCGTACCCTAAAACTTCAAGAACGCACAATAGATCGGGAGTTCCACCGCCAGAAGCCTCCGTAGCCACCGAAAATCAATCTAGACCCGTTCCGGCACCCTGCCGGAGGGGGCAATCCTTCCTCGGTGGCCATCTTCATCATCCCGGTGCTCTCCATGACGAGGAGGGAGTAGTTCTCCCTCGGGGCTAAGGGTATGTACCAGTAGCTATGTGTTTGATCTCTCTCTCTCTCGTGTTCTTGATTTGGCACGATCTTGATGTATCGCGAGCTTTGCTATTATAGTTGGATCTTATGTTTCTCCTCCCCCTCTTCTCTCTTGTAATGAATTGAGTTTCCCCTTTGAAGTAATCTTATCGGATTGAGTCTTTAAAGATTTGAGAACACTTGATGTATGTCTTGCCGTGGATATCTGTGGTGACAATGGGATACCACGTGCCACTTGATGTATGTTTTGGTGACCAACTTGCGGGTTCCGCCCATGAACCTATGCATAGGGGTTGGCACACGTTTTCGTCGTGATTCTCCGGTAGAAACTTTGGGGCACTCTTTGAGGTTCTATGTGTTGGTTGAATAGATGAATTGAGATTGTGTGATGCATATCGTATAATCATACCCACGGATACTTGAGGTGACATTGGAGTATCTAGATGACATTAGGGTTTTGGTTGATTTGTATCTTAAGGTGTTATTCTAGTACGAACTCTAGGGCTGTTTGTGAAACTTATAGGAATAGCCCAACGGGTTGATTGGAAAGAATAACTTTGAGGTGGTTTCGTACCCTACCATAATCTCTTCGTTCGTTCTCCGCTATTAGTGACTTTGGAGTGACTCTTTGTTGCATGTTGAGGGATAGTTATGTGATCCAATTATGTTAGTATTGTTGAGGGAACTTACACTAGCGAAAGTATGAACCCTAGGCCTTGTTTCCTATCATTGCAATACCGTTTACGCTCACTTTTACCATTAGTTACCTTGCTGTTTTTATATTTTAAGATTACAAATACCTTTATCTACCGTCCATATACCACTTGTTTCACCATCTCTTCGCCGAACTAGTGCACCTATACAATTTACCATTGTATTGGGTGTGTTGGGGACACAAGAGACTCTTTGTTATTTGGTTGCAGGGTTGCTTGAGAGAGACCATCTTCATCCTACGCCTCCTACGGATTGATAAACCTTAGGTCATCCACTTGAGGGAAATTTGCTACTATCCTACAAACCTCTGCACTTGGAGGCCCAACAACGTCTACAAGAAGAAGGTTGTGTAGTAGACATCAAGTACCTTCGTCTTCAGGCGATCAATGGGTTGAGTACCTTCCACATCACCTCCATGACTCTGCAGACTATTTATGTGTGTTGCTGGTGCGGCACGAAGACATCACAAACGGTGGATCATGGTATGGTCATCTAGGACACACCTGCACTTGAGAGATTACTTGTAGTTGATCAAGAAGGTCCAACAAGAATCAATGTCATTTCTGCGCCGAAATTGACAGTGGTGGGCTACTCGTCTGACAAATACTCTGAACTTGTTATTGGATCCACACCCGTTCAGGTACAACAGCCGCCTTCTACCTCTCCTTCTACAAATTAACATTATTTCTAATTTTGAAGATGTTTGTTCATCCGTCATTCAGAAAATGATTCCGACAAGTGAGGCAGTCCTGGACTAAGGGGTCCTCGGGCGTCCCGCCTGTTATCCATGGGCCGGACTGATGGGCTGAGAAGACATGAAGGACAGAGACTGTACCTGTGTCCAGATTGGACTCTCCTTGGCGTGGAAGGCAAGCTTGGCGACCAACTATGAAGATTCCTTCTTATGTAACCGACTCTATGTAACCCTAGATTCCCCCCCCCCCCCGGTGTCCTTATAAATCGGAGGGGTTAGTCCGGAAAGGATATACTCATTACCATAGTCATACAGGCTAGGCTTCTAGGGTTTAGCCATTACGATCTCATGGTAGATCAACTCTTGTAACACTCATATTCATTAAGATCAATCAAGCAGGACGTAGGGTATTACCTCCATAGAGAGGGCCCGAACCTGGGTAAACATCGTGTCCCCCGTCTCCCGTTACCATCGATCCTAGACTCACAGTTCGGGACCCCCTACCCAAGATCCGCCGGTTTTGACACCGACATAGGCGCTTTCATTGAAAGTTCCACTGTGTCGTCGACGAAAGGTTTGATGGCCCCTTCAATCGCCTATAGCGACGTTGTCCAAGTAGAAATCTTCCTCCCCGGACAGATTTTCGTGTTCGGCGGCTTCGTACCGCGGGCCAACTCGCTTGGCCATCTGGAGCAGATCGATAGCTACGCCCCTGGCCACCAGGTCAGATTTGGAAGCTTGAACTACATCGCGGATATCAGTGGAGACTTTATCTTCAATGGATTTGAGACCGCAATGATCGCTCCCCTCGCCCCGATGAACATGACTTAAATCTGTCATCGGATCACATCTAGGAGATGGTCTGTTGCTGCAACGACCTTAGAACTGGAGCAGATTGTGCCATCCGAGGCCATAGAGTCCGCGGCTTGGAGCCGCACACGGACTCGGCACCCCGCAATATTTGCGTCAATGGAACTCCGGATTCGTCTCCGGCTATAAGTCCCGGACCGGGTACGTCTGTAGACACCGAGCTGGATCGATTATTGATTTTCGAATTTAGCGCCGCAGACATCTTCTAGCACTCACCTTTGGGTGATGTGCTAAACTCTTTAAAGAACTTGTCCTTGGAGAAGGACTCACAGTCGAACTATGTTCGGTTCGAGCCAGAGGCCGATGATGGGAAATTTCGCTTCCCACCCGCCACCCACTTCATAGCCACTGTCGATGACTTAACCGACGTGCTCGATTACGGCTCCGAAGACATCAACGGTATGGAAGACGATGCCGACCATGAGCAAGGCCAAAACCCGCCATTTACTGGACGTCGGACGACCACCTCTTCGTACGATGTGTACATGGTCAAGACACCTAAAAAAGCTAGAGACGATGAAAAAGGAGATCCAGTTGCGAATAAACCTTCTGAGACACAGTCCAAGCGCCGACGCCCTAAACACCGCTCTAAGCCTCGTCGCTCAAACGATGGCACCACTAGCACCGGAGAAAATACTACTCCGGGCGACACCGAAAACAATGAAGACCCTATCGGGGCCGCATCCGAACAGGAGGAACAAGATAACCCTGATAAACAGGCCATGCCCAATGACCCAGATGATGATAGTCGTCATCCAGTCTCCAAGGATGATGAGAGCCTCGGCAATGATGACTTCATCGTGCCTGAGGCACCCCTCGAGCAGGAGCGGTTCAAGCGCCAGCTAATAGCCACTGCAAGAAGCCTGAAGAAGAAGCAGCAGCTCCAAGCTGATCAATACCTGCTCATTGATAGGTGGACTGATGTCCTGGAAGCCGAAGAATACGGCCTCAAGCACCCAGCCAAGAGTTACCCAAAGCGCAGACTGCTACCTCAGTTTGATGAGGAGGCACCAGATCCCATACCTCCCTCACGCAATGCGGACCAACCACCACGCGGTCGGGATAGTGCGGCGGACCGACCACCCCGCGGTCGGGATAAAGCGGCAACTCAGGCCGAACAACAGCCCGCCCACCACCTCACAAAAACAGGGACATAACAGCTCGGGACCATACATACGACCTTCAGCAGGAGCTAGACAGTAGAACAGAACACACCATATCAATCTATGGATCGCGAGGACGCTTCCCGACTCGGGATGACGGCTACCTATTCGGGCGTGACAAACCTAGCCACACCCGGGCCGATAACCGCAGACGGACTCCATCGGAGGTGCGTCGTGATGTGGCCCGATATAGAGGCGCCGCACACCCTCTCTGCTTCATAGATGAGGTGCTGGATCACGAATCCCCCGAGGGGTTCAAGCCCATCAATATTGAATCATATGATAGAACAACCGACCCCGCAGTATGGATTGAGGACTTTATTCTCCGCATCCACATGGCCCGTCAAGACGACCTCCACGCCATCAAATACCTCCCACTGAAACTCAAAGGGCCAGCTAGACACTGGCTGAATGCTTGCCGAGATTTCCATCGGCAGCTGGGAGGACTTGGAAGAGGCCTCCCTTGACAATTTCCAAGGTACATATGTCCAGCCACCCGATGCCGATGACTTAAGCCACATAGTTCAACAACCTGGAGAATCAGCCAGAAAATTTTGGACTAGGTTCCTAACCAAAAAGAACCAGATCGTTGACTGTCCGGATGCCTAAGCCCTAGCGGCCTTTAAACACAGCATCAGTGACGAATGGCTAGCACGCCACCTCGGCCAAGAAAAGCCGAAGTCCATGGCAGCCCTTACAGCACTCATGACCCGATTTTGCGCCGGTGAGGACAGCTGGCTGACTCGTAGCAAAAACACAGCCAGTGAGACAGGCCCCTCCGAGGCCAAGAACAGCTCCGGCAAGCTCCGGCGCAACAGACACAAACGCCAAAGCAATGGCGACAACACCGATGACACCACCGTTAACGCCGGATTTAGTGGCTCCAAGTCCGGCCAGTGAAAGAAGCTCTACAAAAGGAACAGTGAGGGACCATCCAGCCTGGATCGCATACTCGATCGTCCATGCCAGATACATGGTACCCCAGATAAACAAGCCAATCACACCAACAGAGACTGTTGGGTTTCAAACAGGCTGACAAGTTAAATGCCGAAAACAAAGAAAAGGGATCACAAAGTGAGGACGAGGACGAAGAGCCCCGGTAGCCGAACACTGGAGGGCAGAAGAAATTTCCCCCTCAAGTCAAAACGGTGAACATGATATACGCTACACACATCCCCAAAAGGGAGCGCAAGCGAGCACTTAGGGACGTCTACGCGGTAGAGCCAGTCACCCCAAAATTCAATCCGTGGTCGTCATTCCCAATCACCTTCGATCGTCGAGATCACCCAACTAGTATCCGGCATGGCGGTTCAGCTGCACTAGTCCTCGACCCAATCATCGATGGATTTCACCTAACATGAGTCCTAATGGACGGTGGTAGCAGCCTCAACCTGCTCTATCAGGATACAGTGCAGAAGATGGGCATTAATCCCTCAAGAATCAAACCCACAAAAACTACCTTTAAAGGAGTCATACCAGGCGTTGAGGCCCGCTGCACGGGCTCAATCACGCCGGAGGTGGTCTTCGGTTCTCCGGACGACTTCCAAAGTGAGGAGTTAATCTTCGATATCGTCCCCTTCCGCAGCGGCTACCATGCACTACTCGGGCGAACCGCGTTTGCTAGATTCAACATGGTGCCACACTATGCTTACCTTAAGCTGAAGATGCCCGGTCCGCGCGGTGTCATAACAGTCAATGGAAACACAGAACGCTCCCTCCGGACAGAGGAGCACACCACCGCCCTAGCAACAGAGGTACAAAGCGGCCTTCTCAAGCAGCATCATAGTCTGGCTGCCGAGCCCCTGGACATCATTAAGAGGGTCCGGACTACACTGCAACAGGACAATGCGGCTCATCAAGAGCTCGATTAGCAATTCGGCCTCCATCCCAATCCTGATGAGGTAGTGGCATTCATACCACACATCCATAACTACTCACTCAAAATTCCATAGGCATCGACGGAGGCACAAGCTATCCCGGGATCCACGGTTCGGCTAGACCGATCTCGGACACACATATAACTTTACTATCTCCTTTTCCCTTGTTTCAGGTTTCTCCTATGGGGGCCTCCATTCAACGGCCTGATTAACGATCCCGTCAAAGGACAAACACACCGAATTGACACGGAGCACAGGCGTACATGGGAAGCCCTAGAGGCTAACCGTTTTTAGGACCCACGCGCAGTCCGCCGTTGGGTATGGCATGTCAAATAGCCGGTTGCTTATTGCATTATTTTGTACCAATGTGCTTGGACGCATTAACCCAACTATAATGGAAATAGTTCATGATCCAAGTTCAAGGGCTCCAGATCATATCTCTGTTCTCCCCCTGTTTTCCTTGATATTACTTATTTCCTAGCAACCGTACACTCTGGTACGTTTCATATTTGCTAGGGGCTCCCCATCGCCCCATGATACGGCAACAAAGTCTGAACAATCCTTAAAGATAAGTTCGGCACCCCAAATTTAGCATTATATGCATTGGCTCCGAATCATGTCTTTGGTCGATAGTTGGGTTGCCCGGCTCCTGTGCTTGCTACCCTACGTTCCGCTAAATCGGCTAGGGTAATAAAGGGAGAACTACTGCGATTGTGCCCTGGCCTTGACCAGATGAGCACCTCAGTAGAGAAAGCTAAAAACTGACTGTCATGATACGACGAGAGCCGGTCTCAAGGGTTGCAAATCGTTGGAGATTTTTTCCGCATTATGCGAAAGATCGGCACTTCCCGATCACATGCTGACAGCACCCTGGCTTGAACCAGGGGCTGCGCCCATGCTTTATTATAAAACTCCTATGGCTAAGTGAGGGCGTTTAAGCCGTATAGTTCGATTGCCTTGTTCGTTGCGCTAAACAACTCCTTCAAGGACCATATAATTGGATCAAGATTGTTTAGATTCCATCCCGAACACCTCCGTACTACCTATGTGAGGGCAAAAGCCGACGACTGGCCAACCCCCAGATTACATACAACACGGTCGCACAGGAGGAAACAATTAAAGCATAACAAAATTACATCACAAAACAGGCTCTGTTTTTATAATACAAGGCAAAGGCAACATGAATACATTTATTCAAATACAACGTCCTGCGAACATTGTGCTGTCGCAAGGCGAGACCCCTCCAGGACATCCGCAAAATACCATTTGGGTGTGTGGTGCTCCTTGCCCTCTGGTGGCCCTCTGGTCACCTCGACGGCGTCCATCTTCGCCCACCGCATCTTGCAACGGGTGAAGGCCATGCGTGCACCTTCAATGCAGGCCGAGCGCTTGACGACGTCCATCCGAGGACAAGCGTTCACCATCCGCCTCATGAGTCCGAAGTAGCTTCTTGGCATAGCTTCGGTTGGCCGTAGCCGGATTATAAAATCCTTCATGGCTAGTTCGGCCACCCTATGCAGCTCCACCAGCTATTTTAGCTGATCGGTGAAGGGCACGGGATGCTCTGGCGCCGCATACTGCGACCAGAATAGCTTCTCCATAGAAACCCCTCCTTCGGCTCGATAGAACTCCGCGGCGTCTGATACACTGCATGGTAAATCCGCAAAAGCCCCTGGGGAACTTCGAACCCGGGTTAGTAAAAGGTACTGTTTCTCCGCATACTTGCTTTGCATCTTAAATTCCTTACCCGCCGTGATCTTCTTGGCCTCCTGGATCTCTTGGAGGGTGGCCTGGACCTCATTCCGGGCGGTCTCCGCGCTGTGACGAGCCTTGGCGAGTTCGGTCCCTTGAACCGACGCATCATGCTCCAAGGCTTCGCATTTCTTGACCGCATCCTGGAGCTCTTGCTGGACTTCTTTGACCCGGGCCTTGAGCTTCTTACGGGCGGCTTGCTGCTGGACAGCCTTCTCCTCGGCCTCGCCCAGGGCCTTCCTTAGGGCCTCGACCTCGGTCGTGGCTCCTGCACATATCACGACACTGTGGTCAATATGCAGCGCCTATCATTTCCGGACACACAACAAGTCGTCACTCACCTTGCTTCTCCTAGAGCCGAACCTTAACCTCGCCGAGCTCGTTCTCGGTCCGCTCCAGCCTCTGCCTTAGTTCAGAGACTTCGACAGCATGTGAGGTTGCGGCCAACAGCGATGCCTGCTTATTCATACATATCACGTTAGTCTCCCATAACAAAAGATTGATCCTCTATCTGGTTCTTCTTGCTAGACACCGGACAGTGTCTCAGGGGCTACTGTCTACACGGGGTTTTTCTCTTTCTTACCTTGAAACCTGTCAACAGGCTGCTGCAGGCTTCATTCAGTCCACTCTTGGCGGACTAAATCTTCTTGATCACCGCACCCATAAGGACACGGTGCTCGTCCACGACGGAGGCGCCTCGAAGCGCCTCCATCAGGTTATCCGGCGCCCCTGGATGGACAGGTGCCACCGGTGGAAGCAGCGCACCCCCTCCTTCAAAGGGGGCTGCTTGCCCGACTCCGGAGCCATATGGGCCTCCGGAATCGTATTCGGCTGAGGGCCGAACTGGATGCGGCCCTCTTCACTAGTCTCCATGGGGATCGGCTCCTCAATATATCCAGCAATGGAGGTATCGCCTTGTGGCGCCTCCCGGGCGGTGTCCCGGGCTCCTCCCCGGATTGGAGCGGTCCTCCCGGATAACACTTCGGTGTCGTCCCTGGCCCCGGTGGAATAAGCAAGTGGTGGCGACATGCTCGCCATCTCCGACGAAGCCAACGAACCTCCAGATGAGGATCGCTGGATAAGGTCGCAGGCCGGATTGCAATAATACAATTAACTATGTCAAGATAATGAAGAGAAAGGGCCGGATGCGCGCATGAGTGAGCCATGTCACTTACGATGCGACCCGGGGCTTAGTGTAGGGGTGTCATTCCGGACAGCTGTCAACGTCCCACGTAGTGCTGATCGCTGGGGCGCCCTTCCCCTTAGGCGTTTCTACCTCCGGATGCGCCGAAGCCGCCCTCTTCTTCTTCCTCTCTTGAGGGGGAGGATTGTTTTCTTCCTCCTCCTCCTCTTGCTCGCCATTGTCCTCGGGGACAGAGGAATGAGATTCGTCGTCTTCATGTCCGAAGTACCCTTGCGACAGGGGACACTCTTGGCCCCCTTGGCCTTCTTCTTGGACTTCTTCTCCGGCGCCTTATAAGGCGCCGACACCAGCATCTTCGCTAGACGCGGGATGACCGGTTCTTTGGGCAGCGAAGCCGGACATTGGATCCGCTTTGTCCTCTCCATCCAATCCTAAAAAAGCAACAATAAAAGCCCAGGCATCATCCTTGAAACAAACAAGTGGAGAATGCATCAAAAGAGACATACCTCGCTAGCGAGGTGTTTAGCGTTGTGCCCGCGATCTGAATCTGCGGCCGGCGGTTTCTTGTTGCCCTTAAAGAGCAACTTCCATGCACCTTCGTGAGTACTCTCGAAGAGCCTCACCAGGGTCTGGTGCTTCTTCGGGTTGAACTCCCACAGAGGATGGCTTAGGCGCTGGCACGGAAGGATCCGACGAACTAACATCACCTGGATGACATCAACGAGCTTGACGTTCTTGGTTACCATGCTTTGAACGCGTGTCTGCAGCGCTATCACCTCGTCTGGGGAACCCCAGTCCAGACTCCTCTCGACCCAGGAGGTGAGTCGCATGGGAGCGCCGGAGCGGAATTCGGTAGCTGTGGCCCAAGTGGTGCCGCGAGGTTTTGTGATGTAGAACCACTGCCTCTGCCACTCCTTTACCGTGTCCACAAAAGTACCTTTGGGCCAGGAGACATTGGACAGCTTGCTCACCATGGCTCCTCCGCACTCCGCGTGCTGGCCATCCACCACCTTCGGCTTCACATTAAAGACTTTGAGCCACAACCCGAAGTGGGCTTGGATGCGGAGGAAGGCCTAACACACGATGATAAATGATGAGATGTTGAGGAAGGAATTCAGGGACAGATCATGGAAATCTATCCCGTAATAATACATCAGCCCGCGGACGAAAGGGTGGAGTGGAAACCCTAGCCCACGGAAGAAATGGGGGATGAACACTACCCTCTCAGTGGGCTTCGGCATGGGGACGACTTGTCCCTCGGTCGGCAGACGGTGAGTTCCTTCGCCAAGTATCCGGCCGCCCGAAGCTCCGTAATGT
This sequence comes from Triticum monococcum, assembly GCA_034509565.1. NCBI lineage: Eukaryota > Viridiplantae > Streptophyta > Magnoliopsida > Poales > Poaceae > Triticum > Triticum monococcum. The sequence goes on along the minus strand of CM067842.1, from coordinate 193,637,737 downwards.
TCTCCTCCTTGACGGAGGAGACTATCCACTTGCCTTGACCTCTGGATCCGGACATGGTTGCTTGAGTGGAAAGGAGATGAGAACTTGGGCGCTGGAGCTCCAGATTGGAAAGGCAGAGACAGAGAGAGGGCATGAGAGAGGAAGAGGGAATCCTTATCCCCTTATAAAGGGAACGAATATTAAACGCCTCCTCACTCGCCTTAAGATTCGCCTATTCCCAAGGGCTGTATAAATGGCACAGTTGGGTTACCCATGCCCACATTGATGAGAATCCTGCGATAAGGGGACACGATCTCTGCTTTGACAAGGCGTGCCAATGGCAACCACGTCTTGGGACGTGGGGCGTCGAAACATGAAAACGGTTTGGAATTATGGCCGGTCAGACGTAATATCGTGCTACGAAAAAGTTGTCAGCAGATGGAACTCGTGTAAGAATATATTCTCTCCATGGTTGTGTATGGTGTATGTGACAGGTACGAATACTATCATCGCATCCGAAGACTATCTTGAAGTTCGGATAGAAGGGAACCCACCTTGCAATGCCGAAGACAATCTGCACGCCGGACTCCTTGTCATTGATGCCAGGTTCAGGGGCTATTGAGGGAGTCCTGGACTAAGGGGTCCTCGGGTGTCCGACCTGTTATCCATGGGCCGGACTGATGGGCTGAGAAGACATGAAGACCGAAGACTGTACCTGTGTCCGGATTGGACTCTCCTTGGCGTGGAAGGCAAGCTTGGCGACCGACTATGAAGATTCCTTCTTATGTAACCGACTCTATGTAACCCTAGATCCCCCCCGGTGTCTATATAAACCGGAGGGGTTAGTCCAGAAAGGATATACTCATTACCATAGTCATACATGCTAGGCTTCTAGGGTTTAGCCATTATGATCTCGCGGTAGATCAACTCTGGTAACACTCATATTCATCAAGATCAATCAAGCAGGACGTAGGGTATTACCTCCATAGAGAGGGCCCGAACCTGGGTAAACATCGTGTCCCCCGTCTCCTGTTACCATCGATCCTAGACGCACAGTTCGGGACCCCCTACGCGAGATCTACCGGTTTTGACACCGACAACAAGCTTGACCCCAAAACTGCGCACAGTGAAGGTCCTGGCAGTAGAATCTATCGGGCCTGACCTGGAGCAAGTTGTCAGTTTCCTAAGATGCTTTCCGTGCCTGGAGAAGCTATATATCGAGGTGATGTTCCTTTCCTGTTAAATGTTAACCATAAGGGAGTTCAGTTTGTGACACCTCTTTCCAAGTTCACAATGACAATGTACTACGATTTATGAAGGTTCTTTTGGAGGATTTCAATACATACATGCCCCCCATATTGGTTACTTGATCCATATGGTTACATTCAATAAGCATTTCTCCTTTGGATTCATCTGCACTAGTTTTCTAAGGGAACTTTTCATCCACTCCATCCTCTTGTGAAGAAGGCTACATTTTTCTAGAATGTAATCAAATACCCATGTTAATCATGCCAGATCGAAGATGGCATGTTAGTGCATTTTACAAATCCTGCAAACCAAATAGCTAGGCCTGTAGTAATGTTCAAAACTGCATGTAAGCACTAACATGTTATCTTCTTTTGCATATACGATTAGGCCCAGTGGTGGATAATGTGATACAACATAACAATCACATCGAATGCCTAGATCTGCATCTCTCATAAATTACTTTGAACTCCTACCGAGGGACCTTACCGGAGATTATATTCGCCAGGTTCTTTGTTCTCAGAGTAAGGGTGCTGAAGGAAATGAGGTTTTCCCTACATTTATTTCACAAAAATGAATGGTCTATTTATCAGCGCGGGTGCCTGCGGCAGAATGGAGTAGGCTCCAAAAATGCTGAATTTAATTTTGGAACTTCAGATGACAGAGAAATCGGAAGTCATCGGGTCAACCCCATACATGACTTCTCAGTGGCTGACCCCTTTGCAAAAATTGTGAGGTTTCGAAGCCAGACTTAGAAGCGGTGATATTAGTTTGAACCTCTTCGATATCCATGTTCAGCGCATCAGCACGAGCATTTGCAGCTGATGAGCTGAATTTCATTTGTAATATCAGTTTGAACCTTGTAATCTTCGAATTTGAGCCATATAACTCTGGAATTTGAACCTTGTAACATTTCAAGCTTTTGTGGTACAATCGTTGAAATGGCATCGTATGAGACTCGTATATTGCTAGCACTATTTTGACCTTAATATGCAGTGGTATTAGATTTTAACCATTCTCGAATCAGTTTACCTTGTCGATCTCACAACACACGATCTATACAGCTAACTCAATTGCGATCTTTGACAATATTGCACACAGTTGGTTTCTTCCACCGTGTGCACTATAGAGCACAAAATTAATTATCGCACTCGAGTGTCCATCGTCACCCTTCTGTGTAACTTTGACCTCATCACCCAAGGGTAAACTTATGACCGAAGTCATTCCACACACTTCGTTTTTACAAAGCTTTTTGCCAATAAACACCCATGATTTGTCCCTCTTCTAGCCGACGCGTGGCCAAACTAGCTGGGTGGGAAGCTTGCGCGGTAGCGCGGGAACATGCTCTTTGAGCCCACGCCTGGGGCGCAGTGTCGTCAAGCATGCACTAGATTCTGGAATCCTCCGCTATGAACGCCGTGACAAGATGTGACGATTACAGGCCGACCGGTCCCCATTTATTACAGCGGCCATTTAACCTACCCTTGTGTCTCTTCAACCTTTCGATCGCGCCCCACCATTGCAAGAAGCACACCCACCATGAGAAATTCTTAGAGGGTATCCTGCGCGGCTCCAATGGCGCTCCGAGCGGCTGCCGACGACGAGCAACAGTTCACCATGCGTGCCGTGGTGGACACCCACAGAAGGTTCATGGACCTCTCGGTGGTGTACACCAACGACCCGGTCTGGGCAGAGCACTCTGAGGGAGTCCTGGATTAAGGGGTCCTCGGGCGTCCGACCTGTTGGACATGGGCCGGACTGATGGGCCATGAAGATACAAGATAGAAGACTCTCTCCCGTGTCTAGATGGGACTCTCCTTGGCGTGGATGGCAAGCCTGGCGTTCGGATATGAAGATTCCTTTCTCTGTAACCAACTTTGTACAACCCTAGTCCCCTCCGGTGTCTATATAAACCGGAGGGCTTAGTCTGTAGAGGCAATCACAATCATATAGGCTAGACTTCTAGGGTTTTAGCCATTACGATCTCGTGGTAGATCAACTCTTGTAATCCTCATACTCATCAATATCAATCAAGCAAGACACAGGGTATTACCTCCATCAAGAGGGCCCGAACCTGGGTAAAACATCGTGTCCCCTGCTTCTTGTTACCATCAACCTTAGATGCACAGTTCGGGACCCCTACCCGAGATCCGCCGGTTTTGACACCGACATTGGTGCTTTCATTGAGAGTTCCTCTATGATGTCGAAGACAGGATTGATGGCTCGCCTTGTTATCAAGGACAATATCACCTCTAGAGGAGCCCTGGCCTCAGGCCAGACCCTCCGGCTGGGCGTCCTTACCATGACCGCCCGTCCGGCCGTTGAGCCGACGATGACTTCTCGGGTCATAGAAAATCGCCTCCATGTTGACTCCGAATACTCCAAATGGATGGATCCGACAGAGTTGTCATCTTCAAACAAACTCCTCGATCGCATCGCCGCCTTGGGGGTCGCTACAGACTACAATCGGATCGGGCTTAAACCCGATCAGAGAGAAATCAAATCTCCGCCGATCACCCATCAGATAGCGGTAGTAGAGGAGCAAATCAATAACTCTTCCTCTATATTGAGGACGAACTATGTTCGGATTTCTGAGCTCGAAGAGCTGGATACCCGTCCATGGAACAACATGCCCTATCCTCCGAACCTAGAATCGATGGTGGACCCGAAAAATCGGTTGATATCCCGGAGCCCAAACTATTAAGCTCGGAAGTTTCTCAATCTCCGGATCCCAAATTGGGTCAGGGTTCAGATTTAAAGCCACCCACCCAGATATGCATGATCTCATGTACATATGACAACAGTCTCAGGAAATAGTCCATCACTTTTGGTCCAAATTCCTCCTTGTCAAAGACAAGATTAAAGATTGCCGCGACGAAGACACGATCTCAGTATTCTGCAATAATTGCACGGACGAAGGAATCCTCAACGCCATCAACCGCCATTGCGTATTACACTTTGCTGACTTGGCAACCCTAGTACAGAAGTACTGCATAATGGAAAGCGCCTGGAAAACTCAGGCAGCTCACTGGGAACCACCGGTTTCCACTCAACCCCTCGTCCGGGCAAAAAGGATGCACCCTCGTACGGCGCCCGACCCAATAGTAAAGAAATCTAAGCCCATCACGGGGCGCGGAACCGTTCTGGAGGGATGGCTCGATAGGCCATGCAAAATACACACAACACCGGATACCATACCAACCCACAGCCTTAGAGCATGTTGGATACTGCGGCAAGTGGCCAAGAGCGGTGGGGATATCCTCACCAAAAAAACCTCAGAGCAACACCCCCCGGAAGACGACGACCTCAGCATATTGACGGTCTTCGAGACTTTTGCTTCAAACAATCGGCGCAAAAGGGCCTTCCACGACCTCGCCGAAGTGTGCCAAGTCGCAGCAATAAACCACTGGAACGACACGGCCATAACTTTCAATGCCAGTGATGAACCAAAATTCCGGACAGTCCGGGCACCAACCGCCTTGGTCCTCAATCCAATTGTTGATGGTTTTTGGCTCACCAAAGTGCTCATGGACGGCGACAGTGGACTAAACCTCATCTACGAGGACACACTCAACAAAATGGAAATAGACAGGAGCCGCTGTCGGTGTCAAAACCGGCGGATCTCGGGTAGGGGGTCCCGAACTATGCGTCTAAGGTTGATGGTAATAGGAGACATGGGACATGATGTTTACCCAGATTCGGGCCCTCTCTATGGAGGTAATACCCACTTCCTACTTGATTGATCTTGATGAATATGAGTATTGCAAGAGTTGATCTACCTCGAGATCGTAATGGCTAAAACCCTAAAAGTCTAGCCTATGTGATTATGATCGTCCCTACGGACTAAACCCTCTGGTTTATATAGACACACCAGAGGGTACTACGGTTATACAAAGTCGGTTACATAGAAAGGAAATAGTACATCCGGCCGCCTAGCTTGCTTTCCACGCAAAGGAGAGTCCCATCCGGACATGGGAGAAAGTCTTCTATCTTGTATCCTCATGGCCCAATAGTCCGGCCCATGTCCAACAGGCCGGACGCCCGAGGACCCCTTAGTCCAGGATTCCCTTAGTAGCCCCCGAACCAGGCTTCAATGACGAGGTGTCCGACGCGCAGATTGTCTTCGACATTGTGATGTCTACTACACAACCTTCTTCTTGTAGATGTTGTTGGGCCTCCAAGTGTAGAGGTTTGTAGGACAGTAGCAAATTTCCCTCAAGTGGATGACCTAAGGTTTATCAATCCATGGGAGTCTCTCTCAAGCAACCCTGCAACCAAATAACAAAGAGTCTCTTGTGTCCCCAACACACCCAATACAATGGTAAATTATATAGGTGCACTAGTTCGGCGAAGAGATGGTGATACAAGTGCAATATGGATAGTAGATAATGGTTTTTGTAATATGAAAATATGAAAACAGCAAGGTAGCAAGTGGTAAAAGTGAGCACAAACGGTATTGCAATGCTAGGAAACAAGGCCTAGGGTTCATACTTTCACTAGTGCAAGTTCTCTCAACAATAATAACATAATTGGATCATATAAAAATCCCTCAACATGCAACAAAGAGTTACTCCAAAGTCACTAATAGCGGAGAACAAACGAAGAGATTATTGTAGGGTACTACACCACCTCAAAGTTATTCTTTCTGATCGATCTATTCAAGAGTTCGTACTAGAATAACACCTTAAGACACAAATCAACCAAAACCCTAATGTCACCTAGATACTCCAATGTCACCTCAAGTATCCATGGGTATGATTATACGATATGCATCACACAATCTCAAATTCATCTATTCAACCAACACAAAGAACTTCAAAGAGTGCCCCAAAGTTTCTACCGGAGTGTCAAGACGAAAATGTGTGCCAATCCCTATGCATAAGTTCACGAGGTCACAGAACTCGCAAGTTGATCACCAAAACATACATCAAGTGGATCACATGATATCCCATTGTCACCACAGATAAGCACGTGCAAGACATACATCAAGTGTTCTCAAATCCTTAAAGACTCAATCGGATAAGACAACTTCAAAGGGAAAACTAAATCCATTACAAGAGAGTAGAGGGGGAGAAACATCATAAGATCCAACTACAATAGCAAAGCTCACAATACATCAAGATCGTGCCAACTCAAGAACACGAGAGAGAGAGAGAGATATCAAACACATAGCTACTGGTACATACCCTCAGCCCCGAGGGAGAACTACTCCCTCCTCGTCGTGGAGAGCGCCAAGATGATGAAGATGGCCACCGGAGAGGGATTCCCCCCTCCGGCAGGGTGCCAGAACGGGTCTAGATTGGTTTTCGGTGGCTACAGAGGCTTCTGGCGGCGGAACTCCCGATCTAGGTTTCTTTCTGGAAGTTTTGGGTTATATAAGAGGTTTTGGAGTCAGGAACAAGGCAGGGGGGTCTCTGGGCTGTCCACGAGGCAGGGGTGTGCCCAGGGGGGGTGGGCGTGCCCCACCCTCGTGGGCAGCCCGAGACTCTTCTGGCCCAATTGTTTTACTTCCTGGCCTTCTTCTGGTCCAAAAATAAGTTCCGTGAAGTTTCTGGTCAATTGGACTCCGTTTGGTTTTCCTTTTCTGCGATACATAAAAACAATCAAAAACAGAAACTGGCATTGGGCTCTAGGTTAATAGGTTAGTCCCAAAAATCATATAAAATAGCATATAAATGCATATAAAACATCCAAGGTTGATAATATAATAGCATGGAACAATCAAAAATTATAGATACGGTGGAGACGTATCAAGCATCCCCAAGCTTAATTCCTGCTCGTCCTCGAGTAGGTAAATGATAAAAAGGGAATTTTTGATGTGGAATGCTACCTAACATATTTATCAATGTAATCTTCTTTATTGTGGCAAGAATATTCAGATCCATAAGATTCAAGACAAAAGTTTAATATTGACATAAAAATAACAATACTTCAATCATACTAACTAAGCAGTCATGTCTTCTCAAAATTACATGGCCAAAGAAAGCTTATCCCTACAAAATCATATAGTTTGGCTATGCTTCATTTTCGTCACTCAAAAATGCTCCCATCATGCACAACCCCGATGACAAGCCAAGCAATTGTTTCATAATTTAGTAATCTCAAACTTTTTTCAACTTTAACGCAATACATGAGCATGAGCCATGGACATAGCACTATGGGTGGAATAGAATATAATGATGGGGGTTGTGTGGAGAAGACAAAAAATGAGAAAGTCTCACATCGACGCGGCTAATCAACGGGCTATGGAGATGCCCATCAATTGATGTCAATGCAAGGAGTAGGGATTGCCATGCAACGGATGCACTAGAGCTATAAATGTATGAAAGCTCAACAAAAGGAACTAAGTGGGTGTGCATCCAACTTGCTTGCTCACGAAGACCTAGGGCATTTGAGGAAGCCCATCGTTGGAATATACAAGCCAAGTTCCATAATTAAAGATTCCCACTAGTATATGAAAGTGACAAAACAAGAGACTCTCTATCATGAAGATCATGGTGCTACTTCGAAGCACAAGTGTGGGAAAAGGATAGTAGCATTGCCACTTTTTTTGGGCCTTTTTTATTTGGCCTTTTTGGGACAATGCTCTATTAATGAGGATCATCACACTTCTATTTATTTACAACTCAATGATTACATCTCGATACTAGAACAAAGTATGACTCTATATGAATGCCTTCGGCGGTGTACCGGGAAGGGCAATGAATCAAGAGTGACATGTATGATAAATTATGCATGGTGGCTTTGCCACAAATACGATGTCAACTACATGATCATGCAATGCAATATGACAATGATGATGTGTGTCATGATGAACGGAATGGTGGAAGGTTGCATGGCAATATATCTCGGAATGGCTATGGAAATGCCATAATAGGTAGGTATGGTGGCTGTTTTAAGGAAGATATAAGGAGGTTTATGTGTGATAGAGCGTATCATATCACGAGGTTTGGATGCACCGGCGAAGTTTGCACCAACTCTCGAGGTGAGAAAGGGCAATGCACGGTATCAAAGAGGTTAGCAATGATGGAAGGGTGAGAGTGAGTATAATCCATGGACTCAACATTAGTCATAAAGAACTCACATACTTATTGAAAAAATATACAAGTCATCAAAAACCAAGAACTGCGCGCATGCTCCTAGGGGGATAGATTGGTAGGAAAAGACCATCGCTTGTCCCCGACCGCCACACATAAGGAAGACAATCAAAGAACACCTCATGTTTCAAATTTGTTACACAACGGTTACCATACGTGCATGCTACGGGACTTGCAAACTTCAACACAAGTATTTCTAAAATTCACAATTACTCAACTAGCATGACTCTGATATCACCATCTTCATATATCAAAACAATCATCAAGTATCAAACTTCTCATAGTATTCAATGCACTCTATATGAATGTTTTTATTATATCCCTCTTGGATAGCCATCATATTAGGACTAGTTTCATAACCAAAGCAAATTACCATGATGTTCTAAAAGACTCTCAAAATAATATAAGTGAAGCATGAGAGTTTAACAATTTCTTCAAAATAAAACCACCACCATGCTCTAAGAAGATATAAGTGAAGCACTAGAGCAAAAGACAAACTACTCTGAAAGATATAAGTGAAGATCAATGAGTAGTCGAATAATTATGCAACTATGTGAAGACTCTCTAACATTTAAGACTTTCAGATCTTAGGATATTATTCAAACAGAAATCAAGAAAAAGAAAATAAAATGACGCTCCAAGCAAAACACATATCATGTGGTGAATAAAAATATAGCCTCAAGTAAAGTTACCGATGAACGAAGACGAAAGAGGGGATGCCATCTGGGGCATCCCCAAGCTTAGGCTCTTGGTTGTCCTTGAATATTACCTTGGGGTGCCTTGGGCATCCCCAAGCTTAGGATCTTGGTTGTCCTTGAATATTACCTTGGGGGTGCCTTGGGCATCCCCAAGCTTAGGCTCTTTCCACTTGTTATTCCATAGTCCATCAAATCTTTACCCAAAACTTGAAAACTTCACAACACAAAACTTAACAGAAAACTCGTAAGCTCCGTTAGCATAAGAAAATAAATCACCAGTTTTGGTACTGTTGTGAACTCATTCTAAACTCATATTGGTATAATATCTACTGTATTACAACTTCTCTATGGTTCATACACTCCGATACTACTCATAGATTCATCAAAATAAGCAAACAACACAATGAAAACAGAATCTGTCAAAAACAGAACCGTCTGTAGTAATATGTATCAAACGTATACTTATGTAACCCCAAAAATTCTGAAATAAATTGGTGGACCTGAGTAATTTGTCTATTAACCATCTTCAAAAATAATCAACCTAATCGCACTCTCTAGTAAAAAATGGCAGCAAATCTCGTGAGCGCTAAAGTTTCTGTTTTTTACAGCAAGATCGCAAAGACTTCACCCAAGTCTTCCCAAAGGTTCTACTTGGCACAAATACTAATTAAAACATAAACCACATCTAAACAGAGGCTAGATGAATTATTTATTAACAAGAATCAACTAGCATAGTAAAGCAAAACAAGCATAACTTCAAGATTTTAAGCACATAGAGAGGAAACTTGATATTATTGCAATTTATACAAGCATATATTCCTCCCTCATAATAATTTTCAGTAGCATCATGAATGAATTCAACAATATAGCTATCACATAAAGCATTATTTTCATGATGCATAGGCATAGAAATTTTATTACTCTCCACATAAGTAGATTTATTGTCATGGATAATAGTGGGAGCAAACTCAACAAAATAACTATCATGTGAAGCATAATCCATTTGAAAATTAAAATCAAGATGACAAGTTTCATGGTTATCATTACTCTTCATAGCATACATGTCATCACAATAATCATCATATAAGCAACTTTGTTCACATAATCAATTGGAACCTCTTCTGAAATAGTGGATCCATCACTAAATAAAGTCATGACCTCTCCAAATCCACTTTCATCAATATAATCATCATAAATATGAGGCATGCTATCATCATAATAAATTTTCTCATCAAAACTTGGGGGATAAAAACTATCATATTCGTCAAACATAGCATCCCCAAGCTTGTGGCTTTGCATATCATTAGCATCATAGATATCCAAGGAATTCATACTAACAACATTGCAATCATGCTCATCATACAAAAATTTAGTGCCAAACATTCTAATGCATTCTTCTTCTAACACTTTGGCACAATTATCGGAATCCTTATTTTCATGAAAGACATTAAAAAGATGAAGCATATGAGGTACCCTCAATTCCATTTTTTATTTTTCTATAGACTAAACTAGTGATAAAAAAAGAAACTAAAAGATTCGATTGCAAGATCTAAAGATATACCTTCAAGCGCTAACCCCCGAGCAACAACGCCAGAAAATAGATTGATGTCTACTACACAACCTTCTTCTTGTAGACGTTGTTGGGCCTCCAAGTGCAGAGGTTTGTAGGACAGAAGCAAATTTCCCTCAAGTGGATGACCTAAGGTTTATCAATCCGTGGGAGGCGTAGGATGAAGATGGTCTCTCTCAAGCAACCCTGCAACCAAATAACAAAGAGTCTCTTGTGTCCCCAACACACCCAATATAATGGTAAATTGTATAGGTGCACTAGTTCGGCGAAGAGATGGTGATACAAGTGCAATATGGATAGTAGATAATGGTTTTTGTAATATGAAAATATAAAAACAGCAAGGTAGAAAGTGGTAAAAGTGAGCACAAACGGTATTGCAATGCTAGGAAACAAGGCCTAGGGTTCTAATACGTCTCCGTCGTATCTATAATTTTTGATTGTTCCATGCCAATATTCTACAACTTCCATATACTTTTTGGCAACTTTTTATACTATTTTTGGGAGTAACATATTGATCCAGTGCCCAGTGCCAGTTCCTGTCTGTTGCATGTTTTTGGTTTCGCAGAATATCATTATCAAACGGAATCCAAACGGGATAAAAACGGACGGAGATTTTTTTTTGGAATATTTGTGATTTTTGGGAAGAAAATCAACGTGAGACGGTGCCCGAGGTGGCCACGATGGTGGGGCCCACGACCACTACAGGCAGGTGCGCCCCCACCCTCGTGGGCCACCCGTAAGGCGGTTGATGCTCTACTTTGGCCGCAAGAAAGCTAATTTTTGGAAAAAGATCTGGGTGAAGGTTTCAATCCAATCAGAGTTACGGATCTTCGGATATAAAAGAAACGGTAAAAGGGCAGCAGAACAGAACGCAGAAACAGTTAGAGACAGAGAGACAGATCCAATCTCAGAGGGGCTCTCGCCCCTCCCATGCCATGGAGGCCAAGGACCAGAGGGGAAACCCTTCTCCCATCTAGGAAGGAGGTCAAGGAAGAAGAAGACGAAGGGGCCCCCTCTTCCCTTCTCTTCCGGTGGCGCCGGAACGCTACCGTGGCCATCATCATCACCGTAATCTTCACCAACAACTTCACCGCCATCATCACCAACTCTTCCCCCCTCTATGCAGCAGTGTAATCTCTATCTTACCTGATGTAATATCTACTTAAACATGGTGCTCAATGCTATATATTATTTCCAAATGATGTATGGCTATCCTATGATGTTTGAGTATATCTGTTTTGTCCTATGGGCTATTTGATGATCAAGGTTGGTTTGAGTTGCATGTTTTGTTATTGGTGCTCTCTGTGTCGCGCAAGCGTGAGGGATCCCCGCTGTAGGGTGTTGCAATACGTTCATGATTCGCTTATAGTGGGTTGCGTGAGTGACTGAAACACAAACCCGAGTAAGGGGGTTGTTGCGTATGGGATAAAGAGGACTTGATACTTTAATGCTATGGTTGGGTTTTACCTTAATGATCTTTAGTAGTTGAGGATGCTTGCTAGAGTTCCAATCATAAGTGCATATGATCCATGTAGAGAAAGTATGTTAGCTTATGCCTCTCCCTCATATGAAACTGCAATAATGATTACCGATCTAGTTATCGATTGCCTAGGGACAAATAACTTTCTCGTAACAAAACACTCTTTACTAAAACTAATTTAGTTGTGTCTTTATCTAAACAGCCCCTACTTTTTATTTACGCGTTCTTTATTATCTTGCAATCTTATCCAACAACACCTACAAAGTACTTCTAGTTTCATACTTGTTCTAGGTAAAGTGAACGTTAAGCGTGCGTAGAGTTGTATCGGTGGTCGATAGAACTTGAGGGAATATTTGTTTTGCCTTTAGCTCCTCATTGGGTTTGACACTCTTACTTATCGAAAACTGTTGCGATCCCCTATACTTGTGAGTTATCAGGTTCATACTTTCACTAGTCCAAGTTCTCTCAACAATAATAACATAATTGGATCATATAAAAATCTCTCAACATGCAAAAAAGAGTCACTCCAAAGTCACTAATAGCGGAGAACAAACGAAGATATTATTGTTGGGTACGAAACCACCTCAAAGTTATTCTTTCTGATCGATCTATTCAAGAGTTCGTACTAGAATAACACCTTAAGACACAAATCAACCAAAACCCTAATGTCACCTAGATACTCCAAGGTCACCTCAAGTATCCGTGGGTATGATTATATGATATGCATCACACAATCTCAGATTCATCTATTCAACCAACACAAAGAACTTCAAAGAGTGCCCCAATGTTTCTATCGGAGAGTCAAGACGAAAACATGTGCCAACCCCTATGCATAAGTTAAAGAGGTCACGAAACTCACAAGTTGATCACCAAAACATACATCAATTGGATCACATGATATCCCATTGTCACCACAGATAAGCACGTGCAAGACATACATCAAGTGTTCTCAAATCCTTAAAGACTCAATCGGATAAGACAACTTCAAAGGGAAAACTCAATCCATTACAAGAGAGTAGAGGGGGAGAAACATCATAAGATCCAACTATAATAGCAAAGCTCGCGATACATCAAGATCGTGCCAACTCAAGAACACGAGAGAGAGAGAGAGAGATCAAACACATAGCTACTGGTACATACCCTCAGCCCTGAGGGAGAACTACTCCCTCCTCATCATGGAGAGCGCCGAGATGATGAAGATGGCCACCGGAGAGGGATTCCCCCCTTCGACAGGGTACCAAAACGGGTCTAGATTGGTTTTCGGTGGCTACGGAGGCTTCTGGCGGAGGACTAGGTTTCTTTCTGGAAGTTTTGGGTTATATAAGAGGTGTTGGAGTCGGCAACAAGGCAGGGGGGTCTCCGGGCTGTCCACGAGGTAGGGGGCGCGCCCAGGGGGGGTGGGCGCGCCCCTACCCTCGTGGGCAGCCCGAGACTCTTCTGGCCCAATTCTTTTACTTCCTGGCCTTCTTTTGGTCCAAAAATAAGTTTTGTGAAGTTTCAGGTCAATTGGACTCTGTTTGGTTTTCCTTTTCTACGATACTTAAAAACAACAAAAAAAACAGAAACTGGCACTGGGCTCTAGATTAATAGGTTAGTCCCAAAAATCATATAAAATAGCATATAAATGCATATAAAACATCCAAGGTTGATAATATAATAGCATGGAACAATCAAAAATTATAGATACGTTGGAGACGTATCACATTGCAAGGCGGGTTCCTCCTCCGATCACTTCAAAGTATCTGACTTAAAGAGCTATATTTGGCCCTCCATTTAATGTCGCATCCATCATCTTCTGTGCCTCCATACCTTCTGCTCCATGTGTTGAGCGAATACGAGAGGTCTGGGTATTTTTGCATAACCCCCCTCCGGCCATATAAAAAGGCATCTATTTAAAGGGGTTGGATCTCAGATCCATTCCACACCCAACGGAAAATCTTCAGAGTCTTGCCAAGGGAAACCATTAATCATGGCTAACGTCCCTAGTTCTTCCTCCCACCCCCACGGCTCCGAAAAAGGTGATTGGGAGAGATGCTTTGTACCCCATGAGCAGTTGGCTAAGCTCCAAACACAGGGATTCCTCCCCCCTGTGGATCTGGTCCCTGTTCGAGCAGGATTGACCTCCTTTATAAGCGAGTCCTGGAGGAAACTTTCCCCAATCCAACTAGGGGGGAACGAGTGTGCTTTGTGTCTTACTTGTTGAGAGGCGTCGGGTTTCCAATCCACCCTTTCCTCCATGGACTCCTGGAGTATTACGGCCTCCAATAGCACAACCTCACGCCGGCCTCTATCCTGCACACCGCAGGTTTTGTTGCCCTGTGCGAGTTTTTCCTGGGCTGTGAAGCCCACTTTGACTTGTGGATGAAGCTATTCTACCTTGTCCCTTGCATCCAAGAAGGGTCGATATTTGAGGTGGGCGGTGTCGAAGTATAGCGCATAGCTGGAACCGGATACCTGTCTGGCACACCAAAGAAGGCGCCCTCGGAATGGCCCTCGGAATGGATTTATATTGAGGATGTCGCTCTTCCCGACCCAGTTCAAATGGGCCTTCCCGAATTTTCAAATGCTCCGCTAAAGAAGCATCACAGCTGGCGTCCTCAGAGCCTCGAGGAGGAAGATAGCATGGAAGTCTGCCAACTGATGGGCAAGATAAAGACACTTGCCCAATCCGGATTACCAATAATCGAGGTGATGGCGACTTCCATAGTGCGGGGGGTTCAGCCACTCCAGTACCGAGGGCTTCCCATGTGGCACTATAATGGGGAGGATGACGCCTCATGCTGCGGTCGAAAAGATCCGGACTCCCCCACCGCTTTGGTCAAAATATTGGCTGAGCTATACAAAGGGGAGGAAGAGGAGTTCGGTCATCTTAAACGCCGAGATGGGTTTTCTATGTACAACCCTCCGAGCTGGGTAAGTTCAAGTTCTACCACTTTACTCAATCTTCTCTCCGAATCACTTTTAACGGACTTTAACCCATCTACTTACAATAGGAATGGTGGAGGGTTACCGAGGGGATCCATAATGCCGCCCCACAACCCGAGGATCACAACCGGGATCTTGATCCCGGATTCGAAGAGGATCAGGGCATATTTGTGGAGATCGAGAAGGGAGTGTTCTACCAGGCGAGCTATGATGGCACAGTTGTGCCAATCGTGGCCGACTATCCTGGCCTCCTTCCTGCCTCACACGTAAGTAATCAAGACATATCTCATTTGAAAGAGTTTCCTTATTATGCCTCACCCACCACACTATTTCGTGCTCCAAAGGGGAGGCGCTCGACGCCACAACGCGCACCAGAAGCATCTCCGAGGAGAGCGGTGCCCGCGCCGAGCACATCTTCAAAGAGTAAGGCAAACGATAATACGACAGAATCTTCATCAAAGAGGTAAGGCTTTCTTTTTAAAATATGTCTCCTGGACACCACATCAAATCATGATGTCATCCGCCGCATTTTATCAGGAAAATCGTCCGCCGGACTATGCCCGGGGATCCTGCCGGTCGTGCCTCCACTAGTGAGGTTCTAGACCCTGCCCCAAGGACGAGGACTGACACGGAAGTGGCACCAGACTGTCCTTCTGCAGAGGATTCGGATAATATGTCTGTCACAAACTCTGAAGTGGAGAGCGCCATGAATCATCGTCGTCGGAGGGCCGCTCTCCGTGACTCCGGCTTTTCAAAGGAGGCATTCGATTCCTTCAGCTTAGCCGATGCGTACATCTGAGCTTCTCGGGATGGACTTGCTAGAGCCACGGACCACCATCTAAAAGATATGCGGGTAAGTGTAGATTTGATAATCATATACCAGTAACCCCCGAGACTTAAAGCAGTTGATACAACTGATTTAAGGATCATTGTATAATCAGGCACTTATGGAAAATAATAGCATGCTGTCTCAGGAGCTGGCAAAATGTCAGCTCGGCTAACAGCGGCGACCACCGAATTGAAAAAAAAATCCAAGGTGGCACTGCCTGGTAATGTTTCTTCCCATCAGAAACAATATAATCGTATACCAGTAATATTGATACTGTTGTGTTTCTGCTGACAGAATCAATAGAGCAACTGAGAGAGAAACTGAAGGTCGTCCAGGCTGGTGAACAAGAGGCCAAAAGGCAACATGCGGCAGGTGAACATGTGCTAACACGGGTCAGGGGGAAAAGAACAACCTGCAGGATTCCCATACCCAACTGGGCGAAGAACTAAAAGATGTTCGAACCCAGCTAGTCAAGGAGAATATGAGGGTACAAGGCGGCATATTTAGTATGTTTTTCAAACTTGCCTCCCTATAATTCAGCAAGGGCAGGGACTGACAGATTTATGTCTGTAGGTATACTAACTGGCCGCCCCGAAGAGGAAATGTCCGGATCTCAAGGCGACTTGCTACAAGAGCTGTCCCAGATGCACGAGCGAGTTTGGCAAGCAATGCAGAGTGTTGCCAAGGCTTTATGGCCATCCGCCTCCCCTCTAGGGAGTATGGCGGAGCTCGTGGAGCTATTCAAAGGGGCACGGCGGCGTATTCGATTATGGAAGATATCAGCCTGCCGAGAAGATGCGAGAAGCCTGGGCCATGGTGAAAACACGGTATACCAAGCTTGATCCAAATCATATGGCCCGGGTCGGACCTGTAGGGTCAGATCGGAAAGAAATTCCTGTTAATTTGGTATATGACCAAGTAGAAGTAGCCGCCAAATATTCCCAACAGGATTGTAAGCTGGACAGCTTGTTAGACGGTATAGAGGAGGAAATTTTTGAGTCCAAGTGACTATGTACTTTCCTTGACATATTTGTCCCCAGCCGGATTGTAAAACAATTGTCATGGCCGACCTTTTCGCTTCGACCTCTGGACCCAAAGGTGCGGAGTGTTTCCAAATACTTGAGCAGCAAAATAGATCGGGTTATGCGTGGAAACCAGGCGTAGGGGTCATAGTTGCTTGAACAGACAAGTTGTATCCGGCTAGCTATGTTATATTACATTGTGATTGTAAGAAACATCTTCCAGAGAGAATAGTTCCGTTAAGGGTTCCTTTCCCTAGGTGTACATGCGTTAATATGCATGTTTGAACTATGATTGAAAAGATTGCAGTATACGTAACATCTGGGGGTTCATAGTGGGAGGAATATAAAAACATCTTTAGTCCGCCGACCAAATATTCCCTTAAGAACGCTAGCTTTCGGCTTCACCCAGTCTGAGGTACACATCTGGATGACCCGGTAGTAGCAATCGTAGAGGTGCTCCCTTTATGCCCTAGACGAACTAACGGGAACGTAGGGCATAAGCACAGGAGCCAGGCAACCTAGCTTGGCCAAAACTTAAGTCATATCGATGCATATAATGGCGAAAAAATGTACATATGAGGAGAAAACGCATATGTGATGAGCTTGATGCTCAAAAAATAACAATAATAAGCTTCTATGCAAGAAGCCCCTAGGTATAATGGACGTTTACATTTGAAGATGTGTATGCCATATGTGCATGTTTTGGCCGTACGAAAGCTTTAAGGCTAAGAAAGGAAAAGCAAAAAGAGAGGAGAAAAAATAATGGGAACAATAGGGAGAAGGAGACGAACGAAGAGTTCGGCGCTAGGCATAGAATCTTTGGAGTCTGGCCGCGTTCCAGGGGTTCGACTCTAGGCGATTGTCAGATGCATTGCGCAGGCGGTACGCTCCTCCAGTGAGAACTTCATAAATGATGAAGGGACCCTCCCACTTGGGCTTGAGTTTGTACTTTTTCTTCTCCGGCAAGCGTAGAACGAGTTCGCCAACATTATAAGTCTTGGCCCGCACTTCTCTACTTTGATATGTGCTGGCCTGCTGTTGATAAAATGTGGAACGAGCTTTTGCAACATCGCGCTCCTCCTCCAGGGCATCTAAGTTGTCCCGCTGATCAAGCTCGGCCTCTCTCTCTCTTTGTAGATGCGCACTCGAGGTGAGTCATGAATAATGTCGCAGGGTAACACAACCTCTGCGCCGTACACCATGAAGAAAGGTGTATATCCGGTAGTGCGATTGGGCGTGGTCCACATCCCCCAGAGTACAGAGTCGAGCTCCTCAACCCAGTGCTTGTCTGATTCTTTCAAAGATCGCACTAGTCTGGGTTTAATGCCGCTCATAATAAGGCCATTGGCTCGTTCGACTTGACTGTTTCTTTGCGGATGATAGATGGAGGCGTAATCGAGCTTAATGCCTAGATTAGCACACTAGATTTTCACCTCATCAGTTGTAAAATCGGAGCCGTTATCGGTGATAATGCTGTGTGGAACACCATAACGGTGCACAACGCCGGATATGAAGTCTATCACTGGTCCGGCTTCGGCCGTTTTAACTGGTTTGGCCTCTATCCACTTAGTGAATTTATCCACCATGACTAGCAGATAATTTTTCTTATGGCTTCCTCCTTTAAGGGGTACGACCATCTCAAGCCCCTAGACCACGAAAGGCCAAGTGATGGGGATTGTTTGTAGAGCATTGGGTGGCATATGGCTTTGGTTGGCGAAAAGCTGGCATCCAACGCAACGTTGGACAAAGTCCTGTGCATATGCTCGGGCCCTCAGCCAATAGAAACCTGTATGGAATGCCTTGCTTACAAGGGCCCGAGCTGCGGTGTGGTGACCACCGAGACCGGCATGAATTTCAGCCAAGAGCTGCCGCCCCTCTTCCTCAGAGACACATGTTTGAAGTACTCCGGTAGCGCTTTTCTTGTAGAGTTCTCCTTCGTGGACCTTATAGGCTTTCGAACACCGAACAATGCAGCGAGCCTTATTCTGATCCTCAGGAAGCTCTTGCCTATTAAGGTAGGCCAAGAAGGGTTCGGTCCATAGGGCAATGACTGCCATGATAAGATGGGCCGATGGTGTTATTTTGGTGGCTGAGCCTCCGATGATATCAGTGTGTTCGGAATCTGGGGTTACGGTCGGATCCGGACTGGTGTTGCCGCTCTCCCCTTGCCACACCACGGATGGCTTGAAAAGCCTTTCCAGAAAGATTTTAGGTGGGACGGGGTCACGCTTGGCGCTGATGCGTGCAAGGACATCCACCGGTTGATTACTTTCTCGAGCCACATGGTGAAACTCGAGCCCCTCAAACTGATCCTACATTTTGAGAGCGGCGTTACGATAAGCCGACATCTTCAGATCTTTGGCATCGAAATCTCCATTTATTTGAGCTATTGTGAGGTTTGAGTCCCCGTGAACTTCCAGGCGTTGTATGCCCATGGAGACAGCCATCCGAAGACCATGCAATAAGGCCTCATATTTGGCTGCATTATTGGAGTCTGTGTATAATATTTAGAGTACGTACTGAACTGTGTCTCCAGTGGGGGACGTTAAGACAATGCCCGCCCCTAAGGCCGCCAGCATTTTGGAATCATTGAGGTGCACGACCTAGTTGGAATATGTGCCGTACTCTTTAGGGAGTTCGGCCTCTGTCCTTTCGGCGACGAAGTCTGCTAGTACTTGGGATTTGATGGCCCGGCGCGGCTTGTATGTTATGTCGAATGGAAGGAGCTCAATGGCCCACTTGGCAATCCGGCCCGTGGCGTCGCGGTTGTTTATTATGTCATTCACTGGTATTTTTCGGAAGCCATCGTGATCGAACACTCTTGAAAATAGTGTCGTAGCTTCCGGGATGCCATGAAAACTGCGTATGCTATCTTTTGATAATGAGGGTACTGGGATTTGCATGGAGTTAGGACAATGGATAAGTAGTATACCGGCTTCTAGAGCTGGAATTTGTGCCCGTCCTCCTCTCGCTCGACGACGAGTACCACGCTCACCACCTGGTGTGTTGCAGAGATGTATAATAACATTGGTTCACCAATGCTTGGCGTGGCCTGATACGTCTCCAACGTATCTATAATTTTTGATTGCTCCATGCTATATTATCTACTGTTTTGGACTATATTGGGCTTTATTTTCCACTTTTATATTATTTTTGGGACTAACCTATAAATCGGAGGCCCAGCCCAGAATTGCTGTTTTTTTGCCTATTTCAGTGTTTCGGAGAAACAGAATATCAAACGGAGTCCAAATGGAATAAAACCTTCGGGAACGTGATTTTCTCACTGAAAGTGATCCAGGAGACTTGAACCCTACTCCAAGGAGTCAAAGAGGAGGTCACGAGGGTGGGGCGCCCCCCTAGGGCGCACCCCCTGCCTCGTGGGCCCCTCGGTGCTCCACTGACGTACTCCTTCCTCCTATATATACCTACGTACCCCCAAACGATCAGAACAGGAGCCAAAAACCTAATTCCACCGCCGCAACTTTCTGTATCCACAAGATCCCATCTTGGGGCCTGTTCCGGAGCTCCGCCGGAAGAGGGCCGTCATCACGGAGGGCTTCTACATCATCATAGCCTCTCCGATGAAGTGTGAGTAGTTTACCTCAGACCTTCGGGTCCATAGTTAGTAGCTAGATGGCTTCTTCTCTCTTTTTGGATCTCAATACAAAGTTCTCCCCCTCTCTTGTGGAGATCTATTCGATGCAATCTTCTTTTTGCGGTGTGTTTGTTGAGACCGATGAATTGCGGGTTTATGATCAAGTCTATCTGTGAATAATATTTGAATCTTCTCTGAATTCTTTTATGTATGATTGGTTATCTTTGCAAGTCTCTTCGAATTATCCGTTTGGTTTGGCCAACTAGATTGGTAGTTCTTGCCATGGGAGAAGTGCTTAGCTCTGGGTTCGATCTTGCGGTGTCCTTGCCTAGTGACAGAAGGGGCAGCAAGGCACGTATTGCATCGTTGCCATCGAGGATAACAAGATGGGGTTTATTTCATATTGCATGAATTTATCTCTCTACATCATGTCATCTTGCTTAAGGCGTTACTCTATTTTTAACTTAATACTCTAGATGCATGCTGGATAGCGGTCGATGAGTGGAGTAATAGTAGTAGATGCAGAATCGTTTCGGTCTACTTGTCACGGACGTGATGCCTATATACATGATCATGCCTAGATATTCTCATAACTATGCTCAATTCTGTCAATTGCTCAACAGTAATTTGTTCACCCACCGTAGAATACTTATGCTCTTGAGAGAAGCCACTAGTGAAACCTATGGCCCCCGGGTCTATTCTCATCATATCAATCTCCATCACTTTAATCTTGCTTTGCTTTTTTACTTTGCCTTTACTTTTTACTTTGCATCTTCATACCAAAAATACCAAAAATATTATATCTATCAGATCTCACTCTCGTAAGTGACCGTGAAGGGATTGACAACCCCTAATCACGTTGGTTGCGAGTAGCTATCGTTTTGTGCAAGTACGAGGGACTTGAGCGTGGCCTCCTACTGGATTGATACCTTGGTTCTCAAAAACTGAGGGAAATACTTACACTACTCTGCTGCATCATCCCTTCCTCTTCGGGGAAAACCAACGCAAGCTCAAGACATAGCAAGAAGGATTTCTGGCGCCGTTGCCGAGGAGTCTACGCAAAAAGTCAACATACCAAGTACCCATCACAATCCCTATCTCTCGCATTACATTATTTTCCATTTGCCTCTTGTTTTCCTCTCCCCCACTTCGCCCTTGCCGTTTTATTCGCCCTCTCTCTCTCTACCCCCCTCTCTATTTGCCTCTTTTGCCCGCTTGCTTTTTGTTTGCTCGTGTGTTAGATTGCTTGTTTGTCGTGATGGCTCAAGATACTACCAAATTGTGTGACTTCACTAATACCAATAACAATGATTTTCTTAGCACTCCGATTGCTCCTCTTGCTAATACTAAATCTTGTGAAATCAATGCTGCTTTGTTGAATCTTGTTATGAAAGATCAATTCGCCGGCCTTCCTAGTGAAGATGCCGCTACTCATCTGAATAGCTTCATTGATTTATGTGATATGCAAAAGAAAAAAGATGTCGATAATGATGTCGTTAAATTGAAGCTATTTCCTTTTTCGCTTAGAGATCGTGCTAAAGTTTGGTTTTCATCTTTGCCTAAAAATAGTATTGATTCATGGAACAAGTGCAAAGATGCTTTTATCTCTAAGTATTTTCCTCCCGCTAAGATCATCTCTCGTAGAAACGATATTATGAACTTTAAACAACTTGATCATGAACATGTTGCACAAGCTTGGGAGAGAATGAAATTAATCATACGTAATTGCCCTACTCATGGTTTGAATTTGTGGATGATCGTACAAAAAATTTATGCCGAATTGAATTTTGCTTCTAGGAATCTTTTAGATTCGGCCGCGGGAGGCACTTTTATGGGAATCACTTTAGGAGATGTTACTAAACTCCTAGATAATATTATGGTTAATTATTCTCAATGGCATACTCAAAGATCTTCTAATAAAAAAGTGCATGCGATAGAAGAAATCAATGTGTTGAGTGGAAAGATGGATGAACTTATGAAATTATTTGCTACTAAGAGTGTTTCTTCTGATCCTAATGATATGCCTTTGTCTACTTTGATTGAGAATAACAATGAATCTATGGATGTGAATTTTGTTGGTAGGAATAATTTTGGTAACAACGCTTATAGAGGGAATTTTAATCCTAGGCCATATCCTAGTAATCCTTCTAATAATTATGGGAATTCCTACAACAACTCTTATGGAAATTATAATAAGATGCCCTCTGAATTTGAGAATAGTGTTAAAGAGTTTATGAATTCACAAAAGAATTTTAATGCTTTGCTTGAAGAGAAATTACTTAAAGCTGATGATTTGGCTAGGAACGTTGATAGAATTTCTCTTGAGATTGATTCTTTAAAGCTTATATCTATTCCTCCTAAGCATGATATCAATGAGTCTCTTAAAGCCATGAGAATTTCCATTGATCAGTGCAAGGAAAGAACCGCTAGGATGCGTGCTTCCAAAGATGCCTTTATTAAAGCGTGTTCCTCCAATTCCTATGAAAATCAAGATGAAGATCTAAAAGTTATTGATGTGTCCCCTATTAAATCTTTGTTTTGCAATATGAATCTTGATGAAACTGAATATGATCTTCCTTTACCTAGAAGGCGTTCTAAAAATTCGGAGTATTTAGATCTTAATGATGAAATTGATGAAAGTGGGATTGAAAGAAATAAAAATCTAGATGTTGCTAAACCCACTATATTGGATTTCAAGGAATTTAATTATGGAAGTTGCTCTTTAATTGATTGTATTTCCTTGTTGCAATCCGTGTTAAATTCTCCACATGCTTATAGTCAAAATAAAGCCTTCATCGAACATATTGTTGATGCCTTGATGCAATCTTATGAAGAAAAACTTGAGTTGAAAGTTTCTATCCCTAGAAAACTCTATGATGAGTGGGAACCAACTATTAAAATTAAAATTAAAGATCATGAGTTTTATGCTTTGTGTGATTTGGGTGCTAGTGTCTCTACTATTCCCAAGACTTTGTGTGATCTACTAGATTTCCGCGATTTTGATGATTGCTCTCTAAACTTGCATCTTGCTGATTCCACTATTAAGAAACCTATGGGAAGGATTAATGATGTTATTATTGTTGCAAATAGGAATTATGTGCCCGTAGATTTCATTGTTCTTGATATAGATTGCAATCCTTCTTGCCCTATTATTCTTGGTAGACCTTTCCTTAGAACGGTTGGTGCGATTATTGATATAAAGGAAGGGAATATTAGATGTCAATTTCCATTAAAAAAGGGCATGGAACACTTTCCAAGAAAGAAAATAAAATTTCCATATGAAACTATCATGAGAGCCACTTATGGATTGCCTACCAAAGATGACAATACCTAGATCTATCCTCGCTTTTATGCCTAGCTAGGGGCGTTAAATGATAGCGCTTGTTGGGAGGGAACCCAATTTTATTTTTATTCATTTCTTTTTGATCCTTTTTAGTAATAAATAAATTATTTAGCCTCTGTTTTGGTTGTGTTTTTTGTGTTTAATTAGTGTTTGTGCCAAGTAGAACCGTTGGGAAGACTTGGGGAAAGTCTTGTTGAACTTGCTGTAAAAAACAGAAACTTTAGCGCTCACGAGAACTGCTGTCATTTTTATTTTAAGGGTGCTATTTAGTTAATTATTTTTTAAGATGATTAATAGATAAATTCCTCACGTACATAAATTTATTTTAGAATTTTTGGGGTTCCATATCTTGCGCTAGCTACAGATTACTACAGACTGTTCTGTTTTTGACAGATTCTGTTTTTCGTGTGTTGTTTGCTTATTTTGATGAATCTATGGCTAGTAAAATAGTTTATAATCCATAGAGAAGTTGGAATACAGTAGGTTTAACACCAATATAAATAAAGAATGAGTTCATTACAGTACCTTGAAGTGGTCTTTTGTTTTCTTTCGCTAACGGAGCTCACGATTTTTCTACTTTAAGTTTTGTGTTGTGAAGTTTTCAAGTTTTGGGTGAATTCTTTTGATGGATTATGGAACAAGGAGTGGCAAGAGCCTAAGCTTGGGGATGCCCATGGCACCCCCAAGATAATCCAAGGACACCAAAAAGTCAAAGCTTGGGGATGCCCCGGAAGGCATCCCCTCTTTCGTCTACTTTCATCGGTAATTTACTTGGAGCTATATTTTTATTCACCAACATGATATGTGTTTTGCTTGGAGCGTCTTGTATTATTTGTGTCTTTGTGTCTTAGTATGCCACAATCATCCTTGCTGTACACACCTTTTAAGAGAGCCATACATGAATTAAAATTTGATAGAATACTCTATGTGCTTCACTTATATCTTTTGAACTAAGTAGTTTTGCTCTATGTGCTTCACTTATATCTTTTGAGCTAAGTAATTTTGCTCTATGTGCTTCACTTATATCTTTTGAGCGTTATAATTTTGCTCTATGTGCTTCACTTAGATCTTTTAGAGCACGGTGGTGGATTTGTTTTAAAGAAACTATTGATCTCTCATGCTTCACTTCAATTATTTTGAGAGTCTCTTAATAGCATGGTAATTTGCTTAATAATAATATGCTTGGTGTTCAAGATTTGTGAAACTTTCTTTTGAGTGTGTTGAATACTAAGAAAAGATTGAAGCATGATAATTGTTTTGAGATATGGAGGTGATAATATTAAAGTCATGCTAGTTGAGTAGTTGTGAATTTAAAGAATACTTGTGTTAAAGTTTGTGATTCCCGTAGCATGCACGTATGGTGAACCGTTATGTGATGAAGTCGGAGCATGATTTATTTATTGATTGTCTTCCTTATGAGTGGCGGTCGGGGACGAGCGATGGTCTTTTTCCTACCAATCTATCCCCCTAGGAGCATGCGCGTAATACTTTGCTTTGATAACTTCTAGATTTTTGCAATAAGTATATGAGTTCTTTATGACTAATGTTGAGTCCATGGATCATACGCACTCTCACCCTTCCACCTTTGCTAGCCTCTCTAATACCGCACACCTTTCACCGGTATCATACACCTACCATATACCTTCCTCAAAACAGCCACCATACCTACCTATTATGGCATTTCCATAGCCATTCTGAGATATATTGCCATGCAACTTTCCACCATCTAGTTCATCATGACACATTCATCATTGTCATATTGCTTAGCATGATCATGTAGTTGACATAGTATTTGTGGCAAAGCCACCGTTCATAATTTTTTCATACTTGTCACTCTTGATTCATTGCATATCCCGGTACACCGCCGGAGGCATCCATATAGAGTCATACTTTGTTTTAGAATCGAGTTGTAATCATCGAGTTGTAAATAAATAAAAGTGTGATGATCATCATTTAATAGAGCATTGTCCCAATAAAATAAAATAAAAATAAAAAAGGGAAAGACCAAAGAAAAAAAGGCCAAAAAAAGAAAATAAATAAAAAGGGGCAATGCTACTATCCTTTTACCACACTTGTGCTTCAAAGTAGCACCATGATCTTCATAGTAGAGAGTCTCTCGTGTCATCACTTTCATATACTTGTGGGAATTTTACATTATAGAACTTGGCTTGTATATTCCAATGATGGGCTTCCTCAAATTGCCCTAGGTCTTTGTGAGCAAGCAAGTTGGATGCACACCCACTTAGTTTCTTTTTGAGCTTTCATACATTTATAGCTCTAGTGCATCCGTTGCATGGCAATCCCTACTCACTCACATCGATATCTATTGATGGGCATCTCCATAGCCCGTTGATACGCCTAGTTGATGTGAGACTATCTTCCCCTCCTTTTTGTCTTCTCCACAACCACCATTCTATTCCACCTATAGTGCTATATCCATGGCTCACGCTCATGTATTGCGTGAAGATTGAAAAATTTAGAGTATGAAACAATTGCTTGGCTTGTCACCGGGGTTGTGCATGATTTAAATACTTTGTGTGGTGAATATGGAGCATAGCCAGACTATATGATTTTGTAGGGATAACTTTCTTTGGCCATGTTCTTTTGAGAAGACATAATTGCTTTGTTAGTATGCTTGAAGTATTATTATTTTTATGTCAATATAAACTTTTGTCTTGAACCTTTATAATATGAATATTCATACCATAATTAAGAAGATTTGCATTGAAATTATGCCAAGTAGCACTCCGCATCAAAAATTCTCTTTTTATCATTTACCTACTCGAGGACGAGCAGGAATTAAGCTTGGGGATGCCTGATACGTCTCCAACATATCTATAATTTTTGATTACTCCATGCTATATTATCTACTGTTTTGGACTATATTGGGCTTTATTTTCCACTTTTATATTATTTTTGGGACTAACCTATTAACCGGAGGCCCAGCCCAGAATTGCTGTTTTTTGCCTATTTCAGTGTTTCGGAGAAACAGAATATCAAACGGAGTCCAAACGGAATAAAACCTTCGGGAACGTGATTTTCTCACCGAACGTGATCCAGGAGACTTGGACCCTACTCCAAGGAGTCAAAAAGGGGGTCACGAGGGTGGGGGCACCCCCCTAGGGCACGCCCCTGCCTCGTGGGCCCCTCGGTGCTCCACCGATGTACTCCTTACCTACGTACCCCCAAACGATCAGAACAGGAGCCAAAAACCTAATTCCACCGCCGCAACTTTCTGTATCCATGAGATCCCATCCCGGGGCCTGTTCCGGAGCTCCGCCGGAAGAGGGCCGTCATCACGGAGGGCTTCTACATCATCATAGCCTCTCCGATGAAGTGTGAGTAGTTTACCTCAGACCTTCGGGTCCATAGTTAGTAGCTAGATGGCTTCTTCTCTCTTTTTGGATCTCAATACAAAGTTCTCCCCCTCTCTTGTGGAGATCTATTCGATGTAATCTTCTTTCTGCGGTGTGTTTGTTGAGACCGATGAATTGTGGGTTTATGACCAAGTCTATCAATGAATAATATTTGAATCTTCTCTGAATTCTTTTATGTATGATTGGTTATCTTTGCAAGTCTCTTCGAATTATCTGTTTGGTTTGGCCAACTAGATTGGTAGTTCTTGCCATGGGAGAAGTGCTTAGCTTTGGGTTCGATCTTGCGGTGTACTTTCCTAGTGACAGAAGGGGCAGCAAGGCATGTATTGCATCGTTGCCATCGAGGATAACAAGATGGGGTTTATTTCATATTGCATGAATTTATCTCTCTACATCATGTCATCTTGCTTAAGGCGTTACTCTTGTTTTAACTTAATACTCTAGATGCATGCTGGATAGCGGTCGATGAGTGGAGTAATAGTAGTAGATGCAGAATCGTTTCGGTCTACTTGTCACGGACGTGATGCCTATATACATGATCATGCCTAGATATTCTCATAACTATGCTCAATTCTGTCAATTGCTCAACAGTAATTTGTTCACCCACCGTAGAATACTTATGCTCTTGAGAGAAGCCACTAGTGAAACCTATGGCCCCCGGGTATATTCTCATCATATCAATCTCCATCACTTTAATCTTGCTTTGCTTTTTTACTTTGCCTTTAATTTTTTACTTTGCATCTTTATACCAAAAATACCAAAAATATTATATCTATCAGATCTCACTCTCGTAAGTGACCGTGAAGGGATTGACAACCCCTAATCGCGTTGGTTGCAAGTAGCTATCGTTTTGTGCAGGTACGAGGGACTTGAGCGTGGCCTCCTACTGGATTGATACCTTGGTTCTCAAACTCTGAGGGAAATACTTACGCTACTCTGCTACATCATCCCTTCCTCTTTGGGGAAAACCAACGCAAGCTCAAGACGTAGCATGGCCAGGATTGGGTTGCTCGCTAAAAGAGCCTTTATTTCTTCCAATCTGTCCGTCGCCGCATCCGTCCACTCGAAATGGTCGATGCGTCGGAGAAGTTAATAAAGTGGCAATGCTTATTCTCCTAGTCTGGAGATAAAGCGGCTTAAAGCTGCCATGCATCCGACTAGTTTTTGGACCTGTTTAAGGTCTGTTGGTGCAGCCAATTGTGATAAAGCTCGGGTTTTGGCTGGATTTGCCTCAATTCCTCTACTAGAAACAATGAAGCCTAGCAGTTTTCCAGAGGGGACGCCGAAAACACATTTTTCGGATTGAGCTTAATGTCATATGTTCGGAGATTGTCGAATGTGCGGTGTAGGTCGTCTATTAATGACTCGACGTGCTTGGTCTTGATGACGATGTCGTCCACATATGCTTCACCTGTCTTGCCGATTTGTTTCTCCAGGCATGTTTGAATCATGCGTTCATAGGTGGCACCGGCGTTTTTAAGCCCAAAGGGCATAGTGTTGAAGCAGAAAGGCACATATGGGGTAATAAATGCCGTTACGGCTTGGTCGGATTCCTTCATTTTAATTTGACGGTATCCAGAATATGCGTCAAGGAAACACAGTGAGTCGTGTCCTGCAGTGGCATCAATAATTGGATCGATGTGGGGGAGGGGGAAGGGATCCTTAGGGAAAGCTTTGTTGAGGTCTTTGAAATCGACGCACAGGCGCCAGGATTTATCCTTCTTTGGCACCACCACCAGGTTTGCTAGCTAGTCCGGGTGTTTTATTTCTCTGATGAATCCGACCTCAATTAACTTGGCTAGCTCCTCCCCCATAGCTTGTTGTTTGGGTTCGGAAAAGCGCCACAGTGTTTGCTTGACCGGCTTATATCCCTTCAATATATTGAGGCTATGCTCGGCCAACCTGCATGGGATTCTTGACATATCAGAAGGGTGCCAGACGAATATGTCCCAGTTCTCGCGTAGGAATGCTCGTAGTGCTTCATCTACCATTGGGTCCAGCTGTGCCCCGATGGAGGCTATCTTCTTTAGGTCCGTCGGGTGGACTTGAAATTTGACTATTTCGTCTGCTGGTTTGAAGGAGGTGGATTTGGAGCGCTTATCAAGGATTATGTCGTCCCTATCCACCGTCGAGCGCAGTGCGGTTAATTCTTCGGTTGCGAGGGCCTCAGATAGTGCCTCGAGGGCCAGGGATGCTGTTTTGTTTTCGGTGCAGAGGGCTATATCTGGGTCACTAGCGAGAGTGATAATACCATTGGGCCTGGGCATCTTGAGCTTCATATACCCGTAATGAGGTATGGCTTGAAAGCGTGTGCATGCATCTCGCCCCAACAAGGCGTGGTATCCACTGTTGAACGGGGCCAGTTGGAAGGTTATCTCTTCGGACAGATAGTTCTCCGGCGTGCCGAATACCACGTCAAGTGTAATGTTTCCCGCGCATCGTGCCTCCCGACTAGGAATGATTCCTCGGAAGGTCGTGCTACTTTGCTCGATACGGCTCGTGTCTATTTCCATTTTATTGAGTGTATCCTCGTAGATGAGGTTTAATCTGCTGCCGCCGTCCATGAGCACTTTGGTGAGCCGAAAACCATCCATAATTGGATTGAGGACCAAGGCGGCTGGTGCCCGGGCTGTCCGGAATTTTGGTTCATCACTGGCGTTGAAAGTTATGGATGTGTCGTTCCAGGGGTTTATTGCTGTGACTTGGCAGACTTCGGTGAGGTCACGCAGGGCTCTTTTGCACCGATTGTTTGAAGAGAAAGTCTCAAAGACCGTCAATACCCTGAGGTCGTCATCTTACGGGGGGGGGGGGGGGTTGCTCTGAGGTATTTTTGGTGAGGATATCCTCGCCACTCTTGGACACTTACCGGAGTATCCAACATGCTCTAAGGCTGTGCATAGGTATGGTATCCGGTTATGTGTGTATTTTGCATGGCCTATTGAGCCATCCCTCCGGAACGGTTCCGCACCCCGTAATGGGTTTAGATTTCTTTACTACCGTGTTGGACGCCCCGGGAGGGTGCATCCTTTTTGCCCGGATGAAGGGTTGAGTGAAAACTGGTGGTTCCCAGTGAGCTGCCTGAGTTTTCCAGGCGCTTTCCATTGCGCAGTATTTCTGTACTATGGTTGCCAAGTCCGGGAAGTGTAACACATGACAGTGGTTAATAGCGTTGAGGATTCCTTCATTCGTACAATTACTGCGGAATATTAAGATCACGTCTTCGTCGCGGCAATCTTTAATCTTGTCTTTGACAAGGAGGAATCTGGCCCAAAAGTGATGGACTGTTTCCTGAGACTGTTGCCGTAGATATGTGAGATCTCATATATCTGGGTGGGTGGGTGGATTTAAATCCAAACCCTAACCCAATTTGGGATCCAAAGTTTGAGAAATTTCCGAGCTTGATAGTTCGGGCTCCGGGAGATCGACCGATTTTTCAGGTCTACCGTCTGATTCCAGGTTCGGAGAACAAGGCAAGCCATTCTGCAGACAGGTATCCAGCTCTTCAAGCTCGGAGATCCGAACATAGTTCGTCCTCAGTATAGAGGGAGAGTTGTTGTTTTGCTCCTCTACTACCGCTATCTGATGGGTGGTCGGTGGAGATTTGATTTCACTCTAATCATGTTTAAGCCCAATCCGATCGTGGTTTGTAGCGACCCCCAAGGCGGCGATGCGATCCAGGAGTTCATTCAAGGACGACAATTCCGTTGGATCCATCCATTTGGAGTATTCAGAGTCAATTTGGAGGCGATTTTTGATGACCCAAGAAGTCATCGTCGGCTCACCGGCCGAACGGACGGTCATGATGAAGCCACCCAGCCGGAGGGTTTGGCCCAAGGCCAGAGCTCCTTCGGCGATGATATTGTCCTTGATCACAAGGCGATCCATCAAGCCTGACTATGACGTCACAGTGTAACTCTCAATGAAAGCACCAATGTTGGTTTCAAAACCGGCGGATCTCGGGTAGGGGGTCCCGAACTGTGCGTCTAAGGTTGATGGTAATAGGAGACAGGGGACACGATGTTTACCTAGGTTCGGGCCCTCACTATGGAGGTAATACCCTACTTCCTGCTTGATTGATCTTGATGAATATGCGTATTACAAGAGTTGATCTACCTCGAGATCATAATGGCTAAAACCCTAAAAGTCTATCCTATGTGATTATGATTGTCCGCACGGACTAAACCCTCTGGTTTATATAGAGACACTGGAGGGTACTAGGGTTATACAAAGTCGGTTACATAGAAAGTAAATAGTACATCCGGCCGCCTAGCTTGCCTTCCATGCAAAGGAGAGTCCCACCCAGACACGGGAGAAAGTCTTCTATCTTGTTTCCTCATGGCCCAATAGTACGGCCCATGTCCAACAGGCTGGACGCCTAAGGACCCCTTAGTCTAGGACTCCCTCAGCCGCATCGAGCAAAGTAGCACGACCTTCCGAGGAATCATTCCCAGTCGAGAGGCGCAATGCGTGGGAAAAATCACACTCGACATGGTATTCGGCACACCGGAGAATTATCGGTCCGAAGAGATAACCTTCCAAGTGGCCCCTTTCAACACTGGATATCACGCCCTATTGGGGTGAGATGCATTTACACGCTTCCAAGCTATACCTCATTACGGGTACATGAAGCTCAAGATGCCCGAGCCCAATGGTATTATCACTCTTGCCAGTGATCCGGACATAGCACTCCATGCCAAAAACAAAACCGCATTCCTGGCCCTCGAGGCACTGTCTGAAGCCCTCGCGGCCGAAGAGTTAACCGCGCTGCGCTCCATGGTGGATAAGGATGACGTAATCCTGGACAAGCTACCCAAATCCACCTCCTTTAAACCAGCAGACGAAATAGTCAAATTTCAAGTACACCCGACGGACCCCAACAAGACATCATACTCCGGATACCATCAAATCAAAATGAAGGAGTCCGACCAAGCTACAACAGCATTCATTACCCCATACGGGCCGTTTTGCTTCAACACTATGCCCTTTGGACTTAAAAACACTGGTGCCACCTACCAACACATGATTCAAACATGCCTGGAGAAACAGATCGGCAAGACAGTTGAAGCATATGTGGACTACGTCATCATCAAAACTAGGCATGTCAAGTCATTGATAGATGATCTGCGTCTCACATTCAACAACCTCTGTACATATGACATCAAGCTCAAGCCAGAAAAGTGTGTTTTCAGCATTCGCGCCGGAAAACAGGTGGGTTTCATCGTCTCCAATAGGGGAATTGAGGCAAATCCAGCCAAAATCCAAGCTTTGTCTCAATTGGCTACACCAACAGACCTTAAACAGGTCCAAAAACTAGCCGGATGTGTGGCAGCTTTAAGCCGCTTTATCTCCAGACTAGGAGAAAAAACATTGCCGCTTTATCGCCTTCTCCGATGCACCGACCACTTCATGTGGACAGATGCGGCAATGGCCGGACTGGAAGAGATAAAGGCTCTTTTAGCGAGCAACCCAATCCTTGCCGCGCCGAACGTCGGCGAACCCATGTTATTATACATATTAGCAACACACCAGGTGGTGAGCGCGATGCTCGTCGTCGAGCACGAGAAGGACGGACACAAATTCCCACTTGAGAAACCGGTATACTACATATCCACTGTCCTCACACCATGCAAATCCCGATACACTCATTACCAAAAGATAGCATACGTGGTCTTCATGGCATCTCGAAAGCTACAACACTACTTTCAAGAGTGCTCAATCACGGTGGCTTTCGAAGTACCACTCAATAACATAATAAACAACCACGATGCTACGGGCCGGATTGCAAAGTGGGCCATTGAGCTCCTTCCATTCAACATAACATACAAGCCGTGCCGGGCCATTAAATCCCAAGTACTGGCTGACTTCGTCGCCAAATGGACAGAGGCCGAACTCCCTAAAGAGTACGACACATATTCCAACTGGGTCATGCACTTCGATGGCTCCAAAATGCTGGCGGGCTTAGGAGTGGGCATTGTCTTAACGTCCCCAACTGGAGACATAGTTCAGTACGTACTCGAAATATTATACACAGACTCCAACAATGCAGCCGAATACGAGGCCTTATTACATGGTCTTCGGATGGCTGTCTCCATGGGCATACAACGCCTGGAGGTGCGCGAGGATTCAAACCTCGCAATATCCCAAATAAATGGAGATTTCAACGCCAAAGATCCGAAGATGGCGGACTATCATAACGCCATTCTCAAAATGTCGGCTCGGTTCGAGGGGCTCGAGTTTCATCATGTGGCTCGAGAAAGTAATCAAGCAACGGATGTCCTTGCTTGCATCAGCGCCAAGCGCGACCCCGTTCCACCTAACATATTCCTGGAAAGGCTCTGCAAGCCATCCGTGGTGTGGCAGGGGGAGAGCGGCAACACCAGTCCAGACCCGATTAGACCCCCAGATTCTGAACACAATACCGATATCATCGGGGGTTCAACCATCGAAATTACACCATTGGCCCATCTTATCATGGTAGTAATTGCCCGATGGACCGAACCCTTCTTGGCCTACCTTAATAGGCAAGAGCTCCCTGAGGATCAGAATGAGGCTTGCTGCATTGTCCGACGCTCGAAAGCCTACAAGGTCCATGACGGAGAGCTCTACAAGAAAAGCGTTACCGGAGTACTTCAAAGATGTATCTCCGAAGAAGAGGGACGGCAGCTCTTGGCCGAAATTCACGCCGGTCTTGGTGGTCACCATGCCGCGGCTCGGGCCCTTGTAAGTAAGGCCTTCCGTACAGGTTTCTATTGGCCGACGGCCTGAGCAAATGCACATGACCTCGTCCAACATTGTGTCGGATGCCAGGTTTTTGCCAACCAAAGCCATATGCCTCCCACCGCTCTACAAACAATCCCCATTACTTGGCCTTTTGCGGTCTGGGGGCTTGATATGGTTGGACCCCTTAAAGGAGGAAGCCATAAGAAAAAATATCTGCTGGTCATGGTAGATAAATTCACCAAAT
Source organism: Triticum monococcum (assembly GCA_034509565.1). Taxonomy (NCBI): domain Eukaryota; kingdom Viridiplantae; phylum Streptophyta; class Magnoliopsida; order Poales; family Poaceae; genus Triticum; species Triticum monococcum. The sequence goes on along the minus strand of CM067842.1, from coordinate 193,603,613 downwards.
GGATAGAGGCCAAACCAGTTAAAACGGCCGAAGCCGGACCAGTGATAAACTTTATTTCCGGAGTTGTGCACCATTATGGTGTCCCACACAACATCATCACCGATAACGGCTCCAACTTTACAGACGATGAAGTCAAAGCCTGGTGTGCTAACCTAGGCATTAAGCTCGATTACGCCTCCATCTATCATCCACAAACAAACGGTCAAGTTGAACGAGCTAATGGTCTTATTATGAGCGGCATTAAGCCTAGACTAGTGCGGTCTTTGAAAGAATTAGACAAGCACTGGGTTGAGGAGCTCGACTCCGTACTCTAGGGGCTGCAGACCATGCCCAATCGCACTACCGGATATACACCCTTCTTCATGGTGTACGACGCGTAGGCTGTGTTGCCTTGCGATATTATTCATGACTCACCTCGAGTGAGCATGTATGAAGAGAGAGAGGCCGAGCTTGATCGGCATGACGGCTTAGATGCCCTGGAGGAGGAGCGCGACGTCGCAAAAGCCCGCTCCGCATTTTATCAACAGCAGGCTCACATATATCAAAGCAGAGAAGTGCGGGCCAAGACTTATAATGTTGGTGAACTCGTTCTACGCTTGCCAGAAAAGAAAAAGGACAAACTCAAGCCCAAGTGGGAGGGTCCCTTCATCATGGATGAGGTTCTCACTGGAGGAGGATACCGCCTGTGTGATGCATCTGACAATCGCCTAGAGCCGAACCCGTGGAATGCCGCAAGACTCTGAAGATTCTACGCCTAGAGTCGTACTCTTTGTTCATCTTCTTCTCCCTTTGTTTTCATTTTTACCCTCTTTAATTTTTCTCTAGCTATTTAGCTCTTGTGCGGCCAAACAGCACACCTATGATGTGCACATACTTAAATGTACACACTCATAATACCTGGGGGCTTCTTTTACAGAAGCTTATTATTATTTTCCGAGCATCAAGCTCAACACATATGTGTCCTCTTTCGCATATGTACCTTTTCTTCGCCATTATATACATTGTTATGACTTAAGTTTTTGCCAAGATGGGTTGCCTAGCTCCTGTGCTTATGCCCTAGTTCCTTTTTGTTCGGCTAGGGCATAAAGGGAGCACCTCTGCGATTGTTACAGCCGGGTCATCCGGACTTGTACCTCTGACTGGGTGAAGCCGAAAGCTAGCATTCTTAAGGGAATATTTGGTCGGTGAACTAAAGACGTTTTACCTTCATTACACCATGAACCCCCAGATGTTACGTATACTGCGATTTTTCAATCACAGTTCAGACATGCATACTAATGCATATCTGCCCAGGGAAACAAACCCTTAATGGAACTATTCTTGATGGAAGATGTTTCTTACAATCATCATGTAATATAACAAAGCTAGCTGGATACCACTTGTCTGTTCAAGCAACTATGACCCCTACGCCTGGTTTCCACGCATGCCCCAGTTTATATTACTGAGCGGGTATTCGGAAACACTCTGAGCCTTTGGTCCAGAGGTCGAAGCGAAAAGGTCTGCCATGACAATTGTTTTACAATCCGGCTAGGGACAAAATTTTCAATTGAAGTACATAGTCATTTGGACTCAAAAACTTGTTCCTCTATGCCATCTAACAGGTTATCTAGCTTACAATCCTATTGGGAATAGTTGGCGGCTATCTTTACCTGGTCATACACCTGGCTAACTGGAATTTCTTTTCCATCTAACCCCCGAGGTCCGACCCGGGCCATATGATTAGGATCAAGCTTGGTGTACCGTGTTTTTACCATGGCCCAGGCCTCTCGCGCACCTTCTCGGCAGGTCGATATCTTCCGTAATTGGAAGCGCCGCCGAGCTCCCCGAAATAGCTTCTCAAGCTCCTCAATACTTCCTGGAGGAGAGGCGGATGGCCACAAAGCTTTGGCAATACTCCGCATTGCTTGCCGAGCTCGCTCATGCAGTTGGGACAGCTCTTGCAGAAGGTCGCCTTGAGAGCCGGACATTTCCTCTTCGGGATGGCTGGTCAGCATACCTGCAGACATAAATCTATCAGATCATTTCTTCGCTGAATTCATAAAGGTAAAGTCAAACGCATACTGAATATGCCACCTTGTAGCCTCCTATTCTCCTTGACGATGTCAGCTAGCTGGGCTTGCACATCTTTTAGTTCTTCGCCTAGCACTGTATTGGAATCTTGCAGCTTGTTCTTTTCATCCTAACCCACGTCAGCACACGTTCGCCTGCCCCATGTTGCCTTTTGGCCTCCTGTTCACTAGCCTGGGTGATTTTCAGTTTTCCCTCAGCTGATCTACTGATCCTGTCAGCGGAAACACAACAATATTAATATCACCGGTATATGATTATGTTTCCTCGATGGAGGGGAACATTATGAGGCGATGCCTTCTTGGATTTCTTCAGTTCGGCGGTGGCAGCAGCTAGCTGGGTCCGACACTTTTCCATCTCTTGAGTCAACAGGTTGTTCTTCTCTGTAAGCACCTGGTTGTACAATGATCCTTTAATCAGTTGTATCAACTGCTTCAAGTCTTAGGGGCTACCAGTATATAATTATCAGATTTGTACAAATATGTACTTACCCGCATATCTTTCAAATGCTGGTCTATGGCTTTGGTAAGCCCATCTCGAGCAGCTCGGATGTATGCATCAGTTGAGCTGAAGGCGTTGAATGCCTCTTTTGTAAAGCCGGGGTTGCGAAGAGCGGCCCGCCGACACCGATGATTCACGGCGCTTTCCACTTCAGAGTTTGTGATGGATACATCATCTGAATCCTCTGCCGAAGGACAATCCGGCGTCACTCTCATATCAGCCCTTGCCTTTAAGGCAGGGTCTAGAACCTGACATGTGGAGGCATGGCCAGCAGGATCCCTGGACATAGTCTGGCGAATGCTTTTCCTGATAAGACACAGCGGATAATGTCACCGTTTTGATGTGACTGCCAGGAGGCATGATTAAAAAATCATACCTCTTTGATGAAGGTTCTGCCGCATTGTCATTCGCCTTCCTCTTTGAAGACTTGCTCGACGCGAGCGCCACTCTCCTAGGAGATGCCTCTGATGCATGTTGAGGCGTCGAGCACCTCCCCTTTGGAGCACGAGATAGTGCGGTGAGTGAGGCGTAATGAGGAAACTCTTTCGAAGAAGGTGTCCCTTGATTACTTATATGTGAGGCAGGAAGGAGGCCGGGATAGTCGGCCACGATTGGCACTACTGTGCCATCATAGCTCGCCTGGTAGAATACTCCCCACTCGAGCTCTACAAATATGTCCGGATCTTCTTCGTATCTGGGGTCAAGGTCTCGGTTACAGTTCTCCAGCTGAGGAGCGGGGCTATAGATCCCCGCTATAACCTTCCGCCATTCCTGTTACAAATGGAAGGGTTAATGCCAATTAAGCATGACTCAGGGAGAGGACTGAGTAGAGTAATGGGATTAAAACTCACCCAGCTAGGAGGATTGTACATAGAGAATCCTCCCCGAAGCATAAGACGAGTGAACTCCTCTTTCTCCCCTTTATACAGATCAGCTAGTATAGCGGCCAGGGCGGAAAGGGAATCCAGACCCTTTCACCCAAAGTGCGAGGCGTCGTCTTCCCCATTGTAGTGCCACATGGGAAGCCCCCTGAATTGGAGCGGCTCAACACCTCGCACTATGGAAATGGCCATTACATCGATTATTGATAATCCGAACTGTGCAAGTGTCCTTATCTTGCCCATTAATTGTTGGACTTCCGTATTATCTTCCTCCTCGAGGCTCCGAGGGCGCTAGTTGTGGTGTTTCTTCAATGGAGCACTGGTAAATTCGGGAAGGCCCATTTGGACTGGTTCAGGGAGAGCGACGTCCTCAATATAGAACCATTCTGAGGGCCACTCTTCAGACGCCATCTTTGGCGTGCCGGATAAGTATACGGTCTCGGCTATGCGCCATATTTTGGCGCCGCCCACCTCAAATATAGATCCCTTTTGGGAGCGAGGGACGAGGTAGAATAGTTTCCTCCATAGCTTGAAATGGGCCTCATAGCCCAGGAATAGCTCGCAAAGGGAAACGTAGCCCGCGACGTGCAGAATGGAACCGGGCGCGAGATTGTGCAGTTGGAGACCATAGTACTCCAGAAGACCTCGGGGAAGGGGTGGATTGGAAACCCGACGCCTCTCAACAAGTAGGATATGAAGCACACCCGTTCCCCCTTGGTTGGATTGGGGAAATTTTCCGCCAGAACTTCGCCTGTGAAGGAGGTCAATCCTGCTCGAACAGGGACCAGATCCGCGAGGGGGGGGGGGGGAGGGGGGGGAGGAATCCCTGTGTTTGGAGCTTAACCAACTTCTCATGGGATACAAAACATCTCTCCCAATCACCTTTTTCGTAGCCGTGAGGGCGGGAGGAAGAACTGGGGACGCTAGCCATGTTGAATGGTTTCCCCTGGCAAGACTTTGAGGATTTTCTGCTGGGTGTGGAATGGATCTGAGATCCAATTCCTTTAAATAGAGGCCTTTATTACGTGGCCACGGGGTTATGTGCAAAAAATACCCCGACCTCTCGTATTCGCTCGACACGTGGAAGCAGAAGGTGTGGAGGCACAAAAGCCGATGGTTGTGAGATTAAATGGGAGGCCGAATACAACTCTTTAAGTCAGGTACTTTGAAGTGATCGGAGGAGGAACCCACCTTGCAATGCCGAAGACAATCTGCGCGCCAGACACCTCGTCATTGAAGCCTGGTTCAGGGGCTACTGAGGGAGTCCTGGATTAAGGGGTCCTCGGGTGTCCGACCTGTTGGACATGGGCCGGACTAATGAGCTATGAAGATACAAGACAAAAGACTCTCTCCCGTGTCCGGATGGGACTCTCCTTGGCGTGGATGGTAAGCCTGGCATTCGGATATGAAGATTCCTTTCTCTATAACCGACTTTGTACAACCCTAGTCCCCTCTGGTGTCTATATAAACCAGAGGGCTTAGTCCGTAGAGGCAATCACAATCATACAAGCTAGACTTCTAGGGTGTTAGCCATTACGATCTCATGGTAGATCAACTCTTGTAATCCTCATACTCATAAATATCAATCAAGCAGGACGTAGGGTATTACCTCCATCAAGAGGGCCCGAACTAGGGTAAAACATCGTGTCTCCTGCTTCCTGTTACCATCAACCTTAGACGCACATTTCGGGACCCCCTACATGAGATACACCGGTTTTGACACCGCACACTCCATCCACATCATGGAGCTGTTGCTTGCCGAGGAGAAGTACAAGGTGGTCGGGTTCGACCTCGAGTACACCCGCGCTCGTGCCGGGTCTCGTCGCAAGGTCGCTGTCGCCCAGATGTGCATGCGCCACCACGTCCTCGTCTACCACTAATGCCTGGCCACAAGGCCTTGCGAGCGTTTCGCCAGGTTTGTCAACAACCCCCACTACATGTTCGCTACGGTGGACATCACCAACGATGTAAAGGCGCTCGAGAATTTGGGCATCGCCTGCCAGAATCTTGTCGACATCCAGGGCCAATACAAGATCAGGGCCAGCAAGGAGCATGAGAAGGACTCGCTGGTTCACCTCGCTGAGGCCATCATCGACCCCTACTACAGAGACATGAAGGATTCGTGCAACAAGGACAAGTGTGCCTGGCACTCGGCCTGGATGGAGAAACTAGACAAAACTCATGTCATGTACGCGGCCAAAGGAGGCGTACACAAGCTACAACATGTACAGGCGGATCGTTGACATGAGGAAGTCCCTCCTTCCCCAAAATGGCCAGGGATCCAGTCGGAAGCAGAGCAATGGCAAGCGTCGTCGCAACAATAAGTAGATGATTAGATCCTTGTTTCTCCTACTTTAGTATGCATGTAATTGCTTTCTTTCGTGTGTGGAAATGTTATGTGTGTAGTCACTAGTGTAACTGTATGCTTAATTTGGTTATGCAATGCTGTCTTTTTAAGTATATATGTTGATGATGTAGACATATCGTAGATGTTGTGCGGACGAAGAAAATCACATTGCACACGGACTAAACAATGGAACCTGTCGGTGATGTTTTCATCAATCACTCATAGTTGTATACCAGCAATCGTTTGCTCACAACACACGCGGCTTGTTAGCAGTAATCATCTATGTTGTTATCGGTATTCGCACACGTCTCCGATTACAGACCTATTTGCCTCGTATCACACACATCTTGTTCATTTGAATCATTTCTGTTCTCATGTCTCAACGCAAATAGTTCATCCAGGTGAACCGCATGTCGTATATCGCACACACCTTTGATCTGGCTCACTGTTTCTTTTGTGTTGCCTAATCACAAACAGTTCATTCGAGTGAACTGTATGTTGTGTATCGCACACACCTTCATCTGGCTGCCCGTTTATTTTGTTCCTCCTCATCACAAATAGTTCATTGAACTGAACCGTATGCCCTTCATAGCACACACAAATAAAACCTAAACCGTGTTTGATGCATCCGTCATCGCAAACGTTTTATACATTTATGATGGTTTTCATACAGCACCGTTTGCAATTATTGCATCGCACACAGTTTCTCAAAGGGTCTCTGATCGTAGTGTCGCGTTAGCAGCATCCTACAATAGTGTAACAACATACGTTGTTCCCTTTGTCATCGGTATGTTAATTTCCCGAGATTCGATCATTGGTATCATCATACCTAGTTCAATCTCGTCACCGGGAAGTCTCTTTACTCGTTCCATAATGCATCATCCCGTGACTAACTCATTGGTCACATTACTTGCAAGGCTTATAGTGATGTGCATTACCGAGAGGGCCCAGAGATACCTCTCCGATAATCGGAGTGACAAATCCTAATCTCGATCTATGCCAACTCAAAAAAGACCATCGGAGACACCTGTAGAGCATTTTTATAATCACCCAGTTACATTGTGACATTTGATAGCACACAAGGTGTTCCTCCGGTATTCGGGAGTTGCATAATCTCATAGTCATAGGAACATGTATAAGTCATGAAGAAAGCAATTGCAATAAACTAAATGATCATAGTTCTAAGCTAACAGATGGGTCTAGTCCATCACATCATTCTCTAATGATGTGATCCCGTTCATCAAATGACAACACATGTCCATGGCTAGGAAAGTTAGCCATCTTTGATTAACGAGCTAGTCAAGTGGAGGCATACTAGGGACACTCTGTTTTGTCTATGTATTCACACATGTACTAAGTTTCTGGCTAATACAATTATAGCATGAATAATAAACATTTATCATGATATAAGGAAATATAAATAACAACTTTATTATTGCCTCTAGGGCATATTTCCTTCAGTCTCACACTTACACTAGAGTCAATAATCTAGATTACACAGTAATGATTCTAACACCAATGGAGTCTTGGTGCTGATCATGTTTTACTCATTAGAGAGGCTTAGTCAATGGGTCTGCAACATTCAGATCCATATGTATCTTGCAAATCTCTATGTCTCGCTCCTTGACTTGACCGCAGATGGCATTGAAGCGTCTCTTGATGTGCTTGGTTCTCTTGTGAAATCTGGATTCCTTTGCCAAGGCAATTGCACAAGTATAGTCACAAAAGATTTTCATTGGACTCGATGCACTAGGTTTTACACCTAGATCGGATATGAACTCCTTCATCCAGACTCCTCCATTTGTTGCTTCCGAAGCAGCTATGTATTCTGCTTTACACGTAGATCCCGCCACGATGCTCTGCTTAGAACTGCACCAACTAACAGCCGCACCATTCAATAAAAATACGTATCCGGTTTGTGACTTAGAGTCATTCGGATTAGTGTCAAAGCTTGCATCGACGTAACCGTTTACGACGAGCACTTTGTCACCTCCATAAACGAGAAACATATCCTTAGTCCTTTTCAGGTATTTCAGGATGTTCTTGACCGCTGTCCAGTGATCCACTCCTGGATTACTTTGGTATCTCCCTGCTAAACTAATAGTAAGGCACACATTAGGTCTGGTACACAACATTGCATACATGATAAAACCTATGGCTAAGGCATAAAGAATGACTTTCGTTTTCTCTCTATCTTCTGCAGTGGTCGGGCATTGAGTCTGACTCAACTTCACACCTTGTAACACAGGCAAGAACCCTTTCTTTGCTTGATCCATTTTGAACTTCTTCAAAACTTTATCAAGGTATGTGCTTTGTGAAAGTCCAATTAAGCGTCTCGATCTATCTCTATAGATCTTGATGCCCAATATGTAAGCAGCTTCACCGAGGTCTTTCATTGAAAAATTCTTATTCAAGTATCCTTTTATGCTATTCAGAAATTCAGTATCATTTCCGATCAACAATATGTCATCCACATATAATATCAGAAATTGTACGGAGCTCCCACTCACTTTCTTGTAAATACAGGCTTCTCCAAAAGTCTGTACAAAACCATATGCTTTGATCACACTATCACAGCGTATATTCAATTCTGAGATGCTTGCACCAGTCCATAAATGGATCACTGGAGCTTGCACACTTTGTTAGCACCTTTTGGATCGACAAAACCTTCTGGTTGCATCATATACAACCCTTCTTTAAGTTGTCCATTAAGAAATGCATTTTTGACATCCATTTGCCAAATTTCATAATCATAAAATGCGGCAATTGCTAACATGATTCAGACGGACTTAAGCATCGCTATGGGTGAGAAGGTCTCATCATAGTCAACTCCTTGAACTTGTCGAAAAACTTTCACAACAAGTCGAGCTTTGTAGACAGTAACATTACCGTCAGTGTCAGTTTTCTTCTTGAAGATCCATTTATTCTCTATGGCTTGCCGATCATCGGGCAAGTCAACCAAAGTTCACACTTTGTTCTCATAAATGGATCCCATCTCAGATTTCATGGCCTCAAGCCATTTTGCGGAATTTGGGCTCATCATCTCTTCCTCATAGTTCGTAGGTTCATCATGGTCAAGTAACATGACCTCCAGAACATGATTACCATACCACTCTGGTGCAGATCTTACATTGGTTGACCTACGAGGTTCGGTAGTAACTTGATCAGAAGTTTCATGATCATCATCATTAGCTTCCTCACTAATTGGTGTAGGAATCACTGGAACTGATTTCTGTGATGAACTACTTTCCAATAAGGGAGAAGGTACAGTTACCTCATCAAGTTCTACTTTCCTCCCACTCACTTCTTTTGAGAGAAACTCCTTCTCTAGAAAGGATCCATTCTTAGCAATGAATATTTTGCCTTCGGATCTGTGGTAGAAGGTGTACCCAACAGTTTCCTTTGGGTATCCTATGAAGACACATTTCTCCGATTTGTGTTCAAGCTTATCAGGTTGAAGCTTTTTCACATAAGTATCACAACCCCAAACTTTAAGAAACGACAACTTGGGTTTCTTGCCAAACCACAGTTCATATGGTGTCGTCTCAACGGATTTCGATGGTGCCCCATTTAACGTGAATGCAGCCGTCTCTAAAGCATAACCCCAAAACGATAGCGGTAAATCAGTAAGAGACATCATAGATCGCATCATATCTAATAAAGTGCGGTTACAATGTTCGGACACACCGTTACGCCGTGGTGTTCCAGGTGGTGTGAGTTGCGAAACTATTCCGCATTGTTTCAAATGAAGACCAAACTCATAACTCAAATATTCACCTCCACGATTAGATCATAGAAACTTAACTTTCTTGTTACGATGATTTTCCACTTCACTCTGAAATTCTTTGAACTTTTCAAATGTTTCAGACTTATGTTTCATCAAGTAGATATACCCATATCTGCTCAAATCATCTGTGAAGGTCAGAAAATAATGATACTCGCCACGAGCATCAACACTCATCGGACCACATACATCAGTATGTATTATTTCCAATAAGTCTGTTGCTCGTTCCATTGTTCCGGAGAACGGAGTCTTAGTCGTCTTACCCATGAGGCATGGTTCGCAAGCATCAAGTGATTCATAATCAAGTGATTCCAAAAGCCCATCAGCATGGAGTTTCTTTATGCGCTTTACACCAATATGACCTAAACGGCAGTGCCACAAATAAGTTGCACTATCATTATTAAAGTTATATCTTTTGGTTTCAATACTATGAATATGTGTATCACTACTACCGAGATTCAGTAAAAATAGACCACTCATCAAGGGTGCATGACCATAAAAGAAATTACTCATATAAATAGAACAACCATCATTCTCTGATTTAAATGAATAACCGTCTCACATCAAACAAGATCCAGATATAATGTTCATGCTTAACGCTGGCAGCAAATAACAATTATTCAGGTCTAATACTAATCCCGAAGGTAGATTTAGAGGTAGTGTGCCGACTGCAATCACATCGACTTTGGAACCATTTCCCACACACATAGTCACCTCGTCCTTAGCCAATCTTCGCTTAATCCGTAGCCCATGTTTCGAGTTGCAAATATGAGCAACAAAACCAATATTAAATACCCAGGTGCTAATGCGAGCATTAGTAAGGTACACATCAATCACATGTATATCAAATATACCTTTCACTTTGCCATCCTTCTTATCCACCAAATACTTGGGCCAGTTCCGCTTCCAGTGACCAGTCCCTTTGCAGTAGAAGCACCCAGTCTCAGGCTTAGGTCTAGATTTGGGCTTCTTCACTTGAGCAGCAACTTGCTTGTCGTTCTTCTTGAAGTTCCCCTTCTTCCCTTTGCCCTTCTTTTTGAAACTAGTGGTCTTCTTGACCATCAACACTTGATGCCCCTTCTTGATTTCTACCTCCACAACCTTTAGCATTGCGAAGAGCTCGAGAATTGTCTTATCCATCCCTTGCATATTATAGTTCATCACGAAGCTTTTGTATCTTGGTGGCAGTGATTGAAGAACTCTGTCAACGACACTATCAACCGGAAGATTAACTCCCAGCTGAGTCAAGTGATTGTGGTACCCAGACATTCTGAGTATATGCTCACTGAAAGAACTATTCTCCTCCATTTTGCAGCTATAGAACTTATTGGGGACTTCATATCTCTCAATTCGGCCATTTGCTTGAAATATTAACTTCAACTCCTGGAACATCTCATATGCTCCATGATGTTCAAAATGTCGTTGAAGTCCCGGTTCTAAGCCGTAAAACATGGCACACTGAACTATCGAGTAGTCATCAGCTTTGCTCTACCAGACGTTCATAACATCTGGAATTGCTCCTGCAGTAGGTGCGGTGCTTCCAGGATGTAATTCTTCTGTGCAGAAATGAGGATAATCCTCAAGTTACGGACCCAGACCGTGTAGTTGCTACCATCAGCTTTCAACTTAGCTTTCTCCAGGAACGCATTAAAATTCAAAGGAACAGTAGCATGGGCCATTTATCTACAACAACATACACATGCAAAATACTATCAGGTACTAAGTTCATGATAAATTAAAGTTCAATTAATCATATTACTTAAGAACTCCCATTTAGATAGACATCCCTCTAATCATCTAAGTGATCACGTGATCCATATCAACTAAACCATGTCCGATCATCACGTGAGATGGAGTAGATTTCAATGGTGAACATCACTATGTTGATCATATCTACTATATGATTCACGCTCAACCTTTCGGTCTCAATGTTCCGAGGCCATATGTGCATATGCTAGGCTCCTCAAGTTTAACCCGAGTATTCTGCTTGTGCAAAACTGGCTAGCACCCATTGTATGTGAACGTAGAGCTTATCACACCCGATCATCACGTGGTGTCTCGGCACGACGAACTGTAGCACCGATGCATACTCAGGGAGAACACTTATACCTTGAAATTTAGTGAGAGATCATCTTATAATGCTACTGCCGTACTAAGCAAAATAAGATGCATAAAAGATAAACATCACATGCAATCAATATAAGTGATATGATATGGCCATCATCATCTTGTGCCTTTGATCTCCATCTCCAAAGCACCGCCATGATCACCATCGTCACCGGCTTGACACCTTGATCTCCATCGTAGCATCGTTGTCGTCTCGCCAACTATTGCTTCCATGACTATCGCTACCACTTAGTGATAAATTAAAGCAATTACATGGCGATTGCATTTCATACAATAAAGCGACAACCATATGGCTCCTGCCAGTTGCCGACAACTTTGTTACAAAACATGATCATCTCATACAACAATTTATATAATCACGTCTTGACCATATCACATCACAACATGCCCTGCAAAAACAAGTTCGACGTCCTCTACTTTGTTTTTACAAGTTTTACGTACGGGCTTCGCAAGAACCGTTCTTACCTACGCATCAAAAACCACAATGATTTTTCATTAAGTGTGATGTTTTAACCTTCGACAAGACCAGGTGTAGTCACACTCGATTCAACTAAAGCTGGAGAAACAGACACCCACTAGCCACCTGTGTGCGAAGCACGTCGGTAGAACCAGTCTCATGAACGCGGTCATGTAATGTCGGTTTGGGCCGCTTCATCCAACAATACCGCTGAATCAAAGTATGACATGTTGGTAAGCAGTATGACTATTATCGCCCACAACTCTTTGTGTTCTACTCGTGCATATAACATCTACGCATAGACCTGGCTCGGATGCCACTGTTGGGGTACGCAGTATTTCAAAAAAATTCCTACGATCATGCAAGATCTATCTAGGAGATGCATATCAACGAGAGGGGGGAGTGTGTCTACGTACCCTCGCAGACCGAAAGCGGAAGCGTTAAGTAACGCGGTTGACGTACTCAAACGTCTTCGCGATCCAACCGATCAAGTACCGAACACACGACACCTCCGCGATCTGCACACGTTCAGCACGGTGACGTCCCTCGTACTCTTGATCCAGCTGAGGCCGAGGGTGAGTTCCGTCAGCACGATGGCGTGTTGACGGTGATGATGAAGTTACTGACGCAGGGCTTCGCCTATGCACTACGACAATATGACCGAGGTGGAAAATTGTGGAGGGGGGCACTGCACATGGCTAAAGATCAACTTGTGTGTCTATGGGGTGCTCCCTCCCCCGTATATAAAGGAGGGGAGGAGGGGGCCGGCCGGCCACAAGGGGCGCGCCCAAGGGGGGGAATCCTACTCCTAGTAGGAGTAGGTTCCCCCCTTTCCAAGTCCAACTAGGAGAAGAAGGAAGGAGAGGGAGAGGGAAAGAGGGGCCGCACCCCTCCCCTTGTCCTATTCGGACCCCCCTTGGGGGGGGGGCGGCACCTCCTGGCTGCGGCCCTCTCTCTCCCCTAAGGCCCACTAAGGCCCATAACTTCCCGGGGGGGGGGGGGGGGGGTCCGGTAACCCTCCGGCACTCCAGTTTTATCCGGATCACTTCCGGTGTCCGAATAACATGGTCCAATATATCAATCTTTATGTCCCGACCATTTTGAGACTCCTCGTTATGTCCGTGATCACATGTGGGACTCCGAACAACCTTCGGTGCATCAAATCACATAACTCACAATACATATCGTCATCGAACGTTAAGCGTGCGGACCCTACGGGTTCGAGAACTATGTAGACATGACCGAGACTCATCTCCGTTCAATAACCAATAGTGGAACCTGGATGCTCATATTGGTTCCTACATATTCTACGAAGATCTTTAGTTGTCAAACCGCATAACAACATACGTTGTTCCCTTTGTCATCGGTATGTTACTTTCCTGAGATTCGATCGTCGGTATCATCATACCTAGTTCAATCTCGTCACTGGCAAGTCTCTTTACTCGTTCCGTAATGCATCATCCCATGACTAACTCATTGGTCACATTGCTTGCAAGGCTTATAGCGATGTGCATTACCGAGAGGGCCCAGAGATACCTCTCCAACAATCGGATTGACAAATCCTAATCTCGATCTATGCCAACTCAACAAACACCATGGGAGACACCTGTAGAGCATCTTTATAATCACCCAGTTACATTATGACGTCTGATAGCACACAAGGTGTTCCTCCAGTATTCGGGAGTTGCATGATCTCATAGTCATAGGAACATGTATAAGTCATGAAGAAAGCAATAGCAATAAACTAAACGATCACAATGCTAAGCTAACGGATGCGTCTAGTCCATCACATCATTCTCTAATGATGTGATCCCGTTCATCAAATGACAACACATGTCCATGGCTAGGAAACTTAACCATCTTTGATTAACGAGCTAGTCAAGTAGAGGCATACTAGGGACACTTTGTTTTGTCTATGTATTCACACATGTACTAAGTTTCCGGTTAATACAATTCTAGCATGAATAATAAACATTTATCATGGTATAAGGAAATATAAATAACAACTTTATTATTGCCTCTATGGCATATTTCCTTCAACTCTTTGCTCTCCGAACAATCTATCGTAAGTAAGAGCATCCATAAACATCCATACGAAACAATCTAACAAACAATAGTGTAGTGAATGGTGTTAGTGTAGACTGTGCCATGACATCATGTGTCAAGTGTTAACTCATTAGAGTTTGGAAAACAACATATTGGTCGTTAATTGGAATAAATGTGGCATAAGGGTTCACATAAAGTTTCAAGTAAAAGGGTTTATCACATAAGGAGTATGTGATGTTAAGTTGACGTTTTCAGATTCAGTTATAAGAATCTTAACAACATGAGTCATGGTTTATGAATCTTGTATAGCCAATTTCATGTTCAAGTTTGGATGACAATTCAAACTAATTAACCTTTCATGAGCTTTAATACACTAAGTATTTGAAAATGATAACTTGGTCTGGCGTCCAATTTTAATTTGAATCTAAATTAGGGTTCATCTTATTCGGTTTCAAATTGAATTGAGTTCACAATTTGGTTTGTCTCTACTAAGTTGAATCGAATTATGAGTTATTTCATAATTGACTTAGTTGGTTCATTTCAATATCAATTACCGTTAATGCTTCCATAAAGTCAAATACAAATCCAATATAATTACTAAGGTTTATTTATTTAATTCAAGTTCAAGCTAAAGTAAAATATAAATACAATACTATGACTAAGTTTATAAGTTCACTAGGTGAATGCCCGTGCATTGCACATGGGCACACATATTCTAGTTGCTCATTACTATTCACGCCGAACATACACCTTTAAGTTCTAATGCACTTCAGGTGACATTTTTAACCTTTCTACCACCAAAGAAGTTTTCTTCTTATTCTTGTTCTTCCTCTCCACCGTCTCCACCTACAAATCCATGCTCGACACCTCCATCAATACGACTTGTTCTTTGAGTCACAAATACCATTCTTCAAAATAAATCAAAAGGCCCATTATACCCAGCATGTAAGGAAAAGGGATATATATTTGGGTTTATCTAAATATCACATGTATATTACGAAAAAGTTCATCAACTAAGCATCTGACATTACATGTCTATCTAGTTCCTCTAGAGGGAACACAAACTATCATGTTAGCTTTCATCCAAGATATCAACATTATTCATTTCTTGCAAATATATTTTTACACATCGTAATTTAATTTGAAGAAAAAATAATAATTTTGAACATACATTAAAGTGTGTGTGTGTGTGTGTGTTTTACTTGCTTTTCATCATAGGGAGTAAAGAATGACACAATTAGCACATGGTAACGAAGCAGTAAAAAGTATTTTTGCTGTATTATTACATGGCATATAGCCATTAGAAGTAAAGTATGGAGATTGAGATCACCTCCATTGCCTTGGAGCCACCGGAAAAGAAGGCCCCAAAACTGATGAACCTAAGAAGCTAATCTCAAGCTAGCTAATCTATCGACCATCTGCTTAAGATACTAGTCGAACAGTAAGCATTTGTATACAGAAATGGGAAGTGTAACTCAGTGGAGGAGCTACAAACAAAAACTAGGTGGGCCAAGCTAAAGGACAATACAAATTCTAGACCATTTATATACTACCCCCTCTGTAAACTAATATAAGACATTTTAAATTAGGGATCTAAAATGTCTTATATTAGTTTATAGAGGTAGTATTATAGTAGACGTAATCAGTACTCAATACATTATTGTAACCAGCATTCCATGGTTGATGACTACGTACACTGAACTGTAAACACAATTGAGTGAACCGTTTATGCTACCAACTAAAAACTTTTGTTAAACAATTGTGCCTTTTCATAATCTACAAGCAACAAGATCACCGAATAAGATCTTCCATAATATATATTTATGGTAACATAGAAAAATAGACAATAACCTAAGTAAAATTTAGGGAAAGAGATTGGGAATGAATCAAAGAAAATTACCTGTGGATAGGACCAGATTCAGAGATGAAGGAACTGTGTTGCTGGCTTACAAATTTTTGTAGCTTGCAAATTATTCAAGGAAAATTGGAGATGATCAGATTTAGAGAAGGAACTGTGTTGCTCGCTTGCCGCTGCTAGCTGCGTGCACTTGCACTCAACGGAATTGAAATGTCAAGCCGAATTGTGGCGTGACTATATCCCCCTTCCCTTGCATTTACCTTGTTTCGGCGGCTCCACCACCTCCATAGCATGCATGTAACCAGCACTCTTTGACCTTCCGGCAAGTCTGGTACTTTTTGTACTACTTCTTTAGCATCCATGTATCCATGTGGATGTAGTCCTAGCTCTAAACTTCTCCATAGTTTCTTTGCTTCCTTGCATCTTATGAATGGGGTTGTGCTTATCTAATCTTTTGTAGCACACACACATCATGTCACAATATTCATGTAGGCTTCAAGGAGGGTCTCAAAGGGAAACTATTATGGGTTAGCCTCCACAAGAACTACCGCACTTTGGTTGACATGGTATCTCCAAGTTTCTTTTCTCAGCGATGCTCTTTACCGAGTTGTCACTTGTTGCGGGGGATAGTGACATGGGCGGACGAATCTGCAAAGGGCAAGATTGCTCGGAAATTCAAATGGCATCAGCAACACTTACTCCCAAGAGAAAATAAGCTGGACATTGGTCAGGTAGAGGTTGATGCAGGTGGCTTCATCACCATCGGTGCCCTACCGCAGTAGCTCCTTGTCATATTGCGAGTTGCCACACCCCACCTCAATGACCCATAGGTTGAGCACAACAAGCAACATATATGTTCAGAAATCAGGAGTCCATCACGATTGACCTCAAGAATGGGGGAATAGGTAGGGGAGCATGAACTGGGAGGGAGAGGGAGAAGAACAGGGCGTGGCTGGCGGCCGCATCCACTCCATGTCCTCATGACGATTGATGACCCACAAGTATAGGGGATCAATCATAGTCCTTTTGGTTAATAAGAGTGTCAAACCCAACGAGGATCATAAGGAAATGAAAAGTGGTTTTCAGCAAGGTATTTTCTGCAAGCACTGAAATAGTCGATAACAGGTAGTTTGATAGCAAGATAATTTGTAATGGAGAAGTAATGGTAACAGTAAATAAAGTGCAGCAAGGTAGCCCAATCCTTTTGTGGCAAAGGACATGCCAAAATGGTCTCTTATAATAAGCAAAGCTTTCTTGAGGGCACACAGGAATTTCATGTAGTCACTTTCATCATGTTGATTTGATTCACGTTCGCTACTTTGATAATTTGATATGTGGGTGGACCGGTGCTGCTGTTACTTGAATAAGCCTCACACTTATGATTAACCCCATCACAAGCATCCGCAACTATGAGAAAAGTACTAAGATAAAATCTAACCATAGCATTAAACATTTGGATCCAAATCGGTCCCTTGCGAAGTAGCGCATAAACTAGGGTTTAAGCTTATGTCACTCTAGCAACCCATCATCTAATACCTACTCCACAATGCATTCCCTTAGGCCCAAAGATGGTGAAGTGCCATGTAGTCGATGTTCACATGACACCACTAAGGGAATCACAACATGCATACCATCAAAATATCGAACACATATCAAGTTCACATGATTACTTGCAACATGACTTCTCTCGTGACCTCAAGAATAAAAGTAACTACTCACAAATGATATTCATGCTCAAAATCAGAGGGGTATTAAATAGCACAATGGATGTGAACATATAATATTCCACCAAATAAACCATATAGTAATCAACTACAAGATGTAATCAACACTACTAGTCACCCATAGGTACCAATCTGAGGTTCCGGTACAAAGATTGAACACAAGAGATGAACCATGGTCTGAGAGGAGATGGTGTTGTTGAAGATGTTGATGAAGATTGGCCTCCCAAAGATGAGAGGGTTGTTGGTGATGACGATGGCTTCGACTTCCCCCTTCGGGAGGGAAGTTCCCCAGGCGGAATCGCTTCGCCGGAGGGCAAAACTGCTCCTCTTATTTTTTTTCTAGGTCAAAAGACCTTAAGTACTAGAAGATGGGTACTGGAGGTGGGCTAGGCTGACCACAACCCACCAGTGCGCGTCTGGGGGGTCTGGCGCGCCCTAGTGTCTTGTGGTCACCAAGTGGCCTCCCTCCGGTAGTTATTTGCTCCAATATTTTTCATATATTCCAAACAAATTCTCCATAAATTTTCAACTTATTTGAAGATGTGCAGAATAGGTGTCTTGACGTAGCTTTTTCAGGTCCAGAATTCCAGTTGTCGGTATTCTCCCTTTTGTGTAAACCTTGCATATTATGAGAGAAAAGGCATTAGAATTACTCCATAAAGCATTATTATGCATAAAACAATATGAATAGCAGCAATAAAATGTGATGCAAAATGGACGTATCAACTCCCCCAAGCTTATACCTCGCTTGTCATCAAGCGAAAAACCGATATCGAAAAACATGTCCACATGCTTAGAGAGAGAGAGGTGTTGATAAAAACAAAATGCGTACATAGTAGCATCATGTTTATTATTATAACATCAACAAACTTTATCATAAAACTTTACCACATAACTTTATCATATAACTTCTCATGAATAAGTAACAATTTATCACAACATCAAAGTAAAAGCATAAACTCTATTGAAAACCAACAAACTATGTTCTCAGTCAACTTTGCAACTACAATTCATCATATTTTCAGGAAAGGTCTCGTATCGGAGCCTTTTGGCAATTCCGCATACTCAACTATAATTTAATCTTCTATGATTGCTAACACTCACCACATACACATGAGCAAAAAGTTTCAACAAGAAACATAGAAAGATAGGGGCTTATAGTTTTGCCTCCCAACTTATTCACCTCAAGGGTGATGTCAACAATAATAACTCATGCTCACTCATATACAACTGGGTATATGTGCCTAGATATTTCCCCACCACATGATGCTTGCAAAAAGTGAAAATAAAAAGGAATAGGGAAGAATACTTTGACTCTTGCATGAAAAATAAATACATAAAGTAAAAGATAGGCCCTTCGCAGAGGGAAGCAGAGGTTGTCATGCGCTTTTTGGTTTGCATGCTCAATCTCTTAATGAAAAAGAACATCACTTTATATTGCCACTTATGATAGCAACCTTTATTATGCAGTCCGTTGCTTTTATTACTTTGCCATCACAAGTTCGTACAAACACTCAATTTTCTCTTACACTAAATGATCAAACACATTTAGAAGCAATTTTTATTGCCTTTTGGCACCGATGACAACTTACTTGAAGGGTCTTACTCAATCCATAGGTAGGTACGGTGGACTCTCAAAACAAGATTTTGGGTTTAAGGTTTTTGGATGAAAAGTAGTATCTCTACTTAGTGCGGATTTTTGGCTTGCAAAGATATTGAGCAAGCACCACATGTTGATGGATCTATGACAATATAACTTCTATATGAATATGAACAAGCATAAATCACTATGTTGTCTTCCTTGTCCAACATCAACAATTTTGGCATATAATATTTGATGGGGGCTCACAATCATAAAAGATGTCCAAGATAGTGTATTTGCATGTGAATTTTCTCTTCCCTTGTTAATTCTTTCATGAATTGTATCATTGACCAATGCTATGTTTGTCAACTTTCAACAAATTTTATCACTTGCAATTTTCCTTATGTGATGTCATTACTTAACATAAGATTAGCATATGATATTTTTTATTATTTTCTTTTATTTTGATTGAAACATAAAAGTAAAGAAGCAAACTCAAACTAAACTTTATTATATAACTCTCACTCGATTACATAGATAGATAGATCACAAAACTAATACTCGAAAATAGATCATGCTAAATTTTTATTCAACTAATTCACGAGATAACTAAATATCGAACTAAGAAAGGTAAAGGTAATAAAAGTGATGGTGATACGATACCGGGGCATCTCCCCCAAGCTTGGCACAAGCCAAGGGGAGTGCTCATACCCATGTACTCAAGTCTCCTCTGGTGGTGAAGATGATGGTGGTGGTGATGAGGTAGTAGCAAGCTTATCCTGCAAAATATGCATGAGTGCTTCTCTTAAACTTTGGATCTCTCGGAGGGCTCGATGAAGCAACTCAGTG
This sequence comes from Triticum monococcum, assembly GCA_034509565.1. Taxonomy (NCBI): domain Eukaryota; kingdom Viridiplantae; phylum Streptophyta; class Magnoliopsida; order Poales; family Poaceae; genus Triticum; species Triticum monococcum. The sequence continues at coordinate 193,583,390 of CM067842.1, read as the reverse complement.
TTCCTATTCACTTCAGCCATTATATGCTTATTCTATGGTCCCCACATGTATGTTCCCGCATCACTTTCTCTTGGATAGGATATGTCCCAATTGGATGGTAGGTACATACGAGGAGTATTCCCGAGCCCATAATTGTGAAAAATGTTTTGTTGTAACCTGTGCAAAGGCCTCCTCGGAGAGAGTCCTTCTTGAGCTTCAGAGATTTCTTGGTCATTTGCTGATCTCATGGCTTTATGGGGGTTTGGAAGAGTGGAGATGCGGCTAACGTGCCCCTTCCGGAGGCCGGCGGGTGAATTCCAAGTGAGTTCCCTTCGTCTTCCTCCATGGCAACCTCTTCAATTCCCTCTCCCCCTAGCTCCTCCTGTAGCAACCAAGCATCATCTTCCGCGTTGTTGGAGGAGGGAGAAGACATGATGCCTGGCTCGATGGATCTGATAGAAAACAACACGAAACAAGAACAGAAGATTTCTCCGTGATGCGGTGGTCAATACATCCAGGGGGTATATAAAGATTTTTTATCTTGGGAAACAAGCAATACAGAAGGAAAACGGGGTCGGGAAGGTGCCCGAGGGGGCACAACCCTCCTCGATTACCTTCCTTGTTGTTTCTTATTTTGCTAATTTTTCTAATATTCCAAAACTGACAAAAAATATTTTTGCGGATTTTTCGGAGTCCGTTTACTTACCGTATCACGTACCTCCTCTTTTTCATGGTTCTGGAGTGTTCTGGAAGGTTTCTTTTAAGTGTTCCTCCAGTGTCATGGTTTGGATAATATTGGTTTCAACATTAATAGGTGTACCTGAGATATAGTGCTTAATTCTTTGCCCACTAACCACCTTTGGATTAGTGCCTTCGGCATTATTGATCTTTATAGCTCCAGAACGATAAACCTCTTCGATAATATAAGGTCCTTCCCATTTGGAAAGAAGTTTTCCTGCAAAGAATCTAGAACGATAGTTGTACAAAAACACATATTCACCAACTTTAAATTCCCGCTTTTGGATTCTTTTGTCATGCCACCTTTTAACTTTTTCTTTGAATAGTTTGGCATTTTCGTAAGCTTGGGTTCTCCATTCATCTAGTGAGCTAATATCAAATAACCTCTTTTCACCGGCAAGTTTGAAATCATAATTGAGTTCTTTAATTGCCTAATATCCTTTATGTTCTAACTCAAGAGGCAAATGACAAGATTTTCCATAAACCATTTTATAGGGAGACATACCCATAGGATTGTTATATGCTGTTCTGTAGGCCCAAAGTGCATCATCTAATTTCTTAGACCAATTCTTTCGGGACCTATTGATAGTTTTTTGTAATATTAATTTTATTTCTCTATTGCTAAGTTCAACTTGACCACTAGATTGAGGATGATAGGGTGAAGCAATTCTATGGTTAACATCATATTTAGCAACCATTTTACGGAAAGCACCATGAATAAAGTGTGAACCACCATCACTCATTAAATATCTAGGGACTCCAAACCTTGGGAAAATGACTTCTTTAATCATTTAATGGAAGTTCTATGATCAACACTACTAGTTGGAATAGCTTCTACCCACTTAGTGACATAATCAACGCCAACCAAAATATGTGTATACTCATTAGAGGAAGGAAAAGGTCCCATGTAATCAAAACCCCAAACATCACATGGTTCAACAACAAGTGAATAATTCATAGCCATTTCCTGATGCTTACCAATATTACCTATTCTTTGACATTCATCACAAGATACAAAACTGTGAATATGGTTAGTTCATAATCTTTGCTGAAAACCTCAACACTGGATAGACATATTTGCAACAACAAGATCAAACCGAGTTTGTAAAAGTTTTTCTTTGTCACTTTTAGTTTGTCAACTGAATTGCTTGAGGACAAGCAATGGGTTAAGCTTGGGGGAGTTGATACGTCTCCATCGTGTCTACTTTTCCAAACTCCGTTGCCCTTGTTTTTTACTCTAATTTGCATGATTTGAATGGAACTATCCCAAACTGACGATGTTTCCAGCAGAATTGCTATGGTGTTATTTTTGTGCAGAAACCAAAGTTCTCAAATTGACCTAAAAATTTACGAAGAATTTTTGTGGAATATATAAAAAATATTGGCACAATAATTAACTAGAGGGGGTCCACCCGGAGGCCACAAGCCTGGGGGCACGCCTAGAGGGATTGTGGGTCCCCCTGGACCTTCTCCGACCCTAACTCCAATTCTATATAACCCTATTCGGGAAGAGAAAAATCAGAGAGAAGGATTCATCATGTTTTATGATACGGAGCCACCGCCTCTTGTTCTTCATCAGGAGGGTTGATCTAGAGTCTGTTCGGGGCTCCGGAGAGGGGGGGTTCGTCGCCATCATCATCACCAACCTTCCCCCATCACCAATTTCATGATGATCACCGTCGGGCGTGAGTAATTCCATCATATGCTTGCTGGACGGTGATGGGTTGGATGAGATTTATCATGTAATCGAGTTAGTTTTGTTAGGATTTGTTCCCTAGTATCCACTATGTTCTGAGATTGATGTTGCTATGACTTTGCTATGCTTAATGCTTGTCACTAAGGCCCAAGTGCCATGATTTCAGATCTGACCTATTATGTTTTCATGAATATTTTTGTTTTCTTGATCCTATCTTGCAAGTTGTAGACACCTATTACGAGTTATGATCCGCATACCCCAAGGTGACAATAATTGGGATTCTTTCCGGTGATTACCGTAGTTTGAGGAGTTCATGTATTCACTAAGTGCTAATGCTTTGTTCTGGTTCTCTATTAAAAGGAGGCCTTAATATCCCTTAGTTTCCATTAGGACCCCGCTGCCACGGGAGAATAGGACAAAAGATGTCATGCAAGTTCTTTTCCATAAGCACGTATGACTATATACTAAATACATGCCTACATTATATTGATGAATTGGAGCTAGTTCTGTGTCACCCTAGGTTATGACTCCTACATGATGAATATCATTCAACACAATTATCATTGCCGATCCATTGCCTACGAGCTTTTCACATATTGATCTTTGCTAAGTTACTTTGCCGTTGCCACTATTACAATCACTACAAAACTGCCACTGTTACTTTTGCCACCATTACCGTTACTTCCATACTACTTTGCTACTAAAACTTTGCTACAGATATTAAGTCTTTCAGGTGTGGTTGAATTGACAACTCAACTGCCAATACTCGTGAATATTCTTTGGCCCCCCTTTTGTCGAATACTGTATAAAGGTAGAAGGTAAAAGACAGGCCCTTCGCAGAGGGAAGTAGAGGTTGTCACACGCTTTTATGGTTGGATGCACAAAATCTTAATGCAAAAGAACGTCACTTTATATTGCCTCTTGTGATAAAGAACTTTATTATGCAGTCGGTCGCTTTTATTTCTTCCATATCACAAGTTTGTATAAAGATTATTTTCTTCACACTGAAAGATCATAGATATTTAGAGAGAAATTTTTATTGCTTGCACCGAGGACAACTTACTTGAAGGATCTAACTCAATCCATAGGTAGGTATGGTGGACTCTCATGGCAAAACTGGGTTAAAGGATGTTTGGATGCACAAGTAGTACCTCTACTTTGTGCAAAAGATTTGGCTAGCATAGGATGAGAAGCAAGCTCAACATATTGGAGGATCCATGACAATATAACTTCTATTCGGATATAAGAAAACGTAACCCATTATGTTGTCTTCCTTGTCCAACATCGACCTTTTAGCATGTAATATTTCAATGAGTGCTCAAAATCAAAAAAGACGTCCAAGATAGTATATTTATATGTGAAACCTCTCTTTCTTTATTACTTCCTATTAATTGCAACAATGACCAAAACTATGTTTGTCAACTCTCAACAAATTTTAATCATCACACTCTTTGTATGTGAAGTCATCACTCTCCATAAGATCATTATATAATCTTTTTACTTCTTTTCTTCTTTACCTTTTTCTCAAGATCAAAGTAAGAAAGCAAAGCCCTCAACTCACACTGGTACATGATGTCTACTATGCAACTTGTTCTTGTAGACACGTGTTGGGCCTCCAAGCGCAAAGCTTTGTAGGACAGTAGCAATTTTCCCTCAAGTGGATGACCTAAGGTTTATTAATCCATGGCAGGCATAGGATGAAGATGGTCTCTCTCAAACAACCCTAAAATCAAATACAAGAAATCTCTTGTGTCCCCAACACACCCAATACAATGGAAAATTGTATAGGTGCACTAGTTCGGCGAAGAGATGGTGATAAAAGTGTAATATGGATGGTAGAAATGTATTTTTATAATCTGAATAAATAAAAACAGCAAGGTACTCCCTCCGTCCAAAAATACTTGTCATCAAAATGGACAAAAAGGGATGTATCTAGAATTAAAATACGTCTAGATACATCTTCTTTTATCCATTTTGATGACAAGTATTTCCGGACGGAGGGAGTAGCAAATAGTAAACGGGCACACAAACGGTATTGCAATGCTTAAAATGAGCCTAGGGTCCGTACTTTCACTAGTGCAATCTCTCAAACAATGCTAATATAATTGGATCATATAACTCTCCCTCAATGTGCAACGAAGAATCACTCCAAAGTTCCTATCTAGTGGAGAACATAAGAAGAAATCATTTGTAGGCTACGAAACCGCCTCGAAGCTATTCTTTCCGATTGATCTATCCAAGAGTTCGTACTAAAATAACACCAAATAATTTCAGATTCATAATACTCAATCCAACACAAAGAACCTCAAAGAGTGCCCCAATATTTCTACCGAAGTAACAAAAGACGAGAACGTGCATCAACCCATATGCATAGATTACTCCAATGTCACCGCGGGAATCCGCAAGTTGAATGCCAAAACACATATCATGTGAATCAATATGATACCCCATTGTCACCACGAGTATTCATATGCAAGACATATATCAAGTGCTCTCAAATCCATAAAAGTATTCAATTCGATAGCAACGAAATCTCAAAGGAAAATATCAATTCACAACAAGTTAGAGAGGGGAAAACACCATATGATCCGACTATATTAACAAAGCTCGTGATACATCAAGATCGTGACATCTCAAGAACACGAGAGAGAGAGAGAGATTAAACACATAGCTACTGGTACAACCCCTCAGCCCTGAGGGTGTACTACTCCCCCCTCATCGTGGTGGTTGCCGGGATGATGAAGATGGCCACCGGTGATGATTCCCCCTCCGGTAGAGTGCCGGAACGGGGTCTAGATTGGTTTTCGGTGGCTACAGAGCCTTGCGGCGGCGGAACTTCTGATCTAAGTTAACCTCGAGGGTTTTCAGAATATTTGGGAATTTATAGGGTAAATAGGGGGTGCGGGAGGCCACCGAGGTGGGCACAACCCACCAAGGCGGGCCTAGGGCCCAGGCCCGCCCAGGTGGGTTGCTCTGGCCCATTGGTGGTCTTCTGGTCCATAAAAAATCCACAAAAAGTTTCGTGGTGTTTGGACTCTCTTTGATATTGATTTCCCGCGATGTAAAAAAACAAGCAAAAAATAGCAACTTGCATTGGGCACTGGGTCAATAGGTTAGTCCCAAAAAATGATATAAAGTTGCTATAAAATGATTGTAAAACATCCAAGAATGATAATATATCAGCATGAATACTTCATAAATTATAGATATGTTGGAGACGTATCAGCATCCCCAAGCTTAATTCCTACTCGTCCTCGAGTAGGTAAATGATAAAAGAAATAATTTATGAAGTGTGAATGCTAGCAAAGTGCACAAGTTTGATCAATGACAATTGCAATCACTTTTCCTAGCATCATAACAACAATTCTTTCTCATAAAACTTCTCATGTTAAAGTAGCAACCAATTCACATGTTAAGGTTCAAACAATGAATTCTCTTGAAACTCAACAACCAATGTTCTTAGTCACCAAGCAATTGCAATTCAACTTATTCAATAGAGTATAAGTAAGAGCTCCACATACTCAAGCATCATATAGTCTTCTATGATTGCTAACACTCACCTCATACACATGAGCAAAACGTTTCAACCGGACACATAGAAAGATAGGGGCTTATAATTTCGCCTCCCAACGTATTCACCTCAAGGGTGATGTCAACAATAATAACTCATGCTACCCATATCCAACTGGATATGCGGCTAGATCTTTCCTCACCACGTGATGCTTTCCAAAAGAGAAAAATAAAAAGGAAAAGAGACAAATACTTTGACTCTTTGCATGAAAGTAAATACATAAAAGTAAAAGATAGGCCCTTCGTAGAGGGAAGCAGAGGTTGCCATGCGCTTATTTGTTTGTATGCTCAACCCCTTAGTGCAAAAGAACGTCACGTTATATTGCCCCTTATTATAGTGACCTTTATTATGCAGTCTGTCGCTTTTATTCTTTGCCATCACAAGTTCGTACAACACTCAATTTTCTCTTACACTAAATGATCTAACATTTTTATAAGCAATTTTTATTGCCTTATTGCACCGATGACAACTTACTCGAAGGATCTTATTCAATATTGTAACGCCTCAGGCACACCCACCGGTGGTCGTTACTCCTGGCGGGATCTAGACTGGCCCCATAGATCAATACTAGTCTTTTCTGCGCACTTTGTCCTCACTCGTGCGCACCCGGGAGCAACTTCCCGGTCGGTCACCCATCCTGAAACTACTCCAAGCTGAGCACGCTAAACTTTGGAGTTCTGTCTGAATGGGCTCCCGGAAAAGAAGGAATTCCTTATTGATATGAGTAGTGTATCATCCCTAATAAGCCAGGCTATCACATACACCCTCACTCAGAGGAACCGACGTCCTCGTCGGGCCACAGGAACGTTCCCTCTTGGCACATACGTCTATGCATCTAGTCCGGTACATGTGCCATGTCGTGTGCCACAACGGGTCACAAACGCATGAACAACATGACCGCGCACCTGTCAGCAAACATCCATGTAATCGCATGGGTTGACTCTGATACCAACTTGTAATGCCCCGGACACACCCACCGGTGGTCGATACTCCTGGCGGGATCTAGACTAGCCCCATAGATCAATACTAGTCTTTTCTGCGCACTTTGTCCTCACTCCTGCACACCCGGGAGCAACTTCCCGGTCGGTCACCCATCCTAAAACTACTCCAAGCTGAGCACTCTTAACTTTGGAGTTCTATCTGAATGGGCTCCTGGAAAAGAAGGAATTCCTTATTGATATGAGTAGTCTATCATCCCTAATAAGCCAGGCTATCACAAATATTCTTAGGTAGGTATGGTGGACTCTTGAAAATAAGATTTGGGTTTAAGGGTTTTTGGATGCACAAGTAGTATCTCTACTTGGTGTGGAATTTTTGGCTAGCAAAGATGGGGGAAAGCACCACATGTTGAAGGATCTATGACAATATAACTTCTATGTGAATATGAACAAATATAAACCATTACATTGTCTTCCTTTTCCAACGTCAACAATTTTGACATATAATATTTTGATGGGGGCTCACAATCACAAAAGATTTCAAAGATGGTGTATTTGCATGTGAAAGTTCTCTTCCTTATGCTAATTATTCATGAATTACTTGTATGACCAATATTGTGATTGTCAAGCCTCAAATGATTTCACTTTCTAAACCCAATGTGAAGCTACCACTAGGCATGGTATGATTTCAATTTCATGACATTCAATTTATTTGTGAAAAGAAATATGTAAAATATTATTATAAATAAAAGCAATCAAATCCTAACAAAATAAAATGATGCTCCAAGCAAAACACATATCATGTGATGAATGAAAACATATCTCCAAGTGAGGTTACCGATAATGTTGGAGACGAAAGAGGGGATGTCTTCCGGGGCATCCCCAAGCTTAGTTGCTTGGATCTTTGTTGGATATTAACTTGGGGTTCCTTGGGCATCCCAAAGCTTAGGGTCTTGTCACTCCTTATTCTCCTCATATCGATGTCTTACCCAAAACTCGAAAACTTCAATCACGCAAAACTTAACGGAACTTTGTGAGATAGGTTAGTATGATAAAGAGCAAACCATCTCACTTTTGGTACCGTCCAAGACAAGATTAATAATTGTTCTCACACATTGCCTACTGTAGCATATCATTTTCACAATTTATATTGAGCAATAGAAGCCATGGAAACTACAAAATAAGCAAACCATGCATTGAAAACAGAATATGTCAAAAATAGAACAGTCTGTAGTAATATGTACTCCAGCCACACTTCTACTACTCCAAAAATCCTGGAAAATTAGTCTATTAATCTTATGCAATAAGAATAAGCATTTTATCATGCTTCTGTTAAAAATGAGAATTGTTTTCCTGAGCGCAAAAGTTTATGTTTTTCAGCAAGATCAAATCAACTATCACCGTAAGCCATCCCAAAGGTCTTACTTGGCACTTTATTGAAACGAAAGAAATAAAACATGATTACTACAATAGCCTAATCATGTGAACACACCGAAACAGTAGGTATAAATATTGGGCTGTCTCCCAACAAGCGCTTTTCTTTAATGCCTTTTAAGCTAGGCATGATGAATTCAATGATGGTCGCATAAAAGATAAGAATTGAAACACAAAGAGAGCATCATGAAGCACATGACTAGCACATTTAAGTCTAACCTACTTCCTATGCATAAGGATTTTGTGAGCAAACAACTTATGGGAACAATAATCAACTAGAATAGGAAGGCAAAACAAGTATAACTTCAAAACTTTCAACACATAGGGAGGAAACTTGATATTATTGCAATTCCTACAAGCATAAGTTCCTCCCTCATAATAATTTTCAGTAGCATCATGAAGAAATTGAACAATATAATCATCACATAAAGCATTCTTTTCATGATACAAAAGCAAAGAAAACTTATTACTCTCCACATAAGCAAATTTCTTCTCATCAATAGTAGTGGGAGCAAACTCAACAAAATAACTATCATGAGAGTGAAAATTTAAATCATGATAACAAGTTTCATGGATATCATTACTCTTTATAACATACATGTCATCACCATAATCATCATAGACAGCAACTTTGTTGTCATAGTCAATTGAAGCCTCATCAAAAATGGTGGATTCATCACTAAATAAAGTCATGACCTCTCCAAATCCACTTTCATCATTATAATCATCATAAATAGGAGGCATGCAATCATTATAACCAATTTGCACATCAATTCTTGGGGGACTGAAAGTATCATCTTCATCAAACATAGCATCCCCAAGCTTACGGCTTTGCATATCATTAGCATCATGGATATTCAAAGAATTCATACTAACAACATTGCAATCATGCTCATCATTTATACCAAATTCTATTGAATTCTTCTTCTATCAATTGAGCACAATTTTCCTTTCCATCATTTTCACGAAATACATTATAAAGATGAATAATATGATGCAACCTCAATCCCATTTTTTGAAGTTTTCTTTTACAAACCAAACTAGAGATAAAACAAGAAACTAAAAGATTCAAATGCAAGATCTAAAGATGTACCTTCAAGCACTCATCACCTCCCCGACAACGGCGCCAAAAAAGAGCTTCGTTGACGGGATGTGAGTGCCACTTACCTAACCTCCCTGGCAACGACGCCAGAAAAGAGCTTGATGTCTACTACGCAACTTGTTCTTGTGTAGACACGTGTTGGGCCTCCAAGAGCAGAGTTTTGTAGGACAGTAGCAATTTTCCCTCAAGTGGATGACCCAAGGTTTATCAATCCATGGGAGGCATAGGATGAAGATGGTCTCTTTCAAACAACCCTGCAATCAAATACAAGAAATCTCTTGTGTCCCCAACACACCCAATACAATGGCAAATTGTATAGGTGCACTAGTTCGGCGAAGAGATGGTGATAAAAGTATAACATGGATGGTAGAAATGTATTTTTATAATCTGAATAAATAAAAACATCAAGGTAGCAAATAGTAAACGGGCACAAAAACGCTATAGCAATGCTTAAAAATGAGGCCTAGGGTTCGTACTTTCACTAGTGCAATCTCTCAACAATGCTAATATAATTGGATCATATAACCCTCCCTCAACATGCAATGAAGAATCACTCCAAAGTTCCTATCTAGTGGAGAACATAAGAAGAAATCATTTGTAGGGTACGAAACCACCTCGAAGCTGTTCTTTCCGATCGATCTATCCAAGAGTTCGTACTAAAATAACACTAAATAATTTCAGATTCATAATACTCAATCCAATAGAAAGAACCTCAAAGAGTGCCCCAAGATTTCTACCAGAGAAACAGAAGACGAGAACATGCATCAACCCCTATGCATAGATAACCCCACTGTCACCGCGGGAATCCGCGAGTTGAATGCCAAAACACATATCATGTGAATCAATATGATACCCCATTGTCACCACGAGTATTCATATGCAAGACATATATCAAGTGCTCTCAAATCCATAAAAGTATTCAATATGATAGCAATGAAATCTCAAAGGGAAAACTCAATTCACAACAAGATAGAGAGGGGAAAACACCATATGATCCGACTATATTAACAAAGACCGCGATACATCAAGATCGTGACATCTCAAGAACACGAGAGAGAGAGAGATAGAGATAGAGAGATTAAACACATAGATACTGGTACAAACTCTCAACCCTGAGGGTGGACTACTCCCTCCTCATCGTGGTGGCCGCCAGGATGATGAAGATGGCCACCGGTGATGATTCCCCCTCCGGCAGAGTGCCGCAATGGGGTCTAGATTGGTTTTCGGTGGCTACAAAGCCTTGCGGGGGCGGAACTTCTTATCTAGGTTAACCTCAAGGGTTTTTGGAATATTTGGGAATTTATAGGGTAAAGTGGGGGTGCGGGAGGCCACCGAGGTGGGCACAACCCACCTGGGCGAGCCTGGGCTCCCATGCGCGCCCTGGTGGGTTGTGACCCCCTCGGGGCACCCCCCAGGTGCTGATCTGGCCCATTGGTGGTCTTCTGGTCCATAAAAAATCCACAAAAGTTTCGCGGTGTTTGGACTTTGTTTGATATTGATTTCATGCGATGTAAAAAAACAAGCAAAAATACAGCAACTGGCATTGGGCACTGGGTCAATAGGTTAGTCCCAAAAAATGATATAAAGTTGCTATAAAATGATTGTAAAACACCCAAGAATGATGATATATCAGCCTGAATACTTCATAAATTATAGATACGTTGGAGACATATCAGTACACGTCGGTGCTATACAAACGGGTTTTAACCCCTTTCCTCGATGGCATTTGGAACCCTCACGAAGTGACTGTGGGCAATAGGGGGGTCCTTCCCACACAACCCAGAAACCCTTGGGGATAGGCCCTCATGGCACACAGGCTGGGGCAAAATGAGCTCGTGTGCGACTGGGCGAGGCATCGAAACCCAATCGTTTCCAATTGTATGTACATCCCACTCGGTGAATCCCAGAAAAACATTTCCGTTCTTATGTATGTCGGTGTCAAAACCGGCCGATCTCGGGTAGGGGGTCCCGAACTATGTGTCTCAGGATCGAAGGTAACAGGTGGTAAGGGACACGATGTTTACCCAGGTTCGGGCCCTCTTGATGGAGGTAATACCCTACTTCCTTCTTGATTGACTTTCATGAGTATAGGGGTTACAAGAGTTGATCTACCTCGAGATCGTAATGGCTAAACCCTAGATGTCTAGCTCGTATGATTATGATTGCCTCTATGGACTAAACCCTCCGGTTTTTATAGACACTGGAGGGGCCTAGGGTTGTACAGAGTGGGTTTATAGAGAAAGGAATCTTTACATCCGGTCGCCAAGCTTGCCATCCACGCAAAGGAGAGTCCCATCTGAACATGGGGGAAGGCCTTCTATCTCGTATCTTCATGGCCCATCAGTCCGGCCCATGTCGCATAGGCCGACCATCCGAGGACCCCTTAATCCAAGACTCCCTCAGTAGCCCCCGAACTTGCCTTCAATAACAATGTAGTATCCGGCTTTATGTCTTCGGCTTTGTAAGGCGGGTTCTCCATTATACTTCAGATTGACGATAGTTCGGCTCCATATTAAATATCATGTTTTTCGCTGCTGTTTCCACGGCTTCCATGCGTCAGACGAATGTGAACAGTTCATGTATCTTTTACAAATAACCCCTCGACCATGCAGGGATGGAGTCTATTTAAGGGGATTGGATCTTAGATGCCATTCCACACCACGCGGAAATCCTTAGAACTTGCCACAGGAAATTATCCAAACATGGCCGCCACTCCTAGCTCCTCCTCACGCCCCTAGGGCCCTCAAAAAGGTGACTGGGAAAGTTGCTCGGTGTCACACGCCCACCTGAATGAACTTCAGAGGCAGGGATATCTTCCTCCCGCGGATCTAGTCTCCATTCGGGCTGGGTTAACTTCCCTCAATGGTGAAGCCCTGGAGGAAAATTTCCCCAATCCTTCTAAAGAGGAGTGGGTGTGCTTCGTTTCTTTCCTTCTAAGAGGCGTAGGATTCCCTATCCACCCTTTCCTCAGAGGTCTCCTCGAGTATTATGGCCTCCAACCGCACAATCTGACACCAGGCTCCCTCTTTCATATCGCGGGCTTCGTTGCTCTCTGCGAGCTGTTCCTAGGCTGTGTGGCCCATTTTGAGTTATGGCGGAAATTCTTCTGCCTCGTTCCCCGCTCCCAAAAGGGATCTATATTCGAGGTGGGCAGCGCCGAACTATGGCGCATAGCTGGGACAGGATACCTATCCGACACTCCGAAGAAGGCATCCAAAGAGTGGCCCTCGGAATGGTTTTATATCGAAGACGTCGTTCTTCCGGACCCAATCCCATGCGGCCTTCCCGAATTCTCTGGTGCTCCTTTAATGAAGCGCGCCAGCTGGCATCCCTGAAGCCTTGAGGAAGGAGACAATGCGGAGGTCGAGAGGTTGGCAAGCAAAACCAGAGTACTTGCCAACCCCGGGCTATCAATAATTGAGGTAATGGCAATTTCAATAACGCGATGCGTTCAGCCACTCCTATCTAGGGGTTTTCCATGTGTCATTACAATGGGGAGGACGATGCATCTCGTTGTTTACGCAAGGGTCCGGACAACTTTGCCGCCCTAGCCACCATCTTAGCTAATCTTTTGAAGGGGGAGAAGGAAGGCTTCACTCGCTTGAAGTGTCGGGAAGGTTTTTCCATGTACAACCCCATCGACTGGGTAAGTTTTTTGATGATCATCTTTACTCAATCCTTTTCCAGAGTTATGCTAGTCAAATCTAATCCGGCCGCTTTTAATAGGAATGGAGAAAGATCGTCAAGGGGATCTACAGCCCCGCTCCGTAGCCAGAGGATCATAATCGGGATCTAGATCCCAGATATGAAGAAGACCCGAACATATTTATAGAGCTTAAGGAGGGAATTTTTTATCAAGCGAGCTACGACGACATGGAAGTGGCTATTACAGCCGATTACCCCGGCCTTCTCCCCTCCTCCCATGTAAGTACCAAGGAGACGTCTGTCGGTGCCAAAACCGGCGGATCTCGGGTAGGGGGTCCCGAACTATGCATCTAAGGTGGATGGTAACAGGAGGCGGGGGACACAATGTTTACCCAGGTTCGGGCCCTCTCGATGGAGGTAATACCCTACTTCCTGCTTGATTGATCTTGATGATATGAGTATTACAAGAGTTGATTTACCACGATATCAGAGAGGCTAAACCCTAGAAGCTAGCCTATGGTATGATTGTTGTTGTCCTACGGACTAAAACCCTCCGGTTTATATAGACACTAGAGGGGCTAGGGTTACACAAAGTCGGTTACAAGGGAGGAGATCTACATATCCGAACGGCCAAGCTTGCCTTCCACGCAAAGGAGAGTCCCACCCGGACACGGGACGGAGTCTTCAATCTTGTATCTTCATAGTCCAACAGTCCGACCAAGGGATATAGTCCGGCTGTCCGAGGACCCCCTAATCCAGGACTCCCTCAGTAGCCCCTGAACCAGACTTCAATGGCAATGAGTCCAGCGTGCAGATTGTCTTCGACATTGCAAGGCGGGTTCCTCCTCCGAATACTCCATAGAAGATTTTGAACACAAGGATAGTGTCCGGCTTTGCAAAACAAATTCCACATACCACCGTAGAGAGTATAATATTTCCACAAATCTAATCTGCTGACAGCTTTTCATAACGTGACATCATGCCGTGGCCTCGTTCATTACTCGAACCGTTTTTCCCAACCAGCAACTGCACGTGTTGCGAGGCGGTTTTATTGGCACGTCTTGTCGAAGCAGAGATCATGTCCACTTATCACGGGATTCTCATCAATACGGGTGTTGGTAACCCAATCGTGCTCGTTAGTACGACTCCTCGATTTTAGGCAAGTTCCAAACGGCCATGCGGAGGACGCTTGATATTCGCCCTCTTTATAAAGGGCCAAAGCCTGTCCTTTTCCTATCGCGCTCACCCGCCCTTCCCCCACCCCGAGTTCCAACACCCAAGGCTTAGGCGAAGCACTTCAGACCTTCAATCATGTTCGGATCCAACCTTCAGGGCCGGTGGATGGCTTCCTCTGTCACAGAGGAGGACATCAAGAAGCTAAGGGAGGCCAGGTATCTGACTGCCGAAATCTCGCACAGGCTGCCTACCCGAGGATAGGTCATCCCCACTCCCGAACCCAACGAGAGTGTCGTATTCGTTTCCCACTTCCTCCGAGGGCTAGGCTTTAGTCTTGATCCCTTCGTCAGAGGGCTCATGTTCTATTATGGGCTCGACTTCCATGATTTAGCTCCGGATTACATCCTTCACATCTCGTCGTTTATTGTCGTATGTGAGGCCTTCCTCCACATCACCCCACACTTCGGCTTATGGCTCAAGACCTTCAATGTGAAGCCGAAGATGATTGATGGGTGACACGTAGAATGCGGAGGTGCCACAATAAGCAAAGGCGTCGATGCCCCATGGCCAAAGGGTTCCTTCCCAGAGATATCCAACTTATGGCAGCGGGAGTGGTTTTACAACACAGCTCCCCGAAGTACTACGTGGGTGGCTGCCCCTGCCTTCTGTTCGGGCCCCCCACCACAACTGGCGTCATGGGTCAACAAGGGGCTAGGCTGGGGGGCGGTTAATGACGTGCCGACATTGCAAAGTCGCATCCGAGATCTCCTCAAGAGGGACGTCGGTCTTGTCAAAATAATGCAAGTTATGCTAGTTTGTTGGGTCCTGCCATGCCAACGTCGATCTCTTTGTATGTGGGAGTTCAACTCGAAAGGATCGCAAACTGTTCAGCAGTTCTTCGGCGGGACGCTCGAAGAGATGTATAAATTGTTGTTCGGATCACGAATAAAGTGTCCGGAAACCATCGAGGATGCGGGTCTCAAGTGTAATCGTCCAGATACCCGGGTAAGTATTTCCACGACCGAACATACTGTCTTTTCATTTGCCATAACATAATTCTGAAAGAGTTGCTCTTGGCCAGGACTGGGTAAGAAAGGCAAAGATGATCAGGTGTTCGGCCCCCTTCCCGAGGGCTCGCCGGATCATGTACTAGCCAGGATGCTGGAGTATGCACCTTATCAAGTGCCCTCGGGGGAAGATAAAAGGAGAGACGAAGAAGCCGAAAGAGAACCTCACGTATTACTCATCCAAACTGGGGGAATTAGTACCTCCATGAAGGAGGATAATCGGGGAGAGGAATCCAAAATTCCCTCTTCCCAAGGAAGGAAAAGGACCGCTCCTAAAGACTTGGATACAAAGGTTTCCAAACGAGAGAAGAAACCCTCGCCAGGAGGCCCTGCCTCGGAGGGCGTCCTTGCCGCCCAGTGCCCACAAGGGGTTCAGCCCTCCACCGAGCTGTAAGTGAACAAAAGTACTTTTGGTAAATATATTTTGCCTTATCTCCATGGACAATAACCGAGACGTATGTCTTGTAGTCTGGATCGTAGCCCTTCCCGACAGAGTTCGTCTTCGGGGGTTCTTCTTCCGGAGATGATGGAGAGCGAAACGCCTCCCCTTGTCTCCCCGCCTCCTGGGGCGGATGACCCTGAGGTGTCATCACGGAGGATTTCTCCTGATCCGCCAAGGCCAGAAGGTATCCCTTCGGCTACCCGAAGTCCGGAGTATTCGGCTCCTAAGGGGAGAGACATAAAGAGTCTGGGACTGTCCGGTGCGCATCCAGATGCACTGATGAATCTTTTGGAGCAAGCGGCAATCTCAGAGGAGCATCGTACCTTGATGGGTACTGTGATCGAGAGGATCTCATCCGCCAAAAGTGGGTTGCATGAAGCTTTTGCGAGCCTGCTAAGAGGCTTTGAGGTACGCAAAGTAATATATAAATTTTTGACGGTACCACACTTGCTAGGTGTGCTCTATACCGATAGTAGCCCCTGAGACTCTGGTTGCTGTCGAGAGGCGGCAAACAGAGAATCATAATCCTAGTAAATGATCACGCTTCTATCCTATGCAGGCGGCTGACGATCCGGTGGTTGGCCGGACTGCCGAGCTTACCGGACTAAGCCGACAACTTGACGCGGCAGATGCCGACATTGCGCTTGTGAACAAGCGGCTTGACGAGGCACATGGTATGTATTTTCGGGTGGTCAACAGATATCAAGAGGAGCATGATGCTAGTATCTAATGTATGCTGTGACTACAGATGGAGCTGCCGCCGTGGAGACCCTTCGGGCAGAACTTGCCTGAGCCAAGGAACAAGCCAGGAGAAGTGATGCGACCGCCCTAAAGGCGGCCGAAGACTTAAGAGCCGAACAAGCTGCTCATCGCAAGAGCAAAGGTAAAATAGCCAAGATGGCTGTTGAGCTGAAAGATGCCGCCGGCAGATATGAGCTTCTTGAAAAGGAAAGCCAAGTGACAGCGGCTGACCTGAAGAGAGCCGTGGAGGCAGCCAAGGAAACCCGTTCTAAAATCAGATATCACGGCTGGGAAGCCCTTTTTGTTGTGGACGAAGTTCGGAGATCCGAAGTATGCCCCTCTGGATCGATTATGGAGTGCTGCAGACGCGTATGCGGACTTGGCAATGAGTGCTGCTGATGCGACTGCATTTTTCAAAGATCAAGAAGATCACGAAGTAGAGAAGTTGTTCTGGTCGTAGTTCAGTGCTCCGACGCGTTCGCTGCTCTTAAATGAGCAAATGGCCGAGTGGGCAGAGCTCCATAGGTTGTCCGAGCTTGCTACGAGGTCTGCCCTGGATCATCTTTGGCCGGAAGGGCCAAAGCCGAATAGTTATTTTGGTTTAGTGCAACGATTCCTTGGTGCTGTGCAGTGTATCGATGCCGTAAAGAGGTCAGCATGCATAGAGGGTGCGCGGATGGCTCTTGCCCGTGTTAAGACATACTGGGCAGAGATGGATGCTACCGCTATTGCCACCCAGGGTCCGGCCGTAGGCCAGGTCTCGACCGATTACTATTTAGGAGAAGTCCTAGAAGGCGCTCGGTGTCATAGCCCTAGATTATCCGAGTGTAATAGTTACATCCGTGAGCATGCATCATGTTTAAATTGAAGAAACTTGAATTGAGGGAATTTGAAAGCCTCAAAATCTTTTAAAAGAAGGGCAAGAACCCTTTAAATTGCATTCAGTGAATCCAAAATTCCCTAAAAATAGTTTTCAGAATTTGGCAAGGGTTATATACCAAACCAAAATTTTGGAACATTTTAAAGAAATTATTTGGTCTCTGAATTTAAAACAATATTCTATTTGAATTTGAAAACATATTCAAATATATATATAGATATGTCTTTAAATGCTCTGTGATAATTTATGTGCATTTGGAAATGTCCAATGAGCAACATAAATTATACCTGGAGGATATTTGGCACCGTTTTGATTGTTCTAAATTTTAAATAGTGGAAATTTTAAATAAATAAAAGAAAACAGAACAAAAATTAAAACAGAGCAGAAAAACTCACCTAGGCTTCTTACCTGTAGAAGCAGCCCACCAGAGAGGCCAGCCCTCCTGTGCGGCCTGCTGTTGAAGCCGGCCCAGCCCAGCCACCCCGCTGCCAGTTTTCTTCCTCCTATCGCCAGAAGGCAGAGGAGAACCTAGCCATGGCGTCGCGGCGTGCCACGCCGGCAGCTGCCTGCCTGGCTGTTCCCTCGTCACCCTGGACGTCTCCCGCGAGGCCACGCGACCCCCTGACCCTTCTCTCACCCTCCCTCGAGCTCTCCCCCTCCCCAGCTCTCTCTTCATCCCTTCGCTGTGAGCACCGAGAGTGCGCCGTCGCTGTAGCCATGGCTACAGGCCACCACTCGCTAAACCAGCATGACCGCGACCTCCGCCACGATGCCTTGGAGCTACACGCCGACGCACGCGACCGCGGGAGCCCTGCAGCGTCGTCCCTGACCTCATCTTCAACCTCCGACCGCCGGCTACCTCACCGTCGATCCGCGACAACCAACGCGTCCCCGGCCCCGCCGTCTACACCATCCTCCTCGCCGTGAGCCTCTCTCCGTTTCCCCCTGTTCTCCTCCTCGCACTCAACCCCTAACTTACCTCCCTGTCGCACCCGTAAGCTCCTTGTTGCCGGCGATGTCGCTGACACGGCGAGAGCTCGTTTCCGTCGCATCTGGGTGCGTAGACGATCTCCTGGAGTTCCCAGGAGCCCGTAGAGAACTTCATCCAGCGTCCCCGTGGCTCGCAGCCTTGCCTGCCTCATCCCCGTGCTCCGGCCGCCGCAGATGAGCTCGCCGCCGGTGAACCAGGACACCCCACGCCCAGCCGCGTGCTCCCCTAGATGCGGGCGAGCAAGGGCTCCTTTCTGATGCCCTCATCGCAACAAGTGGCAGCCCCAAGCGCAACTCCGGTGAGCCACCGCCGCTCTGGGTCGTCGCCTCGTCTAACCGCCGGCGCATCCGACGTGGCCCTGTCATTAGCTGCTAATGACCCCGCTAAACACCCCTAGTGCCACTACCATGTGGGCCATGTGCCTGTTTAATTTAATTTAATTTTTTGTTTAGATTAGTTCATAACCCAGTGGGACCCACATGTCAGCATTGACTTTGCTGACGCGGCTGTTGACTGGTCCCACCTGTCATCCACCCAAACCAGCCCCGTTACGCTGACCCAGCCATCAGGTTTGACTCTGGGTGACCCAGTTGACCTGCTGACGCAGTAGTGACACAATGCTGATGTCATTAATGATTTTCTGGATTAAAACTAATTGAGGAAATTCCAGAAAATGACTTAAACTTCAAAAAAATCATAGAAATTAAACCGTAACTCCAAATGAAATAATTTATATATGAAAAATGATCAGAAAAATCCAAAGAATCTGTTTATGCCATGTTCATGCATGTTTGAGAAAGTTAACTCCACTTCAATTTGGTGGAATTTGAAAAATAGGTTTGGAGTTGGAATTTGATGTAGTTTGAATTCCACTTCAATTAAAATGACTTGCTATTGCATTAGCTCAATTCAGTACCTTAATATGTCATATCATTCATTTGCTTGTGCATTGCATTAATTGAATGTTGTTTATGCTCCCTTGCTGGTAATTGTCCCCTCTCAGTAGACGTGTTTCGACGACGAGTTTGATGACACCGATGAAGAGTTATACTATCTTCAGAAGTGCCAGGCAAGCAAAACCCCCTTGTTCATTCCGATACAATCCCACTCTCTCGCTCTTGCTCTCTTTTACTGCATTAGAACAACAACGATTCATCTGTTACTTGCTGTGGTAGTTGAACCCCTTATCCTCTGCATGACCTGTCATTGCCACAGTAAATAGATGAAACCCACTAGCAGGAGTAGGAGTTGTTTGAGCCCTGATGTGCCTACTCATTCATGCTTGTTTTTCATGCCTGCTACTGCTTAGAGTTGAGTCAGGTCTGATTCATCGAGGATGAATTGGAACAGTGTTGAACATGTCGTACTGTGTGTGAGCAAAGTGTGTGAACACGATTTGGTAAAGTTAGCGGTGAGAGGCCATGTAGGAGTACATGGTGGGTTGTCTCATTGAAACCGTTCTTAGGAACTGAGTTCTGTGTTTGTGATCCATGAACAGCTACTACCACGCATCGGGCCCGAAACCAATGGACCCTCTCGACTTATTAACTGCCCTTGTCCTCTGTCCAGGAGTTGCAACTAGTTTCTGGTGTTTGTAGGATATGTGTTGGCGGCAGTGCGTAGCGCTGACCCTAGGGGTGGGCTATGATGCGGTAGATACACCGTGGCACGGTGTACCAGGTGCCCGTTTGGTGTTTCGGGAACCCTGCACACATCGTTTGGGGCTGTGAGCGAAACTCCGGCCGGATCTCCTCGCGGATGGAACCCGAATAGGCGATAAACCTGGACTAGAGACTTGTGTGGTTAGTCAGGTCGTGGCCGACTCCCTCGCCAGGCTTCCGCTTGAAGGTTGCCGAGATACATGACGTGTACATGGTGGTAAGTGGCGAGAGCGTGTGTGAAGAAGTACACCCCTGCAGGGTTATAAATGATCTATTCGAATAGCCGTGTCCGCGGTAAAGGACTTCTGGGTTGGCTATAATAGTTCATAGACAAGTGAAAGTGGATACTCTAAAATGCGCAAGATAAGCGTGAGTGCTATGGATGGCGTTCTCGTAGGGAGACGGGAGCGGATCCATAGTGGTGTATTTAATGGTGAATATGTGGACTCGTGTGCGCCACCTCAAAAGAGTTGCTTGCAGTCGTAGTTCAGGTTAGCCACTAAGTCATAGCTGGCTTGCTGCAGTCAAACTCCACCACCCCCTTTGTTGATACTGATGCATATGTAGCTAGTTCTGATGTAAGTCTTGCTGGGTACATTTGTACTCACGTTTGCCTATTTTATGTTTTGTAGAGAGACGTTAGTCTTGCTAGTAGTCCCACGTGGAATTCGATGTTTAGCTTGATACCTCAGCTACGATCTTGTGCCCTCGGCAGGATTTTGTAGACAGTCAGGCTTCTTAGCCTTTTTCATTTGTAGATGCCTGTACTCAAACATGTTAAGCTTCCGCATGTGCTTTGATTTGTATGCTATGATTGTTGGGTCATGAGACCCATGTTTGTAATATCTCGCTCCTCAGAGCCTAATGAATAAATACTTGAGTTTTAGAGTTATGTTGTGATGCCATGTCGTATTTACACATATCGAGCATATTGTGTGTATGATTGAAATGCTTGGTATGTGTGGGATCCGACAATCTAGTTGTTTATCCTTGGCTGCCTCTCTTATGGGGAAATGTAGTCTAGTGCTTCCATGAGCCATAGTAGTCCGCTACAGCACGGTTCACCGGAGTCCTGTTAGCCCAGCACTACTGCTCAGGACACTTGACTGGCCGGCATGTGTTTCACTTCGTTCCTGTGTCTGTCTCTTCGGGGAAATGTCACGCGGTGACATCCGGAGTCCTGCCTAGCCTGCTACAGCCCGGGTTCCCGGAGTCCTGTTAGCCCAGTGCTACAGCCCGGATTCACACGCTGCTGACCGACACACTCGATGTGATTCATGTATTAATGTCCCCATAGGTTAGTGCCGCTTTGGGTTCACGACTAACCATGTCGGCCCGGGTTCTTTGTCATATGGATGCTAGCGACACTATCATATACGTGAGCCAAAAGGCGCAAACGGTCCCGGGCCATGGTAAGGCGACACCCGTGGGAATACCGTGCGTGAGGCCGCAAAGTCATATGAGGTGTTACCGGCTAGATCGATGTGACTTAGAATCGGGGTCCTGACAGCGTTGGTATCAGAGCCTGACTGCCTATAGGATTACCAAGCCAAACTAGTCGAAGTTGAGTCTAGAAATGCTTTAGCTATATAAGGGAGTTGATTGTGGAAGGGAACGTAAGGCTCTTTTTACTCCTTTACCTTGTGCCCTTCTGATCTGAGTCATCCTCTTCTCTTCTACGGGGGTTAAGAACTAGGCTCCTCTTCTATCTCTCAGGATGACGTGTTGCTAAACCGTAGTTGCCTAGGATTGTTGAGTTCAAGCCTCAGTTCAGTTCCTACTACTTCCATATGTCATAGCTGGCCTCAGAACTTTGATATTGTGATGTTGAGTGGTTATGCCGCCATTTTACAGGATGTCTCAAATCATTTTGAGCATTTACAGCCGTTATGCTGTCCGAGTCATCCTAGGTCTCTAAATAGTCTGATGCACTTGCAAATCTTTCCTCCATGTTCCCGTTGTATTTTTGGGCCAGATTAAGCACACTAATCGGTGTGTTGAGGTACTCCATTGCCTTGACGTGTATGTTGGAGTTATTATTATGACCCTAGGTGTTTCAGGGAGTCACCTAGTGATCTAGCCATGTTTTGTATCCCCAGTGTGTGATTCTGGCCATTATTCTCGAAAGCATCCCGTGATGCCATGTAGTGGTAGGTATTCTATTCATGGGTTCTTGAACCCGAGATTCACCCTACTTACCTCATGTTGATAGTGTTTGATAGTTCCTTTAGGATATTAGTAACCTTTGCGATAGTCCTCGAGGTCCGTGGTACAACATTCTTCCAATACCATGAACCAATGTGGCAGGAGTTCTCTTGAACCAAAATATCACAATCAGAGTACTCTTGAGGAGTTCTCCATTCTGCATTGTGAATATGCTAGTCCTACCTTTCTGCATGGATTATCTGGAAGAAATGTGTTGAGCTTTATTCAACATACTAATCTATGCATCCATAACTCAGAAAGTGCTATGTTCCTTTGAGTTGTCCCTCTTCGCTTGGATTCCGACCCTCGTGTATCAGTTGATAGTCAAGAGTATGTCATGCATTTGTGCTCATCGATGCCTATTATTCTTGTGGTCCGTCAAGCCATTCTATTCTGGAATGGCTAGGAGAAACAAACTCCAGTACCTCATCCATATCTAGGAATGGGTCAAAGTAGTTGTATCCCGCAGATCAAAATGCCAATCCATCTTTTGTTCCGTTCTACCTTGGAGTGTTGCCCTCTTTATGTCAAGAATATCATAGGAATTGTACCATCTCTTATGAATTCTTGATGTAGTGATACTTCTCACCATCATCATTCATTCCTTGGTCATCGTGTTGTTGTAACGGGAATGCCGACAAGTGAATCATGATGTGGGAAATCAATACTCCGAGCAACTTGTTGCTTGGTAGTAAATGGACAATATTCTCATTCTTAGCGTGATGGTTACTGAATCATCATTCTAAGATTGATCGTGCAACCTAGTCCTTATTCCTGGTGCACTTTTTGATCGATGAGTTAGGATTTTGCCAAACCCTCGCTCTTTTGATCATGTCATCCTACCTTGAAAGGCAAGATTGTTCTTGAGCTTTATAACATATCGGTGGTTCGTAATATTCCAAATATCTTCTCGGAGGTATTACCAGGTTGTCACCTGACCGCTATATTGAGTTCGTGATCAAGTTGGTTTCTTATAAACCACCATTTTCTCCAAGAATCTGTGTTGGATACCCTGAGTTAGTTGGTTAGGCTAAACAACAACTTGGAGAGTTGGAAGATAAAAGCTTGTCCGACTTAGTTCATTTTAAGGGATATCTTGTAAGTGTGTTGAAGAAAGATGGCATTTTCATCGACTGACCCTCGTGATCAGTTAATGGACCTATCATCTTATCCAATCTTTGATTCAAGTATGGGCTATCCTCAAATCAAATCAGAACTAACGATATTCGTAATGTTGTCTTACTCGTGGTTGTTTCTTCGAGCATACACCATTATATATTTTGGGTCTGACCAATGCTATCACCTTGTTCACATAAATGTGGAATTCCACTTATATGGGAACCTGGATGAATTGTTGTTGAGCCCATCAGCAACATTTTCATCTCCTCCATGATTCGTGTTGAACATCCCGCTAGTGTTGGAAACTTCTAAAAGCATTATCTTCATGTCCCGTTCATGAAGCATATGTTGGATGAAAGAAGCGACTTTCTCTGATTCATGTGCATTTGGTGGAAGTTGCCGCCGTGAGTTCGAGAAAGATTGTTTTTGATCCCTCCGGTACCATCCCAAGTCAGTCATGCATGTATGAAGTATGCTATGGTTTGACAGGCTCGCTACCTCCATTCCATATGTATCTCCTAGTACACCAAGCCACTGATTGATTTGTTCAAGGAAAAGAAGTTCCTTTTTAAGAGCAAGACTTATACAAGGACTTTGATATCCTCGATGATAGTTCCCCACCTGAACTCGGTAGTGTTTATTATAAGACTACTACGTGGTCATGCTTGTCTGGGACAGTGTGTTCACATGTATGTAGCAGAACTAGCTCATGTTTTGGAGCTTGCTATCGTAGTTCACTCCCAAAGAATCTCGCAACGTCATCTCATCGGTTTGTGTTGCAAACTTTCTTTCCCGGACATGCTGTCTGAAATATTCCTTACCAACCAGATCTGAATCTCTGGCAGATATGATGGTTGGAACTTTTCCAAGAACTATGATGTAGGCCCCGACAAGGTTGATGTTCTAGCCGACACACCTAGCCGGAAGATCTGTCATTATAGTATCTTGATTGCAATATTTGACCATCTTCTTCATGAGGATTTCGTGCGACTTATTCTAGAAGTTGCTCCTTAGGGATCCTTGTGCTCTCAGTTTCTTGGGTTATTCCATAACCATTCAAGCAATGGAATCACTCTCGATTGTTGAGTTATTTCCCCGTTACTAGAATCATTCCCAGAAATAGCATTTTGTTCCTAGCCTGCACTGCCATTGTGCCATTCTACCATGGACTACCCTTCTCGGTAATCTCTGGTCAGGATCATCTTCAAAAGTGGTCCTACAATGGGTCCCATACATTTCCGGTGATAAGCAAAAGTCATCCATTGCGTTGTCTTCAACAAGGTAGTCCACATCATCCATCCTAGTTCGAGTATGCCATTTCTTCGAGCTCTTTCAAACGATCAATTGTAAATTGCCTTAAGCTGGTATGAAGAGTTTCAATGATCTATGGATCAAACGTAATTCTTTTTGCCACTTAAAGGAACAATCCAATGAGTCACCTTTCCCAAGGTGCCCCGTTACGGGATCATGGCAATTATTTCCTCGCCACCTTGACAGCATCCACCATCTTTCTAAGCGTGGAATTTTTGCCCACCAAATCAAACCCCATCGTTTGTTCTTCCATCCCTCCCGATGTGTTTTGTGTCTCAACTCAAGATGTTTCAACATCTCATTCCGCGAGTTGATCTTGTATAGCTCGATCTTCGAGAAGATCAATCCTAGTATAGTTTCTTTCTGTCGTCATCGCGTGGATGAAGATCTCAAAAGTGAGGTTGTCAAGTTCAAGATGGTGCAACGAATCAACATCTTCAGAAATGCGATGGATCGTGAAGACTGTGTCAGTTTCGTGTCCCCTCTGTCTTCTTACCTCACGACTTGAATCTCGGGACGAGATTCTTGTTTAGTGGGGGTGAGTTGTCATAGCCCTAGAATATCTGAGTGTAATAGTTGCATCCGTGAGCATGCATCATGTTTAAGTTGAAGAAACTTGAATTGAGGGAATTTGAAAGCCTCAAAATCTTTTAAAAGAAGGGCAAGAACCCTTTAAATTGCATTCAGTGAATCCAAAATTCCCTAAAAATAGTTTTGAGAATTTTGGCAAGGGTTATATACCAAACCAAAATTTTGGAACATTTTTAAGAAATTATTTGGTCCCTCAATTTAAAACAATATTCTATTTGAATTTGAAAACATATTCAAATATATATATATATGGATATGTCTTTAAATGCTCTGTGATAATTTATGTGCATTTGGAAATGTCCAATGAGCAACATAAATTATACCTGGAGGATATTTGGCACTGTTTTGATTGTTCTAAATTTTAAACAGTGGCAAGTTTAAATAAATAAAAGAAAACAGAACAAAAATTAAAACAGAGCAGAAAAACTCACCTAGGCTTCTTACGTGTAGCAGCAGCCCACCAGAGAGGCCAGCCCACCTGTGCGGCCTGCTGTTGAAGCCGGCCCAGCCCAGCCACCCCCCTGCCAGTTGTCTTCCTCCTCTCGCCAGAAGGCAGAGGAGAAGCTAGCCACGGCGCTGCGGCGTGCCACGTCGGCAGCTGCCTGCCTGGCTGTTCCCTGGTTGCCCTGGACGTCTCCCGCGAGGCCACGTGACCCCCCGACCCTTCTCTCACCCTCCCTCGAGCTCTCCCCCTCCCCAGCTCTCTCTTCACCCCTTCGCTGTGAGCACCGAGAGCGCGCCGTCGCTGTAGCCATGGCTACAGGCCACCACTCGCTAAACCAGCATGACCACGACCTCCGCCACGACACCTTGGAGCTACACGCCGACGCACGCGACCGCGGGAGCCTGCAGCATTGTCCCCGACCTCATCTTCAACCTCCGACCACCGGCTACCTCACCGTCGATCTGCGACAACCAACGCGTCCCCGGCCCCGCCGTCTGCACCATCCTCCTCGCCGTGAGCCTCTCTCCGTTTCCCCCCTGTTCTCCTTCTCGCACTCAACCCCTAACTTACCTCCCCGTCGCACCCGTAAGCTCCTTGCCGCCGGCGATGTCGCCGACGTGGTGAGAGCTCGTTTACGTCGCATCTCGGTGCATAGTCGAACTCCTGGAGTTCCCAGGAGCCCGTAGAGAACTTCATCCAGTGTCCCCGTCACTCGCAGCCTTGCCTGCCTCATCCCCGTGCTCCGGCCGCCGCAGATGAGCTCGCCGCCGATGAACCAGGCCACGCCACGCCCAGCCGCGTGCTCCCCTAGATGCGGGCGAGCAAGGGCTCCTTTCTGATGCCCTCATCGCAGCAAGCGGTAGCCCCAAGCGCAACTCCGGCGAGCCACCACCGCTCTAGGTCGTCGCCGTCGTCTAACCGCCGGCGCATCCGACGTGGCCCTGTCATTAGCTGCTAATGACCCCGCTAAACACCCCTAGTGCCACTACCATGTGGGCCTTGTGCCTGTTTAGTTTAATTTAATTTTTTGTTTAGATTAGTTCATAACCCAGTGGGACCCACACATCAGCATTGACTTTGCTGACGCGGCTGTTGACTGGTCCCACCTGTCATCCACCCAAACCAGCCCCGTTACGCTGACTCGTGGGTCCCAGCCGTCAGGTTTGACTCTGGGCGACCCAGTTGACCTACTGATGCAGTAGTGACACAATGCTGATGTCATTAATCATTTTCTGGATTAAAACTAATTCAGGAAATTCCAGAAAATGACTTAAACTTCAAAAATCATAGAAATTAAACCGTAACTCCAAATGAAATAATTTATATATGAAAAATTATCAGAAAAATCCAAAGAATCTGTTTATGCCATGTTCATGCATGTTTGAGCAAGTTAACTCCACTGATTAGGATAAAACATGATTAAGGTAAATTTGAAAAATAGGTTTGGAGTTGGAATTTGATGTAGTTTGAATTCCACTTCAATTAAAATGACTTGCTATTGCATTAGCTCAATTCAGTACCTTAATATGTCATATCATTCATTTGCTTGTCCATTGCATTAATTGAATGTTGTTCATGCTCCCTTGCCGGTAATTGTCACCTCTCAGTAGACGTGTTTCGACGACGAGTTCGATGACACCGATGAAGAGTTATACTATCTTCAGAAGTACCAGGCAAGCAAAACCCCCTTGTTCATTCCGATACAATCCCACTCTCTCGCTCCTGCTCTCTTTTACTGCATTAGGACAACAACGATTCATCTGTTACTTGCTGTGGTAGTTGAACCCCTTATCCTCTGCATGACCCATCATTGCCACAGTAAATAGATGAAACCCACTAGCATGAGTAGGAGTTGTTTGAGCCCTGATGTGCCTACTCATTCATGCTTCTTTGTGATGCCTGCTACTGCTTAGAGTTGAGTCAGGTCTAATTCATCGGGGATGAATTGGAACAGTGTTGAACATGTCCTACTGTGTGTGAGCTAAGTGTGTGAACACGATTTGGTAAAGGTAGCGGTGAGAGGCCATGTAGGAGTACATGGTGGGTTGTCTCATTGAAACCGTTCTTAGGAACTGAGTTCTGTGTTTGTGATCCATGAACATCTACTACCATGCATTGGGCCCGAAACCAATGGACCCTCTCGACTTATTAACTGCCCTTGTCCTCTGTCCAGGAGTTGCAACTAGTTTATGGTGTTTGTACGATATGTGATGGCGGCCGTGCGTAGCGCTGACCCTAGGGGTGGGCTATGATGCGGTAGATACACCATGGCACGGTGTACCGGGCGCCCGTTTGGTGTCTCGGGAACCCTGCACACATCGTTTGGGGCTGTGAGTGAAACTCCGGCCGGATCTCCTTGTGGATGGAACCCAAACAGGCGATAACCTGGACTAGAGACTTGTGTGGTTAGTCAGGTCGTGGCCGACTCCCTCGCCAGGCTTCCGCTTGAAGGCTGCCGAGATACACGATGTGTACATGGTGGTAAGTGGCGAGAGCGTGTGTGAAGAAGTACACCCCTGCGGGGTTATAAATGATCTATTCGAATAGCCGTGTCCGCGGTAAAGGACTTCTGGGTTGCCTATAACAGTTCATAGACAAGTGAAAGTGGATACTCTAAAATGCGCAAGATAAGCGTGAGTGCTATGGATGGCGTTCTCGTAGGGAGACGGGAGCGGATCCATAGTGGTGTATTGAATGGTGAATATGTGGACTCGTGTGCGCCACCTCAAAAGAGTTGCTTGCAGTCGTAGTTCAGGTTAGCCACTAAGTCAAAGCTGGCTTGCTGCAGTCAAACTCCACCACCCCCTTTGTTGATACTGATGCATATGTAGCTAGTTCTGATGTAAGTCTTGCTGGGTACATTTGTACTCACGTTTGCCTATTTTATGTTTTGTAGAGAGACGTCAGTCTCGCTAGTAGTGCCGCGTGGAATTCGACGTTTAGCTTGATACCTCAGCTACGATCTTGTGCCCTCGGCAGGATCTGGTAGATAGTCAGGCTTCTTAGCCTTTTTCATTGGTAGATGTCTGTACTCAAACATGTTAAGCTTCCGCATGTGCTTTGATTTGTATGCCATGATTGTTGGGTTATGAGACCCATGTTTGTAATATCTCGCTCCTCGGAGCCTAATGAATAAATACTTGAGTTTTAGAGTTATGTTGTGATGCCATGTTGTATTTACACATATCGAGCATATTGTGTGTATGATTGAAATGCTTGGTATGTGTGGGATCCGACAATCTAGTTGTTTATCCTTGGCAACCTCTCTTATGGGGAAATGTAGTCTAGTGCTTCCATGAGCCATAGTAGTCCGCTACAGCCCGGTTCACCGGAGTCCTGTTAGCCCAGCACTACTGCTCAGGACACTTGACTATGATGATGCCACATGGACCGGGCATCTTGAGCTTAAGATAAGTGTAATGCGGTATTGCGTTAAAATGAGCGAAGGCTGTTCTTCCGAGTAGTGCTTTGCTACATCTTGAGCACTGCGTTGGATTTCCCCGAAGAGGAAAGGATGATGCGGCAAAGTAGCGTAAGTATTTCCCTCAGTTTTTGAGAACCAAGGTATCAATCCAGTAGGAGGTTGCGCGTGCGTCCCCTAGTACCTGCACAAAGCAAATAACTCCTCGCAACCAACGCGATAAGGGGTTGTCAATCCCTTCACGGTCACTTACGAGAGTGAGATCTGATAGATATGATAAGATAAATTTTTTTGGTATTTTTATGATAAAGATGCAAAGTAAAATAAAGGCAAAGTAAAAAGAAAAGGAAATAACTAAGTATTGGAAGATTAATATGATGAAGATAGACCCGGGGGCCATAGGTTTCACTAGTGGCTTCTCTCAAGAGCATAAGTATTCTACGGTGGGTGAACGAATTACTGTTGAGCAATTGACAGAATTGAGCATAGCTATGAGAATATCTAGGTATGATCATGTATATAGGCATCACGTCCGAGACAAGTAGACCGACTCCTGCCTGCATCTACTACTATTACTCCACTCATCGACCACTATCCAGCATGCATCTAGAGTATTAAGTTAATGAAAACAGAGTAACGCCTTAAGCAAGATGACATGATGTAGAGGGATAAATTCATGCAATATGATAAAAACCCCATCTTGTTATCCTCGATGGCAACAATACAATACGTTCCTTGCTGCCCCTACTGTCACTGGGAAAGGACACCGCAAGATTGAACCCAAAGCTAAGCACTTCTCCCATTGCAAGAAAGATCAATCTAGTATGCCAAACCAAACTGATAATTTGAAGAGACATGCAAAGATAACCAATCATACATAAAAGAATTAAGAGAAGATTCAAATATTGTTCATAGATAGACTTGATCATAAACCCACAATTCATCGGTCTCAACAAACACATCGCAAAAAGAAGATTACATCGAATAGTTCTCCACAAGAGAGGGGGAGAACATTGTATTGAGAACCAAAAAGAGAGAAGAAGTCATCTAGTTAATAACTATGGACCCGAAGGTTTGAGGTAAACTACTCACACTTCATCGGAGAGGCTATGGTGTTGATGTAGAAGCCCTCCGTGATGGATACCCCCTCCGGCGGAGCTCCAGAACAGGCCCCGAGATGGGATCTCGTGGATACAGGAAGTTACGGCGGTGGAATTAGGGTTTTGGCTCGGTCAATGTCCAAACCGGCGGATCTCGGGTAGGGGGTCCCGAACTGTGCGTCTAAGGCGGATGGTAACATGAGGCAGGGGACACGATGTTTTACCCAGGTTCGGGCCCTCTCAATGGAGGTAAAACCCTACGTCCTGCTTGATTATACTTGATAATATGGGTGTTACAAGAGTTGATCTACCACGAGATCGGAGAGGCTAAACCCTAGAAGCTAGCCTATGGTATGATTGTATGTTGTCCTACAGAGTAAAACCCTCCGGTTTATATAGACACCGGAGGGGGCTAGGGTTACACAAGGTCGGTTACAAAGGAGGAGATATACATATCGGTATTGCCTAGCTTGCCTTCCACGCAAAGTAGAGTCCCATCCGGACACGGGACAAAGTCTTCAATCTTGTATCTTCATAGTCCAACAATCCGTCCAAAGGATATAGTCCGGCTGTCCGGAGACCCCCTAATCCGGGACTCCCTCAGGCTCCGTATCTGATTGTTTGGGGGTACGTAGGTATATATAGGAGGAAGGAGTACGTCGGTGGAGCAATAGGGGGCCCACGAGGGTGGAGGGCGCGCCTGGGGGGGTAGGCGCGCCCCCTACCTCGTGGCCTCCTCCTTTGTTTCTTGACGTAGGGTCCAAGTCTCCTGGATCATGTTCGGTGATAAAATCACGTTCCCGAAGGTTTCATTCCATTTGGACTCCGTTTGATATTCCTTTTCTTGGAAACCTTAAAATAGGCAAAAAAACAACAATTCTGGGCTGGGCCTCCGGTTAATAGGTTAGTCCCAAAAATAATATAAAAGTGGAAAATAAAGCCCAATAATGTCCAAAACAGTAGATAATATATCAAGGAGCAATAGCAAATCATAGATACATTGGAGACGCATCAAGCATCCCCAAGCTTAATTCCTGCTCATCCTCGAGTAGGTAAATGATAAAAACATAATTTTTGATGTGGAATGCTACTTGGCATAATTTTTAATGTAATTCTTCTTGATTGTGGTATGAATATTCAGATCCGAAAGATTCAAGACAAAAGTTCATATTGACATAGAAATAATAATACTTCAAGCATACTAACAAAGCAATCATGTCTTCTCAAAATAACATGGCCAAAGAAAGTTATCCCTACAAAATCATATAGTCTGGCTATGCTCTATGTTCACCACTCAAAGTATTTAAATCATGCACAACCCCGATGACAAGCCAAGCAATTGTTTCATACTTTTGACATTCTCAAAACTTGTTCAATCTTCACGCAATACATGAGCGTGAGCCATGGATATAGCACTATAGGTGGAATAGAATGGTGGTTGTGGAGAAGACAAAAAGGGAGAAGATAGTCTCACATCAACTAGGCGTATCAACGGGCTATGGAGATGCCCATAAATAGATATCAATGTGAGTGAGTAGGGATTGCCATGCAATGAATGCACTAGAGCTATAAGTATATGAAAGCTCAAAAAAAAGAAACTAAGTGGGTGTGCATCCAACTTGCTTGCTCACGAAGACCTAGGGCAATTTGAGGAAGCCCATCATTGGAATATACAAGCCAAGTTCTATAATGAAAAATTCCCACTAGTATATGAACGTGACAAAATGAGAGACTCTCTACTATGAATATCATGGTGCTACTTTGAATCACAAGTGTGGTAAAAGGATAGTAGCATTGTCCCTTCTCTCTTTTTCTCTTTTTTTTATTTGGGCCTTTTCTCCTTTTTTATGGCCTCTTTTCTTTCCTTTTTTATAATTTTTTTTTCGGAGTCTCATCCCAACTTGTGGGGGAATCATAGTCTCCATCATCCTTTCCTCACTTGGGACAATGCTCTAATAATGATGATCATCACACTTTTATTTTCTTACAACTCAACAATTACAACTCGATACTTAGAACAAAAAATGACTCTATATGAATGCCTTCGGTGGTGTACCGGGATATGCAATGACTCATGAGTGATATGTACGAAAGAATTATGAACGGTGGCTTTTCCACAAATATGATGTCAACTACATGATCATGCTAAGCAATATGACAATGATGGAGTGTGTCATAATAAACGGAACGGTGGAAAGTTGCATGGCAATATATCTTGGAATGTCTATGGAAATGCCATAATAGGTAGGTATGGTGGCTATTTTGAGGAAGGTATATGGTGGCTGTATGATACCGGCGAAAGGTGCGCGGTATTAGAGAGGCTAGCAATGGTGGAAGGGTGAGAATGCGTATAATCCATGGACTCAACATTAGTCATAAAGAACTCATATACTTATTGCAAAAATCTACAAGTTATCAAAGCAATGTATTACGCGCATGCTCCTAGGGGGATAGATTGGTAGGAAAAGACCATCGCTCGTCCCCGACTGCCACTCATAAGGAAGGCAATCAATATATAAATCATGCTCCGACTTCATCACATAACGGTTCACCATACGTGCATGCTACGGGAATCACAAACTTTAACACAAGTATTTCTCAAATTCACAATTACTCAACTAGCACAACTTTAATATCACCATCTTCATATCTCAAAACAATTATCAAGCATCAAACTTCTCATAGTATTCAACACACTCATAAGAAAGTTTTGACTATTCTTGAATACCAAGCATATTAGGATTATTTAAGCAAATTACCATGCTATTTAAGACTCTCAAAATAATCTAAGTGAAGCATGAGAGATCAATAGTTTCTATAAAAACAAATCCACCACCGTGCTCTAAAAGATATAAGTGAAGTACTAGAGCAAAACTATATAACTCAAAAGATATAAGAGAAGCACATAGAGTATTCTAACAAATTCCAAATCATGTATGGCTCTCTCAAAAAGTGTTTACAGCAAGGATGATTGTGGTAAACTAACAAATAAAGACTCAAATAATACAAGACGCTCCAAGCAAAACACATATCATGTGGTGAATAAAAATATAGCTCCAAGTAAAGTTACCGAAAGAAGTAGACGAAAGAGGGGATGCCTTCCGAGGCATCCCCAAGCTTTGGCTTTTAGGTGTCCTTAGATTATCTTGGGGGTGCCATGGGCATCCCCAATATTAGGCTCTTGCAACTCCTTGTTCCATAATCCATCAAATCTTTACCCAAAACTTGAAAACTTCACAACACAAAACTTAAAGTAGGAAATCTTGTGAGCTCCGTTAGCGAAAGAAGACAAAAGACCACTTCAAGGTGTTGGGGAACGTAGTAATTTCAAAAAAAATTCCTACACACACGCAAGATCATGGTGATGCATAGCAACGAGAGGGGAGAGTGTTGTCCACGTACGCTCCTAGACAGAAAGCGGAAGCATTAGCACAACACGGTTGATGTAGTCGCACGTCTTCACGATCCGACCGATCAAGTACCGAACGCACGGCACCTCCGAGTTCTGCACACGTTCAACTCGATGACGTCCCTCGAACTCCGATCCAGCCGAGTGTTGAGGGAGAGTTTTGTCAGCACGACGTCGTGGTGACGATGATGATGTTCTACCGACGCAGGGCTTCGCCTAAGCACCGCTACGATATGATCGAGGGCACCGCACACGGTTAAGAGATCAAGAGTTCAATTGTTGTGTCTATGGGGTGCCCCCTGGCCATGTATATAAAAGAGTGGAGGAGGGGAGGGGCCGGCCCTCTCTATGGCGCGCCCTAGGGGAGTCCTACTCCCACCGGGAGTAGGATTCCCCTTTTCCTAGTAGAACTAGGAGCCCTTCCAAGTAGTAGGAGTAGGAGGGAAGAAAAGGGAAGGGAAAAGGAGAAGGAAGGAAGGGGGCGCCCCCTCCCTAGTCCAATTCGGACCAGCCCATGGGGAGGGTGCGGCCACCCTTTGAGGCCTTTCTCTCATTTCCCGTATGGCCCATTAAGGCCCAATACGAATTCCCGTAACTCCCCGGTACTCCCGAAAATACCCGAATCACTCGGAACCTTTCTGATGTCCGAATATAGTCGTCCAATATATCGATCTTTATGTCTCGACTATTTTGAGACTCCTCGTCATGTCCCCGATCTCATCTGGTACTCCAAACTCCTTCGGTACATCAAAACACATAAACTCATAATATAACTGTCATCGATTTTTAAGCGTGCGGACCCTACGGGTTCGAGAACTATGTAGACATGACCGAGATACGTCTCCGGTCAATAACCAATAGCGGAACCTGGATGCTCATATTGGCTCCTACATATTCTACGAAGATCTTTATCGGTCAAACCGCATAACAACATACGTTGTTCCCTTTGCCATCGGTATGTTACTTGCCCGAGATTCGATCGTCGGTATCTCAATACCTAGTTCAATCTCGTTACCGGCAAGTCTCTTTACTCATTCCATAATACATCATCCCGCAACTAACTCATTAGTTGCAATGCTTGCAAGGCTGAAGTGATGTGCATTACCGAGAGGGCCCAGAGATACCTCTCCGACAATCGGAGTGACAAATCCTAATCTCGAAATACGCCAACCCAACAAGTACCTTCGGAGACACCTGTAGAGCACCTTTATAATCACCCAGTTATGTTGTGACATTTGGTAGCACACAAAGTGTTCCTCCGGTAAACGGGAGTTGCATAATCTCATAGTCATAGGAACATGTATAAGTCATGAAGAAAGCAATAGCTACAAACTAAACAATCAAGTGCTATGCTAACGGAATGGGTCAAGTCAATCACATCATTCTCCTAATGATGTGATCCCGTTAATCAAATGACAACTCATGTCTATGGTTAGGAAACATAACCATCTTTGATCAATGAGCTAGTCAAGTAGAGGCATACTAGTGACATTTTGTTTGTCTATGTATTCACACATGTATAATGTTTCCTGTTAATACAATTCTAGCATGAATAATAAACATTTATCATGATATAAGGAAATAAATAATAACTTTATTATTGCCTCTAGGGCATATTTCCTTCAGTCTCCCACTTGCATTAGAGTCAATAATCTAGTTCACATCGCCATGTGATTTAACATCAATAGTTCACATCACCATGTGATTAACACCCATAGTTCACATCGTCATGTGACCAACACCCAAAGGGTTTACTAGATTCAAAAATCTAGTTCACATTGCTATGTGATTAACACCCAAAGAGTACTAAGGTGTGATCATGTTTTGCTTGTGAGAGAAGTTTAGTTAACAGATCTGCCACATTCAGATCCGTAAGTATTTTGCAAATTTCTATGTCAACAATGCTCTGCACTAAGCTACTCTAGCTAATTGCTCCCACTTTCAATATGTATCCAGATTGAGACTTTGAGTCATCTGGATCAGTGTCAAAAACTTGCATCGACGTAACCCTTTACGACGAACTTTTTGTCACCTCCATAATCGAGAAACATATCCTTATTCCACTAAGAATAATTTTGACCAATGTCCAGTGATCTACTCCTAGATCACTATTGTACTCCCTTGCCAAACTCAGGACAGGGTATACAATAGGTCTGGTACACAGCATGGCATACTTTATATAACCTATGGCTGAGGCATAGGGAATGACTTTCATTCTCTCTCTATCTTCTGCCGTGGTCGGGTTTTGAGTCTTACTCAGTTTCACACCTTGTAACATAGGCAAGAACTCTTTTTTTGCCTGTTCCATTTTGAACTACTTCAAAATCTTGTCAAGGTATGTACACATTGAAAAACTTATCAAGCGTCTTTGAAAAACTCCTTTCAGACACTCCTTTATGCTTTGCAGAATAATTCTACATTATCTCCGATCAACAATATGTCTTTCACATATACTTATCGGAAACGCTGTAGTGCTCCCACTCACTTTCTTGTAAATATAGGCTTCACCGCAGTCTGTATAAAACTATATGCTTTGATCAACTTATCAAAGCGTATATTCCAACTCCGAGATGCTTGCACCAGTCCATAGATGGATCGCTGGAGCTTGCATATTTTGTTAGCACCTTTAGGATTGAGAAAACCTTTTGGTTGCATCATATACAACTCTTCTATAAGAAATCCATTAAGGAATGTAGTTTTGACATCCATTTGCCAGATTTCATAAAATGCGGCAATTGCTAACATGATTCGGACAAACTTAAGCATAGATACGAGTGAGAAAATCTCATCGTAGTCAACACCTTGAACTTTGTCAAAAACCTTTTTCCGACAAGCCTAGCTTTGTAGATAGTAACACTACTATCAGCGTCCGTCTTCCTCTTGAAGATCCATTTATTTTCTATGGCTTGCCGATCACCAGGCAAGTCAATCAAAGTCCATACAGTGTTCTCATACATGGATCTCATCTCAGATGTCATGGCCTCAAGCCATTTCGCGGAATCTGGGCTCATCATCGCTTCCTCATAGTTCGTAGGCTCATCATGGTCAAGTAACATGACCTCCAGAACAGGATTACCATACCACTCTGGTGCGGATCTCACTCTGGTTTACCTACGAGGTTCTGTAATAACTTGACTTGAAGTTACATGATCATCATCATTAGCTTCCTCACTAATTGGTGTAGTAGTCACAGGAACAGATTTCTATGATGAACTACTTTCCAATATGGGAGCAGGTACGGTTACCTCATCAAGTTCTCCTTTCCTCCCACTCACTTCTTTCGAGAGAAACTCCTTCTCTAGAAAGGATCCATTCTCAGCAATGAATAACTTGCCTTTGGATCTGTGATAGAAGGTGTACCCAACATTTTCTTTTGGGTATCCTATGAAGACACACTTCTCCGATTTGGGCTTGAGCTTATCAGGTTGAAACTTTTTCACATAAGCATTGCAACCTCAAACTTTAAGAAACGACAGCTTAGGTTTCTTGCCAAACCATAGTTCATACAGTGTCATCTCAATGGATTTAGATAGTGCCCTATTTAATGTGAATGTAGCTGTCTCTAATGCATAACCCCAAAATGATAGTGGTAAATCGGTAAGAGACATCATAGATCGCACCATATCTAATAAAGTACGGTTACGACGTTCGGACACACCATTACACTGTGGTGTTCCAGGTGGCGTGAGTAGTGAAACTATTTCACATTGTTTTAACTGAAGGCCAAACTCGTAACTCAAATATTTTACTTCTGCGATCATATCATAGAAACTTTTATTTTTGTTACGATGATTCTCCACTTCACTCTGAAATTCTTTGAACTTTTCAAATGTTTCAGACTTGTGTTTCATCAAGTAGATATACCCATATCTGCTCAAATCATCTGTGAAGGTCAGAAAATAACGATACTTGCCATGAGCCTTAACACTCATCGGACCGCATACATCAGTATGTATTATTTCCAATAAGTCAGTTGCTCGCTCCATTGTTCCGGAGAACAGAGTCTTAGTCATCTTGACCATGAGGCATGGTTCGCAAGAATCAAGTGATTCATAATCAAGTGGTTCCAAAAGTCCATCGGCATGGAGTTTCTTCATGCGCTTTACACCAATATGACCTAAACGGTAGTGCCAAAAATAACTTGCACTATCATTATTAACTTTACATCTTTTGGCTTCAATATTATGAAAATGTGTATCACCACGATCGAGATCCAACAAACCATTTTCATTGGTGTATGACCATAGAAGGTTTTATTCATGTAAACAGAACAACAATTATTCTCTAACTTACATGAATAAACGTATTGCAACAAACATGATCCAATCATATTCTTGCTCAACACAAACACTAAATAACATTTATTTTAGGTTTAACACTAATCCTGAAAGTATAGGGAGTGTGCGATGATGATCATATCAATCTTGGAACCATTTCCAATACACATCATCACTTCACCCTTAACTAGTCTCTGTTCATTCTGCAACTCCCATTTTGAGTTACTATTCTTAGCAACTGAACTAGTATTAAATACTGAGGGGTTTCTATAAACACTAGTAAAGTACACATCAATAACATGTATATCAAATATACCTATGTTCACTTTGCCATCCTTCTTATCTGCCAATTACTTGGGGTAGTTCCGCTTCCAGTGAATAGTCCCTTTGCAGTAGAAGCACTCAGTTTCAGGCTTAGGTCCAGACTTGGGTTTTTTCACTTGAGCAGCAACTTGCTTGCCGTTCTTCTTGAAGTTCCCCTTTCTTCCCTTTGTCCCTTTACTTGAAACTAGTGGTTTTGTTTACCATCAACACTTGATGCTTTTCTTGATTTCTACCTTCGTCGATTTCAGCATCACGAAGAGCTTGAGAATCGTTTCTGTTATCCCTTGCATATTATAGTTCATCACGAAGTTCTAGTAACTTGGTGATAGTGACTAGAAAACTCTGCCAATCACTGTCTTATGTGGAAGATTAACTCCCACTTGATTCAAGCGATTGTAGTACCCAGACAATCTGAGCACATGCTCACTGCTTGAGCTATTCTCCTCCATCTTTTAGCTATAGAACTTGTTGGAGACTTCATATCTCTCAACTCGGGTATTTGCTTGAAATATTAACTTCAACCCCTGGAACATCTCATATGGTCCATGACGTTCAAAACGTCTTAGAAATCCCGATTCTAAGCTGTTTAAGCATGGTGCACTAAACTATCGAGTAGTCATCATATTGAGCTAGCCAAACGTTCATAACGTCTGCATCTGCTCCTCCAATAGGTTTGTCACCTAGCGGTGCATCAAGGACATAATTCTTCTATGCAGCAATGAGGATAAACCTCAAATCACAGATCCAATCTGCATCATTGCTACTAACATCATTCAACTTAGTTTTCTCTAGGAACATATCAAAAATAAAACAGGGGAGCTAAACGCGAGCTATTGATCTACAACATAGATATGATAATACTACCAGGACTAAGTTCATGATAAATTTAAGTTCAATTAATCATATTATTTAAGAACTCCCACTTAGATAGACATCCCTCTAATCCTCTAAGTGATCACGTGATCCATATCAACTAAACCATGTCCGATCATCACGTGAGATGGAGTAGTTTCAATGGTGAACATCACTATGTTGATCATATCTACTATATGATTCATGCTCGACCTTTCGGTCTCAGTGTTCTGAGGCCATATCTGTTATATGCTAGGCTCGTCAAGTTTAACCTGAGTATTCCGCATGTGTAACTATTTTGCACCCGTTGTATTTGAACGTAGAGCCTATCACACCCGATCGTCATGTGGTGTCTCAGCACGAAGAACTTTCACAACGGTGCATACTCAGGGAGAACACTTGTACCTTGATAATTAGTGAGAGATCATCTTATAAAGCTACCATCGAACTAAGCAAAATAAGATGTATAAAAGATAAACATCACATGCAATGAAAATATGTGATATGATATGGCCATC
Organism: Triticum monococcum; assembly: GCA_034509565.1. NCBI lineage: Eukaryota > Viridiplantae > Streptophyta > Magnoliopsida > Poales > Poaceae > Triticum > Triticum monococcum. Next base: position 193,543,757 of record CM067842.1, on the reverse strand, counting down.
ATCATCTTGTGCCTTTGATCTCCATCTCCAAAGCATCGTCATGATTTCCATCGTCACCGGCATGACACCATGATCTCCATCATCTTGATCTATATCAATGTGTCGTCACATGGTCGTCTCGCCAAGTATTGCTCTTGCAACTATTGCTATCGCATAGAGATAAAGTAAAGCAATTATTTGGCGCTTGCATCTTATGCAATAAAGAGACAACCATAAGGCGTCTGCCAGTTGCCGATAACTTCAACAAAACATGATCATCTTATACAACAACTTATATCTCATCACGTCTTGACCATATCACATCACAACATGCCCTGCAAAAACAAGTTAGACGTCCTCTACTTTGTTGGTGCATGTTTTACGTGGCTGCTATGGGCCGAGCAAGAACCATTCTTACCTACGCATCAAAACCACAACGATAGTTTGTCAAGTTAGTGTTGTTTTAACCTTCTCAAGGACTGGGCGTAGCCACACTCGGTCCAACTAAAGTTGGAGAAACTGACACCCGCTAGTCACCTGTGTGCATAGCACGATGGTAAAACCAGTGTCGCGTAAGCGTACGCGTAATGTCGGTCCGGGCCGCTTCATCCCAACAATACCGCCGAACCAAAGTGTGACATGCTGGTAAGCAGTATGACTTATATCGCCCACAACTCACTTGTGTTCTACTCGTGCATATTACATCAACGCATAAACCAGGCTCAGATGCCACTTTTGGGGAACGTAGTAATTTCAAAAATATTCCTACACACACGCAAGATCATGGTGATGCATAGCAACAAGAGGGGATAGTGTTGTCCATGTACCCTCGTAGACCGAAAGCGGAAGCGTTAGCACAACACGGTTGATGTAGTCGTACGTCTTCACGATCCGACCGATCAAGTACCGAACGCACGACACCTCCGAGTTCTGCACACGTTCAACTCGATGACGTCCCTCGAACTCCGATCCAGCCAAGTGTTGAGGGAGAGTTTCGTCATCACAACGGCGTGGTGACGATGATGATGTTCTACCGACGCAGGGCTTCGCCTATGCACCGCTACGATATGATCGAGGGCACCGCACACGGTTAAGAGATCAAGAGATCAATTGTTGTGTCTATGGGGTGCCCCCTGGCCATGTATATAAAGGAGTGGAGGAGGGGAGGGGCCGGCCCTCTCTATGGCCCGCCCTGGGGGAGTCCTACTCCCACTGGGAGTAGGATTCCCCTTTTCCTAGTAGAACTAGGACCCCTTCCAAGTAGTAGGAGTAGGAGGGAAGAAAAGGGAAGGGAAAAGGAGAAGGAAGGAAGGGGGCGCCCCCTCCCTAGTCCAATTCGGACCAGCCCATGGGGAGGAGTGCGGCCACCCTTTGAGGCCTTTCTCTCCTTTCCCGTATGGCCCATTAAGGCCCAATACGAATTCCCGTAACTCCCCGGTACTCCCAAAAATACCCGAATCACTCGGAACCTTTCCGATGTCCGAATATAGTCGTCCAATATATCAATCTTTATGTCTCGACAATTTCAAGACTCCTCATCATGTCCCCGATCTCATCCGGGACTCCGAACTCCTTCGGTACATCAAAACACAGAAACTCATAATATAACAGTCATCGAACTTTAAGCGTGCGGACCCTACGGGTTCGAGAACTATGTAGACATGACCGAGATACGTCTCCGGTCAATAACCAATAGCGGAACCTGAATGCTCATATTGGCTCCTACATATTCTACGAAGATCTTTATCGGTCAAACCGCATACCAACATACGTTGTTCCCTTTGCCATCGGTATGTTACTTGCCCGAGATTCGATCGCCGGTATCTCAATACCTAGTTCAATCTCATTACCGGCAAGTCTCTTTACTCGTTCCATAATACATCATCCCGCAACTAACTCATTAGTTGCAATGCTTGTAAGGCTTAAGTGATGTGCATTATCGAGAGGGCCCAGACATACCTCTCCGACAATCGGAGTGAAAAATCCTAATCTCGAAATACGCCAACCCAACAAGTACCTTCGGAGACACCTGTAAAGCACCTTTATAATCACCCAGTTATGTTGTGACATTTGGTAGCACACAAAGTGTTCCTCCGGTAAACGGGAGTTGCATAATCTCATAGTCATAGGAACATGTATAAGTCATGAAGAAAGCAATAGCTACAAACTAAATGATCAAGTGCTATGCTAACGGAATGGGTCAAGTCAATCACATCATTCTCCTAATGATGTGATCCCGTTAATCAAATGACAACTCATGTCTATGGTTAGGAAACATAACCATCTTTGATCAACGAGCTAGTCAAGTAGAGCCATACTAGTGACATTCTGTTTATCTATGTATTCACACAGGTATTATGTTTCCTGTTAATACAATTCTAGCATGAATAATAAACATTTATCATGATATAAGGAAATAAATAATAACTTTATTATTGCCTCTAGGGCATATTTCCTTCACAAGGTACTGTAATGAACTCGTTCTTTATTTATATTGGTGTTAAAACTACTGTATTTCAACTTCTCTATGGTTTATAAACTATTTTACTAGCCATAGATTCATCAAAATAAGCAAACAACACACGAAAAACAGAATCTGTCAAAAACAGAACAGTCTGTAGTAATCTGTAGCTAGCACAAGATCTGTAACCCAAAAAATTATAAAATAAATTTCTGGACGTGATGAATTTATCTATTAATCATATGCAAAAATAATTAACTAAATAGCACTTTCCAAATAAAAATGGCAGCAGTTCTCGTGAGCGCTAAAGTTTCTGTTTTTTTATAGCAAGTTCAACAAGACTTTCCCCAAGTCTTCCCAATGGTTCTACTTGGCACAAACACTAATTTAAACACAAAAAACACAACCAAAACAGAGGCTAGATAAATTATTTATTACTAAACAGGATCAAAAATCAAGGAATAAAAATAAAATTGGGTTGCCTCCCAACAAGCGCTATCGTTTAACGCCCCTAGCTAGGTATAACAAGCAAGGATAGATCTAGGTATTGCCATATTTGGTAGGCAATCCATAAGTGGCTCTCATAATAGATTCATAAGGTAATTTAATTTTCTTTCTAGCCAAGTGTTCCATGCCTTTCCTTAACGGAAATTTAGATCTAATATTTCCTTCCTTCATATCAATAATTGCACTAATCGTTCTATGGAAAGGTCTACCAAGAATAATAGGACATGAAGGATTGCAATCTATGACAAGAACAATAAAATCTAAGGGCACATAATTCCTATTTGCAACAATAAGACCATCATTAATTCTTCCCATAGGTTTCTTAATAGTGGAATCCGCAAGGTGCAATTTTAAAGAACAATCATCAAAATCATGGAAACCTAACAAATCACACAAAGTCTTTGGAATCGTGGAAACACTAGCACCCAAATCACATAAAGCATAGAACTCATGATATTTAATATTAATTTTAATTGTTGGTTCCCACTCATCATAAAGTTTTATAGGGATAGAAACTTCCAATTCAAGTTTTTCTTCATAAGATTGCATCAAGGCATCAAAGATATGTTTAGTAAACGCTTTATTTTGACTATAAGCATGAGGAGAATTTAGCACGGATTGCAACAAGGAAATACAATCAATCAAAGAGCAATTTTCATAATTAAATTCCTTGAAATCCAAAATAGTGGGTTTAGCAACATCTAGGGTTTTAATTTCTTCAATCCCACTTTCATCCATTCTAGCATCAAGATCTAAAAACTCCGAATTTTTGGAACACCTTCTAGGTAAAGGTCGATCATATTCAGTCCCATCATTATTAAGATTCTTATTGCAAAACAAAGTTTTAATAGGGGGGACACATCAGTAACTTTTAGATCTTCATCTTTATTTTCATAGGAACTAGAAGAACACGCTCTTATAAAGGCATCTTTCTTAGCACGCATCCTAGCAGTTCTTTCTTTGCACTCATCAATGGAAATCCTCATGGCTTTGAGAGACTCATTGATATCGTGCTTAGGTGGAATAGATCTAAGTTTCAAAGAATCAACATCAAGAGAAATTCTATCAACGTTCCTAGCCAAATCATCAATCTTAAGCAATTTTTCTTCAATCAAAGCATTGAAATTCTTTTGCGAAGTAATAAATTCTTTAATATTAGATTCAAAATCAGAGGGCATCTTATTATAATTTCCATAAGAATTGTTGTAGGAATTACCATAATTATTAGAGGGATTACAAGGATAAGGCTTAGGATTAAAATTTCCTCTATACGTGTTGTTACCAAAATTAATCCTACCAACAAAATTCACATCCATAGATTCATTATTATTCTCAATCAAAGTAGACAAGGGCATATCATTAGGATCAGAAGAAACACTCTTACTAGCAAATAATTTCATAAGTTCATCCATCTTTCCACTCAAAACATTAATTTCTTCTATCGCATGCACCTTTTTATTAATAGATCTTTCAGTATGCCATTGAGAATAATTAACCATAATATTATCTAGGAGTTTAGTAGCTTCTCCTACAGTGATTTCCATAAAAGTGTCTCCCGCGGCAGAATCTAAAAGATTTCTAGAAGCAAAATTCAATCCGGCATAAATTTTTTGTATAACCATCCACAAATTCAAACCATGAGTAGGGCAATTACGTATCATTAATTTCATCCTCTCCCAAGCTTGTGCAACATGTTCATGATCAAGTTTCTTAAAATTCATAATATCGTTTCTAAGGGAGATGATCTTAGAGGGAGGAAAATACTTAGAGATAAAAGCATCTTTGCACTTGTTCCAAGAATCAATACTATTTTTAGGCAAAGACGAAAACCAAGCTTTAGCATGATCTCTAAGCGAAAAAGGAAATAGCTTCAATTTAACAATGTCATTATCCACATCTTTCTTCTTTTGCATATCACACAAATCAACAAAGCTATTTAGATGGGTAGCGGCATCTTCACTAGGAAGGACGGAAAATGGATCTTTCATGACAAGATTCAGCAAAGCAGCATTAATTTCACAAGATTCAGCATCGGTAAGAGGAGCAATCGGAATGCTAATAAAATAATTGTTGTTGGTATTGGTAAATTCACACAATTTAGTGTTATCTTGAGCCATCGTGACAAGCAAGCAATCCAACACACAAGCAAACAAAAAGCAAGCGGGAAGAAGAGGCAAATAGAGAAAGAGAGGGAGGATAGAGAGAGAGAGGGCGAATAAAACGGCAAGGGTGAAGTGGGGGAGAGGAAAACGAGAGGCAAATGGCAAATAATGTAATGCAGGAGATAAGGATTGTGATGGGTACTTGGTATGTTTACTTTTGCATAGACGCCAGAAATGGATCGTTGTTGGAAGTCAAATCCTGACTTGCACGAACCTCCCCGGCAACGGTGCCAGAAATTCTTCTTGCTACCTCTTGAGCACTGCGTTGGATTTCCCCGAAGAGGAAAGGATGATGCAGCAAAGTAGCGTAAGTATTTCCCTCAGTTTTTGAGAACCAAGGTATCAATCCAGTAGGAGGTTGCGCGCGCGTCCCATAGTACCTGCACAAAGCAAATAACTCCTCGCAACCAACGCGATAAGGGGTTGTCAATCCCTTCACGGTCACTTATGAGAGTGAGATCTGATAGATACGATAATTTAATATTTTTAGTATTTTTATGATAAAGATGCAAAGTAAAATAAAGTCAAAGTAAAAAGCAAAGGAAATAAGTAAGTATTGGAAGATTAATATGATGAAGATAGACCCGGGGGCCATAGGTTTCACTAGTGGCTTCTCTCAAGAGCATAAGTATTCTACGGTGGGTGAATGAATTACTGTTGAGCAATTGACAGAATTGAGCATAGTTATGAGAATATCTAGGTATGATCGTGTATATAGGCATCACGTCCGAGACAAGTAGACCGACTCCTGCCTGCATCTACTACTATTACTCCACTCATCGACCGCTATCCAGCATGCATCTAGAGTCTTAAGTTAATGAAAGCAGAGTAACGCCTTAAGCCAGATAACATGATGTAGAGGGATAAATTCATGCAGTATGATAAAAAACATCTTGTTATCCTCGATGGAAACAATACAATACGTGCCTTGCTGCCCCTACTATCACTAGGAAAGGATACCACAAGATTGAACCCAAAGCTAAGCACTTCTCCCATTGCAAGAAAGATCAATCTAGTAGGCCAAACCAATCTGATAACTCAAATAGACTTGCAAAGATAACCAATCATACATAAAAGAATTCAGAGAAGATTCAAATATTGTTCGTAGATAGACTTGATCATAAACCCACAATTCATCGGTCTCAACAAACACGCCGCAAAAAGAAGATTACATCGAATAGTTCTCCACAAGAGAGGGGGGAGAACATTGTATTGAGATCCAAAAATAGAGAATACGCCATCTAGCTAATAACTATGGACCCAAAGGTCTGAGGTAAACTACTCACACTTCATCGGAGAGGCTATGGTGTTGATGTAGAAGCCCTTCGTGATGGATACCCCCTCCGGCGGAGCTCCGGAACAGACCCCAAGATGGGATCTCATGGATACAGGAAGTTACGGCGGTGGAATTAGGGTTTTGGCTCCGTATCTGATCGTTTGGGGATACATAGGTATATATAGGAGGAAGGAGTACGTCGGTGGAGCAACAGGGGGCCCATGAGGGTGGAGGGCGTGCTTGGGGGTAGGCGCGCCCCCCTACCTCGTGGCCTCCTCCTTTTTTTCTTGACGTAGGGTCCAAGTCTCCTAGATCATGTTCGGTGAGAAAATCACGCTCCCGAAGGTTTCATTCCGTTTGGACTCCGTTTGATATTCCTTTTCTTCGAAACCCTAAAATAGGCAAAAACGGCAATTCTAGGCTGGGCCTCCGGTTAATAGGTTAGTCCCAAAAATAATATAAAGTGGAAAATAAAACCCAATAATGTCCAAAACAGTAGATAATATAGCATGGAGCAATCAAAAATTATAGATACGTTGGAGATGTATCATGCTTGATAGCTGTTTCAGAATGGAGCGATGTCAAAGGTTAATTCTTCGCTTCAGAAGTTGTCGGGAGAACCGAATACAACCTCTAGTACTATAGAGCCCGTGCATCGGGCCTCTGGGCCTGGTACTACTCCTTTAAAGGTAGTATTGCTTTGGCTGATTCTTGTTGGGTATATCCCCATTTTGCGGACTGTGTCTTGATATATCACATTAAGACTACTCCCGCCGTCCGTAAGGACTCGGGTGAGATGGTGTCCGTCAATTATTGGGTCTAGTACCAAGGCAGCCAATCCTCCGTGCCGGATACTAGTCGGGTGATCCCTGCGATCAAAAGTGATTGGGCAGGCTGACCAAGGGTTGAACTTGGGGGGTAACGGGCTCTACGGTGCATACGTCCCGGAGCGCGCGTGTGCTCCTCCTCTTCGTTACGTGAATCATGTTCACTGTTTTGACTTCTGGTGGGAATTTTTTCTGTCCCCCGGTGTTTTGTTGGTGAGGCTCATCCTCGTCTTCACTTGGTGTCTCCCTCCCCTTGTGTTCGGCGTTTAGCTTGCCGGCCTGCTTAAAGACCCAGCATTCTCTGTTGGCATGATTTGCAGGTTTATTAGAGGTGCCGTGAATCTGACATAATCTGTACAGAATCTTGTTTAGGCTGGACGGTCCTTCTCTGCTGCCTTTGAATGGCTTTTTCCGTTGACCGGGTCAAGAGCCCCTGAATCCGGCGTTTACCGCCATGTTGTCTGGGTTGTCTTCGTTGCTTTGACGCTTGTGATGTCTACTACACAACCTTCTTCTTGTAGACGTTGTTGGGCCTCCAAGTGCAGAGGTTTGTAGGACACTAGCAAATTTCCCTCAAGTGGATGACCTAAGGTTTATCAATCCGTAGGAGGCGTAGGATGAAGATGGTCTCTCTCAAGCAACCCTAAAACCAAATAACAAAGAGTCTCTTGTGTCCCCAACACACCCAATACAATGTTAAATTGTATAGGTGCACTAGTTCGGCGAAGAGATGGTGATACAAGTGGTATATGGATGGTAGATAATAGTTTTTGTAATCTGACAATATAAAAACAAAAAGGTAACTAATGATAAAAGTGAGCGTAAACAGTATTGCAATGCTAGGAAACAAGGCCTAGGGTTCATACTTTCACTAGTGCAAGTCCTCTCAACAATAATATCATAATTGGATCACATAACTATCCCTCAACATGCAACAAAGAGTCACTCCAAAGTAACTAATAGCGGAGAACAAATGAAGAGATTATGGTAGGGTACGAAACCACCTCAAAGTTATTCTTTCCAATCAATTCGTTGGGCTATTCCTATAAGTGTCACAAACAGCCCTAGAGTTCATACTAGAATAACACCTTAAGACACAAATCAACCAAAACCCTAATGTCACCTAGATACTCCAATGCCACCTCAAGTATCTGTGGGTATGATTATACGATATGCATCACACAATCTCAGATTCATCTATTCAACCAACACATAGAACCTCAAAAAATGCCCCAAAGTTCCTACCGGAGAATCACGACAAAAACGTGTGCCAACCCCTATGCATAGGTTCATGGGAGGAACCCGCAAGTTGATCACCAAAACATACATCAAGTGAATCACGTGATATCCCATTGTCACCACAGATACGCACGACAAGACATACATCAAGTGTTCTCAAATCTTTAAAGACTCAATCCGATAAGATAACATCAAAGGGGAAACTCAATCCATTACAAGAGAGTAGAGGGGGGAAGAAACATCATAGGATCCAAATATAATAGCAAAGCTCGCGATACATCAAGATCGTATCACCTCAAGAACACGAGAGAGAGAGAGAGAGATCAAACACATAGCTACTGGTACATACCCTCAGCCCTGAGGGAGAACTACTCCCTCCTCGTCATGGAGAGAACCGGGATGATGAAGATGGCCACCGGAGAGGGATTGCGCCCTCCGACAGGGTGCCGGAATGGGTCTAGATTGGCTTTCGGTGGCTACGGAGGCTCCTAGTGGTGGAACTCCCGATCTATTGTGCTCCCCGGTGGTTTTAGGGTATATGAAGATATATAGGCGGAAGAAGTACGTCAGGGGGGGGCACGAGGGGCCCATGAGGGTGGAGGGCACGCCCAGGGGGGTGGGCGTGCCCCCCTGCCTCGTGGCTTCCTCGTTGATTACCTAACGCGCACTCCAAGTCTTCTGGGCTTCTTATGATCCAAAAATAAGTTCCGTGAAGTTTCAGGTCAATTGGACCCTTTTTGATTTTCCTTTTCTGCGATATTCTAAAACAAGGAAAAAATAGAAACTGGCACTGGGCTCTGGCTTAATAGGTTAGTCCCAAAAATTATATAAAAGCGCATAATAATGCATATAAAGCATCCAAGGTTGATAATATAATAGCATGTAAATAAAAAATTATAGATACGTTGGAGACGTATAAGCTGTTGGAAATATGCCCTAGAGGCAATAATAAATTGGTTATTATCATATTTCCTTGTTCATGATAATCGTCTATTATCCATGCTAGAATTGTATTGATAGGAAACTCAGATACATGTGTGGATACATAGACAACACCATGTCCCTAGTAAGCCTCTAGTTGACTAGCTCGTTGATCAAATGTGTACGGTTTCCTGACCATGGACATTGGATGTCGTCGATAATGGGATCACATCATTAGGAGAATGATGTGATGGACAAGACCCAATCCTAAGCCTAGCACAAGATCGTGTAGTTCGTATGCTAAAGCTTTTCTAATGTCAAGTATCATTTCCTTAGACCATGAGATTGTGCAACTCCCGGATACTGTAGGAGTGCTTTGGGTGTGCCAAATGTCACAACGTAACTGGGTGGCTATAAAGGTGCACTACGGGTATCTCCGAAAGTGTCTGTTGGGTTGGCACAAATCGAGACTGGGATTTGTCACTCCGTGTAAACGGAGAGGTATCTCTGGGCCCACTCGGTAGGACATCATCATAATGTGCACAATGTGATCAAGGAGTTGATCACGGGATGATGTGTTACAGAACGAGTAAAGAGACTTGTCGGTAACGAGATTGAACAAGGTATCGGGATACCGACGATTGAATCTCAGGCAAGTATCATACCGATAGACAAAGGGAATTGTATACGGGATTGATTGAATCCTTGACATCGTGGTTCATCCGATGAGATCATCGTGGAGCATGTGGGAGCCAACATGGGTATCCAGATCCCGCTGTTGGTTATTGACCGGAGAGTTGTCTCGGCCATGTCTGCATGACTCCCGAACCCGTAGGGTCTACACACTTATGGTTCGATGACGCTAGGGTTATAGGGAAAGTATATACGCGGTTACCGAATGTTTTTCGGAGTCCCGGATGAGATCCCGGACGTCACGAGGAGTTCCGGAATGGTCTGGAGGTAAAGATTGATATATAGGAAGTATGGTTTTGGCCACCGGAAGTGTTCCGGGCATCACCGGTAGTGTACCGGGACCACCGGAGGGGTCCGGGGGTCCATCGGGAGGGGCCACGGGCCCTGGTGGCATACATGGGCCAAGTGTGAGAAGGTACCAGCCCCTAGGTGGGCTGGGGCGCCTCCCCACCAAGGCCCATGCGCATAGAGAGAAGAGGGGGGCAAACCCTAAGGGCAGATGGGCCCTAAGGCCCATGCCTCGTGCGCCTCCCTCTCCCCCCCTTGGCCGCCACCCCAGATGGGGATTGGGGCTGTCGCCACCCCTAGGGTGGAAACCCTAGGTGGGGGCGCAGCCCTCCCTCTCCCCCTATATATAGTGGAGGCAAAGGGGCAGCCCAACACACGAAGTTCTTCCCCTGTTGGCGCAGCCCTACCTCTCTCCCTCCTCGTCTCTCGTAGTGCTTGGCGAAGCCCTGCTGGAGTTCCGCGCTCCTCCACCACCACCACGCCGTTGTGCTGCTGCTGTACGGAGTCTTCCCAACCTCTCCTTCTCCCCTTGCTGGATCAAGGCGTAGGAGACGTCACCGGGCTGCACGTGTGTTGAACGCGGAGGCGCCGTTGTTCGGCGCTTAGAACGGAATCAACCGCGATCTGAATCGCTGCGAGTATGACTCCTTCATCCGCGTTCTTGCAACGCTTCCGCTTAGCGATCTACAAGGGTATGTAGATGCACTCTCCTTCCCCTCGTTGCTAGATTACTCCATAGATTGATCTTGGTGATGCATAGAAAATTTTAAATTTCTGCTACGATCCCTAACAGTTGCATCATGAGCTAGGTCTATGCGTAGTTTCTATGCACGAGTAGAACACAAAGCAGTTGTGGGCGTCGATATTGTCAATTTACTTGCCGTTACTAGTCTTATCTTGATTCGGCGGCGTCGTGGGATGAAGCGGCCCGGACCGACCTTACACGTACTCTTACGTGAGACGGGTTCCACCGACTGACATGCACTAGTTGCATAAGGTGGCTATCGGGTGTCTGTCTCTCCCACTTTAGTCAGATCGGATTCGATGAAAAGGGTCCTTATGAAGGGTAAATAGAAATTGGCATATCACGTTGTGGTTTTGGCGTAGGTAAGAAACGTTCTTGCTAGAAACCTATAGCAGCCACGTAAAAACTTGCAACAACAATTAGAGGACGTCTAACTTGTTTTTGCAGCATGTGCCATCTGATGTGATATGGCCAAAAGGATGTGATGAATGATATATGTGATGTATGAGATTGATCATGTTCTTGTAATAGGAATCACGACTTGCATGTCGATGAGTATGACAACCGGCAGGAGCCATAGGAGTTGTCTTAATTTATTTATGACCTGCGTGTCAACATAAACGTCATGTAATTACTTTACTTTATTGCTAAAGTGTTAGCCATAGTAGTAGAAGTAATAGATGACGAGACAACTTCAAGAAGACACGATGATGGAGATCATGTTGTCATGCCGGTGACAACGATGATCATGGAGCCCCGAAGATGGAGATCAAAAGGAGCAAATGATATTGGCCATATCATGTCACTATTTGATTGCATGTGATGTTTATCATGTTTTACAGCTTATTTGCTTAGAATGACGGTAGCTTCAATAAGATGATCCCTCGTAATAATTTCAAGAAAGTGTTCCCCCTAACTGTGCACCGTTGCGAAGGTTCGTTGTTTCAAAGCACCACGTGATGATCGGGTGTGATAGATTCTAATGTTCGAATACAACGGGTGTAAGCCAGATTTACACACGCAATACACTTAGGTTGACTTGACCAGCCTAGCATGTACAGACATGGCCTCGGAACACGAAAGACCGAAAGGTCGAGCATGAGTCGTATAGAAGATGCGATCAACATGAAGATGTTCACCGATGTTGACTAGTCCGTCTCACGTGATGACCGGACACGACCTAGTTGACTCGGATCATGTTTCACTTAGATGACTAGAGGGATGTCTATCTGAGTGGGAGTTCATTAAATAATTTGATTAGATGAACTTAATTATCATGAACATAGTCTAAATTGTCTTTGCAAATATGTTGTAGATAAATAGCTCACGTTGTAGATCCCTGTTTCAATACGTTCCTAGAGAAAGATTAAGTTGAAAGATATTATAAGCAATGATGCAGACTAGGTCCGTAGTCCGAGGAGTGTCCTCACTGCTACACAGAAGGCTTACGTCTTTGATGCACCGCTCGATGTGCAAACCCCTACAACGTTGTCTGTGGATGTTGTGAACACCTGACAGACACGTCCTGATGACTACTTGATAGTTTAGTGCACCATACTTTACGGCTTAGAATTGGGATTCCAATGACATTTTGAACACCAAAAGACATGTGAGATGTTCCAAGAGCTGAAATTGGGATTTCAGGTTCATTCCCGTGTTGAGAGGTATGAGACCTATGACAAGTTCTTTTGCCAACAAGATGGAGGAGAATCGCTCAGCTAGTGAGCATGTGCTCAGAATGTCTGGGGTGCTACAATCACTTAAATCAAGTGGGAGTTAAACTTCCAGATAAGATAGTGATTGATAGAGTTCTCTAGCCACTATCACTAAGCTAGTAGATCTTCGTGATGAACTATGACATGCAAGGGATGGAGTTGATCCCGGAGCTGTTCGCGGTGCTTAAGACCGCAAAAGGTAGAAATCAAGAAGGAGCATCAAGTGTTGATGGTTTAACAAGGCCACTGGTTTCAAGAAGGGCAAGGGCTAGAAGGGAAACTTCATGGATGGCAAACCAGTTGCTGCTCCAATGAAGGAACCCAAGGTTGAACCCAAACCCGAGACTAAGTGCTTCTATTGTAAGGGGAACGGTCACTGGTAGCGAAATTACCCCAAATGCATGGTAGATAAGAAGGCTGGCAACTTCAACAAAGTATATACGTGTTATTAATGTGTACCTTACTAGTACTCCCGGTAGCACCTGGGTATTGGATACCAGTTCAGTTACTATTATTGGTGACTTGAAGCAAAAGCTACGGACTAAATGGAGACTGGCTAAGGGCGAGGTGACGATGTGTGTTGGAAGTGTTTCCAAAGTTGATGAGATCACCATCGCACTCTCCATCTGCCCTCGGGATTAGTATTGAACCTAGATAAATGTTATCAGGTGTCTACGTTGAGCATGAATATGATTAGATCATGTTCATTGCAATACGGTTATTCATTTAAGTTAGAGAATAATGGTTATTCTGTTTACATGAATAATACCTTTCATGGTCATGCACCCTATGTGAATGGTTTAGTGAATCTCGGTCGTGGCAATACACATGTTCACGCCAAAAGATAATGATAGTACCACTTTCTTGTGGCACTGCCGCTTAGGTCGTATTGGCGTAAGATGCATGAAGAAACTCCATGTCGATGGATGTTTGGAGTCACTTGATTTTGAATCGCTTGACACATGCGAGCCATGCCTCATGGGAAGGATGACTAAGACCCCGTTTTTAGGTACAATGAAACGGGCAAGTGGCTTGTTGGAAATCATACATGCTGATGCATGTGATCCAATGAGAATTGAAGCGTGTGGTGGATATTGCTATTTTCTCATCTTCACTGACGATTTGAGTAGATATAGGTATATTTACTTAATGAAGCACAAGTCTGAAACATTTGAAAAGTTCAAGCGGTTTCAGAGTGAAGTTAAGAACCATCATAACAAGAAGATCAAATTCCTACGATCTGATCGATGAGAATTTCTGAGTTATGAGTTTGGCAATCACTTAAGACATTGTGGAATAGTTTCACAGTTGAAGCCACCTGGAACACCACAGGGTAATGGTGTGTCCGGGCGTCGTAATCGAACCTTATGAGATATGGTGCGATCTATGATGTCTCTTACCGATCTATCGTTTTCATTTTGAGGATATGCGTTAGAGACAGCTGCATTCACTTTAGATAGGACACCATCTGAGTCCGTTGAGATGACGTCGTATGAATATGGTTTGGCAAGAAACCAAAATTGTCGTTTCTTAATGTTTGGGGCTGCGATGCTTAAGGCTTCAGCCAGAGAAGCTCGAACCCAAAAGCGGACAAACACATCTTCATAGGATACCCAAAGGTGACAATTGGGTATATCTTCTATCTCAGATCCGAGGGCAAATTGTTTGTCGCTAAGAACGGGTCCTTTCTCGAGAAGGAGTTTCTCTCGAAAGAATTGAGTGGAAGGAAGATAGAAGTTGATGAGGTTGTTGAACCTCTACTTCAACCAGAAAGTGATGCAACATAGAAAGATGTTTCTGTGGCGCCTATGTCGGTTGAAGAGGAAGTTAATGATAGTGATCATGAAGCTTCGGATCAAGTTGCTATCGAACCTCGTAGGTCGACAAGGATATGTACTACTCCTGAGTGGTACGGTAATCCTGTCTTAGATATCATGTTGTTAGACAAAAATGAACCTATGAACTATGGAGAAGCGATGGTGGGCCCGTATTCCGACAAATGGTTAGAAGCCATGAAATCCGAGATAGGATCCATTTATCAGAACAAAGTATGGACTTTGGTGGACTTGCCCGATGATCGGCAAGCCATTGAGATAAATGGATCTTTAAGAAGAAAACGGATGTGGGCGGTAATGTTACCGTCTATGAAGCTCGACTTGTGGGAAAGATTCTTTTCACAAGTTCAAGGAGTTGACTATGATGAGAATTTCTCACCCATAGCGATGCTTAAGTCTGTCGGAATCATGTTAGCATTAGCTATATTTTTCGATTATGAAATCTGACAGATGGATGTCAAAAAACAAGTTTTCTTACCAGTTTTCATAAGAAAGAGTTGTATGTGATACAATCAAAGTTTTGTCGATCCTAAGGATGCTAAAAGGTATGCTGGCTCCAACGATCCTTCTATGGACTAGAGCAAGCATCTCGGAGTCAGAATATATGCTTTGATGGAGTGATCAAAGCTTTTAGGTTTATACAATGTTTGCTAGAAACTTGTATTTACAAGAAAGTGAGTGGGAGCACTACAACATTTCTGATAAGTATATGTGGATGACATATTGTTGATCCGAAATAATGTAGAATTTCTGAAAGCATAAACGGTTGTTTGAAGAGTGTTTTTCAAAGGAAGACCTACATAAAGCTGCTTACATATTGGGCATCAAGATCTATAGAGATAGATCAAGACGCCTGATGGTACTTTCAAAGAACGCACACCTTGACATGTTTTTGAAGGAGTTCAAAATAGATCAGTCAAAGAAGGGGTTCTTACCTGAGTTGTAAGGTGTGAAGTTGAGTAAGACTCAAAGATTGGCCACGGCAGAAGAAAGAGGAAGGACGAAGGTCGTCCCCTATGCTTTTGTCATAGGCTCTATATGGTATGCATGCTGAGTACCGCACCAGATGTGTGCCTTGCCACATGTCTGGCAAGAGGGTGCAATGGAGATCTAGGAATGGATCACCAGATAGCGGTCAAAATTATCCTTAGAAGAATAAGGAAATGTTTCTCGGTTATGGAGGTGATAAAGAGTTCAACGTAAAGAGTTACGTCGATCCAAGCTTGACACCTATACGGATAGCTCTGAGTAGGGATACGTATAATGGAGCAACAATTTGGAATAGCTCCAAGTGGAACGTGGTAGCATCATCTACGATATGACATAAAGTTTTGCGAAATACATAGGGATCTGAATATGGCAGACCCGTTGACTACAACCTCTCTCACAAGCATAACATGATCAAACCCAGAACTCATTGAGTGTTAATCACATAGTGATGTGAACTAGATTATTGAGTCTAGTAAACTCTTTGGATGTTGGTCACATGGCGATGTGACCTATGAGTGTTAATCACATGGCGATGTGAACTAGATTATTGACTCTAGTGCAAGTGGGAGACTGTTGGAAATATGCCCTAGAGGCAATAATAAATTGGTTATTATCATATTTCCTTGTTCATGATAATCGTTTATTATCCATGCTAGAATTGTATTGATAGGAAACTCAGATACATGTGTGGATACATAGACAACACCATGTCCCTAGTAAGCCTCTAGTTGACTAGCTCGTTGATTAATAGATGGTTACGGTTTCCTGACCATGGACATTGGATGTCGTTGATAATGGGATCACATCATTAGGAGAATGATGTGATGGACAAGACCCAATCCTAAGCCTAGCACAAGATCGTGTAGTTCGTATGCTAAAGCTTTTCTAATGTCAAGTATCATTTCCTTAGACCATGAGATTGTTCAACTCCTGGATACCGTAGGAGTGCTTTGGGTGTGCCAAATGTCACAACGTAACTGGGTGGCTATAAAGGTGCACTACGGGTATCTCCGAAAGTGTCTGTTGGGTTGGCACGAATCGAGACTGGGATTTGTCACTCCATGTAAACGGAGAGGTATCTCTGGGCCCACTCGATAGGACATCATCATAATGTGCACAATGTGATCAAGGAGTTGATCACGGGATGATGTGTTACGGAACGAGTAAAGAGACTTGCCGGTAACCAGATTGAACAAGGTATCGGGATACCGACGATCGAATCTCGGGCAAGTATCGTACCGATAGACAAAGGGAATTGTATACGGGATTGATTGAATCCTTGACATCGTGGTTCATCCGATGAGATCATCGTGGAGCATGTGGGAGCCAACATGGGTATCCATATCACGCTGTTGGTTATTGACCGAAGAGTTGTCTCGGCCATGTCTGCATGACTCCCGAACCCGTAGGGTCTACACACTTAAGGTTCAATGACGCTAGGGTTATAGGGAAAGTATGTACGCGGTTACCGAATGTTGTTTGGAGTCCCGGATGAGATCCCGGACATCACGAGGAGTTCCGGAATGGTCTGGAGGTAATGATTGATATATAGGAAGTATGGTTTTGGCCACCAGAAGTGTTCCGGGCATCACCGATAGTGTACGGGGACCACCGGAGGGGTCCGGGGGTCCACCGGGAGGGGCCACGGGCCCGGAGGCATACATGGGCCAAGTGTGAGAAGGGACCAGCCCCTAGGTGGGCTGGGGCGCCTCCCCACCAAGGCCCGTGCGCATAGAGAGAAGAGGGGGGCAAACCCTAAGGGCAGATGGGCCCTAAGGCCCATGCCTGGTGCGCCTCCCTCCCCCCCTTGGCCGCCACCCCAGATGGGGATTGGGGCTGCCGCTACCCCTAGGGTGGAAACCCTAGGTGGGGGCACAGCCCTCCCTCTCCCCCTATATATAGTGGAGGCAAAGGGGCAGCCCAACACACGAAGTTCTTCCCCTGTTGGCGCAGCCCTACCTCTCTCCCTCCTCGTCTCTCGTAGTGCTTGGCGAAGCCCTCCTGGAGTTCCGCGCTCCTCCAGCACCACCACGCCGTCGTGCTGGTGCTGGACGGAGTCTTCCCAACCTCTCCTTCTCCCCTTGCTGGATCAAGGCGTAGGAGACGTCACCGGGCTGCACGTGTGTTGAACGCGGAGGCGCCGTTGTTCGGCGCTTAGATCGGAATCAACGCAATCTAAATCGCTGCGAGTATGACTCCTTCATCCGCGTTCTTGCAACGCTTCCGCTTAGCGATCTACAAGGGTATGTAGATGCACTCTCCTTCCCCTCGTTGCTAGATTACTCCATAGATTGATCTTGGTGATGCGTAGAAAATTTTAAATTTCTGCTACGATCCCCAACACCAGCATCCCCAAGCTTAATTCCTACTTGTCCTCGAGTCGGTAAATGATAAAAACAGAATTTTTGATGTGGAATGCTACCTAACATATTTATCCATGTAATTCTCTTTATTGTGGCAAGAATATTCAGATTCATAAGATTCAAGACAAAATTTTAATATTGACATAAAAATAATAATACTTCCAGCATACTAACAAAGCAATCATGTCTTCTCAAAATAACATGGCCAAAGAAAGCTATCCCTACAAAATCATATAGTCTGGTTATGCTCCATCTTCACCACACAAAATATTAAAATCATTCACAACCCCGATGACAAGCCAAGCAATTGTTTCATACTTTTGACATTTTCAAAACTTTTTCGATCTTCACGCAATACATGAGCGTGAGCCATGGACATAGCACTATAGGTGGAATAGAATGGTGGTTCTGGAGAAGACAAAAAGGGAGAAGATAGTCTCACATCAACTAAGCGTATCAACGGGCTATGGAGATGCCCATCAATAGATATCAATGTGAGTGAGTAGGGATTGCCATGCAATGGATGCACTAGAGCTATAAATGTATGAAATCTCAACAAAAGAAACTAGTGGGTGTGCACCCAACTCGCTTGCTCACGAAGACCTAGGGCATTTTGAGGAAGCCCATCATTGGAATATACATGCCAAGTTCTATAATGAAAGATTCCCACTAGTATATGAAAGTGACAACATAGGAGACTCTCTATCATGAAGATCATGGTGCTACTTTGAAGCACAAGTGTGGTAAAAGGATAGTAGCATTGCCCCTTCTCTCTTTTTCTCTCATTTTATTTTTTATTTGGGCCTTCTCTTTTTATGGCCTCTTTTCTCTTCTTTTTTTATTTGGGCTTCTTTGGCCTCTTTTATTTATTTATTTTCGTCTGGAGTCTCATCCCGACTTGTGGGGGAATCATTGTCTCCATCATCCTTTCCTCACTGGGACAATGCTCTAATAATGATGATCATCACACTTTTATTTTCTTACAACTCGACAATTACAACTCGATACTTAGAACAAAATGTGACTCTATATGAAAGCCTCTTGTAGTCTACCGGGATGTGCAATGATGAATGAGTGACATGTATGAAAGAATTATGAACGGTGGCTTTGCCACAAATACAATATCAACTACATGATCATGCATAGCAATATGACAATGATGGAGCGTGTCATAATAAACAGAACGGTGGAAAGTTGCATGGCAATATATCTCGGAATGGCTATGGAAATGCCATAATAGGTAGGTATGGTGGCTGTTTTGAGGAAGGTATATGGTGGGTTTATGGTACCTGCGAAAGTTGCGCGGTACTAGAGAGTCTAGCAATGGTGGAAGGGTGAGAGTGCGTATAATCCATGGACTCAACATTAGTCATAAAGAACTCACATACTTATTGCAAAAATCTATTAGTTATCGAAACAAAGTACTACGTGCATGCTCCTAGGGGGATAGATTGGTAGGAAAAGACCATCGCTCGTCCCCGACCGCCACTCATAAGGAAGACAATCAATAAATAAATCATGCTCCGACTTCATCACATAACTGTTCACCATACGTGCATGCTACGGGAATCACAAACTTCAACACAAGTATTTCTCAAATTCACAAGTACTCAACTAGCATGACTCTAATATCACCATCTCATATCTCAAAACAATCATCAAGTATCAAACTTCTCATAGTATTCAATGCACTTTATATGAAAGTTTTTATTATATCCCTCTTGGATGCCCATCATATTAGGACTAGTTTCATAACCAAAGCAAACTACCATGCTGTTCTAAAGACTATAAAAATGATATAAGTGAAGCATGATAGTTCATTAATTTCTATAAAATAAAACCACCACCGTGCTCTAAAAAGATATAAGTGAAGCACTAGAGCAAATGACAAACTACTCCGAAAGATATCAGTGAAGCTCAATGAGTAGTCGAATAATTATGCAACTATATGAAGACTCTCTAACATTTAAGAATTTCAGATCTTGGTATTTTATTCAAACAGCAAGAAAAACTAAATAAAATAAAATGACTGTCCAAGCAAAACACATATCATGTGGCGAATAAAAATATAGCTCCAAGTAAAGTTACCGATGAACGAAGACGAAAGAGGGGATGCCTTCCAGGGCATCCCCAAGCTTAGGCTTTTGGTTGTCCTTGAATATTTCCTTGGGGTGCCTTGGGCATCCCCAAGCTTAGGCTCTTGCCACTCCTTATTCCATAATCCATCGAATCTTTACCCAAAACTTGAAAACTTCACAACACAAAACTTAGCAGAAAACTCGTAAGCTCCGTTAGCGAAAGAAAACAAAACACCACTTCAAGGTACTGTAATGAACTCATTGTTTATTTACATTGGTGTTAAACCTACTTTATTCCAACTTCTCTATGGTTTATAAACTCTTTTACTAGCCATAGATTCATCAAAATAAGCAAACAACACACGAAAAACAGAATCTGTCAAAAACAGAACAGTCTGTAGTAATCTGTAGCTAGCGCAAGATATGGAACCCCAAAAATTCTAAAATCAATTGGTGGACCTGAGTAATTTATCTATTAATCATCTGCAAAAATAATTAACTAAATATCACTCTCCAATAAAAATGGCACAATTCTCGTGAGCGCTAAAGTTTCTGTTTTTTACAGCAAGATCAACAAGACTTTCCCCAAGCCTTCCCAACGGTTCTACTTGGCACAAAGACTAATTAAAACATAAAAAACTCAATGATAACAGAGGCTAGATAAATTATTTATTACTAAACAGGAGAAAAAAGAGGAATAAAAACAAAGTTGGGTTTCCTCCCAACAAGCGCTATCGTTTAACGCCCCTAGCTAGGCATGATGATTTCAATGATGCTCACATAAAAGATAAGAATTGAAACATAAAGAGAGCATCATGAAGAATATTTCTAATACATTTAAGTCCAACCCACTTCCTATGCATAGGGATTTTGTGATCAAACAACTTATGGGAACAATAATCAACTAGCATAGGAAGGCAGAACAAGCATAACTTTAAAACTTTAAGCACATAGAGAGGAAACTTGATATTATAGCAATTCCTACAAGCATATGTTCCTCCCTCAAGATAATTTTCAGTTGCATCATGAATGAATTCAACAATATAAACATCACATAAAGCATCCTTTTCATGGTCTACAAGCATAGAAAATTTACTACTCTCCATATAAGCAAAATTCTTCTCATTCGGGATAGTGGGAGTATCATAAGAGACTTGAATACTATAAATTGTTTCCACATTAAAAGAGTAATGTTCAGAAAAAGGGTAATCATAATAACGAAAAGTTTTATAAATATAATCATCACTACTTTTTATAGCATATGTATCATCACAATAATCATCATAGCTAGGAGGAATGCTATCATCATTATAAATTTGCATATCAAAACTTGGGAGACTAAAAACATCATCTTCATTAAACGTAGCACCCCCAAGCTTGGGACAAACATTAATTGCAGCAAATATATTCTCAAAAACATCATCTTCATCAAACATAGCATCCCCAAGCTTGGGCCTTTTCATATCATAAGCACAATCACTCTCATAATTAATAGTATGGATAGCACCAATAGTATAGCAATTATCATATTCTTCCAAGCAAGTGCCAAAAGGATTTTCAAGATCATAAGAAGTATCATTATCTTCCACAATTATATTTTCATGAGGCACAATAGTAATAGGAGCAGCATTATTTGGGAGAGATATCTTTTTACCTCTCTTTCTTTTTCTTTTCTTATTCTTCACCACATCATGTGTGGGTTCAATCCTATTTTTGGAGCTCCTTATTAATGAGATTGGTTGAATAGGGGGCTCCTCCTCGTTACCTGATTCATCATAAGAAATAATAGGAGGCTATTGGGAAGTCTCTTCCCTTTCATTATTATTCTCTTCATCTTCTATTTCTTTTCTTTTCTTTATGTAATTGGCAATATAAGGATTTTCAATGCAATTCACCGCACAAATACATATAAATCCTCTCTAGATCAAAATCAAGAAATCTATGTAGATTAAACTTCGGAATACCCTCAGTTATACGTTTCATTTCCTCATACCCCAAAAGAAGACTAAGCTCTTTATGATGCTCAAGGGTAATAAAATTATCACAATTTTTGGATACGATTTGGTCATGAAACAATTTGCATTGGAGATTTAAATGACCATATTCATTGCAAAGTTCACAAGGGGCGCGAAAAATATTGAATTCTTCAGCACAATCATCAAGACTTTCTTGCAACAATTTAGTTTCTAAATACTTATGCCTCTTGCAATATCTATATTCCCCATTTGGTGTATACTTGCAAACCCAATGTACTCCACAAAAATTGACATGTTTATAGGAGACATTTTCATCATAACTAGTGCAATCATCATTAGTACCATGGATATTCAAGGAGTTCATACTAACAACATTGCAATCATGCTCATCATTCAAATATTTAGTGCCAAACATTTTAGTGCATTCTTCTTCTAACACTTTGGCACAACTTTCATTTCCATCATACTCACGAAAGATATTAAAAAGATGAAGCGTATGAGGTAAACTCAATTCCATTTTTTATAGTTTTATTTTATAAACTAAACTAGTGATAAAACAAGAAACTAAAAGACTCGATTGCAAGATCTAAAGATATACCTTCAAGCACTCACCTCCCCAGCAACGGCGCCAAAAAAGAGCTTAATGTCTACTACACAACCTTCTTCTTGTAGACGTTGTTGGGCCTCCAAGTGCAGAGGTTTGTAGGACAGTAGCAAATTTCCTCAAGTGGATGACCTAAGGTTTATCAATCCGTAGGAGGCATAGGATGAAGATGGTCTCTCTCAAGCAACCCTGCAACCAAATAACAAAGAGTCTCTTGTGTCCCCAACACACCCAATACAATGGTAAATTGTATAGGTGCACTAGTTCGGCGAAGAGATGGTGATACAAGTGGTATATGGATGGTAGATAATAGTTTTTGTAATCTGAAAATATAAAAACAAAAAGGTAACTAATGATAAAAGTGAGCGTAAACAGTATTGCAATGCTAGGAAACAAGGCCTAGGGTTCATACTTTCACTAGTGCAAGTCCTCTCAACAATAATATCATAATTGGATCACATAACTATCCCTCAACATGCAACAAAGAGTCACTCCAAAGTAACTAATAGCGGAGAACAAACGAAGAGATTATGGTAGGGTACGAAACCACCTCAAAGTTATTCTTTCCAATCAATCCGTTGGGCTATTCCTATAAGTGTCGCAAACAGCCCTAGAGTTCGTACTAGAATAACACCTTAAGACACAAATCAACCAAAACCCTAATGTCACCTAGATACTCCAATGTCACCTCAAGTATCCGTGGGTATGATTATGCGATATGCATCACACAATCTCATATTCATCTATTCAACCAACACATAGAACCTCAAAGAGTGCCCCAAAGTTCCTACCAGAGAATCACGACGAAAACGTGTGCCGACCCCTATGCATAGGTTCATGGGCGGAACCCACAAGTTGATCACCAAAACATACATCAAGTGAATCACGTGATATCCCATTGTCACCACAGATACGCACAGCAAGACATACATCAAGTGTTCTCAAATCTTTAAAGACTCAATCCGATAAGATAACTTCAAAGGGGTAACTCAATGCATTACAAGAGAGTAGAGGGGGGAAGAAACATCATAGGATCCAAATATAATAGCAAAGCTCGCGATACATCAAGATCGTATCACCTCAAGAACACGAGAGAGAGAGATCAAACACATAGCTACTGGTACATACCCTCAGCCCCGAGGGAGAACTACTCCCTGCTCGTCATGGAGAGCACCGGGATGATGAAGATGGCCACCGAAGAGGGATTGCCCCCTCCGGCAGGGTGCCGAAACGGGTCTAGATTGGCTTTCGGTGGCTACGAAGGCTTCTGGCGGCGGAACTCCCGATCTGTTGTGCTCCCCGATGGTTTTATGGTATATGGAGATATATAGGCGGAAGAAGTACATCAGGGGGCCACGAGGGGCCCACGAGGGTGGAGGGCGCGCCCAGGGGGTGGGCGTGCCCCCTGCCTCGTGGCTTCCTCGTTGATCCCCTAACGTGCACTCCAAGTCTTCTGGCCTTCTTCTGATCCAAAAATAAGTTCCGTCAAGTTTCAGGTCAACAAGATTCTGTTTGATTTTCCTTCTCTGCGATATTCTAAAACAAGGAAAAAAAGAAACTGGCACTGGGCTCCGGGTTAATAGGTTAGTCCCAAAAATAATATAAAAATGCATAATAATGCATATAAAACATCCAAGGTTGATAATATAATAGCATGGAACAATAAAAAATTATAGATACGTTGGAGACATGTCAGCTTGCTTTTATTGCATCGTGGTTTTACATTGCCATCCCTGACTTCGGATGTGCTTGGGTCGCTGGTGCCGCTGCGGACCAGCCAACTATCCTCGCCCGCGGAAAAGCGGGTCATAAGGCTTGTTAGGGCTGCCATTGTCCTTGGTTTTTCCTAACCGAGGTGTCTGGCACGCCATTTGTCCGGGACACTATGTTTGAAAGCCGCTAAGGCTTCGGCGTCCGGGCAATCAACAATTTGATTCTTCTTAGTTAGGAATCTGTTCCAAAGCTTTCGGGCTGACTCTCCGGGTTGTTGAATTATGTGACTTAAATCATCTGCATGAGGAGGTCGGACATAGGTGCCTTCAAAATTAGCCCTGAAAGCGTCCTCGAGCTCTTCCCAACTTCCAATTGAGTTTTTGGGGAGGCTTTTCAACCAGTGCCTAGCTGGTCCTTTCAACTTTAAGGGCAAGTATTTGATGGCATGGAGATCATCTCCACGAGCCATTTGGATGTGAAGGATAAAATCCTCAACCCAGACCCCAGGGTCTTTTGTTCCGTCGTATGACTCTATGTTCACGGGTTTGAATCCTTCTTGGAGTTCATGATCTAGTACCTCGTCGGTGAAGCATAGGGGTGTGCAGCACCCCTGTATTTGGGTGTGTCTGACGGTTGTAGTGTTCGGTCTTGATTCCGAACCATTATTCTGTCAGTATAGTCATTTGGGCGGCGATGATTCTGTGCCGGAACGCGCTTCCTAGGTCCGTAAATGAACTTGGTCAAACCGGCTTCTTTGTGTAGGTCCTCACATAGGTCGTGTGCTGACTTGTGCACGTCATCGTTAGCCGCCCTGTCGCGACCACGGGGTGGCCGGTCCGGTTGATCGGCCGTTATATTTTCCGGCTGAGTGGGCTCTAAGGCCTCATTGTCGAATTCAGGCAACAGCTTGCGCTTTGGATAGCTTTTTGTGTGGCGATTACCACCGTACTTTTCTTTCGTGTCAAGCGCTTTATTCCATCTGCTGTTGAGTGTATTCTGCATGGTCTTAAGCCTTTGCTTCTGCTTCTTCAGGCTCCGCGTGGTTTCAATGAGCCTTTTATAAAGGTTCTCTTGTTCCAAGTGTCTTTCAGGGATGATGTGTGCATCGTTGTCCGGACTATTCATGTTTCTGGAGACAGGTTGATGCGGGGTCGTCGTGACCTGACAGCGGCTCCGTACTATGTTCGCCGTTCGCTGGTTCACCCTGCTCCACCACTGGGTTCATGTGGTCGTTGTCTCCTTAGGGGTCGACCGGGGTGTTACTCTTTCTTGCACTATTATCGCTGTTTTTGTCGAGGCGGGATCTGGAGCGGCGCTTACGTCGTCGCTTTGGTGGCTTCTTGAGGGAATTGTCCTTCGCTGCTTCCTCCCGTTCCTCGTCATCATTTTCTTGGGGTGTATCCACCATGTATATATCATTTGATGAAGTGGCAGTCCAGCGCCCTGCGGGCGGTGGTTCCTGTTCGTTTCCCGCATCATCGTCCATACCATCGATGTCTTCAGAGACGAAATCAAGCATGTCAGTTAAGTCGTCGACAATGGCTATTAAGTGGGTGGTGGGTGGGGAACGAATTTCTTCGTCGTCCGCTTCCCACTCGAGCCGGACATAGTTTGGCCAAGGGTCTCCTGACAAATAGAGAGACCGTAATGAGTTTAGCACATCGCCTAGGGGCGAGTGCTGAAAGATATCCACGAAGGTGAACTCCATGATCGGTGCCCAATCAGATTGGATGGGCACGGACGCGAGCGGTTCGGAGTCTATGGCCGGGGACGATGTCAGGACCCCGATTCCAAGTCACATCAATCTAGCCGGTAACACCTCATATCACTTTGCGGCCTCACGCACGGTATCCCACGGGTGTCGCCTTACCATGGCCCGGGACCGTTTGCGCCTTTTGGCTCACGTATATGATGGTGTCGCTAGCATCCATATGACAGAGAACCCGGGCCGACATGGCTAGTCGTGAACCCAAAGCGGCACTAACCCATGGGGACAGGCATACATGAATCAACCTCGAGCATGTCGGTCAACAACGTGTGAATCCGGGCTGTAGCACTGGGCTAACAGGACTCCGGTAACCCGGGCTGTAGCAGGCTAGGCAGGACTCCGGATGTCACCGCGTGACATTTCCCCGAAGGGACAGACACATGAACGAAGAGAAACACATGCCGGCCAGTCAAGTGTCCTGAGCAGTAGTGCTGGGCTAACAGGACTCCGGTGAACCGGGCTGTAGCGGACTACTATCGCTCAGAAAGCACTAGACTACATTTCCCCATATGATAGGCTGCCAAGGATAAACAACTAGATTGTCGGATCCCACTCATACCAAGCATTTCAATCATACACACAATATGCCCGATATGAGTACATACAACATGGCATCACAACAAGACTCTACGACTCAAGTATCTATTCATTACGCTCCGAAGAGCGAGATATTACAAACATGGGTCTCATGACCCAACATACAGAGCACACAAGCAACAAGCACATGCGGAAGCTTAACTTGTCTGAGTACAGACAACTACAAATGAAGAAGGCTGAGAAGCCTGACTATCTACCAGATCCTGCCGAGGGCACAAGATCGTAGCTGAGGTAACAAGCTAAACGTCGAAGTCCAAGGGGAACTACTAGCGGGACTGAAGTCTCTCTGCAAAACATAAATTAAGCAAACGTGAGTACAAATGTACCCAGCAAGACTTACATTAGAACTATCTACATATGCATCGGTGTCAACAAAGGGGGTGGTGGAGTTTAACTGCAGCAAGCCAGCTTTGACTCGGTGGCTATCCTAAACTACGACTGCAAGCAACTCTTTTGAGGTGGCGCACACGAGTCCACATGTTCACCATATCAATACACCACTATGGATCCGCTCCCGTCTCCCTACGAGAAGGCCATCCATAGCACTCATGCTTATCTTGCGAGTTTTAGAGTATCCACTTTCACTTGTCTATGAACTATGCAAGGGGTCCAAGTTTCCATATCCGAGGAATCCGGCTATTCGAATAGATAATGATAACCCTGCAGGGGTGTACTTCTTCACACACGCTCTCGCCACTTATCGCCCTGTACACGTCATGTACCTCGGCAACCTTCAAGCGGAAGCCGGGCGAGGGTGTCGGCCACGACCTGACTAACCAACAAGTCTCTAGTCCAGGTTTATCGCCTATTCGGGTTCCATCCGCAAGGAGATCCGGCCGGGGTGTCGCTCACGGCCCCAAACGATGTGTACAGGGTTCCCAAGCCCACCATCCGGGTGCCACTTGGTACACCGGGCCACTGTGCCTAGTCTGTCCCAAGCCCACCTGTACCGGGTGCCACTTGGTAGACTACTAACACTACCTACAAACACCAGAAACTAATTGCAACTCCTGGACAGAGATCGAGTTGATTAATAAGTCGAGAGAGCTTGGAGCGCCCGGAGCCCAATGCGTGGTAGTAGATGTTCATGGATCACAAACACAGAACTCAGTTCCTGAGGACGGCTGCAATGAGACAACCCACCATGTACTCCTACATGGCCTCTCACCGCTACCTTTACCAAATCGTGTTCACACACTTATCTCACACACCGTAGGACATGTTCAACACCATTCCAATTCATCCCCGATGAATCAGACCTGACCCAACTCTAAGCAGTAGCAGGCATGACAACAACATGAATGAGTAGGCACATCAGGGCTCAAACAACTCCTACTCATGCTAGTGGGTTTCATCTATTTACTGTGGCAATGACAGGTCATGCAGAGGAAAGGGGTTCAGCTACCGTAGCATGTAACAGTTGAAACGGTGTTGTCCTTAATGCAGTAAAAGAGAGCAGGAGCAAGAGAGTGGGATTGTATCGGAATGAACAAGGGGTTTTTGCTTGCCTGGCACTTCTGAAGATAATATAGCTCTTCATCGGTGTCATCGATCACATCGTCGGAAACATCGTCGACTGAGAGGGGACGGTTACCGGCAAACAGAGAAGGACACAATCAATGCAATGCAACAATATGATGCATGATCATGACATGGCAATATGTTGTGATTTGAGCTAATGCATCTAGCTATGATTTAAATGAAGTTGGCTTGAATACATGATTCAAATTCCAACTCCATATATGATTATTTAAATGCCCTTTATTTGTTTTGTCCAAAACAGAGGACAAATATTGTTCAAACATGCATGAAAATGGTACAGATGGATTCCTTGAATTTTTCTGATAATTTTTCATATATAAATTATTTCATTTGGAGTTACGGTTGAATTTCTATGAATTTTTGAAGTTTGCAACATTTTCTGGAATTTTCTGAATTGTTTTAAAGCAGAAATTAAATACTGCGTCAGCATGACATCGTCATGACGTCAGCAGGTCAACGGGGCACGGTCCAGGTCAAACCTGACCAGTGGGACCCACTGGTCCGTGACCCAGTGCCAGTTTGTCTCATAGACAGGTGGGGCCAGTCAACTACCACGTCAGCGTGGTCAACGCCGACGCATGGGGCCACTGTGTTTAGATTAAGTCTAATCTAAACTTAACCCGAGGTTATTTAGTCGGTGGGTCCCTATTGTCAGTGGCTGAGGTGATTAAACTAAACGTGATTAGGCCATAATTTCGACGCCACGTCAGCAGTCGCCGGGGTTAATCGCCGGCGCTAGCAGAGGGCACCGGAGTTGCCCTCCCGGCCGTTTCCGACGACGGGAGCAAGCGGGGCTGGCCTCTACGGCTGCGGCGCGACGAGGCGGTTCGATTGGTGGCCATAGGCGGTGCCGGGGCAGCGTGTAGCAGCAGTGGTGACGACCCGGGCGACGGCCGGAGTTCGGCAGGTGCGGGGACGCGGCTGCGGTGCCCAAGTGAGCGAGCTAGCATGCTGAAGATGCAGCACGCGATGCCCTGAGCGTAACGTACGCATGCCCGGGACCAATTGGTCACCGGAGCCACGCCGACGTTGAGCTCAGGCGGTGGTGAGTATCGGCCTTGACGGAACCGCGGCTAGAGGTCGGGGAAGACGCGGGAAAGAGAGGGGGAATGCGTCGAAGCTCACTGGGAGGTCACTGAGGAGCTCAGTGTGCTTGGGGGCGGCTCAGAGGCGACGAAATCACGGCGGCGATCTCGGTTGCCCGAGGAGGAAGATGAGGGCGGAGGCGGCTCCACGGGGCGTCCGAGCTTGAGTACGTCGACGATGAGGAAGACGGAGTTGCTGCGGTTCTTCCAGACACAATGGATGGGCGAGGGAGGGCCGGTGGCCGTGGTGGTGCTCGTCGGCGGTGGCGGGTGTGTTTGGTGGTGCCACACGGAGAGTGGAGGAGGGAAAGGGGTCCAGGGGAGAGAGGGGAGAGGTGCCGCGTGGTGCTGGGAGTCTCCGTGGCGCTCGAATGGGTTCGGGGAAGGAGGAAGCAGGCAGGGAGCTGGCCACGGCGATCGCGCGCGCGTCGACACGCCTCTGCCTACTGGCAGAGGTTGAAGACAGCGGTGCCCCTGGTGGGCTGGGCTGGTCCAGTTGGGCCGGCTACCGGTAAGTGGGCCAGGTAGGTTCCTTTCTCCTCTTTTTTTCTATTTTCTATTTATTCTGTTTTGTTTTGATTTAGTAAAGTACTAAACCATTTTATAAAATGCTGAAAATATTTATGGGCACCTCTGAAATTAATTCCAACAGCCCAAAAGTACTTCCAAGACTATTTGGACATTTAAAAATATTTATAGCATTTAAATGTCCAAATGCAAATACTTTAAGATTTAACTCAAAGATCCAAAGTGTCCTAGAAAAGTGAGCACCATTTTTGGCAGAGGTTATGGACCAAGGCAAAGATGATGAACATTTTAGAAGGGCATTTGAGGATCATTGAAAAGATTTTTATTTTGATCCTAATTGCATTTCATTTAGTGCTAGGGTTTGTCATCCCCATTTCAAATTTCAAACAAATATAGACATGATGCATGGATGCTTATGAAACTAAGTGCAATCAAACTCTAGGGCTGTGACAGACGAATCCCAGTGTCCGGCAACACAGGTCCCATAGGAGGTGAAGTCAGTATTCGGCTCTATCATCGCTGAGTGTGCGGCCTCCGTGTCGGGGTCCATCCACCCGTCCTCAGACGACGCGATCTATTCTGGATTGAGGGTTGGAGTAGTTACAGGTGTGATCTCCCGAACACTGTCCGATGGCAGAGCTAAATCATGTTCATCGTGACTGTGTGGCGTACCTGACATGGGTTCGAATCCGTCGAAGATCAAGTCTCCGTGGATGTCGGCGGTATAGTTCAAGCTTCCAAACCTGACCTGATGGCCACGGGCGTAGCTCTCGATTTGCTCCAGATGGCCGAGCGAGTTGGCCTGGAGTACGAAGATCTATCCGGGGAGGAAAACCTCACCCTGGATCGCATCATTGCCAATGATCAAAGGAGCCATCAAGCCTTATGATGACGACATAGTGGAACTCTCAATGAAAGCACCAATGTCGGTGTCAAAACCGGCGGATCTCGGGTAGGGGGTCCCGAACTGTGCGTCTAAGGCGGATGGTAACAAGAGGCGGGGGACACAATGTTTACCTAGGTTCGGGCCCTCTCGATGGAGGTAATACCCTACTTCCTACTTGATTGATCTTGATGATATGAGTATTACAAGAGTTGATCTACCACGAGATCGGAGAGGCTACACCCTAGAAGCTAGCCTATGGTATGATTGTTGTTGTCCTATGGACTAAAACCCTCCGGTTTATATAGACACCGGAGGGGCTAGGGTTACACAAAGTCGGTTACAAGGGAGGAGACCTACATATCCGAACGGCCAAGCTTGCCTTCCACGCAAAGGAGAGTCCCACCCGGACACGGGACGAAGTCTTCAATCTTGTATCTTCATAGTCCAACAGTCTGGCCAAAGGATATAGTCCGGCTGTGCAGAGACCCCCTAATCCAGGACTCCCTCAACGTCTCATCCAAAAGAGTTTTTCCGTCGCACCTCACTCGCCGCACTGTCTCATGCTCTGAAGGGGCGATGCTCATCTCGCCGAGCTGTATCTAAGGTGCCTTCTAGGAAGGCGACACCTGCACAGGGTGAGTCCTTAAAAAGAAAGGACAACAGTGAGACTGTTGGAGATATGCCCTAGAGGCAATCATGTATGCTGATATTTCCTATGTGTTTATGAATAAAGATAGTCCTTGGACATTATCAGTGATGTGTATCAGCAAGTACGTGACTTGTATGTGGGACTATGCATTGTATGATGACTGTCCTAAAAGGTCCCTAGTCGAAAGGGCTGTGTGGACGCGCAGCCAACTAGACTAGCACATGACACGGTCGATGGCTTGGTCTCACTAGCCATGGAGCACTGGATGCTAACCGGATAATATGGACTTGGAAGGATCTGGTCGGATTCGACGTAGTCGGATCCGAGTCGAGATAAGGTCCGAGTCGGACAGACCCAACTATGAGACACAACGATATGTCATCTGTGAGTCTCGAGTACAACATATGTTCTATGTCCTAAGACATGAGCCGACGCATGTACTCGGGATGGTGAAAGACTTGCTTTGGGCCGACCAAATGCTACTCCGTAACTGGGTAGTTATAAAGGTAGGTTTCGGGTTTGTCCAGAACCATGCTGCGAGACGTGGTCGAGCAAGATGGGATTTTCCCCTCCGATCAAGAGAGATATACTCTGGGCCACTCATGTGATCCGACCAGGATAAGCATGGCCATGCGACAAGGATTATGAGATAATCCGGTTTGTGGTTGGCATCACTGGAACGAGAAAGAGGTCGGGCTAGCACAAGGATGACAGACTCGCCTTAAGCCCAACAACATATATCGTGTGGCAAAAGGAATGGAAGTATGATGTATAGGTTCGCCTAACCAGCTTCATAGTATGTTTGGTGTTCGGCATGCCTTGCTAGAGGCCGCTACCAACTGTGCAGTTCGGAGGTGATCTGAACTGCAACCAAGCCGGCTTGAACCTAAGGGGTCGCAGGCTGAAGGGAAGGAACCTACGAGGTCGGATCCGAGGACACTAGTCGGATGTGATCCGAGCTGTATTCAGATTGTGGCCGAGTAGACTTATGGGCTTTAGGGTTTGTGCAAGGCCCAAGTGTTGGGCCTGCGACGGACGCCTATATAAAGTGGAAGTACCGCACACTCACGGGATTGATCGCTTCGGTGCTGTCACTAGGGTTTGCATGTGTTGCGAATAGACACCTCCACCCGCCACTAGTTGTGTGATCGGACCTAGCAGTCCACCGTACGACGTTCCTCCTACACGCGCGGATACCGTTAGAGGCGGTGCACTTGTGCCGCTTTCGGCGAAACTGTACGTGGGAACCGACGACCGGCTGTACAAGGATATCGGACGAGGAGGAGACGATCCACGCGGATGCGCTGCCCCAACTCTTCTTCCGCTGCACGACACTGCGCGTCTAGTGGAAAAGAACTGTGATCCATCTCCCGTAGCATGTTCTTGGTTGTTCTGCGCGTAGGAAAATTTTAATTTGCAGTAGACGCACCCTAGCGTAGAACCCAACAGATACTACTGCGCCCCTCCTTGACCAAAGAGGTATAGTCCTTAATACGCATCCAGTGAACAGACCAGATTGTGGTTCCGTTGGGACATCTTGCGGGAAGAGCATACGCCAGACTACATCCAGGGACCTCGCCGGCCGTGCATCGACCAATCCGGCCCCGGACCCTGCCGTAAGGACTAGGGTTGATACGGGTAAAATGCCGGATTGTCATCTCCAAGAGGACTCGGATGATGTATCCGTCACCAATTCCGAGGTGGAGAGCGCGATGAATCATCGGCGGAGGAAAGAGGCCATGCGTGATCCCAGTTTTACCATAGAGGTGTTCCATGCCCTCAACTCTGCGGATGCATATATCCGAGCTACTCGGGATGGGCTTGCCAGAGCCACACACCAGCTTTCAAAGGATATGCGGGTAAGAGCTTTTTGTAGGTGCAAGACTCATGTGCTAGTAGCCCCCGAGACTTGAAATAGTTTGGCCCAACTGATTTAAGGATCGTTGTATTATCAGGTACTCACGGAGAAAAATGACATGCTATCCAAGGAGCTTGAAGAATGTCAGACCAAGCTTACTGTTTTCACTGCCGAACTAGAGAAGTCCAAGAAGGCACCGAACGGTAAGGTCAATCACTGTCCGGAAAAATATGGTTCTACACCAACAATGTTTTTTTTAAATATACATTGTTTTGTTTACGGCTGCAGGATCGTCGGATCAGCTGGAGGACAGACTGAGGGCTGCGCAGGCGGATAAATGATGACCCACAAGTATAGGGGATCAATTTTAGCTCTTTTCGATAAGTAAGAGTGTCGAACCCAACGAGGACCAGAAGGAAATGACAAGTAGTTTTCAGTAAGGTAGCGTCTACAAGTGCTGAAATTGTAAGTAGCGAGTAGTTTGATAGCAAGGTAATTCGTAACGAGCAAGTAACGATAATAGTAACAAGTATGCAGCAAGGTAGCCCAATCCTTTTGAGGCAAAGGACGGGCTAAAACGGTCTCTTACAATAAGCAAAGCGTTCTTGAGGGTACACGGGAATTTCATCTAGTCACTTTCATCATGTTGGTTTAATTTGTGTTCGCAACTTTGATAATTTGATATGTGGATGGACCAGTGCTTAGGTGCTGTTCTTACTTGAACAAACCTCCTAGTTATGATTAACCCTCCCGCAAGCATCCGCAACTACGAGAAAAGTATAAAGAATAAATTCTAACCATAGCATTAAACTATAGGATCCAATCGATCCCTTGCGAAGAAGTGCATAAACTGGGGATTAAGTTTCTATCACTCTCGCAACCCACCATCTATTTACTACTCCACAATGCATTCCCTAAGGCCCAAATATAATTAAGTGTCATGTAGTCGATGTTCACATGACACCACTAAGGGAATCACAACATACATACTATCAAAATATCGAACACATATCAAATTCACATGATTAGTTGCAACATGATTTGTCCCGTGACCTCAAGAACAAAGGTAACTACTCACAAAGAACAAACATGCTCATGATCAGAGAGGTATTAATATGCATAATGGATATGAACATATAATCTTCCACCAAATAAACCATATAGTAATCAACTACAAGATGTAATCAACACTACTAGTCACCCCCTACGAACAATCTATAGTTCTGGTAACAAGATTGAATATAAGAGATGAACTAGGGTTTGAGATGGTATGGTGCTGGTGAATATGTTGATGGAGATTGCCCTCCGCAAGATGAGAGAGTTGTTGGTGATGATGATGATGATTTCCCCCTCCGAGAGGGAAGTTCCCCTGGCAGAATCGCTCTGTCGGAGGGCAAAATTGCTCCTGCCCAAGTTCCGCCTCGAGGCGGCGGCGCTCCGTCCCAAAAGTATTATTTTGATTTTTGTCTAGGTCAAAACCACTTATATACCAGAAGATGGGCACCAGAGGTGGGCCGAGGAGGCCACAACCCACCAGGGGGCGCCAGGGGGGCTGGCGCCCCAGGTGGGTTGTGCCCACCTGGTGGCCCCCCTCTGGTACTTATTAGCTCCAATATTTCTTATATATTCCATAAAAAATCTCCGTAAAGTTTCAGCCCATTTGGAGTTGTGCAGAATAGGTGGCCTGGCATAGCTTTTCCAGGTCCAGATTTCCAGCTGCTGGAATTCTCCCTCTTGGTGTGTTCATTGCAAATTATAAGAGAAAAGGCATTAGAATTACTCCAAAAAGCATTATTATGGATAAAAACATTGTAAATAATAGTAAGAAAACATGTTGCAAAATGTACGTATCAGCTCCCCCAAGCTTAGACCTCGCTTGTCCTCAAGCAAAAACCGAAATCGAAAAACATGTCCACATGCTTTGAGAGAGAGATGTCGATAAAAACAAAATACGGACATAGACGCATCATGTTGATTATTACAACATCAAAAAAATTAAACATAGGACTTTTATCATATACTCCCTCCGTAAACTAATATAAGAGTGTTTAGATCACTACTTTAGTTATCTAAACACTCTTATATTAGTTTATAGAGGGAGTACTTGTCAGGACCCCGATTCCAGGTCACATCGATCTAGCCGGTAACACCTCATATCACTTTGCGGCCTCACGCACGGTATCCCACGGGTGTCGCCTTACCATGGCCCGGGACCGTTTGCGCCTTTTGGCTCGCGTATATGACAATGTCGCTAGCATCCATATGACCGAGATCCCGGGCCGACATGGCTAGTCGTGAACCCAAAGCGGCACAGACCTATGGAGACAGGCATACATGAATCACATCGAACATGTCGGTCATCAACGAGTGATTCCAGGCTGTAGCACTGGGCTAACAGGACTCCGGGGATCCTGGGCTGTAGCAGGCTAGACAGGACTCCGGAGATCACCGCGTGACATTTCCCCGAAGGGACAGACATAGGGACGAAGTGAAACACATGCCGGCCAGTCAAGTGTCCTGAACAGTAGTGCTGGGCTAGCAGGACTCCGGTGAACCGGGCTGTAGCGGACTACTATGGCTCGAGGAGCACTAGACTACATTTCCCCATAAGAAAGGCTGCGAAGGACAAACAACTAGATTGTCGGATCCCACTCATACCAAGCATTTCAATCATACACACAATATGCCCGATATGAGTACATACAACATGGCATCACAACAAAACTCTACAACTCAAGTACTTTATTTAAAGGCTCCAGGGAGCCATACATAACATATCCATACAGGTAGGGGTCACATGACCCGACACTCAAGTCATACAGTCATACAAGCACATGCGGAAGCAACTAGTCTGAGTACAGACTCTAGAAAGAAAGAAGGCTTCTCGAAGCCTGTCTATCTACATAGGGCCCTCCATGGCCTGGATCACCACCTGGGTGGCTAGTCACTCGTCGACGTCAAGGTCTACGTAAAACCCATCGGAGGGGGCAGTGTTGTCGTCTGAAAACAATAAATAAGCAAACATGAGTACAAAGGTACTCAGCAAGTCTTACATCAGAACCTACTATACGTGCTCATTCTCAAGAAGGTGGTGGGGTTTATGCAGCAAGCCAGCTTTGACTCTGGGCTAAGCTATCCTACGGAATCTTTTAGCAAAATAGTTTTCGCACATGAGTCCACTACTCACCATCACAATACTCCACCGTGGATCCTCCCTTGTAACCTGCGAGAGGGCCATCCTCGGTACTCACACTTATCTTGAGTCTTTTAGTAGTATCCTTTAACTTGTCTATGAACTGTATATGCAATCAAGTAGTCCTTTACCGCGGACACGGCTATTCGAATAGTTTTATACCCTACAGGGGTGTACTTCGTCACACATGTTTCCACCACTTAGCGTCTGCACACGAAATGTGCTCGGCAGACTTCAAGCAAAAACCGACGTGGGTGTAGACCACGACCTGACTAACCTCACAAGTCTCTAGTCCAGGGTCATCGCCTATTCAGGTTCCATTCGCAAGGAAATCCGGCCGGGGTGTCCTCAACGGCCCCGAACGATGTGAACAGGGTTCCCGAGACACCAAACGGGTGACTCGGTACATCGTGCCACGGTGTATCTACCGCAACATAGCCCACCCCTAGGGTCAGCGCTACGCACGGCCGCCAACACATATCCTACAAACACCAGAAACTAGTTGCAACTCCTGGACTGAGGCGAGAGGGGTTAGTAAGTCGAGCGGGGTCATATTTCAGGGCCCAATGTGTGGAAGTGGCTGAATCTTAATTCACGCATACAGAACTCAGTTCTTAGGGACGGCTTCAATGAAACAACCCACCATGTACTCCTACATGGCCTCTCATCGATACCTTTACCAAAACATGTTCAACACATCCCACATATTACTGGCACAAGCATTTCACTCTAGCCCATCACCCAGATGAACCAGACCTGACACAACTCTAAGCATAGCAGGCATAGCAAGGTAGGAATCACAAAACATGGCTCAATCAACTCCTACACATGCTAGTGGGTTTCATCTAGTTACTGTGGCAATGACAGATCATGCAGAGGATAAGGGTTCAACTACCGTAGCACACAACAGTTTGAATCGTGTTGTCTTAATGCAGTAAACAAGAGCAGGAGCGAGAACATGGGTTGTATCGGAATGATCAATGGTTGCTTGCCTGATGGAGTGGTAACGGGATACTGCCCTTCAGTTGGATACTCGTGAATATCCTCGGAGGCAGAACCTACCACGAAGAACACAACCGAGCACAATCAACACATGACGATATGCAACAATATGATGCATGCTATGACATGGCAATATGGATGTGCCTTGGCCTAATGCAAGCTAAAACAGAAGGGTAATTGCTTATTTGAACCAAAGGTTCAAGTGTTAGCTCATTTAACTTGATCATATTAGTGCATCACCTTATATTGCATAAACAGCAGGTTTAACTTGTTCTGACATGCATGAAACCAGTACCAATGGATAGCTTGGATTTTTCTGATAATTTTCCATATATAATTTGTCTCATTTGGAGTTATGGTTGAAATTCTATGAATTTTTGAACTTTAGGCAATTTTCTGGAATTTTCTATATAAAATTAAATCCAGAAAAAGAGTTATTGCGTCAGCATGACATCACCCTGATGTCAGAAGGTCAACTGGGCGCCTCCAGGTCAAACCTGACCAGTGGGGTCCACTGGTCAGTGACACAATCAACTAACCAAGTTAATTAGCCCTAACTAACTTAGTTAGCCGGGCGGGGCCTGCATGTCAGTGGCCCATCTAATTAGCTAAGTTCATTAACACTAATTAACTAACACTAATTAAGCAGGCGCCTGGGCCCACAAGTCAGTGAGTCAGGGGGGAGTCAACCCAGCCAACCGGGGTCAAAACACGCCGGAGTTGACCCCAGCTCGTCGCCGGCAAGGCTAGAGACGGCGGAGGGGCTCGGAATTCCTCCTCCGGCGACCAAATGGCCAGCGGAGGGCATCTACGTGAAGCTGGGACTCGCCCGCATCCATCTGTGGACACGGCAGGGGCTGAGATGGCCCGAGGTCGCCGGAGGCAAGCTCGCGGCGGTGGCCGGAGTTAGGGGCTGGTGCGGGTTAGCGCTAGGGGGCACGGCAGGTCGAACGGGTGGGTGTGTTAGGCTCCTGGGGACGCGTTGAAGACGGTGGTGCGCTCGGACGCGTGCTTGCATGGCCGTAGCCACGACGGCGTCGAGGCTCAACGGCGGCGAGCTTCGGGTGCTCGCGGGGCAACGGCTACGGGGCGAAATCGACGGCGTGGCTAAGTGGAAAAGGACCGGGAGCTCACAGCGGTGCCGTAGGGGTGGCTAGCGGGCTCGGGGGCGACCTTGACGGCACGAATCGACGGCGAGGAGCTCGGGCGGCCGAGGTTGAAGAAGAGCTCGAAGTCGACGATGCAGGGCTTCCGGCGGGGCATGGTTCGGTGAGGGGGTCGAGGACGACGTTGCGGAGCTCGTGGGCACAACCGAGGGGCGAGGGGGTGGCTGTGGCCGTGGTGGTTCTCGTCGGCGGCGACGGCCGCGTTCTATGGAAGAGAGGGGGAGAGCCAGAGGAGGGGATGAGCACGGGGGAGGGGAATGAGAGGGCCAGGGGGTGCGTGGCCGTCTCCGTGGCATTGGGAGGGAGTCCGGAAGCAGGAGGTGGCGCGCAGGGGGGGAAGGTGGCGCGCGCGCGTGCCGGCGAGCGCCGGGCACACGCCCGTGTCCTTCTGTCCGAGGAGGGGGGCGACAGGAGGCAGCGGGGTGGGCTGGGCCGCCAGCTGGAGATGGGCCAGGTAAGTGGCCCATGGCCTTTCCCTCTTTATTTTTTTGTGTTTTTCTATTTCTGTTATTCTGTTCTGATTTAGTTTAAATACTAAATCATTTTATAAAATCCTGAAAATATTTATGGACACTTACTGAAATATTTCAGTGGCCCAAAAAATAGTTCCAACATTATTTGAGCATTTGAATTATTTAATAGTATTTAAATGCCCAAATTCAAATATTTATGAATTAAATCAATGCCCCTTTTGTTGACCTAAAATTATATGCACCATTTTTCCCAAGGGTTCTAACCCAAGGCAAAGAGGGTGAACATTTTTGAAGGGCATTTCAGGTTCATTGAATTTATTTTTAGTAAACCCTATTTGATTTCAGGGGGGGTGCTGGGGGTTCTGCTTTCCCCATTTCAATTTTCTGATGAAGGTAAACATGATGCACACTCTAATGCACAATCTAGCTAGGGTGTGACAACTCACCCCCACTCAATAGAATCTCGTCCCGAGATTTAGGATCATCTGGGAAGAAGGTGGGGTACTCGAGTCGAAGACGATCCTCCCTTTCCCAAGTGGCTTCTTCCTCGGAATGGTGTGACCATTGAACCTTGAGAAACTTGATATTATGACGTCGAGTGGTACGCTCGGCTTGATCAAGGATACGAACGGGTTATTCCCGATAAGAAAGGTTATCTTGTAAATCAAGCGTTTCGTGGTCCACACCACGGATAGGATCCGCGAAGCAACGCCTGAGTTGCGAAACGTGGAAGACATCGTGAACTCTGGAAAGATGCGGAGGTAGTTCCAATTGGTAGGCAACTTCTCCTCGTTTGGCAAGAATGCAAAAGGGTCCAATGTAACGAGGAGCCAATTTGCCTTTGATACTGAAGCGATGGGTTCCCTTTAACGGGGTAACCCGAAGGTAAGCTTTCTCGTCAATTTCAAATGTCATAGGCTTATGCTTACGATCATATTGACTCTTTTGGCGAGATTGGGCTGTTCTCAATTTCTCACGAATAACGCGAACCTGCTCTTCTGCTTCCTGAATCATATCCGGGCCAAAGAGTTGTCTTTCCCCGGTTTCTGACCAGTTAAGAGGCGTTCGACATTTTCGTCCATAGAGAACTTCGAAGGGAGCCTTGCCCAAACTAGCTTGATAGCTATTGTTATAAGCAAACTCCGCGAATGGAAGGCATTTCTCCCAACTCATTCCGAACGAGATAACAGAAGCTCGGAGCATATCTTCCAGAATTTGATTGACTCGCTCTACTTGACCACTTGATTGAGGATGGAAGGCGGTGCTAAAGGAGAGATGAGTTCCCATAGCATTTTGGAAACTTTCCCAAAATCAAGAGGTGAAGAGACTTCCACGGTCTGAGTTAATTTCCAATGGGACACCATGAAGAGACACTATTCGGGAGATGTATAGGTCAGCTAGCTGGCTAGCGGTGATACTCTCACGAACAGGTAGAAAATGGGCTACTTTGGAAAGACGGTCGATCACGACGAAGATGGCATTATTCCCCCTCTTGGTCCTGGGAAACCCAGTGATGAAATCCATACTGATTTTGTCCCATTTCCATTCAGGAATAGCCAAAGGTTGAAGGGTGCCAGCAGGCCGTTGATGCTCTGCTTTAACATGACGACAAACGTCGCAATTGGCAATGTATTGAGCGATTTCTCTCTTCATCCTAGTCCACCAAAACCTCTGGCGTAGGTCTTGATACATTTTAGTACTACCGGGATGAATGGTGAGAGGGGATTCATGAGCTTCCTTAAGGATCAGTCGCCTCAGGTTTCGCGCCTTCGGAACCACTAGGCGATTCCCAAAGTATACAACACCTTGATCATCAATGGAGAAACAATTCACGACTCCTTTCTTAACGTTTCTCTTGATATGGGAAATTCCCGGATCTATCTTCTGTGCCTTGATGACCTGATCCGTAAGGGTAGGTTCCACTACCAGGGTGGATAGGAATCCTTGAGGAACAATGTGAAGATTAAGCTTGCAAAATTCCTCATGGAGAAGTGGTTGACTTTGTTGTAACATCAGGTTGTTACAGTAGGACTTATGACTTAGTGCATCGGCCATGACATTGGCCTTGCCAGGGGTGTAAGTTATTCCTAAGTCGTAATCCGAGATCAACTCAACCCAACGTCTTTGCCTGAGATTCAAATCTGGTTGGTGGAAGATATATTTCAAGCTTTGGTGATCGGTGAAGATCTCGCAACGATTACCGAGAAGGTAATGTCGCCAGGTTTTGAGTGCATGGACTACAGCTGCAAGCTCTAGATCATGTGTGGGATAATTTTCCTCATGTGGGTGTAATTGCCGTGAAGCATAGGCAATTACCTGACGATCTTGCATGAGTATGCAACCTAGTCCTTGTCGCGAGGCGTCGCAATAGATAATAAAGTCCTTGGAGAAATCTGGTGGTACCCGTACGGGAGCAGATGTCAGGCGTCTTTTCAGTTCCTGAAAACTGAACTCGCACTGTGGAGTCCACTCGAACCTTTTATCTTTCTTGAGGAGTTCAGTTAGAGGTTTAGCAACCTTGGAGAAATTCTCGACGAAGCGGTGGCAATAGCTCGCTAGGCCAAGGAAACTCCGAACTTGCTTGACCGTTTCAGGTGGAGTCCAATCAAGGATGGCTTGAACTCGCTCGGGATTGCCAGCAATACCCTTACCAAAGATTACATGCCCTAGATAGGTCACTTCTGACAACCAAAATTCACACTTGGAGAATTTGGCATAAAGGCGATGCTCTCGAAGTTTCATCAATACCAGCCTTAGATGTTCGGCATGTTCCTCTTCATTCTTGGAGTAGATGAGTATGTCATCGAGGTATACTATGACGAATTTGTCCAAGTACTCCATGAAAACCGAGTTCATTAACCGGGAGAAAGTGGCCGGGGCATTGGTTAGACCGAAGGACATGACGGTGTACTCGTATTGGCCATAACGAGTAACAAAAGCCGTTTTGGGAATGTCCCCGTTTCTGATTTTGATTTGATGGTAGCCCAACCTCAAATCCAGCTTGGAGAAGACTGAGGATCCAGCGAGCTGATCATACAGGTCGTTGATCCTGGGAAGCGGGTATTTGTTCTTGATGGTGACCAGATTGACAGGTCGGTAACCCACAACCATTCGATCCGTTCCATCCTTCTTCTTGACGAAGAGGACGGGGCAAGCCCAAGGAGAGGAGCTAGGACGGATGAACCCTTTGTTCAAGGACTCATCGAGTTGGTTCTTAAGCTCAGCTAGTTCTAAGGGTGCCATCTTGTAGGGTCTTCTAGCAATTGGAACGGTTCCTGGAACAAGGTCTATCACAAACTCGACATCCCGGTCAGGTGGAACACCTGGCAGTTCTTCCGGAAACACATCCGGGAAGTCTCGGACTACCGGAACGTCCTCAAGGTCTGGAAGAGGGTTGGCATTGAGAGAGTAAAGTTGGCGCTTGGCCACTCGAGTTAAGACATTAACTGTCTTGCCCGAGGGATGAGTAAGTTGAACGGTTCTAGTGGCACAATCGATCTTGGCATAATGACCCGACATCCAGTCCATACCCAAGATGATGTTTATGTCGGAGGACTTGAGAGCTATTAAAGATGCGAGGAAAACAAGCCTATCGACAAGAATTTCGTTCCCATGGCTTACCTTAGAAGTTTGCCATTTGGAACCCGGAGTTTGAATTACCATGGAAGTGGGCATGTCACAGAATGTCGTGTTATGCAACCGAGCATAATTCTCGGATATGAATGAATGAGATGCTCCAGTATTGAAAAGAACAGATGCCGGATGGCAGTTAACAAGGAGCGTACCAAGGACGACGTTGGGATCCTCATGAGCCTCTTCGGCTGAAACATAGTTGACATGGCCACGTGCAGTAGTGGCCGGCTTGGCGTAGAAAGTCTTTCCCGCGGGCTTACCACGGCCAACGGACTTTCCAGCTTGATTGGGGTTGTTCTGGGGACACTCTCGACTATAGTGACCCGGTTCTCCACACTTGAAGCATGTTACCACAGTGGGGCATGGAGCAACATTAGCAGCGGGGCCACCATAGGGCTTGGGCGGTGCAAATTGCTGGTTGGGACGAGGCGCCTCAAAGGATGGCCTCGGGGTGAATCTGGGTGGCAGTGCGGTGCTTGGAATCCACACCCGGCGCTTCTGAGCTCCAGAGCCGGATGAAGACCCAAAATCACGAGAGTGCTTGCGTGAAGCGTCATAATCAGTCTGGCCTGTCTCAGCACTGATAGCTTTATTGACTAGCTTCTGGAAGGATGTGCACTGGTGCAGACGGAGATCGCGGCGAAGCTCAGGGCTAAGTCCCTTGCGGAACCTTGCCTGCTTCTTGGCGTCAGTAGAAACCTCTTCAGGAGCATAGCGTGCCAGGTTCCCAAATTCTCGGCTATATGCATCCACAGTCAGCCTTCCTTGGGTGAAG
Organism: Triticum monococcum; assembly: GCA_034509565.1. Taxonomy (NCBI): domain Eukaryota; kingdom Viridiplantae; phylum Streptophyta; class Magnoliopsida; order Poales; family Poaceae; genus Triticum; species Triticum monococcum. The sequence continues at coordinate 193,500,230 of CM067842.1, read as the reverse complement.
TTGCAGAACTCCTCCCTCTTGCGATCCATGAGACCTTCCGGAATGTGATGCTCACGGAAAGCCTCGCTGAACTCAGCCCAGGTAGTGATTTGGCCGACCGGGCGCATAGCTTCATAGTTTTCCCACCAATGGCTAGCGGGGCCCTCGAGATGATAAGCAACATAGGTAACCTTGTCGGCTTCGGCTACGTTGGTAGAACGTAGCTTGTGGGTGATGCTGCGAAGCCAATCATCCGCGTCGAGGGGCTCGACGGAATGGTTAAACTTTGGTGGGTACAGCTTGATAAAGTCGTTGATTGACACCAGGTCATTTCGTGGGTGGCGTGCAGTGTTTTGCTCAATCCACTCCAATAGGCGGTTGGTCTCACGCTTGTTCCTTTCCGCCTCCAGCATCACTTCGGCCAGGGAAGGCGGGTGAGGCAAATTTTCACCTCTAGCTGCATTGGCTTCCCCCCGCCCCGGGGCAGCAGGGTTGCCGCGGGTGTTGACCATCCTAGGAGGAAAACAAGACAACGGTTTAGACAAGGATGGCTCAAACTTAACAAGGAAGTGCATAATGAAAGGATAACACGGAATGCAGAGATGGTCATTCGTATGCCATGGTAATATAAAACTGCCATATATACACCAACGGTCATACTCGTCATACATAGTTTAGTACAAGCTCATGCTACAGTACAACTATGAAGGTAGACGTTACATCTCATCGGAGGTATTCCGAGTCCCTATACATTATTTGTCTACACCTCCGGAATCGATTACACACCAAGTCTTATTCCACAAGTCACGCAGGACAGTGGGGATACAACTACTACAATACTAGTGGTACTACTACTAACTCAGATAGCTCCGTAGTAGTCCTCATAGAAGTCACCTCCATAGCCTGGAAGTTCAACGTGATCATCCAGAAACAGACGGTCCTGAGGAGCCTGTGGACCATAGGGGCTAGGATGAGGTCTTGGACCAACAAACGGTGGCCTGCGGGGACCAAGGGGTGGGGTGATGCCTCCCACATCACGCCAATCCACCATGTCTGGCAGAGCTGCTCTCACAGGATACAGATCCCTGGTATCCATACATCCAGCTTGCACCGCGGGTGCAAACCGAGTCAATGTGGCCCAATGATCAGCACGGGTATTAAAGAGCTCCAGCCTCAAGGCCCGATTCTCTCGGTCCTTATCTTCGAGCATCTCAGCGGTGGTATGAGTTAATGAGTCCTCCTGAGTGGAGTCAGCATAGATAGCCTGAAGATACCCCTGCGCTCCCGGAAGTGAAGCTTGCATGTAACGGAAGTCAGTGTTCCGAAGCAGGCCAGTCCGGACTCGCAAGATGGTCATCATGGAATAGGCAGCATCCTGCACAGCCATCTAAATGGTAACTCCGAGTCCATAGGAACAGTGAAGGGGCTCGGTAGATCCAGGATAGGAAGGAAATATCCTGATGGTGCAGAAATACTGGCTTTGATTAAAGTCGCGGAACTGCTCTTCAACAGTGTATTCGGGATACCAACGGTATCCTGTCTCGATCATGACCCGGACCAACATAGCAGTATGACCGGGCACGTCGAGGCACCTGGTCAGGCGAACCACTTGATTTTGAGAATGGTTGGCCATCTGAAAGCACAACCACAAGACAAAGACATCAGAATTCCTAGGGAAAATTGGACAGCATAATGGCTGTAAATGCTCAGAAAAAGATTTGAGACATCCACAACAGTTCACAATACCGCTCAACAGCATCATATCAAGGTTCTGATTCAAATAGCAATGTACTAAAATAGTAGAAACTGGACTGGAGCTCGTAGCAATAATCCTATAAACTACTACGGATTAGTAACACGTGAACCTGATAGAAGAAGAGAGCCTAGTCCTTAACCCACGTTGATTGAGAGGAGAATGACTCAGATCAGAAGCATAGGTAAAGGAGTAAAAGAACCTTACGTTCCCTCCCACAATCAATTCCCTTACATATAACTAAAGCATTTCTAGACTCGACATCGACCAGTTTGGCTGAACGAACCTACAGGCAGTCCAGCTCTGATGCCAACGCTGTCAGGACCCAGATTCCAGGTCACATCGATCTAGCCGGTAACACCTCATATCACTTTGCGGCCTCACACACGGTATCCCACGGGTGTCGCCTTACCATGGCCCGGGACCGTTTGCGCCTTTTGGCTCGCGTATATGACAATGTCGCTAGCATCCATATGACCGAGAACCCGGGCCAACATGGCTAGTCGTGAACCCAAAGCGGCACAGACCTATGGAGACAGGCATACATGAATCACATCGAACATGTCGGTCATCAACGAGTGATTCTGGGCTGTAGCACTGGGCTAACAGGACTCCGGGGATCCCGGGCTGTAGCAGGCTAGACAGGACTCCGGAGATCACCGCGTGACATTTCCCCGAAGGGACAGACATAGGGACGAAGTGAAACACATGCCGGCCAGTCAAGTGTCCTGAACAGTAGTGCTGGGCTAGCAGGACTCCGGTGAACTGGGCTGTAGCAGACTACTATGGCTCGAGGAGCACTAGACTACATTTCCCCATAAGAAAGGCTGCGAAGGACAAACAACTAGATTGTCGGATCCCACTCATACCAAGCATTTCAATCATACACACAATATGCCCGATATGAGTACATACAACATGGCATCACAACAAAACTCTACAACTCAAGTACTTTATTTAAAGGCTTCAGGGAGCCATGCATAACATATCCATACAGGTAGGGGTCACATGACCCGACACTCAAGTCATACAGTCATACAAGCACATGAGGAAGCAACTAGTCTGAGTACAGACTCTAGAAAGAAAGAAGGCTTCTCGAAGCCTGTCTATCTACATAGGGCCCTCCATGGCCTGGATCACCACCTGGGTGGCTAGTCACCCGTCGACGTCAAGGTCTACGTAAAACCCATCGGAGGGGGCAGTGTTGTCGTCTGAAAACAATAAATAAGCAAACATGAGTACAAAGGTACTCAGCAAGTCTTACATCAGAACCTACTATACATGCTCATTCTCAAGAAGGTGGTGGGGTTTATGCAGCAAGCCAGCTTTGACTCTTGGCTAAGCTATCCTACGGAATCTTTTAGCAAAATAGTTTTCGCACACGAGTCCACTACTCACCATCACAATACTCCACCGTGGATCCTCCCTCGTAACCTGCGAGAGGGCCATCCTCGATACTCACACTTATCTTGAGTCTTTTAGTAGTATCCTTTAACTTGTCTATGAACTGTATATGCAATCAAGTAGTCCTTTACTGCGGACACGGCTATTCGAATAGTTTTATACCCTGCAGGGGTGTACTTCGTCACACATGTTTCCACCACTTAGCGTCTGCACACGAAATGTGCTCGGCAGACTTCAAGCGAAAACCGACGTGGGTGTAGACCACGACCTGACTAACCTCACAAGTCTCTAGTCCAGGGTCATCGCCTATTCAGGTTCCATCCGCAAGGAAATCCGGCCGGGGTGTCCTCAACGGCCCCGAACGATGTGAACAGGGTTCCCGAGACACCAAACGGGTGACTCGGTACACCGTGCCACGGTGTATCTACCGCAACATAGCCCACCCCTAGGGTCAGCACTACGCACGGCCGCCAACACATATCCTACAAACACCAAAAACTAGTTGCAACTCCTGGACTGAGGCGAGAGGGGTCAGTAAGTCGAGCGGGGTCATATTTCAGGGCCCAATGTGTGGTAGTAGCTGAATCTTAATTCACGCATACAGAACTCAGTTCTTAGGGACGGCTTCAATGAAACAAACCACCATGTACTCCTACATGGCCTCTCATCGATACCTTTACCAAAACATGTTCAACACATCCCACATATTACTGGCACAAGCATTTCACTCTAGCCCATCACCCAGATGAACCAGACCTGACACAACTCTAAGCATAGCAGGCATAGCAAGGTAGGAATCACAAAACATGGCTCAATCAACTCCTACACATGCTAGTGGGTTTCATCTAGTTACTGTGGCAATGACAGGTCATGCAGAGGATGAGGGTTCAACTACCGTAGCACACAGCAGTTTGAATCGTGTTGTCTTAATGCAGTAAACAAGAGCAGGAGCGAGAACATGGGTTGTATCGGAATGATCAATGGTTGCTTGCCTGATGGAGTGGTAACGGGATACTGCCCTTCAGCTGGATACTCGTGAATATCCTCGGAGGCAGAACCTACCACGAAGAACACAACCGAGCACAATCAACACATGACGATATGCAACAATATGATGCATGCTATGACATGGCAATATGGATGTGCCTTGGCCTAATGCAAGCTAAAACAGAAGGGTAATTGCTTATTTGAACCAAAGGTTCAAGTGTTAGCTCATTTAACTTGATCATATTAGTGCATCACCTTATATTGCATAAACAGCAGGTTTAACTTGTTCTGACATGCATGAAACCAGTACCAATGGATAGCTTGGATTTTTCTGATAATTTTTCATATATAATTTGTCTCATTTGGAGTTATGGTTGAATTTCTATGAATTTTTGAAGTTTAGGCAATTTTCTGGAATTTTCTATATAAAATTAAATCCAGAAAAAGAGTTATTGCGTCAGCATGACATCACCCTGATGTTAGGAGGTCAACTGGGCGCCTCCAGGTCAAACCTGACCAGTGGGGTCCACTGGTCAATGACACAATCAACTAACCAAGTTAATTAGCCCTAACTAACTTAGTTAGCCGGGCGGGGCCCGCATGTCAGTGGCCCATCTAATTAGCTAAGTTTATTAACACTAATTAACTAACACTAATTAAGCAGGCGCCTGGGCCCACACGTCAGTGAGTCAGGGGGGAGTCAACCCAGCCAACCGGGGTCAAAACACGCCGGAGTTGACCCCGGCTCGTCACCGGCAAGGCCAGAGACGGCGGAGGGGCTCGGAATTCCTCCTCCGGCGACCAAATGGCCAGCGGAGGGCATCTACGCGGAGCTGGGACTCGCCCGCATCCATCTGTGGACACGGCAGGGGCTGAGATGGCCCGAGCTCGCCGGAGGCAAGCTTGCGGCGGTGGCCAGAGTTAGGGGCTGGTGCGGGTTAGCGCTAGGGGGCACGGCAGGTCGAACGGGTGGGTGCGTTAGGCTCCTGGGGACACGTTGAAGACGGTGGTGCGCTCGGACGCGTGCTTGCACGGCCGTAGCCACGACGGTGTCGAGGCTCAACGGCGGCGAGCTTCGGGTGCTCGCGGGGCAACGGCTACGGGGCAAAATCGACGGTGTGGCTAAGGGGAAAAGGACCGGGAGCTCACAGCGGTGCCGTAGGGGTGGCTAGCGGGCTCGGGGGCGACCTTGACGGCGCGAATCGACGGCGAGGAGCTCGGGCGGCTGAGGTTGAAGAAGAGCTCGAAGTCGACGATGCAGGGCTTCCGGCGGGGCGTGGTTTGGTGAGGGCGTCGAGGACGACGTTGCGGAGCTCGTGGGCACAACCGAGGGGCGAGGGGGTGGCTGTGGCCGTGGTGGTTCTCGTCGACGGCGACGGCCGCGTTCTGTGGAAGAGAGGGGGAGAGCCAGAGGAGGGGATGAGCACGGGGGAGGGGAATGAGAGGGCCAGGGGGTGCGTGGCCGTCTCCGTGGCATTGGGAGGGAGTCCGGAAGCAGGAGGTGGTGCGCAGGGGGGAGGTGGGGCGCGCGCGTGCCGGCGAGCGCCGGGCACACGCCCACGTCCTTCTGTCCGAGGAGGGGGACGACAGGAGGCAGCGGGGTGGGCTGGGCCGCCAGCTGGAGATGGGCCAGGTAAGTGGCCCATGGCCTTTCCCTCTTTATTTTTTTGTGTTTTTCTATTTCTGTTATTCTGTTCTGATTTAGTTTAAATACTAAATCATTTTATAAAATCCTGAAAATATTTATGGACACTTACTGAAATATTTCAGTGGCCCAAAAAATAGTTCCAACATTATTTGAGCATTTGAATTATTTAATAGTATTTAAATGCCCAAATTCAAATATTTATGAATTAAATCAATGCCCCTTTTGTTGACCTAAAATTATATGCACCATTTTTCCCAAGGGTTCTAACCCAAGGCAAAGAGGGTGAACATTTTTGAAGGGCATTTCAGGTTCATTGAATTTATTTTTAGTAAACCCTAGTTGATTTCAGGGGGGGGGGGTGCTGGGGGTTCTGCTTTCCCCATTTCAATTTTTTGATGAAGGTAAACATGATGCACACTCTAATGCACAATCTAGCTAGGGTGTGACAGTACTTCCCATGAATAAGTAATAGTTCATCACACAATCGAAGTATAAAGCAAAAACTCTATTAGAAACCAACAAACTATGTTCTCAGTCAACTTTGCAACTACAATTCATCATCTTTTCAGGAAGATTCACATGTTGGAGCCTTTAAAGCAAGTCCACATACTCAACCATCATATAGTCTTCTATGATTGCTAACACTCACCTTGTACTCATGAACAAAACGTTTCAACTAGACACATAGCAAGATAGGGGCTTATGATTTTTCCTCCCAAAATACTCACCTCAAGGGTGATGTCAACATTAATAACTCATGCCATCTAATTCAACTGGACATATGTGCCTAGATCTTTCCTCACCACTTGATGCTTGCCAAAAAGAGAAAAATAAAAGGAATAGAGAGAAAAACTTTGACTCTTTGCATAAAAGTAAAAGATAGGCCCTTCACAGAGGGAAGCAAAGGTTGCCATGCGCTTATGTGTTTGCATGCTCAACCCCTTAGTGCAAAAGAATGCCACGTTACATTGCCCCTTAAGATGACAACCTTTATTATGCAGTCTGTCACTTTTATTCTTTATCATCCAAGTTCGTGCAACGCTCAATTTTCTCTTCCACTAAAAGATCTCACATATTTAGAAGCAATTTTTATTGCCTTTTTGCACCGATGACAACTTACTTGAGGGATCTTGTTCCATCCCTAGGTAGGATTGGTGGACACTTGAAAAAGATTTGGGTTTAAGGGTTTTTGGATGCACAAGTAGTATCTCTACTTAGTACATAATTTTTGGCTAGCAAAGATAGGGGGCAAGCATCACATGTTAAAGGATCTATGACAATATGACTTCTATGTGAATATAAACAAACATAAACCATTAAGTTGTCTTCCTTGTCCAACTTCAACAATTTTGGCATATAATATTTTGATGAGGGATCACAATCACAAAAAAATTCTAGGATAGTATATCTATATGTGAATCTTCTCTTCCCTTATTAATTCTTTCATGAGTTGCATCATTGACTAATGCTATGTTTGTCAATCTCTAATAAAAAATTTCTTACTTATACTTTTCCTTATGTGGTGCTATCACTTACCATAGGATTAGTATATAATCTTTTCATTAGCTCTATCTGTAGCGACCAGACCTCAAACAGTCTGATCTCTGTGCTCCGGTGTCATCCCTGGATCAGTAATGCTGACACCACACAGTACTTGGAGGATTTATAGCAGAGTAGCAATCACACACCTATTACATCGAGTGTCTCAAAAGAGAACTTATTACAATAAATATGGCTTAAGGCCATCTAATAACGATAACAGCGGAAGGCTTGGAAGATAAGTGAGTCCATCAACTCCAATGGCATCACTGAGTATAGAACCACGACCTAAAACTCCTTAATCATCGTCTGAAAAGTCTGCAACATTAACGTTGCAGCCCGAGAACGGGTCAGCACATGGAATATGCTCGCAAGGTAACACATAGAGAGTAATGGAATGAAACAACTATACTATATGCATATTTGGCTGGTGGAAAGCTCTATGGTTACAGTTTTTGCGTAAAGCCAATTTTTCCCTACTTCAAAGGAATAAATTTAATTACTATCATGGTGGTTGTTAAACATTGAGAATGGTTGACAGCATTCTCAATCCCAATTAAGCATCATCATTAAACAAACCCATCAAAATTATCTTTAGAGTAACATGTTGAGATTCACATGATAATCCAGGTACTAGATACTCAAGATGTCCATAACCGGGGACACGGCTAACCATGATTAGTTTATTACACTCTGCAGAGGTTTGCGCACTTTTCCCCACAAGACTCGATCGCCTTCGTTGGATTTCTCGCACTACATGGTGTTTGAGAAACGGATGACCGAGACACGGTCTTTCAGAAGCGCTAGCACCTTACGTTGGATAGACTGGTACACCTACTTTCCCCTACATCTGCTAGTCTACCCTGTAAGAGTTCGCACGACTTAATCAACTATGCCAGAGCCCATAATGGCTTGTGGCTGCACACGGAAGTTTCTAGTATGAATAATCTTATGATCCCTTTGAGCCTGGGTGGCGGTCCAAAAGAAAACAGGCAAGTCCTGATAGAAACCAGGTGCCTCAATCCACCCAGATGTGTGTTTAAGTTGCCACCTTAGATAAACCATTAAAATTAACAAACTCACACCTGTCATGGATATCACTCACCCAATCCACGTCTACTAGCATAGCATGGCATAATAAGCAAACGTAGAAGTAACTCCCAAAGGTTTCATGTTAAACAGGTAATAGGTACTACCTCAACTACTTCCCATCCCACAATTTAATTAGATCCTAATCATGCAATGTGTGAGGATTGATCTAATGCAATAAAACTAGGTTGTAGAAAAGGTATGATCAAAGTGTTACTTGCCTTGCCGATGATCCGCGAAACCTAGAGATTCGAAGTAACAGGCGGTGCACTCCGGGTATTCTACTGCAGACAAACAAACAAGCATACAATAAGTACTCATCTAATGCACAGGTAAAACTCAAATAGAAGATCTAACCAGAAAGTTCAACTTAAGAACCCTGGTTTGCCAAAAAGAATCAAATCGAACGAAGCAAAAGAAATCAAACGGCGAAAGAAAACAACTTCGTTCTAGTAATATGGATCTAGTTCAAATTTTACTATGGCAAAAACTTGTTTAAGTTGATTATTCGGAAAGAGGGTTTCGATATGAAACTCCAGGCGCTTGAATCGCCTGATTCCGATAAATGAGCGAAAAGTTATACTAAAACGAAAATCGGATCAGAAATCGCGATCAGAAAATAACCGCGGAAAATCCGACGAAAAGAGAAGCGACGAACAGAAAAGAAAAAAAAATATTGTTTCCCTTTAAAAAAAGCAGCACGAAAATCGAGGCGGCGGCGGCGAACCTCGGGCGGCGCGCGCTCCGGTGGCGGCGACGGCGGCGGCTGGGCTAGGGTTTGGGGCGGGGTTGTGGGCTGGGGCTCAGGCGCTTCGCTATATAAAGGCGCCCCGGGCGGAGTCCCGCTCGGGTACGGCCCAAAGTCGGTTCCGTTTTTTTATAATTCTGCTCGGAAGAAAAATAAAAAGAAATACTAAACGGACTCCAAAAATCACGAAATAAATTTTGCCGGGTTTCTAAAATCAAGCCCGATAAAGTGAACATTTATTTGGGCCCAAACTACAACTTTGAAAAACGCGCATTTTTCCTAAATTCAAATAAAAATACCGAAAAACTCCGAAATAAATCTTATGTGATTTTTTTATTAAATCCTCAATATTTCTATATTTTGGGAAAGTCATTTTATTCCCTCTCTCATATTTTTGTAATAGAAATAATTGATGATAAAATAAATAAAATCAAATGATCCTGTTTACACAATTTGGGAAAACTCAAATATGTAAATAACGAAATCCCCAACTCTCTCTGTGGGTCCTTGAGTTGCTTAGGATTTTCTAGGATCAAAACCAAAAGCAAGATAAAACATGATATGCATGATGATCTAATGTATAACATTCCAAATTGAAAATTTGGGATGTTACACTATCCTTTCTTTATTTCCTTCTTTATTGTTTCTTTTCTTTACTATCTCTTTATTTGCAACATGAAAGTAAAGAAAGGAAAAACTAAAACTAACTTTATTATATAACTTGCACACGATTACAAGGATAGATCACTAAGCAAACTTTCAAATAAGAAAGGATTGAACTAAACTTTATTTCATCTAAAAGCAAAAGATTGAACTAAGATAAATAAAAGCAAAAGGGGTAGTGGGGGTGATACAATACCGGGACACCTCCCCAAGCTTGGCGAAAGCCAAGGGGAGTGCCCATACCCAATACTCAATTCCCCTTTTGGTGGTGAAGAAGATAATGGTGGTGGTGAAGTAGAGGTCATGTCCTTGAATTTCCATGGCAGTGGCCCAACAGATCTGCCAGAAAACAACAAGAAAAGAGAATAGAAGACTCCTTCGTTGTAACGCCCGGATAATCGTGCTACAGTAATCCAACGCTAATCATGCCACATCACCACAGTTACTGTTGCTAACCTATCGCTAGTTCAAAATCGAGTTAAATTCAAATTTAAAATAAAGTTAAATAATAAAAGTTTTCAAAAATTAAAAAAATGTTCCGGTGGTGCCATAAATCGTATATTTAATTATGGTGTAATAAACACATTTTTATAAAGTGCCTAAGAATTTTAGAAATGGATTAAAACAGAATAGAAAATAAATAAAAGAAAAAGGGAAAAGACAAAACAACAAAAGAAAAAAAGAGAAAACCCCCTGCCCCTGGGCTTCGGCCCGGCAGGCCGCAAGCCCCCCCTCCTTGGGCCTCAGCCCACCAGGCCCAACCGGCCACCCCCTCCCCTTATCCACTCCTCCCCCCACAACCACCGATGCCGCGCCCCACCGCGCCCGGAGCTCGCCTCGCCGGACTTTTCCGCCGGCCTGCTTCCCTGCCGCGCGTCGTCCCCATCCCCTCCCCGCGCCCCGTTGCCCCGTCCCCTACGGCCCAGTGAGCACGCGCCTCGCTCCCTCCCTCTTCCTCGCGCGCTCGCGCTCGTCGTAGCAACCCCCGCGCGCGCGCTCACCGCGTCACCGCGCGCCCCGGTCTCCACCGCTGTGCATGCCCGCGCCATCTCCGGCCGCGCCCCCGCGCCCCTCCTCTCTCTCTCCCTCGCCCGCGACAGCGCAGGCCTCGCTGTGCACCGCGTGTGCCCCGCCTCGCCCCTCTCTGCCGCGGCCACAGCCGCGCCCCGCGCCCTCCCCGTGTGCCCGCGCGCCCCATCGCGGCCTCATCCCCTCGCCGCTTGCCTCGCTTTCCCCTGCCCCGCTCGCCTACGCCTTTTCCTCGCCGCTGCTGCACGCGGCTCCGCCGCCGGCCCCGTGCTAGTGTTGCATGCCTGCGGCCGCGCCCCGCTGCTCCCGCCGCCGACCATCGCCCCGCCTCGCCTCATGCCGCAGCTGTTGCTTCCTGCGCGTGTCCGCTGCGCACGCGCGCGCCGCCTTGCTCCCTTCGCCGCCTGCGCCGCGCAAGCCGCCGCCCCTGCATCACCTCTACCGGTTGTGGCCGTCCGGCGAGCCGTGCCACTGTCCGCGCGCCCGGACCCGACGACCCAGCGCCCACTACCCCGCTCGGGTTCCGCCCGCACCCCCTGCACACGACGCCCGTCGCCCGGCGCCCGTTAACCCCACAACCGCTAAGGCCCGCAGGCCCTATGGCATGTGGGGCCCCACCCCAAAACGTATTTAAAAAAATAAAAAATAAAAAAATAATAATTAATTAATTAAAGAATTAACTTAATTAATTTTGATTAATTAAACTAAAACAACTAATTAAGCCTAACTAATTAACCTAAACCCTAATTAACTAAAACAGTTAATGACAGGGGGGTCCCACCCCTGTTGACCAGTCAAACGTTGACTGGTCAACTGGGTCCCTCTGGCCCACCTGTCAGTCATTGGGTACACTTTTGTGTACACTGTGCTGGGTGTGCCTAGCAATTTAGCAATTATTTTTGAATTAATAATAATTCCAAAAATTAATAAAATCTTCAGAAAATCATATCTTTCAATCCGTAACTCGGATTAAATTATTTTCAACATGAAAGTTGCTCAGAACGACGAGACGAATCCGGATAAGCAGCCCGTTCATCCGCCACGCATCCCTAGCATAGCGAACACGCAACTTTCCCCCTCCGGTTCATCTGTCCAAAAACGCGAAACACCGGGAATACTTTCCCGGATGTTCCCCCCTTCACCGGTACCACCTCGTACCGCGTTAGGGCACACCTAGCATCACGCTTTGTCATGTCATGCATCGTCATGCATTTGTTTGCATTATATTTATTGTTTATTCCCCCTCTTCTCTCGCTAGACACCGAGACCGACACCGCTGCTATCCAGTACGACTACGGTGTTGATGACCCCTCTCTCTTGCCAGAGCAACCAGGCAAGCCCCCCCACCTTGATCACCAGATATCGCCTACTCTCCTCTATACTGCTTGCATTAGAGTAGTGTAGCATGTTACTGCTTTCCGTCGTTAGTCCTATCCTGATGCATAGCCTGTCCTTGCTACTACCGTTGTTACCTTTACCTGCAATCCTAATGCTTAGTATAGGATGCTAGTTTATCATCAGTGGCCCTACATTCTTGTCCGTCTGCCATGCTATACTATCGGGCCGTGATCACTCGGGAGGTGATCACGGGTATATACTATATACTTTATACATGATACATGTGATGACTAAAAGACGGGTCGGCTCGTAGGAGTACCCGCGAGTGGATGTTTGTGGCGAAGCGACAGGGCAGGTTGAGACCACCTAGGAGAGAGGTGGGCCTGGGCCTGGTCGGTGTTTGCAGTTTCTCCAAGATAACACGTTTAACGAGATCTTGGTATTTGATCTGAGTCTGGCCACTGCCCTATACGCACTAACCATCTACGCGGGGACAGTTATGGGCACTCGGCGTCGTGGTATCAGCCGAAGCCTTCGTGACGTCAGCGACTAAGCGACGCGCGCCGGATTGGAACATAAGCCTGCTCTTGTATTAAGGGGGCTAGTTCTGCTTCCGGCCGCCCTCGCAACGTGCATGTGTGCAATGGGCGATGGGCCCAGACCCCTGCGCCATAGGATTCAGACCGGCGTGCTGACCTCTCTGTTGTGCCTAGGTAGGGCTGTGACGTGTTGATCTTCCAAGGCCGGGCATGACCCAGGAAAGTGTGTCCGGCCAAATGGGATCGAGCATATTCGGTTATGTGGTGCACCCCTGCAGGGAAGTTAATCTATTCGAATAGCCGTGATCTTCGGTAACAGGACGACTTGGAGTTGTACCTTGACCTTATGACAACTAGAATCGGATACTTAATAAAAAACACCCTTCCAAGTGCCAGATACAACCCGGTGGTCGCTCTCTAACAGGGCAACGAGGAGAGGATCGCCGGATAGGATTATGCTACATGATGTTACTTGGTGAACTTACCTTCTGCTCTCTTCTACATGCTACAAGATGGAGGTGGCCAGAAGCGTAGTCTTCGATAGGACTAGCTATCCCCTCTTATTTCGGCTTTCTACAGTTCACTCCACATATGATAGCCTTATTCCATTTGATACCAATGCATACATATGTAGTGTAGCTCCTTGCTTGCGAGTACTTTGGATGAGTACTCGCGGTTGCTTTGCTCCCCCTTTTCCCCCTTCCTATACCCGGTTGTTGCGACCAGACGATGGAGCCCAGGAGCCAGACGCCACCGTCGACCACGACTACTACTACACTGGAGGTGCCTACTACTACGTGCAGCCCGCTAACGGCGACTAGGAGTAGTTTAGGAGGATCCAAGGCAGGAGGCCTGCGCTTCTTTCGATATGTATCCCAGTTTGTGCTAGCCTTCTTAAGGCAAACTTGTTTAACTTATGTCTATACTCAGATATTGTTGCTTCCGCTGACTCGTCTATGATCGAGCTCTTGTATTCGAGCCTTCGAGGCCCCTGGCTTGTAATATGATGCTTGTATGACTTATTTTATTTGTAGAGTTGTGTTGTGATATCTTCTCGTGAGTCCCTGATCTTGATCGTACACGTTTGCGTGTATGATTAGTGTACGATTGAATCGGGGGCGTCACATTCGTGATGCGGTGGTTAACAGGTCCGGTAAGTATTTATAAATTTTCAATCTTGCAGGGTAAGTACATGGAATAAAAACAGAGTACGAGAGGTGTCCCAAGTGGGCACAACCCACCTGGGCGCGCCAGGCATGCCGGGCACGCCCTGGGGTATTGTGCCCACCAAGGGATGTTTCCTGGAAGTTTCTTTATCTCTAAAATTTTAAAATATTTCGAAACTGATGAAACATATTTTTGCAGATTTTTTGGAGTCCGTTTGCTTATCGCACTACGTACCTTCTTATTTTGACAATTCTGGAGTGTTCTGGAAGAACTCTTTTATGTATTCTTCCGGTGTCAAAGTTTGGATAATATTGCTTTCAACATTAGTAGGGGTACCTAAGATATAATGCTTTATTCGTTGCTCGTTGAAAACCTTCAGGTTAGTACCTTCGGAATTATTTATTTTGATGGCACCGGACCGGTAAACCTCCTCAATGACATAAGGGCCTTCCCATTTGGAGAGGAGTTTTCCTGCTAAGAATCTGAAGCGAGAGTTGTACAAAAGAACATATTCTCCGACTTTAAACTCACGCTTTTGACTTCTTCTGTCATGTCATCTTTCAACTTTTTCTTTGAATAACTTCGCATTTTCATATGCTTGGGTTCTCCATTCATCTAATGAGCTTATATCAAATAACCTCTTTTCACCGGCAAGTTTGAAATCATAATTGAGTTCTTTACCTGCCCAGTATGCTTTATGTTCTAACTCAAGCGGCAAATGACAAGATTTTCCATAAACCATTTTATAAGGAGACATACCCATAGGATTTTTATAAGCTGTTCTATAATCCCAAAGTGCATCATCTAATTTCTTAGACCAATTCTTCCTGGACCTATTAACAACCTTTTGCAAAATTAATTTTATTTCTCTATTTCTAAGTTCAACTTGACCACCAGACTGAGGATGATAGGGTGGTGCAATTCTATGGTTAACATCATACTTGGCAAGCATTCTACGGAAAGCACCATTAATAAAGTGTGAACCACTGTCGGTGCCAAAACTGGCGGATCTCGGGTAGGGGGTCCCGAACTATGCGTCTAAGGCGGATGGTAACAGGAGGCAGGGGACACGTTGTTTACCCAGGTTCGGGCCCTCTTGATGGAGGTAATACCCTACGTCCTACTTGATTGTTCTTGATGATATGAGTAGTACAAGAGTTGATCTACCATGAGATCAGAGAGGCTAAACCCTAGAAGCTAGCCTATGGTATGATTGTATGTTGTCGTACGGACTAAAACCCTCTGGTTTATATAGACACCGGAGGGGGCTAGGGTTACACAAGGTCGGTTACAAAGGAGGACATATACATATCCGTATTGCCTAGCTTACCTTCCACGCCAAGTAAAGTCCCATCCGGACACGGGACGAAGTCTTCAATCTTGTATCTTCCCAGTCCAATAGTCTGGCCAAAGGATATAGTCCGGCTGTGCAGAGACCCCCTAATCCAGGACTCCCTCAGTAGCCCCTCAACCAGGCTTCAATGACGATGAGTCCAGCGCGCAGTGTTGTCTTCGGCGTTGCAAGGCGGGTTCCTACTCCGAATACACCACGGAAGAGTTTGAATACAAGGACAGTGTCCGACCCTGCAAAATAAGTTCCACATACCACCATCGAGAGAATAATATTTCCACAAATCTAATCTGCTAACACGTTTTGACAGCATGACATCATGCCACGGCCCGGTCATCATTTGAACCGTTTTTCTTCAACCAGCCCCGCACATAATGCGAGGCGGTTTCCTTGACACGTCTCGTCAAAGCAGAGATCGTGTTCCCCTTATCACGGGATTCTCATCAATACAAACGTGGGTAACCCAACCGTGCATGTTGGTATGACTCCTAGATCTTAGGTAAGTCTCAAACGGCCACAAGGAGGATGCCTGATATTCACCCCCTTTATAGAGGGACAAGGCCTTTTCTTTTTTCCCTCCCGCGCTCAATTGAATCCTTTCCCCGCCTCGAGTTCTAACACCCAAAGCTCAGGTCAGGTGCTTCGGACCTACAATCATGTCCGGATCCAGCCTTCAAGGCCGGTGGATGCCTTCCTCCGTCACGGAGGAGGACATCAAGAAGTTGAGGGAGGCCAGATATCTAACCGCCGAAATTTCGCATAGGCTGCCCGCCCGAGGGCAGGTCGTCCCTACTCCCGAACCCAACGAGAGCGTTGTGTTCGTCTCCCACTTCCTCTGAGGACTAGGCCTCGCTCTGGATCCCTTTGTTAGGGGTCTTATGTTCTATTACAGGCTGGATTTTCACGATCTGGCCCCGGATTCCCTTCTTCACATCTCGTCATTTATTGCCGTATGAGGCCTTCCTCTACATTACCCCTCACTTCGGCCTATGGCTCCAGACCTTCGATGTGAAGCCGAAGACGGTCGAGGGGCAGTACGCAGCGTGCGGAGGTGCTTTAATAAGAAAAATTGCTGACACTCCATGTCCAAAGGGTTCCTTTCCAGAGGTGTCCGGATTGTGGCAACGGGAGTGGTTTTACGTCATAGCTCCCCGAAGTGCCAAATGGGTAGCTGCCCCCACCTTTCGCTCGGGCCCCCCACCACAACTGATGTCATGGATCAACAGGGGGCTGAGCTCGGGTACAGCCAAGGACATGCTTATACAGCAGAGCTGTATCCGAGATCTCTTCGAGGGAGATTTCAGTCTGGTTATGGTAATGCAAGTTATGCTGGTTCGTCGAGTCCAGCCTTGCAAACGCCGGCCCCTCCGCATGTGGGAATTCAACCCGGAAGGACCGCATACTATTCAGCATTTCCTCGGCATGACGCACGAGGAGATGTACAAATCATTCTTCGGACCCCAAATAGAGTGTCCGGACACTACCGAGGACGTGGGCCTGAGCTGCAATCGCCCTGCTGCCCAAGTAAGTAATCCCATGGCCGAACACACTGTCCTTTTATTTATCATGACATCATTCTAAAGAATCGCTCTTTGACCAGGACTGGATAACAAAGGCGAAGATGATCCGGTGTTCGCCCCCCTTCCTGAGGGCTTGGACAATCCGGTGCTGGAAATGATGCTCGAGCCAGCACCTTGTCTAGTTCCCTCAAAGGAAGATGAAGGGGGGAATAAAGAGAGCGAAAGCGGGCCTCCATTGCTACCTATTCCAATCGAGGGATTGAGCGCCTCCACGAGGGAGGATAACTAAGGGGAAGAATCTGACATTCTCTCTCCTCGAGGAAGGAAGAGGACTACCTCTGAAGATCCGGAAACTAAGGTTTCCAAACGGGAGAAGAAATCTCCGCCAGAGGGTCCTGCCTCGGAGGGTATTCTTGCCGCACAATGTCCGCGCGGGGATCAGCCCTCTACCGAGCTGTAAGTAATCAAAAATTACTTAATAGTGAAGATATCCTACCTTACTTCCGAAGACAATAACAGATGCTTATAAATTGTAGTCTGGATCACAGCCCTTCTCGATAGAGTTCATCTTCGGGGGATCTTCTTCCGGAGATGATGGAGAGCTAAATGCCTCCCCCGGACTCCCCAGCTCAAGAAGCGGACGACCTTGAAGTGTTGTCGCGAAGGGTATCTCCGGATCCACTAGGGCCAGAGGATAACCCTTTGGCTGCCCGGCATCCCCAGTATCCGGCTCCTGAGGAGAGCGACAGTAAGGGTCCGCACAGTGTGCGGTCGGATGCGCTGAAGGATCTTCTGGGGCAAGCTGTCGTCTCGTAAGCGCATCGTATGCTAATGGGTATGGTAATTGAAAGGATTTCATCCGCTGAAAGCGGTCTGCACGAAGCTTTTATGAATCTGCTGAAAGGCTTCGAGGTACATGAAATAATGTATGCCTTTGACAGTACCGCATATGTTAGGTATGCCCATGCAGATAGTAGCCCCTGAGACTCTGGTTGTCGTCGAGAACGGAGACAAACAGAGGATCATAGTTCCAGGTAATAACCAGACCGCCTTTAGGTGCAGGTGGTTGAAGCTCCGGTGGCTAGCCGGACTGATGGGTTTGCCGAACTAAAGCGGCAACTGGATGCCGTAGATGCCAACATCGTTCTTGTCAACAAGCGGCTTGACGAGGCATAGGGTGAGTGATTTTTCTGGTGATCGTCACATAATAAGAGCAGCATGATGCCAGTATCTTTAATATGTTGTGACTGCAGATGGAGCTGCCACCATGGAGACCCTTTGGGCGGAGCTTGCCCGAGCCAAGGAGCAAGCAAGGAGTAGCAATGCGACCGCTTTAAAGGTGGCCGAAGAGTTAATGGCCGAACAGGCCGCGCATTGCGAGAGCAAGGAAAAAATAGCCAAGATGGTTGTAGAGTTAAAAGATGCTGCTGACCGTTACTGGCTTCTTGAAGAAGAAAACCGGGCGAAGGCGACGGACCTGGAGAAGGCCCGGGTGGCTGCCAAGGAAGCCCGTTCCAAAATTAGAGCGACGAAGGAGGAGCTAAATCAAGCTGCAGATATCATGTCTGGGAAGCCCTTCTTGTTGCAGGCTAAGTTCGGAGATCCGAAGTATGCTCCTCTGGACCGGCTATGGAGTTCTGCGGACGCGTACATGGATTTGGCTGCAAGTGCTGCTGGTGCAGCCGAGTACTTCAAGGATTAGAAAGGTCCGGAAGTGGAAAAGCTGTTCTGGTCACAATTTCACGCTCCAGTCCGTCCGCTGCTGCTGAATGAGCAATTGACCGGTTGGGCCGAGCTCCATACGTTGTCCGGACTTGCCATGAGGTCTGTTGTGGATCACCTGTGGCCGGGAGGGCCAAGGCCGAATAGCTACTTTAGCTTAGTGCAACAATTCCTTGATGTTGTGCCACGCATCGATGCTGTAAAGAGAATGGCGTGCATAGAAGGTGCGTGGATGGCCCTTGCCCGTGTCAAAACATACTAGGCGGAGATGGAGGACACCACTGTTGCGGCACAGGGTTCGGCCATAGGCCGAGTGGCTGCCGAGCACTACTTTGAAGAAGTCCTTGGAGGCGCTCGTTCGATAGAGGCTTAGTGCTCGAAGAATATTATTTTCCAGTGACATGTAGTCCCATTGTACAAACATTGTTTTTCTGAATTAATCAAGGATGTATTTATACTTTTGCCCGAAAGTACTATGATGCCTCCTGTGCAGCCATTTATGTATACATGTATATAACCTAAAAGTTTGCAGTCGTCGGCTTTCGCCCCCACGCATATAATGCGGGGGTGTTCGCAAAAGATGCATATCCACACTTGATCTAACGTCTTGGTCCGTTAAGGAGGTGATAGCGTAGCGAACGAGGCAATCAGACTATATTGCTTTAACACTTTCACTTAGCCAGAGGAGTTTGACAGTGGGGCTACTATATAGCCCCTGGTACTTCTGCACTCGTTCGAATATAGGGCACGTACGTACATGACCGGGAAACGGCCCTTCGTTAATGCGGAGGAATCTCGAACATTCCGATTAGTCATCGAGTGGTTGACCAGTCTCTTGCTATATCATGACAGTCAGTTTTCGGCTTTCTCTATTGAGGTGCTCATCCGGATGAACCAGGGCACAATCGCAGTAGTTCTCCCAGTGCTACCTTTGCCGATATAACGGAACGTAAGGTACCAAAAAGTGGGAGATGGGCAAACCCAACATTTGACCAAAGACATGATTCGGAGCTGATGCATATAGGGCCAAACTCGCGACGCCGAACACTCCCTAAGGTGTTTGGTCTTTATAACATATACTGGGCTAAACAATGCCCTTTATAAGAAACCCCATGTGTCCAGGTACGTGCAAAATCCTGGCATGGCCACATGCCAATAACGCTGGCATTCTCAGTTGTGTGGAGTATCCAGAGGATGTGAGCAACAAGAGACAGTAAAAAAGGTTTACGCAGGGCCTTAATCTAAAAAGAAACCTTTGGGCGGGTCCCTGCTGCACATCTGCGTCTTTGTCTCCGTTCTGTCGTGTCTTGGACGGGTGTAGCATGATTGTCACCTGCAAAAGGAAAGAACTTTGGTGAAAGTTGACGTGCCAAAAAGAAGAATGAATTATCAAAATTCCAGAGAGGCCTAGTTGAGCTGGGCT
This sequence comes from Triticum monococcum, assembly GCA_034509565.1. Taxonomy (NCBI): domain Eukaryota; kingdom Viridiplantae; phylum Streptophyta; class Magnoliopsida; order Poales; family Poaceae; genus Triticum; species Triticum monococcum. The sequence goes on along the minus strand of CM067842.1, from coordinate 193,480,331 downwards.
GGCCCTGATTACACGCGGGAAGCCCCTGGTATCATTTTATGAGGGTTCGAAAACCAATCTCATGCATGTATGATGGAACGCCGGACTCGTCTAACCGTGTCTGTGGTCTTGACGACCTACCATTTTTTCTGGTTGGTGAGGCCGTCTAGTGTGCAGCTATTAGAGTCACCGCGTCCTCTTCCATACGTAAAGAACGGTTGGTGTTTTCGCTAACTGTAATGACGCCTCGTGGACCGGGCATCTTGAGCTTGAGAAAAGCATAATGCAGTATTGCGTTAAAACGAGCGAAAGCCGCCCTTCCGAGTAGTGCATGAAAATCACTTCGGAATGGAGCGATGTGAAAAGTTAATGTTTCACTTCGGAAGTTATCGGGAGAACCGAATACCACATCTAGTAGTAGAGAGCCCGTACAGTGGGCCTCTTGGCCTGGTATTACTCCCTTGAAGGTAGTATTACTGTGGCTTATTTGTGTGGGGTCTATCCCCATTTTGTGGACTGTGTCCTGATATATCAGATTTAGATCACTGCCGCCGTCCATGAGGACCCTTGTGAAATGGTACACATTTATTATTGGGTCTAACACCAAGGTTGTCAGTCCTTCGCGCTGGATATGTGTATCATGATCCCTACGATCAAAAGTGATCGGGCGGGCCAACCAGGGGTTGGACCTAGGGGTGACGGGCTCTATGGCGCGTGTGCATCGGAGTGCGTGATTGCTTCTCCTCTTTGTCACATGGATTACGTTTACTTTTTTAACCTCTCGTGGGAACTTTTTCTGTCCTCCGGCGCTTTGCTGGTGAGGTTCATCCTCGTTTTCGCTTGGTGACTCTTCCCCTTTGTGTTCGGCGTTTAGCTTACCAGCCTACTTGAAAACCCAACATTCTCTATGGGTATGATTTGCAGGTTTGTCTGGGGTGCCGTGAATCTAACAGAGTTTGTCAAGAATTTTGTTCAGTCCAAATTGTCCTTCTCTGCTGCCTTTGAAAGGCTTTTTCTGCTAACCTGGTCGGGAGCCCCTGAATCCGGCGTTTACCGCCGTGTTATCTGGGCTACCTTCTTTATTTCAACGCTTGTTTTTGTTGCGTCGTGGTTTACCATTGCCATCCCTTACTTCGGATGTGCTTGGGTCGCTGGTGCTGCTACGGGCCAACCAGCTGTCCTCGCCCACACAAAAGCGGGTCATGAGGCTTGTTAGGGCTGCCATTGTTCTCGGTTTTTCTTGACCGAGGTGTCTGGCGAGCCATTCTTCTCGGACGCTGTGTTTAAAAGCTGCTAAGGCTTCGGCGTCCGGGCAGTCAACTATTTGGTTCTTCTTGGTGAGGAACCTGAGCCAAAGCTTTTGGGCGGACTCTCCGGACTGTTGGATTATATGACTTAAATCGTCTGCATCCGGAGGTCGGACATAAGTCCCTTGAAAATTGGCCCGGAAAGCGTCCTCGAGCTCCCCCCAACTTCCAATTGAGTTTTCGGGGAGGCTTTTCAGCCAGTGCCTAGTTGGCCCTTTAAGCTTGAGGGGCAAGTATTTAATGGCATGGAGATCGTCTCCATGAGCCATATGAATATGGAGGATGAAGTCCTCTATCCAGACTCTCGGGTCTATGGTTCCGTCGTAGGCCTCTATGTTCACCGGTTTGAATCCCTCTGGGAATTCGTGATCCAGCACCTCATCGGTGAAACATAGTGGGTATGCGGCACCCCTGTATTGGGATGCACCATAGTGTTCGGACGGTTGTAGTATTCGGTGTTGGTTGTGTATCGTAACACGCTTCCTAGATCCATAGATAGATGTGGTCGCGCCAGATTTTTGACGCAAGTTCTCACGTAGAACGTGTGTTGACTTATGCGTGACTTTGTTAGCCGCTCTATCGCGTTCACAGGGTGGTGGATCCGGTCGGTTGGCCGTATCACTTTTTGGCTGTATGGGCTCTAAGGCCTCATCGTCGAATTCCGGTAATAGCTTGCGCTTTGGATAGCTATTTGGATGGTAACTTCGACCATACTTTGTTACTTTGTTCCACTTGATGTTGAGCGTATCTTGTGCGACCTTGAGCCTTTGCTTCTGTTTCTTCAGGCTTCTCGTTGTGGCAGTAAGCCTTCTGCGGAGGTTCTCTTGCTCCAAGTGTGTTTCCGGGATGATGGGTGCATCTTCGTCCGGACTATTTCCTTCCCTAGATGGGGATTGATGAGGCTTATCTTTGGCGTCATCGTGTTCGGACGTCGGATCCGTACTATGTTTGCAGTTTGCATCCTGATCATTTTCTGCCACCGGGGTGGTGCAGTTGTCGTCTCTTCCAGAGTCGCGTGGACTATTATTATCGTTGTTTTTGCTATGGCGGGACTTAGAGCGGTGCCGCTGACGTCGGAGCTTGGGTTGCTTCTTGGAGGGGTCATCCTCCGCTTTCTCATCGCCATTGGCTTCGTTGGGGGTGTCCACCATGTATACGTCATGTGATGAAGTAGCGGTCCAGCGCCCTATGGGTGGTGGTTCCGGTTCATCTCCTGCATCGTCGTCCATACCGTTGATGTCTTCGGAGTCGAAGTCGAGCATGTCGGTTAAGTCGTCGACAGTGGCTACTAAGTGGGTGGTGGGTGGGCAGCGAATTTCTTCATCGTCCGCATCCCATTCTAGCCGGACGTAGTTCGGCCAAGGTTCTCCTGACTGGGAGAGTGACCTTAATGAATTTAGCACATCCCCGATGGGTGAGTGCTGAAAGATGTCCGTGGAGGTGAACTCCATGATCGGTGCCCAGTCGGACTCGACGGGCACGGATATGAGCGGCTCGGAGTCCGTGGCCAGAGATAAATCCAGTGGTTCAGCGACACGGCTCTCGTAAGGGTGAATTCAGTATCCGGCTCTATCGCCACTGAGAGTGCGGCCTCCATGTCCGGGTCCATCCCTCAGCTCTCGGGTGGCGCAACTTGCTCCAGATTGATGGACAGAGTAGCTGCGGATGCGATCTCCCGAACACTGTCCGACGGCAGAGTTACGTCATGCTCGTCAATACTGTACGGTGCATACGACATGGGCCCGAATCCATTAAATATCAAGTCTTCGCAGATGTCGGCCATGTAGTTCAAGTTTCCAAATCTGACCTGATGGCCAGGGGCGTAGCTCTCAATCTGCTCCAGATGGCCAAGCGAATTGGCCTACAGTGCAAAGCTGCCGAATATGAAGATCTGTCCGGGAAGGAAAGCCTCACCCTGGTCCGCATCGCTAGTGATGATCGAAGGAGCCATCAAGCCTTATGGTGACGACACAGTGGAACTTTCAATGAAAGCACCAATGTCGGTGTCAAAACCGGCGGATCTCGGGTAGGGGGTCCCGAACTGTGCGTCTAAGGCGGATGGTAACATGAGGCAGGGGACACGATGTTTACCCAGGTTCGGGCCCTCTTGATGGATGTAAAACCCTACGTCCTGCTTGATTGTTCTTGATGATATTAGTATTACAAGAGTTGATCTAGCACGAGATCAGAGAGGCTAAACCCTAGAAGCTAGCCTATGATATGATTGTATGTTGTCCTACGGACTAAAACCCTCCGGTTTATACAGACACCGGAGGCCGGAGGGGCTAGGGTTACACAAGGTCAGTTACAAACAAGGAGATATACATATTCGTATTGCCTAGCTTGCCTTCCACTCCAAGTAAAGTCCCACCCGGACACGGGACGAAGTCTTCAATCTTGTATCTTCATAGTCCAACAGTCCGGCCAAAGGATATAGTCCGGCTGTCCGGAGACCCCCTAATCTAGGACTCCCTCAACCACCACCAGTCATTAAATATCTAGGGACTCCAAACCTTGGGAAAATAACTTCCTAAAGCATTTTAATAGAGGTGTTGTGATCAGCACTACTAGTTGGAATAGCTTCTTCCCATTTAGTAACATAATCAACAGCAACCAAAATATGTGTATACCCATTAGAGGAAGGAAAATGTCCCATGTCATCAAATCCCCAAACATCAAAAGGTTCAACAACAAGTGAATAATTCATAGAAATTTCTTGACGCTTACCGATATTACCTATTATTTGGCATTCATGACAAGAAGAGACAAATTTGCGGGCATCCTTGAAGAGTGTAGGCCAATAAAATCCAGATTGCAATACCTTATGAGCAGTTCTATCTCCAGCATGATGTCCTCCATAAGCTTCGGAGTGACATTTCCGTAGGATTTTCCCCTGTTCATGCTCAGGTACACAACGTCTAATAATACCATCTACTCCTTGTTTATAAAGATGTGGCTCGTCCCAAAAGTAATGTCTTAAATCATAGAAGAATTTTTTTCTTTTGTTGATACATAAAGCTAGGTGGCAAATATTTAGCAACAATGTAATTAGCATAGTCAGCATACCAAGGAGTACCATTAGCAACATTTATTGCAGGTAACTGCTCATCAGGAAAACTATCATCAATAGGAAGTGGGTCATCAAGCACATTTTCAAGCCTAGACAAGTTATCAGCTACGGGGTTCTCAACTCCTTTTCAATCAATAATATGCAAATCAAATTCTTGTAACAAGATAACCCAACGATAATATGCAAATCAAATTCTTGTAACAAGAGAACCCAACGAATAAGTCTGTGTGAACAATTACTTTGGAATCAACAATATAAGGTCTAAACTTATCACAAGCAAACACCACCGCTAAGAATTCTTTTTCAGTAGTAGCATAACTTCTTTGAGCACTGTCTAGAGTTTTACTAGCATAATGAATAACGTTCAATTTCTTATCAACTCTTTGTCCTAGAACAACACCAACAACATAATCACTAGAATCACACATAATTTCAAAAGGCAAATTCCAATCAGGTGGTTGAACTATAGGTGCAGTAATTCATAATGTTGTGATTCCCTTAGTGGTGTCATGTGAACGACGGCTACATGACACTTCACCATATTTGGGCCTAAGGGAATGCATTGTGGAGTAGTTATTAGATGATGGGTTTCGAGAGTGACAAAAGCTTAAACCCTAGTTTATGCGATATTCCATAAGGGACCGATTGGATCCAAAAGTTTAATGCTATGGTTAGAATTTATTCTTAATACTTTTCTCGTAGTTGCAGATGCTTGCGAGGGGGTTAATCATAAGTAGGAGGTTTGTTCAAGTAAGAATAGCACCTAAGCACCGGTCCACCCGCATATCAAATTATCAAAGTAGTGAACATGAATCGAATCAACATGATGAAAGTGGCTAGATGAAATTCCCGTGTACCCTCAAGAACGCTTGCCTATTATAATAGACCATTTTGGCCTGTCCTTTGCCTCAAAAGGATTGGGCTACCTTGCTGCACTTTTTCTACTATTATGATTACTTGCTCGTTACAAATTATCTTGCTATCAAACTACTCTGTTACTTACAATTTTAGCACTTGCAGACATTACCTTGCTGAAAACCGCTTGTCATTTCCTTCTGCTCCTCATTGGGTTCGACACTCTTACTTATCGAAAGGAGCTACAATTGATCCCCCTATACTTGTGGGTCATCAAGGCTATTTTCTGGCTCCGTTGCCGGGGAGTGAAGCGCCTTTGGTAAGTGGAATTTGGTAAGGCAATATTTATATAGTGTGCTGAAATTTACTATCACTTGTTACTATGGAAAACAATCCTTTGAGGGGTTTGTTCGGGGTATCTTCACCTCGACATGAACCACAATTAGCTACCGCTCAACATATTGTACCTACTTAAAATATTTAATATGAAATTCCTTCGGGTATGATAGAACAACTGCTAGCTAATCCTTATGCAGGAGATGGAACCGAACATCCTGATATGCACTTGATATATGTGGAACAAATTTGTGGATTGTTCAAGCTTGCAGTTTTACCCGGAGATGATTTTCAGAAGAAGGTTTTCCCTTTATCTTTGAAGGGAAAAGCATTGGCATGGTATAGGCTATGCGATGATATTGGATCTTGGAATTGGAATCGATTGAAATTGGAGTTCCACCAAAAAAATTATCCCATGCATCTAGTTCATCGTGATCGGAATTACATATATAAGTTTTGGCCTCGTGAAGGAGAAAGTGTCACTTTAGCTTGGGGGTGGCTTAAGTCAATGTTATATTCATGCCCCAATCATGAGCTCTCAAGAGAAATTATTATCCAGAATTTTTATGCTCGGCTTTCTCATAATGATCGATCCATGCTTGATACTTCTTGTGCTGGTTCTTTTATTAAGAAGACTATTGAAATCGGGTGGGATCTTTCGGAAAGAATTAAATGCAGCTCTGAAGATTGGGAACTCGATGAAGGTAAAGAGTCAGGTATTAAGCTTAAGTATGATTGTGTTAAATCTTTTATGAATGCCGATGCTTTTCAAAAGTTTAGCACTGTCAGGACCCCGATTCTAAGCCACATCGATCTAGCCGGTAACACCTCATATCACTTTGCGGCCTCACGCACGGTATCCCACGGGTGTCGCCTTACCAAGGCCCGGGACCGTTTGCACCTTTTGGCTCGCGTATATGACAATGTCACTAGCATCCATATGACTGAGAACCCGGGCCGACATGGCTAGTCGTGAACCCAAAGCGGCGCAGACCTATGGAGACAGGCATACATGAATCACAACGAACATGTCGGTCATCAACGAGTGATTCCGGGCTGTAGCACTGGGCTAACAGGACTCCGGGGGATCCCGGGCTGTAGCAGGCTAGACAGGACTCCGGAGATCACCGCGTGACATTTCCCCGAAGGGACAGACATAGGGACGAAGTGAAACACATGCCGGCCAGTCAAGTGTCCTGAACAGTAGTGCTGGGCTAGCAGGACTCCGGTGAACCGGGCTGTAGTGGACTACTATGGCTCGAGGAGCACTAGACTACATTTCCCCATAAGAAAGGCTGCGAAGGACAAACAACTAGATTGTCGGATCCCACTCATACCAAGCATTTCAATCATACATACAATATGCTCGATATGAGTACATACAACATGGCATCACAACAAAACTCTACAACTCAAGTACTTTATTTAAAAGCTCCAGGGAGCCATACATAACATATCCATACAGGTAGGGGTCACATGACCCGACACTCAAGTCATACAGTCATACAAGCACATGCGGAAGCAACTAGTCTGAGTACAGACTCTAGAAAGGAAGAAGGCTTCTCGAAGCATGTCTATCTACATAGGGCCCTCCATGGCCTGGATCACCACCTGGGTGGCTAGTCACTCGTCGACGTCAAGATCTACGTAAAACCCATCGGAGGGGGCAGTGTTGTCGTCTGAAAACAATAAATAAGCAAACATGAGTACAAAGGTACTCAGCAAGTCTTACATCAGAACCTACTGTACATGCTCATTCTCAAGAAGGTGGTGGGGTTTATGCAGCAAGCCAGCTTTGACTCTTGGCTAAGCTATCCTACGGAATCGTTTAGAAAAATAGTTTTCGCACACGAGTCCACTACTCACCATCACAATACTCCACCGTGGATCCTCCCTCGTATCCTGCGAGGGGGCCATCCTCGGTACTCACCCTTATCTTGAGTCTTTTAGTAGTATCCATTTACTTGTCTATGAACTGTATATGCAACCAAGTAGTCCCTTACCGCGGACACGGCTATTCGAATAGTTTCATACCCTGCAGGGGTGTACTTCGTCACACATGTTTCCACCACTTAGCGTCTGCACACGAAATGTGCTCGGCAGACTTCAAGCGAAAACCGACGTGGGTGTAGACCACGACCTGACTAACCTCACAAGTCTCTAGTCCAGGGTCATCGCCTATTCAGGTTCCATCCGCAAGGAAATCCGGCCGGGGTGTCCTCAACGGCCCCGAACGATGTGAACAGGGTTCCCGAGACACCAAACGGGTGACTCGGTACACCGTGCCACGGTGTATCTACCGCAACATAGCCCACCCCTAGGGTCAGCGCTACGCACGGCCGCCAACACATATCCTACAAACACCAGAAACTAGTTGCAACTCCTGGACTGAGGCGAGGGGGGTCGGTAAGTCGAGCGGGGTCATATTTCAGGGCCCAATGTGTGGTAGTAGCTGAATCTTAATTCACGCATACAGAACTCAGTTCTTAGGGACGGCTTCAATGAAATAACCCACCATGTACTCCTACATGGCCTCTCATCGATACCTTTACCAAAACATGTTCAACACATCCCACATATTACTGGCACAAGCATTTCACTCTAGCCCATCACCCAGATGAACCAGACCTGACACAACTCTAAGCATAGCAGGCATAGCAAGGTAGGAATCACAAAACATGGCTCAATCAACTCCTACACATGCTAGTGGGTTTCATCTAGTTACTGTGGCAATGACAGGTCATGCAGAGGATAAGGGTTCAACTACCGTAGCACACAGCAGTTTGAATCGTGTTGTCTTAATGCAGTAAACAAGAGCAGGAGCGAGAACATGGGTTGTATCGGAATGATCAATGGTTGCTTGCCTGATGGAGTGGTAATGGGATACTGCCCTTCAGTTGGATACTCGTGAATATCCTCGGAGGCAGAACCTACCACGAAGAACACAACCGAGCACAATCAACACATGACGATATGCAACAATATGATGCATGCTATGACATGGCAATATGGATGTGTCTTGAGCTAATGCAACTAGCTATGATTTAAATGAAGTTGGTTTGAATACAAGATTCAAATTCCAACCCCATATATGATTATTTAAATGCCCTTTATTTGTTTTGTCCAAAACAGAGGACAAGCATTGTTCAAACATGCATGAAAATGGTACAGATGGATTCCTTGAATTTTTCTGATAATTTTTCATATATAATTTGTCTCATTTGGAGTTATGGTTGAATTTCTATGAATTTTTGAAGTTTTGGGTATTTTTTGGAATTTCCTGAATTATTTTTAAACTAGAAAATGATTTACTGCGTCAGCACTGCATCACTATGATGTCAGCTGGTCAACACGGTCGCCCAGAGTCAAACCTGACAGTGGGTCCCGCGTGTCAGTGTAATTTGTTAACTAAAATATTAATTAGCACTAATCCTAATTAGTCAGCAGGGTTGGGCCCTACCTGTCATTGACCCAGGGGTCAAACTGGGCCCACCGGTGGTCAAACGTGGTCAGCGGGGTCAACTCGCCGGCGTCGAGTCGCCGGTGAGGCCAGACGCGGCGGAGCAGCGTGGGTATCGCGCTCCGGCAACCAAAACAACGGCGGAGGCGTGCTGCGTGCTGCTGGTGGACTCGCGCGTCAAGTGGTGTAGGCGGTGGGTGCGGGGGTGGCCGGAGATGACGCCGGCGAGCACGAATGCGGCGGCCGGCGTTCGGGTGTTCGCGGGATCGATGCTGCGGTGCACGGGAGGAGGAGCTGGTGGTGGATACGGGCTCCTGGTGGTGCGCTGAGCACAAAGGTGAGCTTGGCTTCGAGCCACTTTGGCTCTAGCCACAACGGCGCCATGGCCGGCGGCGAGGAGCTCACGGCTCCAGTGGCTAGGCTAGTTAGGGGAAGAGATTCACTGCGGGGAGAAGGGGGAAATGCTCGGGAGCTCACAGGGAGGTCGATGAGTAGCTCAGCGGGCTCGGGGAAGCTTCTGCAACGGCGAATTGACGACGGCGATCTCCGGGCACCGGAGATGAAGACGACGACGCTCGGGTCGACTGGGGCCTCCTCTGGTCGCGTGCTTCGGGTGTGTAGCTCCACGGGGTCAGGGCGGGGCCCGGGGATGCGGAGAGGGAGCGAGGGGGTGGCTGTGGACGCGGTGGCAGCGAATGGCGGCGACGGCGCGTTCGGGTGTGTGTGAGAGATCGAGACAGGGGAGGGGATGAGGTCGAGGGAGTGAGCGAGAGGGATCAGTGGGCTGCGTGGCGTCTCCCAGGGGCGTCCAGGCGTCGAGGGGGGGTGCGGCAAGCAGGAGCTGGCCGGAGCGCGTGCTCACGCGCGCCGGCCACGCGCTCGTCCTCCTGGCGAGGGGGAAGACGACAGGGAGGAGCCCTGGTGGGCTGGGCCGTCCAGCTACAGTGCTGGGCCGGTTGGTGGCGCCAGGTAAGTGGCCCACTGGCCTACTCTCTCTCTCTTTAATTTATTCTGTTTTTTTCTATTTTTGTTATTCTGTTTTGATTTAGTTTAAATACTAAATCATTTTATAAAATCCTGAAAATATTTATGGACACTTTCTGAAATATTTCAGTGGCCCAAAAATAGTTCCAACATTATTTGAGCATTTGAATTATTTAATAGTATTTAAATGCCCAAATTCAAATATTTATGAATTAAGTCAATGCCCCTTTTGTTGACCTAAAATTATATGCACCATTTTTCCCAAGGGTTCTAACCCAAGGCAAAGAGGGTGAACATATTTGAAGGGCATTTCAGGTTCATTGAATTTATTTTTAGTAAACCCTAGTTGATTTCAGGGGGGGTGCTGGGGGTTCTGCTTTCCCCATTTCAATTTTCTGATGAAGGTAAACATGATGCACACTCTAATGCATAACCTAGCTAGGGTGTGACAACTCACTCCCACTCAATAGAATCTCGTCCCGAGATTTAGGATCATCTGGGAAGAAGGCGGGGTACTCAAGTCGAAGACGATCCTCCCTTTCCCAAGTGGCTTCTTCCTCGGAATGGTGTGACCATTGAACCTTGAGAAACTTGATATTATGACGTCGAGTGGTACGCTCGGCTTGATCAAGGATACGAACGGGGTATTCCCGATAAGAGAGGTTATCTTGTAAATCAAGCGTTTCGTGGTCCACTCCACGGATAGGATCCGCGAAGCAACGCCTGAGTTGTGAAACGTGGAAGACGTCGTGAACTCTGGAAAGATGCGGAGGTAGTTCCAATTGGTAGGCAACTTCTCCTCGTTTGGCAAGAATGCGAAAGGGTCCAATGTAACGAGGAGCCAATTTGCCTTTGATACCGAAGCGATGGGTTCCCTTTAACGGGGTAACCCGAAGGTAAGCTTTCTCGTCAATTTCAAATGTCATAGGCTTATGCTTACGATCATATTGACTCTTTTGGCGAGATTGGGCCGTTTTCAATTTCTCACGAATAACGCGAACCTGTTCTTCTGCTTCCTGAATCATATCCGGGCCAAAGAGTTGTCTTTCCCCGGTTTCTGACCAGTTAAGAGGCGTTCGACATTTTCGTCCATAGAGAACTTCGAAGGGAGCCTTGCCCAAACTAGCTTGATAGCTATTGTTATAAGCAAACTCCGCGAATGGAAGGCATTTTTCCCAACTCATTCCGAACGAGATAACAGAAGCTCGGAGCATATCTTCCAGAATTTGATTTACTCGCTCTACTTGACCACTTGATTGAGGATGGAAGGCGGTGCTAAAGGAGAGATGAGTTCCCATAGCATTTTGGAAACTTTCCCAAAATCGAGAGGTGAAGAGACTTCCACGGTCTGAGTTAATTTCCAATGGGACACCATGAAGAGACACTATTCGGGAGATGTATAGGTCAGCTAGCTGGCTAGCGGTGATACTCTCACAAACAGGTAGAAAATGGGCTACTTTGGAAAGACGGTCGATCACGACGAAGATGGCATTATTTCCCCTCTTGGTCCTGGGAAACCCAGTGATGAAATCCATACTGATTTTGTCCCATTTCCATTCAAGAATAGCCAAAGGTTGAAGGGTGCCAGCAGGCCGTTGATGCTCTGCTTTAACACGACGACAAACGTCGCAATTAGCAATGTATTGAGCGATTTCTCTCTTCATCCCAGTCCACCAAAACCTCTGGCGTAGGTCTTGATACATTTTAGTACTACCGGGATGAATGGTGAGAGGGGATTCATGAGCTTCCTTAAGGATCATCTGGCGTAGATGTTGGTTCTTGGGAACCACCAGGCGGTTCTCAAAGAAGACAGCACCTTGCTCATCCTTGGAAAAACATTTAGCTACTCCGCTAGCAATGTTTTCCTTAATCCGGGATATGCCCTTATCACGTTTTTGGGCAGCTATGATTTGATCCATAAGGGTAGGTTTCGCCACCAGGGTAGATAGGAATCCACGAGGAACAATGTGAAGATTAAGCTTGCGAAATTCCTCATGGAGAAGTGGTTGACTTTGTTGTAACAGCAGGTTGTTACAGTAGGACTTACGACTTAGTGCATCGGCCATGACATTGGCCTTGCCAGGGGTGTAAGTTATTCCTAAGTCATAATCCGAGATCAACTCGACCCAACGTCTTTGCCTGAGATTCAAATCTGGTTGGGTGAAGATATATTTCAAGCTTTGGTGATCGGTGAAGATCTCGCAACGATTACCGAGGAGGTAATGTCGCCAGGTTTTGAGTGCATGGACTACAGCTGCAAGCTCTAGATCATGTGTGGGATAATTTTCCTCATGTGGGTGTAATTGCCGTGAAGCATAGGCAATTACCTGACGATCTTGCATGAGTATGCAACCTAGTCCTTGTCGCGAGGCGTCGCAATAGATAATAAAGTCCTTGGAGAAATCTGGTGGTACCAGTACGGGAGCAGATGTCAGGCGTCTTTTCAGTTCCTGAAAACTGAACTCGCACTACGGAGTCCACTCGAACTTTTTATCTTTCTTGAGGAGTTCAATTAGAGGTTTAGCAACCTTGGAGAAATTCTCGACGAAGCGGCGGCAATAGCTCGTAGGCCAAGGAAACTCCGAACTTGCTTGACCGTTTCAGGTGGAGTCCAATCAAGGACGGCTTGAACTCGCTCGGGATTGACAGCAATACCCTTACCAGAGATTACATGGCCTAGATAGGTCACTTCGGACAACCAAAATTCACACTTGGAGAGTTTGGCATAAAGGCGATGCTCTCGAAGTTTCATCAATACCAGCCTTAGATGTTCGGCATGTTCCTCTTCATTCTTGGAGTAGATGAGTATGTCATCGAGGTATACTACGACGAATTTGTCCAAGTACTCCATGAAAACCGAGTTCATTAACCGGGAGAAAGTGGCCGGGGCATTGGTTAAACCGAAGGACATGACGGTGTACTCGTATTGGCCATAACGAGTAACAAAGGCCGTTTTGGGAATGTCCCCGTTTCTGATTTTGATTTGATGGTAGCCCAGCCTCAAATCCATCTTGGAGAAGACTGAGGATCCAGCGAGCTGATCATACAGGTCGTTGATCCTGGGAAGCGGGTATTTGTTCTTGATGGTGACCAGATTGACAGGTCGGTAATCCACAACCATTCGATCCGTTCCATCCTTCTTCTTGACGAAGAGGACGGGGCAAGCCCAAGGAGAGGAGCTAGGACGGATGAACCCTTTGTTCAAGGACTCATCGAGTTGGTTCTTAATCTCGGCTAGTTCTAAGGGTGCCATCTTGTAGGGTCTTCTAGCAACTGGAACGGTTCCTGGAACAAGGTCTATCACAAACTCGACATCCCGGTCAGGTGGAACACCTGGCAGTTCTTCCGGAAACACATCCGGGAAGTCTCGGACTACCGGAACGTCCTCAAGGTCTGGAAGAGGGTTGGCATTGAGAGAGTAAAGTTGGCGCTTGGCCACTCGAGTTAAGACATTAACTGTCTTGCCCGAGGGATGAATAAGTTGAACGTTCTAGTGGCACAATCGATCTTGGCATAATGAGCCGACATCCAGTCCATACCCAAGATGATGTTTATGTCGGAGGACTTGAGAGCTATTAAAGATGCAAGGAAAACAAGCCTATCGACAAGAATTTCGTTCCCATGGCTTACCCTAGAAGTTTGCCATTTGGAACCCGGAGTTTGAATTACCATGGAAGTGGGCATGTCACAGAATGTCGTGTTATGCAATCGAGCATAATTCTCGGATATGAATGAATGAGATGCTCCAGTATCGAAAAGAACAGATGCCGGATGGCAGTTAACAAGGAGCGTACCAAGGACGACATTGGGATCCTCATGAGCCTCTTCGGCTGAGACGTAGTTGACATGGCCACGTGCAGTAGTGGCCGGCTTGGCGTAGAAAGTCTTTCCCGCGGGCTTACCACGGCCAACGGACTTTCCAGCTTGACTGGGGTTGTTCTGGGGACACTCTCGACTATAGTGACCCGGTTCTCCACACTTGAAGCATGTTACCACAGTGGGGCGTGGAGCAACATTAGCAGCGGGGCCACCATAGGGCTTGGACGGTGCAAATTGCTGGTTGGGACGAGGCGCCTCAAAGGATGGCCTCGGGGTGAATCTGGGTGGCAGTGCGGTGCTTGGAATCCACACCCGGCGCTTCTGAGCTCCAGAGCCGGATGAAGACCCAAAATCACGAGAGTGCTTGCGTGAAGCGTCATAATCAGTCTGGCCTGTCTCAGCACTGATAGCTTTATTGACCAGCTTCTGGAAGGATGTGCACTCGTGCAGACGAAGATCGCGGCGAAGCTCAGGGCTAAGTCCCTTACGGAACCTTGCCTGCTTCTTGGCGTCAGTAGAAACCTCTTCAGGAGCATAGCGTGCCAGGTTCCCAAATTCTCGGCTATATGCATCCACAGTCAGCCTTCCTTGGGTGAAGTTACAGAACTCCTCCCTCTTGCGATCCATAAGTCCTTCCGGAATGTGATGCTCACGGAAAGCCTCGCTGAACTCAGCCCAGGTAGTGATTTGGCCGACCGGGCGCATAGCTTCGTAGTTTTCCCACCAATGGCTAGCGGGGCCCTCGAGATGATAAGCAGCATAGGTAACCTTGTCGGCTTCAGCTACGTTGGCAGAACGTAGCTTGTGGGTGATGCTGCGAAGCCAATCATCCGCGTCGAGGGGCTCGACGGAATGGTTAAACTTTGGTGGGTACAGCTTGATAAAGTCGTTGATTGACACCAAGTCATTTCGTGGGTGGCGTGCAGTGTTCTGCTCAATCCGCTCCAGCAGGCGGTTGGTCTCACGCTTGTTCCTTTCCGCCTCCAGCATCACTTCGGCCAGGGAAGGCGGGTGAGGCAAATTTTCACCTCTAGCTGCGTTGGCTTCCCCCTGCTCCGGGGCAGCAGGGTTTCCGCGGGTGTTGACCATCCTAGGAGGAAACAAGACAACGGTTTAGACAAGGATGGCTCAAACTTAACAGGGAAGTGCAGAATGTAAAGGATAACGCGGAATGCAGAGATGCTCATTCGTATGCCATGGTAATATAAAACTGCCATATATACACCAACGGTCATACTCGTCATACATAGTTTAGTACAAGCCCATGCTACAGTACAACTATGAAGGTAGACGTTACATCTCATCGGAGGCATTCCGAGTCCCTATACATTATTTGTCTACACCTCCGGAATCGATTACACACCAAGTCGTATTCCACAAGTCACACAGGACAGTGGAAATACAACTACTACAATACTGGTGGTACTACTAGTAACTCAGATAGCTCCGTAGTAGTCCTCATAGAAGTCACCTCCATAGCCTAGAAGTTCAACGTGATCATCCGGAAACAGACGGTCCTGAGGAGCCTGTGGACCATAGGGGCTAGGATAAGGTCTTGGACCAACAAACGGTGGCCTGCGGGGACCAAGGGGTGGGGTGATGCCTCCCACATCACGCCAATCCACCATGTCTGGCAGAGCCGCTCTCACAGGATACAGATCCCTGGTATCCATACATCCAGCTTGCACCGCGGGTGCAAACCGAGTCAATGTGGCCCAATGATCAGGACGGGTATTAAAGAGCTCCAGCCTCAAGGCCCGATTCTCTCGGTCCTTATCTTCGAGCATCTCAGCGGTGGTACGAGTTAATGAGTCCTCCTGAGTGGAGTCAGCATAGATAGCCTGAAGATACCCCTGCGCTCCCGGAAGTGAAGCTGGCATGTAACGGAAGTCGGTGTTCCGAAGCAGGCCAGTCCGAACTCGCAAGATGGTCATCATGGAATAGGCAGCATCCTGCACAGCCATCTCAATGGTAACTCCGAGTCCATAGGAACAGTGAAGGGGCTCGGTAGATCCAGGATAGGAAGGAAATATCCTGACGGTGCATAAATACTGGCTTTGATTAAAGTCGCGGAACTGCTCTTCAACAGTGTATTCGGGATACCAACGGTATCCTATCTCGATCATGACCCGGACCAACATAGCAGTATGACCGGGCACGTCGAGGCACCTGGTCAGGCGAACCACTTGATTTTGAGACTGGTTGGCCATCTGAAAGCACAACCATAAGACAAAGACATCAGAATTCCTAGGGAAAATTGGGCAGCATAACGGCTGTAAATGCTCAGAAAAAGATTCGAGACATCCACAACAGTTCACAATACCGCTCAACAGCATCATATCAAGGTTCTGATTCAAATAGCCACGTACTAAAATAGTAGAAACTGGACTGAAACTCGTAGCAATAATCCTATGAGCTACTACGGATTAGTAACACGTGAACCTGATAGAAGAAGAGAGCCTAGTCCTTAACCCACGTTGAATGAGAAGAGAATGACTCGGATCAGAAGCATGGGGTAAAGGAGTAAAAGAACCTTACGTTCCCTCCCACAATCAATTCCCTTACATATAACTAAAGCATTTCTAGACTTGACATCGACCAGTTTGGCTGAACGAACCTACAGGCAGTCCGGCTCTGATGCCAACACTGTCAGGACCCCGATTCTAAGCCACATCGATCTAGCCGGTAACACCTCATATCACTTTGCGGCCTCACGCACGGTATCCCACGGGTGTCGCCTTACCAAGGCCCGGGACCGTTTGCGCCTTTTGGCTCGCGTATATGACAATGTCGCTAGCATCCATATGACCGAGAACCCGGGCCGACATGGCTAGTCGTGAACCCAAAGCGGCGCAGACCTATGGAGACAGGCATACATGAATCACAACGAACATGTCGGTCATCAACGAGTGATTCCGGGCTGTAGCACTGGGCTAACAGGACTCCGGGGGATCCCGGGCTGTAGCAGGCTAGACAGGACTCCGGAGATCACCGCGTGACATTTCCCCGAAGGGACAGACATAGGGACGAAGTGAAACACATGCCGGCCAGTCAAGTGTCCTGAACAGTAGTGCTGGGCTAGCAGGACTCCGGTGAACCGGGCTGTAGCGGACTACTATGGCTCGAGGAGCACTAGACTACATTTCCCCATAAGAAAGGCTGCGAAGGACAAACGACTAGATTGTCGGATCCCACTCATACCAAGCATTTCAATCATACATACAATATGCTCGATATGAGTACATACAACATGGCATCACAACAAAACTCTACAACTCAAGTACTTTATTTAAAAGCTCCAGGGAGCCATACATAACATATCCATACAGGTAGGGGTCACATGACCCGACACTCAAGTCATACAGTCATACAAGCACATGCGGAAGCAACTAGTCTGAGTACAGACTCTAGAAAGGAAGAAGGCTTCTCGAAGCCTGTCTATCTACATAGGGCCCTCCATGGCCTGGATCACCACCTGGGTGGCTAGTCACTCATCGACGTCAAGATCTACGTAAAACCCATCGGAGGGGGCAGTGTTGTCGTCTGAAAACAATAAATAAGCAAACATGAGTACAAAGGTACTCAGCAAGTCTTACATCAGAACCTACTGTACATGCTCATTCTCAAGAAGGTGGTGGGGTTTATGCAGCAAGCCAGCTTTGACTCTTGGCTAAGCTATCCTACGGAATCTTTTAGCAAAATAGTTTTCGCACACGAGTCCACTACTCACCATCACAATACTCCACCGTGGATCCTCCCTCGTATCCTGCGAGGGGGCCATCCTCGGTACTCACCCTTATCTTGAGTCTTTTAGTAGTATCCATTTACTTGTCTATGAACTGTATATGCAACCAAGTAGTCCCTTACCGCGGACACGGCTATTCGAATAGTTTCATACCCTGCAGGGGTGTACTTCGTCACACATGTTTCCACCACTTAGCGTCTGCACACGAAATGTGCTCGGCAGACTTCAAGCAAAAACCGACGTGGGTGTAGACCACGACCTGACTAACCTCACAAGTCTCTAGTCCAGGGTCATCGCCTATTCAGGTTCCATCCGCAAGGAAATCCGGCCGGGGTGTCCTCAACGGCCCCGAACGATGTGAACAGGGTTCCCGAGACACCAAACGGGTGACTCGGTACACCGTGCCATGGTGTATCTACCGCAACATAGCCCACCCCTAGGGTCAGCGCTACGCACGGCCGCCAACACATATCCTACAAACACCAGAAACTAGTTGCAACTCCTGGACTGAGGCGAGGGGGGTCGGTAAGTCGAGCGGGGTCATATTTCAGGGCCCAATGTGTGGTAGTAGCTGAATCTTAATTGACGCATACAGAACTCAGTTCTTAGGGACGGCTTCAATGAAACAACCCACCATGTACTCCTACATGGCCTCTCATCGATACCTTTACCAAAACATGTTCAACACATCCCACATATTACTGGCACAAGCATTTCACTCTAGCCCATCACCCAGATGAACCAGACCTGACACAACTCTAAGCATAGCAGGCATAGCAAGGTAGGAATCACAAAACATGGCTCAATCAACTCCTACACATGCTAGTGGGTTTCATCTAGTTACTGTGGCAATGACAGGTCATGCAGAGGATAAGGGTTCAACTACCGTAGCACACAGCAGTTTGAATCGTGTTGTCTTAATGCAGTAAACAAGAGCAGGAGCGAGAACATGGGTTGTATCGGAATGATCAATGGTTGCTTGCCTGATGGAGTGGTAACGGGATACTGCCCTTCAGTTGGATACTCGTGAATATCCTCGGAGGCAGAACCTACCACGAAGAACACAACCGAGCACAATCAACACATGACGATATGCAACAATATGATGCATGCTATGACATGGCAATATGGATGTGTCTTGAGCTAATGCAACTAGCTATGATTTAAATGAAGTTGGTTTGAATACAAGATTCAAATTCCAACCCCATATATGATTATTTAAATGCCCTTTATTTGTTTTGTCCAAAATAGAGGACAAGCATTGTTCAAACATGCATGAAAATGGTACAGATGGATTCCTTGAATTTTTCTGATAAATTTTCATATATAATTTGTCTCATTTGGAGTTATGGTTGAATTTCTATGAATTTTTGAAGTTTTGGGTATTTTCTGGAATTTCCTGAATTATTTTTAAACTAGAAAATGATTTACTGCGTCAGCACTGCATCACTATGACGTCAGCTGGTCAACACGGTCGCCCAGAGTCAAACCTGACAGTGGGTCCCGCGTGTCAGTGTAATTTGTTAACTAAAATATTAATTAGCACTAATCCTAATTAGTCAGCAGGGTTGGGCCCTACCTGTCATTGACCCAGGGTCAAACTGGGCCCACCGGTGGTCAAACGTGGTCGGCGGGGTCAACTCGCCGGCGTCGAGTCGCCGGTGAGGCCAGACGCGGCGGAGCAGCATGGGTATTGCGCTCCGGCGACCAAAACAACGGCGGAGGCGTGCTGCGTGCTGCTGGTGGACTCGCGCGTCGAGTGGTGTAGGCGGTGGGTGCGGGGGTGGCCGGAGATGACGCCGGCGAGCACGAATGCGGCGGCCGGCGTTCGGGTGTTCTCGGGATCGATGCTGCGGTGCACGGGAGGAGGAGCTGGTGGTGGCTACGGGCTCCTGGTGGTGCACTGAGCACAAAGGTGAGCTTGGCTTCGAGCCACTTTGGCTCTAGCCACAACGGCGCCATGGCCGGCGGCGAGGAGCTCACGGCTCCAGTGGCTAGGCTAGTTAGGGGAAGAGATTCACTGCGGGGAGAAGGGGGAAATGCTCGGGAGCTCACAGGGAGGTCGATGAGTAGCTCAGCGGGCTCGGGGAAGCTTCTGCAACGGCGAATTGACGACGGCGATCTCCGGGCACCGGAGATGAAGACGACGACGCTCGGGTCGACTGGGGCCTCCTCTGGTCGCGTGCTTCGGGTGTGTAGCTCCACGGGGTCAGGGCGGGGCCCGGGGATGCGGAGAGGGAGCGAGGGGGTGGCTGTGGACGCGGTGGCAGCGAACGGCGGCGACGGCGCGTTCGGGTGTGTGTGAGAGATCGAGACAGGGGAGGGGATGAGGTCGAGGGAGTGAGCGAGAGGGATCAGTGGGCTGCGTGGCGTCTCCCAGGGGCGTCCAGGCGTCGAGGGGGGGTGCGGCAAGCAGGAGCTGGCCGGAGCGCGTGCTCGCGCGCGCCGGCCATGCGCTCGTCCTCCTGGCGAGGGGGAAGACGACAGGGAGGAGCCCTAGTGGGCTGGGCCGTCCAGCTACAGTGCTGGGCCGGTTGGTGGCGCCAGGTAAGTGGCCCACTGGCCTACTCTCTCTCTCTTTAATTTATTCTGTTTTTTTCTATTTTTGTTATTCTGTTTTGATTTAGTTTAAATACTAAATCATTTTATAAAATCCTGAAAATATTTATGGACACTTTCTGAAATATTTCAGTGGCCCAAAAATAGTTCCAACATTATTTGAGCATTTGAATTATTTAATAGTATTTAAATGCCCAAATTCAAATATTTATGAATTAAGTCAATGCCCCTTTTGTTGACCTAAAATTATATGCACCATTTTTCCCAAGGGTTCTAACCCAAGGCAAAGAGGGTGAACATATTTGAAGGGCATTTCAGGTTCATTGAATTTATTTTTAGTAAACCCTAGTTGATTTCAGGGGGGGTGCTGGGGGTTCTGCTTTCCCCATTTCAATTTTCTGATGAAGGTAAACATGATGCACACTCTAATGCATAACCTAGCTAGGGTGTGACAAGCACTAAATACGGACT
Source organism: Triticum monococcum (assembly GCA_034509565.1). Taxonomy (NCBI): domain Eukaryota; kingdom Viridiplantae; phylum Streptophyta; class Magnoliopsida; order Poales; family Poaceae; genus Triticum; species Triticum monococcum. The sequence continues at coordinate 193,459,746 of CM067842.1, read as the reverse complement.
TGACTCTGCGATAGTAGCCTCCTTTTGTGAATCATTTGCTACTCATGTTGATCTCCCTAAAGAGAAGTGGTTTAAACATCACCCACCTATTAAAAGAAGAAATTGAAGAATCGGTATTAGCTAAAGAAGAAACTATACTTTATAATGTTGATCCAGTTGTTCCTACTACTTATATTGAGAAACCACCTTTCCCTGTTAAGATAAAGGAACATGATAAAGTTTCAACTGTGGTCAACAAAAGTTATATTAGAACACCTAAACCTGATGAACAAATTAAAGTAGAACCTAGTGTTGCTATGGTTAAGCATCTCTTGGAAGAAAATGTAGATGTGCATGTTATTTACTTGTGTGAAGAAGCTGCTAGATTTGCCAAACCTGATAAAAAGGATAAACATAGACCTGTTGTTGCCATGCCCGTTATTTCAGTTAAAATAGGAGATCACTGTTATCATAGTTTATGTGACATATGTGCTAGCATGAGTGCTATTACCTTTTCCTTATATCAAGAAATTATGAATGACATAGCACCCACAGAGATAAAAGACATAGATGTTACTATTAAACTTGCTAATAGAGACACTATATCACCGATTGGGATTGTTAGAGGTGTTGAAGTCTTGTGTGGGAAAATAAAATACCCTACTGATTTTCTTGTTCTTGGTTCCCCACAAGATGACTTTTGTCCCATTATCTTTGGTAGACCTTTCTTGAACACCGTTAATACTAAGATAGATCATGAGAAACAAACTGTCGGTGTTAGTTTTGGTGATGAGTCTCATGAGTTTAATTTTTCCAAGTTTAGTAGAAAGTTTCATGAAAAATAATTGCCTAGTAAGGATGAAATAATTGGTCTTGCTTCTATTGTTGTGCCTCCTACTGATCCACTAGAACAATATTTGCTAGACCATGAAAATGATCTACATATGCATGAAAGAAAGAAATAGATCAGATTTTCTTCGAACAACATCCTCTACTTAAACACAATTTTCCTATTGAAACTCTAGGAGGTCCTCCTCCACCTAAAGGTGATCCTGTGTTTGAATTAAAACAATTGCTAGATGATACGTCTCCAACGTATCTATAATTTTTGATTGTTCCATGCTATTATATTATCTGTTTTGGATGTTTAATGGGCTTTAATATGCTCTTTTATATTTTTTTGGGGACGAACTTATTAACCAAAGGCCCAGTATCAGTTTCGGTTTTTTTTGCCTATTTTAGAGTTTCACAGAAAAGGAATACCAAACGGAATGAAACCTTTGCGATGATCTTTCTTGGACCGAAAGCAATCCAGAAGACTTGGAGTCAAACTCTTGAACTCCACGAGGCGGCCGCGAGGCAGGAGGGCGCGCCCAGGGGGGTAGGCGCACCCCCCACCCTCGTGGGCCCTTCGTAGCTCCACTGACGTACTTCTTTCACCTATATATACTCTTATACCCCAGAAACATCACAGAGAGCCATGAAACCACTTTTCCACCACCGCAACCTTCTATACCCATGAGATCCCATCTTGGGGCCTTTCCCGGCGATCTGCCGGAGGGGGAATTGATCACGGAGGGCTTCTACATCAACACCATTGCCTTGCCGATGGAGCGTGAGTAGTTTGCCACAGACCTTAGGGTCCATTGTTATTAGCTAGATGGCTTCTTCTGTAACGCCCTCGACGCGGCTATATCTCCCACGTGTCGAAGCATGACTTAGAGGTATAACCGCTTTGAAAGCAATGTCGCAAGTGAGGTAATCTTCACACAACCCATGTAATACATAAGGGAAAGAGATACATAGTTGGCTTCAATCGCCACTTCATACAATTACATGAATAAAGCATTACATCATTCAGATACACACAAGGTCTGACTACGGAACCAAAATAAAAGAAGACTACCCCAAGTGCTACACAGATCCCCAATCGTCCCGACTGGGCTCCACTACTGATCAACTGGAAACGGAACAACACAAAGAACAAGATCTTCATCGAGCTCCTCCTTGAGCTTGGTTGCGTCATCTGCACGGTTCAACAGCAACAGCAAACTAGTTTTTGGAAGTATCTATGAGCCACAGGGACTCAGCAATCTCACACCCTCGCGATCAAGACTATTTAAGCTTACAGGTAAGGTAAAGGTATGAGGTGGAGCTGCAGCAAACGACTAGCATATATGGTGGCTAAACATACGCAAAAGAGAATGAGAAGAGAGGGCAAAGCACGATCGAGAAACTATGATCAAGAAGTGATCCTAGAACAACCTACGTCAAACATAACTCCAACACCGTGTTCACTTCCCGGACTCCGCCTGAAAGAGACCATCACGGTTACACACGCGGTTGATGTATTTTAATTAAGGTCAACTTCAGGTTTTCTACAACCGGACATTAACAAATTCCCATCTACCCATAACCGCGGGCATGGCTTTCGAAAGTTCAAATCCCTGCAGGTGTGTCCCAACTTAGCCCATCACAATCTCTCACGGTCAACGAAGGATATTCCTTCTAGCGGGAAGACCCGGTCAGACTCGGAATTCCGGTTACAAGACATCCTCGACAATGGTAAAACAAGTCCAGCAACACCGCCCGAATGTGCCGACAAATCCCGATAGGAGCTGCACATATCTCGTTCTCAGGGCACACTCAGACGAGACATCCTACGAGTAAAACCAACCCTCAAGTTGCCCCGAGGTAAAACCAACACTCAGAGGAGCACTGGCCCAGGGGGTTAAAATAAAGATGACCCTTGGGCAGGCCTACCCAAGGGAAAGAAAAGGCTAGGTGGCGAATGGTAAAACCAATGTTGGGCATTGCTGGAGGAGTTTTATTCAAGGAGAACTGTCAAGGGGTTCCCATTATAACCCAACCGCGTAAGGAACGCAAAATCCGGGAACATAACACCGATATGACGGAAACTAGGGCGGCAAGAGTGGAACAAAACACCAGGCATAAGGCCGAGCCTTCCACCCTTTACCAAGTATATAGATGCATTAATTAGATAAGAGATATTGTGATATCCCAACAAGTAAACATGTCCCAACAAGGAACAACATCTCCATGTTCCAACAAGGAACAAACTTCAAACTTCACCTGCAACTAACAATGCTATAAGAGGGGCTGAGCAAAGCGGTAACATAGCCAAACAACGATTTGCTAGGAAAAGGTGGGTTACAGGCTTGGTTCAACAATATGGGAGGCATGATAAGCAAGTGGTAGGTATCGCAGCATAGGCATAGCAAAAGAGCGAGCAACTAGCAAGCAAAGATAGAAGTGATTTCGAGGGTATGGTCATCTTGCCTGAGATCCTGCAAGGAAGAAGAACGAGTCCAAGAAGAAGACAAACAGACGTAGTCGAACGAATCCTCACAAACGCGACGTTATCGGAACTAACCCGAAGAAGCAACACCGGAAAGAAGCAAACAACATAGTAAACAACCAACACATAACATGGCATGATGCACAACCAAGTATGATGCATGTCCGGTTTTAAATATGCATGGCATGGTAAAGTGCACAAATAATACTACAAATTAAGTGGAGCTCAATATGCAACTCCGTTGCATATTGACGAAACACCACGACAATTATTTAGTTCTCTCCCGGTTATGAACTCACCAATATTAAATGTTGTTAAGCATGCCAAGAGGTGAAACATAACAAAATTATACCATCTAAACAATTTAAATGGGGCCGGATCTAATAAACAACAAACCCGATAAATCCCCATATGCATTAGTAATTTAAAGCAAACAACAATTTTAAACAATTTAATTATTGTTACCATGATGCGGATGACATGAACAAGTTTTATGCAAGTTTAAGAAAAAAATGTTGACATGAGCATATTATGAAGCATTTGTCATCGTGGCGGAAACAAAAGGGGTGCCACGACGACGATAACGAAACGGTGCCACGGCAACGTTCCGGTTCCCAGTAACTCGATTGAGATACCAATGCGAAAGAGAAGTGTGGCGGGAGCGTGCAAAAGATGGTGGGGTGCTCCCGGATACCAGGTGTCCCATGTGTCGGCGGCATGGCAACCAAGGGTCGTGCACGTAACAAACGGGCACGCTGCAAACACGGGCTTCATCTCGTATCCCATAACATGCATTCGGTCCACGGACGGTCGTCTCAATGGTTATACCTTTCGAAGCGTGCCTTTTTCGAAGCGGATTGGGTTCGATAGTAGCGGAAGTAGTCGTTCACGTTCGGAGAGAGAGGTACTAGATGACTCCAATGTCTTCGAGGTGACGATAGTGGTTCACACGATGTCGGGATGCTTGTCGGTCCGATCTTGCGGAGTAGTTGTACACGTTATCGGGGTACTTGTCGCATCACCGGGCGTATTCGTACATGTTCGAAGGGGAACTTGGCATATCCATGTACTTGGCGTTCCGGTGAGGTACTTAGTGGATCCAACACGCGCGTCGGTGGTGGAACTTGGCGCCGTATTGGGAAGTAGTTGTACTCTCGGTCTCCGTCGACGGTAGTCGTACACGGTTCATAAACGTTGGGTCTTCCAAAGAGGTACTTGACGCATGCGTTACACGGGTCTTCGATGATGGTAGTGGTTCTTGGCATCGGGCGTCGGGGTACTTGGCGTTCATGGGATTCCGATGATGACAGTAGAGGTAACTTGACACAAAACTTTGTAGTCGTTCGGGCGCCTGTGGTCTTGACGGTCTTGACAGTCCAACACGAAGCCACGAAGAAGCATGGGTCACAGGCGGCTTGAACAGGGACCACACGAACTCGGCGGGAGGCAGAGGTAGGGGCTCATCCTCGTGCTGAAGCGAAGCAGAGGAGGCGAGCAGGGACTCGGCACAGTGGCATGCGCTTCCAGGGGAGGTCTGGGACGAGCAGAGCGCGGATGAGGAGGCAAAAGGCGTTGCAGTTGCCTACTAGTCTTGGATGGCGATGGCACTTGGGAGAAGGAGAAGCGCAGCAGCGGGCAACGGCAGCCACGGGAGGCGCCCTTGGTGCGCCTGCGGCATCGGGCACGAGAGGAGAGGCAAGGCCGTGATGAAGCAGTGGGATGCTTGGCGGAGCCGGCCATCCATGGGGTCGTCGGGGTCCCTGTCCAAGGTCAGAGAGAGCAGGATATGCTGTGGGGCGGCGACGCTTCTCAAGGTAGCCGACGGTGGCGAACAAGCGGATCCAGGCAGCAGCGGACGGGGTCAGGCGATGAGCGGCTCTGGCTGCTCGATGCAGGGGCGCGGCAGGGACCGAAGCAGGTCATGAAGAGGACAGCGGCGCGAGACTTGGCGTGCGGCAGCAGCTTGTAGGGTCGTTGGCGCGGGGTTGGTCTTCCTGGTGGAGCTCAGCGGCCCAAGCGATGGAGAGGGAGAGAAAAGGATCGGGCGCGTGCGTTCCTTCCTGGCGGCGCGAGCAGCGAGACAAGAGGAGAGAGTGGGGGTCGAGGGAAGGAGAGGCTGCGGGCGGATGGGATCGAGCGAGAGGGTGAGGAGGCGGCTGGAGGAGGAACGAAGAGGGGATCGAGCATATGCCTCTCTGGCGGCTAGGGTTAGAAATGGTTCGGGTGGGCTTTAGCCTTGGGCCGGCCCAGTGGAGAGGCAAAAGGCCAGGGCCTTAGAGAGGGATTAGGAGGGGGGTCGGCTGGACCTGTAGATGGGCCGGCCAGTTGCCGCTTCGGATCAAAAGGCCAACCTTTGCTATTTCCCATTTACAAAAAAGTAGACAGAAGGAAAAAGGAAGGAAAGAAATAGCTAGGGGTTTGTAGAAAATGCTGAAACTTCTCCTTCTGAGTGTAAGAATTATACTTGGTTCAAGAAAAGAAGTTTCATGCAAAGTAGAAGAGTTTAATTCAAACTCATTTAAATTTAATTCAAATGAGTTTGAACTAGGGCTTGGTTTCAGAAGTGTCCAAAAATGTTGAGGTTTTTGGAGGAGCCTCGATAAAAGAGATGAGAGATATTGGCAAGGTTTGAAGGTCAAACTCGAAGAGGAATGGACATGAGGAATTATTTGCACGAGTGTTACGGTAAATCCAAACGAATGGAATGTTTTTATTTAGCTCCCTAATATTGGGAGGATATGTTATAAAGAGAATCACCATGTGAATTCCCTCGATTTAAATGGACCAAAGATCCATGCAATTTATGTTGGAAATATGCGCTAGAGGCAATAATAAAATGATTATTATATTTCCTTGTTCATGATAATTGTCTATTATTCATGCTATAATTGTATTATCCAGAAATCATAATACATGTGTGAATACATAGACCACAATGTGTCCCTAGTGAGCCTCTAGTTGACTAGCTCGTTGATCAACAGATAGTCATGGTTTCCTGGCTATAGACATGGGGATGTCATTGATAACGGGATCACATCATTAGGAGAATGATGTGATGGACAAGACCCATTCCTAAGCTTAGCTCAAAGATCGTGTAGTTCGTTTGTTGTAACTTTTCTGAGTGTCAAGTATCATTTCCTTAGACCATGAGATTGTGCAACTCCCGGATACCGTAGGAGTGCCTTGGGTGTGCCAAACGTCACAACGTAACTGGGTGACTATAAAGGTACATTACAGGTATCTCCGAAAGTGACTGGGATTTGTTACTCCGTATGACGGAGAGGTATCTCTGGGCCCACTCGGTAATGCATCATCACAATGAGCTCAACGTGATCAAGTGGTTGATCACGGGATCATGCATTACGGTACGAGTAAAGTGACTTGCCGATAACGAGACTGAACGAGGTATTGGGATACCGACGATCGAGTCTCGGGCAAGTAACATACCAATTGACAAAGGGAATTGTATACGGGATTGATTAAGTCCTCGACATCGTGGTTCATCCGATGAGATCATCGAGGAGCATGTGGGAGCCAACATGGGTATCCAGATCCCGCTGTTGGTTATTGACCACAGAGCCGTCTCGGTCATGTCTACGTGTCTCCCGAACCCGTAGGGTCTACACACTTAAGGTTCGGTGATGCTAGGGTTGTAGAGATATGAGTATGCAGTAACCCAAAAGTTGTTCGGAGTCCCGGATGAGATCCCGGACATCACGAGGAGTTCCGAAATGGTCCGAAGGTGAAGAATTATATATAGGAAGTGCAATTTCGGACATCGGGAGAGTTTCGGGGTCACCAGTATTATACCGGGACCATCGGAAGGGTCTGGGGGTCCACCGGGTGGGGCCACCCATCCCGAAGGGCCCCATGGGCTGAAGTGGGGAGGGGAACCAGCCCATAGTGGGCTGGTGCGCCCCCCCTTGGGCCCCCCATGTGCCTAGGGTTGGGAACCCTAGGGGAGGGGGCGCCTCCACTTGCCTTGGGGGGTACTCCACCCCCTTGGCCGCCCCCCCTAGGAGATCCCATCTCCTAGGGCCGGCGCACCCCCCCAGGGGGCCTATATAAAGGGGGGAGGGAGGGCAGCCACACCTCAAGTCTTGGCGCCTCCCTCTCCCCTGCTACACCTCTCCCTCTCGCAGAAGCTCGGCGAAGCCCTGCTATGATCACTGCTGCATCCACCACCACGCCGTCGTGCTGCTGGATCTTCATCAACCTCTCCTTCCCCCTTGCTGGATCAAGAAGGAGGAGACGTCATCCGCTCCGTACGTGTGTTGAACGCGGAGGTGTCGTCCGTTCGGCACTTGGTCATCGGTGATTTGGATCACGGCGAGTACGACTCCATCATCCCCGTTCTGTTGAACGCTTCCGCTCGCGATCTACAAGGGTATGTAGATGCACTCTCCTCTCGTTGCTAGTTGACTCCATAGATTGATCTTGGTGAAACGTAGGATTTTTTTTTGTTTTCTGCAACGTTCCCCAACAGTGGCATCATGAGCTAGGTCTATGCGTAGTTACTATGCACGAGTAGAACACAAAGTAGTTGTGGGTGTCGATATTGTCAATTTGCTTGCCGTTACTAGTCTTATCTTGATTCGGTGGCATCATGGGATGAAGCAGCTCGGACCAACCTTACACGTACGCTTACGTGAGACCGGTTCCACCGACTGACATGCACTAGTTGCATAAGGTGGCTGGCGGGCGTCTGTCTCTCCCACTTTAGTCGGATCGGATTCGATGAACAGGGTCCTTATGAAGGGTAAATAGAAATTGGCAATTCACGTTGTGGTTTTGGCGTAGGTAAGAAAACATTCTTGCTAGAACCCTATTGCAGCCACGTAAAACTTGCAACAACAATTAGAGGACGTCTAACTTATTTTTGCAGCAAGTGTCATGTGATGTGATATGGCCAAAGTTGTGATGAATGATGAATGATATATATGTGATGTATGAGATCATGTTCTTGTAATAGGAATCACGACTTGCATGTGGATGAGTATGACAACCGGCAGGAGCCATAGGAGTTGTTTTTATTTTTTGTATGACCTGCGTGTCATTGAGAAATGCCATGTAAATTACTTTACTTTATTGCTAAATGTGTTAGCCATAGTAGTAGAAGTAATAGTTGGCGAGCAACTTCATGGAGACACGATGATGGAGATCATGATGATGGAGATCATGGTGTCATGCCGGTGACAAGATGATCATGGAGCCCCAAGATGGAGATCAAAGGAGCTATATGATATTGGCCATATCATGTCACTATTATTTGAATGCATGTGATGTTTATCATGTTTTTGCATCTTGTTTACTCAGAACGACAGTAGTAAATAAGATGATCCCTCATAATAATTTCAAGAAAGTGTTCCCCCTAACTGTGCGCCGTTGCGACAGTTTGTTGTTTCGAAGCACCACGTGATGATCGGGTGTGATAGATTCCAACATTCACATACAACGGGTGTAAGACAGATTTACACATGCAAACACTTAGGTTGACTTGACGAGCCTAGCATGTACAGACATGGCCTCGGAACACAGAAGACCGAAAGGTCGAGCATGAGATCTATAGAAGATACGATCAACATGAAGATGTTCGCCGATGTTGACTAGTCTGTCTCACGTGATGATCGGACACGGCCTAGTTAACTCGGATCATGTTATACTTAGATGACTGGAGGGATGTCTATCTGAGTGGGAGTTCATTGAATAATTTGATTAGATGAACTTAATTATCATGAACTTAGTCTAAAATCTTTACAATATGTCTTGTAGATCAAATGGCCAACGTTGTCCTCAACTTCAACGCGTTCCTGGAGAAAACCAAGCTGAAAGACGATGGCAGTAACTATACAGACTGGGTCCGGAACCTGAGGATCATCCTCATAGCTGCCAAGAAAGATTATGTCCTACGAGCATCGCTAGGTGAAGCACCTGCTTTCCCTGCAGAACAAGACGTTATGAACGCTTGGCAGACACGTGCTGATGATTACTCCCTCGTTCAGTGCGGCATGCTTTACAGCTTAGAACCGGGGCTCCAAAAGCGTTTTGAGATACACGAAGCATAGGAGATGTTCGAAGAGCTGAAAATGGTTTTCCAAGCTCATGCCCGGGTCGAGAGATATGAGGTCTCCGACAAGTTCTTCAGCTGTAAGATGGAGGAAAATAGTTCTGTCAGTGAGCACATACTCAAAATGTCTGGGTTGCATAACCGCTTGACTCAGCTGGGAGTTAATCTCCCGGATGACGCGGTCATTGACAGAATCCTTCAGTCGCTTCCACCGAGCTACAAGAGCTTTGTGATGAACTTCAATATGCAGGGTATGGAAAAGACCATTCCTGAAGTATTTGCAATGCTGAAATCAGCAGAGGTAGAAGTCAAAAAGGAACATCAAGTGTTGATGGTGAATAAAACCACTAAGTTCAAGAAAGGCAAGGGTAAGAAGAACTTCAAGAAGGACGGCAAGGGAGTTGCCGCGCCCGGTAAGCAAGCTGCCGAGAAGAAGCCAAAGAATGGACCCAAGCCCAAGACTGGGTGTTTTTATTGCAAGGGAAGTGGTCACTGGAAGCGGAACTGCCCCAAATACTTAGCGGACAAGAAGGCCGGCATCATGAAAGGTATATGTGATATACATGTAATTGATGTGTACCTTACCAGTACTCATAGTAGCTCCTGGGTATTTGATACCGGTGCGGTTGCTCACACTTGTAACTCAAAGCAGGAGCTGCAGAATAAACGGAGACTGGTGAAGGACGAGGTGACGATGCGCGTCGGGAATGGTTCCAAGGTCGATGTGATCGCCGTCGGCACGCTACCTCTACATTTACCTACGGGATTAGTTTTAAACCTCAATAATTGTTATTTAGTGCCAGCTTTGAGCATGAACATTGTATCAGGATCTCGTTTAATTCGAGATGGCTACTCATTTAAATCCGAGAATAATGGTTGTTCTATTTATATGAGAGATATGTTTTATGGTCATGCTCCGATGGTGAATGGTTTATTCTTAATGAATCTCGAGCGTAATGCTACACATATTCATAGTGTGAATACCAAAAGATGTAAGGTTGATAATGATAGTCCCACATACTTGTGGCACTGCCACCTTGGTCACATAGGTGTCAAATGCATGAAGAAGCTCCATGCAGATGGACTTTTAGAGTCTCTTGATTACGAATCATTTGACACATGCGAACCATGCCTCATGGGTAAAATGACCAAGACTCCGTTCTCAGGAACAATGGAGCGAGTAACCAACTTATTGGAAATCATACATACTGATGTGTGTGGTCCAATGAGTGTTGAGGCTCGCGGTGGGTATCGTTATGTTCTCACCCTCACTGATGACTTGAGTAGATATGGGTATGTCTATTTAATGAAACACAAGTCTGAGACCTTTGAAAAGTTCAAGGAATTTCAGAGTGAGGTTGAGAATCAATGTGACAGGAAAATCAAGTTCTTGCGATCAGATCGTGGGGGAGAATACTTGAGTCACGAATTTGGCACACACTTAAGAAAATGTGGAATAGTTTCACAACTCACGCCGCCTGGAACACCTCAGCGTAATGGTGTGTCCGAATGTCGTAATCGCACTCTATTAGATATGGTGCGATCTATGATGTCTCTTACCGATTTACCGCTATCATTTTGGGGCTATGCTTTAGAGACTGCCGCATTCACTTTAAATAGGGCTCCCTCAAAATCCGTTGAGATGACACCGTATGAATTATGGTTTGGGAAGAAACCTAAGCTGTCGTTTCTAAAAGTTTGAGGATGCGATGCTTATGTCAAGAAACTTCAACCTGAAAAGCTCGAACCCAAGTCAGAAAAATGCGTCTTCATAGGATACCCTAAACAAACTATTGGGTATACCTTCTACCTCAGATCCGAAGGCAAGATCTTTGTTGCCAAGAATGGATCCTTTCTAGAGAAAGAGTTTCTCTCGAAGGAAGTGAGTGGGAGGAAAGTAGAACTCGATGAAGTATTACCTCTTTAACCGGAAAGTGGCACAACACAGGGAAATGTTCTTGAGGTGCCTGCACCGACTAGAGAGGAAGTTAATGATGATGATCATGAAACTTCAGATCAAGTTGCTACTGAACTTCCTAGGTCCACAAGGACACGTTCCGCACCAGAGTGGTACGGCAACCCTGTCTTGGAAATCATGTTGTTAGACAATGGTGAACCTTCGAACTATGAAGAAGCGATGGCAGGGCCAGATTCCGACAAATGGCTGGAAGCCATGAAATCTGAGATAGGATCCATGTATGAAAACAAAGTATGGACTTTGACTGACTTGCCCATTGATCGGCCAGCCATAGAAAATAAATGGATCTTTAAGAAGAAGACAGACATGGATGGTAATGTGACCATCTATAAAGCTCGGCTTGTCGCTAAGGGTTATCGACAAGTTCAAGGGGTTGACTACGATGAGACTTTCTCACCCGTAGCAAAGTTGAAGTCCGTCCAAATCATGTTAGCAATTGTCGCATTCTATGATTATGAGATATGGCAAATGGACGTCAAAACGGCATTCCTTGATGGTTTCCTTAAGGAAGAATTGTATTTGATGCAGCCGGAAGGTTTTGTCGATCCTTAGAATGCTGACAAGGTGTGCAAGCTCCAACGCTCGATTTATGGGCTGGTGCAAGCATCTCGGAGTTGGAACATTCGCTTTGATGGGATGATCAAAGCGTTTGGGTTTATGCAGACTTATGGAGAAGCCTGCGTTTACAAGAAGTGAGTGGGAGCTCTGTAGCATTTCTCATATTATATGTAGATGACATACTTTTGATGGGAAATGATATAGAACTTTTGGACAACATTAAGGCCTACTTGAATAAGAGTTTTTCAATGAAGGACCTTGGAGAAGCTGCTTATATATTAGGCATCAAGATCTATAGAGATAGATCAAGACGCCTCATAGGTCTTTCACAAAGCACATACCTTGATAAGATATTGAAGAAGTTCAATATGGATCAGTCTAAGAAGGGGTTCTTGCCTGTGTTGCAAGGTGTGAAATTGAGCTCAGCTCAATGTCCGACCACGACAGAAGATATAGAAGAGATGAGTGTCATCCCCTATGCCTCAGCCATAGGGTCTATTATGTATGCCATGCTATGTACCATACCTGATGTAAACCTTGCCGTAAGTTTGGTAGGAAGGTACCAAAGCAATCCCGGCAAGGAACACTGGACAGTGGTCAACAATATCCTAAAGTACCTGAAAAGGACCAAGGAAATGTTTCTCGTTTATGGAGGTGACGAAGAGCTCGTCGTAAAGGGTTATGTCGATGCTAGCTTCGACACAGATCTGGATGACTCTAAGTCACAAACCAGATACGTGTATATTTTGAATGGTGGGGCAATAAGCTGGTGCAGTTGCAAGCAAAGCATTGTGGCGGGATCTACATGTGAAGCGGAGTACATGGCAGCCTTGGAGGCAGCACACGAAGCAGTCTGGGTGAAGGAGTTCATTACCGACCTAGGAGTCATACCCAATGCGCCGGGCCCGATGACTCTCTTCTGTGACAACACTGGAGTTATTGCCCTTGCCAAGGAGCCCGGGTTTCACAGGAAGACCAGGCATATCAAGCGTTGCCTCAACTCCATTCGTGAAAGTGTTCGAAATGGAGACATAGAGATTTGTAAAGTACATACGGACCTGAATGTAGCAGATCCGTTGACTAAACCTATCCCTAAAGCAAAACATGATCAACACCAGAATTCCATGGGCGTTCGATTCATCACAATGTAACTAGATGATTGACTCTAGTGCAAGTGGGAGACTGTTGGAAATATGCCCTAGAGGCAATAATAAAATGATTATTATATTTCCTTGTTCATGATAATTGTCTATTATTCATGCTATAATTGTATTATCCGGAAATCGCAATACATGTGTGAATACATAGACCACAATGTGTCCCTAGTGAGCCTCTAGTTGACTAGCTCGTTGATCAACAGATAGTCATGGTTTCCCAGCTATAGACATGGGGATGTCATTGATAACGGGATCACATCATTAGGAGAATGATGTGATGGACAAGACCCAATCCTAAGCTTAGCTCAAAGATCATGTAGTTTGTTTGCTGTAGCTTTTCTGAGTGTCAAGTATCATTTCCTTAGACCATGAGATTGTGCAACTCCCGGATACTGTAGGAGTGCCCTGGGTGTGCCAAACGTCACAACGTAACTGGGTGACTATAAAGGTACATTACAGGTATCTCCGAAAGTGTCTGTTGGGTTGGCACGAATCGAGACTGGGATTTGTCACTCCGTATGACGGAGAGGTATCTCTGGGCCCACTCAGTAATGCATCATCACAATGAGCTCAAAGTGATCAAGTGGTTGATCACGGGATCCTGGATTACGGTACGAGTAAAGTGACTTGCCGGTAACGAGACTGAACGAGGTATTGGGATACCGACGATCGAGTCTCGGGTAAGTAACGTACCAATTGACAAAGGGAATTGTATACGGGATTGATTAAGTCCTCGACATCGTGGTTCATCCGATGAGATCATCAGGGAGCATGTGGGAGCCAACATGGGTATCCAGATCCCGCTGTTGGTTATTGACCAGAGAGCCGTCTCGATCATGTCTACGTGTCTCCCGAACCCGTAGGGTCTACACACTTAAGGTTCGGTGATGCTAGGGTTGTAGAGATATGAGTATGCAGTAACCCGAAAGTTGTTCGGAGTCCCGGATGAGATCCCGGACGTCACGAGGAGTTCCAGAATGGTCCGGAGGTGAAGAATTATATATAGGAAGTGCAGTTTCGGCCATCGGGAGAGTTTCGGAGTCACCGGTATTATACCGGGACCACCGGAAGGGTCCCGGGGGTCCACCGGGTGGGGCCACCCATCCCGAAGGGCCCCATGGGCTGAAGTGGGGAGGGGAACCGGCCTATAGTGGGCTGGTGCGCCCCCCCTTGGGCCCCGCCATGCGCCTAGGGTTGGGAACCCTAGGGGAGGGGGCGCCTCCACTTGCCTTGGCGGGTACTCCACCCCCTTGGCCGCCGCCCCCCTAGGAGATCCCATCTCCTAGGGCCGGCGCACCCCCCTAGGGGGGCTATATAAAGGGGGGAGGGAGGGCAGCCACACCTCAAGTCTTGGCGCCTCCCTCTCCCCTGCTACACCTCTCCCTCTCGCAGAAGCTCGGCGAAGCCCTGCTGCGATCACTGCTGCATCCACCACCACGCCGTCGTGCTGCTGGATCTTCATCAACCTCTCCTTCCCCCTTGCTGGATCAAGAAGGAGGAGACGTCATCCGCTCTGTACGTGTGTTGAACGTGGAGGTGTCGTCCGTTCGGCACTTGGTCATCGGTGATTTGTATCACGGCGAGTACGACTCCATCATCCCCGTTCTCTTGAACGCTTCCGCTCGCGATCTACAAGGGTATGTAGATGCACTCTCCTCTCATTGCTAGTTGACTCCATAGATTGATCTTGGTGAAACGTAGGATTTTTTTGTTTTCTGCAACATTCCCCAACAATTTATTTAGTGAGATACAAAAGACTTATGACATGATGACATGATGCAATGCACAAATAAAAGGGCTGGCACAAATGAAACACACGGCGAAACCCGGAACACATGGAAGTCTTCTCGAGCATCGGTCTTGGGGCGTCACATCTTCTCTCTCTTTGATTCTCAATACAAAGTTCTCCTCGATGTTCTTGGAGATCTATTCGATGTAATACTCTTTTGCGGTGTGTTTGCCGAGATTCGATAAATTGTGGGTTTATGAAAAAGATTATCTATGAATATTATTTGTTTCTTCTCTGAATTCTTATATGCATGATTTGATATCTTTGCAAGTCTCTTCTAATTATCTTTTTAGTTTGGCCTACTAGATTGATCTTTCTTGCAATGGGAGAAGTTTGGGACGCAACTCTAGAATAATAAAGGACGTCATGAGAGACTTCGCGTAAACAGAGATGATCTGGCAAAAGAACTTGAGAAGGACAAGCACGATGGGAACAAGCCATTGGAGGCATGAACAAGGCTTGAAGAGTTTGGAGACGTTGGAGATTTATTGACCTTTAGAAGACCAAACCCCTGTAATATACCTACGTTAGATGCGAAGTTTGTGAGCTGTCATTTGTTTGATGTTTTTCTGACAGCCATAGATAAAATCTGTCTTTTCAACACCATTGTTTGTATTGTGCATCCCTCTCCCTCTCTCTCATCTCACCCCAAAACCCTTGGACCCAATAGAGGATGAATGGAGATGAGCTTGTATTTTCTAGACCGATGAGTCAATTGGAGACAGACCGATGGATTCAGAACATGGAGGATCACATGGAGAATAACCCTATAGTTGGAAATGATATGACCCAGCATGCTCTTCAGTGCTTTGAAAGAGGTGTTGCTACTTGGTGGAGGATATACCAAACCATGAATGGATGGCCAGGAGTAACCACTTGGAGAGAATTAAAGTTGACTCTGCAAAGATCTCACCTTGTGTCCCATAAGTTGAAGCCTTATGGAAAGGATATGAGGAAACCTTGTGCATGCAGAATTTGTGGAGAAATAGGACACACCCATAAAGAACACAAGGATGAATGCCCTAATTGTGAAGGAAGTCGCCCAGTTGAAGAATGCCCAACTAGGCAGATTACTTGTTTCTTGTGTGAAGGGATTACCCACTATCCTACTCAGTGTCACATTTACCCCATGGTACGAAGGACCGTACAACAGAAGAAAGAAGTAAAGAAAGGAGCCCTTATGGAAATTTTAGAAGAACCCATGATGAAGGAAGATGTGGAGGACACACCTAAAGAGGACCCGAGTAAACCCTGCACTAAGTCTTGCTATTCATGTGGAGAAGAAGGACACATCTCCCAAAATTGTTTGAATGGGGATCTAGTAGAATTCCCGACGGAGGAAGTAGAGTATGACCCACAAGAAATAGAATCCATGATTGGAATGGAAAAGTCCAGGAAGAAAGTAGATTGGATACCAGGAAGGACCTGAGTCATATCACCTATTATAGGTGCAAGGAGTTAGGGCACTACCTCAGCAGTTACCCAAAAAGAAAACCTCGAGACTTTTCAAAAGTAATATGTTTTCGTTGTAATAGAGCAGGGCACTTTGCCAGAGAATGCCCCAAGCAGAAGGAAACTTGTGCTAGATAGTTGAGTTTGCAACAAAAGAAATGGAGTAGTAGAAGTGAGAACATTTTCTTTTATATTGAGGTGTTGAGTTGAGACATGTAATGGAAAAGCGAGAGATTGTAATCAATTGAGACTGAATAAAGTTAGCATCGTTGGTACTGATATGGATTTTATGAGTTGTTACTCTATGAAGAAGGATTTTGACCATTTCTGAGGATATGAGAAATATGGTCTATGGAAGATTTGTGCATTTTAAGGGTGGTAGTACCCTGTAAGAACCCTTGACCCCTGGAAAAGATAAGGATACTCCACTGAGTGGATTTCGAACAAAATGAATACGAGTTTTGTCTCGATATGTGTGATACCCCAAGACTATGTGGGATGAAGTTGGAGACCGTCAGTTGTTTGGACCAAATGTGATCAAGGAGTCAGAAGAGAATGTTAAGTTGATTCGAGATAGACTGAAGGTAGCTCAGTCCAGGCAGAAGAGTTATGCAGACTTAAAAACGCAAGGAGGTAGTCTATGAAATTGGAGATAGAGCATGTCTTCGTGTGTTCCCTCTGCGAGGAGTTAAACAATTTGGAGTTAAGGGAAAGTTAGCCCTGGTATTTGTAGGACCATACCGACTCTTGGAGCGTATGGGAGAAGTGGCCAAAAAGTTGGAGTCACCCGAAGGACTGTCAGGAGTTCATGATGTGTTTCACGTTTCCCAGTTGAAGAAGTGCCATGCAGAGATGGCAAATATTCCCCTGTAAGGACGCTTGACCCTGGAAAGGATAATGATGTTCCACGACATAGAGTATGGACTTCATAAGTATAAGTTTTTTTATCTCGGTATGTGGGATATTCCACGAGGATGAAGAGATGAATTACTATTGGATATAAAGGAGGTATGATGTTGGAAATATGGATCAATGGAAACTCCACGATGAGTCCGAGTAACCACGTCTTAGTTTGGTACCAACAGAAGGAAGAGAGACAGTACAAATGGTAGGATTTAAGAATGCCAGGAAGCTGGATGTTTGGAAAATAATCAGTTGCCCCTAGGATGATCTCAAGGTTTACAAGTGATGAGATGGGCCATAACCCACAGGCCCCAGGACCTGCCAAGGAACAAGCACACTCTTGCTGAAGGAAAAACCCTAGAAGAAGTTACGTTTATCGGCAGACAAACTTATAGAGTAACGCAAAACCTGAGGGTTGTGAAGGAACAATAGATGTTTGTTTGGCTTGCAGAATTAATGGATTTAACTGAACTTGGTTCGTCGACAAGAGAAATTCTGCAATGCTTGTGAGGATGACCGAGTGTTAGAATGTGAGATTCACTACACCGTATACAGGGTAATGATTTGGGTGCGGGATGGATTGATCACCATACCGACTTACTCTTATTATTCGCCTTGCTATATGGGATGGTAAATCTGAGAGACTTACCTATAGTAGAGAGACGACGATCAAACCTTGTTTAAACCTTAGAATGGTATAGCAAGTTTTCCCTTATACAAGGTAGCTTTTGCCAACCGTAGGTTATACGGTGAGGATCAACCCAGACCCATTTCCTGCAGGAGAAACCATAAATTGTTGACCACCATGAGATATCGATTAGTTGATTAGTATTGGCGCTAGACCCGTCAGCTAAGAAGACCCAGTCTCGGAATAACCTTACCAAGATGAAAGGACAAAAGAATTGAGGAAAAGGTTATGCCATTACCAGAAGAACCCAGAGAAAGGAATTATACTAAAGATCTGAGAAGACCGGCCCTGTCAAGAATAAGGATGGAGTATATGAGTATTGATGGGACCGTAACAATGTTCCTAAGGGTGGTAGCACCCGAGACCCCGGAGACGATCGATGGATTTTGAGAAGACCCCGAACCTAACCTATTTCTTTCTAGCCTCTCCGAATCTCGAGGACGAGATTCATTTTAAGGGTGGTAGGTTTGTAACATCCCAAAATTCTAAATTTTGGAATGTTATAATAAATAGATACATTTGGTTGATTGTTTGATTGATTGTCTGAAAGTGAGTGAATTCGAAACTTTTTGAAAGTTAAATGAGAGGGAATAAAAGGACTTTCCCAAACTTTCATATTTGCTTTCTGATCTCCATGAATTCAAATTCTTTTCAAATACAAAACCCTTGAGCGAAGATGATATGACTTCTTCCATTTAAATTAAATGAAAGGGTATTTGAAAATAATTGAATTTCATTTGGAAATATTTCAATTCATAAACTTCATGCAGCTCAATGATTTTCATGAGAGAAGATAAAATTACTTCTTCAAATTATATGAAATATGAGTTGGGAGTTTCAAAGAATTAAATTCAAAGTTCTTTTGAATTTATTTTCAATTTGGAGTTATTTGAGTTTTATTCAAATTATTTTTCTCCAAAAATAAAATATATGGAAATTAGGGTAACATGATTCCCTACAACAGAAAATTGGAGAGAAATAAATTTGAAATCATTTTGATATTTTTAAAATAATTTTTATTGAATTTTATTAGACCAGTAGCACTCTTTGAATTATCTAAATTTGTGTGGATTTTATTCGGCATTATAAAAATGTCCATGTTGTAGAAAATATTTTTCTGCAAATTTTGGTATATTATATGCCTACATAAAATTTTTATTTTATCTTTGCTATTCGGTTTTCCTTCTGTTTCTATTTAAAAAAATGTACGTGTGGCCCATATTCATTTATCGCCTACAAGCGCAGTATAGTAGCTTCTGGCGCCCCATTGTTTTTTCTCTTAAATGGGCCAGGCCCAGCCAGCCTTTTTAACTTTTTTTCCTCTTAGGCTGATTTTGTTTTAAAAAAAAACCGCAGCCCCGGCGTGCGCGTGCGGCCGGCCGAAGGCCTTTAGGCCCTTCCGCCTCTTTTCTTCTCTGTTTCGTATATTTTCGTCTACGTTTAGTCTCACATTGCCTAGCCTTTGACCTCTAAGCCTCTTTTCCACCAATAAATATAGACTCATAGAGTGTCCAAAAATCATCCGATTCGGGTTAAATCAATATTTTGGTTTGACTAGATTCATTTAAGAAAAATATTTTTCTCCTCTCCGGCGCGACTTCTGGAGGTTGTCTCCTTTCTCTAAAATTGTCTTTTCTCTTCCTTATAAAGGTATCTTTCTTTGTTTTTTCTTCTTCTTATACTTCCGTAGTTTATTATTTTTAGACTAATATGATAGAATAATTAGATTATCAATTAGTCTACATATTTATACATTAGACCCTAGTCCGTATCTATTTTTTTTCATCCGTAAAACAGTTTGGCCCAGATTTTTTAAATAGCCATAACTTTTTACTCGTTTGTCCAAATCCAACGAAACCAACGCCCACTTCTTTGTTATGATCCCCTCTATCCAGTAATCCAACCCAAACATGTTTTTTGAAATTTTCAAATTTCGAAATTTGTTTAGATTCATACTCAAACTTCTTTTGAACATAACTTGAGTTTCGTAACTCCGATTTAGTTGATTCTTTTTGCAAATCGAAGCTCTTGACCTAAACTTTCTGATAAGGCCAAATTCACATAATTTTGGTACTGTTAGAAATTGCTTTATGTTGCAAGAGTTATTTGCTTGGTTTTGACGTTTTCCGAACTGTCTTCTTCGTTCTTCCCGATCTTCTGAGTGATTGCTTATGTGTGGTTACTATTGCTTGCTCACGATAGATTGAACGGAGTGTGACGAGTAGAACTATCAAGAGTTTTGAGTGCGAATCATCTTCATCAACAGTACAGGCAAGTTCACACTTTGATCATATCCCCTTCATACCCAGTTTTTATGCATTAGTTTCACCCCTCAAACATTGCATGATTAGGATGTCATTAACATTTGGGTTGGGAAGTAGTTGATGAGGTAGGAACCTATTGCCCTGTTACTATCAAACCCTTGGGAGTTACTTCTACGCGTTGCTTATATTGCTATGCTATGCTCGTAGACGTGGTTTGGGTTTGAGTGAAATCCATGTCAGATGTGAGATTGTTAATTAATGGTTCAACTTAAGGTGGCAACTTTAATACACATCTGGGTGGATTGCTAGGGGCACCCTGGGGATATACCAGTGGACTTACCCGGACACCTGGGGAAATACCAGTGTTGTCCTAGGAGATCCCGGGGATATACCGTGTGATCATCCTACAGTCCGCCACCCAGACTCAAAGGGATCACAAGATCATTCATGCTTGAAACTTTCGTGTGCAGCCACAAGCTATTATGGGCTCTAGCATAGTTGAGTAGGTTACATGAAGCTCTTGAAGAGGTGGATCAGCAGGTAGAGGGTTGTAGGTTTGGTATGGTCTGCTCGGAGTAGAGAGTTAATGTTTCTGAAAGACTGTGTCTCGGTCATCCGTTTCTCAAACACCATGTAGTGCGAGAAATCCAACGGAGGCGATCGAGTCTTGTGGGGAAAAGTGCGCAAACCTCTGTAGAGTGTAAAACTAATCATGGTTAGCCGTGTCCCGGTTATGGACAATCTTGAGTCTCTGGTACTTGGATTATCCTATTGATCTCATCACATTACTTAAATAATTTGTTGGGTTAATGATTATTATGTTGGGATTGAGTTGGAGGAAACTTCTTAATATTTTCAAACAACTTTGTAGTTAAATAAAATATATTCCTTTGCAGTAGGGAAAAATTGGCTTTTCGCAAAAAACTATAACCATAGAGCTTTTCCACCAGCCAAATATGCATGTAGTGATAGCTTTTATTCATCATTCTCCTATGGTGTGAATTTGCCAGTACATTCAATGTACCGACCCTTTGTGGCTGCAACGTCTCATGTTGCAGGACTTCTTACGATGAGTAAGTGATACATTAGGGTTACGATTTCTACACTCAACTTTGCCGTTGGTGTTGATGGGAATCCACAACCTTGTTGTTACTTCCGCTATTTGGATTGAGGTAATAGTATTTACGTTATTTTATACATGTGATTTACCTCTGTTATAAATCCTCGAGTACTATGTGTGTCAGCATACCGATACAGGGATGACACTTAAGCACAGAGACTTGACCGTCTGAGGACGGGTCGCTACAGGTAAAGTGCACAAACAATACTACAAATTAAGTGGAGCTCAATATGCAACTCCGTTGCATATTGACGAAACCCCACGACAATTATTTAGTTCTCTCCCGGTTATGAACTCACCAATATTAAATGTTGTTAATCATGTCAACAGGTGAAACATACCAAAATTATACCATCTAAACAATTTAAATGGGGCCAGATATAATAAACAACAAACCCGGTAAATCCCCATATGCATTAGTAATTTAAAGCAAACAACAATTTTAAACATTTTAATTGTTGTTACCATGATGCAGATGACATGAACAAGTTTTATGCAAGTTTAAGAAAAAAATGTTGACATGAGCATATTATGAAGCATTTGTCATCGTGGCGGAAACAAAAGGGGTGCCACGGCGACGATAACGAAACGGTGCCACGGCAACGTTCCGGTTCCCAGTAACTCGATTGAGATACCGATGCGAAAGAGAAGTGTGGCGGGAGCGTGCAAAAGATGGTGGGGCGCTCCCGGATACTGGGTGTCCCATGTGTCGGCGGCATGGCAACCGAGGGTCGTGCACATAACAAACGGGCACGCTGCAAACACGGGGTTCATCTCGTATCCCATAACATGCATTCGGTCCACGGACGGTCGTGTCAATGGTTATACCTTTCGAAGCGTGCCTTTTTCGAAGCGGATGGGGTTCGATAGTAGCAGAAGTAGTGGTTCACGTTCGTTCGGAGAGGTACTAGATGACTCCAATGTCTTCGAGGTGACAGTAGTGGTTCACACGACGTCGGGATGCTTGTCGGTCTGATCTTGCCGGAGTAGTTGTACACGTTATCGGGGTACTTGTCGCATCACCGGGCGTATTCGTACATGTTCGGAGGGGAACTTGGCATATCCATGTACTTGGCATTCTGGTGCGATACTTGGTGGATCCAACATGCGCGTCGGTGGTGGAACTTGGCGCCGTATTGGGAAGTAGTTGTACTCACGGTCTCCGTCGACGGTAGTCGTACACGGTTCGTAGACGTTCGGGTCTTCCAAAGAGGTACTTGACGCATGCGTTACACAGGTCTTCGACGATGGTAGTGGTTCTTGGCGTCGGGCGACGGGGTACTTGGCGTTCATGGGATTCCGATGATGACAGTAGAGGTACTTGACGCAAAACTTTGTAGTCGTTCGGGCGCGTGTGGTCTTGACGGCTTGACAGTCCAACACGAAGCCACGGAGAAGCACGGGTCATAGGCGGCTTGAACAGGGACCACCTGAACTCAGCGGGAGGCAGAGGCAGGGGCTCATACTCGTGCTGAAGCGAAGTAGAGGAGGCGAGCAGGGACTCGGCACGGTGGCACACGCTTGCAGGGGAGGTCTGGGACGAGCAGAGCGCGGATGAGGAGGCAAAAGGCGTTGTGGTTGCCTACTAGTCTTGGACGGCGACGGCACCTGGGAGAAGGAGAAGCGCAGCAGCGGGCAACGGCAGCCACGGGAGGCGCCCTTGGTGCGCCTGAAGCGTCGGGCACGAGAGGAGAGGCAAGGCCGTGATGAAGCAGCGGGATGCTTGGCGGAGCCGGCCATCCATGGGGTCGTCGGGGTCCCTGTCCAAGGTCAGAGAGAGAGAGAGAGTAGGATATGCTGCGGGGCGGCGGCGCTCCTCGAGGTAGTCGACGGTGGCGAATGCCGGATCCAGGCAGTAGCGGACGGGGTCCGGCGACGAGCGGCTCTAGCTGCTCGATGCAGGGGCGCGGCAGGGACCGAAGCAGGCTGTGAAGACGAAAGCGGCGCGGGACTTGGCGTGCGGCAGCAGCTTGCAGGGTCGTCGGCGCGGGGTTGGTCTTCCTGGTGGAGCTCGGCGGCCTAAGCGATGGAGAGGGAGAGAAAAGGATCGGGCGCGCGCATTCCTTCCTGGCGGCGCAAGCAGCGAGACAAGAGGAGAGAGTAGGGGTCGAGGGAAGGAGAGGCTGCGGGCGGATGGGATCGAGCGAGAGGGTGAGGAGGCGGCTGGAGGAGGAACGAAGAGGGGATCGAGCATAGGCCTCTCCGGCGGCTAGGGTTAGAAATGGTTTGGGTGGGATTTAGCCTTGGGCCGGCCCAGTGGAGAGGCAAAAGGCGAGGGCCTTAGAGAGGGACTAGGAGGGGGGTCGGCTGGACCTGCAGATGGGCCGGCCAGTTGCCGCTACAGATCAAAAGGCCAACCTTTGCTATTTCCCATTTACAGAAAAGTAGACAGAAGGAAAAAGGAAGGAAAGAAATAGCTAGGGGGTTTTAGAAAATGCTGAAATTTCTCCTTCTGAGTCTAAGAATTATACTTAGTTCAAGAAAAGAAGTTTCATGCGAAATATAAGAGTTTAATTCAAACTCATTTAAATTTAATTCAAATGAGTTTGAACTAGGGCTTGGTTTCAGAAGTGTCCAAAAATGTTGAGGTTTTTGGAGGAGCCTCGATAAAAGAGATGAGAGATATTGGATAGGTTTGAAGGTCAAACTAGAAGAGGAATAGACATGAGGAATTATTTGCACGAGTGTTATGGTAAATCCAAACGAATGGAATGTTTTTATTTAGCTCCCTAATATTGGGAGGATATGTTATAAAGAGAATCACCATGTGAATTCCCTCGATTTAAATGGACCGAAGATCCATGCAATTTATTTAGTGAGATACAAAAGACTTATGACATGATGACATGATGACATGATGCAATGCACAAATAAAAGGGCGGGCACAAATGAAACACACGGCGAAACCCGGAACACATGGAAGTCTTCTCGAGCATCGGTCTCGGGG
This sequence comes from Triticum monococcum, assembly GCA_034509565.1. Taxonomy (NCBI): domain Eukaryota; kingdom Viridiplantae; phylum Streptophyta; class Magnoliopsida; order Poales; family Poaceae; genus Triticum; species Triticum monococcum. The sequence continues at coordinate 193,435,525 of CM067842.1, read as the reverse complement.
CGTCATATCTTCTCTCTCTTTGATTCTCAATACAAAGTTCTCCTCGATGTTCTTGGAGATCTATTCGATGTAATACTCTTTTGCGGTGTGTTTGCCGAGATCCGATAAATTGTGGGTTTATGAACAAGATTATCTATGAATATTATTTGTTTCTTCTCTGAATTCTTATATGCATGATTTGATATCTTTGCAAGTCTCTTTGAATTATCTTTTTAGTTTGGCCTACTAGATTGATCTTTCTTGCAATGGGAGAAGTGCTTAGTTTTGGGTTCAATCTTGCAGTGTCCTTTAACAGTGACAGCAGGAGCAGCAAGACACGTATTGTTTTGTTGCCATCGAGGATAAAAAGATGGGGTTTATATCATATTGCTTGAGTTTATCCCTCTACATCATGTCATCTTGCTTAATGCGTTACTCTGTTCTTATGAACTTAATACTCTAGATGCATGCTGGTAGCAGTCAATGTGTGGAGTAATAGTAGTAGATGCAGAATCGTTTCGATCTACTTGACACAGATGTGATGCCTATATTCATGATCATTGCCTTAGATATCTTCATAACTATGCGCTTTTCTATCAATTGCTCGGCAGTAATTTGTTCCCACCGTAATACATGCTATCTTGAGAGAAGCCACTTGTGAAACCTATGACCCCCGGGTCTATTTATTATTATATTGCATCTCTTTTATTTACATCGCATCTCGTTTACTATTTGCGAACTTTACTTTCCAATCTATACAACAAAAATACTAAAAAAATATTTACTTTACTATCTTTATTAGATCTCACTTTTGTGAGTGACCATGAAGGGATTGACAACCCCTTTATCGCGTTGGTTGCAAGGTTCTTGATTGTTTGTGCAGGTACTAGGTGACTTGTGCATTGTCTCCTACTGGATTGATACCTTGGTTCTCAAAACTGAGGGAAATACTTACGCTACTTTGCTGCATCACCCTTTCCTCTTCAAGGGAAAACCAACGTATGTTCAAGAGATAGCAAGAAGGATTTCTGGCGCCGTTGCCGGGGAGATCTACGCCAAGTCAGGACATACCAAGTACCCATCATAAACTCTTCTTCCTCGCATTACATTATTTGCCATTCGCCTCTCGTTTTCCTCTCCCCCGACTTCTAAAATGATTTTCGAAAACCTTTGCCTTTTCTTCGCCCCTTTTCCGTTCATTTCTTTTCGCTTGCTTCTTGTGTGCTTGTGTGTTGGATTGATTGTTGGTCATGATGGCTCAAGATAATACTAAATTGTGTGACTATTCCAATACCAACAACACTGATTTTATTAGCACTCTGATTGCTCCTACTACCGATGTTGAATCTTGTGAAATTAATACAGCTTTGTTGAATCTTGTTATGAAAGATCAATTTTCCGGCCTTCCTAGTGAAGATGTCGCTACCCATGTAAACAACTTTTTTGATTTGTGTGATATGCAAAAGAAGAAAGATGTGGATAATGATATTGTTAAATTGAAGCTATTTCCATTTTCGCTTAGAGATCGTGCAAAGATGCTTTTATCTCTAAGTATTTTCCTCCCACCAAGATCATCTCTCTTAGGAACGATATTATGAATTTTAAGCAACTTGATCATGAGCATGTTGCAAAAGCTTGGGAGAGGATGAAATTAATGATACGTAATTTTCCTAGACATGGTTTGAATTTGTCGATGATTATACAAAAAAAATATGCCGAATTGAATTTTTCTTCTAGAAATTTTTTAGATTCGACCGAGGGAGGCACTTTTATGAAAATCACTTTAGGATAAGCTACTAAACTCCTAAATAATATTATGGTTAATTATTCTCAATAGCACACCGAGGGATCCACTAGTAAAAAAGTTCATGCGATTGAAGAGATTAATGTTTTGAGTCGAAAGATGGATGAACTTATGAAATTATTTTCTAATAAAAGTGGTTCTTCTGATCCTAATGATATGCCCTGTCCACATTAATTGAGAACAATAATGAATCTATGGATATGAATTTTGTTGGTATGAACAATTTTGGTAACAACACGTATAGAGGAAACTTTAATTCTAGGCCGTTTCCTAGTAATTCCTCTAATAATTATGGTAATTCCTACAAAAAATCTTATGGAAATTTTAATAATATGCCCTCTGATTTTGAGACCAGTGTTAAAGAATTTATGAGTTCGCAAAAGAATTTCAATGCTTTGGTTGAAGAAAAATTGCTTAAGATTGATGAGTTGGCTAGGAACGTGGATATAATTTCTCATGATGTTGATTCTTTGAAACTTAGATCTATTCCACCTAAGCATGACATCAATGAGTGTCTCAGAGCCATGAGAATTTCCATTGATGAGTGCAAAGAAAGAACCGCTAGGATGCGTGCTAAAAAAGATTGCCTTGTGAAAGCGTGTTCTTCTAGTTTTCATGATAATAATGATGACGATCTAAAAGTGATTGATGTGACTCCTATTAAATCTTTGTTTTCCAATATGAATCTTGATAAAGATGGGACTAGAGATGAGTCAACTTTAATTAAAAGGCGTCCCAATGATTTGGAGTTTTTAGATCTTGATGCAAAAATTAATAAAAGTGGGATTGAAGAGGTCAAAACTTTACATAGCAATGAACTCACTATTTTGGATTTCAAGGAATTTAATTATGATAATTGCTCTTTGATAGATTGTATTTCCTTGTTGCAATCCGTGTTAAATTCTCCTCATGCTTATAATCAAAATAAAGCTTTTACTAAACATATCGTTGATGCTTTCATGCAATCCTATGAAGAAAAGCATGAACTAGAAGTTTCTATCCCTTGAAAACTTTATGATAGGTGGGAACCTACTATTAAAATTAAGATTAAAGATTATGAATGCTATGCTTTATGTGATTTGGGTGCTAGTGTTTCCACGATTCCAAAAACTTTGTGTGATGTGCTAGGTTTCCGTGAATTTGATGATTGTTCTTTAAAATTGCATCTTGCGGATTCCACCATTAAGAAACCTATGGGAAGTATTAATGATGTTCTTATTGTTGCAAATAGGAATTATGTGCCCGTAGATTTCATTGTTCTTGATATAGATTGCAATCCTACATGTCATATTATTCTTGGTAGGCCTTTCCTTAGAACGATTGGTGCAATTATTGACCTGAAAGTAGGAAATATTATATTCCAATTTACGTTAAGGAAAGGCATAGAATACTTTCCTAGGAAAAAAATTAAATTGCCTTATGAATCTATTATGAGAGTCACTTATGAATTGCATATCAAAGATGGCAATACCTAGATCTATTCTTGTTTTTATGCCTAGCTAGGGACGTTAAACGACAGCGCTTGTTGGGAGGCAACCCATTTTTTTTGTTCTTTGCTTTTTGTTCCTGTTTAGTAATAAATAATTCACCTAGCTTCTGTTATGATTGTATTTTTTATGTTTTAATTAGTGTTTGTGCCAAGTAAAGCCTTTAGGATCTTCTTGGGTGATTGTTGTTTGATCTTGCTGATAAAAACAGAAAGTATGCGCTCACGAAAATAATTATCATTTTTTACCAGAGAGCGATAACATACCAATTCTACCTACAGTAGGTCAATATACTTTTTGTCCTGGTCATCCTAATGTTTCAGAATTTTTGGAGTTACAGAAGTATTTGAAAGTTACAGATTGCTAGAGACTGTTCTATTTTTGACAGATTCTGTTTTTGTGTGTTGTTTGCTTATTTTGATGAATCTATGAGTAGTATCGGCGGGTATGAACCATAGAGAAGTCGGAATACAGTAGGTTTAACACCAATATAAATAAAGAATGAGTTCATTACAATACTTAAAGTGGTGGTTTATTTGCTTATACTAACGGAGCCCATGAGATTTTCTGTTGAAGTTTTGTGTTGTGAAGTTTTCCAGTTTTTGGGTAAATATTTGATGGATTTTGGAATAAGGAGTGGCAAGAGACTAAGCTTGGTGATTCCCAAGGCCCCCCAAGGTAAAATTCAAGGACAACCAAAAGCCTAAGCTTGGGGATGCCCCGGAAGGCATCCCCTCTTTCGTCTTCGTCTATCGGTAACTTCACTTGAGGCTATATTTTTATTCACCACATGATATGTGTTTTGCTTGGAGTGTCTTGTATGATTTGAATCTTTGCTTTTTAGTTTACCACAATCATCCTTGATTTACACACCTTTTGGGATACACACACATGAATCGGAATTTATTAGAATACTCTATGTGCTTCACTTATATCTTTTGAGCTAGATAATTTTGCTCTAGTGCTTCACTTATACCTTTTTAGAGCATGGTGGTGGTTTTATTTTATAGAAATTATTGATCTCTCATGCTTAACTTATATTATTTTGAGAGTCTTTTAGAACAGCATGGTAATTTGCTTTGGCTATAAAATTAGTCCTAATATGATGGGCATCCAAGATGGGTATAATAAAAACTTTCATATAAAGTGCATTGAATACTATCAGAAGTTTGATTCCTTATGATTGTTTTGAGATATGAAGATGGTGATATTAGAGTCATGCTAGTTGAGTAGTTGTGAATTTGAGAGATACTTGTGTTAAAGTTTGTGATTCCCGTAGCATGCATGTATGGTGAACCGTTATGTGATGAAGTCGGAGCATGATTTATTTTTTTATTGTCTTCCTTATGAGTGGCAGTCGGGGACGAGCGATGGTCTTCTCCTATCAATCTATCCCCCTAGGAGCATGCGCGTAGTACTTCATTTCGATAACTAATAGATTTTTGCAACAAGTATGTGAGTTCTTTATGACTAATGTTGAGTCCATGGATCATACGCACTCTCACCCTTCCACCGTTGCTAGCCTCTCTAGTATCGCGCAACTTTCACCGGTGCCGTAAACCCACCATTTACCTTCCTCAAAACAGCCACCATACCTACCTATTATGGAATTTCCATAGCCATTCCGAGATATATTGCCATGCAACTTTCCACCATTCCGTTTATTATGACACGCTCCATCATTGTCATATTTCTTTCATGATCATGTAGTTGACATCGTATTTGTGGCAAAGCCACCTTCATAATTATTTCATACATGTCACTCTTGATTCATTGCACATCCTGGTACACCACCGGAGGCATTCACATAGAGTCATATTTTGTTCCAAGTATCGAGTTGTATTTCTTGAGTTGTAAGTAAATAAAAGTGTGATGGTCATCATTGTTAGAGCATTCTCCCATGTGAGGAAAGGATGATGGAGACTATGATTCCCCCACAAGTCGGGATGAGACTCTGGATGAAAAAAAGAGGCCATAAAAAGGGAGAAAGGCCCAAATAAAAAAATTGAGAGAAAAATAGAGAAGGGGCAATGCTACTATCCTTTTTCCACACTTGTGCTTCAAAGTAGCACCATGATCTTCATGATAGAGAGTCTCCTATGTTATCACTTTCATATACTAGTGGGAATCTTTCATTATAGAACTTGGCTTGTATATTCCAATGATGGGCTTCCTCAAAATGCCCTAGGTCTTCGTGAGCAAGCGAGTTGGATGCACACCCAGTTAGTTTCTTTTTGAGCTTTCATACACTTATAGCTCTAGTGCATCCGTTGCATGGCAATCCCTACTCACTCACATTGATATCTATTGATGGGAATCTCCATAGCCATCGATACGCCTAGTTGATGTGAGACTATCTTCTCCTTTTTGTCTTCTCCACAACCACCATTCTAGTCCATCTATAGTGTTATGTTCATGGCTCAAGCTCATGTATTGCGTGAAGATTGAAAAAGTTTAAGAACATCAAAAGTATGAAACAGTTGCTTGGCTTGTCATCGGGGTCATGCATGACTTAAATATTTTGTGTGATGAAGATAGAGCATAGCCAGACTATATGATTTTGTAGGGATAGCTTTCTTTGGCCATGTTATTTTGAGAAGACATGATTGCTTTATTAGTATGCTTGAAGTATTATTATTTTTATGTCAATATTAAACTTCTGTTTTGAATCTTTCGGATCTGAACATTCATGCCACAATAAAGAAAATTACGTTGATAATTATGATAGGCAGCATTCCACATCAAAAATTCTGTTTTTATCATTTACCAACTCATGGACGAGCAGGAATTAAGCTTGGGGATGCTTGATACGTCTTCAATGTATCTATAATTTTTTTTGTTCCATGCTATTATATTATATGGTTTGGATGTTTAATGGGCTTTAATATGCTCTTTTATATTATTTTTGGGACTAACTTATTAACCGAAGGCCCAGTATCAGTTTCTGTTTTTTTCCTATTTTAGAGTTTCGCAGAAAAGGAATACCAAATGGAGTCCAAGCGGAATGAAACCTTCGCGATGATCTTTCTTGGACCGAAAACAATCCAGAAGACTTGGAGTCGAAGTCTGGAACTCCACGAGACGTCCACGAGGCAGGAGGGCACGCCTAGGGGGGTAGGCGCGCCCCCACCCTCGTGGGCCCCTCGTAGCTCAACCTACATACTTCTTTCGCTTATATATACTCTTATACCCTAGAAACATTGCAGAGAGCCACAAAACCACTTTTCCACCGCCGCAACCTTCTGTACCCATGAGATCCCATCTTGGGGCCTTTTCTGGAGATCTGCCGGAGGGGGAATCGATCACATGTCGATGTCAAAACCGGCGGATCTTGGGTAGGGGGTCCCGAACTGTGCGTCTAGGCGGATGGTAACAGGAGGTAGGGGACATGAAGTTTTACCCAGGTTCGGGCCCTCTTGATGGAGGTAAAACCCTACGTCCTGCTTGATTAATATTGATGATATGAGTAGTACAAGAGTAGATCTACCACGAGATCAGAGAGGCTAAACCCTAGAAGCTAGCCTATGGTATGATTGTATGTTGTCCTACGGACTAAAACCCTCCGGTTTATATAGACACCGGAGAGGGGTAGGGTTACACAAGGTCGGTTACAAAAGAGGAGATATACATATCCATACTGCCTAGCTTGCCTTCCACGCCAAGTATGAGTCCGGCGCGCAGTATTGTCTTCGGCATTGCAAGGCGGGTTCCTCCTCCGAATACATCACAGAAGAATTTGAATACAAGGATAGTGTCCGACCCTGCAAAATAAGTTCCACATACCACCGTAGAGAGAATAATACTTCCACAAATCTAATCTGCTGACACGTCTTGGCAACACGACATTATGTCATGGCCCGGTGATTATTCGAACCGTTTCCTTTAACTAGCCCCGCCCATAACGCGAGGAAGTTTTTTGACACGTCTTGTCAAAGCAGAGATCGTGTCCCCTTATCACGGGATTCTCATCAATACGGGCGTGTGTAACCCAACCGCGCCATCGATTACGGCGCTTGGGGGATGAGCGAGTTTTACCAAGCTAGTGGGGGCGCAGTTTCGGCCGCCCATATAAAGGGACAAGGATTCACCTTTTCATTCACGCCTTCTTCCTCCTTTGCTCATCCACTTTCGCACACTCGAGCTCCAGCGCCCAAGTCTGCATTTCCCACCTCGACCTTCTCCAATCATGTCCGGAGCGGGAGGCAGGTGGATGGTCTCCTCCGTCACGGAGGGACACATCAAGAAGCTGAGGAGAGTCGGATACCTGCCCGACGACATCGCGCACCAGCTCCCAGATGAGGGGCAGCTCATCCCCACCCCCAGGCCCCATGAGAGGGTAGTGTTCCTTACCCACTTCCTCCGCGGACTGGGATTCCCTCTCCACCCATTCGTCTGGGGGCTCATGTTCTACTACGGCCTGGATTTCCATGATCTGGCCCCGAACTTCATCCTCAACATCTAGGCGTTTATCGTCGTTTGCGAGGCCTTCCTCCTCATCAAGCCCCACTTCGGCTTATGGCTGAAGACCTTCAACGTCAAGCCGAAGGTAGTGAGCGGCCGTCAGGCGGAGTGCGGAGGCGCCATGGTGGGCAAGATGCCCAACGTCACATCGCTCGAGGGCTCCTTCGTGGATACCATAAAGGGGTAGCAATCGGGGTGGTTCTACATCACCGAGACGCGCGACCCTAGATGGGCAGCGGCCCCCCGAGTTCCGATCTGGCTTCCCCACGCGGCTCACCTCCTGGCAAGAGAAGGGCCTGTCCTGGGGTAGTTCGGGAGAGCTGACCGGACTCCAAACATGTATTCAAAACATGGTGAACAAGAAGCTCAAACTTGTCAACATGGTCCAGGTCATGCTCATCCGCCGGATCCTCCCGTGCCAACAACGGGCTTTCAACTTGTGGGAGTTCGACCCGGACCAGCACCGAACTCTGAACAGGCTCTTCGACACAACTCACGAAGATGCCTGGAAGGTGCTATTCAAGAGCGCCGAGGTTCCCCCTCCCACTATCGAGGACCGCGGATTCTGCGCGAAGCGCCAAGCCAGCGTGGTAAGCTGTTTTACCTCTCACAGGATACTTGTTTTCCATAGTTTGACTCTATGCGGGATCTAAGCTCCCGTACCTTTGACAGGACTGGCAGGAGACGGCCGGACAGATCGACTGTCTGGCTCCTTTGCCCGAAGGCCTAGCAAACGCTCTCCTGGCGAAGATGCTGACTCCGGCTCCTTATACGGTGCCGGAGAAGACCAAGAAGGCCAAGGGAACTCGAAAGAGTTCCCGACACCAGGCGTCATTGGACTCACCGTCTGATGACTCTACGACACACTCCTCCCCTGAAGACGAGGAGGAAGAAGAAGATGCTCCCCCTCCAGGCGGGGGAGACAAGAAAAGGAAGGCCGCCCCAACCGGGGGGGGGTGGCGAAGGGTCCAAGAAGGGAAGGACTCTCCTTCCGGACAGTTCCACCACCGCCGTCGAAGGCGAAGACGAGTGGTTTCCCAGGGCCAAGCCCCTGGGAAGGTCATAAGTATTCGGATACCAGAGTAACTCATAGCATTCATTTGTCGCACTGCTTTCCCTAGCGCCGAACATGATTATGCAGACCGCCACGAGCCCGTATCAATGTATCGTCGGACGGCTCCTTGGGCTCATCGGATATGGATAGTGATCCGCTTCTGACCGCCACCTCCCCTTGCCCTGCGGACGACGCCGAGGTGCTGTCTCAAGAGGCACCGGGTCGAGAGGAGACAGTCCCGGAGGCGCCTCAAAGCGACCTTCCGGACTCCGGGAGCATAGGGGACAAGGCCCCTGAGGGCTCCGAGTTTGGCCCTCAGCCGAACACCGCGCCAGAACCTCCAGTGGTTCCGGACTCAGGCAGGCGGCCTCCTTCCAAGAGGGGCGAGACGCCTATGCCGGTGACCTCTGTCCATCCAGAGGCGCCGGACAATCTGCTGGGAGCGCTTCGCAGCGCTTTCATCGACGAGGAGCACCGTACTATTATGAGTGCGGTGGTCCAGAAGGTTCAGTCCGCCAAGAGCGGATTGACTGAAGCCTGTGCGAGCCTTCTAACAGGCTTTGAGGTAAGTGTTTAAAATATAGGAAAAATATTACCGCATAGACAGTAGCCCCTGATGCTCTGTTCGGTGTTCACAAAGAAAAGCCGAACAGAGGATCAAACAACATCGCAGGAGTCTAATATAAGTATGTCAATATGCATATGCAGGCTTCGTTGCTGGCATCCGCCGCACTGACTACGGAGGTTGCCGCACTGAAGCAGGACCTCAAGGGGTCCAAGAAAGAGCTTGACCTTGCCAAGAGGTAGCTCGAGGAGAACAAGGGTAAGTAATACCCTGTCTATAGATATGTATATATATAAAAGAAGACATGATTGCAAAATGACAGGATCATTGTATATTTGCCAGGGGCCACGACCAAAGTGGCGACCCTAAAGCAAGCGCTGTCCAAGGCCGAAGATAAAGCAGCCAAGGAGCGCACCGAGCGGGAAAGGCAAGAGGCTCGGGTGGGCGAGGTGCAGCAAGAGCTCCAAGCTCTCGTGACAAAGCACGAGGCATTGGAGCCTGACTCGAAGACGCGAGAGTCTAAGCTTGTCGCGGCCCTCGAGAGCGCGAAAAGTGCCAAGGCTGAAGCCCAAAAGGCCCTCCAGGAGATTGACGTGATGAAGAAAATAGCGGCGGGTAAGGCATTCTATATGCAAAGCAAGCATGTGAAAGTAAATTACCTATTACTTACCCGAATCCGGAGCTCTCCAGGAGCATTTGCAGATTTTCCCCGCAGCGTGTCGGATGCCGCACAGTTTTACTAGACCGAGGAGGGAAGCTCAATGGAGAAGTTGTTCTGGTCTCAATATACTGGGACCGAACACCCGGTGCCTATGAGCGACCAGCTGAAGCAGTTGGTCGAGCTACACAAAGCGGCCGAACAGGCCATGAAGGGCTTTATAGTCCGTTTGTGGCCTGGCGATGCCCTTCCAAACAGCTACTTCGGCCTGGTGAGGCGGCTTGTGGACGCCTACCCACGGCTGGAGGTCGTCAAGCGGTCTGTTTGCATCGAAGGTGCACGCTGGGCTTTCGCTCGCGTGAAGGTGCAATGGGCCAAGCTAGACGCCGTGAAGCTGATCAAGGAGGGACCACCGCAGGGCAAGGAGCATCGCACCCCCAAAATTTATTATGAGGGTGTCCTGAAGGGTGCCCGTCTTGTAGCGGACGAATGTTCAAAGGATGTAATATTTGAGTAAACTTGCTCGTGTGATCCTGTATGATGAAAACTTGTTTCATATGCGCTATGCAACGATTGTTTGAATTTAAAATATTACCTTCTGTTTGGCTGTTTATCCAATCTGAGAGATGGCTAGTCCTCGGCTTCTGAGGGTGTTCTGCCGGGTGCCCGTCTCATCGCGGATGAGTGTTCAAAAGATGTAATGTTTGAATGAGACTTGCTCGTTTTGTCCTGTAATTATGAAAACTTGTTTCATATGCGCTATGCAACGCTTGTTTGAATTTAAAATATTACCTTCTATTTGGCTATTTATCCAATCTGAGAGATGGCTAGTCCTCGGCTTCTGCCCCCATGCCACGAGTGCTGGGGTGTTCGGGATAAACCTGAGCACTCTTGTTCCCATGTTTGGGTCCTTCGAGGGAGGTGCTCAGCACAACGAACAAGGCAACCAGACTAATAATGCTTTATCACTCTCACTTAGCCATAGAATTCTATAATTTTAAATTTCGGCGAAGCCCTGGTATTCGGAAGGCCGAATTTGGGGCGCGATACATGCCTTTAAGCCGGATAGGGCCAGCCCCTCGCTCTAAGCGGCATAAGTCTTTAGGGACTCGAAAACCTCGCCGGACAGCGACCAGTCTCTTGCCTTATCATGACAGTCAGTTTTAGCTTTCTCTACTGAGGTGCTGAACCCAGCAGAACCGGGGCACAATCGCAGTAGTTCTCCTAGCGCTACCTTAGCCGATAGAGCGGAACGTAAGGTACCAAAACATAGGAGCCGAGAAAACCCAATATTTGACCAAAGACATGATACGGAGCTGATGCATATAATGCTATAAGTTCGGGGTGCCGCACTTGTGAAAGTGTTCGGACTTCTCACACCATATTGTGGGGAACTTAAGCCCCTGGTGTGTTGGCCGTACCAAAGTGTACGGTTGCAAGGCGTCATTAATGAACACACATATATAACAATAATGCCATAATAGTCGTAAAGTTATGCGTTGTTATTCAAAGAGGTGCGTTAAAGCAAAATGATACAGATAGTGTGATAAGCAAAAAGTAGGACTATGTCCCTTCCAAGGGCAAGCTGAGGAATAGTATTAAAGCAAATATTTCACTTGTTATCGTAATCCACCTGGGAGTTACGTGGTGTGGCGTAGCTTTCTGCCTCTCTTGGTTGCTGCATCATGTGTTCGGCAATCATGCTGCCGGACAAGGTTTCTAGAGATTAAAGTCCTGAAAGAGAAAAATAACAAAGCGGGAAGCCCCTAGTGCGGTTTAGGCCGCGTCTTGGAGCGTGTCGTAGTTGTGCCCCTCCCCACCCGTGCCCATGGTATTTTTAATGCGTAATTATGTACGCGTGGCACGAATTTTGTTGTTTGGCTTGGGCCGGGGTGGGGGCCGCATTGCTACGCGAGCTCAGACCGTGCCGGGCGGTCTAGTTGCCGATTACTCCGAGCGCGTTTGAAGGTGTTCGGGTCTTGAAACGCCGAACTGGTGGATTGCCTTGAGAGGCTGCTTTTCGCTTCTGCTGCGAGGGCCGCAGTGTGCTCCTCCGTGCGGAGAGAGCGCTCTGTGTTTCTGTTAACTTTGATGAACCCCCGGGGTCCTGGCATCTTGAGTTTGAGGTATGCATAATGCGGTACCGCATTGAATCTCGCAAATGCGGTTCGCCCGAGCAGTGCATGATAGCCACTGCGGAACGGGACTATATCGAAGATTAATTCTTCGCTTCGGAAGTTATCCGGGGATCCGAAGACCACTTCCAGTGTAATTGAGCCTGTGCAATGGGCCTCTACACCTGGAATGACGCCTTTAAAGGTCATTTTTGTGGGTTTGATCCTTGAGGGGTCTATACCCATTTTGCGCATTGTGTCCTAGTAAAGCAGGTTCAGGCTGCTGCCGCCATCCATAAGGACTCGAGTGAGGTGAAATCCGTCAATGATTGGGTCTAAGACCAGTGCGGCGAATCCGCCGTGACGGATACTATTAGGGTGGTCCCTGCGATCGAAGGTGATCGGGCAGGAGGACCATGGGTTGAACTTTGGGGCGACTGGCTCCAACGCATATAAGTCCCTGAGCGCACGCTGCCGCTCCCTCTTGGGGATGTGGGTTGTGTATATCATGTTCACCGTCCGCACTTGTGGGGGGAACCTCTTCTATCCTCCGGTGTTCGGCTGCCGGGGCTCCTCTTCGTCAACGTTGTGTGACCCCTTACCTTTATCTTCGGGAATTAACTTGCCGGCCTGCTTGAACACCCAACATTCCCTGTTGGTGTGGTTGGCTGGCTTGTCAGGGGTACCGTGTATTTGACACGAGCGATCGAGTATGCAGTCCAAACTGGACAGGCCCGGAGTGCTTCTTTTAAATGGATTTTTCCGCTGACCAGGTTTAGGGCCTTTGAATCCGGCATTGACAGCCGTATCCTTAGTATTATCGCTGTTAATGCGGCGCTTATGTTTGTTGCGACGTGACCTGCTATTGCCGTCCTTGGTATCCGAAGTACCATGGTTTTTTGATATGTTGTTACTACGAGCCAGCCAGCTGTCTTCTCCCGCACAAAAGCGGGTCATGAGTGTCGTGAGGCCTGCCATAGATTTTGGCTTTTCCTGTCCAAGGTGCCGGGCAAGCAACTCATCGCGGATGTTATGCTTGAAGGCTGCTAGGGCCTCTGCATCCGGACAGTCGACGATTTGATTTTTCTTTGTTAGGAACCGTGTCCAGAATTGCCTGGCCGATTCTTCTGGATGCTGAATTATGTGGCTCAAGTCATCGGCATCTGGTGGTCGCACATAAGTGCCCTGAAAGTTGTCGAGGAATACGGCTTCCAGATCTTCCCAACAGCTAATGGACTCTGCTGGCAAGCTGTTAAGCCAATGCCGAGCTGGTCCTTTGAGCTTTAGTGGGAGGTATTTGATGGCGTGTAATTCATCCCCACGGGCCATGTGGATGTGGAGGAGGAAATCCTTGATCCATACCGCAGGATCTGTTGTGCCGTCGTATGATTCAATATTTACGGGTTTGAAACCCTCTGGTATTTGATGATCCATTACTTTGTCTGTGAAGCATAGGGGGTGTGCGGCGCCTCTGTATTGGGCTATATCGCGACGCAGCTCGAATGGGTCTTGCCCGCTGTGTTCGGCCCGGCCGGATTGACTTTTACTGTATCCGGTGTGGCGTTTATCGTCTCGCATAGTGGTGCACCCTCGTGATCCATAGATCGATCTTGCATGTTTTGCTTTGTCCTCCAATACGTCTCATGGGTCCGGCGTATTTCCCCATGCCTTTTTATTTGAATGGCATCGGGGTGCAGGATGAGTTTTTGGCTGGAATGCCTCTCTATCGCGGCCACGAGGTGGCCGATCAGCCGCGTCATACGCTTCTTCCTCTAGTCGGGGTAGCAACTTGCATTTTGGGTAACTCTTGCAGGGGCGCTCGGGTTTATATTCCTCGGCCACGAGGACTTCTGGCCATCTGTCAGCTAGCAGATCTTGATCAGCTTGAAGCTGCTGCTGCTTTTTCTTAAGGCTATTCGTCATGGCTATAAGCTGGCGCTTGAAGCGCTCTTGTTCGACGGGATCCTCTGGCATGGCGGATTCGTCATCGCCGAGGCTTGCCTTGTCTTCGGAGGGGGCATGTAATTATCATCCTCCGCTTCTCCATCTGCCGCTCTCTCAGGAGGGCTGGCTCCTCCATCCTCCTGCTCTAAATCTTTCTGGAGGGGATTGTTGTTATCTTCAGCACTATTCGGAGTGTTATTATCTCCTGTGCCGATATCACCACTTTTACTTTGGCGGGACTTAGAGCGGCGCCGCTGACATCGGCGCTTGGGTTGCTTCTTGGAGGGGTCATCCGCCGCTGTCTCGTCGCCATTGCCGTCTTCGGGTGTGTCCACCGTGTATATATCATATGATGAGGTGGTTGTCCAGTGCCCTGTGGGCAGTGGTTCATCTTCGTCTCCCGCATCGTCGTCCATACCGTTGATGTCTTCAGAGTCAAAGTCGAGCATGTCGGTTAAGTCATCGACAGTGGCTACTAAGTGGGTGGTGGGCGGGCCGCGAATTTCTTCGTCGTCCGCATCCCAATCCTGCCGGACATAGTTCGGTCAGGATCCTCCTGACAAGGAGAGAGACCTTAACGAGTTCTGTATGTCGCCAGAGGGCGAGTGCTGAAAAATATCCGCGGAGGTAAACTCCATGATCGGAGCCCAATCGGATTCGCTAGGAATGGGCGCACGCGGTTTGGAGTCCGTGGCCAGAGAGAGATCCGGCAGTTTATCAACACGGCTCTTGTGCAGAGTAAGGTTGATGTTCGGCTCGATCGCTGATGAGGGTAAGGCCTCCGTGGCGGGGTCCATGGACGGCGCAACTGGCTCCGAATTGAGGGTTCGATCGGCTGCCAGTGCGATCTCCTGAACATTGTCGGATGGTAGAGCTAAATCATACTCATCATGACCGCGTGACGCACAAGGCAGAGGCTCGAATCCGTCGGAGATCAAGTCTCCGCGGATATCGGCTGTGTAGCTTAAGCTTCCAAACCTGACCTGATGGCCAGGGGTGTAGCTTTCAATCTGCTCGAGATGGCCAAGCGAATTGGCCCGCGGTGCAAAGCCACCGAATACAAAAATCTGTCCTGGGAGAAATGTCTCACCCTGGACTGCATCGCTAACGATGATAGAAGCAGCCATCAATCCTAACGGCGATGACATAGAGAAACTCTCAATGAAAGCACCAATGTCGGTGTCAAAACCGTCGGATCTCGGGTAGGGGGTCCCGAACTGTGCGTCTAGGCGGATGCTAACAAGAGGCAGGGGACACGAAGTTTTACCCAGGTTTGGGCCCTCTTGATGGAGGTAAAACCCTACGTCCTGCTTGATTAATATTAATGATATGAGTAGTACAAGAGTAGATCTACCACGAAATCAGAGAGGCTAAACCCTAGAAGCTAGCCTATGGTATGATTGTATGTTGTCCTATGGACTAAAACCCTCCGGTTTATATAGACACCGGAGAGGGCTAGGGTTACACAAGGTCGGTTACAAAAGAGGAGATATACATATCCATACTGCCTAGCTTGCCTTCCACGCCAAGTAGAGTCCCATCCGGACACGAGACGAAGTCTTTAATCTTGTATCTTCATAGTCCAATAGTCCGGCCAAAGGATATAGTCCGGCTGTCCGGAGACACCCTAATCTAGGACTCCCTCAGGAGGGCTTCTACATAAACACCATTGCCACTCTGATGAAGCATGAGTAGTTTACCACAGACCTTTGGGTCCATAGTTATTAGCTAGATGGCTTCTTCTCTCTCCTCGATTCTCAATACAAAGTTCTCCTCGATGTTCTTGGAGATCTATTCGATGTAATACTCTTTTGCGGTGTGTTTGCCGAGATCCGATGAATTGTGTGTTTACGAACAAGATTTTCTATGAATATTATTTGGTTCTTCTCTGAATTGTTATATGCATGATTTGATATCTTTGCAAGTCTCTTCGAATTATCGGTTTAGTTTGGCCTACTGGATTGCTCTTTCTTGCAATGGGAGAAGTGCTTAGCTTTGGGTTCAATCTTGCGGTGTCCTTTCCCAGTGACAGTAGGGGCAGCAAGGCACATATTGTATTGTTGCCATCAAGGATAAAAAGATGGGGTTTCTATCATATTGCTTGAGTTTATCCCTCTACATCATGTCATCTTGCTTAATGCGTTACTCTGTTCTTATGAACTTAATACTCTAGATGCAAGCTGGATAGCGGTCAATGTGTGGAGTAATAGTAGTAGATGCAGAACCGTTTCGATCTAGTTGACACGGACGTGATGCCTATATTCATGATCATTGCCTTAGATATCTTCATAACTATGTGCTTTTCTATCAATTGCTCGGCAGTAATTTGTTCACCCGCCGTAATACATGCTGTCTTGAGAGAAGCCACTAGTGAAACGTATGGCCCCCGGCTCTCTTTCTTATTATATTGCATCTCTTTTATTTACATCACATCTCGTTTGCCATTTTGCAATCTTTACTTTCCAATCTATACAACAAAAATACCAAAAAATATTTACTTTACTATCTTTAATAGATCTCACTTTTGCGAGTGACCGTGAAGGGATCGACAACCCCTTTACCGCATTGGTTGCAAGGTTCTTGATTGTTTGTGCAGGTACTAGGTGACTTGTGCGTTGTCTCCTACTGGATTGATACCTTGGTTCTCAAAACTGAGGGAAATACTTAAGCTACTTTGCTGCATCACCCTTTCCTCTTCAAGGGAAAACCAACGCATGCTCAAGAGGTAGCACTAGACACTTTGAAATATGCTTATCTTGATGATAAGAAGATATATCATGTTATTATTAGTGCTAACCTTTCAAAACATGAAGAAGAAAGATTATTGAAAGTTCTATGGAAGCACCGAGCTGCTATTGGATATACTCTTGATGATTTAAAGGGCATTAGTCCCACTCTATGTCAGCACAAGATTAATATGGAACCCGATGCTAGACCCGTTATTGATCACCAACGTCGGTTAAATTCGAAGATGAAAGAAGTGGTAAGAACGAAAATGTTAAAACTTCTATAAGCAAGTATAATCTATCCTATAGCTGATAGTAGATGGGTTAGTCATGTTCATTGTGTCCCTAAGAAAGGAGGTATTATTGTTGTTCCTAATGATAAGAATGTGCTTATTCCACACAGAATTGTTACAGGCTATAGAATGGTAATTGATTTTAGAAAATTAAATAAAGCAACTAAAAAAGATCATTACCCTCTTCCTTTTATTGATAAAATGCTAGGAAGATTATCTAAGTGCACACATTTTTTGCTTCCTTGATGGATATTGTGGTTTTTCACAAATACTTGTTTCTCAACCTGATCAAGAAAAGACCACTTTCACTTGTCCCTTTGAAACTTATGCTTATAGACGTATGCCTTTTGGTTTATGCAATGCACCCACTACCTTTCAAAGATGTATGACTGCTATATTCTCTAACTTCTGTGAAAAGATTGTTGAGGTTTTCATGGATGACTTCTCTGTTTATGGGAAGTCTTTTGATTATTGTTTAAGCATGACCGAGTTTTGTAGAGATGTGGGCAAACAAATCTTGTCTTGAGTTGGGATAAGTGTCACTTTATGGTTAATAAAGGTATTGTTTTGGGTCATAAAATTTCTGAAAGAGGTATTGAAGTGGACAAAGCTAAGGTTATGCAATTGAGAAAATGCCATGTCCTAAAGATATCAAAGGGACAAATACTACGGAAATGTCACTCAGAGGCATATGGAGGGCAGCATGTTGGAGATAGAACTACTCACAAGGTATTGCAATCTGGATTTTATTGGCTTACACTCTTCAAGGATGCCCGTAAGTTCATCTTATCTTATGATGAAAATCAAAGAATAGGTAATATCGATAAGTGTCAAGAAATGCCTATGAATTATTCACTTGCTGTTGAACCATTTGATGTTTGGGGATTTGATTACATGGGACCTTTTACTTCCTCTGATGGGTATACACGTATTTTGGTTGTTGTTAATTAAGTTACTAAGTGGGTAGAAGCTATTCCAACCTGTAGTGCTGATCACAACACCTCTATTAAAATGCTTAAGGAAGTTATTTTCCCAAGGTTTGCAGTCCCTAGATATTTAATGATTGATGGTGGTTCACACTTTATTCATGGTGCTTTTCGTAAAATGCTTGCCAAGTATGATGTCAACCATAGAATTGCATCACCTTATCATCCTCAGTCTAGTGGTCAAGTTGAACTTAGCAATAGATAAATAAAATTAATCTTGCAAAAGACTGTCAATAGGTCTTGGAAGAATTGGTCTAAGAAAATAGATGATGCACTTTGGGCTTATAGAACAGCATATAAAAATCAAATGGGTATGTCTACTTATAAAATGGTTTATGGAAAAGCTTGTCATTTGCCTCTTGAGTTAGAACATAAAGCATATTGCGAAATCAAAGAACTCAACTATGATATCAAACTTGCTGGTGAAAAGAGGTTATTTGATATTAATTAGCTCTTTAGATGAATGGAGAACCCAAGCTTATGAAAATGCCAAGTTATTTAAGGAAAAAGTTAAAAGATGGCATGATAAAAGAATCCAAAAGCGTGAGTTTAAAGTTGGGGAATATGTTCTTGTCGGTGTCCTGGGAACGGGGGTGACGGTGTCCTGGACTAGGGGGTACTCACCATGTCATCTCCCTGTCAGTTGGATTGGGCCGAGGACCCCATGGCCGTATGCTCATGGGCCAGTTCGGATAGCTGATGTATAGACGAGGAAGATTCTACAAGACTTGCTGATCAAGACAAGCACTCCTCTCCACCGGCATATTCGACTAGGACTCTTGTTATCCTAGGCCTCTCGTACATTATATAAGCCGAGGCCAGGCTAGTCGGTAGATTATTGTGATATTACTCATCATACCTGTAGGGTTTAGACCACAACATATGATCTCGAGGTAGATCAACTCTTGTAACCCCTATACTCATCAACGTCAATCAAGCGGGAAGTAGGGTATTACCTCCATCAAGAGGGCCCGAACCTGGGTAAACATCGTGTCCCCTGTCTCCTGTTACCATTGATCTTTAGACACACAGTTCGGGACCCCCTACCCAAGATCTGCCAGTTTTGACACCGACAATGGTGCTTACATTGAGAGTTCCGCTCGGTGATCGGCAAAGGATCAATGGCTCGCCCACAGATCAATTGCGATGCCGTCATCTTCGTCGTCGGCTCGACTGGTCACCTTGGCTTGACCGAGGACCGCACTCCATCTCCGATTGTCATGTTCGGACGGGGGCCTTCATCAACATCAACTCCGATCTCTATCAAGATCATGGAGGAATCATCCATGGAGCTCTGGGGCTCAACGTCAACATTGCCCTCGGGCAACCGTGCTGTTTTTTCGAACATCGAACTTGTATCCGCTGCCACCACATCCCCGAGCATCGCATTGACGATTCCTTTGGTGGAATTGTGCAAAATTGAGTCTACAACAACCATGTAAAATTTCGTTAAGTTCCTATGGAGGAATCTCGGGCAATCTATGATATATCGGAACCCTGTAAAATCTGGACGGGAATATGGATGAGTTTATGGCGTGGTCCGCATCACCTAGCTCGGATGTCCTTTGGAAGATCCAACTGTTGATCAGCCGCGGAATTCCTATATCTACCACCCCTCACAATTTCATCTCGATCTGACCGTCCAAACTCTGGGAACCTTTTGATTAGTGCATCACTTTTCGGACCTGTTTTCTGCGCGAATACAGATCCGACCAGAACTCATGTTTCTTTATGAACGTGTTTGGACAACCTTTTTAAAGGAATATTCTTCTATGGTATTGTGCGTTGTTTTTAACACGTGCCCATAAAAGTTTAAGCCTTGTTTGAGGCACTCTTCACCATCACCCTGGTGTCACATCAGTCTGGTAACATTGCTCCACGTCTGCCGACCTGCGCTAGACAGGTCATTTCTTCATCGAGCTGAGCCTAACCTTATCAGATCATCAGCTCGGCAAGCCGAACAAGAGTTCGGCATCGCGAAGGATAAATCATCACCAACACCATCGCCCCATAGATTGCACGGGTCAGGCGCACCGACATCGCCGCTCGGTCACTTCATCAATCCGGCATTGACCGCGTCACAAGTTATGACCAGCGTCGGCATGGCCGCACTGTTGCTTTTTCAAGCCGGTGTCCATCACGCTGAACTGCTTCAACACCTCGGCTGACATGGCAGCTGCAACGTCTCCTTACTGACCCGCTCTGTCATCTCGGCTAGACCGGGGACTTAGCTATTTCTTCATCAACATACTCCGGTGACTTCGGCGTCACCAGTCGACCAGCTTCGTCGACCGGGGTCTTTGCCTCGGCGAGCCCACCTTTGCCAGCATCGCCATGCCGTCGCTTTATTGCCAATCAGGCAATGGGTGTGCGGATCGAGTCCCAATTTTGGGAGTAACCTTGTGTCAGGACCCCGATTCCAAGTCACATCGATCTAGCCGGTAACACCTCATATCACTTTGCGGCCTCACGCACGGTATCCCCACGGGTGTCGCCTTACCATGGCCCGGGACCATTTGCGCCTTTTGGCTCACATATATGATAGTGTCGCTAGCATCCATATGATAGAGAACCCGGGCCGATATGGCTAGTCGTGAACCTAGAGCGGCACCAACCTATGGGGACAGGCATACATGAATCACATCGAGCATGTCGGTCAGCAGCGTGTGAGTCCGGGCTGTAGCACTGGGCTAACAGGACTCCGGGAACCCGGGCTGTAGCAGGCTAGGCAGGACTTCGGATGTCACCGCGTGACATTTCCCCGAAGGGACAGACACAGGAATGAAGTGAAACACATGCCGGCCAGTCAAGTGTCCTGAGCAGTAGTGCTGGGTTAACAGGACTCCGGTGAACCGGGCTGTAGCGGACTACTATGGCTCATGGAAGCACTAGACTACATTTCCCCATAAGAGAGGCTGCCAAGGATAAACAACTAGATTGTCGGATCCCACACATACCAAGCATTTCAATCATACACACAATATGCTCGATATGTGTAAATACAACATGGCATCACAACATAACTCTACAACTCAAGTATTTATTCATTAGGCTCCGAGGAGCGAGATATTACAAACATGGGTCTCATGACCCAACAATCATAGCATACAAATCAAAGCACATGCGGAAGCTTAACATGTCTGAGTACAGACATCTACAAATGAAAAAGGCTGAGAAGCCTGACTATCTACCAGATCCTGCCGAGGGCACAAGATCGTAGCTGAGGTATCAAGCTAAACATCGAAGTCCACGCGAAACTACTAGCGAGACTGAAGTCTCTCTGCAAAACATAAATTAAGCAAATGTGAGTACAAAAGTACTCAGCAAGACTTACATCAGAACTAGCTACATATGCATCGGTATCAACAGGGGGTGGTGGAGTTTAACTGCAGCACCAGCTTTGACTCGGTGGCTATCTTAAACTACGACTGCAAGTAACTCTTTTGAGGTGGCGCACATGAGTCCGCATATTCACCATTCAATACACCACTACGGATCCGCTCCCGTCTCCCTACGAGAAGGCCATCCATAGGACTCACACTTATCTTGCGAGTTTTAGAGTATCCACCTTCACTTGTCTATGAACTGTTATAGGTAACCCAGAAGTCCTTTACCGCGGACGCGGCTATTCCAGTAGTTCTATACCCTGCAGGGGTGTACTTCGTCGGACATGTTTCCACCACTTAGCGTCTGCACACGACATGTGCTCGGCAGACTTCAAGCGAAAGCCGGCGTGGGTGTAGACCACTACCTGACTAACCGCACAAGTCTCTAGTCCAGGTTTATCGCCTATTCGGTTTCCATCCGCAAGGAGATCCGGCCGGGGTGTCCTCAATAGCCCCAAACGATGTGTACAGGGTCCCGAGACGCCAAACGGGCACCCGGCATACCCGGCCACAGTGTATCTGCCGCATCATAGCCCACCCCTAGGGTCAGCGCTATGCACGGCCGCCAACACATATCCTATAAACACCAGAAACTAGTTGCAACTCCTGGACAGAGGACGAGAGGGGTCAGTAAGTCGAGCGGGGTCATATTTTAGGGCCCAATGTGTGGTAGTAGTTGTTTCATGGATCACAAACACAGAACTCAGTTCCTGAGAATGGTTCCAATGAGATAACCCACCATGTACTCCTACATGGCCTCTCACCGCTACCTTTACCAAATCGTGTTCACACACTTAGCTCACACACAGTAGGACATGTTCACAACTTTCCAATTCATCCCCGATGAATCAGACCTAACACGACTCTAAGCAATAGCAAGCATGACAAGCAAACATGAATGAGTAGGCACATCAGGGCTCAAACAACTCCTACTCATGCTAGTGGGTTTTATCTATTTACTGTGGCAATGACAGGTCATGCAAAGGAAAGGGGTTCAACTATCGCAGCATGTAACCGGTGAATCGTTGTTGTCCTAATGCAGTAAAAGAGAGCAGGAGCGAGAGAGTGGGTTTGTATCGGAATGAACAAGGGGGTTTTGCTTGCCTGGCACTTCTGAAGACAGTATAGTTCTTCATCGGTGTCATCGATCACATCGTCGGAACGTCGTCTACTGAAGGGGGACAAACACCGGCAATTGAGAAGAACACAATCAATGCATATGCGACAATATGATGCATGATCATGACATGGCAATATGCTGTGATTTGAGCTAATGCATCTAGTTATGATTTAAATGAAGTTGGTTTGAATACATGATTCAAATTCCAACTCCATATATGATTATTTAAATGCCCTTTATTTGTTTTGTCCAAAGCAAAGGACAAACATTGTTCAAACATGCATGAAAATGGTACAGATGGATTCCTTGAATTTTTTTGATAATTTTTCATATATAAATCTTTTCATTTGGAGTTACGGTTGAATTTCTATGATTTTTAGAAGTTTGGGGGTAATTTCTGAAAATAATAAATCATTTAAGATTTATTGAAATTCCAGAAAGGAATTATTGCGTCAGCATGACTTCACAGTGACGTCAGCAGGTCAACGGCTCGGTCCAGGTCAAACCTGATGTGTGGGGTCCACACGTTGGTGACACATTTAACTAACAGGGTTAATTAAAATTAAACTAAACCTAATATAGTTTAGTTAAGGCCTGGGCCCATATGTCAGTGACTCTAGGGGGTTAGTTAGGCGCTAATGATGGTGCCACGTCACCAGCCACCGGAGTTGGACTCCGGTGACCAAACCCGACGGCGGAGGATCGCCGGAGTTGCCCGGGACGGCACTACAGGGGTCGGCTCAACACGCTGGAGGCACCAGAGGGATGCCCCTCCTCGCGCGCATCCAGGGGATCACGCGGGAGGCTGCGGGGTGGCTGGAGACGATGGCCACGGCAACCATGGCGGTGGCCGGAGCTACGGGAACGGCGGGTTCAGCGCTACGGAGCATTTCGAGACGAACTGGTGGGGTCTGCGGCTTCCTGAGGAAGCGTTGAGCACGCCTACGTGCTCTGGTGCGACATGCGGGTGTTGCAACCGCGGCGGCAACATGGCCGGCGGCGGGGAGCGCTCGGCTCCGGTGGTTGATGCGGCTAGGGGGCAAAAACGACGGCGGGGAGAGAGGGGTTGGGAGCAGGGGCTCACGGAGATGCTGAAGAGGGGGTCAGCGAGCTCGGGGAGGTCCTAGCGGCGCCGAATCGACCGGAGACGGGCTCAGGTGCCCGAGGTTGAAGACGAAGGCGAAGACGGCGTTCAGCAGCATTTGGAGTTGCGTGAGTCAACAGGGGGGCGTAGGCGACGGTGGCGGAGCCCCTGGGCATGTCGGAGAGGTGAGGGGGAGGCTCAGGGCACGACAGCAATGAGCGGCGGCGACGACTGCGCTCGGGTGGGTGCACGCGACAGGGACAGGGGAGGGGATGAGCACGGGGGGGAGGAGTGAGAGGGCCTGGGGGGTGCGTGGCGTCTCCAGGGGGTCGTCGCACAGGCAGGCAGCCCGGAGGTGGCCGGCGTGTGGCCACGCGCGGCGGGCACGCGCCCGCGTCCTTCTGGCGCAAGGAGGACGACGACTGGCAGCTGTGCTCTGGTGGGCTGGCTGCTGCTGGGCCTCTCAGGTAAGGCCAGGTAGGTTTGTGTTCTGTTTTATTTTTCTGTTCTCTTTTCTATTTTTCTGTAATTGTTTTTGACTTAAATAAAATGCTAAGGCATTTTCAAAAACCCTGAAAATAATTGTGGGCACTTTTGAAAATATTTCCAATAGCCCTCAACCACTTTCAGAATTATTTGGGCATTTTAATTATTTATAGCAATTAAATGCCCAAATTCAAATACTTTATGAATTCATTCAAAAATCCAAAGTGACCTAGGAAAATGTGCACCATTTTTGGCAGAGGTTCTAGACCAATTCAAAAATGATGAACTTTTCCAAAGGAATTTTGGGATCATTGAAAATGATATTTTTTTTATTTGAACCTAGTTGGATTCATCTGTGCTAGGGTTTCAACAGTCCCCAATTCAAATTCATAAGAATTTAAACATGATGCAACACATGACTAGCTATCTCAGAGCATACTAGAACTAGGGATGTGACACCTTTCTTCAGATTGCTACAACAGATAAACCAGGTGCTATTAATCCTAGTATTTTTTCTTCCTTGGGTTTATTTTTCCCAAGGATTTATTACTCTAGTTTGTTTCATCATCTACACACAGGTCTATCAAATGGTGGCCGCATTAACAATGGTCGCGTGGTGGTTCGGTCAGTTTCTGTATACAGTTCGGCGAATGCCACATCCGGAACTCAGACCGACCTATGAATTCAGGTTTGGCCATGCCTTCACCGCATCACGCCGACGCCCTGCATCGACATGACTTCGGCGCCAGTCCACATCTCTTTCAATAAATTATTTTTGCGAAAAGCAATTATCCTTTTTTGACCACACTATTTTATGTGTGTAGGTGATCGACTTCGACTGCGTCACGCGGTCGCTTTGGCAAGCCGACGTTGGTGTCCCAATCGTCTCGCATGATTACCTTGTTGGTCGAATCGCCATACCGACATGTTCGGTTGCCTCGGGGACTTCGGCATCACTGAGAGTGCTCTACCTCATCGAGTGTTCGGCACACGGGCCATATTTATTTTATTACTCACTTTGCGTAAATGATTAATTATGCAATAATTTTTTTATTATTCCTATTATCTCCGGCTTGCACTATTTTCTATGCACAGGTAAAGGATCCAGGTCGGGCAGCGCTGTCACCTCGGCGTACCGACGTACCACGTCACCTCGGCTGGACCGAGGGCTTCGTCATTACTTCATTAAGCCACGCCGGGGACTTCGGCGTCACAATGCCGGCCTGCATTGGCCGTGCTATGTCGGCCCTTCGGAGTGCCGAGCTCTTCGCTCCGCCACCTGGGGACCGACTTGGGGGCTGGGACCTTGTCCCGCCGTAAGCTCGGGCCGTGTATCGACACCGAGCAGATTAACCAGCTAAGTCGCTTCCATGCTTAAAAATCTTTAGTTTTAAATTTCGTTCAGTTCGACCAAGCATTATGCTTTTTTGACAAAAAGTCATTTGCGAAAAACTTTCTTTGTCAAAACTTTTTTGTTGCAAGCAAATTCAAATATCCCGTTTACTTGGGGGCTTCCTTTATGAAGCCTTTCCTCTTGCATATGATTATACTTGTACGGCTTCATTCCTTGTTCGTGTATTACACCACAATATGCACCATGTTGACTTAAGTGTTTTCACAAGCTGGGTTGCCTGGCTCCTGTGCTTACCCCTACTTTCCTGATTGTTTGGCTAGGCGGTAAAGGGAGCACCTCTGCAATTGTTACTACCGGGTCATCTGAGTTAGTACCTCAGACTGGGTGAAGCCGAAAGCTAGCGCTCTTATTGTTTTCAATAATGGTCGGCACACAACGGAACTCATGAGTACAAAAAATCTATTGCACAAGTCTCATAGTAACAATGAGCAACCGAAGAAAGGTATCGGTGGAGGTACTATTTTCTTCGAAGATGCTTCTTACACTTCGTCAGTAATATAGCATAAGTTCCCTGAGCGCAATTTGTCTATTACAACCTTATGTCATAATTGCCTGGTTATCAGAAACACCGTCGATGCTTTCGATAGGTGGAGTACATGACACTTTTCGGTCCTTGGCCGAAGAGGGAGAAGCTGACGGTCGGTTAAGACGCATTTAAAGTTCGGGTGAACACAGATATGATATAAGTACATCGGTACATACAATCATTATACATAAAATTCTTTTACCCAAGTCACTTGGGGGCTCTTAAAATTTATATGAGCTGTTTTATAGTAAATGTGTTTTCTTTTTGGTCGTTGCAAAGTCTTTTTCTACCACTCCTTTTCGACTCAAGTGTATGGTCAACAGCTGGATAGCCCGTCTTCTCTCTAAAAAGCCGCTCGAGTTTAGTTCACTAAACTGACATCGAAGAAGTACTCCGCCTTTGGGATAGGGATCTCGAAGCCGTAGGCTGGCCCGCTTAAAGTGTTGAGATCGGGTGTGTCATGTTAAAGCACGACAGAAGCACAATTTTTTCTTTTTTCCAATTTTAGGATTGGCACCGAACACTTGATCTTGTTCGGACGTCAAGTTTTTACTGACGTTTTTTGGTTTTCCAAGCTTATATCACTTTTAAACTATTTGTGTGTTTTCAGCACAAGTCTCGCAGTGCAACGCCGGACACCTTTAGAGATTCGGCAAAAACATTCTCGGATATTGCTAAATATGCATTGGTTTTGAATTGTGTCTTCGGTCAATAGTTGGGTTGCCCGGCTCCTGCGCTTGCCTCCTACGTTTCGCTTTGTTCGGCTAGGTGTGCAAAGGGAGAACCACTGCAATTGTGCTTCCAGCTCACATGGTTAAGCACCTCAGTGGAGAAAGCCGAAAACTGACTGTCACAATAAGCTTAAACTGCTCAGCAATCCGATGACTGTGTTAAATGACGGGCCGTTCATAACATTGGACGAAGTGTTTATGGCTTGACCTCGGATGTCGCCAAACACTAACCGGGGGCTCATAGCTAGCTTCCCCCAGTTTAAAGCTCCTATGACTAAGTGAAAGTTATAAAGCCCGCATATCTGATTGCCTCATTTTCGCTAACACAACCTCCTTTGGGTACCGAGACGTCGGCTAAGGGTTGTCTTGTTATTGCGGAGACACCCTGCGTAGTATCTACAAAGGGGTAGAAGCCAACGATAGGCCACTTTCAACTGATAAACGGTCGCAACGGAGTCAAAATAAACATATCATCGTCATTTGTATTTCATATACAAGGGCTGCCTTCCGTAATAATTGTTATAAAGCCATAAATATGCATCAATTTGACTTCAGATTTTTTCCAAGCTGGGTTGCCTGGCTCCTGTGCTTACCCCTACGTTCCCGATTGTTCGGCTAGGCGGTAAAGGGAGCACCTCTGTGATTGTTACTACCGGGTCATCCAAGTTAGTACCTCAGACTGAGTGAAGCCGAAAGCTAGCAATCTTAAAGGATCACATTGGTCGGCAACAACGGAAGTAAAATTTTTTGGTTCATTAATACCATAGAGTTCGGGAACTTTCCCTGAACTAAATCCTCAATATGTTCCTCCCACATTGATCGGAGGTGAGGTTTCATGATCATGATAAGCATGACGACCCAAACAAAGGAACCGATAGCGGGACTATTTTCCTTGGAAGATGTTTCTTACATTAAGTAATATAACATATCTCTCCGCGTACCATTGTTTATAAAACCGTATGGCCGGATTGCCTTGTTTTCCATAAATCTTTGCCCTTATAACGGCTTTATAAAGTAGGACAAACACTCCCCGGCTTCTGGCTGGGGAGGTTGAAGCCGATGGTCGGTCAACAAAGTTTTGTACAATGTGGATCCGAGCATTAGTGACGTAAAGTACTTGGATACGTAGAATCATTACACATAATTTGTGGTTTTACTCTGGATATCGATCCTTAATTCAGCCACCCGTGCCCACATTAAAGCTCGGGGGCTACTGTGCTTCGGGCTTATCATTCACTAATATTGAAAGGGGCGTATCGATCCCCTGATCTGGTGTTGCCACACGACCAGTGTCTCTGGGGCTACTGCATTGACAATCCAATGCAGAACATTTAAAGTGCAATATAGCTTTCGAGGAGATTATGATCCTCGGGTTGGTCGGCCGCACCCAACCTGAGTCTCGAGGAATTTGCACATCACTTTTTGTGTCGCGAAGTATTCCATCGAGCTAGGAGTTGATCCTCAAGCCGACTTTCTGAATCAACCTGAGTCTCAGGGGCAACTGGGATCAGCGGTCTTATGTCATCCTTTAGGTGCATCTCGGGTTTTAGACCGATACACGCCTTGAGGGCTACTGGCTATATATCTCAGCAGAGAATAAATTTTCCAATCAAAAATATTGACAAAAAATCGGCCCACAGTCGGCGTGGTGCACTACCTCGGAAGCAGTCCGGCATAAAGCTCGGGTGCTAGTGGCTGGCTCCATAGAGGGCATTTCCGACATTAAGCTCGGCTAAACTCCTTCAACTTTTTTGAACCAAGGTGATTTATGACACCTCGGATATAGTCCGGCGTTGGAGCTCGAATTCAGTCCGGCGTTGGAGCTTGGACATAGTCCGACGTTGGAGCTCGGATACATTCCGACGTTGGAGCTCGGATACATTCCGGCGTTGGAGCTAGGAAACGGTCTGGCGTTGTTGCTCGGCTGCAAAAGATACCTCGAATTCAGTCCGGCGTGGGAGCTCGAACGCAAGAGGACGCTGCCGCCTGGGAACAACTTCAAACCCGAGGTGTGGCATAAAAATAACAAGGTATTGATAAAGACCGAGAACTTAAAGGGGCTCCTCGGATACCCGACATGTAAACTCTTCAGATTTACTTCGGCGATCCTCAAGATCGAAGATGGGAAGATTTGTTGAACCAGTTTTCAAGACCGATGACTGAAGATGAAGAACAGTTTGGAAGAATCAAGGAGTGTCCCCAACTTGAAGACCGGTTCAGGGGGCTACTGACGGTGTCCTGGACTAGGGGGTACTCACCATGTCATCTCCCAATCAGTTGGATTGGGCCGAGGACCCTCATGGCCGTATGCTCATGGGCCAGTTCGGACAGCCGATGTATACACGAGGAAGATTCTACAAGACTTGGCGATCAATTCAAGGATTCCTCTCCACCGGCGTATTCGACTAGGACTCTTGTTATCCCAGGCCTCTAGTACATTATATAAGCCGAGGCCAGGCTAGTCAGTAGATTATTATGACATTACTCATCATACCTGTAGGGTTTAGACCAAAACATACGATCTCGAGGTAGATCAACTCTTGTAACCCCTATACTCATCAAAGTCAATCAAGCAGGAAGTACGGTATTACCTCCATCAAGAGGGCCCGAACCTGGGTAAACATCGTGTCCCCTGTCTCCTGTTTCCATCGATCCTTAGACGCACAGTTCAGGACCCCCCTACCCGAGATCTGCCTGTTTTGACACCGACAGGGGGTACCCAGACTTGCCTGCCTGCGGCCCAGGGCGTGGCTCCACCAACGGCCTGGTACAGCCCATCTTCATCAAACCAAACTCAAGACCCTCACGAGGGGCCAAGCCTCGCGAGACGGATGACACAAGACCTTCTCAGGGGCAGCCTCACTAGGCTGGCTCGCGAGGAGCGGAGAGATCAAGACGAGGGGCACCTTGTGAGGTTCCCGTGATGCGAGCCATGACGACCAAGGCCAGGCAGGCACCAGCGAGCGCAGAGTGCCAGTTTACTCTTTGGTGCTAAAGAGGCAGGCGCAGGCGAGGAGTCCCAAGGCGTCAGGCAAAGGTTTCCATATCGATGCAACGAGACCAAGACCAGCAGGACAGCAAGATGGAGGTCATCACGGAGCCCACAACGATGTCACCACCAGAGCCTTTGGCAGGCGAAGACCACCTTTCGTCAGGATAACCTATACTCGTTGTCCCCCTTCAAATTGGCCGTTGTGGGATCCCTTCCCGCCTAATATGTGGGGAGAGGACCTAGGCCTCTATAAATAGGGCTAGCCACCACCATAGCTGGGAGGAGGATTCAGATCATCCCCAACCATACAAGCTCATCGAGCTCAAGAACACCTCTCCTCAGGAGGCTGTTCTTCCCTTGTACTTATTCATCCCCAGCCTACAAGGCAATCCACCACACCACACTAGAGTAGGGTATTACACCGCAAGAGGGCCCAATCCACCATCCCCAGCCTAAACTCTTGTGTCCCTTGTTCCTTGGGTTCGGCGAGCTATACTTTGAGATCGGTGCGAGAGCGTGAGCTAGGGGAGAAAGACCTTCGTGCGCACCCCAGTGTTTGAACCTCAAGGGTTTGCCGGAACCCGTAATCTGACAGTTCTTTTGTACAACTCTCATTTTAGATTCTTTGCAGGAAAACTCCTCCCAAAATGGGAAGGATCCTATGTTATCGCGGAGGTTTATTGGTCTGGAGCTATCAAAATAAATAACACCGAAGGTACTAACCCGAAGGTTGTTAATGGATAGCGAATAAAACATTATATCTCAGGTACGCCCATTAATGTTGAAAGTAATATTATCCAAACTTTGACACTGGAAGAACACATAAAAGAGTCCTTCCGGAACACTCCAGAATTGTGAAAATAAGGAGGTATGTGATACGGTAAGTAAACGGACTCCGAAAAATCCGCAATTTTTTTGTTAGTTTTGGAATATAACAAAAATTTGGAAAATAAGAAACAACGAGGAAGCGTACCCTGGTGGGCACAAGACACCAGGGTTGTGCCCACCTCAGGTACTTTCCAGACTCCGTTTTCTACAGTTTGCTTGTCCCCCAAGATAAAAAATATTTATATACCCCCCGAACCTATTGATCACCGTATCGCGGAGAAATCTTCTGTTTTCTTTTCTTATTGTTTTCCTGTCAGATCTGAAATCATGTCATCCCAAGACTCTGAGGGTGAAAGCTATGCTACTGATTTCATCACAAACCCCAAGTCATATGGGGATGTGGAGCACTATGGCTAGACCACAGAGGAAGAGGAATACTATTATCCTAGGGAGAAGGAGGAGATGAGCTCAGATGAGGACGAAACCCCGTTGCCTCAACCTGGGGACATGCATGTGGAATTCAAGAAGTCAAGCCTCCCGACAAAACCGAAGAGGCCTAAGGTTCAGTTTATACCCTTCCGCCTTTTGCAGGACAGTAAGCAATTTATGCAAAAAAGGTACTAGAACTTGAACAGGAGATCGGTGAATTGAAGGAGGAAAATTATATCCTCAAGCGTAAGCTGAGGAAGAAGGACAAACCCTCTACTACACCACCACCACCTTCTCCTTCATCACCAAAAGAAAATTGAGTATTGGGTATGGGCACTCCCCTTGGCTTCCGCCAAGCTTGGGGGAGGTGCCCCAGTATCGTATCATCCCCACTATCTTTTGCCATTACTTATTTTAGTTTGATCTTTTGATTTAGATGAATAAAAGTTTAGTTCGATCCTTTCTTTTCGAGAGTTTTCTTAGTGATCTATCCTTGTAATCGTGTTCAAGATATATAATAAAGTTTAGTTTGAGTTTTTGCTTTCTTTACTTTCTTGTTGCAATAAAAAGAAAGAAATAAATCAAGAAGATCATATTCTAATATTATGGTAGGTGATGACACCACATAAGGAAAAGTATAAGTAGAAAATTTTATTAGAGATTGACAAACATAGCATTAGTAAATGATGCAACTCATGGAAGAATTAATAAGGGAAGAGAAGATTCACATATAAATACACTATCCTAGAAATCTTTCGTAATTGTCAGCCCCCATCAAAATATTATATGCCAAAATTGTTGACGTTGGACAAGGAAGACAACTTAATGATTTATGTTTGTTCATATTCACAAAGAAGTCATATTGTCATGGATCCATTAACATGTGGTGCTTGCCCCCTATCTTTGCTAGCCAAAAACTCCGCACTAAGTAGAGACACTACTTGTGCATCCAAAAACCCTTAGACCCAAATATTATTTTCAAGAGTCCACCACACCTACCTAGGGATTGATCAAGATCCCTTTAGTAAGTTGTCATCGGTGCAATAAGGCAATAAAATTTGTTTCTAAAAGTGTGAGATCATTTAGTGTAAGAGAAAATTGAGCATTGTACGAACTTGTGATGGTGAGGAATAAAAGTGACATACTGCATAATAAAGGTTTCCATCACAAGGGGAAATACAACATGACGTTCTTCAACACTAAGGGGTTGAGCATATAAACAAATAAGCGGATGGCAGCCTCTGCTTCCCTCTGTGAAGGGCATATCTTTTACTTTTATGTATTTACCTTTATGCAAAGAGTCAAAGTTTTCTCTCTATTCCTTTTAATTTTTATCCTTTGGCAAGCATAATGTGGTGAGGAAAGATTTAGGCACATATGTCCAGCTGAATATGGGTAGCATGAGTTATTATTGTTGACATCGCCCTTGAGGTGAATACGTTGGGAGGCAAAACTATAAGCCCCTATCTTTCTATGTGTTCGGTTGAAATGTTTTGCTCAATTGTATGCGGTGAGTGTTAGCAATCATGGAAGACTATATGATGGTTGAGTATGTGGACTTGCCTAAAGGTTCCGGTATGTGACCCTTCCTGAAAAGATGATGAATTGTAGTTGCAAAGTTGACTGAGAACATAGTTTGTTGGTTTCTAATAGAGTTTATGCTTTATACTTTGATAGTGTGATGAATTGTCACTTATTCATGAGAAGTCTATGATAAACGTCTTATGTTTAAGTTTGTTGTTGTTATAATAATCAACATGATGCTTCTATGTCTGTATTTTGTTTTTATCGACACCTCTCTCTCTAAGCATGTGGACATGTTTTTCGATTTTGGTTTTCGCTTGAGGACAAGCGATGCCTAAGCTTGGGGGAGTTGATACGTCCA
Organism: Triticum monococcum; assembly: GCA_034509565.1. Lineage (NCBI taxonomy): Eukaryota > Viridiplantae > Streptophyta > Magnoliopsida > Poales > Poaceae > Triticum > Triticum monococcum. The sequence goes on along the minus strand of CM067842.1, from coordinate 193,402,573 downwards.
TTTTGCATTATGTTTTCCTACTGATATTTATGATGTTTTTATGCATAATAATGCTTTTTGGATTAATTGAATTCCTTTTCTCTCATAATATGCAAGGTACACACAAAGAGGGAGAATTCCGGCAGCTGGAAACATGGACCTGGAAAAGCTACGTCAGGCTACCTATTCTGCACAACTCCAAACAAGCTGAAAATTTACGGAGATTTTTTATGGAATATATGAAGAATATTGGGCCAAATAAGTACCAGAGGGGGCCACCCTGGTGAGCACAAGACACTAGGGCGCACCTGGGCCCCAAGCGCGCCCTAGTGGGTTGTGCTCACCCAGGGCCACCACCGGTGCCCATCTTCTAGTATATAGGTCATTTTGACCTAGAAAACATAGGGAGAGGACTTTTGGGACGGAGCACCGCCGTCTCGAGGCGGAACTTGGGCAGGAGCACTTTTGCCCTCTGGTGGAGCGATTCCGCCGGGGAACTTCCCTCCCGGAGGGGGAAATCATCGTCACCAACAAATCTCCCATCTTGGGGAGGGCAATCTCCATCAATGTCTTCAACAACACCATCTCATCTCAAAACCTAGTTCATCTCTTGTGTTCAATATTGTTACCGGAACTATAGATTGGTGCTTGTGGGTGACTATTAGTGTTGATTACAGCTTGTAGTTGATTACTATATGGTTTACTTGGTGGAAGATTATATGTTCAGATCCAATATGCTATTTAATACCCCTCTGATCTTGAGCATGATTATCATTTCTGAGTAGTTACTTTTGTTCTTGAGGTCACGGGAGAAATCATGTTGCAAGTAATCATGTGAACTTGATGTGTGTTTGATATTTTGATAGTATGCATGTTGTGATTCCCTTAGTGGTGTCATGTGAACGTCGACTACATGACACTTCACCATATTTGGGACTAAGGGAATGCATTGTGGAGTAGTTATTAGATGATGGGTTGCGAGAGTGACAGAAGCTTAAACCCTAGTTTATGCGCTATTCCGTAAGGGATCAATTGGATCCAAAAGTTTAATGCTATGGTTAGAATTTATTCTTAATACTTTCTCGTAGTTGCGGATGATTGTGAGGGGGTTAATCATAAGTAGGAGGTTTGTTCAAGTAAGAACAACACCTAAGCACCGGTCCACCCACATATCAAATTATCAAAGTAGCGAACACGAATCGAATCAACATGATGAAAGTGACTAGATGAAATTCCCGTGTACCCTCAAGAATGCTTTGCCTATTATAAGTGACCATTTTGGCATGTCCTTTGTGTCGGATTTCGGGTTCCGGCAGACCCTTAAGGTTCGAACACTGGGGTGCGCGCGGAGATTACGCCTTCTACCTCTCCGTCTTGCAAAGATCTAGACTACTGAAAGAACTGCACAAGAGACACAAGATTTATACTGGTTCGGGCCACCGTTGTGGTGTAATACCCTACTCCAGTGTGTGGTGGGTGGATTGCCTCTTGGGGCTGATGATGATGAACAATACAAGGAAGAACAGCCTCGCGAGGGTCTGTTCTTGGCTGGGGCGATGAACTGCTGGGAGGAGTTCAGACACCTTTCTCTCTCTCTCTCTCTCTCTCTCTCTCTCTCTCTCTCTCTGCTTCCCACCGATCCAAGAGTCCCCTTGCTATGTGGGCGGCTGGTCCTATTTATAGAGGCCCTGGTCCTCTTCCCAAATATCGAGCGGGAAGGGAGCCAACAATGGCGGGCTAATTTGAAGGGGGACAGCAAGTATCAACTATCCTGACAAAAGCAGTCTTCGCCTGCGCAAAGCTCTGGTGATGATGCTGTCTTGGGCTCCACGGTGACCTCCGTCTCGTAGTCCTCCTGGTCTTGGTCTCGTTGCACCGAAATGGCAACCTTTGCCTGACACCTCGGTACTCCGCGGCTGCGCTTGCCCCCTTTGCACCAAAGAGGAAAGGAGGACGCTGCACGCGCTGGCACCCGCCTGGCGCCCTGAGTCGTCATGGCTTGCGTCACGGGCACCTCGCGAGGTACCCCGCCTTGATCTCTCCACCTCCTCGCGAGCCAGCCTGACGAGGCCGTGCCTGAGGAAGCTCCATGTCGTCCGCCTCGTGAGGCTTGGCCCCTCGCGAGGGTCTTGAGTCTTGTGTTGATGAAGATGGGCCGTGCTGGGCCCCCTTTGAGTCACGCCGCAGGCCGCAGGCAGGAAAGTCTGGGGACCCCCGTTCCCAGAACGCCGACAGTAGCCCCCGGGCCCAAGGCGCGCCCGGACTTGGCCGTGCCGAGAAGCAAAAGGGCAAGGGCGAAGAGCCGCGGGTCCTAATAGCCTGCGGCCTTGGGTGCCGTGTGGCGATTGATGGGACGTGGGCGTCTCCGCTTCCCTACGATGCCTCGGGGATCGTGTGAGTTGGACAAGTCCCTGCATGCGAATCGTGTCATGATTACCTGTGATCATGGAGGCCGGCGGTTGGCCTTCACCGGCTATAAGTACGGAACTGCGCGTGCCCTTCCAGTCCATTCCTCCTTGCTTCTCCTTCTTCTTCATGGCCCCGTTGAGGAGGTTCTCGGCCGCCGAGAAGGGGAAGGCTTGCCGGGTTGAGCCCGCCTCTCCCCCACCCAAGCGCGGCAGAGGGCGCCCTCGCAAGCATCCTGTGGCCACCACGGTGGCTCCCTGCGGCTGTGGTGGTGATCTTCAGCACGGCAACGGGCGGGTTGCTGCAGCCGGGGGGCGCGCTCCAGCTGCGCGTCCCCCCAGGCCGCGCGTTCGTGCTGCTGAAGTGCAACCGGAGTTCGTCGTGTGGTCGGCGGAGCCGGCTAGCACCTGGCTCCCGCTTCCTCGCTTCCTCCTAGGCGAGCTCTCGGCCGGCGGCCCGGGCGACCTCTCGCTCCAGGCCGACGGCTGCTGCAGCCGGGCCTCATGGGTCTCCCTGGAGGTCTCCGCGGCCGGGAGCCTGTCCCTGGCCCACGGTTGGCAGACGTTTGCCTGTGCACGTGGCCTGGACCGCCGGTGCATCCTACACTTCAAGTTCGATGGCGACGCCACCCTCTACATGAGGGTGTTTGGGGAAGATGGTCGCCGCGCAGGATGCTGCCCCGAGGGTGACGACCGCGACTGGGAACCCAGCTCCGGTGATGATGGAGGGAGCAGTGCTCGCGCGGCTGGCGGCACTCGGAGTTCCTCAAGCTTCTCTGGTTCTTCTTCAGGCGTCGACTCCTCCAGCAGCGGCCGCGATCAGCCTCCACGCCGCCGCGCCCTGGTGAGACGCGAGAGGGAGTCCGCCTGAGCTCCGGAGGCAGCTCGGGCCTTCCCCGCGGGCCGGTGTGAGGCGAGTCGCGCCGGATTTGTTCTTCCTTTTCCCTTTTTCCTGCGTAACAAAGACAATAGTGTGGAGCCCCCGGGGGGCGTGTTTGGGTTATTGCTGTTAATCATCGTTTTGCTTTCGTTACCGTTCCTTCCGGCTATGTGCCTGAGCGTGGATAGTTCCCGACCCCGGCAGTGGGGGGTGACCGACCCAGACCCTTTGTTTGTGTCGCGATGCCCGTGGCGCACGGACGGGAGGGTGCTCCTGTAAGGGGCCCAGGTCGTGAACTCTTTGAATGACTAGGATAGGAACGCTCGCGAGGGCGCTCAGCTGCCCCCTCGCGAGGCCTTGCGCAAGAGAAATCGAGGCGGGAGAGTGAAAAGTCGAAGAACCGCAAGCCAAAGACGGCAACAACTTCAATAAAACTTCAAATGAGAAGGAACAACCAACTGCTGAAAGCAAATGAAAAGTCGCGTCCGGCACCTAATCTAGTCTTCGACGTCTTCTCACTAGCGCGGAGCTAAGTGCTGCCACTGGGCGTGGGAGGGAGCCCCAGGGCCTGAGGCCGGCGCTCCTGAGACTCCGGGGCGTGTACTGCCCCAACTCATTATTACGTGAGAGTGTCACGGGCGGCGAGCTTCACAGGCATTGGCCTTCTTCACAGGCTCCGGGCCTTTTCCAAAATGCGATAGCTTCACAGGCACTTGCCTTGCTTCACAGGCTCTGGGCCTTTTCCAAAACGCGATAGCTTCACAGGCACTCGCCTTGCTTCACAGGCTCTGGGCCTTTTCCAAAACGCGATAGCTTCACAGGCACTCCCTTGCTTCACAGGCTCTGGGCCTTTTCCAAAACGTGATAGCTTCACAGGCACTCGCCTTGCTTCACAGGCTCTAGGCCTTTTCCAAAACGCGACAGCTTCATAGGCATTTGCCTTCTTCACAGGCTCTGGTCCTTTTCAGGGGTAGAACCTCCGGAGGTGCTGGATGTTCCATGCATTCTGGACCGGCACTCCCTCCCGAGTCTCCAAGCGCGCGGAGCCGGGCCTGGAAACATGAACAACCTTGAACGGCCCCTCCCACATGGGAGAGAGCTTGTGCAGTCCCTCCCTGGAGAGAACCCGCCTGAGCATGAGGTCTCCTACCTCAAGGGTCCTGGGGCGGATGTTGCGGCAGTGATATCGCCGCAGCTCTTGCTGGTACCTCGCCGCTCGCAGCGCGGCTTCTCGGCGACGTTCCTCCCCCAGCACGAGGTCCATCCCCCGCATGGCGTCCTGCTGCACCTCGTCGAACGCCAGGACCCGCGCGGAGCGACGTTTGACCTCGTGAGGGAGGACCGCTTCCGCTCCGTAGACCAGGAAGAACGGGGTCTCCCCAGTCGGTTTGGTTGCGGTGGTGCGGATGGACCACAGCAAGGACTGAAGCTCGTCGTACCAACCTCTGCCACAGGCCTCCAGCTTCTTCTTGAACGTCCTGGTCTTGAGGCCCCTCGGGACCTCCGCGTTGGCTCGCTCAGCCTGGCCGTTGCTTCGGGGGTGCGCCACTGAGGCGTAGCATATCTGCGTTCCAAGGTTAGCACAGTATGTTTTGAAGAGGTTACTGGTGAACCGCGAACCGTTGTCTGTGATGATGTGATTTGGCACCCCGAACCGGCTTACGATGCCCTTGATGAACTTGACCGTGGAGCCCGCGGGGATGGTGCGGACAGCCGCTACTTCAGCCCACTTGGTGAATCTGTCCACGGCAATGTAGAGGTAGCGGTAGCCCCCTGGCGCCCGAGGAAACGGGCCCAAGATGTCCAGCCCCCAGACTGTGAACGGCCATGAAAGGGGAATAGTCTGCAAGCCTCCTGCTGGCTGATGGATCTGCTGGGCGTGGAACTGGCAGGCTTCACAAGCTTTCACTAGTTCCACGGCGTCATTGAGCGCGGTGGGCCAATAAACCCCACTACGGAACGCCTTGCTGACGAGGGTCCGCGATGATGAATGATGTCCGTAGTCTCCGCCGTGTATATCTTCCAGCAGCTCCTTCCCTTGCTCCCTGGAGATGCAGTGCAGGGATACATCATTTGGTCGCTTCCGGTAGAGCTCTCCATCCTTGACGCAATATGCCGTGGCCTGGCGTGCCACTCGCTCCGCTTCCTCCTCCTTCTCCGGCAGGGTCCCTTGTGTTAAGTAACTTCGGAGTTCCGTGATCCAGCATCCCTCCTGAGGTTCCATCGTCAGGAGCAGGCATGCTCCTGAGGCTGGGCCACAGGTCGGAGCTTCTGAGGCAGGTGGCTGGGGGAGCTCCTCCCGAGGCTGAGCCGTGTTTGACACTGGTGGCAGGGCTGAGGGCTTGAAGAGACGCTCCTCGAAAACGCCAGGCTCCTGAGGTAACCGCCGGGATGCCCGTTTAGCGATGTCGTCGGCCTCCTGATTGGTGCCACGGGGCACATGCTGCAACTCCAACCCCCAGAACTGCTTCTCCATCCTGCGGACCCCCGCAAGGTAGGCTTTCATGTGCTCATCTTTCAGCTCGTACACCTTGATGGAGAAATTGACAAGGAGCTGTGAATCGCCCTTGATGGTGAGGCATTTCACTCACAGGGCAGCTGCGGCCTTCAAGCCCGCTATTAAACCTTCATACTCCGCTATGTTGTTGGAGACTTTTTCGCCTTGCTGGAAATAGAGTTGCACGGCGTAATAGAGCTTGTCCTGTGTGGGCGATATAAGCACCGCCCCAGCTCCAGCGCCGTGCCTGGAGAACGCCCCATCGAAGTACATGACCCAGCCTTCTGGCGCCTCGCTTCCCGGGGATAGGGACCGATCCTCATCGGCCTTGAGGCCTGGCGCCTCCGTCCACTCTGCCACAAAATCTGCCAACGCTGCTCCCTTGATGACCCTGGTCGTGTTAAATTCGAGCTGAAACGCTTGCAGTTCTATGTTCCACTCAGCGACCCTTCCAGCTGAATTAGGGCTCCTGAGCACTCTCTCCAGGGGGTATGACGAGACGACCTTGATGGGGTGACCCTGAAAATAGTGCCGCAGCTTGCGCGAAGCCACTAGTAGCGCGAGGAGTTTATGAGGCATGGGGTACCGCGCTCTTGCATCCCGCAGCCTGTGCTGACGAAGTACACTAGGTGCTCAACGAGGCGGAGTGCGTCAGTGCTGGTGGCTCCTTCTGGAGACTGTGGCGCCTCTTGAGGCAATGAGGCCTCCTGAGACTGGCCATCTGGAAGAGGGGCCTCTTCCGCCTCTGGTGTGCCCCTCTGCGGCGGCTGATCCTCCTTAGCCGCGGTGGTGGTTTCTGTAGGCCTTCCTTGTCCCTGCTCTGCCTTGTCCCGGGCTGCTGTCGTGGTTTTGGTTCGGTGCTCCTCTCTGACTGCCACCAAGGCTGCGCTGGCGGAGTAGGGAGTGGCAGTGAGGTGAAGCACCAGGGGCTCCTGAGGGCGCGGTGCCACCATGACCGATGGGCTGGTTAGGTATCTCTTGAGATCCTGGAACGCCTTGTCGGCCTCTTCAGTCCACTCGAAGGGCCCCTTTTTCTTCATTAGCTGGAAGAAGGACAGGGCTCGTTCTCCCAACTTGGAGATGAAGCTCCCTAGCGCAGTTACGCGCCCCGTGAGCTTCTGCATTTCTCTGAGGGTCTTTGGCGGGCTCATGTCTTCCACCGCCTTGACCTTCTCTGGGTTAGCTTTGATGCCTCGGTGGGACACGAGGAAACCCAAGAGCTTGCCCGAGGGGACTCCGAACACACACTTCTCTGGGTTGAGCCGTAGGTTCACCGTGTTGAGGCTCGCGAAGGTTTCCTCCAAGTCCTGTATCAAGGTCCTGGCCTCCCGAGACTTTACCACAATGTCATCGACGTAAGCTTCAACATTCTTCCCGAGCTGCGGGCCCAAGGTGATGTGCATCAGCCACTGAAAGGTCGCCCCTACGTTACGCAGCCCGAATGGCATGCACGTGTAGCAGTATACCCCACACGGGGTTAGGAAGGCTGTCTTCTCGACATTTTCTACCGCCATCTTGATCTGGTGATACCCAGAGAAGGCATCCAGGAAGCATAACAGGTCGCATTCCGAAGTGGAATCGACGATCTGGTCGATGCGGGGGAGCGGGAACGGATCTTGCGGGCATGCTTTGTTGAGGTTGGTGAAGTCGACACACATACGCTCCTTCCCTCCCTTCTTTGGGACAACGACAGGGTTGGCCAACCAATCTGGGTATCGGACCTCGCGGATGACCCCAGCGGCCTCTAATTTGCGGGTCTCCTAGACGATGAAGGCCTGCTTTTCTGTGGACTAAAGGAAATATGCCCTAGAGGCAATAATAAAGTTATTATTTATTTCCTTATATCATGATAAATGTTTATTATTCATGCTAGAATTGTATTAACCGGAAACATAATACATGTGTGAATACATAGACCAACAGAGTGTCACTAGTATGCCTCTACTTGACTAGCTCGTTAATCAAAGATGGTTATGTTTCCTAACCATGAACAAAGAGTTGTTATTTGATTAACGAGGTCACATCATTAGTTGAATGATCTGATTAACATGACCCATTCCATTAGCTTAGCACCCGATCGTTTAGTATGTTGCTATTGCTTTCTTCATGACTTATACATGTTCCTATAACTATGAGATTATGCAACTCCCGTTTACCGGAGGAACACTTTGGGTACTACCAAACGTCACAACGTAACTGGGTGATTATAAAGGAGTACTACAGGTGTCTCCAATGGTAGATGTTGGGTTGGCGTATTTCGAGATTAGGGTTTGTCACTCCGATTGTCGGAGAGGTATCTTTGGGCCCTCTCGGTAATACACATCACATAAGCCTTGCAAGCATAATAACTAAGATGTTAGTTATGATATGATGTATTACGGAACGAGTAAAGAGACTTGCCAGTAACGAGATTGAACTAGGTATTGGATACCGGCGATCGAATCTCGGGCAAGTAACATACCGATGACAAAGGGAACAACGTATGTTGTTATGCGGTCTGACCGATAAAGATCTTCGTAGAATATGTAGGAGCCAATATGGGCATCCAGGTCCCGCTATTGGTTATTGACCGGAGACATGTCTCGGTCATGTCTACATTGTTCTCGAACCGTAGGGTCCGCACGCTTAACGTTACGATGACAGTTATTATGAGTTTATGCATTTTGATGTACCGAAGGTTGTTCGGAGTCCCGGATGTGATCACGGACATGACGAGGAGTCTCGAAATGGTCGAGACGTAAAGATTGATATATTGGAAGCCTATGTTTGGACAGCGGAAGTGTTCCGGGTGAAATCGGGATTTTACCGGAATACCGGGAGGGTTACCGGAACCCCCCGGGAGGCTAATGGGCCTATTGGGCCTTAGTGGAAAAGAGAAAAGGGGCAGCCCACAGCTGGCCCCCCCCCCCTTCCCCAAGTCCTAGTAGGACTAGGAGAAGGGGCCGGCCCCCCTCTCTCTCCTTTCCCCCTTGAGAGTCCTAGTTGGAATAGGATTGAGGGGGGGAGTCCTACTCCCGGTAGGAGTAGGACTCCTCCCGCGCCCTCTCCCTAGCCGGCCGAACCCCCTCCCCCTGCTCCTTTATATACGGGGGCAGGGGGCACCCCATAGAGACACAAGTTGATCATTGTTGATCGTTCCTTAGCCGTGTGCGGTGCCCCATGCCACCAAATTCCACCTCGGTCATATCGTTGTAGAGCTTAGGCGAAGCCCTGCGTCGGTAGTACATCAAGATCGTCACCACGCCGTTGTGCTGACGGAACTCTTCCTCAACGCTTTGCTGGATCGGAGCCCGAGGATCGTCATCGAGCTGAACGTGTGCTAAGAACTCGGAGGTGCCGGAGTAACGGTGCTTGGATCGGTCGGATCGGGAAGAAGACGTACGACTACTTCCTCTACGTTGTGAGATCGCTTCCGCAGTCGGTCTGCGTTGGTACGTAGACAATACTCTCCCCCTCGTTGCTATGCATCACCATGATCTTGCGTGTGCGTAGGAAAATTTTCAAAATTACTACGTTCCCCAACAGTGGCATCCGAGCCTAGGTTTTATGGTTTGATGTTATTTGCACGAGTAGAACACAAGTGAGTTGTGGGCGATACAAGTCATACTGCCTACCAGCATGTCATACTTTGGTTCGGCGGTATTGTTGGACGAGACGATCCGGACCAACCTTACGCGTACTCTTACGCGAGACCAGTTCCCTCGACGTGCTATGCACACAGATGGCTTGCGGAAGACTCTCTCTCCAACTTTTGTTGAACCAAGTGTGGCTACGCCCGGTCCTTGAGAAGGTTAAAACGGAGTCTATTTGACAAACTATCGTTGTGGTTTTGATGCGTAGGTGAGATGTGTTCTTACTTAAGCCCGTAGCAGCCATGTAAAACTTGCAACAACAAAGTAGAGGACGTCTAACTTGTTTTTGCAGGGCATGTTGTGATGTGATATGGTCAAGGCATGATGCTGATTTTGTTGTATGAGATGATCATGTTTTGTAACCAAGTTATCGGCAACTGGCAGGAGCCATATGGTTGTCGCTTTATTGTATGCAATGCAATCGCGATGTAATGCTTTATTTTATTACTAAGCGGTAGTGATAGTCGTGGAAGCATAAGATTGGCGAGACGACAACGATGCTACGATGGAGATCAAGGTGTCGCGCCGGTGACGATGGTGATCATGACGGTGCTTCGGAGATGGAGATCACAAGCACAAGATGATGATGGCCATATCATATCACTTATATTGATTGCATGTGATGTTTATCCTTTTATGCATCTTATCTTGCTTTGATTGACGGTAGCATTATAAGATGATCTCTCACTAAAATTATCAAGAAGTGTTCTCCCTGAGTATGCACCGTTGCCAAAGTTCGTCGTGCCCAGACACCACGTGATGATCGGGTGTGATAAGCTCTACGTCCATCTACAACGGGTGCAAGCCAGTTTTGCACACGCAGAATACTCAGGTTAAACTTGACGAGCCTAGCATATGCAGATATGGCCTCGGAACACAGAGACCGAAAGGTCGAGCGTGAATCATATAGAAGATATGATCAACATGACGATGTTCACCATTGAAAACTACTCCATCTCACGTGATGATCGGTTATGGTTTAGTTGATTTGGATCACGTGATCACTTAGAGGATTAGAGGGATGTCTATCTAAGTGGGAGTTCCTAAGTAATTTGATTAACTGAACTTAAACTTATCATGAACTTAGTACCTGATAGTATCTTGCTTGTTTATGTTGATTGTAGATAGATGGCTCGTGCTGTTGTTCCGTTGAATTTTAATGCGTTCCTTGAGAAAGCAAAGTTGAAAGATGATGGTAGCAATTACACGGACTGGGTCCATAAGCTGAGGATTATCCTCATTGCTGCACAGAAGAATTACGTCCTGGAAGCACCGCTGGGTGCCAGGCCTGCTGCTGGAGCAACGCCAGATGTTATGAACGTCTGGCAGAGCAAAGCTGATGACTACTCGATAGTTCAGTGTGCCATGCTTTACGGCTTAGAATCGAGACTTCAACGACGTTTTGAACATCATGGAGCATATGAGATGTTCCAGGAGTTGAAGTTAATATTTCAAGCAAATGCCCGAATTGAGAGATATGAAGTCTCCAATAAGTTCTATAGCTGCAAGATGGAGAAGAACAGTTCTGTCAGTGAGCATATACTCAAAATGTCTGGGTATAATAATCACTTGATTCAGATGGGAGTTAATCTTCCAGATGATTGCGTCATTGACAGAATTCTCCAATCACTGCCACCAAGCTACAAGAGCTTCGTGATGAACTATAATATGCAAGGGATGAACAAGACTATTCCCGAGCTCTTCGCAATGCTGAAAGCTGCGGAGGTAGAAATCAAGAAGGAGCATCAAGTGTTGATGGTTAGCAAAACCACTAGTTTCAAGAAAAAGGGCAAAGGGAAGAAGAAGGGAAACTTCAAGAAGAACAGCAAGCAAGTTGCTGCTCAGGAGAAGAAACCCAAGTCTGGACCTAAGCCTGAAACTGAGTGCTTCTACTGCAAGCAGACTGGTCACTGGAAGCAGAACTGCCCCAAGTATTTGGCGGATAAGAAGGATGGCAAGGTGAACAAAGGTATATGTGATATACATGTTATTGATGTGTACCTTACTAGAGCTCGCAGTAGCACCTGGGTATTTGATACTGGTTCTGTTGCTAATATTTGCAACTCGAAACAGGGACTACGGAATAAGCGGACGCTAGCAAAGGACGAGGTGACGATGCGCGTGGGAAACGGTTCCAAAGTCGATGTGATCGCGGTCGGCACGCTACCTCTACATCTACCTTCGGGATTAATATTAGACCTAAATAATTGTTATTTGGTGCCAGCGTTGAGCATGAACATTATATCTGGATCTTGTTTGATGCGAGACGGTTATTCATTTAAATCGGAGAATAATGGTTGTTCTATTTATATGAGCAATATCTTTTATGGTCATGCACCTTTGAAGAGTGGTCTATTCTTATTGAATCTCGATAGTAGTGATACACATATTCATAATGTAGAAGCAAAAAGATGCAGAGTTGATAATGATAGTGCAACTTATTTGTGGCACTGCCGTTTAGGTCATATCGGTGTAAAGCGCATGAAGAAACTCCATACTGATGGGCTTTTGGAACCACTTGATTATGAATCACTTGGTACTTGCGAACCGTGCCTCATAGGCAAGATGACTAAAACACCGTTCTCCGGTACTATGGAGAGAGCAACAGATTTATTGGAAATCATACATACCGATGTATGTGGTCCAATGAATATTGAGGCTCGTGGCGGATATCGTTATTTTCTCACCTTCACAGATGATTTAAGCAGATATGGGTATATCTACTTAATGAAACATAAGTCTGAAACATTTGAAAAGTTCAAGGAATTTCAGAGTGAAGTTGAAAATCATCGTAACAAGAAAATAAAGTTTCTACGATCTGATCGTGGAGGAGAATATTTGAGTTACGAGTTTGGTATACATTTGAAAAATTGTGGAATAGTTTCGCAACTCACGCCACCCGGAACACCACAGCGTAATGGTGTGTCCGAACGTCGTAATCGTACTTTACTAGATATGGTGCGATCTATGATGTCTCTTACCGATTTACCGCTATCGTTTTGGGGTTATGCTTTAGAGACGGCCGCATTCACGTTAAATAGGGCACCATCAAAATCCGTTGAGACGACGCCTTATGAACTATGGTTTGGCAAGAAACCAAAGTTGTCGTTTCTTAAAGTTTGGGGCTGCGATGCTTATGTGAAAAAGCTTCAACCTGATAAGCTCGAACCCAAAGCGGAGAAATGTGTCTTCATAGGATACCCAAAGGAAACTGTTGGGTATACCTTCTATCACAGATCCGAGGGCAAGACATTCGTTGCTAAGAATGGATCATTTCTAGAGAAGGAGTTTCTCTCGAAAGAAGTGAGTGGGAGGAAAGTAGAACTTGACGAGGTAACTGTACCTGCTCCCTTATTGGAAAATAGTACATCACAGAAAACTGTTTCTGCGACACCTATACCAATTAGTGAGGAAGCTAATGATGATGATCATGAAACTTCAGGGCAAGATACTACTGAACCACGTAGATCAACCAGAGTGAGATCCGCACCAGAGTGGTACGGTAATCCAGTTCTGGAAGTCATGCTGCTAGATCATGATGAACCTACGAACTATGAAGAAGCGATGGTGAGCCCAGATTCCGCAAAGTGGCTTGAGGCCATGAAATCTGAGATGGGATCCATGTATGAGAACAAAGTATGGACTTTGGTTGACTTGCCCGATAATCGGCAAGCAATTGAGAATAAATGGATCTTCAAGAAAAAGACTGACGCTGACGGTAATATTACTATCTATAAAGCTCGACTTGTCGCAAAAGGTTTTCGACAAGTTCAAGGGGTTGACTACGATGAGACCTTCTCACCCGTAGCGATGCTTAAATCCGTCAGAATCATGTTAGCAATTGCCGCATTTTATGATTATGAAATATGGCAGATGGATGTCAAAACTGCATTCCTGAATGGATTTCTGGAAGAAGAGTTGTATATGATGCAACCAGAAGGTTTTGTCGATCCAAAGGGAGCTAACAAAGTATGAAAACTCCAGCGATCCATTTATGGACTGGTGCAAGCATCTCGGAGTTGGAATAAACGTTTTGATAGTGTGATCAAAGCATTTGGTTTTATACAGACTTTTGGAGAAGCCTGTATTTACAAGAAAGTGAGTGGGAGCTCTGTAGCATTTCTGATATTATATGTGGATGACATATTGCTGATTGGAAATGATATAGAATTTCTAGATAGCATAAAGGGATACTTGAATAAAAGTTTTTTGATGAAAGACCTCGGGGAAGCCGCTTACATATTAGGCATAAAGATCTATAGAGATAGATCAAAACACTTAATTGGACTTTCACAAAGCACATACCTTGACAAGATTTTGAAGAAGTTCAAAATGGATCAAGCAAAGAAAGGGTTCTTGCCTGTGTTACAAGGTGTGAAGTTGAGTCAGACTCAATGCCCGACCACTGCAGAAGATAGAGAGAAAATGAAAGATGTTCCCTATGCTTCAGCCATAGGCTCTATCATGTATGCAATGTTGTGTACCAGACCTGATGTGTGCCTTGCTATAAGTTTAGCATGGAGGTACCAAAGTAATCCAGGAGTGGATCACTGGACAGCGGTCAAGAACATCCTGAAATACCTGAAAAGGACTAAGGATATGTTTCTCGTATATGGAGGTGACAAAGAGCTCACCGTAAGAGGTTACGTTGATGCAAGCTTTGACACTGATCCGGACGATTCTAAATTGCAAACCGGATACGTGTTTACTTTAAACGGTGGAGCTGTCAGTTGGTGCAGTTCTAAACAAAGCGTCGTAGCGGGATCTACATGTGAAGCGGAGTACATAGCTGCTTCGGAAGCAGCAAACGAAGGAGTCTGGATGAAGGAGTTCATATCCGATCTAGGTATCATACCTAGTGCATCGGGTCCAATGAAAATCTTTTGTGACAATACTGGTGCAATTGCTTTGGCAAAGGAATCCAGATTTCACAAAAGGACCAAACACATCAAGAGACGCTTCAACTCCATCCGGGATTTAGTCCAGGTGGGAGACATAGAGATTTGCAAGATACATACGGATCTGAATGTTGCAGACCCGTTGACTAAGCCTCTTCCACGAGCAAAACATGATCAGCACCAAAGCTCCATGGGTGTTAGAATCATTACTGTGTAATCTAGATTATTGACTCTAGTGCAAGTGGGAGACTGAAGGAAATATGCCCTAGAGGCAATAATAAAGTTATTATTTATTTCCTTATATCATGATAAATGTTTATTATTCATGCTAGAATTGTATTAACCGGAAACATAATACATGTGTGAATACATAGACCAACAGAGTGTCACTAGTATGCCTCTACTTGACTAGCTCGTTAATCAAAGATGGTTATGTTTCCTAACCATGAACAAAGAGTTGTTATTTGATTAACGAGGTCACATCATTAGTTGAATGATCTGATTGACATGACCCATTCCATTAGCTTAGCACCCGATCGTTTAGTATGTTGCTATTGCTTTCTTCATGACTTATACATGTTCCTATAACTATGAGATTATGCAACTCCCGTTTACCGGAGGAACACTTTGGGTACTACCAAACGTCACAACGTAACTGGGTGATTATAAAGGAGTACTGCAGGTGTCTCCAATGGTAGATGTTGGGTTGGCGTATTTCGAGATTAGGGTTTGTCATTCCGATTGTCGGAGAGGTATCTCTGGGCCCTCTCGGTAATACACATCACATAAGCCTTGCAAGCATAATAACTAAGATGTTAGTTATGAGATGATGTATTACGGAACGAGTAAAGAGACTTGCCAGTAACGAGATTAAACTAGGTATTGGATACCGACGATCGAATCTCGGGCAAGTAACATACCGATGACAAAGGGAACAACGTATGTTGTTATGCGGTCTGACCGATAAAGATCTTCGTAGAATATGTAGGAGCCAATATGGGCATCCAGGTCCCACTATTGGTTATTGACCGGAGACATGTCTCGGTCATGTCTACATTGTTCTCGAACCGTAGGGTCTGCACGCTTAACGTTACGATGACAGTTATTATGAGTTTATGCATTTTGATGTACCGAAGGTTGTTCGGAGTCCCGGATGTGATCACGGACATGACGAGGAGTCTCGAAATGGTCGAGACGTAAAGATTGATATATTGGAAGCCTATGTTTGGACACCGGAAGTGTTCCGGGTGAATCGGGATTTTACCGGAATACCGGGAGGGTTACAGGAACCCCCCGGGAGGCTAATGGGCCTATTGGGCCTTAGTGGAAAAGAGAAAAGGGGCAGCCCACAGCTAGCCGCACCCCCCCCCTTCCCCAAGTCCTAGTAGGACTAGGAGAAGGGGCCGGCCCCCCTCTCTCTCCTTTCCCCCTTGAGAGTCCTAGTTGGAATAGGATTGAGGGGGGAGTCCTACTCCCGGTAGGAGTAGGACTCCTCCCGCGCCCTCTCCCTAGCCGGCCAAACCCCCTCCCCCTGCTCCTTTATATACGGGGGCAGGGGCACCCCATAGAGACACAAGTTGATCATTGTTGATCGTTCCTTAGCCGTGTGCGGTGCCCCCTGCCACCAAATTCCACCTCGGTCATATCGTTGTAGAGCTTAGGCGAAGCCCTGCGTCGGTAGTACATCAAGATCGTCACCACGCCGTTGTGCTGACGGAACTCTTCCTCGACGCTTTGCTGGATCGAAGCCCGAGGATCGTCATCGAGCTGAACGTGTGCTAAGAACTCGGAGGTGCCGGAGTAACGGTGCTTGGATCGGTCGGATCAGGAAGAAGACGTACGACTACTTCCTCTACGTTGTGAGATCGCTTCCGCAGTCGGTCTGCGTTGGTACGTAGACAATACTCTCCCCCTCGTTGCTATGCATAACCATGATCTTGCGTGTGCGTAGGAAAATTTTTGAAATTACTACGTTCCCCAACATGGACTGCCGCCTGGCCTTCTGCTTCACAGGGCGCACGTTGGGGCACACGTTGAGGTGATGCTCGATTACACTCCTGGGGATCCCTGCCAACTGCTCCGGCTCCCAAGCAAATACCTTCTTGTTTGCGTGCAGGAACCCGACCAGGGCCTTCTCGTGCTCGGGTTTGAGGTGGGCGCCTATGATGAAAGTGGTGTTGGTGGACTCGTCCTCATCGACGGGTATCTGCTTGGTTTCTGCCTTGTCTTGGGTGAACAACTGCTTCTTCTTGGCGGGTGCAGCCCCTTGGGCCTGGGGGTCTCCAAGTCGGCGGGCTGTGCCGACGCCGCCGTCTTGAAGGCGAGCTTGAGCGCCCGCAGCGCGTCCCCGGTGTTCCCGTGCACAGTGAGGACACCGCTGCTCCCGGGCATCTTCATGAGGTTGTACGCTGTCGGCGTTCTGGGAATGGGGGTCCCCAAACTTGCCTGCCTGTGGCCTGCGGCGTGGCTCAGGTGGGGGCCCAGCGCGGCCCATCTTCATCAACACGAGGCTTAAGACCCTCGCGAGGGGCCAAGCCTCACGAGGCGGACGACACGGCGCATCCTCGGGCATGGCCTCGCCAGGCTGGCTCGTGAGGAGGTGGAGAGTTCAAGGCGGGGTACCTCGCGAGGTACCTATGATGCAAGCCATGACGACACGGGGCACCAGGCGGGTGCCAGCGCGCGCAGTGTCCCTCTTTCCTCTTTGGTGCAAGGGGGGCAAGCGTATCAGCCGAGTACCGAGGCATCAGGCAAAAGGGTGCCACTTCGGTGCAATGAGACCAGGACCAGGAGGGCTACGAGACGGAGGTCACCATGGGGCCCAGCGCGGCGTCATCTCCAGAGCCTTTGGCAGGCGAAGACTGCTTTTGTCAGGATAGATGTACTCGTTGTCCCCCTTCAAATTAGCCCGCCATTGTTGGATCCCTTCCCGCTCAATATTTGGGGAGAGGACCAGGGCCTCTATAAATAGGACCAGCCACCCACATAGCAAGGGGTTCGATTCCTGGTCGTTCGGTCCTGGACGAGGACGACTGAGAGAGAAAGCAGAGAGAGAGAGAGGGTGACTGAACTCTTCGTAGCGGTTCATCACCACAGCCAAGAACAGACCCTCGCGAGGCTATTCTTCCTTGTATTGTTTGTCCTCACTAGCCCCACGAGGCAATCCATCCACCACACACTGGAGTAGGGTATTACACCACATCGGTGGCCCGAACCAGTATAAATCTCGTGTCTTTCGTGCAGCTCTTTCAGTAGTTTAGATCCCATTGAGACGGAGAGGTTGAAGGTGAGATTTCCGCGCGCACCCCAGTGTTCGAACCTTAAGGGTCTGCCGGAACCCAAAATCCGACATTTGGTGCGCCAGGTAGGGGTGTGCCGGAATTCGTCTTCCACCGCTCCGCTCTCCTCCGACCGTCGTGTCCATGTCTAACGCTCGTCGAGCCCGCGCCGAGCGCCGGGCCACCATCGCTTCTCGCGTCGCCCAGACGGCCCCCGTCGTTCCCCGTCGCCCGCCGTCAACGCCGCCACCGGCCCGGCGAGGGGCGAGCAGCAGGCATCGTCTCAGCACCCGTCCGTGCGGCAAGACGGCCGCACCGCCACTCCGTCACTCGCACCAGCTGGCTCTTTGTCCCGCGCGCTCCGCGCACCCTTGGAGGCTCGAGCTGCGCTCCTCGCGGCAAACGAGCTCCTGCGTTACCGTCCCGTCGATGACGTCTACGAAGAATGGCTCGACCGCGTCGCCGAGCTTGTCCGCGCCGCAGGGGGCTCTTCCGCACCGTCCGTCCCTCTGCGCCGCACTCCGCCCCGCGCGGGCAACGAAGCTCCGGAGGCGCACCAGCCACCTCCTCTCCAAGAAGATGCCATGGCTCCAAGGCGACTGGCCCCAGGGCGGAACCCGCTCCGCCAGGCGCCATCGCAACAAGAGCGGAGCTGCCAAGAAATCCCTTGCCCACAGGGGGCTGCCCGGGCGCTCCCTGCTCCGGCACGCCGCGACCCTGCTCCAGCTCCAGCACGTCAAGACCCCGCCCTGCTCCTAGCTGCAGCGCGTGGGGACCCTCAAGACCAAACTCTCCACCAACCGAGGCCTTTCGTGGCCACCGCGGGCTGCCACGCCTACACCACTGAGCTGCGCAGTGTCGCGTGGCCCGGCAAGTTCAAGCCCGACCTGCCCCCTCGCTACGACGGCACAACTGGCCCTACGGAATTCCTCCAGCTCTATGAGCTGGGCATCGAGGCTGCCGGCGGGGATGAAAAGGTCATGGCAAACTGGTTCCCCATGGCGCTGAAGGAAGGGGCGCGAACCTGGCTCCTGAATCTGGCTCCAGGCACGATCTCCTCCTGGGACCAGATGCGCGCCCGCTTCATCGCCAACTTCCAAGGTACTCGCGATCGGCCGCCTGCCGTGAGCGATATGCGCCGCATCAGGCAACAACCTGGAGAGACCCTGCAAAAGTACATCCAGCGCTTCAACAGCGGGCGCCTCAAGATCCCCAGGGTGTCAGAGGAGGCCATCATCTCCGCCTTCTCTGATGGCATGCATGACATCAAGATGAAGGAGGAGCTGGCGATGCACGAAGACCTCTGCACCTCCCTGGAGCTGTTCAACTTGGCGAACAAGTGCGCCAGGGCTGAGGAGGGACGTCTCTCCCTCCTTGAGCTGCCTGCCGCGGACCCAGAAGAGAAGAAGCCCAAGGCCAAGGACGTGAAGCGTAAGGGGGCTGCCGTGCTCGCAGCCGAACCAGACACCAAGCAGGGCAAGGATCTGCCCGAACCCTCCAGAGGCAGCCGGTACTGTGTGTACCATAACCTCCACACCCACAACACCAATGAATGTCAAGAGCTCCGCGCCGTGCGAGAAGGAAGGATCGGCCGTCGCCCTGACCGTGCTGACCGGGGCTACGGCCGAGGAGGAGGAAGAAACCCAGGGCGCTGGGAAGACCGCGGCCCGCGCCAGGGGTGGCGCGACCAGCCTCGCGAGGACCACTGGCGGGACCTGCCTTGTGAGGGGGACTGGAGAGACCAGCCTTGTGAGGACCGCCCTCATGGCAACGCATGCCTACCTCCGCTGCCGCCTCCACCAAGAAGGAACGAAGACCGCCATCAGGACGAGGGGGCTGGGGGCTTCCAGGAGCCGCGCGCGATCGCCTGCATCCTAGGCGGAGCCCAAGCCCCAGCCTCCCAACGTATCTTCAAGCAGTTTGCCCGCGAAGTGAATGCAGCGCTCCCCAAGCTCGAAGCAACGCGCCCCCTCAGGTGGTCGGCGTGCCCCATCACGTTCAGTTCGGCAGACCAGCTCAAGTGCGCGGCCACTGCAGGAGTCCTCCCGATGCTCTGCTCCCCGGTCATCATCAACGTGCAGGTCACCAAGACCCTCATCGATGGTGGGGCAGGGCTCAGCGTCCTGTCCGTGGAAACATTCAACAACCTCCAAGTGCCCTATGACCAGCTTCAGCCAACCAGGCCTTTCTCCGAGATCACCGACGGTTCCACAATCCCGATCGGGCAGGTCTGCCTCCCTGTCACCTTCGAAGCCCGCAGCAACTACCGCACCGAGCTCATCGACTTCGACGTCGCCCACATCCGCCTGCCGTACAATGCCATCCTCGGCTACCCGGCACTGGCCCAGTTCATGGCCGCCACGCATCCAGCGTATAACCTCATGAAGATGCCCGGGAGCAATGGTACCCTCACGGTGCGCGGGGACACCGGGGACGCCCTGCGAGTACTCGAGCTCGCCTTCAAGACAGCGGCGTCGGCACGGCCCGCCAACGCGGAGGCCCCTGAGCCCAAGGGGGCTGTGCCCGCCAAGAAGAAGTAGTTGTTCACCCAGGACAAGGCAGAGACCAAGCAGATACCCGTCGACGAGGGCGGGTCCTCCAGTGCCACTTTCACCATAGGCGCCAACCTTGAGCCTGAGCAGGAGGAGCCCAATCAGCTGGCGGGGATCCCCAGGAGCGTCATTGAGCATCACCTCAACGTGTGCCCAATTGTGCGCCCCGTGAAGCAGAAGGCCAGGCGGCAGTCCACGAAGAAGCAGGCTTTCACCGCCCAAGAGACTCGCAAGCTAGAGGCCGGCCGGGTCATTCGCGAGGTCCGATACCCAGATTGGTTGGCCAACCCTGTCGTTGTGCCCAAGAAGGGGGGCAAAGAACGCATGTGTGTCGACTTCACCAACCTCAACAAGGCATGCCCACAAGATCCGTTCCCGCTCCCCCGCATCGACCAGATTGTCGATTCCACTACGGGGTGTGACCTGCTATGCTTCCTGGACGCCTTCTCCGGGTATCACCAGATCAAGGTGGCAGTGGAAGACGTTGAGAAGACCGCCTTCTTGACCCCGTGCGGGGTATACTGCTATACATGCATGCCGTTCGGGCTGCGTAACGCAGGGGCAACCTTTCAGCGACTGATGCACATCACCTTAGGCCAGCAGCTCGGAAAGAATGTCGAAGCCTATGTTGATGACATTTTAGTAAAATCTCGGGAGGCCAAGACCCTGATACAAGACCTGGAGGAGACCTTCGTGAGCCTCGACGCAGTAAACCTGCGGCTCAACCCGGAGAAATGTGTGTTTGGCGTCCCCTTGGGTAAGCTCTTGGGATTCCTCGTGCCCCATTGTGGCATCGAGGCCAACCCTGAGAAGGTCAAAGTGGTCGAGGACATGAGCCCGCCAAAGACCCTCAGAGAAATGCAGAAGCTCACCGGGCGCGTGACCGCGCTAGGGGCTTCATCTCCAAACTAGGGGAGCGAGCGCTGCCTTTCTTCCAGCTGATGAAGAAGAAAGGGGCCTTTGAGTGGACTGAAGAAGCGGATAAGGCGTTTCAAGATCTCAAGAGATACCTGACCAGTCCCCCAGTCATGGTGGCTCCGCGCCCTCAGGAGCCCCTGCTGTTGTACCTCGCCGCCACACCCTACTCCGCCAGCGCAGCCCTGGTGGCGGTTAGGGAGGAGCGCCAAGTCAAGGCCGCAGCGGCAGCCCGAGGCAGGACAAAACGGGAACAAGGAAAGACTGCAGAAGCCGCAATCGCGGCTGAGGAGGGTCAGCTACCGAGGAATGGAACGGGGGCACGAGAGGCCGCCCGACTAGATGGTCCACCTCCCGAGGCCACGACGCCCCGTGAGGCGCCCTTACCTCCCGAGGGCGCAGCAACCACAGATGCTCCCAGCCTTGTCGAGCACCCAGTTTACTTTGTTAGCACGGTGCTACGGGACGCGAGGGCCCGGTACCCAATGCCTTAGAAGCTCCTCCTCGCGCTACTGGTAGCCTCGCGCAAGCTGCGTCACTACTTCCAGGCTCACCCCATCAAAGTCGTCTCATCATACCCCCTGGAGAGAGTGCTCAGGAGCCCTAACTCAGCTGGGAGGGTCGCTGAATGGAACATGGAGTCGCAGGCATTTCAGCTCGAGTTCAGCACAACCAGGGTCATCAAAGGAGCAGCATTGGCGGACTTTGTGGCAGAATGGATAGAGGCACCAGGCCTCAAGGCCGACGAGGATCGGTCCCTCTTCCCGGGGAGCGAGGCGCCAGAAGACTGGGTCATGCACTTTGACGGGGCATTCTCCAGACATGGTGCTGGGGCTAGAGCGGTGCTTGTATCGCCCACTCAGGACAAGCTCTACTATGTCGTACAGCTCTGCTTCCAACAAGGTGAAAAGGTCTCCAACAACATAGCAGAATACGAGGGTCTAATAGCAGGCCTGAAGGCCGGGGCAGCCCTGGGGGTGAAGCGCCTTACCATTAAGGGCGATTCACAGCTCCTCGTGAACTTCTCCAATAAGGTGTACGAGCCGAAAGACGAGCACATGGAAGCTTACCTTGCGGAGGTCCGCAGGATGGAGAAGCAGTTCTGGGGGTTGGAGTTGCAGCATGTGCCCCGTGGCACCAATTAGGAGGCCGACGACATCGCCAAGCGGGCATCCAGGTGGCTACCTCAGGAGCCTGGCGTCTTCGAGGAGAGGCTCTTCAAGCCCTCAGCCTTGCCGTCATTGTCGAACACGGCTCAACCTCGGGAGGAGCTCCCCCAGCCACCTGCCTCAGGAGCCCCGGTCTATGGCCCAGCCTTGGGAGCACGCCTGCTCCTGACGGTGGAACCTCAGGAGGAGTGCTGGATCACCAAGCTCTGGAGTTACTTGACGCAAGGGACCAAGCCGGAGAAGGAGGAGGAAGCGGAGCGAGTGGCGCGGCAGGCCACTGCGTACTGCATCAGAGACGGAGAACTCTACCAGAAGCGGCCAAACGATGTACTCCTGCGTTGCGTTTCCAGGGAGCAAGGGAAGGAACTACTGGAGGACATACACGGCGGAGACTACGGGCACCACTCATCATCGCGGACCCTCGTCGGCAAGGCGTTCCGCAGTGGGTTTTATTGGCCTACCGCACTCAATGACGCCGTAGAGCTGGTGAGAGCTTGTGAGGCCTGCCAGTTCCACGCCAAGCAAATCCATCAGTCGGCCGGTGGCCTGCAGACTATACCCCTTTCATGGCCGTTCGCAGTCTGGGGGCTGGACATCCTGGGCCCGTTTCCTCGGGCGCCAGGGGGCTACCGCTACCTCTACGTCGCCGTGGACAAGTTCACCAAGTGGGCTGAAGTGGAGGCCGTCCGCACCATCCCCGCGGGCTCCGCGGTCAAGTTCATCAGGGGCATCGTGAGCCGGTTCGGGGTGCCGAACCGCATCATCACAGACAACGGTTCACAGTTCACTAGTAACCTCTTCAAAACATACTGTGCTAACCTTGGAACGCAGATATGCTACGCTTCCGTGGCGCACCCTCGAAGCAACGGCCAAGCCGAACGAGCCAACGCAGAGGTCCTAAGAGGCCTCAAGACTAGGACGTTCAAGAAGAAGCTGGAGGCCTGCGGCCGAGGTTGGTACAACGAGCTTCAATCCGTGATGTGGTCCATCCGCACCACCGCGACCAAGCCGACTGGAGAGACCCCATTCTTCCTGGTCTATGGAGCGGAGGCAGTCCTCCCTCACGAGGTCAGACGTCACTCCGCGCGGGTCCTGGCGTTCGACGAGGTGCAGCAGGACGCCGTGCGGGGGACGGACCTCGTCTTGGGGGAGGAGCGACGGCGGGAAGCCGCGGTGCGAGCGGCGAGGTATCAACAGGCGCTGCGGCGATATCACTGCCGCAACATCCGCCCCAGGACTCTCGAGGTAGGAGACCTCGTGCTCAGGCGGGTCCTCTCCAGGGAGGGGTTGCACAAGCTCTCTCCCATGTGGGAGGGCCCGTTCAAGGTTGTTCATGTTTCCAGGCCCGGCTCCGCGCGTTTGGAGACTCAGGAGGGAGTGCCAGTCCAGAATGCGTGGAACATCCAGCACCTCCGGAGGTTCTACCCCTGAAAAGGCCCGGAGCCTGTGAAGCAAGGCGAGTGCCTGTGAGGATCATCGCTTTGGAAAAAGGCCCGGAGCCTGTGAAGCAAGGCGAGTGCCTGTGAAGATCATCTCTTTTGCAAAGGCCCAGAGCCTGTGAAGCAAGGCGAGTGCCTGTGAAGATCATCTCTTTTGCAAAGGCCCAGAGCCTATGAAGCAAGGCGAGTGCCTGTGAAGATCATCTCTTTTGCAAAGGCCCGGAGCCTGTGAAGCAAGGCGAGTGCCTGTGAAGCCCTCGCGCTCGAGGAAAAGGCCCAGAGCCTGTGAAGCAAGGCGAGTACCTGTGAAGATCATCTCTTTTGCAAAGGCCCAGAGCCTGTGAAGCAAGGAGAGTGCCTGTGAAGATCATCTCTTTTGCAAAGGCCCGGAGCCTGTGAAGCAAGGCGAGTGCCTGTGAAGCCCTCGCGCTCGAGGAAAAGGCCCAGAGCCTGTGAAGCAAGGCCAATGCCTGTGAAGCTCGCCGCCCCGTGACACTCTCACGTAATAATGAGTGGGGCTGTACACGCCCCGGAGTCTCAGGAGCGCCGGCCTCAAGCCCTGGGGCTCCCTCCCACGCCCAGTGGCAGCACTTAGCTCCGCGCTGGTGAGAAGACGTCGAAGACTAGATTAGGTGCCGGACGCGGCTTTCCCATTTGCTTTCCACAGTTGACGTGTTCGTTTGCATTTGGAGTCTTATTGGAGTTATCGTTGTTGCTGATTTATGGTTTGTCGATTTTCGCCCCTCGCTTTGGTTTCTCTCGTGAACAACCTCGCGAGGGATGGTGCTCAGGCGCCCTCGCGAGGGTTTCTGCCCTGGTCACAGGAGGGTTTCACGGCCCTGGCGCATTACCAGAGCACCCCTCCTAGTTCGTGCCCCTCGGGTACCGCAACGCGCACACAGGGCCTGGGTCGGTCGCCCCACCCCCCAGCCGGGGTCGAAAGCTATCTACGCACAGGCGAGAAATCAGGAAGTACAAAATGAGATCAAGGTCATAGCTGAAGCGGCAACATTTCCCAACACACCCCCAGGGGGCTCCATGCATCTGTTCTGTCTTACACAGGGAACAAAAGAGAAAGTAAAAAGACGAGCCTGGTGCCGCCCCACCCGCATCGACTCACGGCGGCGACACAGGCTGCCCCGAGGCCTCAGGCGGACCCCCTCTTGCGCTGCACCGGGGCACGACGGCGGGTGGACGAACCACCACCTCCTAGGCAGATCCGACGGCGCGGGGGAGGACTGCTGCCACCACTGGAGGAGTCGCTTGAGGAAGAGCTGACGAGGCTGGGGGAGTCGCTGACGCCGCCGCCCGCTCGGGCGCTATCTCCCCCATCACCATCGGAGCGGGGCCCACGGACGCGGTCACCGTCCTCCGGGCAGCACCCCGCGCGGCGACCATCTTCCCCAAACACCCTCACATAGAAGGTGGCGTCGCCATCGAACCTGAAGTGCAAAGTGCACCGACGCTCCAGGCCGCGAGCACGGGCAAACGCCTGCCAGCCGCGGGTCAAAACCAAGCCCCCGCTGGCGGAGACCTCTAGCGCGACCCATGAGGACCTGCTGCAGCAGCCCTCCGCCTGGAGCCAGAGGCCGCCAGGAGCGCCGGCCGGGAGTTCGCCAACGAGGAAGCGAGGGAGCGGGAGTCAGGCGCGAGCTGGCTCCGCCGACCAAACGACGAATTCCGGCGGCGCCTGCCCGGCGCGAAAGCGCAGCCTGGGGGAGCGCGCAACCCAGGCGCACCCTCCGGCTGCGGCAGCTTGCCCGCCGCCGCGCTGGGAGCCCCCTCCACGGCCGCTGGGAACTGCCGGGGTGGCCACCGGGTGCTTCCGGGGGCGCCCACGACCACGCTTGGATGGGGGAGAGGCAGGACCGACCTGGAGGGCCTTCCCCTTCTCTGTGGCCGAGTACCTCCTCGATGGAGCCATCACACCAAGACGGAGCAAGAGCTGAGGCGCAGGAGAGAGCAAGAGAAGATGGACTTGACGGGCACGAGCAGTACCGTACTTATAGCCGGCGAAGGCCAACCGCCGGTCTCCATGATCACAGGTAATCATAACACGTTCTGCTTGCAGCGACTTGTCCAACTCGCACGATCACCAAGGCGTCGTGGGGAAGCGGCGGCGCCACGTCCAATCAACCGCCACGCGGCGTCCAAGGCCGCAGGCTGTTAGGGCCCGCTGCGCTTCGCCCTTGACCTTTCGCCTCTCGGCACGGCCAAGTCCATGCGCGCCTTGGGCCCGGGGGCTACTGTCGGCGTTCTGGGAACGGGGGTCCCCAAACTTGCCTGCCTGCGGCCTGCGGCGTGGCTCAGGTGGGGGCCCAGCGCGGCCCATCTTCATCAACACGAGGCTCAAGACCCTTGCGAGGGGCCAAGCCTCGCGAGGCGGACGACACGGCGCATCCTCAGGCACGGCCTCACCAGGCTGGCTCGCGAGGAGGCGGAGAGTTCAAGGCGGGGTACCTCGTGAGGTACCTATGACGCAAGCCATGACGACACGGGGCACCAGGCGGGTGCTAGCGCGTGCAGCGTCCCTCTTTCCTCTTTGGTGCAAGGGGGGCAAGCGTATCAGCGGAGTACCGAGGCATCAGGCAAAAGGGTGCCACTTCGGTGCAACGAGACCAGGACCAGGAGGGCTACGAGACGGAGGTCACCATGGGGCCCAGCGCGGCGTCATCTCTAGAGCCTTTGGCAGGCGAAGACTGCTTTTGTCAGGATAGATGTACTCAGTGTCCCCCTTCAAATTAGCCCGCCATTGTTGGATCCCTTCCCGCTCAATATTTGGGGAGAGGACCAGGGCCTCTATAAATAGGACCAGCCACCCACATAGCAAGGGGTTCAATTCCTGGTCGTTCGGTCCTGGACGAGGACGAGTGAGAGAGAAAGCAGAGAGACAGAGAGAGAGAGAGAGGGTGACTGAACTCTTCGTAGCGGTTCATCACCACAGCCAAGAACAGACCCTCGTGAGGCTGTTCTTCCTTGTCTTGTTCGTCCTCACCAGCCCCAGGAGGCAATCCATCCACCACACACTGGAGTAGGGTATTACACCACATCGGTGGCCCGAACCAGTATAAATCTCGTGTCTTTCATGCAGCTCTTTCAGTAGTTTAGATCCCATTGAGACGGAGAGGTTGAAGGTGAGATTTCAGCACGCACCCCAGTGTTCGAACCTTAAGGGTCTGCCGGAACCCGAAATCCGACATACGCCGGGTGCGTCGCGGCCATGAATTGGGCCGGCGCTGGGTAGCCGAGGATGGCGTTGTAGGGGAGGCCGGTGGGGGCGATGTCGAGGTCAACCAGCTCTGTGCGGAAGTTGTCGTAGGTGCCGAAGGTCACTGGGAGCCGGATCTGCCCCAAGGAACTGGACGACTTTCCCCCGACGCCTGAGAAGGGCCGGCTGGGTTGCAACCGTTCTAGGGGTATGCGGAGGAGGTTGAAGGCCTCAACCGAGAGCACGCTGAGGCCCGCGCCGCCATCAATGAGGGTTTTGATGACGGCCACCTGGTAGATGGTGGGGGTGCACAACATGGGGAGCGCGCCCGAGCAGGCCGAGTTGGAGGGGTGGTCCTCTGAACTGAAGGTCAGGCCGGTCTCGGGCGTCGTCCGATCCGGGGGAGCCCCCTGCCGCGTGGAAGCAGCGCTGACCCGGCGGATAAATGGCTTGACGTGGTGACTTGTGGGCGGCGCCTGCAAGCCGCCCAGGAGGGCCGCGACGACTGGGGGTGTTGGTGTAGCGTGATGGGACGGCGCAGGAGAGCCCCCTGCGGCGCGAACGAGCTCGGCGACGCGGTCGAGCCATTCCCCGTAGACGTCATCGGCGGGGCGGCAGCGCAGGAGCTCGTTTGCCGCGAGGAGCGCAGCTCGAGCCTCCGAGGGGGCGCGGAGCGCGCGGGACGAAGAACCAGTTGGTGCGAGCGATGGAGTAGCGGTGCGGCCGTCTTGCCGCACGGGTGGATGCTGAGACGACGCTTGCTGCTCGACCCCGCCGGGCCAGTGGCAGCGTCGATGGCAGGTGACGGGGAACGGCCAGGACGTCCACCGACGGGCGCCGTCTGGGCGACGCGGGAAGCGATGGCGGCCCGGCGCTTGGCGCGGGCCCGACGAGCGTCAGACATGGATGTGACGGTCGGAGGAGAACGGGGCGGTGGACGATGAATTCCGGCGCACCCCTACCTGGCGCGCCAAATGTCGGATTTCGGGTTCTGGCAGACCCTTAAGGTTCGAACACTGGGGTGCGCGCGGAGATTACGCCTTCTACCTCTCCGTCTCGCAAAGATCTAGACTACTGAAAGAACTGCACAAGAGACACAAGATTTATACTGGTTCGGGCCACCGTTGTGGTGTAATACCCTACTCCAGTGTGTGGTGGGTGGATTGCCTCTTGGGGCTGATGATGATGAACAATACAAGGAAGAAAAGCCTCGCGAGGGTCTGTTCTTGGCTGGGGCGATGAACTGCTGGGAGGAGTTCAGTCACCTTTCTCTCTCTCTCTCTCTCTCTCTCTCTCTCTCTGCTTCCCACCGATCCAAGAGTCCCCTTGCTATGTGGGCAGCTGGTCCTATTTATAGAAGCCCTGGTCCTCTTCCCAAATATCGAGTGGGAAGGGAGCCAACAATGGCGGGCTAATTTGAAGGGGGACAACAAGTATCAACTATCCTGACAAAAGCAGTCTTCGCCTGCGCAAAGCTCTGGTGATGATGCTGTCTTGGGCTCCACGGTGACCTCCGTCTCGTAGTCCTCCTGGTCTTGGTCTCGTTGCACCGAAATGGCAACCTTTGCCTGACGCCTCGGTACTCCGCGGCTGCGCTTGCCCCCTTTGCACCAAAGAGGAAAGGAGGACGCTGCACGCGCTGGCACCCGCCTGGCGCCCTGAGTCGTCATGGCTTGCGTCACGGGCACCTCGCGAGGTACCCCGCCTTGATCTCTCCGCCTCCTTGCGAGCCAGCCTGACGAGGCCGTGCCTGAGGAAGCTCCATGTCGTCCGCCTCGCGAGGCTTGGCCCCTCGCGAGGGTCTTGAGTCTTGTGTTGATGAAGATGGGTCGTGCTGGGCCCCCTTTGAGCCACGCCGCAGGCTGCAGGCAGGCAAGTCTGGGGACCCCCGTTCCCAGAATGCCGACACTTTGCCTCAAAAGGATTGGGCTACCTTGCTGTGCTTTTGCTACTATTATCGTTACTTGCTCGTTACAAATTATCTTGCTATCAAACTACTCTGTTACTTACAATTTCAGCACTTGCAGAAATTACCTTGCTGAAAACCACTTGTCATTTCCTTCTGCTCCTCGTTGAGTTCAACACTCTTACTTATCAAAAAGAGCTACAATTGATCCCCTATACTTGTGGGTCACCAAAGGCTAGCACAAAAGTAGCAACGATCGAAAAGGAAAGGCCTCCTGCCTGGGACCTCCTAACTACTCCTCGAAGTCAAACTCCACAGAATCATCCTTGGGATCCTCTGGCTCCTAGACTCCATCATATGATAGAAATAACCAGGGAAAGGGGAAAAGAAGTAGCAAGGCAACCGTGAGTACTCATCCAAAGTACTCGCAAGCAAGGATCTACACGACATATGCATTGGCATCAATAAAATGGATAGTATCTGTGGACTGAACCACAGAATGCTAGAATAAGAGGGGGAGAAGTTGGTCCTATTGAAGACCACACTTCTGGCAGCCTCCATCTTAAAGCATGTAGAAGAGAGTAGATGGTAAGTCCACCAAGTAACAATGTATATCATAATCCTACCCGGCGATCCTCTCCTCGTCTCCATGTGGAAGAGCGATCACCGGGTTATCTCTAGAACTTATCTGGGTGTGTTTTATTAAGTATCTGGTTCTAGTTGTCATGAGGTTGGAATACAACTCCGGGTCGTCCTGTTACCATGGACACAGCTATTCGAATAGATCAATCTTCCACACAGGGGTGCACCACATTACCCAACAAGCTCGATCCCTCTGGCCGGGCACACTTTCCTGGGTCATGTCTGGCCTTGGAAGATCAACACGTCATAGCCCTACCTATGCCTAACAGAGAGGTCAGCACGCCAGTCTAAATCCTAAGCGCGCAGGGGTCTTGGGCTCATCACCCTTTGCACTCTTGCATGTTGTGTGGATGGTCGGTGAGCAGACCTGGCAGCCTCCATTACAAAGGATGGTGCTTTACGCGGTCCAACTTGGGGCGCGCCGCTCAGTCGCTGACGTCTAGAAGGCTTCGGCTAATACTACGACGCCGAGTGCCCATAACTGTTCCCATGTGGTGGTTAGTGTGTATTGGCCAGTGGCCAACTCAGATCAAATACCCACTCTCGTTAAGCATGTTATTTGAAGTAACCACGGATGCCGACTAGGGATCAGGCCCACCTGTCTCCTAGGTGGTCACAACCTGCCTTGTCGCTCCGCCATAAAGTAACACTCGGGGGCCGTCGGGAACCCATGCCCACCACTACCTAGGTGGAACCACCTGTCCTTTCAGCCCCCACATCGGAATCACTTGCGGGTACTCTATGAGCCGACCCAACTTTAGTCGCATCATGTAACCTCTATTGTATGTATGTATGTATGTATGTATGTATGTATGTATGTATGTATGTATATACTCATTATCACCTCCTGAAGTGATCACGGCCCATAGTATAGCATGGCAGATGGAAAAGAGTGTAGGGCCACTGATGTTATACTAGCAACCTATACTAAGCTTTTAGGATTGCAGGTCAAGGTATCAACAGTAGTAACAAGGACAGGCTATGCAGCAGAATAGGATCAAACAAATGAAACAATAACACTACTCTAATGCAAGTAGTAGAGGGAAAGAGTAGGCGATATCAGGATGACCAAGGGGGGTTTGCTTGCTTGGTTGCTCTGGCAAGGAGGGGTCGTCGTCGATGTAGTCGATCACAGGGGTGTCGGCAGCGGCGTCAGTCTCAAAGTCTACTAGAGAGAAGAGGGGGAAGAAACAATGAATAAAATACAAACAGATGCATGATGATGCATGACATGATGATAAGCGGTGCTAGGTGTGCCTAACGCAGTACTAGGTGTTACTAGCGAAGGGGGCGGACATCCGGGAAAGTATCCCCCGTGTTTGGCATTTTTGGACAGACGAATTGGAGGGGGACGGTTGCATGTTTGCTATGCTAGGGACGTGTGGTAGACGAACAGACTGCGCAGTCGGATTCGTCACATTTTTCTAAGCAACTTTCATGTACAAAGTATTTCCATCCGAGATACCCTTTATTTTACATTAGTTTTCAAAGTTCTAATTTATTTTATAAAATTCCTGGATTATTTTAAATTCGAAATTAAAAACGGAATATACTCTTGTGGCTATGAGGTGCTGGACGAGCGACACGTCCACTGGAGGTGCTGGGAGGGCGCGACACGGTCAGCAGCGCCTTCGGCGACGAGCGGGGTGGCCATGGAGCCGGCAAGCAGACGCGGCGCTCGAGCGGTGTAGAGGCGGGCGAGCAGCGGTAGCAGGGGTGGTGGTAGCGAGCGGGAGCAGCAGCAAGGCAGTGCGGTAGCAACGAGCATGCGGGGCGCAGCCAGGAGCGGGTGTGGGCGCGATGCTAGTGCCAACAGGGGCGAGCGGGGGTGCGAGGGGGCGCTGACGGGCGTGGTCGTCACGTGGCGAGCGCGAGCGCACGCGGAGAGGGATCAGGCCACCTGTCTCCTAGGTGGTCACAACCTGCCTTGTCGCTCCGCCATAAAGTAACACTCGTGGGCCGTCGGGAACCCAGTCCCACCACTACCTGGGTGGAACCACCTGTCCTTTCAGCCCCCACATCGGAATCACTTGTGGGTACTCTACGAGCCGACCCAACTTTAGTCACATCATGTAACCTGTATTGTATGTATGTATGTATGTATGTATGTATGTATGTATGTATGTATGTATGTATGTATGTATGTATGTATGTATATGCATGTGATCACCTCCCGAAGTGATCACGGCCCAATAGTATAGCATGGTAGACAGACGAGACTGTAGGGCCACCGATGTTATACTAGCAACCTATACTAAGCTTCTAGGATTGCAGGTAAAGGTATCAATAGTAGTAACAAGGACAGGCTATGCAGCAGAATAGGATCAAACCAATGAAACAGTAAAACTACTCTAATCCAAGTAGTAGAGGGAAAGAGTAGGCGATATCGGGATGACCAAGGGGGGTTTGCTTGCTTGGTTGCTCTGGCAAGAAGGAGGGGTCGTCGTCGATGTAGTCGATCACAGGGGTCTCGGCAGTGGCGTCAGTCTCAAAGTCTACTAGAGAGAAGAGGGGGAAGAAACAATGAATAAAATGCAAACAGATGCATGACGATGCATGACATGACGATAAGCGGTGCTACGTGTGCCCTAACGCAGTACTAGGTGTTACTATCGAAACGGGGCGGACATCCGGGAAAGTATCCCCGGTGTTTGGCATTTTTGGACAGACGAACTGGAGGGGGACGGTTGCATGTTTGCTATTCTAGGGACGTGTGGTAGATGAACAGACCACGTAGTCGGATTTGTCACGTTTTTCTAAGCAACTTTCATGTACAAAGTATTTCCATCCGAGATATCATTTATTTTACATTAGTTTTCAAAGTTCTAATTTATTTTCTAAAATTCCTAGATTATTTGAAATTCGAAATTAAAAACAGAATATACTCTTGTGCCTATGAGGTGCTGGACGAGCCGCACGTCCACTGGAGGTCCTGGGAGGGCGCGACGCGGTCAGTAGCGCCTTCGGCGACGAGCGGGGCGGCCATGGAGCCGGCCAGCAGACGTGGCGCTCGAGCGGTGCAGAGGCGGGCGAGCAGCGGTAGCAGGGGTGGTGGTAGCGAGCAGGAGCAGCAGCAAGACAGTGCGGTAGCAACGAGCATGCGGGGCGCAGCCAGGAGCGGGTGTGGGCGCGAGGCTGGTGCCAACAAGGGCGAGCGGGGGCGCGAGGGGGCGCTGAGGGGCGTGGTCGCCGCGCGATGAGCGCGAGCGCGCGCGGAGAGGGATCAGGCCCACCTGTCTCCTAGGTGGTCACAACCTGACTTGTCGCTCCGCCATAAAGTAACACTCGAGGGCCGTTGGGAACCCAGGCCCACCACTACCTGGGTGGAACCACCTGTCCTTTCAGCCCCCACATCGGAATCACTTGCGGGTACTCTACGAGCCGACCCGACTTTAGTCACATCATGTAACCTGTATTGTATGTATGTATGTATGTATGTATGTATGTATGTATGTATGTATGTATGTATGTATGTATGTATGTATGTATGTATGTATGTATGTATGTATGTATGTATGTATGTATGTATGTATGTATGTATGTATGTATGTACCCGTGATCACCTCCCGAAGTGATCACGGCCCAATAGTATAGCATGACTGACAGACAAGAGTGTAAGGCCACTGATGTTATACTAGCAACCTATACTAAGCTTTTAGGATTGCAGGTAAAGGTATCAACAATAGTAACCAAGACAGGCTATGCAGCAGAATAGGATCAAACCAATGAAACAGTAACACTACTCTAATACAAGTAGTAGAGGGAAAGAGTAGGAGATATCGGGATGACCAAGAGGGGTTTGCTTGCTTGGTTGCTCTGGCAAGGAGGGGTCGTCGTTGATGTAGTCGATCACAGGGGTCTCGGCAGCGGCGTCAGTCTCAAAGTCTACTGGAGAGAATAGGGGGAAGAAACAATGAAAAAAATGCAAACATATGCATGAGGATGCATGACATGACAATAAGCGGTGCTTGGTGTGCCCTAACGCAGTATTAGGTGTTACTAGCGAAGGGGGCAGACATCCGGGAAAGTATCCCCGGTGTTTGGCATTTTTCGATAGATGAACTGGAGGGGGACGGTTTCATGTTTGCTATGCTAGGGACGTGTGGTAGACGAACAAACTGCGCAGTCGGATTCGTCACGTTTTTCTAAGCAACTTTCATGTATAAAGTATTTCCATCTGAGATACTGTTTATTTTACATTAGTTTTCAAAGTTCTAATTTATTTTATAAAATTCTTGGATTATTTTAAATTTGAAATTAAAAACAGAATATACTCTTGTGGCTATGAGGTGCTGGACGAGCGGCACTCCCACTGGAGGTGCTGGGAGGGTGCGGCGCGATCAGTAACGCCTTCGGCGACGAGCGGGGCAGCCATGGAGCCGGCCAGCAGACGCGGCGCTCGAGCGGTGCAGAGGTGGGCGAGCAGCGGTAGCAGGGGTGGTGGTAGCGAGCGGGAGCAGCAGCAAGGCTGTGCGGTAGCAATGAGCATGCGGGGCGCAGCCGGGAGCGGGTGTGGGCGCGAGGCTAGTGCCAACAGGGGCGAGCAGGGGCGCGAGGGGGCGCTGACGGGCGTGGTCGTCGCGCGGCGAGCGCGAGCACGCGTGGAGAGGGAGCGGGGCCATGGCAAGTGGCGTCGGCGTCGTGCCCCCGATCTCCATCCGGATCGGGGGAGGGAAAGAGCGAGGCGTGGGGGAGTGGGGATGGACTGGGCTAGGGTTTCCGATCGATGTGGGGTTAAGGGGAGCGAGGAGGAGCCGGCAGGGCTAGACTGGTCTACTGAGCCGACTGGGCCAAGAGGCCCAGTGGGGAAGGGGGCCTTTTGTCTTCTTTTTTCTTTTAGTTTTTATTTTTCTTTTGTTTATCGTCTTTTACTGTTTTTTGTTTATATTCTAATAAACTTAGTTTTATAAAATACCATAGTAGCACCTAAAATAGTGTTTCAAAATATTCCACTGCCACAAATAATTTGGCACATTAATTAATTAGCTTGTATTCGTTTACTATTTTAAAAGCATTTAAATAATTGATTTAGCCCATGTTTTATTCATTTTATAGTATTTAAACAATTCATAAAAGTGTAGTTTCTCCACCATAATTACCTATGCATTATTTGGCACAGCCCAAACATTTTATTTTTATTATTTGAAAACATTTACCGTTTGACTTGCTTTTGAGTTTGAATTTGAATCGGTTTTAAATCAACACGATCTTATCAACAGTAACTGAGGTGACATGGCATCATTAGCAGAGGTTCACTATAGATTAATTATGTGGGCATCACAACAAATGAAAATGGTAGATGAAATCCGGCCATATGCAATCCTTAAGACGGTATATGAAGTGTCCCACCTTATTGTTGGCAACCGAAAAACGAAACACACATGGTTGTAGTTCAACCACTTCGAAACCAGTACTAATTCCACACTACAAAAAAAGACACATCCGTGACATTTGGGCCGAACGATTTTTTTTCTGTCATGCTTATGACACTTCTATGATGATAATTATGACAAAACCCGGTATCATCATTGATGTGGTGGGCTCCTACTTCTATGAAAAAATCATGATAGAAAATGGGCTTTTCGTCCTGGGCGGGCCGGAGACGCAGCTCCATGACATTCTTTGGGCCATCCATGATGGAAAAAACCGTGGTAGAAGCAAGGGCGAGCAAAATATCGGGGATTTCCCGGTTACGCTGGGTGGTCGGGGGCCGAGTGATGCGCGTTTCTCTCATACACGTACGCGCATGTGTGCGAGGCGTTGCGCTCTAACTGAACCCGAGCGAGGCGCTGGGCTCTAACTGAACCCGAGCGATTGCACTAGCTACGTTACTGAACCCCGATCGATCCCTTGCTATTAACCGAACCCAAGTGATTCCTTCGCTACTGCTGCTAACTGAAGTCGATCGATGCTGCCTATGGATGAACAGTGAGCGTTTGGGGGTGGAGGAATAGTTCCCGGTGGGGGGTTGGATGAATTGGACCCCGTGGTAGTAGAGGCCGTTGTCGTTGGATGAACAGGACCCCGATCGATCCGGTTGATGGTGGATGAACAGGACCCCGTGGAGGGCTGGATGAACAGGACCCCATGGAGGGTTGGATGAACAGGACCCGTTGGAGGGCTAGTTGAACAGTAGCCCATGGAGGGGTGGTTGAACAGTAGCCGGTGGAGAGGGCTGGTTGAACAGTAGCCGGTGGAGGAGCGGTGGAGGTTGGATGAACAGGAGCCCGCAGATGAACAGTCGTAGGTGGAGGCTGGAAGAGGTCGACGGTGGAGGAATAGTACCCATGGAGGCTGGAGGAGGTCAATGGTGGAGATGAACAGTATCCCGTGGAGTCCCGTTTTGCGGTACGCCACACCCCTCCCGATGAACAGGACCCCTGTTTCGACCGTAGTGCTCCAACACAAGTCTGTTTCCTCCGTTTTGCGGTACGCCACACCCCTCCCAACAGGACCCCATTTCGACCATAGGAGGTCCAAGGGAAGTTCGTTTCCTCCATTTTGCGGTACGCCAGACCCCTCCCGATGAACAGGATCCCGTTTCGACCATGGCTGGTCGAACACAAGGCCGTTTCCTCCGTTCTGTGGTACGCCAGCCCTCGTTTCGATTGGCTGTTCCGTCCAAGCCGGTTGGCTCCCGATGAACATGACGTATTTCGTTGCCTCCCGATGAACACAACGCATTCTGTTGCCTCCCCATGAACACGACGACACAGTTTCTCTGTTCCGACCTAGCCATATACACGAGCCATGGCCATACATATGCGCAAGTAGGCATTTGAGACCCTGTCCGTATGTACGTATATGGCCGTATTTACTTTCTTGCACCCTGGCTGTACATACGTGTACATGCTACGTGCATGCCTCTACTACGACACGTGCACGCCTATACTATGACACGTGCCCTTCCTTACACGACCACAGTTCATTGTCGCAGCCTGCAGATAGACCGATCGTATGTGCGTACACGTCCGCGACCAGAATGACAATGCTACGTATGCTTCGACCAGGTGGGTCCCGACTGTCAAACACTTCCTTGCGTGTAAAGATGTAGCTGGTGGGTCCCAGCAGTCAGGGGGCAAATCATTTTTTTGCCCGTAATATGGACGCACTTCCTTGCATGCGAAGATGTAGCTGGTGGGTCCCAGCACTCAGGGGGCGAATCATTTTTTTAGTGAAATACGGTGGCTTGTCCGGTGGGTCCCTACTGTCAGGTGGAGGAATCATTATTTTCCACGTAATAAGGAGGCACTTCCTTGCTGCGGTCGTGGACCCAGATGTCAGCCTCTCCACGTACAGTACTCCTCCGATGGAAGTCGTTCCTTGACCACGTTGACCACGCCGCACCAAGAGCACCAGGGCGGTGGACAACGGCGAGGCCTAGGAAGGGGATGACGCGGAGCCAGGGAAGACGCGGCAGTGGAAGCCCACGCGGAGAGGAGTACGAGGGTTCACTGGTTCAGCTGCGTTGTGAGGCTGCCGTCACCACAGAATAACATGGGGTGTGGGTGAGTAGAGGGATGGCCTGGCCAGCTGTGGGAGTAGTAGGGGCGGTGAGGCCTCTGCGGCAGCTGTCGTGGTTTTGTCACGGCAGATGTCCTAGAGAAAGGACTTAGTCATGGAGCCATCGCGACGGGTTAGCTTGAAGGGGTTAAAGCGGACACAGGGACGCAAGAGAGTTTATACTAGTTCGGCCCCTTCAATGAAGGTAAAAGCCTACGTCTAGTTGTGATGGAATTGATGGGGTTTCGATGACTAGGGAGCAAACAAGCTTCGCCTATGTCTCAAGTTGTTATCTGTCCTTCTGAACCGTCGCCGGGTCATCCCCTTATATACACGGGTGACACCCGTCGGTTCATAGAGTCCCAACACCGGTCAATATTCGTATCCGGGTTGGTCTCTCCTTATTCCTAGCTTACAATACAAGTTTATATGCAAATTCCGGTTTACAGCTACAAGTCTTGAACCGGCTACGGGCCTTAGGCCCTCATCTGCCTTCTTGGGCTTTATCACTTCTGGAGCTACTCATGAAGTTGAACCGGCCCAGATAGGCCGGTTTACGCCCAGTAGTAATATCCCCAACATTAGGCCCCAGATTGATTTGAACAGGTTCATGTCAATCCTTTAACAAAAACTTCATCTTCAACGTCTTCTCTTAAACTGGTAGACCGCCATGATGTCATCTTTTCTGATTATTGTAAACCGGAGTGACATCACCTGTCATAACAAAGACATCCATTATGCTTCTTTGTTTAATATATCTGTGGAAATCGAGGCGACAGCTCCGTTTCATGGCCCCTTGATTGTCGCGCCTGACTCATGTTTGCCTTATAAATAGGACCGAAGGGTCATTTCCTTTCTCTTTCCCTTCTTCCCTTCTCCTTCGTCTTCATCGCGTCGCCAGCCTCGGAGCTCCGCCGCCGCCGTCAACCTCTACACCAACCTTGGCCGCTGCATCAACCTGAACGCACCAGAGCGCCGCGGCAACCTTCCGCGTCTTCCTTAACTCTGGTAAACCTTCTGCTCTTCTCAACTCAGATCTGTTCTAGGGTTTCATGTTCTTGCAGTGTTCATCACCTGTTCGTGCTCATACCCCAACTCTGGATGCACCTGCGAACCTCTACTCTGTACAACGGTAGCTGTTAGTTATCCACTTTTAGTTTCATGCCCTAGACCATAGATCTCACATATATTTCTGCCCATTGATTCAGTGTTGTTCTGCCTTGAGTCTCTGAATTTTTTTCTTATTTCTGAACTTGCTTTAGATCCAACGCTGTAAAGAAATCGTGTGAAATCTGTTTCTGCACACTTATCCATTCTCCATCTCAGCGGTCTCCATGCGTAGGCGGTTTAACCTTATAGAAAAATTTACCAACCCAGTATATATCATTAGTCCCCTAGTTGAACCGCGAGATGTTGTTGCTTCATAAACTCCGCTTTAGATAGATATGTCCCCGGTTTAACATTACGCATACCAATGTACCTTGATCAATGCATTTTTGAACCGGGATCTTCTACCTTGTAGATTTCCTCATGGCCAAGCAAGTATATGAGTGCAATTGGGTTCCTTCTCGCGTCACAGAGGCTGAACTTGACGATCTCGTCCTGATTGGCGCTTTAGGCAGCAAAGATACCATACATTGGAGGGCTCCTGGCAAAGAATGCCCTCCCACACCTCAAGAAGGAGAGGTTGTTGTTTTCGTAGATCACCTAGCCCGGGGCTTTAAGCCGCCCGGTTCTAAATTTTACCGGTATGTTTTAGCCGATTTTCAACTCCATCCACAAGACACTGGCCCCAACTCTGTTACCAATATGTGTCACTTCCAAGTGCTCTGTGAGGTGTTCTTTCAAGAGGAGCCCACAGTGGAATTGTTCAGAGATCTTTTCCATCTAAACCGCCGTACTGAGTTTACTGATGGCTCTAATACGGAGTTGGGTGGCATGGCGATTCAGAAAAGGAAAGAGGTGACATACCCTCACGCCAAACTGCACAGCCACCCCAAAGAGTGGAATCAGACATGGTTCTACTGCAAAGACACCTCCCCTGCTGGTGAGAATCCCTTACCTGGCTTTCGTCCGGAGTGGCTCAGCAATACACACCCTTTTCCTCAAAGATTGACTGCCCAGGAGAGAAGCAAATATGCTCCTCAACTGTCGAAGCTCAAAGCCTTTATGGCCAATGGTTTAACAGGGGTTGATCTCACTCGCTGTTGGATATCATGGAGCATACTGCCCCTTAGCCGGTGCTCCGGTTTGATGTGCGAGTATACTGACAGTGTTGATGACCCACTGCGACATTCCAAAATTCAGCTTTCCGATGAAGAAATCACAGAGGCTGTGAATAAGATGCTGAATGAACCGGAACACGTCTGCGCTAGAACCGGCTTGCTTCCCTTCTGTGCCACCAACAAACCACCAGCTGTAAGATTTTGATTTTTCTCTTTGCTGAATCTGTTGTTGATATGTCTGGTCATTGTTTAATATCAGTGTCTGTGCAATCAGGGCAATGATCCGTTTTGGAGCAAGAAACTGCCGCAAGAGAAACCAGAAAAACCAGACAAACCGGAGAAAGCAACTCGGCAAAAGACTAAAGCCGTGAAGAAGACTGCCCACAGGAAAAGAACCACTGCACCTTCTAATACGGCCCCTAATGATGATGTGGGTAATCCGGACTTTGAGGTAGAACTTGACTTACTTGGTTTATTTTTCATACGACTTGTTGATGATGATACTTGTCAGGATGATGCCGAAGCCAGCCACGCAGATGTTGCAGAGGTAATTATTCTCTCTTCCGATTCAGAAACCTTGCCTTCACAAAAAATCCGTCAGGCAAACCGAAAAGTTAAATTTTCTCATCCTCTTGCTTATTTGGATCCTAAATTTCTTATGAAGACCCAACAACACGAAGCCCGTCGCACAACCCGACACAGCAGCCAGGTAGTTACCTCCGCCGGTTTACCGAATAGTCCGGTTCGAAAACGCCATTCAGAGGTCTCTAATTTGCTTGTCAGTGCTTGTCCTGAAGCGGGCTGCTTTCGTCAACCTCTTAATCCATCTAACTCCGATTACCAGGTTACTTCCCACTCATCTTCTGGCGAGTCATCGGCGACTCAGCTCCCACCGCTCAAAATGGTGCTTGGGTAAGCTATACTTATTGTAATATTTGCAGTATATCGCCTTAGAACATATGCTGTATTTGATTTTGTTATTCTTCTCAGGGCCAAACCTCGGCCAAGCAAGAAGGCCCGCCTGGACAAAGCGGCCGAAGAAGATGTCGTTCTTGAACCAGGCAAAACACCCAATGTTGAAGCGGTTATTCCTGAGGATATGCCCAATGATCCACCGCAACAAGACGACGATCTTATTGCTAAAGAGAGGCCTACTGATGCCTCAGGTCCTGTCAGTCAGCCCATAGGTTCCGTCCGGATTGAAAGCTCCACCGGTCCAGCCAAACCTACTGACAAGCCAACAGCCCCAGTGCAAACCGGCGGTACCCAAGATGATGAGGTTGTCATTACTGGCACTGGCCACACTAAGCCAAGCAATCCTGTCGCTTTATCCAA
Source organism: Triticum monococcum (assembly GCA_034509565.1). NCBI lineage: Eukaryota > Viridiplantae > Streptophyta > Magnoliopsida > Poales > Poaceae > Triticum > Triticum monococcum. Next base: position 193,362,110 of record CM067842.1, on the reverse strand, counting down.
ACATTCTGGCAAAGAAGAACTTGCTGCTTTTGGCAAAGGCAAGTGGAACGCTAATCTGACGACTTACGCTGCTCTGAATGCCCAAGATATCCATTTCGGCTACCTGAACCGGTTGTATACCAATCGCGACTATGAAGCCGGTCTGGTTAATATGATGAAAGATAAATATGAGGTAACTTCCATATGCTCCTTCCTGCTTGTATGCTTCAATTCTTGCTGATTCTCCTAGCCCCCAAGGGCCGGTTTGTAACCTTCTTTCAAACTGGGACTTACTAATGTAAACCTTAATGCTTTGAAATTCGCTGATGTAGCCCCCAAGGGCCGGTTCAACTTAGCATAGTTAAACCGGTACTTTAAGTAATTGAAATTGCTGCATCAGAATATATACGAGCAAATAGCCATTAGCCCCCAAGTGCCAAGTTGAATACTTGTATTGATCTTGGGACTTTGTAAGCAATTGAAAGATGAAGATCGAATATGCATTAGCCCCCAAGTGCCAAGTGCATAACTTGTTATGTGGTTGGTACTTCAATCCTTGTACCGTTTTATTGAAGCATATAATTGTCTGCATGCAGGCTGAGCTGAAGACGAAAGAAAGCCAAATCGCCGACCTCCAAGAAAACCTGAAAACCCAACAAGCTGAAACCTCCAAAGCAAAAGAGGAATTAGCCAACGCTTTAAGCGCCATGGAGCAGCTTAAGGAGAGCTTTAAGAAGAAGCAGGTGGATTGGGCCACTGAAAAGTCCACTTTAATCAAGCGAGCAGAGGACGCCGAGGCTGCACTCAAACCGGTGGCGGATGAATTGACCAGCATAAAGTGGCATGTGCATACTATGACTACTGCCATCTTTGGTAAGCCATTTTGACTTCTGAATCGATTTGGCCTTCTTACAGAGCTGCCGGTTTAACCCTTATGATATTTCAGGGACACGCATTGGTCACTTGGGTGCAGATGTGTGGAAAAAATTGAAAGTCGTCTACACGTTGGTCGAACAGCTGTATACTGGTGCGCAGCGGATCATCTGTACCGCATCTCACAACAAACCGGCGCCTACTTTATTCAAGATACCCTGATGAAGCTGTCGGTGCTTCCCGCCCGGGTTGAAGAGCTGAAGAAATCTGCTGCTCGAACCGGTGCGATCAATGCCTTAATGCGGGCAAAAGCCTGGGTGCCAGATTTTGATCCTATTGAAGCGGCTCAGGGCTATCCCAGCTTGAAAGAAGATGGGTCAGAATTTAGTGAAGCGGATCAGCGAGCCATAAACCGGGAGGTGCGTCCGCTAGCTTGTCAACTGGTTGAAGAAGCAGACTTGTCTCGCTATCAAGCTCAATATGATAATCAAAACAAGCGAATAGCTGCCCCAGTTCATGAATCGGAAAATCTTATCCCTCCAATCCGTAAGCACACTTATGCTCCCGATATTGACTCGTCATTGCTGATCCACGATGAAGCTGTTTTTCAAGCATTAATGGGGATCGACTGGACAACTGTTGATTTCCAGCCACTGGGTAGAGAAATGGAGGCTGAAGCGGCGCAGGATGATCCACAACCATCAGGCCAGGCTGGTGACCAGGCTTGAACCGGAAGCCGGTTTTGAAACTGCCTCTCCTTTGCAAAAAAAACAATGATATTATTATGGGCACCGTGTTGCCTTGTAATAGACTAGCTGATGCTTTCCTTCGTGCATAATTTATTTTTCCTGTGGTGATGAACTTTCCAAAGCGTTTTTCTGCAATAAAAAACTCTTCAAGTGCCACCACGGTTGTACCGTCTGGCGGAATATGATGTCTGCATATATGAAGTCAAAACATCAAAAAATTCTTAAGTATATGAGCAAATTTTTACGATACATAATACCTACCATCGTTGAGCATGAAGTTGGCTTGGCCAATCTTGAAGCGGAGTTTTGCAAACCCACACTGTTGGAGGAGATAACAGCTCCTGTATATATATGACGCCGGTTTATCAGGTAAACCATGCCGGGTTATAATAAACTCCATGTTACTCCATAAGAGGATGTTAACAACAAGGATCAAACCGAGCAAATAGTCTCCGGATTGACGTGAACTGTGTTCCGTCAATCGATTGGTTAAAAAACTTTGTCGGTTTAAAAAACGGAATAAAGAGCAAAAACCCCCCTTCAAAGAAAAGTATAAAGAAAATGCAAAAAAGGCTTATTTAAGCTGATCAGATGGTGTTACCATGGCCGAACACGACCAAGCTCCCGTTAGGTGTAACTATGGTTCTAGTCAGCCAGGTCCCCAAATGAAACCGTGGCATTTATGCCGATCAAGTGGCATGGTCATGGTTCGGGTTCGACCAAGCCCCCAAGTGATTATGTGGCCTTAGGCCGACCAAGAGGCATGACTGGTTCAGACGTGACCAAGTCCCCAAGTGATCTGGTGGCTTTCGCCTATCAAGAGGCATGGTATTGGTTCGGACACGACCAATCCTCCAAGTGATATGATGCTTTTGTAAAGCTAACTCAAGGGGTAAACCGGAGGCCGCTTTAGAGCAACTCCGTGTAACCTCACATGATGTAAAAGAACAGATACCCCGCTTTAGCTGAGGCTCCGGTTTATTATATTTAATCATAATATATACATTATCGTAATATGTACATAAGTATAGCCAATGGCTCAAGTATAGTAAGGCCGAAGATGAGCTATGTTCCACGGCCTGTTGGTCTCCTCCTCTGATGTGCGTGAGTCTTTATGCTCTCGAACATCGATCAGATAGTACGACCCGTTGTGCAGATTCTTGCTGACCATGAAAGGCCCCTCCCAAGGTGGGGATAGCTTATGCATATCAGTTTGATCTTGGATGAGTCGAAGCACCAAATCTCCTTCCTGAAAGGTTCTGGTTCTGACTCGGCGACTGTGATAACGACGAAGATCCTGCTGGTAAATCGCCGATCGGGCGGCTGCGACGTCACGCTCTTCGTCCAACCGGTCCAAAGCATCTTGCCGTGCTGTCTCGTTGTCCGCTTCAATATAAGCCGTCACACGAGGTGAATCATGACGGATATCACTGGGGAGAACCGCCTCCGCTCCATAAATCATGAAGAACAGTGTGTATCCTATTGATCTGTTGGGTGTTGTATTGATGCTCCATAACACAGATGGTAATTCTTCTACCCAACAACCCGGCATTCTCTACAAAGGAACCATGAGCCGGGGCTTAATGCCTCTCAAGATCTCTTGATTAGCTCTTTCTGCTTGACCATTGGACTGTGGATGCGCCACTGATGAAACATCGAGCCGGATGTGTTCCCGTTCGCAGAACTCTTTCATAGCACCTTTGGACAAATTGGTACCATTATCTGTGATAATACTGTGCGGAAAGCCAAACCGGAAAATCACCTTTTTGATGAACTGAACCGCCGTGGCCGCATCACACTTGCTAACAGGTTCTGCCTCCACCCACTTTGTAAACTTGTCAACCGCCACCAGGAGGTGGGTCTTCTTATCTTTGGACCTTTTGAAAGGCCCGACCATATCCAGCCCCCAAGTCGCAAACGGCCAAGTAACTGGAATCATTCTCAATTCTTGAGCCGGTACATGAGCACGTCTTGAAAACCTTTGGCAACCATCACATCGTCTGACCAGATCCTCTGCATTAGCATGAGCAGTTAACCAATAGAAGCCATGGCGAAACGCTTTAGCCACCAGAGACTTTGAACCGGCGTGGTGACCACAATCTCCTTCATGGATCTCACGCAAAATTTCACGGCCTTCTTCAGGAGACATGCAGCGTTGAAAAGCTCCTGACACACTGCAATGATGTAACTCACCATTGATAATAGTCATGGACTTAGATCGCCGGATTATCTGCCGGGCCAGAATCTCATCCTCTGGCAACTCGCCCCGGTTCTTGTACGCTAGGTAAGGAAGCGTCCAATCCGGAATAACATGAATAGCTGCCACCAATTGAGCCTCCGGATCAGGAATAGCCAAATCCTCTTCACCTGGGATCTTGACCGACGGGTTGTGCAGCACATCTAGAAAAACATTGGGCGGGACCGGTTTGCGCTGAGAGCCCAGTCGGCTTAAAGCGTCTGCCGCTTCATTTTTTTGCTGGTCCACATGGTCCACCTGATAGCCTTTGAAATAACCTGCAACAGCATCCACTTCACGACGATATGCTGCCATAAGTGGGTCCTTGGAGTCCCAAGTGCCAGACACTTGCTGAGCCACAAGGTCCGAGTCACTGAAGCACTTAACTCGACTTAGATTCATCTCCTTAGCCATCCGGAGACCATGGAGCAAGGCTTGATACTCACCTGCATTGTTAGTACAAGGGAACATTAAGAGGAGAACATAATAAAACTTATCACCTCGTGGGGAAGTTAACACGACTCCAGCCCCCGAGCCTTCCAACTGCCTGGATCCGTCAAAATGGACGGTCCAATACGTGTGATCCGGCATTTCTTCAGGTGCTTGCATTTCCGTCCAATCATTGATGAAATCAACAAGTGCTTGAGACTTAACCGCTGTCCGAGGCACATATTTCAAACCGTACGGCCCCAGCTCTATAGCCCACTTTGCAATCTGGCCAGTTGCTTCCCGGTTCTGGATGATATCTCCCAAAGGAGCAGAACTGACCACCGTAATTGGGTGCCCTTGGAAGTATTGTTTAAGCTTCCGGCTTGCCATAAAAACTCCATACACCAGCTTCTGCCAATGCGGATACCTTTTCTTGGACTCGATTAGTACCTCGCTGATATAATAGACCGGACGTTGAACCGGATGCTCTTTACCTGCCTCCTTTCGTTCCACCACAATGGCCACGCTGACCGCCCGAACATTGGCAGCTACATATAGCAGCAACGGCTCCTTGTCAATGGGAGCGGCGAGCACCGGCGGATTGGCCAATTGCCGCTTTAAGTCCTCAAACGCTTCATCAGTGGCAGAACTCCAGACAAACTGATCCATCTTTTTCACCATCTAATACAAAGGGATTGCCTTCTCACCAAGACGACTGATAAACCGGCTTAATGTCGCAATCCGGCCGGCCAGTCGTTGAACATCATTGATACACTTTGGTTTAGCCAGGGAGGTGATAGCCGTGATCTTCTCCGGATTAGCCTCAATTCCCCTGTTGGACACCAGAAAACCCAATAACTTGCCCGCCGGTACACCGAAAACACACTTGTCCAAATTAAGCATCATCTTGTATGTCCTCAGGTTATCAAAAGTTTCCTTCAAATCGTCAATCAAAGTCTCCTTCTCCCTAGACTTAACCACGATATCATCCACGTAAGCATGTACATTACGGCCAATCTGCTTGTGAAGACAATTTTGTACACACCGTTGATAAGTTGCCTGGGCACTCTTGAGCCCGGAGGGCATAGACACATAGCAGAAGGCTCCAAAGGGAGTTATAAATGCCGTCTTCTCCTGGTCCTTAACTGCCATTTTGATCTGATGATAGCCAGAATATGCATCCAAAAAGCTCAAACGCTCACAACCCGTCGTAGCATCAATAATTTGATCAATACGGGGGAGGGCAAAAGGATCTGCTGGACAAGCTTTATTAAGATCTGTGTAATCCACACACATGCGCCAGGTGCCGTTTTTCTTGAGGACCAGTACCGGATTGGCAAGCCACTCAGGGTGAAAAACTTCAACAATAAAACCAGCCGCTAAGAGCCTGGCTACTTCTTCTCCAATCGCCTTGCGTCTTTCTTCGTTAAACCAGCGGAGGAACTGTTTCACCGGTTTATATTTAGGATCCACATTAAGGGTGTGCTCAGCGAGTTGCCTCGGTACACCTGGCATGTTAGAGGGCTTCCATGCAAAAATGTCCCGATTCTCACGGATGAACTCGATGAGCGCGCTTTCCTATTTCGGATCCAAGTTGGCACTGATGCTGAACTGCTTGGACGAATCGCCAGGTACGAAGTCAACAAGCTTAGTTTCTGCTGCCGATTTGAACTTCAAGGCCGGATCATGCTCCGTAGTTGGCTTTTTCAACGGAGTCATGTCCGCCGGATCAACATTGTCCTTATAGTACTTTAACTCCTCGGTGGCACAAACCGACTCTGCATAAGCCACATCTCCTTCCTCACACTCCAAAGCAATTTTGCGGCTTCCGTGAACCGTTATTGTCCCCCTGTGACCCGGCATCTTGAGCTGCAAATACACATAACAGGGTCGTGCCATAAACTTGGCGTAAGCCGGTCACCCAAACAGAGCGTGATATGGACTCTGGATTTTCACCACTTCAAACGTCAATGTCTCTGACCTGGAATCATGGTCATCCCCAAAGGCCACTTCCAGAGCTATCTTACCAACGGGATACGCTGATCTGCCAGGCACTACACCGTGGAATACTGTATTAGACGGTTTGAGATTCTTATCTGTTAGTCCCATACGACGGAAGGTCTCATAGTATAAGATGTTAATGCCGCTCCCTCCATCCATGAGCACCTTGGTGAACTGATAACCTCCCATCTGAGGCGCCACCACCAGAGCCAACTGACCCGAATTATCGACCTGGGGAGGATGATCTTCTCTGTTCCATATGATGGGCTGCTCAGACCAACGTAGATAACGAGCTATGGCCGGTTCAACAGAGTTGACCGCCCGCCTCTGAACCTTCCGGTCTCGCTTGTCCAAGCTAGTGGTGAAGACATGGTACTGCCCACTACTCAGCTGCTTTGGGTTACTCTGGTAACCTGACTGTTGCTGCTGTTGGTTGTAACCACCCTGGTTGTTCTGACTATTTTGACCATTATGTCCGCCCGGATTACCATTGAATCCTGAACCGGAACTTCCTCTACCGTAACCCGGCCCGGATCCTGAGCCACCGCCAGATTCGTGATCATACCGGAAATTATTAGAATTCTTGAACTCCTGCATAATAAAGCAATCTTTCCAAAGGTGGTTTGCTGGCACCTCCTTCGTCCCATGTTTTGGACATGGCTAGTTTAACAGGTAGTTTAGGCGGTTTGGGTTAGGGTTGGGTGCGCCATTACGATTTTTCGGTCTACCCTTGCGTCGCTGGCCATTGTCCTGTGCGTTGGTATTAGCCACAAAGTCCATGTTACCATCCGCTTTACGCTTGCCTCCACCACCATTGCCTGCCCAGTGATGCTACTGACTTTTGGAGCTATTGTTCTTCTTCCCTTTCCCTGCCTTGTCATCATCGGATTCGGGATCCTTGGTACTATCAGAATCAGCATATTTCACCAAAGCGGCCATGAGGGTCCCCATGTCGGTGTAATGACGCTTCATCCATCCCAACTTTAGCTTCAGGGGCCCAAACCGGCAGTTGCCTTCTAGGGTTAATACTGCGGTGTCAGCGTTGATGCGATCTGAGGAATGCAACACTTGTGAAACCCGGCGCACCCAATGAGTCGTTGATTCTCCTTCCTCCTGGACGCATGCAGCTAAGTATACTATCGACATAGGCTGTTTACAGGTATCCTTGAAACTGCTGATAAACCGGGCTCGTAACTGGGCCCATGAACTGATAGAATTAGCCGGCAAGCTTTTTAACCAAGTACGGGCCGTTCCTTCAAGCATCATGGTGAAGTATTTCGCACACGCCGCGTCATCCACATCAAGCATCTCCATGGCCATCTCATAGCTCTCCACCCATGTCTCTGGAGGCTGATCCGCCGTGTAATTCGGTACCTTGCGTGGGCCTTTGAAATCCTTGGGCAGGCGCACGTTGCTTAAAGCAGGGATAAGGCAAGGCACCCCCAAAGAACTAGAAGTAACATCGAGTTCAGTCGAGGTGGTTGGACGAACCGGCGTGAGCTGCCGAGCTTGATGTTGTGCGGCTAACTCGGCCTCCCTGCGCGCGCGGGCCCGGTCCACCACTCCCTGAGCGTTATCAGCACCACCTGCCGGGTTGTTTTCACGGGGTGCTCCCCGTTGTTCGTTACTCGACACTGCCGGTTCATCCATGTGTCTGCTATAGCTCCGGCTTGGACGGGGGGTTGAGTGGATCCGGTCGCGGCTGTACGAGTACGCTTCCTGTTGGGCCAAAGCTGTCCTCAGAAGCTCCTTGACCCGCCGCGTCTCTACTGCCTGCGGCGAGTCACCTTCAATTGGAATGGCCTCCAGCCGTGCAACAGCGGCAACAAGATTGTCCATTGGGTTGGAGTAGTGACCCGGAGGTGTTAAAGCAGCCTGAGGTATTATGGTGTTTTGACGAGGCGGGTCCATCTGACGAGGCTGAACCGGTGCACTGGTCCCAGGGGCTTCTGCCTGGTTTCCCTCCAGCGGATTGCCGGCTCTTGGTCCTGGAGTGTTGAAAAGGTCTCTAGCCTCAAAAATCGGAGGTAAACGGGATCGGTGCTTCCTCCTCATGACTTCATGCGACGTGCTCTGGTCCAACATAAGCCGGTAGGCCTGTGCGTCTAAAGCGGCCCGCTCTGCGGCCATCCTGGCATCCTCGGCCACCAGATATGTCTTGGCCTGGGTGATTTGTTCCTTTACCTTTGCAATCTCCGCGTTGTGAACATCCTGATCCAGTGGATTAACCTCCACCACAAGCACAGTCAATGCATCAAATAGTTCTGATAGAACCTGAGCCGGCGGGCGCACAGGGCCTCCTGCCCCGGCAGCCATCGCCGCTGCTGAACCAGAGATCGTTGCCGCAGCTATCGAAGAATGAAGCGTCGCTTGTGTTCTGGCCATGAATATTCCAACCTGATTGGGCAGATCAGAGAGGTCCGGAATACTGTCGCCATCGGAACAGCTCCCAATCCGGCCATCTTGTAGTTGATAAAGAGATTCGGTTTCTCCGGTCGAAGACTCGTCACCGGAACAAACAACGGTCGCACCGTGAAATTCCGATCCGTCCTCATAACCTCCTCCATGGATGACTCCCACGAAGGCACGCTTCACGGCCGGTTTAACCCGGGCGGATCGCGCGCACTGAGCCGTCTCGACAAGGTCGGTGCAGATGTCCGGCTCAGGGCCCGGTTCACCGATCTTGCCAATGAAAACGTGAATGCCGCCAAAAGGGACCCGGTACCCATACTCAATTGAGCCGGCCTCGGGGCTCCAACCTACATCGTCGATGTAGAGCTTGTCGCGACGACTCTTAGTCATCCGGCCTACGGCGTAGCCCTCAAGTCCTTCAAAGCGGCCCTCCAAGAACCGGAAACCATCATGCGATAGCCCCACGGTGGGCGCCAACTGTCGTGGTTTTGTCACGGCAGATGTCCTAGAGAAAGGACTTAGTCGTGGAGCCATCGCGACGGGTTAGCTTGAAGGGGTTAAAGCGGACACAGGGACGCAAGAGAGTTTATACTAGTTCGGCCCCTTCAATGAAGGTAAAAGCCTACGTCTAGTTGTGATGGAATTGATGGGGTTTCGATGATTAGGGAGCAAACAAGCTTCACCTATGTCTCGAGTTGTTATCTGTCCTTCTGAACCGTCGCCGGGTCGTCCCCTTATATACACGGGTGACACTCGTCGGTTCACAGAGTCCCAACACCGGTCAATATTCGTATCCGGGTTGGTCTCTCCTTATTCCTAGCTTACAATACAAGTTTATATACAAATTCCGGTTTACAGCTACAAGTCTTGAACCGGCTACAGGACTTAGGCCCTCATCTGCCTTCTTGGGCTTTATCACTTCTGGAGCTACTGATGAAGTTGAACCGGCCCAGATAGGCTGGTTTACGCCCAGTAGTAATATCCCCAATAGCAGCACAGCCGGCCACAGGAGGCAGGAGCAGGCGGCATGACCGGCGCTGCTTTGGGCGGCTGGAGCAAGAACACCAGAGGTTGAGGAAGCACTACGGTCGTTGGGTGGACATCGTACGGTCACTAGAGCTAGAATCATTCATATTGACTAAGTTGACAAAGCCCTTCGTCTGCATCAACTTAGTAGGCCCACAAGTCAGCCTCCCATATGGTGGGTCCTAGCTAGCAGGGAGAGTATTCATTTTTTATGCATAATAAGGATGCACTTCCTTGCATGCGAAGATATAGCTGGTGGGTCCGAGCTGTCAGCGGCGGGAACATTTTCTTCGCGAAATGCAGAGGCCCATCCGGAGGGGCCTAGATGTCAGGTGGAGGAATCATTATTTTGCGTGTAATAAGGAGGCATTTCCTTGTGTGCGACCGTGGACCCAGCTGTCAGCCTCTCCATGTACAGTGCACTTCCGATAGATGTCGTTCGTTGACCGCATTGACCACGCCGCGCCGAGAGCACTAGGGTCGTGGACGACGACGATGCCTACGAAGGGAACGACACGGAGCCGGGGAAGACACGGCAGTGGCTGCCCACGCGGTGGGGAGTACGAGGGTTGACTGGTTCGGCTGCCGTCGCCAGAAAATAACATGAGGTGTGGGTGAGTAGAGGGATAGCCAGGCCATGGAAGCGAGTATGGTGGGGCCATGAGGCCTACCCGACATCACATCTAGCCATGGGAGGCGGGAGCAGGCGGTTCCGCCGGCGCTGGTTTGGGCGGCTGGAGCTGGAAGATCAGAGACTGAAGAAGCAAGATTGTCGTTAGATTGACATCTAACGGTCTGACACTGGTAGAGTCAATTGTTGACTAAGTTTCTTTTTTTGAGAAACCTTGTGTATGAATGAACTTAGTAGGCCCACAATTCAGCCTCCAAATCCATGGCAGACAACATAGAGCCCATTTGCTATTTTTTTAATAATTTGCAGCCCATTCGCTAATTCTTAAGTAATTTATTACAACCCATTTTCTGCCCAGGACCACGGTCAAAAAGTTCAACCTTATTTTGCGTATTTAGGTGGAGTCCGAACTATTGTAATGCCGAAATGATAAACATTTTTTAAGAACTTATTGATTTGCCAAAAAATCCTTTTGTTTTTGTAAGAAAACAAGATGTGGGACAATTGAGTTGGTTTAAGGAAAAATCAGTGGTAAAAAAATCGGCGCTAGGAGGGGAAACAACAACAAAAATAAGGATGTAATATGAAAAGGGAACTTTATGCATTTTCAATATAATGATAGGTGTATATGAACTAGTAAAACTATAGGTAGAGATTAGAAAACGGAAGTAGGACATGGCGTTTCAAGAGGAAAATAGAACTGGGCTGTGTGTTTGATTCAGTAAAAAAAACTACCTGCGGATGTTATAAGACAAAATATAATTAACGCCGGCAGGCCAGAGGCCAGTAGATACATGCTGGATCTTTGTGTCCCGTTGTTGTCATGGGGTGGGCCTGTTAAAAACAAAACCAAGCCTCGGCAGTCTATAGCCCAGTTGAAACTTGCTCGACCTGAAAAAACAATATACCTGCTCAATAAATGAGAGAATTCTGCAAGTACAGACTGATAACTGGGTTGCAGCAGGTATATTGTATCTTCATCGTGATAATAAGTGCATGCACTTGTTTCGAAAAATTTGGAGAACTGGGAATTCGAACGGCAGGTGCTTATGCTACCCATCAAATAAAAATCAGGTGCCTGAAAATTCATTTCCAAATAAATGATTCAACTTTATATCCATGTCGACCCTCGGCATGATGGTTGGAAGCAAATGCCAAGTTCATACCGAAAGATCGTTAACAACAATACCAACTTGCAGACGACAAGGTAGTACAAGTACCAATACCAAACTAACTTATAATCTTTTTAGTCCTGGCCCTAGTGTTTGTCTTGTAGAAAATCTTGCAGAGGACCAGCTCCCGCTCCTTCTCTTGCTCCAGGTCCTCGAGGTGGTAATGGTGCATCACCCAGTTGGTCCTCTGCTGATCGAAGTTCTTGTTGGTGTGCAGCACCAGAACCTTTTTGCTACCTATCTGCCGGGCATTGACCATCACCGGGAAGGTATTGTCGGTCTTGTGCCACATCGCGTGCATGCCGCACTCCAACTGTATCTTGCAACGCGTCCACGTGCCCCTTTTGGATGCCCTGGAATTTGCGCTGGAAGAAATGCTTGCTTAGGCCACTCAGTGTGATACCTGCAGTATTGTCGAATGCAGGTTTTAGTGTACGTAGTTGGTATTTTCATAACATCTTTGTCATGTTGCAGTCACTTGTTTCACTTTTTATGAAGTGTCAAATTGTAATTGTTTCACTAGGTTTGCGTCTAAAAAGAAAAATAGAGCTATAAACAAAGGAATATGTTTGTGCAAGTAGACGGCCGATCGGTGTCTTACCTGGAAGTTTCTCATGATGGGTGTAGCATATGCCGTGCTCGCTGTCGATGGTTGGTATGAACAAATCGATGAGAGGGTGAGATCTCATATTGTCAGCACTCACTTTGGACTCAAGGTGCTCGATCAGCTCCTGATCCGTGGGATCGAACTTGACGCCAGCCGGCAGCACCGGCCAATCCTTCTTGGAGTTGCATCGGTTAATTCCAGTTATATGGTACTCAATGTATGATCAATCGACTGTTTTAAGTGAATGATGAAAGATTTCGACAGATAAGTGGTAGTACTCCAAATCTGAAGTCCATAATACCCTAACACGCCGCCGGGATTCTTGTGTCACCTCACGTGCAGCGTGTTGTCACGTCAATTCAATGTGAGGACATGATGAATAATTTGACCGACGTATACTAGTACTGCTACTGTACTATTTACTAGTCGTATTTAGTGTCACATTTTAACCATAGGTTTAACTAACAAAATGTCAATGCATGTCACCGAAAATTATTCCATTGGAAACTATGTTCAAACTAGTAAGGTACACATGCATTGCACACATGAGATTTGGTAACCAAATTATGAAGAAATACCACACTATAGCATGTAAGCTCTGAGTCATATATGCATGATGTAGATGTTCGTTTAATTCTTATAGTTCATCTCATCCAAAATCAATTAGTTTTATAAAAAAATTATTTTAAGATTCATGGAATTGTGTGCATAAAGTAAAAAAACAAAAAGTGACAATTCATTTAGAAAAAAAAGTTTGGGAAATTAAGATATGGAAGATTCTATAGAACAAAGGAGAAGTGCTTGTGTTTTGAGGTTTGTGCATTATGCTTAAGTTCAACCATGGAGTCTTCTAGATTGTACATGTGAAAGAATCTAGTGGAATGTAGATGATATCCAACGGCTAGTAGTGCTTGGATTTGCCATCTCTGTACCGTTGGATTGGCTTCATCCAACGACCAACTTTCAAAGTTATTCGCATACTATATAGGGGTATAGATACGAATAAAACGATATAATTTTTTGTGACATGCATTAACATTTAGTTAGTGAAATTTATGGTCAAAATTTGACACAAATTACGAAGGGGAGCAATAAACTAGGAGGGAGGTAGTAGTACGAGTAGTGCAATATACGATATAGAGGACTAATACAAATTTAGAAATGGAGTGAGAAGTTATAGGCTATGCGACAGACTTTTAGGCTACATGAGTAGTACAAAATATATTTCCCATTGAACAACACTTTCACGAACAAGTACACACTTGAAGCCTAATTGATATATATAGGATGGGTCTATTTTAACAACACCCTTAAGACCTTATTCTAACAACACCGACCTTATTCTGCTAACACCGTCGACCCGGCCCTCCCTGATTTTTTTATTAATAATAAATAAAAATTCTCTAATTACGGAAGTGGTAAATGGCTAGTGGAAATTGTCAAAATAGTAAGGACGCTATTAAGAGCAGCGTCCAATCCTGGACGCCATTGCTAAGTGCGTCCCTTTATGGACGCTGTTACGCATGATGTCCAGCTATATGGTTTGACTTATTAGGCTCAGCCGAGTTGTCTTTTCTCTTCTCTGATATACGTAACAGTTTTTGATCCGCAAAACACTAATACGCATGCAGCCGTCGCTCCTAATCTCGTCGTCCCGTAAGCAAGCTCCAGCGGGTAACATCAGCAATCATCAAAGGAATCGTGTTGTCTCACCGGCCGCTCATCATTAGGATCATCCACTTGAACTGCAGTTGGCGCATGTGACTTGTACGCTATATTGCATCTTCTCTATCAAGTTTTTTGTATAATTCATTCCATGGTTGCAAATGTACTGCGTACAATGTATAGATGATTGGGTTTTTATTTCTGGTAATATAATTGGTAATTGTCTAGTTTATGAGCTGATAGGTCATGAAAAATTCAACCTTGAGTCAATAGTAAATCAATTTAAGATTTTGATCTTTACTCCCTACATGTTCATGTCTGTAGGTGAATTCGAGAACATGTTAATTGTTCTAACGTATGTGGATGGTGAAGTGCAACATGGATCCATGGGTGTGGAGTATAGTGTTCCTCCCAAAGTCACATTTTCAGCATATGGGAAAACATGTGGTGATCCAAAGTAGTTGCGCATCAACCGTTTGTGTGCATTAATCCGTTCTCTCCGAATGAACGCACGACCATAGACGGAACCGCCGTGCTTTGGCTTCTTCCCTTTGTGCATGGCTACAAGCATAACAATGTCCTCTTCTTCATGCAAATCAAATTCCTCATCCGACGATGAATCGTCCACGAATGAGGAGTCAACCGAGCTCTTCTACAATGCAGACAATCATCTTCAAACATACTATCCAATCCCAATTAAAATCATCAAGTTTTGTCTTTTTTACATTGGGGAATTTCGTCGAACACCTTGTGCACGGGGTGGAAGAAGATGGCCGGCGGTTCGATTGGTCGCTGTTGCGGACGGCGGCTCAGAGGAGAAATGTCGCGGACGGCGGCGCAGAGGGGAAGGGAGCACGGCGACGCAGAGGAGATGGGAGCACGGCGGACCTTCGGAGTTGGCGAATCCCGCCGCGGCTGCTTCCCGAAACGGCGGCACCGGGGCGGCTGCTTGACGCCCTCCGGCGGGGGAGGCGACGAGGGCTAGGGCGGCAGCGGCGCAGAGGTGAAGGGAGCAAGGCGGACCGCCGGAGTTGGCGAATCCAGCCGTGGCTGCTTCCCGAAACGGCGGCATCGGGGCGGCTGCGAGACGCCCTCCGACGGGGGAGGTGACGAGGGATAGGGCAGCGGAGGGCGGCGACAATGATGTGGGGCGGTGGCGGCGACGGCGACTTTTGGCTACTGGTGCTCGGTCGCGGGCGGCTGGTCGCCAGGCGAAAGCGGAATGAAGTGGCGGTTGGGCGTTTGGCGGGCGACCGCGGTTTTACATTAGTTGCATCTCGTGATGTGAATTTGCATCACAAAGTTTTCAATTTTACATCACCGGGAGACCGCGGTCCATTTTTTTACATATGAACTGTTTGTTGGAGTAACGTTTTTTGCCGTAGACGATCCAAAAGTTAGATATCTTTACATTTGGACGGTTTATTGGAGATGCCCTAACAGAGAGCAAGGGGGGTGCAGAAGCACCATTACCGATGGCTGGATAGCAGCGGCGAGGAGGTGCGCGAGGGGAATAACAGAACATTGGGCTGTCAATTCAGGGAATTTGGGTCGTAATGAAACACAGGACGCCACTAACAACAGCATTCACACCTGGACGTCGTTAGCAATAGCGGCCGTACCTGGACGCTATTAATCAGAGCGTCCTTCCTACTTACACAATTTCCAGTTGCCCTTTACCAGTTCCGTAATTAGATAATTCTTATTTATTATTAATAAAAAAATCGGGGCCCTCCCTCCTACCTTCTTCCTCCCCCGCACCTACCCCCACCTCCCCTCCAGGTTCCATTGCCGGCCTCCCTCCCCGCGACCCATCCCCACCCCCGCTCCCACCCGCGCCGCCGGACCCCGCCCCCACCACGCGCCACCCCCACCACGCACCACAGGAGCCCCGACACGCCGCACGCCGCCCGAGCCTCGCCCCGCTCCGCGCTGCTGGAGCCCCCTTCCCCCGATCGCCATGCGCCGCCGTGCCCAGCCATCCCCGCCCAACCACGCACCACCGGGAGCCCCGTCCCTCTCCTCACCTTCTTTTGTGGATATCCGACATGGGATCCAGCGGGCTACCCTGGCCTCTTCCTCTCCGACATCCGCCGACATCCGCGGGCCAGTACCACACCAGCAAGAAGCTCAGCCAGATCCTCCTCTGGCTCCGTCGCCGTGCCTCCGTCGTCAGATCGGGAGCTCAGCCACCCCGCGCCATCAACACTATACTGCCTCCTCCCGCGCGTGCAGTGCACATCCTGCCACGCAGCAGTCAACGGCGGTGGTGCTGGTCCCCCATCCCCTAGTCCCGATGTCGGCGACCCTGTCTTCGGCGGGGACGAAGCCCGTACAGTTCAAAAAAACATTTTTGCTAATTTTTGGGGGATTTTGGATGTGCGGGAAACTGCTGCAGTGCAGAGTGTGTTTTTGGTGCACCCTGACGTTGACCCATCCTCCCCGACCTCTCCCATGTCTCTTCGATGGTGAGGTCAAGATGCTCTCCTGGCGTGGTGGCCGCCACGGCTTCCCCTCCTTCTGATCCGGCTGCCAAGGCTCCGCCATCTATTCCGCTACTTCTCGCAGCTGTGGCTGACGAGGAGGACGGTGCCTGTGGTGGCATGCTCCTCCTTACCCCCCCCCCCCCCCCCCCCCCCCCAATGCCCCCCAATGGCCTGTAACGAGCTCCCTCCTCCAACTGTTGCAGTTCCTTTGATTTTTTGTTGAAGCTCACTGGATTTTGTTTTGTAGTGCACTGCCGAAATGAAAAAAATTGTACGTACAAGTTTCCTGGCGCGGCCGCGGCGTCGGGCAGTTTGGTAGGGAGCGGCGTGCAGTTTGCTAGCATGGACGGGAGCTTCCTGATCCTGCTCCGACCCATCTTCTTCCCCCTAGTGCACTGCAGTTGTTCATCATTTTCATCTCGTGGTGTGCCGTTTGCAAAGATCGTGGCCGTGCAGCTCGTCTTCAGTGTTTTGCGGTTCTGTGCATGGGGCGGTGCGGTTCTTTTTTTGGCATGCAAAATTGCAAAAATTGTAGTGTGGTTGGGCGCCCTGCCGAGGTGCAGTTTGTCCACGGGTGCTTGTTTTGGTGTTTCAAGGAAAAAGTATGGACGATTCGGTTGCTGTTCTGTTAAAACACACCGAAACTTTGTTGGCGTAGCTTCAAAAAAGAGAGCATCAAAAGTATAACGAACTCCCTGTGTCTCGTTGGCATAGCTTCAAAAACGTGCAAAGAATATTTTTGTCCAGTGATGATGCAGTTTATTGTGTATGTTGGAGTAGTTCGCTTCTTTCACAAGTTAACTCTTTTTTGTTTTTGTTTAAGTTTGGTCCAGTGCAGTTCAATTGGTATGTTAGAGAGGTTCATTTTCATGAAAAAAGGGTTATTGCAGCCGATTGATGCAGCCCACTACACCCATGTTTTTCATTTGTTGGAAAAATAATTTGTTGTGCACTCAATAACGAAGGACAAGAGAGCATCACTTTCCCTTTAAAAAGAAGTTTATTTTGTTGTTTGAGAAAATGCAGAGAGGAAATGAGAGTAAAGAGATGTGGATGAATTCTTGTGTGTAATGTGTAGCGTGCAAACAAACAATGCAATCCACTCGCCTCGTCCCTGCAGTGCATATTTCATTTTTAAACCAAAAATAGATATATGGAGTGCACTACGGGAAAATCAGAAGTCTGGAGAGAAAAAGAAAAAGAAAAATGCAGTGCACTCCGGTGTTTAAAAAAGTCCGCTCCGAAGGACTTCGTAGTACACTCTTGAATTTTTTACGTTCGACAAAAGAAATCATGAAGTGCACTTGCTCGTCCGATGCAGTGCGGTTTTTCGTCTGAAGCAGTGCACTCCACCTCGTTTGGGAAAGTTTACATCCCACAAAAAAGAAATCATGCAGTGCACTTGTCTGTCCGATGAAGTGCGGTTTTTAGTCTGAAGCAGTGCACTCCACCTCGTTTGGAAAAATTTACGTCCCACAAAAAAGAAATCATGCAGTGCACTTGTCTGTCCAATGAAGTGTGTTTTTTAGTCTAAATAAGTGTGGTTTTCTGTCTGATGCAGTACGACCCGTTTACGGTAGTCCCGAGGTTCACTTTTCATAGTATTGCGGTTCACCAAACACTCGACATGAAGTGCACTCCACCTCGTTTAGGAAGATTTACTTCGCACAAAAAAGAAATCATGCAGTGCACTTGTTTGTCCGATGAAGTATAGTTTTTAGTCTAAAAGAAGTGTGGTTTTCTGTCTGATGCAGTACATACAACGATTTTGGTGTCACGAAAAAATAGAGTGTTCACATTTTGTTAAAATCAAAATTGCTTCTAAACCGTAAGGAATCGGAGAGAGTGTTCTATATGAAAAAGTTGGGCCTCATCAATATCTTTCCAACGACGTATAATTTGAATCATTTCAACTAGCGGTTTGTAAAAAATTCATGAAAAAAAGCTGCCGCCTCTCATCGTCAGCCGCACTATTTTTAAAATTAACTAAAAACCGTAAGGAATATTAAAAACATTTAAACATATGAAAGTTGTGCCTCGTCTGTAGCTTTCCAATGGCGTATCATAATCCTCATTTCGACAAACGGTTAGAAAACTGGAGCAAAAACAGTACCTAAAACTTTTTAAAAAATTGAAAAATAGAATTCCGCGATTTAGTAATTTCGAAACTGCTCCTAAACCGTAACGAATTAGAGAAAATAATATATATGAAAAAGATGCGCCTCGGCGATATCTTTCCAATGGTGTATCATTTGCTTTGTTCCGACGAGCGGTTTAGAAGAAATCGCGAAAAAACGCTCGCTGCCACTCGTCATGGGCCGCACCATTTTCAAAACTGCTCTTAAACCATGTGGAATCTCGAAAAGTGTTCAACATGTCCAAGTTGCGCCTAATCCATAGCTTTTCAGTGGTATATTACATGCCTCATTTCGATAAACGGTTAAAAAACTAGAGTGAAAATAGTACCGAGAAAACAGAGCGTGCAGTTTTTTCCGACGAGAAGTTCACTCGTATGAGTACTGCAGCACACTTGGTTCAAAGAATGATGTGCACTTGCGTTGAGCGTGCAGTGCGGAAGTGTTGTCAGAATACTATTCTGATCACAACATGAACTTCCTGAGCTACACGCGTGAACTTCTCTTTGTAGGAACCCGACCTTCGGGCTATCTTCTCAACCGTGTCTCCCCGCATGAATTTTTTTGGTCAGTCATGTTCTATGTGATGTAAGTGTAATCTACAAACGGTTTTTAGCAACTAAATGCCTATTTTAAATAGGAATCTCACTCATTGGCGGATTTGCTCTCGGGTCATGATGAAACAAGCCTTTGTTGCAATTTTACTGCCTGAGTTGTTCGACCTGAACTTCCCCATGTGCTAGGTTGAACTTCAGCCAACAGTGCTCAAATGGGGCTTGCGATATACCATCGGAAAGCTATGCAGATCAGTATCATGACCCAACTTAAATTTTTGGCAAAATGTAAGCGGTTTAAGAGCAGTTTTGAAAACTGTTTTTTCTTCATACAAAAAACGTGAATCGTATTTCTGAAAAACCGCATCTTCCACATGTTGAAAGTTTTCTATAATTCCCTATGGTTAAAGAGGAATTTGGAAAATCGTAAAATTTTACAAACCGAACAGCCGAGTTCGTATTTTCAATGTCATTTTTAAACGGCTAATCCAATTGAGGCAAATGATATGCCGTTGGAAAGCTTATGAAAATGCGCTACTTTTTCATGTTTAAAGTTTTTTCTAATTTTGAACGGTTTAAAAGTAATTTAAAAAATGGTCCAAGTTGCAACGAGTTTGTATTTTCGAGCTAATTTTTTAACCGTACGTCCGAATGCAGCAAATGATTTCGCGTTGGGAAGCTTGAGTAAATGCCAAACTTTTTGGTATATATTGTGTCTTCCAATTCCTTACTGTTTTAAGTCAATTTTGAAAATGGATAAAAACGTATTTTCTCCATAATTTCTACAAACTTTATCAGAATGGGATAAATAATATACTGTTGAAAAGCTAAGGAAAATGTGAAACTTTTTCATGTTGATGGTTTTCTCTAGGTCCTAGCCGTTTTCAAGTAATTTCGAAAATGGCGGGATCATTTGTTCCGCCTTTATAGCGAAATAGATTCTTCGAAAAGGCACCACGTGAAGAACTTGAACTTCTCGGCATGTCTACTTGAACTTCACTCTATTTTGCACGTGCTTTTTTTGCCCCTAGCTCTCCATCCACTCACCGGAACAGTCAACAGAATTGAGCAAGTGATATACCAGTGGAAAGCCGCTGTAAACACGTAACTTTCCCGTATTGATCATTTTTTATACTCGTGATGGTTTTAAAAGTTTTCATATGAAATTCATTCACTATAGTAGTTGAACTTTCTGCTGTTTTCACGTTGAATTTCTGTGACGTATTTTCGTTTGTAATTTTCTCATCCATTCGTTAATATTACACAAATGTAATTCCTTTTGCACAAACCCCTCTCACAATAATTTTTTTAACTTTCTCTGACCGAGGACTTGAACTTATAAGAACAAAACTTTTAGTATTTGCCTTTTATTCCTTTTTAATACAAAATGTACACCGTGTAGTACGTGAACTTCTTACAGTTATCAATCTGAATTTCTCTCGATTACGTGAAAATATCTGAGTTTTTTTATGAATATTAATCTGAATTTCTTAAATCCTTTTTATGAAGTTTGAAGCGCTCTATTTTTTAAAAGTTGAACTTGTTACTTTATTTTGAATTTCTTGTTTCCATTCTTTAATAACGAGGAAAATCTGAGTTTTCTATAATTATCGAACTTATCCATCTTTTTAATATGTACTTCCTAGTTTTATTTCTTAATCTTTTTTATGAAAATTTTGGAGCGCTCTATTATTAAAAGTTGAACTTCTTGTTTCTATTCTTTAATAACGAGGAAAATCCGAGTTTTCTCTAATCATTGAACTTCTCCATCTTTTTAATATGGACTTCCTGGTTTTATTTCTTAATCTTTTTTATGAAATTTTGAAGCACTCTATTTTTAAAAGTTGAACTTCTTGTTATTTAATTTTTGAAATTCTTGTTTCCATTCTTTAATAATGAGGAAAATCCGAATTTTCTATAATCATCAAACTTCTCCATCTTTTTAATATGGACTTCCTGGTTTTATTTCTTTTAGTAACAGAAAAAAATCCTACTTTTTGATAGACATCGAGCTGCTCCGTTTTTCAATTTGAACTTCTAGTTTTATTTTAAGAGAGAAAATCTTTTTTATAAAATTGTTTGAGATGCTTTTTAATGACCTTTTTTGGGTTTGTAACAAGACTTGGTGCGATGCGACACGATACGACATAATAGTCTTCAAGGTGGCAGGGGTGGCAGCGCGCTTGGAGGAGCCGGGACCGGCGGTACGCCTGGAAGGAGGAGGCAGCGGGGAGGCGCGCCGTAGCAGGGTGGCAGTTGCCGGTGACGCGGGGGGGGGGGGGGGGAGTTGGGGCCGATGGGAGGTGGCTGTGGCGGTGCTTCCAAAATGTACGTCGCACTTTACAGTAGAGCACAGAAAGAATGGTTTAAAAAACACATCAAACTAATCTTTTTTTATCTAAACTTCTTTGTTTTATCTTTTTAGAAAATGTGATTGATATTCTATAAAAATTAAATTGCCCACTTATTTTAATTTATATTTCTTGATTTGATATTTATGAACTTCTTACAATTTTCAGTGCAATAAGATTTTCTGTATTTTTACTATGCGAACTTCTAGTGTATCGCAAGAAATTACATGTTTTTTCTTTTCTTCTAAAAAAATCGTCCAAGAACTTTTTGTTTAGCATCATTCATTTGAACTCCCAGAGGCTTCAACAACAAATTAAACAATATGGCTAAACACGCACTAGTCGTAGTCATAAACATGACTTATATTTTTTTTATTTGTGAATTTACATGTTTTTCTCGCACATGAATTTCTCTTACACAAAATTTTTTTGTTACATATTTTGAACTCTTACATTTCTTATTTTTGAACCTCCTCCTTTTTATACACAAAACATGAATTGTTTTAACCCATTTCCATGAAGACACACACAAAGAACACACACACACACACACACACACACATACACACACACAACCATCGCATGCACAAACGCCACCACAACATCTCCATCGTTCTTTTGATGCCCGGTGCTGATTTGAATCCCGTACTGTAGTTGTACTTCTTCATCGAGGAGATATAAGGAGCAAGCATGGAATGATTTAGTGGGATGAACCTAGGAGATGCCTACAACTACAGACCTTCTGGAACACTTTCTATTGACCTTCAAGATCAATTTCTATTGACCTTCAGCCATTTTTTCATTCCAACAATTGAGCAAACTGGACAACAACATATAATGCTCCTTTTTTAGGCTGAACTCAAGAATCTTGGCAAAGCCGGCCTACAACAATGGCCAATTTTTTCGAAGGATAAACGTAAACAAATGTGTATAAAACCAAAGCAATCTAGTGTCAATATTTTTTTATATGTTCAATAAAACCAGAGCACTCCAATGTCATAAACATCCATAATCCAAAGAACAAAATGACCACGGTATATATATACAAAGAAATCTTTTTTCTACCACACATGCACATTTGTTCTCATACATCTTCCAAAAAAATCAGAGCCATCACCATTGAAAGCTAGTCATGCAATAGGAAAAGATGAGCACTTCTTGCAAAAGCGAATGACTAAAAGTTGGTGGACAACTAGGACTATTCAAGTGAAGCGCTTGTAGTATTAACCCGTAGCTCCTTCATGCTGACCAATTCCACCAGAAAAGGCCATGTATGGATTTGAACACTACAAACCACTATACTAATCTCTCCTTGCGTTGGCTACAATTGACTCAGCTTGCGTCGGGGTGTTGTGCCAGCGTCGACAGCTCACCCCCTTGGCTCATTGTCGTTAGGTGGTGGAGGCTGGCAGTCTGGTGGCCGATGCAACCAAACACCGCCAGACCGTGCCAAGAGTTCAGTTAGTTTTCTGAACTTTTCTCAACACAAGAAGCCAAGAGCATGCTAGACGACCTACGACCGCTCGCTGTTGTCATGGCGGGGTGTGAACGATAGACCTTCTAGAAGTTATGTAATCATGTACTGTAGATTCAAGCATTTTAAACTCAAAAGATGCCTACAATTCTCAATTTGTGCCTAACCTAGGAGTCGAGGAGATCACCACACATGACTAGATAGAGGAGTGCAAGTGAAGCAACCTTTTTTCTTTAGAAAATCAACAAACTTAACTTCGGAAAATAAAGAAACTGAACTTTAGAAAGTGAAACAAACTGAACTTCACAAGGCCCTGCAAAAATATACACGATTGTATTCCACTTTAAAATCTTCAGAAAATCAACAAACTGAACTTCTAGAGGGCCAGATGCTGACCTTTCTCTTCGTAGTGCTGTTGGCGACATGTGGATACAAAAACAAAGTAGCACTAAATGCATGACACCTTGGTAGCCACATACACAGGATAGCTGAAGCTTAAGTAGCTAGAAAATTAGAACTTTGAACGAAAAAAAATTAAGAGAGAATTGCTCTCACAAGAAGTCTCTCTTTACCAGATTCAGCAGAAATTGAACTGGACGGTGAGCAGCATGATCTAGGGTTGTGTTGCGTTCATGAACGGCCGGCGGCTCCGTCATTGAACAACCCGGGGCCGCGTAGTTGAACGGCTTGGGGCTGCGTTGGGAGGACTCAGGGAGGCACTGCAGATCGGGTCAGGGTGAGGGTGCTCTCCATTCCCCTGAGGAAAATGCTCTGAAGGACAAAACACACACACACAAGAATAACCGCACATTAGGATTTCCGAATGGTCCTCTATTTGTAGACGTAAAGAAGTTCAGAAAGATCCTCGGACGCACACACACCAGTGCATGAACACACACATTAGCACGTAGATCTCAGTTCCTCACATTCTACACGGTTAATTTTTTTAACGGCGTATGAAATGAATTGTCAAATCAATACTCAGATAGGGGCTCTCTTTTTATGGAGATACAAATCCAATCAGTCATGCTTCTTTTTTTAACATACTAAGATGAACAGCAGAGAAGCATCCATACCAACAATAATGAATTTGCAAACAATATTGGAGAAACAAACATCAAACCTGTAGCTTGAACAAGTAGAGCTGATTTCGGAAGTAGTGGTGCACTGATTCAAGCAAAGGCATGACGTGAACTACAATTTTTGCAAACTTCATTGCCCCAACACACAGATCTTGCAAGAAACTGAAAGAAATTGAACAAAATAGCAACAACCAAAACAAATCTCTAGCCACAAGATGACGAGGAGTGGGTGGTGACGAGCTATGGCTCTCTGTGTTGCCGTCGCAGTGGAGAGAGAAGGAAGGTTGTGGAGGACGCGCCGGAGAAGAGGGCAGGTCGTGCTAGAGCAGAGGGAAGGTTGCGATTGAGCAGGGGGGAGGTCATGCCGCATGGGAGGTTGGTGGCGGGGGTGGTCGGGACGGAGGGCAATCATGAAGGAGGTGGTTGGGGCAGGCACGGCGGAGGTGGCTGGGACGCAGGGTGGGGACGGAGGTGGGTAGGTGGAGGACGGCGACAGAGGTGCTCGGGGCGGAGAGCGGTGGTGGAGGTGGTCGGCGGGAGGACGACGACGGCTGAAGCGATCGTAATTTATTTGAATTCGAAACATAATTTAATTATGAAATGATCGTAAGATTACCTCGGGTGAAAAATAACTTATTCTGCACCCTGGGTGATGAATAGTAACACTATATATATATATATATATATATGGCTTCTGCACAGCATCTCCATCATCATTATTAGTACATCCTACGCAGGTGAGTTAGGATGCACTTGATACCAGAAAGGTATCTATCCTTCAAACCAGAGGCGTGCTTCAAACTAACAACAGTACATGATATCCAACAAAAGAGGGTCATGCTATAGCAGCAGGATACATGGCTCAGTCTAGATATCAGTACGAATCAAGTTGTGCATATTTGTTGTTGGCATGAACCACATCTCCGCATGTCAAGTTTGCAAAAGCCATCCATCGCATGGAAGCTTGATGCCTTTCACACACTGAAGATTATCTGGCAACAATCCGTGTCGACGAATCTTTGGATATGGTGATTCATGAAACCCATGGTATGATGTGTAAACACAGTTCCCCCTAGCAAATGGAAGTTGAATAGCACGGTAATCATCGCCGATGATATGATCGATGATTGGTTGGATGATCGGATAATTGAGCCCGAGGAACATGGAGTGGTTGCCGAGGCTGTAAACCCGCCTCCAGTTGAATACGCTTGGCCCAACGGAGCTGGGATCTTTCTCGAACACGAAGCAGCCATAGCCATCAATGTCACGAACGCCCCTAGCATTGTACTGCATGTGATTTGATGTAATGGTTTGGTCAATTTGGTATGTGCAAATTAGCATCAAATGACCGCCATCAGCTGAACGAGTGATAAACCACCACCCATCGGCTAGTATGATTCCAGGTCCTGGAATCATGAAGGCCAGCACATTTGTGTTTGCTGCAACAATTCAAATTGGAGACCAAAAGGACAAAAATAAAAAATCATGTTGAGAGTATGTGTGGAATTAAGATTATTGTAACAGTGACACATATCATAGACAGAGAATTGCAATGCCGTGGTCATAATCATACCCCAAGTTAAAAAATAAGCCAATGGCTTTCATATTCTAGCAATATTTCATGGTTCAAACATCATGTAACAATGAGAGGAAAACAGCTATCACAGGGCCTACTCATATTCTACCATAGCACTTACTACTATTCTCATATCAACTCTAAGCAATAACATGCGTTGTTATAAAAATCTTGGAAATGAGAGTAACATATAGCAATCATGAGGTTATACTCATAATATCTATTCTAACAATCATTAGATGCCAATTGTTCTCATATCAACTCTAACAATAACATGTGTCGTCATAAAAATTTAGGAAATGAGAGGAACATATATCAATGATATGGTTATAGACATACTATCTATTCTAAATTTGTAACAATGAACAGGCAGTCATATTCATAAGGTAAAGATGAGATAGAACAATTACACGACGATAGATTCCACCAGTATAGGCAGCTAATCTGTGCGTCGACCGCGTAAACGATGCCATCTTGCACTATAGCATCAGACATAAATGTTGGCTGAAGAGGATTGATGATGAGCCATAACCATGTATGGCGACCGGATTCCAGATAGACTAATCCCATGTTGAACAAGGCAATGAGCTTGTAATCCATGTAGTCTTCTGTTGGTGTGGGCACTTCGCAGATTACAACCTTCAGCAAACAGAGGTCGAGCCAAAAGCTCGACGCATCTCGTGCGTAGTAGGCAGGAGTGTCCGGCGAGCCACGAGGCCCGATGGCGGCGGTATCCAATGATGGAAGGGTGATCTCTCGCTGGGTGTAGATATGCATGAGACGCCATGGACTACCGGATTGGTGGATGAGGACGATCCAGTTGGCCTTCATGCCTGCCCAGTACTGGTCGCGCATGAAGAACAGGTGGACGGGTAGTGGTAGCATGTCGAGGGGCACCATGGCAAACTCCATAGGATCGTCAAGTCGGTGTCTGGGCCACCTGCGAGGATCCGGCATCAACAAGTAGGGTGTCTTGAAAAGAGCCGGCCGGTTGCAGACGAGTAGACAGTACAAAGACACCGAGCATGTGGCCAGACGAACGGTGCTGAGCAGGTCCATACGATTACAAATTTGCTCCAAGAGAACATCGGGGAGGGAATTTCAATCGCGGCTCTGCGTGTCAGTCGGTTCTACCATAGGGTTTTTCAGGGTGCTGAGTGATTGGGGTTTTCGGTGCCTGCGAACCAGCGGGGAAGTGGATTCGAGCGGGCGAGTGAAGAAGATGGCGTGTGTGGCCGAGCAGTGAGCGGGGGGGGGATATGGTACGCACGAGCTACCAAGGAAGATGGCGCGGGCGGGCGAGCAGTGAGCGGGGGGAAATGGTGTGCGGCCGACGATGGGGAAGAGAGGAGGAAGAAGAGTGAAAGACGAGGAAGAAAGTGCATTAAATCTCAATTCTACTAGTACTACTACCATGATATACCGTCCTTCGGAGTGTAAATAGTTACGCTGATGACATGTGGGTCTACCTCAAGAGGGCCCATATGTCAGTTAATGGAGGAGAGAGGTGCGTAGGCATATTTGCGGAAGGGTGCTACACTGGCAAACATGATGGCAGTATTGGGTAAGGCTGATTTAGTAACACCAACATGCTGGTTCAGCTTATTAATTAAGTGTCCCATCTGCTGCAGCGTGTATTGTCACTTCACTGTGAAGACTAGTTGAATAGTTCTCTCTGACCGAGATGGGGAATAATGGATCGCGAAGACTTCATATCTACAGTATCCCTTTGCATGTACACTCATCCTGTCCAACAAGATGAAACATTGGCCAAGGCACCCGGCGCCAATAATGTAGGAGTACTATTACTACCTCATTTCCGGTTTATAGGGCTCAATTCAAAAATCTCATCAACCAAGGTAGATGATGAGTGGTGGAATAATTTTTGTAGTTTGCAAAAACACTCAATTAATGCACTCGTTTTCCTCAAAAAATTGTGTTTACCAATGCATTAATTTTGTGTCAAACTTTGACCATCTACTCCCTCCATCCAGGTGAATAAGTCATCTTTGGTTGTGCACCATGACCAAGGAGGGAAAAACAAGAGAACTTAATGTTTATTTGCTACCCCCTCTATTCCTAAATATAGTCTTTTTAGACATTCCAATGGAATACAACATACAGATGTATATAGACATATTTTAGAGTGTAGATTCACTCATTTTGCTCTATACGTAGTCACTTGTTGAAATCTCTAGAAAGACAAATACTCTGTATTTGGGAACGGAGGAAGGCTTTTACTCTATATTTGGGAACAGAGGGAGTATCACCATATGGAGGGAATAGAGGAAGCTTGAAATATGAACATGTCAATGGGAGGGAGTAAAAGCCTCATGCATGCAACATGCAACACTCACATGTACACATGGACGCACGCAACACTCTTGCACCCATGCGGCACACAGCACACGACGCAACACACATGCTCACGCTCAAGTGCTCAACCTACTCCCTACGTCCGTGAAAGACTATACATTGACCGCCAATGTATTTTTCTCGTTTCAAATTAAGCCATATTAATCAGAAAGGACACAGTATGGACTAGTACTAGTACTACTTTGATGTGTCCCATCAACTCGCCGAACGATGAGAAGCTTGCTTACTACGCCTCTCCCTCGCCCACACGCGTGGTGGCTCGCAGGACGAGGAGAGGGTTTTGACTACAGTGCCCTCTCCCTCTCCCTCTCGCTCGCCCTCGCCCTCGTGGTGGATGTGCAGCAGTTCAATCGGTGTCAGATTGCCAGAAGCATATTGTACTGTAGTGTCATCATTGTTGGACCTTCCGAAGAGACGAAGAGCCAAGTGCAAGGTTCACACGAGTATGAACTGTTGAACCTCCTTAAAAGGTAAAGATCCAAGCGCAACGTTTTATAGGAGTCGTCGTCCTAGTGGGAGTATACTACAACCATAGCGAACGATGCTACTGTATGATGCCGCCACGTCACCTATATCCAAAGTTGTGCCACCTTTTTTTCTCAAAGAGCGTGTTGGAGTAAGTGCAACAACCACACAAGTTGCACGTACACATAACACATTTACTAGTAATAAATTCTAAAGGACAAATGCCAGTATGCCACACAAGTTCATCTCCAATTCATGTGATAAATTTGTGCACGACTAGTCTACATATATTCACAGCGCTACCGTTCACAATTTACCATACTCCACTTACACGTTATAGATGGGCTAACATGTCCTCTTTCAGGTTCCAGTCCCATGTGTTCTTCATGGATGGCATGATACATAGCGGTGGGCAAGGGGAATCATTGTCGCAGCTTTCTAGTCCGGTTCCACACGATGGAGACTCATCCAAGCTGAAGTGGCATAAATCAGGGATAGCGTGTCCCAGCATGTCGTTCATCCAGCGGTGCACACTGAAGACGCAACTATGCTTCATGAATAGCACGCCTTCGGTGTCGTGCACGAAAGGTGGCATCCGCTTCACAATGGGGTAGCTGTCCCCAATGAAAAGTGAGTACTCTCCGAGAGTGTTCCTCGGCACCCACGTAGCATCACGGGGGTCGAACTCGGCGCCGTTCATCTGGTACACGTGGCATCTCAGATCTGGTCACATGGTGACGTACATAGTCAAGGTCCATGCATAATAATGTTGTGCTCAAATATGGCGGTCAGTAATACTGTGCAGAAAATAGTACTACTCCGGTATAGTGGAAGTAAAATAACTGGCTTATTATATATAGCCACTCTTGGCTACATGGATGAGATAGTAAGACATGGAAAAACAAAAATGGTGGCAACTAGTGGGTTCAAGTCTTCAAGGGCCTAGCTAGCTATACGCGTCCTCCAAGGTAAAAAGTACTCCTACTAGTACTAGTAAGTGTAGTACAACAATGAAAGAGAAGGTGAGAGGGTTAAAAAATATAATACTAAATGGAATACCCGGGTAGATGGTGACGGTCCAATCATGGTAGATTGTGTGACCATGTTGCACATCAGTGGTACCATGGGTAACGACAGCTAAGATAGTTGATCCCAATATGCCAAAGTCAGCTACAAGGTTCCAGGTTAGACCGAATCACGGATGCAAGTGCACATCCAGGATCAGCGATCTTATTTTGATCGGGGGATGACTGGTCCCTGCAAAATAATGGAGTACCGTTAGGGATGCAAATGATGGTTTGTGCATTCCGTTTGTAATCTCCCGTAGCATAGTATGGCAACCAGATGAAACAAGTCCCCTGGCTTGTCACTGCGAAGATGCGACCTAGATGGCGCACGGCGTCTTCGAACGTGTAGGGGTAAAAATCTTCCACGACCAACGTGTGCGAGCCTCTACCGTTACTACCTCTTGCATTGATGGCAATCCTTATGTCGAACACCGCGATGAGATAGTAATCATCGTAGCCGCATCACTTTGTCGGCGGGTCCGCAATTGCTATCTTCTTAAATCTCATGTAGGCATCATCATACGTATTCAAGCCCAGCCAGTCCGGAAGGCCGATCCCAATGGTGGAGAAGGGGTCTACGGAATGGTCGCACTGCTGTGGATATTGTGCAAAATGATGCTGGTATCGAGCCGGAGGTATGCAAGCCAATCTTCATTGGCACCGACCCAGACCTATATATAAGACGGTGGGCAGCGAAGAAATTACGGGATGGAAATGGAATAACTTAGTACTGCATGATCAAACTCCATGACTGACCTGCTCATCGGACAAAATCCGACTACCTCTCAACGTCGGCAACTCTAGTGGAGTCAACGTGCAACCATGGCCAGGGAGCGGTGGACTGTTCGAAGGATTGTCCCATAGAAGAACCTTCTCCTTGAGTATGCATGGAAGAACAACAAGCATGGCCTTTTACCAAGCCTGTTTAAGCACCGTCTTGAAAAAGTTGGTGCAGGAAGCACCGAGTCTTGCCGCGGTGAGGACGTCGGAGCGGCATGCGATTTCTCCCAGAGGATTGTTGTCGGTGTCAAAACCGGCGGATCTCGGGTAGGGGGTCCCGAACTGTGCGTCTAAGGCGGATGGTAACAGGAGGCAGGGGACACGATGTTTACCCAGGTTCGGGCCCTCTTGATGGAGGTAATACCCTACGTCCTGCTTGATTGTTCTTGATGATATGAGTATTAAAAGAGTTGATCTACCACGAGATCAGAGAGGCTAAACCCTAAAAGCTAGCCTATGGTATGATTGTCTGTTGTCCTACGGACTAAAACCCTTCGGTTTATATAGACACCGGAGGGGCTAGGGTTACACAAGGTCGGTTACAAAGGAGGAGATATGCATATCCGAATTGCCTAGCTTGCCTTCCACGCCAAGTAGAGTCCCATCCGGACACGGGACGAAGTCTTCAATCTCGTATCTTCATAGTCCAACAGTCCGGCAAAAGGATATAGTCCAGCTGTCCGGAGACCCCCTAATCTAGGACTCCCTCAGTAGCCCCTGAACAAGGCTTCAATGACGATGAGTCCGGCGCGCAGTGTTGTCTTCGGCATTGCAAGGCGGGTTCCCCCTCCGAATACACCACGAAAGAGTTTGAATACAAGGATAGCGTCCGACCCTGCAAAATAAGTTTCACACACCACCGTAGAGAGAATAATATCTCCACAAATCTATTCTGCTGACACATTTTGATAGCATGACATCACGCTATGGCCCGGTCATTATTTGAACCATTTTTCTTTAACCAGCCCCGCACATAATGCGAGGCGGTTTCTTGACACGTCTTGTCAAAGCAAAGATCATGTTCCCCTTATCACGGGATTCTCATCAATACAAACGTGGGTAACCCAACCGTGCCTGTTGGTATGACTCCTAGATCTTAGGTAAGTCTCGAACGGCCACGAGGAGGACGCCTGATATTCATCCCCTTTATAAAGGGACAAGGCTTTTTCTTTTTTCCCTCCTGTGCTCAATCGAATCCTTCCCCCGCCTCGAGTTCTAACACCCAAAGCTCAGGTCAGGTGCTTCAGACCTACAATCATGTCTGGATTTGTCCTTCAAGGCCGGTGGATGCCTTCCTCCGTCAAGGAGGAGGACATCAAGAAGTTGCGGGAGGCCAGATATCTGACCGCCGAAATTTCGCATAGGCTGCCCGCCCGAGGGCAGGTCGTCCCTAATCCCGAACCCAACGAGAGCATTGTGTTCGTCTCCCACTTCCTCCGAGGACTAGGCCTCGCTCTGGATCCCTTTGTTAGGGGTCTTATGTTCTATTATGGGCTGGATTTTCACGATCTGGCCCCGGATTCCCTTCTTAGCATCTCGTCATTTATTGTCATATGTGAGGCCTTCCTTCGCATTACCCCTCACTTCGTCTTGTGGCTCAAGACCTTCGATGTGAAGCCGAAGATGGTCGAGGGGCAGTACACAACGTACGGAGGTGCTCTAGTAAGCAAAATTGCTGATGCTCCATGGCCAAAGGGTTCCTTTTCAGAGGTGTTCGGATTGTGGCAACGGGAGTGGTTTTACGTCACAGCTCCCCGAAGTGCCAAATGGGTAGTTGCCCCCACCTTTCGCTCAGGCCCTCCACCACAACTCATGTCATGGATCAGCAGGGGGCTGAGCTGGGCTCCAGCCAAGGACGTGCCAATACTACAGAGCCGTATCCAAGATCTATTCGAGGGAGATTTCAGTCTGGTTACGGTAATGCAAGTTATGCTGGTTCATTGAGTCCAGCCTTGCAAACGCCGGCCCCTCCGCATGTGGGAATTCAACCCGGAAGGACCGCACACTATTTAGCATTTCCTCGGCATGACACACGAGGAGATGTACAAATCGTTCTTCGGACCCCAAATAGAGTGTCCGGACACAACTGAGGACGTGGGCCTGAGCTGCAACTGCCCCACTGCCCAAGTAAGTAATCCCATGGCCGAACACACTGTCCTTTTATTTATCATGACATCATTCTGAAGAATCACTCTTTGACCAGGACTGGATAACAAAGGCGAAGATGATCCGGTGTTCGCCCCCCCTTCCTGAAGGCTTGGACAATCCGGTGCTGGAAAAGATGCTCGAGCCAGCACCTTGTCTAGTGCCCTCAAAGGAAGATGAAGGGGGGAATAAAGAGGGAGAAAGAGGGCCTCCATTGCTACCTATTCCAATCGAGGGAATGAGCGCCTCCGCAAGGGCGGATAACCAAGGGGAAGAATCTGACATTCTCTCTCCCCGGGGAAGGAAGAGGACTACCTCTGAAGATCCGGAAACTAAGGTTTCCAAACGGGAGAAGAAATCTCCACGAGAGGGTCCTGCCTCGGAGGGTATTCTTGCCGCACAATGTCCGCGTGGGGATAAGCCCTCTACCGAGCTGTAAGTAATCAAAAAGTACTTAATAGTGAGGATATCCTATCTTACTTCCGAAGACAATAACCGATGCTTATAAATTGTAGTCCGGATCGCAGCCCTTCTCGACAAAATTCATCTTCGGGGGATCTTCTTCCGGAGATGATGGAGAGCAAAATGCCTCCCCCGGACTCCCCAGCTCAAGAAGCGGGCGACCTTGAAGTGTCGTCGCGAAGGTATCTCTGGATCCACTAGGGCCAGAGGATAACCCTTTGGCTGCCCGGCATCCCCAGTATCTGGCTCCTAAGGGGAGTGACAGCAAGGGTCCGTACAATGTGCGGTCGGATGCGCTGAAGGATCTTCTGGGGCAAGCTGTTGTCTCGGAAGCGCATCATACGCTAATGGGTACGGTGATTGAAAGGATTTCACCCGCTGAAAGCGGTTTGCACGAAGCTTTTATGAGTCTGCTGAAAGGCTTCGAGGTACGTGAAACAATGTATGCCTTTAATAGTACCGCATGCGTTAGGTATGCCCATGCAGATAGTAGCCCCTAAGATTCTGGTTGTCGTTGGGAACGGCGGCAAACAGAGGATCATAGTCCCAGGTAATAACCAGATCGCATTTATGTGCAGGTGGTTGAAGCTCCGGTGGCTAGCCGGACTGATGGGTTTGCCGAACTAAAGCGGCAACTGGATGTGGCAGATGCCGACATCGTGCTTGTCAACAAGCGGCTTGATGAGGCACAGGGTGAGTGATTTTTCTAGTGATCGTCACATAATAAGAGTAGCATGATGCCAGTATCTTTAATATGTTGTGACTGTAGATGGAGCAGCCACCGTGGAGACCCTTCGGGCGGAGCTTGCCCGAGCCAAGGAGTAGCAATGCGGCTGCTTTACAGGCGGCCGAAGAGTTAAGGGACGAACATGCCACGCATTGCGAGAGCAAAGAAAAAATAGCCAAGATGGCTATAGAGTTAAAAGATGATGCTGACCGTTACCGGCTTCTTGAAGAAGAAAACCGGGCGAAGGCGACGGACCTGGAGAAGGCCTGGGTGGTTGCCAAGGAAGCTCGCTCCAAAATTAGAGCGACGAAGGAGGAGCTGAATCAAGCTGTAGATATCGTGTCTGGGAAGCCCTTCTTGTTGCGGCTAAGTTCAGAGATCCGAAGTATGCTCCTATGGACCGGCTATGCTGTTCTGCGGACGCGTACATGGATTTGGCTGCAAGGGCTGCTGATGCAGCCGAGTACTTCAAGGATCAGAAAGGTCCCGAAGTGGAAAAGCTGTTCTGGTCACAGTTTCACGCTCCAGTCCGTCCGCTGCTGCTGAATGAGCGATTGACCGGTTGGGCCGAGCTCCATAGGTTGTCCGGACTTGCCATGAGGTCCGTTGTGGATCACCTGTGGCCGGGAGGGCCAAGGCCGAGTAGTTACTTTAGCTTAGTGCAACAATTCCTTGAAGATGTGCCACGCATCGATGCTGTAAAGAGATCAACGTGCATAGAAGGTGCGCGGATGGCCCTTGCCCGTGTCAAAACATACTGGGCGGAGATGGAGGCCACCACTGTTGCGGCACAGGGTTCGGCCATAGGCCGAGTGGCTGCCGAGCACTACTTTGAAGAAGTCCTTGAAGGCGCTCGTTCGATAGAGGCTTAGTGCTCGAAGAATATTATTTTCCAGTGGCATGTAGTCCCATTGTACAAACAATGTTTTTCTAAATTAATCAAGGTTGTGTTTATACTTTTGCCCGAAAGTACTATGATGCCTCCTATGCGGCCGTTTATGTATATATGTATATAACCTGAAAGTTTGCAGTTGTCGGCTTCCGCCCCCACACATATAATCCAGGGGTGTTTGCAAAAGATGCATATCCACACTTGATCCAACGTCTTGGTCCGTTAAGGAGGTGATAGCGTAGCGAACGAGGCAATCGGACTATATTGCTTTAACACTTTCACTTAGCCATAGGAGTTTGACAGTGGGGCTACTATATAGCCCCTGGTACTTCTGCGCTTGTCCGAATATGGTGCGCGTACGTACATGACCGGGAAACGGTCCTCCGTTAATGCGGAGGAATCCCGAAGATTCCGATTAGTCATCGAGTGGTTGACCAGTCTCTCGCTATATCATGACAGTCAGTTTTCGGCTTTCTCTACTGAGGTGCTCATCTAGATGAACCAGGGCACAATCGCAGTAGTTCTCCCAGTGCTACCTTAGCCGATATAACGGAACGTAAGGTACCAAAACGTGGGAGCCGGGCAAACCCACCATTTGACCAAAGACATGATTCGGAGCTGATGCATATAGGGCCAAACTCGCGACGCCGAACACTCCCTAAGGTGTTTGGTCTTTATAACATATACCGGGCTAAACAATGCCCTTTATAAGAAACCCCGTGTGTCCAGGTAAGTGCAAAATCCTGGCGTGGCCACATGCCAATACCGCCGGCATCCTTCTCGGTTGTGTGGAGTATCCGGAGGATGGGAGCAACAAGAGACAGTAAAAAAGGTTTACGCAGGGCCTTAATCTAAAAATAAACCTTTGGGCGGGTCCCTGCTGCACGTCTGCGCCTGTGTCTCCGTTGTGTCGTGTCCTGGACGGGTGTAGCACGATTGTAACCTGCAGAAGGAAAGAACTTAGGTGAAAGTTGTCGTGCCGAAAAGAAGAATGAGTTATCAGAATTCCAGAGAAGCCTAGTTGAGCCGGGCTGGCCCTGATTACACGCGGGAAGCCCCTGGTATCGTTTTATGAGGTTTGAAAACCAATCTCATGCAAGTATGATGGAACGCCGGACTCGTCTAACCGTGTCCGTGGTCTTGACAACCCGCCATTTTTTCTGGTTGGTGAGGCCGTCTAGTGTGCGGCTGTTAGAGCCGCCGCGTCCTCTTCCGTACATGAAGAACGGTTGGTATTTCCGCTAACTATAATGACGCCTCATGGACCGGGAATCTTGAGCTTGAGAAAAGCATAATGCGGTATTGCATTAAAGCGAGCGAAAGCCTCCCTTACGAGTAATGCTTGAAAATCACTTCGGAATGGAGCGATGTGAAAAGTTAACGTTTCACTTCGGAAGTTATCGGGAGAACTGAATAGCACCTCTAGTAGTAGAGAGCCCGTGCAGTGGGCCTCTTGGCCTAGTATTACTCCCTTGAAGGTAGTATTACTATGGGTTATTTGTGTCGGGTCTATCCCCATTTGGCGGACTGTGTCCTGATATATCAGATAGAGATCACCGCCGCCGTCCATGAGGACCCTTGTGAAATGGTACCCGTTTATTATTGGGTCTAACACCAAGGCCGTCAGTCCTTCGCGCCGGATATGTGTATCGTGATCCCTATGATCAAAAGTGATCGAGCAGGCCAACCAGGGGTTGGACCTAGGGGTGACGGGCTCTATGGCGCGTGTGCCTCAAAGTGCGTGATTGCTTCTCCTCCTTGTCACATGGATCACGTTTACTGTTTTAACCTCCGGTGGGAACTTTTTCTGTCCTCCGGTGCTTTGCTGGCGAGGTTCATCCTCATCTTCGCTTCGTGTTTCTTCCCCTTTGTGTTCGGCGTTTAGCTTACCGGCCTGCTTGAAGACCCAACATTCTCTATGGGTATGACTTGCAGGTTTGTCTGGGTGGCGTGAATCTCACAGAGTTTGTCAAGAATTTTGTTTAGGCTAGATTGTCCTTCTCTGCTACCTTTGAAAGGCTTTTTTCTGCTGAACTGGTAGGGAGCCCCTGAATCCGGCGTTTACCACCGTGTTATCTCGGCTACCTTCTTTACTTTGACGCTTGTTTTTGTTGCGTCGTGGTTTACCATTGCCATCCCTTACTTCGGATGTGCTTGGGTCGCTGGTGCTGCTACGGGCCAACCAGCTTTCCTCGCCCGCAGAAAAGCGGGTCATGAGGCTTGTTAGGGCTGCCATTGTTCTTGGTTTTTCTTGACCAAGGTGTCTAGCGAGCCATTCGTCTCGGACGCTGTGTTTAAAAGCTGCTAAGGCTTCGGCATCCGGACAGTCCACTATTTAGTTCTTCTTGGTGAGGAACCTGTTCCAAAGCTTTTGGGCGGACTCTCCAGACTGTTCGATTATGTTACTTAAATCGTCTGCATCCGGAGGTCGGACATAAGTCCCTTGAAAATTGGCCTGGAAAGCGTCCTTGAGCTCCTCCCAACTTCCAATTGAGTTTTCAGGGAGGCTTTTCAGCCAGTGCCTAGCTGGCCCTTTAAGCTTGAGGGGCAAGTATTTAATGGCATGGAGATCGTCTCCATGAGCCATATGAATATGGAGGATGAAGTCCTCTATCCAGACTCCCGGGTCTGTGGTTCCGTCGTACGCCTCTATGTTCACCGGTTTGAATCCCTCTGGGAATTCGTGATCCAACACCTCATCAGTGAAACATAATGGGTGTGCGGCACCCCTGTATTGGGATGCGCCATAGTGTTTGGACGGTTGTAGTATTCGGTGTTGGTTGTGTACCATAGCGCGCTTCATAGATCCATAGATAGATCTGGTCGCGCCGGATTTTTGACGCAAGTTCTCATGTAGAACGTGTGTTGACTTATGCGTGACTTTGTTAGCCGCTCTATCACGTTCACAGGGTGGTGGATCCGGCCGGTTGGCCGTATCACTTATCGACTGTATGGGCTCTAAGGCCTCATCATCGAATTCCGGTAATAGCTTGCGCTTTGGATAGCTATTTGGGTGGTAGCTTCTACCATACTTTGTTACTTTGTTCCACTTGCTGTTGAATGTATCTTGTGCGACCCTGAGCTTTGCTTCTGTTTCTTCAGGCTTCTCGTTGTGGCAGTAAGCCTTCTGCGGAGGTTCTCTTGCTCCAAGTGTGTTTCCGGGATGATGGGTGCATCTTCGTCCAGACTGTTTTCTTCCCTAGATGGGGATTGATGAGGCTTGTCTTTGGCGTCATCGTGTTCGGACGTCGGATCCATACTATTTTTGTAGTTTGCATCTTGATCATTTTCTGCCACCGGGGTGGTGTAGTTGTCGTCTCTTCCAGAGTCGCGTGGACTATTATTATCGCTGTTTTTGCTATGGCGGGACTTAGAGCAGCGCCGCTGACGCCGGCGCTTGGGTTGCTGCTTGGAGGGGCCATCCTCCGTTTTCTCATCGCCATTGGCTTTGTTTGGGGTGTCCACCATGTATATGTCATGTGATGAAGTAGCGGTCCAGCACCCTGTGGGCGGTAGTTCCGGTTCGTCTCCTGCATCGTCGTCTATACCGTTGATGTCTTCGGAGTCGAAGTCGAGCATGTCGGTTAAGTCGTCGACAGTGGCTACCAAGTGGGTGGTGGGTGGGAAGCGAATTTCTTCGTCGTCCGCATCCCCCTCTAGCCGGACATAGTTTGGCCAGGGTTCTCCTGACAAGGAGAGAGACCTTAATGAATTC
This sequence comes from Triticum monococcum, assembly GCA_034509565.1. Classification (NCBI taxonomy): domain Eukaryota; kingdom Viridiplantae; phylum Streptophyta; class Magnoliopsida; order Poales; family Poaceae; genus Triticum; species Triticum monococcum. Next base: position 193,324,043 of record CM067842.1, on the reverse strand, counting down.
AGCACATCTCCGAAAGAAGAGTGCTGAAAGATATCCGCGGAGGTGAACTCCATGATCGGCGCCCAGTCGGACTCGAGGGGCACGGATATGAGCGGTTCGGAGTCCGTGGCGGGAGATGAAATCAGTGGTTCGGCGACACGGCTCTTGTAAGGGGTGAAGTCAGTATCCGGCTCTATCGCCACTAAGAGTGCAGCCTCTGTGGCGGGGTCCATCCCTCCGCTCTCGGATGGCACGACTTGCTCCGGATTTAAGGCCGGAGTAGCTGCAGATGCGATCTCCCGAACACTGTCCTACGGTAGAGTTACGTCTCGCTCGTCGTGACTGCGCGGCGCGTCCGGCATGGGATCGAATCCGTCGAAGATCAAGTCTCCGCGGATATTGGCCGTGTAGTTCAAGTTCCCGAATCTGACCTAATGGCCAGGGGCGTAGCTCTCAATCTGATCCAGATGGCCAAGCGAATTGGCCCGCAGTGCAAAGCCGCCGAATATGAAGATCTGTCCGGGGAGGAAAGCCTCACCTTGGACTGCATCGCTAGCGATGATCGAAGGAGCCATTGAGCTTTATGGTGACGACACAGTGGAACTCACAATGAAAGCATCAATGTCGGTGTCAAAACCGGCGGATCTCGGGTAGGGGGTCCCGAACTGTGCGTCTAAGGCGGATGGTAACAGGAGGCAGGGGACACGATGTTTACCCAGGTTCGGGCCCTCTTGATGGAGGTAATACCCTATGTCCTGCTTGATTGTTCTGGATGATATGAGTATTACAAGAGTTGATCTACCACGAGATCAAAGAGGCTAAACCGTAAAAGCTAGCCTATGGTATTATTGTCTGTTGTCCTATGGACTAAAACCCTCCAGTTTATATAGACACCGGAGGGGCTAGGGTTACACAAGGTCGGTTACAAAGGAGGAGATATGCATATCCGTATTGCCTAGCTTGCCTTCCACGCCAAGTAGAGTCCCATCTGGACACGGGACGAAGTCTTCAATCTTGTATCTTCATAGTCCAACAGTCCGGCCAAAGGATATAGTCCGGCTATCCGGAGACCCCCTAATCCTTGACTCCCAGCCCCGACGAGGAGGAGAACCGCTTGGCGAATCCATGGGAGCAGTGACGAACTGCCTTCTCTTCGGGGGGCGGGGAACTAGCGAGGAGGAGATAAGAGCGTAGTAACCGCAGGGTCTTGTCCCTTCCAACTGTAGCTCCTCGATCGTTCCTTAGCGAAGGGGTGAGGCTATTATTTACTACGTACTCATACTGTAGCGGTACTAGCACTACTTTCTCAACTAGTAGTGCGATGTACTGTACTTCTAGTATAGTGCACCAGTTTTGAACTCTTGAATCTCAGGGCCAAGGAGCTATAGTTGGAAGTGGAGGGTAGTACTGTTCTCTAGAACCATCGTTGTACTATCAATGCAGGGAAAGTACACCTGCGTAGTGGGTACTCTCGGTGCTCTATTCAAGCGCGTAGCTGGCCTACTCAGCCGCTCCTCTCACGCACACACTAGCAGCCTGTTTATGAGCGACGGTTACAGCGAGGGCAGAACATTTGAGTTATTTGATACAGCAAGACTAGGCTTTTCGCTTCCATTTGTGGAGGTGTAATGGATCTCGTCGAACTTTGTTAGTAGTTCCTTCTTTATGAATGAGATGAGGCAAAGCTTTTGCCTTCGTTTCAAAACAAAAAAATCATGCCAAGAGGAATTTCTTTTGTAGAGCAAATAATGGAGTGAAGGCCATGCATGCAATGCATCAAGCTACAGAGTAGTAGAGTACTAGCACTTTACGTACATAGCCATATTGCACATTTCCCAATGCCGCGCCAGGCTTTTCCGGCTCCTCGGGCTTAATTGGGAGGTGCTAGTTTAAATATGCTACTAGTTGATGAGGAAGCTGCAAGCGAGGTGCGGCTAGGGCGAGCACACGAGCCACGAGATGATGGGAAGGAAAACCCATTCACGTGGCTGGGCTATCTAGTGCACCCAGATTGTGGTGCGACACGTCTGTTCGACTTCAAAACTCAAACTACCCGTGTACAATATTGGCTCACAGCAAAGTTACTATTTAAAAAAAGGCCGCCGTGCGTTCGGCCGGGATCGAACCCATAAAACGAGGTATACACTCCTGCGACCACTAGTAGTACTCGTTGGAGTAAAACGCAACCTAGAACCGCCTTTTTGTCGCTAGTAGTACATTGTTCCTTACAAGAAACCACTAATAATGCCAAGAAACCACTAATAATGCCAAGAAACTACTACCACTTGCATACGTGATAGACTAAAGATAAGACTACCTTATCAACCATTGTACATGTCCTTACCAACCAGCCCTACCAAGAAACGACTACTCTACAAAGTGTCGTTATAGGCACATTTTGACCGACAAGTTAGGCATTATGACTTGTGGGACCTACATGTGAGTCTGCACAAAAATCCCTGAGTGACCTCCTACATACCTCCGGTCCGTCCACCCAGTCATCCTCAACCATGGGACGCAGCTACCGCCACCGGCAGAAGGCGAGGTCAAAATCGCCGGCCGCATGGAGCCCATCTTGCGGCAGCCCGGATGCTAGCTCCGTCCAGCGCTCACGGCCGCTAGCTAGCCAAGATAGCTCCGTCCAGCTGCTTGTCTGCAAGGTTTGCTAGCTATATTGGCATGGCGGCGCGGTGGCTTGCTCGCGCACACCGTGGTAAGGCCAGCCATTTGGCTCGAGCGAAGGCCAGCGCGGCGGCTTGCTCGCGTGTGAGTCATGCTCGGGCCGGCCTGCCAAACCGTGCGGAGGCAAGCACGGCGTTCGGCCCGTCCGGCGGAGCGGCGGCCAACTCTCTCATCACCGACACCACCGATGAACACGCATCAGTACTGTTTGAAGTAATGTTTAGGATTTGAGGGGGAATAACAGGATAGAAGGTCAGATGTGGGTCCCTCGTGTCAATGGTAAAAAAAAATGTGCTGGTTTAAGCTGCCTCGTCAGCACGGACGTGTGGGCCAACACTATCATAAACGGGTTTAAATGAGCCTAATCGACACTAGGTAGTAGTTTTTGGCGCGGATTAAGAAATTGTGGGTATGTTTTTGCTATTTTTTGTACAATAGTTTCTTCCTAGGGCTGGTTGAAAGTGGTAGTTTTTTGTTAAATACTCTACATATTGTAAGTAGGAGGGAAAGTTAAGCTTTGGAAGCCAATAAGCAAGGCTAGTTGCATTGTGCCTTTGTGTATGTGATTGAAAGTAAATATCAACCATGAGTGACTAATATCTTGATGGAACACTCGAAACTATTGAAATACTAGCATTTTTGCATGGTTGGAAATACTAGAAATGTTTATGTGCGTTGCAACAAATCATAATTACAATAATACTTATTCACAAACTTGATACAAAACACTCTAATTTTGATATACATATATCACTAGAGATATATTATGTTTCAATCAAAAAATATTCCTTGGGCTGTTTTGGTGAGGTGAGGGAGGGAGGGGTGTGGTTGGTTTTAAGATACTAATTATGGGTTTTTCTACAAATTGGTAGAGAAGTGGGATGTTGGTGAGTAAAGGCAACAACTTACCTCACGGTCGTTAGATGTAGATCTAATGGTCAGAAATGATGGATGTCAGACACACCATCATCACCAACTTAGTCTTCTGTAGGAGTATTAGCAAGATGTCCATGCATTGCACGGAACATCAAGATGCATTTTTTTATAAAACACTTGTTGTGATTAACCCATGCGGGAGTAATCCCATGTGTAAAAACTAATGATATCTCGAGAAAGAGGAGATAAGGTGAAGAGGAGTGGGGCATGGTGGTGATTGGTGGTCAGACTGAGCGGAGGCATGGGGATGGATGACGCCGGTAGCGACTGACGGTGTCCTGGACTAGGGGTACTCACCACGCCGTCTCCTGGTCAGTTAGATTGGGCCGAGGAACCCCATGGTCGTATACTCATGGGTCAGTTCGGACAACTGTCGCATATAAGGAAGATTCCACAAGACTTGGTGGTCAAGACAAGGGCTCCTCCCCCGCCGGCGTATTCGGCTAGGAATCTTGTTATCCTAGGCCTATGGTGCATTATATAAACCAGGGTCAGGCTAGTCAATAGAAAAAACAATCATAATCATAGGCTAGCTTCTAGGGTTTAGCCTCTACGATCTCGTGGTAGATCAACTCTTGTAATACTCATATCATCAAGATCAATCAAACAGGAAGTAGGGTATTACCTCTATCGAGAGGGCCCGAACCTAGGTAAACATCATGTCCCCTGTCTCCTATTACCATCGACTTTAGACGCACAGTTCGGGACCCCCTACCCGAGATCCACCGGTTTTGACACCGACAATGGTGCTTTCATTGAGAGTTCCGCTGTGTGATCGGCAAAAGGACCGACGGCTTGTCTGCAGATTAACTTCGACGCCGACATCTTCGTCACCGGCTCGACTGGTCACCTTAGCTTGACCGAGGATTGTGCCCTGCCTCCGATCGCCATGTTTGGATGAGGGCCTTCATCAACACCAACTCTGATCTCTATCAAGATCATGGAGGAATCGTCCATGGAGCCCGGGGGCTCAACGTCAACATCGCCCTTCGACGGCCGTGCTGTTTTTCTGGACAGCGAACGCGTATCCGCCGCCACCGCCTCCTCGAGTGTTGTTTAACGATCGCTTTCGGTGGAATTGTGTGGAATCGAGTCTACAACAACCCTAAAAAAATTCGTCGAGTTCCGATGGAGGAATCTCTAACAATCTACGATATACCAGAGCCCTGTCAAATCCAGACGTGAATCTGTATGAGTTTAGGGCGTGTTCTCCAGAGCCTAGCTGGGAAGTCCTTTGGAAGATCCAACCGTTCATCTGCTGCGAAACTCCCATATCTACCACCCCTCAAAATTTCAGCTCGATCCAACCGTCCAAAGTCCGGGAACCTTCCGATTAGTGCATCACTTTTCAGATCTGTTTCCTGCGCGAATACAGATCCGACCCGAATTCATGTTTCTTTATGAACGTGATATTTGACAACCTTTTTAAAAGGAATTTTCTTCTAAGGTATTGTGCGTTGTTTTTAACACGCGCCCATAAAATTTTAATCCTCCTCTGAGGTAATCTTTGTCATCACACTGGTGTCAAACCAGTCCGATAATATAGCTCCACGACTGCCGACCTGCGCTAGACATGTCGTCGCTTTTTAAGCCGAGGTCAACTTCTTCAGATGCTCACCTCAGCGAGCCGAATAAGAGTTCGGAATCGCCAAGGATAAATCATCACCAACATTGCCGCCCCACGGATTACACGGAGCAGGCACACCGGCATTGCCGCATGGTCACTTCATCAAACCAGCATTGGCCGTGTCACAAGTTACGACCTAGGTCGGCATGGCCGCACTGTTGCTTCTTCGAGCCAATGTCCATTACGTCGAACTACTTCAACACCTCAGGTGACATGGCAGCTACAACAACTCCTCACCGGCCTGCTCTGTCACCTCGGCTAGACCAAGGACTTGGCTATTTCTTCATCAACATACTCCGGTGACTTCAGCGTCACCAGTCGACCAGCTTCATCATGTTAGCTGGACCGAGGGCTTCGCTTCGACAAGCCAACCTTTGCCAGCATCACCAAGCCATTGCTTTATCGCCCATCAGGAAATGGGTGTGCGGATCAATTCCCGATTTTGGGAGTCGCTTTTCTTCGGAATGCTACAACAAATAAATCAGGTGCTATTAATCCTAACAATTTTTGCTTGTTGAGATTATTTTTCTTAAGGAATTATTACTCTGGTTTGTTCCATCATCTGTACACAGGTCTATCAAACGGCGGCCACATTAAAAACGGTCACGTGGTGGTTCAGTCAGTTTCCGTACATAGTTCGGCGAATGCCGCATCCGGAGCCCGGACTGCCCTGCAAATTCAAGCTTTGTCACGCCTTCACTGCGTCACGCTGACGCCCTGCATCGACATTGGCTTCGGCGCCAGACCACATTTCTTTAAATAAATTATTTTTGTGTAAAGCAATTATGCAAGGATTATATATATTATTATTATTATTATTTCCTGGACCGCACTGTTTTATGTGTGCAGGTAATCGATTTTGACTGCGTTAGGTGGTCACTACTCCGGAGTGCTGAACTCCTTGCTCGGACACCTCGGGCCTGGGGGCTGGAACTTGGCCATACTGAGGAATGCGAACCTTGTCGGATCTGTCACAGATCAATGGGCGTCTTCGTCCCACCACAAGCCCGAATCACGTCATCAACACTGAGCACATGAACCAGCTAAGTTGCTTTCATGCTCAAAAACTTTCAGTTTTAAATTTTGTTCGGTTCGACCAAGCATTATAATTTTTGGCACAAAGTTGTTTGTGACAAAGTTCCTTGTCAAAACTTTGTTTGTGACGCGCATATTCAAATACCCCGTTTATTTGGGGGCTCTTTTGATGGAGCTTTTCCTCTTGCATATGACTATACTTGTACGGCTTCGTTTCTTGTTCGTGTATTACGCCACAATATGCACCTTATTGACCTAACCGATTTGCAAGCTGGGTTGTCTCGCTCCTGTGCTTACCCCTATATTCCTGATTGTTCGGCTAGGGAGTAAAGGGAGCACCTCTACGATTGTTACTACTGGGTCATCCGAGTTAGTACCTCAGACTGGGTGAAGCCGACAGCTAGCGCTCTTATTGTTTTCAATCATGGTCGGCACACAACGGAACTCATAAGTACAAAAAATCTATTGCACAAGTCTCATAGTAACAATGAGCAACCGAAGAAAGGTATCGGTGGAGGTACTATATTCTTCGAAGATGCTTCTTACACTTTGTTAGTAATATAGCATAAGTTCCCTAAGCGCGCTTTGTCTGTTACAACCTTATGGCCTGATTGCCCGGTCATCGGACACACGGTCGATACTCTCGACAGGTGGAGTACGTGACACTTTTCGGCCCTTGGCCGAAGAGGGAGAAGCCGACGGTCGGTTAAGACGCGTTTAAAGTTCGGGTGAACACTTCGGTACATACAATCATTATACATAAAATACTTTTACCCAAGTCAATTGGGGGCTCTTAAAATCTATAGGAGTTGTTTTATAGTAAATGTGTTTTCTTCCTAGTCGTTGCAAAATCTTTTTCTATCACTCCCTTTTCGACGCGAGTGTGTGGTCAATAGCCATATAACCCATTTTCTCTCTAGTGACCGCTCGAGTTTAGTTCGCTAAACTGGTCTAACGAGCAGCACTCCGCCTTCGGGATAGGAGGCTGCAGCCGTAGGCTGACCCGCTTGAAGTCTTGAGATCGGATGTGTCATATTAATGCACGATAGAAGCACAAAAGTAAGACCAATTTTTGGATTGGCACTGAACACTTGATCTTGTTCGGACGCCAAGTTTTTACTGACGTTTTTTGGTTTTCCAAGCTTATGGCACTTTTAAACTATTTGTGTGTTTTCAGCACAAGTCTCGCAGTGCAACGTCGGACACCTTTAGAGATTCGGCAAAAACATTCTCGGATATTGCTAAATATGCATCGGTTTCGAATTGTGTCTTTGGTCAATAGTTGGGTTGCCCGGCTCCTGCGCTTGCCTCCTACGTTCTGCTTTGTTTGGCTAGGTGTGCAAAGGGAGAAGCACTGCGATTGTGCTTCTAGCTCACATGGTTAAGCACCTCAATGGAGAAAGCTGAAAACTGACTGTCACAATAAGCGTAAACTAGTCAGCGATCCGATGACTATGTTAAATGAGGGGCCATTCATAACATTGGCCGAAGTGTTTACGGCTTGACCTCGACTGTCGCCAAACACTACCGGGGGCTAGTAACTGGCCTCCCAAACAAAATCCTCAATATTTTGCTCTTACATTAGAGCTGAGGTTTCATTATCATGCTTAGCATGAAAAACCCAAAGAAAGGAACCGATAGCGGGACTATTTTCTTTGGAAGACATTTCTTATTTTAAACAGTGATATAACATATCTCGCTGCGTACCTTTGTTTATAAAACCGTATGGCCAGATTGCCTTGTTTGTTGTAAATCTTTGCCCTCATAAAGGCTTTATAAAGTAGGACAAACACTCCTCGGCTACTGGCCGAGGAGGTGGAAGCCGATGGTCGGTCAACAAAGTTTTGTACAATGCGGATCCGAGCATTAATGATGTAAAGTACTTGGATACATAGAATCATTACACATAATTTGTGATTTTACTCTGGATATCGATCCTTAATTCGGCCACCCGTGCCCGCATTAAGGCTCGGGGGCTACTGGGCTTCGGGCTTATCATTTACTAATATTAAAGGGGCGTATCGATCCCCTGATCTAGTGTTGCCACCCGACTAGTGTCTCGGGGGCTACTGCATTGGCAATCCAGTGCGGAAAATTTATGTGCAATATAGTATTCGAGGAGATTATGATCCTCAGGTTGGTCGGCCGCACCCAACCTGAGTCTTGAGGACTCTGCACACCGCTTTTTCTGTCCCGAAGTATTCTGCCGAGCTAGGAGTTGATCCTGAGACCGATTTTGCAAATCAACCTGAGTCTACCGGGATCAGCGGTCTTATGTCATCCTTCAGGTGCATCTCGGGTTTTAGAACGATACACACCTTGAGGGCTACTGGCTATATATCTCGGCAGAGAATAAATTGCACCAATAAAAAATATTGACAACAAATCGGCCCACAGTCGGGGTGGTGCACCACCTCGGAAGCAGTCCGGCATAAAGCTCGGGCGCTAGTGGCTGGCTCCATATAGGGCATTTCCAGCATTAATCTCGGCTAAACTCCTTCAACCTTTTTGAACCAAGGTGATTTATGACACCTCGGATATAGTCCGGCGTTGGAGCTCGGATACATTCCGGCGTTGGAGCTCGGAAGCGGTCCGATGTTGGTGCTCGTCTGCAAAAGATACCTCGAATGCAGTCCGGCGTTGGAGCTCGGACGCAAGAGGGCGCTGCCGCCCGGGAACAACTTCAAACCCGATGCGTGGCATAAAAATAACAAGGCATTGATAAAGGCCGAAAACTTAAAGGGGCTCCTCGGATACCCGACGTATAAACTCTTCGGATGCACGTTGGTGATCCTCAAGATCGAAGAAGATTTGTTGAACCAGTTTTCAAGAGCAACGACCGAAGATGAAGAACAGTTCAAAAGAATCGAGGAGCGTCCCCAACTTGAAGACCGGTTCAGGGGGCTACTGACGGTGTCCTGGACTTGGGGGGTACTCACCACGTCGTCTCCCGGTCAGTTAGATTGGGCCAAGGACCCCCATGGCCATATACTCATGGGCCAGTTCGGACAGCTATCGGATACAAGGAAAATTCCACAAGACTTGGTGGTCAAGACAAGGACTCCTCCCCCGCTGGCATATTCGGCTAGGACTCTTGTTATCCTAGGCCTCTGGTGCATTATATAAACCAGGGTCAGGCTAGTCGATAGAAAAAACAATCATAATCATAGGCTAGCTTCTAGGGTTTAGCCTCTACGATCTCGTGGTAGATCAACTCTGGTAATACTCATATCATCAAGATCAATCAAGAAGGAAGTAGGGTACTACCTCCATCGAGAGGTCCTGAACCTGGGTAAACATCGTGTCCCCTGTCTCCTGTTACCATCGACCTTAGATGCACAGTTCGGGACCCCCTACCCGAGATCCACCGGTTTTGACGCTGACAGCGACCACCAGGCCAGTTTGTTCCAAAGGCTTCCTTTTTTAATTTCTCAACAATGAGGTTGTTGGAGATAAGGATGAACGAGGGAAGGCCTTGTCTGCAAATGTGGAAAGAGGTGCGGGTATCTTTTAGTTTAATTTCCATCCGTCAGATATAGATCGGACGGTCTATATTGCAAGATGGCACGCATACCATCATCACCAACTCGGTTTTTTTATAAGAGAAGAAATATAAGTATGGAGATACAAACGTATTATCGATACTTGTTTCTGTAAACTAGGATCTATATTCTATTCAACGACTCAATATGTGGGGCCTTTGCACAATGACTTCTCGACTGTGTAGACCAAAGGTTTTCCCGTCGCCGATAAGGAGGGGGTGACGGCGGAGCGCTTTCGGCTTGCTCTAGTCCTAGTAGTCATACTAGGTGGTCTACTCATGTGTAGATCTATTCTTTTTCACGTCTCGTGTTCGCCATACTGCCACGACTGTTGATGAATAGACGGTAAGTTATTCACGGGGAAACCCTTGTTGAGCGTGTTTGCGAGAGAGAGACAATGTGCGTGTGTGATATGTCTAGAGACTGAGGCAATGATAAGAGATTCTTTGTGTCTATGTGTGTGGAGGATAGAGAGAGACATGTGCATGGGGCTTTGTGTTGTGTAACATGGAGACACATAGACATAATCAGAGAGTGAGTGTGTGAGATACACATGCGTACATGGGGAGAGATGTGTGAGTTAGAGAGATAGAGAATTTTGGTGTGCATCTGAGCTAGAGAGAGGGGGGTATATACATACCTAGAGCTGGAGAGAATATGCAAGGGTGTGTGTCTTAAAAGAAGGATCCAGATAGATGGGTGTTTGTGTGTGTCTGTGGCGCGCGTTTGTGTGTGAGAGGGAGTGTGTGTATGTGGAGTAGAGAGACCACTAATGATGTAAACCTAGTATAAGGGAAGGGGGAATGGTGTGACATGTGTGTCAAAGAGAAACAAAGGCATGTGTAGTAGTGGGATAGCATGGGTGCGGGTGGGGAGCAGACTATTTGGAAGAGACATCGAGTGTGTGTGGGAGAGGGGTTTGAGAGCGAGAGAGAGAGAGCTAGCGACGGAGTGAGAGAGAGAGAGGAAGAGAGGGGGGAGAGAGGGGTCGTTTGTGTCCATAAGTGGCGTATAGATAGGGAGACAATGTTGATGTTGTTCGAAATTGGCCTATGTACGGAGACGCAAGGGAAGCGAGTCATCGTGTGTGTGATAGGGACTTCATGAGAGATATAGAATAGATGGTGTAGAGAACAACGTGCGAGATTGAGAACAATGATACATTAGGGAGCTATGGAAAGAATCACATCATATATGTATACATGGAAGGAGCTGGGCGGGTCCGCATGTGGGAGAGATAGAAAGAGGAGAGTGGTGCACAAGGACACAAAGTGTGCTTGTTTGCAGTGGGGCTGGTGTGTGAGGTGAGTGTGTGAGAACGACATAACTAGGGAGATAGACGTTTGGGGGCGACATTTTGAGTGTATGGGAAAGATAACTCTACATAGTGTGTGTTCTTGGGAAAGAGAGATGCCGGGAGACCTAGAGAGTTGGGGAAGAGATGTGTGCATGCCCGAGAGACAAAGTGATAGAGACCTATATTGTTGTCCGGACTTTAGAAGAGAGGGGGGGGTGTTAATGTGCTCGTGTGTTCGCGTCTGGGGGGAGAGAACGACTTGTGTGTGGGGGGTGGAGGGGTTGGCTTCAGATAAAGAGTTAGGTGTCTATATTTGAGGGACTTTAGCGTAATTGAGATATATATGGTCAATAGTGTGTGCACTCTTGGTTGATCAATTTGTTTCATAGTTTGGACTATGAGATAACGATACTTTTGAACATGCGTGATATACCTTGGTGTACCAGAATTACAAACCCAAGATTGGAATTTTGGAATTCGACTCCATCATTAGCTTTTGTAATTCATTTAAACGGAGGTACATTTTTTAAGCCGGGATTTCGTGATTTCAAATTCATACATCAAACCTAGATATATACACATATGGGCATGTTCAAACTTTATAATCATCCACTTTATTCATACACATACACAATTTTGCTTTTGTCATCATATTTAGGATAAACACATTTGGAATTTCATTTGAATTGGACCTTATGATGGTATTTTCTTGTACTAGCTCAATGATCCATATTTGAATTGAATTGACAATCTAACTTTCGAGTTGGAGACATTGATTTTCAAAACATGCAATTTTTTGCGTGCAAAACAAATAATTCTCGGCCATGATATCATAGTCGGCTGTACAAGAGCAGAACACTTATAATTTCACGCACCAAAAGCTTTCAAACTTCCCGCTCACATCAAAATATCTCGCATCTGAAATTTTAGCCCTGTGATATTCCTGTTTTACCCCTGTCACATGAACGGAAAAGGGCTGCTTTGGTAACTCCATTGTTTTCCCCTCTTTGCCCCCAACATTCTTCCCCAGAGCCCCTCCCCTTCCCCTCCCCGACCCCCAACCACGGCAAGCCGCCGAATCTAGTCCTCCGCCGTAGCGGTGGACCTCACACCCCGCCAGATCTACCTTCCGCACCTTGGGACCTCCAACTGCCAACTCACCACTTCACCAGAGCCACTTCAATGACTGGCTTGTCCACCGCTCCAGATCTCCTTGACCGCCATCATGGTCCACCACATTGGATATGCTTAACCGGCGCCCTCGTCCACCACAATGTATGCCCTTCACTGACTCCCTCATCTGCCCCATCGCTGGCTCTTCATACAAGCCCTTGTCCGCTGCAACAGATCCGCCTCACCGAAAGCACTATACACCGCGCCCTCCGTAGCCTTCGTCCACTACACCGGACCCGCTCCACGGAGGCCATATTCAACTCCACCGGCCCTGCTTTACTAACGTCGTAGCCTCATTAGGTTATTTCGATTTGTACTCCTTCGGTTTTTCTCTTCTTTATCATGCAACTGTTCACTTACCACAGATGAGCTTTCTTGTATGTTGACATGCACTGCAACAGAAGCACCGGAGCCACTTCAGCGACGGCGACAGCCGGCTGAAACTCAACTGCAACATGAGCACCATCGACGATGCTTAGCTATCAAGTATGACAATGATACCCATACGCCACCGAGAATCAGGTACTTTTATCCAATGGCCGGCGCCTACGTTCACTTTCTTAGCATAAGCACTGCACCTTTGAATTTCTAGGGCATCATTCAACTTTTCATGAGACGTGTTATTCTGCTTGCACCTGTAGGGCCATACTTCTGGCAGTGAACATGTTACATGTGCTAAATTACATACCAGTGCACATATAGTTAATATGCTTTAGTTTTGTCCTAAGTATTACTGTACTTCCTAGATATCACTGCCTACTATTTTACTTCTTGCATGCTATATTTATGATAATGGTGTTGTTCTGATGCCATCTGTTGGTTCCATCAAACTGCTTCATGTTCTCTATGCTTAATTACACATCAACAAACTAGCATGTGGTTCCGTTGCTTTTTGTTTGTTTTACCTACATTTTCAGATGCTAGCTATTACATCACTGCTTCGAGCCTCTTTTCATTACTTTTTTGTGTGTTCTTGATCTTCCGAAGTTGCATGACTAATTTTATGCTTCTATTAATTATGGAGCTGCCAACCCCATCAAGAAAAATATTTGTTCTTTTGGGGCTGGCACCTCAAACAAGCATAAAAATAGAGTGAAGCAGATATATTGTCGTGTAAGCACACACCCTTCTTTCATTAGTTCCGATGAACCATTGATGATCAATTCGAACCAGTGCATGCGATTAAAATTAATTTTACCTAAATAGAGGGTGCAGAATAAACTACAACAACTAGATTTGCAACCACGTGATGCTGACGATATCTTCTAAGAACATTGCAACAGCAGCGAGGCTTCACAGCAACATATGGTAAGCTAGTGTGTTTTAGTACATATGCTGCTTTCTTGGCTTGTAACCTCAACCTATAATCCTACAAAATTACAACTAGTTCAGTTGTCTGCTTTGTTGTATTGCTTGATTCGAATGCTTGTTTGTTACTTGTTAGGCTATACCTGAGTTGGCTAATATGTCAACAGTGCCTACTGTACTTTCATAAAGAAATGCATGCCTAGTTCATTTCAGTCCTTAACTTTTCTTCTGAACTTCATCACAAGACTGTCTTCGTAGTTTATGTGAGGCCACACTTTTAAGTGCTTTCTCAGATTATTTCAACTGCTTTGATGCCTTGGCAACTTAAATATAGCAGTGGTACACTCCCTTTCAACTAGGGATGTTAACGGGGTCCCATTTAATCCCGATTAAAGTCCACTAGTGGTATGATAGTTCAAAAGAGTTTTTGTTTTTTGAGGAAAATGAACTAGGGAGCTAGCAAAAACTAACTAGATGGGACTGGCGGATGTCATTTATTTTCCACTTACATCCCTAGTTTCATCTTACCATTTTAATTTCTTTTTGGCTGATGCTGCTTTGAACCATTTAAATATAGCTTGCCATGCTCGGCAATAATTTGTATGTCGTTTGCCATGTAAGCTTACTGCCTGGATTGTTCGATAACTATCTCTTACTTATGTTCAGCGGAAACCTTTCAGGATGCCGTTCACACTAGGAGACAATGTACAACCCCAGAATCTATTTGTGGAAGCAGTGTGCCATCCATGTTACCAGATGGTAGCAGTTCATAGGCAACACCGCCGGAGAGCAGTCTGAGCATAGATATTATAGTTCTTGAGGCTCTACTAGAGGCAGAAAGAGATGGTGTGGCTGCCATGAATGAGGTAATCTTGATCTTGAAGCTGGAAATTATGTAATTAGTTGCACGCATTATGCAAGCAACCCAAGAATTGGAGGAAGTAAGGATGTTGCATTTGAAGACGGAGGAGGTCCTGTTGTTTCTGCTATCTGAAGCCCAGGATAATCCCAGTTCTTGTTTAGATACCAGTTGAAACTGTCATTAGATTATTTTACTTGCATGTTGTGTCATGTCTCTGAATGGATTATGTTGTAAGACCCCCTATATTGTCCATGTGTTGTAATGATCTGAATTTTTAGGCGAGGTAATCCTTAGTACTTGTATGATTGACATAAGGTGAACTGTTTCTCGTGTGAGCATATTGTATTGGATGAAATAATTGTTTGACTCAAAGTGTATCCAACCTACTGAATTCGAAGATCACGACATTTCTAAATCATAATCATATATAAAGGTGGAATAAATCTTTGTTGTGGTTTTCAAGAAATAAATAAAAAAACGTAGAATTATCTGTGGATATTCGTAATCGAATACAAATTGGATTTGAATTTAGTTGCCAGGGCCCAGGGCAGACGTGAATGTTAATTCTCCCAAGTTTTGAACGAAGCGACTAAAAACCCACTATCATTTGTGGGCTGCCCGAAGCAAGTGTTTGCGAGATGGAAATTACTGTCTACTGATGACCCACAAGTAATGGGGATCGCAACAGTTTTCGAGGGTAGAGTATTCGACCCAAATTTATGGATTCGACACAAGGGGAGCCAAAGAATAATTGAAGGTATTAGCAGCTGAGTTGTCAATTCAACCACACCTGGAGATTAATTATCTGCAGCAATATGATCAGTAGCAAAGTAGTTTGATAGTTTTGATAGTAGTGACAGTAGCAACGGTAACAGTAAAAGTGATAGCAGTAATTTGTAGCAAGTGTAACAGTGATGATAGCAATAGTAACGCAACAATATCAATAAGGATAAATTCATAGGCATTGGTGTAGGATCGAAAGTATGTCTAGAGGGGGGTGATTAGAATACTTGACCAAATAAAAATCTAGCCTTTTCCCAATTTTAGTTCTTGGCAGATTTTAGCAACTTTGCACAAGTCAAGCAATCAACCTACACATGCAATTCTAAGAGTATAGCAGCGTAAAGTAAAACAATTGCATATGAAGGTAAAGGGATGAGTTTGAGGGAGCAAACGCAATGTTGACACGGAGATTTTTATCCGTGGTTCCGATAGGTGGCGCTATCATACATCCACGTTGATGGAGACTTCAACCCACGAAGGGTCACGGTTGCGCGAGTCCACGGAGGGCTCCACCCACGAAGGGTCCATGAAGAAGCAACCTTGTCTATCCCACCATGGTCGTCGCCCACGAAAGACTTGCCTCACTCGGGTAGATCTTCATGAAGTAGGCGATCTCCTTGCCCTTACAAACTCCTTGGTTCAACTCCACAATCTTGACGGAGGCTCCCAAGTGACACCTAGCCAATCTAGGAGACACCACTCTCCAAGAGGTAACAAATGGTGTGTTGATAATGAACTCCTTGCTCTTGTGCTTCAAAAGATAGTCTCCCCAACACTCAACTCTCTCTCACAGGATTTGGATTTGGTAGAAAGAAGATTTGAGTGGAAAGCAACTTAAGGAAGGCTAGAGATCAAGATTTATGTGGTTGGAATGGAATATCTTGACCTCAACACAAGTGTAGGTGGTTCTATCTCAGAAAATGTATGTTGGAAGTGTAGGCATGTTATGATGGCTCTCTCCATGAATGAAGAGTGGGTGGAGGGGTATATATAGCCTCCACACAAAATCTAACCGTTACACACAATTTACCAAACTCGGTGGGACCGAATCATGAAACTCGGTCGGACCGATTTGGTTCATAATGTGACCGTTAGGGTTTTCGGTGGGACCGACATGTCAACTCGGTGGGACCGATGTCATTAGGGTTAGGGCATAACTTAATCTCAGTGAGACCGATTACACAAACTCGGTGAGACCGATTTTGGTAATAGACTAACCAGAGATTCGGCCAAACAAACTCGATGGGACCGATCGCTCATCTCGGTTGGACCGAAACGTTACGAAAGGGAAACAAAGAGTTTGCATTGCAATCTCGGTGGGAGCGATCGCTCATCTCGGTTTGACCGAAACATTACGAAGGGAAGCAGAGAGATTACAATCCCATCTCGGTGAGACTGAGATCCCTATCAGTGAGACTGAAAAGACTAGGGTTTCTGGCAGTGGCTATGTCAAGAGAACTCGGTGGCGCCGGATAGAAAATTTCGGTGGGGCTGAGTTTAACTTTTGGTTTGGGACATATGTGGATATGAGAAAGTAGTTGAGGGCTTTGGAGCATATCACTAAGAATTTTGAGCAAGAACCTCATTAAGCAGCACCTCACCCCCTCTTGATAGTATTGGCTTTTCCTATGGACTCAATGTGATCTTGGATCACTAAAATGAAAAATGTAGAGTCTTGTGCTTTGAGCTTGAGCCAATCCTTTTGTCCTTGGCATTTTGAGGGGTCCACTTTTCTAATCCATGTCATGCCAATCATTGAGCTTTCTTGAAATATTTATCTTGAAATAGCATTAGCTCAATGAGCTATATGTTGTTAGGAATTACCAAAACCACCCAGGGATAGTTGCACTTTCAATCTCCCCCTTTTTGGTAATTGATGACAACATATAGATCAAAGCTTCGACAAATGATAATAAGGTTGAAAAACATCGTCGCTTTGAGAAGTATGTGATAAGCAAGAGCTCCCCCTAAATTTGTGCATTATTCAAAATTTGCTTTTGAATGCAAATGCACAATCGATTAGGATCATGTGTTACTCTTCCATGTGACATACATCTTGGTGGAGAGCTCAAAATGATAGAAATTAAAAGCATGCACTCATCACCAAGCAAGTGAATGATCATATAAGGATATAAGAGATAATATCATCCACCAAGCATTAAGGGTAGCATATGATCAAACACATGATCAAACAAGTATTTCACAAGAACATAAAGTATCTCACACAAGCACACAATCAAGAAGTTCAACCAAACCAAAAACAAGAGAGATAAAAAGCAACATGATACGTCTCCAATGTATCTACTTTTGCAAACACTTTTGCCCTTGCTTTGGACTCTAACTTGCATGATTTGAATGGAACTAACCCGGACTGACGCTGTTTTCAGCAGAATTACCATGGTGTTATTTATGTGCAGCAGCAAACGTTCTCGGAATGACCTGAAACTTCATGGAGACACTTTTCAGAAAATAAGAAAAATACCTGCCAAAGATGAAGGCCAGGGGGCCCACCGTCTTGCCACAAGGGTGGGGGCGCGCCTGCCCCCCTAGGGCGCGCCCCCTACCTCATGGGCCCCCTGTTGCGTCTCCGACTCCAACTCCACCTCCATATATTGAGTTTCGATGAGAAAAAATCAGGGAGAAGAAATCATCGCGTTTTACAATACGGAGCCGCTGCCAAGCCCTAAAACCTCTCGGGAGGGCTGATTTGGAGTCTGTTCGGGGCTCCAGAGAGGGGAATCCGTCTCCATCGTCATCATCAACCATCCTCCATCACCAATTTCATGATGCTCACCGCCGTGCGTGAGTAATTCCATCATAGGCTTGCTAGACGGTGATGGGTTGGATGGGATCTATCATGTAATCGAGTTAATTTTGTTAGGGTTTGATCCCTAGTGTCCACTATGTTCTGAGATTGATGTCGCTATTACTTTGCTATGCTTACTGCTTGTCACTAGGGCTCGAGTGCCATGATTTCAGATCTGAACCTATTATGTTTTCATCAATATATGAGTGTTCTTGATCCTATCTTGCAAGTCTATAGTCACCTATTATGTGTTAAGATCCGTTAACCCTGAAGTGATAATAATCGGGATACTTACAGGTGATGACCGTAGTTTGAGGAGTTCATGTATTCACTATGTGTTAATGCTTTGTTCCGGTTCTCTATTAAAATGAGGCCTTAATATCCCTTAGTTTCTGTAAGGACCCCGCTGCCACGGGAGGGTAGGACAAAAGATGTCATGCAAGTTCTTTTCCATAAGCACGTATGACTATATTCGGAATACATGCATACATTATATCAATGAACTGGAGCTAGTTCTGTGTCACCCTAGGTTATGACTGTTACATGATGAACCACATCCGGCATAATTCTCCATCACCAATCCATTGCCTACGAGCATTCCATATATTGTGCTTCGCTTATTTACTTTTCCGTTGCTATTGCTATCATCACTAAAAAATACCAAAAATATTGCTTTTACTACTTTTACCTTTTGCTACCATTATCACCACTATCATATTACTTTGCTACTAAACACTTTCCTGCAGATATTAAGTTTCCAGGTGTGGTTGAATTGACAACTCAGCTGCTAATACTTGAGAATATTCTTTGGCTCCCCTTGTGTCGAATCAATAAATTTGGGTTGAATACTCTACCCTCGAAAAATGTTGCAATCCCCTATACTTGTGGGTTATCAAGACTATTTTCTAGTGCTGTCGCCGGGGAGCATAGCTCTATTCTTTGAGTCACTTGGGATATATATCTGCTTATCATTATGAAGAACTTGAGAAATCCAAAAACCAAGATCTATCCCTCAACTACGAGGGGAGGTAAGGAACTGCCATCTAGCTCTGCACTTGATTCACCTTCTGTTTTGAGTAAGCTTGCGACACCTACACCTGCTTCTGCTATTCATTCTGATATGTCACATGTTATTGATGATGCCACTTCTACTATGCATGATACTTATGATGAAACTACCTCTATGCCTGATACTACTGTGCCACTTAGTGCTTTTCTTGATGAACAACTTGCTAGGGCTAGAGAAATTGAAAATATTGAATCTGATGATACTGATGAAAGTGATGATGAAGAACCACTTGCTATTCCTAAGGGTTATGTATTTGATCAAGATGCTTCTTTAGCCATTTTAGCTTGCAGAAATAGAACTGAACTTAAAAAATTATTAGCTAAATGGAGTAAGCAATCTCTAAATGATAGAATGAAACCTGACCCTGCTTTGGCTACTTCACCTATCTTTGTTACTAATAAGGATTATGAATTATCTATTGATCCAGGTATAATTACTTTGGTTGAATCTGATCCTTTTCATGGTTATGAATCTGAATCTGTTGTGGCACATCTTACTAAATTGAATGATATAGCTACCCTGTTCACTAAAGATGAGAGAACTCATTACTTTTATATCCTTAAAATATTTCCGTTCTCATTAAAGGGTGATGCTAAGATATGGTTTAATTCTCTTGATCCTGGTTGTGTGCGTAGTCCCCAGGATATGATTTATTACTTCTCTGCCAAATATTTCCCTGCTCATAAGAAACAAGCTGCTTTAAGGGATATATATAATTTTGTGTAATTTGAAGAAGAGAGTCTCCCACAAGCTTGGGGGAGGCTTCTCCAATTACTTAATGCTTTGCCTGATCATCCTCTTAAGAAAAATGAAATACTTGATATCTTTTCTAATGGACTAACCGATGCCTCCAGAGATTACCTGGATAGTTGTGCTGGTTCTATTTTCAGGGAAAGAACACCGGATGAAGCTGAAATTCTATTGAATAATATGTTGACAAATGAAAATAATTGGACACCTCCGGAGCCAATTTTGGAGCCAATTCCTGGGCCTATTCCTAAACCAACTCCGAAGAAGAGGGGTATTCTATTTCCCAGTCCTGAAGATATGCAAGAGGCAAAGAAATCTATGAAAGAGAAAGGTATTAAAGTTGAAGATGTTAAGAATTTACCTCCTATTGAAGAAATACATGGTCTTAATTTACCGCCTGTTGAAGAAACATATAATCCAAATCCATTACCTATTGAAGACACTCATGGTCTTGATAACCCGACACAGGTAGTAAAGGTAATTTCTCTCTATAGATATGATAAAGCTATAATCCCATTTACTAAAATTGCTAGCCCATGCTTAGATGAGTTTGATAAATTTATGGCTAAGCAAGAAGATTTTAATGCTTATTTTGGTAGACAATTGAAATACAATTCAAATATGCTTGAACACTTGGGTGATTATATGGCTAATGTCAAAGGTGAACTTAAACTTATTAGTAAACATGCTTCTATGGTTACCACTCAAGTAGAACAAGTACTTAAAGCTCAAAATGATTTGCTTAATGAATTGAATAATAAGAATAATGATAATGCTGTTAGAGTTATGACTAGAGGTGGTAGAATGACTCAGGAACCTTTGTATCCTGAAGGCCACCCTAAGAGAATTGAGCAAGATTCTCAGAGAAATAATATAGATGCACCTAGCTCTTCTAAAAAGAAGAAAAAGAAAAATGATAGGACTTTGCATGCTTCTAGTGATCCTATTGTTGAAACACCTGAGAATCCAAATGATATTTCTATTTCTGATGTTGAAACACAATCTGGTAATGAACCTGAAACTAGTGGTAATGTTAATGATAATGTCCATGATGATGCTCAACCTAGTAATGATAATGATATAGAAATTGAACCTACTGTTGATATTGATAACCCACAATCAAAGAATCAACGTTATGATAAGAAAGATTTTGTTGCTAGGAAACATGGTAAAGAAAGAGAGCCTTGGGTTCAGAAACCCATGCATTTTCCTCCCAAACCATCCAATAAAAAGGATGATGAGGATTTTGAGCGCTTTGCCAAAATGATTAGACCTATCTTTTTGCGTATGCGATTAACTGATATGCTCAAAACTAATCCTTATGCTAAGTACATGAAAAATATTATTACAAATAAAAGAAAGATACCGGAAGCTGAAATTTCCACCATGCTTGCTAATTATACTTTTAAGGGTGGAGTACTAAAGAAACTTGGAGATCTAGGAGTACCCACTATACCATGCTCTATTAAAAGAAACTATGTTAAAACTGCTTTATGTGATCTTGGAGCCGGTGTTAGTGTTATGCCTCTCTCTTTATATCGTAGACTTGATTTGAATAAGTTGACACCTTGTAACACCCTCGATGCGGCTATATCTCCCACGTGTCGAAGCATGACTTAGAGGCATAACCGCATTGAAAGCAATGTCGCAAGTGAGGTAATCTTCACACAACCCATGTAATACATAAGGGAAAGAGATACATAGTTGGCTTACAATCTCTACTTCACACAATTACATGAATAAAGCATTACATCATCCAGTTACAATGAAGGTCCGACTACGGAACCAAAATAAAAGAAGAACCCCAAATGCGACACGGTCCCCAATTGACCCCAACTGGGCTCCACTACTGATCAACTAGAACGAAACAACACAAAGGACAAGATCTTCAACGAGCTCCTCCTGAGCTGGGTTGCGTCATCTGCACGGACTCATCGGCACCTGCAAGCTGGTTTTGGAAGTATCTGTGAGTCACGGGGACTCAGCAATCTCGCACCCTCGCAATCAAGACTATTTAAGCTTATGGGTAAGGTAAAGGTATGAGGTGGAGCTGCAGCAAGCGACTAGTATATATGGTGGCTAAACATACGCAAATGAGAGCGAGAAGAGAAGGCAAAGCACGGTCGATAAAAGTATGATCAAGAAGTGATCCTAGAACAACCTACGTCAAGCATAACTCCAACACCGTGTTCACTTCCCGGACTCCGCCGGAAAGAGACCATCACGGTTACACACGCGGTTGATGCATTTTAATTAAGGTCAACTTCAGGTTTTCTACAACCGGACATTAACAAATTCCCATCTGCCCATAACCGCGGGCACGGCTTTCGAAAGTTCAAATCCCTGCAGGGGTGTCCCAACTTAGCCCATCACAAGCTCTCATGGTCAACGAAGGAATAGACCTCCTCCCGAGACATTCTGATCAGACTCGGTATCCCGGTTCTACAAGACATTCCGACAGGGTAAAACTAAACCAGCAACACCGCCCGAATGTGCCGACAAATCCCGATAGGAGCTGCACATATCTCTTTCTCAGGGCACACTCAGATGAGCACTCCATACAACTAAAACCAAACCTCGAGTTTCCCCGAGGGGGCGCTGCACATGACTCTAGTTTGGACCAACACTCAGAGGAGCACTGGCCCGGGGGGTAAAATAATGATGACCCTCAGGAGCGCGACTCCCAAGGGAAAAGAAAAGGCTAGGTGGAAAATGGTAAAACCAATGTTGGGCATTGCTGGAGAAGTTTTAATTCAAGGCGAACTGTCAAGGGGTTCCCATTATTAACCAACCGCGTAAGGAACGCAAAATCCGGGAACATAACACTGATATGACGGAAACTAGGGCGGCAAGAGTGGAACAAAACACCAGGCATAAGGCCGAGCCTTCCACCCTTTACCAAGTATATAGATGCATTAATTAAATAAGATATATTGTGATATCCCAACAAGTAAACATGTTCCAACAAGGAACAACATCTCCATGTTCCAACAAGGAACAAACTTCAATCTTCACCTGCAACTAACAACGCTATAAGAGGGGCTGAGCAAAGCGGTAACATAGCCAAACAATGGTTTGCTAGGACAAGGTGGGTTAGAGGCTTGGTTCAACAATATAGGAGGCATGATAAGCAAGTGGTAGGTATCGCAGCATAGGCATAGCAAAAGAGCGAGCAACTAGCAAAGCAAAGATAGTAGTGATTTCAAGGGTATGATCATCTTGCCTGAAATTCCTCAAGGAAGAAGAACGAGTACATGAAGAAGACAAACGGACGTAGTCGAACGGATCCTCACAAACGCAACATTATCGGAACCAACCCGAAGAAGCAACACCGAAAAGAAAGCAAACAACATCATAAACAAACATCACATAAACATGGAATGATGCACAACGAAGTATGATACATGTCCGGTTTAAAGATACATGGCATGGCAAAATGCACAAACAATCCTACAAATTAAGTGGAGCTCAACATGCAACTCCGTTGCGTATTGAAGAAACACCACGTGACTTATTTAGTTCGATGTCGTTTATGTACCCAACAATATTAAATGTTGTACGTTAAACATGGCAAGAGGGTGAAGCAAATGAAAACTATCCATCTAGTCAAGTTTAAATGAGGCCAGAAACAACGAACAACAATTCCGGAAACTCCTCATATGCATATATTAGGTTTGGTCCTGTTCTGCCCTAAACCATATTTTAGAGTTGTTAGGCATGCAAAACAATGTCACCATGATAAACTAGGTAAAATTCTACCCCATTTACATATAAAGTTTGTTAAAAATCGGAGCTACAGTTATTTAGTTATGAATTAAACCATTTTAGCATGGCATATGGACAAAGTTACACAAACAGCATTTTAGACATTTTAAACATGGATGAAAAATGACATATTATTAAACTAGATGAAATTCTAAGCAAGATTCATATTAAGTTTGTTTTAAACCGATGCACGGACGATGAATTACAATATGCATGAAGTGTAGGGGGCTTCCTGTAAAACTGGTTTTTCTCTGGAAAAATAGGAAAAACGCTCTATGGAAAAAACCATGAAATAGGCCAAAACTTCTGGCCCGACAGAGCACAAGGGGTTGAAGGGGGGTCTCACCCTGGGCTTGGCCCATGAGTTGGAGGGGAGGCCGCTGGGCCGGGCGCGGCTGTGACCCAGCCGACGCTCGCGGTCAACGGGGACTGGATCGAGCAAGGGAGCTGGGGCTGTGCGTGTATGACGGTGGGGCCCTATTGTCAGTGGCACACGGTAATTAAAAGGCCAGGCCAAAATATATGCAGAGCCTAGGATTCGATCTCTGGTCTCCAGACTAGAACAAAGAGGCGCTAACCACTGCCCTATAGGAGTCTTCGTGACGAATAAGAAGAACGGCCAAAATTGAAACATGTAGGCTGGCGGATCCTATACAAGAGAAAGAAAAGGGCGCAGCTACGTGGTGCTCGCGACGGAGCATAGCAGATGCAAACCGTGGCTCGCCGGGCAGGGTACAGCGCGTGCGGGAGGAGTCCACGCGTGTGCGGCCACCCGGCTGTAGGTGCAGCGAAGTGGGGTGCATGCTGTAGCGTGTGGGGGCTACGCGTGTGCAAAAGAACTCAGAGCTCAAGGCCATGCCGTACATGATTCAGATGGCGGATGCAGACATGGCTGGATGAAAGGCCCTTGCGCGTGCAACCACGCGCGTGGGCGTGTGGAAAACCTGTGAGGGTGCAGCCGTGCGTGCGCTGGCGCTGTGTGCTAGACGCGACTGGAGGCGGACAGAGAACTAGACACTCTATTTCGTCTGCACGGCGAGAGCGCGGCGACGGGTCTTCGAACATAAGCAAAATGATGCTACGATGATGGAACCGATAGGGTAACGAGGCTGGGAGGAGCGGCTGCTCACCTAGGTCCCGTAGGACAAGATGTGGTGCAGCGAGGGCGAGGATGCGTTGATTGGCGGGGCTTCGGGTCCATGACGAAGAGGAAGACAAAGGCGACGACGACGTAGTGGAGGCGACCTAGGTCGGGGAAGAAGTCTGAACAGACGTAGTCGACGTCGAGGAAGAAGATGGACATGCCGAAGGCGACTGTGATGGCCTCCGACCACGCAGGCATCGGCGAAGCTCTCGTTGGTTCTCTATGTTCTCTGGATCTTGAGGAAGAAGGAGGAACAGGGGAAGGGAAAGAGGTGGCGGCGGCGAGAGAGGAAGAGGGAAACCCTAGGAGGGCTCGGACGCCAAGAGGGGTTGAATAGGGGTGCGGTCGCGACTGGCTCGGCCACCGTGGCCATGTGCCCCTCGCTCCTGAAGTTTTACTGTGAGAGAAAAGGGATCGGGAGGAGGAAGAAAAACAGAGGAAGGAGAGACTGCAGGTGGGGCCTGGACGGGTGTCCAACGTGGATTCACCACGGGAGAGTGAAGGAGGCTGCGGAAGGAGAGTTGGGCCGGGCTGCTGCTGCGCTAGGCTGCTCCTGCTGCTGTTGTTGGGCTCTCTCTCTTTCTACACTTCCTTTCCTTCCCTTTTTCTTTAGACAGAAAACTTGGAAGAAAAGAAAGACAAGGGAAGATATGGAATTTGGCAGGGATGAAGATATTTATGGAGTCCTAGAAATATTCACAATTTTAGTAAACTGGTTTGGATATTTTTAAGGGTATAAAAATAATTCAAGTTTGAATTAGATTCGAACTTGAGCCATTTTTGAACCCAACCAAATCAACTCCAAAATGAAAGAAATTTGACAGAGAGGTATAAGGCATGGAGTATGATCATCAGGAAATAAATGAACATTAATGGAGGAGGGAATAATGTCATTTGCAAAAAAACATGAAGGAAGAAGGAAGGGAGAGATGATGATGATACATGGGCATGCGACAATGTAACATGCATGAATATGGCAATGCACATGATGAATATGAGAATGAAAAATGACAAGAGGCACAAATACAACATGACAAATCTGGGCATGGCAATGCAATATAATCAAATGATGAACATGATGCAAGAAGCAAAATATGACAACGACACTCATCGCGATCATGGCAACAAAACATATGAAACACACGAGACAACGAAGCTAAATGGAAGGCATCTAGGGTGTCGATCTCGGGGCGTCACACACCTACTGAAATATCTTTGCAAATGGCTGATAAATAAACTGCTATACCTGTCGGTATTTGTGAGGATGTGCCTGTTGTAGTTGCAAATGTTACTATTTTAACGGACTTTGTTATTCTTGATATTCCTAAGGACGATAGTATGTCTATTATTCTTGGAAGGCCCTTTTCGAATACTGCAGGGGCTGTTATTGATTGCACTAAAGGCAATGTCACTTTTCATGTTAATGGCAATGAGCATACGGTACACTTTCCGAGGAGACAACCTCAAGTTCACAGTATCAATTCTATTGGAAAAATTCCATCGATTATATTTGGAGGTTTTGAATTTCCTCTTCCTACTGTCAAGAAGAAATATGATATCCTTATTATTGGGGATGTGCATATCCCTGTTGAGGTAACATAGTGTTATTCGAAATTTCTCCGGTTCCATGTTATTCGGAATGAATTCGTTAACAAGACTTGATCAACCTTGTGAGTGGATTCCTTTGGATGATCATGAGATGGATGAAACTAGAAGGCACAACCTTCTGTACCGCACTTTTTACTTTCTGTTATTTATATTAAATAAAATAAAAATAAATATTTGTCTGTCTGTTATCCGATTATCTGTGCAATATAAAAATACCTCGAAAATAAAAGTTCTCCAAATGCCCTGAAAATTAAATATGATTTTTTCTAGAATATTTAAGGATTTATGAAACAAAGAACACACCAGGGGGGCCAACCACCTTGCCACGAGGGTGGAGGGCGCGCCCACCTCCCTATGGCGCGCCCCCTGCCTCGTGGGCCCATGGTGTTGGAAATATGCCCTAGAGGCAATAATAAAAGCATTATTATTATATTTCCTTGTTCACGATAATTGTCTTTATTCATGCTATAATTGTGTTATCCGGAAATCGTAATACATGTGTGAATAATAGACACCAACATGTCCCTAGTAAGCCTCTAGTTGACTAGCTCATTGATCAACAGATAGTCATGGTTTCCTGACTATGGACATTGGATGTCATTGATAACGAGATCACATCATTAGGAGAATGATGTGATGGACAAGACCCAATCCTAAACATAGCACAAGATCGTATAGTTCGTTTGCTAGAGTTTTCCAATGTCAAGTATCTTTTCCTTAGACCATGAGATCGTGTAACTCCCGGATACTGTAGGAGTGCTTTGGGTGTACCAAACGTCACAACGTAACTAGGTGACCATAAAGGTATACTACGGGTATCTCCGAAAGTGTCTGTTGGGTTGACACGGATCAAGACTGGGATTTGTCACTCCGTATGACGGAGAGGTATCACTAGGCCCACTCGGTAATGCATCATCATTATGAGCTCAAAGTGACCAAGTGTCTGGTCACGGGATCATGCATTACGGTACGAGTAAAGTGACTTGCCGGTAACGAGATTGAACGAGGTATTGGGATACCGACGATTGAATCTCGGGCAAGTAACATACCGATTAACAAAGGGAATTGTATACGGAGTTGCTTGAATCCTCGACATTGTGGTTCATCCAATGGGATCATCATGGAGCATGTAGGAGCCAACATGGGTATCCAGATCCCGCTGTTGGTTATTGACCGGAGAGTCGTCTCGGTCATGTCTACATGTCTCCCGAACCCATAGGGTCTACACACTTAAGGTTCGGTGACGCTAGGGTTGTAGGGATATGTATATGCAGTAACCCGAATGTTGTTCAGAGTCCCGAATGAGATCCCGGACGTCACGAGGAGTTCCGTAATGGTCCGGAGGTAAAGAATTATATATAGGGTGTGTTATTTAGGCCATCGGGACAAGTTTCGGGGTCACCGGTATTGTACCGGGACCACCGGAAGGGTCCCGGGGGTCCACCGAGTGGGGCCACCTGCCCCGGGGGGCCACATGGGCTGTAGGGGGTGCGCCTTGGCCTACATGGGCCAAGGGAACCAGCCCCAAGAGGCCCATGCGCCTAGGGTTCAAGAAGGGAAGAGTCCCAAAGGGGGGGGGGAGGGACTCCTCCCTTGGCCGCCGCCCCCCTAGGAGATTGGATCTCCTAGGGCCGGCGCCCCCCCACCCCCTTGGCTCCCTATATATAGTGAGGGAAGGAGGGCCTCTCATACCACGCCTTTGGTGCCTCCCTCTCCCTCTCCAACACCTCCTCCTCCTCCATAGAGCTTGGCGAAGCCCTGCCGGAGTACTGCAGCTCCATCACCACCACGCCGTCGTGCTGCTGCTGGAGCCATCTTCCTCAACCTCTCCTCTCCCCTTGCTGGATCAAGAAGGAGGAGACGTCATCCGCTCCATACGTGTGTTGAACGCGGAGGTGCCGTCCGTTCGGCGCTTGGTCATCGGTGATTTGGATCACGTCGTGTACGACTACCTCATCCCTGTTCTTTGAACGCTTCCGCTCGCGATCTACAAAGGTATGTAGATGCATCTGATCACTCGTTGCTAGATGAACTCATAGATGGATCTTGGTGAAATCGTAGGAAATTTTTTGTTTTCTGCTACGTTCCCCATCAGTGGTATCGGAGCCAGGTCTATGCATAGTTCTTCTTGCGCGAGTAGAACACAATATGTTGTGGGCGTAGATGTTGTCAACTTTCTTGCCACTACTAGTATTATCTTGCTCCAGTGGTATTGTGGGATGAAGCGGCCCGGACCAACCTTACACGTACGCTTACGTGAGACCGGTTCCACCGACTGACATGCACTAGTTGCATAAGGTGGCTGGCGGGTGCCTGTCTCTACCACTTTAGTTGGAGCGGATTCGATGAAAAGGGTCCTTATGAAGGGTAAATAGAAGTTGACAAATCACGTTGTGGCTTTCACGTAGGTTAGAAAACGTTCTTGCTAGAACCCTGTTTCAGCCACGTAAAACTTGCAACAACAATTAGAGGACGTCTAACTTGTTTTTGCAGCAAGTGCTTTGTGATATGATATGGCCAAAGTTGTGATGAATGATGAATGATATATATGTGATGTTCATGCTATTGTAATAGGAATCACGACTTGCATGTCGATGAGTATGACAACCGGCAGGAGCCATAGGGGTTGTCTTTATTTTTTGTATGACCTGCGTGTCATTGAGAAACGCCATGTAAATTACTTTACTTTATTGCTAAACGCGTTAGCCATAGTAGTAGAAGTAATAGTTGGCGAGCAACTTCATGGAGACACGATGATGGAGATCATGATGATGGAGATCATGGTGTCAAGCCGGTGACAAGATGATCATGGAGCCCCAAGATGGAGATCAAAGGAGCTTTGTGATATTGGCCATATCATGTCACTATTATTATTTGATTGCATGTGATGTTTATCATGTTGTGCATCTTGTTTACTTAGAACGACGGTAGTAAATAAGATGATCCCTCATAATAATTTCAAGAAACTGTTCCCCCTAACTGTGCACCGTTGCGACAGTTCGTTGTTTCAAAGCACCACATGATGATCGGGTGTTAGATTCCGACGTTCACATACAACGGGTGTAAGACAGATTTACAAATGCAAAACACTTAGGTTGACTTGACGAGCCTAGCATGTACAGACATGGCCTCGGAACACAGAAGACCGAAAGGTCGAGCATGAGTCGTATAGAAGATACGATCAACATGAAGATGTTCACCGATGTTGACTAGTCCATCTCACGTGATGATCAGACAGGGCCTAGTTGACTCGGATCATGTTATACTTAGATGACTAGAAGAGGGATGTCTATATAAGTGGGAGTTCATTGTATAATTTGATTAGATGAACTTAATTATCATGAACTTAGTCTAAAATATTTACAATATGTCTTGTAGATCAAATGGCCAACGTAGTCCTCAACTTCAACGCGTTCCTAGAGAAAACCAAGCTGAAAGACGATGGCAGCAACTACACAGACTGGGTCCGGAACCTAAGGATCATCCTCATAGCTGCCAAGAAAGATTATGTCCTACAAGCACCGCTAGGTGAAGCTCCTGTCCCACAGAACCAAGACGTTATGAACGCTTGGCAGACACGTGCTGATGACTACTCCCTCGTTCAGTGCGGCATGCTTTACAGCTTAGAGCCGGGGCTCCAAAAGCGTTTTGAGAGACATGGAGCATATGAGATGTTCGAAGAGCTGAAAATGGTTTTCCAAGCTCATGCCCGGGTCAAGAGATATGAGGTCTCCGACAAGTTCTTCAGCTGTAAGATGGAGGAAAATAGTTTTGTCAGTGAGCACATACTCACTATGTCTGGGTTGCATAACCGCTTGACTCAGCTGGGAGTTAATCTCCCGAATGATGCGGTCATTGACAGAATCCTCCAGTCGCTTCCACCAAGCTACAAGAGCTTTGTGATGAACTTCAATATGCAGGGGATGGAAAAGACCATTCCTGAGGTATTTGCAATGCTGAAATTAGCAGAGGTAGAAGTCAAGAAGGAACATCAAGTGTTGATGGTCAATAAAACCACTAAGTTCAAGAAAGGCAAGGGTAAAAAGAACTTCAAGAAGGACGGCAAGGGAGTTGCCGCGCCCGGTAAGCAAGCTGCCGGGAAGAAGCCAAAGAATGGACCCCAAGCCCGAGACTGAGTGCTTTTATTGCAAGGGAAGTGGTCACTGGAAGCGGAACTGCCCCAAATACTTAGCGGACAAGAAGGCCGGCAAAACAAAAGGTATATGTGATATACATGTAATAGATGTGTACCTTACCAGTATTCGTAGTAGCTCCTGGGTATTTGATACCGGTGCAGTTGCTCACATTTGTAACTCAAAGCAGGAGCTGCGGAATAAGCGGAGACTGGCAAAGGACGAGGTGACGATGCGCGTCGGGAATGGTTCCAAGGTCAATGTGATCGCCGTCGGCATGCTACCTCTACATTTACCTTCGGGATTAGTTTTAAACCTTAATAATTGTTATTTAGTGCCAGCTTTGAGCATGAACATTGTATCGGGATCTCGTTTAATTCGAGATGGCTACTCATTTAAATCTGAGAATAATGGTTGTTCTATTTATATGAGAGATATGTTTTATGGTCATGCTCCAATGGTGAATGGTTTATTCTTAATGAATCTCGAGCATAATGCTACACATGTTCATAGTGTGAATACCAAAAGATGTAAGGTTGATAATGATAGTCCCACATACTTGTGGCACTGCCGCCTTGGTCACATAGGTGTCAAACGCATGAAGAAGCTCCATGCAGATGGACTTTTAGAGAATCTTGATTACGAATCATTTGACACGTGCGAACCATGCCTCATGGGTAAAATGACCAAGACTCCGTTCTCAGGAACAATGGAGCGAGCAACCAACTTATTGGAAATCATACATACTGATGTGTGCGGTCCAATGAGTGTTGAGGCTCGCGGTGGCTATCGTTATGTTCTCACCCTCACTGATGACTTGAGTAGATATGGGTATATCTATTTGATGAAACACAAGTCTGAAACCTTTGAAAAGTTCAAGGAATTTCAGAGTGAGGTTGAAAATCAACGTGACAGGAAATTCAAGTTCCTGCGATCAGATCGTGGAGGAGAATACTTGAGTCATGAATTTGGCACACACTTAAGAAAATGTGGAATAGTTTCACAACTCACGCCGCCTGGAACACCTCGGTGTAATGGTGTGTCCGAACATCGTAATCGCACTCTATTAGATATGGTGCGGTCTATGATGTCTCTTACTGATTTACCGCTATCTTTTTGGGGCTATGCTTTAGAGACCATCGCATTCACTTTAAATAGGGCTCCGTCGAAATCCGTTGAGACGACACCGTATGAATTATGGTTTGGGAAGAAACCTAAGCTGTCGTTTCTAAAAGTTTGGGGATGCGATGCTTATGTCAAGAAACTTCAACCTGAAAAGCTCGAACCCAAGTCGGAAAAATGCGTCTTCATAGGATACCCTAAAGAAACTATTGTGTATACCTTCTACCTCAGATCCGAAGGCAAGATCTTTGTTGCCAAGAATGGATCCTTTCTAGAGAAGGAGTTTATTTCGAAAGAAGTAAGTGGGAGGAAAGTAGAACTTGATGAAGTGTTACCTCTTGAACCGGAAAAGGGCACAACTCAAGAAAATGTTCCTGAGGTGCCTGCACCGATTAGAGAGAAAGTTAATGATGAGGATCAAGATACTTCTGATCAAGCCCCTACTGAAATTCGTAGGTCCACAAGGACACGTTCCGCACCAGAGTGGTACGGCAACCCTGTCTTGGAAATCATGTTGTTAGACAACGGTGAACCTTCGAACTATGAAGAAGCGATGGCGGGCCCGGATTCTGACAAATGGCTAGAAGCCATGAAATCCAAGATAGGATCCATGTATGAAAACGAAGTATGGACTTTGACTGACTTGCCCGTTGAACGGCGAGCCATAGAAAATAAATGGATCTTTAAGAAGAAGACAGACGCGGAGGGTAATGTGACCATCTATAAAGCTCGGCTTGTCGCTAAGGGTTATCGACAAGTTCAAGGGGTTGACTACGATGAGACTTTCTCACCAGTAGTGAAGCTGAAGTCCGTCTGAATCATGTTAGCAATTGCCGCATACTATGATTATGAGATATGGCAAATGGACGTCAAAACGGCATTCCTTAATGGTTTCCTTAAGGAAGAATTGTATGTGATGCAGCCGGAAGGTTTTGTCGATCCTAAGAATGCTAACAAGGTGTGCAAGCTCCAACGCTCGATTTATGGGCTGGTGCAAGCATCTCAGAGTTGGAACATTTGCTTTGATGAGATGATCAAAGCGTTTGGGTTTACACAGACTTATGGAGAAGCCCGCGTTTACAAGAAAGTGAGTGGGAGCTCTGTAGCATTTCTCATATTATATGTAGATGACATACTTTTGATGGGAAATGATATAGAACTCTTGGACAGCATTAAGGCCTACTTGAATAAGAGTTTTTCAATGAAGGACCTTCGAGAAGCTGCTTATATATTAGGCATCAAGATCTATAGGGATAGATCGAGACGCCTCATAGGTCTTTCACAAAGCACATACCTTGATAAGATATTGAAGAAGTTCAATATGGATCAGTCTAAGAAGGGGTTCTTACCTGTGTTGCAAGGTGTGAAATTGAGCTCAGCTCAATGTCCGACCACGGCAGAAGAAATAGAAGAGATGAGTGTCATCCCCTATGCCTCAGCCATAGGTTCTATTATGTATGCCATGCTGTGTACCAGACCTGATGTAAACCTTGCCGTAAGTTTGGTAGGAAGGTACCAAAGTAATCCTGGCAAGGAACACTGGACAGCGGTCAAGAATATCCTGAAGTACCTGAAAAGGACTAAGGAAATGTTTCTCGTTTATGGAGGTGACGAAGAGCTCGTCGTAAAGGGTTACGTCGACGCTAGCTTCGACACAGATCTGGATGACTCTAAGTCACAAACCGGATACGTGTATATTTTGAATGGTGGGGCAGTAAGCTGGTGCAGTTGCAAGCAGAGCGTCGTGGCGGGATCTACAGGTGAAGCGGAGTACATGGCAGCCTCAGAGGCAGCACATGAAGCAATTTGGGCGAAGGAGTTCATCACCGACCTCGGAGTCATACCAAATGCGTCAGGGCCAATCAAACTCTTCTGTGACAACACTGGAGCTATTGCACTTGCCAAGGAGCCCAGGTTTCACAAGAAGACCAGGCACATCAAGCATCGCTTCAACTCCATTCGTGAAAATGTTCAAGATGGAGATATAGATATTTGTAAAGTACATACGGACCTGAATGTAGAAGATCCGTTGACTAAACTTCTCCCTAGAGCAAAACATGATCAACACCAGAATTCCATGGGTGTTCGATTCATCACAACGTAACTAGATTACTGACTCTAGTGCAAGTGGGAGACTGTTGGAAATATGCCCTAGAGGCAATAATAAAAGCATTATTATTATATTTCCTTGTTCATGATAATTGTCTTTATTCATGCTATAATTGTGTTATCCGGAAATCGTAACACATGTGTGAATAATAGACACCAACATGTCCCTAGTAAGCCTCTAGTTGACTATCTCGTTGATCAACAGATAGTCATGGTTTCCTGACTATGGACATTGGATGTCATTGATAACGAGATCGCATCATTAGGAGAATGATGTGATGGACAAGACCCAATCCTAAACATAGCACAAGATCGTATAGTTCGTTTGCTAGAGTTTTCCAATGTCAAGTATCTTTTCCTTAGACCATGAGATCGTGTAACTCCCGGATACTGTAGGAGTGCTTTGGGTGTACCAAACATCACAACGTAACTAGGTGACCATAAAGGTATACTACGGGTATCTCCGAAAGTGTCTGTTGGGTTGACACGGATCAAGACTGGGATTTGTCACTCCGTATGACGGAGAGGTATCACTGGGCCCACTCGGTAATGCATCATCATTATGAGCTCAAAGTGACCAAGTGTCTGGTCACGGGAACATGCATTACGGTACGAGTAAAGTGACTTGCCGGTAACGAGATTGAACGAGGTATTGGGATACCGACGACTGAATCTCGGGCAAGTAACATACCGATTGACAAAGGGAATTGTATACGGGGTTGCTTGAATCCTTGATATTGTGCTTCATTCGATGAGATCATCATGGAGCATGTGGGAGCCAACATGGATATCCAGATCCCGCTGTTGGTTATTGACCGGAGAGTCGTCTCGGTCATGTCTACATGTCTCCCGAACCCGTAGGGTCTACACACTTAAGGTTCGGTGACGCTAGGGTTGTAGGGATATGTATATGCAGTAACCCGAATGTTGTTCGGAGTCCCGAATGAGATCCCGGACGTCACGAGGAGTTCCGGAATGGTCCAGAGGTAAAGAATTATATATAGGAAGTGTTATTTCGGCCATCGGGACAAGTTTCGGGTTCACCGGTATTGTACCGGGACCACCGAAAGGGTCCCGGGGGTCCACCGGGTGGGGCCACCTGCCCCGGGGGGGCACATGGGCTGTAGGGGGTGCGCCTTGGCCTACACGGGCCAAGGGAACCAGCCCCAAGAGGCCCATGCGCCTAGGGTTCAAGAAGGGAAGAATCCCAAAGAGGGAAGGCACCCCCTAGGTGCCTTGGGGGGGGGGAGGGATTCCTCCCTTGGCCGCCCCCCTAGGAGATTGGATCTCCTAGGGCCGGCGCCCCCCCCCTTGGCTCCCTATATATAGTGAGGGAAGGATGGCCTCTCATACCACGCCTTTGGTGCCTCCCTCTCCCTCTCCAACACCTCCTCCTCCATAGAGCTTGGCGAAGCTCTGCCGGAGTACTGCAGCTCCATCACCACCACGCCGTCGTGCTGCTGCTGGAGCCATCTTCCTCAACCTCTCCTCTCCCCTTGCTGGATCAAGAAGGAGGAGACGTCATCCGCTCCGTACGTGTGTTGAACGCGGAGGTGTCGTCCGTTCGGCGCTTGGTCATCGGTGATTTGGATCACGTCGTGTACGACTACCTCATCCCCATTCTTTGAACGCTTCCGCTCGCGATCTACAAAGGTATGTAGATGCATCCAATCACTCATTGCTAGATGAACTCATAGATGGATCTTGGTGAAACCGTAGGAAATTTTTTGTTTTCTGCTACGTTCCGCATCACATGGTGGCCCTCATCCACTTATTCTTGCACCCACACACTTTATCTTCCTCCCCCAAACACAAATAAGCAGCTCAAACCGAGTCCAAGCTCGTTTTGCTGCCATTTTCGATCTCCTTACTCAAAGCACCTCTCACAAAACTGCTTGGGGAGATTGTTCCTTGGTATGTGACTCCTCCATTGGTCCAATTAGTTTTTGTTCTAGTGTTTTATTCATTGCAAATTTTTGCTGCTTAGGTGACCCTGTTCTTGAGCTTGCATGTCAAATTTATATGATCAAAAGTAGTTTTGGTGCATGATATAGGCCCTAGGCACTTGTAGGAGTAATTGTATCTATACTATTGAGTTTGGTTTACTTTTATTTTGTAGTTACTAAAATTTTAGAATTTTTCAGAAAATGATGAGGAGACTTTTGAGGGGCTCATCGAGCCAAAGCTCGAAGGAAAAGGCATCGAAGCCTAAGTATAATCTGCCTCGCACCGCGGAGGTTCGGGCGTGTGAATGGCCTTCCAAGGAATGATGAGGAGACTTTTGAGGGGCTCATCGAGCCAAAGCTCGAAGGAAAAGGCATCGAAGCCTAAGTATAATCTGCCTCGCACCACGGAGGTTCGGGCGTGTGAATGGCCTTCCAAGGATTTCTTAAGAGCAGCCGGGATTTATGAAGATTTTCATGAGTTGGCTCAGACTGCATGCCTTACCGCTTTCCTCCACGACCAATGCGATCAGTATCTCTTGCTCACAAATACCTTTGTGCAAAACTTTCATTTTCATTCTAGGAACTCACCACCTACGGTGGAATTTCATTTCTATGATGAGCATAAGGAGATGTCACTTTATGATTTTTGTCGGATCTATTTTGTCCCTTTTGGGGGCAAGACAGAAGAACCACGTCGTGATGATGTGGAGGGATTTATTGACACTATCACTGTAGGGGAAACAAGGAAGGTTTCCGATGCATGAATCACTAGCATACATTTTCCTGTTTTACTCTACTTTGCATTATTTTCTAGTCGTTGCTTAATTGGTCGCGGAAACTGTGGAAACTTGAGTATCCCTGATATTATTATTTTGCACCACGGTTTATACGGTGATAACTCTTTTAGTATGGGCAGCATTATTGCCAAACGGTTAAGTCTGAACCGTACCAAGGGCCCCATCTTTGGAGGCATCTATGCTACACGCCTAGCTGCACATTTTAACATACCTATTAGGCATGCTGAGAAGGAAGAAAAAGTGCTGCCCCCTGTTTATCTAGATTATAAAAGTATGGTAGCACATGATTTTATTGTTAAGAATAGAGAAGGAGAGCTTAAATATCAATTGTTCTTTAATAAACATCATCCTGAGACTATTACCTTTCCTGCTCCTTCTTTGTTTGATTTGACTGTAGGCACGTACCTTGTTCCATTGACGGCTATCCATGCCTACCGGAACCCTAGACAAGCTGAGGAGCTAGAGCTGGAACCACAATTTGATCCTTCACGAAAGTCTAATTACCAGCGGGATCCGGAGATGATTGTCAGCCAGTGGCAATCTGAGCCTTCTTCTTCCTCATCACAGTACGACCCCAACAACTATTATAACGGATATCCGCCAGGCCAGCCATGGCCATAGACCAACTTAGGCAAAAAGCCTAAGCTTAGGGGAGTACGTATTTCTCACCGACATTACATTTATGTTCACACACTCATTGCTAGATGTCGGTGCTCATACTTTTTCATTGTATCATCCATGCTAGTTTAATTTCCTTTTTATGCTTTCTTCTTGCGTGTTTAATAAACCTTAAGAAAACTCCCAAAAAAAATTAGTTGTAACTTTTAATTAGTTTAATTTGCATGCTTGTAGTAGTAATTAAAAAGAAAATCCAAAAAGATTTCCTGTTCTTCTTTTGCTTGTTGGGAGATTTCCCGTGTAAATAGTTTTATTTCTTTTCTTTTCTTTGGGGTCGATAGGAGAAGACCATAATTAAATTGTTGAAGTGGATCTTATATGCATTATTGTTGATCTGACAAAAGAGCCCATATTGCCTTGTCTTCTCCTGTTTATTAAATGCCTGCAGATTCCAGCTTAGTCCAATGCACGTGCACTATTATTATTCACATCGTTCAGTCGTGCAAGTGAAAGGTAATTATGATGATATATGATGGACTGGCTGAGGTAAGAAAAGCTGGTATGAACTCGACCTCTTTTGTTTTTGTAAATACTAGTTGACCAATTGCGCCAAATGGCGCACAGACCCGCTAAAGACATGTTGTCGGTGAAAATAATTTCATTTTGCAAGAACATATTGAATATTGGTCTGTTAAATCATGCTATATTCAAAATATGTTTTATCACGTTCAACCATCTGCATTTGAAAATAAAATCATATTTGGATAACATGCATAGACCAGTTAAGGAAGCATTTTTTAGTTGAAAATATGGTTATCATGCTGAGAAATGTAAGATTGAAAAAAAACATATCTGTATAAGATGTATAGACCAGTTATGGATGTATTTTGATTAGTCAGCAACTCTACTTTAGAATTTAGATCTTAGTCACATTGAAAACCATATGGCCTTAGTTATGCTGTTTCGAAAGACAAATGGTTAAGGCAGCAAGGACTTTTAACAGAATCATCATCAGCTCTCACAAGCTTGGTAAGTCTTAGTTCTGCACCTACTCTAAACAGAAGAATAATAATAACTTGAGGCAAATGTAACATCCCAAATTTTCAATTTGGAATATTATACACTAGATCATCATGCATATCATATTTTTCTTGCATTTTGGTTGATCCTAGAAATTTCACGCAACTCAAGGACCCTCGGAGAGAGTTGGAGATTTCGTCTTTTTCATATTTGAGTTCTACTCAAATTTCAAAAAGAGGATCACTGGATTTTTGTCGGAGTTTCATTTGCCTTTTATTTGGATAGAAAAAAATGCGCGTTTTCAAAAGTTGCATTTTAGGCCCGGAGAAAAGTTCATTTTGTTTGACTCATTTTTAGGAGTCGGGGAAAATTTACTTTATTAGTTTTGGAGTCCGGTAGAATTGTTTTTCTGTGTTTTTCCGAGCGCGGAACCGTTTAAAAAAAATCCTCAGCGCTTTGGGCCAAAGGCCCAAGCCGCCGGCCGACCGACCAAGGTCATCGCCGCGCGCGCCAGGCGCCAGGAGCCGCTGCCGCTTGCCCTTTTTGATTCCTAGTAGGACTCTTGTCCTACTTTGTTTTTTCTAGATCTTTCCTTCCCTCTTTTTCTTTCCTATTCCTACTCTTATTCCTTGCCCCCTACCCCAAGCAAACCCTCCCCCTCCCCAATATAAATACCCAAGCACCCCCCCTCTAAATCATCAAACCAAAGCCCCAAGCCCCAAGCCTAGAGCCGCGCCACACCCCGCGCGCCGCCCTACACCACGCCGCGCCGCCGCCCTTGTGCCCTAGCGCCGCCGCCGCCCTACACCTTGCCGCGCCGCCGCCGCACCTTGCCACCGCCGCCGCCGCCCCACGCCCACGCCGCCGGAGCCCCTCGCCGGAGACCTCGCCGGAGGTAGCCCCGCGCCGCATCTCTTCTTTTCATCGGATTGTTTTCTTCTAATCATTCCGATTTTTCTTTTCCGATTCGTGTTTCTCTCCGGTTCTTCGCGAAACCGTTCCGATTCTTTTCTTCTCTAAACCGTTCCAGTTTTCTAGATCGGTTTTTCGTTCGGTTTTCTTTTCCGAAACCCTAGATCGGTTCCGTTTTCTTTTCCGATTTAGTTGCCTAGTGACCGTTCGCCGGACCGTTCATCCTAACGAACGTGATCACCAGATTCTTCTAGGTTAACGAACGTCCGTTCATTTAACCGTTCTTCTTTTTCTTCTCATCGGATTTATTCCGCGATCGCGATCTCAGATCCGATCATCTTTCTAGTCTATTTTCTCGCTCGTTTATCGGAATCAGGTGATTCAAGCGCCTGGAGTTTCGTTTCGAAACCGCCGTTCTGACTAATCAACTTTAACTAAGTTTTGCTACGGTAAAATTTGACCTAGTTTCAACTTGCTAGAACCGAGTTGTTTTCTTTCGCCATTTGTTTTCCGTTGTTTTGTTCGGTTCTTTCTTTCTCTCTTTGCAACCGGAGTTTTTAAGTTGAACTTTCTGGTTCGTTCTCTTGTTCGAGTTTTACCTGTGCATTAGATGAGTACTTATTGTATGCTTGTTGTTTGTCTGCGATAGATTACCCGGATTGCGCCGCCTGTTACTTCGAATCCCTAGGACTCGCGGATCATCAGCAAGGCAAGTAACACTTTGATCATACCTTTTCTACAACCCAGTTTTATTGCATTATATCCATCCTCACACATTGCATAATTAGGATCTAATTAAATTGTGGGATGGGAAGTTGATGAGGTAGTACCTATTACCTGTTTATTATGAAACCCTTGGGAGTTACTTCTACGTTTGCTTATTATGCCATGCTATGCTAGTAGACGTGGATTGGATGAGTGATATCCATGACAGATGTGAGATTGATAATTTTAATGGTTTATCTAAGGTGGCAACTTAAACACACATCTGGGTGGATTGAGGCACCTGATGTCTATCAGGACTTGCCTGTTTTATTTTGGACCGCCACCCAGGCTCAAAGGGATCATAAGATCTTTCATGCTAAATACTTACGTGTGCAGCCACAAGCCAATATGGGCTCTGGCATAGTTGACTAAGTCGTGCGAACTCTTATAGGGGTAGACTAGCAGATGTAGGGGATGTAGGTGGTACGGTCTACTCCATCGTAAGGTGCTAGCGCTTTTGAAAGACTATGTCTCGGTCATCCGTTTCTCAAACACTAGTAGTGCGAGAAAACCAACGGAGGCGATCGAGTCTTGCGGGGAAAAGTGCGCAAACCTCTACAGAGTGTAATAAACTAATCATGATTAGCCGTGTCCCCGGTTATGGACAATCTTGAGTATCTAGTACTTGAATATCATGTGAATCTCAACATGTTACTTCTAATTAATATTGTTGGGTTTTAATGACTACTTTTAATTGGGATTGAGAATGCTGTCAACCATTCTCAATGTTTAACAACCACCATGATAGTTAAATAAATTTATTCCTTTGCAGTAGGGAAAAATTGGCTTTACGCAAAACAGTAACCATAGAGCTTTCCACCAGCCGAATATGCATATAGTATAGCTGTTTCATTCCATTACTCTCTATGTGTTACCTTGCCAGCATATTCCATGTGCTGACCCGTTTCGGGCTGCAACTTAATGTTGCAGACTTTTCAGACGAAGAATAAGGTGCTTTTAGGTCGTGGTTCTATACTCAGTGATGCCGTTGGAGTTGATGGACCCATTTATCTTCCAAGTCTTCCGCTGTTATCATTGTTAGATGGCCTTAAGCCATATTTATGTAATAAGTTCTCTTTTGAGACATCGATGTAATAAGTGTGTGATTGCCACTCTGCTATAAATCCTTCGAAGTACTATGTGGTGTCAGCATTACTGATCCAGGGATGACACCGGAGCACAGTAGACTTGATCCATTCGGGTCGGGTCGCTACAGAGATGGTATCAGAGCACACGCTGACTGTAGGACACGACCACTAAGTAAAAAAGCCATAGATCACTATTCTCTTCTCATTTTCTAACTCCTCATCTTTTCTACTCTTTAGGATAAAGGACGCAAAGATTAAGTACGCTCAACCAGATGAAGGCACACCTTTTGGAGTTCACTTGAAGGAAGTTACCAAGTACCTAAACATTGGATTACCAAGTTTCACGGGAACCTTCAACGCCACTCTGCCTGAAGAGGAGCGCAGGAAGATTCAAGCTCACGTTCCGGGAAGGACATTCGCGCCAATCACGAAGCCCATAGATAGTATTTTCAATGCACCAACTTGGAGTCTAGGAAGGAGCATGGCAGCCCATATCACCATAGGACGCATTGGAGAAGTTTATCAAGAAGACCTCAAGGACACTATCTACCAGATTTGCGGACGCCGAGATGAACAATGGGATTTAGTCACCACCAAGAAGGATAGATCCATTGCAGCATTCATCTAGGAGTTAAACCAGCACATTCGACGCCACGAGAACCAGATGTGCAATGATATGATGGAGTTGAAGAATGCAAAGACAAGGATCATCGAGCTAGAAGGAGAACTGAAGGCTACACGCAAGGACTACATGGACGAGATCGTAGCTCTAGCAAGACACAACGGCGATCTTAAGCAAGAGATTGAAGAACTCAAGAGGAAGTTAGCATCCAAGGAGGAAGACGAGTACGTCGCATGTCCGGATAATTACATCATCATCGACGACACCGATTCGGATCCAAGTGAACCCGACTTTGAAGACGAAGCTAGAGCGGACACCATGGAGTCTTCCACCGGTTCAAATTTCTAGATGACCACCAAATATTAGTAGTATTTCCCCCATGTAAACACTATAGTCCGAGCACTTTTGCGATAGCTAGATCGATTGTAAGCCCTTGTTTGATTGAATGAAGTGATTTTGTGTGAATTTGCTCATGTGCATTGGGGTAGTGTTTTCTCTTTAGACCTCATTCTCTTCTTATATCTCTTCTTTTCTAAACCCTCAGATGCCTCCGAGATGTGACAATGGATTTCCACCGGAGCTCACTCAGTTGATCCAGCGGCAGAATCAGTTGATGCAGATGTTAGTTCAGAATCAGCAGAACAACAACAACAACAACCCACCACCACCACCCCCTGTTGACCACTTAGCCCATTTCCTTAGGCTGAATCCGCCGGTGTTTTCTAGTAGCATCGAGCCGATAGTAGCAGACGATTGGCTCCGCAAGATAGGAAGGGAGTTGACCACTGCAGGATGCACGGATGGAGAGAAAGTGAAGTTTGCGGCACATCAGTTGGAAGGACCCGCGGCAGCATGGTGGGAGAATTTCACAGCCACCTTCCCAGTTGACACTGTCACATGGGATCAGTTTCAGCAAGCTTTCCGCACTACACATGTTTCAGCAGGAGCTATGACCATGAAGAAGCGTGAGTTTCGTAACTTACACCAAGGAGGAAGGACAGCTGGCCAGTATGTTGACGACTTCAGCAAGTTAGCACGTTATGCCCCAGATGACGTTGCTACGGATGCAACCAAGCAGGAGAAGTTTCTGGAAGGATTGAATGATGAGTTGAGTATGCAGTTGATGGTAGGAAGTTTCAGAAACTACCAGGAGTTGGTAGATCGTGCCATCATGATTGAAGGGAAACAACAGCAGATTGAGAACCGCAAGAGGAAGTATGGATAGGGGAAGTATAACTCTGGAGCCCAGCAAAAGCCCCGTTTTACCCCTAAATCGGGATTTCAGTTTCAGCATACCCATGGAGGAGGTAGTTCACACAACCACAATGGCCACAAGAATGGTAATGGGAATGGAGGAAGCAACGGCCAGAACCGGACCACCCCATCAACCCCATCCAAGAGAGACCTGAGCCAAGTCACCTGTTTCAAGTGTTCCAAGACCGGACATTATGCAAATGAATGTCCTGAAGGCCAGAATGGAAATGGCAATGGAAGCTCTGGGAAGAAGCCGAACCCTTTCAATAGGGGACAGGTGAACCACGTTAGCGTGGAGGAGGTTGAAGATCAGCCTGATGCAGTAATCGGTAAGTTTTTGGTTAAGTCATTTACCACACTCATTATTTTCGATACTGGTGCATCGCATTCATACATATCAAGGGGATTTGTGGATAAATATAACCTGCCAACCCAAGCCCTTAGGTCACCCATGTTAGTAAGCTCACCAGGAGCGGAGTTTATGGCTAGGCGATGGTGTGATCGATTACCATTAAGGATTGGTAACTATGTTTTTCCCTCAGACCTAATAGTATTGGAATCTCAAGGATTGGATGTGATATTAGGCATGGATTGGTTCTCAAAGTATGAAGGGAATATCGATTGTGCTAGTAAGTCAATTTTGCTTACAACGCCAGAAGGAAGAAGGATCAAGTATGTATCCCGGCATGTGCCAAATAGGACACAAGTAAATTGCCTAACAGGAGTTGTGCAGGCGGAAGTACCAGTGGTTAAGGATTTTCCTGATGTATTTCCTGAAGAGTTGCCAGGCATGCCACTGGATAGAGACATTGAGTTTCTGATTGAGTTATTGCCAGGCACAGGCCCAATATCAAAGAGACCATACAGGATGCCAGCAAAGGATTTGGTAGAAATGAAGAATCAGATTAAGGAGTTACTGGAGAAAGGTTACATACGCCCAAGTTCTTCACCTTGGGGATCACCCGTACTTCTAGGGGAGAAGAAGGATGGATCATTAAGGATGGTTGTTGATTATTGAGGATTGAATGAAGTAACCATCAAGAACAAGTACCCACTGCCAATGATAAATGATCTGTTTGATCGTTTGCAAGGAGCTAAAGTGTTTTCCAAGATCGATTTGCGATCAGGGTACCACCAGTTGAAGATTCGAGAGCAGGACATACCTAAGACAACATTCACCACAAGATATGGACTGTACGAGTATACCGTTATGTCATTTGGATTGACTAACGCGCCTGCCTATTTTATGAACATGATGAACAAAGTGTTTATGGAGTTTTTGGATAAGTTCGTCGTAGTGTTCATTGATGATATCCTGGTTTATTCGAAGAATGAAGAAGAGCATAAGGAACATTTGCGTTTGGTATTGGAGAAGCTAAGGGAACATCAGTTATATGCCAAATTTAGCAAATGTGAGTTTTGGTTGAAGGAAGTAGGATTCCTCGGACACATCATATCCGGAGAAGGGATAGCAGTTGACCCCGCAAAGGTTGAGACCGTAACCAAATGGGAAGCACCAACAACAGTTGGAGAGA
Source organism: Triticum monococcum (assembly GCA_034509565.1). Lineage (NCBI taxonomy): Eukaryota > Viridiplantae > Streptophyta > Magnoliopsida > Poales > Poaceae > Triticum > Triticum monococcum. The sequence goes on along the minus strand of CM067842.1, from coordinate 193,279,756 downwards.
TCCGGAGTTTTCTTGGACTCGCAGGATACTACCGGAGATTCATTGAGAATTTTTCAAAGATTGCGAAACCTATGACGGAGTTGTTGAAGAAGGATACCAAGTTCAAATGGACTGAGGAGTGTGAGGCTAGTTTCCAGGAGTTGAAGAAACGATTGGTTACCTCACCAGTATTGATTTTGCCAGATCAGACCAAGGGTTATGAGGTGTATTGCGACGCTTCACGTCGAGGACTTGGAGCAGTACTTATGCAGGAAGGGAGAGTTGTTTCGTATGCTTCACGACAACTGAAGCCTCATGAGTTGAATTATGCCACGCATGATTTGGAGTTAGCAGCCGTAGTGCATGCATTGAAGACATGGAGACATTTCCTCATTGGAAATCATTGTGAGGTGTACACGGATCATAAGAGTTTGAAGTACATTTTCACATAGAAGGAGTTGAATCTCAGACAAAGGAGATGGTTGGAGCTCATCAAGGATTATGATATGAGATTGCATTACCATCCCGGTAAAGCTAATGTAGTAGCTGACGCATTGAGCCGTAAGAGCCATGTCAATACGTTAATGACGGGAGCAATACCCAAGGAGTTAGCAAAAAACCTTCATGAACTAAGTTTAGAGATAGTTCCGAAAGGCTATGTAGCAGCATTGGAGATTAAGTCAACATTGATGGATAAAATCAGAGAGGCTCAGAAATCTGACAAGGAGATTGCTTCTATCAAGGAGAAACTAAGCAAAGGAAAAGCAAAGGGATTTCGTGAGGATGAGCACGATACCGTATGGTTTGAGGACCGTGTTTATGTGCCAAATGACCCGGAGATCAGGAAGTTGATTCTACAAGAGGCACATGATTCACCATATTCGATTCACCCAGGAAATACCAAGATGTATTTGGATTTGAAGGAAACATTCTGGTGGACCAGAATGAAGAAGGATATTGCAGCATATGTAGCAGTTTGTGACGTATGTCATAGAGTAAAGGCAGAGCATCAGAAGCCAGCCGGATTGTTGCAGCCATTGCCGATACCCGAATGGAAGTGGGATAAGATAGGCATGGATTTTATCACAGGACTACCCAGGACGAAAGCAGGATATGACTCGATATGGGTAGTAGTTGATCGTTTGACGAAGGTAGCACATTTCATTCCAGTTAAGACCACTTACACCAGTGCTAAGTTAGCAAAGATATACATGACTAGGATCATTTGTTTGCATGGAGTTCCAAGGAGTATTGTATCAGACAGAGGAACCCAATTTACCTCAATGTTTTGGAATCAGTTGCATGAAACTTTGGGAACCAGGCTAGAGTTCTCCACCGCTTTTCATCCGCAGACAGATGGACAGACCGAGAGAGTCAACCAGATTTTGGAAGATATGTTAAGAGCTTGTGCCCTAGATTATGGATCTAGTTGGGACGATAATTTGCCGTATGCGGAGTTTTCTTATAACAACAGTTATCAAACCAGCTTGAAGATGGCACCTTTCGAAGCTTTATACGGAAGGAGGTGCAGGACACCGTTGTCATGGGACGAAGTTGGAGACCATCAATTCTTTGGACCAGATTTGATTAAGGAGTCTGAACGGAAAGTTAAGTTGATTCGTGATAGGCTCAAGGTAACCCAGTCCAGGCAGAAGAACTACGCAGATTCTAAACGTAAGGAGACAGTTTACAAAACCGGAGACAGGGTCCCCACTTCGAGGAGTTAAGCATTTGGGAGTTAAGGGAAAGTTAGCACCCCGTTTCGTTGGACCTTATAAGATCTTGCAACGTATGGGAGAAGTCGCGTATAAGTTGGAATTACCAGAGGGACTGTCAGGAGTTCATGACGTATTCCATGTTTCTCAGCTAAAGAGATTTCACGCCAAGATGGCGGAGGTACCGCTAAGAGATACAGTACCGCTAGAAGCAATTCAGTTAAAGGACGACCTAACGTATGAAGAGAAACCAGTCAAAATTCTCGAGTATGCCAGCAGAGTTACCCGCAGCAAGGTTATCAAGTTTTGTAAAGTTCAGTGGAACCACCACTTAGAGGATGAAGCCACCTGGGAGAGAGAAGAAGATTTGCTCAAGGACACCCTCACCTATTTTCTAGCCAACCTGAATCTCGAGGGCGAGATTCATCTTAAGGGGGTAGGTTTGTAACATCCCAAATTTTCAATTTGGAATGTTATACACTAGATCATCATGCATATCATATTTTTCTTGCATTTTGGTTGATCCTAGAAAATTTCACGCAACTCAAGGACCCTCGGAGAGAGTTGGAGATTTCGTCTTTTTCATATTTGAGTTCTACTCAAATTTCGAAAAGAGGATCATTGGATTTTTGTCGGAGTTTCATTTGCCTTTTATTTGGATAGGAAAAAATGCGCGTTTTCAAAAGTTGCATTTTAGGCCCGGAGAAAAGTTCATTTTGTTTGACTCATTTTTAGGAGTCGGGGAAAATTTACTTTATTAGTTTTGGAGTCCGGTAGAATTGTTTTTCTGTGTTTTTCCGAGCGCGGAACCGTTTAAAAAAAATCCTCAGCGCCTTGGGCCAAAGGCCCAAGCCGCCGGCCGGCCGACCAAGGTCATCGCCGCGCGCGCCAGGCGCCAGGAGCCGCTGCCGCTTGCCCTTTTTGATTCCTAGTAGGACTCTTGTCCTACTTCGTTTTTTTCTAGATCTTTCCTTCCCTCTTTTTCTTTCCTATTCCAACTCTTATTCCCCGCCCCCTACCCCAAGCAAACCCTCCCCCTCCCCAATATAAATACCCAAGCACCCCCCCTCTAAATCATCAAACCAAAGCCCCAAGCCTAGAGCCGCGCCACACCCCGCGCCCTTGCCCCGCGCGCCGCCCAACACCACGCCGCGCCGCCGCCCTTGAGCCCTAGCGCCGCCGCCGCCCTACTCCTTGCCGCGCCGCCGCCGCACCTTGCCACCGCCCCACGCCCACGCCGCCGGAGCCCCTCGCCGGAGGTAGCCCCGCGCTGCATCTCTTCTTTTCATCGGATCGTTTTCTTCTAATCGTTCCGATTTTTCTTTTCCGATTCGTGTTTCTCTCTGGTTCTTCGCGAAACCGTTCTGATTCTTTTCTTCTCTAAACCGTTCCGGTTTTCTAGATCGGTTTTTCGTTCGGTTTTCTTTTCCGAAACCCTAGATCGGTTCCGTTTTCTTTTCCGATTTAGTTGCCTAGCGACCGTTCGCCGGACCGTTCGTCCTAACGAACGTGATCACCGGATTCTTCTAGGTTAACGAACGTCCGTTCGTTTAACCGTTCTTCTTTTTCTTCTCGTCGGATTTATTCCGCGATCGCGATCTCAGATCCGATCTTCTTTCTAGCCTATTTCCTCGCTCGTTTATCGGAATCAGGTGATTCAAGCGCCTGGAGTTTCGTTTCGAAAACGCCGTTCCGACTAATCAACTTTAACTAAGTTTTGCTACGGTAAAATTTGACCTAGTTTCAACTTGCTAGAACCGAGTTGTTTTCTTCCGCCGTTTGTTTTCCGTTGTTTTGTTCGGTTCTTTCTTTCTCTCTTTGCAACCGGAGTTTTTAAGTTGAACTTTCTGGTTCGTTCTCTTGTTTGAGTTTTACCTGTGCATTAGATGAGTACTTATTGTATGGTTGTTGTTTGTCTGCGATAGATTACCCGGATTGTGCCGCCTGTTACTTCGAATCCCTAGGACTCGTGGATCATCAGCAAGGCAAGTAACACCTTGATCATACCTTTTCTACAACCCAGTTTTATTGCATTAGATCCATCCTCACACATTGCATAATTAGGATCTAATTAAATTGTGGGATGGGAAGTTGATGAGGTAGTACCTATTACCTGTTTATTATGAAACCCTTGGGAGTTACTTCTACGTTTGCTTATTATGCCATGCTATGCTAGTAGACGTGGATTGGGTGAGTGATATCCATGACAGATGTGAGATTGATAATTTTAATGGTTTATCTAAGGTGGCAACTTAAACACACATCTGGGTGGATTGAGGCACCTGATGTCTATCAGGACTTGCCTGGTTTATTTTGGACCGCCACCCAGGCTCAAAGGGATCATAAGATCTTTCATGCTAAATACTTACGTGTGCAGCCACAAGCCAATATGGGCTCTGGCATAGTTGACTAAGTCGTGCGAACTCTTATAGGGGTAGACTAGCAGATGTAGGGGATGTAGGTGGTACGGTCCACTCCATCGTAAGGTGCTAGCGCTTCTGAAAGACTATGTCTCGGTCATCCGTTTCTCAAACACTAGTAGTGCGAGAAAACCAACGGAGGCGATCGAGTCTTGTGGGGAAAAGTGCGCAAACCTCTGCAGAGTGTAATAAACTAATCATGATTAGCCGTGTCCCCGGTTATGGACAATCTTGAGTATCTAGTACTTGAATATCATGTGAATCTCAACATGTTACTTCTAATTAATATTGTTGGGTTTTAATGACTACTTTTAATTGGGATTGAGAATGCTGTCAACCATTCTCAATGTTTAACAACCACCATGATAGTTAAATAAATTTATTCCTTTGCAGTAGGGAAAAATTGGCTTTATGCAAAACAATAACCATAGAGCTTTCCACCAGCCAAATATGCATATAGTATAGCTGTTTCATTCCATTACTCTCTATGTGTTACCTTAGCAGCATATTCCATGTGCTGACCCATTTCGGGCTGCAACGTTAATGTTGCAGACTTTTCAGACGACGAATAAGGTGCTTTTAGGTCGTGGTTCTATACTCAGTGATGCCGTTGGAGTTGATGGACCCATTTATCTTTCAAGTCTTCCGCTGTTATCATTGTTAGATGGCCTTAAGCCATATTTATGTAATAAGTTCTCTTTTGAGACATCGATGTAATAAGTGTGTGATTGCCACTCTGCTATAAATCCTTCGAAGTACTGTGTGGTGTCAGCATTACTGATCTAGGGATGACACCGGAGCATAGCAGACTTGATCCATTCGGGTCGGGTCGCTACAGCAAACTTCTGCGGCTAAGGTAAACAAAAAGGAGCGAAACACACGATAATTCTTAAAGGACCTATCCTAAGATGCATTTGACGGCGGTACCATCCTAAAAGTCCTTCCCGATGCTTCTTAGCTTCTTTTGTGCCACCTTCTCAACACTGATAAGAGTTCCACTGATAAGCTGATATCATGTGATGCATCTCAACTGACTGATTGTTTCATTTCTGCTACTATAAATCAAGTCTTCAGAAGGTTGTGGAGCTCTGAAATTCTCTGGAATAGCTGCAACAGAAAAGAATAAACAATACCATACTCAAGTTGGCGTTGAACAGTGCAAAGCTCGTCATAAAATAGAAACTTCAAATGCCATATTAGGCAATATGCTGATAGGATTTAGAAAACAATGGCTGGAAAAAAGAAAAATCTTGGTACAGAACAAACTAAGAAAAACATTTCAACACTGAAATAAAACTGCAGCAAGCACAATGGCTCCACTACACTGTGTAGATACCAAATTGCTAATTTAGGTTGTACAGCTAATGGAATCAAACAACATATAAAGAATCTCCTTGCAAGTACTCTCTCTGTAAACTACTATACAAAACTGTTGACATCACTAAACTTAGCCATTTCAATACATAACATTTGATGTGTCATTAATTGCCAAGTTGTTTAAATTTCTGGAATAGAATCATGTGGCCCAAACATATCTTGTATTATAGTTTACGGAGTAAAGGAAATTCAAAAATATTTTAACATTAATTTATCTTCCATCCTAACAATAGCCTCATACAGCACCTGAGCACCACACCTATAACCTTAAGCTTTTTTTAAAACATCATAAAAATATTTTGAACAAAATAAATGGCAAATGAAGTAATATATACACATAAAATTCATGTTTACTGGTTTACTATAAATCACTTGACGAAGGAACCAATTGATTCAGTATGGAAATTAAAATTTTAACTCTAAGAATGATCATATATTGATCGTACTCCTAGCAGCTCCATGGTCAAGGTGAGGTAAGACGTCTGGTGACGGGTGAAGCAATACATGTAAGAAAATATGGTGCAGGGCAAAAGGAGCATAAAAAATACTCCCTCTGTCTGGAAATACTTGTCATCAAGATGAATAAAAGGGTATGTATCTAGATGTATTTTAGTTCTAGATACACCCGTTTTTATCCATTTTGATGACAAGTATTTCCGGACGGAGGGAGTATGCGGCTAAGGCTCAAAACTGATGACCTATGCATTATGTTTCATTTCATGAAGCACACTGAACCATCGATACCGCATTAAATTGTGGCGACCCGACCCGAATGGATCAAGTCTACTGTGCTCCGGTGTCATCCCTGGATCAGTAATGCTGACACCACACAGTACTTCGAAGGATTTATAGTAGAGTGGCAATCACACACTTATTACATCGATGTCTCAAAAGAGAACTTATTACAATAAATATGGCTTAAGGCCATCTAATGTCGATAACAGCGAAAGACTTGGAAGATAAATGGGTCCATCAACTCCAATGGCATCACTGAGTATAGAACCACGACCTAAAAGCACCTTAATCGTCGTCTGAAAAGTCTGCAACATTAACGTTGCAGCCCGAAACGGGTCAGCACATGGAATATGCTGGCAAGGTAACACATAGAGAGTAATGCCATGAAACAGCTATACTATATGCATATTTGGCTGGTGGAAAGCTCTATGGTTACTGTTTTGCGTAAAGCTAGTTTTTCCCTACTGCAAAGGAATAAATTTATTTAACTATCATGGTAGTTGTTAAACATAGAGAATGGTTGACAGCATTCTCAATCCCAATTAAAAGTAGTCATCAATAACCCAACAATATTAATTAGAAGTAACATGATGAGATTCACATGATATTCAAGTACTAGATACTCAAGATGTCCATAACCGGGGACACGGCTAATCATGATTAGTTTATTACACTCTGCAGAGGTTTGCGCACTTTTCCCCACAAGACTCGATCGCCTCCGTTGGATTTCTCGCACTACTGGTGTTTGAGAAACGGATGACCGAGACACAGTCTTTCAGAAGCGCTAGCACCTTATGATGGATAGACCGGTACACCTACTTTCCCCTACATCTGCTAGTCTACCATGTAAGAGTTTGCACGACTTAGTCAACTATGCCAGAGCCCATAATGGCATGTGGTTGCACACGTAAGTTTCTAGCATGAAAGATCTTATGATCCCTTTGAGCCTGGGTGGCGGTCCAAAATAAAACAGGCAAGTCCTGATAGACATCTGGTGCCTCAATCCACCCAGATGTGTGTTTAAGTTGCCACCTTAGATAAACCCTTAAAATTATCAATCTCACATCTGTCATGGATATCACTCACCCAATCCACGTCTACTAGCATAGCATGGCATAATAAGCAAACGTAGAAGTAACTCCCAAAGGTTTCATAATAAACAGGTAATAGGTACTACCTCATATACTTCCCATCCCACAATTTAATTAGATCCTAATCATGCAATGTGTGAGGATTGATCTAATGCAATAAAACTGGGTTGTAGAAAAGGTATGATCAAAGTGTTACTTGCCTTGCTGATGATCCGCGAGTCCTAGGGATTCGAAGTAACAGGCGGCGCAATCCGGGTAATCTATCACAGACAAACAACAAGCATACAATAAGTACTCATCTAATGCACAGGTAAAACTCGAACAAGAGATCGAACTAGAAAGTTCAACTTAAGAACTCCGGTTGCAAAGAAAGAAAGAACCGAACAAAGCAACGGAAAACAAACGGCGGAAGAAAAACAACTCGGTTCTAGCAAGTTGAAACTAGGTCAAATTTTACCGTAGCAAAAGCTTGTTTAAGTTGATTAGTCGGAATGGCGGTTTCAAAACGAAACTCCATGCTCTTGAATCACCTGATTCCGATAAACGAGCAAGAAGATAAACTAGAACGAAGATCGGATCTGAGATCGTGATCGCGGAATAAATCCGGCGAAAAGAAAAAGAAGAACGGTTAAACGAACGGACGTTCGTTAACCCAGAAGAATCCAGTGATCACGTTCGTTAGGACGAACGGTCTGGCGAACGATCTCTAGGCAACTAAACCGGGAAAGAAAACGAAACCGATCTAGGGTTTCGAAAGAAAACCGAAATGAAAAACGAAAAAGAAAATCGGAACGGTTTAGAAGAAAAACCGAACCGAGGGGAAAAAGAAGAGAGGCGCGGCGCGGGGCTACCTCCGGCGAGGGGCTCTGGCGGGCGGCGGGGTTGAGCGGCGGCAGCGCTATAGGGCGGCGGCGGCGGCGCTATGGGGCGGCGGTGGCGCGGGCAAAGGGCGGCGGCGGCGCGGCGCTATAGGGCGCGGGGTGGGGCGCAGTTTGGTGTGGGGTTTAGAGGGGGGGGGGTGTTGGTATTTATATAGGTGAGGGGAGAGGAGACTTGGGGGAGGGGGCAAGAAAAAAGGGGAGGAGAGGAGTCCTAGGAGGACTCCACTTGGGGCGGCGGCGGCGGCCTTGGCGCAGGCGCGCGCGGTGGCCTGGACTGGCCGGCCGGCTGCTGGGCCTTGGCCCAAGCGGCGCTGCGGATTTTTTTTAAATGGTTACGCGCGCAGAAAAAAAACAAAAAAGAAAATCTAAACGAACTCCAAACTCTCAAAGTAAATTTTCCCCGACTTCTAAAATTGAGTCGAACAAAATGAACTTTTCTCTGGACCTAGAATGCAACTTTTTTGAAAACATGCATTTTTCCCTAATCCAAATAAAAGGCAAATAAACTCCGACAAATCCAATGATCCTTTCTTCAAAATTTGAGAAGAACTCAAATATGAAAATGATGAAATCTCCAACTCTCTCCGAGGGTCCTTGAGTTGCGTGAAATTTCTAGGATCGACCAAAATGCAAGAAAATATGATATGCATGATGCTCTAGTGTATAACATTCCAAATTGAAAATTTGGGATGTTACAAACCTACCCCCCCTTAAGATGAATCTCGCCCTCGAGATTCGGGTTGGCTAGAAAATAGGTGAGGGTGGTCCTTGAGCAAATCTTCTTCTCTCTCCCAGGTGGCTTCATCCTCTGAGTGGTGGTTCCACTGAACTTTGCAAAACTTGATAACCTTGCTGCGGGTAACTCTGCTGGCAAACTCGAGAATCTTGACTGGTTTCTCCTCATATGTTAAGTCGTCCTTCAATTGAATCGCTTCAAGCGGCACTGTATCTCTTAACGGTACTTCCGCCATCTCGGCGTGACATTTCTTCAGCTGAGAAACATGGAATACGTCATGAACTCCTGACAGTCCCTCTGGTAATTCCAACTTATACGCGACTTCTCCCATACGTTGTAAGATCTTATATGGTCCAACGAAACGCGGTGCTAATTTTCCCTTAACTCCAAAGCGTTTAACTCCTCGAAGTGGGGATACTCGGAGATAAACTCTGTCTCCGGTTTCGTAAACTGTCTCCTTGCGTTTAGAATCTGCGTAGCTCTTCTGCCTGGACTGGGCTACCTTGAGCCTATCGCATATCAACTTAACTTTCCGTTCAGACTCCTTAATCAAATCTGGTCCAAAGAATTGACGGTCTCCAACTTCGTCCCATGACAACGGTGTCCTGCACCTCCTTCCGTATAAAGCTTCGAAAGGTGCCATCTTCAAACTGGTTTGGTAACTGTTGTTATAAGAAAATTCCACATATGGCAAGTTATCGTCCCAACTAGATCCATAATCTAGTGCACAGGCTCTCAGCATATCTTCCAAAATTTGATTGACTCTCTCGGTCTGTCCATCTGTCTGCGGATGAAAAGCGGTGCTGAACTCTAGCCTGGTTCCCAAAGTTTCATGTAACTGATTCCAAAACTTTGAGGTAAATTGGGTTCCTCTATCTGATACAATACTCCTCGGAACTCCATGCAAACAAATGATCCTAGTCATGTATATCTTTGCCAACTTAGCACTGGTGTAAGTGGTCTTCACTAGAATGAAATGTGCTACCTTCGTCAAACGATCAACTACTACCCATATCGAGTCATAACCTGCTTTTGTCCCGGGTAGTCCTGTGATAAAATCCATGCCTATCTTATCCCACTTCCATTCGGGTATCGGCAATGGTTGCAACAATCCGGCTGGCTTCTGATGTTCTGCCTTTACTCTATGACACACATCACAAACTGCCACATATGCTGCAATATCCTTCTTCATTCCGGTCCACCAGAATGTTTGTTCAAATCCAAATACATCTTGGTATTTCCTGGGTGAATCGAATATGGTGAATCATGTGCCTCTTGCAAAATCAACTTCCTAATCTCTGGGTCATTGGGCACGTAAACGCGGTCTTCAAACCATAGGGTATCGTGCTCATCCTCACGAAATCCCTTAGCTTTTCCTTTGCTCAGTTTCTCCTTAATAGAAGCAATCTCCTTGTCAGTTTTCTGAGCTTCTCTGATTCTATCCATCAAAGTTGACTGAATCTCCAATGCTGCTACATAGCCTTTCGGAACTATTTCTAAACTTAGTTCACGAAGGTTTTCTGCTAACTCCTTGGGTATTTCTCCCGTCATTAGTGTATTGACATGGCTCTTACGGCTCAATGCGTCAGCTACTACATTAGCCTTTCCGGGATGGTAATGCAATCTCATATCATAATCCTTGATGAGCTCCAACCATCTCCTTTGTCTGAGATTCAACTCCTTCTGCGTGAAAATGTACTTCAAACTCTTGTGATCCGTGTACACCTCACAATGATTTCCAATGAGGAAATGTCTCCATGTCTTCAATGCATGCACTACGGCTGCTAACTCCAAATCATGTGTGGCATAATTCAACTCATGAGGTTTCAGTTGTCATGAAGCATACGAAACAACTCTCCCTTCCTGCATAAGTACTGCTCCAAGTCCTCGACGTGAAGCATCGCAATACACCTCATAATCCTTGGTCTGATCTGGCAAAATCAACACTGGTGAGGTAACCAAACGTTTCTTCAACTCCTGGAAACTAGCCTCACACTCCTCAGTCCAATTGAACTTAGTATCCTTCTTTAACAACTCCGTCATTGGCTTCGCAATCTTTGAAAAGTTCTCAATGAATCTCCGGTAGTATCCTGCGAGTCCAAGAAAACTCCGGATCTCTCCAACTGTCGTTGGTGCTTCCCATTCGGTTACGGTCTCAACCTTGGCGGGGTCAACTGCTATCCCTTCTCCGGATATAACGTGTCCAAGAAATCCAACTTCCTTCAACCAAAACTCACATTTGCTAAATTTGGCATATAACTGATGTTCCCTTAGTTTCTCCAAAACCAAACGCAAATGTTCCTTATGCTCCTCTTCATTCTTTGAATAAACCAGGATATCATCAATGAACACAACGACGAACTTATCCAAAAACTCCATAAACACCTTGTTCATCAGGTTCATAAAATAGGCAGGCGCGTTAGTCAATCCAAATGACATAACGGTATACTCATACAGTCCATATCTTGTGGTGAAAGCTGTCTTAGGTATGTCCTGCTCTCGAATCTTCTACTGGTGGTACCCTGATCGCAAATCGATCTTGGAAAATACCTTAGCTCCTTGCAAATGATCAAATAGATCATTAATCATTGGCAGTGGGTACTTGTTCTTGATGGTGACTTCATTCAATCCATGGTAATCAACAACCATCCGTAATGATCCATCCTTCTTCTCCACTAGAAGTATGGGTGATCCCCAAGGCGAAGAACTTGGGCGAATGTAACCTTTCTCCAATAACTCCTTAATCTGATTCTTTATTTCTCCCAAATCCTTTGCAGGCATCCGGTACGGTCTCTTTGATATTGGGCCTGTACCTGGCAATAACTCAATCAAAAACTCAATCTCTCTATCCGGTGGCATGCCTGGCAACTCTTCAGGAAATACATCAGGAAAATCCTTTACCACTGGTACTTCCTCCTGCACTACTCCTATTAGGCAATTTACTTGTGTCCTATTTGGCACATGCTGGGATACATACTTGATCCTTCTTCCTTCTGGCGTTGTGAGCAAAATTGTCTTACTGGCGCAATCGATGTTTCCTCCATACATCGACAGCCAATCCATACCGAGAATTACATCCAGACCTTGGGTTTCCAGAATAATTAAATCTGTTGGGAAAACATGCCTTCCTATGCTTAATGGCACTTGAAAGCATCCTTGACTGGCCATGTATTCTGCTCCTGGCGAACTTACTAGCATAGGTGTTTTAAGAATCCTAGTGGGTAGGCTATATTTTTCCACAAATCCCCTTGATATGTATGAATGTGATGCACCAGTATCGAAAAGAACGAGTGCGGTAAATGACTTAACCAAAACTTACTGATTACTCCATCAGGCTGATCTTCAACTTCCTCCACGTTAACGTGGTTCACCTGTCCCCTATTGAAAGGGTTCGGCTTCTTCCCTGAGCTTCCATTGCCATTTCCATTCTGGCGTTCAGGACATTCATTGGCATAATGTCCGGTCTTGGAACACTTGAAACAGGTGACTTGACTCAGATCTCTCTTGGATGGGGTTGATGGGGTGGTACGGTTCTGGCCGTTGCTTCCTCCATTCCCATTACCATTCTTGTGGCCATTGTGCTTGTGCGAACTACCTCCTCCATGGGTATGCTGAAACTAAAATCCTGATTTAGGGGTAAAATGGGGCTTCTGCTCGGTTCCAGAGTTATACTTCCCCTGTCCATACTTCCTCTTGCGGTTCTCAATCTGCTGTTGCTTCCCTTCAATCATGATGGCACGATCTACCAACTCCTGGTAGTTGTTGAAACTTGCTACCATCAACTGCATGCTTAACTCATCATCCAGTCCTTCCAGAAACTTCTCCAGCTTGGTTGCATCCGTAGCAACGTCATCTGGGGCATAACATGCTAGCTTGCTGAAGTCGTCAACGTACTGGCCAACTGTCCTTCCTCCTTGGCGTAAGTTGCGAAACTCACGCTTCTTCATGGCCATAGCTCCTGCTGAAACATGTGCAGTGCGGAAAGCTTGCTGAAACTGATCCCATGTGACGGTGTCAATTGGGAAAGTGGCTGTGAAATTCTCCCACCATGCTGTAGTGGGCCCGTCAAGCTGATGTGCGGTAAACTTTACTTTCTCACCATCTGTGCATCCTGCTGTGGTCAACTCCCTTCCTATCTTGCGGAGCCAATCGTCTGCTACTATCGGCTCGGTGCTACTAGAAAACACCGGCGGATTCAGCCTAAGGAAACGGGCTAAGTGGTCAACAGGTGGCGGTGGTGGTGGGTTGTTGTTGTTGTTCTGCTGATTCTGAACTAACATCTGCATCAATTGATTCTACTGTTGGATCAATTGAGTGAGCTCCAGTGGAAATCCATTGTCACGTCTCGGAGGCATCTGAGGGTTTAGAAAAGATGAGAAATAAGAATAGAGTGAGGTCTAAAGAGAAAACACTACCCCAATGCACATGAGCAAATTCACACAAAATCACTTCATTCAATTCAAACAAGGGCTTACAATCGATCTAGCTATTGCAAAAGTGCTCGAACTATAGTGTTTACATGGGGGGAAATACTACTAATAGTTGGTGGTCATCTAGAAATTTGAACCGGTGGAAGACTCCATGATGTCCGCTCCAGCTTCGTCTTCAAAGTTGGGTTCACTTGGATCCGAATCGGTGTCGTCGATGATGATGTAGTTGTCCGGACATGCGACGTACATGTCTTCCTTCCTGGATGCTAACTCCCTCTTGAGTTCTTCAATCTCTTGCTTAAGATCGCAGTTGTGTCTTGCTAGAGCTACGATCTCCTCCATGTAGTCCTTGCGTGTAGCCTTCAGTTCTCCTTCTAGCTCGATGATCCTCGCTTTCGCATTCTTCAACTCTATCATATCATTGCACATCTGGTTCTCATGGCGTCGAATGTGCTGGTTTAACTCCTGGATAAAAGCTGCAATGGATCTATCCTTCTTGGTGCTGACTAACTCCCATTGTTCATCTCGGCGTCCGCAAATCTGGTAGATAGTGTCCTTGAGGTCTTCTTGATAAACTTCTCCAATGCGTCCTATGGTGATATGGGCTGCCATGCTCCTTCCTAGACTCTAGGTTGGTGCATTGAAAACACTATTTATGGGCTTCGTGATTGGCGCGAATGCCCTTCCCGGAACGTGAGCTTGAATCTTCCAGCGCTCCTCTTCAGGCAGAGCGGCGTTGAAGGTTCCCGTGAAACTTGGTAATCCAATGTTCAGGTACTTGGTGACTTCCTTCAAGTGAAATCCAAAAGGTGTGCCTTCATCCGGTTGAGCGTACTTAATCTTCGCATCCTTCATCCTAAAAGAGTAGAAAAGATGAGGAGTTAGAAAATGAGGAGAGAATAGTGATCTATGGCTTTAACTTAGTGGTCGTGTCTTACAGTCAGCGTGTGCTCTGATATCATCTCTGTAGCGACCCGACCCGAATGGATCAAGTCTACTATGCTCCGGTGTCATCCCTGGATCAGTAATGCTGACACCACACAGTACTTCGAAGGATTTATAGCAGAGTGGCAATCACACACTGTTGGGGAACGTTGCAGAAAACAAAAATTTTCCTACTCGTTTCACCAAGATCCATCTAGGAGTTCATCTAGCAACGAATCATCAGATGCATCTACATACCTTTGTAGATTGTGTGCGGAAGCGTTCAAAGAACGGGGATGATGTAGTCGAACACGACGTGATCCAAATCACCGATGACCAAGTGCCGAACGGACGGCACCTCCGCGTTCAACACACGTACGGGACGGGAGACGTCTCCTCCTTCTTGATCCAGCAAGGGGGAAGGAGAGGTTGGTGATGATCCAGCAGCACGACGGCGTGGTGGTGGATGCAGGGCGTCACAGTAGCAGGGCTTCACCTATACTACAAGAGAGAGAGATGTAACAGGGAGAGAGGGATGCACCAAAAGCCGTAGCCTCAAGTCCCTCCTCTCCCCCACTATATATAGGGGTGCCAATGGGGGGCGCCGGCCCTAGGAGATGGATCTCCTAGGGGGGGGCGGCCAAGGGTGGGGGGCTTGCCCCCCAAGGCAAGGGGGCGCCCCCCTTTTAGGGTTTCCCCTAACCCTAGGCGCATGGGCCCCTTAGGGGTGGCGCCCCAGCCCACTAAGGGCTGGGTCCCTTCCCACTTCAGCCCATGGGGCCCTCCGGGATAGGTGGCCCCACCCGGTGGACCCCCGGGACCCTTCCGGTGGTCCCGGTACAATACCGATAACCCCGAAACTTGTCCCGATGGCCGAAACAGCACTTCCTATATATAATTCTTTACCTTCGGACCATTCCGGAACTCCTCGTGACATCCGAGATCTCATCCGGGACTCCGAACAACATTCGTGTTACTGCATATACATATCTTCACAACCCTAGCATCACCGAACCTTAAGTGTGTAGACCCTACGGGTTCGGGAGACATGTAGACCTGACCGAGACGACTCTCAAGTCAATAACCAATAGCGGGATCTGGATACCCATGTTGGCTCCCACATGCTCCACGATGATCTCATCGGATGAACCACGATGTCGAGGATTCAATCAACCCCGTATACAATTCCCTTTGTCAATCGATATATTACTTGCCCGAGATTCGATCGTCGGTATCCCAATACCTCGTTCAATCTCGTTACCGGCAAGTCACTTTACTCGTACCGCAATGCATGATCCCGTGACCAGACACTTGGTCACTTTGAGCTCATTATGATGATGCATTACCGAGTGGGCCCAGTGATACCTCTCCGTCATACGGAGTGACAAATCCCAGTCTTGATCCGTGTCAACCCAACAGACACTTTCGGAGATACCCGTAGTCTACCTTTATAGTCACCCAGTTACGTTGTGACGTTTGGTACACCCAAAGCACTCCTACGGTATCCGGGAGTTACACAATCTCACGGTCTAAGGAAAAGATACTTGACATTGCAAAACTCTAGCAAACGAACTATACGATCTTTATGCTATGTTTAGGATTGGGTCTTGTCCATCACATCATTCTCCTAATGATGTGATCTCGTTATCAATGACATCTTATGTCCATAGCCAGGAAACCATGACTATCTGTTGATTAACGACCTAGTCAACTAGAGGCTTACTAGGGACATGTTGGTGTCTGTTATTCACACATGTATTACGATTTCCGGATAACACAATTATAGCATGAATAAAGACAATTATCATGAACAAGGAAATATAATAATAATGCTTTTATTATTGCCTCTAGGGCATATTTCCAACAGTCTCCCACTTGCACTAGAGTCAATAATCTAGTTACATTTTATGAATCGAACACCCATGGAATTCTGGTGTTGATCATGTTTTGCCCTAGGGAGAGGTTTAGTCAACGGATCTGCTACATTCAGGTCTGTATGTACTTTACAAATATCTATGTCTCCATCCTGAACATTTTCACGAATGGAGTTGAAGCGACGCTTGATATGCCTTCTCTTCTTGTGAAACCTGGGCTCCTTGGCAAGTGCAATAGCTCCAGTGTTGTCACAGAAGAGTTTGATCGGCCCCGACGCATTGGGTATGACTCCGAGGTCGGTGATGAACTCCTTCACCCAAATTGCTTCATGTGCTGGCTCCGAGGCTGCCATGTACTCCGCTTCACACGTAGATCCCGCCACGACGCTCTGCTTGCAACTGCACCAGCTTACTGCCCCACCATTCAAAATATACATGTATCCGGTTTGTGACTTTGAGTCATCCAGATCTGTGTCGAAGCTAGCGTCGACGTAACCCTTTACGACGAGCTCTTCGTCACCTCCATAAATGAGAAACATCTCCTTAGTCCTTTTCAGGTACTTCAGGATATTCTTGACCGCTGTCCAGTGTTCCTTGCCGGGATTACTTTGGTATCTTCCTACCAAACTTACGGCAAGGTTTACATCAGGTCTGGTACACAGCATGGCATACATAATAGAACCTATGGCTGAGGCATAGGGGATGACACTCATCTCTTCTATTTCTTCTGCCGTGGTCGGACTTTGAGCCGAGCTCAATTTCATACCTTGTAACACAGGCAAGAACCCCTTCTTAGATTGATCCATATTGAACTTCTTCAATATCTTATCAAGGTATGTCCTTTGTGAAAGACCTATGAGGCGTCTCGATCTATCCCTATAGATCTTGATGCCTAATATATAAGCAGCTTCTCCAAGGTCCTTCATTGAAAAACTCTTATTCAAGTAGGCCTTAATGCTGTCCAAGAGTTCTATATCATTTCCCATCAAAAGTATGTCATCTACATATAATATGAGAAATGCTACAGAGCTTCCACTCACTTTCTTGTAAACGCAGGCTTCTCCATAAGTCTGCGTAAACCCAAATGCTTTGATCATCTCATCAAAGCGAATGTTCCAACTCCGAGATGCTTGCACCAGCCCATAAATCGAGCGTTGGAGCTTGCACACCTTGTCAGCATTCTTAGGATTGACAAAACCTTCCGGCTGCATCATATACAATTCTTCCTTAAGGAAACCATTAAGGAATGCCGTTTTGACGTCCATTTGCCATATTTCATAATCGTAAAACGCGGCAATTACTAACATGATTCGGACGGACTTTAGCTTCGCCACCGGTGAGAAAGTCTCATTGTAGTCAACCCCTTGAACTTGTCGATAACCCTTAGCGACAAGCCGAGCTTTATAGATGGTCACATTACCCTCCGCGTCTGTCTTCTTCTTAAAGATCCATTTATTCTCTATGGCTCGCCTTTCAATGGGCAAGTCAGTCAAAGTCCATACTTTGTTTTCATACATGGATCCTATCTCGGATTTCATGGCTTCTAGCCATTTGTCGGAATCCGGGCCCGCCATCGCTTCTTCATAGTTCAAAGGTTCACCGTTGTCCAACAACATGATTTCCAAGACAGGGTTGCCGTACCACTCTGGTGCAGAACGTGTCCTTGTGGACCTTCGAAGTTCAGTAGCAACTTGATCAGAAGTTTCATGATCATCATCATTAACTTCCTCTCTAGTCGGTGCAGGCACCTCAGGAACATTTTCTTGAGTTGCGCCATTTTCCGGTTCAAGAGGTAACACTTCATCAAGTTCTACTTTCCTCCCACTTACTTCTTTCGAGAGAAACTCTTTCTCTAGAAAGGATCCATTCTTGGCAACAAAGATCTTGCCTTCGGATCTGAGGTAGAAGGTATACCCAATAGTTCTTTTGGGTATCCTATGAAGACGCATTTTTCCGACTTGGGTTCGAGCTTTTCAGGTTGAAGTTTCTTGACATAAGCATCGCATCCCCAAACTTTCAGAAACGACAACTTAGGTTTCTTTCCAAACCATAATTCAAATGGTGTCGTCTCAACGGATTTTGATGGAGCCCTATTTAAAGTGAATGCAACAGTCTCTAAAGCATAGCCCCAAAAAGATAGCGGTAGATCGGTAAGAGACATCATAGATCGCACCATATCTAATAGACTGCGATTACGACGTTCGGACACACCGTTACGCTGAGGTGTTCCAGGCGGCGTGAGTTGTGAAACTATTCCACATTTTCTTAAGTGTGTGCCAAATTCGTGACTCAAGTATTCTCCTCCACGATCTGATCGTAGAAACTTGATTTTCCTGTCACGTTGATTCTCAATGTCACTCTGAAATTCCTTGAACTTTTCAAAGGTTTCTGACTTGTGTTTCATTAAGTAAATATATCCATATCTACTCAAATCATCAGTGAGGGTGAGAACATAACGATAGCCACCGCGAGCCTCAACACTCATTGGACCGCACACATCAGTATGTATGATTTCCAATAAGTTGGTTGCTCGCTCCATTGTTCCTGAGAACGGAGTCTTGGTCATTTTACCCATAAGGCATGGTTCGCACGTGTCAAATGATTCATAATCAAGAGACTCTAAAAGTCCATCTGCATGGAGCTTCTTCATGCGTTTGACACCTATGTGACCAAGGCGGCAGTGCCACAAGTATGTGGGACTATCATTATCAATTTTACATCTTTTGGTACTCACACTATGAACATGTGTAGCATTACGTTCGAGATTCATGAAGAATAAACCATTCACCATAGGAGCATGACCATAAAACATATCTCTCATATAAATAGAACAACCATTATTCTCGGATTTAAATGAGTAGCCATCTCGTATTAAACGAGATCCCGATACAATGTTCATGATCAAAGCTGGTACTAAATAACAATTATTGAGGTTTAAAACTAATCCCGTAGGTAAATGAAGAGGTAGCGTGCCGACGGCGATCACATCGACTCTGGAACCATTCCCGACGCGCATCGTCACCTCGTCCTTTGCCAGTCTCCGCTTATTCCGTAGTTCCTGCTGTGAGTTACAAATGTGAGCAACTGCATCGGTATCAAATACCCAAGAGCTACTACGATTACTGGTAAGGTACACATCGATTACATGTATATCACATATACCTTTTGTTTTGCCGGCCTTCTTGTCTGCTAAGTATTTGGGGCAGTTCCGCTTCCAGTGACCGCTTCCCTTGCAATAAAAGCACTCAGTCTCGGGCTTGGGTCCATTCTTTGGCTTCTTCCCGGCAGCTTGCTTGCCGGGCGCGGCAACTTCCTTGCCGTCCTTCTTGAAGTTATTTTTACCCTTGCCTTTCTTGAACTTAGTGGTTTTATTGACCATCAACACTTGATGTTCCTTTCTGACTTCTACCTCCGCTGATTTCAGCATTGAAAACAACTCAGGAATGGTCTTTTGCATCCCCTGCATGTTGAAGTTCATCACAAAGCTCTTGTAGCTTGGTGGAAGCGACTGGAGGATTCTGTCAATGACCGCATCATTCGGGAGATTAACTCCCAGCTGAGTCAAGCGGTTATGTAATCCAGACATAGTGAGTATGCGCTCACTGACAGAACTGTTTTCCTCCATCTTACAGCTGAAGAACTTGTCGGAGACCTCATATCTCTCGACCCGGGCATGAGCTTGGAAAACCATTTTCAGCTCTTCGAACATCTCATATGCTCCATGTCTCTCAAAACGCTTTTGGAGCCCCGGTTCTAAACTGTAAAGCATGCCGCACTGAACGAGGGAGTAGTCGTCAACACGTGTCTGCCAAGCGTTCATAACGTCTTGGTTCTGTGGGATGGGAGCTTCACCTAGCGGTGCTTGTAGGACGTAATCTTTCTTGGCAGCTATGAGGATGATCCTCAGGTTCCGGACCCAGTCCGTATAGTTGCTGCCATCGTCTTTCAGCTTGGTTTTCTCTAGGAACGCGTTGAAGTTGAGGACTACGTGGGCCATTTGATCTACAAGACATATTGTAAAAAATTTTAGACTAATGTTCATGATAATAAAGTTCATCTAATCAAATTATATAATAAACTCCCACTTAGATTAGACATCCCTCTAGTCATCTAAGTATTACATGATCCGAGTTAACTAGGCCGTGTCCGATCATCACGTGAGACGGACTAGTCAACGTCGGTGAACATCTTCATGTTGATCGTATCTTCTATACGACTCATGTTCGACCTTTCGGTCTTCTGTGTTCCGAGGGCATGTCTATACACATGCTAGGCTCGTCAAGTTAACCCTAAGTGTTTTGCATGTGTAAAACTGTCTTACACCCGTTGTATGTGAACGTAAGAATCTATCACACCCAATCATCACGTGGTGCTTCAAAACGACGAACTTTAGCAACGGTGCACAGTTAGGGGAGAACACTTCTTGAAATTGTTATGAGGGATCATCTTATTTACTACCGTCGTTCTAAGTAAACAAGATGCAAAACATGATAAACATCACATGCAATCAAATAATAAACGTGACATGATATGGCCAATATCACATAGCTCCTTTGATCTCCATCTTGGGGCTCCATGATCATCTTGTCACCGGCTTGACACCATGATCTCCATCATCGTGTCTCCATGAAGTTGCTCGCCAACTATTACTTCTACTACTATGGCTAACGCGTTTAGCAATGAAGTAAAGTAATTTACATGGCGTTTCTCAATGACACGCAGGTCATATAAAAGAATAAAGACAACTCCTATGGCTCCTGCCGGTTGTCATACTCATCGACATGCAAGTCATGATTCCTATTACAATAGCATGAACATCTCATACATCACATATAGATCATTCATCATTCATCACAACTTTGGCCATATCATATCACAAACCACTTGCTGCAAAAACAAGTTAGACGTCCTCTAATTGTTGTTGCAAGTTTTACGTGGCTGAATTAGGGTTCTAGCAAGAACGTTTTCTTACCTACGTGAAAGCCACAACGTGATTTGTCAACTTCTATTTACCCTTCATAAGGACCCTGTTCATCGAATCCGCTCCAACTAAAGTAGGAGAGACAGACACCCGCCAGCCACCTTATGCAACTAGTGCATGTTAGTCGGTGGAACCGGTCTCACGTAAGCGTACGTGTAAGGTTGGTCCGGGCCGCTTCATCCCACAATACCGCTGAAGCAAGAAAAGACTAGTAGCGGCAAGAAAGTTGACAAATCCACGCCCACAACAAATTGTGTTCTACTCGCGCAAGAAGAACTACGCATAGACCTAGCTCTGATACCACTGTTGGGGAATGTTGCAGAAAACAAAAAATTTCCTACTCGTTTCACCAAGATCCATCTAGGAGTTCATCTAGCAACGAATCATCAGATGCATCTACATACCTTTGTAGATTGCGTGCGGAAGCGTTCAAAGAACGGGGATGATGTAGTCGAACACGACGTGATCCAAATCACCGATGACCAAGTGCCGAACGGACGGCACCTCCGCGTTCAACACACGTACGGGACGGGAGACGTCTCCTCCTTCTTGATCCAGCAAGGGGGAAGGAGAGGTTGGTGATGATCCAGCAGCACGACGGCGTGGTGGTGGATGCAGGGCGTCACAGTAGCAGGGCTTCGCCTATACTACAAGAGAGAGAGATGTAACAGGGAGAGAGGGATGCACCAAAAGCCGTAGCCTCAAGTCCCTCCTCTCCCCCACTATATATAGGGGTGCCAAGGGGGGGGGCGCCGGCCCTAGGAGATGGATCTCCTAGGGGGGGGCGGCCAAGGGTGGGGGGCTTGCCCCCCAAGGCAAGGGGGCGCCCCCCTTTTAGGGTTTCCCCTAACCCTAGGCGCATGGGCCCCTTAGGGGTGGCGCCCCAGCCCACTAAGGGCTGGGTCCCTTCCCACTTCAGCCCATGGGGCCCTCCGGGATAGGTGGCCCCACCCGGTGGACCCGCGGGATCCTTCCGGTGATCCCGGTACAATACCGGTAACCCCGAAACTTGTCCCGATGGCCGAAACAGCACTTCCTATATATAATTCTTTACCTCCAGACCATTCCGGAACTCCTCGTGACGTCCGGGATCTCATCCGGGACTCCGAACAACATTCGTGTTACTGCATATACATATCTTCACAACCCTAGCATCACCGAACCTTAAGTGTGTAGACCCTACGGGTTCGGGAGACATGTAGACATGACCGAGATGACTCTCAGGTCAATAACCAATAGCGGGATCTGGATACCCATGTTGGCTCCCACATGCTCCACGATGATCTCATCGGATGAACCACGATGTCGAGGATTCAATCAACCCCGTATACAATTCCCTTTGTCAATCGATATATTACTTGCCCGAGATTCGATCGTCGGTATCCCAATACCTCGTTCAATCTCGTTACCGGCAAGTCACTTTACTCGTACCGCAATGCATGATCCCGTGAACAGACACTTGGTCACTTTGAGCTCATTATGATGATGCATTACCGAGTGGGCCCAGTGATACCTCTCCGTCATACGGAGTGACAAATCCCAGTCTCGATCCGTGTCAACCAAACAGTCACTTTCGGAGAGACCCGTAGTCTACCTTTATAGTCACCCAGTTACGTTGTGACGTTTGGTACACCCAAAGCACTCCTACGGTATCCGGGAGTTACACGATCTCACGGTCTAAGGAAAAGATACTTGACATTGCAAAACTCTAGCAAACGAACTATACGATCTTTATGCTATGTTTAGGATTGGGTCTTGTCCATCACACCATTCTCCTAAAGATGTGATCTCGTTATCAATGACATCTTATGCCCATAGCCAGGAAACCATGACTATCTGTTGATTAACGAGCTAGTCAACTAGAGGCTTACTAGGGACATGTTGGTGTCTGTTATTCACACATGTATTACGATTTCCGGATAACACAATTATAGCATGAATAAAGACAATTATCATGAACAAGGAAATATAATAATAATGCTTTTATTATTGCCTCTAGGGCATATTTCCAACACACACTTATTACATCGATGTCTCAAAAGAGAACTTATTACAATAAATATGGCTTAAGGCCATCTAATGTCGATAACAGCGGAAGACTTGGAAGATAAATGGGTCCATCAACTCCAACGACATCACTGAGTATAGAACCACGACCTAAAAGCACCTTAATCGTCGTCTGAAAAGTCTGCAACATTAACATTGCAGCCCGAAACGGGTCAGCACATGGAATATGCTGGCAAGGTAACACATAGAGAGTAATGACATGAAACAGCTATACTATATGCATATTTGGCTGGTGGAAAGCTCTATGGTTACTGTTTTGCGTAAAGCCAGTTTTTCCCTACTGCAAAGGAATAAATTTATTTAACTATCATGGTAGTTGTTAAACATTGAGAATGGTTGACAGCATTCTCAATCCCAATTAAAAGTAGTCATCAATAACCCAACAATATTAATTAGAAGTAACATGATGAGATTCACATGATATTCAAGTACTAGATACTCAAGATGTCCATAACGAGGGACACGGCTAATCATGATTAGTTTATTACACTCTGCAGAGGTTTGCGCACTTTTCCCCACAAGACTCGATCGCCTCCGTTGGATTTCTCGCACTACTGGTGTTTGAGAAACGGATGACCGAGACACAGTCTTTCAGAAGCGCTAGCACCTTACGATGGATAGACCGGTACACCTACTTTCCCCTACATCTGCTAGTCTACCCTGTAAGAGTTCGCACGACTTAGTCAACTATGCCAGAGCCCATAATGGCTTATGGCTGCACACGTAAGTTTCTAGCATGAAAGATCTTACGATCCCTTTGAGCCTGGGTGGCGGTCCAAAATAAAACAGGCAAGTCCTGATAGACATCAGGTGCCTCAATCCACCCAGATGTGTGTTTAAGTTGCCACCTTAAATAAACCCTTAAAATTATCAATCTCACATCTGTCATGGATATCACTCACCCAATCCACGTCTACTTGCATAGCATGGCATAATAAGCAAACGTAGAAGTAACTCCCAAAGGTTTCATAATAAACAGGTAATAGGTGCTACCTCATCTACTTCCCATCCCACAATTTAATTAGATCCTAATCATGCAATGTGTGAGGATTGATCCAATGCAATAAAACTGGGTTGTAGAAAAGGTATGATCAAAGTGTTACTTGCCTTGCTGATGATCCGCGAGTCCTAGGGATTCGAAGTAACAGGCGGCGCAATCCGGGTAATCTATCGCAGACAAACAACAAGCATACAATAAGTACTCTACTAATGCACAGGTAAAACTCGAACAAGAGATCGAACCAGAAAGTTCAACTTAAGAACTCCGATTGCAAAGAAAGAAAGAACTGAACAAAGCAACGGAAAACAAACGGCGGAAGAAAAACAACTCGGTTCTAGCAAGTTGAAACTAGGTCAAATTTTACCGTAGCAAAAGCTTGTTTAAGTTGATTAGTCGGAACGGCGGTTTCGAAACGAAACTCCAGGCGCTTGAGTCACCTGATTCCGATAAACGAGCGAGAAGATAAACTAGAACAAAGATCAGATCTGAGATCGCGATCGCGGAATAAATCCGGCGAAAAGAAAAAGAAGAACGGTTAAACGAATGGACGTTCGTTAACCGAGAAGAATCCGGTGATCATGTTCGTTAGGACAAACGGTCCGGCGAACGATCTCTAGGCAACTAAACCGGGAAAGAAAACGAAAACGATCTAGGGTTTTGAAAGAAAACCGAAACGAAAAACGAAAAAGAAAATCAGAACGGTTTAGAAGAAAAACCGAACCAAGGGGAAAAAGAAGAGAGGTGCGGCGCGGGGCTACCTCCGGCGAGGGGCTCCGGCGGGCGGCGGGGTTGAGCGGCGGCGGCGACGCTATAGGGCGCGGGGTAGGGCGCAGTTTGGTGTGGGGTTTAGAGGGGGGGGGGGTGTTGGTATTTATATAGGTGAGGGGAGAGGAGACTTGGGGGAGGGGGCAAGAAAAAAGGGGAGGAGAGGAGTCCTAGGAGGACTCCACTTGGGGCGGCGGCGGCGGCCTTGGCGCAGGCGCGCGCGCGCGGTGGCCTGGCCTGGCCGTCCGGCTGCTGGGCCTTGGCCCAAGCGGCGCTGTGGATTTTTTTAAATGGTTACGCGCGCAGAAAAAAACAAAAAAGAAAATCTAAACGAACTCCAAACTCTCAAAGTAAAATTTCCCCGACTCCTAAAATTGAGTCGAACAAAATGAACTTTTCTCGGGACCTGGAATGCAACTTTTTTGAAAACACGCATGTTTCCCTAATCCAAATAAAAGGCAAATAAACTCCGACAAATCCAATGATCCTTTCTTCAAAATTTGAGAAGAACTCAAATATGAAAATGACGAAATCTCCAACTCTCTCCGAGGGTCCTTGAGTTGCGTGAAATTTCTAGGATCGACCAAAATGCAAGAAAATATGATATGCATGATGATCTAGTGTATAACATTCCAAATTGAAAATTTGAGATGTTACATAAATGGCTAAACAACCATAACCTGGAAAGCTGTCATGGTGACCACATAATTCAATTTCTAAAACATGTGGCTCTTTTTGGTAATGTTAGCCTATTTTAGAAAGGTACAAAAAATGGCATGCAAATATCATAATGTGAACTGAAGGTCTAGAATTTACAGAGAAAATAGATATGATAGTCGAAGCATCAGCCAAAAATGCTTTTAGGGTCTTGGCACAAAATTATAAACCCATAATTGATATCCAAAGGCCACTATTTACTCTCATAGAGATAGCTCGCATGCATGTATGCATGTAAGAATTGTTAGAGATAAGTATTAGTTTTTGAATCATTAGGCGTCTATATATAAGGCACATCTACTTCATATTCGTAATCCCTAATCTGAACCCTCTCACCACTGGTAATTACTCTCATAAAACCATATCAGACACACGACATTCATCATTAGTAATGACCGAAGAAAACAGGCATGAGTGTGTTTAAATAACCTAAATGATTGCTTAAACCAGAAAAGCAATTCCAACAGAAGGCATGATCCTCTTCATTTTTTGATGAACTAAAGGACGAAAGAAGAAGTAACCAACAGAAACCTTAGCCTATGAAATAAGCGCCTTCTCCTTAAGTTCATATGAAAGAAATGCTAGATTAATTTTTCTCAAATTAATCTTTCAATGCACTGGTTTTATGCTTCAGTATTTACGATATGCCGAACCCACATAACATATAGGAATCCGATCATGACTAACTTTATATACCTATATATGACTACTCTACTACACAAATTAATATTGTTGTACTTATTGAAGTACAAGATTCTGCAAATTGCTCGAGCTAAATAATCCAGATAGGTGAAGTATGGGTGATATAATTGATCAAAACACCAGTACATCACATCTATATTGGTACTTCCTTCTGAACAAATTCGTACTAATGGGTCTCATTATCAGGAAACTCATGATTCCCAATAGCAGACCCACAATGTTAATATCTGTAGTAACATAATGCAGGATGTACCTTCAAATGTTGATTTTAGTCGCTTTCTTTTAGATTTTCCTGCATTGACCAGCTTATCCCTGAAAGTAAAGTTGAATATCACATTAGAAAATTAAAGACTAGAGCATCAGATTAGCAGCTATATGTTGCAAGTATGCATTTTTAACTGTAAAAGAACTAATAAAGCGTTCACTTCAAGAAAATACAGCAGGCCAAGCAAAAAATGTATATCTAAATGGTTAACAAAAAATGAAATATCAATCCTAATTAGGGTGTGCAGGACCAAATAATTAATATGCCACTCTAGGAAGAAACCTTCAAAACATACCAAGGATTGTGTTCACATGGCACAATTCGTTCCTCTCATCATCACATGAAAAAAGTACTCCCATAGCCTCACATATGTACTCGGGATGCTGCAAGAAGCAACAAACAACCAAAAAAAGATAAATTTGCATATGTAATACAAAAACATTGAAATTTGACGGTGGAAGGAACATGCAGTGATATACTGAGCCATAAACTACTTGGCAATTATATACTGAACCATAAACGTGCCATTAGCATAAAACACTTATGGAAAAGAAGATAGAATGACACGGGATGGATTCAATGGGAAGTTCCAATTTAACAAGGATGAATTACACACGAGCTTTGGTTGTACGAAAGTGATAAAAGTTCCCACAGATTAATGACCGTGTACAATAGCGATTATAAATTCTAATATTTCTCGGTATAAGAAAAATCTAGAGAGGTAATTACAGCAACAAAAAAGTCAAACACATCCAACCTTTGCTCAATGAAAACCGAGGAAGAATTCTATAACTATCCTACTCCGCACTGATCATTGCATGATAGCGATATTTGTCTTCTACAGAACTAAATTTCGACAAGCATGTAAGCACCCAATTTTTATCCGAACAGCAACAGTCAATATCCATTGCATCCACACTTATATCGAGGGAGAGAGTAGACCCCCCTCCCCCGCGCACAAAACTGGGAAAGAAAAACTGAGGATAAAGTAAGAGCAGAGTCATGATCAGAGTATTGAGGAATAAGCAGACATAAAGGGTTTTTTTATTACAAAAAGATAAATAAAGACAAGAAATTGTATTTCTCAGGAAGAACAAAACAAGCCTCTCAAATTGACAAAGAGGGGGAGAGCTTAGGAACAAGGACCAGGAGAAGCTCATCTTGGATGAATGCAGTGAAAAACATGACAAAGTTTACGTTTTTATGAAATTTGTTCTGAACCTGCTATGCACATGGAAACGAGTAACTGGGAATAAAAATATTTTGTGCATACCCAATGGAAAGCACCAAGAAAACTGGTTTACATTAGACATTTCTGAAAAAGAGAAAAATTGATCTTCAATTCAGTGTTTTGTTAACCTCACTTCTGTGCCAAGCATCGATGCTATTTAAACTCCCAACGTTTTCATGAAACTAATAAAACAAAACCATCCTTTGGACATGCTTATTGGTTTTACAGTCAAAGAGAGCTCATTAGGCCAATAAACCGTACAATGTGATTTCTTAGGCCAATAAATCACATCACTATACCACTTTCCACATGATTACCATCCTCTCAAATTGTTTGCTCCTTTTGAGTTAAAAAAAACTCCCTGCAGAGCAAATGGTCGAGCTCTCCGTAGGAACACACCAAAACATGCTAAGAAAAGTGCATTGGTAAAAATAAAACATTACCATCCACGATTCTTATATGCATTCAGTTTCTGCAAGAAGGTAGTACTATATAATCACTAAACAGAGGCACTAACCTGATACTGAATTTATAGAATAAGTGCAAACCCTTTGTTAGGTCCTCTGCAATCTCACACGTCGGATCCAACTAATGTGCTTGTCTTGCCCTGCAAATATATACATGATTCAATCTATTTTCAGAAATTAGGATTTCTATTTTTATGTGTGATCCACATAGAACATGAGGACTCACCTACGCTTAGCTGATGTATCAGCCCCAGAACATTCTGCAAACCCTTTGTTGAGTCCTCTACAATCTCACACGTTGGATGCAAGTAATGTGCTTGCCTTGCCCTGCAAATATATACATGATTCAATCTATTTTCAGAAATTAGGATTTCTATTTTATGTGTGATCCACATAGAACATGAGGACTCACCGAAGCTTAGCTGATGTATCAGCCCCAGAACATTCACTAATGCAGTTAAATATCTGCACAAATATAAAAAACATGAACATACACATACACATGACAAATGGGTGGCTTGTTAGGAAGTAGGGACACTTTGATTGCATTAAAAAAATTCAAATCAAGCACTTGAAAGGCCAGATAATGGTGCAAGGTAACTCAATGTATATCATCAGTTCTTCAAATAATAGATCTATAGAGCAGTGAACAAATCCAGAACCACAACTCCTGAGAACGCCAATATGCCATATACAACCATGGAAAAACCTGCAGTAGTAGAAACACCGTCATATATTGTCTGTTTAGAGAAACCTACTCAAGGGTGGTAATCTCTAGCAGTTATTTACCTACAGTACTCGCATCGATATCCATGAGCCACAAAGGTGGAGGGATAAATTAATTTTAGTGGTGACTAATTGGCAAGATGCTTTATCTGCCATACATACAACAACTACATACACTTGCATGGATTGTATGCCGTCCCAACTTGAAACAGATGCCCACGCTAGGCGCCAAATCAAGCAAAGGAATAAAAGACTCCTCTATAAAGAGGAAAGGAACTCCAGGACTAATCTATTCCTTCTCGACGAGGAAAGATCAAGGTACCAAACAAACCAAGAAAGCCAACAAAAAACTTCTAGGAATATAGCTAGATCCAAGAGCATCTCCTGGGCAGTAACAAATAAAAACCCACTTTGCAGAAACTTAGCTGAGGCACCCAACAAACTTTCAAAGACAACAACATTTCTACATGGAAGCCTAGCTAGATCTCAGCATCTGGTCAACTGAAAGAAAAAAATTCCCTTTATAGGAACCTAGCTAGACATGAACATCTCCTTGACAAGAAGGGTGAAGAAGCTTACCCAACAGAAGAGCCAAAGCACGAACCTGGCACAATCACTGTGCATCCTTGGATCCACTGCTAGCATGCTCATTTTCGTCAGGATCTCCTATTTTCCCTCCAAATCTGTCCGTGGCTGAGCACCATGGAAGGACAAGCCCCCTACATACATAGAGAAGATGAACATCAGCAAGGGTGTTGTTCTCCAAAACAAAGATGAACACCATGTATGAAAAAGAAAATGAATGCATCAAAAGGCACACCCCTTCACTGGTGATGAATCAATCAAGATGAGCAGAAGCTCATCACCACACAAAAGTTTCAGATTTCAAAAGGACTTGCATATGTAACTTAGCAAACTCCGACTGGCTGCCATCGAGTTGCCCTAAGCCCTAATCCTTCGAAGACCTGAGAACAATCACATAGAACAAAAGGTTAAAAGCCAATAGCAAAAAGGAGTTGATCTTCCTTAGCTTTGGGCTGGTGCTACTACCACTCTCCTGCTACTGACTCTCCCTTGGATGCTTTTTTGAACAGTCATTGGAAGTTCTAGGGAAAAATGGAGAGTGGGAAGCTCACCTTTTTATTGAGGTAGTGGCAGAGGAGGGTGTCAAGGAAGCCTCGGGGGCCGAAGTTGGTCGGAGTCGTACTTCAGATCGCGCACGTGCCATCCTTGGCGACGAGCAAAGGCACCACTGACGCCTCAACCAACTCGTAGCATATCGAAAAGGAACTGTACCGAGCCACCGCCTGGAACCCGGGATCTCCTCTTCCTCCTCCAGGTCCGGGATTGCTGCTACAAAGCAGCACGGAGGGCGAGCCTCCTGGAGAGGCTGTGGCGGCAGCAAGGACGCGAGATGGAGATAGGCGGCATGTCGTGAGGGAGGAGAAGGAAGAATGGAAGGGGAACCACAGGAGGATGGGAACCTGGCCGTGGGATGAGACGAGCGAGGACGGGATTGGGTGCGGCACACGCGGAGATGATTTGGGCAGGGGCGGCACGGATCTGGTGGGTGGAGTAGCCCTCATCGCCCACCTCCCCTGTCCATTCATCCTGCCACTGAGCTCGCAGGGGCGGCAAGGAATAGCAGGCGGCGGCGAGGCCCCGGGGTGGAGGCCGTGGCGAGGCAAGGAGGAGGGATGGAGGAGTCGGGAGAGGCTGTGGGGATCGAGGGGAAAGGGGGCTAGGGTTTGGGTGGTGGCTGGTGCGGGAGTGGGACGAGGCGAGGATGGATTGGCTGCGGAACGTGGGGTGCGGATTGGGCAAAACCTCATGCACGCGGCCACCGCCAACCCAGCCAACAAGCGTGCGAGAATAGCCCACCCGTCATTGGCCAATCAAAACAACTGCGAGGTGAAAATCGGGTTTGACCGTGAGGTGAAGATCTGATGGTCCAGACTCGCCAGAAAGCCAGATCCGGCGGTTGTCGAAGGCCGAATCGAGGGAGCCTTGTCCGTATAAGTTGGCTAGCCTCTATTATGTTTTAAATGATTAGTTCATCGTTCCTGATTCAGCCTATTATGAATAAACATATTTGCAATGACAACTAGAGATCATATTTTCTTGTGTCATGCTTGATTAGCTATGGGTTATAATGGTTTACCTTGTGTGCCAACATGCTATTGAGATAGTTATGATGTGGTATGATAGGGTGGTATCCTCCTTTGAATGATTTAAGTGACTTGACTTGGCACATGTTCACGCATGTAGTTGAAACAAAATCAACATAACCTTCACGATATTTATGTTCATGGTGGATTATATCCTACTCATTCTTGCATTCAGTGTTGATTAATTTTAATGCATGTTCATGACCGTTGTCGCTCTTCAGCTGGTTGCTTCCTAGTCTTTTGCTAGCCTTCACCTGTACTAAGCGGGAATACTGCTTGTGCACCGAAACTCCTTAAGCCCCAAAGGTATTCCACATGAGTCCACTATACCTACCTATATACGGTATCTACCTGCCGTTCCAAGTAAATTTGTATGTGCAAACTCTAAACCTTCAAATAAATATTCTGTTTTGTATGCTCGAATAGCTCATGTATCAACTAGGGCTGTCTGTATCTTCCATGTTAGGCGGGTTATTCTCAAGAGGAGTGGACTCCGCTCCTCACTCATGAGATAAAATGGCTGGTCACCAGGATGCCCAGTCCCATGCTTTATGCAAACTAAATCAAAATAATTGCAAACAAAACTCCCCCCGGGACTCTTGTTAGTTGGAGGCACTTGTTGTTTCGAGCAAGCCATGGATTGATGCTTGTTGGTGGAAAGGGGAGTATAAACTTTACCATTCTGTTTGGGAACCGCCTATAATGTGTGTAGCATGGAAGATATCGCCACCTCTTGGTTGTTATGTTGACAATGAAAGTATACCACTCAAAATATTATTCACCTATGTTTCAAAACCGAGCTCTAGCACCTCTACAAATCCCTGCTTCCCTCTGCGAAGGGCCTATCTATTTACTTTTATATTGAGTCATCACCCTCTTATTAAAAAGCACCAGTTGGAGAGCACCACTGTCATTTGCATTCATTATGGTTAGTTTACATTGAGTATGACTTGACTGGATCTCTTTTACCATGAATTACAATGTCTAGTCAGTCCTTGGTCTTTAAAGGTGCTCTGCATTTATGTTTTGCAGTCTCAAAAAGGGCTAGCGAGATACCACCCTGTTATATCATATTATGATTGTTTTGAGAAAGTGTGGTCATCCGAGTTTTATTATTATGGCTCGCTAGTTGATTATGCTATTGATATGAGTAAACTTGAGACCTATGTGTTATTGCGAATGTGGTTAGTTATAATCTTTGCTGAAAACTTGAATGCTGGCTTTACATATTTACAACAATAAGAGCAAACAGAGTTTGTAAAAGTTTTTCTTTCACTTTCAGTTTGTCAACTGAATTGCTTGAGGACAAGCAGAGGCTTAAGCTTGGGGGAGTTGATACGTCTCCAACGTATCTACTTTTCCAAACACTTTTGCGCTTGTTTTGGACTCTAACTTGCATGATTTGAATGGAACTAACCCGGACTGATGTTGTTTTCAGCAGAATTACCATGGTGTTATTTATGTGCAGGAGCAAACGTTCTCGGAATGACCTGAAACTTCACGGAGACACTTTTCAGAAAAAAAGAAAAATACCTCCCAAAGATGAAGGCCAGGGGGCCCACCGTCTTGCCACGAGGGTGGGGGGCGCGCCTGCCCCCCTAGGGCGCGCCCCTACCTCATGGGCCCCCTGTTGCGTCTCCGACTCCAACTCCACTTCCATATATTGAGTTTCGATGAGAAAAAATCAGGGACAAGAAATCATCACGCTTTACAATACGAAGCCGCCGCCAAGCCCTAAAACCTCTCAGGAGGGCTGATCTGGAGCCCGTTTAGGGCTCCGGAGAGGGGAATCCGTTGCCATCTTCATCATCAACCATCCTCCATCACCAATTTCATGATGCTCACCGCCGTGCGTGAGTAATTTCATCGTAGGCTTGCTGGACGGTGATGGGTTGGATGGGATCTATCATGTAATCGAGTTAGTTTTGTTAGGGTTTGATCCCTAGTGTCTACTATGTTCTGAGATTGATGTTGCTATGACTTTGCTATGCTTAATGCTTGTCACTAGGGCCCGAGTGCCATGATTTCAGATCTGAACCTATTATGTTTTCATCAATATATGAGTGTTCTTGATCCTATCTTGCATGTCTATAGTCACCTATTATGTGTTATGATCCGTTAACCCTGAAGTGACAATAATCGGGATACTTACCGGTGATGACCGTAGTTCGAGGAGTTCATGTATTCACTATGTGTTAATGCTTTGTTCCGGTTCTCTATTAAAATGAGGCCTTAATATCCCTTAGTTTCCGTAAGGACCCCGCTGCCACGGGAGGGTAGGACAAAAGATGTCATGCAAGTTCTTTTCCATAAGCACGTATGACTATATTCGGAATACATGCATACATTATATCAATGAACTAGAGCTAGTTCTATGTCACCCTAGGTTATGACTATTACATGATGAACCGCAACCGGCATAATTCTCGATCACCGATCCATTGCCTACGAGCTTTTCAATATATTGTGCTTCGCTTATTTAATTTTCCGTTGCTATTGCTATCATCACTAGAAAATACCAAAAATATTGCTTTTACTACTGTTACCTTTTGCTACCGTTATCACCACTATCATATTACTTTGCTACTAAACACTTTGTTGTAGATGTTAAGTTTCCAGGTCTGGTTGAATTGACAACTCAGCTGCTAATACTTGAGAATATTCTTTGGCTCCCCTTGTGTCGAATCAATAAATTTGGGTTGAATACTCTACCCTTGAAAACTGTTGCGATCCCCTATACTTGTGGGTTATCACAACACTCTCTCTCGAAGCCTATGATCTATACATTTTTCTCCCCCTTTGGCAACAAGTTACCAAAAAGTTCAAAAATACATAGTGCTAAATATCTCTCAGGCTTGATCTTCTGGAGGTGGTGTAGAGATGACTCCAAGGACGAAAGCTTATGTTGATGTAGCTGGAGCTGGTGGAGTGGCTGTTGGAGGTGGCACTGGAGCTGTAGATGCTGGAGCTGATGCTGTAGCTCTAGTATCTGTGACTGGCACTGCAGCAGACCTCTGGCTTTGGGGAACTCTAGCAAAAGCATATGTAGTTGACTTGCCCTTCTTCTCCTCTACTTCCTCCTGAAGTTGCTCAACTGTTGACTGAATCTCAGTTACTTTGACATCAAGATCATAGAATTTCTGCTCAATGACCCTCTCCAAGCTCTCCTGATTTTGAGTCAGGGTGGCCAAGCCCTTCTTAATCCTCAAGGTGGATTGGATCAGATATCCAAGCTGATCTTTCTTGGATTTCGAGAACACTTGAGATGCCTCTTCAACAGTTGGCATTCTTGCAGCTTTCTCAGCTTTAGCTTTGGCTTTCTTCTCCTGTGCTTGAACTGATGATGGTTCATTCTCATCCATCACAGTTGTGTTGTCTTCAAATTCAGGGTATATGGCCAGGTGCTCCTTATCTAATAGATATTTTCCTGTGCCCATATTGGAGTTGATGAGCTCCTGAATTTGTGGGGCATACCCACATCTTCTCTTCTGATCAGCCGATGTCCTTTTGATTGTCTCTACAATCAGACTCATGATTTTGAACTTTTGAGGCACATCAAACAAATGTAGTAAATTGATAGCATGTCCTCTGATCATCCTGTGATCACCTGACTTGGGTAGCAATGTGTGCCTTAGGATCTAGTTGATGGTAGGCAGACCAGACAACAAGAAGTGGACAGATCAAAACTTATGAGCCCCTAAAGCATCATCTGGGATCTCTCTGTACATGTGTGCCATAGTGTTGTGGTCTTTTTTCTTCTCGGTATAAACATCCAAGTCATCTTCATGTTCCTCAGGGGCATTGATCAGCTTGGCCCATTCTTCTACTGTGGATTGGTACCTAGTACCCTCAGACATCCTTATAATCCTCCCATCTGGATAGAAATGGGTTGTAGAATAGAATTGCATGATCAGCTCATCATTCCACTTGGTGAGCTTCCGTCCAACAAATGTATCTACTCCACAAGCCTTGAAGCTATCATAGACTCCTGGATAGTGATCTTCATTTTCCTTGATGTACTCCCAGTCAACCCATCTCATGTCACACATTATGGGATTCTTGTCAAGTAGGACAGTCTCATAAAAGTCTTGTTGTTCCTCTGTGTGGAACCTGTAGTCCACAACAGTTCTCCTCCTGACAGCATATGGATCAGACTGTCTCCACAATCTCAGTCCTGAATCCTTCCTGGTCTTCATATTTTCTGCAATAGGATGTGCATCATTGTGGTCAGGGATCTTGGGCTTGAGCTTCCTTAGCACTTGGGCTTCATCATCTTCTTCATCAACAGTCTCAGGCACTGGGGCCTTGTTCTTTTCTGCAATTGGAATGTTCCTGATGCTTCTCTTGGGTGCAGACTTTTGAGCTGGAGATTTGGGAGCAGACTTGGGCTTAGATGGAGCAGCCCCTGATCTGATTACATCTCCCGTAAACTTCTGAGCTTTGGGTGCTGGTGCAGCATCCTCTTCTTCTTCATCATCATCTCTCACCATTGATGGTTTTCCAATAACTCTAGCAATGGTCTTCTTGACCCTTTCTTTCCTCTTCTTGCCTTCACCTCCTTCTTTGGGTTCAAGAGTGAACTCCATTGTTTCTTGAGTGGAGGCTCTGGCTTTTGACATTGGAACTCTTCTTGCTAGAGCCTTTGTCTTCATTCCAGGCTTACTTGCAGCGGCTGTGCCATACTCCTTTTTCAGCACCTTTTTCCTTGAAGTGGCCTCATCCTCAACAACCACATAATCCTCATCTTCAGAATCTGAGGTTTTCTTCTTCCTTGTCCTGGTAGCTGCTTTTGGCAAGTTACTAGGTGTGCTCCTGCTTCCCTCATCATAGTTGCTGGAGGGACTAGTGCCCTCACTCAACTGGACCTGCTCTCCAGACTTGTTCTGACTGTCACTTTGATCAGACATCTTCAGCCAAACTATCAACAGACCCTTTGAATAGGTTGTGGATGAGGTAGAGTAGATGAGCATCACAAAGTACAGAGGTTTTGCAAAACAATTGAGTCAAAAAGCTTAGTTTTAGTTCTCTACAGAAGTGATCTTAGAGCTACCGAATTGACAAACTAGGTGATACCAAAGCAACACTTGGAACCTAAACTAGTGAACTCGGTTGGGCCGAGTCATAGTTTGGTGGCACCGAGATTGCTAGGGTTTTACAGAATCTTGAACTCGTTCACAACGATATGCACGTTTCGGTTGGACCAAAAAGTGCATGTGCAATGGCCAAGGCCGAATCGGTGAGACCGATTTCTACATTTCGGTCGGTCCGAGATGAGTTCTGCGGAGAGCTAACCCTAAAATTTTTGAATCAATTTAGACCTAAGGAAGTTTTAGCTGGATGGATCAATCTCAATCGTGGCAAGAAACATGGCATTGTCCTTGTGCTAGGAATCAGAGTGAAAAAGACAACACAAGGGGTCGAACACTTACCCTAGAGCGGCGAGTGTTCGCTATGGCGGCAACGGTGGAGAAGATTGCCGTTGACGGTGGCGGAGACCAGCGGCGGGAGGTCGCTGGCGGCGAGAGGACGATCTGGAGACCCGAAGAGGCAGAGTAGGTTACGCGTGGGTGAAGGGTTTCGGAAAATTTTCCAAAATTTGACCCGTCAGTATATATAACCTGACCCTGTCGGTGTGACCGAGTGGAACAACTCGGTGGCACCGAGATGCAAAACTGCAGGCAATTACTGCAACTCGGTGTGACCGAAAGGTTCTAATCGGTTGCACCGAGATTGAAAACCTAGATCAACTAAGTGATCTCGGTAGGACCGAAAAGGATGAATCGGTCAGACCAAAATGCACAAAGAGGTTTTGGAAGTTTAAGTCTATGGCGAATCGAGGACTCCGAGTGCTCCTCACACAGAGTGGTTCGAATATGACTTGATCAAATTTTGTGATGTAGCATGAATAGAGTTTGAGACGAGGAAAGCATAGATAGCTAGAGGGAGTTCTTGGGCATTCTTGTCCATCCATTTGGCAAAAGAGAAAAAGCCAAACAATCAAAGAAACAAATGGATGTCCTCGAATGAGAAAAATATGCATTCAACATGCTCACACAATGATATGGCAAAATAAATATGTGACAAAGCATGCACAAACACTCTAGCATCTATCAAGCAATTGGCGATGACTAGGTCATCTATATATGAGTATATTGACTTAGGAGTCAAATGAGAACATTTGATATAGGTCATACTCATTGTTTAAGCACAAGTGGGATTACCACTTTTACATAAAGCATTGTTGTGCTCACACCATTTGAGTTGCTTTAGCTCAATTTTTAGAGTAAAGCTCCCCCTAGATGTGATATCCCCCCCTAAGAGGGATGAACTAACCTTGGGTTTTGTCGATGATGACTTCATGTAGGTAATGAAGATTTGGATGCTCAATGTTGATGTAGATCATTCGGAGCATTCCATAGGAGTGAGTTGCACTTTCAATACCTACACGGGTTAGTCCCACAAGGATCAAGCAAGGATATCCATAGACATAGAGTGATGTATACACAAGATGATGTCCATGAAAGCGTTAGGTTGCCTTGTCCCTTGTCTTACCAACAAGAGGGTTTGTGACTCCTTGAACTAGTGCAAGATATGGAAGTTGTTTGCACTTGTTATTGCCAAATGATAAGAGTGATGTATGTTGGCGGAGTCACCCTCAAGAACTCTCTAGTTCTTCTTCTTGGGGATCCACACCATCTTGATGGGAATCCTTAGAGTTGTAGTCGTACTTGATGAGGTAGAACTTGATGTAGTCTTGGGAACCCACTTGAATAAGGCCTTAGGAGCTTCTTCAAATGCATCAATCTCCTCTTGAAGCTTGTCCTTGCCTTTTTAGTTGTGGTCTTGTGGTGGAAGATCATCTTGATCTTGTGTTCCTTTGAAAGAAGTAGGATCATACTTCTCTTGTTGAGGAACAAACTTCATCTTGGGTTATTGATCTTCTTTCCACTCAACTCCATTGGCATTGAACTTTCATTCAAAACCAACACCTTGATTCTTCCCGTGCCTTCCTTGCTTGCTAATAACCCACAAGTATAGGGGATCGCAATAGCTTTCGAGGGTAGAGTATTCAACCCAAATTTATTGAATCGACGCAAGGGGAGCCAAAGAATATTCTCAAGTATTAGCAGCTGAGTTGTCAATTCAACCACACCTGGAAACTTAATATCTGTAGCAAAGTGTTTAGTAGCAAAGTAATATGATAGTGATGATAACGGTAACAAAAGAGTAATGAAAGCAAAGTAATGTTTTTGGTATTATGTAGTGATTGTAACAATAGCAACGGGAAAGTAAATAAGCGTAAACCAGTATATGGAAAACTCATAGGCATCAGACTAGTGATGGATAATTATGCCGGATGTGGTTCATCATGTAATAGTCATAACATAGGGTGACACAGAACTAGCTCCAATTCATCAATGTAATGTAGGCATGTATTACGAATATAGTCATACGTGCTTATGGAAAAGAACTTGCATGACATCTTTTGTCCTACCCTCCCGTGGCAGCGGGGTCCTAATGGAAACTAAGGGATATTAAGGCCTCCTTTTAATAGAGTTCTGGAACAAAGCATTAGCACATAGTGAATACATGAACTCCTCAAACTACGGTCATCACCGGTAAGTATCCCGATTATTGTCACTTCGGGGTTAATGGATCATAACACATAATAGGTGACTATAGACTTGCAAGATAGGATTAAGAACTCTCATATATTGATGAAAACATAATAGGTTCAGATCTGAAATCATGGCACTCAGGCCCTAGTGACAAGCATTAAGCATAGCAAAGTCATAGCAACATCAATCTCAGAACATAGTGGATACTAGGGATCAAACCCTAACAAAACTAACTCGATTACATGGTAAATCTCATCCAACCCATCACTGTCCAGCAAGCCTATGATGGAATTACTCACGCACGGTATTGAGCATCATGAAATTGATGATGGAGGATGGTTGATGATGACGACGACGGCGACGAATCCCCCTCTCCGGAGCCCCGAACGGACTCCAGATCAGCCCTCCCGAGAGGTTTTAGGGCTTGGTGGCGGCTCTGTATCGTAAAACACGATGAAATCTTCTCTCCTATTTTTTCTCCCCGAAAGCAGATATATAGAGTTGGAGTTGGATTCAGGAGGTCTCCAGGGGGCCCACGAGGTAGGGGGCGCGCCCCCACCCTCGTGGAAAGGGCGTGGGACCCCTGGTCTTCATCTTTGGCGAGGATTTATTATTATTTATTGTAAGATATTCCGTGGAGTTTCAGGTCATTCCGAGAACTTTTTTTCTGCACATAAAACAACATCATGGCAATTCTGCTGAAAACAGTGTCAGTCCGGGTTAGTTCCATTCAAATCATACAAGTTAGAGTCCAAAGCAAGGGCAAAAGTGTTTGGAAAATTAGATACGACGGAGACGTATCACTTGCGTACAATTTCCTCAAATTGCTTACTTCCGGCAAGGCTCTTGTAAACACCTTTCTCTATAATTCCCTTCAATAAGCTATTTTCTTGCTCAAGTGTAACTTGGCTAAGAGAGTCATTAGTGGAGTCAAGAGAAATACTAGAAGCAACAATATTGGATTTAGAATGATTGTTGTTACTACTAGATGAAGAATCTTTCTTGTTCTTGTTGCTAGATTTTACTTGTGGCATGTAAGTAGACAAGAGTAAACGCTTGGCAATGTAAGAAGAGCTTTTCTTGCGAAGATCATCATTGATTGCTTTTAAGAACTCATGCTCTTGTTCAAGGTTGAGCTTTTCAAAGCGTAGATTCTCATGACTCTTTAAAAGTTCTCGATGATCTTTCAAGGTAGTTTCATGAGCTAACTTAAGAGTGTTTAGTTCTTTAGTTAGATGCTCAATCTCCTTCTTATCATCGTCGTTCGTTTTATCTTGATTAGCATGATTAATAGCAACACTATAAAAAATACACTTCCATGATGATACGTATTTGTCACAGTAGGTCGCGTTTTTTTTCATGCATGTACATCCATGACAAATTTATGACAGAATCAAGATAGTCATACCTGTGCTGTCGTAGAAGTGTTCCATGACATTACCAAAATTATCATCACGGAAGTGTCCACTTCCATGACGATAAATCATGCGTCACAGAAGTGCTTTTGTCAAGGGTGACCGACACGTGGCATCCACCGTAACGGAACGCCGTTAAGCTATCGGGTCGGGTTTTGGATCCGATAACCCGTTAACAGCCCCAACCAATGGGAAATTTCCACGTGTAAAATTCTTATTGGCCGGACGAAACACGTGTCAGCTCGTTAGTGGGTCAGATAGGCGCCTATGATATGTCGACACGTGGCACGACCCAACAGTGGCCCATTTAGCTTACAAAGCCGCCCCGTTTGACTTGGTCAAAAGTTAATGGGTTGGCCCATGAAAAGCATGTTAACGGTCTCTTCGTAAATAGCCCATTTTACGGCCCGTTAACTCACAGCCCGTTAGGCCCTAAAGGAAATCGGCCCAACAACGTCATGTGGGCCGTCGAATATAATACCAGCCCATTTCACTTTCAGCCCATGTATGGCCCACGACGTCATGTGGGCCGTCGAATATAATACCAACCCATTTCACTTTCGGCCCATGTATGGCCCACGACGTCTTTCGGCCCATATGAGGCCTTCGTATCTTTCGGCCCATTACAGGCCCACGGTGACTCTAGCCCATAATGAACAGTAATTTTCTTTATATCCGTTAATGGCCCGTGATTTACATGGGCCGTTTCCAGCCCGTGTTAGCTTTCGGCCTATTGACGGCCCATACGTTCTTGGGCTCCTTTTCGGCCCTCGATTACTTTCGACCCGTTACTGGCCTGTTCCCCTAATGAGCCAAATTTGGCCCATGGCAAGAGTCGGCCCGTTACTGGCCTGTTCCACTAATGGGCCAAATTCGGCCCATGGTAAGAGTCGGCCCGTTACTGGCCTGTTACCCGAATGGGCCAAATTCGGCCCATGGCAAGTGTCGGTGTCAAAACCGGCGGATCTCGGGTAGGGGGTCCCGAACTGTGCGTCTAGGCCGGATGGTAACAGGAGGCAAGGGACATGAAGTTTTACCCAGGTTCGGGCCCTCTTGATGGAGGTAAAACCCTACGTCCTGCTAGATTAATATTGATGATATGGGTAGTACAAGAGTAGATCTACCACGAGATCGGAGAGGCTAAACCCAAGAAGCTAGCCTATCGTATGATTGTTGCTTTGTATGTTCTCCTACGGACTAAAACCCTCCGGTTTATATAGACACCAGAGAGGGTTAGGGTTACACAAAGTCGGTTACAATGGTAGGAGATCCACATATCCGTATCGCTAAGCTTGCCTTCCACGCCAAGGAAAGTCCCTCCCGGACACGGGACGAAGTCGTCAATCTTGTATCTTCATAGTCTAGGAGTCCGGCTGAAGGTATGGTCCGGCCATCCGGACACCCCCTAATCCAGGACTCCCTCAGTAGCCCGTGAACCAGGCTTCAATGACGACGAGTCCGGCGCGCAGATTGTCTTCGGCATTGTAAGGCGGGTTCCTCCTCCAAGTACTTCATAGAAGATTTTGAACACAAAGATAGTGTCCGGCTCTGCAAAATAAGTTTCCACATATTGCCATAGAGAGAATAATATTTACACAAATCTAATCTGCTGACGTATTCCGCAGTGTGAGATCGCACCACGGCTAAGCCTTTATTCGAATCGTTTTATTGTCCCACCTCAGCGTGTCATGCGAGGCGGTTTCCTTGGCACGTCTTGTTAAAGCAGAGATCGTGTCCCCTTATTCTAGGATTCTCATCGATACGGGCGTGGTAACCCAACCGCTTCTAGGACTCCTAGACTATAGGCAAGCCCAAACGGCCACGGAGAACACGCTTGACATTCACCCTCTTTATAAAGGGACAAGGCTTTTATTTTTTCCCTCCCGTGCTCAATCGAATCCTTCCCCCACCTCAAGCTCAAACACCCAAAGTTTAGGTCAGGTGCTCCGAACCTTCAATCATGTCCGGATCTAGCCTTCAAGGCCGATGGATGCCTTCCTCCATCACAGAAGAAGACATCAAAAAGTTGAGGGGGGCCAGATATCTGACCGCCGAGGTTTCGCATCGGTTGCCTGCCCGAGGGCAGGCCGTCCCCTCCCTCGAACCCAACGAGAACGTCGTGTTCATCTCCCACTTCCTCCGAGGTCTAGGCCTTGCTCTAGATCCTTTCGTCAGGGGTTTGATGTTTTATTATGGGCTAGATTTCCATGATCTAGCTCCGGACTCCTTTCTTCATATCACGGCATTTATTGTCGTGTGTGAGGCCTTCCTCCGGGTTACCCCTCACTTTGGCCTATGGCTCAAGACAT
Organism: Triticum monococcum; assembly: GCA_034509565.1. Lineage (NCBI taxonomy): Eukaryota > Viridiplantae > Streptophyta > Magnoliopsida > Poales > Poaceae > Triticum > Triticum monococcum. Next base: position 193,237,162 of record CM067842.1, on the reverse strand, counting down.
TTGAAGTAAATCCGAAGATGATCGAGGGGCAAAATGCAGCGTGCGGAGGTGCCTCAATATGCAAGATGACGGGAGCTCCATGGCCCAAAGGTTCCATTCTAGAGGTGTCTGAATTGTGGCAACAGGAGTGGTTCTACATCACGGCTCCTAGAAGTGCCAAGTGGGCGGCCGCCCCTATTTTCCGCTCGGGCCCTCCACCACAACTGATGTCATGGATCGACATAGGTCTGAGCTGGGGTCCAGCCAAGGACGTGCCTATACTGCAAAGCCGCATTCGAGATCTCTCCAATGGAGATTTTAGTTTGCTTGCGGTAATACAAGTTATGCTGGTTCGTCAAGTCCAGCCTTGCAAACGCCGGCCCCTTCGCTTGTGGGAGTTCAATCCCGAGGGACCGCGTGTCATTCAAAATTTCCTCGGCCTGACGCATGAGGAGATGTACAAGTCATTCTTCGGACCTCAGGTAGAGTGTCCGGAAATCACCGAGGACGTGGGCCTGGGCAGTAACCGTGCCGCCGAACAGGTAAGGAATCTTCTGGCCGAACATACTATCTCTCATTTGTTACGAAGTTATTTCTGAGAGTTCGCTTTCTGACTAGGACTGGCTAACAAAGGCGAAGTTGATTCGGTGTTCACCCCCCCCCCCCTCCCTGAAGGTTTGGACAATCCGGTATTGGAAAAGATGCTCCAGGTCGCACCTTGCCCGGAGCCCTTGAAGGAAGATACTGGGGAGGATAACACGGGCGGACGCGGGCCCCCAACGCTGCCCATACTAACCGAGGGAGCGAGCGTATCCATGAAGGAAGACGACCGGAGGAGGAAAAGGACTGCGCCCGGGGATTCGGAAGCCGAAGCTTCCAAACGGGAGAAGACGTCTCCCACAGAGGGTCCTACCTTGGGGGGTGCTTTTGCCGCACAAAGTCCGCGGGGGGGATCAATTCTCCAGCGAGTCGTAAGTGACCCGAAATACTTTAATAGTACATGTATGCCATCCTTTTCTTCTGAGAAAATAACCACCGCTTATATCTTTGCAGTTTGGGCCTTAGCCCATCTCAAATGAGCTCGTCTTCGGGGGATCTTCTTCCAGAGATGATGGAGAGCGAAACGCCTCCTCCGGACTCCTCCGCTCCGGAAGCGGACGACCCCGAAGTGTCGTCGCGGAGGGCCTCTCCGAGTCCGGTGAGGCCAGAAGATAATCCCATTGACCCCCGAAGCTCCCAGTGTCCGGCTCCCGAAGAGAGCAGACAAAAGAATCCGACACCGTCTGGTGTGTGATCGGATGTTCTGAGGGAGTTGGTGGGGCGAGCGGCCATCTCAGATGAACACCGTATGCTGATGAATACGGTGATGGAGAGAATCTCGTCCGCCGAAAGCGGATTGCATGAAGCTTTTATGAGTCTATGACAGGCTTTGAGGTATGTAAAATAATGTATGATAGTCCTGCACATGCTAGGTGTGCCCTGTGTAGATAGTAGCCCCTGGGACTCTGGTTCTCGTCGGAAACGACGACGAACAGAGGATCATATTCCCAGGTAATAACCATACTGCCTCTATGTGCAGGTGATGGAAGCTCTGGTGGCTAGCCGGACTAGCGAGTTTGCCCATTTAAAATGGCAGTTGGATGTGGTAGACACCGACATCGAGCTTGTTAACAAAAGGCTTGACAAGGCACAGGGTAAGTGTCATTATCTAGTAAGCGCCACATAGTAAGAGCAGCATGATGCAAGTATCTTTAATATGTTGTGACTGCAGATGGAGCTGCCACTGTTGAAGCCTTGCGGGCAGAACTTGCCCGAGACAAGGAACAAGCGAGGTTTGGTAATGCGGCTGCTTTGAAGGCGGCCAAAGAGTTGAAAGCCGAGAAGGTCGCGCATGGCGAGAGCCGAGATAAGATGGCCAAGATGGCCATAGAATTAAAAGCCGCCACCGACCATTGCCGGGTTCTTGAAAAGGAAAACCTAGCAAAGGCATCGGACCTTGAGAAGGCTAATGCGATGAGAAAAGACATCCTCTCTGCTATGAGGGCGAAGAAGGAGGAGCTGCGGGAAGCCGGGGATATTGTAGCTGGGAAATCCTTTATGTTGCGGAGGAAGTTCGGAGATCCACGGTATGCCCCTCTGGATCGGCTGTGGAGTTCGGAGGATGTGTATATGGATTTGGCGGCGAGCGCTGCCGATGCGGCCAAGTACTTCCAGGGTCAGACGGACCGTGAAGTGGACCAACTGTTTTGGACACAATTCCATTCTCCCGAGCGTCCGCTTTCATTGACTGACCAATTAGCCAAATGGGCCGAACTGAATAGGTTGTCCGGACTCGCCATGAGGTCTATTGTGGATCAGCTATGGCCGGAAAGGCCAAAACCGAACAGCTATTTCAGCTTGGTGCAGCAGTTCCTTGACGTGGTGCCGCGCATTAATGCGATGAAGAGGTCGGCGTGCATAGAGGGCTCACGTATGGCCTTTGCCCGTGTTAAAGCATACTGGGCGGAGATGGATGCTACCACTGTTGCATCGCGGGATTTGGCCATAGGCCGAATGGCTGCTGAGCACTACTTTGAAGAAGGTCTTGAGGGTGCTCGTTTGATAGAGACCCAGTGCTCAAAAAATATTATGTTTGAGTGATATGTAATCTCATTGTAAGTGAAATGCTTTTATAAATTTTTATATGGCTATTTTTATACTTTTGCCTGAAAGTAATATGATGCCTCCTGGGCGGCCGTTTATGTATACATGTGTATAACCTGAAAGATTGCAGCCGTCGGCTTCAACCCCCACGCATATAATGCGGAGGTGCTCGCAAAAAACACGCGTTCACACTTAACCCAACGTCTTGGTCCTATTAAGGAGGTGATAGCGGAGCGAGCGAGGCAACCGGACTATAATGCTTTAGCACTTTCACTTAGCCACAGGAGTTTGACAGTGGGGCTACTAGATAGCCCCTGGTGGCTCCGCACTCTCCCGATCTCGGGGTGTGTACATGCCTGGCCGGAAAACGGCCCTTCGTTAAGGCGGAGGAATTCTAACATTTCAACAGGTCATCGAGTGGTTGACCAGTCTCACGCTATATCATGACAGTCAGTTTTCGGCTTTCTCTACTGAGGTGCTCGTCTGGATGAACCAGGGCACAATCACAGTAGTTCTCCTGGTGCTACTTTAGCCGGTAAAGCGGAATGTAAGGCACCAAAACACAGGAACCGGGCAAACCCAACATTTGACCAAAGACAATGATTCGGAGCTGATGCATATAGGGCCAAACTCGCGACGCCGAACACTCCCTAAGGTATTCAATCTTTGTGGTATAAACCGGGCCTAAATAATGGCCTTTGTAAGAAGCCCCTTGTGTCCAGGTACATGCATTGTTCTGGCGTGGCCACATGCCAAGACGTCAGCATCCTTCGCAATGGTGGATATGTATCAACAAGAGACAGTAAAAAAGGTTTACGCAGGGTCTTAATCTAAAAAGAATCCTTGAGCAGGTCCCTGCTGCACGTCTGCGCATGTGTCTCCGTTGTGCCGTATCCTGGATGGGTGTAGCACGATGATCATCTGTAAAAGAGAGGAATTTAGGTGAAAAAGTTATGCAAAAAGATAGTTTTTAAAGAAACCATGTATAATTCAAGATGAGAAAAAATTGCCACTTGTCTGTGCGCATTGAGCCCCTCGTATTGACAAATAGGGGTGTGACCATTTATTCGGTATAAATAGTGGCGCCGGACTTGATTAGTTGTGTCTGAGGTCTTGACGACCTATTGGATGCTTTCGCTGGTCCGGGCGCCTTTAGTGTGCTGCTGCCAAGGCAGCCGCACTCTCTTCGGCGCACAGAGATCGCTTGATATTTCCGTTCACTAAAATGATACCACGTGGACCGGGCATCTTGAGTGTGAGGGAGGCGTAGTGTGGTATTGCATTAAAGCGAGCAAAAGCTTCGCATCCGAGCAGTGCTTGATAGCCACTTTGGAACAGAGCGATGTGGAAGGTTAAATGCTCGCGACGGAAGTTATCGGGGGAGCCGAATATAACTTGTAGTAGGAGGGAGCCCGTACAACGAGCCCCTAGGCCTGGCGTTACTCCTTTAAAGATAGTATTGCTATGGCGAATTTTTGTTGGGTCTAACCCCATCCCGCGGATTGTATCCTGATATATTAGGTTTAGATTGCTGCCACTGTCCATCAAGACTTGTGTGAAGTGATATCCGCCAATTACTGGGTCTAATACCAGGGCAGCCCATCCTGCGCGTCGGATACTTGCTGAGTAATCATGATGGTCGAAAGTGATCGGTTGAGACGACCAGTGGCAGGACTTCGTGGTGATAGGCACTTGGGTATATTTTCCTGGGAGTGTCGCGTTGTTTTTTCCCTTGATCATGTGTAACACGTTTACTGTTTTGACTTCTGGTGGAAATTTCTTTTGTTCCCCAGTGTCTTGCTTGGGAGGCTCGTCCTCGTCTTCACTTGGTGTATCCCCCCCCTTGTGTACGGCGTTGAGCTTGCCGGACTACTTGAAGACCCAACATTCTCTGTGGGTATGATTAGCAGGTTTACCAGGGGTACTATGGATCTAACATACTTGGTCCAGGATTTTGTTGAGGCTGGACAATTCATCCCTGGTGCCTTTAGAGGGCGGCTTTTGCTGATCTGGCCAATAGCTTTTGAATCCGGCGTTTACTGCCGTGCCCTTTGTGTTGTCTTCTTTATTCCGGCGTTTGTTATTGCTGTTGCGCCGTAATTTCCCATTTCCATCTCTAACTTCAGATGTACTGGGGTCGCTGGTGCTGCATCTGGCTAGCCAGCTGTCCTCACCCGCGCAAAAGCGGGTCATGAGGCTTGTTAATGCGGCCATCATTCTCGGCTTATTTTGGCCGAGGTGTCTGGCGAGCTATTCGTCACGGACGCTATGCTTAAAATCTGCTAAGGCTTCGGCGTCCGGACAGTCGACAATCTGGTTCTTTTTAGTAAGAAACATGTTCCAAAGCTTTCGGGCTGACTCTCCGGGCTGTTGAGTTATATGACTCAAATCGTCTGCATCCGGAGGTCGGACATAAGTCCCTTGAAAATTTGCCCTAAAGGCCTCTTCGAGCTCTTCCCAACTTCCAATGGAGCTTTCGGGGAGGCCTTTAAGCCAGTGATGAGTTGGCCCTTTGAGCTTGAGGGGTAAGTACTTGATGGCGTGGAGATCATCTCCTCGAGCCATATGGATATGAAGGATGTAGTCCTCAATCCAGACCCCAGGGTTTGTTGTTCCGTCGTATGTCTCTATGTTTACGGGTTTGAATCCCTCTGGAAATTCATGGTCCAGCACCTCATCGGTGAAACATTGGGGGTGTGCGGCACCCCTGTAGCTGGGTGTACCGCGTTGTTCGGAGGTTTGTTGTGTTGCATTGTATGCTGGGGCGCGCTTGCGTGGTCCATAGATGGATCTTGTTGCACCATCCTTTGGGTGCGAGCCCTCGCATGGGTCGCGTGTTGTATTGTGAGTGGCGTTGTATGTCGCTCTGTGTTGGTAGAGGGGTCGTCTATCCGGCCAGGTGGCTGCTCAGATGTTTGGTTGTGTTGGGTCTGAGGCCTCCTCATCGAATTCAGGTAGCAGCTTCCGCTTTGGGTAGCTCTTGGAGGGGCGATTGTCGCCGTACCTTGCTGCTGTGTTGAGTATTTTACTCCATCTGATTTGGAGTGTGTCTTGCGCAACCTTGAGCCTTTGCTTCTGCTTTTTAAGACTCCTCGCGGTGGCAACAAGCCTTTTACGGGCATTCTGCTGCTCCGGGTGCCTGTCCGGCGTTATGTCGTCCGGACTATTATCCTTCATAGAATTTGTTTCTTCGGTTTGATTATCCGGATTGCCGTTGTCCGGCAGCAGTTCGCCCTGCTCCAGTGCTGGGTCTGTGTGATCATTATTTCTGTCGAGGCGGGATTTGGGGCGGCTCTTGCGTTGCCGCTTTGACTGCTTCTCGAGGGAACAAGCCTTCGGTGCGTCCTTCCACTCCTCTTCGTCATCTTTTGGTGCGTCCACCATGTATACGTCATATGATGAGGTGGGCGTCCAGCGCCCTGTGGGCGGTGGTTCTTCTTCGCCTCCCGCATCGTCGTCCATACCGTCGATGTTTTCAGAGTCGAAGTCGAGCATGTCGGTTAAATCGTCGACAGTGGCTACAAAGTGGGTGGTGGGTGGGCGTCGAATTTCTTCGTCTTCCGCATCCCAATCCTGCTGGCCATGATCCGGGCAGGGATCTCTTGACAAAGAGAGAAACTTTAGTGATTTCAAAATATCGCCGAAGGGCGAGTGCTGAAAGATGTCCGCGGCGGTAAACTCCATGATCGGCGCCCAATCGGATTCGATCGGCAGGGGTGCGGAAGGTTCGGAGTCCGGGGAGGAGTCCGGCTCCTTGGAGTCACGAGTCTCGCGGAGTGCGGGGCTGGTGTTCGGCTCGATCGTTGTTGGGATCGCAGCCCCCCAGGCGGCATCCGACCACCCATCCTTGATTGGCACAGTTGGCTTCGAATTAAGGGTCAAAGCCGATGCGGGTGCGGCCTCCAGGGCACTGTTCGGCGGCAGAGCTAGATCATGCCCGTCGTGACAGTGCGGCGCGCTTGGCAGTGGCTCGACTCCGTCGAAGATCAAGTCCCCGCGGATGTCAGCTGTGTAGTTTAAACTTCCAAACCTGACCTGACGGCCAAGGGCGTAGCTTTCGATGTGCTCCAGATGGCCAAGCAAATTAGCCCGCAGTGCAAAGCCGCCGAAGACAGAGATCTGTCCGGGGAGACAAGTTTCACCCTGGACCGCATCACTATCGATGATAGTAGGAGCCATCAAGCCTGACGGCGACGACACAGAGGAACTCTCAATGAAAGCACCAATGTCGGTGTCAGAACCGGTGGATCTCGGGTAGGGGGTCCCGAACGGTGCGTCTAGGCCGGATGGTAACAGGAGGCAAGGGACACGAAGTTTTACCCAGGTTCGGGCCCTCTTGATGGAGGTAAAACCCTACGTCCTGCTTGATTAATATTGATGATATGGGTAGGATAAGAGTAGATCTACCACGAGATCGGAGAGGGTAAACCCTAGAAGCTAGCCTATGGTATGATTGTTGTTCTGTATGTTGTCCTACGGACTAAAACCCTCCGGTTTATATAGACACCGGAGAGGGTTAGGGTTACACAAAGTCGGTTACAATGGTAGGAGATCCACATATCCGTATCGCCAAGCTTGCCTTCCACGCCAAGGAAAGTCCCTCCCGGACACGGGGCGAAGTCTTCAATCTTGTATCTTCATAGTCCAGGAGTCCGGCTGAAGGTATGGTCCGGCCATTCGGACACCCCCTAATCCAGGACTCCCTCAGCAAGAGTCGACCCGTTTCTGACCTGTTAACCCGTTGCGCCGTTTCCAGCCCGTCCTATATTCTGGCCCATTAATGACCCATTATGCCTGTGACAGAATTAAGCCTTTGTTGTCCTATGGCCTGTTAACGGCCTGTTACCGTGCTGGGCCGATACCAATTACGCCCGATTATGGCCCATGTAGACCCATTTATCCGATGACCCAAGGCCCACAGATTATAGGCCCATTTATCGACGGCCCGTAGGAGACCCATGGATCCTACGGCCCGTATATGGCCCATGGTAGTTGCGGCCACTAGCAAACCAGGGAAAAAGAAGACTAGGAAATAAATAAGGCCGAAACTAACGCTAAGCTATTAAGGTGATTGCACAGATTACATCCACTTAGCATCAAAGATCGCCATCAGTGCAAATATAGGGAACACCCTACACTATACAAAAATGGCTTGTTGTTTTCTTCAAGCGGTGGCTGCACGTTAAGAATAATTTTTGTATCGCACCAAAACACATTACAACTATATAACAAAAGGAAGGTTGGCATAAAACTTAACAGTCTAGCAGATAAATGCACCACCAGAAGTTCAGAAGCTCAGTTCATTTGACCTGATTGTTATGTTTTCATGCTGTATTGTCCGATGGAGCACCATAAGCCTCGCCTTCATTTCCCCTGGGCTCCTAAACAACATAGCAAATGTCCGATAGTCTGGTTTCAAAACCATGCATATCTTGACGACATTGAGCAATGTTTCTCCTTGTTTCACAAAGGGTCTCTATTAGGGAATGGACTTGTGTCTGGAGCGCAGATACAACATTGCTTTGAGCTTGCATATCTTGATCGTGAGGCAGTTTGGACGATATTGCCTTAACAACCAACCAGTATTACGCAGGAACGTGCTTTTGGCACTATTAGTGGACAGGTACTGACCCACTGCAACAAGAGCTGACATTGCGGTTATAGTTGCCTCGCCACCTTCAGAAGGTGGCGGTTCCACCATTTTTTCCATAGCTCGCTGAAAAGTTGAGGTTTTACATCAGTAGTACCAGAACAAAAGATATTAAGGAGGCAGCAAAACCAAACAAAATAGCTTTGGTCTATATACAGAACTTATTCTGGTGAACCCATATAAAATACTAGTTGTATTTTATTGCAAAGTACATAATAAAACCAGGTTCCAAACATATGACCATATACCATCGCTAATGTATTGTCTATTTCTTCACATTGTATTGAGGGCTAAGGATAAAGAGACGAAGTTTATAATATGGTAAGCATAGTATGACGTCATTCATATCGCAAAACAACTGAGAACAGACAAACATGCAATTGTAACGTTGTGTGGGCAAGTCCAGCACGGAACTAGATTACGGGTCAAGATCAAAGGAACATCACTCCTCTCTTTTAAATATTGTAAGGTGCAATGATATGCTAAGACAATTGTGTATAAAATTGAAAATAGTAATAGACATTGGCTGCAAACCATCTAGTTCAAGGCACATGTCAGAGTAAGTAGTAGTTAAAAGGCATGAGGATTAAGGACTTACAATAGCGGGTTTGACTGGTGTAGTCATGCCCTTCTTCTTGCTGGTGTGACAGTCCTTGAAGATATCCACAGCATTTGGTTCAAGTACTTTTTGGTCCTTGCGGGCTTTCCTCTGCATTTGGAACAAGTCAATATAGATCTGATAATATGGTACAGCGAAAAGAGTGAAACAGCAGCTAATTACAAGAGCCTCGCAGTGTGCAATATAGCTACGAGATTCTGTCGTCTGTTGGAATTTCACTTTCGTATGGTTGGCCTTGTTCTTTGAACAGTTCACCTACAAGAAGATAGATTTGTGTGGCACATGCGTAAATAGGACTTCAACATGTGATCGGATGACATATATATAATGTACCTGATACTTCAGATCGGACCAGTGTTTAATGAGGCCTCTCCAGTCTTCATCAGATATATTTTCCACTGGAGATGTTTGGGCAAGTTCACTGTTAGCCTTGCCTACAAAGTGAGTTTTCCTCAAGTTATACTGATACTGTCACAGAGCAGACTTGAAAACATGGGTGCAAGCTTGTCTGGTTGCATCATCTTGGCTATCCAACTTGAACCTCATCTGTTGAAAATTATGGGAGTCTCATTATCAGCAACCTGGAAAGTATTGGATAGAGCAAGACGATATTACTTGTTTCCATACATAACCATACTTACAGATAAATGGTTGAGGAAGATGTTGAACTGGGTTTTGTCTTTGTCATTCCTGTATTGAATCCATGTTGGGAGGATACGTACATGACACCTAACAGCAACTGCTGCCTCTGATACAAACTTGGTTGACTCTGTAGCATCACGTGGCCTTTTTAAACCTGCCTCAAAATGGATCTCCATTCTTCCTCCTCTAGATTTAGTTAACCTATCGAGCATTATCCCTGATGTTTGTTTCCTCTTGCGCCTAGGTGCCAGTCCAACAACAAACATAGGAAGTGTTAGTGTACATCAAACTGTGAGACTACATATAAAGAAGCATGCAACTGTAACTTGACTCCAACAACTACCTTCTTGTTGTTGAAGCTCACAAGGTTCATCTGATATTGCCAACTCGTCTTGTGTCAAGAGTGCTTGGGAAGTAGTGTCAGGTGGCAAGGGAGCTTGGGAACGTGCTGCTAGCTCAGTTGACGAACGAGTACGTCGTGCAGCTGGAAGTAGTGTTAGGTGGCAAGTTGATCATAGTTTTCATAACTAGAGTTGTCAACAAGTAAATCATCATCTCCTAGCAAATCATCTTCATCACTATTGAAATCAACATACTCGGGTTGTGTTACCTTTGGACCTTTAGCATGAAGCTTCTTCCAATTCCTTCATTTGGTGAGTCAAATATGTCATAGGAGTTGGTTGTCACAAGTGCTAGTCCGGCAACACCTTCATCTTGAGTATATTCAGAGTCGGAGTGATAACTTCTTTCGGAGAGATGGTCGGAGTCAGAGCCGGATACCCATTCACCAACATGAGCTTGATGTCTTCGTTTTGTGTAGCTCCTTGATGACTTGTCATTCCTCTCCGAATCCTTGCTTATCCAAGAGGGTCTTCATTCATAACGATCATCTCTACTCCTCCTCTCTCTTGATGGTGATTCTTCTCTCCTACTTCTTCTCTTGGGAGAATCTTCTCTTCTTTTGTAGGGAGCCATACACTCATTGGAATAGTGTCCGGGTCTTCCATAATTGTAGCAGTTACGCTCACAACTAGAAGATCTTTTGTCATTGTAGGACCTTAACTTGGAACTTCTTTCCTTGCTTCTACTCTTGTAGAACTTGTTGAAGTTCTTCACCATTAGGCTCAATTCTTCATTGAAGGTTTGCTTCTCATTTGATGATGTGGGGGCATCACATGAGGCTTTGTAAGCACCACTTGACTTGTTGTGAAGCTCTTCCTTATCCTTAAGTGACATCTCATGAGCAACAATTCTTCCAATGACTTCCGTTGGCTTGAGATCTTTGTAGTTGGGCATCATTTGGATCAATGTGCACACGGTATCATATTTTCCATCCAAGGCTCTTAGGATATTCTTGATGATGAATCTATCGGTCATCTCTTCACTTCCTAAGCAGTTAATCTCATTTGTGATGAGAGCAAGCCTAGAGTACATTTCAGCGACACCTTCACCATCCTTCATTTTGAACTTGTCAAGTTGACTTTGAAGTACAACCAATTTTGATTCCTTGACGGAGTCGGTACCTTCGTGCATATCAATCAAAGTATCCCAAATTTCCTTTGTATTCTCAAGACGGCTGATTTTGTTGAATTCTTCGCGGAACAATCTGTCGAAGAGAATATCACAAGCTTGAGCATTGTATTGTAGCATCTTCAACTCTTCCACGGTAGCTTCATGCTTCGGTTCTCTCCCATCAAAGAATTCACCTTGCAAGCCAATACACACAATAGCCCAAATGGCGGGGTTATGTCCAAGAATATGCATTTTCATCTTAGGCTTCCAACTAGCAAAATTTGTACCATCGAAGTAAGGACCTCTACGATGGTAATTTCCCTCGCTAGACGCCATACTCTCCTAGGTTGTGAAACCAAGGCTATGACCACCAAAAGCTATGGAAATCAAAGCAAATGGAGACCAAAGCTATGATACCACTTGTAGGACCGAAAGTATGTCAAGAGGGGGTGATTAGACTACTTGACCAAATAAAAATCGAGCCTTTTCCCAATTTTAGTTCTTGGCATATTTTAGCAACTTTGCACAAGTCAAGCAATCAACCTACACATGCAATTCTAATAGTATAGCAGTGGAAGTAAAACAATTGCATATGAAGGTAAAGGGAGGATTTTGAGGGAGCAAACACAATGTTGACATGGAGATTTTTATCCGTGGTTCCGATAGGTGGTCCTATCATACATCCACGTTGATGGAGACTTCAACCACGAAGGGTAACGGTTGCGCGAGTCCACTGAGGGCTCCACGCACGAAGGGTCCACGAAGAAGCAACCTTGTCTATCCCACCATGGCCGTCGCCCGCGAAGGACTTGCCTCACTCGTGTAGATCTTCACGAAGTAGGCGATCTCCTTGCCCTTACAAACTGCTTGGTTCAACTCCACAATCTTGACGGAGGCTCCCAAGTGACACCTAGCCAATCTAGGAGACACCACTCTCCAAGAGGTAACAAATGGTGTGTTGATAATGAACTCCTTGCTCTTGTGCTTCAAAAGATAGTCTCCCCAACACTCAGCTCTCTCTCACAGGATTTGGATTTGGTAGAACGATGATTTGAGTGGAAAGCAACTTGGGGAAGGCTAAAGATCAAGATTTATGTGGTTGGAATGGAATATCTTGACCTCAACACAAGTGTAGGTGGTTCTATCTCAGAAAATGTATGTTGGAAGTGTAGACATGTTCTGATGGCTCTCTCCATGAATGAAGAGTGGGTTGAGGGGTATATATAGCCTCCACACAAAATCTAATCATTACACACAATTTACCAAACTCGATGGGACCGAATCATGAAACTCGGTCAGACCGATTTGGTTCATAATGTGACCGTTAGGGTTTTTGGTGGGACCGACATGTCAACTCGGTGGGACCGATGTCATTAGGGTTAGGGCATAACTTAATCTCGGTGAGACCGATTACACAAACTCGGTGAGACCAATTTTGGTAATAAACTAACCAGAGAGTCGGTCAGGCAAACTCGGTGGGACCGATTCACTCATCTCGATTGGAACGAAACGTTACGAAAGGGAAACAGAGAGTTTGCATTGCAATCTCGGTGGGACCGATCGCTCATCTCGGTTTGACCGAAATGTTACGAAGGGAAATAGAGAGATTACAATCCCATCTCGATGATACCGAAAGACTAGGGTTTCTGGCAGTGGCTATGTCAACAGAACTTGGTGGCGCCGGATAGAAACTTTCGGTGGGGCCAAGTTTAACTTTTGGTTTGGGACATATGTCGATATGAGAAAGTAGTTGAGGGCTTTGCAGCATATCACTAAGCATTTTGAGCAAGAACCTCATTAAGCAGCACCTCACCCCCTCTTGATAGTATTGGCTTTTCCTATGGACTCAATGTGATCTTGGATCACTAAAATGAAAAATGTAGAGTCTTGGCTTTGAGCTTTAGCCAATCCTTTTGTCCTTGGCATTTTGAGGGGTCCACTTTTCTAATCCATGCCATGCCAATCATTGAGCTTTCCTGAAATATTTATCTTGAAATAGCATTAGCTCAATGAGGTATATGTTGTTAGGAATTACCAAAACCACCCAGGGATAGTTGCACTTTCAATTGTATCGGTGACTTGTTGGATGATATTCATCATGAGATAGTTATAACCTAGGGCGATACGGCACTAGCTCCAGTTCATGGATATAATGTAGGCATGTATTCTGTAAATAGTCGTACATGCTTTATTAAAAGAACTTGCATGACATCTTTTGTCCTACCCTCTCGTGGCAGCGGGGTCCATATTGGAAACTAAGGGAAGGCCTCCTTTTAATAGAGAACTAGAACAAAGCATTAACACATAGTGAATACATGAACTCCTCAAACTACGGTCATCACTGGGAGTGGGCCCAGTTGTTCTCACTCCGGGTTTGCCGGATCATAACCGTAGTAGGTGACTATAACTTGCAAGATCGGATCTAAAACATGGATATAATGATGAATTCATAAACGGTTCAGATCTAAAATCATGGCACCCGGGCCCAAAGAGACAAGCATTAACCATGGCAAAGTCATAGCAACATCAATCTAAGAACATAGTGGATACTAGGGATCAGGCCCTAACAAAACTAACTCGATTACATGATGAATCTCATCAAACTCCTCACCGACAAGCGAGCCTACGAACGAATTACTCACTCCCGGTGGGGAGCATCATGGAATTGGCGATGGAGATAGGTTGGTGATGGCGAAGATTAAAGATCCCCCTCTCCGGAGCCCCAAACGGACTCCAGAACTGCCCTCCCGAGGAAGAACAGGGCTTGGCGGCGGCTCCATCTCGTGGATGCGATAATTCTTTCTCCCTGATTTTTTTCTGGAAATATGTGAATTTATAGTATCAGGGGGTCGTCAGCAGGGCCACCAGGTGGTACAACCCACCTGGGCGCGTCAGGAGAGGGGGGCACGCCCTGGTGGGTTGTGCCCACTTAGGGGCCCCTCTCCGGTGGGTCTTGGCTCCAGAAATTCTTATTATTGGTATAAAAAATCCTCAAAAAGTTTCGTTCCATTCCGAGAACTTTTGTTTCTGCACAAAAACAACATCTTGGTAGTTCTACTGAAAACAGCGTCAATCCGGGGTTAGTTTCATTCAAATCATGCAAATTAGAGTCCAAAACAAGAGGAAAATCGTGAGAAAAAGTAGATACGTTGGAGACGTATCAACTACCACAACCTTAAGCCTTTGCTTGTCCTCAAGCAATTCAGTTGATAAACTGAAAGTGAAAAAAGAAAAACTTTTATGAACTCTTTTGCTCTTGTTTGCATAAATAAGCTTAAACAACACCCATTTTTTCAGCCAACATTATAACTAACCATGTCAACAATAACTCTTAAAGATTATAATGATTCATATCAATGACATAATCAGCTAGTGAGCAATAATAAGATATCTCAAACAGTAACACGTTGTTAAAACAAACATGATATAATATGACAATAATGGTATCTCACTACCCTTTCTGAGACCGCGAAACATAAATGCAGAGCACCTCCGAAGTTCAAGCAGCGACTAAACATTGTAATTCATGGTAGAAAAGATCCAGTCATGATGCACCCAACATTAGCTATACACAATGCATAAATCATGACCGTTGTGCTCTACTCAGTTTCTGGCGCTTGTTTATAGAAGGTGATGACACAACATAAAAGTAAATAGAAAGTCCCTTCACAGTGGGAAGCAGTGATTTGCAGAGGTGCGAGAGAGCTCAATTTTTAAAACAAAGATAAATGATATTTTGAGACATGCACCCTTCTCATTCACTTCATGACCATCAGTTATCAACATCTTCCATGCTAAGAATGCTAGTGGCAGTTCCCAAGCGGAAAGTAAAGGTTTTGACTCCATTGGGAGTTTTTGTTTGATTATTTAAGAGATGAACTCTTTTTGTACTTTGCAGTTTGGGACTGGGCATCCCTATTACCGCCCATTCCTCGTGCGACGGCGAGTGAATAAACACTCGACCTGAGGATAGCATGCTTAGCACAGAAGATATCGACCACCTGCTATCATTCCATGAACGATCCAGGCACACAAAACGGATAATTTTTTAGAAGTTTGTAGAGGTGGCACATGCAAATTTACTTAGGACGGCAGGGTATTACCGTATATAGGTATGTATGGTGGACTTATCTGGAATAACTTTGGGTTCAAGGTTTTTGATGTACAAGCAGAAATCCCACTTAGTACAGGCGAAGGCTAGCAATTTAAGATTGGAAAGCGGCCAGCTAGAGAGCAACAACGATCATAACCAGGCATTATCCATAAGTAACATTGGACACTAGCATGAGTAGGATATGAACACCATGAACATAAACATTATAGAGGCTATGTTGGTTTTGATTCAACTACATGCATGAACATGTACCAAGTCAAGCCACTCGAACATTCAGAGGAGGATACCATATCATCATGCTACATCACAACCATTTTAATGCTATGTTGATATCCAAGATAAATCATTATCCACTCCTAGCTAGTTATGCATGGCATGAGAAACTATAATATCTAATTGTCATTGCAAACATGTTTAATCAGAATGGGCTGAATCATGGGCACTAGGTTAAACATATTTACACAGGCAAGACAAGTCGAGTTCATACCAGTTTCTCTTTGCCACAGCCAACTCATCGAATATCATCATTATTGTCTTTCACTTGCACGACCGAATGATATGAAAATAATAATAGTGCAAGAGTGCCATGGACTAAGCTGGAATCTGCAAAACATTTTATTCAACAGGAGAAGACAAGGTAAAATGGGCTCTTATTAGTTCGACATTTATTCATGTGAGAGCCACTCAACATTTTCATCGTGGTCTTCTCCTCGGTAAGACTCGAATAAAAGAAAAGAAATCCAGAGAAACACACTGAAATATTTTTGGAGTTTTGGGTTTTCTTCAGCAATTAAACGAAAACGAGAAAAACTATTTACACGGGAAAGCTCCCAACAAGCAAAAGAAGAACAAGGAAATCCTTTTGGATTTTCTTTTTAGTGCTACTACTAAGCATGCATAGAAAGTAAATTACTACAACTAATTCTTTTGGTTTTTCTAAAGTTTTTCAAACACACAAGAAGAAAGCAAGAAAAATAAATCTAAGCATGGATGATACAAAGAAAGAGTGTGAACACCGACAGATAGAATGATATGTGAACATGAATATAAAGTCGGTGAGAACACGTACTCCCCCAAGCTTAGGCTTTTGGCCTAACTTGGTAGTAAATCATTAGCCTGGAGGGTAGTATGGATCCTAAGGACCAGGCATCCACTCATCCCGCTGCTGAGGAGTGGGCATCCACTGATCCCACTGTGGAGGTGCCTGTGCAGCCTGTAACATCCCAAACTTTCAATTTGGAATGTTATACATTAGATCATCATTGCATATCATATTTTATTTGCCTTTGGTTTGATCCTAGAAATTTCTACGCAACTCAAGGACCCACGGAGAGAGTTGGGAAATTCTTTATTTTCATATTTGAGTTTTCTCAAATTTTGAGAATAGGATCATTTGATTTTTATTATTTTATCATCAATTATTTCTATTACAAAAATATGAGAGAGGGAATAAAATGACTTTTCCAAAATAAAGAAATATTGAGGATTTAATAATAAAATCAAATAAGATTTTATTTCGGAGTTTTTCGTTATTTTATTTGAATTTAGGAAAAATATGCGTTGTTCAAAATTTCATTTAAGCCCCAAATAAATGTTCACCTTGTGCGGCTTGATTTTAGAAGCCCGGGAAAATTTATTTCGGGATTTTTGGAGTCCGTTTAGTATTTCTTTTTATTTTTCTTCTACGCGTAATTATTTAAAAAAACGAACCGACCTACAGGCCGTGTCCGACCAGGACTCCGGCCCGACTAGGCTTTATAAGCCGGGGGAGCCAGCCCGAGGCCCAGCCGCCGCCCCCCGAAACCCTAGCCGCCCGAGCCGCCTCACCGCGCCGCCGACCTGCCGCTCGAGGTTCGCCTCGCCTCGAAATACGTGTCGCCGTTTTTTCGAAAAATCGTTCTGTTTTTCTGTCGGTTTTTTTAGTTTCGTTTTTTTAAATAGATCGGTTTTTCCGATTTATTTAATTAGTGAGCGTTCGTCCGTTCGTTCGTTCTAGCGAACGTTCGTCGTTTTTCTTTTTCTTGGATTAAATTCGCGATTTTTCTGATCGCGATTTCTGATCCGATTTCGTTTTAGTATAACTTTTCGCTCGTTTATTGGAATCAGGCGATTCAAGCTCCTGGTGTTTCGTCTCGAAACCCTCTATCCGTTTAACCAACTTAAACAAGTTTTTGCTACTGTAAAAAATTGCCTTAGATCCAGATTAGTAGAACGAAGTTGTTTTCTTTCGCCGTTTGACTTTCGTTGCTTCGTTCGATTTGATTCTTTTTGCAAACCGGAGTTCTTAAGTTGAATTTTCTGGTTAGATCTCTTATTTGATTTTTACCTGTGCATTAGATGAGTACTTATTGTATGCTTGTTTGTTTGTCTGTGATAGAATACCCGGAGTGCGCCGCCTGTTACTTCGAATCTCTAAGTTTCGCGGATCATCAGCAAGGCAAGTAACACTTTGATCATACCTTTTCCTACTACCCAGTTTTATTGCATTAGATCAATCCTCAAACATTGCATGATTAGGATCTAATTAAATTGTGGGATGGGAAGTAGTTGAGGTAGTACCTATTACCTGTTTATTATCAAACCTTTGGGAGTTACTTCTACGTTTGCTTATTGTGCCATGCTATGCTAGTAGACGTGGATTGGGTGAGTGATATCCATGACAGATGTGAGTTTGTTAATTAATGTTTATCTAAGGTGGCAACTTAAACACACATCTGGGTGGATTGAGGCACCTGGGTAATCCAGGATTTGCCTGTTTTCTTTTGGACCGCCACCCAGGCTCAAAGGGATCATGAGATTATTCATACTAGAAACTTCCGTGTGCAGCGACAAGCTATTATGGGCCCTAGCATAGTTGACTAAGTCGTGCGAAGTCTTACAGTGTTAGACTAGCAGATGTAGGGGATGTAGGTGGTACGGTCTACCCGATCGTAAGGTCCTAGCGCTTTTGAAAGACTATGTCTCGGTCATCCGTCTTCTTAAGCACCATGTAGTGCGAGAAACAAAACGGAGGCGATCGAGTCTTGTGGGGAAAAGTGCTCAAACCTCTGCAGAGTGTAATAAACTAACCATGGTTAGCCGTGTCCTCGGTTATGGACATCTTGAGTATCTAGTACCTGGATTATCATGTGAATCTCAACATGTTACTCTAAATTAAGTTTGTTGGGTTTTGTTTAATGATGATTACTTTAATTGGGATTGAGGATGCTGTCAACCATTCTCAATGTTTAACAACTACCATGATAGTTAAATAAAATTTATTCCTTTGCAGTAGGGAAAAATTGGCTTTACGCAAAACTGTAACCATAGAGCTTTCCACTAGCCAAATATGCATATAGTATAGCTGTTTCATTCCATTACTCTCTATGTGTTACATTGCCAGCATATTCCATGTGCTGACCCGTTTCGGGCTGCAATGTTAATGTTGCAGACTTTCCAGATGATGATTAAGGAGTTTTTAGGTCGTGGTTCTATACTCAGTGATGCCGTTGGAGTTGATGGACTCACTTATCTTCCAAGCCTTCCGCTGTTATCGTTATTAGATGGCCTTAAGCCATATTTATTGTAATAAGTTCTTTATTGAGACACTCGATGTAATAAGTGTGTGATTGCTACTCTGTTATAAATCCTCCGAGTATTGTGTGGTGTCAGCATTACTGATCCAGGGATGACACCGGAGCACAAATATCAGACTGTTTGAGGTCTGGTCGCTACAGAGATGGTATCAGAGCACACGCTGACTGTAGGACACGACCACTAAGCTAAAGACCTAGATCACTATTCACCCTCTTCTCTTCTGACTCCTCATCTTTTCTACTCTTTTAGGATGGCGGATGCAAGGAACAAGTTCACGCAACCGGATGAAGATACACCCTTTGGACGTCACTTGAAGGAAGTCACTAGATACCTGAACATAGGAGTACCCAGCTTCACCGGAACCTACAACACCACTTTACCTGAAGAAGAACGCTGGATGATTCAAGTTCAAGTTCCAGGAAGGACGTTCATGCCAGTCACCAAGCCCATAGAGTTTTCTTTTGATGCACCAACTTGGAGTCTAGGAAAGAGCATGGCAGCTCACATCGCCCTTTTGATGCACCAACTTCGAGTCTAGGAAAGAGCATGGCAGCTCACATCGCCATGGGACGCATTGGAGAAGTCTACCGCAACGATCTCAAGGATACTATCTACCAGATTTGTGGACGCCGAGATGAGCACTAGGAGATGATCAGCACCAGAAAGGATAGATCAAATGCAGCTTTTATCCAGGAGTTAAACCATCACATTCGATGACAGGAGAACCAAATGTGTGCCGACATGATAGATCTGAAGAAGGCAAGGACAAGAATCAAGGAATTGGAGGAAGAACTCAAAGCTACACGTGAAGATTATGAAGAGGAAATTGAAGTATTAGTGGACAAGAATGCCGACCTAAAAATGAAGATCGGGATATTTATGGGAGGCCCTACACCAGTAGATGAAGACGAAGAACCCAAGGAGATTCGCCCGGAAGACTACATCATCATCGACGACACCGACTCGGACCCAGATGATAGCGATGATGACTATGTTGATGAAGCTGGAGCAGATATCATGGAGTCTGCAACCGAAGAATATTTCTAGTAGACCACCTCATCAGTAGTAGTAGTCTACCATGTAAATATAGTAGTCCGAGCACTTTTGCGATAGTTAGATCGATTGTATGCCCTTGTTTGATTGAATGAAGTGAATTGTTTGCTTTTGCCTCATGTGCATATGGGTAGTGTTTTCTCTTTAGACCCCCTCTATTCTTACATCTCATCTTTTCTAAACCCTCAAATGCCTCCGAGACGTGACCCAGGATTTACCTTTCCACCGGAGCTCACCCAGTTGATCCAGCAGCAGAACACATTGATGCAGTTGCTAGTCCAGAATCAGAACCAGGGAAACAACAACAACAACAACCCACCACCACCACCACATGTTGATCACTTAGCCCGTTTTCTTAGGCTGAACCCGCCGGTGTTTTCCAGTAGCACCGAGCCAATAGTAGCAGATGATTGGCTCTGCAAGACAGCTAGAGAATTGACCACATCAGGATGCACAGATGCGGAGAAGGTGAAGTTTGCCGCACATCAGCTTGAAGGACCCGCAGCATCATGGTGGGAGAATTTCATAGCCACTTTCCCTGTCGACACTGTCACATGGGACCAGTTTCAGCAGGCTTTTCGCACTGCCCATGTTTCAGCAGGAGCTATGGCCATGAAGAAGCGAGAGTTTTGCAACTTGTGCCAAGGAGGACGGATAGTTGGCCAGTATGTGGAAGACTTTAGTAAATTAGCACGTTATGCCCCAGATGACGTTGCTACGGATGCAGCAAAGCAGGAGAAATTTCTGGAAGGACTGAATGATGAGTTGAGCATGCAGTTGATGGTAGCAACCTTCAACAACTACCAGGAGTTGGTAGATCATGCTCTCATGATTGAAGGGAAGCAGTAGCAAATTGAGAATCGCAAGAGGAAGTATGCACAAGGAAAGTACAATTCAGGAGCTCAGTAGAAGCCACGATTTACCCCTAGACCGGGAGGACATTTTCAGCATACCCATGGAGGAGGTAGCTCGCACAATCACAATGGACCCAAGAATGGTAATGGGAATGGAGGAAGCAATGGCCAGAACCGCACCAACCCATCAACCCCAGCCAAGAAAGACCTGAGCCAAGTCACTTGCTTTAAGTGCCAGAAGACCGGACATTATGCCAATGAATGTCCTAAATCCCAGAATGGAAATGGCAATGGAAGCTCTGGGAAGAAGCCGAACCCTTTCAACAGGGGACAGGTGAACCACGTTAACGTGGAGGAGGTTGAAGAGCAGCCAGATGCAGTAATCGGTAATTTTTTGGCTAAGTCATTTACTGCACTCGTTCTTTTCGATACTGGTGCATCGCATTCATACATATCAAGGGGATTTGTGGATAAGTATAAACTGCCAACCCAAGCCCTTAGGTCACCCATGTTAGTAACCTCACCTGGAGCAGAATATATGGCTAGTCTATGGTGTGATCGGTTACCATTAAGGATTGGTAACTATGTTTTTCCCTCAGACCTAATAGTATTGGAATCCCAAGGATTGGATGTGATATTAGGCATGGATTGGTTATCAAAGTATGAAGGGAATATTGAATGTGCTAGTAAGTCAATTTTTCTTACCACCCCAGGAGGGAGAAGGATCAAGTATGTATCCCGACATGTGCCAAAGAGGACTCAAGTAAATTGCTTAACAGGAGTTGTGCAGGAGGAAGTACCAGTAGTGAAGGATTTCCCTGATGTATTTCCAGAAGATTTGCCAGGCATGCCACCGGATAGAGATATTGAGTTTTTGATTGAGCTATTGCTAGGCACAGGGCCAATATCAAAGAGACCATACAGGATGCCTGCAAAGGATTTGGTGGAAATTAAGAAGCAGATTAAGGAGTTACTGGATAAAGGATATATCGCCCAAGTTCTTCGCCTTGGAGATCGCCAGTACTTCTAGTAGAGAAGAAGGATGGATCGTTAAGGATGGTTGTTGATTATCGAGAATTGAATGAAGTAACGATCAAGAACAAATACCCACTACCGATGGTCAATGATCTATTTGATCGATTGCAAGGAGCTAAGGTATTTTCCAAGATCGATCTACGATCAGGATACCACCAGTTGAAGATTCGGGAACAGGATATTCCTAAGATAGCTTTTACCACCAGGTATGGGCTGTACGAGTATACCGTTATTTCATTTGGTCTGACTAACGCACCGGCATATTTTATGAACATGATGAACAAAGTGTTTATGGAGTTTTTGGATAAGTTCGTCGTAGTGTTCATTGATAATATCTTGGTTTAATCAAAGAACAAAGAGGAGCATAAAGAGCATTTGCGTTTGGTACTTGGTAAGCTCAGAGAACATCAGTTGTATGCCAAGTTCAGCAAATGTGAGTTTTGGTTGAAGGAAGTAGGATTCCTCGGACACGTTATATCCGGAGAAGGAATAGCAGTTGACCCCACAAAGGTTGATAATGTGACAAATTGGGAAGCACCAACAACAGTTGGAGAGATTCGGAGTTTTCTTGGACTCGCAGGATACTACCGGAGATTTATTGAGAATTTCTCAAAGATTGCGAAGCCTATGACGGAGTTGTTGAAGAAAGATACCAAGTTCATATGGACGGAAGAATGTGAGGCTAGTTTCCAGGAGTTGAAGAAACGCTTGGTTACTTCACCCATGTTGATTTTGCCAGACCAGACCAAGGAATATGAGGTGTATTGCGATGCTTCACATCGAGGACTTGGAGCAGTGCTTATGCAGGAAGGGAGAGTTGTTTCGTATGCCTCAAGACAACTGAAACCTCATGAGTTGAATTATGCTATGCATGATTTCGAGTTAGCAGCCATAGTGCATGCATTGAAAACATGGAGACATCCCCTCATTGGAAACCATTGTGAGGTGTACACGGATCATAAGAGTTTGAAATACATTTTCACACAGAAGGAGTTAAACCTCAGACAAAGGAGATGGTTGGAGCTCATCAAGGATTATGATATGAGATTGCATTACCATCCTAGAAAGGCTAATGTAGTAGCTGACGCATTAAGCCGTAAGAGCCATGTCAATACATTAATGACGGGAGAAATTCCAAGGGAGTTAGCCGAAAATCTTCGAGAGTTATGTTTGGAAATAGTTCCGAGAGGCTATGTCGTAGCATTGGAAATTCAGTCGACTTTGATGGATAGAATCAGAGAAGCTCAGAAGACTGACAAGGAGATTGCTTCTATTAAGGAGAAACTTAGCAAGGGAAAGGCTAAGGGATTTCGTGAGGATGAGCACGATACTCTATGGTTTGAAGACCGTGTTTATGTGCCCAATGACCCAGAGATCAGGAAGTTGATTCTGCAAGAGGCACACGATTCACCGTATTCGATTCACCCAGGAAATACTAAGATGTATTTGGATTTAAAGGATATTTTCTGGTGGACCGGAATGAAGAAGGATATTGCGGAGTATGTAGCAGTTTGTGATGTGTGTCAGAGAGTAAAGGCAGTGCATCAGAAGCCAGCAGGATTGTTACAACCATTGCCGATACCCGAATGGAACTGGGATAAGTTAGGCATGGATTTTATCACGGGATTACCCAGGACTCGTTCAGGCTATGACTCGATTTGGGTTGTAGTCGATCAGTTGACAAAGGTAGCTCATTTCATCCCAGTAAAGACCACCTACACCAGTGCTAAGTTGGCAAAGATATACATGACCAGGATCGTATGTCTGCATGGAGTTCCGAGGAGTATCATATCAGATAGAGGAACCCAGTTTACCTCAAAGTTCTGGAAGCAGTTGCATGAAACTTTGGGTACCAGGCTAGAATTCAGTACATCTTTTCATCCACAGACAGATGGACAGACCGAGAGAGTCAATCAGATTTTTGAGGATATGCTGAGAGCTTGTGCGCTAGATTACGGATCTAGTTGGGATGACAATTTGCCATATGCAGAGTTCTCTTACAACAACAGTTACGAAACCAGTTTAAAAATGGCCCCTTTCTTAGCTTTGTACGGAAGGAGGTGCAGGACACCATTGTCGTGGGACGAAGTTGGAGACCGACAGTTGTTTGGACCTGATTTGATTAAAGAGTCTGAACGAAAGGTGAAATTGATTCTCGAGAGGCTCAAGGTAGCCCAATCCAGACAGAAGAGTTATGCAGATTCTAAACGCAAAGAGACAGTTTACGAAGTTGGAGATAGAGCTTATCTTCGAGTATCACCACTTCGGGGAACAAAGCGTTTTGGAGTTAAGGGAAAGTTAGCACCACGATTTGTAGGACCATACCGAGTTTTGGAGCATATGGGAGAAGTGGCCTACAAGTTGGAATTGCCCGAAGGATTGTCAGGAGTTCATGATGTGTTCCACGTTTCTCAGTTGAAGAAGTGTCACGCGGAGATGGCTGACATACCTTTGAGAGACACAGTGCCATTGGAAACAATTCAGTTGGACAACGATTTGACCTATGAGGAGAAACCAGTTAAGATTCTCGAGTTTGCCAGCCGAGTCACTCGCAGCAAGGTTATCAAGTTTTGCAAGGTTCAGTGGAGCCACCACACAAAGGATGAAGCCACCTGGGAGCGAGAAGAAGATTTGCTCAAAGATCACCCTCACCTACTTTCTAGCCAACCCGAATCTCGAGGGCGAGATTCATCTTAAGGGGGGTAGGTTTGTAACATCCCAAATTATCAATTTGGAATGTTATACATTAGATCATCATTGCATATCATATTTTATTTGCCTTTGGTTTGATCCTAGAAATTTCTACTCAACTCAAGGACCCACGGAGAGAGTTGGGAAATTCTTTATTTTCATATTTGAGTTTTCTAAAATGTTGAGAATAAGATCATTTGATTTTTATTATTTTATCATCAATTATTTCTATTACAAAAATATGAGAGAGGGAATAAAATGACTTTCCCAAAATAAAGAAATATTGAGGATTTAATAATAAAATCAAATAAGATTTTATTTCGGAGTTTTTCGTTATTTTATTTGAATTTAGAAAAAATGTGAGTTTTTCAAATTTTCATTTAGGCCCCAAATAAATGTTCACCTTGTGCGGCTTGATTTTAGAAGCCCAAGAAAATTTATTTCGGGATTTTTGGAGTCCGTTTAGTATTTCTTTTTATTTTTCTTCTGCGCGTAATTATTAAAAAAACAAACCGACCTACGGGCCGTGTCCGACCAAGACTCCGGCCCGACTAGGCTTTATAAGCCGGGGGGGGGGGGGAGGCAGCCCGAGGCCCAGCCGCCGCCCCCCGAAACCCTAGCCGCCCGAGCCGCCAGCCGCCGCCGCTGACCCGCCGCCCGAGGTTCGCCTCGCCTCGAAATCCGTGCCGCCATTTTTTTCCTCGAAAAATCGTTCTGTTTTTCCGTCGGTTTTTCTTTGGTATTTTTTAGTTTTGGTTTTTTTAAATAGATCGGTTTTTCCGATTTATTTAATTAGCGAGCGTTCGTCCGTTCGTTCGTTCTAGCGAACGTTTGTCGTTTTTCTTTTTCTCGGATTAAATCCGCGATTTGTCTGATCACGATTTCTAATCCGATTTCGTTTTAGTATAACTTTTCGCACGTTTATCGGAATCAGGCGATTCAAGCGCCTGGAGTTTCGTCTCGAAACCCTCTATTCGTTTAACCAACTTAAACAAGTTTTTGCTACTGTAAAAAATTGCCTTAGATCCAGATTAGTAGAACGAAGTTGTTTTCTTTCGCCGTTTGACTTTCGTTGCTTCGTTCGATTTGATTCTTTTTGCAAACCAGAGTTCTTAAGTTGAATTTTCTGGTTAGATCTCTTATTTTATTTTTACCTGTGCATTAGATGAGTACTTATTGTATGCTTGTTTGTTTGTCTGCGATAGAATACCCGGAGTGCGCCGCCTGTTACTTTGAATCTCTAAGTTTCGCGGATCATCAGCAAGGCAAGTAACACTTTGATCATACCTTTTCCTACTACCCAGTTTTATTGCATTGGATCAATCCTGAAACATTGCATGATTAGGATCTAATTAAATTGTGGGATGGGAAGTAGTTGAGGTAGTACCTATTACCTGTTTATTATCAAACCTTTGGGAGTTACTTCTACGTTTGCTTATTGTGCCATGCTATGCTAGTAGACGTGGATTGTGTGAGTGATATCCATGACAGATGTGAGTTTGTTAATTAATGGTTTATCTAAGGTGGCAACTTCAACACACATATGGGTGGATTGAGGCACCTGGGTAATCCAGGATTTGCCAGTTTTCTTTTGGACCACCACCCAGGCTCAAAGGGATCATGAGATTATTCATACTAGAAACTTCCGTGTGCAGCCACAAGCTATTATGGGCCCTAGCATAGTTGACTAAGTCATGCGAACTCTTACAGTGGTAGACTAGCAGATGTAGGGGATGTAGGTGGTACGGTCTACCCGATCGTAAGGTGCTAGCGCTTCTGAAAGACTATGTCTCGGTCATCCGTCTTCTCAAACACCATGTAGTGCGAGAAACAAAACGGAGGCGATCGAGTCTTGTGGGGAAAAGTGCGCAAACCTCTGCAGAGTGTAATAAACTAATCATGGTTAGTCGCGTCCCCATTTATGGACATCTTGAGTATCTAGTACCTGGATTATCATGTGCATCTCAACATGTTACTCTAAATTAAGTTTGTTGGGTTTTGTTTAATGATGATTACTTTAATTGGGATTGAGGATGCTGTCAACCATTCTCAATGTTTAACAACTACCATGATAGTTAAATAAAATTTATTCCTTTGCAGTAGGGAAAAATTGGCTTTACGCAAAACTGTAACCATAGAGCTTTCCACCAGCCAAATATGCATATAGTATAGCTGTTTCATTCCATTACTCTCTGTGTGTTACATTGCCAGCATATTCCATGTGCTGACCCGTTTCGGGTTGCAACGTTAATGTTGCGGACTTTTGAGACGGCGATTAAGGAGTTTTTAGGTCGTGGTTCTATACTCAGTGATGCCGTTGGAGTTGATGGACTCACTTATCTTCCAAGCCTTCCGCTGTTATCGTTATTAGATGGCCTTAAGCCATATTTATTGTAATAAGTTCTCTATTGGGACACTCGATGTAATAAGTGTGTGATTGCTACTCTATTATAAATCCTCCGAGTACTGTGTGGTGTCAGCATTACTGATCCAGGGATGACACCAGAGCACAGAGATCAGACTATTTGAGGTCTAGTCGCTACACAGTCTCTATAGCTGCGTGAGCGTTCCAGTAGGCGAGGATGTTTGCAGGCATCATCCGGTATCCGCCCGGGCAACAGAATCAAACAAAGCAGGTGCAGGCAAGGGGATAACATCACGAGTGTCAATGTTATATACCAAGTTGTAAGGAATGGCAATGTCAGGACGATCATGTGCAAGAAAGTGATGGCGATCCATGGCTGCACGGTCTAGGTACCTTGGTCAGAGGGTAATCATGAGGGCGTATCTCAACCTCGAAGTGAGCCACCAAATGAGTAGCATAAATCGCACCATGTATTTGCCTTGAGATTTATTAAGGTGCAGGCGACGAGCCACGTTAGTTCCCAAGCTATACGTGTTGTCGCCCTCAATGGCACGACATAAAACAGCAAGGTCCGATGAACTAAGTCCACCCACCTTCTCCCTAGCAAGCAAGCATTTGGTAATGAAATATGGAAAGTAATGAATAGCAGGAAAATGTAAACCACCGGCAATGATGGCTGACACTCTCCTCTCATCACCCACTGTCAAAGTGCGACAGAAATCCTCAAACTCAGCCGGCCTAGGCTCGGCCAAGCTCCCGTCAGAAGGGATCAAGCATATGTCACAAAATTCAGTAAGTGGTATCTGATGATTTTCAGCATATAGATCAAAGCTCACTTCAGGAGGATTATTTCTAGGCAAGACAGTGAAGCTTTGAACAAACATATTTGTGAGGATTTGGTGCTGGTCACACTCATCTGTGATGAAGTCAGTGAGACCGACATTGGCAATGAATTGCATGAACTCATCATGAATTCCAGCTTCTTGCAGGAACGGGGTATGCGGCCATTCGCATGGCCGTACGTCTGCCAACCTCCGAGGGTGGAGATCATTGTCAGAAGACTCCCCAATAACTCCCTTGGAGTTCTTCCTTGAGCCATATTTCCTGAAGATATTCATGCCCGCGTACAATTTTTCCTATGAACAAAAATATGAATTTTTAGTTCACAAATTTTTTCCAACAAAACTTCACGAAACTAATAGCAACTACTCATAGGGATGCATAGAGGCCATAACAACCATTCAAACAACTTAGAACACTAAGAATTCAACATGCAAGCACATCTACAGCAACACCAAGAGTAGCTATTTATTCAAAGTATAAACCACTAAAACAAAAACTAATTGGACAAATAGTGGAGTCACATACCAAGCAACAATCTCCCAAAATAGTTTCGGAAATGGAGCTTCGAGCAAAGAGATCGAAATTGGTAGCAAAATGAGCAAGAACTCGGGGGAGAGAGGGAGAGTTTTTTTTCTGGAGGTAGGTGACAATCTAGGACGAAGAGATAAGTGAGGGGGCCCATGATACGTCTCCGTCGTATGTACTTTTCCAAACACTTTTGCCCTTGTTTTGGACTCTAACTTGCATGATTTGAATGGAACTAACCCGGACTGACGCTGTTTTTAGCAGAATTACCATGAAGTTATTTATGTGCAGAAACAAACGTTCTCGGAATGACCTGAAGTTTCACGGAGCAACTTTTTTGAAAATATAAAAATACCTGCAAAAGATGAAGGCCAGGGGGCGCACCACCTCTCCATGAGGGTGGGGGCGCACCTGCCCCCTAGGGTGCGCCCCCTACCTCATGGGCCCCCTGGTGCCTCTCCGACTCCAACTCTATATATTGTGTTTCGAGGAGGGGGGGGGGGAATCAGAGAGAAGAATTCATCGCGTTTTATGATACGGAGCCGCCACCAAGCCCTAAAACCTCTCGGGAGGGCTGATCTGGAGTCCATTCGGGCTCCGGAGAGGGGAATCCGTTGCCATCTCATCATCAACCATCCTCCATCACCAATTTCATGATGCTCACCGCCGTGCGTGAGTAATTCCATCGTAGGCTTGCTGGACGGTGATGGGTTGGATGGGATATATCATGTAATCGAGTTAGTTTTGTTAGGGTTTGATCCCTAGTATTCACTATGTTCTGAGATTGATGTTGCTATGACTTTGCTATGCTTAATGCTTGTCACTAGGGCCCGAGTGCCATGATTTCAGATTTGAAACTATTATGTTTTCATCAATATATGAGTGTTCTTGATCCTATCTTGCAAGTCTATAGTCACCTATTATGTGTTATGATCCGTTAACCCCAAAGTGACAATAATCGGGATACTTACCGGTGATGACCGTAGTTTGAGGAGTTCATGTATTCACTATGTGTTAATGCCTTGTTCCGGTACTCTATTAAAAGGTCGCCTTAATATCCCTTAGTTTCCGTTAGGACCCCGCTACCATGGGAGGGTAGGACAAAAGATGTCATGCAAGTTCTTTCCCATAAGCACGTATGACTATGTTCGGAATACATGCCTACATTATATCAATGAACTGGACCTAGTGCTGTGTCACCCTAGGTTATGACTATTACATGATGAACTGCATCCGGCATAATTCTCTATCACCGATCCATTGCCTACGAGCTTTCCCTATATTGTTCTTCGCTTATTTACTTTCCCATTGTCATTGCTATCATCACTACAAAATACCAAAAACATTACTTTTGCTATCATTACCTTTTGCTACCGTTACCACTACTATCATATTACTTTGCTACTAAATACTTTGCTGCAGATATTAAGTTTCCAGGTGTGGTTGAATTGACAACTCAGCTGCTAATAGTTGAGAGTATTCTTTGGCTCCCCTTGTGTCGAATCAATAAATTTGGGTTGAATACTTTACCCTGGAAAACTGTTGCGATCCCCTATACTTGTGGGTTATCAAGACTATTTTCTGACGCCGTTACCGGGGAGCATAGGTCTATTCTTTGAGTCACTTGGGATTTATATCTGCTTATCATTATGAAGAACTGGAGAGAACCAAAAACCAAGATTTATCCCTTAACTACGAGGGGAGGTAAGGAACTGCCATCTAGCTCTACACTTGATTCACCTTCTATTTTGAGTAAGCTTGTGACACCTAAAACTGCTTCTGCTATTCGTTCTGATATGTCACATGTTATTGAAGATGCCACTTCTGCTATACATGATACTTATGATGATACTACTTCCATGCGTGATACTACTGTGCCACTTGGTGATTTTCTTGATGAACAACTTGCTAGGGCTAGGGAGATTGAAAATATTGAATCTAATAATACTGATGAAAGTGATGATGAAGAATCACTTGTTATTCCTGAGGGTTATGTTTTTGATCAAGAAGCTTCTTTAGCTATTTTAGCTTGCAAAGATAGATACGAACTTAAGAGGTTATTAGCTAAATGGAACAAGCAATCTCTAAATGCTAGAATGAAACCTGGCCCTGCTTTTGCTACTTCACCTATCAGTGTTACCGATAAGGATTATGAAATCTCTATTGATCCTGATATAATTACTTTGGTTGAATCTGATCCTTTTCATGCTGATGAATCTTAAACTATTGTGGCACATCTTACTAAATTAAATGATATAGCCACCCTGTTCATGACTGATGAGAGAACTCGTTACTTTTATATCCTTAAAATATTTCCGTTGTCAATAAAGGGTGATGCTAAGATGTGGTTTAATTGTCTTGATCCTGGTTGTGTGCGTAGTCCCCAGGATATGATTTATTACTTCTCTGCTAAATATTTCCCTGCTCATAAGAAACAAGCTGCTTTAAGGGATATATATAATTTTGTGCAAATTAAAGAAGAGAATCACCCACAAGCTTGGGGGAGGCTTCTCCAATTACTTAATGCTTTGCCTGATCATCCTCTTAAGAAAAATGAAATACTTGATATCTTTTATAATGTACTAACCGATGCCTCCAGAGATTACCTGGATAGTTGTGCTGGTTATGTTTTCAGGTAAAGAACACCGGATGAAGCTGAAATTCTATTGAATAATATGTTGACAAATGAAAATATTTGGACGCCTTCGGAGCCAATTCCTGAGCCTATTCCTAAACCAACTCCGAAGAAGAGGGGTATTCTATTTCTCAATCCTGAAGATATGAAAGAGGCAAAGAAA
Source organism: Triticum monococcum (assembly GCA_034509565.1). NCBI lineage: Eukaryota > Viridiplantae > Streptophyta > Magnoliopsida > Poales > Poaceae > Triticum > Triticum monococcum. The sequence continues at coordinate 193,206,263 of CM067842.1, read as the reverse complement.
TCTATGAAAGAAAAAGGTATTAAAGCTGAAGATGTTAAGAATTTACCTCCTATTGAAGAAATACATGGTCTTAATTTACCGCCTGTTGAAGAAACATACGATCTTAATCCTTTACCTATTGAAGAAACTCATGGTCTTGATAACCCTACATAGGTAGTAAAGGTAAATTCTCTCTATAGATATGATAAAGCTGAAATGCCGTTTACTAAGTTTGCTAGCCCATGCTTAGATGAGTTTGATAAATTTATGGCTAAGCAAGAAGATTTTAATGCTTATTTTGGTAGACAATTGAAATATAACTCAAATATGCTTGAACACTTGGGTGATTATATGGCTAATGTCAAAGGTGAACTTAAACTTATTAGTAAACATGTTTCTATGGTTACCACTCAAGTAGAACAAGTACTTAAAGCTCAAAATGATTTGCTCAATGAATTGAATAGTAAGGATAATGATAATGTTGTTAGAGTTATGACTAGAGGTGGTAGAATGACTCAGGAACCTTTGTATCCTGAAGGCCATCCTAAGAGAATTGAGCAAGATTCTCAGAGAAATAATATAGATGCACCTAGTCCTTCTAAAAGGAAGAAATAGAAAAATGATAGGACTTTGCATGCTTCTAGTGAACCTATTACTGAAACACTTGAGAATCCAAATGATATTTCTATTTCTGATGCTGAAGCTCAATCTGGTAATGAACCTGAAACTAGTAATAATGTTAATGATAATGTTCATGATGATGCTCAACCTAGTAATGATAATGATGTAGAAATTGAACCTGTTATTGATCTTGATAACCCACAATCAAAGAATCAACGTTATGGTAAGAAAGACTTTGTTGCTAGGAAACATGGTAAAGAAAGAGAGCCTTGGGTTCAGAAACCCATGCCTTTTCCTCCCAAACCATCGAAGAAAAAGGATGATGAGGATTTTGAGTGCTTTGCTGAAATGATTAGACCTATCTTTTTGCGTATGCGATTAACTGATATGCTCAAAATGAATCCTTATGCTAAGTATATGAAAGATATTATTACAAATAAAAGAAAGATACCGGAAGCTGAAATTTCCACCATGCTTGCTAATTATACTTTTAAGGGTGGAATACCAAAGAAACCTAGAGATCCAGGAGTACGCACTATACCATGCTCCATTAAAAGAAACTATGTTAAAACTGCCTTATGTGATCTTGGAGCCGGTGTTAGTGTTATGCCTCTCTCTTTATATTGTAGACTTCATTTGAATAAGTTGACACCTACTGAAATATCTTTGCAAATGGCTGATAAATCAACTGCTATACCTGTCGGTATTTGTGAGGATGTGCCTGTTGTAGTTGCAAACGTTACTATTTTAACGGGCTTTGTTATTCTTGATATTCCCGAGGACGATAGTATGTCTATTATTATTGGAAGACCCTTTTTGAATACTGCAGGGCTGTTATTGATTGCACTAAAGGCAATGTCACTTTTCATGTTAATGGTAATGAGCATACGGTACACTTTCCGAGGAAACAACCTCAAGTTCATAGTATCAACTCTATTGGAAAAATTCCATCGATTATTTTTGGAGGTTTTGAATTTCCTGTTCCTACTGTCAAGAAGAAATATGATATTCTTATTATTGGGGATGTGCATATCCCCGTTGAGGTAACATAGTGTTATTCGAAATTTCTCTGGTTCCATGTTATTCGGAATGAGTTTGTTAACAAGACCTGATCAACCTTGTTAGTGGATTCCTTTTGATGAGCATGAGATGGATGAAACTAGAAAGCGCAACCTTCTGTACCCCACTTTTACTTTCTGTTATTTATATTAAATAAAATAAAAATAAATATTTTTCTGTCTGTTGTCTGATTATGCATGCAATATAAAAATACCCCGAAAATAAAAGTTCTCCAAATGCCCTGAAATTTAAATATGATTTTTTCTAGAATATTTGAGAATATTTGGCACTGAGAACAACTGCTTGGGGATATTGTTCCTTGGTATGTGGCTCCTCCATTGGTCCAATTAGTTTTGTTCTAGTGCTCTATTCATTGCAAATTTTTGCTGCTTAGGTGACCCTGTTCTTGAGCTTGCATGTCAAATTTATATGGTCAAAAGTAGTTTTGATGCATGATATAGGCCCTAGGCAATTGTAGGAGTAGTTGCTATCAATATTATTGAGTTTGGTTTACTTTTATTTTGAAGTTACTAAAAATTTTAGAATTTTCAGAAAATGATGAAGAGACTTTTGAGGGGCTCATCGAGCCAAAGCTCGAAGGAAAAGGCACCGAAGCCTAAGTATAATCTGCCTCGCACCGCGGAGGTTCGGGCGTGTGAATGGCCTTCCGATGATTTCTTGAGAGCAGCCGGGATTTATGAAGATTTTCATTAATTGGCTAAGAATGCAGGCCTCACCGCTTTCCTCCACGACCAATGCGATCAGTATCTCTTACTCACAAATACCTTTGTGCAAAACTTTTATTTCCATTCTAGGAGCTCACCACCTACGGTGGAGTTTCATTTATATGATGAGCATAAGGAGATGTCACTTTATGATTTTTTTCGGATTTGTTTAGTCCCTTTCGAGGGCAAGACAGAGGAACCACACCGCAATGATGTGGATGGGTTTATTGATACTATCACTGTAGGGGAAACAAGGAAGGTTTCCTGTGCATGAATCACTAGCATACATTTCCCTGTTTTACGCTATTTTGCATTATTTGCTAGTCATTGTTTAATTGGTCGCGGAAACTGTGGAAACCTTAATATCCCTGATATTATTATTTTGCTCCACGGTTTATATAGTGATAACTCTGTTAGTATGGGCGGCATTATTGCTAAACGGTTAAGTCTGAACCGTACCAAGGGCCCCATCTTTGGAGGCATCTATGCTTCACGCCTAGCTGCACATTTTAACATACCTATTAGGCATTATGAAAAGGAAGAAAAGGTGCTGCCTCGTGTTTATTTATATTATAAAAGTATGGTGGCACATGATATTATTGTTAAGAATAGGGAAGGAGAGCTTAAATATAAACTATACTTTGATAAACATCATCCTGAGACTATTACCCTGCCTGCTCCTTCTTTGTTTGATTTATCTGCAGGCTGTTACCTTGTTCCATTGAAGGCTATTCACGCTTACTGAAACCCTACACCAGTTATGGAGCCAGAGCAGGAACCACAAGTTGATCCTTCACGACAGTCTAATTACAAGTGGGATCCGGAGATGATTGTCAGCCAGTGGGAATCAGAGTCTTCTTCTTCTCGGTACGACCCCAACTATTATTATGGATATCCGCCAGGCCAGCCGTGGGCATAGACCAACTTAGGCCAAAAGCCTAAGCTTGGGGGGGGGGGTACGTATTTCTCACCGATATTACATTTATGTTCACACACTCATTGCTAGATGTCGGTGCTCATACTTTTTCATTGTATCATCCATGCTAGTTTACTTTCCTTTTTATGCTTTCTTCTTGTGTGTTTAATAAACCTTAAGAAAAACCAAAAAATTATTTGTAACTTTTAATTAGTTTACTTTCCATGCTTGTAGTAGTAATTAAAAAGAAAACCCAAAAAGATTTCCTGTTCTTCTTTTGCTTCTTGGGAGATTTCCCGTGTAAATAGTTTTATTTCTTTTCTTTTCTTTGGGGGTCGATAGGAGAAGACCATAATTAAATTGTTGACGTCGCTCTTATATGCATGAATGTTTATCTGACCAGAGTGTCGGTGTACTAAAGTAGGGGTACCTTAGTATCCCGAACTTGTGCACGGGCAGTCGCAGCATCCCGCGGCAAGGATTGCCGGGCGACCGCCAAGATCCTCCGTGGTTCCTTTGGAGCCATTCAAGAACAAAGTATCCAAACCAAGGAGACAAGGCCCCGGCAAGAGGAGCTTGCCGGGAAGGAGACAAGACCCCGACAAGAGGAGCTTGCCGGGGAGGCCAACCAAGGCATCTCAAGGAACTTGCCGCAGCGCACCATGTGTCCCGGCAAGACCTAGTGAGCGACAAGCTCCTGGACGCGACAAGATAATAACCGCGGCAAGCTTCCATCCTGTACCTGCGCTCCAACACATCCACCAATGTGTCGCTCTGAGACCCTTCCAGGCGTACGTGGCGGAAGGCTGTGCAGCCAGAGGTACACGGTGGCGAGCGGCGCTGACAAGGTAGCCATTGTGGCAAGCAATGGCGTCCCTGGCGGTCCCTTTCTGCACCGTCTAGGCGACGCAGACAGGCATTTAATGCCTTTGTCCCCTGCCGCTTAAGTTAGGTATGATACACTGTAGTAGGCGGCGGGGCTAACCACCACATCATTTCCTTTTCTACCCTCGTCTATGTTGCCACCTGTCAGTGACCCCTTTTGACATATAAAAGGAGGCCCATGCGCAACGTAGGGGGAGGAGGATTCTCTCTCACACTCGGTCTGGCTAGCTGCTGGTGTGTACTGTAGCAATCAGCGCTCCCGAGCAAGAACTCAATACAACCGCAAAGCAGGAGTAGGGTTTTACGCATCCGTGCAGCCCGAACCTGGGTAAACCGACCGCGTTGCTCGTGCGCTTCGCCTCGATCTGCTCTTCATGCACTCTCCGCCCCCCTGCCAAACTGAAAGGGGCCTCGGTCCGCCGTGGTCCCATAGGTGTCCGTGGGATCAGCACCCCCGACATCTTTGGCGCGCCAGGTAGGGGGCGTCGAGGCTGTGTGAATTTGATCCGGCGTTCGCACGAGCCGAATCTTCATCATCTGCATCAACATGCCGCCGAAGAAGAAGGCTTCGGAGGCAGCTGCTCCGTCCACGCCGAGCCCACCACCGCAAGAGCGAATGGCTGGTGGAGTAGACGCCGGCGGGAGAACGGGCGCCGACGAGGAGGCTCATGGCGCTGCCAGGTCCAAGGACAAGACTGCGTTGCACATCGGCGGCGCAGTCGGCTCCCACAACGACCGAGCGCACTCCAAAACCTCGGCATCTGTACATGCACCTCGCCCATCTCAGGAGGCGCGGGACCAGCAGCGTCATGGTACTCATGGTACCATACGTTTGCTGGGCCAAGATCAAGCTGGCGGATCCCAGAGTGTTCAAGACCAGCATGCACGCCAACATGCTGGCGCGAGCGGGGCACGGTCGCCTGGACGAGATACTGCTCCTTCTAACGTAGTTAGAAGTCCGAGCATATCCCGTTCATCGCGCCGTTCGCCATCGCCGCCCGCCACTCCGGCAGAAGCTTTGGCACGAGCTCAACTGCTCCTAGATTACCCTCCAGCGCCAGAGAAGATCGATGACTGGAGGGCCACTATCCAGAGCCTCATCGGCTTCGCCAACGGCGACAACCCACGGCAGCCGAGCGCATCGCAGCCGCGGCAAGTCAGTCAGGCGCGAGCCGGTGGCGACAAGACCGGGGAGGGTGCAACCACTGTGCACTCTCCGCCTCGAAGGCCAAGATCGCCGACTCGTCAGGTCCACCACGACAGCGACTCCACCGCGTCATCAGATCCGCGAGCTCGTCGCGATCAGCGCCAAGTTCTTCATGAACGATAGCAAGAAGATGCTCGAACACGCATCGAGCGCCGACGAGAAGCGCGGCGTCAATCAGACCTGCGTGCTGGGCCCTCTATCGATATGCATGCGCCAGGGGAACCAGGCGACTTGCCGTACGCGGTAGGTTGCCCTGCGTTTACCCATGAGCTGCGGCAAGTCCAGTGGCCCAGCCAGAAGAACTTCAAGCCAGACGTACCGGAGAAGTACGACGGCAAGTCGCACCCGTCAGAGTTCCTCAGCATCTACACCATTGCGGTGCAAGCTGCCGGGGGGCGAGACGACAAGGTCCTTGCCAACTACTTCCCGCTGGTGCTCAAGCCCGAAGTCAGGTCCTGGCTCATGCACTTGCCGGACAACTCCATATCCTCTTGGGCGGACTTTTGCCATCAGTTTGTCGGCGCCTTTACAGGCGGCCACAAACCTCATGGCCAGGAAAGTGATCTTCACCTGCTCGCCCAGAAGGAAGGAGAGCCCCTGTGCAAGTATATCCAGAGATTCAGCCGAGTACAGCACAACATCCCAGATATCCACCCTGCCGTGGTTATTAGCGCGTTCCATCAGAACGTGCGTAATCGCAGGATGCAGGAGGAGATGGCGATGAGCAGGATCAGAGACGTCAGTGAGCTATATGCCCTGGCCGACAAGTGCGCACGCGCTGAGGAAGGAAGGAAACTTCCTGGAGAGACTACAGGAGCAGGAGGATCCGACAGCGAGGATGCTGCCCCGACAAAGAAAAACCGGCGGCACAACAACAGGAAGAAGAAGGGCAAAGAGGTGCTAGTCGTTGAGCAGTCCAGCAACGACGGTAGCGCCAAGCAAGCCAAAGTTGGTAGCTCCGGTAGGGAGGTTGCCGCGTGCACCAACTGCCAGGCTGTGGCAGCTGCCGACAAGCAGGACGGCACCGACAAGCAGTATTGCAAGATCCACTGCACCAAAGGCCATGACCTCCAGAGCTGCAAGAAAGTCGAGCAGCTTGTCCAGCAGCAAAAAGCTGAGTATGAGCGGCGCGACAAGGAGAGGGCCCAAGGAGGCGGTGGAGAAGCCGGCAAGAAGCGCGCTGGCCGGGGAGGACGCCGTGGCTAGGCCAAGCAGCGGCAAGGAGACAGGCCTCCCCGTGGCCGCGACAAGGATGAAGACGAAGACGACGACGAAGACATGGATGATGTCGAGAACAGTGAGTAGGAGTTTCAAAAAGCTACAGAAGTCTTGTGTGTTGACGGCAGTGCTTCTCTGCATACTTCCCACCGCCAACTCAAGCAATGGGCGCGGGAAGTCAATGCGGCAGAACCACCTATCGAATCACGCAAACTTCTGAAATGGTCCAGCACGCCTATCATCTTTGACATTGAGGACCACCCCGACCACACAACTGCGGTCGGGAGCTTGCCGTTGTTGGTTTCGCCAACAATCCGCAACCTTAAAGTCACTAAGATGCTAGTTGACGGTGGGGCCGGCTTGAATCTGATCTCCTCCGCTGTGCTCCAGAAACTCTAGATCCCTGACAGCGAGCTCGAAGAGACCGGCACGTTCCAAGGAATTAACCCGGGAAGGAGCAAGCCGAAAGGGAAGGTTACGTTGCGGTAACATTTGGCAGCGAGCTGAACTTCAGAATGGAGAGGGTCATTTTTGACGTTGCTGATTTTCCATTGCCTTACAATGGGATACTTGGCCGTCCAGCACTCGCCAAGTTCATGGCAGCCTCTCATTATGCATACAACATGCTCAAGATGCCAGGCCCGATAAGCGTCATCTCTGTCCCTGGCGACAAGAAGGATGCCCTTATCTGCGCTGACAAGATCTACCGGGAAGCAGCAGCTGCAACAGATCGCAAGACACTTGCCTCTGAAGCTCCCGGGGGGAAGAAGAAGACCAAGTCCGGCAAGAGCTCTGATGCCCACTCCGGCAAGCGCACCTCCTCAGAGTGCTGCGCTGCCGTCGAGGAAGCACCATCGAGCTCCACCGGCAAGTGTAAGAAGGCAATGGCAGCTCCACCAAATACCAAGAAGGTGTCCGCCAAGGAGGATGGCACTGGTGGTACCCTCACCATCAGTGCCACGCTTGACCCTAAATAGGAAAGCGCGCTCGTTGCTTTCCTGCGGGAGAACATCGACGTGTTTGCGTGGCAGCCATCTGACATCCCCGGTGTTCCCAGGAAAGTAATTGAGCACCACCATGCCGTTTGTCCTCATGTGTGGCCCGCCAAGAATTCATAGCAGAAGAAATCAAGAAGTTGGAAGCAGCAGGCCTTGTCAGAGGAGTGCTCCATCCCACGTGGTTGGCCAATCCTGTAGTCGTGCGCAAGGCAAATGGAAAATGGAGGCTTTGTATTGACTTTACTGATGTTAATAAAGCTTGTCCCAAAGACCCATTTCCCTTGCCGCGCATTGACCAGATTGTTGACTCCACGGCCGGGTGTGATTTGCTTTCATTTCTTGACGCGTATTTAGGATACCATCAGATCTTCATGGCAGAAGAGGATGAGGAGAAGACCACATTCATTACTCCATGTGGCACGTACTGTTTCATATGGATGCCTTTCGGATTAAAGAATGCTGGTTCAACATTTGCAAGAGTAGTCCATGTCGCTCTGAAACCGCAAATACACAGAAATGTAGAAGACTACATGGATGATATAGTGGTCAAAAGCAAGGACAAGGCAACTTTGATTCCAGATTTAGAAGAGACTTTTGCAAATCTGCGCAAGATCAACCTCAAGCTCAACCCCGAGAAGTGTGTGTTTGGAGTCCCTTCCGGCAAGCTTCTCGGGTTCTTTGTGTCTTAGCGGGTAATTGAAGCCAATCCCGACAAGATCAAGGCCATTGAGCAGATCGAAGCACCAAAGCGCGTCAAGGATGTACGAAGACTTGCCGGCTGCGTGGCTGCTCTCAGCAGGTTTATCTCTCGGTCTGCTGAGCGTGCCCTGCCATTTTTCAAAATTTTGAAAAAGGCAGGTCCAATGAAATGGACTCCGGAAGCGGAGGCTGCGTTGCAGGACTTGAAGAGATACCTGTCCTCCACTCCAACACTTGTTGCACCTAAACCGCAAGAGAAGTTGCTGCTGTATATAGCGGCAACCAATCAAGTGGTTAGTGCTGCGTTAGTGGCAGAGAGGGAGGAAGATGACGAGCCAGCAACCTCGGTAAGCGCATCCAGCGACAAGCAGGGGGCTTCCCCGACAAGCTCTGGTCCCGACAAGGATGGATCTACACAGGCGTGCGAAGAGGTGCAAAAGAGAATGGTGCAGCGCCCAGTCTACTTTGTCAGTTCCCTTCTGCAGGGGGCTAGGTCAAGGTACTCTGGTGTGCAGAAGTTGCTTTTCGGCCTTCTTATGGCCTCAAGAAAGCTGCGCCATTACTTCCAGGCACATGAGATCACAATTGTCACTCGCTTTCCGCTGAAGAGGATATTGCAGAATCCAGAAGCGACAGGCAGGATTGTCGAGTGGGCATTGGAACTGTCAAGCTTTGGCCTCAAGTTTGAGAGTACTTCAACAATCCAAACCAGAGCATTGGCAGAATTCGTAGCAGAGTGGACGCCAACACCAGACGAAGAAATTCCGGAGACGAGTATCCCCGCCAAGGAAACAAACAAAGAGTGGCTCATGTACTTTGACGGTGCCTTCTCGCTGCAAGGCGCCGGTGCTGGTGTGCTGCTTGTCGCACCCACCGGAGAGCACCTCAAGTACATAGTCCAGATGCACTTTCCCAAGGAGCAAGCGAGAAACAATACTGCAGAGTATGAAGGCTTGCTTGCCGGTCTCAGGATCACGGCAGAACTTGGGATTAAGAAGCTCATTGTCAGGGGTGACTCGCAGCTTGTCGTCCGCCAAGTGAACAAGAATTACCAGAGTCCTTTGATGGAAGCCTATGTTGACGAAGTGAGAAAGTTAGAAGAGCACTTTGACGGCCTGCAGATGGAGCACGTCCCAAGAGCTCAGAATGACATTGCCGATGGCCTGTCAAAGTGCGCCGCACTTAAGTTACCTGTGGAACCAGGGATTTTTGTGCTCAAACTGACTCAGCCGTCCGTAACAACATCAACTGGACAGAGCAAGAAGAGGAAGTTGATTTCTGGTGACTACTTTCTGGCAGATCTTCCCGAAGCCGCCGCCAAAAAGGTCCCCAAGATCAACACCAACAGTGCTGAGGAACAGTCTGCTCCGGCATGCCCCAGGGTTTGTTCCGTTGAAGCAGACGCTCCCGACAAGTTTTGCTCCAGCAAGCTTGCCGGGGAACGTCAAGCTCCGGCAGAGCCGCAGGTTCTTGCCGTAGAAGCGGATGTTCCCGCAGCAGCAGACATGCCTTTAGTCCTTGTTGTCGAGCCACAAGCTCCAGCATGGGCGCAGCAGATTGTCCATTTCCTTCAGACAGGAGAACTTCCCGAAGAGCAAGAAGAAGCGGAAAGAGTAGCCCGGCAGTCTAGTATGTACCAGTTTGTCGATAACACACTGTGCAGAAGAAGACTCAACGGTGTGAAATTGAAGTGTATTCCCCGGGAAGATGGACAAAAGCTGTTGGCAGAGATACATGGAGGCATATGTGGTCACCACATTGGCGCAAGAGCACTTGTCGGCAAAGCATTCCGGCAAGGTTTCTTCTGGCCAACAGCCCTCCAGGATGCCACTGCACAAGTAACCAAGTGTGAAGCGTGCCAGTTCCATTCCAAGCAGATACACCAGGTAGCTCAAGCTCTCCAGACGATCCCTTTATCCTGGCCATTTTCGGTCTGGGGGCTCGACATCCTCGGCCCCTTTCCCCGAGCTGTCGGGGGCTTTGAGTACTTGTACGTTGCGATCGACAAGTTCACAAAGTGGCCGGAAGTGGAACCAGTGAGGAAGGTGACAGCACAGTCAGCAGTCAAGTTCTTTAGGTCGATTGTTTGCCATTTCGGGATCCCTAACAGGATAATCACCGACAATGGTACGCAATTTACGAGCCGCACCTTCATGCAGTACGTCCAAGATCTTGGCGCCAAGGTCTGCTTCGCTTCTGTTGCTCACCCGAGAAGCAACGGTCAAGCGGAGAGGGCAAATGCTGAAGTGCTGCGCGGGCTCAAGACCAGAACTTTCGATAGGCTGCACAAGTGCGGAAGAAACTGGATCGAGGAGCTGCCGGTGGTTCTTTGGTCGATCAGGACAACGCCAAATCGAGCCACTGGCCAGACACCCTTCGCTCTAGTCTATGGAGCGGAGGCAGTTCTCCCGACGGAACTCGTATACGGGTTGCCTCGAGTGCTTGCTTACGATGAGCTTGAGCAAGAGCAGCTGCGGCAAGATGACACGCTGCTCCTTGAGGAAGACCGTCTTTAGGCTGCGGTGCGAGCTGCTCGCTACCAGCAAGCTTTGCGCCGCTACCATAGCCGCAAAGTTAATGCCAGAAGTCTCGAGGAAGGCGAACTTGTTCTTCGGCGCGTTCAGTCCGCCAAGAATTCAAACAAGTTGACGCCGAAGTGGGAAGGCCCTTACCGGGTGAAACGAGTCACTAGGCCTGGCGCTGTCCGCCTGGAGACCGAAGATGGCATCCCAGTGAACAACTCCTGGAATATTGAGCATCTTCGCAAGTTTTACCCGTAGGGCGCGGCTGCCAGAACCCGTTCCGGCAACCACCTTTTGTACAAGTCTTGCCGCTGTTGCATGTAATCCTTTGTACAAAGCCGGGCGCAGATCCCGTGCATAAATATCATGTGCTCAGCACACCTTGTCGATTTCATGCTTTTTAAATTTTGCATGTGTTATCTGACATTTTGTGCAGCACTTACCCCCGGTAAGCAGCAACGGGTCATAAGGTTCCATACTATTATTTCGTCCTTTTTCTTTTTCGCAAGGAAAAGAAGGTTCCCTCGCGCACAAGTTTGCCGGGGGAAGGGAGAAGATACGGTATGGACCAGGCGTCGTTCAAGAAGGTTTCGCCTTGCCGGGAAGCAAACGACAGAAAAGATAAGTTTGCCAAAGTTTGAGCAATCAGATTCTTAAATTTATAGAGTTATCTTCCTTGAACGACCGTCCTTTGTATGGAAAACCTGTGCGCGGAGGAACCGACTCGTAGCTAGTTGCGCCCTTACTGTTGTTTCGAGTCCACTCAACAACTTAAGTGAGCTGTGACTAGCTCTGCGACAAGGTTTCTTGTCGGCCGCGGCACCGCCAGCAGGCTGCTGATGTTCCGCACTCAGCGCTCGCGGCAAAGGTGCCCGCGCCGGCAAGTTCCCTAAAAGCGTAGGGTAAAAACATACAAGGGAAGGAATCAAGTAAAGGAAATAACATTGCAGTCATAGCACAGGATAGAGTATATTACAAAATAACTTACCGCAGCTCTAACAGACTATTTTTCATAAAATGATTAACAGCGACAAGGAAAGAAGAAATGGATGGCCTAGTCTACGCGGTCACCTTCGACCCTCTTGATTCCGCTCACCCTGTCCACAATAGGTGCGACAAGGGCCTTGAGCTCCTCCAGATCAGCATCTGGCGGCAAGCTTCGGAGGACATTGGTGAGGCGGAGGCCCGGGTTGCGGAAGCCCACCTTCATCAGCACCTTCTGAAGAGCTCCCGTGCAGATCTTGCGCGACACATCGGCAAGCTGCTTCGGGATCCCTTCCCGGAGTCGCCGGAGTGCCGTCGCCACGCCCTTAAAGAACAAAGTGAGCTTGGCGCTGGGTGGGAGGTTCTCGTCGGATGGGTACCCGAGATCCACCATCCCCAGCTGCGTCAACTCCTTGTCGATGTCGGCGGCGACGTTCACCAGACCCTCCGTCCAGTGCTCCACGTTCTCCGACAAGGTCTTCTGGGCGGCGGCGGCACTCGCCAGCAGCACCTTGCCGGCCTCGACTTCCTCCTTGGCGCCGTCCAGAGATTTCATCAGAGCCACCAGCTTCACTTCGAGATCAGCGTTGGAATTCTTGGCGGCGTCAAGTTCCTTGCCCTTCTCGGCGAGATGGGCCTGCAGCTCCGAGTAGCTGTTGGCGTCCTTCTCCCGCTCAAGCTTGAGCGCGGCAAGCTCGTCGCCGTTCGCCTTGAGACTCGCCTCCAGCCGCGCCACCTTCAGCTCTAGCTCGTTCTTGGCGGCCTCGGCAGCTGCGGCGGCATCTTCGGCTTGTTTGAGGGCTCCGCCAACTGCCTGCTCGCGCGCGGCAAGCTCCTCCTTGTGGCTATCGAGGTTGACCTTCCGTTGCGCCAAGTCACCCTCCTGCGAAGACAACTTCTCCGCGGCAAGCCGTTGGCGCTCTTCGACGTCGGCCTTCTCGAGGAGGAAGGCCTGCTGCACTTCGGCAAGTTGCTCCTGCTCCTTTGCCAGGGAGCGGAGAGCTTCCTGATTGGCACGCCGGAGCTCCTCCGCGCGCTTCTCGATATCAGCCCCGGCCTTCGCAACGAGCGCTTCGCGGGACTCTAGCTTGGCCTACCGGGCGCGGTAGAGCGCCACTAGCTTCCGCAGCAGACGCTCCTCTTCGGGTTCACTGCTGCTCCTGCTTGGCGCGTCGACCAGTTTCAGCCCGGCGGAGGCAAGCAACTCTCCGTCAAGGCTTTCTCCTTCGACCGGCGCCCTGGAGCTTGACATCCAGGGAAGGTTGATGAAGATATCGTCGCCGGCCTTCAAGTATATGCTGGGCTGGGGCTCTTCGGGGCCTGGCGCGGCAGCAGCGGCGGAGGGGTCAGCGGTCGGAGCAGCGCCTGGCGCTCCTGCGGCCTCCGGGTCGTCAGTACGACCGCCAGACTCCCCGCCTGCTTCTGCGGCGGCAGCCCTGGCGGCCTCTTCGGCGGCGGGCTCGCTGGCGCCGGCTGCTTCCTCAGCGGCAACAGCCTCGTCGGCGGCGACTTCAGTCTCCATCGGCTCTCCAGCGGATGGATCTGACAGCCGGAAGGGGGAGAAGAATTAAACGAAAATCCAAGAGAAAGATCAAGAAGATGAAGAAGCCAACGGGAGTTTTGAAGCAAGGAAGTTACCTGTGCCAGGGTCTGCAGCTGTGGTTTCCGTCGCCGGGGGATTGCTGACGCAGTCCCTTGCCGGAGATCCCTCCCTTGCCGGGGGCTCCTCCATTGCCGGAGCCTCCTCCCTTGCTGGGGGCTCCTCCCTTGCCGGAGGGCTCTCCCTTGCCGGAGACCTCCCCCTTGCCAGAGGACTTTCCCTTGGCGCTTCGGGGGCGGCCTCCGGGCGCTCCTGTTGAGGCTGCTCTGCTCCTGCACAATTCAACAGTTGGATATCAGCTATGCAAAGAATTTCCATGCGCGCCCGACAGCGGAAAACAAGAGAAGATACTTACGCTGGGGGCTGCTCTGGAGAGCAGTTGCCGGGTCCGGTGGGGTTGTCTCAGGCGTGTCCCCTGCCAACGCGGTGGGCTCGTCCTCGATGACAATCACCGGGGCCTTGGCTCTCTTTTCCGCCCTCTGAGCCAGAGTCCTGAAAAGGAACAGATTCAGAGAAAGGCAAGTGAGAAATAAGACAAGACAAAAACAGCAAAAATTGAAGAATTGCAAGCACAATAAGAGAAACTTACTCTTCTTCTTCCTCGTCGGAGCTGAACGCGGAGAAGTCGAAGTCTGGCTCGCGTCCAGCGCGGGAAGGTGGAGGAGTAGGCTCCCTTGGCCGCTTGGCGGGAGCGGAGGCAGCAGTCCGAGAAGACCCCGCTCCAGTTGTTGCGGCAGCGTGGGGCGCTCCCGCGGCAACAGTGCTTGCCACGGTGGAGCGTGTCGCGCGGCACGGTGACTGTCGGCTCGCCTGCCGCCTCGCTGCATCCCCGGCCTTGCGGAGACGCCTTCTTGGTGGAGACGGAGGCGCTGCTGGCGGCGTGCTGTCTGAGGACGAAGTGGAAGAGGAGCCGATCTCCAACGAGCCGCTCGCATCCTCGGCAGGCCCGCTCGGTTCGGGGTCATGCCCGGCAGCCTCGCTCGGTTCGACATCACGCCCGGCAACCTCCTTCTTGCCGGCAAGATCTTTCTTCCCGGCAAGATCTTCTCGCTCGGCACGGTTTGCCGCCTCTGCTGCCGCTGCCTCCTCCAAGGTAAAGCCAAACTCGCCCGCTGCAGCGGCTGTCGCCGCCTCTTCCAACCTGGTGGCGATGCGCTTCAACTCCGCCTCGGTGGTGTCGTGGGTGAGGCCGTCCTTCTCGTCGGGGCAGATTGGCACTTCCACCAAGGTGTCGAAGAACTGCTGCACGACGTCGTCTTCAGGCTCCTGCCAAGTTGGCACGATTCCGTGCGAATCGCACAGCGGCATCATTGCCCTGATGCGGTCGAGCGCAGAATTGTTGCATAATGGGACAACGCCCTGCGGCAATCTGAAGACTTCTGGGTGGTCAGGATCATACTTGAAGAGCTCTTGCAGCATTGCGTTGAGCTCCAAGACAGTGAAATTATAGTTGAGCCCCGGGCGCAGCCTCATGATGTCTGCCGCGTTCTTAAACTCCCAAGCAAGCCTCCTCCATTCTTGCAGGGGGGCGATGCGGCGGCGAAGGAAGTCTGCGCCAACGGCACCTACGGTGAGTCCGGCAAGCCTGAGGCGTTGGATCCTGGTGACGGCAATCCTCAGCCTGCTGTCTTTCGGGGCCACGTCACTCCAGTCGCTGCCGCGTACTGCTGCTACTTGGCACCGAGCGGTGAACGACTGCAGGCTCTCCTCGACAATCCAGCACCAATCCGCCCTCCACTCCTCCCACTTGCCGCGGAACTCACCCTCCAAATAAGAATCCTTCTTGCCGGTCCTAGAGACCCAGGCGATTCCGCTGGATAAGGGTTCTCCTCTCTCTACCCGGGGAATGAAGAAATGGCGGAAAAGGGCTACATTTGGGTGGACTCCAACAAAGTTTTCGCAAAGGTGTGCGAAAACTGCCATGGTGAGGACGGCATTGGGAGTGAAGTCAAGGAGGCAGAGGCTATAGGTATTCATGATATCACAGAAGAATTCGGAGAAGGGCGGGCAGAGCCCGCAGTAGAAGAAGACAGCGAAAAAGGGATATCCTTGCAGAGCAGTCTTGTGAGTAGCAGCTGGGAGTACCTTGGTGCTCGGGTGAGCTCGCGTCTCCGTCAACCAGAACAGGTAGTAGTACTCCCTCAGCTCCTTCGCGGCGAGCTTGGGGGGGAAGATAGCTCACTCCTTCCGCAGCGCCGCAAGCCGCTGCGCCTCGGACGACTTCATGGCTTTCCCCTTGTCGGCTTTCGGAGCCATGGCGGAGGCGGTGGAGGAGGTCGACGGCGCTAGTGGTGCTGGTGGCAATGTGGGGGGCAGGGCGCTGCGCTCTGTTTGCTTTGGGAAGACGGAGGCGGGGCGGAGGTTTTTAAGATTGGAACGGAAAGGGGGCGAGTGGGCGCACTACCCCTGCTTCCCCTTGCTTATAAAGGGGGAGTGGGCGGACGTTGCGCCTTTCCAAATAAAGCAACCACCCACGATCTCTCCCACGATGCCTCGTTCGACGCGTGCCATGCGGGGAGGGCGTGGTGGATGCGGAGTGAGGTACGGCGTAACCTAGGCCGCGCGTGCTCGTGCCCTGTTTTGGGCTTGGCCCAACAGCGCTCGGCACCGTGTATGGCCCAGGCCCGGGGGCTCCTGTCGGTGTACTAAAGTAGGGGTACCTTAGTATCCCGAACTTGTGCACGGGCAGTCGCAGCATCCTGCGGCAAGGCTTGCCGGGCGACCGCCAAGATCCTCCGTGGTTCCTTTGGAGCCATTCAAGAACAAAGTATCCAAACCAAGGAGACAAGGCCCCGGCAAGAGGAGCTTGCCGGGAAGGAGACAAGACCCCGGCAAGAGGACCTTGCCGGGGAGGCCAACCAAGGCATCTCAAGGAACTTGCCGCAGCGCACCATGTGTCCCGGCAAGACCAAGTGAGCGACAAGCTCCTGGACACGAGAAGATAATAACCGCGGCAAGCTTCCATCCTGTACCTGCGCTCCAGCACATCCACCAACGTGTCGCTCTCAGACCCTTCCAGGCGTACGTGGCGGAAGGCTGTGCAGCCAGAGGTACACGGTGGCGAGCGGCGCTGACAAGGTAGCCATCGTGGCAAGCAGTGGCGTCCCTGGCGGTCCCTTTCTGCATCATCTAGGCGACGCAGACAGGCATTAAATGCCTTTGTCCCCTGCCACTTAGGTTAGGTATGATACACTGTAGTAGGCGGCGGGGCTAACCACCACATCTTTTCCTTTTCTACCCTCGTCTATGTTGCCACCTGTCGGTGACCCCTTTTGACATATAAAAGGAGGCCCATGCGCAACGTAGGGGGAGGAGGATTCTCTCTGACACTCGGTGTGGCTAGCTGCTGGTGTGTACTATGGCAATCAGCGCTCTCGAGCAAGAACTCAATACAACCACAAAGCAGGAGTAGGGTTTTAGGCATCCGTGCGGCCCGAACCTGGGTAAACCGACCGCGTTGCTCGTGCGCTTCGCCTCGATCTGCTCTTCGTGCACTCTCCGCCCCCTTGCCGAATCGAAAGGGGCCTCGGTCCGTCGTGGTCCCATAGGTGTCCGTGGGATCAGCACCCCCGACATAGAGAGCCCATATTGCCTTGTCTTCTCCTGTTTATTGAATGATTGCAGATTCTAGCTTAGTCCAATGCACGTGCACTATTATTATTATTCACATCATTCGGTCATGCAAGTGAAAGGCAATTATGACGATATATGATGGACTGACTGAGATGAGAAAAGCTGGTATGAACTCGACCTCTTTTGTTTTTGTAAATATGATTAGTTCATCGTTCTTGATTCGGCCTATTATGAATAAACATGTTAGCAATGACAACTAGAGATCATAGTTCTTGTGCCATGCTTGATTAGCTATGAGTTATAATGGTTTACCTTGCGTGCCAACATGCTATTGAAATGTTTATGATGTGGTATGATAGGGTGGTATCCTCCACTGAATGATTTAAGTGACTTGACTTGGCGCATGTTCACGCATGTAGTTGAAACAAAATCAACATAGCCTTCACGATATTTATGTTCATGGTGGATTATATCCTACTCATGCTTGCATTCAGTGTTGATTAATTTTAATGCATGTTCATGACTGTTGTCGCTCTCTAGCTGGTCGCTTCCCAGTCTTTTGCTAGCCTTCACCTGTACTAAGCGGGAATACTGCTTCTGCATCCAATCCCTTAAACCCCAAAGTTATTCCACATGAGTCCACTATACCTACCTATATACAGCATCTACCTGCCGTTCCAAGTAAATTTGTATGTGTCAAACTCTAAACCTTCAAATAAATATCCTGTTTTGTATGCTCGAATAGCTCATGTATCAACTAGGGTTGTTCGTATCTTCCATGTTAGGCGGGTTATTCTCAAGAGGAGTGGACTCCGCTCCTCACTCACGAGAAAGTGGCTGGTCACCGGGATGCCCAGTCCCATGCTTTATGCAAATCAAATCAAAATAATTGCATACAAAACTCCCCTTGGGACTCTTGTTAGTTGGAGGCACTCGTTGTTTCGAGAAAGCCATGGATTGATGCTTGTTGGTGGAAGGGGGAGTATAAACTTTACCATTCTGTTTGGGAACCGCCTATAATGTGTGTAGCATGGAAGATATCGCCATTTCTTGGTTGTTATGTTGACAATGAAAGTATACCGCTCAAAATATTATTGACCTCTGTTTCAAAAACGAGCTCTAGCACCTCTACAAATCCCTGCTTCCCTCTGTGAAGGGCCTATCTATTTACTTTTATGCTTTGTCATCATCCTCTTATTAAAAAGAACCAGTTGGAGAGCACCGCTGTCATTCGCATTCATTACTGTTAGGTTACATTGAGTATGACTTGACTGGATCTCTTTTACCATGAATTACAATGTCTAGTCAGTCCTTGGTCTTTAAAGGTGCTCTGCATTTATGTTTTGCGGTCTCAGAAAGGGCTGGCGAGATACCATCTTGTTATATCACATTGTGATTGTTTTGAGAAAGTGTTGTCATCCGAGATTTATTATTATTGCTCGCTAGTTGATTATGCCATTGATATGAGTAAACTTGAGACCTAAGCGTTATTGCGAATGTGGTTAGTTATAATCTTTGCTGAAAACTTGAATGCTGGCTTTACATATTTACAACAACATGAGCAAAGAGAGTTTGTAAAAGTTTTTCTTTATCACTTTCAGTTTGTCAACTGAATTGCTTGAGGACAAGCAAAGGTTTAAGCTTGGGGGAGTTGATACGTCTCCGTCGTATCTACTTTTCCAAACACTTTTGCCCTTGCTTTGGACTCTAACTTGCATGATTTGAATGGAACTAACCCGGACTGACGCTGTTTTCAGCAGAATTACCATGGTGTTATTTATGTGCAGAAACAAACGTTCTCGGAATGACCTGCAAAATGTAAAAAATACCTGCAAAAGATGAAGGCCAGGGGGACCACCACCTCTCCACGAGGATGGGGGGCGCGCCCCCCTACCTCGTGGGCCCCCTGGTGCCTCTCCAACTCCAACTCCAACTCTATATATTGTGTTTCGGGAGAAAATAATTAGGGAGAAGAATTCATTGCGTTTTATGATACAGAGCCGCCGCCAAGCCCTAAAACCTCTCAGGAGGGCTGATCTGGAGTCCGTTCGGGGCTCCGGAGAGGGGAATCCGTCGCCATCGTCATCATCAACCATCCTCCATCACCAATTTCATGATGCTCACCGCCGTGCGTGAGTAATTCCCTCGTAGGCTTGCTGGACGGTGATGGGTTGGATGGGATCTATCATGTAATCGAGTTAGTTTTGTTAGGGTTTGATCCCTAGTGTCCACTATGTTCTGAGATTGATGTTGCTATGACTTTGCTATGCTTAATGCTTGTCACTAGGGCCCGAGTGCCATGATTTCAGATCTGAACCTATTATGTTTTCATCAATATATGAGTGTTCTTGATCCTATCTTGCAAGTCTATAGAAACCTATTATGTGTTATGATCCGTTAACCCCGAAGTGACAATAATCGGGATACTTACCGGTGATGACCGTAGTTTGAGGAGTTCATGTATTCACTATGTGTTAATGCTTTGTTCTGGTACTCTATTAAAAGGAGGCCTTAATATCCCTTAGTTTCCGTTAGGACCCGCTGCCACGGGAGGGTAGGACAAAAGATGTCATGCAAGTTCTTTTCCATAAGCACGTATGACTATCTTTGGAATACATGCCTACATTATATCAATGAACTGGAGCTAGTTCTTTGTCGCCCTAGGTTATGACTATTACATGATGAACCACATCCGGCATAATTCTCTATCACCGATCCATTGCCTACGAGCTGTCCATATATTTTTCTTCGCTTATTTACTTTCCCGTTGTTATTGCTATCATCACTACAAAATACCAAAAACATTACTTTTGCTATCATTACCTTTTGCTACCGTTACCACTACTATCATATTACTTTGCTACTAAATACTTTGCTGCGGATATTAAGTTTCCAGGTGTGGTTGAATTGACAACTCAGCTGCTAATACTTGAGAGTATTCTTTGGCTCCCCTTGTGTCGAATCAATAAATTTGGGTTGATTACTTTACCCTCGAAAACTGTTGCGATCCCCTATACTTGTGGGTTATCAGCCCACATGGGGACCACAACCCCCTTGGGCGCGTCAGGGGGTGCTGGCGCGCCTAGGTGGTTGTGTCCACTTGGTGCACCCCCCCTCTCGTTATTTTTGCAGAAAAAATTCTTAAATATTCAGGAAAAATCATATAAAATTTTCAGGGAATTCTGAGAACTTTTATTTTTGGGTCATTTTTTATTGCATGGGAAATTCAGAAAACAGACAAAACATGGCATTTATTTTATCTAACTAAAATAAACAGAAAATAAAAAGTAGGGACAGAAAGTAGTGCTTACTAAATTCATCAACTTCATACCGTTCAAAAATGATTCATTAATAAGGTTGATCAGGTCTTATTAACAACCACTTTCGATTAGCATGAAATCGAAGAACTTTCGTAACTCACTAAGTTACCTCAATGGGGATTTGCATTTCCCCAACAATAATCAATTCATATTTCTTTTTGACAGTAGGTAGAGGTATTTGAAAAATTCCAATAGTGATCGTCAGAGATTTTTCAATAACATTAATACCATTCACTTGGAATTGTTTCTTTAGAAAGTGCACAGTATCCTCATTACCATTGATATGAAAAGTGTCCTTGCTTTTATTGCAATCAATAATAGCCCTTGGAGTATTCAAGAAGGGTCTACCAAGGATAATCGACATGTTGTCGTCCTCGGGCATCTCAACTATAACAAGGTCAGTCAAAATAGTAACATTAGCAACAACAACGGGCACATCCTCACAGATACTGATAGGTATGGCAGTTGATTCGTCAGCCATTTGCAAAGACATTTCAGTAGGTGTGAGTTTATTCAAGTCAAGTTTTTTATATAAAGAGAAAGGCATAACAGTAACACCAGCTCCTAAATCACACAAAGCAGTTTTCCCATAATTCTTTTTGATAGAGCAAGGTATAGTTGGTATTCCCGAATCTCCAAGTTTTTAGGTACTCCATCTTTAAAAGTATAATTAGCAAGCGTAGTGGATGTTTCAGCTTCCGATATTTTTCTCTTATTAGTAATGATGTCTTTCATATACTTTGCATAGGGAGGCATTTTTAAGATGTCAGTCAAGTGAGTATGCAAAAAGATTGGCCTCAGCATTTTAGCAAAGCGTTCAAATTCTTCCTCATCATTCTTATTAGTTGACTTGGGTGGAAAAGGCATAGGTTTTTGAACCCACGGTTCTCTTTCTTTACTGTGTTTCCTAGCCACAAAGTCTCTTTTGTCATATCTTTTATTTTTAGGTTGTGGGTTACCAAGATCAACATGTGGTTCTATCTCAACATCATTATCTGGTTCTTTATCATTTGTTGGTTGAGAGTCTTCATGAACCTCATCATTATCTTTTTCATTATCATTAGGTGAGTTTTAGCATCAGAGATAGAAGTTTCATTTTCATTATTAGGAGGTTTCTCTATTTCAGGTTCACTTGAAGCATGTGAAGTCCTAGCATTTTTCTTTTTCTTTCTAGAAGGACTAGGTGCAATAGTGTTAGCTCTTTGTGAATCTTGTTCAATTCTTTTAGGGTGTCCCTCAGGATAAAGTGGTTCCCGAGTCATTTTACCTCCTCTAGTTGTAACTCTAACAGCAAAGACATGCATATTATGATTCATTTCATCGAGTAATTATATTTGAGATTTAGCAACTTGTTATAATTGAGTTTGAACCATAGAAGCATGATTTCCAACACCTCTAACATCATTTGAGATTCTAAATAACAAGTCACTCAAGTGAGCAATCATATCAGAGTTATATTTCAATTGTTTCATAACATTTGCATTGAAGTGATCTTGTTTTCTAATATAGTTTTCAAACTCATAAAGGCATTGGCTAGGATGCATATTGTGAGGATTGTCATTATCATTAAACTTCATAAGAGAATTTACCTATACCACCTTAGGCATTGGTGGTTTATTTAGCCCATGTATTTCTTCAATAGGAGGTAAAATTTTAACATCCTCAGCTTTAATACCTTTTTCCTTCATAGATTTCTTTGCCTCTTGCATATCTTCAGGACTGAGATATAATATACCCCTCTTCTTCGGAGTGGGTTTAGGCGGTGGTTCAGGAATAGTCCAATCATCATAATTTTTCAATATTTTATTCAATAATTCTTCAGCTTGAGCAATAGTCTGTTCCCTGAAAACACAACAAGCACAACTATCTAGGAAATCCCTAGAAGCATTTGTTAGTCCATTATAGAAGATATCAAGTATTTCAGTTTTCTTAAGAGGATGATCAGGCAAAGAATTAAGTAACTGGCAAAGCCTCCCCCAAGCTTGTGGGAGACTCTCTTCTTTAGTTTGCACAAAGTTAAATATTTCCTGTAAGGCAGCTTGTTTCATATGAACAGGAAAATATTTTTCAGAGAAGTAATAAACCATATCCTGGGGACTACGCACACAACCAGGAGCAAGAGTATTGTACCAAGCTTTAGCATCACCCTTTAATGAGAAAGGAAACAATTTTAGAATAAAGTAATAACGAGTTTTCTCATCATGAGTAAAAAGGGTGGCTATATCATTCAACTTAGTAAGATGTGCCACAACAGTTTCAGTTTCATAACCATGGAAAGGATCAGATTCAAATAAAGTGATTAGCTCTGGGTCGACAGAGAATTCATAATACTTATCATCAATACAGATAGGTGAAGTAGCAAACTTAGGATCACATTTCATTCTAGCATCCAGAGATTTTTCTTTATACTTGTGTAGTAATTTCTCTAGATCATCTCTATCATTGCAAGCAAGAATATCTCTAGTTGCTTCTTCACTCATAACATAACCTTCCGGCATCTTAGGCAATTCATATCTAGGAAGGCTAGTTCTAGCAGGTGTTTCGGGAGTTTCAATTTCAAGCTCACCATCAGATTCAACAACATCATGTTGTATAACTATAGCAATTTGTTTATCAAGAAATTCACCAAGTGGCACATCATCATTATCAAGCAAGGTACTAGCATCATCATAAGCATCATTCATAGTGGAAGTAGCATCATCAATAACTTGAGACATCAGAATTTATAGCATGTGGTGGTGTTGCAAATTTACTCATAACAGAAGGTGAATCCAAAGTAGAACTGGATAGCAGTTCCTTACCTCCCCTCGTCTTAGAGGGATAAATCTTAGTCTTTGGATCCTTCAGATTCTTCATAGTGATAATATGATAATAATCCCAAGTGACTCAACAAATATAGCTATGCTCCCCAGCAACGGTGCCAGAAAAAGGTCTTGATAACCTACAAGTATAGGGGATCGCAACAGTTTTCGAGGGTAGAGTACTCAACCCAAATTTATAGACTCGACACAAGGGGAGCCAAAGAATATTTGAAGGTATTAGCATCTGAGTTGTCAATTCAACCACACCTGGAGATTAATTATCTGCAGCAATATGATCAGTAGCAAAGTAGTTTGATATTTTTGATAGTAGTGACAGTAGCAACGGTAACAGTAATAGTGATAGTAGTAATTTGTAGCAAGTGTAACAGTGGTGATAGCAATAGTAACACAGCAAGATCGATAAGGATAAATTCGTAGGCATTGGATCGGTGACTTGTTGGATGATATTTATCATGAGACAGTTATAACCTAGGGCGATACGGCACTAGCTTCAGTTCATCGATATAATGTAGGCATGTATTCCGTAAATAGTCATACATGCTTTATTAAAAAAACTTGCATGCCATCTTTTGTCTTACCCTCCCGTGGCAGCGGGGTCCATATTGGAAACTAAGGGATATTAAGGCCTCCTTTTAATAGAGAACCGGAACAAAGCATTAACACATAGTGAATACATGAACTCCTCAAACTACGGTCATCACCGGGAGTGGGCCCGGTTGTTGTCACTCTTGGGTTGCCGGATCATAACCGTAGTAGGTGACTATAACTTGCAAGATCGGATCTAAAACATGGATATAATGATGAATTCATAAACGGTTTAGATCTGAAATCATGGCACCCGGGCCCAAAGTGACAAGCATTAAGCATGGCAAAGTCATAGCAACATCAATCTAATAACATAGTGGATACTAGGGATCAGGCCCTAACAAAACTAACTCTATTACATGATGAATCTCATCCAACTCCTCACCGACCAGTGAGCCTACGAAGGAATTACTCACTCCCGGTGGGGAGCATCATCGAATTGGTGATGGAGATAGGTTGGTGATGATGAAGATCGAAGATCCCCCTCTCCAGAGCCCCAAACGGACTCCAGATCTGCCCTCCCGAGGAAGAACAGGGCTTGACGGCGGCTCCATCTCGTGGATCGTGATAATTCTTTCTCCCTGTTTTTTTCTGGAAATATGTGAATTTAGAGTATCGGGGGGTTATCAGTGGGGCCACTAGGTGTGTACAACCCACCTGGGCATGCCAGGAGAGGGGGGCGCGCCCTGGTGGGTTGTGCCCACCCAGGGGCCTCTCTCCGGTGGGTCTTGGCTCCAAAAAATCTTATTATTGGTATAAAAAATCCTCAAAAAGTTTTGTTCCATTCCGAGAACTTTTATTTCTACACAAAAACAACACCATGGTAGTTCTGTTGAAAACAGCGTCACTCCGGGGTTCGTTTCATTCACATCATGCAAATTAGAGTCCAAAACAAGAGGAAAAGCGTGAGAAAAAGTAGATACGTTGGAGACGTATTATCTACCCCTGACACTTGACATCCTTATCGACCGGATTTACACTACTGTCGATAGGGGTAGACTTGTAACTTCAATCAGACGTGACACGGCCGCCTCTGAGCCCATTCAGACACGGTGGGCGCCAAACGTGGGCGGCAAAACACATTTGATTCAAGCTCGTCCGAAAGACATGTGTCTCTCCCTCCATTTCCCCATTCATACACGGTGGGCGGCAAAACAAACTCTCCTCGTCCGAAATTGATGTAGGCAAATATTTTAAATAGGGGAAGATGTGTAACTTCCCTCACACGTGACACAACCGCCCTACCTGTCAGCCCCGTTCATACACCGCGGGTGCCAACTGTGGGTGGCAAAACACTCTCTCTTCACCCGAAATCGCTATCGGCAAATATTTGGGAGATGCGAGATTACCGTCCTATCCCCAATCAACATGATGTCCAAAAGTTTAAACGATGGATAAGTTCATAACTTTCCCACATTTCAGACAAGCGTGTCCCAAAGTTTGAGATCCCCCTCCCCCTCCATTTCCCCATTCATACACCATTGGCGCCACAACAACCTGTAGCGACCCGACCTCTGTAAGTGCATCTAGTGCCACCCCTAATTGGTTTTGGAGTATTGACGACAAACCTAGTTGAGGGACTAATGTGTTTGTGAGAATTGTAGGATAACATAGGCAGAAGTCCCTCATTGATTCGGTTTTACTACCAGAGATGACCCCTAAAAATATATGAAGACATTGAAGACAATGGTGGTATATGAAGATATTCACATTGAAGACTATGACAAGAGAAGACACCACGTGAAGCCTATGGAACTCGAAGACTTAGATCCTTCGTAGTTTTATTTCATTTGTGTTGAGTCATAGGAACCACCGTATTGTTAAGTGGGGTCCAAGAGAACCAGTCAGAATGAATGAAGTGATACCTAATTCAAAACCTATATCTTCGAGCGAAGACTATGAGAGCAAATCTTGTCCAGAGTCGGACAAGTCAGCTTTTCTTGTAGCCCAAGTAAAGTTGCCGTGTGAGTTTGAAATCTGACCATTGGTACACGTGTCAGCTCCTTAGTGACCCAGGGTCATTTCGGACAAATCAGGTCGGGTTGCCCAGTGGCTATAAATAGTCCACCCCCTACAACCATAAATGGTTGGCTGCTCAGATTTCAGTGCACGGCTTTTGTCGTTTGAGAGCAACCCACCTCGAAGCCTTTGAGAGAAAATTCCTAGCGAGGAGAAAAGCCCTAACCACCCAGAGCCAGAGTAAATTGGGCATCACTTAAGTCTTCTTGTCTGAGTGATCTGAAGACTTATTACACTTGAGGACTGTGCATCCTCTAGACGGTTAGGCGTCGCGTTCTGAGCATCCAACAGAAATTGTGGATTGTCGGTGAATGAAGTCTGTGAAGGTTTGGGAGTCTACCTTGAAGACTTACCAGAGTGATTGGGCGAGGTCTGTGTGACCTTAGCTCAAGGAGAAAACGGTGAGGACTGGGCGTCCTGAGCTGCGTGTTCAGGACTGGGTGTCCGGGACTGTGTGTCCTTTGGTTTAAATACCTAGCCGCTCCAACCAGACGTACAGTTGTCACAGCAACTGGAACTGGTCCAACAAATCATTGTCTTCAGCATGTCACTGGTTTCATCTTCACTTCCTTTTACTTACTGTTACACATTGTGAAGCCATTGCATGCTTGCTTTATCTTCTGTCTTCACAACATAACTATATGATTTGTTTGGCTTCATAACTTCTTCCTACCTGATCCTTATTACACTTCAGCTACTTGTCTTGTGCTTTCACTCTATTGAATACTTGACCATGGCTTGCCTAGTGTAATCTAACTTCCGCTGCTTAAGTGATAGGCATATCTGTACTGTTTGTCTTCATAACCTTCACGTTTTGAAGACTTTCATAAAAATCGCCTATTCACCCCCCCTCTAGTCGATATAATGCACTTTCAACCTCAGATGGTCAAGTCTCTGTGCTTCAGTGTCATCCGTGGATCGATAATGCTGACACACACAGTACTCGAAGGATTTATAATAGAGTAGCAATCACACACTATTACATCGAATGTCTCCAAAGAGAACTTATTACAATAACATGGCTTAAGGCCATCTAATGCGATAACAGTGGAAGGCTTGGAAGATAAGGTGAGTCCATCAACTCCAACGGCATAGCTGAGCTGCACGGCATCGACCTAACGAACCTTACTCCTCGTCTGAAAAGTCTGCAACATGATACATTGCAGCCCGAAAATGGGTCAGCACATGGAATATGCTGGCAAGATAACACAATAGAGCAGAAACAGAATAATGCTATCACTACATGCATGTATGGCGGGTGGAAAGCTCTATGGTTATAGTTTTTGCGAAAAGCCAATTTTTCCCTACAACAAAGGAATAGATTTTTTTATTTAACTATCATGGTGGTTGAAACATCATTGAGAAGGTACCCCCAACTCAATCCCAATTAAAGTGATTAACAACCCGACAGTATTAATTAAACATGGTGAGATACATGTGATAACCCAAGTACTAGATACTCAAGAATTGTCCATAACCGGGGACACGGCTAACCATGATTAGATTGTATACTCTGCAGAGGTTTGCGCACTTTTCCCCACAAGACTCGATCGCCTCCGTTGGATTTCTCGCACTACATGGTGTTTGAGAAACGGATGAACAAGACACAGTCTTTCAGAAACGTTAGCTCTCTACTCCGGGTAGACCATACCAAACCTATAAAACCCACTACCTGCTGCTCTACCTCTTCAAGAGCATCACGTAACTTACTCAACTATGCTAGAGCCCATAATATCTTGTGGCTGCACAGGGAAGTTTCTAGCATGAATCATCTCAGTTCCCTTTGAGCCTGGGTGGCGGTCCATAGGAAGATCACACGGGTACCCTGGGATTTCCAAAAAAACAGACAACACTGGGTTCCCCAGGTGCCTCAATCCACCCAGTTGTTTGATTAAGTTGCCACCTTAAGTTGAACCATTAATGAACAATCTCACATCTGCCATGAATTTCACTCAAACCCAAACCACGTCTACGAGCATAGCATAGCAATATAAGCAATACGTAGAAGTAACTCCCAAGGGTTTGAATATAACAGGGCAATAGGTTCTACCTCAGCAACTACTTCCCAATCCACAAGTTAATGACATCCTAATCATGCAATGTTTGAGGATTGGAACTAATGCATAAAAACTGGGTAATAATGGGATATGATCAAAGTGTTACTCGCCTTGCTGACGATCCGTGAATCCTAGAGACTCGTAGTAACACGCTTCGCACTCCGGGAACTCTATCGCAAGAAAACAATAACGTACATAAGTAACAAGCAACTATGCACAAGCAAAACTCAAATAAGAGAGGTTGACCAGAAAGTTCAACTTAAGAACTGCGGTACGCAAAAAGAATCAAATCAAACGAAGCAACGAAAGTCAAACGGCAAAAGAAAGAAGCTTCGTTTACTAATCTGAAACTAGGTCAAATTTAAAGTAACAAAAACTTGTTTGAGTTGATTAACCGGAAAGAGGGTTTCGAGACGAAACTCCAGGCGCTTGAATCGCCTGATTCCGATAAATGAGCGAAAAGATAAACAGAAACTAAGATTGGATCAGAAATCGCGATCAGAAAAATTGCGGAATAAATCCGATAAAAAGAAAAACGACGAACAGATTAACGAACGAACGTTCGTTATCTAGATCTAAACGAAGAACGCGTTCGTTAAAACGAACGAACGAGTGAACACTCGCTAAATAAATAAACCGGAGAAAAACCAATCTATTTATAAAAAACGAAAACTAGGGTTTTGAAAAAAAAACGAACGGTTTTTTAGAAAAACTGGTGGTTGGAACCGGCGGCTACCTCCGGCGAGGGCTTGGCGGTGGGGCGGCGGCTTGCGAGGCGGCGGGGTGCGGCGGCGGCGCGGGCGTCAGGCGACAGGCGGCGGCGGCGTGGGCGGCAGGCGCGCGGCTCGGGGCGGGAGGCGGTGGTGGTGTGGTGGTGGGGGGGGGGCGGGCGGCGCGTATATATAGGAGGGGGGTGCAGCTTGGAGTAGGGGGCAAGGCGCGGCGGTGGAGGCGGAGTCCGGCCCGGACGCTGTCCGACTCGGCGGCGGCGCTCGCGCGCGGGGAGGTGGCGGCGCGGCCTGGTGCGGCTGGGCCTTTGGCTCAGTTGGCGCGAGAACCCTTTTTTTTAAACTTCGTCGACTGAAATAAAATCCTAAAAAAATTAAATAAAAACCTAAAAATGCCAGAACAAATGTTCACCGTCTAAATAAAATATTTAGGATGAGTTGAACATTTTCTTGGCCCTAAAATGCAATTTTGAAAACGTGCAATTTTTCTAATGCAAATAAAATCCGAATAAAACCAAATAAAATCCAATAAATTATTTTAATATTCTTCCTCCGATATTTCAATTATTTTGGAGAGGTCATATTATCTCCACTCATTTGATTTAATATGAAATATTTTTCAGAGAGAAAAATTATTGAAATTAAAATCCTCGTTTCATTATTTGATAAAAATCAAATACGAAAACCGGAAAATCCCCAACTCTCTCCATGGGTCCTTGAGTTGCTTAGGATGTCGAGGATTGCGGAACAGAAATGCAACAATTCATGATATGCATGGATGATCTATGTATAACATTCCAAATTGAAAATTTGGGATGTTACACAACGTCCCCACTGGGGCCAGCCTCCTGCGTCCGGCACCCCATCCTCCACCTTGTCGGAGCCGCTACCCCTACCCCGTCGTCCACTGCAAGAGATGTACGTCTCTCATCCACGGCGCCGGACCAGGATCCTTTCATCGCGTCCTTTCGCTTCATAGGTGCCATCGTCCACCTTGCCATTGCCGCTCCTACGATCACCTCGTCCACGGCAACATGATTTATCCCTCAACCAAGCCGTCTGCCGTCTAAAGTCTTCTTCCCCGCCATCGACAGCCATCGCACCCGCATCACCCTGAATGTATCAACAGGGGCCTACACAACGTCGCGAGAGAGGTGGTACTCTTCCATATGTGCTTAAGTTATTGATCTCACCCGGAAAATAGATCGTAAATTGTTTATTGTACTTTTCTTGTCCGTACCAAATCATAGTGGCTAGTTGAAAGCAAACATTGGTTGCGAAGTAGCTTTGTCCGGTTTGCACCTTCAGATCTGCCATGGCACGGTCACTATACTCGTAAAGCTAATGGTTTCCCCCTTTATATTCACTACCATCATCGTAGGTGCTTCGTGTCGTGATAGCACTGCTCCTCAAGACCTCAACCCATCAAGCGAAACAACATGCAGTGGTGTGCATCTGTCCTAAACAAACGGTTTTTAACCCCTTTCCACGACGACATTTGGAACCGTCGCTAAGTGAGTGTGGGCGTTAGGGGGGTCCTTCCCACACGACCTAGAAACCATAGGGGATATGCCCTCCTGGCACGCACGCTCGGCAAAATGAGAATGTGTGCGACCGGCAAGCGCTCAAATATGGAAATACGCACAGTAGAGCTAAAAAAATACAATTATATGGTGAAATTGTTTCTGGTCGCAAGTACATCCCACACAGTCAGTCCCTGCTAAACGCTTCCGTTCGTATGTACATCCCACACAGTCGCTCCAAGGAAAACGATTCCGTTCATAGGTACATCACACACAATTTTTCCCGTTAAATCGTTTGCGTTATTGAATGTATCACACAGTGCGTAGAAGAAACTGTGTGGCAAAGGCTATCCATCACACACACTTTTTATGTGGTAAACGTTTGCACAAGGTGGCCTAATGCAAATAGTTTTCAAGAGAAAGCCATGTGTGCGGTGGAGATTGATTGCACACATAGTGGATCCTAGAAACGTTTCTGATCTCCACGTATATCGCACACATTTCGCTTTCGCAAACTGTGTGTAGTGTAATCCCTAATTAATCTGTAATTAATCCAATTAATCCCTAATTTAAAAATCAAATGTTTTGAATTTGAAAGTAGGCAATCAATTATTTCATATCCAACCATCTTTATTACAAATATAGGTTCAACCACGAATCCATAATTCGATGCATAGGTACATATACTGAAGAACTACAGAAGCACCAAGTAAAGAATGATGAACCAGAGTTGTACTAAAAAATGTAAAGAGAGAGGCGAAAGACATTCTGGTTGGTGGAGAAGGTGAAGCGGAAA
Source organism: Triticum monococcum (assembly GCA_034509565.1). Lineage (NCBI taxonomy): Eukaryota > Viridiplantae > Streptophyta > Magnoliopsida > Poales > Poaceae > Triticum > Triticum monococcum. Next base: position 193,175,427 of record CM067842.1, on the reverse strand, counting down.
TTGTGCCCTCCTCCATGCGTAAGGCGCGCACGACTCTAGGCCAACCCCTTGTGATGGATGCCCGTCCATCCTTCACTGTCTTCATTAGGACTTCTTGATGCTCATTGTAGTTTGGATGAAATACTTTAACCTTCATTGCTTGTCCACCAATCATGTACTTTGTGAGGTAATCTTAAGTGAACTGCTTCGAGAACCACTGGGAATGAAAAAGATTCAGACATTATTGTCTAACAACTCATTATGGGCAGTAAAAAGAGAAGGCTGCAGAGTTTCTAGTTACCACCCTACAGCTCACTATTGTGTTGGATAGAACATAAACAAATAATTTTCTTGCCACCATTCGTATATTTTTGGTAATAATCATTATCAGTTTCCTCACTTGATGCTTGTTCATCAATATCTCATTGCCCCATACGCAAAAAGGGTCGATGCGTGGATCCTTGCCAAGGGCATATGTACCTACAAGCAACAAGTCAATATTAGAAGTTAACTAGTTTCCAGGCTTGGATCTATATGCACTACATTATGGAACGACCGGGGGGTACAAGCCAAGGGATGAAGCTAACCTCGGCGGAAAATGGTGGCCACTCCCGTTTTTTTACTGCATAAGTAGTGGAAAGGCATGATAAGTACAACAACCTTAACATCAAACAAATATAGCAAAGGTAAACAACATCATCTCCAAATGATGGCTTGAATGTGTTTTTTTCAGCATGCTGTTAAAGCAGATATAAAATGGAAGGCAATGTTACCGACAGCAGGCTTAATAGCCATCAAATATTGCAGTTCGAACTGGTATTGTTGAAATGAATAGAACGTAGGTAATGCTTAAACATCACACTAGATAAATGTGTAAAACTGAAATAAAGGGCATGTGTTAACTACACCAGGAATAACTGGAACCAAATATAGCCGTTTAAACTAGTATTGATGTAGTCGAGCGGCACAGTTCTGACTTGCACATAATGAACAACACATCATGAATGACTGAAATAAACAAGGCATAAATGACCAGTATAACAACCAAATATAGCCATTGAAAACTGGACAGAGTCTCACTGCAATCAACCTAACAGGCAAATATAGATAAACATGGCATATGCTTGAAAATTGGACAAATGCTCACTGCAACCAACCTAATGCTACCTCTTGAGCACTGTGTTGGTTTTCCCTTGAAGAGGAAAGGGCGATGCAGCAAAGTAGCGTAAGTATTTCCCTTAGTTTTTTAGAACCAAGGTATCAATCCAGTAGGAGGCCACACGCAAGTCCCTCATACCTACACAAACAAATAAGAACCTCGCAACCAACGCGATAAAGGGGTTGTCAAGCCCTTCACGGTCACTTACGAGAGTGAGATCTGATAGAGATAATAATGATAAGGTAAATATTTTTGGTATTTTTTTGATATAGATTGAAAGTAAAGATTGCAAAATAAGATAGATTGGAAACTTATATGGTGGAAAATAGACCCGGGGGCCATAGGTTTCAATAGTAGCTTCTCTCAAGATAGCATAAGTATTACAGTGGGAGAACAAATTACTGTCGAGCAATTGATGGAAAAGCGAATAATTATGAGAATATCTAGGCATGATCATGTATATAGGCATCACGTCCGTGACAAGTAGACCGACTCCTGCCTGCATCTACTACTATTACTCCACACGTCGATCGCTATCCAGCATGCATCTAGAGTATTAAGTTCATAAGAATAGAGTAACGCATTAGCTGAGATGACATGATATAGAGGGATAAACTCAAGCAATATGATATAAACCCCATCTTTTTATCCTCGATGGCAACAATACAATACGTGTCGTTTCCCTTTCTCTCACTGGGATCGAGCACCGCAAGATTGAACCCAAAGCTAAGCACTTCTCCCATTGCAAGAAATGTCAATCTTGTAGGCCAAACCAAACTGATAATTCGAAGAGACTTGCACAGATAACCAATCATGCATAAAATATTTTAGAGAAGAATCAAATATTGTTCATAGATAGACTTGATCATAAACCCACAATTCATCGGATCTCGACAAACACACCGCAAAAAGAGTTACATCAAACAGATCTCCAAGAAGATCGAGGAGAACTTTGTATTGAGATTCAAAGAGAGAGAAGAAGCCATCTAGCTAATAACTACGGACCCGAAGGTCTGAAGTAAACTACTCACACATCATCGGAGGGGCCATGGAGTAGATGTACAGGCCCTCCGTGATCATTGCCCCCTCCGGCGGAGCTCCGGAAAAGGCCCCAAGATGGGATCTCTTGGGTACAGAAGGTTGTGGCGGTGGACATAGGGTTTCGTGGTGCTCCCCGATGTTTTCAGGGTATATGAGTATATATAGGAGGAAGAAGTAGGTCAGTTGAGCCACGAGGGGGGAGGGCGTGCCTAGGGGGGGTTGGCGCGGCCCCCTGCATCGTGGACTCCTTGTTCGTTTCTTGACGTCCACTCCAAGTCCTCTGGATCACGTTTGTTCCAAAAATCACGTTCCTGAAGGTTTCATTCCGTTTGATATTCCTTTTCTGCGAAACACTGAAATAAAAAACAACAATTTGCACTGGGCCTTGGGTAATAGGTTAGTCCCAAAAATAATAGAAGTGTAAAATAAAGCCCATTAACTATTGGGGAACGTAGTAATTTCAAAAAAAAATCCTACGCACACGCAAGATCATGGTGATGCATAGCAACGAGAGGGGAGAGAGTTCTCTACGTACCCTCGTAGACTGAAGCGGAAGCGTTGGCGCAACGTAGAGGAAGTAGTCGTACGTCTTCCCGGTCGAACCGATCCAAGCACTGTTACTCCGGCACCTCCGAGTTCTTGGCACACGTTCAGCTCGATGACGCTCCCCGGGCTCTGATTCAGCAAAGCTTCGGGGAGGAGTTCTGTCAGCATGACGGCGTGGTGACGATCTTGATGTCCAACCGTCGCAGGGCTTCGCCTAAGCACCGCTACAATATGACCGAGGTGGAATATGGTGGAGGGGGGCACCGCACACGGCTAAGGAACGATCACGAAGATCAACTTGTGTGTCCATGGGGTGCCCCCTGCCCCCGTATATAAAGGAGTGGAGGAGGGGATAGCCGGCCCTCTCTATGGCGCTCACTAGGGGAGTCCTACTCCCACTGGGACTTGGATTCCCCTCTTTCCTAGTCCAACTAGGACTCCTTCCATGTAGTAGGAGTAGGAGACAAGGAAGGGGAAGGGAGAAGGGAAGGAAGGAGGGGGCGCAGCCCCTCCCCCTAGTCCAATTCGGACTAGGCCTTGGGGGCGCGCGGCCTGCCCTAGGCAGCCCCTCTCTCTTTCCCGTATGGCCCAATAAGGCCCAATACTTCTCCCCCGCATTCCCGTAACTCCCCGGTACTCCGAAAAATACCCGAACCACTCGGAACCTTTCCGATGTACGAATATAGTCGTCCAATATATCGATCTTTACGTCTTGACCATTTCGAGACTCCTAGTCATGTCCCCGATCTCATCCGGGACTCCGAACTCCTTCGGTACATCAAAACTCATAAACTCATTATATAACTGTCATCGAAACCTTAAGCGTGCGGACCCTACGGTTCGAGAACAATGTAGACATGACCGAGACACGTTTCCGGTCAATAACCAATAGCGGGACCTGGATGCCCATATTGGCTCCTACATATTCTACGAAGATCTTTATCGGTCAGACCGCATAACAACATACGTTGTTCCCTTTGTCATCGGTATGTTACTTGCCCGAGATTCGATCGTGGTATCTCAATACCTAGTTCAATCTTATTACCGGCAAGTCTCTTTACTCGTTCCGTAATACATCATCTCGCAACTAACTCATTAGTTGCAATGCTTGCAAGGCTTAAGTGATGTGCATTACCGAGAGGGCCCAGAGATACCTCTCTGACAATCGGAGTGACAAATCCTAATCTCGAAATACGCCAACCCAACAAGTACCTTCGGAGACACCTGTAGAGCACCTTTATAATCACCCAGTTACGTTGTGACGTTTGGTAGCACACAAAGTGTTCCTCTGGTAAACGGGAGTTGCATAATCTCATAGTCATAGGAACATGTATAAGTCATGAAGAAAGCAATAGCAACATACTAAACGATCGTGTGCTAAGCTAACGGAATGGGTCATGTCAATCACATCATTCTCCTAATGATGTGATCCCATTAATCAAATGACAACTCATGTCTATGGCTAGGAAACATAACCATCTTCGATTAACGAGCTGGTCAAGTAGAGGCATACTAGTGACATTCTGTTTGTCTATGTATTCACACATGTATTATGTTTCCGGTTAATACAATTCTAGCATGAATAATAAACATTTATCATGATATAAGGAAATAAATAATAACTTTATTATTGCCTCTAGGGCATATTTCCTTCAGTCTCCCACTTGCACTAGAGTCAATAATCTAGATCACATCACCATGTGATTAACATTGATAGTTCACATCATCATGTGATTAACACCCATAGTTCACATCGCCATGTGACCAACACCCAAGGGGTTTACTAGATTCAGTAATCTAGTTCACATCGCTATGTGATTAACACCCAAAGAGTACTAAGGTGTGATCATGTTTTGCTTGTGAGAGAATCTTAGTCAACGGGTCTGCCACATTCAGATCCGCATGTATTTTGCAAATTTGTATGTCAATAATGCTCTGCATGGAGCTACTCTAGCTAATTGCTCCCACTTTCATTATGTATCTAGACCGAGACTTAGAGCCATCTAGATTAGTGTCAAAACTTGCATCGGCGTAACCCTTTACGACGAACCTTTTTTCACTTCCATAATCGAGAAACATATCCTTATTCCACTAAGGATAATTTTGACCGCTGTCCAGTGATCTACTCCTAGATCACTATTGTACTCCCTTGCCAAACTCAGTGGTAGGGTATACAATAGATCTGGTACACAACATGGCATACTTTATAGAACCTATGACCAAGGCATAGGAAATGACATTCATTCTCTTTCTATCTTCTGCCGTGGTCGGGCTTTGAGTCTTACTCAATTTCACACCTTGTAAAAGAGGCAAGAAACTCTTTCTTTGACTGTTCCATTTTGAACTACTTCAAAATCTTATCAAGGTATGTATTTATTGAAAAAACTTATCAAGCGTCTTGATCTATCTCTATAGATCTTGATGCTCAATATGTAAGCAACTTCACCGAGGTCTTTCTTTGAAAAACTCCTTTCAAACACTCCTTTATGCTTTGCAGAATAATTCTACATTATTTCCGATCAACAATATGTCATTCACATATACTTATCAGAAATGTTGTAGTGCTCCCACTCACTTTCTTGTAAATACAGGCTTCACCGCAAGTCTGTATAAAACTATATGCTTTGATCAACTTATCAAAGCGTGTATTCCAACTCCGAGATGCTTGCACCAGTCCATAGATGAATCGCTGGAGCTAGCATATTTTGTTAGCACCTTTAGGATTGACAAAACCTTCTGGTTGCATCATATACAACTCTTCTTTAATAAATCCATTAAGGAATGCAATTTTGTTTATCCATTTGCCAGATTTCATAAAATGCGGCAATTGCTAACATGATTCGGACAGACTTAAGCATAGATATGAGTGAGAAACTCTCATCGTAGTCAACACCTTTAAACTTGTCGAAATTTTTTTTTGCGACAATTCTAGCTTTGTAGATAGTAACACTACTATCAGCGTCCGTCTTCCTCTTGAAGATCCATTTATTTTCTATGGCTTGCCGATCATCGGGCAAGTCAACCAAAGTCTACACTTTGTTCTCATACATGGATCCCATCTCAGATTTCATGGCCTCAAGCCATTTTGCAGAATCTGGGCTCATCATCGCTTCCTCATAGTTCGCAAGTTCGTCATGGTCTAGTAACATGACTTCCAGAACAGGATTACCGTACCACTCTGGTGTGGATCTCACTCTGGTTTACCTACGAGATTCGGTAGTAACTTGATCTGAAGTTACATGATCATCATCATTAGCTTCCTCACTAATTGGTGTAGTAGTCACAGGAACATATTTCTGTGATGAACTACTTTCCAATAAGGGAGAAGGTACAATTACCTTATCAAGTTCTACTTTCCTCCCACTCACTTCTTTCGAGAGAAACTCCTTCTCTAGAAAGGATCCATTCTTAGCAACGAATGTCTTGCCTTCGGATCTGTGATAGAAGGTGTACCCAACTGTCTCCTTTGGGTATCCTATGAAGACACATTTCTCCGATTTGGGTTTGAGCTTATCACGATGAAACTTTTCTCATAAGCATCGCAACCCCAAACTTTAAGAAACGACAACTTTGGTTTCTTGCCAAACCATAGTTCATATTTGTGTCGTCTCAACGAACTTAGATGGTGCCCGTTTTAACGTGAATGCAGCTGTCTCTAATGCATGATCCCAAAACGATATTGGTAAATCGGTAAGAAATATCATAGATTTGCACTATATCTAATAAAGTACGGCTATGACGTTTGGACACACCACTACACTATGGTGTTCCAGGTGGCGTGAGTAGTGAAACTATTTCACATTGTTTTAATTGAAGGCCAAACTCGTAACTCAAAATTTTTACCTCTGCGATCATATCGTAGAAATTTTTATTTTCTTGTCACGATGATTTTCCACTTCACTCTGAAATTCTTTGAACTGTTCAAATGTTTCAGACTTATGTTTCATCAAGTAGATATCCCCATATCTGCTCAAATCATCTGTGAAGGTCAGAAAATAATGATACCTGCTGCAAGCCTTAATATTCATCGGACCACATACATCAGTATGTATGATTTCCAACAAATCTGTTGCTTGCTTCATTGTTCCGGAGAACGGTGTTTTAGTCATCTTGCCCATAAGGCATGGTTCGCAAGCATCAAGTGATTCATAATCAAGTGATTCCAAAAGCCCATCAGCATGGAGTTTCTTCATGTGCTTTACACCAATATGACTTAAACGACAGTGCCACAAATAAGTTGCACTATCATTATTAACTTTGCATCTTTTGGTTTCAATTTTATGAATATGTGTATCACTATGATCGAGATCCAACGAACTTGTTTCATTGGGTGTATGACCATCGAAGGTTTTATTCATGTAAACAGAACAACAATTATTCTCTGACTTTAATGAATAACCGTATTGCAATAAACATGATCAAATCATATTCATGCTCAACGCAAAAACCAAATAACACTTATTTAGGTTCAACACTAATCCCGAAAGTATAGGGGAGTGTGCGATGATGATCATATCAATCTTGGAACTACTTCCAACACACATCGTCACTTCACCCTTAACTAGTCTCTGTTTATTCTGCAACTCCTGTTTCGAGTTACTACTCTTAGCAACTGATCCAGTATCAAATACTGAGGGGTTGCTATAAACACTAGTAAAGTACACATCAACAACATGTATATAAATATACTTTTGTTCACTTTGCCATCCTTCTTATCCGCCAAATACTTGGGGCAGTTCTGCTTCCAGTGACCAGTCCCTTTGCAGTAGAAGCACTTAGTCTCAGGCTTAGGACCAGACTTGGGCTTCTTCACTTGAGCGGCAACTTGCTTGTTGTTCTTCTTGAAGTTCCCCTTCTTCCCTTTGCCCTTTTCTTGAAACTAGTGGTCTTGTTAACCATCAACACTGATGTTTTTCTTGATTTCTACCTTCGTCGATTTCAGCATCACGAAGAGCTTGGGAATTGTTTCTGTTATCCCTTGCATATTATAGTTCATCACGAAGTTCTACTAACTTGGTGATGGTGACTAGAGAATTCTGTCAATCACTATTTTATCTGGAAGATTAACTCCCACTTGATTCAAGTGATTGTAGTACCCAGACAATCTGAGCACATGCTCACTGCTTGAGCTCTATTCTCCTCCATCTTTTAGCTATAGAACTTGTTGGAGACTTCATATCTCTCAACTCAGGTATTTGCTTGAAATATTAACTTCAACTCCTGGAACATCTCATATGGTCCATGACGTTCAAAACGTCTTTGAAGTCCCGATTCTAAGCCGTTAAGCATGGTGCACTAAACTATCAAGTAGTCATCATATTGAGCTAGCCAAACGTTCATAACGACTGCATCCGCTCCTGCAATAGGTCTGTCACCTAGCGGTGCATCAAGGACATAATTTTTCTGTGCAGCAATGAGGATAAACCTCATATCACGGATCCAATCCGCATCATTGCTACTAACATCTTTCAACATAGTTTTTCTCTAGGAACATATCAAAACAAACATAGGGAAGCAACAACGCGAGCTATTGATCTACAACATAGATATGCTAATACTACCAGGACTAAGTTCATGATAAATTTAAGTTCAATTAATCATATTACTTAAGAACTCCCACTTAGATAGACATCCCTCTAATCATCTAAGTGATCACGTGATCCAAATCAACTAAACCATGTCCGATCATCACGTGAGATGGAGTAGTTTTCAATGGTGAACATCACTATGTTGATCATATCTACTATATGATTCACGCTCGACCTTTCGGTCTCCAGTGTTCCGAGGCCATATCTGCATATGCTAGGCTCGTCAAGTTTAACCTGAGTATTCCGCGTGTGCAAAACTGTCTTGCACCCGTTGTAGATGGACGTAGAGCTTATCACACCCGATCATCACATGGTGTCTGGGCACGACGAACTTTGGCAACGGTGCATACTCAGGGAGAACACTTTTATCTTGAAATTTAGTGAGAGATCATCTTATAAAGCTACCGTTGAAATAAGCAAAATAAGATGTATACAAGATAAACATCACATGCAATCAAAATATGTGACATGATATGGCCATGATCATCTTGTGCCTTTGATCTCCATCTCCAAAGTACCGTCATGATCTCTATCGTCACCGGCATGACACCATGATCTCCATCATCTTGATCTATATCAATGTGTCGTCACGTGGACGTCTCGCCAACTACTGCTCTTGCAACTATTGCTATCGCATAGCGATAAAGTAAAGCAATTGTTTGGCGCTTGCATCTTATGCAATAGAGAGACGACCATAAGGCGTTTGCCAGTTGCCGATAACTTCCACAAAACATGATCATCTCATACAACAACTTATATCTCATCACGTCTTGACCATATCACATCACAACATGGCCTGCAAAAACAAGTTAGACGTCCTCTACTTTGTTGTTGCAAGTTTTTACGTGGCTGCTACGGGCTGAGCAAGAACCGTTCTTCCCTACGCATCAAAACCACAACGATAGTTTGTCAAGTTGGTGTTGTTTTAACCTTCGCAAGGACCGGGCGTATCCACACTCGGTTCAACTAAAGTTGGAGAAACTGACACCCGCCAGCCACCTGTGTGCAAAGCACGGCGGTAGAACCAGTCTCGCGTAAGCGTACGCGTAATGTCGGTCCGGGCCGCTTCATCCAACAATACCGCCGAACCAAAGTATGACATGCTGGTAAGCAGTATGACTTATATCGCCCACAACTCACTTGTGTTCTACTCGTGCATATAACATCAAACCATAAAAACCTGGCTCTGATGCCACTGTTGGGGAACGTAGTAATTTCAAAAAAAATTCCTACGCACACGCAAGATCATGATGATGCATAGCAACGAGAGGGGAGAGTGTTGTCTACGTACCCTCGTAGACCGAAGTGGAAGCGTTGATGCAACATAGAGGAAGTAGTTGTATGTCTTCTCGGTCCAACCGATCCAAGCACCGTTACTCCGGCACCTCCGAGTTCTTGGCACACGTTCAGCTCGATGACGCTCCCCGGGCTCCGATCCAGCAAAGCTTTGGGGAGGAGTTCTGTCAGCATGACGGCGTGGTGACAATCTTGATGTCCAACCGTCGCAGGGCTTCGCCTAAGCACCGCTACAATATGACCGAGGTGGAATATGGTGGAGGGGGGCACCACACACGGCTAAGGAACGATCACGAAGATCAACTTGTGTGTCCATGGGGTGCCCCCTGCCCCCGTATATAAAGGAGTGGAGGAGGGGATAGCCGGCCCTCTCTATGGCGCTCCCTAGGGGAGTCCTACTCCCACCGGGACTAGGATTCCCCTCTTTCCTAGTCCAACTAGGAGTCCTTCCATGTAGTAGGACTAGGAGACAAGGAAGGGGAAGGGAGAAGGGAAGGAAGGAGGGGGCGCAGCCCCTCCCCCTAGTCCAATTCGGACTAGGCCTTGGGGGGGCGCGCGGCCTGCCCTAGGCAGCCCCTCTCTCTTTCCCGTATGGCCCAATAAGGCCCAATACTTCTCCCCCGCATTCCCGTAACTCCCCGGTACTCCGAAAAATACCCGAACCACTCGGAACCTTTCCGATGTCCGTATATAGTCATCCAATATATCGATCTTTACGTCTCAACCATTTCGAGACTCCTCGTCATGTCCCCGATCTCATTCGGGACTCCGAACTCCTTCGGTACATCAAAACTCATAAACTCATTATATAACTGTCATCGAAACCTGAAGCATGCGGACCCTACGGTTCAAGAACAATGTAGACATGACCGAGACACGTTTCCGGTCAATAACCAATAGCGGGACCTGGATGCCCATATTGGCTCCTACATGTTCTACGAAGATCTTTATCGGTCAGACCGCATAACAACATACGTTGTTCCCTTTGTCATCGGTATGTTACTTGCCCGAGATTCGATCGTCGGTATCTCAATACCTAGTTCAATCTTGTTACCGGCAAGTCTCTTTACTCGTTCCATAATACATCATCTCGCAACTAACTCATTAGTTGCAATGCTTGCAAGGCTTAAGTGATGTGCATTACCGAGAGGGCCCAGAGATACCTCTCTGACAATCGGAGTGACAAATCCTAATCTCGAAATACGCCAACCCAACAAGTACCTTCGGAGACACCTGTAGAGCACCTTTATAATCACCCAGTTATGTTGTGACGTTTGGTAGCACACAAAGTGTTCCTCTGGTAAACAGGAGTTGCATAATCTCATAGTCATAGGAACATGTATAAGTCATGAAGAAAGCAATAGCAACATACTAAACGATCATGTGCTAAGCTAACGGAATGGGTCATGTCAATCACATCATTCTCCTAATGATGTGATCCCGTTAATCAAATGACAACTCATGTCTATGGCTAGGAAACATAACCATCTTCGATTAACGAGCTGGTCAAGTAGAGGCATACTAGTGACATTCTGTTTGTCTATGTATTCACACATGTATTATGTTTCCGGTTAATACAATTCTAGCATGAATAATAAACATTTATCATGATATAAGGAAATAAATAATAACTTTATTATTGCATCTAGGGCATATTTCCTTCATTAACATCCAAAACAGATAATATAATAGCATGGAACAATAAAAAATTATAGATATGTTGGAGACGTATCAAGCATCCCTAAGCTTAATTCCTACTCGTCCTCGAGTAGGTAAATGATAAAAACAGAATTTTTGATGTGGAATGCTACCTAACATAATTCTCAATGTAATTCTCTTTATTGTGGCATGAATTTTCAGATCCGAAAGATTCAAGAAAAAAGTTTAATATTGACATAAAAATAATAATACTTCAAGCATACTAACTAAGCAATTATGACTTCTCAAAATAACATGGCAAAAGAATGTTCATCCCTACAAAATCATATAGTTTGGTCATGCTCCATTTTCATCACACAAGAATGCTCTCATCATGCACAACCTCGATGACAAGCCAAGAAATTGTTTCATACTTTAGTAATCTCAAACTTTTTTCAACTTTCACACAATACATGAGCGCGAGCCATGGATATAGCACTATGGGTGGAATAGAATATGATGATGGGGGTTATGTGGAGAAGACAAAAAAAGGAGAAATTCTCACATCGACGCGGCTAATCAATGGGCTAGGGAGATGCACATCAATTGATGTCAATGCAAGGAGTAGGTATTGCCATGCAACGGATGCACTAGAGCTATAAATGTATGGAAGCTCAACAAAAGAAACTAAGTGGGTGTGAATCCAACTTGCTTGCTCATGAAGACATAGGGCATTTGAGGAAGCCCATTGTTGGAATATACAAGCCAAGTTCTATAATGAAAAATTCCCACTAGTATATGAAAGTGACAAAATAAGAGACTCTCTATCATAAAGATCATGGTGCTAATTTGAAGCACAAGTGTGGAAAAAGGATAGTAGAATTGCCCCTTTTTTGGGCCTTCCCTTTTTTTTGGTCTTTCTCTTTTTTTTATTTGGGACAATGCTCTATTAACGATGATCATCACACTTCTATTTATTTACAACTCAATGATTACAACTCGATGCTAGAACAAAGTATGATTCTATATGAATGCCTCTGGCGGTGTACCGGGAAGGGCAATGAATCAAGAGTGACATGTATGAAAAATTATGAACGGTGGCTTTGCCACAAATACGATGTCAACTAGATGATCATGCAAGGCAATATGACAATGATAATGTGTGTCATGATAAATGGAACGGTGGAAAGTTGCATGGCAATATATCTCAGAATGGCTATGGAAATGCCATAATAGGTAGGTATGGTGGCTGTTTTGAGGAAGATATAAGGAGGTTTATGTGTGACAGAGCATATCATATCATGGGGTTTGGATGCACCGGTGAAGTTTGCACCAACTCTCAAGGTGAGAAAGGGCAATGCACGGTACCGAAGAGGCTAGCAATGATGGAAGGGTGAGAGTGCGTATAATCCATGGACTCAACATTAGTCATAAAGAACTCACATACTTATTGCAAAAATCTACAAGTCATCAAAAACCAAGCATTACGCACATGCTCCTAGGGGGATAGATTGGTAGGAAAATACCATCGCTCGTCCCCGACCGCCACTCATAAGGAAGATAATCAAATAACACCTCATGTTTCAAATTTGTCACACAACGGTCACCATATGTGCATGCTACGGGACTTGCAAACTTCAACGCAAGTATTTCTCAAATTCAAAACTACTCAACTAGCACACTCTAATATTACCACCTTTATATCTCAAAACAATTGTCAAGTATCAAACTTGTCCTAGTACTCAATGCACTTTTTATGAATTTTTTATTATACCGATCTTGGATGCCTATCATATTAGGACTAAATTCATAACCAAAGCAAATTACCTTGCTGTTCTAAGGGACTCTCAAAATAATATAAGTGAAGCATGATAGATCAATGATTTCTATAAAATAAAACCACCACCGTGCTCTAAAAGATATAAGCGAAGCACTAGAGCAAAATTATCTAGCTCAAAAGGTATAAGTGAAGCACATAGAGTATTCTAATAAATTCCGATTCATGTGTGTCTCTCCCAAAAGGTGTGTACAGAAAGGATGATTGTGGTAAACTAAAAAGCAAAGACTCAAATCATACAAGACGCTCCAAGCAAAACACATATCATGTGGTGAATAAAAATATAGCTTCACGTAAAGTTACCGATGGACAAAGACGAAAGAGGGGATGCCTTCCGGGGCATCCTCAAGCTTAGGCTTTTGGTTGTCCTTGGATTTTAAAGGCATCCCCAAGCTTAGGCTTTTGGTTGTCCTTGGATTTTACCTTGGGGTGACTTGGGCATCCCCAAGCTTAGGCTCTTGCCACTCCTTGTTCCACAACCCATCAAATCTTTACCCAAAACTTGAAAACTTCACTACACAAAACTTAAAGAAAAATCTCGTGACCTCCGTTAGTAAAGGAAAACAAACCACCACTTCAAGGTACTGTAATGAACTAATTATTTATTTATATTGGTGTTAAACCTACTGTATTCCAACTTTTATATGGTTCATAAACTCTATTACTATCCATAGATTCATCAAAATAAGCAAACAACACACGAAAAACAGAATCTGTCAAAAACAGAACAGTCTGTAGTAATATGTATGTTTAGAATACTTATGTAACCCCAAAAATTCTAAAATAAATTGATGGACGTGAGGAATTTATCTATTAATCATCTGCAAAAAGAATTAACTAAATAGCACTCTCCAGTAAACAATGGCAGCAAATCTCACGAGCGCTAAAGTTTCTGTTTTTTACAGCAAGATCGCAAAGAATTTCCCCAAGTCTTCCCAAAGGTTCTACTTGGCACAAACACTAATTAAAAGCATAAAGCCACATATAAACAGAGGCTAGATTAATTATTTATTGAATAACAGCAATGAAAAATATTGGGTTGTCTCCCAACAAGCGCTTTTCTTTAAAGCCTTGTAGCTAGGCATAAGATTTCGACAATGCTCACATGAAAGACAAGAATTGAAGAACAAAGAGAGCATCACAAAACACATGACAAACACATCTAAGTATAACATACTTCCTATGCATAGGCACCTTATAGGAAAACAAATTATCAAGGAAAGCAAAAACTAGCATATGCAAGGAAGCGGAAAGAAACAATAGCAATCTCAACATAACGAGAGGTAATTTAGTAACTTGAAAATTTCTACCACCATATTTTCCTCTCTCATAGTAATTACATGTAGGATCATAATTGAATTCAGCAATATAGCTATCACAAAACATATTCTTAGCACGATCCACAAGTATGCAAAGTTGACACTCTTCCAAAATAGTGGGATTAACATTAACTAAAGTCATGACCTCTCCAAACCCACTTTTATCAAAAACTTCATAAGATTGAACATTCTCCAAATATGTGGGATCTAAATTTTACACTCTTCCAAACCCACTTTCAATATTATTTCAAATATTATTATCAATCTCATGTTCATCATGGGGCTTAAATAAATTTTCAAGATCAAAAGAAGAATCACCCGAATCATGATCATTGCAACAAGTAGTAGACATAGCAAAACTAGTACCCCCAAGCTTGGGGTTTTGCATATTATAAGCACAATTGACATTAATAGAATGTATAGTATCATCATTTCAATCATGCTTTTTATTCAAAGATCCATCGTGAATAACTCCATAAAGTGCTTCATCACAATTTCTAGATTCATGAATTTCAAGCAAAACTTCATAAAGATAATCTAGTGCACAAAACTCACTAGCAATTGGCTCATCATAATTGGATCTCTTAAAAGATTAGCAAGCGGGTGAGGATCCATAAATCTTAGGTTCTCTGTTTAGCAATAAATAAACAACTATTCCATCTAAACGAGCAAACGAGCCAAGTAAGACATCAAAGCAAATGAAAAGACGAACAGAAGAAGGGTGAATAAAACAGCAAGGGCGAAGTGGGGGAGAGGAAAACAAGAGGCAAATGGCAAATAATGTAATGCGAGGGATAAGAGTTTGTGATGGGTACTTGGTATGTCTTGACTTATGCGTAGATCTCCCCGGCAACGGCGCTAGAAATCCTTCTTGCTACCTCTTGAACAATGTGTTGGTTTTCCCTTGAAGAGGAAAGGGTGATGCAACAAAGTAGCGTAAGTATTTTCCTCAATTTTTGAGAACCAAGGTATCAATCCAGTAGGAGGCCACACGCAAGTCCCTCGTACCTACACAAACAAATAAGAACCTCGCAACCAACGCAATAAAGGGGTTGCCAAGCCCTTCACGGTCACTTACGAGAGTGAGATCTGATAGAGATAATAATAATAAGATAAATATTTTTGGTATTTTTGTGATACAGATTGAAAGTAAAGATTGCAAAATAAGATAGATTGGAAACTTATATGATGGAAAATAGACCCGGGCCATAGGTTTCACTAGTCGCTTCTCTCAAGATAGCATAAGTATTACGGTGGGTGAACAAATTACTGCCGAGCAGTTGATGGAAAAGCGAATAATTATGCGAATATCTAGGCATGATCATGTATATAGGCATCACGTCGGTGACAAGTAGACCGACTCCTGCCTACATCTACTACTATTACTCCACACATCGACCGCTATCCAGCAAGCATCTAGAGTATTAAGTTCATAAGAACGGAGTAACGCATTAGGTAAGATGACATGATGTAGAGGGATAAACTCAAGCAATATGATATAAACCCCATCTTTTTATCCTCGATGGCAACAATACAATACGTGTCGTTTCCTTTCTGTCACTGGGATCAAGCACCGCAAGATTGAACCCAAAGCTAAGCACTTCTCCCATTGCAAGAAAGATCAATCTAGTAGGCCAAACCAAGCTGATAATTCGAAGAGACTTCCAAAGATAACCAATCATGCATAAAAGATTTCAGAGAAGAATCAGATATTGTTCATAGATAGACTTGATCATAAACCCACAATTCATCGGATCTCGACCAACACACCACAAAAAGAGTTACATCGAATAGATCTGCAAGAAGATCGAGGAGAACTTTGCGTTGAGATTCAAAGAGAGAGAAGAAGCCATCTAGCTAATAACTATGGACCCGAAGGTCTGAAGTAAACTACTCACACATCATCGGAGGGGCCATGGAGTTGATGTAGAGGCCCTCCGTGATCGTTGCCCCCTCCGGCGGAGCTCCGGAAAAGGCCCAAAGATGGCATCTCTTGGATACAAAAGATTGTGGCGGTGGAAATAGGGTTTCGTGGTGCTCCCCGAGGTTTTCAGGGTATATGAGTATATATTGGAGGAAGAAGTAGGTTGGTTGAGCCACGAGGGGCCCATGAGGGGGGAGGGCGCGCCCAGGGGGTAGGCGCGCCCCCTGCCTCGTGGACTCCTTGTCCGTTTCTTGACGTCCACTGCAAGTCCTCTAGATCACGTTTGTTCCAAAAATCACGTTCCCGAAGGTTTCATTCCGTTTGGATTCTGTTTGATATTCCTTTTCTGCGAAACACTGAAATAGGCAAAAAAAAGCAATTTGCACTGGGCCTTGGGTTAATAGGTTAGTCCCAAAAATAATATAAAAGTGTAAAATAAAGCCCATTAACATCCAAAATAAATAATATAATAGCATGGAACAATCAAAAATTATAGATACGTTGTAGACGTATCACCTAACAAGGAGATAAAGATAAACAAGGCATCTGCTTGATAACTGGACAAATGCTAAAAAAGCAACCTAACAACCAAATACAAATAAACAAGGCATCTGCTTGATAACTGGACAAATGCTAAGAAAAGCAACCTAACAGCCAAATATAGATAAAGATGGCATCTGCTTGATAAGTGGACAAATGCTAAAAAAAGCAACCTAACAACCAAATACAGATAAACAAGGCATCTGCTTGATAACTAGACAAATACTCACTGCAACCAAACTTAGAACCAAATACAGATAAACTAGGCATCTGCTCGATAACTGAAAAAATGCTCATTCCAACCAACCTAACAACCAAATACAGATAAACAAGGCATCTACTCACTATAAACAACCAAATATAGCCATTCGTGAAACTAAAGTGGACAATTCATACTTAAACATCACATAGACCTATTGAACAATACATTTTTGCATAACTGAAATAAGTAAACATGGCACAGTTAAAGCACCACACGACAAATGCTACTACAACAAAGGGTACGAGTTGGCAAGCTAGAAAAGGGAGGATTTGCTAATAGAATGTTGCCTCACATTTCATGGACGGGATCCTTCCAGTTGGAAGAGCACATGCCCATGGTGCGCTCTCTGATGTCACAGATGGGTTGTTTCACCTTGGAAGAACCTTTGTGGGTGCCCTCCTCGAGGTCGTGGTCGATGAGATCGGACTTGGCAATTGAGGATCCCAAGCCGTCGTCGTAGAACGTGTCCTTCAGAAGTGACAAAATGGGCTCGATGGCGTATAAAGCTCCCCAATCCTTGACTGCTTGGCGGAGAAGATCAGCGGCACGGCCGTCGAAGAGATCGACGGTGGTTGAACCAGAGGGGTTGGGGATGGACCACTTAACCTGTGACATGGCCCGCGTGAAACCGTCGGTGTGGACGATCTTGATGTCGTAGCCAGCTTTCCCAAGATACAGTAATACGCTGGCCCGCTGAGATGAAGCCTTCGGCATGGCAACGTAGTCAACGTCTTCGCTGGCTTCCGCGGTGACCTGTTGCTCCGGGATCGACAGGTCGGGGCGAACGATGGCCACCTCGCCAACGTCCGCCGGAGAAGCCATGATAAACCTCTTCTTTGCCGAACGCTCGTCGGGCTCCCCGGGATACGTGGTCGAGCTTAGGCTGCGACATTCTGGAGGAGGGGATGTGGATCTGGCGGGGAGGGACACCGCAGGCCTCATCTAAAAACTCTGGGGAGTGGGGCGACAGTATGGGAATCGCTGGGTAACCTGAACTTCATTATGTAAGCTAGGAGGAACGGGTAGCCTGGCAAGGGTTGGCAGTAGCGCCGGCGGTGACTGCGAGCTAGGGTTTGAGGGGGAGGGGCGGGTGGGGGGCTGTGGAGGTGGGTGGTGTTTGAGGATACGTCGCAACTACTGAAAAATTTAGTAATAGTGGGTGGAGATGGTGGTGGACGAGGGAGGGCGACGGTTCAAATGCCTCGGCTACTGCAATTTTACTATAAGATCGGTACTGGAGGAGTGTGGGCGATGGTTGAAGTACGACGGCTACTAAAATATGGGTAAAGGAATTGATGCGGGGCGGGAGTTCCCAAGATCGCGCACGGTCCAATAACAATATGTGTGTATGATAATAAGGAAAAGTGGTGCGGATCCACCGATTTTTTCAATGCTCAAGCGGGTAGTTTGTTTTTTATATTTCTAGCTAGCTGGCTATCGCACACGGTTCGTCCTAATTTCCAAATAAACTTACGTGCCTTTAGCTTGCACGGGTGGTGGTTTTACAGCGCACTTGCATCGCACACGGTTAAGCCAGTGCCTCCACTCTTTGCTCGCGCTTGCGCGGTCGTGGTGATTTCAGCGCACTTGCATCGCACACGCTTGAGCCAGTACCTCCATCTTAATTTGCTCGCGCTTGCACGGTCGTGGTGATTCACATCGCACTTGTATCACACATGGTTAAGATATTATACCCCGTGTCCGTTGAGGGTCATTAGAGTCTTTGTAGCAAAACATAACGTTAGAGAGGGTCAAAAGACAACCACACCAGCATGTGGCCCAAATATATATGAGTGAAAAGGGTGGTCTTTGATGTTCAAAATTCCAATGCACAACTTTGACCCCGCAGGCCCATGGTTGGGCGCGTCATTGAAGATCGATGAGAGGGGCCAGAAGTCAAGAACCACCTAGAAGTGGCCAAATATATGTATGAATATTGGGGATGTTTAAAACTTTAAATAGACAATGCATGACTTTGGTGGCACCTACCTCGCAAACCCGAAAGCACCCTAAAAACCACCTAGCTAGTATATATATAATGACATAATGTCGTACCTAGCTAGGATGCTTGGCCCACCACCTCCCACTTCGTGTCAGTGGGGCGGATGCACGTAATGATCGATATTTTGGTCATACATGCATGTTGCCATGACCGACCATAAGACGGACCAATGAATCTTTCATTTGGTCAAATGATAGTTTTTGTTGTCGATAAACCGCTTGGGCCAATAGATTGAACCATCATAAAAATCGCACGAGAGGGACCACAAAACCAGCACCTCTTGCATGCTGCCCAAAATGATGTACATTGGGAAGGGGTGATGTGTGTTTTCAATATAGAATAATGTACAATTTAGATGTGGTGCCTACCTCTCGATACAGACAACAACCATGAAGGCAAGGTAGTTAAGGACGAGATACATACGCGGGGTTTAATGTAGGTCGAACCCAGCAATCCGAGCATCTGGGAGGGAATCCTGACAACGCATGAGCTCGAGCTTTGCTTGACCGACATTTGACGGTGACTGGCCCTAACACGAACTAGGAGGAATCCATTCATGGCCAACACATACCCCTCATTATCGGTCAAAGGGATGATACACACACACACACACACACACACACTCGGGGAGCCCACAGATATCCGTGTCGTCACAAAAAACCGCACAAGGGAGACGTGGTCGATCACAAGACCCCGTATACACTGCACGCGGCCCGAAAATATGTATGTGTACGATGGTGTATGATGTGTTTAAATCCCAAATGCACAACTTCGATGGGCCACGCCAACTACAGTACAAAACAAACACCGTACCCGACTCCAAGCCTGGTTCAATACCTATGATGTCAGTTTCCCAGCAACAACGGGGGGGGGGGGTCATCCCACACATGCGCTCAAACTTTATTTTGTCTAGCATGGGACACATCTATATATATCTATACATCTATAGATCTATACACCTATATAGTGTGTGAATAACTATGAAAGTTGCTCGTTGGATGAAGCCAATCCGATGATAGAGAGATGGCAAAACCGAGCACTACTGTCCGCTCAATATCATCTACATTCCACCAGATTCTGCCACATGTACAATCTAGAGGAGTACATGGTTGAACTTAAGCATAATGCACAAACCTCAAAACACAAGCACTTCTCCTTTGTTCTCTAGAATCTTCCATATCTTAATTGCCCAAACCTTTTTTCTAAATGAATTGTCACTTTTTGTTTTTACCTTTACAATGCACAATTCCATGAATCTTAAAATAGTTTTTTATAAAACTAATTGATTTTGGTTGAGATGAACTATAAGAATTAAACGAACATCTACATCATGCATATCTGGGAGAAGAGGCGGGAAACCGATGAGAGGAGTGGCGAGAAACAGTAGCCTGTTTGAATGAAAACCTAGTAGAGAAGGAAGCGTGAGCTACACGACACATGCGCACAGTGCTTACCCATGTACTGCATGTGCTGTCGAAAGGGCTCAGGGTTGCCGTTTGATATGGGAGCATACAACGGTGCACACGTACAATCCGTGGGGTTTGGGTTCTGGCCAGTCAGAACACAGGACTCAAATCGCGCGCGCAGCGGGGGGGGGGGGGGGATATCATACGAAAGCCAACATTCGGTGGAAACCGGTGAAAACCACGAGAAAAAGATGTTTTGAAGTTTAAAAAAAATTCAAAAAAATGCGGGATGTTAAGAGGATGATGTTTTATTGCCACACAAAATTTCCAGTTGAAACACATTACGAGATGTGAGCTATGAAAAAGACAAAATCAGTGTTGAATAGTGCTGAATAGTAATGTCACTATTCAGGGCAAAATTTGTCTTTTTCATAGCTCACATCTCGTAATGTTTTTGAACTTGAAATTTTGTGTCGCAATAAAACATCACCTTCTTAACATCCCACATTTTTCAGATTTTTATGAAACTTTAAAATATGCTTTCCACGAAGTTTTCATTGAATATCGGCTTTCATGAGTGAACCGTGTGCTATTTGAAAACATTTCGTGAGAAGAATCTCGGTTTTTAAATCCCCGTAAATCCAAAACTAAGCTGAAAATCGTCAAACTTGCTATGGTGTCACGACATCGCACTTATATGTTGAGGAATTTTTTTGTCCATTGTGGTGCAAGTTTTATTACAAGCCTCTTACAAACCGGAGCTTCTCTCAAAGAAGCCTCGTGGTTCCGATAGGGAAACGTGTCCCCCTTGTGGGCGAAACGTAATCACTGCCTCTTTTCACCTTGTATTTTCTTCTATGGGCAACATGGAACGACAGAATATCCGTGCTGAAATTTAAAGTTATTCAGGGTTTGTTTGGCCTTTTTATACACTAATTGTGTTTCCTAGGCATTTAATGTCCATAATTCAAATCTGAACTACAAATACATGCTCCAATTCACCAAAATGGCTAGAAAAATTATACATGTGTCCTTGGGTGCATGTTTAGGTCCCATGCCAGGAATGGGAATGAATTACAATCATACTGGTTTCATGGCTCACCCTCAAACATTTCGAATCTCGGTTTTTTAAGTCCCCATAAATCCTAAACTCACCAGAAAGTCATCAAAGGTCGCATGGTGTCACGTCATGGCACATATATGTCGTGGTAAAAACATTGTCCAATTTGGGCCAAGCTTTATTACAAACCTCTTACAAAAACTGGAGCTTCTCTCAAAGAAGCCTCATGGTTTTGATAGGGAAACGTGTTCCCCTTTGGGAGAAACATAATCACTGGCTCTTTTCACCTTGTATTTTCTTCCACGGGCAACATGGAACGACACGATATCTATGCTGAAATTTGAACTTATTCAGGGTTCGTTTGGCCTTTTTATACACTAATTGAGTTTCCTAGGCATTTAATGTCCATAATTCAAATCTAAACTACAAATACATGCTCCAGTTCACCAAAATGGCTAGAAAAATTATACATGTGTCCTTGGGTGCATGTTTAGGTATCATGCCAGGAATGGGAACGAATCACAATTGTACCGGTGTCCTGGCTCGTGCTCAAACATTTCGAATCTCGGTTTTTAAGTCCCCATAAATCCTAAACTCACCAGAAAGTCATCAAAGGTGGCATGGTGTCACGTCATGGCACATATATGCGATGGTAAAAACTTTGCCAATTTGGGCCAAGCTTTATTACAAACCGGAGCCTGTCGCAAGAAACCTCATGGTTTTGATAGGGAAATGTGTCACCTTGTGGGCCAAACAGTAATCACTCCCTCTTCTAGCCTCATATTTGCTTCTACACGCGACACAGAATAACTGGAGATTCGCGCTGAACTTTAAAATTATTCAGGGTTCATTTGACCTTTTTTATTCATTAATTGACATTTCTAGGCATTTAATGTCCATCATTCAAATCCGAACTACAAATACATGCTCCAGTGCACCAAAATGGCTAGAAAAACGTCCCTATTTCCTTGGGGTGCATGTTTAGGTCCCATGGAACGAATGGGAACGAATTCAACCACTCGCCGTCCTGGCTTGGCCACAAACATTGCGAATCTTGGTTTTTAAATGTCTGTAAATCCAAAACTCACTAGGAAATCATGAAACTTGGCATGGTGTCACTACATGGTACATATAATTGTCCAATTTAGGCGAAGCTATATTACAAGCCTTTTACAAACCGGAGCATGTTGCAACCCTCGTGGCTCCGATAGGGAAACATGCCCCTCTTGTGGGCCAAATGATAATAGATGCCTCTTCTCGCCTTGAACTTTGTTTTCTACAGGAAACAAAGAATAACAGGAGTGTCGAGCTGAAATTTGAAACTGTTCAGGGTTTGTTTGGCCATTGTATATATATTACTAATTACTAAGTTTTCCATGCATTTAATGTAGTCCATAATTCAATTTTGAAGTACAACCACATGCTCCAGTGAAGCAAAATGGGTGGGAAATCGTACATGTGTCATTGGGTGCATGTTTAGGTCTCGTTTAAGGAATGAGAATGAATTACAAACTTGTCGTCGTCCTGAAACAATGAGAATCTCAGTTTTTAAATCCCAGTAAATCAAAAAAGTCACCCAAAAAACATGAAACTTGGCATGGTTCCATGACATGGCACATATATGCCGTGGTAAAAAAACATCCAGTTTGAAAAGAGGCGCACACATTAGTAGCCAACGAAGTCCTTTTTGAAACAAAAAGCTGACACGTTAATATCGCAAACGGTTGTATTATATTAACCATGTCGAAATTTAACCATACTCGGTGGCGTGCGTGCAGCTGTTTGATTAGATGGGACAAGTGCGAGAAGTCCATCATGCAGGCTTGACGGGACGCGTGCGAGAAGTCCGCCGTGCAGGCTCAACAAGACGCGTGCATCCTGTCCACCTCGCAGGCTCGATGGGACACGTGCGAGCAGCAAGGCTGCCCATGCTCACCAGGAAGCGAGCTCTTTGACCTCCATGCACTAGCCGCCGCCTGCCTCGCTCACAACTTCTCCATTAATGGGTTAATTAAAGCACCTGGATGGAGGGTGTTTGCTTGTGATCCCATAGCAGCATTTGCTTTGTTCGTGTTCTCAACTCATATTTCGCCCTAATTTAAATTGCCACATAGGGCAACGGATAATACGACCACAAATAAAATGGCAACGGATAATACGATGGCAAATTTACAATGGCGCAGATAATAATTGTCTTACATATTCTAGATAATTTAAAATGCCACATGCGGCAAAGCCCAGAAGACACGGGGGAAAGAGAAGAAGGAAATTGTCGGATCATGGGTTCCGACAAAACCTTAAGGTTCGAACACTGCGGTGCACGCGAAGATCTCCCCCCTACCGGTCCACGTCCTAGCTCGGCTAAGATCTTACGAACTAACTCGACGAGCTCGCAACACAAAGGACACAAGATTTATACTGGTTCGGGACACCGTTGTGGTGTAATACCCTACTCCAGTGTGGTGGTGGTGGATTGCCTCTTGGGCTGATGATGAACAGTACAAGGGGAAGAACAGCCTCCTGAGGTTGAGGTGTTCTTGTGCTCGGCGAACTTGTGTGTGTGTCTCTAATCGATTCGGTCTTCTCCCTAGCTACGGTGGTGGCTAGTCCTATTTATAGAGGCCCTAGTCCTCTCCCCAAATATTGAGCGGGAAGGGAGCCAACAACGGCCAATTGAAAGGGGACAGCTAGTACAAGCTATCCTGACAAAAGTGGTGTTCGCCTGCCAAAGGCTCTGGTGGTGACGCCGTCTTGGGCTCCACGGTGACCTCCGTCTTGCCGTTCTTCTGGTCTTGGTCTTGTTGCACCAATATGGAAACCTTTTCTTGATGCCTCAATACTCCGCGCCTACACTTGCCCCCTTAGCCCCAAAGAGGAAACAAGGATGCTACACGCGTGGGCACCCGCTTGGCGCCCGCCTGGTCTCGATCGTCATGGCTCACGTCACGAGAACCTTGCGAGGTTTGCCTGGCCTTGAACTCTATGCCCCTCACGAGCCAGCCTGGTGAGGCCGCTCCTAAGGAGGTCTTATGTCGTTCGCCTCGTGAGGCTTGGCCCCCCGCGAGGGTCTTGAATGCCTTGTTTATGAAGATGGGTCGTACATGCCTGCTAGCAAAGCCACGCCGTGGGCCGCTGGCAGGCAAGTCTGGGGACCCCCATTCACAAAACGCCGACAGTAGCCCCCGGGCCCAAGGCGCACTCGGGCTTGGCTTGGAGGCAAAGCCAAAGGTCAGGTGCGGAGCATCGCGGGCCCCAATAGCCAGCGGCCTTGGTCGACGCATGGCAGTTGATTGGACGTGGGCGTCTCCGCTTCCCCACGCTGCCTCGGCAACTGCCCGACTTGACAAGCCCCTACGACATGCAAGGAAAACCATCATTACCTATGATCATGGGGGGTGCTGGTTGGCGTCTCCTGGTATAAATGGGAGGGGGTAGAGCCCCTGTCGCCCATCTTTCCTCTGCCTCTCCCGCTTCTTCTCCTTCCTTGCCCCTCTCCTTGCTTGTGCAGACATGGCGCCGATCCGGAGATTCTCGGCCGCAGAGAAGGGCAAGGCTCCCCTCAACAAGCCTGAGCTGCTCCCACCGAAGAAGAGCAGGTATCATCGCCGCGAGATGGTCGTGATGCCGGTGGTGTCACGGCCTTGGTATGAGAGGCCGCCACCTGGGTACCCACTGCCCTTGTACGCTCACGCTGACGATTCCAGAGGGAGGAGCAGTGAGTGGCGCCGCCCGCACCAAGGCCGTGGTCGCCGTGCCGCGGAGGCGCACGCCGTCACCCTAGGGGTCCACGCTGCGGACTCTTCGCACGAGTTCGTGCTGTGGGCGGTGATGCCCCCGAGCACTTGGATATGCCTCCCGCAGTTCTTCGCCACTGAGATGCCGCCGAGGGGCCTTCGCGAACTTTGGCTGCAGCACGCCGACTCGACGCCCGACTGGAGCGGAGATTGGAGTCGTTGCCTCCGGGAGGATCTTCATGACCCTAGGCTAGGCGAGATTTCCCGAGTCTGCCATGCGAAGGGCGCCCTCGCGATCCACTTCGAGTATGATGGCACCTCCGTGCTGTTCTTCAAGGTCTTCGACGAGGAAGGCCGCCGCCTGGAGTGCTACCCTGAAGGAGGTCGCTAGGACGACGCTGCGGCGGGCGCGGGGCCCGCCATCGGTCTCGCCTGCAGCTCCTCCAGCGACTCATGGTGGTCCAACGACTCTCCTGAGCTCTTGGAGTCTCCGGAGACGAGTGATGACAGCTACGTGCCCCCGAGCTCCCACGGAGCCCGGAGCAGGGCTGCGGCGTCCAGCCGCCGTCGCTGATCTGGATGGGGTTGGCGCCGGCCTCACGTGGCCCTCTGTTGATGATGGCATCGGCGACATCTGGTGCATGTAGATAGAACTCCTAGGAATTCCTTGCCTTTTGTTCCCGGCGAGGAATCGAGAAATGAACCCCGTGGGGGTGTTTGAAGCGTCTGTAATGCCTTTTGTTAATATAGCCCTTATTATGAAGATTTGTGTGCCCATATCCTGCCGAGGCTCGGCCTCCCCTTTCCAATCCTGCGGCAGCTTGGTGCTCTACACTGACAGGTGCCGGTCCCCAGGCAGGCTGCAGCCGTCGCTGGTATGCTAGGTCACGTGCCGTGGTCAAGGCTAGGAGGTGAGCGGCCCGAGGTCTAGTAAGAGTTCCTGAGGCGCGATGCTCAAGAGGCCCCCTTTAGCGCGCAAGCAGCTGTCTTAGGATGGGAAAGGAGGAAAACATTGCCGCAGCAGGGCAGCGAAGGGAGTGAGCGAGGGTCTCGTGCTGTAGCGACTGGTGGATCCAAAGCGAGAACTTATCTTGGTTGTCCGGGGTCGGCTCCTCGACTCGTGCCGAACTCGTACGTCGGCCACCGTAGTGTAGTTTGGTTTGGCCCGTGTGGGCCTCCCCCTCCCCTCCATGTCCTTCTTGGTGCTCTGCATCCTCAGGTCCCGGCCCTCGAGCGAGCTCAGCCACCGCTGGTATGCCAGGTCGCGTGCCATGGTCAAGGCCAGGGGGTGAGGGTTGGAGAGCTAGTAAGAGCTCCTGAGGCACAATGCTCATGAGCCCCCCTTTTAACGCGCAAGCAAATCGCATGGGAGAAGAGCGAGAGTCTGCGGTACCGCCTGCTATGGCCCTTAGAAAGTTCCTGCAAGTTAGCGCGAGGAAGGGCACCGGTCGCCGTGGTGATTGCTGGTTTGCTTCTGGCACGTGAGAGGGGACTCCCTACCGCGGAGAGCCCCGGGGGCGTGTACAACCCCGCCTGACATGTGGCTTGCACGGCAGAGCTAGACGAGGTGTGTCTGGGCACTCGTGAGCCAGCGCGGGACTTACGAGGCCCTACCTCAAGGAGGGTTGCGCCTGGTCTTGGTTCTTGTTCGCTGTCTTGGTCCTACGAGGTGGTTAGACAACTTGCGCCGAACAAATCTCCTGAGTTCATCGCGTGAAAAAGCCAAGCACCAACAACCCTAGGAGGTGACGTGAACGGGGCCGGCCCGCCAGACAAAGCTCAGCCACTGGATTTATCGACGCTGCAGGGACGGGCCCGAGCACAAACGTCGTGCTTAACTTACTCACGCGAAGGGTCCTGAAGAAAGACGGCCGGCGCGCGGCTCCCATGGTGGGTGACAATCAAGCAGGTGATAGTCATAGGTAGATTAAGCATGGAAAGCATACTGGCTTAAGTAAATGCAGGGAAGATGCGTGCCACTGGGTCTAGCTCGAGTGGCTTGGGGATGATGCAGCCCGAGGGGCGCCCCCAACAAGGTAAGCTAAAGACATAAACAAGGAAAGGTACATGCCACAGGGACAGACCCACGCGGCCTGGGAATAATGCAGCCCTGGGGGCGCTCCCAGCTGAATGAACTTGGAAAATGCCACCTGGTTCTGTTGATGAAGGAGGGTTAGGGCAGCTAAAGGCATGCGGCAAAGGGGCTGCCCCTTATGAACCACCAGGGCCCTGAGCCTCGGGAGGCTCTGGGGGTCCAGGGGGTTCCTTGAGGACATTTTTCATCTCCGTCAGCATGGCGTGGTGCCTGGCCTCCTGAGCCGCCAGGATGCTCGACAAGTTGCATTGATAGGCGGTCGCCACGCTCGATAGGCCAAAAGGCATGCGAACGTAGCTGTGAGGTGGGCCCTCGCAGCGTCCCACGCTCGAAGGTTAGAGAAGCTCCTAAGAGGCGGCCCGGTTGAGCCCTGGGACGTCGATGCTGACGCGCAGCCCGGCATCCTGGCCTGGATGGGGAGGTGCGCCTGGTGAGCGGCGGCCGCCGCGCATGGCCCTTGCATCTTGCAGTTCCCGAGTGGTCTTGGTGATGAACTCCTGAGCGGTGGGCACTCCTTGCCCTGTGTTCTCCTGAGGGAAACGTGCCATGAAGCACGCCTCTAGGTGGTGCCCAAGCGCCTCCCTCGTGATGCTGGCAAAGTCTAAGGCCCTCCAGAAGAGAGCCCCCGAGCCCTGCCCGAGAGGGGCGCTAGGCGCGCTTTCCTATGCGATGGAGGGAGGCGCCCCAGGCGCGGGCGCCGATCGTGACGAGGCGTAGCTTGCCTGAGGCCCTGCGTGGTGTAGCTACTTCTTCTTCTTGGGGGTGGCCTTAGGAGGGCGCTCACCCTGGCCGTCAGGGTCGTCGATTGCTGTAGCTTGGAAGGCATGCTCGAGGGAGCACACCGCGTCTCTTTCCTCGCACGGGACTATGATGATTCCGCTGCTTCCCGGCATCTTGAGGACATTGTAGCTGTGATGGGTCGCCGCCATAAACTTGGCCTCGGCTGGATAGCAGGGTATGGCGTTGTATGGCAGGTGGATGCAGGTCGATGAGTTTGGTGTGATAGTTGTTGCATTCTCCGAAGGTAATGGGAAGGCGGACCTGCCCGATCGGGGTAGTAGAGCCGTCGGTCACTCCTGAGAAAGGTTTGGTAGGCTGAAGCTAGTCATATGGCACTTGGGGGTTGTCGAACGTGTCGACGGACAGGACATTAAGCCCTGCACCACCGTCGATGAGGGTCTTGGGAACTTGCACGTTGTTGATGACTGGTGAACAGAGCATTGGGAGGACGCCTGCAGTAGCCATGCACTTGAGCTGATCTGCCGAACTAAACGTGATGGGGCACCTGGACCATCTGAGCGAGCGTGTGGCCTCGAGCTTGGGGAGGACTGCATTCACTTCATGAGCAAACTGTTTGAAGATATGCTGCGAGGCTGGGGCTTGAGCTCCGCCCAAGATGCAGGCGATAGCGCGCGGCTCCTGGAAGCCCCTAGCCCCCTCATCTTGGTGGTGGTCGTCATTCCTTCTGGGTGGTGGCGGTAGTCGAGGAAGGCCAGCGTTGCCTTTGAGGATGATCCTCACGAGGCCGGTCCCTCCAGGCGACCTCGCGAGGCTGATCCAGCCAGCGGTCCTCATGAGGCCGGTCATGCCACTCCTGGCGCAGGCCACGGTCGTCCCAGCGTCCGCCACCACGTCCTCCTCCTCGATCGTAGCCCCGGTCACTACGCTCGGGGCGTCGACCAAAGCTTCCTTCTCGAATGGCTCTGAGCTCTTGACAGTCACTGGTGTTGTGGGTATGCAGGTTGTGGAAGGCGCAGAACGGTCAGCTGCTCTTGGATGACTCGGGAAGATCTCGGCCGCGCTTGGTGTCTGGCTCCGCCGCAAGCACGGCCACTCCCTTGCGCTTCACGTCCTTGGCCTTGGTCTTCTTCTGCTCTGGGTCTGCAGCAGGGAGCTTGAGGAGGGAGAGGCGCCCCTCCTCAGCTCTTACACACTTCGTCGCGATGTTGAACAACTCCAAGGTCATGCAGAGCTCCTCATGGATGGCAAGCTCCTCCTTCATCTTGATGTTGCGGACGCCGTCGGAGAATGCTGAGATGATGGCCTCGTCGGCCACCTTGGGGATTTTGATGCGTGTGCTTTTGAAGCGCTGGATGTACTTCTGCAGGGTCTCTCCTGGTTGTTGCTTGATGCGGCGCAGGTCACCCGCGACCGGGGGGCGGTCGTGAGCGCCCTGGAAGTTGGCGATGAAGCGGTTGCGCATCTCATCCCAGGAGGAAATCGAGCCTAGAGGCAGGTTCAGGAGCCAGGAGCGGGGGCCATCCTTGAGAGCCATGGGAAACCAGTTCGCCATGACTTTCTCGTCGCTGTTGGCCGGCTCTATGCTCAGCTTGTAGAGGTGTAGGAACTCCGCGGGGTCAGGGGTGCCGTCGTAGCAAGGAGGCAGATCTGGCTTGAACTTGCCCGGCCAAGCGACGCTACGCAGCTCGGGAGTGAAGCGCGACAGCCGACCGTGGTCGTCGGGGCCCGCCTTGGAGGTGGAACTTGGTCTTGGCGCCCATGCGCCGCTACAGCGAGCGGCGCGGGGCCTTGTCGCAGCAAATGATCCTGGCGCGGCGGTGCAAGGAGTGGCAGAGCGTTTTCTTGCGGTCGAGGAACTTCTTGACAGCTTCTTTCATCACGCACGGGCGCCAGACACGGTGGGTCGCACCATGGAGCCGCGTGCCTTGGCGCTAGGGCGCCGTCTTGGTGCAGAGGTGGCGGAGGTGCTTCATGAGCTGTGTCGCTTGTGGCTGGCGGCGGGCGAGGCAGAGAGTGGGACCGCGCATTGGAGCCCCCTGCGGCGCGGACAAGCTCGGCGATGCGGTCAAGCCAGTCCTCATAGAGGTCGTCGACTGGGCGGTAGCATAGGAGCTCATGCGCCATGAGGAGCGTGGCCCATGCGTCCACGGGAATGCGACGAGCGTGAGACGATGAACCAGCGGGAGTCAGCGATGGAGTGTTGGTCCGGCCGTCATGTCGCACCGAGGGGTGCAGCGAGGATGCTTGCTGCTTGTTCCCCGTCGGGCTAGTGGCGACAGGCGACGGAGAGCAACGAGGTGGCCCGCCGACAGGGGCCGTCTGAGCATCACGGGTGGCGAGGGTAGCTCAGTGCTCAGCGCGGGTGCGGTCTGCGTCCGCCATGGAGACGATGAAGCGACGCGACGCGGAGCGATGGAAGGGAAGCTTCGGCGCACCCCTACCTGGCGCACCAGATGTCGGATCACGGGTTCCGGCAAAACCCTTAAGGTTCGAACACTGCGGTGCACGCGAAGATCTCCCCCCTACCGATCCACGTCCTAGCTCGGCTAAGATCTTACGAACTAACTCGACGAGCTCGCAACACAAAGGACACAAGATTTATACTGGTTCGGGCCACCATTGTGGTGTAATACCCTACTCCAGTGTGGTGGTGGTGGATAAACTCTTGGGCTGATGATGAACAGTACAATGGGAAGAACAGCCTCCTGAGGTTGAGGTGTTCTTGTGCTCGGCGAACTTGTGTGTGTGTCTCTAATCGATCCGGTCTTCTCCCCTAGCTACGGTGGTGGCTAGTCCTATTTATAGAGGCCCTAGTCCTCTCCCCAATATTGAGCTGGAAGGGAGCCAACAACGGCCAATTTGAAAGGGGACAGCTAGTACAAGCTATCCTGACAAAAGCGGTCTTCGCCTGCCAAAGGCTCTGGTGGTGACGCCGTCTTGGGCTCCACGGTGACCTCCGTCTTGCCGTCCTTCTGGTCTTGGTCTCGTTGCACCAATATGGAAACCTTTGCTTGATGCCCCGGTACTCCGCGCCTGCGCTTGCCCCCTTAGCACCAAAGAGGAAACAAGGACGCTGTGCACGCGGGCGCCCGCCTAGTCTCGATCGTCATGGCTCACGTCATGAGAACCTCGCGAGGTTTGCCTGGCCTTGAACTCTCCGCCCCTCACGAGCTAGCCTCTTGAGGCCGCTCCTAAGGAGGTCCTGTGTCTTCCGCCTCACGAGGCTTGGCCCCTCGCGAGGGTCTTGAATGCCTTGTTGATGAAGATGGGCTGTACAGGCCTGCTAGCAAAGCCACGCCGTGGGCCGCAGGCAGGCAAGTCTGGGGACCCCCATTCCCAGAACACCGACAAAAATTGCAGACAATGATCTGGGTCGCTACCGTGTGTACTCATCGATGGATCACCGGGCGGTGAAATCCTCCAGCTCCTTCTTCAATTTCTCACGACTTTGCTTGAAAGCAGCCACAGGTTCCTCCACCTCCTGCTCGTGCTCAATCTGGAGATTCCTCAAGATACCCATCAGTTCCTCGACGACCACTTTCAGCGTCATCTCCGAGGCACTGCTCTGCTCATGCAGCATCTTCCAGCCGACGGCCTCCTCCTCCTTCTCGGCAACCAACTTGAGGAGCTTTGCATTGTCATCCATGAGTTGCTCAACGAGGCCGGTCGCCTTGTTAACTGAGGCATAGCTGATCTTGAGCAGCTTCATCAAGCCATCGACCAACTCCTATTGTGTAGTGACACTAGCGAGAATGTCGTCGACGCCGGCGAAAGTCTTTAGGAATGTTGGCTCGTCGCGATGGTCGACGCCTCGAATGCGCTTGTGAGAGCCCTCGCGTGCTCGTGAGAGCTCGTTCGAGGGCTCCGCGGTGCGCTGGGACATCTCTACTGCGGTTGCGGCTTCGTGGCAGGACCTCTCTAGTGCTTCCGCGACCTTGGTCTTTGCTGCCTGGTTATATGTCCACCTAACTCCTCCTACCGGTCATGGCGGAACAACTTGACAGAAAAATAGTTTTGTGGGTGATGAGGAGAGGAACAGTGAAATAATTTTTGAGTGGGTAGTTTTTATAGCCTGGTGCTAAGTGTGAACACATATTAGTTTGATAGGTGTGAACAAATTTGCAATTACATATTGCGTTGTAATCAGCAATGTGATGAGAAACAAGGTCAAAATTTATTGATGGCAGAAGGTTGACCACGTGGTTGCTCGCTGTTGAGGCGGCCGCGGGGCGCTCCGCTCTAGCGTCCCTGCACGCGCTTTGCTCGCCGTTGAGGCAAAGTTACAATGGTAACGGTTAATAATTCTTAATAATTGTCTTACATATTCATGATAATTTAAAATGCCAAATGTGGTAAGGCCCAGAACACTCATGACCTACATATGCATACAATTATAATAAAATATAAGCTAAAAGGCTGAGCTGGCGGCCTTCCGACGATGGTCTTCTCGGACTCCATGATCAGCATAGCACCCTTGCGGCCATTCACTCCGAGTGTCCCGACCCGCCTCCGCCTACGGAGCTGCTGGCGCTGATGGGAGGCTCTTGGGGCTGCTGGGCCTCTTCCAGAAGAGCTTGACAGCGTGCAATCGTGCGCATGACAACTCCGCGAA
This sequence comes from Triticum monococcum, assembly GCA_034509565.1. Taxonomy (NCBI): domain Eukaryota; kingdom Viridiplantae; phylum Streptophyta; class Magnoliopsida; order Poales; family Poaceae; genus Triticum; species Triticum monococcum. The sequence continues at coordinate 193,142,648 of CM067842.1, read as the reverse complement.
ACCGCTCCATTTCCATGTCTCTGGCCTGGTAGAAAATTCCATCGATCACCTGCATCCTCAAGATATCACGTTGGCGATGATCTACTTCGTCGGGGACGTCACCTCCGCCAAGGATGCGCTCGAGCCTGGCCACCACATCATCAGGATCGAGGTTGACACGGCCACCGCGGGCAATGATGAAGCTGCGGGCTGCCTTTGTATTGAATGAATCATAGAGCTCCTCTGCCCATTCCTTGCGGGGCATTAGGCTCTCGATGAGCACTGTTGTCGGCGGTTCTTCGGGTGGGTCGTCGATCATGCCACCGAGCAGCTTTGGATCTTTTGCATGGTGGATGGCAAACTGCTCATCACACCTCCTCTGCAATATGTCGATTGTGCTCCCAAGGACTCTGACACCCATATCGCTGCCAATGGGCCATGGTGCCTGCACCGGTCGATGAAGCTCTTGCTCCCCGACCTGCTCCGGTTCGTTCTCCTCGTCGAAGATGTAATGCAGGTAGGCGTCGACGTCGAAGCTATGGTCGTTGCCTGGCATGCTTGGAATAACTAATGGTAGATGGGTGAGGACTAGATCTTCGCAGAGTGTCATGGCGGTGCGTTGCCGCCTGGGTTATATGCAGCAAGCCGTTAGCTGGTTGCGGGAAACCGGTGAGGGAATAGGCGTGGATTTACAATTCACCCATGTGGAGCGCGGGAAGCATTCGTTGGAGCACGGGAAGACTAAGTGGAGCACACACACAACCTGAATACCGTATACGGTGCCATGTGTTATTTATCACACAAGTGTTAACATAAAGAAATGCATGTGTAACTTACTAATCATCGCACATGAGTACTCGCAGACGCATCGTGTGCGATACTCCTAGCCACCGCAAGCAACTAGTTTGCATTTTTCAAAGTTTTTTGTACACACAGAATCGCACATGAACTAACTGTATTAACCGTCTATGCTGTAAATTCTCATCACAAACAGTTCATCCGAGTCGGCTGTTTGCCAGGTATCACACACATCTTGTTAAGTTGAACCGTTTCTGTTGCGTTCGCTAATTGAAAACAGTTCATCCGAGTGAACCGTATGCCCTATATCACACACACCTTGATCTGGCTAACCGTTTATGTTGCACTCCCTAATAGCAAACGGTTCATCGGAGCAAACTATATGCCGCATATCGCAGACACATTGGTATGGCTGCCCGTTTCTGTTGTTCTGCCTCATCGCAAACAGTTCGAACGGGTTAGTCGTGTGCCCTACATCGCACACGCAACTAAAATCTGAACCGTGTTTGATGCGTCCTCCATCGCAAATGCTTTGCACCTTTTTTGACGGTTATTTTACACCACCATTTGCGATTATGGCATCGCACCCAGTTTTGTCGAAGGGTCTCTGATCATAGTGTCGCGTTAGCAGCATCCTGCAGTAGGGATGCCACTCATAATTCCAAAGCTTAGGTGTTGAAATACGAATCTGATATGATGCTCATATTACTAAAACAGAGAATGTTTAATTGGTCACCTAATGTTCCTATATTCGTTTCTAAAAGCATGTGCACCACCCACTGGTCCAGCTAGTTCCACATTCCTGGTTTTACTCTTGATGCTTAGGTTTTTCCCCTTTTATCTACTCTACTATGATCCGCGTAGGTGCTTTCTGTCGTACTAGCATTACTCCACCCTTCAAGCTAAACAACACAACACTCAAAATTCCAAAACTTAGTTTTTCAAATATGATTCTGATATGATATTGATATTAGTTAACAAACACATTTAGTTGGTTAGCTAAAGGTCCCACTCGAGTTTCCAAATGCATGTCGCGACATATAGAGAGACAGCAAAATTACATTTCTTTGTCACTTGTTGACTGTACTTTCTTGTCCATACCAAATCTTAGTTGTTATTTCAAAGCAAACGTCGGTTGCTAACTACCCTTTGTGCAGTTTGCAGCTTCAGATCTGCCATCCCACTGCCACGGTGAACACTATACTCATCATGCTTACGGTTTCCCCATTTTATGATGACAATGATCAGCCTACGTGGTTCGTGTCGTAATAGCACTTCTCCACCCATCGAGCTAAACAAGCTTAGTTGTCCAAATTCAATTATGATATTAGTAAAACTAAGAGATGTTTAATTGGTCGGCTAAATGTTCCTACTTTAGTTTCGAAATGCATGTGAGCCACATATGGAGAGACCGGAAGAAATAGTATTTCTCTGTGCGCCTTGGTTCATCATGGGTGGGAAACCCACATTGTGTAGAAAGACTTGTAATATCTTCAATTTGCTTGCTCTTCTGCTCTTCTTTAAGATGATCTTCTTCTCTTCTTTAATAAGTATGTTCCTTGTTGGGAAGAGTAGCAGAGACATTTGCGGTCGACTAGTCAGGTCGAGTTGTTCTCCCTTAGTATATTTTGAATCTATCAAGTCAGGTCGACTTGTTCTTCTTTACTATATGTTGAAGCTGTCATCTGCGAAGTATCATCACTTCTGGAGCTCTCATATTTTGAGTAGTAGGCCACATTATATTAATGCACACACCAAATTACAGCATGCATGGCATCTCTCAGAAGAATTGCAGAGATAGCACAAAGGGGTTTACAGGGAGGCAGTATTGGATTAGAATCACCTCTGCATTACAATCATAATCTCACTTGTTTTTTATGTTTTGATGCATGTTAGGTATTGAACATTATCAAAATGAATATGAGAATGGGCGCACGAGAGGAATATTGCGGAACAATCCACTGGCTAACAAACTTGGCATGGTGGAGGATGGCCTATCTTATTCACCCATCAAGGTGCTTGCTCTAACTTGGCAAGGTTGTATTGGTCACACATATTTTGCATCTGACCTCTTGCATTACTTCTACTTTGTTACACCATCTGCTTAGTTTAAGCATCATATATTAGTATATGCCATACCTATCCATTTTTTGTACCTATTCCATGTGTCGTCATACTATGTTTTTCCAGTCAAATGTTGTACTTTCGTAATAGATGTCCAAAAGGAAGAGGGTGAGTGAAGATCCTCAAGGAGTACAAACTAGGTATTTGTAAAAGGTAGTGATACCTGTTAAATCAGATAGATCAGCAGCCATAGAAAACACAGGCCCAACTGTACCACACTTCACCCCTACTCGACTGGCCAAACCCCTATTAGAACTGTTGAGAGCCGAGCGTCAGGTATTGTCTATGATATCAATTCAAAATTTGAACTCCTAATTTTCTGCATGTGCCTTACCTTCTCTCTTGTATGAAAACTAATTTTAGATGAATCTCCTTGCTCAAAGGATCATAGGATCTCACAACAATACTGGGCTCTGCATTGCTCTTGTCAGTACCTCTTGCCCTTTGTCAGCATACTTACACGCATTGTTGTTTGATTATGTAGCATCACTATAAATGATCGCTTCTTTATCCTCCCTTTGCTTGAAATTATAAGATCTATATTTACTCTTAGATAAATGTAGAATTAACACAATGGTTATGAAGTTTTGGATTGCTCATGTAAGTACCTATTGTCATGTACTCCCTCTGCATCGAACTAATTGTTGATCAATTGGATGTATTTAGAACTTAATAGTGCTAGATACATCCATTTGAGTGACAAGTAATAACAGACGGTGGTGGTATTACTGTACTTGCATCGCGAGATAGTTGATTGTCTAGCTTTACTCTGCATCTTATGTGCCCTACCCTCCACTTTCTCCAAATTATCATATCTACATTTACTCTTACCAAAATGTTGAATAAAGCCAATGCCACTGCACACGTTGATGTCTGCATTCCTCTTGTCAGTATGTTTTGCCTTGTAAGCCTATACTTAATTAATTGCTATTTGATTATGTATCATCAGTGTGCACCTGAGCTTCATTATCCTTTGTTTCTTCCAATATTATTTGATCTATATTTACTCTTTGCAAAATGTAGAATAATAGCAACGCTTATAAAGAATTTTCTTTGGGGAATTTATTGAATTATCCTTCCATCAACATGGAGAAGGGCTTTGTCCAGCCCGTGTTAACATGTAATGTAAGTTCATCCTTCTCAAGCCTTGAAACTTTGTTCTAGTATAGATTTGGATAGGCATCATTTCCTCCACTCTTGTTTACTTTGTTGTTTACATCTGACTGGATGTTTGCAACAACTATCAGTTTTAAATTGTAGTCGTAAAAACATATTCCTTATGCAGAACAGATCCATTTATTTGCTTATATAATTGTGAAACCTGTTACGTGTCTCCTTGTTTCTCTTTCAGAGTCATGTCTCTTATGCCATACAGAACTTTAGGGAAGATAGTGAGCCAAACCATATTGAGGACAGCGAGATGACCCCAAGGTCATGTCTTGATGAAGACAGTGAGTTGAAGCTACTCACCAGCAGGTGTGAGACAACCTCTATGTAGTCGCTGCCTCAATCAGTTCGACTTCTTCAGTCTCAACTTAAAGCGGAAAGGCTTGCTTTAGCTCAGCTCCGACTTGAAGTCAAAGATGCAATGAAGATGTCACAGGACTGCCTTGCGCACTATGGTGCCATATAGCTAGGGATGTATCATCTATCATTGACACAACTAAGGTCTCACAGCTTGTTCGGCTACTTACGGGGCCCGTCCTTGCCAGGCCTAGTGCCTTCTGAAGTGCTCTTAGTTTTGTATATTCTTTTGTCCTCGTGTTTATATGCACTGGTGGCGACCTTTGATGCCCAGTGTACGTAATCCGCGGTCATGTTGCGCTTTATTATCACCTATAGCGAACTTTGATTCCCAATGGACGTAATATGCCGTAATTTCTTTATTGTATAGTCTAGGTTTATTCTTTGGTCGATATGCTGTAATTTAGGCCGGAAGGTTCAGTGGATCTCAGTGTTGTCGGTCTTCAGGCCGGCCCGTTACTCATATGGGCCAAAACATGGGCCTATAATCATCTTGGGCCATTAGCAGGTTTAAACCTATAGTTGTTTCCCGCCTTTAACAAGCCGCGTAAAGTTCTAGCTAGCTAGGCCAGAGAATACCATGGGCTTTTATAACAGGCTAAAACCTAGATTGGGCTAGTGATACGTCTCCAACGTATCTACTTTTCCAAACACTTTTGCCCTTGTTTTGGACTCTAACTTGCATGATTTGAATGGAACTAACCCGGACTGACGTTGTTTTCAGTTGAATTACCATGGTGTTATTTATGTGCAGGAACAAACGTTCTCGAAATGACCTGAAACTTCACGGAGCCAATTTTCAGAAAATATGAAAAATACCTACAAAAGATGAAGGCCAGCGGGGCCACCACCTCTCCACGAGGGTGGGGCGCGCCTGCCCCCCTAGGGCGCGCCCCCTACCTCGTGGGCCCCATGTTGCCTCTCCAACTCCAACTCCATATATTGAGTTTCGGGGAGAAAAAATAAGAGAGAAGAAATCATCGTGTTTTACGATACGGAGCCGCCGCCAAGCCCTAAAACCTCTCAAGAGGGCTGATCTGGAGTTCGTTCGGGGCTCCGGAGAGGGGAATCCGTCGCCATCGTCATCATCAACCATCCTCCATCACCAATTTCATGATGCTCACAGCCGCGCGTGAGTAATTCCATCATAGGCTTGCTGGACGATGATGGGTTGGATGGGATCTATCATGTAGTCGAGTTAGTTTTGTTAGGGTTTGATCCCTAGTATCCACTATGTTCTGAGATTGATGTTGCTATGACTTTGCTATGCTTAATGCTTGTCACTATGGCCCGAGTGCCATGATTTCAGATCTGAACCTATTATGTTTTCATCAATATATGAGTGTTCTTGATCCTATCTGGGAAGTCTATAGTCACCTATTATGTGTTATGATCCGTTAACCCTGAAGTGACAATAATTTGAGGGGTTCATGTATTCACTATGTGTTAATGCTTTGTTTCGGTTCTCTATTAAAAGGAGGCCTTAATATCCCTTAGTTTCCATAAGGACCCCGCTGCCACGGGAGGGTAGGACAAAAGATGTGATGCAAGTTCTTTTCCATAAGCACGTATGACTATATTCGGAATACATGCCTACATTACATTGACGAACTGGAGCTAGTTCTGTGTCACCCTAGGTTATGACTGTTACATGATGAACCGCATCCGGCATAATTCTCCATCACTGATCCATTGCCTACGAGCTTTCCATATATTGTTCTTCGCTTATTTACTTTCCCATTGCTATTGCTATCATCACTACAAAATACCAAGAACATTACTTTTACTACTGTTACCTTTTGCTACCGTTATCACTACTATCATATTACTTTGCAACTAAACACTTCGCTGCAGATATTAAGTTTCCAGGTGTGGTTGAATTGACAACTCAGTTGCTAATACTTGAAAGTATTCTTTGGCTCCCCTTGTGTCGAATAAATAAATTTCGGTTGAATACTTTACCCTCGAAAACTGTTGCGATCCCCTATACTTGTGGGTTATCAAGACTATTTTCTGGTGTCGTTGCCGGGGAGCATAGCTCTATTCTTTGAGTCACTTGGGATTTAATCTGCTTATCATTATGAAGAACCTAAGAGATCCAAAAACCAAGATCTATCCCACAACTACGAGGGGAGGTAAGGAACTGCCATCTAGCTCTGCACTTGATTCGCCTTCTGTTATGAGTAAGCTTGCGGCACCTACACCTGCTTCTGGTATTCGTTCTGATATGTCGCATGTTATTGATGATGCCATTTCTGCTATGCATGATACTTATGATGAAACTATATCTATGTCTGATACTACTGTGCCACTTAGTGATTTTCTTGATGAACAACTTGCTAGGGCTAGAGAGATTGAAAATATTGAATCTAATGATACTAATGAAAGTGATGATGAAGAATCACTTGTTATTCCTAAGGGTTATGTTTTTGATCAAGAAGCTTCTTTCGCTATTTTAGCTTGCAAAAATAGAAATGAACTCAACAGGTTATTAGCTAAATGGAGTAAGCAATCTCTAAATGCTAGAATGAAACCTGACCCTGCTTTTGCTACTTCACCTATCTTTGTTACTGATAAGGATTATGAATTCTCCGTTGATCCTGATATAATTACTTTCGTTGAATCTGATCCTTTTCATGGTTATGAATCTGAAACTGTTGTGGCACATCTTACTAAATTTCATGATATAGCCACCCTGTTCACTAAAGATGAGAGAACTCATTACTTTTATATCCTTAAAATATTTCCGTTCTCATTAATGGGTGATGCTAAGATATGGTTTAATTCTCTTGATCCTGGTTGTGTGCGTAGTCCCCAGGATATGATTTATTACTTCTCTGCTAAATATTTCCCTGCTCATAAGAAACAAGCTGCTTTAAGGGATATATATATATAATTTTGTGCAAATTGAAGAAGAGAGTCTCCCACAAGCCTGGGGAGGCTTCTCCAATTACTTAATTCTTTGCCTGATCATCCTCTTAAGAAAAATGAAATACTTGATATCTTTTATAATGGACTAAGCAATGACTCCAGAGATTACCTGGATAGTTGTGCTGGTTCTGTTTTTAGGGAAAGAACACCGGATGAAGCTGAAATTTTATTGAACAATATGTTGACAATTGAAAATAACAGCACACCTCCGGAGCCAATTCCTGAGCCGATTCCTAAACCAACTCCGAAGAAGAGGGGTATTCTATTTCTAAGTCCTGAAGATATGCAAGAGGCAAAGAAATCTATGAAAGAAAAAAGGTATTAAAGCTGAAGATGTTAAGAATTTACCTCCTATTGAAGAAATACATGGTCTTAATTTACCGCCTATTGAAGAAACATATAATCTTAATCCATTACCTATTGAAGAAACTCATGGTCTTGATAACCCGACACAGGTAGTAAAGGTAAATTCTCTCTATAGATATGGTAAAGCTGAAATCCCATTTACTAAATTTGCTAGCCCGTGCTTAGATGAGTTTGATAAATTTATGGCTAAGCAAGAAGACTTTAATGCTTATTTTGGTAGACAATTGAAATACAATTCAAATATGCTTGAACACTTGGGTGATTATATGGCTAATGTCAAAGGTGAACTTAAACTTATTACTAAACATGCTTCTATGGTTACCACTCAAGTAGAACAAGTACTTAAAGCTCAAAATGATTTGCTCAATGAATTGAATAATAAGAATAATGATAATGATGTTAGAGTGGCTACTAGAACTGGTAAAATGACTCAGGAACCTTTGTATCATGAAGGCCATCCTAAGAGAATTGAGCAAGATTCTCAAAGAAATAATATAGATGCACCTAGTTCTTCTAAAAGGAAGAAAAAGAAAAATGATAGGACTTTGCATGCTTCTAGTGATCCTATTGTTGAAACACCTGAGAATCCAAATGATATTTCTATTTATGATGCTGAAACTCAATCTGGTAATGAACCTGAAACTAGTGATAATGCTAATAATAATGTTCATAATGATGCTCAACCTAGTAATGATAATGATGTAGAAATTGAACCTTCTGTTGATCTTGATAACCCACAATCAAAGAATCAACGTTATGATAAAAAGACTTTGTTGCTAGGAAACATGGTAAAGAAAGAGAGCCTTGGGTTCAGAAACCCTTGCCTTTTCCTCCCAAACCATCTAAGAAAAAGGATGATGAGGATTTTGAGCGCTTTGCTGAAATGATTAGACCTGTCTTTTGCGTATGTGATTAACTAATATGCTCAAAACCAACCCTTATGCTAAGTACATGACAGATATTATTACAAATAAAAGAAAATTACCGGAAGCTAATATTTCCACCATGCTTGCTAATTATACTTTTAAGGGTGGAATACTAAAGAAACTTGGAGATCCCGGTGTACCAACTACACCATGCTCCATTAAAAGAAACTATGTTAAAACTGCTTTATGTGATCTTGGACCCGGTGTTAGTGTTATGCCTCTCCCTTTATATCGTAGACTTGATTTGAATAGGTTGACACCTACTGAAATATCTTTGCAAATGGCTGATAAATCAACTGCTATACCTGTCGGTATTTGTGAGGATGTGCCTGTTGTAGTTGCAAATGTTACTATTTTAACGGACTTTGTTATTCTTGATATTCCCGAGGACGATAGTATGTCTACTATTCTAGGAAGACCCTTTTTGAATACTGCAGGGGCTGTTATTGATTGCACTAAAGGCAATGTCACTTTTCATGTTAATGGTAATGAGCATACGGTACACTTTCCGAGGAAAGAACCTCAAGTTCATAGTATCAACTCTATTGGAAATGTTCCACCGATTATATTTGGAGGTTTTGAATTTCCTCTTCCTACTGTCAAGAAGAAATATGATATTCTTATTATTGGGGATGTGCATATCCCCGTTGAGGTAACATAGTGTTATTCGAAATTTCTCCGGTTCCATGTTATTCGGAATGAGTTCGTTGACAAGACTTGATCAACCTTGTTAGTGGATTCCTTTTGATGACCATGAGATGGATGAAACTAGAAGACACAACCCTCTGTACCCCACTTTTACTTTCTGTTATTTATATTAAATAAAATAAAAATAAATATTTTTCTATCTGTTATCTGATTATCCGTGCAGTATAAAAATACCCCAAAAATGAAAGTTCTCCAAATGCCCTGAAATTTAAACATGATTTTTTTCTAGAATATTTGAGAATATTTGGCACTGAGAACACAACAGGGGGGTCAACCACCTGCCCACGAGGGTGGAGGGCGCGCCCCCTGCCTCGTGGGCCCACGGTGGCCCTCCTCCACTTATTCTTTCACCCACACACTTCTTCTTCCTCCCACAAACACAAATATCCAGGTCAAGCACGAGTTCTAGCTCATTTTGCTGCCATTTTCGATCTCCTTGCTCAAAGCACCTCTCACAAAACTGCTTGGGGAGATTGTTCCTTGGTATGTGACTCCTCCATTGGTCCAATTAGTTTTTGTTCTAGTGCTTTATTCATTGCATTTTTTTGCTGCTTAGGTGACCCTGTTCTTGAGCTTGCATGTCAAATTTATATGGTCAAAAGTAGTTTTGATGCATGATATAGGCTCTAGGCACTTGTAGGAGTAGTTGCTATCAATATTATTGAGTTTGGTTTATCTTTATTTTGAAGTTACTAAAAAATTTCAGAATTTTTCAGAGGAAGAAATATGCTTGCAATGCGTGATGCTGATGATGAGCCACCAAGAGATGCTCCAGTGCGTCCTTGTGAATGGCCTTCTGAGAACTTTATGGATCGAGCGGGAATTAAGGAAGAATTCAACGCATATTTGCGTAACGCTGATCTTGTGAGCTTCAAGGAAGAGAAGTGCAGCCAGTATCACAACCTCACTAGTCCCTTTGTGAGGAGGTTTGAATTTTCAACTTCACGTAATTCTCCAACTGTCTTGTTTGATCTTTATGATAATTCTTATGGACTTAGAGGATTTTACCACTGCATGCAAACTTCCACAATGGGGGTAGTATAAGGGATCCTCGCAAATCTGAATTTAGAGATTTTCTTGCTAGCATAAATGTGGGAGAATCTAGAGATATTACACAAGCTACCATAGGGAGCATTCACTTTCCTGCTATACATTATTTTGCTCTCTTCATAGGTAGATGTATCAATGGTAAAGATGAGGCATGTCACATGCGTGTCCCCGATCTCAGTATTTTTAGGAGTGCTGTGTTAGGAGACCAATCTTATAATTTGGGAGCCATTGTTGCACGTAGGTTGCATATTAATAGATTTAATGGAGATTTCTTTGGAGGAATTTATGCAACCCGCATAGCTAACTTTCTTGGTATAGCCATACGCGAAGATGATATTGAATTACCACCTGCTTACCTAGACTTTAATGCTATGGTTCACCACCAGTTTGTTGAGAGGAATGAATCACCTCTCCAGTATCGACTAATCTTTGACAGACGTCGTGATGTCCATATTACTCTCCCTGCCCCTGCCTTCTTTGATCATCACGCAAAAGGAAGATATACCATTACCAGAGAGGAGGCAGATGAGTACGAGAGGAGAGCAAAGGCCGCTCGTCGCCACGCTGCAGCTCAGTAGGCGATAGCCGCTGCATCTCAGTACGACCCCAACTACTACTATGGATATCCGCCAGGCCAGCCGTGGCCATAGACCAACTTAGGCCAAAAGCCTAAGCTTAGAGGAGTACGTATTTCCCACCGACATTACATTTATGTTCACACACTCATTGCAAGATGTCGGTGCTCATACTTTTTCATTGTATCATCCATGCTAGTTTAATTTCCTTTTTATGATTTCTTCTTGTGAGTTTAATAAACCTTAAGAAAAACTAAAAAAAATTAGTTGTAGCTTTTAATCAGTTTAATTTCCATGCGTGTAGTAGTAATTAAAAAGAAAACCCAAAAAGATTTCATGTTCTTCTTTTGCTTGTTGGGAGCTTTCCCGTGTAAATAGTTTTATTTCTTTTCTTTTCTGTGGGGGTCGATAGGAGAAGACCATGATTAAATTGTTGAAGTGGCTCTTATATGCATTATTGTTTATCCGATAAAAGAGCCCATATTGCCTTGTCTTCTCCTGTTTATTGAATGCTTGCAGATTCCAGCTTAGTCCAATGCACATGCACTGTTATTATTATTCACACTATTCGGTCGTGGAAGTGAAAGGCAATTATAATGATATATGATGGACTGGCTGAGATGAGAAAAGCTGGTATGAACTCGACCTCTTTTGTTCTTGTAAATATGATTAGTTCATTGTTCCTGATTCAGCCTATTATGAATAAACATGTTTGCAGTGATAACTAGAGATCATAGTTTCTTGTGCCATGCTTGATTAGCTATGAGTTATAATGGTTTACCTTGCGTGCCAACATGATATTGAGATAGTTATGGTGTGGTATGATAGGGTGGTATCCTCCTCTGAATGATTTAAGTGACTTGACTTGGCGCATGTTCACGCATGTAGTTGAAACAAAATCAACATAGCCTTCACGATATTTATGTTCATGGTGGATTATATCCTACTCATGCTTGCATTCGGTGTTGATTAATTTTATTGCGTATTCATGACTGTTGTCGCTCTCTAGCTGGTCGCTTCCCAGTCTTTTGCTAGCCTTCACTTGTACTAAGCGGGAATACTGCTTGTGCATCCAATCCCTTAAACCCCAAAGTTATTCCATATAATCCACTATACCTACCTATATACGGTATCTACTTGTTGTTCCAAGTAAATTTGTATGTGCCAAACTCTAAACCTTCAAATAAATATCGTGTTTTGTATGCTCGAATAGCTCATGTATCAACTAGGGCTATTTGTATCTTCCATGTTAGGTGGGTTATTCTCAACAGGAGTGGACTCTGCTCCTCACTCACGAGATAAATGGCTGGTCACCGGGATGCCCAGTCCCATGCTTTATACAAACTAAATCAAAATAATTGCAAACAAAACTTCCCATGGGACTCTTGTTAGTTGGAGGCACTCATTGTTTCGAGCAAAACATGGATTGATGCTTGTTGGTGGAAGGGGGAGTATAAACTTTACCATTCTGTTCGGGAACCGCCTATAATGTGTGTAGCATGGAAGATATCGCCATCTCTTGGTTGTTATGTTGACAATGAAAGTATACCGCTCAAAATATTATTCACCTCTGTTTCAAAACCGAGCTTTGGCACCTCTACAAATCCCTGCTTCCCTCTGCGAAGGGCCTATCTATTTACTTTTATGCTAAGTCATCATCCTCTTATTAAAAAGCACCGGTTGGAGAGCACTGCTGTCATTTGCATTCATTATTGTTAGTTTACATTGAGTATGACTTGACTGGATCTCTTTTACCATGAATTACAATGTCTAGTCAGTCCTTGATCTTTAAAGGTGCTCTGCATTTATGTTTTGCGGTCTCAGAAAGGGCTAGTGAGATACCATCTTGTTATATCATATTATGATTGTTTTGAGAAAGTGTTGTCACCCAAGATTTATTATTATTCCTCGCTAGTTGATTATGCTATTGATATGAGTAAACTTGAGACCTATGCATTATTGCAAATGTGATTAGTTATAATCTTTGCTGAAAACTTGAATGCTCGCTTTACATATTTACAACAACAAGAGCAAACAGAGTTTGTAAAAGTTCTTCTTTATCACTTTCAGTTTGTCAACTGAATTGCTTGAGGACAAGCAAAGGTTTAAGCTTGGGGGAGTTGATACGTCTCCAACGTATCTACTTTTCCAAACACTTTTGCCCTTGTTTTGGACTCTAACTTGCATGATTTGAATGGAACTAACCCGGACTGACGCTGTTTTCAGCAGAATTACCATGGTGTTATTTATGTGCAGGAACAAACGTTCTCGGAATGACCTGAAACTTCACGGAGCCACTTTTTAGAAAATATGAAAAATACCTGCAAAAGATGAAGGCCAGGGGGCCCACCACCTCTCCACGAGGGTGGGGGCGCGCCTGCCCCCCATAGGGCGTGCCCCTACCTTGTGGGCCCCCTGTTGCCTCTCCGACTCCAACTCCAACTCCATATATTGAGTTTCGGGGAGAGAAAAATCAGAGAGAAGAAATCATCACGTTTTATGATATGGAGCCGCCGCCAAGCCCTAAAACCTCTCGGGAGGGCTGATCTGGAGTCCGTTCGGGGCTCCGGAGAGGGGAATCCGTCGCCATCGTCATCATCAACCATCCTCCATCACCAAGTTCATGATGCTCACCGCCGTGCGTGAGTAATTCCATCGTAGGCATGTTGGACGGTGATGGGTTGGATGGGATCTATCATGTAATCAAGTTAGTTTTGTTAGGGTTTGATCCCTAGTATCCACTATGTTCTGAGATTGATGTTGCTATGACTTTGCTATGCTTAATGCTTGTCACTAGGGCCTGAGTGCCATGATTTCAGATCTGAACCTATTATGTTTTCATCAATACTTACCGGTGATGACCGTAGTTTGAGGAGTTCATGTATTCACTATGTGTTAATGCTTTGTTCTGGTTCTCTATTAAAAGGAGGCCTTAATATCCCTTAGTTTCCGTAAGGACCCCACTGCCACGGGAGGGTAGGACAAAAGATGTCATGCAAGTTCTTTTCCATAAGCACGTATGACTATATTCGGAATACATGCCTACATTACATTGATGAACTGGAGCTAGTTCTGTGTCACCCTAGGTTATGACTGTTACATGATGAACCGCATCCGGCATAATTCTCCATCACCGATCCATTGCGTACGAGCTTTCCATATATTGTTCTTCTCTTATTTACTTTCCTATTGCTATTGCTATCATCACTACAAAATACCAAAAACATTACTTTTACTACTGTTACCTTTTGCTACCGTTATCACTACTATCATATTACTTTGCTACTAAACACTTTGCTGCAGATATTAAGTTTCCAGGTGTGGTTGAATTGACAACTCAGCTACTAATACTTGAGAGTATTCTTTGGCTCCCCTTGTGTCGAATCAATAAATTTGGGTTGAATACTTTACCCTCGAAAATTGTTGTAATCCCCTATACTTGTGGGTTATCAGCTAGCGTTGAGCCGAAAAATTCATGGGCCAATACAGGCTGAAACTGCCTAAGGCCCATGTTTGGCCCAAATAGGACGAGCAGTTAATAGGCCAAAATATAACTCGGCATGTTTGGCCCAATAAAATTATGGGCTTTAAGCAGGACGGTATCCACGCGGGCCATCGGCCCAAAAGTGTCATGGTCCATTATTAGATGGGTTGTAAGCAGGCCGGATTCAATGCGGGCAAGAATTAGGCCCAACTGTTATACGGGCCATTAACAGGCCGATAGGGCCGTTGGGCTGAAATTTATCCACGGAGACTACGGGCCGCTAAGAGGCCTAAAGTTACTTCAGACAAGAAATAGTCTAGTTTCTGCATGGGCCGTTAAAGGGCCTAAAGTTAAACCGGGCAACAACGTCCCAGATGCACCATGGGCCGCTAACAGGTCGAAACTATTATCGGGCTGAACTGGTAAACGGGCATTTAACAGGCTGAAATACAAACCTGTCTTAGAATGGGCCCAAAAGAACAGTGGCATGTTAACGGGCCTGATTTGATATGGGCCGTAATTTGGCCCAAAACACGGCAGGCTATGAACGGTCCTGATCTAGTATGGGCCTCAATTTGACCCAAAAGATGGCAGGCTGTTAACGGGCCAGCCCACGAGTGTCTAAAAAACATGGTGGGCCTTTAGCTGGGCCGGCCTTTTTACCTAAAACGGGCCACTGTTGGGTTGTGCCATGTGTCGACATATCATAGGTGAGGGAGTCCTGGATTAGGGGGTGTCCGGATGGCCGGACTATACCTTCAGCCGGACTCCTGGACTATGAAGATACAAGATTGAAGACTTCGTCCTGTGTCCGGAAGGGACTTTCCTTGGCGTGGAAGGCAAGCTTGGCGATACGGATATGCAGATCTCCTACCATTGTAACCGACTTTGTGTAACCCTAACCCTCTCCGGTGTCTATATAAACCGGAGGGTTTTAGTCCGTAGGACAACATACAAAACAACAATCATTGAGAGTTACCATCCGGCCTAGACGCACAGTTCGGGACCCCCTACCCGAGATCCGCCGGTTTTGACACCGACATTGGTGCTTTCATTGAGAGTTCCTCTGTGTCGTCGTTGTCAGGCTTGATGGCTCCAACGATCATCATTAGCAATGCAGTCCAGGGTGAGACCTTCCTCCCCGGACAGATCTTCGTCTCCGGCGGCTCCGCACTACGGGCCAATTCACTTGGCCATCTGGAGTAGATCGAAAGCTATGCCCCTGGCCGTCAGGTCAGATCTGGAAGTTTAAACTACACGGCTGACATCCGCGGGGACTTGATCCTCGACGGATTCAAGACACTACCAAGCGCGCCGCGCTGTCACGACGAGCATGATCTAGCTCTGCCGCCGAACAGTGCCCTGGAGGCCGCACCCGCATCGGCTTCGACCTTTAATTCGGAGCCAACTGCGCCGATCGAGGAGGGGCGGTTGGACGCCGCCTCGGGGGCTGCGATCCCAACGGCGATCGAGCCGAACACCAGCCCCGCACTCCACGAGACTCATGACTCCAACGAGCCGGACTCCTCTCCGGACTCCGAACCCTCCGCGCCCCTGCTGATCGAATCCGATTGGGCGCCGATCATGGAGTTTACTGCCGCGGACATCTTTCAGCACTCGCCTTTTGGCGATATTCTGAAGACACTAAAGTCTCTCTCTTTATCAGGAGAGCCCTGGCCGGACTACGGTCAGCAAGGTTGGGATACGGATGATGAAGAAATTCAAAGCCCACCCACCACCCACTTTGTAGCCACTGTCGATAATTTAACCGACATGCTTGACTTCGACTCTGAAGACATCGACGGCATGGACGCCGATGAAGGAGACGATGAAGAACCAGAGCCTACTGAGCCCTGGAAAGCCACCTCATCATATGACGTATACATGGTGGACGCACCAAAAGATGACAACGAGGAGCGGAAGGACGCACCGAAGGCGTGTTCCCTCGAGAAGCAGTCAAAACGGCGACGCAAGCGCCGCTCCAAATCCCGCCTCGACAAAAATAACGATCACACAGACCCAGCACTGGAGCTGGGCGAACCGTTGCCGGACAGCGGCAATCCGGATAATCAAACCGAACAAACAAACTCTATCAAGGATAATGGTCCGGATGATATAATGCCGGACAGGCACCCGGAGTAGCAAAATGCCCGTAAAAGGCTTGTTGCCACCGCGAGGAGTCTTAAAAAACAGAAGCAAAGGCTCAAGGCTACGCAAGACACACTGCAATTCAGATGGAGTAAAATACTCAGCACAGCAGCGAGGTACGGCGACAATCGCCCCTCCAAGAGCTACCCAAAGCGGAAGCTGCTACCTGAATTCGATGAGGAGGCCTCAGACCCCCCACAACCAAATATCAAAGCAGCCACCTGGCTGGATAAACAACCCCTCTACCAACACAGAGCGGCACACAAAGCCACTCACAATACAACACGCGACCCATGCGAGGGCTCGCACCCAAAGGACGGCACAACAAGATCCATCTATGGACCACGCAAGCGCGCCCCAGCATACAATGCAACACAACAAACATCCGAACAATGTGGTCCACCCAGCTACAGGGGTGCCGCACACCCCCTATGTTTCACCGATGAGGTGCTGGACCATGAATTTCCAGAGGGATTCAAACCCGTAAACATAGAGGCATACGACGGAACAACAGACCCTGGGGTCTGGATTGAGGACTAGATCCTTCATATCCATATGGCTCGAGGAGATGATCTCCACGCCATCAAGTACTTACCCCTCAAGCTCAAAGGGCCAGCTCGTCACTAGCTCAAAGGCCTCCCCGAAAGCTCCATTGGAAGTTGGGAAGAGCTCGAAGACGCCTTTCGAGCAAATTTTCAAGGGACTTATGTCCGACCCCCGGATGCGGACGATTTGAGTCATATAACTCAACAGCCCGGAGGGTCAGCCCGAAAGCTTTGGAACAGGTTTCTTACTAAACAGAACTAGATTGTCGACTTTCCGGACACCGAAGCCTTGGAAGCTTTTAAGCATAGCGTCCGTGACGAATGGCTCGCCAGACACCTCGGCCAAAATAAGCCGAGAACGATGGCCGCATTAACAAACCTCATGACCCGCTTTTGCACGGGTGAGGACAGCTGGCTAGCCAGATGCAGCACCAGCGACCCCAGTACATCTGAAGTTAGAGATGGAAACTGGAAATCATGGTGCAACAGCAATAACAAACGCTGGAATAAAGAAGACAACACGAAGGGCACGGCAGTAAACGCCGGATTCAAAAGCTCTCGGCCAGGTCAGCAAAAGCCTCCCTCTAAAGGCACCAGGGATGAACTGTCCAGCCTCAACAAAATTCTGGACCAAGTATGTCAGATCCATAGTACCCCTGGTAAACCGGCTAATCATACCCACAGAGAATGTTGGGTCTTCAAGCAGTCCGGCAAGCTCAACGCCGTACACAAGGGGGAGGATACACCAAGTGAAGACGAGGACGAGCCTCCCAAGCAAGACACTCGGGAACAAAAGAAATTTCCACCAGAAGTCAAAACAGTAAACGTGTTACACGTGATCAAGGGAAAAAACAACGCGGCACTCCCAGGAAAATATACCCAAGTGCCTGTCACCGAGAAGTCCTGCCACTGGTCGTCTCAACCGATCACTTCCGACCATCGCGATTACTCAGCAAGTATCCGACACGCAGGATGGGCCGCCCTAGTATTAGACCCAATAATTGGCGGACATCACTTCACACGAGTCTTGATGGATGGTGGCAGCAGTCTAAACCTAATATATCAGGATACATTCCATGGGATGGGGTTAGACCCAACAAAAATTCACCATAGCAATACTAACTTCAAAGGAGTAACGCCAGGCCCAGGGGCTCGTTGTACGGGCTCCCTCCTATTACAAGTTATATTCGGCTCCCCCGATAACTTCCGTCGCGAGCATTTAACCTTCCACATCGCTCCGTTCCAAAGTGGCTATCAACCACTGCTCGGACGCGAAGCTTTTGCTCGCTTTAATGCAATACCACACTGTGCCTCCCTCACACTCAAGATGCCCGGTCCACGTGGCATCATTTTAGTGAAAGGAAATATCAAGCGATCTCTGCGCGCTGAAGAGAGTGCGGCTGCATTTGCAGCCGCACACTAAAGGCGCCCGGACCAGCGAAAGCATCCAATAGGTCGTCAAGACCTCAGACACAATTAGTCAAGTCCGGCACCGCTATTTATACCGAATAATTGGTCACACCCCTAGTTGTCAACACAAGGGGCTCAACGCGCGCAGACAAGTGGCAATTTTTTCTCATCTTGAATTATACATGGTTTCTTTAAAAGCTATCTTTTTGCACGACAACTTTTTCACCTAAATTCCTCTCTTTTACACACGATCATCGTGCTACACCCGTCCAGGATACGGCACAACGGAGACACATGCGCAGACGTGCAGCAGGGACCCGCTCCAAGGATTCCTTTTAGATTAAGACCCTGCGTAAACCTTTTTTACTGTCTCTTGTTGATACATATCCACCGTTGAGAATGATGCTGATGTCTTGGCGTGGCCACGCCAGAACAATGCACGTACCTGGACACAAGGGGCTTCTTACAAAGGCCATTATTTGGGCCTGGTTTATACCACAAAGACCGAATACCTTAGGGAGTGTTCAGCGTCGCGAGTTTGGCCGTATATGCATCAGCTCCGAATCATTGTCTTGGGTCAAATGTTGGGTTTGCCCAGCTCCTGTGTTTTGGTGCCTTATGTTCCGCTTTACCGGCTAAGGTAGCACCAGGAGAACTACAGCGATTGTGCCCTGGTTCATTCGGACGAGCACCTCAGTAGAGAAAGCTGAAAACTGACTGTCATGATATATCATGAGACTGGTCAACCACTCGATGACCTCTGGGAATGTTCGAATTCCTCCGCCTTAACGAAGGGCTGTTTTCCGGCCAGGCATGTACGCACCCCGGGATCGGGAGAGTGCGGAGCCACCAGGGGCTATTTAGTAGCCCCACTGTCAAACTCATATGGCTAAGTGAAAGTGCTAAAGCATTATAGTCCGGTTGCCTCGCTCGCTCCGCTATCACCTCCTTAATAGGACCAAGACATTGGGTTAAGTGTGAATGCGTGTTTTTTGCGAGCACCTCCGCATTATATGCGTGGGGGTTGAAGCCGACGGCTGCAATCTTTCAGGTTATACACATGTATACATAAACGGCCGCCCAGGAGGCATCATATTACTTTCAGGAAAAAATATAAAAATAGGATCATAAAAATTTATAAAAGCATTTCGCTTGCAATGAGATTACATATCACTCAAACATAATATTTTTTGAGCACTGGGTCTCTATCAAACGAGCACCCTCAAGAACTTCTTCAAAGTAGTGCTGAGCAGCCATTCGACCTATGGCCGAATCCCGCGCTGCAATAGTGGTAGCATCCATCTCCGCCCAGTATGCTTTAACACGGGCAAAGGCCATCCGTGAGCCCTCTATACACGCCGACCTCTTCACCGCATTAATGCGTGGCACCACGTCAAGGAGCTGCTGCACCAAGCTGAAATAGCAGTTCGATTTTGGCCTTTCCGGCCATAGCTGATCCACAACAGACCCCATGGCGAGTCTGGACAACCTATTCAGTTTGGCCCATTCGGCTAATTGCTCAGTCAATGAAAGCGGACGCTCGGGAGAATGGAATTGTGTCCAAAACAGCTGCTCCACTTCACGGTCCGTCTGACCCTGGAAGTACTTGGTCGCATCGGCAGCGCTCGCCGCCAAATCCATATACACATCCTTCGAACTCCACAGCCGATCCAGAGAGGCATACCGTGGATCTCCGAACTTCCTCCGCAACATAAAGGATTTCCTAGCTACAATATTCCCGGCTTCCCGCAGCTCCTCCTTCTTCGCCCTCATAGCAGAGCGGATGTCTTTTCTCGTCGCAGCAGCCTTCTCAAGGTCCGATGCCTTCGCTAGGTTTTCCTTTTCAAGAACCCGGCAATGGTCGGCGGTGGCTCTTAATTCTATGGCCATCTTGGCCATCTTATCTCGGCTCTCGCCATGCGCGGCCTTCTCGGTTTTCAACTCCTCGGCCGCCTTCAAAGTAGCCGCATTACTAAACCTCGCTTGTTCCTTGGCTCGGGCAAGTTCTGCCCGCAAGGCTTCAACAATGGCAGCTCCATCTGCAGTCACAACATATTAAAGATACTGGCATCATGCTGCTCTTACTATGTGGCGTTTACCAGATAATGACACTTACCCTGTGCCTCGTCAAGCCTTTTGTTAACAAACTCGATGTCGGCGTCTGCCGCATCCAACTGCCGTTTTAAA
Organism: Triticum monococcum; assembly: GCA_034509565.1. Lineage (NCBI taxonomy): Eukaryota > Viridiplantae > Streptophyta > Magnoliopsida > Poales > Poaceae > Triticum > Triticum monococcum. Next base: position 193,121,893 of record CM067842.1, on the reverse strand, counting down.
TGAGCAAACTCGCTAGTCCGGCTAGCCACCGGAGCTTCCATCACCTGCACATCGAGGCAGTATGGTTATTACCTGGGAATATGATCCTCTCTTCGTCATCGTTTCCGACGACAACCAGAGTCTCAGGGGCTACTATCTACACAGGGCACACCTAGCACGTGCAGGACTATCATACGTTATTCTACGTACCTCAAAGCCTGTCAGTAGACTCATAAAAGCTTCATGCAATCTGCTTTCAGTGGACAAGATTCTCTTCGCCACCGTATTCATCAGCACACGGTGTTCATCTGAGATGGCCACTCGCCCCACCAACTCCCTTAGAACATCCGATCGCACACCAGATGGTGCCGGACTCTTTTTTCCGCTCTCTTCAGGAGCCGGACACTGGGAGCTTTAGGGGCCAATGGGATTATCTTTTGGCCTCACCGGACCCGGAGAGGCCCTCCGCGACGACACTTCGGGGTCGCCCGCTTCCAGAGCGAAGGAGTCCAGACGGGGCGTTTGGCTCTCCATCATCTCTGGAAGAAGATCCCCCGAAGACGAGCTCATTTGAGAGGGGCTAAGGCCCAAACTGCAAAGATATATGCGGTGGTTATTTTCTCAGAAGAGAAAGATGGCATACCTGTACTATTAAAGTATTTCGGGTCACTTACGACTCACGGGAGAATTGATCACCCCGCGGACTTTGTGCGGCAAAAGCACCCCCAAGGTAGGACCCTCTATGGGAGACTTCTTCTCCCGTTTGGAAGCTTCGGCTTCTGAATCCCCGGGCGCAGTCCTTTTCCTCCTTCGATCGTCTTCCTTCATGGAGACGCTTGCTCCCTCGGTTAGAATGGGCAGCATTGGGGGCCCGCGTCCGCCCGTATTATCCTCCCTAGTATCTTCCTTCAAGGGCTCCGGGCAAGGTGCGACCTGGAGCATCTTTTCCAATACCGGATTCTCCAAACCTTTAGGGAGGGGGCCGAACACCGAATCAACTTCGCCTTTGTCAGCCAGTCCTGGTCAAAAAGCGAACTCTCAGAAATAACTTCGTAATAAGTGAGAGATAGCATGTTTGGCCGGAAGATTCCTTACCTATTCGGCGGCGCGGTTACTACTCAGGCCCACGTCCTCGGTAATTTCCGGATACTCTACCTGAGGTCCGAAGAACGACTTGTACATCTCCTCGTGCGTCAGGCCGAGGAAATTTTGAATGACACGTGGTCCCTCGGGATTGAATTCCCACAAGCGAAGGGGGCGGCGTTTGCAAGGCTGGACTTGACGAACCAGCATAACTTGTATTACCGCAACCAAACTAAAATCTCCGTTGAAGAGATCTCGAATGCGGCTTTGCAGTATAGGCACGTCCTTGGCTGGACCCCAGCTCAGACCTCTGCTGATCCATGACATCAGTTGTGGTGGAGGGCCCGTGCGGAAAACTGGGGTGGTCGCCCACTTGGCACTTCTAGGAGCCGTAATGTAGAACCACTCCTGTTGCCACAATTCAGACACCTCTGGAATGGAACCTTTGGGCCATGGAGCTCCCGTCATCTTGCATATTGAGGCACCCCCACACGCTACATGTTGCCCCTTGATCATCTTTGGCTTTACTTCAAAGGTATTGAGCCACAGGCCAAAGTGAGGGGTAACTCGGAGGAAGGCCTCACACACGACAATAAATGTCGTGATATGAAGAAAGGAGTCCGGAGCTAGATCATGGAAATCTAGCCCACAATAAAACATCAAGACCCTGACAAAAGGATCCAGAGCAAGGCCTAGGCCTCGGAGGAAGTGGGAGACGAACACGACGTTCTCGTTGGGTTCGGGGGAGCGGACGGCCCGCCCTCGGGCGGGCAGCCGATGCACAACCTCGGCGGTCAGATATCTAACCTCCCTGAACTTTTTGATGTCTTCTTCCGTGACGGAGGAAGGCACCCATCGGCCTTGAAGGCTAGATCCGGACATGATTGAAGGTTCGGAGCACCTGACCTGAACCTTGGGTGTTTGAGCTTGAGGTGGGGGAAGGATTCGATTGAGCACGGGGGGGGGGAGTAAGAGCCGTGTCCCTTTATAAAGAGGGTGAATATCAAGCGTCCTCTCCGTGGCCGTTTGGACTTGCCTATAGTCTAGGAGTCCTAGAAGTGGTTGGGTTACCTACGCCCGTATTGATGAGAATCCCGGAATAAGGGGACACGATCTCTGCTTTAACAAGACGTGCCAAGGAAACCGCCTCGTGTGACACGCTGAGGTGGGATAATAAAACGATTCGAATAAAGGCTTGGCCGTGGTGTGTCGCACCACGTAATACGTCAGCAGATTAGATTTGTGTAAATATTATTCTCTCTATGGCAATATGTGGAAACTTATTTTGCAGGGCCGGACACTATCTTTGTGTTCAAAATCTTCTATGAAGTACCTGGAGGAGGAACCAGCCTTGCAATGCCGAAGACAAACTGTGCGCCGGACTCGTCGTCATTGAAGCCTGGTTCAGGGGCTACTGAGGGAGTCCTGGATTAGGGGGTGTCCGGATGGCCGGACTATACCTTCAGCCGGACTCCTGGACTATGAAGATACAAGATTGAAGACTTCGTCCCATGTCCGGAAGAGACTTTCTTTGGCGTGGAAGGCAAGCTTGGCGATACGGATATGCAGATCTCCTACCATTGTAACCGACTTTGTGTAACCCTAACCCTCTCCGGTGTCTATATAAACCAGAGGGTTTTAGTCCGTAGGACAACATACAGAACAACAATCATACCATAGGCTAGCTTCTAGGGTTTAGCCTCTCTGATCTCGTGGTAGATCTACTCTTGTACTACCCATATCATCAATATTAATCAAGCAGGACGTAGGGTTTTACCTCCATCGAGAGGGCCCGAACCTGGGTAAAACTTCGTGTCCCTTGCCTCCTGTTACCATCCGGCCTAGATGCACAGTTCGGGACCCCCTACTCGAGATCCGCTGGTTTTGACACCGACAATAGGTGTCTTCCGTCCATTGTAGGAATGACATCTGTCCCAACGATTAGCTGACACATGCATTATCCGGTGAATGAGAATTTTACGCGTGGAAAATCCCCATTGGTCGGGGCTGTTAACAGGTTATCAGATCCAAACAGGAACCCGATAGCTTAACGGCGACCCGTTATGGTGGATGCCACATGTCGGTTACCCTTGACGAAAGCACTTCGATGACGCGTGATTTATCGTCATGGAAGTGGACACTTCCGTGATGATAATTTTGGTAATGTCATGGAACACTTCTACGATAGCACAGGTATGACTATCTTGATTCTGTCATAAAATCATCATGGATGTACATCCATTACAAAAAATGTGACCTACATTGACAAACACGTATAATCACGGAAGTGTATTTTTTGTAGTGCCACCAATGTAGCATTGTAAAGCAATGCCTACGGAATCAACAGCGAGAGGGAAAGATGCCGATGAAAAGGAGACCACAAGGAAGAACTCCTTGGTATCTCTAAATGGGGAAAAGTGGACTGTGGAACCAAATCTTCTTCTCACCAGTTCGGCCAAGGCAAGACCAGGGCCAAAGTCCCAATGCAATAGACCTTCCGTGGAGGGGTGGACTAGCAATCACCATGGCTGCCAGTTGTGGTGGTGGTGGTGGAGGGGAGGAGGAGGATTGATCGATTGATAAACCTTAGGTCATCCACTTGAGAGAAATTTGATACTATCTTACAAAACTCCACGCTTGGAGGCCCAACAAGAGTCTACAAGAAGAAGGTTGCATAATAGACATCAAGCTCTTTTCTGGCGCCGTTGCCGGGGAGGTGAGTTCTTGAAGGTGTATCTTTATATCTTTCAATTGAATCTTTTAGCTTCTTATTTTATCACTAGTTTGGTTTATAAAAAGAAAACTACAAAAAATGGAATTAAGGTTGCCTCATATTATTCATCTTTATAATTTCTTTCTTGAAAATGATGGATTGAAAAATTGTGCTCAATTGTTAGAACAAGAATTCAGTAAAATGTTTGGCATAAAATCTTTGAATGATGAGCATGATTTCAATGTTGCTACTATGAATTATATGAATATCCATGATGGTAATGATATGCAAAGCCATAAGGTTGCGGATGCTATATTTGATGAAGATGATATTTTTAGTCCCCCAAGTTTTGATGAGCAAATTTATTATGATGATTGCATGCCTCCTATTTATGATGATTATCTTGATGAAAGTGGGTTTGGAAGAGTGTCAACTTTATGTAATAATGATCGCACTATTTTGGAGGGTGTTGAATCTTATTATAATAATGATAAAAGTGGATTTGGAGAGGTCGTGACTTTATTTAATACTGATTCCACTATTCTGGAAGAGGTTTCAATTGACTATGATGAGAACAAAGTTGCTACTTATAATGATTATTGTGATGATACTTATGTTATAAAAAATAGTGATGATTATATTTATAAAACTTTTCATGATTATGATGACCATTTTACTAATTACTCCTTTAATGTGCAAAGAATTTATTGTATTCGAGTTTCATATGATACTCCCACTCCTATTGATGAGAAGAATTTTGCTTATGTGGAGAGTAATAAAAAATTTATGATTGTGGATCATGAAAAGATTGCTTTATATGATAGTTATATTGTTGAATTCATTCATTATGCTACTAAAAATTATTTTGAGGGAGGAACATGTGCTTTTACATATCTCAATAATATCAAGTTTCATATCTATGTGTTGAAAGTTTTGAAGTTATGCTTGCTTTGTCTTCCAATGCTAGTTGATTCATGTTCCCATGAATTGTTTGCTCACAAAATCCCTATGCATAGGAAGTGTGTTAGGCTTAAATGTGCTAGACATATGCTTCATGATGCTCCCGTTATGTTTCAATTCTTATCTTTTATGTAAGCATCATTGAAATCATCATGCATAGCTAAAAAGCCATTAAAGAAAAGAGCTTGTTGGGAGACAACCCAACATGATTACCTAATGTTTTTGTGTGTTCGCATGATTAAGCTACTGTAGTAATTGTGATTTATAGCTTTTGTTTCAGTAAAGTTCCAAGTAAAGCCTTTGGGATAGTGTGGATGATAGTTGATTTGATTCTGTGCAAAAAAAGAAACTTTTATGCCCAGTAACAGAATTGTTTAGATTCACTAGAACATGATAAAATTCTGATTTTGTACACATAATTGATATACAAATTTCCTACGTTGTCATAATTTTTCAGAAGTTTTGGAGTTACAGAAGTATGGTCATTGTTCAGATCATTACAGGTGGTTCCGTTTGCCGTTTTAAGGCATTTCACTTGTTTTATGGTTTCTATGGCTTATATTGGTTAATATAGATTGTAGAAATGATCGAGTACATTAGGCATTGTGTGACAAAAATTATGAATCTTGTCTTGACAGTACCAAAGTGAATGATTTGCTCTTTATCATACTAACCCATCTCACGGATTTCCGTTAAGTTTTGTGTGATTGAAGTTTTCAAGTTTTGCGTGAGATCTCGACATGAAGAGAATAAGGAGTGGAAATACGCTAAACTTGGGGATGCCCAAGGCACCCCAAGGTAATATTCAAGGAATACCTGAGCAACTAAGCTTGGGGATGCCTTCCGGGACCCTCTTTCGTCTTCAACATTATCGGTAACCTCACTTGGAGCTATATTTTTATTCGAGTTGGTATTGGAGTGTCATTTTCTTTGGTTGAGATTTTCTTGTTGTTATTTAGACTAATTTTTTGTATATTTTACTTCAATAAAAGTGTCAAGTATAGCCTTTACCATGCTTATTTTGCAAGTCTATATGTTGTATTTTGAAAACAGAAAGTTTTCTATCATTGTTTGAATTCCTCAAGCAAGTCAGAACTGAAGGAAATATGCCCTAGAGGCAATAATAAATTTTTTATTTATGTTTCCTTATATCATGATAAATATTTATTATTCATGCTAGAATTGTATTAATTGGAAACTTAGTACATGTGTGAATACATAGACAAACAAAGTGTCCCTGGTATGCCTCTACTTGACTAGCTCGTTAATCAAAGATGGTTAAGTTTCCTGACCATAGACATGTGTTGTCATTTGATGAACGGGATCACATCATTAGAGAATGATGTGATGGACAAGACACATCCGTTAGCTTAGCATAATGATCGTTTAGTTTTATTGCTATTACGTTCTTCATCACTTATACATATTCCTCTAACTATGAGATTATGCAACTCCAGAATACCGGAGGAACACTTTGTGTGCTATCAAACATCACAACGTAACTGGGTGATTATAAACATTCTCTACAGGTGTCTCCGATGGTGTTTGTTGAGTTGGCATAGATCAAGATTAGGATTTGTCACTCCGAGTATCGGAGAGGTATCCCTGGGCCCTCTCAGTAATGCACATCACTATAAACCTTGCAAGAAATGTGACTAATGAGTTAGTAACGGGATGATGCATTACAGAACGAGTAAAGAGACTTTCTAGTAACGAGATTGAACTAGGTATGAGGATACTGACGATCGGATCTCGGGCAAGTAACATACCGATGACAAAGGGAATGACGTATGTTCTTATGCAGTTTAACCGATAAAGATATTAGTAGAATATGTAAGAGCCAATATGAGCATCCAGGTTCTGCTATTGGTTATTGACCGGAGATGTGTCTCAGTCATGTCTACATAGTTCTCGAGGCCGTAGGGTCTGCGCGCTTAACGTTCGATGATGATTTGTATTATGAGTTATGTGATTTGATGACCAAAGTTTGTTCGGAGTCCCGGATGAGATCACGGACATGACGAGGAGTCTCGAGATGGTCGAGAGGTAAAGATTCATATACTGGAAGGTTGCATTTGGACATCGTAATGGTTCCGAGTGGTTCGGGCATTTTTTCGGAGTATAGGGAGGTTGCCGGAACCCCCCGAGAGAAGTATTGGGCCTATTGGGCCTTATTGGAGGAGAGGAGAAAGGCCACGTGACAGGGGCACCCCCCCTCCTTGCCCAAACCAAATTGGACTAGGGTAGGGGGCCGACCCCCCTCTTTCCTTCACCCTCACTCTCCCTTCCCCTTTTCCCTCTCCGGTGGAATGAAGGAGGGGGTCCGAATCCTACTTGGACTAGGAGTCAAGTAGGACTCCCCCCTTATGGCGCGCCCCCTAGGCTTGCCACCTCCTCCTCCCCCTTTATATACAAAGGCAAGGGGGCACCCCAAAGGCACAATAGACATCTCTTAGCCATGTGCGGTGCCCCCTCCATATTTTACCACCTCGGTCATATCGTCGTAGTGCTTAGGCAAAGCTCTGCGCCGGTAACTACATCATCACCGTCGCCATGCCGCCATGCTGATGGAACTCTCCCTTGTCCTCAACAAGATCAAAAGCTCGAGGGATGTCATCGTGTTGAACGTGTGCTCAACACGGAGGTGCCATACGTTCGGTGCTAGGATCGATTGGATCATGAAGACGTTCGACTACATCAATCGCGTTACTATCGCTTCCGCTTTCGGTCTACGAGGGTACATGGACACACTCTCCCCTCTCGTTTCTATGCATCTCCTAGACATATCTTGTGTGATCGTAGGAATTTTTTTGAAATATTGTGTTCCCAACAATGGCATCCGAACGAGGTCTATGCGTAGATCTTATATGCACGGGTAGAACACAAAGAGCTATGGGCGATAATAGTCATACTGCTTACCACCAACATCTTACTTTGATTCGACGGTATTGTTGGATGAAGCAACCCGAACCGACATTACATGACCGTGTTCATGAGACTGGTTCTACCGACGTGCTTGGCACACAGGTGGCTAGCGGGTGTCTGTTTCTCCAACTTTAGTTGAATCGAGTTTGACTACGGCTGGTCATTGTTGAAGGTTAAAATAGCACACTTGACAAAAAATCATTGTGGTTTTGATGCATAGGTAATAACAGTTTTTGCTAGAAGCCCGTAGCAGCCACGTAAAACTTGCAACAATAAAGTAGAGGACGTCTAACTTGTTTTTGCAGGGCATGTTGTGACGTGATATGGTCAAGACGTGATGAGATATAAATTGTTGTATGAGATGTCATGTTTTGTAAAAGTTATCGGCAACTGGCAGGAGCCTTATGGTTTTTGCTTTATTGTATGAAATGCAATCGCCATGTAATTGCTTTTCTTTATCACTAAGCGATAGCGATAGTAGTAGTAGAAATAGTTGGCGAGACGACAACGATGCTATGATGGAGATCAAGGTCTCAAGCCGGTGACGATGGAGATCATGATGGTGCTTTGGAGATGGGGATCAAAGGCACAAGATGATGATGGCCATATCATGTCACATATTTTGATTGCACGTGATGTTTATCCTTTATGCATCTTATTTTGCTTAGTTTAGCAGTAGCATTATAAGATGATCCCTCACTAAATTTCAACGTATAAGTGTTCTCCCTGAGTATGCACCATTGCTACAGTTCGTTGTGCCGAGACACCACGTGATGATCGGGATACGTTCACATACAATAGGTGCAAGCCAGTTTTGCACATGCAGAATACTCGGGTTAAACTTGACGAGCCTAGCATATGCAGATATGGCCTCGGAACACTGAGATCGAAAGGTTGAACGTGAATCATATAGTAGATATGATCAACATAGTGATGTTCACCATTGAAAACTACTCCATCTCACGTGATGATCGGACATGGTTTAGTTGATATGGATCACGTGATCATTTAGATGACTAGAGGGATGTCTATCTAAGTGGGAGTTCTTAAGTAATATGATTAATTGAACTTTAATTTATCATGAACTTAGTATCTGTTAGTATTTGTATGTCTATGTTGTTGTAGATCAATGGCCCGTGTGTCGGGGGTGCTGATCCCACGGACACCTATGGGACCACGGCGGACCGAGGCCCCTTTCGGTTCGGTAGGGGGGCGGAGAGTGCACGAAGAGCAGATCGAGGCGAAGCGCACGAGCAACGCGATCAGTTTACCCAGGTTCGGGCCGCACGGATGCGTAAAACCCTACTCCTGCTTTGTGGTTGTATTGAGTTCTTGCTCAGGAGCACTGATTGCTACAGTACACACCAGCAGCTAGCCAGACCGAGTGTGAGAGAGAATCGTCCCCTCTCTATGTTGCGCATGGGCCTCCTTTTATATGTCAAAGGGGTCACCGACAGGTGGCAACATAGACGAGGGTAAAAAAGGAAAAGACGTGGTGGTTAGCACCGCCGCCTACTACAGTGTATCATACCTAACCTAAGCGGCAGGGGACAAAGGCATTAAATGCCTGTCTGCGTCGCCTAGGCGGTGCAGAAAGGGACCGCCAGAGACGCCACTGCTTGCCACGATGGCTATCTTGTCAGCGCCGCTCGCCACCGTGTACCTCTGGCTGCACAGCCTTCCGCCACGTACACCTGGAAGGGTCCCAGAGCGACACGTTGGTGGATATGCTGGAGCGCAGGTACAGGATGGAAGCTTGCCACGGCAAGTGCCTTGCCGCGGTTATTATCTTGTCACGTCCAGGAGCTTGTCGCTCACTGGGTCTTGCCGGGACACATGGTGCGCTGCCGTAAGTTCCTTGAGATGCCTTGGTTGGCCTCCCCGGCAAGCTCCTCTTGCCGGGGTCTTGTCTCCTTCCGGGCAAGCTCCTCTTGCCGGGGTCTTGTCTCCTTCCCGGCAAGCTCCTCTTGCCGGGGCCTTGTCTCCTTGGTTTGGATACTTTGTTCTTGAATGGCTCCAAAGGAACCATGGAGGATCTTGGCGGTCGCCCAGCAAGCCTTGCCGCGGGACGCTGCGACTGCCCGTGCACAAGTTCGGGATACTAAGGTACCCCTAGTTTAGTACACCGACAGGAGCCCCCGGGCCTGGGCCATACACGGTGCCGAGCGCTGTTGGGCCAGGCCCAAAACAGGGCACGGGCACGCGCGGCCTAGGTTACGCCGTATCTCACTCCGCATCCACCGCGCCCTCCCCGCACGGCACGCGTCGAACGCGGCATCGTGGGTGGTTTCTTTATTTGGAAAGGCGGAACGTCCGCCCACTCCCCCTTTATAAGCAAGGGGAAGCAGGGGTAGTGCACCCACTTGCCCCCTTTCCGTTCCAATCTTGAAAACCTCCGCCCCGCCTCCGTCTTCCCAAAGCAAACAGAGCACAGCGCCCTACCCCCCACATTGCCACCAGCACCACCAACGCCGTCGACCTCCTCCACCGCTTCCGCCATGGCTCTGAAAGCCGACAAGGGGAAAGCTGTGAAGTCGTCCGAGGCACAGCGGCTTGCAGCGCTGCGGAAGGAGCGAGCCATCTTCCCCCCCCCCCAAGCTCGCCGCGAAGGAGCTGAGGGAGTACTACTACCTTTTCTGGTCGACGGAGATGCGAGCTCACCCGAGCACCAAGGTACTCCCAGCTGCTGCTCACAAGACTGCTCCGGATGGATATCCCTTCTTTGCCGTATTCTTCTACTGCGGGCTCTGCCCGCCCTTCTCCGAATTCTTCTGTGATATCATGAATACCTATGGCCTCTGCCTCCTTGACTTCACTCCCAATGCCGTCCTCACCATGGCAGTTTTCGCACACCTTTGCGAAAACTTTGTCGGAGTCCACCCAAATGTAGCCCTTTTCCGCCATTTCTTCATTCCCCGGGTAGAGAGAGGAGAGCCCTTGTCCAGCGGAATCGCCTGGGTCTCTAGGACCGGCAAGAAGGATTCTTATTTGGAGGGCGAGTTCCGCGGCAAGTGGGAGGAGTGGAGGGCAGATTGGTGCTGGATTGTTGAGCAGAGCCCGCAGTCGTTCACCGCCCGGCGCCAAGCAGCAGCAGTACGCGGCAGCGACTGGAGTGACGTGGCCCCGGAAGACAGCAGGCAGAGGATAGCCGTCACCAGGATCCAATGCCTCAGGCTTGCCGGACTCACCATAGGTGCCGTTGGCGCAGACTTCCTTCGCCGCCGCATCGCCCCCCTGCAAGAACGGAGGTGGCCTGCTTGGGAGTTTAAGAACGCGGCAGACATCATGAGGCTGCGCCCGGGGCTCAACTATAATTTCACTGTCTTGGAGCTCAACGCAATGCTGCAGGAGCTCTTCAAGTATGATCCTGACCACCCAGAAGTCTTTAGGTTGCCGCAGGGCGTCGTCCCGCTATGCAACAATTCTGCGCTCGACCGCATCAGGGCAATGATGCCGCTGTGCGATTCGCACGGAATCGTGCCAACTTGGCAGGAGCCTGAAGACGACGTCGTGTAGCAGTTCTTCGACAACTTGGTGGAAGTGCCAATCCGCGCCGACGAGAAGGACGGCCTCACCCACGACACCACCGAGGCGGAGTTGAAGCGCATCGCCACCAGGTTGGAAGAGGCGGCGGCAGCCGCTGCGGCGGGTGAGTTTGGCTTTACCTTGGAGGAGGCAGCGGCAGCAGAGGCGGCAAACCGTGCCGAGCGAGAAGATCTTGCTGGCAAGAAAGAGCTTGCCGGCAAGAAGGAGGTTGCCGGGCGTGATGCCGAACCGAGCGAGGCTGCCGGGCATGACGCCGAACTGAGCGGGCCTACCGAGGATGCGACCGACTCGTTGGAGATCGGCTCCTCTTCCACTTCGTCCTCAGACAGCACGCCGCCAGCAGCGCCTCCGTCTTCACCAAGAAGGCGTCTCCGCAAGGCCGGGGATGCAGCGAGGCGGCAGGCAAGCCGACAGTCGCCGCGCCGTGCGACACGGTCCACCGCGGCAAGCACTGTTGCCGCGGGAGCGCCCCACGCCGCCGCAACAACTGGAGGGGGGTCTTCTCGGACTGCTGCCTCCGCTCCCACCAAGCGGCCAAGGGAGCATACTCCTCCACCTTCCCGCGCAGGACGCGAGCCGGACTTCGACTTCTCCGCGTTCAGCTCCGACGAGGAAGAAGAAGAAGAGTAAGTTTCTCTTATTGTACTTGCAGTTCTTCGATTTTTGCTGTTTTTGTCTTTTCTTGTTTCTCACTTGCCTTTCTCTGAATCTGTTTCTTTTCAGGACTCTGGCTCAGAGGGCAGCAAAGAGAGCCAAGGCCCCGGTGATTTTCATCGAAGATGAGCCCACCTCGTCGGCAGGGGACGCGCCCGAGACAACCTCGCCGGACCCGGCAACTGCTCTCCAGAGCAGCCCCCAGCATAAGTATCTTCTCTTGCTTTCCGCTGTCGGGCGCGCATGGAAATTCTTTGCTTAGCTGATATCCAACTATTGAGTTGTGCAGGAGCAGAGCAGCCTCAACAGGAGCGCCCGGAGGTCGCCCCCTAAGCGCCAAGGGAAAGTCCTCCGGCAAGGGAGAGCCCTCCGGCAAGGGAGGAGCCCCCGGCAAGGGAGGAGGCTCTGGCAAGGGAGGAGCCCCCGGCAAGGGAGGGATCTCCGGCAAGGGACTGTGTCAGGGATCCCCCGGCGATGGAGACCACAGCTTCAGACCCTAGCACAGGTAACTTCCTTGCTTCAAAACTCCCCTTGGCTTCTTCATCTTCTTGATCTTTCTCTTGGATTTTTGTTTTAACTCTTCTCCCCCTTCCGGCTGTCAGATCCATCCGCTGGAGAGCTGATGGAGACTGAAGTCGCCGCCGACGAGGCTGTTGCTGCTGAGGAAGCAGCCGGCGCCGGCGAGCCCGCCGCCGAAGAGGCCGCCAGGGCTGCCGCCGCAGAAGCAGGCGGGGAGTCCGGCGGTCGTACTGACAACCCGGAGGCCGCAGGAGCGCCAGGCGCTGCTCCGACCGCCGACCCCTCCGCCGCTGCCGCCGCGCCAGGCCCCGAAGAGCCCCAGCCCGGCGTATACTTGAAGGCCGGCGACGATATCTTCATCAACCTTCCCTGGACGTCAAGCTCCAGGGTGCCGGTCGAAGGAGAAAGCCTTGACGGAGAGTTGCTTGCCTCCGCCGGGCTGAAACTGGTCGACGCGCCAAGCAGGAGCAGCAGTGAACCCGAAGAGGAGCGTCTGCTGCGGAAGCTGGTGGCGCTCTACCGCGCCCGGCAAGCCAAGCTAGAGTCCCATGAAGCGCTCGTCGCGAAGGCCGGGGCTGATATCGAGAAGTGCGCGGAGGAGCTCCGGGGTGCCAATCAGGAAGCTCTCCGCTCCCTGGCAAAGGAGCGGGAGCAACTTGCCGAAGCGCAGCAGGCCTTCCTCCTCGAGAAGGCTGACGGCGAAGAGCGCCAACGTCTTGCCGCGGAGAAGTTGTCTTCGCAGGAGGGTGACTTGGCGCAGCGGAAGGTCAACCTCGACAGCCACGAGGAGGAGCTTGCCGCGTGCGAGCGGGCAGTTGGCGGGGCCCTCAAACAAGCCGAAGACGCCGCCGCAGCTGCCGAGGCCGCCAAGAACGAGCTGGAGTTGAAGGTGGTGCAGCTGGAGGCGATTCTTAAGGCGAACGGCGACGAGCTTGCCGCACTCAAGCTTGAGCGGGAGAAGGACGCCAACAGCTACTCGGAGCTGCAGGCCCATCTCGCCGAGAAGGGCAAGGAACTTGACGCCGCCAAGAATTCCAACGCTGATCTCGAAGTGAAGCTGGCGGCTCTAACAAAATCTCTGGATGGCGCCAAGGAGCAGGAGACGGCCCTGAAGGAGGAAGTCGAGGCCGGCAAGTTGCTGCTGGCGAGTGCTGCTACCGCCCAGAAGACCTTGTCGGAGAACGTGGAGCACTGGACGGAGGGTCTGGTGAACGTCGCCGCCGACATCGACAAGGAGTTGGCGCAGCTGGGGATGGTGGATCTCGGGTACCCATCCGACGAGAACCTCCAACCCAGCACCAAGCTCACCTTGTTCTTCAAGGGCGTGGCGATGGCACTCCGGCGACTCCGGGAAGGGATCCCGAAGCAGCTTGCCGACGAGTCGCGCAAGATCTACGCGGGAGCTCTTCAGAAGGTGCTGATGAAGGTGGCCTTCCGCAACCCGGGCCTCCGCCTCACCAACGTCCTCCGAAGCTTGCCGCCAGATACTGATCTGGAGGAGCTCAAGGCCCTTGTCGCACCTATTGTGGACAGGGTGAGCGGAATCAAGAGGGTCGAGGGTGACCGCATAGACTAGGCCATCCATCTTTTTCTTTCCTTGTCGCTGTTAATCATGTTATGAAAAACAGTCTGTTAGAGCTGCGACAAGTTATTTTGTAATATACTCTATCCTGGGTAGTAATGACTATGTTATTTCCTTTACTTGATTCCTTCCTTTGTATGTTTTTACCCTACGCCTTTTAGGGAACTTGCCAGCGCAGGCACCTTTGCCGCGAGCGCTGAGTGCGGAACGTCAGCAGCCTGCTGGCGGTGCCGCAGCCAACAAGAAACCTTGTCGCAGCTAGTCGCAGCACACTTAAGTTGTTGAGCGGACTCGAAACAACAGTAAGGGCGCAACTAGCTACGAGTTGGTTCCTCCGCGCACAGGTTTTCCATACAAAGCACGATCGTTCAAGGAAAGTAACTTAAAAATTAAAAAATTTGATTGCTCAAACTTTGGCGACTTATCTTTTCTGTTACTTGCTTCCCGGCAAGGCGAAACTTTCTTGAACGATGCCTGGTCCACACCATATCTTCTCCTTCCCCCCCGGCAAACTTGTGGGCGAGGGACCCTTCCTTTCCTTGAGAGAAAAAAGAGAGGAGAAAATAAAGTTATGGAGCCTTATGGCTCGTTGTTGCTTACCGGAGGTAAGTGCTGCACAAAATGTCAGATAGCACATGCAAATAATAATAAAAGGCATGAAATCGACAAGGTGTGCTGAGCACATAAGCTTTATGCACGGGATCTGCGCCCGGCTTTGTACAAAGCATTACATGCGGCAGCGGCAAGACTTGTACAAAAGGTGGTTGCCGGAATGGGTTCCGGCAACCGCGCCCTATGGGTAAAACTTGCGAAGATGCTCAATATTCCAGGAGTTGCTCACTGGTACGCCATCTTCGGTCTCAAGGCGGACAGCGCCAGGCCTAGTGACTTGTTTCACCCGGTAAGGGACTTCCAACTTCGGCATCAACCTTTTGGAATTCTTGGCGGACTGAACGCGCCGAAGAACAAGGTCGCCTTCCTCGAGACTTCTGGCGTTAACTTTGCGGCTATGGTAGCGGCGCAAAGCTTGCTGGTAGCGAGCAGCTCGTACAGCAGCCTGAAGACGGTCTTCCTCAAGGAGCAGCGCGTCGTCTTGTCGCACCTGCTCTTGCTCGAGCTCGTCGTAAGTGAGCACTCGAGGCGACCCATATACGAGTTCCGTGGGGAGAACTGCCTCTGCTCCATAGACTAGAGCGAAAGGTGTCTGGCCAGTGGCTCGATTTGGCATTGTCCTGATCGACCAAAGAACCACCGGCAGCTCCTCGATCCAGTTTCTTCCGCACTTGTGCAGCCTATCGAAAGTTCTGGTCTTGAGCCCGCGCAGCACTTCAGCATTTGCCCTCTCTGCTTGACCGTTGCTTCTCGGGTGAGCAACAGAAGCGAAGCAGACCTTGGCGCCAAGATCTTGGACGTACTGCATGAAGGTGCGGCTCGTAAATTGCGTACCGTTGTCGGTGATTATCCTGTTAGGCATCCCGAAACGGCAAACAATCGACCTGAAGAACTTGACTGCTGACTGTGCTGTCACCTTCTTCACTGGTTCCATTTCCGGCCACTTTGTGAACTTGTCGATCGCAACGTACAAGTACTCAAATCCCCCGACAGCTCAGGGAAAGGGGCCGAGGATGTCGAGCCCCCAGATCGAAAATGGCCAGGATAAAGGGATCGTCTGGAGAGCTTGAGCTGGCTGGTGTATCTGCTTCGAATGGAACTGGCACGCTTCACACTTGGTTACTTGTGCAGTTGCATCCTGGAGGGCTGTCGGCCAGAACAAACCTTGCCGGAATGCTTTGCTGACAAGTGCTCTTGCGCCAATGTGGTGACCACATATGCCTCCATGTATCTCTGCCAACAGCTTTTATCCATCTTCCCGGTGAATACACTTCAATTTCACACCGTTGAGTCTCCTTCTGTACAGTGAGCTGTCGACAAACTGGTACATACTTGACTGCCGGGCTACTCTTTCTACTTCTTCTTGTTCTTCGGGAAGTTCTCCTGCCTGAAGGAAACGGACAATCTGCTGCGCCCATGTTGGAGCCTGTGGCTCGACAACAAGGACTAAAGGCACACCTACTGCTGCGGGAACATCCGCTTCTACGGCAAGAGCCTGCGGCTCTGCCGGAGCTTGACGTCCCCCGGCAAGCTTGCCAGAGCAAAACTTGCCGAGAAGGTCTGCTTCAACAGAACAAACCCCAGGGCTTGCCGGAGCAGACTACTCCTCAGCATTCTTGGTGTTGATCTTGTGGACCTTCTTGGCGGCGGCTTCGGGAAGCTCTGCCGGAAAATAGTTGCCAGAAATCAACTTCCTCTTCTTGCTCTGTCCAGTTGATGTTGTTACGGATGGCTGAGTCAGTTTGAGCACAAAAATCCCTAGTTCCACAGGTAACTTAAGTGCGGCGCACTTTGACAGGCCATCGGCAATGTCATTCTGAGCTCTCGGGACATGTTCCATCTGTAGGCCGTCAAAGTACTCTTATAACTTTCTCACTTCGTCAACGTAAGCTTCCATTAACAGACTCTGATAATTCTTGTTCACTTGGCGGACGACAAGCTGTGAGTCACCCCTGACAATGAGCTTCTTGATCCCGAGGTCTACCGCGATCCTGAGACCGGCAAGCAAACCTTCATATTCTGCAGTATTGTTTGTTGCTTGCTCCTTGGGAAAGTGCATCTGGACTATGTACTTGAGGTGCTCTCCGGTGGGTGCGACAAGCAGCACACCAGCACCGGCGCTTTGCAGCGAGAAGGCACCGTCAAAGTACATGAGCCACTCTTTGTTTGTTTCCTTGGCGGGGATGCTCGTCTCCGGAATTTCTTCGTCTGGTGTTGGCGTCCACTCTGCTATGAATTCTGCCAATGCTCTGCTTTGGATAGTTGAAGTACTCTCAAACTTGAGGCCAAAGCTTGACAGTTCCAATGCCCACTCGACAATCCTGCCTGTCGCTTCTGGGTTCTGCAGTATCCTCTTCAGTGGAAAGCGAGTGACAACTGTGATCTCATGTGCCTGGAAGTAATGGCGCAGCTTTCTCGAGGCCATAAGAAGGCCGAAAAGCAACTTCTGCACACCAGAGTACCTTGACCTAGCCCCCTGCAGAAGGGAACTGACAAAGTAGACTGGGCGCTGCACCATTCTCTTTTGCACCTCTTCGCATGCCTGTGCAGATCCATCCTTGTCGGGACCAGAGCTTGTCAGGGAAGCCCCCTGCTTAGCGCTGGATGCGCTTGCCGCGGTTGCTGGCTCGTCATCTGCCTCCCTCTCTGCCACTAATGCAGCACTAACCACTTGATTGGTTGCCGCTATATACAACAGCAACTTCTCTTGTGGTTTAGGTGTGACAAGTGTTGGAGTGGAGGACAGGTATCTCTTCAAGTCCTGCAGCGCAGCCTCCGCTTCCGAAGTCCATTTCATTGGACCTGCCTTTTTCAAAATTTTGAAAAATGGCAGGGCACGCTCAGCAGACCGAGAGATAAACCTGCTGAGAGCAGCCACGCAGCCGGCAAGTCTTCGTACATCCTTGACGCGCTTTGGTGCTTCGATCTGCTCGATGGCCTTGATCTTGTCGGGATTGGCTTCAATTCCCCGCTGAGACACAAAGAACCCGAGAAGCTTGCCGGAAGGGACTCCAAACACACACTTCTCGGGGTTGAGCTTGAGGTTGATCTTGCGCGGATTTGCAAAGGTCTTGTCTAAATCTTGAATTAGAGTTGCCCTGTCCTTGCTCTTGACCACTATGTCATCCATGTAGGCTTCTACATTTCTGTGTATCTGTGGCTTCAAAGCGACATGGACTACTCTGGCAAATGTTGAACCAGCATTCTTTAAACCGAAAGGCATCCGTATGAAATAGTACGTGCCACATGGAGTAATGAATGCGGTCTTCTCCTCATCCTCTTCTGCCATGAAGATTTGATGGTATCCTGAGTATGCGTCAAGAAATGAAAGCAAATCACATCCGGCCGTGGAGTCAACAATCTGGTCAATGCGTGGCAAGGGAAATGGGTCTTTGGGACAAGCTTTATTAACATTAGTAAAGTCGATACAAAGCCTCCATTTCCCATTTGCCTTACGCACGACTACAGGATTGGCCAACCACCTAGGATGGAGCACTCCTCTGACAAGGCCTGCTGCTTCCAATTTCTTGATTTCTTCTGCTATGAACTCTTGGCGCTCTACTGCTTGCTTCCTGACCTTCTGCTTGACGGGCCGCGCATGAGAACAAACGGCAAGATGGTGCTCAATTACTTTCCTGGGAACACCGGGGATGTCAGACGGTTGCCACGCAAACACATCGACGTTCGCCCGCAGGAAAGCAATGAGCGCGCTTTCCTATTTAGGGTCAAGCGTGGCACTGATGGTGAAGGTACCACCAGTGCCGTCCTCCTTGGCGGACACCTTCTTGGTATGTGGTGGAGCTGCCATTGCCTTCTTACACTTGCCGGTGGAGCTCGATGGTGCTTCCTCGACGGCAGCGCAGCACTCCGAGGAGGTGCGCTTGCCGGAGTGGGCATCAAAGCTCTTGCCGGACTTGGTCTTCTTCTTCCCCCCGGGAGCTTCAGCGGCAAGTGTCTTGCGATCTGTTGCAGCTGCTGCTTCCCGGTAGATCTTGTCGGCACAGATAAGAGCATCTTTCTTGTCGCCAGGGACAGAGATGATGCTTATCGGGCCTGGCATCTTGAGCATGTTGTATGCATAGTGAGAGGCTGCCATGAACTTGGCGAGTGCTGGACGGCCGAGTATCCCATTGTAAGTTAACGGAAAATCAGCAACATCAAAAGTGACCCTCTCAGTCCTGAAATTCAGCTCGCTGCATAATGTTACCGGCAACGTGACCTTCCCCTTCGGCTTGCTCCTTCCCGGGTTGATTCCTTGGAATGTGTCGGTTTCTTCGAGCTCGTTGTCAGGGATCTGGAGTTTCTGGAGTACAGCAGAGGAGATCAGATTCAAGCCGGCCCACCGTCAACTAACATCTTAGTGACCTTGAGGTTGCGTATAGTTGGTGAGACCAACAACGGTAAGCACCCGACCGCAGTTGTGCGATCAGGGTGGTCCTCAATATCAAAGATGATAGGCGTGCTAGACCATTTCAGAAGTTTGCGTGATTCGACAGGTGGTTCTGCTGCATTGACTTCCCGCGCCCACTGTTTGAGCTGGCGGTGAGAAGTATGCAGAGAAGCACCGCCGTCAATGCACAAGACTTCAGTGGCTTTTTGGAACTCCTGCTCACTGGTCTCGACATCATCCATGTCTTCGTCGTCGTCTTCGTCTTCATCCTTGTCGCGGCCGCGGGGAGGTCTGTCTCCTTGCCACTGCTTGGCCTTGCCACGGCGTCCTCCCCGGCCAGCGCGCTTCTTAACGGCCTCTCCACTGCCTCCTTGGGCCCTCTCCTTGTCGCGGCGCTCATACTCAGCTTTTTGTTGCTGGACAAGCTGCTCGACCTTCTTGCAGCTCTGGAGGTCATGGCCCTTGGTGCGGTGGATCTTGCAGTACTGCTTGTCGGAGCCTTCCTGCTTGTCGGCGGCCGCCACAGCCTGACAGTTGGTGCATGTGGCAATTTCCTTGCCGGAGCTACCAATTTTGGTTTGCTTGGCGCCACAGTCGTTGCCGGACTGCTGAACGACTAGTACTTCTTTGCCTTTCTTCTTCCTGTTGCGCCGCCGGTTTTTGTTTGCCGGGGCAGCATCCTCGCTGTCAGATCCTCCTGCTCCTGTAGACTCTCCGGGGAGTTTCCTCCCTTCCTCAGCGCGTGCGCACTTGTCGGCCAGGGCATATAGCTCACTGACGTCTCTGATCCTGCTCATCGCCATCTCCTCCCGCATCCTGCAATTACGCACGTTCTGATGGAACGCGCTAATAACCGCGGCAGGGTGGATATCTGGGATGTTGCGCTGTACATGGCTGAATCTCTGGATATACTTGCGCAGGGGCTCTCCTTCCTTCTGGGCGAGCAGGTGAAGGTCACTCTCTTGGCCATGAGGTTTGTGGCCGCCTGTAAAGGCGCCGACAAACTGATGGCACAAGTCCACCCAAGAGGATATGGAGTTGTCCGGCAAGTGCATGAGCCAGGACCTGACGTCGGGCTTGAGCACCAGCGGGAAGTAGTTGGCAAGGACCTTGTCATCTCGCCCCCCGGCAGCTTGCACCGCAATGGTGTAGATGCTGAGGAACTCTGATAGGTGCGACTTGCCGTCGTACTTCTTCGGTACGTCTGGCTTGAAGTTCTTCTGGCTGGGCCACTGGACTTGCCGCAGCTCGCGGGTAAACGCAGGGCAACCTACCGCATACGACAAGTCGCCTGGTTCCCCTGGCGCATGCATATCGACAGAGGGCCCAGCGCGCAGGTCTGATTGACGCCGCACTTCTCTTCGGCGCTCGATGCGTGTTCGAGCGTCTTCTTGCTGTCGTTCATGAAGAACTTGGCGCTGATCTGATGACGCGGTGGAGTCACTGTTGTGGTGGATCCGACAAGTCGGCGATCTTGGCCTTCGAGGCGGAGAGTGCATAGTGGTTGCACCCTCCCCAGTCTTGTCGCCACCGGCTCGCGCCTGACTGACTTGCCGCGGCTGCGATGCGCTCGGCTGCCGTGGGTTGTCGCCGTTGGCGAAGCCGATGAGGCTCTGGATAGTGGCCCTCCAGTCATCGATCTTCTCTGGCGCTGGAGGGTAATCTAGGAGCAGTTGAGCTCGTGCCAAAGCTTCTGCCGGAGTGGCGGGCGGCAGCGGCGAACGGCGCGATGAACGGGATATGCTCGGACTTCTAACTACGTTAGAAGGAGCAGTATCTCGTCCAGGCGACCGTGCCCCGCTCGCGCCAGCACGTTGGCGTGCATGCTGGTCTTGAGCACTCCGGGATCCGCCAGCTTGATCTTGGCCCAGAAAACATATGGTACCGTGAGTACCATGACGCTGCTGGTCCCGCGCCTCCTGAGATGGGCGCGGTGTGTGTACGGACGCCGAGGTCTTGGAGTGCGTTCGGTCGTTGTGGGAGCCGACTGCGCCGCCGATGTGCAGCGCAGTCTTGTCCTTGGACCTAGCAGCACCATGAGCCTCCTCGTCTGCGCCCGTTCTCCCTCCGGCGTCTACTCCACCAGCCGTTCGCTCTTGCGGTGGTGGGCTCGGCGCGGACGGAGCAGCTGCCTCCGAAGCCTTCTTCTTCGGCGGCATGTTGATGAAGATGATGAAGATTCGGCTCGTGCGAACGCCGGATCAGATTCACACAGCCTTGACGCCCCCTACCTGGCGCGCCGAAGATGTCGGGGGTGCTGATCCCACGGACACCTATGGGACCACGGCGGACCGAGGCCCCTTTCGGTTCGGCAGGGGGCGGAGAGTGCACGAAGAGCAGATCGAGGCGAAGCGCACGAGCAACGCGATCAGTTTACCCAGGTTCGGGCTGCACGGATGCGTAAAACCCTACTCCTGCTTTGTGGTTGTATTGAGTTCTTGCTCGGGAGCGCTGATTGCTACAGTACACACCAGCAGCTAGCCAGACCGAGTGTGAGAGAGAATCGTCCCCTCTCTACGTTGCGCATGGGCCTCTTTTATATGTCAAAGGGGTCACCGACAGGTGGCAACATAGACGAGGGTAAAAAAGGAAAAGACGTGGTGGTTAGCACCGCCGCCTACTACAGTGTATCATACCTAACCTAAGCGGCATGGGACAAAGGCATTAAATGCCTGTCTGCGTCGCCTAGGCGGTGCAGAAAGGGACCGCCAGGGACGCCACTGCTTGCCACAATGGCTATCTTGTCAGTGCCACTCGCCACCGTGTACCTCTGGCTGCACAGCCTGCCGCCACGTACGCCTGGAAGGGTCCCAGAGCGACACGTTGGTGGATGTGCTGGAGTGCAGGTACAGGATGGAAGCTTGCCGCGGCAAGCGCCTTGCCGCGGTTATTATCTTGTCATGTCCAGGAGCTTGTCGCTCACTGGGTCTTGCCGGGACACATGGTGCACTGCGGCAAGTTCCTTGAGATGCCTTGGTTGGCCTCCCCGGCAAGCTCCTCTTGCCGGGGTCTTGTCTCCTTCCCGGCAAGCTCCTCTTGCCGGGGCCTTGTCTCCTTGGTTTGGATACTTTGTTCTTGAATGGCTCCAAAGGAACCACGGAGGATCTTGGCGGTCGCCCGGCAAGCCTTGCCGCGGGACGCTGCGACTGCCCGTGCACAAGTTTGGGATACTAAGGTACCCCTACTTTAGTACACGGACACCGTGCTACCGTTCCCTTGAATTTTAATGTGTTTCAAGGGAAAGCTAAGTTGAAAGATGATGGTATCAACTACACGGACTGGGTCCGTAACTTGAGGATTATCCGCATTGCTGCATAGAAGAATTACATCCTGGAAGCACCACTAGGTGCAAGACCCGCTGCAGGAGCAACTCCGGACATTATGAACGTCTGGCAGAGCAAAGCTGATGACTACTCGATAGTTCAGTGTGCCATGCTTTACGGCTTAGAATCGGGACTTCAACGACGTTTTGAACTTCATGGAGCATATGAGACATTATATCTGGATCTTGTTTGATGCCAGACGGTTATTCATTCAAATCAGAGAATAATTGTTGTTCTATTTATAAGAGTAATATCTTTTATGGTCATGCACCCTTGAAGAGTGGTCTATTTTTGTTGAATCTAGATTGTAGTGATACACATATTCATA
Organism: Triticum monococcum; assembly: GCA_034509565.1. Taxonomy (NCBI): domain Eukaryota; kingdom Viridiplantae; phylum Streptophyta; class Magnoliopsida; order Poales; family Poaceae; genus Triticum; species Triticum monococcum. The sequence goes on along the minus strand of CM067842.1, from coordinate 193,099,279 downwards.
ATATTAAAGCCAAAAGATGCAAAGTTAATAATAATAGTGCAACTTATTTGTGGCACTGCCGTTTAGGTCATATTGGTGTAAAGCGCATGAAGAAACTACATGCTGATGGGCTTTTGGAATCACTTGATGCTTGCGAACCATGCCTCATGGGCAAGATGACTAGAACTCCGTTCTTCGGAACAATGGAGCGAGCAACTGACTTATTGGAAATAATACATACTGATGTATGCCGTCCGATGAGTGTTGAGGCTCACGGCGGGTATCATTATTTTCTGATCTTCACAGATGATTTGAGCAGATATGGGTATATCTACTTGATGAAACATAAGTCTGAAACATTTGAAAAATTCAAAGAATTTTAGAGTGAAATGGAAAATCATCATAACAAGAAAATAAAGTTTCTACGATCTGATCATGGAGGTGAATATTTGAGTTATGAGTTTGGTCTTCATTTGAAACAATGTAGAATAGTTTTGCAACTCACGCCACCTAGAATACCACAGCGTAATGGTGTGTTCGAACATTGTAACCATACTTTATTAGATATGGTGTGATCTACGATGTCTCTTACTGATTTACCGCTATCGTTTTGGGGTTATGCTTTAGAGACGGCGGCATTCACGTTCAATAGGGCACCATCTAAATACGTTGAGACGACACCATATGAAATGTGGTTTGGCTAGAAACCTAAGCTGTCATTTCTTAAAGTTTGGGGTTGCGATGCTTATGTAAAAAAGCTTCAACATGATAAGCTCGAACCCAAATCATAGAAATGTGTCTTCATAGGATAAACAAAGGAGACTATTGGGTACACCTTCTATCACAGATCCGAATGCAAGATATTTGTTGCTAAGAATGCATCCTTTCTAGAGAAGGAGTTTCTCTCGAAAGAAGTGAGTGGGAGGAAAGTATAACTTGATGAGGTAATTGTACCTTCTCCCGAATTGGAAAGTAATTCATCATAGAAATCAGTTCCAGTGATTCCTACACCAATTAGTGAGGAAGCTAATGATGATGATCATGAAACTTCAGATCAAGTTACTACCGAACCTCGTAGGTCAACCAGATTATGATCTGCACCAGAGTGGTACAGTAATCCTGTTCTGGAGGTCATGTTACTTGACCATGATGAACCTACAAACTATGAGGAAGCGATGATGAGCCCAGATTCCGTGAAATGGCTTGATGCCATGAAATCTGAGATGGGATCCATGTATGAGAACAAAGTGTGGACTTTGGTTGAGTTGCCCGATGATCGACAAGCAATAGAGAATAAATGGATCTTCAAGAAGAAGACTGATGCTGACGATAATGTGACAGTCTACAAAGCTCGAATTGTTGCGAAAGGTTTTCGACAAGTTCAAGGAGTTGACTACTATGAGACCTTCTCATCCGTAGCGATGCTTAAGTCTGTCTGAATCATGTTAGCAATTGCCGCATTTTATGATTATGAAATTTGGCAAATGGATGTCAAAACTGCATTCCTTAATGGATTTATTAAAGAAGAGTTGTATATGATGCAACCAGAAGGTTTTGTCGATCCTAAAGGTGCTAACAAAGTGTGCAAGCTCTAGTGATCCATTTACGGACTGGTGCAAGCCTCTCGGGGTTGGAATATACACTTTGATAGTGTGATCAAAGCACATGGTTTTATACATACTTTTGGAGAAGCCTGTATTTACAAGAAAGTGATTGGGAGCTCTGTAGCATTTCTAATATTATATGTTGATGACATATTGTTGATAGGAAATAATACAGAATTTCTGGATATCATAAAAGGATACTTGAATAAGAATTTTTTCAATCAAAGACCCCGGTGAAGCTGCTTATATATTGGGCATCAAGATCTATAGAGATAGATCAAGACGCTTAATTGGAGTTTCACAAAGCACATACCTTGATAATGTTTTGAAGAAGTTCAAAATGGATCAATCAAAGAAAGGGTTCTTGCTTGTGTTACAAGGTGTGAATTTGAGTCAGACTCAATGCCCGACCACTGTAGAAGATAGAGAGAAAATTAAAGTCATTCCATATGCCTCAGCCATAGGTTCTATCATGTATGCAATGTTGTGTACCAGATCTGATGTGCGCCTTGCTATAAGTTTAGCTGGGAGGTACCAAAGTAATCCAGGAGTGGATCATTAGACAGCGGTCAAGAACATCCTAAAATACCTGAAAAAAGGACTAAGGATATGTTTCTCGTTTATGGAGGTGACAAAGAGCTTGTCGTAAATGGTTACGTCGATGCAAGCTTTGACACTGATCCGGATGACTCTAAGTCACAAACTGGATATGTATTTATATTGAATGGTGGAGCTGTAAGTTGGTGTAGTTCCAAGCAGAGTGTCGTGGCGGGATCTACGTATTAAGCGGAGTACATAGCTGCTTCGGAAGCAGCAAATGAAGGAAGCCTGGATGAAGGACTTCATATCCTATCTAGGTGTAATACCTAGTGTATCGGGTCCAATTAAAATCTTTTGTGACAATACTGGAGCAATTGCCTTGGCGAAGGAATCCAGATTTCACAACATAACCAAACACATGAAGAGACGCTTCAATTCCATCCGCAATCAAGTCAAGGAGGGAGACATAGCGATTTGCAAAATACATACATATCTAAATGTTGCAGACCCGTTGACTAAGCCTCTCTTACAAGCAAAACATGATCAACACCAAGACTCCATGGGTGTTAGAATCATTAGTATGTAATTGTCGGGACCCCGATCCCAAGTCACACCGATCTAGCATGTAACACGTCATATCACTTTGCGGCCTCACGCACGGTATTCCCACGGGTGCCACCTTACCTGGCCCGGGACCGTTTGCGCATTTTGGCTCACGTATATGACAGTGTCGCTAGCATCCATATGACAGAGAACCCGGGCCGACATGGCTAGTCGTGAACCCAAAGCGGCACGGACCTATGGAGACAGGCATACATGAATCGCATCGAACATGTCGGTCATCAACGAGTGATTCCGGGCTGTAGCACTGGGCTAAGAGGACTCCGGGGATCCCGGGCTGTAGCAGGCTAGGCAGGACTCCGGAGATCACCATGTGACATTTCCCCGAAGGGACAGACATAGGGACGAAGTGAAACACATGCCGGCCAGTCAAGTGTCCTGAACAGTAGTACTGGGCTAGCAGGACTCTGGTGAACCGGGCTGTAGCGGACTACTATGGCTCGAGGAACACTAGACTACATTTCCCCATAAGAAAGGCTGCGAAGGATAAACAACTAGATTGTCGGATCCCACACATAGCAATACACGTTACACGTACGCATAACATGCATGTATGTGCGGTACATCATGGCATCACAACATAACTCAAACTCATATAGGTAAGGGCCCAGAAGAGCCACATAGCATAAATACAAACAGGGGTCACATGACCCATCATTCAGAGCATACAAGCAACAAGCGGAAGCATTACATGTCTGAGTACAGACAACTACAAAAGAAAAAGACTAAGAAGCCTGACTAACACGACCCTCCCAAGGGTACAAGATCGTAGCTGGGATACAAGCTACTCGTCGAAGCCACTAGTGTAACCAACTGCAAAACATAAATAAGCAAACGTGAGTACAAAGGTACTCAACAAGTCTTACTTCAGAACTATCTACATATGCATCATTATCAACAAAGGGGGGGTGGAGTTTAACAGCAGCAAGCCAGCTTTGACTCAATGGCTAATCTATACTACGGGTAACAGAAACTTCTTTGAGGTGAGAAGACGCACACGAGTCCACAACTTCACCATATCAATACTCCACTATGGATCCGTTCCCGTCTCCCTACGAGAAGGCCATCCATAGCACTCACGCTTATCTTGCGTATTTTAGAGTATCCACTTCAAATTGTCTATGTACTATATAAGTCCTCCAAGTTTCCATATCCGAGGAAAACGGCTATTCGAATAGATAATATTAACCCTGCAGGGGGGTACTTCTTCACACACGCTCTCGCCACTTATAGCCCTGTACACGTCATGTACCTCGGCAACCTTCAAGCGGAAGCCGGGCGAGGGTGACGGCCACGACCTGACTAACCACACAAGTCTCTCGTCCAGGTTTATCGCCTATTCGGGTTCCATCCGCAAGGAGATCCGGCCGGGGTGTCGCTCACGGCCCCAAACGATGTGTGCAGGGTTCCCAAGCCCACCACCCGGGTGCCACTTGGTACACCGTGCCACAGTGCCTAGTCTGTCCCAAGCCCGTCCCGTCGGACACCACCTGGTAGACAAGTAGCACTACCTACAAACGCCAGAAACTAGTTGCAACTCCTGGACAGAGATCAAGTGGGTTAATAAGTCGAGAGGGGCCGGATAACCGGAACCCAATGTGTGGTAGTAACTGGACTTGGATAACATACACAGAACTCAGTGCTTAAGGACGGTTCCAATGAGACAACCCACCATGTACTCCTACATGGCCTCTCATCGCTACCTTTAACAAAACGTGTTCACACACTTAGCCTTTACCGGTAGGACATATTCACCACTCCGATTCATTCCCGATGAATCAGACCTGACACAACTCTAAGCATAGCTGGCATAAAGAAAACAAGCATGGATGAGCAGGCACATCTAGGCTCAAGCAACTCCTACTCATGCTAGTGGGTTTCAACTATTTACTGTGGCAATGACAGGTCATGCAGAGGAATGGGTTCAGCTACCGCAGCAGAAAGTAGCAGTTTGAATCGTTGTTGTCCTAATGCAGTAAAAAGGAGCAGGAGCGAGAGAGTGGGACTTTATCGGGATGCTCAAGGGGGTTTGCTTGCCTGATAGATCCACGAAGAAGCACTGCTCCTCAGACAGGTACTCGGGACACCTTCCGGAGTAGAACCTATCGAGAGGGAACGGTGCCGGCAATCAATAAACAACCATATGCAACAATATGATGCATGAAGATAACATTCAAAAATGCTATGATTTGCCCTAATGCATCTAGCATCAATTTGGTTGAAGTCCATATGAACCAAGGGTTCATATGCAAACCCTAATTTAAGTATATAACATGCCATTATTACGTTTTCACTTATACAGTAGGTATAAGTTGGTTTTTCATGCATGAAACTGGCATAAATGGATTCCTTGCATTTTTCTGATAATTTTTCATATATAATTTATTTGATTTGGAGTTACGGTTGAATTACTATGAATTTTTGAAGTTTTAACTATTTTTTGTAATTTCCTGATTTATTTTAATACCAGAAAAGGATATATTGCGTCAGCATGACGCCAGCGAGTCAACGGGTCGGTCCAGGTCAAACCTGACCAGTGGGACCCATATGTCAGTGTCTAAACTAACTAATCTAGTTTAGTTAGTGGCCTCGGGCCCACATGTCAGTATCAGGTTAATTATCAGAGGGTTAATTAATCCTAACTACTAATTAGGGGCGCCGGGGCCCATCTGTCATTGAGAGAGAGGGGGGGTCAACGGGGCTGTGGGGGTCAAAACCACCGGTCAACCCGTCGGCGTTTAGCCGCCGGCGAGGCAGAACGCGGCGGAGGCGCTGCGGGTTTTGCCTACAGGGGGTCATTTGGCGCGCGGAGTGCAGCTACGGGATGCGGGCGCTCGTCCGCATCCAACTGTGGTGGTGGCGCGGCCGGGGAGTGGTCGAAGTGGCGCCGGCGACGACGGGTGCGGCGGCCGGAGCTCGGGCAGGTGTGGGCGCGTGGTTGCGGTGAACGAGGAGGCGAGCGGAGAGGCGCTACGGGCTCCTGGCATCACCAGGAGCACGGTGAGGCGCACGGGTGCGGCTGGCTCGGCCCCTGGCCACGGTGGCTCCGTGGCCGGCGGCGAGGAGCTACGGCCATGGCGGGAAAAGGGGCTAGGGCGTGCAGGCGGCTAAATGGAGAGAGGGAGGAGAAGCAGCAGCTCACCGCGGAGGCGACGGGATGGTCAGCGGGCTCGGGGAGGACCAGTCGGCGGCGAATTTAGCGGCGGCGATTCGCGGCTCCGATGAAGGGGATGATGGCGATGGCGATGCTGCTGTGCTCCGGGCGTCGTCCAGCTCAACGAGGAGGCGTAGTCGAGGGCGGCGGTGCTCCTGGACAGTAGCAAGGGACGAGGGGGAGGCAGTGGCCGCGGCAATGGCAAACGGCGGCGACAGCAGCGCTCGGCCGTGAGCGAGAAAGCGAGGGAGAGGAGAGGAGAGAGCTGGGGGGAAGTGTGAGAGGGCCGAGGGGGATGCGTGGCATCGCGAGGGAAGGGCTAGGGCGTCGTGGCAACGGCGGGAAGTAGGAGGTGGCCTGGCGTGCTCGCGCGCGGCGAGCACACGCGCGCCGTCCTCCTGGCAGGAGGTTGGCGATGACCTGGCCTGGGCCAACAGTGTTGGGTCGGCACAGGAGCTGGGCCGCCAGGTAAGGCAGGTAAGCCCTTTTTTTTGTTCCTGTTTTTCTTTTTCTATTTCTGACATTTGTTTTGTATTTAAAAGAAATGTTAAAACATTTCCATAAATGTTGAAAATAATTGTGGCATCTAGATATAATATTCTAGAGGCCCTCACCAATTCCCAACATTTTTGGAGCTATTAAAAATATTTATATAATTTAAACAGCTCCAATTCAAATATTTAAGCATTGATTCAAAAATCCAAAATGGGAAGGAAAAATGTGCATCACCTCTGGTTGTTGTTCCCAACATTTTCCAAAGACCATGAACATTTTTGAAAAGCATGTTGGGTTCATTGAAATTCCACTTTTAGTTTGAACCTATTTGAATTGCTTTGGTGCTAGGGTTTGCAACTTCCCCATTTCAATTTTATTTGAAAAATTAAACATGATGCACAAGCAAGCCAAGGACCATACCAAACTAGGGATGTGACAACTCGCCCCCACTCGAAGAAATCTCGTCCCGAGATTCAGGAGTTGGCGGAAAGAAAGCAGGGTACTCAAGTCGATGACGATCTTCACGCTCCCAAGTGGCTTCTCTCTCAGAATGATGAGACCATTGAACCTTGAGAAACTTGATGTTATGACGTCGAGTGACACGCTCTGCTTGATCCAGAATGTGAATGGGGTACTCTCGATAAGTGAGGTTATCTTGGAGATCAAGCGTTTCGTGGTCCACTCCGCGGATGGGATCCGAGAAGCAACGCCTGAGTTGAGAGACGTGGAAAACACCATGAACTCGAGAAAGATGTGGGGGTAGTTCCAACTGGTAGGCAACCTCTCCTCGTTTAGCGAGAATGCGAAAAGGACCGATGTAACGAGGAGCCAACTTGCCCTTGATACCGAAACGATGGGTACCCTGCAAAGGGGTAACCCGAAGGTAAGCCTTGTCGCCAACTTCATAAGCCACTTCCATATGACGACGGTCATACTGGCTCTTTTGACGAGATTGGGCTGTTTTCAAATTCTCACGAATGATGCGAACTTGCTCTTCGGCCTCCTGGATCATATCTGGTCCAAAGAATTGTCTTTCGCCGGTTTCTGACCAGTTCAAAGGTGTTCGACATCTTCGTCCATACAGGATCTCGAAGGGTGCCTTCTTAAGACTGGATTGGTAGCTATTGTTATAAGCAAACTCGGCAAAGGGAAGACATTTCTCCCAATCCATACCGAATGAGATAACGCAAGCTCTAAGCATGTCTTCGAGAATTTGGTTGACCCTTTCCACCTGACCACTTGATTGAGGGTGGAAAGCGGTACTGAAAGAAAGATGGGTGCCCATGGCAGTTTGGAAACTTTCCCAGAAATGAGAGGTGAAAAGACTGCCACGGTCTGAATTGATCTCTAGTAGAACACCATGGAGTGACACTATTCGGGAGATATATAAGTCAGCGAGCTGACTAGCAGTGATACTTTCTCGAACAGGTAGGAAGTGAGCCACTTTGGAAAGACGATCAATGACTACGAAGATAGCATTATTTCCTTTCTTGGTCCTGGGAAAGCCGGTGATGAAGTCCATACCAACTTTGTCCCATTTCCACTCGGGAATAGCTAAAGGTTGAAGGGTGCCAGCAGGTCTTTGATGCTCTGCCTTAACGCGACGACAAATGTCACAGTTGGCAATATACTGAGCGATTTCTCTCTTCATCCTAGTCCACCAGAACCTCTGGCGTAGGTCCTGATACATCTTTGTACTACCGGGATGAATCGTGAGAGGGGATTCATGGGCCTCCTTAAGGATCAGTTGCTGCATCTGTTGACATTTGGGAACCACCAAACGGTTACCAAAGTAAACAACACCTCGTTCATCCATGGAGAAACAACCAGCAACTCCCTTGGAAAAATTCTTCTTGATCCGGGAGATTCCCGTATCATGCTTCTGAGCCTCTATGATCTGATCCATAAGGGTAGGTTTCGCCACCAAGGTAGAAAGGAAACCATGAGGAGCTATGTGAAGGTTAAGCTTACAGAATTCCTCATGGAGGGGCGGCTGACAATGTTGCAACATGAGGTTGTTGCAATAGGATTTACGACTTAAAGCATCAGCCATGACATTGGCTTTGCCTGGGGTGTAGGTGATTCCTAAGTCGTAATCCGAGATCAACTCCAACCAACGTCTCTATCTGAGATTCAGATCCGGTTGGGTGAAGATATACTTGAGACTCTGATGGTCGGTGTAGATTTCGCAACGGTTACCAAGAAGGTAATGTCGCCAGGTCTTAAGTGCATAGACTACGGCTGCAAGCTCCAAATCATGTGTAGGATAATTTTCCTCATGTGGATGCAACTGTCGAGATGCATAGGCAATCACATGACGATCCTGCATAAGAATGCAACCTAGTCCTTGATGCGAAGCATCGCAATAGATAACAAAGTCTTTAGTGAAATCCGGTGGCACGAGTATGGGCGCAGAAGTCAGGTGTCTTTTCAGTTCCTGAAAACTGTGCTCACACTGTGGGGACCACTCAAACTTTTTATCTTTCTTGAGAAGTTCCGTGAGAGGTTTGGCCACTTTGGAGAAGTTTTCAACGAAGCGGCGACAATAACTGGCTAGACCGAGGAAACTCCTAACTTGTTTGACTGTTTCGGGTGGAGTCCAATCGAGAACGGCTTTGACTCTCTCGGGATTTACAGCAATGCCCTTACCGGAGATCACGTGGCCTAAATAGGTTACTTCTGGCAACCAAAATTCACACTTGGAGAACTTGGCATAAAGGCGATGCTCTCTAAGTTTTTCTAACACAAGCCTAAGATGTTCGGCATGCTCTTCCTCGTTCTTCGAGTAAATAAGAATATCATCGAGATAAACCACGACGAACTTATCTAAGTACTCCATAAAGACCGAGTTCATCAAGCGGGAGAAAGTAGCTGGAGCATTGGTTAGGCCGAAAGACATCACGGTGTACTCGTATTGACCATAACGAGTGACAAAGGCCGTTTTGGGGATGTCCCCGTTTCTGATCTTGATTTGGTGGTAGCCTAACCTCAAATCCATCTTGGAAAAGACTGAGGATCCAGCGAGCTGATCATACAGGTCGTTGATCCTGGGGAGCGGATACTTGTTCTTTATCGTGACCAAATTAACGGGACGATAATCTACAACCATCCGGTCCGTACCATCCTTCTTCTTGACGAAGAGAACGGGGCAAGCCCAGGGAGAAGAACTAGGACGGATGAAACCCTTTTGCAAGGATTCATCGAGTTGTTCCTTAAGCTCGGCTAACTCCAAAGGTGCCATCTTGTATGGTCTTCTAGAGATTGGAACAGTACCTGGGATAAGTTCTATGACAAACTCTACATCTCTGTCAGGTGGGACACCTGGCAGTTCTTCTGGAAAGACATCCGGGAAGTCACGGACTACCGGAATATCTTCAAGGTCTGGAAGAGGGCTGGCATTAAGAGAATAGAGTTGACGCCTTACAACTCTAGTGGAGACAGTGACTATTTTGCCAGATGGATGTGTAAGTTGAACAGATCTGGTGTAACAATCGATCTTGGCATGATGAGCTGTCATCCAGTCCATACCCAAGATGATGTTAATATCTGAGGACTTGAGAGATATCAAAGAAGCAAGGAAAACCAGTCTATCAACAAGGATTTCATTACCATGGCTTACCTTGGAGGTTTGCCATTTGGAACCAGGAGTCTGGATTATTAATGGAGTTGGCATATCACAAAATGACATGTCGTGCATCCGAGCATAACCTTCAGATATGAAGGAGTGGGATGCTCCGGTATCAAACAGAACTGAAGCTGGGTGACAATTGACAAGAAGTGTACCCAGTACGACATCGGGGTCATCTTGAACTTCTGAAACGGAGACATGGTGCACACATGCTCGTTCAATGGAGGCTGGCTTGGTACTGATCATCTTGATTGATGGCTTTTCACGGCCAACAGGCCTCTCAGACTGGGGTGGAGCATAACTAGACTGAGGGCAGTCACGTGCATAGTGTCCTGGTCCTCCGCAGGTAAAGCAAGTTCCTGAGGTAAGACGTGGACCTACGTTGGCAAGTGGTCCACTAGTAGGCCTGAGTGGAGCATGTTGCTGGGTTGGGTGAGGCGTCACATAGGATGGCCTCGGTGCATATCGAGGTAGAAGAGCCGAGTTCGGAATCCAAATCCGTCGCTTCTGAGAGCCAGAGCGGGAGGAAGAACCCAGATCACGGTTGTGCTTACGAGACTCCTCGTAAGTGAGTTGAGCTGTCTCTGCATTAATGGCCTTGTTCACAAGAGCCTGGAAAGTATCACAATGATGCAGGTGGAGATCACGACGCAACTTAGGGTGGAGACCCTTCCGGAACCTAGCCTGCTTCTTAGCGTCCGTGGACACTTCTTCTGTAGCATAGCGGGCGAGGTTTCCAAACTCTCTACTGTGAGCATCAACAGGCAGCTTACCCTGGGTAAAATTACAGAACTCTTCCCTCTTGCGGTCAAAGAGAGCCTGAGGAATGTGGTGCTCATGAAAAGCCTCGGTGAAATCTTTCCACGTAGGAATCTGACCAGCTGGAAGCATAGCTTCAAAGCTCTGCCACCAAATACTAGCAGGTCCTTCCAAGTGATAAGTAGCATAGGTGACCTTGTCACTTTCAACGACGTTCGCAGAATGCAACTTGTGAGTGATGCTTCGGAGCCAGTCATCCGCATCGAGTGGCTCAATGGAATGATGGAAGGTGGGTGGTTTCAGACCAATGAAGTCGGTGATGGAAACCAACTTCTTAGGCTGATGTGCGGTGTTCTGCTCAATCTGTGCCAGCAAGCGGTTAGTCTCACACTTGTTCCTCTCGGATGCTAACAAGAACTCTACCACCAAAGGCTGGTCAGGAGGATCCTCGTCCCTACCACCTCCATGGTTCTTGCTATGAGCAACTGAAGCTCGACTAGCAGACGACATCCTGACACAGAAATCAAAGAAACAAGGATGGAATTAGCATCGACCTAGGGATGCGGAAAGTAATGCAAAAGCATTGGAAAGTCTTGAAATCTTGGGACAATTTTGGCAGCAACGGCTGTAAATGCTCAGAAGGATTTTTGAGACATTCATCAAGGAATAGCATAATCAATCAGCATCATAATATCAAGGTTCTGGGTCAAACTGAGGACACACAGAAGTAGTAGAACTGTATTGAGACACAACCCAACAATCCTAAGACTTTACGGTTTAGTAACACGTCATCCTGAGAGATAGAGGAGAAGCCTAGGCCTTAACCCTCGTAGAAAAGAAGAGGCTGACTCAGAAAGAATGACATGAGGTAAAGGAGTAAAAAGAGCCTTACGTTCCCTTCCACAATCAATTCCCTTATGTAACTAAAGCATTTCTAGACTCAACTTCGACCAGTTTGGCTTGGTAATCCTACAGTCAGTCAGGCTCTGATACCAAGTCTGTCGGGACCCCGATCCCAAGTCACACCGATCTAGCATGTAACACGTCATATCACTTTGCGGCCTCACGCATGGTATTCCCACGGGTGCCACCTTACCTGGCCCGGGACCGTTTGCGCATTTTGGCTCACGTATATGACAGTGTCGCTAGCATCCATATGACAGAGAACCCGGGCCGACATGGCTAGTTGTGAACCCAAAGCGGCACGGACCTATGGAGACAGGCATACATGAATCGCATCGAACATGTCGGTCATCAACGAGTGATTCCGGGCTGTAGCACTGGGCTAACAGGACTCCGGGGATCCCGGGCTGTAGCAGGCTAGGCAGGACTCCGGAGATTACCATGTGACATTTCCCCGAAGGGACAGACATAGGGACGAAGTGAAACACATGCCGGCCAGTCAAGTGTCCTGAACAGTAGTACTGGGCTAGCAGGACTCCGGTGAACCGGGCTGTAGCGGACTACTATGGCTCGAGGAACACTAGACTACATTTCCCCATAAGAAAGGCTGCGAAGGATAAACAACTAGATTGTCGGATCCCACACATAGCAATACACGTTACACGTACGCATAACATGCATGTATGTGCGGTACATCATGGCATCACAACATAACTCAAACTCATATAGGTAAGGGCCCAGAAGAGCCACATAGCATAAATACAAACAGGGGTCACATGACCCATCATTCAGAGCATACAAGCAACAAGCGGAAGCATTACATGTCTGAGTACAGACAACTACAAAAGAAAAAGACTAAGAAGCCTGACTAACACGACCCTCCCAAGGGTACAAGATCGTAGCTGGGATACAAGCTACTCGTCGAAGCCACTAGTGTAACCAACTGCAAAACATAAATAAGCAAACGTGAGTACAAAGGTACTCAGCAAGTCTTACTTCAGAACTATCTACATATGCATCATTATCAACAAAGGGGGGGTGGAGTTTAACAGCAGCAAGCCAGCTTTGACTCAATGGCTAATCTATACTACGGGTAACAGAAACTTCTTTGAGGTGAGAAGACGCACACGAGTCCACAACTTCACCATATCAATACTCCACTATGGATCCGTTCCCGTCTCCCTACGAGAAGGCCATCCATAGCACTCACGCTTATCTTGCGTATTTTAGAGTATCCACTTCAAATTGTCTATGTACTATATAAGTCCTCCAAGTTTCCATATCCGAGGAAAACGGCTATTCGAATAGATAATATTAACCCTGCAGGGGGGTACTTCTTCACACACGCTCTCGCCACTTATAGCCCTGTACACGTCATGTACCTCGGCAACCTTCAAGCGGAAGCCGGGCGAGGGTGACGGCCACGACCTGACTAACCACACAAGTCTCTCGTCCAGGTTTATCGCCTATTCGGGTTCCATCCGCAAGGAGATCCGGCCGGGGTGTCGCTCACGGCCCCAAACGATGTGTGCAGGGTTCCCAAGCCCACCACCCGGGTGCCACTTGGTACACCGTGCCACAGTGCCTAGTCTGTCCCAAGCCCGTCCCGTCGGACACCACCTGGTAGACAAGTAGCACTACCTACAAACGCCAGAAACTAGTTGCAACTCCTGGACAGAGATCAAGTGGGTTAATAAGTCGAGAGGGGCCGGATAACCGGAACCCAATGTGTGGTAGTAACTGGACTTGGATAACATACACAGAACTCAGTGCTTAAGGACGGTTCCAATGAGACAACCCACCATGTACTCCTACATGGCCTCTCATCGCTACCTTTAACAAAACGTGTTCACACACTTAGCCTTTACCGGTAGGACATATTCACCACTCCGATTCATTCCCGATGAATCAGACCTGACACAACTCTAAGCATAGCTGGCATAAAGAAAACAAGCATGGATGAGCAGGCACATCAAGGCTCAAGCAACTCCTACTCATGCTAGTGGGTTTCAACTATTTACTGTGGCAATGACAGGTCATGCAGAGGAATGGGTTCAGCTACCGCAGCAGAAAGTAGCAGTTTGAATCGTTGTTGTCCTAATGCAGTAAAAAGGAGCAGGAGCGAGAGAGTGGGACTTTATCGGGATGCTCAAGGGGGTTTGCTTGCCTGATAGATCCACGAAGAAGCACTGCTCCTCAGACAGGTACTCGGGACACCTTCCGGAGTAGAACCTATCGAGAGGGAACGGTGCCGGCAATCAATAAACAACCATATGCAACAATATGATGCATGAAGATAACATTCAAAAATGCTATGATTTGCCCTAATGCATCTAGCATCAATTTGGTTGAAGTCCATATGAACCAAGGGTTCATATGCAAACCCTAATTTAAGTATATAACATGCCATTATTACGTTTTCACTTATACAGTAGGTATAAGTTGGTTTTTCATGCATGAAACTGGCATAAATGGATTCCTTGCATTTTTCTGATAATTTTTCATATATAATTTATTTGATTTGGAGTTACGGTTGAATTACTATGAATTTTTGAAGTTTTAACTATTTTCTGTAATTTCCTGATTTATTTTAATACCAGAAAAGGATATATTGCGTCAGCATGACGTCAGCGAGTCAACGGGTCGGTCCAGGTCAAACCTGATCAGTGGGACCCATATGTCAGTGTCTAAACTAACTAATCTAGTTTAGTTAGTGGCCTCGGGCCCACATGTCAGTATCAGGTTAATTATCAGAGGGTTAATTAATCCTAACTACTAATTAGGGGCGCCGGGGCCCATCTGTCATTGAGAGAGAGGGGGGGTCAAAACCACCGGTCAACCCGCCGGCGTTTAGCCGCCGGCGAGGCAGAACGCGGCGGAGGCGCTGCGGGTTTTGCCTATAGGGGGTCATTTGGCGCGCGGAGTGCAGCTACGGGATGCGGGCGCTCGTCCGCATCCAACTGTGGTGGTGGCGCGGCCGGGGAGTGGCCGGAGTGGCGCCGGCGACGACGGGTGCGGCGGCCGGAGCTCGGGCAGGTGCGGGCGCGTGGTTGCGGTGCACGGGGAGGCGAGCGGAGAGGCGCTACGGGCTCCTGGCGTCACCAGGAGCACGGTAAGGCGCACGGGTGCGGCTGGCTCGGCCCCTGGCCACGGTGGCTCCGTGGCCGGCGGCGAGGAGCTACGGCCATGGCGGGAAAAGGGGCTACGGCGTGCAGGCGGCTAAATGGAGAGAGGGAGGAGAAGCAGCAGCTCACCGCGGAGGCGACGGGATGGTCAGCGGGCTCGGGGAGGACCAGTCGGCGGCGAATTTAGCGACGGCAATTCGCGGCTCCGACGAAGGGGATGATGGCGATGGCGATGTTGCTGTGCTCCGGGCGTCGTCCAGCTCAACGAGGAGGCGTAGTCGAGGGCGGCGGTGCTCCTGGACAGTAGCAAGGGACGAGGGGGAGGCAGTGGCCGCGGCAATGGCAAACGGCGGCGACAGCAGCGCTCGGCCGTGAGCGAGAAAGCGAGGGAGAGGAGAGGAGAGAGCTGGGGGGGAAGTGAGAGAGGGCCGAGGGGGATGCGTGGCATCGCGAGGGAAGGGCCAGGGCGTCGTGGCAGCGGCGGGAAGCAGGAGGTGGCCTGGCGTGCTCGCGCGCGGCGAGCACACGCGCGCCGTCCTCCTTGCAGGAGGTTGGCGATGACCTGGCCTGGGCCAACAGTGTTGGGCCGGCACAGGAGCTGGGCCGCCAGGTAAGGCAGGTAAGCCCTTTTTTTTGTTCCTGTTTTTCTTTTTCTATTTCTGACATTTGTTTTGTATTTAAAAGAAATGTTAAAACATTTCCATAAATGTTGAAAATAATTGTGGCATCTAGATATAATATTCTAGAGGCCCTCACCAATTCCCAACATTTTTGGAGCTATTAAAAATATTTATATAATTTAAACAGCTCCAATTCAAATATTTAAGCATTGATTCAAAAATCCAAAATGGGAAGGAAAAATGTGCATCACCTCTGGTTGTTGTTCCCAACATTTTCCAAAGACCATGAACATTTTTGAAAAGCATGTTGGGTTCATTGAAATTCCACTTTTAGTTTGAACCTATTTGAATTGCTTTGGTGCTAGGGTTTGCAACTTCCCCATTTCAATTTTATTTGAAAAATTAAACATGATGCACAAGCAAGCCAAGGACCATACCAAACTAGGGATGTGACAGTAATCTAGATTATTGACTCTAGTGCAAGGGGGAGACTGAAGGAAATATGCCCTAGAGGCAATAATAAAGTTGTTATTTATATTTCCTTATATCATGATAAATGTTTATTATTCATGCTAGAATTGTATTAACCAGAAACTTAGTACATGTGTGAAAACATAGACAAACAGAGTGTCCCTGGTATGCTTCTACTTGACTAGCTCGTTAATCAAAGATGGTTAAGTTTCCTGACCATAGACATGTGTTGTCATTTGATGAACGGGATCACATCATTAGAGAATGATGTGATGGACAAGACACATCCGTTAGCTTAGCATAATGATCGTTTAGTTTTATTGCTATTGCTTTCTTCATGACTTATACATATTCCTCTAACTATGAGATTATGCAACTCCCGAATAATGGAGGAACACTTTGTGTGCAATCAAACATCACAACATAACTGGGTGATTATAAAGATGCTCTACAGGTGTCTCCGATGGTGTTTGTTGAGTTGGCATAGATCAAGATTAGGATTTGTCACTCCGAGTATCGGAGAGGTATCTCTAGGCCCTCTCGGTAATGCACATCACTATAAGCCTTGCAAGCAATGTGACTAATGAGTTAGTAATGGGATGATGAATTAGGGAACTAGTAAAGAGACTTGCCGGTAATGAGATTGAACTAGGTATGAGGATACCGACGATCGAATCTCGGGCAAGTAACATACCGATGACAAAGGGAATGACGTATGTTGTTATGCTGTTTGGCCGATAAAGATCTTCATAGAATATGTAGGAGCCAATATGAGCATCCAGGTTCCGCTATTGGTTATTGACCGGAGATGTGTCTCGGTCATGTCTACATAGTTCTCGAAGCCGTAGGGTCCGCACGCTTAACATTCGGTGACGATTTGTATTATGAGTTATGTGATTTGATGACCGAAGTTTGTTCAGAGCCCCGGATGAGATCACGTACATGACAAGGAGTCTCGAAATGGTCAAGAGGTAAAGATTCATATATTGGAAGGTTGAATTTGGACATTGGAATGGTTTCGAGTGGTTCGGGCATTTGTCCGGAGTACCGGGAGGTTACCTGATACGTCTCCAATGTATCTATAATTTTTTATTGCTCCATGCTATATTATCTACTGTTTTAGACATTATTGGGCCTTATTTTCCACTTTTATATTATTTTTGGGACTAACCTATTAACCGGAGGCCCAGCCCAGAATTGTTGTTTTTTGCCTGTTTTAGGGTTTCGAAGAAAAGGAATATCAAACGGAGTCCAAACGGAATGAAACCTTCGGAAACGTGATTTTCTCATCAGATAAGATCCAGGAGACTTGGACCCTCCGTCAAGAAAGCCACGAGGTGCTCACGAGGGTAGGGGCGCCCCCCTGCCTCATGGGCCCCTCGAAGCTCCACCGACGTACTTCTTCCTCCTATATATATCCACGTACCCCCAAACGATCAGGGATGGAGCCAAAAACCTAATTCCACCGCCACAACTTTTTGTATCCACGAGATCCCATCTTGGGCCCTGTTCCGGAGCTCCGCCGGAGGAGGCATCGATCATGGAGGGCTTCTACATCACCATTTAAGCCCCTCCGATGAAGTGTGAGTAGTTTACTTCAGACCTACGGGTCCATAGCTAGTAGCTAGATGGCTTATTCTCTCTTTTTGGATCTCAATACAACGTTCTCCCCCTCTCTCGTGGAGATCTATTCGATGTAATCTTCTTTTTGCGGTGTGTTTGTTGAGATTGATGAATTGTGGGTTTATGATCAAGTCTATCTATGAATAATATTTGAATCTTCTCTAAATTCTTTTATGTATGATTGGTTATCTTTGCAAGTCTCCTTGAATTATCAGTTTGGTTTGGCCTATGAGATTGGTTGTTCTTGCCATGGGAGAAGTGCTTAGCTTTGGGTTCAATCTTGCGGTGTCCTTTCCCAGTGACAGAAGGGGCAGCAAGGCACGTATTGTATTGTTGCCATCGAGGATAACAAGATGGGGTTTTTATCATATTGCATGAAACTATCCCTCTACATCATGTCATCTTGCTTAAGGCATTACTCTGTTTTTAACTTAATACTCTAGATGCATGCTGGATAGCGGTCGATGAGTGGAGTAATAGTAGTAGATGCAGAATCGTTTCGGTCTACTTGTCTCGGACGTGATGCCTATATACATGATCATACCTAGATATTCTCATAACTATGCTCAATTCCGTCAATTGCTCAACAGTAATTTGTTCACCCACCGTAGAATACTTATGCTGTTGAGAGAAGCCACTAGTGAAACCTATGCCCCCCGGGTCTCTTTCTCATCATATCAATCTCCATCACTTTACTATTTCTTTGCTTTTACTTTGCTTTTACTTTATTTACTTTGCATCTCTATACCAAAAATACCAAAAAATTATTATTTATCGTCTCTATCAGATCTCACTTTCGTAAGTGACCGTGAAGGGATTGACAACCCCTAAGCGCGTTGGTTGCATTGAGCTATTGTTTTTGTGTAGGTACGAGGGACTCGAACGTAGCCTCCTACTGGATTGATACCTTGGTTCTCAACAACTGAGGGAAATACTTACGCTACTTTGCTACATCATCCCTTCCTCTTCGGGGAAATCCAATGCAGTGCTCAAGAGGTAGCAAGAAGAATTTCTGGTGCCGTTGCTGGGGAGTCTACGCAAAAGTCAACATACCAAGTACCCATCACAATCCCTATCTCCCGCATTACATTATTTGCCATTTGCCTCTCATTTTCCTCTCCCCCACTTCACCCTTGCTGTTTTATTCGCCCTCTCTCTCTATCCTCTCTCTCTTTCTCTATTTGCCTCTTTTTGCCCGTTTCTTGTTTGCCCGTATGGTTGGAATAGTCATTTATTTATTACTAAACAGAGAACCTAAGATTTATGAATCCTCATCCGCTTGCTAATCTTTTTAAGAGATCCAGTTATGTTGAACCAATTGCTAGTGAGTTTTGTGCACTAGATTATCTTTATGAAGTTTTGCTTGAAATTCGTGAATCTGAAAATTGCGATGAAGTATTTTATGAAGTGAATCACGATAGGTCTTTGAATAAAAAGCATGATTTCAATGATGTTATTATAAATTCTATTAATGTCAATTATGCTAATAATATGCAAAACCCTAAGCTTGGGGATGCTAGTTTCGCTATGTCCTCTACTTGTTGCAATGATCATGATTGGGGTGATTCTTCTTATGATCTTGAAAATTTATTTAAGCCCCATGATGATTATGAGATTGATTATAATGTTTGCAATAATAGTGAAAGTGGGATTGGAAGAATGTCAACTTTAGATCCCACGTATTTGGAGAATGTTCAATCTTATGAAGTTTTTGATAAAAGTCCGTTTGGAAAGGTCATGACTTTAGTTAATGTTAATCCCACTATTTCGGAAAAGTGCCAACTTTGCATGCATGTGGATCATGTTGAGAATATTTTATGTGATAGATATATGGTTGAATTTGCTTATGATCCTACATGTAATTACTATGAGAGAGGAAATATGGTTGTAGAAATTTTCATGTTACTAAATTACCTCTCGTTATGTTGAGATTGCTATTGTTTCTTTCCGCTTCCTTGCATATGCTAGTTTTTGCTTGCCTTGATAATTTTTCTGCCTATAAGATGCCTATGCATAGGAAGTATGTTAGACTTAGATGTGTTTGTCACATGCTTTATGATGCTCCTTTTGTGCTTCAATTCTTGTCTTTCATGTGAGCATCATTAAAATTAGCATTGCCTAGCTATAAGGCTTTAAAGAAAAGCGCTGGTTGGGAAACAACCCAATATTTTTCCTTGCTGTTATTTGATAAACAAATTATCTAGCCTCTGTTTTGGTTTGTGTTTAATTAGTGTTTGTGCCAAGTAGAACCGTTGGGAAGACTTGGGGAAAGTCTTGTTGAACTTGCTGTAAAAAACAGAAACTTTAGCGCTCACGAGAACTGCTGTAATTTTTATTTGGAAAGTGCTATTTAGTTAATTCTTTTGGAATATGATTAATAGATAAATTTCTCACGTCCAGAAATTTATTTTTGAATTTTTGGGGTTCCAGATCTTGCGCTAGCTACAGATTACTAGAGACTGTTCTGTTTTTGACAGATTCTGTTTTTCGTGTGTTGTTTGCTTATTTTGATGAATCTATGGCTAGTAAAATAGTTTATAATCCATAGAGAAGTTGGAATACAGTAGTTTTAACACCAATATAAATAAATAATGAGTTCATTACATTACCTTGAAGTGGTCTTTGGTTTTCTTTCGCTAACGGAGCTCACGAGTTTTCTACCTTAAGTTTTGTGTTGTGAAGTTTTCAAGTTTTGGGTAAGGATTTGATGGATTATGGAACAAGGAGTGGCAAGAGCCTAAGCTTGGGGATGCCCATGGAACCCCCAAGATAATCTATGGACACCTAAAAGCCAAAGCTTGGGGATGCCCCGGAAGGCATCCCCTCTTTCGTCTACTTCTATCGGTAACTATACTTGGAGCTATATTTTTATTCACCACATGATATGTGTTTGGCTTGGAGCGTCTTTTATGATTTGAGTATTTTCTTATTAGTTTGCCACAATCATCCTTGCTGTACACACCTTTTTAGAGAGCCATACATGATTTGGAATTTGATAGAATACTCTATGTACTTCACTTATATCTTTTGAGTTTTATAGTTTTGCTCTAGTGCTTCACTTATATCTTTTAGAGCACGGTGGTGGATTTGTTTTATAGAAACTATTGACCTCTCATGCTTCACTTAGATTATTTTGAGAGTCTTAATAGCATGGTAATTTGCTTAAAATCCTAATATACTTGGTATGCAAGATTAATAATAAAACTTTTGTATGAGTGTGTTGAATACTAAGAAGAAATTGATGCTTGATAATTGTTTTGAGATATGAGGATGGTGATATTAGAGTCATGCTAGTTGAGTAGTTGTGAATTTGAGAAATGCTTGTGTTAAAGTTTGTGATTCCCATAGCATGCACGTATGGTGAACCGTTATGTGATGAAGTCGGAGCATGATTTATTTATTGATTGTCTTCCTTATGAGTGGCGGTCGGGGACGAGCGATGGTCTTTTCCTACCAATCTATCCCCCTAGGAGCATGCGCGTAATACTTTGCTTTGATAACTTCTAGATTTTTTCAATAAGTATATGAGTTATTTATGACTAATGTTGAGTCCATGGATTATATGCACTTTCCTTCCTTCCACCATTGCTAGCCTCTCTAATACCGCGCACTTTTCGCCGGTATCATACACCCACCAAATACCTTCCTCAAAACAGCCACCATACCTACCTATCATGGCATTTTCATAGCCATTCCGAGATATATTGCCATGAAACTTTCCACCATTCCGTTCATTATGACACGCTCCATAATTTTCATATTGCTAGCATGATCATGTAGTTGACATCGTTTTTGTGGAAAAGCTACCGTTCATAATTCTTTCATACATGTCACTCTTGATTCATTGCACATCCCGGTACACCGCCGGAGGCATTCACATAGAGTCATATTTTGTTCTAAGAATCGAGTTGTAATTCATGAGTTCTAAGTAAATAAAAGTGTGGTGATCATCATTATTAGAGCATTGCCCCAGTGAGGAAAGGATGATGGAGACTATGGTTCGCCCACAAGTCGGGATGAGACTCCGGACGAAAAAAAGAGGCCATAAAAAAAGGAGAAAGGCCCCAAAAAAATGAGAGAAAAAGAGAGAAGGGACAATGTTACTATCCTTTTACCACACTTGTGCTTCAAAGTAGCACCATGATCTTCATGATAGAGAGTCTCTCATTATGTCATTTTCATATACTAGTGGGAATTTTTCATTATAGAACTTGGCTTGTATATTCCAATGATGGGCTTCCTCAAAATGCCCTAGGTCTTCGTGAGCAAGCGAGTTGGATGCACACCCACTTAGTTTATTTTGAGCTTTCATATACTTATAGCTCTAGTGCATCCGTTGCATGGCAATCCCTACTCACTCACATCGATATCTATTGATGGGCATGTCCATAGCCCGTTGATATGCCTAGTTGATGTGAGACTATATTCTCCCTTTTTGTGTTCTCCACAACCACCATTCTATTCCACCTATAGTGCTATATCCATGGCTCACGCTCATGTATTGTGTGAAGATCGAAAAAGTTTTGAAAATGTTAAAAGTATGAAACTGTTGGCAATATGCCCTAGAGGCAATAATAAAATGGTTATTATTATATTTCTTTATTCATGATAATTGTCTATTGTTCATGCTACAATTGTGTTATTCGGAAATCGTAATACATGTGTGAATACATAGACCACAATACGTCCCTAGTGAACCTCTAGTTGACTAGCTCGTTGATCAAAAGATAGTCATGGTTTCCTGACTATGGACATTAGATGTCATTGATACCGGGATCACATAATTAGGAGAATGATGTGATGGACAAGACCCAATCCTAAGCATAGCTCAAAGATCGTTTAGTTCGTTTGCTATAGCTTTTCCGAATGTCAAGTATCATTTCCTTAGACCATGAGATTGTGCAACTCCCGGATACCAGAGGAGTGCTTTGGGTGTACCAAACGTCACAACGTAACTAGGTGACTATAAAGGTGCACTACGGGTATCTCTGAAAGTGTCTGTTGGGTTGGCACGAATCAAGACTGGGATTTGTCACTCCGTATGACGGAGATGTATCTCTGGGCCCACTCGGTAATGCATCATCATAATGAGCACGATGTGTCCAAGTGGTTGATCACGGTATCATGTATTGCGGTACGAGTAAAGTGATTTGCCGGGAACGAGATTGAATGAGGTATTGGGATACCGACGATCGAGTCTCGGGCAAGTAACATACCGATTGACAAAGCGAATTGTATACGGGATTGATTGAATCCTCGACATTGTGGTTCATCCGATGAGATCATCGAGGAGCATGTGGGAGCCAACATGGGTATCCAGATCCCGCTGTTGGTTATTGACCGGAGAGTCGTCTCGGTCATGTCTGTGTGTCTCCCGAACCCGTAGGGTCTACACACTTAAGGTTCCGTGACGCTAGGGTTGTTGAGATACTAGTATACGGTAACCCCAAAGTTGTTCGGAGTCTAGGATGAGATCCCGGACGTCACGAGGAGTTCTGGAATGGTCCGGAGGTGAAGATTTATATATAGGAAGTCAAGTTTCGGCCATCGGGAAAGTTTCGGGGGTAATCGGTATTGTACCGGGACCATCGGAAGGGTCCCGGGGGTCCACCGATTGGGGCCACCTATCACGGAGGGCCCCATGGGCTGAAGTGGGAGGGGAACCAGCCCATAGTGGGCTGGTGCGCCCTCCATGGGCCTCCCCCTGCGCCTAGGGTTGGAAACCCTAGGGGTGGGGGGCGCCCCACTTCGCTTGGGGGGCACTCCACCCCCCTTGGCCGCCGCCCTCCTTGGAGATTGCATCTCCTAGGGCCGCCGCCCCCCTAGGGGTCCTATATATAGTGGGGGGAGGAGGGCAGCCGCACCCTAGCCCCTGGCGCCTCCCTCTCCCTCCCGTGACACTTCTCCCTCTCCCTGAGCTTGGCGAAGCCCTGCTGAGATCACTGTTGCTTCCACCACCACGCCGTCGTGGTGCTGGATCTCCATCAACCTCTCCTTCCCCCTTGCTGGATCAAGTTGGAGGAGATGTCTTCCCAACCGTACGTGTGTTGAACGCGGAGGTGCCGTCCGTTCGGCGCTAGGTCATCGGTAATTTGGATCACGACGAGTACGACTCCATCAACCCCGTTCTCTTGAATGCTTCCGCTCGCGATCTACAAGGGTATGTAGATGCACTCCCTTCTGCCTCGTTGCTAGATGACTCCATAGATTGATCTTGGTGATGCGTTGAAAATTTTAAAATTCTGCTACGTTCCCCAACAGTGGTATCAGAGCTAGGTCTATGCGTAGTTTCTATGCACGAGTAGAACACAAAGCAGTTGTGGGCGTCGATATTGTCAATTTACTTGCCGTTACTAGTCTTATCTTGATTCGGCGGCATCGTGGGATGAAGCGGCCCAGACCGACCTTACACGTACGCTTACGTGAGACTGGTTCCACCGATTGACATGCACTAGTTGCATAAGGTGGCTGGCGGGTGTCTGTCTCTCCCACTTTAGTCGGATCGGATTCGATGAAAAGGGTCCTTATGAAGGGTAAATATAAATTGGCATATCACGTTGTGGTTTTGGCGTAGGTAAGAAACGTTCTTGCTAGAAACCTATAGCAGCCACGTAAAAACTTGCAACAACAATTAGGGGACGTCTAACTTGTTTTTGCAGCATGTGTCATGTGATGTGATATGGCCAAAAGGATGTGATGAATGATATATGTCAGGTATGAGATTGATCATGTTCTTGTAATAGGAATCACGACTTGCATGTCGATGAGTATGACAACCGGCAGGAGCCATAGGAGTTGTCTTAATTTATTTATGACCTGCGTGTCAACATAAACGTCATGTAATTACTTTACTTTATTGCTAAAGCGTTAGCCATAGTAGTAGAAGTAATAGATGACGAGACAACTTCAAGAAGACACGATGATGGAGATCATGATGTCATGCCGGTGACAACGATGATCATGGAGCCCCGAAGATGGAGATCAAAAGGAGCAAATGATATTGGCCATATCATGTCACTATTTGATTGCATGTGATGTTTATCATGTTTTACATCTTATTTGGTTAGAATGACGGTAGCTTAAATAAGATGATCCCTCGTAATAATTTCAAGAAAGTGTTCCCCCTAACTGTGCACCGTTGCGAAGGTTCGTTGTTTCGAAGCACCACGTGATGATCGGGTGTGATAGATTCTAACGTTCAAATACAACGGGTGTAAGCCAGATTTACACACGCAATACACTTAGGTTGACTTGACGAGCCTAGCATGTACAGACATGGCCTCGGAACACGGAAGACCAAAAGGTCGAGCATGAGTCGTATAGAAGATACGATCGACATGAAGATGTTAACCGATGTTGACTAGTCCATCTCACGTGATGATCGGACACGGCCTAGTTGACTCGGATCATGTTTCACTTAGATGACTAGAGGGATGTCTATCTGAGTGGGAGTTCATTGAATAATTTGATTAGATGAACTTAATTATCATGAACTTTGTCCAAAATCTTTACAATATGTCTTGTAGATCAAATGGCCCATGTTGTCCTCAACTTCAACGCGATCCTAGAGAAAACCAAGCTGAAAGATGATGGCAGCAACTATACGGACTGGGTCCGGAACCTGAGGATCATCCTCATAGCTGCCAAGAAAGATTATGTCCTAGAAGCACCACTAGGTGACGCACCCATCCCAGAGAACCAAGACGTTATGAACACTTGGCAGTCACGTGCTGATGATTACTCCCTCGTTCAATGCGGCATGCTTTACAGCTTAGAACCGGGGCTCCAAAAGCGTTTTGAGCAACACGGAGCATATGAGATGTTCGAAGAGATGAAAATGGTTTTCCAAGCTCATGCCCGGGTCGAGAGATATGACGTCTCCGACAAGTTCTTCAGTTGTAAGATGGAGGAAAATAGTTCTGTCAGTGAGCACATACTAAAAATGTCTGGGTTGCATAACCGCTTGACTCAGCTGGGAGTTAATCTTTCGGATGACGCGGTCATTGACAGAATCCTTCAGTCGCTTCCACCGAGCTACAAGAGCTTTGTGATGAACTTCAATATGCAGGGGATGGAAAGACCATTCCTGAGGTATATTCAATGCTGAAATCAGCGGAGGTGGAAATCAAAAAGGAACATCAAGTGTTGATGGTGAATAAAACCACTAAGTTCAAGAAAGGTAGGGGTAAAAAGAACTTCAAGAAGGACGGCAAGGGAGTTGCCGCGCCCGGCAAGCAAGCTGCCGGGAAGAAGCCAAAGAATGGACCCAAGCCCGAGACTGAGTGTTTTTATTGCAAGGGAAGTGGTCACTGGAAGCGGAAATGCCCGAAATACTTAGCGGACAAGAAGGCCGGCAACACTAAAGGTATATGTGATATACATGTAATTGATGTGTACCTTACTAGTACTCATAGTAGCTCCTGGGTATTTGATACCGGTGCGGTTGCTCACATTTGTAACTCAAAGCAGGAGCTGTGGAATAAGCGGAGACTGGCGAAGGACGAGGTAACGATGCGCGTCGGGAATGGTTCCAAGGTCGATGTGATCGTCGTCGGCACGCTACCTCTACATTTACCTACGGGATTAGTTTTAAACCTCAATAATTGTTATTTACTACCAGCTTTGAGCATGAACATTGTATCAGGATCTCGTTTAATTCGAGATGGCTACTCATTTAAATCCGAGAATAATGGTTGTTCTATTTATATGAGAGATATGTTTTATGGTCATGATCCGCTGGTGAATGGTTTATTCTTAATGAATCTCAAGCGTAATGTTACACATATTCATAGTGTGAATACCAAAAGATGTAAGGTTGATAATGATAGTCCCACATACTTGTGGCACTGCCGCCTTGGTCACATAGGTGTCAAACGCATGAAGAAGCTCCATGCAGATGGACTTTTGGAGTCTCTTGATTACGAATCATTTGACACGTGCAAACCATGCCTCATGGGTAAAATGACCAAGACTCCGTTCTCAGGAACAATGGAGCGAGCAACCAACTTATTGGAAATCATGCATACTGATGTGTGCGGTCCAATGAGTGTTGAGGCTCGCGGTGGCTATCGTTATGTTCTCACCCTCACTGATGACTTGAGTAGATATGGGTATGTCTACTTGATAAAACACAAGTCTGAGACCTTTGAAAAGTTCAAGGAATTTCAGAGTGAGGTTGAGAATCAACGTGACAGAAAAATCAAGTTCTTGCGATCAGATCGTGGGGGAGAATACTTGAGTCACGAATTTGGCATGCACTTAAAGGAAATGTGGAATAGTTTCACAACTCATGCCGCCTGGAACACCTCAGCGTAATGGTGTGTCCGAACGTCGTAATCGCACTCTATTGGATATGGTGTGATCTATGATGTCTCTTACCGATTTACCGCTGTCATTTGGGGGCTATGCTTAAGAGACTGTCGCATTCACTTTAAATAGGGCTCCGTCGAAATCCGTTGAGACGACACCATATGAATTATGGTTTGGGAAGAAACCTAAGCTATCGTTTCTAAAAGTTTGGGGATGCGATGCTTATGTCAAGAAACTTCAACCTGAAAAGCTCGAACCCAAGTCGGAAAAATGCGTCTTCATAGGATACCCTAAAGAAACTATTGGGTATACCTTCTACCTCAGATCCGAAGGCAAGATCTTTGTTGCCAAGAATGGATCCTTCCTAGAGAAAGAGTTTCTCTCAAAATAAGTAAGTGGGAGGAAAGTAGAACTCGATGAAGTATTACCTCTTGAACCGGTAAGTGGCGCAGCTCAAGAAAATCTTCCTGAGGTGCCTGTACCGACTAGGGAGGAAGTTAATGATGATGATCATGAGACTTCAAATCAAATTACTACTGAACTTCGTAGGTCCACAAGGACACGTTCCACACCAGAGTGGTACGGAAACCCTGTCCTAGAAATCATGTTGTTAGACAACGGTAAACCTTCAAACTATGAAGAAGCGATGGCGGGCCCAGATTCCGACAAATGGCTGGAAGCCATGAAATCTGAGATAGGATCCATGTATGAAAACGAAGTATGGACTTTGACTGACTTGCCCGATGATCGGCGAGCCATAGAAAATAAATGGATCTTTAAGAAGAAGACAGACGCGGATGGTAATGTAACCATCTATAAAGCTCGGCTTGTCGCTAAGGGTTATCGACAAGTTCAAGGGGTTGACTATGATGAGACTTTCTCACCCATAGCGAAGCTGAAGTCCGTCCGAATCATGTTAGCAATTACCGCATTCTATGATTATGAGATATGGCAAATGGACGTCAAAACGGCATTCCTTAATGGTTTCCTTAAGGAAGAATTGTATATGATCTAGCCGGAAAGTTTTGTCGATCTTAAGAATGCTGACAAGGTGTGCAAGCTCCAACGCTCGATCTATGGGCTGGTGCAAGCATTTCGGAGTTGGAACATTCATTTTGATGAGATGATCAAAGCGTTTGGGTTTACGCAGACTTATGGAGAAGCCTGTATTTACAAGAAAGTGAGTGGGAGCTCTGTAGCATTTTCATATTGTATGTGGATGACATACTGTTGATGGGAAATGATATAGAATTCTTGGAAAGCATAAAGGCCTACTTGAGCAAGTGTTTTTCAATGAAGGACCTTGGAGAAGCTGCTTATATATTAGGCATCAAGATCTATAGAGATAGATCGAGACGCCTCATTGGTCTTTCACAAAGTACGTACCTTGACAAGATATTGAAGAAGTTCAATATGGACCAGTCAAAGAAGGGGTTCTTGCCTGTGTTGCAAGGTACGAGATTGAGCACGGCTCAATGCCCGACCACGGCAGAAGATTGAGAAAAGATGAGTGTTGTCCCCTATGCCTCGGCCATAGGGTCTATCATGTATGCTATGCTGTGTACCAGACCTGATGTAAACCTTGCCGTAAGTTTGGTAGGAAGGTACCAAAGTAATCCCGGCATGGAACACTGGACAACGGTCAAGAATATCCTGAAGTACCGAAAGAGGACTAAGGATATGTTTCTCATTTATGGAGGTGACGAAGAGCTCGTTGTAAAGGGTTACGTCAATGCTAGCTTCGACACAGATTTGGATGACTCTAAGTCACAAACCGGATACGTGTTTATTTTGAATGGTGGGGCAGTAAGCTGGTGCAGTTGCAAGCAAAGCGTTGTGGCGGGATCTACATGTGAAGCGGAGTACATGACAGCCTTGGAGGCAGCACAAGAAGCAATCTAGGCGAAGGAGTTCATTACCGACCTAGGAGTCATTCCCAATGCGTCGGGCCCGTTGACTCTCTTCTGTGACAACACTTGAGCTATTTCCCTTGCGAAGGAGCCCAGGTTTCACAGGAAGACCATGCATATCAAGCGTCGCTTCGACTCCATTCGTGAAAGTGTTCAAAATGGAGACATAGATATTTGTAAAGTACATACGGACCTGAATGTAGCAGATTCGTTGACTAAACCTCTCCCTAGAGCAAAACATGATCAACACCAGAACTCTATGGGTGTTCGATTCATCACAATGTAACTAGACTATTGACTCTAGTGCAAGTGGAAGACTAT
Source organism: Triticum monococcum (assembly GCA_034509565.1). NCBI lineage: Eukaryota > Viridiplantae > Streptophyta > Magnoliopsida > Poales > Poaceae > Triticum > Triticum monococcum. Next base: position 193,070,217 of record CM067842.1, on the reverse strand, counting down.
TGGAAATATGCCCTAGAGGCAATAATAAAATGGTTATTATTATATTTCTTTGTTCATGATAATTGTCTATTGTTCATGCTATAATTGTGTTATTCGGAAATCGTAATACATGTGTGAATACATAGACCACAATATGTCCCTAGTGAGCCTATAGTTGACTAGCTCGTTGATCAAAAGATAGTCATGGTTTCCTGACTATGGACATTAGATGTCATTGATAACGGGATCACATCATTAGGATAATGATGTGATGGATAATGATGGGATCACACCATTAGGATAATGATGCGCGGCAACGAGATTGAACGAGGTATTGGGATACCCACGATCGAGTCTTGGGCAAGTAACGTACCGATTGACAAAGGGAATTGTATACGGGATTGATTGAATCCTCGACATTGTGGTTCATCCGATGAGATCATAGAGGAGCATGTGGGAGCCAACATGGGTATCCAGATCCAGCTGTTGGTTATTGACCGGAGAGTCGTCTCGGTCATGTCTGCGTGTCTCCCGAACCCGTAGGGTCTACACACTTAAGGTTCGGTGACGCTAGGGTTGTTGAGATATTAGTATACGATAACCCAAAAGTTGTTCGGAGTCCCGGCTGAGATCCCGGACATCACGAGGAGTTCCGGAATGGTCCGGGGGTGAAGATTTATATATAGGAAGTCAAGTTTCGGCCACTGGGAAAGTTTCGGGGGTAATCGGTATTGTACCGGGACCACCGGAAGGGTCCCGGGGGTCCACCGGGTGGGGCCACCTATCTCGGAGGGCCCTATGGGCTGAAGTGGGAGGGGAACCAGCCCATAGTGGGCTGGTGCGCCCCCCATGGACACTTCTCCCTCTCCCTAAGCTTGGCGAAGCCCTGCCAAGATCACCGTTGCTTCCACCACCACGCCGTCGTGCTGCTGGATCTCCATCAACCTCTCCTTCCCCCTTGCTGGATCAAGTTGGAGGAGACATCTTCCCAACCGTATGTGTGTTGAACGCGGAGGTGCCGTCCGTTCGGCGCTAGGTCATCGGTGATTTGGATCACGACGAGTACGACTCCATCAACCCCGTTCTCTTGAACGCTTCCGCTTGCGATCTACAAGGGTATGTAGATGCACTCCCTTCTCCCTCGTTGCTAGATGACTCCATAGATTGATCTTGGTGATGTGTAGAAAATTTTAAAATTCTGCTACGTTCCCCAACAGAAACAATTGCTTGGCTTGTCATCGGGGTTGTGCATGATTTAAATACTTTGTGTGGTGAAGATAGAGCATAGCCAGACTATATGATTTTGTAGGGATAGCTTTCTTTGGCCATGATACTTTGAGAAGACATAATTGCTTTGTTAGTATGCTTGAAGTATTATTATTTTTATATCAATATGAACTTTTGTCTTGAATCTTTCGAATCTAGATATTCATACCACAATTAAGAAGATTTACATTGAAATTATGCCAAGTAGCACTCCGCATCAAAAATTCTGTTTTTATCATTTACCTACTCGAGGACGAGCAGGAATTAAGCTTGGGGATGCTTGATACGTCTCCAATGTATCTATAATTTTTGATTGCTCCATGCTATATTATCTACTGTTTTAGACATTATTGGGCCTTATTTTCCACTTTTATATTATTTTTGGGACTAACCTATTAACCGGAGGCCCGACCCAGAATTGTTGTTTTTGCCTGTTTTAGGGTTTCGAACAAAAGGAATATCAAACGGAGTCCAAACGGAATGAAACCTTCGGAAACGTGATTTTCTCATCAGATAAGATCTAGGAGACTTGGACCCTCCGTCAAGAAAGCCACGAGGTGCTCACGAGGGTAGGGGGCACCCCCTGCCTCGTGGGCCCCTCGAAGCTCCACCGACGTACTTCTTCCTCCTATATATATCCACGTACCCCCAAATGATCGGGGACAGAGCCAAAAACCTAATTCCACCGCTGCAACTTTCTGTATCCACGAGATCCCATCTTGGGGCCTGTTCCGGTGCTCCACCGGAGGAGGCATCGATCACGGAGGGCTTCTACATCATCATCCAAGCCCCTCCGATGAAGTGTGAGTAGTTTACTTCAGACCTACGGGTCCATAGCTAGTAGCTAGATGGCTTCTTCTCTCTTTTTGGATCTCAATACAATGTTCTCCTCCTCTCTCGTGGAGATATATTCGATGTAATCTTGTTTTTGCGGTGTGTTTGTTGAGACCGATGAATTGTGGGTTTATGATCAAGTCTATCTATGAATAATATTTGAATCTTCTTTGAATTCTTTTATGTATGGTTGGTTATCTTTGCAAGTCTCCTTGAATTATCAGTTTGGTTTGGCCTACGAGATTGGTTGTTCTTGCCATGGGAGAAGTACTTAGCTTTGGGTTAAATCTTGATGTGTCCTTTCCCAGTGACAGAAGGGGCAGCAAGGCACATATTGTATTGTTGCCATCGAGGATAACAAGATGGGTTTTTTTATCATATTGCATGAAACTATCCCTCTACATCATGTCATCTTGCTTAAGGCATTACTCTGTTTTTAACTTAATACTCTAGATGCATGCTTGATAGCGGTCGATGAGTGGAGTAATAGTAGTAGATGCAGAATCGTTTCGGTCTACTTGTCTCGGACGTGATGCCTATATACATGATCATACCTAGATATTCTCATAACTATGCTTAATTCTGTCAATTGCTCAACAGTAATTTATTCACCCACCGTAGAATATTTATGCTCTTGAGAGAAGCCACTAGTGAAACCTATGGCCCCGGGTCTCTTTCTCATCATATCAATCTCCATCACTTTACTATTGCTTTGCTTTTACTTTATTTAGTTTGCATCTCTATACCAAAAATACCAAAAAATTATTATTTATCATCCCTATCAGATCTCACTTTCGTAAGTGACCGTGAAGGGATTCACAACCCCTAAGCACGTTGGTTGCGTTGAGCTATTGTTTTTGTGTAGGTACGAGGGACTCGAGCGTAGCCTCCTACTGGATTGATACCTTGGTTCTCAAAAACTAAGGGAAATACTTATGCTACTTTGCTGCATCATCCCTTCCTCTTCGGGGAAATCCAACGCAGTGCTCAAGAGGTAGCATTACCGGAACCCCCGGGAGAAGTATTGGGCCTATTGGGCCTTATTGGAGGAGAGGAGAAAGGCCACGTGAGAGCTCCCCCCCTTGCCCAAACCGAATTGGACTAGGGGAGGGGGCCGACCGCCCTCTTTCCTTCTCCCTCTCTCTCCCTTCCCCTTTTCCCTCTCTCGTGGAAGGAAGGAGGGGGTCAAATCCTGCTTGGACTAAGACTCCAAGTAGGACTCCCCCCTTATGGCGCGCCACCTAGGCCGTCCACCTCCTCCTCCCCCCTTTATATACGGAGGCGGGGGGGCACCCCAAAGGCACAATAAACATCTCTTAGCCATGTACGGTGCCCCCCTCCACAGTTTACCACCTCGGTCATATCGTCGTAGTGCTTAGGCGAAGCTCTGCGCTGGTAACTTCATCATCACCGGCACCACGCCATTGTGCTGATGGAACTCTCCCTCGTCCTCAACTGGATCAAGAGTGTAACATCCCAAACTTTCAATTTGGAATGTCATACATTAGATCATCATTGCATATCATATTTTATTGCATTTTGGCTTGATCCTAGAAATTCTACGCAACTCAAGGACCTACGGAGAGAGTTGGGGATTTCATTATTTTCATATTCGAGTTTTCTCGAATTTTGAAAAGAGGGTCATTTGATTTTAATTATTTTCTCTTTGAATATTTCTTTTATAAAAATAAAAGAGAGAGGATAAAATGATTTCCTCGAAATAAAGAAGTATCAAAGGTTTAATATTAAAATCAAATAAGATTTTTATTCGGAGTTTTATCGCTATTTTATTTGAATTAGGAAAAATATGTGTTTTTCAAAATTACATTTTAGGCCCAAATAAATGTTCACCTTGTCCGGCTTATTTTTAGAGGACGGGGAAAATTTATTTCGGGATTTGTGGAGTCCGTTTAGTATTTCTTTTCTTTCTTTTTCTGCACGTCGGAATTATTTTAAAAAAGTCAAACCGACCTCGGGTCGTACCCGGCCAGGAGACCTCGGGCCGGCCCTTTTATAAGCCACCGCCCCACACCCCGCAGTCCACCCGCACCCCGACGCAAACCCTAACCCCGCCGCCGCCTGCATTGCGCGCTGCCGCTGCCGTTGCCGCACGCCGTCGCCTGTGCGCGCCGTCGCCGCACGTCGCCGCCGTTGCCGCCCCGCGCCGCCTCGCCGGAGTCGCCGCCGCCGCCGTCTCGGTGGACTTCCCTGGAGGTAGTCGCCGCCTCCGCCTCGGTTTTCGCAAGAAAACTGAACGGTTTTTTTTACGAAAACCCTAGGTCGGTTTTTTTAGATCCGGTTCATTTTTTCGGTTTAGTTAATAGCGGACGTTCGTATGTATGTTCTTTTAATGAACGGTTTTTGTCCGTTAACCGCAGACAGCGAACGTTCTTTTGTTAGCCTGTTCATCAGTTTTTCTTTTTCTCGGATTTTTTGCGATTATTTTCGATCGTGATTTCTGATCCGATTTTCGTTTTAGTATAATTTTTGGCTCGTTTATCGGAATCCGGCGATTCAAGCGCCTAGAGTTTTGTCTCGAAACCCTCTTTCTGTGTAACCAACTTAAACAAGTTTTTGCTATTGTAAAATTTGAATTTAGTCCAGATTAGTAAATGAAGCTTGTTTCTTTCGCCCTCTGAGTTTTGTTGCTTCGTTTGATTTGATTTTTTTGCAACCCGGAGTTCTTAAGTTGAACTTTCTGGTTAGATCTCTTATTTGAGTTTTACCCGTGCCCTTCCTTGATTGCTTATTGTATGTTTGTTTGATTGCGATAGAGTACCCGGAGTGCGAAGCGTGCTACATCGAGTCTCTAGGTTTCACGGATCATCAGCAAGGCAGGTAACACTTTGATCATACCTTTTTACTACCTAGTTTTATTGCATTTGATCAATCCTCAAACAATTGCATGGTTAGAATCTGATTAAATTGTGGGTTGGGAAGTAGAAGAGGTAGTACCTATTCACCTGTTTAATATCAAACCCTAGGAGTTACTTCTACGTTGCTTATACTGCTATGCTATGCTCGTAGACGTGGATTGGGTTTGAGTGTATTCATGATAGATGTGAGATTGTTAATTAATGGTTCAACTTAAGGTGGCAACTTTAATACACATATGGGTGGATTGAGGCACCTGGGGTATCTAGTGATTTCCTGTATTTTTGGAAATCACGGGGCACCGTGTGATTTTCCTATGGACCGCCACCCAGGCTCATAGGGATCGTAAGATTATTCATGCTGGAAACTTCCGTGTGCGGCCACATGCCATTATGGGCTCTGGCATAGTTGAGTAACTTGTGGGAAACCTTTCCATGATGGGCTAGCAGATGTAGGGGATTGTAGGTGTACCGGCCTATCTATCGGTTAAGGGGACCTCTTCGGAAAGACTGTGTCTCGGTCATCCGTTTCTCAAACATCATGTTGTGTGAGAAATCCAACGGAGGATATCGAGTCTTGTGGGGGAAAATTGCACAAACCTCTGCAGAGTGTACAAACTAATCATGGTTAGCCGTGTCCCCGGTTATGGACATCTTGAGTATCTGGTTCTTGGATTATCATGGGGATCTCATCACTCTAAATTAATTTTGTTGGGTTTTTAACTACTTCTAATTGGGATTGATATGGGGTTTACCATTCTCTATATTTGTCAACAAACTTTGTAGTTAAATAAAATATATTCCTTTGCAGTAGGGAAAAATTGGCTTTTCGCAAAACCTATTAACCATACAGCCTCTACCAGACCATATATGCATGTAGTGATAGCATTATTCTGTTCATTACTCTCTTGTGTTACACTGCGAGCATATTCCATGTGCTGACCCATTTCGGGCTACAACGTATCATGTTGTAGACTGTTCAGACGATGAGTAAGGAGCTTTAGGTTGTGGTCTTTCACTCAGTGATGCCGTTGGAGTTGATGGACTCACATTATCTTCCAAGCCTTCCGCTGTTATCGTATTAGATGGCCTTAAGCCATATTTATTGTAATAAGTTCTCTTTTGAGACATTCGATGTAATAAGTGTGTGATTGCTACTCTGTTATAAATCCTCAAGTATTGTGTGTGTCAGCATTACTGATCCAGGGATGACACTAACGCACAGAGAACAAACTATTTGAGGTCTGGTCGCTACAAGATGGTATCAGAGCACACGCTGACTGTAGGACACGACCACTAAGACAAAACCCTAGATCACTACTCTCTTCTCATTTCTGACTCCTCTCCATTTTCTACTCTTTAGGATGGCAGACGCAAGGAACAAGTTTGCACAACCAGATGAACACACACCTTTTGGACGCCACTTGAAGGAAGTCACTAGGTACCTGAACATTGGAATACCAAGCTTCACTGGGACTTACAACGCCACTTTACCAGAAGAGGAGCGCTGGATGATTCAAGTTCAAATTCCAGGAAGGACATTTACGCCAGTCGCTGAGCCCATAGAGTTTTCCTTTGATGCACCAACCTGGAGTCTAGGAAAGAGTATGGAGACCACATCACCATGGGACGCATTGGAGAAGTTTACCACAAGGATCTCAAGGATACTATCTACCAGATTTGTGGGCGCCGAGATGAGCAATGGGAGATGATCAGCACCAGGAAGGATAGATTGATTGCCGCTTCCATCCAGGAGTTAAACCAGCATATTCGCCGCCAGGAAAATCAGATGTGCGCAGGCATGATAGATCTGAAGAAGGCGATGACAAGGATCACGGAGCTTGAGGAAGAACTCAAGGCAACTCGCGAAGATTATGAGGAAGAAATCATCGTACTAGTGGAGAAGAATGACCACCTGACAAGGAAGGTAGGAGTATTCATGGGAGACCCCGTGCCAGGAGGAGAAGATGACGGTTCCACTTGCCCGGAGAACTACATCATCATCGACAACACCGACTCGGACCCTGACGATAGTGATGATGACTATGTTGATGAAGCTAGAGCAGATATCATGGAGTCTTCGACCGAACAATATTTCTAGTCGACCACCATATCAGTAGTAGTATTCTACCATGTAAATATTATAGTCCAAGCACTTTGTAACGATAGCTCTAGACCGATTGTATGCCCTTGCTTGATTGATTAAGTGATATGATTGTGTTTGTCTCATGTGCATACGGGTAGTGTTTTCTCACTAGACCTCTGTAGGATCGAAAGTATGTCTAGAGGGGGGGTGATTAGACTACTTGACCAAATAAAAACTTAACATTTTCCCAATTTTAGCTCTTGGCAGATTTTAGCTATTTTAGGACAAGTCAAGCAATCATCACACAATTCAAGCAAGCATGCAAAGAGTATATTAGCAGCGGAAAGTAAAGCATGCAACTTGCAAGAATGTAAAGGGAAGGGTTTGGAGAATTCAAACGCAATTGGAGACACGGATGTTTTTCCCATGGTTCGGATAGGTGGTGCTATCCTACATCCACGTTGATGGAGACTTCAACCCACGAAGGGTAACGGTTGCGCGAGTCCACGGAGGGCTCCACCCACGAAGGGTCCACGAAGAAGCAACCTTGTCTATCCCACCATGGCCATCACCCACGAAGGACTTGCCTCACTAGCGGTAGATCTTCACGAAGTAGGCGATCTCCTTGCCCTTACAAACTCCTTGGTTCAACTCCACAATCTTTTCGGAGGCTCCCAAGTGACACCTAGCCAATCTAGGAGACACCACTCTCCAAGAAGTAACAAATGGTGTGTTGATGATGAACTCCTTGCTCTTGTGCTTCAAATGATAGTCTCCCCAACACTCAACTCTCTCTCATAGGATTTGGATCTGGTGGAAAGAAGATTTGAGTGGAAAGCAACTTGGGGAAGGCTAGAGATCAAGATTCATATGGTAGGAATGGAATATCTTGGTCTCAACACATGAGTAGGTGGTTCTCTCTCAGAACATATGAGTTGGAAGTGTAGATGTGTTCTGATGGCTCTCTTCACGAGTGAAGAGGAGGTGGAGGGGTATATATAGCCTCCACACAAAATCCAACCGTTACACACAATTTACCAATCTCCGTGGGACCGAATCAACAAACTCGATCGGACCAAAAAGTAAACCTAGTGACCATTAGAGATTTTCGGTGGGACTGACATGCAACTCGGTAGGACCGATTTGGTTAGGGTTAGGGCATAACGTAATCTCGGTGAGACCGATTACACAAACCCGGTGAGACCGATTTTGGTAATTAGCTAACCAGAGAGTTGGTCAGGCAAACTCGATGGGACCGATTTGCTCTTTCGGTGAGACCGAAAAGTTACAAAAAGGAAACACTAAATTTACATTGCAATCTCGGTGGGACCGATTCGCTCTTTTGGTGAGACCGAAAAGTTATGAAAGGGAAACAGAGAGTTTGCAATCCCATCTCGGTGAGACCGAGGTCCCTATCGGTAGAACCGAATTGCTAGGGTTTGGCAGTGGCTTATGACAAGTGAAACTCGGTGGTGCCGGATAGGAAGAATCGGTAGGACCGAGTTTGGCTTAGGGTTTTGGTCAAATGTGGATATGGAAAAGTAGTTGAGGGTTTTGGAGCATATCACTAAGCACATGAAGCAAGAGGCTCATTAAGCAACACCTCATCCCTCCTTGATAGTATTGGCTTTTCCTAAAGACTCAATGTGATCTTGGATCACTAAAATATAAAATGAAGAGTCCTGAGCTTTTGAGCTTGAGCCAATCCTTTGTCCTTAGCATTTTGAGGGTTCCACTTTCACCATCCAAGCCATGCCAATCATTGAGCTTTCCTGAAATAATCATCTTGGAATAGCATTAGCTCAATGAGCTATATGTTGTTATGAATTACCAAAACCACCTAGGGATAGTTGCACTTTCAATCTCCCCCTTTTTGGTAATTGATGACAACATATAGATCAAAGCTTCGACAAATGATAATAAGCATGAAAAATATCGTCGCTTTGAGAAGTATGTGATAAGTAAGAGCTCCCCCTAAATTTGTGCATATTTAAGATTTGCTTTGGACTGCAAATGCACAAAGAGTTAGAGTCATGGGTTACTCTTCCATGTCACATACATCTTGGTGGAGCGCTTAAAATGATAAGAATGAAATACATGCACTCATCACCAAGAAAAGTGAATGATCACATAAGATAGATAAGATATATCAAGCATGCATAAGTGTAGCTTATGATCAAACACATGATCATCAATGTCTCACAAGCATATCAAAGTATCTCAACCAAAATCAAACAATGTTTGAAAAACCACCAAATAAAGCAAGAGAGAAAAGCAACACTCTCTCTCTCGAAGCCTATGATCTATACATTTTCTCCCCCTTTGGCAACAAGTTACCAAAAAGTTCCTAGAAAATGCATAGTGCTAAATCGACACTCAGGCTTGATCTTCAGGTGGTGGTGGAGTCCGGATCACTCCAAGGACGAAGGCTTCCGTAGACGCGGTTGGAGTTGGAGCTGAAGTAGATGCTGGAGCAGGTTGGGCTGGTGCTGCGGCTGGAGCTGAGGCGGTTCTCTTGTGTCAGGAACTGGCACTGCGGACGACCTCGGACCTTGTGGCACTCTGGCAAATGCATTAGTGGTTGTCTTGCCTTGCCTCTCCTACATGTCATCTTGGAGCTGCTCCACTGCAGTCTGAATCTCTGTCACCTTGATATCCAAGTCATAGAACTTTTGTTCTACAATTCTCTCTAGGCTTGCCTGGTTCTGAGTTAGGGTGGCCAGTCCTTTCTCAATCCGCAGGGTGGATGCAATCAAGTAACTGAGCTGCTCTTGCTTGTTCTTCAAGAAGTACTCAGATGCCTCCTCTTGAGTTGGCATCTTGGCAGCTTTCTCCTTTATTGCCTTCTCCTTCTTGGCTTGTGCATGGGCTGAAGATGGTTCATCTTTGGTCATCACAACTTGGTTGTCCTTGAAATCTGGATAGATAGGCAAATGTTCCTTGTCCAACAAGTATTTGTCTGTGCCCATTCTTGAGTTAATCAACATCTGGATCTGAGGGGCATATCCACAGCTCCTCTTCTGATCTGCTGCAGTCCTCTTGATAGTCTCTACCATGAGGCTCATGACCTTGAATTTCTGAGGCCCATCAAAGATATGTAGCAAGTTAATGGCATGACCTCTGATCATCCTGTGATCTCCAGACTTGGGCAAAAGTGTGTGCCTAAGAATCCAGTTGATGGTTGGCAGCCCTGACAGAAGATAATGCACAGACCCAAACTTGAAAGTATCAAGTGCCTCGTTTGGAATTTCCTTGTACATATTGGACATAGAGTTATGATCCATCTTCTTCTTGGAATAGACATCCAAGTCATCTTCATTTTCCTCTGGGGCCTTGATAAGCTGTGCCCACTTAGCAACTGTTGATTGGTACCTCATACCTTCATACATCCAAACAATCCTCCCATCTGGATAAAAATGTGCTGTGGAGTAGAACTGCATGATAAGCTCCTCATTCCACTTTGAGAGCTTCTGCCCAACAAAGTCTGCTACTCCACATGCCTTGAAGCTGTCCTGCACTCCAGGGTAGTGCTCTTCATTCTCCTTGATATATTCCCAGTTGACCCATCTCATATCACATACAATTGGCTTCTTGTCTAACAAGACTGTCTCATAGAAGTCCTGCTGTTCCTTAGTGTGGAACCTGTAGTCAACAGCAGTTCTTCTCCTTGAAGCATATGGATCTGCTTCTCTCCATTTCCTCAGCCCTGAGTCTCTTCTGAGCTTCATGTCCTCAGCCACATGATGAGCATCATTGTGGTCTGGGATCTTGGGCTTGAGCTTTCTCAGAACATGTTCTTCATCATCTTCTTCAGCAGCTTCAGGCATTGGGGCCTTGTTCTTCTCAGTTGCAGGTATGCTCCTCGTATTTCTCTTTGGGGCAGACTTGGGCTTGGAGGCAGCTTTGGGTGCTTCTTTGAGCTTGGATGCAGCAGCCCCTGTCCTGATAGCATCACCCATAAGCTTAGGTGCCTTAGGTGCTGGTGCAGCAACCTCTTCTTCTTCCTCTTCTTCCATGATGGAAGCCTTCCAAGCACTCTGCCTACGGTCTTCTTGACCCTCTCCTTCCTTTTCTTTCCTTCTGCAGCAGCCTCTTTGGGTTCAGGCTTTTCAGGAATTTGAGTTGAGGCTCTGGCCTTTGGCACAGGCTGCCTGCCTGCTGGCCTTTTGATTTTTAAGCCTGGCTTTATGCTCTGTGCTGGGCCATATTCTTTCTTGAGCACAACTCTCTTGGAAGTTGCTTCCTCTTCTGCCACATAGTCCTCATCCTCTGAGTCTGAGGTTCTCTTCTTTCTTTGTCTTGTGGCAGCTTTTGGCAGGTTGCTAGGGGTGCTCCTGCTGCCATCATCTAAAGAACTGGAGGGACTAGTGCCCTCACTCATTTGCACTGGCTGCTCTGACAAATTATGGCTATCACTTTGGTCTGACATGATGAACAAGCTGACTGCTGACCCTGTGAATAGTTTATAGATGAGGTAGAGTGGATGAGCATCACAAAATGCAGAGATTTTTGCAAAAGAATGATTCAAAAACTTAGTTTTAGTTTCCCACAGAAAGCATTTCGGATCTACCAATTTTTAAACTCGGTGATACCGAAGCAGTTTTTGGAACCTAAACTAGTGAACTCGGTCAGACCGAGTCACAGTTCGGTGGCACCGAGACTGCTAGGGTTTCGCAAAGTTCCAAAATCGGTCACACCGATTAGTAATACTCGGTCAGACCGAGTCTCACTTGTGCAATGGCATAAGCCAAATCGGTGGGACCGAGTTTTTCAACTAGGTGGGTCCGAGATGGTTTCGGCAGAAACCTAACCCTAAAATGTTCGAATCAAACCTAATCTACGAGTTCATTGACTGGATAGAAGTTTATCAAACGTGGCAAGAATCATTATGATCACAATGTGCTAGGAATCGGATTGGGGAATAGCACAAAGATCGAGTCCATACCCTAGTTCGGCGGAGACTCGCTACGGCGGCAACGGCGGGGTTGATTCCCGTTGACGGCGACGGAGACCAGCGACTGGAGGCGGTTGGCGGCGAGGAGACGATCCGGAGACCACATTGGCAGAGCGAGCTATCGCGCGGGCGAAGGGGTTCGGAGAAATTTCCAAATTTTTGCCCGTGACTATATATAGCCCAACCCTATCGGTGTGACCGAGTGGAACAACTCGGTGGCACCGAGATGCAAAACTGCATACAGTTATTGCAACTTGGTGTGACCGAATGGTTCAAATCGGTTGCACCGAGATCGAAAACATAGATCAACTTACTGATCTCGGTAAGATCGAAAGTGGGGTATCGGTCAGACCGAGAATCACAAAGAGGTTTTGGAAGTTTAAGTCTATGATGAGTCGGGGACTCCGAGTGCTCCTCACACAGAGTGGTTCGAATCCGACTTGATCAAATTTTGTGATGTAGCATGAATAGAGTTTGAGACGAGAAAAGCATAGATAGCTAGAGGAGGTTCTTAGGCATTCTTGTCCATCCACTTGGCAAAAGGAAATAAAACCAAACAATCAAAACAACAAGTGGATGTCCTCGAATGAGTAAAATATGCAACCAACATGCTCACACAATAAGATGGCAATTGAAATATGTGACAAAGCATGCACAACCAATTCTAGCATCTATCAAGCAATTTGCGATGACTCGGTCATCTATATATGAGTATATTGACTTAGGGGTCAAGTGAGAACACTTGATCATAGGTCATACTCATCGTTTTAAGCTCAAGTGGGGTTACCACTTTTACATAAAGCATTGTTGTGTTCACATCTTTAGAGTTGCTTTAGCTCAAGTCTTAGAGTAAAGCTCCCCCTAGATGTGATATCCCCCCTAAGAGGGATGAACTAACCTTGGGTTTTGTTGATGATGACTTCATGTAGATGTTGAAGATGTGGATGCTCAATGTTGATGTAGATTACTTGGAGCTATCCATTTGAGTGAATTGCACTTTCAATACCTACATGGGTTAGTCCCACAAGGAACAAACAAGGATATCCATAGACATAGAGTGATGCACACACAAGATGATGTCCATGAAAACTTTTAGGTTACCTTGTCCCTTGTCTTACCAACAAGAGGGTTTGTGACTCCTTGAACTAGTGCAAGATGTGGAAGTTGATTGCACTTGTTCTTGCCAAACTGATAAGAGTGAAGTATGTTGGCGGAGTCACCCTCAAGAACTCTCTAGTTCTTCTTCTTTTGGATCCACACCATCTTGATGGGAATCCTTGGAGTTGTAGTCGTACTTGATGAAGTGGAACTTGAAGTGGTCTTGGGAATCCACCTGACTAAGGTCTTAGGAGCTTCTTCAAATGCATCAATTTCCTCTTGAAGCTTGTCCTTGCCTTTTTGCTTGTAGTCTTGTGGTGGAAGATCATCTTGAGCTTGTGTCCCCTTGAAGGAAGTATCATACTTCTCTTGTTGAGGAACAAACTTTGTCTTGGGGTATTGATCTTCTTCCCACTCAACTCCATTGGCATTGAACTTTTGTTCAAAACCAACACCTTGATTCTTCCGGTGCATTCCTTGCTTGCGCACAATTTCCTCGAATTGCTTACTCCCGGCAAGGCTTTTGTACACTCCTTTCTCTATAATTCCCTTCAATAAGCTATTTTCTTGCTCAAGTGTAACTTGGCTAAGAGAATCATTAGTGGAATCAAGAGAACTACTAGAAGCAACAATATTGGATTTAGCATGATCATTGTTACTACTAGAGGAAGAATCTTTCTTGATCTTGTTACTAGACTTGACTTGAGGCATGTAAGTGGATAAGAGTAAATGCTTGGCAATGTAAGAAGAACTTTTCTTGCGGAGATCATCATTGATTGCCTTTAAAAACTCATGCTCTTGCTCAAGATTGAGCTTTTCAAAGCGTAACTTATCATGAGCTCTTAAAAGTTCTCGATGATCTTCGAAGATAGTTTCATGAGCTAACTTAAGAGTGTTTAGTTCTTTAGTTAGAGCCTCAATCTTCTCCTTATCATTGTCATTCATTTTATCTTGATTAGCATGATTAATTGACGTTTCATCATAGTATTCATCACTAGAGTTGTCAACAAGTAAATCATCATCACCTAACAAGTCATCTTCATCACTATTAAAATCAACATACTCGGGGTGTGTTACCTTAGGACCTTTGGCCATGAAGCATCTTCCAATTCCTTCATTTGGTGAGTCAAATATGTCGTAGGAGTTGGTTGACACAAGTGCTAGACCGGCAACACCTTCATCCTGAGTATATTCGGAATCGGAGTGATAACTTCTCTCGGAGTGGCTGTCAGAGTCGGAGCCGGATACCCATTCACCAACATGAGCTTGATGTCTTCGTTTTGTGTAGCTCCTTGATGATTTTTCCTTCCTTTCTGAATCCTTGCTTCTCCGTGAGTATCTTCATTCATAATGATCATCTCTACTCCTTCTCTCTCTTGGTGGTGATTCTTCTCTTTTGCTTCTTCTTTTTGGAGAGTCTTCTCTTCTCTTGTAGGGAGCCGTACACTCATTGGAATAGTGTCCGGGTCTTCCACAATTGTAGCAGTTTCACTCTCGACTAGAAGATCTTTTGTCATTGTAGGACCTTGACTTGGAGCTTCTATCTTTGCTTCTACTCTTGTAGAACTTGTTGAAGTTCTTCACCATTAAGCTCAATTCTTCATTGAAGTTTTGTTTCTCACATGATGATGTAGGGGCTTCACATGAGGCTTTGTAGGCACCACTTGATTTGTTGTGAAGTTCCTCTTTATCCTTGAGTGACATCTCATGAGCAACAATTCTTCCAATTACCTCCGTTGGCTTGAGATCTTTGTAATTGGGCATCATTTGGATCAATGTGCACACGGTATCATATTTTCCATCCAAGGCTCTTAGAATCTTATTGATGATGAATCTATCGGTCATCTCTTCACTTCCTAAGCCGGCAATCTCATTTGTGATGAGAGCAAGCCTAGAGTACATTTCAGCGACACCTTCACCATCCTTCATTTTGAACTTGTCAAGTTGACTTTGAAGAACATCCAATTTGGATTCCTTGACGGAGTCGGTACCTTCATGCATATCAATCAAAGTGTCCCAAATTTCCTTTGCATTCTCAAGACGGCTGATTTTGTTGAATTCTTCGGGGCACAATCCGTTGAAGAGAATATCACAAGCTTGAGCATTGTATTGCAACATCTTCAACTCATCCGCGGTAGCTTCACGGTTTGGTTCTCTCCCATCAAAGAAGTCACCTTGCAAACCAACACACACAATAGCCCAAACGGCGGGGTTATGTCCAAGAATATGCATTTTCATTTTATGCTTCCAACTAGCAAAATTAGTACCATCAAAGTAAGGACCTCTACGGTGATAATTTCCCTCGCTAGACGCCATACTCTCCTAGGTTGTGAAACCAAGGCTATGACCACCAAAAGCTATGGAAATCAAAGCAAATGGAGACCAAAGCTCTGATACCACTTGTAGGATCGAAAGTATGTCTAGAGGGGGGGTGATTAGACTACTTGACCAAATAAAAACTTAACCTTTTCCCAATTTTAGTTCTTGGCAGATTTTAGCTATTTTAGGACAAGTCAAGCAATCATCACACAATTCAAGCAAGCATGCAAAGAGTATATTGGCAGCGGAAAGTAAAGCATGCAACTTGCAAGAATGTAAAGGGAAGGGTTTGGAGAATTCAAACACAATTGGGGACATGGATGTTTTTCCCGTGGTTCGGATAGGTGGTGCTATCCTACATCCACGTTGATGGAGACTTCAACCCACGAAGGGTAACGGTTGCGCGAGTCCACGAAGGGTCCACGAAGAAGCAACCTTGTCTATCCCACCATGGCCATCTCCCATGAAGGACTTGCCTCACTAGCGGTAGATCTTCACGAAGTAGGCGATCTCCTTGCGCTTACAAACTCCTTGGTTCAAATCCACAATCTTGTCGGAGGCTCCCAAGTGACACCTAGCCAATCTAGGAGACACCACTCTCCAAGAAGTAACAAACGGTGTGTTGATGATGAACTCCTTGCTCTTGTGCTTCAAATGATAGTCTCCCCAACACTCAGCTCTCTCTCATAGGATTTGGATCTGGTGGAAAGAAGATTTGAGTGGAAAGCAACTTGGGGAAGGCTAGAGATCAAGATTCATATGGTAGGAATGGAATATCTTGGTCTCAACACATGAGTAGGTGGTTCTCTCTCAGAACATATGAGTTGGAAGTGTAGATGTGTTCTGATGGCTCTCTTCACGAGTGAAGAGGAGGTGGAGGGGTATATATAGCCTCCACACAAAATCCAACCGTTACACACAATTTACCAATCTCGGTGGGACCGAATCAACAAACTCGGTCGGACCAAAAAGTAAACCTAGTGACCGTTAGAGATTTTCGGTGGGATTGACATGCAACTCGGTAGGACCGATTTGGTTAGGGTTAGGGCATAACGTAATCTCGGTGAGACCGATTACACAAACTCGGTGAGACCGATTTTGGTAATTAGCTAACTAGAGAGTTGGTCAGGCAAACTCGGTGGGACCGATTTGCTCTGTCGGTGAGACCGAAAAGTTACAAAAAGGAAACACTGAATTTACATTGCAATCTCGGTGGGACCGATTCGCTCTTTCAGTGAGACCGAAAAGTTACGAAAGGGAAACAGAGAGTTTGCAGTCCCATCTCGGTGAGACCGAGATCCCTATCGGTAGAACCGAATTGCTAGGGTTTGGCAGTGGCTTATGACAAGTGAAACTCGGTGGCGCCAGATAGGAAGAATCGGTAGGACCGAGTTTGGCTTAGGGTTTAGGTCAAATGTGGATATGGAAAAGTAGTTGAGGGTTTTGGAGCATATCACTAAGCACATGAAGCAAGAGGCTCATTAAGCAACACCTCATCCCTCCTTGATAGTAGTGGCTTTTCGTAAAGACTCAATGTGATCTTGGATCACTAAAATATAAAATGAAGAGTCTTGAGCTTTTGAGCTTGAGCCAATCCTTTGTCCTTAGCATTTTGAGGGTTCCACTTTCACCATCCAAACCATGCCAATCATTGAGCTTTCCTGAAATAATCATCTTGGGAATAGCATTAGCTCAATGAGCTATATGTTGTTATGAATTACCAAAACCACCTAGGGATAGTTTTAGGTCATTCCGAGAACTTTTGTTTTCTGCACATAAAACAACATCATGGCAATTCTGCTGAAAACAGCGTCAGTCCGGGTTAGTTCCATTCAAATCATACAAGTTAGAGTCCAAAACAAGGGCAAAAGTGTTTGGAAAAGTAGATACGATAGAGACGTATCAACTCCCCCAAGCTTAAACCCTTGCTTGTCCTCAAGCTATTCAGTTGACAAACTGAAAGAAATAAAGAAAAACTTTTACAAACTCTGTTTGCTCTTGTTGTTGTAAATATGTCAAGCTAGCATTCAAGTTTTCAGCAAATATTATAACTAACCACATTTGCAATAATTCTCAGGTCTCATGATTACTCATATCAATAACATAATCAACTAGCAAGCCATAATAATAAATCTCGGATGACAACACTTTCTCAAAACAATCATAATATGATATAACAAGATGATATCTCGCTAGCCCTTTCTGAGACCGCAAAACATAAATGCAGAGCACCTTTAAAGATCAAGGACTGACTAGACATTGTAATTCATGGTAAAAGAGATCCAATCATAGTCACACCCAATCTAAACTAACAACAATGAATGCAAACAACAGATGCACTCTCCAGCTAGTGCTTTTTAATAAGAGGGTGATGACTCAACATAAAGGTAAATAGATAGGCCCTTCGCAGAGGGAAGCAGGGATTTGTAGAGGTGCCAGAGCTCGGTTTTAAAATAGAGGTGAATAACATTTTGAGCGGTATACTTTCATTGTCAACATAACAACCAAGAGATGGCGATATCTTCCATGCTACACACATTATAGGCGGCTCCCAAACAGAATGGTAAAGTTTATACTCCCCCTCCACCAACAAACATCAATCCATGGCTTGCTCGAAACAACGAGTGCCTCCAACATACAGCAGGTCCCAGGGGGAGTTTTGTTTGCAATTATTTTGATTTAGTTTGCATAAAGCATGGGACTAGGCATCCCGATGACCAGCCCTTTATCTCGTCAGTGAGGTGTTGGGGAACGTAGTAATTTCAAAAAAAATCCTACACACATGCAAGATCATGGTGATGCACAGCAACGAGAGGGGAGAGTGTTGTCTACGTACCCTCATAGACCGGAAGTGGAAGCTGTTGGAAATATGCCCTAGAGGCAATAATAAAATGATTATTATATTTCCTTGTTCATGATAATTGTCTATTATTCATGATATAATTGTATTATCCGGAAATCGTAATACATGTGTGAATACATAGACCACAATGTGTCCCTAGTGAGCCTCTAGTTGACTAGCTCGTTGATCAACAGATAGTCATGGTTTCCTGGCTATAGACATGGGGATGTCATTGATAACGGGATCACATCATTAGGAGAATGATGTGATGGACAAGACCCAATCCTAAGCTTAGCTCAAAGATCGTGTAGTTCGTTTGCTGTAGCTTCTCTGAGTGTCAAGTATCATTTCCTTAGACCATGAGATTGTGTAACTCCCGGATACCGTAGGAGTGCCTTGGGTGTGCCAAACATCACAACGTAACTGGGTGACTATAAAGGCACATTACAGGTATCTCCGAAAGTGTCTGTTGGGTTAGCACGAATCGAGACTGGGATTTGTCACTCCCTATGACGGAGAGGTATCTCTGGGCCCACTCGGTAATGCATCATCACAATGAGCTCAAAGTGATCAAGTGGTTGATCACGGGATCATGCATTACGGTACGAGTAAAGTGACTTGCCGGTAACGAGACTGAACGAGGTATTGGGATACCGACGATCGAGTCTCGGGCAAGTAACGTACCAATTGACAAAGGGAATTGTATACGGGATTGATTAAGTCCTCGACATCGTGGTTCATTCGATGAGATCATCGAGGAGCATGTGGGAGCCAACATGGGTATCCAGATCCCTCTGTTGGTTATTGACCGGAGAGCCGTCTCGGTCATGTCTACGTGTCTCCCGAACCCGTAGGGTCTACACACTTAAGGTTCGGTGATGCTAGGGTTGTAGAGATATGAGTATCCAGTAAACCGAAAGTTGTTCGGAGTCCTGGATGAGATCCCAGACGTCACGAGGAGTCCCGGAAGGGTCCGGAGGTGAAGAATTATATATAGGAAGTGCAGTTTCGGCCATCGGGAGAGTTTCGGGGTCACCGGTATTATATCGGGACCACCAGAAGGGTCCCGGGGGTCCACCGGGTGGGGCCACCCATCCCAGAGGGCCCCATGGGCTGAAATGGGGAGGGGAACCAGCCCATAGTGGGCTGGTGCGCCCCCCCTTGGGCCCCCCATGCACCTAGGGTTGGGAACCCTAGGGGAGGGGGCGCCTCCACTTGCCTTGGGGGGGTACTCCACCCCTTTGCCGCCCCCCCTAGGAGATCCCATCTCCTAGGGCCGGCGCACCCCCTAGGGCGCCTATATAAAGGGGGGGAGGGAGGGCAGCCACACCTCAAGTCTTGGCGCCTCCCTCTCACCTGCTACACCTCTCCCTCTCGCAGAAGCTCGGCGAACCCCTGCTGCGATCACTGCTGCATCCACCACCACGCCGTCGTGCTGCTGGATCTTCATCAACCTCTCCTTCCCCTTGCTGGATCAAGAAGGAGGAGACGTCATCCGCTCCGTACGTGTGTTGAACGTGGAGGTGTCGTCCGTTCGACACTTGGTCATCGGTGATTTGGATCACGGCGAGTATGACTCCATCATCCCCATTCTCTTGAACGCTTCCGCTCGCGATCTACAAGGGTATGTAGATGCACTTTCCTCTCATTGCTAGTTGACCCCATAGATTGATCTTGGTGAAACGTAGGAAATTTTTTTGTTTTCTGCAATGTTCCCCAACAGTGGCATCATGAGCTAGGTCTATGCGTAGTTACTATGCACGAGTAGAACACAAAGTAGTTGTGGGCGTCGATATTGTCAATTTTCTTGCCGTTACTAGTCTTATCTTGATTCGGCGGCATCGTGGGATGAAGCGGCCTAGACCAACCTTACACGTACGCTTACGTGAGACCGGTTCCACCGACTGACATGCACTAGTTGCATAAGGTGGCTGGCGGGTGTCTGTCTCTCCCACTTTAGTTGGATCGGATTCGATGAACAGGGTCCTTATGAAGCGTAAATAGAAATTGGCAATTCACGTTGTGGTTTTGGCGTAGGTAAGAAAACGTTCTTGCTAGAACCCTATTGCAGCCACGTAAAACTTGCAAGAACAATTAGAGGACGTCTAACTTGTTTTTGCAGCAAGTGTCATGTGATGTGATATGGCCAAAGTTGTGATGAATGATGAATGATATATATGTGATGTATGAGATCATGTTCCTGTAATAGGAATCATGACTTGCATGTCGATGAGTATGACAACCGGCATGAGCCATAGGAGTTGTTTTTATTTTTTGTATGACCTACGTGTCATTGAGAAACGCCATGTAAATTACTTTACTTTATTGCTAAACATGTTAGCCATAGTAGTAGAAGTAATAGTTGGCGAGCAACTTCATGGAGACACGATGATGGAGATCATGGTGTCATGCCGGTGACAAGATGATCATGGAGCCCCAAGATGGAGATCAAAGGAGCTATATGATATTGGCCATATCATGTCACTATTATTTGAATGCATGTGATGTTTATAATGTTTTTGCATCTTGTTTACTTAGAACGACGGTAGTAAATAAGATGATCCCTCATAGTAATTTCAAGAAAGTGTTTCCCCTAACTATGCGCCGTTGCGACAGTTCGTTGTTTCGAAGCACCACGTGATGATCGGGTGTGATAGATTCCAACGTTCACATACAACGGGTGTAAGACAGATTTACACATGCAAACACTTAGGTTGACATGACGAGCCTAGCAAGTACAGACATGGCCTCGGAACACAGAAGACCGAAAGGTCGAGCATGAATCGTATAGAAGATACAATCAACATGAAGATGTTCACCGATGTTGACTAGTCCGTCTCACGTGATGATCGGACACGGCCTAGTTAACTCGGATCATGTTATACTTAGATGACTGGAGGGATGTCTATCTGAGTGGGAGTTCATTGAATAATTTGATTAGATGAACTTAATTATCATCAACTTAGTCTAAAATCTTTACAATATGTCTTGTAGATCAAATGGCCAATGTTGTCCTCAACTTCAACGCGTACCTAGAGAAAACCAAGCTGAAATACGATGGCAGTAACTATACGGACTGGGTCCGGAACCTGAGGATCATCCTCATAGCTGCCAAGAAAGATTATGTCCTACAAGCACCGCTAGGTGAAGCACCTGCTTTCCCTGCAAAACAAGACGTTATGAACGCTTGGCAGACACGTGCTGATGATTACTCCCTCGTTCAGTGCGGCATGCTTTACAGCTTAGAAACGGGGCTCCAAAAGCGTTTTGAGAGACACGGAGCATATGAGATGTTCGAAGAGCTGAAAATGGTTTTCCAAGCTCATGCCCGGGTCAAGAGATATGAGGTCTCCGACAAGTTCTTCAGCTGTAAGATGGAGGAAAATAGTTCTGTCAGTGAGCACATACTCAAAATGTCTGGGTTGCATAACCGCTTGACTCAGCTGGGAGTTAATCTCCCGGATGATGCGGTCATTGACAGAATCCTTCAGTCGCTTCCACCGAGCTACAAGAGCTTTGTGATGAACTTCAATATGCAGGGGATGGAAAAGACCATTCCTGAAGTATTTGCAATGCTGAAATCAGCAGAGGTAGAAGTCAAAAAGGAACATCAAGTGTTGATGGTGAATAAAACCACTAAGTTCAAGAAAGGCAAGGGTAAGAAGAACTTCAAGAAGGACAGCAAGGGAGTTGCCGCGCTCGGTAAGCAAGCTGCCGGGAAGAAGCCAAAGAATGGACCCAAGCCCGAGACTGAGTGTTTTTATTGCAAGGGAAGTGGTCACTGGAAGCGGAACTGCCCCAAATACTTAGCGGACAAGAAGGCCGGCATCACGAAAGGTATATGTGACATACATGTAATTGATGTGTACCTTATCAGTACTCGTAGTAGCTCCTGGGTATTTGATACCGGTGCGGTTGCTCACATTTGTAACTTAAAGCAGGAGCTGCAGAATAAATGGAGACTAGCGAAGGATGAGGTGACGATGCGCGTCGGGAATGGTTCCAAGGTCGATGTGATCACCGACGGCACGCTACCTCTACATTTACCTACGGGATTAGTTTTAAACCTCAATAATTGTTATTTAGTGCCAGCTTTGAGCATGAACATTGTATCAGGATCTCGTTTAATTCGAGATGGCTACTCATTTAAATCCGAGAATAATGGTTGTTCTATTTATATGAGAGATATGTTTTATGGTCATGCTCCGATGGTGAATGGTTTATTCTTAATGAATCTTGAGCTTAATGCTACACATATTCATAGTGTGAATACCAAAAGATGTAAGGTTGATAATGATAGTCCCACATACTTGTGGCACTGTCGCCTTGGTCACATAGGTGTCAAACGCATGAAGAAGCTCCATGCAGATGGACTTTTAGAGTCTCTTGATTACGAATCATTTGACACGTGCGAACCATGCCTCATGGGTAAAATGACCAAGACTCCGTTCTCGGGAAAAATGGAGCGAGCAACCAACTTATTGGAAATCATACATACTGATGTGTGCGGTCCAATGAGTGTTGAGGCTCGCGGTGGCTATCATTATGTTCTCACCCTCACTGATGAATTGAGTAGATATGGGTATGTTTATTTAATGAAACACAAGTCTGAGACCTTTGAAAAGTTCAAGGAATTTTAGAGTGAGGTTGAGAATCAACTGACAGGAAAATCAAGTTCTTGCGATCAGATCGTGGGGGAGAATACTTGAGTCACGAATTTGGCTCACACTTAAGAAAATGTGGAATAGTTTCACAACTCACGCCGCCTGGAACACCTCAG
Source organism: Triticum monococcum (assembly GCA_034509565.1). Lineage (NCBI taxonomy): Eukaryota > Viridiplantae > Streptophyta > Magnoliopsida > Poales > Poaceae > Triticum > Triticum monococcum. The sequence continues at coordinate 193,047,186 of CM067842.1, read as the reverse complement.
CGTAATGGTGTGTCCGAACGTCGTAATCGCACTCTATTAGATATGGTGCGATCTATGATGTCTCTTACCGATTTACCGCTATCATTTTGGGGCTATGCTTTAGAGACTGCCGCATTCACTTTAAATAGGGCTCCGTCAAAATCCGTTGAGACGACACCATATGAATTATGGTTTGGGAAGAAACCTAAGCTGTCGTTTCTAAAAGTTTGGGGATGCAATGCTTATGTCAAGAAACTTCAACCTGAAAAGCTCGAACCCAAGTCGGAAAAATGCGTCTTCATAGGATACCCTAAAGAAACTATTGGGTATACCTTCTACCTCAGATCCGAAGGCAAGATCTTTGTTGCCAAGAATGGATCCTTTCTAGAGAAAGAGTTTCTCTCGAAGGAAGTAAGTGGGAGGAAAGTACAACTCAATGAAGTATTATCTCTTGAACCGGAAAGTGGCGCAACACAGGAAAATGTTCCTGAGGTGCCTGCACCGACTAGAGAGGAAGTTAATGATGATGATCATGAAACTTCAGATCAAGTTGCTACTGAGCTTCGTAGGTCCACAAGGACACGTTCCGCACCAGAGTGGTACGGCAACCCTGTCTTGGAAATCATGTTGTTAGACAACGGTGGACCTTCGAACTATGAAGAAGCGATGGCGGACCCAGATTCCGACAAATGGCTAGAAGCCATGAAATCCGAGATAGGATCCATGTATGAAAATGAAGTATGGACTTTGACTGACTTCCTCGTTGATCGGCGAGCCATAGAAAATAAATGGATCTTTAAGAAGAAGACAGACGCGGATGGTAATGTGACCATCTATAAAGCTCGGCTTGTCGCTAAGGGTTATCGACAAGTTCAAGGGGTTGACTACGATGAGACTTTCTCACCCGTAGCGAAGCTGAAGTCCATCCGAATCATGTTAGCAATTGCCGCATTATATGATTATGAGATATGGCAAATGGACGTCAAAACGGCATTCCTTAATGGTTTCCTTAAGGAAGAATTGTATATGATGCAGCCAGAAGGTTTTGTCGATCCTAAGAATGCTGACAAGGTGTGCAGGCTCCAACGCTCGATTTATGGGCTGGTGCAAGCATCTCGGAGTTGGAACATTAGCTTTGATGAGATGATCAAAGCGTTTGGGTTTATGTAGACTTATGGAGAAGCCTGCGTTTACAAGAAAGTGAGTGGGAGCTCTGTAGCATTTCTCATATTATATGTAGATGACATACTTTTGATGGGAAATGATATAGAACTTTTGGACAGCATTAAGGCCTACTTGAGTAAGAGTTTTTCAATGAAGGACCTTGGAGAAGCTGCTTATATATTAGGCATCAAGATCTATAGACATAGATCAAGACGCCTCATAGGTCTTTCACAAAGCACATACCTTGATAAGATATTGAAGAAGTTCAATATGGATCAGTCTAAGAAGGGGTTCTTGCCTGTGTTGCAAGGTGTGAAGAGATGAGTGTCATCCCCTATGCCTCAGCCATAGGGTCTATTATATATGCCATGCTGTGTACCAGACCTGATGTAAGCCTTGCCGTAAGTTTGGTAGGAAGGTACCAAAGCAATCCCGGCAAGGAACACTGGACAGCGGTCAAGAATATCCTGAAGTACCTGAAAAGGACTAAGGACATGTTTCTCGTTTATGGAGGTGACGAAGAGCTCGTCGTAAAGGGTTACGTCAACGCTAGCTTCGACACAGATCTGGATGAATCTAAGTCACAAACCGGATACGTGTATATTTTGAATGGTTGGGCAGTAAGCTGGTGCAGTTGCAAGCAAAGCGTTGTGGCGGGATCTACATGTGAAGCGGAGTACATGGCAGCCTCGGAGGCAGCACACGAAGCAGTCTGGGTGAAGGAGTTCATTACCGACCTAGGAGTCATACCCAATGCGTCGGGCCCGATGACTCTCTTCTGTGACAGCACTGGAGCTATTGCCCTTGCCAAGGAGCCCAGGTTTCACAGGAAGACCAGGCATATCAAGCGTCACTTCAACTCCATTTGTGAAAGTGTTCAAAATGGAGACATAGAGATTTGTAAAGTACATATGGACCTGAATGTAGCAGATCCGTTGACTAAACCTCTCCCTAGAGCAAAACATGATCAAAACCAGAATTCCATGGGTGTTCGATTCATCACAATGTAACTAGATGATTGACTCTAGTGCAAGTGGGAGACTGTTGGAAATATGCCCTAGAGGCAATAATAAAATGATTATTATATTTCCTTGTTCATGATAATTGTCTATTATTCATGCTATAATTGTATTATCCGGAAATCGTAATACATGTGTGAATACATAGACCACAATGTGTCCCTAGTGAGCCTCTAGTTGACTAGCTCGTTGATCAATAGATAGTCATGGTTTCCTGGCTATAGACATGGGGATGTCATTGATAACGGGATCACATCATTAGGAGAATGATGTGATGGACAAGACCCAATCCTAAGCTTAGCTCAAAGATCGTGTAGTTCGTTTGCTGTAGCTTTTCTGAGTGTCAAGTATCATTTCCTTAGACCATGAGATTGTGCAACTCCCGGATACCGTAGGAGTGCCTTGGGTGTGCCAAACGTCACAACGTAACTGGGTGACTATAAAGCTACATTACAGGTATCTCCGAAAGTGTCTGTTGGGTTGGCACGAATCGAGACTGGGATTTGTCACTCCGTATGACGGAGAGGTATCTCTGGGCCCACTCGGTAATGCATCATCACAATGAGCTCAAAGTGATCAAGTGGTTGATCACGGGATCATGCATTACGGTACTAGTAAAGTGACTTGCCGGTAACGAGACTGAACGAGGTATTGGGATACCGACGATCGAGTCTCGGGGAAGTAATGTACCAATTGACAAAGGGAATTGTATACGGGATTGATTAAGTCCTCGACATCGTGGTTCATCCGATGAGATCATCGAGGAGCATGTGGGAGCCAACATGGGTATCCAGATCCCGCTATTGGTTATTGACCGGAGAGCCGTCTCGGTCATGTCTACGTGTCTCCCGAACCCATAGGGTCTACACACTTAAGGTACGGTGATGCTAGGCTTGTAGAGATATGAGTATGCAGTAACCCGAAAGTTGTTTGGAGTCCCGGATGAGATCCCGAACATCACGAGGAGTTCCGAAATGGTCCGGAGGTGAAGAATTATATATAGGAAGTGTAGTTTCGGCCATCAGGAGAGTTTCGGGGTCACCGGTATTATACCGGGACCACCGAAAGGGTCCCGGGGGTCCACCGGGTGGGGCCACCCATCCCGAAGAGCCCCATGGGCTGAAGTTGGGAGGGGAACCAGCCCATAGTGGGCTGGTGCGCCCCCCCTTGGGCCCCCCATGCGCCTAGGGTTGGGAACCCTAGGGTAGGGGGCGCCTCCACTTGCCTTGGGGGGTACTCCACCCCTTGGCCGCCGCCCCTCCCCCTAGGAGATCCCATCTCCTAGGGCCGGCGCACCCCCCTAGGGGGCCTATATAAAGGGGGGAGGGAGGGCAGCCACACCTCAAGTCTTGGCGCCTCCCTCTCCCCTGCTACACTTCTCCCTCTCGCAGAAGCTCGGCGAAGCCCTGCTGCGATCACTGCTGCATCCACCACCACGCCGTCATGCTGCTGGATCTTCATCAACCTCTCCTTCCCCCTTGCTGGATCAAGAAGGAGGAGACGTCATCCGCTCCGTACGTGTGTTTAAGGCGGAGGTGCCGTCCGTTCGGCACTTGGTCATCGGTGATTTGGATCACGGTGAGTACGACTCCATCATCCCCGTTCTCTTGAACGCTTCCGCTCGCGATCTACAAGGGTATGTAGATGCACTTTCCTCTCGTTGCTAGTTGACTCCATAGATTGGTCTTGGTGAAACGTAGGAATTTTTTTTGTTTTCTGCAACGTTCCCCAACAGAAGCGTTAGCACAACGCGGTTGATGTAGTCGTACGTCTTCACGGCCCGACCGATAAAGCACCGAAACTACGGCACCTCCGAGTTCTAGCACACGTTCAGCTCGATGACGATCCCCGGACTCCGATCCAGCAAAGTGTCGGGGAAGAGTTCCGTCAGCATGACGGCGTGGTGACGATCTTGATGTTCTACCGTTGCAGGGCTTCGCCTAAGCACCGCTACAATATTATCGAGGATTATGGTGGAGGGGGGCACCGCACACGGCTAAGAGAACGATCACGAAGATCAAGTTGTGTCTATGGGGTGCCCTCCTGCCCCCGTATATAAAGGAGCAAGGGAGGGAGGCGGCCGGCCTAGGAGGAGGGCGCGCCAAGGTGGGATTCCTACTCCCATCGGGAGTAGGACTCCTCCTTCCCTTGTTGGAGTAGGAGAGAAGAAAGAGGGGGAGAGGAACAAGGAAAAGTGGGCTGCACCCCTTGTCCAATTCGAACCAGAGGGGGCACGCACACCTCCTTCCTTTTGGCCTCTCTCCTCTATTCCTGTATGGCCCAATAAGGCCCATATACTCCCCGGCGAATTCCCATAACTCTCCGGTACTCCGAAAAATACCCGAATCACTCGGAACATTTCCGATGTCCGAATATAGTCGTCCAATATATCGATCTTTATGTCTCGACCATTTTGAGACTCCTCGTCATGTCCCCGATCTCATCCGGGACTCCGAACTCCTTCGGTACATAAAAACTCATAAACTCATAATATAACTGTCATCGAAACCTTAAGCGTGCGGACCCTACGGGTTCGAGAACTATGTAGACATGACCGAGACACGTCTCCGTTCAATAACCAATAGCGGAACATGGATGCTCATATTGGCTCCCACATATACTATGAAGATCTTTATCGGTCAGACCGCATAACAACATATGTTGTTTCCTTTGTCATCGGTATGTTACTTGCCCGAGATTCGATCGTCGGTATCTCAATACCTAGTTCAATCTCGTTACCGGCAAGTCTCTTTACTCGTTCTGTAATACTCATCTCGCAACTAACTCATTAGTTGCATTGCTTGCAAGGCGTAAGTGATGTGCATTACCGAGAGGGCCCAGAGATACCTCTCGGACAATCGGAGTGACAAATCATAATCTCGAAATACGCCAACCCAACATGTACCTTTGGAGACACCTGTAGAGTACCTTTATAATCACCCAGTTACGTTGTGACGTTTGGTAGCACACAAAGTGTTCCTCCGGCAAACGGGAGTTGCATAATCTCATAGTCACAGGAACATGTATAAGTCATGAAGAAAGCAATAGCAACATACTAAACGATCGGGTGCTAAGTTAATGGAATGGGTCATGTCAATCACATCATTCTCCTAATGATGTGATCCCGTTAATCAAATGACAACATATGTCTATGGTTAGGAAACATAACCATCTTCGATTAACGAGCTAGTCAAGTAGAGGCATACCAGTGACGTTTAGTTTGTTTATGTATTCACACAAGTATTATGTTTCCGATTAATACAATTCTAGCATGAATAATAAACATTTATCATGATATAAGGAAATAAATAATAACTTTATTATTGCCTCTAGGGCATATTTCCTTCAGTCTCCCACTTGCACTAGAGTCAATAATCTAGTTCACATCGCCATGTGATTTAACACCAATAGTTCACATCACCATGTGATTAACACCCATAGTTCACATCATCATGTGACCAACACCCAAAGGGTTTACTAGATTCAATAATCTAGCTAGTTCACATCACTATGTGATTAACGCCCAAATAGTACTAGGGTGTGATCATGTTTTGCTTGTGAGAGAAGTTTAGTCAACGGGTCTGCCACATTCAGATCCGTAAGTATTTTGCAAATTTCTATGTCAACAATGCTCTACACTAAGCTACTCTAGCTAATTGCTCCCACTTTCAATATGTATCCAGATTGAGACTTTGAGTCATCTGGATCAGTGTCAAAACTTGCATCGACGTAACCCTTTACGACGAACCTTTTGTCACCTCCATAATCGAGAAACATATCCTTATTCCACTAAGGATAATTTTGACCAATGTCTAGTGATCTACTCCTAGATCACTATTGTACTCCCTTGCCAAACTCAGGGCAGGGTATACAATAGGTCTGGTACATAGCATGGCATACTTTATAGAACCTATGGCTGAGGCATAGGGAATGACTTTCATTCTCTCTCTATCTTCTGCCGTGGTCGGGTTTTCAGTCTTACTCAACTTCACACCTTGTAACACAGGCAAGAACTCCTTCTTTGACTGTTCCATTTTGAACTACTTCAAAATCTTGTCAAGGTATGTACTCATTAAAAAAATTATCAAGCGTCTTGATCTATCTCTATAGATCTTGATGCTCAATATGTAAGCAGCTTCACCGAGGTCTTTCTTTGAAAAAATTCTTTCAAACATTCCTTTATGCTTTGCAGAATAATTCTACATTATCTCCGATCAACAATATGTCATTCACATATACTTATGAGAAATGATGTAGTGCTCCCACTCACTTTCTTGTAAATACAGGCTTCACCACAAGTCTATATAAAACTATATGCTTTGATCAACTTATCAAAGCGTATATTCCAACCACGAGATGCTTGCACCAGTCCATAGATGGATCGCTGGAGCTTGCATATTTTGTTAGCACCTTTAGGATTGACAAAACCTTCTGGTTGCATCATATACAACTCTTCTTTAATAAATCCATTAAGGAATGCAGTTTTGTTTATCCATTTGCCAGATTTCATAAAATGCGGCAATTGCTAACATGATTTGGACAGACTTAAGCATAGATACGAGTGAGAAACTCTCATCGTAGTCAACACCTTTAACTTGTCGAAAACCTTTTACGACAATTCTAGCTTTGTAGATAGTAACACTACTATCACCGTCCTTCTTCCTCTTGAAGATCCAATTATTTTTTTATGGCTTGCTGATCATCGGGCAAGTCAACCAAAGTCCACACTTTGTTCTCATACGTGGATCCCATCTCAGATTTTATGGCCTCAAGCCATTTCGCGGAATCTGGGCTCATCATCGCTTCCTCATAGTTCATAGGCTCGTCATGGTCAAGTAACATGACCTCCAGAACAGGATTACCGTACCACTCTGGTGCGAATCTCACTCTGGTTTACCTACAAGGTTCGATAGTAACTTGATCTGAAGTTATATGATCATCATCATTAGCTTCCTCACTAATTGGTGTAGTAGTCACAGGAACAGATTTCTGTGATGAACTACTTTCCAATAAGGGAGCAGGTACAGATACCTCATCAAGTTCTACTTTCCTCCCACTCACTTCTTTCGAGAGAAACTCCTTCTCTAGAAACGATCCATTCTCAGCAATGAATATCTTGCCTTCGGATCTGTGATAGAAGGTGTACCCAACATTTTCTATTGGGTATCCTATGAAGATGCACTACTCCGATTTAGGTTTGAGCTTATCAGGTTGAAACTTTTTCACATAAGCATTGCAACCTCAAACTTTAAGAAACGACAGCTTAGGTTTCTTGCCAAACCATAGTTCATACGGTGTCGTCTCAACGGATTTAGATGGTGCCCTATTTAATGTGAATATAGTTGTCTCTAATGCATAACCCCAAAACGATAGTGGTAAATCGGTAAGAAACATCATAGATCGCACCATATCTAATAAAGTACAGTTACGATGTTTGAACACACCATTACACTGTAATGGTGTTCCAGGTGGCGTGAGTAGTGAAACTATTTCACATTGTTTTAACTGAAGGCCAAACTCGTAACTGAAATATTTTACTTCTGCGATCATATCGTAGATACTTTTATTTTTGTTACGATGACTCTCCACTTCACTCTGAAATTCTTTGAACTTTTCAAATGTTTCAGAGTTGTTTTTCATCAAGTAGATATACTCACATCTTCTCAAATCATCTGTGAAGATCAGAAAATAATGATACCTGCCGCAAGCCTCAATATTAATCGGACCACATACATCAGTATGTATGATTTCCAACAAATCTGTTGCTCGCTCCATTGTTCCGGAGAACGGAGTCTTAGTCATCTTGCCCATGAGGCATGGTTCGCAAGCATCAACTGATTCATAATCAAGTGATTCCAAAAGCCCATCAGCATGGATTTTCTTCATGCACTTTACACCAATATAACCTAACCGGCAGTGCCATAAATAAGTTGCACTATCATTATTAACTTTGCATCTTTTGGCTTCAATATTATAAAAATGTGTATCACCACGATCGAGATCCAACAAACCATTTTCATTGGGTGTATGACCATAGAAGGTTTTATTCATGTAAACAGAACAACAATTATTCTCTAGCTTACATGAATAATCGTATTGCTATAAACATGATCAAATCATATTCATGCTCAACGCAAACACCAAATAACACTTATTTAGGTTCAACACTAATCCCGAAAGTATAGGGAGTGTGCGATGATGATCATATCAATCTTGGAACTACTTCCAACACACATCGTCACTTCACCCTTAACTAGTCTCTGTTCATTCTGCAACTCCCGTTTCGAGTTACTACTCTTAGCAACTGAACTAGTATAAAATACCGAGGGGTTGCTACGAACACTAGTAATATACACATCAATAATCTGTATATCAAATATACCTTTGTTCACTTTGCCATCCTTCTTATCCGCCAATTACTTGGGGTAGTTCCGCTTCCAGTGACCAGTCCCTTTGCAGTAGAAGCACCCAGTTTCAGGCTTAGGCCCAGACTTGGGTTTTTTCACTTGAGCAGCAACTTGCTTGCTGTTCTTCTTGAAGTTCCCCTTCCCTTTGTCCCTTTACTTGAAACTAGTGGTCTTGTCTACCATCAACACTTGATATTTTTCTTGATTTCTACCTTCATCGATTTCAGCATTACGAAGAGCTTGGGAATTGTTTCCGTTATCCCTTGCATATCATAGTTCATCACGAAGTTCTACTAACTTGGTGATGGTGACTAGAGAATTATGTCAATCACTATTTTATCTGGAAGATTAACTCCCACTTGATTCAAGCGATTGTAGTACCCAGACAATCTGAGCACATGCTCACTGCTTGAGCTATTCTCCTCCATCTTTTAGCCATAGAACTTGTTGGAGACTTCATATCTCCCAACTCGGGTATTTGCTTGAAATATTAACTTCAACTCCTGGAACATCTCATATGGTCCATGACATTCAAAACGTCTTTGAAGTCCCTATTCTAAGCCGTTTAAGCATGGTGCACTATACTATCAAGTAGTCATCATATTGAGCTAGCCAAACGTTCATAACGTCTGCATCTGTCTTGCAATAGGTCAGCCACCTAGCGGTGCATCAAAGACATAATTCTTCTGTGAAGCAATGAGGATAAACCTCAGATCACGGACCTAGTCCGCATCATTGCTACTATCATATTTCAACTTAGTTTTCACTAGGAACACATATAAAACATTGGGAAGCAATAACGTGAGCTATTGATGTACAACATAGATATGAAAATACTATCAGGACTAAGTTCATGATAAATTAATGTTCAATTAATCATATTACTTAAGAACTCCCACTTAGAAAGACATCCCTCTAATCTTCTAAGTGATCACGTGATCCAAATCAACTAAACCATAACCGATCATCACGTGAAATGGAGTACTTTTCAATGGTGAACATCACTATGTTGATCATATCTACTATATGATTCATGCTCGACCTTTCGGTCTTAGTGTTCCGAGGCCATATCTGCATATGCTAGGCTCGTCAAGTTTAACCTGAGTATTCTGCGTGTGCAAAACTGGCTTGCACCCGTTGAAGATGGACGTAGAGCTTATCACACCCGATCATCACGTGGTGTCTGGGCACGACGAACTTTGGCAACGGTGCATACTCAGGGAGAACACTTTTATCTTGAAATTTAGTGAGAGATCATCTTATAATGCTACCGTCAATCAAAGCAAGATAAGATGCATAAAAGATAAACATCATATGCAATCAATATTAGTGATATGATATGGCCATCATCATCTTGTGCTTGTGATCTCCATCTCCGAAGCATCGTCATGATCACCATCGTCACCGACGTGACACCTTGATCTCCATCATAGCATCGTTGTCGTCTCGCCAATCTTATGCTTCCACGACTATCGCTCCCGCTTAGTGATAAAGTAAAGCATTACAGCGCAATTGCATTGCATACAATAAAGCGACAACCATATGGCTCCTGCCAGTTGCCGATAACTCGGTTACAAAACATGATCATCTTATACAATAAAATTTAGCATCATGTCTTGACCATATCACATCACAACATGCCCTGCAAAAACAAGTTAGACGTCCTCTACTTTGTTGTTGCAAGTTTTACGTGGCTGCTACGGGCTTAGCAAGAACCGTTCTTACCTACGCATCAAAACCACAACGATAGTTTGTCAAGTTGGTGATGTTTTAACCTTCGCAAGGACCGGGCGTAGCCACACTCGGCTCAACTAAAGTTGGAGAAACTGACACCCGCCAGCCACCTGTGTGCAAAGCACGTCGGTAGAACCAGTCTCGCGTAAGCGTACGCGTAATGTCGGTCCGGGCCGCTATATCCAATAATACCGCCGAACCAAAGTATGACATGCTGGTAAGCAGTATGACTTATATCACCCGCAACTCACTTGTGTTCTACTCGTGCATATAACATCAACACATAAAACCTAGGCTCTGATACCACTGTTGAGGAACGTAGTAATTTCAAAAAAATTCCTACGCACACGTAAGATCATGGTGATGCACAGCAATGAGAGGGGAGAGTGTTGTCTACGTTCCCTCATAGACCGGAAGCGGAAGCATTAGCACAACACAGTTGATGTAGTCGCACGTCTTAACGGCCCTACCGATCAAGCACCGAAACTACGGCACCTCCGAGTTCTAGCACACGTTCAGCTCGATGACGATCCCCGGACTCTGATCCAGCAAAGTGTCGGGGAAGAGTTTCGTCAGCACGACGGCGTGGTGACGATCTTGATGTTCTACCGTCGCAGGGCTTCGCCTAAGCACCGCTACAATATTATCGAGGATTATGGTGGAGGGGGGCACCGCACACGGCTAAGAGAACGATCACGAAGATCAACTTGTGTCTATGGGGTGCCCCCTGCCCCCGTATATAAAGGAGCATGGGAGGGAGGCGGCCGGCCTAGGAGGAGGGCGCGCCAAGGGGGGAGTCGTACTCCCACCGGGAGTAGGACTCCTCCTTCCCTTGTTGGAGTAGGAGAGAAGGAAAGAGGGGGAGAGGAACAAGGAAAAGTGGGTTGCACCCCTTGTCCAATTCAGACCAGAGGGGGGCGCGCGCCTCCTTCCTTTTGGCCTCTCTCCTCTATTCCTGTATGGCCCAATAAGGCCCATATACTCCCCGGCGAATTCCCGTAACTCTCCGGTGCTCCGAAAAATACCCGAATCACTCGGAACCTTTCCGATGTCCGAATATAGTCGTCCAATATATCGATCTTTACGTCTCGACCATTTCGAGACTCCTCATCATGTCCCCGATCTCATCCGGGACTCCGAACTCCTTCGGTACATCAAAACTCATAAACTCATAATATAATTGTCATCGAAACCTTAAGCGTGCAGACCCTATGGGTTTGAGAACTATGTAGACATGACCGAGACACGTCTCCGGTCAATAACCAATAGCGGAACATGGATGCTCATATTGGCTCACACATATTCTACGAAGATCTTTATCGTTCAGACTGCATAACAACATACGTTGTTCCCTTTGTCATCAGTATGTTACTTGCCCGAGATTCGATCGTCGGTATCTCAATACCTAGTTCAATCTCGTTACCGGCAAGTCTCTTTACTCGTTCCGTAATACATCATCTCGCAACTAACTCATTAGTTGCATTGCTTGCAAGGCTTAAGTTATGTGCATTACCGACAGGGCCCAGAGATACCTCTCCGACAATCAGAGTGACAAATCCTAATCTCGAAATACGCCAACACAATATGTACCTTTGGAGACACCTGCAGAGTACCTTTATAATCACCCAGTTACGTTGTGACGTTTGGTAGCACACAAAGTGTTCCTCCGGCAAACGGGGGTTGCATAATCTCATAGTCACAGGAACATGTATAAGTCATGAAGAAAGCAATAGCAACATACTAAACGATCGGATGCTAAGCTAATGGAATGGGTCATGTCAATCACATCATTCTCCTAATGATGTGATCCCGTTAATCAAATGACAACATATGTCTATGGTTAGGAAACATAACCATCTTCGATTAACGAGCTAGTCAAGTAGAGGCATACTAGTGACGTTTAGTTTGTCTATGTATTCACACAAGTATTGTGTTTCCGGTTAATACAATTCTAGCATGAATAATAAACATTTATAATGATATAAGGAAATAAATAATAACTTTATTATTGCCTCTAGGGCATATTTCCTTCATGAGGAGCGGAGTCCACTCCTCTTGAGAATAACCCGCCTAACATGGAAGATACAGAAAGCCCTAGTTGATACATGAGCTATTCGAGCGTACAAAACAGGATGATTATTTGAAGGTTTAGAGTTTGGCACATACAAATTTACTTGGAACGGCAGGTAGATACCGCATATAGGAAGGTATAGTGCACTCATGTGGAATAACTTTGGGGTTTAAGGAGTTTGGATGCACAAGCAGTATTCCCGCTTAGTACAGGTGAAGGCTAGCAAAAGACTGGGAAGCGACCAACTAGAGAGCGGCAACAGGCATGTACATGCATTAAAATTAATGAACATTGGATGCAAGCATGAGTAGGATATAATCCACCATGAACATAAATATTGTGAAGGCTATGTTGATTTGTTTCAACTACATGCGTGAACATGTGCCAAGTCAAGTCACTTAAATCATTTAGAGGAGGATACCACCCTATCATACCACATCATAACCATTTTAATAGCATGTTGGCACACAAGGTAAATCATTATAACTCATAGCTAATCAAGCATGGCACAAGCAACTATGATCTCTAATTGTCATTGCAAACATGTTTATTCATAATAAGCTGAATCAAGAACGATGAACTCATCATATTTACAAAAACAAAAGAGGTCAAGTTCATACCAGCTTTTCTCATCTCAGTCAGTCCATCATATATCATCATAATTGCCTTTCACTTGCACGACCGAACGATGTGAATAATAATAAGAGTGCACGTGCATTAGACTAAGCCGGAATCTGCGAGCATTCAATAAACAGGAGAAGACAAGGCAATATGGGCTCTTTTGTCAGATAAACAATAATGCATATAAGAGCCACTTCAACAATTTAATCATGGTCTTCTCCTACTGAACCCCAAAGAAAAGAAAAGAAATAAAACTATTTACATGGGAAAGCTCCCAACAAGCAAAAGAAGAACGGGAAATATTTTTGGGTTTTCTTTTTAATTACTACTACAAGCATGGAAAGTAAATTAATTAGAAGCTACAACTATTTTTTTGGTTTTTCTTAAGGTTTATCAAACACACAAGAAGAAAGCATAAAAGAAAATAAACTAGCATGGATGATACAATGAAAAAGTATGAGCACCGACATCTGGCAATGAATGTGTGTGAACATAAATGTAATGTCGGTGAGAAATACGTACTCCCCCAAGCTTAGGCTTTTGGCCTAAGTTTGTCTATGGCCATGGCTGGCCTGGCTAATATCCATAATAATAGTTATTGGGGTCGTACTGTGATGCAGCAGCTATCGCCTCCTGAGCTGCAGCGTGGCGACGAGCGGCCTCCGCTCTCCTCTCGTACTCATCTTCCTCCTCTCTGGTAATAGTATATCCTCCTCTTGCCTGATAATCAAAGAAAGCAGGAGCAGGGAGAGTAATATGGACAATGCGGCGTCTGTCAAAGATTAATCGGTACTGGAGAGGCGATTCGTTCCTCTCGACAAAATGGTGGGAAACCATAGAATGAAAATCTAAATAAGCAGGAGGCAACTCCATGTCTCCTTCATGAATGTCTATCTCAAGAAATTTAGCTAAGCGGGTTGCATAAATTCCTCCAAAAAAATCTCCATTATGTCTATTATGATGCAACCTACGAGCTACAATGGCTCCCATATGATAAGATTGGTCTCCTGACACAGCACTCCTGAGAATGCTAAGGTCAGGGACACACATGTGACATGCTTCATCCTTAGCATTTATGCACCTACCTATGACGAGAGCAAAATAATGTATACCAGGAAAGTGAATGCTCCCTATGGTAGCTTGCGTTATATCTCTAGATTCCCCTACAGTTATACTAGCAAGAAAGTTTCTAAATTCAGATTTAGGGGGATCCCTAACACTACCCCATTGTGGAAGTTTGCAAGCAAAATTGAAATCCTCTAAGTCCATGGTATAAGATTTGTCATAAAGATCAAACATGACTGAAGGAGAATTACGCGAAGATGAATACTCAAACCTCCTCAAAAAAGAGCTTGTGAGCTCATGATACTGGGGGCATTTGTCTGCCTCAAAGTCCTCAAGATTGGCATTACACAAATATGCGTTAAATTCTTCTTTGATTTCCGCTCGATCCATAAAACTTTCAGAAGGCCACTCACAACGACGCACTTGAACGTCTCTTGGTGGCTCTTCGTCAGCATCACGCATTGCAAGCCTGGGTCCTTGCTTCTTTGAAGAACCACCTTGGAACATTTTCCTAAGCATATTTCTTCCTCTGAAAATTTCTGAAAAATTTTAGTAACTTCAAAATAAAAGTAAACCAAACTCAATAATATTGATAGCAACTACTCCTACAAGTGCCTAGGGCCTATATCATGCATCAAAACTACTTTTGACCATATAAATTTGACATGCAAGCTCAAGAACAGGGTCACCTAAGCAACAAAAATTTGCAATGAATAAAGCGCTAGAACAAAAACTAATTGGACCAATGGAGGAGTCACATACCAAGGAATAATCTCCCCAAGCAGTTTTGTGAGAAGTGCTTTGAGCAAGGAGATCGAAAATGGCAGCAAAACGATCTTGGACTCGGGTTTGAGTTGGTTTTTCGTGTTTGGGGGAGGAAGATGAAGTGTGTGGCTGAAAGAATAAGTGGAGGAGGGCCACCGTGGGCCCATGAGGCAGGGGGGCGCGCCCTAGGGGGGCGCCCTCCACCCTCGTGGCAAGGTGGTTGGCCCCCCTAGTGTGTTCTTTGTTCCATATATCCTCAAATATTCTATAAAAAATCATATTTAATTTTCAGGGCATTTGAAGAACTTTTATTTTCGAGGTATTTTTATATTGCACGGATAATCAGATAACAGACAGAGAATTATTTATTTTGTTTTATTTCAACTAAATAACAGAAAGTATAGAAAGGGTACAGAGGGTTGTGCTTCTAGTTTCATCCATCTCATGTTCATCAAAAGGAATCCACTAACAAGGTTGATCAAGTCTTGTTAACAAACTCATTTCAATTAACATGAAACCGGAGAAATTTCGAATAACACTAGGTTACCTCAATGGGGATATGCATATCCCCAATAATAAGTATATCATATTTCTTCTTGACAATAGGAAGAGGAAATTCAAAACCTCCAAATATAATCGATGTAATTTTTCCGATAGAATTGATACTATGAACTTGAGGTTGTTTCCTCGGAAAGTGTACCGTATGCTCATTACCATTAACATGAAAAGTGACATTGCCTTTGTTGTAATCAATAACAGCCCCTGCAGTATTAAGAAAAGGTCTTCCAAGAATAACAGACATACTATCATCCTCGGGAATATCAAGAATAACAAAGTCCGTTAAAATAGTAACATTTGCAACTACAACGGGCACATCCTCACAAATACCGACAGGTATAGCAGTTGATTTATCAACCATTTGCAAAGATATTTCAGTAGGTGTCAACTTATTCAAATCAAGTCTACGATATAAAGAGAGAGGCATAACACTAACACCGGCTCCAGGATCACATAAAGAAGTTTTAACATAGTTTCTTTTAATGGAGCATGGTATAGTAGGTACTCCTGGATCTCCAAGTTTCTTTGGTATTCCACCCTTAAAAGTATAATTAGCAAGCATCGTGGAAATTTCAGCTTCCGGTATCTTTCTTTTATTTGTAATAATATCTTTCATGTACTTAGCATAAGGATTGGTTTTGAGTATATCAATTAATCGCATACATAAAAAGATAGGTCTAATCATTTCAGCAAAGTGCTCAAAATCCTCATCATCCTTTTTCTTGGATGGTTTGGGAGGAAAAGGCATGGGTTTCTGAACCCAAGGTTCTCTTTCTTTACCATGTTTCCTAGCAACAAAGTCTTTCTTATCATAATGTTGATTCTTTGATTGTGGGTTATCAAGATCAACAGCAGGTTCAATTTCTACATCATTATCATTACTAGGTTGAGCATTATTATGGACATCATCATTAACATTTTCATTAGGTTCATATTCATTACCAGATTGAGTGTCAGCATCAGACATAGATATATCATTTGGATTATCAGGTGGTTCAGCAGTAGGTTCACTAGAAGTTTGCATAGTTCTATCATTTTTCTTTTTCTTCTTTTTAGAAGAACTAGGTGCATCAATTTTATTTCTCTGAGAATCTTGCTCAATTCTCTTAGGGTGGCCTTCAGGATACAAAGGTTCCTGAGTCATTCTACCAGTTTTAGTAGCCATTTTAACAGCATACTCATTTTTCTTACTATTCATCTCATTGAGCAATTCTTTTTGAGCTTTAAGTACTTGTTCTACTTGAGTGGTAACCATAGAAGCATGTTTGCTAACAAGTTTAAGTTCACCTATAATATTAGCCATATAATCACCCAAGTATTTAATCATATCAACATCTTGTTTTAATTGTCTACAAAAATAAGCATTAAAGTCTACTTGCTTGATCATAAAATTATCAAATTCATCCAAGCATTGACTAGCAATTTTAGCAGGAGGGATTTCAGTTTTATCATATATATAGAGAGAATTTACCTTTACTACCTGTGTCGGGTTATCGAGGTCTGCAGGTTCTACAATAAATAAAGGATTAAGATCATATGTTTCTTCAACAGGCGGTAAATTAAGACCATGTATTTCTTCAATAGGAGGTAAATTCTTAACATCTTCAGCTTTAATACCTTTTTCTTTCATAGATTTCTTTGCCTCTTGCATATCTTCGGGACTGAGAAATAGAATACCTCTCTTCTTCGGAGTTGTTTTAGGAATAGGATCGTTAATCGGGGCAGGAGCTGGCTCAGGAGCTGGCTCAGGAGCTAGCTCGGGAGGTGCCCAATTATTTTCATTTGTCAACATATTATTCAATAAGATTTAGCTTCATCCGGTGTTCTTTCCCTGAAAAGAGAACAAGCACAACTATCCAGGTAATCTCTGGAAGCATTGGTTAGTCCATTATAAAAGATATCAAGTATTTTATTTTTCTTAAGAGGATGATCAGGCAAAGCATTAAGTAACTTGAGAAGCCTCCCCCAAGCTTGTGGGAGACTCTCTTCTTTAATTTGCACAAAGTTGTATATTTCCTTTAAAGCAGCTTGTTTCTTATGTGCAGGGAAATATTTAGCAGAGAAGTAATAAATCATATCCTGGGGACTACGCACACAACCAGGATCAAGAGAATTAAACCATATCTTAGCATCACCCTTTAATGAGAACGGAAATATTTTAAGGATATAAAAGTAGCGAGATCTCTCATCATTGGTGAACAGGGTGGCCATATCATTTAATTTAGTAAGATGTGCTACAACAGTTTCAGATTCATAGCCATGAAAAGGATCAGATTCAACCAAAGTAATTATATCAGGATCAACAGAGAATTCATAATCCTTATCAGCAACACATATAGGTGAAGTAGCAAAAGCAGGCTCAGGTCTCATCCTAGCATTTGGAGATTGCTTATTCCATTTAGCTAATAATCTTTTGAGTTCATATCTATCTTTGCAGGCTAAAATAGCTAAAGAAGCATCTTGATGAAATAAATAACCCTCAGGAATAACAAGTGATTCTTCATCATCACTTTCATCTTCATAATCAGATTCAATATTTTCAATCTCTCTAGCCCTAGCAAGTCGTTCCTCTAGAAAATCACTAAGTGGCATAGTAGTATCAGGCATAGAGGTAGTTTCATCATAAGTATCATGCATAGCAGAAGTAGCATCATCAATAACATGCGACATATCAGAACGAATAGCAGAAGCAGGTGTAGGTGTCGCAAGCTTATCATAACAGAAGGTGAATCAAGTGCAGAGCTACATGGCAGTTCCTTACCTCCCCTCATAGTTGAGGGATAGATCTTGGTTTCTGGATCTCTCAAGTTCTTCATAGTGTCCAGTAGATATAAATCCCAAGTGACTCAAAGAATAGAGCTATGCTCCCCGGCAACGGCGCCAGAAATTTGTCTTGATAACCCACAAGTATAGGGGATCGCAACAGCTTTCGAGGGTAGAGTATTCAACCCAAATTTATTGATTCGACACAAGGGGAGCCAAAGAATATTCTCAAGTATTAGCAGCTGAGTTGTCAATTCAACCACACCTGGAAACTTAGTATCTGCAGCAAAGTGTTTAGTAGCAAAGTAATATGATAGTGATGGTAACGGTAACAAAAGAGTAATGAAAGCAAAGTAATGTTTTTGGTGTTTTGTAGTGATTGTAACAATAGCAACAGGAAAGTAAATAAGCGTAAACTAGTATATGGAAAGCTCGTAGGCATCGGATCAATGATGGATAATTATGCCAGATGTGGTTCATCATGTAACAATCATAACATAGGGTGACACAGAACTAGCTCCAATTCATCAATGTAATGTAGGCATGTATTCCGAATATATTCATACATGCTTATGGAAAAGAACTTGCATTACATCTTTTGTCCTACCCTCCCATGGCAACGGGGTCCTAATGGAAACTAAGGGATATTAAGACCTCCTTTTAATAGAGAACCGGAACAAAGCATTAGCACATAGTGAATACATGAACTCCTCAAACTATGGTCATCACTGGTAAGTATCCTGATTATTGTCACTTTGGGGTTAACGGATCATAACACATAATAGGTGACTATAGACTTGCAAGATAGGATCTAGAACTCTCATATATTGATGAAAACATAATAGGTTCAGATCTGAAATCATGGCACTCGGGCCCTAGTGACAAGCATTAAGCATAGCAAAGTCATAGCAACATCAATCTCAGAACATAGTGGATACTAGGGATCAAACCCTAACAAAACTAACTTGATTACATGATAGATCCCATCCAACCCATCACCGTCCAGCAAGCCTACGATGGAATTACTCACGCACGGCGGTGAGCATCATGAACTTGGTGATGGAGGATGGTTGATGATGACGATGGCGACGGATTCCCCTCTCCGGAGCCTCGAACGGACTCCGGATAAGCCCTCCCGAGAGGTTTTAGGGCTTGGCGGTGGCTCCGTATCGTAAAACGCGATGATTTCTTCTCTCTATTTTTTTCTCCCCGAAAGCAGTTATATAGAGTTGGAGTTGGAGTCAGGGGGGTCTCTAGGGGGCCCACGAGGTAGGGGGCGCGCCCCCACCCTCGTGAGAAGGGTGTGGGGCCCCTAGTCTTCATCTTTGGCGAGGATTTTTTATTATTTATTGTAAGATATCCCGTGGAGTTTCAGGTCATTCCGAGAACTTTTGTTTTCTGCACATAAAACAACATCATGGCAATTCTGCTGAAAACAGCATCAGTCCGGGTTATTTCCATTCAAATCATACAAGTTAGAGTCCAAAACAAGGGCAAAAGTGTTTGGAAAAGTAGATACGACGGAGACGTATCAGTGAGCTCGCCAGGAGCAGGGTATATGGCAAGCCAAGGATGTTTTCAGATACTGTTGGCCATAGGTAGGCACATTTTCCCCTCAGATCTGGTAATTCTGGAGTCGCAAGGTTTGGATGTGATTTTGGGTATGGATTGGCTATCGATGTATGGAGGAAACATCGATTGCGCTAGTAAGTCGATTTTGCTCACCACCCCAGAAGGAAGAAGGATCAAGTATGTATCCCGGCATGTGCCGATTAGGACTCAAGTAAATTCCATAACAGGAGTTGTACAGGAGGAAGTACCAGTGGTGAAGGATTTCCTGGATCTATTTCCAGAAGAGTTGTCAGGCATGCCACCAGATAGAGACATTGAGTTTTTGATTGAGCTTTTACCAGGCACAGGGCCAATATCTAAGAGACCGTACAGGATGCCCGCACAGGATTTAGAGGAAATTAAGAAGAGGATTAAGGAATTACTAGATAAAGGATATATTCGTCCAAGTTTGTCACCTTGGGGATCACCAGTACTTCTAGTGGAGAACAAGGATGGATCGTTAAGGATGGTTGTTGATTATTGTGGATTGAATGAAGTAACGATCAAGAACAAGTACCCACTTCCTATGATCAATGACTTGTTTGACCAGCTGCAAGGAGCTAAGGTGTTTTCCAAGATCGATCTGCGATCAGGGTACCACCAGTTGAAGATTCGAGAGCAGGATATACCTAAGACAGCTTTTACCACACGGTACAGGCTATATGAGTATATCGTTATGTCATTTGGCTTGACTAACGCACCTGCTTATTTTATGAACATGATGAACAAGGTGTTTATGGAGTTTTTTGATAAGTTCGTTGTGGTGTTCATTGATGATATTCTGGTCTACTCGAAGAATGAAGAGGAGCATAAGGAGCATTTGCGTTTAGTACTTGGGAAGCTCAGAGAACATCAGCTATACACCAAGTTCAGCAAGTGTGAGTTTTGGTTGAAGGAAGTTGGATTCCTTGGAAATGTTATATTCGGAGAAGGAATAGCAGTAGACCCCAACAAAGTCGTCACTGTGACAAATTGGGAGGCACCCACGTCCGTTGGAGAGATCGGGAGTTTTCTTGGATTCGCAGGATGCCACCGGAGGTTCATTGAGAATTTCTCGAAGACTGCAAAGCCTATGATGGAGTTGTTAAAGAAGGACACCAAATTCAAATGGACTGAGGAGTGTGAGGCTAGTTTTTAGGAATTGAAGAAACGTTTGGTTACATCACCAGTGTTGATTCTGCCAGATCAACGCAAGGATTATGAGGTGTATTGTGACGCCTCTCGTCGAGGACTTGGAGCAGTGCTTATGCAGGAAGGAAGAGTTATTTCATATGCCTCACGACAACTTAAAACCCATGAGTTAAATTATGCTATGCATGATTTGGAGTTAGCAGCTGTAGTGCATGCGTTGAAGACTTGGAGACATTTTCTCATCGGAAACCATTGTGAGGTATACACGGATCACAAGAGTTTGAAGTATATCTTCATGCAGAAGGAGTTGAATCTCAGGTAGAGGAGATGGTTGGAACTCATAAAGGATTATAATATGAAGTTGCACTATCATCCCGGAAAGGCTAACATAGTAGCCGATGCGTTCAGCCGCAAGAGTCATGTCAATACACTCATGACAGGAGAGTTACCCAAGGAGTTAGCAGAAGACCTTCGCGAGCTATCTTTGGCGATAGTTCTGAGAGGTTATGTAGTAGCTTTGGAGATTCAGTCTACTTTGATGGATAAGATCAGAGAAGCGCGGAATACGGACAAGGATATTGCTGAGATAAAGGAAAGGATGATCAAAGGAAAAGCCAAGGGATTTCGCGAGGATGAGCACGATACCCTATGGTTTGAGGACCGCGTATATGTACCAAATGACCAGGAGATCAGGAAGCTGATTTTGCAGGAGGCCCATGACTCACCATATTCGATTCACCCAGGAAATACCAAGATGTACCTGGATATGAAGGATAGATTCTAGTGGACCGGAATGAAGAAGGATATTGCGGAGTATGTAGCAGTTTGTGATGTATGTCAGAGAGTGAAGGCAGAGCATCAGAAGCCAGCAGGATTGCTGCAACCATTGTCGATACCCGAATGGAAGTGGGATAAGCTAGGCATGAATTTTATCACGGTATTACCCAAGACTCGTTCAGGCTATGACTCGATATGGGTTGTAGTCGATCGTTTGACGAAAGTATCTCATTTCATCCCAGTGAAGACCACTTACGCCAGTGCTAAGTTGGCAAAGATATACATGACAAGGATTGTATGTTTGCATGGAGTTCCGAGGACAATTGTATCAGATAGAGGAACCCAGTTTACCTCAAAGTTTTGGAATCAGTTACATGGAACTTTGGGAACCAGGCTAGAGTTCAATACAGCTTTTCACCCGCAGACGGATGGACAGACTGAGAGAGTCAATCGGATTCTGGAGGACATGTTGAGAGCTTGTGCGCTAGATTATGGATCTAGTTGGGACGATAATTTGCCTTACGCAGAGTTCTCTTACAACAACAGTTACCAAGCCAGTTTGAAGATGGCCCCTTTCGAAGCATTGTACGGAAGGAGGTGCAGAACACCATTGTTGTGGGATGAAGTTGGAGACCGACAGTTGTTTGGACCAGATTTGATTAAAGAGTCTGAAGAGAAGGTTAAGCTGATTCGTAATAGACTCAAGGTAGACCAGTCCAGGCAGAAGAGCTATGCGGATTCTAAATGCAAGGAGACTGCTTACGAAGTTGGAGACAGAGTGTATCTTCGGGTATCACCACTCCGAGGAGTTAAGCGCTTTGGAGTTAAGGGAAAGTTAGCACCACGTTTTGTGGGACCACACAAAGTTTTGGAACATATGGGAGAAGTTGCTTACAAGTTGGAATTGCCCGAAGGATTGTTAGGAGTTCAGGATGTGTTCCACGTTTCTCAGTTGAAGAAGTGCCACGCAGAGATGGCTGATATCCCTCTGAGAGATACAGTGCCACTAGAAGCGATACAGTTGGATAGCGACTTGACCTACGAGGAGAAGCCAGTCAAGATTCTCGAGTTTGCCAGCCGAGTTACACGCAACAAAGTTATCAAATTCTGTAAAGTTCAGTGGAGCCACCATACCGAGGATGAAGCCACCTGGGAACGAGAGGAAGACCTACGCAAGGACCACCCACACCTATTTTCTAGCCAACCCGAATCTCGAGGGCGAGATTCATCTTAAGGGGGGTAGGTTTGTAACATCCCAAATTTTCAATTTGGAATGTTATACATTAGATCATCATTGCATATCATATTTTATTGCATTTTGGCTTGATCCTAGAAATTCTACGCAACTCAAGGACCTACGAAGAGAGTTGGGGATTTCATTATTTTCATATTTGAGTTTTCTCGAATTTTGAAAAGAGGATCGTTTGATTTTAATTATTTTCTCTTCGAATATTTCTTTTATAAAAATAAAAGAGAGAGGATAAAATGACTTCCTCAAAATAAAGCAATATCGAAGATTTAATATTAAATCAAATAAGATTTTTATTCAGAGTTTTATCGTTATTTTATTTGAATTAGGAAAAATATGCGTTTTCAAAATTGCATTTTAGGCCCAAATAAATGTTCATCTTGTCCGGCTTATTTTTAGAGGACGGGGAAATTTTATTTCGGGATTTCTGGAGTTTGTTTAGTATTTCTTTTCTTTCTTTTTCCGCACGTCGGAATTATTTTAAAAAAGGTCAAACCGACCTCGGGCCATACCCGGCCAGGAGACCTCGGGCCGGCCCTTTTATAAGCTGCCGCCCCGCACCCCGCAGCCCACCCGCGCTCCGATGCAAACCCTAACCCCGTCACCGCCGCCGCCTGCGCGCGTCGCCGCCGCCTTGCCGGAGCCGCCGCCAGAGGTAGTCGCCACCGCCGCCTCGGTTTTCACAAGAAAACCGAACTGTTTTTTTACGAAAACCCTAGATCCGTTTTTTAGATCCGGTTCGGTTTTTTTAGTTTAGTTAATAGCGGACGTTCGTTTTAACGAACGATTTTCGTTCGTTAGCCGCAGACAGCGAATGTTCGTTCGTTAGCCAATTCGTCAGTTTTTCTTTTTCTCGGATTTTCCGCGATTATTTTCGATCGCGATTTCTTATCCAATTTTTGTCTTAGTATAACTTTTCGCTCGTTTATCAGAATCAGGCGATTCAAGCGCCTAGAGTTTCGTCTCGAAATCCTCTTTCTGTTGAACTAACTTAAACAAGTTTTTGCTACTATAAAATTTTACTTTAGTCAAGATTAGTAAACGAAGCTTGTTTCTTTCGCCATTTGAGTTTTGTTGCTTCGTTTGATTTGATTCTTTTTGTAAACCAGAGTTCTTAAGTTAAACTTTCTGGTTAGATCTCTTATTTGAGTTTTACCCGTGCCCTTGTTTGATTGTGATAGAGTACCCGAAGTGCGAAGCGTGCTACATCGAGTCTCTAGGTTTCGCGGATCATCAGCAAGGCAAGTAACACTTTGATCATACCTCTTTACTACCCAGTTTTATTGCATTAGATCAATCCTCAAACAATTGCATGGTTAGGATCTGATTAAATTGTGGGTTGGGAAGTAGAAGAGGTAGTACCTATTCACCTGTTTATTATCAAACCCTAGGAGTTACTTCTACGTTGCTTATACTGCTATGCTATGCTCGTAGACGTGGATTGGGTTTGAGTGTATTCATGATAGATGTGAGATTGTTAATTAATGGTTCAACTTAAGGTGGCAACTTTAATACACATCTGGGTGGATTGAGGCACCTGTGGTATCTAGTGATTGCCTATATTTTTGGAAATCCCGGGGTACTGTGTGATTTTCCTATGGACCGCCACCCAGGCTCAAAGGGATCATAAGATTATTCATGATGGAAACTTCTGTGTGCAGCCACATGCCATTATGGGCTTTGGCATAGTTGAGTAAGTTGTGGGAAACCTTTCCATTATGGGCTAGCAGATGTAGGGGATTGTAGGTGTACCGGCCTATTTATCGGTTAAGTGGACCTCTTCGGAAAGACTGTGTCTCGGTCATCCGTTTCTAAAACATCATGTAGTGAGAGAAATCCAACAAAGGAGATCGAGTCTTGTGGGGAAAAGTGCACAAACCTCGGCAGAGTGTACAAACTAATCATGGTTAGCCGTGTCCCCGGTTATGGACATCTTGAGTATCTGGTTCTTGGATTATCATGTGGATCTCATCACTCTAAATTAATTTTGTTAGGTTTTTAATTACTTTTAATTGGGATTGAGATGGGGTTTACCATTCTCAATATTTTTCAACAAACTTTGTAGTTAAATAAAATATATTCCTTTGCAGTAGGGAAAAATTGGCTTTTCGCAAAACCTATTAACCATACAGCCTCCACCAGCCATATATGCATGTAGTGATAGCATTATTCTATTGATTACTCTCTTGTGTTACACTGCCAGCATATTCCATGTGCTGACCCGTTTCGGGCTGCAACGTATCATGTTGCAGACTTTTCAGATGACTAGTAAGGAGCCTTAGGTCATGGTCTTTCACTCAGTGATGCCGTTGGAGTTGATGGACTCACTTTATCTTCCAAGCCTTCCGCTGTTATCGTATTAGATGGCCTTAAGCCATATTTATTGTAATAAGTTCTCTTTTGAGACATTCGATGTAATAAGTTTGTGATTTCTACTCTGTTATAAATCCTCAAGTACTATGCGTGTCAGTATTACCGATCCAGGGATGACACTAATTCACAGAGATCAGAATGTTTGAGGTCTGGTCGCTACAAAGAGCTCGAGGGACATCATCGTGTTGAATGTGTGCTAAACACGGAGGTGCCGTACGTTCGGTGCTAGGATCGGTTGGATCGTGAAGATGTTCGACTACATCAACCGCGTTACTAAACGATTCCGCTTTCGATCTACGAGGGTACGTGGACACACTCTCCCCTCTCGTTGCTATGCATCTCATGGATAGATATTGTGTGATCGTCGAAATTTTTTTGAAATACTGCGTTCCCCACCAAGAATGTGATAAAATCTTGAAATTTTTACAAAGTAAGCCATAAAAAAATTCCTACAGTGTGTTAATTTTTCTAAATTTTTGTAATTTAATAAGTATGGATCTTTCTTCATCCTTTACAAATTGTTCTGTTTAGACAGATTGCTGTTATGATTTCATTGTTTGCATATGTTTGGTTGTTTAATGATTATATTTGAGGATATGAGTGTTAAATATACAGAGGCATTTAGTATGCAATGTTAAATCATAATTTTTGTGATTTGCTACACTAGAGAATGTTAAGGTTTTTGCTTGATTTATACTAACTTATCTCACGAGTTCTTGTTGAGTTTTGGGTGGATGAAGTTTTTGAGATTTAGGGAAACCGTGATATGAGAGGAATTAAGGAGACACAAGAGCTCAAGCTTGGGGATGCCCAAGGAATCCTAAGATAATATTTCAATAAGTCTCAACAATCTAAGCTTGGGATGCCCCGGTAGGCATCCCACCTTTCTTCTTCAAGAACTATCGGTTAGTATCGGTTGAACCTAAGTTTTTGCTTATTTGCATGAGATGTGCTATTCTTGGAATGCCATTTTTTTTCCTTGTTGTTTGAATAAAATACTTGGGTATTAAAGTTTTTAAATGGGAGAGAGTCCTCACATAGCTACTTAATTGTTTGACTACTCACTTGATCTTCACTTATATCTTTTTGGAGTAGTTTGTCATTTACTCTCGTTCTTCACATATATCCAAGGAGTAAATTGTTGAAGGAATTGAATATCATGAAGTTGAAATTATATGTGCTTAATATGCTTGTATCATACCTAGTAGCAGCTTCACGTTGGGTTTAGAAAGCAAAATCTATTGAATTTTGACAATCACAATATTAGTCATACAAGCAATTCATGAATGATTAGTATAAGGAAGAGAACTTTCACATGTAAATATATTATCTTGGACAACTTTTATGATTGTGAATACCCATTAATTATTTTCAAACTTGAGCAAATTAGTTGAAGTTGGACAAGGAAGACAATGTAATGAGCTATGTTTGGGTATATTTGTATAAAAGTTATATTATCATGGATCCTCCAACCCGTGGTGCTTGCTTAGGATCTTCTCCTAGCCAAATTTTCATACTGAGTAGAGATACTACTTGTGCATCCAAAAACCCTTAAACCTAGTTTCTTGCCATGAGTGTCCACCATATCTACCTATGGATTGAATAAGATCCTTCAAGTAAGTTGTTATCGGTGCAAAAAGCAATAAAAGTTGCTCCTAAAATATGTATGATCTTTTATTACAAGGGAAAATAAGCGTTGTACAAACTTGTGATGGTAAAGAAATAAAAGTGATACACTGCATAATAAAGGTTGCTATCACAAGGGGCAATATAACGTGACGTTCCTTTGCATTAAGGGCTTGCACATCCAAAAATAAAAAGCGCATGACAACCTCAGCTTCCCTCCGTGAAGGGCCTATCTTTTACTTTTATGCAAGAGTCAGTAATATTCATCCTTATTCCAACTTATGCTCTAGTTAGCAAGCATCATGTGGTGGGGAAAGATCCAGGCACATATGCCATTCAAATATATTTGATCATGAATTATTATTGTTGATAATTATCTTTATGATAAATAAGTTGGGAGGCGAAACATCAAGTCCCTATCTTTTTCTGTGTTTGATGGATGCCATTTGTTCTAAAAATATGCTTTGAGTAACTAGCAATCATAGAAGACTAGATGATAATTGAGTATGTGGAGCTCTTACTTAGACTTTGTTGAAGATAACTTGAATCGCAATTGTTTGGTGACTAAGAACATAGGTTGTTAAGTTTCAAGAGAATGCATTGTTTGAACCATAACGTGTGAATTGATTGCTACTTTATCATGATGAGTTTTATGAGAAAGAGTTGTTGTTATGATGCCAGGAAAAGTGATTGAAATTATCATTGATCAAACTTATGCACTATGCTAGCATCCACACTTCATAAATTATTTCTTTTACCATTTACCTACTCGAGGACGAGCAGGAATTAAGCTTGGGGATGTTGATACGTCTCCCATGAATCTATAATTTATGAAGTATTCATGCCATGATTACAACAATGTTATGTGGTTTTGGTATGATTTGAATGGAACTAACTCGGACTGACATTGTTATCAGCAGAACTACCATGGTGTTGTGTTTGTGCAGAAATAAAAGTTCTCCAAATGCAACGAAACTTTTTGGTGATTGCTTTTGGAAGGAAACAGACACTAGAAGCTTCGTGGGAGGCCAGAAGAGGCACACGAGCCCCACCAGCCACTTGCGCACGCCCACCCCCTGGGCATGTCCTGGTGCCTCGTGGGCCCCCTGTGGCACCTCTTTGCATGAGACCGACACCAAAAAATCTTACATATTCTGAAACCCCCAAAAGTTAACCTAGATTAGAAGTTTCGCCACCGCAAGCCTCTGTACCTTTGAAATACCATCTGGAGCCCTATTGCGGCACCCTGTCGGAGGGGGAAATCATCACCGAAGGCCATCTTCATCATCCCGATAGTCTCCATGGTGAGGAGGGAGTAGTTCACCCTTGGGGCTGAGGGTATGTACTAGTAGCTATGTGTTTGATCTCTCTCTCTCATGTTCTTGATTTGGCACAACCTTGATGTACTGCGAGCTTTGTTAATATAGTTGGATCATATGGTGTTTTCCCCTCTCTATCTTGTTGTGATGAATTGAGTTTTTACCTATGAGGTTTCACTATTATCAGATTGAATACTTTTATGGATTTGACAACACTTGATGTATGTATTGCATATGAATACCCATGGTGACAATGGGGTATTATATTGATTCACTTGATGTATGTTTTGGCACTCAACTCGCGGATTCCCGAGCTGACTTTGGGGTAATCTATGCATAGGGGTTGATGCGCGTTTTCGTCCTACTTTCTCTGGTAGAAATCTTGGGGCACTCTTTGAAGTTATTTGTGTTGGATTGAATATTATGAATCTAATGTTGTTTAATGCATATCGTACAATCAACTCACAGATACTTGTGGTGACATTGGAATATCTAGGTGACATTAGAGTTGGTTGATGTGTATCATATGGTGTTATTTTAGTATGAACTCTAGGGCTGTTTGTGACACTTATAGAAATAGCTCAATAGATTGATCGGAAAGGATAACTTTGAGGTGGTTTCATACCCTACAACAATTTCATCTTATGTTCTCCGCTAGATAAGAACTTTGGAGTGATTCTTTGTCGCACGTTGAGGGATGCTTATATGATTCAAGTATGATAGCATTGTTTAGAGATTGCATTAGTGAAAGTATGAACCCTAGGCCTTGTTTCCAAGCATTGCAATACCGTTTGTGCTTTGTTTTATCACTTGCTACCTTTGCTGTTTTTTTAGTTTCAGATTACAAAAACCTATATCTACTATCCATACTACACTTGTATCACCATCTCTTTGCCGAACTAGTGCACCTATAAAATTTACCATTGTATTGAGTGTGTTGGGAACACAAGAAATTTCTTGTATTTGGTTGCAGGGTTGTTTCAGAGAGACCATTTTCATCCTATGCCTCCCACAGATTGATAAACCTTAGGTCATCCACTTGAGGGAAATTTGCCACTGTCCTACAGAACTCTCCGCTTGGAGGCCCAACAGGAGTCTACAAGAAGAAGGTTGTGTAGTAGGCATCAGTAGTGCAGCGAGCAACAAAACGCTCAACACCCCATCTCATCTTTTGCCAAAACAAATGTGTAGCAAGTACATCTTCCATCTTCTTCACGAAAAAGTGTCCCATTAATCCTCCTCCATGCACCTCCTGCAACCACAAAACACGACCAGAGCTAGATGGAATGCATAGCTTGTTAGTACGTAACACAAATCCATCATTAATGATGAACTTTTCTGGTGTTCTTCCTTCTTACAATTCCGCATCACATCTTTAAATTCAACATCTTGCACATATTGATCTTTGATGGTCTCCAAACCAAATATTTTAAAGTCAAGTTGTGAAAGCATAGTATAACGACGAGACAATAATGCATCAGCAATAACATTTTCTTTACCCTTCTCGGGTTTAATGACATAAGGGAAAATCACAATTGATTCAACCCATTTAGCATGTCTACAGTTCATTTTTCTTGACCTTTAATGTGTTTTGAAGATTCATGATTAAAATGTATAACAAATTCTTTGGGCCATAAATTATGTTGCCATATTTCCAAAGTACGAACAAGAGCATATAATTCCTTATCATAAGTAGAATAATTCAGAGTAGGACCACTCAATATTTCAGAGAAGTATGCAACAGGTTTACCATCTTGCAACAAAAGTAATAGAATCCAGTAAGTAGCCCAATCCTTATGTATATATG
Organism: Triticum monococcum; assembly: GCA_034509565.1. Lineage (NCBI taxonomy): Eukaryota > Viridiplantae > Streptophyta > Magnoliopsida > Poales > Poaceae > Triticum > Triticum monococcum. The sequence continues at coordinate 193,017,147 of CM067842.1, read as the reverse complement.
CTAAGGACAAGCCAGTAGTTTTTCTTATAATAGCTAAAACGCTCTTGAGGACACACGGGAATCTCATCAAGTTACTTTCAACATGATTCATTAAGTTACCGTTCATTGATTTGATAAGTGTTGTGTGGGTGGACTAGAGGCAGGGAAGCATCCGCAAATACAAGAGAAGTAACTAAGATAAATCTAACCATGGTACTATTAAACAATAGGATAAAAAACTGAAGGAAATATGCCCTAGAGGAAATAATAAAGTTGTTATTTATATTTCCTTATATCATGATAAATGTTTATTATGCATGCTAGAATTGTATTAACCGGAAACTTAGTACATGTGTGAATACATTGACAAACAGAGTGTCCCTAGTATGCCTCTACTTGACTAGCTCTTTAATCAAAGATGGTTAAGTTTCCTAGCCATAGACATGTGTTGTCATTTGATGAACAGGATCACATCATTAGAGAATGATGTGATGGACAAGACCCATCCGTTAGCTTAGCATAATGATCGTTTAGTTTTTCTGCTATTGCTTTCTTCATGACTTATACATGTTCCACAAACTATGATATTATGCAACTCCCGAATACCAGAGGAACACCTTGTGTGCTATCAAACGTCACAATGTAACCGGGTGATTATAAAGATGCCCAACAGGTGTCTCTGATGGTGTTTGTTGAGTTGGCATAGATCGAGATTAGGATTTGTCACTCCGTGTATCGAAGAGGTATCTCTAGGCCCTCTTGGTAATGCACATCACTATGAGCCTTGCAAGCAATGTGTCTAATGAGTTAGCCATGGGATGATGCATTACGGAATGAGTAAAGAGACTTGTCGGTGACGAGATCGAACTAGGTATGATGATACCGACGATCAAATCTCGGGCAAGTAACATAATGATGACAAAGGGAACAATGTATGTTATTATGCGGTTTGACCGATAAAGATATTCGTAGAATATGTAGGAGCCAATATGAGCATCCAGGTTCCGCTATTGGTTACTGGCTAGAGATATGTCTTGGTCATGTCTACATAGTTCTCGAACCTATAGGGTTCGCACGCTTAATGTTCGATGATGATTTGTGTTATGAGTTTCGTGTTTTGATGAAGCGAAGTTTGTTCAGAGTCCTGGATGAAATCACGGACGAGATGAGGAGTATCGAAATGGTCGAGACATAAAGATTCATATATTGGAAGGTTGCATTTGGAGATTGGAATGGTTCCGAGTGATTCACGCATTTTTCTGAAGTACCGGGAGGTTACCGAAACCCCCCGGGATAAGTATTGGTCCTAGTGGGCCTTATTGGAGGACAGGAGAAGGGGCCACAAGAGAGGGGCGCGCCCTCCCCTTTCCCAAACCGAATTGGACAAGGGGAGGGGGCCGACCCCCATCTTTCCTTCCCCCTCTCTCTCCCTTCCCTTTCCCTCCGGTGGAAGAAGGGAAAAGGGGGTGATACGTCTCCGTCGTATCTATAATTTTTGATTGTTCCATGCCAATATTCTACAACTTTCATATACTTTTGGCAACTTTTTATACTATTTTTGGGACTAACATATTGATCCAGTGCCCAGTGACAGTTCTTGTTTGTTGCATGTTTTTTGTTTCGCAGAATATCCATATCAAACGGAGTCCAAACGGGATAAAAACTGATAGATATTTTTTGGAATATATATGATTTTTGGGAAGAAAAATCCACGTGAGACGATGCCCGAGGGGGCCACGAGGCAGGGGGCGTGCCCCAGGGGGGCAGGCGCGCCCCTGACCCTCGTGGCCACCCCGTAAGGCGGTTGGTGCCCTTCTTTTGCCGCAAGAAATCTAATATCCGGATAGAGATCTGTTAAAATTTCAGCCCAGTCGGAGTTAGGGATCTCTGGGAATATAAGAAATGGTGAAAGGGCAGAATCTGAGAACGCAGAAACAGAGAGAGACAGAGATACAGATCCAATCTCGGAGGGGCTCTCGCCCCTCCCATGCCATGGAGGCCAAGGACCAGAGGGGAAACCCATCTCCCATCTAGGGAGGAGGTCAAGGAAGAAGAAGACGAAGGGCCCCCTCTCCCCTTCTCTTCTGGTGGCGCTGGAACGTTGCCGTGGCCATAATCATCATCACCGCGATCTACACCAACACCTCCGTCATCTTCATCAACATCTCCATCACCTTCCCCCCTCTATCTACAGCAGTCCACTCTCCCGCGACCCGATGTACCCTCTACTTGAACATGGTGCTTTATGCTTCATATTATTATCCAATGATGTGTTGCCATTCTATGATGTCTGAGTGGATTTTCGTTGTCCTATCGGTGGTTGATGAATTGCTATGATTGATTTAATTTGCTTGTGGTTATCTTGCTGTCCTTTGGTGCCCATCATATGATTGTGCGTGTGGATCACACCCTAGGGTTAGTTGTATGTTGATAGGACTATGTATTGGAGGCAAGAGTGACAGAAGCTTCAACCTAGCATAGAAATTGATGCATACGGGATTGAAGGGGGACCAATATACCTTAATGCTATGGTTGGGTTTTACCTTAATGAACATTAGTAGTTGCGTATGCTTGCTAATAGTTCCAATCATAAGTGCATAGAATTCCAAGTCAGGGATGACATGCTAGCAGTGGCCTCTCCCACATAATACTTGCTATCGGTCTAGTAATGTAGTCAATTGCTTAGGGGTAATTTCACAACTCCTACCACCACTCTTCCACATTCACTATATTTACTTTATTGTTCCTTTATCTAAACAGCCCCTATTTTTTATTTATGTACTCTTTATTATCTTGCAAACCTATCTAACAACACCTACAAAGCACTTCTAGTTTCATACTTGTTCTAGGTAAAGCGAACGTCAAGCGTGCGTAGAGTTGTATCGGTGGTCGATAGAACTTGAGGGAATATTTGTTCTACCTTTAGCTCCTCGTTGGGTTCGACACTCTTACTTATCAAAAATTGTTGCGATCCCCTATACTTGTGGGTTATCAAGACCTTTTTCTGGCGCCGTTGCCGGGGAGCAATAGCGTGGGGTGAATATTCTCGTGTGTGCTTGTTTGCTTTATCACTAAGTAATTTTTATTTGCTGTTCTTAGTTGTTCTTTATCTTTAGTTATGGATATGGAACACGAAATACCAAAAAAGGTGTACTTGCTACTCATGGAGATGGGGAACCTCCTAAAACCCTCGATGCTGGTTATGTGAAAGATATTATGTACTACTTTAATAATCCTGAGAAAACCCCATTCAATTATGTAATGGGAGTAACGTTGGATCAACGTGAATACTTTAGGGATTACCGATTGACAAAAAAGGGAAACTATTATGGGATCAAATTCATATATTGAAGTGGTATGCTAGGCAACTATGCTTGAGATATGATTATACTTGTTGCTCTAGGATGAAGGCTCCACAGCTTCCCTTTTCATGCGAATTTAATGATAATAAAACCTTAGCTTCTTATGCCAATGGTATATATGATTACTATGATGTGGAACAAATAGAAGAATTTGTTGCTTTTATGGGTGCTTATGAAATTGAATCTATGTTTAAAGAGTTTGAAGACTTTGATGATTCGGTTTATAGACCTGAAAATTTAGCTATCCTTAAATATTGTTATGAGAATTATGAATACAATTACGATATTAATGCACTTATTGAGAAAGTATCCACTGTCCAAGAAGAGGCTAATATTTTGCAGGAGTCTATCGAAGAAGAAATTGATGAAACTGTGAGCTCATTGGATGAAAAAGATGAGGAGAGAGCGAAGAACAAAAGGAGGAAGAGCGGATTAGCTACCCGTTCCCACCTTCTAATGAGAGTAACTCTTCAACTCATACATTGTTTAATTTCCCTACGTGCTTACCGGAGGATGATTGCTATGATGATTGTTATGATCCCATTGATTCTCTTGAAATGTCCCTTTTTGATGATGCTTGCTATGCTTGTGTCCAAGATGCCAATATGAATTATGCTTACAGAGATGAACTTGCTATAGTTCCTTATGTTAAACATGAAATTGTTGCTATTGCACCGACACATGATAGTCCTATTATCTTTTTGAATTCTCCTGACTACACTATACCGGAGAAGTTTGCCCTTATTAAGGATTACATTGATGGGTTGCATTTTACTATTACACATGATGATTTTGATAGATATAATATGCATGTGCTTGCTGCTCCTACTTGCAATTATTATGAGAGAGGAACTATATCTCCACCTCTCTATGTTTCCAACATGGTAAAATTGCAAGAAACTGTTTATACTATGCATTGGCCTTTACTGTGTGTGCATGAATTGTTCTTTTATGACATGCCGATGCATAGGAAGAGAGTTAGACTTCGTCATTACATGATATATGTTACCTTGTGCTCACCACTAAATTACAAATCATTTTTAATTAAAATTGGCTTTGATATACCTTGGGATCCGGGTGGATCCATTACTTGAGCACTATATGCCTAGCTTAATGGCTTTAAAGAAAGCACTGCCAGGGAGACAACCCGGAAGTTTTAGAGAGTCATTTATTTCTGTTGAGTGCTTTTATATAGTTTAAAAACAACAAAAATAAAGAGGGGAACCCAAAACTTTTTCAAAAAGCAAAGCGAAAGTAAGAAAGACAAGCATTGTTGAAGTGGGAGCTAGCCCTGAACTTTGTTCATGCTCACGGAAACTTTGTGAATCTTGATTACAGAAACTTTTCAATAAAAATAATTATCCCCTTGTACAATTCCATTGTATTATAAAAATAATGTGCCAAGGTTTGCCTTAAGTATGTTTACATTTGCTTCATGGTTTGTACGGTGCAGGACAGAAACTTTGGCTGTAGTGCGCGATTTTGCATTTTTAGCTGGAATGTCAAATGGTTCTGATTCTTTCTGCACTGTCTTCCTATACAATTTTTTTTATTTTTTCCTATTTTTTGCAGAATTTTTCAAGTATTAGAAGTATGGTGAATGTTCATATTATTACAGACTGTTCTGTTTTAGACACATTCTGTTTTTGATGCATAGTTTGCTTGTTTTGATGAAACTATTGATTCATATCAGTGAATTAAGCCATGAAAAAGTTATACTACAGTAGACACAATGCAAAAACAAAATATGAATTGGTTTGCAACATTACTTAGAGTAGTGATTTGCTTTATTATACTAACGGATCTTACCGAGTTTTCTGTTGAATTTTTGTGTGGATGAAGTGCTCGATGATCGAGAAGGTCTCGATGTGAGAAGAAGGAAGAGAGGCAAGAGCTCAATCTTGGGGATGCCAGAGGCACCCCAAGTAAATATTCAAGGAGACTCAAGCGTCTAAGCTTGGGGATGCCCCCGAAGGCATCCCCTCTTTCTTCAACAAGTATGGGTATGTTTTCGGATTCGTTTCGTTCATGCGATATGTGCAATCTTGGAGCGTCTTTTGCATTTAGTTTTCATCTTTCTTTTATGCACCATGTTGGTATGAGATAGTCCTTGGTTGATTTATAGAATGCTCATTGCACTTCACTTATATCTTTTGAGTATGGCTTTATAGAATGCTTCATGTGCTTCACTTATATCATTTGAAGCTTGGATTGCCTGTTTCTCTTTACATAGACAACTGTCATTTGTAGAATGCTCTTTTGCTTCACTTATACTTGTTAGAGCGTGGGCATATCTTTTGTAGAAAGAATTAAACTCTCGTGCTTCACTTATATCTATTTAGAGAGATGACAAGAACTGGTCATTCACATGGTTAGTCATAAAATCCTACATAAAACTTGTAGATCACTGAATATGATATGTTTGATTCCTTGCAATAGTTTTGCGATATAAAGATGGAGATATCATGCTAGTGGGTAGTTGTGGATTGTAGAAATACTTGTGTTGAGGTTTGTGATTCCCGTGAAGGAAATATGCCCTAGAGGCAATAATAAAGTTATTGTTTATTTCCTTATTTCATGATAAATGTTTATTATTCATGCTAGAATTGTATTAACCAGAAACATAATACATGTGGGAATACATAGACAAATAGAGTGTCACTAGTATGCCTCTACTTGACTAGCTCGTTAATCAAAGATGGTTATGTTTCCTAACCATAGACAATGAGTTGTTATTTGATTAACGGGATCACATCATTAGTATAATGATGTGATTGACTTGACCCATTCCGTTAGCTTAGCACTCGATCATTTAGTATGTTGCTATTGCTTTCTTCATGACTTATACATGTTCCTATGACTATGAGATTATGCAGCTCCCGTTTACCGGAGGAACACTTTGTGTGCTACCAAACGTCACAACGTAACTGGGTGATTATAAAGGAGCTCTACAGGTGTCTCCAAAGGTACATTTTGGGTTGGCGTATTTTGAGATTAGGATTTGTCACTCCTATTGTCGGAGAGGTATCTCTGGGCCCTGTCGGTAATACACATCAAATAAGCCTTGCAAGCATTGCAACTAATGAGTTAGTTGCGAGATGATGTATTACGGAATGAGTAAAGAGACTTGCCGGTAACGAGATTGAACTAGGTATTGAGATACCGACGATCAAATCTCGGGCAAGTAACATACCGATGACAAAGGGAACAACGTATGTTGTTATGCGGTCTGACCGACAAAGATCTTCGTAGAATATGTAGGAGCCAATATGAGCATCCAGGTTCCGCTATTGGTTATTGACCGGAGACGTGTCTCGGTCATGTCTACATTGTTCTCGAACCCATAGGGTCCGCACGGTTAAGGTTTCGATGACAGTTATATTATGAGTTTATGAGTTTTGATGTACCGAAGGAGTTCGCAGTCCCGGATGAGATCGGGGACATGACGAGGAGTCTTGAAATGGTCGAGACATAAAGATCGATATATTGGACGACTATATTCGGACATCGGAAAGATTCCGAGTGGTTCGGGTATTTTTCGGAGTACCGAGGAGTTACGGGAATACGGGAGAAGAAGTATATGGGCCTTATTGGGCTTTAGGGGAGAGGGAGAGGCAGGCCGCGCGCCCCTCCCAAGGCCTAGTCCGAATTGGACTAGGGGGAGGGGCTGCGCCCCCTCCTTCCTTCTCTTCCCTCTTCCCCTTCCTTGTCTCCTACTCCTACTACATGGAAGGACTCCTAGTTGGACTAGGAAAGGGGGAATCCTACTCCCGGTGGGAGTAGGACTCCCCTAGGGCGCGCCATAGAGAGGGCCGGCCCTCCCCTCCTCCACTCCTTTATATACGGGGGCAGCGGGCACCCCATAGACATACAAGTTGATCCACGTGATCGTTTTCTTAGCCGTGTGCGGTGCCCCCTTCCACCATAATCCTCGATAATACTGTAGTGGTGCTTAGGTGAAGCCCTGCGACAGTTGAGCATCAAGATCATCACCACGCCGTCATGCTGACGGAACTCTTCCCCGACACTTTGCTGGATCAGAGTCCGGGGATCGTCATCGAGCTGAACGTGTGCTAGAACTCGGAGGTGCCGTATGTTCGGTGCTTGGATCGGTCGGATCAGGAAGACGTACAACTACTTCCTCTATGTTGTGTCAACACTTCCTTTGCCGGTCTACGAGGGTACGTAGACAACACTCTCCCCTCTCGTTGCTATGGATCACCATGATCTTGTGTGTGCGTAGGATTTTTTTTGAAATTACTGCGTTCCCCAACAGTGGCATCTGAGCCTAGGTTTTATGTGTTGATGCTATATGGACGAGTAGAACACAAGTGAGTTGTGGGAGATATAAGTCATACTACTTACCAGCATGTCATACTTTGGTTCGGCGGTATTGTTGGATAAAGCGGCCCGGACCGACATTATGCGTACGCTTACGCGAGACTAGTTCTACCGACGTGCTTTGCACACTGGTGGCTGGCGGGTGTAAGTTTCTCCAACTTTAGTTGAACCGAGTGTGGCTACGCCCGGTCCTTGCGAAGGTTAAAACAACACCAACTTGACAAACTATCATTGTGGTTTTTGATGCGTAGGTAAGAACGGTTCTTGCTAAGCCCGTAGCAGCCACATAAAACTTGCAACAACAAAGTAGAGGACGCCTAACTTGTTTTTGCAGGGCATGTTGTGATGTGATATGGTCAAGACGTGATGAGATATAAGTTGTTGTATGAGATGATCATGTTTTGTTGAAGTTATCGGCAATTGGCAAAATCCTTATGGTTGTCTCTCTATTGCATAAGATGCAACCGTCCAATAATTGCTTTACTTTATCGCTATGCGATAGCAATAGTTGCAAGAGCAATTGTTGGCGAGACGACCACGTGACGACACATTGATATAAATCAAGATGATGGAGATCATGGTGTCATGCCGGTGACGATAGAGATCATGACAGTACTTTGGAGATGTGAGGGAGTCCTGGATTAGGGGGTGTTCGGGTAGCCGGACTATACCTTCAGCCGGACTCGTGGACTATGAAGATACAAGATTGAAGACTTTGTCCCGTGTCCAGATGGGACTTTCCTTGGCGTGGAAGGAAAGCTTGGCGATGCGGATATTCAAGATCTCCTACCATTGTAACCCACTCTATGTAACCGTAACCCTATCCATTGTCTATATAAACCGGAGGGTTGTAGTCCGTAGGACAACTTCATCAACTCCATAGACAACAATCATACCATAGGCTAGCTTCTAGGGTTTAGCCTCCTCGATCTCGTGGTAGATCCACTCTTGTACTACCCATATCATCAATATTAATCAAGCAGGACGTAGGGTTTTACCTCCATCAAGAGGGCCTGAACCTAGGTAAAACATCGTGTTCCCTGCCTCCTGTTACCATCCGGCCTAGACGCACAGTTCGGGACCCCCTACACGAGATCCGCCGGTTTTGACACCGACATTGGTGCTTTCATTGAGAGTTCCTCTGTGCCGTCACAATCAGGAAGGATGCCTTCTCCCATCTTCAAAGACGGCGCCGTTGCTAAGTGAGCCTTGGCTGTTGGCCAAACCCTCCGGCTAGGTGGTTTCCTCATGACCGCCTGTTCGGCTGTTGCGCCGATGGTGACCTCTCGGGTCATCAAAAGCAATCTACACGTCAGCTCGGAGCTCGTCAAGCAGTTAGATCCAATGGAGCTCTCTTCCGTAAATGAGCTCTTGGATCGCATCGCCACCTTGGGGGTCGCCACGGATTACGGCCAGGTTGGGCTTAAACCCGATCTAAGAGAAATTAACTCTCCCCAAGTCACCCACCACGTTGCCATGGTAGAGGCGCAGTGCGGCGACCTTCATCTATTTGAAGGACTAGTTATGTCCGAATTCCCGATCCCTCCAAGCCGAATACCCGCGGAGGGGAGGATGTAACTCAAGACCTGAGCTTAGAATCAGGCAACGGGCCGGATTCGTTGGATAACGTCCAGGAATCTGAACTTCAGAATTCATAAACTCTTCGGCCTCCGAATCTTGGATTGGGTGAGGTCTCAGATTCAACGACACCCACCCACCTGAACATAAGCGATCTCTCCCAAGTCAGGCAGAGGCCCGACGAAACAGTACATCATTACTGGGCCAGATTCCTCCTAGTTATGAACAGGATAAAAGATTACCGCGAGGGAGATGCGATATCAATCTTCTGCAGTAATTGCACGGACGAGGGAATCCTTAACGCCGTAAGTCATCGTGATATTACACGCTTCGCTGACTTGGCGTCCATAGTACAAAAATACTGTGCGATGGAAAGTGCCTGGAAAACCGAAATGAAATTTTGGGATAATCCGGCCTTGAATAGTAATCCCGTCTGAACTAAGAGGGTGCATCATCATAAGACACCCGGGATAAATAACAAAAAGCCAAAACCCTTTGCAGGGCATGGAACCGTACTAGAAAGGTGGCTTGATGGACCCTGTAGAATTCACAGTACAGAGGACGCCAAACCAACTCACAGCCTTAGAGCATGTTGGATACTCCGGCAGGTAGCCAAAATTGGCGAGGACCTCTTAAATCGGGAGGCCGCAGAAAGCCAGCCCGAGGTCACCAGTACCATTCTCACAGTCTTCGAGACTTTCGCATCAAACAATATGCGAAAAAGAACACTCCGCAACCTCGTCGAAGTCTATCAAGTTGCAACAATAAATCCATGGAGCAACACTGCCATTACTTTCAACGCAAGTGATGAACCTAGATTCCGAACAGCCCGAGCACTAGCCGCATTGGTCCTCAGTCCCATAGTGGACGGCTTTCGCCTTACCAAGGTGCTCATGGATGGAGGCAGTGGACTGAACCTCATTTATGAGGAGACCCTTCAAAAAATGGAAATAGACTGGAACCGCGTCGAGCGAAGCAGCACAACCTTTAGAGGAATAATCCCCAGTCGGGAAGCGCGCTGCACGGGAAAAATCACACTAGATGTGGTGTTCGGCACGCCGGATAATTACAGGTCCGAAGAAGTCACGTTCCAGGTGGCCCCGTTTAAAAGCGGACATCGCGCCTTACTAGGGCGGGAAGCATTCACAATCTTCCAAGCAATACCCCATTACGGGTACATGAAGCTCAAGATGCCCGAGCCGAATGGAATTATCACTCTAGCTAGTGATCCGGACATAGCACTCCGTGCTGAAAACAAAATGGCCGCATTAGCCCTCGAGGCACTATCCGAAGCCTTAGCGGCCGAGGAATTGACAGCGTTGCGCTCCACGGTTAACAGGGATGATGTGATACTCGACAAAAGATCTAAATCCACATCCTTCAAGCCAGCAGACGAAATAATCAAATTCCAGGTCCATCCAACGGAACCTAATAAAACAGCTTCCATCGGGGCATGATTGAACCCTGATGTAGACGCTGCACTGCGAGAGTTCCTACGAGAGAACTGGGACATCTTCGCCTGGCACCCTTCAGACATGCCAGGGATCCCACGCAAGCTAGCCGAACACATCTTAAATATCCAAAAAGGATTTAAAGCTGTCAAACAAGCCCTTCGGCGTTTTTCCGAACCCAAGAGACAGGCTATGGGAGAGGAGCTAGCCAAGCTATTGGAGGCCGGATTCATCAGAGACATAAAACATCCGGACTGGCTAGCAAACCTGGTGATGGTACCAAAGAAGGACAAATCCTGGCGCCTGTGTGTCGATTTCAAAGACCTTAACAAGGCGTGCCCAAAGGATCCCTTCCCCCTCCCCCGTATTGATCAGATTATCGATGCCACCGCAGGACACGATTCGTTGTGTTTCCTCGACGCATACTCCGGTTACCATCAAATCAAGATGGCAGAATCAGACCAAGCTGCAATAGCATTCATCACACCATACGGCCCATTCTGCTTCAACACAATGCCCTTCGGGCTGAAAAACGCCGGCGCAACATATCAGCGCATGATCCAGACATGTCTGGCAAACCAAATCGGCAAAACAGTGGAGGCGTACGTGGATGATGTGGTCGTCAAATCAAGACATGTCGAATCTCTAGTAGACGACTTGAAGCTTACATTCGATAACCTCCGAAAATATGACATCAAGCTCAATCCGGAAAAATGTGTCTTCGGCGTTCCAACCAGAAAGCTCTTGGGCTTCATTGTATCTAGTAGAGGAATTGAAGAAAATCCAGCCAAGATCCGAGCTTTGTCACAATTGGATGTCCCAAAGGACCTCAAACAAATACAAAAATTAACCGGATGCGTGGCGGCTTTAAGCCACTTTATCTCCCGCTTAGGAGAAAAGGCACTACCCCTCTATCGCCTCCTTCGGTGCACCGAACACTTCGAGTGGACGGATGCCGCCACGGCCGGACTTGGTGAAATAAAAGCCATATTGGCAACAAACCCAGTCCTGGCCGCGCCAAACACCGGCGAGCCAATGTTATTGTACATCGCAGCAACACACCAAGTTGTCAGCGCAGTGCTCATTGTCGAGCGGGAAACGGACGGACACAAATTCCCCCTTCAAAGGCCGGTCTACTATGTGTCCATTGTCCTCACTCCATGCAAATCACGGTACCCGCATTACCAAAAGATTGCATACGCGGTATTCATGGCATCCCGGAAGCTACGACACTACTTTCAAGAGTGTTCCATAACAGTAGCCTCGGAAGTACCACTCAACGATATTATCAACAACCGCGATGCAACGGGCCAGATTGCAAAATGGGCCATCGAGCTTCTCCCGTTTGATATAACTTATAAGCCATGGCGAGCTATTAAATCACAAGTTTTGGCCGACTTCATCGCAGAATGGACGGAGGCCGAGCTCCCTAAAGAGTACGGCACATATTCAAACTGGATCATGCACTTCGACGGCTTCAAAATGTTGGCCGGACTGGGGGCTGGCGTCGTCCTGACGTCCCCCATAGGAGACACAGTCCAATATGTGCTCCAGATCATGTACACGAATTCCAACAATGCAGCCGAATATGAGGCCCTCCTACATGGCCTCCGGATAGCAGTATCCATGGGTATCCAGCGCCTAGAGGTACACGGGGATTCAAACCTCGCGATATCCCAAATAAATGGAGACTTCGACGCCAAGGACCCAAAAATGGCAGCTTACCGCAACGCCGTCCTAAAAATGTCAGCTCGGTTCGAAGGGTTGGAGTTTCACCATATAGCCCGAGAAAACAATCAAGCGGCGGACGTCCTAGCACGCATCAGAGCAAAACGCGATGCAGTCCCCCCCAACATCTTTTTGGAGAGATTGTTCAAGCCATCCGTAGCATGGGAGGGGGAACCTGCAAACAACAGCCCGAACCCAGCCGCACCACTCGACGCCGAACAATCTGACACAATTGGAGGCTCTGCCAACGAAATTACACCTTCAACCCATGTAATAATGGCGGTTATCGCCCCGTGGACAGAACCATTCCTAGCCTACCTTATTAGGCAGGAACTCCCGGAGGACCAAAACGAGGCCCGCTGCATAGTGCGGCGATCTAAAGCCTACAGAGTCCATGAGGAAGAGCTTTATAAGAAAAGCACTACCGGAGTCCTTCAAAGGTGCATCTCCGAAGAGGAAGGGCGGAACCTTCTGGCTGAAATTCATGCCAGACTCGGTGGTCACCACGCCGCTGCTCGGTCCCTTGTTAGCAAGGCTTTCCGTACAGGCTTTTATTGGCCGACGGCCCGGGCAGACGCTCAGGACCTAGTCCAATGATGCGCTGGTTGCCAACTTTTTGCCAACCAAAGCCATATGCCACCCACCGCACTCCAAACTATACCCATCACCTGGCCTTTTGCGGTCTGGGGGCTTGACATGGTCGGACCCCTCAAAGGTGGAACCCATAAGAAAAAATACTTACTGGTCATGGTGGATAAGTTCACCAAATGGATAGCAGCCAAGCCTGTTAAAACGGCTGAATCCGGACCTGTGATAGACTTCATATCCGGGGTTGTACACTGTTATGGCGTCCCCCACAGCATCATAACCGATAATGGTACAAACTTTACCGTCGACAAGGTAAAACTCTAGTGCAAAAACATGGGCATCAAGCTCGATTATGCTTCCGTCTATCACCCACAAACCAACGGCCAGGTCGAACGTGCAAATGGTCTTATCATGAGCAGCATTAAACCCAGACTAGTACGGTCCCTCAAGGAATCTAACACGCACTGGGTAGAGGAGCTCGACTCCGTGCTATGGGGGCTGCGAACCACGCCAAATCGCACCACCGGATACACACCATTTTTTTATGGTGTATGGCGCAGAAGCAGTTTTGCCCTGCGACATAATTCATGACTCACCTAGAGTGCACATGTATGAAGAAAGAGAAGCTGAGCTCGATTGGCAGGACAACTTGGACGCCTTGGAGGAGGAGCGTGACGTGGCAAAAGCCCGTTTCACATTTTATCAATAGCAGGCCCGAAGATATCAAAGGAAAGAGGTATGGGCCAAAAATTACAATGTCGGCGAACTAGTTCTACGCCTACCGGATAAGAAAAAGGACAAACTCAAGCCCAAGTGGGAAGGTCCATTCATAATCGACCAAGTCCTGCCTGGTGGGGCGTACCGCCTGCAAGATGCGTCGAACAACCGACTCAAGCTGAACCCGTGGAACGCCGCCCGTCTCCGAAGATTCTATGCCTAGCACCGGACTCTGTGTTCGTCTCCTTCCTCTGTCCATTCCTTTTTGAATTTTTCTGCCTTACATTTCTCTCCTTCCCATTCTTTCTTCTCTAGCCCTTAAAGGCTCATATAGTGACGCGCCACTCGCGCTCATTAAACCTGGGGGCTTCTTTAACAGAAGCTTATTTATACGGGCTTCACGCCCAACACATGCGTCAAACTTCCGCATGTACCTTTTTCTTCACCATTATATGCATCGATATGACTTAAGTTTTGGCCAAGCTGGGTTGCCTGGCCCCTGTGCTTACCCCTACGTTCCCGATTGTTCGGCTAGGCGGTAAAGGGAGCACCTCTGTGATTGTTACTGAAGGGTTAGCCGGACGTGTACCTCAGACTGGGTGAAGCCGAAAGCTAGCGTTCTTAAGGGAATATTCGGTCGGTGAAATAAAATATGATCCTTTTTACTCATTTTATGCGCCCCCAGATGCTTTTTCTGCGTCTCTTCACGCAGTTCGGACATGCACACTAGGGCATGCCTCCCAGCGAAAGGAACCCTTAACGGAACTATTCTCTCTGGAAGATGTTTCTTACTAACCATGTAATATAACATAACTAGTTGGGCACTTGTCTGATAAAGCACCGATGACCCCTACGCCTGGTCTCCACGCATACCTCGGTTCTTATATAACCGCTAGGGTATTCGGACACACTCCGGACCGTCAGGTCCTGAGGTTGAAGCGAAAAGGTCGGCAACGACAAACGATCTACAATCCGGCTAGAAGGCATTACACATTTCAATTCAAAATTACACAGTCATTCCGACTGATTGTATTCCTCTTCTATACCATCTAACAGGCTGTCTAATTTACAGTCCTGCTGGGAATACTTCGCGGCCAACTCTACTTGGCCGTACACTAAGCTTACAGGGATCTCCTTCCCGTCAGGCCCCACTGGTCCGACCTCGGCCATGTGGTTTGGGTCAGACTTCATAAAATGGGTCTTCACCATGGCCCAGGCCTCCCTAGCACCTTGTCGGCAGGCTGATATCTTCCACAACCGAAAGCGCCGCCGAGCTCCCTTCAGCTTCTCCGCAAGCTCTCCAAGGCCTTCGGGCATGGAGTGGGCAGGCCATAAGGCTTGGGCAACACCTCGCATTGCCTGCCGAATTCGCTCGTGCAATTGCAAGAGTTCGGGAAGAAGGTCACCCGTAGAACCGGGCATCTCCTCTGCAGGACGACCTGTGAGCATACCTACAAACATTACTCTGTTAGTCGACTTCCTCGCCGAACTTTTTTTTTCAAAGTTCGTTCAAGCACTTACTAAATATGCCGCGTCGAAGCCGTTGATTCTCCTTCATGGAGTCCGACAGCTGGCCACGAACATCTTTAAGTTCGATGTCCAGCTTGGTGTTGGCATCCTGAAGATCATTCTTCTCCAGCCTCACCCTTGTCAACATACTCTCACCAGCCTTTAACCGGCGTAAGAGTTGTTGTTTGTTCGGATCTAGTCCGGCGCCATCTGCAATATGATCTGTCAGATTTGCACCCACACCGCACAATACTAATCTTTCGAAGTGTATCTTACCTGAGGGGGTCTCTTTGGGCTCCCCTGCTGCGGCTAGTGCGGCCTATAGTTGGGCCTTGCACTTTTTTAGCTCCTGGGACAGTACAGTATTCTTCTCTGTAAGAACATGCATATTAAATGATCCTTAAATCAGTTTCTCTAACTGCTTCAAGACTCGGGGGCTACTGGCATATATATATATTTAACCAAAATTTTCTTACCCGTATGTCTTCTACATACTGCTCCGTGGCTCTGGCTAAACCATTTTGAGCGGCACGGAGGTACGCATCTCCCGAATTAAAGGCATCTAAAGCCTCTTGGAAGAAACAACCGTCGCGTAGAACGGTCCGGCGACGCCTGTGGTTCATGGCACTCTCCACTTCGGAATTTGTGGCAGACAGCCTGTCCTCATCCTCTGTCGGAGGAGCGTTCGGTGCGCGCCTTGTGCTCGCCTCCGCTTCCTGGCCAGACTGAAAGTGCGTTATATCGACTAGAGGGGGGTGAATAGGCGATTTTTATGAAAGTCTTCAAAACGTGGAAGTTATGAGGACAAACAGAATGGACAAGCCTATCACTATGCAGCGGAAGTTAGATTACACAAGGCAAGCCATGGTCAAGTATACAATATAGTGAAAGCACAGTGACAAACAGCTTCAGTGTAATGAGGATCAGGTAGGAAGAAGTTATGAAGCCAAACAAATCATACAGTCAAGTTGTGAAGACAGAAGATAAAGCAAGCATGCAATGGCTTCACAATGTGTAATGGTAAGTAAAGGGAGGTGAAGATGAAACCAGTGACACGCTGAAGACAATGATTTGTTGGACCAGTTCCAGTTGCTGTGACAATTGTACGTCTGGTTGGAGCGGCTAGGTATTCAAACCAAAGGACACACAGTCCCGGACACCCAGTCCTGAACACGCAGCTCAGGACACCCAGTCCTCACTGTTTTCTCCTTGAGCTAAGGTCACACAGACCTCGCCCAATCACTCTGGTAAGTCTTCAAGGTAGACTCCCAAACCTTCACAGACTTCGTTCACCGGCAATCCACAATTTCTCTTGGATGCTCAGAACGCGACGCCTAACCGGCTGGAGGATGCACAGTCCTCAAGTGTAATAAGTCTTCAGATCACTCAGACAAGAAGACTTAAGTGATGCCCAATTACTCTGGCTCTGGGTGGTTAGGGCTTTTCTCCTCGCTAGGGATTTTCTCTCAAAGGCTTCGAGGTGGGTTGCTCTCAAACGACAAAAGCCGTGCACTGAAATCTGAGCAGCCAACCGTTTATGGTTGTATGGGTGGACTATTTATAGCCACTTGGCAACCCGACCTGATTTGTCCGAAATGACCCTGGGTCACTAAGGAACTGACACGTGTATCAACGGTCGAATTTCGAACTCACACGGCAACTTTACTTGGGCTACAAGCAAAGCTGACTTGTCCGTCTCTGGACAAGATTTGCTCTCATAGTTTTTGCTCGAAGACATAGGATTTGAATTAGGCATCACTTCAGTCATCCTGACTGGTTCTCTTGGACCCCACTTAATAGTACGGTGGTTCCTATGACACAACATGAATGAAGTAAAACTACAAAGGATCTAAGTCTTCGAGTTCCATAAGCTTCATAGGGAGTCTTCACATGTCATTGTCTTCAATATGAACATCTTCATAAACCACCATTGTCTTCAATGTCTTCGTACATTTTTAGGGGTCATCTCTGGTAGCTAAACCGAATCAATGAGGGACTTCTACCTGTGTTATCCTGCAATTCTCACAAACACATTAGTCCCTCAACTAGGTTTGTCGTCAATACTCCAAAACCAACTAGGGGTGGCACTAGATGCACTTACAATCTCCCCCTTTTTGGTGATTGATGACAAACTAGTTGAAGTTTTCAACGGGGAATATAATTTGTGAAATTGTAAAGGAATTGTCTTCATAAGCTGCAAGGGCTCCCCCTGAAGATGTGCATATAAGTAATTTGCTTCTGGAACGCAAATGCACATGGAAGGTTGTACTTGTGGGAATCCACTTCAACTTATGATGACAATCCACCATGCATGTAAAGGTATATGAAGAGAATGACATGCATAATGAAAAATGGACGTCTGCGAAATGATATAAGTGCGGAAATTATCGTCGTACATGCGGAATTTATCTTCGCAAAAACATAGTGGCAAACAAGTAGCAGACGACCATCAAGTTTAAGTGTTACAACTCAAAGAACCAAATGTAGCAAAATGAGAGTTGTAAGCACGAAGCAAAATGTAGCAAAATATAAAGCACCCGCCCATATTATTGACCCGCTTGAAGACTATAAACATCATATGCTTCTCCCCCTTTTGTCAGTGATGACCAAAAAGGTTTGAAGACATAGAGTTTTCTACGCGTTCCCAGGCGCAGCAGGGTCGGTGGAGGCGTTTGGTGGTGCTGAAGAGCTTGGTGCAGGGTCGACGCGCGCTGAAGAAGGTGGTGGTGATGTGGCATCGTCTTCTTCCTCAATGATTCTTCCAGTCACGGTGGCAGCAGAGGAAGAGAACTCTGAATCTTCAAGGGACGGAGTTCCGCGCAGCACAGCTCTTCTGGGCGGTGTGGAGTGAAACTTGAATCTCTCTCTGAAGCCATCCGCTTGAAGTTCAGCTTCAGTGCACATCATGGTGAGGCCTTTCCAAGTGCGGCGACAGGTTTCATGTGCGACGAATGCATTCTTGGTGGCCAGATTTCTGATGCAATTGACGTCTTGCATGATACTTCTCATCTGCCTTTTGAGCCAGTCGTGATGCCTATCTTGCTTTTGGTGAAGAGCCACAAGAAGTTCTCGGTCATTGAGTGTACGAGCGCGTTTCTTGGGTCTCTGTGCAGCTGTGCTGTCAGTGGCTTCAGTTGATGCAGGGGCACGTGTGGTGCCAGCCATTGGATACACTCTTGAGATGGCTTCAACACCTTCATCATTCTGAGTGAAGCTCTGGTGTTCTGCATTCTGAAGACTTAATGGTTGCTTGGCAGGCTCAGGATATATTGCTTCAGCAGAGGTGTCCACATCGGGTAAGAAGATCCTATGGTTGCGGGCTGATGGCTGATAGGAGATAGTAGAGTGAAGCTTGATCAGCCTCATAACCCAAGGAGCATAAATCTTCAAACCAAAGAGATCTGAGCCAAACGCTGCAAGTTGGCGTATAAAGAGATCCTGTGCGTTGAAGCATTTGCCATGCAGGATACAGAAGATGAGAGTCTTCATGGCACCTTCAACCTCGGCATATGGAGAGTGCCCCTTAATGGGCCATAGAGTCCGCCTGACGATGTGATATATAGTTCTGGGCAGGTACTCTAAGTCTTCAACGAAGAACTCAGTCGGATAAGGTGCATCAAGAGGCAATGGCTTCATCATTGAGAGCATCTGACTCATATTTGGCTCAGGTCACTGGAATATGCTCTCAATTGCTTCAGCATGGAGTTGGCAGCCTTCTTCGAAGAGTTCGCCAGGAGTGGGTAGGCTGGTAAGCTCAATGATATCGAATGCATTGGCTTCATGATGGACATTGCCAGTCATCCACTCCAGGACCCAAGTCTTCGGATCTCTGTTGTAGCCTTTGATATGCAATGTGGCATAGAACTGGACCAGAAGCTCTTCATTCCAGTGCTCTTCATCGGTGATAAACGGCAGCAGACCCACTTGCTTGAAGCAATCCAGTGCTTCTTCCAGACCAGGCAGACCAGCAACAGCTTCAACCTCAAGGCGCTGGTGAGGAAAGATACGGCCTTGGTTGTATAGGATGCATGAATAGTAGCTGCGCTGTGGGTAGCTCCAGAACCTATCTGATACAATCCGTTCCCTTGAATAAGGGTTCTTGGAGCTGTTGAAGAACGTGTTATCTGCCCTGAAGCTATTGACATTAAAGGAGCCAGGAGCTGATGCAGGACCTGGGAACCTTGGCAGTAGTGGGATCGGCTTCTGGACCTGGGGCCTGTGCGCAACAAGATAGTTGAATTGTGGACCGGCAGCAGACTCAGGCACAGAAGGTTCAGATGCAGTAGCTTCAGTGTCTCTTGAAGCTGTTGGTGGGAAGGGCTCCACAATTGCTTCAGTGTTGGTTGTGGCAACCTCAAGGTTTTCAGCCTCAACACGTGTAGTGAGAGGGATGGATTCAGGTACGTTCTCCTTGAAGACTGCTTCTTGTTGGTGCGGGGGAGATGGAGCTTGAGGTTCTTCTTCATGTTCTTCGGCTGATGCAGCCAGAATGTCGTCAGCAGCCTGAGCCCTTGGCCCTTTGCGAAGCCTACGGAATGTAGGCGACGCCGGTGGAGTTGCAGTGGGCTAGGGCTCATTCTCTTCCTCCTGTGGGCGATCTGCCCATGATGCATCTTGTGTGATTGGTGTCAATGGACGACCAATGCTGATCATTTCGCTTGTCTCAAGCTGAGGAAGGGCTGCATCACCTTGTACATTGTCTTGGAGACCAATGTCTTCAGCAGCATTGGGGTCGGCTGCTGGAATGTCTTCAGTGTGCGGAGCCTCTGTGAAAGCAGGCTCATGCACTGTCAACTGACGATCTGCATCAGGATAGCGGACGGAGGGGGGTTCGACTATCAAGGGCTCTATGGGAGCAGCCCGAGATTTCTTGGTCTTGCGCTTCTTGATGGTGGGGTCAGAAGGAGAGGCTTCAGGGTGTTTCCTCTTCCTTGATTCAGCTTCAGCTGTCCGTGTCTTCTTGAGCTCTGAAGCGGTTGACCGGTGCTTTGGCTTTGAGCCAGTCTTAGCAGTGGGGATCGATGAAGTTGTGGATGATTGCTGCATCAAACAGAGGCAGATTGTTGAAGATTTCAGCCTCCTCTTTGCTCTTGATGAGCTGCTCAAGAGCGTCATCGCCAAGATCTTCGTCACTGGACAGATCAATGGTCTCGCTGCGCAGAATGGCAGCAGCTGTGAGCTCTTTGCCTGTGTGTGGCTGAGGCTTCTTGGCTTCTTGGGGCTTGGAGACTCATGATAAGTCTTCAGACTGCACACTTGCTTCAGGAGGTGCAGTTGCCAATGGCTTCGCTCTGGAGATTTTGGGAGAAGCGGCTGGCTTTGAAGCTTTTGGCTTCATCGTCTGCTCCGGCTTCGGTGCAGCAGGAGCGTCATCAGACTCAGTGTCTGTTGGAGGGTCGTTCACGGCAGTCCCTTGGACTAGAATGCGAGTGATGAGGCCTTCGAGATTGGCATACGGCCCGATGATATTGGGATTGGCGTCGCGTGTGCCATCCGCCCTTGGTTTAGAGGGACCAGGGTTGAAGTCCAACCCCAACTCCTTGTTTTGCTTCGTAGAGTTCAGAGCAAATTGGAAGTTGCGCTTGAACAGAGTGTCATCGCGACACCAGAGAAGTGATGACGGATGTGCTTCAGCTGGCTGTGGTCCTCTGACCATGCATGGATAGAAGCCCTGAGCAATGGCTTCGTCTCTGGACCGGGGTACGAGATTTTTGTATAATACGTCTCCCCACGGTCTCTTGATGGCGCACTTTTCTGCATATTCCTTAGTGACGAAGCGGTATTGGAACCACTGCTCTGCCCAATATCTTCGAATCCATTGGATTCGTGTCTTGCGCTGACCATAGCTCTCTTCAGGATCAGTTTTGTACATTTCTGCCAAGTCATCAGGCAGATCTTTAGACGTTTCACCACGTCTCTGTCTGCCTCCCTTCCTTGCTGGTTTTTCTGCTGCCATGAAGCTTAACTTGGAAGGCTTCAAGATGTTCAAAGTCTTCAAAGGCTTCCTTTTGCTTGACCAACAAGAACTGGCTTCAGGAGAATTGATGTGACGCTGTAAGAACTCTGCAAATGAATGCAGACTATGAGAACCAAAAGATTCTCCCATGGACATGTACCTGTGACAGCATTAAGGTGTGAGGGAAGGGGAAGAGGTCATATGCATTCTCAGAAGATTTTGAAGATAAATCAGTTTAGAAGATATTGACCTCATCATGCGAAGACATTCACTTTATAGAAAAGAAGTTGGTTCCAAGTGAGGAATCTAACTACTTCATGAAGCACAAGTGAATATACTAGGCAAGTTATGAGATGCAGATTGAGAGAGATGTAACTTGTGTGAATAGAAACTTCTTATGGCAGAAAGTGACCGAACTATAGGATCAAAAGAGGCTGTAAAAAGAGGTTTTATTTACCACACTTGGAACTGCTAGACGAAGTGGGAGTTGAGGCCGAGCAGTTCGATCCTCCGTGCCCTAACTTGGCGACGGAAGACACCTACGGCGACGGCGGAGAGACCGATGTCCGCAGTCGGCGTGAAAACGGCGTCGGAGAGGTTGCCGCAGTGAAGCACTTCGTCGCCGGCGTCGTTGAGAGCTAGCGGTGGCGCTAGGGTTCGTGCGAGGGTGGAAGAAGAGATAATGACCGCAGTGAATCGTGTATTTATAGGGATAGGGGCGGCACTGCGCTATTACTCAGGTGCCCCTGGCGATTCGCATCTGATCAGCACGTGGCCATCATGCAGTATTGTGGGGGCAGTTCCACATCCCACGCACGCCTTGTTTGTCGGGTGTCGTTCCTACTTCTCCGGATTTCTTTTTGATGGAAAAGTATTGAAAACGGTTTCAAAGTTTGTCTCTGTGTCTTCAGCTGACAAGGATGCAGTGAAGACATTTGACAGTTTCAATAGAATGCATATGACTTGGAGAGATAGAGTTTGAGGTAGGAAGCATGGAGAGGTTAGGGTCCGATCACATTCACTTAGTTCAAAAGATTCAAACAAGAAGACATAGCTATAAGTGAATGTTGTTGAGGACAGAACACCAGTACATATATATAATCAACATAGTGAAGATAATCATGAAGACATGTTGATTGAAGCCAAACCAAATGTGAAGACATAGCAAATGTAACGCCATGAGTGAAACACTTCAAGCAGAAAATTTGGTGGTGGCGTTACCCACCGTATAGGAAGTATTAGACCCAGACACGGCGCACAATTATCGTGGCGCTCCGAAATCAAATTCCATGTTAATGTATTCACACTTAGAATGTATGTCTTCATTGATTGAAGATATATGTTACTTCGTGTGTTGCACATCTAAGTCATCAACATGCATAAGTGTTAGGATGTGTGCCTGATCACAGGACATTTGAGGATTCCAAGATATTTAGCTCACACCGTAACTTGCAAAATCTCTTCTCATCCAAGGGCTTGGTGAAGATATCTGCCAATTGCTCTTCAGTGTTGACGTGTATGATATCAATATCTTCCTTTGCAACATGATCTCTGAGAAAATGATGACAAATTTCAATGTGCTTTGTCTTCGAGTGCTGAACTGGGTTGTTGGCGATCTTGATGGCGCTTTCGTTGTCGCAGTAAAGTGGCACTTGCTTCAGATGAATGCTATAATCCTTGAGGGTTTGCTTCATCCATAGAAGCTGAGCGCAGCAGGATCCAGCAGCAATGTATTCAGATTCAGCAGTGGAGAGAGATACACAGTTCTGCTTCTTTGAAGACCAACATACAAGTGATCGGCCTAGAAAGTGACATGTGCCTGATGTGGACTTCCGATCAACCTTGTCACCAGCGTAATCAGCATCTGAATCCAACCAGATCAAACTCTGAGCCCTTTGGATACCATAACCCTAGAGTTGGGGTGTGAGCCAAATATCGAAGAATTCGCTTCACAGCTAAGTGATGCGACTCCTTTGGTGCCGCTTGGAATCGAGCACACATGCAAACACTAAGCATAATATCTGGCCTAGATGCACATAAATAAAGCAAAGAACCAATCATGGAGTGGTATACCTTTTGATCGAACTCTTTACCATTGTCGTCAGGACCCAGATGATGTTTGGCTGGCATTGGTGTTGTGAAACCTTTGCAGTCTTGCATACCGAACTTCTTCAGGCAATCTTTGAGATACTTCTCTTGAGATATGAAGATGCCATTGCGTTGTTGCCGTATCTGAAGACCGAGGAAGAATTTCAGCTCCCCCATCATAGACATCTGATATTGCTCTTGCATCATATATCCGAACTCCTCACAGTACTTCTGATTGGTGCAGCCGAAGATAATGTCATCCACATATATTTGGCACACAAACAGTTCACCATCATATGTCTTCGTGAAGAGAGTGGGATCTAGGGAACCAGGTATGAAGCCTTTGCTCTTCAGGAAGTATTTGAGTGTATCATACCAGGCCCGAGGGGCTTGTTTGAGGCCATATAGTGCCTTATTGAGCTTGTAAACCATGTCAGGATGTTTTGGATCTTCAAACCCAGGTGGTTGTGCAACATACACTTCTTCTTCAATTTTGCCATTGAGAAAGGCACTCTTCACATCCATTTGATACAGAATTATGTTGTGATGATTTGCATAGGCCAGCAGTATACGGATGGCTTCAAGTCTGGCCACAGGAGCAAAAGTTTCATCAAAGTCAATGCCTTCCACTTGAGTATATCCTTGAGCAACGAGACGAGCCTTGTTTCTGACGACTTGACCATGCTCATCTTGCTTGTTGCGGTATATCCATTTGGTGCCTATTATGTTATGCTTCCGTGGATCAGGACGCTTAACCAATTCCCATACATTGTTTAGCTCAAACTGTTGAAGCTCTTCTTGCATAGCTTGAATCCACTCAGGTTCCATAAAAGCTTCTTCAACTTTCTTGGGTTCTGTGATTGAAACGAATGCGAAGTGTCCACAGAAATTTGCCAGTTGAGTTGCCCTTGAACGAGTCAGTGGGCCAGGTGCATTGATGCTATCAATTATTCTGTCAATCTGCACTTCATTGGCAACACGAGGATGTATGGGTCGAAGACTTTGCTCTTGCTGATCTATGTTGTCGTGGGGAGGAATGTCTTCAGGCTGAGCATTGTCTTCATGTGGATCAGGTGCCGAGATGATAAGTTCTTCTTCAGGATGAGCTTCAGAAGGTATAATTTCTCCAGTTCCCATTAGCTTGATTGATTCACTGGCTAGAACTTCATCTAGCACATCTGGCAGTTGCTCTCTTTGTGACCCATTGGTCACATCAAACCGCACATCCACTGTTTCAACCACTTTGTAGTGAAAGAGATTGAAGACTCTGTAGGAGTGTGAATCCTTTCCATATCCAAGCATAAAGCCCTCATGTGCTTTTGGTGCAAATTTTGAGGTGTGGTGAGGGTCCTTAATCCAGCATCTTGAGCCAAATACTCTGAAGTAACTGACATTTGGCTTCTTGCCAGTTAGAAGTTCATAAGATGTCTTGTTCAGAAGCTTGTGAAGATAGACACGGTTGATTGTATGGCATGCAGTGTCAATGGCTTCAGTCCAGAATTTTCTTGGAGTCTTGTACTCATCTAGCATTGTTCTGGCCATCTCAATGAGTGTTCTGTTCTTGTGTTCGACGATGCCATTCTGCTATGGCGTGTACGGAGCTGAGAATTCATGAGTGATGCCCAATGTATCAAGATATGTGTCAAGGCCAGTGTTCTTGAATTCAGTGCCATTGTCACTTCTGATGTGCTTTATCTTGGCGCCATAATTGTTCATAGCCCGATTTGCGAAGCGTCTGAAGACATCTTGCACTTCAGTCTTGTAAAGGATTATGTGCACCCAAGTATATCTAGAGTAATCATCAACAATGACAAAGCCGTAGAGGCAAGCAGTAGTGGAAAAAGTTGAGTAGTGAGTGGGACCAAAGAGATCCATGTGAAGCAGTTCGAAGGGTCGAGTAGTGGTCATGATTGTCTTCGAAGGATGTTTTGCCCTTGTCATCTTCCCTGCTTCATAGGCACCGCATAAGTGATCTTTCTTGAACTTGACGCCCTCGATGCCTATGACATGCTTCTTCTTCGCAAGGGTGTGGAGGTTCCTCATGCCAGCATGCCCAAGCCTCCGATGCCAAAGCCAGCATTCTGAAGCCTTTGCGAGAAGACATACTGCAAGCTGTGGCCCTACTGAGAAATCTACCACGTACAAATCATCTTTCCGATACCCTTCAAACACTAGAGACTTGTCAGATTCCATCAGCACCAGGCAACGATATTTTCCAAAGATTACAATCATGTTCAAATCGCAAAGCATTGAGACAGACATTAAGTTGAAGCCAAGGGATTCAACAAACATGACTTTATCCATGTGTTGATCCTTTGAGATTGCAACTCTACCTAGACCCAATACCTTACTTTTACCAGTGTCAGCAAATGTGATGTGGCTCTTGTCAGATGGACGTAAGGTTGAGTCCATAAAGAGACTTCTTTTGTCAGTCATGTGATTTGTACACCCACTGTCAATAATCCATTCTGAAGACTCTGAAGTCGCTGGTGTCGTACCCTACAGTGCAGTTAGGGGGATAGGCTTCACGAAGAGTATTGTGAAGCAAAAACATTTGACGAACCAGTGGGTTATGAAAACTTAGATCCAGGTTAGGACTAGTAGGGAGAGTAGCATGTGATTCAGGTACGAAATACATAGTGATGCCATTCGGGCATTTGATCTTATGCCCCACAAGATTTTTAAGGTCCCCAACAATGGCGTCAGAAGATTTTGGTTTTCTGCTGGAGACCTTTCCCTGCAAAAGAGAGTTAAGCTTTCTTAACCACCCATCTTCAAGGGTGGCTTAGAAGCAATAAGTCTAAGTGCAGCATCTGAGAATTTTGCCTTTGGAGCCCTGGCAAACAGTCTAGCAGGCGGGCAATAGTACTCATAAGAATAGGCAGAATAGTTCTTGGTCATATGAGCATGACGGTTTGAAGAACCGCTCTCATATGCCTGAGCATGGTTTCCCTGCAAAACATTTGCGTTAGTGTGACTCAGGTGAGTCCTCTGCCTGTATGAAGCCTTTGGACCATATGAAGCCTTTCGTCTGAGGTTTGTCTTCTTCATGTGAGGTGTCATGAGGACATTCACAGGAAGATTCTCCAGACACGTTTTTGGAACCCAGATCTTCTTCATAGGCGGTCCATTCCTGCAGTTAGTACCAATGTACCTGGCAAATACTTCACCATTATGATTTTTAAACAGTTTATAGTTTGCATCAAAGGATTCATCAATGATCATAGGATCAACACAAGTGAAGCCAGATAGATTGGATGGATCTGCTGAGGATTCCTTTGCAGCAACCCATGTGGTTTTGGGGTACTGCTCAGGTTTCTAGTAAGATCCATCTGCATTAATTTTCCTCACGAACCCAACACCCTCTTTCCTAGGGTTTCAGTTCAGAATCTGCTTCTTGAGGACATCACATAATGTCTGATGTCCTTTGAGACTTTTGTACATCCCTGTTTCAAGCAATGTCTTCAACCTAGCATTCTCATCAGCAATAGCAGTGGTATCCTCAGCAGAGGGGTTAGTTACCACTTCAACAGTTGAAGATATTGCAACAGCAGTAGCTGTGGAACATTCAGCAACAGAAGTAGCATTATCACGCTCAATGCATTTAAGGCATGGTGGTTCAAATCCTTCCTGAGCAGAACTGATCTGTTCGGCTCGAAGTGACTCGTTTTCCTTTTGAAGATCTTCATGATCCGCTCTCAACTTCTCAAGATCTTGCTTCTTTTGAAGATAATCATAGGAAAGCTTTTCATGAGTAGTTGAGAGAGTCTCAAGACGATCTTCGAGTTCCTGATACTTAACATGAAGATTTTCTATGTCTTCAATTAAGGATTCAGAACGAGTCATTTCAGCACCCAACAGATCATCGCTTTTGTCTAACAGTTTTTGAATATGTTCCATGGCCTTTTGTTGTTCAGTTGCAATTTTAGCAAGTGTTTTGTAGCTGGGTTTTGAATCACAATCAGAGTCATCGTCACTGAATGTTTGATAGTGGGTAGTGCGTGTGTTTACCTTGGCACCGCGTGCCATGAAGCAGTAGGTAGGAGTAGAGTTGTCCTTGTCATTTGCATCGGTGTTGGTGATGAAGTCATTGTCTTCAGTGTTGAAGATGGACTTGGCGACGTAGGCTGTAGCCAGACTCGCAATGCCAGAATCAAACTCCTCCTCAGACTCCACCTCTGCCTCCTCAGAAGCGGACTCCTCCTCTGAATCCATTTCCTTGCCAACAAACGCACGAGCCTTGCCAGTTGACCTCTTCTTGTGTGATGAAGACTTTGAGGAAGACTTGGAAGAAGACTTTGAGTATTTCTTCTTCTTGTCGTTGGAG